>LR990194.1:7500-5007500 GCA_905147375.1 Hylaea fasciaria
GAACACTTCGGAGCGCATTACAGCTCGGGACTATTGGCTTCGGGTGGCGGACCCCCCGATCCGCCACCCGAAAGTCCCCGTTATGGAGGTAGGTGGTGGGCGTAGGCTAACCGCCTGCGCCCCGGCCTCCTGCGGCGGATTGGGAGCGAGAGGGCATCGTCCTCCCGGTTTCGTTCGGCCGCCTCCTTCTCTGCCATTACGCTGTGCGCGTATGTCTCCATGGCCTCCCACGCTTCCTCTCTCCTGACTATGGTGCCAATCAGTGTTGGCAGCGAGAGGTCCGCGCCAATAGCTGCCTCCAGAGCGATGCGTTGCTCAGTCCAGGCAGGGCATACGGCGCGAGTGTGCTGCGCCGTATCTTCGCCACCACCGCAGTGGTGACACATCGTCGTGGGCTCGCGACGTACCACATGACACAGGTACCGGCCAAAACAGCCGTGACCCGTCAGCATCTGTGTCATGTGGTAGGTTAAGGAGCCGTGCTTCCGCTTAAGCCACTGCTCAAGCACCGGCTGTATGGCGGCAATTAACTCCTGGCCAGCCGTCGGGGTCTCCAACCTCACCGACCACTTCCGGAGGAGATCGTCACGAGACTGATCTCTCCACCGTTTCAATTCCTCCGGAAGGGGCCGGTTCCCTTCTCTCCTCGCCTCTGCGCTGCGAAGGTAGACCTCCGCGTGTGCCTCAGCATCGAGGTCCCATGGGGGGCTTCCGGCCAGTACACACGCCGCCTCGAAGGAGACGGTGCAATACGCCCGGGCCGCCCTGAGCGCTATGACACGTTGCGGGCGCCGCAACAGTGTCTTGTTCGGAGCGCTCAGGGCATCCGCCCATATTGGTGCACCATACAGCGCCTTAGACCGCACCACTCCGCAGTAGAGGCGGCGGCACGCCTCACTTGGACCCCTCAGGTTTGGGAGGAGTCGCGCAAGCACTCCGGCGAAGGCAACGACCTTCGGGGCTAGCCGCCGGAAGTGCTCGGCGAACTTCCACCTTCCGTCCAGGACGATGCCCAAATAACGCATCGTGGGCTCGACGGCTATTGCCACCCCTCCGACCACGATGCTCGTCCCTGGTGGGGGTCCTCTTCTCGGCCCGTGAAATGCGAGGGCCTCGCACTTGCCGAGGGCCACCTCCAAGCCCAGGGCCCGGATCCTCCGGACCACTTGGGCGACGCCTGCCGTCGCGAGGAGAGACGCCTCACGGTATGTGCTGCCGCGTGCGGTGACGAGGGTATCGTCAGCGTAGCAAATTACGCCGACCCCTCGGAGATTCTGGCCGCGGAGCACATAGTCGTAACCAATATTCCACAGGAGTGGCCCGAGGACCGACCCCTGTGGAACGCCACACGACATCTCCCTGCGGGACCACTCGTTTCGCCCCGGGTAAACGATGGCCCGGTCGACGAAGTAGTCCGCCACTGTGTTCCTCAGGTATCGTGGGACTCCGTGATACCTGAGCGCTGCCTTAATGGTTTCCCAGGGCAGGGTGTTGAAAGCATTCGCTATGTCTAGCGAGACTGCCAACACCACCCCACCCTGGGCCACCGCCTCCTCGGTGAGGTCACGAACCTGGGCGATAGCGTCTAGGGTCGACCGGCCGCTCCGGAACCCGAACTGAGCGCCGTGGAGATCGGGCCCCACCCCGACCAGATGCTTGACGAGACGCGCGGCGAGCACCCGCTCAAAGAGCTTGCTCATCTCGTCAAGCAGCACTATAGGGCGGTAGGCCGACGGCGACTCAGCCGGGCGCCCGTGCTTACGGAGCAAAACCAATTTCCCAGTCTTCCACGGTCGTGGGAATCGTCCTTGTACCAGGCACCCAGTATACAGTGCCCTCACCTCTTCGCACATCTCCCCCATCGCAATAACGACAGCCCTCCCAGGTATACCGTCCGGCCCTGGGGCCGTGTTTTTGCGCCGTAGTCTGAGTACCGCCACCTCGAGCTCCGCCTCCGAGACTGGCGGGACTTCTTCCTCATCTTCTTCTTCGTTCGCCTCCAGAGGCGCCATGGGCGGAGGATGCCATTCTGCCCTTTCGGGGAAGAGGGTGGCGACAACCCGTTCCAGGAGCCGTGGGTCGAGACTCCGAGTAAGGGGTGGGGCCCAGGGGCGGAGTTTTCCACTCACCACCTTATACGGCCGACCCCACGGGTCCCGGTTGAGGGTCTCCAGCCACTCTTCCCACGAAGACTCTTTCGCTTGCTGTATGGCAGTCTGGAGCGTCTTGCAAGCAGCCCTGTAGCCGGCGTACAGTTCCAGCTCCCGGTCTTCGTCCCGGATTCTACGCCTTCGGGTTCGGCTGTATTGGCGGCGCGCCGCCACGCAATCGATCCGCAGTTGGCGGAGTTCCGGCTTCCACCAATACAGCTTGCGTCGGGGTGGCACCGGCCCAGCCCTCGGCATGGCCGCGTCACAAACGCGAGTTAGCCCGCCAATCAGCCGCTCTGCCGCACCGTCCACGTCCGTGTTCTCATCGAGACCAGCTCTGCCGCTCCAGGCCTCGACAATGGCCGCTTCCTTGGCAAGTTCGCCATCAAGCCGTCTCAGCGCCCATCGCACTCCCTCCCTGATAGGGGACCAGTTCGCATCCGCTAATGCGGACGTGGAGACGTCAAACCGGATGTACCGGTGATCGGACAAAGTCTCCACGTCCGCTTTTACGCTCCAGTTCCGGACACGGCGCGCCAGGGCGGGACTAGCGAACGTCACGTCCACAATCGACCCGCCCTGTTGCCGCACGCACGTGTCTACCGATCCCCTATTAAGGATCTCCAACTCCATGGACACCGCCCACTCCTCCAATGCCTCTCCTCGTCCGTCCGTAGCGGGACATCCCCACGACCTCGCCTTGGCGTTCAGGTCACCGGCTAGTATCACGGGACTGGGGCGCGCTCGTCCGACAAGAGCCCCGACTTCGACTAGCAACTGCTCAAATTCGGCGAGACTCCTGTTCGGAGAGAAATAGGCCCCAATCACCGCAATGCCACCCAGAACGGCCAAGACGCATCCCCGACCCTTCACCACCTTTTCAGGGGGAGGGGAGTTTGCGGACGACTGCACGATTATAGCCACCGAGTCCTCGAGGTCCCCCACCCAGTCCTCCCGGGGAGGGACAAAGTAGGGCTCGGACACCACTGCCACTTGTATCGACCACTCTGCCATGCTCTGGAGCAACAAGTCCTGAGCTCGGGCAGAGTGGTTGATGTTCGCCTGCAAGAAGGAGGAGAGCATCTAATTGACGGTGTCCATCTGCTCCGCCTCTTGCGATGAACGCTGAGACGGCTGCGAGGGGGCCCTAGGGCCTTCGCTAGCCGTCTTTTTCCCGTCGTTGCCCTTCTTGGAGGGCTTGGCAGCAGAGCATGCCTTGCTGCCTACACGGTGGTCCGCCCCTTTGCCAGCAGCGTGACAAACAGGGCAATGCGGTTGCGCCGTGCACTGGGCGGCCATGTGGCCCGGTTTTCCGCAGCAAAAGCACAGTTTGCTGCGGTCTATGCACGACGTGCACTTAGCCCCCACGTGGCCGCCCTCGAGGCACCTGAAACACCTTAGGGGCCTGGGCTCCAAGACCGTTGCCCGAACTGAAACCCAGCCCACCAGCAGCCTTTTGCCCACCACTATCTTCGCTGCAGCGACTGGGCATCGCAGCCAGATCGTGCCTTGGCGACCGGCGTGACGTACAATTTCCCCCGCCCTGATGGCATCTTTAGAGCAGCCGCCAGCTTCAGCCACCGCCGCCACCACCTCTTCTTTCGTTGCCGAGTCATCCAGACCCGCAATGCGCATTTCCACGCAGATGTCGGGTCTGGAGACTCGGACCACTTCTTCGCCTATGGCCTCTCTAAGCTTGCAGGCTAAGGCGTTCGCCTTCTCAGCACTGCCCGCGCCAGGTATCTTCAGGAGTCGGGCACCAGTGGCCGTGGTGCGAAACTGTAGGCCGCCTTCAATGCCGAGGTCCTTCAACGCAATTTTCTGCTTGGCTTCAGCTAGAACTTTGCTGTAGGAGATGCCACTCTCCTGCACCCCCGGCTGTAACGTCAGCACTACTGCTGTTGAGCGGGGAGTGTTCAGCTTGGGTGCCTTCGCCTTTTTCTGCTGCGGTCGCGCCAAGGGTTTCGCCGCGGGTTTCGTGGCCACCTTAGCAGGTTTCCCGGCCTTTTTGGCGGGCTTCTTTTTGCCTTTGCCCACAACCGTCCACACCTCATCCACTGACTGGGACTGAGGCTGGGGCTGGGGCTGAGGCTGGGACAGCAGAGGCTGTGGCTGTGCGACAGCTGCAGTCTTCTTTGGTTTCAGCTTCTTGCCTCCTTTGTCAGGCTCTGGAGCCGGGGTCTTGGCAGATTTGCTCCTAGGGGCCTTAGCCGCGAAAGCCTCAGGACTCTCTGCCGCTGGGGGAGGGGCAGTGCACTCGGCATCTTCCTGTGCGGCAGCGGCGACCGAAGCGGCCTTGTCCCGCTTCCTGTCTGCGGCCAATGGAGGGCGCAAGCGTTTTTCAGGAAGCAGTCGGTCTTCCAATCCAGCTAGTCGCACATTCACCATGGTCCCGACTTGGACCATGATTGTGCGCATGATGTCCTCCAACGGCGGCGATGGTGCCGGAGCCGCCTGCATCCGGGCCATTTCCTTTCGGACCTCCTCCAGCTCGCCCGCGAGTCGGACATTGGCCGCTTCTAGGCGGGCGACCTCTTCGGTCACCGTGCGGGTCCTCAGCTCCGTGAAGGAGATCTTAATTGCGTCTGCCGCCTCATTGAGGGCCCTGACATATGTCCCCTTCAGGTGCCCGGACGTTTTGGCGACTTGCTGGATCGTCTCTAGGGACTCCTGGACGACCTTTTCCAGGTCGAGCGTCTCGGGTTCGTTGCGCCCTTGCTTAGTAAGGACTGGCGGCTTCCGGAATACGGCAGCGCGGGTCTCCCTTTTCCGCCTCTGCTCCTCCGCCATCTCCTTCTCGGCCTCCAAACGGAGCGCTTCAGCTTTGGCCGCGTTTAGCTCCGCCTTGGCCTTAGCCAGGCCGACGTATTCTCCAGTGGAGGGCGGACGACCTCGCCCTCTCCGGTTCTGCGTCTTCGCAGCCGGCTTCGCCTCGTCGCTCGAGCCCGAGTGGACGGGAACGTCTCTTTGGCGCTTGCGCCAAAAACGGTTCGGAGACAGTGTCCTCGACGAGACCGTCTCGAAGCTCATGTTGCCCGAAGATTCGGACAACGTTCGGGTCCTTGCCGGCACGGCAGGCCCCACACCTTTCTCCACACCTGGAGTCGGGCAGCGCGTCAGCACCACGCGCGCCTCCTTCCTCGCCGCAACAAGCGAAGAGGTTTCACTTGCTAAATCAGAGTCCGATTGGTCGAAGCTTGGGTCGTTGGGTTGAGGGCCGAGGCCCTCATAGCGGTTATTGCCCCCCCCAGAGTACGTGGGGCAGCCTCCACGGCCGGAGCCGGGAGGGAGGGATTCCCCATTGCTGGGACCCTCCTGGGTAGTCAAATACTTTTTATAACTCGCCATTTTGTTTTGGGTTTGTGTCATTTTTAAAAGGCATGACGGCCTGAGGGGGTGGGTGGCTTAGCGATCGGCTTCCCCCGATCACGCATCTACAGGCAACCACCAGACCTTTTAGATTGGGCAAGGTTAAACGAAAAAAGAAAAGAAGAAAGACGCAAATGAAAAACAAAGAGATGAGAAATGGATGATATGAATACAGGAAAACGGAAGAGAAGAAGCGAAATACGTGAATGATTAACATATACATATAATAATAAGATAAACATACATAAATAAATAGATGATGATCCGGAATGAAGACCATCACAAAGCAAGCTTTGCGACGATCTTCACCCCGGCTACCGCGGCGCCCAGGGTTTTAGTTACGTCTGTTCCAGAGGGGACCAGACCAATAACAGGCAGCAACCACGTGAAGGATTACCCTGGACTTGCCTTGAGGATCATCACGACTTGCGCTCTCCCTCAAGACCGACGCCTCCGCACCCATCCGGGATGAGTACGGAAGGCCTGGGTTTATGCGTCAGTGACGGATAAACCCAGGCCCGCCCAACCTAACCTAACCTAACCTAACCTAACCTTTTTTTTTTTTTTTTTTTTTTTTTTTTTTTTTTTTTTTTTTTTGACCCGGGGAAATGCCTTACGCATACCACCCGGCCCGAGGGGGTGGGCCGGGTGGTTATGTGGGACTCCCCCGCCCTTGAGGAGGACGGGTATACCCACTAAAACCCCGGGATGTTCCATCGGCTAGCCATGGGAGCAGAGTCGCGGGGCCGTTTTGATACTCTCCGCAACTCTGCTCTAGCCTCGTCCGCCCGTGGGCGGACCCGCCTCAGGAGGGACGCGCTGGAACATTAGCGCGTCCCCCGGCCGTGGAGGACCCCCTCAATTAAGAGCAGGGGCACCGGCTGCCCCCGCAACCGGCGCCCCGGGTCCTCCAAGCGGAGACGGAGTGCGGGCCCTGTTGGCCCGCCTCCGTATCCGCGCTCTCCGGAGCGGCAGGGAGAGGGGATCCTGTTCCCTCTCCCGCTCCTCGGTCTCCCTCTGCGTCATTACTACTTCGCAGAAGGAGACCACCGCCTCCCAGGACCCCTCGTCGGCGACCATCTTAGAGATGATGGTCGGCAGCGAGAGGTCCGCCCCCACGACCGCGACGAGGGCTCGCCGCGGTTCCGCCGCTCCGGGGCACGCCTCCAGTACGTGCTGCGCTGTCTCCTCCGCGCAGCCGCACTGGTGGCAGGCCGGGGAGGCCTCTCTCCGGGCCACGTTGCACAGGTACCGGCCAAAGCACCCGTGGCCGGTGAGCACCTGCGTGGCCCGGAAGGTGAGGGCCCCGTGTTGCCTCCGCACCCACTCCAGGAGGAGGGGTTTGAGCGCCTCCAGCAACCGGCGAGCGCCGGCCCCTCTTCTTGCCGGCCCCGTTAGGAGCCGGTCCCGCCAGGCGACCACAGCCTGGTCCCTGGCAGCCTGGCGCCACCGCACCACCTCCTGTGGGGCGGGACGGAGGTCCCGCTCCCTGGCCCGCGCTCGCCGCCAGAAGACCGAGGAAAGGACCTCGGCCTCCATGTCCCAGGGTAGGGACGCGGCGAGAGCGCAGGCGACCTCGTGTGAGAGTGTGCGGTAGCCCCGACACACTCTCACCGCCATGGCCCTCTGAGCCGCAATGAGGACGGCGGTCTCTCGGGCGTCGAGAGACCCCGCCCAGATCGGGGCCCCGTAGAGGGCCATGGAGCGTACCACCGCCATGTAAAGGCGGCGGCAGCTCCCATCTCCTCCTCCCAGATTGGGGAGGAGGCGGCTCAAGGCGGCCGCTGTCCCCGTCAGCTTCGGGGACAGCTGCCGCAGGTGGGCCCCGAAGCGCCACCGACTGTCGAGGACGACCCCGAGATATTTGAGGGTCGTCCCGACGGGGATGGCCGTTCCGCCAACCACGATCTGCGCCCCAGCTGGGGGCGCCCTCCGTGGCCCGTGGAAGCAGATGGCCTCCGATTTGTGGAGGGCCACCTGCAATCCCAATCGCCGAATTCTGGCGACGACCGCTGCAACTCCGGCCGTCGCCAGGATCACCGCCTCCCTGTAGGTTGCCCCCCGGGCGGTCACCAGCGTGTCGTCGGCGTAACAAGTGACGCCGACGCCACGCAGGTTGGCTCCCCGGAGCACCCAGTCGTACCCGAGGTTCCAGAGCAGGGGTCCAAGCACGGACCCCTGTGGAACACCTCGGGTAACGGCGCTCCGTCCCGCCACCCCCTCCCGCGTGGGGTAGACTACCTCCCTCTCCGAGAGGTAGTCCCCCACAAGGCGCTGAAGGTACTGGGGCACGTTGTGGTGCCCCAGCGCGCCGCGGATCACGCTCCAGGGGAGGGAGTTGAACGCGTTGGCGATGTCGAGCGACACCGCCAACAGGACCCCACCCCCGGAGCATGCCTCCTCTGAGAGGTCGCGGACGGTGGCGATGGCGTCCACCGTCGAGCGACCCCTCCGGAACCCGAACTGGTTAGCGGCCAAGTCCGGGCCCTCTCCCTCCAGATGTCTGACGAGGCGGGACGCTACTACTCGTTCGAGGAGCTTCCCCGCCTCGTCCAGGAGCACAATCGGCCGGTACCCGGCCGGCTCATCCGCCGGCCGCCCGTCCTTCCGCAGAAGGACGAGCTTCCCTCGCCGCCACCGCCCGGGGAATCGACCCTCCCGGAGGCAGCGGCTAAAGAGGGCCCTCACGCGGGGCTCGAGGGCGTCCATGGAGAGGGCCCACGCGCGGCCGGGTATGCCGTCAGGCCCCGGCGCCGTGTTTTTGGCCCTCATCCGCATGACGGCCGCCTCGAGCTCCCCGCCCGAGACCTCGGGCACCTCCTCCTCGTCCCGGGTCACCGCCCGTGTGGCCGCCATGGTGGGAGGGACGAAGTCGGTCCCCGGAGCTCCGGGGAACAGTCCCTCGACCACCCGCTGGAGGACGTCCGGCTGGAGCGTGCTGGTGGCGGGGGGGGCCCAGGGGCGCAGCTTTTGCCGTGCCAGCCTGTACGGCCGCCCCCACGGGTCCTGCTCCAGCGACTCCAGCAGCTGCCTCCAGGCAGCCGCCTTGGCCTCCGCGATGGCGACGCGGAGGGCCATGGACGCCTCTCTATATTCGGCGTAGAGGGCGTCCAACGTCGCCGTCTCCCGCCGCCTCCGCCGCCTGTATCGCTGGTGCTGGCGGCGCTTTGCCAGACACCGACGGCGGAGCTCGGCGACCTCCTCCGACCACCAGTAGACCTGCCTCTTCGGCGGCAGGGCTCTGACACGGGGCATGGCGGCGTCGCAGACGTGCGACATCGCCATGCACAGCCCGTCCGCCTCTTCGTCCAGGCCCACTGGCTCCGGGGGCGGGGCGTTCCATGCCTGGACCAGGGCCGCCTCCTGCAGCCGCTCTAGGTCCAGGCGCTTGAGGGCCCACCTGGGACCGACGGTCGGGGGCGGCCCTTGGTCCTGGGCCGCCGCCGCTGAGGAGACGCTGAACCGGATGTATCGGTGGTCCGACAGCGTCTCCTCGTCCACCAGGACCGCCCAGTCCCGGACACGGCGTGCGAGCTCGGGGGTCGCGAAAGTAACATCCACGATGGAACCCCCGTTATGCCGCACGCACGTGTCCTCCGACCCGCGATTGAGGATGGTGAGGCCCACCTCCACCATCCACTCTTCGACCGCCCTGCCCCTCGCGTCCGTCGCCGGAGACCCCCACGCCGTGGATTTGGCGTTGAGGTCCCCGACGACGACGACAGGTCGCGGGCGGTTTTGGCCGACCAGGGTCCCCACCTCGCCGAGAAAGCGCTCAAACTCGGCGAGGACCCTGTTGGGGGAGAAATAAACCCCCACGACCACCGCCTCGCCAACCCATGCCGCCACATATCCCCTCCCCCTTACCACGTTGTCGAGGGTGGGGGAGGGTGCCGGCGACTGGGTTGTTATGGCCACCAAGCCGTCGCGGTCTCCCGCCCAATCACCCCTGGGCGGGACCACATACGGCTCGGCGACTACCGCGACCTGAATCAACCGCTCCGCCAGGGATTGCAGGAACAAGTCCTGAGCCTGCGCGGAGTGGTTGACGTTCGCCTGGAGGAAAGCTAGGTGCATCCTAACTTTCCTCCATGCGGACCACCTGCTCCGTTCCGGAGGTGGCCGGCTGCGACTCGGCCGTGGCCTTAGTCGCAGCGGGCTTCTTCATCTGCGCCTCTTTTTTCTTCGTCGGGGGCTTGGCGCACGCCGTGCCCCCGGTGAGGTGGTCCGCCTTTCTCCCCGCAGCTGCGCACACATTGCAGTGCGGGGGGGCCGAGCAGGCCGCGACCTTATGGTCCGTACTGCCGCAGCGGTGGCATTCTCCGCTGCGGTCCGTCTCCGCCTGGCACTGGGCCCTGACGTGGCCCAGCGCGTGGCATCGGTAGCAGCGGCGCGGCCGCTCTTTGAGGACGCGGACCCGCGCTGCTACCCACCCCACCGGGACACGGCCGCCCTTCGCCATGATGGCCTTGGCGGCCGTGGCGGGGCAGCGCACGAAGGCCGCCCCTACGCCCGCCCTACCCTTCTTGATTTCCCCGACCTTTATATCGGTCGGGGGGCAGTTTCCGGCCTTGGCCAGCGCCGCCACCAACTCCTCGGGGGCGATGGAGTCCTCCAGGCCGTCTACCCGCATGTCCGCGGTGATGACGGGCCTGGAGATTTGGACCTCCTCTGCCCCCTCGAACACCTCTCTGAGCCTGCTGGCCAGGGAGTCCGCCTTCTCAGCCCTTAGCTCACCTGGGACCTCCAAAACACGGGCCCCGGTAGCTGCCACCCTCACCTTGAGCGGGGGCACACCGAGCGCGCCAAGGTCGATGCGGTTACGCGCCTCCGCAAGGACCTTGGCGTAGGTCACCCCCTTCTCCTCCGCCCCCGGCTTCAGCGTGACGACCACCGCTGCCGTGCGCGGCGGCGGGCGGATCTTCACCGCCTTTGCGGCCTGCTGCCGGGCCTGCGGCACCGCCCTCAGCAACACTGGTCGCCCGGGCGGGGACTTGTCGCGGGCCCTCGTGGCCGGCTTCGCCCCTCGTTCCCCCTCGTTCGGGGTCCTCCGGGTGCTCTTCCTCACCACCTCCGTCCAAGGCTGCTCCAGTGGAGCCTGAGGACGGGGCGGGAGCTCAGCGGGCTCAGCAGCGGGGGCCGCAGCCTTCTTGGCTGCCACAAGCGTGGCAGGGGAGGTGGCGGCTGCCTTGTCAGCCCCCTTTCCCTTTTTCTTCTTGCTGCCCTTCTTGGGCTCCGCAGGGGGTTCGGATGGCGCCGGGGCCGCCTTCTCCCTTGCTCCTCCCTTCTTAGAGCCCTTCGAGGGCTCCCGGGCTCCACTCGTGGACGGTGCCGATGGGGTGGGCTCCATCGGCACGTCCCTCGCGGCCGCCTCCGCCTCTTCCCTCCGCCTTTCGTGGGCGAGTGGGGGCCTGAGGCGCTTCTCAGGCAGCAGCCTCCCCTCCAGGCCCTCGAGGCGGGCGCTCACCATGGTGCCCACCTGCACCATGATGGTCCGCGCGAATTCCTCAAACATTGAGGTCGGCGTCAACTCCGGGGTCCCAGCCGGGGCCGGCACTTGCGCGGGAGTCGCCCGTTGCTCGATCAGTTTTCGGAGCTCCGCGATCTCCCGGCGCATCAACTCTTGTTCGGCCATGAGGCGGGCGTTTGCCGCCTCTAAACGCGCAACCTCTTCGGACACGGTCCGGTTCCTCAACTCGGCAACCGAGGCCTGTATGCCGTCGGCCGCCTCGTTCAGGGCCCGCTGAAAGGTGCCCTTCAAATTTCCAGACCGGGCGGACACCTGCTGGATGGTGTCCACCCAGTCGAGAACCGCCTTCTCCAGGGCGGCCGCGCTCCGCTCATCATTGCCAGCGGCGGCGGAATGGCACGGGGACTTGAGGAAGGACGCTCTCGTCTCCCTCTTCCTCTGCACCTCTTCCGCGAGCTCCTGCTCCGCCCTAAGCCGAAGCGCCTCCTCCTTCGCTGCGTTGAGCTCTCGCTTAGCCAGCGCCAGCCCAACGTACTCGCCCGTTGTGGGCGGCCGTCCGCGACCTCGGCGCGCAGCCTCTTTCGCCGCAGGCTCCTGGACGTCGTCCATAGTGCCGCGCTCCAGCGACCGTTTCCGCCACAGGCGACCAGACGCCGAAACCGGCGAGGGGTCTCTCGACCCATCGGTCACCGTGACCATGCTGACCTCGGAGTCAGAATCCGAGGCCGACAAGTCCCTACATCTGGACGCCCCCAGGACCTCCACTAGCCTGTTGCCCGACCGGGCCCCAGACTCACTCCCGCTGCGAGACCGGGCTCTAGCCCCCTCCACCGCAGCATCGACGTCGCAGCGCTCGAGCACCACACGTCCCTCCTTCAGAGCAGCTACAGCTACTCCTTCCAAGCCTTTCGGCTTCTCCTCCATAACGTCAGGTTTGTTTTTGTTGTTTGTGTCCATATTAGATCCCACGAGTATGGGGGAAAAACGGACCATCCAGGCAGTGCCCCCTGTACCTGGACTAACCTAGCGTAACTCGCCCGGAGGTCGGTCGGTATCCGGACGGGAGAACAGTATCTGCCTGGCGCCGCTGCGCCGTCACCACCGTGCAAGCCGGGAAACGGCTAAACACGGTGATGTCGACGAAGCGGCCCCGTAACCCCTTGGCCATTCATCCCCTCGCGCTGGTTCTGCCGCTTGGGATTGGGGGTAATTTTTTATAGAGGTTTTCTTCCTCGCGCCCGGGCGGTTAAGCCAAGGCCTCGGTCCGTCGAACGTCGCGAGACGTGACCACGACGCACGTGTTGACGGATTACGATATTGGCCGTAGGCAGAGACAACGGATTGCCCCCACCCACAGCCGTCATCCAGCGGTTAGGCCGGACCCTCGCGTCGCCGCTACTCAGCATAAGGCCGAGACGCCGACCGAGTTCCGCAACCAATCAAGGTCGCCGCGACTCGCACCGCCGCTACCCGGAAACGTCCGGGACGCCGGCCGAGCCCCCACACGGATCGCCAAGGCGATCTGCCCCATCCACAAGTAGTGGAGAAGCCCACAACGGACGCGCAGAAGCGCCCAACACTCGCGTCGCCGCTACTCGGCATAAGGCCGAGACGCCGACCGAGCCCCGCAGCCAATCAAGGCCGCCTCGACTCGCACCGCCGCTACCCGGAATACGTCCAGGACGCCGGCCGAGCCCCCACGGACCGCCGAAGCAGTCTGCCTCGATCCACCAGCGGTGGAGAGGCCCACCACGGACGCACAAAAGCGCCGTTCGCTCGCGTCGCCGCTACTCGGCATACGGCCGAGACGCCGACCGAGCCCCGCAGCCAATCAAGGCCGCCTCGACTCGCACCGCCGCTACCCGGAATACGTCCAGGACGCCGGCCGAGCCCCCCCGACCGCCGAAGCGGTCTGCCTCAATCCACCGAAGTGGAGAGGCCCCCTCGTCAGAATTCGCCGCCGTGAACCGTTACTAGGTCACGACGTTGCCCAGGGTGCGCCACGAGGAGGCTTCTGACATGCACCCCAACCTAACCTAACCTTTTTTTTTTTTTTTTTTTTTTTTTTTTTTTTTGACCCGGGGAAATGCCTTACGCATACCACCCGGCCCGAGGGGGTGGGCCGGGTGGTTATGTGGGACTCCCCCGCCCTTGAGGAGGACGGGTATACCCACTAAAACCCCGGGATGTTCCATCGGCTAGCCATGGGAGCAGAGTCGCGGGGCCGTTTTGATACTCTCCGCAACTCTGCTCTAGCCTCGTCCGCCCGTGGGCGGACCCGCCTCAGGAGGGACGCGCTGGAACATTAGCGCGTCCCCCGGCCGTGGAGGACCCCCTCAATTAAGAGCAGGGGCACCGGCTGCCCCCGCAACCGGCGCCCCGGGTCCTCCAAGCGGAGACGGAGTGCGGGCCCTGTTGGCCCGCCTCCGTATCCGCGCTCTCCGGAGCGGCAGGGAGAGGGGATCCTGTTCCCTCTCCCGCTCCTCGGTCTCCCTCTGCGTCATTACTACTTCGCAGAAGGAGACCACCGCCTCCCAGGACCCCTCGTCGGCGACCATCTTAGAGATGATGGTCGGCAGCGAGAGGTCCGCCCCCACGACCGCGACGAGGGCTCGCCGCGGTTCCGCCGCTCCGGGGCACGCCTCCAGTACGTGCTGCGCTGTCTCCTCCGCGCAGCCGCACTGGTGGCAGGCCGGGGAGGCCTCTCTCCGGGCCACGTTGCACAGGTACCGGCCAAAGCACCCGTGGCCGGTGAGCACCTGCGTGGCCCGGAAGGTGAGGGCCCCGTGTTGCCTCCGCACCCACTCCAGGAGGAGGGGTTTGAGCGCCTCCAGCAACCGGCGAGCGCCGGCCCCTCTTCTTGCCGGCCCCGTTAGGAGCCGGTCCCGCCAGGCGACCACAGCCTGGTCCCTGGCAGCCTGGCGCCACCGCACCACCTCCTGTGGGGCGGGACGGAGGTCCCGCTCCCTGGCCCGCGCTCGCCGCCAGAAGACCGAGGAAAGGACCTCGGCCTCCATGTCCCAGGGTAGGGACGCGGCGAGAGCGCAGGCGACCTCGTGTGAGAGTGTGCGGTAGCCCCGACACACTCTCACCGCCATGGCCCTCTGAGCCGCAATGAGGACGGCGGTCTCTCGGGCGTCGAGAGACCCCGCCCAGATCGGGGCCCCGTAGAGGGCCATGGAGCGTACCACCGCCATGTAAAGGCGGCGGCAGCTCCCATCTCCTCCTCCCAGATTGGGGAGGAGGCGGCTCAAGGCGGCCGCTGTCCCCGTCAGCTTCGGGGACAGCTGCCGCAGGTGGGCCCCGAAGCGCCACCGACTGTCGAGGACGACCCCGAGATATTTGAGGGTCGTCCCGACGGGGATGGCCGTTCCGCCAACCACGATCTGCGCCCCAGCTGGGGGCGCCCTCCGTGGCCCGTGGAAGCAGATGGCCTCCGATTTGTGGAGGGCCACCTGCAATCCCAATCGCCGAATTCTGGCGACGACCGCTGCAACTCCGGCCGTCGCCAGGATCACCGCCTCCCTGTAGGTTGCCCCCCGGGCGGTCACCAGCGTGTCGTCGGCGTAACAAGTGACGCCGACGCCACGCAGGTTGGCTCCCCGGAGCACCCAGTCGTACCCGAGGTTCCAGAGCAGGGGTCCAAGCACGGACCCCTGTGGAACACCTCGGGTAACGGCGCTCCGTCCCGCCACCCCCTCCCGCGTGGGGTAGACTACCTCCCTCTCCGAGAGGTAGTCCCCCACAAGGCGCTGAAGGTACTGGGGCACGTTGTGGTGCCCCAGCGCGCCGCGGATCACGCTCCAGGGGAGGGAGTTGAACGCGTTGGCGATGTCGAGCGACACCGCCAACAGGACCCCACCCCCGGAGCATGCCTCCTCTGAGAGGTCGCGGACGGTGGCGATGGCGTCCACCGTCGAGCGACCCCTCCGGAACCCGAACTGGTTAGCGGCCAAGTCCGGGCCCTCTCCCTCCAGATGTCTGACGAGGCGGGACGCTACTACTCGTTCGAGGAGCTTCCCCGCCTCGTCCAGGAGCACAATCGGCCGGTACCCGGCCGGCTCATCCGCCGGCCGCCCGTCCTTCCGCAGAAGGACGAGCTTCCCTCGCCGCCACCGCCCGGGGAATCGACCCTCCCGGAGGCAGCGGCTAAAGAGGGCCCTCACGCGGGGCTCGAGGGCGTCCATGGAGAGGGCCCACGCGCGGCCGGGTATGCCGTCAGGCCCCGGCGCCGTGTTTTTGGCCCTCATCCGCATGACGGCCGCCTCGAGCTCCCCGCCCGAGACCTCGGGCACCTCCTCCTCGTCCCGGGTCACCGCCCGTGTGGCCGCCATGGTGGGAGGGACGAAGTCGGTCCCCGGAGCTCCGGGGAACAGTCCCTCGACCACCCGCTGGAGGACGTCCGGCTGGAGCGTGCTGGTGGCGGGGGGGGCCCAGGGGCGCAGCTTTTGCCGTGCCAGCCTGTACGGCCGCCCCCACGGGTCCTGCTCCAGCGACTCCAGCAGCTGCCTCCAGGCAGCCGCCTTGGCCTCCGCGATGGCGACGCGGAGGGCCATGGACGCCTCTCTATATTCGGCGTAGAGGGCGTCCAACGTCGCCGTCTCCCGCCGCCTCCGCCGCCTGTATCGCTGGTGCTGGCGGCGCTTTGCCAGACACCGACGGCGGAGCTCGGCGACCTCCTCCGACCACCAGTAGACCTGCCTCTTCGGCGGCAGGGCTCTGACACGGGGCATGGCGGCGTCGCAGACGTGCGACATCGCCATGCACAGCCCGTCCGCCTCTTCGTCCAGGCCCACTGGCTCCGGGGGCGGGGCGTTCCATGCCTGGACCAGGGCCGCCTCCTGCAGCCGCTCTAGGTCCAGGCGCTTGAGGGCCCACCTGGGACCGACGGTCGGGGGCGGCCCTTGGTCCTGGGCCGCCGCCGCTGAGGAGACGCTGAACCGGATGTATCGGTGGTCCGACAGCGTCTCCTCGTCCACCAGGACCGCCCAGTCCCGGACACGGCGTGCGAGCTCGGGGGTCGCGAAAGTAACATCCACGATGGAACCCCCGTTATGCCGCACGCACGTGTCCTCCGACCCGCGATTGAGGATGGTGAGGCCCACCTCCACCATCCACTCTTCGACCGCCCTGCCCCTCGCGTCCGTCGCCGGAGACCCCCACGCCGTGGATTTGGCGTTGAGGTCCCCGACGACGACGACAGGTCGCGGGCGGTTTTGGCCGACCAGGGTCCCCACCTCGCCGAGAAAGCGCTCAAACTCGGCGAGGACCCTGTTGGGGGAGAAATAAACCCCCACGACCACCGCCTCGCCAACCCATGCCGCCACATATCCCCTCCCCCTTACCACGTTGTCGAGGGTGGGGGAGGGTGCCGGCGACTGGGTTGTTATGGCCACCAAGCCGTCGCGGTCTCCCGCCCAATCACCCCTGGGCGGGACCACATACGGCTCGGCGACTACCGCGACCTGAATCAACCGCTCCGCCAGGGATTGCAGGAACAAGTCCTGAGCCTGCGCGGAGTGGTTGACGTTCGCCTGGAGGAAAGCTAGGTGCATCCTAACTTTCCTCCATGCGGACCACCTGCTCCGTTCCGGAGGTGGCCGGCTGCGACTCGGCCGTGGCCTTAGTCGCAGCGGGCTTCTTCATCTGCGCCTCTTTTTTCTTCGTCGGGGGCTTGGCGCACGCCGTGCCCCCGGTGAGGTGGTCCGCCTTTCTCCCCGCAGCTGCGCACACATTGCAGTGCGGGGGGGCCGAGCAGGCCGCGACCTTATGGTCCGTACTGCCGCAGCGGTGGCATTCTCCGCTGCGGTCCGTCTCCGCCTGGCACTGGGCCCTGACGTGGCCCAGCGCGTGGCATCGGTAGCAGCGGCGCGGCCGCTCTTTGAGGACGCGGACCCGCGCTGCTACCCACCCCACCGGGACACGGCCGCCCTTCGCCATGATGGCCTTGGCGGCCGTGGCGGGGCAGCGCACGAAGGCCGCCCCTACGCCCGCCCTACCCTTCTTGATTTCCCCGACCTTTATATCGGTCGGGGGGCAGTTTCCGGCCTTGGCCAGCGCCGCCACCAACTCCTCGGGGGCGATGGAGTCCTCCAGGCCGTCTACCCGCATGTCCGCGGTGATGACGGGCCTGGAGATTTGGACCTCCTCTGCCCCCTCGAACACCTCTCTGAGCCTGCTGGCCAGGGAGTCCGCCTTCTCAGCCCTTAGCTCACCTGGGACCTCCAAAACACGGGCCCCGGTAGCTGCCACCCTCACCTTGAGCGGGGGCACACCGAGCGCGCCAAGGTCGATGCGGTTACGCGCCTCCGCAAGGACCTTGGCGTAGGTCACCCCCTTCTCCTCCGCCCCCGGCTTCAGCGTGACGACCACCGCTGCCGTGCGCGGCGGCGGGCGGATCTTCACCGCCTTTGCGGCCTGCTGCCGGGCCTGCGGCACCGCCCTCAGCAACACTGGTCGCCCGGGCGGGGACTTGTCGCGGGCCCTCGTGGCCGGCTTCGCCCCTCGTTCCCCCTCGTTCGGGGTCCTCCGGGTGCTCTTCCTCACCACCTCCGTCCAAGGCTGCTCCAGTGGAGCCTGAGGACGGGGCGGGAGCTCAGCGGGCTCAGCAGCGGGGGCCGCAGCCTTCTTGGCTGCCACAAGCGTGGCAGGGGAGGTGGCGGCTGCCTTGTCAGCCCCCTTTCCCTTTTTCTTCTTGCTGCCCTTCTTGGGCTCCGCAGGGGGTTCGGATGGCGCCGGGGCCGCCTTCTCCCTTGCTCCTCCCTTCTTAGAGCCCTTCGAGGGCTCCCGGGCTCCACTCGTGGACGGTGCCGATGGGGTGGGCTCCATCGGCACGTCCCTCGCGGCCGCCTCCGCCTCTTCCCTCCGCCTTTCGTGGGCGAGTGGGGGCCTGAGGCGCTTCTCAGGCAGCAGCCTCCCCTCCAGGCCCTCGAGGCGGGCGCTCACCATGGTGCCCACCTGCACCATGATGGTCCGCGCGAATTCCTCAAACATTGAGGTCGGCGTCAACTCCGGGGTCCCAGCCGGGGCCGGCACTTGCGCGGGAGTCGCCCGTTGCTCGATCAGTTTTCGGAGCTCCGCGATCTCCCGGCGCATCAACTCTTGTTCGGCCATGAGGCGGGCGTTTGCCGCCTCTAAACGCGCAACCTCTTCGGACACGGTCCGGTTCCTCAACTCGGCAACCGAGGCCTGTATGCCGTCGGCCGCCTCGTTCAGGGCCCGCTGAAAGGTGCCCTTCAAATTTCCAGACCGGGCGGACACCTGCTGGATGGTGTCCACCCAGTCGAGAACCGCCTTCTCCAGGGCGGCCGCGCTCCGCTCATCATTGCCAGCGGCGGCGGAATGGCACGGGGACTTGAGGAAGGACGCTCTCGTCTCCCTCTTCCTCTGCACCTCTTCCGCGAGCTCCTGCTCCGCCCTAAGCCGAAGCGCCTCCTCCTTCGCTGCGTTGAGCTCTCGCTTAGCCAGCGCCAGCCCAACGTACTCGCCCGTTGTGGGCGGCCGTCCGCGACCTCGGCGCGCAGCCTCTTTCGCCGCAGGCTCCTGGACGTCGTCCATAGTGCCGCGCTCCAGCGACCGTTTCCGCCACAGGCGACCAGACGCCGAAACCGGCGAGGGGTCTCTCGACCCATCGGTCACCGTGACCATGCTGACCTCGGAGTCAGAATCCGAGGCCGACAAGTCCCTACATCTGGACGCCCCCAGGACCTCCACTAGCCTGTTGCCCGACCGGGCCCCAGACTCACTCCCGCTGCGAGACCGGGCTCTAGCCCCCTCCACCGCAGCATCGACGTCGCAGCGCTCGAGCACCACACGTCCCTCCTTCAGAGCAGCTACAGCTACTCCTTCCAAGCCTTTCGGCTTCTCCTCCATAACGTCAGGTTTGTTTTTGTTGTTTGTGTCCATATTAGATCCCACGAGTATGGGGGAAAAACGGACCATCCAGGCAGTGCCCCCTGTACCTGGACTAACCTAGCGTAACTCGCCCGGAGGTCGGTCGGTATCCGGACGGGAGAACAGTATCTGCCTGGCGCCGCTGCGCCGTCACCACCGTGCAAGCCGGGAAACGGCTAAACACGGTGATGTCGACGAAGCGGCCCCGTAACCCCTTGGCCATTCATCCCCTCGCGCTGGTTCTGCCGCTTGGGATTGGGGGTAATTTTTTATAGAGGTTTTCTTCCTCGCGCCCGGGCGGTTAAGCCAAGGCCTCGGTCCGTCGAACGTCGCGAGACGTGACCACGACGCACGTGTTGACGGATTACGATATTGGCCGTAGGCAGAGACAACGGATTGCCCCCACCCACAGCCGTCATCCAGCGGTTAGGCCGGACCCTCGCGTCGCCGCTACTCAGCATAAGGCCGAGACGCCGACCGAGTTCCGCAACCAATCAAGGTCGCCGCGACTCGCACCGCCGCTACCCGGAAACGTCCGGGACGCCGGCCGAGCCCCCACACGGATCGCCAAGGCGATCTGCCCCATCCACAAGTAGTGGAGAAGCCCACAACGGACGCGCAGAAGCGCCCAACACTCGCGTCGCCGCTACTCGGCATAAGGCCGAGACGCCGACCGAGCCCCGCAGCCAATCAAGGCCGCCTCGACTCGCACCGCCGCTACCCGGAATACGTCCAGGACGCCGGCCGAGCCCCCACGGACCGCCGAAGCAGTCTGCCTCGATCCACCAGCGGTGGAGAGGCCCACCACGGACGCACAAAAGCGCCGTTCGCTCGCGTCGCCGCTACTCGGCATACGGCCGAGACGCCGACCGAGCCCCGCAGCCAATCAAGGCCGCCTCGACTCGCACCGCCGCTACCCGGAATACGTCCAGGACGCCGGCCGAGCCCCCCCGACCGCCGAAGCGGTCTGCCTCAATCCACCGAAGTGGAGAGGCCCCCTCGTCAGAATTCGCCGCCGTGAACCGTTACTAGGTCACGACGTTGCCCAGGGTGCGCCACGAGGAGGCTTCTGACATGCACCCCAACCTAACCTTTTTTTTTTTTTTTTTTTTTTTTGACCCGGGGAAATGCCTTACGCATACCACCCGGCCCGAGGGGGTGGGCCGGGTGGTTATGTGGGACTCCCCCGCCCTTGAGGAGGACGGGTATACCCACTAAAACCCCGGGATGTTCCATCGGCTAGCCATGGGAGCAGAGTCGCGGGGCCGTTTTGTTACTCTCCGCAACTCTGCTCTAGCCTCGTCCGCCCGTAGGCGGACCCGCCTCAGGAGGGACGCGCTGGAACATTTAGCGCGTCCCCCGGCCGTGGAGGACCCCCTCAATTAAGAGCAGGGGCACCAGCTGCCCCCGCAACTGGCACCCCGGGTCCTCCAAGCGGAGACGGAGTGCGGGCCCTGTTGGCCCGCCTCCGTATCCGCGCTCTCCGGAGCGGCAGGGAGAGGGGATCCTGTTCCCTCTCCCGCTCCTCGGTCTCCCTCTGCGACATGACGATTTCGCAGAAGGAGACCACCGCCTCCCAGGACCCCTCGTCGGCGACCATCTTGGAGATGATGGTCGGCAGCGAGAGGTCCGCACCCACAACCGCGACGAGGGCTCGCCGCGGTTCCGCCGCTCCTGGGCACGCCTCCAGTACGTGCTGCGCTGTCTCCTCCGCGCAGCCGCACTGGTGGCAGGCCGGGGAGGCCTCTCTTCGGGCCACGTTGTGCAGGTACCGGCCAAAGCACCCGTGGCCGGTGAGCACCTGCGTGGCCCGGAAGGTGAGGGCCCCGTGTCGCCTCCGCACCCACTCCGGGAGGAGGGGCTTGAGGGCCTCCAGAAGCCGGCGAGCGCCGGCCCCTCTTCTTGCCGGCCCCGTCAGGAGCCGGTCCCGCCAGGCGACCACTGCACGGTCCCTCGCGTCCTGGCGCCACCGCACCACCTCCTGTGGGGCGGGACGGAGGTCCCGCTCCCTGGCCCGCGCTCTCCGCCAGAAGACCGAGGACAAAACCTCGGCCTCCATGTCCCAGGGTAGGGACGCGGCGAGAGCGCAGGCGACCTCGTGTGAGAGTGTGCGGTAGCCCCGACACACTCTCACCGCCATGGCCCTCTGGGCCGCAACCAGGACGGCGGTCTCCCGAGCGTCGAGAGACCCCGCCCAGATCGGGGCCCCGTAGAGGGCCATGGAGCGTACCACCGCCATGTATAGGCGGCGGCAGCTCCCGTCCCCCCCTCCCAGATTGGGGAGGAGGCGGCTCAGGGCGGCCGCTGTCCCCGTCAGCTTCGGGGACAGCTGCCGCAGGTGGGCCCCAAATCGCCACCTGCTGTCGAGGACGACCCCTAGATATTTGAGGGTCGTCCCGACGGGGATGGCAGTTCCGCCAACCACAATCTGCGCCCCGGCCGGGGGCGCCCTCCGCGGACCGTGGAAGCAGATGGCCTCCGATTTATGGAGGGCCACCTGCAGTCCCAACCGTCGAATCCTGGCGACGACCGCTGCTACTCCGGCCGTCGCCAGGAGCACCGCCTCCCGGTAGGTCGCCCCCCGGGCGGTCACCAGCGTGTCGTCGGCGTAGCACGTGACGCCGACGCCACGCAGGTTGGCTCCTCGGAGCACCCAATCGTACCCGAGGTTCCAGAGCAGGGGTCCAAGCACGGACCCCTGTGGAACACCTCGGGTAACGGCGCTCCGTCCCGCCGCCCCCTCCCGGGTGGGGTAGACTACCTCCCTCTCTGAGAGGTAGTCCCCCACCAGGCGCTGAAGGTACCGGGGCACTTGATGGTGCCCCAGCGCGCCGCGGATGACGCTCCAGGGGAGGGAGTTAAAAGCGTTGGCGATGTCTAATGACACCGCCAACAGGACCCCACCCCCGGAGCACGCCTCCTCCGAGAGGTCGCGGACGGTAGCGATCGCGTCCACCGTCGAGCGACCCCTCCGGAACCCGAATTGATTGGGCGCCAGATCCGGGCCCTCTCCCTCCAAGTGCCTGACGAGGCGGGACGCTACTACTCGTTCAAGGAGCTTCCCCGCCTCGTCCAGGAGCACAATCGGCCGGTACCCGGCCGGCTCATCCGCCGGCCGCCCGTCCTTCCGCAGAAGGACGAGCTTCCCTCGCCGCCACCGCCCGGGGAATCGACCCTCCCGGAGGCAGCGGCTGAAGAGGGCCCTCACGCGGGGCTCGAGGGCGTCCATGGAGAGGGCCCACGCGCGGCCGGGTATGCCGTCAGGCCCCGGCGCCGTGTTCTTGGCCCTCATCCGGAGAATGGCCGCCTGGAGCTCCCCGCCCGAGACCTCAGGCACCTCCTCCTCGTCCCGGGTCACCGCCCGTGAGGCCGCCATGGTGGGAGGGACGAAGTCGGTCCCCGGAGCTCCGGGGAACAGTCCCTCGACCACCCGCCGGAGGACATCCGACTGGAGCGTGCTGGTGGCGGGGGGGGCCCAGGGGCGGAGTTTTTGTCTCGCCAACCTGTACGGCCGCCCCCACGGGTCCTGCTCCAGCGACTCCAGCAGCTGCCTCCAGGCAGCCGCCTTGGCCTCCGCAATGGCGACGCGGAGGGCCATGGACGCCTCCCTATATTCCGCGTAGAGGGCGTCCAACGTCGCCGTCTCCCGCCGCCTTCGTCGCCGGTACCGCTGATGCCGGCGGCGCTTCGCCAGGCACTGACGGCGGAGTTCGGCGACCTCCGCCGTCCACCAATAGACCTGCCGCTTCGGCGGCAGGGCCCTGACGCGGGGCATGGCGGCGTCGCAAACGTGCGACATCGCCTCGCACAAGCTGTCCGCCTCCGCGTCCAGGTCCACCGGCTCCGGGGGCGGGGCGTTCCACGCCTGGACCAGGGCGGCCTCTTGTAGCCGCTCCAGATCCAGGCGCTTCAGGGCCCACCTGGGACCGACGGTCGGGGGCGGCCCTTGGTCCTGGGCCGCCGCCGCTGAGGAGACGCTGAACCGGATGTATCGGTGGTCCGACAGCGTCTCCTCGTCCACCAGGACCGCCCAGTCCCGGACACGGCGTGCGATCTCGGGGGTAGCGAACGTGAGGTCCACGATGGACCCCCCGTTATGCCGCACGCACGTGTCCTCCGACCCGCGGTTGAGGATGGTGAGGCCCACCTCCACCATCCACTCCTCGACCGCCCTGCCCCTCGCGTCCGTCGCCGGAGACCCCCACGCCGTAGACTTGGCGTTGAGGTCTCCGACGACGACGACAGGCCGCGGGCGGTTCTGGCCGACCAGGGTCCCCACCTCGCCGAGAAAACGCTCGAACTCGGCGAGGACCCTGTTGGGGGAGAAATACACCCCCACGACCACCGCCTCGCCAACCCAGGCCGCCACATAACCCCTCCCCCTTACCACATTGTCGAGGGTGGGGGAGGGTGCCGGCGACTGGGTCGTTATGGCCACCAAGCCGTCCCGGTCTCCCGCCCAATCACCCCTGGGCGGGACCACATACGGCTCGGCGACCACCGCGACCTGGATCAACCGCTCCGCCAGGGATTGCAGGAACAAGTCCTGAGCCTGCGCGGAGTGGTTGATGTTCGCCTGGAGGAAAGTTAGGTGCATCCTAACTTTCCTCCATGCGGACCACCTGCTCCGTTACGGAGTTGGCCGGCTGCGACCCGGCCGTGGCCTTGGTCGCAGCGGGCTTCTTCTTCGCCTCTTTTTTGGCCGGGGGCTTGGCACACGCCGTGCCCCCGGTGAGGTGGTCCGCCTTCCTCCCCGCAGCTGCGCACACGTTGCAGTGCGGACCCCAACCTAACCTAACCTAACCTAACCTAACCTAACCTAACCTAACCTAACCTAACCTAACCTAACCTAACCTAACCTAACCTAACCTAACCTTTTTTTTTTTTTTTTTTTTTTTTTTTTTTTTTTTTTTTTTTTTTTTTTTTTTTTTTTTTTTTTTTTTTTTTTTTTTTTTTTTTTTTTTTTTTTTGCCCGGGGAAATCCTTTAAGGATACCACCCGACCCGGGGGGGCCGAGTGGTTATGTGAGAATCTCCGCCTTTGAAGAAGGCGGCCTACTCACTAAAACCCCGGGGGTGTTCTCTCACCGCATGTGGTGTGGCCGCGGGATCGTTAGACACGCACCGCGACCACACCTGCGGGCGCCCTGGACTGGGCTCGGCCCTGGAGGTGTAAAGTGCCTCCGCTCTCCGCTAAATGCGCTCCGGAACACTTCGGAGCGCATTTCAGCTCGGGACTCTTGTAAAGTTCGGGTGGCGGATCCCCCGATCCGCCACCCGAGAGTCCCCGTTGACAGTGTATAAGGCTGTCAACGGTTCGCGGTGTCCATGGCCTCCTGCCGTGGACACTTCGGCTGTGAGGGGCGGGCCCTAGGGCCAGCTGCAGCCTTCTTTATTCTCTCCCTGGTCTTCTTTGGAGGTGTAGCAGGGCAGGCCTTCCCACCCATACGGTGGTTGGCCGCCCTCTTGGCGACATCGCAGATGGGGCAGTGGGGATCGGCCGAACACTGCGCCGCCTTGTGGCCTGCCTTGCCGCAGCAGAAGCAGAGTCCGCTGCGGTCAAGGCTAGACGTGCAGTTGACCCCCACGTGCCCGGGCTCCAGGCAGCGGAAACACCGTGGTGCTCTGGGTTCCAGCATCTTCGCCTGCACTGAAACCCAGCCCACCAAGAGCCGCTTCTCCACGACCTTTTTGGCTGCAGCGACTGGTACGCTCAACCAAATCTGGCCTTGCCGGCCGGGGGAGCGCGTCAATTCGCCCGCCCTTATGGCGTGGTTGGCGCAGCCACCGGCATCAGCCACGGCCTCGACCACCTCTTCCTTGGTGACCGAGTCATCCAGGCCAGAGATGCGAAGCTCCACGCACTTCTCTGGCCTGGAGACCCGAACCACGTCCTCCCCAACAGCCTCCCTGATTTTGGACGCCAGTGTGTCTGCCTTGTCGGCACTACTGGCGCCCGGCAGGATCAGGAGTCGGGCCCCGGTGGCTGCGGTGCCAAATCGGAGGCCCTCAATTCCAATCTCCTTCAAATTTATCTGCCGTTTTGCCTCCCCGAGGACTTTGAGGTATGTCACCCCACGCTCCACCGCCTCCGGCTGCAGGGTGAGCATTACTGCAGTCGTGCGAGGCGGGTGGAGCTTGGGCAACTTCTTCCTCGGGGCCGCCTTTTTCTTCGGCGCCGCAGGAGCAGTAGCGGGCTCCACTGCGGGCTTCACAGCGGCCTTCTTCGCCTTCTTCTTGGTGGCGCCCTTGCGGACCACCACGCGCCACGGCTCCTCCATGGGCTCCGACGGAGGCTGGGGCTCCAGCCGAGGGCTCGGCTCTACAGCGGCCGCCCTCTTCGTCTCGGCCTTGGCCTTCTGTGTCTTCTTCGGCTTAGTAGAGGGCGCAGAAGCAATCTCCGCCATAGTCTTCGTCGGTGGGGGGTGGGTGGGGCGTGATGCCGCCGCAGGAGCAGCAGCTGCAGCCGCCTCGGCCAGCTTCCTGTCATCGGCCAGTGGTGGCCGCAGACGCTTGGCCGGGAGCAAGCGCTCCTCGAGCCCCTCGAAGCGCGCATTGATCATGGTCCCCACTTGGACCATGACCGTGCGCGCGATGTCCTCTAATGACGGGGCCGGAGCTGGAGCTGGCTGTAAACGGGCCAGCTCCTTCCGGACCTCGTCCAGCTCCGCCGCGAGCCGCGCGTTTGCGGTCTCGAGCCGAGCGACCTCCTCGGACATCGTGCGGGTCCTCGCCTCGATAAAGGAGACCTTTATGGCATCTGCTGCCTCGTTCAGGGCCCGCACGAAAGTCCCCTTCAGGTTGCCGGACGTCTCTGCGACCCGCCGGATGGTGTCCAAAGACTCGGACACCACCCTCTGCAGGTCCAACGTTTCGGGCTGCTCCCGCTCCTGCCTCGTCAGCGCCGGTGTGCGGAGGATGGCGGCTCGCGTCGCTCTCTTGCGTCGCGCATCCTCCGCCATTCCCCGTTCGGCGTCAAGCCGAAGCTCTTCCGCCTTTGCCGCATTCAATGCTGCCTTGGCTTTCGCCAGACTGACGACCTCGTCGGTGGCCGAGGGACGAGCACGCCCCCTTCTCGACGGCGACGCGTCGTCAAAATCGTCCGAGTCGACGCAGGCGGTCCTCTGCCGCTTGCGCCACCCACTTGGCGATGACGTTCGCGATGCCACGGTCCCGAAACTCATGCCCGAAGCCGAAGACGACTCGGACAGAGTTCGGGGCCGCGGCACCACGCGACCCTCTCCCTTCTCCTCCTGAATTTCCAGGCAGCGCGTGAGAATCACGCGAGCCTCCTTCCTCACTTCCAAGCGCGAGCCGTTGTCGCGTGCTGAATCGGTGTCCGGGTACGTGCATAGGTCGTCGCGTGCAGAATCAGTGTCCGGGATAGTGCGTAGGTCGTCGGGTTGAGGGCCGAGGCCCTCATGGCGGTTCTTGCCCCCCCCAGAATACGAGGGGCAGACTGACCCAGATGGGCCAGTGAGGGATTCTCCTGCCTCTGAGAGGCAGGTACCCTCCTGGGGTAGATAAGTTTTAGAAGACGCCATTCATAGTTTTGTCGGTTTTACGGCTCGACAGCCCTCCCCTCACGTCATGGAAACGAAAATGAAAAAACAAGAACAAGGAACACAACAAATACACAGACAAAAGAATAAAATATACATACCAAAGACACAAATGAAAAACACAAAGAAATGGAGATGATACACGACACGACAATACAGGAAAACGAAAAAACAAATACGAAGAATACACATGAGGATGAAACGATGATGAGATAGATGATGCATGAGATATATACATAAGATAATAAATAAACATACATATATACATAACTACCGGTATGAAGACCACCGCAAAGCAAGCTTTGCGACAATCTTCACACCGG
Source organism: Hylaea fasciaria (assembly GCA_905147375.1). Lineage (NCBI taxonomy): Eukaryota > Metazoa > Arthropoda > Insecta > Lepidoptera > Geometridae > Hylaea > Hylaea fasciaria. The sequence goes on from LR990194.1 coordinate 34,267, forward strand.
CCACCGCGGCGCCCAGGGTTTTAGTTACGTCTGTTCCAGAGGGGACCAGACCAATAACAGGCAGCAACCACGTGAAGGATTACCCTGGACTTGCCTTGAGGATCATCACGACTTGCGCTCTCCCTCAAGACCGACGCCTCCGCACCCATCCGGGATGAGTACGGAGGGCCTGGGTTTATGCGTCAGTGACGGATAAACCCAGGCCCGCCCAACCTAACCTAACCTAACCTAACCTAACCTAACCTTTTTTTTTTTTTTTTTTTTTTTTTTTTTTTTTTTTTTTTTTTTTTTTTTTTTTTTTTTTTTTTTTTTTTTTTTTTTTTGCCCGGGGAAATCCTTTATGGATACCACCCGACCCGGGGGGGCCGGGTGGTTATGTGAGAATCTCCGCCTTTGAAGACGGCGGCCTACTCACTAAAACCCCGGGGGTGTTCTCTCACCGCATGTGGTGTGGCCGCGGGATCGTTAGACACGCACCGCGACCACACCTGCGGGCGCCCTGGACTGGGCTCGGCCCTGGAGGTGTAAAGTGCCTCCGCTCTCCGCTAAATGCGCTCCGGAACACTTCGGAGCGCATTTCAGCTCGGGACTCTTGTAAAGTTCGGGTGGCGGATCCCCCGATCCGCCACCCGAGAGTCCCCGTTGACAGTGTAAAAGGCTGTCAACGGTTCGCGGTGTCCATGGCCTCCTGCCGTGGACACTTTGGCTGCGAGGGACGGGCCCTAGGGCCAGCCGCAGCCTTCTTTTGGCTCTTCCTGGGAGGCGTAGCAGGGCAGGCCTTACCACCCATCCGGTGGTTGGCCGCCCTCTTGGCGACATCACAAATGGGGCAGTGGGGGTCGGCTGAGCACTGCGCCGCCTTGTGGCCTGCCTTGCCGCAGCAGAAGCAAAGTCCGCTGCGGTCAAGGCTAGACGTGCAGTTGGCCCCCACGTGCCCGGGCTCCAGGCAGCGGAAACACCGTGGTGCTCTGGGTTCCAGCATCTTCGCCTGCACTGAAACCCAGCCCACCAAGAGCCGCTTCTCCACGACTTTCTTCGCTGCGGCGACTGGGACGCTCAACCACATCTGCCCTTGCCGGCCGGGGGAGCGCCTCAGATCGCCCGCCCTTATGGCATCGCTGGCGCAGCCACCAGCATCCGCCACGGCTGCGACCACCTCTTCTTTGGTGACCGAGTCGTCCAGGCCAGAGATGCGCAGCTCCACGCATTTCTCTGGCCTGGAGACTCGGACAATATCGTCACCGACGGCCTCCCTGATTTTGGACGCCAGTGTGTCTGCCTTGTCGGCACTACTGGCGCCCGGCAGGATCAGGAGACGGGCCCCGGTGGCTGCGGTGCCAAACCGAAGGCCGTCGATCCCAATCTCCTTCAAATTAATCTTTCTTTTCGCCTCCCCGAGGACTTTGAGGTAAGTCACCCCACGCTCCACCGCCTCCGGCTGCAGGGTGAGCATTACTGCAGTCGTGCGAGGCGGGTGGAGCTTGGGCAACTTCTTCCTCGGGGCCGCCTTCTTCTTAGGCGCCGCAGGAGCAGTAGCGGGCTCCACTGCGGGCTTCACAGCGGCCTTCTTACTCTTCTTCTTGGTGGCGCCCTTGCGGACCACCACGCGCCACGGCTCCTCCATGGGCTCCGACGGAGGCTGGGGCTCCAGCCGAGGGCTCGGCTCTGCATGAGCCACCCTCTTCGTCTCTGCCTTCTTTTTCCCTGGCTTGGTGGAGGGCGCGGGAGCAGCGTCCACCGTAGTCACCGACGGTGTGTGGCGGGTGGGGCGTGATGCCGCTGCAGGAGCAGCAACAGCAGCAGCAGCCGCCGCAGCCATGTCTCTTTTCTTGTCTGCGGCCAGTGGTGGCCGCAGACGCTTGGCCGGTAGCAACCGCTCCTCCAGTCCCTCGAGTCGAGCGCTGACCATGGTGCCGCACTGCACCATGCAGGCACGCACTATCTCCTCGAGGGACGGGGATGGAGCTGGAGCTGGCTGTAAACGGGCCAGCTCCCTCCGGACCTCTTCCAATTCGGCCGCCAGTTTCTTATTCGCGGCCTCAAGCCGCGCGACCTCTTCCGTCATCGTGCGGGTCCGGACTTCCACGAAAGAGACTTTAATGGCGTCAGCCGCCTCATTCAGGGCCCTCACAAAGGTCCCTTTCAAATTTCCGGACGTCTCTGCGACCCGCCGGATGGTGTCCAATGACTCGGACACCACCCTCTCCAGGTCCAGAGTTTCGGGCTGCTCCCGCTCCTGCCTGGTTATCGCCGGTGTGCGGAAGATGGCGGCTCGCGTTGCTCTCTTCCGTCGCGCGTCCTCCGCCATTCCCCGTTCGGCGTCGAGCCGAAGCTCCTCCGCCTTTGCCGCATTCAGTGCGGCCTTGGCTTTCGCCAGGCCGACGACCTCCTCGGTGGATGAGGGACGAGCACGCCCCCTTCTCGACGGCGACGCGTCGTCATAGTCGTCCGAGTCGACGCAGGCGGCCCTCTGCCGCTTGCGCCACCCACTTGGCGACGACGTTCGCGATGCCACGGTCCCAACACTCATGCCCGAAGCCGAAGACGACTCGGACAGAGTTCGGGGCCGCGGCACCGCACGATCCTCTCCCTGGATTTCCCGGCAGCGCGTGATAATCACGCGGGCCTCCTTCCTCACTTCCAAACGCGAGCCGTTGTCGCGTGCTGTATCGGTGTCCGGGTACGTGCATAGGTCGTCGCGTGCAGAATCAGTGTCCGGGATAGTGCGTAGGTCGTCGGGTTGAGGGCCGAGGCCCTCATGGCGGTTCTTGCCCCCCCCAGAATACGAGGGGCAGACTGACCCAGATGGGCCAGTGAGGGATTCTCCTGCCTCTGAGAGGCAGGTACCCTCCTGGGGTAATACTTTTTCGGAAGTCGCCATTTCATGTTTTTGTCGGTTTTACGGCTCGACAGCCCTCCCCTCACGTCATGGAAACGAAAATGAAATAACAAGAACAAGGAACACAACAAATACACAGAGACAAAAGAATAAAATATACCAAGACACAAATGAAAAACACAAAGAAATGGAGATGATACACGACACGACAATACAGGAAAACGAAAAAACAAATACAAAGAATACACATGAGGATGAAACGATGATGAGATAGATGATGCATGAGATATATACATAAGATAATAAATAAACATACATATATACATAACTGCCGGTATGAAGACCACCGCAAAGCAAGCTTTGCGACAATCTTCACACCGGCTACCGCGGCGCCCAGGGTTTTAGTTACGTCTGTTCCAGAGGGGACCAGACCAATAACAGGCAGCAACCACGTGAAGGATTACCCTGGACTTGCCTTGAGGATCATCACGACTTGCGCTCTCCCTCAAGACCGACGCCTCCGCACCCATCCGGGATGAGTACGGAAGGCCTGGGTTTATGCGTCAGTGACGGATAAGCCCAGGCCCGCCCAACCTTTTTTTTTTTTTTTTTTTTTTTTTTTTTTTTTTTTTTTTTACCCAGGAAAATCCTTTATGGATACCACCCGGCCCGGGGGGGCGGGGTGGTTATGTGGGAGTCCCACGCCCTGGAAGAGGACGGGTATACCCACTAAAAACCTGGGGTGTTCTCTCGCCGCATGTGGTGTGGCCGCGGGATCGCTAGCGCACGCTTCCGCGACCACACCTGCGGGGGCCCTGAAGGGGCTCGGCACGGGAGGTATGCCTCCGTTCTCCGCTAAATGCGCTCCGGAACACGGTACGGAGCGCATTTCAGCTCGGGACTCGTATGAAGTTCAGGTGACGGATCCCCCGATCCGGCACCCGAAAGTCCCCAATTATGACGGCACGGAGGGGGCCCTAGAGCCCCCGCCGGCCGTCCCTCTCTCGGTCCTCCTCCTCGGAGGCGCCCTGGGGCAGGCCTTCCCGCCTAGGCGGTGATTGGTGGGCCTCCCGGCTGCGTCGCACACGGCGCAGTGCGGCTCTGCGGAGCATTGCGCCGCTTTGTGGCCGGCCTTGCCGCAGCAGAAGCAGAGTCCGCTGCGGTCAAGGCTCGACTCACATCTCGCTCCCACGTGCCCGGTCTCCAGGCACCTGTAACACCGGGGCGCTCTGCGGTCCAGGATCTTGGCCTGGACCGAAACCCACCCCACTCGTAGGCCCTTCGTCGCGACCGCTTTGGCTGCGGCGATTGGGCACGTTATAAAAATGCGCCCATTCCTCCCGGAGCGTACTATTTCGCCCGCCCTTATGGCGTGGGTGGCGCAGCTGCCGGCCTCGGCGACGGCCTCCACTACCTCGTCCTTCGTCACCGAGTCATCCAGGCCTGTGATGCGCATATCCGCGCATTTTTCAGGCCTGGAGACTCGGACAATGTCCTCACCGACGGCCTCCCTAATTCGTGACGCTAGGACATCCGCCTTGTCGGCACTCCCAGCGCCAGGAAGAATGAGGAGGCGGGCACCGGTGGCTGCGGTGCCGAAGCGCAGGCCGTCGATGCCGATCTCTTTCAAGTTTATGCGCCGCTTTGCCTCTCCGAGCACCTGCAGGTAGGTGACCCCACGCTCCACCGCCTCCGGCTGCAAGTTCAGCATGACTGCAGTCGTGCGAGGCGCGTGGAGCTTGGCCACCTTCCTTTTCGGCGGAGCTTTCTTCTGTCTGGCCGTCACAGGAGCAGTAGACGGCTCAACTGCGGGCCTCCCTGCGGCCTTCTTCTTGTTTTTATGGGCGCCCTTTCGGACGACCACGTTCCAGGCCTCCTGCATGGGTTGGGGTTGAGGCTGGGGCTCCGGCTGAGGGCTTGGCTCTACAGCCACCTTCCTCGCTTGAGCCTTTCTCTTCGCCGGTTTGGTGGAGGATGCGGGAGCGGCTTCCACTACGGTCTTCTTCGGTGGCGGGCGGGTGGGGCGCAGTGCTGCTGCAGGAGCTGCAGCAGCAGCAGCCGCAGAAGCCTCGTTCTTACGGTCTGCGGCCAATGGTGGCCGCAGACGCTTAGCTGGCAGCAACCGCTCTTCCAGTCCCTCGAGTCGCGCATTGAGCATGGTGCCGCACTGCACCATGCAGGCACGCACGATCTCCTCGAGGGACGGGGATGGAGCTGGAGCTGGCTGTATATGGGCCAGCTCCCTCCGGACCTCCACTAGCTCGGCCGCGAGCTGTTTGTTGGCAGCCTCCAGCCGCGCGACCTCCTCTGTCATCGTGCGGGTCCTGATCTCGACGAACGACACTTTGATGGCGTCGACCGCCTCGTTCAGGGCCCGCACGAAAGTCCCCTTTAAATGGCCGGACGTCTCCGCGACCCGCCGGATGGTGTCCAGTGACTCGGACACCACCCTCTCCAAGTCCAGCGTTTCGGGCTGCTCCCGCTCCCGCCGTGTTATCGCCGGTGTGCGGAAGATGGCGGCTCGCGTCGCCCTCTTCCGCCGCGCATCCTCCGCCATTCCACGCTCGGCCTCCAGCCGCAGCTCCTCCGCCTTGGCAGCGTTAAACGCGGCCTTTGCCCTGGCTAGTTCAGCAAAGTCCTCAGCAGAGGGACGACCACGCCCTTTTCGGTCCTGCGACTTCGCCGACGGCGATGCGTCTTCAAAATCGTCGGAGTCAACAGCAGCCGCCCTCTGGCGCTTGCGCCACCCACTCGGGGACGACGCTCGCGATGCCACGGTCTCGAAGCTCATGCCCGAAGCCGAAGACGACTCGGACAGAGTTCGAGGCCGCAGCACCACGCGATCCTCTCTCTTCTCCTCCTCCTGAATCTCCAGGCACCGCGTCAAAAGAACGCGTGCCTCCTTCGCTACTAAAAGCGATGGTTCGCTTGCAGTCTCGGTGTCAATTTTCTTGCGTAGGTCGTCGGGTTGAGGGCCGAGGCCCTCATGGCGGTTCTTGCCCCCCCCAGAGTACGAGGGGCAGACTGACCCAGATGGGCCAGTGAGGGATTCTCCTGCCTCTGAGAGGCAGGTACCCTCCTGGGGTAATACAGTTTCAGAATTCGCCATCATAGAGTTTTGTCAGTTTTAAGGCTCGACAGCCTGTCCCCCCCACACGTCATGAGTAAAAAGAAACAAGAAGAAAGAAGAACAAGAAATTTTGCACACAAATGAAAATACACAAGAAATGGGATGATACACGAACAACAAACACAACACAAAACAAAACAAAACAAGAAATAGAAGAAACAAAGACCAAGAAACACATGAGGATGAAAATGATGATGGAACGATGAATATGAGATGATGCATAAATACATAAAATAATAAATAAACATACTTATATACATAATCGTCCGGGCAGACCACCCTTCCTCTGCCCAGACCCCCCCCTGGCCCCTCCACTGTGCCCTCTGCTAGTCAGAGGGACACGCGGAGAGGCCCCCCAATCGCCCATGAGACCCCGTGCCGTGAAAACACGACACGGAGCCCCATGGACGACACCGCGGCGCCCAGGGTTTTAGTTACGTCTGTTCCAGAGGGGACCAGACCAATAACAGGCAGCAACCACGTGAAGGATTACCCTGGACTTGCCTTGAGGATCTACACGACTTGCGCTCTCCCTCAAGACCGACGCCTCCGCACCCATCCGGGATGAGTACGGAGGGCCTGGGTTTACGCGTCTGTGACGGATAAACCCAGACCCGCCCAGGCCCGCCCAACCTAACCTAACCTTTTTTTTTTTTTTTTTTTTTTTTTTTTTTTTTTTTTTTTTTTTTTTTTTTTTTTTTTTTTTTTTTTTTTTTTTTTTTTTTTTTTTTTTTTTTTTTGCCCGGGGAAATCCTTTATGGATACCACCCGACCCGGGGGGGCCGAGTGGTTATGTGAGAATCTCCGCCTTTGAAGAAGGCGGCCTACTCACTAAAACCCCGGGGGTGTTCTCTCACCGCATGTGGTGTGGCCGCGGGATCGTTAGACACGCGCCGCGACCACACCTGCGGGCGCCCTGGACTGGGCTCGGCCCTGGAGGTGTAAAGTGCCTCCGCTCTCCGCTAAATGCGCTCCGGAACACTTCGGAGCGCATTTCAGCTCGGGACTCTTGTAAAGTTCGGGTGGCGGATCCCCCGATCCGCCACCCGAGAGTCCCCGTTGACAGTGTAAATGGCTGTCAACGGTTCGCGGTGTCCATGGCCTCCTGCCGTGGACACTTTGGCTGTGAGGGACGGGCCCTAGGGCCAGCCGCAGCCTTCTTTTGGCTCTTCCTGGGAGGCATAGCAGGGCAGGCCTTACCACCCATCCGGTGGTTGGCCGCCCTCTTGGCGACATCACAAATGGGGCAGTGGGGGTCGGCTGAGCACTGCGCCGCCTTGTGGCCTGCCTTGCCGCAGCAGAAGCAGAGTCCGCTGCGGTCAAGGCTAGACATGCAGTTGGCCCCCACGTGCCCGGGCTCCAAGCAGCGGAAACACCGTGGTGGTCTGGGCTCCAGTATTTTCGCCTGCACTGAAACCCAGCCCACCAAGAGCCGCTTCTCCACAACTTTTCTGGCTGCAGCGACTGGGACACTCATCCAAATCTGCCCTTGCCGGCCGGGGGAGCGCGTCAATTCGCCCGCCCTTATGGCGTGGTTGGCGCAGCCACCGGCATCAGCCACGGCCTCGACCACCTCTTCCTTGGTCACCGAGTCGTCCAAGCCAGAGATGCGAAGCTCCACGCACTTCTCTGGCCTGGAGACCCGGACCACGTCTTCCCCAACGGCCTCCCTGATCTTCACCGCCAGAGCATCTGCCTTCTCGGCACTACTGGCACCCGGCAGGATCAGGAGGCGGGCCCCGGTGGCTGCGGTGCCAAACCGGAGGCCGTCGATCCCAATCTCCTTCAGGTTGATCTTTCTTTTCGCCTCCCCGAGGACTTTGAGGTAGGTCACCCCACGCTCCACCGCCTCCGGCTGCAGGGTGAGCATTACTGCAGTCGTGCGAGGCGGGTGGAGCTTGGGCAACTTCTTCCTCGGGGCCGCCTTCTTCTTAGGCGCCGCAGGAGCAGTACCGGGCTCCACTGCGGGCTTCACAGCGGCCTTCTTCTTCTTCTTAGTGGCGCCCTTGCGGGCCACCACGCGCCACGGCTCCTCCGTGGGCTCCGACGGAGGCTGGGGCTCCAGCCGAGGGCTCGGCTCTGCATGAGCCACCCTCTTCGTCTCGGCCTTTTGTTTCTTCTTCTGTGGCTTGGTGGAGGGCACAGAGGCAATCTCCGCCATGGTCTTCGTCGGTGGGGGGTGAGTGGGGCGTGATGCCGCCGCAGGAGCAGCAGCGGCCGCCTCGGCCAGCTTCCTGTCTGCGGCCAGTGGTGGCCGCAGACGCTTGGCCGGGAGCAAGCGCTCCTCGAGCCCCTCGAAGCGCGCATTGATCATGGTCCCCACTTGGACCATGACCGTGCGCGCGATGTCTGCCAGTGACGGGGCCGGAGCTGGAGCTGGCTGTAAACGGGCCAGCTCCTTCCGGACCTCGTCCAGCTCCGCCGCAAGCCGCGCGTTTGCGGCCTCGAGCCGAGCGACCTCCTCGGACATCGTGCGGGTCCTCGCCTCGGCAAAGGAGACCTTTATGGCATCCGCTGCCTCGTTGAGGGCCCTGACGAAGGTCCCCTTCAGGTGTCCGGACGTCTCTGCGACCCGCCGGATGGTGTCTAACGACTCGGACACCACCCTCTGCAGGTCCAGCGTTTCTGGCTGCTCCCGCTCCTGCCTGGTAATCGCCGGTGTACGGAGGATGGCGGCCCGCGTCGCTCTCTTCTGTCGCGCGTCCTCCGCCATTCCCCGTTCGGCGTCGAGCTCCTCCGCCTCTGCCGCGTTTAATGCGGCCTTGGCTTTCGCCAGGTTGACGCCTTCGGTGGCCGAGGGACGAGCACGCCCCCTTCTGTCCTGCGCTTTCGCCGACGGCGACGCGTCGTCGTAGTCGTCGGAGTCGACGACGTTGGCCCGCTGCCGCTTGCGCCACCCAATCGGCGACGACGTCCGCGATGCCACGGTCTCGAAGCTCATGCCCGAAGCCGAAGACGACTCGGACAGAGTTCGAGGCCGTGGCACCACACGACCCTCTCCTTTCTCCTTTCCAGGGGTAGGGCACCGCGACAAAAGGCGCGTGCCACTTTCCCGAGCCGGACTTGCTCTTAGGACCAGCTCCAAGGCCCGCGACGCAACAGTCTGCCAACTCTCGTCCTCGTCCGACAGGTTGCCTGTTTGCGCCACGCGCACCACTCTCCCCTTCTCCACACCTGGAGTAGGGCACCGCGTCAATAGGACGCGCGCCTCCTTCGCCACAACAGGCACAGTAACACTTGCCATTTCGGAATCCGTTAAGAGTGAGCTTGGGTCGTCGGGTTGAGGGCCGAGGCCCTCATGGCGGTTCTTGCCCCCCCCAGAGTACGAGGGGCTGACTGACCCACTAGGTGGGCCAGCGAGGGATTCTCCTGCCTCTGAGAGGCAGGTACCCTCCTGGGGTAATACTTTTTCAGAGTTCGCCATCATAGGTTGTTTGTCGGTTTTCAGGCTCGACAGCCTCCTCACACGTCATGGGAAAAATGAGAACAAGAAACAATACGAGAAACAAGAACAAAAGACACACAAATGAAAACACAAGAAATGAATGATACACGAATAACCAGAAAAAGATGAAACAAATACAAAGAAACACAATAAATATGAAAATGATGATGAGATGAGATGGATAAATGATAGATGAGACACATACATATAATAATAAATAAACATACATATATACATAACCGTCCGGGCAGACCACCCTTCCTCTGCCCAGACCCCCCCCCCCCCCGTGGCCCCTCCACTGTGCCCTCTGCTAGTCAGAGGGACACGCGGAGAGGCCCCCCCAATCGCCCATGAGACCCCGTGCCGTGAAAACACGACACGGAGCCCCATGGACGACACCGCGGCGCCCAGGGTTTTAGTTACGTCTGTTCCAGAAGGGACCAGACCAATAACAGGCAGCAACCACGTGAAGGATTACCCTGGACTTGCCTTGAGGATCATAACGACTTGCGCTCTCCCTCAAGACCGACGCCTCCGCACCCATCCGGGATGAGTACGGAAGGCCTGGGTTTATGCGTCAGTGACGGATAAACCCAGGCCCGCCCAACCTAACCTAACCTTTTTTTTTTTTTTTTTTTTTTTTTTTTTTTTTTTTTTTTTTTTTTTTTTTTTTTTTTTTTTTTTTTTTTTTTTTTTTTTTTTTTTTTTTTTTTTTTTTTTTTTTTTTTTTTTTTTTTTTTGCCCGGGGAAATCCTTTATGGATACCACCCGACCCGGGGGGGCCGGGTGGTTATGTGAGAATCTCCGCCTTTGAAGAAGACGGCCTACTCACTAAAACCCCGGGGGTGTTCTCTCGCCGCATGTGGTGTGGCCGCGGGATCGCTAACGCACGCACCGCGACCACACCTGCGGGCGCCCTGGACTGGGCTCGGCCCTGGAGGTGTAAAGGCCTCCGCTCTCCGCTAAATGCGCTCCGGAACACTTCGGAGCGCATTTCAGCACGGGACTTCTAAGTTCGGGTGGCGGATCCCCCGATCCGCCACCCGAAAGTCCCCGTTGACAGTGTAAAAGGCTGTCAACGGTTCGCGGTGTCCATGGCTTCTTGCCGCGGACACTTGGGCTGTGAGGGACGGGCCCTAGGGCCAGCCGCAGCCTTCTTATTCTTCTCTTTGCCCTTGGTGGGCGGCATTGCAGGGCAGGCCTTGCCACTCATGCGGTGGTTGGCCGCCCTCTTAGCGACCTCGCAGATGGGGCAGTGCGGCTCCGCAGAGCACTGCGCCGCCCTGTGGCCGGCTTCGCCGCATCGGAAGCAGAGCTCGCTGCGGTCGGTGCTCGACGAACATTTCGGCCCTAGGTGCCCGGTTTCCAGGCATCTGTAGCACCTCGGCGTCCTAGGTGGCAGTATCTTGGCCTGGACGGCCATCCACCCTACCAGGAGCCGTTTCTCCGCAACCGCTTTGGCAGCGGCGACTGGACAGCTCAGCCAGATCGACCCGTTTCGGCCAGAGCGCGCGACTTCGCCCACCCGTATGGCGTTCGGGGCACAGCCGCCGGCCTCGGCCACGGCTTGCACCACGTCCTCTTTGGTCACCGAGTCATCCAGGCCCGTAATGCGTAGCTCCACGCATTTCTCGGGCCTGGAGACCCGGACCACATCTTCCCCGACGGCCTCTCTGATCCTGGACGCCAGAGCATCTGCCTTGTCGGCACTACTGGCGCCAGGTAAAATCAGGAGGCGGGCACCGGTGGCTGCGGTGCCAAACCGGAGGCCGTCGATTCCCATCTCCTTCAAGTTAATTTTCCTCTTGGCCTCTCCCAGGACCTTAAGGTAGGTCGCCCCACGCTCCACCGCCTCCGGCTGCAGGGTGAGCATTACTGCAGTCGTGCGAGGTGGGTGTAGCTTGGGCACCTTCTTCTTCGTCGGCGCTGCCTTCTTCTTTTTGGACGCCACAGGAGCAGGAGCGGGCTCTGCTACTTTGGGCGTCCCGGTGGCCTTCTTCTTTTTCCCTTTCCGGGCTACCACGCTCCAAGCCTCCTCCGTGGGCTTGGACTGAGGCTGGGGCTCCGGCTGGGGGCTTGGTTTTACGACCGCCTTCTTCGTCACAGTCTTCTTTGTCTTCTTTGGTGGCCCGGTGGAGGACGCGGGAGCGGCGTCCCTTGCCGTCACCACCGAAGGGCGAGCTGGGGGTGGAGCAACTGCTGAAGCAGCAGCCGTTGCAGCCGCGTTTCTCCGGTCTGCGGCCAATGGTGGCCGAAGGCGCTTCGCTGGCAGCAGCCGCTCTTCTAATCCCTCGAGTCGAGCGTTTACCATGGTGCCGCACTGCACCATGCAGGCACGCACGATCTCCTCGAGGGACGGGGATGGAGCTGGAGCTGGCTGTAAACGGGCCAGCTCCCTCCGGACCTCTACTAGCTCGGCCGCGAGCTGCTTGTTTGCAGCCTCAAGCCGCGCGACCTCCTCTGTCATCGTGCGGGTCCTGATCTCGGTGAACGACACTTTGATGGCGTCGACCGCCTCGTTCAGGGCCCGCACGAATGTCCCCTTTAGATGGCCAGACGTCTCTGCGACCCGCCGGATGGTGTCCAACGACTCGGACACCACCCTCTGCAGGTCCAGCGTTTCTGGCTGCTCCCGCTCCTGCCTTGTAATCGCCGGTGTGCGGAGGATGGCGGCTCGCGTCGTTCTCTTCCGTCGCGCGTCCTCCGCCATTCCCCGTTCGGCGTCGAGCTCCTCTGCCTCTGCCGCGTTTAATGCGGCCTTGGCTTTCGCCAGGTTGACGCCTTCATCGGTGGCCGAGGGACGAGCACGCCCCCTTCTGTCCTGCGCTTTCGCCGACGGCGACGCGTCGTCGTAGTCGTCGGAGTCGACGACGCTGGCCCGCTGCCGCTTGCGCCACCCAATCGGAGACGACGTCCGCGATGCCACGGTCTCGAAGCTCATGCCCGAAGCCGAAGACGACTCGGACAGAGTTCGAGGCCGTGGCACCACACGACCCTTCTCCTTCCCCTGACTTGCTCGAAGAGCCATCTCTAGGTCGCGTGTCGCGACCTTCTGCCACCTCAACATGTCGGATTCAGTCTCCGACAGGTTGCCCTTCCTCTCCGGTGTGGGGCAACGCGTCAAAAGGACGCGTGCCTCCTTCGCTACTAAAAGCGATGGTTCGCTTGCAGTCTCGGTGTCAGTTTTCTTGCGTAAGTCGTCGGGTTGAGGGCCGAGGCCCTCATGGCGGTTCTTGCCCCCCCCAGAGTACGAGGGGCAGACTGACCCAGATGGGCCAGTGAGGGATTCTCCTGCCTCTGAGAGGCAGGTACCCTCCTGGGGTAGTACTTGTTTTAGAGTCGCCATCATTGTTGTTTTGCCAGTTTTAAGGCTCGGCAGCCTGTCCACACAAACGTCATGGAAAATGATAACAAGAAGATAAGAGAAAAAACAACAAAAGACACACAAATGAAACACAAGAAATGAATGATACACGACAACCAGAAAAAGATGAAACATATACACAGAACAACACAATAAAATATGGAAATGATGATGAGATGAGATTGGATGGTTGATGATAGATGAGACATATACATATAATAATAAATAAACATACATATATACATAACCGTCCGGGCAGACCACCCTTCCTCTGCCCAGACCCCCCCCCGGCCCCTCCACAGTGCCCTCTGCTAATCAGAGGGACACGCGGAGAGGCCTCCCCAATCGCCCATGAGACCCCGTGCCGTGAAAACACGACACGGAGCCCCATGGACGACACCGCGGCGCCCAGGGTTTTAGTTACGTCTGTTCCAGAGGGGACCAGACCAATAACAGGCAGCAACCACGTGAAGGATTACCCTGGACTTGCCTTGAGGATCATCACGACTTGCGCTCTCCCTCAAGACCGACGCCTCCGCACCCATCCGGGATGAGTACGGAAGGCCTGGGTTTATGCGTCAGTGACGGATAAACCCAGGCCCGCCCAACCTTTTTTTTTTTTTTTTTTTTTTTTTTTTTTTTTTTTTTTTTTTTTTTTTTTTTTTTTTTTTTTGCCCGGGGAAATCCTTTATGGATACCACCCGACCCGGGGGGGCCGGGTGGTTATGTGAGAATCTCCGCCTTTGAAGAAGGCGGCCTACTCACTAAAACCCCGGGGGTGTTCTCTCACCGCATGTGGTGTGGCCGCGGGATCGTTAGACACGCACCGCGACCACACCTGCGGGCGCCCTGGACTGGGCTCGGCCCTGGAGGTGTAAAGTGCCTCCGCTCTCCGCTAAATGCGCTCCGGAACACTTCGGAGCGCATTTCAGCTCGGGACTCTTGTAAAGTTCGGGTGGCGGATCCCCCGATCCGCCACCCGAGAGTCCCCGTTGACAGTGTAAAAGGCTGTCAACGGTTCGCGGTGTCCATGGCCTCCTGCCGTGGACACTTTGGCTGCGAGGGACGGGCCCTAGGGCCAGCCGCAGCCTTCTTTTGGCTCTTCCTGGGAGGCGTAGCAGGGCAGGCCTTACCACCCATCCGGTGGTTGGCCGCCCTCTTGGCGACATCACAAATGGGGCAGTGGGGGTCGGCTGAGCACTGCGCCGCCTTGTGGCCTGCCTTGCCGCAGCAGAAGCAAAGTCCGCTGCGGTCAAGGCTAGACGTGCAGTTGGCCCCCACGTGCCCGGGCTCCAGGCAGCGGAAACACCGTGGTGCTCTGGGTTCCAGCATCTTCGCCTGCACTGAAACCCAGCCCACCAAGAGCCGCTTCTCCACGACTTTCTTCGCTGCGGCGACTGGGACGCTCAACCACATCTGCCCTTGCCGGCCGGGGGAGCGCCTCAGATCGCCCGCCCTTATGGCATCGCTGGCGCAGCCACCAGCATCCGCCACGGCTGCGACCACCTCTTCTTTGGTGACCGAGTCGTCCAGGCCAGAGATGCGCAGCTCCACGCATTTCTCTGGCCTGGAGACTCGGACAATATCGTCACCGACGGCCTCCCTGATTTTGGACGCCAGTGTGTCTGCCTTGTCGGCACTACTGGCGCCCGGCAGGATCAGGAGACGGGCCCCGGTGGCTGCGGTGCCAAACCGAAGGCCGTCGATCCCAATCTCCTTCAAATTAATCTTTCTTTTCGCCTCCCCGAGGACTTTGAGGTAAGTCACCCCACGCTCCACCGCCTCCGGCTGCAGGGTGAGCATTACTGCAGTCGTGCGAGGCGGGTGGAGCTTGGGCAACTTCTTCCTCGGGGCCGCCTTCTTCTTAGGCGCCGCAGGAGCAGTAGCGGGCTCCACTGCGGGCTTCCCAGCGGCCTTCTTACTCTTCTTCTTGGTGGCGCCCTTGCGGACCACCACGCGCCACGGCTCCTCCATGGGCTCCGACGGAGGCTGGGGCTCCAGCCGAGGGCTCGGCTCTGCATGAGCCACCCTCTTCGTCTCTGCCTTCTTTTTCCCTGGCTTGGTGGAGGGCGCGGGAGCAGCGTCCACCGTAGTCACCGACGGTGTGTGGCGGGTGGGGCGTGATGCCGCTGCAGGAGCAGCAACAGCAGCAGCAGCCGCCGCAGCCATGTCTCTCTTCTTGTCTGCGGCCAGTGGTGGCCGCAGACGCTTGGCCGGTAGCAACCGCTCCTCCAGTCCCTCGAGTCGAGCGCTGACCATGGTGCCGCACTGCACCATGCAGGCACGCACTATCTCCTCGAGGGACGGGGATGGAGCTGGAGCTGGCTGTAAACGGGCCAGCTCCCTCCGGACCTCTTCCAATTCGGCCGCCAGTTTCTTATTCGCGGCCTCAAGCCGCGCGACCTCTTCCGTCATCGTGCGGGTCCGGACTTCCACGAAAGAGACTTTAATGGCGTCAGCCGCCTCATTCAGGGCCCTCACAAAGGTCCCTTTCAAATTTCCGGACGTCTCTGCGACCCGCCGGATGGTGTCCAATGACTCGGACACCACCCTCTCCAGGTCCAGAGTTTCGGGCTGCTCCCGCTCCTGCCTGGTTATCGCCGGTGTGCGGAAGATGGCGGCTCGCGTTGCTCTCTTCCGTCGCGCGTCCTCCGCCATTCCCCGTTCGGCGTCGAGCCGAAGCTCCTCCGCCTTTGCCGCATTCAGTGCGGCCTTGGCTTTCGCCAGGCCGACGACCTCCTCGGTGGATGAGGGACGAGCACGCCCCCTTCTCGACGGCGACGCGTCGTCATAGTCGTCCGAGTCGACGCAGGCGGCCCTCTGCCGCTTGCGCCACCCACTTGGCGACGACGTTCGCGATGCCACGGTCCCAACACTCATGCCCGAAGCCGAAGACGACTCGGACAGAGTTCGGGGCCGCGGCACCGCACGATCCTCTCCCTGGATTTCCCGGCAGCGCGTGATAATCACGCGGGCCTCCTTCCTCACTTCCAAACGCGAGCCGTTGTCGCGTGCTGTATCGGTGTCCGGGTACGTGCATAGGTCGTCGCGTGCAGAATCAGTGTCCGGGATAGTGCGTAGGTCGTCGGGTTGAGGGCCGAGGCCCTCATGGCGGTTCTTGCCCCCCCCAGAATACGAGGGGCAGACTGACCCAGATGGGCCAGTGAGGGATTCTCCTGCCTCTGAGAGGCAGGTACCCTCCTGGGGTAATACTTTTTCGGAAGTCGCCATTTCATGTTTTTGTCGGTTTTACGGCTCGACAGCCCTCCCCTCACGTCATGGAAACGAAAATGAAATAACAAGAACAAGGAACACAACAAATACACAGAGACAAAAGAATAGAATATACCAAGACACAAATGAAAAACACAAAGAAATGGAGATGATACACGACACGACAATACAGGAAAACGAAAAAACAAATACAAAGAATACACATGAGGATGAAACGATGATGAGATAGATGATGCATGAGATATATACATAAGATAATAAATAAACATACATATATACATAACTGCCGGTATGAAGACCACCGCAAAGCAAGCTTTGCGACAATCTTCACACCGGCTACCGCGGCGCCCAGGGTTTTAGTTACGTCTGTTCCAGAGGGGACCAGACCAATAACAGGCAGCAACCACGTGAAGGATTACCCTGGACTTGCCTTGAGGATCATCACGACTTGCGCTCTCCCTCAAGACCGACGCCTCCGCACCCATCCGGGATGAGCACGGAGGGCCTGGGTTTATGCGTCAGTGACGGATAAACCCAGGCCCGCCCAGGCCCGCCCAACCTAACCTAACCTAACCTAACCTAACCTAACCTACAACCTAACCTACAACCTAACCTACAACCTAACCTACAACCTAACCTACAACCTAACCTACAACCTAACCTACAACCTAACCTACAACCTAACCTACAACCTAACCTACAACCTAACCTACAACCTAACCTACAACCTAACCTACAACCTAACCTACAACCTAACCTAGGCGTAGCGTTGGCTCGGCTCGGCTCGGCTCGGCTCGGCTCGGCTCGGCTCGGCTCGGCTCGGCTCGGCTCGGCTCGGCTCGGCTCGGCTCGGCTCGGCTCGGCTCGGCTCGGCTCGGCTCGGCTCGGCTCGGCTCGGCTCGGCTCGGCTCGGCTCGGCTCGGCTCGGCTCGGCTCGGCTCGGCTCGGCTCGGCTCGGCTCGGCTCGGCTCGGCTCGGCTCGGCTCGGCTCGGCTCGGCTCGGCTCGGCTCGGCTCGGCTCGGCTCGGCTCGGCTCGGCTCGGCTCGGCTCGACTCGACTCGGCTCGGCTCGGACACGCGAAATTTTCTTAGATGGCTTGTGCCAAATTATATGTTAGAGAGAGTGAGAGAACAGGGTAATTTTCCAAGATCGATCCAGGGTTGCTTCTTTAGGTCTGGTTGCTTGCACCCACTCGTCCCGGGCACGAGTGAGTTTCCCGCATTCAAGCAGACTTTTTTGGAAGCGTTTAGATTTCATCGAGGAAAATGAACCTAAGTTGAAATAACCTTTTGCAACACTTTCTTATTTCATATGTCGATTCCATTTCATATTATCATATTGAGGAAAATGACCAAAAGATTAAAAAAAAAAAAAAAAAAAAAATAGTCATAATATGTAAAAATTACCTTTTTAATTACTTTCTTATTTCATATGTAGATTCCATTAAATTCGAGCCAAAACAATATTAACTGTTCATATCCCAAAGCCACTGTGCTACAGAACGCATTGCCGTCAATTTCTAATGGAAATATTGATTTCAAATTTCAGATGCAAACAGAATATTATGAAGCGCTTTGATCACACGGCAAGCAGGTAGCTTGCACGGCCACTGCCACCAACAACATCGGTTTTTATTCTCTCGGCTCTACCAAGTTACGTGGCCATTTTTAATTATATTCGGTTACCAGGCGTATGTAAAACATAAATGTTACATAATAAATGGCACGCTCAAGCAGTTCAATGTGTTGTCTTGTTCGGTTTGTGTAGCTTTTTTTTTTTGACTGCTTTAATCCCGTTATAAAGCTACACTTCGTTATTACAATTCATGTCTGCTCATTATGGAGCAAGGATCTCCTCTCAGGCTTGACCTCGTGCCTTGCATTCCCCCGGCGCAGATTGGTGCACCACGTAGGCACTGTCTTGGGCATTATGGATTTCATTTCTATGTTTTCCTTCACTAAAAACCTTTTAGATAATAATTTCGCACATTATTGTGGTGTTTTTGGGTTTTTTTTTTCTTACCCAAGGCATTGTTCATCAAGTTCAAGATGTGTCTTTCCCTGCTTGCACAGATACTGATTTCTTACACGTACTCGTCCCAGCCACGAGAGAGTACATTCAATCACATGATTGTATCAATCTCTATGAAGCACTTGGATCATACTCCTGGCACGCAGTCGATTGTCATTGCTTCATTTTCATGGCATCTTCACCACCACCACCACCATCACCACCATCACCATCGTACTCATGTTTGAAGTTCGTTTTTACATTTTAATACACACACAAGTGTACGTTATATAATGACCAAACCAGTTCCCTTTCCGGTTTTGTTCGGTATAGTATTACTGTTAGAGCCTCATTATCAACATTATCCATATTATCTGGCTCCTGGTGAGGAATGGTCTCACCTCAATTTTTTTTTTTTTTTTTGGCAATGTATAAGGAATATTTATACATATATCAATACAGAGTGTTTGGTGCGAAACACATAAACACATTCGATACTTATTATATTTTTCATACATTATGAGTTCCATCCTGATGTTTTCCTCAATTATTAAGTCCGAACTTAATTCTGCTGCATTGGGGGTTTGAACTCGCAACGCTCCGCTCCGAAGACGACGGTTCCTGGGTCAAGATTTTATTGGCACTTATTAAAGCTAGTATAATACATAATGTTACTTACTGTAACATCAGGCACAAATAGGCGCCCCTTGCCTAGTGAGTGCCCGGCGCGGAGAACCAGCCCGCGGACGACACCTTTAGTAGGTATTTATTAGATCTCTAGTCGTCGGGTTGACGGGCCTCTCTCTTCTCTTATCGCCCAGGCACCAACAATGATTTAGACAATGGTTATCGTGTATCGCTTGCACATCGACTGGTTGCTTGTACTCTCAAGTCCCGGGTCGAGTGAATACATTCAAACAGAACAATTAAGAAGCGCTTAGATAACAGGAAAATATTGGCCATAACTACCTCTCATCCAGACCCAGGTGCACAAAGTGGACTAACACTTTACCCATTGCGGAAGTACATTATATTAGGTATCATAGTTTAAGGAATCTCTTTCATCAATATAATATTATTTATATTATTATTTTAGAACCACAGAAGATGGACGTCTCTCGACACGACTGTACGGTATGCCCAAGCTATAACCATTTATCTATATTGTATGTTAATCTTATTGGACAGTAATAAACCAACTTCCAAACGATTCGGTTGTTTCTACTACAACTCCCCTCAACGAACCATACATGGCGACCCTGCCAGTTAAGGTATCGTCTCGCGAGGACGGATCGCGTGGCGGTTCTAAACGGTACCTATAATGGTGCGCGAAGTTAAAGTGGAATAAAAGTGTACGAGTACGGTGGAATAAATGCGAAGATGTGTCGTTCTGCGATAGAAAAGGATGAAGTTTTCATCACGCAAAATGCGTCAGGAGGAACCAACGCAACGGAATATCACCTGTCGAACATCAGCGTGGTGATGTTTGTGATGTGCACGATGCTGGCAATCGCGGGATTGTTCGGCCTGTATCTGCTGTACAAGAAATGTCACCAAGGGTGGATGAGAAACGAGATAATCGCCCAGAGTCTGAGGAGGTCTTTTAGGCGATCAAACCAGAGAGCAGTAACAGCTGCAGAGGAGCCGCGCGTTTCGTACGCCTGCCGTGGCCTGCCGGAGGAGAGCAACCTTCGCAAGTGTTAGTGACAAATATAAATAATAATATTGAACAAAAATAAAAAATAAAATTGAAAAGTGAAATTTTAAATATTGTGGAGTGTAATCAAGACTAGAACAAAAACAAAAAAAAAAAAAGGACCTTATTATTAAGTATGAATAGGTACCTAATTAATATTATAGGTTGCTGCGGAAATGAAAATTTGGTAATGTAATATTATGTTATTATTATATAAATATGCAAAGTAAATGGCAAATGAAATTAAGACCTTGTATCAAAGATTTAAATACTTAAGAGATAGTTTGGTAAAATTAAATTACAGTAAAAGGACAGACACGGTTTTACAACAAAAATTAGGAGAGGCGGTAGAATTACGTCGTCAGTTTAACGAAGCCGTATTAGTAGTGTCAGAGCATATTGACAAAAAACAAATATCGGGAGATGTGCTAGGTAAAATACAATCATATTGCGATTCAGTTAGAGACATTTTCATAGAAATAGAGTTATTTTGTTCCAAAAATTACAGCTCAGGGAGTACTCAAGGTCAAAGTGTACCAAGCACTACGATGGAGTCGTTCGATTTTAAAACAGCGGTCTCACTGCTGCCGATGATGACGGGCAACGAGAGCGTTACCAAAAACCTGATGGACGCCATAGAGCTGTATAGTGCTGCACTCACAGTGGAAGGTAAGTCTAGGTTAATACATTTTGTTTTGAAAGCGAGATTGAACGAAAGTGCAAAGTTAAGGTTGTCGAGTTCGTATAATACATGCGAGGCGCTAGTAAGTGACATGCGTACTCATTTACTTACTAAAAAATCTAGCACAGCTATTCATAACGAGTTGATGCAGATAAAACAAAACGGAATGAGTGTGGAGCAGTATGGAAGTAAAATTGAAAAGTTATTTGTAGATTTAACTATTTCTCAAGCGAACGGTGATCAAGAGGCGTATAAAATACTGCGTCCGATTAATGAAAAAATAGCAATTAAGAGCTTTACGGATGGTTTGCGAGATCGTCAACTATGTACAATATTGTCAGCCCGAAACTATTTGGCCCTTAACGACACTATAAGAGCAGCGAAAGATGAAGAACCTTCGTGCAGTCGTCAGAGTACAGAGTCATCGTTGTACTTTGGACAGCGAGGACGAGCAACAAATTGGAGTTATGCAGGTAACAGAGGTAGATTTAATAGAGCCAGCCACCGAGGTAGTCACGTGAGTCGCGCAGGTTTCTCCGGTAATATGCAACCTACGCAAGGGCATCAGGGATTTTTTCAAAACCGAGGTCAAGTAAATTCACAGCGTGGTTACCGTGGTTATAGGTCTCGAGGATTTTACCGAGGTAGACAAGGTCAAACCAATTATAATATGCATTATTTGCATAATGGTGAGAGCAGTAACTCTGAACAGACTCAGCACACATTTCAGAACTCAGAAAAGCCCAATGATGAACTCTTGCAGTTTTTTCGATAATAATTTTATATTGGCATGTGATTACAGTAGTTCAGTACATTTTTTTGTTCAAGGTTCTAAAAATAGTTTTCTTATAGACTCAGGAGCATCTTTATCGGCGTTGAAATATGAAACGGTTAGACGTTGGAATATTCCAATACATACAGAATGCATTCACATAAAAGGCATTGGAGGCAAAGTCCAAACAATTGGTTATGTTTTTATAACACTGAACATAAATGGGCAGGAATTTTCTCATAAGTTTTATGTGATAAAAAATTTACCCTGTATACAAAATGGAATTCTGGGGCGAGATTTTATGAAAAAATATAAGGCTAATTTGGACTTTGAGAAAAGTATGGTAACAATTAATAATGAGAATGGGAGTGTAACGTTATCGATGAATAAAAGCTCGATAGGACAAGAGGGTTATTTGTGTATACCACCGAGATGCGAACAAATAGTTAGTATAGACAGTATGAATGATGAAGAATGTGTGGTATTACCAGGTGAGTTGAGTAAGGGAGTTTTTATAGCAGGAAGTATTTGTAGACCAAAGGACGGTAAGATTACTATACAGGTAATGAATACACGTGAGTCAGAGGTGAATATTGGTTACTTTAGACCGGAAATACACAGTTTGACGGATTATAATGTGTGTAGTTTTGAGAAAGATAGTAACGTTGATGGAGAAAGAGTACGTACGATGTTTTCTCATTTAAACTTGAAGCATTTAAATAACGAAGAACGAACAGCTATTGAAAATATTTGTGCTAAATTTTCAGACGTATTTCATTTACCGAATGATAAATTAAACACCACCAATTTGTACGACCAAACTATACAGCTAAAGCCAAATGTAGATCCAGTATATGTGAAACAATATAGGTTACCATATGCACAACGTGACGAAGTTGAAAATCAAGTTCAAAAAATGCTTTCTAATCGAATTATAGAACCAGCCAAGAGTGAATGGTCAAGCCCAGTTTTACTAGTACCGAAAAAGTCAAATAATGAATCTCAGCAATGGAGACTGGTAATTGATTTTCGAAAATTAAATGACCGCATTTTAGATGACAAATTTCCCCTTCCGAATATCACTGATATTTTAGATTCGTTATCAGGAGCGATGTATTTTTCACAATTAGATTTATCACAGGCTTATTTTCAAAGTAATTTGAGCCCGGAGTGTAGAAAGTATACAGCATTCACAACCAACTCAGGCCAATATCAGATGACTCGTCTTCCAATGGGACTAAAAATCAGCCCGAGTGCTTTTTCACGATTAATGACAGTAGCTATGTCTGGCCTAACATACGAAAAATTATTTGTTTATTTAGATAATTTGATTTGTTTTGGTAGAAATTTAGATCAGCATAATAAAAATTTAATAGATATTTTAACGAGATTACGAAAAGTAAACTTAAAATTAAATCCAAGCAAGTGTGACTTCTTAAGAAAAGAAATGCAATTTTTAGGTCACGTTATTTCAACGGAAGGCATAAAACCAGATCCAGAGAAAATAGAAGTTGTACAGAATTACCCAGTTCCGAAAAACGCGGATGAAACAAAAAGATTTGTGGCATTTACAAATTTTTATAGAAAATTCATACCAAATTTTGCAACCAAATCCTTACCACTAAATAGACTATGTCGTAAAAACATAAAGTTTGAATGGTCACAAGAGTGCCAGGAAGCTTTTACTTCGCTGAAAAATGCATTAATTTCTCCACCAATATTAAATTACCCAAATTTTGACTTTTCAAATACATTTATATTACAAACCGACGCGTCTGGTTACGCAATAGGTTCTGTATTATCAAATAGTAACAATATGCCAGTAGCTTATGCCAGTCGAAGTCTTAATAAAGCTGAAACACGATATCCAACGATAGAAAAAGAATTATTAGCGATCGTATGGTCCATCAAATATTTTAGACCATACCTTTATGGACGAAAATTCATAATAAAAACCGATCACAAACCATTAGTATATCTTTTTAGCATGACAAATCCATCCAGCCGTTTAACAAAATTTAGATTATTATTAGAGGAGTATGATTACGTGATAGAGTACGTAAAAGGAGCGGATAATGCTGCTGATGCTTTATCGCGCATTCGAATATCAAGTGACGAGTTGAAGGAGATATTAGGGTGTGAACATACTATGTCTGTGTTAACTAGAGCTCAGAAAAAACGGATGAACGAAAAGAATGAAAATAATGAAAGTGAAAATAGCAAGTCAACGGTTGATAGGGTTACCACTAACGATTGGATTGATCACCCAAAAGTTGTAGGAACGCTTAAAAAACCAAATGACTCCACTGAATTGAAATTTTTAAATGAAAGAGAATGGAGTACGTTATTAAAAGATAATTCACAAAATAAATGTAATTTATTCGCATATTGCAATAAAAGATTCGTAATTTACGTAAATCCTTCATTTCGATCATATTGCGCACGAGATGCCTTTGTGAGAAAGTTGGAAGATATGTGTAAACAATTGAATATAGAGTGCTTGATTATTATAAAAAATAAATATAATAAAGAAATAATAAAAGAATTAACTAGCACTATAAATGATACACCAGGTTGGTCCGGACCCCGAATAGGTGTTTTAAATGAAATTAAAAGAATTTATGATGATGACACGAAACGTGTCATATTAAACGATTATCATATGTTACCGACAAGTGGACATGCAGGCATAAGACGTATGGCAAATAATATTAAAAAACGTTTTTACTGGCCAGGATTAGATAGAGATGTGACAGAATTTGTGGGACGTTGTACCAAGTGTAAATACCAAAAACACTATACACCGATCAGAGAGCCTATGGTAATAACTGACACGGGACATTCGTCTTTTGATAGAGTATACTTAGATATAGTTGGGCCCTTAAGTAAGGATAGTGATAATTACTCGTATATACTCACACTACAGTGTGATCTTAGCAAGTATGTAGAGGCTTATCCTCTTAGGAATAAAGATACAGTTTCTGTAGCAAGTGCATTTCTTAACAACTTCATATTACGCTACGGAATTCCAAAATACATAATATCAGATAGAGGCACGGAGTTTGTTTCTAAAGTTATGAAAGAAGTGTGTGAAATCCTACAAATAAAGCAAATAACATCAACGGCATATCATCATCAGTCAATAGGTAGTTTAGAAAATAGTCATAAAAATCTAATGTCATTTCTCCGCATACAAACGGAAAACGAACCACAAAATTGGAGTGTGTGGTTACCCTACTGGTGTTTCGGTTATAATACAACGGTACATTCGGAAACAAAGTACACACCCTATGAGCTAGTTTTTGGAAGACTTTGCAATTTACCCAGTAACTTGACATGTAACATAGATCCGTTATATAACCATTACGATTATCCAAAACAACTTAAATATCGCTTACAACAATCGCAATATGATGCACGGCAAAATTTAATTATAAGCAAACAAATAAGAAAGGATAGGTATGATTGTTATACTAAGCCAAAGACTTATAAGGTTGGAGACATGATACTCCTTAGAAACGAACAAAGTGTAAACAAATTCGATCCTCTATACGTAGGACCATTTAGGGTTATAGAAGATTGTGAACCAAATTTAAAAATAGATTATAAAGGCAAAGAAATGTTAGTACATAAGAATAGAACAAGACCATGTTAAAGTACTTGTTTAAAAAACAAAATATGTTATAAGTATTGTAAGTTTATAAATATACTGTATTGTTTAAATGTTTAACCAGTTAATTAAAATTAAGTAACTATAGTAGTATTCATACATATTATATACACTTAGAATAAAAATGAAATACCAATTGTAAACGTAATAAGTAAGATTATAAATAGAATGTAGAAAAATAGGAGATAAAAAAAAAAAAGATACGTGTAGTATATCTTTTTTTATTTTTTTTACCGATGGGCGTGTACGGTATGCCCAAGCTATAACCATTTATCTATATTGTATGTTAATCTTATTGGACAGTAATAAACCAACTTCCAAACGATTCGGTTGTTTCTACTACAACTCCCCTCAACGAACCATACACGACAGACCAACTTATACATTATCTAGAATGCATAATTACGTTCCATGTTCGTTACGTTTTGTTCATTTATGGCTTTTGTTTATCCAGTGTTATCCACCACCACCACCACCACCACCAACACTGTTACTACCACCAAGCAACACTTCCACGTTTAACATTTACGTTTAACACATTATTAAGTATACACACACAAGCGTGTATAGCCAGGCACTGCATAATTTACTTTCCACACAGGTCACCACCACCACCAAGCAACACTTCTTCCACTTTTAACATGTTCAAGATACTATTAAGTACACCCACGCACAAGTGTATATTATTATAGGCCAGTAGTTTATTTTTCTTGTTCAGTATCCCATTGGAGCTTTTAGCGTTAAATCATCCACGCAGCAACAATAATGAATATCTCCAAGATTATGCTTCACTGCTTGAGCATAGTTTGATTAGACTGGTTGCTTGCATTCACTCGCAGGTCCCGGGTGCGAGCGAATACAATCAAACAGGTCTTTATGGCTTGGAGAACAGCGCAGAAAAATACAATCCCCGCAAGAGCTTACCATGACGTCTTATTGCGATTCAATTGAGAACCTAAAGAGTATCGTTTGACTTAAATAATACTAATACATGGCTTTCGGTATCATTTTGGTACACGTCAAATACGTCAATCCCTTTAGATTCAAAATCAACCAAAATTGAGCATCAAGACGTCATGCCACGAATAAGTATAGGTCCAGTCATAATAACTCTATTTAGTTATTGACTAAAAACGAAATACTTATATGAATACAGTTTCATTTAAAAATATAATTAATACCTACTTATTGTAGGAATGTAGACGATGGGTGCCTCTCGAGGCTAGCTACTTAAAGCCTCAGGTAATCCAGAGTGAGAATGTAGAGGTGAGATTTTGTAATGATCGATCATAGTTAGTTAGTAGGTCAACATCCTTTTTGTAATTTAAACCACAATCAGTAAATTATAGTTATCATAGGTAGGTATTTCAAGTTTTTAGCCAACTTTGCAAAAAGTAAGGCGTTTTAAATTTGGTTACATTCTTTGAATTGTATTGTAAGAGCTTTAATATTATTACCATGTTATACTATAAATGATTTGCTTTCGATTGTGCATACGTAATATAAATTATATGCTTTTGATATTCCCAGTCCTCCAAGGGCCAGGCAGGCAGTATTTGCTCTTGTTCGGTATCTTTTTATCAGTTGTTGCGTTGCTGGCTCCACAATAAAGCGTGTTTATAGGGTAATTAATTATTCAGCCCCCTCTATAGCGAGTGGCCGCGCGTGCGCGAGTACTCTCTGCGAGACCCGAGCAAGTCCCGAGCAAGCAAATGCCCATCGTCGAGGCAGGTTCCTTACGGTTGGCGGAGTGCTCCTCTGAACGTCTCTCACGGCTAGTTATCACCAGATTGCTGACCTTTGGATTAATTCTCACCCAGCCCACGCACCAACGATACTGAACTCCAAGATTATAATATGTACACCACCACTGTACATCATTGCTTCCACATGTCCTGGTTGCTTGCACTCGCCCGCCCCGGGTACGAGCGACTACACTCAAACAGAATCATTCTGAAGCGCTTGGATAAATAATAACTCAGGGTATATAGTTATATTGGTCATAACAACTAGCTCACCGTCGCGACGGACCGTCACATTTCAATAGTTTAATGAAAATAAAACTTCCAAACATACAAACCATAGGACCACAGACGACCGACGTTTTCGATACTAGCTAGCCTCGGGACATTGCACAAATGCACACATCATTTCCATTCTGTTATTGAAATGATCGCCATCGACCGCCACCACCACCACCACCAACAACTATAACGCTATAATATCGACACGTCCACCGAGCATTTTACAGTTATTTTACAAATAGGTACTTACACAAGTTTGTTTTCTTGTTTGGTGTATTATGTAAATGGGTGTATTTTTAGTTAAGTATTGCTTTACTGTCTCGATAGTAAAAGATTGTTCAATGGATAATATTATGTCAGAAACCTTTCGCGGCCAAGAGTAAAGGAGTATGTCTACTCACCACACCACAGAGACAAGCCGCCGTCGCGACAGGTGTATTCCTCATCGTATCCGCGCGCTCTTCGGAGCGTTCTCACGGTACGTTATCAACAGATTGCTGAGCTTCGGGTTTAGGAACAAATTTTGTTTCCTTACCCAGGCACCAACAATACTTTACTCCAAGATTACGCTTCATTGCTTCCGCATAGCCTGGTTGCATTCGCCCGTCCCGGGCGCGAGCGAACACATCCAAACACAACGGTATGACGCGCTTGGAACACAGCGCAGGAAACTACTGATCATAACGGCTACAAGAAGTAAAATTAACATCCTTGACCATCAACGTTACATCTTCATAGATCCAGTAAACTGGCCTATGAACATGTAATGCGTATCGTAAGAACGCAGCTGACGGTCCCCTCTCGACGCTCGCTAGCCCCGCGCGGCGCGCGGATGGCCGCCTCGCGTCTCCTCCGCCTGCGTTCTCAACGATACGCGAATAGTTGGCGGCACTATTCTTATATTATTATTACACCAAGGAATGTAAGTATACTAACACTTGTGGCTGATATTAATATAGGTATATACAGTAGAACCTCTATAAGTCGAACCTCGATAAGTCAAAAACCTCCAAATCTCGAAAAAATGTTTTGTTCCCTTCCCTTCAAACACCAAAACCTCCATTACTTGAAATCTTGACCCTCTGTTAGTCGAAATAATCACCGAGTCCCTCCAAGCCATTTTGGTACATATTTTCACTCTATAACTCGTAAAATTAAATTTGACCTCTGTATCTCGAACATAGCAACGTTTTATTTTACAACCTGCGGCGACCTTAATTATATTTTAAACTTAAAAACTAGAAATAAATTAATTCCAAGACGGAGCCGCGTGAGGTCGGTTGTATGCAGCGAAGCCCCGTTAGATGCTTGCGACTCGCGCGCAGCGGTCGTGTGGCGGTCATGTCACACGCCACGCCAGTCTGCCGAACGCCTCGACGCGAGACGCACGCTACTTTGCTTCGCAAAATTAACAACGCAGTGATAGTGTGTGCATGGACTTTCTTCTCAATGTGTGCATAAACTTTCTCCCTATTTGTGCAAAGACTTTTTCATCCTTCTCGTGCTTATTCTTGTGCTTTTTCTTTCGTGCCTAACTTCTGCATTTCTTCGCTTTACTGTACCTACCTAAGTGCGCCTTCTCAATAATAATTTTATTGTAAATTAACAGACAATAAACATTGTTTGAACTTTGTGTGTGTGATTCAATATAATATTATATCAACATCCCCCACATTCTGGTGACCCCGCTAAGTACACAAGGTACATGAAGAGAAGTGCTACGATGCAACGGCAGCCGGAATTCGCCGACGCGCGCGCCGACGACATGGCGGCGACGTCCGGAAGCCCTTCCGTTACGCCTGCCGCAACAGAATTATGTCGTGTTGGCGTTAGAATACCACCATTTTGGCCGGAGAAGCCAGCTATTTGGTTTGCACAAGTCGAAGGCAATTTCGCTATATCGAATATTACGACAGACAACACCAAATTTTATTATGTGATATCGCAGTTGGATGCTTCTATTGCTGCGGAAGTTGAAGACATAATAGTCACGCCACCTGCAACAGATAAATATGAAAAATTAAAATCGGAGCTCATCAAGAGATTATCAGCCAGCAAGGAAAAGAAGGTAAAGCAGTTATTAATGCATGAAGAGCTCGGTGATAGAAAACCGTCACAATTTCTTCGACACCTGAAACATCTTGCGGGCAGTGATGTTCCTGAAAATTTTCTAAAAACTATTTGGTCGAGCCGCCTCCCTAATAGCGTTCAGGCAATCATAGCTTCACAGCCAACTTCACCACTCGACGTATTGGCCGACCTGGCTGACAAGGTGAACGATATTGTTCCTCACCATCATGTAGCAGCTACGTCATCGGGATCATCGATGGATGTGATGGCTCAGCAAATTGCAGCGCTAACTAAGCAGGTAGAAAAACTAACCGCTCGCGTGGATATTGGATCGAGGTCACGTTCCAGAGTAAGACAGGATACTCGTAATCATGAGAGATCATCCTCAGGAAAGCGATCACAGTCTAGCTATCGTAAATACCCAACCTGTTGGTTTCACTCAAAATTTGGACCTAAAGCAAATAGATGTATCAAACCTTGTGATTATCATCAGGAAAACTTAAGAAGCAGTCAATAATGGCGGTTGATGACTGCTACACTTGCAAAGGCCGCCTATTTATCACCGATAAGACCACCATGCTCCAGTTTCTTGTGGATACAGGATCTGACATTTGTGCTTATCCCAGGACATTACTTCGTGAGAAACGCTGCAAATCTAAATATGAGCTATTCGCAGCCAATGGCACACAAATAGCTACATACGGATGTATACAGCTTAATTTGAATTTGGGACTTCGCCGTGAATTTAAGTGGAAATTTATTGTAGCCGATGTTTCTAAACCTATAATAGGAGTAGACTTCTTAAGCTTCTACGGGTTGCTCGTCGACTGCCGTCACCACAGTTTAATAGACAGCCTTACCTCGCTTTCTGTTCAAGCGCCTCAGTCTCACAATCAAGACAGCGAACTCTTGTCCGTCAAGGTTTTCACTGGAAACTCACCTTACCATGAAGTCTTGCGTCGTTACAGCGAGATTACAAGGCCTGCAGGTTCTCCAGCTGAAATTCCCCACAATACCAAGCACCACATACGCACCACACCCGGACCTCCTGTAGCGTCTCGAGCTCGACGCCTGGCACCGGACCGTCTCCAAATCGCCAGGAACGAGTATGAAGAGATGCTGCGCAACGGTACAGCTAGACGTTCTGAAAGCTCCTGGTCATCCCCGCTTCACCTGGTTCGTAAGAAAGATGACTCCTGGCGACCATGTGGAGACTACCGAGCTCTCAACGCGCGTACAATACCAGACCGGTATCCAATCAGACATTTGCATGACTTTGCCTATCAGCTATCTGGTTCCAGAGTATACTCGAAAATAGATCTAGTCAAGGCATTTAATCAAATACCGGTCGAAGAGCTGGATATACCGAAGACTGCCATCATAACTCCATTTGGGTTATTCGAGTTCCCTTTCATGACTTTTGGTCTGCGCAACGCAGCGCAGACCTTTCAAAGGTTTCTAGATGAAGTGCTTCAGGGACTCGACTTTACCTATGGTTATTTAGATGATATATTAGTTTCCAGCTGCTCGAAGACTCAACACCTGGAACACCTGGAAATTTTATTCAAGCGGCTGAAGAAGTATGGTGTCCTCATAAACACTTCTAAGTGTGTGCTGGGTGCCAGCGAGCTCACATTCCTTGGTTACCATGTATCGTCGGACGGAATTCGCCCTGTCGAGGAAAAGGTCAAAGCCATAGAAGATTTCCCAACACCTAGAACGGCTAAAGAGCTGAGACGGTTTCTAGGCATGCTCAATTACTATCGGAAATTTGTTCCTGGTGCAGCTGCGATTCAAGGCCCTCTTAACACTGCGCTCTCTGGACCTAACATCAAAGGCAACACACCTATTGACATAACACCAGAGCTTCAGCATGCATTTGAAGAGTGCAAAACCAGCCTATCCAAAGCCACACTACTTTCACATCCTGACACGCAGCTGGAACTAGCATTGTTCACTGACGCATCGGATGTTGCTATTGGTGCCGTTCTCCAGCAGAGGAGAAATGAAGAATGGGAACCGCTGGGATTTTTCTCACGCAAATTAACGCCGGCGCAGAAGAAATATAGCCCCTACGACAGAGAACTTCTAGCAATCTACGAAGGAATAAAATACTTTCGATATATGGTTGAAGCGAGAATATTCATTGTATTCACTGACCATAAACCTATTACCTTCGCATTCACCACGAAGAGAGATAATTGTTCGCCTCGACAGCATCGCTATCTGAACTACATAGCACAGTTCTGTACAGATATTCGACATGTTTCTGGAAAAATGAATGTTGTTGCTGATGCATTCTCTCGCATAGAAAGCATTAAAACTATCGATTATCATGCGATGGAGAAAGACCAAGAAGACGATCCGGAATTGAAAGATCTACTGAGCAAAGGTTCTTCATTGAAGCTCCAGAAGGTCACAACACCGGAGGCTACTTTATATTGCGATTTATCAATGCCCTGTCCACGGCCATACGTACCACCAAACTTCCGAAGACAGATATTTGATAGCCTTCACAATCTGAGTCATCCAGGTCCAGCAGCTTCTAGCCGACTTATATCTGAACGCTTTGTATGGCCTGGAGTTCGTCGTGATTGCAGAAAGTGGGCTCAATCATGCACTGACTGCCAAAGAAACAAGATTAACCGTCATACTGCCTCTCCTCTCACAGCATTTCCTTCTCCTTCACACCGTTTTTCCCATATCCATATGGATATCGTAGGGCCATTACCATATTCTTCTGGTTACAGGTACTGCCTCACCATAGTCGACAGGTTCACCCGTTGGCCTGAGGCATACCCCTTGGCTGACATTATGGCTGAGACCTGCGCCTCTGCATTCATCTCCGGCTGGCTCGCACGCTTTGGCTGTCCAGCCCAAATCACAACTGACAGAGGAACCCAATTTACGTCACAGCTGTTCAAGACCATCTGCAGCCTACTCGGCGCAAAACACTGCCCGACTACTGCGTATCATCCAGCTGGCAACGGGATGGTTGAGCGGCTTCACCGGCAACTAAAAGCATCCATTATGTGCCACAACAACGCCCAGTGGACCGAAGTTCTCCCGCTCGTTCTGCTCGGTATTAGAAGCGCCTGGAAAGACGACCTGAAATCATCAGCTGCAGAGCTAGTATATGGTGAGCCTCTCCGACTACCAGGGGAATTTTTCGTTCCCGCTAACGATCTCTCCTCTGACGTCACCAGCTTCACCACACGACTCCGCAGCCACATCAGAACCTTGTCTCCAACTCCAGCAGCGTGGCACGCCAAGAAGTCATTTTATTTACCTGCCGACATCTTCAAGTCCGACTTCGTTTTTCTTCGCCAGGGTCCAGCTAAAAGGTCAATGGAATCTCCTTATACTGGGCCGCACAAAGTCCTGGATAGGAACCTGAAAACATTCAAAATAGATATTAATGGTAAAGAAGTTACTGTTACTATAGACAGGCTAAAACCAGCTTACCTGGTAAACAGTGACGTACCTTCTGCAGCGCCTGCCGTCGCAGCTCCTGAACCGGAAACAGAACCTGCACCTGAAAGGAAAACTAAAAGTGGAAGAGTAGTAAGGTTCCCAGATCACTATCGACCGTGAAACGGTCTCGGTGGGGGAGTATTGCGGCGACCTTAATTATATTTTAAACTTAAAAACTAGAAATAAATTAATTCCAAGACGGAGCCGCGTGAGGTCGGTTGTATGCAGCGAAGCCCCGTTAGATGCTTGCGACTCGCGCGCAGCGGTCGTGTGGCGGTCATGTCACACGCCACGCCAGTCTGCCGAACGCCTCGACGCGAGACGCACGCTACTTTGCTTCGCAAAATTAACAACGCAGTGATAGTGTGTGCATGGACTTTCTTCTCAATGTGTGCATAAACTTTCTCCCTATTTGTGCAAAGACTTTTTCATCCTTCTCGTGCTTATTCTTGTGCTTTTTCTTTCGTGCCTAACTTCTGCATTTCTTCGCTTTACTGTACCTACCTAAGTGCGCCTTCTCAATAATAATTTTATTGTAAATTAACAGACAATAAACATTGTTTGAACTTTGTGTGTGTGATTCAATATAATATTATATCAACATCCCCCACAAACCTTTACAACTTGATCATTTGGAATTTATTACCTCTATTGTTCGAACAAAAATATGTTATAAGTATAGAACAAAAATATAATTATTATACGAGTCACATTCTACTACTGAGCAATGGTGCGTAAATATCAATATTATAATAACGTCATAAAAAACACAAAAAAATTAAGTGGCAGTCAAATTTAATAACAAAATGTAATTAGTAGGATGGTAGGTATACGAGTATTATGACAAAGTTTTAAAATTCACTGAATTAATTATATTGTAGTTAGGATTTTCAAAGTCAAAGTCAAAGGATTTATTGTAAATAGGCAATTAAATCGCACTTTTACAAGTCAAACAGCTAATTCTCGTTAACAAAGAGAATCATAAGAACATAAAGTATGATAAATTAAATTAAACAGTAATTGAAACACTTGATTTTGAAAAAAGGATGTTTCCCTTTCAAGCACTGTAGGTACCAAGATTCTGGTCAGGAAAAGGAAACTCCGTTGACCCTACCAGTGCTTCGGAATACGCCCGTTAGAAGGTAAGTACACCTACCTAGTAAGTCTTGTACTAAGTAACTAGTAAGTAGGTATGTCGTTCATTCACAACGTTTGCAAAAACATTGTACTGCGAGGTGACCACATCATTTTAACGTGTCACAGAAATGCGTAGGTACCTACCTGCTAGCTTGTCCCGTGCAAACAATTATTATGATATTGTTGTGTGTAGTGTGAATGTACACCGCCGCTGCCGGCAGTAGTGCGCCGCGCGCGCGCCGGGCTCCGACCGAGACGATACTTATAGCCGACTGATGGAAACAAAGCAGACTGTTTGTGATCATTAGTGTAGGTACGTAGGTAGGTAGGTACTATACTCGTAACTGTAACCTTGATTGGCGCGCATCATTTATGAGACGGAATGTAGATGTAAAGTGTACACTAGCTCCCGCGGCCGGCGTCTGCCGTCGCGCACGCGAGCGTCGCGTCGCGTCGCTGCGTTACCGTCGCTACATCGAGCGTCCCGATTCGACCGCCTGAGCCGCACGGTCGGAGCAGCGAGCGCGATTGTTTCTTTTATACTCAGATTACCTTATAATTGAGAGAGAAAATCAAGGATCCATGGTATAACGACAGTTGGTTATACCATGGATCATATATAAATAATTATTTAGTATGCTAAAATAAAACCACATGTAGTAATGATGATCGATTTGTCCCTTCCTAAATAGTAGAATACATGAGAAAAATCTTGAAAAGGAAGATCACTACCTACCTAATTATCTCATACATTGTCAGAACAACCTCTGTGGGAGAGCCCGGTCAGGTAGTCGAGGATAGAAACACGAGAATAGATGAACAGCTTTATTGATTAGATATCCACCGAACCGAACGCGAACACACCCCGCTGCGACGGACAAACGGAGTTAGCGCGCCTCTCCACTGAGAATAAACCGATACAAGTTCGCCAGTGAAGCCGTCGAGCGAGCGAGTACTCACGAGCAGGTCTTCCCCGGCGGCGGAGTGCAGTATGAGCGGGCCGCCCTGGTCGCCGCCGCACGGGCCGCGGCCGCCGGCGCCGGAGGAGCACACCGCGCCCGGTGTCACCGCGCTCCCGTACTAGGCCTGGCACGCCGCGTTCGAGAGCACGTCCACGAACACGTCGCGCAGGCTCGCCGCCGTCGTGACCGACGCTCCTACACATCGCACGAATACCTAATGCTTACGACACGATTACAAAGAATTCACGATAGTTATTTTAAGTCGAGCCCCCACTGACCGTCCGCGGTGCGTCCGTAGCCGAAGACCTCGACGCGGTATCCGACGAACTGCTCGCCGCTCGACGCCATCGCGATCGGCGTCACGTACGCTGTACGACATGACATTTATCCATCTCCAGCGAACGCAGCGGATGCGGTTGCGCGGGCACGCACCCGTAGTGTATGAACTGGTACGAGATCTGCAGCAGCGCGATGTTGTGCACCGTGATGTAAGTCGCGTACTCGCGCGAGCGGCCGGAGCGCCGGAAGGCGCCGCCTACCGGCATGGACGCTGCCTGGCTGGAGCCGTCCCAGTAGCGGAGCGCGTCTGTGAGCCAGCCCGCCTGCAGAGAGAGATAGAGAGACAGCAGACAGATTAATACACATTATTACACATGTTCATATTATAGTTCAAGCTTTTTTTTTAATAGAGAGATAATTAAGCTGGTGGTGAAAGTGACTGGGCGCGCGCACCGCTCGGGCCGTTGTCGATGCGTGGCCTACGTTTCGTTTGTAAGAGGCTATCTCCGGAACTACTGTATCGATTCTGGCAATTCTTTCACTGGCAGAAAGCTCCGTTATCCCTGAGTGTGCTATACACAATTAATTATTTATTTTTCAAAAAGGCAGAGATCTTGCGGAAAAACGAGAATTACGTGTGTGAAATTAAGTTTGCATATAAATATGTACCTACCTACATTATAATATTATTATATAGGTATTTTTAGTTTTATCGTTCTCTTATTTAAGAAGATAGTGGGGGGGGGGTACACATTTTTAGGGTTCCGTAGCAAAAGGCAAAAACGGAACCCTTATACCTATATTTGTCATGTCTGTTTTTCTGTCTATCCGTCCTTATTTCACAGCCACTTTTTTCCGAAAGTTTACTTTCTGAGAACCGCATTATGATTTTGACAATTTTTTTATTTTTATTCAAATATTAGTAACATATTTCCTTATTAAATATAAATAAAATAAAATAAACTAAAACTAGCTTAAAATAAACCTTACAAATCTAACAAAAGAGGTACAAATTAAAAAAAAAACAATAAATTTAGTTTTTCTCCATATACTTAAAACTGAAACTCAAACCCATACGTGCTTGGTATCTCTATGGATAGATCTTCAAAAATGATTCCGAGGTTCCTAATATCACTTTTTGGTAAACTGAACAGTTTGCGCGAGAGACACTTTAGTCGGGGCAAAATAAATATTTTTGTATGGAGTAGGTTGCATTAATTGCACTTTTGGTGATCTTTTGGCCTGTCGTAGAATACTATTGAAATAACATAAATCCGAAAGATCACCAGTCTCCGGTGTATAGTTTTTGTGATATAGGGCTCCAAAGTTTTTAAATACAAAATGTTGAATGAAAAGTATGTAGGAGACTGGTGATTTTTGGCAATATGGATTGTTTTATTCTATTGTACTACCGGTTATAGCTATTCCTGGATTTAATGGGAATTTGATCGAATTATGGCAATATTTTAACCTCAAAATTAACTTAAAACAGGGTTTCTCAAAAACAGCTCAGCCAATATTTATGAAACTTATATTTAATACCCATCAAATTATTAGCTTTTATATAAAACAATAATGACACAAATCGGTTAAGAGGTTGCGGAAATATTAGTGAACTAGTGTAATAAGTAAGGTGCAATTTCATTTTAGATAATTATTTTAATTCAATAATATCATCTTAATTCAAGTTTTTAAAGTTAACTTGACAGGATTATGTGTTTTGGACAATACCTATACAATTTTTGAGTCGGAGTTTGTAAGGTATTCAAAGGGCAAAAGACATTTAGTTCAGAACACTACTGTCATTTCAAATAAAAAAGAGGCGTACGTGAGTTGCATCTAAACAGTCATACGCTTATGTTTTTAAAGCCTTGTGTATGCATAATCAGTAAAAGTCTAAAAAATCCGAGCTTTCTTCGCCAGTTCCTTGAGACGTGAAAATTAATTTTAACTGAAATGTATTATTACTACCTTGGTAGAGTAAGCTCAATGATTGTCATCATAGCTACTTTCGCGCTCTTTCATAACCATTATTTTAGAAAATGTTGTAAGCTAATTGAAGTAACTCAACATTTTTGCGGTAGGTAAATTTGGTCACGTCTATTTTTGACCGAGTCTTAAGGACATCTTATGATATCTTAATGTTTGGTATCAGAATCTTATATGTTATGTTTGAGTGACGATAGTTTTGGCACGGATGCTTTCATTTTTTTACAATTTGGAATAAGTTCTTACTAACAAAAAGTATTGATAATATGTATATATTTTTTTAACTTAACACATTATTATCACCTAAATAATTTGCGATTTGAAAAGTTGCGAAAATCTAAGGCCTCAAAACGTGGACAAAAAGATAATGTCAGAATAATAGTCTACTCAATGAATAACCAAAAAGGAGGCGTTGAGTGCGTAAGAAGGTACCTAAGCTATTTCTTCAGAAAGTTGTTGAGAGTGCTTAGGCAGTAAACATACTAAAAGTCCCTGCGTCTAAATCTAGGGGGTTAGGCGGTGTGGGTAAAGGGGATTAAAGTTCCCACTTTTGAGTGTTTCACTAATATCTTTAAAATGGTGCGTGCAAGATTTTTTTTTTTGGCTACGCAATGAAAACTCGTACATTTTCAAAAACTTTTACCTTATACCTACACTTTTTTTCATTTCTATCCATTTTGTAACTACACGTTTCGGAACGGGGAAAATTTACCAAAAATCTACTTATATCAAAAACTAGCTGTTGTTGTTGTTGCCGTTCGTGACAGACAAGAATATTTTTTGTTTCATACTTTTCAGAGCGGAATGTTTTCGTAGGCTGGTTTTAGTTTTTAAACTATTTTTTATTTTAATTGTTTAGAGTTTACGAAATTAGCGACTGAAAACTCTAGAAACGTGTCATTTTAAATTCACTGTAACGCTGACGTTATATCGAGGTACTTTTAATAATATTTTTCAAATTATGAAAGTTTATAAGTTTTGCGGGAACGGTATTAAATCATAACCCTCCGTAGTCCGATAGTTAAAACAGTACCTACTCTAAGACGAAATTTAAAAAGTTTTGGGAAAATATTAAATTTACTTAAAGTTACCAAATATTTAATGTCGATTAACTAAGTAAAAGGGAGGTTTTTAGTAATTTTTAAAACTTTTTGGGCTTGCAAGCTTGCAAAACGCTTGCAAGTGCGGTACTTTTGATACCTAGCACGTGTATTATAGGATGAATTTAGATTTGGATATTTTTTTTACTATCGTTCACTTTTACCGTTTGCAGTTGTCGAGGGGAAAAATGTAACTTATGTTATCCACCCCCTGATAACGAATCGATTGATAGGTCAACTATAAAAATCTGATAGTATATTATAGTTGTATAGTTTAGGCGCTATGGTGGAACAAGAACAAAAAATGACCAAAACATACACACCTATAAACTTATTACCATTCCTTTATGGCTTCGACTCATTCTAGCAAAAAGGTAGTATATTATTATAGACACAATATCACCTATTACTACATAATATTGCATTATTTTAAAATAGGTACCTACAGATTACAATGACGATATTTAATGGAAACCATACGGTTTTTTTTATTAATTTTAAAACTGGGAATGTAATTTTGTCCTGGTTACATTGATAAAACTTCAATCATCAAAAAAAAGATATGGATTCATTATCGGGGATTTATTAATAAAAATAAAAGGGCAATGGTATGCTAACATACATAAATATTATATAAAAGCTAATCCTTGGTATCATAGTCCATTGCACAGAGACTATTATGGAAGAAAATTCACTTCGGTTCTATGCAGAAT
Organism: Hylaea fasciaria; assembly: GCA_905147375.1. Lineage (NCBI taxonomy): Eukaryota > Metazoa > Arthropoda > Insecta > Lepidoptera > Geometridae > Hylaea > Hylaea fasciaria. The sequence goes on from LR990194.1 coordinate 72,858, forward strand.
GAGGTTTGGATACTCATTAACGCCAGCACACCTTAATAGACTAAAGATACTCAACTCGTAGTCCTGCGCTCATTGTTCTAACGAAGAAACAAATTTGGAGAACTTAATACAATAGTGTTCTGCATTCTCTATTCAGAGATTAGTAATGATATCAGAAATCTTAGAAACAGAAGTAGAAAGAAATATTTAGTAATCCGAAATTGTTTCGCGCAATACCTATACAATTATATTCTCAACACAGTAGAAAAGATATGAGTTTTGAAGTTTTGAAGGAATAAAGATTAGAGATTGTCAAAACAATTCCACAACACATGACAGTGACACATACCATGACTGAAGGAAATTAAGATAATTGTCAGTTTCACATAGTATACAGCCAGAAATCTTGGCAGCACAGAATTTAACAGTATAGATGGCCAAAGGGACGCAAAATCCAGGCGTTAACCCAAAACATAAAATAAATATTAACTAATATCAGTAGGTAGGGAAAAAGTAGAAGTAAATTAAACGTCTTATTATTTGCAATAAATAAATGACGCCTTTCAATTTTACTTCAAAATAGTTTATACCATTACAAAAATACGAGCAAGAACGGCTCACGATTTTCTTTAATTTTTTTTATTAATTGAACGTTATCAATGACACAAATGAAATAATAAGCTTTAAGACAGTTTAGGTGCAAGTCAACTATACCTCTTTTTATTTGAAATTACATAGGTAAGTGTTCTGAAGTGAATGTCCTTTACCCTTTAAATACCTTACGAATCCGACTCAAAAATTGTTTAGTGTCCAAAACTCATAATCCTGTCAGGTTAACTATAAAAACTTGGATTATGATGATAATTTAATTAAAATAATCATCTACAATGAAATATCACCCCACTTTTGACCATACTGCACTAATATCTCCGTAACCTCTTAACCGATTTGTGTCATGATTATTTTATATTAAAGCTAACAATTTGATGGTAATTTCATACAAGTTTCATAAATATTGCCTTAGTTGTTTTTGAGAAAATCCGTTTTATGTACATTTTGAGGTTAAAATATTGCCATAATTCGATCAAGTTCCAATTATATCCAGCAATAGCTATAACCGTTGGTAGAATAGAATGAAACAAGCCATATTGCCAAAAATCACCAGTCTCCTACATACTTTTCATACAACATTTTGTATTCAAACTTTGAAGCCTTATATCACAAAAACTATACACCGGAGACTGGTGATCTTTCGGATTCATGTTATTTCAATAGTATTCTACGACAGGCCAAAAGATCACCAAAAGTGCAATTAATGCATGTCAAAAACTTATTTTGCCCCGACTACTTCCAAAGTGGAAAAAACGTCATAAATCGTTAAAATACACTATTATTAAATGAGTAAAGATGGGAATGGATACAGATGGGAATGGATACAGAGAGGAATGGGTACAAATAGGAATGGTAACACACGGGAATGGGACAGATGGGAATGGGTACATAGGTATGGGAATGGTTACAGATGGGATTGGGTGAGATGGGAATGGATGTACAAATGGGAATGGGTACATAATATGGGATGGCCACAGCGAGCATTGCATCTCTTTTCGTCACTGCATTTAGCAGCCAAGACTCAATAAAACAATTGCCAGTAGAAAAAAATATTAGGTACTAGAAGATTTTAAATTATAATGTATAATATTATGTATTTATAATATGTAAGTATATAACTATTTAGGTCTAACTAGCAAAAACTGGGCATTAAAATTTTTTTCTGACCAATAGTTTTAATATCATTTTCTTAAAATATAGATCAGACATATGGACGGACGGACAGACTGACAGACAGACATGACAAATCTATAAGGGTTCCGTTTTTGCCTTTGGCTATGGAACCCTAAAAATGAACAATGACCATAATCAATGTAACTACATTTTTATCATTATATCACCTGACATATTTTAAAATGTAAACTTAAATCATATTTTAACATCATAATATTATTTATTTATCATTCGATGAAAGAAAACAAGTTAAATAAATAAACTTTGATTTAATAGGTAGCATTTAAATTAAACGCCGATTGAAAATATTTTTATACAAATTATTTTATTCCAAAACTTTTTTGGATGCTGGGAAGCTGAAACGATAAGGACATACCGCCCTGTTGTCACTATCATTCTGGGCACGGATTAGCCTCTGTGAGAAGTGCAACGGAAAATAGAACTAAATACTTCAGAAATAAAGTTACTTTTCGCAGAACAAGTAGAGGAGGTACCTAGTAAATTTTAATCTATGATTGTTACATAGTAGGATTGTTACCATAGAGTAGTTTTTTTTTGTTTTAGGTAGGTATGGCTTTGGTATTTAGCCAGTGTCAACTTTTTATTATTTACTTGTCACTGGCTAAATGCACAAACCGTGCGAAGGCACGATTAAAACAAAAAATACATTCGTCATAGATCATACCACAGATTATAGGATACCAGTATGATGATCATACACTTACTTACATTCGTATAAATATGTACCTACATAACATAATAATTATCTGAGCTGAGTATAAATAGGTACCGGTACTTACCATGTCCAACCTAGCGCCTTCCACGATGAATCGAGGAGTAGAAGCAAAAGAAATCGAGATCACCAACGCTCGCCTAGGCGAGTACCTACCTATATTATCTGGTTAAAATACCTACCTGCTGCATAATTTTTCCACACAGAATCAAATTATACACACAAATAATAATTCCTGTGATAATAAAATATATTATTATTTATGTGCATAAAGATTTATAATTACATCCCGGAGTCATTCAAAGACTTGACGTATACATTTTTTGGTTTCCTATGGAGTAGACTTTTTAGATGGCTAAATTCTTAGAAGATATAACACAGAAACCTCCCTAGCGCCGTAAAGCCATTTTTACTGAGACTTTTTGGGCCTAGTTCGGACTTTGACTCGCTATTGCTCGAAATTAGAGCTTTTATGGTAAATATTTATTAATTTTATACCTGATTTTGGACTAAATACCAACACGCAAGCGATATTTTCATTGCGCTTGTGTGCGTTTTGGAGCAGATAATTATTAAATGGCACTCACGCACACATTGATAAAAAGTGGCTTCACTTTTGAGTGAAACTACGCATAACACTATCCTTGTCTGAAGTTGTCTGCATTATTCTTCTGCCTGGTTTACATTATTCCAGTCCAGTGATCTAGCGAGATTCCAGTCCAGTGCTGGACTTGATCTGTAACGTCTACGTTATTCCAGTTATTTAGAAGCCGTTGAAGTGTGAACACTATAGTGACAATGATTTCAAGAAGAGATCAGTTTCAAAAATGTTTCAAACGTGCTCAATCACTCTTGCTACAAGAAGTTATTAATGAGGTTGATAAGGAACTAAAAAAAAAAGGAACGGATTTGGGTGAGAAATTGGATCAGCGAAAGAGATCAAAAAGGAGGGTCAGCAATACTTTTGCAACAACTGAAGATAGAAGATCCCAATGAATATAGACTGGCACTGAGAATGACAGCAGAAAACTTTGAAGAACTGTTATCATTAGTTTCGATTAATATCCAGCGTAAGAATACGTTGTTCAGAGATGCTATACCCGCAAAATTAAAATTAGAAGTCCTCTTTCTTTTTTAAGTACTGGACTTTACAGTTTCGTCGTCAGATAACTTCTTCACCATTGTTAAATCCTTTTTCTTTGCAAAAAAGTCCGCAAAAACAACCAACACGTGTGTACTTCGTCAGCACTGGAATGGCACTGGATTGGCCGTCTACATTATTCCAGTTGCACTGGATTGGTCGCACTGGATTCCAAAGTAGACCGCGAATCCAGTTACTGGACTGGAATGCTTACTGGATTCAGTTCATTCCAGTGCCGGTTTACATTTTACAAAATTATTGTAAGATATATAAGGTATATGACTTAAGTAGGTAGGTACCTATGTTTAGGTAGACATATAAATAAACAATCAACATATTATTGTACGCCATAATGGGCAAAACTGTTGCAACTAAATTAGTATAATATAATTATATCCTAAGTCTTAGGACCTAAGCCTAAGACCTATACGATGTACATACATATAGCACCTGCAGTTATCATAATCCTACTAATATTATAAACGCGAAAGTTTGTGAGTATGGATGGATGGATGGATGTTTGTTATTCTTTCACGCAAAAACTACTCAATGGATTTTGATGAAAATTCACAATAATATAGCTTACATATCAGAATAACACATAGGCTACAATTCATTATGATATATTATTGTATATTATCCAAACGCGGGTGAAACCGCGGGGCGCAGCTAGTAATTTATAAATTACGCGTCACGTTGTTTGTCCGTGATGGGCCTAAACTAGCAACTGAGCCGATGCATACGTACCGTGTGCAGTTTGGTCAAATAAAAAGATAGGACGGCTTACATCTCCATTTATTGTCGCCATTTATAACAAAAACCTTAGCCACAGAAACGCGTGGCCGTGTCTGCTAGTTTACTATAAAAATGAATTCAATTCTATTTTATTTTGCACTTGGTCAGCCAGAGTAGACAAACTGTTTGTTTCAGACATAGAAGCGTCCGACTCGACGCAGTGGATGGCAGGTGTCGGCGGGGGCGCAGGGCAGCCCTGCAGCGCCTCGCGCGCGCCTCCATCGCCCGACCTCACCGGCTCCTACTTGCAGGTGATGCACTCTTTCTCCGTACCACGTACAGACTCCGTCGTTCCATCTAGGAAAGGGGTGGTTCGAGGACTCGGGCCTCCGTGCAATCGGTACAACACGATCGGTGCAGTATAACAATCGAGCTCATGCGGGCCGCAGGTGGTGGTGGAGAAGCACAAACGCGGCCGCGAGCCTGCAGCGCCGCCGCCGCGACTCCCCGCCGCTTCCAGCCCTATACGCTGTCAGGTGAGTGAGTGAGCTGAGCCTCGAATCAGAGAAGTACACTTGCTGTGGTCGGGATTACAGGGGTGACGGTTCCGTTTCTCAGTGCTACTCCGGCGGCGTCCGCGCGGGGGACGGCGGCGGCGGCGGCGGCGCGGTGCTGCTGGCGTGTCCGCCGGCCGCGCTCGCGTACTACGTGTGAGTGCCGCGCCGGCCGCGCCGCCTGCTCCGCGACCTAGCACGGGAGAACTTGACATCGTGTTCTTGTCGGCAGAAGTGCGGAGGGCGGCGGCGCGGGCACAGCGGGCATGGGAGGCGACGCTGCGCGTGTCGCGCGACCCGCACAGGTATGCCGACTTTGCCGTCAAGAAGAATAATAATTATACTTATACCTACTACCTGCAATCGCCCGGCTAGTCTGTCTATCTGGATTATAAGTGCTCGTACATTTTAGCTCAAAAGATATCCTAGAACTAAAAGTACCTACCCATGTACTGTTGGAGTTTTGTATTGCCTTGATTATAATATATTTATTTACTTATCATCATAATAAACGCTGCGCAGATGCGCACACTATAGCCGCAGCGCATCGTATTGCAAAACTGAGTCCTAGAAAATAGGGAATCGCGGCTTGTAGTAAGTGTTTAGCGTGTGACTGCGTGTGCGATAGTTCAATCGTACGAAACTATGATGCAAGGAGGACAATGCGATGCGGTGCGGGCTGCGGCCCTTCCTAAGGTGCGTCAGCTTTATAATATTATTTGATGTTGAAATAAAACGCAGGTAGTTGCGTATTGGCGTAATAATTATCACGATGATTGACAGCAAAAATATAAATCGTGGGACATGTTCCGTGAGCCGGCAGCGTGCGGCGACACGCTCATCGGCGAGGACGGCGGCGGTGAGTGCTGAGAGCTGTCTGCCAACTTAGTGCCTATACGGGCTTAGTGCTCTGGTAGGCTAGGCAGCACGACGCGGCGCAACCGAGCGGTTACAAGCGCACATTCGGTAGCGTAGTTAAAAATAATAATGTAACTTGAGACTACGCGTAGTAGGTGCAATTTACTGAGCCCCCGCCCCTACAACGGGACTTAAATTTGGTAAGCTACCTAATAGCTTTGCTTTGCTAGCCACTATCGCGACGACACGCGCTCGATTTCCATTTCTACGGATTGAGACTTCGCGAGTGTCTTCGCCGCTCGGTTCTTTATCAGAGGTCGGCGCGGGCGACGGCGCCGAGCCGGAGTGCGTGGAGGTGTACCGGTTCGAGCGCGTGGGCGCGTGGCTGGCGAGCGGCGCGGCGCGGCCGACGCGCGTGGAGCGGCGCGCCGCGGCCGGCGTGCGCGCGGCGCGGGCCGCCGCCGCCGAGGTGGGCGCGGCCGCGCGCCTGGCGGCCGGCGCGCCGCTGCACGCCGCGCTGCTGGCCCTGCGCTGCGCGCTGCAGCTGGCGCGCGACGCGGCCGCGGGCGCCGTGCACGCCGCCGCCGACTACGCGCTCAAGCCGGCGCTGGCGCTCGTCTTCAACGCGCTGCTGCACCCGGCGCTCGTGTTCCTCGGCAACCTGCTCCGGGTGAGAGGCGGCCGCCGCGCGCCGCGCGCCTCCGCGGGCGAGGCGGCTCGTGACGGCGCTCGTGTTGCAGGGCGCGCGCGAGGCGCTGCGGCCGGCGTGCGGCGCGCTGGGCGAGGCGGCGGCGGCGGTCGCGGTGCTGCTCCGCGCCGTGCGCCTCGTGGAGCTGCACGTGACCGCGGCCGCGCCCGCGCCCGCGTGTGCGTGCTGCGCGCGCCCCTCGCCGCCGCCGCCGCCGCCGCCGCCGCCTCCATCGCATGCACCCGCACCTTCACCCGGCAACTGTGATTCTTAGTGCACCGTGTCCCGTGATAACACCACCATTTACTTCTAATTACTTTTGTAAGAATTTAATACTTAGGTGTATACCTACATCGGGACCACTCTATAAAAGAACCTCAAGCGTCATGGAAGTAGGTATACCCGTAAGCATACCTATCATCAGGGTGTTTGGTAGAGGGTTAGACAAACTGAAAAAGCGTGTGACTTATTTAGAGACTACATACCTAATAAATATATAATAATTATAAAGGCCATAGCTCACATTACTTTTTTCTTCTGTTTTGATGTTATCGTTTTTTGCCCACATTTGACCTTTTAACCCCTATAACTTTTTTCCACATATTAGGTATATTTTAGATGTTTTTGTTGGCGTTTAATCTTTGATGTATCTTTGACGTCTATGCCTAATGGTAGGTACCTAATGGTAGCTGCATAAAATAATTAGTTACGCCTTATCAAAACTTGAGAATAGAATAGCTGAATATTTTGCGTAACTAATCTTTTTTAATACTTTTTTTACGTTTTACGTGTCTAATAAAAAGTACTTACCAACTTACGTATACTTAGGTAGGTAGGTATACTAACCTAGCATTGTGATTTGCAATGTAGGTATATTCAAGAGGCGATGACGTACAATCATCCTTGACCCAATGTAATAGCACAGAATAATAACTAGTAACACAAGCTTTACTTCGCAATGGTTTTCAAAGAAATATGACTCTATCTGATAAACAATATGATTTAATTTAGCTCGCGGTCCAGTCGAGCACGTGTTCATTTACATACCTACCAATTTCTTTTTGAAGGAATATGGGCCTTAATTCACTATACTACGGTTCATAATAAGTTATACATGGTTATACGTATTGAAAGAGCCGCGGACTAGGGTTGCTTACTTCGAGAAACTACTTATGCCATCTAGCGCACAGCACGAGCGTTTACTCCTACTTGTGGCGGGCAACGCGCAGCAGGCAGCGCCGAGTACGTTCATGTAGTCTAAGAGCTAGCTGCATAATTGTATATGCTATACGATTATTGCCAAAGATTTAATTTAATGAAGTAATAAAATAAAACAGATTTTGTTCATTATACTTATATAGACAAAAGAATAATAGATGTTATGTATGTGTAAAAATATCTGGAATTGTTTTTGTTTCGGACAAAACATAATAATTGATACACTTAATTACTGAAATATACATAAATTGATACTTAAATACTTACTTAAATTACTGAAAATACTGCACAGTATCTTTAGGCTTATTTTCGTTTTGTGTCCATCTTGCAATTATGAATCAATTGAATCAATCAAATCAAATAATTAAGTTGAACGTGGTCGAACATATAGCGCGCACGCGTGTGTTTTCTTTCGCTTGTGGCAGCCTACTAGATTGGCCCTTGCGCAATGGCCACCGCCCGTAGGTATGTTTTTAATACCTACACGCGGAGTGACACAGGCCTGGTAATAGGTAAATGATGAAATTTGTGATGAAAATAGTATGTGATAGTTGTTACTATTTGAACCAGCATCGGCTATAATAGTCAGTGGCATTTAGCGTAAATACCGGCGCGCCCACTGCCCAGTTCCGTTGTACTTTGTACAACTAGCTGCATCCGCGGTTTCACTCGCGTGGACGGGCACACTATATTTTTTCTGAATTTAGAGTAGCCTATGTGCTAAGTTGGGAGATAAGCTATCTGCCTACCAAATTTCATAAAAACGGTTCAGCCGTTTACGCGTCACGAAGACCTAACAAACACCCAAACTTTCGCTTTTTTTATTATATATGTATGATTTATACACTTGCAGTTTTAGTAGTTTGCTTGGCAGTAGTCCTCTAGAAGCACAGTCGGCTGGATTATCTTCGGACTTCACGTAATTCCACTGAGCAGCGGGGATTACATGTTTGATTTTCGTAACTCTATTGGCTACATATGGTTCCCATTTCGAGGAATCGCCTTGAATCCAGGCTAACGCCACTTGAGAATCGGACCACGCCTGTACAGAAGTGCTGAATCCAGCTAGTGCTGTTTTAGTTTTTTCCATCAGGTTAGCCAATAAAACTGCGCCGCATAATTCCAGTCTGGGCAGGGTTGTTTTTTGTGTCAATGGTGCCACTCTTGTTTTTGCGACGAGAAGCGTTATTATTGGTTGGCCTTGTTCTATGTTCGACTGTACTCGACTGTAAATAACGCAAGCGTAAGCTTTTTCGCTTGCATCACAAAAGCCGAGTAATTCTACGCGTTGTTGCGTATCGCTTATCCATCTTTTTAACTTCATGGTTCTGATGTAGGTCAGTTCTCCATTGAGTTTTATCCACTCTGTTTCTACATCGCTGGGCACTTCATCATCCCAGCCTAGTTTACTGATCCAGAGTTTCTGGAATAGTAGTTTGGCCTTGACCGTTACTGGGGAAAGCCACCCCAAGGGGTCGTAGAATTTTGAAATCTCTGAGAGTAAAGATCTCTTTGTCAGTCGCTTTGTTTGTGGTACACGCCAGTTGAAGTGAAAGGTATCGCTTGACGGGTTCCAACCGAGCCCCAATGTTTTCGACGTTTCGTCTGATTTGAAGTCAAAGTTACTCTGCTTCGAGATTTGATCTTCGTTTAGGTTTTCAAGTATGGCGTGGTGATTGATCTAAGTACTAAGTAGGAATGTATTTCATTTGGCGTTGTTTGTCTAGTAGTCTGTTGGCAATAACTGAGATGTGGGCAACCTATATAACACAGTTTTGTTTAGATGGGCATTGGGCACCCATTGTTATTCTAGATTCTATCCTTGAATGCTCAACATAGTTTAATATATCTAGGTACCTACCTATTACAACATTACTGACTCAAGTTTCTCTGGATGTTCGTATTTGAAGTATTTGATCTTATTGTTTAATTAAAAGTATATTTAACTATGTAAATAATTATTTAATCATTATAACACCCATAATGTTGTTTTTGGGTCCAATTTTTCACATGTCTAACTTGTAATTATACTTATTCTTTTTTGTTCTTGCCGGTAGGAAGTGCAACCAAAATGAGCTATTTTGATTGTTTGCTTCGAAATTAAATTTCATTATTATTTAATATATATTTTTAGTAGGTAATTATATTATATCATTGTTATTAAATATATATTTTTGGTAATTATATTATATTAATACTTACCTATATTATTATATTATATTAGTATTTATTTAACTTTTTTCTTTATTATATAACCCATCTAATGTGTTCGAGTGATGACAGTGATGTGGAGTCATTCATAACTGCAGTATCAAATAGTTCTTGTGGTAGCTTCGATGATGTCTTAACATTAGGTGATTTCCTGAAAAGTGAATTCAAGTCTTTTTCTAAAAATTTTAACGTTTGCCACATAAACGCCCAGAGCATCCCTTCGCACTTTGCAGACTTCCATGACTCCTTCGACTATCATCATCTCCATGCAGTTCTGGTTTCTGAAAGCTGGCTGAAACCCTCTTTGCCCTCTATCTCTTTCCCTATCCCTGGTTATGTATTGGTCCGTAATGATCGTGCTGGGAAAGGGGGCGGAGGTGTTGCTATTTATATTAAAAGTCATCTCTCCTATAAGGTTGTGTTGCAATCTCCATCCCTCTACTGCGCTAATGCTGAGTATCTGTTCCTTGAGGTTGATTTTGGAATTAAACTGGTTTTAGGTGTGATCTACTGCCCACCAAATGTAGACTATTTCTCAAAACTTGAGAATGTCTTAGAAACGCTCATGCTTGACTACACTCATTTTTTAATCATGGGTGATTTTAATACGTGCTTACTAAATGTAAATAATCGCAGTTTGAAACTGCGTGACTTACTGGACTCTGTAAATCTGAATATTCTAAATTCGTTTCCAACTCATCATACTGGGTCATCCGACACCCTATTAGATCTCATAATTACGTCACATTTGGATTTGGTAGCCAGCCACGGACAGCTTTCTGCGCCAGCCTTCTCACATCATGACCTTATTTTCTCGTCTTTTAGAATGAGATCCCCTAAGCCTAAACCTGTAGTTCTAAACCAACGCAACTTTTCAAGTATGGATGTCGATAAACTGGTTAACGATGCAGCTGAGGTTGATTGGTCTGAAATCCTACAGTCCGATTCTATAGATGATAAAGTCAATAACTTCAACTCTGCAATCTTAAAGTTATTTGATAAACATGCTCCCGTCCATCCAGTTAAACTTAAGCACCGGCCATCACCTTGGATAAATAGCACTGTCCGTACAGCCATGGGTAGAAGGGATCGTGCATTTCGGAAGTTTAAGCGAGATAGGTCTGACGAAAACTGGTCCACTTATAAAAGAAGCCGGAATCTGTGCAATAAATTAGTCCGTGACGCTAAGCGCCACTATATTACGGAACAGATAGAACTTTCCTCTCCTGCTGGTCTATGGAAATTTCTTCGTTCTCTTGGACTCGGGAAGTCTAAGTCACTAGACCCTAAGGTTAACTGTGACCTTAACGCCCTTAATGCTCACTTCTCAATCACTCCCAAACTTGTTCCCAACACTAAACAAGACACGCTACGCAAAATTCAGTCACTTCCTATTCCAGATATCGATTATTTTAACTTTATACCAGTTAGTGAGGACAGGATCAGGAACATCATAGGATCTCTCAAATCTAAGGCTGTTGGCTGTGACGATATTGGGCGTTTAATGGTTATCCATATTCTAAATCAGATTTTACCCGTCATTACACACATTGTGAACTTCTCACTAACTTCTGGCCAATTTCCCGACCTATGGCGTAAAGCTCATGTCATCCCGCTCCCCAAGGTCCCAAACCCTACCCTCCCTAATCACTTTCGCCCTATTTCTATACTCCCTTTTCTATCAAAAGTCATTGAGTCTGAAGTTCACCGACAAGCAACAGAGTTTCTCTCTAGTTTCAACCTCTTTAACACCTTTCAATCTGGTTTTAGGACTGGTCACAGCACGACGACTGCACTCTTGAAAGTGACTGAAGACATTCGTCTTAACATGGAGGAAAAGTTAGTTACTGTTCTGGTCTTAATCGATTTCAGCAACGCCTTCAACGCCGTGGACCATGATTTACTTGAAGCCGTTCTCTCTCGACTAAACTTCTCTTCTTCCACTGTAAATTGGTTCTGTTCCTATCTTCGTGATCGTCAACAGGCAATTAAAAATGGCCATGACCTCTCCGATTGGCACAACGTTGAAGCAGGTGTGCCCCAAGGAGGAATTTTATCTCCGCTCCTATTCTCTTTATTTATCAACCTACTTGCACCTAATATTAAAAGTCACTACCACATGTACGCTGACGACCTCCAGTTATACTGCGCTGCTCCTGTCGAGGACTTACCTAGTGTATTAAATATGCTCAACTCTGATCTTTCACGACTTCTTATCTGGTCTGACAGCTATGGTATCTCAGTTAACCCTAACAAATGCCAAGCGATCATAGTCGGTAGCAAACGGCAGCTTATTAAAATAAATTTCTCTATTCTTCCGACCCTGTCTTACAACGGTTGTACCATTCCTTTCTCTTCTACCGTCAAAAACTTGGGTGTCATCATTGACTCTTATCTTTCCTGGTCGGCACATATAAAAGAAATTTCTCGCAAGTTCTTCTCTTCATTTCACTCCATGATTCGGCTCAAGAACTTTCTTCCCATCAAAACTAAAATCTTTCTTGTTAACTCCCTTCTTCTGCCCATCATAGATTATGCTGATGTCTGTTTTGTAGACCTGAACGCAGACCACCTCAATAAATTGGACCGTCTCTTGAATTCATGCATCAGGTTTATTTTCGGTCTTCGAAAGTATGATCACATCTCCGTTTTTAGGACAAAACTTAAGTGGCTTCCTATTCGTGAGAGGAGAATTGTTAGAATACTATGTCTTCTCTATTCTATATTAAACGATCCTAATACTCCCAAATACCTCAAAGAGACTTTTCAATTCCTCAGTGACACTCACGATTGTCAACTCAGGTCATCCAGTAATCTTCTCCTCTCTACTCCGCAGCACCTTTCTTCCTACCTTGACAATTCCTTCTCCATTGTAGCTGTTAGGCTGTGGAATGCATTGCCGGCAGCTGTCAGGAAAGCTTCTTCTAAGGACTTGTTCAAACGGCAAGTTCGTAATTACTATATTAAAAAAGTGCATCCTATCAATCCTGTCTCTTCATAACACAGATTGTCTCTCACCTTCTTGATATTTATATTTATATATTATTATTATGTGTTGTATTATATACCTATATATATATATATATATATATACATATATATATACTATTTATATATATATTATAGTATTATTATTATTATTATTATTTTTTGCCACACCGCCACCTTTTTTTGTTTGCACCTCCAGGTTGACTGGTAGAGAATGCTACTTAGCATTAAGTCCTCCTTGTGCCAAATAATTGTATTTGTGTGCTAAAGTATAAATAAATAAATAAATAAATAAATTGCTTGACCATTTGCGCAAGTTCATTCCCCCTCCTCTCAGAAGCTGAATAAGGGATTGTTGTAGTTTTTGAGCTTCCTCGACGCAGTTGTGGCCACTTATGACGTCATCTACATAACATTCCGTTTGAAGTATTTTGGCAGCTTCGGGATGCTTGTGTCCGTCGTCAATGGCAAGCTGTTTCAGAGTGCGTATGGCTAGCCAAGGCGCGCTTTTAACTCCGTAAGTGATCGTGCATAGACGCCAATCTTGTAAGGGTTGATCAGGCGAAGCTCGCCAGATGATCCTTTGAAGATCTTGTTGTTCTTCAGACATCCAGATGCAACGATACATCTTCTCGATGTCCGCAGTAAAAACATACTTATACGTCCGCCACTTAAGGATAAGTGCCTGTAAATCTTGTTGAAGATTGGCACCTTTTTCCATGAGGCTGTTAAGGCTGTAGCCACTAGAAGTTTTCTGAGATGCGTTGAATACAACTCTTAGCTTTGTAGTTGTTGAATTTTCCCTCAAAACGCCGTGATGTGGTAGGTAACAGCTGATAGGTGAAACCTGAGTTGTATGCTTCATATGACCGAGTTCAATGTATTCTTCAATGAATGTCCGGTACATGATTGAGAGTTTTTGTTTCCTTTCAAAACGTTTCTCTAATTGAAGAAATTGTGAGACGGCCACTGATCTGGATTTTCCCAATCGTTCCTCAAAGTTCGTAGAAAGTGGCATTTTTACGATGTATGATCCCTCTTGAGAACGTTCTACGGTTTCCGTATAGAACTTTTCACATAGGTCGTCCTTGGAAATGTCCTTTGAGAGTTGGATATCTTCGGTTTCCCAGAATTTTGTTAGTTCTTCCAAGTTGATTAATGCTACGTTGCAGTTAAAAGTTATTTTTGTTTTACCGCATAAAATCCACCCTATTTTCGTTTGTTGTGCAACAGGGGATTGGTTGTTTCCTTTCAGGACTCCATCCAAAATGATCTGCGAATATACATCAGCTCCCAACAAGATATCAATTTGGCTGGAAATGTTATAGTCTGGATCGGCTAGTTTCAAGTTCATCAAATGCGGCCATTCAATTTTACCTACAGTTTTCGTAGGTATGTTGTTCGTTAGCTTCTTCATAATAAGCGCTTGAGTTGTAAAATAATAATCGGAGTGAATCGATTTGCATGTAAGGTTGAGTTGTCCTCTACAATCGCCTGACACAGTTCCGATTCCGGTTACGCAAGCGTTGACGTACGATCGTGGAAGACGAAGGAGTTGAGCGGCGTTCTCAGTGATTAAATTCACTTGAGAACCTTGGTCGAGAAGAGCTCGTAGTTTCACATGAGTCCCATCTAGAGACTGGACCTTAAGTTGCACGGTCGTTAATAAGACTTCCATGTCCATCGTATTTACGTGATTCGACGTATGTTGTTGAGATGCCGATGTAGATGATGAAATCTTTTCTTTGTTGTATTTAGTCGATGTTGTATTTTTCTGACCTGGGTTGTGCAATAAGGTGTGGTGTTTTAAATTGCATTCTCGACATGTTTTTGTAGATTTGCATTCTTCGTTTCCGTGGCTAAATAAACAGTTTTTGCAGAGCTGCAGTTTCGAAACGGTGATGTTTCGTTTGCCGAAGTCCATTTCTAGGAATTTGTCACATTGCATTAACACGTGACCTCCATTGCAGTGTGGGCATTTTTGTTGTTTGGCGTAATAATTACAAGTTTTGTAAGAGAAGTTATGTTTTTTCCCGCTGTTTTGCTTGTTAAATTTCCAGTTTGGCGATTTTTCAGTTGAAGTTGTTGGAGTTCCTTTCTTAGCAGACTTCATTGATTCATATGCCATGAATTGAGTTTCGAGAAAATACAGAAAATCTCTCAAGTTTTGGATCTCACGGTGATCTTGATTTTCTTTCATGTAGTCACTTAGCGTGTTAGAGTCCAGTTTAAGTGACATGATGTGCACTATCATCGGACCCCACGTTGATGTGTCGATGCCAATGTTGGATATTCCGTTCATGCATTCAGTGATTACGTCATGCATTTTCTTCAAGTTGAAAGAGTCCGGGTTTTGTATGTTCGGAAGATGTATCATGCTATTCATAAATGATGAAAATTGCAGTCGACGATTATCATAACGCTGATTTAGAATTTCCCAACAGGAGTTGTAGTTATCAGCGCTAATGGTTAAATGTTGTACCAATCGCTCCGCTTCACCTCGCAGCTTTGTTTTCAGATGCTGCATTTTCTGCGCGGTGTTGATCATCGGGTTCTTGTGAATAGCCTCCAGGAAGAGATCTTTGAACGAGATCCATTGACTGTAGTTTCCTGAAAACTCCGGAATTTCGATTTTAGGTGCCGATTTTGAGAAGTGAACGGTCGACCAAAGCTTGGAGTTCAGACGTTTTTTCAGCTCGTCGTATTTTTGTTCGACATCGGTATAAGTCTCGTAGTAGCGTTCGTTCGATCCCTTCACTAGGAAATCAATTTCCCAATGGAGTTTGTCGATGGATTCCCATTTTGAGTTTAAGGTGTTAAGATGGTCTTCTAATTCCCATTTTTCTTCAATTGAAGCGTTGTTGATTTTCGCAATGGCTCGGTATATGGCATTAAAGTTACATTCTTGTTTGTTGAGTAGAAGTTGCACTCTGTCTCCGCCATCAACTTGAGCGGCTTGAACGTCACCTGACGTCCCAGCTAAGTCAAACCTCACGTTCTGTTTTTTCGTCAAGTCTGACAGTTTGTTTATGATATCCTGTTTAGTTGTCAAGTACATTTCCTTTGTTTTTCCATAGATATCATCCGCGAAATAGTTGATTGTTTTGTCTTCCAGTTCCAGGACTAAAAGAGCGTTTCTGCTATCAAAATCCTCCCATTGGCTTTCTAGCGAGGACAAGCGTTTGTTCAGATAGTCTGCAGTTTTGCGGGCCTCAGAGTCCTTGCGATAGTTAACACACAAGGTCTTGATGTTTTGAAAACATGTTGACTGAAGCTCTAGTTTCTCCATGTTGTTGATTGTTAGTTCGTTGGTTAATTTGCTTGTAGTCGCTTTATTGGCTGATAAAGCGTAGCGTTGAGTTAGAACTACCAGAAGCGTATCTTAGTTGACAGATTTCTTCTAGCAGCCGGTTTGGATAGCTCGTAATCACGTAGTTGACAGCGACCGATGAGCGTAGTTGTTCTCCTTACAAGTACCCAAGGATCCGTTCTTGTAGTTTCAAGAGATTTCCGCAATCCTCAGCAACTTGAATAGTCGTTGGTTTCTACTGCGTTCGCGCTCCACGTACGATATTATGCGCCTTCTCAATTCAACCGGGGCGACCCGCTTGTGGGAGACCGGAGAACCGATTCGCTATCGTAAATAGAGACACTTCACACAGTTAAGCTCGAAGGACCATAAAATGTATGATTTATACACTTGCAGTTTGAATGTGGAGAGAAAGATCACAATCACTATCGATACGTTTATTGTACGAAGTTTGTACAGATAATTATACCGCTGATGTTTCCTTCTCGTTAGTTACAATCCACACTAAATGCTAGAATGTGTGAAATTTATTAAATACCTAAGTATGATGACGCGCGCTCGTGCCAATCGCAGTGTCATCAAAAATGTACAGTTGAAGACTGTACAATATATAATAAGTATTAGTAAGATATGATGAAAGGGAAGAGGGTTTTCATTCTATGAAGAGGGATAAGTAATCGAAAATATATCTTGTGGACTTCTGATAGGTAGATAAAAATATCTACGCATCCGAAAACCCTCTTACAAAATTTTTTAGATTCTGTAAGATAGCTACAAAAAGTCGGTTCTCAAATTAGCCGCCCTAGGCTCAAGCTTACTTATGCTTACTGGTAAATCCGCCACTGTCCCGCCGGGAACACGTCGAGTTACGCGACGCGGCGCGGCGGACAGAAAAATAAAACTAAACGGATCAGTAACAGTCTTTTATTAGCGCACACTGCATAGTTAGAACGACACACTCTCGCCGCGCTCAGTGGCGCGACGCGTCGGGCGCGCGCGGCGTCAGGTGCGCCACCACGACGTGCGGCGCGGGGGCGGCGGCGGGGGCGGGCGCGGGGGCGGCGGCGGGCGCGGGCGCGGGGGCGGCGGCGCGGCGCAGCGCCTGCAGCTGCAGCTTGCGCAGCGCGGCGGGCGCGCCGCCCTCGCCGGCACCGACGCTCTGAAAGAGGCAAACGGCGACTGACAATACGGAACAGGTATATTGTACAAGACTATGTTAGCAAAAGTCGCGAAATATCACAAGGGGTGGAGGGGGGGTCTATGTAAGATATCACGTGTATTTCTTTATGCTAGGCACAAACAGCCTGCAATCTTCCTTATTTTTTTAAACTTATATCTGGATATCTAGATAATAATATAAAAATTGTAACATTCTTTGCAGTTACTAAACAATACACGTGATTGTGTGAGGGGAGGGGAGGGGAGGTTAGTCTGTAACATCACCACGTATCACCAAGGGGGAAGGGGGGTCTAAAAATTTTTTTAAATAAACCTCACGTGATTAATGGACGGCCCCTTATCATTAATTTGGTTACAAGCGTTAAATATTTTTAAGCAATAATTTTTCGACATAAGTGAACTGCAAAAACACAATATCTTTGCAGACCACTTCAGACACATATCCGTTGTGACTACCTACTGTAGTGTACATATTGCACTGAAAGCTGATCAAAAGGAGCCCAAGCCCAAACACCGGCAATCTAATAATTGGAGGAAAACGAAAATAATGTCAACGAAAAGTATCGAAGACCCAATCACACCTGTTGCGGGTGCGGCGTCGGCGTTTGATGGAGGATCTTGAGGTGGCGCGCAGAAAACGTCTGCTGACGGTACAGCAGCTGCTGTGGTGCCGCCGGGCGCTGCGGCGGGCGCCGGGCCGCGTCCGCCGCCGCCACCACGATGCGCGGAGCGGCGGCGGGCGCCGGCGCGCCGCTCGCGCTCGCCGGCGCCGGGTGCGCCTTCAGCTTCTCCCGCGCGATGCGCTCGGCGCGCCGCGTGGCCACCTCCACGGGCGAGGGCGGCGCGTCGTAGTCCACGCCGTGCTCGGCGAGCAGCGCCGCGTGCTTGGGGTTGCGCGGCGGAGCATCGTCGGGCCGCCGGCGCGGCGCGGCGCGGCGCCGCTCGGCCGCGTCGCGCACGGCGTCCAGGCGGTGCAGCGGCGGGCGCGGCGGCTCGGCGTCGGCGCGGCGGCGCGGCGGCGGCGGGCGGCGGTGGCGGCGCCGCGCGCGCTCCGGGTCCGCGAGCGCGTCGTGTCGGTCGCGGCAGGCGCGCGGCGAGCGGAAAGCGCGCGCCGGTTCCGCGACGAGTTCCGCGACCCACTCCCAGTTCGGCGCGAGCGCCGCGGGCGGCTCGAGCGGCAGGCGCTGCAGGCGCAGCGCGCGGCGCAGCGCCGCGTCCTCGGCGGGCGTCCAGTCGGGCTGCGGCGCGGGATGCGGGTGCGGCGCGGGCGGCACGCGCGGCCGGGCGCGGGGCCGCGCGCCACACTTGTCGAAGAGAGAGAGCGGCGCGTGGTGCGCGCGCGCGGCCTGGCGCGGACGCGACGCGCGCGCCGTGGCGCGGTCGCGGCGCGGCGCGGGCGGCAGCAGCGCGTCTGGCGCGGCGCCGGCGCGGTAGAGGGCGCGCGCCCAGCTCTCGCAGTACACGTCGCCGTCGCCCTGCGGCGGCGTCGGCGGGCACCACGCCTGAAAGAGACGCGTGTGAGAAGGCGAGCGAGGGCAGAGGGCGGGGGCGGGGGCGGGGGAGGGGCGACACTCACCGGCGGTGACGCGACGTCCGCGCCGTCGGCGACCCAGACCTGCAAAAGGCGATCGCACCGATATAACGCCGTGGCACAGAAGCCGCTCGGCGCGGCCGGAGGCATGTCTGCCGATACTCACCGCGAGCGGCGCCACAGACACCATCCACGACTACAGAATACTTTTTAGATGACTTTGTGCTTAATTAAATGTTGTTAGTACCTAGAAGCTTGAACAATAGTAAGTAGCTAAGGTACCTGCCTATTCTTAGAATAACGCTATTAAAACAATGGTTCTTAGAAGCACTAAACATAAGAATTTAACGAGGAAACTGGGTGAGTTCCCAATGTTGCAACTTGTTTTTATAGAAGAGTACCCAACTTATAAGGCGCGTCGTGAAATTTCGTTCGCGCAGAAAAGAAAGTATGGTCCGAAGATTAACGAAAGAATGCTTAAAACTTACAATCAACCTAAGATCACTATTATAAGGTTCATAATACACTGCAGCTGTTAGTTCCATCTCACTCTAAGCTCGCTAAGATGGCGGCGGCTGCCGACCAATAGCGGACAATAGCATTTCCCGCGCTTTGAAAATTCATCTTCTGCGCAGGTACGTACGTACGTACAGATCGCGCGGCGAGAGTTTGGCTTTGACCTTCGGGTGGAGGGGATTACTGCGCATGGTGTGTAGGCGCATGCGGTGCTCTGATTGGATTGCTCTGATTGTGTGCGTGACAGTACCCATGCGCAGTAATCCCCTCCACCCGAAGGTCAAAGCCAAACTCTCGCCGCGCGATCTTTACATCGGTAAGCCATATCAGTTGGGTAGGTACTACTATACATACACTTGTGCAACACTGTAACTCGATTGGAAAAAACTCCCAACGAATCACAGGCGTATTCTAGAAATCCCCTGGCAATATCCCCGGCGCAGGGGATTTCTAACCGCACTTTTCCCAAAATTGCTAAATTTCAAATATCTCAAAAACTATTAACTTTCGCCTTTACATAAGGGGGCTTTTTGTTACATGTTGTACGTGAACGCCGTAATGTTTGACATTTCGCGCCCGCAAGTAGGTAAGCGTGATCGAGTACTATGTGGTTCTGCCGGGAATACGTCGCGTTACCAATAGCCCTGTGTGTATATACCTAAATAAGGAGACTTATACAACTTTGTGTCGGTGAAGTCCGAGTCACTTACTTGTTTGTCTGTCTGTCGGATTTTGCAACTAAAATTATGAGCACTTCCCGACTAGCTATGCGGCTAAGCCGTTAGGGTAGCTCGCACCTCGATGACAATGCATAGCGGGGTTTTCTACATACATTTCCGTGTACGCTCCGCGGGACCGCTACGGCGATGTTATTACGTTCCTACCTAATAAGCCTACTAGACATGAAGGCGCGATGCGTCCGTTTATTCTAACCAGTTCGATCGTCGATCGCTCGAGCGTCGCGCCGGTCCCCCGGAGGCAGGGGCGGAGCGCTAGCTACTATGGCGAATTCAAATAAAAAAAAAAAGTGTGTGCGTGTAACCTTTACGCGCGATTGAAGTAAAACTAAAAAAGGTTACATTGACATGTCAAAGTAACCTTTTAGTAGTAAAAAAATCTGAGTTACAGTGTGACCACATTAAATTTTAAGAAAATACCGATGCAACCTCGAAAAAATACTGAAAAATACCGACTTCCACGGGGCAAAAGACCAATAAAAATACTGATTTTAAGAAAAGTTGTATGTACTTGTTATCATCATTATGCACAACAAGCTGTTATTATACAAAGTATGAGAAAAATAATGATCAATTGCCTATGTGTTATGTAAATTTTTCCCATGTTTTAATCATTATTCTGCTATTCGGAACGGAGCCGAATCTAACAAAGCAAAGATCGTGAAAATCGGTCCACCCGTTCTCGAGTTATAATGAATTAATGCTGTAACTAACACAACTTTGTTTTATAAAGGAATATTATACAAAATATAGAAATATATACATATGGATAAACCCCCTATTCTTAAAAAGTATTGCGCAGTAGAATTTTTCAGTGGGCATTTTTAAGAAGCCTTACACATTTTTTATGAATAATCATAACCCCCTAGATGAAGGTCTGAATTATGTTTTAACCTTTTTTTCGTAAATTTACCCAACCACTTTCACCACTTCCAGCTTTATCCACTCACTCATTAATATTGTTCCAAAACGAGTTAAAGCTGATGTAGGTACATTATTTTATTTTTAGTTTTGGCTTCGCACAGATTGTGGATTTAGCCAGTGTCAAGTACCTACCTATACAAATATTTCAAGTATTTCTTTTACACAATACATAGTAGGTATGAAGTCATAGCATTCTATAGCAATGCTCGTGGCCAAGTCAATTTACAGTCATAATCAAGATTCAGTAAAGTAGTGTATGCTTTACGGAAACTTCCTGGGAGTTTTGGAACAAATGCTTTTTGTAGAAAAAATGAGTCTTTTGGGCGTTACAGTCATAGTCACGATTCAGTAAAGATTTTGGGTCTAGGTACCTATATCCTTTACCCATACTCTTGCACGTTAACGAACACTCAATAATTAATTTTCCAACAATACTACACATGAACATTCGAAGAAACACAAGTCTGAGAAAAAAAAAAACAAATGCAACGTCTCTTTCGGATTTCCCCAAATTCCAAAGTCAACTTGAAGGTGCTACCATATTTTTCTCCAAAATATATCCAAATAATACCGACTTTATCCAAAATATACCCAAAAAATACCGATTTTAGCCAATATACCCATAAAAATACCGATGTTCGAAAAACGCCTCAAAAAATACTGAAAAAGTATTAAAATACCGAAAACGGTCACACTGCTGAGTTACTCCCTAGTCGCGCCTAAAGAAGTTTTACTTCAAAAAGTGTTTGTTTTTTTTTTTTTTTTTTTTTTTTTTTTTATTAGGTTCACGGAACTGGATATACACAGGAAAAGCTTAAAACAGGTTAACAATGATGACCATACTATGTGTACGTCCTTCTAGGAGTGAACACAGCATGCACAAAAAATTAAGTTGCGTAAAATGAAATAATGAATAAGTAATAAGGTAAAGTTGTGTAAGATGACAATATGAAATGCAACAAAAAAAATTTTCTAAAAGGTAAACATTACAATTATTAAAATGTTGAGTTTTGAGTGTGAACAGTTAATACAGTAGAAAAAAAAACAAATTAAACAAATTACTCCAAGTACAAAAGTCTCTTAAAAGAAGAGACCGATGAACCGAAGATGTCGGTATTACTACAAACGTTGTTATAATATAAGCACATTCGATACACAGGTGCATGTTGGCCATAGTTTGCGTGACAATACGGCAGATTGAACGTTTTTCTACAGTGTAGACGGCTGGAAGAACGAGGAACCATAATTTGTATTCTTTCAAGTAAATTGGGGCTATCAATTATACCATTAACCAATTTATGCAAAAATACCACATCAGCTATATTTCTTCGCTTCTCCAAAGGAGACATTTTAAAATGTTGAAGTCTTGAATCGTACGTTTTCAGAAGGCGGCAAAGTTTACGTGAATAAGTAAGATGGTAAATGAACCGTTTCTGAAGTCTCTCAAGTCGATTAATGTGCACAGCATAAGAAGGGCTCCAGATGGGGCTGCAGTATTCCAGAAGGCTACGCACATAACAGTTGAAAAGGATGACCGGGATCTCAAAGTCATTAAAAAAACTTGTTTGTCGTATTACAAATCCTGACAACCGCGAGCTTTTCTTGCTAATAAAGTCGATGTGTTCTCTAAAGTTTAACTGAGCATCAACAATGACACCCAAGTCACGCATGCTCGAAACCTCCACTATGGGGATACCGTTAATGAAATACATGGTTTTAACAGGCTTATTTTTCCGAGAAAAGTTTAAGTAAAAACATTTCGATGAGTTAAGCACCATCTTGTTGCGAACACACCAGTTGTTAATCGTGTTAATATCACTCTGCAGAAGAATTATATCGTCATGAGTATAGATTTCTCTGTAAAGTTTAAGATCATCTGCAAACATTTGATATTTTGAGGTTACTTTGGAGCATAAATCGTTGACAAAAACAAGGAAAAAGAGAGGTCCAAGGTGAGACCCCTGCGGTACACCCGAAGGTACTACTCTTGGCAGGGATTTAAATCCTCGAACCATCACAAGCTGAGAGCGGTTTCGGAGGTAAGATTCGCACCACCGTAACAATGAACCACAAATTCCAGCATGACCAAGCTTTTGTATTAACAACCTATGATCGACAACATCAAACGCCTTTGAAAAGTCCGTGTAAATTGTATGAGTTTCATGTTTATTCTTGAACCCATCTGTTATGTCACTGACAAAATCAAGAAGGTTCGATGCTGTCGACCTTCCTGGTAAAAATCCATGCTGCTGCGGGATGAATAAAGGTTTCAAATGGAAAAGCATCCTCTTCTGGACGATTGATTCAAATAACTTGCCTATGGATGACAAAATTGAAATCGGTCTATAGTTACAAACGTCCGCAAGATCTCCTTTTTTATGAACCGGTGTGACGTGTGCTGACTTCCATTTAGCTGGAAATACACCACACGAGAGAGACTTGTTAAACATAATTTGTAGAGGCTTTGCAAGTTGTAAAGAGCAGGATTTGAGAAATAAAGGAGGAATAGCATCCGGGCCCGGACCCTTGTTTGGATCAAGCAAATTAAGTGAGGTCAAAACATCCGACTCGGAAAGGTAGCATGAGCTCAAAGAAGTGTGATGACTTGAGGGTTCGTCGAAGATGGTTGGATTAGATGTACCAGGATCATTATAAGTGGAGTGGAAATATTCAGAGAACAGATTTGCGATACATTGACCACCCTGTGCGTTTTGGTTCCCAAGAAACATCTCATCCGGGATATCCCCACTATTAGTTCGCAACGACTTGACAAATGTCCAAAAGTATTTGGGGTTTTTCTTAATTTGGGTTTTAGCATTTATTTTTATTTGATTCAGGCAATCGCTCAACATTTTGTCACTACGTGCACGTAAGATTTGATAAGTTAAATAGTCTCTGGGATTACCATACGTTTTAAATCGTCGATGATATTTTGCTTTTTCCTTAAGGGTTTGTATGATTGCGCGATTAAACCAAAACGGATAGTCGCTTCGACCTTTTCTACACAGTGGCGTATTCTTGTTAATTACAGGAGTAACTGCGTTGTAAAAGATATCTACAGTCTCATCAACAGTCAAGCCTATTTTGAACAAATCGATCCAGTCTATGTTGTCCAACTCCTTTTTGATGTTGTCGTAATTTGCTTTGGAGAAGTTAAGTACAGATGTCTTATATGTTTTAGGAGGCTTAAAAGCGTTAAATTTAACTGTAATCTTTAGTGCCGGGTGGTGATCATCAAGATCAACAAGTGGGGCAAGACTATTAGAAACTGTGACACAGTTACTAAAGTTTGTTATAATAAGATCCAATATTTTTCCATTAGAGTTTACAGTTCGGTTCTTTTGGTAAAGACCATTAAAAGAAAGAGTGTCAACAAATAAATTGTCACCCTGACTCGAAGAACATCTAGGGAGCATGGAGCTCGTGTTAGCGTCATAATCCCACCGTATGCTGGGGAGGTTAAAATCGCCAGCCAATAACAAAACCGCTGACTTGGGCATCTTATGTTGAACTATGTCCGTTAAGTTTGTGAGTAAACTGTCCAAGCTGGTAAATACGATAGGGGGTGGAATATACAAAGTGCAGATACACAAGTCTATTGAAGAGTTTCCTTGCTTTAATTTGATAATAATCCACAGGTCCTCCAGCGGCGATTCCCATTTCAATTTGCGAATAGGAGCATATTTTTTAAGAACAGCTACCAGAACTCCACCGCCCTCACGCTTGGCACAATTACTGGTATACCGATCACGCCTAAACACAGCATATCTGCTATCGAGAACTTCATGATCAAACACAGAGTCATTTAGCCACGTCTCGGTTAATAGAATAACGTCCAAGTCCTGCTTTAATGCATTGGTCAACACGGTTTCAGTTTTGGTCCGGAGACCTCTGACATTTTGATACAGTAATTTTATATTACACTTTGGATTAATGTTGAACAATATAACCATAAATGCAATTATATGGAGTTCAAAAAGTCAAGGTGCTTAACCACTAAACTCTTAGAATTAACGTCCTTTCTAATGTAAACCTTTCCGCTCCGTACCCACACGAATTCAAACTTATTGTCCTTTGCGAATTTACGAGCAGCTGCATGCAGTTGCTTATTTGTTGGTGATAAGTGCTCGCAGACGTACACTGGTTTTTTCTCGTTACCAAGACCAAGGTGTGAGGAGTTGAGTTTATCTTGTTGATGGGTCCTATTGAAAGTCTTGACTGCAGCTACTACTCTATCACGCACCAATGGACTGGAAAGCTTAACAACAATAGATCGGGGCCGGTTGGACTCTTGGTTTACTTTAGCGACACGGTGGTAATTTAGGACCTCGTGATTTGCAAGACCACAACCCACCGTAGAAACCAGTTGCTGCACAATTTTACTTAAATCTTCAGTCTTATGCTCAGGCACGCACTGAATCTCTATGTTGCATTCACGAGATTGCTGTTCAAATTGATTTAGGCGTGTGTTGAGGTTGGAGACTGTAGATTGCAGTGCAGTAATCTCAATCTGCTGGTCACTGATAAGTTTTGTTTTAATGTCGAAGGCTTCTTGAAGTTTTTCGTATTTGGTCGACATAAAATTTATACTCTCAGTCAAATCCTGCAATCTACTGCGTGTATCTGAGCTCTCGGTAGTAAAGTCACGCCTTATATCAATAAGTAAGCGAGACAAGGACTCATCAAGTTTCTTGTCGATGTATTGCTTGAAATCCTCAATATTTCTTTCAGATGGACTGTCGATTATCTGGGACGTTGGTTTAACCTGTGAAGGGGTGTTTGAGCAGTCACCTTTTTTTTCAGCAGGCTTACACTCAGGGCACTTCCACGCCGCTTTATACGCCTTAGATTCTTTATTGAAAGTTTCAAGAGGTATTCCCAGACACTGGTAATGATAAACTTTGCCGCACCTTGTACAAGACTTCTGTTCATTCGATTTAACTTGCCTTAGACATTTACTACAGTTATTCATCTTGTTTACCTCAGAAGTTGGGGTAAAATTCTTATGCTGGCAATACTTGTCACTTGTCAAAGTGAAAATGAAGCTGTCACTTGAATGTGACAGATTGGATGGCAATTGTCAAAATGAAAATTGATGGTGTCAGTTGAATTTGACAAACATTAAACCAGACATTGGCGGGTAATCTGTTCACCACTCAAAAAAAACGATTTAAGCGGGTAGAAAATTCGGGATAAAATTGGGATATTACGGTGTTTATAGCCGGAACTAAATGTGGATAACACTTGTGTAGGTTCTTCTAGGGTCGCACTTTGCTTCCGAAACACTTTTATATCAATTGTAGATGTAATTACACTAATTTGGAAAATTTATGAAATAGAACACTGTCAGTAGCGGCAGGCAGCAGCGGCAGGGTTTGCGTGTAACCTTTACGCGCGATTGAAGTAAAACTACATTGACATGTCAATGTAACCTTTTATAAATAGCGAAAACTACACAGACTATAGTAAGCTATTTAAAAAAGGTTTAATTGACATGTCGATGTAACCTTTTAATAGCGGAAACTACGCCGACTATAGCAAGCGTTACTTCCGTCAGAAAAAAATCTGAGTTACTCCCTAGTCACGGCTAAAGAAGTTTTACTTCAAAAACAATGAAAACTATATTGTAGGTACTGAGAAGATTCATTAATGGGCTCCTGTAGTGCCACCGTTGAACTCAGTTCTCGCCCGCAGGGTGCAGAGGCGTATGGTGTGATGTCAAAAGGGGTCGAGGGCGGTGAAGGCGACATGCGTATTTTTGCCGTTGCTCAGTTTGCTCGCCGCACGGTTGGCGATCACACTTCTTTACAGTTGCAGACGCTTTGTGAAAAAACACAAGATATTACATTGTCAACCTGTCACAGTCGATTATCTGCGGATACAAACCGAGTCAAACCAATTTTTTTTGCATGATTTTAACGTGTACCTACTAATGCTGTTACGTGTTCAAGGTATGCAGAAACAGAACTCTGGATGTTTTGGTGATAAATTATTATTAACTAGCTGTTACCCGCGACTTCGTCTGCATTTATATCGGTAACAGCGAGTAAGAATATGACCACATACGCCCACACACATAATGATAAGTCAACCTTTTGGATACAGTCATCATTGTCTCTGTCGATATCCCTACAACATCTCTATCTTTAACCTCTCCATCTACCCATCCCCTCTCTCCCATCTCCCCATCTAACTCACACTCGCTCAATCGCACACTCACTCACTCACTCTCACTAATCTATCCCCTTTCCTTTCATACGATCCGTTCAGCCGTTTAGTTTCATAGACTACCATAGAGGTGTATCTAAAGAGTACACCTCGTGATTTCCACTCCTTTCTTTGCCACCTTAAGGGATGATTTTGCAAAAAAGCTGTAGGTAACCCTTATTTATTTCTTACCAAAAGCTTAAATAAGAATTTTCTGATACTTAACTTGAGGAATTATGGATTGCCCATACAAACTTTGAAACCTTATTTCATTCCTTTCGCGATTATTTTTTGTGACAAAAGATAGCCTATGTCCGTCTCATAGGTCCAATCTACCCTTATACCAAATTTCATCGAAATCGGTTCAGCCGTTTAGCCGTGAAGAGGTAACAAACAAACAGATAAACAGAGTTAGGTACTTTCACATTTATAATTAGTATGGATGTGCAGGACGGATTTTGATGATAGCACTTTCGACTATGAAGAATATCAAGTTCAAGGTGATATTGATAATATGGATGTGATAAATTTGATACTATCTTACAAAAGTTTCTAACTTACCGTTTCATTTTATTGATTCGTCTAGGGTTATGCCTTTCAAATTATAGGCAAAATTATTCTTTTGCTTTCAAAAATAGCATCGTGGCTGTTAATCGTAATGTGACGTCGAACATATCAATAATTTTATCTAGTGCGTCTTTCATCTCCTGTGTATCACATGTCCCCCCCCCCCCCCATCGATCACAGATTACTACATAGTTCACGCCCCTGTACCCCGCGGGCGAGGACGGTGTTAAATGGTCGCTCTAATTAACATCCTATACCAACAGCTACCATCTTATGATTTGATTATTAATTTATGATCCAACGTACAACTTGGTGATTACTAGCGAGTAAGGATAGAAATATTCAAGAGGTATTGTGTAAAAAGGAGTATTTGCCTAAGAAAAAAAAAAGGTTTTCAAAGTTCTAGCTTGTCTAAGCCCCGCTTAAGATAAGGTAGGTCACAGACCGTAGCGCACAACTCGGAGATAAAGATATAATTATGTAGGTAATAAATGTCAAATGCAGTCGTCATTCCAAGCTTATAGCTGTCGCGTCGCTACTGTCTGTGGCCTCGACTAGTTCAAACGCACTCTTGCGGCGCCCGGCGCGGGTCGCTCGGAGAGGAAAACCGCTTTAACGAGAAACGTAACGATGCATCCGTCGCGGCAAGATTGCGTTAATTCGTACGCGGTACGGGCGACGGCGGGGAGGCGGGGCGGGGGCTCGCCGCCGCCGCCCGTAAATGCTTGCGCGCGGTACATCCCTGACGTTCAGCGCGGGAGGCCGCCGACTCAGTGGCGCGGGACGCCGAGCATTTACGGACGAGCGGCGAGCGGCACCACGGCGGCGAACGTCAGGAATATAAAACGCACGAGCACGTATCGAAAATCATTTATTGGTATCGTCGGAGGGACGCGCGGGCGTCGCGAGCCACGCGTCCAGCGTGCCGTTGCGAAGCGCGCGGCGACGCGGCGCCGGCGCGGGCGGGGCGGGCGCCGCCGCCGCGCCCTCGTCCAGCGTCCACAGGTTGATGTGCACCGTGCCGCGGGAGCGCGTGCGCGGCGCGCCGCCGGGCGGCGACGGCGGCGGCGAGGGCGGCGGCGGCGGCGCGCGGCGGCGGCGGGCACGCACCTCGGCGCGCGCGTACGTCAGCGCCGGCGACGGGGAGCGCGGCGCGGGGGCGGCGGCGGGCGCGGGCGCGTCGCGGGCGCGCAGGGCGGCGCGCGCGCGCTCCCACTCGTGCAGCTGGCGGCGCATCTCGCCGAGCGCGGCGCGCTCCGCCTCGGTGGCCGCTTCGCTGCTCTCCACGAGTCGCATCGCGTACTTCTCGATCGGCGTCAGCTGCGGGCGGTTTTTTTACGACGTTTTTACGTGACTTGATGTACCCCTACCTCGTCGCGTTTCATGCGATATAACGGAGAAAATAAAATTTCCCAATTACGGGTGTAGACTTATTAATAGCTTTATTAATCCAAATTAATAAAGTTTTGTCCTTTCGGAAAACACAAAGAAATTTCATGAGGATAGGAAGTAATGCTGATTGTCTAAACCTTCAGGCTGATCTTGATAGATTAGGGCGTTATTATGCTGACAATCGCCTAAATATAAATACATATAAGTAAATGTTCATTTGTCTCTTTTACTCGGAAATGGTATCCAATAGATTTTGGGTATCAAATTAATAATGTTAAAATAGATAAACTGCGCTCTGTTAGAGATCTCGGTGTCCAAATTGATTCAAAATTATCATTTTCTGAGCATATAGACGCCATAGTCAATAAGTATAGGGAGGTCCGCGCCGACCTCTGCGCGAGCCGACCGGATAAAGCATACAAAAACCTCGGTTTTATACTGCGTGTTAGTCGCCCCTTCTCTGATGTTAGTTGCCTCAAGATTTTATATCCATACTAATATTATAAATCTGAAAGTAACTCTGTTTATTTGTTTGTTTGTTACCTTTTCACGGCTAAACGGCTGAACCGATTTCGATGAAATTTGGTATAGGGGTAGATTGGACCTATGAGACGGACATAGGCTATCTTTTGTCTCAAAAAATAATCTCGAAGGGGATGAAATAGGGGTTGAAAGTTTGTATGGGGAATCCATAAATCTTCAAGTAAGGGATCTGAAAATTCTTATTGAGGCTTTTGGTAAGAAATAAATAAATACGGGTTTCAGCTTTTTTGCAAAATCATCCCTAAAGGGGGAAAAGCAAGGGGGTTGAAATTATGAGGTATTCTTTAGATGCACCCCCTACAGACCACAATAAACGGCTGAACGGATTGTAATTTAATTTGGTAAGTAATTAAAGGGGGAGAGTGCGATGGGAGGAGAGGGCGGGGGAGGGGAAAGGGAGAAAGGGGAGTAGATAGTAGAGTGGGGGGAGAAGAGGGTAGAGTGGGGAGAAACAGAGGGGAGAGCGGGGAGAAAGAGAGGAGAGTGGGGTGAGAAAGAGGGGAGAGGGGTGAGAAAGAGGGGAGAGCGGGGAGAAATAGGGGAGAGTGGGGGAAGAAAGAGGGGAGAGTGGGGTGAGTAAGAGGGTAGAGTGGGGAGAGCGGAGAGAGTGGGGGAAGAAAGAGGGGAGAAAAAGGGGAGAGTGGGGTGAGAAAGAGGGGAGAGTGGGGAGAGAAAGAGGAGAGAGTGGGGTGATAAAGAGGGTAGAGTGGGGAGAGAGAGGAGAGCGGGGAGAAAGAGAGTAGAGGGTAGAGTGGGGGATGAAGAGGGGATAGTGGGGGGAAAAGATGGTAGAGTGAGGGAGAAAGAGGGGAGAGTGGGGGAGAAAGAACGTAGAGTGGCGGGAGTAAGAGTGGAGAGTGGGGGTAGAAGTAGGGAAGAGAGGAGGGAAATAGGGGAGAGCGGGAGAGGGGAGAGTGGGGATAGAGTGAAGGGGGGGGAGAAAGAGAGAATGAGTGCGAAATATATAAAAATAGAGGGAGAGAGAGTGAGTGAAGGAGGAAAAGGGAGAGATATAGACGGAGAGGGTGAGGGAAATAAATATAATGGATGAGATGGACAGGGAGAGAGAACGCGAGAGATTGAGAGTGGAGAGGGATATTAATGATAGAAAGATAGGGAAAGATATAGAGATATAAGGAGAGGGAAAGAGATATAGGTAGAGGAAGAGAGATAGAAAGATTAAAAGAGGGAGAAAAATAGAAGGAGAGCTAAAGAGGGAGAAAGATAGAGGAAAAGGGAGAGAGAAAGAGACAGATATATTCTTACCTAGCTGTTACTCGCGACATCAATTGATTTTCTAAACCGTTTACATTTTATACAAAAATGCGAACGAAGTTGCGGGTATCAGCTAGAGTTATTCATATGTAAGAAATATTCTTGAATATTGCAACACTGCCTGGAGTCCTCAGTATATTACATATTATACTCAAAAACTGGAGAGCATACAGAGTAAATTTGAAAGCACCTTAATTATCGATGCTATTGTGGGTCTATGAACTATGAGGAATCCTGCCGTCATCATAATCTCATGACTCTTGAAAGCAGGCGTGGTTTGGCTGACATGTGTTTCCTGCATGGTGTGTGCAACGGCTACATAGATTGTTCAGATTTATTGTCTAAACTAGCTGCGCCCCGCGGTTTCACCCGCGTTTCACATTATAAAACCTATAGGGCGGTGGCTGGTAGATACGACTTGTAACATTGTGTCAGAGAAAATATAGAGGTTAGGTAGTTTTTCACAGTTATTATCGCACTGATGGACAAATAAACAGTGATGATGATGGTGATGATGATGATTTGTAGCCTATATTGTGTGTCTAAACTATCTGCATAATACATTTTATGCAAATTAAGGTACTATTTCACAGTTTTTAGGCCACTGTGTATGACGTGTAAGTTGGGGTATAAGGTAATAATATATATAAGCTATAAAAATACCAAATTTCATGCCAATGGGGTAGTTTGTCACAGTTTTTATTGCACTGATGCATAACGGTAGTGATGATGATGAATTAAAGCCTAAGTCGTAAGTTGCGGGATAACCTATCTACGTACGAAATTTTACGCACATTGGGTAGTTTTTCACAGTTTTTATCGCATTGATAGAAAACGGCGATGATTATGATGATGACTTAAATAATAATATGTTCGTAGCCTATGTCCTAAGTTAGAAGATAACCTATCTGCGAACCAAATTATCTCTCCCCCTCTCCCCTATTTCCCCCCACTCTCCCCATTCCCCTACTCCCCTTTCCCCTATTTCCCCCCACTCTCCCCATTCCCCTAGTCCCCTTTTTCCCCCCACTCTCCCCTCCCTCTACCCCCACACTCTCCCCTCTTTCTCACCCCACTGTCTCCTGTCTCCCCCCGCTCTCCCCTCTCTTTCTCCCCGCTCTCCCTCTCTTTCTCCCCACTCTACCTTCTTGCTCATCCCATTATCCCCTGTTTCTCCCCCCACTCTACCCTCTTTCTCCCCCACTCTCCTTTGTTTCTCCCTCCACTCTCCCCTCTTTGTCCCCCGCTCTCCCATCTCTTTCTCCCCACTCTTTCTCCCCCCAATGTCCTTTGTTTCTCCCTCCACTCTCCCCTCTTTGTCCCCCGCTCTCCCATCTCCTTCTCCCCACTCTACCCTCTTTCTCCCCCCACTCTCCTTTGTTTCTCCCTCCACTCTCCCCTCTTTGTCCCCCGCTCTCCCATCTCTTTCTCCCCACTCTCCCCTCTTTCTCCCCGCTC
The DNA here is from genome assembly GCA_905147375.1 of Hylaea fasciaria. Classification (NCBI taxonomy): domain Eukaryota; kingdom Metazoa; phylum Arthropoda; class Insecta; order Lepidoptera; family Geometridae; genus Hylaea; species Hylaea fasciaria. The sequence goes on from LR990194.1 coordinate 105,387, forward strand.
TTTCTCCCCACTCTCCCCTCTTTCTCCCCGCTATCCACTCTCTTTCTCCCCACTCTCCCCTCTTTCTCCTCCCACTCTCCCCTCTTTATCCCCCACTTTCCCCTCTTTCTTCCCGCTCTTCCCGTCTTTCTCCCCACTCTACCCTCTTCTCCCCCCACTTTACCATCTACGCCCCCTCCCCCCCCCCCCCACTCTCCCCTTTCCCCCCACTCTCCTCCTTTCTCCTTCTCCCCTCCCCGCACTCTCCCCCCTACCTCCCGTCGCACTCTCCCTCTTTAAATAACCATCCGTTCAGCCGTTTATTGTGGTCCGTTGGGGGTGCATCTAAAAAATACCTAATAATTTCAACCCCCTTGCTTTTCCCCCTTTAGGGATGATTTTGCAAAAAAGCTGAAACCCGTATTTATTTATTTATTACCAAAAGCCTAAATAAGAATTTTCAGATCCCTAAATTGAAGAATTATGGATTCCCCATACAAACTTTCAACCCCTATTTCATCCTCTTCGAGATTATTTTTTGAGACAAAAAATAGCCTATGTCCGTCTCATAGGTCCAATCTACCCCTATACCAAATTTCATCGAAATCGGTCCAGCCGTTTGAGCGTGAAGAGGTAACAAACATACACACATACACACACACTCACAAACTTTCGGCTTTATAATATTAGTAAGATTATTACGTTTACGAGTCCCTGGCACTCGAACTAGAAACACGAATCTGTTTGCCGTCGCACACACTAGTACAAACTATGCTCAAAATTCTATTGTCAGTCGCTTGCACAGGGCATTTAACAAGAGGTTTGGCGATACGGATATATTTCATGATGGCAAAGAGTGTTTTAAACGCGTAGTTTATAAAGTGCTCAGCGATGACGCTGACAAAGCCTGAAGGTGTTTAGGGAAAAAATCTAAACTCAAGACTCAAATATTTTTGCACATTCATGAGTGCAACACTTTAGCTATATATTCACATTATATTAATATTAGGTAGGTATATACTTTGATAAAAATGGTTTAAATTATCATTATAAATTTGTCTATTTACATAATAGGATAATACATACATATACGCACATACAAACACCCTTGTGGCGGTGTGCGAATATTGGATGTATGTCCATGCATTCGCACACAGATATGCGCAATACCATACACACACCTACTGACGTCAGTCATAATGTAAATGAATGTGAGATTTGTGAAATGTAAAACCATTATTGGCTATAAGTTAGAATAATAAGTTATGCTCATTGTTAATTAAGAGCTGTGGTTTTTGTTTTGAATAAATAAATAAATAAATAAAATACGGCAAGAAATGATGTAAATCGAAAAATCAAGATTATCGTTGAATTTGATCACTATAGGATTATGCGTTCGATACGGTCTACGAGACTACAAAAAGGAATGGAACGGATCTGGTCACCTGCGTCATGAGCGCGGCGAGGTCGTCGGGCGGCGCGGGCGGCGCGGCGGGCGGCGGCGGCGCCTCGTCCAGCGGCAGCGTCTCGTCGAACTCCGCCAGGTCGGTGCACTGCTCGGCGCGCGCCGCCGCCGCCGCCGCCGCGTCCGCCTCGTCCTCGGCGGCGGCCAGCGCGCTCTCCAGCGCCCCGCCCTCGGCGCAGGCCACGGCGCCGGCGCCCACGCCCGCGCCCGCCGCCGCGCCTCCCTCCGCGCCGAACAGCTCCGTGATGCTCGCCTGCGGAACGCACGCGCCGCATTAGACACGCGCTCGCGGCCGCCCGAGCCGGAGCGAGAGGAACGGAACCGACCCCGCGCAGGTAGGAGGTGGTGAAGTGGCCGTGGTCGATGGCGAGGTGGCCGAGCGCCCGCTTCTGGTCCGCCTTGCGCAGGATGTTCTCCTCGACGGTGGCGCGCGTGACGAGCCGGTACACGTGCACGTCGCGCGTCTGGCCGATGCGGTGGCAGCGGTCCTGCGCCTGCGCGTCCATCGTCGGGTTCCAGTCCGAGTCGTAGAACACGACGGCGTCGGCGCCCGTCAGGTTGAGTCCGACGCCGCCCGAGCGCGTCGACAGGATGAAGGCGAACACTCGCGCGTCCGCGTTGAACCGCTCCACGAGCGCCTGGCGCCGCTCCACGCGCGTGGCTCCGTCCAGCCGCAGGTAGGCGTGCCCGTGCAGCGACAGGAACGCCTCCAGCACGTCCAGAACTCGCGTCATCTGCGTGAAGATGAGGACGCGGTGCCCGCCCGCCTTCAGCCGGCGCAGCAGGCGCGCCAGCGTCACCAGCTTGCCTGCAACACACGGCGGCGCTCAGTCGGCGGAGTCAGGCGGAGGCGCGGAGACGGGCGCGCTCGCCGATGGGTAGTGGGCACTGACCACAGTCGTACTGCAGCAGACTGGGGTGCGGGAAGGCAACGGCCTGGCGCACGGCGGGCGCGTGCAGCGCGGCCAGCAGCGCGCGCGTCGGCGCCGCCACCGCGGCCTCGGCCGAGGCGCAGCGCCGCCGCCAGTCGCGCGCGCCGCCGCCCGCCCACAGCGTAGCCGCCGGCGCCGTGCATGCGCGCCAGCACACCGTAAATCTGCACATACATACACACAGCGTTGCTACTTTAATGCGATCTAGTAGGTATCGTTAGGAGTCAGGATATACCTGCATAGGCATACACCGATTGTCAAAAGAAAACCAAAGAACACTCCCGGATCGGTCTCTCGCTCACCTGTCGATGATGTCGTGCATCTCTCGCAGGATGTCGGCGAGATCGCGCGCCGGCAGCGGTGGCGGCGCCGCGGCCACCGCCGCGCGCAGGTCCGCGCCGTACAGCGGCAGCCGCCAGCAGCGCCGCTCGTTCACCGCCGCCAGCCGCCGCAGGCACGCGCGCCGCCGCGCCTCCAGCCGCGCGGCGGCGCCCCGCGCGCTCGCCGCGCCCGCCCCCGCCGGCGCGCGCAGGACGGCGCGCGGCGGCGGCACCGGCGCCGGCGCGGCGCCCGCGGGCGGAGGCGCTCGCGGCACCAAGCGCAGGTGAAGGCGCAGCGAAGCGGGCGGCGGCCGGGGCGGCACGCGGCGCGGTTCCGTCAGCTCCTCGACGAGGCGGCGCGGCGGCGCGAGATGGCGAGCTCGATGCGCCGCGAAGGCGCCCGCGGCGCACGCCTCGAACGCGGCGAGGTCGCCGCCGAGGCGCGCGGCGAGCCCGACGCGCTCGGCGACTCCGACGTCGAGCACGAGCGCGGGCACGTGCACGCGCAGCGCCGCCAGCCGCAGCGGCGAGGACACCGGGCGCGGCTCGAACAGGTCCGGGTGGTTGCACACCTTGCGCAGCTGCATCAGCACGTTGATGACGTTGAGCAGGTTCCCGGACGCGAGGCTCTCCTTGGTCCTGCGGAGAAGGGGGCGGTGAGCGCGGGCGGGCGAGGAGGCGGCGGGCGAGGGGACGGGTCGACACTCACTTGGCGCGCGACATGAAGTCGTCGTAGAGGAAGCGCTGGCGCTTGGAGAGGCGGCACATGAGCACGTGCTCGTATTTGCGCGGCATCTGGCGTTCGACGTCTGCCTTGAGGCGGCGCAGCAGGAAGGGGCGCAGCACGGCGTGCAGGCGGCGCACGAGCGTCTCGTTGTACCGCTGGGAGCCGTCCGCGATGTCGGTCACCTCGCCGAACCACTCGCGGAACTCGGAGTGCGACGCGAACACGTCCGGCATGAGGAAGTGCATCAGCGACCACAGCTCCAGCAGACTGTTCTGCAGCGGCGTGCCCGTCAGCAGCAGGCGCCTGCAACAGGGAGACGGTCAGCGGCGCCGACGCGCGGAGTCGCCACTCGGCGCGGGCGCTCGCGTACTCACCTCTCCGTCTGAAAGTTGAGCAGGAGCTGCCATCGCTGCGATTTGAAGTTCTTAATATTTTGCGCTTCGTCGAGAACGAGATATTTCCACCGTTTTCTTCTAAAACTCTGATGGTCTTGCACGACCAGCTTGTAGGAAGTGATGCACACGTGAAACGAGTTGGCCTTCGTCCAGCCGACACGCTTCAGTTTGCGCTCTTTGATGGTGCCGTAATAGGTGAGGATCTTGAAGGCGGGACACCACTTCTTGAATTCCATCTCCCAGTTGAGCACGACGGAGGTGGGCGCCACCACGAGGTGCGGGCCCCAGTCGGCGCGCTCGAGCGCCAGGTGCGCCAGCAGCGCGATGGTCTGCACGGTCTTGCCGAGCCCCATCTCGTCGGCCAGGATGCCGTTGAGGCCGCGCGCGTACATCGTGGCCAGCCAGTGCAGCCCCACGTGCTGGTACTCCCGCAGCGCGTGCCGCAGCAGCGCCGGCACCGGCGTGCCCACCGCCGTCTCCGACAGCGTAGTGCCGGTCGGCTGCAGCGCCGCCGCCAGCGTGGCCGCGCGCTCCACGCGCCGCTCGCCGCTCGCCTCCTCGGGCGCGGCCGGCGCCGCCTCCACCAGCGCCTCGAGCGGTTCCGACGCGGACGAGCTCACAGACGAGGAGGCGGCGCTGTCGTCGTCCGAGTCCTCCTCCGCGTCAGTGTCCGAGTCGGTGTCGGCGGTGTCGGCGGTGTCGGCGGCGCCGGCGGCGGCGTACCGGCGGCGCAGCTCGTCCAGCGAGAGGTCGGCGTCGGCGCGGAGCGCGGCAAGCTCGGCGGCGTGGTCGCGGCCGCGCTCCGCACGCTCCTGCTCGGCGATGGTGTCCTCGTCGTCGGCCGAGTCGTCGGCGCCGGGCCCGTACTCGTCGCAGTAGCCGGGCGGCAGCAGGTCGCCGAGCGCCCGGCGCGAGTCGCGGCGCAGCGCGTCCAGCTCGGCGCGGTGGTCGGCGGCGCCGAGGCCGGCCTCGCGCTCGGCGGCGGCGATGGTCTCTTCGTCGTCGTCGGAGGCGCCGCGCGGCGTGAACTCGTCGTCGGAGGGCGGCGTGTCGGGCGCGGCGGGGCGCGCCAGGCCGGCGGCGAGGGCGCGCGAGTAGCGCTCCGTCTTGTCCACGATGTAGGACAGCTGCTCGTCCAGCGCCTCCTTGCGCGCGCGCTCCACGCGCCGCACACGCTTCCACTCCACCAACTGGAAACGAAGGTATTATTCCAACTATGTTGAATTAACTTGTGTTATTAATTTCGGGAAAAACACAAAATCACCGTCCCCTTTTTTAATTTCCCGGTAAGCAATATGGTGCATGATTATACATATAAATGATGACTTAGCTGCAGCGATATTATCATGACTGCAAAATTTTCCCACCATTTATATGAGGAGTTTTACCTTTTCGACGTTAGACCAGAAAGTGCGAATCTCTTTGGCCGCGAATGCTGCGATCTTCCGCAGATGCATCTCTTGCGCCTTCTCCGCCTTCTGCGCCGCCAGCGCCTTGTCCTGGAAGTACTTCTGCACGGCGCGCGCGCACTTCTTGGCGGCCTGCTTCTTCCATTTCCGCTCGTGCGCGAAGTCCTGCGCCAACCACGCCATCTCCTCCAACAGATAGTCCCAGTGCGACTTGGCACGCGGCGGCTCCAGCACGCGGGGCAGCCGCCGTTCCGCCCACAGGCCGGCGCGCGCCAGCTCCGACACGCGCGAGGCCACGTGCGCCTCCTGCTTAGCCTTCTCCACCATCTCATCGGCGGCAGAGGGCACGGGCACGGGCACGGGTGCGGGTGTGCGTGCGGATGCAGGTGCGGGTGCGGAAGCAGGTACGGGAGCAGGGACGGGCGCGGGAGCCGGTGCGGGTATGGTCGCAAGCGCGGATGGCGCGGATGGCGCGGGCGCGGGCGCCGTGGCCGGCGTCGCCGCGGCCGCCACCGCGGCGGCCACGGGCGGCGGCCGGCGCGCCTCTAGGAAAGCGATGAGCTGCGGCGCCGGCGGCCGCTTGCGCCACACGGCGTAGTCCATCATGTTGCCGCCGGCCTGCAGGAAGTAGAGCTCGCTGAGCTGGTCGGTGAACCGCTCGCGCAGGTTCCGCAGGCGCAGCAGCTCGCACTCGAGGATGCGGCGGCGCAGCGCGGGCGCCTCGTCGCCGGCCAGCTTGGGGCGCTTGCGCGGCGGCTCCTCGGCCGGCGCGCCGCCCGCCGTCGCCGACGCGCCGCCATTGAGAGCGCTCGCCCCACCGCCGCCGCACCCGCCCGCCACTCCGATGCGCTCCACGCCCTGCGATCGTTCACGAAATATATTTACGCATTCATTGGAGGAGTTTCCCACTTTTACCGCCGCACCGACTATCGATAGGTCGATTTTAATTAATTTCATTTAGATTTTAGTTGGGAGGTTTTTTAAATTATAATTTTGTCTTTTAATTTAGTAGTAGGCAGCTACATATTTATTGTAACATCTTTTTTACATAAATGTTTGTTCTAATCTTATTTCATCTGCATTACAAACTGTTTATTGCAAACCGTTTTTTTTTTTTGTTAAAATAAGCAGCAAGTAGCAACAAAAAAGATACATAAATAGCAATAAAATAAAATAAATATAACAAGACACAATATGATCTCCCTATTTAGCTATAATATCACCTTTACCACTTCCAATATCTAGTGCCAGTTTCCTGTCCATCTTGCTTGATTGTTGTCAAATGGGACTGCTAGCTAGCTTTGTGCATACTATAATATTTTCATTCTTTGTTTTAAGCATCTTTTTTTCTCATTTAATTTATTTATGTATCATTCAGGATTATTGGTCTTAGTACTCACTAAGACCGATAATCCTTAGTGTCATCACTATTATTTGATAGTGTGCATCACGGAGACTTTGACTAGCACAAAATGTAATTACTGTGCATTTACCTACCTCATTCCCCCTAATTTTGGCAGAAGATAATGTTTGCCGATTTCATCTCTGATAGATTCTCTAAGGTTTAAAGTGTAAGTAGATTTTTTGTAGGTCCAGGAAAAATTATGATTAAGTAGGCAATTTAAACCAGAGTTGAACAGATGAGTCTAAATAACAACATGTAACCAACATCTAACCCTCGCTTTTTCTAACTCAATAACAAATTCACAAGTAAAATAATTAGGATTACCAGGATTGAGTAAGAAAACGTGAGTAATAGATGTCGATTTTGTAGAACATAATTTTAGACATGGTCTGTTCAACTCTGGTCTAAACGTTTGTGGTAACACCATTTTAGTTACGATCCGGGGAGGAGGGGAAGAAAGATTATTCACAAACATAGGTGCATAAAATTATGTTGAGCTAAACATAGTGGCTAACAAACATAGCTAGTTTTCCTTTTTCTTTTCAAGTCTAATCAAAGTGTGTGTCTACTATAGTAGACCATAATAATAAATAATATAACTACTTATTCAAATTATTAATTACATCAATCATAGGTATTTACTTGTAAAATAGGTACCTATTAGTAACTGGAATACTTAGGTACCTACTATAATATTATTCAACGTGGCTTTCAAACATGAATATAGGGCTAGATATATTAAAATATTATTTAATTGAATATATAGGTATATTTAAAATGAAGTGGCAAATCAAGGTTCGACCTTTTGCGGGGGTCTTACTAAACTTCAACACTCCGAATGTCAATATATAAAATATCAACACCAACCTTGTTTGTAGTAAAAATTGTATTTTTATCATTATAATTGTAAATAGTTTGCACACCTAACGGTTAGAATGTGGCGATATTACGCATTACCAAATTAACACCTACTATGATACCCATATTATGCAAATAAATATTGATTTGATTTGATTTGATTTGATTTGAACCTATTCAACAGTGTAATTTATAAATGAGTCAAAATAACATTTGCTTATAAAGTAAACCGTTTAAAACATCAACACTTCAGTGGTCTATGGAGCCTGAACAATATTTGGTTTACAACATAAATTATCCAAAACACAACACTTCAGATGGTCAAAGGATCGGAACATTGTTGATTTATATAGAAAATGGTTCACTTGATTTTAAAAATGTTTTATACTAATAATTTATATTTAATAATTATTCAAAACGGTTCAAAACAATAAAACATAAAACAGTTGACCATCAAATGAACCGTTGACTTTATTAATCAATGGCATTCCATTCCTTTGACCAAGTGAAGTGTTGATATTTTGAATCATTTATGTTGTAAACTAAAATTATTCAGAACCATTGACCACCTGAAGTGTAGATGTTTTGAATGGTTTACTTAAATATGCTACACAAGTTTTAGCTTATATTATAATATTACATTCTTGATGTATGTGTGTCTATAATAGTATCTTATTTGAAGATTCCACTACAGATACGAAACTCATATGGACAAATCATAATCTTAGCAATAATTCCAGTATGATAACTAGCTTCTGTGTGGTAAGTACTATTCTCGTTAGTGATGATACATTTTCTGTGAGCCTTGGCCAGGTAACAGCTGAACCTTATGCCTAAGTATTAGGTACCTAGTAGGTACCTAAAACAAATTATGTTTAATTCTCTGTATGTAGCACCCCTGTAGTGGCATGTAGTTACTGTACCGGAAAGACGACTGCCGACTGTGTCAGGGACTAAAGATTATAATATAGGTATAACAATGACTGATGAATGTTCTCACCATGAGTGGATGGGCAGAGGACGGTCCGAGTGCGGGTGGCGCGGCCAGTTCATCGCGCTCGCTCATACTGTGACATCTCGATACACTACACTTATACGTAAACAAAATACCACTTCCACCTCACATCAATTTATAATACCACTGTTCATTTACCTACGTTGTTCTTGCTACACATAAAATTTATATAAAAGGTATATTTTTTTTCTTTTGTATTTACCCATAACACAATGTCAAAGACTTTAGACGATATACAGAATGGTTTTGGTAACGAATTTCAAATCCTCTTGTGTATTTCCACTTTTTCCGCACAGACCGCTGTAAACAAATTTTGTTAAAAATCTGGCGGCCATATTGAATTAAAACCACCGGGGTCGGAAGTCTCATAAAACACTAAAAATAAATCTCGCATTTAGTTGATAACTGTTAACCATCGTTAGTTAATAGGGATGGTTTTACTAATAGATCGCGTTTTATGAGTAACCATCAATTATATTTTCGGAATTATTGCACAAACCAATCTTTCACCAAAACAAAATTCAATAAACCTTATAACTTAAACAAGGATGGGACAATGATCGGTCGCTTTTTTCATCGATATCGATATTTTTGTTTATATCCGTTTTTTCTTGTTAATTAGATTGAAGTGCTTGACTTGTCAAACTGCTATTTTATTGCCTTTTTACAATAAATTATTAGTCTTTGATTTTGATTTATTTCGTTAACACTTGGCACATACATTAACCGACCCTCTGGTCAATGTCATCCTGCAGGAACGCCCATTGGCAGCCGTGAAGCACACGTTTTACAAAATCGGCTATCAAAATATGAAAGTCATAGCATTATAATAATCGTCGTGGTCAAGTAACCGAGCCTATTACTTACAATCAAAGTCGTGATTCAGTAAAGTGGTGGATGCTTTACTGAAACTTCCTGGGAGTTTCGGGAAAAATGCGAAATGACAATATTATGTTTTTTTGTTTTATATCATTCGACCACACTCGACGTTAACGAACACTCGATGATTAGTATTCCACCAATATTATACATTAACACATAAGCAATACAAGGTTGAGATAAAAATAATTATAAAATCAACAATGTCTCATGTTCAGAATACCGCCAAAACTCCACTATCATCTTCATTCAGTCCTCAGACGTTATTACTATAATTAATATCGTTGGTAGGATTCATTACCAAAACAATTCCAAAGTCACGTGTTTTGAGATGAGTATGAGAAATGGTAGGATATCGTAAAATCTTTCTAAATCACTAACAGTACAACTCAAACTTTCGTTCTAATTGACAGGAAACCATTTATTCCGATTTGACAATAAAAATATTACTACCTATATTTTTCGTGTTGAGATATTTATGTAGCCAAAATGTCAAATTAGGTCAGGATAATTCCACTATTCTATTATATTCACGTGATCTATCTAAATACAAACAATGCGTAGGGTAGCTACATAATAATATTATATTTTAAAAATATCGATGTTGTAAGAACTACAATCAGAGAACATCTCTTCATTCCTCTTGTTCGTTCATATAAGTCTGCTCCTTTACTACAGACCACATAGCACAACCACAGGTAACATTATTTCCACATTCCTTTGGTTGTTATGCTTTGACTTTGCATAATTTGTGCTTAAATATTTAGCATTTATTAGGGTATATTATTATTCTGTATTATTTAATTATTCTGGATGAATAATAAAATGGAGGAATACGGTATTGTTGTATACATTATATTAGTCCAAAATAATAAAGTAAGTGGGCAGGCGCAAAAACATTGATATTTTTGAGGTGTCTATTATATTATACAAAATACCTATACTCTCTGTACCTACGTTGTCACGATATTTTGTGGGCATACCAATATAAGTATAGATACTTTTTTATGGTATCTTATAATAATATCGATACTTCATAAGTCGGTATTGATACTAATATTGAAATACCGATAACCGATAAATCAACCAACATGTTGAAGTTCAAAGTTTGTTGTTATGGAATGAAACGAGACAGCGTTGACCAATTTATGCATCGCGCAAGCAATTTATTCGATAGATGAAACGCTGCAAAATTACCATAACACTAGGTATACTACCCACTAAACTTACTGCGCTATTGCCGAATGGTGCATTGAGCACAGTACCTTCCTGTGCAAACTGGCAACTGTCTACAAAATATCGGCATTTTATTACAAAGTATCGGTATAACTATCAATATAAGTATATTGTATTGATACCTTAATACCGTTAAAAGACAAGGGATACTACGTAATAATATCTAGCGGTTTCGCATGGGTAGAAAGATGATGAAGGGAAGTCAGGAAAATGTGAGTACATGATTAACTACTTACAGTGACTGACATCGATATTTTCAATAAATTGGTATTGTGTATGGAAACACTAATAAACGTGTGGATCGTGTACTAACATTTTCCTATATACAAGGTGTAACAGCAAGGTGTAGTAATACTGAAACTTTGCATACACATACTTATTTCGAAGTAGTCTGGAGGTATTTTAAATCAGTAAGTAGTCACGGTAATGAATTAAGACACATCAAAGTTTACTGCAAAACTAACCATCGTTCAACCCTAGCCTAGTTATCAGCTGGGCAATGTCAGTGAACTTGACGCAGACTAACATGTACAGAAGTGACACATACATAAAATTAGGTGCCGACAACGCTCCATTCGTCATGATTAGCCGAGTTAGTTAGGTAGTTAGACCGGATAGTTAACGAGCAGCCGTGCGGTCGCTGATGGTGCCGAGAGCAGTCGCACGGCGCCGTGGGCAGTCACCCACCGCCCCGCTTTGTTAGGCCACTTGACGACTATCGCACGGGCGCCCCGCGAGAGTTCGCGCGTTTTTCAACCAACACTGCATTTAAGTGATAGAGGCCAAGTCAAAAATCGTATGACAGTACCTACAACTGCCATGCCAACTGCTGCGCGGCCGACCACTGCCATGTCAGTGTGAATTGACCGTAACTTCACAAAAATCGTCTTCTAGTAATTAGAAATTACAATAATATTATGAAGATAAAATATTAGGCACTACTGGCGGAAAATAAAAGTAGTTAGTATTTGACAAAATGAACCTGTCCACGTATTACCTACTATCTAAAAGCGGCCTTTACAAAGACAAAGCGGCGGCATTACTCAAACAAAACTAGGCCCGCCGTCAAATCCATCAATAAAAATTCGTAAAAGTACTAAGGGTTCGTTTGTTTTTTAAATAGTGATTTTTACCAATTTGTACCGACCCGGACAGATGCAACCGGACAAAAGTATTTCTTGGCGGCTGAGTGATATCTGGGTGTCAATTCTCGTAATTACACAAAAAGTTGAACGAAAGTTGACCGAAATGTGATTGGATTATGACTAGACTGAGAATTGGTATTCTGCTCCCATAAATGTACAACTTCATCTCGGTATAATCAACTTACGATCTAGTTACAGTTAAGTCAACCCATTGTCTATGACATATAACTTCAACTCATTTTTGTTACTAGAATACCATTTTAGCGTTCGGTTACATTACGATATCATTTCGATCAAGCGAACGTTAAATGTCACTTTTCCAGTTACGAGAATACCATTTTTAGACTTTAATGAGATTATAAGTTGATCGGAACTAGATTTTGAACATATTAAATTGGTAATTTAATATGTTATACTGGTCCTATATTATCCTGGTTATATATACTGGTCCGTGTAATGTACCTACCAAAATTATATTCTAAGGCGGTAAGTGTCTGAAATTAATTTTAGAGGCTTTCAACTTTGTTACAATACTGAACCCTAAAATATTGTCGGCAAATTCAAAGACCGCGGTGCACTTTGCAGCAGAAATAATTCAATGCCAGTGACCCGCGTAATGTGACGTCATCCATATCATGTTAGGGTTGTAATATTTAGTTATTTTGTCAATTTGAGTGAAAAAATCGATTATCGATTTCAGGTTTTAGTACCCTGGCAAATGATTCATCACCAGGTACACATACCCACATTTCAATATTACTACACCTTGCCGATACACCCTGTATATATATATGTATATATATTATAAACGCGAAAGTTTGTAAGTATGGATGGATGGACGGATGGATGGAGGGATGGATGGATGTTTGTTACTCTTTCACGTAAAAACTACTGAATGAATTTTGATGAAACTTTACAGTAATATAGCTTATACATCAGAATAACACATAGGCTACAATTTATAAAGATATTGTTTGAATCGTTCAAAATATGACGATAAGTGTCTAATAAGTAGAAAAAAAAATCTACCATCTGCGAGCTATTCTGGCGCGCGCTGCCAAAACTGCTAGTTACACATAATTATATATTGTAAGCTATTATGAAAATGTTTAGCTATAGTCTTACAAAAAGCCCGCCACAATATATATCTATACTAGCTGCGCCCCACCGTTTCACCCGCGTTTGGATAATACAATATGATATAATATCTTTATAAATTGTAGTCTACGTGTTATTCTTATATTTAAGCTATACCTATTATTGTGAAGTTTCATCAAAATCCATTCAATAGTTTTTACGTGTAAGAGTTACAAACATCCATCCATCCATCCATCCATACTTACAAACTTTCGCTAATATAATATTAGAAGGATATCATAATAATATGTGTAAGTCATAATATTATAAATCGTAAAGTATTTTTGCAGTATCGCGGATGTCAACTATGATCATTGAAGACATAATAATATGCATGAACCTTTCAAATATCTATTAGGTGTTGTATGTGTAACGCGGGTGAAACCGCGGGGCGCAGCTAGTATATTATATACTTTAAATTCGTCATAGTACGTAGTATAAAAGCTGAATTGTATACTTAAAATATATTTTCTACACGTAGGTACATATTATGTTTAGTTTATTTTATTATTTATAAGTTGCAGCCAAGTTGTGTCCCTATCGGGTATACGTTTTTGTCAAGTCTATTTCTGATACTACGTCTATGACTTGATGCTTGACCATGAGGATTGCTTTATTTATTGCTATGACTTTCTTAATAAATGAAAATAAGATACAATAACATTATATAGGTAGACGTACTTGACACTGGCTAAATGCACAAATAATGCGAAGTCAAAAAAAAGCTTGACAGATACTGACAGATAGCCTTTTGATGGGTTGAGAACTTTGGAGTTACCTATACCTACATTTTCTGAATTTCGAGAAAATAGTATTTTGTTTTACATTTGCAATTTAGCAGTTTTGCACTAGGTATCGAAATTAAATCGTAGCTAGAGATTGTTAGCACGCATATTTAATTTGATTAACGAACCCTGCAAAATCATAAGTTACAACATCGAAAGAAATCCATGATCAACGCACGTAAAATTTTATTATTCTTTATGTAAATAGATGCGTTGGCACATATGAAAATTATTATTCTGGTGTAAATATACATTAATGTAGGTAAGTACAGCATGAATTGTCGACTAACACGATATATCTATGTAGCGCGAGCCGTCTCGAGACCTAGGCCCAAGGCTGCAGCCCCCAGGCGCACGGAGTGGAACTGAGAATTTTTCTCGTTTCCTTGAACAAAACACAAGTAATGGTTCATTGTAATTCCACACACAAATGTCACAGGTCGCCAAAGTTAAGATGAACGTCAAATATATTTATCATACAAACTACCTAAGCAATATTGCATGTGAATTGTTGCAGGATCCATTGTAGCCTTATACGAAGTTTTAATAAAATCGTAAGTTAATTTTGTACTTTATACCTACTTCAGCTGTTTTACTGCTGAAAATGTATGCCATGTACCCAACTGAATAAAGATTACAAAGTATGATAACAAACTTATTGCCATCTAAGCCAAAGGAACGACAGCTGCAGGTGTTACTTTGCGGAAATCCATATTCAAAACAATGAAGTAGAAATATATTATGTAGCTTTAATTCCGCTGTAGAATAGCAATTGTCCGAAGGATCTACTAAACAAGTAAAATACTCAATTCAGCATCAATTGTGTTCTCCCTTCACAAATTCAAGGGATTCTTGTGTTTCATAAAATCCAATTAATGCAAACTAACATTGTGATCATCATCATCAATATAGTCCGTATTGATCCACAGCCTTCTCCTTTACCACACCACCCTTTCCAAAGCTGCACTGAACTCTGATGGTGATGTCGATCCATCTAGCTGGTGGTTTGCCTACTGATATCTAGTATATCTATACTAATATTATAAAGAAGAAAGATTTGTTTGTTTGTTTGCATTGAATAGGCTCCATAACCAGAGCCTATTCATATGTTCATACTGAACCGGTTCAAAAAATTCTTTCACTGTTGAGAAGATACACTATCCCTGGGTGACAGGCTACTTTTTATCCCATAAAAATTAATGGTTCCTGCGGGGTAGTAGTTAGCGTGAGTGAAATCCATTAATATTATTATATCTCTAAACTTGTACCTAACGGAGAATGAATTGTCAAAATTGAAGTAGGCAGCCCAGTAGTAGGGATGGTAGCCACTTGAAAGCGCTGGTGTGTATGATGCTCAGCATGCACTCTATTGATTCTCATTGACATTACTTTGGTAGCGGAGGCAGCAACGGAAGATAGTTGACATTGCGGTTCCACAGGGGGCGGGCGCGGAAGGCGTGGCGCGCGCGCGCGGCATGTGGCGCGCGCCGCGGTGGCGGGCGGCGGCGGCGCTGGCGGCGGCCGCGCTCCTGCTGTGGGCGGGGCGCGCGCATTGGGCGGGTGGAAGCGCCGCGGCGGGGCGGGCGGCCGGCTCGCGCGTGGACGGGCGCGAGCTGCCGCTCATCTTCATCGGTGGAGTGCCGCGCTCCGGCACCACGCTGATGCGCGCCATGCTGGACGCGCACCCCGACGTGCGTTGCGGGCAGGAGACGCGCGTGGTGCCGCGCATCCTGCAGATGCGCCAACACTGGGCGCGCTCGCAAAAGGAGAGCGAGCGCCTCGTGCAAGCGGGCGTGTCGAAAGCGGTGCTCGACAACGCCATCGCCGCCTTCTGCCTGGAGGTGATCGTGCGCCACGGCGAGCCGGCGCCGCGCCTCTGCAACAAGGACCCGCTCGTGCTCAAGATGGGCACCTATGTGCTCGAGCTCTTCCCGAACGCCAAGTTCGTGTTCATGGTGCGCGACGGGCGCGCCACCGTGCACTCCATCATCACGCGTAAGGTCACCATAACGGGGTTCGACTTGACGAGCTATCGCCAGTGCCTGACCAAGTGGAACCACGCCGTGGAGCTCATGTACCAGCAGTGCAAGGCGCTGGGCTCCGAGCGCTGCCTGCTCGTGCGGTACGAGGCGCTGGTGCTGCAGCCGCGGGACACCATGCGCCGCGTGCTCGCCTTCCTCGGCGTGCCGTGGAGCGAGGCCGTGCTGCATCACGAGCGCTACATCAACCAACCCAATGGCGTCGCGCTGTCCAAGTGAGTGGTAGTATACTCGCATCGTTCATTTTCTTGTCTCGGTGCCGTCGTCGCTTTTCCGCGCTGTCGTAAGTGACCGTGCCTCGTATGTTGCAGCGTGGAGCGCTCGTCGGACCAGGTGGTGCGACCGGTGAACCGCGACGCGCTCGACAAGTGGGTGGGCCAGCTGCCGGCCAACGTCCGCGCCGACATGGCGGAGCTGGCGCCCATGCTGTCGGTGCTGGGCTACGACCCGTGGGCTAACCCGCCGCGCTACGACGCCGTGCCGCTGCCGAGCGCGGCGCGCGCGCCTCCTCCGGCCACCGACCCGCCCTAGTCGCCGCCACACGACGATATTATTTATAATATAATGTGACTCGATGAACTGTTGCGCTGTGGTTTTATTCATGCCTTATATCCTATTATGATTTTTTTAATGGTGGTGGTGGTGGTAGGTACTGTAGGGTGAGCAGGAATCTCTATCGAGAAAGTATTCGATACGTTAACTGTCAAAATTATTTTAAATTTGATCAGCGCCGTGCAATATCGACAAGATGCGTGTACGTGAACGTGTTACACTGTTACCTAGATCGATCTATACGAGTACGTTATCGATACAAACCGTTAAAATGTTCGTGCTTGCCATATTGTTGTACCATGATCTATCTATACAATTGATCAGTAGGTCCTAGGAGTACTGTATCTTTATGGATAGATCATGGTAAACCAAGGACAAGAAAACCGTCTATCTATATCCAGAAAAGAAAACCAACCATCTTGTGCCATGTTTTAAATTAGCTCTATCTGCTGAGTGTCAATTGGAACCTCAGAGAAGCCTTTTGCACCCTGCCTAAGGCAGATATGACAGCAGATAATACGAGATTTTCCGAGTGATGACTACTAGCGCCACGGCCTGTGTCGTTCGGTCGAGCGACGACGGACGAGTCATATAAGAGAATTTACAGAAAGTCTGGCATAGCATGTTTTCCAAATACCCCGGTAGATGGCGATGTCGCACAATAAATGTTATGGTCCTCATTATACACAACAGTTGCCTGACCGAAGTAACTGCGGGCCTAGACAAGTGGCAAACGTTTCTAACGAAATCGAAACGAATAGAATAGCTTCGAAGCGTTTGCAACTTGTCTAGGCCCGCTGTTGTATCATCGTCATTCGTCACAGACTGACTAGATTGAAGTAACTTGCTACTATGTAAAAATGCACATCATCGTGAAACTTAGCAAGTGGGTGTAGGGAGGTGGCTAAGTACCTAAGTGGTGGCAATAAAATAAACTTTTCATAATCCTTCCTTCCTCGATCTCCCGCGACACGACACAGGCTCGACCAAGTGCGGGAACCCTGGAATATTGTCTGCGATTTGTTTTTTAGTATAAAAATTAATATCTGGATGACCGAGCTTTGCTCGGTATTTTTATTTTATTTTTATAAATTGTGTTTTTTGGAAATTATATTTAAGTACGAATTACTAATAAAATTATGAAATATGAATAATATTTTTCGATCTTACCGATAGAATAGTAAAGAAACATGAACTGGTTATTTAAAGAAAAGAATCATAAAAAAACAAGAAAAAAAACATTTTCAAAAAATGATTCCTAGCTAGATCAATTTATCGCCCCCGAAACCTCCTATGAATATTGGTGTCTATGGATGGGCAACGGATCCCTTGAATGGCTGTGAGTCAACCCATCGATTTGGGGCTTACGTCGAACTTTATTCATTTCACGATAACGAGTAGCGTATTATTTATTATAAGTTATAGTAAGTAAGTAACTTTAGGTAGGTACCTACTTAATACAAATTCCAATAAAAAAAGTTTTCTTTAAATAAAAATGTGAACTAGAGCGGCTTAAAAATGAAACACGCATATTTTACAGCAGGAAGGTGCTTGCTTAGCAGCAACGGCAGCCCACAATAAATGGCCGTAGTAACGAGGCTGACCACAGACTACTGGATACTATCCTACTAATATTACGAGTATAAACGCGAAAGTTTGTGAGTATGGACGGATGGATGGATAGATGGATGGATGGATGGATGTTTGTTACTCTTTCACGCAAAGACTACTGAATGGATTTTGATGAAACTTCACAATAATATAGCTTACATATCAGAATAACACAGAGGCTACAATTCATAAAGATAAATTATTGTGTATTATCCAAACGCGGGTGAAACCGCGGGGCGCCGCTAGTAATAATAATTATAATACTAGGCTGCTGAGTGTCGGCTGAAACAGGGCGTGCGGCGCTCGCGCGACAGCAACATGGACCCACGGTACGTATTATAGAGAATACTGAATGTCGCCGGAATCTTCTAGTACTAGGTACCTACGTTAATTACAAGGTATAATGGACCGAACGCACTGTGAACAAACTGTAAAAAAATCGATGCTGCAAGAGCAGTAACTTTTATTGAAATTCGTTTTAATATTTTGGCCCTTACAAACCTACAGACAGCGGAATTCCGTGAATCATAATATAGAAGTAAGACGGTACTAGGTACCTACCTATAATAATATTAATAGAACTTTCGTAAAGTATGTAGCGTTTTACGAAATGGATTATCCTATCTATGATATTTTATCATACCGGCTGGACTGCACCCCTCTGAACCTTCACCGCGAGGTTTCAACTACAGCCGCCTCAGGGTGTCCATAGCGATGAACACAACTAAAGTATACTGAAATGTACTGAATGAGATGAAAGCGCAAACAAATTATTTATGCGATGTATAGGGTCCGATGAATCAGAATCAGAATCAGAATCAGAATCAGAATCAGAATCAGAATCAGAATCAGAATCAGAATATTTTTTATTGTATAAAATTGTGTACATAAGTTGTTATTAGGTAGGTATACAGTTAGTTCCAACAATTTGCCCATTTCGGGCGTACAATAATGAATTACTTAAAGACTAAATAAAATTGGAAAACAAAACAATTTAGGGAAACCATATTAATTTAAATAATTAGGAATCTAGGAGTTTGTCTACTTTGAAAAATATTCTTTTATGTTATAAAAACTTTGCACAAGTAACCAAGATTTCAACTTTTTGTTGAAATCTGGTCCTCTTTCCATTTTAAGTTCTAAAGGTAGATTGTTATAAATTTTAATAGCTGTAAAGTAAGAGCTCTTATGATACAAGGAGTTATTGGCCTGCGGCATATAAATATTATGCTTGTATTTGGCCCTTAGAATTTCTGATCGTTTGGATTTTGTTACAAAAAAATAGCCATAATTGCTGTCAACAAATATACAAATTTGGTAGATGTATATACAAGTAAGTGTAAGGAAGTTATTATCCTTGAAAATATTACGAAGTGTTTCAGTACTATGTAGTTTAAATATACATCTTAGACATCTTTTCTGCAGTAGAAAAGTAGTTTCTACCTCAACTGAATTACCCCAAAATATAATCCCATAGCTTAAAAGCGGATAAACATAACCATAATATGCGTTTATAGCGATTTTTTTTGAGGATACTTTTTGTAATATTGAAACAGCGTATATGTATTGAGAAAGTTTTGTGTTAACTTTGGAGATGTGAGCTTTCCAATTTAAATGTGTGTCTATAGTTACTCCAAGAAAATTGGTTTCTTGAACAATCTCAATTTTTGTTTTTTTAATAAGTACATTTAACGGTAGTGATTTTTGTCTATAATTTTTAAACTCTATTAATTTTGTTTTATCAACATTCACATTTAAATTTAAGTTCTCTAACCAGTTCACAATGGCATCAACAGATTTGTTTATTTCTTTTTCAAATTCGTTCAGACTTAGGTTTCCTTTATTCATGTAAATAGTTGCATCATCAGCAAACATAACACACAAATGCTTGGTGATAAGTGGTAAATCATTTACATAAATTAAAAATAGTAGTGGCCCAAGAATACTGCCTTGGGGCACACCTACGACAACTTTATTAAAATGTGAATATACTTTTTCTACTGATTTTGTGCTTTTGTTGAATGACTCTAGCATGGTTGATTGATTTCTGTGTTGTAAATAAGATTCTACTAGTTGTAATGCCTGCCCTCGTATTCCGACGTGTTCTAATTTTGCCAATAGTTTAGTATGAACCACACAGTCAAACGCCTTTGACAAGTCGAGAAATAAAGCTATTCCAGATTTTTTTAAATTTATGTTTTCCCAAACTTCTTTAAGCATTTTAAAGATAGCTTTAGATGTGTCCTTACCCCTCTGAAAACCAAACTGATTGCTGTTTAGAATATTGTGTGAGTTTATAAAAGATATTAACCTGTTAAATATCACTTTCTCAAAGATTTTTGAGAAGTTTGAAAGAAGTGCAATTGGTCTATAATTATTGATATTGTCTCTAGGACCTTTTTTGTGTAGGGGCTTAATTACAGTCCTTTTTAAATCATTTGGAAAACATCCAGTTGATATAGTTAAATTTATTATAAAGACAAGTGGATCGACTATATACTCAATGCTTTGTTTAATTATTTGGATAGGTATGCTATCATAACCTGTTGATTTCTTATTTTTTAAGCATTTCACAATGTTTTTTATTTCCGTTCTATCCACTGGAGTTAGGAAAATTGATTTACAGTTTGGTGGTGTTAAATGTTGTATAGGTGTAATTATTTTAATTGAAGGTGTTTTACTTAGATCTATAAAGTGCTCATTGAGTTTTGTGGCCATTGTTGACGGATTCGAGATTTCATCATTTTTAATTTGTAGTTTTTGTATAGTCGAATGTATGTTGTTTGTACATGATGTATATTGTTTTATGATTCCCCAAGTTGCTTTTGCTTTATTAGAGCTTTTGTTTATGTGTCTTATATTTGCCACCTTTTTTGAGAGCTTTATAACTTGTTTTAATGTTTTTGAGTATTTGTTATAATAGTCTATATGTTTTTGACATTTATCCAATTGAGTTTTATGGTATATGTATCTCTTGCTTTTACTTGATTTTATGATGCCCTTGGTTTTCCAATTTGGCTTCTTTAGGTGGGTAATTTTTACTTTGAGCAGCGGAATACACATGTCAAATATTAAAGTAAATAATTGTATAAATTTAGCATAAGCTTCATTTGGATCATCTTGGGTATATACTTCACTGAAATTTATTTGCGAGATATATTTAAGAAACACATCAGTGTATTCATCTACATACCTCTTTTGCACATACCAAAATTTTTCATTAAAACTTAAGCTAGTCAATACTTCTATTGATTGTGCAGTATGATCCGAGAGTCCTAAATTTAAAATTTCTGTTTTGTATTGCTTAATATTGGTCAGAATGTTATCTATACATGTCTGAGAATGAGTTGTAATTCGAGTAGGTTCTGAGATTGTAGTACGTAAATTAAATGTAGCCAGTATATTAATGAAAAGATTACTTTTATTGTTTTTATTTAATAAGTTTATATTGAAATCACCTAATATAAAAATTTTTTTCTTCGTATTTCTTGATCTAATTGATAATTTGTGTAATAGAGTTTCTAAAGTGATTATAAAAAGATTAAAGCTACTATCTGGTGTTCTGTATAAACATATAACTATGAAATTTAGTTCCGGGATAGATACACCACAGCATTCAAAATGACGTTCAATTGACATGTTCGTTACCCAGTCTATTTTGTTAAAAATAACAGCTTTTTTGATAAAAATACTAACACCACCCTTAGATTTACTTTTCCTACAATAATGCGAAGCATTTTGATATCCTTCGATTTGTAATATGCCTAATGAACGCCAAAAGTTTTGTAAAATACAAGACCAATTTGGTATAACTCTGTGACATTATTTTTTGTGCAGTTATAGTAGTAGCAGCTACCTAAGTAATGTCAAGTCCGGGATAGTTATGACAGGTGACAATTAAGACAATGCCAACGCAGTGTGGACCACCGCCGCCGGCGGGCGCCCGGCATGCTCGGTGGGTGCGTTGCGTGCAGCCGGCGCCCGGCAGCGAGAGTGGCTGGCGTGGGGGGCGCAGCCACCGCGCCGCGCGCCGTCGCCAGTCTCGCACTGTCGCTCGCAGCCGGAGCTCGCGCGCCCTCCGCTCCGAGCCCCACAACACGTGCTCACTTCTCACGGAACTTGCCGGGACCGGGTCTACTTACTATAATATTATTATATCCAAGTTCAGTTCTAGCGTGTTTGTTTGCGGCGCGCGGATCTCGTAGTACATTATTATCGGTGCTGGCTTCGCAGTCGTAAAAACCGTCCCGATAAAACTTTGGATCGCGATTGTCGCCGACCGAGACAGCGGCGCCGTGAGGCGTCCGCCATGCACAGCGATCACCGGCAGCGGTGACCGGGCGGCGATATGGTCGGACCGGCGCGAGCACTGGCGTTTCTGGCGGGGTGCTGGGTGCTGAGCGCGGGTGCGGGCGCGGGCGCCGGCGGTGTGCGGCTGCCCGAGCTCGACGTGCCGCGCTGCTGTCCCGTCGGGCACGAGCTGGCGCCAGAAGCTCTGCAGGCGGCCGCGCTAACGCCGGGTGCGGCCGCCGCTTACTGTCGTGCGGCGCCGCATGCGGCCGCGTTCGCACCGCTCGTGTATGCACCCGCGCGCGGGGCCTTTCTAGATCGCGGACGAGTACCGGCGCACTGGCGGATGTCGCACGCGGCGCTGCCGGCGTGCGCCGAGCTTCGCGTGCTGCCCGAGCACGCCGCACCATACGCACTTCTCGCCAACAACGGGTCTCTGCTGGTGCGAGAGTCGCGGCGTGCGCTGCCGTCGGAGAGATATTGCGCGGACGCGGCGGCGGCGCTCGTGTGCTCCGAGGACTCGGCGCCGCCGCCCTCCAAGTGCTGCGTGGCGGGACTGACGTTCGACGGCGCGCGCTGCGTAGAGGACCTCGTACGCGCGGCGGCCGCGCTGTCGGACCTGTCCGCGGTCGCCAACGGGTCGGCGCTGGGCTTCGGGTGGCCGGTGTGCGCGGGCGGCTCGCGGTACGCGGAGGCGGGGGCGCTGCGCGGCTCGCGGCTGGCGGCGGACGGTGCGCTGGCGCTGGCGGGAGGCGCGCGGCTCGCGGCGGGCGCGTGGTGTGCGGAGGCGACGCCGGAGGACGGCGCGGGCGGCGCGCGCGTGCTGGCGTGCGAGGAGGCGGCGCGCGCGTTGCGGCCGGCGCGCTCGGCGCGGCACCTGCTGTACGGCGCGGGGCTGGCGGTGGGCGCGGCGTTCCTGGCCGCCACGCTGGTGGCCGGGTTCGCGCTGCCGGCGGCGCACCACGCCCTGCACTGGCGCTGCCAGACGCACTACGTGGCGGCACTGATGTTGGGAGACGTGCTGCTGTCGGCCACGCAGCTGGCGGGCGACGCGGTGCCGGCCACGGCGTGCCGCGTGCTCGGTGAGCGGAGCTCCGTTGTAGTTGATTTTGTGGTGGAGTGAAGTGTTCGTCGGACTCATCTCGCGACTCGTTTGTTCCATGTGCGGTATCGCGCAGCGGTGTGTATGCATTTCCTGTTCCTGTCTGCGTTCTTCTGGCTCAACACTATGTGTTTCAACATTTGGTGGACATTCCGGTAAGTTACCTTAGTAAAAGTATTTTCTTAACGATTATGAAATGGTAGTTTGTTTTACAAGGGACGAAAACGACTCATACTTTACTCGATGTTTTGCCTCACGAGCGTAGCGAGTGTGGTAACATAGAATCGAGTATGAGTGAGTCGTTTGAGACCCGCGTAAAACACACAATTTTTCACACCGAGATTGCGAGAAATATAATAACACGTTCACTTTCAAATAAAAAAATATTCGAATTCAATCTTTTAAAACCAATTTGCATTGTTGTCAAAATTCTACACACACCTACAGATTATAGACGGCAATTACAATTTTTTTAAATTTATTCTATAATGTTCGCAAACGCACCCGTACACATACCATACATCCAATGATCGCCAAAAATATAGACGAGAATTACAGTTTAATTTAAAAAGTTAACGTTTTAGGCTTCGCTCGGATTGTACAATGTACATTAAGATACCCTTCTTTTTTTCTGAGTAATTATTTCAAAATGTAAAATTTTAGAAGTCATTTTAGAAGTAAAGTCGAATCTTCAGCCTGTTGATAATAGCGAGTACAAATTTAAAAAGAAACTACTTTCACTCCCTAGTGCCCAACAACCTCGTTTGCTCCCGCTAAGCTGAGCTAATATGACACACTTTTATAGCATGAGGTGTGAAAAAATATATTATTTAAAATAGTTACATACTGCATCAAATTCGTATAATACATATACAAAAACAAATGTATGCATGCAACATGAATATTTGATAATAATAAAGTAATAAGTAGCTACTACACAATCTTCTGATGTATAAGCTATATTATTGTAAAGTTTCATTAAAATCCATTCAGTAGTTTTTACGTGAAAGAGTAACAAACATCCATCCATCCATCCATACTTACAAACTTTCGCGTTTATAATATTATTAAGTAAGCCATTTAATTATATTTAAACTGCCTTTTCCACTTTTACATAGTATGTATCTATAACTATACGTATAATATACACCTATATACGAAAGTATATAGTTATATATAAAGAGTGACTTTAGGCCGCGAAGGCGTGGTGTCTGTGGCGTCGTCCTTTAGCGAGTGTGTTGTGCGCAGCGACTTCCGGCCGACGAGCCTCGAGCGCGGCCAGGAAGCGTGGCGGCTGCGCGTGTACATGGTGTACGCGTGGGGCGGGCCGCTCGTGGTGGCGGGCGCGGCCGCCGTGCTCGACGCTCTGCCGGCCGCCGCAGCCGGCGCCGCGACCTTCCTGCGCCCTCGCTTCGCCGTCCAGCGCTGCTGGTTCTACGGAGACATGGAGATCCTCGTCTACTTCTTCGGACCCGTGGGCGTGCTGCTGCTCGTCAACCTGGCGCTCTTCGTGTCCACCACGCGCCAGCTCACCTGCGGGCTGTGGCGCCGCGACGAGGTCAAGTCCACTTCCGAACGGTGAGTGTCGCGAGCGCACCGTCCCGTGTCCCGCCCCGTGCTCTCGGGCGGCCGGAGGCTAACGTTCCTCGCGTGTTCCGCAGGGCGGCGCTGGGGCGAGTGTGCGCCAAGCTGGTGGTGGTGATGGGTGTGACGTGGGGCGCGGACGTGGTGTCGTGGGCGGCGGGCGGGCCGGAGTACGTGTGGTACGCGACGGACCTGCTGAACGCGCTGCAGGGCGTGTTCATCTTCCTGGTCGTGGGATGCCAGCCGCACGCTTGGGCGGCGCTGAAGCGCTGCGCCGCGGCGTGCTGGTCGCGCGGCGCGGACGCGGGCGGCGGCGCGCGCGCCACGCACTCCTCCACGCACCTGCCGTCCTGCGGCGAGTCGCTCACGCACACCACGGCCGCGCCGCCGCCGCCCGCCGCGGCACCGGCCACGCCGGCGCCCGCCGCCGCCGCGCGCATCCCTATGGAGACTGTGTGCTGAGAGACTGCGAGCTTAATCGATGTACTTCTATGTAGACTTAATCGACGAATATTTATTCTACAGTATTATTTTTGTATTTTCGTTAACGATTACGATCGGTGTTGTCGTATGAGTGACAGTGACGTGCGCGAAGGACGCCGCCCGACGGCGCCGTCGTCGCCGGCGCGAGACGAGTTGTTGAGTGCCAACTTTGTAAAAATGTGTATAGTTATTAAGTATACCGATGTGTATCGATCGACTCTATCGAGTGGACGACCTCTCGTCATGGTGATTATTGGAATCTCTTGCCCTGTTAAATTCGGTATTGAAAAACGAATAAAATGATGAGATGAATATTATGTATTAGCGCAGTTTCATTTTGTCGCAGACGTAGAGCGCGCGTTGATGTCTTTTGCTTGGGCGGCGCGCCACGGCCGCGCCCGCCGACTCGCGGTGCCAATACTGTAGGTATCGTTTTCGAGTCTAGTAAAAACTTATCGAAACGTATATCTAATAAAAGCATATTTAGTCATAGAATAGTAATGAAATACTAAATTCAGTAGGTTTTGTTTATTATTAGACTTGAAGATGTAAACATAAATTATTACCTACCTTATTACATATTATAAAACAGAATAATTAATCATATTTGCTCGTACCTATTTCAATCTTATGTTGATGTTCAAAACAGGCTTTGGTATTTTATCAATATGTAGGTCCCTTATTCTCTTGGATACATCGTTATGGATGTATGCCTATTTATAGACAATACTGCCATTTACATTATCAAGCGATCAATAATTCATTGTCAGTGGTATTGCGTGTGCGTGCGCGCCAGATAAAGGGCGGCGCAGTCGCCGGGTCGAGGTTATCACGGAGTCTCCCCCTCCCCCCTCCCCCCGACCCCCGCGTCGGGCTTTATTGTCGACGCAACCGATGCCGGCAACTCGGAGCGTCTGCAAGATGCGGCAGCACCCGCGTCCGCTGTCGCTACCTGCCCCGAGCCGCATACATGAGTACGATACTTACGGGACTAGGGACGGGCCGTATTATTGTAGAGGTACGGAGAAATTGCCGTTAGGGTATGTAGGTACCATTTAGGTAGGTACTCGAAAGTCATTCTGACCGTTCGTATTTTATCTTATATTATTTTCAGACAAAGCCGTCATTGTCTTCACAGATACTACGAACTTGTATATTTTAAGCGAAAGCATAACTTTATAATACCAATTTCGAACATAATATTGCGGAAAAATTTAAGGCCATGGATGAAAAGAGAGGCGCGTATACGCCGCATATATCCTTTATGCTCGCAGCAACAGAGCGAAGATCCATGCAGACTGCAGCGATGAGCAGCCAGTGTTGCCGAGGCTCGCGTAGCGGCGTCCTTGTAGCGCGAACAGCGGCTGCGAGCGACGACCTCGCGCCGCCCGCCGCCCGCCGCCGCCGTGCATACAAATACGTAATACCGGCACAGTTACTGTTACGGGAGTAACCTCTTTCTACAATTGTATGATTACGTGAGTTATTGAAACTAATCGCACCAACCGTGAGTCATCGAAGGCTCACTACCTACGTCATAATTACTTTCGATAGTGCAAATGACTCTAGGTAAAGATATAGTACTACTATGGACCGGCTGCGCCGTGCAATACAGTGCAAGGAAAACGTGTCACGTTAAGTGGCGCGTCCAGTGTGCACGCATGCATTGGAAATAATATGTACTCCAGTCACATTATAGTAGTATAGTATATTATTATGTTTTACGCATCAACAGCCCATTGCGGGGCATCTTGGTTGAATCATCGACACGAAAGCAGGCGAAGTTGATATATATCATTATGATGTAACTTCATGAGAATCGATCCGTTCGCTTGTGGCAATAAAGTGGCGAATAATTGACCCGGAGACGATGCCGAGGACGGGCTCATCGCCTCGTCTCGCGGGAGCTCGGACAAGTCGATAGAATAGAATACTATTTATTTGCACACCACAAATAAACAATGCAGAGAAAAAATACAATAGGTAAACAGGGGCAGTACATACAATAGGCGGTCTTATCGATTAAAGCGATTTCTTCCAGACAACCTTTGGATGTGGGTAGTAAAAAATATTTTTGATATTAGGTATGGTCGGTGGAGTATTTTTAAAACATTCTACCACTACACCACAACATCACCACATTACCATACGCCACAGTCATTACCACTACATTAATATTATCGATACCACTACATTATTTTATACTATAATGGGTATTGCAAATATAGGTCGTCGCGTGTCGTATAGGTATTATACCTACATGTAGTGTGAAGTATTTTGTTCGACGCGGTTGGCAGACGTGTATTGTAAGAATTGATTAAATCTCAAAAAAACATCATCTCGATTTTGATCTAACCCCGAAAAGGTCGTGAAAGGAAACACTGAATCAGCCTCTGACGTACGTGACGATTGCTCTTACAACTGCGGCGATTCAACAATAAGCACTGGTCGATCTGCAAGACATGTCATGTAGGTACCTAGCTGTTCGATGATATGCATTACGAATGGAAGGTCAATAATAATTGAAAGTGGCGTGACGCGCGAAGTTCTCGTCGTGCAGATGCACGCACGCGCCGCCTTGTGTATGGAGGGGACAGCTTTCACCGACGGCTGCGGCATCCGCACCAGGTTCTTCGAAGCGTGTGCCCCCTCCCCTCACCCCGGCCCGCGCCTCGCTCCCCTGCGGCTACCTACCTGCTTCGTCGATGGCGATGGCTTTAAATTAATTCCAGCCTAGTTAATAATAATTGCAAGCCCGCGCTCCTGACATGTACATAATAATATTAATACACCGCGGAGCGCCGGAGCGCCGGCCGGCGTGGTGGCGGGCGCACTGACGGTGGAGGACATAAACATTCGCATAGAACATAGTTTTATACTGAGACCAGTAATGTAGTATGTCAAGCTGTAGATAGATAATCCACGATAACAGCCGTGACGACGAGCAGAATAGGTACATCTTCAGAATCATCATTATCAGCTGAATACAGTATCTTGCGTCATATTATATGTTGTGAGCCTTTCATCGTATTGGCTCTCGCACTTTCTGCGATGAATCCAGAGAAACCCATCGTCAGCGTACGCAAATGAGTAAATGAGTTACGAAAGTGTCCGCGGGCGGCATACCGATGATCATTATTATTGTTACGTGGCTGCGACGGTGGTATAAACCCGCCTATTATTCGCCGGTAACTCTTTTGTTAAGCAATTTAATTTAATAAATTCTTGTAGCATTTGCGTGTGCCACAATATGTGAAATAATTTTATTTTCATTTGTTTCTACACGTGTCACACTCACAATATTACTCGTTTCCACGTACTAGAACCTTCGGAAATTCAGATTATGTATTATTTTTATTATTAGTATTCTAATAGAAGTATTTAAAAGATTTTGTAAACTATCTATACGTATATACTTACTTACTTACTCTCCAAAGCAATCTCATTCAAACGCTTGTAGTTTTTAATCAAAAGATTATTTATCTAGGTTTCTTAGATACAATAATATTATTTATAATGTGTAATGCATGTGTAAATGAACAGGCCAATGGCAGTGGCAGATGGCAGTACCTACACTACCTACACAGTAGCTTTGTACACTTGTGGTGTGCAGTTCCTTGCACACACACACACACACCCTGTCATGCGCGCGCAGTGGTCGCAGGAATGCAAGCGGTCGCGTCCGTTGGACCGATAGCACACCCATTCATAAATGTCACGCACGAGCTATAGTCACAGCCTAGAACAACCAAATCTAGAATAAAATTAATTTTGCAAATGCCAATAATTATGCTGCTACAAAATTGTCTGCTTTTGCAATTCTAAACCAAATTCATAGTAAAGTAGAGTAATGTTTACATATTATGAGAACGGTGTACCACTCACAGGTCAGAGATAAAACCGGCTCTGCAGTCTGTCTGTGACCTCGTATTACATACAAGGAACACCGTGAGCTTAATTAAACTGTTGAAGAAATATCGATAGTGATGATTCACTCGGAGACAGACGACCGCTGACCAGCGCGCGCGCCGATTCCGAGTTGTGACGCAATACTTCCGAGCCACTACGAAAATAAATATTCAGGCCTTTATGATATCCGTTGACTAATTCGGATGATAATGGCGTTCTTGAGGGGCTTGTGTCAAATGCCGTTATTAATCGCACGCAGCGGCCTTGGCTTCGCCGCATTCCGCCGCCGCTGCGCCGCCTCCGCCGCAGAACGTTTCGTACCTCATCGGTATTCCTCACGGTTCCCTGTTGACTTCTTATCCGCTGCTCGCATTGTTATGATAATAGGAGATACCCACACCACAGATTACACAATTCTTCCCAAACTAGGAACACAAATGGTCTCAGAAGTAGGTAGCTGATCATGGTCCGCAAATCTTTGATTTGTCACCATTCTAAGCGATTTCAAAATAAATGAGGATAACATTTAGATTTAGGTAAGTAGGTACCTATTTTATCGATGATTATTGTTGCCGCATTCTCATTTCATACCCATCTTTGAGATTTTTGTAAGGATTTAGTTCACATTATAATCTTTTTATTTGTTGACTAGACCGTCGACCTTCTAAATACTCGCATATTTCTCGTATTTGTAGCAGTAAAAGGATATCGGTTATAATTATCTCCCCGAACGGAATCGGACGCGGTGCGTGTTCAATATTAGCTAAGCGTTGATTCGAAGCAATCAGCAAGCAACGTGTGCGGACCTACCTAGGTAGGTAGGTAGGTACACGCTTCGTGTGCGCGAGTGGTGATCTAACAAAGGTGTCCTGCGCGTCCTCGCGACCCATTGTGCGCGCGCGTCGCATCATCGCGTTACCTAACACAGTGCTATGTTAACATCATACGCCAATGGGCATAGATAATGGCCTCGTATCCATGTTTACAATAATTGTATCGATATCCGAGTGACGCGACACATCAAACAAGCCAATCTCAACTTGGAATAATAAACGCTGTAATTCTTATACACAAATTTGATGTTGTATTTATCTATAGGTATCTGCTTAGATGACTAACCTAGTATGATGCAGTATGCAATGCGTGCATGACCTTATCTACATAATTATAGGTAGGTACTTATAATATTTTATTGACAAGACTTTAAAGATGTTCGGAGTCTAATTAGATTCAAAACAGCGTTGTTTATACCTACTAATAACTCGTTATCAGTTGAATTAGGTATGTTGAAATAATAGAAAGTATATATAAATTTGACCGTTGAACTTAGGTAGATATTTATTTTGCGCGATTATTCTGTGCATCAATCGAGGGAAGCTGTGAGGTCGTTAAACAATTTGGCGAACCAGTGTATAATTAATTAGTCAGGTCATAAGTATTGTCACACAGTAAAAACTTTTCTTTTAGAATGCTGGCCACAAAAAAGTTTATTGAATTCGAATTTCGAATTGTTCATGAAAATAAAAATGTACACTTTTTAGAATTTTACTCATTTTTAAATATGGAGTGGACGCTTAAAGAAGACCGTGTTGCAGTTATTGCGTTGCATCGTTGCGGTTACGCGCCAATTCAAATTTTTGACATACTGAAAAATTTGAATATAACCAAGAGATTCGTTTATCGTACCATCAAACGATACAATGAAGACTCTAGTGTAGATGACAGGTCAAGAAGTGGTCGCCCTCGGTCTGTTAGGACTCCAGCAGTGATAAAAGCTGTGAAGGCGCGAATTCAAAGAAATCCCAAACGTAAGCAGAAACTGTTGGCCCTTCAGATGGGATTAAGCAGAACCACGGTGAAAAGGGTGTTAAATGAAGACTTAAGGCTTCGGGCATATCGAAGAAAAACAGGACATCATTTGAATGCTCGTCTAATGGACCTGAGACTGAAGAGATGCCGCGCTTTGTTGAAGCGGTACGCGGGAAAAAAATATCAGGAAATTCTTTTTTCGGATGAAAAAATTTTTACCGTAGAAGAGAGCTACAACAAACAAAATGATAAGGTGTACGCACACAGTAGTGAAGAAGCGAGCAACCGTATTCCGCGTGTCCAACGAGGTCATTTTCCATCCTCGCTCATGGTATGGTTGGGAGTGTCTTATTGGGGCTTAACAGAGGTACATTTTTGTGAGAAAGGTGTAAAAACGAATGCAGTTGTGTATTAAAATACAGTCCTGACGAACCTTGTGGAACCTGTTTCTCATACCATGTTTAATAACAGGCACTGGGTATTCCAACAAGATTCGGCGCCAGCTCATAGAGCGAAGAGCACACAAGACTGGCTGGCGGCGCGTGAAATCGACTTCATCCGGCACGAAGACTGGCCCTCCTCCAGTCCAGATTTGAATCCGCTAGATTACAAGATATGGCAACACTTGGAGGAAAAGGCGTGCTCAAAGCCTCATCCCAATTTGGAGTCACTCAAGACATCCTTGATTAAGGCAGCCGCCGATATTGACATGGACCTCGTTCGTGCTGCGATAGACGACTGGCCGCGCAGATTGAAGGCCTGTATTCAAAATCACGGAGGTCATTTTGAATAAACTTTAGTGTCCTAAGAATCTATGTTTTGTTAAGTTCATTTTGGTATATAAATGGTTACATAATGAATAAACTTGTTTCAATTATTTTATATAAAACATGTGACAGAATTTATGACCTGACTAGGTATGTACCTAGTAATAAATTATCTATGATATAAAGTACTTAGTACCAGATACTTTGCAGATGACGTGTCGGTCGTAGTAACCGGCAAGAAAATCACACAATATAACCATGAATATTTTCTTAATTCAGCGACTGACTCTATAATTAATTGGTTAGACTGTAATCATTTACATGCCAACATTGCAAAAACGAAATATATTAATTTTCGAAATTATAACACAATTGCAACAAACTATAACGTCATGTGTAAGGGACAACAAGTACAAATGACAAATGATTATAAATTTTTAGGCACATATGTAGACGAACATTGCAATTGGAAGACTCATATTGAGTATGTTTGCTCCAAATTGAACCGTTTCGTCTTTGCACTGAAACGTTTAAGGCGTACGGTAAATATAAATGCTGCACTCACAGCTTATCATGGTTATGTGGCCTCAGTTTTGCGGTATGGTCTTTTACTTTGGGGAAACTCAACACACATCACGAAGGTATTTTTGGTACAAAAGAAGTGTATCAGGGCAATCTGTAGCGTTCATCCGCTTGATTCGTGTAGGCCACTCTTTAAAAAACTAAACATTTTGACTTTGACGGGGTTGTATGTTATGCAGGTCGGAATGTTTGTTAAAGAGCACCCAGATATGTTTGAGAAGTTGGAGAAATATAAACATTTCCAATTCACTAGCAGAGATCCTACTAGGTTAAGGATAGCAAGTAGTAGAACTGCTCTACACCAACGGAATTGCAATGCAATGGCCATTAAAGTGTACAACAAAATGCCAATGGCTATCAGAGAGCTTCCACTAAAATTCTTTAAAGTCAAGCTACATCATTGGCTAGTTGAAAATTGTTTTTATGACTTGAAGGAATTCTGGAGCTTTAAATGTGTAAAATAATTTAATATGGACATTGAATTTATTATATAATACTTATTTAGACGTAATATAAACTTGACATGTGTATCACTCTATAATTGCAGTTAAATTTAGTATATTATTTAATATCTACCTACGTGACTTTGATCAATTTTTATCTTTTAAGTAGTTTGTGACTTGTTGGCCTATGTATACTTGTATAGATATATTTTCAAATTAAATATTTTTATATTAATTGCACCGACATACTAATCATATATTAATGCAAGATTTTTTGTATGCCAGTTTCTGGTGAAACATGCAGGACTTCGTGAACATTGACATCAATATTGTACCATGTTTCATGCAAATAAATAATTTCATTTCATTTCCATTGATCTGAACATCATTATAGGTATGTTTGGTAGACGTGGATGCCAGGTGTAGGGCCATGTTGATTAAACTAATATAAATCTGTGGGAGTGAAGGTACCTTCCAGCAGCAGCAAAGTGCTGCAGCTGCGCGACGGTGAGCGAGTGGTGCGAGCGCGCGCGCGGTCGCCGGCGATTATACTTACTTACTTGTTGGATGCTATACACACACATTGTATTGAGGAAAGCAAATTTAACAGCACTGCTTACTACTTTGCTACTTAGTAAATATAAGTAATTTAAAGAGATAGGCCCTGTCTTTTTGGCACATAAAGGAGCCGATGATTAATGTCTCGTAAGTACCGAGTGTGCAACCGAGGTTTTAATAAACGTCGTCTTCGCCTCGGGGCGGAGCCGGCGCGGGCCGGCTGGAATGTTGATCGAATAGTGATCGCTCTGTGTGCCCGCGACCGGTTCCAATATATTCCATAGAGCAGCGGTTCTCAAACTTTTTGGTCACGGAACCCTTTTGACAAGCAAAATACTTGACAGAACCCTACAATAAAACAATAGTTTTTAAAAGTGTATTCTTTAACAATCTCGACTTTATGTTTTCGAAGATAGAGCCGGAAGTCACTTGTTCACAACTATAGAGTCTAATTCAGAGGCTTTTATCAAAGGGACTGCGCGCTCGCAAGTATACTTACGCGCGGCGGGCGGAGTCAAAACGTTCGACCAGTGACCAGAGAGAGGTGTTATGATTTTTTCTAGTCTTGCGGAACCCCTACAGGGGTAGCGCGGAACCCTAGGGTTCCGCGGAACACACTTAGAGTACCGCTGCATAGAGCAAATACTTACGTGTTCCTCGCGGCGCACACCGCAACGCAGCGCCACCGAATGGACACAAAGTGGAGAAGAAGAATATAAACATCGCATCGCGCGCGACTCGACCGAAGGTGAAGTGACAGTGGGTGGGTAGGTACAATGCAGTGGCTTATTTCGTTGCGCCCGAGATAGCAAGCTCTAGCCATTGATACCCTATCATGAGACAATTCCTACCACGGATGGATAAAAAGTTTCATTTACCATTATTACAATTACTATACCGCATCTATTACGAGCTAACTACTAATGCAGTTACTAGTGCCTACAATGTAGATAAAGGTAATTGATCAACGATTGTGCCTACATAGTAGATGAAAGTATTGTAAACTGCTGGATCAACATTTTTGTCTTGCAAATGGAGCTTTCATGAAAAATTAATTTGTACTAGGATCTACATGGTGCATATAGTGCAGACGCAGTAAGTAGTACCTACTCTAGGTTCTCCAAATGCCAAGATATTCAAGATATTTTAACCACCATAATATTAGGTAGGGTCGAGACTATCGAGCGAGTGTGCTATATGGTATGATATTTAGGGGTTCTAAGTTGAACAATGAGGCTCTAGAAATAAAATGTAATACGGAGCGAGTAAAACATAGTAGGTAAGATCTGTAAATTCCGTAGTGTCTTACCTACTCGTACTATCGCTACGCAGACGCACAGCTGGAATGGAATGTTCGACGGAACGCGATAGTGTGTGAACTTTGCGAGTCCTGCGCTCACAAACGAGCTTCCTAATTGGTTTGTTATCATATGGGTTAAGTGGTCCAGAGTGGCTGCAGTTCGCGTCGCGTCGCTCGGAGTCCCATTAGACCTGTACCTACGTGTAAGGCGCGCGGGCGCAGCCGGCTCGCCACACTCACGTCACCAGAGAATGCGCCGCGTTTGCACTTTCAACCTACAGTCGCACGTGTCAGTGAATACGGTTTCACTTTTGTTAACGAGATGAGCGACTAATTCTGTCTCGCCGGTAGTGGCGGGAGGCGTCGCGATATCATCCGATATTAAGATGTCCTGCTGCGGGCAGACGGGATACACATCGAGCCCGTATGTGATGCAGCAGGAAACAGTAATGTATGGGCCCTTGTGATGCAATAAATGTGCAACTACGGGCCACGAGGTACCTAGTGATGAGCGAGTGTCGGATCTGTTTACTACGTATTCTGTGGTGCCGTCTGAATGCCCTCTTATTATGTGCAAGGGACGGACAACACGGCGCTTGTGCGAGCACTCCGGCCCGCTGCCACCACGACCGAGTCCGACGGCACAGACAGAGTCCCCGCTCTATATTCCTCTACCTCGTTCTATGATACTGTAGTCCATGGTGCGTTTATAAACTATGCCCAATGACATGACTGTGTTGGCTACCTGTGTCTACCTACGTGTTTATAATGTACCAACACTTTTTATTAGCACACCAGCGTTCCCAGTACGAATAATGTCGCGTGCACTCAATGGGTCAAATAGGTTTGTTTGATTGTTATGAAATACTTTTGGATCTAATCACTATCTATCATTTTGTTAAGTAATTCTATTTCAATAAAATTCAACTTTAATTCTAAGAATGTTATTATGTATTTAATGGTAATGAGTTACAAACAGCCTATTTAGTCGTCCTAATTGAGAATACCGCAGTAACAACTATTGAATTACGTAGTAGGTATATAAAGGCGTAATGACTCAAATATCTAAATAAATAACTCCTAATTAAGTAGCAGTCGTGCGCGCTGTGTCAACTAAAATGATGATGATGATTGAGGTCGGCGACACATCGCACAGGCGGCGCATGCATTGCAGCGTCAGCGCGGAGTCGGTTGCGCCACCTGGCGGCAGCTTCCGCGAACCGGCCCGCGGTGTCGCCGCGCGCGGACACCACGCAGCGCTGCCGGGGTTGCGCAACGACGGACCAACGTGACACCCGACAACGTTGACGTCGTCGATTTAGAAGAATGGATAAATGTGATATTTTTGCGACGTTTTAAAAGATAATTGCACACAAAGCATGTACAGTCGTGAGTTCGTGACATTACGACATTCCTAAAGTCGGTCATCGTCAAGTGACGGACTCTTTAAACCGCTAAACGGTAATGGTGCCGGTGTACATTTAGCTGTTTTAGAATTACCTAACCCAGGAGGTGCTTTGTACTTACAGCACTGAATACACATTTGTAGTTATTGTTATTTACAGCTTCTTATCTTTGTCTGCTGTGTTTACTAAAAATAGATGTAGTGTAGGCAAATAAATAAAAATATGCTCGCAACAGCTTCGTTCTACGCTGTTTGTGGTGGCGCATGGTGGTGGTGGCGGTGGTGGCGGTGTGTCATGCCCGGGACTCGGGTCAATTGTTGACCATTGATTATGAAAGCGTCACCGGCACCTCTCGATAATATGACTCTACGCAAACTAAAGACTGATCTTTTGGTTTAAGCTGATCTTTTGATTTGATTATTTTCTTGAGTCTTTGATGTACCTACCTTCTGCTGGTAACCTACTTATAATAATAATAATATATTATCAATGTATGAAATATCGACTGAAAAATAACGAATCTTTCTATGGATAGGAGTCCATAGAAAGATTCGTTACTCCTACATCCAAATAGTCGGCTGCAGTTTCATGTTGCCAACTTGTCATGAGATTGGGGGATGCATTGCGACGCGGACACGTGTCCGACGGTAGCCGGATGTGCCCGCGGCGACCTCCACCTACCGCTTATATAACGTACAGTACGTATAACGTATAAAACGGCCCTATTATGTAACATGACTGTGTACGATAAATGATTGCAGTAGGTACTGGCCTGCGTCAGGTTCCTCCACCGCGGCCCACGACCGGCTCACCGCACACGGCGCCGTTTGTGTAAATAAATGAAACAGCTAAATGTACTCTCCCGCGACCCTGAACCTTGTTCCTGTTATTTATGGGACGTTTGCAAAATAATAATGAACGGCAAAGTTACTAATGAAACATAAAGCATACAATATCGGAGAAGAAATCTGTCAAAGTATCGGGAAAAGTATCAGGTTTGCGCAAAATAAAGTAATTGGCACCGATCTGAGGGTAGTAAATGTACTATTTACAGTGTTGTGTTGAATCTCGCAGTAGCAGAGTCTTGCGACCGGCAGCCAGGTACACGAATATAGGTACATTGTGCTTAGCCGTTATCGGAACTGTAACCGAAGGACACCATCCGCTATGTGGTTACCTGACCCTTTCGAGGAAGCGACGTGCCGTTGAACGATTTATTTCGAGGTATATACTTACGAGTAAGAAAGCTAATGTTACGAGTTACCCGGAAAATAGCTTACGGCGTGTAATAAGCATCGATACGTCCTTCGTACGAGCAGCGATCGTGGAATAACGGTGCGGCTCCAATTAGGTAATGATGAGATTTATGTAAAAAGACAACGCTGCCGAAACCGAGACCATTAGATGAATAAAATAAATGGGGTCGCCCTCGTACGCCCGCCGCGCCGCGACGCGGTGCGACTCTCCGCCGGTGGCTTGGAGACGTATACAAGGTATATAGGTGTGTGATCTCGAATTAGTAATAAAAACCTTTTGCTTTTTATATACAAATCAAATGTTAGCATTGAACGGCAACCCCAGCGCGGCGTGTCGTACAATGGATAAATCTGATTGTGCTTCCGCCGCGGTGGGTGTGCGAGTGTGCGAAGCACTGGCTTTTCGTTTCGACGACGGTAATGTACCCAAATCTAAATAGGTACAAAAGAAGGAGGTCTCCTTCGGTAGAAAGCAATTACATTTTTTATGTGATTACATTTTATTCCCTCGAAGGCAGTCGAGGGCATTAAAGAACAAAAAAAAAACAAAATCGTGCGGCGTTCCAGATTATTCCAGATACGATATCAAAAATAATAAAATAAATAGTAGGTTATAATTATATGGTATGGACTCGGGCCGACCGGTCGGATACTGGGATATTGCTTTCGGAGAAAAACCTTGCATGGGCCACATTCGCTTTTCGTCTGATTTTTGTATTAGTTTTCATTATTCGGACACTGTTCATACAAAGTGCAACAAAAACGATGCAAACGTATGCGGCATGCATTGCATTAGCCTTAGGGTAGTACTATTATATTAATAATATCCGAAGCATTATGTACATTTCGCAATAAAAAATGGTTTTGCCATCTGTGCACAGCTTTGTCGATAGAACAATGAGCCAGAGATGAAGAATGTACAGACAAAATACAAATGCAGAAGTAACTTTAGTAGGCCCCCCAAAATGTTTTTCTCTGAGGTATGGCGTAGCGTGGTGCGTTTGGGCGTCGCCAATGTCATTCATGTGACGAATTTGTGACGAACACTATTTTTCATTTACAAAATTTAAAAAGTATTCATAACAAACCGGCAATCAACAAGAACTGCAACAAGCAACGTCCATCGACGTTTGTAGGCTTTAATTATTACAACACGTAGGTTGGTCTAAATGAGTTTCACGTACGAACGCCCTCGGCGCGGCCTCGGGGCTCGTCCCAAGGCGTAGTACTGTACAAGTCGAGGGGTCGCGAGATACCCCGACGACGGCAGCTTGCTTTATTACTCGCCTGTCGTCCAACACTCCATTCCGTCGATGTAACACAATGGCAACGTTTAACAACTCCCATGGTAGAATTGGTAATTTCTCCATTCGAGTGATCCCCGCGGCTTCGGATACGAAACTTTCACTTACGATAAGACGTATATTTAGGTGCTCACCTATGTTGTCACAATTGACTCGGAGCCGCTGAAGGATCTCAGCGAGTGGGTCGCGTTTGTTGTTTGCGAGCGGTGTGAGGATTGACTAACATTCGATAAGCTCGGCTCGGCGTAGCGGCGCGTGACTCACGCCTTATCTCGTGGCGAGCTCCTTGGGTCGAAGTTTGCGTTTTGTTTGTTATTGGTTAGTATTAGCTGATTGCACTCAGACACCCAGCGCAGTTTCCCTGGATTCATAGTTGAGTGCGCACGGAGAGGTCGCAGCACATCGCATTCATTTTACACAACTGCCGATATAATAAGGCGTGAGTTATATTTGGAGTGGTATTACTACCTCGCTCTATTAGTTTACCATATAAGTAGTCGATAAAGCACCATATCGATACTGGTTTACGTAATTGAATAAGAATCCAAAGATTAACATAAAAAAGCAAATTAATGTCCTACGAGTCGCGAAGGTAGAGTCATAAAGGGCATTGGCATTTATGCATTGTTGTGCATTGAAGCAGGTAAGTACTTTCCATTAATAAATGGATATGTTCTTCGTATAGGCAGAAATATGAACCATTTATTTACCGAATTAGCAGCAAACCCCGTGTATCCGTCCACGAGAGCAATGAGCGCGCTGGCGCGGCAAATACACAAATGAATGTCAGATGACTGTGAAATAAGAGAAAATAGACCTCCAGCAAGACCGCCTCGAACAGTAGAGTAGGCTGCGGGCGCGCCGCCGGCCGCTCGCACATGCTGATATAGTACAATAGATGCAAATGACCGCAAAAAATGATACGCTACGTGCACCTGAACATGTAGAGTAAGAGGCTAAGAGGACACAATTCGGCTTGATAATTATGTAGAGCGACAGCAATAGTCATACTGACTGATAAGAAGTTGGTATGAAACGGAATTTAGCTCTTTTACTTCGCTGAGCTCTTGAGTTCATCATAATGGCATCGCTAAAATAATTCTCTTGCACCGAGGCAGAGTACACTACTCGTACGTACATAGTCGTTGCAGCCTTAGCAGGTGTCTTACCTACAGTCAATAGATACAATATCAGTGTTTGAATATAGAGTATGAGCTCATGCGCTGTGCCTAAAATGAAGGTAGCAAATTGTTGGCCATTCGAACAAAACATCTGAGTCATTCTCATTACCGCACGTTTTTGTTATATTTGTTTCTGTTAAGTCTATTAAGTATAACAAAAATCACAAAGTAAAGCTCCTTCCAAAGAAGTACCAGCGCCAATTTCACGTTTCGATGTCGCTAATGAATCATAATGAGTATTTATGTGGTGTAATTACCTACGGCTGTTCCGTTGGTGGCCTTGGCGCGGCCTCGACCGGAGTTTAGCTTCACACGTGATAAATATTACTCGTCCTTTAGCGTAAATTAAGTGTTGTTTTTCACAAAATAAGTAGCAGCGTGAGTAAGTAGTGGAGTCCTAAACAAAACCAAAGTCAGTACTTATAACCGGCGAGCATGTGGGTGGAGCATAAGGCACTCACGAAAGTGTAAGCAGCGAATGAGATGTATAAAGATCGCAGCATGTGGAAAGATGTAGTCTTTGTCTACATCGGGAAAAAAACGAGACTATGTATGTATGCATGTGTAATAAGTATCATACAGATTAGCAACAATAGCAACTCCCTTGATGGTACGTGGTCATCGTCCCACCCGCAATAATAGGGGCATTCTAAGTGCGTCCCTATAAAACAGGACGTCTGTCTGAATAAACAATATCTACCTACTACGAAATAATGTACGCGTCACATCCTCTTCAAACCGCCGCGTTTCATCACCAAACATCGCTTGGGAAATTCTCAACCGACTCCAACAGAGTCACGGCTCGGCGAGGCGGCGCGCGGGGCGGCCGCGGCGGTCTACGTGTGCGCGGTGCACTATCGTAGAGAGTAGGTACTTACTATGCACCCACTATAATTCACTGTCATGGAGGGTTGCCAAGAATCGGTGTGTCGGAATACCGATATATTATGTTGCGGCGTCCACACGTAAGGTGCGCGAGAGCCTTCGACCTTCACACGTCAAGGTGATACGTTCGCGTATTACGTTCGGACCATTTCGAAACGTAATCGACTCGGTCCCGCGTCTAATCTGGGTTTCGAATATTTAAATTGTAATCTGTCGACATCTATTTTATTATTCATGACGCTGAGGGGCTCAATATTCAACCATCTTGTCACTTTTCTGATACGACGCGCATAAATAATAAATAAGACACCAACAAAAAAAATACACATTGTTTGTTTTATTTGTTACACAAAACTACTCTACCAATTTTAGATCAAATGGAGTGCCCATTAGTAAACAAAGAGTTTTTGTTAAGCCGATTCGCGCAATTTACCGTAATCACTAATGTAATTGTAGTCTCGGAGACCTGATGACCCAAAATTGTGTGTGTCTGTGGTAGTGTGCCTCAACCGAGGAGATTGGTCCGGCTCTGCCGCGTCGGTGCAATTGCCAGTGTAATTACCTCCAGGTTTTTTAGTGGCGGCTAATTACTTTAATGGCGAGTGGACACGTTTCCGACAGGTGGCGTGGCGGGCTGGAGAAACCGCGGCAAAAAAGTCGTCGGTTCGCTGTGTGGTTCGCTTCGATCACATTCCATTCACTGATCTTATTACAAAGCTATTGATTCGGATCGTTGTTGCAGACTTGATTCAATATAAAATACAAACGTATTGAAACGAAAGTTCGTTCGGAACGGAACAAAAAATATTGACGATAATGATACTACGCTTCTATGATCTCGGGGCGCATAATACGTCGCTCACGATTTTAGTAAAAAAATCGGGTATTGAGAACTTTTTGATTTATTGTGGTATCATCATTTCGTATTTGGTGTTTTCTCTCGCATTAATAAACAAAATAACATTAATTGATACAGCTAATATAAATCTTACTTTAAGCCTGTAGAGGTGGAGAAGTGGTCTACCTAGTCGTGTCAAGGAGAGAACTCTCAACTACTAGCACATTACTATCAAAGATTTCCGCGAAACATGAAAATCATTGCTAATCCATAGAGTAGTACTGCATAATATCGATACATATAGCTGAACCCCAGCCTCTATTCTACCACGTGTATATCGAGGCACGAGGGATACACGTGTAACCGAACGTTACTTTTATGAATATTATCGAATCTTATTGCAAGAGGCAACGCAGAAAATGGTTTCACTGTATCAGAGACAAACCTGGTGGTTGTTGTATTGTGTAACATATTTTTGCAAAGAATCCAACAAAGAGTCATAATCCGCGGCCGTGCGTGAGTAGCTACAGTTTCACAAGACTACGCACTGGAATGTTAGCTGTTGGTCGTGTTATAGCTCTGCATGACGTTAATATAGCTTACGGCTAAAGCCATGGCTGTGAGCCTCCGCGCCGCCCCGGGTCCACGGCGCGGGTCGGCGGGTGCTACGGCCTTTGTGATCGTTTAACCAGCTCATCGTGACGGTCGCTCATCGCCCCCCGTTCATATGCTAATCTGCCTCGCTCTGCACACGCGTGTATGGACTAAAAGAGCTTTGGCCCGCCAAACTGAATTATATCTCGCCGGGCGCGATATTATGAACGTGACCAGGATTAATGTAGCAGATTACACTCAGGCAGTTTATTAACTCACATCAATTTTATTAGAATAAAGTGATCGTCAGTAGAAATCAATTAAGTTTAAACTGTCGGACAACAGAGGTTTAATGGGAGATAATGAGTGAGGCCGGGGACTTGAAGAGGCGATATGCACCCTCGTGTATCCGAGTGTCGCGAGCCGCGTCTTTCTCGTGTTGCATGTTGCATCGCACGCAGCGTCGCGCGCGCTCCTCGGGATTATGTCGAGCGAGAGCAGTGCGAGTGCCCGCATTCCCCGCGTATCGAATATCGGCCATTGTGGTGCCCTACCGTTAGCTCATATTATCGGTATTTGTTCATTCTAATATTAGCTAACCGCAAACCGCCACATTCATAACAAAGCGCTCGACTCGGACCCTTCAAAGAACCTACTGGGCATAAACTATCTAATGAGTGCGCGTATTGGGCATTTTGTTACCCACAATAGTGTGAAGTATTTACGGGCTTCTGTTTGTGCAGTGGGGAGAAGTAGTATAGCGAGCTCCAGCGACCAAGGCCGCGCCGCGGGCGACGGCTGCGCGCCGCGATAGCCCGCCCTTGTTTGCACACGCGCTTGCACAAACAATACACTTGCACCGACAATTAATTAGTTTAACAAAATTCATATCACGATGTATAAGAAAATATGGTAATAACAAATAGCATAGGGAATCTATCTGCGTATAGCAAGTTCGTTCACCTACAACTTTTACAAGGGAGACACAGCAATAGTACACAGCTCCAAGTACACAATCCAGTATCCATGTCATTTCCTTCAATGAAATTATTAAAATACTTTTTCGCTTTTAGTTGAAACCACAATCAATGAAACGTAGATTTTAATGTCACGCCAACCAATCAACTGACTGGCTGCTGCAGACCTCGCCTTGCGCCCCTTCATCTAATATCCATCAAACAAGGGAGAACCTCAATCAGTTCCCTCCCCCACTCACGACCGCTGCCGCCGCGGCGTGCATAATATTATGTATCAAAGATGCATAGTAATGAACGGGAACTGTTTTGAACAGGGATCTTAGCTCCTAATTAACCATTACCTAAAGAATAGAACAGTTCGATGTCTATGTGAGCTTTAGGAATGAGCTTGCGCGCGCGTCGCTTGTACGCAGGGTGCGGTGTGATCCCGGCGGAGCTTTCAGCCGTGTCAGCGAAGTCACAGTCCGGGGCGGCGCCGCACTGCGCGCGATCGACTGATGCTTAACTTTCAGGAGCTGCAAAGGAAACTTTAAAAACTATACTTGCTTTTTAAAAATTTTAATGATATCTAATATTACTCTTTATTAAGGTAGCCGAACCGAATGCCAGTAAATAAAAAACAAACCTTCTGATACTATTTATGTAACTAAAACATAATGCAGCTGACTGGGCATCTGGTCTCCGTCGAGTAACGGCTGCGCTGCACGTTAGTCTCATGTTATAATTAGGAGGAAAGTCAACAAATAGCGGAAGTTTATCAAATTTACGTGCAACACCTGCGCGGCGGCGAGCGGCGCGGCGGCGCGGCGGCGGTGGCGGCGGCGCCCCGCGCGCTGAATACAACTGCTCCTACTACGGCGCGGCTGTGGGGACCGGCCAGAAACGGTTCATTTCCGCCTATCACAAAGTTATATTCACTATTTACGACACCAAATACATATTGTGAGGACAAGATACCTCACCCAAACCGGTTATTGATATGATTTGTGTGCATTTGTTACAGAGCATGACCCAGTTTCAACATTGAAT
Organism: Hylaea fasciaria; assembly: GCA_905147375.1. Taxonomy (NCBI): domain Eukaryota; kingdom Metazoa; phylum Arthropoda; class Insecta; order Lepidoptera; family Geometridae; genus Hylaea; species Hylaea fasciaria. Next base: position 149,573 of record LR990194.1, read on the forward strand.
TCATAACAACAACAGAACATACTGTCTCCAAGTCTCCATTCATAGTTCCGCCCACGACTCCAGTCATCAAATTAATCGATACAACGATCCCAATAATGCCGACGATGTGCGTTACCGTGCGGTAGCCCGGTACGCACTGTTGACACGGCTCGTGTGTGTGCCGCCTTATTTGGCTACGAACAAAGGGCGGGACGTTCTTGCTGACTTAATTAGCTTTTGTTAGTCTTTGTATCGCTTTTTTCTTTGTATTGGCTGTGGTATTGGTGCTTATTATACTTTAATGACGTTATTTTCCAACAATGTATTGTGTGCAATTTTATTGGGTTCAACTTTTATTAGGCATAAAATAACTTTAACTAGTAATGAGTGAAGTTGTCTTTGATTCGCGATTATTTTTGTACTTGGGTAGGCTGACGTTCTGACGTGCTGAACATGCTCAGTCTAGATCGGGACAAGCTCTAAAAGACTGCCGCCGGAATACCCCGACCCCGATAGAAATTATAAGTAGTTTGGCGACAGATATTGTACTGCGCTCATCGCTTCCATTTTCTCCAAAAGGTAGATGGTTCGTGCAGCAGCCCCGTTCACGGTGCGCGGAGACTACGTGCCGTTTCCTCCTCCGGTGGCTGGCGACGGTAAGTGGCGCGGGTCGTGCGACGGTAACGGTCACGAGCGACGATCGGCCGCGAACTCCACTCGAGAGACACCGGAGAGTCGACAACCTACTCGTGTACTCATTCTACTTTCCCAAATGGAATGCCATTTTGCTTGAGTGCGGCGAAGCAGGCGCTGTGCCGGTGTACTGTGTGCACAACCTTTAGTCACGAGTCGGTAACCCGCGAGGGGGACTACTCGAGCTCGCGTTCGGGCACAGAATACATAGTAGTACGAACTTGCGTTCAGGTGGATAACCGACAGTTGTCGTGATGAAGACGTATGGTTCTCTTTCGATCGCTACGTCACGCTTCGGTCCCATTAGCGAACCTTTTAGAACATAATTGTGACAAGTCACTAAACTCGCCAATGTTTCGATTGACACCTCATGGATTTTAACAAGTTATCAGCGGAGTCGAAATTACTGTGTTTTTCTTTTATTTGTGACGGTTGTTTACTGCTGATAAAACGAAACGAAACCATTAAGGAGTGCGCCATAAGTTATCTGAAGCCATTACGGAGCGATAACATGACAAATCAATTTATGATATCTGTCGGTGCGCTCTGTCGCAACCTCCAAATTGAATAAAATCATAAATCTCGTCTCTATTCTGTTGGATGGTCGCGCGGATTCGTTGCACTTCGTGAATGTAGGTAGCGGCAAGGTTTACTCGTTTATTTATACTTTTCTGTCGATTTGCTAACTCTATTATTACGACGTTCATTCTATGGCAATTTAATAACAATAGTCTTTGCGCCGGTAAAAATTCTAAAATGTATAACTACAATACAAAGTAATGATTACCTATTATATTGTACCATTTATACCAAAACATATACAAAACATACACACATAAACTTTGAGGATTAGACTTCTGCGTCGGCACCCCCAAAACTCCTGAACCGTTCATGCATACTGACTGAACTATTTTCGAGGAAAATTCAAGACAATACTAAGCCGCAGCACTTAGGTCACTTTTGCAAATAAAGAAGACACGTGCAGCAGTTAGACAGGCTGGAGACGTAACGCAAGCTCTACGTGATCACGTAGGGCTTGCGTGGTCACAGCCCGCAGAGGCTGGTGTAGCGGCGGACAGCACGCGGCGGCAGGCCGCGGCGGGCGCAGCTCACGGGCCGCGCACCACGCACGACACGTTCTAGTGCTCTAATAGAAACAAACGTTTTTCCAATTTGCTCTCATTAGCATCGGCGCGATAACAACACGTCGCTTGTCACCGCCGTAAACGTGCGGCACGTTATGCGGAACTTATTCTATCATTGTCGTAAAGTAGCTCGTTTGTTGGTTTGGTAGTTTGGTCGACGTCGTTTGCCTCTGTTGTACTGGTATCGCCCAAGGTCGTAAACGAGCAGATGTGATAAGGTCACCTCTTTTCGTGTCGTCGAGAAGTAGGTTTTTTTATAAATAGAATTTCATAAAAATAACAGACGAATTAACTGTCTCCTCTCAACTTCCGTACCGGAGTGCCCTTAGAAAATAATGATCTCCTCAACTGCAACAAAGATTCAGCTGCGCGGAACATTTGTAGCATGCTCATAGTCTCCGCCGGGCCGCACTACTCCGCCGGGCCGCGCTACGAGTACAAACATGGTATGTAACAAGAAGACCGGAAAATTTCACTCGATAAACGAATAAAGTAAGTAAACAGCACAGATGTACAAATGAGGTGAAAATTGTTCGGGTGTAGCGGTGCGCTGGAAAGATGGGCTGTTGCAACCCGCGTGCCTGTACAACCACGAACGTGTTTACGAGCCAGGTTGGGAGTGCATTCCGTTGTTGATGAGTGTTGAGGCAGATTCCAGTTTCACTGGAGTCAACTCTGGAGCTGAACTGGAGCTGAACTGAACTGAACTGGAACAAACTCAACGCGGTCGACCCTATAGCTTTGACACAATATCGTTAGACTTTTGTTGAATTTAGCCATTTGTATGGAGTGTCCACCTTATGACTATAGTAGAGATATCAGTTTGACTATGTAGTTTTATAAAGTTAGATAGACTGCGCCACTTTATAGGCGGGTGGATTATTTGGATCTATATCAGACCGCTCGCTAGAAGTAAAAATAAGCAAAGCCACCGTTGTCAGATACGATCATCATGATCATCATCATGACACAAGCTTACTAAATAGACGACGTAGACAACACTATTATTCACGTTCCACTGGCGATACCAGACATAATTATTCTAACATAAACATTTTAATCATAATCAGAAGGTATACCTACTCTCATCCATGTGAAGTCTGCGAGCGTGCGTACGGGTAGTTACGGTTGCCCGTGGGACAGGCGCGCGTAACTTGAACCCCGTGAAAGCGCAAAGAAACAAAAATGATCCCATCAAAAACATTACATGTACAAAAATGCACAAGTCTCGCAACGCAGTTTAACTGCTAAAAAAGTTGTGATATCGAATGTAAACCAAGTCGGTTAATTTCAATACCTTCCTATACCTATCTATGGGAGCAGTTATATCTTTATTTCATTAGTAAATAGAGTGACTTGGCAATTGCACACGGCAACATAAATCTATGTTTAGCGCTTTGTGCTTGTATTTGTTTGAAATTACACCTATACCGAAGACTATATTTAGATAGCTTAGTAGATTATGCTACCCTGTACAATCGCCAAGACACTGTAATTTACTAAAGAAATAAAGATATAACTGCTCCCATAGATAGGTATAGGAAGGTATTGAAATTAACCGACTTGGTTTACATTCGATATCACAACTTTTTTGGCAGTTAAACTGCGTTGCGAGACTTGTGCATTTTTGTACATGTAATGTTTTTGATGGGATCTCATTTCTTTTTGTAGGTTTTCTTTCTTTATTTCGTTTTTTTGCGAAACATGCATCAACGCGCGCCCCGCGCATGCGCGGCCGGGCCCCTTACGACATAGGTCATGCTCATAGATTATCATGAACGAGTGTCTTTGCGTCTCCACAGATGCGTATTAGGTATAAGGTACCTAGGTACCTATTTTAATGTACCTAGATAGGTAACGAATTTGTTCGACCTATAAAAGTGTAGGTAGGTATAGTATAGGGATTTGTATCACTATCTGTTGTAGGTGTACCTATAGTGGAAGTTTTTAAAAAGCGCTCAACTATCGAATTTCTCGAAGCCATTTCTCATTTTTAACCCATGACCCATTTCATTCAATTTCAATGAAGTCTATTTATTTATTTATTTATTCAAGAAACACCAACAGTACACATATTAAACAATTTAAGGAGAAACACTTAAGGCTATGACAATTATCATAGAAATTCTGATATGTATACCCTTTACAGGTGTCTACAACATTCAATGACGGTACAATATCAGAGAAAAAAAAATAGTTAAGTTAAACAAAATAAAAAACAATTTAGCACAAATTATGGATGTCAGAACATGTTCCCGTTGAGGGACTTTACTACTTTATTCTTAAAAACATATAATGAATCGTGGAAAATATCGAGATCAATCAAGGAAGAATTCAATTCGTTGTAAGTGCGAGATATTCTCGGTAGAGGAGAGTTGGATGCTAAGTTTGTTTTGGCGGCTGGTACTTGAAAAATTTTATAGATTTTCTGTCGCGGGTAATGGTAAGGAATGTTTAAAGAAATGTCTTCTAGAATAGAGGGACAATCTGTTAAGTTGTGAAGAGATTTATACAAAAAAGTAAGGTCACGGACTTTCCTCCTATCGCGCAATTTATGCATTTTAAAGAAGGATAAACGATTTTCATAAGGACTCCTATGAGAGATTCCCGGACGTGAAAAGGCTAACGACCTCGTGAAAGCTCGTTGAATAGCTTCAATACGTTGAGAGTGTGACACATAGAAGGGACTCCACGCCACGCTTGAGAATTCCAGACAGCTTCGTACCATTGAGTTATAAAGTATAATTTTTGTTTGATAAGATTTAAAATTTATTGTGTTTCGCCTAATAAATCCAAGCTGTTGAGCTGCTTTCTTAACCACTGAGTTAATATGAGCTTGAAAAGTTAATCGGCTATCGATTAGAACCCCCAAATCACGAATCTCACTGACCTCTTGCAAAGGTACACCATTCAAAGTGTACACAGAATTAATGGTGTTTTTCTTGCGCGTATATTTAATATAATAACATTTTTGTACATTAAGATGCATCTGGTTTATGTCACACCATTCTTTTATATGATTTATGTCACACTGAATAAGATTTGTGTCTGCATTACCATTTACTATTTTATATATTTTAAGGTCGTCCGCGAATAGCTTATAGTTGCAATGTTTTATGTGTGTCGTAATATCATTGATAAATATCGAAAAAAGAATAGGTCCCAGATGCGACCCTTGTGGAACACCCGATTCGGCATAATATATTTCAGATTCATACCCATTAACAAATACTATTTGTTCCCTTCCTTTAAGATAAGACTTGAACCAATTCAGAAAGGACCCGTGAAAACCTATGAGTTCCAACTTCTTGATCAACAAACTATGACTAACTTTGTCGAACGCACTGCTGAAATCGGTGTATACCGCGTCGATTTGATTTCCTGTATCGAGTTGTCGAGACAATTCAGAGACGAAGCCAACTAAATTTGTTTCCACAGAGCGACCTCCCTTGAATCCGTGCTGCTGTGCTGAAAGAAGGTGACTGGTATGATGTGATACTATTGGGCATATCAGTGATTCGAACAATTTGGAGAAACATGATAAAATAGATATTGGTCTGTAATTTTTTACGTCATCTATGTTGCCCTTTTTATGAAGTGGTATGATCTTAGCCTTCTTCCATGCATTAGGAAACTCCCCTAATGATAAAGATTGGTTTATTATGAGGGACAGTGGTAGCGTCAGGGCAGTACCGCATCGCCTGACTAAAAGAGGAGGGATGCAATCAGGACCAGGGGCCTTACCATGACCTCTTATTGCGATCCAGTTGCGGACCTAAACAGAATCGTACCACTCACGTTCTACTCAGTCGTACCATAACGTCTTATTTTGACATCTTGCCGCTCAGTTTAGGTTGCCGCCATTTTGAATCTAAAGGAATTGACGTCTACCTTTTTGATATCGAAAGGCAGGTATTACTATTATTTAATGTTTCGTTCATTCATTTGGAACTAACCTACTTCTTTTGACCTTTTTACCAATACTGAACCGCTTAGTTGTCATAATTAGCGGCCCAAGAAAAGTTAAATATTTTCTCACCAAAACTGAATCGTTTTGGTACAATACTACACGTGCACATGCCCAAGGCTGGCAAAACCCGAGGTTTCGACCCGTGGTGACTTCGTCAGATGAACCGTAATCATCGCGGCATCCGCCACGGTCACAAATTCAACAATACGAGCCTTTTATTCTGAGAATACGGGTTGTAGCCCCGACCATCAACGAAACTCTCTCGCCTGGACGAGGAATCCTAAGATGTTAGACTCACACGAACAATAACAACATCGAGTTTCGGTGGGAATCCTATAGTGAAACGTTAGTTTTGTATTTCTTTCACAAACTTGTGTTTCTTCAAATGTTAATGCGTAGTATTGGTGGCATAGTAATCAATTAGTGTTCGTTAACGTACACGAGCGTGGGCAAATGATATAAACCGAAAAAGCGTGTCACTTCGCATTTTTTCCAAATCTCCCAAGAAGTTTCAGTAAAGCATCCACTACTTTACTGAATCGTGACTTTGACCATGTAAATACTTAATATATTTATTTATATCTAAACACTGAATGATTCCACCAATATTGCACATTAACACTCGAAGAAACACAAGTTTGAGAAAAAACATCTCACTATCGGATTCCCGCCAAAACTCATGTACCTACCTAGGTACTTTATAGCTTACAGCTCCACCACGGAGAATTTTATCGCAAATGAGTGAGCGAGGAATGAACGTCAACCTTACGTAGACGGAAAGAGCTATAGACGATTGGTATCGGTAGTCTCTTTCCCACAATAAGGAGAAGACCATGAGAAGACTATTCAAATGTTACTCGTGACGGAAAAGGACAGAGCTAGTCTATATTTTGCATCTTGCTATAAGTAGGTAGTATCCAGCAGTCTGTGGCTCTGCTTTCGATACATATAAAATTAAATAATATTTTAGCTATTCACGGTTTGTGCCATAGACGAAGTATCAATAGACTTGACCAAAGCGAATACCCGAAAGGGACACCTATGCTGCAATTGATAAATCGGATAAATTTAATACACGTTATTTAGGTGTAGCTCCAATCATTCGTGCGACATTCTAAAAGCCAAGATCGCTGGGTAATGGGTGTCCCCATAAATCGGAGATATATAATACACGTTATTTAGGTAGTGCTCCAATCATTCGTGCGACATTCTAAAATGTCAAGATTAGTTTGCTTCTGCAGCACAACAATAAATTAGTGCATACCTACGCTGACAAAAACAAAACATCATCATACTATCCTACTTACTCCTTTGTCTATTTGTATTCACTTGTCTCTTTTCTTCCCCGGATCTTGAGTTAAAGATCATAATATCTGTTGGATGAATAATCCGAGGTTTGTGCATTTAGTCATAGATAATAGTGTTCATTCATTCTAAGCTAAGCGATGTCAATCAGGGACATATTCATGATATTTTCAAAACCCCCGCTAATGGTTATTGATACATTGCTAAATACCGATATTTTCTTAGTACCTATTTTGGGAATTAAAATACTGAACACGTGTGTAATCACACGGTACAGGTAAATAGGTACGCGCAAGCCACATTCTTCTCGTGATCGTCGGCGTGGAAACAATTTTCAAATGAAGAACTATTTCTGCTGTGTAAAAAAAATATGAATAAAGCCTCAATTGCAGCTTGAACACGGAACGCTCAAACACACGCACAGACAAGTAGGTACGCGCAAGCTGAGCTTGCAAATGCAAAATTTAAAGCAAATCGAAAAGTGTACAAGCCAAGCCAAGCAGGTTTGCGCGTCATTCCGTTTTACCAACCACACACACACAGATCCCACAGTGTACGTGTACAAGCCGGCTTGCGCATGCAAAACTGTGGTGAAGCTTGTGCGTGTGGTTGGCCGTTGGCCGATGTGTATTTTAACCGATATTTGATATCGATACCTAGGTACCTCAAAAATATCAGTATTTCAGTGCCCGTTGTCGATCTCAATACGGTTATCTTTAAAAGTAGGTGATGGTACGAAATTAGTCGATCCAATTTAAGAACCTAAACTGGATAGAACCTAAAGAAAATCGTTTGCTATAAGGTGGGAGTAGGCCCCCAGGCCCCTTTAAGACATCCATAAGCTTGATTTTATCCATGACTAGCTGTTGCCCGCGACTTCGTCCGCGCGGACTATATATTTTACCATAATTCCAAATACTTAACTAAAAATAGACCATGACCTCGTGTTCGACATCGACATCCGATATGCGATATCCAACATGCTCGTACGACATCCACCATCTTCTATCAAAATTACTATCTTATATAAAAATCTAGCATTTTATACCAAAACCTAACATTTCATACAAAATTTACCATTTCCTAACAAAATCTACCATTTTCTACCAAAATACCATGTTCTACCCATAAGCTACCATTATCTACCTACTAAAATCTAAAATTTTCTACCACAATCTAAAATTTTGTTTCTAAATCTATTATTTTCTTACTAAATGTATTATTTTCTACCAAAAGCTACCATTTCCTACCAGAACCTACCATTTCCAATCAGAATCTACCATTTTCTACCAAAAAGTACCATTTTTAACCAAAGCTTCCTTTTTTTCCAAAATTTACCGTTTTCATCAAAAGCTACCAAATTTATCATTTCTACCAAATTAGCATTTTAACCAAAATCTACCATTTTAATTCCAAATTCACTATTATCTACCAAAAGCTACAATTCCTTCCAAAATCTACCACTATTACCAAAAATCTACCATTATTACCAATAATCTACCATTTCCTACTAAAAACTACCATTTCCTACTTTAAATTAATCATTTTCTACAAAATCTACCACTTTCTACCTACAATTTAGGATTCATTTAGTTCATTATTAAAACCAGATAAAACACGTGTTTAAAATCTTTAAAGGATATAGATGCCAAGTTTGTAGTTGATCAAACCGATAAAACACGTTGTTCCATCCAAACTTTGAAACCCCTTTTCACCCACTTAGGGTTTGAATTAAAAAAAAAAGAAACTTAGTGCACACCTACGTCTTTTAAGGAATATTTGTGCAAAATTTCAGTTTCGAACAAAATCTGATGAAAAATATTTTGCAACCCCTCTTTATTATTTTAGGGGTTGAATATTAAAAAACTATGAAATATTTAAATAAATCTTTTAAATAATGTAAAAGCCAAGTTTGAAGCAGATTAGACAAAGAAAACACGTTGTGACACACAAACATTACAACCCCTTTTCACCCCTTTAGGGGTTGAATTTAAAAATCATATTGAAGTGCACTCCTATGTCACTTATGGCATAATAATTGATCCAAATTTAAATTATGAACTAAATCGGATGAAAATATGTTGCAACCCCTTATTCTCAATTTAGGGGTTGAATATTCAAAAACGATGAAACACGTGTTTAATTAAATCTTTTAAAGAATATAAATGCCAAGTTTGAAGTTGATCGGACTAAGAAAACACGTTGCTCCATACAAACTTTGTAACCCCTTTTCACCCCTTTAGGGGTTGAATTTTCAAAAATCCTTTCTTATTGCTCGCCTACGTCACATAAGGAATATTTGTGCAAAATTTCATGGTTCTAGACCCAGCGGTTTCGGCTGTGCGTTGATCGATCAGTCAGTCAGTCAGTCAGTCAATCAGTCAGTCAGTTTTGGCTTTTATATATATAGATTTGGCGCTCAGTGAAGCTAATTTTGCCAATGCAGTTGTGCTGGGGAATACTATGAGATGTAGCTGTGTCGCGTCTGTACAACGTGTTGGCATTAGAGGTAAATGCCTTGGAAAAATTATAAGCAAACAGGTCAGCTATATCCTTTCCTGTGTTAGCGATCTTCTCACCCATTTGCATTTTAGCAGGGAGTGAGGATCGTGATTTTCGCTTGTCCTTTACATAGCGCCAAAAGTCTTTCGGATTTTTTGCAATGCTTTCCTCCGTTCTCGTGATGTAAATTGAATACAGACTGTCATACAATTTGTGACTGCGATCTCTCAAAATATGGAACTCAATTAAGTCGCGAGGGTTTTTGTACTTTCGATACTTCGCTCTTAACTTCTCTTTTTCTGCAAGTAATTTAACTAAAGAATTATTAAACCAGGGAGGAAATATCTTCCTATTAAATTTATGTTTTGGGACGAATTCATCGATAAGTTTTCTTATTACCTTGTAAAATGATGAAACCATTTCGTCTATTGAGGCACAGTCTTTAAAAATTGCATTCCAATCTGTATTCTTCAGATGTAACGTGATGCCATTATAATCTGCTTTATGAAAATTAAATTCAGTGGTCAACTTTTGACGAAGTAAATTCAAGTTATTGTTCGGAAGTGAAAGTAAGAAAGGAGGATGCTTACTGTCAAGTTTACTCAATTGATCAAGGGGTGGCGTTAAAGAAATGTATGGTATTGTGCTAATTGCAAGATCTAATGTTCTGTCATCCTCATTGCATATATAATTAAATTGGTACATATTGGACATATAAATAAAGTCAACTAGTGCGTTGCCCAAGGAGTTGCTGTAGTTGGAAGGCGTTGTTAAATTGTTACATTTAGTCCATTTTATAAAAGGTAAATTAAAATCGCCCAGCAACACAACCTCATCAACTTGGTCAATATAATTATTGACGTTATTCAGAAAAACGCTAAGTGATTCCAGTTTTACCGGCGGAGGGATGTAGACAGTACAAATAGCAACATTTTTTATGTTCTTGCCAGTTTGCATCTCTACAACGACCCAAATATCTTCACAACTGGATTCCCAGGCTTGTAAACGAGTAGACTTGAATTTAGACGAGACAGCTATCAGCACCCCACCGCCATCTTTTTTTACATGCGGAGTAGAGCCAGAACACACACGATCACGTCGATACACAACATATCTCGAATCTATAAATTCGCTGCTATTGACACTAGAGTTTAGCCAAGTTTCAGTAAAAGACAAAATATCGTAAGAACTCTGTAGTAGATTGTTTAAAATATCATTAGTCTTCGTTCTCATGCCACGAACATTTTGATAATATATAGTAGCCATTTTTATATATTCTAAACACCAGTTAACACTACATTAAGTATGAAGTTGCAAATGTATCAATCAACGATTCATCGTAAAAAACAGACTGTCCTCGGTACGTATTTGGAGCGCTGCGCTAATTTCGTCCTTTCTTGTGTAGATCCTACCGTCACGGACCCAAACAAACTTGTAGCCTAGTTCCTTCGCTTTCCTTCTGACAGCACCATGTAGGGTCTTATTTGCAGGGCTTAAGTGTTCAGATACATAAACAGGAACGCAGGTTCCTCCTAACCCGAGGTGATGTGAATTAATTTTGTCGCGGGGATTATTCTTGTTGAACTTCTGAACTGCGGCTAGCAGGTTGTCGCGCAAAAGTCGGGTTCTCAACTTCAATACGATGGTACGTGGTCTGTCACTCTCCTTGTTTAATTTTGCGACTCTCGTTACATGAACAATGTCCGTCTCAGAAATAGGACACTCCGTTTTCTTCGTGAGTTGTTCTATAGTTTTGACAATATTTTCAGAACGGTTCTCTGGTACCCCGTTTATTTCCACGTTACACTCGCGCAGGTGCTGCTCCATTTGATTCAGTCGCCCAGTAAAGCCCTTTTCAAGACTAACTACCTTCGACTTTAACTCGTCGTTGCTTTTCTGAAGCTGATCAATAACTACAGTTTTCTCTTCTAGACTTTTCTTTAACTCTTCAAAACAGTTGTTAAAAAACGAAAGTGACTGTTCGAATGATGAAATCTTATCACTAACACTTTGCAGTTCCCTCGTCGTGGATCTCAACGCTAACGTCATCTCTTCTCTTATTATGGTGCGAATATCTTTACCGCCAGCGTCGAGAGCCTCATCAGGAGTATCGTTAGACGATTTTCGGCGAGGTAATGCCTTGGAGACATTTCGCCGGGTGACATTCTCCGAGTCGCTCGTAGCCTGAGGTGCTCTAATTGGCGTGTTAGAGTTATCAGATTTTGGCTGACTACTGGAACAGACTGGACATTTCCAATTTTTTTTCTTTTCCGAGGAAAACGCTATCTAAAAGTCTAATTATGAACTGTAAAAGTAACTTTGTAATGACATACAATTTAATGGGATTTATATGGGAATACAAAGTTATTTGTGCAGATTAAATATCTAAAAAACGGGATGAAAATTATGGAATGTCAGAATTTTTCCATGGTTTATAGGCTAAACAATAGCTAGATTCAAAATTTGAAACTTGTGGGACGGCTAGAAGTACGTTAGAATTTTGATGATCGGTGAGTCAGTCAGTCAGTCAGTCAGTCAGTCAGTCAGTGGGCAGCAAAATTAAGGAACTTTGACTTGCAATAATTCTTAAACTACTGGTTCAAATTTAATGTAATTTGGATTATCATCTGTAGACGTGATGCCCTTTTGGTCACTAAAAATTTAGGCTTCTAGTTTTATCCATAACGAAGTTACAGGGGGTCGAAAATGGCCCGAATCGCTTCGAGAAAAGGATAGTACGGCCGTGCCTTTTGTTTTGCTCGACTTGGCGGGGGCACTGCCGTGCCCCCAGATTTTCCCTCTCGGAGCTTTGTTCATACTGGTAATAGCTCGCCGTTGTAACTTTGAATTATTCTAGAGATGGAAGTGAGGTCGGCAAATATGGAACACTGGAACTGTGCAGAGGACATGTACAAAATATAGGATCGCCGCAAAATTTACGATTCCTACGTAATAATTATGATGTTAGGATGTAGGTAAACCGAATCTACCTATTGAATATAATAGCTTTTACGAGTCAGTAGTTTTTCATCAATTATAAGTCTAGCGCAAGTGGACTCTCCGTCGAATCTAATCGCGTGTTTGCGGGACAAACCTTCCAAGAAGCGAGTAAGTCGCGGGGTTTCTCCGAAGCTGCCGACTGAAGCGACAGCGAGCCGGCGCCCTGCATTGTTCTCAGTACGCTGGATAGCTCACTTACTGGTTACAGAGAAACATGTTAGACACGCTAATGTTAACATTATGTTCAAATTGTCTGTATTCCATTTGCTCCCAGTTTGTTTGCACCCCCTACCGCGCGATGACGCCAGCTAGGGTATTTTGTTTATCCATAAAATTTCACGTGTTCCGCCTGTGTCCGTTCCGTATACGTAATGTGATGTTTACGAGCGAACCTAGCGGTTATTAGGTTGCATCACATTCACATTTGTGTGCAATAACAGTGTGTCAAACGCTAAATGCAAGGGTCGGGTTACAGGGCGGCGCACATGTGTGAGCCACAGGTTAGCCGTCAGTCGACGCCGCCGGCTGATGCAGGCAACGATGGACGACGCGAACCGTCAACCGCTAAAAATACGCATGTATTTTTAATACTCGTTCATATTTTTTCATAACTCATTATACGCGATAAAAATTAGTTACGGTAATATTGGGAAGACTAGACTGCTCAAAAAAGTAGCCATCAATACTTTTTATACAGAGGTGATTTCCACTTTATTTCAATGGAACGTGATTTTTTTCCATAATGGTTAAATTTTTAGGTAGACTTTAATATAAATTGGAAGTTAGTGATTATTCTTTTCAGCGCGCGAAGTGTTTAATCTTCGGCGGAGTCGGCTCAACTTTTTAAGAAGCGAAAGTTTTTATAGCTCTCATCATCACACAATTGTCGGTTTTTGTCGCAGCCTCGACGTTTAGTAATCGGTCTAGACGAGTTCAGCAGCATTCGATTTCATCGCGAGATCCGTCATTGCAGATCACCGCTGCGTCCTGACAGGGAGGGAATGGACTTTCTCAAAACTAGCTTTAAGATTAATAAACACTTTAAATATTTTCATAAGCGCATTGAATGCAGAAATTCAATGACGCTGCAGAAATTGTTCGAGTTCATTGTTCAGTTGCGATAGGAATGTAGAAAATGTGTTCAATGATGTGTGGCGCCGCAGGAAATTAAATCCTCCTCCCCTTCGTTTGGTTCTATTCCGTGGCGCTCAAAGGGAACTGCGCACTCCACGCCAGTAGAGAGACCACAAATACGACGATGTCATGTTCAATTAAGGAACAATCCTTGATGACAAAGTGTTAAAACTTTTCTTGCGAAACGCCCCACTCTCTCTTCTACTTATGTATTGGCTTGAAATGTTAGTGTAAAAATATAAGTTCTAAGACGGAACAGGTTATTCTCCAATTGTCCACAGTTGTCGGTTGCAGCCGGCGCGACGGGTCGCGGTCGCCGCCGGCCGCGGTCCCGCGGGGAAAGCTCCGCCGTACAAGGGCGGCGGTAACCGGACGCCATTCATTCTGCGGCTCTCGGAAGCGTTTACCTGTTGTATCCCTGGTGAAATACGCCGCGGTGAAAGGTCCTCACTACATTCACGTTGTACTTTGTAGGCTTCAAGTTTTATACCCCTACATAGTTCTCTACATTGCTAGCGCCATGTCCAGTCCACGAGTAAACGGAAGATGTTATGACATGTGTTGTTTATTTTATAAACTTCATTCATATTTTTCCACTCAGTGCAGTTACCACTATCAATAAAGTCACTATGACATTCACTATGAGTACGTGATGCCTGTTTGTTCCTTAAATACGGTAGAACGGGTCAACAGATTTGAATCCTATGTTTTGGAGTTATCTTTCCCGTTAAAGGGCAAGTTAGGTATAAAGGCCTACACACTAGAGAAGCCGTGCATACATAATAGTCTTACCGTAATTCGAAAGTCCCTAAATGTGTCATATTCTGTCAGCAACGGATAACGTCGTTGCCATGATGAGGAAGGGCTAATTAAATAAGGAAGTGATACCGAGTGGTCGGCGACCGCCGCCGCCGCAGCGCCGCCGACGACGGTCATGCGAAGTCGGGGCAGCTGGGCTTAACTCCGCTTCAGAAGGGTCACCGCGATATCAAGTCGCAGGGATATTTACAGGGCTGTCGATTCGCAGACGGCCTTGCGGAACCGGTTTTAGTATTGCGTGTGGCGGCTGGAGCGTTGTCAAGTCTGAGATAAATATTTGCGTAGGTTTTGCTTTATAGAAACTATCAAAATACCTACATCTCATTGATTGAAAGTGGCTTTAATGTATCGAAAAATGTAAGCGATGTCAAATCTACTATTAATCAAGTATTGCTTTTTACAAATTGTTGGTTTGGTTGAAGTTGCCGTTGGAAGCTGTAAAGCCTACTGTGACATCCTTCGCGTTCCAGAGTCGCATTCCACGCGGAGCGGGAGCAGGTAAAAGCTGTTTCCCTTAATTCCGGGTACCTACCTGTGCCGCTTATCCGTTTGACTTCATTATTTTATCTCATTTAGGGGTTAATTCTATTACCCCGCTGAAGCGTGCGTTTGTCGGTTGGGTACGGATTTTGGGTAAAGAGTGGACGATTTATCGAAAACGAGTTCAGGTTCTGTCCAAATACCTATTTTCATAGCAAAATTAACCAGTCGCTGACGTAACATAATTATTTACTACAAACCCCGCCGGCATTGAAAAGTCAAGTAGGGCAGAAAAGTTAAACGGGAAATGAATGAGTGGAGCTACATTCTACAATGCACGCGCTCAGGCAGAGGTGAGACGAGGAGTGGCGGAAGCAGGCGGCGAGCCTCGGGCTGTGAGAGCGCATTGTCCTAAAAATAGAGTAAAATTACGCCAATAGCGGACCCCCCCCCCCCTGCATAGGAAGCGGGTCGAGGGCTTGTTTCCGTCCACCACCACCAGTCATTATTCTCAACATCGACGTCACTCAAGCTTAGACTAGAAAATGCGATGTGCTAGGTAGGTATTTTGTGATGTACGTATGTATTTATCTATCCCACCTACTTTAATTTAGTTAAACATTCGTAGCTAATTGAACTCTATTTGGAATTACTACCTAGGTGATTGAAGCCGCAGTAACGGGCCTAGTGTAGTGTTGTACCAACCGTCTGCATCCCTATGTATGGGCATAGACCGCCGTTTTCAATCGTTTATTGATTCCCTTACACGGCGATTACTTACCGTTCTCCCCACGCGGCTCCAGCGGCTACCTGCCTAGCCGGGTCGGGGTCGGTAGAGCTGTGTCGATCGGGACGTCGCCCGACGGGATGGAACCAGCCGGTAAGTCTGTGTTCGACCCATTTTAAAATGAAAAGAGTCTCGTATATTACGAGATTTCATTATGTTCTTGAATCTAATATACTTTACGATCGCAGTAACGGCTCCTTTACAGCCGACGAAGCTCTCTGTTCGCAAATTCGCCCAGAGTTTCGGCAGTAGTTTGTGTCGCTCGTGCCAACATTGCGATTATGTCAACAAATACAACAACGTTTAGCGGTTTGTCGGTGTTGTGTTTCAGATAGGTCAGGATGCGGGTTCGTGATTTGACAACTGAACATTGTTCTCACGGGGAACGTGTTTGTCAGCTGTAGCAGTAGGTGTTAAGAATTACAATTAACACCATCCTGACATTTCTCACACAAACTGTTGTGTCCTGATTGTAAGAGCTGGCTCGGAACAATGGGCAGGCCAAATAATGACATCCGAGTGTCGTTATCTGGTCTGTAGCTTTAACTAATGCATAAATGCTTTTGCTTGAATTGCTTCGTCAATAAACAGTCAGTTATAGGAGTGCGACGTGCGAGTGGTCGAGTGACCCAGGCCCTGACCGTCAGGTGGTAAGTATTGTCCTCGATGCCGCGCTTGCGGCTGACCGCCGCGTATTATGTTGCACGATGCGTGCTCGACAAGATGTGTCTATCTAGCATACTTCTCTAGTCTCTAGGCCGGCTTACCCACCGTATCGACTGTACCCTACGCTGTGGTCTGGCCGGGAATGACCCGCCGTCGCTCAGTCGATGGTTAGTAGCTACTACTGCCACAGCTTACGCGGGAGTCCCTGCACACGCTGGCAGTCAAACAATCGGAAATGGGAATGTGTACAGACGCGTGGCGCGCCGCTCCGCGGGATGATTGAGGTGGCCGCGCGCTTGGATTATTAGCCATTTATGTAAGTAGGTAGGCTTTGATTTGGCGGAAAAATGAGAACGTAGATTTATGATTTGTACCGAAATGTAATTACGCTCGCATCAAAAATAGGTGTACCTTTTAATACGCTTACATAAATAAAATGACAGCTCTAAGAATTTCCTATTGTGAACCATCAATCCGAACTTTCTCGCAGCATGAGTACGTACGCGCAGTCTCGCAGGTATTGCAGAACATTATTCAACGGGCTCGAACGTATTGAATGCAAATGAGCAGCTGCGTTCGGATCGTAGCCGATAGGCGGCGGCGCGCGGCGGCAGCGGCGCGCTTTCTACTGACGATGGACAATGCATGTCGCCGGCATTATTCCACCGCCCACCGCACCGCCCGCCGCCGCCGCCGCCGTCCATCGTCGCTCACGCGGCTTCGGCCGTCGTCAATGTGGAAGCTCATAAATATGAAACCTAATCCCTTGCTTGCTTATCCCTAAACAATGCTTAATGACGCAATGTTTCCGACTTTTCACCGAAATAGAGCTCAAAATCGCCCACAAAATTTAACTTATATTTTAAAGGTACATAATGATAGGGCCCGCTTTTGTGAAAAGAAGAGTGGGTAACAAAAGCGAGTTGCTAAATCATAAGTAATTCCGCGTCGCCAACCCTAGACGCACGTTACTTATTTACGGTGTGTGTCGCGGTCGCGTCAATTAAAATATCGTCAGTTGTTTGTTACGTGTTCCTAATTATGCTCACTAGGCGCTTCACGTTTAATAATTATGTTCACTTTTACACGCACTTATGAAGAAAATAAATATAAGCTTATACAAAATGTCAGAAAAGTTGGCAACTTTCTCGCAATCTGTGTATAGAGTAGAATAAAAAAGAAAATACTTTATTGTACACCCGATAAGAAATAAAAATTACACAAGATAGAACCTACAAAATGGAACTTAACTAAAATCATCGATGACTGGACATGTAATGATTGAGTTTCATCTGTTTGTTTGCTTTTAAAACTGGCCGTCGTCACGTCGGAGTGGAAAAACTGAACCGGTAAAATCATCTTAGATTGAATGTACGAGTATGTTACACATTGTATAGACAGTTCGCCAGCGGAGACGCAAACACAATTTGGTTAGTGATAGTATTTTGCATTAGAATACGTTAATGCAGGCATCTGGGTCGCTTTTTAGATTACTTTTTCGAGTAAGTCGAACAAACGTAGTGGGATTTGGCAAGGAAAAACTCGTTTGAGAAAACAAAACGTTTCAAATAATTCGTGAAAAGTATGTTTTGAATCCGGTGCATTATACGTAAACTGAAAAAAACTTCGCAAACAAAAGAGGAGGTTTCAGAATTATTCCAGAAAATTAATGAATCGTCTTACAAACAGGACGTCGCTGTTTATTCTTACTAATTAACGTTAACGAATACAACATTATATCAAAGCCATAAAGCTTGCATTATTGTTTTTAGATGCTTTCTGCGTGACGTTAGGTATATGAAAGAAGAAGGAATAAACATTCCGCCGGTTTTCTTGTTGAGATAAAACAAGTACCTAGTCAAGTTTCAAGGAAAACGACTTATAATGTAACTTATAATCTTCAATAACTCTTCCCAAAACTAAGCGTCTTCGTCGTGTTTGTTTAGTCTTCTCAGATCTAGTTGACAAAATGTTATAAAATAATTTCTGTGTTTATAGCTATATCAAGATTTATAGATTCCCAGAGCTCAGCTTAGATAAACAATACTAATGACAGTGTTATAAACTGGTTCCTGGTACTGAGGCAGTACCGCGAGAAAGCGGGTAAATAAGGTAGGTAAATATTGTAACAATCAAATGGATATTAACGAGTCAACATTATTTCGTCGAGGCTCAGATGAAGTAGCGACTCAGTAACCGCACGAATTGTCGTTTACAATCGGCATGTTGCTAGCTTAGGCAAATGACTCGAGTCGTTTAGTATAATTTCACTCGATATTTACGGGCTACAGCTGTTTCGCGCCCCTACAAGGCGCGGCGTTGCAGTTTACGAACTAGAAATAGTTCCAGTGATTTAAGGAAATGACTCATTGATGGAGGTCTTAATAATATCACAGAATTCGGTCGTTCTAATTTTTTGAACAATCAATGCAGTTAGAGGAACATTAATTATTGAGCTAGTACCTATTTTAATTTTCTCTCGTAAATAAAGCACATCAAGAACATAAAGCTTCGAAAGCTGACCATGAATTTTACTTATGAGTAATCTCAAACCTGACTTGACAAACTTGGTAGTTTGAGAAAAACTTGGCGGTTAGCAGTTTATGAATACTTATAATTATGAGAAAAACAGTAAGTATAATACAATTTTAAAAACGTTAAGAGATTTCGAGATACAATAATTTAGAATGATGACTTCAGTATCGCAATTGCAGCGATCTCGACAAATATCACAAATTAACGATTCCCTAGTTATGTGCGCCGCGAGACACCACCCAAACTGGTGGCTGTCAATTCGTAAATGAGTATTTTGTGCCAAGCTAAATATTTCGTTACCTATTGAGAAACGAGTGTCGCTATTGGATTTTTCGCTTTATTTCAATCGGTGGGAACATTAAATTAGAATGTTAATTCACAGAATGAGTACGTATATAGAAGCAGCTTGCAGCGATTCGGTCGGGATCGGCTATTAAAGTTGCACGAGGTGATGAAGGCGAGCGGCGCAGATGTCGCGCTAAAAGGTTCTGCCGGCAACCAACGCCTCCCGTCTCTCGAAATAAATCTGAAGGTTCAATAGATAATATAAACACAGTAGGTAATATGGCTACAAATAAAGTGCTAACTCGCAGTGAACGCTGAGATACTTTCAAGAGTGCAGTGCACGGCCACAGCGGCTGCGGCGGCGTGAGTCTCCAGTAACTCGATGAAGAGGCAAACCACTGCGCCTGACGGCGGCGCGGGGTAGTTTAGCGCTCAGTCAATGAGAGTTGGAACTTTATTTACTGATGTGAAAGTTTATGTATCGGTCCTTTTGAATGTATGCACGAGTTTGAGTACCTACTACCGAAATAGCAAGGGATAGGTACGATTCTCCCTAACATTGCGCACGGTATTTGTTACGGAGACAATTAAGAAGTTTAGGATGATCTCGGATATACGCCCTTATTTTACTTTCGATTACTTGCCAACAATAGCAGGTTTTCTAACATTTTACTCATTACTTACATACATACATGCAAACTCCAATATTTTAAAAGATAACTTCGTGAAGTGGGTTTAAACAGAAAACATTAAAAATAAAGCATTTACAATTGTGCATAATCCGCTCCTGTCTGCGATAACAGTTTACGAGCAGTATATCGTTATCAAAAGGAAATATTAATTGTAATTCGTATTTTCTTGGCAATTTAATGGCACCAGTTTTGAATTACCAAATACTTTCAGTTAGTTATACAAGTATGTAGACCGGCTGCAGAGCCGCGGCGCGAGCTAGTCTAGTTTCCGACCAGTCAATAACCTGACTTCTATCTATGTAGGTGTGCACTATGTAGGTGTACCAACTACCGGGCCGGTACTAACACGTGGCCCACTTGCAGCTCACTGTTCTGCCACTACTCACTGATGGGGCTCTGCTAAGCTAACCCTTTCGAAATAAACAGAACAAAACACGGCCAGACCTCTCTACAGACGGTTCCCTTGGGAAACTTGCGGGTATTATCACTAGTGAGAACGGCTAACAGGATATCGTTTCGATACTGTACCCTTTGTTACACTGCTATATCCTTTATTAGGTACAATAATATGTAAAGAATGTCATTGACTCTACTAACCGGTTTGTGGCAAGTACTGCAGCGCGCGGAAGGAGGTCATCGCTCGTGGAAAGGGTTACGACCCTAAACAGCTCTCTGCAATTTATGAGAATCGGCCGCAATGTGAATAGCATCTTCGTACGCGTGTTATTTATGAGGCAGATAGCTCCGCGCGGGCATTGAAGCCGGCGCGCCGCGCATCCATCACGCGGATGATAGCGTCGCGGCGGTCGCGCTGCGTGCGAGAGACGCTTTTTAGTATAGTATCGTCGCTACGAACTTTTATGATTATTACAGATCACTATCGAATCGAATGGCTTCCGAAACCAACCTCTTAAATCTTCAGAATCCAGGTTCCGTCATAAAAACCGATGTATCTCATTTATTCACCGCTCGTAAGAAGTTTCAAAATATTTCTACTAAAATACCCGAACATCTGTTTTTTTCGAGTGAGCTTCGATCGCCGCGACGAAGGTCGCCGATATTTCCAACCGCGACATAAATAATATCCGTGAGGAGTTATATAGCGGGATATGTGTCACTTATTTTAAACTATTTCAAGTTCAGATAGCGCGTGTTTGATAAATGGGAAGCGGACGGAGTCACATCTTCGGGACATCGTTATGAGAGTTATAAAAAAGTTAAGTAGGGTGTATCATTAACATGTTTAATTGTCGAGCGATATGCACAGTCATGGGATAACAAGCGGTAATTAATTAGCGTAAATGAAATGCAACTGCAGGCACCCGACACAATATGGCGTCGCGGCGGCGTCGCGGGCACGCAGATGGTCTCGA
This sequence comes from Hylaea fasciaria, assembly GCA_905147375.1. Lineage (NCBI taxonomy): Eukaryota > Metazoa > Arthropoda > Insecta > Lepidoptera > Geometridae > Hylaea > Hylaea fasciaria. Next base: position 170,938 of record LR990194.1, read on the forward strand.
CAACACGACGTTGGAGACACTCATCGGGCCATACATCATCATTGAACACACGCGCACTGCACTAACCTACTGCACACCGGCTTCATCCGCAACGGTACCCGACCGCTGTTCTACAAACCGTTTCTGCCAACTGTCGTAGACGTATTCTATTTTCGGCGGACGTTTCACGTTGTATGTTAGCTCTCCTGGCGGTGATCAGCGGCGACGTGATACGTTCCAGTAGGCAAGTCAGTTGTCCACTGTCGAGCGACAGACCGCCTCACCCGGAGCCTGGCTCGCCGCAGGTTTCCACCCAGAGACAGGTCGCGGCAGACAGTCCTCCTGCAGATGTAAATAAGGTGCGCGGCTATTTCGGCGAGGGTCGTCGGCCGCCGCCACTTGTTGCACGATATTTACTACGCACCGCGAGTAAACATTAGTAGAGCTGTACAGCTGATAGTATGCCACTATAGAGAGAAGCAAACACGGGCACCACCGTACGATATGTACTTTACGACGGTATTGCAAACTACATCGACGGGAACATACATAGTCGTACATACATACAGTGCCGCCTTTTTCTCGTTGGGGTAGGCAGAGACTACATCTTTCACCATGCTACGATCCTGACGCACCTCTTTCACTTCTTCTACTTTCATGATTTGCTTTATACATGCTCTCCGGTTATGGGTACTCTTGACTCGGCCTTTCCATAACACGTCCTCGATTTGATCGTGGTACGTCCGTCTACGTCGACCCCTACCGGCTGGTCCGTTCACACTTGATCCATACATCTGTTTTGTAAATATACCTTTATCCATCCTCTCTAGATGTCCAAACAAGTGCAAGTTGGACTCGCGCACGTTGGTTTCCGTACCATTATCTTAAAAACCGGCAAAAAAAACACGTTTTTTGTATGGGAGCCCCCACAAATATTTATTTTATTCTGTTTTTTAGTATTTGTTGTTAAAGCGGCAACAGAAATTCATCACATATGAAAATTTCAACTGTCTAATTATCACGGTTCATGAGATATAGCCTGGTGACAGACGGACATACTAACAGACAGACAGACAGACGGACGGACAGACAGCGGAGTCTTAGTAATAGGGTCCCGTTTTACCCTTTGGGTTAAACCTGGGGTGGAACCCTAAAAAGTAGTGTACATAAGGGGCTCAAAATTAACGTATCAAAATAATGCAAATATTGCAACTAAAACTAAAGCAATTGACACCATTTCTACAATGTATATAGTTCAAAAGAAATACGTACCATCAAAACATTCCTACCGTCTGAAACAATGTTAATATTTGTAAAATGACTTGATCTACAAAGCTTAGATAGATTAGAGTTATCTCATAAATTATGTGGAACAACAAAGCGAAATATTTGCAATGAAGATTAGTGTTCGCAGTGCGACGACCGCCGAAATAAAAATAAATATAGTTATTGTACCGCAAAGCAAGAACAAGTCTCTCAATTCCGCTCCCATTATTCGGCGAGCGAGCACAGCACGGCGCGAGACGTATCGTTTGCGAGAATCTGACTCCCGTACATACAGTTACATTTGTGAAGCTGGCTTGTCTTTGTGTAAGATAATACAAACACGTTTCTGGGACGATGTATAGTTTTACGCTTGAAATGTTCCAAATTGTGTGTACTCAAATCTGGTAAACATAATATGCCTCCCTCTCCACAGATCCTAAGTTAGTCGATCGTGAGGCCTTCCAGTAAACACGAGACCTCCGCCGACTCGTACCAATCCTAAGTATATTCTGCGAAGAAAATGAATATTTGAAAATATCTTAACGACCACCTTATCGTTTGGAAAACTTTGAAGCACATATTTGCTGATAAATATTTACATAGGAGAACAAGCATCGCACGCGATACCCGAAGATATTGCGTCTGAGAAGTGCAAAGTACACAAACGTGATATAAAGGAAATTACGTTTCTTGACTTTGCTATCACATCGACATCCAATATTTATTTATTTTCCAGATTTCATGCGGATGACGAACGGTAAACAAACGGTTAAGCCTTATTACGATAGTATTCCCGGCTCGCGATCGATCAACTTATTAATAGCAGGTCGTTTACTTGGTGTAACTCCCACATCAGCCCATATGGAATTATTTTTTGTACGTTTGCCAGGTCGTGAGGCGACTCAACGCTGCCATAAGGATCATTGTTGCCTTCGTCTAATAACACTACTATAATAACATGTACAGATCGCGCGGCGAGAGTTTGGCTTTGACCTTCGGGTGGAGGGGATTACTGCGCATGGGTACTGTCACGCACACAATCAGAGCAATCCAATCAGAGCACCGCATGCGCCTACACACCATGCGCAGTAATCCCCTCCACCCGAAGGTCAAAGCCAAACTCTCGCCGCGCGATCTGTACTCTCGCTTAGACCTAGACAACTAGTGAAACAGGTTGTACTCGGAACGTGCTCGGGTCGGGAGCAGGACGCACAATAAATTGCTCTATGTGTGCTATTTTAAAATCGTAACTAAGCTAGTGAACGGGGCCCGATGGAGAGCAGCGCGGAGCTACGCCGGCCGGGGTCAGCCAAGGCGCGGCTCTCGGTGCGACGCGCCCGCTGTGTGCCCAGCGTCACTTCAGTTTACATTATCCTAACCACACAGCCACAGCAAACAGAAAGGGACCGCTGCATCGCTGTGTACCTACTTACTGGACAGGGTTAGCGCGGGCCTAGGTGTTGCTAGACCATCGATTTGATATGGCGGTGGGCTCAGTCGGTTTTATCCCACAGTTGACGATGCAACCCACACCAATACATTATAAGTAGTAAGATGTATTCAAACAGAAGTGAAATTCTTCTAATCCAATATAACTCAAGTCTTAGTTCTTAGCTAAGTTGAGCAGATAGAAAGTTTAATGCCTACTTTAATTTATAAGTCTCCAGCGAGCGGTGTAATTAGTGTCTGAGCTTATACTTAGTTTGTTAGTTCTGAAACAGATACGTGTTATTCTGGGTGATTCTCACGTTAGCGAGCTAGCGGCGCATCGGAGAAGGAAAGTGACGCCCCGGCATGAGAGCTAAGCTCGGCGTTCTTGATGAAATCGTTGAAAGGGAAAATAAGCCGAGAGAAAATATCGTGCTCGATGGATTCCGTACATCCCTCGCGGCTATGTTTTGATTAACTTTTTGTATCGAAAATAGAGTTGAAAATAACATAAATTGCTTCGTCTTCTCGTGAAATGTACTCGAGAGATTTTTTCATCTGCAATAGCCTACACTGTATCCAAAATGCTGTGTTCTAATTTAAAGCAAACATCAGTCTGGTCCGGGCGTGAGCGCCAGTACCGCTCCGCTGGCGTGCGACCCGCTCGCGGCGCGGCGTCGCGGGATCGGCGAAGGCCGAGTGCCTCATTTCCATGAGAAAAGGGAAATATTCAGTCCGTCTGCTTTCGAAGTAACGTTACTTTTTACATGACTTACTGCGTTTTCGTTGTGTCTTTTGGATTGCTCACCACACCAGAGCACACATCGCAAACCTACCTATCTTTAGACATGGACTACATTCTATAAAGCCACAACTTTTCAAAGATTATATTTTGAACCGTAAATGCTTTGAGAGTATTCTAAGAAACCTTTTTGAGACTTCTTCAAGATAACTGCGTGACTGTACTAGGTAGTAAAACATTTCAAGTGGACATATAATGTTAACACCTAAATATACATAACTAAACCTAACCTAAGAAACCGCTACCAATGGTCAAAATTCCCAAAATGAACTATAACTTTAAGGAACTAAAGGTCCGCATGTAGAACGACAAACATCAGTTGGCTCGCAAACATCACATCATCAGAATAACTGGGTCCTGAAATTCCACATAGGTATATTATGGGGGAACAATGTAGCTGACCATTAACAGAACAAGGCCCTCGCGCAATTTAGTGTAATGTTTTTACACAGAAAGTGTCTGAAGCTTGTTCTTCGAACCGTTTGAAAGGTAAAACGGGACGAGAATAGATATAATAAAATAGATAGAAAGCTTTCTTAGTACATAGAGAATCGGACGTTACCGCAAGGCTTTATGCTGTCGGAAATCCATGTTCAAAATGAAGAAAAATATGTCATCGTTTTTGTGTCATTTTAACGGACATGGTCTGTGGAATCAAACCTATTTTATTCGGCTGCGTGTTGCCTCCATCACCGGCTGAGGCGTTGACTGCTGAGTGCCCACGTCGGCCCACGGCGCGCAATATCCGGTTCCAACAAACATGCTCCGTATCCGTTTTCGGTTACCGGTTCCACGGTCGTGACGACAATTAACGGATATCGTCCAAAGTTGCTCAAACTCACTTGTATACCTACTTAAACTACGAGTATAATTTTATTATTATTGCTGTTTCGTGGCGTAGCATGTCTAGGAACAATCTGAATTACAAAATTCTGGATTCTATATAATAGTTCAGGCAATGTAGTAAGCCAACAAACTCACAGTTAATTAGTTAATCATTATAAAAGTTTATTGTAGCCACTAAATATACTTAGTCAGGTCATAAGTATTGTCACACAGTAAAAACTTTTCTTTTAGAATGCTGGCCACAAAAAAAGTTTATTGAATTCGAATTTCGAATTGTTCATGAAAATAAAAATGTATACTTTTTAGAATTTTACTCATTTTTAAATATGGAGTGGACGCTTAAAGAAGTCCGTGTTGCAGTTATTGCGTTGCATCGTTGCGGTTACGCGCCAATTCAAATTTTTGACATACTGAAAAATTTGAATATAACCAAGAGATTCGTTTATCGTACCATCAAACGATACAATGAAGACTCTAGTGTAGATGACAGGTCAAGAAGTGGTCGCCCTCGGTCTGTTAGGACTCCAGCAGTGATAAAAGCTGTGAAGGCGCGAATTCAAAGAAATCCCAAACGTAAGCAGAAACTGTTGGCCCTTCAGATGGGATTAAGCAGAACCACGGTGAAAAGGGTGTTAAATGAAGACTTAGGGCTTCGGACATATCGAAGAAAAACAGGACATCATTTGAATGCTCGTCTAATGGACCTGAGACTGAAGAGATGCCGCGCTTTGTTGAAGCGGTACGCGGGAAAAAAATATCGGGAAATTCTTTTTTCGGATGAAAAAATTTTTACCGTAGAAGAGAGCTACAACAAACAAAATGATAAGGTGTACGCACACAGTAGTGAAGAAGCGAGCAACCGTATTCCGCGTGTCCAACGAGGTCATTTTCCATCCTCGCTCATGGTATGGTTGGGAGTGTCTTATTGGGGCTTAACAGAGGTACATTTTTGTGAGAAAGGTGTAAAAACGAATGCAGTTGTGTATCAAAATACAGTCCTGACGAACCTTGTGGAACCTGTTTCTCATACCATGTTTAATAACAGGCACTGGGTATTCCAACAAGATTCGGCGCCAGCTCATAGAGCGAAGAGCACACAAGACTGGCTGGCGGCGCGTGAAATCGACTTCATCCGGCACGAAGACTGGCCGGCCCTCCTCCAGTCCAGATTTGAATCCGCTAGATTACAAGATATGGCAACACTTGGAGGAAAAGGCGTGCTCAAAGCCTCATCCCAATTTGGAGTCACTCAAGACATCCTTGATTAAGGCAGCCGCCGATATTGACATGGACCTCGTTCGTGCTGCGATAGACGACTGGCCGCGCAGATTGAAGGCCTGTATTATAAATCACGGAGGTCATTTTGAATAAACTTTAGTGTCATAAGAATCTATGTTTTGTTAAGTTCATTTTGGTATATAAATGGTTACATAATGAATAAACTTGTTTCAATTATTTTATATAAAACATGTGACAGAATTTATGACCTGACTAGGTATAAACGCTAGATAGTAGAACTTATATTATTATTATATTACATTAACTTCCCGATAGCTATCTGGATCTATTATGCCGTCCCTGTAAAATATATTTCTATTTAGAATAGCTAGTTCAGTACAGGCAGTACTGCCTAAGTGCAGTAACTGGCGCAGTAACAAGAACTATCCGCTCGATTCGTGCACTAGCACGTAGGTAATGTACTGTGCAGAAGTATAATATGATCCACTAACCTGACTGAACCTACCCTTGCCTTTTAGTGGATTATCCGCGAAAATGACGCGAGGCATAACCTCAGCAGTGGGCCGATATGTGTGGGTATCGGGTAGTGACGATGAGACGATAAGGACTTTGTGTGCTAGATGTAGCTAGAAGTGTTGGTAATATAGTTGTAAGTAGGTACTACTCCTAAATAGATTTATATTCGCAAGGAGACTTGTTGCGGTGAATGGTGCGGCCGGTGGATTACAACTGGGAAATTATGGGTTATGTTTTATGAGACTCTTAGGTCATATTCTGTATTTAGGCACAGTATTGTTTCTTTCGCCAATAATATTTCGGGCAGTTGTTGTTAGGTTAAATGTAAAGTAACGTGAAAGAGTGTATTGTAGAATGTAGTGTGTGCGGTGTTAAATAATAACGAGCGTCTTACTTTTTTTACGTTTTTATTTAGCTTGGCCTGTTCATTTTATTTCTTATACTTTATAATGTTTTCATTGCCAGAGTTGATTCCGTAGATATTACATTTTTCCTCTTAAAAGTATACGGCGCTAGTGTACCTAGTATGGAATTATGGTTGCATACTGACACAGTGTACGTATATTCTATCAACAAATGCCACTGCGGCGAGTGCGGCCATATTAGGAGATAACGAGCACTAATATTGGCTCGGCCAGTGTATTGAAGGTCAGTACATTTTCCACGGCTGCAGTAAAGATACGCAAATTATGACGCGTACGAAACATCGTCAGGGGTTTGTAGCTTTTGTAACAAATTCTCGGTGTAATTCCGGTGCGTTGAGCGCACCGCGTCGACAGTCGGCGCGGCGGCGTGCCGCATGTCGCTGCGTCGCGTTCTCCGACGCGGGCGTCAATATATAGACTCGCATTCCACGCCTTTCTATTTGGTCTTCGTTTTATGCACACGGCGAACTAGGAAGTGCGTCGAGGCAAGTAACAACAGTATTAAATGATTTATGTAAGTCTGTGTAATATAACTAAGAAACAGCTCCACGTTTCGTCTTAATTTCATCAGTGTACCGCAGAGAAAGTTAATTTCTAGCACTCCCTCTGCTAAATTGGTCAGAAGGAAAGCCGAGAAATACAAAAACAGACCGTAACGAGTATTCGCGTACGCTAATCTTAAATTCGCATGATAGTAAGATTCTCATTGAACGTTATTATGTACCTAAGTACAAGTGGTAGCAAGATTCAAATGACCGAATTGAATTACAAATTATCATGAAGCTCCCGACCATCGTCTCACAGATACATTGACACTCGGTCCGCACAGATTGCCCATATTAATTGCACATGACAACAAGATGCGAAAGTAACTCGGCTGTTTATCGTTACGGCTGCCACTTACTGCTGTTGCTAGGGTTCTGTATTCCAACAAGGGATCATTCAATTCCAGCCCGCTACGTCGTCAGTGGGGCCGTATTACAAAAACATCTCCGCCGTTTCACGCCTATAACTTGTAAGTTTAATATAATTTCCACACTGCAGTGTATTTATTGTTATTTACTAGCTGATCTGAAAGACATTGTCTTATAATTGTCACTTTCTTGACAATAAAAGTTACATTACAAAAGTTAATGGTGGTCGTGAAATTTTCTATTGTTTGGGGTAACTTGAATTTTTTTCTTTCATAAGAATCTTCTCCTGACAATAGCAAGTACAACAAGAAAAGGATCGGCAAAATTGGTCCAGCCGTTTACGCGTGATGCCGTGACCAAAGGAAATTGGGATTAATTTTTACATATTATAGAGATTTTTTATCCACCGACCGTGTTCTTACCTGACTACGGCGAATACTTGTATATACGGATACCTTTCGGCTTTCTAGGGTGTTTCCCACCAAATCACGGTAGCTCGTAGGCACCGGCGAGCGAGCCGCAAACAAATAGTTGCTTGTTATGTTAGCAAAGAAAAATGTGTAAGTATGACATGTATAGTTTCGTGCAGTGTCAAGATTCAATGTGGCTACGGAACCATCCGTGTCGGGTAACGCATCGTAAAATGCCCGACACGCGCTTGGCCTGTTTTCGTTGCCGTGTTGTCGAGGTGGCGCCAAACGTCCCGCGCAGTAATAGCGCGCCTAATTACTCTTTGTTATGGTTTATTTGTGCGCCGGCCGGGCCGTGCGGTATTCCTGGAAGAGAAGTCGAGCCTATTAGTCCTCTTTATTTTACTTCACTTGGGTTCACTAGGCGGCTTAACAACTTTGAGCAACTCTGAGTGGACTCTAAACATCCAGAGTTATAGGTACCTACTACGAGTAATTAGCTCAGTGGCATATTGCTTACTCCGGCTGACTCAATGAATTTGCTATAAAATATTTGAAAAGATTATCCTATTAAATCATTTCAGATATTAAAATCACATTCAGCCACATACGACTGCGCATACAGTAGGTAGGTATCTCTACTAGTTTTGCGAGCCGGTTCTAACTATTAATATACTCAATAAATAGCAACTATTAAAAATTATAGAACCATCGTCATTTTAGAAAATTATTGTAATTGACGTAGCGGCAAACAATAATTTGAAAAAAATATGATCGTATATAAGAATGTTGTTTCTTTAATCTCAGACATTAACACTAACACACATGTACCTAATAAACGTTAACATAATGTACGGAAGAACATAGCAATAAATAATACAAGTGAAGGCGCCAAACGGGCAGAAGGAAAAAGTTTTATTGCCTACATTTTGCAAGTCGAATGAATGGGAAATGATCGAGATGTAATCTTAATCGAGCGAGTTAACGACGCTTTGAGACACCCCTGCGTAGCCGGCGAAGGCTGCGGGCTACGGGCCGCCGCGACTATAAACCTTAGTACTGCGACGCGCTTTCCTCCATCGGCGAGTTTACAGCCCGTTTAATGTGCCCGCGGTAATGGACCCCTCCGAGGACCTTCAAACGGAAACAGATTTGTTTTACAACTTGCCTCATCGAGCGATCTCTCGCCGACGCGAGCCCGCTAAAGTCGCGGAGGCCGGCTTTGTAACCGAAATAAATTTAAATTGTTAGAGGGATGGCGTGCCACTTTATAAAATAAGCCGCGCTCTATTTATATATTCTGTTTCACTTACAAGTTTTAGCGCTTACGCCTAAGTTCGCCGCCACTTTGAGTGGTAGATATAAGTACTATAGAATTATAGACGTTGTTTTGGAATTCACTAATGATGTGAAATTATCGGCTTATGGAATATAATGTCACATTAATAAAAAAACGTTGGAAACTTGTAAGCTTTCACAGAGCGAGTCACTGTAGTAAATCATAGGAAAATTGACAGAAGAATTGCGGCGGGTGCATTATAGAAGAGTTGGCAGCCATTCCAGCCGAGAGCTATTTTGTGTTATGTGTATTTTTCAGAATAGTGTGCGTCCGCGACATTGGGCGGGCGGGCGCGCGGGCGGCGGCGGAATGTGCCGCATTATTTATGGAAAACCAAATCTATTTGTAGTTACGGAACAATGGATAGTTTCCGACTAACTAAATTCGTGCTTTATGTTATAGTCGCAAAATATTTATCTACAAGATGGTCCGAAATCTAAACGTATAAACTATTTTCATACTTATACATTCCCTACGTATTAACTTGAGTAACATTGAAAGGAAAAAGACGGCCGATAAGATAAACCGAATAAATTGCCTCAGCATTATTTATATTTTATGAAAGTAGGGTAAGCTAAGCACTACATTATAAATGTTCAATTGCTTTTAATAAACTCAATATAATCCATCTTCTTTTCAATTTACCCTTACTTGTCGCTAAATATAAGAACATCAGCGAGTGTAAGAACAAGCGTTCTATCTCGACTCTTTTGATCCATGTTCGTCGCGTTACTTCTGAAAAATTTGCGACAGAAGATTATATTTTCTAACTACGTTTTGCCCAAAAACGTAACCAATAATTATTATAACCCGTGTCCTACGTGACACCGCGCCCCGAGCTGCGCGACCTCGCGGCGTCGCGCGGCGCGTCCTTGTCGCGTCGCCTTTACGAGCCAAACACGAGTTTTAGCGTGTCGAATTCGTGTTTCCTTATTGTGTGCGACGGATTAACTAGGGAAAGTTATAAAATGCTATCGCCACCGCTGTTAAAGACTGGAGCCCGTATGAGTTTTGTTTATAAAAGCTGTTTTACTTTCGGGCATCCCACGTTCCGCAGGATGTCTCTACTTATCTGCTTTAGAAATTAAAAATGAACTAAACAAGTAAACAGCTCTTGAATGGACTTCATCACTTCAAATTATGTGCTTTCGACTAGTATCACAAAATTAAATTAAATTATGTCCGAGACGTAAAATTGAATAAAGCTGTTTACATTTATTTATCTCGGAAGAGTCAACACAGATCGTGCTAGTAAACGTTTCAGCAGCCGATTCGATCATTAGGCGGGGATTCAGCACATGTATACTATCCGCTAGTCCCGCGGTCGTGCACCGCGGCGAAGCGAGGCGATGCCGTCGATCGAAGTGATACCATCATAGTTTGTCGGCTTCAGTGGCCCAATCACAGCCTCACATTCCACCTACAATGTATATTAGCTCTACTCTATTTATACAACTAACTATTTCTCACCGACATTTGAATCCAGTATGTCGTTCTGGTTTATTTAATCGCTAAATCTTGAGAGACTAACGTTTAAATAAATAGTTACTTGCTGTATTTGAAGGTGGTCTCAACGAACGAATTAGTTATGCAGGCAATGCATTTTTTTTTATTTCAGCGCTTTTGGATTTGTACCTAAGCAACATTGGTTTAACACAACCGTTTTTGAAAAATATTTGGGTGTTTGTGCCACAATGAATCGTGTTATCTGGCATTCTATGGGTTCTCGCGTGTGTTCCTAATTGTCACTTTTATCTATATAGGCTTTTATAGGTTCTTAGGTACCTACATACTTATTAGGTAGTAAATCTATGCCTACATACATGCCGATTTCAGTTGAAAAGTTAATGGCGGCTAAAAACCGTTCTTTTGAAGTAAAATGACAACATTTTTTACATTTTTGTTTTTTATACACTTTATATTTATAGTAGGTTTTTTTTCTAGCTTCGTGTAATAAAGTAACATAATGCCTGAACAAACTGCGATGAAAGATATCAAAGCTGATTAAAATTAGGAAAACCAGGTGAGTAAAAAAACAAACATTTTCAGGAATTGTGATTCAATGAAGCGCTTATAAATAAAACATTAGAATCTAAGCACATGGTAATGAATAAAATCAGTCTGCCTTGAAAAATACATTCTTAGAAATTACCACGACAGAGAAGTGTGAGTGGGTGAAATAACCAGCGACCCTGTGCTGTGCTTTATATTGGTTAAGAGCCGACAGCGCAGTGCGAGGTTGCTCGTTCCGTTCCCGCACAGGGGCATATTATTTGTGTGATGGCCCTTTACTCTGAGTGCCAAAGAGGCGCGACCCGTCGACCAGCCGCCATCGCCGGCGACGCGGCGGGTCGCGCTGAACATTAATTATCTCGTCGTTATGGTGTTGTCACTATTTGATAATCTTGTCTGACATCAATCTCGTTGGGACATAAAAAAAGTTATAATATTGACGAGAAAATCTGGATTTATGAGCTTTTTAGTATGCTTTTATATAGAGTTAATATTTATCTACTGTCTCTATTCGTGCCATGAATAGCTTTATATTGATATGTTAACCTTTTTTGTGACACTTTGTGAATAATAGCTGGGTTCCAAGATCTAATCCAGCGTTGGCAGTACAGATCTTTATCATAGACAATGAACATAATATTATACATGTTTTTTTTAAATGTTTTGTTACTAAGCTTTTGTTCATAGCGCGTGGGCTAAGTACAAACCGCCTGCTGTCAATTTGTAGTTTCTGACAGCGCTGCGTGTCGCGCGTCGCTCGACGCTGAGTGCTGACTGCTGACAACACGCGTGCCTGGCTAATTTCCATGGCACACTGAATGATACAAACAATTTGTTTAAATAAGTTAAAAGTACTATAAAAGAGCTATAAATAAAATTTGCTGTCCAATAAATTACGAATAAAACATTCGCAACATTTGTTTTATGTTCCTTCTGTTCCCATCCGTTCTAAATCATATAAATTACAAGAGTATATTTTTTGAGGATAAAAATACGTGAATGTATAAGTATATCACAGTACTGAGTGCTCAGTGCGGAGCCGTTGGGTGGACGCTTCTGATTTCTAGCGCCCTGCACTAATAGTTCGCCTGAGGACGTGAGCTGTTTAGTGGGGGGCATTTCTCATTTGCGTGGAATGCGCACACGACGACGACGGCGACAAATTGCCCCGCGCTGGCGTCGTCGTGCTGCGTTGCGTCAGGTGGGCGGCAGTGTGAACGAACCTTTACATGCGAGTCCCACGCTTTCTACAGGAGATTATGAAATTTAAGCGTCACATTAGTATGGGCACAGAACAACTTGAACTTTAATTATATAGTTTATGGTTCGTACTTTGGTAATATAATATGACTATTTTATCAAGTCATACACATTATCATAAACACAAATGATTGAAATGTTTTTCTTAGCCAGCCAAATTACTCCATATTTACCTAATGCAGTAGACTCGGGTCAGACCTGTGAATTCCTCCAACATTGAAACTATGTTTCAGGCTTGTTATTATAGACAACAGTTGTCTCGGTCGTCCTATCAAAGCTGTCCTGGAGCCGTCTCGTGTGTATGTGTCTCTGGCCCCCGCCCCTATCTAACGCTACAATATATTTGATGAGGCTAGAAGCTAGAGCTTCGTTAGCTGCCAGTTGCTGGATAATCAAAACTATCAAACCAAAGAACACTAGTCACCTGAGTCCAAAACCCCGCAGATTTCCAAAGGTAGCAAAAGCCCTGCAAAATAGAGTTGCATATAGAATCCAATATTTGCAATATTAAGCTTGTCTCGCGTAGCTCGTGTAGCCCGCTACACTATCACTTCACTGCACTCGCTCCCGGTTGATGTATTTTCGCTGACAATGCGGCGCGATGTTGCGCTTAGTGACAATGTGGAATCCGGTTGCCTGCAGCGTGGTGCAGTGTCCTGCATCCTGCGCCGTCCCCGCGCTACCCGCATCCCCCCACCGCTACCCCCTAGCCTCCTGTCCGCCTCGCCGGATGCAAGGAGGAAGTTAAACGTTGCAAAATAGAAGTACATGGAGTCATAGATACAAGCGACGAGAAAAGGATTTAGAAAAGGATTTGCATTATGCAACGAAGTGTAAACGTACAATGGGCCATGAGTTTACGGCTTTTCTTTAGAACTAGCGAAATAACCAAATATAATTACTTAGTTACACCTATGTACTCTAAAAATATTTCTAGTCTGTCGTCTCTAATCAAAGTTACTACAGCTGAATATGAAACCACCACATTATCTTTTTTTTGCGCAGGATCAAAATACAAGCCGGAGTCATGAACAAAGACTCAGCAAGCGTTCGCAAAAAGTGGAAAATAAAAACAGTTTTCCTCGGGACTGTAATGTAAGTTATAGAAGTTATAGGATTGCGCAGCGAGTACGCATTGCGGACAACATTGTCCGATTGTCCAGTGCGGTGACGAGACAGGACGCGCTGGAGTCCTGGACAAGTTGCAAGTACAGCGGCGTCGTGTCGCACAACACGCACGCGGCATCACCACCGACGTTAGTAAGCGCATAGTTCCGAACAACAATACGGAATAACGTGTTCGCACAATGGATGAAAAGGCACGGATTCGGTGTAGAATTACATGTTGCCGGGCGCCAACAGCCGGAGATCTCGCCCTTCCGCGCGAGCGAGTATTTCATCAACATTTTGATACGTCAGCAAATAATCACAAAGATTACAAATATTGTGTACGCATCTACTCGAATTCAGATTGGAATTCCTCGGTTAACCGTCTATTTGCTATTCTGTCGAGATTACAGGAGCCGAGGTCGCTCAGTCATTCAAAATAGTATCAATTCTGATGAATGTTGTTCTCAAGATTTATTAGAATCGTCTCGAGCGAGTCCTTCGACGTCGGCATTGTTAATGTGCGGGTTCCGAGAACGCCAGATCGTTTGGCCACATTGGCTATTACTTCGATTCTCTGTTAATTCACATCAAAGTGATTTCTGTGCAAACATTTGTCTGTCTTCGTGGAACTTATTTTAGAGGTGTCCGAAGCTACTCGTGTTTAAACATCTTTTGATCGCAGAAAGAATTAATTGGTGGAAATATTTCTGCAATGAATTTTTCTTCTCAAATTAAATTGCTTGGACATTAAAGTGAAGTGAAGATTTGGCTGCGGTCAGTCGGTTGCAATATATTTTCTGAGTTTATTTTTACGATGATGATACACCACATGGTCCCATCGCCACTGCCACGCGTGTTGGGGCCCGCTACCATCCCAAATGTTCCATATCCCATGTATGTACCCATGAGAGCCTTTCTGCTAGGCAAACCCGAATTTATTCTAAATAATCTTCACGTCTCACTCATGTCAAACAACTGAAAAAAAAACAATTACAGTTCCTTTGGTGCAATCAAATGAAACATTGCAATGTGCATCAAAAGCGATGAGCATTCAATGCCACGACATCGCGACGCCACAATTGTTCAATCAGCTCAACAATGCGTGCTAAACGGAATTACCTACGAGTATAGTAGGTGCATATAGGTGGTACACTCACACACTCCAGCGTAGTCGTTAGACATCGTGCAGTTCGGCGCATCGCAATTGTGATCGCAGCGTTCAGCTGCGCTGTGCCGGTTACCGCTGATGCGATGAATACGTTTTTGATCAAGGGGAAAACTTGTGCCACGGTGATAAGCGCCGGCGGGCGTCTAGAACGCAGATCTCGTTGTGTGAATTAAGACCCGAGTAGATTATAAAAGGATGGTACACAGAGGTATTACAAATGTATTGATGGTTTCTGTTCTAATAGAATTGCCCTTGTGCTGCTGCTCTTTTAGCGGGGCACAACCAATAACCATGAAGTATTTTCTTTTACCAAACTGCACTTATGGATAAGGAAATTGACTTAGCAAATAATGTCTGAGTTTAGCCCCGCTCGGTCGGCAGGTCGGAACCGCGCGCCGGCCCGGTCGCTCCGACTCGTAAAAGTTTAACAGCTCCTATAAAGGCGAGTGCCCGCGGCGGTGCGCACTCTACCTACAAATGTAGTCTGTCGTTGGCTGAACTACCCGTACTAACATCGACGTTATACGGCATCTGTGCTCCAAATACTATCATAGTGGATTGGAAACATCTGTGATACCTATTTTAAAAGGAGACTCTTAATTAATAGTCATCTAATAATCTCGCCATGATGTTCCTACTACAGCCAGACTATGGTGTTCATTCATAGAGATGGAGAAATGACAGTGAGTATGGGGTAATAAAATACAGAATTCAAAATTATTTCCCCAAAATATACAGTGGGTTCCTTACTTTATGGTCACCTAACATTAAACGGAGCCATTACGAGTGAATAGAAGTAGTTAACCTTTCACATGAAAATGACTACCGCCAATAGAGCTCGGATACGAATCTTGGTATCCGCTTTGACTGCCACAACCGGCACTGCCCACGGCCGTGCCATCCGGCGCGTACGTTACTGCCTCATCAAACGAGAGAAAACAACGAAAGCTATGGTAAAGTCACACGTTAAAATATCGTTCAACATTAAAATTAGTTCTGATATGAACATAATTGTTTCATAGCCAATTTGATTGTCTATCTTATTCATGTCACTGTTGAATTATAAAGTTTTATAATACTTCGTCAAGTGTGAGATAATATAGAGGCGTTTATAGGTTACTTAAAGCCGAGATGGCAGCAATGACAATAAACCAGTGTAATTCGGGCAGAAAGTGACCGACGGGGCGAAACCATCAACATCCCAGCTCAAGGCCCACTGGGCTCATGTTACGAGTGAGATGTTCTAGGAAAGGTCAGACGCCATGCGAACTGTTGGCGGATTAAAACCAAGGAAGAATGTGAATAAACAGGTTTTACCGAACTGATGCCTACCATATTACTTACTTTGATGTCTCGTCCAAATAAGGTAATCTGATCATAAATCGCCGAAATACCTCGGGCAATAAGTCGTTGTCTTTTCCGAGCATAAACTGAGATAAAGCCTTAGTCAGAAAAATAAAATCACATTGTTATAGCCCTGCCTGACATCAAATGTTGTGAGAAGGGTTCTATATTCATATCTGTTTTGTTGGATTCTGCAAGGAGTCATGTTATGAAACGAGAGCTAAATGAAAGAGAAATTAAATGAGGCGTCTTATTACCCGAGTTAGTTTCGGTGTCACCGTGTCTCACGCCGTGTGTCATCGCGCGGTCACTGCCCCACTCCGCCTGTACGTACTTTATCTCGCAGATGATCATACTAACGGCATAATATTTTGATAACGATGGTGTTAGCATTCCCATTTCAATTATTAAAATCAGGGAATTAACGCGAGCGTTGGCGTCCGCCCAACTAGTATTGTCGGGAGTATTAACTTTCGAGTCGTCGCGTCGCGTTTCAGGTAAATGAGGTGTATCTATATTATTATATTTATTTATCTCTCCTGCTAAAACTTTATAGGGATGAAACTTTCGCATCCATAACATCAGCTTCGCGTCGGTCCTAATGACAAGCGGCGGCTTGCTAACTGGCACTACAGGCTGGTACTAACCTTATTCGTAAAACGAACGGCCATTGCTTATTAATTGTAGTGACAGTGAACTCGCTGAAGATGTTCAAATACTAATAGTGCTTGGCGTCTCGACATTATTAGAGTATGCCGAGAATACTAGCAAGTAGGTTCCTTTCCATGAATGCCCGGAGGATAACGTTCGAATAGATAACCTATAATAGGTCTTGTCGCACAGATCGTTTTGCAAATGAATTACCTACTTACACTACTTACTCTGAGAGTTAGTTGTGTTAGTAGGTCATTTATCCTTAGAGTTCACTTTTTGCCGGGCTAGCTGCCAAACAGAAAAGACTACCAAACAGAAAAGTTGCCAGGTTTAGCGTGACATTGTCACTTAAAACCGTGAAATAACTTGCAGTCAAACGCAAGTTTAAAGAACCAAAAAGAGGTTTGGATTTCCTCAAATTTTGAATCATTCTGCACAGTTGGCTTTTCGCAGTATCGCATGACACCAATTTAGTGTCGCAACACTCATTCGGCGATACATGACGTATTGAGGTTTCAGTTTTAGTATAATCCTGATTTGGCAACATGCCCAGCATCCGGCAGCAGTTGCGCAACATGTGGCGCAACAAGCATGTCACATTGCAGATTGAAAGCAAGTGCGCGTGCGCCATTAGCGGCCGGACCGGTGTAACACGTTATATAAAAATTACACAATAATTAGTACAATAACCTTCGTCTAATGATCGCTATTTATAATAACGCTCTACTTTTATAAATAGCCTAATTAGCCAGTATTCTTTGCAATGTGTTATTTTGAAATGAGTCGTGAGTCAGAGGTTCATTACCATTAGCACGGCCCGTGGGCGGAGAGCCACACGAGACGCAGCATTGTTTGCGAGCCGCTCATCAGCGGTGGCGCAGCACAGACTATAGACGCAGCAGTCCTCTGACAGCTTGTAGCAGCATCGCACCATCACTCCAGACATCACCGTGGGTACGGGACAGGGCTGATTCACTCTAATGGAACATTAACGTTTGTTTATCTCTTCTTGCGACCGGTAAACGAACGTTAATAATTACAGTTGTATCTTTGTTCCAGAAAGTATGCGGAAGGCCTCTCCGAGGTGGACGAAGGCGAATCATTTGACAACAAGATGTTTTCTCTAGCGATAGTCGTCGAGCTTTTGTATTGAAAGCGAGATGAGAATTCGCCGTCGATGTTAAGTTTCTAAATGTTGTGCTTTTATCAAAACAACGCGATTCATAAAACGTTTCTCAATGTCTTAGATATCGACCACAGACACTCAGCTACAGCAAAACGCGCTACAAATCATTGCATCGAAATCCGCAATCTCCACTGCATTAAGTTTTGTTTAAAATGAGTCGGTTTCTCTCTCAGCGTGTAATCGACACAATCATAACAAATCGAAAGCAGACTCAAGAGCAAGAGCGAGGCGATTGCACGTAGGCAGTATACTAGTAGTGCACACATTAGAACCTTGCCTCGGTAAGAGTAGGCGATGTTCCTTTAGAAGTAGGTAAAACCAGTTACAGATCGTTATTGCGATAAGGCGGTAAGTGGGTAACGTATTTTGTCGAGGGTGTACCAAATCGTAATAAATCGTAATTGCGAACGTTATCGGGCGATCGCGGGCGGCTGCGGGCGGCGAAAGCTGCACTCGCCAGGCGGCCGCAGGGCTGCCAGCGACGACATTTACTCGCTGCCAGCCAACTATGAGTAATACTATGAATAGGCGCTATAGTACGAGTATGGTTGGTAGGCCACGTATCAAAGCTGAATAAGCACATTGGAATTAATATTAGGAGCATCAGATATAAATGCTACAAAAGCGTAACTTTAATACATTTACAGACGTCAAGATTCTAGTTCTTATTGAATATCTCCACAATTTTAGCGATTTATGGGTTCAATTCAATTGTCTCTGTGTTCTGTGAATTCAATTCAACAATGAATTGGTAACAATAAAATGTTGGTTTCAATTAACTCTGAAAGTCTAAACCATCTTTATCTGACACAGTTGTAATCCCACGAACAATTTTTAAGCTTCGGGATAATATTACCTGATCTTATTTCTCAAACTTAGCCCTTTGCTCAATTACCGAGCCTCCGGGAAATTTTCCAAAGAGTTTTTCAAAAGGTCAAAGCGTTCGTGAAAGCTTGAGGATAGTTTAAGCCCGGGACTAAAGTTCCGGAGTTTTAATCCCGGATTAAATTGGCCGTCATAATATATCTCGTTGGCTGACCCGCGGACACAGATTATGTGCGAGTTGCTGCTTGGGCACTCAGTGCCGAGAGGGAATAAATCTCTACCCGTATGTTAACTTTAATGCTTGGAGCTTTTCCCTTAAATATTTAATAGAGCATAAGTACCTTTTTAATATTGGTTGGCGTCGCACTTAGCCAATATTCAATAGGTATTCATCAATATATCGACCAATATTATCTCACTATAAAACAGCCAGAGTGTCGAGTCCCACTCAGTGAGCCACAGTCAAAGTAAGGATTCAGTAAAGTTGTGGGTGCTTTACTGAAACTTCATGAGAAGTTTTGGAGAGCATATGAAAGCATTTTCCTACTATTTTGAAAACCTAGACACGTGGACTTTCTATAAAACGTCTCATCGCTCTAGGTTATGTTACGGTGTTTTTAAATTTTCTTACAATATTTATATCAAGCTTATAATAAAAGGTACCTAACGTTTTATTAAGCTTTCAATGACCCTACACAATAATCATATTGTATTAATCGACAGCCCTTAAACGCATTGCATTGATTAGGTGCAACAAAGCCTACTCCTACTTTCCCCACAACGTCGAGAAAGTGCTTCTTTGAGGTAAGCACGAGAAACAACACTTGGATTGCACAGTGCAATGGTTAGTTGGTTATAGGCCCTGCAAGTTTAAACCTAAAGCTCCAACGTGAAGTACCAATAGAATAAAACCTAACTAAACGCAACACAACTTATTACAGTACAATGGCCGCCCATTGTACCCATTATACCCATTTGTTCCCATTGTGCTCTTATCCCAATGAATTGACCTGTTCAGTGCCAGTCTGTATCCTGCTGAAATCTGCATACCACAACAACTGTATAACATAAAAGTTCTTCTCTACTATATTGAAGTCTAGTAAACATGAACTCTATATTGGTGTCTAATTTTAGTACCAGCACCCGACTGGAAATTGTGGATTGCCACTTACTTTTCCTGCTTCATTATTTGACTGCACCGAGGGGCGAGCGGCGCTATAGACGAAGTGTGACAAAGCTAATGTAATCTTTAGTTGTGCCTCTTCGTTGCAGTGCAGAGCGACTACAGCGGTCGGAGCTCACAACCGTTCCTCTATCGGTAGCCGAGTTAGCTCTGGTAGCCGCTGCCCTTTGATCCGTCGCTCTCGCGGGATCCCGCGGCCGTGCGTACACTGAACCGCCATTAGGGCCGTGCCACACCACCCGCTACAAACGTCACTCCTAATACAGGCCGCCGAGAAAATTATCTTCATACTCTCTTTTCCCAAATGAAATGCCGATGAAATGAAGTTGTTTTTATTCCGGCCGTAAACTGTTTTAGTAATAAAACAGAGCTTCTCGGTTAATAAAACCCGGGAAAAGAAGAAGAAAGTATTAATCTGCGATAAGACAAAATATTTGTTTGTTTTAATGTGTTTCATTTTTAAATATTATTGTGTGTGTTCACCGGTAGCTGCAGTATACTTTATTTACCTACTCGTATTAGCACTTTCAGTGATAAGCACAATGTAAGGTAGCTGTTGTAGCTGACAAAACTTTCAAACAACTCCGACTCTGGCATGTGATTAATTGTCAGTGCCCTATATTGCTGTGTCAGTGTCTGCTACCTATTTGGGGGTGGAGTCGGTGTGGAGTATCGAAATGCGATTTCCATAGACACGTGGGCTTATTGGCTTCTTTGGCTCACGCAACACAATACTGCAGTAGCTACAGTAGGCACATGTCTATTCCGAGAACGGAACCCGGTTAGGCGATAAGCGCCGGCGTCGCTCGCTAATTATTGGCCCCAAGTCGCATCTCGGCAATGCCTGTCCTGTATCAGGGTCAGTGACCTGCTCGAGACTAGTCTTTGGTCGTAATTGGAGTTGGCATGCTACAATTAAAGGACTGTGGGTACCGCTTTTCACGTACTCTATTCGCATAGTATATAAAGTACACCCCGAGTCAAAACAGGATATTGTAGCGTTTTGCGTTACTTGAATATAATATTTATGTAAACCTACTAATTATTATGTAGGTATGCTAATTATCTCATATTGCGCTCGTCTTAATGTCTATGATAGTGCTACATTACAGTCAGCACATTAACCTATCGAAAAAGAAGGAATACATGTTGGACAAGGAGCATTAAATGTGTGGTTTTCATGGTTGAAAGATTATAATTCAACATTGAGCTAAGTTTTACAAGTATTGCAATGAAAAACTCAACAAAACTTAACACTTACAAAGAATATACTACCCGAAGGACCATCATTAGGGTCATGATTATCTCTGACTAACAAAAAACAAACGTATAAGACAATTTTACCACCGACTCTCACGAAACATTATACCCGAGGAAGCACGACACACGAGAGCTTTATTGAATTGCGTTCCTTCACATAGCCGACACTAACCCTGTATCCGTTAGCATCCTTTGTCAGGAGTATTGGATATTCAGCCTCTTATACTCAGCCTGCTTATTGACGGAGCAAGGCGACATCTGCAAATCAAATTGGACGAATCAGTGTTGGTGTGTATACTACGACTACAGCCTAATAAATCCTGCATTTATCTTATAACTACTACTTAAACAAGCGGTAGGTTATGTCAGTGGGTACATACATACCAACATTTGATACACATAGATTATCATCATTCCAGAATCAAATCAGTGTGTTCTCATCAGACGTGGTTGTCACTCAGCTGATGTCACGGTCCCCGTGTCCCCGCCACGCCGCCCCGGGGCGAGATGACATTGTCACGCGTTAGGGAAGGGCTTGATTTCATTATGACCACGGTTCAGCGCGATGATTCAATCGACAAAAGAAAGCATGAAATTTTGCTACCAGTGATGCGTGCCTTCAGTTTTCCTCTCGAGCGGGTATGGGGCACGGATAAAATACATGTTATGTTTTTTTTTATAATTTACTTTAAATAGTATGATTAGCACCGGTCTAAATTAGGTAGGATACTTTGTTCATTATTTCATAATTAAAAACTTTAATCTATGTACAATTTTATGGGGTAACAAATAAGTTAAATTGCCTACTAACCATGTCATTGTTGTTGTGTTGCTCGCTTGTAACGGACCAGAAACAAGCATTCATAAAAGCAAGGAAAAATAATAAAAATAAAATTGTTCACCGTAATATATTTGTTTTGCTTTCGCACATAATAATATAAGACATTGTTAAATTTTGGCGAATTGGATATAAACAGTGTAACGAAACATAATAGGCAATCCCAGCCGCCCCGCGGGAGTCGCATACAATGTAGCCGAACTCCCCTCGCTGGCTGCCTTCATCAAATAATTAAACGACGTAAGCATGATCGCGCCCAACGCAGCGCGACGCCGATCAAGCTCGTTTCGCGCACTTAATAAACATAGTGTAATCATTTAAAATCCGGCAGCAGGAGGCAGGGGACGTCGGGGACGAGGGTCGCGCGCCCTACAGTCGTTGCGTTCACTTTGCATGCTGATGTTCCTCGGCACAATGACCTCTCGAACTGGCGTACCTACTCTTCTTGGCGCCAGCTAGATACTATTACTGGTATATCTGTACCATCACGTATCTTTTTTAGAATTCTACGTAACTTCTGATTGAACTTTTGCGTGTAAAGTGAAGTGAATCAAGGGAAAATAACGGATCGTCCCTCCAAATTGAAAGTTGCTACGCGCGTAGCATTTATTCAGTGCTACGTAGTTTACCAACAATATTTTTATCACTATTCAAATAAATAGGCAGGTTATTCATGTGAGTAAAAATGCGGCTTGGTCTCGAGCAGAAAAGATCACGCACGATTGCCATTTTCCCCTAATGAATGGAAAAGGGCGTCGGTGGCGGCGGCGAGCGGCGCGCGCCCGAGTTTAGCCCAATCTCCTCGCGACACGTGCCCTTGCATGTATTTCATTTCGCCTGTCTGATGCATAGCCACCCCTAAAGTGCACATTTAAGTGATAAAGGGGCTTTCATGTCAGATTTAGCAAAGGGTTGATAAGTCAACAACCTTTTGTTGATATATTTTTGGTCTACGCTTATATAATGATGTATTCAAGTCGATCAGATCAAGCTCAATGAACTTGAATTGGGAAGTAATTCATTATCTTGTTATATCAAAACTAATCTGCAGATGTATAATTTAAAAACACATGTCTGTACATTCTCATTAACGTTATAATTTACGATTATGAGTTGTACCGCGCGGGGCTTCAAGATCATTGTAAATCACGTGTAATTGGCGGCCAGTGTTCGAGTGTCAGTGTTTATGTGGTCAGCTGATGGCAGAACCATCGTCATTCTGCACGGTAAAGATAGTGCGATTAGCGCATTTCTTCTCGGGTGCCATTACCAATTGTTGCCATAACTCCATCGGTGCATGTGCACACATCTCCATGTGAGGTCTAAGTGCACTAAAGTTTTAAAATGTATGCATGTGAGAGCGTCCCTTGGAGTTGAACCTTTGTAGGTACTTATGTTCTTTATTGCGGAGGCCGGAGGTGTCTCCTCTACTAAGATCACACCACGTGCTGCTCATGCCTTTATGATACTGGAAAATTATTTGAAGAGTCCTCTTTATTTTCGTATTAGCTTCAGCTCAGAGGCTAGAGTATTAACGTAGGTATTCTGTGAAGCGGTTTCATATTTTCTCATCCGTTTAGGAAATCATAGCGGATAATATTCTTTTGTTGGACGCAACTTGAGTTTTTTCTTTGACTCACAGTTAAAATAGGTACCTAGCGGTAAAACAATAATGCGAATGAGCAAGTCCATATTACCACAACCACAACCAAACAGACTTAGTGAGTTAAAGTGAGACACACATACATCGTAAACGCATTGTATGGTTTAGCCATGTTTAGACTATGCTAATAAGCACTGCGGTGCGAGGCAAGTCCAGGCGGCGCGGAATGCACTCAAGCTCGGTGCTAAGTGCTTGCCGATTACTCCACGATATCGCATTCCAGTGGCGGAATCTAGCGACTCACCTCAAAACTATTTAGAATACCGATATGAATAGCCGTATTCCAAATCTAGAGAATGGCTTAACGGTCTTGAAATTGTAAACGATAGGAATCATTCCATACATGAGGCATGAGAACAGCATTAGTACATGTCTAGGAGATACTCAGGGAGAGCCTAGACTCTTATATGTTATCTCCTTGCCGGTTTAGAGCGGGTTAACATAAAAAAACTTCCCCATTGGGTGTTGCGACGCAAAACAAAACACGGCGAGGCGCGTTTTGCATTATTGTGTGGATCAAAATTCACACAAAAGTTGAAAAATAATTGTAACTGACGTGTGACCAAATTGCACTCATTATACGAGAAAAAAATTAAATAACGATCACCGATTTATCCCGGTGTTTACGTGTGGTGTGACCAAATTACACTATGACGAAATTACATTATAGCACATTATAACGCTCCTGTGTGGGGAATTGTACCGTGGCATGGCGGGCCTGTGACATGCGTGGCCGAAGTCGTTCAGCTAACTTCTCAAAGGTGGCGGCGGCTGAGTTGTCTAAAGTCAACCGCATAGTATTTCCCAACATTAATGCAGTTTCATAGTTTCGTCTTGCAGCGTGTTATGTGCAGAAGCTATATGATTGTAAACAAGCTTCACGTTAAGGCTCAACCAAAAAGCTTTCTTATCGAGCGTATAATTTTATATACTTACCAAGGAAAGCAAAGCCATATTAAATGATAATAATATGTATAACCCAAAGTATACTTGTAACAAAACATTTAACACACGAGTACCTACTTACTAGTGACTATATCA
This sequence comes from Hylaea fasciaria, assembly GCA_905147375.1. Taxonomy (NCBI): domain Eukaryota; kingdom Metazoa; phylum Arthropoda; class Insecta; order Lepidoptera; family Geometridae; genus Hylaea; species Hylaea fasciaria. Next base: position 195,647 of record LR990194.1, read on the forward strand.
GTGTAGCAACATACTTACTAGTGAAGAGACACGAGACCAGACACCTCGGATGATATGTTGTTGTGACACAGCGGGTCTAGTACCATTGAAACCTCCATCAGCAAGAAAACGTAACGGTGGACGACATAATATTTTACGTTACGGTTTATTTTTGGTGTGGACAGAGTAGTGCTGCGTGTACCTATAGTATATTGAATTAGTTCTTATAAAATTGGAGCTGACTGGAGCAGTGAATCCCTTATTTGCATAAGTAGGCCTTATTTGCAATCGAGCAAGGTTTTTTTGAGTAAGTAACTGTTTTGTTAAAATAAAAACCGAAGATGAAGTCAGAGATAACAAAAGCGAAAATATGGACGGAAAAACAAAATATGTTTTCGATTCATTTGAAAACCGTTAAACCAAAGAATACGAAATACTGATCCATATTTTTAATATTCCTATTATATTAAGTGTACCTAATAAAAAAATATTCTCTAACATTCGCATTCGCACATTCGTATCCTAATTATTCGCATTCGCATTCGTGAATGTGAAACATATGACATTCGTAATATCCCTAGTACGAGTATTCACGTTTGTATACACGTTTGTTTTGTAAAGGTCCCAGAATAACCATTTAAATCATTGCGAAAATATTTCCTGCCGCAGCTAATGGTGTTTTACCGATAACCGGAAGTCATATTTGCGGTATGCTAAAAGCATACGATGTGATTCAAAAAATTCAAGAGTTTGATCAGGAGTGTGTAATATCATTGCTAGTTGCAGTGAGTAACCACTGGAGTGGTGTGAGAGAAACCGGGATAGAAACGTTATTAGAATGATTCATAACGAGCCCACGGCACAGCAACATATTAGGTTTTGCTAAATTATTTGGCAGTTCGGTGGACTAATCACTAGTACTTGTTATTAGTGAGGTCGAGATAAATCTATCGAAAATTCTATAAATAAGATCAATATGTTGATGAGATGTGTTTTGCAGCTTTGATCTTTGTGATTCAATAATAATCAGGAAATTCCGAAAAATGTCAATATTGATAGAATAATACTGACATCACATTATCGAGCGAAAAGGAACAATCATAATATGAAATTTCCCCGTAATAAAAAGTAAACACTGGACTATGATCAAGGCGACTTTTCCTCTAGTGTGCCTCCCGCAGCGTTTAAACGACTACTATTTTTCGGCATTACACATTGGGTAGGATTTTCTGCCTAGCCTAGCGTCATAACCGCCGCGAGTAATTCACTCTTCGAGTCGCGCCGGCCTATAATTGGGTATTGGTAATAGAGTCACGCACCAACTGTATTCTTTGAAAGTACTCTAAGTATGTGCGGTTTGCGAATAATAAACACAGACAACAAGCTGTCCACCGAATTTAAGTAAGTACTTACTTACCTGATCATGCATACATATAACTGCAAAATGTCCTTACGGACAGAAAGAAAAAAAGTTTTATTAGGTCATGCAAATAAGTTATTACGTTTCATACCTACTCGTAGCAGGTAAATTTTACAGGTATTCATTACATAAATTATAATCGATTTTTCAGGGGCACTGCCGTGCCCACAGTTTGTAGTCTCATTTTGGCTTCTATGAGTAGATTTCATTTAAATCCATTGTGATCTGTAAGTCATCTCTTTAGTTTCCTAGCAAAAAAATAATGTTACTTCGCTCCGGATGGTCTCAGCCAAACCACAATATAAATTCAATATTTTTTTTTTATAACTGCATAAGTTCGCAGCCAGTGGGTACTGTAAAACGCATGTAAACCTAAATTTCAGACAGAAACAAAGAAATATCGATCAATGACGTTACAGCTCGAACGAGACGGTTTAATGTTTCAAATTGCGTTTTCCAGTTACATTGATAAATAGCTGAATATCTAGGCATTTATCCCGGCGCCCGTTTAATCGAGCGAGTTGATTAATTTGATTTAGACGCTAAAAGCCTTTCGCTGTCGGTACATATCAGCGGTTGATCAGCCCCCTTTTCAATGATAAAAAGCACTCTCGTATACGAAATGCGATCTCAATAACACGTAGCAAGTAGCAATGCACAGTGCATTCGAATGTACCTTTTATTAGAAATTACTCAATAAATTTACTTAATTATGTTACATCGTAAATAATGAGACTGGACACACAAAGGAGTTTCCAATTTGCTACCGACAATATCAAAGGTAAATTTAATCTAAGGAAAGAATCATCATAAAGATGAGGCATTAATTTTTGTCAACAGGGTATTCATTCCACGACCTTCGTGTAGTACCCGAGAGCTTTTATTAAAATTGGGGAATAATTTATTCGTATTATTAATAATTCCTGGCTTTGAACACTTGGAAGGTAAGCCGGTAAAGCGGCCGAGGCGTTCGACTGGAACCACTCCGAAGAAAGACCACTTTTTATGGTGTTTGTAAGGGCAGTCGATTTTACTACTACTAAAATTAAACTCGACCGCATGGGCGAATATATTGCGGTCGAGATAACAACCAACTCGTCGAATCGGATGTATACAATGGCTACGACTACGGCTATCCTCTGACTGAACATCACTATAAATCTCAATCTTTTTTTCTCGTTTAATACCTATACATTTATTGAGAGCGTGATTGTCAGTATCGTCAGGTCAGGTTTTTTGAACCCTTTATTTATTTTATTTACGGATCAAACAATATACCCTAATAAAAATAGGAGCATTGCTTAAAATATTGTTAAGACAGAATTAGAAAATTGGCGCTCCAAAATTAATCTTTAGAATCATAGGGAGCGCACTACTCCACCCCAAGTCATTACTAGTCAATGACTGCTTTGTTGCATCCCTAACAAGCGGTCCCTAGTAATTTTACGATCTAATGACTGCCAGCACCATTAAGTCGTAAAATTACATACTAGGATACTACTTCGAATTATAATATGTAGGTAAGTAAATAGCGACTGCCAAAGATAACATCGTGAGACTCAGTGACGTCACGAGCTGACGCCAAGTGTGCGCGAACTCTGTGCGATGCATACTGGAGCCAGCTGAGGGCTTGCAATTAGGGTGCTAACAGGCTTGTCTTCAAGGAGCTGACATACTAACACAGCCTGTAACTTTATTTTGGTGTAAAATAGTACAGATAGGCTCACATTAATTAGCGGGTATTGACTTATTTAATGGCCGGGTTCATTTATTTTCCGTATTTTCTGAATAGCTCCTAAATATGAAGCGGCGGATGAAGGCGTTCAATCATTTTCTTTATACCAAAATTATTTAATAACTCGGACCTCTTATCCATCATCCTCGTTCCTTTGAAGCGATTACTTACGAAGTCAGAAAATTAATATGCAAATAACTTTCTCTTCAAATAATGAACGAAGTTGAAGTGGGTATGCGAAGTGAAATGTTCATTTATTGGTTCACACATCACGCATTCAACACTATGATGTGTGGTGCTGGGTGGGTCGGCGTCGGATAGCGTGACGTCACACGATGGGAGGTCGTACCGGGGTCGGGGGGGACGCGTCCTTGAACCGTAACGTCACGGCCGCTGCAAGGTTGTCGCGTGTAAGTTTAGTTTTATTTGCATTGTTGATGCGTCTATCGCCGCTACGTGTTTATGTCGCTACCGGTACTAACTGGGCGCGTGCGTTCGGCTCTATTGCTATTGAGTAGGACCGCGTCTCGTATCGTGTCACTTTGGTTTAAAATTGCGAGCACGTATAGCGTTACTTACGTGTTGTGACGAGAAGGTAACAAGTCTGGATTATCTTCAGACGATCGTGCTGTAAAAATCAAAAAGCTGGAACAGATAATATTTTATGTCACATCATATTAGACCCATTTTTTATATTAAGCTGGTCTTACGAAGTCTAGGGGCGTTACCGATGACCCTTTCCAATGTCAAGCGGTAAAAATTGAATGTACTTATGTTTGTTTTTTTTTAACAAGCGCAGTGTTTCAATCAAATGCCTAATAGGTACAAATTATTTCTGAACGAAATCTTTGAATAATTGTATTATAATTGTTATAATAATTGTAATACATCGCATGAATTATAAGGAATGTTCTAGATATCTCTAGTGGAGCAGCGATTCACCAGTCCGTGAGTAGGCGCTGGCTGCACGACCCCCGGCCTCGGTGAACTAACATCGGCAAGGTTGCGCGACTGAACAATGGCTCGGAATAATTAAATCCCGTTAATTGGTATTGAGAACTGGGCCTGTGGGTGACTGGGGATCACTTGTGCCTCGAGAGGAACCGGTCTGACGTAAAGTTTTTAGGTATTGGTACCTATTATTATTTAATATTCAGGAACTGGTAATGAGCTACTACAATTTAAAAGCTCTTGTAGTAGTAAATGCTTTTTAGATTGGTTATGTTTTCGAGTGCCTAGCCATAGGCAAGAAAAAATTATATACGTGGAGAATGTGCAACTTTAGCTGTTTGGCCAGGCAGGCGTGGCAATCTTCTATATATTATATCGTTTAAAAACATAACATCCTCTGAATATTTTAGTCATGTGCACTGTGCAATTCAATAGGCTAACGAGTCGGTCTATTTTATACTAATCTAGGTACTGATTTCATATAGCGATAGCGATCGTTCGGATCATTGCAATCAACAGTATAGGTACGGAAGCGCTGCGTGTCTGTTGGCCATTCAATGCAGTTGAACTCTCTGCCGACCGCCGCGGACCGAACTTGACCTCCTGACACAACCAACACAATGCACTACCAAATGAACTTGCATTGAAATCGACGACAAGTCGCAAGTTTACACTTAACACCGCTTTCTTAACTCGTTCGTTCTACAAATGAATTGGTACAGTCGGCCTGAAAAGTAGCTGGACAATGGGCATGTTCAAAATAGAGGTGCTTTATTCAGCATTTTTGTTACAACCGGTGCTAATAAATATTATGACTGACTGTACCACTTAACTTCATTGTATGGAGTAGAAAAAAACATTTCGCTTATCTTATACCTGTGTACAACGAATCAGAAATTGTGAGTCCGCCTGTACCTAGATTATAAACGTGTTTTCGCGTGACAAGTGCAACTTAACTCGGCTCGCTCGTGTGCCACATAGGAGATGGCGTAAATTAAACTAAAAGCACGGGATATGTATGTAAGTGAAAGTCGCGCCTTTTGACACCGTTGTATTAGTTTTTTTAAACCCGCATGTCCACTTAGCTATATTACGCTCAAAGCAATTATCAACATGATCGTCTCGGTGATATAGTAGGTAGGTAACTAATTGTAACTAGTTCGTTTGCTTTCACTGAGAAGTGTTAGTTTTTCGGACAAACTAAACGAGACGATTAGTTTAGTTTTAACGTTAGAGAAACCATTGTACAAAATTATGTTGTGTACTGAGTTGTGAGTCTTCTAAGGTTAATTTGCGAATGGTATACCTATACTAAGTAATTACCATCACCACACATTGTAATAGCTATCAACGTTTAGGCATCATCATCATAGGTACCTGGTACGTGCCTCTGCTGGATCCCATCCTCTCATTCTCACGTCATATATGTACACATTATATGTATCTTAATATCTACAATTTTATAACAAGTAAAGTTTGTAGGAAATAATATCTAATAATCGATTCTAAAAAATATTTCTAGTAAAATAATAAAAAAAATAAGAAATCTAGAAAATGCAGAATTACTGCAGGAAACCACAAATAACGCAGGCGAAACCGCGGGGCGTACCTTGTCCTGTACATAAAAAATACTAGTACGGGAGTTATCATATACGATAAGGTGTATACTTATATTTACAAGTGTCGAAACAGTCGGTACTTCTTGAACATGCGACAGTTTATCACTCTGCCATGAGCTGTCAGTTTCGTATAATCTGTCAGTTCCCCAAACAACGGTTAAGCCGGTCCCTAATCTGGCATTCCTCAGGAAGAATGCGCTAATGGCCGCTCCGAGCCGAGTAATAACTTCACAGCTTTCGAATAGTTGCGGCGAGTGATTGAAACGCTCAGAGTTCGTGAGATTTAGCTAATGACTCGTATTTATTAACTCAGTATTTTTTTAAAGAAAATTGATGGCTCTTTGAAATCTTCAGTTGGAGCTCTTATTAATTTGAAGATACAATAAGATAATGTCTTGCGAATATTACAAACAAGAAAATTATAAAGTAGCCAGTCTCATTGTTTCAATGAATGTGAAAAACAATAATCGAGACTTCTTTGTTATTTTCCTTCCTTCCTCTTGGATCGATCGCTTGGCTCCACAAGTGGATTCGCGGACATCATTCTCATCCACCGGTAGATCATGGATATTATAATGTAACAGATTCCACGGCGACGTAGTCGGCGGTGCAGACCGCGCGGCGTGCGAGGGCGCAGTTCAGTTGTGTCGGCGATGCCAAAGCTTTGTTGGAATGTTTAGTGTTCACTGAATTATTTATGATATTTGTTCAGTCGACGTTTATTATGGCTGGTGAAGTATCAAGAATCGCGAGGATTTAGAGAAACTAAACAATACGTGAGTTAAGTTCGTAGACTTTTCACAATAATGTTTTTGTGGAAAGTCGTTTCACCTTTATCTCTCTCAAAAATATGAGTTTGAGTTTACACAAGATACTAAATCTGTGTTCTGACGAATAAAATACTACGGCTTGTTAGATAAATCTTTGATACATACGAATGATATCTTGATGTGCAATTTTTGAAGTTATAGATGGTATATTGAGAAGCAGTCTGATACAGATCCGTCCAATTAATGGCAATGTCTACTTGTACCAGCAAATAAGGCTTGACTGTTGTACTCTGTGAACAGCTGGAGCGAGTCGTGTCGTGACCCCGCACCAGTCAGTGTGTCAGTGCACCGCCGTGTCGCCGGGCCGTGGGACCGCGACCATTGTTGTGCTGAACCGCGTGTCGGCCAGTAGAGGAAGTAAATACTACGTCGGTATATCATAGTGTGAACTAGTCTGTGCCATTCATAGTGCCGGCTAATCTGTAGAGAGATGCTCGGTGACCCGTGCACATCACTTGTTGCTTCTTATTTTATAGGAAGTCGGATCCATGACTGAATTAAAAGTCTACAGAAAATTCCATGAAAAGTACTATTATATTAGGAGTAGCTATCATGTAGGTGCTAAATTACAGACTATTGAAAATCTGTCTAGAAGTTACAAAATGTAACTAAAGAAAATAAAAGAATACATACGGTATAAAATAATATAATACCTGTATAAAAAGATAATGTAGCGTGTGGTGCGTCCACATGATACGAAAATATTTAGTACATAAATGCAAAATGGTGACGGTGGACGTTTTGGAACTTTATAGTCTCATTACAGACACTGACAAGATGGAAATGAAAAGCCATGGAGATCCCAAACACTTATTAAAACGTTGCCAGGCCGCCCCGGGCCCCGGGCCGCCGCCAGTCCGATCGGCGGCGAGTCATTAGTTCCTTTCAACTCGTTCGCTAATTGCTACTCTTGTTTTAATACTCAGCGTTCCTGGAAATTGTGAAGTGAACAACATTTCAGCAGTAAAATTATTAAAAGTCCCACAGACCAATGAACTCACAAGAAAACATACTTTGCTACTACTACCTTTAATTTGTGTAGAATTACAGTCTATGTAGATCCGAGACTAATTTTAGATTGAGTTACAATTGAGCGCAAGGAACTACGAGTATAACGTCCCGCAAAAATGGATATTATACATAATTATTTAGTAAAATCACAACAATTTGAGCACCACAATAACTTATTTAATGCATACAATACAATGCATGATAATAAATAAAATAACCCCAGCGCGTTCATTGAAGCGCGAACCTGCCGATAGCTCTGCCGCGACTCTACCGCATACCGGTTCCGCTTTATTTAAATGTGTCTCTACCCTATACCTCCCCGAGCTTCCTTCAAGGCGCTCTACTTAGATTAGAGTCGCGAGCTTTTTTCCGTTTTATTATTTGCTTCTGTAAATTTGATGTGACTTTGTATTATTTTGTTGTTCTTTTTCTTTATCTAATTTTATTCATTTGTAAAGTAGGTAAGTACGCAGCGTTTGAGCCATGTTTTCTAATGTCATATTTTCGCTGATGGGTCTGTTGTAAATGTATCTTTTTATCAGAATACTCTGGAATTTCTTACTTGTGATTATGTAGCAGCGAAATATAACAGCGCATGCCCTAGAGGTAATTTATCCTTACAGGTATTGTTAAGTACTGTATTTCTGTAGTTAAGTACTGTATTGACTGTATTTCTCTAGTTCGAAATACCATGACGTTCTGATGTACGCTAGCATGTTACATGTCCACGTTCGCGATCCCTGCGAGCTTGCGTGACGAAAAATTTCACAAATTCCTGAAGATAATAAAACACAGTTATTCATAAAAAGTTTATAAACTTCATTACAATTTACAATATCATAGCGATTCACGTAGAATATTGAAAAAAATCTCACGAACGGCCTTGAGCTCCACGTTTTTTGCAGTAAACTGACTCATAAGGAGATGCAAAAACTTTGTAGGTATATTGTCGCTATGTTGTCGCTATTATTTGAACAATTTCCTATAAAAATGGGAACTAATGTTACTGCACAACAATAATAATAGATATTCGAGGCCGCAGATTATTGTCTAGAAGATTTGAATGACTATAATAATTATTCATTTGAGTATTGTTTATAGCATTCCGTAGGCTACATATTGCAAGATTATTGTTACCTATCCGTGAAAGCAAATAGAGGAATGAGTAAGAACCAAACGCAAATTAATTAGAAAAAGAGTGAAGGCAGCGACTCGTTAAAATTTACTACAAAAGTAATTCATAGACAAAAGATAGCTATGTACGAGTAGGCGTGTGCAAACAATCCTGAAAAAAAGGGCGCGACGGCGGTGTGTTTATTTGCCACATTGTAGATATGAAAACACGTACCAGTAATTAAGCCTAAACAAACACGTAAAAAAGAGTTTATCAAGGCAAAGCTAATCACTGAAGTAATCCCCGGTGGTCCCCGTGTGTGGCGGACGGTAGGTATCATACGCCGCGCCGCCGCATTGAGGCCACGCTTGTTAGCACTCGGCTTCTCCACGTGAGCACGCGGTACACGGAGCGGGTACACTGTGTAGTGACGGAAACGTTGACAAAGCTTTCGTAGGGGAGATGGGGCATTTAAAGACAACCTTATGGTCAAAAACCTCCGTACGTGCTCTAATCTGAGCTCCAGAGCCCCAGGGATGTCCGTGCTTCATTTAAGGTCAGGATAACCCCTAAAAAGACCTGGCCTCCAGTATGAGATCTACTCAAGAAGGAGCCTACTTCTCATCACCATTGCATGTACATTAATTCCACTTTGTGGTGTACAAAACATTGTTTTTGCTGTTTTAAAATCCGCCCTTGAAACAAATTTGTGGTTAACCAAATTCATATATCCTACTCGTAGAAAATCCTACTTTGATTTTAGAGAAGGATCGCTAACCAGCACGATGGTAAATTTTAATTTTGTAAAATAGATACTATTTTGAATATTATCTTCTTTTGAACAAAGGTCTCTCGATCCCCTCAAAGAATTCCATGAACCATCAAATGTATTACCTAACTACAACGGCCCCTATTTGTCAAACCCGACGGGATCCCTGCAGCATATTCCTGGTAGATAACACTAATCCGGGATTAACTGCAACCGGCGCGGGCGTCGCCACACCTTACGACGTCATAAACCACATCTTTAGAAATATAGCCACCATAAATATAAGGCGGCCATGTACATAGCGGGATTATTTCAATTACACGCCATCAAACAGTAACATTTGTTCTGGAAACACATAAAACTATGTGATGGCGACACTATTCATAAAGATACGACATCTTCTTTCTATTCAGAAGCAAAAAAACAATGCGTTTTTTATTACAATAATAATAATAAATTCGTTATACTCGTATAAAATTAGCATACATTCTTAGGCTCTGTTGTGGAATCTCAAATAATATAGATTGATCATAACTTTTCAATGTTCCCAGCTTTCAAGAAAGCATAATATTTGCATAAAACATCAAATACAACAGTGTTTCAGCTTTTGCAGTAAAAGTTAGTTATTTTCCCAACGATCAGAAGTTGGCTTTCAATAATAACTCAAAGTATTTTCATGTTCAAGTCTAACTTTATACCGTATTTTATATCGAAAAATATTTTATCAATTATTTGTCCTCTATAAATTGGGCTTATAGAAGTGGAAAAAAACTGTCGGTGAACTAACAACATCAATTAACATTTTCTTGCTATTTTTCCGTTACACACAAGCTTATTACAAGCATTGTTGGAGCTTGTAATAAGCTTGTGTGTAACGGAAAAATAGCAAGACATGAAACAACAAGAAATAGCAAGACAAACACAACAAGACACAAGAAAAATACACGAATCCCGGTAGGTATGCACAGACTAGGGAACTTTCTGGAATTAGGTCATAGTTTTTTATATTTCCAAATAGGCAAGCATTTGCCCGCAGGCTCACGTGATAGTAAGCGACGCGGTTGTCGGTGCAGCATACTACACGATACGAGTACCTACCTATTCACTGTCGACATGAAGCCATACAGATTACGGTTATCGGGATACAGATTTCTGTTTGGTTGAAACATTAACCCTGAGTAATGGCGTCGGACGCCACTAACCGTTATTTTACGAAGCCAGCCCTTCACGCGGTATAAGAGCTGCCAATAATTATTATAGTGATGACAATGACTTGGTCATTTTTACGAAACAATGGACGCATAACGATAGCTCTGCTATTGTGATTAGGTAACCGATATGTAGTATTGAAACTGCTAGTTCAAACCGTGATTTTCTGCCACCGGTAAGTTCTTATTATTTTCGCAGATGAACTGGACTGAAAGCATTATAATAACAATATTCAGCGCTGAAACTTATTTCGTGTTGACGTTTTATCTATTGAGTTTAATATGTAGAACCAAGGAGAATAAAGGACTCCCAATAGTAGTTAGACTATGATGCCGCTACCCAAGTAACCCAAAGCGCGTCAGACGTTTTGACAGCCACAGGACAATTCGCTACGTCTCATCGGCAGTAAATGATTATTTATTGTTTCCCAAGTGCAGAGCATCGAGCTTTGTAAAACTTGTCCGTTTCTCAGACCTATTGTCCTGCGTTCAATAGAGTACAGTGAGTCGGTACACTGCGTTGAAAGCTGCAGTTAGCCGCAGTGGACGGCGGCGCAGCGATAGATTACAACTTCGCAGACAGTCGCGTAGCTTGTTTACTGGATTTTGACTCGGACACTTTTAACTGTTACTGAAATGGGAGGTACTTACCTACCAGTAGTTCTAGAAGTTACTCGGTTAATCTACTTGATGACGGAACTAGACTTCAGCTGCGTTTATTCAGCGAGTCCTATTGTTTTGTATCATAGATCATACGTGTTTACATCATAGAACATTTATCTTTTGAAAATATAATATTCCAGTTAAGTTGATACTGCTTTTTCAGGATAATGCTGCTTAAAAAAACAACCAGTCCGTGTGTCCGTCCCAGTCGGTCATAGCATTCAAAGAATCATAGTAATTATGTTCGACACAGCGATCTTACCTTGTAGTTCCTGATATTATTCTTTTTATAAAAAGCTTTTCCAGCTTATTGATTTTATGTGCGTGTCGTAACAATACTGCATAATGATAACTTTATTTCCTAAAAAAAGATCCGGCGAGTAAATATTCAAATGTTCAAGAAGCATAATCTTTGGACTTTTTATGTAAATTATAAAGTTGTGGAGGGAAACCAGTCGTGCGCGGCGCGTTTCTTGTCTCCGTGGTCATTATGCACCTGAGCTATCAGGTACCGTTACCGATACCGTATTATTGGTACCTTGATGGTCTGTAATGCCATGCATCGTACTTACCGTACGTAACATGTTATTCAAACATGTTCGAGCGGTACCATTACTGGCTAACTCGGTGCGTAATTTGCCACGTTCTTTACTAAAAGTGCCTCGGATATAGTGTTAGTTGAGTTTATCGTTAGTTCTATGGTGTGTGGTGGGAGGGTAGGTGCGATTTTGCTAGCACATGGTGGTGGCTCGCAGAACAGAAATATATAATATTATAAATGTCCGTAATGGCGGGCATTTGTCGTTCACGCACCTCCGGAAGATCACTATAATAAATAAATAAATAATAATACACATGGTGCAACAGACGGAAGCTCGAAGATAAATAATAAGTACCGTACCTCGTACCTGATAATTTAAGGTTATTAGATTGTACACAGATGCGAGCGAAACGTAATAGAGCAGTATTTTCTACTGGGATTCCCAACTAACAAAACTTCTTACTCAAAACTTATTTTTTCTTAAAAGCTGTTTCGAGTTTCAGACAGTCAAATGGAAGTTTGGCAAGCTTTTGTAGATTCTCTTAATTTAATTTTCGCACATTGAATTTCAAAGAGCCTTGGGAAGGATTAGGTAAGTATACAAATGTACGCTCTATGAGACTTCTATATAACTTGTTCCACATAATTTGTTTATTCTTTGGCGCGGCGCACAGACCACCTGGCTACCGGAAGCTCCATATTTGTCAAGTGGAGTACCTCCTGCCTGTGCAATTACTCCTCGCATCAGATAAGGGTACAGTTGCGTACGGGACCCGCGCTACACTTGCGTTATAAACAAAGAGATGAGGTTTTATAACTCAAATGAAATTACACGAAGCGGGGAGAAGGACAGACGAGTTGATTACAGCTTCAATGGTTTTTTTTATTATTCAGATGAGTCTACAAGCTATATTATTATAAGCATTGAAGAACCTACTTTAATAATAACGTCCGTTCATAATTATTTTACTTTGTAAAATGATTACGGAGCTCATTACGTGAGATATAACATGATAATTTTGTAAAGCAGAAACTTTAACCAACCGCAATTAATACTCCTGTCCCCTCGTGAGTTACCGCTCACCGGGGTTGAGTTCACTCACTAGTTGTACCAAACTTTATTTTAAGATTAATTACAAGATTTCTAGGGTATATTATTTAGCCTACATTATTGAAACAATTACACGTTTTACGTTTGCAACAAACGAGACTTGCGAGTTTAAATTAATCTCGCGAAAATAATTATAAAGTGAGTATTTACTTTGCAAGATAAATATAAACAGTGGGCAGATGTTCGGCGCTCCGGCCGTTACGGGCGCTGTTTCAGTATCAAAGCGTTTCAATATTAGTGTTTTTATTTGTTCCAAACCGTATACACAGGTTTCAAGGCGAGAGCGATGATATTTACATGATGAGATTTAAAAAAATGTACCTCCGGAATTTATAGAAACTTGGGAAATGTATCGAGAGTTGTGTAACGCACTGGAAATCGTGATGAGAGAAAAATTAACGATTAACATAATTCCTTCTTTATACATAGTAGCAGCACATAACCTGATCATTGAGTTACCCTGTTTATCGAAGCTCGAGTGGTATTGTTTTACGAAGTCGTTTAGTTTGTTGTGTTAGATTATCATATCTAAAGTTCCAGACACGGGAACTGTGCCAAGTTTCTGTTTGTTCGCAGACGCGCGACTTGTGATTCAATATTGGCATTACCCTAATATTACAGGCGCAGGTAATTTGGAATTTGGATCTGACATAACTTGAATATGTCAATAGTTTACTCACCTAAGAGAGTTGAAACTTGACGTGCCATAGAGGCGTATTTAATTAAGTATATTATGTGTAGTCTCTCTCTATTCAGTGAACGTTTAGCTATTGACTGTATAAACTAAAAAGACTTTGTTCCACATAAAATTAAATGTAAAACTAAAACACGCTTTGACTGTGTGCCTAGTGTGAGTTTTGCCAATTTCTTTACGTGCTTGGTCCGGTTAGCGTAAACTTGATATTGTATGGAATAAGAGCAGCGCCATCTAGTGACTGACTGACAGACGCCAACCGAGCACGTAAAGAAATTGGCAAAACTCACACTAGGCACACTGTTTACTTGGCTAACGTTAGGGGCTACGTTTTGTAAAGAGTAAAAAACAAGGATGTAGGAATATTTTGTTTTTGATACAAATATTAGTAAAGTGTCTAGTTTATATTCTATTAGATACGCGTCGACTTTATAAATTCTTTATTATTAATAAAGACTAGATCTTATCCTTTAATGAGTATGAAAGCCCTCCAGATCCGAAGGTGAACTTATAATAATAATAATAATAATAATAATATTTATTTGCATAAAATGTTGGTAATAGAACATGGTGTTATTCAATATACAGTGCCAGAACATTTTGCCACTTTGCGGCGTGCAAATTTGTCATAATTAGTTGTTACCCATGTACAATATTCCAATGGCATAACATTAAAATTACAATTACATAGAACTGCTTTACTAGGTACATCACAAAATTTCCAGTTTTAACAGTATTGTACTTGTTAGTGTTTTAAATTAATTATACAATGTTCAAAATCAATATTAATTAAAAATTTAGTTATAGGTCAGAATGTCAATTTGTCAGCTCTGAGACTGCATAAAAAGATTTGTCTACAAGCCACATTTTAAGCTTTTTTGCGAATCGAGTGGTTGGCAATTTTCTAATGTCTTTCGGGATAGCATTAAAAATTCGCCCACACATAGCATAACAGTTGTTTATGTACATTGACGTTTTTGGGATATGTGGTAAAACAATTCTATCCCGATCCCTTGTCGTTCTCGGAAAAACATCCTTAGCTGTTTTAAACAGAGTTGGATGATATTTTACAAATTTAGCTGCTTCCAGAATGTACATACAGGGCAAAGTCAGCATACGAAATTCTTTGAATAATGGCTTGCACGATTCCCATGGTGGTACACCAGCCATAGCTCTAACACATTTTTTTTGTGTCAAAAATGCTCTTTGTGTATCCGTTGAGTTCCCCCATAGGATTAGTCCGTAGTTCAGCACAGAGGATACGTAACCGTGGTATGCCGCTAGTACGGTTGAACGAGCCGAGGTTTTACGCAATTTGTAGAGTACGTATACAAACCTATTTAATTTTTTACTAACTTTATCTATATGCGCTTTCCAGTTTAAGTGTTTATCTAATGTTATTCCTAAAAATGTCGTTTCCTCAACCTCTGCTAGGCGGATATCATTGAAAAATATTTTAAGTTCACGATATCTACGGCCGTATGTACTAAATTGAATGTAATTGGTTTTAGTCACATTAACTTGGAGATTGTTATCATGAAGCCATTTAGTTATTGTATTTATTGAATCATTTATGTCCATCGTGTATTTGTCATTGTCAATATTTTTATTACATGTCATAATTAATGAAATATCATCAGCAAATAAAATACAGGGATTCAAGGTCATTTCAGGCAAATCATTTATATACAGTAAAAATAAAAGCGGCCCCAGAACACTACCCTGCGGAACACCGTAGTTATTAACCAGGAAAGTAGATCTAAATGCTTGAAGTTCTTTATTATGATTAATATTTGCTACTTCAACGCATTGCTTCCTACCTTCTAAGTACGTTTCCAGCCATTTCAAAGCTGGTCCTCGAATACCACTTCTTTCTAGTTTCTCCAACAACAATCTATGAGAAACAAAATCGAAGGCTTTGGACATGTCAAAAAATATCACAGTCACAAGTTTGCCAGAATCTAAATTACTCACTATCTTACTAATGAGATCAAAGCATGCCAACGTTGTGGATTTACCTTTCTGGAATCCGTACTGTTCTTTTCTTAAAATATTTTGTTTTATAATAAAGTTCATAATTCGTTTTGACATTGCTAATTCGAAAACTTTAGATATAATCGGAACCAGAGTAATTGGTCTGTAGTTGCTTAAGTTGGTTTTATCTCCTTTTTTAAACAAAGGCTTTACTATAGAGACCTTCAGTAAATTTGGAAAGCAACCATTCTGAAATGAAAGATTTATTAAATGTGTTAATATTGGAGTAATTTCTTGAGCACAGGATTTGAGAATCCTTGTTGAAACCTCATCATATCCCTCAGCTTTAGTATTATTTAGAGACATAATGATTTTATATGTTTCATCAAGGCTCAGTGGTTCTAAGAACATACTACTGCATACACTACTTCTCATAGTACCAAAGACTGGGTTATTTGCATTAGTTGATGTAATTAAAAGATCGTTAAACGCTTCCGCTATATCGCTGGGATCGTCTAACAACACACCTTCTTTGTTTATGTTAGAAATAAATTCTATTGGTTTTTGGGCCACTGATTCATTTTTTATTAGTTGCCAGGACGTTTTACATACATTTTTAGAGCTGCTTATCATTTTGAAATTACGATTTTTTATCGATTGATCAATGCAATTTCGAAGTAGTTTTGAGTACGCCTTATACTTAGTTTTAGTGACTCCACATTTGTCTCTGTAGTATTTGTATCTCAGAGATCGCTTTGTTTTGCAACTAATCTTCAACCCTTTAGTTATCCATTTTGCTTTACGAACTTTGTTAGATATTCTAATTTTATTTTTAGGGAAACACAAACTGTAAAATAGAGTTAAGGTATTGTGGAAGGTTTCAAATGCTGAATTGAATTCATTTTCGTTGTATACATCATAAAACGAGAGGCTTGATAAACATTCTTTAAATTTTATTATATACTCTAGACTATAGTCTCTTTTAAAGACAAAGTACTCAACCATCGGTACTTGTTTACATGTCGTTGGGATGTTAAGTAATTGAGCGGTGTTGTGGTCTGAAATATCTAAATGCAATAGCTCACCTGTTGCAGATTCAATATTACTTATGATGTGATCAATACAGGTTCGCTGGCGCGTTGGTTCTTTAATATGAATGTGTAGGTTATAATTACATGCGAGATCTATTAAATGCTTAGTATCCCTGTTATTTATTTGTAAGGTATTAATATTGAAATCGCCAGCTAAAACAATGTTTTTTGTATATCTACTAGTTACTTTATGCAATAAAGTGTCCAGTTTAGTCATGAACAGGTTGCAGTCAGAATAAGGCGTTCTATACAAGCAGACGATTATCATATTCTGCGAAGGTAACTCGATTGCACAACATTCAAAATGTTTATCTACCGAGCTCTCATTGCCAAATGTGACCTGTTTAAATTGCAACCCCTGCTTAGTTAAAATACATACACCCCCACGCTTTTGATTTGCATGCCTACAGTACGATGATGCTAAATGATATCCACTTATATTGACCATTTGTTCATGACCTCGTTGTAAAAATGTTTCAGAGAGGCATATTATATCCGGTACCTGTTTTTTATCGCTAAGTTCAACTAAATGGATATCCAACAAGCGACTCTTACTAAGTAAACCAGCTATATTTTGATGCAGCACTCTAAGGGTCGTACATTTTTCCTTAGCAGCTACGAAAACAATTGGTATTTGATTGAATTGGTTTTTGTAAAACAACCAGTTCTGCTTCAGTTTGCGTGCCTTGATCATTCATTGGAACGATCTCTTTATTGAAATCTGATTTCGAGCCAAACTCTCTCAAATGTCTATTTTGGTAACTTTTGCGTCCTGAATGGACTCTGTATACAGTTTTTTTTGCAAACGATAGAAAGGTTTCATCGTAATCTGTTTGATCTAGGAAGGAATTGATTTTTTTACATATGTCGTACAAAATATTATATGAATTTTCATAGTCAATATCAATATAGTTACATTTTCTATATTGATTACAAATTATTTTCAATATACTATTTAATTTTGTTTATATGAAAACTATCTATCGCTTCATATCGAATAGCCGGTTCGAGTCCTCTTTACACGGATTCTGTACATATTTTATTCAAAATATAAGTCTCCCAGCGGCTCTGAATAATGGATCACCGAGAGATTTACGTCGAATGGAAAGCGTACCGCGCCGAGACGCGAACAATATTGCAAGTTTTATTGAAAATATTCCACAAGTAAGGGAAACGTAACAAAGAATAATTGTGTCACAAAATCCCTTCGCTTTTATATGAAGACATAAAATCGAAATAAGTTGGGAACCCAAAATACGGAAGACTTGAATAATACCACAGCGCACAGGGACACTTAATTTGCCGTTAAAGTTAAATAAGTAAGTATTTATATCTACCAGATAACCAAACGCTCTGCACTCGCTCTCATAATGTGTTGAGAGCTTTGTTCTTCGTTATTTGTTTTAAATTAAAGCAATCCACTTAGTCGTGGTCCTTGCTACTTAATCAAGAGGTCCTTCATTAAGGCGTCGCTTTGAATACCAGATACAGTCATTAGCGCCGCTCGTGGGAAAAGTAAAGCTACGAAGCGTGTAGCTGAGTGTTAGCATATTGATGGTTTGCTGGATTGCTTCCGTTATCGAATTGTTAAAACATCATGTGTATTACATTTGATTTTACATCTTGTATTTTTTTCTTCTAAGCAGGAAGAATCGAAGACCGTAGCGGGCGCGGTAGCGGCTAACTAAGGCCTTCTCGCGTCTGCCACTGCCCTTGTTTGTTTGTACAAAGGGTAGAGGAAAAAATACTAAATAGTAAGTATTTTAGTAACTCAAGTGTCTTTGCGACACCACATATCAAATAGAGGCCGCGATCGGATTTTTCAAAGCAGTGCAGCTAAGTAAGCGGATCGGCCTAACCGCGCGCGCTGCCGCCGTCGGAAAGCAGTCTTACTTAAAACCGACTGGACTACGCAGTACAAAAACTCAAAACAACTCCTTATAAAAGCAACAGCTAAGATTGAGACGGCTAAAATCATTTTGCAAACCATGCGGTTGCCTCATGACCTGCAAGGTTTACGCACGCCTTAGTTTACGCCTTAGCACGCCTTGTTTTAGCTAACTTTCTCCGTCAACGTATTTGGGTAACTGTCTTCGCCAACCTAGTGACTTTGAGACATCTTTCTTTTTCAACTCCCTTTATGACGTAATCTGTGTTTTTCGCCGTAGCAAATGACGTAAATGAAATAATTGCGTTGTTTTGTGTAAGATAGATGAATGGAAAGCGGCTCTTTGTAAATAAGTTGTTTACGTAAACGATCAGTCACGAAGACCTGCGGAGAATACCTAACGAGCATCCGGTTGTCCGCAGGCGCTTATTTAATAATCATGGCTTTTAGGTGTCACAAGTCACCGTGGGATAACAGTAGTACGAGTACATAATCGTTATCATATAAATTCGATGCTACTTACCTTCAAGTTGTGCTTACAAAGTTACGACGCTAGATAAGTTTTTCGTAAATACACCCTCTTTACTGTTACCAGCGAGACCGTCGCGCCGCCGCGCCGCGCCCACCAACGCTGTATCTATCCGACCAGTATTGAATATACTATAGCTTACAAGAAAAAAGCTTCTATTACTTATCTAGTCTGTAACTGTCCTAAATACCGGACTTTCTTTTTTGTAACAGCTTTTTGGTAATACCATAAAAGCTTGTTTGTTCCAAGTAAAAGTCCTTGAGACGGCACTGTTTCCTTTTATGTTATTATGTAAGTTTCGAGAAAATATGTATTTTGTTAAAGTTTGGCTGGAACTAGCAACCAATCCCGTTTTAGAATCAAAGACAAAGATATTGTATAGAGCAGATAACGGCTCTCTATACGCATGCTTAATTAAAAGCTTATCGCACGTCTCGCAGACATTGACTTCGACAGGCTTGGAAGAGGTCTGTCTATTTATACTTTAGCTGATAGAGAGAGAGAGAGAGGACTCGATAATTACAAGTATTCAGTTAGTATGATTGTGCAAAACGCCACTGTTAAATGATTGATGCGTTATGTAATTTAATTTATATATTCCTTTGTTTACGATCTAAACAAACAAATATTACAGACAACGTAACATCCTAAACTAAATATCTAAATCTAATCTTAGTTTCGGTATAACTTTAACAATGTTACGATCAACTATCTATCTGTACCTATTTACTTATTTCTGTGCTTGCCCTGCCTGTCTTGTGCTTACTCTGTCTACTGGTGTCGATGTAGTCTCGAAAACACAACTATGTAAGTAGTTGCGTTATCTCTTTCGGTGATATTTTACAAATAAATAAAAAAGTATTAACTGAGCATTTATAAACTAAATACCACAATATATATAGGCAACTATATTATATATTCCAGACGCCCAAGAGTTCTGGCTCCATATCAGGTCGCTGCGTAGGTACTCGACACGTTTTGGCGGCTCTGCGGTATCAGCAAAGCTTCAAATAAGACTTACCTACCGATTATTATTAGTACTAGCTGTTACCCGCGACTCCGTCCACATTTATAAAGAAAATAATTATTCTTACAATTTTATAATGTGTGAACTTTGTATGCTATTATTGTAAATCAATCGGATACGAATGTCACTATCCATATCTCATCAACATCTCTACCTCAATCTATATCACTCTATATATCTCTATCTATATCATTCCTAGATCTCTCACTCTATTACTCTATATCTCTCAATCAGTCACTCGGTATAAATTAATCAATGTATCAATCTGTCAATCTCGATCAATCTGTCAATTTCGATCAATCTGTCAATCTCGATAAATCTGTCAATTTCGATCAATCTGGATGGATGTCAATATGGATCAATTTGTGTTTGACATTGAGCTGTGCTGACCTCTGCTGAGCTCTTCTGAGCTTTGCTGAGCCGACACTTAGCTGTGCTGAGCTGATGTATGACGTAAATTTTGGTAAAAAAAATGTATTCAGAAAATCTTCAATGGAAAGAATTTAGTCATTGTCAGACAACCCTGTAAATACAAGTTACTTTAGGCTCAAAATCTAGGAACATCCATTCAAAGTGCACTCGTTTTATTCAAAAGCTGAAGCACGTATAATATAATATCTTTACTATCACATTTCTTTATCATAATTATTATCATTATCATAATTAAAGTCCATTACGAATCCAGGTTGAATCGTTTTGTGAAGGCTCAGGGGCTATGAAAGAAGCACGACGAGTCAGCGCCGAGAGCTCTACCGGAGCTTGGGCGCAAGTGGCAAAATCCTCACTCTCAATATTGTGTGCTCAGATACAAGATCGAGAAAGTATCGAGGTGTTATAGTGATGGATTGATGACGTCACGATGTAACTAAATTGCAAGTGAACAAGTTAATAATTAGTACTTATCCGCTTTACGAGTACATTATTCCACAGCTGGGAGCTAATCTTTAGCGCTTCTTGACTAGGTAAATACATTCGATTCACAACTCTTATTGAAGGGAATTTTATTTACAGCAAATTGAGCTTAATCGAAACGAGAAAGAAAAAAAAAGTCTGCCTTCTGACCAATAGAATAAGTCTACATGACTTCTTCGCGTTTATCTTATTCCAAAACTTCCAAATTATGAACACGGTGATTACACAGAACAGAACACGGTGATCTCACATATGGGGCGGCGCGCGGATGTGCAGAAATGGAGCAGAATCCGATTTTCAAACATCCGGATAGTTAAACGTTAGTTTGGTTTGGTACTATTAGTTATGTTGGTCCATGACTCAGCAAGTGGAGCGATCACGCGGCAATAGTCGAGGAGTTTGATCGAGCGCGCCCGGTTGGATAGTCCGAGATCAAAGAACGTGCTCATTGTGTTGAACTAGGTTTACGAGACCTTGAGTAGGGGACCTACTTTCGGTGGTTTACCGTTTTATATTCAAACACAAAAGCCGGTAACCGTACGTATCTACTGAAATGACAGGACGGTTATCGTTAGTAACGTACGAGCTTTCAATCTCGAATCGATAACAGTACCTATAGGAAGTGCATCTATTCTTCTGCGCCATTAAACAAATTAACCGACACATAATCTCCTTTCATTCTGTGAGCTCTCCTTTCAATTCGTATCAATAGCATACTGTTCCGGCTGTAGTCAATAGCATTTATTCCCAGTCCGCAGCGATTACTCGTGGTCTGAGCCGGAAGTGCCGGCAGCGGCTCACACTCCGAGGTGGTGACAGGCAGACGAGCGGCCCATCACCGGCGGCGGAGCACCGGCCGTAGATCAGCATTACTCGCGCAGACATTACTCGCGCCTACGCGATGAGAAATTAAGCATACCTATTCGTTTCGAGTTTCGGAACGGAACCCGGCGCCACAGAGCAAAACGCTCCCGGATTATCGACATCTGTATTCGTTGCGCAACGACGCGATCTGTTTCAGAGTTTTATTGATTTTGGCTCATCATATTTTATTTGAATAGGTACTAAAATGTAAAAAAAATTTAGTGTAATTTCAAACGAATATTATAATATTATAATTGTGTCATGAGCCGTTTTATTTACTTCAGTGTCATAACTTACATTGTTTATGTTTGTTTTTATTTCATTTCAACATTTTATATTTTTCGTAACGATCAAGACGTTAAACAAGAGCTTTGTCATCCTCCATCGTTAAAAGCACGGATTAGATGGTCGTATATTTTTTAGTCCAGAATCCTGACGATGTAATTATTCCAATAATATGCTTCTGTACTTAGAGATTAGTCAGAACTTATGCTCTTTTCCCCGCATATGTTGGCACATCGATTAAGTATAAGCCGGATATCGTGAATAGGTACATCAACATGCAGCTGCTCTCCGTCTCATAATTATCTGCTTCAGTCTATAGACTGTCGACGGACGGCTGAATGGCCACTTCCGCACTTTTGTCCATAAGTAACTCTTGCAGCCGCTAATCAAGTGTAGTGTTGCAGTGTTATGTCTGTCATCAATAATGTGACTTAAATTTATTTTAAGGAAGTGTTTCTTGGGGCTTAATGCGATTCCCAATGGGATCGTAATATTGCGATCGCTCCCATTTTCAATTGGCGTTTCGAATTCAACGATGTTGAAGACATGTGTGACTCTGTCTGACAGCTCTGACTGCCAGACAGAAAAATGATGTTCTCTTTTCAAAGCTGCCATTAATTACAAAAAAGGAGCAAAGCATTGAGTCCGGCACCGGCCACTTGTGCGTCGCGACGGCGGGCGGAGGGCGCCTGCGTCAACGCCGGCGCCGCCGCCGCGGCCGACGCGGGCGCCGATAGACGTGCGATTATGCGCAATTGATACGTATCTGGGTTACGTATTTATTGGATATTGACCCCTTTAGCTCAGACCCGATAAATATTTTTACACGTTACGCATCATCCCGAAATAATACATGATTTGTACAACGCGTTTGTTTGTTTGAGTTGTGGGGTCATTATGCTGGAGCAAAGAGTAATGTAGTGAAAGAAATATTGCTTGGCAATGGAAACGGAAGAGAGCAAAATACAAAAATATTACACACAATGAGGCAATTTAGTTCAGCGGCATCGTTCAGACGAGTTTGGCAAATAGACCTAATGTCCTACTTAGTTAGGTTTAGAGTTTTGTTAGTGTCTGCTTTAATCAATTTGTTCGTATTTGGGGCCGCAGTAGTTGGACATAGACGCATGCGTCCGGGCATCTGCATTTCCAGCTGTCAGCTCGATGCGCAGCTCTAACAGCCAGTCATTCGGAATTGGGTTAGAGCATCCGCCGAACACAACTATTTATCTGACTCGCGAATGTTGTACGAGGGATTTTCTACTCGAAATAAGTTCTACTTAGAGAAAGTTTTCAAGAAAATCTCGAAAAAACAGCAGCCTTATAACAACCCTTAGCTGAATGAACGTCGAGTTTTCAACAAATTTCTTAACTACCGATTTCAACAGAATAACGATTTTCTTGAAAGTTTTAGGAAATACTTTTCGAGTCGAGTTCGCTGTTTTATTCGTTTCAATTAGATTAGATGAATGGATTTACCCCAAAGCGGTATAAATTCAAGATGTTTTTCACGATCGGAGAGTCGCGGCGACAGTAATTGCCGCTTGCGTCATCTAAGCAGCCACCAGCCTGATTTGGAACCGCCCCCGCACCCGCGGGAACCTTTCACAAATAATCTAGTGTTGTAAACAAGTGTTGTGATAAACTCCGACACGTTCCTACCGGCCAGCAATACTTTGACGAACAAAAATACAAAAAAAAGATTAACCTTATTGCGGACTACGGTGCCCATCACTACCTTACTGAAGTGCTGCTCATATTATATCCAAGGGCAGTATTATTATTGCGGCGTATATTCTTCGCTGTTTAATTCTAGTCTGCCGCCGCGCCGAGCGCTGGGCAGCGGTCGCGGGCTGCGCCATTTGTCACGGCTAAGCCGACGTTCATGGTGATTTCTTTATTACAATTAATGACTTTGGATTCGTATCAGTTATGTAACAGTCAACCTTGAAAAAAAACTGTTGATCATTATTTATCATTGGCAATTTCAAGATGAGATATAAATAACAATATCATGACGTACGACTCAGTGAGCGTTGCTCGACGTGAGCCTATCCGAGTTAGATTATGTACCTACATTTATAGCGTAACTTGATAAACTATCCTGAGAGAGTTTCCGCCGTAATACTTTATAATAAATTGCTTTAATTTTATATAGATATATATAGATTTAACTAAATAACAGAACACTCACGTAAATACAGAAAAGTATAGGTTATAACAATTCCGTATAATGTTACCTTATACGTGCTTATACGATCCTAGATCTAGACGCGCTGAAGCATTACGTGAAGCATCCCCAGCATGAGCAAGTAGTTTCTTATTTACCGCCATAAAATATATTCTTTTCCAAAATATAGAATTTTTGCGACATTGAAGCAGGACAAGGGCACCAGGGAAATTACACGCGTGCGAGTTCGGGGCCGTATCTTATATCTCACAGGTAACGCCGCCCCGAGAGGCGAGTCATGGGATTTCGCGTCATCGTGCCTCGAGTTCTGAGGTAACACAGTGCCATCTCTGAAACTAGCCTTTTAATTAAATTGGCGGCGAACAACCACACGCGCCACCTGATTATAAGTGGTCACCACTGTTTAAGGACATTCGTAACGCCAGGAACATTTCTTGCGTATTGCTTACCCTAGACATGACTGCTCATTTATTTGAGTATCTTTCGCCTCACTTATAAACATTCCGGTGAGGCTTTTCACGTAATTTTCAATAGCCCTCCAAGGTAATGAGTATCTTGTTGTGTTGTACCTGTTTCCCCGAACCTTCCTCAGCTGAATTGTTTATTCGTGTGTTATTCATGTATTCCGCGCGCGAAGCACTCCGGATGTAATTGGGCACAGCGTCCGTAGGCAAGGATATTCTGTCACGTCACTATTGTACTTCCGGACGAAATTTCGTTCTGAGGTCAGGTAGTGTGTAGATAACTTAGTTAGGTACTCGTTCATCATTGTTTTAATTCGGTACCGAACAAATGATAATCTTATGTAGGTCAATATCGAAAAACAATGAGGTCAAACAACAACGCAACATTCTGTTTATAGAGTATCCGAAAAATCATCAGTCATCAGTACTAATGTAAATGTTATAAAAAGCCTATAAAGTTGTATAACACCCGGCTATGTGACGCCTACTTCCAAGTATATCGTGTCAAAATGTTTGCAATCATATTATTATAGATACATTACACAATAGTCGTTATTAGTAAGATTTCGAGTAAAATAATGATAACTTTTTCCGTTCCGAAGGGATGTCAACGAAAAAGTAATTAAATACTCGTGGGTTTGAAACGCCAATATTTTGATACAGTTCCACCACTTCATTGTTAGAACTCGTAACCCTACACCCAATGTGAATTTCGCACGCCTCCACTCCCATAACACTCTGCAGTTCACATCGATCGAGTCCATACCTCGGACTGCGAACAAATGGAGAGTAAATCAGCACGATTTATCCTCGCAAGTGGAAGCATCAATCTGGTCGGACGATCGGGAGATACACCGCTTGATTAGCGGCTGAACTCACTCACTCTGTACTCTCAGGTACACCGCGGACTATTATTAGGTCGGGCTTGGGTGTACACGGAATTATTTATTATTACACACTTTCAAGACAATAACAAACTTGGTACGTAAGTACCTATGTATGTTATGCAGAGCATTAGGTACCTACCAAAGTAATCATAATATACCTATATTGGAGCCGCCGTCGTGGCTGTATCAACTACAATAAATGTTATAACCAAGTTGTTAATTGAGTTTAGTTTCACTAAAACAGCTTTCGGTAAATTTGGAATAACTCACTACAATATTGAAGTCTCCTTTACATAAATATGATTTCCAATTGGCGACGAACCGCGGCAAATTGAATTAACGAGTGTCCTGGCTCCAACTCCTGAATAATCAAATGAAGCCACGTGAATTAGAACTTTGCAAATTACCACTGGACTCCTTGAAAGTCTCAAATTGAATGCTAGAAACTCGCTCTGATTTCGCTCAACGAATAATGCTTTAACCTAGTTTAACATCAAAGTAATACTTCATATTGGCATTATATGTACATAAAGTGTAATAAAAGCTGCATAATATTATTGTAGCAACCGCACCAAGCCGCACCTGGGGTGGCTGTTACACTGGGATACGAAGAAAAGCGGCGTTCAATAACTCGACGTAGGCCACAGCGAATACAATGCACTCACTTACCTTGTACTTACTGCTGACAGCACTCGACGAGCTTCCACCTCCACCACGCGATCAGTCACCAACCCGGTAGTTGAATGTTGTCTGTAAGAATGCACTCAGTCTATATGTATATGTAGCACACGCGAAAAAGCAGGAAGGTTTTTTTCCCATAGAGCGACAGATGCAATGTTTCGCGCGCGGCGGTGTTAGTTTGCACACTATACTGAGCTCCTGTGAGGGGTGCGTCGGCAATCGAAGTGCGACTACCCTCCGCTGCTGATTATCGAGAATTTAACATGAATATGATTATAGCTATCTATATCATAATATTACTAATATGACAAAGAAACAGACAAATATATCCCGGAAATTTGGATTATGGTGGTATTTATTAAAGCAGCTCAGCAAAGGTTCGAAGTTCGAATCACAGATTAAAGGGTACCAGTTCGAATCGAGCTTCAATTTAAACTTTTTTTATTCTATTTGGCAAACGCACACCGTATACGTCCAATGATCTCCAAAAAGTACAGGTAGGACCGTAGGACGACATCAGCTCTATTTTTAAAAATTCTTCCTTACTTAATGACGTATTCTTTTTGTTTTTATTTAGTTTTGGTTTCGCACGTTTTGTGCATTTAGAAATGTATTTATAAGTTTTATATATTACTTAGTAATTATTTCAATAATGGGACATCGACAGTCAAGTGCCTAAAACTATCTATCTAGTACCCAACTTATAAGGCGCGTCGTGAATCTTCGTTCGCACAGAATAGAAAGTATGGTCCGAAGATTAACGAAAGAATGATTAAAACTTACAATCAACCTATGATCACTATTATAAGGTTCATAATACACTGCAGCTGTTAGTTCCATCTCACTCTAAGCTCGCTAAGATGGCGGCGGCTGCCGACCAATAGCGGACCCGCCAGTGGCGGATCCAGGGGGGGGGCCATGGGGGCCATGGCCCCCCCCAGAAGACCCAGGAATTACATCACATTTTCGACTCATCTTCAGGTGTACTTTTTTTACACAGCATACCTACATACCTACTCACTCATGAAGTGAAGTCGAAAATCCGAATGTCTTTATTATAAACTAAAATAAAGAATGAAGTTAGTAGGTAATAATAATAATGACGCGACGGTGTCCAAGCAGGCAGTAGCGGCGCG
This sequence comes from Hylaea fasciaria, assembly GCA_905147375.1. NCBI lineage: Eukaryota > Metazoa > Arthropoda > Insecta > Lepidoptera > Geometridae > Hylaea > Hylaea fasciaria. The sequence continues at coordinate 223,221 of LR990194.1, forward strand.
CGCGGGCCGCGGCGATGGGCCTGCCATGCCGCCCTGCAATTGGAACGCTAATACATAATTATTTTAGCTACATTGCCAGTGAGAGTTGCCACTTTCGAAATATCCTTTTCCACTTTACGCCGCAAAACATGGCTGCGTACGTACAGTGCCGTAAATAGGGCGGTGCCGCTGGTGCCCAGGCACAGGGCGTAGACTCTGGGGGGCACAAGAATTAAATGGCCAGACTAGGCAGGACTATTATTTTTTCGGTTTGCTCCTGATAAGTTCCCGCTGCGCCCCTAGTGCAGCACTAGAGGCACAACCTATCATCACACTGATAAATACCCCAAAAAAATTTCAGCGCTCGCTGCGCTCGCGCATTTATATTTTAATTGTATTTCGTTCAGCACACTGATAAATACCCCAAAAAAATTTCAGCGCTCGCTACGCTCGCGCATTTCTATTTGGAATTATGTTTCATTCAGCACACTGATAAGTACCCCAAAAAAATTTCAGCGCTCGCTATGCTCGCGCATTTTTATTTGGATTTCGTTGAGCACACTGATAAGTACCCCAAAAAAATTTCAGCGCTCGCTACGCTCGCGCATCTATATTTGGGATTGTATTTCATTCAGCACACTGATAAATACCCCTTAACATTTTCGCGTTTAGTATGCTGGATGTATGTTGTTCACTTTTAATTTTAGCCTAAATATAAAACTAGATCAGATAGTACATACAATTAGAGAGGAATGATAATGTGTTTCGAAATAAATTTTTTTTTCATTTCATACGTTTTTGCTCACTAACACCAATATTATAATTTTAACAAAAGGGCGGCAAATTATAACCCCGCTCCGGGCGACAGTGACTCAAGCTACGCCACTGAGTAGGCCTATACATAGCAATGCTCTAGCTAGGGTACCTATAATATCTAAAAAAACAAGGGCGCTGTTATAGAAGCGCGCACAGGGCGCAGAAAAGGCTATTGACGGCACTGCGTACGTACGCGGACAGGGGAAGAGCGGCTGTGCAGGCTTGCACTACTACACATCCACAGGGATGTCCGAGTTGATGTTGACAAAATTATTGATAGGTTTGCTAAAAGCGGCACTAGGCGAGTAAACATTATTTTGTAAACATACAAGGTAATTAACTTCTTTTTTTGTTCCCTTGTGATTTTAACCTTCGAACCTTGTCAAAATAGCCCCCCCCAAAATGAAATCCTGGATCCGCCCCTGGGACCCGCTCTTTGAAAATTCATCTTCTGCGCAGGTACATCGGTAAGCCATATCAGTTGGGTAATACTGTACTTACCTATCTATTTACAAAGAGTTTGTAGCCTTTTGATAATGCCATCACACTTTCGTCCGACTATAATGTCACACTTTTCAGGCAATAGAGGTGATAATAAATACCTATATTTACAACGTATTCTATTAAATAAAAACCTAAATAATACGTCTCTTACGATACACTACTCCGATATTATAGAGATAGGAACTTAGGATACCAATTACTAACAGGACTATTAAGAGCTATAAACTACGGTATCGGCTCATTTTAGCTAAACGTTCCAAGCCATTTAAAGGATTCTACTAAATGAACTTCCTTATGAGATCTTACATGTACTGCAGTGCCCGTAATCTAGACAAAAACCCTGGTTCAAGCAACCCCGGTTGTCCAGATAAGGGCCGAGGATCATTGGCATCGGTTTATAGACAGCTCTTCTATGCTTTCTTGGAGTATAATCTCGAATACAGGGATGAATCAGAACGGACGTTCATATTACGGCGATTTAGTTACGACGGTTCTGTGATGACTCGCTTCATATGGATAGGTTCGTATGGATATATTATATCGACGGTTTTCCTGATCCACGTTTTTTCTCTGACGCCGGTATCTTATGCGTTTTTTTTCAGCATTTTAATTCCTACACAGAAGAGAGTTGACTGTTAGAAAAAGCAGTTTCAAAGGGAACCGCTCGTATGCATATTGCTTAATATGACTGAGGAATCCTAATCGATCACGAAAGTCAAGGAACGCCCCTATGGCATATTATACGGGTAGGTGGCCGTTCGCGTGTACTGGTGCTTCGTTTGCACATTTTCATGCTGTAGAGGGTACGGCTCCAGTCGACATCAAGAGATTAGTAGTTGAAGCCACGTCAGAGACCCTTTTGCGGCCCGACTAACTCTCATACAGGCCGCTACACCTCCTCAACTTGCTTATTTGAAATTGTTCGATCGATGCACAACGAACCTCTTCGGGATTGTTCATTTATTCACATTTTCATGTCATTACAAAAATAATTTAATAGTAGATACGTACCTATGTACAAACAGTTATCTTTGTTCTGTGGTGTTTCAATAACGAGTTGATTTATTTATATATATATTTTTAGGGCTTTTGAGAGATATAGCGATATATTTATCTACAACGTTTACCCCTAATGCATTCCTGTGTCCGCTTGCAATGGACAGTTGACGAGTGATGGGAACGATCGGTCCGTTGGCGGTCGGCGGATGAACTGGTTCCAATTTCCGAGTAACTCTAATGGGCTTCGAGTAGCCGGAACCCTGTGGGATGGAGCATCTAGCTTGCAACAGGAAAAAACTAGATCGACAAGCACAATAATAATAATTGATGTACTATTTGATTATACAAGTACAATGCGATGTACTATTTAATTATAGAAAAGTTGAAAATGGCTTCCAATACTCGACAGCGCTTTCTCGTAAATATATTAGAGTCTACAGTTCAATCGCTTCCCAACTGAGACCATAAAATTTAAATAAAACGCCAATAACAAAACTTCAATGCTAATAACTGCCTGCCTAATTTCTTGTTTCCCGACATTGCAAACTTTGCTCTCTTCTTGCATTGCAAATTACTCTATCTAGCAAGTTCGTGAAACCATCATCATACAACTTCCCAGCCAAGTTCCCAGGCTGCATCGAGCACTCAGGCACATGCCAACTGCATCAACCACTTGCACTGGTTAGTCAAGTGGCAGACAGGCCGCTAATGACGTTAATGTCGTTCGCCCGCGACGGAGGCAGTGCATCCTCAATTATGTTGTTCGAGTAACGGCGCGGAGTCTCCGGCTGAGGTATGGACCGCAGGCATCATCCGGTTGGACTTGATTGGAATGAACGGCAACGCGCTTGTAGAAGCAACTATGAACTTAGCTTTTAATTTGTATATCCTTTACCTACTTTAAAACTCTAGGGGCATGTGAATACTTCTCGTATGATGCCTGTAGCGGTCACGTCAACGACACCACCGGTCGTACAGAGACGGTGACGGTAAATACAGAGACGGTGTGACCGTTGACTCTACTATCGAGTAAATAGTCAACCATCGATATTCAGTCAACAACGCCTAGACAGAATGAAACACGACCCAAACTAAGGAACTGAGGTATGCTTGGATTGTTTATGATTTCGATCGTGCATGTAGTCATTCGATTTGAGGAGAAAACAACGACCCCTTCGGGTATACAATACATAATTTTAATCGTAAGCGCACCACTTGCTTTGCTCGTGGATCACGATTCTTGGCCATTGTACTCAGTTCACGATAACAGATCGCATCTAGTTTTATTCAACCAATTCATATGATGAAACTCATCGGGGAAATGAACCTCCGAACAATAACTTCCAGCTTCCTCTGAATAAATCATCGGCGGGGATATCGGATGGCGCAAATGGCGAAACAGTGCACTTTAATTGCAAACCCATTTGAACTTTTATCATTGCCCGCTTTATTATGGCACTTGTTTCTAGGACCTTTGTTTAGGTTTATTAGTGTTGCTTTTCTTGTTTTTATCGGTTTTGGGTTGTCGTTTTTAGAGTTCCCTACCCAAAGGGTAAAAAACGGGGCCCTATTAGGTACTATGACTCCGCTGTCCGTCCGTCTGTCCATCTGTCACCAGGCTGAATCTCAAGAACCGTTATAGTATAGTAGGCAGTTGAAATTTTCACAGATAGTGTATTTCTCAGTTGCCGTTATAACATCAAATACCTACTATAATATAGAATCAAATCAATCGGGATGCATACGACAAACGTGACCCACCCACTCCCATTTAAGTATTAAATTAAGACTTCCAAATTATCTACTTGGATACATTTCAAAGGATCTACATGTTGATTTCACTGGTCGCCGAACCATGAACAGCGGTGGGCGGGCGGAACCGGCACCCCTTACAAATTCATTCCAGAAAAGGACCTATTGTTTATTTTCGGATTTAATTCTATAAATAATTCCTGGTTTGAGCGTCCGTACTCTTCAAAAGGCGTAATTGCGAATATATTGATTCGCAAGCTTCGTACGTGTCTCTTATTAATTCAATTTCCACACGTCGTCGTTCTTCCTCTTACGTAGCCGCATTTGGCATTCCGCCAGAGTCGACTGCTGAATAGCAATGCGTTTCAACAACAAAATATCCTCATTAGGTAAGAAAACTTTATTACTGGACCGCCACTTTGCGTTGGAAGTCAAAATATTTTTGTTAACGAAATTATTATTTCATCAAAAATAGGCTACAATCAGAGCAGTTTTCGAAGAGTCAGTTGACGAACCCAGCGCGACGTGCTTTTTGCGATTTTTTCGCAAGAATTCAAAAATACGTCGCAAAAATGTGTCGCCCTGAGTTTTGTTTTGAGCCCCCGCGATAAAACAGATGTTGCAAAAACTTTCACTAAGAAATGATTAACGATATGTTCACAGGGATGTGTGTAACCTGGTAACATATCTGACAGGCAGGGGAGGCAAGAGAGTTGCTTGCACGCGGCGCTTGTGACTCGCACGCTAATTTTATTATTCGTCGTAGTGGTGATTATTACGTAGATAAAACCCAGAATAGAATGCTTTATAGCACTGCAGCATAGTGCTAGCCTACTCGTGCTGGCGCTGCAGTGTAACGTTTAAATTTTATGCTAAACGCGCATAGGTACTCAAGCATATATAAGCACTTCTTCAATACAACAATCAGTAACTAATGAAATGTTACGCCAACTATAAAAAATGCAATCAAGAATTACGAAACAAAACATCTTCTATGATATGTTTTGTGTAACTCTATGTAGAATCTTTGGAATATTATGTAGAAAAGTCGATTGATTTCAAATGGCAATGTATTGGCGTTTTTTGGTGTCAGAGCTTATTAAGCTGCCAAAGGGCCTCTGACATTATTCAACAACTGCTCTGCATCGATAACAACCGAGACTAACGGTTTATTTTACTTGACGATCAATGTCATAATATGCCACTATAATAGGTATATGGTCACTCATCCAACTGCGAGCCCACTCAATTGCTACTCTTTGGTATTCTTCTAAGAATTTGCCAATGAGCGTTCTGCGAAAACGTTCTACAAGAATATAATTACCATGCTCAGGTATTCTTTGACTTCGAGGGAACTTTTTAGAGAAAAGCCTAAAATGAGGCCAATCTCTAAATCCGATCTTCAAATCCGAATCCGTCCTAAGTAAAGCATTCCAAGTGGAGGACGCTTGTTATCTTGAACCACGTAAATATGCATGTGATAGTGTCCATGAATTATGTATTATACGCCTTGTAGGTGCTGGTAGGTGGGGTGAGAAGTGCAGCGACTCTCACTCGTTAATATTTATGAGCAACACACATCTTTATTATAATGAGTAGGTTTATCATTATTATAATCTTCAAATCAGTGCTGAGGACACTTCAGAATCATTTGACTTATGAACTAAATCTAGCCGCTATTATCCCTCGCAATGTTTGCTTTCATGAGGACATAATATTTCGGTTGCGTCAAACATTAACGCCTACTCGTATCCCATACGTACCGATTAATTTAAACCACCAGCGAACACTGAACTATTTCCGACAATAAAGCAGTCATAAAAGTAATTTGATTAAAGTGATTTTTCGGCCAATTAATTAGCCGCTGACACGTGAGCGAGCCGAGCCTAGCGCGTGCGGCGGCTTCGCCCGTGATCGTCGAGTAGTCAAACTCATTGGTCGTTCGTGGGAATCCACCTGTAATTGATTTGATTCCGAGGGAACAGGTTAATTAAACGTACTTTCCGACTCCATAGTTTACGTTTATATGGAAGCTTTTATAAAAAAGTAGGCAGTCGGCCGTGAGCGCGGTTCACGGTGAGCACGCGGCGCGGGTCGGCACGTTCGGCACCTTCATCTTGAGATGAGCCGTTGAGTCGAGTTCATTGCGGAAGTAATCAACGGCCGCCCATTGTTCTACGTCCGATCCATCTTCAATTCAATTAAACAGATTTGCTTTCTATCACCGTTTTCCGTTTCCCTGTCGCCTGTCTCCTCCGTGATTATCTGTTTCGACTTACGCTTGAAATGCGCAGACTGCTCATCTATAAAAGTTAAAAGGTTATTGTGAGGTTCTAAAAACTAGATAGGTAAATCTCTAAGGATTCTAAGGACTCTAAGGATCTATAAAGGATATTTTGAATAGCCTTCAAGTTCTGAAACAATGCAAGAGGCTACAATGGAAGGGCGAGACAGTGAAATGAAAATACTTTTAGTAGAAGCTTTCCCTTCCGTTGGCTGAGCAGCGGCGCGGGCGGGGCTCTGAACTGAACTAATCAACATTTTTTATTGAATCCTACAAAAAGAAAGTAATTAAAATTTTCTAAGAACGAGCTAATTTTCTGGTTGGATTCATTTATAATTATCGACAGAGTGCTGTTTCTGTATTGTTGTTTTTTTTACAGGACGCTACGTAACAAATTTTCTTATATATACACAACTAGAAGCACCTCGCGGTTTCACGCGCGTTAGCTACTATCCCGCGGGAACCATTAATTTTTACGGGATAAAAGGTAGTCTATGTGTACCGGGGATAGCATAGCTTCCCAACAGTGAAATAATTTTTCAAATCGATTCAGTAGTTTCGGAGCCTATTCATTACAACCAAACAAACAAAGTTTTCCTCTATATAAAATTAGTGTAGATTAATTCAATTTATTCATTCAGGAGAACTGAATGTGTATTAATAAAATGGCAATAAGCAGAACAGTAGGACCAAAATACGATTTTTGTAGGTTTATTCATAAAAAAAATACGAATTTCAGCCCAACGGCATGGTTTCTGGTTGTTTCACGACACGGATACTTTTTTATTTAGATTTTTTTTTAATCCTAATGAGTCGGCGATGTAACATAACATGAAACTCTAATCATAAGTTTACTATTCAAAGTATTTATAAACATTTATATTTTCATCACTTTAAATTAACAATGTAGAGTAATAATTAAAAGTTTAAAGTTTAAACTTACCAACTATGTTTTTGAAAGGCGGTTTTAAATGAGTTTTCGAAAGGTCATGAGTTACGAGTATGGTATATTTATTTTGTTGCAGTATCAAAACTTTTATAATTTTAAAGGGATTTATAAATAATTAATTTGTTAAAATAATCACATCACATCATCAACACCTATCCGCCCCCTGCTGAGCACGAGCCCCCCTCACCTTCATGAGGAGTATTTAACCGTATCCACCTCGGGGACCCGCTCCGGGTTGGTTTATAACATGCCTCCGAAATCATTCTCGAGCATGTGGGTTCCCTCACGATGATTTCCTTGCCCGCACTATGAGAGTTGAACTTGTAACTTCGTGCTTGGCAGGCGGACGTTTATAATAAAAATGTAAACAGGTAAACTCAGTTGGTAAATCTAAACGTCAATAAAAGTAGGTAACAATAATAATCAGAAAAAAATATGCTCAGTGTTGAAAATAATTAGGTGATAACGTAACTAGACAGCAAAATATTCCTTGATTTCGTGTTCTGACGTCACTGGGGGAGCTTTTATCACCAACACGTCCTATAGAGCCGAATCTCGAGCTCACATCGAGCACTCTTCATCCCGAAGCTCGATATATTCTTGGGTAAAGGAGAGATATGACGTCATGATACGTGAGAGAATGCACAGCTCTATGCCCGGTAGAGAGCAGTTAAATCTGCAGTAATGGGCAATATCGCTCCAATAGTGAAGTAAATAATGCAACTACGTTTCATTTCCTGATCAATTTATTGATATCGTAAAATCTGGAAACGGCGAGCGTGTGGATGATATTAGATTAGGTACAAGACCAGAATGCTGAATAAACTATGAATGACGTCTGGGATTTCTGAAACTATCGTGGAAACGTGTTTGCGAAATAGCAAAGGGGTTCTGCGGACTGTGATATTTTTGTGACATCGTAGTAAATTTTACTAGACACTTAGGTACTTCAATAAAAGCCAGATATTGGAAGGAGTTTATCGAATCGTGATCCCCCAAAAGACGGACTAAATAATACATTTATAATACATCGTACATAGAAATATTGTTAATTTTTCACTATTTGGAAAATACTGATATTGCTGCAATCGATTTCATTTCCGCAAACATCATAGCAACAAACAATTCACTGAAACACTCTTACGTCTCATTAGCTGTTATTTCTGTTGGTATAGCTAGTTATTTATGATATCGTAGTGCCTGCTCGTTGTGGACAGTGTATGCAGGTAGCGGTGCCGGGTGGGGCGGCTGGCGCGCGGCCAGCGCCGGGCCGCGGGTTCGTGCTGAGCGCCGGCGCTTCCGTTACGTGTACGAGACTTTTGATGGCGGCGGATAGTTGAATGATTGAAAGGTTTGTTTTTATTGGCTTGTACCTAATGCCCTTCATCCATGACTCAAGAGATGTGAGAAATATTTTTGTAGCAGTTCAACGTCTTTGTATCAAGGTAACCACGTAAATAGCCAGTGTACTATTCATAATTAGGTCGATGTTTTCTGCCTATCTTCACTTGGTAAGGATGTATTATGTTAATATCTGATTAAAATACGAATGATTTTCTTTTTCCTGAACAGTGTGCCTAGTGCGAGTTTTGACAATTTATTTACGCGCTCGGTCCGTTTGGCGTAAACTTGAAATTGTATGGAATAATAGCAGCGCCATCTAGTGACTGATTCGCTGACGCTAGATGGCGCGCTGCTCTTATTCCATACAATTTCAAGTTTACGCCAAACGGCTGAGCGCGTAAATAAATTGTCAAAACTCGCACTAGGCACACAGGATTTCCAACAGGAAAACTACCGATAGATGGATTTATTTCAGACACAGTAGTTGATTATTCTTCCTAAAGTATAATTTGATATTATTATGCGTAATTGAAAATAAGGTAAATGGGGTTTCCTTAGGGAGGCCCCCGCGAAGGGATTACAATAATAGCTAAGTACTCTCTTTCGATCAGGTTCATAAAGTTAAATGGTATTGATTGCGATAGGAAAAGCTTTCGTCTTGATTAGAATATAAATATTCCTTGATAGAGAATTATGACATTTCTTAAAATATAATATTATTCGGAAACTGCCTTCTACCGACTACATAGAGCTTCATGACGGTGCAGCTGTACGCGACGCGTTTACCGTTTACTATAGCATTTGCGTCTATTTCAACTAAAGCTGAAAGTACCTACTGGACTCAGGACCGCTAAGTCCACAAATGCTAAGACCATTCTACTTATCATTGAGAAAAGGTACATACTATCACGAATCGGTCTGAACGATCCATTGCCATGAACTCTGATCCACTCGAATGATATAATTCACTCGGCACCCACTAAATCTGTGACGTCATATCTATTTCCTACACACGACAAATCTTAGATTAATATTGCGTGCGTGAGTTATTCCCGGCATCGGTATATTTGTTTCATTAACTTTTATTTTCATTCGAGACTTTATTAATGGGCGTGCGATGACGTGGGCGGAATCCTCGGTGGAGTTGTACCTATAATGCTGATCTGTGATGTTAGCAGTAATCGAACACACTGCTTCTCTTCACTCACTTCCCTGTGAGGTGCACAGAGAGGAGATATTAAGATTGATCTATTGTTTTAGTCTCGCATAAATTGTTAGCCAGTTCTCCCTTTATCAATGCTGTCATAATTTCCATTACCGAATAGTTATCAGGTTTATAGTTCGTAGAATCTATTTATTGGCGTCAGTTTGAATGGTTTCTTTGACCATAGGGGCTTCCATGCATTTGATATTCCATGGGGAATCATGGCACTCTATTGAGAACTGCCTGAACTATTGTTAGAATGTCATTTTTTCTTCGTGACCTTTAGGACTAGTTTTCTTACACCGCATTTATTTAAATAAATTAAAGTCAATCTTTGTATTGATATTACAGATTTTACTGTCAATAACGCCTAAAACATGGTCTAAACAGATTGTAGTTCACTTTGGTACATCACTAACTAAAAAACAGACGCTGCTTCTAATATATTTAGCCTAGGTATATAGGGATAATAAGTAGATAGAGCTTTATGTTAGTCTAACCATTCTGACCCAGTTTTTCCGTCGGCAGTTCCAAATTACCTGTAACCGCGCCGCTCGTTGGCGGTAACGGGCTGTCACGGGAGCCCTGCCTCTCCCGGCAGACAGAGCGTGAACATACTTCGACTGTGACATCTCGCGACGCACAATTACCTGCTTTGACCGGGCCAGCGCTTGTGAATGAATAAACAAATTAAACAATTTGTTATGAATGAAACTATTCATGATGACGTGTTAGTTTGGTTTAACTTTACGATCTCGCATATTTTGAAGTCGCGTGGAATCTAACCTCTTTTGTTATGATTTGGTGACTCATACCTACTCGTATTTAGTGTACAGAGACAAAATTAGTTACTCCGATGGTTTAAAAGTATACTTTTTCGCTGCCATATAAATGACAAAATTTGATGATCCAAAAACTAAAGTTTATTATAAACACCTCGTTAATAACCCACCTCCAATCAGAACTACAATCAGATACCACAACTTGGTTTATAGCTCTGTGACATTAATATTTGACACCTCCGTCCGTCTCTGGCGCTGGACTCTGTCAGCACGGACCTAGAATATTGAACAGAAGCGGTATAACACACGTGAACGTACGAGTATGCTATCGCGGATAATACATATTTATAAGTATGCACTTACTTCGTAGTGTAAAACCTATAAAATACATATTAAGATACTTTTATTATTTGGGTCTATTAATCTGTTAATGAGAAAATATCTGGATGACCGAGCTTTGCTCGGTATTTTTTTTTTTTTATAAATTGTGTTTTTTGGAAATTATATTTAAGTACGAATTACTAATAAAATGATGAAATATGAATAATATTTTTCGATCTTACCGATAAAATAATAAAAAAATATGAACTGGTTATTTAAAGAAAAAAAAACATAAAAAACACGAATAAAATGACATTTTCTAAAATTGATTGCTAGCTAGATCGATTTGTCGCCTCCGAAACCGCCTATATACTGAATTTGAATGAATCATGAAAATCGTTGGAGCCGATTCCGAGATTCCAATTATATATACGTATATACATCATTTAAAGATATTAGATATTAAGGTAATTACTAAAACCAAACTCACAATATGAACTTCAAATACTGAGTTCGAAAAACAACTCAACAACGAGAGAAATAAAGGGTGTGAGATACAGAGAGAGCGAAATGAAGAGCGGAAAGGGGAAGAGACGAAGGGAGAGAGATAGGGTGCGAGGGAAAGAAATAGATATAGAGGGAGTGGGAGCGAGATAGAGGAAAAGGGAGAGAGATAGACAAAAAAAAAGAATTATATTCTTACCTAGCTGTGATATCAATTGATGGTCTCAATAGTTGACATTTTATATAAAAATGCGACGAAGTTGCGGGTATCAACTAGTATAATATAAAGTCTGAGATTTAGGTATGTCGGTCCTCGCGCGCTACTAGCCGGGCTCGCTCCCACAGTCCCACCGGCCCGGCTGTAATTAAGAAACAAAGTGGCTGCGACTAATCTGAGGGTCGCGATAATTAAAGACTTTCTTTTAATTGTAATTCCATTTGTTTGTGCCGCCTCCTTGTCTTCCTTCGCGGCCAAAAGAAACTCGATGGATTGGAAGATTTTATTATGGGAGGGATAAAAGTTGCCTGATTTTAAGGCGCAGTGGATGCTATACAACTGTATATTACGAAACGTTGGTTTATCCTTATATTATATTATTGTCTAGGTTAGGTGTACATAAAAGGAACATAATTTGCGGTTTTCTTTTTATTAGAAACTGGTTTCCTGACTTATGACTAACTAGTGTTAGTGTGAATAATGAACAATCATAACAAATAATATTAGTTATTCTATAATGAGAGAGCTGTTCAGGCAACATCGACAGCTTCTACAGTTCTCACGCCCGCCTGGCGGGTAATTATGACTTATATAGCTGTTATAGAATAGAATAGAATAGAATAGAATATTTTATTGGCCATATAACTCAGTCCGTTACACAAGGCAAGTCGGTACATAATAACAATAAGATCACAAACATCCAAAACTGTGAGTTTACCTTTAACATAAGTATTATAGACTAAAGAATGTCCAATTAAAATTAAAATTTGAGGGACTAGTAAGTAAATCTTAGGATTCTATATTATAATTTTATAAACATTTAAATTTGTATTGTCAATCCTCATATAAGAATGATGATTCTGTCAGACGCATTTCCATAAACTCGTTAAGCGAGTACAGTGGGGTACATTCAAAGAAATGTTTAATTTTACGTTTAAAATCGGTCAAATGAAGTCTTGTTATGTTAATAGGAAGTTTGTTGTACATTAATATTTTAGTGTATATACCTTGCTTTCGTACTTTATCTAGTCTTGTCTTTGGTTGATATAGTTTCTCTTTATTCCGTAGATTATAATTGTGCGTGTCCAGTTTTTTAGGCAAGCTATCCTTTTCTCTGTGTATTTCTTCAAGACTTTTAAATATGTATAAAGATATGACTGTCATGATGTTATTTGTTTTAAAGTATTGCTTTGCAGACGCTCGTTTCCGTAGACTATTTATAATTCTAATTGATCGTTTCTGACATTTAAGGATTCTACCTACATCGGCAGCATTGCTCCAAACTGTTATAGCGTAATTTATAAGGGAATGTACATATGCATAGTAAACTGTTATTAAAGTTTTTTTGTCGACAATCGGCTTCAGTTTTAATAGTGCGTAGTTTGCACTAGATAGTTTTTTACATAGTGCATCTATATGGACTGAGTGACTAACAGTGTAATCTATAGTATACCCTAGAAATACATTTTCTGTGACTAAAGGGTTCCGTTCTACTCCTTTTCTTGACTGGTATCGCATTATTATACTTTTATCTGCGTTAAGTATAATGCCATTTGCTTGGAACCAACCCTTTAGTATGTCTAATGCTTCTACTAGTTTGCTCTCCAAAGCAGTTTTGCATTTGTCTCTAATACCAACATGTGTGTCATCAGCAAATAAACTTACAAAGGTCCATTCCGGCAAGCATTTTACCAGGTCATTCACATATATTAAGAATAATACAGGTCCCAGGATAGATCCTTGAGGTACGCCTATATCAACACGACCAGTTGAAGAGGTTGAAGCGTTGACTGTTACTACTTGAGATCTGTTAGCTAAGTATGACCGCATTATTTCCAACTCCATACCCTTAAAACCATAATATTCAAGTTTAAGAATCAATATGTCGTGTCGCAAACAATCAAAGGCTTTAGATAAATCACAGTAAATACTAGCACATTTTTGTGAGTCATCCAAAGATTCTAAGATGAAGTAGACTACTTTTCTGATCGCCATTTCTGTCGAACGTTCCTTACGAAAACCAAATTGTGCTGCTGAAAAAAGTTTGTGTTGTTCAAAATATTTCACTATTTTATTTTTAATTATAGTCTCTAGTATTTTGGATAGTGTTGGTAGTATGCAAATAGGTCTGTAGTTGATGAGTTCACATGGTTCTCCTTTTTTAAATATTGGTACAACTCTGCCTTTTTTAAGGACGTCTGGAAATATTCCCTCAGCTATACAACTATTTATAACAATAAGTAATAACTCCATCAGGTGGTCACTTTGTAGAATTAGTTCTTTTATAGTTTTTGTGTTCATTTCATATATATCGAATGTCAGTTTAGCTTTTGTATTTATAATAGTATCACGTAATTCTTTCAAGTCTACTATGTCAAATTTTATCAAAGTGTCAGGTTTTATTAAATTAAGTTGTAAGTAATTTAAACATTCCTTAGTATTTACGTTAATATTACTTGTCAAGTTATGAGCTATATTGCGAAAAAAATCATTAAATAAATCTGCCATAACTCTAGCGTCAGTAAAATTTTGGTTTGAACTATTTTTAATACATTCTATATTGGATTTAGACCCCTGATTTTTACCTTTATTCACTTGTTCGCCGACTATGTTCCAAGTTTCTTTTATTTTATTTTGAGAGTATTTTATTCTATGACTGTATTGCATTTTTTTTGCTGTAGTCATTGCTTTTCTTAACACTTTTCTGTATTTCTTTATTCTATCTCTCCTTAGCTCACATGGTTGATAGTCTTGTAATAGTTGTAATTTAGCTAGGTTATTTTTAGACTTTTCGATACCTGTGGTAGTCCATTTTTTACGGGGTTTGTTTACACTGCATTTGACCTTAGGAAAAGCAACATCATAAAAATATTTAATAGCGTCTAATAGAATACTCATTTTTAAATTTGGGTCATTGCTGTCCATAATTTGCGCTTTAAGAGTCAAATATTCGTTACAAAGTAAATAGTGAAAAAAGTTGTAATTACTTTTGGACATGATTCTATTAAGTTTAACAGGCTTTGAATTTGAAATGGAATCCTTACTATTTACTATGATTAATTTAATAGCATTGTGATCAGAAAGTTTACAGTCTAAAACACAAGCTTTACAAGAATCAAAATTTGCAATAAAGTTATCTATACACGTGGAGCTATTACCAAAAGTTCGAGTAGGCTTATTAAGTAGCAACCTACAATTAAAACTCTGAAGCAAATTAAGCAATGTTTTAGTTTTTTTATCTAGTTTCAACACATTAATGTTCAAGTCACCAGCTATAATGATATGTTTACTTTCTCGACAAAGGATATGCAAAAGTCTAGTAAGAATATCAAAAAATAATTTTAGGTCTTTATCAGGCCTATATAAACATATGATAACAATCTTTGAAATCCTCAACTCAATAGATGCTAATTCACAATTCATTTCAAAAGAAAGTTTATTTAAATCTTTACGTATTTTGAATTTTAAATTATTTTTGACAAAAATAGCTGTACCGCCATGCTCAAACAGTTTTCTATTAAAATATGAGGCTAGTTCATAATTTTCTAATTTCATAGCCAGTAGATGATGGTCCTTCGCCCACGTTTCTGTGAGACACAACACGTCGCAATCATGACCATTTAACATATGCTCAATTTCCACATATTTTTTATGAATGCTCTGAACATTAGCATGGATAATCACCTGGTATTGGTTACTCGAGGTACTATTGGAAAATTTGTGGAGTTGGTGTTGACACGATTTTCAACATTGACTGGGATACTACTCTTTATAAATGTCAGTGTTGATGAAGTCTGAAACTTGTTATTCATGTACGTCATTATTGTACGTATAATATATTTTTTTATATTGTAGTAGTTATTTGCCTTGATATTGTTCTGTTTTAGATTGATGTCCAAGTATTTCACTTTATCTGACATTCTAGCCATGTGTGATATTCTTCTATTAATATTAAAAATATCTGTGTCATTCGTGCTATTGAAACACATACCGCTAATTATAATGTTAAATTTTCTTTGTGGATTTTGTACAATATCCTCTAACTCCTTTATATATTGTTTTTCGCTGTCTGTTGATGTCTTGTAATATTTACTTAATAGAATTATAACTATATCATTATCACCTAGATTTTTCGTCCTATTATTGAAGTCCTTTAAGTGTAAATTATATTTTGCTCCTGTTTTACAGTAATTAATAATGTTATTCGTATCATCTACCTTGTCGACCAGTTTAGCAGCTATTCCTTGTCCAATTTCATCGGAGAAAATTAAGGTTTGTTTCGTTCTGTGTATGGGATAAGGGCCATCCTTTTTATTTCTACTGTTTCTGTTAGTAAGAGTATATTTCCTTTCAAGTAAAGTCTCTGAGACTTCTTGTTTCTTCTGCTTATCTAAACTTGAGCTATCGGTTATGTTGTCTGCTGGTTTTGTCATGTCAACTAATTGTAAAGACTGCTTCTTCTCAACTTCTAAAATTTTATGTTTTAGTAAATTCTTTTTCTTTTCTACTATTTTGCATTTCTTCTGTAATATTTTAATCTCCTTTGTAAGTTTCCTCATTTTTCTTGATAATTTCTTATTTCTATGTACATGTATTCTTGATTTGCGATGTTTCCTTCTCATGGTAGGTTCGCACATCTTCTTGGCGTCTGTCTTCATCAGCTTGTTCTTTTCTTTTTCCTCCTCTAACCATTTTGATAATTGCTCAACTTTAGTGTTCAGGTCAGTTATAATTTCCACCTGCAATTTATACCCTGTGTGTTTTTCAGGCGTTGGCGCTGATGCAAAGAGGTCAGTTGAAAGCAGTGACATTCTTGGTTTCTTTCTTTTTCTGCCAGAGATAGGTGTAGTGAATCCTTCACTAAAATCCAGTTTTTTATATACTTCGTTAAGTTTTTGAGCTCGCAGTAAGTCTTTTTTGAGTTTCTCATTTTCTATGAGTAAATTGTCAACTTCGTTATTTGCGGTCTTTAACTTAGTCTCTAGGTTGATTACCGTTTGTTGCAGGTTTATATCAGTCCCGCTTTGACTTAGTGCTGTTTGAGATAGACATATTCTTGTCGATTCGAAAATTGAAGAGTCGGTAATATTTCCCAAAGAATTTGCCATTTGTCGCTTTTGAACCCGAAATGTTATGTTGTCTGTGTCCATTTTGTCCATCTTTAGTTCAAGTTATATAAAAACTTAACGCTAAAGTCAATATGCATCACAACTTTTACTGTACCAGGAATCGAGTGTTGAGTGCAACAAGTACAAAAAAAATATAAAAACAAAATAGGTGCAAAAACCTTCTTACTAGCCGAGTTGCGAACGCGGTCGTTACGGATTGGCGCAACGTACCATCAGTACACCACTGGACCACGGCGCCTTCGAAGGATAGTGCGAAAATAGTGATCTGCTTCGACACAACATAGCAATCCGCCGTGGGTCAGTCGTTCTGTTTTGCTGGTTAGTAACTCCAGTAACAGAATACCCACATTATGTTAACAAATAACAAGAAATAAAAACTATTGTTTTTATAATTATTGAATTAAACACTGAAAATGTTACTCTGCATATTATATCACTGCTTAGATGCAATCGCGTATCCAAAATAACTCACTAGCTGTTAGTGTTTAGGTGTCCTTATTTCGTTTCCTGTACTGAGAGATGAAAGTGGCGAATGTCTCAATTTTCACTGTTTTTATCACTGGTCCTATGTATTTACGCTTTGATAACATTTCCACATGAACCTTAGCACTAGATTTACGTTTGTAATCGGCTCACAGACATTAATTTGAGTTGTTTGTATTTTTAAATAACACTTTACTCAATACACATTACACGCACCGTTCGCGACGGTAGGTCGCCGTGGTATTTAGTGGTATACAGCTTGCGATGCAGATTTAAGACGTTTAATAATCAAAGTGCATAACTTCATGAACTTTACATGCATGCTTAACACGAATGCAATACAATAACACTTTTTTGAATACCATAACAATTAAGACAAAATAAATGATTAAACTGATTAGGTACTACATTTAAATTAAAAATGGAATTATTTAATGTCATGGTTCTAGTCAAATGACTGATTTATTTTTATAACATCTTGCCAACAGTCTCCATATTGAGTAACTATTACAAACATTTAGCAATTTTAGGCCATTGTCTTTGAGTCTGATATGCACACCATTTATAGGTGTAAATAACATTCACAAAAACATAGGAAAAAGAAAATTTCAAAATTAGAATATGCGATTAGTTTATTGTTATGCAGCAGAACCCTATTGCGTCAGTCCACGGCCTGGCTGCGACAGCTGTTTGTCTTTGTGAAGATGGACTGAAGACGGCCCCCTTCGTTCGCAAACTGCGGGGAGATGCTTTCACTAAGATAATATCTACTAGTAAGGCACCGTTGTGTTAAGATTGTTTACAATTGAGACTTATCTTCGCTGAATATTATGTAATAGGTACTGAAATACGTGCGAAGAATCTATATAAATGGCGGATTCATCGTTTGATTTCACACGGGTATAAGTAAGGTTTTTTCATCGTGTAATTTCACTTAGATGTTATACTCGTATACTAAGTCACAGACTAGTGATATCTAACTCTCTCATAGTACATGACGTAATCGTTGGAACGTTATAAGATAAGCAATATAGAGCGTTCGTGCGGCCCATCTCTTATCAGAGATAACATTTGATATACGTATTTTAGATGACTCTACCGTGTACTCTTACTCCATCTCGATCCTCTATAAACGGTAGAGCAAACGTAACCAGCTGTTCAGTTAATCCCTGTTTATAGAGAAGTAGTAAATATGTGTCGCATGATTGTTCTGTTGTGTTTACTGCACGTTAGTGTTGGAAGTAGAGTTCTGGTGGTGTTTCCTGTTCCGAGTCGGAGTCACACGACGCTCGGCGACTCTATCGTGAGAACTCTACTAGACGCTGGGCATAAGGTACTGTAGGGAAATAATTGTTACACTAGGACCGAATATTTAGGCCTGTTTTAATTAGCTAATTTGTAAGAGTAGAATTTAAGTTATTTCATTGTTTTTGTGTATATCCGAATCGGATTGCCTAGTTTAAATATTTTTTTTAGTCCTGGAGATATTTGAAATTATCCTTTTCCTATGCACAACTTGGCACAGTAATATTGTTTTCTTCACTTCTCATGATCGAAAAGTGTATCATTACAATTCAGCGTACCGAACCTAGGTATATACCTATTGTGACATGTAGTTAGGCTATAGGGAGTAAAAGTACTGGTTTTTATTTTATACTATCTGATTACAACAGGTTAAAAATAGTTACTTATTTGATCACAGGTGACATACGTGCGGCCGCAATCTACGATAGAGCCGATGGCGGCGCTGACGGCCGTCGACATCGGCTCGGTGGCCGGTGGACTCAGCGGTGTGTACTCCTTCATCCTACTCATTTTCTAACAGCTTTACAAAAGATGCACCAATCCACTTCGTCTTTAATTCTTAACATTGGAATATCAAAGAAAAACTGTGGTAAAATAATTCCAGATGGAGAACGGCTCAACCTAATGGAGTTGGTCCACAACCCTCGTCCTCCACAGCATGTGCTGCAGGTAGGCACTACCTTCGCGCAGAAGGCGCTGCAGCACGAAGCTGTCCAGGCTCTGCTGCGCGACCCTGAGCTGACCTTCGATGCAGTACTAGTTGAGTGGTTTTACACAGGGCTGCTGGCACCGTGAGTATACTTCTTAGAAAAGAGAGCTAAAAAAGCGCAAAGCTGTAAATGTTGAGGTCGAAAATCAAAAAAATGTTCCATTTCCTCTAGCCTGGCATCCCTCTTCGAGTGTCCCCTAATCTGGTACAGCGCCATCGATGCCAATTGGATGAACTTGCAGCTTGTCCATGGTCATACCAACCCTGCGTACTCGGCGGACTCCCAGGCGCGGCACATGGCCACCGCCCACAGCCTGCGCGACCGGCTGGACCGGCTGCGGCACCAAGCGTACCTCTCAGCCTGGATGTAGTGGGTATATGGCATTATAATGACAGATTAATGGCAAGTTTCGCGACTAACATCTATTGTCTTTCACCAGCTACATGACATACTACGTGGAATCTTCAGCGTACCATGAAATTTTTCGGAATCCGCTTCAACTGAGAGGACGGTTTCCTCCAAACTATGAGGATCTCGTGTACAATGCGTCGTTGCTGCTGATCAACTCACACCCTCTGCTGGGACAGACCCTGGCCATGCCGGCGAACGCCAAGTATGTAGGCGGGCATCATATTGAAGTTCCATCTATTCCCTTGCCTGAGGTAAGAGCAAACGCATTGTATCAATTATACAAAGAGTTCATCAAATCCAGTAGCATAATATTCATAAGACGTTCTTGCCCACAGAATTTGCAGCAGTTGTTAGACAAATCTAAGGATGGTGTTATATTCTTTAGTCTGGGATCCAATATCAAAAGCAAAGACCTGCCCGATTACATGAAGAGACAGCTGCTAGATGTATTTGCACAGCTGGAGCAAACCGTCATCTGGAAGTTAGAAGAAGCTTTAGAAAACGTGCCCAGCAATGTTCACATCGTTAAATGGGCTCCACAGGCAAGCATTTTCAGTGAGTATATTCCAAAACTACGAGGCATAAGGTCCTAAGTGCTTTTAAAATATGTTAGGAATGTGCTATTAAGTTTGTGATGTTCAATATAATTTTTCCTGTTCTTAGATCACACAAACACAGTCATGTTCATCACTCATGGAGGTTTCATGTCTATCATGGAAGCGACGTACTTTGGACTTCCAATCATAGGCATACCAATATTTGGAGACCAGTTCCTCACCATGGAGCTGACGGCAGCCAGAGGACGTGGCATAAGGGTTGGCTTCACGGACTTTCTGCCTTACAAGATTAAAGCAGCTATCAATAAAATTCTTGGTCATTACAGGTATGTATACGCCTGCGTCTACGTCTTTTTCGTATCATGCCTATACTTCAGTCGATTAATAACCGATTTTTTTTAGTCATTAGGCATACCATTGGCTCTCCCACCTAACATAACCTATATACATATACATATTGAAGTTAACTGTATTCGCGGTATGATTAACTTCAACTCTAATTTCTATTTCAGCTACAGAAGCAACGCAAAAAAAGCATCAGTGATCTTTCAAAACGCTCTCATCTCTCCGGAAAGAGAGCTACTGCATTGGATCGAACTGGTCCTCCACCATGGAGTAGACCACCTCCGCTCCCCCGCCCTCCAGCTCACCACCCTCGAGCGTCTGCACCTGGACGTGGTGGCTGTTATATTGATGTTCTTATGGTTCCTGTTCAAAGTGTGGAAGGTGGTGAGGGCGCATTGGAGCCCTGAAACGGAAGGAGATAAGAAGGTGCAGTGATGGTCAAAGCATGAATCTATAGAGCAGGAAACGCCACTACGCAATACGAAAGATAACTATAGCAGCGGAGTGTGTGAGACAAACGCAGTAAAATAGAGGAAATCCTATTTACTTATTTACCTACTGCGCTATAATGATTAGACAAATTGTAGCGGATACGCATAACATGACGTGAGTACGTGGCTGAGGGAGGCTTGTGCTACGAACGGACTAGTGTTATCTTGCGTGCGTCTTCTTCTATTACATGTTTTAGTGAAATTGTGCAGTATTATGAACAGGTATATTTTTAATAAATAAATTCATAAGTCTGAATTTATATTTTTTTAACTTTCGCTTTTACTAGGATAACCGTGTCCTGTATCGATAAATAAGATCAATTGTTTTTTATGCCCTCACATAATTATTATGTATAATATTACTTTGTATAGTGTTCTCCATCCATGTCGCAGCAAACAACGTCGATATCCAATCCCACCCCCTCCCGCGGGAGCCCGTGTCGCGCGACAACCGCCTCGCTTCCGCGTGCGCTCGGTGCAGCGACACAATGTGCATCCAAATTAGTTGCAGTTTCTATAAATAAGCCAATGATAAGATTTCCCAGGGTTTACACTTAGTTTAAACCTAAACCCACTATACATATTTTAATGACACAAAAGTATACGAAAAATAAGATAGATCAAAGTATTATGTCTGTAGAAACCAATAGAAGTTTGGACTGTTTCATTTATAAATTTACTGGAAATGTCTTTGTTTGCTTTTCATCGAGTCGATAGAGTACCAAAATTTGGAATAATTATGCCTAATGTGGTGAGGAGTAAATTCTACGAATAGCTTAGTGGGAATTAATAAGTCGAAAGCCCACTCACCGATTCCTAGTTTGAGACGGTTTCAACAGTCTTCCGTTCTGACTCACCAGTCGTACAGACAACGACAGAATCAATACATCATTAGAACGCATAAAACATAAGAAAAAAAATTGTAAGTAAAACAATAAATGGATAGTTCGGACATTTTGTGTTCAGCGATTTTATACGCAAGCAGTACAGAAGCTTTTCATTGAATCGTTCGTTTCATCACTTCTTCAATGAGTGTATATATCTCCAATCAATCACCACCACCAAGCCACACCAATCGCCATCGATAAGAACAGCGGGGTTTGAGCCTTACCGTATTCCAGCCACAAACCCTGATGGATGGTAATAGCATAGTATGACTATGGTAATAGCGTGCATGATCAGAAATCGTCCGCAACACTAGAGGTGCCATAATTACACTTGTTATGCACTTTATCCCTTCCTGCATGCGGCTCCACAATGTACGCGGAATGCTAAACAAGTGCCCAGTAGGTACTTAGCAATGCCAGTGGTGCTGTAAATAAATATTTCTGAGAAAACGTAGCTCATTATCCGCGGAACCGGAAGCAGCGTATGCATTTGCATGGCGATTTAAAGCGTAAACTCGAAGACGTTGTTAGTTTTACATAAAATGAGAAGTGCGTTTTTATTAATTCAATCTGCTTCTCGTATTAATATTAATTATAGATCTTGGTTTGTACGATAAAAATTATTAAGCGTTACGAGTCTGATCGAACATGATTCCGTAAGTAGGTACCTACTCCACATCAATAGCACTTGAATGATGTTTACTCCCATACTTTCGTTCGCTTTGTAGTTTCATTACGAGTCGCTCACTAAACCGCAGAGTTAATGATGTACCTACTCGGTAATCAATGTACCTAATCATAAAGCAGTTTAAAAAGCCTGCCCTAATTCTCGTACCACTTTGTAGTCGAGCTGAGAAGCGATAAAACGGATTAGAACCATTTTATCGCTTTGAATACTGCACAACTAGCAGATTTGTTTTGGAATTGCGCACAAACGAAATAGCCCCCCCCCCCGAAATAGGTTAGCGGTTGGCTAAATACGTTTGCGGCCAAGGAATGGAACAATTACAGCGTCCCTTACATTTAGTCTACAATTATTTGCTTCAACTAAAAACTACAGAACATTTACAATTTAAAACTAAGTTAATGAAAACATCAAAGCAAATTGCTTACAGCATTAGTAGAATCATCGTCGTGTTTATATCTCTCTTAAACGCTGGTAAAAATAATCGTAAACATAGATATTGTAACTGGATAGTCAAACACTAATTTAATCATTTATCCTCTATCTCATATAAAAATGTGACCTGACCCCTAGCCTAAAATCGCAAGTACCCACTAGTTTATTATCTAAAAAAGAGATAACAAATTGTAATGGGCACTAAAATTACACTTTTATTGACGACTCGAACCATTGATCAAGCAGGTCAAACCACTCAACGATCGCTCGTTCAGCAACGGGTAACCTCCATCAACGCGATTCGACCCGTTTACTGCGCCGTCGATGACCGCATCTCTCTCTATCCAGAGCCGGCAATTAGTCACAATGTACGGCGGCCGACCTCGGCCTTCGATCGCCGATTCTACCACGAGGTCAAGTTCATGCCTACGAGCGCCGAGTCCTATGACAGTACGGGCGCTGCGACCTCGCCGCTGCGATGTCGACTCGTCTGTCAATAGGTTGACCCCGTCATGGTTCGTTGCGATTCGAGTTAATTCGCTCGATGTCGATGTCGATGTAATGCAACTCATATCGATTTATGTTCCTGTTTCCCGCATTCTCGTGTGTTATTTCTGTACAAAACGCTGTTTTATTTGTAGCAAACACGTTTGTGTCCTTGTGCACAATGATGACACAAATGAAAATACATTATATATCTACATATATCAAGCACCAATGTTACCTAACTGCTACTGTTCTAAAGAGCACGAACAAAGTTTTAAGCACCACTGAAGAGAGCTGTCAAGTAGCATAAATGTCAAAGCCCACCGAGAAGTTACACGGGTACACCGTTTGACAGGAGCCTGTAGTGATGCTTCAACATTCTCATGGCAGGTTCACTACTGATACAACACCCATTGAGCACTATCTGCTGGGTAAACCGAGAACCACTTAGTAGAGTCTGATTGCTAAACGATTCCACTTTATTTATTTAACGAATGGAATTACGAAAATTACTTTACAACTGTACCGCTCGAGATAAAGGCGATAGCTTCAGGAAAACGTAAATTCTACAATTTAATCAGGCGGATAAAGTGCCCCGGGATGGCGAGACGCACACGAGTGCCTACCTACCTAGACCTACGAAGGTCTAGAGCTGGCATCTCGTTGCTATTCAGAGATATATCTAATAAGCCCCTCTTACGCAGACGTTTGATGCGAATCGAATCTCCATAACGCCGGTTTATTCGCTCCTGGTGCGGCTTTCCTGGAAAAGCGCGGATATCGGAAAGTTTCATGTAAACAGATTTGTTCGTGCCAACAACTGAATGTGAAGTGCGAACTCTCCGTGCGTGGGTCAGCAGGCTTGTGATGCTGGGGATGCTGCTCCACCACATCCATGGATCAATAGTCAAACTGTTTTATCAGAATATCGTTACAAATACGAAAGTAATCTCATGAACAATAATAATTAACTCTGTTTTAGTGATTCAAAAACCATTTACCACTTGAGTAACTTTTGTTACCGGTTAATTTCTAATTATATTATATACTCTTATAATCACGAAACTGGCAAGAGACTATATTATTCCTATAGTAATACTCGCATACAACTTTAAAATAGTATTTGTTATTGTTAGTACTTATAATAAATATTCAATAATTTTGAATATAAACTATAGATAGTTGCAATAAATTGCCCATTTGGGTTATAGGGACGCGTAAGCCTCGTGCTGAGTACGAGCGGAGCGGGCGCGGCAGCGGGAGCGGTAGCATTCCCTCATGAACATGCCACAGATGACGACGCACGGTGCCGATGCCGTCGACGATGCACGCGTCGTCGCGGGATCGACGCCGGACCATCCCTATTGATATTGCGTAGGAATGCGAAATAGTTCCATACGCTGATGGTACCTTTCTGGAATGTTAACACTTGCCGTAATTGACTTTATGGTTATTCTAGTAGATAAACGTATCAGTTGAATACCTTGAACATTTATTTTATATTTTATTAGCCCAAAACAATCAAAATACAAATGTTAATGGCATTTAAAATGTTAGTACGTGGAATTTAATTTAATCTTACAAAGGTCGTACATAGCACGGGCCTTCTCAACCACGAAAAAAGAGTCTGTGAGAAAGAATGTGTCAAAGAGCTGTCTCTGAGAGAAAACGATATTCTTCAATACTCTACCTTCGCAGCTGTTTACGCAACGCGCGTGTAATAAGCCACTACCATTTCGCTGCGCAAGAGTTGGCGCGGAAACATCAGTAGCATCTGCTCTCGGAAACAGCCGGATCGTATTTCAGCCGCACACCGCACAACTCCGCACTAATGTAAGGCAACGTTTCAACGCATACGGAACCCTGTAACACAAAGCGGCCGCATCAGTTCAAGCGGAACGCCGATTTGGCAGCAACGACTGCGGGATATAAACTCTAGATCTAAGTAGTATAGTAACTAATAAACATCGTAGTACCTATTTTAGGAGCCTAGATGATCTAAATTAAACCTTCAAACTTTATGGCCTGATTCCTCGCCAGGCGTAATTAAGAATTCCACTAACTAGGCGTGGTGTTACTTAATTTCGAAGTTTATTAAGCTCAACAAAACCAATTAAACTTTAAAATTAGGAGTGAAACATTTATTTTCGTTCAAATTGTTCATACAATGAAGACGATTGGGAAGACAGAAACTCGATTACGAATAATTGATATGGCGAGCCTGACAGTAAGCGCAATCGAGAACATATCCCCTCGACAAAGACGCCATACGCTAGTCCATTGCACTGCTAGCTTAAATCTCTGGCCAATAGGCGCAATAAACACCTTTAAAGTATAGTGGCGGTCAAGAAAGTTATTTGCCAAAAGTGAAATTCGGCCACAAATCACCAATTCTCCCAAGGCTTTCTCTCTCGGTACCTAATTACTGACACAGATCCGCTTCCGGTAAACGTTTCCTTGTGATGCACTAGTTCACTACTTTCACTCATTTCCCGTGTTTTCGACACATTTTTTAATATTTGTCATTTTTTAAACCATAGCTTATTTTTTGCCCATTTCATGAAATATGACGTTGTTTGTTTACATCAAAATTCATGGTACCTACTTTATCTCTATAATAAATTTTAATACTTATTATAACGTTATTTCTGTAATTTTAATTAAATATTAATACTTAATTACTTACTCCTACCAGCCGGAGCGCTCGGCGTAACGTTCTATATCTAAACCTGATGAAACAGTTTGCATAGGTATACATTATTATTTCACTCTCCAATACCTGGCGAGTAGTAAATGTGAAATTGTGTGTATTATCAAAAGCAACGGCATTTCCTAAAATCAGATTTCCCTACACTGGCTACCTGAAATAATCAGGAATTAACCTACTTCGTGAATCAAGGATAGAACGACAGGGTCGAAACGAGGCTTAACACGTAGGTACTTTATGCACAAAAAACAATGCTCATGCCATTGCAAGGAATCGCATTACCGAATAAGAGGGTATTCGATATCATCAACATAAACATACATTCGATATTATCAAAGATCATAGGTAGTGGTAGTTCATGACTATCCCATAGTTTGGATTGCAATATTTTTGTAAGAAATTACTTGACAGTTTTGGACGAAACATTTCTCTTTCGATTACCTGACTCACATTCCTCAGGAGAGGTTAGGTTCAAATTGTTAATTATATTCTGAAGTAATTACCCAGACGATTATAAAACGTTATTTATACCTAAATACCATAAAATCTAAATGATTATTACAATAGAAGTCTTATATTTTTCTGAATTGGCCCTATCGCCTTGTCCCTGGATTAGGCTCTGCGGCAAGGTCGTTTTAATTACGTAGAGTGTTTATTGCCCTCCAGATGAACGTGTGGCAGAATATTTGAGAAGGCCGCGTCGGATATGGATAATGAAAACATTGGCAACCTCGCCTAGATCAACGTTTATCGTGTCAATAATATTGTAAATAATTATTCCTGTTTAGGAAAGAGCGATGAATATGGGATGCGTGTCGCAGGTATATTAATTAAAGGTAATTAGGTCGCCTGGGATGTGATTTTCGTAGAATTACTATATTAAACAATATGGAAAACTGGTTAGGCATATTGGGATTCCAAGTTCGTCGTAAGTCATAAGTAGAAAATGTAATCTATTTGAGATTTCAATTTTCACCCATCCAAATGTATTATGATTTGTATCCGCGTTCGCCTGCAATAAATCAAACAATAAATCAATAAAAAACTTTACAAGCGTTTTTGTGGTAAAGTTTGTAAATCTGATATTTCCGCTTTAACTTTTTTATTATTCTTATTAAGCTTGATATCATGTGCGAACGCGCCATAAAACACTTGCATGTAGAAACATTAAAAATAAACTGTACTTCGCACTGGCAACAAACGAGCTGAATGACAAATGGGCAGCGAACAGACACGTCCCAGAGCAAGAGACGAATTGCCAGATGAAAAAAAGAACATAAATCCAGGAAGGTTTATTAGCCGCAGCAGTAAAGTGAAACTTTTCGGCGGCCTCTGTAAAAGAGTAAAAATAAAATTAATTTGTTTACACGCTAATGAAGTGGGTTGTAAAACTAGATACAACTCTGTTATAGCCTGGGAGCAATCGGCCAGTTATACATAATACACCTACTGATTTTTTTACGTTATTGTACAACGTGCCGACAAATGCTAGCATATTCGAAAAAAAAGGTAAGAAAGTATATTCAAGTTTAATTGTGAGATATTGTTTATATTTATTACATATAGGGTGTGTCCTAATCCTAACCCTTTCAGACTCACATAATATGATATATGAAGAAGCTAGTTCATCATTTTCGCTGCATATTTATGTAAAGAATCACCACCTCCCGGCTCACTGTATCCTCACCACAAGAACACAGCAAATAAAAACTTCAGAGTTGATTTACTGCTACATACCCTTTGAAGCGGCGCTAACCATCGGATAGACTTACAACGTGGCTTACTCTTTGATTTGTAGGATCAACACACTTTGACGGCGGTGTTGGATGCGATGCTCGGATACGCCGTTCACGTGTGGCGAGCTTGCGTCAAACTATTTGCACATTACATCAATCAAGTTGGTTTCTACTTTGACATGATCAGAAAAGTATAATGTACAGAACAGATATGATATTATACTGTACACAGTAGGTACCTACACAATATCATGTACTTACATTATTATCTAGGCACTGTAATGTTACAGTTACTTCATTATTTTATTAACGAAACTAATAATGAAAGATGAAAATAATGATTATTAAGTTCAATGCTATCCCAAAACTAACTTTGAAATATACATAGTTCATTTAATCGCTACCAGTAAGAAATGTTCCCAGGTTCTTGGTAGAGTTTCTACGGTGAGTGGAAATGTATGACATTAATATTAGTAGATCCTCGCAGATTATGTAAGGCAATATTGTAATAATATGTTAAATTTGTAACTCTCAAGATGCAAATTTTGAATTCTTCCACCTTCCGTTGCCAGCTTATAACAGAGCAGTCAGTAACCATTTGGTAAACAGTGAAACTCTTATGCCACTCCGACAACAGTGCTACTGTCCTCTTGGACTCGCACAAGAGCTCGCCCTGTGTAAACCCTCCTGCGTTCAATAGATAGCACAGCACTATCTCCCACTCTCGATAACAATATAGTGAGTGAGCTATTGTTCTTTATCTCTAGGATATCGTGATCTTAGTTTAAAGGTTTAAAGGTTAGCATTTGTTCCTTAATTATTTCTTTTTGAAGTTTTAATCTTGAAGTTTAACATAACAGGTTGTGGAAAAGGAGATACAACACTAATGTGCCTGCTACATTTTTACAAAAAAACTCGTAGATCAAAGATGTACCTACCTTTTAGGTTCTAATATACTCTGCGCAGGAAAATGTTGACAAAATAAATTTCAGCTAATATTGTTGTCTTCAAAGACTTTTCTGTTTTTTACTGTAGTAATCCAATTAAAAGTTCCCACGTGCTGTCGAAAATATTATCTAATTGTTATTATCATTCATTAATTGTAATTTAGAGATAATATTATTTAATTAACACAACATTACCTTATATTATTTTTTTCCGTATTTTCATGTTTTGATTGTCAACAAAAAATATTGTGTTAAAATGTACCGTTGGAGAATATAAGGAAATATTTTTATTAATAGCTTATTATTGTGTTCTAGTTTCGCCGCTTTTGTTTGGAACAGCTGCGATGAAAGCGCTTCCTGTTGTGCCACAAAAATTGGGTTCATAGTACAACAAGGTACTAGGTACAAAGTTTTATTCAAATCAAACAGGGTTTTTATAACCGTTGTAGAGTGTTTCTTTTATTGTTATCGAACTTTGACAACTTAAATGTTTCTACAGTAGGATCGACATACTTTATTTAGGGGCAATATTTTTGTACCTTGAATAATATCCAAAATAATATGTGGAGAAAATAATTATTTTTGTTTTTGGCCATGCATTTTGACTATTTTTGCCAAGGACACGACGACACATATACTACAGCGCTGTTGCCGCTTTTTTCCTGGCCGAGTTTGCCGGCAAGCAGCAGATCGGCTTTTTAGTCCATACGCGCCATTCCAGTTTATCAGCCCATAAGATCTTAATGACAAAGTGATGACAGTTCTAAATAATTTGGCTAAATTGTCATGTGAACTCATCTCCCGTGGCCCACATGTCAACGGCGTGACGAACCGAATCCCTATTGTCCGCCCACGGCGGCTGCGCACGCGCATCATACACGCCTATTGTTCAAGTGGTTGTAAACACGCTCCCGTTAGCAACCGTGACGCCGGGTTAGGTCACTAATGCCGTTGACTCACGTGGTATTCCAAAATGCCGAGTATTATAAAAATATGCAATTTTTTATAAACTTATCAAAGTACTTATTAAAGATTTTTTTACAAAAGAAGCAATCACGGCTTTCTATTGGTAGAGTTACTTGCGGCAGTTAGAGGCATAATTTTTCATTTGGTAGAGTCTGTAGGTTTTATTTGAATGCCACTGGCCAGTAGCTCTGCTGCAACTCTGAAACTAAACAAAATTATACCTCCAATCAGTTTATTTTCGGCTTTTCGAATCTTAAACACCTGAACTACGATGTAATTCTATAAACAACCGGTATTTTATTCCCTGACGTCAGTAACCACTTGCCATTGTAACAAATAGTTCGATTAATCTTAGAAGAAATGTATGTAAGTGTACTGTAACCTTCTCCGACTGCTCAAAGAAAACAAACGCAGGAATAGGTGGAATATTTGTTGAACTGACCATGTCTGGGTTCCATCAGGTGAACTAAACATGTAAGCAAAGCCACACTATGTACTGTGCTAGTGATTAGTCTACATCGTGGAATGCTAAACGGTGGCGACAGCGCAATTTAAACTAGGCAAGTAACAAGATGGTAACGGATAATATGTTTTTAATATCACATTTGCCTTATCATTGCGCATTATTTTTAATCCAAAGCTATCAATTTCAACTTATATTTCGTTCCCACAAGTAGAAATTGAGAGTGTTGAAATTAATTTATTTACCTACTTGAAAGTATCATAAAATTGCCACGAAATTACCGCTACCCAAATCCTGTTCTCTTTACGACTAAGTTCATCTTACGACTTCCGGCCGCGTCACTATATAACTAGTCCTACAGCAGCCACATCCTCTGCACAGATACATGAACAGTTCCACGTTCATAGATGAACTGATTTAGCGTCGAGTTTAGAGAGGCGGCGCCGCGGTGTAAACACGTCAAGAGCTCTAATTACAAACCTATGAGCAAAATCAATAATATTTTAACTGTATTCGATTTGTTTACATAATTAACTCTACCGGTTTGAAGGTGACTTGATGTTTAATCAGATGTTCCATATTTTATCAATAGGTTTTAGTACGTTGTTTATCTTTAATCCGTAGCTTTTAATGTTAATTTTGGAAGGCATCGTTAAATCCAGTTTGTTTTGGTTTAATCACGTACAACCGTATATTGTGTCATTCGTGTCATTCCAGGTATTTAGCAGTTGGTTTATTAACATATTTTACGAGATTGTTCACAAGTTTACCTTGTTCTACGAGTAACTAGTTAGAAATTAAGTTTTGTTTTTTATTATTAAATTACTCTTGTAAATGATTCTGGTTGTGGGGTTTATGTGTAACTTGGCATAAGTAGCACGCATTATCAACTGAGAAATACATTAACATCACTAACCATTGTAAAAGTATAAAAGGTGAGTATTATAGCCAATAACGGGCATTAGTTTTATTTAAAGTAGATAGATATTTACGGTGGTAGAACTCATAAAATGTGATAAGGGTTAGATAAACGAGAAAATGCAGTAAATTATTTACTTGTACTAATTCTACTAGTAAATCTACTACTACCAGAAAATAATTTCAAAATGTATGAAGCAAGACAGGCGTACGTTGTTTAGCTGAGCTCACTCAAAGGGAAGCGGCGAGCGCTAACCGAGTTATTCCACGATTAGCGCCGCCCGCGCTAATCGCCGTTTACCACCGATCGAGTTAGCGCTGCTGTCTTGCCTACAACCTAAGGGCAACTTGAAGAAGGTACATAAGATGGCATACAGCCAGTTCATTTGGAGAAACAAATACTTCTAGTAGTAAGCTATATTTACGCAGTACGTAGACTTTATTAGTGACCGCAGACTTGGATAAATATTTGAAACTTACCGACAAGGGTATAGAATTAGAGATGGGTATAACTCAACCGCAAATTTGGATACAGTATTTACTCTATTGGGTGGAGTTCACCAACAGTGTAAACAACCAGTAAAAATGGTTATATACCAGATGCGGATCTCGAGAGTTAAAATTAACTAGTTATTTCAATACTGTCGGCGAGGGATCAAAATAAATCGCCGGTTACTCGGATCACTCGTTAGTTAGTAAACCGACTGACTGGAGTGTTTGCCAAACACTCGATCACGTGACGATTTTGATATAAACTATTCTTCGTAGTAATGGAATCGGATATTATTACTAGCTACTACTTTGTCCGCGATTATCGAAATAATAAAGTAGCCTAAGTATATTTTAACCCTAAGTATAGGCTTTCATGTACCTACCTTAGCCTATCACATTTCATGAAAATTTGTAGCCGTTTCCAAACATTCATGCTTTACTTTTATAATAGTAGAATCTCTATAAATGAAAAGCTTTTGCTGAAATAGTACGGTATTCCAATAATGGGAAAAGTTACAGTCGAAGTGGATGCTTAAATGAGAGTCAAACGGAAGGGCCTAAGATATTGTATTGAAACTTTTTTCTCTCAAAGACCTCTTCATCACAAAGATAACAATAATTAAAATTCGTAGCGAAGGAAGACTCATAAAGCGCTGCTTTGTTACATTTGAAATCTTCCGTCACTTTCCTCAAAAAAACATGCTGATAATAGCTGAAGAGGGCTGTCAAATAAATCAGCCTTGGAGCCCCTCGGCGGCGAACCTATCAGGCTCAGGCCTCAGGGTGCGTAAAACCAGGTTGATATCGTTATCTGCCGCGACGTAGTTCATCCGGAGCAAACTTTCCACTCTTCGCGATTGCTCTGAAACTCGTCTGGCGCGACGAGGCCCTGTCTACAAGACTCACAAGTCCTGTTTATACTATTTATAAAAAAAAACATAACTTGCTTTGTACTCCTATTCGGTTTTGGTACTGCTAGCAATTTTGTCATAATTTTAAGTACTTTTAAAAGTATTACTCAACAACAATGAGTACTTTAATTTACATACTTACCTACTAAATTATTATCAGCTGTTTCACAACTGGATTTACTCTCTAACTATTTATTATCTGTGATTGGGGTGTACATATTTCCACAGCTATATTAAGATCACTTGTAGAGACTAGTCTGTATTCGATTACATTGGAAAACTTGTGACTTTTACACAACCCGCCTTGAACATCAGAACCTATCAAAACTCTGAGCATCCATCACAATATCTGTCATCAGTAATTGTGATTATTTATGATTCAGGCAAACGACAATGAGCTCTGCGGAGCGGCGGCAATTTGGGAGCTAAACAAAACGTAATTATGAAAAGGGTTCAGAGTTAAATTAGTTCAGAAGGTCGACTGGGAAGCAAACTGTAATACGGGGTAAATATTATGCAGTAACGAAAAACAATTACCGTTGGAGATTATTGTACTTAGGTTCCAACGAACATGGGCAAGACGGTGAATGTTAGCGGAGCCCCTCTTGCAGCACCTCGGCGGACTACTCAGGAGGTGTTTTACGGCCGAAATTAATAATCAATGTCATCCAAATTTTGCTATCCGGGATTGATATCACAATCCATTTTAGGGTCAAACGTGCCAATAACCGATCCGTGGATTGGTTTATAAAGGCACGCAGATTGGAAATCGATCGAACGATAGGCAGCAATCCAAGATCGATTTCAATCTTGGATAGGAGATATAATATTAATTTCGGCTGCTAGGTGGGGCTCCATGCGGACCATTACTCAGTTCATATTCGTACTTCTCGTAAAGTCGTATTTATTAATTACCAATAAATAAGCATACTCCTTCCACTGCCTTCATATACTCGTAGTTCTAAGTCCAGCCTGGACTTATGCCAAATATTGTCGTTATTCCCAAACTTTACGGATCGGGAACAGCTGAAATAAAATTGAACTTCATTAGACGTTTAAGTGTGGGCTTTATTTAAAATTGCTTTCGTCGTTTTCATGAGAGAGCACAAGAGCCTTTGTTTAGTGAATAAATGTAATATGAGGTTTAAAATAATAATGAGGCATTAACT
This sequence comes from Hylaea fasciaria, assembly GCA_905147375.1. Classification (NCBI taxonomy): domain Eukaryota; kingdom Metazoa; phylum Arthropoda; class Insecta; order Lepidoptera; family Geometridae; genus Hylaea; species Hylaea fasciaria. The sequence continues at coordinate 257,109 of LR990194.1, forward strand.
GTAATTAGGCTAAAGAATTCCATCTAAAATATAACGTAGCGCTCGCTACGTCGTAGAAAACGCTACGTTGATACTAAATTACTTAAATAAGTTTTGAACTTGCCTAAATCTTTTGTTTAATTTTATTTATCGCGCCTTATTCAAATATATTTCACCTTTCATTCTTATATCATAAACAACAAAAGGTCTCGTCAAGTCATGCCCAATAAAATACCTTCAAGTTCGGCATCGCCTTCCGCAGCCAATAGAATTACTTCCACAACTCGGACGAGATGGGGAAGGCTTTCTAAGCGACCTGCCAGAATAATTAATAATATTATTGTTTCCCAACTGGCAGATCCTTTAAAACAGGTAAGTCCAAGGAGGTTGGGAGGAATAACTTAATACATAATTATTAGAAAGTAAAAGGGCCTGTAACTAGGTGATACATTCAATTAAGTTATTTTGTACGATCCTGAAAACAAACGGAATTAGCATAGTAACCTCTTAACCTATAGCCAAACCAAAATTATTATTTATTGCTAATCTACAATAAACATTTTTTAATCTATCTTTATCAATATTGCAATATTGTATACAACGTTAATACAAAAAGTTTAGTTCCACTTACTTATTTAGGCGTATACTTTGTTATTCAGCAAATAGCTTGTTCGCTACCACTAGCGCCACCTATGTAATGCACCGTACAACCGTCCTACCATGTTGACATTTGAAGCAGCGCAGCGTTTGGTTTGGAAGTCCTCCATCGTCATTATCAAACTCGCGAGCATGCCTCTCGATTCTTGACGCCCACGTAGCAAACGTAGTTCTAAAGGAAAGTAATAGATGGCGGCAAACTGAATCCAACAAAATATACTTACGAAGTGAAATAAATTCGGTGCAGAAAGCTACTTTTAGAATCGTGCTTTTCGTTAGGTCGTGGCCAAAAACTGTTGATTTACACGGCAGCAGTTAGACATTTGCAGGATGATTGGATTCAGTTATTTTAATTTTGATAAAATAATTCTGCCACAAATACCCTGTAGAAATGACAAACAGGTTAAAATATACTGGAAACAATACAATAATTTATTCCACAACGTTAAACAGCTCCATATTAGGCAATTTTCTTGCCATTTGCCTGCTTCATGGCATTGTACCTACTAGAGATGCTCCCGTCTAATCGCTCTCGCTTGGCAACAGCGCACTCGCTACAAATAGGTCATCTTTGGTCTGGAGTAGCTCCTCTGTTTGCAGGCCTTGACCGACTGTGAACGCGGATCTAACAGCCGGCAAAGAGTAACGTCTGCCAGATTGTAGGTACCTGACAGATACCTACTGAAGGAAAAGCTCTCTGAGAGGTGTTAAAGTGCCTCTATGCACGTCACATGAAAATGACAGATAAAAAAAACCTATTTCCTTTAATGTATGCTTTGCTATGGGGTAGAGGCTGATCAAAACTAAAGTATTATTTTGTTAGGTAACAAAAAAAGTGAAGATTCATCTAAGCAAACACACATTACAGTAGGTAAGTAAGAATATAGTTATTGTAAGGCGAGTATACCGACTACGTGATCAGGTTATCATACCCATGCTTGACCAAATAAGTATTAAAGCAGGGAATATGAGGCATTGTTATGACCAAATTGTTTACGAGTTAACATAAAATATATGTTTTCCTTCAGTAGAGTAGGTAGATTAGAAACTCTACCTACAGCCCTGAGGAAAAAACTGTTGAAAACTCTGTTCGAGCCTATCTACTCTGTGTAAAACTGCATTGTCGCCATGACAACGCGCGGCAACAGCGCGTCCGTTGACCCCGCGTCACTCCCGCGCCCTACGCGCCGCCGCGCGCCGCCCGCCCAACGGATATTTGTAAACAATTATTTAGCTCCTTATTAACCGAACAATTTACTGTACTGTGTTTGCGCGGCCGTAGTGTACAGCGAGGGCGCGGCGATGTGTCCGAGGGAGTGGTGATAACAAGTTGTTTATCCGCTTGAGGGCGGCGGGATCGCGATAAGGCGATTGAATCGAGTCGGTAACGATGTGAACTTGCGTCGTGTTGCGACGAGTCGCGTCTGTAAGGGTGAGTGATTGTATGTACCTACTGTAGGAGAATTACGCAAATTGTTTTTGCGACATAACAATGTGTCCATTTAATTAGTGGAGTATGCGGAGTCTCGAATCATACTTTAACCTTGTTTAACTAACTGTTAACCTATTATGTGCTGACTAGTTTAGTGTACAGGCAAATTAGTAAAAGGTAACATTAGAAATCCCGTGATGAAATAAGAAGGTACAAGCAAAAATAATGATAGTCAATAATATTTAGATGAGCACGTTTAAAAATTGATATGTAATTTTCTATCAGCATTAATGATTATCGTAGGCATTTAATAGATTATATCCATTTAGGAGAAGTAAATTTGAGCTGACGTGTATTTAGATTGATTGCTTCCCTGCACTGCAGTTATCGGCAGTTCAGCGCGAGTGTTACGGCACATCCATCAGACAGACAGATACTACATAAATCCATTATTATGTTTATTGTTATTAGAACACTTATATAGCGCACGTCAATCGATAGAGATGAACCGTCTTCGAAAAAGCAACGTTTTAAACGTGTGTTTATTAAAAAGACAATACTAATAAAACATTTCGACTTCCTCTTCATAACACGACCTGTACTGTACATTCTCCTTTCTTTAAAAATATTATGTGACGTCACTGTCGGTACTTACCCCTCGAGCGACACATGGACCGTTAAAAATATAAATAAAAGTTATAGATTCGAAAGGATTATAAAAATGCGGAAAATTGTACTCCGTAATAATAATTGACGTTTAATAAATGTTTATGAATAAGGAGGGCATAGTATAATATGCGAAGCGTGAGGGTTAAACGAACTCTGAGAGTAAAATTTAAAAAAAGGCCAGAAATTTTACCTCTCAGAGTTCGTTACGCTACATACCAGTGGACATCGTTCTATTAAAAAATGAAATATATATTTTTTCCTAAAAGAAGCGACGTTGCATCACGCTATAAGTCTATATAACCTAGGCAAGGGCCACATCTAGCCGATCCCACTACTTTTTTTTATTATTGTTAAAACAAAATGTTCGGAATCACATCAAGGTCGGCTTCAGTAGAGTTCGCAAATAACCGCACGAGTCGTGCTACAACAGCGTATATCACGTTTAAAAGTTATTTATTATGTGGTCATGGCGGGAGTACGCCTTAAATCCACACGCAAATAGCACACTCGTGAAAATCACATCAAAATAGCTTTCGACCCAGTACTCATTTTTCATTGGTCGTTTCGCACCGCTGAAGGAATGTGGAGCGAAGGGCCCACTTCAAAAAGAGACAGTAGAGACACCCAGTACTAGATCTCATTACTAGGTCACACACACATTACTAGGTCACACACACATTACTAGGTCACACACACATTACTAGGTCACACACACATTACTAGGTACATTATGCAATTCTAGTCATATGTTTCTGGTTAAGTACATAAGGTACAATAGGTTTACCTCCAGCTGACCGCAAACCTTAGGATTCTAGGTGGAAACATGAATATCGACGAGCATTATTAATTGTATACAAATTATTCCTATTTCTAGTCTAGTTACATTTGCCAATGTGTTTTTATAGCCAGAACCGTGGAAAAATGGTGGAAATTACATATCCATTCCACTAAGAACAAACCTGGTTGATGCGTTACGTGGCGGGGTGTATTGGAAATTGGGGTTTAAATACAATTTAAACACTGTATTTGTGCATAAATAAATTATATTCTTATTTATAATTTTCACACAAGGAAGATGTCGGACCGGAATACTTGGCAACCCAATAACAAACTACGTGACCTACTAAGGTGGCGCTTTAGTCTCAAGTTTAATCAATTAGTTCGTATTACAATAAAGATTATTTATTGCAAATCAAAATACAATAATCCAACAGGGTGTATAGAGGTAGAGGAGAGTAACAGGTATAGACTCACCGGTTATTCAAAAACCGGTAAAAATCGGTGTACTAGATAATGCAACGATAGCTGTTGCTCTTCTGATACCGTAGGTATTGCGCTAATTAACGAATTTAAAGCGATGTTTATAATTACTACCAAAACATCGATGACCTCAGATAGCTTTGGCGTACATGTCCTAGGGCAGATATTAACACAGTTCGAGGTGAACGCTATCTGCTTCGGCCGCCAGATTTATACCAAGCTTGCATACATTGTTAGTTTGTGCCTATTTGTTTGTTTTTGTCCCCGTATTTGAACTAATTGTATTCGTATCAATATTCGTGAATGTTGTAAAATATTGCGTTGTCATAAATATAAAATCGTATATGCCTCAAACCAGACATCGTCAATATGCAAAATTGTACTTCCAAAAACAAAGAGAAGATAATAAACAAGGTTTAATACACACAATAAATTAGTAACTGATTATGGTTTGAGTTAAAATAGGGAATGTAATTTTTTCTGTGCTCATTAGAGGAGATAGCATAGTATTTAGAGCATGTAAACGAACACCGCCACGTCATCAATTATAACGGTCAAGTAAGAAAGATATAAAAATATATTATTATAATATTATATAGTACTAGCTGATACCAGCACCTTCGTTCGCATTTTTATATAAGATGTAAACTGTTTAGAAAATCAATTGATGTCGCGGGGATCAGTTATAGGTAAGAATATATCTGTCTCTTTCTCACTCCCTTTTCCTCTATCTTTCTCCCTCTCTAGCTCTTTTTCTATCTTTCTCCCTCTTTCTATCTCTCTTCCTCTACCTCCATCTCTTTCCCTCTCCCTATATCTCTAAATCTTTCCCTATCTTTCTATCATTAATATCCCTCTCCACTCTCAATCTCTTGCGTTCCCTCTCCCTGTCCATCTCATCCATTATATTTATTTCCCTCACCCTCTCCGTCTATATCTCTTCCTTTCCCTCCTTCGCTCACTCCCTCTCCCTCTATTTCTATATATTTCGCACTCAATCTCTCACCTATTTCCACCCACTCTCCCCACCTTCTAGCCCCACTCTCCCCTCTTTCACTCCCACTCTCCACTGTCTCCCCCCACTCTACCCTCTTTCTCCCCCACTCTCCCATCTTTCTCCCCCCACTCTCCCCTTTTCTCCCCCCACTATCCCCTCTTCCTCCCCCTCTCTCCCCTTTTCTCCCCCCCACTCTTCCCTCTTTCTCCCCCCACTGTATCATCACTTTCTATTCACACTACACTCTTTCTCACCCCACTCTCCCCTCTTTCTCAACCCACTCTCCCCTCTTTCTCCCGCCACTTTCCCCTCTTCCCCCCCACTCTTCCCTCTTCCTCCCCCCACTCTCCCCTCTTTCTCCCCCACTCTCCCCTCTTCCCCCCACTCTTCCCGCTTTCTCCCCCCACTCTCCCCTCTTTCTCCCCCCACTATACTCTCATTCTCCCCGCTCTCCCCTCTCTATCTCCCCACTCTACCCTTTTTCTCACCCCACTCTCCCCTATTTCTCCCCCGTTCTATCCTCATTCTCCCCTCTACCCTCATACCCCACTCTCCCCTCTCTATCTCCCCACTCTCCCCTATTTCTCCCCCGTTCTATCCTCATTCTCCCCTCTACCCTCATACCCCACTCTCCCCTCTCTATCTCCCCACTCTACCCTTTTTCTCACCCTACTCTCCCCTCTTTCTCCCCCCACTCTCCCCTCTTTCTCACCCCACTCACCCCTCTTTATCCCGCACTCTCCCCTCTTTCTCACCCCTCTTTATCCCTCACTCTCCCCTCTCTTTCTCCCCACTCTACTCTCTTTCTCACCCCACTCTCCCCTCTTTCTCACCCCACTCTCCCCTCTTTCTCCCCCCTCTAACCTTTTTCTCACCCCACTCTCCCTTCTTTCTCCCCCCACTCTCCCCTATTTTTCCACCCACTCTGTCCGCTTTCTCCCCCCACTCTCCCCTCTTTCTCCCCCCACTCTAACCTTTTTCTCACCCCACTCTCCCCTCTTTCTCCCCCCACTCTCCCCTCTTTCTTCCCGCTCTCCCCTCTCTTTCTCCCCACTCTACCCTCTTCTCCCCTCACTCTACCATCTACTCCCCCTTTCCCCCACTTTACCCCTTTCTCCCCCTCCTCCCATCGCACTCTCCCCCCTTAATTACTTTCCAATTTAAATTACGATCCGTTTAGCCGTTAATGTGGTCCGTAGGGGGTGCATCTAAAGAATACCTCATAATTTCAACCCCCTTGCTTTTCCCCCTTTAGGGATGATTTTGCAAAAAAGCTGAAACCCGTATTTATTTATTTCTTACCAAAAGCCTAAATAAGAATTTTCAGATCCCTAACTTGAGGAATTATGGATTCCCCATACAAACTTTCAACCCCTATTTCATCCCCTTCGAGATTATTTTTTGAGACAAAAGATAGCCTATGTCCGTCTCATAGGTCCAATCTACCACAAATCGGTTCAGCCGTTTAGCCGTGAAAAGGTAACAAACAAACAAACAGACAAACAGATATACTTACAGATAAACAGATAAACAGAGTTACTTTCAGATTTATAATATTAGTATGGATTGCCTTTATCACCTTGGATTGAATTTATCACCTAAAATATAAAGGTACCCCCTACATACGTAGGTATAATATGGCTTCTTCGCTTAGTACGTCTCCTCACATTTGTTTTTAATGATGTAGGTACATAATTAAATGCAGTAAGTACCTAAAGCACAAGTATACATAAAATAATATTGGCGTGCATCTTTGTAAGCGCGTTACCCGTAATCTATGGTTATCGGCGCCGATAACCCATACCGCGATATCATACAGCTGATTAGACAGCGGAGAAACGGATGCCAAACTATGAGGGTTCCGTGTGCATTTATATGTTTTCTAATGTTAGTAAACAAACTGTTCAAATGAAAGTTTTTAACTTTCATTTTTAACTTTCAGATGACTTTATTTTTTTATCCTGGTAATTGCTCTAAAAGTGTTGTAATATTATGTTATCCTGTCAATTGTAGCAATTAACTGTAATTGTGTGCGTTATAACCTGGGATTTTACTGTCCGCAATAATACCTACTTAAGTTAATTGAACTTAGTAGGTACCTGTTGCTATTTTATAGCATAATTATAATCAATTATTAAAGGCGAAGGGGTCAAAATAATGCCATCATCATATGGAATGTCACCTAAAATAACTCATAACTCAAACAACTCGATAGAATAACAATTCGTATTTTTCATTTGTACTAGTAAGGTAACAGTAAGGATAACAGTGTAAGGTTTACCCTAGCGTTTGTATCAACTCGATGTTTTGTTTGACATTTAACAACATATTTTGTAATCGTACTGACCATCCGATGTGAACTTAGTACGGCCCTTGTCACCGTACTATTAAGGGATCTATCATTATCAATAGATGCGGAACGCTCAGCGAAGCAACAGGAGAGTTCGATAACTTTCATTGATGAGTCGCGTGTCGCGCCTCGGTCGCGCCGCAGTCGAGCGCCGCGCGCCGAGTCAGCTGTCTCGTCCGCCACGTGTATAACACAACACAAAACCTAAAATAAATAAAAAAAATAAAGAGACAAAAAAGCGCGAAGATACTCTTTTCAAATTCTTGAAAGAAAATGAATGATTGTGAATTTTGGTAGTATCTATTGATGTTGTATAGCACCCGATAAAAAGTTCATCAAGTTCAATATCATACCGGTAAAGACAAAATATGTGTTCCAAAAATAGCACCCCCGCTTCACTGTCGGTCACGGTGTGAAGCGTTCCACAAAATAAGGTAATTGAATGGTATTATTTAATAGTTCTATTGTTAGCCTGTGGTTTTCCCTGTCTTAGAATTGCGCTATAATATTTTGCAAACTTAAGATGCGCTAAAAATATGGCTTTCCTGTTATCATCAGATAATCGGACGCATCGAATATCTGTCTCGTTGAAGAAAATAATACATATCTTGTACCTATATAATTGTATAATCAGCAAAATACCATAATACCATCGGAAATCGTTTAACAGAGACCTATGAAAATAGAAACATACACATAACAACAAAGTAGAGCCGGCGGCGTTCTTAAATTGACATAACTTGGTTTAAACCTTGAAATACCCGTATTTTTGTGTAGGAATTACGTAGTAGGCCCGTGATGTTTGAGCGTTTCGATGTGGTACTAATTTTAAATGTTTGCCTTCATTGTTATGTGTAGAACGAATTCCTCAGATATAGACACTCGTTAAGAGAGGCGTTTTTTATTACGGACCAGTTTTAAAGCACTAACTAGTTATTTTAGTCGACTTAAATAATGTTGATTGAACCGAATTAATTGCTATTTTCGGTGAGTAACTTGTTAAAATTTCATTCTGACTGTCGGTTGCTGCCTCATTAAACTAGAAATGCAAGTCAATTAAATAAATATTAGATACAGGAGCGATAAATAACTAATACTACAGACTAGCGACATTTTAGGAGATCAAATGTATTGAAAAATGATTATTAACTCATATAATACCTAAATACGAGTAGGTATACCTACTCTATAAGCAAATAAGTTATCAACATTTATAATTATTGTAATTTTACTCCTTTTCGTTGAGCGTGTTAACTCTGGGCCACACTGTAGTGGAAAACAAAAACTGTTTTAGAAGAAATCAACATCGATTGCCACGGATACGGAAACCAACGGCATGATCCGTACCGGGTCTTTACCTACCAATTTGAAATGCAGTTAACTAAACTCTGTTGTTTTGTTCTAACTATGCGAATTTGAACCTAATTTGTTCTAGTGTACGACCTGGGAACTGAAGTAGGTATGAAAATAATGAAAATATGAGCGTACGAACTGGGATGTAACCAAAGTTAAAGTCAAATCATTTATTGTAAATAGGCTATAAAATCGCACTTTTAAAAGGAAAACACTTAAACCTCATCAACAAATAGAACCATAAAAGAAAACACAATAATATAATTAATTGAATATGGTTTGAGATTGAAAAGGATGTTGTTCTTTCAAGCATTCTAACCTACCAGCTGTGCCCCGCTGTTTCACCGCAATTACTTAGTTTCCATAGAAACTTGACACCTAATATTAATCTTTAAGGGCTTTATACATAAAAATCAATACCATATTCATAATCTATTTTCGCTAAGACGCATACAGCTGTTTTACTGTGATCGCGTTACATACAAACAAATAAACATCCAACTCAACATGGTGACGCGGCATACCGTGGTGCCTGCTTAACTCTAATAGGTAATATTATGGAGTAGCATGGTGCCTGTCTGGAGGGAGCTGATGCCTACTCCCTTTGAGATGTCTTTGGGTTCCTTGGTGGCCTCTATGGAGTGCGGTAGCAGTGGCGACCCACCAAGGAGGTCGAACGCTTCTTTTCGGCCAAAGAAAAATAAATTAGACAAATAAATGTCAGTGTGCATATTATCGGATTCGCCGAATGGCCGCTCAATCTAATAATTCAATGTGAAAATTCATAGAAACTATTGTCGTGCATATAATAATTATCTCCGCCTGTGCTGTTTCTTGTGACCGTCCCCTTTCCGTCGCTGATCTGCTGTAATTCGCCTCCTGGTGCTGCTGGGGTGCCCGGAGCGTCGATTTGGTGAGTGGGCACATGACTATCAGTTTCCTTTGCAGACGAAAGCTACATGTTTCTCCATAATTTTCACGAATTAGATTCTTCATAACAGTACGCGAGTACGCCGCGGTGGGGCTATTTACACGCTCCACCATTTGTTGGTCCTTCGAGCCGGATAGGTGTAATTTTTGACCTTACCAGCTAGGTTTTTAAGGGTTCTATACGTAATTTGTTCGTTGAACTTCCTTTCATGACCATATTATAGCATATTCATAACCATAATATACGGATTCCAATACGTAATTTGTTCGTGGATTTCCTATTCATAACCATATATCATAACGTTATAATATATTATTCTATGCATATTATATATTTGTTCGTGAGTTTTACGTATTTATAGTTGGTAAAACTCCATGTTCATCCCATAATATTATATTATATACTTACATAAATTATTTGTATGTAAATTCATTTCATGTGATTAATTTGCTATCACGAAAACAATTGAATTTTCTGTGGCATGACATTCGTGCCTTTCATAATTTTCTTGTATTTTGTTTCCGCCATTGCTAATTTTGCAAATCTCAGCCGATTTATTTGAATTATCGCATAAATATATTTTTTCGATTTTTTGCATTAAAATGGCGGAAGAAAATCTTGAAACTTCGCTTGCTTTGTTGATATGCAGGCGAGAGATATTATTTAAACGGATTAATCGTTTGTATAATGTCTCAAAGAACATAACTTCTTTCGAGTCAAGATTGAACGAAGATTTTCTAGCTGAATCGGAAACGGTTGATGACGTCCGTGATAAGTTTGAGTCGATTGTCGATCAGATTAATCGGATTATGTTGACTTTGAAACCAGGTACGTCTCCCGACTACGCGAGCTTAGAGTCATTCGAGGATTTGTATAGTCGAGTAAAACGCACTAGGAACAGGATAAATAGTGTTCCACAAACTTTACCTTCGCGAAATAACGCCGATGGATCGAAAACTGTTGCTACGCATAGTATCAATTTGCCACCGATTACGTTGCCGAGTTTTGATGGGAAGACGGAGAATTGGCCTGTCTTTTACGAGTCGTTCAAGTCAAACATCCATAATAACGATCAGTTGTCTGACTCACAGCGTGTGCAATACTTAGTAGGTAAACTCACTCATAATGCGTTGAAGGTCCTCGCTGGTATCGTACCGACAGGTGATACCTATAGCATCATATGGAATAGTTTGGTGAAGAAATATCAAGACAAGCGTGCGTTAGGTATACATTACCTGAATAATATTCTGGACTTGAAGAAGTGTTCTCAAAATGCTGATAGTCTAGATTCGTTCGTAGAGAGATATTCTGCGTCGATCTCGGCTCTTAAACAGTTAGGTATAACTGACCTGACTGACTTTATTTTGTTACACTGTGCGATGCGTAAGATCGACTGTCAAACTGCTCAAGCGTTTGAGATGTCAGTTCGGACCACGGAAGTTCCTACTTCGAAAGAGTTGATCAGTTTTGTGCAGGATCAAGTTAAGATTTTAGAGCGTGCGAACTATATGCAGTCGAACTCTAATAACTCGCGAAGCAACTACGGTAGACCGACCGCTTTAAAGCTACGCGAGTCCGGTGTGAACACGTCTAACACTTTCGTCGCTAGTGAAAAGGTAACCGCACAGTCCGGTGCCTCCGCTACATCTTCGCTAGTCTCGTCTTCGTCTTACTGTCCGTATTGTCACGATGGCGGGCACATGCTACTGACTGACTGCACAAAATTTATGAATTTGAGCGATGCGAAGAATCGTTACAGATTCATCCACTCCAAACGTGGCTGCGTTAACTGCTTAAGTATTTCGCATAGTCTAACGGGTTGTAATTCGTCGTCTGTCTGCGAAGTTTGCAACAAACGACACCATAAGCTCTTGCATTTTGGAAACCGAAATGTGAGCACGGTTACACATACACATAAGATAGTTTATAACCATAGTGAACCGTCGATTTTAGCTGTGTCTCAGTCCCACGCGTCTATTGCTCCTCTTGCGCCGCAATCGGCAACAATTATGAACGAGCCGTTACTTCAATCTTCCTCTGATAGGAATAAGACTGATAATATACGTGCCGAGTCTCATCAGGTTTCGAGTGCAACATTGCCGTCACAGCATGATTCTGCTGTGATGCTTGCTGCCAAAACTAAGCCTCACTCAATGGTTTTGTTGTCGACCGCCCAAGTGTACGCGCATCCTAAAGGTAGCACGGGACAAAATAAGATTATTAGGTGCTTAATTGACAATGGTTCGCAAAACCATCTAATTACGACTGATTGCTGTCGGATGCTCAACTTGCCAATAATACCTTTGAGTAATTCGTTTGTCAAAGGTATTGGTTCGACATCACGACCTATAATCGGTTTTGTAGATTTCGATATTGAATCTCGTGTGAATTCACAACATAAATATTCGATTCATGCGTTAGTGGTGGAATGCATCACTGACCAACTGCCGTCGCAGTTCATTGAATTGGACCATGCCGCGCAACATCTCCATGGTTTACCACTTGCCGATTTAAGTTGGAATATACCCGGAGATATACATGTTGTGTTAGGTGCTCAGCTCTTCCCTTATATTTATCTGGGAAATAGAGTCGATTCTGGTTTACGGGGAGCCCCAGCGTTATTGACTACTTTCGGTTATGTTCTGATGGGGGATTATCCTTGTAAAGACGTCATACCCACCGCTACTTATACGGGATTGGTATTGAACGATTTAGTGCAGAGGTTTGAGGAGTTAGAAGAACTACCTCAAACTCGCTTCCTGTCACCCGAAGAGATAGAGTGCGAGAATAGTTATACGGCATCAGTGGATCGTGACGATACGGATCGCTATGTTGTATCTTTGCCATTCTGTCAAGATCCATCTGAACTTGGCAACTCTCATGCTGCTGCTCACCATTTTCATCAAGTTGCTGGAGTGGAAAATCGAAGTGACTGCCTTTCTAGGGGCATGTTACCGTCCAAATTGGTATCGCACGACCTATGGTGGAATGGCCCATCTTGGCTTGGCAGCTGCACTGTTGAAGATTTGCCGATTGAACCTTTCTCTCCTACTGATTGTGGAGAACTTCTCGAGCTCAAGGCTACAGTTCTTACTGTTTCTGCTCATCTTCAGCAACCATTATTATACGAGCTAGCTCAGCGCATCTCTTCATGGGGCAAACTTTTGAGCTTAATTCGATATATGTTTATATTTGTACGGTTGAAGGCTGCTTTGGAACCTATTCAGGGTTTGGTAGCTGCGGAACGAGCTATGATCCGCGCTGTACAATCCGTGCATTTTAGTCGAGACCTTGAACTTATCAAAGCTAAAACAATGCCGACTAAAAGGCTTCAAAATCTGTCTGTTTTCGTTGACGAAGAAGGCATTCTGCGGATTGGCGGAAGACTTTCTAAATCATGTCTTCCTTTTGATGCCAAGCACCCTGCTTTTCTTCCCAAACGTGACCATATTGTGGATTTAATTATACAGCATTATCATGTGATGAATTGTCACACTGGTCCGGGTTTACTCATGTCTATCCTTAGACAACGATTCTGGATATTGGATGCCAGGACGGTCGGGAGATCCAAGGTGCGTAAGTGCAACGTATGCTTCAAATTAAATCCATCTCACCCGAAGCCGATGATGGCAGACCTTCCTGCGTATCGCATTTCAGAAGCAAAGGCTTTCGTGCATACTGGGGTAGATTATGCCGGTCCTATCCGCATCACCTCAACGCGACGCAGAGGTCGACATGCACAGAAGGCATATATTTGCCTGTTTATGTGCTTAGTGACAAAAGCTGTACACATAGAGCTGATGTCCGATTTGACTTCCGATTGTTTTTTGGCAGCTTTCAAGCGCTTTATCTCTCGTCGTGGCCCAGTTTCGTGTCTCTACTCTGATCATGGGACCACTTTCGTTGGAGCCAAGGCGCAGCTGGTCGAATTATGTAGTTTTCTGTTGAACTTTAGCTTCAACTCATCTGTACAAAGGGAGTTAGACGCTCGCCGTATAGAATGGAAGATAATTCCATCTAGGGCGCTGCATTTTGGATTTATGTGGGAGTCAAATATAAAAAGCCCCAAGTCGCATTTATATCGCGTGGATGGCAACCAGATTCTTGCTTATGAAGAATTGCAGACCGTGATGGTGCAAGTGGGGTGTATTATGAACAGTACACCCACTCAATAAATTCCAAAATTAATTTCACCTTTAACATAATCCTATTAGTGTAATTACGTAGATAAATAGTAGTTAATCATATCACTGTAGTTACTTATCTAATTATTTGTAAAACTGATCGCTAATATTCTTAACCGTTTGCGAGTCTTTCATAGAGTTCATAAAATGTTTCAACATAAAATTGTTATATGCTCATATGGTTTTGAAAGTCTCGCGACATTTCAAGGTGGGGTGCATGGTGACGCGGCATACCGTGGTGCCTGCTTAACTCTAATAGGTAATATTATGGAGTAGCATGGTGCCTGTCTGGAGGGAGCTGATGCCTACTCCCTTTGAGATGTCTTTGGGTTCCTTGGTGGCCTCTATGGAGTGCGGTAGCAGTGGCGACCCACCAAGGAGGTCGAACGCTTCTTTTCGGCCAAAGAAAAATAAATTAGACAAATAAATGTCAGTGTGCATATTATCGGATTCGCCGAATGGCCGCTCAATCTAATAATTCAATGTGAAAATTCATAGAAACTATTGTCGTGCATATAATAATTATCTCCGCCTGTGCTGTTTCTTGTGACCGTCCCCTTTCCGTCGCTGATCTGCTGTAATTCGCCTCCTGGTGCTGCTGGGGTGCCCGGAGCGTCGATTTGGTGAGTGGGCACATGACTATCAGTTTCCTTTGCAGACGAAAGCTACATGTTTCTCCATAATTTTCACGAATTAGATTCTTCATAACAGTACGCGAGTACGCCGCGGTGGGGCTATTTACACGCTCCACCACAACAATAACAACTTTCTCTCCTTCTCATTTCAACTCTCGCTATAATTATATTAATTTGATGATTACCTATCATAATATATTATACATATTATACAATGAGTTATCCTTATCAGCACCGTACCTATTGATCATTCACTTCAATCGTCCGTGAAAGCGGTGAGTGGTAACGGAGCAGGATCAACTATCACTGTATCCTACTGCATAGTGCATAATAACAAATGATAATATAATAAATGATAACATAAACAAATGAAAATCACACATTTTCATAATATGAATTTTGAATTATGTTTTTTAAAATTTAAACTTTCAGTGGTACCAAAACCAGCCAGATACAAATAGTATAGCCAAAGAGATTTTATTACAAGTTCATACATACTAGAATGCGAAAAGACTTTTTTCCCAACCTAATATATTAAAAATACAACAAAACGTGAGTAGATAACCTTATCTTTCATAAACATGTATGCTTATTAAAGTCAATAAACCCAAATAAATGTTCAAAGATTGCTTCAAGCGTTGTTTCTGGTCTTCGTTTACAAAAAAACGTTTTGTTTCTGATGAAAATAACTATTATCTTCCTTTCAATCCAGATCTCAGTCTTTATAAAAGGGAAATAAAACGAGTAGACAACTCCTTTGCAAATAATAATATCATAGATACTACACAGTACAAAACTTAATATAAGATTTGACATCAATTCAGTATAAGGTACAATAGACAGACAACAACTCAACAGACATCGACGATACATTGACGGAATTCATCTAATCAATTTCAAACGCACCCCAGTGACCTATTAACATTAGCATTGTAATGGGCACGTGCGTGATTACATTATTTGATAATGCTAAAGTGAACCGGGCTATTAGGTAATAAACACGAGGATTTAACGCGCGATGGCCATTGGCCACGTCGTCTATTGATCTAAAAAAAAACAAATTATTCGAATAACAACATTTCTGATTATTGGCAAGCCCTATTCATGATAATATAGATGAAGTAAACGCTCACGAATAGGGCTTGCACAATTTGGACATTGCAGATATAAAAAAAAAACTAATAAACAGTATTTTACAGACGATGGCCTAGCCCACTGCAATACAATACAATATAGTACTTACTTTAAATTTTTACGTGCGTGACACTCGCTACCACGCACCACGCTCGACACCTGCCACCACCGTATACCACGCACCGCCCGTGTACTCGTGTGGCCTGCTGCGGTGTCGAGTGATAGGCGTGACGCACGCGGACGGTCAACAACTGGGCTGCTTACCCTATTAACTTAACAAGGCCCTATATTATAAGTACCTACGCAAAAAATGTGGACGTGATTCCCAAAGTGACGCTCTGGGTTTTTTTAATATTTACTTTATCATCTATTGGTTATTTCCACTATAAATATTGTGTTATAATTAGGTTCACTTTTTCCCGAATAGGCATACATAATATGATTACGAAGAGACGACGATATCGATAGTCGAGCATGCTTACCTAGAACATAACTATTCCCTCTTGAATAACAATCTACCAGATAGTAAAGTTATTATGAAACAAAGGCGCTGGTACGGTGTTCCATTTCTTGGTTGGAAAAGTATCCTATAAAACTTAAACTTGTTACGCGACTGCGGGTTATAGTTTTAGTTACTTATGTATATGTATATACAGAGTAAGTATAAAAGTACATCAGATATTTCATAACACTTCTGACTGCAACAACGCTCATAAGGACTGCATTTCACATAGCCTACAAATATGTGACAAAGGTTAGTAGTGTGTCGTTAACATAATCTCTGAATCAATGCAACCAGCGCCTAACTTGAAACTAAAATGACCGATCTGTATCGTGGTGCGAAAATCTAATCCAAAAAGTGACTGGGTCAACTCAATTCGCACTGCGGTGACATGAGAACCAGCCGTAGTGGGAAACGCCCCACCACTTAAAGAAACGGCCTGCAGCATTGCGATAATCCGTAGTGGTTATAAGCGATGGTGACCGCGTGGTTACAAAATATCTCCAGCTGAAACCACTACCTCTCAACTCCATAAACATTTGAATTCCATTGTATAAAGTACCGAAACTCTAGCCAACGAAGCGGGCTGTAAAACTGGGGCATTACAGCCGCGGCCTTGAGCTTGGCCGCAACTATCGTTAGTCGTACTGTTCTGCCGAGAGGGAACTCTATCTTGAAAGCTGTTAAATAGAAGACGGGGCGGAGCCCCATTATAAAAATAACCAGAACGAAAAATCCCAATGAAATTGTACTACTGAATAAATACCGAAAAGCAAAAGTGAAGATACGATGATCCTTTGCCACTTCCATCCCGAGTTTACGTGAGAAAAACTGCGTACCAACTATAGCTAAAAAGTAAACAGATGCAAGTACACTACATTGTTTTCTTAGAAGACAGGATATTTAAGGATACACCTAATTAAAACAGCACAAACAGAGATATCTTTGTCAATGGTGTAAAACCCCGTGAATTCCATGTATCGCGCTAAGGTTTTCCTCCTATGGCATCATTTGCTATTAAATTGACATTAATTTATCGTTCTTAATTGTAGACGACTTATAATACGAGGATTTACTCCAATTTTCAGTATTCATTGATAAATATAAAAGGAAATAGGTACTACCTACTGTAAGAAATGATGGAGATACAGGTAGCCTCGTGTGGTGCTACACCTAGGACATCATCAGAGAGATGCCATGACGTCGGTATGGTGCTACGCCTGTGACGTCATCAGCTACGCCATGACGTCAGTGCCGCGCCGTAGTCATCCCAGCGCTACGCGAGGGGAAGATGCGGGGAAGGACGGCATTCCTATTCGAGCTTTCCTTTTGAATGAACGTGTGTCGATGGTCAATCGAATTACAAAGTGATTGTAAACCTTAAACTTAGTCGCCTTATTTCAACATCTCTAACAGTTCAGAAGTGGGATAGGGCGAATTTTCTTCGCTATCCCAAAGAAAGGATAACCCGTCCCACGAGAAAATGGAAAGAAATTCCCGAGAGCGGCATCGTAGTGTGCGTCGATCTCGTACCGCATCTGGAGAGCGGTATCGTGATGCGCAGCGATCCAAACGAAAAAGAAGAGTTGACTCGGAATCAAGAATTGACAATTTGGAACGGATGCTACTGAAATTAATCAGATCAAAGAAACCTGGGCAAGATTCCGCTAGTGACATACGTGATGTCAGAACACCGCCGCCACTGCAGAAGGTCAGCCGGGTGCGTGACGAAGCTGAGGACACGGTGGCAACAGAAGTGGAGCAGAACGCACCGGGCACAACGGCGCGGGCGCTGCCAGCATTGCAGCGCGCGGCCGATGCTGCAGGTGCTGTGCCAACACGAGCGGAGCAGATCGCACCGGAGGTCGTGTATGCTGCCTCGCCTGGACCGAGCACGGTCGGGCCCATGGTTTGGTCGTCAAGTCAAGGTTATGTAAACAAATTATTATCGGGTTCAGAGAGTATTCCCAGCTTTACAGGTAATATTGAGAAAGACAATATGTCTGCACAAGTTTGGATAAAGCGGTTAGAGTCTTTGGCTAAAATATTTTGTTGGGATGAACGCTTTTTGATTCATCAGATGACATCTAAACTGTCTGGGAATGCACGGTTATGGTTCGATTCACTACAAGAAATAGATTTCAGTTGGCTAGAATGGAAAACTGAACTTATCAACAATTTCCCTGAGGGTCGTGGAATAGCTTCGAAGTTATATGATTTTGTTACTGTTAAACGTGCAAATAATGAAAGCGTTTTAGATTTTTATTATAAAAAGCTTTCTCTGGGCAAACAATGCGATCAGCCGGACCATGTTGTTGCAGACGTGATCATTTTTACGTTGAACGACTCATTGTTAAAGGCAGGGGCCCGAGGGGCAGTGTGTCGTGGTACTAGAAGCCTATTACAATATTTAACCGATGCCGCGGGCGATACTAGTGTTGCTTATCAGGATAAAGTCAGCGACGACGTACCCAATGTAAACAATGCTGGAGTCGCCCGGATGCCTAAGCACCGGGATGACGTAACCTGTTATAGGTGTGGTAAGAAGGGTCATTTTGCTTCACAGTGTTCTAAAAGTGATTCCCCACGCTGTGATCGTTGTTTAAAATTTGGCCACATAATGAATGACTGTAAAGAGAGCACAATGCTCTAATTGTAACCGAGAGGGCCACGATGGGGAGCATTGTATTTGCGCATAGTGTCACGTCAGCAATCATTCTAAATATTATTTAGTTTATCAGTTATTTGTTGATTATAGAAAGTATCACAAAAGTGCTAATTTTAACCATGTTACTGGGAACATAATATTTTAATTTTGATTACGCAATGACATAGTAACAGTAGATGGACTTTACAAATTCACGCGAATGGAATATAATAGCGTCATTGCAGATGTAAAATGACGTGGTTTGGAATTTTATTCAGAATCAGATACTGACTGTGAAGTAGATGTAAGTGAAACAGGCTGGTTAAACCACAGTCCTGTCATATTTTATTGTATGCACCTTGTTCTTTTTTATATTAACGATAATCGATACAGTAAATAAGAGTAAACTCTAAACTAGACGTTGTTTTTTATTTTAATACGCCAGCAAAATCACATTATTGTTTGCAAAATCATAATAATTATAATAGTCTATTCCGTTATGACCGGCTTAGTGAGGGCTGCAATAAATCAAAAGCTCATACCAGACATCAGGTCGACTCAGCGTATAGGTAACCAATTTGGCTAAGACCAGCTCTGTTGTAAGATAGCCAGTGTCAGTAAGATTCAAAGTATAACCATTAACCAGCTCAGGTATGACCATCTCAGTTAGGATCAGTAAGATTCAGTTTATAACCAGTTCGGTAGAGTAAAATTTGTGAGGTTGAAGTAAATAATACAACACCAAAATGTTGCTGTGATCTCGTAAACTGGATCAGTAAGACTCAGTTTATGACCAGTTCGGTTAAGACCAGTTAGGTTTGAGATCATGGACCATGGGTAAATGTGTGAAGTTTAATTGACCCCAGATGCTACTGTGATCTCGTAAACTGGATCAGTTAGACTCAGTTTATGACCAGTTCGGTTAAGACCAGTTAGGTTTGAGATCATGGACCATGGATCAATGTGTAAAGTTTAATTGACACCAGATGCTAATGTGATCTCGTAAACTGGATCAGTTAGACTCAGTTTATGACCAGTTCGGTTAAGACCAGTTCGGTTTGAGATCGAGAACCATAGATCAAGGTGTAAAGTTTAATTTTTGACACTAGAAACTGGTCTGTCGCAATTCAGTTTGGTTAAAACCAGTTAGGTTAGAGATCATCAATCGTGGATTATTTGTTTAGTTTGCTAAATTTCGTCGTCAGTTCGTAATAGTTCGTCGACAGCTTGCCGAAGAATGTTTTTTTTTTTTTTGTTTTAATGCCTGTCAAATGATAATACGGGGTCGTATTATTTCTCAGGATGGCCGAGTGTAAGAAATGATGGAGATACAGGTAGCCTCGTGTGGTGCTACACCTAGGACATCATCAGAGAGATGCCATGACGTCGGTATGGTGCTACGCCTGTGACGTCATCAGCTACGCCATGACGTCAGTGCCGCGCCGTAGTCATCCCAGCGCTACGCGAGGGGAAGATGCGGGGAAGGACGGCATTCCTATTCGAGCTTTCCTTTTGAATGAACGTGTGTCGATGGTCAATCGAATTACAAAGTGATTGTAAACCTTAAACTTAGTCGCCTTATTTCAACATCTCTAACACTACATTGGAATTCGATACATTGCTATTTATCTATAGTTTTTTTTATACTAGAGAATAACGACACGAGCGCAAGCGGTCGTTTACCTGACGCGTAGTGCCAAGCCTTCTCTAGCTGCCCATAACAGTCAACCCTATCAGTTATTGTTTAGTAAGGGGAAACATAAATAATGCCAAAATTATGCAGTAAAGGCATCATTTTTATTTCCTCGATTATTTGTATTGTGTTCAGTTGGATGGGTTACACGTATCGTGATATCCCATTGACTATCCCGTAAATGCCGTTGTTGGACGTTCGCCGTAAGTGTAGCCACATAATTGACAATATTTAACTCTTTGGATATCTCAATATTTAATTTTGGAGACTAAACGGAACGATTATTTGGAGCGCAGTGGCTTATTAATTGTATAATCAATTAGCTTATCGTACTTTTGAAAGGACTATGGAGATAAACACTATTGTATGCGTCAGGGAAACAAACAAGAATTTAGGTAAGTACTTATAATAGTTTTGCACATGGCTGCAGTCCAGTAAAACCAACAAAAACAATAATATCTCAAATCTTTTGAAAGTAATGTTCCTTCAAAGCAATCGATTCTTCGAACACAACAATATGGGGATAAGCAACCTTCTGTTCTAAAATTCCTGACAACGGCATCGCAGGTAGAGCAGTAAACAAGTGTGCAGCTCCTTCCATTGTTCTCGATGAAGGTTCAACAAAAACTGGAATATGTTGTCCAGCTGTTGGACGCACAACAGCTGGTTTGTATGAGTAGGTACTGTGGTAGTGGTCACTTGGGGTGTGTGAATACACAGATTTCTGCATAGTATACTTTCCGCCACAGTGTGTAAAAGAGGTTTAGTAGGTTGTGGTACCGCCATCCCATGGAATGATAAAAATTAGACGCCTAATAATTATTTAATCTGTGCCAAACTATTATACCTATAATATAGTTATTATCGGATACTTCGTTCGCGGTGGGATTTTTATGTTGATAATATTAGAATTTCAGTCATCCGGTGGCATATACCAATGTGCTGCGTACGTAATTGACAGATTTTACGCTAATGCACAGCGAAAACTTATTTACATGATACTACACCAACAGGCAGACGCCCGCGCCGGTCTGTCTGCTCCCGAGTCTACATGGATACCATTTTATTCTTGCTCAGCATATTTGATGCATAGATTAGGTGCAAGATAGCCCCCGAATCATATATTAAAAATAGTATTCTTATACGTGTACTTTATATTATTATGTGCTATGGATATTTACCTTCACCATGTATCTAGCCCCGTTTATTTAAAGGATGATATTTCATTGATTTCTATTGTATGTATCGTAATGATTTCTTTCTGACATTTCAGTTACACCAGATGTTTGGTCATTTACAAAAATACTGCCTTATCGTGTACTTAGGAAACTGGCGCGATCCCATCCGATACGCGGGCGCAGGCAGGACAGGTGGCGTTGCAGGTAGACAGGCGGCCGCCCGGGGGCGTAACGTTTCACTCGGTGTTCAACCGCCTGTCAGTTAGCTTGTCTGTCCTAATTTAGAACCGAGACATAAATATGTCTAAAACTGTGGTTTAGGTATTACGTTTGCGGTTAATAATATGCTTAATAATGAGCTTTGATATGCACTTTGTTATGCAGTGGTCAGAGCATGTCTAACTTCAGCTGTGTGCGACTTATGTCATTCTCTTTATTATGGTTAGGTGAGTAGAGCTACTTTTTCTTAAATAATATTTCGTGTTATATTATGTTCGTACAATTTGATGCGTTTCGGAAGTATACTGTAAGTACCTATTAGTTTTTTAATGCATATTTTATTTTACATTTTTTTTAATTATTATTATAATGTCTTGCAGTCGTCTATGTGAAAGGCCGAAATGAAAATATATTTTTAATTATTTTATGGATAGGTACTAATTATATTTTTGCATGATGTGTTTCCTAGGATTATGTCACAAAACTTTGGCAATTATGTGCAAACGGCTTTATTTAACGCTCATTTATTACGAGTATGTATCTATCTTTAATATTTTGTAGAAATGTTAGATATTCCAGAGCTAAACTTATCTAATCTCAGTCTATGTTTATTTGCGTTAACGAAATCATTTTTGTGTATCTCTGTGCGCTCCACATTCCACGTCGCACGTGGCGTTTCCCAAGGCCTGCCTGCTGTCTAGTAGTCGGCACACTAGACAGTAGACACGCAGTAATCGCCACTAATAGACAGCCTTCTGGTAACTTAAATTTGCAACATCGTTTATAAATTAATTCCAGCTCAGCTACTCGCATTATCATTAGAAAATGCGATGTATAATTGTCTATATTGGGTGAGTAGAGGTATTTTATTATATAGAGGTACTAGCTGCGCCCTGCGGTTTCACCCGCGTTTGGATAATATACGATAGTAATCTTTATGAATTGTAGCCTATGTGTTATTTTGATATGTAAGCTATATTATTGTGAAGTTTCATCAAAATCCATTCAGTAGTTTTTGCGTGACAGAGTAACTAACATCCATCCATCCATACATACAAACTTTCGCGTTTATAATATTAGTAGGATAATTTTGGTATAAAAATATGTTCTAAAACACAAATACGCAAATAACAATGCTATAAATGGTCTATGTATTCAAGTTATGTCTTTTATGTTTCTCTACATATTATTATATAGGTATCAGAAAAAAATGTTGGTTACCTATTAAGCACTTTCTCGTTTATTTTCTCATTTGCCTATCTATACAATAACAAGTAACGTTAATTAAGAATTGTATTGGCTACCCAAAGAAAAACAATATTAGATTACAAATCCTTGAACCTATACAAGTAAACATATTATTGGCAGAGTAGTATTATAGGCAGATATCTAACATAGGTATGTTAGATAATATCTACCTTTAATATTACTCTATCAATATTATGTCTCAATATGTATGGCTGTTTGCACCATCCTAGTTCTAATTAGTTAGGATGGTGCAGTGGCATAAAATGAGACTTGGCCTCCAATAATAGAGCTTCCACTTTGGTTTGCCTTGCGCCACCTTCTGCCAGTCCTAGTATGGGAATATTTGAAATATTGTATGTTTCGTATATTTTTATCGTTATTTTCAAAATATTGTAACTTCTCGATATGTCTACCGCTTCAATTATGACAATATAAATTATACGATAGATATAATTAATATCTATATAAAATTAATTAATCTAAATAATAATTAATAAAATCAAAAGGACGCCATAACTAGAAGTAGGTACCACAATTCCTCATAAATAAACTGGCTATGCAAATCGACTTCCAGTTATAGAAATAGCAAAGTCAAGTAGCACGGCCTTGGGACCTTTGGCAGCCCCTTATCTGAGCCATCTCATCGCGATTATACATCTCTGACATCTGATGGACGAGCTGACAAGTACGCTTACGGGGGGAGAACCTACAGAACATGCATACTGAGCAACCTTGTTGCGGATAAGGATATGTACCTACTGCCGCAGGAAGTCAGGTACTAAGCCTTCTTCTGCAATAGCCTACCGGACAAGGAGGCTGGCAAAAAGGTAGAGTTTAGATGGAAACCCAAGAGACTGCTGTTGAGAAGATGTTGCTTTCCTCTCCTAATATTGGTGGAATAACTCAGCGTACGATAGTGTGAGCTAGCTTTTAGAGCAACCGCTATGAATATGGGCACGCGTTTACGATCAGCTAACCGACCTAGTAATCTCGACAAACAAATGTAATACTAAGTACCTACGTGTAGTAAGCGAACAATCGAAAAATGCAACGCTTCTTGTACATACCTCAGTACATACACATTTCCATCCGCGCTAGCTTATCGAATTTTTGTATTGACTATCAAAACAAATAAGTAGGTACCTACTACGAATTATGAATATTGATTCAGCGAACTGCAATGTAGAATTGTCGATGAGTGTTCCAGAAGCGCATTACTATAATGATATCCTGTATATCAGACCAATAAAGTTCAGGATGTGGACTAATATAACCGCGGTCGGTGACGCCGTCCATATTACGAGTATAATCATTAGGCGATAGTAGAGCTATTGTGGTAGAGACGCCTTCGCAGACAGTAGAGGCAATAACGGCTTGTCTCGATATTATACTAGACCAAACAAAGGCAAATAACATTATAAAACTAGGCTGAAACAAATGGATCAATCAAAAATACATAATCCGTTTAATTTCTACTAATTTGTTTAAAAGCATAGATAATATTATACATTTCTATGTTTAAAACCTTATTGCATTATTTTATCGTACTTTACACGCCATTGCTCTATGTGCGTTAATTTATGGCCAAGTACGTCCATTCAATGACATTTTATCAGCAATTAAATCAATAGTACAAATTTTTGAAAAATTTTAAATTGTTAATGAAACATAACAATTTTATGTTTCGAAAGTTTTGGCTGGAAATCGATAGTGAGACGTCGTTGGTTTTGTCTTTTTGCCTCGAATTTGTGTTTGTACCGAGAGTTAATGTGCAATATTGGTGGAATATTAGTCATTGAGTGTTCCGTAACGTGCACGAGTGTGGGCAAATATTATATAAACCCAAAAAGCGTCGTCACTTCGCATTTTTTCCAAAACTTCCAGGAAGTTTCAGTAAAGCATCCACCGCTTCACTGAATCGTGACTTTGACTTTAAAATATATTTAAATATTATACACTATGTCGCTGTCTATTTCCTTCCCGCATGTTAGCTCGGTTTCGGTTCGGTCCCTTGTTTCTGTTCCGTGCTTCGGAACGTTTCCAATGTTATTAGGTACCTATTGGTTACATTGGTGATATACATAAGGTTAGGCAGGGTTACTCCTGGATGCCTGGTACACTGTGTAATGAATAGTAGTTACCTACTAATATAAAACAATATTAACCTCTATCTTTACACGTGTAGGTAATTATTTTATATAGGTACTATATGTAACTAATACAGATAACTTTATATTTAAAGATGTTCCTCCCATTTTTCTCCACATAATTATTTTGTTGTATGTATAAATTTAAATATATAATAATTATACCATACATACATTGCCGTTTCCCGTGGCTACTCAGCTCTCAGTGGCAAGTTGATAATGAGATCAGATACAGTACAATTTAAAAATAGGTCAGATCGGGAGAACCTAAGGGGGATAGAGCAAAAACTTAAGATCGCTAAACACAAACATGCAATTGCAAACCGTTTTTCATAATTTATATAGGTAACTTACCCCCAGTTTCTGAAACGTCAGTCAACGTTGACAACAGATTAATTCTATTGCCATCCTTATCATTTGTTTATAGTCAGATAGAGGCAACGATAGTTTTAATCTACTGTCAACGCCAACAAACGTTCTAGAAACCGGGGGTTAGTTATACACACATTACATCATAGGATGCGCTGTCGCATTGCATAAGAACGTTTTCCGGTTATAGTTATTAATAGAGATACTAGGATAAATCGTAATTATTGCTATCTGGAGCAAAACCACAAGCCAATTAACTGATGTCCTATTTCGCTTTAGGGAATTCCGAGCCCCGATGTCCTTACTCGATCGTGTATATAATATGAGACGCGGAAGTTTAATGCTTAATCCGACTCGGCTTTCAGACGCGACAACGAGGAAGATGAGCTCCGTCTGATCGACGGGAATGGATGCGACGCCATGGCCCCCGATGCCGAAGACTGCGAGACTGCACGACTGAGAACCGACTACAATGTGGCCACGCACCAGAGCCGCAGGGTCAACCCGGAGCAGCTGGCCCCTGCGAGGGCCTGGACCGAGAGCGAGGAGCTCGACCGAGGCGAGAGGAGCCCGGGGGAGAACCGCCGCTTGCTGCCCGCCGCTGATGCGGGGAAGAACCGGTCCCGACTCCAAGCCGGCGTCACCCTCGGAGTGCACTCCAAAATTAAATACCCTCAGAAACAGGTGACGTCGAAAAACTACAAGAAAAGCCGGTTTCAAAAGAGGAAGGAAAAGCTGAAAGAAGCTCTCAGACCACCTTATTTCATTCTGACAATGATTATGCTTATGGTGAGTACCATATTAGTAAATAGTAAGTTATAGGTACATAGGGTAGGTAGGTTATACTATGTATTAGATTGTGTAAGCTAAGGTCATATTTGACAATTTAGTGTTAAACTTTATGGCACTATTAAGCACTGAATAAAGTGTCAATGTTTCTTATAAATACGAACATGATCATAAGCTATGAGCATTTGCAGATGTCATTATTTCAATTCGAGACTACTATTTAATGCAACAGTTTATAAACTTTTTCTGGGGTCGCATCAAGATGCAAGTGTCCAAAAAAAACTAGGCGCTCGATAACAAGGAGTCTTATTTTATTTGATGTTCCTAGACGGCGGTTCACTTGTTCGGTTCGGAGTGGCTGCACGCGCAGATGGAGTGGCTCCCCGCGACGTGGCGCCGGGAGCCCTGGAGGCTGTTCACATACGGGCTGGTGCACGCCAGCGCCGCCCACCTCGCACTCAACGCCCTCGTCGCTTTTGCTGTAAGTATACATTTCCGTGCAACGCAGGAGATACACAATAATATCATAGCATTTAGTCACGATGTTGGAATATGTGGAAACGTTTTTTAGGCTTAGTATCCGATGCCCGGATACTGTAGCCAAAGATGCGCAGGGGGGTGGTAGGGTAGCCGACTGATGCACAGGTGCTAATGTACACTTCGTTTGTTTCGTCAGGTGGGTTGGAGGCTCGAGCGCGAGCAGGGCTGGTGGCGCGTGCTGTGCGTGTGGGCGGGCGGCGTGTGCTGCGGCGCGCTCGGCGCGGGCGCGCTGCAGCCCACCGTCAAGGTGGTCGGCGCCAGCGCAGCCGTGTACGCGCTGCTCACGGCGCATCTGCCCAACGTCTGCCTCAGGTGCGCAACGTGATCTGAGGGTTTAATACTCGCGTTTCGTGCATCGAGCCTATAAAGCCTTTGACGTGCCATAGTGGACAGATACTTTAGTAGCAGTTATAGCATAATCGAGCCTGACTATGTTGTTTTTGTTTCCAGATTCGGCTACATCCCGCTATGGTGGTTCCGGCCCCTGAGCGTGGTCGTGCTGAGTGCGTCTGAGGGGTGCTGGGCGCTGATGCGCGCGCCGGAGGACGAGGGCGGCGCGGCGCACGCGCGGCTGTCGCACGACCACGTGTCGTGGCCGGCGCACGTGCTCGGCGCCGCGGTCGGCGTGCCGCTCGCTTTCATTGTTTTCTATGGTGAGTTCACTTGGCTCATAATTATACACTTTTGGAGATAGCAACAACTAAAGCGACAAACGTTTAGTTTCAACGTGACATGACTTGTACGTACAAACGACAATTTCGGGGATTCTATGGACGTCGTCCTTTCGTACGCGATATTCTTCCTGAATGATACTTCACTAATCGATAAATATTCTTATTCAATAGTTTTAAGTTCAATCACGATTTCGGTCCTTTAACAAGTAAGTAAATTGTTTCAGGTGAAAACAGTAAAAAGCGCTACGTTATAGCGAGCCGCGTCGTCTCCGCGCTGGTGCTGGCGGCGGGCGCGGCGCTCGCCATCTTCCACTATACCTTCAGGGTCGACCTCGAGGAACCCTGAGCGAGGGACCAGACTGCTGTCTTCCGATCAACTTGTCTGGCGAACAATAGATATTACACCGGAAAGAAAAACGATCAAAACAAAAACGAAGATCATAAGGAAGTTCCTAATAGCTAAGTCTGATGAACAATCTCTAGTGAACATTCTAGTGAGTGCATCTCGTCAAACGTGAAATTGATGACACATTTTCCCGATAAAATGTAGTGTAAGTTAATGTTAAGTTACTGACTGGTGTATCTAAGTCAATTGAATGAAGTGCAATTTTCTTCTCCGTCCGGCGTTCTCGTAGAATAGCTTTTGATGGAATTTTACACTTTAAAAATTATTCATACAAGGTCGACGACTGATTTTCTTTAGACGCACTCTTACGAGCACTCGTTGTAATAAGTTTTTTGTAAATATAGCATGTAATGTTTGTGATAACTTGCTAAGTGTTAAATGTGATAAAAATGTTTGCTTTGTGCTTCTATGTAAATTTTGTCCGACATTTGGTACGGGATTTATTTTTATGTGATCTGAATGGTGCCTGTTATTTTTGATAAGTCAAATCGTCTATAACTTTATCTGATGTTTCGAGAAAGATTTGTCAAAATGTCTATTAAAAAAGCGCTTTAC
This sequence comes from Hylaea fasciaria, assembly GCA_905147375.1. Lineage (NCBI taxonomy): Eukaryota > Metazoa > Arthropoda > Insecta > Lepidoptera > Geometridae > Hylaea > Hylaea fasciaria. The sequence continues at coordinate 285,657 of LR990194.1, forward strand.
CATCGTTCATTGTGAGATTCACCGCAAAAGCTCTATGTTAGCTGATATTAAACCTCTACAGCAGCTAACTAGGTTAAAATATGCAATATAGTCACTGTATGCGACGGACTATTATAATTGCCGATTTCGATAAACAGTTTTTAAATTACATCAAATTCACATGTAATTACGTGTTTAGCGCGCGTCACCTGCTGTTGGTGATTCATTGAAGTTAAGTTCAGTATTACGAGTATATGAAGTAGCTCTTAAAACGCTGATAAGGCCGATCTCCATTCAAGGAAGTCCAGTAATTGTGGAACACGTCCATACATTTTCAAAGAATAATGCGCTGATAAATAGGTGACGCTGCTTCATTTGTCCTCAATTTGTTAGATTATTCATTCATGTTTGTAAGTCTAAATTGATTTCTATGAAATCGTTCTAATTAATTTATTGTTTTGCATCAAAACATTGTTTAAACGGCTAGTGAATCCTGTAAACTAATTCCAGGTATAGTTTATAAGATTTTCTCTTAAACGTGTAGGACATACGTTTTTATATTGCAACTCGTGATTATGAGAATAATGAAAGATACTGCTATGAGCAGATATTTGCGCTTACCATTACATATGTGAGCGGATTGTCTTCTCACTGTTATGCTAATACATAGAACGATACTGGATATGCCAAAAACCGCAATACTTTTTCATAATCTCGTCTGGTGTACATCGTGTATGATCTATGGTGTTGATACACATAATTACGTTAGGTCCCATGCTATAATGATAACATGCACAATTTTTTTATGATAACCAAAGAGATTACTATTCTAGTCCATTGACTTAAGGATTATGTTTGTGTGTTAATTACTCCCCTTAATGTTCCATTTTGTAAACTATTATACATACTTACCACTACTTATTGTCAACATTTATTCAACTTTATGTGAAAATGTCTCCAAAATATTTTGTATCAATGGTCGCTTTCGTGGAACTGTGATTAATTAAATTAAATGTAATAAAATTCGTAAACGTTTATTGTTGAATATCACTTGCCTACTCTCACTTTCTCACAAACTGTTTTCAGTATCTGGGGGCACGGCAGTGCCCCCGCCAAGTCGAGCAAAACAAATGGCACGGCCGTACTATCCTTTTCTCGAAGCGATTCGGGCCATTTTCGACCCTCTGTAACTTCGTTATGGATAAAACTAGAAGCCTAAATTTTTAGTGACCAAGAGGGCATCACGTCTACAGATAATAATCCAAATTACATCAAATTTGAACCAGTAGTTTAAGAATTATTGCAAGTCAAAGTTCCTTAATTTTGCTGCCCACTGACTGACTGACTGACTGACTGACTGACTCACCGATCATCAAAATTCTAAGGTACTTCTAGCCGTCCCACAAGTTTCAAATTTTGAATATAGCTATTGTTTAGCCTATAAACCATGGAAAAATTCTGACATTCCATAATTTTCATCCCGTTTTCTAGATATTTGATCTGCATAAATAACTTTGCATTCCCATATAAATTCTATTAAATTGTATGTGATTACAAAGTTACTTTTACAGTTCATAATTAGACTTCATTGAAATTGAATGAAATGGGTAACAGGGGTTAAAAATGAGAACTGGCTTCGAGAAATTCGACAGTTGAGCGCTTTTTAAGAACTTCCACGATAGATAGAGAGATACAATCCCTATACTATACCTACCTACACTTTTATAGGTCGAACAAATTCGTTACCTAGGTACATTAAAATAGGTAGGTACCTAGGTACCTTATACCAAATACGCATCTGTGGAGACTCAAAGACACTCGTTCATGATAATCTATGAGCATGACCTATGTCGCAAGGGGCCCCGGCCGCACAGGCGCGAGGCGCGCGTTGTGCGTGTTTTGCAAAGGCGTGTTTTGCAAAAAAACGAAATAAAGAAAGAAAACCTACAAAAAGAAATGAGATCCCATCAAAAACATTACATGTACAAAAATGCACAAGTCTCGCAACGCAGTTTATCTGCCGTAAAAAGTTGTGAGATCGAATGTAAACCAAGTCGGTTAATTTCAATACCTACCTATACCTATCTATGGGAGCCGTTATATCTTTATTTCTTTAGTAAATAGAGTGTCTTGGCGATTGTACACGGCAGCATAATCTACTAGGCAATCTAAATATAGTCTTCCGTATAGGTGTACTTTCAAACAAATACAAGCACAGAGCGCTTAACATAGATTTATGTTGCCGTGTGCAATTGCCAAGTCACTCTATTTACTTAAGAAATAAAGATATAACTGCTCCCATAGATAGGTATAGGTAGGTATTGAAATTAACCGACTTGGTTTACATTCGATCTCACAACTTTTTACGGCAGATAAACTGCGTTGCGAGACTTGTGCATTTTTGTACATGTAATGTTTTTGATGGGATTATGATTAGCAGGAAGTAAAATAAGACACAAGATAGGTTTACAATTTAATTCCTACGTTGAGTATACTTAAAACTATTAATTGTCTAGTGTTACTGATTTAATTAAATTACTACCTATTTAACTTATAAAGAGGCTACTAACATCAAACAATGGTTTGTTACAGCAATAAATGCACTTTCTTTCAGGATGTATGAGTTTAATATATTTTGGATGTGAGTAAATACTGTTTTCTATGGTATTTATGTCTGAGATCATTCCCTGTTCTTTCTAAAAGCCAAGTTTTGTTAACTCTACACGTAATATACAAGAACCTTACTATAAAAGCATCCTTAAGATCTCCATACATACTTACAAAACTGAAGAGGCTAGGAAAACCCACAGAAAGCAATGGAAACTGATATTAACCAACACAATCTGCAGCAATGTTTTTGAATCATTCTGATCTCTTCAATTGTAAACTAGGTATACAAACACGTTGCGGTCTACACCTAGCTACATGTTTCCAGTCTTTCAACATTTCAGCTGCTTGCACTGCACCCCGAACTCCGTGCACCAACACTCCTGGCACGGGGTGGACAGCTCGGCTATTATCCGCCCCACGCGGTACATCCGTCCGTAAATGTTACACCCAGCCAGCTTCAACAGACCCGGGCCGAGCCCTGACGGCAAGCCTCCGGGAGGTCTCGGAGCTTCCTGCGTCGTATACGTCTCTTCTCTTGTCGTTTCAGAAGGTATCGTTGTGATACGCTGAGTAGTTGGCCTACTGGTCGGTCTATTTGTTGTTATCGGCCTGAACGTAGTCGTGTTTGGGCGAGGCGTAGTCTTTTTTATAGCGGTGGCTTCCCCGAGAACTAGATGGTCGATTCTGTTGATGGAATTCAGATTTTTCTTCGGTGGTGTGTACGGGTGAGCAGGTAAGGGCACGAATGGTGCTAGCGATGGCTTCGGTGGTTGGTATGGAGGTAGTGTAGGTCTCGGTCTCCTAGTTGATGCGACTTTGAGTGGAGGTGGCGTTCTAGTAGTAGTGGACAGCTTTTTAGGAGCAGCTGTTGTTGTCTCGTAGCTATCGCTCAGAAGCAACTTCAATACGCTTCCAAAAGAGAAGCCTTCGTCTTCTTCTTCTTCCTCGTACTCAAGCGACTGGTTGTTGGTTTGAGTTGTGGTGGCTTTATAAACGGGAGCACCAGAAGTAGTCGTTATTGATTCAGTGGTCCATCTTTCCGTTGTTGTAGGCGTGGCAGTTACATTCTCGAGAGTCTCAGTTTTAGCAGAATTTATATAATTAGTATGTAATTGTGGTTTTTCTCCTATGTTTATATTTGGCGTATCGATCTGCAGCGTTTTATTTGAGTTGGATGCGCGATTATCTGTTACAGACTCATTTTTACTCACAGCGATCGTTATGGTTTTTAATTTTGGGGTTGTAGAAGTTGGTTTAGTTGTAGTTTTGGTTGATACTTCAGGTTTTTGGGTTGTCTTCATATCTGAAATAAAAATATCTTATTTACAGGATTCAGAGAAAGATAAGAGCTCATCAAATCAAAGATATGATCGTATCTATGCATACCTTTATCACAAATCAGTTCTCCACAACACAGGTCAGCAGCATTGCTGGAGGCAGGTCGTCTTCGACATCCTGGAGGAGTGTGGCAGGGGCGGGGGGAGCAGTGCAGCTCTCCCCACGCGCACGTGCACTCCGAGCACGCGAGGGACACCGTGTCTCCTTCAGGGACGTGGCGTCCGTCACCAGACACACAATCTTCTGGAAATAATACAATTTATAGGATTTTTATCTATTAAAAACGGTTTCATGTGACAGAGTATTGGTAGTCTTTAAATCGGGGTCATATTCCTTTACCTTTTGGAATGTCTAACTGCATGGATGTCGTGAGATGCGGCACTGCAGGCCCTGGCGGCGTACTAGGGAACACGGCGAAATATTCGTCGATTATTCCTGTCGGACCTTTTGGGACGAAACCTCCTGAAATTTAGTCAAAAAAATTGGGCATAATAATAATAGCCCTATGCTGTGTAACATAATTCTTTACACCTGACTGCAACCTACCTTCAGTTTCTACAGGTGGTGAAAATAGATTTACAGCGGGAGCCTCTAACTTAAAAGTGGTAGTCGTCAACGGTTGTTGTGTAACGGGTTTTCTATCAGCTACATCATTATCAAAGTTTGCGGATGCTGTAAACTCATTTACTGAAGTATCCAATCCTGAATGAACATTCGAATATCCAGGGTCCGTTAAGTCCACATCTGGAGTCATAGGATACTGCTCATGATCTGGCTTGTCCGTTATGAAGACTGGATACTGCGTCGCACGATACCCGTCCTCTCTTCTCGTTACGTAAGCGGAAACTTTGGCGTCAGCACTAGGATAGTATACGGGGAATTTATCTTCCCTTTCTAAAATAGGATAAGTTAGACTCTCTTTTGGATGTTCATCGTCGACAACAGCATCGGCAGCTAAGAAAGGAATAATCCTGCGAACAAAACATTAGCTATAGGCTGATTTTCAATATTATACCCAAGCTTATTTAACAAATCAATACTTACTTTAAGTTAGGCAGAGACGGTGGTAGAGTTGGTTCGTTGTAATCATAGTCATAGTCTCCTTTAGTCTTTTTGGAACTATTCAATGCCTCTACGACACTTGTTAGTATAGATGCCTTTGAAGCAGTAGGCACTGGAGGTCTCGTCGAGGTACGGCTGGTGTTAGTTATCAAGGAACTAGTCACATTGATAACGAACGACTCGTTTTCATCAAACCCTCCGTTTACGGTTCTATCGGTGATAATGTCATTCGGAGAAAACGTGCGGTCTTCCAGGTTACTAACGTCGATCAGGGGTTTTCTAGGATGCGATTCTGCTTTGATTTTTTCGGTATCATTGTACGTTATGTTTAAAGGCAGAGATGTAGATGATAATTCTGCAGTACAGTTAATGGTTCCATTTACCATTATCCTGACTGACCCCTCCGGTTGTTCTGTCGAAGTCGCCTCTGTTGTCGAGTCTGTAGTAGTAGAAGTAGCTTCTGTAGTAGTTAATAGTTTTGCTAAAGTTGTAGGTGGCTGAGTGGTTGTGGTTGTTGCCGGTGGGGTTGTTGTATTTAGAACTGGAGCTTGATTCGAGATATCCGGCGGTGGATCACTAGTCTTTCTCTTCACTTTTGTAGTACTGACAAGATGATTCTGAGTGGCGGTTAATGTCGGAGTGTTCTTAACAGTAAATGTGTTATCTAAAGTATTTTTAGTTGTCGATTCCTGTTTATTGGATTTAGAAGTATGGAAGGCCCGGTCATCACTTCTGCTCGGCGACAGAGCATTACTTGATAGAGTTAAGATATGAGACCCTGAAACAATAAAAATGTGTTTAATATCCTCATATACAACTGTTATCTATTTTGCCAATTACGTTATAAAGGTATGGTTGATGTTTACCCTGTTGTTTGTGTTCGCAGTGATACTGGTGAGCGCAGCACTCTCCGGGCCGCAGCAGAGGCTTGCAGCCCAGCAGTGGCGGGGCACAGGAGAGCGGCTGGCACTGCACTGCGCCTCGCAAGCAGAAGCATTGCGTGCAGTTCCCCTCCGTCTTTGGCGACGCCACCCGCTCTCCCTCGGTAACCCACTTGCTGTCCACTAGGCAGTCTGAAATCAAGTTGGGGACATAGTATTTATTTGGTGTCGATAACATTAGGAATACAACGGTGGCTTCATGAAGTCTGTAGTAGAGTGAAGAAAAAGTAAATCAGTGTCGTACCATGCGGATGTTTCTCTTTAGGTGGCTTAGTGGTCGGATGCTCGCAGTAGTACCGCTGGGGGCAGCAGGCGCCGGGCGCGGGGCGCGCGCGGCAGCCGGGCGGCGGCGGCAGGCAGCGCGGCCGCACGCAGCGCCGAGCGCCGCCCAGGCAGAAGCACTGCTCGCAGGCCACGCCGGACCGCATCGCCGACCCGGCTGCGTATATCGTGCCTCCCTCGACACACGCTGGAAACACTCGGGGTCCATGAGCTGTGAGTTACAAAAAATCTACTATACGAAATGCACTCTGGTTGGTAGATTACTTACCATGCGTGACCGAGGCGGGAGCGGCGATATCCTCATCGTTCTCAAATCTCGCCGAGGCTCCCTGTTCCATAAGTATTATACCATCTGTAATTTAAACGTGGCAGTTAGATACATGCAAACACTGCTGAAAATAGTGTAAAGAGGTTTTTGAGCTGCTTGTCTCTTACTGGCTACAACGACGCAGACGTAGGTGTCACAAGCTGGCTTCCCAAAAGGTCTATGAAGACAGCGCAGAATAGTTCCGACAGGGGTAGAGGAATTAACCTGGACAGTGCAGTTCGGGACAGCACGAGCCCTTGCGATGCAGCACGTGGCAGCGGTGGGGCGGCGGGTCCGGCAGCGGTGCGCAGGCGCGGCGACGGCAGGTCAGCGCGCCGTGGAAGCAGGCGCAGTGCAGGCACGGCTCCCCCGTGGGCACGGAGGCGCCCTCCCTCGACCAGCGCCCCTCGTACAGGCAGCCCGGGGGCAAGCTCGGGGGGCCTGGAAGCCGAATGGCGGGACTTTATTCGAACATTGTGTTGCGAAAGTTGAAGACGAACGGTCATACATTTCGTTATTTCTACGTATAAATCAGTCACTATGCTGTGTGGCACTGCAACTGTGGAAAGCGTGGTGATTATTATTGGGTAAATACCCTGGTTTTCATGTTACTCTCTGATTGTATGACAAATAAAATAAAAATATCCATATTTTTACAATCACACTCTATTATTTAACACACTGACAGGAGTTCAAATTGAAGCTAATTCGTTGCCTTGGAGCTGCACTGCTGAGTAACTAAATAGTTCAATGATGTTTGGCCTCATTAAGATCAGCTAGCAGTGCTGAATACATATAAAAAAAAAACAGAAAAGATAAATTACCGAGAGACTTATGTCTTCTGCTGAAAGTTGACGCCACCACTTCATCGGAAATTCCTGCAAAGATCACAAAATATTAATAAAAAACATAATTTCAAAGTAAATTATATCATAAATGGGCGCGAATAACCTTACGAAATCGGCCGACCCCAGTGAATGTTCAGGTTAACGTTTATTGTGCTCGCAACATCACCCGACAGATATCGAAGACGATAGCCGAATCAAACTTCAAAGATACAGTGACCTTTAAAAAATATACAAAAACACTAACTATCCAAACCAAACTGACTCTTATGTCTCTTAAACTATTTCCTTGTAATTTATCTTCAATCTTGTCTTCAATGAAGACTATCTATTTATCTACGAGAGATCTGATAAAAATCATAACTCTCAAATAGGCTCTGCGGCTTGAACATGTTTTCTACCTGTTTATTTAAACGTTAAATTTTTTACTATTTGTAAGTAATAAAAAACATATGACATCTCGTAATTATTAGCTATATTTCTGCGGCTTAATGCTACGTTTGTTTGTCGGTCGGCGCACGCTACATGTAACCATCTTGCATATCCCGTCGCAGGCGGGCGCGACCGCAGACCGCGCTAATAAAAACCCGGTCCAGGCCAGGTTCTTTACGACTACCGAGATTCGAGCTCCAGGATCAAAGCGCGAGCCGACCGGACCGGTTCCACCGAATTGTTGCAATGTCTGTGCGGCTGACAGCGAGGGAGAATGGCATCACACATGTACGGCTTGTCTATTCTTTTCCTAATGGTTACTACGAGTATAAGCACAGTTTAACTTAACCTTCTCTTTATTTATACACTGTGCTTCAAGTATACCAGCTGACCATTTTCATTAGAGCTAATTTACACTTTTGAGTAAGATATGACTACTTTTCAATACAATCAACTTAATGAGACAAAATCCCGAGCAAAATATAATGTTCACGTCTCATGCTACAAAAGTATATCATTACGAGTATAATATAGTAGTACTGTAGGATTAAAAGTATGTATTTTTTAATTTCATATATTTACTCTTGTTTTATCAAAAGGTTAAAAATTGAAAATGTGGATAATCGATAATAATTATAGTCGACTTTTCGATGTTCCATTGTTGAAAAAGTATTTAATTTAAAAGAAAAAAACACTACTTAAGTGTCTAACTCTACAAAAAACGCAAATCAAAAAAAAATTGACTATTTATCCACCTTTGTAATGTATTTTTGAAAATGGAACTGAAGTTGCCCTTTATAGGTACTATAGTTAGCATTTCTTGCAGATCATTGGATGTACGAGTGTGCGTTTACCAACAAGAGTTGAAAAAAAAGTGGATGTTGAAGCTCCATTCGAATTTAGAACCCGTGCCCAATCTGAGTTGCCGTAACTAAAACAACCATATCCAAAATTCCAGAATATAGGTAACTATTTCGTTCATTTCGTTAACTAATGTTGAATTCAAGAAAAAACAGCAGCGGAGGGTAGTCGCACATCGAACGCCGATGCACTGCTCGCTCAGTAGTGTTCAGTACAGTGTGAATCCTAACCCCGCCGCGCACGAAACGTTGTGTTGACCGCTTAATCCTATGGGCAAACGAATCTTCCCGCTTTTTCGCGTGTGCTACAATATATACATATAGACTGAGTGCATCCCTACAGACAACATTGTCCGATCGCAGGTGGAGGTTCATCGAGTGCTGTCAGCAGTACTTACAAGGTAAGTGAGTGCATTGTATTTGCTGCAGCCTACTTCGAGTTTTTGAACACCGCTTTTCTTCGTTAACGAGTTGTCTCAGTGTAACAGCAAGCCACTTCTATTTCGGCTTTGTGCGGATGCTACAATTAAGTTTAAAATAAAACCAGTCTAGTGCGTATCAACGGTAACTAACTCCACCGGCGTATCATAAAATAATCACGAATTCCCACAAATTTTTTTTATTGTTTTTGCGAATATTTAATATCTATCAAATTACTTGTAAACTAAACCATAATCTAACTTACAAAAGCCGTCTAAAAGCTTCCTACACGAATCTGTAAAAAGCCAACCGAAGATGACTGTGCGATATAAAATCGTGCGCAATCAGCAAGTTGGATCGATAACAGATCGCTGCACAAAAAACTGCCATTGCAGTACGTCGGTTTAGTCGGTACTGGCTCTTATTCTGTGATTGCTGCAGGAAAACCGCGTGGGAACCTCAATGAGCCGCCCACGGGCTAGCGCACGCTATACATGCGCTATCTACATGGGATCCACTGGCCACGGGCTAGGGCGTTGACATAGATCCAGGCGAGGTCGCCAGCCAAGTTCAAAGCCAGCGCCTAGTTATGTACCTACGCGTATACCTCAATGCGGACTGTGTTGATTGACTGTGTTGTATCGGCGAATGTAGTGGGTACGCAACTACTTGCTGTACAAGTGATTACATACGTAATTCTAAGTGTAAGGCGGGGTTAAAATAATCTATTTCATGCTGTTTTGATAGTTTGTTTTTCACAGATTCAATTACCATTTAAAGATAATTCACATAAATAAGTCAAACGAGCCAGTGCTCACTGAGGCACGGGAGCTAATCAGAAACGGTGACAGTAGTTCAAAAGCCGGCAGGGGGCCGCGGCTACGCCTTGTTAATATTAAAAACGTATAATTTAACAAACACGTTTCAAGAATTAACAAATTTGAATGGGTATCTTTGCAGTTAAGGAAGGCATAAAACCTTATTGCTTCTGCGCAGGAACGCATTGTACAACAGTTAGCTAGATGGTTCAATTTGACTTTTTTACCAGATTTACGTATAACTATTACTCGTATACTTAGCGAATGATGAATCCCACAGTTCAATAAGACACTTATTTGCCATGAAGATACCGAAAGTATAGTTCTTAGGAAACTAGGTAAATGGCATAGAGTTACATTTCTTAGTGGTAAGTACGCACAAATAAACGCAGAACTAAATTGATTCCTACGAATTGGTATAATTTCAACAGCATAATATGGATGTGTAGTCGATACGATCTTTTGCTGGTCCTGTTGTTGAAAGATAAAGAGTAGATTTAGTCACGATACAACGCATAATCGACAGATACGCTATTTGCGGAATTGAGGATGACACAGACATAGACACAGAAACGGACACAACAGACACTAAAATACAATATAAAATCATTTCAACTAGTCGATGACTAATAAATCAGGATAGCAAACTCCATCGAGTTTGACCTCATAAAGCTAGTAAATAAATGAAATCCATCTAGTCAGAGTTACCATCAGTGAGCAAATAACCCAGAAACACATCAGACTTTACTCTTCACGAGTAAACAAAGAAAGTCTTAACTGCTTAGCGGAACAGTTGGCCCCCAAATGTAGTCGTTCAAACTGAAGCACTTCGGATAACTACATTTGAGAGAGCCCATTATGCCCACTTTCCCGTATTTAGGTAAATGAGGGGGCGAGAGCAGACAGCCGAGAGTACTCTCAGAGATAAATTGCAAGATTTAAAAGTGCAATTCTTTAAACTTTGCAACTGTTATGAGCAGTTGGTAATTATATCCGAACACGGTAAATCTCAATGCGTACGAATAAAAGTGAAATGAAAAAGTTTCAACCGAACATATTTAAGTAAATCTGTGATAATATAAAATTTACATTCATTGGTAATCTCATATGCCACGTCAATTTGCAATTATTATCACTTATTACTACTCAATAAGCACGCGATAAAGCTACCACTATTAGCTCACCATCAGTTATTTTAAACAGCTATTTCTATTATAATGAACATAATATGAGATCTCACTTCACTAGTAGACAAATTTATCTAAATATTATTTACCGCAAAACATGACTATCAAAATGGACAAAAAAAAAATACACTAGACTTGCTGGTTTTTTGCCGCACATTTTTTTAAGAATCGAATAAATTAACATAAAGACAATGCGAATCAAGACATTCCACTTTGGCTCTGTTCCAGTTGTGCTAGGGTTGTCACCTTATTCGAATCCGTGATTTGGGGCATATTTTGTAAAACCTGTTGCAAAGGTTTGTATAAGTGAGAAATATATAGGAATGTATCACAATGGACCATTTTTAGGACTTGGAACGAGGTTGGACGTTGAAAAGGCTATTGAACACTGCTGTGAAAAAATGATGTTCCTTGACAGTACCTACTATGTGTTTTGTGGTAGGTACTACGATAATGTAAATTATGAAATTAATCATACAAAATGATACTGTTTCGACAATATGGGACTAAACTTTCAAAATAAAAATACCTAAGCTCGAAATCTTAAACATTTGAGGTAACATACACAAAATAAACAAACAGTCAAACTGAGACACGCTACTGCAAGAAATTAGTTAACATTAAGCTCTATGTCCAGGCCTAAGTTGTAGTCTGCAGCAAATTTCCACGGAAAGTATTGCTTGCCTCCTCGCCCACAACAGCCGGCAGCCCTAGCTACTAGGCACAGTAATTAGCATCGCGTCCAGCGGAGCTCGTAACCGTTGCCTAGACAATGAACGGTTCCCAGAGGGTGCATGGGAAGCCCACGCCGCTTCCGCCGCCCATCGCCGCGCGCACTGTTACTTGACCATTGTCTACTAACAACACACAAAAACTAATTAAGAGGCTTTCATGCTCATTTGGAAAGTGGTACGTGATTATTACGCCGTTTCTCTATTTATGATCAATTTTATAATAGATATAAAATTGTTTACTAAACTTTCAGTTCGATTAAGAATTTAAAAGTATATTTTTCATACCAATAATTAAAGTTACAATAGTGACGACATATCTAGAGATTAACAAATACAATGTATCATTGAATGAGTCGTGTCGGTTTAAAAATCTTATACCTTTTTTACACCTGAAAATACATTGTCATTGATGTCATTTCACGAAATGAGTCATACTTACGCAGGATCCACATATATCACCAAATAATAACACTCTTAGTTGTGCACTTTTCAAAGTAACACTAGTAATGCAAATCATAACCTAGTCGGGCTCGTAGAGCAAACGGCACTTGTTCCTCGCTTTACGTATGCCAGCTTGCCAAGCCTCGCAAGCCGTGAGTAAACACTAAACCATACTGAGATACAGTAACCAAGCTGCACGCACACACATTCGTATACATGCTAAAAAATAAGTTAATAAATACAATTGTATCTATGTTCTACTAACATCGAGTAATAATTATATTATTATATTACTAGCTGACCCGACAGACGTTGTCCTGTCTTTAAGGCCAAGAAATTGTAATTGTCCTGTAAAGAAGGTAAAATTAGAAAAACAATATAGCCGTTCTTTTCTTAAATTTTCTAATAATGTGCAATAAAATAATATTGCGACTATAAATTGAGATGTAAACTATCTTATCGTTTAAGTTAGACGAAACTGTACACGGTTAGGAGTCCATCGCGGATAAACAACGTGACACGTAGTTTATATATATTAAGATGTACCATACATTGACTATTGTAATATCTATGATGCTTTTAGACTTACGAAAACTGCAAATTGTATAAATTACTGCAGCCTAACTCTTCAAAGAGGTCACTTCGAATCGACAATCACATTGTATTAAAAATCACGTGACTTCAAGTGCTGCGTGAGAGCTATACTGTATCCAAACATTTGCGTTCGTTCATTCATTGCTTAGACTCGTATCAATACCAAATATCCACTTTCCTTTCATAAAAAACGTGTCACCTTTATCGCGACTGGTTAAGGTCAGCTTTTGAATCGTTCATCTGGTGCGTGATAGTAAATGTATGGTTGGATAGCGGGTCGTTGCATTTGCATAGTTAATATGGATGAGGGAGATACGAAACAGCTGGAATTTATGAATTGTGAGCTCTCCGGGTGTGCCGCAGTTTTAATTTTATATTTGTATGCACGATTTAATTTTTTTACTTTATGTTTGACACCAAATAAATTGGGACAGTAACTATGCAATCATTGTTTGTATTAGCATAGCCTTGTTATAATAGAGTTCGATTATTTTACTGCCTATAGTAAAATGGGCTTATTCCAGAAATCCCCTGGCAGTTTCCCCAGGGATTGAAATATAAGAATAATAAAATTGCTTAAAGTTTTTCAAAATCAAAGTTGTCACAGACGTAGGACTAGTTCCGCAAATACCCAAATTCCTCTCACATGCTGACTTCCTCTCTAGAGAGTTATACCTACTCGTATATTCAAGTTTTTTTTTGTTTTACGTACCAGGTTCTGCTAACCTCTGCCAGTGTCTATCAGGCCGTCCTAGGGCGTCTGACGTGACTTAACGACTGCTAACCGGGACAGATGGCTGAACGTGCCTTCCGAAGCACGGAGTGATGGGAAACCGCACATAACTTATGAAAAGTCATTAGTGCGGGGCCGAGGATCGCACCCTGTATCGTTGGAGTCTAAAGCGCACAAGTAACCGCTCCGCCACCATCACTTTAAAAAAAAGCAGACGGTTATATATGCAGATTTTAAGAGCACACTTGCAAGACACTCGAGTAGTGTAATTAGGCAATTAACATACAAAAGTATGGACTTTACTCACTTTCCCCACTGTCTACTGTGCGGGGCTGGACTCTGATAGGCTGCGGTTTACCATCACAAAGACTTACGGCCTTTCAGTGTGACCATCTAGAGCTGCTCTCGCCAATTGTCTCATAGCACTACTTCTGTCGTGGCGTAAATACTCTTTGATGCCTTCTAGTAGTACAACGTGCAGGTGTGCAAACGCAACCTCACTCTCCGCAAATATTCCGAGAGCGTGAGAGAGCAGTGAAGAGATCGCGAATTTTAGACTAACAAACAACCAACCGATTTTAATTGACTACTTTGAGAAAAATACTTGTAATAGGCTTTGTGGGGTTCTGTACCCCAAGGGTAAAACCCTATTACTAAGACTCCGCTTTCCATTCGTCTGTCTGTCTGTCCGTCTGTCAACAGGTAGCATCTCATGAACCGTGATAGTTAGACAGTTGAAATTTTCACAAATGATGTATTTCTATTGCCGCTATAAGAACAAATACTAATAAATAGAATAAAATAGATATTTAAGGGGGATCCCATACTACAAATATGATTATCTTGCCGTTTCTATATGTAGGTAATGGTACGGAACCCTACGTACGCGAGTTCGACTCGCATTTGGCCGGTTTGTTATTTATATTTTATCTACATATTGAAAACCACAGATAACATTTAACTAAATCAAATTTAAAGACAACCGCAAAATTGTTGTACTCGCGTGAAGCGCAACGGTCAAGTGCGAAACCCCTGAGCGCGCGTTGAACTCTTTTGTATGGCGACGGGTGACGCACCGCGCTACTTACCTACACATTATTTAGATACTGTTCGCTTTAACATAAAAATAACATATTTACTCAGAAGTAGGTACTTTTATTCAAAGGGAAAAAAACAAGATTTAAATTAAAAAATGCTAGAAACTTACTAAATTGTAAGTATTATTTATACATTTATTTTATTTCGCTGTCTCGCATCCCGTGAATATCACTAAACTATTTGCAAAGCGGTTGTTACTGTTTGTTTACTTAGAATTTGGCTAAAAACAAAATCCGACGAATAGGATGCAATATCAAAATGTTTTAGTTCAGTAGGATTTGTTACATTATGACTTCGAAACGTTATGAAGATAGCGAAGGGCACGAACAATGAGAACCTGCTTCTCTACATCCTGTGACAAGTGACAGCAGGAACATGACATGACGTCAAGATTTTGATGTTAATGGTGCAAGATAATTACGATAATCTTGATAACCTATTTTTTAATTGTATAATCTATGATCAAGATACTCGTAATGGAAAACTAGACGCTATATAAATCTTTGAACATACCATCTGTATCTTTATTAAAACAGCTGTTGAATTTTAAATTTAAATGTTTAATTTGGATAGTTTTAAATATCTTATTAAATTTAATACATTGGGAGTATTTTTTTGGGGGTCATATTTGATATTCGTATAACGAGTATATTGTAATAATGTTATTGATAATACATTTTTATGTTATAAATGACACTATGAATCAAATTACGTCAAAAAAAACCTTAATACTCAGTTTTTAATAAGCAAATTTTTTTGTATATCCTATTTTGACGTTGGCGAGGAGTCAAAGAAGTAAACTCTACCTACCTACATCTTGTTAAATAAATTAATGGAAACCTCCGAACAGAGCGAACTGAGCCTTTTCTGAAGAGCGCATAAATTAAGGCTCATATCGAACGTAAAAGGTAATAAAAATGGGTGGGTAATATCCTTCGCATATATCACTGGGGTCGATGACCGGCGGATTTGCGTGGCGGACCTGCGCTCGCGGCGACGAGCGCGAGCAGCAGCACGGCGGCGGGCGCGGGCGCGGTCGGCATGTCGGCGGGTGGCGCGCGCGGCGGTCTCTGGCGCACTGAGCCGGCCAGCAGCCCGCGCCACCACCTACGGTAACGTCCCGACGCCTCGCGCGGTGTAGAGATGACCGGAAGCTCTCGTGCGTGAGTAACAGCAGGAGTATTTAGACCGGTTTCGTGTAGGATGGGAATATTGCGAAATTTTACATTATTATCTTAAGCACTACAGTAAAAAAAAAGTACCTACAAGAATTTGTTAATCTTTACACATAAAAAGAAAATATTAGAAAGATTCGCGGAATATAAAAAAATTAAGAAAACTTAGCGACTAAGTTAACTTAGATGTAGGGAAAGAGATAGAGGGAAAAAACGATAACGAAATTAGAAAATGTAAGTTCCCAATCACTTCCTATATAAAAGCCCCATATATTAGTACAACTTTCACGTGGTTTCATGATGGAATCTCTTAGTAGATGTTAAGATGCAATTTAGTGTCATCTTTGTGATTTTTTTTGATAAAGCCAATTAATTATAAGTAATCGCGTTACTGTCTTCACAATCGTTTGAATTGTATAATCAATTGTAAGAAAAAAAGATTTTTCAATCTAAATTTTATATCTGATTGGTTTCCTGAGCTTAAAAAACTTAGAAATTGAGTAATATTTCGCCTTAAGGTAAACGTAAAGTAACCGACATGCTGAGAACATATCGAGAATTAGTGACATCCGCTAATCAGCACTGCCCCAGCGTGGTGGATCATAGCTCATCCTATCTGAGCGCAACAGTGGGAACATCTGACGATGATATTGATAAGTGAATACAATGCACACGAAGCAGCCACACGGCATACGATGTAATAATAATATGTATGATGCATTACTGCAAGATTTGTAACATTGTACCAGTCTGTCGACCCCGGCAAGATAATTTGCGACTTAATTCAAAGCCGCGCCGCTTACCTCTCTAATGAACTCCTTTTTTCCCCCCGACTGTCAGAGGGAGTGTGTTAGACGCGGATGTATGTATGTAACAATTAGATGCTTTGAGGGTTTGAGTAACAATGTAGCGCTCTAGTGACAAGGGCCGAGCCCTAAGTGCCCTATTAGTACCGCGGGTTACTTAATAACTTTTTATTCTCGCTAATAACATTTAATTCGGCGTCGGTATGTTTGTAAGCTTTATTTAGACTTAATGGTCCGCTTAATAATATCTGCCGGTGTGATTAAAAGAGGTATGATTAAAAATCTTTCATTGTCGTATACCTGTATTTTCAGCGGTAATGCCATGCACTAGCCACCGGTATTACGGTACACCGGTGAAGAGAATTATTGCTGAAAATCGATGTATCCTATAGATTTGTTTTTGTACAGTAATATTGTCAAAATTACCAAACTTGTCTGTGATTTAGAGCGATAACGTACATAACAAACTTAATATTAAGTCAACCAATGTAGTATGTTATGTATCAGTTATCAAGTAGATATATTATAAAGGTATATCTTATTAGATTGCGACATAGAGATTTTTCAGTGTAAAAATTCACGCCCATATACTAAACGTTGGCAAGGGATAAGATTGATGCAGAAGAGGTGGGGTTGCTAGGATAAAACATTGTAACAGACTTGAACGGTCGTACCACAAAAAAGTAGAACAGATGAGTCGAAATATTTTCTCCACAAATAGACGTCTAACCCTCGCTTTTTCTAACTAAATAACAAATTCAAAAGTAAACTAATTAGGAAAAACAGGATTGAGTAAGAAAACGCGAGTGATAGACATCGATTTTGTCGAAGGAAATTTTAGAAACCTCTGTTTAACTCGTCTAATCTTTTGTGGTAAGGCGGGAAAAGTTTTGTTAAGTACGAAGAAGTTTATCGACAAAATTGGTACAAGGCTACGCGTACAGTGATAATACTAGTGACACTGTTAGTAGATGCCTTTACCCAAAGGCCGGCTTTTATAGCGTAAGTTGTTGATGCGCCGACTGCGAAACGTGAGGTTGCGAGTTCGATTCCCGCACAGAGAAAATATGTCCACAGGTACTCTAATTTATTTTTATTATTATTTATATATTTCAATCAATTTACACGCTTCGGAACCAATTACTAAAAACTAAGTTTGAGTGTTAGACTGTGGTCCTTGTTGTTCCTGACTTCTTCACTTCAGGATATTCCTAGTTACTGTGTGTGCACAGTTCTTGCCCCTTAATGCATTATTTATTTACTTTGCCAGGCTGTCTTTCATATCTATAACGAATGTATACTATACTACAATTACGATTACCTCGTCGTTGCGATAATTTTAACAACTGTGAAAGTGGACTGTAGTGAAGAGCTATTGTGACAGGTAATTGATTTCCATGCGGGTTTTAAGCAATAATCTAGTAGATACTCATTCGTTTAAAGCTACATTAGCTTGTCTATTTCAGCCCAGCCTAGCTTCTCTCTAGCCCTCAGCTATGCCTGCAGTACATCAAACGGCCGCATAACTAACAATAGTTTTTGTTTTAATTAAAAGGCCATCACAATTAAGGGCGGCCTCACACGTCGCGTCCCGTTAGTTTCCGAGACGTCGACGCGAGAACTGACACTCGGCGGCGATTAAAAGCCACTAAACGGCAGAAAAAACGCGTACACTTCATACGTGATGGTTAAACACTGCTTAAGTGTAATTACTGGTAATAGAATTTTATTAATTCTTCGCCGCGTTAATTCTATTAGGCAAAGGGTAAACCGTGTTTATTCTGTTAGCGTGACGGTCAGCAAAAATAAGCAGATTAGGTGCAAAAACATGTTTGTGATCGCATTTGTCAAATAAATAACTAGGTATGTCAATATCATCTTCACCATCACGTTTCTACGTTCCCCCAGATCTTGAAGAGAAATTGAGGAGAAAATCCACCATTAAATCCAGTGTGGGGTTTTTTGTATGTTGAATTCTTTAAATCCGAGTTGTCTCTGGCACATTCTATTTTTCTCGATAAAAAGGCAGTCGCTACATATTATAAGCGTACGAAAAACTACCGAACAAATTTTACTATCACTATTACATTTTTATTTGTTGTCATTTGCAGCTAAAAATCACACCAATTGGGATATTTTTATCTCATTATTTATTGTATTTAATAAATCTTAGGTTTTTCCCCTATATTTTTACAAGAACTAGTTATTTAACTTTATCTCTATCTATTTCAAAACACACTATAAACATAAAGCCTTTCAAAATCTAGTTTCCAAAAACTATTACACAAAATGATACGTCATGATCATAATGAAACAATTCTTCGTAAGATTATAACTTTTTTTGCATAATTACTGAAATACTTCTAATAAGTACTCGTGGAGTACTTCTCCACCAGTATCGCACTACTATAATATGTTCTAACGGGCGCGGCGGACGCGCGGATGTCACACGGCTATTAGGTGCAATTATTATGCGCGTTTGAACCGCGCCGCCTGCCACCCGCCTAACGTGCTGGAGCACTGTAATACAGAAGCTTAGGTATACAGATCGACTAATGCATAATATTGTAACATCAATTTAAGCAACACCACACTGTGGACACTCCATACAAACGGCTGAATCGAGCAAAATCGAGCAAAAGACAAGCGAAATTGTAAGCGTCGTCCGCCTACTGTACTGTGTGTACTTACTCAAAAAATACTCAATCTCGTTCAAAATGTCATACTCCCAATCAGTCACCTTACTCTTATTGAACAACTAGCTGTTGCCCGCGACTTCGTTCGCGCGGACGATTTTTTTTTACCAAATTCCTTATAACTAAAAATTTACCATGACCTCGAGTTCGAAATCAACATCCGATATCCGACATCAAATGCATACGACATCCACCATTTTCCATCAAAATTACCATTTTGTACCAAAATGTACAATTTTCTACCATAACCTACCATTTATACCAAAATATACAATTATAACCAATATCTATAATTTTAATTCTAAATCTACTATTTTCTATCAAAGCTACCATTCCTTCCAAAATTCCTACTATATGCTATCCAAATTTAGGGGTTGAATATTAAGATACGATAACACACGTGTTTAATTAAATCTTTTAAATAATAAAAATGCCATGTTTGAAACTGATCAGACAAAGAAAACACGTTGTTACACACAATCTTTACAACCCCTTTTCACCCCCTTAGGGGTTGAGTTTTCAAAAATCTTATTACGCACCTACGTCACTTATGGAATAAATGTGCAAAATTTCAATTATAAGCAAAATCTGATGAAAATTTTTTCAACCCCTTTTTATCACCTTAGGGGTTGAATATAAGAAAACAATGAAACACTTGTTTAACTAAATCTTTTAAAGAATATAAATGCCAAGTTTGAAGTTGATTGTACCAAGAAAACACTTTGCTCCATACAAACTTTGTAACCCCTTTTCACCCCTTTAGTGGTTGAATTTTCAAAAATCCTTTTTTATTGCTCGCCTTCGTCACATAACGAATATTTGTGCAAAATTTCAGTATCGAACTAAATCTGATGAATAATATTTTGCAACCCCTCTTTATCATTTTAGGGGTTGAATAAAAAAAAATATGAAAGTATTTAATAAATCTTTTGAAGAATATAACTGCCAAGTTTGAAGTTGATCAGACCAAGAAAACACGTTGCTCCATACAAACTTTGCAACCCCTTTTCACCCCCTTAGGGGTTGAATTTTCAAAAATCCTTTCATAGCGCACACTTACGTCACTTAAGAAATATTTGTGTACAATTTCAATGTCGAACTAAATCGGATGAAAAATATTATGCAACCCCTTTTTACCCCTTTAGGGGTTGGATATTTAAAAACTATGAAACACGTGTTCAATTAAATGTTTTAAAGAATATAAATTCCAAGTTTGAAGTTGATCAGACCAAGAAAACACGTTGCTCCATACAAACTTTGTAACCCCTTTTCACCCCTTTAGGGGTTGAATTTTCAAAAATCCTTTCTTATTGCTCGCCTACGTCACATAAGGAATATTTGTGCAAAATTTCACGGTTGTAGGCCCAGTGGTTTCGGCTGTGCGTTGATCGATCAGTCAGTCAGTCAGTCAGTCAGTTCTTGCTTTTATATATATAGATAGAGATATTGTCCCTTCTTTTAGGTATTAACATGCCTGATTTCTATGGCAACAGCCAAAGGCAAATATTCCTGCTTAGTCTACACAAACGACTGTGTCGGTTTGTTATTCCTTGTGCTTTACTACTACTTACTATTGTTAGATAGCCAGCCACCGCATCCTATAGTCTTGAAATAGTAAAGCGGGATCTAATGAACTGTTATTATTACACAGTGGTTCAGAAACGCAATGCTTAGCTACTGCATTGCGGCGCACGGTGGCGGCTGACTCAGATACTGGCGGGGCATGCCGCGCGACTCAGCACGTTGCTGGATGTGAGCGATGAGGGCGAAATACAAGGATGTAGCTTTCCGGAGAGTTTCATACTTCATAATTTCTCCTTGTGATTGGCGTTTACACTATAAACATCAATGTTTATATCTCGTATCTAATCCAGTTGATATAATATCTAATATATATCCAGTTGATATAATCCGGTAGTTATAAACGTTCATATCACATCAACCGTTTTATTTTGTTATCACTATTCATTACATATTCATAGTAATAATCAAAGCATCTAACGGGTTTAACCTAGAGAAAAATATAGAATATCAAAAGCATTAAGACTAGATATACTATAGAATAGACAGACACTGCGTATCAAAGACTGTCTCATTAACTCAAACTTATATGAATTTTTTTTGCACATTATGAAAATGGCCGCGAGTTTGCGTCCTATCGAAATCGTCAGATTAGTGAATAAGAGCTTTTTTTTGGTGCACTTAACACTCCCTAAGAAAATCTGACGCACTCGATAAAATATTTTTTTTTTCATTTTCAATCCTTAAATACAACCACCCGCATCATGCAAACGATCAGATTAACATACGTACATTATTAAAAATACGTAGGGCATTGATGCTATCAATATCTGACGCGCTCGAGGATGCCCATGCAACAGTTTTTTTTTACATATTTAAAAATCTATAGCCGCTTCCCCCACCGATGTAAAGGTATATATCATATAACATTTTTTTCTTCTTATCATCTAAGCTTTGCATCCCAATAGGTCTCTACGACGCTCGAGTAAATCCCCATTTAGCATCGTGGGCTCCCCTACTATATGAGTAGGTATCTAGTCATTACAGTTGTTGTGCTATTAGCGCCATCTAGGAAGCGCTGGCAAATGTAACCTTTCACTTGCTTACCACCATCCTACTCATCCAAATACAAACCTCGAATACAAACCTTGAAGCAGCGCGCAAAGTCGCCACATTATGGTACCGGCACTTACCACTAGAGAGCGCGCATGATGCAGGGTCGGGAATTTGGAATGCACCTCCTTCAGCTAGTTTTATTTTTGATACAAAACGAAAATACTATCACCGTGGTATAAATTAGTTCGACGCCGTACCGTTGCAGGAGCAGTATGGTACCGTTGGTGATCAACGTCCAAATTCAAGGTGTGTTTCCGTGCCCATGGAATACAAAAAGCTGAATTTAAATTGTTTAAGTAGATGTACCGTGTGTTTACTTTACTAGGAGGTGTAGTAATTTTGCGGTAGTGTCATTTCTACTAATATGTTGAAATTATATGACTGCATAAAAAAGTACAAGTTAATCATTCGAATCAAATAACCATTACAAAAAAATGGATTTATGTCCAATTCGATGACAAATCGGACTTGTTCCTGAGTGGAACTAACTCAATCAAATAATATAAAATACCGCCATAGTTTATGCTTTAACATATTGTGTATAAATAACTCCATATCTATGATTCTAAAAACATTTTGCTTACCCAAGCTGTCGCCACGATGTTTGTTGCCAAAATAACCTTTCGCAGGTCACAGTGTTTGTACACGATAGAAAATATGATTTTAATATTATTATGTCTCTTTCCCAACCATAACCAAAGATGTGCTCTAGAGTTTCAAGAATGTGATGACATTAGATCTCCGTGGCGCCCGCGCCGCCGCGCCGCCTCGCCGCTTGCTCTCTGCGCAACCTCTATCATTAACATTACATTTTATTGTTATTCGTAATACCCATTAAAAATGGCAAGGCTTTTACTCTTACCGTATTCCCAATTTTTATAAAAACGAAAAAGCATATAGTCGAGATGTCAAAAATAAATTAATAATTGCATACAAATTGTCAATTATTGTCAGCCTAGAATGGGACTAGCCAATGAAAAACAATTTGTATAAATACTGTACCCATCTTCTATTGTCGGGTAAAAAGTACTAATTTTAGTGACCATGGCAATCACTTAACATTTATATTATGGCAGTTTTTGTAAATATGCTATTTGTGCAGTATCTGAAGATACTTATCATATCAAAGATACGTAAGATACATATCAAATAGTTTACACCCCCGAATAAAAGTTTGATAGCAATTGTTGTGTCCAATGAATAAATGATTGGTCACGTCGAGCGGCGCTGTTGCAACACTTGCAACGGTGTCGCGTAACAGTTGGCTCCGGCGCCGGTACGTGACGTGACCGACACGTGTGACTCACGAGTGCTGTTGCAGTGACCGCAAGCTCTTCGGACTTAAAAACCTAACCCTCCGTTGGCAGTCAGATACAAAGTGATGTCTAGTCATCAAAATATCTCGAGGAGGCATCCTTCTGAGAAACCCTGATATTAATCCTGATGTAAATACTATCTAAAAATATGTAACGTAATCAATCATCATGCACAAACTTTCACGTAGAGGAACGAATCTGCTATGCGTCGGCCTGCGCAATAACAACCCATGCCACCTTAGTTGTAGTTTAGTATTTTTAGCATTTCATTAGAAATCAGTCAAAAGTAGAGTGATTAGAAATAAACTAAGTATCTTAGAAAACAATAACCATTGCAATAACTATGGACATGAAATTGTGTACCTACATTGTACGACGTACGTACAGTGTACACTTTCGTGTCGTAGCTGTCTCGTAGCAGGTGCGCGTTGAAGTCTTTTGTAGGCGATCAACAATTCGTAAATGGCGCTAGTTATCTATCAATGGTTGACTGAAGGTTTCCAATTTGTAAGTTAGTTGTGCATAACAATACAACATATAAACTTAAGACTTAGCCAGACATATCATAGTTTTTTTTAACAGATATTACGATCATTATATGAGTAGGTACATATTTTTATCTGCTACAGTTGCTATTGACTGTGCGAGCAGTCTCACGGTCGCACGTACTTGCATCTGACATTTGAAGTATCTACGAAGAGTTAATTTGCTATGCGTGCCTTCTAAGGTTATTGACCTTATAATTATGTTGACTTTCTTGTATTTAGCAAACATACGCACTACTCGTCAGGAACTAGTTTTTTTATTGTTTATTTTTCTCGTTTAGTGTGATGAATGTTCGATATTAGATTACCTACTCGTTTATGCCTTTATTTGGCAGGTGTGATATGTGAATAGCTTAACTTTATCTACTGGTTTCGTTTGAATCGTTAAACTGTCCAAATGAAAAAGATATATGAGCTCTCCCATAACACTTAGCTATAATTTAGTTATGTATTTAGTTATAATTATAATACTTAGCTCATACATAGTCGCACTATTTTTGAGAAAGACTAGAAATGTAATAATACTGGCAAGCTTTGTTTCGAGTGACGAGTTATATTAATTGAATTATCTGTTTTGTCTTACGTAACGGATTTAGGAAACTCTTGAACGTTTCTAGCCCATCGTTTGACTGAACAATTATATTTTATTGCGGATCTTAAACGATTTCTATTAGCATCGTAATCGTCATCATCTAACTGTAAGAGCCGCCGCATCAAACCGAACCTTACCAAGATGAAAGGTAACGTTTATTCAGATTATACTATTATGTCATTCCGTTCATGTGTGTTGGACCCGATACAGAAGATTCTAGATCTTATGCAACATAGTTACGGTTGATAATCGCGCCGATCACAACCACCCACACGTCCCTCGGATTACGTAAAACAAAACCAGCCGGTTGGACATCGCACGACCAATTTTATTAACTCCACATTATTTATTTACAAAGGTATAAAAGATGTTGCACAATATCACATTCAGTGCGTCGTACTGGACTTGCATCACCAATAAATTAAGCGTATGCTGGACCCATCGGCGACAGCATATTTGAGCGGCAGCCAGTAACGGTGACGAAAATACCAATCGGTTGAAGTCGCATCGCCGCAACACGCGGAGCGGCGATAGACTCGTCACCGGCTCCCAATAAGCTAGCTTCTAATACTGTAGTAAGTCTAATGGCGGCCGATCTGGTCGACCTGGCCCTGCAGGTTGTTGATCACCTCGGACGGGAACTGGTCTCCGAGGATCTCGTACAGGTTGATCCTCTGGTTGCCGGGGATGGACTCGTAGGCCGCCAGCTCGATGCCTTCTTGTACCTGCACGTGTTTGCCATTAGAAAGGAGGATACGGTTGGAACATGTTCACGCATGTAAACACTATGTCAATGACTTTGTTGGCTGTTCAAGATAAGCCATTTTAGTGACTTTCACGATGTTTATCAAAAGTCAGAGTCGTTGTATTACAACACTGTGTCAGAACACACACACTTATTTTATTCAGATTTCATCCGAACAATCTCTTTTCAACATGCTGCGTCACTTAATTTGGGTTTCGTTAGCCGACAAACTCACTAATTTTAATGCTGTTATCATCAAAGATTTTATTATGAAAATGAAGCAATCCCGAAGAGATTAATTATATTATAATCATCAGCAGCGTAATTTGTCCAGGCCTCTCCTATTTAACGCCGCTGAGCCCAATCTTTGGCTCTCCTCATCCAGTCTCTGCCAGACACAATTCTCAAGTCGTCACTCTACCTAGCCGCGGCGGCCTGCACTACGTTTGCCCAGACGTAGTCACCACTCTAGTACTCGTCTAATTTAGAAGATAAATAATAAGTTTTGATATCCTTACCTTCTGGATGACAGCATCCTGCGGGATGAGGTGTGTGTTCTGAGCCTGCTTGATGGCCTCCTTGGTGTAAGCCGCGCCCTCGCGCTGCGGCGCCGCCGCCGCCACCGCCACCACCACCAGCAGGCAGAATACGTACGACTGCATGTTCAAGTCTTTGGGTTCGGCACTCAACCTGGGGATTAGAATAAAATACATGAGTTTAATGCCAATACTGGCATGTTGCCACCACTCCATGTCACCTAACTGACGTTTGAATCTGGTATCCAT
Source organism: Hylaea fasciaria (assembly GCA_905147375.1). Lineage (NCBI taxonomy): Eukaryota > Metazoa > Arthropoda > Insecta > Lepidoptera > Geometridae > Hylaea > Hylaea fasciaria. The sequence continues at coordinate 311,635 of LR990194.1, forward strand.
ATTAAGATTTGTACGTCACACTTGCAATCCTTGAATTTTTAGGTAACGTTGGTGAATTCAAATACAAACAACGAGCAATAAAGGTACACAAAAATAACTGAATTACAAACGTACAGTGTATTGCTTCAAAAAATGACTTTTTATCTAGGTAGTAGTACTACATTTTTGCTCTAGAAGCGTAACGATAGAGAATCCAGAAGTACCACAAACGTCGACTTCCTCCCATTCACTGTTACCAAACTGCGATCTGATCGGCTGCTCCCGTCCCTAGCAGCTGCAGCGTTACGTAAGTGGTGCGTATCACTCGCGGGAAAGCGCTCTAATCATTAGCACATACACTTTTACCACTTTAGCACATCGTCGGCGGGCACTAGGGTTGTACGGTCACGACCTATATTTTTGGAATCGAGCAAGTCTCACCTGTAAGTTAGAGCAGGAGTGATCCGCGCGCGCCGCGGTCCCGCTCATATAGCCGCCCCCTCCCCGCGCCACTTTCACTGCGAGGAGCGCCTGCGCAACTGTCCTGTCGATCCGTCCAGGCCATAAAGCTCGCGGCGTTGACGTTAATTGATTTATTAAAATTGCTCGCATGGTTGACGACATCCACTACGATGGAATGTTGATTTTATTCATAACGTTTTTAATTCATATACTCGTATACTGACATTTTCATATGGTAAGTTATTTTTAAGTATTTTTTTCAACAACCTTATTTCCTTACTGCTTAAATTATTATACGGTTAATGCCTAAGTCTTGAATATTTCTAATTAACTAATTCAGTATTATTAGATTTTATCGTATTCGATAGAGCGTACAAATAACAGAATTTATAGCAATTCATGATACAAATTGGGTTCACTCATTTTAATGCAAAGAATGTCTCGTATTTTGCTGTTTATAGTTAACAAATATAGATACTTTACACTTACTCTGCACTTTCTCACCTAAAACTATTCCATCTACCAGTTTACGCCTATCCGCTACCGCCCACTTGCACGCTCGTTTCATGGCCTCACATTTGGAAGAGGATTAAAACCACTGAACATCGGAATCGGGCGCAAAAAGTCACTTAGTACATATCAATAATACAATCGATACACATCCGGATTGCAACACATGTAAGTACCTACCAGCGGCCAGTGACGTGACATGTGCTCGGAATTATCTCATGCCATATATTTTTTATATAAAATTTCGAAAGTTCCGCCGTCACGATGACTAAATTAGACACATAAGTATTACATTTTGTACTTCCTGGCTGAAGAATGATTAGATGTTATTATACGTAAGATACGTGGATTGATCTCGATATTTTCCACGATTCATTATATGTTTTTAAGAATAAAATAGTAAAGTCCCTCAACGGGAACATGTTCTGACATCCATAATTTGTGATAAATTGTTTTTATTTTTATTTTGTTTAACTTTACTATTATATTTTTTCTCTGATATTGTACCGTCATTGAATGTTGTAGACACCTGTAAAGGGTATACATATCAGAATTTCTATGATAATTGTCATAGCCTAAAGTGTTGCTCCTTCAATTGTTTAATATGTGTACTGTTGGTGTTTCTTGAATAAATAAATAAATAAATAGATGTTATTATACGCATCCGTAGCGTTTTAATTAATAGTGGCAAAGTGGGATACAGGTATTAGAGAAGGCATTATAGTAGCTTTTTTAACGGAATTAGGATTCCATTTTATCACTGGCTGTCTCATCAGATGGCGGCCGCGGCGTCGTCGGCGCGGTCGTCGTTGATATCCCTCTTACTTATTATATACTCTTTGTCGTTGAGACTTACCTGTAAAATATTCACTATCACTTTAGCCATCGGTATCAAGAAGATTGAAGCAAAACTCAGGGAATATTAACTGGTGTAAGTTGTAGTCGTCCGATGATAAAATGGTATCTGTGTAATTCCATCGTTTGATCCAAAGGAAAACATTAGATTAGCAACATCTAGGAATAGCTCAAGGCTCTAGAAAGTAGCTTACTCACACTTGGTGATGAACCTTTTGGAGTAAATTGTTGTCAAACCCATCTCGTAGGTAAACTTTACTCCGTGTACCTATCGACCTTGTGCTTCTGAAATATTGAGAAGCAATCGTAGTAAAATATTGCATCGCCTTCATGAAACATCTACAATTTTCGAAGTCAATAGAAGAGTCAAATTTTGAGTTTAGGTGTTGGTAAAGTACCAACACCGAAACTCACATTTTTCCGTCAATAACCTCAGCCGGTTTTTAAAATATTCTTATACGCACCAATAACAAAACAAACAATACGTAACCGAGGAAGTGGAATGAAACCTTTTATTATGCTTGCTGCTCACAGATTAGGTTAATTTTACATACCCGTAGGTTGCAAGTTGCAACAGAATTCGTTACAATGCTCTCTAATTAATTCTCATAGTATTTACAAACTTCCTAGCTTCTATATAGTGTTACAAATAAAGACAGGATCTTAGTTACCTTATTCATTTAAATTGTCATAAAATGTTATTTTAAATTCTACAGAGTAAACTTCGGTTGATTATAACAGTAAAATACTTATAAAAAATGTAGAGGTATAAACTTGCAAGATAATAAATGTTATGTAAAATATTTTATCTAAGCTGGACTATAAATAAATGACTAATGTTAGAAGTGAACAAAGATCAACAATGCAATTTCGAAAAGATAATTGACCTAAACAGGCATTATCAACTTCACAATTCGAGATGTTGCAATATACTGGAAAATTCTGCTAAATAATCAGTAAATGAACCCCAAGTTTTTGCTCGATATTACGGAGCCGCCTCTAATGAGAGAATACCAGCCTCCACGGAGATCATATCAGTGATTAAGCAATAAAACCATTGAGTAACGAGCAGCACTTGCATAATTATGTTTTTGAGCAAAAATGTTTGCTGAAGTATTTTTTGTTACCTCGGAGTGCGATGTCTTGAAAAAGCTTTTAGCACATTTACTGCATTATGATACAGCTGCACACATTTAAAATTTTGTCTATTTGTATTGCATTGTAGTAAAAGTTCAAAACTGCATTTTTATTTTGAATACATTTGACTCCAGCATCATCATCGTCACCGTTTGCAGCTCAGTCCGCTGCAGGTCGGAAGTTTTAGCGCAACTCTTACGTATCTTATGGCTTCTTTCGATTAGAGTCTTCAGGTCACAACAACTCAAAGAGAATGCTTAGCTCGGCTTGTGAGTTACGTTACAAGAAAGATTAGCCTGACACAGCCGGCAGGGGGCGCAGGGGTCTGTCGAAAGGCTGTCACGGTCGCGTTGGGTAACCACGGTTACTGTTATGGATATCAATGGCTATTAATTTGCTCGTTAGACTTGTTGCTTACTCTGACTCTATCAATAGCGAGCGTCTTTGAAAGCTGTGACGACGACGCTTGTCAAATATAATGGTGATAATAAGCGAAGGTAGTATGTTATTGAATTGTCATGGTCACTAACACTGCAGTGTTTGGATTTATTAGGCTGCGCTAACACTATGTACACATGAGGTATGGAAATGTTGTATTGATCACAATACGATAGGTTCAGGCGTAGAAAGCTACAAATAAATCAGATTCATAATAATAGAATGGAATAGGAAATTTTTTTGGACACGAAACACTAAAACTAACTAGTACTTAACGATAACAGCAGCAACTGTGATGTGCCTTTTTGTGCTGAAAAATCTCACGTTCATGCCTGCAAAACAAGTAAAATTAAAATGTATGGAAATCTAACATTTAACTCTCACTGCGGTTTCTGTGCGGTCAAAAAAAAACAACGGCATGGTTTGGGGCTTGGTTATAATATTTTGTAAAAAATCGCGAACTGCGCTCGGGTGCGGAAGAAAACCCGAGATTGAGCTCCTCATAATTTTGAATTGTAAAGACATAGTTACCGATAACTTGTGCCGCAAAAGATAGTTTAGTAAAAGCTTGAAAATAGATGAAAACAATCAATAAATGCGAGATTTGAGTTATTATTTGTGATTTATAGCGCACACGTAAGCGGCTCCAGCCACGCAACAGGTAATAACCGTTTGAAAGTATGTTGCAGAGAGTTCAAAGAGGTGAGAGATGCTTGCGAATGCAGGCCGGTGCAGCGGGTCAAGCCATTGTTTGAAGCGCGAATTACATTATACTTACTAGGTTTTTGTTAGTGTCTTCGCTCTAGTGATGTCCTGAAACAGTGGAAGAAGCTATTTTTTCTGTGTCGATGTTTCAAATCTTGTTGGATAAGTCATTAGGTACTCAATAAATAAATACCAGTTATAGAGCTGTGAAAAGGGTATGCCCATGGCAATTTTAAGGTTCTGAATAGATATTATAGCTCAAAGAATGTGAATTAGTAGTTTTTGTGATGTTAGTACGTACAGATGATGGGTTTCCAAAGACTTATGAACTGCGAACAAACAGTAACAAAGTCCTTAAACCTTCAATTTACCATTGTTCGCAGTTCGGATATTTTGCATGCTAGATAATAATCTAATGCATCTCTTCAAATGACTATACTGAGAAATCAGTGGTTCTCACAGGTGTCTCACTACTTGAGTAATGAAAATTCTGGATGAGTTAGCTCCTTGACAGCGGCGGTACAACTTACTAGATAAAGCTCAAACTTGCTCTTCAGAGTTAAATTTCATAATTCAGAATGGCCATGAAGTATTCCAACCTCCGATAGGAGCGGAACTCCAAGAAAAAAGACGGTGTCTTCTAAGCGCAGCTTAGTAAAGGTAGTATCTGGGTCAGCGTGCGCCCGTAATGGTCACCATGCCACAGACGACCTTCTAACAGCCTGACGGAGGTGCCATCTATGGCAGACTGCGTTACGCTCGCGATTTGCATCCACTAACGACCTCTCCTTGCGTAATCGAGACCGTTCGTTATGAATGCATTATAGGCGAGCTGAGAAAAATAGGATTTACATTATTAGAAAGCCTTTGAAGATGTATTTTAATTGCCAAATTGTGAAGTGAGGCTCGCAATTTTACCTACGGTTATTGAGGTTGTCGATATAGTAGGGAAGATTTAAAAGATAATTCTCTATGCCCCCAAAAGAGATACTTTTAGATTTTAAATGTGAAGCGCTAATAATTCGAACTTTTTTACAATACATTTCATCACTTTAAGTACAACTACAGTGTTTGTAGTGTAATACTACTCTAAGCCTATTGTTTCACTTATATACATTAAGAGTGGAATCGCTTATTGAAACATTCTAAAATAATACCTAAAAGCACCTAGGTACCTACTTCAAATATTTCATTCAGTTCAGAAAGGTAAAATAAAACGCTACATTCAGTCTAGGTTTTTTTATTTGTAAAAAAACAATATAATTAAATAATACAGTGAGCACATGCGCTTATTGCCCGGGAAAAGAAGCTTGTCTTCCGGGGCAAGAAGCCGCACCTACAAGTCAACTGAACCGACTGCAGACACCGAACTCAGGGCACTCAAACAAACGGAAAGGGTAACGCTTCAGGCGCGACCTGCACTTTACCGACAACTACGACAAATTGCACATCACACACAATTGAGTTCAACGGCAGATAACGCAAGGTGACGAACAATTCTTGCGCACAAGTGACCATCACTGTCATATCCATTTGTTACATTGCGGTAAAAGTGTTCGGTCGCGCTCGAAGTCGACAGATTTTTAGCAATTTAATCAATATTCCTTACTCTCTACACTCTTGAGCCTTCCACATCCCAATTATGTCCATCGTAACACACCGCCTCTAAGTGCAATAACAAAAGTAGTGCGATCACATTCAATATCTAATCTACGCCTAAATATCCATAAGGTAGACAAAATTTAGTATATAAATCGTTTGTACCAAATGTGCGCTGCGAGTTGCGCCGCCGGCGTCAGCTGCGCGTGCGCAGAGCCTACGGCCGCGGTCGTCTATACTAGCAGCTAGCGGGAATGGCAACGTTGCGTCGGCGTGCGGCCCGGGGGCGCGCACTGTCACTTGTTGACTAGCTTGGTTGCTTACTTATCGATCACTACCCACGATCTCTCACTAAACAAATAAATAACTTATCCGCTAACACGAAAGACTACAGACTAACTTTGCTTCATAATTTGACACATCGCGACGACGCGTGGCGCGCCAAACTCGCTCCCTAAATTCTAGTTATAAATAATTTGTCCAGCTAATTAATACACATAATGGATACGACCGGGCGCGGCCGTCTACGTTAAATCATAATGAGTCCGGCGCGGAAATAGTTTCCGCGGCGGAGGGTCGACGACGGACGCACGAAGGGGTCGGGCGACGCGACGCTTTAAACCTAATAGTCTCTACGTTAACTTACAGTTTCGAGAACGAAACTTAATTACTAGAAAATGCTGATAGCTGAGGTTCCATCGAGGGTGCCGAGCCGGTCTCACTGCGGCGCGCCGGCTGCGGGGGCGGCGCTCTCCGTGGTGGCGGCCGCCGCCGGCTCTGGGGACGCGGGGGCGCCGGTCAGCCCCAGTTCCACGGACGCGGTGGCGGACTCGCTCGACGCGCCGTCTCCCGTTCCGGTCTCCGCCGGAGCGTCTTCTTGGGGCAACTCCTCTTTCAACACGACTTTGGTCGGCCGCCTGTTCATCGTAGGCACGTATGACTGGGTGATTATCTCTATGTCCTTCTTGTCGGTCTTGATATCCGTCTTGTCATCCGACACATTATCGATGATCGGCCGACGAGTGGTCGGCTCGGCTTTGTCGTTCGGCGGCGACTGGTCGGTGATGTTGCCGTCTTCGTCGTCTTCGATTTCGACTATTTTCTGTTTGTTGGCCGTAACTCCACTCTTGGTTTTGAACGATGGCATCTCGGTGATGGAGTTTTGGTTGAAATTGCTATTTTTGCTCTTGTAACCCACGTTGGCGGGTATGAGTTCGTCTGAATCGGAAGCGGCGGTCGTAGCCATAGGTTGAGGAGTCGCTGGTGCGTCGTCGTCGCTGATGGACGCCACGTCACTCACTAGGTTGATGAGATCTGTCAGAGCGTTCTTATTTCCTTCGGAGTTGTCGATAATGGCCGCGCTCTTGTCTGAATCTCCGGCGATTTTGATCAACTCGACGGCGTCCGTGGCGCTCTCGGAGGAACCGAAGGAAGTCAGGATGAACTCCGTCGTCTCGACATTGTCGACTGCACCGTTTTCGTTGGCTCTAGAGACCGTGATCACTTCAGAGTTGGATGGTGAAAATTTATCAATAGTGACTGGATCTTCGGTCGATAATTCGAGCGAGTCCTTTGATACATTCTCTGATGCCTCGTGAGGGTTTTGGTCGCTGGTTTCTATGGGCAGAGAACTGAGTTCAGTTTGCGAGGTCACCTCGGTTGCCACGTTAGACTTCGCTAAGGAGCTAGTGGTCTGCTCTTGTGGACTGGTAGGGCTCGATTCAATCGCCGAGGACTCTTTAGGTGTCGTCGTATCTAGATCTGATGAAGTATCGGTGTCGAGAAAGCTTACTTTTTCTTTTGGAATTTCTGGTTCATCAGTAGTAAATTCTTGTGAAGTTTTAAGAATAGATGCTTCTTCTGTAGATACACCTTCGAGTTTTGTAGCAACGTTTTGTTCTTCAGTAGCGGATTCCTCAAAATTCTTAGGTTGTGTTGGGTACTCTATGGAAATATCTTCGATGCTTTTAAAACTTTCGGCCGTTGTTGTCATGGTAGAGGGAGAGTCGCTGGCAGCTGTGGTTGTTGAAGTCACTGTGGTAGATGGCTCATTAGCAGCTGTAGTGGTCGATGTCACAGTGGTTGCAGCTGTTGTCGTCGACGTCTCAGTGGTGGCTTCTGTGGTCGTTGACGTCACGGTTGTAGCATCTGTCTTCCATAGTATCGTGGTGGATGGAGATCCATTGACAGTTGTTGATGAGACTTCTTCCGTATTTCTGGATATTTCATCTGATGGAGCACTGAGAATTTCAGTAGGAATTGCAGATCTTAGGTTTATCGTTGGATTTTCTTTTACAGCGGGTACATCAGTATTACTTGAAATGTCTAACTTTGCTGTGCTTGCTTCCGTCGCCAACTCAAATGATTTGTCAGTAGTAGTCTCAATAATTTCTGGAAGATATTTAGAAGTAGTCGTCAATGATTCCTTACTTTCGGTTTCAGTCGTAGGTGTGACACTTGCTACTATGACCTCTGGAGTGGAAGTATGCTCCATAGGAATGTGCTCGGTATCAGCTGACGGTTCTGGGACTAGCTCATCTCCGTGATTGCTAAGTACTGACAAGTCATCAGGTAGCGGCGGAAACGCTGGATTGTGATCTACAAACAAAGATGGATCGTCTTCCTCGATTGCTGGAGCTTTGGTCGTAGTAGCTACAGCTTCTGGTACGTTAGGGAAAACTTGCGGTACCCCCATGGTGGCTAATATTGGTACTTTGGAAGGATAGATCTCACTGTTAATGGAATCTTGCGTCGATAAACTGAACTTAGAAGGAGGAGCGTCATCGACTGTTTTGCGATCATCAGTCGTTTTAGTTATTTCTGATGATGTTGTTTCAGAGGACGAATGAACTTCTATAACAGAAGGACTTTCGAGTTCGATTTTCGTCGATTCAGCGTCAACAGCTTTTTCAGAAGTGGCTTCTCGAGTGATTAAGGGGGATTTTGACGAGGAGTATTCGGCAACATCGACGCTGGACGAAGGAAGGATCTCCTTGATCTTGACGTCGGTGATGATGGGGATCTCCGACACGGGCGTGATCTCTTTGATGGTAAATTCTGGCTTGACCTCTTGTGGTGGAGATGGCACGGCTTCCATTTGTTCAACAGGATAAATACTCGGGGCTGATGTCATGCCGGGTAGAGACGTTACGCCTGGAAATAAAGGATGTTATGTCAGAGATTGATGATTAAACTCTTCATTTCAAAGACTAGTGAGCCATATAGCCCTGTAATTAATTTGACAAAAACTGTATAAGTACCTCGTAGAGGGCAGTTGTCGTACTCCGGGCAGCAGCGGCCGGGCACGAGCCTCGGCGTGCAGTCGTCGCGCACGAAGCACGCGATGCGGCGGCACACCACCTCGCCGCCCTGGCAGTAGCACACGCGGCACGGGTCCCGCGGGTCCACCAGCTTCTCGCCGTTGCCGTACACCCGTCCCTCTTGTTCGCATTCTGGAACAGGTAAGCGTGGGAAATTGAATAGACCGAACCTGTGAATGTTTGCGCGGGCAGGCTGGCTGGGTGCGGCGCTCCGGACACGCGAGAGACTCACCGCACTGGTAGGTGGGGCAGCAGTGGTCGGGGCGATGCAGCGCCTTGCAGCCGGGCCGCGGCTCGCACTGCTGCTGCGCGCACTGCACGCCGCCCGCGCGGCACGTGCAGCGCTCGCAGGCGCTCGAGCCCGGGAACTCGTCGCCGGGCATGTACACCACGTCACCGAGAGCACAGCTTCCTGAAAACAATCGAAAACAAACGTTAGTTAAACGTGCATCAATAAAACTCATCCAAAATCATTTATCAGCGTAGGAAGAAAGAATCTCCGCCGAATAAATTGCCACATCTAATATGTATCCTATTCGATTCGGGTTCTATTAAGTTCGGCAAAAAATATGTACCGAATCCAATTTAGCCAACAAAAACTAAAATCAATTACCTTCTTTCAGTCCCATGTCCGCGCTGGTGACGTTTGGCAGCGGGCCCAGGGGACCTGGAGAGAAAAAACAGCATGAATAAAAGCTGTATAATCCATTCACTAAATTGGGGGTAAGTCTAGGGTAAGTGGATCTTTGGATTCGATTCCGAAGTTAGTGTGCCGCCGCCGCCGCGCCACGACGCGTCGCCCGTATCTAGGGTACCGATTGTAATTTGATCGCAGATATTTGCGTTCGCTCTCCAGATTTCGTAGAAAAATGGATAATAATATAAAAGAAATACGTTTTATTAATTTTAGATAGGCATTGGAAATTTATTGTAATGCTTTTAATAACGCATTTTTACACGGGTTTTTGCGCCATAGGCAGTGGGTACAAAAAATGGGCTATGCTTTACGAAACGGTGGATAGGACTTTATCGTCGTAACAACGTTTCCGGTTGAACAAATCGCAACACCATCGAATCAAAGTCATTATCCTCCCCTCACTTCCGCCCATATTTCCCCAACGTCCCGCCGTCAAGAAGATGACAGATGGATCCACTCTCCCCCATCTCTCCCAACTTGTCATGCAAATACATAAACCTGGGAATACAATAAATGTACCAAATACTGACGTAGGGTATTTTTCAATTTCAATTCGACACATCGTTGTACATGTGTGATGTTAAAATTGGTTTGTGTCAATGTTTTAATATGTGTGATGTATGTGTGTTCGCGTGTGAATCTCATTGTGTGAAGGTAAAAAGTTCTCTTGACACATCGGCATGATTTTAAACTGTGCTTGCAAAATACCATATTATTATTATTTCGTCTCCGTCTGTTCGGTCGAGAACAAAGTTTGTTAATCAACCGGACTCCCTGAAGCAAGGAAACGATCCAATTGAGTACCACTGGGCACGTTGGACGTTGCTTAACTTTTACCGGTTAAAAACAAAAGAACAATTTAGAGCTAGCCTCTCAGCTCACGGCACAGTCCATTACCTTCATACGCCGAAGCTTCCCGCGGGGCTGACAAATCGGCCATCAAAGAACCCTTTTAATGTTCTACATCGTGCACCCCGTAACGAGCTCGGGCCTCCGCGCCGCCATTATACTCCCTTCAGTTGATTTACGCACTGAATTACGCTGAATACACGCGCACTTTTTTTTGCCTTTATGGCGTGTTACCGGGCTTCATTGCTTTTCATTTTATTGAAAATGTGAAGGAGTTTGAAGAGATTAAAGAGTGTACCTACTAAGAAAATTGTAACAGGAAGAATGCCTAACTAAATTGTAAACTTGTTTCACTTTGATTAATAGGCTGTCGAAAATTTTAAGAACAATAGGAGAGTACCATAGTAACTACATACCTAATATTTTTATAGCATGCCTAGGTACGTATCTTTCCACACCGTACAGCGACCCACCTGCGCAATATCAATATTGAAGCATCCAGTTTTCCTAAACGCCATGCTATAAGTTTACATACTTTAGCAATCAACATACACCTATTTTGTTAACATTATTTATTAATAACATATTTAACATACTTTTGATACAGTTTGTTCTTGTCTTATTATGTAAGTCCGCATAGGTAATCACGCGCCCGTCGTGCTTGTATGAGCCGTAACGCCTGGTGTTTATATCAGCGCAAACATACTAGACGCGCACCGCTGCGACTGCTCTTTTTAGTTTCGTAGAATGTGAATAACTGTGCTGCCATGTCCGCAATATCATCACTTTACTAGCTGCGCTCACGACGTCTCCACCCGCATTGACTATAATGAAAAGCTGCGGTTGATCATATGTGTTATTTCCGGAACTAGCCCGACAAACATTAAAATCAGTTCAGCCGATTTAGCGTATGCTTGATTAACAAACAAATACTGATGACATTAGGATAATGAACTTCGTACCACCTAAAATTGAGTTGGTTTAACGATCGGTAGTGGTGTCGGCGTCGGTACCGGCATCAGTGTCGGCGCGCGGTGAACAAAATGAATCGATAAAACGAATGAATGACATGAATTTATTTACATTACATTACGGAAGATTTGTTTGATAAATAATTTATTATTGCAAACGAGTTTTAATTTCCTACTATCTCGTGATAAACCTATTTACTGTGTACATACTGTATTTCCTGAGTAAATGTATACCGCAGATACTGTTGCTAACCGCGACCTCGCCCTCAGCCGAGGGCGGAGGCTATACTACTACTGTGCTAGTTCACAACGTCCACGCTGTTTACTTCTGACTACAGGTACACCATACCATTCGGTTCACCAACGGTTCGATAAAAGCATAGTCACGTCTCTGTGCCTGTAATAATACTGGTAAACTGCTGGGGCGGAATTGGCGCGTCTGGAGTGTCATTCCAAAGCCATTATAACATTATAGCAATACTAGCTGCGCCCCGCGGTTTCACCCGCGTTTGGATCATATACGATAACATATCTTTATAAATTGTAGCCTATGTTTATTATTGTCGTGTTTTATTATTATTATATTCGTGTTGTATTATTCTGATATGTAAGCTATATTGTTGTGAAGTTTCATCAAAATCCATTCAGTAGTTTTTGCGTGAAAGAGTAACAAACATCCATCCATCCATACATACAAACTTTCGCGTTTATAATATTAGTAGGAAGGATAATGGTAACCTATTCCTACAACTTTTGTAATAATTCCGTCCTAAAGCAAAAAGTCCTTTTTATATTGACGACTCCACTAAAAACCTGCCTAAAAAGACTGCCTAAAAAAGTCTAGCCATAGACCCCAGAGTGGAAATACATACCTACGGAATAATGACAATTTATAGGTTATAGTTATAGGTAAGATAAGAAACATGGTTGCTTATCTTACAGGTTTTCTACATGAAAAATTTGTAGGTACATCTTCCGTAATGCAAATACATAAGAAAGCATTCAATCGAATAATTTCCTGGATTTATTAGGTGTTATTTCTGATTTTAATTTAATGTGAAGTTATTAAAATTATTTATAAAAAAATGCTGACCCATGCAATGCCAGGCGGGTAGCTATAGCGACTACTTAAGTCATAGATTAAGTAACAGTAGTATAGACTAAGCGAAACCGGTCGTAAACCTTTACACACTCGTTGTTAGCCGCGACGCCGCCCTCGACCTCTGAGGGCGGGCGGCGAGCTGTATGTGGGGCGGCAGGAACTAACCTAGCCAGCTCAACTAACCTACATCGTTGGATATTGGCTATTAACCTCTCGCTCGAACTGCGTGTGCTTAGCAAGTGAGAGCAAGCTATTCCCAATATGATCGTAGACACTATATGCATGTATATATGCCTTGTCATTTGTGAAAACCATACGAACCATTACAAGGTATAAATCTAGGAGTGCTTAGTTGTGAGCTCAGACTGATAACACACCGCGTTTTGTCATTTACACGATACATCATAAATCGCTGTTTGTTACGATCGTAAACTTTCGATGAAAGTAGAGTCCGATTCGCACTTGGCTGGTTTTTTTTATCTTATCATTTTTTAAACATAAAAAACCTATAAGTATTAAAATACAATTCGAAATAGATTAGGTTAAGTATTTTACTTTCTGCTCAAACTAGCTAGTCTCATCGCCTAGGTACGCTTCGTCCTCGGGTTCAATTGCACTTACTCTACTTAATTTCATGCCATTCTCGCAGTAATTAGAAACAAGCTGCAATCCAAATAACATGCCCTACATCTGCAAAACAGAAGTCTTGGAAGTGGCATCTCTACAGAAACCCGTATACCTACTCGGTAGAGCCAGTTCATTACGCAGATCGAGTAGAGTCGCCTACTTTAATTAAAAGCTAGAGTCGCGGAGGGAAGGGGAGGCGAGTTCTTATTCCGCGTCTTTTCATGTGGAATATGTATGAAGATGGGATGAAATAAATTATGTACCTATCGTGTTCTAGCTTCATAAAAATGTAAATAGGCGCCTTTGACAAAGTTGGTTAGCAGTCGCCCGTCGAAAGATCATTTATTTATATTTTCGTTGGTGTTTTGAAGAATAACATTATTATTCTCTATCCGTATAATTAAAGAAGCTTTCCCGTTTCTAAATATAAATTGACGTGTGACCAAACTGCGCTCAATATCCGTCTAAATAAAAAAATACACGTGTGTCCAATTTACATTGGATTTTGCGTGTTACTAAATTACACTAACCCAAACATAACTTCGTTTATAGCTTACAGCTAGAGTGTTCTAACTCACGAACCCACTATAAGACACAGAATAAGTAAAAGACTGTACGTTAATAGTGAGCGGCAGTAAAAACACTCTCAATGATTAACACAATGGAATGAAAGCAGCCGCCCCGAGCAACGCCGGCTGCGAAGTACTAACTCAAACATAGAGCATTGCGACGTGACTGGGCGGAGCGGAGTGAGGCACGAGCGGTAGCGGGCTTGCCAGATATTATTACCAGCTATAAAACCCTTAAAATGTGCCCTAATATTATGGTAGGTACACTGTACGAACATAACTCTTGGTTGGCAATGTATAAACTATTTTTAGCGTTTCGCTGTCATGCTTATATGAACGCCGGTCGATCGCTCACATCATACGCAAGTGGTCAAAATTTCAATAATAACACCATTACGTAAATTATGCAAATATTGAATTGCCGAAGAAAATTATAAGTTACTGGCGGTAGACACGAATGAGAAGCAATATTCAAACGTGCTGATTTAATTAATTCACATGAATGATTGTTTACAATCAGGCGGATGGTGGGATCCTAGGTTGGGTCGAAGCCTGACTAAAATTATCAAACTTAGAAGTAACACTTTACATCAACAACCATCGGCGCAAGGATAGACGACATTGTACCGTAACTGTGTTCCCTAGAGACCGAGGAAAATCTGGCGCAAGCAAGACGCCCAAACTCTTATACGGTACCGCAACTAACATAATATAGATAGAAGAATACGATCAGAAGCCGAGGGATACGGGCTGATTAGATAAATAAAATAATTATAAATAAATAAATAGTTTCTAACGCACTACATACTCATGTGCGTTTTAGAATGTAAACACTACATGAATCACTGAGCTATAATAATAACATCAGATTGTTACCTCTACAGAAAACCCTATTACGCCGCTGTTCATAATAATTATAGTATGGTGTATTTTTTATGTGATACGTTTGCCAAGTATAACTATAAAATATGACATGCACTAATATACTTAGTGACTAGATTATTGACCGCGTGATCGGGCACGTGTGAAGATGTTATGTCGATTAACTTTTACCTATAGGTGTTTTGTGGGCATTGGTTATATCTTTTTTATGGAGTTTGGTATTAGTAGAGCAGTTAAATACCACTGTTAGATCAAAGTAGGTGCAAAGTAAATAATTTACCAGGTAGGTACTTTGATCTATCCGTCACGTGAGAAGAACTGCTTTTTTCGTTGTCTTCGTGAAAATATAGGAATGGTAGCCTAGTGAGCGAACGTCCGTCTTCGAAAACGGAGGGTGTACGTTCAAATCCCGGACTCAAAGTACCTACGTAATTATCACTCGCTTTTCGGTGAAGGAAAACATCGTGAGGAAACCAACATGCCCGAGAATTATTTCGGAGACGTGTTATCCACCTACCTGGACTAGGCCCTCGTGGTGGATTATGGTCTAACCATCCTCACGAAAGTGAGGGGAGGCCTTTGCCCAGCAGTGGGACAGTTACAAGCGGAATTATTATTATATCGTGAAAATAATTTAAACATACCTACTTGCTGCATAAAAAAACGTATTCTTTTTTGTTTTTTGATATCTATATCTATCAGTCGTTTTATACGAGTAACAACGTTTGCAGGAGTCCAGTTGGCCCCGAGAGTGAAACAGATTAAAACAAAAATATTGGAGCAAACAAAACCGGCAGCAAATCCGCTGTACCCACCTACCGCGCGCTACCTCCCTGCAATTACTACGCTCCCAAACATCGCTTGTTTTCAATTGTGGAAAAACGGGTAAATTCCGACCATTTTTCATTTCAACCTCCATTGCACCCCTTTACGCGGGTTTTTCTCAAATATTCCGAATATAAAGCATCTCCTTTCGCCAAATGACGAATAGACACTGCGGAAATTTCGTGACGGTGCAGATTTTCTTAAGTATTTTTCTGCTTTCTGGTTATTCCACCATTAACATTTAATAAAACTGCTAATGGGTATTGTGACAAAAGAGTAGATTCACGCCTAATTGTTATAACTCTACAATGATTTACGTAATTAGCTGCCACATATTGTGTAAACGAAAAGAACCGTGGCTCATTTAATTAACATAATACACGTTACTTGATTACTCGAAACTGATTCAATGTCACTTTTTTGTATTCTCATCAATTTTTAATACTAAGTACATAGTATTGTCTTTTTAATTAACTAGCCTTCCTGTTTCAGAACTATATTTTAAGTACACGGAATAACGATATTGTGCAATCGAATCAGTTAATTTCCTCTCTTTCCTTGCTCTATTTTGCCTAAACCTCCCGATAGTAAAAGCAACGATTCAATGTTTGTGTAACCCGGAGTACAATCGGTTCCAAAGCCCTCAGCAGCGCAATCGAATCTCCTCGAATGTTTTCCATTGCTTTTTTATCGCACATACAGCTCCGAGTGACAAAAGGAAACCGTCGATGTATGTCGCATGCAGGACGAGCCCCGGCGCGCGGCTCGGGATAGACACGGGATGTCACGGGCGCGATCGATACGGCCGCGCCCGTGGGACGACCGGTATTGGTCCAATTTGCCGCCAATTTTCTATTTTCCCTCAATTATGGATTCCACGAGGTAATAATAAGCCTTATGACTATTTTAGTTGCGCGCTCAAACTGCTGAAGTACTTATTTTAGAAAAAGCTTTCTTTGGTGAGCAATGAATGTTACAAAAATATTACGTTAGAAATCCAAATAAACGGAAGTAACTAAAACCACAGTCCTAATTCTATCCCCCATTTTCAGTTACAAATTATTATACACAAATTATCAAGTATTACATTAAATTATATATACTAATTATTAAAATGTATTTGTAATAATATGTATACGTGCAAGAGACGCTTTTTCCAATCTCAGCTAGTCGCCTCCAACACGTGCCGCCGCAGTTTTTGCTACTAAATTGGAAACACTTATTGTGCTCGCAGCTGGCGGTATGGCGCCAGATTCGCAGCAAAAAGCTCTTTGATACATGTTCTTTGGGCTTTGACGAGCGCAGAGCGAGCTCGTGAAAGAAATGCTTTCGTAAACATGTTTTTCTTTTGGACTCAAATATGATTTGTGACCTACAAGTCGCGAGGCTATCCACTCAGGTGAGTGGGCGTTATACATTTCTAATGTTTCACCTCGTTTGAAGAGTTGAAATTGCTTTTTCTTTACAACAAATAATAATTCTAACAACCTGAAATGTTATATTTGACCTTTCGCTTTTTACATTATTATGGCTTAGTTTGCCGAGTTAATATTTGCCATCAGATAATGGGTCGTTGTACTCGCTGTAGGTACCTACTTACTTCGGATGAAGTTGCCCAACTTTTGGAAAATGTATGAAAATTTCGACATAAACTTTGGTCAAACTACGTTCATAAATATTATAATATATTAATGATAAAAACAGTCCTAGTGAAATCGTGGGTATTCTGTTGAATATACTTTCATTGTCTTTGTGAATATTAGAAACGATGTCTAATAATACTGTAGTGATTATATAGTGGCTGCCGTCTATTACGATTTATTATCATCTTTTTGTAGTTGGTGTATCTAATAATATTTTATCAGTTTCCGAACTGATATGATCATAGCGACGGAAGAAGGTACTTCTCAGTAGGTAACTAATAGCCGATTGATAGAGTTTGAGCCCATTATGAGCAGATTGAAGTACTTATCAAATACGATACCTATCCTACCTATTATAATATAAAAGCTTGCCTTGAAAAAGATTATTACATCATAAGCCTAAAAGATAAAGCGTCTGAATAAAGTAACTTTGAGTAGAATCACATTCAGAAGAGAACTAAGTATTTAAATCTCAAAACTGTTGTCCTCAAGAAGTCAAGAGCAGATAAAGTACGCGTCACCTCGTTCCCCAGCAATCAGAGACTGGCTCTGCATTACCGATTCATGAGACGTTGGCATTCCTCGCACGTAGACTCGAGGATCTGCTGATGAGATCGCGGGCTTCCTCGCCACTCAACCTAACAAGATATTTGCGAGTGTCACGCTCGTGTCATTGAAAATAAATGCAAGCACCTGAGATTAATCTACTAGGTTCATGGTGCTTATACCACGCACAAAAAAATGGGTATTCCCAATGACGCAGATACAATTTTTAGATGATGTTTGTTCTGAAAATGACCGACAATTCGTGAAATATAGCAACAAAACAGGGTATGCGTTTAACTATAGCAGAAACTTGACTTTTATGTTGGCGATTTCGCAACAAGGAAGCATCATGATTCCCGCAATATAGAAATGTCATTACGTCGAGCCCGCCTCTATACATGACACGTATTACAGGACGTATCATATACATAATCTTATGCATGTATCGATAAGGCATACCTCGGAGAGATGGCAAGATGTGTGCGGTCATTACCGGCGCATGGTATGTAGCTGCCAGCCGCTGCTAATATTAGTTCGTGTCATGCATGATTGTGTAATGAAATTGTGTCAAAAAGTCCCTTTAACGTAGTATACTCACTCATACGTAGCTGTAATTATTTTGGTGTTGTTTATAACTGCAGATATCAGGCTTATTACATTGCATCAATTGGGGCATGGAAATGTCGAATACGTGAATTATTTTTGTAATCCGGTAAACTAAACTAGATGAAGTAAACGTTCTTGGAAACGAATAACTCATGTTCCGTGATGGAACTTTAATGAAATCTAATGAACCCGTGGCAGTAAGCTACCGCGGCGCGTCCTGTGAGTCACGCGCGGAATGCCGCCCGGCAGCCTCCGCCCCGCGCGCTCTGACCATCGTCTAGCATGGGCTTGCATAGCACAATACTAACCTCGACAGTGCCCTGTCATAATAACACATCTCGCCTTTATGTTGCAACTATAAAAGAGATTGCCGTAACATCTACAGCGTCATGGAACGAAAGTGGTTATACATATTTATTTACTTAATCTCCCTTACTATCAGTAAAATCTGTATATAGTCCGAGTACTTAGTCTAGAGATTCTATTCTATTTAGAAATCTTTGCGTTGTTGTTTCGAGAAAAAGATGTAAAAGTTAATGTTTCGAAGTAAATGCATTATTACAAGCTACTGTTAATTGTCCGTGTTGGCCGGAACTAATTTAATGCTGCCATAAAAGTATGTAGGCAACACAACTGGGATAAAAGCTATGAACGCAAGGTAGAGCTATCAACCAAAAGTCTATTCACGAGGCAGCATTGTTATGGCTTTCAGTGACGAACTCACAAAATGCGTGATTCATGAAGGAAAAAATCTCTGGAAGGTTACGGGAAACGTCGAGTTGTCTCTCACAATACAGAGAGGAAGCCGTTAATAAAGATTAGCAGACACATCAAAGATGAATAGCTATTTTAATGGTGATTATCGCATTGTATTTTGTAATAGATTTTAATACATCCGAAGTAAAATATAGTTCTTGCATCTCCCTAATCAACGGACTAAAAGGCGAACGGTACCTAATTAAAACCTATTGGCTTGTATTGTACTTACGTCATCTTTATAATTGAATTTAAAAAACATTATTTCGATATTGTATCCACTCATATAGTTCAATAACTTTAGCGCCTGCACACGGGTCTCGCCGCGTGTGAACTAATAGCTTCGACCTTCGCCGCAGAGCCTCCGTGACTCATCATCACACCAAATCTACACAAAATATCAGCGGCAGACTAAAAGCTCAAGTGCCGACTTTTTAGGAAACAAACAAACCAACTTTATAACATAAAAACATGCTAAATATCTGATAATTTATTTTATAGCAGCGTTAACATGTTTTACGTGAATCAAAATACCAATTAAAAGTTTAAAGATTACGAGGAACATTCATCGCGAATGTTTTGAATTTAAGGACCTGTAGGCAGCGAGCTTCCGTAAAATGGGCGGTTTTTTGTCAAAAAGTTAAGCTGTAATTACAAATATTTATAAGCCAGAAAAAATACAGTGTATAGCCAAGTGTTTCAGTTAGCTAATAAATCAATAATATTGGACTAAAGTTGTCTAGTATCTTGAGAAAAAAATTCACGAGAAAGGACCCGAAAAAAATCTTTCGTCACATAATGCTCAACATTTTCAGCGACAACTATCATATTTTTTGGAACCATAAAAAAGGCAATTTTATTTTCCAATGAAATTTGAATTTTCCAATGAACTGAATCGATTCCGTTCTTCTAAATTAATAAAAACGACGAGAATATGATCAGTTTGAGCGCGTACTAGGCGACTCAGTACCCGCTACGGCGTTTCAGAGAGAGGACGTATGTCGCTGTTCCTCAAAATTTTCTCGTCGAATTTACTGTTTGTTCTCCAAAAAAATAAAGCAAACAGAATCTCTACATGGTATACAACTGGTTTATTTACTTAGTTGCCGTAAATGACTTCCTTCGACGATTACTAAACTTTTATTATAACCTTTATTACTTTGTATTTATTCTCCATTGTGTGTAAAGAATAATGGCTAATATGACTATTCTTGCACCACCTGTAACTGAAATTAGCAGCAAAAACGCGTTTTTAGATTGTTCACTTAAATAAAACTGGGATTTCTTATGATAGTTTGGAGTTAATCAAAGGAGCAGATTATGATTGTATATTAAAACGAAGATGTAGTGAACTTCCGTTTTCCATAATGGCGGATCTGGCGGATGCATATTCTGACGTTTTATTTTTAGCACACTTCCAGTAATCTTTCTGCTCAGCTATGAGCCAGTTTTTTCAATGTTTTTGCTTCGCACGATTTGTGCATTTAGTCACTGTCAAATATTATACTGTAAATTCGAAAGTAACACTGTTTCTCTGTTTGTCTGTTTATTTGTATGTTTGTTTGTTTGTTACTTTTTATGGCTAAACGGCTGGACCGATTTCGATGAAATTAGGTATAGAGAGACAACAAAAATGAAAATGAAATTTGGTAGATATATGGGAGAAGGAAAGATGAGGACCTGGGGAGATGGGGAGATGGAGAGCAGCAGCTGGAGAGATGAGGAGATGGGAGATCGGAGATGGATGAGGGATGGGAGATGAGATATTGGGAGTTGGGGAAAAAAGCGATGAGGAAATAGGAAGATAGAGATATTGACAGAGACGTGACGTGCCCGATTGATTTACAATAGCATACAAAGTTCACGCATATTGTGTTCTTACTATAGCTGGATTCGATTTAAATGCAGACGAAGTCGCGGGAAACAGCTAGTATTCCATATTTTTACAACCTCGTGGTAAAGTAAATTTACAGTCATAGCCACGATTCAGTAAACTTTACTGAAACTAGCTTTTACGCGCGACTTCATCCGTATATGAAAAAGCAACTGTTTAGAAAATAAATATTGAAGTCTTTGTATCTCTATCCCTGTCCCTGTCCCTTTCCTTTTCCCTATCCTTAGTCTTAACCTTTATATTTTATCAAGAGCCTAAAATAATGAAGTGTCAGATCACCTACTTGAGAAATTATGAATTGCCCATATAAATTTTCAACTCCTATTTATTTGGATTCTAAGATCCCTATTTTTTCTGACGAAAAATAGCCTATACCCATCTCATAGGTCTAATCTTGGTCAAGATTGATTCAGCCGTTTAGACGTGAAAGGATGGCAAAAACTAAAAAAAAACAACAAACACACACACACAGTTTCGCATTTATATGTTCTTAGTACGGATGCCTGACACTGGCTAAATGCACAAATCTTTTACTCCGTCATTGTCATTGTCAAAATATACTTATATCAAAAAGAAAATTATGGAAGTGGACTAAAGAGGATGTCTTGTATCAAATGGACTTGACAAACGCGCATACCAGAAGGGACCAACACTAAATAAATTTAATACAACTTATTTAGGTGTGACTCCAATAATTCGTGCGGCATTCTAAATTTGATAGGATTATAGTCAAGGAGGTAATAATTTATGTAATGCTGGCGGTAATAATTCTTTAGGAACGGAACGTAGCATCTCAGACCGCTCGGCCAATCTGACATGTCATTACAGTGTCGAAATAATTGAATGCTTCAGACTAAAGCCTACGTAGTAACTATCTAGTAATCTGTGCTAAGGCCACGTGATGCCGTTAGTAAGAGTATAATAATTATGAATTAGCGTTTTCGACTTGCCGTGAGCGCGGAGCCAGCGTGGCGCGCGGCCCGGCCAGGTAACTTTCATCTTCTAAAATACATGAATCGCTCCTATATTAGCGCCTTAATCTCGAATTTTACATTCCGGGCGCGTATCGAAAAAGTTTATGAAAATTTTGAGTTCATCAACATTCTGTTGACAGAATATTATACAAGCATGACATTGAGAGTTGACACAAGTTAGCTCCAGGTATTTTGAGATGCTATCTACCTACTTCCAGTATAAGGGAATGAATAATGATCAAGACATCATAATAAATATGTAATAGTTAGCAATGTTAGCACAGATTTTAACTCCTTTCGCGAGCCACTCACCTGCATATGCGAATGCTATGAAATGTATTGTAACCGTCAGCGCTAATAAGTAACTCGACGACGCCATGTCGCCTTTTGACCTGTAACAATACAAAAAACATTATAAATACTATGTCAAGCATTGCATTTGGGATTGTAGATAAGATCGAGGCGCGTCTTTCTTTATGCAATGGTTTGTTTTTAGGTTGTCTTGAAAATATTATTTCTCTGTCGCCAATATGAACTGAGTAAATTGGTTTTAATCATCAAATGTTTGTGTTTGATCACTTTCTCACCTGGTGGATTGAATAGGGCTATATGTCATTTATTTATGTAATATTATGTCGCTTTTTTTACTTTTCGGCTATTTGGACACGTCAAGGCGTTCCAGTCTTTTGTAGCGCGCGTGTAAAATGTAGAACTAGGTATGATGCTTCGTGCTTACAGCAAATATCCACCAAACAACGTGATGCTTGTATCTACTGACAATACACCTGGTTTTCACATACCTCTCGAAACTCAATTAAATGGGCAGATGACGTGCCAAATTATCTCGTACCAATAAACTACGTGAACACCACTTAAATTATCCTGCAACAATTTTGAAATGCTAAAACGTAAAGCTTTCTTCAGCGGAGGTTCATCTATTACTGAAGCGCCGTTCCGGCAAGTGCTGAACGCGCACCGTTCAGGCGCGCTCGGAGAAAAGCTGCATCATCACAAAAACAGCACATTGCGAAGTGCGCGGGCGCAGCGCGTGTGGGGTCGCTGACCTTCGCGCGCAACCATTCCACCCCTAGACATTACACGAATTGTCAAACTAAACTGTGTTACTTTACTAAAACATCGATGTGTGTTACTAAGCTAAAACTCTCACATACACAAGCAAAATCAGTTGAGGAAAGAGAATCGAGGACAGACATTTCAATTTGGTGACAAATCAATAAACACAGTTTAACAAAGAAGGCGAAACACTCCGATCCGCAGACAATTGAAAGGATTCCCAGACCCTCGCGGCGGCACAGGGGCGAAATGAGGCGGACAAATAAAGAGTGACAAGCTGTTATCGGGAGCCCCATCGCTCAGGCCGTTGACGAAAATAAATGAGGAGCAATAAGCGAACCGTGTCGCCGACACCCGCGTGTAGCGCATGTGCACAGCCTCACAGCCACCAGGCAAACAATACATAGCACGAGGCAAACCGACCAATTTATTGACATGAAATAATAGGTTTTGATATTATTAATTTGATATTGAAAAATAACATTTATGATTGACATCACTTTTTTGACGGACTGTATAATTTGCACGTGCGGTAGAGGTGATGACTACTACTAAAATTAAAGGTGGTGGACTCGACCGCACGGGCGAATTTATTGCAATCGAGATAACAAAACGACCAACTCAAACCACATTTAAATTAGATTAAACTAAGAAAGTGAACCTTTTTAGTGATTGTTGCTAAAAGGAATCGCCAAAACACATTTTCAAGAACGGGTCGATAATGGTATTATCCGACACGGAGACATTACATTTTATAAATCGAATATATCGAGCTAACTGTATGTCACATCCTAACGCAACATTCGCCGCTGACGCCGGCACCGGCGCGCCCCCGCCGCCGCCGCCCCGCCGCGCCGCCGTCGCGTCCTCTATCAATCCGGCGCCCTCAATCCTTCAATAGGATAATGGCAGTGTCCCAGCATCGCTGGACTTTCCGTGTGAAAGTCCCCTTGGGAGGCGTCCAACGCCGGCCGCCTGACACCGGCTGCGGTTTAGAAGGTAATTTTGGCACGGGGACGTAATGTGATACAAACGTTTATGTAATAATTATGTACCACGGAATAACTAATAGTAAACGTTCCAACTTTTGCAACACGTCTGTTTAGATACTAATACATCCTGACACGCTTTGTTAATAATAAAAACAATCTGTAAGTCGTACCAAATGGAATATAGTAAAACAGAATGAATAATAAGCGGCTGATAGAGGTTGTCGTCTTACCACAAAAAATTAGACCAGAGTTAAACAGATGTTTATAAAATGCCATTCGACAAAATCGATGTCTATCACTCGCGTTTTCTGACTCAATCCTGGCATTCCTAATTATTTTACTTGTGAATTTGTTTTTGAGGTAAAAAAAAGTGATTTGTGGCGAAAATATTTAGATTCATCTGTTAAACTCTAGTTTAAATCTTTTGTGGTAAGACCGTTGGAGTTTATCCAATAAGCAATAAATTCTTAGCGTTATGCAAATCAACAGTACAATATTAAGCGTGTCATTTACAAAATAATTATTTCTGGAAATCCATAATTACTACAACATGGCAATGTAGTTCTTGATCAAATTACAATTAAAATTATGTAGTACCACGCGAAACGTGGAACCGACAGGCACAATCATGGATTCAGTATAAAGCTGTGGGCACAATACTTGTGAAGTGGTCTCGAGTGCTCGGCTCGTGAGCGTGAGAGGCCTCAAGCACCTCGAGTGACTCGGACACACTACCTGTTTCTCTTTCGATAAAATTTATACGTAATTATGAGCTTGAAAAAAGAAGAAAATTTTAAATAAAAAGTGCAATACCAATTCCTGGCGATGACATCAAAATTGTGATTGCTGATTTATAAATGCCACGTCGAATGATATCATTTTGATAATAAAGTATAGTGCAGGTTGCACTTTTAGTCGCCCTGTTAAAAATAGTTTCCAGTTGCTATAGCTATTCGAGAGATTTTTTTTAGGATATTTTATGTGAGTTCATAATATGACATAATATTAATTTATGTATCTACAAACATTATAAGTCGCAAAATGCAATAAGCATATTCCGAACAAAAAAACAGTGTATGATCTCTTTTTATATTTCTAAGCTCATATACAAAAGCTCTAAAAAACTAAACTGAATTCGAACCGCAATTTCAATGGGCATGCACCGCAAAAAGTGATAAGTAGAGTTGGCGCCATCATATTTTTTTTTTGACAGTTAGTGCCAGAACCGCTAGTTCTTTCTTGTGAATATTTTTTTAATTGTTTCTGGGTCAACGTACCATGCAGGGGGGCACTGGCCACTCCGGCAAGTGTATCGGCTCGGCTTAGCCGACATTGAGGACGACACATTTTTGGAGCGGTTGTCAAAATAGGACTGCAATGTTTAGCAATGTTGGCATTACATCCTGTACATCATTGACGCTATTCATCACCATCTCAGTTCGTTATCATGTTACAACTTTATGGTAGTATTATAATATATCGTCTAATAAACTTTATAATTTTTTAGTATTTTGCTAATAATGATACATAATTAAGTGTCAATGCTAAAAAGCCATGGCAAACATAGCCATGCGCGAATGGGTAACTCTGTGGCAAATAGAGATACCGACTATTCCAATACAATATGAAACGTCCCCCTCCAGCCTCCCCTCGTATCCGCAAACACGCGATGTCAATGAGTGCGCATAATCGCCGAAAACAAACCGTGCTTAGCGGCTCGCCAAATATTGACACCCTAAGCCAATATTTACCCCAGACAAGAATATTGCGTGTTTATCGCACGCAAACAATCGGATACGTGTCGAGAACTACAAAATATCATATTATTTTATATGTATTATTCATTTGCATCATAACGTGAGTCGTAACATGATTGTTTGTAATGATGGTATAATGTTTGGTTTCAGTTGAAGCCTCAGTTGTAGTAACGCGATATCTTGTACATTTACAACTGCTATCTGTACATTATACATTTTACGGAACCACCGTAAAGACTCAAACTGATAATATCCCAGCTCTTACAGTAACACTAACTTACACAAACCGATACAAACTGGGACCAGCAGCTAACGAAAACTAGAGTAGGCGGTTCAACAATACGTCAGCTAAGCACATAGATTGCGTCAATGCAATTGTATTGTGGTATCGATGACGTCGCGACTCCGTCGGATTTAATTGAATAGGTATTGTTGTCCATTGTGAGCATCACAGGTTCTCTGCAGCTCGTGAGAAGCGAGAGATCGATATGGCAGGATAAAACTGTTAAAACTGTCATTTTCGCTACTCAGACTCTAGTGTGTCGAGGACCATAGAATAACATAGCCAAAAAGGACATAAAAAAGTGAAAAGATAGGCAACACTATCAGCTTTTTTTGAGTTTGTTTGGGGACATCAGAAACCCAGATTTTGCACATCATTCGATGCACTACGGTCGAAACTGGTTTATGGCAATCAGTGAGCTGTTTTATGACGGTGCCATTCTTGGCAAGTGCATCGCGGGTCATTATCACCCGTCCGCCGATGCCATCACGCCATGTAAGGTGACGCCACTGGCCCAAACTAGTTCGGCCTGCAGTAACCACTGACCAGACTAGTTCGCTTTAGTGTGGATCTACTGGGAAAAATGAAAAAAGACGCGAGTTGCGTGGTCGGCCGCGCCGCGAGCTCGCCTAGGGATGACGCTTTTTGCATTTCATGCGTGTATTACTCTTGTACTTTTTGTCTGTGCGAGGAATTCGCAGACGAGCAGACGTGAGGCTAGGTCATTGCGACTGTAGCCGCAAATTATTATTGTTGCATCAGCCTGTAGGTAGCTGCTTATTACTGGTATTATAAGAATATCGTTTATTTGTGTTTCTCATATATCGTATAATGCATTACATACTGGGTACTGGCATTATGTGGGTAAGGCATAACAATATCAAGTTGGTGGTTATCAGCCGTGTATCAGTTAGGCAGTTAGTCACAGATGGCGCGGCTGGAGGGTTATTCCCATAGATACATAATTACAAGTATTGCTTTGTAGCACACGCCACTAGCGATAGGAACGACATCAACGAGTTATACTAACAAAGGGTTACAGGAGTAGGGATGAACACTAAGTATATTCGTAAGGGAGATGCGACTTAGATTTTCAATAGAGTATAATGAGGCCGCTGGACCTTTTAGGTACAATGAAAAGCGGCAAAAGTTAGAGATGAATGGTGTAGATTCGCTCGGCAGCGAATTAACAAAGGTTCTAAATCTTTTGAAACGGAAGTGGAGCTGATAACTCGCGGAATTTCCACAAACGGTTTGTTGCCCTGCCGTTGGCGAACCATTGTTCCACCGTGCACACTCGCGCCTGCGCCTATAGCGATCTAGATAAAACAAAGACTACGAACAATAACCAGGTGCATTGGATCTGTGATACGAACAATTATTCGGAACAAACATAATAAAATTATACTTTGGAAAACATAGCCAGGTACTATTATTATTTTACTGCGTAGATATCACGTTCGCCTTTTAAGAAAAATACCAAAGGCGAGTTATTTACATACATTCAGTGTAGTTACACGCGTTTCACGAAATTAACTGTGAAGGTTTTTCTAACAATAACTCAAATAGGTACTAACTAGGCATGGAGAGACTTTTGTCCATCCACATCTTTGCTGTATCGAAATAAACCCGTTTGACAGCGTCGCTCTAGCTAGAAGACTGGTGGAGTTTAGGAGACCTCATTCAATTTTAAAAAAAAAGTCAGTAATAGTCTTCCTAAATCAATTAGTGGACACAGAAAAGTGAATCCAGTACGTTTTGGAACATTAGCTACTGACTGACTAAAATGGTGTCGAGCGCAAGGCAGTGCCATTCTCGTCCTTCTATAGTTGCTGAATGCTGGCATAGTAGTATCAGGAGATCCAGTAGACTAACTGACAAGATGAGCAGTGATGCGCAGGCGCCGCCGCGCGCCGGTTTAACGGCCGCGCCGATTGTCAATGACCCACATAGCGGCAGGTGCTATAGGCACACCAATAACACAGTATGGCAACTTTGTGTCACCAATGGAACAATCACAACAAATTATTCTGAGTCACTATTAGTAAAATAGCACATGTTATAAACAGTGAATGATGTAAGCACTCGAACTAACAGGCCTTCAATCTTCTTTAACTAGTTCAGTCGTTATTTAATAACTCACGAAATTGTATTTGAAACCGATGAAAAAATGCGCATAGATTGTAATCTCTATCATAGCGTAAAAACTGTGTTTAAACTATTTCTTACTTTTATAGAACTTACCTAGCAGCTGTCCTACTGCAATACTTCAACTGTGTGTACGACAATTTGCAATTAGGTATGACGTGCTATTCTCGGATGAGCCTCCGATGCGGGCATTGCAATTATTGGTTATTATTTATTTACTCTTGTTATTTAATTACGTTTCTAAATGTCGTTTAGATAAACAGCATAGTATGTGCATGGTGATTCTATGAATGGATAGTACCTACGTCCGTCTATAAATAGAATATTTTAATGTGCAACCTGTGAATTATATGTTCAAATTGTGCCATAGATAGGGCATTTAATG
Organism: Hylaea fasciaria; assembly: GCA_905147375.1. Lineage (NCBI taxonomy): Eukaryota > Metazoa > Arthropoda > Insecta > Lepidoptera > Geometridae > Hylaea > Hylaea fasciaria. Next base: position 340,220 of record LR990194.1, read on the forward strand.
CATTTATATGATATGCAAAAAACTACAAATAATTTCTAAAACTACTTCACGTATAACATTATTCTGTTTTATACCCTACGTTCATAATATATCGATATAGAGATAATACAGCCATGATTTACACGACTATGGATAGTAACAAATGGTATGTACTTAGTTCAGCTATTTATAGAAAATTCCATAGCAAAATCCATCAAAGACAAAGCCATGATTTCGAACGACCTACAATTTGCCAAGCCTCTCAATATCGTTAGACTACACACAAAAACTGTTTGTTTCTCACTGCAAAGGCTTTCGATGATCGACTCAGGAGTTTCGTGACGCATTTAGTACTTCATAATCGATTAGTTTCAGCTAATAGTAATTAGCATTGACCAAATAGCAGCCTCAGTTCAAGTGCATCTACGATATCCAAGCACCTCTAAATTCAAGTAAAGGTAAATTTTAATTAAAGTTATGTAAAGTATAAGTAAAGTTATGTAAACGATATTATGTAGGTATAGTTTTTTAAATAAAATCCCGTGGATCGTTTTGTATCCTAACTCTACTGGACTTCATAACCGTGTCCCCGAACCGTCAGAATCGTATGATAATATTTACGGAGACGCGCCCGTAGAAAATGCGGAATCAAGAAGAGCACGGTTCCCACAATTGTCTTCATTCGTTAATACTCGTAGATTATAATTAATGTTCGGTATGTGCTAATTTAGTATTTTGTCTATCACAATAATGGTTAAATTTTTTAACAAGGAAGATTCAATATTTGAGATAGGTATGTAATTAAAATCACGTCTTATTTTCTCATGGTCAGTTTTAGTTTAGCTAGATTGTATAATTGTATCCTACTAATGCATATCTTAAACACTAGGTTAAATCATAGTATTATTAGAGATGGAATACTATATATTTGAAGTTTTTATAATTTTCCAAGCGGTCGAGCTTTTTACTTCTACTAAACCTACGAGCCAAATGATGGACGATGTTGGAACAAGATTACGAGACGATATAATAAAACAGATGTTCCAAAACCAGCAGTAGGTTCACGGTACTCTGCTACCTGAAACAATGACCTAAATGTAAATATTGCTTGCAGATCTACATCCATATGCACACATGAAACCGAAAGCGTTTCCATTATGTATGGCTGCAGCATTCATACCACACTTACACATGCAGAGCGAGGGTTGCCTCGCGCTCCAGGTAGAACAGGGAAGAGCCCTGGAGCTGCCGGAAGAGACTGGTTGATGTAGGGGTGGCACTACATAAACAACTACAAATAGTCAAAGTCAAAGCATTTATTGTAAATAGGCAATTAAATCGCACTTTTACAAGTCAAACGGCTAATTCTCGTTAACAAAGATAATCATAAAACATATAATTGATTATGGTTTGAGTTTGAAAAAGGATGTTTCCTTTTCAAGCACTGTAATAAATCAATAGAATCTCATAGGAATTTACATTGTTGATAATTGAGGACATAACTATTTTCGAATGTTATGAGTGTCAAAGATCGCCACTTCTAACTTCAAATTGCATAAAATAACTCCTGGCAGCTCTGGCACGCAATAATAATGCAATAGTAGGAGTAATCGCGAAACATGGTGACGTAGCAGTTTGGTTTTTTTTTAATCTCAGTTGAACCTGGCCATTCCGCGCCTAAACCTATTTGACCATACCGCTATAACAAGAACCTATGACCTGCCCATCAGTTTGCCGTAGAGCTATTCATTATATACTCGTACATAGACAAAAAAGTGTCATGAGCTTCTACGTTTCCATTTCCCTCTCGGTGAGCAACCCTGAACATTGCAACACCCGTCCGTTCGCGACCGCCTCTATTGTTTCCATCTCAAAGCATATCTGACTTTGACACTTCCTCGCCTTCTCTGCTCCGAGACACTTGCTCCTTGTTCTGGACCATTGCACGTCAAATCGATGACTCTATTGTTTAAAAACGAAAATACAATAGGTACTTTAAAAATGGCGTACATTCTTAGCTGTTACACGCGACTGCGTTCACGGAAGCATATTGTTTGGTAAACGGGGTTAATGAGGATGTAAAAACAAACAATTCGGTAAACACGTACAAAATATATGAGACATGTTATTGTCTATTGAATGTCTCGAAGACCAATATTTTTAAAATGTACCTTCATCGTATAGATACATTTTATCCGTTACTGCTTATTATAAGGAAGATGATTATTTGGAGGAACCTCATAAGAATGAAGAACCCTGCTCCTATTGTTTATAGGCGTGAAGGTTTTGTTAACTCTCAATATGTTAGCACTTTCAGTTACTCATATTTTCAATGCGATGTACTTTCTCGACGCTGGGTGAAACTGCGGCGATCTCGTAGCAATCGTAAAGTCCCAATCTTACAGCGTGTCTATACTGTCTATCTGTTCTGCTGTAACCGATTTTACGGTTCGACTGCGCCCGCGCAGCCGGACGCGATTTCTTATGTAATGGCGCATGCGGTTACCGTTGCATGTGGAGTACCGTTTAGAAATGTAAAAAAGTATGACAAAGGGAACCTAGAATGAGAAATGAATGAGAATACTTAAAACATTGGTTATTTGCCAAAATAAATGATTTTAACTTAAGTTTAAAATATGATCTAGCGAGTCTAGTAGAGACAAGCCCATGCATCCTGGTAAATCAGTAGAATGACTCATAAATCGTCCAGTGACTTGAAAGAAATAAAGTTGAACAACACAATGAAATAAAGTAAAATTTTAAAAAAATTAATTATATTCACTTCCTTGTAGACTACACGAATCACACACAAATATTTGAATAGGGTAGGTACAGGTTAACTAAGCTTCAAACTTACTTCACCGCCTTTATCCTCAAAAACTACCTATGACGGCTAGGGTCAACAACCGCGTTCCTGGAATCAATTCGCAGATGACCGACTGGACAGTGCACTGTGACCACTCCGCCCAGTTCCGCGAAACGTAGTGACTTAGCAGCTTCTAAGAACGGCACAATCCACACATCGCCCACCAGTTACCACCGCTAGAGGTCATTTAGCACGTTAGCTCCGATCGGCAGATGGACAGAAAGGAACTATATGCATCGTATACACAAGTTCAATAAATAGTGTATTTTAAAATATTTCGGAATAAGTTTACCAGGCTTCGATTCTCTTTGATGATCCATCTGTATGATGGTACAAAGAAAGTTTGAAAACGTATGAATTGATGCCTATTTTCTTTCCAAAAAGATTGTGGTCCTAATATGCACCAAAATTGTGCAATGTCCAAAAGAAACACATTTTACACCTTTGATAAAAACGCAGCCAAATGAATTCCAATCGCCGTTTCCAAAATGGGATCCCTACGTGAAATCGAAATACCATTAAGTCAGAACTAAAGAACTACGCAGTACTACTCACACATCTGAAGGAAAATACCCTGCAGGCATGAAGAGCTCATTATCGCCATAGTAAGGAAGAAGGAAAATATTCCTAACCACAGATCGTCGCCGACTAATGTGAGCGACCTTCAGCTGTCGAGGGAATCCGACACCTGACTTGAATATTGTCCTTATTGTTGCCTAAAAGCAATGGCTGGCATGCTAAACCTATGGGAAAATAGGCCCGGTTGCATGCCACAAGTCATTTGCATCGAATGTCCGTCGTTACGTCAGTTCGACGTGGAATAGGCGACGCTCACGCATCACTGTGGGGTGCGGTGGGGCGCAAACTATCTTCGAACAACTTATGCTGATCAATAGACCGAGGCGGCACTTTGCGGTACATCGGTGGGGATTTAGGGTGGTGGCATAGTAAACCTGTGCATACATAAAACTGTCCGCTGTTTTTTGTGCCACATATAAAAACTACATGACTTTCGTTAACTTATTTGAGTTTGGACACTATTGCAAGTATTATGTTCTTTAATGGCTAAAACTCACGCGTTGAAGCGTAGCAAATACTCCGACCTGTTTCTGGTTACGGTGTTGGCTTTCATTTATTCAAACTGTGAGTTGTATTTGAATATAACAAAAGATTTTTGCGTAGGTATGTATCAGGTAAATCAAGATTCCATAACTCGAGTACCTACCAGGCTCGGCTGCCCTCACCTTGGGAATTTAATAAACGTGTCCTTTTTGCTGTACAACGTGAAACAATAGCTCATACATTGCAACCCAGCCTCTTTGTAATGAGCTCATACCATCCTCGAAAATTTAAACAAAACCAAAAGTGGGACTACCTACTAAGTAAGTAACAAATACTGGTATTATGAAGTCAGAACAAGACTTCACAAGAAATCGGATTACCTACTTTTCCAGAACAATAAAACACCAATAAGTACAAATAGTTATTATTAACCACAGAACACAGACAATAGTAGAGGTGATTTCACTTGAGATCTGTATCAGAACCGCTGTTACCAAACAAATATTGAAAGTTACTGTGTCAATAGCCGTCTTACCACAAAAGTTTAAACCAGAGTTAAACAATGTTTCGAAAATTTTGTTTCACTAAGTCGACGTCTATCGCTCGCGATTTCTCACTCAATCCTGGCATTCTTCATTATTTTACTTGTGTATATGTTATTGAGTTAGAAAAAGCGAATTACGTAGCCGTCCACTATGAAGATCGCCGACGCTGCACTTGCACCGGTCGCTATGCCGATGCCGCGTGACGTCAATCACCGGCTCGTGTGAATTATAGTTTTGTAAGAATGGCATTCCATATTCCCGCCTCGATGTGGAACCACACTTTTTAGTTATAAGAAATTAATTGTAACTTTTATTTTTAATTAAATTTATAAATTCTTTTTCGGTTTTTTTTCGATCCTCCGCCTGCCGCTAACGTATTTGGCGCAGTCGGTAGGATTCCCGCGGGACTTTCGGGACTTATCTCGTATCGATAAAAACGTCGCGAAGCTACCCGGGTGGCTCTCCAGCACCGTCATCGGGAATCCAGAATCTACGGACCTGCAGCAGACCCGGAGGAGAATCCAAACCTTGATTCACGGAGGAAAACCGGATAACTATGTATAATATGTAAGTGCACTTGAATTACTCTCGTGTTGCTTCCCTTGTTCCTAAGTCAATCTTTAGCTTCAAGATTTTTCACCCAAGAGCCTCTAGTTCGCGGGACCCTGAATCACGTCAGGCCCGCCAACGAGTAGCCGATATTAATAGAGATATTTTAGTTTTAGATAACAGTGAATTAGATATATTAAATTTAAAAATGGCAAATGACCCGGACACAATATTCAAGGCCCTCCGCCTTGTCCCGGAATTTGATGGTAACCCTAACATTCTTACGCGGTTTATTAAAATATGCGATCAGTTAGTTACGCAATATTTAAGTACAGACCCCAGTAGTGAGTTTCCTAATTTGTGTTTGTTGAACGGAATACTTAATAAGATTACTGGGACAGCCGCCAGTACCATCAACTCGAATGGAATTCCAGAGAGTTGGCTAGGCATTCGAACTGCCTTGATAAATAATTTCTCGGATCAGCGTGATGAAACGGCGTTGTACAATGACCTCTCATTAGCTACACAATGTAATAAGACACCCCAGGAATTTTACGATCATTGTCAAACTCTATTTAGTACGATAATGACTTATGTGACTTTACACGAAGCTATACCGACTACGATAGAAGCGAAACGTGAACTTTATAAGAAGGTCACTATGCAGGCGTACGTACGTGGTTTAAAGGATCCTTTAGGGTCCCGCATACGTTGTATGCGCCCCGCCACTATAGAAAAAGCGCTCGAATATGTGCAGGAAGAGCTTAACATCACTTATCTGCAATCGCGTAACGAGACCCCCAAAAATCAATTGACCCCTAAGGTCACTCCCCAATTTCAACAAATGCCGTTTACACCCCCGCGACCCTTAAATTTTCAAATGCCTACCCCTAATTGGCCCGTACCTATGGGACAACGACCTATGAGGCCTTCGCCTCAACCTTTTAAATTTGCGGAACATAACCAATACCGTATGCCCTCAAATACGCAACGAATGTTCGCTGCACCACCACCTAACTACAACCCACGCAGTAACGTTTTTAGATTACCGCCCCGTAATTATAATCCACCACAGCCTCAAGGCCCTCAGCCTATGAGTGGAGTTCAGCGTTTTACTCCAAAACCATTGCCCCACACTAAAATGATCTTGGGCCATGATTGGAGTAAATTCGGAAACCCGCCGCCAACTAATTATTTTAAAACTCGCGAAATGAACATGAACGAGTGCGCGGCATACAATGACTCATATTACGATTATTACCAGCCGGAGTCCGATTACTATACTGACTATAGTGACAGTGGTTTTGCCCCCGGTTTCGCTTATGAACCGACTTACTATGACGTGACTACGGACAGCCAACTGCCTGACGATTATCAACCACAGGCAGTACCTAGCCATGAAGAGCAGGATTTTCAGGAGGTTTCGAATTTACAAAAACCAACATAGAATTAAACCTCCAGACGCAGCGGCAATTGCCATATATTCAAATCGCGGACCCACCATTAAAACTTCTTATAGACACCGGTGCTAACCAATCTTTTATTAGCCCCGAGGCCGTTGAGAAATACTTTTCTGATTTCCCTCTTAACTTCGACCCCTTTGAGGTGACGAACATACACGCAACTAGTAGAAATAATTATTCTATTACTTTGCCGTGCTTTGCAGAATTTAATGACGCTGATTGCATGAAGTTATTCATTTATCGGTTTCATGATTATTTCGACGGGCTCATAGGTTTAGATCTATTGAGTAATTGGGAAGCCCGTATAGATTTGAGAGAAGGTCAACTGTTAACGCGAACTGCGTCTAATCCCATCAGGATGTATAACTCGTGCAACGTGAACTTATACGAAGATATTATTCCAGCGGGAACATCTAAAATCGTTCGTATTCCCGTGGACACTACAGATGGCGAAGCTTTCATCAGGGAACAAGTCCTCTGTAACTGTTTAGTTCACGAATGCATTACAACCGTTATCGACAATCGTGGCTACTTAGAAGTTGAAAATCCAACACCAAATGACGTCATATTTTCACTTGACCGGCCAGCGCACGCGGAATTATTTAATACTGAGTGCACGCGTACTCAACAAGTTACGGCACGCGTACAAGATGTAGTATCACGGTTGCGAACGGATCATTTAAATGAAGAGGAAAAGGCTAACCTTGTCACCCTTTGCTCTCGTTACCCGGACGTATTTTATATAGAAGGCGAAACACTTACGTTTACAAATAAAATTAAACATCGAATCAGAACCACCGACGAAGTGCCAGTGCACACTAAAAGCTATCGCTACCCTTTCGTGCACCGCCAGGAAGTTCAGGACCAGATAGGAAAAATGTTGGAACAGGGTATTATACAACCATCTGAGTCAGCGTGGAGCTCACCCATTTGGGTAGTACCAAAGAAGATAGACGCCTCTGGAAAACAGAAGTGGCGCCTCGTGGTCGATTTTCGTAAAGTTAACGAAAAGACACTCGACGACAAATACCCCATTCCAAATATAAGTGACGTTCTTGACAAATTAGGCAAGTGCCAGTATTTTACGACCTTAGACTTGGCCAGTGGGTTCTACCAGGTTGAAATGGACCCGCAGGATATCGAGAAGACCGCATTTAATGTCGAACACGGGCATTTTGAATTTCTTCGAATGCCCATGGGACTTAAAAATTCTCCGTCCACGTTTCAACGTGTTATGGACAATGTCCTTAGAGGCCTTCAGAACGAGATCTGCCTCGTTTATCTCGATGATATCATAGTGTTCAGCACATCCCTTCAGGAGCACATGATTAATCTCGAGAAAGTCTTCCAGAGACTTAGAGAGTCCAATTTTAAAATCCAGATGGACAAATCTGAGTTTCTTAAGCTTGAAACAGCTTATCTTGGTCATATTATCACCAAAGATGGCATAAAGCCGAATCCTGACAAGATTTCCGCTATTAAAAAGTACCCCATCCCTAAGACTCCGAAGGAGATTAAACAATTCTTAGGACTTCTCGGTTATTACCGAAAATTCATCCCAGACTTCGCCCGTACCACTAAGCCACTTACTCAGTGCCTGAAAAAGGGTAGAAAAATCACCCTAGACAATGAGTACGTAAACTGTTTCGAGAAATGCAAGATCCTCTTAACTAATGACCCTATCTTGCAATACCCAGATTTCAGTAGGGAATTCAATCTCACTACAGATGCTTCAAACGTAGCTATCGGAGCTATTTTATCCCAAGGCCCGATAGGATCCGATAAACCAATCTGTTATGCATCTCGAACCTTAAATGAGAGCGAGATGAATTACAGCACTATCGAGAAAGAGTTGCTTGCCATAGTCTGGGCCACGAAATACTTCAGGCCCTACCTATTCGGACGAAAGTTTAAGATTTTGACTGACCACAAACCATTGCAGTGGATGATGAATTTGAAAGAGCCAAATTCACGTCTCACGAGATGGCGACTTCGACTGAGCGAATTTGACTATACTGTTATTTACAAGAAAGGCAAATCTAACACTAACGCAGACGCACTTTCCCGTGTAGAAATTCACACTAAGGAAGCTATGTCCTTAATAGAAGAAATTGACGAATTAAATTCTTTAATGGGCAATCCATCTGACACCATAACTGCCCCAGCCAATTCTTCTACTGAAACGGTTCACACTAGTAACGAGAATCCCATTTTAGAGATTCCTATAACAGATGAACCCCTAAATAAATTTAACCGACAGATACATTTCACCCTTGTTAACGACGTTAAGAAACGACCGACAGTGACTAAACCATTTGACACCCACACACGTATTAGTATTCAATTATCTGAATCTAATTTAGAAGAAGACGTTATAAATGCAGTTAAAGAGTACGTTAACCCGAAAGTTAAGACGGCATTATTAATTAATCCCCCTCTGGCTATGTTTTCAATCATTCCAATTTTACAAGATAAATTCAGAAGTTCTTCAATGAATCTTGTATTATCTAAAGTTGAGTTAGAAAACGTTAAAGAGTATCTCCGACAACAAGAGATAATCCGCCACTACCATGATGGTAAAACCAACCATCGCGGAATTAATGAATGTCATTTAGCTTTATCCCGTAAATACTATTGGCCGAAAATGAAAGAACAAATAACTAAATTCATAGGTGAATGTACGATCTGTGGCCAGGCTAAATACGATAGGAATCCAGTTCGACCTCAATTTAATATTGTACCCCCAGCTACTAAGCCGTTTGAAATAATCCACATGGATTTATTCACAGCACAGAATGAAAAGTACGTAACTTTCATTGACGTATTCACAAAGTACGGTCAAGCATACCATCTACGTGACGGAACAGCTGTTAGCATTTTACAAGCCCTTTTACACTACTGTACTCACCATGGCGTCCCTATGACCATCATCACAGATAACGGAACAGAATTTACCAACCAGTTGTTCATGGAATTTACGCGGCTACATAAGATTAACCACCATAGAATACTAGCTCATTCTCCTAATGACAACGGTAATATAGAACGGTTTCATTCTACACTTCTTGAACACCTCAGAATACTTAAATTGCAACATAAAGATGAACCCATAGTTAATCTCATGCCTTACGCTATTATAGCCTATAATAGTTCTATACACTCTTTTACTAGATGCAGACCTTTCGATTTACTGACCGGACACTTTGACCCTAGAGACTGCCTTGACATTGACATTACCCAACAGTTACTACAACAGTATGTTCAAACCCACAGAGATCAGATGAAGAAAGTTTACGAGATAGTAAATTCCTCATCTCACGCTAATCGCACCGCATTAATCGAGAATAGAAATAAGACTCGCGAACCTGAGATAGAATATGCACCCCAACAGCAGATTTTTGTAAAGAACCCTCTAGCTAGTCGACAAAAGACCGCCCCACGTTTTACGCAGGACACAGTTTTAGCTGACCTGCCAATTCACATTTATACTTCTAAGAAGCGAGGCCCCGTGGCAAAGTCCAGATTAAAGCGTATCCCTAAAGCAGCAAATTTGTTACAGAATCCTGCTAATAGTGATCCTTCCAATGACGCAATCTCAAGAGATAAGACTTGAGAGTCTTGACGATGGACCAGGATTGCTACCCTACAAACTCGGACTCATGAGACTAACGACTCACCACCATACATTCCTACAGTACGTAAAATTGAAAGACATAGAAGACAATGTACACTCGCTACAGACTCAATTACTAAGCTACCGAGATCGAATGACTAATGACACTTACTCACTATACGAAATTCAAATTAATTATCTTACTAATGAGCTTGACAAAGTTTTAAACCAATTAAAATCTTTAGAACCTAATAGAAGTAAAAGAGGTCTTGTAGACGGACTGGGTTCAGTTATTAAAAGTATAACTGGAAACCTTGATCATACTGATGCGTTAGAATTTAACGATGCAATTAAAACATTACAAACTAATGAAAATAAAATGTTAACCGAGTTCAACAAGCACATTAGTATGAGTAAAGAGTGGGTGTTTAAACATAATAACGTACTTGAACAAATAATAGATAATCAGAATAAAATTAATACTACAATAGAATTAATACTTAACAGTGACGCACTAAAAGAAAATAGCTTAATTAAATACGCCAAGTTTGCCCAACTTCTAGAAGTAATCGGTGAAAATGTAGAAGATTTAACTCAAGAATTACTTAGAATAGAGAATAGTTTAGCTTTTATTCGCGTTTCTAGTACGCACCATTCTATGATAGATATAGAGATATTAGAGTCAATGGTTAGTAAACTTAAAATTATATATGGCAGAGAGCAGATTTTAGATTTAGAACTTAGACAATATTACGATATTATAAGACCGGGATCTTATTACTTTAACAAACAAATCGTTTTCGTTTTTAATTTCCCGATAGTTTCTAAGGATAGTTACGATTTATATAGATTATCGATAGTACCTAATAAGCACGCACAGGCTCTTATCCCATCCTTTCCCTTCATTGCAACTAACGAGATGTCATTCGTGTACATAGAGGCAGAATGCCCGAAGTTGAATAACTGGTACCTCTGTGAGAAAGACATCACCCATCAGATCCGCACCAGATCTGACTGCATCCAGGAGTTGATCACCAACCAAGTCCTACAAGAATCCTGCCAGCTCACGACAGTAACCCTGACGAGAGAAGCAATGGAGAAGCTGGATGACCAGCACTACGTCCTGTCATTCCCCCAAAAAACGAAGGTACAACTCATCTGCCGCGGAAGAAACTACACGTCGCTCCAGGGAAGCTACCTCACTACAATTCCCGTGGGATGTCGTCTGAAGACTGAAGAGCTCACCATCGCCAACGACAATGACGAGATTCAAGGCCAGCCCCTCATATTAACGAAGATACCCTACGACGTTGAGAAGCAAGGTACGACGGCAACACACATCAACCTGAACTCCGTCGATCTCCAAGGACTGCACAGCATCCAGGACAAAATTATGGTCCAGGCCCCTCTACAAATAGACGACGTAGAAGCAAACGTCCTCTACCACACGACAGTACCACTCTACACGATACTGTTAAGCGTGGTTGCACTTACCATCATCGTAATGACCCGGCGCTGCATACTGAGACGCCGAAGAAGAATGAAAAAGGACCAGCAGCCTCCAACCATAATCCTGGCGAAAAATGAAGACCCCGAACACATTCCGGCGACATTTTCGCTAAACGTCCTCAAATAGTCGCCGCTCTAAGGGTGGAGGAATTACGTAGCCGTCCACTATGAAGATCGCCGACGCTGCACTTGCACCGGTCGCTATGCCGATGCCGCGTGACGTCAATCACCGGCTCGTGTGAATTATAGTTTTGTAAGAATGGCATTCCATATTCCCGCCTCGATGTGGAACCACACTTTTTAGTTATAAGAAATTAATTGTAACTTTTATTTTTAATTAAATTTATAAATTCTTTTTCGGTTTTTTTTCGATCCTCCGCCTGCCGCTAACGTATTTAGCGAGGGTTAGACGTCGGTTTGTGGAGAAAATATTTAGACTCATCTGTTCAACTCTGGATTAAATATTTTGTGGTAAGACTAAAGGTTTATACGTCAACTGCCAATTATTTGAAATTTTGCCTATATGCTTAATTTTAATGGGCTCTAAAACTGCACATGAGGCATTTTTAAATGTGTGTCAGACATAGATCATGACATAGTATGTATGGCAAAACTGGCGTTGGTTTTGAGCTACGAGTCATAATAATTGACACGCGCGCCCCGCCCACTTCGCACTTCCACTAGTCTCTCTATTTCGTTTTATTAACCCATTGATGTACTAAACCATTGAGCAGGTCGCCGGCGGGCGCTTGGTTTCCCAACGTCTGAAGCCTCCGTGACACGCATACGGAATCTCAAGTCAACCTTCCGAGCATTAGCTAGACCCAACTAGTCTAGAACGTTACATAAGACGCGGGAATATACGTGCAACGGCGGCATTGGTAAGGCCATATTGATTGAACTCATAAATACCTAGTCTACAAATACACAATGTGAATAAACATTTAGTCGTTGTTCATTGACGTAGGAAATATGATAAGTTGTAGGTACTTGTTATAACAACAGAATGTGAAGCATCGAGTAACAGAAACTTACATAAGTCTTTCAGGTGGTTTTTAAAGACAACAATCATTGTCCTCCGTGACTGCCAATATTCTTGTTGAATTCTTGAAAGCTATGGTGTACCTGATAAAATAAAACCTACAGACGCGGAAGAAACCTGGTTCGAAAATTTCCCAAATTACATTTGACGTTCTGGTTTTTCCCTATACTTAGTCTTAGCCTTCTTATACAAATAAACATAAAAATGTCAACAACTGCATAGGTATATTTATAAATGTGAGAAAAACCCTGATTAGTCACCGGCTTCCTGAGACGTGACCCACATTCTGCTGCTCCTCCGAGCTGGCTAGAGACCAGCTGATGTCACCAGGTGGGTCATTACTATTCACTATTGTAATGTATGCGTATAAATAATGTACGTTTTTGAAAACTATATCTGTGCAGTTTTTCGAACTGCGCATCATCGTCAGAAATATTATTAATGTTGATTTTAGTACTGAGGAACATGTAACGAATATAATTGAAGTATTTTCCAGAAGTATTATAGACTTATTTTTGTGCTATTGAGTGACTAACCAACTAGTAGACGATGTGAAGCTATGAATATTGAATAATCCTGCGAGAGGACGCTCGAGTTCTAGCAGTCGAACGTAAAATGATAGTCCTACAAAAATACTTTATGACTGTAAAATATATTATTATATTTTTCTATCTATGAAGACAAACTAGGAGCGGTCGCCCAGACCTAGCAAAATTGAATAATCAAACAAACCCAAAGTCAAGGTCCAACGGCGCACATAAAACGTGTAAAACAATTGATCGGGCCTTCGAAGCTCAATGTCAATACTATTTTGACTCGTTTAGGTCTATTTAACAAGCATTCGGCTAGACTCGGCGCTTAATGTCGAAATTATCGTTTGCTTTTCTCTGTAATGGCTTCCGCCTTGAGAAGTTGAGTCAGCGGGTTCGTTAGTTTGTACTCGTATTATTTTTTATTTTATTCGTAAAACCTATTGACGAGGAACGTTCTCAATCCAACATCAGCTAATTTTGTGTGAAAGGTACACAGATTGTAAGAAAATCCGTATTAAAACTCATTCTTACACATACCTAGTCAGGTCATAAATTCTGTCACATGTTTTATATAAAATAATTGAAACAAGTTTATTCATTATGTAACCATTTATATACCAAAATGAACTTAACAAAACATAGATTCTTATGACACTAAAGTTTATTCAAAATGACCTCCGTGATTTTGAATACAGGCCTTCAATCTGCGCGGCCAGTCGTCTATCGCAGCACGAACGAGGTCCATGTCAATATCGGCGGCTGCCTTAATCAAGGATGTCTTGAGTGACTCCAAATTGGGATGATGCTTTGAGCACGCCTTTTCCTCCAAGTGTTGCCATATCTTGTAATCTAGCGGATTCAAATCTGGACTGGAGGAGGGCCAGTCTTCGTGCCGGATGAAGTCGATTTCACGCGCCGCCAGCCAGTCTTGTGTGCTCTTCGCTCTATGAGCTGTCGCCGAATCTTGTTGGAATACCCAGTGCCTGTTATTAAACATGGTATGAGAAACAGGTTCCACAAGGTTCGTCAGGACTGTATTTTGATACACAACTGCATTCGTTTTTACACCTTTCTCACAAAAATGTACCTCTGTTAAGCCCCAATAAGACACTCCCAACCATACCATGAGCGAGGATGGAAAATGACCTCGTTGGACACGCGGAATACGGTTGCTCGCTTCTTCACTACTGTGTGCGTACACCTTATCATTTTGTTTGTTGTAGCTCTCTTCTACGGTAAAAGTTTTTTCATCCGAAAAAAGAATTTCCCGATATTTTTTTCCCGCGTACCGCTTCAACAAAGCGCGGCATCTCTTCAGTCTCAGGTCCATTAGACGAGCATTCAAATGATGTCCTGTTTTTCTTCGATATGCCCGAAGCCCTAAGTCTTCATTTAACACCCTTTTCACCGTGGTTCGCGCGCAATTCGCGAATTCGCGCCTTCACAGCTTTTATCACTGCTAGAGTCCTAACAGACCGAGGGCGACCACTTCTTGACCTGTCATCTACACTATATCTTCATTGTATCGTTTGATGGTACGATAAACGAATCTCTTGGTTATATTCAAATTTTTCAGTATGACAAAAATTTGAATTGGCGCGTAACCGCAACGATGCAACGCAATAACTGCAACACGGTCTTCTTTAAGCGTCCACTCCATATTTAAAAATGAGTAAAATTCTAAAAAGTATACATTTTTATTTTCATGAACAATTCGAAATTCGAATTCAATAAACTTTTTTGTGGCCAGCATTCTAAAAGAAAAGTTTTTACTGTGTGACAATACTTATGACCTGACTAAGTAAATATGAATAGGTAAGTGACTGAATCTGTTATTGACCTCAAATATGTTGGCATAAAATTTCTCAATCCTTAACGTATGATGTACCTACCTACTCGTATAATGAAAGTCGGTCGATATGATCGGTCATGTTTAAAATCTAACAATAAATGTACAGTGCCACTAACGTACAACGGTAAATATGATTGTCATCCCAAATAACGAAAGTAACATTTCGAAAAGCGTGAAAAAACCGTCAATAACACAACATACAAGTCATCAGCTCTACCCACTCGCACTACAAAGTGGAGCACCTTTACAAAAAATTGGAACAAACCTGACTAAATCTAGTCTAATTTTTTCACCCCTGACCACTGTCCGAAGATAGAAAGAGAGAGGAGACGCGAAAGTCCCGTACACTTTCACCCGCGCGGGCTACGTCCGTCAATCAAGCGCTGCTTGCGCACACGCACGCTTCACATACACGGCACTCTACAATGGAAAGCTACACCATCAAGATTTTAATTTGACCGTCGTTCAATATATTAATGCTATATCACAGCCCGTAACGGTGTTTGAGATGCATTAGTTTATCATTACAGCTAATATTTGGTACAGTTACCCGCTGCAGTGACCCGCAACTGTCAGAGGCTTCCGCACAGTTTTTGGGGCTTTGGTTATTTAGGTTATTGGGTCACTACGGTAGAGATAATAATTATAATATCTTTTGAAATGGCTCGTGTCTCGCAAAAGATAGGAAAGGCTATTTCAACTTTACAACAATCGTGACTACGGCAGCGGCGGCAGCGCCTTAACTTTATCATCTTGGGCTACGAGGAAAATTCCGGACAATTACTTTAATAGCTTTGACTTTGTAGTCAAAGTAACGTTTAGAGAAAAAAGTACTATATCTATTGTCTTGATAATTAAGTAATAGCACTAAGTGATACTCTATCTTAGTCCAACATCTTAGGACTCAATAGACTTCAAGTCATTGAAAGCATGCAAATGTTTATCTGAATTTAGCCACGATGACTGACATCTGGATTATAAACTGCTAAATGAGTTCGAATATTCTTGATCCTCCGACGGTAATATAATTATATATCCACTTCTTACTTGTATCTTCAGAAAAAGAAATTATATCCACAGACATATACGAAAAAGTGACATTGCATTATGATTGTAATGCATTCACGTGAATCAGTAATAATCAGAAATAAAAGGTTAATGATAGCTAGCACCATAATACGTATCTTATCCAACCATATTGTAGTGTGTAAACACCCGACCTATTTATAGGAAACGCTGACTTAGCATTAAGTGTAGTTATTAGTTATATTAGTATTAATTAATAATGGCAGTCATAATGTAGACGCCTAGCAATAAACATGCGTCCGTAACTCCGCTTTTTCACTCAATTCTTTCATCACCAACCAACCACATTACATGGTGAGCCTGCCACTTCAAACCACAATACAATATGTAGCCCACGAACCGGGACACCAGCTCTACTAATTAGGACACCAGGTCCTTTAACTGGGGCGCCGCCAGGGCCCGGCCCCGGGCGAAGCTCCACTGCTGAGATCCTTCCAGAAAATATATTACATACTTCGTGATGGAACGCTATACCCCTTCGGCTATAAACTAACCTACTGTAATGACTTTCGTCAACATTTGCTGTTTTGTAAACCACTATACGTACTTATTTGCTGAATGTGATTATTTGATATACTCAATTATATTTGTTGGCAGAACTAAATGGCTTCATTGCACAAAGTTTTAACATAGTGTAGAACTTACAACTTACAAATTATTCAGCCAACTTTAGAGGCGTACATTGTATAATACATATTTATACTTAGTACAAAATAACACGTAGTTTCTTGAAAATATACCTAATATAACGAAACATTAACAATAGCAGAACTAATAATGGAAATAGGAATGTATAATTTAATTGTCCGTTCAGAATCATTTCGATATAGTCACCACGTTACGAAGCCGTGGATAATAAATTGAGCCTTTACCCGTGTAAGAGTCATAATAACTGTTTCTGTAAATGTGGCCTTAACCCCTCTCCTGTCAGTCACACCGATATCGGGAATAAGGCGGTGGGAGAGAAGTTAGAGTGAAATCTGTACAACCTTTGTGAACATTTGGCAATGTTGTATAAATCAATATTGCTAAGAAACTTAATCCAAATACCCACGATTAAGATCTGATGAAACTGCTGAAAATGAGTGTTCAAAGTGTACCTAAAGCCGTAATAAAAGCGTACATCAAAGGCCGCTTCCGCCGATCTAATTGAAAACTGAAAGGGATTGGCTCACGGTAATTACCTGTTCAAATTACTCCTCTTTCAAGCTTTAATTATCGCGAGCCTTTGATTACGGCTAAAATTCAGTTAATAACCTTGAAACATTTAACATAGGATGTTTAATGAAATTACAATATTATGGAAGCTTTTACTCTTAAAAGTTTTCTGTAAGCTTCGAAGAAATATGCATCCCGACCCCGAGATTAAAGCAGCCTGGAGGCTGGTAAACACAAAAAATTAGGAAAACTCCGAAGATGTCTTTATTCAATATTATTTATATTATTATTCGGGGAAATATGCGATCGCGGAACATCGTGACTAATACCCGACTGAAATAGTCTAGGAGTGAACAACTTACGGCCGAAATTAATAATCAATCCTAATCCAAATTTTGCTATATGGGATTGATATCACAATCCAATTTAGGGTCAAACGTGCCAATAACCGATCCGTGGATTGGTTTATGAAGGTACGCAGGTTGGAGATCGATCGAACGATAGGCAGCAATCCAAGATCGATTTTAATCTTGGATAGACGATACAATATTAATTTCGGGCGAGTTATAATGAAAATATTAAATGATGAGTGAGTGAGCATAGCGTACAGGGGTCGCAGAGATCGATTTTGTAGTGGTTGACTTAACGTACTAAACTTATTTTTGACTTGTAAGGGTCCTATTCTACGATATGACCGCCACAGACTATTATTTATATGAGTCAATAGTCAATACCCGTCTTCACAGGGGTTTTCAAGATGAAAGTTGTGATCACGCCTATAATCTCTACAAATAAGGTAATTTTCATGACACTTTATAAACAAGTCACTACATCTAGTGACTCTACCTGCAATTCACTGTTGTTTTAGCTCGGCTTTGAGGAATATGATTTCTGTAAGTACATAATTTTTATTTGCATAATAATCTGCCGGCATTTATGCACGGTACAGTCGAATGAACTATTATGCAAAACATGCGATCATGTTAATTTTGCTTTTGTGTTGCAACAAGATGTATGTTTTATAAATGCAAACATTTTTTCCACTATTCAATCATAATTCGACTCGTTGGAACTGTAAACTTGCACCGAGTTAAATGTGAGCTGCAGTTTTTATGGAGCCTTTATAGGAACCTTTGGTTATAAGATAAGCTGAGACACTCGCTCAAAACTCAAACAAATGCTCATATTCCATAATATAAAGTAAAGGTAAATATTTGGCACGTTTAAGTATGTCGGTACGATGATTCACGAGCTGAGTCAGTGTAACGGGCACGTCGCCGTCCAGTGCCAGCACGGCAGCGGCGCGGGCGCTGAGGCGGCTCCAACCGTGATAGCGGGCTATATTGATCTTATTTATAAAAAAAACTGCACCAATTATGTTAGAGCTACTGGCATTTGTGTCTTAATGAAACCCCCTAAATAAAAGAATAAATAAAATAAGACTAAAAACCCCATGCGAATACAGAACTCTGCATCCATCGATCGTATTATATCATCGGAATCAAAGAGATCGGTACAGCGCCACCCGGCCCGCTCACCGTCATCGGATATTTATATGGTTACGGAACACCCGCGAGCATGCACGGCATTGTTTCAGCACGTGTTGTTTCCGTTCGTGGTATAACGGCAGGTGACCGTGCGTACGTCACGGCAAGTCTACGATAAACTCATCGCGAGCTCAACATGACCAGGCGACATCGCAGCGGACATCAACACTCCTACCCTAAGTGTAGTACGAACGATGGACCATATACTCAAAAGTGAACAAGAGATACCTGCGTCAGTTGATCGTGTTATCGGGGACTTCATTTGCGAACGTCATAGTGCGACATAGTAATTTGGTTCACTAGCGGGCCATGAGAACTAAAACCAAGATTTTCTGACGAGGCAAATAAATTGTTTTTCTTTCCAATTTATGGTGAGTCGCATCACTAATAAGATAGACATCAAATTAGTTCAGAACGAGGCAATAAATCAGGAAACCGGCGTAACGGCGTTATGCAGCGCAACTTACCTTACAAAACATCGTTTAGTGCTTCAAGTTTATTTGCTATTTGTTTTGTAATTTTATTTACAGCTGTTTTATAGCTGGTTTTACTGGCGCTTCGCCTTCATCTATTATTTTATGTCTACAATCTGTTTCGAGAGCGGAAGACGGATAGACAGTGTGTAGTAACGTGATACGTCCCGTAATTTGCCTTTAATACGGTTATGCCACTAGATAGCACTTACGCGGAGAATAAACGTGAGTTTACTCGGGAACCAATGTCCGGGAACACGTGTTATAGGACGAAATCGCCTAACATATACTCGTAGCGCGATGTCGCCAGACCTGGGTCGAATTGTAAAAGGCTCACGATACATTTATCCCCAGGAATAAATCCCCTTACTCCTCAGTCGTAGCAGAATTACAAGACCGTCCTGGCAACGTACTCTCGTGACTCAAGCACGCCACTTATCTCCCAGTCAGTCTCACGCGTCTCAGCTCGTAGCGTCAATATGCTCCTTCCTCCTTCACGCGCATAATTTCATTCTCACGGACTGTAAATAGCCCCAACTGACCGAACCACAACTGCACAGTCTCCACTACTCTACAAGCCTACACGCCAGCATTCTAGCAACCGGAGAAGTTATATTATACCTACTTCATTACACGCCGTGTTATCGTAAAAAGTTATATGCATAAATAGGCATTTAAAATACAATAACGGGCTCGTAACTTGATATTGGATTCCTGACTAGTTCAGTGCAGGTGATGGTGGTATGAAGCACTAAACACTTGTTAGTGTACATTTTTTTTTTTAGCTGACTGACATGAAGAGCAGTTAGTCGACAGATAGTAAGTGCTACACCTGTCCGTTAGAGGTGCACGACGCACATCACCCTGAGTGAGACGTTATTTTTAATTTCGCTTGAATCTACATCAACAATACACTCAACTCAACAATACTCACTACATCTACAATCACATCGGAATAGATAGCGCCATCTAGAGCATATAAAGTTAAGCTTTTTTTAAAGAACCTGTGCTAAGGTCACTTCACATAGCCGCTGCGATAATAATGCCTTATACTGAACATAATTAATTTGATATGCATGATTCGCGGATCATTGACCTGATACTGTGCGTTTATTGGCATAATACGATCTGTAAAACTCGTGTAAAGAGAATGCGGCTGGTCATATCTACTAACTGTGGTGGCAGCGGTGACGGGGATGGAAATATGTGTGCCAAGTATAGACTTCCACAGACAAAATAGCGGGAGCTCAACTAAATTAATTAGTGATGAAACGATACAGACAAATAAATACTATATCCCTTCAACTTAACATATTATTATTGATAAAGCTTAAATTGGACTGAACCACAGTTTTTTGCTCCTAGTCAGGGCTTGACCATTGTCCTCGTAGTTCTTGATTACCTATTTACAGAAAGCCTTAGTTTAGGGGGTGAAAGTAAAAAATATGTACAAATAAATAAAAACGTAAGAATATTATAAAATCTAAACAGATTGACTTGAAGTCGGTAACTGATAAAATGAGGATAAATCACCCTGGGATATCAAGACATCGATCGACGTGACAACTTTATATTAAAAAGTGCGTGTACTCGTACCACAGTTAATGAATGCGTGGGTGTACCATTCGTATGCGTATGTACAGTATGTCCACGTACATGTGAGAGCATGCGCGTGCCCCAGCATGCATTACCACGGACAGTTTCGTTATTCCAATCGAGATCGTGGAAAGTGGAGGTGACAATGAAATGAATCGAATAACTATGGTTTGGAAAGGCCGATAAACGTAGGTAACATTATTTTTTATGATAAACAGTTTTGACTTACTAAAATTGGTTTTGTTAAAGAGAGCTAAACATACGAGTAAGATCACTTAGAGTTGTATAATACGATATTTTTTGTGTAAAATCTATGCGACTGAGCTCAATAAATCGATTGTTTATGAACCTCATAAGTTTATATCCACACAGGCAGCGGCGCATAGAACCATTAACGATATCACTTCTAGGACGGTCTGAATCTTCTCGGTCACAGAGCTCCCAGCGCATCAAAGGCCAACTTCATCAAATGCCTTGGGATTACTAAACAGATCACTGTAAAAACTAGGCATTAGATCGCGGTGACGCAACCTGGCCACCCTGCAACCACTCACTTTCACTTTCTCACTGGACAATGCATCCAGACACCTGAAGTCTATGGAATTTCCTTCCAAGTGACCACACGCCGAACAAAAGAGCACTGAAGTCTGAGTGCTGAAACCCACTGAGCTTTCAACGCACGCTAAAGTGCACGTTTATGAATTTCCAACAGAAATCTAACAAGTGTGTTCACAATCAGCTTGCAGTCCGGTGGGTTTAGGCGCCACCACTAGACGATATACGAGTAACATTGTAGAGGCTTTCGCTTTGTTTAGTAACACAGTGTGGTAATATACGTTCATGAAATAATACTAGTTTGTATTTATGTATAATACGAGCGAACATTGTTGTACTTTTAGCTTGAGTTCTGTTTTTATCTACAGACTCGCACGTTTTAGGTCACGTAGATTATAATGTTAATTCATTTGTGCTATTAACATTTAATAGCTGTTTGAGGAGCTCTAAAAAGAGTCTAGTGCCGTTTAGCATAAACATAATATTATGTACTTTCGTCCATATATTTCGTCGTAAGGAATAGAAGCTCTGAAGTAAGTAGTCCTTTGTCTCCGGAATGACAGCACGTCACGTAATCCTCGCAGAGATAATCGAAAAGGACGAAACAAAAAAGAGACAAAGATAATTGACATTCCTTTAGGAAAGAAGTGTAAAGGTAGGAGGCTTGGCACGAGTGGGTGGCTCCCGGCGCCGCAGCCCCGGCTCGCCTTTGTTTGTCCGTCTTTTATAGCGCTCAAATTAGCAGGACTCTTTTATTTGAATGGAATGTTACATTTATTCTCATGTTTTGTTTTAATTGGAGTTATAATCTACATTCAAATGTTTTATATAGGTATACATTACATAGTTTGGTGTTTGAGAACGGTTTCACATCTTTACCTTACTGATCCAAAAATTGGGTCAATCATGAGAAACTAAGATTTGTAACAAATGATAAATGATGAATTTTTATTGCCAAATAGACTACAGTTCTTATTTGTTACATACAAATAGTCTTCAGAGAGCATAACTGGTAAATATCCTGAAAATTAACTCTGCGGTTTGAAATTAGATAAACGAGGCCATTTCATAAAGATAGGATTTTTTTTTTTAAAAGGTTTAAAGAAAGCTCATCGATCCGCAAGTTAGTGTCAGTTAAGGCCAATTAAGTTTTATAGAACGCGGTAAAATAAAAGTAATACTACTTACCCTACCTTAGCTACTTAGCCTACCGAACTTGCAGTTTGTTCTTACAAGTGAATTGAAATTAAATCCTCCGCCGTTAGCACATTTGAGCGGAACAAAATTAAAATGTCCTCAATTTCATCGTGCTTTGAATATTACTTCACTAAATTAATATCAGCCAAGTCTCTGTATCTCGGCGAAGGTCGCATCACGCGATTCTTTGACGTCGTTTATAAAGAGAAAGATAAGTCCTGTCCTGACTCACTGAGATATGCGTAACTTTATTTGCATATACTACGTTGTCGCGAGGATGAGCTGATGCGTCATTTGAACGTGATTTCGTAGAGCATTCGTTATCAAGCGCCACCCAAAGTGGAGGGCGTATAGAATAGTACTCTCCCGCTGTGTGACACAGACTAGACAGTTCACATGACGGTAGGCTCTATGTTGATGAGGCTCTGGTGATCAAACTGCGGGTGTCCGGTGCACGGTTGCCATGCGCCTGCGCCGGCCGGGCGTGTCACGATCGCAGCGGCTCATTGCGATGCCCCGCGCGGCGCCGCGCAGCAAACGCCGCACGCTTGCGACATCGCGCGACGTCGCACTGCCGCCTCGCCGCTATATTAACATGGATTATTCGCAATTCACGATGCGCACCGACAATTATATTGCGCAAGTATCCGCAATCGTATACGAAACTTTAATATTCGCCACGCGCCGCGCGTCACTCGCTCCAAAGATATTTCAACTATGTATTTTAATTGCATAAGATATGTTATGGGCATTTACTCACGGCCGCGGTTTCTATGACTTATTAATATATCATATGACAAACTAGTTTTCCTAGCTTCACTATTGTCATCGTCGTCGCTCATCTGCATACAATCGTAAGATTATGAACGTAAGCGACGCTGCGCGCGCGCCGTCCGTCGTTCGTCGAGCGTGCTTAGCGATGCAGTGCAAATAACCGGCTACTTATAATCGTAACCTACATTAGCGTGTACGACTTGTAATCGATGAGTGAGTGACCCGTGAACAATTATTGGTGTAATGTAGGCACCGGGGCGGTGCGGGGGCTCCGCCACCGGCCCGGCCCGGCTCGCGGCCCGGACCGCCGCAGCCCCGCACAAGGGCTCGGTCCCCACCCTCAGCGAGTATCTATTTCTGGCGAGCCGTTCTACCAAGGATAACCGGCCAGATCCACGCGTTTCTGCCATTTTTTGCGACGATGATACAACACGTAACTAATTGCATTGTTTTTTGCGCGTTATGCAAAAAATCGAGCTGAGGTCATTGCGTCACCAATTAAAATTCCTGATGTCGCATAGCCTTTGGAGGCGATCGACGTGCAGGTGAAGGGTCTAATTGTGGCGCGTGTCGCCCTCTCGTCGTCTCAGGAGTTCACGTCACTCCACGGCTCGTTCCCGCTAATGCAATCAAGTGCGAGGCTCCATCTCATAGAATATTACAGACGCTTCATCCAACAAATATGGACGTGCATTGACTGAACAATCGATATTCCATTGCTACAGGATAACGTAGATAGGAATCAAACGACGCACGAAAGGACGTCGAAACGAACTCATGGGAAGTCCTTAACCCTCGGTCGCGGCCTTAAACTCTAGACTTCGTCGGAAAATTTTCCGATTCGCGTGTGTCGAGACGAGTCAACAGTGAATCACACCGATGACAGCCTTTCGCTTCGATTCGGCGACCTCCAATTCGACTCTGCATTGAGATATAAAACAAACACAAGACCGCTGCTGTGAAAACACACCTGATTTCAGTTAACGTGCGCAGTAATTTCACGTCGAGCGCAAATATCCGCCGCTAACAATGTGAAATGGAAAATAAGGTATACACCGCGTACGCAGGACGTTACATTTTTCCGGAGCGAAAACGCCGGCCCGGGAAAACACCGGAGCGCCGAGCTGGCGTCCGTCGCAGCAAAGGAAACAGTACTCACCGGGTCATATCGGTGTTTGTGAGCACAGTGGAGGCACTTCGCGGCACTGGAGGCGATCGAGCGAGTTTGTTTCACGGCACAGCGCGTGTCGAAGTCAGAAGAATTTCGGCGCGGGTCCCATGCCGTCCGCGCGAGGCCGGGGTCGGAGCGCGAGTGCCGCGGCCGGCCGCGCCGCGCGCCGACGCGCCGCCGTCGCGCCGCCGCCTCGCCGGCCGCCAGCCGTGCGGAAGCGGCCTTCGCTGCACCGCGACCTGCATGCTGACTTTCGTGACATCCTAACCCCATGATCCGAGCTGACACCTCAGGGCGTGACAGCAGAATGGAACTGCTTCTAAAAGTCTGACCTCTGCAGACTGAACTGTCTCTAATAAAAGTTCTTCGAAACTTAAAGCTGGGCTGTGTTGATGCCGTTTTGCATACCATACAAATTTTGAGACTCTATGACGCACCCCGACTTTGTATCGAGAGTGGTGACATCGTGAAGGCTGAGACGCTGCTCATCCGTGACCGTGACGGTCAATCAGTTAGAACGATGGTGCGTTTTTGTTGGTTTTTTTATATTATTAAGAATGTAATTTTCTCAAATTGCTTTTATAAACGTTCGAAAACTCGACTATCTCTGCAGAAATTAGCTTCATGCTGGACAATGTTAACTTTTTGGATTGCTCCAAGATCTGGTGAGACAAACAGGGGTATTACTATTACCTAGTAACGAGATAAGCCAGTAGTTCGCGTGATGGTGAGAGCCACGCATAACAGTACAGTATCGCCCAGAACTTTGCACTGCGCATATTTGCTTGGTGAAAGATTAGCTCTTTGTTGAGTAGTCGAGGAGCTCTATTTCTTTGTGAAGCAAGCTCATGCTACATCAGCTACGAGCCACTATCAAGTCACGTCTACCAAGCATATTTGACATTATTTAGTTTTTGGAGATTTTTGTATCTTTTGTAATTATTCGATGCGTTACATATATTTTCACCTTTTCTATTTCCTTTTGGTGGTAGAAAGCGATCCACTAATGTCGCCAATGCAGTGTGATGGATAGGAACAGCCTGTCGTAGACAAGTGCGACTGCCACTCCTAGTTCCTAATCCATTAACGCTTGTATGGGATGGGCCTACAATACTCGTAGCTTATTATGTGACGTGTAATATTAATACTTACATGACTTTATACACGTTAAAAAATCTAAGTGACCTTTGGCGGAGGGAAAAGAGTCCAGAATGCCGGCTAGATAACATGATATTTTGGCCTAAATGGCATATGTGGCCTCCATCAGACGTGCCTACTGAGTCGGCTGTGTCAGTGTTAAGCATGAAAAGCAACTGAAAACTCATTATTTATAACAATCCCAAAAGTTTCAAGGTGTAAATAGCAGTCTCTTAAAATCATTATTATCTTGGTTGCTTAATGACCCAAGTAATAAGTATGAAGTAGTAGTTTGCATTAAGTATGTCAGCTTATAAAGCAATTACGCACAAGTAGATAAGTTCAATACAATCGCAATTCACAATAACCTAGCGTTTGTTTTTACGTTCATTTGCTTAGGTGTTAAAATATACGACGGGTATCTTTCGTAACCGTCGAGAAACTCTTTTAACTTAGTCACCAGTTATCAGCTTACTTGCATACCTACAGCTGCGATTTACTATTATTGTTTACCTGTTATTGCACAAGTCAGACTCTAAGCTACCGAACAGGCTAAACCGCACTGCAATCGGTTCAGTATTTTTACGTGATGTGAAAACTAACAGACAGACCATACATCATACAAAACTTGCTACATATATCAGATCTTGAACGCTTGAACGGAACAGACAAACATTGATCTCAATACATCTTTGCGCAGTTGTTTGTTCTGGAGTTTATAGAGCGACAAGAACACATCGCTGGCTAGAATAGGCTCGGGAGATCTAACCGTGAAAGTTCCACCCAAAGTAAACAAAAAGGTCCATCCATGTTTCTTTAGCAGGAAATTAATTTCCTTATCTCCCTGAAGCGGGCTGAAGACGGGCGATCCACGTTACTGGCTATCAAGGCAAACAATCTGCGGACCACAGCGTGCCGAGCGGCTTTGTCTCAGTAGGAACACTCCACCCGTAATGAACCGTGTCCACGCTATTGTTCTATGTCACAGAGACGAGCGCGTGCTTGCAGTAGGATGTATCATGTTCCGGACAAGGAATGTTAACACTCTTTTTGTCGATATTATCTCAGTTCTGATACTCCTCAATCCATAAAGAATAGAAATCTTTGGAATATTTAATATCGTTGACGTTATCAAGTCATTTGAGGAAAGTAGTGTAACATCACGTCTCACAGACTCGTCACTACAGAGTTAAGGCTATATTTAGCGTCATGGCTATTTGGGAAATATGAAGCCCATCTCAATGGCTTCCTGCTAGCATTGCCAAACGTTTACCTCGTTAGATCTGTCAGTTTTGGGCCTAAGATTTAGCGGTTGGGTATTGACTATTCAGAGAAGACCAATCTGTTAAGTACTATTGGTAGATAAACATAATCACTAGCCTTCTACCCGCAGCTAATCCCGCGTCATTTCGGGTAATGGCACGCTCACTTGATACCATTTTGCATACCAATTTAATCTATTCAAACAAGGAAAACTTCTCAGTTTTTCAGTGATAAAATCCACTACATGGAGCATTGAGCGTATAGATGCGACATCTTTCTTTTAGTTCTATTATGAGAAGGCAACTTCAAGCGCAGCAGTGGAGTGTAATAGATTGGGTGATCATACCATCAGGTGTTAGGTAATAATCTGAGCATGAGCTTCCGATGTAGGGAAAGATCATTAGAAACATTATTAGCTATATAGTGGCCGTCTAGTTAACTATACCTGCCTCAAGTATAATCAGTATATCAGATAATCAGTCGCCAAAATCCCGTGGGGGTGTTCGAGCAGCGGTCCTTGAGAACCAGTCCCGTACTAAGCTGAGCAATTACCACCTTCGATCACATCATCATTTAAGACCATCAGCAAATGCTAGTCTAGACAGTTTATAAAAAGATAATAGATGACCTCTTCTCAACTCTTTTGATCTCTCCCACAATACCTACCACCTGCCACCATACTCTTACCAGGAATTTCAACAGCTCAATTCCAGTAAGCAGGGTTGCAAGGACCTGTATCCAGCTACCACCGCCCGAGTATTGGTACTGGCGCGCTTACACTGTGTGGTGGAAGACCCCAGTCCCGCGCTCGGCACGGTGCTAACGCGTGTCGGTCGGCGTTTGTTATTCCCGTGGAATCGCCACGATTGGGCGCTTTTGTCTCAGTAACGCGGAACAATTGTTCTTCCACGCTGTTTGTTTACAAGGCCCTCGCGTTAACTATGCGACGTTTTTGGTGATACAAGCTATTGTTTTTGGCGTATTTATGTAGGACAAAGGTATTGATATGCTGAATCTACCTACTTGCTAAAGATGATGGAGCTAGGAGAGAGCTTTTGGAGTAGGTACAAAATTACGAAGCTCTTTATTATAAGCCTTGTTCCTTCAGACTCTTGTACTGATTATTACGTTTAGTGGAATTCAAGTTCTAGCACTTTAGTTACGAAAAAGAGAGCCTCAACGTTTTTGCACCCGGGTATATTTATAAAATAAATGTAGTGGTCTACACTACACTAAAAATACATGGTGTATTTTTATAAAATACAAAATAATTATTATGATTATAAAAGATAAAAGGAATAATAAATAATAATGCGGCGCCTATACTTATACAAAATAGTTGAAGCTGAGCAAGCGCGGGCGGGGCGGCCCGGGGATGCTCTAATGTACTCGTATTTCGATACAGCGAACATTTTGTTTCACGGCTCGTTTCCACTAGTGAAGGCTGCTGTTTCATATTAGGTGAACATAAGTCTTCGTATTGTATCTAGTTAGGTAACATGAACACATTGAACATTTTACCAGTAACCTATGCAAAATATTTTAAATACCATTACCCTTCTTCTCCAGTCGGGTAATGATGAAGCAACCTTGGCAAACATAAAAATCCTTCACCATTTAGTAATAAAATAACAATAAATCATTATATACCTACTAATATTATATTTGTCTGTCCATCATTCCGTAATATAACATAATAATGGGGCGCTTACTACCATGGGACCGATATGAACGTCTCTTTATTCCATAGCATGTGTAAATACAATTTTAATATTTTTTCAAAAAATTACAATTTATTTCTTTCTACATAGGTAGGTAGGCACTTCTTATTTTGCTTTAGTCGTTTCGAGAGAGGTACTAAAGAAGTACTTTGCCCAGCACTGGGATAGATTAAGAAAAAAATAATAATGTGACCGGCTAAACAATCTGCCGACACAGAAGCACTAGACAAGTAGACAGCCCTAATACCCGTTGCCACCGTACCGATGGCACCCCCTCAGCCGTGGCACATTACGTTTCACGGCTGAGGGGCGGCCGTCGCTGACGCCGGACGAGTGGACGACGGACGTGTCTCATGTCCACCCGAGGGAGCGGTCAAGCGTGGACACTGTTCATACAACAATATACGTACATATAACTTTATCATGAGATTCGTACGACATAAACATGATACATCATTCATTAGCAGTTTAATTTTTTTCCTGTGTTATATTACGGCCGAAGTTAATAATCAATCCTAATTCAAATTTTGCTATCTGGGATTGATATCACAATCCATTTTAGGGTCAAACGTGCCAATAACCGATCAGTGGATGGGTTTATGAAAGCACGCAGATTGGAGATCGATCGAACAATAGGCAGGAATCCAAGATCGATTTCAATCTTGGATAGGAGATATAATATTAATTTCGGGCGTTAGTAATTCACTTGGTGTTAAGTGACAATGTGGTCTAGATACTGGTTCGCTTAGACTAGTGGAATACCCTGAAGGGTTGAATGTAGAAGTACTTATTATCCAAGGTATCTAGATGAACTTAGCGGTTCATCTATGTAGATACCTAGAGAATTATCTAAATTAAATCATATAATAAACTAATAAACGAATGAAGCTACTTTCCAGATCGAATCCAGCGTCATTAATTGAATAGGTATATCAAT
Organism: Hylaea fasciaria; assembly: GCA_905147375.1. Lineage (NCBI taxonomy): Eukaryota > Metazoa > Arthropoda > Insecta > Lepidoptera > Geometridae > Hylaea > Hylaea fasciaria. Next base: position 369,848 of record LR990194.1, read on the forward strand.
TTCATTAGAAACGCGTATCGCTTTACTAAATTCCTGGCATTTCCCGGCGATGAACTTTGCAGGAACAGGTAAATAAACTATAAGGAAAACTTCTTAAGAAAAAATTCCAAGCAACTAAAAATAAATGAGATAGCTGTACGTTCTCATACATCTAGGAACGTCTTATTAGCACTAACGTAACTTTTAGTCCTTATGTAAACGTGTCTACTAGTCGCGCACGCGCAGTACAGGTAGGATGCTGATTATAATCTTTCAATTTATTTGAACTAGCCACGTTAGATTTCTAGTAGGTACGTAAATTTACTACGAATGCATACAACTATACAACTTTACAACTATACTCAAAGAAATAATTTCGAACTGGATCGCACAATACAATCCGTGAAGAAAATCATGTACCTAACCTAAAATAAATAGCGCGCTTTTATTTTTAGAACATGTAAGCGTAGCTTAGTAACTCTGCGTCGGCCTAGCCAGTCAGCACTTCAAGGGCATTGAATTAGCAATTTAACGATACCAAGTCAGCACTTCATAGATACCAAGTCAGCGCGCGCTGTCCTCCGAGCGTGTAGCGCTGTCAGCAGCGCACGCGACTCGCGCCGGTTGTTGAACCGCTGATCTTGCATTACTAATGCGATTTCTTATGCAATTTGCTGCAAATGTGCGTCATAGGTAATGTAATGACATATACTTGGTATAATACCTGCGGGTAGCAACATCACTGCTATTTTTATCAATATACCTAGTATTAAGCCGCATCAATGAAAAATGTTTTAAAAAGTCTTCAGGGACCTCATTAGGGATGTTTAGGCCTGTATTTTACCGTATAAAATATAACATTTTTCCAGTAATTAAGCCGCCATCCATCAGTGTCCTGCGGACGGCGGCACGGCGCTCGTAAGATCGATGGCTTTACCGGAGTAGAGTTGAGCTCTACGCTGTTTCACACGGGTGCATGTCCCTGTTGATTGACGAAGGGTTTACAAGTCCTTAAAATTCGCTGTACCTATACCATCAGAATTTCAGTATCAATAGAAATTCTATTTGTGTGGTCAGAAATTGCAACCAAAAACGATACCACAAGATTTAATTTTGCTCACAAATTCATATTCATTTAGCACTTCTGCACTCTTTTTCGCTCTTAGAAAAAGTCCAAGATAAAATACGTTTTATTTTAATTGTTTGATTTTGCACTGAAGTGTTGAGGCATTTTACGTAGTTTTTCTTATTGGGTTAATTGTGGTTCACTCTCCCCAGTCCGTAGCGTCTATTTCTCAACGCGACCGCCGCCACGTCACCACAGACTGCATTTCAGCAGTGCTATCAGACTGCATTCCCGATGACACAGCTCTGCCTGCAGAGTGACGCACGCCGTGCACAATGGGAGGATGCCCGCGCCGACGCTCGCTATAACTTCACAACATTGGACTGCTCCAGAATTCCGTAAATCTTTTATGCATCATAAGTTTGAATACCTATATCATATACATCGTAATTTATACCCAAGGCCTTTTCATATTCGTTATACGTATATATAGGCCGATACCTCTATTAATAACATTTAGGTATTCCGCCCATTGCTGAGCATGTCTCCCGAGGTCAGAATAAAATTTCAGTACGTGTACTTAATGACGATATTTGCACTTATTATTATATCCACTTCTCTGAACGCTCATATTTAGTTAACATTATTTGTTATCACATTTTATATTGTCGGCTTCAAGTCGCTCTACATGTCCGCACTATTTCTACTTATGCTAAGTATAAAAAAATTACACTATTTTGAGAAGAAGTTTAGAAATGTTCTTATACATACTTTAGCCGGAGACACTAATCAAAAATGAGCATAAGAATACAAATCGGGTCTTTCAAAGTTTTTTAAGCACACCTCTATATTTTAAACTAAAGTCAATAATTTATTCATTTATGGAAACAAATAGATTTTAGATGAATGTTGTAACCATCAGCATTACAGTCGTAGTAGGTATTCAGTAGACACCAGCGGAGATAACACTTCCAAGACTAGCAAGAAACGATGATAAAGTGAACTTGGAACACCAACCAAGGAAGCCGCAAACAATTTGAGCTCCTCTGGGGCTAGATTGACCTACATCCGATGCGCTGACTCTAGCCACAGTCGGAAATTGTGGCCGTGTCGTAATAACTGTGCACAGAGCCCTAGTGAGGGCCACGTGAAGGGGCAATTAGAATTACGCCCCAAAAAAACTGCGAAGGCGATCTTAGCCTCTGAGTGGCTTTATTCATCAGCTAGAGTCGTAAATAACTGCAATTAGAGCACTAGCAAGGTTCGCTTTGCCACAAAAGCCCGTTCTTGTACAGTTGAAAGTTGAGTACCTGAAGACAATCGTAAACACTTTGTTGGGTTATGGACCTGTTTAGTGTATACCTACTGCTCAAATATGTATCTAGGGTTTGCCTTGCCCCAGACCGAGTCCTTGCTAAGGCACTGGATACTGTTAAGTATTAGGTACTTTTATTTGGTGCAAGAAAAGCATTTTTCAACGGCTGCGGGGATAACTCTAGAGATTGTACCGGAAATAATATTTTTACTGAATGTTTCTCAAAATGTCATGTTTTATGAGCTTTTCTATAAATACTAGTGGCATTCCTCACATAATATTGCGTTTCTTAAACGGACCACACGAAAGTCAGGGAATAAAAAAAGCTGTCCAAGAATTTCAAAAATGAAAAATATATAGAGATTAATAAAACCTCCCAACCACTGCAAGAAAGCTCTATCAGATATATCCTCAATAGCTACTCAGTCGCAAACAATTTGTCGTATAAAAGATAACGTCGCAAGCATCCCAGCACGCAGCCTGGCACCGAACAAAACAAAACTGCCGCACCGGCAGCTAAAAGAAACAGAATAAAGGTGGCGCCACACGGCCATACCTCGCGACGGGACAATCAAGTCGCTTTATGAGTCGCAAATTCTAACAACGAGTTTCATTTCATCCGATGGCTGTAAATATGAGTCGTAAGTTTACGTTAGGGTAGAGACACATCGACGTCACACTGGAAACAATCTTAATATAGAAACTATTGTGTTTTTGATACGATGAAGCGGAAAACTTGCATGGAATGCCAAAAAACAGTTTTCCAGTATGTTGATGGGTTTGGTTATGTTTAGTTTTCCTCGTGTGGGTGTAACGATGAGTACCTAGGTACAGTATTACCCAACTGATATGGCTTACCGATGTACCTGCGCAGAAGATGAATTTTCAAAGCGCGGGAAATGCTATTGACAGCTATTGGTCGGCACCCGCCGCCATCTTAGCGAGCTTAGAGTGAGATGGAACTAACAGCTGCAGTGTATTATGAACCTTATAATAGTGATCTTAGGTTGATTGTAAGTTTTAAGCATTCTTTCGTTAATCTTCGGACCATACTTTCTTTTCTGCGCGAACGAAGATTCACGACGCGCCTTATAAGTTGGGTACTAGTATACCTATCTAATCGGGATTTATTCAGGGACAACACAAGGGATAGCCATAATATGAAAGTCTAGTATACTTATAAATAATTGTTTATAGACTGCTATTACCTAAATACGCGGTACGGTTTTACACACATTGACTGTTATCCTGCTGAAACCGTACATTTGAAGGCATCTATAATAAATTACATCTCCATGAAAAAATAGCAATTCCTTCCTCCGTTACTGCGGTGAAGAAGGAGACACCAAGAAAGTACATGTCGTATAAAAATAACAGTGGGACAGAAAAGATAATCTTTGAACCACAAAACACCTTAATGTAAGAGTAGATGTACCACCGCCCTAACCCGTCGCGCCACAGTCCCGTTGCCGTCATTAATTGCTTTATCCGACGGCTACCGGAGCGCCGGCGCTCCGCTGCCGGCCCCGGCGACCATTACCGACACATAAGTGTCAATTTAACAGACTTACAACGAGGAATTTGGAGCTAACTGGACTTTAATGATTTGGCTCTTTTTTTTCAATTTGTCAGTTGATATTGACGAGTGCGAAAAAAGCGTATTAAATCTGATAACAAGATGAACGACAGCAATTATCATGTTAGCTTGAAATTATTATCATCAGGATAGTATTTACTTACTCCCATGTATAATTAAACTTAGACAATAATGAATCCACACAAAAAATACTAGACAATTTGAGTAGAACAACGGCTTTTTTTGGCGGCTCGTTTGGCGTAGTGGCTGAGCAATCGGACTGGTGCGCTAGGGGTTGCGGGTTCGATTCCCGCCTGGGACAAATATTTGTGCGATCCACAAATGTTTGTTTCTGGTCTGAGTGTGATGTGTATGTGAAATTATATGTCTGTAAGCGGTACCCACGATACAGCAGCAATCCTAGTGTGGGGATACGTTTAAAAAAAAATAATGTGAAAGTTGGCGCGTATCCGCGAATGAGTTAGTTATTAAAACTATCGTAATATATAATATACAGTTAGAATAAGAAATATGCTTATTGCTGGATGTGGGAAGGTCTGGATTATACTCGTTGGATATTCGATTGTCGTTAGGGATGAGAATACAGATGAGAGGGTAGCGGGTTACATGATACGAAATGGCCGCCAGGCCGGGTCGCGTATAGTAATGTCCCACTTGCGTTCAGTACAATAACGGTATCAAACCAATACTGGAGATTCCATTTTATTGCAAACTTGTAAAAGGAATAATTATTAAGAATCCAGTTTTGAGCTCAACCAAGCTCGCGTGGATGGAATTTAGAAATCATTTAAAACTAACTAACTTTTGGTCAAAATATTAGGTGGGAAGTTTACCTCTTTGGTTCTATCCATGCCTGTAGGTAAACTATGGACCAAACAATACCCTAGTGACAAATCTCTTTTAAAGCGTTCATAAGACTTCGTTTTCGAGACTTTAGAAAATAAAATAAAATAAAATAAAATAAAATAAATAAAAATAATTGTCCACTCCTTAGTAATAACGGTATTTTATAGCTAATCAATCTAATAAATATACTAGATAATCACATTAATTTGCATCATCGAGCTGGTCTGGCGTGTAAATAGTGAGAGTCATCATATCGTGAGGTGGGTGACCCAGCGACAGAAACAGCTAACTTGCTCTAACTGGGAAATCCCCAGTTTGTGCTGACGTTTCTATACCTACTAGGACTCGAGTCGAATGTCGCTAAACTTTAGGAAATTGATGCCGCTGCATACATACACACGCCTTTATAGTTGCCTACTAGCACTTAATATTATGCTGTTATTCGCAAATAATTGCAATTGTATTGAAATAATGTTACCTTATTTGCTATTTTAATTATAATCTAGGAGTACAAACATAATTATCATTATTTTTATATTTTCTAGCGAATTGTTACATAAAGCTAACGCCTTTCGAAAAAGTATAGCAATGTGTATATAATTTAGGGTATCTGTGATAGTATTTTTGTAAAAGTGTCAAAGTACCTCGGCGCAACTCAAGGCCATCCTCTGTTGTAAAAAAAAAAGTTAAAATCATACAGCCTTTATGCATGGGCCACGAATTCAATTAAAGATGTAGTTATGTTCTCCCCGAAGACCGTGTCCCCGTATAACGGGTCAGTGAAGCCCATCAGGAGCGCGTGTTGACCCCGCGAGCTCTCCAGAGGTCGATATCCTCCGAAAGTGGAGCACAGCAATCTTTGTCGAGTTAATACGACCCCAGATGTACACGGAGCGTACCCCGGCACGAACAAACGGTACAGTCAACCACACAGACATCTCTGCGAATTTGTGCCTACTCACTTACTTACCTCGTCGTCACCAAATAAAACAAAAATTTATCAAAAATAAACAACTCTGTAAGATATTATCTGCGGCTATATTTATGCGGCTGAGTGTACCTACTACAGAAATGCTCCGAGCGAGAAACTGTGAAAAATAACTTGTGCTTAACCTACTTCTAACTAGAAACCTGCGGCACAATCAAAAACCAACCTTTAGCGTCGAGCACAGAGCATATATTTAAGGTTTGGAAAGTTTCTCCCAAGATTCATGGAAAATCTTCCCGGATTTCGACATGCTGCTAAAGTATTATTTCGCTCTGGGAAGTGTCTGAAACTGTAGAATTTGACGACTGAATCCTATGTCTATGGTACACAATCAATCAGCGCCCTCTAAGTAAGTAGGTACGTATTGGAAATGCAATTCATAGAAAAAGAGGTAATTGAGGTAGTTCACAGAATTTGATTTGAAACCGTTTCGGTGGAAAATCAATTCATTTAACATTTTTCCTGTTCGTTTGGAACTAGATAGATGATTGTGTTTGAACGAATTCTGTTATAAAATGCAGTATAAAAACTAGCTGAAATAAATGCATACGTAGATCCGTAACGAAACCTACATGACGTTCTTTTTGTAAATATACTACAATAAAAATTCTTATCAACAATTTTCAGACCTCGAAAAAAGTCGCTGAGGACAGGATTCGAACCTGCGCGGGTAGAACCCATTGGATTTCAAGTCCAACTCCTTAACCACTCGGACACCACAGCTGTGCACAACAAGTCCAAAATTATACAATCATTTCAACTTCATAAAAATTATTAATTCCATAATTATTTTTTCTGTAGGTACAGTAATTGTGACGTAGAGGGGTTACATCACGGAGCTACGGCTTCGTAGACATCGAATGACACGAAAATGAAGTGATCGCCTTATAATTTTGTATATTACCGCCTGAAATTAATATTGCATGTATCTCAGCCAATATAAAAAAGATAAAGTTGCTTATCTACCCGAGACTATTGTTGGGGAGCTCTTTGAAAGATTGGAGAATTAGTTTTAGGGAAACTTCGGAAGAGAAGACGTAGGTAACTAAGTGAGAAAAAACTTTAGTTATGACTCAAGGAGGTGTGGGATTCCACGGCATTAAATATCCGTAGTATACAATGTAACACTGTAATGTAACATTCGATACTTTCGCTCGTTTTTCCCAGTAGAAAGCCACGCAAGTATCATTTTGCAAATGGCGAGAACAGGATCGCGGTGAGCGCGGGAACGGAAGCCAACGGAAACATTCCGACGAGTGGGGTGCAGAGCAGGGTGCAAGGTGGGTCAGGCTAGGCTTACCACATACGATACAAAAGTCTACAAAACTTTTATAACCATCTCTAGCTGTGTAACTAGGTACCTACTTACTACATACTTACTATAATCAAATGCTCTCGCTGAAGGGGAAGAGCGCGCGCCATAATAATATGAATAATATTATTATGTCTACATATAATAATATGATACTACGTATAATATGTATAATATTATTATGGAAGCACCTTTCAGCGCACTTCTCTTAGGTCTTAGGCCCAGTGCTGCAATACCAATCGATTTCCACACGCAAAATGGGTGTAAAATAATAGATAGGCCGGCCTACCTATAACTGACTAGTCACGTTGAGTTATCAGATAAATCAATAAATTTATAATAATAAAGACTTTTTAATGCAACCAACTAATGTTTATCACTGTTTTGTTGTGTTCCAAGTCTCTCACATACTGGTCGAGCTTAAACAAGTTACAAACTTGTCACTGTGAATTACCCACTTATTGCCTTTATTCAATAAAAAATTGTATACAATTTGTTATTCGCACTGAAAATGAATGGGAAATTACTAAGGAGTAGGTATACGAGATTGCTTCTTGGCAGCACTATTCTACGGACGCAGTACGAGTTGGAGTGTCAAGCGGAGGCATATTGTTTGACGGCACAAAACTGGAAGCTCTCCGACCGATGATGTCGCTTGAAACTCGCTCGCACCTCGCTACGAACAGACACAATATTGTAAAATGTACCTACCTTAGGTACCCTAGCTAGAGCATTGCTATGTATACTGTATAGGCCTACTCAGTGGCGTAGCTTGAGTCACTGTCATCCGGAGTGGAGTTATAATTTGCCGCCCTTTTGTTAAAATTATAATGTCGTTGTTAGTGAGCAAAAACGTAACGAAATGAAAAAAATATTTATTTTGAAACACATTATCATTCCTCTCTAATTGTATGTACTATCTGATCTAGTTTTATATTTAGGCTAAAATTAAAAGTGAACAACATACATCCAGCACACTAAACGCGAAAATGTTAAGGGGTATTTATCAGTGTGCTGAATGAAATACAATCCCAAATATAGATGCGCGAGCGTAGCGAGCGCTGAAATTTTTTTGGAGTATTTATCAGTGTGCTCAAGAAATTCTAATCCAAATAAAAATGCGCGAGCGCAGCGAGCGCTGAAATTTTTTTGGGGTACTTATCAGTGTGTTGAATGAAACATAATTCCAAATAGAAATGCGCAAGCGTAGCGAGCGCTGAAATTTTTTTGGAGTATTTATCAGTGTGCTCAAGAAATTCTAATCCAAAGAAAAATGCGCGAGCGCAGCGAGCGCTGAAATTTTTTTGGGGTACTTATCACTGTGTTGAATGAAACATAATTCCAAATAGAAATGCGCAAGCGTAGCGAGCGCTGAAATTTTTTTGGGGTATTTATCAGTGTGCTGAACGAAATACAATTATAATATAGTAAATGCGCGAGCGTAGCGAGCGCTGAAATTTTTTTGGGGGTTTTATCAGTGTACTGAATGAAATACAAAACCAAATATAAATGCGCGAGCGGAGCGAGCGCTGAATTTTTTTTGGGGTATTTATCAATATGATAAGTTGTGCCTCTAGTGCTGCACTAGGGGCGCAGCGGGAACTTATCAGGAGCAAACCGAAAAAATAATAGTCCTGCCTAGTCTGGCCATTTAATTCTTGCGCCCCCCAGAGTCTACGCCCTGTGCCTGGGCACCGGCGGCACCGCCCTATTTACGGCACTGTACGTACGCAGCCATGTTTTGCGGCTTAAAGTGGAAAAGGATATTTCGGAAGTGGCAACTCTCACTGACAATGTAGCTAAAATAATTATGTATTAGCGTTCCAATTGCAGGGCGGCATGGCAGGCCTATCGCCGCGGCCCGCGCGCGCCGCTACTGCCTGCTTGGACACCGTCGCGTCATTATTATTATTACCTACTAACTTCATTCTTTATTTTAGTTTATAATAAAGACATTCGGTATTTTCGACTTCACTTCATGAGTGAGTAGGTATGTATGCTGTGTAAAAAAAGTACACCTGAAGATGAGTCGAAAATGTGATGTAATTCCTGGGTCTTCTGGGGGGGGCCATGGCCCCCATGGCCCCCCCCCCCTGGATCCGCCACTGTAGGTAATTACTCTTTTGTGATGTGCAGCACAGCATTATCTTTATCTAAGTAGTCATAATAATGATAATAATATAGGCAGCTAGTTGGGGTGCCTCATGGTAAAAGTGTACCCCGTGTCTAACTAAAAACATTGGTAGATCTATCTGTAAGGTCTGTAAGGCCAGCGTAATCGTAGTATGGTAGTAACTAGTAAAGTAGGTAGGTACCTACCTACTACCTACCTTCATAGCGTAGAGGTATCTATAGGGACATAAATATTAGGGCAGGTGGCGTAAAAATAATTAGAAGAAGAATAAAAAACACCATTAATTGCAACAATAAAACACTTACTAATCATACAATATTGCTACGAAAACGTCCTAACTCAGCATGATGCTGGCTTATGGCTGTGGGCAACCATCGCTGGTCGTCCGTTAGTTTTGGCTTCGCACGGTTTAGGCATTTAGCCAGCGTTGTTTTAAAATATTGAAGTAATTTTAATTACATATATGTACAAGTTTGAGAAAATAGGTGGGTAATACAAAGCAACAAGGTCTCTGTTTCAGATTCCCGCCAAAACTCCATTTAACCCATTAGGCAGTTTTGGCGGGAATCCGATAGTAGTAATAGACGTTGTTGGTTTTGTATTTTCCTCTCAAACTTGTGTTACTTCGAGTGTTTACGTGTAGTATTGATAGAATATTAGTCATTGAGTGTTCCGTAACGTGCACAAGTGTGGGCAAATGAGATAAACCCAAAAAGCCTGTCACTTTGCATTGTTTCCAAAACTCCCAGATGTTCCAGTATAGCATCCACCACCACCACCACTGAATCGTGACCTATGACTTTCTTATTGTGAAAATAAGAAATACTTAAATGTTAAATACTTACTTGACATTGGCTAAATGCACAAACCGTGCAAAGCCATAACTAAAACAAAAAAAAACGCAACATTTCATTCATGTTTCAAAATGGCAGACGTGACGTTCAGATGTTTTGATTAATTTAAAAATACGTAATTCCACAATTAATAAATGTATCGTAAAATCAAAGCTAAAATAATACAAAAATTAGAAATCGTGTGACATTGCTATGTTTTTGTAGCAAAGAAATATCAGTTGTGGTGGCCGCGGAGTATGGTAGATGATTGGGGGAGGACGCGGCCGTAAGATGCCTTGCGAGGGCTGCGCTGTGCAGTTCAGCGTGTTCAAGAGGAAGCGCGTGTGTTGCGAGTGCGAGCGCTACTACTGCAGCGGCTGCCTGCGCCGTGGCGGAGGCGCCATGTGCGCGCCGTGCAGGGTGCTCTCCACCCGCCCGCTCTACCGGAACACCATCGCTCACCTGAAGGTGCGCGACCTGCAATGCTTCCTGCAGCGCCAGAACGTCTCCACAAGAGGCTGCGTCGGTAAATACATACTCAATTATCCGTACTATCGAGGTGTTCTTCTAGAAACGTCTAGTCTAGATAATTTCAAGTCAGTCCAATTTGTTACCTACTGATAATGATAAGAACTTATTAAGTTTCGAGATTATTACAGATGTCTCCAATACTTAAGAAATTCAGATAGTTGATAACTAGATACTGCTGTTACCGTAATGAGGTGCCTATTGGTAGTCCTATATGACAAGTTTGTTATTACTATATTGATAGGTGAATCCCCGGAGTGTAAGGTTGAAACTTGAATATGAAAACGAAATAGGTACACACAAGTAAATGTGGCGATGGGTTTAAAATGTTGTTTGTAAACCAGAAGTGACAACTGCAGGCCTATTCCAAATAGCCGTGCATTTCATTTATTCATTCCAATTTACAGTGCCTTAGCAGATATTTCTAACACTACAAAGTAATTGTATTATTTAATTCAGAACTAATACAGTTCATGGCAACTTTTATGTAAATGTCACCAAAGATCATAATAATTATGAAAATCAAGATCGCTTTACTCAGAGCAGACTCTGTTCAGCAATCAAAGAGACTTTGTAAGAGGTGCTTGATGGTGCACCTGATGGGTGTATGAATTTTACAAACAATCTTACTTTTCAAAATTTTCAATGATTTTATTTCTAGTACAACTCCTTGCTGGAATCTGTGCTTCCCCATAGTTATAACCTGGGAGTCTTCAAAGTCACAAGTGAACAGGCTACTTCTGGGTAAGCGTACACCATCGTAGACTGCATCATCACTTTACATCAGGTGACAAATCAGTATGATACATCCAGAAGAATCCTGGGAAATACCCTAATTTGTTCTTAATTAGTGTGCATAATATTATTATTGTTGTAAAGCCAATGCACAGTGCCACTCTGCTTTGGTCGGTCCTGTTATAGGATCAATGAAAATGCCCTTGTGCAATTATTCGGGCCAATGAGTTAGCAATTTAAATCATTTGCGATGTTGAAAAAAAATGTTGTTTTAGGTAGATAAGTTAAATTTATAGCAACACAGAATACTCATACCATAGTCATTAGGGAATATGTTGTTATTGTACAATATAATTATATTAACAGTTTGTATTCCTTTTGGATCTGGGATATTTGAAGGTTTTCCTTAATTTTTATCAGTACAAATTTTGGGGGAAACTCAGAATTTTTGATGATTTTATAATAAATCATAATGTAATGTAAGTCATTTCTACTAATTTAATTTAGTGTGTACAGTCAGTAATTATCAGAACTTCCATTTCCAGATGACTGATTTCATAATAGTACCTACATTCTATTACATTTATAACATTAGGAACAGTAATTGGGTACAAAGTATTGTAGACACTAACTTAGGGAAAGGAAACCAGTTTAATATCAGTTTGTGAATGTTAATTTAATACCTACAAAGATTGACTAGATGTCCTGTTTCATATTAGATTTACATTTCTAAAATTAGAGATACAACCTTGAAACACACAATGCGCCGCAACAACTCCTTATAAGTGGTGAAGTATAAGAGTCCGGAAGAAATCGTCGGCAGGCTTCCACATTCGATCGATGTTGCCAACCGTATATAGTAGACGAAACAACGAAAAGAAAAAATTGGTTTCCAGAGAAAGAGGAGCTGGTGAACCTGTGCGTGTTGCACGTGAACGGCGCCTCGTACCGCCGCAGCGGCGCGCGCAGCTCCGGCGCCTTCAGCTCGCTCAAGGGGCTCACCACCAACATCAACGACTTCCTCAACTCCGCCTTCGACCTCCGCGCCGCGCCGCCCGCGCCGCCGCCGCCGCGCCGCCCGCCCGCCGCCGCACCCGCCGCACCCGCCGCACCCGCCAGGGGGACCAACTGCGGTTAGTGGCGCTCTATCGAGCTAAGTGGAGTGTGGAAATTATCGATAAAACCATAATGATTATAAATTATTCTTGTACAATATACATTTTGGTCTAACATTGGAAGTCTTGTCTATGTAGCTAAGAAATTAAATGCGTTATTGGATCGATTTGCTCTTTGGCGGTGAGAAAATAATATAACTCGTAGATAGCAGCTAGGGAGTGGTGTACGAAATGTTTTAATTATTCCAGGCAACTGCTTCAATGCGGCGCACGGGCACCGCGCCGCGCCGGCCGGCGGCTCCGCGGAGCGTTCGGAGCGGTTCACCACTACGCCAGGTATACTAGAATCTGTGTCCAACCTCGACGACAAATCAAAGACACGTCGGCCACCCGGATCGTAATCTTCGCAGTGATCTAGGATACTACAAATTCAGTTCGTCGACACTACTGTACGAGGAAGATAATGACGAGAAGACGGGCGGAAGCCATCCGAAGACGAGGACATAGCGCCGTCGAAATATTGTGTACATAATGTCCGGGACCCGAAATTACCCGTCTCGCTCGTTCACATCGCCTTTGCGGAAATTCGTAGAGCACGTATTCGGGCTACGAATATCCTCGGCGTGTTGCAATGTGTATGTCCGTGCAGGCGGCGAGTGCGGCGTCGAGGTGCCGGCGCCGCGCGGCGCCGCGCGCGCGCCCGGCGGGGGCGAGGGCGGGGGCGAGGCCGAGGCGCGCGTGGAGAGCGCCGACTGCTTCGAGATCGAGGACCTGGACGACGCAGTGTGGGAGTTCGTTGCGCGCCCGCCCGCCGCGCCGCTGCCCGACGGTACGGCTTACAGCGTCTAGCAGCGTCCACTGCACAAGGGGGCGGGGCTGCGATGAACCTGTTATTCAAAACGGTAACTAATGTCTCGCAGACTCTGATGTCCTTCTGACGGCGACAGACAGCGGTACGCCGAGAGAGGCCCCGTCCCCCCCTGCGCGGCCGGGGGCGGAGCGCGAGCCCCCCTCGGGCGCCGAGGCGCGCCTCTCCACGAGCTCGCACCACTCCGCCGGCTCGGACTTCGAGCGGATACCCGATGTCGTGCCGAGGGATGTGCGCTCCTCCATCTCCAGGGATTACCTGACTCCGGGTAACGAGTGACTATAAAAATAAGTATTATGTAAATCATAAAACGAGCAAATAGTGAGTGTGAAACTAAATAAATAAAAGGGTTACATTATAAGCATTATCTTGCCGCCATAATCCATCGTCCACACATCGACTAAAACATTCCATAGTCGATGTGTAGACGCGGTGGGGAGGGCGAGAGTTACACTTGTGATATTACTGAAGTTGTACGCTCCGACAGGTCTATCGAGCAGCCCCCGCAGCCCCGGGCTCCGCGCGCGGGCCGCGTCATCGCTGGAGCTGCGCAGCCAGGCCTCCTCGCCCTCCGACACAGCCAGCCTCAAGGACGAGCTCGGAGAGGAGCAGGACTCCTTACCCGGTGAGATTTTACTACTGCATTTTTACAGATCACTCGACGTACCTATATTATTAAAGTGTGTGCGTCGCACAGTTCGTCGCACGATAATTTATGAATGCATCCCGCAAAACATGCTCGAGCTGAGCACGCAAACAACCACGCGCGGCGCTCGTCGGTACCGGGCCGGGGCGTGCGCCCGTCCTGCGGCGAACCGTGCGGCGCAGAGGCTGACCCGGCGCGCGGTCCCGCAGCGACCCCGAAGCGCGTCACGCTGGAGGAGATGAAGCACCCGTCGGAGCTGGACGCGCTCAACGTGAAGCAGCTGAAGGAGCTGCTGACGCGGAACCGCGTGGAGTACCGCGGCTGCCTCGAGCGGCACGAGCTGCTGCAGCGCGCCGAGCTGCTGTGGCGGGACCACGCGCAGTACCGGGACGGTGAGCGGGGCGGGCGGGGCGGGGCGGGGCGGCACTGCGGCACCGGCTACAGCGACGCGTCTCCCTCCGCAGAGGTGGACGACCTGCCGATCGAGGAGTGCTGCAAGATCTGCATGGCGGCGCCGCTGGAGTGCGTGCTGCTGGAGTGCGGACACATCGCCGCCTGCACCGCCTGCTCCAAGCAGCTGGCGGAGTGCCCCATCTGCCGGCAGTACGTGGTGCGCGCCGTGCGCTTCTTCCGCTCCTGAGCGCGGCGCGGTTCTATTGACCGTGCGGGCGCCGGGGCGAGGCGGACGGACCGGGCCGGGATCGATGTACGCACCGAGCGTATCGATGTCTATTAATCACTGCATATTGTTGTTTGCAAACGCGTTCGATGCCAGAGAGGGTGATACTTGCGGCGACTGACCGTTTCTATCCTATGAGGGCGACGAATCCGATTTCGGCGTATATTTTCGCCACATAAAATATTGGACAAAACGGACAGATAACCCCTCGCTATTCTACACTAAAACTAATAGACCTAGAATATTTTTGTAGTATATTTCATCGAGCACATGCGCGATGTATTCCACAGTCGCGTCGGCGGCCGTCGCAGTTCCGGGGACTGGGTAGAATGTACATGTAGTTTATATACCAGAAGTTGCGTAACCCGGTACGTTTCGTATACGTTTCTGGGGGTCGAGTTATACCAAGCCACATTTGCTCGACTTTGTCGATTATCGAATCAAACAATTGGTGAGTTAGTTAAATTCCTCGATGTCGAAAATACATGCCAGTGATGTTGATTTATGTTGTTTTATGCCAACAGTAAGAACTGACAATGTAAATAGCGTTGTATTTTTAAATCTGTTTATTTAGTAGGACATTGTAACGCTCATATATAATTATTTGAAAAAAGAAGGAATACTATGAATTTAAACATTTAAATACAAATGTTAATATCATAGTTCATTTCAACTGTTGATTATAGGGAACTAACTGTACATATATTTTTATATTATTTTATATTTGCCAGTTGTACATTTGTGTTGCCTATACATTGATAAAAGAAATAGTACATACATGCTTTCATCCGCAAACAAGACAATAAATATTTAAAGAATGACATCGGCGCCGCGCCTCAGACAGAGAGACGGCCTTCTTTATGTAGGTTTAGGAATATCGGAAACTGCTACACGTGTGTAGTGCGTGCAAGCTATGGTGTGCGAATTAATACATGGCGTGAAATGTCTTGTTCCCCAAAAGACTGTCATATGTTACGTATAATATTATGTAAGTACTTTTCAAAATAAGTTGCGAGGAATAGTAGATTTTTTTATTTGATAAAATGTTTAGCAAATATTGAAGATGAAAAATATGGGCTGTGGTAGTAGCTGGAATTTATTTTGTAGACGTATATTTTTAAATTTGCTGTAAACGATCATACATATAAGTAGGAACTGAAGTTTTAGTCCATTGTTATTGTTATAACTCGTCCGTTTAGATAACTGTCGTGCTAGTTGTACAGAACGTGAAACTCGCCTCTTATCTCTCTCGTGATGGCATAATATGTTACAAACATGACTGATTGTACAGTGACCGACTGAAGTCACCAAACTTGATTTCTAATAGACGTTAAGTTGGAAATGAGTACAATCATGTTCTACAACTTCTGTCACTAACTGTACAAGGTTATCACGAGTCGATGCGGTTGTGTAACGAGGTCGCAGATTCGTTACGATATGATGCTATGCAACATATTCAGCTGGATACCGATCGGAATGTGATTTCAGATCTCGTTGATCTTTTCTAAAAACAATAATCATATTTAATAAATTTTCTATATGTATAGGTACCTAATAATATTTTAAATTGAAACCAGAAACTCCATAAACGTTTGAAAATTGGCGCGTGTATTCGAACATCATTCTGTTTTCGGTTTTAGAACAATAACGCAGGTGTAATTTTATTGTGTTTTGCGTTATATTTCTGTTTTTGGTATATTCAAATTAATCTGATGTTTATTCTATTATTCACGTTATCCACTTTGAAAACATAACAGTCTATTAAATAATACTATTTAAGTGGCTAACCCTAGGAAGCCGGAGAATGCTACCGGTGAGCAACAAGAGTCGCTGAACAAGGCTCGACTACCAATTTTTCGGGACGCACTAAAAATAATTACAATTTTTGCGTAAAATAATTGAACAAAAAAAATAATTGTCGGCGACTTTCGTTGCCGATTGTACAACTTATATGAAATCCTGAAATGAGAATTTTGGTACGTAAGGTTGTCAATTATTTCATTTCTATTAATTATTATTATTGTAATATCACTCTATTTACACGCTGTAGGTATATTATGCTTATTTCATTTATTTTAGGACAGTGATCAAGTCAACAGAAAATTAATTTATGTTTTATAATGATTTCCATTTGTGATTTTGTACGAGTTCGTGCTTTATGTTTGCATAGAAAATTGGTGTCTGCGGCACAGCTTCAAAACTGTTGAACAAATCGTTGTAAATATTATTTGCAATATAATGTACAAGAAGTGTTCTGTTCAGATGTATGTCACGAATGTAATAAACACAGCAAAACAATTTACATTTTGAGTATCATTTAGCGAAATGTACACGGCAGGAGTTACTAAACAGACTCTTCAATACCGCTTAGTAATATGAGAAGTCCGATCGTTGAAATTGAAGTAACAACCCGAAACAATATAAACCTGGTTTATTAACACAATAAATATTAGATCTTTCCATTCACAATCGTTTGTTTACGTTATACATTAAACAAATACTATAGAAAGGGAGTAATACGCCCACCTCGGTTTATTACTTAAAATAATTTGACCTCCTGTCCACTATAGTTGTGTCAGGAAGATAAACAGCGAAATGGGGAAAAAAAAAACTTCTAAAACATAACCTTCCTTGGCGGCCGGGTAAAAATAAATCGTTTATTCGGTTTATGTTCGCACAGTTCAGTAATCATATTAGCTTGTCCCATTTCGCTATCATCTTCCTCGCACAGCCACTGTAGACGGGTGGCCTACATCGTATGTCTAGCGAACGAGTCTCTGAGTATAATAGGGACAGAACTACGAATAAATTCCGGAACTCTTCCGCGACGGCGACGCCGTACGAGCAGATGGAAAGATGGCGGGGACTCGACGCCGGGCGTATAGTCTGTGGCATCAGTCGCGGCCGACGGCGTGCGTGTCGGCCGGCGGGTCCACGCGCAGCACGGAGGAGGCGAGCGCGAAGTACCCCTCGTACTCCACCGCGTCCGGCGTCGTGTCGTAGTGGTAGTGTCCGCCGTCGCCGTGCGCGCTGAACCCGTGGAAGTGTTGCACGCGCAGGTCCAGCCCCTGCGGAGTGCGGAGCGGGGTCAGTCGCGGCCGGCACTGCCCGCGCCCGGCACTGCCCGCGCACTCACCAGGTCCCCGGTGACGAGCGTGCCGACGTTCACGATGGGCGCGCGCATCTCGAAGTAGTGCAGCCAGTTGTCGACGTCGGCGTCGGAGCACAGCGCCGCGCCGGAGAACTCCGGCATCACGTGGAACCGGCCCGCGCCCCGGCGCAGCAGGAACGTGCCGCCCAG
This sequence comes from Hylaea fasciaria, assembly GCA_905147375.1. Lineage (NCBI taxonomy): Eukaryota > Metazoa > Arthropoda > Insecta > Lepidoptera > Geometridae > Hylaea > Hylaea fasciaria. Next base: position 387,790 of record LR990194.1, read on the forward strand.
CCCTGGGGGCGCGTGCACTGGTTTTACTGCTACTCCTCATTTCATTTTTTATTCAATTATGCCTATCTAAAAAGCAAAAGCGCATAAATTTGCTTGCGGAATCGATGTTTTTATGGAGTCCTTCCTACCCACTCACCTACGACCTGGTCTTGGTAGTGATTCTTCAGCGTTTCTCTGATGGCCGTGATGAAGTTGGATTTGCCCGTCCTTTTCTTAGCTACGACTTTTATGACCTGAAACGTGTCGACAAATATCTTGGAATGACTGCAAAAAGTGCTCTGTTCACATACCTAACTACTTTTAACAATGTATTTGATGATTAATTATAAAGACTCGGAGAAGCGGATTAGCACGGCACAGTCGCGGCCGCTCCGAGCGACCCACCCTCCCGGGCTTCCCCTCGCTGAGCAGATAGTTCCCCAGCAGCGCCGTGCGCGTCTCGGAGGCCGGCAGCGCGCGCTGCAGGTACCCGGCCGCGCCCCGCGCCGCGCCGCGCGGCTCCACGCTCACCACGCGCGTGCCCTGCGACACGGCGTCGCCGCGCACGCTCAGGTTGATGATGCCCTAAAAGATAGAAATAGTGGCTCTTGTGTATCAGATAAGGGTCAGCTCGGACGGGCGGGGTCGGTCGCTTGTCCGAAGAAGAAATATCAACTCTAAATACGGATTGTGTCGATAAGTGGTCGTTAAATATACGAGTAGCGGCGGCCGACCTCGCAGTTGACTCCGAGGTAGGGCCAGGGCCCGGCGCCGGCGCCCGCGAGGAAGGCGGGGTCGCGGCGCAGATGCCGCAGCAGCTCCCGCAGGTCGTAGATCTTGTCTCGCTGCACCAGCGGCAGCAGGTACGGCGGCCCGCCCAGCTCCACCAGCCGGGCGTCCCCCGTCAACCCTGCGACACATGGTTTGCTACACTGATCTCTGTAAACAGTGTTCTATTGACGACTCGGCCAGATCATATTTATTATAATTATCTTGTCCTACAATTTAAAAGTGGAAGACAATATTTTGGTAGATTTAAGCAAAATTATTAAAATGATTTCTTTTTTTCCACTTCATCGAAATATTATCTAATCAAACAGTTACCTAACATGTTCACTGAATCAGTTTATTTATATTGTAGTCGACAATACAGGTTCAAGAGCGAGCAAGATAGCGGGCGATAAGTGACGAAAACATGCCGCATCAGTTATCAATGTTATGTGTACTTACACTGATTCTATTTATGACCTGATATAGGAACTCGAGAATAATCGCGTTGCGTAACTGATCATGCATAATAATATTTCTGCCGTTTATTCAGTTCAATTTGTAGTAAAAGAAGAGAAGAGGAGCCAACAGCTACAATGCAACCCTACCAGAGCTGCTAGAGCCAAGCTAATCAAGTACTACACTACGGAAGTCCTACGACTCAAGCTTCACTAGAGAATTAGGTAGTGCAATAGCAAGCGGCAGTAGAGGTTCGTGCGCTGTAGGGTTGTGCGTCCCCCCAGCGCCGCCCGTGCTGACAGCTGGTACTGACCCGGCGAGGTGAGGTTGTAGGGCGGCTGCGTGAGGTCGGGGCTGTCCACCGCCGACACGCTCACCGACTCGAACGTGTCCGCCAGCCCTCGGGACAGTACTGAAAATATTGTGCTATTTATAATCCACAAAATGTTCCAGGTGCCTTCCTATATTATATTCTTCCTAATATTAAATTTTGAAATGTAAAGGTAGACCTTAAGTAGGGTAGACCTTACAAGAAGACACTAGTTTGGTTGGTACGTACCATCGACAACTTCTTCCAATGGGGGTGTGAATAAGGATTTCTCCTTGATCGGAACTTTAGAATAGTCCACCGAAGTCATGCTGGAACATTTAAACCACTATAAACTTTAAAACATAATCCACAATAACATTATACCCTCATTTTGAAACGATAATAATTATACACAGCACAACTATGTTATTACCTAGCAGTCGGGTAGATAACAAAATAGGTAGGTATCTATAGTGTTTGTGACACTATGATACCTAATTAGTAAAAAGTAGTCCTTATGATGAAGCCTTTCGATCGGCATGATAAAGCTACAGGGTGATTATTTTTCTCGTGTAACGGGTTCAATTCCCGGTTCAACCATGTAATTATTGAAATATCTATGAACGCAGTTTAAATTATTTTTAAAATTCAAATACTGTCTTCTTTCAGTAAAATGTTCCATCTACAATATTCAAGGTGCTTGCCCTCCATATGTGGCATATCCATGGGACGACTTGTAGTATAGTAAATAATTATTACCCACCTATTTATCTTAACTTAAAAATAAGGAACGCGCGTGACACTTTCACAAATGAAGCATATATAATAGAACCCATTACCATGCCTCACGCATATTTGTATACTTATACACCTTATCCATTATATACCTAGGTACACACAAATTACCTGTTCTACTATTTGACATCAGATAACGGTTTTCTCCAGTGTAGAGGAGTATCGCGAACGACGGCACTCGACTGAATGTAGTAGGAGTAGGATAACAAACTACAAGTACCTAAGTTTGTACACAATTCACAACAAACACTTTTACTTACCTACTGGAGCTCAAGGTCGCTGCACGCGTCGTCGCCACCGAAGCCACCACAGCCAGACACGTACAAAAATGTAAAAGTGACATTTTAATATTAATTTATACAAATTAAAAGGCAGGTACGTACGCCGCTTCGTTGTACCGAGGTGTAACTGGACGTTCCTGGATAATTGGAGCTAAAAGCAGAGCTTGTGTTGTGTGCGGCAGATACGCCGCGTCGGGCGGGAGTGACCTCTAGGCAAGCGCTACAAACTACCATACCATTAACCTCTGCGGCGGCGGCCGGCCGGTTTTATTGGTCGGACGGATCTCGGGTGTGATTGCACGGCTGTCAGCCTCTGTTATCATTGTTCAGATTTCAGAAAGCTTAGGAGCTTTTTACGGTGCATAACTATAATAATGTAGACTATTATAGTTATGCACCGTACTATCACACTACGCACACACCGTACGCACACTATCTACTCGTATATAGATAGGTACCTACATATAAAAAATAATTCTCAGTTGGAATGAGAATGACCCCTATTATGATTTCGTATGGAAATAGAGGCAGTGCATAGGCATTAGGCAACTAGTGGCATGCTGTAATTAGTAATGTGTGTTTGTTATCACTCAGCCCTATGGCAGCTGAGCGGATTATGAGTGTCACCCGGCGCGGATGAAGACGCAGGACGGGGCTAGGAACTAGACAGCTAGTAATAAAACATATTTAAGACATTCGATAAAGTTTATTGCTGAAACCATTTCAATGAAGCACAATTAAAACAAATAACAAAGGTGTCTCGGACAAACATAAAATGACTTCTAGGTATTTCTTTCACTTTAAACAAGTCTACTTGGCCATGAAACTACACTAGATATAATTATATAAAGTTACTTAGAAATTAGTCGCCTTCGTTAAATAACTTAGATGCCAAATAAATATTCATAAAGGCATTTCTAATACAATAATAATGTTAAACAGATTGTCACATCCTATGTACCAATTTATATAAAAACAAATTAAGTGTGTGTGAAGAGCTCATTATAGTAACTATTTATGTGGAGATTAGAAAATTATTGTGGTTTGAAATAATAAAACTAGGTATTCTTACATTACTATACGATCAGAAACACTATGGCAAGGCATAGTAGTATTCGTGCCGTCTCTACTGTACCACAAACCCTATTTTAGCCTTCCTACCATCTATTGTATTTTGTGGTGATAGTTTTACGATCGGCAGTGGCGCGATCATGTATTTTTGTTGCAATCAAAACTACTAATAAAAATTGGCCATTGATACAAATTTACACAGTTGCCAGGTTGCAGTGGCGGATCCAGGGGGGGGGGGGGGGATGGGGGCCATGGCCCCCCCCCAGAAGACCCAGGAATTACATCACATTTTCGACTCATCTTCAGGTGTACTTTTTTTACACAGCACACATACCTACTCATTCATGAAGTGAAGTCGAAAATCAGAATGTCTTTATTATAAACTAAAATAAAGAATGAAGTTAGTAGGTAATAATAATAATGACGCGACGGTGTCCAAGCAGGCAGTAGCGGCGCGCGCGGGCCGCGGCGATAGGCCTGCCATGCCGCCCTGCAATTGGAACGCTAATACATAATTATTTTAGCTACATTGCCAGTGAGAGTTGCCACTTCCGAAATATCCTTTTCCACTTTACGCCGCAAAACATGGTTGCGTACGTACAGTGCCGTAAATAGGGCGGTGCCGCCGGTGCCCAGGCACAGGGCGTAGACTCTGGGGGGCGCAAGAATTAAATGGCCAGACTAGGCAGGACTATTATTTTTTCGGTTTGCTCCTGATAAGTTCCCGCTGCGCCCCTAGTGCAGCACTAGAGGCACAACTTATCACACTGATAAATACCCAAAAAAAAATTCAGCGCTCGCTCCGCTCGCGCATTTATATTTGGATTTGTATTTCATTCAGTACACTGATAAAACCCCCAAAAAAATTTCAGCGCTCGCTACGCTCGCGCATTTACTATATTATATTTGTATTTCGTTCAGCACACTGATAAATACCCCAAAAAAATTTCAGCGCTCGCTACGCTCGCGCATTTATACTTGGAATTATGTTTCATTCAGCACACTGATAAGTACCCTAAAAAAATTTCAGCGCTCTCTGCGCTGGCGCATTTATATTTTCATTGTATTTCGTTCAGCACACTGATTCAGCGCTCGCTACGCTTGCGCATTTCTATTTGGAATTATGTTTCATTCAACACACTGATAAGTACCCCAAAAAATTTCAGCTCTCGCTGCGCTCGCGCATTTTTATTTGGATTAGAATTTCTTGAGCACACTGATAAATACTCCAAAAAAATTTCAGCGCTCGCTACGCTCGCGCATCTATATTTGGGATTGTATTTCATTCAGCACACTGACAAATACCCCTTAAAATTTTCGCGTTTAGTGTGCTGGATGTATGTTGTTCACTTTTAATTTTAGCCTAAATATAAAACTAGATCAGATAGTACATACAATTAGAGGGGAATGATAATGTGTTTCAAAATAAATATTTTTTTCATTTCGTTACGTTTTTGCTCACTAACAACAACATTATAATTTTAACAAAAGGGCGGCAAATTATAACTCCACTCCGGGTGACAGTGACTCAAGCTACGCCACTGAGTAGGCCTATACAGTACACATAGCAATGCTCTAGCTAGGGTACCTATAATATCTAAAAAAACAAGGGCGCTGTTATAGAAGCTCGCACAGGGCGCAGAAAAGGCTATTGACGGCACTGCGTACGTACGCGGACGGGAAGAGCGGCTGTGCAAGCTTGCACTACTACACATCCATAATCCACAGGGATGTCCGAGTTGATTTTGACAAAATTATTGATAGGTTTGCTAAAAGCGGCACTAGGCGAGTAAACATTATTTTGTAAACATACACAAGGTAATTAACTTCTTTTTTTGTTCCCTTGTGATTTTAACCTTCGAACCTTGTCAAAATACCCCCCCCAAAATGAAATCCTGGATCCGCCCCTGCCAGGTTGATGTCAGTCAGTTGCTTGAAATGATTTGCATCACAAGTTACGTAATTACAAATGTAATACAAGCCGAATATTGAGCAACCAATATTGAAACTTATTGTTACATAATTATTCAAAGTTCGCATTCACACTCCCCATCACCGCCATGCAAGCCCGCCGCCTGCCCCAACACTCTGCCGCCGTCGCGGGTATCACAGCCCAGGTCTAAGGTCACACCATTATCATTCTCTCACGCATAGTTTACAACGATACAAATATAATATTTTATTCATTTATACGAGCACACACACAATTGTGATAATATTATAATACTAAGTGATTATCACGTAAAGTTATGTTTATAACACAAGTTCCCTTACAATATGTAACTGTAGACTTAATTTTCATAAGATACTTTTGAATTTAATTGTATACATAATATTTTACATCGTTAACTTTTGTAATTCAGAATAGACCATAACACCTATATACTTTATAAATGTGTTTATTTTTTACAGTAAATACTTGTTTATTTAAAAATGAAAGATCGTATACCCTATGTAAATAAGTACGGGTATTATAAACTAGGTGATGTGTCCCTAATGCAAAGTGCCACAGTACAGGACGCGGGGGGTTGCGGCACTGTGCAGTGTGCATCAGGCGCTCACCGTAGGTAATCTAACTACGAGCTAAGTTAGGTACAGCTATCACAACAGTGTAGCAGCTTAGTTATTTATACAATATCTAAGTTAAGAAAAACATTCTACCGCGTTACATATATGTGTATAAATAAATACAGCTCGAAAACGGATGTGTATTGTGTAGTCAGACTAGATTATTTTCAACCGATAGCCAACGCACTATCTCAAGGATAAGGTAGCAATGCGCGACATCTTTCTTATTAAGAAGATCGTAGAAAGTCTGTCGCCGAATCCTTGTCGAGGCGTCGGCAGCGGTCCTGGAGACCCACCCCATTCTAGGCTGAGCATTTTTACCACTTTCGTCACTTAAGACCAGGTGCAAATGCTAGCCTAAAATGTATAAAAAATATTTAAACCAGCCTTAAAACTTGTAAAAACTGACCACATTTTTACTGTAATACAATACACGAAAGTTGTATAAGTAAATCTTAAATGCTAGGCAAATGTGCAGATTTACTTATGTTACTAGTTAGACCGAGAAAACGGCTTCCTATTTTAGCAATCCTCTTAAATTATTAGTCACAATAACGTATAGGTACTGGTTTGTAGCAAAATCATATCGCCCATTGCATCAGCTCCGTGCACCGCGGCGGAACATACACATGTAGGCCGATGTAGCGGTGAGACAAATCTTCATAGTTCTGCAAAGTACTTTTAAACTTCATCGTATGGGTTTTGGCAGTCACTTGTATTTTTGAGTTTGTATTTTTATATTTGAGTTTGAAAAAATTATATTGATCGTGGACGTCGACAGCCTCATCTTTCGCCGGCAACATCCCGTTCAGGTAGAAATAATATGTAAGTAATGAAGTGTCAAAGCAGTCGTCGGTATAATCGGAATGATGTAAGTAATTCCACCTTGCGCGTAGGCCGCGTGGCGCGCCACCCACGCCGCCAGCTCCGCCGGTCGGAGCGTCGGCGCTAGAGGTCGGCGTGCGGCAGCAGCGTGTGCACGTGCTCGTGGTGCAGCTGGCGCGCGTAGGCCGCGTGGCGCGCCACCCACGCCGCCAGCTCCGCCGGTCGGAGCGTCGGCGCTAGAGGTCGGCGTGCGGCAGCAGCGTGTGCACGTGCTCGTGGTGCAGCTGGCGCGCGTAGGCCGCGTGGCGCGCCACCCACGCCGCCAGCTCCGCCGGTCGGAGCGTCGGCGCTAGAGGTCGGCGTGCGGCAGCAGCGTGTGCACGTGCTCGTGGTGCAGCTGGCGCGCGTAGGCCGCGTGGCGCGCCACCCACGCCGCCAGCTCCGCCGGTCGGAGCGTCGGCGCTAGAGGTCGGCGTGCGGCAGCAGCGTGTGCACGTGCTCGTGGTGCAGCTGGCGCGCGTAGGCCGCGTGGCGCGCCACCCACGCCGCCAGCTCCGCCGGTCGGAGCGTCGGCGCTAGAGGTCGGCGTGCGGCAGCAGCGTGTGCACGTGCTCGTGGTGCAGCTGGCGCGCGTAGGCCGCGTGGCGCGCCACCCACGCCGCCAGCTCCGCCGGTCGGAGCGTCGGCGCTAGAGGTCGGCGTGCGGCAGCAGCGTGTGCACGTGCTCGTGGTGCAGCTGGCGCGCGTAGGCCGCGTGGCGCGCCACCCACGCCGCCAGCTCCGCCGGTCGGAGCGTCGGCGCTAGAGGTCGGCGTGCGGCAGCAGCGTGTGCACGTGCTCGTGGTGCAGCTGGCGCGCGTAGGCCGCGTGGCGCGCCACCCACGCCGCCAGCTCCGCCGGTCGGAGCGTCGGCGCTAGAGGTCGGCGTGCGGCAGCAGCGTGTGCACGTGCTCGTGGTGCAGCTGGCGCGCGTAGGCCGCGTGGCGCGCCACCCACGCCGCCAGCTCCGCCGGTCGGAGCGTCGGCGCTAGAGGTCGGCGTGCGGCAGCAGCGTGTGCACGTGCTCGTGGTGCAGCTGGCGCGCGTAGGCCGCGTGGCGCGCCACCCACGCCGCCAGCTCCGCCGGTCGGAGCGTCGGCGCTAGAGGTCGGCGTGCGGCAGCAGCGTGTGCACGTGCTCGTGGTGCAGCTGGCGCGCGTAGGCCGCGTGGCGCGCCACCCACGCCGCCAGCTCGGCCGAGTCGCACTGCACGCGCGGCCGCCGCACCGCCTCGCCGCCGCCGCCGCGCACGCCCAGCTGCACGAAGTGCGCGCCGCCCGCCGCCACCGCCGTGCACGACACCAGGTTGCCGAGGTGCGTCTCCATGACGACGTGCGGCGCGCCGTGCTTGCACGTGAAGATGCGCAGGCAGGTGTCGGACAGCAGCGCGCGGATGTCGTGCGGCGAGTCCCGCACGGGCCGGTACGCCAGGAAGCGCTCCGAGTAGTCGTTCCCGTTGAGCGCGTACAGCAGCGCCGCGCCCTGCGCCTGCGCCGCGCAGTACCGCGGCAGCAGCCCGCCGGCGCCCCACACGCAGCGCGGGCCGCGCAGCCGCGCCGGCCGCCAGCGGTCGCCGCGCCGGCTGGACTCCCGCAGCGCGGACGCGGTCTCCGCCGCCAGGTCCAGCACGCCGATCACCGGCTTGGTGACGGTGCCGACCAGCCCCTTGCCCACGCCGGCCAGGAAGCCGCCGAGCCCCTCCTGCGTGGCGCCCTCGTAGCTGTGCTTCACGAGCGACGTCATGCCGCCGAGGATGCCGAGCGACAGGCCGCGCAGCCCGGCGGCCAGGTGCGAGCCCCCCGCCTCGCTGCGGATGCGGCGCCGCGTCTCCTCGTGCGCCTCGTCGCCCACCACGCGCTCCAGCCCGTCGCCCAGCGACTCTGCGGGGGAGAGGGCGAGCCTCGGTGGGTGGTCCCGCCACTGCGGAGCCTGGGCGGGGCACCGACCGGGGTGGAGCCTCACCGGAGACCTTGGCGGCGGAGTTGGAGATGCCGTGCGTGACGTTCTTGAGCAGCGCGCCGACGTTGCCCTCCAGCAGCAGCCCGGACACGCCCTCGGAGACGTCGGCCACGAACCCCAGCGGGTTGCCGAGGAAGTCCACGGAGCCCAGGATCTTCGCCGCTTGCCACTTCAGCTCCTGCGGCGAGAACATAGTCGAGCACACTCAAACTATGACGTCATTATCGTCGAATATTTCGCATCAAACTGCAGAAACGTATCGGCCTTTCTTTTAGTAAAATATTAGGGCATCGGCCCGGGTGAACTAGTCTATTTTCGCACCAGGCAATCGCAAAGCTACTGCGCGAGTAGATCTCATCGTGGCGTCGGTCCACTCGGCTTCCGACAACCTAATATCTAAAAGGAAAGAGCCCCGCTTACGTCCTTGAAGTGCTGGAGCAGCTGGCGCGCCAGGTAGGAGGCGGAGTCGAACACGTGGGCGCGCTCGAAGGGTTCCAGCTCCACGCACGCGTCCTCGAACTTGATCAGCGTCAGCCCCAGCCGCCGCTTCAGCGCCGCCAGCCCGCCCTCCAGCTTGCTGGCCGTCGTCATCGACAGCCGGATCTGAGAACCGAATCGATTTTTGTCGAAATAAGGAAAATACAAATCGACACGATAATTACGTGACTATGTGTGCCGCCGACCTGGCTGGGCATGATCTTGATGAGCGCGAAGTAGTATCTGGTGGCGTGCAGCGCCGTGAGCTCGTCCAGCATGCGGCGCGTCTCGTACTCCGCCTCGTCGGGCTGCTCCGCCGCCGCCGCCGGCTCCGCGCCCGCCCACGCCCACAGCTCCAGGATCAGGCTGGACCCATCATACATCTTATATCACAAGATGTTCTTTCTACCCATAGCACGGCGCTTAATCTCTCCAATCAGTTTTTTTTTATTATTTAGCTGTCCTAATGGATAAATGGAAACAACGGCTATTTTTTTTTACGCAAATTTGTTATATCACTAAGTTTACCAATAAATACTAAATAATTACAAATCAAACATAACGGTTCTCAAGTCTCCATAATATTATGCTCGGTAATTTCCTTCTTTGACCTTCGAACCTGACCTTCAAACGCAAACATGGTGATTCAATATCTAGCAAAGGTTACAAGCGGGCGAGTCTCCTACTACAATGCAGCCTCCGCTCTCAGCATCATTTATATAGATAAAGGCCGAGTTGGCGTAGGTTCGTGCGCACCGCTCCTCCAGCCGCACCGCCACGGGGCGCGCCGCCACGCACAGGTGCTTGAAGAAGTACGCGTTGTACCGCGCCGCCGCGCCGCGCTGCAGCTCCAGCGCCGCGTGCAGCGCCGCCGCGCCGCCGCGCTCCACGCACTGCAGCAGCACCGGCGACGTCGTGCCCAGCAGCTGACCGGAACGAATAGTACTAAATTAAAAACAAATACATTTTTACAAAACAAAATAACCCGGGTCCCTACGATACCTGGTTGTCCCACTGCATGGTCTGCACCTGCAGCGAGGCCTGCAGCGCGTGCGGCGCCCGCGTCAGCGAGCCCGCCACGCCGCTGAACACGGCGTGCACCAGCTCGGCCTTCGCCACCAGCGACACCGACAGCCCCGCCAGCCGCACCGCCACGCCCCACTCGCGCGCCTCGCCCTCCGGCGTCGCGTCGCCCGCCTCCGCCTCCTCGCCCTCGATCCAGCCCGCCTCCTGCGCACACCGGTCGCCGCATGAGCGTGCGCCGCGCGCGGGCGCGGGGGGCGCGGGGGCCGCGGGGGGCGCACACGTTACCGGCGCGCGCTGGTCGCGGATGGTGACGCGGCGCGTGGGCCCGTCGGCCGCCAGCGCCACGGCCAGCCGGCCGGAGCCGGGGCGCAGCGTGTGCCACGACACCTGCTCGGCCGGCGCCGCGCCGCCGCGCCCGGCGCCCGGCAGCCCCAGCACGGCGCGCGCGCCGGCCTGCAGCCCCTGCATGCTGAGCGTGTGCGGCTGCACGCACAGGTTGGCGTGCGCGCAGCACATGCGCCCGCGGTGCAGCCGCCACGCCTGCGTGGAGGCGCGCCGCGGGTCCGCGCGCCGCAGCACCAGCGCCGACGCGCGCCCCGGCCGCGGCGCCGCGTCCTCGATGTCCAGCACCTGCGGGGCGGAGAGCTCAGTGCCGGGAGCGCGCGCCGCGGGGGCGGGGGCGGAGCGCGGGCGCCGCGTACCATGGAGTGCGGCGACAGCGGCGCGTCGTCCGCCAGCAGCACGTCGGTGGGCTGCGGCACGGAGCTGCCCTCGTGGATCAGCTGCTCGTTGGGCCCGCGCCGCCACAGCTGGCATCTGCACGGTGCGTACGTCATACGTATCAGTAAGAGCGAGATGGGTCAGCGAGCGACACCGGCGGGGCAGCGGCGCGCGGCGCACCTGTCCCCGTATCTCTTGCGGGCGAGCACGACGCGCGTGGAGCCGAGCGGCACCTCCAGCACCAGCACGGCGTCGTCCCCCGGCGCCGCCGCCTCGCCGCTGGACACCGACCTGTCCCTGGGGCATGGTGACGAGATGATGCATATTGTAAGAATATGTTCAAGAACTAGGTCCATGGTTTTCTTCAGAAAAAAGATTTTTTGCGTATGTGCGTCTGCGTATTGGGTTACGCCCGAGGCGTGCGTACCTCTGGTGCGTGGCGGTGAAAGCGACGTAGATGAAGTTCTGGTAGAGCAGCGTGACGGTGGTGCCGAGCGCGGAGAGCGGCAGAGTGGTGCGCGGCCCGCCCGGCGCCCGCAGCGCCAGCGCCGCCGTGCCCTCGGGCTCCGGCAGCGCCCAGCGCGTCCAGCCGTGCGCGCCCACCGCGCACTCCTCGCCGCATCCCACCTGCACGGACGAATACTCGTTATCCATCCAGCGCTATCTCGATGAATCTGCACAGATCTACTTGCGTCAGTTTATAGGCTGACTTTAACAGCAAATAGAGTTTCGGGCGAACCTGGTGGAACATGATGGAGACTGGCGAGTAGTTGTGTATGGCGAGCGGCGGCGGCGCCGAGTCCGCGTCCGTCAGCACCACGAACAGCGTGGCGCCCTGCGACGCCACCTCCACGCGCACGAACTGGTACCCGCCGCCCGGCTCCCTGCATCGAGCGACATTCACAACGAACGTTACGGAGGTTACGAGTAACAACCGCTCCACAAAGTTGAGAAGTATGTAGATACCTGCAAGCGATGTGCAGCGAGCGCGCGGCGTCGACGCGGAAGCCGCCGGACCAGGCGGTGCGCGCGCCGCCCGCCGCGTCCAGCACGCGCACGCACAGCAGCCGCGGCCGCTCCCAGCGCGCCCAGTGCCACGGCAGGTAGCAGCCCGCCACCGCCGACACGTGCGTCGCCCTCGCGCCCGGGTCGTTCTGCACACGCGGCGGCGGTCAGCACGCGGCGCGCGCTCTCCTGGCGCGGCGCACGCGGCGCACTACTCACCAGCGTGGTGGCGGTGCACTTCTGCGCGAACTGCAGGTGGTGGTGCGTGTTGTTGTGCAGCTGGTAGCGCGGGGTGAAGGTGACGATGTTGGTGTGCCGGTAGCGCGCGCGGCCGCAGCGCACGGACACGCCCACCGCGTACACGCGCTCCGCCCCCGCGCCCGCGCCCGCGCCCGCGCCCGCGCCCTCGCCGCGCACCTGCAGCTTCTTCACGCCCACGCCGGGGCCCAGCCCGAACGGCGAGCACCACTGCCGCACGGAACACGCAGACCGGTTATATCATAATCTCTAACGAAACCTATTGCGATCGAATCGATGAACATGACCAAGTACCATGTTTCAGACCGAAATAGGTAAAAAAAAAGTTATACCTACCAATAAATGGGGCTTTTTATATAGAAAGCGATTGAGAACTTTCATTTTCCAATTTCGTTATCACTTTATTCCAATAAATAAAAGCAGAAAAACTAGCCAGATGAAGCGGTCGCGGCCATCCGCCAGTACCACCAGTATAACCCCCTCAGTACAACCTGGCCTTCCGACGGGCTAGGCTGGCGCGGCACGGGCGGCACCGGCACCCACCTCCGGCGTCCCGGGCAGCGCGGCGCCGAGGCGCGCCGCCAGCGTGGGCGCGCCGTCCGCCTCCGCGAACGAGAACAGCAGCGGCGCCACCATGCGCGCCACCTCGTGCTCCGCGAACTGCCCCGCCGCCTCCGCCGCGCCGCCCTCCGCGCGGAACACCAGCGGCAGCCCCGTGCGGTTCACCAGCCAGTACGGCGCCGATACCGACACCTGACCGACACACGCTTTCAACATACGCTACTAATACACGAAGCCGGTGAGGTTCGGTACATAGGTTCGGTCTCGCTGACCTTGATGCCGTCCGTCTTCTTCATGGTGACCCTCGCGTTGAGGTACAGGCGACGCCCCTTGGTGTCCCGCAGCTTGAGCCGCGCGCTGAACGAGCCGCCCGAGCCGCCGCCGCCGTTGGCGCCGCCCACGCTCAGCGGGGTGGACCACCCGAACCCTTCCAGCTTCACGCTCAGTTCCACGCCCTCTTCCACGTTCACCTGTACGACGAACGATATAAAAGAAAGTGAGCGAAGCGAGCGTACAAATTTTTCTGACGTTAAGAGTTATAAATGGTATGTAAAGTTGTTATTTGTTGTTAGGGTCGCCATGTAATGTTGGTTGGTTGGTGGTGAAAGAATTAAGTGAAAGAGCGGAGTTAAGGACGCATGTTTATTGCTAGGCGTCTACATGATGACTGCCTTCGTAATACTAATATATCTAATTACTACACATAATGCTAAGTTGGCGGTTCCTATAAATAGGTCGGGTGTTTACACACTACATCACCCGCCTTATTGAAATAAAAAAAATGTTTTATTTTAAATCATAATTTTTTTTCATTAATTATCAACCACAAAAAAAAATTCACTATCAACTATTTAAGATATACATTAATTGTTCCTGAAACCGACTTAATACAGATAATATACCTACTTATTGTACATAAAAAAAAATGTATAAAATTTTTCGCAGTATTCATTTTAAACATTTTATTTACTATTGGATTTATTATAATATACTGCAACAAGTACTAAGTACTAAGTATTTTTCATACATAATGACCACGATATAAATTTACAATAATTATGATAGTTTGATTCATAGTTAGGTAGTAGTTTAGTTAGTTAATATCCTTTAACAAAAATCATAAATTTTACATTAGTCTATAAAACTATATAAAAACAAAAATAACATAAAATCTATTTAGTTAAACATCTGATTAAAAAAAAAATCTATCTATATTCTTTAAACACTGTAAAAGCACATTTTTTTTTTTTTAATATTCTTTATTTCTACAACTTATGTATACTATGGTTACACAATATTATTAATCTAAATTCCTAAGTTATGCCAACTGATCGGCTTTCAAACTTTTTATTAGCTCGAATTAATGCCTCGTGACTTGGCCAAATTAAAATAATCTTTGAGCTATCACCATTATTAAATTTTTCGAAATTGTTTGCCATTAAACTTTTTACTTGACCATTTATCGGCAATATACGATACAGTTTTATTAACTTTATTCTTCGTAACTCTTTTATTTTCTTATCGTCATCACTTTTCATCAACATTATATTCTTCAATTCTTTCTTTAAAACATTACCACTTTCAACATAATTATCCGCTTTAATATTATTTAATATAAATTCAGAATCATTTTTCCTCAGTGTCATAAAATTCTTCACCTCTTTCTTTATTATATTACTATTTTCAACATCATTATCCGCTTTCTTATTTTTCATCATAACATTACTTAACTTACTTTTAAATCTCTTATATTTCATATTATTTTCATCATACTCATTACTATTTCTTAATTCCATATTTGTATCCTTCTTCTTATCAATACATTTTAAGTCCTCAGACTCCTCGATTTTCTTATCTACCGCAGGTTGATCAGATATCGGCTTCGTCAAATCCAAGTTATTTGTCTCGAACCTATTCTTTTGAACGTTGGTGAAACATAAAATATTTTTAATTCGCATTGAATCTATTTGTTTCTTTTCATTTACCGCATTATCTTCCGTTTTAATCTTAACGTTATTAGTAAGACAATTTACATTTGGAATGCAGGTGGAATCACATTTCATTACTTTAGTTTTATGACTTGTCTCTAAAGTGCACTGAGCATCACCTACTTGCTGCATTTGCTGATCGCGCAAAGTATGAGCGTTGCTAGGCATGGTAACTTGACACGTCATATTCAAAGGCATGTTGCACAATGATTCGTATTTATTATTCCTCACGTTTGTGGAATTATAATTTTTACGTGGGATGTTATAACTATTTTTGTTTGAAACTTGATTATATCTATAAGATTTCTGGAATTCATCGTAAGATGGCATGATAACTTGTTCATCTAATGCACACTGTATGGCTTCTGGTAAAGATTTAAAATGTCTACATGAAATAATTGTACTTAACTTTGTGTTAGAAATTCCTTTTGCGAATATATTAATCGCCATTTTCTCATTAATTGGGTGTAAAATATTTATTTTGTCTCTATTACCTTCTGATTGTGATAACGTTAAATCAGTTAACAAGGTTTCAATTTCTTCTCCGTAGTTTTTAATTGATCTGTTCCCTTGTCTACAATTTGATAATTTAATTTGTAACGCAACTGAGCACATTTTAGGTAACAGTATATCTTTCATATCTTTTATTAAACTCTCAACATTATCATAATTTGGTTTCAAATAAAATTTTGCTACTTGTGTCAGTCTAGTTTTTAATACAAAATTAATTAAAAATTGCTTCGAATTTTCTGTCAACATACTACTGTATAAATCTATCCCGTCGATTAAAGATCTAGTTACATTTTCTTGTCCCGTCATTACAGGTAACAAGGCAATCGCCGTTTCGAAGTCAAAATTCTCCATGATAATAAGATTTAAAAAAATATACTAAAATTGAAAACTTGTAAATAAAATAAAATTACTTAAATCCAAAAAAAAAAAAAACTTGTATAAACAGGTCACCTAAACAAAATTTCTAGTAAACAATATTTCTCTCAATAATCACTTCAAAATATGTATTGTTGAATTACTTACTTTTCGCCTCCATAATTAATAACTCACAAAAATATAACACGTTTTCGTATAAAGTTCACTGATGCCGGTTGGGCAGGACTCTGGACTCCAAATCCTGGTTCCTGGCGCTGATACTCGCTGCTACTATCCGTCTTGCGCTTGGGCCGGGCTATACCCTGGACACCGTTCCTTGATCCCGTACTCCATGAGGCCGAAGATAACTTGTCTTCATAATATTTTTTCTTCGTAAAATTATTCTTTCTTCTCCAAATATTTCTTCATTTCTTCTTATATTATTCTTCATTAAATTGTGTACTGTTTTCACAATAATAATTCTTATTCTTCGTAAAATTCAATTCTTCATTTTTTATTCTTCAGTATAATAATGTTCTCTTTCTTCCCCACATATTTTTTCATTTCTTCTTATATTATTCTTCATTAAATTGTTTACCGTCTTCACAGTAATAATTCTTATTCTTCGTAAAATGTAATTCTTTCTTCATAACTTATTCTTCAATATAATAATGTTCTTTGTTCATTTATTTTCTTTTTTCTTATTCTTTATAATTTCATCTTCATATTTAATACTTCATTTTTTCCTTATATCATTTATTTACGATTACCCTGTCGTTTCTTCTTCATATTATTTGCTTTATATTCTTCTTTGTTGATTTTTTCTTTCTTCCTTTGCTGGCATTCTTATATAATTATTTCTCCATTATATTGTTGGACTCCTTGGTTCGCAGTGGCAGAGTCGCCATGTAAAGTTGTTATTTGTATGTTGGGGTCGCCATGTAATGTTGGTTGGTTGGTGGTGAAAGAATTAAGTGAAAGAGCGGAGTTAAGGACGCATGTTTATTGCTAGGCGTCTACATGATGACTGCCTTCGTAATACTAATATATCTAATTACTACACATAATGCTAAGTTGGCGGTTCCTATAAATAGGTCGGGTGTTTACACACTACAGGTATATACTTTCGAAACTATAGCATAAATTTGTTGTTGTAAATTGTTATTGTAATTATAGCAAATATGCAAGCGAGGCGAGCCGGTCATCTCGATCGCCATCGCGCAGAAGCTGTGATGCATACCTCATGGAAGGGCACGGTGTCGCCGGGCGGCGCGGCGGCGGCGGCGGCGGAGGCGGCGGCGCGCTGCGCGGCGCAGCGGTAGTGCAGCTCCAGCGGCAGCAGGTTCTCCAGCCGCAGCGCCGGCACCAGCGTCAGCGTGTGCCCCGCCACCGGCGCGCCCGCGTCCGGGGGGAACCGCTCGCGCACCACGGCGCAGCAGAACCGGTACACGCGGTCGGGCGGCGCGCGGCACTCGTGCTGCACCAGCGGCGTCGGCGCGCGCCAGTCCAGCGCGGCGGGCGCGGGCGCGGCGCCGGCGCCCAGCGGCCGCGCCCACAGCACGCCGGGGTGCGCGGCCAGCGGCGCCGCCCACGTGCCGCCCGCCGCCACCTGCGCGCCGCGCGCGCCGCCGCCCGTCCACTGCGCTGCAACCGGCGCGCGAGGTCAGCCCCGCCAGCTCGGAACCGGTACGATACAGCGATACTCGGAGCCGATCATTTTACCGCATTCCGACTACGAGCCGCCGACTCCCTCGGACTCACTTCGAAGGAACCTAACGCAACGCAAGTTCTAAAACGTAGAACGCTAGGTTTACGTTTAGGGCGGCGAACTACGGGGAATAGGGCATGGTCGGGTACCGCAGTTGACAAACAGGGGGTGTATCCCGGAGGGACGCGGCGCGGGCGGCGCCCGCAGCGCGGCCCGCAGCGCGCGCGCCCGGCGCAGCGCCGCGCCCGCCGCGCGCGCCGCACGCGCCGCGCCCGCGCTCCACTCCGCGCGCTCTGTGCAACCACACCCGACAGCTTCAACGGCGCCGGCGCACGAATGTGTGCCTCAAAGATAGAGTTTATCAAATGCGGTACCGCAGCGCGATGGAACTCGGCGTTGACAGAAAAGGACTCTAATTATTATAAAGTGGGATCGGAAAGTGTTTCCTATAATTATATTGGGCGTAGTCGGGCAGTACCGTGCGAGGGCGCGTGGTCCACCCGCACCTCGACGGCGTGCGGCAGGCGGTTGACCAGCTGCAGCGCCGAGCGCACCGTCACCAGCTTGCGCGCGGAGCCCTCCAGCGACACGGAGAACACGATGCGCGCCGCCGCGCCGGACTTCTGCAGGGGAGCGGCGCGGTCAGTGCGGGGCGCGGGCGGGGGCGGGGGCGGGGGCGGGGGCGCGGGGCGGGCGCGTACCGCGTGCGTGAGGTTGCGGAAGAAGACGCCGACGCGGTCGACGCAGACGGGGTCGGGCGGGTCCCAGCCGGCGAGGCGCAGCGCCAGCTGGTGCAGCTGGTGCCGGGCGGCGCGGCCGCCGCGCCGCGCGCCGAACGAGAAGGGCTCGGTGTCGCCGCTGCGCACCGCCTGCCACGAGTCGTCGGGGCCCGCCCACGCCGCCGCCGGGGCCTCGCACAGTCTGCGGACGTCGAACACACTCATTACATACTATTTTTCACTTATAAAACAGTATTCAATTTAATTTTTTGTAATGAATTGTTGAGGTGTGGTCAGTGTTCCTCGTGGGCGTCGGCGTCGGGGGTCGCTATGCGCGGCGCACTCACGCGTCGGAGGTGGTGATGAGCGTGGTGAACCACAGGCGGTGCCCGGTGTGGTTCCGCAGCGCGTACGGCACGAAGGGCGAGCGGCGCCGGTGCCCCGCCGGGCTGCCCTTGGGGGAGTGCTCCGCGCCCTGTTAACAACGCACGTAACGTTAAATTTAGCCAACAAATATATTATTATATTTTCAACGTCTGCTTCGTATCAATCTCGATTGTAGCAAATGTTATTTCACCTAATGTAACAAAGGTGGTAAAGTCATATTGAGCCTAGCACGGGGCTGGCTCTCAAGGTCCGCAGTTGGAACACTCCGATAGGGATTTGACGAGAAATTGTACTTTGTGATAATTGTGTCTGAGTTTAACGTTGAATCTCAAAATGACAATTTATTTTTATCAATTTAGTTCAAGACGACCTGTACATTAAAAAAAATACTTTTAGTCTAATAACTTCACTCAGGTTACAATATCATTAAAGTTGCGTTTAACACAGAATGGTCACGTATCTTACCCAAACATTTTTGTCCGAAAAAATTTTATTAAAAATATTAAGTTCTAAAAAGTAACAGTTGCTAAAATAAAGAGATGGGCCGTACCTGCGGCGCGTAGTAGTCGGCGGCCCAGTTGGCGCGGACGAGCTGGCACAGCGACAGCAGCGACGACGTCACGTTGGTGCAGAGCAGCTCGGCCGACGCCACGCCCACCTGCGCCCGCGCCAGCGCCAGCGAGCTGGACAGCGTGTACTCCCACGTGCTCTCGCACCTGCCCAGGGCACTCGCGTTACACTGCCGTACCGTACCGTACCGTACCGTACTGCACCGTACTGTACGAGGGATAGAGCAGCGCCCACCTCCAGGGCTCCACGACCGGCTCCCAGCCGGACAGGGTGCGGTTGTAGTAGTCCACGCTGAGCACGGCGGCCAGCCTGCCGCCCCCCGCGCCCGCCGCGCCGCCCCCGCCGCCGCCCGCCCCCGCCGGCGTCGACACCAGCACGGGGTCCTCGAATGCTTCCTCTACTTTACGTAAGTCCTACAAGACATACATTATTTATTCGTATCTTTATTATAATAATCATCACAGTGATCATTTCTCCTGTGACGTGGGTACCG
This sequence comes from Hylaea fasciaria, assembly GCA_905147375.1. NCBI lineage: Eukaryota > Metazoa > Arthropoda > Insecta > Lepidoptera > Geometridae > Hylaea > Hylaea fasciaria. The sequence continues at coordinate 407,623 of LR990194.1, forward strand.
TTTGCAGATAATATATAATTTCACATTCACATAATACCCAGACCAGAAACAAATATTTCTAAATCACACAAATATTTGTTCCGGGCGGGAATCGAGCCACTACGCCAAACGCGTCGTAAAATGTAATCGACTATACGCGGATGATGTAATGAATATAGATTAGCGCGGGGTGAGAGGATGTGCTGCACAGTGTGTCAGGGACCTGTTCGAGCTGCAGCTCGCCGAGCGCCGCCTCCAGCAGCGGCACGTCGGAGTCCAGGCAGTCGTCGATCACGCACAGCGTGACGCACTCCGCGCCCACCTGCAAGCCGCACGCACAATACGATCGTTTGCAGACATACAATATTTGTTGCACATAGGAGATACGATACCTGCACGGCTTTGAGCGGCCAGATGGGTGAGGGCGGCGGCGGCGGGTCCTTGGGCGCGGGCGGCGCCGCGCGCATCCACCGCGGCGCCACCACCCAGCGCCCCGCGCCGCCCCCCGCCCCCGCGCGCATGTGCACGCTGTTCGCGGGCGCGTCCGGCTCGGACTCCGACGCGAGGGTGTTTCCTGTACATGAGAAAACATGAGATCGTCATGTAATATTGTTTTCATCAAACTTGCATCAAGTTTTTTTTATATTTAATTCGCTTACTTGACGTTACAACGGGATAACAATAATAAAATGTAAAGCTTTTTTATATTTAATTTTTTATACATTTTTAAAGACTTTTAGTTCACTGCTGCAGTTTGAATTTGTGCTTTAAAAATGTCGCACGAAACAAACACTATAGGTACATTTAATTACAATACATTATTACAATTTATTATTATCGTTGACCGCGTGTAACAGTTAGTATACAGACGGGACAGCACTGACCGGAGAGCGCGGCGCGCGCCTGCAGCGGCAGCGACTGCAGCATGGAGGCGAACATCCGCATGTCGTGGTACGACAGCCGCAGGTCCAGCGCGCGCGCCGACACCTGCGCCCGGGATCATCATGTATCGTGTTCTTGCAAAACCCACGCAGTGACAATATAGCAACAACTATATTAGTGAATCGTGACGTAGACGGCGGCTAGCGCAACCCCCTAGTTCGGTCAGCACTCACGTGCAGCACGCGCGCGGCGTCCACGGCCACGTGCAGCGCGGCCGGCTCCACGATGGACAGCGCCGTCTCCTCCTCCAGCCCCAGCACGCACGAGAACAGCTCCAGCTCCGTCAGCGAGCACGACAGCGGCTTGTGCGCGTCGGCCGCGCGGTACGTCACCACCGTGGTGCTCTGCAACAGCCGGCGCGGTCGTCAGCGCCGCACGCCCCGCGCCCCCGCCCCGCCCCGCACCTACCCGCAGGATGACGGCGTTGGTGTCCCACACGGAGGCGTCCTCCACCAGCACGAGCTGCGAGTCCGTGATGTTCAGCTTCAGCTCCACCTGCGCGGGCGCCGCGGCCGCCGCGTCGCCCGCGCGCCGCGGCTGCCACGCCGGCGGCTCCTCGCTGCTGCAACCAGGTTATTATTGCTACTATAACCTATCACTGGACGTGAATGTTCCTACAAGCCTTTAACGAAAGTGAAAGAGGGCGCCACCGTCACTCGGAAATAAAAAAAACTAAAATAAAAAAAAGTATAGGCAGACACCAGGTAAAAAATCGATACAAAAATAGAAAAATCATTCGATGAGCAAGGTAAAAAAAATCGATTAAAAATAATGTTATCTCTCGATGGAGGCAGAGTGCGCGAGTGTAGTTACAGCGGCGGCTGGTCCGGGTCGGCGGCCGGCAGCGGCGGCTGCGCCAGGAACTGGTTGGCGCGCTCCCACCAGTCCAGCACCGCCATCAGCCGCATGTTGTTCACCAGGATGGTGTAGGCGGAGCACTCGCGCCGGTTGCTGCGAGGGACCACCGTTACTCTCATCTTTATTACTACAATATTTTATTTTTAATATTTTTCATAACTCCATTTCTGTGAACCTAAATATTTTGTCTGTACTCTAAGTTTTTTTTTATTGCAAAGGACCTAGTTCAAAACACTTTATAGTACAAATAAATTTTCCGCAATTTTTTTTTTGTATATCACATTGTTCTATTTATACTTTTTTAAATTTAATAACGGTGCAGATTCGTTTTTATTTATAAATAACTAGCTGATACCCGCAACTTCATTTGCATTTTTATATAAAATGTAAACTGTTTAGAAAATTAATTGATGTCGCGGGGAACAGCTAGGTAAGAATATATCTGTCTCTTTCTCTCTCCCTTTTCCTGTATCTTTCTCCCCCTCTAGCTCTCTTTCTATCTTTCTCCCTCTTTCGCTCTTTCTATCTCTCTTCCTCTACCTCTATCTCTTTCCCTCTCCTTATATCTCTATATCCCTCTCTATTTCCCTATCTTTCTATCATTAATATCCCTCTCCACTCTCAATCTCTACCCTTCTCTCTCCCTGTCCATCTCATCCATTATATTTATTTTCTTCACCCTCTCCGTCTGCCCTTTCCCTTCTTCGCTCACACCCTTTCCCTCTATTTCTATATATATCGCACTCAATTTCTCTCCCCCCCCTCTCCTATTTCCCCCCACTCTCCCCTCCTACCCCCGCTCTCCCCTCTCTTTCTCCCCACTCTACCCTCTTTCTCACCCCACTCTCCCCTCTTTCTCCCCCCACTCTCCCCTCTTTCTTCCCCCACTCTCCCCTCTTTCTCCCCACTCCCCTCTTTCTCCCCCCACTCTCCCCTCTTTCTTCCCCCACTCTCCCCTCTTTCTCCCCACTCTACCCTCTATCTCACCCCACTCTCCCTTCTTTCTCCACACTCCCCCTCTCTTTCTCCCCACTCTACCATCTTCTTCCCTCACTCTAACATCTACTCTCCCTTTCCCCCCACTCTCCCCCTTTCTCCCCCTCCCCTCCCCCCTCTACTCCCATCGCACTCTCCCTCTTTAATTACTTGCCAATTTAAATTACGATCCGTACAGCCGTTTATTGTGGTCCGTAGGGGGTGCATCTAAAGAATACCTCATAATTTCAACCCCCTTGCTTTTCCTCCTTTAGGGATGATTTTGCAAAAAAGCTAAAACCCGTATTTATTGATTTCTTACCAAAAGCCTAAATAAGAATTTTCAGATCCCTAACTTGAGGAATTATGGATTCCCCATACAAACTTTCAACCCCTATTTCATCCCTATCGAGATTATTTTTTGAGACAATAGATAGCCTATGTCCGTCTCATAGGTCTAATCTACCCCTATACCAAATTTCATCGAAATCGGTTCAGCCGTTTAGCCGTGAAAAGGTAACAAACAAACAAACAAATAAACAGAGTTACTTTCACATTTATAGTATTAGTATGGATATGGATGTGCAGTTCTATGAAACTTGAAAAAAAAAAGAGAAATAAACTGACCGCGCGTGCACCTCTGCCTGCACGCTGTGGCGGTGGTCCGGCATGGGCTGCACGATGTTGGTGAACACGTTCCCGCGGCGGTTGGCGGGCTCGTGCGTGTACCGCGTGTCGCTCACCAGGATCTCCTGCGCACGCGCGGGCGGGTCAGTGCGGGCGGGGCGGGGCGGGCGGGGCGGGGGGCGGGGGGGGGCGGGGCTCACCTGCGACACCAGGTCCACGTCGCGGCCCAGGTCGGAGTACGTCTCCAGCACGAGCCGCGACTTGATGAAGTTGATGCAGGCCAGCGAGCTGACGCCGTGCTGCGGCTCCAGCCGCACCGTCACGTCCTGCAGGTCCAGCTTCAGCGAGCTGGTCGTCCACACCTGGAACGGATTCGTCAGCTTAGCGACTCGACTGCTCGCGTGCCGATGCTCGGTAGCGATGGCGGATCCCGCACTCGCCTGGCGGTGGTGGTGCGGCGGCGGCTGCGGCGCCGGCTCGTCCACCGCCTCGGCCAGGTTGTGCGCCAGCACGCCGCGGACCAGGCGGTACTGCGCCGGGTCCAGCGCGCACTCCAGCGTAGTCAGCGTGCCTTGGATAGTCATGTCCGGAACTGGCCCACATAATCATTATTATACTCGTAACTAAGAAGTTATGGTTCACCAATACTTATTTTTTTAACACTGTTGCATTTAACATACGTAGCGGTGGTAGGTACGTTACCGTTGTGCGTGTCGCTGAGGTTGTGCTCGATGCGCAGCGTGAGGTGCGCCGGCGCCGTCAGCAGCGGCGGGCCGAACCGCAGCGTGGCGCCGGCGCGGGCGCCGCGCAGCGTCAGCGACTCCAGCTGCACCGAGCGCACGTCCAGCAGCTCGCGAGTCGCTGCGACAGACCGACTCGAGAACTTCCACGAAACTAATTCCATCACCCCGAATAGACAAAAGTACGGCGGAGGACTCACGGCAGTCTGGGTCGGTGAGCGTGCTGACGGTGTCCGGGTCGCCGGCCACCTTGAAGGAGTTGGTGAGCTCGAGGCGCGCCAGCTGCGCCGCCAGCGCCTCGCGCGAGCGCCCCGACACCGGCAGCAGGATGCAGGGCGCCTCGCAGCGCACGCGCAGCCGCAGCCGCGCCGCGCGCCCCGCGCCGCCCGCGCCCGCGCCCGCCGCCACCTTGCGCCGCGCCTGCGCGATGACGCGGCGCAGCAGGCTGAAGTCTCGCGCGAAGGCCTCCAGCTCGTGCACGAAGCGGCGCGTGTGCACGTAGGACACGGGGCCCATGTCCAGCTCCAGCGCGGTGTCGTGGCCCGCGGCCGCCGCCTCCGCCGCGCTCAGCCGCCGGTAGCGGAAGGCGAGCGCGCGGCGCCGGTGCGTGCGCAGCCGGTCGCGCCACAGCGGCGAGTGCGGCGTGAGGTCCGCCAGCGTCAGCGCGCCCAGGCGGCCCGACAGCGCGCGCGCCGCCAGCGCGGGCTCGGCGCGCGCCACCACGCGCACGCGCGACACCAGCGCGCGGCACGCCTCGCCGCGCGCCGGCACCACCACCACGCCCAGCGACCGGATCGACATCTCCGTCTGCGTGACGCCGCCGCCCGCCGGCGCCGCCGCCGACTCTGCGGGCACGGTGCGGGTGAGCGCTGGGCCGCGGAGACGCACGTGCGGAGTTCGGTTCCGTGAGCTCACCCGGCTGCGCGGCGCCGGGCGGCGGAGGCTCGGCCGCGTCGTCGCCGGCGACGCCGAAGAAGTCCAGCACGGCCACCCAGCTGTCGATGCTCACCACCAGGTTCAGGCAGTTGAATTCCACCTTCGTTAGTCTTGATACCTACGAAATTAATATGAATTCTTTTTTTTACAAATTATTTTTTTTTAATAGAAAAAAACAAATTATGTACGGTATGGATTTTTTCAAGCATTTATAATAATGATCCCATTTGTACCTTGTTGAAAGTGTCGTGGAAGCGGGGGTCCGTGGGGTCCCGCGTGTGCACCCACACCCACACGAGGTTGTCGTCTCCCGACAGCCCCTCCTCGTCCTCCTCCTCGTCGGACTCGGCCTCCGCCCCCGCCGCGTCGCACTCGGGGGAGCACGGCGGCGTCGGACCGCACTTGCTGTCTTGCCGTTTGTTCCGGAGGTCTTTAGTCTGGAGGAAAGCAAACAGTATAGAAATCAAATACTCTGCTATGGAACGTGTCACCTTGAGAGGGTGTCGCTGTGTACCTCCGGCGGCACGTTGAGCTGCGCGGGCAGCGAGCAGGAGCTGCCGCGCGCGCGCCGCAGCGAGCCGTGCGGCGCCGCGCGGCACAGCGGGGCGTGCGGCGCCGCACGGCACGGCGCCTGCAGGTCGGGGCACGACTTGGACACGAACACGGCCTTGGGGGGCATCTGCGGCGTGTGCGACACCATCATCATGCGGTGCTTGGAGTCCGGCTCCTTGGTCAGGTCCTCCATCGTGATGGAGTGCAGCGACACCTGCGACAGCGCGGACGCGGGCGTGAGAGCGTGCGGGCGGGGCGGGGGCGGGGGCGGGCGCGCGGCGCACCTGCAGCGTGGTCTCCCGCTCGCCGAGGCGCCGGTGCTGCAGCGAGAACTCCCGGAACGACAGCGCCACCAGGCTGCGCTCGCCCTCGCCCAGGTCGGCGCGCAGCTCCACGCTGAACATCGGCAGCTCGAACTTTACTGCGTACACATTGTTGCATTTAATTTACAAGAAAATCGACATACTATCCAACAAAATACATTCCGGTTCAGAGGAGTCCTCTTCATCGTCTCGAGAAGATAGGTTGCAGGACTCACCGATGAGCGGCACGGCGGAGGACGCCGCGGGCGGTGGCGGTGGCGACGGCGCGGCCGTGGGTGGCGCGGCGGCCAGCACGGTGGCGCGCACCGCCGGGTCCAGCTTCAGCGTCGGCACCGCCGGCTCCAGCACCGGCGGAGGCGGGGGCTACAATGTAAGTAAAGAAATTATTTGTAACGTGTCACAATTCCTGTATAGATCATGACGGGATTGGGATTCCCTGTACTTATCGAAAACAAAAAAATCAGGACTTATGAGGATCATTTCCCAAAAACACTGACTAGACTCTGAACTCAGAGCCAAATCTGAAAATGACCTAATTAACAAAAAAATTACGTGCTCCCCATATCTATAACCCTAATCTTGTGTCGTGCCAAGTCTAACTGTCTTGGTGATAGATATGAATGTATCACTTACCGCGCAGTGCGGCTGCGTCGGCGCGGCGTCGGCGCGGCGCGCGGCCGACACGAACTGCAGCGTGTCCAGCAGCTGCTCGTACTGGTCGCGCCGCGCCGACACCTGCAGCCCGCCCACCACGCCGCCCGACACCACGCACTGAGGGTGGAAGTTATAAACTAGCTATCGACTGCCGTAAAATATTATGGGATCACATAGAGAAAAAAACTTCCATTACAAAAAAAAAAAAAAAACATTTGGTTCGGAGATCTCGAAGATATTGGACGAAAGCGAAAAACAACTGAGAATCTACATAAAACAAGTGAACGGCGACCTGGCAGGGCGGGTCCTGGTGCGCGTCGGCGCAGTCGACGGTCAGCTTGAGCGCCGTGTTGTGCAGCACGGGGCGGCCGCGGCTCACGTCGTACACCTGCGCCATGCTCTCCGCCGTCAGCGCCAGCCGCGACAGCTGCTCCGCCACGTCCAGCTGCACACCACCGCCACGCTACAGTGCCGTCCGCGCTCCCCCGCCGCCCCCGCCGCCCCCGCCACCCCCGCGGCCGCGTACGTACCGAGGCGAGCGAGATGTCCCGCACGCGCACCTTGTACAGCGTGCGGCGCGGCGCCCCGGGGCGGTTGCTGAGCGACATGCGGCCCAGGTGCGCCACCAGCACCTGTGTGCTGTGCGCGCCGCGCGGCACCACCACCACCGGCGACTCCAGCTCGATGCTCACGCTGCAACACGAGCGTGCACGTTGCAGCACCAGGCACGGTCATACCGGGCAAGCGTTGCGAGGATCGCGTGCTGTGTCACCTGAGCACGATGTGGTCGGAGCCGAGGTCGGCGGGCTCGTCGAGCGACCCGCCGACGCTGACGGTGCGTCGCCGCGGCGACACGCCCTCCGTCGACTGCGCCAGCCGCGGGTTGGCGTACAACGACTCCCTGGTGAACACAACGATTGTAGTAGAAAATCGATTATGTGACGGCGCCCTCTCTGTCGGTCGTCGTTCGCCGCACCGACCTGGGCTGCACGAGGCCGAGCGCCATGTCGGCGGCGGCGGCGCGGATGGAGCGCGCCAGGTTGGCCAGGTACTGCTTGAACTCGGCCAGGCACGAGTGCAGCTCCAGCAGCAGCGCCGGCGAGTGCGTGTACCACACGCGCGCCACCGCCATCTGCACGGACGCCTCCACCGCTGCGGACACGGGCGACGCGTCAGTGACCCCACGTAGCCGCGCGAGCGCCGCGTCGCGCCGGGACTCACCGGGCGGGGCCCCGTCGGCGGCGGCGAGCACGGTGCGCTCGATGCTGAACAGCAGTGCCTTCTCGTCGCCGGGGGGCGGCGGCGCGGCGGCGGCGCCGGCGCACAGCACGCGCGCGTGCACGCCGCCGCCCTCGCACAGCGACACCACGTGCACGCCGCCCAGCGAGCCGCCCGCCGACACGTGCCGCTCGTCTGCAAGCAAGCGCGCGTGAGCCCGGCGCGCCGCCCGCGCCCGCGCCGGCCCGGCCCGCACTCACCGACGGTGGCCTGGATGCGCGCCTCGCACAGCGTGGCGGTGGCGATCTTACGCGCCACCACGGCGCCGTCCTGCAGCGCCGCGCGCAGCAGCAGCACGCCCAGCCGGTGGAAGTCGAACGTGATCTCCGTGCGCACCTGTCTCTGCACATGCGCGATCGGAATCAACAAATCATTACTCAACGGACGGCCTCTTCTGCGAAACACATTTTCGGCTTTATACCTAAACTCCTACGAGCCAAAATAGATCAGCATACTTGTATGACATCGTTAGACGGCTGCGGCGCGGGCGGGCTGGCGGCGGGCGCGGGCGGCGTCGCCGCGCTGCCGGGCGGGCCCATGACGCGCTGCGCGAACCCTATCAGCTCCACTATCGTCTCTTGGTTCGCTGCAAAACATACACGTTACGGCTTCTATTTCATAAGAAAAGAAGCCGCCTGGCGGTGTAGCCCGCGACGACTCACCGATAATATCCAAGTTGTTGAACAGTATGTTGGCTATCCTCAGGTCCTCCGAGTCGGCCTCGCCCCGCACGAGGCACAGCTCCACCGCGATGAGCGCCTCCGAGTCGACGAGCCCCGCCGCGCCCCAGTTGCTCGCCGCACCGCCCCACGCGTTGCCGCCCCCGGTTGTTCCGCCCCACGCGGGCGGGCTGGTGCCACTCAACCAGCTCGGAGCGGGACTCAGCCGGTCCATGTCTGTGGCACCTGGATAAAAATAAAGGCTATTTCATAATGTATCGCAGAGCGTCGCAACAGATTACTGCGGATGAATCTCGCCCTGAGCCCAATGAGCCACAATAGATAAATAAATAATTACTGCATCTTGCCAGATGCAAACAAGGTATGTTTGAAATAATTATCCATACTTTTATGCGCCATGCCCTGGTAGAGCGAGTGCAGCGCTTGCGACAGCGCGTGCGGGTTGGGAGGCGCGTGCAGCGACGTGGGAGACGTGGGCGACGTCGGCGATGTGGGCTCCGAGCCGCGGATGCTGCCCGAAGCCGTGTCCATGCTGCAACATACCAAATTATCAGAAGTGGTCTATACAGACAGAGAGAGAAAGAAAAAGAAATAGAGAGAGGAAACACAGTAATTCGCATTAGAAATGTACGAGCGAAACGAGCATGATCTGTTGGAAGGGGTTTTAGAGTAGTGCGTATCTCTAGAGCGTGGCGCACTCACCCCACGTGCTTGTGGCTGGCGACGAGCAGCTCGAAGTCCGGGCCGTAGGTCTGCAGCGCGTCCACCAGCAGCAGCGAGTGCACCGACAGCGACAGCGACGTGTCGCGCGGCCGCCGCGCCAGCGCCGCGCGCACGCCGCACACCTGCACCTCCGCGATGCTGCGCCCCAGCGACTGCACCTGCGGAGCCGCGCGCGCCGTCAGTGCAGGGCCGCGCGCGGGGCGCGCCCAGCTCTGCACGCACGGTTCCCGGGGGTACCTCGAGCGACATCTGCTCGATCGCGAACTGCAGCACGAGCAGCGTCGAGTTGTTGTGCGCCGACAGCTCGGAGCGCTCCGTGTCCGAGCTGGCGCTGAGCTCGTCGTCCGCCGCGCCCGCGCCCGCGCCCGCCGGCGCCGCCGCCGCGACCTCCGCCGCCGGCGCGGTCGGCAGCACGGCGCGCACGGCGCACAGCTTCTGCTCGGAGAGGTGCGCCACCAGCGCCGGCAGCTCGCCGCGCAGCGTGGCCGCGGGGTAGTGCGGGTCCGCCGTGTGCACCGCGCGCCGCTCCGCCGCCAGCCGGATGCTGAACCGGTCCAGCAGGTGCAGCGAGGACGTGGCCTTGGTGTGCGCGTACTGCCAGTTGTCGCGCGCGCGGCCCGCCAGGATCTGCAGCGAGGACAGCTCCACGTCGTACCGGTCGTACAGCCGCGCGCGCAGGTCGCCCGCGTCCAGCGCGCCGCCGCCCGGGGACGCCGGCGACAGCAGGCTGCCGGGCGGCGTGGAGCACGGCGTCGCGAACGTCTCCTCGTCCTCGGCCGGGGACGGCGGCGAGGGCGCCGCGCGCGCCGCGTTGTGCAGCCGCAGCCGCCCGAAGTCCACCAGCAGCACGGCGGCGTCGCGCGACGACAGCCGCTCGCAGAACAGGATCTGCGGCGCCGACACGTCCAGCTCCACGTGCCACGAGCGCCGCTCGCCCTGCACCGAGGGAGGACGTCACTCGCGCCGCTCGCCGGCTCCCCCCACCCCCGGCCCGCGGGACGCTGCATACCCGCTCCCCGGCGCGCATCATCCGCTCCCAGTGCGTCAGCAGCCGCGCGCGCGTGGAGTCCCGCACGCTGTGGTAGGCGTGCAGCGCCGCGCCCGCGCCCGCCGCCCACGGCGCGCCGAAGAACGCGCGCGCCCACCGCGCCACCTCGGCGCAGTACACCACCTCGATGGAACCCGACTTCACCCACAGCCTGCGAGATATTCAAACGGTCAGCTTCGAAGCGTTCGCCTCGGCCTGGAGCCGACCGAGCGATACTCGTACGATATGAAAGAGTGAAATGAAAATGCACCGACTTGTAGTCGCAGTTGCCGGAGAGCGGCTTCTTCTCGTAGGAGAGCTGGAAGAGCGGCTCCTCCTGCGGCGGCGGCGCGGGCGCGGCGTGCGCGCGGCACCGCGCCGGCGCCGCGGCGGCCGCGCCGGCGCCGGCCGCCAGGCCCTCGCGGATCACGCCCTGTGTGCACACGGTCGCGCGTCAGTGTCGCAGCCGGCGGGGAGGTCGGCGGCGCGGCGGGCGCGGGCGCGTACCTGCGGCGCGCAGATGATGGGGAACAGCGTGCCGGGCGTGACGCGCTCGCGCAGACACAGCGTGCCGAGCGCCACGTGCAGCGCGTGCGCCGCGCCGCGCGGCCGCGCCTCCAGCTCCACGCGCACGCCGCCGCACTGCAGCTCCACCGCGCCGCCCGCCGCCGGGGACCCGCTGCCGCCGCACATGTACATACCACGGTTTAATGGGTGGCCGATATTATTAATCAATGGTGCAAATTCCGAATAAAAATACAATCTAGATCGGATCGGAGCCGCAGACTGACCCGTCGGCGTCGGCGTCGTCCATCCGCAGGTTGAGCGAGCCCTTGTTGAGCACGAACTCGAACTTGCCGAACACGGTGTCGCGCTTCAGCAGCGTGTTGTTGTCCAGCGAGTCCGCCAGCACGTCCAGGATCTCCTCCTCCAGCGCGGCGGGGGCGGGTGCGGGGGCGGGGGCGGGGGCGGGGGCGGGCGCGGGCTCCGCCGTCTGCGGCCCGTACCAGCCCCACCACTGCGGGAACCAGTGCACCAGCATGCTGCGCCCCGAGGACGGCCGCTCGGGCGTCGTCGCCGGCGTCGTCGGCGGCACCTTGCGCATCGCCACCTGCGCGCGCAACACTATACAATCGGATTTTAAATACGGACATTCAGGAAGAACCGACGACAACTTGCTGTACATTTTTGTCTATAGCATAAAAATTTTGACCATTACGATAAGTCTATTTCGATGGAAGACGCTCGAGCCGCGTCATACATTACTCTTAAAACGTATTTAAAAAAATTGTCGGCTCGGCTCGGCTCGGGCGCGCGGCAGTCGGCGCTCACCTGGCGCAGCGGTTTGAGCACGTGTATGGGCGTGCGCCACTCGTACTCGTCCTTGGCGGCCTTGGCGTCGGGCGGCAGCGTGCCGGCGGGGTTGGCCAGCGTGGCGTGGCACGCCGCCACGTACGCGCGGCTCGCCCGCGCCGCCGCCGCGCACGCCGCCCACGTGGCGCGCGGCGCCGTCCCTGCGGGCGAACGGCTCCGTGTACTCCCGGGCTCGCGAGGCGCGCCCTGCCCGGCGCCGGTACTCACAGGGGTGGTGCGGCACGTGCGCGGAGAGCGCGTATATCCACCAGTCCCGCGCGTGTCCCCGCACGGGCACGGCGGGGCGCAGCGCGCGCAGCTCGCGCAGGCGCCCGAGGCGCTCCAGCCCCATCGCGCACCCCACCGCCTCGTTGTACTGCCGCTGTAACACACACGCCCGCATTCCATCGATCCCCACTCACAGAACTTTGTACTTTACACGGGCGGTACCTACTCACCTCGGAGAGGTCGAGCAGCACGGTGTCGAGCGTGAGGTGCGCGGCGAGGCGCGGGCGCGCGCGCGAGCGCAGCGGCTGCTCGGTGCGCTCGCGCCGCACGCGCGCGTGCGCACTCGCCGGCGACACGAGGTAGCGGTGCGACGCCTTCCACGTCTGCGACATGCGCTCCTGCATACGCGCACACGATACAAACGATTAAACTACGATCTCGAGTAGTCTAGCTGAACTGCTAGATAGATCGATTATTATTTCGCTCGCCTCCGGCGACCTGCACTACGGTGTACCGACCGTGAGCTCGGCGCGGGTGCAGTCGGCCAGCATGCCGCCGGGCACGCTCATGGGGTCCCAGTAGACCGCCAGCTCGGTCAGCTCCAGCAGCTTGAAGGAGCAGTTGTCGGGCGACAGCAGCGTGAAGCCGCGCCGCCACTCGCAGTCGCAGGACTCCGCCGCCAGCGCCGCCACCGTCAGCCCGCACGCGAACGCGCGCCCCGGGCACGTGGCGCCATCCTCGTACCGGATGTGCACGTCCGTCAGCTTCAACTGAGGACCAAGACCGACTTCTTTAAACGGGCATAGGCAGCGATCTACCGTTCGACGTTCTCTATTTCTTCCTCCGGGCATGTCGGCTAACGTTCGGGCGTGTACCTGCAGGTTCTCGACGATGTTGGCGAGCAGCCCGGTGCCGTAGGAGAGCCAGGAGGAGTAGGAGGTGGCGTAGTACCCGGCGTCCGCGGCCTCGTGCTCCGCGCGCCACTGCGCCTCCAGCGCGTCCAGCAGCGCCACCTTGCGCTCGTGCGCGAAGTGCGCCTCCGCGCCCGCATCCCACTTCGACAGAAACACTCTGTTACATACTCGAGCCTGGAATCTCATGTTCGGAATTGCTGCTTACATTGGTGTGTTACATGCCTTCAATGCAGGTATGTATGACCTTGAACTAGTAACTGCGAGTATTTTGTATGTTATTATCTTAGATAATAACTGGCTGTTATCAGGTGAAACAAAATGGATTAACCACATGGATTTTTATTTATACAATTTCTTAGTCATTGGACCAGACTGCGTAAACAAACTAATGTGAATATCTAAAGTATTTATACATGACTCACGATAATTTATATTGCATACAATAACTACCATCTTATCAGCTGTAGATAGATTGACAACAAAGACAAGACACGTCAATAGATCAATGTGCGCTGTTATATCATTTATATGGACGTATTGATTAGATACTAGTCCAATGTGTGTGTATACAACAAAAAGCTTTTTGTAACTGTGATCTGTAGTTTTCCTAAGAAAATAAATAATTGCCAATGCATGTAAAACCACTAACTAAAGTGTCATCAACCATTTACCTCGTCTAAATTGACTGGTGCAGCGACCAGGTACAACTTCTCAATGGAGATGAGCCAGGGTGCCGAGCGGATCTGCCGCACCGGCACCTGCAGCTGCACCTTGCCAATGAACCCCGCCTTGACCTCCACCGGCAGCCCCAAGTAGCGGAGAGCATCCTTCTTTAGGGGAAGATTCTCTAGCTCAACTTTACCTGGTGAAACAACCACTCAAACTTCTACAGAAATGTAATCATAAACATACAATAAGTTTTATTTTACACCAATTAACAAAATACACAAACTATGTACAGAACTTAATAATGTATACTACAATAGCCGGGATAATCACAAAAAGAGATCTGTTTCAGTCAACCTTTGAATAAGACTTGAAATAAACCAACTAATGGTGCATCACAGGTTTTCGTTCAACCGTTTCTGGTAAAATATATATTAGGACTACTTATACATATTTTAACCAGATAGTTCAAGCAAATCATCATTACTATGATTAACTTTATATTCATACATAAGTTGCTGCACTAACTCTTATTATTTTACAGACAAATTCCTAGCTTAAATTAATCCCTTCAGTGCTGACAGTTTACGCAATAAGAAAACTGATCATATATCACATGTGAGGCATGCACTAATGGGTATGCATGAGTGCATATTTCTGTTACATGCATTTTGGTAGTGTTCCTAGTTAATGGATTGTTTAGTTATATGGCAATAACTGATACTTTCTCATTTAAAATAAAACTTTGTAGAACTCTATTATACTAAAATAGGAGATAAATATATCAGAAAAGACAATTCTTGCAGTAAGAAATTTAGCAGAACGCCACTAAGAAACCGTTTTCTACATACCTGAGAGCAAAGCGACACTCAGTTGATCTGTGTTCAAGTTTTCTACGTATTTCCCGAGGTAATTGTTTAAAACCCAAGCCACCAAACCTTCCAACATCGTGCATGGTGCTTTCTACAGCCGTTTCAACTATTTTACACTTTCCGGTAACGCACTTTGGCCTAAAACAAATACAAATAATAATTATGTCAGTGCCGTAATGAAGAAATGACAGGGTAAAGCTGTTTTGCTCTACCATTAATTGAACTCCTCTGGACTTTCTAATTACTTAAAAATAACGCAATTCACCTACATACATACACCTGCAGTAAATATTTAAATAAAATTATATTTTCTTTTCGAATTACGAGACCTCACAAATCACAATAATCAGCCAGCTGATCGACTGACTGACTGATAAATTGACATCACAGTACATATGAATGACTTTGACATATATAAATAATGTTTGTTCTATTTTTTTTTTTTTTTTTTTTTTTGTTTTAGTTATGGCTTCGCACGGTTTGTGCATATAGCCAGTGTCAAGTGTTTTATTTTAAGTATTTCTTAATTTCACATTAAGAAAGTCACAGCAATGTTATAGCAATCGTGGTCAAGTAGTCAAGTCAATTATTTACATCGTCAGTCATGATTCAGTAAAGTAGTGGATGCTTTACTGAAACTTCTTGGGAGTTTTGGAAAAAATGCGAAATGACACGTTTTTTGAGTTTATATCATTCGCCTACACTCGTGCACGTTAACGAACACTTAATGGTTAATATTCCACCAATATTACACATTAACACTCGAAGAAACACAAGTTTGAGCTAATAATACAAAACCAACAACGTCTCACTATCGGATTCCCGCCAAAACTCCGTTTGTTCTATTACCGCCACTTTTGTGTCTAAAATCTAAGATTTCATCTCACTGTCCAAAATACCAATATGTTTTGTGGTATCGATAATAAAACACCGATACTTTCAATAGCGTATACTGATACTGAAAGCGATCCAAGAAAGACATCATAATAATGATTTTGATCGAAAATTTAATATTACAGTGAAGGCAAGACTGTACGTATAACGAAACGGTACGGTATTCACTGAATTCATTCAGTCACAGAGTATGAAAGTACAGAGTGAGTTCAGTGAGTAGGGAGCATAGATCATACACGTACACAGGTAGGGAGTAGGGTAGGAAGTAGTGATGAAATTAATGCGATTTCATATAAATTTCAAACACGCGTATTGACGAGTCTTAGCATGCTAATTGCTATTGCTATGCTATTTGCTAAATAAGACGATAATTATTGACGATAATAAGCTAATTTTTCGTAGTTCACACGATTTCAACGAATTAATTTGTTACACGCATTCATTCGGTATAGGTTCGACCATAAGTAGTACGAAGTACAAGCCTATCAAGAATAATAATTGCTTAACCAAATTTCATAGCGTCCGTATGAATTTGCTAAGGTTCACGTGAATGAAACAGACTTAGTTACATTGAGGCGGACGAAAAGAGGGCACGCTCGCTGCCAGCCGCTGCATTAAAATTAAATATGACGCGAGCGACGAATTTGCTTCGCGCTTCGCAAAATTTCGCTGCGAAAATTAATTCGTGGAGTGACGATTATGAGTTCGTCACGAAAATTATTACGAATGCGAATTAATCCATTACTAGTAGAAAGTCAAGTCAGTCATGACAGTCAGTCAGTCTGTCCGTACCGTAGTATTTATTTTCTCTATGAGTCAGTCAGTCAGTCAGTCAGTAGGTACCTACTAGTTGCCTACCAAAGAGAATACAAACGCTACCTACTAGTGTATAGTAATTTCCAAATATATTTCCGAAAAATTATTAAATATGAGAGCTTTTCGGCTCCACAAACGATTTAATGTTTCACATTTGTCACAATTTAATGCATGTTATCCAAAGGCTTCAGAGTTACAAGTGCGACATAGTACCACAATAGAATGTTCGAATTTCAAAATATTTGCACCTGTTGGAGTTAATATTCGGAATTTAGGTCTGGGGCCGACTTCGAAGGACTTTGAGGAGCCTGCACAGATCAGCGGCCCCATGACTAAGGTGCACGCAAACGAGCTAGTGCTGCACCTGACAGACGACGAAAGGCAACTGCTCCACTCTGCGCTCCAAGAATACGAATCCAACAGGATCAAAGAAGAATTTGAAGGTACGACTATCTCTTCCACATTCATTGAATGTGATTTATCAGTTGTTCATATGAAAATGTCATAATTTTACAGACAAACTGGCGGGTCAGAGATGGAGAAGTAAGTTCGGAAGGCCCAGCAAAGTGCCCACTTTAGGGGATGTGGATCCTACTGGCTCCTACTGTCCGGTGCCCGAGGACTGGCTCAAGAAGAAGTATGGTGAGAAAATGAGCTATCTGAAAAAACTACTCAAACTAAATCTATTTTCATTAGCAGAATGATGTCATTGACTCACATAGTTACACATTTATACTTAGCTAGTTAGGGTTCCATACCCAAAGGGTAAAACGGACCCTATTACTAAGACTTCCCTGTCCGTCCGTCCGTCTGTTTATCCATCTGTCACAAGTTGTAGGTATCTCATGAACCGTGAAAGTAAGACAGGTGAAATTTTCACAGACAATGTAATTCTGTTGCCACTATTATTACTTATACTAAAATAAAAATTATTTAAGGGGGCTCCCATACAACAAACTTGGTTTTTGGTGGTTTTATAGATAGTCGTATGGAACCCTTTGTGGGTGAGTCTAATTCGAGAATAACAATTATTAGAAGAGGCGAGAATTAATTAGGGTGTTTTTTATTTTTTTAAGTGCAATTAGCATTTTGTAGACCTTTGTTTCATGGTAAAAAGTAAACCTTATCTTTTCTAGGTTAAGATAATAATAAGTATATTCTGTCATATCTGTTCTGTATGCAATAAGCGTAGCCTACTTATGATATCATGTCATTCGCTTAAGAAGTAATGAGGCATGTGATAATTTTTGCTATAATATGCTTACTCACTGAGTAAACTACTATGTTTACTATAAATAAACTACTATAAACTACTGTTACTATAATTGTATGTACCATGACGTAAGAAATTATAGTGCATGTTTTAAAATAACATCTTAGAGTAAACATCTTCTAAATAATATATCATTCACAGTTACTGTGTGAATATTTCATTTCTGGTGTGTATGTGATGTGTATGAGAAATTATATGTCTGTATATAATAAAAGATATAGATTATACAATAATACCTGTTAACTTATAGAAAAATGTAGCTGCTTAAAGTAATTTCATTTTGAAATTATATTTCAGCTGCTACAGTACCAAAGCCTACAACCAAGGAGTTATTTCACTGTGAGTTTGTTAGTAATTAACATGACTTATTGATTATTAGATGTATAGTTATTGAATTAACATTGTTTAAAGAACAAACACTTGCATCTTTTGTTCACGTTGTCTATTTATTTTGTTGGTTTTATAGATGGTGCGACATAGTTTTCAATATATCATTGTTATAAAAATGGTAATACATAGGTATTACCATTTTTTCTGTGCTGTTAAATGACTAATGTTATTTGTACTTTCAGTGTCATTGGCGAATTCGATACCCTTCATTGGATTTGGATTCTTGGACAACTTCATCATGATCATAGCTGTGAGTAAACAGTGTGATCTGAGATCTGTTTGTGTATGGATGGCTGGGAATCCTGAATATTGTGTCTGTCAGAAGTTTTGTTTCATTTTATTTTTAATCTTGTTAACATAATTTATTTCTTTTGATCATTTTATTCTTACTATAATAATAATAATAATTCAGCCTGTAACTGTCCCACTGCTGGGCAAAGGCCTCCCCTCACTATCGTGAGTAGGGTTAGGCCATAATCCACATTAATTTAATCTTTGTATTTTTAGATTTTATGCTGATTGTTATTTGGTATTTCTAGTCAAATATTATTGAATTTAGAATATTATTATGTGTTAATTGATGTAATTGGTTTATCACCGTGTTAATAAATAAATTGAATAACACATGTAGATACTAATTATAATAGTCTGTAATTTGAAGCAGAACCCCCTACCGCGGTCTAGCATATTTACATTTTAACCACATGGTAACTGAGCTAATGATGAATACTGGCCACACTCTAGCTAAAGTAGTTATTAGAACTAAATGCCCAATGTATAAAACTATAGACATATTTTTTGTTCACATTGATGTGGTCCGTGTGTGTTGCAGGGCGACAGCATCGAGAGCAGCATGAGCGCATACATAACGCTGTCGACGATGGCGGCGGCGGCGCTCGGCAACACCTTCAGCGACATCATCGGCATCGGCTCCTCGTACTACGTGGAGCGCCTGGCCGCGCTGCTGGGGCTCGGCGCGCCCCGGCTGGCGCCCGTGCAGCTGGACATGCCGGTCAGCCGGCGCTTCGCCAACGCGGTGAGTGGACGCACCTCGGCTTCTGATGCCACGCTAAGGTTGGCTCGTTGTACCACGTTTCTATCTCCTATTTTATTTTTGTAATTGCATTGTATATCTGATAACTTTACAGGTTTTAAAACCAGTTACACATTGTAATCGAAGACTACGTACATTTACTGTGACAAGGTTAAGTTATTTTTTTTAAATTTAGATTTAACCAAGGTACAATGCTATGTAGATTATGTACCTACATACAATTGCAGTGAATGGATAACAGTCCCCAGTAGTCCTAAAGGCCAGTGTTTGATTCCAGGGGCGAGTGCTCGGCATCACTGTGGGCTGCATCCTCGGCATGACTCCGCTCCTGTTTAAAGACGAGGAGAAGAAGGTGGACAAAGCGACCCCGGCCAAGGTGTAAGGAACTTGGACACCGCCCGAGCGCAGTTCCACCACGAGCAATACACGCCCCTTAGCCATAAAGGCTTCAGCACACAAATTCAGACATCAGAGCATCTTATGGTCGTAAGACATCGTTTACATCATACGAGCGGCATGCAAACGCTTCTTGTATGCTGAAGCCTTTACATAGACGATATACATACAGGTAGTCTATCGAGGCAGCTAAGCCAAATGCTATGTACTAAATATCTCAACGATGTATAAGATGTAGTTAGGTACTGTTAGCATACATATCCCGCGCTTCCCGCGTCACACTGCCCGTCTCGGCTATGTGAACTTGGTAGCTACGAAATTGTGTTACCTACATAGCATGGCATCTATTTATGCACCATTTTTATGGCACTAGTAGAAAATAATGTTAAATATAACTAAGCTAATTGTATGCTTGCGCTTAGTGGATCAATAGTACATTAAAACAGGTTTCCGATGACGATGAAAATTGAATTTAACAGTTTTTAAAAGGGAAAATTTTCATTCTGACATTTGTGTTTTTGTAAATTCAATAATACGGAATTATGTATATGAAATTGTAAATATTGTTTGAAATTATTAAGTAAATGAATCGGGTGGGCTCTTTTTGTAGCCATTCTATATTATTTTTATTTAACATGTTTTATAATAATTTGTAATAAGTATAGGTACTAAACAAACCAGAAATATATATATGTATGTGCAGCGCATACGCATAATAATAATTAAGCGCATAATTATGTGTAATTTAATATTTTGTATAAGTTTAATGTTCAAAGTAGGATTTAGAACACGTCCGTCAGTTTCCACTTTCTTCAGAAGCAGCCTTTTTAATTATTTGAGTTTAGTTTCGCCATGAACGACGATTGTGGAAATGCTCCAGCGAACAAAAACGCTACAACATTATCGCCGAACAAAACACTGCCATTTTGTCGCCGAACAAATACGCTACATTATCGCCGTACAAAAACGCTCCAACATTATCGCCGAACAAAAACGCTCCAACATTATCGCCGAACAAAAACGCTCCAACATTATCGCCGAACAAAAACTCTGACTAAATAAATACGAGTCGGACTCGCTCATGAAGGGTTCCGAAGCAGCAAGTAACATAAAATAAAAGTTCTTGGCAGTGTATCTCGGGCCTCAAATATTTTTTGAAGTCCTATCCATAGATACCCCACACGTATAGGTTTGATGAAAAAAAAAATTTTGTTTCAGTTCTAAGTATGGGGAACTCCATAATTTATTGTTTTTTTTTTATAAATTTGTGTCAACATTTTAATGTGACACAATACAATCTACTTACCAAGTTTCAACCGTATAGCTCTTATAGTTTCGTAAAAAAGTGGCTGTGACATACGGACGGACGGACAGACAGACAGACACGACGAACCTATAAGGGTTCCGTTTTTTACGGAAGTCTAAAAAGAAGTTATCTCACGAAAGTGGAATCTGACGGACGTGTTCTAATTACAAAATAGACCTGCTTTTTTTTTAGACATGGTTGCCTAAAATGATTAGATTTTTTTGTGATTATATTACGCTACAGCTTTTACCAACTTGTCAGCAGCTCTCTCATAACATGAAGCAGTGTATTTAACAAAAAATGTATTTAGTCCATTATTAGTTTACACAACTATCAAAAGGGAGATAATCTCAATCAGATACTGCTGTTAAAGCCATTTATTTTATTTACGTATTTTAGTGCACAAAGTAACTTTTGATTTTATACTGAATCCTAGTTGTACAGTTAGCGTTGAAAGCATAAAACGTCGCGTCTAGTCAGTGCACAGAAAACATTAAATATTGTCTAGTACTTATATGTAGTACAAATCAATTTATAGTTCTGTTCGTTACGCAAGTTCCTCCGAAGGGCCTTCTTTAGAGCAATATAATATTTGAATAAGGAAATTTTGTTATGCCTTAGATTAGTCTTAATTGATGTGTCTAGTAACTAAGTTAAGTGTTTAAATAACCACTAAATACAGAGCAATAAGGCATGCAGTATTGATTGGTGCCAAAAACTGTTTTTATAATAAGGTTTATAAATGTACATAGTAGGTACATAGCACAACTATGCATTTTTGATCATTTATATACACAGTATATTTTCACCAGACATTATTATAACTCTGTGTTCATGAGTCGGAGTACTTGAATAGTGATAGTACTTGGATCTTCGAGCATATCTATTTAAAATAATATATAGCTAGGCTACCAACTCTATCTCACTCAAGCACTAAAAGTACCTATATTTGTATAGAGTCTAGAGGACTGTCATTGTTGTACAAATGTTTTGTGTTAACCTATTATTTATACGTTTGATGACTTGTATGTGTTCATTATAGTTTATAATAGATACGAGTGTATATAAATTAATATAATTTGAAACAATATGGCTGCAGTTTAGTTTTTAGATTTGTAGGAATCGGTCAATAGTCATAGCTCCGTCTCGACTCGACACTCAACGCGCGCACACTATCTTAGTGAGCGTACGTCGACCATTCCCTTCCCTTTTTACTAGTGTACCTACTTATCAGATTATTTTTATATTTGCAGACCTATATCCTTCGATGGTTGAGACATCGACACGAATAAAGTCGTATCATACCGAGCGTGGTAGTCGTGGTGTAGTCGTATCACACACACAGAAAATGAAACGAACGAGTAAGTTTCAAATCGTAATGATCGTTTAATAAATAACTCTCACTTGTCGATATAGTATAGATAGATATGCGTATAGAAGCTGCGTTCACAATGCCATGAGACAGGAGGTCGTAGCTTATTATCTGGTACGAACTAGTTCTTACAGTATCCTAGTTACGGGCGGAACAAGCATCTTCCCGGCTCTTAACTCTTGGGGTCCTTATGAGTAAATTGTGTTCTGATTTAGGGTCAGCGCAGACGGACGGCAAGGCATGGCGGCGAAGCTACTTTTAGTAACAATTTAAATCCAACTGAATCTGCCTCTACATACGACATAATGTATCGAAACAATAAATCAATCATCGCGATGCGGTGCGCGTAACTACCTTTCGACATAACTCCGTTTGTGTGCGCTGGCCCTTAGGAATCGTAAGTTAGATAATAAAGCCAAACACTTTTTCCAAGTACGGGCAGCGTTTCGCTTTCTTGGTTCCATAACTCGTCTCGTATCGTAGGTAATACATAATTATTTTCCGGCAGAATTGACACTGACCTGCAGTGGTCAGTGATTGAATAACATAATTAATATTTTAATAACTAAAGTTTCAAAAAATAATACCAAATTTGTTAACTAACACAGACTCAATCCTCTGTCTGTAATATATTTATAATACTTAACTATTCTAAATATAAAGTTTGTGGAAGAAATCTGATAATGCACCTGTTAAGTGGCACCAAAGTATAACTTTCACATAATAAACATTTGTGACGCGGACAGTATGGAATCAAAATAACTGTCGACAAAAAAAAGCATGTTTTCGCTATCATTGCATTCCATGCTGGAATATACATTCTAGTCTTAAACTGAGATGTAGTAATAAATACGTAACGGAAATATATAGGATCTCTGGCGTATATTAAATAACATGTAAAGTCTTCATGTGAAATACAGGATTTCGAAAATATTCGGAGATCTTATTTGTTAGAAGTGAACATACTGGACTCAGCCATGTTTTAGCAACAGGGTGAAGTTGTATTACATTTCTGAGGAGATTGGGTCGTCTATAAACTTGGGGTGTCAAAGTCCTCTCTAAGTTTCAAGTTTCCCACAAACGATACTAATCCTATTTGGTACAACGACGACTAGATTTTATTTTTATACAACACATTGTGCTGTTTACCTTACAACTATTCACTATTAGGGACCACCAGGGCTTACAATAACTTTGTATTCATCGTAACAGAAATATTAAGACTGCGCTAACGACCCCTATATCAATCGGCGACTGTATAGTACGTGTTTGACGAGAGCAAGTTACTAGTAGAGTAGCTGATGTCGATTTGCTTTCTGGCAATCAGTTATTCGCTATTTCTTTGTTCGCCGTTCGTTCAACCGATTGAGTTGAAACTGTTAATTGAAATGTGTGTCAATCAATCGGCGTACACTTTGCATAACACTAGTTTAGAGGCGTTTCGATATAGATAACCACGGTCAATGCATATAACCGTCAGAAAGCAACCCGGTAAGCAGAATACAAATCGGAAACCGGTCCAGTCACTATCTTGACCACTCTCTACATTAGGACCAGACACTGGTAGGAAATGCAAGAGTTAACATATGATACAATTTGGTCATTACATTAGCACTTAATATAATATTGAGATCCATATCCGTGCGACCAATCCGGCATTTAAACTTTTAACAATAATTGTACATTAATTATGTTAGGTACGTGTTATGGCAGTATGCGTCGGGTTCTATGAATGGAAGTTTTGGTCACCTTTGTATGATAAGGTCTATTTCTATGTGTATGTGTTGGACATTAACTCATATTATGATGCCTAATCCAATGTGAGAGGAAGCCTTTGCCCAGCCGTGGGATAGTTACAGGCTGAATTATTAGTAGTATTATTATGATAAACATAATCATGTAGATATAGCGACATTAGCGACATAATAATATACGAGATCATTGTCCAAATGCGTTAGCTTTCAGGAAGCTGCCAATTTATAAAAAGATTTCAATAAAACTACCGTAAGTTTACAGAACATAATACTACAAATAAAAATAAAACAAAAATATCAACCAATTTGAAACATCTTCGAAAATAAGAAATAATGTTCCAAACAGTATAGAACCAAATTAAAAATGTCAAAACAACTACAACTGTTTGAATTGTTGCGCCATTGATAAATTAGAGCCGTTTTACCTGAAATAAAACGGTTATTATATACTTACCTTAGTAGAAGCTTATATATATTGAGATAGGCGACACCATTTTCCGCTATAGCAGTCGTCTCTTTCTACCCTAGTAGCTCTGTCTCTTTCGCACACCCCCACCACCTCACCAGGCGCGCGAGGTAGCAGTCTGCTCTGAGCCTGTTCGTCATTGTGTCGAATGAAAATGTCACCAGGCAGAGATGAAAAGTAAGCTTCTACTAAGGTAAGTATATAATAACCGTTTTATTTCAGGTAAAACGGCTCTATTATTTACTTGACCGTTAGTAGAAGCTTATATATATTGAGACCTGTTTGTTATCGCCTGGTGAGTTATCTAAAACGCCAATGTGATATATCTATCAGTAAATTATCAAGAATTATAGCATACATTAATAAGTAGGTAGGTAGGTACCTAGGTACTTCTATAATTAAAGACATGTGTGAAGGAAGAGACTGGTTTAATATAGGTAACAATATAATAATCAGGTATATATAATAATTATTATGTCCTAGTTTTCGCATAGGTAGGGTAACATTTGAGCCCTAAATACTATGCTAATTTTAAGCACCAGCAATTTACAGCGGTAGGTACTTATACAGTGTTTTACCCACCAACGAATCATATAATATTATGGTGTTTAATGTAACCCTCATTACATAATTTACTTGTACAAGAAAAATCATAATAATCAATGTACCAAATACTTTGGCATTGGCTCTAATACCTACTTGTAACAAAATCAACGAACTGGGACAAAAAGTGTGGAGATACTCTTGTTAGAGTTCTTTTCGAGCGAGGTACTCATTACTTCCCTACAGTAAAATTTTTGAAAAGTTTTGACCGATTTCCAATTCCCTTTTTCTAAAATGTCATCAAGAGGAAAATTATCGATCCAACTCCTAGAGGCTACCGCCGACCGTACACTTCCCGGTGTTGCAGAGATGCCTGCTGCCTTCAGAAGTGACTTGAACCATCCTGCAATGACTGTTCTGGATGCAGCTGCCGGTGGACCTCGCAGAGTTATGAATAAATTTGAATTACCCGAACTCCTCCGTCTTTCACTTAGAATTGCTATAGTTGCCCTGACCCAATATACGGGATCTAGATTTCGACTTTGAGAGTTAGCCATGAGCTTCCATCCTGATTGTCTATAATCTTTGCAGTCTGTTTTGGACCCAAATTGAGGCCATAGAATAATATGGTCGTCTTTAATAATACACTCATCTTCGTCAACGCCCAAAAGTGTCAAGTCGTGAATTCTGCGACCTGAACAAAGACATAACAGCGCTGCCGTATGCCTAACCGTTTGGAAAGTATTCGTACTGTCTATAGAGTAATTACTCATAAAATTGGTCAGAGAGTTAATGTCCCATATAGGAGGTTTTGGAGCAGTCGGGGTTTTCAAAGATATTGCTTTTAAAATATGTTTCACAAGATTATTGTCACTTAATTTGCCAGATAGCTCTGTGTTACAGAGGGTGGAAACAACAGATTTGTGAAGGAGGATTGTATTATAGGATAATTTAAATTTTAGATGTAAGTCGGCCAAAAATTGTGCTAACTCCGGTCCCTTAGGATGCATCGGGTTTATATCATGATGCTTAGCCCAAGACTTCCAACGATTCCATGGTGCTTTGTATGTTTTCCAGGTGGAAGACCGCCACGAAGATTTGAGTAGAGATACTTGTTTGGCATCCCATCCTTTTATTTCGTCTTCCCACCCCCACATTTCCAGACCTCCAACACCATATCCTGAACCTTCGGAGGTGGCAGCCCGGTCGTTGTGTCGATCAGAAATCGTTTCAGATTCTTTAGAGTGAAGGGGGCTGCTATAGCCCGTGACCTCAGGTCCGCCCGCCAGAACACCCGCTCCCAACGTGGAGCTACAATGAGATACAGGCCTGTGGCTTGATTTAGGTGCATCAATACCTTGGGTATGAGGAATGGAGGTGGGAATATCCACGCCAGAGAAAAATTCCAAGTTACGCTGAAAGCATCGTGTATCAACGCTTCTTGATCGTTCAGGTCTAGGGTTGCGTAGTTCATAACTACCCGTGCGGTCTTGGACGCAAATAGGTCGATCACAGGCGTTCCCGTTTTTGCAAAGACCATTTCTGTGCAATTCTGAGTTAAATGCCACTCTGGGGGCCGTCGGTTTCTGGATAAGCAATCTGCGTGATTGTTGAATCTCCCCGGGATGTGATAAATTTTGAACTGAATCTGATGATAGTCTAGGATCCGTAGAATCAGGTAAGTTACATTCATGAGTGATTGGGACTTGGTCCCGCCCTCGTTGCGAAGATAGGCCACGGCCGATCGATTGTCCGATTGAATCAGAACTGATCCTCCTGACATGCTTGGTGCTTGCAGCTCTAGCACTTTTAGAATGGCTAGCATTTCCTTTACGTTGCAGTGTAGAGATTGTTCTTTTATGTTCCAAACACCAGACATAGTCTGGTTGTTGAGTTGTCCTCCCCATGCTATGTCCGAAGCGTCGGTGGTTAGGTAATGTGTCGGAGGTGGAATATGAATCGGAGATGACAGGTGACCATTTCGTAGCCACCAATTTATCTCTTCTAGCACCGACAGGGGTAGATTGTATCTCGTTGGAGCTGCATACTCGGGGAGGTTGCTTAAGAACTTCACAGCAGACCTGTGGTTTAATCTGCCTCGGGGGACAGCAAAGCTTGCAAAATTTAGCAGCCCTACCAGGCTTTGCAGTTCTTTTAGAGACACCTTGCCTGTTTTCAGAGCTTGGGTCAGTTTTTTGACTAAGGCATACGTCTTTTCTTGTGGCAGCCGTTTGTGATTTGACCAGGGGTTCCAAACGATGCCGAGATATGTCATATATCTTTGCGGGGCAAGTACAGACTTCCCGTAATTTACCTGAAATCCGAGGATTTTCAGTGTCTCTAATAGGACGTTCATCTGTTCGCCTAATATGTCTGGGTTTTGATGTGCCAGTAAAAAATCGTCTAAGTACACTATTATTCTTAGGCCTTTCTCTCTGAGGATTTGTGCAACCCAATTCGTCAGGCACGCGAAAACCTTCGGAGCTGTACTTAGTCCGAACGGAAGGCAAGTCATTTCGAGTATTTCGTCCCCGTAGAGTAGACGCAAAAATCGTCGGTGTGATTGGGCTATTGGCACATTGAAGTATGCTTGCGAAAGATCGACCTTGCACATCCAATCTTGGCTTTGGAGAAAGTCTGGTACACGAAAAATGTTTATCAATCGAAAACGCTCTGTTAGCACATAGTGATTGAGGGGCCGTAAGTTGAGTACCGGTCGGTATGATTTGTTGCTTTTTGAAACTAGGAACATGGAGGACACAAAACTTGGGGTGAGAGGAGCTACTTTCAATACTCCTTGTTTTTTCATTTGAAGAATGCACGAAGACATCTCCTCTGACTCTAACGTGCGATGGCGATCGCTTTTTAAGTTCGGCATTACCAACGGAGGTCTCTGTAGAAAGGGTATGCGATACCCGGTTATTATCTGCAATATAAAATCCGGAGCTCCCATCTCTTTCCACTGGCTGACGTAATGTGCTAACTGACCGGCTCGGAATGGCTGCGAGTCATTGTCTCTGCCTCTTGTTGCCTCTGTATCCCGAAGGAGACGATCGGCGCTTTTGACCTCTATGTGGTTGTCTCGATCCGCGAGATCGAAAATTAGAACTCCTATTGTTAGAGTTATAGGTGCGCTGGTCATGACCCGCACTATTAGGCCCTCTCATATTGTAATGGTAGGCTTGATAGTTACCCTGCGAGGGTTGGGTATGAAGACACTGAATGTTGCCCACTGGATCATAACCGTGATTGGAGTGGCCATGCGGTGGCGCGTTGTTACGTAACTGCCCCTGCGAGGGGAGACGTAAAGAATTAACAGGCTTTCGCGGAGCGTTTCCGCTGCTTACCCTATTCACCGGCCAGAAGGCTTTTCTGACTCCGCCTGCTTTTTCTAAGGCCAGTGTGAGAGCCTCAGAGTTGAAAACGTGGGTATTTGACGGGGGAATTTTATTCACCAACGCTCTCACTAGCGGGTCTCTAATGTGTTTAAGGATACCGTCTCTTCTCATTTCAATCGTTTCGGCCCTATGCCCGCAGGCCATCTGTAATAGATCTTGGGTAACCTTTTGCATGTCACCTTTTTGAAAAATGTCATCAATTTTATCATTTAAATCGCTAAGAACAGCGTCAGGGGATTTAGACCATGCGATTAGACTGCGTAGACTACTTACCAAGACCTCTTTTTGCTTTAAAATCCCGTACGTAATAGCCGCGTAAGATTTATCGGAGTAAGCCAGATGGCGTATATTATCATATGCTTTTATCTCCTCGTTTGGTTCCAATTCCGTAAACCCTGGAGAATAGTTATAAAGTTTTTGCGTTTCTGCGTATCTAATGTCTGACCAGGTGTCTTTGCCCAAACGCTGAACTTCATCTAGCATACTTAAAAACTTCACGGGAGTTTTTGGCACTGCGGGATCTTTTAGCTTTGTCTCGATATCAAAAGTTAATTCTGGAACTACGTTATGATTCTCAGAGACTTGTTTCGGTGACGCCTGCGAGGCGTAATATTCGTTATAGAGGTCGTTATCTACATCCCGGCTGACCACTGAAGCATTATCATTGCTAGAATAGGTAGGAAGGTATTCGTAACCTTGAACAGTTTTTTGTAACCTGTCTACATCTTTCGATAATTTCGTTATAAGATGGCGGTCGCGCCTTCTTTTATTTTTCGATCGACGATGCCGACGGCGTTCACGTTTACGACCCCTTATGTTTGGGCCCTGTGTCGAGGAACTAGACGAAGATGTCGAGTTGCTACTACTGCTACTACTCGATGACGAGCGTGATAGCCGCTCATGTAAGCGTGTTTTACGATTAGACGGTTTGCTACCAGACCCACTTGCAATTGGTTCAACTTGGTCCTCGGACCCCATGTTTAATGATCCTGGATTAAATACCTTAAAAGAGAATTATTAACTAAGCGGGTAGATAAATATTAAAAATTCTTCCCGTAAACAGAATGTGATTAACGGAAATTAATTTCAATATACGAACGATAACATCGTTTAAATAAAGTAATGAAATGTTGTGCACTTACGTGAAAACTTCTTATAAACCACTGAATTTAATAAAGTGATGTTGACTGCGCGGGAAATGTCACGCCAATGACGAACAGGCTCAGAGCAGACTGCTACCTCGCGCGCCTGGTGAGGTGGTGGGGGTGTGCGAAAGAGACAGAGCTACTAGGGTAGAAAGAGACGACTGCTATAGCGGAAAATGGTGTCGCCTATCTCAATATATATAAGCTTCTACTAACGGTCAAGTAAATAATAAGTAGATACACAGGAAAATAACTTATACATAAAACTGTACTTCTGCGACGCGTTACATGTCAGCCGGCCGCGGCGCGGAGGAGCACCCCGGGCTCCGCCGGCGTCGGCGGCGCTGCTGGCGGGGCTTGGCTGCCGGCCACGGGAGCCCTCGATGCAATCGCGTATTTATAACTACACTTTAAGTATATCACATTGTACTTTACGAACTATGTTGACGATTGTACTGATGCGATTCTATCCCGACGTGATATCGGTTCACAACCCATCAGTCGAGCCAAATGAATAAACTAAAGCTACAAAATGGGAAGCTAATTACACAAACGATAAATTATGCACTGAGTTTTAATTCGCGTTCTTTCGATTGTACGGTTGCTTTCGAATGCTTCACTTTCATATTGGTTTCAGTGGTGCGACCTACGTCACCTTATTGCAAATACTTAGTACCTACCCTTTAATACAATAAGTTTATTGCTCGTTTCAACTAGACAGCAGTGTCGTTGGACGAAGTTGACAGTTTTAGCGCAGCATCGAGCCACATGCACTCGATATACTTACAGATCTAATGAGTATTGCGAGTTAGTACATCTCTAATCACATCGTAATTATTATGTAACTATTTATAGCATTGAACCCAATAATTTGTATACGAACACATAGATAATATTTACAAAACTATAACATCTTAACGAATGTACGACTTGAGAATTTAAGAACCTACTACGGTTTGAGTCGGTTAACAGTGAAATATAGATTTTGAGAGTAATGCGACTGTTTAACAACTTCCATGCTATTTTTGAATAATAAAATGCTTCTGAATGTGTATTCAAAACTGGAACCCTATTGAGGTAGTTACAACGAATGTTTACGTACACTTAGTAGTTAGTAGTGGTTGTAACGCGTCCCTCGACACAAGCGGTCCAGTGCGGCGGCCGCGGGGGACGGGAAGCTGCCGCGACGAGAAGTCGACAAAACTCACATAACAAGACAAATCGATTCTACAACCGGCACCCGGAATACGCGAAATATTTTTCATAGCAATATGTAGTGTATAAATGTAAGAAATCTATGGCATAGATCGCCGACTTCACCATAAACATTAATAAATATAAATACCGCTACTGAGAGGCCGTAGTTTTTTCGTGGGGTAAGGAGTAAAGTTCGATCGAATCGTGTAAGAGTCTACGGAATCGCCGGACGATAATGTAGGTATATTCAATGCCGCCTATTTACAAGAACGTCCGGATAACGGACGTAGATTATGATCATCATCGAGAGCAGAGAGAAGGGCAACATAACTACGAGTAAAATAATCTCATTCGATCTGTGTCGCGACGTCAGCGCGCGGCGGACGCGGACGCGGCGGCGGCGGCGGACGTGGCGGACGCGGGCGTGCGGTCGGTGCGGGCGTCCGCGTCCGTGGCATTGCGCTCCAGCGCCGCCAGCGCCGCGCGCGCCGCCGCCTCCCCCGCGCGCCGCCAGCCCCCCGCGCCGCGCGCCGCGTACTGCGACTCCTCGAACCCGGAGCGCAGCCCGAGGATGATGCTCAGCGCCGAGGCGTCCTGCTCGTGGCAGCCCGAGTACCGGTACTGCGGCTTCTTGTCGAACCGGCAGCCGCCCGACTGCGCGCCTGCGGAGCGGAGGCACGTTAGCGTCGGCGCACGGCGGCGCGGCGGCGGATACGGTAGGTACGGTACGCACCCAGCGGCATGATGCAGTCCAGAGTGAGCGCGCAGCGGAGCCAGGGCCGCATGAGGTCGGCGGCGGCGGGCGTGGCGGCCACCACCAGCCGCGACGCCTCCACCATCTGCACGAACAGGAAGTCGTCGAGGCTGGCGTGCAGGTAGTGGAACATGCGCGGGTGCGTGAGCGAGGTGACGGCGGCGCGCCGCGGCCACGCCACCACGCCGGCCGGCGCGGCGCCGGCGCGCGCCCACTCCGCGCCCAGCGCCGCCGCGCCGCCGCGCCAGCGCAGCCAACACTCGCAGAAGATCACGCCGCCCACGCGGCTCAGCGCATGCTGCGACGAAACGGAACGAATACTTACATATAATAGTGATGGATTTTACTTTACAAAACTACCTAGGAAGGTGAGTAAATCATTTATTTATTTATCTTCCTAGGTATTTTTCCAACAAGTGTCGTCATTGTCATTGTCGGCCTCCGAACGCCGCCGCTCCAGTTATTTAGACAAATTATATAACTGATGTACCATCGACCGACTATGCGACTTAAACCACTCAAATGATTAAATTTACTCAAATCGTTTGAGAATGACGTCGCCCGATTAATGCGTCTGGCGCGAGTCATACATACATTAGATAGCAGCAGTACCTATACATACATGCGCACTAGTGTGGAGCGTTAATTTTTTTTTTGTAATTTCAATACTGAAGGGGGCGCAAAAGTTGCGTCTTAATGAATACATTACGAAAAAAATAACTAAAAAAATATCCAACCCCACTTTTAGCCCTCTACCACCCCTTGAAGAATGCTAGAAATCGATAAAACACTAGTCGTTTCATTTTAATTTTCTGACTTTGAATTTCATTATTAGTATGAAATATTAACAAATATCTAATAAACATACATAATAAACTGAAGGATTAAAGTCGTTACATACATTAATAGTAATTTAAACCTTCATGAGATTATACAAAAATTATAACTTTGATTTTTTTTCCGTTTTATGCATAGGTTGTTAGTAAAAATATTATCTACCAATTGTTACCATCTAACGTGTGAAGCAATCGTTACTGATATACTACGATTATTACCAGACCTATTTACGATACCCAGTATAAAAAAAAGTTACTGTTTCAAGAAAAACTGTAAAATTGTATGATTCGTAGTTTTTTTTTACATTTGCGCTCACAAAATGTGCTCATTTAGAATCCTAATAAATTCTAAATAATAAATAAGTAGATATAATGAATTGACTATTCTGTAATAATTAAAAAACATGATAGAAAATGATTATTAGCAGCGTTGGTCCACATGTGATTAAAATAATAGAAAAAAGATTTGACAAAAGGCCTAAATCTGTTCTCTGGCTGATCACCATGAAAGTTTAGTCCCAGAAACTCCTAAATGAGTTGGTTTTCTATTCTGTTCTGTAACTGAGAGATACCAATAGCTAAATTTAGCTCAGCTTCGGTGGTATTCCATTCGTCAAGACGAAGAAACTAAAACTTGTTACAGAGCTCAAGTTTATGATCATATCGCAATTTATGATAGATCAACTGCGGCTTTTCAGCTGTTTAACGCTAAATAATAGTTGCTTAATTACTTCTGACAATGCTGAACATATGCTACATGCCAGTTACTCTTCAGGAACTAGTAAATACATAACCGATTCCATGCTGATTGAAGATGATAATCTTCAATCAAAACTGAAGTCGATTTTGCAGACCTCGCAGCAAAAGGATGTGATGGCAACTAATATTGGATGGAAAGATGGAGTGATTCGATTGTTTGAATTATAGTTAAAAAGACTTTTGTTTTTTCATGCCATATGCATGCAAATAAGCTTCTTTGTGTAATTTATTCTCTAATGTAAATGGTTTTCCCGCCTACCCTTACCACACTCATGCAGTCGAGCATTTTGTGAAGAATAGTGAAAATAGTGACTGAAACTTCGAAGATAGTGACTTGAGATGATGTTTTGGACAATTCCATATAAACTTGAATCACATTTAGGCCTGAAATATCTTGTTTTATAATATAAAGAGACACTACAAGTAATAGCTTAAACTATAACATTATACGATTTTTTATCTGCACTTGCAGTGAAATATCTTGTACTTATAACTTTTATATTTGTATATGAATATACATTTATTAAGATTATGACCACATTCCATATAAAACATTCACAAGTTACAAGAATATACATATATTTCATATTTCAACAGTAAAACTAAATAGGTTAATTTTTCTGTAATTATGAAAACTTTGAAGCTTGGTAGAGGGCTAAAGATCTAAAAAATGTTAACTATAAAATATATGATTGGGATGTACTTAAAATAAGGCAACTTTTGGCACCCCTTCAGACTTCATAGTAACAGCTTTTTTTTTCTCCATACATTGACGCTCCACCCTAATGCGCACGTATTACGGTTTCATAACGTCTAGACTAGACACAACTAAAAGCTTTCCGAGAGATGATTCAGGTATACGAGTACGTTTACGTTCGTCCAAAAGTAAGAAACCGTCTTTTGTTCTCGGTGTGGATCACTGATATCAGTAGTAGACATTTTGCCGTGTGAATATAAATTTCGCGTGGTGTCGTCGGTGCGACTGTCTCCAAAAGCCGCCCACCCTATAGGTACATTTTATAAGCGACGTGCCCTATCTTCAACATTTAAGAGTTTGTATTACCCGGCCTCGTGTCTCGCATACTTGAACAGTTTTGTTTTCATTTGCATAAACAGTACGCGCGTCGTTCCGGGGATTACTAGAAAATTAATATCGCTGTTACTGAGTCGCTCAAGAAATGTATCAACTAATCAAATTTAGTTGGGTACTTAGATACAATCTATGCCCAAAGCCGTAAGTAATCAGTGTAATCGCAGGCTTCCAATTGATTGCTGCACAATGTAAACAGGCGCGGCGCGACAGTTCTCTCGTACAGGCGCTATCACATATTATTATTACCTGCAAACCGCGATAGCACGGCGCCGCGCCGCCCGCCTGATAACGACGCCGCAATCAATGTCAAGTAGCGAGACGAGTGGAAAACAAACATGACTTTTTTAATTTCAACGGATTTCGCTTTTTTGTAAAAGTATCACTATAAAATTACAAATCTTGCTTGACTCTATAATAACTCACACTCAATTTTTTTACAGATATTCGAGGGAGTGCTATTCTCTGTAGCCTCTGTATTATAACAATTACAACAGTGGGCAATTATAACAATTACTCCTGCTGACCTGCGCCACCTTCCTCGGTGGAGTTGAAACTATATCGTTAGCCTCGCGGCTATGTTAATTAACGCATGGGCCCGGTCCGTATACAATAAATTAGGTCCTATAACTTAGATTACCTATTCTATGTCGGAAACACTCGGATATTATTATTTCGAAACATAGTAAGTTATCGCACATAAAGTTATATTTGCCATTAGCTGTTACAAATGTACTATTTATTTCATTTATAAATATTTCCCATCACGATTTCATTTTTATTACTCTAGTGAAACAATCTATCTTGAGAAGGACTAGAATTACTGATGGCAGTGTACTGATACTTAATTTACTTCGCTACACAATACTAACTACATACATCAAGGATATAAATGTTCTAGTCTAGCTAAAATGACTCTAAAGAATATAATTAACCGTAATGGTGTGAAGCTTGCCACTTCCTGCAATTCATTGTTTTTGCGATGCAAATTACGCGCACTGGCGAGGTTCGCGGGATCTCAAATCTACATATAGGGTACACATGCATTACTCATGTGTATCTATGTAAGAACTGATCAGTAAACTTATCAATCCATGTCAACCCCCCTTTAATAACATTAGAAGTAATTATGATTTCTAGTTTTCAGCTAGCCTTATTTGATTAACTGTGCTTTCATGCAGACCTCTGTATTGGATCAGCGGGAGATTTAATAGCTCCCAGTGTTTAAGCACACTATTTCCAGTAAATTGAATAGTTTCATGGTAGAATGTATTGTTTTTAGGAGCACCAGTAGGACCTAGTGAGGAGTAGTCGGGCCGAGCTGAGCTCTAGCGGCCGTACCTGTATGATGAGCGGGCGCACGGCGTGGATGCTGTCGTCGGCGACGTGCGACGGGAACGCCGTCAGGTCGAACTCGACAATGGCGCACCGGGACGAGTTGCAGTAGTTGGCGACCTGCAATGTTAGCCTCATACTTCAGGTATGATAAATATCATAGTAAAATTATAATCAAGAACTATATGCCCTATTGAGCATGCTTGGCATCACCGGATATGAATCTCATCATTCCACGGCTTCCACACTTCTCGTCGTCCATTTCCGGCACTAGCTGAATGTTCACTCACAACGGCCAAGGAAGCGGGCTTGAGCCCTATGTTGTAGAGCAGCACGGTGTAGGGGAGGCGCGCGGCGTCGCGCACGAAGGCCACGGCCATGGCGTGCGCGTCGCCCCGCGCGTACGTCACGAGCGCCGGCGTGGTGGAGTTGCGCCAGCGCTCGGCGCCGCCCTCCAGCCCCAGCAGCCGCAGGTACCTCTCCTCTTCCACCAGGTGGTTCTCCTCAGCATCGCGCAGCTTCTCCTGCACCGACACAGATGCCTGAATGTCAACATGTGCATTGTTAGCTCATCTCCGGATTGTCGTGCCTCATAATACTTGGCATATTAAAACTATAAACATTTTTCGTGGTCTATTTGGTACTATGCCAGATTTTACATTTGACTATCTGTCTCAATATTTAGCATTTAAAAATAATATCTTTAGGTATGTAAATTGTCGGAGAACCTTTCCGTGATTGTGTGACTTTTGAAATGCCGATTCAGGTTCCATTAACTCTATTTGTGTTGTCAATAGCAATTGACAGCCATGGTAGGATTCAAGAGGTAGAAAAATATGTACAACAACAGTAAGAAATACTTTATTTATAAGGGCCATTCATAGCCAACTACACAATCAAACATAGCAGCAATCACACATTAAAACTTACCAAACACAATTGCTAAGGATTTAAATGAGCAATAGACCTATAACAATGCTCAATGATATTTGAATGGGCTTCTTTTAATCCAAGCCTGTGAGTCACTCTGACAAGTATCCTCTATTGTCATTCACAGATTTTGAATGAATCAACTATGAAATGTGGTGTATTCAGGGTCCACTCGGCATAGGTATATCAATATTAATTCCAACTATACAAGGGCATCCTAACAAGCACAAAGCCATGGAAGTTATCCCACACAATAGCATCTCAAAAGTAAGACACATCTGATAAACCCAGAAATCTATGTTAAATTCACTATTTCTACAGTAAAATCAATTTCAATATCCCACTCGTACTCAAATGGAATGCCTTTCTTTACAATATTCCTTTAATTACTAATGTATACTTTCTGTTCCGGCGCTTCACTAGCACGCCAGAATGTGTGAAGCTACCCCGTCGCCTGCGCACCGCCGGCGACCGCCCCCGCTCGCCAGAGACAGGGACGACGCCGCTACGTTAATACGTGTGCTTACATTCTATACTTTTAGTTCTATCTTAAGCGAGTGATCTATCATTATTGGAAAGAACATCATTAAACTCAAAGTATAATCAAATTTGGAGTCAGATTATTCATTCACCTAACACGAAAAGGAACATGGTGACCCCGACGTGATACAGCAAAATTCTACGCAGTTAAAACGGACACGCCATTTTGAAACATCGATCCTGTGCATCGACCGTTGGACCAAAACCGAAAGATCGACCTTGCAACAGACTTGTTTGAATCTAGAACGGTGTTACAAACGTGTTGCCGAGAAATCGTAAAGTTTTGCAAGCAATCACTACGTATTGGAGAGAAGAGAAGAGGACAAAGATTGCTAACAAAGCCCGCCTTGTATCAAGCAGGCAAGAATGCCAGCCGTGCCGTGACGATATTCATGACATCGCAGCTCAGCGCCTCAGCCCAGCTTTATAAGGGAAGTGCCCACTCTTTCCTACATTTACCTAGCCCTCTCTTTTCTACTAGTTGCTAAATTTCTGTCTTTCTACAATCCATATCATTTTAACGTTAAGCTTATATTCGTGCAGCACATTTTCTTTGCCACGCAAGCTTCAAACGCTTTTGTTTTTTGAGCAATTATTCTGCATACCACTGCAATTTATTCATACATTTATAGCATCCTTTTACTATTATATCGTGAACCAATCACGAGCTTACATCTTATCTTTCCTTTGCTTATTTTGAGTGTAAAGTTAGTACGACAAGTACCTACTTAACATTTCGAGTACCTACTCATCGTTTAGTTGCTTTTATTTATTATTTGACTTCTATCCATCACATCTACTCGATTAGGGCACCAACCTCTAATTTACTAATCCCGCAACAAAATAACGCAACCCATTTTAATATTTTCCTGCTTCTTTACATTCCAGCGACATTGCAATCGCCTAACAGCTGATCGCTTGAGGTCATTACCCGCTCCATCCATTGTTCTTGCCGAGTGGCAATCAGCTGATCTCCTGACGACATCGTATTGGCGTGCATAAGCCGGATAAAAGCTACGTATAGTTATTTAATTTTCAAAGCTACGAGTCTTATTTTTCTTTATTTATTGTTGTGTCAAACATGGAACCAAAGCCAAGGTCACCTACGGGAAACATTAGTTTAAATGTTCCATCTTTAAGTAATTTGAAGGATCTGAATACAAAACGTAGTTCAATTAAGGGCCGAATTACAAAGTTTAAAAATTACTTGAGTACTTTTCTCACGGCTGCTTCAATAACTGCAACCGATCTGTGTATGTTGACACAGAGATACGATAAGTTTAAAGACTTATTTTTTTGTTTTGATGAGTTGCAATCTCAAATAGAATTACTAAATTCTTCTAATTTAGATGATGAAATTGACACTCGTGAAGAATTTGAATTGGAATTCTCTTCATTAATCGCACAATGCAAGTTGTTTATCGAGAAACATCGTGAAAAATCATCTGGAAATGAAGATGGTAACTCAGCAAAATCGAGTTGCAGTCATACATGTCAGAATAATAACAACGTAAGCTTCAAATTACCTATTATAAAAATTTCACCCTTCGATGGAACATACTCTAAATGGCTTGAGTTCAGGGATACATTTGCTTCACTCATCCATGACAACAACAAAATCGAATCAATACATAAATTTCACTATCTAAATTCTTATCTCGAGAAGGAGGCTTCCAATGTCATCAGCAATTTAGAAGTCAGTGCTGTGAACTATGAGGAGGCTTGGCGTCTTCTTTGCGAGAGGTATAACAACGAAAAACAACTAATCAATAATCACTTGAATTCTTTGTTAAATATACAGCCTGTGCCTCGAGATTCGGCGAAAGATTTACGAGCTTTAGTTGATCATATCTCTAAAAACATGCGTGCTTTGAGCACACTAGGCGAACCAACGGAGCACTGGGATTCTCTAGTCATTCATTTGGTTTCAGCCAAGCTCGATGCTGGTTCTAGTTTTAAATGGGAAGAACATAAAAATACCTTTGATAAAAGCCCGTCTTTGAAAGATTTTTTCCAATTTCTGAATTCCCGAGCAAACATTTTAGAGTCCTTTCGCAATAATAAAATTGATAAGCAAGTTAATCCAGCCCATTCATACTCCCGTAAGTTTGAAAAATCTAGCACAAAATCATGTGTGGTTTCAGCTGCCAGTACCAATGGTCCAGTTTGCATCTTATGTAATGGCCGTCATCGCATATACGATTGTGCTTCGTTCCTGGGGAAAAATGTTGAAGAAAGGATAGCTGAGGTCATGCGGCTGAGGCTGTGCATGAACTGTCTTCGTAAGGGACACCCGTCTCATCAGTGCAGGTTGGGCCCTTGTGCTAAGTGCAAGAAAAGGCATAATTCTTTATTGCATAGGGTTTCTTCTCAGGCTGTAAATGTATCCAATGTGCAACCATCTCAAGTCGACAAGTCCGTGAGCGAACAGATATCTGATGATAATGTAGTTAGTATGTCTGTCACCAATAATAGTAGTGTGTTACTATCAACCGCGCTGGTTGATTTATACAATCCAAATACAAACGAACATATTACAGTTCGAGCCTTGCTAGACAGCGGAAGTCAGTCTTCTTTAATAACGGATAGGTTGAAAACCAAATTAAAACTGACTTCTCAGCCAACCGAAGTCGATATCATAGGTGT
This sequence comes from Hylaea fasciaria, assembly GCA_905147375.1. Classification (NCBI taxonomy): domain Eukaryota; kingdom Metazoa; phylum Arthropoda; class Insecta; order Lepidoptera; family Geometridae; genus Hylaea; species Hylaea fasciaria. Next base: position 446,844 of record LR990194.1, read on the forward strand.
AGGCAATATTCATGCATCCAACGCAATACATAGATGTATTGTCAAGTTAAAATCGAAAACAAGTAGTTTCGAATCTTCATTATCGTGTCTTGTGCTGCCAGAAATCTCAGGTAGGTTACCTAACAAGTCTATAGATATTTCACAAATCAACTTACCACAGCATATCAAATTGGCCGATCCAACGTTTTATCGTACAGCACCAGTAGACTTGCTATTGGGTGCTGACATGTTTTGGCATCTTATTGAATCGGAGCAAATCTTTCTTGGCCCCAACCAGCCAGTAGCTCGTAAGTCTAAGCTAGGTTGGATATTGGCAGGCCCAATTTTTACAGTTAATGAATTCAGAAGTAAATCAATAAGATGCAATCATATATCCATTAAATCCAGTTGTGACTCTATTTCGAATGAATCGTTAGATGAAAGCCTCACAAAGTTCTGGGAATTGGAGCAAATTCCTGTACCAAGTAATTTACTAACTGAAGAGGAGATTTTATGTGAGGCTCATTTCGTCACAAATACATACAGAAATGAAGAAGGTAGGTTTTGTGTGACGTTACCCCTTATTTCCGAACCTGATTGTTTAGGTAATTCAATGAAACAAGCTAAAAGACAATTTCTAGCCACCGAGAAGCGCTTAACAAAAAATCCAGAGCTTAAACAGTTATATTCTAACTTTATAAAGGAATATTCTGAACTAGGACATTTATCAGAAATTAGCCAAGTGCCAGAACCGTCATATTTTATACCGCATCATGCAGTCTACAAGCCAAATAGTGAATCAACCGCTTTAAGAGTTGTTTTCAATGGCAATGCAAAATCAACATCATCTTATTCAATCAACGATTTGCAAATGGTAGGTCCACATATTCAGGATGACTTATTCAACATTTTGTTAAGATTCAGACAGTATTCTTATGTAATTTCAGGGGACATAGAAAAAATGTACAGACAGGTAGAGATGCAAGACGATCATCGTAATTTACAAATAATATTATGGCGCGATTCTGTAACTCAACCACTTAAGCTTTTAAGATTGAATACGGTCACTTACGGCTATACTAGTTCAAGCTTCTTAAGTACACGCTGTTTGTGGCAGATAGGCGATGAGTGCACCGACACTAAAATAAAGGAAATCATTCAAAAGGACTTTCTGGTTGATGACCTCTTGACCGGAAGTGACGACGGTGACGAATTATTATTTATTAAGCAGTCCGTCGAAGCTGCATTGCGTTCGGGTTGTTTCAATCTACGTAAATACCGATCTAATTTACCGTCAGTCTTATCAAATCACACTCAAGGCGATCAAAGGGATTTAACTATAAGTTCATCGTCTCACACACTAGGTGTTGGATGGAATCCTAATGATGATATTATTCATTTTCCGTGCAACTATAAAAACAGAACGGAATTTCCAACAAAACGAACTATATTATCCGACTCCTGTAAAATATTTGATCCATTCGGTTTGTTGAGCTTACTAACAATTATACCTAAAATTCTCATTCAGAAATTATGGCTCGAAAAATTGGACTGGGACCAACCAGTGCCAGATCAAATACGGGAACATTGGAACAATTTTGTCAATAATTTAAAGTACCTTTGCACTCTTAGCATACCTAGGCAGGCACTATGTAAGAAATCTGTGTATACAGAGCTACATATATTTTGCGACGCGTCCTTTGCTGCAATGGCCACCACTGTTTTTGTAAAATCCGTGAACGAGCAAGGTGACGCTACTGTTCGTCTTTTATGCGCCAAGGCTAGAGTAGCCTCTGTGAAGCCGACGACAATACCTCGGCTAGAACTATGTGCATGTTTGCTTGGAGCTCAACTCTCGGCCGCCGTGTGTCGCGCTTTGCGATGTGTCATTCAGCGCAAGATATTTTGGACGGACTCCACTATAGCACTATCCTGGCTAAGTATGAGGTACGGCAAATTAAAAACGTTTGTAGCTAACAGAGTAAGTGCAATTTTAGAGCTTACAGAACACAATGTTTGGCGTCACGTTCCAACTGACCAGAACCCAGCGGATCTAGCTACACGCGGTCTAGACGCAAGTAAAATCAAGGAATGTGATATATGGTGGAACGGACCAACATTTTTAAAGGAGCCTGAGTCAGAATGGCCCTCTATGTTTAAAAATAATTCTTCTAATATTTTCAAAGATTTGCCTGAAATAAAAACAAACGTATATACGAGTAGCGTGGTAGGCACAAACCAGCCCGCAATAGATTTCGATAGGTATTCAAAATTAAGTTTTTTGCAACGCACATTTGCTTACGTCTTAAGATTTATCAATAATTGCAAAGGAAAAGGTAACAAGCGCATTGGTATGTTACAGCCTGAAGAACTTTCGAATTCTTTTAGGTATTTAGTTAAATTGTCACAAGAGGAATCCTTTCAAAAGGAATTGAACATTCTTCGTTCACACAAGTCGCTCAACTCTAAGAGCAATATTCTATCGCTAAGTCCATTCTTGGAATCTGAAGGTAATATTATACGAGTTGGAGGGCGTTTAGACAACTCTAATTACCCTTATAATAAACGTCACCCCATGCTACTACATGCAAAACACAAACTTGCTAAGCTATTATTTCAACAGGAACATTTTCGACTTCTTCACGCTGGTCCTCAGCTTCTGTTGTCATCAATCAGAGAATTAGTCTGGCCAATAGGTGGCAGAGATTTAGCTCGCACCACGGCCAGGCAGTGTGTTGTGTGTAGAAGGGCCAGTGGTAACACATCTGCTCCAATGATGGGTATGTTACCTAAAGAACGAGTAAATCCAGGTTTTCCATTTGCTACTACCGGTGTCGACTTTGCCGGACCTTTCCTTATCACTGATAGAAAAGGCAGAGGTTGTAAAATTGGTAAATGCTATTTATGTATATTTGTTTGCTTTAGATATAAGTGTGTTCATCTTGAAGCAGTTAGCGAACTATCCAAGGACGCATTTATTATATCCTTTCGTCGTTTTATCTCTCGTAGAGGCCGCCCAGTTGAGATTTTCTGCGACAATGGACGTAACTTTGTTGCCGCCTCAAAGGAGATAGGAGAGTTTCTTACCTCTCATGCTGATGACATTGTAGGCTACACATCAGGAGAAGGTATCAAATTTAATTTTCAACCGGCTTATGCACCACATTTTGGGGGTCTTTGGGAATCAGCTGTCAAATCAGCCAAAAGCGTGGCAAAACGTATATTTAGTAATACTCACTTAACTTTTGAGGAATTGGCAACCCTCTTTTGTCAGGTAGAAGCCGTCCTCAACAGCAGACCCATTTGTCCGTTATCCTCTTCCCCCAACGACCTTAACCCATTAACCCCAGGGCATTTCCTTATTGGAAGGCCGCTTATGTCGCTTCCGTCACCAGATCTAGATGATGTGAGTTCGAGCAGACTGAATCGATTCCAACGGCTCGAACAACTGAGACAACATTTTTGGAAACGGTGGCAGACCGAGTACATAGCCGAACTGCAGCAGAAACACAAGTGGCGCACTCACAACCGGCCAATACAGGAAGGAGACTTGGTGCTCCTGAAGGACGATAACTCTCCTCCTATGCAATGGAAGCTCGGGCGCATAACTTCAACCTTTCCAGGGAAGGATGGCATAATTCGAGTTGCTGAAGTCAAAACTACCACAGGCACTTACCGACGAGGAGTCAAGTATCTTTGCCCACTGCTTGAGCCTGCAGATGACCACCGTTTGGAATCCGACGCTTCCAAGGCCCCCGATTATGTTCCGGCGCTTCACTAGCACGCCAGAATGTGTGAAGCTACCCCGTCGCCTGCGCACCGCCGGCGACCGCCCCCGCTCGCCAGAGACAGGGACGACGCCGCTACGTTAATACGTGTGCTTACATTCTATACTTTTAGTTCTATCTTAAGCGAGTGATCTATCATTATTGGAAAGAACATCATTAAACTCAAAGTATAATCAAATTTGGAGTCAGATTATTCATTCACCTAACACGAAAAGGAACACTTTCTTTTATCTAGTCATTCGTTTTTGTATATTATCACAGTCTACCTCAAACTAGTATCGGCGATATGCTACGCTCTTTGGTCAAATATAGTACCATGATAGAGAACTTGGTCTGTAGCTCACCTGGAAGTCCTTTATATGCTGGTGTGTCTGCGAGACGATGCTCTGGATTGACTGCGGCGGCTGCGAGTGGAACACTATCAGAAAGATGCTGATCGCGAACACACACGTCGAGAACAGGAGAAAATTCTTAGTTTTCATCTTGACCACATTATCACTCTCGTCCTTTCACTTCCAACATTTCACTGTTTTGTAATGGTCAAAATTCAATTTGTATAAAAGCTACATAGCATTGATTAGTTTCGGGAAATAATGGAAATCAATATCGACTACAAAAGCCGTATCGAGCAAACGTAAAACGGGCACGGCACTGTAATATATTATTATGCGAAATCACTTATGTGAAAATACTTGATTATTTCAAACTTAATGAGAACTACGACACTTTACCTATTATATTATAAATGATCAAAATCATTGCAACAACGCAAGACTTTTTTTACGATCGTTTCGATCACCACTTTGACATTTTGCCATTTGGCTTCAAATAAATCCGCTCCGCTCCTCCCTACCGCCGCTCGGTCTTTTTTAACATCACAATTTTGACAATTTGTAAACTTCAACTTCAGCTTCAACCTTTTTCTATAGTTTTGGCTTCGCACGCTATGTGCATTTAGCTAATGTCAAGCAGCCGGACCATCCTACTTCCTACTTTTAATATTTTAAACGCGAAAGTTTGTAAGTATGGATGGATGGATGTTTGTTACTCTTTCACGTAAAAACTACTGAATGGATGTTAATAAAACTTTACAATAATATAGCTTATACATCAGAATAACACACTAGCTACAATTTATAAAGATATTGTGTAAATTGTCCAAAATATTATGACAATAAGTGTCAAGTAAGTAGGAAAACAGGCGGTACAGGTGGTGGTACCCTAGTGGGCGAACGTCCGCCTTCAAAAACGGAGGTGGCGAGTGATAATTACGTACATTATGTTTTTAACAAGAAACACCAATGTGTTTCTTGTACGGGCACGTACCAATGTACGTGCCCGCACTAGGATTTGAGCTAGCAGCTAATCTACACTAATATTATAAAGAGGAAAACTTTGTTTGTTTGGTTGTAATGAAAAGGCTCCGAAACTATTAAAACCGATTTGAAAAATTCTTTCACTGTTGGGAAGCTATGCTATCCCCGGGTGACATAGGCTGCCTTTTATCCCGTAAAAATTAATAGTTCCTGCGGGATAGTAGTTAACGCGGGTGAAACCGCGAGGTGCTTCTAGTAATCAATACTTTCATAATATTGATATTTTCTATTGAGACAGACCTAGGTACCTATACTGGTGTTTTGGTACTGAAAGTATCGGTATTCTGATATTGATACCTTAAAAATACCGGTGCTCCTCCCTTTCAAAGAAAATTAAAAAGGAAAAAAGCTTGACATTGACAGTGACTGCTAGGACATAATGTACCATGTCAACTTACCACACATGTCAATGTCAATTGTAAATTTTCTTTCATTTCCGAATAGGTGGGCATCGCTCGCTGTCGTACGTGGAGTCCGCTGCCGAATTTGTTATATTTTGTTTGAGTTTGTTCTCTAAATAGTCTTTTTGATTACCGTATCTCGTAGGTACCTCAGATTTAAACATATCCCATTATGTCAAATATATCTAAGAGAAGAAGGGAGGGAACGAGGACCAAGATCAAGGTAAGGAAGGAGGTCAAGTCGTGGCATGCATTGGTCATGTTACTCTCTGAATCATAAACTGTTATCACAGCAGCCAGCACTGAGTGCTGATGCAGCAGCTGCAAACAGTAGCTACCAACTACTCTGGATTATTATATGTATTGTCTATAGTGTAATAACAATGTCTAAAGCTGTAGGATACATCATTGTAAAGGCAATGTTTACGTGACGTCGTGACGTTCAAATGCTATCGTATTAACGCTTGGCCGCCCACTCGTGTTCGTCTGATTTACAGATTACACACAGTCGTGTGTAGGTACCTATGTTAAAATGACTATGGCATTCCATGGAACCTTAAAGTTTATATTTTTATGAGTCGATTACATGTACTTGTTGCATATATTAATTATTAACCCACACAAACAATGATGATGTCATCGTTTTGAATAATAATTCTATTTTAATTAATTATCCCCCTACAAACTAAAAATGTGGTTACAGTTTAAATGCTGGCCACAAGCCCTTATTGACACATAATTTAGTCTCACTCTTGCACTCGACTAACAGCATGTTCTTGGTTACTGTGATTTGTGTGCAAATTTTAATATTTATATTTTTGTAGAATGCCAAATAAACATCTTTCCTTTCTTTTATTTCTTGCATAGTCATAATTCCAGATTTGACTACTTAGATCCTACTAATATTATAAATGCGAAAGTTTGTTAGTATGGATGGATGGATGGAATATAATATAAATTACGAGTCATGTTGTTTTGATTGATTTTAATCAAATTTGCACACAGTGTGCAGTTTGGCCTAACTTAAAAGATAGGATAGCATACATCTCAATAAATTTATAGTTGCAATAACAAAAATCTTAGCCACAGCAATGCATGGCTGTGTCTGCTAGTAATATAATATAATATAATAACTGATATAATGTAATGAAACATTAACTATTTTGCATGCGGTACTTACGAGTCTCTATGTGATGTTCACAGAGTGTTGGGGACCATAAAGAGTTCCTGAATCGCATCACCAAAACGCTGTACTATGGACAACTGCCGATGTTGCCCTGTCTCAGCCTGCCTGTTACAGGTATATTATTATAATTCATGTGTTCTGGACTGAAACATGTCTAATTATGATATTGTCACACCAAAATGATTTAATGGTGCATACACTAAGAATATGATGGAAATTAAAAATGGGCATCCTATCATTTTTGATGTGATTTCCTCCAACATTATAAAGTGTACACTGCAATGGCAGACACAATATTTACCAGCAATTATATTAATTGTTATCCATTGTTACTAATGTTGTTTGCAACCTGCAGAATGTCTCATGACTTCTTTGAGAAAGGAATGTTAATAGGGATAATTTAAACGCTTATTAATAAGGAATGTTAATAGGGATAATTGACATTATGAATGGTGTGGGTTGCAGAGATATCGTGCGCTGTGTGGTCGGGTGCGCAGCGCGGGCGCTCGCTGCGGCGCCTGCACGCGGACGCGGCGGCCGGCATCGCGCGGCAGGCCTGCGTGTCTCCGTGCGCGCTGGTGCTGGCTCTGCTGTACCTGGAGCGCCTCAACGCCTGCAATCCGGACTATCTCGCCAACGCCCCACCACAGGACCTATTCCTTGTCTCATTGGTGAGTATCCATCCTACTGCACAGACTCACACCCACCGAGACGTAGATTTAAATGTGAATCATATTGTAATTAAGGATATTAAATATATCTCTTAGAATCATTTTCGGGTACACTGACCTTTGCATAGTCGAACCCAGTTAGTTATTTGAAAATATCTTCAATATACTGAGTACTGACATGGCTCCCTTACAGTTTTATAGTAGTTTAGATCATGGAGTTTTAACAATCTAGACTTGTTTATCCAGTTGTTTGATAAAATGTATAGAAATAAACATTGTTTTGTTATAAATGTTGTCAAAAAGTGCAAATAACTTTGAAGTTATTGCATTATTAAACACTTGACCGTTATTTGAAGCTTACTTAAATGAGAGAAGCGTTCCTAGTTTTCCGTCTTATCCCTCTCTTTCTTACTCGTAGCTAGCTATCTCCCTCGCACATCTAGCCTCCCACCAGGCGTCCCCGACTGATAACGAGTTGGCATCGGTAATGCCTCGGGGCTTTCTGTTCATTGGCGTCAAGTTTTCCGTCGAGTGCAGTCGTCGTCGTCAAGACCATATTGCAATATAAAACTAAAAGTAAATTATATTGAAGTACGTTATATATTATTATAAATAAGTGCCTCCACTGGATAAGCAGTAAGTAAAAGGCTTGTTTAATATTGTGCTGAAATGGTAAAGTTCCTATTAATTTAAACGGTGTTACCGTTCTACTTTACCTACCCTTTTTATTTAAGATATCTGTATGGTTTGAAAAATAATGCAAATCATTTACATTTACCCTCTTTTACTTGTAGAATACATACTTGTTGTTACTTGTTGAATAATACAGGGCTATTTTTAGTAAAGATCTTCGATCTACCCACATTGTAACTTGTTGGTTTTAAGTAGTTTTAGAAACGATTTAATCCTTTATTTCTATTAGATGGACGCTCCAAGTGAGGTTACGGCAGGACCGGTTCCAGGCCCGTCGGGTCTGCAAGCCAAGTCGTCTACTTCGCGTCGTGAACCGAGACCTCGGACCAGCTCGTCATCTTCTAGTGAAGGTAGTAGTTCAAAATCTTCTTCATCGTCGTCATCTGCCACGGTGGCTCGTAAAAAGAAACGCCGTCGTCGCCGTAATCATAAAAAAAGGGGGGGCAAACGTTATCACAAAGACGAATTGCTACACAAATTAGCTTGTGAAGTAAGCGAACTTCGTAAACAGTATCACGAAGGTGGTAGCAATACAGTACATCAAGGTATACAGCTCCCAGCTGCACCTTGTGTTTCATCTGAAATACACGTGGTAGATAACGATGACCAAATCTCTTTATTAGATAACCAAGAATGTATGTCATTGTGTGATGATTATGACATAGAAGGTGAACAAGGCGAACAATCAAAAGAGCCCCATGAATTCAAATTTGATATTCAGATTAAGTTAAAGGATCCATCAATCCCTAAGGCTCCTGATAATTATCTTAAGGTGTTACAAGATGTTCAACTTTTTGACAAAAATGAGTGGTGTGAGGTTAGATACTCAGAAGTGCAAAAGTTATACAATCATTCACCAGGTTTTACGGAGCTAGATGCTAACGAAGAAATAAAACCTTATGATTCTCTACGACACTTAGCGTATGCTGATAAAGCCTACGGTGCCCTAACTTTTTGCGTACTAAAGCAGCGGGTGGTATTACAAAACGCAATGTCAGACCTAATCACCTGGGCTCGTGACAAAAGCAATGTAACACCTGATAGGTTACAAGAAAAGATTACGGAACTGTTTTCTGGGGGAGCAGAGTATCACAAGGTGTCCTCTGACCTGCTCCAGCTAATATGTGGTCACCGAGCGGAGACTATACAGATGCGCAGAGACGGAGTAACCAATTCTGTTCGCGACCCGCTAGTCAAATCGTCGCTTCGTAAAATTCCGCCCTCAAGCCAACATATTTTCAACGCTGAACAGTTGACGTTAGCGTTGGAAAAAGCCGGAGGGGTAAAAAAGGCATTTTTACCCCCCATTAGAGCTGGTGGCTATAGAACTGCTTCGCAAGCAGTAGGGAAGAAAGCTACTCGCTACCCCTCGCAGGGGTCAGCTAATTTTACAATGCCCTCACAGGGTACCTCCCAACAGACATGTTGTGCTGCGCCATGCTCTATCCAGCCCTCGCAGGGCTATCGACATAACCGTCCCACACAGACCTGTGGACATAGCCATCCCTCGCAGGGAATCGGTTATAGTCATAACCGCCAAGGTAGTGCACGTGGGTCTAACCACAACACGCGTGGGTCCTTTCGTCCACGTGGGGGTAGCCAACACGTCAATAGACAGGAGTCAGGCAGAGGTAACAGGAAACGTACTGCAGGCCAAGATTACCACGCAGGTAATAAAAGAGGTCGATACTGACTATTTCAGAGCGGGCCAGTTGATACATTATGTCGATCGGTGGGAGAAGCTGGGAGCACCTTATGCTCTTCTTTGCATAATAAAGGGTTATCGCATACCTTTCTGCAGAAAACCCCCTCTTGTCCTTCCGAATGCGCAGAACCCATTCCAAACGCAGGAATCCAAGGCCATGTCAACTATCATTTCGCAAATGGTGACTCAACATGTTCTGGAGGTAGCTCCACGTTCCCCAAGTTTTTTATCGACAATGTTCCTGGTCCCCAAAGGCGATGGCACAAATCGACCTATTTTCAACCTAAGAATATTAAACGAATATGTTCTCACAGAACCATTCAGGCTCATAAATATGTTTCGTGTCCCGGATTTCCTGCAACCAGACGACTGGCTTTGCAAGGTGGATATTTCACAAGCTTACTTCCACTTGCCAATATCCCCATCGCACAGACGATTCCTGCGACTCATTTACAAAGGGAAGTTGCTACAAATGACCTGTCTTCCATTTGGCCTCAGCACAGCACCGAAAGTGTTCGCAACATTGACCAACTGGGTTGCTCAAACACTAAGAGAGGAAGGCATACGCATACTTGTTTATCTAGACGACTTGTTAGTTGTGCACCAGGACCAACAAAGGCTACGAGCACATATCCAAATAGTGTTAGATCGCCTACACTACTTGGGATGGAACACGAATCTCCAAAAGTCCGTCACGTTCCCCTGCAAAGACCTAGTATATCTGGGTATTCTATGGAACCCATGGCTAAACGAGAGGTCCTTGCCACACGAAAGAATTTTAATTATAAAACAAAAAGTTTCAGACCTGTTACACAAGGGCACATCCACCTTAAAAGCTCTACAGAGTGTGGTGGGAATTTTAAATTTTGCCAGTTTTGCTGTGCCCAAAGGAAGACTTCATTTTCGAGACACACTTATGTTTCTAAACACGATTTCAAAAAATGTGCCTGCAAGTGTGTATGTACTACCCGGGAGGGTGAAAGAGGAGTTACAGTGGTGGCTAATGAATTGCCATCGGGCTTCCCCAATACACTACCCACCACCGTCACATTTCATGACAACAGACGCATCAGATGTAGCATGGGGCGCCCAGCTCGACGGATGCACACTGTCGGGATTATGGACGAACCACGAAAAGCACCTACATTGCAATCAAAAAGAGATGCTCGCAATACTGAAAGCCATGGAGAAGCAAGGTCCACATCTAGTCAAGTCAACGGTTCTGGTACAGTGCGACAACAGGACTGTTGTAGCATATCTGCGAAACGAAGGAGGAACAAGATCGGTCCCCTTGCTACAATGGACAAAAGCTGTGTTCGATCTCCTAGAGAGATACCAGATAAATCTCAAAATTCAACATATACCGGGAATTTTCAACAGTCATGCGGACCACCTATCACGCCATCGATGCCCTCCAGAGTGGCATCTCCTACCACAGTGTACGGCAAAGATATTCGAGAAGTTCGGAGTTCCAATGATAGACCTGTTCGCATCAGAAAGGGCAAGAGTAGTGGCAAATTATGTATCACTGAACCAGAACGATACTCAAGCACTATATCACGATGCCTTCTCCCGAACCTGGAATTACCCTCGAGCTTGGGTATTTCCACCACCTTACTTAATGCCGAAAGTGTTAGAGCACCTCAATTCGGCATCCGGCGTGTTTCTCGTGATAGCCCCGAGGTGGGAACGAGTTTTTTGGAGACCAGATCTAAAAGCCCGTGCGTTAGCAGCGCCACTCACGATCAAGAAACTCCATGTACACCTGATAGACACTGTGACCGGTCTCCCACCCCCCAAGGTTCGAGAGATGACAATGGAAGTATGGAAATGTGGGGGTGGTCGCAGAATTTAACAGAATGGGATCAAGGTCAATTACAGCTTTTACAATCCTCTTGGCGCCCATCTACCAAAAAGACTTATAAAGTAGCATGGAACAGATGGCTTAAATGGACGAAAGGGCACAAATTAAATCCCTTTCAACCAACAGGCTCAATCTTAGCTAGGTTCCTAGCAGATTTACATATCAGAGAAGGTCTGGCTTATAACACTATTTTACTACACAAATCTGTAGTGTCCACCTTGTCCAGCTTTGAAAATGCCGATAAACTAAGCTCTCACGTTTTAGTCCACCATATTTTAAAGTCTATTGCACTGAAAAAGCCTATAACTCAAAAACCTGCAATTTGGAACATAGACAAACTAGCCTCATTTTTAAGTAGCTATTCTATAGAGGAAAATAGTATTTTTGCTGCATGTAGACACACTGCAACATTATTACTCCTTTGTTCAGGCAGAAGAGTTCATGACTTAACCCTGTTAGCAGTTGACTCGGATCATCTAGTTGAAAATGATGACAGTTTGATCCTCTGGCCCATATTTGGATCCAAAACAGATACTGCAACATACAGACAGTCGGGCTGGAAATTGTCTTCCAATCCTACTAACAAGAACTTGGACCCAGTGTTCTGGGTGAAACGTACCACATTACTGTTAAAAGAAAAACGTCAGTTAATAAGTTCGAATAATTTATTTCTGAATATCAGAGGAAACCCCAAGGCTGCGTCACGCGCAGTCATCGCGGGATGGGTCAAATCCTTGTTGTCAGAAGCGGGAGTAGCAGCTACACCAGGCAGCCTTCGGTCGGCTGTGGCATCAAAGAACTGGTCTGACAATTACCCTTTAGATGAAATCCTCTCTAGGGGTAATTGGAGATCACAGAATACCTTTGCCCGTTACTACTGTAAAGAAATAATACCATCGAATGCTAGCTTTGGTGTAACTAGAAATTTTAATGCAATTAATTAGCCTACATAATATGAATGTAGTCTGAACTCCAGATTAATATATTTTGTTATTATTATTAAATTTAGTTTTTTCTGATAAATATGATGATTGGCAAGAGCGATTTGATTGTGATCAAAGTATCAGAAAGGATGTCTGATTTGTCCTATTTAAAAGCTTTTGTAATAAATGTTATTTTTGTTTGATATTAACATTATTACCAATATTAATACTATAGTTTTTTTTTTTTTTTTTTGTATGTTGCCACTATACTTGTAAATAAGTAAATATACTTATTTTTGTAAAATAAAAAATAATATTTTTAATGACACATACCTACCCTACGCACTTACCTAAAGTAGACTTTATTTTAACCTAACTACGTCATTCACATTGGCGTCAATTCCCACCAGGCGATAACAAACACGTCTCATTTAAGTAAGCTTCAAATAACGGTCAAGTGTTTAATAGCAGTGTTTTACCTGAAATAAAACACATATTAAATACTTACCTTATTTGAAGCTTACGATTTAACTCTGCCTGGTACCTATACAATTTTTCGACTCAATGAACAGAAAGCCCCGAGGCATTACCGATGCCAACTCGTTATCAGTCGGGGACGCCTGGTGGGAGGCTAGATGTGCGAGGGAGATAGCTAGCTACGAGTAAGAAAGAGAGGGATAAGACGGAAAACTAGGAACGCTTCTCTCATTTAAGTAAGCTTCAAATAAGGTAAGTATTTAATATGTGTTTTATTTCAGGTAAAACACTGCTATTAATTATTGTTTCTAACACATAATGCTGATGTTACATTTAAAATTTGACTACATATAATCTACATGTAAAATTAGAGTATTATAAATGTAATTATTTGGCCTGTAACCTATACCAATAAAAACGATGACTATGGCTTTGTATAGACCTAATTAGTTTTGTGTTTTTAGATGGTGGGAAATAAATTCTTACAAGATGATGGTGAGGATGACGAAGTGATCTGTGCCGAATGGGCCGCGTCCGGCGGCATCGACCTCAAGCAGCTGAAGAATCTTGAAATTGAATTCCTTAATGCTATAGTGAGTCGTCGTTTGAGAACGTCGCCGTGTGCATTCGTTATTTTCGACACATCATTTGCATTTCACGTCTTCCGCCTTTCACTTTCAGGACTGGAACATTTTCGTGAGCGACAAATCGTTCGAAGCGGGGCTGTCGCGGCTCGAGAGACAGGTGGCGATGAAACAGGCTCGGGGGAGAGGATTCTTCACGTACGCGGACCTCGCGGCGGCGGGCCACGGCGGCGCGGCGGCCGAGCTCGTCCGCGCGGCGGCGGCGTGCGCGGCGCTAGCGCTCGGGTACGTGACCGGGCTGCTCGCGCTGCTCACCTCCACGCTGGTGGTGTCGCAAGCCTGGCTGCCGGCGCTGCAGCTCGCGGCGCCCAGAGCCTCGCTCGCCCGCACCGACGTCGCCGCCTCCGCCTTCTCGACCAACGCCACGACCGAGCGAGCCTCGGACCGCCCGCTCGCCGTCGACCGCTTCGCCGCGGATCCGTTCGCCGACGAGGTGGAGACGACCGAGCGGCTCCGGTGCTGCGCCGAGTGGGCGCGCCGCCTCGAGCCGAGCGAGCCGCGGCGCGTCCGGCGCGACGCCGCCGCGGGGCCGGAGCGGCCGGCGCAGCCGTGGTGGTCGACGAGCGCCGTGTGGAACTGGGTGTACCGGAGCGCGGCGGCGGACCCCGTGCGGCGCTGGCTGGAGCGCGTGGATGAGTACGCGGAGCTGGCTCGGCGCGGCTGGAGCGCCGGCGCGGGCGGGGCGCAGCCCTGCGCGGGGCGCTGGCTCGACCTCACGCGGCTCGGCGCGCTGTTGGCGACCGTCTCCGACCGGTAGCCGGCGGCTATCGTGCGCTAAAACGATGACTGAATGCAGTGAAAGGGGATTATGAGATGCTTCTACCGGTTCGTGGGACGATTACAGCGTTCCATAACAAGTCATATTATTATGTACGCAATCAGAATCGCCTATTAACCCCTTGACTGTGGGGCGGACTACACTAGCCGCGTTTCCGAGTCTGCAGAGGCAATGCAGTGGCAATGCAGTTTTTGGGTTTCGTTCGGACAAAATGAATTATTACGTGAAAACCCTATGAGTTAGCGATATAAATCGTACACTCTTGTCTTGGCCATGAAATTACCTATCCGATTATATAATTGTTGTATCAAATAAACACTTACTTGATATATAAATGATGCCAGTTGTTTGTTGTTTACATAAATTCCCCAACACATGCACTTTAGTTACTGAATTTATTCACTTTCAGTTATTACACACCATATCTAATACTATATTTCACTAGTGTGTATATTTACGCACATAATCCACATAAATCACAGATTCCTAGATCGAGTTATCACATCACAATAACTATTTGTTTACGTAACGAAAACACCACGCAGCCATTTTTTT
Source organism: Hylaea fasciaria (assembly GCA_905147375.1). Classification (NCBI taxonomy): domain Eukaryota; kingdom Metazoa; phylum Arthropoda; class Insecta; order Lepidoptera; family Geometridae; genus Hylaea; species Hylaea fasciaria. Next base: position 461,884 of record LR990194.1, read on the forward strand.
CACTAATTTTTAGTTGAAACCTGTTAGGTTCATTTTTTACCACTAAACGATCGTAAATATTGATTATAAGAAGTTTTTACATCTATTATCTGCTCACTGAAACACTTTCATAAGAATTATTTGAAAAAAACAATGGAACTGTAAAAAATTCAAAAATAGACTCCTACCCCATTTTTTTTACAATGACTTTTTGCCGTGTCAAAAGTTCGATACTTTTTTCACATACAAACACTTCACTATTTCAAAAACAAATGAAATATAAATAAACTACACTCTTTTACCAGTAATTTGATATAACATTACTTAGCATTGCTTTACTGATGCCGTTTTTATGATTTATTTTACGAAACGCGTCACAACACAAAGTGCCGTGATGGCCCAAAATGGCCGACTAAATCACAATTTTTCTTCGCCGTGAATTTCTTTGCGTTCACTCATTCTTCCTAGTTGACCAATCACAACAAAAAGCCAATGAAATGAAAGGTACATTATCCATAGATTCAATAGAACTTTGCTGGAACCGTTTGTCATTGTCATTGTCGAAAAATGAGCATTTTGTTTTGGACGCGCCAATAACGGGCTACGTTAGCCCGCCCCACAGCCGACGTAGGTGTTGCAATAACGGGCTGCGGTAGTCCGCCCCTCACTCGACGGGTTAAGTCGTCACTAAAACGGTTGCTTTCGAACTAAAATGTTAGTAAATTATAAAATAATGCTCGCTCAAATTTCTCTTTATCATAATTTGTGTCTCACTTGAAGAATATTATATAAAAAAACGTACAGAATAAATCGTCGTAAAATGTATTCATCCTAATGGAATATTCCCAACGGCCCCCTTAACCTCCCCATCAAGGGGCCACTTGAGAATTTTATTTCCCATCTGCCCCCTTAGTGTGAGTAAGAAGCCAGTTGAGAATAAACACCGCCAATGGCGCCAGTTTTATAAGTTGTTTGAATTAAACTACATCTCTGGGACTAATATGTTGAGAACAAATCTAATCGGTATTGTACAGGTTAACAGGTTTGAAACACATGTGAAAATAAACTTATTTCTGCATTATAACAATATTTTATTTCACTATTTACATGAAGTGTTAAAAATATATAAAAATATGTTTATTATTATTTATATTTACTAAGTGTACGAATCCCAAAAAACCACTTCGAGGACTAGGTATAAATCAAAGACCTCAGGGTGTTCAAATAGATGCATAAAATGCAATCCCAATGAAAAGTATATTACAAACAAAGTACGTTTGGGTACTTGGCGGGGCGGAGAATAATGTCACCGCGATTCAGCCTAGTTGCGCTCATTTGCCAACGCCATCTATTCTAAAAGTTCGGAACTAAAACTACAAACTGATTACAAATCGAACATTCCGCCCGCCATGAACCTACGTTCATAACAAAGACAACAATTCATTTAAAATTGCAATAGGAGCTATATTTAATGACTAAATTAATTACGACAATACTCATAACAAATCTACAAATCTTAATCTACAAATATATTAGCTCCACAAACATAGGGAACAAAATTCACCATCTCAAAAGTCAGTAATTACTGAGTGACAGGCAATATACAAAGTTTGGACACTGGTCGTTTAATAGTTACACCCTTGCATCGCAAACTAACAACGCGTGTAATTTTGTCCAAACCACTATGTTTCTGAGTGATGATTCCATACAGCCACTGGGCTGGTGGTAAACCATCCTCCTTTACTAAGGCAACGTCACCGATTTCCGGTTCTGGAGTGGAATTTCTCCATTTATGACGGTCCAAAAACTGTGTCAGGTATTCTCGTGACCAACGCTTCCAAAACTCTTGGACCATGCGTTGTGTCAACCGCCATCGTCTTAGGCTTGATACATTGTCATTTTCATAATTGGCGTCTGGAACTACAATAAGAGGTTCACCGACGAGAAAATGGCCAGGAGTAAGTGGGTAAGGATCGTCTAGAGTCTCAGTCATGCGTGATATCGGTCTTGAATTGAGACAAGCTTCGATTTGGGCTAATACTGTGGTGAGTTCTTCGAAGGTTAATGTCGTATCTCCAATGACTCTCTTTAGATGGTTCTTGGTGGATTTGATACCGGCTTCCCACAGTCCACCAAAGTTTGGACTGTAGGGGGGAATTCTGTGCCAAGTAGTACCGTTAGTTGAAAGGCAATCAGCAATTTCATTTGCCACACTTGACCTTTCTGCGGTAAATAAGGTCTTTAACTCGCGATCGGCTCCTACGAAAGTCGTCGCGTTGTCACTCCATAAGTCTGTGCAATGGCCACGTCTGGCAACAAAACGCTTAAATGCTGCGATGAATGTTTCAGAACGCAGATCGCTAACCACTTCCAAATGGATAGCTCTCGTTGCCATGCAGACAAAAAGGCAGATGTAACCCTTGGTGGCCCTATGACCTCGACCCTTGGTAGTCCTAACGGCTATGGGCCCTGCGTAGTCAAGGCCGCTTTGTTTAAATGGTCTACTCGGGGTGACCCTTGCTGCTGGTAGTTGCCCCATCCTGGGGTTGACTTGTGTTCGTGCATGCCTAATGCATTTCACGCATTTGTGAATGTATGATTTCACAAGGTTGCGAACATTAACAATCCAATACCGTGTGCGAAGATAACTGATTGATGCTTGCGGACCCCCATGAAGAGTTCTTTCATGGGCATCTCCGATAATAAGGTTCGCCAGGTGAGATTGTCGCGGAATGAGGATTGGATGTTTCCGGCCTTCAGGGAGATCAGACCTCTCTAACCTTCCTCCAACTCGCCAAATTCCATCCGGATCCTTATATGCATTTAAAGAAGAAAACTTACTCTTCTTAATTTGGAGGGCAGTATCCGTGAAATATTGCCCTTGACATCTCTTGATACAGCTCTGCAACACTTCTTGTAATTCCTTCGCAGTCAGCCACGATGGTTTAGGCTGATCTTTAGGTAAGTACAGTCTTCGGCACCAAGCTAGTACTCTCATCAATCTCCGTAAAGAAGAAAATCGCTTCAAGAATGGATCTTCAGCATCAATATCACAGGTAAGTGTGTGACACTTCAACGTCCTTTCTTCTAAATTTGTATCTTTTAGTTGACCTTTACTAAAATTTATGTTTTTCAGGCGCAGCCATCGAGGACCAGCGTACCAGAGCTCGTGCTTCACACACTCAGAAGGCAATATACCCCTAGATGCACAGTCTGCAGGGTTGTCTTTTGAGGCTACATGTGACCATTGGGTGTCTTCTAGGATGGTATGTATCTCAGAGACTCGATTTGCGATAAAGGTTTTCCACCTGCTGGGGTGACTGCTCAGCCAAGCTAGGACAATCGATGAGTCAGTCCAGGCATGAAGACGGTGCTTAGGAATCGCAAGTGTGTCTGCAACCTCTCTCAAGAGTTTCGCTACTAATACTGCGCCACATAACTCGAGCCGAGGAATCGAGATTTGCTTTATAGGCGCCACTCTAGTCTTGGAAGTCACTAGATTCACCAGGATATTGCCATCTCGATCTACGACGCGGACATAAACCACGGCCGCAAATGCTACATTGGATGCGTCTGAGAATCCATGGAGTTCGAGACACTTATCGTCCTGACTAGTGTTGATCCACCGTGGGATGCGGATTTCTGACAGCACTTCAAGCTCGCTGCGAAACTTGATCCAGTCTTCGAGCAATAATGACGGAAGCTCGGCATCCCATGCAATGCCCGACAACCATAATCTTTGTATGAACACCTTAGCTGTTGTAATAGCTGGTGCAAACCAGCCTAAGGGATCAAACAACCTGGCTATGTCTGAGATTACTCGTCTCTTGGTGACTGGGATTTCAATAGGTGGCATATGAACCGTACATTGAAATGTATCCGCTTCTCTATTCCAAGTCAGTCCGAGAATTCTCATCACTTCGTCCGTCTTCAGCTCGAAGTCTCGTTCTGGTACAGTCCTTGTACCTTCCTTAATGTGGCTCATAAGCTCCGAACTATTGCTTGACCACTTTTGAAGAGGAAAGCCTCCACGATTCAACAGAGCATTCATTTGTTCATAGAGGTGGATTCCTTCCATTGACGTGAAACAACCTGACATAAAGTCGTCCATGTAAAAATCAGTAAGAACGCGACTAGACGCAACAGGAAATTCACTGGATTCGTCCCTAGCCAACTGCTGTAAAGCTCGCACAGCCAGAAAAGGCGCAGAGGAGGTGCCGAATGTCACCGTTAGGAGACGGAGGTGCTGTAACTCAGCCTCTGGACTTTCGCGCCAAAAAATGCGCTGAAAGTTTACATCCTCGTCCGCTACCTTAACCTGCCTGTACATCTTAACGATGTCCGCTACAATCGCTATGGGATAACGACGCCACCGCATTACTATATGCCTCAGCTCGGATTGCAGAGTCGGCCCGGTCATTAGATCATCGTTCAGGGATCTCCCGTTGGAGCCTGAGCATGACGCATCAAACACCACCCGTACCTTGGAGGTGCTTTTATCCTGTCTAATGACCGCATGATGTGGCAGATACACAGCATTCGAATCATCAGATTCGGGATTGCTGATCTCCATATGACCCATGCAAAGGTATTCTTTCATCACATTGGCATATTCGACCTTGAGCTCTGGGTCTCTTGTCAAGCGTCGTTCCAATGAAAGAAACCGTTTACGAGCTATATCCTTCAACCCCCCATATTTGCAGAGTGGGTCATCAGTTTTAAAAGGTAGTCTGACCACATATCTACCACTCTCATCTCTGCGGGTTGTTAGATTAAAAAGTTCCTCACACTTCTGCTCTTCCAAAGTCAGATGCCTTGTGTGAGGCGAAGGTTCTGATTCCATCTCCCAGAACCTTTTTAACATATCATTTTCGTCCAATGCCGCTACATGCATATTGACGACATGATGACACTTCTCGCTATGGTTGAAACTATTGGACGTGAGTATTTGACCAGAGAGGATCCAACCAAGTCTAGTGTTTTGTGCTACCACTTGTGACCCTGGTGGACCCTTGATTAACCCATTCATCAAAATCTGGCTATAGACCTCCGCCCCCAATAGCAGATCAATCTTACTTGGTGTCCCAAAAGATGGATCTGCTAATTCCATAGACGACAATGCCGGTAATACCTGCAGGTTCGTTACCGTGGAACTAGGCAAAAAGCACGTTAATTTGGTCAGAACGTGCGCTTTGACCGTAATGGTATAGCTGGGATTAAGGCGTGACTGAAGCTTCAGGAATACAGTGGATTTCGACTTCAAAGCCGAATCCTGGTCACCGCCTAACCCACAAACTAAACCTGTCTCAGGAGTCTTCTTAAGACCTAACATCTGCACCGCAGATTCGGTAATAAAAGAAGCCTGAGACCCCTGATCGAGTAAGGATCTCAATACTAGAGTCTTGCTGGTTGGCAACTTTACATTCACTAGTGCCGTCGCCAGCAGCACTTGACTGGGTGTATTTAACATACACGAAGTGATCTTCGGGATATCCAAAGTTTCACCATGGGTCTGTGAAGAAGTTGGTGCTATTGCTGTTGCAACACTCTTAACCACAGACTGTTTAAACTTGACTGAGTCACTTGGTGATTTTGGATTATTGGGATGTAATAATGAATGGTGTTTTTTGTTACAGAGGCGGCATTTAATGGGTGAATTGCATTGATAAACCGAATGATCAGTTTTTAGGCAATTGAAACATAAGTGGTGTGTTTTGGCAAAATTACGTTTTGCATCGGTTGTTTGTTTCGCAAAGCTCTTGCAATTCCAGACTTTATGATTTTCCGAACAAAATACGCATGAAATCACATCAGATGTGGTGGCTACGTGAACCTTTGAAACCTTTGTGTCTAAAAATTCTAGAGATCTGAATCTGTTAGTTAGAAATTCTTCAAATAATTTCATTGTAGGGAGCTCTAGCGATGACTCAGTCACCTTTTGTTCCCACAGTTTTCGTGATTCAGGATCGAGTTTTTGACTGACTAAAAATAAAATGATGATATCCCAGGAGTTAATATTAATTCCAAGCTGTTCAATACCATACATACACTCTTTAGTTGTATCTAGTAACTGTTTTAATGCGCTAGAAGACTCCATTGATAAAGTTTTTTGTCCTGTCATCCTCTTTAAAATGCAGTCTGCTAAATATTTTTTATTGTTAAACCTAGACTCTAATTGGGACCAGGCCAACTTGTAGTTATCAGTTGTGATCGGTATGTGTCTCAGTAATTGTTCAGCTTCACCTGAAACTGAACTTTTGAGATAGTGTAATTTTTGGACATTATCTATTTTACAGTTGTCATGGATCAGAGAAGTGAACAAATCGCGAAAGCTCGCCCATTCTGAATATTGCCCGGTAAATTTGGGTATTTCTATTTTCGGTAGCTTCACGCAAACTTGCTCAGCACTGTTAGCCTCAACAGATCTGGATACAGATTCCGATGGTTTCAATTTTATTAAACAATCTCTTAACAATGACTTAAATTCAATGTATATCTCTTCGGTTGCACCAAAAACATCATCGGTTACATAAGACGATGTCTCTAATAGTGCACTATCAACCTCTAAGATAATCGATTTGTTGTTATTCACAAATTCTTTCCAGTGTTGTTCTAATGTCTCTAATCTAGTGGCAACCGACGAATAAGATATTGCTGCCTTAGCCGTTTTTCTGAAATTTTTCTGTGATCTTACAATGTGCCCTGCTATTTTTTCTTGCAATTTAAAGTATTCGAGAGCCATAGTGACAAAAGACTAAACAAGTTCTAATAAATTAAATCAACGTTCCAAACAAACACTTCAGAAACCAACAGAAATCTCAAAATTTTTTTTTTTTTTTTTTTTTTTTTTTTTTTTCTGATTATTATTATAATGATCCGATTAACAAAGTTACGTCACAACTACAAAATTATATTTATTACTAATTACACTAAATTCAATATTCAATAACACATCAATACAACTGCAATGATCAAAATTACTTATCTTGTGTTCTAACAGAAACAACTTTAACAAAAATATTTATTTACCATACAACTAATAGGATGAACAACTTTAAAATTTTCTAAGTCGAAGAAATTTTTGTCGAAAATTGTTTGAGAATAATTCAAATAATTCAACTCATTTAAAAATCGGGCATAGGTTCCCCGTGCTAACGCTTTTATTGAAATTATTCTAAGTCCTAACTAAACACTTAGAAAATTCTCATGCATTACTTTTACTAAAGTTACTCTAAACAATCAAACTCAACTGTACTAAGTTAAATTCTTCTTGGCAATAAAGTTCAAATTACAATTTCAAAAAGTACTCACGATTTTGTGTCCACATATACACTTCAACACACACACATATCTTGCTTGTCGTCACTGTTGTGTACTTCTGCTTATGACGTCGGTTGACGTCGCAGCTGGTGTAGACGTCAGGTCAGGATTCCTCCCGTTCCGCAGTCTCTTCCACTTGTTCCTGGCTAGGTTCCACCGTTCACCGAAGGGGGGCGAACGTGTTGTATTCCGCTGATTTGACGACAATCGTCCGACAGAGGGCACCACCGTTGCTTGGCTCTATTACGTAGTCGTGTGACCCGTCGTTGGAGCAAATTTCTGTGGTTTGTAAATCCACCGACAGGGGGCGCCACCGTCGCGTTGTACAAAACAACCGTCAGAGGCCGTTACGTTGGCTGGAAAAAAGTTGTGGCAAAGCCAGAGTGGATTGTACACAGTCAATAACTGCCACCTTCCGTGTTGCCAAAATTCCCGGCTACTCGAAAGGACCATGTACGAATCCCAAAAAACCACTTCGAGGACTAGGTATAAATCAAAGACCTCAGTGTGTTCAAATAGATGCATAAAATGCAATCCCAATGAAAAGTATATTACAAACAAAGTACGTTTGGGTACTTGGCGGGGCGGAGAATAATGTCACCGCGATTCAGCCTAGTTGCGCTCATTTGCCAACGCCATCTATTCTAAAAGTTCGGAACTAAAACTACAAACTGATTACAAATCGAACACTAAGTAATGATAATATATCTTACAAGCTACATTTTTCAGTCGATATTAACATACTTGGAACGAATTTACTCATGGCCCACCTATATAATTTATGTCATTGTTATTTCAAGAAAGGAGATTCAATTATGTGTGCCACCCTCCCAAAACCAAGCCCCCGCTCGACTACTAGGCCTTGACTAAACACTAATCGATGATCGGCAAATTCCCGTTCATCCCTCTCCACGTCACTCGTACAGCCCGGGGTGGAGGTACAGCAGGCGGTTGAAGCCCCAGCGGTCCACGGAGGAGGTCTGGATCTCGAAGCGCTCCTTGAGGCACTTGTCCACCATCGTGAACAGCTTGTCCACGTGACAGTCGTGGGCGCGCGCCGCGAACGTCTCGCACAGCGCCTGGATGTACCACGAGCCGTGCGCGGGGTCCCGGTGCGACACGAACCCTGCGGAACATTCCTTTATCACCAGGGGAAGCCAGAGGGAGAGAGAGAGAGCTGTGGCATCGGCGCAAACCTGGCAGCGTAGACTGGACCAGCAGGACGTTGGTGTAGAGCGCCATTTTCTTGGTGTTGGCGGCGGGCGCCTCGGGCGGCGGCGCGCGGCCGTCGGGCGGCACCGGCGTGCCGTCGCTCTCGGCCGGCCGGATCAGGTGCGGCGGCGCCGCGGGCTCTCCGGAGTATACGAAGTCTTCGTTCGATCCCCTGACACACAGAACGACACGACTAGAACAAACTCCCATACGACGCATCATTTCACATTTTTCCCTAAGCTCCCAGGAAGTTTCACTACATACCCTAAACATCCTAAACATACCCTAAACAACAATTAATCGTGCTATTTTCACTTTTGAAAATATAGTAATAATATATAAGTTTAAAATATTCAATATTAATTTGACATTGGCAAAGTGCACAAATCGTGCGAGGCTAAAAACAGTAAAAAAGCTACCAACGAGGGTAGATTGGGACAGTCGACAAAACGGGCTCAGTTGGACTCGGAACATTTGTCTCCAGTACGGTCGGCCCCTAGAGCCACCGAGCGGCCCCGACTGACCTGCAGATCTGGAAGATGAACACCTTGGGCACGTCGCGCAGGTGCGGCAGGCGGCGGTTGCTGAAGTAGGAGATGATGTCCATGAGCGAGATGAGGTTGCCGTCGCTGCAGCGGATGTCGGTGTCGTGCGAGCCGCGGCGCTCGTAGCCGTGCGAGGACACCACGATGAACACGCTCTCCAGCTCCGGGTTCAGCACCTCGTTCAGGCTGTTCAACGTATTCTTGGTCTCCTGGAACGATCGCGAAATACTTCATGTCACTTCGTGCTTCGAGTGTACGGCACGATTTATTTTCGTGTGCGTATATGCGGATATTGTCAGTGTTGTGTGTTGTGCCGATTGTTTTACGAGACGGAACGCGGGTAGTTGGAAATATCACGCGCGGCTCCGGACGGCGATACCCACATTCTCCAGTCTTCTCGTGAGCACGCTCGAGGTGCTAACTCGATCAAAATGGCGCTTCGCTTACTAATAATTAGAAAGTCGTATCGTATCGTAACTCCTGAATATAGAAAACCCATCAAAAACATTACATGTACAAAAATGCACAAGTCTCGCAACGCAGTTTATCTGCCGTAAAAAGTTGTGAGATCGAATGTAAACCAAGTCGGTTAATTTAAATACCTACCTATACCTATCTATGGGAGCAGTTATATCTTTATTTCTTTAGTAAATAGAGTGACTTAGCAATTGCACACGGCAACATAAATCTATGTTAAGCACTTTGTGCTTGTATTTGTTTGAAAGTACACCTATACGGAAGACTATATTTAGATTGCCTAGTAGATTATGCTGCCGTGTACAATCGCCAAGACACTCTATTTACTAAAGAAATAAAGATATAACTGCTCCCATAGATAGGTATAGGTAGGTATTTAAATTAACCGACTTGGTTTACATTCGATCTCACAACTTTTTACGGCAGATAAACTGCGTTGCGAGACTTGTGCATTTTTGTACATGTAATGTTTTTGATGGGATCTCATTTCTTTTTGTAGGTTTTCTTTCTTTATTTCGTTTTTTTGCACAATACGCATCAACGCGCGCCCCGCACCTGCGCGGCCGGGGCCCCTTGCGACATAGGTCATGCTCATAGATTATCATGAATGAGTGTCTTTGCGTCTCCACAGATGCGTATAAGGTACCTAGGTACCTATTTTAATGTACCTGGGTAACGAATTTGTTCGACCTATAAAAGTGTAGGTAGGTATAGTATAGGGATTTGTATCTCTCTATCTGCGGTAGGTGTACCTATCGTGGAAGTTTTTAAAAAGCGCTCAACTGTCGAATTTCTCGAAGCCGTTTCTCTTTTTTAACCCCTGTTACCCATTTCATTAAATTTCAATGAAGTCTAATTATGAACTGCAAAAGTAACTTTGTAATCACGTACAATTTAATGGGATTTATATGGGAATACAAAGTTATTTATGCAGATCATATATCTAGAAAACGGGATGAAAATTATGGAATGTCAGAATTTTCCCTTGGTTTATAGGCTAAACAATAGCTATATTCAAAATTTGAAACTTGTGGGACGGCTAGAAGTACCTTAGAATTTTGATGATCGGTGAGTCAGTCAGTGGGCAGCAAAATTTCTTTGGAACTTTGGCTTGCAATAATTCTTAAACTACTGGTTAAAATTTGATGTAATTTGGATTATTATCTCTAGACGTGATGACCTCTTGGTCACTAAAAATTTAGGCTTCTAGTTTTATCCATAACGAAGTTACAGAGGGTCAAAAATGGCCCGAATCGCTTCGAGAAAAGGATAGTACGGCCGCGCCTTTTGTTTTGCTCGACTTGGCGGGGGCACTGCCGTGCCCCCAGATTAAGTAATACCTACCTACAAAATAATACTACCAACTTGCCTGTAAAGTAAGGTCCTGGTAGGCCCTGGCTTTGAGCCCCATCTCGGAGAACAGGTACTTGAGGTTGGCGGAGTCGACCTCTGCGCCGGCGCGGTACTTCTCGATGTTGTTCTTGAAGTTGATGTACGTGAAGGCGAGCATCACGCCGCGCTGCCGCCCGCGCGTGCGGTACAGCTGTAGGTCTGGACCACAATGTGATGCATTATCATGTGGTTTTAGCTATCTTGGTAAATTCCATTTCACTAAAGTTACAATTGGGGGACTTCTTGAAGCATTACATCAACTATCGAGTTTCAAGCACATAATATTTGGGTGTTCATTATTACCAGTAGAACTCCTAGAAGTGTTTAGTGGAAAACAAATGACAACTCCACCATATGACGCCATTTCTGCTACCACAATGACATATTATTATTTTTTTGTGAACTACTTAAATAAAGGGTAGACTTCAAAAATAAATTTGTACCATTGCTGAGACTGTCCTCGATAAATTTCTCTGATTTCTTCACAACAAACGGCAGTATCTGGTTGTTATTGGCAACAGACGGAGTGGGCAGCCCATTTGCAGTTGTGGAAAGGCCTGTATAATAAAAATAATGTATAATGTTTTTAAGCAACAAAATAATATTTGGTTAAAATCAGTTGAGAAAACTGTAAACTGTAAAAGGTTAGTAAAATATATTCAATGACAACAAATATATCTGCATAGAACCATATAAATTTAGATCCAAAAACATCACTTTATAAGTCTTTATTCTAAGCTACTCTGATGTTCACATTGCAATTGGTTTGGGAAAAACATCATATCTATACAAATTAACCTGGAAAATACATTATCAGCTTCTTCAGAGACTGACTGTAAGTACCAACTTTTTATTTACTTACTATGTTGCTCATTTTCAGATTTTTGCTGTTGTCGGGTATCACTTATACTAACATACTTGTTCTGGACTGGTCCTCCTGAAAAGGTGATAAGCATAGGTTTAATGTCACAGATATATATCATTTGTAATCCTAGTCAACTCTAGTATTTTAATTACATATTTATTTCCATATCTTAGTATAATCATATTACATATCTAATAATTTTGCTAGTACTTTAAGTTGCATAATACCATAGTATTCACAGGCATTTGATGCTACTACTTCAATATAATATTTCAATTAGATGAACTAACTTGTATTGACATTGCCGAAAGAGTTGAGAATGGAGTTAGGATCCAGCATGCGCACCAGGTCCCAGTAGCCATTCTCTTCTAGTGTCTCCAAAAGTGTGTTGAAGGCCAGAGGCCCCCGTCTCATTATGTCTTTGTACATGCAACGTTTGCGATGCGTTGGGGTGCTACTTATATCCTGAAAGTGAGTGCAGTGGTTCTATACCTACTCCCTGTAAGTTGTAACCTAGCCTGGTAGTCATCATTGATAACTTAGTTGTTAACATTCACTGCTTATAACTTGAATGACTCACCGTATATGTCTCCATATTGTGCTCTGTGAATATTCCTTTCTCGTAGAGAGCCGAACGCATGATCTCGAGGTCTGTCTGATTGATCAAGGAGCTGATGTTCCTTCGAATTGCCTCTCGATGTTCGTCTTCCATTGCAATCACAGAAATTGGACTAGGAAAAGGAAATATGTATTACGTAGCTACGTAGGGTTTATAATTTAATAAATGTATGTACATTCAAAATTCTATTTGCGAGCTTAGGGTGAACCTAAACTTCGTGATTTTTGTTGTGTTTGTGAGCCGTGAGTGAACTTGGAGTGAACTGAGTGTTGTGTGTGGTGTGATGTGTGATGAGTGTTTTTGCAAAATTTTAACGATGACACAAATACAAAAAGTACAAAAAGTAAAAACTAGTGTACGTTAAACATCGTTAGTCTATCGATAGTATCGATAGTTTTTTACTATCGATACTATTGATAATTTTTTTCTACTATCGATCTACTATTTTTCATAAACTTTGCCTTTGATGTTAACTATCGATAATTATTTTCTACTATCGATCTACAATTCTTCATAAACTTTGCCTTTGATGTTAACTATCGATAGTATTTTTACTATTATACTATCGATAGCGCCGGTAAAAATTGATAGTTTTTGGCAAACTATCGATAACAGTCTGAAACCAAAACTATCGATGTTTAACGTACACTAGTAAAAACCTCAGGCAGACAGATTGATCATAAAGTTATAGAGTAACTTTTTTTGTTGGTTTAGGTATGGCTTCGCACGGTTTGTGCATTTAGACAATGTCAAGTGATGATTTTTTTCTTTTCACAATAGGAAAATCACATCAGCTACGACTGCGAGGATTGCTGTGAGGTTAAAAAATACTGAAATATTAAACTTTCGCGAACCGAAAACATTTTAACTAGCTATAAACGGGTCTTATTTGCGCACAAACAAATATCAAAATATAATAATTTTGACATACCTACCTCTACGTTTCGGCCGAGTTACATCGACCGTGGTCACGAGAAGACATCAGTCATTGTTTGTGCGTGAATAAGAACCGTTATTAGCTAATTAATACTTGAGACTGTCTAAATTCACAAACCATGCGAATCCATATTATAACAAAAAAGAAAGACCCAATCCCCCCGCCACCCCGAGGTAGGGAAAAAATTCTGTAGATTTTGGTAGAAAATCACAAGTTTTGGTAAATTTTTTATTTAAAAATTTTTGGTACTTTATTTATACGCTAGCATTTTTTTATTGCGGTGATCTCACCGGTCTTCGATTGGGGACTGGCTCTCAAGGACCACTGCTGGAATACCCCGATAGCAGATTTCTACTTGAAGATGGTAGCTAGCCAGGCGGGCACTTTAGTATGTACCCTGCCTGCCAATAAGGTTTTTTAAAAAGATGTTTTCCTTCATCGAAGGCTCAAGCAAGCGCGGATCCACCGTTGTAGACACTGTGGGCATGCCAACTATCTAAATTGACTTGTAACGTCATAATTCTCAAGCTCAGTCTATGAGGTAAGCTGAATTCAAACTCACGTCTAGCAGCGTGTGATCCACAAACAGAATCAAGTGAGCTATCATCACTACAGCATATCAAAATATCGCATTATATTGTCATCATGTTATGTAAATGATGATTAGACGTGCGCAAATCATTACGCGAACGCGTGATACATTACACCATTTCATCACGCGGTCGCGTAATATTACCCTGTAATATCACGCGTGATGTTCGGTCGGTTGCTGATGTTCGGTTCACCTTCACTGTGATGTTCGGTCGGGCCGTGGTTTTCAATTGAGAGAGACGAGCGAGACCGTCGCGCGGCGACTACCACCATCCATCACCTATTATTTTGTTACCTCCGATCATGTCCAAAATTATGATGATCAACAAAAATGACATCAGGCCAACCTTTGTATAATAATTTTACAAATTATTTAATAACAATTTCGCACGAAATTACGGAAACGTTCCGAAAAATTCAATCAAGCATTGCGTGCACCGTATTCCTGTCAAAATAAGGTTGACAATCAGGTAGGTACCTACCTACTGGGTAAAACCAAATAGCTGCATAATATTAATACTCATATCTCATCACGCGCTCGTCGCTTCGCACACGCGTTGCCGCAGATCGTGCTGTTTCTTTCGCTCGGTTATTCGACTTGTTCGAGCGCCGCTGTACCGCGCCGCGCGTCGGTTCAGCGCGGGTGGGTGATGGGAGGTGATAGGTGATAATCGATTTTACCGCGTGATGAAAAGTAATGCATTACCCGGCTGGGTAATATTACGCCGGTAATATTACAAGCATTCCTTACACACGTCTAATGATGATTCAGACTTGGTAGGTACTTCAAGATTGGTAGGTACTACTAATGTAAAATAAATGTATACGTAGGTACCTACATGTGATTTCAACTGAATTTTTGCTATAAAGTTCAATAATAGCCCAGTTATTTTACTCAGTAGACTTTTAGTAGATTCCAGTATATTGTTAGTAGAATTTGGTAAGTTTTCAATAGTAAATTAGATTTGTCTTTTCAAAGTTGGCCACACTGAACTTTTCATTTTTTCTTTCCATCTAGTACCTACCTTTCATCTAGCGTGACCAAACCTAGTAGTTTCTTACTATTTCGGTGGTTTTCGAGCATCTTGTAACAGCTGCTAGTAGGTAAAAAAACCAGTAGTTTTTGGTATTTTGCTGTATATTTTCGGTATTTTTTTTGTGAAGATGGTGGCAACCCTGTCTTAAATTCAATTCTCATACGGGAATTCTCCATTATTGCGTGTCTGTGTGTGTCGGAATATATAAAAACGTACCAAGACCAAAAAATCAAAGCCGGGGCCTAGATAACCTCGTTGTTGTTTAAATGATTGCATAATTTTTAAAATTACGTTGTTTAAATGATTATTGACAGAAGCAAAAAAAAATGATTACCTATACCTTATTTGCCACGATCGTGACGATGTGGTCGAAGGTGCTTAGTCTAGAAAGGGGCTGGCTCCCAAGGGCCGCTGCTGGAATATCCCTATAGCTTAGGGATTTGGCAGCAGATTTTTCTACTTGAAGTTGGTAGCTAGTATGGCGGGCACTTTAGTATGTACCTACCCTGCCTGCCAATAAGGTTTTTAAGATGTTTTCCTTCATCGGAAGTTCAAGCTGAGTTTATGAGGTTAGCTGGATTCGAACTCTCGTTTAGTGGTGTGTAATCCAAAAATAGAACCAACTATTTTGTATTAAGTATTAAATATCGCAAAATATTGTCGTCAATAAAATTATTAAATGTAAAATTAAATGATGCTTAAGACTAGTTAGGTACTTCAAGATTGTTAGATAGCTAATAATTTAAATTGTGATTGTACCTAACTGAATTTATGATGTCTAATTCGTTAATAGCCCAGTAAATTTACAGTAGATTTTTGGTGATCAAACGAACTTACCTGTAAGTGATGTTCGATCATAATTATATGAAGACCTCATCCTTCCATGATTAACTATGTAGTATCGATCTCCATACGCGCCAATTACACGAATTTCAAAGCCAAAACAAAATTTATTAAAATTTTAGCCTATTTTGTCTATGTCATAGACAATACCCCAATGGCAGCCCTTCAATCATGTCATTTAGTTCAAAGCCCGCCAGTTCCGAATTTCTATATCTCTCTGGGCCAATGTGACTCTTATCTTATGAATGAGTATATGAGTTACCTGGGGAGAGAAACTCGGGTGGGACCGATCATTTATTTATTTATTTATTATTTATTTATTTATTTGTTAACAACAAGAACGGCATGCCAATTACACTCATTGTCAGATTTAGTCAAGATAAGAAAATAGTACAATAATATAAAAAACAAAAAAGTATCAAATCAAGATTGCTCACAGAATGTCAAAAATAAGCTAATAATTGCATACAAATTGTCAGAAAATATGTCACATTCAGCGTTGGCAACTAGGAATGCGTTGAGATTCTTCAGAGTGCGACAGAGAGGGGTCTGATCCCGAGCTACGGTATGACAAGGAGGGATGGAGAAGAGTTGGGGCATTCGACAGGACCTGCGTTGTGTGTAGTCGTCCGGAACGAATAGAACGCACAGGCGATTATGCAGATCAGGGGAATCGATACTTCCTCTTAAAATCTTAAGGCATATTTTCAGCTGGTCAAAAGATCTCCTAACCTCCAAGGAATTAAAACCTAAATGACCGAGTAGAAATTTGGTAGGGTAAAGAAAAGGGTAATACCCATAAATTTTGTTGCAGAGAAAACGCAAAAACGCTTTCTGGACCTTCTCGAGCATCAAGGTGTAGGTGCTGTGGTGCGGGTTCCACACGCACGCGCTAGACTCCAGCTTACTCCTAACAAGAGTAGTAAACAGAAGTCCAACGACGTGGGGGTCGCGGAAGTCCCGTGCATTCCTCAGCACAAAACCAAGGCGTCGATAGCATTCCTTAGCCGTAGTAGAAATATGGTCATGAAAGGTTAGACCACGGTCAAAGGTCACACCGAGGTCTTTCATAGTAGTCACACGTGTGATTTCATTGTCACCTAATTTATATATGTGCCGTATTGGGTGCCGTTTACGGTCAAAAGTCATTGCGTAACATTTGTCGGTATTGAAGAACATCTTATTAATTATACTCCATCGAAAGACAGAGTCAACATCACGCTGTAACTGAAGACAGTCCATATGCGACTTAATCACGAATGCAAGCTTAAGGTCATCAGCATAAAGCAAGCATTTGGCTGACTTTATTTCCCTGACCAGATCATTTACCATAATCAAAAACAGTAAGGGGCCAAGCACTGATCCCTGACTAACCCCCGAGGGGGTGGGGTAGGGGTCCGAGACGTAGGTGCCGTGTCTTACGAACTGCCGACGGTCTCTCAGATAGTCGGCAAAGAAATAGAGGAGTTTAGAAGTGAACCCAACATTATAAAGTTTTTGTAACAGAATACCATTATCCACTCTGTCGAAAGCCTTTCGGAAATCAAAATACAAAACGTCCACCTGGTGACCCCTGTCCATACCAGTAGACACATAGTCTACTAGACTAAGTAGGTTCGTGTCAACGGACCGTTTGGGTCGAAACCCGTGCTGCTCGTCACACAGATATTGACATACTTGCCTGTATACTTCCTGGTGAAGAATGTATTCAAAAACCTTAGCGGGAGAGCAAAGGATAGCAATAGGACGGTACCCATCCACCGCTAATCTGTTACTAGTTTTAGGAATAGGGGTAACTCTGGATACTTTCCACTGCGGTGGGTAAATACCATTCTGGAGCGCTAAGTTGAAGATATGACACAGAGGCAGCGTAATATATTCTCGACATAATTTAAGAATAAATGCCGGCAGTTCATCAGGCCCAGGGGAACTGCTTCCCTTCAGCTTATTTAAACCAACTTCAACGTCCTTTATAGTAATGAAAGGTATACTCACGTAGCCTTCTCCTATACCACCAGAGCATTTCTTTACATCTAGCAACGGGGGATCACTGAGAAAGACACCCGAAAAATAGTCAGCGAAGGCCGCAGCAGCTGCAGCCCCGACATGAGATGAACCTTGGTAAGAGACAGATGGCTCAAAGCCGCCCTTGGACCTTAGGCTGCCGACATGACGCCAAAAATGCTGCGGACATAACTTCAAATGGGATTCAATGTAACAAGTGTGGCTTAGGTAGGCCGCAGATATTCTTTCCTTCAGACTAGCGCGAAGATCAGAAAATGACATATAAATTTCGAGATCATTAGTACGTTTCCAAATTTTATGAAGTTTAGTTTTCCTATTTAGGTCATTAATAATTTCCGAGGTAAACCAAACCGGATATCTGGATGTAAAACATTTACTTCGTTTCTTTTTGGGTATACTCAGGTCAAAAGCGGAATAAAGAATGTTATAAAACAATTCTGTAGCTAACCGTACATCGTTACAATCAAAAATGCAGTCCCACGAAGATTCGGCGAGTAAACAACCAAGATAGGACGTGTCAATATTCCTAAAATTCCAATCACGAGAAGAATCAATATTGCTAGGAAGCAACTGCGAGTTGCAACTATTAACTATGGAAGATAAACTCACTGTAATCTCAAGCGGGGGATGGTAGGCGTCAGGCGGGACAAGGCCATCCGCCGCGATAACGCATACCTGCTGCACCTGTCGTCCCACGCACTCCCGTGCCAACACCACGTCAAGTTTGCTGCCATGACAATTAAAAATGTTATTACAATCAATTAAATTACAGTATGTCAAGAAATAGCAATAATAATTATTAATATTAAAGGACGCGCTTTTTAAATTTAAATCACCTAACAAATACACTTTAACATTTAACGTCATTATGAAAGATTCTATTTTACAAAACAAGTCCATGTACACGTCGTCTGTAGCGCTCGGCTTTATATAAACAACGCATATAAAAATAGTTGTGCCGCGGTAGGAGAACGAGGCCCACAGGTCTTCCCCATATTCCGTTTCCAGATCACGCTGGCGACATAGGGTAATCCCGGGCTTTGCGGCCAGCAGGACTCCCCCACACGGGGTGATGCGATCACGTCTAACCAACGACCAGCCATCTGGAGTAACCTCGGCGTCTTCCACTGAGTGGTCGAGGAATGTCTCAGTTGCAGCAACCAAAAAGTGTTCGGTTACTAGTAAACTCGCGTTCCAAAGTCGAAGTTTGGTTTTTATACCTCGTACATTTTGATAAAAAATGCCAACTTGTTTAGGTAGTTTACTTAGGGGTACTGTGTTACACGGCCTGGTGGTCGCCGACTTCGCGGTGAAATGTACGATTATCCAACGAATGTTTCTTGTAGTTAATCCAGGTCTTTATTCTCGCATTTTCCGGCCAAACAATCATATAATTATGATCGAACATCACTTACAGGTAAGTTCGTTTGATCACCAATTATACTTCAGACCTCATCCTTCCATGATTAACTATGTAGGATGTTTAAAGCATAAAAGGTTGTAGGAGATATAGAAATTTAATTCTGACAATATCCCCTATGTCTATAAGATATACCTCTTATAGATGTCTTTACGACAAGAATCATTTCTAAATTACTTCCATAAGTAATTGTTACTCTATCCAATTCAGTCCAATTTAATTCTCATTATTACACATCCTAGGTAGGTATTAAAAAGTGTGAACATAACCATACCATACCACTGTCATCTAGGTATTTACAAAACCTTAATGTAGTTAATATTAATCATATCAAAGGTAGGTATAAGTACCTAATTATTTTAAGGTAATATACAGCCCCAACTGTTAAGCAGTGCTTTAACTATAAGTACATAACAATCTCATCATCATCATCATCAGCCTCGCCACACCGAACAACAATTTGCCACTTGCATCCACCTGTTGCCTGCGACTCTTTTGATGTTGTAGGCCTCCTACTAGAGGGGCCGATGACATCATAACAATCTAGTTTAGTGATAAATAAGAGGAAAAGGTACAATTATTATACAACAATATTACCTATAATATTACTGGTCCATCTCACTGGGTCATACGAAAATTACAATAAACCTACCTACATAGGTAGGTACCTCCATATTCTTTGTAACCCTCCGGAACTTACTCCAGCAACTATCTCTTAAACTGCAGAAGAAGCATGCCTTGTACTATTTATGTGCCATAACATGACTGCGTTAATGCCACTTGCTTTTAAGGTTCCCTTAACCCAACGGCCTAATGTCAAAACAGATGAAAGAGGGTTTTAGAAGCTAACATAAAAATAATAATGCACACTATGTACTTGCTGGACAGACATCAGGTTGATCTTGGAAGAAAGAAATCTCTACCACCGGTTGGTATGTCTACCTGGACCTGAAGATTTTATTATTTCAGGGATTTTTAATTTTACACTCAGACTATCTTTTTCCAAGTTAGATTGTCCTATTAAGTCTGGATGGTGTCCTGTTATTAATGCTATTAAAGGTACTTAGGTATATAATGGATTTTCTACTGAGCTCAAGTAAGTAACAAGGCCTTGTTTCCATATGCCTCTAACAATCGTTTGACAATAACATTAGAACAAATATGTCAACCTATATGTATATCTAGAGCTACAACAGCTGCTTTCAGGCTGAGGTCCTGTATGCTGCCCCTCTTTTATAATTTTATAATTAAGAACTGTAAGAGTACATATAGCCAAAGCTCTTGTCTCAACATACCTAATCTCTATTGTGTAAGTTGCAAAAGGCAACCTGCAATTCAAAATATGTACTACCTGATTTAATTAAGTATAATATATACTGCTTTAAAGTGTTACTTGAAAAGATGCCAGGCATATTTCTGATGTTTCATCCGACAATCCCTGTCTTGAACAAGTTTCCCAGACAATATATCTGCATTCAGGCATCTTCATCTCATCTTTGTGCAGTGGATGAGGTGCTCCAGAACCTGACAAAGGCAAAGTTTTATTAGGGGCCAGGATACTTGACATAAGTATACATGTATGGCTCACAACGGGAACCAAGATTGGCCATCCCAGTAGGGAACAACCATTATGTCTGTTGCTTTTCCATTGATGATTTTCGTCAACCACTTCCATATCATATACTAAGCGGTAAAAAATAACTAGTAGGTAAGTAATATTTCATTCTTTACACATAACTAGTAAAAAGCTGCTTTACACTGTAAATAAATGCATCTATCTCCCAAAATCTGTGCCAAGGTACGTACAGAACACATGAGTTGAACTAGTGTGAACAAACATAAGTATAGGTACCTTCCTATAACTAGGTACTTATTACACCTGGAATTCTGGATGCGAAAAGATTCTTGTGTTAATATAATGTTATGGAGGATAATTCTCCCCTGACTCTACAGTAGTGAGCCTGAACTGAACATTGGCCTCAAAAGTTTATTTTGAAGAACCGTAGGATGCATAACACCATAGCTAATCTAAGCATATAACCATAGTTAACCACTTCCTTTACAAATGCTCTCTGCAATAGAGTGAAAGTGTGGAACCTGTACACAGGTATTGGTACCACCTGACCTATAAATCTAGGATATCAGAGTTCTATTCTCTATTCTTAGTAAGACCTCTGTATTCTTACTATTTCTCGCGAAACATTTCAATGCTAAGAAGCTGATGTTATGATAATAATAAAAAAACCTTTAAAATTGCTAGGTTTAAGGTTGCCGTTCCTCCTTCCATGTCCCCTTGGCTATCTCGTGCCCCCAACATGCTCCTGAACCCACCTTTAAAGAGCCCGAGAAGATTCTAAGATAAACTTATTACCGAATACTATATCTTATTGGGTTATACGATCAATCTATACTTCAATAGGTACCTACCTAGGTACCTATTTATTTATTTAATATAAAACTGTGTAAACAGTTAAAGTATGGTCTCTCCACCACCTCAAATCTCTTATGCTAGAGGGTGGAGTATCTATAATAATACTTCATACATAGGTAAGTACATTATATTGTTATAGGTAATAAGAAACACTGCTTTGTAAGAAATCCATATCCATACAATACTGTCGGACATGACGATGTCAGTATGCCTAAACCAGTGCCCTGAACATAATGCTGTAAGATTACAGTTTTAATAGACACAATACCTATCATTTAGTTGAATTCTTCTTCTACTGAACAAGTTTGAAGTTCCTCTTGGATGAATGAAGTATTCTATGTTTGATGTTATTAAACAACATTTTTCTCCCTTTATAACGAATTCTAATCTTTCGAACAGACTTCAAATGTGTTTTCTATAATAATATAGTTCATATAAAAAACCCTCTTCTCCTGAGCCATCACCTCTGGCTTCAAGATATTTGCAAACATAAGGGGTGATGAAGCACACCCCAAATGGTAAGAAATTAAATTGCTAGGTTTCCCTACAAACCAGACATTGCACCATCTTTTAAGATGTTCAAATATAGGGGCCATTAGTATGCCTCTTTGAGGTCCATTTTGCTAGGAAACAATGCGTACAAGCTGTAACTTCTAGTTGAACATGTTGCATATATTATTATACTTATGAATTTATTCAACTGTTCTAAATGATAATATAAATGATAATAATCCTAGAAGAGCCATTCGGATTTTTAATAAACCCCATTGGTACTGGAAATAATTGTTCTTCTTTACCTAGTTCAATCGCCCCTAAGACTGATGACACAATCACTTTGCTATTAATGCCCAATTCCATTTTTGATGTTACCGCTTGAAGTTTCATCATACTGAAAGGGTTTTGTCTCAAAAGTATTTTGTAACTTTTAACCCCGAGAGAATAGGGGTATCCTTACTAGCTATATTAAGCAATGAATTGAAGAAATACCTTAGTGTAGCTTAAGCCCACCTGTGGTGGGTGTAGCTGTGATAATCCCAAGGAAGAGCATTCCCTCAGTTTATTTACATTCCGCCGGTGTAGATGTTGTTGTACCAGTGTTCTTGATGGGATAAAGCAGCCTTGTTATAATAATATTAAGTTTAAGAGCCCATTTTTGGGTCTAAAAATCTTGACCGGCTATTGTCACTGCCTTAGCTGTTTTTATTGCCTCAGTCAAATTATTCTTAATAGGTACTGTCACTTAGAGTGAATGCGGCTTCTGGGTTTAAACTAGGAGTAACTATACATGACACATTTACATTTGGAGGATAATTCCCTACCAGTTTCCTTTCTTTCATCTTTCTCCAACCCAACTGAAGGATGTTTTGCCAACCTTCCCCAATTCTGAATTCTGAATGAACAAGATATTGTTGTCAATGTTGTCATATTCAAATCAATCAATATATCAATATTGTTGTTGTTATGTTTGTATGATTCTCTTTGTTAACGAGAATTAGCTGTTTGACTTGTAAAAGTGCGATTTAATTGGCTATTTACAATAAATGTTTCAACTTTTACTATTATATCGTTTTGTAAATCTGTATTACAAAAAATATCAGGGTTGGACCCTCAGTAGGTACTTGACATTGGTCAATATCCCAGCATAACTATAGCACAAGAAGAGCCGAGTAACCCAAGTGGTATTACTGTTCTGTGACAAAGTAGGTCACTGTCTACATACATCGTGACAACTTAACCAAATTTACTATATTATACTTCTCTGCTCCATCCTAAGCCACTATTCAGCATAGTAGTCTAGGCACCTTTGACATGTCAGACCCCACAGGAAAGTTCTAGTCAAGGAAGTAGGTCACTGTCTACATACAATATGGTGACAACACCAGATTAATATATACTTCTCTGCTCCATCCTAAGCCACTTTTCAGCATAGTAGTCTAGGCACCTTTGACATGTCAGTCCCCACAGGAAAGTTCTAGTCAAGGAAGTAGGTCACTGTCTACATACATCGTGACAACTTAACCAGATTTACTGTACCTATACTTCTCCTCTCCCTAGTCAAGGAAGATTTATCCCTGGCTGACCCTATAGGAAAGCTCAAGGATTTAGTTTCTCAGCCTAGAAATCTAGGCACCTTTGACATGGCAGACCCCACAGGAAAGCTCTAGTCATGGAAGACCAATCACTGGCAGACCCCACAGGAAAGCTCTAGTCATGGAAGACCAATCACTGGCAGACCCCACAGGAAAGCTCTAGGATTGAGTAGCTGAATCGCGACGACCACATTGACATCCTTCTGCATCGTCGTCCGTTCCCTTATTTTCTTCCATAATTTCGCAATATTCCCCAAAGAAATCTTCGTCTCCGCCTATCATCTTCCCAATTTCCTGAAAATAAAATTATATTAGATTATGGTTTACAAAATTTACAAAACGCGACGTGCAATGGCGCGCACGAAAGAACGAATGACATGATTGAAGGGCTGCCATTGGGGTATTGTCTATGACATAGACATAATAGGCTAAAATTATAATAAATTTTGTTTTGGCTTTGAAATTCGTGTAATTGGCGCGTATGGAGATCGATACTACATAGTTAATCATGGAAGGATGAGGTCTGAAGTATAATTGGTGATCAAACGAACTTACCTGTAAGTGATGTTCGATCATAATTATATGAAGACCTCATCCTTCCATGATTAACTATGTAGTATCGATCTCCATACACGCCAATTACACGAATTTCAAAGCCAAAACAAAATTTATTAAAATTTTAGCCTATTTTGTCTATGTCATAGACAATACCCCAATGGCAGCCCTTCAATCATGTCATTTAGTTCAAAGCCCGCCAGTTCCGAATTTCTATATCTCTTTGGGCCAATGTGACTCTTATCTTATGAATGAGTATATGAGTTACCTGGGGAGAGAAACTCGGGTGGGACCGATCATGGAAGGATGAGGTCTTCATATAATTATGATCGAACATCACTTACAGGTAAGTTCGTTTGATCACCAATTATACTTCAGACCTCATCCTTCCATGATTAACTATGTAGGATGTTGAAAGCATAAAAGGTTGTAGGAGATATAGAAATTTACTTCTGACAATATCCCCTATGTCTATAAGATATACCTCTTATAGATGTCTTTACGACAAGAATCATTTCTAAATTACTTCCATAAGTAATTGTTACTCTATCCAATTCAGTCCAATTTAATTCTCATTATTACACATCCTAGGTAGGTATTAAAAAGTGTGAACATAACCATACCATACCACTGTCATCTAGGTATTTACAAAACCTTAATGTAGTTAATATTAATCATATCAAAGGTAGGTATAAGTACCTAATTATTTTAAGGTAATATACAGCCCCAACTGTTAAACAGTGCTTTAACTATACATAACAATCTCATCATCATCATCATCAGCCTCGCCACACAGAACAACCATTTGCCACTTGCATCCACCTGTTGCCTGCGACTCTTTTGATGTTGTAGGCCTCCTACTAGAGGGGCCGATGACATCATAACAATCTAGTTTGTGATAAATAAGAGGAAAAGGTACAATTATTATACAACAATATTAGGTACCTATAATAGTACTGGTCCATCTCACTGGGTCATACGAAAATTACAATAAACCTACCTACATAGGTAGGTACCTCCATATTCTTTGTAACCCTCCGGAACTTACTCCAGCAACTATCTCTTAAACTGCAGAAGAAGCATGCCTTGTACTATTTATGTGCCATAACATGACTGTGTTAATGCCATTTCCATTAACCCAACGGCCTAATGTCAAAACAGATGAAAGAGGGTTTTAGAAGATAAACATAAAAATAATAATGCACACTATGTACTTGCTGGACAGACATCAGGTTGATCTTGGAAGAAAGAAATCTCTACCACCGGTTGGTATGTCTACCTGGACCTGAAGATTTTATTATTTCAGGGATTTTTAATTTTACACTCAGACTATCTTTTTCCAAGTTAGATTGTCCTATTAAGTCTGGATGGTGTCCTGTTATTAATGCTATTAAAGGTACTTAGGTATATAATGGATTTTCTACTGAGCTCAAGTAACAAGGCCTTGTTTCCATATGCCTCTAACAATCGTTTGACAATAACATTAGAATAAATATGTCAACCTATATGTATATCTAGAGCTACAACAGCTGCTTTCAGTCTGAGGTCCTGTACGCTGCCCCTCTTTTATAATTTCTCATTAAGAACTGTAAGAGTACCTATAGCCAAAGCTCTTGTCTCAAAGTACCTAATCTCTATTGTGTAAGTTGCAAAAGGCAACCTGCAATTCAAAATATGTACCTTGATTTAATTAAGTATAATATATACTGCTTTAAAGTGTTACTTGAAAAGATGCCAGGCATATTTCTGATGTTTCATCCGACAATCCCTGTCTTGAACAAGTTTCCCAGACTATAATATCTGCATTCAGGCATCTTCATCTCATCTTTGTGCAGTGGATGAGGTGCTCCAGAACCTGACAAAGGCAAAGTTTTATTAGGGGCCAGGATACTTGACATAAGTATATGTATGGCTCACAACGGGAACCAAGGTTGGCCATCCCAGTAGGGAACAACCATTATGTCTGTTGCTTTTCCATTGATGAGTTTCGTCAACCGCTTCCATATCATATACTAAGCGGTAAAAAATAACTAGTAGGTAAGTAATATTTCATTATTTACACATAACTAGTAAAAAGCTGCTTTACATTGTAAATAAATGCATCTATCTCCCAATATCTGTGCCAAGGTACGTACAGAACACATGAGTTGAACTAGTGTGAACAACCATAAGTATAGGTACCTTCCTATAACTAGGTACTTATTACACCTGGAATTCTGGATGCGAAAAGATTCTTGTGTTAATATAATGTTATCGAGGATAATAATTCTCCCCTGACTCTACAGTAGTGAGCCTGAACTGAACATTGGCCTCAAAAGTTTATTTTGAAGAACCGTAGGATGCATAACACCATAGCTAATCTAAGCATATAACCATAGTTAACCACTTCCTTTACAAATGCTCTCTGCAATAGAGTGAAAGTGTGGAACCTGTACACAGGTATTGGTGCCACCTGACCTATAAATCTAGGATATCAGAGTTCTATTCTCTATTCTTAGTAAGACCTCTGTATTCTTACTATTTCTCGCGAAACATTTCAATGCTAAGAAGCTGATGTTATGATAATAATAAAAAAACCTTTAACCCTTGGCTATCTCGTGCCCCCAACATGCTCCTGAACCCACCTTTAAAGAGCCCGAGAAGATTCTAAGATAAACTTATTACCGAATACTATATCTTATTGGGTTATACGATCAATCTATACTTCAATAGGTACCTACCTAGGTACCTATTTATTTATTTAATATAAAACTGTGTAAACAGTTAAAGTATGGTCTCTCCACCACCTCAAATCTCTTATGCTAGAGGGTGGAGTATCTATCATAATACTTCATACATAGGTAAGTACATTATATTGTTATAGGTAATAAGAAACACTGCTTTGTATAAAGAAATCCATACAATACTGTCAGGCATGACGATTTCAGTATGCCTAAACCAGTGCCTTGAACATAATGCTGTAAGATTACAGTTTTAATAGACACAATACCTATCATTTAATTGAATTCTTCTTCTACTGAGAAAGTTTGAAGTTCCTCTTGGATGAATGAAGTATTCTATGTTCGATGTTATTAAACAATATTTTTCTCCCTTTATAACGAATTCTAATCTTTCGAACAGACTTCAAATGTGTTTTCTATAATAATATAGTTCATATAAAAACCCTCTTCTCCTGAGCCATCACCTCTGGCTTCAAGATATTTGCAAACATAAGGGGTGATGAAGCACGCCCCAAATGGTAAGAAATTAAATTGCTAGGTTTTCCTACAAACCAGACATTGCAACCATCTTTTAAGATGTTCAAATATAGGGGCCATTAGTATGCCTCTTTGAGGTCCAATTTGCTAGGAAACAATGCGTACAAGCTGTAACTTCTAGTTGAACATGTTGCATATATTATTATACTTATGAGTTTATTCAACTGTTCTAAATGATAATATAAATGATAATAATCCTAGAGGAGCCATTCGGATTTTTAATAAACCCCATTGGTAGGTACTGGAAATAATTGTTCTTCTTTACCTAGTTCAATCGCCCCTAAGACTGATGACACAATCACTTTGCTATAAATGCCCAATTCCATTTTTGATGTTACCGCTTGAAGTTTCATCATACTGAAAGGGTTTTGTCTCAAAAGTATTTTGTAACTTTTAACCCGGAGAGAATAGGGGTATCCTTACTAGCTATATTAAGCAATGAATTGAAGAAATACCTTAGTGTAGCTTAAGCCCACCTGTGGTGGGTGTAGCTGTGATAATCCCAAGGAAGAGCATTCCCTCAGTTTATTTACATTCCGCCAGGGATGTTGAGGTTGGGTGTGCGTCGGTACTTCTTGAAGGAGCCGCTCATTGTTGCACCGGTGTAGATGTTGTTGTACCAGTGTTCTTGATGGGATAAAGCAGCCTTGTTATAATAATAATATTAAGTTTAAGAGCCCATTTTTGGGTCTAAAAATCTTGACCGGCTATTGTCACTGCCTTAGCTGTTTTTATTGCCTCAGTCAAATTATTCTTAATAGGTACTGTCACTTAGAGTGAATGCGGCTTCTGGGTTTAAACTAGGAGTAACTATACATGACACATTTACATTGGGAGGATAATTTCCTACCAGTTTCCTTTCTTTCATCTTTCTCCAACCCAACTGAAGGATGTTTTGCCAACCTTCCCCAATTCTGAATTCTGAATGAACAAGATATTGTTGTCAATGTTGTCATATTCAAATCAATCAATATATCAATATTGTTGTTGTTATGTTTGTATGATTCTCTTTGTTAACGAGAATTATTAGCTGTTTGACTTGTAAAAGTGCGATTTAATTGCCTATTTACAATAAATGTTTCAACTTTTACTATTACCTATATCGTTTTGTAAATCTGTATTACAAAAAATATCAGGGTTGGACCCTCAGTAGGTACTTGACATTGGTCAATATCCCAGCATAAAATTATTGCATTGGCAACCCTGCCGCTATTGACAGTGTTCTATTTCATAAATTTTCCAAATTAGTGTAATTACATCTACAATTGATATAAAAGTGTTTCGGAAGCAAAGTGCGACCCTAGAAGAACCTACACAAGTGTTATCCACATTTAGTTCCGGCTATAAACACCGTAATATCCCAATTTTATCCCGAATTTTCTACCCGCTTAAATCGTTTTTTTTGAGTGGTGAACAGATTACCCGCCAATGTCTGGTTTAATGTTTGTCAAATTCAACTGACACCATCAATTTTCATTTTGACAATTGCCATCCAATCTGTCACATTCAAGTGACAGCTTCATTTTCACTTTGACAAGTGACAAGTATTGCCAGCATAAGAATTTTACCCCAACTTCTGAGGTAAACAAGATGAATAACTGTAGTAAATGTCTAAGGCAAGTTAAATCGAATGAACAGAAGTCTTGTACAAGGTGCGGCAAAGTTTATCATTACCAGTGTCTGGGAATACCTCTTGAAACTTTCAATAAAGAATCTAAGGCGTATAAAGCGGCGTGGAAGTGCCCTGAGTGTAAACCTGCTGAAAAAAAAGGTGACTGCTCAAACACCCCTTCACAGGTTAAACCAACGTCCCAGATAATCGACAGTCCATCTGAAAGAAATATTGAGGATTTCAAGCAATACATCGACAAGAAACTTGATGAGTCCTTGTCTCGCTTACTTATTGATATAAGGCGTGACTTTACTACCGAGAGCTCAGATACACGCAGTAGATTGCAGGATTTGACTGAGAGTATAAATTTTATGTCGACCAAATACGAAAAACTTCAAGAAGCCTTCGACATTAAAACAAAACTTATCAGTGACCAGCAGATTGAGATTACTGCACTGCAATCTACAGTCTCCAACCTCAACACACGCCTAAATCAATTTGAACAGCAATCTCGTGAATGCAACATAGAGATTCAGTGCGTGCCTGAGCATAAGACTGAAGATTTAAGTAAAATTGTGCAGCAACTGGTTTCTACGGTGGGTTGTGGTCTTGCAAATCACGAGGTCCTAAATTACCACCGTGTCGCTAAAGTAAACCAAGAGTCCAACCGGCCCCGATCTATTGTTGTTAAGCTTTCCAGTCCATTGGTGCGTGATAGAGTAGTAGCTGCAGTCAAGACTTTCAATAGGACCCATCAACAAGATAAACTCAACTCCTCACACCTTGGTCTTGGTAACGAGAAAAAACCAGTGTACGTCTGCGAGCACTTATCACCAACAAATAAGCAACTGCATGCAGCTGCTCGTAAATTCGCAAAGGACAATAAGTTTGAATTCGTGTGGGTACGGAGCGGAAAGGTTTACATTAGAAAGGACGTTAATTCTAAGAGTTTAGTGGTTAAGCACCTTGGCTTTTTGAACTCCATATAATTGCATTTATGGTTATATTGTTCAACATTAATCCAAAGTGTAATATAAAATTACTGTATCAAAATGTCAGAGGTCTCCGGACCAAAACTGAAACCGTGTTGACCAATGCATTAAAGCAGGACTTGGACGTTATTCTATTAACCGAGACGTGGCTAAATGACTCTGTGTTTGATCATGAAGTTCTCGATAGCAGATATGCTGTGTTTAGGCGTGATCGGTATACCAGTAATTGTGCCAAGCGTGAGGGCGGTGGAGTTCTGGTAGCTGTTCTTAAAAAATATGCTCCTATTCGCAAATTGAAATGGGAATCGCCGCTGGAGGACCTGTGGATTATTATCAAATTAAAGCAAGGAAACTCTTCAATAGACTTGTGTATATGCACTTTGTATATTCCACCCCCTATCGTATTTACCAGCTTGGACAGTTTACTCACAAACTTAACGGACATAGTTCAACATAAGATGCCCAAGTCAGCGGTTTTGTTATTGGCTGGCGATTTTAACCTCCCCAGCATACGGTGGGATTATGACGCTAACACGAGCTCCATGCTCCCTAGATGTTCTTCGAGTCAGGGTGACAATTTATTTGTTGACACTCTTTCTTTTAATGGTCTTTACCAAAAGAACCGAACTGTAAACTCTAATGGAAAAATATTGGATCTTATTATAACAAACTTTAGTAACTGTGTCACAGTTTCTAATAGTCTTGCCCCACTTGTTGATCTTGATGATCACCACCCGGCACTAAATATTACAGTTAAATTTAACGCTTTTAAGCCTCCTAAAACATATAAGACATCTGTACTTAACTTCTCCAAAGCAAATTACGACAACATCAAAAAGGAGTTGGACAACATAGACTGGATCGATTTGTTCAAAATAGGCTTGACTGTTGATGAGACTGTAGATATCTTTTACAACGCAGTTACTCCTGTAATTAACAATTATACTTCAGACCTCATCCTTCCATGATTAACTATGTAGTATCGATCTCCATACACGCCAATTACACGAATTTCAAAGCCAAAACAAAATTTATTAAAATTTTAGCCTATTTTGTCTATGTCATAGACAATACCCCAATGGCAGCCCTTCAATCATGTCATTCGTTCTTTCGTGCGCGCCATTGCACGTCGCGTTTTTTAATAATTTTGTAAATCATAATCTAATATAATTTTATTTTCAGGAAATTGGGAAGATGATAGGCGGAGACAAAGATTTCTTTGAGGAATATTGCGAAATTATGGAAGAAAATGAGGGAATGGACGACGATGCAGAAGGATGTCAATGTGGTCGTCGCGATTCAGCTACTCAATCCTAGAGCTTTCCTGTGGGGTCTGCCAGTGATTGGTCTTCCATGACTAGAGCTTTCCTGTGGGGTCTGCCATGTCAAAGGTGCCTAGATTTCTAGGCTGAGAAAGTAAATCCTTGAGCTTTCCTGTGGGGTCTGACAGTGATTGGTCTTCCATGACTAGAGCTTTCCGATAGGGTCTGCCATGTCAAAGGTGCCTAGATTTCTAGGCTGAGAAACTAAATCCTTGAGCTTTCCTATAGGGTCAGCCAGGGATTAATCTTCCTTGACTAGGGAGAGGAGAAGTATACAGTAAATCTGGTTAAGTTGTCACGATGTATGTAGACAGTGACCTACTTCCTTGACTAGAACTTTCCTGTGGGGTCTGACATGTCAAAGGTGCCTAGACTACTATGCTGAAAAGTGGCTTAGGATGGAGCAGAGAAGTATATATAAATCTGGTTAAGTTGTCACCATGTAGGTAGACAGTGACCTACTTCCTTGACTAGAACTTTCCTGTGGGGTCTGACATGTCAAAGGTGCCTAGACTACTATGCTGAAAAGTGGCTTAGGATGGAGCAGAGAAGTACTTATAAGTATATAAATTTGGTTAAGTTGTCACGATGTATGTAGACAGTGACCTACTTTGTCACAGAACAGTAATACCACTTGGGTTACTCGGCTGTTCTTGTGCTATAGTTATGCTGGGATATTGACCAATGTCAAGTACCTACTGAGGGTCCAACCCTGATATTTTTTGTAATACAGATTTACAAAACGATATAATGGTAAAAGTTGAAACATTTATTGTAAATAGGCAATTAAATCGCACTTTTACAAGTCAAACAGCTAATTCTCGTTAACAAAGAGAATCATACAAACATAACAACAACAGTATTGATATATTGATTGATTTGAATATGACAACATTGACAACAATATCTTGTTCATTCAGAATTCAGAATTGGGGAAGGTTGGCAAAACATCCTTCAGGGTTGGAGAAAGATGAAAGAAAGGAAACTGGTAGGAAATTATCCTCCAAATGTAAATGTGTCATGTATAGTTACTCCTAGTTTAAACCCAGAAGCCGCATTCACTCTAAGTGACAGTACTTACTAAGAATAATTTGACTGAGGCAATAAAAACAGCTAGACAGTGACAATAGCCGGTCAAGATTGTTAGACCCAAAAATGGGCTCTTAAACTTAATATTATTATAACAAGGCTGCTTTATCCCATCAAGAACACTGGTACAACAACATCTACACCGGTGCAACAATAAGCGGCTCCTTCAAGAAGTACCGACGCACACCCAACCTCAATATCCCTGGCGGAATGTAAATAAACTGAGGGAATGCTCTTCCTTGGGATTATCACAGCTACACCCACCACAGGTGGGCTTAAGCTACACTAAGGTATTTCTTCAATTCATTGCTTAATATAGCTAGTAAGGATACCCTATTCTCTCGGGGTTAAAAGTTACAAAATACTTACTTTTGAGACAAAACCCTTTCAGTATGATGAAACTTCAAGCGGTAACATCAAAAATGGAATTGGGCATTTATGGCAAAGTGATTGTGTCATCAGTCTTAGGGGCGATTGAACTAGGTAAAGAAGATCAATTATTTCCAGTACCAATGGGGTTTATTAAAAATCCGAATGGCTCTTCTAGGATTATTATCATTTATATTTATCATTAATATTATCATTTAGAACAGTTGAATAAATTCATAAATATAATAATATATGCAACATGTTCAACTAGAAGTTACAGCTTGTACGCATTGTTTCCTAGCAAAATGGACCTCAAAGAGGCATACTAATGGCCCCTATATTTTAACATCTTAAAAGATGGTTGCAATGTCTGGTTTGTAGGAAAACCTAGCAATTTAATTTCTTACCATTTGGGGCGTGCTTCATCACCCCTTATGTTTGCAAATATCTTGAAGCCAGAGGTGATGGCTCAGGAGAAGAGGGTTTTTTATATGAACTATATTATTATAGAAGACACATTTGAAGTCTGTTCGAAAGATTAGAATACGTTATAAAGGGAGAAAAATGTTGTTTAATAACATCGAACATAGAATACTTCATTCATCCAAGAGGAACTTCAAACTTTCTCAGTAGAAGAAGAATTCAATTAAATGATAGGTATTGTGTCTATTAAAACTGTAATCTTACAGCATTATGTTCAGGGCACTGGTTTAGGCAAACTGACATCGTCATGTCCGACAGTATTGTATGGATTTCTTTATACAAATCAGTGTTTCTTATTACCTGTAACAATATAATGTACTTACCTATGTATGAAGTATTATTATAGATACTCCACCCTCTAGCATAAAAGATTTGAGGTGGTGGAGAGACCATACTTTAACTGTTTACACAGTTTTATATTAAATAAATAAATAGGTACCTAGGTAGGTACCTATTGAAGTATAGATTGATCATATAACCCAATAAGATATAGTATTCGGTAATAAGTTTACTTATCTTAAAATCTTCTCGGGCTCTTTAAAGGTGGGTTCAGGAGCATGTTGGGGGCACGAGATAGCCAAGGGGACATGGAAGGAGGAACAGCAACTTATACCTAGCAATGTTAAAGGTTTTTTTATTATTATCATAACATCAGCTTGTTAGCATTGAAATGTTTCGCGAGAAATAGTCAGAATACAGAGGTCTTAGTAAGAATAGAGAATAGAACTCTGATATCCTAGATTTATAGGTCAGGTGGTACCAATACCTGTGTACAGGTTCCACACTTTCACTCTATTGCAGAGAGCATTTGTAAAGGAAGTGGTTAACTATGGTTATATGCTTAGATTAGCTATGGTGTTATGCATGCTACGGTTCTTCAAAATAAACTTTTGAGGCTAATGTTCAGTTCAGGCTCACTACTGTAGAGTCAGGGGAGAATTATCCTCGATAACATTATATTAACACAAGAATCTTTTTGCATCCAGAATTCCAGGTGTAATAAGTACCTAGTTATAGGAAGGTACCTATACTTATGTTTGTTCACACTAGTTCAACTCATGTGTTCTGTACGTACCTTGGCACAGATATTGGGAGATAGATGCATTTATTTACAGTCTAAAGCAGCTTTTTACTAGTTATGTGTAAAGAATGAAATATTACTTACCTACTAGTTATTTTTAACCGCTTAGTATATGATATGGAAGTGGTTGACTAAAATCATCAATGGAAAATCAACAGACATAATGGTTGTTCCCTACTGGGATGGCCAACCTTGGTTCCCGTTGTGAGCCATACATATACTTATGTCAAGTATCCTGGCCCCTAATAAAACTTTGCCTTTGTCAGGTTCTGGAGCACCTCATCCACTGCACAAAGATGAGATGAAGATGCCTGAATGCAGATAATATATTGTCTGGGAAACTTGTTCAAGACAGGGATTGTCGGATGAAACATCAGAAATATGCCTGGCATCTTTTCAAGTAACACTTTAAAGCAATATATATTATACTTAATTAAATCAGGTACCTACATATTTTGAATTGCTGGTTGCTTTTTGCAACTTACATACTTAATAGAGATTAGGTATGTTGAGACAAGAGCTTTGGCTATAGGTACTCTTACAGTTCTCATTGAGAAATTATAAAAGAGGGGCAGCATACAGGACCTCAGACTGAAAGCAGCTGTTGTAGCTCTAGATATACATATAGGTTGACATATTTGTTCTAATGTTATTGTCAAACGATTGTTAGAGGCATATGGAAACAAGGCCTTGTTACTTGAGCTCAGTAGAAAATCCATTATATACCTAAGTACCTTTAATAGCATTAATAACAGGACACCATCCAGACTTAATAGGACAATCTAACTTGGAAAAAGATAGTCTGAGTGTAAAATTAAAAATCCCTGAAATAATAAAATCTTCAGGTCCAGGTAGACATACCAACCGGTGGTAGAGATTTCTTTCTTCCAAGATCAACCTGATGTCTGTCCAGCAAGTACATAGTGTGCATTATTATTTTTATGTTAGCTTCAAAAACCCTCTTTCATCTGTTTTGACATTAGGCTGTTGGGTTAAGGGAACCTTAAAAGCAAGTGGCATTAACACAGTCGTGTTATGGCACATGAATAGTACAAGGCATGCTTCTTCTGCAGTTTAAGAGATAGTTGCTGGAGTAAGTTCCGGAGGGTTACAAAGAATATGGAGGTACCTACCTATGTAGGTAGGTTTATTGTAATTTTCGTATGACCCAGTGAGATGGACCTGTAATATTATAGGTAATATTGTTGTATAATAATTGTACCTTTTCCTCTTATTTATCACAAACTAGATTGTTATGATGTCATCGGCCCCTCTAGTAGGAGGCCTACAACATCAAAAGAGTCGCAGGCAACAGGTGGATGCAAGTGGCAAATTGTTGTTTGGTGTGGCGAGGCTGATGATGATGATGATGAGATTGTTATGTATAGTTAAAGCGCTGCTTAACAGTTGGGGCTGTATATTACCTTAAAATAATTAGGTACTTATACCTACCTTTGATATGATTGATATTAACTACATTAAGGTTTTGTAAATACCTAGATGACAGTGGTATGGTATGGTTATGTTCACACTTTTTAATACCTACCTAGGATGTGTAATAATGAGAATTAAATTGGACTGAATTGGATAGAGTAACAATTACTTATGGAAGTAATTTAGAAATGATTCTTGTCGTAAAGACATCTATAAGAGGTATATCTTATAGGCATATAGGGGATATTGTCAGAATTAAATTTCTATATCTCCTACAACCTTTTATGCTTTAAACATCCTACATAGTTAATCATGGAAGGATGAGGTCTGAAGTATAATTGGTGATCAAACGAACTTACCTGTAAGTGATGTTCGATCATAATTATATGAAGACCTCATCCTTCCATGATCGGTCCCACCCGAGTTTCTCTCCCCAGGTAACTCATATACTCATTCTTAAGATAAGAGTCACATTGGCCCAAAGAGATATAGAAATTCGGAACTGGCGGGCTTTGAACTAAATGACATGATTGAAGGGCTGCCATTGGGGTATTGTCTATGACATAGACAAAATAGGCTAAAATTTTAATAAATTTTGTTTTGGCTTTGAAATTCGTGTAATTGGCGTGTATGGAGATCGATACTACATAGTTAATCATGGAAGGATGAGGTCTTCATATAATTATGATCGAACATCACTTACAGGTAAGTTCGTTTGATCACCAAGAATACGCCACTGTGTAGAAAAGGTCGAAGCGACTATCCGTTTTGGTTTAATCGCGCAATCATACAAACCCTTAAGGAAAAAGCAAAATATCATCGACGATTTAAAACGTATGGTAATCCCAGAGACTATTTAACTTATCAAATCTTACGTGCACGTAGTGACAAAATGTTGAGCGATTGCCTGAATCAAATAAAAATAAATGCTAAAACCCAAATTAAGAAAAACCCCAAATACTTTTGGACATTTGTCAAGTCGTTGCGAACTAATAGTGGGGATATCCCGGATGAGATGTTTCTTGGGAACCAAAACGCACAGGGTGGTCAATGTATCGCAAATCTGTTCTCTGAATATTTCCACTCCACTTATAATGATCCTGGTACATCTAATCCAACCATCTTCGACGAACCCTCAAGTCATCACACTTCTTTGAGCTCATGCTACCTTTCGGAGTCGGATGTTTTGACCTCACTTAATTTGCTTGATCCAAACAAGGGTCCGGGCCCGGATGCTATTCCTCCTTTATTTCTCAAATCCTGCTCTTTACAACTTGCAAAGCCTCTACAAATTATGTTTAACAAGTCTCTCTCGTGTGGTGTATTTCCAGCTAAATGGAAGTCAGCACACGTCACACCGGTTCATAAAAAAGGAGATCTTGCGGACGTTTGTAACTATAGACCGATTTC
Source organism: Hylaea fasciaria (assembly GCA_905147375.1). Lineage (NCBI taxonomy): Eukaryota > Metazoa > Arthropoda > Insecta > Lepidoptera > Geometridae > Hylaea > Hylaea fasciaria. Next base: position 499,271 of record LR990194.1, read on the forward strand.
AATTTTGTCATCCATAGGCAAGTTATTTGAATCAATCGTCCAGAAGAGGATGCTTTTCCATTTGAAACCTTTATTCATCCCGCAGCAGCATGGATTTTTACCAGGAAGGTCGACAGCATCGAACCTTCTTGATTTTGTCAGTGACATAACAGATGGGTTCAAGAATAAACATGAAACTCATACAATTTACACGGACTTTTCAAAGGCGTTTGATGTTGTCGATCATAGGTTGTTAATACAAAAGCTTGGTCATGCTGGAATTTGTGGTTCATTGTTACGGTGGTGCGAATCTTACCTCCGAAACCGCTCTCAGCTTGTGATGGTTCGAGGATTTAAATCCCTGCCAAGAGTAGTACCTTCGGGTGTACCGCAGGGGTCTCACCTTGGACCTCTCTTTTTCCTTGTTTTTGTCAACGATTTATGCTCCAAAGTAACCTCAAAATATCAAATGTTTGCAGATGATCTTAAACTTTACAGAGAAATCTATACTCATGACGATATAATTCTTCTGCAGAGTGATATTAACACGATTAACAACTGGTGTGTTCGCAACAAGATGGTGCTTAACTCATCGAAATGTTTTTACTTAAACTTTTCTCGGAAAAATAAGCCTGTTAAAACCATGTATTTCATTAACGGTATCCCCATAGTGGAGGTTTCGAGCATGCGTGACTTGGGTGTCATTGTTGATGCTCAGTTAAACTTTAGAGAACACATCGACTTTATTAGCAAGAAAAGCTCGCGGTTGTCAGGATTTGTAATACGACAAACAAGTTTTTTTAATGACTTTGAGATCCCGGTCATCCTTTTCAACTGTTATGTGCGTAGCCTTCTGGAATACTGCAGCCCCATCTGGAGCCCTTCTTATGCTGTGCACATTAATCGACTTGAGAGACTTCAGAAACGGTTCATTTACCATCTTACTTATTCACGTAAACTTTGCCGCCTTCTGAAAACGTACGATTCAAGACTTCAACATTTTAAAATGTCTCCTTTGGAGAAGCGAAGAAATATAGCTGATGTGGTATTTTTGCATAAATTGGTTAATGGTATAATTGATAGCCCCAATTTACTTGAAAGAATACAAATTATGGTTCCTCGTTCTTCCAGCCGTCTACACTGTAGAAAAACGTTCAATCTGCCGTATTGTCACGCAAACTATGGCCAACATGCACCTGTGTATCGAATGTGCTCATATTATAACAACGTTTGTAGTAATACCGACATCTTCGGTTCATCGGTCTCTTCTTTTAAGAGACTTTTGTACTTGGAGTAATTTGTTTAATTTGTTTTTTTTTCTACTGTATTAACTGTTCACACTCAAAACTCAACATTTTAATAATTGTAATGTTTACCTTTTAGAAATTTTTTTTTGTTGCATTTCATATTGTCATCTTACACAACTTTACCTTATTCATTATTTCATTTTACGCAACTTAATTTTTTGTGCATGCTGTGTTCACTCCTAGAAGGACGTACACATAGTATGGTCATCATTGTTAACCTGTTTTAAACTTTTCCTGTGTATATCCAGTTCAGTGAACCTAATAAAAAAATAAAAAAAAAAAAAAAAAAAAAAAAAAAAAAAAATAACTATAGCACAAGAAGAGCCGAGTAACCCAAGTGGTATTACTGTTCTGTGACAAAGTAGGTCACTGTCTACATACATCGTGACAACTTAACCAAATTTACTATATTATACTTCTCTGCTCCATCCTAAGCCACTTTTCAGCATAGTAGTCTAGGCACCTTTGACATGTCAGACCCCACAGGAAAGTTCTAGTCAAGGAAGTAGGTCACTGTCTACATACATGGTGACAACTTAACCAGATTAATATATACTTCTCTGCTCCATCCTAAGCCACTTTTCAGCATAGTAGTCTAGGCACCTTTGACATGTCAGTCCCCACAGGAAAGTTCTAGTCAAGGAAGTAGGTCACTGTCTACACACATCGTGACAACTTAACCAGATTTACTGTATACTTCTCCTCTCCCTAGTCAAGGAAGATTAATCCCTAGCTGACCCTATAGGAAAGCTTAAGGATTTAGTTTCTCAGCCTAGAAATCTAGGCACCTTTGACATGGCAGACCCTATAGGAAAGCTCTAGTCATGGAAGACCAATCACTGTCAGATCCCACAGGAAAGCTCAAGGATTCACTTTCTCAGCCTAGAAATCTAGGCACCTTTGACATGGCAGACCCCACAGGAAAGCTCTAGTCATGGAAGACAAATCACTGGCAGACCCCACAGGAAAGCTCTAGGATTGAGTATGTAGCTGAATCGCGACGACCACATTGACATCCTTCTGCATCGTCGTCCATTCCCTTATTTTCTTCCATAATTTCGCAATATTCCCCAAAGAAATCTTCGTCTCCGCCTATCATCTTCCCAATTTTCTGAAAATAAAATTATATTAGATTATGGTTTACAAAATTATTAAAAAACGCGACGTGCAATGGCGCGCACGAAAGAACGAATGACATGATTGAAGGGCTGCCATTGGGGTATTGTCTATGACATAGACAAAATAGGCTAAAATTTTAATAAATTTTGTTTTGGCTTTGAAATTCGTGTAATTGGCGTGTATGGAGATCGATACTACATAGTTAATCATGGAAGGATGAGGTCTGAAGTATAATTGGTGATCAAACGAACTTACCTGTAAGTGATGTTCGATCATAATTATATGAAGACCTCATCCTTCCATGATTAACTATGTAGTATCGATCTCCATACACGCCAATTACACGAATTTCAAAGCCAAAACAAAATTTATTAAAATTTTAGCCTATTTTGTCTATGTCATAGACAATACCCCAATGGCAGCCCTTCAATCATGTCATTTAGTTCAAAGCCCGCCAGTTCCGAATTTCTATATCTCTTTGGGCCAATGTGACTCTTATCTTATGAATGAGTATATGAGTTACCTGGGGAGAGAAACTCGGGTGGGACCGATCATGGAAGGATGAGGTCTTCATATAATTATGATCGAACATCACTTACAGGTAAGTTCGTTTGATCACCAATTATACTTCAGACCTCATCCTTCCATGATTAACTATGTAGGATGTTTAAAGCATAAAAGGTTGTAGGAGATATAGAAATTTACTTCTGACAATATCCCCTATGTCTATAAGATATACCTCTTATAGATGTCTTTACGACAAGAATCATTTCTAAATTACTTCCATAAGTAATTGTTACTCTATCCAATTCAGTCCAATTTAATTCTCATTATTACACATCCTAGGTACCTAGGTATTAAAAAGTGTGAACATAACCATACCATACCACTGTCATCTAGGTATTTACAAAACCTTAATGTAGTTAATATTAATCATATCAAAGGTAGGTATAAGTACCTAATTATTTTAAGGTAATATACAGCCCCAACTGTTAAGCAGTGCTTTAACTATACATAACAATCTCATCATCATCATCATCAGCCTCGCCACACAGAACAACCATTTGCCACTTGCATCCACCTGTTGCCTGCGACTCTTTTGATGTTGTAGGCCTCCTACTAGAGGGGCCGATGACATCATAACAATCTAGTTTGTGATAAATAAGAGGAAAAGGTACAATTATTATACAACAATATTAGGTACCTATAATAGTACTGGTCCATCTCACTGGGTCATACGAAAATTACAATAAACCTACCTACATAGGTAGGTACCTCCATATTCTTTGTAACCCTCCGGAACTTACTCCAGCAACTATCTCTTAAACTGCAGAAGAAGCATGCCTTGTACTATTTATGTGCCATAACATGACTGTGTTAATGCCATTTCCATTAACCCAACGGCCTAATGTCAAAACAGATGAAAGAGGGTTTTAGAAGATAAACATAAAAATAATAATGCACACTATGTACTTGCTGGACAGACATCAGGTTGATCTTGGAAGAAAGAAATCTCTACCACCGGTTGGTATGTCTACCTGGACCTGAAGATTTTATTATTTCAGGGATTTTTAATTTTACACTCAGACTATCTTTTTCCAAGTTAGATTGTCCTATTAAGTCTGGATGGTGTCCTGTTATTAATGCTATTAAAGGTACTTAGGTATATAATGGATTTTCTACTGAGCTCAAGTAACAAGGCCTTGTTTCCATATGCCTCTAACAATCGTTTGACAATAACATTAGAATAAATATGTCAACCTATATGTATATCTAGAGCTACAACAGCTACTTTCAGTCTGAGGTCCTGTACGCTGCCCCTCTTTTATAATTTCTCATTAAGAACTGTAAGAGTACCTATAGCCAAAGCTCTTGTCTCAAAGTACCTAATCTCTATTGTGTAAGTTGCAAAAGGCATTATATGTACCTTGTTTTAATTAAGTATAATATATACTGCTTTAAAGTGTTACTTGAAAAGATGCCAGGCATATTTCTGATGTTTCATCCGACAATCCCTGTCTTGAACAAGTTTCCCAGACTATAATATCTGCATTCAGGCATCTTCATCTCATCTTTGTGCAGTGGATGAGGTGCTCCAGAACCTGACAAAGGCAAAGTTTTATTAGGGGCCAGGATACTTGACATAAGTATATGTATGGCTCACAACGGGAACCAAGGTTGGCCATCCCAGTAGGGAACAACCATTATGTCTGTTGCTTTTCCATTGATGATTTTCGTCAACCGCTTCCATATCATATACTAAGCGGTAAAAAATAACTAGTAGGTAAGTAATATTTCATTATTTACACATAACTAGTAAAAAGCTGCTTTACACTGTAAATAAATGCATCTATCTCCCAATATCTGTGCCAAGGTACGTACAGAACACATGAGTTGAACTAGTGTGAACAAACATAAGTATAGGTACCTTCCTATAACTAGGTACTTATTACACCTGGAATTCTGGATGCGAAAAGATTCTTATGTTAATATAATGTTATCGAGGATAATTCTCCCCTGACTCTACAGTAGTGAGCCTGAACTGAACATTAGCCTCAAAAGTTTATTTTGAAGAACCGTAGGATGCATAACACCATAGCTAATCTAAGCATATAACCATAGTTAACCACTTCCTTTACAAATGCTCTCTGCAATAGAGTGAAAGTGTGGAACCTGTACACAGGTATTGGTGCCACCTGACCTATAAATCTAGGATATCAGAGTTCTATTCTCTATTCTTAGTAAGACCTCTGTATTCTTACTATTTCTCGCGAAACATTTCAATGCTAAGAAGCTGATGTTATGATAATAATAAAAAAACCTTTAACCCTTGGCTATCTCGTGCCCCCAACATGCTCCTGAACCCACCTTTAAAGAGCCCGAGAAGATTCTAAGATAAACTTATTACCGAATACTATATCTTATTGGGTTATACGATCAATCTATACTTCAATAGGTACCTACCTAGGTACCTATTTATTTATTTAATATAAAACTGTGTAAACAGTTAAAGTATGGTCTCTCCACCACCTCAAATCTCTTATGCTAGAGGGTGGAGTATCTATCATAATACTTCATACATAGGTAAGTAGGTACATTATATTGTTATAGGTAATAAGAAACACTGCTTTGTATAAAGAAATCCATACAATACTGTCAGGCATGACGATTTCAGTATGCCTAAACCAGTGCCTTGAACATAATGCTGTAAGATTACAGTTTTAATAGACACAATACCTATCATTTAATTGAATTCTTCTTCTACTGAGAAAGTTTGAAGTTCCTCTTGGATGAATGAAGTATTCTATGTTCGATGTTATTAAACAACATTTTTCTCCCTTTATAACGAATTCTAATCTTTCGAACAGACTTCAAATGTGTTTTCTATAATAATATAGTTCATATAAAAACCCTCTTCTCCTGAGCCATCACCTCTGGCTTCAAGATATTTGCAAACATAAGGGGTGATGAAGCACGCCCCAAATGGTAAGAAATTAAATTGCTAGGTTTTCCTATAAACCAGACATTGCAACCATCTTTTAAGATGTTCAAATATAGGGGCCATTAGTATGCCTCTTTGAGGTCCAATTTGCTAGGAAACAATGCGTACAAGCTGTAACTTCTAGTTGAACATGTTGCATATATTATTATACTTATGAGTTTATTCAACTGTTCTAAATGATAATATAAATGATAATAATCCTAGAGGAGCCATTCGGATTTTTAATAAACCCCATTGGTAGGTACTGGAAATAATTGTTCTTCTTTACCTAGTTCAATCGCCCCTAAGACTGATGACACAATCACTTTGCTATAAATGCCCAATTCCATTTTTGATGTTACCGCTTGAAGTTTCATCATACTGAAAGGGTTTTGTCTCAAAAGTATTTTGTAACTTTTAACCCGGAGAGAATAGGGGTATCCTTACTAGCTATATTAAGCAATGAATTGAAGAAATACCTTAGTGTAGCTTAAGCCCACCTGTGGTGGGTGTAGCTGTGATAATCCCAAGGAAGAGCATTCCCTCAGTTTATTTACATTCCGCCAGGGATGTTGAGGTTGGGTGTGCGTCGGTACTTCTTGAAGGAGCCGCTCATTGTTGCACCGGTGTAGATGTTGTTGTACCAGTGTTCTTGATGGGATAAAGCAGCCTTGTTATAATAATAATATTAAGTTTAAGAGCCCATTTTTGGGTCTAAAAATCTTGACCGGCTATTGTCACTGCCTTAGCTGTTTTTATTGCCTCAGTCAAATTATTCTTAATAGGTACTGTCACTTAGAGTGAATGCGGCTTCTGGGTTTAAACTAGGAGTAACTATACATGACACATTTACATTGGGAGGATAATTTCCTACCAGTTTCCTTTCTTTCATCTTTCTCCAACCCAACTGAAGGATGTTTTGCCAACCTTCCCCAATTCTGAATTCTGAATGAACAAGATATTGTTGTCAATGTTGTCATATTCAAATCAATCAATATATCAATATTGTTGTTGTTATGTTTGTATGATTCTCTTTGTTAACGAGAATTATTAGCTGTTTGACTTGTAAAAGTGCGATTTAATTGCCTATTTACAATAAATGTTTCAACTTTTACTATTACCTATATCGTTTTGTAAATCTGTATTACAAAAAATATCAGGGTTGGACCCTCAGTAGGTACTTGACATTGGTCAATATCCCAGCATAACTATAGCACAAGAAGAGCCGAGTAACCCAAGTGGTATTACTGTTCTGTGACAAAGTAGGTCACTGTCTACATACATAGTGACAACTTAACCAAATTTACTATATTATACTTCTCTGCTCCATCCTAAGCCACTTTTCAGCATAGTAGTCTAGGCACCTTTGACATGTCAGACCCCACAGGAAAGTTCTAGTCAAGGAAGTAGGTCAATGTCTACATACATGGTGACAACTTAACCAGATTAATATATACTTCTCTGCTCCATCCTAAGCCACTTTTCAGCATAGTAGTCTAGGCACCTTTGACATGTCAGTCCCCACAGGAAAGTTCTAGTCAAGGAAGTAGGTCACTGTCTACATACATCGTGACAACTTAACCAGATTTACTGTATACTTCTCCTCTCCCTAGTCAAGGAAGATTAATCCCTGGCTGACCCTATAGGAAAGCTCAAGGATTTAGTTTCTCAGCCTAGAAATCTAGGCACCTTTGACATGGCAGACCCTATAGGAAAGCTCTAGTCATGGAAGACCAATCACTGTCAGATCCCACCGGAAAGCTCAAGGATTCACTTTCTCAGCCTAGAAATCTAGGCACCTTTGACATGGCAGACCCCACAGGAAAGCTCTAGTCATGGAAGACCAATCACTGGCAGACCCCACAGGAAAGCTCTAGGATTGAGTAGCTAAATCGCGACGACCACATTGACATCCTTCTGCATCGTCGTCCATTCCCTTATTTTCTTCCATAATTTCGCAATATTCCCCAAAGAAATCTTCGTCTCCGCCTATCATCTTCCCAATTTCCTGAAAATAAAATTATATTAGATTATGGTTTACAAAATTATTAAAAAACGCGACGTGCAATGGCGCGCACGAAAGAACGAATGACATGATTGAAGGGCTGCCATTGGGGTATTGTCTATGACATAGACAAAATAGGCTAAAATTTTAATAAATTTTGTTTTGGCTTTGAAATTCGTGTAATTGGCGTGTATGGAGATCGATACTACATAGTTAATCATGGAAGGATGAGGTCTGAAGTATAATGAGTAGATTCCAGCATAATATTGCTAGTAGTATTTGGTAAGTTTTCAACCTATGTTACAGTAGATTTCTAGCGTAGCGTTTGTATTCTCTTTGGTAGATTTGTCATTTCAAAGTTGGTCACACTGCTTATCACTGCTTGCTACTATCATCTATTTTTCTTTCAGATAGATTGGATTATTGAGATGTTGGAATAGTTTCTTTATAGACTCACGTTACGCTAACTCTGCATTCAAAGAGTTGTAAGAGTGCATTTTTACACTGTACCTACGTTGGGAGCTAAGTCGACATAATGAGATTTATAATAGCTCTTAGTGTTATTCTGGCCACAGCGACAGCTTACGAAATCTCCGATATTATTGGTGCTAGAATTGAGGTAAGCTCTAAACCTTCTACTTTCAAAAGTAGGTAAAGGATTAAAATTTTCTTATCAACCTGATTGTTACTGCTTAGTGTACTTACCTACCTACTGTCATCTTCAGCCACCCACTGCTTGATCCATAATAATTATTAGGGAGCCTACTTTCCTTCACCCCACTTATCCCTAGTCTCCATTGATTGAATGTAGCGAAGCGATTGCCGAATGTAAGTACCTACTGAAATCCAAAAGCAAGAAATATAGGACTTACTCTCTACCAAGAGTCTGACAGCAGTCTCCAGTAGATTTCTACTATGGTAAAGTGGGCGTATGTACCTAGGCTAGATAGTAGATATACCTACCAGTTATTGCATATTTTTTACGTAAGGATGTTATTGTGACCGAGTCTGGCTGTGCAAGGGAAGCATTGTAATATTATAGTCGTGTTTCAGACTTGCCGAGGTTGCTCTTTGAACCGGCTACCGCAGGTGAAGAAGTTTGTAATGGAGGATGCACCTTTCTATGACCGAGTGGAAGTGAAATTCATCACTGGTGCTCCGCCGGAGCTGGTGCTGCTCGGTGAGGCTGACAGGGAGCTGGAGCGCCTCGCCCTGTCGCACCTCACACGCCAGGATTGTAATGAACTGGTGGAGAGCAAAGGCTTCACCAGAAAGTCAACCAATTCAGATCTGTAAATTCTGATGTTGATAATCACTTTTCCCATACATTCCTAATAATTTATCTGTAAATGATAAGTGTAGGTATTTACAGACTATTGTCATAATATCTCTATTTAGATGAACTCTGTAGGTATTTCCTACCAGCCAAAGTATGTACAAAATGTACATCCATATTTGTAAAACAAAATTATGGTTAAATAAAATGCTCTTTATTGGAACACCACAGAACAAAGAAAACTTAGTACAGAACAAATAACAATTATTAGTTATTAATTAAAGAAGTGTCACAAAGGGTCTTACGGGTGAATGATTTATTGTAAAACAATTTATTTAGGTAGCTTTAGTCAAAAACTCGAGCAAACAAATATCTAATGATTGTTTAAGTTTTCACTGCTTTTATGTAGTGAGATATTGTACACATATGTAATGAAATAAAACCGTATTATTATACATTTTTATTTTTTACTTCTTTACCTTATCATCATCCTCGTAAAATCTCTGCTTACTTTGACACATTTTCGTCCTGTTGCCATCTTACCCCAGTGCTGAGTCCGACAATCCTATCGATATATTGTGACAACTATAATTAACTTGAGAACATAGGAATAAAACACATTAAATGGAATAAAATGAGTTTATTGTATGTTATAACAATATATTAATATTATTCACGCTCTCACAATTAGCCAGTGATAGATGAGAGATAGTGCCTTCGTATACGCGAGACAACACTGCACGCCGTTGGAAGAAATGGTAAGCTTTAGAAACAAACGAGACACGTTTCAAGAACTACGCGGCGAGAATGTGGAGCGACTTTACATAGCGAAGGAGGTCGAGAGAGCGGTCTCGTCGCCGTCGCTCGTGGCACGGGAGGGGAACCTGCCTAGGTGAGCAGCGTGCAGTCCAGGTCCTCCTCGCGGGAGTCCGGCAGCGCGCGCCGCGTCACGCGCGCCTGCCTAGGTGAGCAGCGTGCAGTCCAGGTCCTCCTCGCGGGAGTCCGGCAGCGCGCGCCGCGTCACGCGCGCCTGCCTAGGTGAGCAGCGTGCAGTCCAGGTCCTCCTCGCGGGAGTCCGGCAGCGCGCGCCGCGTCACGCGCGCCTGCCTAGGTGAGCAGCGTGCAGTCCAGGTCCTCCTCGCGGGAGTCCGGCAGCGCGCGCCGCGTCACGCGCGCCACCACGTCCGCCAGCGCCTCGCGCGCGCCCGCCTCCAGCAGCAGCGAGCACTCCTGCAACATCAGTTATGTCATTACCTGGGAAACACTTTTTAAATTCAAGTCTCTGAAAATAAACTTGCTTATTGACGGTTGTACGGGCACCGTACAAGGTGTCATATGAGATACCTACGATTAACTTACTTACGTCATGTTATTATAACTTTTATATTATTAGATACCATTAAACCACTGACACGGACGGTCGTCTTTCATTCATTATTGTGACTCGTCATACAGTGTGGTTAGGTGTTTCGACAACTGTGAAGTCGCCCGCGGGTTACATCGTAGACTCACGAAAACGGCCGGATCGACGTTATCGTGGACCCCAAGAGTGCAGGTACTCCAGAAACGACATTTAGTATGATCGTTCCGACCGGTTCGTTATTTTCGACGTTGACGTCATCCTACCTATACAGATCGTTTGCCTTTTGTTATCGATATTTTTATCTTATCGGTTGCGGCATTGCACCGCCGCAACGGCGACGGTCGGTTCATGTGAGGTTGTGATGTAGGACCTGCGCGTGCGGCTCGTCGTGCGGCAGGCGCAGCACGGCGCGCAGGGCCAGCTCCGCGTTGGCGCGCACGTAGGTGTTCTTCTCCTTGGTGCCGTTGACGAGCGCCGGCAGCAGCGCGCGCAGCAACTCCGCGCCCGCGCCGCGCGGCGCCGCCTCGCGCCCCACCACGGCGCCCGCGCGCGCCATCAGCTGCTTCACCTCGTTGCTGCCGTGGTTCATGCTCTGCGGACCGACGCGGCGGTTAGCTTCTCCGCTCGTGCCGGACCGGGGCCGGCGCGTGCGAGTGGGCGACTCACCCTGACGAACTGCGACAGCAGCTGCGGCGGCAGCGGGCGGCCGGCCAGCAGCAGGTGCCGCAGCAGGTAGCCGATGCCGCGCAGCCCGTTGCACACGATCGGAATCTTGTCGCTCGCCAGGTAGCTCAGCAACACCTTCTCCACCTGCTCGCGGAGACACGACACTTCAAATGAGTTCCGAAATAACAGACACTGATTTCGTTCATTTGCAGGCAAAACGGATGCGATAAAATTTTTACCTGGAAGAAACGAGTCAGAAAATGTAACGAACCTTATCTTCGAAGCCGTCCTTGTAGACGGCGTCGGGAGTCTCCTTGAGCGCGACGAAGAGCGCGCTAGAGCGGCCGTGCGTCAGCAGCCAGTCGTCGCTGGGCGCCAGCACGTGGTGCGTCAGCGCGGCGTCCTGGTGCGGCGGCGGCAGGCAGTGCAGCAGCGCGCCCAGCGCGCCGCCCGCCGCGCCGCGCAGCGCGTCGTCCGCGTGCGCCAGCAGCGCCGCGCCCGACAGCGTGCCCAGCACGGTCACGGCCAGCGCGCCCGACATCTTGCTGCCGCCGGCCGCCAGCGCGTGGCGCAGCGCCTGCACGCTGGTCTCCTTCACCGCCTGGTCCTCGGCGCCGCGCAGGCCGTTGTGCACGTCCGTGAACAGCGGGTCGGCGCGCGTGTGGATCGACACCAGCTGCGCCAGCGCCGTGCCCGCGCGCAGCCGCACCGGCCGGTTGGCGTCCTGCAGCGCCTTCAGGAACGTGGTCTGCAGCTGCGGCAGGAACTGCTTCAGCATCACGCCCACCTTGGCGAGGAGCGCCGCGAGCGTGTCCAGCACGGCCGCCTTCACGGTGGCGTTGAACCGGTCGCCGAGGATGCGGATGAGCGGGCCGGTCACGTGCACCACGGACGGCTGCAGCGCCGCCGCCGACGTCACCTTGATCACCTCGCCCAGCATGAGCGCCGCGTTCTCCTTGTCCTCGGGCATGCCGTTGAGGATGGACTCGCGGAACAGCGGCAGGATGGGCGCGATGCCCTTCGGCAGACAGAAGCCGGGCAGCAGCTCCCCCGGCGCGTCGGCGGCCGCGTACCGCACGGCCTGGCGCACGTCGGACACGTGCGCGATCAGCTGGTCCGCGTCCAGCTCCTTGCAGAAGGCCAGCAGCGCCTCCCACGCCATCGGCAGCACGTCGCGGTCCGTCTCCGCCAGCAGCAGGATGAGGCCGCGCAGCAGCTGCGGCACGTGCGGCGCCAGGTCGGCGCGCGCGTGCGACACGTACGCGCACAGCAGCGCCGCCGCCGCGTGCCGGCGCGGGCCCTCGCCGCGCACGCCGTCCAGCAGCGTGTCCACGATGCAGCGCACGCCGGCCGGCTCCGTCACCGGCAGCAGCGCGTCGCGGCAGTGCTCCAGCTCGCTCGCCAGGTGCGGCGTGCCGCGCGCCGCCTGCAGCGCGCCCAGCAGCGCCGGCAGCACGCGCGACAGGTGCCGGCCCAGCGCGCCGCCCGCCGCCGCCGCCAGCGCCGACAGCGCGCGCGTGTCCACCGCCACGCCGCCCGCGCCCGTCAGCACCGGCACCAGGTACGGCAGCACGGCGCGGGACTTGATCGCCATTATCTGCGCAGAGGGAGGGGCGTCAGCGAGCCGCGGACGGGGCGAGACGCCGCTCGCGCCGCACGGCCGCACCCACCTGCTTGAGGCCGTCGAGCGTGGCCTCGGCGATGAGCGGGTCGGGGTCCTGCAGCCGGTCCAGCATGGGCGGCAGGATGTCGTCCAGCGCCTTGTTGCCGATGGTGGCGTGCAGAGAGTCGAAGGTGCGCGCGGCGGCCACGCGCACCTCGTGCAGCGGGTCGCACAGCGCCGTGCGCACGGTGGGCACGAGGCCGTCCGCGAAGGACAGCACGGCCTCGCGCGAGGTGCTGGCCAGGATCTCCCCCAGGCCGATGCACACGCCCTGGCGCTGGTCGGCGCGCTCGGAGCGCAGGCCGCGCTCCAGGATGGGCACTATCTCGGGCAGCACCCGCTCGCCCAGCTTGCGCACCAGGTCGCCCAGCGTGCGCGCCGCCACCTGCCGCTTGTCGTACGACGTGGACGCCAGGCAGCCCAGCAGCAGCCCGAACAGCGTCGGCAGGATCTCGCGCAGCGTCTTCGGCGTGTTGGTCACCACCACCTTCCACACGTGCAGCGCCGCCTGGCGCACCATCAGCGCCACGTCGCTGCGGCCCATGTACAGGCCGGCCAGCACGCGGTTGCGCCGCTCGCAGCCCAGCGTCTCCATGATGGCCTTGTGCGACTGCTCCGTGCCGAAGTTGTCGTCCTCGGAGGCGGTCTCCGTGCTCATCTTGCCGGACACGCCGGAGATCCGGTACAGCAGGTCCCCCAGCAGCTGCACCGAGCTGTACCGGATGCGCCAGTTGTCGTCGAACAGGCCCTTGCAAACGATACATACGATTACTATTGTACCCTATTTACATGACTCCAGTGAATATTACATGAATCGTTGACGAGCTGTAGTTTTGAGAAACAGCAGAAGATGTGAGAACACCTCGACCGATAACAAATACACAGAAATCGATGTCAACCGCGCGCCTTCCGCTCGAGTCCAGGCCTCAGCCCGCCGGCATACCTTCTCCAGCTCCGGCAGCAGCAGCGTGATGGCGGACTCTGCGTACAGCTGCACGATGCGCTGGCCCGCCTTCAGCGCCGTGTCGCGCACGTACTCGTTCTCGTCGGCCAGCGCCTGCGCAGATACCAACCGTTACACAGACAGTTGTGGAGGCACTAGGGATCCCGCCTTCAAGACCTGAGTTGACTAGTCTGATATTTATTATTAGATTTGCGTTATCGTTAGTTTCAGTAATTAGTAGCGCTGTGAATTTGGACAGCATGGACGATATAAATGACATTCGAGCTGGTGAGTGGGCGGGATCACCTTGAGTATGGGGTTGATGATCTGGCCGATGTAGGGGCGGAACTCCTCGGTGAAGGCGCCCGGCATGTAGATGAACATCATGATGTAGCCGTCCTTCACGTGCGGCGCGATGTCCGACCGATCGGCCGTCGCGATGATGTCTGCGGAGAGCAAGGTCAGCGACGGGATACGAGATATGATTACAAACAGAACAGATCGGTTAAACAAAAGAAAACTAAAAACTCCACATAAATTGCGACACTATTATGTGTAATGTGATGTTTTCTTTTGCATAAACGGTCCGCACGACCTTCGACACGTTACGCTACGTCGCCACGCACCCGGCATGATGTTGTGCAGCTTGACGACGCCGAGCCCGGCCACCAGCTCGGACAGCCCCTGCGCGGCGCCCGAGCGGTCCACGGAGCTGGTCTCCGACGTCAGCGTGTGCATCAGCCACGGCAGCAGCTCCTCGAACGAGCCCTCGCCCATGCCCTTGACCATGGCGCCCAGCGCGCGCGCCGACACCGACCGCACCTGGGGGCACACGGCGGGTCAGCGCCCGCCCGCGGCCGCGCGGGGCGGGGCGGCGCGGGCGGCCGGCGCCTACCTCGGGCACGGGGTCCAGCAGCGAGCTCTTGAGGCCGGGGATGATGTTGGGCAGGTAGGGCGTGAGGTCCTTCTGATCGGTGAGCGAGTACATGTTTCCGATGATCTGCGCCGCCATCTTGCGCGTCTCGGTGCTGCGGTCGAGGAAGGCGCGCTGCACCACCGGCATGATGAGCGCCAGCGACGGCGCGTCGATGAAGTGCACGAACTTGGTGTCCAGCAGCGTCTGCAGGCACGCCGACGTCTTGTCCGACGGGTCCTGCAGCGCCTCCAGCATCACCGGCACGATGGCTGCGGACACACGGCGGCACACGGTCACAGGCGGCGCCCGCGCGGGCGGGGAGCGGGGAGCGGCCTCGCTACCTCGCACACGTACCCTGGATCTCCGGGTTCCGGATGACGGAGCCGATGACGCGCAGCGCCTCGGCGCCCGCCTGCTGCACGCGCAGGTGGGAGTCGCTCAGCACCTCGATGAGCTTGGGCACGATGGACGGCAGGCACGAGGACAGCTGCTTGGGCGCGCAGAACGCCATGGAGCCCAGCAGCTCGATGGAGCCGGCCTTGGTGCGCCAGTTGTCGTCGTTGAGCGCGTGCAGCAGCGCCGGCAGCACCAGCTTGACGCCGTGCGCGCTCAGCTTGGACATGATGAGCTTGGCGGTGTCGTCGGCGGCGCTGCGCACGTACTGCGACGGGTCCCCGAAGCAGGCCAGCAGGTGCGGCAGCACGTGCACGATGTACGGCTCGAACAGCCGGCCCAGCTTGTGGCACAGCATCTCGAAACCGAACAGCGCGCCTGCGGACCCGACCGGTTCACATAACAACACATTTTAATAACTACCCCATAGGATTTTTGCATCAACAGTGTAGAGCATTATATATATTTTTTTTTTATTATAGGTAATTAAAATGTCCGGTAAAATTCTACATTGACTTCATTTTTACCATCAATATTATACGTTTTTTATTAAACTTTTAAGTAAATTCACGTGATACAAAAATATATATATTTTCTTGTAAAATGTACTGCAAAATGAACAATAGCTAGCACTACGGCACCCACCCTCCCGATACTTGAAGTTCTTCTTCTCCTGTATGGCCTCGGTGAGGCGGCCCATCACGTCCAGCTGCTTCAGCGACAGGATGCCCAGCCCCTTGATGATGCCGGCGATGCCGTACGCGGCGCCCTGCACGACACCACCACCTCTATATAACTATATGCTGGTACAAAACTCAACCTTATTTTGTTAAGTTAGGTTCTACACAATGTATATTTTTCAAATAAGTCTGCGAAAGACCCAGTCTTCCGAATAAATAAAGAAAAAAAATGGCAGATTAACGAACCAATCGTTCGTTATGTATCGTTTCGAACTACCGTTGTCTCTATCTGGCACTAAACTAATGACAAAGACAGCAATACACTTATCACCTGGTCAACTAGAGGTTCAGAAACTGAGTATATATTGTAGATTCTACAAATGCTTATGATGACCAACTATTGGAATGTAGAAATGATGTATTGAGTATGAATGATGAGAGTCGGGGCACAGTAGGGCCGGGCGTACCTTCCTGTCTCCGTACTTCTCCGCGGTGAGCAGCTGCTTCATGAGCTTGTTGACGATGCCGGGCACCTCCCGCTCCAGCGCCGGGGACGTCACCAGGTGCGGCAGGCAGTTGCTCACCGCCTCCTGCACCTGCACTAGCCGGCACCAGGATAGGCATTAGTGGCATACTTTGTATCACTCACTATTTGTTTAGCTACTTATGTAGCAGACCTTGAAAACCCCGGCTAAGCTAATGGATACAAATAGTGTAGCGTTCTTCTCCGTCAAAAGTAATATTTTAATGTTCTCCCCCTTCTGTGGGAAAGAGACTACCTTTACCAACAGTCTATAGCTGGCTCAGTCTACGCGCAGAATAGCTCTCCACCTTCCCGCACCTCTGCCCGCAATATCAACAGGTGCTGCCCGGCCAAATGTAAAGCTAGGGTCCTTCGACCCGTCAATCGACAGTCCGAGCCAGGAGCCAGGCGCCAGGCGGCGCCGTGCCGGGCCTTTGAACTGACCGACTCCCGGCGGATCTGACGGCGACCACGGGCCAGCGCGGACTTCACCGGATGCGACGGTTCCGACGGCCTGTCGCCCTGGTTTGGGCGCTTTCACATTCATGGACGATAACGATAAGTGCACGATATCAAAAATCTAGATGGTCATGTGGGCTCGTATGGCCGTGTCTAATATGTATAAGGGCAGATTGTGATCTGTGATACGTACACGTAGTATCCCTTAATAAAATATAGTCAAAGATTTATTTATGAAATAGTATATCGGTGCGAGCGAGTGGCGCGGCATCGTCGGTCGTCCAGCGGCGCCTGCCCATTCTACTACCGCCGCGTTATCGTCCAACATGAAAGTGGTCTTTTGCGCGATCTCGCCTGCGATGTAGGCGTGGGGCGCACCTGCTGGCTGGGCGTGGACAGCGCGGCGACCAGGCGCAGCGTGATGGGCTGGATGCGCGCGTCGCTGGGCTCCAGGTGCCGCGCCAGCGAGCCCACCAGCAGCACCACGCTCTGCCGCACGGAGTCGAAGCTGCCGGACTTGGGGGCGCTGTCCAGGAACTCCTCGAACACCGGCAGCTGGCTGCCCAGCGTCTCCTGAACGTGCGAACATACGTTGCGATACGGTGTTCCGATCACGGGCCGAGTTCTAGTACACGACAAAATATAAACGACATATCCGTGTTAACTAGCTAAAAACGGGTCTAATTCGCGCACAAAGAAAATATCAAAATATATAATTTTGACATACCTTTCCGTGTATTTCGACGACCGCCATGGCCGCGTTGAGCATCTCCGCGCGCACGGGCTCGGCGCGGTCGGCGAGCCCGCGGCGCACGAAGAAGCGCACGGCGGCGGGCACCGCCGGCGGCGGCAGCAGCGGCGCCAGCGCGCACACGCCCAGCGCGGCGCCGCGCCGCCCGCCCCACTCGTCCACCTCCGCCGAGATCATGTGCCCGAACGAGTCCACGCGCGCCGGGATCAACTGCAACGGAACCGGAAGCCGCGTCACGCACGCCGCATCCGCCGCGCCCCCGCCCCGGCGCCGCAGCGCGCCTACTGACCGGCAGCTTCTCCTCGTACATGTCCTGCAGGCGCTGCAGCACGGCCTCGGCGGCGCCGGCGCCCCGCGCGCGCACCTGCCCGGCCAGCGCGGCGGCGGCGGCGCGCTGCACGGGCTCGGCCGGGTGCTGCAGCTCGTGCAGGAGCGCCTCCAGCAGCGCCGGCGACGTCGTCAGCTCCGCCGCCGTGGGCACCGCCGCCCACAGCTCCTCCGCTAATTTCCTGAGAAAGTTTAACCCGTCATTTCTTGAAAAATAGTTTTGTTACAAAAATATCACCCAATCAAGTGGCATAACGTTTTTTGAAGTATAAAACAGTTATTCGGTGACGCACCGCACGATGGCGCACTCACTTGTTGTCCTCCGACTCGTCGAAGGTGGCGACGAGCAGCCGCTTGGTGAGCTCGAGCCCGTAGTCCGGCAGCGCCAGCAGCGGCGGCAGCGCGCCGCGCAGGCACAGCAGCGCCCGCAGCGCCGCGTCGCGCACCACCTGCCACCACCCTCACAGTCAGCGACACGGCGTCACAGCCCGGAGCTTCGGGCTCGGCAGACTCGCGGCTACCTCTAGCGGGTTCTGCAGGCCGGCCAGCAGACAGGACACGTCGTCCTGCGTGACGTGTCCGCGCGCCGCGCACGCCGCCGTCTCCAGCAGCGCCGCCGTGCACGCCGTCTGCGACCGCCCCTTCACGCTGCCTGCACACACCGACCGAACATTGTACATCCTGGTTTCGGCACCAAGCTGCATTTGTTTTTTTACTTTTGTGTCGGCTCATGCCTTGTTTGTATAAACTGTTGCAGAATTAAAGATGTGTAGACACTGCCGACAATCATGAGTGTAGCCGTTGGGCAGCAGTTTATCTCGCTCTAGCTATAGCTCGGGTCAAGGCCCAGAAAATACCACGACCCGGCATCTCACTTTCGGCGGCCGTGCTCAGAGTACTGGCGCGAGTACTGTCTCGGCGACGGTACTCACTACTGAGGTCGATGAGCAGGCGGAAGATGTCGTCGATTGGGAAGAGGTCGGGGTTCAGCGGGTCCCGCGGACCCCCGGGACCCCGCAGCGCCGCGTGGTGCGTCACCACCGCCAGCCCCTGCAGCATCGTCTGCTCGTCCGAGCCGCTCGCGGTCAGACCTGGCAAGTGCACCATGCTCGTCAGTGTATGCGTACAATTAAATCGACGTAAAAGCGCGTTTTTTCGACTCGTAGATGCGTCACCTTTCTTGAAAAGCGGGAAGATGTAGCATAAGCCGGGTCCGCCGAAGTGTCGCGGGGGCGGCGCCTCCTCGTCCTCCTCGGGCGGGCGGCGCGTCGCCACCGTGGCGGCGTGCAGCAGCGCCACCGTGCGCCGCGTGGCCGCCGGGAGGCTCTCCTGCTCCCACGCGCCGTCCACGTCGCACTGCGGCTCGTACAGGCTGCGGGAGCACACGCGGCTGTAGGCGCCGGCCACGAGGCGCGGCCCGGGAGCCTACCGCGAGTGTACCCACCGTATGGTGACCCGGGCGACGGTGTGCGCCAGCGCCGGCGCGCGCGGCAGCAGCAGCGGCGCCAGCGCGGCGTGCAGCGCGGCGGCGCGCGCGGCCGCCAGCGGCGAGCGCAGCGCCGCCAGCACGCGCGGCACCACGCGCCGCGCGTGCGCCGCCAGCGCCGGCGCCGCGCCGCGCGCCACCGCCTCCAGCAGCCCCACGCCCAGCTCCACGCGCGCGTTCAGCTGCGGACCGCCCCGACCCGATATATACCACTCTTTTCCATCTATCTAGCGTTGTGGAAAACTTTATTACAGTAGTACCCAACTTATATGGCGCGTCGTGAATCTACGTTCGCGCAGAAAAGAAAGTATGGTCCGAAGATTAACGAAAGAATGCTTAAAACTTACAATCAACCTAAGCTCACTATTATAAGGTTCATAATACACTGCAGCTGTTAGTTCCATCTCACTCTAAGCTCGCTAAGATGGCGGGCGGCTGCCGACCAATAGCGTTACCCGCGCTTTGAAAATTCATCTTCTGCGCAGGTACATCGGTAAGCCATATAAGTCGGGTACTACTGTACATCGATGTAGTTCTCCATAGAACGATATAATGTATAACTCACCACGGTGAGTCTTTTGCGTATTTCCGCCTCTTTAGCGGCTTGGGCTCGGATGGCTTCCTTCTGTTTCGCCGTCAGCGGTACCTGGAAAAATAATGTACAAAAAACCGTCTCGGAAACAAAACAAACGCCACCCGGCGGCTCCGGCGACGCACCTCCTTGAGCTTCCCCTCCCGGCGGCGCTTCTCGTCCAGCTCGCGGCGCAGCTGCAGCTCCTCCTGCTGCTCCTTGTAGCTGTAGGCCTTGCTCTCCCGCTTCACGTTGATCTCCTTGCCGTCGTCGTTCCTGCGCGGACGCGGGCGGGTGAGACGGGGGCGGCTCGGCCGGCCGGGCGCACGCCGGGGGTGCACTCACCCCGGCACGGAGCTCTTGTCGTACAGCTCGCCCTCGGGCGTGAGGTAGGTGAAGTACTCGTCGCGGGTGACGGCGAGCAGCGCGGGGTCGCCGAGCGCGGCGAGCGCGCAGGCCACGGCGGCGCCGGCGACGGCGTCCGCGTTGGTCGCCACCAGACTCGCTACCACGTTAGATACGGTCTGTAGGGGTGAGTAAATTATATGATTCTTTAACGTGGGCCGCTGCAAAGTTACAAAAGAGTGCGTTAATATCACGAAACGGACGGTGCTCTGCGGTCGATCTGAAATCAGGCGGAAATCAAATTAAATGTGGAGAATGGGGTTGAACGAATCAGGGTTTGGACAAACAGGGGGGAGATATAGAAAGGATCGGACAGGTTTTACCTGTACAGTGAATTTCGATTCGAACAAGTAATAAAAAGCCAATGAAGCAAGCAAACTTATAAAAGCACTATTAACAGCGATCCTCGCGTACCTCGTTAGACGTGAACCCTGCGATGTACAGTAGGTTGAGGTCCTCCGCGTACTCCGCGACGAGGTCCCGCGGCCGCAGCCCCAGGTGCCGCGCCAGCTTGTGCCACGCCGTCTTGTTGGCGGCCACGGCCAGCGGGTGGTGCGTGCTGGCCAGCGCCGCCACGGCCAGCCGCGCCGCCTCCTCGCGAGGGTACTCTGCGACCACGCGTACCAGTTCAATACCATACACATATTTAAATACAATATAGATTGACTATGAAGCCGTATAATACTAATACAATATTCAATTACAAAATAACAAGAAATAACATGAATGTAGTTATATCTAAAATATATAATGAAGTGTGATCCGAGACAAGATGGAAAAAAGAGGTCACATGGCCACTCCCATTAATATTGAGCATTACTCAATATGGAGGAGAACAAAGAGGACAAATTTTTTACATATTATTGTCTTACCTTTATAGGAGCACAGAGCTTGAACACACTCCAGTATCGTCTTCCCGGTGACCTCGGCCGCCTTCTCCCCCTCCGGCGGGCTCTTCTCCTTGGAGATGAAGATCTTGCCTTCCTCCAGCACTTGATTCAAGTTGCGCACTAGATGCGTCGCTATGTGTGCGCGGTCCGGCGCGGCCAGCAGCGCCCGCGCCTGCCCCGCGGCGGCGGCGCGCGCGGCCGCGGCCGGCGCCAGCAGCACCAGCACCAGCGCGCGGTACGGCGGGGACTCCCCGTCGCGCGCCGCCGCAGGGTACTCTTGCAGCACCGTGCGGCACAGGCACGCCACCTGTATCAGGACTGATAGAGGGGTGAACGTTACGATGCTTCTTTTTAAAAAGTCAATAAAAATATACGGCGGAAGCGAGCGGAAGCGGATAATTTCAGAATCAACAGTAGGAACGGCGAGTGAAAACTTGAACAAAAAATAAAAGGTAACCCATAATGCCATATCGTTCACGCCATGAAGTTATATTGCTGGAAATCAAAGATATGTAATGCATTTAGAGACAGCTAAACGTCAACCGGTGTATTATAGTCAACGAGAGACCCGCAGACTCAAGCGACAAAGTGGTCGCAGTCTTGATTAAAAATGAATTCGTGAACATTCCTCAAAGTCGAATAAATATTAAAATAGGTAGTACCGTCGTCTGGCGCGGCGGCCAGCGTGCGGTCGTGCAGCAGCGCGTGGCGCTGCCGGTGCAGCAGCGCCGCCCACGCCGCGCCGCCCCGCGGCAGCGCGCGCGCCGTGTCCAGCAGCGCCAGCCCCAGCATGGCCGATATGCCCTCCCACACTACGGGGTGCTGCGGGCAGACCACGGAGTAACGTAACTCGCACGGGGAACACACAGAACGAGACGAAACGTACTTAAGCTATTTCGTTATCAGTTTTATTAGCCGATCGAAACACGTAACTAATATGTGCGATCTCAACGAGGTCATCTCTGGCAGTCAGTCCCTCACCTGCAAAGGCTGCGCCGCGGCCTTCTCGACGGCCTTGGTGAGCAGCGGGCGCAGCGCCTCCGCCTGCGCCGGCGCCGCGCCGCCCGCCGCCACCGCGCGGCACAGCATGCTCGTGTACGCCGTGCGCACCGCCTGCGTCGTGTTCTTAGCTGACATGTTTTTCTGTAACGTGCCATATGAAAAACAAATGAATAAACATATGATTTAAAAAAAACCCTAACTCTTGCCGCTTCACATTATATTATTACCTACTATTGGAGCCAGAGATACATCTTAACAAAAAAAAACAGATTGACTATCAGAACTCAATACTGCACTACTGACAATAGATTTTCCATTGTTTTAAATAATGCAGCAGACTAGTGGTTAATTCCCGAAGTCAACCAATCAGTTGGAATAATGAGCTGCGGCCCACCTTGAACAGTTCCAGTATGTTGTCGTGCAGCGGCTCCGGGCGCGCGGCCAGCCAGCCCGCCAGGCTGTCCAGCGCCACGCACTGCGTGCGCTCGTGGGACTCGCCGTCCAGCACGCGCGCCATCTGCGCCGCCGCCTCGCCCGCCAGCGCCGCGCCGGGGGCCGCCAGGGCGCTCAGGGTGCCCACGCCCTGAGTATTATAATCACATCTACTTCAGGAAACTTCTCGCTCACAGCAATGGTTAGTTCAACTGACTCGTTTCCGAAGTAGCAAGAATGAGCAGAATCCAATTTATCTCAGACTATGTTGATACACAGATCCACGTGTGAAGCTCTGTTATGCCTATAGAACGGCCGCTGCGGTTGGTATCGGCTGCCGCAGTACTCACATGGAGCACGGCGATCTTGTCCTCGCTGGAGGTGAGCTTGCCGCTGGCCCCGTGGTACTCCGCGAAGGCATGCCCCAGCAGCGCCCGCGCCGCCGCCGGCTCCGCGCAGCGCGCCGCCAGCCGCCGCAGCGCCACCAGTGCCTCCGACCGCACCCACTCGTCTTTGGAGTGCAGGTTCACTAGAAAACAGGGAATGATTATTATTCTATTCAAATAAATCATTCTATTACCATGGTTTTATTTGATGGTTCTATATTGAATTTTGTGACTAGCTCAGTCTAATAGCTTGCACATTGATTATCCGGCTTCTTTTCCACACAATAGATTTTCTACAGATATAGCCATCACTCGAATAAAATATTTTTATTTGAGTGCATATTCATAAAAGTTCTCACCGATTAAACTCTTTCCAATATCCACAATGATGCCGTCGAGGAAAATCTTCAAGTTATTCAGCACTTCTCCAACTGCTTGGATGATGGTCTCCGGGCTCCTCAGCATGGCTTTGTGCAGCGCCGGGAGCAGGGTCTCGTGGACCTCTTTCGTGTCGAGCAGCTGAAGCAGCTCGGAGCATCCCTTGATGTAGTTGGAGTTTGGTCGGATCTTCACGCTGATCAAACTCTTTGTGAAACTCTCCAGCATCTTTGGCTGTTTCAAACATAATGAGGTCGAAGTTAGTAAGAAATTATATTTGATGTTTATCTATGACTTTCCAATATACTATTATTCAACACAGCAAATAATGTAATTGACAAAAAAACCCTAATTGTTTACATAGACAACTCAATGTCAATCTCACAGACTAACACAATTTAATCCTATAGGGAAAGAAAACACACTGTGAAATATGATTTGTGTATTTGGGTACCTAGCTAGTATAGCGAAGTGAGAATGTAATACAGTTTCAATGCAACACACATAATCAACATTATGCAAGGTATCTACCCTCACACCAACTCAATATATCCACAGATACAATTAACTACTTTAAACATAATTTGACACACCAGTATCAAATGCTTACTGTCTACGACTACTCGACTCAATTCTACATCACTGACCTTGTGTTGTGTGATGAGAGCTTCATCACCGGTCTGTTTGAGGTGTCTGCAGAGGGCTGAGAAGGTGACACAGATATGTGGGCCTGTGTCGGGAGGCTGCCGCAACAAAATGTCCAGCCATTTGTTCAGCTTATTTTTATCTATGGCACTCCATGATGTGTGTAGCTGAGGAATTAGATGGTAAGTTTAACTCACTGACTAGTGTATAACAACAGTGAAACAAATGAATAGAATCTCACCATAGAGTATGCCTTGGTGTTCTTCCTCTTGTCTCCAAATGCTGTGACCACAGCGAGGAGGTTGGCCTGTGCCAGCACAAGGGTGTTATAGTCCACTTCATCGTCAGTGGCTTTGAGCGAGTTCTCCACGAGGACTGTCAACCAGCGGAGCGCCAACAGCCCTGTCTGGCTTGTGCTCTTACTGAAAACATTAAATATAATATGGTCGAGATAGACAACTCAATATTTTTAATGATATATAACTAAATAGAGTACTGTGAAAAAAATAAATTACCGTAAAGTTTGTAACTTATACTGCAATTTACTTTTAACCTATCATGTGTTACTTGATCACCACTCAAATCACACAATGAAAGCTCAATTGGAAAAATTCAGTTCTTAAGTTAAAATTGAATTCAAATACAAAAAGTATACTTATTTAAACTTTCATGATTATCAGTAATGTTTTATAATTGTTGAGGATTCATTTTACTAACGATGTTGAAGTATTCTTTAGTTGCTCAGATATCTCCAGCAGTAAAGGCAGGAAACCCTTCAGCGTCCATTCCCTGTATGTGGTGCAAAGGTGTACCAGCAGGCCCTTCACATAAGACTGGGACGTAGTATCTCGATATCTGTTCAGTGTCAGGGTCAGCACTCGACAGATATACCGCACAGCTGGTTCAGTAATTCCTGATAAACACAATACATTTCTAAGTACACAGTACATTTTTTACCTCTTTGTAAGCGTGGCAAATAAAAATAATGTATGTATAACCTAACTTATTGTAGTCTATGAACCATTATTTCACATTGTTAAAAAATATTGTGATTCATGGTGCATTTGTAGTTTTTGTAAAGAAACATTCAACACAACTTGTGTGATGTAAATATCAGAGCCTCTTCTCTTTTAATTAACAGCTATGGAAGTGTTATACTGGAGTTGCAAAGTCACCGATTTTCAGTCTTGTACAACTATCAGATACATAATATTCTGATACAGATTTAATAAATAGTATAGAATTTTCTAAATCATGTTTGCTAAACTTATACCTAGGTACTCTAAAATGTTAATGTATCAATCTAAAAATACCTACATAATTATATTTCGAGCCTATTATCAAATATCCAGCCTCTTTGTCCTGCATTATTCCACACAGTAGGTAGATGTAGCTAGCACTTAGTTGAGTAGTTCCTATAGGTGAGCCACAACCCCTAGACTAGATCACCCTCCTCCCATTCCAGGCTGCGCGCGTTGCAGCACGGTGCAACAAGGGCGCGCCTCGCGCCGACCGCCCGTGGGCCGGGTCGATCAATACATTCAAACTTATGTATACCTACACTAACCTGTAGATTTTATGAAACTAGACCCAAGTACATCTTACACACATCAATCAGAGAAAGAGATTAGCAAATATTACCTGGCGTGGACAAAACATCGCGAATTTCTTTTACCACTTCAAGTCTTTCTTTCAAACTTGAAGTCTGGATTTTGTAGGGTGTATCTTTCAATTTCTTTAGAACCTGTAATAAAATGTTTGTTTAATATTTTGTTTTGTATTTGGCGGCAAGAAATAGTGAATTAAGAAAGGACTTACTTCGGAATCTGCCATTTTTCACGAACATTCAGAATAATTTTTAAGTTTTTTGGAAACACACGTTCGCCTCCTGTCAGACAATTTAGACAATTGAGGAAAGAAGGAGAGGGAGGGGAGAGGAAGGACTGCTGGGCTGGCTGTCAAAATCTGGTATAGCCAGACAAAAAAATGAATGAAAGTTAATTAAAAAATCGACTAAAACTTATTTTTGACTATTTAGGACAATATGACTATTGCGAAGTTTTTGAACTGTTGGGAGTGTTGGGACCTAGGAGTTTGTTTTGGCGGGAATCCGATAGTGAGACGTGGTTGGTTTTGTATTATTTTCTCAAACTTGTGTTTCTTCGAGTGTTTATGTGTAATATTGGTGGAATATTAATCATTATGTGTTTGTTAACGTGCACGAGTGTGGGCGAATGATATAAACTCAAAAAACGTGTCATTTCACATTTTTCCCAAAACTCCCAGGAAGTTTCAGTAGAGCATCCACTACTTTACTGAATCGTGACTTTGATGATGTAAATAATTGACTTGACTATACTTGATCGCGATTGCTATATTGCTGTGACTTTCTGACCTACTTTGTCACAGAACAGTAATACCACTTGGGTTACTCGGCTCTTCTTGTGCTATAGTTATGCTGGGATATTGACCAATGTCAAGTACCTACGGAGGGTCCAACCCTGATATTTTTTGTAATACAGATTTACAAAACGATATAATAGTAAAAGTTGAAACATTTATTGTAAATAGGCAATTAAATCGCACTTTTACAAGTCAAACAGCTAATAATTCTCGTTAACAAAAAGAATCATACAAACATAACAACAACAATATTGATAAGTATATTGATTGATTTGAATATGACAACATTGACAACAATAATATCTTGTTCATTCAGAATTCAGAATTGGGGAAGGTTGGCAAAACATCCTTCAGTTGGGTTGGAGAAAGATGAAAGAAAGGAAACTGGTAGGAAATTATCCTCCAAATGTAAATGTGTCATGTATAGTTACTCCTAGTTTAAACCCAGAAGCCGCATTCACTCTAAGTGACAGTACCTATTAAGAATAATTTGACTGAGGCAATAAAAACAGCTAAAGCAGTGACAATAACCGGTCAAGATTTTTAGACCCAAAAATGGGCTCTTAAACTTAATATTATTATTATAACAAGGCTGCTTTATCCCATCAAGAACACTGGTACAACAACATCTACACCGGTGCAACAATGAGCGGCTCCTTCAAGAAGTACCGACGCACACCCAACCTCAACATCCCTGGCGGAATGTAAATAAACTGAGGGAATGCTCTTCCTTGGGATTATCACAGCTACACCCACCACAGGTGGGCTTAAGCTACACTAAGGTATTTCTTCAATTCATTGCTTAATATAGCTAGTAGGATACCCCTATTCTCTCGGGGTTAAAAGTTACAAAATACTTTTGAGACAAAACCCTTTCAGTATGATGAAACTTCAAGCGGTAACATCAAAAATGGAATTGGGCATTTATAGCAAAGTGATTGTGTCATCAGTCTTAGGGGCGATTGAACTAGGTAAAGAAGAACAATTATTTCCAGTACCTACCAATGGGTTTATTAAAAATCCGAATGGCTCTTCTAGGATTATTATCATTTATATTATCATTTAGAACAGTTGAATAAATTCATAAGTATAATAATATATGCAACATGTTCAACTAGAAGTTACAGCTTGTACGCATTGTTTCCTAGCAAAATGGACCTCAAAGAGGCATATACTAATGGCCCCTATATTTAAACATCTTAAAAGATGGTTGCAATGTCTGGTTTGTAGGAAAACCTAGCAATTTAATTTCTTACCATTTGGGGCGTGCTTCATCACCCCTTATGTTTGCAAATATCTTGAAGCCAGAGGTGATGGCTCAGGAGAAGAGAGTTTTTATATGAACTATATTATTATAGAAAACACATTTGAAGTCTGTTCGAAAGATTAGAATTCGTTATAAAGGGAGAAAAATGTTGTTTAATAACATCGAACATAGAATACTTCATTCATCCAAGAGGAACTTCAAACTTTCTCAGTAGAAGAAGAATTCAATTAAATGATAGGTATTGTGTCTATTAAAACTGTAATCTTACAGCATTATGTTCAGGGCACTGGTTTAGGCATACTGACATCGTCATGTCCGACAGTATTGTATGGATATGGATTTCTTACAAAGCAGTGTTTCTTATTACCTATAACAATATAATGTACTTACCTATGTATGAAGTATTATGATAGATACTCCACCCTCTAGCATAAGAGATTTGAGGTGGTGGAGAGACCATACTATAACTGTTTACACAGTTTTATATTAAATAAATAAATAGGTACCTAGGTAGGTACCTATTGAAGTATAGATTGATCGTATAACCCAATAAGATATAGTATTCGGTAATAAGTTTATCTTAGAATCTTCTCGGGCTCTTTAAAGGTGGGTTCAGGAGCATGTTGGGGGCACGAGATAGCCAAGGGGACATGGAAGGAGGAACGGCAACTTTATACCGAGCAATGTTAAAGGTTTTTTTATTATTATCATAACATCAGCTGCTTAGCATTGAAATGTTTCGCGAGAAATAGTAAGAATACAGAGGTTTTACTAAGAATAGAGAATAGAACTCTGATATCCTAGATTTATAGGTCAGGTGGTACCAATACCTGTGTACAGGTTCCAGACTTTCACTCTATTGCAGAGAGCATTTGTAAAGGAAGTGGTTAACTATGGTTATATGCTTAGATTAGCTATGGTGTTATGCATCCTACGGTTCTTCAAAATAAACTTTTGAGGCTAATGTTCAGTTCAGGCTCACTACTGTAGAGTCAGGGGAGAATTATCCTCGATAACATTATATTAACACAAGAATCTTTTCGCATCCAGAATTCCAGGTGTAATAAGTACCTAGTTATAGGAAGGTACCTATACTTATGTTTGTTCACACTAGTTCAACTCATGTGTTCTGTAGGTACCTTGGCACAGATATTGGGAGATAGATGCATTTATTTACAGTGTAACGCAGCTTTTTACTAGTTATGTGTAAAGAATGAAATATTACTTACCTACTAGTTATTTTTTACCGCTTAGTATTATGATATAGAAGTGGTTGACGAAAATCATCAATGGAAAAGCAACAGACATAATGGTTGTTCCCTACTGGGATGGCCAACCTTGGTTCCCGTTGTGAGCCATACATATACTTATGTCAAGTATCCTGGCCCCTAATAAAACTTTGCCTTTGTCAGGTTCTGGAGCACCTCATCCGCTGCACAACGATGAGATGAAGATGCCTGAATGCAGATATATTGTCTGGGAAACTTGTTCAAGACAGGGATTGTCGGATGAAACATCACAAATATGCCTGGCATCTTTTCAAGTAACACTTTAAAGTATATATTATACTTAATTAAATCAGGGACATATTTTGAATTGCAGGTTGCCTTTTGCAACTTACACAATAGAGATTAGGTACTTTGAGAAAAGAGCTTTGGCTATAGGTACTCTTACAGTTCTTAATGAGAAATTATAAAAGAGGGGCAGCGTACAGGACCTCAGACTGAAAGCAGCTGTTGTAGCTCTAGATATACATATAGGTTGACATATTTGTTCTAATGTTATTGTCAAACGATTGTTAGAGGCATATGGAAACAAGGCCTTGTTACTTACTTGAGCTCAGTAGAAAATCCATTATATACCTAAGTACCTTTAATAGCATTAATAACAGGACACCATCCAGACTTAATAGGACAATCTAACTTGGAAAAAGATAGTCTGAGTGTAAAATTAAAAATCCCTGAAATAATAAAATCTTCAGGTCCAGGTAGACATACCAACCGGTGGTAGAGATTTCTTTCTTCCAAGATCAACCTGATGTCTGTCCAGCAAGTACATAGTGTGCATTATTATTTTTATGTTAGCTTCTAAAACCCTCTTTCATCTGTTTTGACATTAGGCCGTTGGGTTAAGGGAACCAAAGCAAGTGGCATTAACGCAGTCATGTTATGGCACATAAATAGTACAAGGCATGCTTCTTCTGCAGTTTAAGAGATAGTTGCTGGAGTAAGTTCCGGAGGGTTACAAAGAATATGGAGGTACCTACCTATGTAGGTAGGTTTATTGTAATTTTCGTATGACCCAGTGAGATGGACCAGTAATATTATAGGTAATATTGTTGTATAATAATTGTACCTTTTCCTCTTATTTATCACTAAACTAGATTGTTATGATGTCATCGGCCCCTCTAGTAGGAGGCCTACAACATCAAAAGAGTCGCAGGCAACAGGTGGATGCAAGTGGCAAATTGTTGTTCGGTGTGGCGAGGCTGATGATGATGATGATGAGATTGTTATGTACTTATAGTTAAAGCACTGCTTAACAGTTGGGGCTGTATATTACCTTAAAATAATTAGGTACTTATACCTACCTTTGATATGATTAATATTAACTACATTAAGGTTTTGTAAATACCTAGATGACAGTGGTATGGTATGGTTATGTTCACACTTTTTAATACCTACCTAGGATGTGTAATAATGAGAATTAAATTGGACTGAATTGGATAGAGTAACAATTACTTATGGAAGTAATTTAGAAATGATTCTTGTCGTAAAGACATCTATAAGAGGTATATCTTATAGACATAGGGGATATTGTCAGAATTAAATTTCTATATCTCCTACAACCTTTTATGCTTTAAACATCCTACATAGTTAATCATGGAAGGATGAGGTCTGAAGTATAATTGGTGATCAAACGAACTTACCTGTAAGTGATGTTCGATCATAATTATATGAAGACCTCATCCTTCCATGATCGGTCCCACCCGAGTTTCTCTCCCCAGGTAACTCATATATACTCATTCTTAAGATAAGAGTCACATTGGCCCGAAGAGATATAGAAATTCGGAACTGGCGGGCTTTGAACTAAATGACATGATTGAAGGGCTGCCATTGGGGTATTGTCTATGACATAGACAAAATAGGCTAAAATTTTAATAAATTTTGTTTTGGCTTTGAATATCGTGTAATTGGCGCGTATGGAGATCGATACTACATAGTTAATCATGGAAGGATGAGGTCTTCATATAATTATGATCGAACATCACTTACAGGTAAGTTCGTTTGATCACCAATTATAATAAAATACTTGACACTGGCTATATGCACAAACCGTGCGAAGCCATCACTAAAACAAACAAACCAACAAACAAACTGTTGGGACCTTGGTGTTTTTAAATGTCAATGTCAACATTAAAATAAGTGGTACTGTCAATGTCAATAATTGTGTTTGGCAATTGGCTTTCTGCGTTTGTTTTTCCACAATATTTTGCATTTTTAATAGTACGTATTGTACGTTATCATTCGCGCAAAATCCATTTTATTTCTAAATAAATTTGCCATGTATCATTCAAATCAATATATAAATCAACCAGCATTTGTGAATGTTATTTTCATATAAACAAAGTAATGTAACCTACATCATTGTAGAATTTACAGAAATGGATGAAAGACAGCAAGAGTTAACAAAACTAAAAGATTTTATTGAAAATATCGATAAAGAAACTAATTCGTTGCTTCAAGATCTACAATGGGATCACAAACACATAATAGGGGTTAGTTAGGTTTGCTTTTGAGATCACATTCGATGAATCGTTCCCTTGTATGAGCGTAACCGTCTATGACTATTCGTTTCCAGAGCACGGCAATGGTATCTTGTAAATATGTGGCCAACCATAGGATACCTGTGGACACAAGAGAGGCTCATGAGAAGCAGTGTTACTTAACCCGGCAGGGGTACAAGAAAGATAACCTTCTACTGCCGGATCCCATGAACCCCGATGCTAACACAGTTGTTAAACTGGGTATGGAATTATTTAATGCGCTTTTAGCTGCCCTCGTGCATTTCATGCAGTTCAGTATTTGTTTTATTTTCAGATACACAAGACATAATGGAAATTATCAATAAAGCATCTTCATCAGATCCTTTGTTTCGAAGAGGTAAACGAAGTTTGGGTTCATACTAATTCTTCTGCTAAATCATAATATACCTACATCTGTTTTGTAATGAATATTAAACATAATATGTATAATTTTCGTTACAGTTATAAATCTTCTCACAAATTCCTGGCCTAGAAATTCTATAGCAGTGTGATATTGTATCCTTTAAAAATATTTGATGGCTTTTATTCATTATGGTAAACAGAACACTCAATCTTTGAAGTGAATATTATCATTATTACTAAATACAATTAAATATTACTGACACTTGCCAGTAAAAGACAAAAAAAAAGATGTATAAATGCTATAAATGATCAGTTGACAATCACATACTAACATAATATTAAGAAAAACCCTTGTCTTGATGGAAAGTTAAAATCCCAGTGCGGGCGCGTACCAATGTGTTTCTTTATAAACATGTCTGTAATTATCAGTATTATCACTCACTTATCGGTGAAAGAAAACATGATGAGGTAGCCAACATGCACGGGAATTACTTCGGAGGGATGTTATTCACCAAACTGGACCAGGCCCCCATGGTGCATTATGGCCTAATTCCCCTCACGAAAGTGAGGGGAGGCTTTTGCCCAGCAGTGGGACAGTACAGGCTGAATTATTTATTTATTTCTGTTAAAGCTATTTTTATGTTTATTTTTCCACATTGATTGTACCAACAGCATCCTTAGCTTATGGTGTACGTATGGCGCCAGAGCCCCTCAGCTTAGAGCGCCTACAGCAGGTGTACTCGGCAGACGAGCGCCGGGCCATCCATGATGCAGTGGTCAGTGCTGCGCCGTTCTGCCACGACTTAGCAGACCTGGCGTTGGGCACGTAAGTTACTCAATAACATAACATATCTTGTTACACAAAAAAATATCACTTGAGATTATCTAAAAAAATATTATTAATAATGAGAGACGATGGGGGTTAAATGTGAAGTTATTGTATATCAGACTGTTTAATGTTTAAGCTGGGTTGTTTGCATTTGTAATAAGTTGCGTATTTTACTGCATTAAGAGTGTTTGTGTTTCAAAGCATATAAGTGAAGCGTGCAATTATTTCGAAAAAATTATCAATACCTGTTTGAAGGCGGCAGCTTAGATACATGCATCAATGTTATTAGAATTGTCTGATTTAAGTTCACTATTGGTAGATAATTTTAGGTTTCTACCTTGCGGGATGCGGGCTGATCCCAGTAATAATTAGGGGGGAAGTTTCTGCGAGTGGAGAGTCTCAAGATGGCCGTGAGGTGGTAACTTTAATCACATGTAACTAGTGGGAAATGCTACGTACCAATCCAGCACCAGGAAGAGAGAATATCCAGCTCCAGTTGTCCACAAATACGCCACTTCACTTTGTAGGTATCACCGTGGTATCGATACACCGGCCGGCGGCGGGAGCGTCACTTTGGATTGTCGTTTACACACGTAACAGCGGGGTTGCGAGGAGCGGAGTCCGAGATTCCTATTGGAATCTATCTATGCGGGGGATGAAGGCTAACACGACACGTTAACTTTCATGTAAATTGATGCGGTTGAGCGGAGCGTCGCGGAGGTCCGATTAGGCAGACGTGCGAGGTCGAACTAGCGGAAGGAAATGCGTCGCCGCATAGAACGAACTTCCGGAGTGCATCTTTCGCTCCTGCGTTCATTCCTAAGCGTAGATCGGTGCGTTTGGCATCTCACCACAGATTACACATAAAAAAGAACCATCCCCCCGGCCTTCAGGAGATAAAGAAGTCTCCTGAACTAACAAGAGAAATATAGAGAGATGCTAAACAAAAAAAATGCGGAAGGCGGATGCGGAAGTATTCTGCTCCCAGGGAGACAGAAAAACTTGAATTAAAAATATATTAAAACTAAGAGAGGGTAAAGTTAAGTTTATTGTGAAGGTAGAACACAAAGCTTCACAACAGGTCGTACATATGTACCATTTTTTGTGCGTACCGTTACTACTCTGACGGTGCCGTCAGATGCCGGATGTATATCCTCTACAATGCCTAAAGGCCACTGCAGCGGCGGTGAGTTTTCCGTTTTAAGTATAACTACAGTTCCTTTTGTCACCGGATTAGATTTAGTATTCCATTTAGCGCGGGTTTGTAAAGTATTTAGATATTCTTGTCGCCAACGATTCCAATATCTCTGAACGATTTGGTCAGTCAAGCGTTTATTGCGAACTAAATCTGCCGATGTAGGATTAGAGCGTGCGTCATAATGAAATGATTCCAGCGGACCCGGAGTGAGAAAGTCAGATGGACAAAGAGCCTTGGGCTCCGCGGGGTCAGAACTTAAAACAGCGGTTAGCGGTCGACTGTTGAGGAGCGATTCAACTTGAGTCAAAACGGTAAGTAACTCTTCATACGTGAGCAAAACATCACCGATTACGCGTTTTAGAATTAGTTTTACGCTGCGGACATTGGTTTCCCAAATGCCACCAAAATGAGGAGCACTGGGCGGGTTCAGATGCCAGGATATGCCTTGTGTGACCGTTTCCTCTGCGAAGGAATTGCAAAAGGCTTTAGACTTGAGAAAGCCATTCAACTCGTCTAGTTGGGCTTTGGCGCCTAAGAAGTTTCCACCATTGTCTGAGAATAGTTCTAGACAATTGGAACGTCTCGATATGAATCGACGGAAAGCGCGAAAAAAAGAGTCCGTACTCAAGTCTACAGCTAATTCTAAATGTACTGCGCGGGTCACTAAACATGTAAATAAACAAATGTAGGCCTTTTCTTTGCGAGCGCCGCGGTATCTGCTTATCAGTATGTTGATGGGACCGGCATAGTCCACACCAGTTCGCGAGAAAGGCTTTGCTTCGTTTACGCGAGGCGCGGGGAGGTCCGCCATGAATGGCGCCTCGGTACGCGGATTTACTTTGAAACATTTGTTACAAAGGCGAAAGCGACGTTTTACTATGCTGCGTCCGGAAATTATCCAGAATTTTTGTCTCAATAATGACAACAATAAATGCGGTCCAGCGTGTAAATATTTGCGGTGATAATAATCGATTAAAAGATCAACAATATGATTATTTTTGGGAAGCAGTAGGGGATGTTTAGCGTCAAAGCTGAGCGACGATTTTTCTAAACGTCCTCCCGTGCGCAGTAAACCATTTTCCAAAAATGGCGTGAGCGGTATTAACGATTTTGAGACTTTGCGATTATTTGAGAGGGCGATAATGTCGTGTTTGAAATGCTGTTGTTGAAGTGCTTTTACAACAACATTTTCTGCATACTGTAGATGCGAAAGTTCCATTCTATTGGAACGCGGAATTTTTCCTAAAAAGCGGTATAGATATACGACTATGCGGAGCAGCTTGGACCAAGAAGACACTTTCTTAGCCAGCGTGCAAAGAAATTGCGGTTGTTCTTCAGTACTGATGAAAACGTTTGTGCATTTTTTTAATCTCTAACAGTTTGTCATCAGCTGAGAGATCAAAAGTGAACCGGTTAATCGGCCACGTATTCAAGTCGTCACAAGCCCAAGGTGGACCGTGCAACCATAGCGTGTGATTCAGGAGTTGAGCGGGAGAAAGTCCTCTGCTAATACAATCGCTAGGATTAAGCGTCCCATCAATGTGGAAGACATGTTTGGGATCAAGATGCTCTTGAACTTGAGCGATGCGGTTGGCAACAAATGTGTCGAAGCGATGCGGTGCGGAATGAACCCAATGTAGGGCCACCGTTGAATCAGTGAACGCGAAAATGTCATCGATTTGACAGCGAGGCGATATAGTGTCGATAACAAACCGCATGAGCTGAGAAAGCAACAACAGAGCGCAGAGCTCCAAGCGGGCTAACGAAACGACCTTGAGCGGGGCGACTTTACTTTTCGCGCAGATTAAATTAATCTGATTAGGGCCAGACTCGGGCTGTATGCCTAGGTATACTACGGCACCCATCGCCTTTTCACTCGCGTCGGAAAACCCTAACAGTATTACGCGAGCGTTAGGTACAATTCCTAGAAAGCGCGGTATTTTAAATTTTTCTAAGGCGGGAAGTTCGCTTAGAAACCGATTCCAAGCGACGCAGATGTCATAAGGCGGTTGATCGTCCCAATCGATATTGGCGATCCAAAGCGCTTTGATTAGAAGTTTCGCGTATAATATCACAGGCGCACAAAATCCGTTTATGTCCCACAACTTCGCTATCGTGGAAAGCATTAAGCGTTTTGTACATTTCGTCTGTGGATTGAATTTAAGCGCGATCATCAATGAAAATTCATCCTCATTCGGTGACCAGATCAAGCCGAGCAGTTTTAAGTTGTCCTCTTTGTCGAATTCAATTTTAGAGGTCACGCGGTTTTCTTGCGGAATTGCGTTTACAACGACGGAGGAGTTGCTCATAAATTTGACTAAATCGAATCCTCCGCGTTTAAATAGTTCGATTAAATCGCGGGCTAACTGAACTCCCTCAGAATCTGTGCGCACCGAAGTGCCTAAATCGTCCATGTACAGATCATGCGACGCGACCTTGGAAGCGAGCGGGAAGTCAGTTTCACTATTCGCGAGCTGCCTGACAGTTCGCATCGCCAAGAATGGCGAGCAACGCAGGCCGAAACATACTCGGTTGAATCGGTACAATTTAACTTCATCGTCTCCGTCAAATTTATACAAAATATTTAAGAAACGGCGGTCTTCTTCGCGTATACCTACCTGCAAAAACATTTGTTTTATATCTGCGGTTAATGCGACCGGAAACAATCTAAACTTTAAGATTATCGCGGTTAAATCTGCCTGTAAATTTGGCCCAGAGTGCAGAACATCGTTTAACGCCACTTGGGTACTCGACTTCATACTCGGATCACAGACAAGTCGTAGCGGTTTTCCAGGTCGGCTTACGCCGTGATGCGCGATGACGTAATATCCGTCATTTTTATTTAAAGCGGGAGCGGGAGAAACAATATCGTTTTCTAGATAATCTGTCATTACTTGATCGTAGTCACTTTTTAATGTTTTGTTTGTTTGGAATTTACGATCAAGATAAGAATAGCGGCGCGTTGCGGTGGTCAAGGAATCTCCTAGCAAGGTGGAAGGTTGTGAAAAAGGCAAGGCGGTTTCATAACGTCCTGACGGAACGTCACGGTGCGTATTAGCGACATAGAAGTCTTCACATTCTTGGTCAGCTCTAGACATATGTTTTTGTGTGGGTACGGACTCGAGCTGCCAAAACTTGGAAACTAAATCCTCAATCGATTCATCACTCGATGTGAAGAAGGAGCGGTTAGTTTGGTTATGCGCGGTGTCATTATTATAGGAAGGTAGCGAGGCCGTTGACCCCATGACTACGTATCCGAATGCGGTTTCCAAGGCGTCGGGTTGACCCGGAGGCCCCAGTAATTTTCCAGGCCGCAAGATTTCGGCAAACACTTCGGAACCCAACAAAACCTCAATGGGTCCAGGATTATCGAAACGCGGATCAGCGAGCGGAATTTCGAAAAGATGCGTGGACGCGGAGACATCAATGGAACAAGTCGGAAGTTCATCCGAAATTGTTTTAATCACAAGCGGTTGAATTTGCAAACAAAAGTTGCGATCGAGACGCGAGTACAAGGTCAGGTTTGTAATGCCTAAAATAGGTTGCGAGCTGCTGCCTATTCCCATTACGGACTTATCCGAACAATCATTAAAGACGCGGAGACCTAACTGCTTGCATGCCTGCTTAGTTATAAAGTGATTTTGCGATCCGTTATCAATTAAAAATCTAACTTTCCTAACGGACCCGTCATTAGATTTCACGTCAGCGAGAGCGGTACCTAACAAAACATTTTGTGATTTCCGTTCGTGACTTAAGTTCGCGTTAGCGCTCATACTACAAAGCGATACAACTTTATCACTAAGCTTCGAATCATTACTGCGCGATACGAGCGGAGCGGGTGCAGCGGGTGGCGCGGGTGGCGCGGGTGGAGCGGGGCGGAGCGGCGGCGCGGACGTAGTATCGTCAAAGAAATGCAGCATACTATGATGCTTTTGTTGACAGTGCTTGCATGTATTCGTAGACTTACATGCGTATGCGGTATGTTTTTTACCGAGACAGTTAATGCATGCATTACTGTTTTTAATAAATTTATAACGGTCGCGGGACGATAACGTTTTAAAGTGAGAACACGAATAAAAGTTGTCGTGTTCTGGTTGATCACATAACGAACAACTTTTTGTTGTGTTGTTGTTGTTGTTGTTATTGTTCACAACAAAAGAACGCACGTTGTTTCGAGGCGCAGCAGTATTATTCTGAATCTTAGGTTTCGCGTAGGCAGGGGAACCTGACTGGTCACCTGTGCGGTTGAGAACTTTGACGCGGTCGCGGACAAAAGAAATTAACCCGTCTAAATTAGGTATTTCATCGCCTCTGTTTTCCATCTCGAATAAGCGAGCGGTCTCTTTATCTAGCTTTTGAAGCACGGTGTATGTCATGACGAAGTCGCAAACATTAGGTAACTTTAGGTTATTTAATGCTAAGTAGGCATTAGCGAATTGATCTATAAAAGACTCAAGGTTATTTGCGGTTGCGGATGCGATAGGTTTTAGAGAAAACATCTGATCTAGGTATGTAACGGCTAGACTGCGTTTATCTTCGTATTTCGATATGAGTGCGTTATATATCGTGTTATAGTTTTCCGCACAAGGAACAATACCTGTGCAAATGGATTTCGCTTTACCCGTGAGTTTACCTATCAAGTAATACATTCTTTCCGTGTCAGACAAAGATGTATTTAAATGCACAGCGTTATTAAATGTGGCATAAAACAATGGCCAATTTTGCGGTGTTCCGTCATATTCCGGAATTTCTATCGGAGCTAATCTAATCAATGGTTTACTCGACGTAGTCTTAGCTTCTACTTTTGTATGCGGCGGCGTAAACAACGACATTTTGCGTTTAATGCGGCAATACATATCTTCAAACGACAACCAATTTTGAAAGTTAGGAATAGCTTCCTTATCAGTTTTTAATAAAGCTGTATTGTATTCTTTCGCGTATAATTGGAAGTTATTTCGGACATCTTCCAAACTTTCGACTGAGCACAGAAAATTATCAAGTGCTACAGGATCATTTAAATTACAGGTCGAATAATCGTAAATGACCTGAAGGCGTTGAACAAATAAATCTCTTTGACCTTCTAAAAGTTTCAATTTTTGTTCATTAGCGGCCATGATGAATTGATGACCTAGTTGCAATACGTAGGTATCGTGCGGAGATATTGAAATAGAATGCGTTTGCGTTAAGTTTTTATTGAAATAATGCGGGAATTAATTTAATGCGGTTACAGAAGGAACGTATTTAATTTATGTAGCTAAAATATTAAGCTTTCGTGAAGATGTATGACGATAACGATGTAGCGTGTACGCACGAAAAATAGTACAAAGATGGCGAATTTTTTTTCCACAACTAGAAATAATTAAATATGAATTAGAAACAGCTAATTATCACCGAAATCCGGTGTCGAAGGACCATTAAATGGTAGATAATTTTAGGTTTCTACCTTGCGGGATGCGGGCTGATCCCAGTAATAATTAGGGGGGAAGTTTCTGCGAGTGGAGAGTCTCAAGATGGCCGTGAGGTGGTAACTTTAATCACATGTAACTAGTGGGAAATGCTACGTACCAATCCAGCACCAGGAAGAGAGAATATCCAGCTCCAGTTGTCCACAAATACGCCACTTCACTTTGTAGGTATCACCGTGGTATCGATACACCGGCCGGCGGCGGGAGCGTCACTTTGGATTGTCGTTTACACACGTAACAGCGGGGTTGCGAGGAGCGGAGTCCGAGATTCCTATTGGAATCTATCTATGCGGGGGATGAAGGCTAACACGACACGTTAACTTTCATGTAAATTGATGCGGTTGAGCGGAGCGTCGCGGAGGTCCGATTAGGCAGACGTGCGAGGTCGAACTAGCGGAAGGAAATGCGTCGCCGCATAGAACGAACTTCCGGAGTGCATCTTTCGCTCCTGCGTTCATTCCTAAGCGTAGATCGGTGCGTTTGGCATCTCACCACAGATTACACATAAAAAAGAACCACACTATAATTATACTGAAAAAGAAAATGATTTATACATTCTCCCCACCAGTTCTGCCGGTGGACAGCAGACGGACAAGGCGAAGAGTCGCATGGAGATCCTGGCGGAGCTCCGCGACATGAAGAGGCGGCGCACCAAGTACCGCGTCGCCGTCAAGACTACTAACTACTCCGACGTGCTCAAAGACGTCATCAGGACGCAGGTATGAACCACGGCAAAATTAATATCATAACATGATTGTTGTTTTCTTATTCGGAGAAGACATCCATTTCTTAGCAGTGCTTTTAGTTTATTGTTGGAAAATAGGGGTTTCCAGTCAAGCTTCAAATGAGCTTCAACATCGTTTACTGCTTTTCATTGAGCAGTACTGTTGACTACCTTACGTCTCCACACCTCTCTGTCACCGAAATATTGGATAATTTTTTTTCCACAGATGGAGTTGTACGCCGAAGCGAAAGGTATTTTTATAAAAACAGATTACGGTCCAAAGACATATGTCAGTATGAACATGCCAAAAGTAAAAACTGAAATTGAAGCTACTGTTTCAACAATCGAGCAAGAAAAAGCGTCTCTGGGCGCTGATAACTACAATGATGGTTCCAGACGATATGCGCCAATCAAGCAAGAATGGGTGTCTCCAGATGGTGATGACTACAGTGAAGCTTCTAGAAGACGCAAAGAGAGAAGTAGAAGCAGGGACAAGCGTTATGACAACAGAAAGAGTCATAATCGAGAACGCGAGCCTAGAAGACATCATTATTATGATAAAGGTCATTCCTCAGAGAAAAGAACATACAGAGAACGCAGTCAAGAAAAGGGCAAATATGCTTATAAAGAAAGAAGACGGTATGATGAGAGGCTTTCGAAACGAGATAAGTATTACGACAGGATAAAAGAAGAAGAAGGCACATCTCAAGATATAGATGAGAACAGGAGGAACTCCAACATACAAGAATTGAGTGCTCCAAACCATAGTCGGGGAGTTGGCGAGGATCGTAGAAAACATGATAGGAATTACGGCCATGAATCTAAGAATAAACACAAATATAATGATACTAAGGAAAACGATAAAAGAGATAGAAGATACAAAGATGGGGCAAAGGATCGCAAATACGATAATTACTATAGAATGCGAAATGAAAAGAAGAGATTGCAAGATTCTGACAGATGCGGAGAACAAAGACACAAATTAATTGATTATCAAATAAAACAAGAAAAAGAGGATGACTAAGTACGATGATTGATACTGCGGAGAGAAAGAAACGAAAACATTTGTTAGTCCATGTCAAGATTCTAGACATGTAGTGTTAGTCCTATCTCATACGACGCTGTTATGTAAAGATACCCATCTTAAAATAAATAGCATCAGAGAACTTTACTGTTTTTATATCATTATATGCAAAAGTGTAGGTATAATATTTAAATTATTAGCATATTTTCACCATTAACTTCATCTAAAGCATTTTAATGTGTTCTTAGACGATTTTTGTGAGTGATCAGTAGCCGTGTATTAATACGGTACGAATTCTGTATAATATACTTATTTGAAGTAAAGTCGGCCGGTGTGACGGCGCGCGCACATCCGTTAAGATCATTGCTTCCTATGATGTGAGGTATTTTACTGATTGATCCTATGATGTCTCTGAGTAATCTGACTCATTTTCTCAATGAAATATTAAAACCATAGTTTGCCACAGTGCCCTATTCTCTGTCATAACAAAGTGCGTAGGTAGGTACCTAAGTACCCACCCACCCTATCTTTAGCATAGTCAATATGAACGTCAGGTAGTGAATTAAAATCGAAGAAAATAGCAATAAATCCATATTGTTTGGTTTGATTGTGATGTGAAATCGATGGGAACAATATAATAGTAAACCTAAGTAGATAGTATAGATTATTAGATATCTTACAAAGTAGAAAACCGTGACTATCGATCAATGAACACGTCTGAATTGTAAATGAGAAACCCATATGAATGAACGCGAGAGAAAGTACCCCATTAGCGAACGGTCATCTGATCGATCAACGGTGACTGGAGGAAAAATTTAATTGGGTTGGCTGAAAAAGAAAAAGGGAGGTTCAAGTTTTAAAATATATACCATATATAGCAATATATACCATGTTTAAACAATACACTCACAAAGTTTGATTTGCAACGAACGACTAAGCTCTAGGTAGGTACAAGAGTCAGGACAAAATCGCAACAAAGTTAGTGTCATATTTATTACTTGTTGAAGGGAATTATGTATCTACATAGTTTTAAAGATCCCATTACATCATTATATTGATGTATATGTAGGTGGTAATCCATAAGATGTTCCTATAAATTGTGGTACGATATGTCACGCGAGTCGTTTCTCCAACGCCGCGTCTAAAAACAAATAAACGCATAATTAATCAGAACCTGGAACGCTTAATGAACGAGTGATTCAGCGCATAAAAGGCAATAAGTACAATTTCATATCAACGGTATGGATGACTATACTACTTAGTATTTATGTAGTTTATGTGGCCCCAAAATGTACGTAGACCTACAGTCAAAATGTTACAAACAAGAAATGTGTACTTTGATTCTGTATAATAAAAGCGTCTTTGGCACTTTTATGGAACGGACTTTCTGCTCTGCACATTTTTTATTGAGAAGCATAATAGACGGGAAATGCGCAAGGTATTTCGTCAGATTCAACGGAGTTATCGTACTGGCTTTATACTGCACTAGTTGACCGGTTTCTAGGTAGACTTGTAAGCTGATAGACCAGTGTGCTCGGCTCGTGGAATGGGTGCGCGCAATGAGACTGTGACGCCTTTGAGCGCGCGTCGCTGAAGTGAGATAGAAAGTTCGTAGAAAGGTTATGGGGATCTGACCATCTGTCTGACAATAAAGTTGAGCTCGTGACTCGTTGACGTCATTCTGGGGAAACGCAAGGTGCGATGGTTAATCGTTTACCCCTTTGGTTCTTCAGCGAGAAGAAAATTATCTTACATCCACCTGGTGCCGGCCTGTCGACGTCATTTTGGCTAGAGGACAGATGTCTCCTATCGTCACAAGGCCACAGCACACTGTGAATATTTCATCTTTCTATTTAATATAATCGAGTTTGTAAACTCTCATATAATAAAAACGTGTTATAAAGAGGCTGAACATAGCCGACATACGAACCTAACTCGCGTCTTTTGAATCTGATCTTCATCATGATCAGTCATGTTAGGTGAGTGTTATATGAACCTAATTATACCAATGCCACGCTGTTGTAATTAAGCCGTTTTTATTAAGCACATTAGCACTAATAGTGTAGCGTGTCAGTCCGCCTGTCTGTCCGAGGAATACAATAGACAATACGATTGCTAAATCCAGGATTACGATTTCCATAGTTGCGTCAGCAGAGACATACGGTACTTAGGTATATTACGGAGCTATTGTATCGACGATTATTGATTTATACGTATATATCATACACGTATATACATATTTTATTTGCATTTTTACCGGCCCTAAAGCGATTGTGCAATAATGGTAAGTGAATTAAATATTACCTAATTACTTAAGTGCGAATAATTGCAAAAAAAAAGCAATCTTTACAATTATTATGTTGATAAATACCATCGATGAGATAAATAGGTAGGTACCTATAAGTGCAAAGATATAATCGTTGATTATTATTAGAGCTTCTAAGCATCAGCGCGTATTGTGAAGAGGTTCCCCTGGTTGTTCCTTTTGTAAGTGAGAT
Organism: Hylaea fasciaria; assembly: GCA_905147375.1. Classification (NCBI taxonomy): domain Eukaryota; kingdom Metazoa; phylum Arthropoda; class Insecta; order Lepidoptera; family Geometridae; genus Hylaea; species Hylaea fasciaria. The sequence goes on from LR990194.1 coordinate 542,893, forward strand.
ATAGATAAACCTATACTTAAATAATATTTCAACGAAGTGAGAACAATAATTATTTTAGTTTTAGTATTATACAGTTCAGAATATCTTAAATAATTATTTATATAGTCTCCTAAAAACGTTTTCCTCTAACATTAACGGTTGAGGAGTACCTGCCCTTACTGCCCCGTCTCAAAAATTCAACCTGTATAGTTTTTTTCGGTGCACCCAGAATCGACACCATCGCGATCTATAAAAATAACTCATTATTATTGAGTGATCTATAGAGGCTGCGGCCGTCGCGCGGTTCGTCATACTAATTTCACGGAGCGTGCGTCTAGCACAATATCTTCTACCGTTTTTTAGGTACATTCTAGCCGCGAACAACAATAATGTTGTATCAATTTCTACATTGATTTGAACTGCGTAAATCGACGAACATTTTGGCATGTTTTTGTAATTGCTGTCAGTAAGTGATCTCGAATGAATCGTGTAGGTAGGTATATGGTAAGGAATGTTCAATGGGTTCCGTATAATGGCGTTAGCCTGTGTCTGTTAAGCCATGGGAACCGGTCCATGTACTAGGCGATGCCTTAAATTGGACTTCGGCGTCGATCGACATAACGCGTTTAGAAATATCAAAAGCAAATAGATACATAATTTTATATAGGGCAGAGTAGGTACGGTAAGGAGCCAAGTGCGCAGGCAGGATTACCCACGACGATGATGGCCCATTGTGGGTGGGCCTTTTATTGTTCTTTACAATAAGCAAATAAAAAAAATCTGTATTTGCCTACTTGTTAAGTAATTACATAGTACGGGAACCGATGACACATACCTACCAAGCGCTACGAGGAACGCTACGTCGTTGCGCAAGATCTACCGACCGCCCGTGAGAAGATGCCACCGTGAGGCACCGTGTGACTGTCGACTCATCGATTTCATTGAAACCAAATATAACGTTAGGGATTCTTTTATTGTATTCGTCACTTTCGGTTCTTACATTGAACGATCGTCGCGCATCTTAATTATAATTAAATTGTAATAATTTTAATAGAATTAAATTACTTTTAAATTCTATTTCGGTTTTTTTTGTATCCTCAACGACGGCGCAACGTATTTGGCGCAGTCGGTAGGATACTCGCGGTCGGTTTCGCGTTTTCGAGAAGATTTCCGTTTCGCAAAAGCCCTCCGTGTGGCTCTCAAGCTGCGTCGCACACCCATCGTGCGTCAGAGTATCCGAATCTACACGTCGCGCCGCTACGAGGTATCCAGCCATCGATAAGCAAAGGGACCGAAATGTTAATGTGAGTACATTAGATTCTTTTTAGTGATTGCTCATTCCTAGCCATAGCCTGTCCTTATAATTTTCCAAGATTTTTCATTTACGAAGATTCAGGGACCGTAGGATAATTAGTAATAGTAGACAGATTTATATGGATAGTGGCAGAAATTTAAATTTAAGTACAGTTGAAGAACAAGAATATTACGAAAGACCGAACAATATGTCTGAGTTAGATACTATATATAGGGCCTTACGCCTAGTGCCGGATTTTGATGGAAATCCTAATGTGCTGACCAGATTCATTAAATTGTGTGATGAACTTGAAATTCAATTTTGTAATTCGCAGTGCAGTGAATTAAGTAAATGTGGATTTATAAACGGAATTTTGAACAAAGTGGTAGGTCCCGCTGCTCGCTTAATTAATACAAACGGTATTCCCAATAACTGGGCTGGCATTCGTAGTGCTTTAGTGAACAACTTCTCAGACCAACGTGATGAGGCAGCTCTTTACAATGACATGGCTATTTTAACCCAAGGTAATGGTACTCCTCAAGAGTACTATGAACGCTGTCAAAATCTATTCAGTACAATTATGACGTACGTGAGCTTACATGATACTGTACAAACGACTATCGAATCTAAGCGTGATCTGTACAAGAAATTAACCCTACAAGCGTATGTGCGCGGACTGAGCGATCCTCTTGGGTCGCGTATTCGTTGTATGCGCCCTGAGACGATCGAGAAGGCGTTAGAATTCGTGCATGAAGAAATTAATACCATGTATTTACAAAACCGAAACCAAAAATTACCTGACAGAAAATTACCGAATTTTATGCCTGTGTCGAATAATAATTTTTCTAGCGGATTTAAAATGCCCGTACAGCCGTTTACAATGCCGGCTCCTAGACCAATTAATTATGGTATGCCAGGCCCCTCGCGACCTCAGTTTTCACCGAATTCTCCACCACAATGGAGACCGAATTATTATCAACCCCGCCAATTTGGCCCGACTCGCACCCAGCAGATTTTCAGGGCTCCCCCTGCAAATTACAACCCCCAGAATAATTCTTTCCAAATGCCACAAAGATTTAACCTGGCACCACGTCCTATGAGTGGTGTGAGCCACTTTGTCCAACGGCCACTACCACCAACGGCGCCCGCTCTTACAGGGCATGATTGGCGAAAGTCAGGAAATCCACCCCCGACAAATTACTTCAAGGTCAGGGAGATGAATTTTAATGATTGTGTGAACGATTACGCGGAATATTGTAACGATCCCTACGAGCATTATTATTATGATGGTTACGAGTTCCCAGAATATCAGTACCCCTGTGAGTACGAATCATCCCTTCAGGAATATGTAGAATACCCGCAAACGTCTGATGGTCAGAATGAAGACGTTAATGCAAAAATTACTGAACAGGATTTTCAGAAAGTCCAGATGTCCGACATATTAAAATAGAAATTAACCTACAAACTCAAAGGCAACTTCCGTATATTCAGATTTCACACCCACCTATGAAACTATTAATTGACACCGGAGCTAACCAATCTTTTTTAAGCCCGGCGGTAGTGAAACAATATTATAGTGAGTTTCCTTTGAACTATGACCCCTTCGAAGTATGCAATGTTCACGCTAAGACTAGAAGCGACTATTCAATTACATTGCCCAGCTTCAATGAATTTAATGACGCATCCGATGTGACATTTTATGTCTACAAGTTCCACGATTATTTCGATGGACTAATTGGAACAGACTTACTAGATAAATGGGAAGCAGTGATAGATTATAAAAATAAAGTACTAACTACCAAAACAGCCTCAAATCCGATCGCAGTGTATGACTCACGAAACGCTAACCTGTTCGAAGATATCATACCCGCAGGTATTTCTAAATTGGTAAAAATCCCTATTAATATTCACGAGGGAAATGCGTTTGTAGAAGAACAATCTATTTCAAATTGCATCGTTAGCGAATGCTTAACAACGGTAACCAATAATCGTGGAATAGTTCAAGTGACGAACCCAAGTCGAAATGACGTCATTTTTTCAATGGACCGAGCGGTTTCTGCCGAAGTGTACAACATCGAGTGCACTCGTTCTGAACCACATTCCGAAAGGTCGAAGGAAGTACTCGCGCGCCTCCGTACAGATCATTTAAACGTTGAAGAGCGCACGAACTTAGAATTACTTTGTACACAATATGCGGACGTCTTTTATTTAGATGGCGAACCCTTGACTTTTACGAACAAAATTAAACATTCCATTAAGACAACTGACGAGCTTCCGGTTTATACAAAAAGTTACCGATATCCATTCATTCATAGACAGGAAGTGCAAGAACAGATTGGTAAGATGTTAGAACAGGGCATCATTAGGCCTTCAAATTCTGCATGGAGCTCCCCTATTTGGGTTGTAGCTAAGAAAGCTGACGCGTCAGGAAAAGCTAAATGGAGAATTGTAGTGGATTTTCGAAAACTTAATGAAAAAACTATAGATGACAAGTATCCAATTCCAAATATAGCAGATGTCCTAGACAAGCTAGGTAATTGCCAATATTTTACTACGCTAGACCTAGCTAGTGGCTTCTATCAAGTAGAGATGAACCCAGAAGATATTCCGAAGACTGCTTTTAACGTGGAACATGGACATTTTGAATTTTTGAGAATGCCCATGGGACTTAAGAACAGTCCATCTACTTTTCAAAGAGTAATGGACAATGTACTAAGAGAGCTCCAGAATACTATTTGTCTAGTCTACCTAGATGACATAATAGTATTCAGTACATCCCTGCAGGAGCATATCACGAACCTAGAAAAAGTCTTTCAAAAACTTCGCGAGTCCAACTTTAAAATACAAATGGACAAATCGGAATTTCTTAAACTGGAGACAGCATATCTCGGTCATGTCATTAGCAAAGATGGAATAAAACCAAACCCAGATAAAATATCGGCAATTAAAAACTACCCTTTACCAAAGACACCCACAGAAATCAAAAGATTTCTAGGATTACTTGGTTATTATAGGAAGTTCATACCAGATTTTGCTAAAATAACCAAGCCTATGACTCAGTGCTTAAAGAAAGGTTTTAAAATTGATTTGAATCGAAATTACATTGAATGCTTCGAAAAATGCAAAACTTTGCTAGTTAATGATCCAATTCTTCAATATCCAGATTTTACAAAAGAATTCGTTCTCACAACAGACGCCTCTAAGTTGGCAATTGGAGCCGTCCTGTCACAAGGCCCTATCGGATCTGATAAGCCTATAGCGTATGCGTCGCGAACACTCAACACAAGCGAAATAAATTATAGTACAATAGAAAAAGAACTACTGGCTATTGTGTGGGCAACGAAATATTTTCGGCCATATCTCTTTGGTAGGAAATTTAAAATAGTTACAGATCATCGTCCATTACAATGGGTTATGAACATTAAAGAACCCAATTCCCGTTTAACACGCTGGAGACTACGCCTTAGTGAATATGACTTTTCAGTAATGTATAAGCCCGGGAAAATTAACACCAATGCTGACGCTCTTTCTCGTATTGAAATTCATAATGAGGAGTCGAGTTCTATTGTAGTTAACACCTCTGAGAGAGCCGCTTCTGACTCTAGGACTGAAAGCGTCGACTCTAGAACTGACAGTGTACACAGTGATGCGGAAAATCCTATTCTCGAAATTCCGATCACAGACGATCCCCTTAACAGATTCAGCAGACAGATCATTTTTAATGTTGTAGGTGACATCAAAAGCAGGCCTAAAGTATCTAAGCCTTTTGAAACACATACCTGAACATGCATCCAGGTTTCTAAATCTAATATCGAAGCAGACGTAATAAACGCAATTAAAGAATTTGTGAGCCCAAAAGTAAAGACCGGAATATTAATCAACCCCACTCTAGAGATGTATACTATAATACCAATTATACAGAGAAATTTTAAAAATTCGGCTATGAACATATTTCTTGCAAAAATTGAAATAGAAAACGTTAAAGACTATTTGAATCAACAAGAAAAAATTAAGAACTATCATGAGGGTAAGACGAACCATAGAGGGATTAATGAATCGTATCTAGCTCTTTCGCGGAGGTATTACTGGCCTAAAATGAAAGATCATGTGACTAAGTACATAAATGAGTGTCATATTTGCGGCCAAGCTAAATATGACCGTAATCCAGTTAGACCACGATTTCAAATCGTGCCCCCACCTACAAAGCCTTTCGAGATACTACATTTAGACCTACTTAGCGTGGACAGTAACAAGTATCTTACAATAATTGATGCGTTCTCGAAATATGCGCAGGCGTATTATTTAAGAGATGCCACAGCAGTAAGTGTGGTCCAGGCATTATTAAAGTTCTCTTCTCATCACGGTATCGCTTTGACAATTATCACAGATAACGGCCCCGAATTTACAAATCAGTTGTTCTCAGAATTCACCAGGTTGCACAAAATTCATCATCATAAAACGTGTCCGAATACCCCTAATGAAAATGGTATGGTAGAACGACTTCATTCTACTCTACTTGAGCACTTACGTATTTTGAAATTGGAACGGCGAGATGAAGCGGTTGCACATCTCATGACATACGCTGTAATAGCATATAACAGCTCGATCCACAGCTTTACTAAATGCAGACCAATCGACATAATAACCGGTCATTTAGATCCACGTGATCCTTTGGATATGAATATAACTGAACATCTATTACAAGAGTATATTCAAGATCACCGTAAGCGAATGATGAAGGTTTACGATATTATTAATGAAACTGCCCTTCATCGCCGTTAGGGCATGCTATCCGGATATCCGGATATCCGCATTATCCGGATATCCGCCGAATATAATATCCGAATATCAATACTATTACTATTCGGATAATACGAATTTTACGGATACTTACTTATTTTATCAAAACTACGTTATTTTTTAATGATATTGTTATAAAATTACTCATCATCATCATCAGCCTGAAGACGTCCACTCTAGAACCTTTCTTCCCCATCGGTTATCAGTTCTACGAGCGATGTGGCCTTATTGGTTTTATTTTGACGGCGTCGTCATGCGTGGTAAGTACCTACTTAACTACTTACTTAATTTTATTTCCAACTTACACAAACAGAAAATAAATACTAAAAACTTACTTAATTAACTTTTTTAACCAATCCAATGCCTACATACTTAAACTTTATCCTCCTGCGCATACAACTATTATAGTTATAAAGCCGAGAGCGTTTTGCACTAAATTGGATAATTTGGAGAAGTTTTATTTTATCTGTACCTACTGTATGTACCATGTATGTACCTATAGGCGTGTCGAAAGATTTTGAAATCCTCTTCCATAATAGCGGTACATATTTACTATTTGCGAAAAAACCTTTATTTCGGTAATAAATTTGAGTTTAACGAAGTTAAAACCCTTTTTCTAATATTTTTTTAAATAGTGCGCCAAAACAGCTCGCGGTGTCATGGCTTCGGGTCTGACGTCACGCTTAGGTAAACATATTGTAATTATGTCTATGCGTTACGAAGATTAAACGAAACATTTAGATACTTAGTGTGATACCAATGAATTCCGAAGTTTATAAGTGGTGTGCAGTACCGCAGTGTAAAAACACATCAATAAGAACACCCGACAAAGTGTTTTTACATTTTCCAAACAATAAAATAATAAGAGTTAAGTGGTTAAAGCTCGCACGGCGAAACTTCTGTGAAGACCACTTTGATGTGAGTATGTTATCATGTAATTATAGGTCTTAAAATGTTTGTTTGACTGGAAATAGTTGAATTAATGCGGCTATGGAATAATTAATTTATTGAGGTTATGTTTGTTTTGGCCTTGGCTATCATTCCTTATCAAAATTCGTTTTCTTTTTTGAGGTGTCAAATGACATGGAAAATTATATGGAGTAGGTATCATGTGATGGTATCAGTATCACCAGTACGTATGAAACCAGAATGTTTGCCCCATAAATTTACACGCCAATCAGACAGGAAAATACGAACATCCGACACAACTGAGCGACCTTGTATATAGCTAAGAAACGAAGAATGATGGTTCTTGAAGTGACTTACAAAGAAGTCTTCACGTTTCGGAACTCAGACGAGCAAAATTCTTTATTTGTTGCGAGGAAATCGCCCTACATTATATATCAATCCTAGGCAAATTAGAGCTATTTGCCTTAACAAAGCTTGGTTTCATTGTTATATTGTAGATTAAAGTCGATAAATCACACGTTAAATAATAAAAAAACCACTCCAAAACCGCAAAGCAGTATTCACAACAACAAAATACAGTGGTATCAGCGGAGTTTACCTAAGCGTGACGTCATGCGCTGTGATTGGTGTTTCAATCAAAATGGCCGATAGCAATATTTTAATGTTTTATTTTATTGAAAATCTTCATAATCTGATTATTTTAAATAAAACTTACCCGTGTTTTAAATTATTTTAGTATGTAGATTGCCCTAAAATTATTAAATCGACGATTCTTTGATACTGTCGACACGCCTATTGTATAAATATTATAATAATATGTTATTATTATTATCACTATTAGATCTCACTCGCGTCGTTACGGATCGTCGATACTGAAGTACATAGATTAATACAATTCTGTTGCATTGTTTATATTAGGTATATTTTGTAACTTTTATAAAGGACCTCTTTGAAAATTACTGTTACAAAATGTGTTAATTTATAATTCTTCGTTACATAAGTATAATTACATAATTTTTGAATTGTTTGTAATACAAATGTTGATTTGAGACTGATATTCGTTTGATTTATCTTCTAGTTAGTAATATCCAAAATATCCATATTATCCGGATTTATCCGAATAGTGTTCTGGAAGTATCCGAAATATCCGAATAGTAAAAAAGGGCGGATAATTGCATGCCCTAATCGCCGTACTGAAATAACAGAGAATGCCAATAAAAATCGTGAACCTGAAAGTAGTTACACCCCCGAACAAGCTGTCTTTGTTAGAAACCCCTTAGCCAACAGACAAAAATTAGCAGCACGCTATACGCATGATACGGTATTAGCAGATCTACCGATTCATATCTATACAAGAAAGAAAAAGGGACCCGTACCTAAATCGCGTTTGAAACGGGTACCTAACAGTGCTCGTTTGTTACAGGACACGGATAATAGTGGTCCTTCTAATGTGGGCCCACGTCCTGAAGATGGCCCGAGCAGACGAGATAACACTTGAAAGCCTAAAAGACGGACCAGGTATTCTGCCTTTCAACCTAGGACCTACCAGAGTTATTTCTCATTTCCACTCCTTTGTCCAGACTATAAGTCTTGATAGTGTGCAAAGTAGGTTAGAGTCCGTTAGACTTCAGTTAGAAGACCTTATCCCACAGTTAAACAATAAAACTTCTTCTCTATATGCACCCCATGTCAAATACCTAGAAAGTAAATTGAACGATATTTCTGAACAACTAGCTACGTTTGAGGTTAAACGCGTCAAGAGAGGCCTCATAGACGGCCTTGGTTCCGTAATAAAAAGTATTTCTGGTAATTTAGACTATACTGATGCATTAAAGTACGACAATGCCATTGCAGTTTTAAAACAAAATGAAAATAATTTAGCAATCGAAATAAATCATCAAATAAGTTTGAGCAAGCAGTGGGTATCACGTAGTTCAAACGTTACAGATATAATTGTAGAAAATCAAAGTAAAATCGAAAAAATTATTAATTCTATATTAGAAAGCGATGTCAAGCATGAAACAGATATGATTAGGTATTTTCACTTAGCTCAGTTGCTTATTATACTAGGAGACAACATAGATAACTTATCTAGGGAGTTTTCCAGACTTCAGAATCTGATGGCATTTATTAAAGCCAAAAGTATTCACCATTCTATTTTTAATTATGACACTTACGGAAGTATGACTAGGAGATTAGGAACCTTATACAATAAGAAAGAAATCTTAGACATTAATTTTAGGGAGTATTTTGATATTTTAAAATTAGGATATTATTATAAGGGTAATGATATAATCTTGGTCATCCAATTTCCTATTGTCCATCCTAGCAGTTACATTTTGTATAGATTATCCTTAGCCCCGAATCGTGAAAATAAAATCCTACTTCCAACCTATCCTTTTGTAGCAATTCACGAGAAAGATCTATTGTATATAGAGACAGAATGTCCGAAGTATAGTCACGGTCACCTTTGCGAGGACAAGCCAAGCCGCCACCATGCAGAGCAGTCAAATTGTATCCAGCACCTGATACTCCAGCAGCGGATCCACGAGTCCTGCAGATTCACTCCAGTTATCCTGTCTTCAGAAGCCATGGAACAGTTGGACGACCATCACTACGTCCTGAGCTTTCCTACCCCAACGAAAGTTCGCCTGACCTGTTCTCAAGACCAATATAGAATGCTAGAAGGAAGCTACATAGCCATCATACCTAAAGGATGCGTGCTTAAAACTCCAATGTTCACCGCGAGTAACCATGACGATCGGGTTAAAGGACAGATTTTGAAACTTATGGACTTTACAATTAATGAAGAAGACTCTAATAAAGCACCAGTGAAGAGGATCATAAAGCTGAACACCATTGACTTGAGCCACTTGCATTCAAGTAACGCTAGAATAGCTCTACAGGAACCAGTAATTCTGAATTCACCAAATATGGGTACAGTATACCACACAACTATACCCATCTACAGTCTACTCGGTGCATCTGCACTTGTTATCGTCATCATACTTATACGCCGAAAAATTAAACTACAAGCACAACATGAAGATTGTAACGTATCACCAACTGGAGATGACACTTATAAGAAGAAGTGTGAAGAACCAACTTCTCTAGAAATCAAAGATAACAGCCCCAGAGATCCTGCGTCTCTATCCGCACTATTCTCGACGAAAGTCTCCAAATAGTTGCTGATCTTGCGGAGGGAGGTGTTAAGTAATTACATAGTACGGGAACCGATGACACATACCTACCAAGCGCTACGAGGAACGCTACGTCGTTGCGCAAGATCTACCGACCGCCCGTGAGAAGATGCCACCGTGAGGCACCGTGTGACTGTCGACTCATCGATTTCATTGTAACCAAATATAACGTTAGGGATTCTTTTATTGTATTCGTCACTTTCGGTTCTTACATTGAACGATCGTCGCGCATCTTAATTATAATTAAATTGTAATAATTTTAATAGAATTAAATTACTTTTAAATTCTATTTCGGTTTTTTTTGTATCCTCAACGACGGCGCAACGTATTTTACTAACGATGTATATAAATAAAATAAAAATATGCAAAAATAAATTCTTCACTACCCCGAATCAAGGCAAATTCCTCGATAAATTTAGAGAACTCTCCATTACATACCAAACCAACCTACTGTACAGATTAGACGCTGAAGCACAAATTAAATTTAAGGTAGGTACCTACATACAACAATTATACACAGACACACAAGTTACTAGAGTCAGATAAAATGTATTCCTAATTTTAGAAGCGCAAAGTATTACAGCCCACATTCCGAATCTCCTCACTTCACACACCACCTTCCATCACGATAACCACAGCTAATTTTATAACCACGGGGTCGGCTGGCCCCATCTCTCGGCCGACCCTCGCTCCGCCCCGGGGCCCTCTGGCTGGCGCAGGGTCATCGCTTTTACTAACAGCGCCTCTCTCTGCCCATTCTCTAACTTGCTTCATACGACAAATAGGTACATAATAATGTAATAAGTATTAGTAATAATAAAGTAGAATGTGAGCCTTTGAGTATAAAAAAAATAACGAACTTCTTTGTAAACGCGCGGTAGCCTATATATCTATATTGATAGTGGCTTGTTAGATTACGCATAGTTTAAATTGAGTTTGTGGGTAGGTTAATTTTTCTTGTACAACTACAATTCCACAATTACTGTCCATAACGTATTTAGTGCTAATTGTGTACTTTTCATAGGCAACTAAATGTAAATTTGTGTTGTTGTGTGGCAGCAATTTATACACACTTATACATTATATGAAAAGGATACAACCCTATTTCTGCCACAGATTACCCAGCAGTGAGTGAGTAACGACTCGCGTCCTACGAAACTTGCGCTAACTCCACTAGTCTGCGTTACACCTTAGCTCGGACGCACGCTCGTGCCCACGGCTGACGTCGTTATGAGTATACGACAGTTTTACATTTTTGAACTTTATTATAAAGTTAAATGGTTTTTGTGAGAGTGAAAATGTGAATTGGTGTGTGACTATTTTAGTGTTGCTGTGTTCTAGAGTAGGATTTTTGCGTTTTGATTTTTGGTAAGCGGTATGCCTATTTTTTTAATGCATTAAATTAGAAAATCATACGACGTAGTTATTTAGTGACCTCAAATTATTAGATATTAAAGGTGTTGATGTTGTTGAGTTGTACTAAAGTTTAATGATAGAGTTTGTTACTCATCCCTTCTAGTTATAATTATAATCCTACTATCCTCCTACTAATATTATAAACGTGAAAGTTTGTGAGTATGTATGTATGTTTGTTGCTCTTTCAAGCAAAAACAACCTAATGGAATTTGATGAAACTCCACAATAATATAGCTTACATATTAGAATAACACATAGGCTACAATTCATAACGATCGATACCTATAGGTATCGTATGTTATCCAAACGCGGGTATAACCGCGGGGCGCAGCTAGTATAGAATATTTCGATTTAAAATATAGACTTATAAAAATGCACGTAGATAGGGTAGGATTGAAAATTAGAACAAAAGAAATCCTCAAACTTTTTCGCCAATAAAAGGTGAATTATGTTATTAAAATAATAAGGACTCGACCACCAGTGTACTTAGTTACCTTTCCCTGTATAGAGTTGGTAGAGTCGACAGATGTAAACGCAACAATAGGTTCTTGTAATCTCAGAGATATCTTCGGCTCTGAGATGCGAGATAAAATGAATCGTTATCCACATTAACTGTTTATTTAATTAGCCTGTCCGAGATATTAATGGTCAGATGATGGCCGCAGCGGCCAGCGAGCTTATATAATATATGCAGATCTAAAGTAACTACCTGATTGAAATATCATAGAAAATATGTTTATCAGTGAATAAACTCGTTTGCATCATTGTGCTACGAGTATCTAAGATCGAGCAGAAATTGTGTTTTAAAATAAAATCGTATATTATGTATAAATTGTACTTAAATGCTTAAATGTAAATGGATTAGGTATATTAAAAAGAAAATAGGTAGGTATATGAGATGCATATAATTATATATCATTAGACATTTCGTATTGGCGACGCCGACGGGCCACAGGTGGATGGCATTTTTCTATTTACTTTAGGAGTAAAATTACAGCTTATGTATTAGGTTATACAATATTATCTAACATCACGGGTATTAAAGTACTTAGCATGAATATAAGTTAGCGGAAGAGATACCCCGGATAAAACTTCACCCTTGTTTTGTTTTCTATCATAAGTGATATCGAACTTTTGTATCAGTTTTTTCTATGTTGCTAAATATGATAATAAATGGGTGGCAAGTCGAAGCGGCGTAATTAAACAGATGCCGATAAACAGATGTATGCAAAGCGGGGAAAGTGCTACTTCGACACGCGCACCATTTGTTGCTCGGTGCATGCCAAACCATAATTATTATGAGACGAGAAAAACAAGAAGTTATATACTTATAGAACAACATGCTAGAAACGTCTTGTACCTATACCTACATCACGGATAAAACTCAATTCAATGTCGAAACTTGCAAAAAGGAATATAAAACACGAGTAAAAATTTTACCGATTTAAGTACCTAATTACCTACTTGGTTGTAAGCAATTATAAGACGCGCAAAGCTGTGTTAGTACTTTTTAAACTGTTACCCATGTGTGAAGTTGTAAATTTGTCAAACACTAGCGCAAACAGTGTTGACGTATGTTTACGTACTTAAGCGTCGGGTCGGCGCACAAAGCAAGTGCCGCGACGAGCTTACACGTCTTCCATGTTTGGAGCCGATCCATCGGATAAGTCAAATACACACCGATGCCACACGAGTGGTAGGGAAAGGCTCTAAAACAGAGTTAGTGTAACATTTTGGATAGCACCTATGGATGAGCACGTGACATATGAAATAGTTATTATCTAAAAAGATAGATATTATTTCAGATACACTTATGTAGGTAGGTACCTACTGCATCTGATAATTGATAATTCAGCCTGTTACTGTCCCACTGCTGGGCAAAGGCCTCCCCTCACTATCGTGAGGAGGGTTAGGCCATATTCCACCACGGGGGCCTAGTCCGGATTGGTGGATAACATGCCTCCGAATAATTCTCGGACATGTTGGTTTCCTCATGATGTTTTCCTTCACCGAAAAGCGAGTGATAATTACGTACATATGTTTAACGAGAAACTACTGCATCTATGGTAAGTATATTATTTATTTGCTAAAAAATAACAATTGCTAACAATTCACCTACCTATTACAAGCGTGTGAAATAATAGAAGACACTCTCTAAATCACACAGATATAATGTGAAATGTTTGGATAACAAACGAAACTTTAATTAACGAGTGGTTGTATTTTAAGAGAACACACACGACACGATCGCGCATCGTAAATTGCAACGCGTCCCACGCCGCCTCGCGCCGCGCCGCGCGCCCGCCGCCGCCTCCGCCCGCAAGCGCGACACGAGACGACGAGACGCGATAAAAACGCGGTATCGGAGCGCAACGCGTTGCGATAATGTGAAAGCAGCCGCGGTGAGGACGCATGCCACGAGAGAGACAAGGATCTGAAATTTATCGTTGTTTTTGTTTGTTTAAAGCGATTCTAAACGTTTGGGCACTTTAGTGAGGATCAGTCCAGACAATTACAATAACGATCCTTTTTAGTCGAGTATACTTGAAATTCAGTGACTTAATCGAGTTTTTATAATATTATATACAACATAAATTACTGTTCCGCTCTGTTAATGTTAATTAGGAAGCCCGTCAATACTTTGGAGTAGCCAATGCGGAGTAGAGCAGCATTAACCTTACATTAGCCCATTATGAAGGAAGTAGGTATAACTGTGATTTAGCGTTTAAAGTATACGAGTACAGTTATCGTTATAAAACCGATAATTACATACACATAGATTATTTGAGTAATGGCGCTACGGCATGGCATGCCACAGACGAATGTTTTTACGTGTGAATTCGTATAGTTTGGTGCCACCATTGTCTCGAGTTAAACGTTGTTTTGTCTCTAGAACAATCAATAGTAACTTTTGATTCCATTGAAGTAGACATGCCTTAAATCAGCGTAACCCGATGCTTTTCCGTTTGTTGACTTTTGAGAAATAGTTTTATTTGCGTACGTACTTTCAATAACACACATAATTAAGCGTTATATTACGTAAAATAACAGTAGGGTTGTATTTTTGCAATAGTGCTGAATATAGCCCAGTTATTAGTTATTAGTTAGCCCAATATAACAGCTCAAAGGTACCAAAGCGGTGAGCTACGCGCGCGCGTTGATGTCTTTTATTAGTGAAGAGTGAATATTCAATACGTTTTCAAAGTTGGGTTTGAAAATGTGCGTTATTTTTGCGTGTTTGTTATTTAACCATTACCATTTCTCTCATTAGAAATGCAATTAGTACCCTCGTTCCTTACTACAATACCAAATATCAAATTTCAAATTCTATAAAAAACTTACCCCACTTTAAAGGAATGTGCTAACAACTGCCGTATGGCATCCTGTCCTTTATTCCTTATTTGATTCACTTAACCCCTGCACACGAAACCTTTAAATGTTTTTTATCTCTGTCGCTCGTTTTAATTCAAAGAGAGGGTGAAAGCGAGAAAGCCGATCTTCCCGCAGGACGCACTAATAACGTCGATTTTATCTACTAAGCGTATGCGCGATTCTGAATAACGTAGAAGGAACAAATATTTTCACATTAGTAAATGAAAGAATGAATTAAACAAA
This sequence comes from Hylaea fasciaria, assembly GCA_905147375.1. Lineage (NCBI taxonomy): Eukaryota > Metazoa > Arthropoda > Insecta > Lepidoptera > Geometridae > Hylaea > Hylaea fasciaria. The sequence continues at coordinate 558,106 of LR990194.1, forward strand.
AGAAGAAAATCTGCGCCATTGCAGTGCATCGTCACCTAAAACGATAACACTCTATGGCTGCATAAATATAGAGAAGATATGACTGCGAGATGTATACTCTCTAATATAGTACACAAGCACTGTTCGCCGTGCCACGAAGCTGCTCATTCGCCATTCGACGTGGTTGGCAATGAACGTTGATCTACGTAAACAATACCATGCTGCGCACGCGCCGGTGTTTACGCGGTCTCCGGTTACCGGGTGACAGTTTGGACAAATAAGTAGTAAAATGTACTGGAGAGATTTTAGAACATATTTTAATAAACGCTTTCGATGCGAAATAATAATAATTTTACATTATTTATATGACGAAATAGTACCTACATATTTTTTATATTTAATTGTATATCAGCAACCATGCAGACAGAAGATAATCATAAAATCTAAACTTATCAAAAGATAATTTCAGCGAGTAAAATTACACGACAAATCACAATAGAGCTTATAGGCAGTGACAGTTATTTATTATTGTTGCAAAATGTCATAAACTGGTAAACTACAATGTAGAGCGTCATAGAATTTAGTAGTGGAGCATCCGGGATTCCGGGACAAAAGGCCGCAGCCCTTCTGACAATCGCATCAAATTGGCGTTTACGGCTGCCACGTAAATAAACTGTTGCAAAATCTATGTCACGCTGCATTTGCAGAAGTGTGTGTGGAGCAAAACATAAGAGGTAGAGCTTGCACTATGTATGTTTAAATTCTAATAAAAATAGCATAACTGTTTGTGAAATCTTTGTTTGTGAACGCGATGGTTATGTATAAGTAATTAAGTATCAAACTGCTGTGTTGAAAGCTCCGTCCGTCTGAATAATGCTTGAAGAGAAATCTAGTTTTTTTACAGATCTATCTACAACAGTGACTTCAGCTTAAAGAGACTCAAGCGAGACGACTTGTTCTCATAAGAGGAAAAAACTACTTTAGTATATGTCTACTACATGGCCAGTATGGGTTGATATCTCTTGTAGATATACCTTAAACCATGTTGTTTTAAACTTAATCGTAATCTTAGTATACATAAATTACGCGTCACGTTGTTTGTCCGCGATGGACTCCTAAACTACTCAATCGATTTTAATCAAATTTTCACACCGTGTGCAGTTTGATCTAACTCTAAAGATAGGATATAGCTTACATCTCAATTTATAGTTGCAATAACAAAAACATTAGCCACAGCAACGCGTGGCCGTGTCTGCAAGTTGTCTATAAAAGTTTCGAGAATACATAACTTGCACCGCGCCCTAGTTTAGTTTGATGCACAACATTATTGATGTCGGTCGTATATAGTTTATATTCGCATTCATTGACTCATAGGTGGCTTTGTCGAGTACGTTTGTACGTCCGAGGGTTAGAAGCACTTCGACAATGAAGTTCTTTGTCCGTCTGTATGCACACAACTGTTATTACCTCGGGTAAGTGCAGGGTCGATTTGAGAAATAGTATACATTTTGTAATTACGGGTATTTTTCAATTTTGTTTAATGTAATATTAAAAGAAATGATATAGTACGTAAGATTTGTAAAAAAAAATAGGTAACAATACCTTCTTCTTAATCCTACCTAAATATAGGTAAGTATAAGTATGTAAATATATTTAAAAAATTAGGGTAAAAAAGAGTTTTCTACGAAATACAGATACTTGTCATTAAATTTTTGAGTTCGAATTAAGTAGGTACCTATATGATTACCTAATGGTTGTTCATGGTGATATATTCAACAATTTTATGCGATGTGTAGGTATATACCTACAACTTAATTCCCAAGCAATAAACCGTATCATCAATCAATATGGTGTTTCCTATCAACCGAATCATAAACATATTGTCCATAAACTTTATGTCTGCAGCTGTTTAGTGCCTACCTCTCAATCGTGTAATGTAATGGAACAGCTATGCTCATATTTATACGACTATTATCCAAGCTTTAGAACTTCAGTTTAATAGCTCATAGAATCATATATATGTTTCTAGACTTCTTCAAAGTTAATAATCTTCTTTTTATTATTTAGTTAGGAATTTTACACTAGCGACTGCAATCAATACTTTTAGAAAAGAATATGTCAATGAATACTTATAGAAAATATGAAAATATGTATTCATTAGGTATACATTATTTACCTTTAAGTGCCACTAGCACCAACTAGGCTACAATTTCACCACCTCTCCGCGCTGCGGCTACAAGTTTTTACTAGTACGACATTCCACAAATATCAGCTTTGAATACAAAATCCGTTGAATCACAACATAGTTCCCCGATCCAAACCAGTTGCGCACAATACTGGCACTCGGAGCTACCGTCCATGACAATGAGTAAAAACTCTCATTTATCTAACTCACGCCGACAATGCCCCTAGGGGCAGCGAACTTTTTCCAAAGGGACCAAAATAATGCACATCTATTGTACTGCTTCAAACATTTTAATTTATTCGTTGAACGAATGAAGGGGCTCGCAGTAACACGATCTGTTGATGTTAGTAATTTATTTGCAACAAATCTTTCAGTGGGAAAGGGGGATGATGCTCTCGAATTTGAGACGCAAATCTTCTCCGTTTATTGTTCAAAACAATATTTATAAAAAGTGGGGACCGTACAAGAGGGAAGCTAGAAGATGAAAACCTAGTGTACAAATTTACGAGTAAACATCGTTACTGTTACGTATGTCTTTAACTCCGCATGACTTGCAGTGTTAGTCACGCAACAACGAGCACGGACAAATCAGAGTACCTCTATGGGTAGAGCCCCTCTGCCAATAAGCTGCAAGTCATCTGCCATATACGCTACCTAGGTAAGATTGAAAGGTAGCTAAAGCGTCTTTAGCAAGCAACTTACCTATTGGTATTTTCGTTTGTTCTCACTAGTTTTTTCCATTGAATTGAAACTTCAGTAATACATAACTAGATGCTTGATGCATTCAAATTAAGACTTTTTTTTAATAATGGGAGCACCTATATAACAAGACGGCAGTGGTCTGGAGGTCTGAGCCGTGGTTTTATACTGTACTGTACTGTTCTGTACCTACCTACCTGTATTCTACATACAATGTAAAACAGTAAACACGAGATGGATGTCTGTTTACCCAGGTGCTGGCCGTCTGCTGCATTATATTATGGAAATGGACAGGATATTTAAATTTTTCATTGAAATATTTCAAATTAAGTTAGTATGTTACTGTATACTATATTTATGTACGTATTCTACAAATTTACAGACATGGCTTCCATCTGTTGCGTAGATCTTTTTATTCCATCCATCTTTCCATCGTTCCATCTTTTTATAAACTTGCTACTTAGAATTTTAAATCTGTACCTAGGTACCTAATTGCAGGGAGTATTTTATGTATCTAATTCTTAAAGTCAATTAGGTTTCTAGCCTTATGAGTTTCTTTAATTAGCAGTTCGTTTCCTGCGAAAGCCTGTGTGGAATCTACCAGTTTTTTCATTGATGAAATTCTACAATTGGGATTAATATTTTTGCATAGGAACTTCAGTCACTAGATTTATATTCATAAGGTAGATTGAAGTTGTAGTGTAATATCTCCGGGGGCATCAGTCGCCCCACGTTTGTTCCGTCATACGGCGCGTCGTCACGTCGCGTCGCTCGGCGTCACAAACGCAGATAAATCGCACTCGCCCACTTTTTGTCGCGCGGTTCCGCTCACGAACGCTGCTAATGCTCGAGATAATTGCAGGAACGTTTCACTTTAATTAGCGATAGAACTGCCAATACAGGCTTTTATTTTCATAATTTTTTATGACTTTCCAAGCTCATTTCTTTTACTTTTTAATTATTTTTGGTTGTGTGCGATGAAAACCAAATACTTATGTGAATTTTTGCAGCTTCTCATCGGTCCGCGTTGCTGACATACCCACTTAATAATTATTTTCTATCAGCTAACAAACTATTCTGCAAATTATATCGAAACGATAGAGGTTGACATTCATTACAATTTGCATATATGTAGCGTGCTATTTACGAAACTGATGTACTCTACAACGGAAATAGCTCCGGATACCCGCGTACCAGGCTCGGGCTATCCAAAAAAACAAAATTGCTTCTCTCTTGCTTTGGCGGTTCAATCCTTGTCAGCAAGAGGATTATAGTGCTAAGAGGCTTAAGAGGCTTTGTGAATTACCTAATTCATAAGCTAAGTCGTAATCTCATCATCAATACATACAATATAAATAAATTCTAATTCTATTCAGTATTCTCAATCGCCGAGATCTCACATGTTTATTCCTCCATTTTTGAGGCAACAAGAACGATTTACAAGTGAACTACGGCCGAGTGGTGGGAGTGCTGCGTTTTTGCGCGAGTACCGTGGGATTCCAGTCACTAGCCACAATGGACATTTGACAGCACTGTCACGGTTGAGCTCGTGCGCCCGGAGGCGCCCTGGCCCTCCGCCCTGCGCGCTCGGCTGGACTCGCGCACCTGCCTGTCACGCCTCACTCTCTCCAATACACCTTATTACACAACAGTCGTGTTGAAACTCCAGCAAGTGCCTTCCTTTGTCCGCCATTGTGCTCGTCCCTTAGTTTCAGATGTTCGCGTAGTGATCTAATACCTCTATGGCGGCGTTAGGTTGAGTATCTACCTATTATGATAGTTGATAAATAATAACGAGATGCGTTATGACACCCGATGAACATATCAGTCAGTTTCAATGACGCAAAAAGCTATGACGTAGCACGCATGGGCACGCACCTTCGTTCTAGTTAGGTATATCAACGGCTCTCAGCAGATAACAGACAGACTCAGCAGGTCTGAGGAAACAGAAAGCATTCATTTGAACACGAACAGTGCATGCTGCATACGCCGTCTGCGATAACTCTAATTGTCCGCTGTTCAGCTGCTAATTAGCTTCGAGGAAATCGCAACGTCGGGCGGCGCTTTTGTATTCCTATACAGCTAAGCTTTATTACACGCCTTTGTTCTTCTGAGGTATATTGAACTCTTCAGGGCCTTGTCACTTGTAGTCTATCCGCTAGTCCTAAATAACGAATATATAGGTACTTTGTGAGCCCGATGCAAGGAACAGTGAGTGTGAGTGTCGTGGTATTAATTATAAGCATAGCCGATGGACGTATATTTGAGGAACGTGTAATATACCTAGTACATAAAATATGGCTCTTATGAAGATATAAGTACCATAAAGTTTAGTTCAAAATAAGTACCTTTAGCAGACGGAGTTGCTTGCTTCCTACTTATTTTGCTTTTTCGCCAGGAAAAGCAAAAAAATAATGGAAATTTACATTGGCTTCGCACCCACATCGTGCGCAGATAAATCCACGAAAATCCTATTATAAGCCTGTTACGGTATCTTGAACTTTGGTACCCGCTGTGAAAACTTTAAGCGTTATTAATAGGTAGGTACCCTAACTGTAAAAGTAGAACCAAAGAGAAAACATGCATTTGCGGCATTATTTGATTCCACGGTAAACATAAAGACGCCAATTTCATCAACGAAACCTCCTCGAACTCGTCCGAACGTGGTGAACAAAATAGTATATTCATCCAAAATCCATGACAATGGCGTGTCTTGCAGCAGTGACATCGAAATTGTAGGAAGTGATTCGACTGAAGCCGCCGCAGCGGTCACACACCGGCGACAACGACTGCGCGCTGGTTCCGACACACTGACGACCACTTATTTCCGCTCTAAGTATACAGCTACAGGAAAGGACAGATATGTATTGTCTGCAGCGGCGGTTCAACATTCGTACGGTTGCCAGAAGAAGCACGGCGAGTGTACGTGCGTTATCTCTTATACCAGCGCATCTTTGGAAAGCTGTATTGGTATGTGTACTGCCTATACATACCATTCGTATTGCGATCTTCATTCACATTTCACGTTGAATAATTCATCAAGCCTAAAAACGTCCAAATTAAATTCCAAAGGGGATATAATTCACCAGTTCCATCCCGGCCCGTCTTCTGTGGTTGTTATTATAAGTGAAAAAATAAAGAAATGGGATAAAAAATAAGATTGCCGACCGGAGCCGCCTTTTAAAGACCGGTTTGAGGCAGCCTCTCTTTGAATAATTTCTCCGATACCGCAGGAATCATTCCGTTACACTAGTTGGCGAACGTTAACATTTTAAGTTTAAACGTAGGTAGGATGTAAAGCTGCTCGAAGAATCTGTATCATGACGCGTGTATAAAAATTTGCATCTACCTGTGAAGTAGGTATATTATAAAGCAAGTAGCAGAATGTACATGAAACTTCATTAGGTGGCTATCAATCTGTAGATTATATGCATGATTATAAAAATAATCGCCTCTTATGAAATTAATTGGATGCCACCAGCAGCGCTCGCAATAATTATAACCTAAGCACAAGTTACAACGCTCGCTTGTCAACACCACTGAATAATTTAACGAGCTTCTTCCAGCAGCTTGCGCCCGCGCAGACTCCGTGTGCTTTCGATTATTTTAAAAGCATGATGCAAGCACCACAGTCTCCGCGAGGTTTTGACACCAAGCGCCATCGACGATCATTGAAATATAATTATACATTTGGAACTAATTTGTGGGAAAAGTTCATTAATTAAAAAACACAAAACAGAGAAGATTATATCTTTCAGGGATTTTTGCCAACAGTTTGTGGGCATATCGTAATGTAGTTTCTACACCAATGTGAAAATATTAATTGTACTTGCAGTAAGAAAACAGTAGTTTGTGCAATACTTCCAATGTATTCATATCATATTGTATCAGTCAGATACTTCTGTCAATTAGCAATTAGCGCTCTAACATTAATCGTGCTGTTATATTTTTGCATTTTCATCCTACATAATTCTTGAAGGTGGAATGCCATTGTTGATTATTCACAATGAACTCTCTTAATGTAGATTAGGGGAGGGGTTATTTCATATACGATTACGTTGTCGGCTACTAAATTGCAATAGCTTCTTTTACATACAAAAATAAATGTATCCAGTCGGAATATAAAAACTTTCTGATTGTAGCGATCGCGAAACACAGAGCCGGTATGAATTCCAGCTTCCCCGCTACTTACTACCAATTTACTCTCTCTAGTTATTTCAAAATGCGCACTTATTTAATTGAACTTGTTAGGGCTTCGCCCGTGGGCTGCGCTCGGGACGGTCAGGGCTTCATCTCAGACCGCCGACCGGAAAGTGCGGTTGTACTTATTCCAATTTTCAGTTGAATATGTCTTAGATTACAGTGCAGCACTTGGTAAGACTAGACTTGCAAAAATTGTAAGTAAAGTAGGGCTTCAGTGTGAGATCCTTGAGATCATAAGTTGTTTCCTCACGGAGGAGCCTACTGGCTTACCGAGTGATGAACTTTATTTAAGCAATGATTTTCTTTGCTAACTAGCTATGGATTATTTTTTAACTTGCCCGAGCTCCGAGGACCCTTTTAATACAAAATTTCCGTCATCAATTTAGCAGCTTCGTATATCATCTTTAGATAGAAAATAGCAACAGTACATACAGGCGGTTATTTTAATTTAATACGTGAGTACAATACATTATTTTGGTCAGTTAAAATTATACAAATTGACTACGTATTTATTCAAATCAGTGCTTGTTGTCTACGGTGTTTCAGCGAGATGAAACACATCACGCTCGGCTAGTGGGCTATGTGCAATAATATGCATATTAGGATTGAATACGTGGACATAAGTTAGAAACAAATCATTCATAGAGAAAACTAACACAATAATTTACAACTATGCCTGCTCGTAGAAACGAGTCAAAGAGAAAATAAACTAAGTATTTATCAATGCTGAACATTTTCTTCGTTGTTTCTAACATAGTTATTTGTGTCCTGTGAAACACTTTGTTGCTTATTATATAGTCATTTAATTTATTTAATTTATTATACTGTCTGAATTTTCAGTGATAAAAACTGCCTTTCATGCGAAATACGAGTATAGCTATAACTTTAGTAATAATTTATTGTAAAGCATCGCCTTAAATTTAAGTAGCGGTATTTTAGCACTTTATAAAGGCTTATGGCGATAAAAATGTAAATGATCGCTTTAGCTAATCTATTAAGCTCTGGTCAAACATAAAACCAAATTGTTGTTCACGTGACTATTACTCATCTTCGCAGTTATGACTACCTAATAATTATATATCTGTAACTGTTTTCAGTGTTTAAATACACTATAGAGTATAACGTCACCTTAGCTTATTGGTTTCTTGGAGCCTTTAAGTACATTCTCATTCCACGCTTGTCAGCCGGCTGACTGTAGGCCTCTATACGCCACTGCGCTTGGTTGTCAGAAATTATGGGTTCTAAGTAATAATAAATCCTAATCCGCCTATAATTATATTCCATCAGACCTGAACTATGAGGTAGGCACGACAGGTCCTTTCCACATTGGCTGCTAACGACTCCCCGTTATCTCAATAGTCGATTATCCGTCCATTACGTATTAAAAAAAGATGGAGCTCTCTTCGTCATCTGTCGACAGTCACTACCTATCGTATAATTACGCCATCTGACGAGGGGCAGACGTCATCAATCTTGTATACTGTCCGCACATGACGCCGCACCGCGTTGCCATTTCATTATAGCGTTCACCCCAGAGATATCCCATAAGAAATAAAAATAATTTTCGAAGTCATCGTGAGCTATTCAATTTATAGACCATCTATAAATAGGATAGTTGTACTGGTTTTTGGTGGCGATGCCGGTGCAACGACGCCGAGTCACTGACGATCCGACGCTGATGACGCCAACGCAGACAACATCGGTATTGACGACGCTGACGCTAACGACGTCGATGCTGACGACGCCGACGACGCTGACAACGTTAAAAACACGGACATTAACTGACTTAACAACGCCGACGCTGACGACAGCGACGACAATTCTGGCGACGCCGACGTTGATGGCTTCGACCATGACGACACCGACGCCTGACGACGCTGACGCTGATGCCTGATTTACCAAAGATTTACACGTGGCGCGTACCCGCCTTCGTTGTCTAACAAGTTATTTATTCTGATGATGGTCAACTAGAGCAGTAAATGCGAGTTTGTGTTGTTGGATTGCAGATTAGGAACTGCTCGGCTAGTACCGCCTATACTATATTGCAGATTTTAAAGGCGATAAAAATATTAAAGTGATAGAGTTTTTGGACGGGGCACATTCAAGCCGCCATCAAACTATTTGTCTGAGTCATGGATAAATCTTAAAAAACACAATATCTATCCTATACCTATCGACTATAAAACAGTTTTTATTGTTGGCTTGTACTTTCATTATTCAATAGCTATAGGTCGGTATCTGTCTAGTTATTTTATGTTTATTTTCATGATTCGTTAATTAGTTCAATTATATTGTATTCGCGGTAAATGTATGAATCGCAAGCTCGAGGCTACATGGGTTGCTATTACACCTATACCTACCTACTGCAAAAACGCCCATTTGATCATTATATCATCAACGTTTCTTCATAAAATATGACGCAGCGTGTCTAATCTTTAATTAACACTAAATATTTCATCTAGCCTTTGCTCGCTCACATTTGTACATAAGAAACAGATTTCTAAACAAAAAAAAAGCCAGATTTATTATAAAATAGTGTAATCCTTTCAGGTGCCTACAAAATGTTATGTTAATGGCATTATTCATTTACTGTATAATTATTGACCGAGCGAACGTAGTGAGCAAAGGTCTCCGTTTTAAGAGTTACCGTTTTTGCTTTCCTCCGTATGCATGTATGTTCCGGCCTATACACTGTATTGAGAAATGCGACCTGTATATAGTATACAGGTCGAATTTCTCAACCGATTTTTGCGAGATTAGGTATACAGGTTCATTGTTTTTTTTTTTGCTTTATTATCGTGAGTGATTTTCGATAGGGGATAATGACAAAAAGAGGAGAAGGTTGGTGTAGCGTCATTTATTGGCCTAGAGTTATGATATTAGGTGGAAACCTTTAAGTATTAAATTCTGAACAAGTTGTTGTGAAAAAAGGTGTGAAAGATGAGGCCAAGCGGGGGCAAAAAGGGGGGATGCCTATCACCAAAATATTGGTAAAGCCCTGATCGCAAGGTCTATTGTCCACAGAAACACTAGTTCAATAATGTTAATAAGATTCCGCGAGAAAAACTTATTTATTGCGGGTGTCGTTCACAAGACTACAATGTAAAACACTCGAACAACTTAGTTGCAACACTTGATAGTGTTGTACTACCTATAGATAACAATATAATCAAGGTAGAGGCATTTTTCAGGGATTCATTCAGGATTTTTGTATGATTTCTAGAGGTAGGTACTGTAGGTAGGTAAAATAACAAACTTTTTCTAGGATAAGGTCTATGATAATTATTCGGTTGGATAAACTGTTTCACCTGTGTGCGCGTGAGCTCAGCGCACGAGTGGTTTTTGCCGCGGGCTAGTGAGGCGGCCCGCGCGACAACTCTTGACAATTTGTCACAATGATTTGTGGTCCCGAGGATCCCGCACTATTTACATTCTAGATTGTATGTTTCATCTACATTGTAACAGTGTTTGTGTGATGTTTAATATAATGATTTTTATCGTGGGAAATAGGAAAAATACTCTCATATTCTATGCATATTTAGGCGTAATACCTACCTACTTACCTCTATGTAAATAACGTATCAAATATGTATAGAATGGGGGATTGGTGTCTTAGGGCCATTGAGATATCACAATGCTTAGGAAGGAAAATTATGCTCTGATTTTTAGGCAAAACAATGTAAAAAGGAAGCAGGTATCCTATTCTGATCATGTTAAGCGACACGATGATGCCCGTAAAGAACCAGTTGGTATCTCCACGTCAGCTGTTCAAAATAATGTTGAAGGTGGCACACTGCCTCTGTCTCATGTATATAATGAGTTGTTGCTATCATTTGTTTTAGATCCCATGAGTGCAGCAGCAGCAGCAGCCCGGCGCCATGTCTGCGGTGATGAGCACGCTGTCCATGATCAGCGGCGGGCGGCGCGCGCATCGGAAACTTGGAAGGTATCATCATAATTATGATGATAATGACGGTTATGAAATATGATTTTTTCCCCATATCTGATTGTCCTTCTCTCCCTTCTCTCTATTTACATAATAATATCATTATCTGTTCACGTGTCGCCGTCAAAGCTAAATTGGTATAATATTTGCCATGTATGTATACCTAACCTACGGATCTTTCGACCGGTAAATGTGATGTAGAGTTAGAGACCATCCCACTCAACTATAGCCAAATCAACAAAACAGTCACGACGATGTTTAATTTCTGCTCGCTGAAAAAGAAAATCAAAGCACGTCGCGGTCCGTGTGATCTTAGATCCGAATGCTTAGAACAACTTGCGTGGGTGTAGAGCTACTCCGTGTTCTCCGAATCCGTAGCTTTGTTTGTAGTAACTAGCCAAGAGCTCGGCCATGTTGTAGTAACGTCCCAACAAAACAAGCTAGACAATAATCGTATTTTATCCGACCTTCATCGATGTTTAACGTAAGAATAAAGTAAACATTTTTTGGAAACGTTTGAGTTAAAGTTGTACCGTACAATTTTAATGGAAGCGTTTAGCATTGTTTTTTTTTGTCATTTTTATAAGTTAGAAACAAAATAATTATAAAGCCAGTGGTTATACAGTCTGGAAAACATTATCATTAGAGTGGTCATATCCTAAATTATGCAACTAAATAGCGCAATTTATCTAATTTATCAAATCTGTCAAGGCCAGGCCCAGTTTTCCTAGTTCCTCGTCGTATTTCTTTGTGATTCCGCTTCTGGCATTGTAATAATAATTGTAAGAAGGTAGATATTTGGATGTAAATAATATGCAATGGAATAGGATATTCGCTTTGTTGAGAAGTGTCGCGGTTTCAGTTTCAAGGTTGTTGTGGGCGCAGGTGAAACTGGGATTCGGTTACGCTTTTGTGGCCTCGAGATCACGCCTCAGTGCATTATCTAGTCAATTAAATGTTATGTTTACCAATGTATTACGTACGTCCACAGCCGCAAGTCCGGGCAGTTCTCGGACGCCGGCGATGACCGCAGCCGCGCGCAGCATGATCTCAACAAGCAGCAGCGCTCAGCCTCTTTGGTGAGTACCTCACAGTTTAAGCTGTCTTGTTAGCCCTTTCTCAATATTCTCACACGAACTAACAGGTCTCTAAATTATTGGGCAAAACGGAACCACGTAAAAGTGGATCGAACACATGTCAAGCAACTAATTTCGTAGCACTAAAATTGTACCATGTTCGTAGTGTAACCACCACGACAGAATATTGGAGCCAATAAACCATCTGTCAAGTTCTCTGCCTTACGAAACATAAACAGACTGTAAGAAACGGCTCACAAAGGTGTATATCAGTGTTCTAACAACTCAAGTCTACATCTTCTAAATTAATAATTATTAATAACCAACCTCACAGAAGCTCGGGGATAAGATAATAGAGATTAATTTATAAGATATCTAGTCTAGAGCCTCACTATCCAACGGGACTGGTCGATCATTCGTAATTTTAATAGCGTATTGAAAATAGTATAATTTATAACATTCCTTCGGTAAAGGTATACTATGGTCGGAGTGGATGTGCGTGGGCTGCCCGGCCGCCCGCCCCTCGCTCCGAGTTGTTTTACTGAACAATACAATTATAGCCCATGCGATCGATCGCTATCTCTCATATATTTTATCTTATATGTAGATGTATAATACAAACGGACATGTAGGTACACTATACACGTAAGTTAATGTACCTGTCATTTAGGATCCGGTATTCCAGTCGCATAGTAGTAGGTATCTTTAGTAACTCAATATTTTTTTTAAACTACATTCAATTGGTTAAAAATATAACTTCGTGATATGTAATGAATGATATTATTATACAATAATTGAATAATCCATCATTATTATTCTACGTTCATGCTGAGCGTTTGTTATGTAACAAATTAACGATGTTGAAAATACATAATAATAATTGTTATTCCCGAGACAGATAAGAATGGTTGATATCAATCTTGCATAATAATCTAATCAATTATGAACTTAGAAATCATAAAAGGCTACTCCTGACTCATCACGAAATCTCCAAATCTTTAGACATCTTCTACCTAGAATCATTTGATGAGTGGCAACTGACAGATAAAAAAAGCTGGAACATACTCAGGGACCTAGTATTAGTATCACAGAAAGACCAATTTAAATCTGAACAAACGGTCCAGTATCACGACTACCATCAGCAAACACCCCATCATAAAAAGACAATGGCCACATTGGCAACGCACATAACAGTACTGGCTCATTCTTAATAAATATATACTCAGTAAGGATAATGCCGCAGAAATTACCTAAATGGGCTCCATTCTACGGTGATCTTACACGGTAGCTACGTTTTGGACCACGGATCGAATCTCTAGCCTACTTAAAAATTTGATGGATGTTGCTAAGTTTTGTTTGATCATAGATGTATCCATTACAAACTTTTATTTAACTCACTGCGTTAATATAGATGAATGTATGCCCAGTTTCCGGGAATAAAATGGTGACGTAGCGGTATGATAGAAACCTAAATAACGTGAATGTTCTCCTGTATATAATGTTTGGTTCACGTGTGCGGTATTATCGAATTAATACAATATTGTCTAGTCTACCTACATGAGTGTAGACCAATCTATCGCTTGAACTGCAGAGTCAACGTCCTTACTGCAAGCTTTAATAATATATGCAATGACGAGCAATAATGCTTGATTCCCTGTTGACATCTCTGCGAGCTTCTGCCATTGTATACACAACCCGTGTGTTTAGATACACGTAGTGCATCATGATCATGATACTATGTATATGTATCTGCACTGTATGTTTAATTTGTTTATAGCAGGTAATACAGGTAAATTTGTTTGTAAGTTAATAGTCTATCTCCCACTTACCTACCTGGCTGTTTTGAAATTATTTATCATAAATAGTTTCTTTACTTTTCCAATCGGAGTAGGATAACTTAATTAAGTTAACGTAATTTCACTTCAAAGTGAAGACACGTTACTCGTTAGTTAATTGAAGTACATAATTATATGTATATTTATTCTTCCGCATCTTCATTATAGACATGATTTCTACCAGTCAATACTAAACAACTTCATGCCAAATGAATCGACGACACGTTTGGCGTGGTGGCTGAACACTCGGACTGCTGCGCTTGGTGTCGCGGGTTCGATTCCCGCCCTGAACAAATATTTGTGCGATCCACAGGTATTTATTTCTGGTCTGGGCGCTATGTGTATGTGAAATTATATGTCAGTAAACGGTACTCATGACACAAGAGAAAGCCTAAAAAAGTTATGTTTAAAAAAAAAAAAAACAAAAAATAAGAGAATGGTATTACCACAAAGTCATGTCAAGTAATAGACTCGCGGTGGATTACTATACTTATGCCCAGCGACTGTCGCAAGTACACGGCTACTGTCGCCTCCGCCGGGTCCTACAGAGAGATAAACACGAGCTGTATACCTAGGTACTTAGATGCTAACTGCCGGACAAGCTGCTCAGCTCGTAAATAGCGGCTAATGGCTGTTCACACCGTGTAATCGCAGCTCGTAGTGACTCAGTGCAGCCCTAGCAACTATGTAATCACCTGCGGCCTCGCGCCTGCGCATGTAATTGCGCCCACTGTAATCTATTGTCAGTAATCGTGTCAAGTTTAAAATGTAATTAAGGTTTATGTACTTTCATAATGATGCAAACAAGCACAACTTGGGCTTAAAATTCAGCTGACTGGGCCGTTTCGATTTGATTCAAGGTTAAATAGGTACAGGTCATCCAAAATCCCATTTTTCTCTCTCAATGCAACCAATCGCTGTGATTTAGTTTATCGCGATGCTCTTATAAAGTAGAGCTTACTAATGATTCAAATGGCCAAGAAAGGATATACTGATAGACAGTAAAATTCTTAAACTAGGATCTTTAGTTTAACGATATAATTTTAGGCTCCCATTACCGACGCTTATTCCTCCGTTTCACTGCCGAGACGGAATAGTGATTACACAGCCAGTGCAGTGCAGCCTTTCTCATTATAGTATTTGAATGCTTTATTCTACTCGTATTTTATGTACTAGACCGTACTAGTTCTAAACCGTAATTTAGGAAACTTAAGTTATCAACATTATCTTTTTAACGAGTCATATATTTGTACCCAACGTTGATATTTTGTATAAAAATATTAGGTACTATGAAATTATGTACAGATTATGTGCCTACCCTAGCTGTCTCTTGACGGATTTATGAAAAGAAAGGGACGAAAAGGGAAAGGTATTCTTGAAAGGCACCATTTATAATAACAAAATGTCCTGGGCAGGCGAATTTGCTAAAAGTTATACAACACAGTTATCTTATTCAAAAACGTCTACTATTATACTTACTTTATAGCCATAATACCTAATATGCTAGCTTCGATTATGTTATGCCCACACAATATTATGCATATTTTACAGCTTTCAACACTTCCTAAATTGATTGCTTGCATCGTACGATCTTCGGAGACTAGTTTGCATAATTATTGGATATTTAAAAAAAAACACATTATGCAAAATTGGTAATTGAAGAACGACCCGACCCAAGCTAATTTTTGAAAATTTTAAATAAATATTCTTAAATATTAGAGACCGTTCTGGGATGGAACTATTGTTAGGTTAAATGTTATGTGGTTATGTTGTTATGTTACTTAAACTTTTTCCCCTAAAATTCGTGTAATGTATTTAGAATAAGTAAATCTGCAGTTTGTAGAGAAGTAATGCATCGCATGGTTTTATTAATTTATTTTATGATCCAAGATAAAATGAAAAGGTAGGTACCAACCTATCTCATTCAACCCCTCCAACGATCACAAATCACATCCGTACCCATATTTTTATCCTAAAGTGCTGCTCAATCACTAATGCCCCCCCCCCCCCCAGTGGTCGCCAATTAGAGTGTGTTCAGTGCTAATTGCAGGAATCGTAACGTGAAATTAACTGAACAATAAGGAGTCTCGCTCTGAAACGTCTGCGGCAGCTCGAGGGGCACGCGCGCTCCCCGCGTGCTTGTTTCCAGCGAATTATCATATAAAATGGGTTAGGTTACTTGAAGAGCTTGTTTTCATTTTTGCATATCATATTGTCTGCTTAATCCGTCGAGCGTAAATCTAGCTGCTATTTAAACTTTATATACCTACCTCCAATTTGCATATGCCTAGAGTATACTCTAAAATAATTTTATTTGTCTAGTTCTTTACAATCATAAGATAAAACTTATAAAACAATCAAATAACGCTACTGTAGATTAGTAAAAGTAAACGTTTTAAAACTCACATAACTCTCCGTCCGTGTTACTTCATTGAATCAGTTATCAATTCCAAACCATATACGAGGAAGCGAATTTTCCATCTCATGAATATCACGTTAATACGTTACTTTAACTATTAAGTCGAGGTAACTGACATAACGGACTCTGACTGCACGAAAAATAATGAGGAAACATTTCCGATCCGCAAATGCCCGCATGTGCGTTTATCATCGCGGCATACTTAACATTTACCAGCATTATGCAAATTCACGTTACCGGCATTCGAGCTCATGAAGTGTCTATTACCGATGCACTCGTATCGTATCGGTTCTCGGGAACCATCAGTGTGTTATTTATATCGATATTGGACCGCTGAAATACGAGTAGAGCATGTTTATATTGTAAGTCGGGCACGTTATATATTGCTGTTTATTACGACGTGTAGACACTAATTAATACCTAGACTATAACTTAATATCTATCTATACCACATAGAATTTTATAAATAACGATGTCTATAATTTGCAGGGAATTGTTATTTTACAGTAAATAAAGAATAATTTTATTGTGAATTAAGAGATATATTTTGTCAGAAACGTTTATTAAGGGATTCTGGATCAACGAAATTCAAAAGTATCATCAAAATTATAGCCGTATATTTTTCGATACAGTTTAATCTAGATAAACTTAGACCAAGCGCTATTGGCTCTATGTAGCCCCTTAAGTAAACGTGAAACTCGCTCAAGATGCGGGATGTGAGGTAAAGGTCAAGTTTGTTTGTTGCAGCAAACGCTGGACGCCGGCGGAGGCGGGGTCGTTAACCTCGAGAATCTGGAGGCCAAGGTCAGTGACCCCCCACATATGCTTATTGTACAACAACAGCGCTCTACTTACATAATGCTATGTGCTATTAGTACAGCCCCAAGTATTGTAACAATGGACGGAAACGCAAATATGTGTCGGATTTCATAACACATTTTTCATTGTTATGGATAACGTGGTGCAACATCACATTTTTGTGGCTAATAAATATTCTTTCTAAATACAGTTCTTACACAATTCATCATAATATATTTATGATATAAACACGCAAAAATGTTAACGAAGTCATCAGACCACTCTATTCTGTTACAGTGAGAAACGTTAAAAAGAGCTTTAAAGTCTTTTATGTTTGTGAACATCCCATGAAGTCAGGCACACCAATAACTTTTAATCATCGCAATATAAAAACTCGAGTTAGAATATACAAACTTAAATGACCGAAAACCAAGAGTGGTCACCGCGCGCTGTTCTCCCATACAAAAGACATCAACGCGCTCGCCTCCACACCATCTTATTATTTTTAACGACTTTTGATAATCACATGCATACGAGCCGTGATTAATGCGTTACGGACCACATAAGGAAGCCATAAAGAGAAAATTGAAAACTATGGTCTCGTTTAAATACGTTACTTGAGAAGTGAAAGTTTTTATCTTCCCCATAACTATGCCATAACGATGCGATTCCAGTTACGAATGTGTTGTGGAAGTTGACTGCTATTTTTTGCCTAAGTGAGATTAATTATTAACGGTCAGTATAGGTTGCGCACTGCGCAACGGTAATAGTAGGCAAGTATGTATGTAGATACTTATTAGCAGAGTATTATTTCACAAAAGTTTCCTGACCGGCATACGCATTAGGTACACAGAGTTCTTGCTCTCTCGTCTACATAGCAAGTATTTTGCTAACAAACAAAGCACATCGATTCTTATCGACATACGAGGTTGTACATAAGATTTCAAGCACAGTACTCATTACAATCCATAAATCAATATATTTGCATTCGCTATCGGACATCCGCAGTAACGAACAATTAGCGCGTTGCCGCGAGCAATAGTCCGCAATCCGCGACACGCGGCGACACGCGGACGACGACGCCGCGCAACAATTTGCCAACACGCACTATGGCTGATACGTCGTCCCGTCTATGTGACAATTTATGGGCACGTGTCGCAAATAAACTGCAGGGCTGTCGCGCAACAGGGGACTTTACTTTATTCTTTGAAAATACGGTACGAGCTTCGTCTACGTTATTTATAAGAGTTGTGCCGATAGAAGATAGATTCTAGCGCATTATAATAAGGCTGTTTCAAGCCTGTGTTGGGTCGTAATTACTAGAAGTTACTCGGATGAGAGTCAGGACCTGTGATACAAAGATTTAAGATTGCTTTGTTTTACATCATACCATACCTAGCCTTACGTACTAAGCAATAGTGTGACCAATGAAACGACTTTGCTTTGCCAATATTTATTATGATTTCGCAGACCTTAAACTACGAGTAGATACGAGGATGGTTCCTCTAGTTATATGGTCCAAAATTCGCATTAAAACTCTCGATGTACCTACATTAAAACAAAATAATTAATCGATTAGAACGAAGATTCAATACCTAATTTTCTACGAGTACAATATTATACTCGTAAAACAAAGTCTAGTCAGTTACACCATTTACAACTCGAGAACGGCTGGACCGATTTTCATGATCTTGTCTCCGTTCCGAATAACTAACTAACTAACTAAAAATAACACTTGTAGTATAATTATCGTATAGTTAACGCGGGTGAAACCGCGATGCGCTTCTAGTTTTTTATATAATATTTTATTATCTCATACCTACATTTTGTATGGAACGGCTTGACAGGACAACGGCCGTCTGGCCGGCTGGTCACAAATGTAAAACTATCTGTATATTTTAAATTTCCCTTGGATGACACGTGCGTGCGTGCGTGTGCGGCTCTACCATTCGTAACACCGTTTTTGGAATAAATTGCACGTATTAGTAAACGCAGTTAGGTAAATTAAACTAACATTAAGTCAATTATATATCAATTTTGTTGAAACTCGTCGCCAACACGCACCGGCGTCGTAAAAACGCAGAGGACACCCGCCGTTCACTTCCATTGGCAACGGGTAATCAAATTGAAGATTGTATCTGTACAGTGTATCCTACACGTAAAAACATAACATATATTAGGTAGGTATTCAGTGATATTACAGCTACGGCATGAATTGTCAGAAACGTTAGATCGTCTATATTAAGCGTCTATACCAACAACGCCGCAAATTCTTTACATTTCCGCGTATCTCTAAAAGTTTGTAGCGGGTTATTTATTGAGGCTTAGTAAGCGTCTGTTTATAGCCTTTACCCGAGGCACTAAAGGCTCGAGCGAGCCACGCTTCCTGCCAGTACGCTTCGTTCCACACGGCGACTCAGACCTTGATCATGCTTTTGAACTTTCATACACAGACCGCTTGTCTGAGTCATATACTAGGTACCTGCTATTTCATTGTACTGCAGTAAGAAAACTGCAGATAAACTCGCTGGGCGCAGCTTATGAATTAACCCGTAATATTTATTATTATGCCAACGGAAGATACTGCAATGCGAATGTGGCTGCCTTATCGCTTTTCATGAAATGATGGGTCCTATCTTATAATTCTTAGAAAATAGTACAGCGACAAAACCCACACTTATCTACACGCCACCACGTCTGAGGCCATAAACATTCTCACTGTCCCCCTAGCGAGGAGATAAATGAAGGGTTACATTCGCTCGGCGCTATCTCCTCACCATCGCTGATCTAAGATTGTGCGGATATTTATAAAGGCTCAATGATGCTCGCGCAAGATTCCACATATCTGCGCCATCTGGAAGGAAGTCAGGCTCTGCGTAGTTCTTATAAACAGCACGCTATAGCTCCCCGTTCCCAACTATTGTGTTAGTGTACCGTAATTGTATGACGCCCTTTTCTCACGCACTATCCGGTAGACATCTTAATACGATACTTTCCAATGGAGCCGTTAGATTATATCTTCTCAATATCTTGTATTTTGGTGCGCAAGCGCAGGATTGCATTCAATAGGTGTTGAGTTTCGTTAATGCCATATATATATGTAAGGTTTACGATTCAATCGATTTCTTATCGTATATTGTGTAGGATAATTTCAGGTAGGTAAGACGTAACTTTCGGTCCAAAATCACCAGAACAGATTGACGCGTAATCTCAGTTGAAGATACCATCCTCTTACGTAATGCAGTTGCCAGATGCCGGGACGCGGGACATTTATGCATGTCGTACTCGGAATTTGTCGAGCTGAGACAGATACATATCAAATGCCGCTTTATGAGGTAAATATCTTCGTTCCTGAAATATCCACGGCTATAAAGTATTACTTAGTATGCGGGAACGGTGTCTCATAAATAGCCTTGTTACTACATCGCGACAAGTTATTGATTGGCAAGCGTCTCGGCTAACGTCCAGCAGCCCTTCAGTTAGAATTTTAATAACATTAATCAATGACTACCATTATAATGGAATAATAGTGCCCGTTAATAGACTTACATCACATAAATAAAATTGGACGGTACTGGGAATCGTGAATTGCCAGTTAAGTCATAAATCGGCTGGTGTTCGAGCGCCTGGAATTGTTTTTCTTTCTATTTTTATGCTGATCTCAGTGATACTTGTTATTAGCGCTGGGATAAGACTTTTTCTGCTTATTACGATAACGACCTGATATAATCTTACTACACGCGGAGAAGATTAAAACCATTTGCGCTGATGGGATGTGGCAGTAACTGAGATTACAGGACTTGTAGGTCGGAGATGTTTCGCGTAATGTCGGAGATGTGTTTGCGTCGGAGAAATACAGACTAAAGTGAACAAGTTGCCGGACATGACTTGAATTGCTCGTCTGGTTAGATAATAATATGTCCAGCGTTCACTTTCCTCAGCGTCAACTATTCGTCAAAAGCATCTAAGTACAGATAATTAGTAATTTATTGTTGCACAGATGGCAAGCATCGAGGTGTCGTTGGCGGGTGCTAGGCGGCGCAGCGCCGGCGCAAGGGACGTGACCCGAGAGCTCGACGCTCTGCGGACTGCACTTACAGACAAGGACTCGCTCATACAAAGGTCAGTATTTCCACAAGCTTTGGCATGAAAGCTGTCATCATTATGTGAACAGTTTCATTCGTAATCCTGTTGCTATTACTTTTCCTCAGTCTGAAAAAACAACTGTCGGCTTCCCTGAGCGCAGCGCGGCTGGCCGCCCAGGCCGCTTCCCCGACCATGTCGCGCGCCGGCTCGCGCGAGGAGTGCGCGGCGCTGTCCGCTGACGAACGCAGGGCTCTGGAGGACAGGGCGGTGGCCGTGAAGACGGACCTGGACACGAGGAAGAGCAATATCCAAGAGCTGAGGAAGCGACTGGAGAAGACACACGTAACCGAGTAAGAATGTTTTACCTCTTTAGAATTATCCCAAAAATCGAGGCCCTTACTCGTCTCGATGGTACACGTTAGCGCGGCAATCACATTTGGCTTTTATTCAATGAATATATTTTGGTTGTCGTTTCATCAGCAACATCGACACACGGATCCAGCAGGCCGAGCTGCAGTACAAGCTGGGGCGCGAGGAGCTGGAGCTGCTGACGCTGGGCGAGCAGGCGCGTGCGCTGGCGCAGCTCATCGCGCAGGCCGACACCGCCGCGCACCAGCCCTCGCTCTACAGGTACGTTCTCTACAGGTGCGGTGGCTCAACTCATGAACTACTTTGTTATAGGCTCATTGTAATATCTCGTATGATAGTGCATTAGGTGTAGGTGAGCTCTAGTGAAACGTGTGATTATAATGAAGAATACACAAAAGTAACCGATTGCAAAACCTAAATGATTATTTAGTTAACGCCGGGATTAGTTGCCGGTTCCGCATTTCTCACGGATCGTTATCATGAGAAACAATTTAAGCAGCCAGATTACACGAGTATTTACGTTCTATTCACGTCGGATTCGCCGCGCTCGAGCTCTCGAGCTATCAGGGACGTGTAAATCGTGCCATCCGCGTCGTCGCTAACGACTCATTTAAGCGGAAAGCCGCGAGAATCCGCAAGATCCCAGATATCCTCCACAAATCACCGGTAATTGTTACGATTATTACGACATTGGCCATTGTTCGAGGGGCGGGGTCGGCACACTTTCTACAATATTACCATATCGTGGGGAAAAATCTATCGACACCGAAATCTGGGTTATTCTAAATCAATGAGAGAGAGTGCCATCATACACCTAACAATTTGCGAATAATAACATGGTTTGCCTTGAAAGTGTGGGTTCCACACATATAGGTATCGTGGAACCGAAATTCCAGCTACGCTCGTACAAATTCACAATTCGTTTCGAAATTTTTAATATACAAATGTGAGTGTGTGGTGTTTTGTTTTGTAAGTTATAAAAAAATACAAAAAGGTTTGAGGTTTGATTGAGATTTGATTGAGCCAATTGAGATTGGCATAAATGAGCTTCAGTCAAAGCGACGCGTGTGCGCCGCAGGCGTAGGCCCCGGAGCGCGTCGTATATACACATACAATAATTGTTGTAATAGCTAAAGTAGGAGAAACCAAGGGCATCCATGAAGACATGATTTACAAAACTCATTGAATTAGATTAATGTTCATAATTGGCTAGCGAAAACTCTCACGGCGCGAGTCGTGTGCGGGTCGCACGAGTGGCCGCGAACAATGGCGGGATTTGTTTACGTCCGTGGGTGAAATATCGAAATAGTATTAGTCTTAGCACAAGTAGACATTATATTGGTTTCTCACGGACGCGCGAGGCTGCGCTGCGGTCTGCGGCTGCGGCGCGGCTGCACACGGGCCTTGCCCGGTGGCGGTCACGCTGCGACACTGACCTAATTTAATAACAGAAAACTGCCCATGCTATGATTTTATATTGCTTTGAAATGCCTAAAGTTATCATGTTTTGCAATTCAGGATTTAGGTAGTTTCATTTTTAATACCAGATCTTTTATTGATTAAGCTAACTTCCTTTGCGAACCGCGATTGCCTACTTGGCACACCAAACGCCAAACTCTTGACCGCTACAACACACATAAAGAAGCGCAGAAACCACCGTTATACTTACCTACTAAATAGCTTCTTTGTTTGCAGCAATTTACATGTCATTAGATTTTGGCCTGGGTAAGTAAAACGCGCGTTACCAAAGCGGGCGCTTCAATACGCCTAATGTGTACCTAGCAGGCCTAAACCACCGATTTACAAGAAACTACAAACAACGTGCTTTAGATATAAGAAACTCGTTCAATCTGTTTACATCCTAAGTGGAAGCAAGACCTCGTCTCTGGGAAAGCCTAGAACTTGTCTCACGTTCCATCTAGATGCGTAAAACACTATCTACGCA
This sequence comes from Hylaea fasciaria, assembly GCA_905147375.1. Taxonomy (NCBI): domain Eukaryota; kingdom Metazoa; phylum Arthropoda; class Insecta; order Lepidoptera; family Geometridae; genus Hylaea; species Hylaea fasciaria. The sequence goes on from LR990194.1 coordinate 581,646, forward strand.
TAATTACGACACTTTGCAGGTGTATCAGTGAAGAAATATGATTATTTATTATTTATTTGTTACTTTATTGTACACAAAACATATAAGTAAGTGGCGGACTTAATATTATACTTCAAGTATTTTCTCTCCCAATCAACCACCAATGAAAAAGACAGAGTGGTGTAGGTGTGAATCACAATTCAATTTAATTGTTCATAACTGCGTATTATTAACTAAAAAGTAAAACTTGTAAAAGCCATATTTCATAGAGGCATTACGTGGAAGTATAACTTTTTGAGTGAACATGGCTTTGTTTCTAATTGTTTTCACATATAATATGCATCTGAACGCGATCAACGGCCCGGAGAAATACAACAAAATGTAATAAAGACATTAAATTAACATAATGATAGCTATCTTATAATTAAATCATCTCCGCAAACCTTGTCTTCGTTATGCAATTTCTTTTGTTAACAATTCAGTAGACGATTTAGCATAAATTTGAGCAGCTTTTGGTTTCACTATTGCGTGGGAAATCTCTCAATAATGTTCAAGTGCTAGTCGCAGTGTGAACGATGAATGTAATAGGTAAAAGCGAGATTACAGTGAAAGTAAAGCGCTATTATTGCAATCTGACGAGCCGCGGCCAGCAACTGTCGACCGCTCGTCACTGGCCACACCGCAACATTTGTCTTCACCTAATTTCACGACTGTTAGCAATGTAAACAAAAACAAATAGGCAGCTATTCACGAACACTTGGTGGTTTTGGAGCTTTCATTATACCTAACTATTTAGTATCTAGTCACGGGCTGGTAGGTACGCATAGAACCTTAGTTTTTCCCATTGGCCAGTAGGCAGACGAAAGCCGGGATGCATTACGCTGCATGCCCAGGCCCGGCGTAGTGCGTTCCGACTTTTTACGTGCATGTTTTTTTATGAGTTGTGATGAAACTTGGTTCTATAAATAAGTGGAACTGTAATTAAATAGCTGTTTTTCCGCTGCTGTAAATAGTTTAAGTAGGTATACCTAGCTAGGTTCCCATAAAAAGATAACACGCTTTCCTCTGCATGCAAATAAGCTGCAACAACATTTCCGTTGGTGCAGAGTCCGGCCTAGGTGAATACTATTCCAATATAAAGACTTATGGAGTATGCCCTTATCCGCGCGGGCTTTGATTGCGCCCGCGCATGTCTGACGCTCGCGCCGGATAAATCAACGCCGCAATCATAGCGCTTCGCAATATACAGTACACGCATTTGTCGACGATGCGATGGCAGTGTATTTGTCAGCCGTATATGTCCGCCGATGGAGCAGGCCTCGCGTGGATACCAGTATGACTTCACTTGACGATTGATTTATGTTAGGTATGTTCCGGTGTTGGTAGAGTCGGTATCGATAGTCTAAAAAGCTTTGCAAAGAACACGTCCGCTTTAATTGCTCTTAAATTTTTTTAAACAGTTGAACAGTAGGTAGTCATTAATTTATAATTCTCTGGCATGTATTTAATAAGGAAATATGTTCCCCTGCTGCATTGAAAGGGCAAGGGAGTTGGTAAACAAATATCTGTTCATTCAACTTGTATAAACATAAGCAACATAACATCAGCGCAAGCGCAGCCTCTCATTAAGTCATTATACCGCATTAGGGTGTCCGCTCCCCGCTCCGTCGCGTCGCGTGGCTCCCGTCATCATAGTGACATTAGCGTGGCCACTATCCACCTCCATCAACAAACGCTAACTTGAGAAGATTGGTAGAGTTACCTTTTACTTTCCTGCCCATTTTATTGTTTGAAGAATTCGAAATTATTCCTTAGCACGATTCTTACTACTCTGATTTAGGAGCGTCGTTTTCCTCCGCATATGTTGCATTATCATTTTTACGCTTTTCTCTTGGGTAGGACGCTTCGTTGCGCACGCGTTCCACGCACGACTACCGTGGGAACTCTCACTAACCCTAACTCCATCACATCGTCAGCGCATCCTTTGAAGAGTATTAACTCGACTTATATACTATACCGTAGGTAGTAACTATTTCAGTAAAGTAATTTAGTAATCTGTAACCGTATCATAATACGAACTTTGCAAACATCCGCATCGTCACTAAGGGAGCTTTTTGGTCAAATAAAGGTCTATTACAAGATAAGATAGGTACCTGTACAAATCGTTGGCTATCTATCTAGCTATCTATACTATCAAACGTAGGCAGGTTAAGTGCGAATCGGCGGCGCAGGAAACATAGGGTCAGCGCAAGCACAGAGCGTGGGAGTCGCTATCGCGTGCAGGTGCCCAACCTGACTTGGTTTGTTTGGACAATAAAAAACTTGATTTCATATTTCGTGTATTGAGGAAATCATCCGAAGTTTACCACAATAAGTCCTATAAATTATGTATACCTACTGTTAACTGTGCATGGTATAGAATTTTCTCCTCGTGGAAGTTTTGAATAATCATGTGGTTCGCCTCACTGTTCGGGAAAAAAAACTGTAATACCTACCTACATGAGATGCATAATGTTGTAAACATATAATTAAAACATTTTTGTTTGAACTTTATAACTTAAGTAGGTACCTATATACTAAATACTAACTAGTTTTGTACCTAAAAAATCCGATATCATAGTCACCACACGTTCAGGGCAGTGCCCTGCGGCTTGACTTCGGCCATGACTCCACGCCCTCCAGTGCCCCTATAGGCCCATAACCTACGTAGCTATGCCGCGTAGGTACCTACTACAGGTGTCCTGCGGAAGGTACTTCCACCTCCCCGCCGCTCACGGTGCGGCGCGCGGCCTTCCGTCACGGATGAAGAGGCGTCGAGTCGCGACTGCTCAACTCTATCGACCTAAACAATGTTACTGCTTTTATTGCATTCTTTAACGTAGTCTACTCATGCCCGGCGCTGTTGTTGTGTCATACAATTGTTAAAACCCAAATCTTTTCCAGAACTCTATTTATGTACCTACACGTATGTTTCCAGTATAATCCGCGAGTGCGGCGGGCACGGAAACATGGTGTCAGTGGAAGCCCACGAGGGCTCGTGGGGCGCAGCGCCACGCGGCGGCGGCATGGCCGTCGACTGGGCGGCAGAGCGCGCCGTGCTCAGGGCGGGCGACAGGTGAGACTATGTTTATTATCTCCAGAACAATACCTACCAACTACAACTACAACCTCAACTGCTCTCGGCCTCGCATTGGCCCCAGCGATGATTCAACGATGTTGTTAATCAAAAGAATGGAAGAAGTTGCGACAACCATCCGCAGGTTTCAAGGTCTCGAAGAGTTAATTAATCATAATCTGCTCCATCAATTTATCAGCAATTACCAGGTCAGGCCGGATCATTAGACAGACACCGATGTGGCTCACGGCTGATGAAACTTCATTAACGCCTATCGAGGAAGGGCATGGCTCGCCAATCGGACGTGGTATCGTTAAGGTGCTATCTTTATACCTACCTCAAAAGCGTTGCTAGTATGGAAATTCTCGTAAAAACTTGCCGCCACTTACCTTGGACTCCTGCAAGCACGCATCCACCACACACACACAGACACACACACACACACACACACCCCACACGATATGTATTGTCTATAACCTATATAAATAAGATTAAGTTTTAGTTAATCATACGTAAAGAATCGGAAAGGATACTAGGTATTTGCCATAGAAATCGACCGCAACGATGCTACTTTTCACGTGCTTTCACTGTCACTAACTCACAACTCTTGCTGAGCTTGCGATACATCTGATAGAATGCGGGTGCCAAGGGATTTGTATATTATCTACGCGGGTGCTTCCGTCCGGAGCGGCGCGTGTTGTTTCCAACTACCCGCGTTTGGTCTTGTAAAACTTACAACGTCATCATTTCATTTGTGCGGGAATAGACGAGTAGTACTCGTATTAGCTAGTAGGTAGATCTATTTGTTACTGTGTGTGAATTTAATTTCTCAAGGCCTAGATTTGGTAGCCGCAGTGTGGTAACTTTCATAGTCTATTTTGGGATGAGTCATGTTGCCAGTGTGGCTCTTTTGGGCCAAATGCTAAACTCAAAACAAAACGTTTCAAACGTAGCCCCCGTGCTAGAACATTGGAACCCATTGGAACAAAAGGGGCAAAATTCAGCAGCTCACGCTATCTCCAACTACGGCGAATTTGTGAAAGTACTTCGTAGAACATAATTATGCCCTCGCGTGCCACTCTTTTTCTACGTACCTATATGAAATGATTCATAAATTCAGCTGAAAGTAAAATTTCTAGTTCAATTTAATTTACGTACGTAACTATTCGTCTTTTACTTGCGTTTATTTAGGTGTACCTTACTTAATTGTTGCCTACCTTACTTGCCACAATGTCAGGATCACGTTAAATACTACTGAGATTAGATAGATAACGATCGAAATATCCATGAGAGTGTTTTTGCTTTTTCATAATAAATACCTGCTTGCTTCACAGGCTAGTGGAAGCGAACGGCACGCTGGTGATATCCTGCCGCAGCCTAGAGGAGCTGCACCGCGCGGTCGGCTCCGCGGCGCCGGCGCGCCTCGTGGTGCTGCGTGCACACCAAGCCTCGCCCGTACTGTCCGCTTCTACTTTCACACAGGTATGCAAGGATGAGCAAGAAAGTCTGATACCTCTACGTTACGTTGTAGGTCTGTAGGCTATACCGCCAATGTGCGAGCCTTATATCTTAAACTTATTTACCTTTCTATCCTACTTACATTATATTATTGCTGAGTAGGTAGGTATATAACATAAAAGTGAATCGTTTTAGAATGAAGCAGCGTCATTACGGGCAGAACTGGGTGCGTTACGGACCTCTGCCGAAGATGCGGAGAAGGCCAAGGAAGACTTGCGATCTGACAACACCAGACTCACGCATCGCATCTCATACCTAGAGGAACAGGTGTCAGAGTTGTTGGCGAGGCATAACCAGGTAAAAAAGAAAAGGCTTATTTATTATTGTTGGTTTGTAGAGTGAAACCAAAAGCACCACACAAACAACACAGGTAGGTACCTCCATTTACTTACCTACCAACCTTTCTGTTCCAGCTTCAACCGGTAAGCAGCAGCGACAGCTGCATAACCGTGAACAAAAGCAAGAAGAACGTGACAAATATCAACATCAGCACCGAGCCGACGTCCTGCCGGCCGAGCCCCAAGTCCGAGGTGCAGGTGTTCCAGAAGGGGCCCGACATCACCGCCCTCGTGGCCAAGCTGCCCGGGCTCGACCACGAGGCCAACCTGCCTCTCATGAGGCCGCGCTCCAACGCCAGCGGCGCCTCCTCTCGCGCCGCCGCCTCCCCCCGCGCCTCCCCGCCGCCCGACCGCCGCTCGCACAGCTCCCACAGCCTGGAGCACCGCGCGGGCCGCATGCGCCCCTCCCTCTCGCACCACTGCATCCACGGCGCCGTCGACTACAGCGCGGAGACGGACGCCGCCATCCGCATGATCGAGCGAAACCAAAGACACATGGAGAAGCAGCGCATCAAAAACGAGAGGCTGAGCCGCTCCCGGGAGGAGTACTTTCGGTCCGACGGAGACCTCGACGCCGAGGAGGCCGCTTCGGCCGCCGACGCATACGACCCCAGGCATCACGACATGAAAAAGGCGGCCGACAGGATAGAAGAGAGCATCAAGAAAACCAACTGGGCGGAGAGAAAGACTCTGTCGATAATCGAGCAGCTGAAGCGCTCGCAGCGGCTTCGGAAGATGAAGAAGAACGAGAGCGCCGAGGACGTCCGGCCGGAGTCGGAGAAGCACTACATGTACCACAGAATCGACGGGAAGGTGCTGGAGAACGCGCACAAGTCGAGCAGGAGAACTTCCAAGCTGCACTCCCGGAGCGCCAAGTCTTCAGAGTTCGAGTCGGAGTGCTCCGACTATCCGAACGGCGACGCGTACGGCGCCTCGCCGCGGGTCGAGCCCGGCCACTACCGCAAGCACGACGACGAGCGGCGCGACGACGCCAAGTCCCGGCCGACGCCGCCGCGCAAGCCGCTGCGCCTGTCGCTGCACAAGGCGCGCAGCGCGCACTCGCTCGTGGACGGCGACGAGTCGGAGGCGGGGGGGCCCGGCTCGGAGGCGGGCGGCAAGCGGCCCGTGAAGCGCACGCACGCGGCCGACCGCTGGGCGCGGGACGCGGCGCGCGCCACGCCGCGGCCGCAGCGCAAGCTGCTCAACGGCCCGGCCCCGGCCGCCGACGCGCTCTACCCGCCCGCGCCGCTCCGCACCAACGGCGTCGCACACGGCGCACGCAAGTGGCTCTAGCGTCTAATGTTCAGGTACCGATAGTGCCCGTCCAGTGAGAACAGACTGTGGACTGGGGGACGTGGAGTGCGATGCGGTCTAGAACTTAGAAACGGATGAACCTATCTGATCGATTATGTTCGGACGTGTCGGTTATTGGATAGTATGTGAATAACCTACTGTGTTGCGAGGCTAGTGTTTTGTGGGTTGACGATGAACTGTTTATCGGTATATAAGTAGCAACAATAATCTTACTTATAATGTAATTGTAAATCCATTTATACTTGAATATGCTATGCAAGTATGCACCCACCGTGTAAAGCTCACCTGTTTACCTACTTGTGTAGAACACTGTATCAATATTGTTAATATACATAGCTAATTTAATAAATAGTGCTATATTTTAAACGGCTCCTAACAATTTTTATTTCTTTAACCGCTACATAAATTATTATAAAGGTACTTTAACTAAATGTATTTGTTGAAATATAATTGAAACATCCATTTTCTTAATAAATTCATTACAATATATTTTACATACTCTTGCAACAAAAAAAATAAAACAGGACAGTATTATTTACAATTAACATTTACAATCATACAAAATTTCCTCATAACGCCAGATTCACACTCGGTCGCACGTGGTTACGCAACATACATTGTTTTATGTTGAAACCAAACCTCATATAGGTACGACGAAACCCTTATCAAAATCCCTCCAGTTGTCCATTATAAAACGATTATTTTCCGATGCTAGGTAAATATATCTTCAATGTGCAGCCATATGCGCTGTGTATGTACTTGTCTCTACTCTACACTTTTAATAACACGTCTGATTACGCAATACGTACAAAACAACACAACCTAATAATATGAAACATACACAAACATAATAATATAAGATCTGGCATAGTTAGTTTGTGTTACCTATGAGTTACGCATGTAAACGCAGGTGTTGATGCAAATAAGACCTTGATCTTTATATTGAACTCACCACTGCCGCCGAGTGTGAACCCGGCCCAAACAGACACGACCTAGCAACTTCCTGAATATTTTGACCATGGTTTTGTTACCGAGCAACTGGTCTACCGCCTGCATTCCTGATACTGTCATTGCAAACTAGCTAACTTATACATCTGTTATTATAATCTGCACCGGTCTAGTTGCTAGTGTCATGTTCGGTAACTAAAACTAGATGCGTTGCCGCGACGGGCGCGCCAGCGACGCGGCAATGCAATGGCAGTCTTACGATACAATGACTATGCTACGATAACTGCAGTGCGCTGCATTGGAGACATCGCGCATTACAAATTAGAGACACCAGCCGACCACAGCGGACCAACTGGTGCTCTTCGCAAGCGTCCACCCGTATCCGCTGTGGTTGACTCCAAGCCCAAGATCTATGAAAGTAAACATTCTACTTCAAATGATCTACGGAATCTAACATCTGCGCCGACTGCGCTAACAGCTGTAAACGGTACCCAAGTTAATTATTACTACACTAGTAAAGTATTAGTTGGACGCTATCACACCGCAACCACGGGCATTTGCTTGCGCCTGAATATTTGTGGGACCAGTGTCATCGTAATTATCGACGCCCTAGACTCAGGGGATCCTAGTTAGGGGCCAGGCTGTGTGTGCTCGCGACGTGACGCGCGACTATAACTGTGCCGTTAATTTAGCGTGGACTCACAGTCCACGGAATAAATTTAAATAATATAACAATCAAATACAACATAAGTAGATGAAAATTGAAGTAAACCATCAAGCCACTGGCACATAGGTGCTTTATAAGGTTTGAAATAAACAACATTCTTGATATATTGCGCGATGACTCGTATACAAATAAACTAATTTAATTTCCAACAGTGGCTGGCTGTTCAATGCAGTGTGAGACAGCAGAGAGTACAGGAACTGCACCAATAGCACACGTCCATTATGTCGTGATAGAAAATGACGTGATCCTATTGGTTGATTTAGTTATAGCTCTCAGCCCCTCTGTTCTACTCTTGGACATCCAGCCCTTATATTTACGATTATATTAAGTAGAAAATGACTTGTCATTTACTATTCCTTACACATTATTAGACTATTAACTGTGAGAATAATAATATAATGTATTATTATCGACCAATAATATTTACGATAAAGATTTTTTTTCAATACAATGTGCAATACACCTACTATATTTTTACGAGATGTTATTCATGGCGGGTACGAACAATATTCCGTATCGCGTATGTTGAGGGTCCTGCGCCTGTACACGATACGAGGAGTTTCAACTACCAAACATTAGTTTATTTTAAAAAACGCAGTTAAAATACGATTATACAAGACCTCTGCGCGATACATCTTTCGCCGACTATTTATCTGATTTGGATTTTCTTGATAAATGGAAGTTATAATAGTCCATTCCACTCACCCAAACAAAGTTGAGTTTCCACACTCCAACAAATGCGTTTGATTCAACTTAACTCCCGACAAAACATTCCTAGACACAGTAAATTAACTATCAGCAACCAAATAATATGAAACATTCTCTTACGATAATGACTACAGATAATATCTATCTTCCGACGCGATCATATAACGGGCACATACTTTAACAGTGGGTTAACCAGATAACATAGCAGGAGGTTTCAGTACAAAACAACAAATCCTATTTACATCGCGTCATGCGAGCTGCTCGGTCGCCACTTCGCCGGCGACAACGATCGATTTAACACAACAATATTTATGTATATTTGGAAACGGATCACGGAACGGTTCACGTGAAACTAAAAAGAAGCCGCAATATCTCGTCTCACACGACACACGGAGAGCTGCGACGCGACGCACACGCAACTCTATTCCGATCTCACGACACTCGCGTGGCCACTGTCTGCGTCACTCCTGCATCCGACACGTCACACTTCCGAGAGCGGGCCGGGCCGGGGCGGGCCGGGCCGGGCCGGGCCGGGGCGGCCGGGCGCTCAGAACTGATAGCAGCGGCCGTAGTTGACGAACTTCTTGAGCGCGTGCGGCAGCGGCAGCTCCTTGACGCCGCGCTTCATGGCCAGCGACAGGTTCACGGTGCGCATGTCCCGCGCCGGCCGGCGGCGGTGCGCGCTCCGCATGGGGCAGCCCTCCGGGCCGCTGTCGGAGCCCGAGGCGGCGCCCCGGGGATCCGAGGCGCGCGGCGAGCCGCGGCGCATGCGCCGCTGCAGCCGACGACGAACTGAAAACGCACAACAAGACGGTCAACGACGGCGACGGCGGGTCTGTACGGTACTCGCGGTGAAATGCTAGTGCCCGATATTAGCGATTATTAGATTTATTACACAAATTAATAATTATGCTCGCCGATCAACCCCCTCTATAACCCCAAAACAATATCGAAATAGATCACCGCAATCTTTATCGCTTTGTCATAAATCATATAACAGTCGAGGATCATAATCCGGGTCCGGCGTCCCCGGGCGCCCGGCACTCACAGTCCTCGGTGCGCGGGCGCAGCGGCGGGCGCGCGTCCCCGCCGAGCCCGCTGTCCAGCTTCTTCCGCTTGAGCTCGGCGCGCAGCGCGGCCACGCGGCTCTGCACGGCCGCGTCGCTGTCGGCCGCCGGCCGCGCCTCCGCCCCGCCTCCGCCTCCGTCTCCGCCCGAGTCGGAGTCCGAGTCCGTGTCGGAGTCCGAGCCCGAGCCCGAGCCCGAGTCCTCGCCCGAGTCCGAGCTGGAGTCCGAGGACGCCGAGGCGTCGTCCGCTTCTTCTTCGCACCACGGCATGTCCGAATCTAGAACGTAAGAAAACCTCATCCATACACGCCCTCGAGAGCTGCCGGGAGGGCTAGGAGGCCCCGACGAATTAGAAGTTAACGCCTCGACTTGCGCTCCAGAATCAGAAAATATCGATTTATTGACTTTAGGAGATTGAAAATGTTAACGGCCGCGGGCGTAACGCTTCTAATTCGAAACGGCCCCAAAATAAATGAGGTATGTGTGTACCGTTCGAGTCCTCGTCGAACTTGGAGGAGCGGGAGGGCGTGGTCTTGTCGTCCGACTTGTCCGGCGAGGCGCTGGAGGCCGTGCCCTCGCCGAGCCCGCTGTCCAGCTTCAGGCGCTTGCGCTCCTTCACCTGCGCAGGCGCACGGTCAGCACGCCACACTACTTCATGGCGTGGCGTTCATTATACACGGCAAAGTACATGTCGATTGAATTATGTAAAGTAGCAAAGTCGCACGCTTTTGGAAATGTTTAGACTTTTTGTTCCGACCCGCGGGCGAATGTCAGTCGACGCCTTACGTATGCTCCCGGCGCAGGAGAAAGACGGCGCGACACCGCTCTCGATTGATAAATACATGGTTAGTTACTAGTGGCCTGCACAGTGCACAAAGTATAATATTATGCAGATCGCGGAAAGAGTATCGACTGCTGTTGGCTTAAAGTGGAAGTCAAATCGATATAAAGTCGAAGTGAAAAAGGATACGAACTGACCTGCGTGGCCTCGTCGTCGCCGGAGCTGGAGTCCATCCAGTGTGCGAACGTGCCGTTCAGGGCCGTCGGGGCCTCCGGTGCAGTCTCGGGCTTCGCTTCGGGCGCGGGTGCGGCCACAGGAGCGGGCGCGACCTCGGGTGCAGGTGCGGGTGCCGCTGCGGGCCGGCGGGCGAGAACGCGGCCGGACAGTCGAGTGATACTCTTCTTGAGCTTGCTTTTCGACTTCTTTGCAGACGAATCCCTCTTCGTGGAGCCCGAAGCGCCTCTCGTGGAACCCGAAGCCGAAGCGCCTCTCGCGGAGCCCGAACCCCGAGCGCCTCTCGCGGAGCCCGATCCCGAAGCGCCTCTCGCGGAGTCGGGGGCTCCGGGCGGCGCTCCCCCGGCGGAGGGGCCGGGCCTCGGGCCGGAGGAGGCGGAGCTGGAGGAGTCCTCGTCGTCCATGTCCCGGGCCTCCAGCAGCTGCAGCGAGCCGGCCTGGCGGTTCTGCGACATGCTCAGCACCAGCGACAGCAGCGCGTTCATCTCGTGCGCGCCGCCCTCGTCGTCCAGGTCGTGCAGCTCGTTCAGGTCGCCCAGCTCCTCTGCGGGCGGGAGCAGACGGTTCAACGATGTTCTTTTGCTATCCAGATCCTCGGTCCACGTCATAGACGCGATGTATCACAGCCGTATGTATACGGTGTAGATCATATAGGAAATAAATACTACGTGAGGTGTAGATGTGGCGTACACCGAACTAAAACAAACTTCTTCTACGTTGATCGGTGCGCGAATAGATCAGCATCTCGAAATCGTTCGACTAAGTTAAAGATTCAAAATGATCGCTGTGAAATGGAACGTTATTTGAGTCCGGTGTACCCTGGGGCCGGAGCCCGTCTCACCGTCGTCGTCGTCCGCGGCGTCGTAGGGGATGCAGATGCGGTGCGGGGCGCGGGCGCGGGGCTCCGGCGCGGGCGCGGGCGGCGGCGGCGGCGGGCGCAGCTCGGGGTGGCGGCGCATGAGGCCGGCCCGCATCGCCGTGCGGATGGCGGCGCGCGCCAGCACCTGCAGCGACACCGGGCTCGCCTCGTCTGCGGACAGGCGCGTCGTCATCGGTCACCGTGGTGTCGCACAGTAGCTAGTGCGAGTCCGCAGACAGCGTCACTGACGCGACTGTTTCGCCTAATACTACGATGGGTGGTCTCCCATCATAAAACTTTAATCTATTTTGATTTCTCAATTTTTAAATGCAACGCTATCAGGTATGATGTCCCCTAGTGACACCTGTGAACATGCACGAACGCCTCCTGTCTACATGAACCTCTGGGCTCTTTCTTTACACCCATTGTCTCCATATTAACGGAACCATCAGCGCTGCACTGACCCAGTTTGACGGGGTCCTCCAGCTCCTGCGGGGCGGGCTCCTTGAGCAGCGCGAAGGACACGTGCAGCAGGTTGCGCCGCATCCACTGCGTGCGCGACACGCGCCGCATCTGCACCAGCGTGTCCTCCAGCGGCATCACCAGCACGCCACCCACCTAAACCAATGGATATTTTTTTTATTTACTCGCCTACATTTGTCCACTATCTCACACAGGAATTAAGTCTAAGCTAGCCGGGTAGTTGTTGGTGTTAAGCCTGGTTATAGTTGAGATTCATTTCAGTTGGCTACATTGCATCATTGTGTATTTTTGGTAAACAATGTAAATGAATCTTACTTTTCACTCTAGACGAGAGACACTATAAATTGTTTTTATACAATGGGGTCTACATTCGAGATGTTACCTTGGTTAACAACTTGAAATAATGTTCATATTTGTCCAGCACTCCGGCGCCGCAGTAGACTCGGTCATATGTGTGAGTTGGTGCCAGGCACAGTCCATTACCTGTGGTACAAAGTTTGTTTTCTGAATGATGAATCCGATTCCCTCACATATTGATTGAGAAACTCAACTATATTGTTTAATAAAGGCACATTTAGATTAATACTTTTCCATGCAATAATCACCATGTAATTGGTTATATTGTTATGCGGGTAGCAATCACTACCAACATAAAATTGAGACATTTTAGTGCAATTTATAAATTCTTGTGTTGTATTTGAGTGTTGTTTAGTGTGTATCAATAAAACATTTCATGTAAAGTGAGACACTAGATAGGTAAACGTCCAATCCTCAGCTAGGAAAGATTAAATCAAGTGATGCTCTAGTCATTTTATTTGATAACTTTTGGTTTGTTTGTTCTCTAATTAATCACTAAAATAGTGATTAAATGAAAAGAAATGGTTGTACCATGTAATTTAATCATTTTATATTTAGCTCACCTGTGTAATACTTGGGCATACAAAAGTCAAATTCATCCAATATAATTGAATTCTCAATGAATTGGCCGAGCTTCTTGTTTGAGTACTCAGATACAAAGGGAAGGGCCTCCACTCCGTGGCTGATGCCCGAGGATCCGAGGATCAGCCCCACCAGGGTGCTGAGGTAGCCCGTGCCAGAACCAACGTTAAGGAATGATAGGCCAGGCTTCAGTTCTAAAGCTTCCATCACTTCACTGGAAAACATTAACAAGTTGTTGCAGTATTACCATGCAACATAACCCTTAATCAAACAAGGTTAGGATCTTTTTTTACTCTATGTTCACGGCTATCCTCTGAACATCAATATGCATCTATTTTCTTGTTTAAACTTTGAGTGCAACTTGTTATGTAGTCGGGTTTTAGTTTTTGTACTTATTATTTTGTACTGACCTACTTTTTGCCACATAACTTTGGATCTTACAAATTCAAGAGAAAACTTTGATGATAGAGGTCACTAATAGCAAGGCTTAGAATGAGTTCCAATGTAATACACAGGAGAAGGAAGACCCTAAATTTCAAAATTGTAAAAATCTAATAATTTATTCCTCTTCTATAAATTTGGTCATCACTTCATGGAAAAATCAAAGGTTTGGTTTGATATTTAGTTAGATATCTTTTATGTAGGCAAATGAGAATGATTACAGTGATGAAATATAGTGATGTGTCAGGCATTACCTGTAAATGCAAGGCGCGGACAGATGCAGTGGTCCATTCCGCCACGCCAGGTCCTTGTAGGCCTGGTCGCGCGCCTCGGGTGACATGTAGTCCGCGCGGTCCAGCACACGGAACACTTCCTCCACCGTCCGCGAGCGGATGTAGCTCCCCCTCATCAGATTATCCACCAGCTCATTGTTGTCGCGCCCCGAGCTCACCGCGCCACCCATCCTGTTTGTTTTGTTCGCTCAGTAGGTACCTACTTATCTTCTGCGACTCCTCACCTACTCAGCTGATAGATTTTGTGACGACACAATTGTTTTTCAACATATTTTATCAGACGCACAATCTTTGATCGAGGATGTATTTCAGAATACACTTTTCGAGACAATCGAACATAGCTTAGACAATTTCAAAATATAAATATGGCTGCGTCTTATTCTCAGATCACAAAAATAATATCACTTTAGAATTGAATTAACTTATTTCCACTATTTCTTTCTAGCCAACTCCGTTCCAAATTTCCAATAGAGCTGTAGCAAACCGTATGTATTCGGTACTGAGTAACGGGTACGCCATCTAGTAACGAGTACCGAAACGTTAGTCGCTAATCCATCTCGTTACTCGCATGTTTCGTATGCGTCGTATGGATACACCGTACACGTGTGCTGATAGTTTGTTTTACGCATGCGATACAAATAAAGATGTTTGTTTATTATGTAGGTACCTAAAGTAATAATTTGGAAATTCGTCTTCCAAGTTTTTTACCTGTAAGTTTTCTACAAATCACGAATTATGTGACGCCGCGACATCATACCGCACGCGTACGAAATGCGACTAGATTTGATACGACTCTCTAAGCATCATAGCATGTTATGAGGTATCATACGGAAGTAACGAGTACCGATACGATAGTAACGGGTACTCATTGTTAAAGTAACGAATACATACGAGTACGCTTTGTTTCGTTACTTTTACACCTCTAATTTCCAATTCCAATATTTCCAATCTATCCAGCAGCCAGTGCAGAAAATATTTTACTCCATTCCATTGACCAATGCATTCACAGTGGTGTTGCCATGCCAGGCGAGTATCTCAGTTTTACGGTACCTACTATCCCTTTGGTTTTCCCCCAAAACTGGTACGGTACTCTTTGTAGAGGTAGGTACTAGCTACCTACCTTTACAAAGAGTCCCAGTTTTGAGGTACTCAGAGGTAACCCCTTTATATATTATGAATATGCACTTCAAACATTGGAATACTGATAGTCTGGCACCAAAATACCGATATATGTATCGAAATAGTTTTTCAATATAAATAATACCGATACTTTTAGGCGGATATCGGTATTGGTAACGATACTACAACAACATTGTGATATCGATAGTTTATATCACAGTTTTTTTTTAGTTATAGCTTCACACGGCTTGTGCATTTGGCCAGTGTCTTTTATAATATTTAAGTATTTCACAACAGGAAAGTCATAGCGTTAAAGCAATCGTCGTGGTCAAGTACTCAAGTCAATTATTTAAATAGTCAAAGTCACGATTCAGTAAAGTGGTGGATGCTTTACTGAAATTTCCTGGGTGGTTTGGAAAAAGTGCTAACACTCATGTACGTTAACTAACACTCAATGATTAATATTTCATCAATATAACACATTAATAAAAAATACAAATCCAACAACTTCTCACTTTCGGGACCCGAGTGACTCAAGAGACTTGAGTGATGCAAAGGACCCAAGTGACTCGAGTGACCCATGTGAACCAGGTGACTCATGTGACTCGTGTGACTAGAGAGACCCAAGTGAGTCGAGTGACCCGAGTGACTCAAGTGACCCGAGTGTCTCGAGTGACTCAAGTGACCTGAGTAGCTAGAGAGACCCGGGTGACTAGAGTGACTCAAGTGATTCAAGTGCCTCGATAGACTTGAGTGACTCAAGTGACCCGAAAGACCCTTGTGACTAGAGTGACCCGAGTGACCCAGGGGACTAGAGTGACCCAAGTGACCCGGGGCACTCGAGTGACCCGATAGACTTGAGTGACGCAAGTGATCCAACTGACCCGAGTGACTCGAGTGACACGAGTAACACGGGGGACTCGAGTGACACGAGTGATTCGAGTGACTCGATTGACCTGAGTGAGCCCAGTTAGTCGAGTGACTTGAAAGACTATAGAGACCTGAGTGATCCAGGCGCATCGAGTGACCCGATAGACTTGAGTGGCTCAAGTGACCCGAGTGACTCGAGTGACCTGAGTGACCCTTGTGACTCTAAAGACCCGAGTGACCCGAGTGTCTCGAGTGACCCGATAGACCCGAGTGACCCGAGTGCCCCGCACAGACAGAGTTTTGGCGGGAATCCAATAATAGTGAGCCGTTGTTGGTTTTGCATTTTATTCTCAAATTTGTTTCTTCGAGACATCATGTGTAATATTGATAGAATATTAATCTTTTTGTATTCGTCAACGTGTGGGCAAATTATATACCTAAACTAAAAAATCGTGCCACTTCACATTTTTTCCAAAATTGCCAGGAAACAGTAACGCATCCACTACTTTACTGAATCGTGACTTTGACTATGTAAAGAATCGATTTGACTACTTGACCACGGGGATTGCTTTAATGTTATGACTTTCCTATTGTGAAAATAAGAAAATAATATTTACTTGAATATTTTACTTGACACTGGCTAAATGCACAAGCCGTGCGAGGCCAAAACTAAAACCAACAAAAAAGGTTACCTACTCTATCTAGTCTATGCAGCATGCATCAGTGTCTCCAGATTGGGAGTTTTTTCCCCATATTGGGGAAACGAAAACTGTGGGGAACATTTTGGGAAACGCATTTTATTTTAGCGAAAGTTTGGGGAGAAATGTGAACACATTTGTAATTCAGTTATGTAATAAATACATAATATTTTAGCTAATATTTGTTCTGTGTCGTAATTGAAATTGCACGCGTACACAATACAATGCTGCCAACATTATTTATTATTATTTTATTTATTTATTACCTCCATTATTTCTTAAAACATGTGCTTTGCAGCTCGTTAAACCATTGCGTAATCATCTACAACAAATCCATAGATCAAGGCATTTTTCCATGTAAGTGAAAATTAGCCCATGTAACTCCAATTTTAAAAAAGTATATCTTTGTAATATAGCCAATTACAGACCTATTTCGATCTTATCAGCCTTTGGAAAACTATTTGAGTTATTGGTTCAGGAGAGGCTAGTTTGGTTTCTTACACCACAAATGTCGATAACCAATTGGAGGTACATTCAATATACACGGATTTTTCCAAAGCTTTCGATGTCGTCAATCATAGCCTACTAATCGTAAAACTGGGGCATGCGGGTATTTGTGGTTCGTTGTTGAGATGGTGCGAATCGTATCTACAGAATCGCTCTCAAATCGTGAACATACGTGGCTTTTTTTCTGAGCCGAGGGGAGTGCCATCTGGTCTTCCTCGAGGTTCTCACCTTGGTCCCATATTTTTTGTACTCTTTATCAATGACTTATGCAGCAATATTAACTCTGACTTTCAGTTGTACGCAGATGACCTTAAATTATATAGAGTTATAAGATCACGGAATGATATTGATGTTTTACAGGGTGACATTAACAAGGTGTACCTATAGGTGGTGTCAAAACAATAAAATGTTACTTAATGCCGCAAAATGCTTTCAAATCAGATTCTCAAGAAAAAGGCGTCCTACACATTCCATCAACAATATCCTACTTAGTGAGGTCACAAGTATTAGAGATTTGGGAGTTACTGTAGATAGGAAACTGGATTTTCGCGAGCATATCGATAACATTGTTAGGAGATGAGCCCAGATCTTGGGCTTTGTAGTTCGTCAAGCCAAGATTTTTAAGGAACCGGATATTTCAAAACCTCTCTTCAACTGTTATGTCCGTAGTTTGCTTGAATATTGTAGCACTGTTTGGAACCCCACATAATAAGTCTTTCAAGCCTAGCAACATGAACTTTATATTATAAAGTTCATGTTGCTAGGCTTGAAAGACTACAAAAGCGTTTCCTCTATCATCTTTGTTACATTGATAACCAATGCCGTGAACTAACATCTTACGATGAGAGAACCAGGCTTCGCTTTATTGGAAACGCGGCGATCTGTAGCTGATCTCATCTTCCTTTATAAAATTATTAATGGCCAAGTCGACTGTCCGGGCGTACTTAAAAGACTTCAATTCGCGGCACCTCAAATAAGCAGTCGTCTTCGTAACAGACGAACTTTTTCACTGCCTCAGTGTCGAACTAATGTCGTACAACATTCACCAACTTATCGCCTGTGTTCATTATTAAATAAAGTTGAAAATCAAATCGACATTTTCAGTGCGTCGATCAGTAGTTTCAAGAAGTCTTGTCTTAAACAAGACTTCAATCTATAACATTTTTTATTTTAGTTATAATAGTTTTTCGATTAATGTTTCTTATTGTGTGCATGTTGTGTTCACTTCAGAGTAGGTTTTGCACTACCTAAACTTTTTAAATGTTTCTTTAAATCTTGTGTCTCAGTGTAAAACCAGTTATGTGAACCAATAAATAAAAACGTAAATAAAATATTCTTTCAATAACATGCCCGTAACCACGCGTCGCGTCGCACCGCTGCCAATGGCAAGTCAAACGTGTCATTCTTTAGTATTATTATAGCCATGGAATGAAATGTTTACTAACTTCATTCTGACGGCAGGTTATTATTGATTATGATTGTAATGGGCATTACTATTTATTTTAAGTTAGTGATAATAATCCATGTCCAGGAATAGACCTTACCCATCCAAAAATAAGTTATATTATCTGCGTCTGTCTATAGATTACCCAATTACCAAACAGATAAACAAACAACACAAAGTTAATCTCACAGTGGCAACGGCGCTGTATGGTATTCTGCCAATGATGACGTCAGCATACTAAATTTTAAAATATGTAATAAAATAACTATTCCATGGAAAACTAAAATATTCAAATTAGTTTCTTAAAGTTTTCTTTATTTTAAGAAAATTATGTAAAATAAATTATAGGTCAGAAAATTTAAACGCTGCCCATTGTATGTTTAAGGAGTGAAGTTGAAAAATGTAAATTTAAATTGTATACTTTTTGTTGAAACTTGTCTAGAATGTCTGACATTATCAACCTGCAATACTTACTTATTTTGAAATTTATGAGAGTATAAAATATCTGATACCCATAGCAGAACATTTTTTTTTGGTTTTTGTTTATCTGTCTTTTAGTTTTATCTAGATAATCTCCGAAACGGCTGGACCGATTTTTACGGGGACTTTAATTAATAGATAGCTGAGACCACTGGGCGTATAATATGATACTTTTATTCCGATATTCCCACGGGAATATTGGTATAAAACGGAAAAACTCATTTACGCGGGTGAAACCGCAGGACGCAGCTAACTACAATAATAAAATACAAGGACACATTATTTTGGGTAAACTTTAGAAAAAGGTATCATTTTGGGGAAAATTTATACCGGATCTGGGGAAATTTTACATACTCAATCTGGAGACACTGGCATGCATAGATAATATGATTCCTTCTAGCGTAGCGTTTGTATTCTCTTTGTCCTTCGCTCGCAGTTGGTTGGGTAGAGTCTTGTCTTGACTTTGAGAATTGAGAATTATTGTTTTGTTTGTGGTTGAATTGAATTGTTGGTCGAGTTTATTTTTGCAGAAAATAACTAGACAGGAGTGCTTGGTGTATTCAGTATAAATCCAATAGGTAATTCAGTACCTATCACATCTAAATAAAAGTGAACACGAAGAAAAATGGCTCTATACTGTGCAAGTAAGTGTTTTGAAAGTTACCGCGAGTTACCGGGACTCTTGCATTGTGAAATATTGTGTCCACGGCTTGAATACCAGCTCTTATTTATTAGGTATCTTTGCGGGATGTTCGGTTTTCCTAGTCTGTCTCGACTATTGAACTAAATACTGTTTCAATATAATTTAGCCATAGAAGCTATCCTAACATAACCTTACTTTGTCATTGTAGTATCAAATGAAGTGCCAGAGGCCCCCGTTGTGTCTCCATCTTCGGGAGCCGTGTTTGAGAAGCGGGTAATAGAGAAGTACATCATTGAAAATGGTGTGGACCCCATCAATGGGAAGGAACTACGAGTGGAGGATCTAATTGAAATCAAAAGTAAGTACAGTCTTGAAAATGAATGTGTAACTTGAGAAAGCACTTTGCTCTCACAGTCGAATGGAACGCGTGGAACGTCTGCCTACGAATGTGTTTCCCGATTACTTCCACATAGTATGCACTCTACATTCAGGCCCCATCCTTACTTAACGTTAAATGCACTTATGTTGGACTTTAGCATTGTATAGTGGTCAAATGTGAGCCTACATTCAATACCAAAATAAAAGAAGGTTCTCTTTGCCTGAACCTATGCAAGGTCACTGAAAAGATTAAGTACTACGAATATTATAAATGTCAAAGTTTGTGAGTGTTTGTATGTTTGTTACTTTTTCAAGTTAAAGTTGGATCAATTTTGTTGAAATCTTATTTGAAGGTAGCTAACACTCTGAACATAGGCTACTTTTTATTCTGAAAAAATTGTGTTCTCATCCACGCTGGTGCTGGTCCAGCTAGTTAGAAATGAATGCAAGCTAAAAGGGTTATTTGCACACTGATGGGAGGCATGGTGGATAATAAGTGTTCTGTCATCAGCTCCGCCGATAGTGAAGCCTAAACCGCCGAGTGCTACATCGATCCCGGCTACCTTGAAGAGCATGCAGGACGAATGGGACGCTCTCATGTTGCATGCCTTCACTCAGCGACAGCAGTTACAGACTGCAAGACAGGCAAGTTAAATATTACTACATCATGTTCTACTTGATGTACACATACTACATATTTATGTGTATGGGGCCGTCCATTAATCACATTATGTGTTTTCAGCATTTTTTTGACCCCCCCTCCCCCTTGGTGATACATGATACATGTTACAGACTAACCCCTTCTCTCCCCCACACAATCACATGTATTTTTTAGTAACTGCAAAGAAATTACAATTTTTTGAATAATGAAATCCAGGTATAAGTATAATTTTATTCTGAAAATAAGGATTGGAAAATAAGGAATTAAAGAAAAAAGGAAGGTTGCAGGCTGTTTGTGACTGGCATAAATAAATACATGTGATATTTTACTAAGCCCTCGAGATATTTCGTGACTTTTGCTAATCCCCCTCCCCCCCTTTTCAAGCCTCACATGATTAATGGACAGCCCCTATGCATAAACTAGACTACAGCTAAACTAGGAACTACTTAACCTATCTTGATGAAATTTGGTGTGAAGATATAGTCTGGGATAAAACTAGGGCAATAGAATACATCTCATTACGATAAATTGTAGTTAATGCAGACGAAGTTGTGTACAAAAGCTAGTGTTCTATAAATATGTAGTGAGTGTGACATTCAATTCTTAAATCCCAGGAGCTAAGTCACGCCCTCTACCAGCACGACGCCGCGTGCCGCGTGATCGCGCGTCTCACCAAAGAGGTGACTGCGGCCCGCGAGGCGCTCGCTACTCTCAAGCCGCAAGCCGGCATCGTGGCCCCACAGCCGACCCACCAGGTATGACATGATGAACAGAGAATATAGTTGTAAAAGAAAACCAGAAACAAATATTTTCAATAATATTATACAACAGTGAAAAATACAATAAAATGTATTTAGTTTGTTGTCTCGTGGCCTTACCAAGGTATGTTTCCAGCCGGAAGCGGGCTACGGAGGCAGCGGCGCGGCGCCGGTGGGCATGTCGGCGGAGGTGGTGTCGCGGCTGCAGGACCGCGCCACGGCGCTGACGCAGGAGCGCAAGCGCCGCGGCCGCACCGTGCCCGAGGGGCTCGTCTCGCACGACCAGATCCGCGCCTTCGTCACGCTCGCGTCGCATCCGGTAACTTTATATTCTTCCCAGACACTGAACCACCGTGAGGGTCAAAAGTCAAGGGCATGTGATATTCATCAACCCGCCATTGCTCAACAGGGTGAATTATATCTGGGTGGGTCAGTACTGACAGTGATTTCTTTAAATCCCACACGAATTTTATTTAAATCCCACACGAACTTAACTGTCGTTCTCATTTGGGAGGTTTAAACCTTGCTTCTACTACTTTTTCGCTTTTTCTTGTTTGTTCAAAACTATATTAGAATAAACGTGGCAACTGGCAATGTTCCATACCCGCGCTGGTACATGCAGTTGCTAAACGATCAGTTTAACGTCACGCCACATTGTTATCTCTCACAGGGTCTGCACTCCGCCAGCGTGCCCGGCATCCTGTCTCTGGACATCAACCCGTCGGACCACAGCAAGCTACTGACGGGCGGCAACGATCGCAACGCCACGGTCTTCAACAAGGACACGGAGCAGGTGGTGGCCATTCTCAAGGGACACACCAAGAGGGTCACGCGCGTTATCTACCATCCCGACGAGGATACCGTCATTACTGCGTCGCCAGATCACACTATTCGCGTTTGGAATGTACCCACGTAAGTAGCGAGCTTCTTCACTTTCTATGTACAATTTGTTATATTTTAAGTTAACACAGGTCTTGGTTTTAATCTGACTTGTATTATATTTATTAACAGTGCCAACCTTTGTTCAGCAGTGAAAATGGTTATTCATACTTTTCTTACCACAAGATGTTCTTTTGCGAATTCAATTCTATATGACTTGTTTCAGGTCCCAGACTACAGTGATCCTGCGCTCGCACGACGGCCCGGTGACGGGGCTGTCGCTGCATCCGACGGGAGACTACGTACTGTCCACGTCTACGGACCAGCACTGGGCCTTCTCCGACATCCGCACCGGCACGCTGCTCACCAAAGTGAGCGACTACTCGGGCGGCGGCGTCTCGCTCACCACGGCCCAGTTCCACCCGGACGGACTCATTTTCGGCACGGGCACGGAGAACTCGCAGGTCAAGATCTGGGATCTAAAGGAGCAGAGCAACGTCGCCAACTTTCCGGGCCACGTGGGGCCGGTCACGTCGATCTCCTTCTCGGAGAACGGGTATTACCTGGCGACCGCGGCGGAGGACGCGTGCGTCAAGCTGTGGGATCTGCGCAAGCTGAAGAACTTCAAGACCATCCAGCTGGAGGAGGGCTACCAGATCAAGGAGCTGTGCTTCGACCAGAGCGGCACGTACCTGGCCGTGGCCGGCACGGACGTGCGCGTGTACCTGTGCCGGCAGTGGCAGGAGCTGAAGGTGTTCAACGACCACACGGCGTCGGCCACCGGCGTGCGCTTCGGTCGCCACGCGCAGTACGTGGCCTCCACCAGCATGGACCGCACGCTCAAGCTTTACGGCATAGAGTAGAACTAGTCTCGCTCGCGTATACTTTATGGATAGGTAGGAATAAGATAAATAGGTACCTATTAGCTGCAGCTCGTTCATATTCATTACTACAGACGGAGTAAGTACTTGTTCATATCATAACTTTAAAATTGATTTGCCACCTACAGTTTAGTACTAGTTATGTTTCTAGGATTGTAACAATTCACACAGCAATTATTTGTGTGTATCTGAGGTATTATTTTTCTCATTCAGTGTGGTATTTGTGGGACCAGTTGTGGTTCCTCAATGCTAAGGTATAGATAGCGAGTTCCAGTTAGGTCTGGATTGATTTATGTGATCGTGACGCGATTTTATCTTCTTTTTTTTTTAATTATCTGTTCTGTAATTGCAGTCAGAACTATACAAATAAATAAAATTGAAGTGTTTGTATTGTTAAATAGTAAAATAGTATTGTAAAATATCGTTTTACTAGATGCATATGAAAGGTATATTACACAATACTTCTAATTAAAAAAAACACTTTTAAATATGTTTGTCTGTCTGGATTGTTCCGAAACGGCTCGACCGATTTTAACGGGACTTTCACTGGCCATAGCTGATGTTACAAAAGTAGTATAATATGCTACTATGATTACAAAACTAGTTGCGTGTTTCACTCGTTTCTGCGGGATAAATGTTAACGCGGGTGAAACCGCGGGGCACAGCTCTAGTTGACAATAAAATATAATTCAGTATGACGTTTACACAATAGCCGAATTAGTTTTATTATAATTTATAAGGAAAATACTATGTATATGTAAATTAATTAGTAATTTTGGTGTAACAATCCATTTGAAGGTAATGCTATTCGTATAAACGTACGAGTATGTGAGTGCACGGGTCAAATGTGACGCTATTTCTCTTTATAAATACAGACTACCAGCAACTAACAATGTTTTCTCTCCATACCTTTAACCACGTGATCGGGCGTCTCCGCGGCAGTCTGGTCGGTGATGCGAATATTCAGTCTAGCTCGGTAATTTGTTTGTATGGCCCGGGGACGCTTGCCGCGCCGCCGCCATTGTAACTCCGTGCTAGTGGTGGGCTGGATTGAAGCTGTTTTACAGTATTACAAAGGAGTAGTATGCGTGACTTGATGCCACAAGAATATATCACTGTTTGTTATTACTGTATTTATTTGTAATAATAAAACACCTCCACATTACGTGATTATTTCCAAAATATTATATAAACTAAGTAACATACAACTAACTTTACAGGAAAATTAACAAACTTTAAAAATTCAAACTCATTATAAATTTAAATGGTACGCTCATTGTACCAATGTAGCTTTGAATTGTAACCTAAACTACATTCTATATTTTCATTAAATGCTAATAAAAAGGTTCAATCGAGGTTTCCTACTCACATAGTACATTCTAATATTTACTAGTGTATTTAATTTACACACATTGGTGTCGATTCTGGGTGCATCAAACTAAACCAATGAGAGCTAAAGTAATCGCATATTCTTTATTTTTTGATGGAATTGAAAGGGACAGCAATTGCATGTATATTTATTGGTAAATAACACCCAAAATCAACACCAATGATTATATAAACTAGAAATTACTTTAGTTATCGTATCTTCACAGGTTCTAGGACAATTCAAACAATGCGGTGAGGTATTCTGGCAATGCAATATTAAATACCTATATTAGTGCAGTGAGGGAATACCTCACGCCAGCACTGTTAGTGCCTACCATCCTCTATGGATCTGTGTCATAACCCAGTAGCGACAATGATGCCAAGCCAACCAAGTATTAGTCTCAGATAAAATGCAGCAAGCTGCATACAATAAGTTATTTCAATTATTACACTAACTTAACATAATTTAACATAATAAGCATGTTAACTATTTATATTTCTTTTAATTTTGATATTATTTATACAAGGTGTAACAGCAAGGTGTAGTAAAACTGAAACTACGCATACACATACATATTTCGAAGTAGTCTGGAGGTACTATAAATCTGTAAGTAGTTACGGTAATGAATTAATACACGTCAAAGTTTACTGCAAAACTAACCATCGTTCAACCCTAGTTATCAGCTGGGCAATGTCAGTGAACTTGAGGCATAGGCTAGCATGTACAGTCTTACCCAACTTATATGGTGCGTCGTGAATCTTCGTTCGCGCAGAAAAGAAAGTATGGTCCGAAGATTAACGAAAGAATGCTTAACACTTACAATCAACCTAAGATCACTATTATAAGGTTCATAATACACTGCAGCTGTTGCACATCGCAGTTCTACCTGCGCAGAAGATGAATTTTCAAAGCGCGGGTAATGCTATTGCCCGCTATTGGTCGGCAGCCGCCCCGCCATCTTAGCGATCGCCGCGTGGCATGAGTGAGATGGAAGTAACCTCTAGACTGTACACCTCTAGCCGGCGGCATTACTCAAACAAGACTAGGTGTAGAAGTAAAGTTGTGGTAAAAGTTCCACCAAAAATTACTAGATGGCGCCAGGGCCGTTTCTAAGAAATCCTGCATCGCGCAAGCGTTGTGTGACCGGCGTAACGTGACGTCATCCGTATCATGTTAGGGTTGTAATATTTAGTTATTTTGTCAATTTGAGTGAAAAAATCGATTATCGATTTCAGGTTTTAGTACCCTGGCAAATGATTCATCACCAGGTACACATACCCACATTTCAATATTACTACACCTTGCCGATACACTGTATAGTCTAGACCCAATCTATAGTACCTGGTTACAAAGAGCAGACATTTTTTGAAAAATAATTAACAGTACCAACAGTAACCAATATTTATATACAGGAATGATAGTATAATATTTCATAATTTACATTGAATGATTCTGGTCATTGATCACTCATCAGGTTTATTACTTTCAGCATCGATGATCTATTACTTTAAATGTGAAACTAAAAGATCACCAACATTCTCTATTTCCATAGTTTCTTTTCTTTTCAGCAACACATTTTTTAGTTATAGCTCCTGTAGGGATTTTTCCAACACCTTTTACCAGTGACTAATTTTAAGCTCTAATTAGTTTAACTATTATAGTACATAGTTCTATCAGTATTTCAGAACGCACAATGCATAAAGCATCTAAACTGTAGCCATACTTGTTAATTAGTATTTAAACTGGTCTAATTCGCACACAAACTTATATCAAAATATATAATCTTGACATACCTCGATTTTGATATTAGTTTGTGCGAGAATTAGACCCGTTTAAATACTAATTGACATGTAGCCATACCAAAAAATTTAAAAAAAAAACTATACCTTATTATTTAATATTATTGTAACTTTAAAAAACAAGCCATATTTTGTAGTAAAGCCAAAATATATTGAAAAAAACCTCTTGAGAAGAAATAAACAAATCTAGGTGCTGTTTTTATCAGGCTCCAAAACTCGCATGACACCCAGCTTTACATTACTTACAAATATTATTTTATGAGGAAAATGTGTAAAAGGTATATTAGTATCTAATCTTGAAACAACTGTTTTCTGAACTAAGATAAAAATGGTTAGGAAAATGAAGCTGTATAAACCATAACATGGAGGCATCGGCATGATTCAATCCATGATCACTTTTCGATACAACTATTACTTAATAAAATATCATCAATATAATAGAAGTGCTTAAATCTTCTATCAACAGCCATTTAAATGGATTTAAACGCTCAAAATACCGTAAGATTATTTTCGCTCCCTACATTTACTGTACACCACTGTGCTACCACAATTTGAAAGAAAACATATCCCTATAATATTACAATGCACAAAAAAAATTGGGGATTACCTGTAAGCAATGACGGTGTCGCGGAATCAGCAGATGCGCGATCGTAACAGAACTGCACTGTAAAACGTCTCTGGCTAGGCGCTAGGCAGTCGCCGGTGGGGAGACAGCCGCGACCGGCGCGGCGGAGGCGACGAGGCTCCGTTAGATGAGCGTGGCGGAGTAGGCGGCGTAGCTGCCGCCGGCGCGGAGCGAGCGCAGCGCGGACGGCACGGAGCGGACGGCGGCGAGCGCCTCCGGGCCGGGTCAGGCGAATATCAGCCACAGCACGAACACGATCGCCACCCACAGGAAGATCTTCGAGAGGAACTGCTCCTCTTCATACTGCGCGGTCCCGCGGGGCGCTGGAATTGGTTTTTATTGTACCACATGAACCTAAGCCGGTTCATCCACAGACACATAGACATTAACGTCGCCTTTTGTTCGGTACCGAGATGATTCTTCATACAAGACTAGCATGAACTTTTAATTTCACTAAATACAGGCACATACGGATAGGTAATAATAATCTCAGATACAATGTGAAAGCCATTTAGCTCAATTGACAATACAATAATATGTATCCAGTTTAATGTAGTTTTTTAACAGTCATCTTTTAGGTACATACCTACATAGATTGCTTTTTTATCTCGAAATAAAAATATTTTGATATCATGACTTATAAAATGAGATATTATTATGTGTTCCAGTACTCTTTGCTTCAGGAGGTGGCACAAAGCCGATCGACAAAAGTGGCGGCTCTAAATGGAGGCTGGTAGTGATTTTGGGTGATATATTCCCAACGGCCCCCTTGACCTCCCCATCAAGGGGGCAGTTGGGAATTTAGATCACTGCACAATCCCATGGTAGTCCACCATACTAACTAACTCTTTACTAGACGACTACAGAAGAGCCAGACGGCTGCAGGCTAGCTCACATTAATGTTGGATGATACAAATTCTTAATTGAAGACTACATCACTACCATTACCAGGAGTAGGCCTTGGGTCTCCGAAGTTGAATGAAGAGGTGAACACGCCAAACGGGAAGGCGCCGATGCCAAAGGACATGTGGAACCCCTCGCCGAAGCCGAACCCAGGGAAGCCACCGTTGTTCTCGGGCTCCGTCCGCTGCCCGGCGGGCCGAGGTGGTACCTGCATCACACGATACAATTTAAACTATCTAAGTATGCAAGGTTTTAAGCAACATCTATAAGGAGCATTTAAAAAGTTATTGTTAATGAAAAACGTGTCCACTATTTCAGCTTGGTATCACTGATTGATAGCTTTATCAAAATTAGCATTAATTATACTATTAATCATCTACAGTGCTTAATTAAGTATGTTCCGCATCACAAACAATGTGAAAAACATCTGTTTCCAAAAACAATAAATGGAAGAACACTTTCCACTACAACTCCTGTCTGCTACTACAATCCACAATACTAACTATGTAGTACCTAGTTAAAAATCTAGAATATTATGTTGATTCATTTGGTATTAAAGGTAGCCAAGGTCATTCTACCATCGATAACATCTAGTTCATTCTGAATGCCTACAAAGTCTGTGACTTGTAAATGCCCTGCTTTATTGAATTTGTGTAATGTAAAGTAAAAAGCACCAATTTAATCCCTGGAGCGTTTTAATATTACTGAGAAACAAGTGGAGCAAAACATGTTCCACAGTTTGCCATAGTTTTACTCTTTGTAAACCTAATTTTCCAACAATAGTAACCTGAAATATTTGTAACTATTCCAACTCTTAACTTAAATGAAATGTGATGGTACATGAATGCGTAAGTGTACCTTATTCCTGGGGTCCTCTTGCTTGGTGTTCCCCCGGCCATACAAGGGGATGACCTTGTCCCGGCTGATGGCAGCCTTGCACACAGGGCACACCTGCCGACTCGGCCGCGTCTCTAGCCACTGATGCAGGCATGGCCAGCTGCAAATCTCAATTATTTAAGACCCGAAACAAATCATATAGGTACTTATTTCAAAATTACCTATTGCTGTGTGATACTATAATCATCATCATAATTAGGTGCCATGTCTCATGACATCCAATACACAGACAAACCCAACATTTATTTCGTTTCTACTGAAGATACTATCTGCTAATAGCTGCACTGTCTTATTTTGTTGCTCAGGAATTTCATTCTTTACGAGATAAAGCTTAGCGTTCATAACATACCACCCGGGAATAGCAGTTTTGCTCATAAATGATTAACTTTTGGCTCCGACTACATCCAATTATTTTAAAGGTCATGGTCATGCAAAAGTGTGAAAAGCAATACAATACAATACACTGTGTGACATAAAATTCAGGAAATGTTCTACTTTGCACAAAATTCAGTCATCAAGGTAGATATATATTTACCTAATATATTAGATCCAGTATTAGTGCATCAGCAATCTAGCATGTTCAGAGTAAAGTCAAAAAAATATTCCATAACAACGGCAGAGGTGCAGCTGGGATTGCCTTACCAGAATAGGTGTCCGCAGAGGCTGACTACGGCGTCTCGTGCCGTGTCGAGACAGATGTTGCACTCCAGCATCCGCTCGTCATGTTTGTCCTCCTCGTCACCCGCGTCGCCGCCCGGCGACGACGTGCTCGCGCGCGCCTCGCTTGTCTCCGCCATCTCACTTTCTCACCCTCACTGTTCTCACAACTCAACACAACACAAAATAAAGCACTCTAATACCTATCTTATCGTCGTGAACGAACCGAGTGACGTCCCAACTGTGGCACCACCAATGTGACACGACAGGACAACTCGCGAACTCCATCCAATCGAACCGTTCCTTTTGTAATCGCACGTAGCCACTTGGTGGAATACTTGAATGCCTAGGTTACGATAGGTACTGCGTTACATTACACCCAGTGTAGTATTTTACCTTGTATTCGCAATAAAATTCAGTTTTACAATACAAATCAATAGATTTCACAATCGTATCACACTTTACCAATTTTACCACAGAATACTAATTAAGGTTCGAGCACATTATGCCGGGCCGCAGCGGGGCGGAGCGGGCCGCAGCGCAGCGCAAAATGTTTATCTAGCACATTAGTGACGGGCCGGGTCACAGTGCATTGACGGATTTTGAGTTCAGTGTACTGCCAGAATTTGCATGCAACTGTACGTTATGGATAGCTCTGACGAAGAACTTTATAAGCTAAGCTATAGCACACTGTTGACGGGGCGCAGCGGGGCGGGGCGGGCCGCATCGCACGGACGAGAATCCGCCTCGCATTAATGCGAGCCGCTGCGGCCCGGCACAGTCTGCGATAATTCATACAAATTGTATTAAAGCGATTTGAGCGGATTTTTGCGCTCCGCCCCGACACGCTGCGGCCCGGCATAATGTGCTCGAACCTTAACTAATACTTCTGACGAATTTTACCATCACTTCACGTTCACGGACTGACCTTTTTATTGTGTTAGTTATGGCTTCGGACAGTTTGTGCACTTAGCCAGTGTCAAGTACCTACCTATTAAAATAATACCTAATAAGGTATTTGTTATTTACACAATAGCGATATTAACATAATAGTCATATTATGTAGCATTAAAGCAGTCCTCGTGGTCAAGTAGTGAAGTCGATTATTTACATAGTCAGAATCACGATGCAGTAAAGTAGTGGATGTTTTACTGAAATTTCTTGGGAGTTTTGGAAAAAATTGCGGTGTATCGCTTTTTGAGCTAATATCATTTGCCCACACTCGCGCACGTTAACGAACACTCAATTATTAATATTCCACCAATATTACACATGAACACACGAAGAAACACATATTTGAGAAAAATATCCAATGCAGCAACGTCTCACTTTCGGATTCCCGCCACAACAGCAACACACATCCAGACACCTCATCCTTCATACTTGCAATTTTTTTTTTTTTTGTTTTAGTTATGGCCTCGCACGGTTCGTGCATATAGCCAGTGTCAAGTGTTTTATTTTAAGTATTTCTTAATTTCACATTAAGAAAGTCACAGCAATGTTATAGCAATCGTGGTCAAGTAGTCAAGTCAATTATTTACATCGTCAGTCATGATTCAGTAAAGTAGTGGATGCTTTACTGAAACTTCTTGGGAGTTTTGGAAAAAATGCGAAATGACACGTTTTTTGAGTTTATATCATTCGCCTACACTCGTGCACGTTAACGAACACTAAATGGTTAATATTCCACCAATATTACACATTAACACTCGAAGAAACACAAGTTTGAGCTAATAATACAAAACCAACAACGTCTCACTATCGGATTCCCGCCAAAACTCCCCATACTTGCAATTCTATTCTACTCATACTTCGTCTATGCCATGATCCGACCTTCATTACTATCCGATAGGTACAGCCTACCTACTGCTACTGGGTAGTTATCGATAGGTAGTAGGTACCTAGTACCTACCTACTATTACCGTTATGCTATCACCTACCCACATAACAAGTAGGTAGGTACCTAGGTATACCAACAATACCTACCCCCAGTTTCTGAAACGTCAGTCAACGTTGACAACAGATTAATTCTATTGCTATCCTTGTCATTTGTTTATAGTCAGATAGAGACAACGATAGTTTTAATCTACCGTCAAAGCCAACAAACGTTCTAGAAACCGGGGGCTAGTCTAGTAGGTACCTATCAATATAATGGTAGGTATAGAAAAAGAGACCATTAAGAATAAATATTTATATGGTGTTGCAGAGTGCTTGGCACATGGACCATCATAATTTTAGGGGGTTGGAGTGGTCAATTGCCAGTGGAGCCTATATGGCTTAGGTCACGCATGGTAGTTCAGATTAAAAAATCAATAATTAGTTTTTAAGTTTTATTTCAAAGAACAACTTTTATAGGAGTGCCGATAAAATGGCACATGGGAGCTACAGTAATAGCCATGTAAAAACTTATAAGGTAGATCTATATTATGTACACACAGACACACACTTCAAAATATCGCTGTGGTCTGTTCTCATCTCGGATACCTACCGAAGTAACAATATATTATTAATAGGCAGAGTATCTACAATAATTGGAAAACACCAAATTCTCTATGCATATTGTAGAACCCTAAATGTTTACAGGATGCCCTAAAACATGGATAAGCATCCTTTAATTAAATAAAAGAACTGAGTTTACATCCACTCACTTTTAGATTATAAAATAAACCAATTTTAAATACAGCAATATTTTTCCATCCTACCCTACTGGTTAAACCTCATATGACTCTTTCACATAAATTCCATTAAAAACACTGTTGCTTCACTATGTAATGATTTCAACATAATCAGCAGAAGTGGTCTTCTACACTTGAGCCCTCTAAACTTCAGGAAAGTTAAATCGAGTGTGAAGTGACAAAATAAATAGTTACATTTTGATTAAAACATAATACTTCTTATAGTAGATTGCACTAAATCCTTAAAGTAAATAAAAAAACTCTACATGAGGTGTTAATTTTAAATATTTTGATATAATGGGTATCTCGTGGTTTGTAGCATCCATAGGAATGACTTTATTGGATTAAAGTATTTTTTTTTAATACAGTCATGATTGTTATAATTATTATTTTTTAGAAAATATGGGATTGTTCTTTGTAAAATATTGATCGCAGAAAGATAAAATTGTTACCCAAGCACTATGATATAATATGTACAGTATTACAAGAAAAAGACGATTGAAATGTTGTATAACTTTCGGTATGTTGATAAATAACACTGTCTAAGAGCCAAAATAAGAAAATAATTCCTCCATCACAATTTTAATGTTAGCAGGAAACACTTTTGCAGTCCTAATAGGTAATTATAAAGCATGATTCATGTTTTAATCCATGAATTTAGAAAATCATAATTTACTTAATCCAAACACAATAATACTTTACAGTAATAATATTGTCAATTTCATATACATACACATTTTACATCTATAATTTAAATTAATTTTAGGGTCACTACAATAATTATATTGTGAGCTAGTTTGTCAATTGGCCAAAAATTGCACTAAAATTAATGTAAAACTAAAAGTGTTGTATCTCATTGCATTGATTTGTTTTATTGTGTATTTTTTTTGTAGAATTACAAGATTTCACCAATTTACACAGTCATAATCACAATTATTTGAAATCATTGTAATGAATAGTTATACAACTGAATAACCACTTGTCAACTTGTAACATATTTTGCATCTGACTATAATTTTGTATAACAATGACACTGGCAAAATGGTAACTTTCGAGTCAATAAAAAAAAACATACACTCGAATTGAGAAACTCTCCCTTTTTGGAAGTCGGTTAAAAGTAGGCCGCATTGTGATGTCACAACTTAAGTACACACGAAAGTAACTAAACGATAATAAATTGTTTTATCACCATGGCCCCTACCACAGGAACTCGCACTCATAACCGAACTCGCGTGCGTTTTTGTCGGCGTGAACATGGCGCGGCGTCGCAATATTGATCACTCATAACGAACACAAAAATACATGGGAGGTAAAATAATCCGTTTCTAACGTTCATCACAGGTGTCCACTGTGCACCGTGCAGCGTGCAGTCGCCTAATTTTCCGATCATTTCATATTCTCTTCGATGTCGGCGGGGGCAGTTTTGCAATAAAAATACAACGAAACGAGGGCATCGAGCGAGACTATACCGGAGCGATTCAGTCACGCCAAAAAAGTCACTAGAATGTTCTAAAACGACATCCCATCGTAGGTCAAAATCTAATGCCGAGTTCAAACGAGTCCCCGCTTCATAAACGCTTCTCGAAGAACGAGCGCCGCACTCGCCTGCGCCGCTCAGGACACGAGGCCGCGCAGCTGGCGCACGGCGGCGTACACCTTGACGGCGGGCCCGAGGCGGAGCCGCGCCGCCGTCACCAGCTCCTCGCGCGAGCACATGAGCAGCTCCGCGCCGCCCAGCCGCGCCCGCGCCGCGCCCCGCGCCGCGCCGCCGCCGCCCACGAGCTCCACCAGCGCACACGTCTGCTCCTAAGGGGAACGGGAATATCGCCCGTGGAATTTCAACATTTTCTGCGGCCAAAACTAAGGTAAAGTCGGTCCTCCTTCGGTAGAATTTCGTTCGTGATGTGTAGTGATGACTCTTCTGCGGGAAGAACCTTATCGCACAAGAATATACACGGGGGGGGGGTTCGACGTGGGTAAAACCACGGGGCATGGCTAGTAAAAGTATAAAACTTCGGTGTGTACGTACCTGCGTCCAAGTGGTGGGATCGGCGGGCAGGCCCAGCTGCGTGAGGTGGTGCAGCACGGGCGGCGCGGCGCGCGGCGGGGGCGGGGGCGGGGGCGGGGAGGCTCCGCGCCGCCGGCCCCCGCCCCCGCGCCACCGCTTGCCGCCCCCCGCGCCGCTCGATACCGAATCGTCGTCTGACGCCTGCGGGTGCATCGGACGGTGATAGTAATCATCCCAAATACTACTACAGAATGCGAAACACGATGTACTACGGCTGATTTTCTCATATTCTATCTCACGAAGGCCGTTTGGATCTACAATGTGCACGGAAATTTTAGTATTGGCCTATACGCACTGCCGTTCTGTGTGATTGTATCGGTCGCTCGTCTTTCAATCACGACACGTATGCATACACTATCGTCGGCCTGTACACAGTATATACACATCACCATGATATCCTGGGTTGAGCAGTATTCATGAAATAGAACATCTGTCGACCCAACACAGT
This sequence comes from Hylaea fasciaria, assembly GCA_905147375.1. Lineage (NCBI taxonomy): Eukaryota > Metazoa > Arthropoda > Insecta > Lepidoptera > Geometridae > Hylaea > Hylaea fasciaria. Next base: position 616,149 of record LR990194.1, read on the forward strand.
CGGACTACGTAAAATTATACCGATAGAGGCGCATAGGAATAGGTGGGCTAGATACTTACATCATTTTTGGAGACTTCTTCGACTCGCTTGTGCTTCGGCGGCCTTCCGCGCGTCCTGCAACGAACGAAATTAAAATTAGTTCCGAGTTTCAATGCGCGCAACGGATCTAAATCACCCTGAAAACAGGGTCTTGACCTCTCCAGACTTTACGGATGGATAAATAGAGAGCGCGACGTAAACGAGTGAGAGAGAAGGCTCGGAGCCAAGATCTGTTGTGCGTAACGATCGGTAGTAATTTACAAGAGGGAGAATATACGGATATGACAAAATATGATAAGTTACCTTTCTTTGGGCGGATCGCTTGTGGGTGTACTCGTATGTATGGATTTCGAAGCTTTGCTCAACACTCTGAAATTAAATAAATAAGATCTTAATGAGCAACAATGGCAAATAATCATAAAATTATACTGAAAAAAGTCAGTTCTACTGAAATGGAGGTCCGTGTTGACTCGCATGTACACCCAAAATATTATCATCATCTGAACTCTACGGGCATTCAAAATATCAGGGAATCGAACAACGGATCGTGGATCATATTATAGATTCGTAAGATTTGGTCACGAATGGGTATTCCTCCATAGAACTCGGCGAGTTGAATGGTCGCGGTCTTCGGCTGCAGGCGGGCTCACCGGCGCTCCCGGACCTGCGCGCGCTCGGCGCCGGCGCCGCCCAGCGCGCGGCGGTCGGGCGCGGCCGGCGCCGGCTCGGGCGCGCGGTACGGGCAGGCGGAGGCGGCCGCGTGCTGCTTGTGGGCGCCGCCGCGCGCCGAGCCCAGCCCGCGGCAGCCGCCCACGCCGCAGGGGCCCGCCGTGTGAAGCTCCTCCGCCGCTGGAAGGGAGGGAGGCGACGTTACCGCACGCTACTTTGTTATTTCGACCTATCGGATTAAGTTTCGGTTTAGATTGGCCCGACAGATTCGTCGGAACGTGACGTTCACATATACGGTTTGACTACGTCGGCATCCGCACGCGGTACGTACTGAGCGGCGGCTCGAGCGGATGGCCCGTCTTCAGGCACCAGCCCACGGGGTGCAGGTCGGGGCAGTCGTCGTCCAGCCAACAGGCCAGCGCGTCGGGCCAGCCGTCGAAGGCCACGCGCACCGCGTGCGCCCGCACCGCCGCCACCGTCGCCACGCGGATCAGGAACGGCACCTGCCGACGCAGGGGATCGTTTACACTGGACACGATTTACTTAATGGCTCTATAATTATCAACTCGAGAGGTCATAATTATGCTCAATTTCCAAGTTACCATACGACTTGTCATGTTTATAAAACGTAGGTACTTATATTCATGTATATTTGACACGATTCGATGGTTACTTTATTTTAAAAGGAACTTTGACGACTTCTTTATGCAAAATTATAATTTATACCTGTACATAGATTAAAAAACTCCGATTTCCATTCCAAATCTTGCGTCTACGCCACAAAAACTGCGTACATAACAACATGAAGTAAATAATATGGTTTATTACATTATCTAATAGGCGTGACGACAGTATCAAAGAATGGTCGATTTAATCATTTTAGGGCAATCTACATACAAAAGTAATTTAAAAGACTGGTTAAGTTTTATTAAAAATAATCAGATTATTAAGATTTTCAATAAAATAAAACATTAAAATATTGCAATCGGCCATTTTGATTGAAACACCAATCACAGCGCATGACGTCACGCTTAGGTAAACTCCGCTGATACCACTGTATTTTGTTGTTGTGAATACTGTTTTGTGCTTATGGAGTGTTCTTTTTTATAAATACACACGTTAAATACGTGTGATTTATCGACTTTAATCTACAATATAACCATGGAACCAAGCTTTGTAAGGCAAATAGGTCTAATTTGCCTAGGATTGATATATTACTGTTTGCCGATTTCCTCACAACAAATAAAGAATTTGGCTCGTCTGAGTTCCGAAACGTGAAGACCTCTGTGTAAGTCACTTCTAGAATCATCATTATTCGTTTCTTAGCTATATAGGGTCGCTCAGTTGTGTCGGATGTTCGTGTTTTCCTGTATGATTGGCATATACATTTATGGGGCATACATTCTGGTTTCATACGTACTGGTGATACTGATCCCATTACATGATACTCCATATAAGTTTCCATGTCATTTGGCAACTCAAAAAACAAAACGAATAAATTTGATAAAGATGATAGCCAAGACCAAAACAAACATAACCTCAATAAATTAGTTATTCCATAGCCTCATTAATTCAACTATTTCAAGTCAAACAAACATTTTAAGACTTATCATTACATGATAACATACTCACATCAAAGTGGTCTTCACAGAACTATCGCCGTGCGAGATTTAACCATTTAAATCTTATTATTTTCTTGCTTAGAACATGTACAAACACATTGTTGGGTGTTCTTATTGATGTGTTTTTACACTGCGGAACTGCACACCACTTATAAACTTCGGAATTCATTTTTATCACGCTAATTATTTAAATATTTTGTTAAAATTGTACGTAACGTATAAAAATAATGACATGTTTACCTAAGCGTGACGTCAGAGCCGACGCCATGACACCGGCGAACTGTTTTGGCGCACTATTTGAAATAATATTAGATAAATGGTTTTAAACTTGGTAAACTCAAGTTTATTACCGAAATAAAGGTTTTTCCGTAAATAGTAAATATGTACCACCATTATGGAAGAAGATTTCAAAATCTTTCGCCACGCCTATTAAATCGGTAAGCCGCCAACGGAAAAGTGACGAATGTCACACGATCCTATCCCAGACAATATACAATTTGAGCCCAAAAAATTTAAATGTTTAACCCCCAGTTTCTGGAACGTTTTTTAGCTTTGACAATAGATTAACACTATCGTTGTCTCTATCTGACACTAAAGAAAAGACAAGGATGACAATAGAATTAATCTGTAGTCAAAGTTGGATGACGTTTGAGAAACCGGCAGTTAATGTTCCTAGAGCTAGATCTCGTTCCACACCGGTGTGAACAAACAGCCGAAATTAATATTGTATCTCCTATCCAAGATTGAAATCGATCTTGGATTGCTGCCTATCGTTCGATCGATTTCCAATCTGCGTGCCTTCATAAACCAATCCACTGATCGGTTATTGGCACGTTTGACCCTAAAAATGGATTGTGATATCAATCCCAGATAGCGAAATTTGGATTGGATTGATTATTAATTTTTGCCGAAAGTGTACATGGAAGATTGCCTCACCCGCTTGTCGACCACCTCCAGCTTCATGCCCGGGCGGAACCCCTGCGGCAGCCGCGTCTTGAAGGCGCGCGGCGGCGCCGCCGACGAGTTGGTCTCCGACAGATAGTTCTCCCAAGAGAACGTATCCGGGTCTTTGTAAACTGTCAAATTGTAAACTGGAAATGACTATGTGATCATAAGCCATAATGCCACATTCTATTTACTATCACTTGTATACTTATTATTTACGTAACTTAATAAGGAACGATCTAAAAACACCGTCGACATTTATTTTTAGCTGTCAGATGTGCAATTTCTAACAAAAAGAGCAAAAATAATTATTAGTTTGCCGATGTTAAAAATGTTTACATCCGCCACATTCGGAGATGTTAAATAACGCTAATTAAGTAATCGGTCAGCCGTTTTAGTATTGTTTTTGACGTCTATAGTCAGATAGACGTCCATTACAATACAAATATTTGTTATTCCTTTCAGAACGAGTATAACATAACAACAACCGACGATCTCGTACATACATACTGATTCCTTGAACTGGGATTACCAGGTGATCGATCCAGGGACCGGTCCCGCGCAGCCGACGCGCGACAAAGAGATTACATCACCTGTCGTATCTCGAGACATGTCGCCGGGCCGACGACTGCTCGCACACTATCAGAGGCAGTGGCCGTGACTAATATTATACAATATAGATAAACACACTTCATTATCCTCATTATTCCTGTAACTTGTTAGCTATATGCTTCCAAACATCGCCGTAGAGATTAGTTCGACATTTTTGAAATATAATTATTTTTAAGTAATACTTATTTTGGTATATATAGCTGAAGTGCAAATTTTTACCAATTCGGTAAGTATTATGAAAATGATAGTGTACTTTTTATCAAATGACTACATTATAGATATTATTACGACTTAAATTCGTAGAAAATTTATTTACTTTTAGTTAGGTACGATTGCAAATTACCGAAAGTTTAATACTGAGACTTTACATAACTATGAGGTTAGTTACGAATTCAAGGCTTGACGAAGTAGCAAGCATCTCCGTTAATTACCGTTATTTTACGCTCTAGTTTTGCGTATTATACAGCAAAGAACGCTACATTATTTTTCATGATTCGTGGACTCAGAAATGTGTTATTATCAACTACTTTATTTACGAGTTCCAAAAGGACTAATAAAACTTAACCCGGCAGTTTCTTATAATAGAAGGAAGGTTCGAAAGATTTTAGTTCTGCAGTAGGAAAACCAAGCACAAAAGTAAATAAAGACAAAATAGGTACTTATATAAATATACAAAATAGGCGTCGGTATAGTTACAGTTAGGTGGGGTGAGCGAGAGGCCGTTCTCCTCGGCCCAGCCGACGGGGTGGATGTAGGGCGAGCTGGGCTCCACCCAGTAGTCGTACATCTCGTCCCAGCTGTCGAAGTTGATCCGCAGCCGGTTGTCCAGCATGTCGGCCACCGTGGCCACGCACACCAGCTGGTTCTTGCGGTCGTCCGCCTCCAGCTTCATGCCCGTCCGGAAGCAGTTGGGCTTGAACACCTGCAGAGGGAGATGAGAATAGAACCGTAGCGGCGGCGTGCCGCGAGTAGACACCAGTCGCCGCGACCGGGACAGTTACCGTGGTGGTGACGTGCGGGAACAGATGCCGGGGCGCGGCGACGGCGCGCAGCCGCTTGAGGTAGGCGGGCCAGGCGAAGGCGCCGGCGTGGTTGGCGGGCGGCTGCAGCGTGCGGCCGTTCTTGTCGCACCAGCCCGGAGGGAATATGTCCGCGCAGTCCGCGTTCACCCAGTAGTCGTACACGTCCGGATAGTCGTCGAAGTGCAGCCGCATGCGGTAGCCCTGCACCTCCGCCACCGACACCACGCAGAACAGCGCGGGGTGCTGCGGGTCGATGGCCTCCAGCCGCATGCCCACGCGGAACCCGTTGCGGCCGTACGGGAACGGGTTCTTGAACAGCTTCACGGGCGCCGCCTTCGCCTTGCACACGTCCAGGTACCGCATCCACGAGAAGCCGTTCTTGCCGCACATCCACGGGTACTTGTCGTTCTCGGCGCGCTCCTCGGCCTTCGCTGCGGCCTCGGGCGCGCTCGCGGGCGCCGCCGGCTCGTAGGGCTTCGCCGGCGGCCTCTCCTCCTTCTCGGGCGCCGGTTCGGACTCGGACAGCTGCTTCCTCATGAGCAGCTTCTTGATTTTGTTCCTTTTCTTGACTAGCTCGGCGCGTTCCCTGTCCCGGCGCTTCTGCAGAGCTTTCTCGACCTCGCTCTGACACGTGGAGCTGCAGAAGTTCGGCGTGATGAACTCGGCCGCCATGCCGTGGCAGCCGCAGCCGTCGCAACGGTACAGGTCCTCCGGCGACGTCTGCTTTTTATCGCGATTTCTGTCTATCCTCTGTTTGAGGGGAGTTTGGTACTTGGTGTTTCTGTGGATCGCGTCCTCGACGCCGTGGTCGACGAGGTCGATGAGGCCGAACTCGTTAGTTTGGAACTGCAACACGCTGCCTTGCAGCGCGGCGACGCCGTTGTTCCATATCAATCCCGGCGGGTCTTCCTCGGAGGTTTCGCTTTCTGTTTTAACCCTCGTCGTGACTTCGTAGTCGTCAATTTTTGGAAAGTATAATACTTCGTTGGTATCCGCTTCGTTGGGCGTTTCCAATTTCCTATCTTTGTAATCCTCGGCATCGGAATCGCCGACGTTTTTAGCCTCCAGGTCCTTATCAAGCTTTTCGTCGCAAAACAGCGACGGCACGCGGTGATCGTCGTTGTTTTCGGCCTGCGGATCGTCAAAGTTTTCTATCCCTCTTTCATTGTTCATTGCCGTTCTTTGATTTTTGTTAGTTAGATTTTCCGCACAAAGCGATATTCGTCTTTTCAGGTTTGCGTTAACGCTTTTCCTCTCGCTGTTATCTGAATTCGAACGCCTCAGTACCGCGGGTGCTGCGATAACTGGCGACACATCGTTCCTGTCGATTACATTCCTGTTTAGGAGACTTTTGCCTTTCTCGGGTATGGCTAAAGTGAATGACTGCTCGTGAGTTTGTCCTCCCTCATCATCCTCAATAGAGACAGTGTAAATATCGTCGTTCATGGACGCGTTTGTTTCAGGTATAGACAAGGTATACTCTCCCTGTTCTCCGGTAGGCTCCGCTCTAGACCCAGATATAGATATTGTAAATGGTTGGTCTAATTTTGAGCTTTGCAGTATACTGTCTTTCCCATTGAAACTGAGTATCTTCCCCAGTGGCTGCAATGGTGGCATTTCAGATGTGTCAATACCACCGGTGTCTCGCATGACCGTTATATTTCCCTGAGGATCATTCTGAATCTGTCCATTGGCTATTTGCAAGTTGATGATTGGTCCTTTCGTCGCCATGGTGGCTGGCAAAGTAACCGGCAATATGAACTTAGTGTTTTGTATTTTAGGCATATTCATGGGAGCCAAAAAGAGCTTATTGTTAGGATTATTGGGCTGATTGTTAGATATAAGGATGGATTGGTTTTCTGATATGTTTTTCATATTAGGTTTTTTCATTGAGCCGAGATAAGCTATGGCTTGCTTAGCCGGTGCTCCTGGAGCTATGCTGACAGGAACCATCACTTTATCATTCACTTTTGGTTTTTGAATGACAATAGGTTGAGAGACATTAACAGGTGCGAGTATGGAAGACTTGTTTTGCGTTGGCAACTTTGGTGCAATATTGGTTTTGGTGCTGACGTTAGACAGCAGGTGTAGGTTTGAAGTACTTGTTACCTGTAATGGAAAGACAAGATTTTAATACTGATCTAATCTGTATGACTATGACACTGCTGATTTACTTTAAGAAAATAATTCAGTTGGTACATAATTATTATGCTTATAGGTTGTTTTGTGTGACTACATTACATCAACAACTACAAATGTGAGAGTGGTCAAAGAAGTTGTTGTTGTAATCTTTAAAAGACAACATTGTGTACACCTATGTATTTTTCCCCTCAGGTTTTAATACTTCACAAATAAAATTCCTTACTAAGCAAATTTTAATATAAATCAACTATGATAATATTATTATTTAATTTTTTTACCAAATCAAGCTTACTACTTGTTTGACCACTTTAATCTATATCACATACAGTAGAGCCCTTATCATCCGGTTTACAGTTACTTGAGTCACTCAATTAGCATACTCAAGCTATTTCTATATAAATAAACTTGGCATTAATTCTGTATATTTTATATAGCTTTTTAGTATGTTTGTTTAGATCAAATTGTAAAATACTGTTGTTATAGATCCTGCAACATTGCAAGTCTGACAAGTTTTAATGATAACATTATCATGGTGACACCAAGCTGGTTTGATGATAAGGCAGCTGGACTCTTCAGTGACAGTTGCTCTTGAATAATTCTTCGGTTGGTTTTCGAGGCATTTAGGCTCACTTTGATCACCTTGCAGCACCAAATACATAATTATATTTATAAGTACATTAAAACAATTTTTTTCTTGATTATTATTATTAATTTGGCTGAGCTTTTCATTCCTTAGGGCCATCAACATATTATTATCCATTTAAATCCTTTTTATCATATATAATCAAGTTTATAGTATGAATAAAATTATATAATATACAACAGCAATTAGTCGGGCTAATTGTGGCTCTACTGTAATTATAATTTTATAATTCAATGTATATATATTTATAAATACACAAATATACAGATCTTCACCTTTGTTTAACGTTTTCACAAAAACTATTAGTTTTTAATAATGTAAGCTAGTATTAAAATATCAAGAAGTTAATGTTAGTGCATATTATTATGATCTAAATTATTATGATAGCTTTGCTGTCTACATACAATAAAGAATAGAACAGGTAATCTGTACATTGAAGAGAAATAAATATAATATATGGCCTAGCTATTATATAGCTAGTTAATATTAGGGCTTATTATGTCTGGAACAAGAATATGGTATGTTTTGAGGAATATGTTTTCAAGTGAATTATGTTTTTTGTAACTTTTCGTATTCACATCATGTAAAAAATATGTGCCTTGCAAATTTGCAATGTTTTTTTTTACCTGCTTGGCTATTTAGAATTTATTCAATTTAATTATTGCAGTGCTTGTTATCTCTCGGTAATGTTTTATTGATTGTACATTGTATAATGTAAGATACAGTAACAATCAAATAGTTCCTCTATTCTAAAAACTCATTAATTATTATGTTGCATATCAACCAGGCCAGAGGGAAATAGTAGGTAAGGCTCTAATATTTTCATGATGGATATCAATTAAATTCCAACACCAATGAAGTGGCATAATAAAAACACCAGACACAGGGTGCTCCCTACCACAGAGTACTGGATTGCGATAGCATGTGAAAATGTTAAATCACTTACAGGTCTTCTTACTATGATTTGTGGAGGGTTTCCACTTGTACTGGCCTGACTGATGACTTCTGTGCTGGTCACTGGCTTCAGGCCAGTCGGAGTCTGGATGTACACCACGTGCGGCATGCTCCTCCCCGCTCCTCGCAGTTGGATGGAGTTGTTTGAGGAACTTGGAATTTGAACTACTGTAGGGTTGGATCCTACTTGTACTTGAGACACAGGCGTAGAGTTGTTCATCTTAACTTGAACTCCAGACGAGTCAGATATCTGAAGTTGGGAAGTGTTGGACATGGTCAGCTCTTGAGTGCCATCCAAATTCGTAGTCCTTGAATTGGAACCCATGTGGACATGAATTATAGAGCTGTGCAACTGCGGAGTGGGGCCGTGCAGAAGGGGCATAGAGGGTAACGTAGCACCTGTCAACTGAATGTTTTGGCCGCCGCCTGGAATTTGCAATGGAACATTTATTGTTTCACCGGCTGGTAACTGTACTGGGACACTGGTCGTCCCAGAAACTTGCAACGGAAGACTCACTGGAGTTAATTGCAATGGAACTGAGCTAGAAGGTCCGGACAGCTGGACGGGGACATTGATGTTGGAAGTGGACCCTGGGATTTGAACTGGCACATGAACAGTTGACAACTGCAGAGGGTAAGGGGAATTACTTGCATGTATTTTCACAGGAGTGATGGACTGTGTAACTAAGTTGTGAGTTATCGACATGGAGTTGGGTGCCTGCATCGAGGACACGATCATGCTGCTCGGTATTGGCGCCTGAAACGAAAAAAACAGCGTCAAGACCTGGTGCAGGTTTAAAATATATTAATCGGCAATTAGATATACTTACACGTAAGGTATTCAGTAGGACATTATTTTGTGTGCAGGTCTGGCGCGAGTTGCAGCCGATGGATGTGGTGACAGATTTTAATAGCCTCTTTTTCAATATTTCCGATTTCGGTTCGTCAAAGTTTCGAAGTGAATTAGAACGCTGTTTCTCCATTTCTCGACTACGTGAACCCCCACGAGAACATTCCATACGCTCGGTTATCTTTTATAATACATTTTTGATCCTCTGCAATGCATTATAAATAAATAATATAACAAAATGTTATCAAAAAAAATCTACCTACTTACTAAGGTGCACTATGTAGGTTTTAAATAAGTTTCTTTAGTATATTAAATTGAACATTAAATGAAAGCACAGTCAAATTACTAGCTGTTTCAGATTAATACATTTTTCTTTTGCGATTTTCGCACTCTACCAAATAGTGCAGCTACTTTAGAACCACAACGTTTTACCAAAAAGTTCACGAAACATTAAATAATAAGTTATTTGCTTACATTTCATGACTGCCTTCTGGAGAAGAAGTAGATGCACTTATTTATCACTGTTACAACATCGATAAAGTGCTGAAAACCACTAAATAAAAATAAAATATGCTCAATGCCGCGATGATATTTACTTGCCCAGCAAAACCACCGCAAAACTGGATAAAAAACTGACAACTTTGCCAAAATGTCTTAAATTATTAGCACTGTTAGATTGGTATTACTGATTTTTCAAGCCAATCCGGAAGTTCTGTTTACGTGCCGAAGACAGTGCCGAAGCTTACGCGCGCGCCCGATTATTATTTCGCTCTCACTCACTATATCGTCGGTCGGATTCATTACCGGAACAAATCCGAAATTACGTGTTTTGAGATAAGTATGAGAAACGGTAGGGAATCGTAAAATCTTTCTAAATCACTAACGGTACAACTCAAACTTTAGTTCTAGTGGTCAGGAAACCATTTATTCCGATATAACTATTTACAATAATACTATTATTTTCGTGTTCATTATTAGCTTAGTTCGAAATGTCCCACTCAAACTTCGATATCCATAGTCTATCACGAGTTCATTAACAGTATTTTTTGAAATGTTCCAATATGACTTTGAATTAATTAGAAGTTGAATATTGTTTTTGTGCGTTTTACTCCGTTGGTGCTCTGGACGCCGCGTGAATTAGTTTGTTGCAGCTTGATTTTGCTATAAATTAACTATCACACTTATGAAAAACGGTGATGATGATAATGATGACTTGTAATCTATGTGAAATTGAGGTGTAAGCTACCTGCATACCAAATTTCATGAAAATTGGGCAGTTTTTACAGTTTTGTCGCACTGATGGAAAACAGTGTTGATGATGATGCTGATGATGATGATAACTTATAGCCTATGTCCTAAGTTCCGGGATAAACTATATGCGTGCGGAATTGCGGAGCAGGTGGATTCATAAACGATACATTTAGTCCTCCAGAAGTTATTTAATTCTCGAGGGTATCACGCCAGAAGCATGGAACAGGAGTGTGGTGGTGCTCTTCTTCAAAAAAGGTGTAACTATCTTATTGAAGAATTATAGACCCAACTTAATCCCGAGTAATTTGTAGGTATAAGCTGTTCTCGAGAGTCCTTTCGAACCGCCTCGAACGCAGGTTTGATTACTTCCAGCCTCCCGAACAAGCCTGTTTCCGGAAAGGTTTTGGCACCATAGACCACATACACACGCTCCGGCTGATTATATAGAAGATTGATGATATAGAAGACTCTGGAGTATAATTGGCCATTATATTTGTGAACTATGAAAAAGCCTTCGATTCAATCGAGACCTGGGCAAGTGGGCAGTAATGCAGCCTCTTCAGCGATGCCATATCGAATATAGGTATATCGAAGTAATGAAGTGCTTGTATATTACACCGCCCACCGTGTCAATCCGACTGCAGGACGAGAGCACGAAACCTATTCTATTGCAGAAAAGCGTGAGAGAGAGATGTTATTTCTCCGAAACTGTTCAGGAACGCATTGGAGGTTTTAAAGCTCTTGGACTGGAACGGATACCTTGGGCAGATTATCCAGTTAGGCAGGTCCAACTTCAACAAAGAGGTCACCCGAAGAATCTAACTCGGATGCCAGTGTTCGGGAAGTTACGTGACATTTTCTCGTCCATAATTTCACAGTGCCTGGAGACAAGGGTCTTCCACCAGAGAGTGTGTGTTACCAATAATGACTTATGGAACTGAGACGTGGTCCTTAACTGCTGGCGTTTTGAAAAAGCTCAGAGTCACACAGCGGGCAAGGGAAAGAGCTAGTATGCTCGAAGCTTCTTTGCGCGATAAAATTCGGAACGAGGATATTCGTCAAAGAACTAAAGTTTACGACATAGCTCTCAAGGTTTGCAAGCTGAAGTGACAAGGGTAGGCCACATCGCTCGTAGAACTGATAACCGATGGGGAAGAAAGGTTCTAGAAAGGCGACCACGGACTGGAAGACGTAGTGTAGGAAGGCCTCCCACTAGATGGGCCGATGACATCAAAAAAGTCGCAGGCAACCGGTGGATGCAAGTGGCAAGTTGTCGTTCAGTGTGGCGGTCTAAAGGGGAGGCTTATGTTCAGCAGTGGACGTCTTCAGGGTGATGATGATGATGATGATGATGGTTATTGGTAGATTTTCACAGTTTAAATCGCACTGATGGAAAACGGGGATGATGATGCTTATGTCCTAAGTTGGGGGATAACCTAACTGCACACCAAATTTCATGCAAATCTGTCCAGCTTTTTGAGCGTGACGACCTAACAAACATACACACATGCACACACGCACACTCACAAACTTTCGACTTAATAATATTAGTTAGATTACCAGCTCATTTGGAAATATTCCATTTTATTCTAATTTTATACAAGAAATTTTTAGTTCATTATTGGAACATCTCACAAATATAACTATTACTCAATAACTACAAATAATACTTAAACCTTAGCTACCACACAATAAAACCGTGTTAAATCTGCATATTATGAACTAAAAGTAATTAAACATACTTAATTTCATAATAGTTAAAATGACATTTGAAAACTTCTAAAATCTTTAAACCTGATTTTCTACAAACTACGATTTTCGAAATGTTCCAGTACTGATTTGGACCGACGATATCTGTCTCTCTCTCTTCACACTGGAGAGAGATATACATACACTTTTTTTGTTTCGGCTTCGCATGCTTTGTGCATTCAGCCAGCGGAGTATAATAATTTTATTATTCATTTATTTGTTTATTTATTCATTTATTTATATACTTTAATTGAAACGGCATTATGCAAAATAATAATCCACCACGGGAGCCTAGTCCAGATTGGTAGATAACCATTCCTCCGAAATTATTCTGGGGCATGTTGGTTTCCTCAAGACGTTTTTCCTTCACCGAAAAGTGAGCCATAATTATTTTAACATTTTGAAAAAATAACGAGTGCTAATATAAAAACAAAATTAAAACTAAAAACTAAACGTAAATAAAACTAATCTAATAGGCCGCTACCAGTGGGCAACGTTCCCAAAATGCTGCCTGCATTGCCACGTTGTATGGCAATGCTCAATCTTTGACCAAAATAAAGGCCAGCATTTTGGTTACGTGTCGCGTCGTTATTTTTCCAATTATGATGATTATAAATTTCAGAGCCATGAACATTTTGAACTCGCCACCGCTCTGGCAGGCGGACGTTCGACCACTAGGCTACCACCATCGATATACTAAGAAGAATTAGTAAATCTACGGCTACCACAGCTCATCAAAATTAATAAATATTATAAAAAACCCAGTACTTTTGGTAACGAAATACTTAGCAATTTAAGTAGGTATTGATATTATTGGCACCATTATATCGATGCTTGTGATTATTGATAATATTGATATAGATATAATGTACTGAAATACAAATACCATAAAAAAATAGCCAAAATATTAAAAAGTGCAAAGTTGTAACGGAATGAAACTAGATTACGATGACTATAATATAGGATAGGATGCACTTATACTACGGCCTTTAATCTCGAGACATGGCGCCGTCCCGGGACCAAAAAATCGAGACTCGGTGCGGTCTCGAAAATCCCGGGAAAAACGAGACTTTCGAGACCGTTTCCAAAGTAGGTTTCTACACTTATAGGCTAGCTGTATAGTCCATAAAATATGGTATTTTACTTGGCACTCGACAGACAGCGCATTGATAGAGTAGTTTCTCTTTTTGGTATGTAATATTCTGCTTACTTCCACCGAAAAAATCGGATTCTGGTAATTATGACGCGATAATTAGAAGCAGGCTAAGCAATTATATAAGTACATGATATTTTAGCCTGTGTCAGCCATCTAGCTTAATAAACCATTTAATAAAACAGCTAGGCAAATGACTTCGATCTGTCGCACGCAGTCAACTAGTTTAATCAGTCGCTTAATTAACAGCCTAGCCTTTTCACTAAACGGCGCCGTTCAAATAACTTCCTGAATAGTATTCAGCCATTTAATCAATCAGCTCGGCAAATATCTCGGAACGATAACGATTAACCTATTTCCTTGACCAAGTCATATAAGTTTAGTTAGTTCCATTTGCTAACACATATCACTGAAATGCACTCCCTGTCAATATGGCGCCAAAAAGCAATATTTTTGTACTACTACGTAATATGCTCGTAATGAGTTTTAGTACTGTTGAAGTAAGTCTCGAAAGTCTCGAAATTCCCGGGACTGTAAACCTGAAAGTCTCGAGTCTCGAAAATGCCAAAAATCGTCGAGAATCTCGAAATTTTCGAGACCGAGATTCCCGGGATGAAAGCCCTAACTTATACGTAGTAGAAAGGGAAACAACATGGCTGCAACTTATAAATCGGATAAATTTAATACACGTTATCCATACTATCTTATCTTACTTTATAATATTATAAAGCCGAAAGTTTGTGAGTGTGTATGTGTGTATGTTTGTTACCTCTTCACGCTCAAACGGCTGGACCGATTTCGATGAAATTTGGTATAGGGGTAGATTGGACCTATGAGACGGACATAGGCTATCTTTTGTCTCAAAAAATAATCTCGAAGGGGATGAAATAGGGGTTGAAAGTTTGTATGCGGAATCCATAATTCTTCAAGTTTGGGATCTGAAAATTCTTATTTAGGCTTTTGGTAAGAAATAAATAAAAACGGGTTACAGCTTTTTTGCTAAGTCATCCCTAAAGGGGGAAAAGCAAGGGGGTTGAAATTATGAGGTACCTATTCTTTTGATGCATCCCCAACGGACCACAATAAACGGCTGAACGGATCGTTATTTAAAGGGGGAGAGTGCGATGGGAGGAGAGGGGGGAGAGTGCGGTGGGGGGAGTGTGGGGGGGAGAGTGCGGGGGGGGGGGGAGAGTGGGGGGAAACGGGGAGTAGATGGTAGAGTGGAAGGAGAAGAGGATAGAGTGGGGAGAGAGAGAGGGGAAAGCGGGGAGAAAGAGGGGGACAAAGAGAGGAGAGTGGGTGAGAAAAAGGGGAGAGTTGGGGATAAAGAGGGGACAGTGAGGGAGAAAGAGAGGAGAGTGGGGTGAGAAAGAGAATAGAGTGGGGTAAAGAGAGGGAAGAGCGAGGAGAAAGAGGGGAGAGTAGGGGGAGAGTGGGGGGAGAAAGAGGGGAAAGTGGGGGGAGAAAGAAGGGATAGTGGGGGGAGAAAGAGGAGACAGTGGGGGGAGAAAGATGGGAGAGTGGGGGGAGAAAGAGGGGAGAGTGGGGGGAGAAGGAGGGGAGAGTGGGGGGAAATCGGGGAGAGTGGGGGAGAGACAAGGGGGGGGAGAAAGAGAGATTGAGTGCGAAATATATAGAAATAGAGGGAGAGGGAGTGAGCGAAGGAGGGAAAGGGAGAGATATAGACGGAGAGGGTGAGGGAAACAAATATAATGGATGAGATGGACAGGGAGAGAGAAGTCACTTTACTGAATCGTGACTTGGACTGACTATGTAAATGATAGACTTGACTACTTGCCCACGAGGATTGCTCTAATGTTATGACTTCAGAATCCATACGTAAATAATTATCTAAATGCACTAACTGTGCGAAACTGTGTCGTTGTTGGTTTTGTATTATTTTATCAAACTTGTGTTTCTTCGAGTGTTAATGTGTGATATTGGTGGAATATTAATCATTAAGTGTTCGTTAACGTGCACGAGTGTGGGCGAATGATATAAACTCAAAAAACGTGTCATTTCGCATTTTTTCCAAAACTCCCAGGAAGTTTCAGTAAAGCATCCACTACTTTACTGAATCGTGACTTTGACGATGTAAATAATTGACTTGACTACTTGACCACGATTGCTATATTGCTGTGACTTTCTAAATGTGAAATTAATAAATACTTAAAATAATAAAATACTTGACTCTGGCTATATGCACAAACCGTGCGAAGCCATTACTAAAAAAAAACTATGCGAAGCGAATAAAATATTTACTGTCAATGTCAATGTCATCAATGATCAATCATCTATCTATGCAATATAATATGCATGCTGGAGTTTTGGCGGGAATCCGATAGTGAGACGTTGTTGGTTTTGTATTATTAGCTCAAACTTGTGTTTCTTCGAGTGTTAAAGTGTAATATTGGTGGAATATTAACCATTAAGTGTTCGTTAACGTGCACGAGTGTAGGCAAATGATATAAACTCAAAAAACGTGTCATTTCGCATTTTTTCCAAAACTCCCAGGAAGTTTCAGTAAAGAATCCACTACTTTACTGAATCGTGACTGACGATGTAAATAATTGACTTGACTACTTGACCACGATTGCTATAACATTGCTGTGACTTTCTTAATGTGAAATTAAGAAATACAAATAAAATACTTGACACTGGCTACATGCACAAACCGTGCGAAGCCATAACTAAAACAAAAAATATGCATGCTGACAGACAGATCCTGCCTGGGGGAGGAAAAGCTATTTTGAGTTGGAATATCAACTTGATTTATCAAGAGAGAAAGAAAAAGTTCGAGTTTTGGCGGGAATACGATAGTGAGACGTTGTTGGTTTTGTGTTATTTTCTTAAACTTGTGTTTCTTCGAGTGTTAATGTGTAATATTGGTGGAATATTAACCATTAAGTGTTCGTTAACGTGCACGAGTGTGGGCGAATGATACAAACTCAAAAAGCGTGTCATTTCGTATTTTTTCCAAAACTCCCAGGAAGTTTCAGTAAAGCATCCACCACTTTACTGAATCGTGACTTTGACTATGTAAATAATTGACTTGACTACTTGACCACGAGGATTGCTTTAAAGCTATTACTTTCCTAATGTGAAAATAAAAATATTATGTACTTACGTTATTATTATAATACTTGACACTGGCTATATGCACAAACCGTGCGAAGCCATAATTAAACAAAAAAAAAAAAAAAAAAGAAAAAGTTCGTCCTGTCTGTATATAAATAAATACCGTCAAAAACTTGGAAGATTTATTATTAGTGAAAGTGTTGAACCATAACAATATTTTACCCATTCGTTTGGTAGTGCGTAGGTACTATACTTGTACTGGACTACTGGTGCTAGAGCTGTAGCAAACCGTATGTATTCGGTACTGAGTAACGGGTACGCCATCTAGTAACGAGTACCGAAACGTTACTCACGAATCCATCTCGTTACTCGCATGTTTCGTATGCGTCGTATGGATACACCGTACACGTATGCTGATAGTTTGTTTTACGCATGCGATACATATAACGATGTTAGTTTATTATGTATGGACCTAAAGTAATAATTTGGAAATTCGTCGTCCACGTTTTTTACGTATAAGTTTTCTACAAATCACGAATGTTGTGACGCCGCGACATCATACCGCACGCGTACGAAATGCGACTCGTTTCGATACGACTCTCTAAGCACCATAGCATGTTATGAGGTATCATACGGAAGTAACGAGTACCGATACGATAGTAACGGGTACTCATTGTTAAAGTAACGAATACATACGGGTACGCTTTGTTTCGTTACTTTTACACCTCTAACTGGTGCGTATACCGTAGGTAGGTGGCAATAGTAGGTATGTATTGAGTAGGTACCAACCAAGGCTATGTACTATGTATATTATTTTTCGCAATTAGCGATATCTTGTAAGCACACAGATTTTAACTTGCAAGCAAACTAACAAAATCGATAGCTACCTAGTATTTTTTATTATTCTGGAAAGTTCATGTACCTATATATTGTTGTAATTTAATGTTTATTTATATAGTAGCAGATACTTGGATGTCAGCACTAGAAGATGAGCAGCCAGCATCAGTACATGCCCATTAACAACACTCCGAGCACACGCATTGGTGACATTGAACATATCAGTGAGTTATTAATTCATTTTCCAATGACTTGTGTAGGTTTACTGCAACTTGGTGTGTGAAAGTGATGTATATTTATTAATTTTATTATTTTGTCAAGCTGTCTCTTAGATGACTACAATGTTATGTAAAAAAATGAAATAGATGTAACACACATTATTCCTTATTTATCTAAATTCTATCAATGCTTCACTAAACATTTCCAAAAGAAATGATGACCTTACTGTACACTACACACATACCATACCCTTATCGAGGTTATATCCTTTAGTGTATAGTGAAAAGGAAGTTGTGTGGTTACAGGTCACCTGTCAGAACATATCGGTTCCCTCTGCCTCTCCTCTGAGTACTCTGATGTGACTCTCATAGTGGAGGGGCAGAGGATCCCCGCACATAAAGTCATCCTCGCAGCCAGTAGCGACTATTTCCGGGCTCTACTGTATGGAGGCATGAGAGAGGCGAATCAGGTATGTTTGTGTGCAACTTGTGAATAGAGTTGAACAGCAACGTCACAGAACTGCTTTTTTCTGTAGCTCAGTCTAGATTGTGGTTTGTGTGGGAAGTAGTGTTTCTGGTGAGACAAATGATGCTTCTGAGAGACAATTGGATATTGATATTGTTATGGTAAAATGCAGTTGTGTAGAAAAGTGGCGTAATACAATCCCTACTCAACTGTAAAATGGTAAATTACATGTATAATTTCATTAAATATAATGGTGATAAATATTTATGTTTGGTTTCAATTTGGTACATTTTGTTTCAGGCCGAAGTAGAACTGCAGGCTCCGTTGCAAGCGTTCAAGGCTCTACTCCGCTATGTATATTCTGGTAAGAACCTAGAAAGGAATAGTCTAGTGGACCAGGTACACAAACATTATAAAAGTTCATTTGTTATGGCTAACTTCTGATACTACTGATCCCATTCTGAAAAATCTTTCCCTCATAGATAGCTACACTAGTGCCAATATAGGCTATTCTTTTTCTCGCCGAAATGCAGTAGACCCTGCATCCCCAATTAAACACACCTTGTCTGTAATGTACTTAAACTGTCCCCGTAGATCATATTTCTGTTTGTGAGCAGGGCACATGGGTCTGTCGATGCTGCGAGAAGACACAGTGCTGGACATGCTGGGGCTGGCGCACCAGTTCAACTTCCAGGAGTTGGAGGCTGCCATCTCCGACTACCTGCGCCAGGTGCTGGCCTTGAGGAATGTGTGTGCTGTGCTCGACGCCGCTAGGTCAGACTTCTTTCCCTCTGTGCACTCTCCTGTGTATCACACATTATATGCTTAGAGTGTCGCGTATGTGGAATCTTTTGTTTGAAATGAACGAGTTATAGGCTCGAGTTATTGAATATCAGGTGACAGGGCCAGCTAGCCTAGACTACGTTATTGATGATAGTCTTATTACAAAGCTAGCATGTGTAAAACATGCATGCATGTGTGTGCATTTATGTGCAAGTGTGCATGTGTGTGTGTTGTGTTGTATAAATCTCACGTCTTTAATTTGTAAATAAAAAAGAAGGTATTATTACAAAGGTCCATTGTGAGCCGGTTGTATTTCTGAAAGAAAAAGGTCAATAATAAAATTTAAACAGGGAATTATTTATTGTGTGATGTTGCAGATTGTATGGGCTGGATGCCCTGATGGACTACTGCTTCAATTTTCTTGACAAAAATGCAATTGAAGTGCTCCAGCACGACTCGTTCCTCCAACTTTCAGTTGTAAGTTTCCAACTGACACTTAAATAAATATATTAAAGTTAAAATTCTATGATGATTGATGATGTACTTTGGTGCCAATCGCACCATACGCGTCGTACCATGCATAGAACATACTGTTGTCTCCCTAGGAAGCTCTGCAAGGTCTACTGGAGCGTGATTCGTTCTTCGCGCCCGAAGTGGACATCTTCAAGGCGGTCTGCAACTGGTTCAACGCCAACCAGCTCTGGGTGAAGTCTGAAAGTGGCCAGGCACAAGTGGTGAGTATTTGAAAATTGACTGTATTTACTAGCAAGTGAACATATTTTCCATTACTGTAATATCCGTTTGTCCCGTAATATGGTAGAATGAAGAACGCTAGAGTCGGCCCGCATTTTAACGCATCAGGAAAGCGACTGGTTATTCAGATCGTTATTTCCCATTTTGTTAATAAACGTAACTAACTTACTAACCTCGGCGTCGATAACAGGGAACATTATAGCGTTGGAGTCGATATCAGTTTTAATTACAGTCGTCTAGTTATTTACAATTTCTCTAGTCTATAGTTGACAGTTCCGACGAACAAAGACACCTCGACCGACCAGGGGCGGATCCAGGATTTCATTTTGGGGGGGGCTATTTTGACAAGGTTCGAAGGTTAACATCACAAGGGAACAAAAAAAGAAGTTAATTACCTTGTATGTTTACAAAATAATGTTTACTCGCCTAGTGCCGCTTTTAGCAAACCTATCAATAATTTTGTCAACATCAACTCGGACATCCCTGTGGATGTGTAGTAGTGCAAGCCTGCACAGCCGCTCTTCCCCTGTCCGCGTACGTACGCAGTGCCGTCAATAGCCTTTTCTGCGCCCTGTGCGCGCTTCTATAACAGCGCCCTTGTTTTTTTAGATATTATAGGTACCCTAGCTAGAGCATTGCTATGTATAGGCCTACTCAGTGGCGTAGCTTGAGTCACTGTCACCCGGAGTGGAGTTATAATTTGCCGCCCTTTTGTTAAAATTATAATGTTGTTGTTAGTGAGCAAAAGCGTAACGAAATGAAAAAAATATTTATTTTGAAACACATTATCATTCCTCTCTAATTGTATGTACTATCTGATCTAGTTTTATATTTAGGCTAAAATTAAAAGTGAACAACATACATCCAGTACACTAAACGCGAAAATTTTAAGGGGTATTTATCAGTGTGCTGAATGAAATACAATCCCAAATATAGATGCGCGAGCGTAGCGAGCGCTGAAATTTTTTTGGAGTATTTATCAGTGTGCTCAAGAAATTCTAATCCAAATAAAAATGCGCGAGCGCAGCGAGCGCTGAAATTTTTTTGGGGTAGGTACTTATCAGTGTGTTGAATGAAACATAATTCCAAATAGAAATGCGCAAGCGTAGCGAGCGCTGAAATTTTTTTGGGGTATTTATCAGTGTGCTGAACGAAATACAATGAAAATATAAATGCGCGAGCGTAGCGAGCGCTGACATTTTTTTGGGGTACTTATCAGTGTGCTGAATGAAACATAATTCCAAGTATAAATGCGCGAGCGTAGCGAGCGCTGAAATTTTTTTGGGTTATTTATCAGTGTGCTGAACGAAATACAATTATAATATAGTAAATGCGCGAGCGTAGCGAGCGCTGACATTTTTTTGGGGGTTTTATCAGTGTACTGAATGAAATACAAAATCCAAATATAAATGCGCGAGCGGAGCGAGCGCTGAATTTTTTTTGGGGTATTTATCAATGTGATAAGTTGTGCCTCTAGTGCTGCACTAGGGGCGCAGCGGGAACTTATCAGGAGCAAACCGAAAAATAATAGTCCTGCCTAGTCTGGCCATTTAATTCTTGCGCCCCCCAGAGTCTACGCCCTGTGCCTGGGCACCGGCGGCACCGCCCTATTTACGGCACTGTACGTACGCAGCCATGTTTTAGTAGTCGTAAAGTGGAAACGGATATTTCGGAAGTGGCAACTCTCACTGGCAATGTAGCTAAAATAATTATGTATTAGCGTTCCAATTGCAGGGCGGCATGGCAGGCCCATCGCCGCGGCCCGCGCGCGCCGCTATTGCCTGCTTGGACACCGTCGCGTCATTATTATTATTACCTACTAACTTCATTCTTTATTTTAGTTTATAATAAAGACATTTGGCATTTTCGACTTCACTTCATGAGTGAGTAGGTATGTATGCTGTGTAAAAAAAGTACACCTGAAGATGAGTCGAAAATGTGATGTAATTCCTGGGTCTTCTGGGGGGGGCCATGGCCCCCATGGCCCCCCCCCCCTGGATCCGCCACTGCGACCGACACACCTACGTCCCGCGATACGAATTTCCACCTACCTCCTGAGTTTGATGACCTCTGCCGTCCCTAGGAGAAGATCCTGAAGTGCGTCCGCCTGACGCTGATGAGCCTGGAGGAGCTGCTGACGGTGGTGCGGCCCTTCGCGCTGGTCACGCCCGACATGCTGCTCGACGCCATACAGGAGAAGACGCAGACCAACAGCACCGACCTCCGCCACCGCGGCCTGCTGCGTGAGTGTTGGCTGCACTGGCCACGAGTTACATTGCCCAGTCTATGTATTCTATCGCTGTTCAACTTCCGTGCTGGCCAAATGTAATACTTCTCTTTCTCACCATATCTTTCATTCCTCTTCTGTATTATTGAAATGGCCTGAATAACACTTTAAAACCACTACCGCACATGTATTACTGGTTTTCGTTTTAATAAAAGTTTTAAGAGAAAGACTGGAGCAGAACAGCGACATGAACGATCCACTAAGCCGTAGTGAGCATATCGATTCCCCGTCAGTGCCCGAGGAGAACGTGGCGACGGCGGCGCGCGGCGCCCGCGTGGTGTCCGGCGACATGCGCTCGGCGCTGCTGGACGGCGACACCGACACCTACGACATGGAGCGCGGCTACACGCGGCACACCATCAGCGACGCGCCGGACAACCCCGGCATCCTCGTGCGCCTCGGCACCACCACCATCCTCAACCACGTGCGCCTGCTGCTGTGGGACCGCGACAACAGGTGCGCCCCCGCCCTAGCCGCACCGCCCGCGCCGCGCCGGACAACCCCGGCATCCTCGTGCGCCTCGGCACCACCACCATCCTCAACCACGTGCGCCTGCTGCTGTGGGACCGCGACAACAGGTGCGCCCCCGCCCTAGCCGCACCGCCCGTCATACCCTCATAAACATTTGACTAAAACAAACAACACCGAGACATCGGTTTTCAATATTTCTCATACAAAAGCGCCTTAATAGTCGTTGCTGTCACGTGTGGCAGGTCGTACGCGTACTACATCGAGGTGTCGGTGGACCAGAAGGACTGGGTGCGCGTGGTGGACCACAGCAAGCTGTTCTGCCGCTCCTGGCAGCGGCTGTACTTCGCGCCGCGCGTGGTGCAGTACATCCGCGTCGTCGGCACCAGCAACACCGTCAACAAGGTACATATACTAACTGTTCTTTGCTACCTTGTTTTTAACGAGTTAGCAAACACTTTCAGTCTCTAAATTACCTGTCACTCGGGACTAATGGGACTTTATCGCTGAAAATGGAGTTTAGTCACTTTTCCACTTGGTTGATTTTCCGGGTTTTTTTAAACGTATCCCAACACTAGGATTGCTCCTGTATCGTGGGTCCCGCTTACAGATTTACCCACGACATCTAGCGCAGCAGTCCGATTGCTAGGAATGCTAGGCCACTACGCCAAACGTGCCGTCAATTAATGCAGCTTCCTGTCAATGAAAGAATCTTATGAATCGGATAAGCAGTAGAAGTAGATGTGCATGGTAGTTGATGCAGCGTCGGCGTGCGTGGTCGGCAGGTGTTCCACGCGGTGGCGCTGGAGGCGCTGCACACGGCGCGGGTGCCGCCGCTGTGCGACGGGCTGGTGCGGCCGCTGCACAACGTGGCCACCGTGGAGCTGTCCTCCGTCGTCATCGAGGGCATCAGGTCAGCCAAGGGACGGACATTGTCGGGCCATGGTGCTAGACAGCCTTACATCACACTGTCATGGCCCGAGACGTAACAAACGGACAAACTATCACATTTATAACTATACTATCTTTTGCTCGCGAATTTGTTCGCGCGGATTACATTTCATCACGGTAAAAAGTATCCCAAATATAGGTATCCCTAGGTAGGTGTACCAAAATTTATCAAAAGCGATTCAGCAGTTTAGACGTGAAAATGTAACAAGAATATAACAGACACATTCGCATTTCTAAGTATACTGATGAAAAAGGTAAAGTAATAGTCTGAGGAGATCGTGAGTAATGTGTCCGTTCCCCGGCCAGCCGGTCCCGCAACGCGCTGCTGAACGGCGACACGGAGCACTACGACTGGGACCAGGGCTACACGTGCCACCAGCTCAACTCCGGCGCCATCGTGGTGCAGCTGGCGCAGCCCTACCTGCTGTCCTCCATCCGCATGCTGCTGTGGGACTGCGACTACCGCCACTACTCCTACTTCGTGGAGACCTCCGTCAACTACTGGGACTGGGAGATCGTGTGCGACCGCACCAGGGACGCCTGCAGGTACCGGGACCAGATACCTATACGTAGCCTACAAGAGAGGACGCTCAAAGCGAGATAGAGTGATCGCAATTTTGTATGACATTTGAGCGTGCTGTCTCTCTCTTCTATGGGTTTGAGTGCCTTTTGAGTACGGAGTGACCGCCTTGGGCCGGTAGTCCCATTTCAGAACATTTTAGTTTACGTGAATTTGCAGCGTGCGATTGTTATTTTGATTTCAGATCGTGGCAAGTGATTTATTTCTCACCGCGGCCCGTGTCCATCATTCGCATCGTTGGAACCAACAACTCTGTTAATGAGGTATGTTATAAGAACATTTTGCAACGGTATGGTCTGTGTTTAGTGCTCGACTACATCTTTTACTGGGCCGTTTCGATTAAAACATCGTGGTGAAATGGGTAGCCAGCTAGAGTGCTATGAGGCAGTATGGCCGCCCAGGCCGAGCCAGACCTAATTCAAATCAAAGTTTAAAAAAAAAACAACGACACAGTTTCGGCTTCCCGCCAATAGTCTGTAGTATGAAGTGGGACCCAAAAATAATAATGTTCCCCCCCCAGGTGTTCCACCTCGTGCACCTGGAGTGCCCGGCGCAGCTGGACGAGGCGCGCGACGACCCCGCCGCCAAGAAGCAGCGGCCCTCGCCCGCCGCCCGCGCGCCGCCGCCCGCCGGGAGCGGTGAGTGCGCGCTCTACTTGCTGGGTGTACACTGTACACAGCGTGCCTAGTGTGAGTTTTTACGCGCTCGACATAGTACGCGTCAAAGCGCGCTTTGTATGAAGATCCTGTACAGCGCCCCTACCGGCTCGTTTATGAACGAAAGAACTCCATACAAAGCGCTAGTTGACACGTATTATGTGGAGCGCCTAAAAATTCACAATAGGGGTACAGATCGATGGGTTTACGTAATGGCATATTATGCACATTGAACGAACATGCATAATATTATGTCTTTTATTCACCGAGTGCGGTACAATGGAAGAGCGTCATGTATGTTTCGTGCGCTCCAGGGTCGGCCAGCCCGCCGCCGGCGGAGGACGAGGCGCGCGCGGCGTCGCCGGCGCCGTCCTCCTCGGGCTCCGCGTCGCCGGCGCGCGCGCGCTCGCTGCCGCCCGCGGAGACCGCCACGGAGGCCGCGGAGGGATACGACGAGTGAGCCGAGCGCGCCGGCGCCGTCCTCCTCGGGCTCCGCGTCGCCGGCGCGCGCGCGCTCGCTGCCGCCCGCGGAGACCGCCACGGAGGCCGCGGAGGGATACGACGAGTGAGCCGAGCGCGCCGGCGCCGTCCTCCTCGGGCTCCGCGTCGCCGGCGCGCGCGCGCTCGCTGCCGCCCGCGGAGACCGCCACGGAGGCCGCGGAGGGATACGACGAGTGAGCCGAGCGCGCCGGCGCCGTCCTCCTCGGGCTCCGCGTCGCCGGCGCGCGCGCGCTCGCTGCCGCCCGCGGAGACCGCCACGGAGGCCGCGGAGGGATACGACGAGTGAGCCGAGCGCGCCGGCGCCGTCCTCCTCGGGCTCCGCGTCGCCGGCGCGCGCGCGCTCGCTGCCGCCCGCGGAGACCGCCACGGAGGCCGCGGAGGGATACGACGAGTGAGCCGAGCGCGCCGGCGCCGTCCTCCTCGGGCTCCGCGTCGCCGGCGCGCGCGCGCTCGCTGCCGCCCGCGGAGACCGCCACGGAGGCCGCGGAGGGATACGACGAGTGAGCCGAGCGCGCCGCCGCGACGCCTGTGGCACTCTCGTATATTTGCTATAGCGAGCGAGGCGATTCGCGCGACCGTTATTTGAGTTTAACCGTTCACTGTGTTGCAAAGGCAGACCTGCGCGCGATCCGAGCCGCCGACTGCTATGAAGTAGTAGAGTGGGTATAAGATTCGATGTACGACATATCGGTGTGTTTCTAGAAAATTGGACTGTACACCGAACCCTCTCTTCGCATCCCTCCTGCGAATGCGAAGATAGAAGATTACTACACCGATGTATCGTTTATCAAATCTTTTGGTACGCCCGGGACCGATGGCGTCCCTGATGGCGTCCCTGAGGCTCTTAGATCTACGAGCCAATACGTCAACAGAGTGAGGAGTGAATACTATTGCGAAAAGTTAACAGTAATACTCGTAGGTATAAGAATCACCGCATAGTTTGTCCGCAACGACGACCGACGTCAGTATGAAGCTCACAGCACCTTGAAGGACTCTGTTTACGATAAAAATAACACTGTTAGTATCACAAACTTGCAGTATGTAGTTTTTTCACGAAAATAAACCACAATTCAAACCAGTCACGGTCTTACCACAAAATATTTAAACAAGAGTTGAAGAGATGAGTCTAAATATTTTCTCCACAAATCGACGTCTAACCCTCGCTTTGTCTAACTCAATAACAAATCCACAAGTAAAATAATTAGGAATTCCAGGATTGAGTATGACAACGCGAGTTATAAATAGACGTCGATTGTGTGGGACGAAATTTTTGAAACATCTGTTTAACTCTGGATTAAACTTTTGTGGGAAGACGGTAAAACGCGACATTGTCAGAGTTTACTTGGTCAGTATAATATAGTAACCTCGACTAACTGACATCGAGATGTGTTTAGTAGATGCATTTTAATTATACATAATGACATGAGGTACAACGATTTATAAATTCACGTCGCGTAGAATAGGCGTGGCGACAGTATCAAAGAATCGTCGATTTAATCATTTTAGGGCAATCTACATAATAAAATAATTTAAAACACGGGTTAAGTTTTATTTAAAGTAATCAGATTATTAAGATTTTCAATAAAATAAAACATTAAAATATTGCAATCGGCCATTTTGATTGAAACACCAATCACAGCGCATGACGTCACACTTAGGTGAGCTCCGCTGTTTAGTACTGTCATTCACTGTATTTTGTTGTTGTGAATACTGTTTTGCGCTTTTGGAGTGTTTTTTTATTGTTTAAACGTGTGATTTATCGACTATAATCAACGATATAACAATGGAACCAAGCTTTGTTAAGGCAAATAGCTCTAATTTGCCTAGGATTGACATATTAATGTTGGGCGATTTCCTCGCAACAAATAAAGAATTTTGCTCGTCTGAGTTCCGCAACGTGAAGACTTCTTTGTGAGTAAATTTTGTATTTAACTTTACCTCAGATATAATCAAACTCTTCATTCGAGTTTAATTTATTTATTTTCATGGTTATTTTTACATAAACTTGTCATTATTTCATTTTGAGGTTAGCTTCCTCACAGCTTGTAAGTGATTAGAATCAATACAATATTTTCTGATAAATCCCTAAGTCAATGTAGGTATATGTATTTGTTCTAATTAATTTCAATAATTTCAGGTCTTCAAGACCATCATATGGGGATGATGCAATCAGTTATGTGCAACTAAAAAGAGTAGGAAACATTTGTACAGTAAAGTGCAAGATTTGCCCAGAACATAAAGTACATGCAAAACTATATGCTGTTACACTAACAGTTGATGAAGATGAGGAAAAAGTCATATCCATTGAATGCCATGACTGTGTTGCTGCCCAGGGTGGATGTAAGCATGCCATAGCGCTGCTTATGTGGATCCATAGGCGAAGCGAAGAACCTTCATGTACAGAAGTTCAATGTTACTGGCGGAAATCAAAACTATCAAGAGTTGGCACTACGTTGAAATTTACAACTGCAAAAGACTTATCCAAAGGTAGCCCTGTATTGCCTTCTAACTCCACAGTTTTCGAAAAATTTATTGAAGAAGGAAAGAAAAGAAAACTTGATAACTGTGAGCTACTAAAATATCAACAAGATTATAATTGTATTGAATTACTTAGCGTCTCAATGCACCAACTTGTACTTAAATATAAAGAAGAGTGTTGTGACTTATTTTTAACTAAAATTAATTTAAGTGTTGATCTCATCAACAAGATTGAAACTGAAACCAGGGACCAGTCCAAAAATAGCCTTTGGTTTGAACTGAGGTATGGCAGGATAACAGCTTCTAAAGCTTATGAAGTGAGTCGGTGCCAGACCAATGATGGGACTCTAATTTCTAGTATCATGGGGGGGAAGATACCAGACACACCAGCAATGAAACGGGGTAGATATTTAGAAAATGAAGTTAGAGAAATTGTTAGTAAGAAACTAGGGGCAAAAATAAAAAATACTGGACTGTTCATATCCCAAAAACATCCAATGATAGCAGGCTCCCCGGATGGAATATGTCAAGATAGCATTGTGGAGATAAAATGTCCTATAAGCGACAAAACTTATCTCAATTATATAAAAAATGGTAAACCCAGCAAGAAATGCTTTGCCCAGATTCAAATGCAAATGTACGTAAGTGGTCTAAATAAGTGTTACTTTTGTGTTGCAGACCCAAACTTTTCGACTAATAAAAATGTAGAAATTATAAGTATACATTTTGATCAACAATATATGTCATGCTTTCTTGACAGTGTTATTAAATTTTGGAAAACCAATGTGTATCCATTGTTGTACAAAAGTATAGAATAGAAAATAAAAATTCAGAAATATCATTTGTGTTTTATTTAATAAGAGAGTCTTGTATATTAATCAAACCACAAGCTATAGTTATCACATCATCAAGCACTTTAACCAAATTTAAATTAAGACAGGCATGTGGTTTTAACATGTTGAATTCACGTAACCGTCTTATCACCCGCTCAACATGAATTCTTAAGCTAGCTATTTGTTTGGTTTCTTTTGCTTCAGCTTTAGTAAACTTGCCTGTAGATACAACACTTGGAGGCCGTACTAATCGCACACCCATTTTTCTTAAATACACTTCTACATGTTTAAATCCTCTATCTGCCATGACCCACATATTAGGATGCAAACATTTTGAAAAGTCAGAAGTTTCAACAATGCAAGTGTCTGTTATTCGGCCTCCATAGCCATTTGAAATATAATTTACCAAACCATTAGGTGTACAAGATATGAGGTACTTAATGGTATTGGCTTTCTTGTAATCCGACCAGGAAAGAGCTTGATTTAAGGCCTTTGAAGGCTTTTGTACTTCAATCTCTAAACAGTCTATTATACAAGTCACATTATTGTATTTATGCCTAAAAGCCATAGGTAAATTTTTTTTAATCAATTCCTTATCTAATGATACAATAAAAGGACGCATTACACTTGCTATAATGGGTATATTTTTAAAAAAAATTTTGCTCGGGTAAGATCTATCTATGCCAAAGTCATCAGCAAGTTCACGGAATGATTTATTTAATCTAATCTTTTTTAGACATAGTAAAATATTGTTAAATGGTATATTTGTCTGTTCTTGAATCAAGTTAACTAAATAATAACAATGTAATGGAATGCCAATATAAGAACGAGGGTTCTTTTTAATTTTCTTCAAGGTAGACTCTAAAGCGTTTAAATCTTCTCTCCTTTTGACATCCTCTATCATCTCGCTACAGTCCGAAGTAGACTCTATTTGAAGAGACTTTACAGATATTGATGATTCTGTGTGAGTTACAGAGGGAGTATATGAAGTATCACTATCGGATTGTTCTATTTTTTTACCTATTTTACTGAAATAATTTACACTTGGTCTTGATGGTTTACAATTAACACCATGATGCTTGATTTTAAATGGTGATGTAGAAACAGAATGTAGAAATGGCTTCAATGGTGATGTCACCTGATCTACCGAACTGATTTCTGTTTGATTAACTTTACTTCTGAATGTTTTCCCGATGTATACTTGAATTGATTTATCCAACAGTCTTGGTGTTAACTGGGGAACTTCTATATTTTGCTGAACTGTAAAACAAATATTTTGTTATAATATAAGTATACTTACAATAACTTAAGTATAATTATTATGAACATAAATAGGAGATTACTAATTAAGTTCATAATATTTACCTGAACTATGGGATGCAATTGCTTCAAAACTTGATTGTTTTGTAACTGTACATTTTTCTTCGAATTCCTTTTTACACTCTTCGAGAATCATCATTCTTCGTTTCTTAGCTATATAGGGTCGCTCAGTTGTGTCGGATGTTCGTGTTTTTCTGTCTGGTTGGCATGTAAATTTATGCGGCATACATCCTGGTTTCATACGTACTTGTGATACTGATCCCATCACATGATATTCCATATAATTTTCCATGTCATTTGGCAACTGAAAAAAGAATACGAATAAAAATTGAATGATACCCAAGACCAAAACAAACATAACCTCAATAAATGAGTTATTTCATAGCTTCATTGATTCAACTATAACAAGTCAAACAAACATTTTAAGACCTATCATTACATGATAACATACTCACATCAAAGTGGTCTTCACAGAAATAAAGTGGTGAATTCGTGACTACGTCGTTTGGGTTTCGCCGTGCGAGCTTTAACCACTTATCTCTTACTATTTTCTTGTTTGGAACATGTACAAACACTTTGTTGGGTGTTCTTATTGATGTGTTTTTACACTGCGGTACTGCACACCACTTATAAACTTTGGAATTCATTTTTAACACAATATTAACTAAATGTTTTGATCACATTCGTCGTAACGCAGAGGCACAATGACATTGTTTACCTAAGCGTGACATCACAGCCGACGCCATGACACCGGCGAGCTGTTTTGGCGCACTATTTGAAATAATATTAGGAAAATTGTTTTAAACTTCGTTAAACTCATGTTTATTACCGAAATAAAGGGTTTTCCGTAAATAGTAAATATGTACCGCCATTATGGAAGAGGATTTCAAAATCTTTCGCCACGCCTATTATTATCCTAACACCGATTCTAGAAACTCAAACATTGAGATTATGTGATAATCATATTAATTTATAGATATAACGAAGTTTAACGATATATCTACATACTCTAATCGAAATCATTGTAATTATTGTTACAAATTTAAATGAATCACATTTTTTTACCGATAAACAATCGATCTCACGTAATTTTGAAAGGGTATTTTGCTGTTTATTCGTCCTGATTGAGATATTGATAAACCATGATGCGACCATGACCTTATAAAAAAAGTACATTCCTACGAGCGAACCGGCATATTTTAGTGCTTCACTTTCGCGTTAGCGTCACGCCCGTTCTCGTTTTTTTATAGGTTCATGGTGAGACCTAGAAATTTCAAAAAGTGCCTGCTCTAAGACAAGAACAAAATTGAATTTCGTTGTTTAAAATATAATTATGAATAACCTAGAATGATAATTTACTTTCCAAAATTCAAAATCATATTTTGTGAAGTCAGTATATGACGAGAACTTGACACCACTAAACACCAAACTACTAAAGTGCACCATAAAAAAAGTACGAAGAGATGTTAGTTATTTAGTATGTAAGCTTATGTTTTCTAGTCTATTCTCATTTGTTTTTCACCACCACTATCGTGCATGCTTTTGGAGTAGCACCTGCCATGTTCAAACATCCCTTTTTCTGACCACATCACAGCGCAACTGAATTCATGTGATCACCACACAAAATAGAGCAGAGCAGCAGCTGGTCAAGTGGTAATCCTGCGCGCAACTGTACCGGGTTCGAAACCTCGACCAGTGATTTTATTGCGTAAGTTTTATGCAGATTTTCATTGCTCCATGCTCCAGAGAGCTCTACTACTAGCTCAGAGAGCGGACCCAGTTCTTATCGATTGAAACCAGTCAAAATCTTCTGACACCAGAGACCGGCGCGGCACTAGCCGACAAACAACGAACCACACAATTGTGACACTAGTTGTGGTATTGTGTGTGATCAGAAAAGGGTAGGTAGGTTTGAACAGGCTCTTACGGTTTTAGGTTGAACTGTCCCACATGTTTTCTTGATAAAAATATTGTAAAATTAGAGTTCAAGTAGTGTTTTGTGAAGGTAGCAAAGCAATTTTAGGGGAACACTAATGATAAGCTTTCTATTGTATTTTCAGTCTCATGCTTTTTGTCTTTTTGGTTAGCAATGAATGACAACGATTATTATTTAAAGTATTAATTGTATGGTATATATAATAATATTATTATGGGTTGTGATATTTTGGTACAGACAAATATTCAAGTATAATGTTTGTTATTGATATCATATAGTAGGTTCTCGCCCTCAATGTCTGGTATTCATAAAATAACATATTTTTTTAAATACATGGATAATAATTACTGATAACAGGATTGAGTCATTCAAATAGTTAGTTACCTACTACTTAAATCTAAGTAAGATGAACACTTCAAAATATTTATGCTTAGTTCATATTAGTGTAGAAAGTATTGCATATCAATGTTTTGCGATATTGTCCGAAATATGGGTCTGTGCTGGCTTGGGTAGAAACGCCTGTTTTGTATGCACCCCTACACCGTTAAGGCAGATTTTCTGTGTAAAATGATAATGTAAGCATATTGGGCGCATACATACAGGTGGCGACTTTTCCATACCTGTCTAAAGCAAATAATTCTCTCAATAAACTGTAAGGTCCAGTCTGGAAGGTAATTTTGTTTACCTACAGTCCTGAACCATTTTTGTTTGCTTGGTTAACCCTAAATACAATACCTAACCAAAGTTATGGTAGCCGGACATACTGACATCAGAGGCTGGCACAAAGAACTTTTTAAAGGTATTGAACTTCAAAATACATATTAAAAATGCATGTTTTAATTCCACCTCCAGTCTTAGATTGCCATGTTCCCAGCTAGCATAGAGCCTTAGCTACTGTGATAAAAGTTTTATATATTGGTTTGCTGTTACAAGATAGTAGTGGCGATATTTTCGATACGTTGTAAAATTAGAATGTAAGACAGAGCATTATTGGGCTTCTAAATATGTTTTAATAAAAGTTAAACTTTATGTCATAAATGGGTATTTTATTTCTGACTTTTCCACTCACAAAATTAGATATTACATGAAAGTACACAGATGCAAGCACACAATTCATGAATTCATTAATCAGTATACTTGAAGATAAATACAATGTTTTTATTTTACCTATTTAATATCACAGTTACTTAACTTGGATATAATAAGCTTTATATTTAAGTGACTTGAGAGCCTCTCTCTGTGATGGAGGCTCTTGTCCGTCGCAAAAACTGTTCAGGTTTCACAATATCTGGATCATTATCTTCTGCATAGTCGTCTAATCTTTTCCTCAGTAACTGTTTTAATTCTTCAATACTCTGTTTGTCTTTTAGAGCTGAAATTCCAATGATATCTTCAAATGAAATGACATTCTCTGGCGTTATTTCTTCTGGAATTGTCTGTATTACTTTATCCATATTTTGAAAAGCCTTTTGTATTTCTTTGAATGTGTCTTCTGAACCTTGTAAATCCATTTTGTTGATGGCTAGAATAGCAGGTTTCTGAAGGAGCTCTGGATCATAAAGTTCCAACTCCTTATTGAGAAGTAAAACTGTTTCCAGACAAGATCTATTTGGGTGGTTTGGACTCAGTTGGAATCCTTGAACATCAGCAATGAATAACAGTATTTTAGTTCTTTCAACATGCCTCAGAAACTTGTGTCCCAGCCCCACATTGATATGAGCTCCTTCAATAAGTCCTGGCAGATCTGCTATTGATATCTGTCTTGTGTCCGGGTACATCATGATTCCTTTATTAGGTTTGATGGTTGTAAATGGATAGTTGGCTATCTTAGGTTTTGCCCTCGATATGCTTTTTAGTAATGAGCTCTTGCCTGCATTTGGGAATCCCACAAGACCAATATCTGCAATTAACTTCAGGTCTAATCTGACATGATATGTTTGCCCATAATGTCCAAGGAATTGGTTCTTAAGATTTCCACCCGGGCCTCCTCTGGCAATTATCACTGCTTGATCTTCCCGGTCTATTGCGCCTAAAACCTTGCCTTCTTCTGTGTGCACCGTGACGCCAAGTGGGACTTCCAACTTGATGTCAGTACCTGGGTTACCGACTATTTTAGCTTTTCGGCTGTCTTCGCCGTGTCCCGCGCTTATAGTTTTACCACGATACTTCGTCATGATATTTTTCAAGTTAGCGTTTTCTTTTCCAACACAATATACGCATCCTCCCTGTCCTCCCATACCTCCAAACTTTGGGAGGCCTGTCCCTCCAGTGCCGCCTTTGACATGGAGTCTCACTGAATCAATGAATTTTGATCGAAGATAGCTACGAGGCTTTTTCAGCTCTTTAGCTGCAAACAGCGTTCTTAGTAATAAAACCATTTTGATCTTTGAATCTTTATTTCCTTGCCGTGCGGACCACCCATTCACGATGGCTCAAAATTTCCGGTATCAGGCGAAATAGAAAATACAAACGGAAATTGTTGCGGCGAAGAATCTTAGGTAGTTAGTATTAATACTTAGCGTAAATATTGTTTATTTCCACTTTGAACAAATTACGAGTATTACGACAGGTGCAGCGGTGAGCGGACGGAATATATTTAGGTTAGGTTAAAACTTTTTTTTTTGTTTATATCAACGTCACGTTGTTCTGTCGCCTGTCGTATTGTCACAAGCAAAGCAACATTAGGTGGAGTTGAGAGTGACACTGGCTAAATGTACAAGCCAAGCGAAGTCAAAATGAAAAAAAAACCTTATGCAGGCATAGAGTAACTTTGTTTGTATATTTGGAGTTTTGGCGGGAATCCGATAGTGAGACGTTGTTGGTTTTATATTTTTTCTCAAACTTGTGTTTCTTCGAGTGTTAATGTGTAATATTGGTGGAATATTAATCATTAAGTGTTCGTTTAACGTGCACGAGTGTAGGCAAATGATATAAACTCAAAAAACGTGTCATCTCGCATTTTTTCCAAAACTCCCAGGAAGTTTCAGTAAAGCATCCACTACTTTACTGAATCGTGACTTTGACGATATTAATAATTGACTTGACTACTTGACCACGATTGCTATAACATTGCTGTGACTTTCTTAATGTGAAATTAAGAAATACAATAAAATACTTGACACTGGCTACATGCAGAAACCGTGCGAAGCCATAACTAAAACAAAAAAAAAAGGTACGGATAACGCGGCCCACAGCAGGTCGTTAACCTTTTCTGTGCCAGAGTGAGTCCAGAGTTTGTTTGTTTTGATATTTTGATAGGCGACCGACTAGCGAACTTCCTAGGAATCAATAATGCCATTATTCCTAGTAATTACTTTGCTAATAAGTCAAAGATTCTGTGGTATCACATGCAGTGCAGGGGATAGGTCTCTTGTATATCAAAAATGCTTGAATACTTGCATCCGGGGAAATTGTTCAGAAGGTAAATAGGTGGTACTATTAGGTACTAAAGCCCTAAACGCACTCTCCAACTACCTACTGTTTATGCTGAATTTGGTAGTAGAGGAATCCTTAATCTGTGGAAGTCTCACTCTAACCTTTGCTCAGTGAGATATAAATTTGGGATCTTATAGAATAATGCCAAATCTCACTCATCATCATCAGCCTGAAGACGTCCACTGCTGAACATTGGCCTCCCCTTTAGAACGCCACACTGAACAACAATTTAGCACTTGCAAATCTCACTCACTTGTAAATAATGGGTAAAGCTCATTACCATTTATACACCATATACAACATATTTTTGTTTTATATTTTTTATCAGGCTTAAGTCTGACATCACAAGCTTGGTTCTGAATAACTGGATAAAGTTGTTGTTAAAATTTCACACCAATCACATACCTACTATATTTGGTCTGACTAAGGTTAACATTCAGTTAGGTACCTATATAATTTACCTGCTCCTTATCATAGTGGATTAAAAACTGTCAACTTTTTTTACTACAATTACTATAGGTATTTAAAGTAGTTGGCAAGCAAACTAAAAAGTGTAGGGCCAAGCCAATAAACACAGCATGTTCACAAACATAATCTTATAGGCAAAACTCGATAATTTCAGATGGAGTATCATTTGTCATTGGGACACAGTTGCAGCAAGATGTGTGGAGCTCTATCCTCCAGTGGAGTTGCAGGGATGAATGCAGCTATCACTGCATGTGGCACAGTGTCAGGAAGTTCAAGGAAGACGGATGGGATGCACCTAAGTTCCATGGCAAGGTAAAATTGGACTTACCAATATAACCAGCATTTATACTAGCAGCCGCTCGCATTGACTACATGAAATAATACTGCGATTTACATATTAGATGATAAAACATATTTCATGTGTAGTTTGAAAGTACCTAAGTATCTAGGCTATATCCAAATAATATCACCAAAATCCGTTCAGCAGATGCGACGTGACGAGAGGACAAACACGGTCCCCACAGACTCTTTTGCATCTATAATATTAGTGGAATATTTTTTTAGTATAAAACAGTAATAGGTTCATGTTTTATGTCTGATTTAGCGGTTTGCTGGGATTGGCATTTAGACATTGTATCACTGTCTTAGGGAAGGAAATGTTGCGATGCCAGTATTCTTATTCTCCCAGTGGCCATTTGCAAGGGTGCTGGGCGTGCAGGAGCCTGCTGCAGCATTCTCCTCTCTGCTGAACCTGGCAGCTAATGCATACATGTATGTGAAGCTGCGCAGGGAGTTTCCGGCAAGGAGCTCAGTGTTGGCTCTCTTCTGGCATATATTTGTCTTTGTAAGTAATTTACTTGTACCTTTGTTTCCTAGCTTTTGTCTTGACTTAGAATAAAGTATGTTTATCACACTAAAAAGTATCCTATGTATGGGGGAAAGTCCCAGTGTTCGAACTATGCCCATACTAAATTGGCATTAAAAGTGCTAAATCTTATGTAGTATTTATTTCCTCTATCTCTATGCAACAATTACTATCTTGCTTATATTCTGTGTGTTTGTCAATTAGGTAGAGCTTGCCAATAATATCAGACTATTTGCAGGTTTGTATGAATGCGTGGGTGTGGTCCACTATATTCCACACCAGGGACAAACCATTCACGGAGTTCATGGACTACGCATGTGCACTGTCCATGGTGATGGGCCTCTTTGTGGCCGCTGTTGTGAGGTTTGTCTCAAACACTTTATGAGCTCTTATTTCACTTGTAATAAACTTATTCCACACATTATTAGTAGATTTTTAGAATGAAAGTACTTATTCTATATAACAACCCCAAATATAGTCTTATTCAGTGGTTCTGATTACACAAATAAACAATAATAATTATTGCCTATAGTGCTCGGGGGGTGACAACTGATGCGCCCCACCCGCACCTTGCATTGCATTAACTCGCGTCAGCAGAATGCAATGCAAGCGCAATAATGTTTCGCGACAATATGTTTATTAGGTTTATATAATAAAAATAATAATTCAGCCTGTAACTGTCCCCTCACTATCGTGAGGAAGGTTAGGCCATGATCCACCAGGGGGGCCTAGTCCGGGTTGGTGGATTACATGACTCCGAAATAATTCTCGGGCATGTCGGTTTCCTCACGATGTTTTCCTTCACCGATAAGCGAGTGATAATTACGTACAATACGTCACCATCTTGCCCGGAGCGCCACACCTGGCGGAGTATGGCGGCGCAGAGCCTAGTTGCCAGTCCCTCGGTCGCAGGGCGCTGCACCGGCGGCGGCGGCTGGCCGCGGGCGCGGCGGCGGCGCCGCTGCTGTACTTCAGTACTGCTGTACTAGTTGCCAGTCCCTCGGTCGCAGGGCGCTGCACCGGCGGCGGCGGCTGGCCGCGGGCGCGGCGGCGGCGCCGCTGCTGTACTTCAGTACTGCTGTACTAGTTGCCAGTCCCTCGGTCGCAGGGCGCTGCACCGGCGGCGGCGGCTGGCCGCGGGCGCGGCGGCGGCGCCGCTGCTGTACTTCAGTACTGCTGTACTAGTTGCCAGTCCCTCGGTCGCAGGGCGCTGCACCGGCGGCGGCGGCTGGCCGCGGGCGCGGCGGCGGCGCCGCTGCTGTACTTCAGTACTGCTGTACTAGTTGCCAGTCCCTCGGTCGCAGGGCGCTGCACCGGCGGCGGCGGCTGGCCGCGGGCGCGGCGGCGGCGCCGCTGCTGTACTTCAGTACTGCTGTACTAGTTGCCAGTCCCTCGGTCGCAGGGCGCTGCACCGGCGGCGGCGGCTGGCCGCGGGCGCGGCGGCGGCGCCGCTGCTGTACTTCAGTACTGCTGTACTAGTTGCCAGTCCCTCGGTCGCAGGGCGCTGCACCGGCGGCGGCGGCTGGCCGCGGGCGCGGCGGCGGCGCCGCTGCTGTACTTCGCGGCGCACGTGCAGTACCTGCACGACGGCCGCGTCGACTACGACTACAACATGCGGGTCAACGTGTTCTTCGGTAATGTGTATACTTCGCTCTTTTTGCTCGAACTTTTCGCTTCTCTACGTCATAATATCTGTTCTCTCACTCATGTAACAATACGTGCTTATACGTGACGCGCCTTTATAATGTACTCTCAATTCTCGTTCAATTATCTATTAGACCACACGTTTGGCGTAGTGAGCAATCGGACTGCTGCTCTCGGTGTCCCGGGTTCGATTCCCGCCCGGAACAAATATTTGTGCGATCCACAAATCTTTGTTTCTGGTCTGGGTGTGATGTGTATGTGAAATTATATGTCTGTAACCGGTAGCCACGATACAGGAGCGATCCTAGTGTAAGGCTACGTTTTTAATAAAGATAAAGATAAGATAAAAACTTATCGATGATTATCGAATCGCCGCCAAAGAGCCAGTCAACATAAGGTCGAACCTCCAGTTGTACCGGGCCGATAAATGTGTCCGATGCGTATTGGCATAGTAAACATTCGAGTCGCAGTAATGCCAGCAGTGGTACGTGAGCCAGCCCCTCGGTTCCAGGCGCGGCGGGCGCGGCGGCGTGGCTGGCGTGGGCGGCGCTGCAGCGGCGCGGCGCGCGGCGGCACCTGCGGCCGCTGCTCGGCTTCACGCTGGCGTCGGCGGCGGCGCTGGCGCTGGAGCTGCTGGACTTCCCTCCGTGGGCCCACGCGTGGGACGCGCACGCGCTGTGGCACCTCGCCACCGCTCCGCTGCCGCTCCTCTTCTACCGGTCGGTACCCCGCGCGCCCCACCCGCCGCACCTGCCTCCGCAGGCGATCGACCACCTATCGAACTATGCCATGCCACATGTAGGGTAGGGCACGATACGGTTAGAAGACGCGCAAACTTGAAGAGTGGCGTTTTCTACCCAAAAAAAAAAAGCCGCGGCACCCGACATGCGCCAGCGCCGAACAAAATAAGTCAAAGATTTCATTTTCATCCATTGTGAGTTGTTTCTCGACTGTATGTACTTGCGGGTAATATACAAAATTGGATGTAGCCGATCATCTGTAATGCCATACTCTTCATGCTCGGTGGCTCTACTACTACATGTGTGGCAATTTTTTATAATTTTTATTTTATATTTAAATGTAGGTATTATCCGTTCTCAATGGTCTCATCAGCCTAGCTCCATGCTAGCTAGACTCGCTAGACATGTATTATTTTGTTGTTGCAGATTCGTGATAGACGACCTGCGGCTCCTGCAGTCAGGCCAGTACGAGAAGTTCGACTTGAAGCTCACATGAGCCACCTTGTCGAGGTATTTATTACATGACATCGGCGTCGACTCTGGCTGCATAAACATCTGGCTGCTGAAACTGAAATAAAATTTGACAGTATCCCTTTTAAACATTCAGCGAAAGAGACAGCAATAGTTTTACAGTTAACATATTTTGTTTTAGTTTAGTTCGATGCACCTTTAGTCAACGCCTATCTAAGTTTAATGTATTGTAATGTCATCTAGTCATATAAAAGTTATTTATTAATTAAACAAATATTATTATGACTGAAGTTTTTCATTTATATTTTAGAACAAAATCACGAGTAATTTTACAAACACACACGTTACAATACATCACAAACGAGAAAAGCCTTCAAGCATTCACTATGTTCTTCCACTGCTGCCCGGTGCACTTTATCCCTAACTTGTGTCGCTTCAGCCACGCCGCGCCTATAGCGGACTTCACAGTTTTCCGCTGCCCACTGCTCTTAGAGGTGACATAATGAGGCTTTAGGCTCCTATTGCCGGTAGGGTTAGCATTGTGACTTAGATACGGCCGGTTTCCAGGACAATTCTGACCATTTCCACGATAATTTTGACCCTTTGCCGGATAATTCTGACCATTTACAGGATAATTATTACCATTTTCGGGATAATTCCGACTATTTCCAGGATAATTATTACCATTTTCAGAATAGTTCCGCCTATTTCCTGGATAATTTGTATTATTATCTGGGTATTTCGACCAAACTCCGTTATCGTTCGTGTTTCTAGTATGGTATCTGTTATCAGAGACATTTTGCGACATGTGCACATTGCCTGGCATTCTTAAGGGCACTTGTCTTATACGCTCTACCAGGGCACTTCTAGCTTCGTAATTTTGCGGGTAAAGTGGTCTCTTCACTCTAGGAGTATTTCCCGACGTCTCGGTGGAATTTCTGTGTCCTTTTTTATGGCACATCAGTTTTTCGTTCCAATATCTTCTGTACTCCTGTTCCATATACGGCGATGTCTTGGCGCGTGTCTCGGGGTGCCTGTCAGGACTTCTGACCCTAGACGGCTGCAGAGCCTGCTTCACGTAGAACGATTTGGAATGAGGTCTGTTCCTGATATGTATGCCGCTTTGCTCGTATGGAGCCTCAGCTTTGTGGCTGTATACCGTTTGGTAGTCGTCGGAGTCGCTTTCTGACTCAGTTTCAGCATCGTCTATATTATCATCTTTCTTTCTATTTTGTTTTGTCTTAAAGATCTTGAGCATCTTGTTAAATATGCCGTTCTTCTCTTTTTTCTGAAACATTTCAATATGCTACTGAACTAAGCAATTGCAAAAAAGTACAAATTGTATTTGTGTTTGTTTGTCTGTTTTTGCATCACCTAAAATAAAAACTTGTGCAGCAATAATTGCGTCCCGCACTAATTAAATTAAAGAGTTGGTACTGTGATTACATACCGTGTCTATTGACTTTGCAGACTTCCTAACATCCAATACTACGTCGTCGCTTTCAGTTTGACTGCTGGACTCTTCGGTGTCTTCACTCTGTTCTGCGTTGCGAGGCATCCGTTCCGGTCCTCCGTCTATCATTTCCGTAGTCGAAGCGACGATCTGCGGATAACTGCACTTCGTTTCAGTGTTGCCGCCGCGCGACACCATCATATTGTGCTCAGACTCTGTGACGTTTGAAGTAGTGTTACTAGCCGCAGTTGCGTCTGTGTGTCTCGTGTATGTACTCTCTTTAGGATCTGTATTTTTAAATATTTCCGAAATAGAATTAGCAATATTGGTCGCATTGTTCTTTTCAATTGTTACAAAGTTAGTGGAAGCTTTCACAGGCGATCTGCGTGTGCTGTACCCGGCAGTGTCGTCCTTAGATGTTGGCAATTCCACGTTCAAGGCTATAGATTTGTATATTTCTTTTATCAATTGATCAGTTTCATTACTGCGTTGTTTTTGCTCAGTGTTAGTGGCTGCGCTGGCGGCGTGATAGGTGTTAACAGATTTGGCAACCGGTGTGTTTCTATAGCAATTGCTGCAAATGTGTTTTTGTGGCTCTACCAACAGTGGAAACTGCTGTATATAGCGGCCCGGCATGCCTGGGTAGGGACAGTTATTGGAAGCGATCTGCCGCGAGCAACAAGGCACGTAGGGATTCAAATTGTACGGGCTGTAGGTAAAACTTTGCATCAGCTGAGACCCGCCTATTAAAGCGCCTTGCGAGGGACCGTTCTGCACGACTGCATCTTTCTTTGGCGTAGATTTACTTAATTTGCTGCTAATTTTCACTTCATTCAGAACGGATTGTAGCATACTCTTGATTTGGTTGAGAGTAGACTCTGTTTTAGATTCGGGAAGGGTCACGCTATCCGCAGGAACCGACGGCATTTGACACGCAGTGTTATAATTTGCAGTTGGAAAGGAATTTAAGTCTCGCTTGTTAATAGTAGTCGGGATGAACTGTTGCTTATTATTAACGACTTGCTTAGCATAAATTGGACCAAGATCTATACTACGTGTGTTTATTGGACCTCCTACAGCTCGTCTCGCTGCCATTTGGTTCAGCACATAGTCTCTTCGGTTTTGTGATATAGCTAGTCTTCTCTTATAATCATCTCGTATCAGGGGGGTTGCGCAGTAATTCACTACTGTGGGTCGATTGCTGTACTTATGCCGCTCCTTCTCTGGCTGGTACTTCTTTACCGTAGGCTTTTTATGCAACTTTTTCTTTCGTGTTTCAATTTCGTTCCTAATTTTCAAAGGCGTCTCTCTGACCGGCACCATGTCGTAAAAATTTGAATCATAGTACCCATTTCTACTATAGTTCTGGTAATTCTCGTAAGTTGGATACAAATTGAAGTTGACTTGATTGTTCATAAGGCGATCAATGTTCTGAAATTGGTCATGTAAGCATGAACACGCGTCGGTATCGTAGCGCGAGTAGAGTGAGGCGGTCGGAGGCGTGTCTCTACAAATGGGCGACGAGAACTCACTCAAATTGGACGTATTGTTCAAAACCGACTGACGTTCGTGTTGTCTTTGAACCGCATTAGGAAAATGCGATAAAGCAAAATATGGCACGTTCTTGCTGGGGTCATCATAATCCAAATGCTTGGAGGTCATATCGCTCGACAGATTGAGGTTAGAATAATTATTACAAAACGGAGTTTTAGTATCAGTTTGCGCGTAGTAAATGACGTGCGTTTTTTGCTTCTTCCTTTTGGATGCCGCTTTTCGCTTCGAAAAAAAGTTACTTGGTTTTCTCTCCTTCTCAGGCTTATTTGTTGTCTCTATGGTAGAAAAAGGACCGACACGGCTCGATGCGTTCGGGTATATGAATGAAACGGTTGACCTCTGGTTCTTGGATGTCGATCCTTGGTCATAGAAAGATAAACTGGAGTTGTAACAAAATCCGTCATTGCAGTTCAACTTTACATTTGATTGAACACATTGTTTTTTGCATGTAGGGCAGATATCTTTACTTGGCAAAGTACTCGACTGGTTAAGGGATGTGTTCACGTTGTTTGGAACTTCTTTGTTAGCGTGAGATTTGGTTTCTTCCAGCTGCTTTTGGAGCTCGAAGATCTTTAGCTGAAGGTCTGTGACGTCTATCGGAATGCAGGATATGATTTTCACTTCGGTCTGTGATGGCGTGTTGCCTGAAATATTTCGTTTATTCAGCGGTTTGCTGGCAGTTACTGGTATTAAAAAAATCACGATCACTCTCACCCAAGTTGTAAGCTACTCGTCGCAGGAAACCCTCTATAG
The DNA here is from genome assembly GCA_905147375.1 of Hylaea fasciaria. Taxonomy (NCBI): domain Eukaryota; kingdom Metazoa; phylum Arthropoda; class Insecta; order Lepidoptera; family Geometridae; genus Hylaea; species Hylaea fasciaria. Next base: position 659,328 of record LR990194.1, read on the forward strand.
CTTTGAAACTCCGTTTGCAATTTGTATAATATGTATTATTTTCCATCGGTTGTTCTGTACTCATTTCGCCAGAAAACTGAAATTAAGATAACAATGAACTATTATATTCTGACATTCATTATATTTTGTACAACAATAATGGAATGTAGAGCTTTTTTAATCACCAGAGATGATATGTAATAATTTCAGTAAAGATTCATATTCACCGCCACTGTTGTGGTATCTGTGTTGTCAACTGAGCCACAACTGAGCTGCAAGGTCTGTTGTTTTAAGCTTTTACAAATAATTCCATTTTAGTTGGTCTGAAATAGTTCTTTAGCTCGCCGGCTTAACACTATAAATATTAGAAAAGATGATAATTGTATTCAAGTTAACATTTGGCAGCATACATAGAGGAAATAAATACTACGCACCATAGGGAAAATAAATATCATAGAGTAACTTTATAAATATTACCTACGTAAGATTTGGCATAGCACCACTGTTTATAAAGAGGTCTTCAGTGTTTATTTTCTCTATGATTCAGTGTTTCAATCATAGATGTACTACCCACCGATGTGTACTACCCAAAAGGATCGAATACGAGACTTTATACCTATAGTAACAGAAAAATCCAAATCGCTTTTAAAATACTATAATTAAAATATTAACATAACAAGCACACAACAATTTATCACAATACACGCACAACACATGGAACCTTAAAGGAACATCCGCGGCCGGTACATAGCCGGGGGGTTGCCGAAGCTCGACTTGTCCTTGCCCAAGAGTGTCCTGAGGATTAGGTTCCTCGGAGAGAAGGGATTCCTTTTGTGGAACAACTTCTTAAGCATCGCATTTCTCATCTTCATGTCTCCTTCTGCCAGTTTCTTCTGGGTTTTATAGCCGTAAGCATACGGATCAGCTTGGCTGTCCATAAACTTCGTTTCTGCATTCATCCAGCTTAGCATTTTAGGCTTGTTTTGAGCAGTTTGTGTCGAGCAATTTTTCGGAATTTCGCCGCGCGGCCCATCTTGTTGAACCTTATGCGTCATCTTTCGGAAGAAGGACATCTTCCTCTCGCTCTGGCATCCTATGCTCTTAACTTCTATCTCCTTCAAGCACAGTGGGACCTGTGGCATCTGGTTGTAACCTTCGTAGGAATGGGGGTAAGGGGGAGCTGTTGGACCTGACCCGGAATGGTAAGGAGGCTGGGGTGATCTGCTCTCGTTCATAGGATGCTGCATTCTATCGTTATAGAAGTGTTCGTAAGATTCGTCGGGGTTGTAAGGTGGTTGATAGTTCTGCTCATATTTTTGTCGATGGCGTGGAGAGACGGGTGGTGGCTTATAGTACTCCTGGCCGTGCATCGTGTAGTTTATGAGATTCTGTCGAAAAGGAGGCTTTTTTTTCTTTACTTCGACATCAATAACGCTCTCAGTTTCACTAAGTTCTTCAATTGCGTCTCTTTTACTTTTCTTATACAAACCAAGAGACTTCATGATTTTAGCTAATTTTGTCTTTCTCAACTGAAAAAAAAATCAAACTGTTGGTAGGTGTGTAACACGATTGGCAGATAACGGGGGAACATTAGCTAAGGACCGATACGATGCTACTGACTCTATTGAAATTATTGAAACTCACAATAACAACTCAGTTGTAAATAATAAAGACCTTGTAAAATGTGACGTGTGTGGTGTACTGTTTAGATCCTTCCCTATTTGATTAAAAGAAGAAGAAGATTCGACACCATTGTCCTCATTTGTATGATGAAGGATATTATTGTTATTACCTTATCCAGATCGGAAAGATCAGTGCTGAGTTCTGTTGCAGATTGAGTTGGTTCAAGATTAAGTTTCTCTAGAATCGTGTCAGAGTAAGTAGTGTTGGTGTCGCTGCTAGATGTATCTGATGATACCTTCGAACGTATAGCTTCGCAACTCTTCGAAACACCAGTTATTTTCGGTGTTCCAACTTTTTTATCGCGTCTGCAAACTCTCGTGCTACCACCAGCACTTCTGGAAGTAAGCACTCTAGTATCAAGAGTATTATTAGTTCTCCTTGTATTGCCACCTTCTTTATAATCGCTTTGTTTCCAACTATATTTTGGGCTCTTTGAAACAAAGTTGTAAATCTCTTTTATAAGTTCATCAGTTTCACAGTTTACCGTTTCGTTTGCCGTCTCATTGATGCCTATATTGTCATTATGATTTATTTCGTTAGACGTTGGGTTTACACAATGGTTGCATGTAAAACTCGCGCTGGGTACTGGGTAGCCGTGTTGCATGCAGTTCATAGGGCACACTGGCATCATCGAATAGCAACAAGGATTATTTGCAAATGGCAGCGTATTATAAGTTGAAGGGCCAACTGGAAATTGTACTGGATTGTAATGAAAACTATGCTTGCTATTGGATCCTGCTTTTACATCATTCGATGGACTATTGCAGTTTTCATTTCTTTTAGAACTGACATCTGATTTACCACTATGCGATGATGCTTCTTTCTTTATCTCCTGCAAAAAGCTTTGCAGGATATCTTTAATTTCACTAAGCGCTTTGTCTGTCTTATCTGCTGATGATAGGTTTTCCTGCGTTTTATTTAGAGGGTTCTCAGCATCTGCGGTGTTTTCTTCAGTGTGTAACTCTGGGTACCGGACACTACTCATTGTATCCATTCTGTCATGCGTGTCCTCAGGATCATGACACTTCAGCATGTTTTGGCAGTGTTTTTGCTTCTGCACGTGTTGCCTTTCAGATGGGTAGTAATTTTCTTCATGCTCATCACCTTCCAGGAGTCGCATTACCCGTTTGGGTGAAATTCTTCTACGAGGCTTTCTCACAAAATCTGTGCTATCATCACATCTTTCATAGTATTGGGCTTTTAAGTTCAACCGTGGTCGGTGCGATCTCGGCGACGGAGGTACCTCTTTATAATGATCGGAAGGTCGCATATTGTCTTGATAGAATTTTCTTCTTGATTTAGGACTGGACTTTTCTTTAACTGGCACGAGATCATACATTTCAGAGTCGTTATAAGCTTCCGCATACTTTTGACGATGTTTTGTACGAACATTTCTTTTTACACTATAGAGACGAGCATCACACACGCTTCTCAAGTCGCTGTGGTCGCTGTGGTGAGCATATCCGTAATGACGTCCTTCGCAACAACGACCGCATTGTTGGGGACCTTCTTTGACATGAGTACAGGCAGAGTGGTAATACTCACGATCGCGGCACACGGGCGCCGAGAATTGACTCAATTCGGATTTCCTCCTACCGAACAATTTAACCGGTTTATATTGTCGTCTTATAATGTCAGCAATAAAATCTTGATCGAGCTCTTTCGAAATACGTTTTGGTTTTTGGTGTTTTGTGCACTTTTCTTCTCTTTCTTCAAGATAGTGACGATGGTGGTAACTTTCAAGGTTTGCCTGTTTTAAATGTTCTCTGTACCTTTTGTTTTCGAGCTGATCGGTTTGTATACTAGTGCGATTTCTCTTCTCATTGACATCGCCCGAGTAGCCAAGGTTTGAGTGAAACATGTCTCTGTATTGGTTTAAAGAATGATAGCTGCTCGTGGAATATGCGGAGACATTTTCATACACCGATTTAGTTTTGTGTTTACGGTAATTGGGATTTACGTCTGAATCGTTTGCTCTATTTAATTTCATGAATTCGGGCATTTCTTCATCGTAAAAATCATTCATATTGTTATTTGATTTTACTTTAGCAGTATGATTATCTTCGGGCAAGTTGTCGCTTTCTTTGGCTTGCGTATATAATATGAGCTCAGTTTCTACTTCGTCCAGCTGTGCCCGCGATGGAGTCTCTTCATCGCTTATCTCGTCTCTCAACTCAGGGGCGAGACTTTCACATTGCGAATTCTTCCTGAGAGTGTTTTCAAGTGTAGTAATCTCACGACATTGTTGGCTGACTTCACTCAGCTGCCGTTCTAGTCCTTTTATTTTGTGTTTGATATCTGTCACGTTAACTGCTATGCTAGAAGTAATTCGAAGATCCGGTTGCGATGAGCTTCCTGCATAAATGTTCAGTATTATTTTGCAACGAATTCTAAAATCTCTCTAAAATGACCGTTTTTTTTAATAGGTAGGTTAATATAACGCCCTGTCTGGTACTGCAGCTTCAAAATGAGCTCAAACACCATACTTTTCTGCAGAGTTACTGTTGTCTCTCTTACCTCTCAATTATGAGATCCAGCTGACTGTCAGAGTAATATTGGGTTGCTATTGACTGACATGCAAAGTTTCACCTCGATTAAAATTTTAATTGACTTGTAAGATTTGAGCTAAGCATACATCCATCAATCCATACTAACACAGTGAGATAATACAAGCCTATTAAAAGCACCAGGAGAGCAATAACTTAATTTGGAGCTGTCTTTTTAAATTTAGTAGTGTAGCACACCTAGTTCACTCTTATTATGTTAGTTAGGACTGTATTTCTAACCTAGAGCTCGTCTTAAAAATCCTTTTATAGCCCGGTACCGGCGCTTAGTTTGCGGGGATATGCGGCGACGCGGGGTTCGCAGGGTCATCACCGATCCTCAGCGGTTAGGGCTGCGAACACTTAAATATTATACTTGTCTAGAGCCATATTTCAGTGTAGTTGCAAAATAATACATAGGTATAAGAATTGTAATAATTAACAGTGAAAATTCCAATGTTTGATTCTCAGTAACACAGCGGTCATCAAGTCACTTCTTTACGCTAATGTTGAGCACCTTATGTATTTTCACTAATTTAATTTTTATATTAGAATCCTATAGATGTTTGAAATGATGCTACTTTGAGTGATGATAATAAAAAAATAGTAGGCATGATACAGGTACCTATATTTGGAAAACAATGATTATGAAGGAATAAAATACATAACTTTAAGTAGGCTACCTACCTTTCTGAAGGTGTTCCTCTGAAATTAAAATAACTTATAGACTGTATTAACATCATAAACAATTTTCATTTTTCATCTATTTTTCCTAAAAAGTAACCGAAATGAATATTTAAATTACGCTTATTAATTAATTTAGTTAATTTTCGTTTACAGTGAGTAAAAACGTTTGACTTTTGATTTTGATTTGATATAGACATTTTTCATCTGTATTTCAAATATTGTTGGCTAGCCGGTGCAAAGAGTAAGTATACAAATACTGCACATTGCACAAGAGGTAGGTACGAAGAGATACTATCACAGATTAAAGGATACATACATGGGTACTATGGTAGATCTATAAGTGTGTAGGTAGTACATTGACGGTCTTTGTCTATACTAATCTATACTAATATTATAAAGAGGAAAATTTTGTTTGTTTGGTTGTAATGAATAGGCTCAAAAACTACTGGAAAGTTTTTAAAAATTCTTTCACCATTCGAAAGCTACATTATCCACGAGTAACATAGGCTACTTTTTATCCCGTAATAATTAGCGGTTCCCGCGGGAAAGTAGTTGACGCGGGTGAAGCCGCGAGGCACTTCTAGTCTATAATATAGAGGTGAGTGACATAATATCTAATTAAAATAGCCTGTGGAACATTTGCAGATTCGTATGAAATTCTTTGGTGACAACCCATATTACAGTCTATGGTGACTTCAAAAAACTTTTTAACGTTTATATCCGTGGATTTTACCTGTTTTTCTAAACAAAGTTTTATAGCATGTTCTCTAGATTGTTGAGGCAGAGTTACCGTCCGAGGCCGGTGATGCTGCTGGCCGTCAAGGGTCCGCAGAAGGTTAACGTGAGGAGGATCCTTGGGCTGATCCCGCCCAGCCAGTATGACGTACCCATCCCGAAGAAGCTGCAGCTCCTCCACGTGATGAAGGAGTACTGGGAGACTATCCCGTTGTTCGTCACCACCTTTATCGCTTTGGGCGTCATGGCCATCGCGATCATTTGGGCGTGCCAGAATAAGGTAAGCCTTTGGGCTAATAATTGACAATGGGCTGTGTAGCGTAGTGGTGGCGATTCTAAAGCGTAAGATTGCGGCGTCGATTCCCGGGAAATTATTTCTGCGAACCACACTTCATTACTTTTCTTTCACTCATGGACTTTTGGACACTTGAACACAAATAAGATATATCGATATTCAGAAAAGGCTACTAGCACATACGCAGTTTTAGATAACATCCAGTTTAACAAAAACCCCCAATGCAAAAAGCGACAAACGAGCTCTTAAAATATCTATTCAAATTACTAAGCATTTATATAGGTACTGTCCTAATTCTGGTGCAATAAGGAACCTGACGTAGCTGCATAATGCAGGTAGACGTCGTGTTCTCATCGCGCAGCCGAGGGAACATCTCGCGCGTGATGGATCTGCGCAACCCTTCCATCCACAAGATGCGAATCATCAACCAGCGATACGAGCCGTGGCCGGAGATGGCGGATGCACTGGACAAGGTTGCCGCGGCAGAGAAGCGTGCACTCTCACGCTTGGAGTCCTGCAATCAAGCCTAAATTGCAATGCTGAAATTAATAGTTTATCGTACGTACTGAAACTGTAGTTTCATTGTAACTTGGTACCATTAGACCCCGATCTTTAGCAGAGGTCGTTGTGGCGTCGCGTCGCACGATCTGTAATTTCGTATGTAAAAATAATGTACCTACCTACTACAATACTTATTTTCTGAATGTGCCGCGGAAAAGTCGGCGACGTCATAATGGTAAATGTAAATAATGAAAACTTTTCAGTAATACAAATTATATTATTTCTAATCAATTTTATAATAGCTGCAGATTAATTCTCCCACACACTAAGTAGGGATATTTTCCCTTTGACACACATTTTTATTTAGGTGTATTCTGAAAGTATATGACGATGTTTTTACAAAATATGCCGTCGCATGAAGTTATTTGATTATGTTCCTTACAGACCAAAACTGAAATGTAAAAAGGCGAGCGCTCTCTACCCGGAAGCGGGACGATATTGGGGTTCTAACATTATCAGCCACCCTGTTGGGAGGGGTGGCGTGTTCGATCACCCCACTGCAGTCGATTGATTCTGCCAATAGTCTGAGATTGCCGCTGCGAAATCAGTTTTCGCAGGTTTCTTTGATAACAGTTCTTAGGCCGTGATAAAAGACGGCATTTATTCGGTTTTGCGAATGTAGCAAGAGTTATAGAAGGTACACTGTTTATTTTCCTTTTTGGCTGACTTATTTATGATTGAATTTGACTCAATCAATGTTACAGTGATTACCTTATAATAAACTATTCATTTATAATTAGTTGGATACTGTTACGAACTGAAATCAATCGCACAATTTTTAAAATGTATGGTTACAAGTTTTTAGGTTGGATGTTTTAAACGTATTCTTGGGGTTGATTATATCTACATAAGTTAAAATAAAAGTGGTGTGTAAAAAAAACGCCCAGTGTATCATTTCCAATATTTTTATTTTTAAATTAGTGGCAGTGAAGTTGTCGGGTACGTTAGTTTAACTAAACAGAAACCGGTACTGCCTCAGTCGATGAGAAGGTCCGAATAAAAAAATAACGCTTCGGATACACACTTTAGTATTGAATTGGTGTTTGGATAAATGTAAAACACTCAACATTTCAACTCTCCGATGTAATGTTAACAATTAAAGTCGATGTAGAGTCGACTCAAGTTAGTAACACGCTAACTAATTTTTGCTAAGCTTATATTAAATCTGAGAATTAAAATATCGAGTTAACAAAGTTTCACTAACGAAAATCAGTGCCGAATCTACATTATAATGATTAGTTTGGCTTAAATTGGCACTTGGAAAATGACCAATTTGGCGTGCATCCACGGCGCGACACATTCGCCGCTCGACGGCCAATGCAACACCAAATAGTCGAAACAAATTCGAGGATTTGGCATATTGAAACAAAATGTCGTTCGCCCTAATACCTATACACTGTACTGGTTATCATGAGTTATCTAACATTCAATATTTTACGTATTTACTTTGCACAACGGCTCAGTGAGGTTATGATAACAATATTAAAAAAAGTGATGTCACTATGTATTCAAAGGATTCCGCTATAAAAAGAAATATCCAAAAACCTTTATCGTTTATATATTATCTAACTTTATGTAGTAGGTATGTATAATCGAATTTCATAATTGAGTATTGGGATGGAGACGAGTGACAGCCGATTTCGATTCTTGTCCGAAGTTTGTCCAAAACTTTTTGCAAACTGTCGTAAGTTTGCGGAATTGAAATTCTTGGGAGATTCTATGAAGTGTAACCAAAGGTAGGGGTAAAGTTGATTTTGTGTTCTGAAAGTTGATTTTATATTCGAAATATCTACCGGTCTTATCATGTAGTTCACCTAAATTAGTTGAGCTTGAAAAAACCCACTTTGAGGATGGGTACCAAAGTCTGTTCTTCTTGCACGAAATGTTAGCCCTCAATAGCCTATTGTTAATGTACATGCACGTTAAGCAATCACTACTAAACAGTTAACACTACGAATAAGTAGACTTATTACTTATTCGTAGACTGAACACGAAAGAAATGAGATAGGCTGTCACATGTCTCGCCCTATTCTATAGATGGATGCCCCGGCTGCGTCCAACATGGCGATGACACTTAATAAATACGTTTCAGTCGTGGAGCGATGCGCGACTCGGGCCAACGAGTGCTGAAGCAATTCTACAGGACTGGCCATAATTTGCACAACACCAGGAACGTGTTACTAAAGCAATCGGAAATAATTCATTATCCTTGAATCCAGTTACATACTATTATATACCTTCACAGGGTGAATAAACAATAATCACTATAGGAAGTTGGCATAAAAAACGCCAAATATTGTTGTGTTTGTGTTATAAGCTCTATTCTAATTATGTGCTAATATGGTTCCGACATATTTCAAAATTAGGAACAGTCCTGTAAATGTCTGCTGGCTGGACAGTGCAACAATACCATTGTACGCTTCGATGGAGAAGTTAACTCGCACAATACTTATAAATAAATATCGTCCAACATGCGACCTCGCATGGACATGGCGTCCCATATTGCACGGAGTCACCGAATGCTCTATAATGAACGATAAAGATGAATGAATATTAGGAGGTTGTAGTTACTGTGCGCATTATCCGCTCCACCGTCCCATGTAACCGTAACCGACCTCTCACAAACCGTTATTTTTATACAATTTATTCCATCATTACTCCTATACACATAAAAATATTAAAACGAAACGTATTTCAACTAGATATTATATAATGTGCGTAACGGACCGTAACACCATAGAATCGTCGCTAGCTGTACAAACGAACGCGAAACGTACAAATTGAACGTTTAAATGATTAAATTAACTACATTATACATATAAATCTTACACGTAGGGGCTCATGGGAATTGTCACGATCCTTTTAACTTGTAAAAACAATGAAACGACCGATATCTTTCCGAGATCATGCTCGCATGCGCCAGCCGACATTACTTTCAGACATCTTACGCAAAAACGCGACTTAATTTCATACATTCGTAAAGCGCAATTGTTAACACTGAAGATTTTACTAATTCTGTACAAAAAACGTTAATTACCTACACGTAGGTCATAACCGAATGTCTTTCTCTTGCTGCTATCCTTTTATGGTGCCTCTACACGTGTATTCGAGCTTGTTGCTTTATATCAAACCGAAAGGCAGAATCTTAAGACGGTACCTTATAATGGACCACGCACTGTATTGTTCGAATGAGCGTCACATAAAAATTACTAACATAGCATTTACTTTATATACGTGTAGAGGTGCCTTATACTCCGACTAAATGCATCTGTTTTCCGATACTCCTATATATCTTTCCAGATGAGTTGTTGATGGAAAACCATTGAGGGCAGTTATGTAATTCCTCAATGTGGAAAACGCATGCTTAAAGTCTGGACCTGGATTGAAACTACGGATTTTTCTCAAGCAAGAGAGTTTCCGACACATTCCTTATCAAAATTTCACACAAATATTTAGATGAGCAATCATATTCATATCCATATAGATAGTACATTCTGAACAACTCGACGTCTAGTTTACGAAACTTATCTTTCAACGCACGTTAGTCTTACGGCTTCCTCTAAACCTTAATAGCAAGAATTATATGAAAATTAAGTACATGAGATTAGGACAAGTTACAATATTAAACATTAAAAATCATTTTATATTAAACTGGAATGCTAGTGCTCCATGAAAATGTTATTCTTGATGGTATTGGGTATACACATGAAACATAATAGTGTATTATGGTCCTACAGAAGCGTTACTGGAATGCTGGTATTGCAGTTTAATCCATTTCGGCGAATACAATTTTCATGTATCCGCTCTATACAAACGTAAATTACTGGGAAACAGCCATCATAGAAACGCTCGGAACACCTAAAAGACGACACTCGAGCAACAACACATCCCAACTCGGCCACCTGACGTCACCGTGAACCATTCTATTACCACCACGTTATAATCATAATAATTTTAATAATAATCATCATTATTATTACACCTTAAATAACTATACAATTATGAGATCCCGCGGGGTTGTAAAACTTATGAAACTTGATTTTATATCATACATTAGTGCGCGATTCACTCACGTATCGGTACTATACAAAAATTAAAAACGTTATACATTAATACTACGATACCATAGACCTATTAAATACAAGAATCAACTTACGACTACAAAAGGTACCCACATCGGCACATACGATGACATCATGTAGCGACGGTATATTCGTATTTTAGTTACAACCTCTTCTTTATTACGTTTCAATTTATTAATTATTAATAATTTATCATATCTATTATATTATTATGTGCTCTCTCTGAATCATGCTCTTAGGTGTGTCGTTTGTGGTAGGTACGGCGTACTCGGACAAGCCGGCGCGGCGGCGCGGCGGCCACCGCTCCTGCATGTACGAGTACCTACCGTTCCACAGCCTGTCGCCACCATATACAAAACCACTCACATCGCTCTACCATCTCGTGCAGTAGCCTCAGCTCTACAATCATACGCATCTAAACTGCTATTCTTCCCAAATACTTAACGAACGTTAGCTAACCGAATAGTATGACCAGTTACACCATCGTCCGCGGTTAGCACGAAGTGCATTAACCCTGCCTGAATACCACGAGATTAAGTATTAGACAGACTACGTTTTCCTATATAAGTAGTTATTTATTGTTTTTATTGAGCCTTACTCACGATACACTGGTGTTATTTTATACCTCGACGACGGTTCGACGAGACGATGCGGCAATGCGGGGGTTACCTATACACAGAAAACTTATTACCCATGTTTAGGCCAAGTTGCGTGTGAATGAACGATGCAGTCGATGAAGCGGGGGCGCGGGGAGTCGCGCCGGTGCTGGCGTGACGTGAGCTGGGACCGGTATATCGCAATCGTCGCTAAAATACGTGTATAATTTATTATTTATCTAAGAACATTGACGATAAAACCGATGATAAACGTTTGTGGTGCAGCTGGGTCCGGCGGCGCCGGTGCAAAGGCTCGAGGCGCCGGCGGCGTCTCCGGACGTACACTTAAGTAATCACTTTAGAAATCGACATCGGAGTCCGTTTCACTTACATACAATAATTCTCTATTTATTTATTAACTAGAGAGCGGTCCCCACCGTGAGGCGGGCCCTTGACAATTTCATAAAAGTCTCTAATCGTTCACTGTAGGAGGTTTAGCCCGGTGTCGCGGGCGGGCGGGTGTGTGCGGCGCGGGTGCTAGCGCGCGGCGATGCGGCAGAGCGCGGTGCGCACGGCGGCGGCCGCGGCGGGCACGGCGGCGCCGCACAGGCCCGATCAGAGCCGATCCTCCTCTTCCTCCTCCTCGGCCTCGTCTCCGGCCTCCTCGTTCTCCTCGCGGTAACCGGGGTGCTCGCTGATCGCGTAGTAGTTGCCGTTGTATATGACGCCCAGCTCGCGCAGCGCGTCGCCGCGGATGGTCGCTTTAATCGTCCAATTGTAGCAGTCGTCCGACTCGGACTCGCGATCGAGCCGCTCCACGTCCAGGATCTTGGAGCTCAGCCGCTCGAGGATGATGCCGATATCCTTGATGGTGAGGTGTCGCTTCTGGTCGACGCTCAGCTGGTCGATGAGCAACAGGAACTTTTCTGAGGTGACAGCCTCGTCCTCGACGAGCGTGTTCTCTGTTTCGCTCTCGGAGGAGTCGCGGTCGCCTCGGCGCGCCGACTCGGCGTCCAGGAAGCGCACGTGCCCCTTGGGCCGGCCCTGGGGCGAGGCGCGCGGCTGCGCGTCTTGTATGGGCGAGGTGGCGACGCTCTTGTGTACGGCTATGCGGCGGCCCTCTTCGTGCAGCGCACAGCAGTGGAAGTCGCATTCGTCGGGCGGCGGGCGCGCGAGCGGCGCGGGCGAGGCGCTGGCGGCGCGACACTCCGCCGTGTGCACGTGCACGGCGCCGGGCGGGTGCTCCAGGCTGCCGGGCCCGCGCGACAGGCGGCCGCGCGTCACGCCGCCCGGCTCGTCGTGGTTCACGACGGTGATGTGCGGCGGCGGCGGCTGCGCGCGCTCCAGCGACGTCTGGATGACGAGAGAGGGCCGCCGGTCGGGCTTGGCCTGGCGCGAGGGCGAGCGAGCCGCCGGAGACGCACTCGGCCGCTGGTCCCAGTGCAGAACCACCGTGACGCGCCCCTTGTTGTCCATGATCTTCCATGAAGGCGTCTCATCGTGCAGTTCCAATGCGTGGATCGTCTCGCATACTATCTTCGGGATCGCTGATATCGCTGGAAATGCAGAAAACCACATGTAACGTACCTACCAACTAACATTTACGATGATTTAGTGTTGGAACGGGCAAAACCCACCTTCAAGCAACGGGTGAAGCACAACTGATACATGAGAAATGAATACAGTGTGACGACGATGAATTGAAATCACACATCAAACTCAGAGTTGTGTGTAAAAGTTTGACTAAATTAAGATAAGTTGCTAGAAATGTAGTCAGTTATTTAGCTAAAAAGAAGGTCATGTACATATACACACCGGCCTTAATGACATCGACGCCGGTGGGGTACCATCGCTCTCCTTGCCGCAGCAGCAGCAGCACGGTGTTGGGCGGCAGCGTGCGCCAGTACTCGCCGTCCTCGACTTGCGTCCCGTCACTCTCGAGGACCAGCCGCACCGGCTCGCTCGCCGCGACACTCAGCTTCTCCTTGCCTGCGAACAAAAACATAAACGGTAATGTACACTAATCGAAATAAGTTAGGATAAACAGTATAATATACCATTTCGGTCGAGTCTATTAGCACTCCTGCAAAGAGTATTGACTTTTTACCTGCCTCAATATACATTATACCTAACGGGGTTCATCGAGTGACCTTCAATTAAAAGCAATAAATCACTGTAATAATGTATTGTCAATTCCACAACTACATCCACACGTATAGGTATAATATTGGCAAGTATAAATAATTACTCTAATACAAGACGAGCTACAACCGTGCCTATGGGGTGACGACTGGTGTCGCGAACTCGCGTCATGAATTATACTTTCTGTAGAGTCGGCAGAAATTCATGCATGATATGCAATGTGTCGCTACAACTCGCTCGCCGAACGCTTTTCCTTGCATAGTGGAAAAAGCACCAGTATAATCGGACAGCTGTATCATATGTATATTTTTATACTATTCTGTAACGTGTGCCGATGAGTCACGTTTATCAAAAAATCGTAAGGGCTCAATAAGCACATGAGATGTGTCTTATCACTAAGCACACTACTAGTGGCAAACAAATCAACTACCAACTAATCAAATATCAGTATCGGATAGGCAATTTAACTAATGACGGAAAATGATGTATGGATAGGAAGGTCGAAAACCGATTTAATATTTTTTGTTAGGTACCTGCTGATGACTTATTTAATTTAACAGAGAATAAACCATTATCCTATAGAGCTGCCCAATGACATGGTAAAATAATTGACTGCATTATTCGAATAGGGTTGCCCTTTGATGCCCTTCAAATGTTCCTAACCTTCAAACCTATACACATAAAATGTATTTTTACTAAGCATTCAAACTTCTATTCAGAAAAAAACTTAGTATGTGGGCAATTGTAAGAAAATAATATATTTTAAAGGTAAGTTTTTACCTAGGTATTCATTTATAAAAGTGGAATGGTTTCTTGGAGCGCAGTGGCATACTCCTATGACGAGCATCTATCATGTTACGAACATTCCAAACATCGATATAGTTCGATGATTCCAACACTAATGTAGTTACCTAACAACAATGCGTGAGTCCCTGAAACAACTATTCCATGGAAAATTCGACGCTAAAATGGCCCGAAATATGGAGCTGCCACAGTACCTACTTTACAGTTTCACCTATTTATGTAATGCATTTGAAGAAATATAGGTTACGCGGTGCCCGCATCGATGTCTATACAGATAAGCAGCCCATTTAGAGATTGCATTAGCCTGTAGGTATATCTGCCGGAGTCGGGCGGTTGGTTTGCGAAGCGGGTCAGCCGCACGGCAAACCCGCTTGACCTCCGCCGCTTACCGCGCTGCCCCGTCTGCCCGGCTGCCAGCTGCCCGAGTAATTAGACGTGAGAGCACCGACTGGAGGTAATTCAGTTCCCGACCTGATATTTTGCATTACCCCGCTTATTGGATCATACGTGAGCCTATTGTTAGACGGGCAGATTTCTAATTAACAACTCAGCACACCACTCGGTGCAACTTCGAACGTCGATATTGACTGCTCGTAATAGAATTTCGTGTGAACAGGAGCAGAGCGGGACGTATTGAGGTCGAGGACAGACCTAGGTTCTATCTAGTAATTAGATTCTAGTTTGAATGTAACCATGCCATCTATACATATTATTATTATGTATATGACACCAATTTTAAATGTTATCTACTTCAACACAGTTTTATTGACTGCACGAGTGTACTTATAGTAGTATTGGCACACTACTTCTTTGTGGCAAAACGTAGTGCACAAACGTCCGAGGAGAAAAAAGCTTTTTCTACATTATCAGTACTTTTTCTATTGAATCAACGTATACGTAGGCGGGTGAAAATATATTTCGCGCTAGGGTGGCTCCCCGGGCAATACTGTGGGCGAACTCAACTAAATATAGCGAACCGGGACCCAATATACAGCAGTGATAAACTAGCTCCCCATGACTGTTCCGACACAACCACAACCAAAACGTACCTAGCTTTATAGATGTTTTCTCGAAAAATATCTATAAAACGTAAACAATGTGTCCGTGCATAGGCAACTGATATTTGAGGGGGGGGGGGGGGGGATTTTTGGTATTTTAATCGAATAATCGACCGCCCTACAATGACCTACCCTCAGATCTATAACTAAAACTAGCCCTACCTGACACCTCTGGATCGGCAAACGCTATTTTTAAATAACGTTAGCCATTGGAAACCGATTACAAATATGGAACTCAAAATATGTTACAAAGTAGATAGGTTTGCAATCTAAAATACTTAGTGTGATTTATTTGTGTTGCTAGTGTTGGTTTTTATTTAAAGTCACACTCATACTAGTGTTTTCGAGCCACAAAATGTCGAAAAATCAAAGGATTTGAACAATACTCACGAGGATAACAGTATTATCTAGAGGGCTAAAGAATATTTTAAAATAATAATTTAATTGTGCTACATATAGTAAGTACATATTATATTCTTACCTCTGTGTATCAGCTCCTCAAAGCTAGTGACGACCAGTCCCTTCCTCACGTTCCTCGAACTGTCCCATATCTTGAAAGGCCTCTTTCCTCTAACCTCCTGCAAACCACACAATTACATGTACAATTAATTGAAGCACTTTATTTTTTCACTTTAAGAATAGAGTAAATGTTTGTTTACCATTGGTTACGTTCACCGAGTCTACGAGCTCCCATGATTACTAATTCCCGAGGATAAACAACATGTCACCGCTTTGCAGCACCGATGTGATAACTGACTCATCATGTAATACTTTGCATCCAATTCATTCAACTTCATCCACTGTGGCATTACAAGAACATGGAAAAAGTGTTACGAACGCTACGCCCTACTACGGTGCTACAGCGTAGACTCCGCTACGGCAGTCGTAGTGCGTAGCAGTGGAGAGCGGGCGCTGGGTGCAGCGGTGCAACGCCCGGCGCCGCCCGCCCCGCGCCCTCGCCCGCCCTCGCCCCGCCCGCCCCGCACGCACTGTGCGTTGACCCACTGACACCGTCGTCCTGCACGATCTTTAATCTAGACTGGGACTTTTGAAGTTCGCACATCTAAAAGTTCATGCCCTTCGGCCGAGTACTCGAGTTCAGTGACGGGTCCCGACCCTATAGGTACATCGACTGAGTATGTCGGATAACCGAGAACATACGTCAGAATTACGATCGCTCTAAACGATTAATATGTCCGTCGGTTTCTATCGGCACATATCGAGCCGTAAAAAAGCCATTATAAGTTATACGCCGCTCCGCGATACGTCCCCGATCCGCGGGCTACATACGACTTCCGATAACTTGAGCGTGAACGACCTACCTCCTGTATTTCGACAATCATCTTGGCGCCGAGCACTTCACTTTAAAATAAACTGAGCACGGGGTATATCAAAAATGTGTAAATAAAAAATATGTGGTCGGGGTTCACTCGGGGTAAGCGGAGGTAACGTAAAGGTAGGGGTGCGGGCGGTCCGCGCCGGCGGAGCGCCGCGGCCGCACTGGGCGCTCGTGACCGGGTCGCGCCCGCCTCGCCCCGCCCGCCCCCGCACTGCAGCGCGCCCCGTAATCTCCTGATGCCGTAACATGTCCAAATTAGCGATGCCGATAATGCACTTTCGGAAGGTCCGACGCTCTCTACGTAAGTGCCTCGTAACGATTTGTGTTTGTTACCTGTTCTGGCCGTTCTGAAGGCACTCCAGTAACTTTAGAAAATTACATTATTGTATTAAGAAATACTGTTCGTGTGCATACTCATGAATATTACAGAGTACTGAATAAAGAACTATGTAAGTAGAAGCATAAAACAACGGGTAAAAGTTGAAACGTAAAACTGATACAGAGGAAAATAATATTGTACGGAACACCTAAGAATATGCGCAAGCTTGGAGACAGAAAAGAACAGAAGTTGGGGCCGTGCAAAATCTAGCATGGGCTGTATAGGTAAGCTTCGCAACGAAACATAGTGAAAACTAGCGGGGCTTAGACTAATTCAGAATTTTACGCTGTTTCTAGATGTACAAATATGACAGCATTTCTACAATGAACACTGATATTAGACCGGTATTTAAAATCTATATAAGAGTACATACTTATTTACAAAATACGTTTTTGTAATAACAAAGCTCAGCCCAAATCGTTATAGACAGAAGCCCAGGACAGAAGTTTCTGTGGTGCTGTAGCAAATCATCAGCATCCGCTAATCTAATAATGAAAAACCGGTGAAGTGCGATTCCGACTCGCGCACTAAGGATTCCGTACCATTAACTATAAAAACACCAAAAAAATCACGTTTGTTGTATGGGAGCCTCATTTAAATATTTATTTTATTCTGGTTTTTAGTAGGTATTTGTTGTAATAGCGGCAACAGACATACATCATCTGTGAAAATTTCAACTGACTAACTATCACGGTTCATGAGATACAGCCTGGTGACAGACGGACCAACAGGCAGACAGACAGACGGACGGACAGCGGAGTCTTCGTAATAGGGTCCCGTTTCACCCTTTGGATACGGAACTCTAAAAGAATATGTGTTTAAGCATCGTGAGCAAAGACGCGGATTTATGTTACGGTATACCACGATTTTAAAGTATTTCGCGACTGGGGCTTAGGTCGGCGAATACTAGTCAAAGAAAACTAGAATGAAACAATTCCCATTTATCAGCAATGGGACGTCACCAGTGGTGAGAATAAGGACACATTAAAAAAAGAATTCCCAGTTGTCACCACTGGGGACGTTAAGGGGGGTGAACTGGGAATGACCCAACTACTGAACTAGATAATATCTATTATAGTATGGGATTCTCTTTTTTCGACAAAATGTTGCAGTAATTTCACACAAGAATAACTAACCAGAGACAGGAATTCCCTCCTTGCGGCTGTCTCCGTAAATAGAAATTCTGAGAATTTTATACTCGGGAGATAATACCCGCCTTTTAGGGAAGGGTGCATCTTCGATCGCAATTCCACTTCGCACTTTCCACTTACAATGTAAGTTATATATCGACCATAGAAAAAATCCATTCACTATATTATTATATCAATATTAATTACCCATGGATATAGTCTCGAAAATTTGTCGATAATTTACCTAATTATCTATTTCAGGAAGGAGAGGACACGTCATCTTCAGTTTTTCACGGCGGAAAACAAAGAAATATAGTTAAATGGATTATATTTTACTAGCTGCGCCCCACGGTTTCACCCGCGTTTCATATTATAAAACTGTGGTGGCTGTTAGATACGACTTGTAACATTGTGTCAGAGAAAATAGGTACAGAAGTTAGGTAGTTTTTCACAGTTATTATCGCACTGATGGACAAATAAACAGCGATGATGATGGTGATGATGATGATCTGTAGCCTATATTGTGTCTCTAAACTATCTGCATACTACATTTCATGCCAATTAAGGTACTATTTCACAGTTTTTAGGCCACTGTGTATGTGTAAGTTGGGGTATAATATAAGCTATAAAAATACCAAAAATCATGCCAATGGAGTAGTTTGTCACATTTTTTATTGTACTGATGCAAAACGGTGGTGATGATGATGATGAATTAAAGCCTTAGTCGTAAGTTGCGGGATAACCTATCTACGTACGAAATTTTATGCACATTGGGTGTTTTATCGCATTGATGGAAAACGGCGATGATTATGATGATGACTTAATAATAATTTCGTAGCCTATGTCTTAAGTTAGAAGATGGCCTCTTTCTCCCCCCCCACACTCCCCTCTTTCTCCCCCCACTCCCCCCTCATTCTCCGCCACTCCCCCCCCTTTCTCCCACATCCCGACCTTTCACACCCAACTCTCCTCTCTTTCTCCCTCTTTCTCCCCTCTTTCTCCCCTCTCTTTCTCCCCACTCTCCCCTCTTTCTTACCCCACTCTCCTCTCTTTCTCCCCCTCTCCACTCTTTCTCCCCGCTCTCCCCTCTCTTTCTCCCCTCTTTCTTACCCCACTCTCCTCTCTTTCTCCCCCCACTCTCCTCTCTTTCACCCCCCACTCTCCCCTCTCTTTCTCCTACTCTCCCCTCTTTCTCCCCGCTCTCCTCTCTTCCTCCCCCCACTCTCCCCTCTTTCTTACCCCACTCTCCGCTCTTTCTCCCTCCACTCTCCCCTCTTTCTCCCCCACTCTCCCCTCTTTCTTCCCGCTCTCCCCACTCTACCCTCTTCTCCCCCCACTCTCCCGTCTACTCCCTCTTTCCCCCACTCTCCCCCTCCCGTCCCGCCGTTCAGCTGTGATCCGTTCAGCCGTTTATTGTGGTCCGTTGGGGGTGCATCTAAAGAATACCTCATAATTTCAACCCCCTTGCTTTTCCCCCTTTAGGGATGATTTTGCATAAAAGTTGAAACCCGTATTTATTTATTTCTTACCAAAAGCCTAAATAAGAATTTTCAAATCCTTAACTTGAAGAATTATGGATTCCCCATACAAACTTTCAACCCCTATTTCATCCCCTTCGAGATTATTTTTTGAGGCAAAAGATAGCCTATGTCCGTCTCATAGGTCCAATCTACCCCTATACTAAATTTCATCGAAATCGGTTCAGCCGTTCGAGCGTGAAGACCTAACAAACATACACACACTAACTTTCGGCTTTATAATATTAGTAAGAGTAAGATAAGAAGTAAGATTACGATTTTGGCATGACGTATACACGATAGGAAATTTGTTCTTAATTTTATTTCGCCTTTGACATTAAAATCGTTCAATGTCGTTCACTAATCAGATTTGAATTAGCTACGCAGGAGATTATGGTATGTGTGCTCCGAGTGCTACGAATCTTGCGTGTTCGTGTTTGTAGCTTCCATGCTACAATGTAGTGTGTTCGTAGCTTTTGTAGATGCATCGTAGCATAAGCGTAGCAGTATATCGGTGAAGTTTTACTTGACCTAAAATGTACGTGTTCTTTCGATTGAATGCTATAATCATTTGTTTAGTCTATTAAGCAATGGTTTATTCTATTTGCCCGTATTTTGAGTCTTTTTAAATGCATAGCTTTGTAGGCGCGTCATACCCACACACGATAATTTGATCATTAAATGTTGTTATAATCTTGGTTTTGTCCGTTCTGGTTATAACCCACGTGTGGGCAACCGTGGGGCGTGGGCGTGGGCGGAACTGTCAGATTTCGGCGCTGATTACGATTAACGGCTCTCAGTTGTCTCTAAACTCTAATGAGTTTATTTTAAGCTTTATGTAGGGTTGAATTAAGGTTCTATTGCCCACGTGAATCTGACGTTAAATGTCAAGTGAGCCTTTGTCTTTAAAGTGGTAGACTGGTTGCTGTGGTGTTTAATATTTATGGGTAAATGTGGGAATCACGGAAGACAGAGTCACTCTTTCGTAGTGGGAAGGCATTATCTAATAAATGGCGGTAAAATTATAATGTCACAGTTCAGTTCAATGGGAGTAAATGCTAACGTATTATTTATTTTTTAAATGTTAACGGAACACTTTCATTTGTTAATAACATGTAGAACACAGTATACTATGTAAGTAGGTAAAAGTGAGTTGAAATAAGTAAAAAGAAGAGTACCTAATAAAGAATGGAATTTGAATGGAGCTGTACCTACTAACAGTGAGGTTGGTAGAATAATATAGTGGTTGTAACATCTTTCTACTTTGTAGCAATGAATTCTCTGTTTATAATAATTGTAGTGACAATCATTATTGTTACTATAGTAATAATTTCCTTTTTGAAATTTTTACCTATATTACTATTATTATTTTTTTTACATTTTGTATATCACCTATAGAAAATGTTTCAATGTAATCTAGATTTACAAGTTTATTTTTCAATGGATATACGATGTTAGGTTATGCAATAATCTTTAAGACGCCCGTACTTTGGCAGACTAGTTATCATGCTTTTAAAACCTTCAACATCCTTGCATCCGCCTCTCAATTAGACGACTCTTCCCATTATAGCGCCGAAAAGTGGAGGTAAGGGGGAACGTAAACTGCAACAGTTTATGCCATTTCATGCCTCGAAGAGGGGAGGTGACGAGCCTCTGAATGTACAGGGCTGACACCGTTTTAACTTCGTTTTGCTTGGTGAATTGGTCCACTGTCGCGGTGCGCGGTCTACTAGTGGATCGCCAACCGTGAACCGGAATCTATCTGCTCTGCCGCAGTTCCATATAAGATGCACCTAACATGTGCAGTATCCAAGGCTGGAGGCTCAGCAATGTTTGAACAGTAGTTAAACAACAAAACAAATGTATTTTATATAGATGAAACCCACACTTAACCAGTGCTTTGTACCTTTTAATCACAGTTGATTAAACCAGTCCGACTTACACCCCTAGACAAATGAAAGTCGGAGATGTGAAACATAAAAGTGGAGTGCGCGAAACGTTTGTTTTTACAAGAGCCGCGCTTATTGGAGATGCCAGCGGAATGGCGAGGTATGCTGTGGAGTGCGGAGACGCCGACACGCAGAGAGAATGGCTGCCGTGCTAGCTGCGGAGTGAACCGGGAAATTTATTAGGAAGCGGTATTTGTATAAGGTGTGTGGTCCGTGGAATCAGACACTGTTTACGGAGCGACTGCAGTCTGTAATTTTAATTTGTGGTGGGTAATGAAATATTTTGGTGTCCAAAACAAATTAGTTTCAATAGACTGAAAATGTATGGTAACGTTGGATTTGGACGCATTTTATTAATTACAGCAGCAGCTGATGATAAAATAGCCGAAGAAATGATTCAGTGAAACATTACAAAAGTACATTGGAATAATCAAATATTTTCAAGAATTTTCATTGGAACAACTATTTGATTATGAATTTTGTATCTGATATTAACTTACAATCATCCCAGCATTTCAGATGAAGCCTACAAATCCAAGGCGCCTGCTATAGTACCAGCTACAACCATCGAAATAAATAATTATACTTTAATCTTATCAACATCTTACAAATGAGCTGACGACAAGATAAAACTGATTATAATTATCGGTTTTCCATAACTTTAATTTAAAGAAAGGGGAAGGGGGGGGGGGGGGGTCACTCCTGCAAAAATCCTCAGGGAGGCGACTTTACGAGGCTATTCATGAGGAGATTAATGCTAAAACGAAGGAATTAAACTGAATCCCGCGCGATTGGGGCCGCCCGAAGTCGGCACCGGCCGCCGGGCTTGTGAGATCTAGATAACGAAGATGGAGTTTACTGCCTCTCTTGTGCCATCTTTGAGTAGAAACTTTACAGCCAATTGAAATAATAATTAAAGCCAAACTATTCAATGAATTTTCCGATACTACCGCGTCATAAAAATGTCACCAAATAAATATTTCCTTTTCATATTATGTGTGATTGAATTGTTTGTAAGTAATCTGATATTTATAAATATTTGAAAATTAAATCCAAATTTTTGCAAATAAATAGTGTGGTTCCTCTATTTGATGCAGTGAACTTGAAACAAGCATATTAAATTAAAATGTATGTGGTATTATGTGTCAGGTACGAATATCGGGAACGACGAAAATAAAGTTTGAAGTAACTTAAAAAGATAAAATAAATAAAAGCTAATTATAATGTTAGGTTAACAAATTTGCTTTTGATCAGCAGTTCTATACGGATATATACTTATTTTACGCTATAAAATATACCTATGAGGTTCTGTGCAAGAATTCTTCTGGTTCTTTATCCTAAAGTAACATACCGTCTTTCGGTAAAAATAAAATTCATCTCAGGAAATATTTTTTACATTCCTTTTCGAGCGCCTGCAAAGTAATAGACTTCGTTTGATCAAGATTCCTTTGCGGCACAAAGAAGTTTTTCATGCAGCAAGTCAACTATCGCAAATCTGAGTGGCTGCGAATGCTAGGTAACCCACAGGAACGCCTTTGTTTAGATGTCATGGGTAACAAAAGCTCGTAATTAAATTAAGATTAAAGTTTAATTTGTTTTGTTAATGGTCCTGTTACTGCATTTATCCTATCGCCTGAACTAAACCAGTAGGTTTGGTTTAGTTCTTTTAAAACTGGACATCTTTGAGCACCTAGCTCTTTTGACTTATCTTCCCAAAATGATATTGACATAGGTACTTATTTACAATTCGTGCCTAAATTGATACAATGTTTGCGAGTGATTTCTTAGAAAGGTCTACGATTCATATCGAATATTTTCGTATAAATTCGATGCAATAATACTTTTTTGATATTTTTATACGGATGAATGCCGTTAAGTAGGTACAATTAACAAAATATTATATAAAACAGTTGGAAAACTTACGAGTCCAAAATTTCGATAAATATGAATAATGAGGCTTTTTATATATAGGATTGGATTGGAAACTTAAATTTTCTAATTTCATTATCACTTATTTCTAATAAATAAAAACATATAAAAACTAGCAGTTCAAGCGCTCGCGGCCATCTGCCAGTACCACCAGTATAACCACTTTAGTACAACCTGGCCTTAACTCATCCTTATTATACTCGTATTCTTAGTTTGTTCATTACACGCAAATAAATGTTGTGGGTTTCTCCGACTGCCATCATGATTAGCAAATACGCACGGAAATCAGTAACAGTAACAAGGTACAATAGTTAATTATACAATCAGATATTGAGGTTGAATGGCGGATAGGGTGGTTTGCGCTGCGGGACACCAAGCTCTATTGTAGGTGCTACATGGTTTACGGCGTTAAAGTATTTGACAAATTATTTAAGACTTCAAATGACCTTATTTTGGACAATGATTTGGTTAGCTAGCATTTTGGGATATTATTTAATTATTTTTCATTGAGTATATTATTAATTAAGATTTTGTTTGTTTAAATAATGTTAATATGCTTCCAAAATTTTTAAACTGAAAATTAATTCTGCTACAAAGAATAACAAACAACAAAACAATATAGCGCGTTGTCTTATTGAACATCTGCTAAATTGGCGATTCATACATAAATAAACGAAAATATACCTTTTAATGACGTGTGATTAAGGCTCTAAGATAAATATAAAAATGTGTTTTTTGAAATGTCTAAATAATTAAATAATACACTTTTTAAATTATAGACCATCAGGAAAGTTTTCATGAAATAAACTTAAATTTTTATGAGTACTGAAATCCAAATCAGAAAATAATGACTTCAATTAATAAACAATAATATAAAATATATATATTAAACTTTTCTTAGGGTGGATATTTGTACTCGTATATATCTGTAATTTCATGAGTTCCTAAAACTCAAAGAATTGCGGGTTCTACTAGGTTTGATTAGTTTTACTTTTAGAATTTGGTTTTTATTTTGTTTCAGTACAAATATATAATATCTGCGATTAATAAAACATTAAAAAAAGAAAATCTGCATCATGGGATGTTAGTAATTATTTCTTTATAGATACATTATTTATATAAGTACCTAGGTCATAAGACTCGTAAGGGGCTTGCGGCCTCATAAGGTATGGTTTCCAAAAGGTGCCTTAATGCAGGATTAGAAAGCCCTTCTATCTAGCCTATAATTATACTGATTTAGGACTAACTAATGCAGTCATTGGTAGGAGTGGACGAAGACTTACTCCATCATTCGTCCATAAACTAGTGATGTCGTCAATTTAAATATTTTTCGGTTTAACCTGTTATATTCGTACCTACATGAATATTTTTTCGAAATTACGAGTACAATATTACTACTCCCTACGTAATGTTAAATATTTATGGGAAAATTCTTATGGCCTTCTTTACTCTTCTGTGGCTGTATAGCCAGCTGATAATTGTCTGGGCCTATCCACGATGAAAATGGGGGAATGAAATTGGAAGATTAACAGTTATTTTACAGGCAAATGATTTAAATATCGGCTGATATATAAATTAATTATGCATTATTTTTAACTGCAAAATTGTGATTTATTTGCCCTTAAATATGTATGGAGAGTAAACACTGTATTTCAAATGAATTAATTTTATTGAAAATATGTACCATGACTTTTAAATTCGTTTTGTAACTTGTACCATATACCTACTCGTAAAAGCCTTTAAATTGCGAGTTATATAATTGTAGTACGAGATAATATAAAGCTGTCATGAATACGTTCACGGAGGCTGGTGCTTGCAACCGTTACTGCATCGATCGAAAACTACTTTGTAGCTAACGGCCACAAACTAGGGCAAGTCTACTATACGCGGTACGGGCTACACCGCTACGCAATGACAGCTCTACGGAACGCTACGAACTGCTACACGCTACAGCAGCGCTACGCATGTGCTCACTTTATGTAATATGATTACCTATTTCATATTTCGACAGGGTGCATAGCCGATTCTAAAATTAGCTTTCCTATTTATATACCACACGCGGCCGATATAAGGGAACGTGTTAACACAATTCTGCGGACTATCGAGGAGTTTAGACGGCACGAATGCATGAACAGCACGAGGTCGTTCTGCCGGACGTGTCTACCAGGACGAGCGTATCTGATCGCGTCTTTCGGCAGGATTTCTTCAGGCACAGATTTCTGGGTTGCATGTGCAGCGGCGCAGTAGAGCGAACGAGTCGGAGCGCGGGGGTGCGCGCGTGCGAGTGGGACGGCGGCTGCGGTACGCGCGTGCAGGCCCGGGCCAGCGCGGGCACGTCGCGGGCGGCGCCGAGGGGCTCCGGGCGTGTCACGGTGCGTTATGTAACGGGCGGTTCGCGGCGCGGTTACCTCTCTGGCCATCGCGGCATGTCCGCCGGAGGCCGCGGGGCGCGCGCTCACGCCGCCATCGTAGGGCAGAGCCCGGGACTCGCGTCGCCTCTCGCGGACCACTTGAGCGCCGCTGCGCCCGAGGCCGCCGATCGATGCCGCCGGCGCGCATGCGTCGCCGAGCACGCCCGACTTTACCCGACGCAGTCCGAGCGCTCCCGCGGTGCTCGATGTTGCTATATATCGCACTAAATGTTCCATTATCTTCGGTAATTTTTTTCAGAGCTTAGCCTATTGTTCTGAATTCAGCGATAGTACTCTTGTTTTTATCGAGGCAGATGGGGTTTCAACTAGTAATCAATAGTGGTGCTTATACATTTACAGGTATACCAACCTCGTATGAGGCTGAAGCCGTTCATGAACGACGAGAACAATATGTTTATTTGTTCATGCACTACGTACAAGTAAATTATTAAAAAAAACATGAGTTAATAAGCTACTTATGTAATTGCCGTGACTGTAGACGGTTCAGATATATTTTTTTATATTTTCCCGACCACTCGAGGTTTCTCCCGCCCGCCCGACGCTGGCAACCCTCGGTGCATCCGCCCTGACCTAGTTACGGCGCACAGTGACCCGCTTCGCGCCCGCTCGAACACACCTACATGCACAGATTGCACTACTTACTTGTAGCTCAGGAGCTGTAGGGTCAATTACAATGTATCTTGATTAGTACATTAGGTACAAATTTTGATAGTTTAGTAAAACATGGATAGATTCTTTAATTTTGTAACATTAAATAAATAAATAAATAATATTTAAACATGAAAATAATAGGCGCACAGGTCTTCTGTCAGAGATAGTGCTTGAGCCATAACCAAGACTATCCGATATAAACGATACAAAGTAGGTACTCAGGTCTATTCAGAGCAATAGATATTTCTGATGAGCACAAATCTCAAAGTACATATTTCGATTTTATACAATACTAAGTATAACAACATTAGTCTAATTAGACTTCCTTTTTAGTATCTAGGTACTAACATAATATACTGTTCCCTCGTCGTCGTGGGAAGCTCTCCGACTATTAGATACCTTGCAGATATACGACTGTGTGCCCGTCGCTAAACATCCCTTACATCGCGAATAACGAACTGTGAAATACTTATAAAGGCAAACTAAACCGGCGGGCATATAAATAGACATTATATAGGTACTTATACATAAGACTTATACATATATAGCGCTGCAGATTACAGCAGCTTTTACGTTCCTCGTAGTAGTTAGGTACATTCATCGAGATAGGAATAGCAAACATTATATTGATTTCACAAAAACTATGTAGGTATACCTACTTATATCGTAATTTTTCAGAAACCTACACTTTTGAATGAACTTATCAGTGTCGTCTTTTAACTACGTAAACGTTTTCACTTTGTCTCCGACGGGTTAAGATTAGTTTGAAGAACAACAATTGAATTGAATAATTATTAGCTGATTAGATTCGCTTTATTTTTATGATAAATATCATCGAATTCGGTTTAGCAGTTGGCTTTTGTGTTCTTCGCCCCAAACAAAGCAACAAATAATAAATAGTGGGGGATGGCGAGATGAGAATGTGGTAGGTATTACCTACAGGTAGGTAGGTACCTTATAGCACCATGCCAAAATACCCATACTTTACTAAGTTGGTGGAATAGACACCACCACGTCATAAAGCCAGAGCAAGAACAGCTCGGAGCATAATGTAAATATGTAAGAGGTCTGTAATCCGATTCCGCGCGTCGGCCAGCGGATCAAATCGCATTAGGAGTAAACCTATTTGTCGCGCCGCCGAAGCCCTATTGGTGTGGAACTTCGCAAACTATGATCGGCGGCCGCTGTATTACGCATTATTGGCTGAACTTTCACACGCGACTTAAATCGCGCCATATCGGGAATTAATGTTGCTGCGATTGTTGCTTTTGAGGGTAGGTAGTGAGGGTAATTAAGCGTGTAAATAGGAGATATTATTATGGGCTCAACATGCAGTCGCCCTAATAGTACGCACAGTACTACGTAACTCTTTGGTTGGACCCTACTGATAGTCATTCTACTGACAGTTGAACTAAACTACCAACCCACGTTACCCACTTCAATAGGTCAGAGCATAGACGTAGTGTCAAATACTCTAAGATAAAGCTGGCATAAGTCGTTTGCTGGCATAATAATAAGTAGCACACACAGATTAAAGGACACCAGTATAAGAACAAGATATGCTCGAAACATACTGGTATTCTGCTACTTATTATTATGCCACGTTATGCCAGCTTTATCTTACGTGGTATCACAGTACCTACCTAATACCTACCTATTTATATTCCTCTATGCAAGTACGTACTATAGGTAGTCCCAGTACCTATCGATAGAAAAACAAAAGTTACCGATAGGTACCATAGAAGAGTTTTTTTTAACTATGTAAATCGATCGATTTGATGAGATTTTACAAGTAAGACATGGTTGCGAGTAAATAGGTCGAGTTATGGCGGGAATCCGATAGTGATACGAAATTGTGTTTCTTCGAGTGTTCAATTGTGTAACATTGATAGAATAATAATTATTAAGTGTTCGTTAATGTGCACGAGTGTGGGTAAATGATGTAAACCTAAAAAGCGTTTCACTTCATATTTTTTCCAAAACTCCCAGGAAATTTCAGTACCTAAAGCATCCACCACTTTACGGAATCTTTAATTGACTTGACTACTTGACCACGAGAATTGCTTTAATGCTATGAATTTCCTATTGTGAAAACAAGAAATAGGTACTTACCAAAATATTAAAATACTTAACACTGACTAAATGCACAGACTGTGCGAAGCCGTAACTAAAAAACAACATGGTGCCATCTCTAACTTCACTGCAATCATAATGTTAATATCAACGTCAAATGTGAGGTGTTGAGCTGCGGCTGAGAGATGTCAAACTGACATTAGCTCTTAACCCCGCAGAAGCCATAAACAAAAAAGTTGAAGTTGAAGTTGAAGTTGACATTAGCTCTTTGGCCTCCTTTGCTTGGTTCTTGACGTTTAAAAAATTAAAACAGCTGCAAACTGCAAAGCAAAGAAGCACTGCCGAAGAAAGAAAGAAAGCGCAGCGGTTTCGGTGTTCCAATTTCTTTAACGATAATATGTCCCTGTGCTGATTGAGATGTGACCTTATGAGAGGAGTCCACGTGATCCAGTACCACAGGCCTGAGGACGAGTGGAATGTTGCGTCTGTATACAGAGTAAGTGGCGAGTGTAAAACATTTATTTACTTATTCACACCTCCGCGACTCCCTACATTTTAACTTTTCCCGTCGTCTTGTAAGTTTATGCAGTTGCTGTAATCGATTATTCTGCCCTCCTTGTTCAAAATTAGGATATATTCGTTTGGAATTCCGCCCACGTAAACTTAGCCAGAGACACTGGCTATATTTAGCGGCTTGTCCACAGTAGGTACTTATAGGTGCAATTAGACTAATCTATTCTTGGAAAATCCTATTAATCCTATAGATTATGTAGGTACACTGTATTACACTTGAGCTGTGAAGCCTGGTCAATTTGACCTCTTGGTAGCAATGTAAATAAGACAGTGTGTATGATTTTGTTTGCAAAGGTTGTTGGACTCAGGACCATGGATAGACAAAGGTAGGTTTTGAACTAACAAACACAACTTGTGATAGGAAAAGGTGATAAAAATAAAATATTGATGTAGCTGCATTAAATAATCTTCTGTGACTATTAGTACTATGTTGGTACCTACCTATACATAATATATTTTTTCAGACAATCTTTTATTTTTTTATGTACTAATATAATGGTAGATAGAATGGTAGAATGGTAGGTACTAATTAGACGTGTGCGCCGATGAAAAACCCATCGGCGGCGGGCGCCGATCAAAAATCGGCGGCGGCGGCGTGTTTTCGGCGTGAAATCGGCGTGGGAACATTTTTATCGACTTTAATAGAAACAAGAATTATACTGATTTTACAACACTAATAAACACAAACATTATAAAACAACTAGATAGCGTTATTGCGGAGCTCATAGAAGCAGTAGGAAAGCCTGGGACTTCGTGAGCTCTAAAAGCTGTTCAACTTTGCTCTGAACAATGGCAGAACTGCAAAGGCGTTGAACAGAGTATAATATTGTGGTGCCGTATTTCAAGAAAGGAGATAAAATGTTTCATAAGAATTATAAGGCCCATCACGCTTCTGAGTTTCGACTACATACTGTAGAAGGTAGTCTCGAGTCTTGAATCGTTTAGCAAGAAGACTGGCCGAGTTTTCACCGCCTGAGAACGCTGGATTTCGAGGGGGTTACGGGGCTATATTATACCTACCACATTCACAGTGCAGCAGGTTATACAAAAGACTGAAGAATCCAGCCCGTGTCTCGCCTTTGTGGACTATGAGAAAGCCTAGGCTATTCTCGAGTGTCTGTAACGAAGCCAGGTTGAATGGCGGCGGTACACTGAGGAGTTAAGATGCCTGTGTATACCAGGATCTTAACACCTCAATATAATCCAGCTGCGCAGGGGAGTGAGACAGGGGGATTTTAATTCCCCGTAATTGTTCGCTCGCCCTGGAAGATTTGCTTCTCATCGTCCACATCACGTTGTCTATAAACCAGTCTTAAATGCATGTGTCCCACCACTCATGACTTACGGAGCTAAAGCGTGGACACTCAGGGTGAGACTGGTCAACAAGTTTAAAGTCACTCAGCGAGCTATGGACATAGAGCTAAATGCTCGGAGTTACTCTGAAGGAACTCTGATCGTTGAGAATGGTACTCTCGAAGTTGTTTCCCAGTATCTTGGGCAGATTGTCCAGTTAGACAGGTCTAACTTCGACAACACTTGTCTCTCTCTCTTTCGTGAGGAAAACAAAGTGTAGGACGCCCGCCGGCTCCGTGGAGTTGCGTAAAACGGCTGGCAGAGACTGGATGAGGCGAGCCGAAGATTGGGTTCAGTGGCGTTCAGGAGAGGCCTACGTCGAGCAGTGGACAGTATAGGCTGATGGTAATACAAAAATCAAACCATGCCGCCGCTACGCAGAGATGCTCAAAGCATTGAGCCGTCCTGACAACAAAATAGAGTTTAATTTCGTTTGTAGCATGGGGTAACTTTTACGTTGCGGTGCCCGCGCCGCACTGGGCTTTTTATTATTTTCTCCCAATAATTTTCACAGAACAGACATATTAGGTTAAATAGCTAATAAGCGAACATAACAAAATTAATATTACTGAAAGGGGAAGTATAATTAAAAAAATGCACTCAAATAGTATATTTGACTTGACGCCGATTTCACGCCGGTCCCAAAATCGGCGGCGGCGGCGTGGAAAATTTACCGGCGGCGGCGGCGCGCCGGCGCGGCGCACACGTCTAGTACTAATATACTACAAGCTCTCCAAAATGAGCTCAAACACCCCTATCTACCCACTGTTAGTTAGGTACTTGACGCTCTGTTGTCTGCCTTCCCAGAACTTTTGCTGAAAGATGATGCATGGCATTGCGCTGCATTCATCATCCTGAAGTTTTAAGGCACTTGTAATAACATTCATAACAACATATTGGACGATTAACATACAGTCATTTAAAAAAAAGAAGCACCTAATCCTTATTAGGAAGGGCAATTATTTCATGAATTAAATTTTAATTAACTACCCAACTGTTTTTATTAACTAGACACAGTTCTCTTATCGGATTACTTAATAAAAAATGGTCCTTATACTGGTGGTAGTATTTTATTTAATTGTATTTGGGGTTTTACAGCTATCATTACAAAAAAGATTTGCGGTAGGCTACAAAAACGCCATTAACAAGCAATTAGTAACTCATCAGTTCCTTTTTCAACACCTCTACAGATTAGTTGGTAGCTGTACCTGTCACTCATTTCCTTTGATTTGAGCAAGCCTATATAAAATGGAAGTTTCTGACAAAACTCTGTAGCTGTGTTTATGGAATTCTACTATTGAAACATTTGACAGGTGTGGACCATGATGCATGTGCGGGTGAATCTGCGGCTGGTGCTGGGGGCTTTATGCATTGCCGCACTCTTGGTCATGCTGTACTGGGGGCACTGCGGGGACCTCAGGCCCAGACCCAGTAAGCTATAGCTTCCGTCTCAACTATGTGAAATACATTGTATTCTCTTGTTTAAACTGCGTGTGAAACTCTGAGCAAGCTTATAGCAATCATAAGTTATGACTTTAAATACAAATTGATGATGTTTTTCTTGTTTGCTCCTTGATTTATACAAGCTTGTCTATACATATGTAGGTAGGTGTATTGTATGATGATTAATATTTTTTTCTTCAGTTGGATCAGTCCTGTCGTATGCCCCATCAGACCGCGGCGGTGACGATGCCATTGAGTGCGTCATCAACGGGGAGTTCTCGGTGGACTGCCGCCGTGACCGCCAGCGCGATGACGTATTCGTGCCCTTCTCGCTTATCCACAAGTACTTTGAGGTATATTACTATGACTTTTAGATTAAATGCCATTGTGTTGCTGCTGGAATGGATGTGTTTCGAATCCGATGGTAGAGTCAGTTAGTTGTATGACTGGTTTTCATGTGAATAGAGATTCAATTAACTTGCTGTCCAATAAAGATATCCTACATCACAGGTTCATAATATCAATACAACATACCTTCCAGATATATGGCAAAGTGACTTCAACCGACGGCGTGGAGAAATTCGAATGGTCACACAGTTACGGCAAGATCTACCATCCCAAGAAGCGGTACGATCCCCGCGGCACCTTCACCACCTTTGAAAACTACAACGTGGAAGTGCGAGATCGGGTAAAATGCATCAGCGGCATCGAAGGGGTCCCAGTATCCACTCAGTGGGAGCCTCGGGGCTTCTTCTACCCCACACAGATAGCTCAGTTCGGTCTCGCCCACTACAGCAAGCATCTGACCGAACCCGAACCAAGGGTGCGGATCATAGACGATGGAGAAAAACATTTAGAGAACTGGATAGTCAGTCAGGACGCTTTTATGGCGCGAGAGTTTGATGCTGAAACGCACTCCAATGTTCTGAGGTTCTCTACGTCGGAGCAGATGGCCAGCCAGGTGTGGTTGAAGGTGAACATTAGTTTGGACTTTGTGCTGAGTCTGGATTTGCAAATGAAGCCCAATTCTTCGCTGGTGGTCGTCCTACAGAACAAAGAGAAGAACAAGGAGACCGTGTATTTGCACTATGTTATGAATACACAGTTGATTTATGTGCATGTGAGTGGTATTTGGAAGTTATTTATTTGACTGTTGCATATTGATATAAGGAGGAAACCACGGCGTGTGTTTTCGGCTTAAGAACGACTAAATTATGAATTCAAACTGCATTTGTAATTATTCTGAATGTCGCTCTCCTGCATATATTCCCAGTTGTCGCTACTGGCTCCGTCACCACTGGCGTCAAATGGGAAAGCATTCCATATATTGCCAGGGGTAAATAATGGGAAGAAGAACTTACTGATCGTCCTTGGTAGATCTATTTTCCAGTTATAGGGTGTATTAAACTTTTTCAGGAGGAGCACGTGTACCACGGCATCGGCACGGAGCAGCAGTGGCGGCGCATCACGCGCGACCTCATCATCGACATGCAGAAGGGATGGGCGCTGCAGGACCGACCCAAGCGCCGCTCGCCCAGAAACAAGTTCAAGGTAACGTTACCTTACAGAGCCTTATTTATATGAAATCGCCTGCCATTTTTCTTGTACCAACTAACTGTTGTTTCCTCTGTTGATTTAGGCGTTACAGCCATACTTTTTTATATGATTGTGGTAGATATTGTACTATTCTATTTATTTTAAAGCACATATGTTTTGAGTTCATTTTGCTTCCTGAGATGAGAGTTATCGGCAAGAACGACCGCGGCGTCACACACGCATACACATAAATTTACGAAACTTTCGTCTACCATTATAATGGCACCCTCAGATATCGTCGATCATCCTGAGCGGCAGCGGCGCGCTGGACAACGTGACGGTGTCGAGCAGCGCCCACATGGCGCAGTTCTACGCGGCGGCGCGCTGGCTGGCGCGGACGCAGCGCGCGCGCTCCGGCGGCTGGCCCATCCCCGTGCGCCGCCGCATCGCCGCCGGCGTCGCCGAGCTGCAGCCCGGCTGGTGAGGGCGGCCACGTCGTCTATCCGTGCCGAGGACCGATTCACTTTATAATTTCGTTATTTGATTTGGTTTATCATCGAGAAACGAATTTAGGCATTCGCAGACTGGCATATCTTTTAAACGGACTAAAAAAAGTACCCGTTTTCAGTTTATTACCAATTTTTTTGCCTCATGTCATTCGGACTCGAGCTATGATTTTTTGTAGGCAGTCGAGACTACGTCGATACACAGTTCTCTCGCTACCTGTCCCTGTGCGCGCCGTTGTACGGTGGAGTCGGTTGCAGGCACTCGGCGATGAGCCAGGGGCACGGCATATCGCTGCTGGCGCGCGCGTACCACCGCAGCGGCGACGCCGGCTACCTCGCCGCGGCCAAGCGCGCGCTCTACCTGCTGGACGTGCCCAGCGCCGCCGGCGGCGTCAAGGCCATGTGGATGGACAAACACGTCTGGTATGCCAATGCCACATTTCACTATTAAAAAAAAAAACATTTGGAATCCAACGACATTGTTAGTATTTTTTTCTAATTGGATTGTATGTCTGCCCCATTTAGTTGTCTATGATGATTGCCTGTGGATGATGATGATAAGTACCCTGTATTATTTCAAGACGCGGAAGATTCCAATTCAAACCACACCAAAAGGCGAGACGCTCAAAAGACGCGTCCTTGGCCTCGCCATCCAGTGCGTTCTAAAATGTACCGTAATACCATTAGTGTAGAATGAAATTTGAATGGAACACCGAAGCGCCCGCACCCTACTTCTTCCCTTTAGCCCTGTTGATCAAATTACATCTTATGTTGCAGGTACGAAGAGTACCCCACCAAACCGCCGCTGTTCGTCTTAAACGGCTTCATCTACACGCTGCTCGGCCTATACGACCTCCACATCATCGAGGGTGAGAATTCCATCTCTCTAGCCAAGAAGATGTTCGACGACGGCATGACGTCACTCAAGACCCTCCTCCCGCTGTTCGACACCGGCAGCGGCAGCTTCTACGACCTCAGGCACTTCACCCTCGGCGTCAGCCCTAACATAGCGCGGTGGGACTACCACGCGACCCACGTCAACCAGCTGTACCTGCTAGCGGGCTTAGACGAGGATCCCATTCTGATCAACACGGCGAAGCGCTGGGAAGGCTATATGCAGGGCAGACGAGCGGCGCACAATTGAAAAAAAAAACGGATGACATCTCTTCGTATCTGTCAAAGTGACAGTTGGGTTCTCTAGTTCTGTCCGTGCACAGAGTCCGTGGTCCGTGTGATGTACGGTGTTGCATTCTCTCTGGTTTAGAGATGCACTCCCGAGGTGATGAATGTATGAAATATGAATCTAATGGATTCGATCTAAAAAGATTCAGGTTGAGCAAAAATGCTGCTACACATTTGTGGTTCTCGTATAGGAACGTAGTATTTAAAATACCAAAAAAGACAAATGGTGGATAGCTTTATGAATTCCAAATATTTTTGTACTTCACAATCTGAATAATTCGAGAATGCGCTCGTGACTTCACTTTGTGTCCGTAAAGTTACGGAAGCTATTAGAATTACACTAAAGCCTGTAATTTATTTTATACCATACAAAAGACTTCTCAAAAATGGCACAGCAACGAGGAATAAATTGAAGTTTCCGAAATTCCCTGCCACTGTCTAATACACAAAGTGTCTAGAAGACATTATTTATAACGCCTTGTTAACTAAAGGTTAGGCTAGACATTGCTGCCAAAAAGACTAGCTTAGAATATTGGCGAAATCACATAGTTTATAGTAAACATTTTGTCTATATTTCTTTCCCTTAGACGAAATATATATTGTCAAATATACGCGCTAGCCACGGTAACATTCGGTTACGGTTCAATCGGTGAGAAGTAATAAACGGAAACGTTTAAAAAAAGTTTCATTAAACGCAGTCCACACCGCTAGTTCACGTTTATATTGCAACTAGCTACGTGGGCTAAAGAGCTAAGCTATCTCGGTCCACAATTCACATTGCTGTATAGCGAAGTGAACTAAGCTGAGCTTGCTTTGCTCGCGGTGTCGCCAGCGGTTTATACGCGAGCTAATGGGCTAGGTAGTCGCAGCCGAGAATTCGGTTGGTGGAAACAGTACTCTATAGTTTTCGTAATTAATTAATCTCATACACATATTATTTCTCGTTCTCAATCTCGTAATCTAGAACCGATATTGAAATATAGATAAAATATGAAAGCTTATTAGGAACTCACATAAAATGTACAATAAAAAAGTCCTGTACTTTTGAAGACTGATGAAATAAACAATTTGTATCTAATGTGAAACGCATGCTGAAACTCCGGTAATAATAATGTATGGCATATTATTCTCATTCTAAACGCAACCGCATTATTTTACTGATGACCAAAATCTTTGGACTAGGTACTTAGTTCCATATCAAAATAAATATTGTAGTTTTTAGTAAACAGACGTTTTTAAATCAGCATCCTATATTATGCCTACTTATACTGAGTTCAGATCATCGATGGAATCAATGAATTTTAATATTAACAAATCTATACAGTATGTTGTATATCTAACATTTGGAAAATGTCATACATTAATGTCGAATTCTTAAAACATTACTTTTTATAAATAAGCAAAAATTTCGTTTTGTACTTACCAACAAGACTAAACAAATATTAATTTAATTTCTTTAGGTATTTTAATCTAAATTATTCATATCATTGTAAATAATTACGGATTAAATAATTATTAACTTATTTGAATAGTATTTAACTTACTTAGTTGAATAATATTAAAAGATGCCAGTACTTGCGAGTGCAAATTCTAAAGTAATATGAAAACTTCGAATATAGACGCGTGTGACGCACTACTTTGGGCGCTGAATGTTGCAAATAACAATATTTATTATTATATTATAATTGTACATATAACTTGGTAACATTGGTTTTTAAGTAATTTGAATTTACAATCACACTTTTTCTGACTAGGAAGCGCTAGGAATGTTAAAACTCAACAATACGAGTAACTACCTAACAGTAGTTAGCATGCAAGAAATTGTACGTACTACGAGTATATCGGCCAAATTCTAAAACAACGCACGTTTGTTGCTTATTTATAAACTTTTGTGGAAGCGTCTACACAGTATTGCAAACTAAAAGCATCCGAGTAGTTAATAACAGCGGTGCTTCCTAATCTATCCCTTACTTCATAGTTATCTTGCCTTTCTAATCTTGACAAGTGATATACGAATCTTGCCTCATTATTATGTTTCTAGAATTATTAGTCGTAGGTAGTATTTTGTATTTATAATTATCATCTACAATTTGATTGATTTTAAAATTATACTAATTATAAGTTGACATAATATTATTTATTTTAATTGTACCTATGTATAATTATTAAATCGAACGTCTTATAGAATCGACAAATAATTAAATATAACCATATCAAATGTATTTAACTATTACAGATGTGTATAAAGTTTATATTTGCTAACATTAAATTAGCTAGGAGCTCATTTTGTAATAATTATAACTATATAAATATTTCTTCTGTGGGGGACGGGTCATATCACTTTACTAATAATTAAAACGTTTTTGTAAGAAAAAAATGTTAGTTATTAAATATAGGTAGCTAACGATTATTTTTCAAACTTCTAATCCGAGAAATTCATGTGGCAGGCTTGCATCTTTCGAAGGTCTCTAACGTTTTAGTGTTAATATCTATGTTAGAACCGAAATCATATTTAAGTAAGTACTATAGCTACGAACGAGTCTAATTCGCGCACAAACTAATACTATCAAAATATAATAGTACTATGTACCTAATAATACCTATAATACCCGTACCCGTATAAATAGATCCGTTCTTAACTAAGTATTATATACGAGGGTGAATCAAAAAGTTCTTAGAAGTGCATATATATGAAACCTTTTTGGATCAAGTTCGATATTCAAATTAAAGAGTGTCTATCACACTATATTTATGCAGACTGTCACTTGTTTTTGTCAGTTCGTTCGCATGTAATAAAATTTTTTGTGCAACGAGTTGCTAAAAAGTCAAAATTATGGATAAAAGTGAGTTACGTGCGGTGATAAAATATCTCAGTTTGAAAAAAATGTCTACGAAGGAAATTTTTTTGGACATTCAGCAGACATTAGGGGGTGATGCTGTACCCTATTCTACGGTTGCGTACTGGGTGGCTGAATTTAAAAGAGGTAGATCAAGCTGTAAAGATGACCCGCGTTCTGGGCGGCCTTCAACCTCCGTTACAGAAGAAAATGTCAAAAAGGTTGAGAATCTGGTTTTGGAAGACAGAAGAATGACTATAAAACATATAGCTGAGATCCTAAAGATATCTTTTGGTAGCGTTCAATCCATTTTAATTGATTCACTGGGGTTCAAAAAAGTGTCTGCAAGATGGGTGCCACGAATGTTAACCGACGAAAACAAAAAGCGACGTTTGGAAATTTCCAAGCGTAATCTCGAAATGTTCCAGCGTGATTCGGATAATTTTTGCCGTCGTCTTGTCACCATGGATGAAACGTGGGTCCACCATTTTGATCCTGAAACTAAAAGACAAAGCATGTCTTGGAAACGACCATCCTCTCCATCCATTAAGAAATTTCGAGTTGCTCCTACCGCTGGCAAAGTTATGGCCTCTGTGTTCTGGGATAGTGAAGGAATCCTTTTTATTGATTACATGCCAAAAGGCCAGACGATTACTGGACCCTATTATGCAAATTTAATCCCGAAAGTGCGTGAAGCGATTAAAGAAAAACGTCGTGGAAAACTGTCGTTGGGCGTGTTGTTCCTTCAAGATAACGCTCCTGCTCATCGATCGGAAGTTGCGCTCAACGCAATCCGCTGTGCTGGCTTCAATCTCCTTGACCACCCACCATATTCTCCGGACTTAGCCCCAAGTGATTTTCACTTATTTCCAAAATTAAAAGAGGAAATTCGTGGAACAAAATTTCACGATAATGACGCGGTTATAGCTGCCGTAGAGGACTTTTTCGAGAGTCAAGAAAATATTTTTTTTGCACAAGGAATAAGGAAGTTAGAAACGCGTTATTCTAAATGCATTGCATTGGAGGGAGATTATGTAGAAAAATAAAATATTATTATTTAAATCTTTGCATTTTTTAATATTGATTCCAAGAATTTTTTGATTCACCCTCGTAGGTACTTATTCAATATTATTTTCTGAAAAAGCTCATGCTTAACTTAATTGTTTGCGATGTGTATCTACTGTCAATATAACATTAATGACACCTCATTAATCACAATCGAATGGTATTAGGTGCTACAGTAGCACATCAATAAGTTTAGGTACCTACAGAGAAACATACATACCTACCTACACTAAAATTATAATTATTCCTTTTCACATTGCCGTAGTCTGGTAAAAACTAAACCTTTTCCCGTTTTATGATTTTGACTGGCCTTTCTTGAACTCACCAGTGAGTGATAATTTTAATAAAAACTATATAATATAATGATCGTAAAGTAGCGCCGATACACACGCATACATTATTAAAAATATAATAATAAGTAATGCGTCACGATACAGATCCCCAGCTAGAATTCCCTGTACTAAGTATCTAGCGAATCTGCATTCTCTCATAGATCCCCTGTAGATAAATTACTATGTAGGTCGGCTGTGAGCTGTGAACTGAAGCACAATTTTGGTATAAGTAAGCGATTTTAGGCGTCAATTTATAAATAAAATACAAATACCAATAAATCATAAACCTTTAAAAGAATTACTCTGGAAAATGTTAATTATTATTAACTGCTTGTTTTTCAAATATTTATTAGTAGGTATTTAATTACAATGGGCCATAACTGTATCTGCACTATAGACCGCTCTCTAGTCATGTATTACTCTTTGATGCTCGAAGTGTATTACTTTGCATATTGGTTACTTTCATCTCGTAGTCATTTTTGTCAGGAATAACCAGACATAACATAATTATTATCGAATATTTTATAATTGAAAATAGCATTCCATTTAGAGAGCTTATTACTAAGTGACACTAGTGAGTGACCGTAAACATAAGTTGTGTTTTTTTTGTTGACTCTTTGTATTTGTAGCTATAATAATATATGTAACATCGCGCCTATTCTGGGACGTGGTAGACACCATGTTATGGTGTAGGACTGTAAGTACTAGGTACAAACGGCATTGTTTGTTGGGTTGTTTGTGGGAGTGCGTTTGGCCTCTGATTGTAGAGGCCGGCACAGCACCGTTGCCGGAACGGGTAATATTACACAATTTTTGGTAATTGTAAAGTAAAAAAGTAGTTGGAATAAATCTTATATTACAAAAAAATGGGTACCTACCTACCTACCTAATTTCGGGTAATTCTTCATTCGGTTTCGGACTTTTTCTTGCTTGAGCGCCGGCAACAATGCGCCACTGGCGGATTTACTAGCGGGCTGAGTAGGCTAGAGCCAAGGGCAGCAGATTTTGGGGCGGATTTGGGGGTCAATTCTTTTATATCTTACGTACAGAAGTTAAAAGACACGTAGTATAGCAGGTATAATATGTACCTAAATGTTGTGAAGTCCAAAGCAATTTTCACCACTTCATGAATTATTTTGCTGGATTGCCGCTGGATAATTTAATTTTTAAATTATTGTTGGTAGGTATTTTACTGGCCCAAGTGTATTTTTTTGAACACCTACACAATTACCAGAGGTCGGTTCGGTAGTCGGAAGTCTGAAGGGGCTAGGGGCGGTGAAATTTGAATAGCCTACTGGCGGCAAATGTGTAGTTACATAATTGAATCGGCTATTAAAAAAAAAACTATTTTTGGTGTCGTTTTGTTCAATGTCGCTGTAATAGTTATTTATTTTCTATCGTTAAAATAGTAATTATTGTCTCTCATAAACTAGGTAGGTAGGTATATATCTACCTACGTTTCTTTGATACTATTAAAAATACTAATTTAAACTTATTGATGTCACATCACTCAAATCTTGTAAAATCTTGCTCTGTATATTTACAAAGGTTAGCTGTGCCTAACTTATATTTAGAATGTAGTGTGAGTTAGTGAATATGCACTTGTGAATGACAATAAAAAGTCTCAACCCAATTTGTCGTTTTGTCTTTAGGTACCCTGAGTCCTTTTTACCACTCCAAGGTAATTATAGTAGGTATAAAGACCTAATCCTGCTGTTCAAACAAGTTAATTATAGTAAGTTTAAATTACTTGTAATACTTTTTCTTATAAAACAAGGTAATAGACTCAAGACGTAAATGTGAAGTAGGTACATACAGTAGATTAACATAAAACTAGAAAATTCCCGCGACTTCGCACGCGTAGACTATAACACTGTGTCGACACTCGTAACCCACTCCCAGCCCACTTGGCTGACTATTTCCATTGCCCGCGGAATGTACAGCGTCCGGCGCAGCAATGTTGGAAGCGCACCTTCCTACTTATAATTAGCAAAATAAATTTCAAGTCTTCGCTTATTTACGAAATGTATCCGTGATGTGAGGGAGGGCTTTTCCCAGCAGTGGGACAGGCTGAATTATTCTTATTATTATATAAGGGAGGTACTTATTAACAAAGAAACCAAAACAGAAAAATTATAAAAAACATATTTTCGGTATCAGTGACGTTTTTAAAAATACCTCCAATGTATGTACAGACAGTTTTTAGTATAAATGGATACAGATAACTGTTTTTATATACATCGTCACGTGATCAGAGTAGTTTTTGTTGACTTTATTATTTTCTTCTACTATAGATAAGTTCAGTGGGAAGAAACGAAAGGAAATCCTAAAATGTAGGTATATTTTGAAGATACTAACGTTTTGAAATGACCCATGAATGAACTTGGCTGACTCTGATATATCGGAAGGATATTGTGCCCATCGAATCCGTATCTACCATAGACGAAATAAACTTCATGATATTTTTTTTTTTTTTGTTTTAGTTATGGCTTCGCACGGTTTGTGCATATAGCCAGTGTCAAGTATTTTATTTTAAGTATTTCTTAATTACACATTTAAAAAGTCACAGCAATGTTATAGCAATCGTGGTCAAGTAGTCAAGTCAATTATTTACAACTTCATGATATTTCTGATACTAGGTCTATGACGTGATATCTCTACATACTTTATTTTATTTAATTTTATCGTCTGTAGAAGGAACTGTCAAATAAAACTTTTGTTCAATGGCGCCGTCTGACCAGTGCTGCCAGCATGACGCTTTCGGTGCTAGATCTAATACTTTTTAGGCTCTGTTAAACCAAAACAAAAAATATATTAAAAACCTACTTAGCGCTTTTTTTAAAAACCAAGTCCTATTAACAAACTAAAGATAAGAGAGATGGAGGCTGAGCTGTAACTTGTGTAGTTATGTGAGAGTTTTTATATCCCTGTGATTCGGAGGACACGTTAAGCCGTCCCAGTTACTATCGCTTGATAGCAGTCGTTAAGCCACGTCAGAGGCCCTTGGGTGACTTGATAAACTATGTCACTAGAGCCTGGCACAACATCTTACGACAAATATTAATAAAAACAAACAGTAACAAAAACCTACTACAGTGCAACTAGTTATTCACTTCTGCTCCGAAGATAACAGAAACAACAAGATTTTAGGTAATTTTACGAGTATTTTTGTGCAGATTTTAATTCTAATGACTTTTTTCTGCATAATCTTAATATATATAAATTACGTGTCACGTTGTTTGTTCGCGATGGACTCTTATAATCGATTTGAATCAAACTTGCACACCGTGTACCTACAGTTTGGTCCAAGTTAAAAGATAGGATAGCTTACATCTCAATAATTTATAGTCGCAATATTATTTTATTGCAAATTATTAGAAAATTAAAACAAACTGAACGGCCATATTGATTTTTTAATTTTACCTTCTTGACAGGGCTCATGACAATTTCTTGACTTTAAAGACAGGACAACGTCTATTGGGTCAGCTAGTGTTATATATTTTTTCTTGTAATTCGGTGGTTTTTAGTTATAAATGCTAATCTAGCGCTTTTTTGACATCAACTTCAATCAATTCAGCGAATGTAGCGATAGTGCGCTTATATGAGTGATTAAATTATATGAAGGGTTGGCTGGCAACCCTGAAGCTGACGCGTTCGTTCTTCAACTTCTTGATAGGGAGTTTTGGCGGGAATCCGATAGTGAGGCGTTGTTGGTTTTATATTATTTTCTCAACTTGTGTTTCTTCGAGTGTTAATGTGTAATATTGGTGGAATATTAATCATTAAGTGTTCGTTAACGTGCACGAGTGTGGGCGAATGATATAAACTCAAAAAACGTGTCATTTCGCATTTTTTCCAAAACTCCCAGGAAGTTTCAGTAAAGCATCCACTACTTTACTGAATCGAGACTTTGACGGTGTAAATAATTGACTTGACTACTTGACCACGATTGCGATAACATTGCCGTGACTTTCTTAATGTGAAATTAAGAAATACTTAAAATAAGATACTTGACACTGGCTACATGCACAAACCGTGCGAAGCCATAATTAAACAAAAAAAAAAAAAACTTCTTGATAGTTGGTTGATAAAATTTCACAGAATACAATACGATACGTAGGTAACGTTTGGGTTTACAAGATTTGTTTTTCGTTCTTGTTTTCCTCATAAATAAGTAATATAAAACTTTTGTTTTAAAACTACAAAGAGTCTTTTTTGTGAAAATAGTAGCAGTTGTAGAGTAGAGAAATGTGTTAAATGGATTTAGTGGCCAAAATGGAGCTAGCCGATGACATTCGTACACTTCCACTATCGCTGCTTCCCAACTCGACCAAGCAATTGTTATCAGACCTGTTGAATTCTACTAAAGTGATACCTACTGGTGGACCGAACTGGCTGCCCAGGTAAGCAACTTTAAAGTCGTGTGAAAGCTTTTTTATATCTATACTTATTGTCTACATAGTTAAAAAAAGTT
The DNA here is from genome assembly GCA_905147375.1 of Hylaea fasciaria. NCBI lineage: Eukaryota > Metazoa > Arthropoda > Insecta > Lepidoptera > Geometridae > Hylaea > Hylaea fasciaria. The sequence goes on from LR990194.1 coordinate 703,193, forward strand.
CCAAAAATAGAATGAAAAGTCACAACAACAAGTTTGTTTTTAAGTTTTCGTAGGCGTACGTTACCACATCGTACTCATTTATGAGCATTATAAGCTGTAGCCGCTGCCTCAATCTTTGATGAATCCAAAATTTGTACATAATGAAAATAAATACGCTTTGTTGGGCCTCAGAGGAAATGATTGACATGATACCTATACCTACCTATTTTTGTGTTTACTACCTATAGGTACATTATTATTTGTGTGTAGTGTAATCAGTATTTTAAGATTATTGATGCTTGGTTGCATCGCTCCTGCTATCTCAGTAAGAATACCTTTGTTAGAGGGAAGATTGAAGCAATTTCTGTCTACATTTAACTTTTGCAGTTTATCAAATATTATTTTTTTTTTTTTTTTAATCTCATAATCTTTCGAGTGTGTCAGTGCGCCTTGTGTGAGTTTTGACAATTTCTTTACATGCTCAGTCTGGTTAGAGTAAACTCGAAATTGTATGGAATAAGAGCAGCGCCAGCTAGCGTCAGTCAGTCAGTCACAAGACCGAGCATGTTAAGAAATTGTCAAAACTCACACTAGGCACACAGATGTGCAATGTGCATGTTATTCACTTATGATTATCCTCCCCCCCCCAATGAAATCCTGGATCTGCCCCTTGGTTCTTGCTTCATTTGTCACTGTATATTTTGTTTGATGACCCATAACACTTAATATGTTACTCATAATAGAGACATGTAAACTATTATACCAGTAAGGCCTTTTTACAGTATGTAACATTAATTATTATTGTCTTTATTTGGATTCATATAGGTACAGATCGCGCGGCGAGAGTTTGGCTTTGACCTTCGGGTGGAGGGGATTACTGCGCATGGGTACTGTCACGCACACAATCAGAGCAATCCAATCAGAGCACCGCATGCGCCTACACACCATGCGCAGTAATCCTCTCCACCCGAAGGTCAAAGCCAAACTCTCGCCGCGCGATCTGTAAGTGCAGGAAATACCACCCATAGATATCAAACTACAAACTTTACCTCTGCATAATACTAACACAAAGATAAAAAAATAAAAACAATTACTGAGGTCATGCTCCGATAAGATTTTGTCAAATAAGTATGACTACTTGCCTTTAGATAATTTGGCCCCAATGATGAATCTCAATATACCATCGACTAGTATTATCAATGTTTTTTTAAGTGAAATAACCTATACCTACATAGAATTCAATCTTGTAATCGTTTGAATAGAGGCCTTTTTCTAAGAATAAATATCAACATTATATGTTATTCCAGAGACTGGCGTGGCCTCTCAGCTTTAGCACACATGACATCGGAAGTGGAAGCCAGCATCCAGAATTATACAGACAAGACTGCGAGAGTCCTCGAGCTCTGGAATCGGAACGGAAAGATCACTGTAGGGATTCTTCTAGACAACTTATTGCTCCTAGATAGGTATGATGTTTACGAAGACATCTGCCTGGATCTGACTCAGCATTCAGAGAAGCTAGAGAGGCCAGAACAACAACTAGGTAAAGTTTGTTCAAACACTTTTTGGTAAACAATTTTGTGTCAATTTTGTGAAGTGTTTTTCAATGCTGTGTGATGTAGACATATCAGCAAATCTATGCTGCTCGTCTATAAACTAATAAATAAATAAATAAATAAATAAAGTTTCAACCACAACTCTAAAGTTTAAGCTTAATATATTTCTTTAAGGTTAGTTTCTTAAAAGTGTTACTTAGGCTTGACTCCCAATTTTCATACATACAAACTTATTAAAAAAAACACTTAGCTCCTTCATTATATTATTATGTTCTTTGAAAAATAACAAATATAGTTAACACATTGTTTTTGCAAACAAAATCATACTTATTTATCTTTTTTACAGTAAACCACAATCCAACACCACAAATAACCATTTCATCCGAATATGATGACTCGGGGCTCATCACATGCGACGACAGCCCCGGACAGCCATATGAGTATGATGCCTACGTCCTATATGCTAAAGCTGACCAGAGCTTTGTTGATGAGCTGAAGGTCTACTTGAAAAATAGGGGATTTGAGGTGACTAAATACACATCTACATACATCTTCTTATATTTATAGTGTCATTTTCGCCTGGAAGGAATGACAATCATTAACTTAATACTATACAGTTCCTCATTCTATTTGTTTGTAAGATATTCCTAGAACACACTCTGAAGAAATTATAAGAAAATTCAGCATTTCAGTACCTTTTTGATGCACATTACAATCACTAACTTTAGCCCGTGACTTCCTCCGCTGGTGCTAGAGTTTATCACAATAATAAGTATCTTGTCCTCCAAGGTCCCATCTATATCGAGATTAATCAAAATTGGTTTATGCGTAAAAGCATAACATACAGACAGTCAAATTTATAATAACAGTATGGTTTCTTGTTTGAATTATGAACAGATATGTACGAAGGACCGACTACTGCCGGGCCATGCGACGCAGTACGCGCCGGTTGCGAGGCTGATCTCTCAACGGTGCCATAAGATCATTCTAGTCTACTCGCCAGAGTTCCTCACCAGCCCTGACAACATCTTCTTCAGGGACTATGCACAAGCTGACAGCATTCGTAAGTGATCAAACTGAATAATTCAATGGAGCAGTATTTTTATTTTATTTTAATGAACTAGCGATCTACCGCAGCTTCGTAACATTACAGGTTGTGGGGATTATAAGAGAATATTTTGGAATATGTCGATCTACCCTGGATTGGCCAATATCCCCATGAACGTGTCCCCACAACTTGGTAGGGATTATGGACAGACATAAAGAGAAAATTCCGACTTAAAACAGAATTTTTCAAATATTTCATAGTTTACTCTTGTAGAATATAATATACACAACAAAAAACCCAGCCAAATCGGACTAGCCGTCCTCAAGTCTAAATTTTCACACATGCGGCAATTGGTTTAATTTATTTTCATAGATAGAACTTGACAGGAAAAATATAATTTATTGAACAAGTAGGTACTTATGATATTGTTCCAGACCAGCAACAGAACAAGACGCTTCCTATAATGTACCGCGAGTGCGTTCTGCCGCCGCACCTCGCATTCTATCACAACTTGCGGTTTGAGAACAGTCTGTATCCATTCTGGGAAATGCTGGCGGGTACGCTTGAAAAAGCCAAGATGGCCCGGTACGTAGCAGCGAGTGTTTCACTTGTAAGAATTGTATGTTGGCAAATTGGGTGGGCCCGAATCATCAACTAAGTTTCTTTTGCAGGACTCACCAACTGGCAATCAGTCAACAACAGCAAAACGGTCAACAGCGCCTTAATATTCAACAACACCAAAATGGCAATCAGCATCAAAATGGTCAACAAAATCAAAACTGTCTACAGCATCAAAACGGGCAACCATACATGAACGGACACCAGCACCAAAATGGTCAACAGAATGACAATAGGCAACAGTACCAAAATGGCCAGCAATACCAGAATGGTCAACAACACTCTACCGGCATGCGATCGGCGCGTTCAGCAGTAAATATAGTCGAAATGTCTAATTCGAGCAATTTGTTACTGAACATAAACAAAGACGGTTTCAACGCACAACGGAGCGCGTCCGTGGATGCGGTACCCTCCGTCGCACATTCTTCGCCTGAAGGATCCATTACCAGTCAAAGCAGCCAAGGAGAGAAGAAGAAAAACGGCTTCTTAAAATCGATTTTAAACAAATTTAAGCCGAAGAAGTCGAAGAAAATAGCTACACAATCCGGGTAACATGGCTATGGTCGGGGACACACGGATACCTAATGCGGGCCGTAAGGGTACGCGCGTTGATGACGTGATGTTTTAGCCCACTTTACCCTGCCCTCCACCTAGTGATAGATAAGTGCCGAGAATATGGGCTGCTGATCATGTCTGCTTTTACAAAAAGTATGATATACTTAATCAGATTCTGACACCTATATTAATATTTAGCGACAAATATACTGTACATACACGCCTATCTCGTACATTCACTTTGACATTGTGACATTCACACTGAAAGCACATAAGGTTACCACGCAGAGTAAAACCAAATTTATTGTGAAATAACGTTATAATACTTTCAGTAGATTTAGAAGGCCTCAGCATCTATCACCTGGAAGAATCGTGAATATTCTCTCCACATTGCGAAGAAAGTGCAAAAGGTAAGTCTGTTCCAATACTATTTTGAAAGGAATGTTTGAATTGGGCAGAAGGTTATAAGATATGTGACAAGTCAGTGATAATATTTACCCTCAGAGGGGCCAAGCAATATGCATGATAAAAGGATTGTAGATAGTACGGGAATATGCACACTGTGTGGGAGTGGTTGCAGATACATGCAATAAAAATCAGTGTCTGTTTGAACAATTTCAAACAGTATCTGAAGAATTCTTGCCTTTTCTTACTACATATTATATACAAACAACATTGTCTATCAGTGTAGTGGCAAAAGGCAAGAAATAGTCCCTACTCAATGCCCCGCTATAGATAAAATTAATGGTTTAATTAAATTGTCAATTATATTGTGTGCCTGTGCTGGCTTTATCAAGAGCAATGATTAATTAATTAAGAGATAGTGTGTGTGGTAGTGACCGGGACAGACTATTTCGATAGTATCAACAGTTATGATAAGTTTATCATATGAAATAACCAATGCTAGAAGTAAAAAAAACTTCGATTGAAATAATAACTTGACACTGGGCTCAAGTCGTGCATAGCCAGAGAATAAAAAAAAAATCGAGCTTACAATTATTTAAAACCAGTGATATAATTTTTTGTCGGTAACTCTTCCACTAGTTATGTAACCAAAGAAAAAAGAGTTATGAACATTTTCTAAAAATCTGTTTTTATCAGTCTTGACTTGAGAGTTTTAACAAAAGAAGCATGCAATTAATCCTGATTATACAATAATTAATGTGATTGAAATGAGCTTGTCATTTAAGAGATAATAGAATTAATAACACGAACAAACATTGAACTATTTTTTATTAAGTAATATTTATTATTGTGATTAATAATTGTAACACCGATTTGATTATAACTTGCTACATTTATTTAGATAATATTACATTTGACCACAATCTCTCCTGCCGATGATTGATACATTTATAATGAATCTTTGAATGGTACAATTGAATAGGTAAATTAATGTGAATAATCAATATGCGAAAATTGATTATGCTATTTGGGTGCTGAACTTCTTTGTTATGGCATATTTTTAGCCGCAGAATACTTACCTATTTATATTAAATTTGCAGGCGAGGTGGTGGTAAACACATTCTCTACACCAATACAGATCTCACTATTAGAAAAAAAACATCATTTTTATATTGACTGATTATACATGGTTTTGGTAATAATATATAATATCCTACAGTACCTATACATATATATTTTTGTAACATTACAATAATTAATTGATTGATCTGTCTTTGCACACATCTTTAGTTACGTTTTCAGATAATTATGATCTTTGCAAAATGTTGTTTTAATAATTTTATATAGTAAGTCAATTATATTATCTCATATTATTGTGAACTTGTTCAAAGAACATTAATTGTTATCCTTATAGTTAGCATTTCGCTAAATACTAGTACCTAATGCTAATACTAGGTACCTTAGTAAGATTGATATCGAGGTGCTTTGAATATTTTACATAAAATGTGCATTTTAAAAATTTTATAGTATTTTATGAGTAATATTGACCACATAATATACATTATTTTTGGAGAAACAATACATTTCATTGTTGTATTTAGTAAAATAAGATGTATATCGTTGTACAGTAAATACTCTCATATATCTAGGAGTTTATATTATTTGTAAATATAATTTGATAAAATTGCGAAGTAAAATCTTTTATTCGATGGCTACCGTTCGTATCTAGCCGCAGATGATATGGCGTTACTTGAAATGCTGTGCTGTGATATGTACCTATGTCTACAAAACATTTATTCCGCAGTTATGATTCACGTCCACAGATAGGGCCTGATAACTAGATGCTATAATCAGAGAATCCATCACTGTTACGTTTATCTCTCCGATTACCTGCCACATTGTTGCCTTGTAACGCGAAAACTGCTAATCCGAAAGGGAAGGTTGTCTAGAATAATACTTACTTACGATACGAATAATTTTGAGCTGATGTAAATAATCGTAATCGGAAATAGTCACACTCACATCATCTTTACTCGTTTGAGATAAATAAACAAATAAAAAAATACCACATCCCATACTGCTGAGCACGCGGATTTCACCTCACTTTCGTGAGAAGGGAATCATCTCGTATAAGAGGAAATAACTTGGACAGTGGGTTTCCTCAAGATGTGTTTACAAGAAACACAATGATACATGCTTGTTTTAATTTATTTGTGGTATGTGGTTGCGCTAACCTCTAATGTTAAAGTTTATCAGGCCGCCCTAGGGCTTCTGACGTGGCTTGCCGACTGCTCGCACTGGGATTTGAACTTGATACCGTCTGATTAAAAAAGACTTGAGTTCATGAGCAAACTCATGAGTTGACTATGAAACGCGCTCACTTTAGTAACTGGACGCAATAAATTGAAAAACGAAAAATAAAAAACCAAAGTAACAAAAATAAAGTTTACTGTATCAGATGAAGGTAACGTAAGCCTATAGAACGGATATGCAAGTGAGCCTGACTAGACGGTCGGCGCCGCAGCTCGCCAGCAAGGCTTGCTTGTTCTTCAAGTCCAGTTTCTGCGGCTTGAATGACAATCTCTTCACTGTGAGATGGTGGGCCGCGCTGGAAACGAACAAAAATAATCATATAATATAAGTGTCACGATGTAACTCCTAAATTACATTGCCAAAGTAACTAGTGAGCTACGAATCAGTGCGTAACTTTTGGTGGCGCCCAACATTGTTACCTACTCTTGCTTGACTATTATGACTGACCATGTTTATTTCCTCTATGATGACTGACCATGTAGGTTAGTAAAATGCTCAGCTTGAATTTCAAAGATATATAAACACTCGTCAATAAAATATTGTCTATGAAATGACAACTTCGCTTTCACAGGAAAAAGTTATTATATGCAGTCGCTTGTTAAATTGCAATAAATAAATACAGTCATCATTGTACTATGCGCTGTTGCCAAAAAAAAACTTGGAATCGATTAATTATGTACCGCTAGCTCACCTAGTATCCATAACATGTATGAGAGTCCACAAGCCGTCGAACGCATACAGCCGTACGACTCCCGACTCGAGGCCCACGGCGATTATTCTAGAGTTGTCTAGAAGGATCGGCGCAAACGCGAGCGCCGTCACAGAGGAGCTGGACAGTTCTAGAGGCTTCCCGAAGAGCGTGTACTGGCCAAGCGAGGACTTGGGGGAAGCTGGGGTTACGTCCGTTCGGCTCCAGACACACACCTACAAATAAACAGTTTTTTAGGTGTTAAAACAAATGCCTGATTTTTTTTATTTGATGGCATTTTGAACATCGAGAAAAGCTTGACGAAAGAGTTTCTACTCGAGGGTGGTAGATAAGGTGTGCCTTGGGCCAGCCCTAGTCCGGAGTCAACGTCTAGGACAGCATGCAGGTCTTGAAGATTCCTCAGTGAACATGATTGAAAACCAGTTTGTATTTTCGGGAAAATCGAACACAAACCTTTCCATCCCTAGAGCCAGTTCCAAAGTATACTCCGTCGGGTGTCCACGCGCAGCACCATATTATCCTTCCGTGCACGCCATTCGTCTTGTCCGTGCTGGCGACCATGTCGAACAAGTTAGAGTCTTGCCGCCTTTGGAATAAGGACCAGCGGCGGTCGCGGGACACGGATAACAGACGGCGGCTGTCGGCCGAGAACTCCACCTGCGTCACCGTCAGCTGGTGGGAGACTAGCCTCTGTATCTGCGTCCAGGATTTTGTCTCCCTGTAAATCAAGCAATGTGTTATGAAGTATCTGTTACCAGGTAGTCCTGGTACCTACCTCTTTCGAAGTTATAAAACTCAAAACCGTATTAAAGTAGATCAGAAACACTAATGCATACCCTTTATGAAAAAGGCAATGGGGCCGATGGGAATTAAAATTCTCATCTGCACCCTTACTCTAGCCCAAGGGGGCAGATGGGAATATAACTTCCCAACTGCCCCCTTGATGTGGAGGTTAAGGGGGCCGTTGGGAATATATCGATCATGCAATGAATTTTTCTTGAATGTTAAAGCAAGTACTGACCATAGCAGGACGGCCGCGTGCTCCGCAGTGGTGGCCTTGCACGAGGAAGCGAGCAGCATGCCGTCGCCGCTGGCCGCCAGAGCGAACACTTCGTAACCGTGCCCGTACAGCTTCTGGTGCTCCGGCCAGAGGGTGTTCTGCATCAATATCTCTTCCGTTGGGGGTTCTGAAAAAGATGGGCATAGGTTTTAGTAACTAGAACATAATGAGGCACATTATAGCACATGCTCGAGATTTAATTCGGAGGCATAATTTGTCTCTGTTCCGCACGATGACAAGTACCTACTACTTGAAGTACTATTATTTATTCTTTGGTACAACAGAAGACAGCTACGTAAAGCTCAAGGCACACAAGCGCGACGGGACGGGACGGGACGGGACGCGGCGCGAAACTGGCGACCTCTATCTACCTCTAGCGTCCCTCTGGGCGCGACGGTTAATTCTGTGTGGCGTGTACAATACATTCCTGTACATTACAACTGCTCCCGTCACGCCAGCGCCGCCGTCCCGCCGCGCTCGGTGTGGCGTCGGCCTAACGTAACAAGCCACCGCACGTGTCAGTCTTGGTTATCACTAACCTGAGGATTGAGGCTACAGCCAGTTTACGATAAGCAACATTATCATAGGTTTAATTTATAGGTTTATTTTTACTCAACAATTTATTCAAAACGCTGTCTATACCTGTGAGGTCGATTGGTAGGAAGTACCCATCGTTTTCATCTTCACTGAGCTTGTTGTCGTCTCCGCTAAACACAGCCTTGTTTGATAGCCCCAGCGACGGCACGGTTGCTCCCTCCGGACCTGTAATCGCAGTTCGAGACTTGGACTAGAACGATAAACGACAAAGAAATATGAACGAAGGAACATACTCTTCATACTCTTACCTATATGTAGATATCGCTCATTATACCTACAAATACAAAATATCCTATCTACACTAACATTATAAAGAGGACAACTTTGTTTGTTTGGTTGTAATGAATAGGGTTAAAAAACTACTGGACCGTTTTTAAAAATTCTTTCACCATTCGAAAGCTACATTATCCACGAGTAACATAGGGTACTTTTTATCCCATAAAAATTAAAACGATTCCCGCGGGACAGTAGTTAATGTGGGTGAAACCGCGAGGCGCTTCTAGTTTATTATAAAGAGCTTCATATAAAGTTGCACACGCACGAGGTAGTATTGTTGCATCTTAGGCGACTGAACGAATTAAAATCGATTAATAGATTCAAAAGAACGTAAATATACCTATTATATTATTATATACAGGGGCGTACCTACCTACTACTACGGGTAAGTAGTAATATTATTTATTTAACAGATTTTCACCGGCAACCTCTAAATATCTCCATCCAAGGGTTGAGAATTGAGATCGCTTTTAGCGATAAGTCCGCCCATTATACTTTTCATTTCGTCGTTCCATTCTGTAGGTACTACCTTGTGTATTTTTTTATAACTGGTATAAAAGCATTTCCTATTGTATTCTATACTTACTAAGTACCTACATTATTGTACTTATTGTATATAAACCTAAGTGCCTACAAATAAAAGGCCTATGCAAAAAAACCTACTAACGATTAGGTCATTTGTGATCTAAATCCCTATTTAATGTTTCGATTATGAAAATATGTCTAGTAGGGACTTCAGGCATTGTAAGTAGAAATGCATTATAATTAACTTGTGAAAACAAATCAAACATTACCGACCTACCTACTCAGTAATTATACGTAGGCGTTTATGGCTAACTAACCTAGTTATAATTTTATCGCTGTTGTTCAATTCTAGAAAAATCAGTAGCGGAGGGTAGTTTCATTTCGAATGCCATTGCGCCGCGCTCTCGTAAAAATTGGCGCTCAAAATAATAGTGCGAAAGCTGACACCGCGCGCGACACATCGTATCGGTCGTTTCCTGAGGGATAACTAATCTTCTTGCTTTATCGCGTGTGCTACAAATACAAATAGACTGAGTGACCCTTAACAGGCATTATCTAATTATCTGGCTGGTGACCAATCGCAGGAGGCGCCTCATCGAGTGCTTGCAGAAGGCCAAGGAATGTGAGCGTATTGCATTCGCTGCAGCCTACGTCGAGTTATTGCACACGGTTTTCATCGTAATAATGAGTGACTATACTGCAACATAATATGTCCAAGTATAGCAGAAAGTCCTATGGCGGTGTGGTGCGGTACATATATTTTGTAGGTAAGTACTTAGTATAAATAAGTTATAGGCATGTACCTACTCATTTTTATTATAAACTTTTCAAATAAAAAAGCAAGTAAGATGTATAAGAATGTCACCTGTTGGCTCTGTTTCCTGAGGTGGGTCCTGTGAGGGTGGGGAGGGATTGTTGTTAATTATACCTTGGATATCTAATATTTGGGATATCATTTAATTACTTACACAAGTAAACCCAAGTTATTTTAAGACATATCTCTATGAAAAATCTCAAAACTATTCTTTGGTTTCTACAATTCCTACAATTTCATAAATTAAAAACTTATTTCTAATAATACTGTATTTTAAGACCATGTCTTGATTCTCGATGGTCTCATCGTCACTCAGTAGAGCTCTGGAGTACACTGTCAGTATCTTCTCTTTTCAGCATTTTTCTGTTCTCTACCAACTTCTTGTACATCAAAATCCGGTTTATTGGCAGGATCATTTCAGTATCTACCTCCTGAAATTATTAATAAGTTTTGAAACCATTAAAAAATACCACCAAATAAATTAAAAGTTAATTGCAGTCTCTCAAGTAGGTACATAGAAGCTAATATTAAGTTTTATTGACTGTGAATTTTACGATGTATTCAAAATTAAGTACAATTTCAGCAGGTTAAATGATACTTACTTCAGTTGGAAAGAATTTTACATCGACTAAAAATATTTTTTCTAATGTTATGACAATGATAATTGGGCCGGTCTGTCTTTCAAATACTTGTATATCTACTGCGTGTTGTTGCTCTGGTAGGCAACACACTCTCTCCATTTTTGACCTCTTGCCATATTTTTGATCACTCGGACGGTACACCCAGATCCATCCACTTCTGTCCCCTATTATAACATTATCCTCATAGAAAAACAATGCAGATACAGGTCTAAATTCCAAATACAAATGTTTGTGTTTATCTGTTTCTACAAAGAACAGATCTCGTGAATAAAAGATGTAGTTGTTGTCGTTTATTGCATGAATAGTGCGGACCTGATCCATCCACTGGGGAGGCAAGTTACTCGGCTTCACCGCCTCCACCTTCCCTCCGCATAGCGTCATAATCTTGCCACAGACTGTGAACACAAATGTTTTGCCATCGACATGTTGTATATGTTTAATTTTATAATCACAATGATGTATGCGCGTCGATTCCAATTCTGGAGCGAGTAGGTCACATACAAATATGTCGCTACAGTAATAGAAATAAAGTCTGTCTTTGCATAGAGAAAATCCCATAGCCTCAAAGTGCTTTTCAGATTGATATTCTGCATTGTCAACCGGCCTTACTATGCAAAGGTTGTAATTGTAAAATAGAACCAGGGCATAGCTGTTGTTAGCAAATCTAAGCTGATATTTGAAAATGTTAAGACATCGAGGTTCTCCACGATTCACGATGTTCATAAACTCATCCACTGGAAATCCTAAATCAATACAGTTAGTATTATAACTGCTAAATTGAATCTTAGACCATTTAACAAGATTTTTATGTATATGGTACCATCTGCATGCAGTGTGCCTTTTCTCTTCTGCTATCCTCGACGCGTATGGAAATGCGTTACGGGAGATTTTCTCCCAGAGGTAATCAGAATCATCTATGATGTTTTTCCACCTCTTGCACACCCGGCGGCAAGCTCCCACTGTCATGCCATCTAATCTAAGTAACACATCAATAAAAATTTCGAGCGGTAGATCGTGTACGGTCTTTATCGGCATCAATTTCATCTTCTTCGCTTCTGTGTTTTGCATTGTAATGTTTTAATTAATAGCTTGTCCCTGAGGCGACCCTAGGCACTTGTATGTGCAATTTAATTCATTGATTTTATATTGTTATCCAGTTATTCAGTGAAAATACCCAATGAAACCGAAATCAATTCATCATTATTTCACAATCTCATATAAATATATAAATCATCACAGACAGAGTGGTGGGTGTCACAGACTGACTGTCTGTCTGTCACTCTGTCTCTGTCCAGTGTCCAGTGTGACAGACTTTGAAATGACAAATCTACTGTAACTCAGGTTGAAAACTTACCAAATTCTACTAGCAATATGCTGGAATCTACTGTAAATTAACTGGGCTATTAATGGTAGGGGAGCCCAAGCGGGGATTTCGGGATTTACTAAAGCGCGGCAGATTAATATACAGGGGGAGGGGGATACCTTGTACCCGGTTAAGTACCTCCACAAAACATGAGGCCCATATATAAGGCCGCCCGTGAAGGATACAGGATCAGATTAGTAAAAAAAAATTGACCATCAGAAATTCTCGAGCGCGTCAGATTAAGGTAGGATGAGTTAATTACATCCTAAAAAGTGTATATTCCACTAATCTGACAATTTAAGAGAGACGTAAAAAATGGGAGGGCAACAAAGTTGTAAAAAAAAAACGTCATCTCGACATTCTCGAGCGTAGCTAAATTTTTTTTTATTTTGAAGGAAATAATTCAAGAATAATGAAAAATATATAATCTGACGATTTCCGCAAGCCGAAATAACAAAAATTCGTCGATAAAGTTAAATGCGTGCAGCTGCGTGATGCCTACATTTCCTTCTCCGCGTTTCTGATTTCCTGTGAATTTGAACCGATTCGGACCGATAGATAGATAGAGATTTTGAGAAATTTTGAAAAATCTCAAAAAAAAAAACAGATTTTTTTTTTAAAGTGTTTTTTTTTTGAATAACTTTTAACCGGCTTTATCGATCAACTTCAAAAACTAATCCGTCTTTGAGCTTAAAAAACCACGTCGATCGCCACCAAGCTGGTCAAAAGCGGTTGATTCGTTCGAGAGATATCGTGAACGAAAGAAACCCGAAAAAGTGTTTTTTCGGGATTACTCCGAAATTTGTGGTTCGATCAATTAAAATTGCAAAATTACTTATGAGGATGATAAAACTGCGTCGAATGCCGCCAACCGCGTGAAAATTGGTTGATCCATTCAAAAGTTATTGCGGTTTGAAAATTCCAAAAATAGTGTTCTATGAAACTTCTGTCAGACTTTCGAGCTGGGAGAGCTCAAAATATCACAATAATTATATTTTGGGCTCAAAAATGTCATAAGTACAATTTTAAGCGCCCAGGAATGGAATTAGCGGGAAGTTGCAGGGATGGCCTTTAAGGTGAACCGTTTTTCTAATTTTTTTTTGTCAGATCAGGCGAATCCCTCTAGATAATCGTCAGATTATGAGACAGTACGTTTAGAACATAAAGATGAACCATATATATCTTAATCTGACGCGCTTGAGTATTTCAAAATGGCGAATTTTTTTTGCACATTATGAAAATGGCCGCGAGTTTGCGTCCCATCGAAATCGTCAGATTAGTGAATAAGAGCTTTTTTTTGGTGCACTTAACACTCCCTAAGAAAATCTGACGCGCTCGATTAAATTTTTTTTTTTTAATTTTCAATCCTTAAATACAACCACCCGCATCATGCAAACGATCAGATTAACATACGTACATTATTAAAAATACGTAGGGCATTGATGCTATCAATATCTGACGCGCTCGAGGATGCCCATGCAACAGTTTTTATTTACATATTTAAAAATCTATAGCCGCTTCCCCCACCGATGTAAAGGTATATATCATATAACATTTTTTTCTTCTTATCATCTAAGCTTTGCATCCCAATAGGTCTCTACGACGCTCGAGTAAATCCCCATTTAGCATCGTGGGCTCCCCTACTATAAACATCAAAAAATCTGTTACACAATCATGGGTAAGTATAAGTAAATATTTTATGTATTTTACATTATTAGCACCTACCAATCTTGAAGTACCTACCTACTTAGTCTGAATCATCATTTACATTTAACATGACATAATGCGATACTTTGATATTTTGTAGTGATGATAGTTCAGTTGGTTCTGTTTATAAATCACACGCCGCTAGACGTGAGTTCGAATCCAGCTAAGGCAGGTATCTGCCGCCAAATCTCAAAGCTATAGGGGTATTCCAGAAGCGGCCCTTGAGAGCCAGTACCATTCTAGACTAACTACCTTCGACCACATCGTCACGATCATGGCAAATAAAGTATACTTATAAAATTTTGTTTTGCTTCTATCAATTATATTAATTTATCACACATTTTTACAAACGAGGTTAATGGGGCCCCGGCATTGATTGTTTAGTCTTGGTATGTTTTCAGAAACACAGAGATTCCGACACATAGAGACACGCATTATTGGAGTATTCCCGTGTGAGAATTGAATTTAGGATATGGTTGCCACCACATTCACAAAAAATACAGCATATTACTAAACATTTGTAAAAACTACCAAAATCTACTGTTTTTTTCCTGCTAGTAGCTGTTACAAGATCCTCGAAAACTACTGAAAAAGTAGGAAACTACTTGGTTTGGTCACGCTTCCAGTGTTCCTGTCTGGCGTCTGCTGTCATTTATTTCCTCTATGGTCTGCCATGAGTGAAACTCGTGACAAGTGTGACCAGTTATTCAGTAAAGCATCCACTGCTTTACTGAATCGTGACTTTGACGATGTAAATAATTGACTTGACTACTTGACCACGATTGCTATATTGCTGTGACTTTCTTAATGTGAAATTAAGAAATACTTATTATAATAAAATACTTGACACTGGCTATATGCACAAACCGTGCGAAGCCATTACTAACACAAAAAAAAATTGTATTTTGTCGCTATTGGTAATTTGGTACAATATTATTGGTAATTTGTACCTACCAATACCCACTTAGAAATTATCGGTATAATGGAATCAAAGCTATTTAAACTTGTGTCGTTATTTCGGTGCCGAATGTATCGGTGTTTTTACATAGGTAGGTACACCTCAAAAATATCGCCCTAACATTGCTTGCCGGAGTTTTGGCAGGAATCCGATAGAGAATTAGTGAGACGTTGTTGGTTTGTATTTCTTACGAGTGTTCATGTGTAATATTGGTGGAATATTAGTCATTGAGTGTTCGTTAACGTGAACGAGTGTGGGCCAACGATATAAACCTAAAAGTCGTGACACTTCGCATTTTTTCCAAAATTCCCAAAAAGTGTCAGTAATGCCTCCACCACCTTACTGAATCATGACTTTGACCATGTAAATAATTGACTTGACTACTTGAAAATGAGGATTGCTTTTCCTATTGTGAAAATAAGAAACAGTTATATTACTTGACACTGGCTAAATGCAAAAACCGTGCGAAGACATAGCTTAAAAAATGCTTGCTTGACACTGGTTAAAGGCACAAACCATGCGAAGCTAAAACTAAAAAAAAGTGCGTGTTTACATTTCCGTCCGCGGGAAACCTAAAATGTGTTGTCGCCCGATCGAATGCTGATTTTCTGTGCTTAGCTTAAAATCGTAGGATTTTAAGCCAACCTAAAGATTATGTAGCTACATCATCCCTGCATTTACTTGCTTAAAACCAGACTACATACCAATGGTACTTCCCTCCACAAGAACTTGGCCAGTGATGTTCTCGAAGTTATGGTGGAAATTGTTTGGTGCCGTGAACACGCGGATGACCTTCTCCTCTGCGGCTGAAGCGAACATCCTGGACGAGACCAGCGCCAGGGACGCCATGTCGTACCCGTGCACTTGCGGCCGCGCAAGCTCATGCCATTCTACGAGACCTACAAAATGCATATTCTATAAGCTGAAATTATCAATCTACTACATACTGTGTCTACTTTATTATGTTATAACTGCCATAATCTGGTAACGTGTTACCTACCATCAGGTCTGTTCCAAGGAGCATGCACTCTTGTTGTCTGGTCGGTGGAGACACTCATGAGGTAGCGTCCTTTGTGGGGTTCCCACCTCAGATCTTCAACTGAGTTGAAATGCCCGCCACATACCACTGTTGGCTTCCATTGGTTCATTTCCTGGAAACGACGACTGAGATAAGGTAGGGATATGGAACATTATAATTGTATTAAAAAAATATTGGGTGGAGCAGCGAGATGCATAAGATGTGGCAGTGGCAAGTAGCATTTTATTTTAACATAGCCCCACACTAGGGATTTCACCTGTGTTGTGGGTACAGCTTACAGACATAATTTCACAATTGATACGGATAATAAAATCATGGAAATGAGGTATCAACTATGTACTAAAAATGCCACCTGCCATGCTGTATAACATCTGTTTTCTGTGCTGATTGGCAAAGACTAACCTCACAATGACTCCAAATATGGAAGCTGCCATTATACCCGTGCCCCAGCACTTGCCCCTGGGGACCAAATCGGCTGCCATAGAACCCTAGACCGTTACCGCCGACCTCTCCCAGGCGCACCCGCTCAGTCCAAACGCCAGTATCACTGTCAGGCTCCCAAATGACAAGCGTTTTATCCAGAGAGCATGATAGGAGACGGTACACTGGCTTTCGTTTACCTGGAAATAGTTTTTAGTATAATAATATATTCTGTGGCAAGAAAAAAACAACACACTTAAGCATAGGTTCGATCTAGATATTTGATAAAATTTGGACCAAAGATAAATCGTAATTGGGTTGTATTGTAACATATATTAGGGTACTTTTTATTCCAAAAGACTACCCCTATAAGTGTACTATTTGATTGTCAAAGAATATAATATAATAATGTACATATATTATGTAAACCAAGAATACCACAGATATAGTGTATACATAATAGCTTACCTTTATGCACATCAAATGGATACCACTGAATTCCATATACCCATCCCTCATGTCCCGCCAGCACCGCTTCAAGCTTCACTGACCACTGCCTCCCGTAGCCTGTGAACAGCTTCTGTTCCACTGCGATGATTCCAGTCGGAGTCAGTTCACCTGCCAGCCTGGGGCTTATCCGCCAAATACGAATGTATGCATCTTGGGATGCTGATGCCAGTAGTATTGTGGTATCATCTGACAACATAAATTGACATGAAACCAAATAATTCATCAAAATACTTAATACAGTAAACTATGAAATTCACATGCATGTATTTACTTTCAACATTACTGGACCAATTTTTATGAAACTTACATGGGACTAAAGTATTACCCTAAAAAAAGCTTAAAATAATGGGGGCAGAAATCTCTTACACACACTATATCATTATGTATAATGAAGTAGTGTTAAAATATATGAAAAAAATATAATGTAATACATGGAAATGCATACTTATTTCCATCACATCCATTGATCTGACCCAGTCCTCGTGTCCCCACATCGAATGCACTCTGTGGTAGTCATCTCCGGTGAACACATGAATCTTGTGGTCGTCCAGTCCACAGAACAGTATCGGCTTACCGGCCGACGGCATGATGTGTGCGCATAGAGTTAGACAGATGCCATTATTGAGTGATATTGTCTGTATCAGCGAGGTTGTGCCTATAATAAGAAATAATGTTTCTATATTCCAATCAACACTCAACTGTTGTAGTTGAATTGGACCACTTGACACTATTTAGGATGAATTAATAAACTGAACCCTTACCATTGCTCCTCTCCCAAACTTTAATTGTGCAATCGATGGAGCCTGTGTAGACCACAAGCTTGGCCCCATAATAAATCCCGTATACAGAAGTTATGCCATCAGTATGCCCAGTCAGAGTGCTTGTTACCTTCCACACTCCTTTCACTGAGCTCCATATTGTTGCAGTTTTGTCTGCAGAGCCAGAGATCAGCTCTGAACAGCTGCCATCGGATGTATACAGCCATCTGACAGTGTTGACTATGGAACGATGGTGGCTCAAAACTGTTATAGGGTCTTTGCATATTTCATTCTGCAAAGAGCAACCAGTTAGGTACATACATTAAATTATTAAATTAACTTTTATGTTGAATCATTAATGATAATGTGTCGTCAAATTAGACGCGATAATAATATAAGCTGAACACGAGTCTTGCTCAGCTTGCCGAAAGTTTGCAATTTTTCGTCTTTTTTAATAATTATATCTAAACAAGTGCAAAAATACTATAGAGGTAAATGTTACCTGGATGGTTAGTTACCTGACAAGCGAGTTTATCTAGTATATAGCAGTGAACCAAACTAAAAACTATGTAATCGATTACAATGGATTGAAGTGAACTTTCCTTTGATTATTTTGAAGTTATATTAGTGTTAAGAATAATATTTCTTCATAGTTTTAGACTTTTTTACTTACGGTATCGTAAATAACAACAGCGTTTGTCGCACCAAAGCAAATTAATCCTTCTTTATTCCAATCAACTATTTCCGGGGTGCGATTACAGCCGACAGCTGTGTACACTTGATTCACAACGACTTTCATGTTTTCAGTTTGAATAATAGTTCTCAAAACATTTATTTCTGTTACCAAAAAGCAAAACAATCGATATATGTTTTTTGAGGTTATCACTGATTGACTGACTTGTTGCAGCTGAGAGCCTGAGACAAGTCGACAACTGACAGACAATGCCAGCTGAAGTAGAATAATGATAGCGTAGCGTTTGTATTCTCTTTGATAATGATTGAAGCATGTAGGTACCTAAGTCATTTTTTTTGTTTGGGATTATGCCTGGATTTTACGTCCCTTTGGCCATGATACTAGGTACCTGTCAAAGTAAACAGAATAATCAGCAGTGCTACCAGTGCCGGTAGACAATTTCGGATGGTAGATTGCTTGAAAAGGGATGGTTTTATAAGAAGAGCATGGTTTTCGAAAAAAAAGTGTGTGCGTGTAACCTTTACGCGCGATTTAAGTAAAACTTTTTTGCGTTGACGGAAGTAACGCTTACTATAGTCTGTGTAGTTTCCGCTATTTAAAAAAAATGGTTAATTTGTGTTTTTGAAATATCGGAAACTACACAGACTATAGTAAGCGTTACTTCCGTCAGAAAAAAAATCTGAGTTATTCCCTAGTCGTGCCTAAAGAAGTTTTACTTCAAAAACAAATCAAAATGAATAGTTTTTATTAGTATAGTAGGTACACGGATCGTGATTTATAATTTAAGAAAGCGAGCACGTCGAATCCTCAATTTATATTTAGAGGTTTCGATTAGTGTGGTAATGGGAACGTAAATGCTAATATTAAAGTGCGAGGGCAGCCATTTTTACGGGATTTTTTTCGTGTGGTAGGTAGTGTGGTATCGGTAATGAATATCAAACATTACTGTTTTCAATCAATGTGTTGACTAAACCATTTGTGTTTTTGAACTTCTTTGGAAGTGTAGAGCCAGGCAGTGTAAAATATCGTGTTTTTCTTTAGTGTTATCGTGTTAGTCCACAATTTTTCTGAATTAATCTGATATTTTAGTGATTTTTGTCAGTTTGTGCGTGTGATGTGATGAGTTTCAGCGACTGACCTAAATAGGATGGTTTTTACCAAGCGACAGAAAAGGAACAGAAAATCATCTGAATGGGACGGTGTGGCAACGCTGATTATGTGCATCAAAATTAGGCAAAGGACAATGACATTATGTGACTTATTGTATGAAAGACTTTAGCATGACTAATAATTTAGCCAGTATCAAGACTGTCAAGTATTTTTTTAAACAACTTTATGCAAAGGAATGCAGCTGCATACAAGAATATCGGTAGGTGTATACATAATATCTATGCGAAGTATTGATACCTTTATCAACATTTCCATAAGCAATACAGATATTTTGGTAATATCGATATCGATCGTTCTGGTGCAAAAAAATAAAATAAGGTCATGATTAGTTGGCCTGTGGACTACTGGTGCAGTACCTATCCTGTTCTGTGCTGTGGCCAGCGCAGCGAGCATATAGACGTAGTATCAACAAATAAACTTGGTAATAGCGTACCTATACCCGAAAGGGACAATACTTTACTGCAATGTATAAATCGGATCAATTTAAACACGATTTAGGTGTATTTCCAATCATTCATGCGACATTCTAAAATGTCAAGATCGCTGGTTACCCCTATAAGTCGGATAAATTTAATACACGTTATTTAGGTGGTGCTTCAATCATTCGTGAGACATTCTAATAAATGTCAATATTGGTTTGCATCTGCAGTACAGTAATACATTAGTGCATACGCCGAGAAAGACAAAACATCATCGTACTATCCTACTTACTTCTTTGTCTATTTGTATATATTTGTCTCTTTACTTCCCCGGATCTTAAGTTAGATGCCAAATCTATTGGATGAGAAATCTGTGGCAGCGAGTGATATTAAATTAATTGTAAATGTCAGATAGATGACAGCTCTGATTTTGAGCGGGAAGCGGCGTAAAATGTAAAATTTAACAACAGCTGATTGAATTGTGATTGTGTATAATTATTGTCTTGTTGTCTTGTGTTGTCTAATTCGTTAACTTTGTTTGCAGTACATTATTATACCGCAGATTTATTTTTAAATTCAATAAAGGCAAAGATGCCTGATATTATGATAGCTGGTATACCAGTCAGCTTCCCTTTTGAGCCTTACGATGTTCAGAGAGCATACATGGAGCGAGTGATCGAAAGCCTCCAGAACAGTACTAACGCTCTACTGGAGTCACCAACAGGTACTGGCAAGACGCTAAGCCTCCTGTGTTCCTCCTTGGCATGGCTTCTTGTTAAAAAAGCGCAATTGCAAATGAACGCACAGGTTGGCAATTTTGCTGAGCATAGCAATTTTACCGGCAATCTACGTGACAACCTAAAATCAGGAGCTGGTAAATCTAAGGATAACCCCACCTGGGGAATGCCTAAAATTATCTACTCTTCGAGAACTCATTCACAGCTAACGCAAGCCATGCAAGAATTAAAGAGATCTAGTTACAGGCACGTTAAAGCTACAGTTTTAGGTTCGAGAGATCAAATGTGTATCCACCCTGAAGTTTCCAAAGAGACCAACAATATGAACAAAGTACACATGTGCCAGTTAAAAGTAAAATCAAGGACATGCCACTTTTATAACAATGTGGAATCTAAAAAGGAGGACCGGTCTGTGAAAGGAGATGAGATTCTTGATATAGAAGACTTAGTAACTGTGGGGAAGAAATTAAAATGTTGCCCTTATTACTTGTCAAAGGAACTGAAGCAAGATGCTGATATCATTTTTATGCCTTATAACTATCTTTTAGATCCCAAATCTAGGAAGGCAAATGGGGTAGAACTCATGAATAACATTGTTATATTAGATGAAGCACATAATGTTGAGAAAATGTGTGAGGAGTCAGCATCTTTGCAGATGAGGACAACAGACGTGGCTTTGTGTATAGAAGAAATCACTCATATTATGCGGACTTTTAGTGAAACTGGTGAAGAACAGATGGACATGACTGTGGATAGCGCTCAACCGAAGGATTTTACCTGCGATGACTTGTGTATATTGAAAGAAATGATGCTTGCCTTAGAAAAGGCAATAGATGAAATTGATGTAGGAAAAGAAGGAAGAACATTTCCAGGTGGGTTTATATTTGAAATTCTCTCTAAAGGGGAGATAAAAGACCAAAATCAGATGTCTGTGATAACATTAATTGAAAATCTTATTCAATATCTATCTACTGCGAGTGCCTCGCCATTTCAAAGGAAAGGTGTTGGATTACAGAAAATTGTGGACTTACTAAATGTTGTTTTCTGCGGCACCACTCATGCATATAAAGAGAGAATCAAGTTGTGTTATAAAGTGCACATTCAGATTGAAGACAAGAAAAATAATAAGAAGTCTGATGGTTGGGGTGCTCTGAAAGCCGTTAACCCTAAAACAGCTGAGAGAGTTATCAGCTATTGGTGCTTTAGCCCAGGGTTTGGAATGAAACAACTTACTGATCAGAATGTTAGGAGTATAATACTGACCAGTGGAACCCTCGCACCTTTAAAACCATTGAAATCTGAATTGGGTATCCCTATTGGAGTACAATTAGAAAACCCCCATATTGTAAAGGGCAACCAAGTATGTGTAAAAATTATAGGCCAGGGTCCTGATGGTACACAGCTCAATTCAAATTATCAGAATAGAGACAACCCTAAATATATCTCGTCATTAGGAAGAACTATATTGAGTTTCAGCCGTGTTATCCCAGATGGTCTATTAGTGTTTTTTCCGTCTTATCCTATAATGACCAAGTGTCAAGAAATGTGGCAGTCAGAAGGGATTTGGTCAAGCATCAATAATATTAAACAAATATTTGTAGAGCCACAAAGGAAAGACACATTTAACACTATCATAAGTGACTACTACAGTAAGATTAGTGACCCTAATGCAAGAGGAGCATGCTTCATGGCCGTTTGTAGAGGAAAAGTGTCTGAAGGTTTAGATTTTGCGGACATGAATGGCAGAGCTGTCATAATTACAGGGTTACCATTTCCGCCATTAAAAGACCCAAGGATCATTCTCAAGAAGAAATATTTGGATGAGCTTAGAACTAAAGACAAAGATTTTCTTTCCGGAGATGACTGGTATACTCTCGAAGCTACAAGAGCAGTCAATCAGGCCATTGGAAGAGTGATAAGACATCAGAATGACTATGGAGCAATTTTGCTTTGTGACAGCCGATTTAGTAGTCCTAGGCTGAAGGGCCAGCTATCTGCATGGTTGAAGGATCACATCAATGTCTCGAACAAGTTTGGTGAGACAGTGAGTGAAATATGCAGGTTCTTCAAAACTGCTCAATCAACATTACCCTCTCCTAAACTGAAAGCTCTTCTACCGAATGAATCAAATAACAGATTCTCTGATACGGGATCTTTGCATCCTAGTGGTGTGTCATTCCCTACAACCAGTTCAAGACCTGTGAAAACTGTAGCAAAAAAATCTGTTAGCCAGTACCCTAACTCAAATGAAGTTTATGCTGATTTTTCAATGGATTTCTATAAAAATTCAAAGTCTTCTGCCTATGTGAACGAGTTCAAGCCGAAAGAAACTAAAGATTTGTTCAGTGCTTTGGATAGGAGTAATAGTAGTCCAGTCACTGAAAACACAGCACAGTCTTTAGTATCAATTCATAAAAGAAATGCCGAAGATACAAGTGTTGTATCTGTAGTGAAAAGAAAGAAACTAAAAATTAAGCCATTTGGATTTGAGGAAAACTTGAACAATAGTGGAGAGAAAAAATGTAATCTTGTAGTGGTTGAAAAGGAGGCCCCTTCATCTCTGGTTGATTTTGTCAAGGAAATTAAAGTTCTTTTACAGCCTGATCATTATAAACAATTTCAAACTTCTATATCAACCTACAAGAAGGAAGGAGACTATTCAATATTTTTGAATACCTTGTCTACTTTGTTAGAAAGTGGCAAAATGTTTTATCTATTTAAAGGCATGAAGAGATTTTTAAAAGATGAACACAAAACTATGTTTCAGGAATATTGTGATAATGTTAAGTTGGATAGATGATCTATTTTAAAATAAGCATAAAATGTGTAGCTAAAATTAATTTATTATTCTACTTATTACAATTACATATTATTAGAAAACATTTTTGGGAGCTTCATTTATCTTATTTCCTATTTTAACAGAGTTAATTCTGAGTATGGTCTGTGATGCCCGTTGGAAGTTGATTCTCATGAACTGCTTCCTCCTTTTTTTCTTGAAGTGTGTTCTTGTGTGAGACAAGCCTTTGGAAATGATAGTGGCAGTCACATTCACTAACCCTGCTTGAACTAGAGGCCTTCCTATAAGGGAGAAATCTTTGCTTCCTGCTAATAGAATCTTATCCAACCTTATTTGGTCTCCGATGTTAGGTGGCCAGTATCCTTCTACTACGAGCAAGTCTCCATCAGTTACACGCCATTGCTTCCCCAGAAGATGGACTATGGCAAAGTTGCGGGTAGCATTCTGTTCTATCAACTTATTGCACGTTTCTATAACACTTTTAGTAGTTTCTGCAACTGTTTTATTCTCTGTAGGTGCGAGGTTTGTTATAAATCTGGAGAGTATTCCGCCTAAAATCAGAAAACCACAGGTTAGGCGACCTCACCAAAGAATAATTTGAACAAGACTATTTTGGTAGGTAATAATTACCTTGGCCACTCGTGAACGCGCTGGCAAGTCTTTGCAAGCCAGCTCTGATCATAGCCATGATAAATTACACCTTTTATTGGTGTGTTCGAATGAGAAATTAGAAATTATTGAAAACCTAAAAAGATACAAAACATATTCTCGTCTGACTGATGTCTGCTGTGACATAGGTAAGGTAACCTCTAAACTAAAATCAACGACAATGGCATATTGGTCCACAGATTATACGATACCAGTTACTGGTGCGAAGTTAGCTTTTTTTGTTTAATTATAGCTTCGCACGGTTTGTGCACTTAGCCAGTATCAAGTATAATAATATTATAACTTATTTTCACAATAGGCAAGTAAAAGCATAACCTAACGCAATCCTAGTGGTCATAATTATTGTAGCCAAGTCAATTATTTACATATTCAAAGTCACGACCCCAGTGGATGCTTTATTGAAACTTCCTGGCAATTTTAGAAAAAATGCGAAGTTACACGCTTCTTGGGTTATAATAATTTGCTCGTGCACGTTAAGGAACACTCAATGACTAATATTCCACCAATATTACACATCAACACTAGAAGAAACACAAATATGAGAAAAAAAATACAAAACCAACAATGTCTCACTATTGGAGTCTCGCAAAAAACCGGAGCTAGCTTTAATGATAATATTGATATTGACAGAAGGCAGAAAACAATCACCTTCGTTCGTTCAGAAATGTAATAGTTTTCATGGCTACTTTAGGTACCATTGATAAAAAAATTGCTTTAGCTTTGGCAGTTGCCACCCTGATGATTAATTACACTTTAATGCATCTTTAACGTTTAGCTGTTCATTATACTACGAGTAATTTTTATTGAATATAATTATTTACTCAATAATCGCACCTATCTACCGATCTAGGTACCTACCTAGTATGTGTGATAAATTTTCCCGACCTTCGGCGTGTCTGTTCCAAGGTGGTATACCTAATGTAAATCTAAAAGCTAAATTATAAAGCTTATCGGTCTAATTTGGTTTAGTTTATAGAAACAGTGGCTTCTTAGAAGAATAAGGGGCATTGTAGTATACCTTGGGAGTAATTATACTACCTACTTACCATCTTCCTTTCCATATTACAAGGCATCTCTTTACTTCTGGCAAATAGATGGGACCGTAGAGAAAGGTGCTACATGAGGGTCGATTGCAATCGATTCGAAGTGGTTTGTTATAAATATTAATATAATCAGTAGGTACAAGTCATATAGGTATTCAATAGGGATGATCATTTCAACTAAAATAATATAGCAAAGGCGCGGCATAAATTTTTGGTCTACGATATTTTTATTTTATTTGGGAGGTGCTAAGATTACGAATACGATTATTCGTCTATTTATGATTACTTGCCAATCTCAGCCAATCTTGGTGTAAGTACATGCACCTATCTATGATTTTCAAATACCGCTACGCTCAACGCTATGCTCGTTTTGTTTATGCTCGCTTCGCTCGTGCTTGTTTAATGATTCATGCTAATTCTATTCCTAGTTATGCTTTTTTCTGGACCTATCTACACAATATAGGCTCCAAACGCTAGAACGTTAACCGCTAATGGGGCATAAAATACAAACTGTTACGTGTACCCAACCCACACACTACTTACACACACACGCCTCACTCATATTTATAAATTACCTACTAGCAGTTACCCGCGACTTCGTCTGCATTTAAAGAGGTAACACCTGTTCGAATCTCACATAAACTACTCATTCATACATTCATTCGTTCATAGTCTTAGCCATCATTCATCATTATCTGTGCATTCGTTCACTCATTCGCTCTCTATAACGAAGCCAACAAGATGGCAGCTTGATATATGTAACGCTTTTGTAATTTTATATTTTAAATAAACCTATGGAGAAACAAATCCCAAAACTATTTATTTATGTGCCAGAATAACCCAACCAGTGAATCGGCACAACACCTAGTAGGAATATAATGTGTAAACTTCGTACGCTATTTTAATATTAATTGTACACGTCATGTCTCAATATCTCTCATCTCCCCGTCTCGCGTCTCTAGTCTCACGTCTCCCATCTCCCCGTCTTCCCATCTCCCCGTCTTCCCGTCTCCCCGTCGGTCGCTCCGTCTCAACGTCTCCCCGTCTCCACGTCCCTCCGTCTCCACGTCTCCGCGTCTCAACCATCTCCCTATCTCCCTATCTGCCCACACACAGACGCTCCGCTCACTCACTCCCTCTACTCTATCCCCCCAAAAATTCATTACTATCCATTTAGTCGCGGTGGTTCATAGAATGTATGTAGGTACGTACAGTGAACATACGTACAGTCTTACAATGTACGTACATACTACCCATACTAGGCCTCCCATTGACAAGCATTTATTTGTTTTATTTTTCTGTTCTGTATATTACTTATTTTTATTGTTATAATTATATGCTGTTCAATAAAGAGTTATTATAATGTAATGTATACTAGGTATATAATAATAATAAGATTATACAATAAATAATGTGAATAATAATAATAATTCAGCCTGTAACTGTCCCACTGCTGGGCAAAGGCCTCCCCTCACTTTCGTAAGGAGGTAGGTACTAGGTACATAGGGGTGTATTATTAATTACTAAAAATGTTATCCCCTTGTTTTGCCTCCAGGGATGATTATGCAGAAAAGCTGAAACACGTTATATCTTTATTTTTGACCAAAAGCTTAATAAATATCAATTATCAGATTCTATACCTACTTGAGAAATTATGGATTGTCTTTATTTATTTATTTATTTATTTATACTTTAGCACACAAAATATATATGTACAAGGACTTAATGCTAAGTAGCATTCTCTACCAGTCATCCTGGAGGTGCAAGCAAAATGGTGGAGGCGGCAAAATAAACAATTTAATTTAAATTACAAAGTTTCAAACCCTATTTCACCTCCTTAGAGATATGATTTGAGACAAAAGATAGTATGTCAGTCAAAAGGGTCCAATCTATCTCTATACCAAATTTCATCTAAATCGGTTCAGCCATTTAGTTATGAAAAGGTAACAAACAAATAGACAAACAGATAAACATATGGAGTTCTTTCGCATTTATAAATATTAAGTATGGATTACACTTGTAAAATACAGGTCAGGTGAAACGAAAGCTCCATTTTCGAAAGCTCAGCTGTGCGGGGCTCGGGCGTTGCCGGCGGGCCTCGGGCGGCTTCGGTGGCGTCTGGGATGCGTTGCTATGGCGACACGCGCCCAACGGTGGCGCGGTGGCCGCAGCCGAAAATAAACACGAGCGAGAGCGACCGCTCGTAGTGCCGCTCGGAAAAATGGAGGGAGAGAAGTTCTCACGAAATTATATTTTGAACTTACAAAAGTTTACAACATTAGAAAAGTTTTGAAACTTTTCATTACATACCTACAAGTTTAGATTTAATTCAATATACCTGCCTACTTATTACCTTCCTGTGTGTTAATAGAACAGTGAGCTACAAGGTCCTGAATGCACCGGCGTTACTAAGTTTTCCCGTCGCAGGCAATCGCCACCACCACCGCGCTGCGATAGCTTCTGATCGGTCACGTGTTTACCCACTTAAGTTTACCGGGGCTTTTCCACGTGTACCTCACCCGGAGGCCCGGGGCGGCGCGGCGGGCGCGGCGCGTGGAGGGGCGCCTGCGCGCGCACGGCGGGGCCTCAGTCGCTGGGCGGCGCGCGGCCGGCCGGTCGATAGCTGCGTGCCGAGCACGGCAACCGCCATGTCCCACGATCCGTGGACGCGCGACGCCCGACGCGCCGCGTAGTGTTGTGCAGTGCCCCCCTCACCCCGCCGGCCCCGGCCCACAGCCCCGAGCTTTCGGAACGAACCATGTGTTACGTATCGATGTGACATGACATGCGCTCGTGATTCAGGACCGGACCTCTGAATTTGCGGGTGAGCGCTCCGCACTTCACGCACGCTCTGACGAGCCCTGAACCATTGCATTTCCACCCTCTATTATACGTAGCTTACCCTACATTAGTGTACGGCTTGCGTCCCGCACATCAGCGTGCACATCAAAACATCACGTTGCAAACATCAATCCTGGGCAATGACGCCTGAAAAGACACTTGAGCCCAAGTGTTCCACGCAGCTTCATCCAATTTATTAGATTCGCGAACGGCCGCCGACAAACACTTGGCAATGGAACAAACTTAGGATGGATTCTCGACTATAGCCCTTAGCTGAGTTTTACACGAGACTCGCTCCGTACATACAAGATCTGATAGTTGCCATACACGTACACACAAACCTCTATCTAGGTGACTTAGGTTAGGGTAGGAAATGAGATGATGCTCCGAGCGAGGGTAGCAGCTCTGAGAGGTTATTGACGGTCTATAGATAAGGATACGTAAAGGTATTGTTCGTTGCCTGTGAACAATTTCGTGAAGCAAACAGACTTTAATTAATTTTGAGGGTAGTGAGCTGAAATTGGGAATTAAAGACGATATTGGCAAAGTTTCGGGCTCGGTAGGTGATTTTCTACGTAAATTACTTGTTTCAATCAAAATATTGGCTGAAGCAATAGAAAGTTGTTGCGTTCCGTTAAATTTGCTACGAATTGGATTGCTACGACGTGCTACGAAATTGCTACGAGCGGTACGTCGACGGTCGAAGTGGCTTTGTAAAAGAATTAAACGCGTCCGGCGATTATTGCCTTTTTTGTTATCTCTTATCAAGCCATTTTGTTTGGAGAATATCAAAATAATGTGTACGCATTTTCATAGATGTCGCTACGTGTTTGATTGGGCTCTTACTACGACATAATATAATGCCATACCTACCTTTGACTTATACCTACTAATTGATCATTTATGTGCCCCATTGCTGACTATAATCTATGTTATATTAATTTTCTTTCGCGGTAAACACTACATTTTCTCACCCTTGTTTCATAGAATAAGTTTATTCTGACATTTAAAAGGTGGTGAATGATTTGAAGGGATGATTATACAGAACGTTAAGTGCAACACCATAGGCCGTAGGGTCATAGCCGGCTAACAGATATGAAGGAAAACATCGTCATAAACTTTAATGGTAATGCAATATTAGTTAGTATCCGCTTGGTTTGCTCACACTCAAGTAGAATACCTATCAGCAGATTCAGGTAATTCCGTTAGACATTCTGGACAGACTTCTATATTAGATTTAGCGTGTTGAACACTTTCGACTACCTACATAGTTACTTAACGAAATGAGATAGGAAATAGTCAAACGATAGCTATATCTTACACATCAACATATAGGTAGACACCAGCTGGATGACCGACCTTTACTCGGTATTTTTTTTTTAAATATAAATTGTGTTTTTTGGAAAAAAAAGTAGTATTATTATTCGCCAATAGATGTCAGGAAGAGTCATATTTTTCAGTTTGGGACTACTCAAACGCCTCCTTTTTGTTATTTTTCTTCCAAGTTTATGTTTAAGTTGATAAAACACGAATAAAATGACATATTCTAAAAATGATTCGATTTATCGCCCCCGAAACCCCCTATATACTAAATTTCATGAAAATCGTTGGAGCCGATTCTGAAATTCCAATTGTATATATATATATATATATATACAAGAATTGCTCATTTAAAGATATAAGATATAGTATATACGTAAAGATCATATACCTCGATACTCTTCAGATATTAAGCAATATTCTTTTTTAGTCAATTAACAAAGACACCTCATCAGTGTTATCGTTTTCCAGCTACTGTCCCAGCAATTGTCAGCTTTCTTCTTCCACTAAACCGGGCAGTAACCTGGCCGCAGCGTCGTAAAGTCTCACTCCAGGATGCAAATCTGCTGAGAATCGACAACCATAAAATATCCCTTACGTCGCCGCCAATAAAATAGATAGTAAATCTAGTCAAAATTTGGATTCCGGCGATACGAGCGATCGGAGATTGGTTGGCGGTGAGATGTTTGATTTTATGTTTCCATTTTGGATCGGTACAAGTGCCTTCGAGAATTTAACCAAAGGTGAGATCTTCTGGGTATAAATGGTAAGCTGCTGCACAAAAAATAGCAGAAAAGCAGCTAATAGCACAATATAAAAGCTTTTTAGGGGCCCAAAGGGTAAAACGGGACCCTAATACTATGACTCCGCTGTCCGCCCGTCTGTCTGTCTGTATGACGTCTGTCCGTCTGTCACCAGGCTGTATCTCATGAACCGTGATAGTCAGACAGTTGACATTTTCACAGATGATGTATTTCTGTTTTCGCTATAACAACAAATATCTACGAAAATCAGCAAAATATGGGGGTCCCATACAGCCTACATCATTTTTTGCCATTTGTATAGATAATGGTAGGTATCTTTCATGCATGAGTCCGATTCGCACTTGGCTGACATTTTTGTCTTCGATTGAAATAAATTGTAGAATATTAGTACTCGTTTTTTTTTTGGGATTCACTACTTGCTTTGCCAATAGTCTAGTTGCCAACTCTCATCAAGAAGTTTCAACCAATACAGCTCATCTCAGGACTCAATTGTTGAAACAACGACACGATTTAATAAGTTGTCTATTCAATACATTATGTATGACATTAGTTACCGAGTATATGTATGGTTCGGCAGTGCCAACGCGAATAGACTCGCGTGGGATACTTTCACTACTAGGGCGATTTTTTCATCATCATCATCATCAGCCTGAAAAAGTCCACTGCTGGACATAGGCCTCCCCTACACATAGGCTTCCCCTACATTAGGGCGATTCTTTGCCAGTTCTTTACTTGAAAAAGTATTTAGAGCTCGCAATGAAATGGCCTTTACTTTTCATCTGAGCGCAAACTCACGCCACTATTTTTCAAAACTCACACAGTCCGCAAGGTTTTGCGTCACGCTCGCAGAGCCCGTAGGAAATAGCCGTAAGCCATGCGGTTGTTTTGCTTCCAAACGCCGGCACCGGAGCCGCAGCAGGTGGAAATTACGTCGCGAGTGTTCAACATGAATGTTCGATTTCCATACATTTGGGAATTGTACAGTTTTGCGGGCAATACGCGCAATGCACACCTACTTAAAAGTATGGTTATTTCTTATTAATTACAAGACAATTATGCAATATGTACACTCTGTAGCTTTTAAACCTAGATATCTTGATAATTACTAATCTCGTTGTGTAAAGTTCGTATGTATAAAGCAATATATTGATCACTAGCTGCGCCCCGCGGCTTCACCAACGTGTGAAATAACTAAAAGTAATGAAAAATATTTCATAACCTATTCCTGGATTGATTGTATCCACACCAAACTTGTTTAGTTATAGTTATGCCAGAGCTAAGTGGCAACAAACGCACACACTCGAACTTTACATTT
Organism: Hylaea fasciaria; assembly: GCA_905147375.1. Taxonomy (NCBI): domain Eukaryota; kingdom Metazoa; phylum Arthropoda; class Insecta; order Lepidoptera; family Geometridae; genus Hylaea; species Hylaea fasciaria. Next base: position 734,813 of record LR990194.1, read on the forward strand.
ATAACATAAGTAGAATAACATTATCTAAACCCCACTACTCCTATGACGCGAAGTCCGCGCAGATATTATTTCAAAAGCTTAGAATTTAAAGCTACAATTCCCAGAATGCCTAGGAAAGGTCGAAACTGATCCGACACTCCCTGTAAACAAGTTTTAAATGTTTCCAGGCCAATTATTACTTAATCAACATACAGCCACCTGGACCGGCGTCCAAAGAATGTTTGTCGTAAATACCTAATCCTGCCAATTACTAGGGACCGTAACGAGTGCTGCTAAGCCAGGGATCCCCAGGTCAGAAATCGAAGCGGTCGTTAACCCAGGTGGGAGCCAGCCCGATAAACAAATTAACAAAACGTAAAGGCACGCATTAAACTGTTGGATGAATTAATTATAGGCTGGGGATTTGGCGATTTTATTTTAATGAGAAAGTGTTGTAGGGGAATCCGCGTAAGTGTCGGTCCTCACGTATATAGGGTTACGTAAATATAAAATATTTGGCAGGCTTCTTTTGTTTTCAAACAATTTTCGTTTACCTTGATTCTGTTGTGAGGTTTGGATGTGTCAGTCGGTTGGAAAGTTATCTCGTGACTTACGGCAACTCGGCTAGTTAGTTAAGAATAGTTTCGTGTGTTTGACTGAGTCAATATACCTTTCTTTTTTTATTGCGTGCGAATGAGGTAAGTCTCTCGTCTTCACTGAGCCCGACTTTTTGCACTCAGACACGAAGTAAAGGCCCGTCCATTACCTCGAATTACGCGTTAACAGCTCCACAGCAACCGCTCGAGTTTCATCAACGAAATTTCCTTCTTCAGAATAACCAAAATAATGATCTCAAAAACGCAATGTAGGTTAAAGGATTCCCTTCGGAGAGGATGCTATTATCCTCAGCGTTACTATTATCAGTGGGCGCCACATTTTCCTTAAAGGAGTAAGGCAGGGGATGTATTAAGACACTAACGAGAACCCATCACCGTCTATAAGGCAGGTAGAGGAAGATGCTCCAAGGCCCGTATTTATAGAGCTTTTACAATAATTTGATAGTGTCTCGGAAAAGGTTGAGCGTGAATTGAAGCATAGCATGAGTTGGTTTTTTATTAACATTTTGTCATTCACATATTAACATCTTCAGTTCATTACGACGTAATCGAATATTTAAAAAATAATTTAAACAAATCTTATCGTTTATTTTTTTATTAAGAAACAGCCATAACACCATAACAGTACAAGTACCAATGCGACATTATGACGACAAGTAAAAAACTAACAACGTATAAAAAATATGAAAAATAACTTATAAAAATAATTAAATCATAATTAATTGATAATCATGTGCCAACCCTTGTAGGAGATTGGCACAGTGAAAGGCATGTCACACCTATCTAAATAAAGAAACATGTAGACTGCATGATTCATCAACGACGAATAAAACCACTCGAGTGAAGTACCTATATAAAATAAAGAGGTTTTAGTTACCTATCCTATTTAAAAGTGGATTTATATATAACGCATCACGATTATATACCTAGATACTGACATTACTGACTCCATATAGATTTCCTGTATCAAGGGAATTAGACACTATCTAAAGTTTTTGCAGTCAGATGCTTTCGAACTCACGCTTAGCAACATGTGATTCGGCGACGAAATAAAACCCCACGCTTTGCAGCGGGCTCAACGTCAATACGTCACGTCATTACCTTTATTTGAGACAAACTCAAGAATGACGTCAATCGTAAGACTGAAATCTTACGACTACCGATACGCGTGTACATTGTACAACCTAGCGAACCGCTGAACAACCCCGAGGCTGTACAGTAATAATTACAATGTCGGTTTGTTTAACTACGAGGAACTTATACGAGTTTGTTTGCGCAAGATGGTTTTACTTGCGGTTCTCGCACGCAACGCTTAACCGGGAGTTACATTGTTTTGATTTCAGCAACGGTGTTTATACGGTTCTGTTTTGATAAATGTTGTACAGAATACGGTTATGGTGTGTGGTTGTGGTCTGGCTGAGTGCAGTCTGCCGTATATGTTACGACTGTCTGTAGAGTACTTTGAAGAAGATACTTGCGCACACTTCCATTTCTGAATAAGGTTCCGTGGCTTATCAGATATATTTTTTGTCTTCTAACTAGGTTTTTTCCATCAATGGAATCAAAAGCGGCGAACATTACCCTGCTAAGAAAACTTTCTGAGAGTGAAAGAGATAGAGAGTGTATGTATTAATAATTTATATTATGTTAGGCAATAGCGGGTAGATATGACGTCCCATGCCCATATTATAATATGACAGTATCAAAAATGTATTATTGCTCATAATATTTTCCACCACCATTTCAAACTATGATCGCAAGATTTCAACTGCATTTTGATTACAGCTTTTTATTAACATGAATGAGTGAACCTAAAACAGTGTACAAATTGCCAAGAAAAGTAATCCATTAAAACCCAGATGTAGGTTATCGGCTGCAGCCGCATCTAGCCCAGCCTTAAACCGCATGCCCGCCGCAGCCAGACGCGCTTTAAAAAAAATAAAATTTAAAAGTCCCAGCTCGCTTACGTCACGGGGGCGTGCGCGTGACGTCACCAGCGGAAATAGACCGGCGGGGAGGGGGCGCGGCCCTTGCTCACTCCCCGTTCTATTTTAGACCCAGTTACATACCATCAAGGTTTTGTTTTGAAAACATGCAGTTATATGTGTGTCAGTGCGTCATAGGATTGTGGATTCGGTATAATATTCGATAACTGCTATTTTTTATATGAAATTAGCAGTGTGCCTGTGACGATAGGAATGCTATATCGGCATTTAATATTTTTAACATGAACCATGTAGTGTTAGCTGTCGTAATAAGCAGGGCAGTTACCAAAGTTTGTGACTTTTTAAAATGTATGCTATGATTTTCCTATATGTATGTAGGTATGCACGTGCTATTCACAGACGCTGTAAGTACATGCGAACTAGACAAACAAACGTATATACAGTATGTTATAAATGATAATATCACAGCTTTATACTGTAATAATATGTTGTATGGCGGTGTCATCCGATTGCAGCTAAAAACTCTCAGATAAGCTCACCTAATTATATTTCTTTAAAGTATGTAGTCGTATTTGATAAAGGTCGGAAGATGGCAATAATTTCTGTTTTATGACTCAAACACCTAAATCAGAATACTCGATAGAATTTGATCCCAAGTACTGTGGCAAATATTAAGGAAAAATAACGAAATTTGTAGAATAATCACAAATATCATGCTCTGCCTAATCAGTCTCTCCAACCTCATGTTTCCCTTTTTTTTAAATACTGCCTTTTTTACACGTTACTTTTTATAGTTTTCAGTTAACCACGAAACAGAATGTTACTGAATGAAGTTTGTTTCAATGTTGTATTTAGTCTTTAATTTATATGAAGCACTTCATTCACAAACCATATATGGTCACATGTATAGGCAAGCAATTTCATTCCCACCGTTATGAATCTCCCTAGGTAATAAAATTAAGGCATCAACCGAGACTGTGGTTTACTTAAGTGGGCTAAGTAAACGCAAATATGCAATGCATTTTAACTAACCATGTTTATATCGGGATACAATCTCGACATTGGCAATGTAGTATCATTAAACCGGGGCTTGCTGTAGTAAACAGAACAACTATCGCAGAGAAATAGTTGATTACGTTTTGGTATTATCATCAAAAATATACTTTGTGCCATCTCATCAACCATCTAACGCCTGCGTCTAAGCCGTAATTCTGACGATGCACTTTTTTAACTGTATATATAGGCTATAATATATTTGACCACATCTGGAACCGAACTGATACTTACGTTGAACCGATCTATCGAATGACGCAACAGTGGTTTCTCTTGATCTTATCTCGTTGACTGTTCGCAGTGCAACATTAGCAATAGTCACCCAATTTTTATTCTTCATTAAATGTACCCTTTGAAGTCACAAGCTAATTGCCTGCTCATAAATGGCGAGCAAAAGGAGTTCTCTAATCATTGTTTTCAATGACGTCTTGACAACAACGCCGCGCACCGCAATAGCTAGCCGATAGAGATATTATGCTAGAGCGGATTGCGAATAATCAGAGCGACGTCCGCGTGAAACCAGATCCCAGGCGTAATGCTATGCCGTGAGAAATAGAGACGCAATTATAGGCACACTCTAAGCTAGAGCGAGACATGACATAAGCAATACACCCCCGTTAATTACCACAGATTTATGCAATGTATTACCGTGGCAGCGCTTTTCGGCCGGTGTTTTACTGGCATAAAATTGCGGAGAAAAAAACCTAAATTCCAATCAGGGTGTCCCGCCAGCGGTTCTTAAGAGCCAGCCTTCTTAGCTGAGCATGTTCACCACCTTCGACCGCATCGTTACTTAAGACCCAGTGAAATAGTGGTCAAAAGCTCAAGTATAAAGTATACAAAAAGAGCTCTTGTGCAACCACTATAAATGCGCTTCAAAAACCAACCAGTACAGTAGCTCAATTCTGCAATGCAAATGTTTTTTTTGCCATTTTACTATCTGTGTTGTAATTCAGTGTGATTAAAAATACCGGCGTACTAAAAAAACTGTTTCCGCAATCACGTCAAACAGAATCAATCCCTCATCAAAAGGCCTTCAGTAGACGAGTTCGTAGCAAACAGGAGCCCCTCCCAGCTCCCCCCGAGTAATGTCGCATTTGCTGCGAATAGCGCAAGGCCGCGGCATTGGACTACTGCCGGCGAAAGTGGGATAGTGAATGACGGCCGTCGGCTATTTTTGGAAAATCAGTAATCCAGAACGGTAGACGCGGAAATAGAGGCAATCGACCGAGTTTTAGTAAGACGATTGTTTCGCTTTCTATACCGTACTATTGATATAAATAAATTATGTGTTGTTTAGCCGGAGATTCAAGGAGACGCGATAAACATTCAGTTATAACGAGCGAACAGTCCCGTGGAAGATCTTGAAATGTACGTTTATTTAGTGTAATATTATAGGCAGGCAAACCATCAGGCCACCGCCCAGATCATGTTGTCTTTTAGTTGAATAAAACAACAATATTTGTAAAGAGATAGGCAGGCACCTGTTCTTGAATACTGAACCGTCTCCTACAACCCTACATTTTATGCTCAAGAAAGCTTTGAAACGTTTTCCAAAGGCACCGCTGAAACAGAAACGCGCCTCATATATTTTCTCATGCATTATTTGAAGAATTCTAACTAGGTGCTAGTTACAACACGCGCGCTATATTGCGGTCGTAGCTCGTAGCAAATTTCGTAGCACGTAGCACACGCGTAGCACTTTTGCAGCGTCAAACTACAAGAACGTAGTAGAGAAACAACAGAACACAAATGCTAATCTTAGACGAAATATACTGTAGATTCCCGATCGCAGCTCCAAAATGGCCGGCATATGTCTTGTTTTGAACAACGCTATTGCTGTGTGTTAAGGTTAAAAATTATTAAATGAATATGCTTTGTTTAAAAAACCGTCACAATTGTTTTACAAGAAAAACTTAGATATAGAGTAAAATCTCACCTTAAATGAAACAATATCGGCTTGATCCGCATTGACGGGTGGACAGTTTTGAGATTTAATTTTCATAGAGACTGTATCTATTTGATCAAAGATGCTAATATTATACGGTGCTTGTTGTATGTAAGATGAATATTTGTTGTTTTACCATCTACTGTGGGGCCACTTTAAAATACGGAACCATCCTAAAAATGTTGATATTTAAATCAGTTATACACAAAAACGCTCCGTAGTAACGCGTGCGTGTTTCATAAAATATCCAAGCTAATTGAGAATACGAGTATTTTATTATTACAAGGAAAACGGCAACAATTTTACCTCTCACGTTATTTAAGTAAAACACACGCCATAAAAATGTTTTGTAGCAACAGCACTACGAATTAAGTTGAGACAGCTTAATTAGGGCGAAAATCCTACCGGAGACTTAACGTCGGTTAAAATTAGCCAGAGAAGTTTAATAACTTAGCAGGGTTCTGTGAAACTAAAATGTTTTATTGCACGTCTTGTTGATGAAGGCAAAATAAAGTAATAATCTGAGCTTTACATCGCGAAAAGCGTTTCCATTGACTAACTATTAAAGGTCTGTCATCTTCTCTATCACGCTGTCTAAGGGACAATTTCCAAAAATCACCACGAATATACTTCTGCTTCTTACAGAAATATCAGGTTGCCAAATATTTATCCGGAGGTAGTTTATAATAACGATAATCCTCCCCATAATCGTGGTCCTTCCAGATTTATCGAATCACCGAAGATACCGTTCCGTCGACCACAGCGGAGATGGGGGATGGTTATGTCATAATATAAAACTAGGGATGTTATTGATGTTCTTATCCGTAATAGAAATTAACGGATATCGACAATCGTAATAAAAACCGATAAATGACGTAATCTTTGTTAGAAGGCCTGTGCTCCTGATTAAGATCGTAATAGGCTGATGATGATGATTATGATTAATTATTACGGATAAGTTTCAGATATGAAAACTATTAAGAAGGCCACTTGACCACTAACCATTAACAATATAAAATGTACACGCGATTTTAGCCGATCATAGCAATTTATCTTTGCTATTTGATTTAATTTGTTCAAAAGTCTCGGATGTATGAATGAATAAAACCATGGCCTGAATATAAAAAAAAATGTGTCCGTATCCGTTACTAAAAATCCGTATCCACACAACCCTATACGAAACTTGCTCAGTCCCCCGAGGACATCCGTTGGCTGATAAAACGGAAGAACCTCGGATTCGCCTTTCACTCACCTTAAATATTAAAATAGTGCCGAGTTAAATTTTATATCGTTCTTTAAAGAGTCCAGTTACTTCGGTTCACTGGTAACTGCTTTAAGATAACCAGTTACGGATTATATACTATAGATGGCGTTCTGCTTCCGCAGCGTAAGTTGGTGATGAGCCGACTACTAAACGATATTACAAATTTTAATTCTAGCAGTCCAAGTGAACGAATATAGTCCAAGGCTAGTACTAGTAGTCCAAGTCAAAGAACATAGTCCAAGGCTGCTCTTCGCGCTACCGGACTAAGCGACCAAGTGCGCGATAGCGTGAATAATTTCACAGAACATTTGTAGGGCAACCATGAATTACTATACTATATAGAATACTATAAAGATATAAAACTATAAATACTATAAAGAAAGTATTCGTATGGTTAACGTAAAAAACAAATGGCATTTGCTCAGCGCACTTACTATCGTCAAGATGCGTAAACGAACGGTTACCTTGATCGATACTTCTCGATAATTTTCTCATACATTTTTGACAAGAAAATGTCTGTCAGTAAAACTAGATAGTATCGGTATGAAAAAAATACATGAACCACCGTGAATAAGTCTCGGTAGCAGCTGGTTAGCAAAACGCCTGCCAAGTGCGAGTCGGACTCACGCACGAAGGGCTCCGTACCATTATCTATAAAAATGAGCAAATAAATTAAGTTTGTTGTATGGAAGCCCCTTCAAATATTTATTTAAAACGATTTTTCAGTATTTATTGTTATAGCGGCAGCAGAAATACATCATCTGTGAAAATTTCAACTGTCTAACTATCACGGTTTATGCGATACAGCCTGGTGACAGGCGGACAGACAGACATACAGGCAGGCAGACAGACGGACGAACAGCAAAGTCTTAGTAATAGGGTTCCCGCTTTACGTTTTAGGTACGGAACCTTAAAAATAGCGCTATTCTTCTCCATAAAATATTCAAGAAAGCTTTGCTGACACTTTATGTTTAGCCTGCGCGACGCTTATTACGTGGTAGGTAATTTTAGATACTAATTTTGGCGTTTGCCAGTACCTACCTAAGGTACGTAACTCGTAATTGAGTTTTATTTGCTCTCTTCATATTTTATTATCTCGAAAATATAAAAAAGCAATTTGAGGGAAAACGAATAACACAGATAATGTTCCAAATAATATTATATTTTCGTATTTTAATCACGACAACGTTTAAGGAAAAATATTATCTTTCCCGCTCTAAATCCCGAGTTCTCGTAATTAATCACAATACAAATAGGATTAGGGTACGTTCAGACGACCTCAAACAACATTGTTTTGTAAAATAATGTAGAAAAAACCTTATTTTCTTTTATAAACACGTGCCAACGCTTACAATGGTTGTTTTAGAATACAAAGTCAAAATAATTATGTACGGAGAACCTTGGATAGATTTAAGAACATTTTATTGAAATAATACAAATAAAAATATTGTAACAATTATTGATTTCATTATGAATTTTGATTTTAAATCATATTTGTGTCATGTTAAGGCCACCCCTTAAACAGAAAGAATGAAAGATAAATAAACATAATATTCGCAACAACACTCAACATTTTATAACAACTACAAAGATAGGCAAAAAAAAGAAATCTATCATACCATATACCATTGGTTATCGTTCAGTAACTCCAGACTTTCAGCATAACTTTTGAGTATGAAAATAGAAATAACAAGTTGCTCCTGTAAGGTTATGATACCATTTTGTACCTATGTGTTTTTAACATTACAAAGTTTTCCATTTTGTTATGTTATTAAATGAACGTTAAATAGCGGTTTAACTTCTGAAATCTGAGGATCATATTTACCTTGCAACAGCACATTTTTTTACTTCTTGATTACACCTTCAGGCACCAGTCTCCTCAGACCTGCACGCGACCACGCTACCCATTTATTCGCCACTTTCCTAGAAAATCTCCGAACCGAGAAAGATCTACATTGTCTGATCGACACGGCACCGTCGTCCAATTTGACTTGGACTTTAAAAATATTCATTCTCTCCCCTCCGCCAAGGAGTTGGTACGCGTAAGTGGGAGGTGGAGTAGGTCCATCGATTCTGGTCCAGTAGGGCTGATAAGGTCCCGAAGCGTCTCAAAGTTGTAGCGTGAGATAATGGATGGGGCTGCAAGTGATAGGGCCAGATATAGCCTCGTTGGCTCTCGGTGGCTCTTGGAACTATGTTCAGTTGACACTGCTAAGTACTCCGGTTAAGTTTATGCAAATCGTTGGAACGGATACTGGTGTAAGTGATTTTGGCGAAGCTTAGTAGTGCCAAATAGGGGTGGTTGCGTTGCCAGCGTGCGATAAGTTTTTATTTTACATAATTTTCAGATTTTTACACACTGTATCATCCCTTCACTAAATGTACGGGGTTTAGAATATCCTTTCAAAAACTGTTCCAACTTGATTGATGGATTACCTGTAACTACTTGAGAGTATAGTTGAGGAAACTACTGACGTATTCACTGAAATTCAACATTATATTATGACAATGTAAACAAAAAACAGTATACCTACAAAAATACTTGACACTGACTACACCTGTAGGCATCATGCGACGACGACGTCCACACAAAAAGATGCTTAAAGCTTTTTAGATATTAAAGATATTCTGAAACAACCCTTCTTGTAAAAATAATTGATAATTAATAATAATAGAGTCATTGGGTCTTTTTATATTCAGCAACTTTTTAAAACAAAAATTTCAATAACCAAGGTAGAATAATATTTATAGTTTAGTAATAACTGTCCTCAATTTTGAAATTGGATCCAAAAGTGTTTAATATGCCTCTCCTAGATATCACTATAATCTGTTACATGTTATTAAAAGACCCGATGACTCGTCTATTGCATTTAGCAAGTCACATTTATTTAAAAAAATTATTAATATTTATGTCCTTCAAAGTATCTCTAAAATAAATTATTTCAGCACATTTTATACTTGCAAGCTCATAGCTACGTTGCCTATATTTGTATATTGTCCCAATTACAACAACAATATACAAAAATGGTTTGTATATTGTCCCAACCTGCTGTATGCACTATGCAGTAGTAGTTAGTTATACAAAGTAACAATAAGTTACAGATTAATATATACCTATATTATATCTCCCGTTTAATAAATCCTTGCAGTACTAAAAACCATTTACAGGTGCTGAAATAAGATATGAAAACGGATGAGCATGATCAATGCATAAATATTTCAAAGTATATAATATTTGCGCATGCTGCAAATTTATAGCGAAATAAACGATTACGATCGCTCGTGCCGAGGCGACGTTACAAATCTGAACGAACGCATTCTAACAAAACTCCTTTAGCACCAGTCGACTATTTGAGACACTTGTTTAAATATAAGCTTTATGAAAAAGCCGTAAAGTTGATAGTTGTGTGAGATTAAAGTCCTAAGATGACGAAACTACAAAATTGTTAACCTCTAAGAGTAATGTGTTGTTTTGAAATATAGGTGCTTTGTGCGCGAGTTTGAAAAATGTTCTTAATTTTATTGGGTCAGTGCTTCAGAAAAACGCTTTTTAGCTACGAATCTTGAAAATAAGATTGAACTGCGCACTATTGAACTACAAACAAGAAACAAATTCAATTAAGTTTAAATTCAATAATCCAGTCACATGAACCTCGAAAAAGTGCCCGTTACTGATCCCTACTTAGCACACGAGCTTATAGATGAGCGTCTGTAAATATAGCAAACAAACAAAATATGTTATCAGTATCTATCTACCTATGAAAAAGGTAGTGATAAAGTGAAAATATAGAAATAGATTTAGGATAAATAACAAAACGTCCACTTTGCCACGAGATATGTCACGGTTGTTTGACAAAAATCCCTTTTGAAAAGCAAAAACACTAGACACGGAGGTAGTGCGTCCAAAGTGCTCCAGATCCCTGAAGTACCTACAGCCATCCGCATCCGTCACGAGAGTGTGGAGATGATTTAAAGCCATCTACACCTCTGCGAATATCTGTACCTAAACATTTTCTTTTCACTTCTCGATTACATAATCGTTACCCCTTGGATTCCTTGTATCTAGAAAATCAATAAGCCATGCTTTTACACAGCTAAGCTTACAGCAAATACCTATGCTTCAAAATGAAAAAAATGCTATGTGCGGGTATAGAACCTGCAACTTCAAGCTTAACAGCCTGTTCATCTCCAAATTACACTACGGATCTAATTAAACTATATTAACATTGTGATTAATCTTATATGCTGGTCTACTCGTAACATTCAGTTTTATGAAAAGCCATTATTGGTGACGATATCTGAACAGTTTTAAAATGTAGCGTAGCGTAGGCGACAGACAGATCTTTATCGCCCATGATCACGATTCACGATTGATAGCTACAATTTGTCGCGCGTCTGAAGCCAGCCTTATATTCCGAGTGACGGCGTGTTCCTGAAGATACATTTTGGCTCGAAAAATTGATTCAATTTGCGTATATGCAAAACGATTTTAGTTTTCTCGGTTCCCCTTCGTGGATATTGTTTCTATGTAACCTGCTCCTGCGGTATACGTGTCTTATATTATGTTTGGCGTTTATGCGTTACGTTTAATATCGCGAATATGATATGCTATTAGCTTTGAGCAATATTCAAATAAATAACGATCGTTGCGTGCTCAAATAAAATCATTTCGTCGTGCATGTATGACTTTATCGTTAACTGTATTCAAAGATTTTGTTGGCTAAGAAAAAATATGCAACATGATAAACGATTGTCTGTGAATACGCCATACAAAAATGCTGGTTCCAAATAAATTGAAAAAATGCACTATGTAAACACAGTCAAAGATTTTGATTCGAAATATGTCACACTTAATGTATTTGAATATGTATTTTAAAACTTTCTCAATCGAAACACGAATAAGCCACGTTCTGCCAACAAAGAGAATATTAGAGTCGGCCCGGGCGACGCGCAGGGCGGTTCAATTTAGTTATACAGTCTATCCTGGATTCGACTTGAATCCTAAATTAGTTTAAGCTATAGTTAGCATCTGAATTCGCAACTTGTTAGCTTTTAACTTATGCACTCCTTTTCTTTGACAACCCGCTATTAATTTGCCTTCGTGTAGTTTGTTGTAGCAACTTGTAAATCTTAGGTATATCTCCGCAAAAGGGATTAGATGCTTAATATACAGCGTTTCTGATGTCTCGGTGGAAATGGGATTTGTGTGTTATTTTGCTCTACAATCCAAGCTATTTTAATGTAATAACAAAGTATTTTTAGTACGATAACTGTTACTCGTCACTGAGATTATAATATTCGGTATAATATTTTTACATCGATATTCGTTATTAGTAACCCTTCTCAGTGAGGTAGCGCGTGGAAATTAGCAAGATAAGCAATGCCCGTTACAGTAAACTACTTTACCAATACAATAAATTACACTTTGATAAAACACAGTGCCTTCCAAGATATACTCGTAGTTTGTTTGTTATGCATACAAAAAAAAAAGTAAAAATAAAAGAAAAAATACCTAAATAAGAAAAAAACTATAAATGTGGAAGAAGTGATAGACGTGTCAGGATCGTAGCATGTGGAAAGATGTAGTCTCTGCCTACCCCAATGGGAAAAAGGCGTGACTGTATGTTTATAAAATGTTGAAAGTTCAGTACTTCTCAATTATATGATAACGAAAATACATTGATAAGTGGATATTAGGCGTCTGTATTCAGAGTGGAACGGAAAAAATATTCCTTCACATTAAGTATGTAAAAGATAAAAAGAAAATTTATTATCTTTTCTTAAGAACTTGAGGAGTTAAGGAATAAAAAGCGTGGACGCAGTGGAATAAATTTATGCTAAGTTTTATTCATGTAAATCTTGAACGGGAATTATTTATAGAGCGGCCCGCGATTTCATAACGCACCTATCATGAGTAATTGTCTAGATTTATTCAGGGGAATAAATCTGTTGTGTGAATTTGTCTCGACACATTTTATTAAAATGATTTCTCAACTTTTAAAAATGTTGTATGCCTGTCTTTCTATTGTCGCATTACGTAAAAACTACTGAATTAATTGTGATACGGTTTTCATTGTTTGATGGAACATTTTCATAAAAATTGTATGAGTAAAAGCAGAACTATAGTTTAACATCCGTTTGTAGGCGCTGTATCGCTGCTTTAGGCTCCAGAGTTTCGGTGAAAATTTTAACAGATTTAAAAATAATAGCCACCTTAAACTCAGTAGCAGCTAGTTACTGAATTTAAGTACACATAAAATAAAAAATATGTAAACCCTACCAACACCACATCTTTCCGATTAACCATACATCATAAACATTTTTCACAGTGACTCCGCCAAAATAACGTGTAACTAACAAGTGGTACGTAGCCATTATAACCGGCGCAGCCCCGCCGGTGACGTGGAAGGGCGCAAACGAATAAAAAAACCGTTTCGTTTGTTCATAACAGGGGGGTTTACAGCAAAACAGGGCCTTTTACCGCGTCCCCGACACTGCGCCATATTTGCCCGGCTGTCGTTTCTTTGTGATTTTTTGTCACTGTATTCGGTGTTTTCTCGCTACAATGCGTTTTCGAAATATGGGTATCGGATTTATTTTCGAGATAACAGACTACAATGGCAACACGGAAGATGGGAGAGCGGCACAAAAGATAAAGTCGTCGGGTACACGGACGCGTTTTTGTATTAAAATTCGGAGCGAATGCCATAATGTGTATGAGATTGATGAATGGTTGAAAATGTTTGTTGTGAATGTTGCGAGTTATCGATCGAAGGGACCGAGTGGAATGTTTCATCTGTTTCTATTGATTAATGTCGAGGTATAAAAAGCAAAAATGTGGTTACAATAATGGTTTTGTTAACCTTTGACCACCAACCAAGCTTTTAGAAGCAAAACAAACCCTCTGCGCCAAGCCACGAAACGTACAAATAACTAGCTTTTGAAACAGTCATCTAATGATAACATGACCGTATAGAGCACGCATTAACAACTGTGTCAGCCAAAACTATTTTTTTTAACAATATGTATTCAGAAAACTTGAATTACTTTACGGCATAAAGGAATTTATACCATAAGCAATTTATGTTCGGTATTATTCAAATCAGGAATAATTCAATACCCGATGCCACAGTGAGGTTCCGCGGATCAATAGGCGTTCCGGTGAGATTAGATAAACACACTGCTTCGGTGCCACCTCGCTTCTAGCAGCCGGCCCTGGAATGGACCAAGACTGTGCACAAGGATGTGGCATTTGGTTGCCGCTGAGTCCTCACACATTGTGTCAGTACCAAAATACGCTTGTAGTCGCATCCATAGCAGTCGGTAAGCCACGTCACAGGCCCTCATCACATACAACCAGTGAATCCCTTACTTACCAACTACCACCTCTAATCCGCATCTACGTGCGTGTCTCTGCGTGGCGCGGAAACGATCAATCAACTGGTAGCTAGTCGCAGCTGAAAACAATATAGCGCCCGGCTTAGATTGAACGCCCGTTATTGTCTACACACACACGGCTATAGCACTATACACTGTTGATACACTGCGCTACACAAGCTACGGCTTATACGTAGGTGGTACAGCTACGCTACGTGCTACTAAAATAGCTTCATACGTTGATTATACTATGCTCTATGTGCTACGCTATTTTAAGGTGTAGGTAGTGCAGCTGTTGTTGACGTGCCTGCAGGTTGCGGTGATGATGGCATAGCAAAAGACTCGTAGCAGACTTTTGTTTACATAATGTGCTACGGCGTAGCAAATACGCGTATAAATAAATTGTGAAACTACGCCCTACGAATGCATCTCTGAGGCTGGGTCTCGTTTACATTAAAGTGCATAATTGATTAAATTGTATATGGGAAATATCAATTACATGGATTTCTTGCATGTTGTTCCCTACGATGCGCCACCCAGAACTATGTACTGTTGCATATTTTCATATGTTTATTTACATTTTGAATTTTAATTAAATTCTTTGAGCAGCAGTGCATTCATAATTATTATTGGCAATGTTAACTTGCATAATACCTAGAGAGTAATTCTAAGTAGTCATAATATAGTAAACACATAACCCTGCGTTGGCGTCGCCGTAGTCGGGTAAAAATATCCTTTATATTAGCTGCCATCTCGAACAGTATCTATTGCACTTTTATCACAAATATACTGCTCAGTTATCCATTGGAGCGTCACGTGACCGAGGTCGTCATAAAGTGCAATGACCACAGCGTCGCCGTCACGCGACTACTCCCCGTGACAGTATTTACGATCTTATGACCAGTGTTTATTGAGTGGACTTATCTCGAATAGTTGGAAATAGAGTTTTAAGGTTGATAAATATATACCCATACAAGCTTAGAAATACGAGTAGGTTAGGCGGTTTCAAGTCGTTTTATTCCGCTGAAAACAATACTTGACTACTCGCGGTGTCAGTATTTACCATCTAATGACCAGTACTCATTGAATGGACTGAGTATTTTGAATAGTTTTTACTACTTATATATTATGTAGACTAAATAAACTATTTTAATATGCATGCGGTTTGCAGTCATTTATTGTGATGTTGATGTCATGTGATTATATTTACCGTGACACTAATTATGACCAGTTATATTGAGTGGGTTGTGTATCTTTTTGGACACAGCAAAGTTTTAGTACACACTGCACTGTGTTGGAATCTGTATTAACAACAAATATTTGAGTTTAATTGAATAGTCGGTGCTGTTGCAGACACTTATGGCAGTGTCACGCGACTACCCACCGTGACACTTTATGGCCCATGTTTATTGAGTAGACTGAGATAGGGGGAAAATATAACATTTAAAGTATTAGCCACCTTATAACCCTAACATTATCTTTACCTAAAACGACCAATTACATCCCAGCTCACAAAAACTTCAAAATATGACACGTCTGCAAAGGTCCGACCAATAAAAAAGGTAATGACCATTGTGTTACACTTGAAGGAAATTCTCACATTCCTTATACAAGAGAAACACCGACGTTTACGAGGCACTTAATAAAACTAGTGCCTAACGATACTAAAAATTCATTTCAGTGCCGTTTTAGTGAACGTAAAAATTTAGTTTTACGAGGCTCAGTGTCGGGCGGCGCGCCTCGCGCTTGAGATGTGTTATGCCAATGGATGCTGCGGGTGAATGCATCTAATAGGATCCGTGTGCACTGTGCACTCAAATGGAAGATCGACTAGGTTGACCAGCAAGATGCACTTTACCGTTTATATATGGGATGGAACTTCCGGTTAACTGGGAAATAACAGTAAATAGCAGCAACTCTTCAAACTTTGTTTTCATCTCGTACAAATTCTTCTTAAAATATCATATAAGCAATTGGGTTTTGAAAAAAAAAAATTATTGATTTTTTTTATGTATTTTAAAACTTTATTATGAATAATATTGATATTTAATGCAAAAAACTTCAAAAAAATTTTTTACCGTAGAAGAGAGCTACAACAAACAAAATGATAAGGTGTGCGCACACAGTAGTGAAGAAGCGAGCAACCGTATTCCGCGTGTCCAACGAGGTCATTTTCCATCCTCGCTCATGGTATGGTTGGGAGTGTCTTATTGGGGCTTAACAGAGGTACATTTTTGTGAGAAAGGTGTAAAAACGAATGCAGTTGTGTATCAAAATACAGTCCTGACGAACCTTGTGGAACCTGTTTCTCATACCATGTTTAATAACAGGCACTGGGTATTCCAACAAGATTCGGCGCCAGCTCATAGAGCGAAGAGCACACAAGACTGGCTGGCGGCGCGTGAAATCGACTTCATCCGGCACGAAGACTGGCCCTCCTCCAGTCCAGATTTGAATCCGCTAGATTACAAGATATGGCAACACTTGGAGGAAAAGGCGTGCTCAAAGCCTCATCCCAATTTGGAGTCACTCAAGACATCCTTGATTAAGGCAGCCGCCGATATTGACATGGACCTCGTTCGTGCTGCGATAGACGACTGGCCGCGCAGATTGAAGGCCTGTATTCAAAATCACGGAGGTCATTTTGAATAAACTTTAGTGTCATAATAATCTATGTTTTGTTAAGTTCATTTTGGTATATAAATGGTTACATAATGAATAAACTTGTTTCAATTATTTTATATAAAACATGTGACAGAATTTATGACCTGACTAGGTATAAACAATTAAAAATTGATGAAATTTAAATAAAAATCACGTGACTATAAATGCGCCATGATTGGTCACCATAGTTGTGACGTCATAATGTTATAGCTATTTAATAACAGTACAGCGTTTACGGCTATTACACGTGTCTAGACAATAATATTAAAAATTTATTGCTAAAATACGAGTTGTTAGTTGGTTTCGATTAGCTATGTGTGATAAAGGAGTTATTAAGGCAAAGTCTGATAATATTCCTGATGTTGATATATTTATGATCACCGATTTTTTAAAAAATGACGTTCGGTTTAATTCTTCTGAAGTTCGAGGTGCCAAGGCATCAAGGTAAGTTTGTTAAAAAATAATATAATAAATGAAAATATTTAATAATGACAACAAAATTAAATAGATCAAAACACTGTATTTATTATTTTTCTATCAACTGCAATGAGTGAAAACTAACATTATGACGTCACACGCGCTCGGGTTTGTTCGGGAGTTGTCGGCGTGTCTTCGGTACTGGATTGAAAATTTTTTTTTTATTTTGAAATAACTTTTGAATTATTGCGAAAAAAAAAAAAAAATGTTTTGTTATAAAACTAATATATAATCTTTCCATTTATCACAAAAACAATTTTTTTTCAAAAACCCAATTGTGTGATAGCTTGTGACTGTGATGCAACGGCTGAACAGAGTTTCATGAAATTTAGTATTTGGAACTATTTATATAACCGATACTTTAAATACATTCTAATGGCGAAGTGTATGATCCTTTATAGATCGTGCGGTATACCTTAATCAAAACAGGATGGTTTTTATAAAAGGAAAATATGAATATGGTATTGAATAATAATATGCTCAAAATGGGTTCAAATATCCAATGGTTAGTCACTGATCAATTCCGTTATCTACTTGTTTATCTTTTTTATACTTGTACTTACTTGTACTACTTGTTTATACGTAATCTACGTTACTACTTTTTGTATCTTTCATCAGTTGAATTCACTGTCAACATTAGGTATATTGTGGAACTTCATCAGCATTTCAACTAGGTATGTTGAACAATTGCAACTGGTTTACAATTGACTTTCAAGATTTGCCGATTCTATTGCCAAATATGTTTACTTATCATCACTCCACATAATCATGTTTGTTATTACACTTTATTATGTTCATATTATATAACATAATTATATAACATATTAACTTAGGTAATAATATTGTTTCAGAATTTTCTTACAATAATGCGGCAGTCTTTTGAGGCGTAGCTTAGGCGCAACTGAAGCCGGTAAGTCCTACCTTTTAATATTTTTCACATAAAATAGAGACATTTTGTAAAGCCAAGAAAGTAAATCAACAGTAAGAAATAAATGTTAAACATTACACTAAATAATTTAAATAGAAAGAAGAGATAGAGTAGAAAATAAAGTCTCAGATACTACCTAACTAAATATCGTATAGTGTTTTAGTCTCAATCAAAGTCCTAATAATTTTCGTTCTAAATATCAACATAGAATAGAAGTCAACAATTTTACACAAAATAACAATAATATGCACTAGTATGCACCTACATGCGCTTACCGTTTAATTTTGCTTATTAACGTTCATTGAATTTTCTCTTCTCCAAGCGCTGAAGTTAGCTCAAAGATGCTTTTCAACTGAGTGAAATTGCAGTAAGATGTAGATAAATTCTTGAAGCAAATCTCTTAATCCTGCACTAGCACGGGCCGCTTCATTTGTCTATCGGTACAGATGGCATCGTGCCCACTCTAATTCAATATTGAGGACGTATTGCAGCTTCGCAACAAACAGTGCAGTGGTTAGCAAAATTGAAGCCAAGGCTGCTTCTGGCTATTAATGCTTTGGTAAAGGTTTGCAAAATGGATTTCATGGGGATTTTCTTCATTCACAGCCACAGAGCTGAACTGCGACGGAATTGAAAAGTTAAAATCATAATAATAATAACGAAAATGATGCATTTATGTAATTGTATGGAGTTAATAAATACGAACAAAATCATATTCACACAAATGAATGTATGAATTGTAATGGTAGTGTTTTGTTGTGTTTGTCGCGTTCTGCTTCGTAAAATAGCAAGAGAGACGGTCACACTCAAAATCTCTAAGTCGGGACTTGTGCGGCCTTATACCTACTCGTAATATGTCGCGATCCTTTAGATACTAGATACAAGGAATCTTAGATATATACGTATCGTACGTGAAAATGTTACACCCTACCAACATGACATGCAAGCATAAGTAGATTCGAGTCTACCATACATATAGCAGTAATTACCCACAGCTGGGTATTTAGGGCTCGTCTCGCTCTCAGCCCTGCAGGAAGGCGGGCGGCACATTAATCACGGAGACAAAGGGATGTATTGTTGCAGCACTGTCTCGGCTCCAATGTACCTGCGACCTTGGCTTCTTCAGTTATGTACCCTTGGTGGAGTTAGAGGAGGATAGTAGTATTTTATACAGAGATAGAGATTAATCTATTACTTATTGCCTATTACTTAGTGGTTAGCGGCTGTGCTTTATCTGCGGATATACAGTATTTATAAATTTATATCTATTTATTTTGATGCGATACAAGCATCGTCGTGGCGTCGGGGGATCGCTAAGTAAATGTAATAAAGTAAAATAATGGAATTGAAAAGAAGCTTAGGAACGATATACAAGTAGTATAAAATTCCCCCATCCCCCGAAGCTACAACGACGATTTTATCAAATTAAAATAGCGCCAACGAATAATTGATTTTTTGAATTGATTAAACGTATTTTTTTTAATTTCTTATTCCAAACTTTTAAGCAGAGTAGCAAAGACTTGTGTTAACTGTAATAATATATTTTTCCTTTGCCGGAGAAATCTTATCTTATCACTCCAATATCCAATCAAACTCCGACGGATGCCGACTGTCAAGGCACAACCTCTATTCAAGACCAAACTGTATAATTTCAGAGTTAACAAATCTTCATTCAGCATCATACCGCCAAGAACTAAGAAATTAATTTATCTGTGCCTCGGATACCTTAGCAACTGTAATACAGTTTCCAAAAGTTAGATTAGCATGATCAATTCTATCTCAACTATGATCCATCGAGACCCTTCTACATTATGGAGACTGGGTTATCTATTCCAATCTGTCTTCGGTTGTTAGTTGTAAAAATTGCTTAAAGTTGTATGATAATATCTTTCTTACATTATTATTTTAGATAATGAATTACTCCAAATTTTTGCTATGTAATGTAC
The DNA here is from genome assembly GCA_905147375.1 of Hylaea fasciaria. Lineage (NCBI taxonomy): Eukaryota > Metazoa > Arthropoda > Insecta > Lepidoptera > Geometridae > Hylaea > Hylaea fasciaria. The sequence goes on from LR990194.1 coordinate 755,012, forward strand.
TCGTATTGTTTTGTATTGCCCTCCTGACACTCAAGGTATTTTACGCGTAACGTAGGTACCTAAAGTATGAATAAAATGCATCATTTTATCACCATAGATAATAATTAAGTACATCTGTGGTCACGTAAATCATATTAATTTCTTAAATATTGATCCCCTTGAGAATACGATGTGCGGCTTTGCTTGCCCCACTTGGCAGGGACAGTGGCATAGCCACAAATTGATTTAAGATATAATTAATTCATAATCTTATATCTTTAAATGAGCAATTCTTGTATATAATATATATATATATATATAATTGGAATCTCGGAATCGGCTCCAACGATTTTCATGAAATTCAGTATATAGGGGGTTTAGGGGGCGATAAAAAAATAAAAAATACCGAGCAAAGCTCGGTCATCCAGATATTTATATTTATATGTGGTTGTAATTTTTAAAATTATTTTTGCTACTAGAAAATGTCATCCCTATTCGCTGTATGGGAGGACAGACAAGGCATAAAACTTGGAAAATCGCCGGACGGTGGATCGCTGTTCTGTCAATAATTGATAATGGATGACGTCATTACGTCAGTGCGTGATTGATTGGCTGTTCCGGTACCGGCCTCCCCCCCCCCCCCCCCCCCTTCCCCCTCCAGCCCACCTCCTGTGATGGAGCATTACGGCCTGTTTAAAATGGGTAGATCTACAAGGTTAATGGAATAGTTCCTGAATAAATATGCCGAGAGATGACACGTCACGTTTTTTTTTTCGGGAAAAAGGATTTACTACTATGTCATCTTGTTTTGTTAAGTCTGTAGCCTTAGCCTTCTGTTTATGTCTTAGAATCACTGCACCACAATGACGGTCACGGTCAATTAAAGTCACGGCATGAAGAAGTCTCAGCAGTCTTACCCCCAGTTTCTGAAACGTCAGTCAACTTTGACAACAGATTATTTCTATTGCCATCCTTGTCATTTGCTTATAGTCAGATAGAGGCAACGATAGTTTTAATCTACCGTCAAAGCCAACAAACGTTCTAGAAACCGGGGATTAAATTCGAAGGGCGGGGTTGCAGGTTCGTTCCCTGAGCGGTGCAAATATTCCTGACTCCCTAAACAGTAAATCCTAATTAAGGGCCAGAATCGTATAACCATGACGTGTTACTACTGACCTTTGTTATTACTACACGTTTTTAAAGCCATCCCATTGCCTAATTTTGCTAAAAATACTGCCCTTAGAAAAACCAGCACAGCCCCTTATCTTTAGCATTGTCCCAGCCTACCGCTATCAGCAGGGGCCAGTAAATCAGGCCCCAGGACAAAGCCCCCGACGTTGATCGATTGATTCCAGCGTCCGGCTGCATATAGAGAAATGTTTTCGTACCGATGGCCGCCGGCGTCCAACTTATGCTTTTACTAGATTCTCCTGATTTATTTATTGTGATGACTAGAGGCAATTTTTACAGTTTTCCTGGTGAGGATGGAGAGTGGTTTTAAGTCAAAAACGTTTGTGAAGTTTTGGAATGGAATGGTTTATTTAAGATCCGTAACACATGGCACTTTATATTTTAAAACTTAAGGGCCGACACACATTAAAGCTGTGATGCGACTTGACTCCTACTCAGGTCCTTTTATGCTAAGGCTGCAATTGTCGCACGTTTGCAAAATGCTCGTACCGTGAAATTGGAGGAACTGAGAAAGTTTCATATCGAATGTTCATGTGCATTGGTACAAAAACTCGTGTTCATCTCGCGAACAGTCAGCTATGAATAACGAGCGGCGTGAATATCATACTCGGGAATTTATGCAATCGCGTGTTTGTATCGAAAATGGGAGTCACCGTGTCTAAAGGCTTTATTCAAATGTATTGGAGCACATTCATACTACTACTTTAAAAAATCAGAACTATGCATTTCACCAAGTACTTATAATATTTTCGTGCAATACCTTGTCGAATGTCTCAATTGTGTGGAATCTTTACTTTAAACGCAAGTGTTACTTTCGATTTGCATCACACTTGCTGAACCACAACACACACATGATCTTCGTCGTGACAACTTTCCATCCTCATTCCTGTCAAATGTTCTAACACACATATAGACACTACGTATCTACAGACTAGCACAAAGACCTCCCCTCTTCGTAACCCCGACACTTAACGGTCCATCATTAAGCGCTGTCCACGCGGGCCAAAGGTGACGAAAGTTGCCATTTAAACTCCTACAAACAGAATCGGACCAAACTCCACCGACGCCAAACTCAACCTTGCTCCTACAGTCATAAGAGATAAAGTTTAGCGCTGTCAGTGTCCGTAACTTGTACAACCGCTACAATGAAGTGTTAACCGCCGCCCTGGGGCAGCAAGCACGGGTAGAACTGGATAAAACCGGATAATGCCGGCGCACGCGTAAACTGCTGGATGTATGTTACAGCTAAGCTGCATTTTAAGCTGCCGCCGACAGTGTGACAAACGCATTTTAGATTATCTTAATCGCACGGGAAGGCTTAAACTGGCAATGATTGCCGCGGCGGGTGTTGTGAGATTTGCGTTATGATGCGAGAATCGCATTTCAAACAAGATAGGTTTGATTTTTTGGTTCCTTAAAAGCACCAGTAAGTAATTTTATTTGCATTATATTTTGGATTTTTGCCATATTGGTCCTGTGAAAGTTCAGCGCACATAAAAAAATGAAGGTGTAAAAAGCTTGAGATGTTCAATTGGATCGCACGTAGCGCGTTCATAACCAGCTGACCGCAAAAACTGAGGATGAAGGGAACCATCAAAACTTTGGTGATAGTGTTCTGGTGATCTAGCACCCTCAAGTCTTGTAGAAAATCAGTCCAACCCTATCGAGTGGTTCCAGCAGCAGTCCGTGTGAGCCATTAGTGCAGGTGAACTAATGGTCAAATGATGCTGGCGTAACTAAAAATGATATCGATTGGACTTTGTCTTTGATTATTGCCCATTTTGTTTTATTAATATCATCTACCGCCCGCTGTACTTAACATGACATTTCAAATTTAACCGCTCGATTTTTACATAAAGTCGACGATTCTCTCCACGGTTCATTTTCGCGTAATGCTTCTAAAACTGCAAAGATCTCACATATCCTATTTCCGTGTCATAATCAAAATTCCTTTGAGCAATCAGCAGCCGAAGTGTGCACATAAAGCGATCGACAAGTGATTGACAAAGTCCATTCTTCACAGGCTTGTGGGGTACGCTTTCTTTTAGCTGTGGAGTAAGATGTGGCATTTTTTTATAATATAACTGTTGAAGTGATAATTCCTTTGTTGGCTATGGTTCACGACGCGGGCGTGAGTTCAAAACCAACTAATCATGCAAAATGAGTAGGAGCTGATGGAAAACACGTTAAAACTCTGAATTATTCTGTTACAAAACAGAAAAATAGGTGCTGTGTATATATTATTCTTATTCAGTTTCTTATTTTAAATCTCGTACCTATTCCATCTTTATATATAATTCTACTTTACTGAACTCCTTCTCAACGGCTGGAGCGATTTGAATGATTTTTTTATATTATGCGTTTGGGTGGCGCTCTGGATGGTTTAGATTCACCAATCAGCCCGGCACATGGCACTGCAGTCATACTTTGTAGGACAATTTCTGTCGGGTCCGGTAGTTTCTTTTATATATATCTTTAATGCGTAGACTTTTTGTTCTTTACTGATGTAGTTAGTAGATATATTAACCATGACAAAAGATCCGCAAACAATCGTCAAAATTAAGGGTCTCGTCGTTCCATAGCTTCCACAAAAACACAAATAGGTAGGTACGTAGACCTTTTATCTTCGCGAATAAGCCCCTAAGTCCACATAACCAAGCAAAACATGTTTACAAGAAGACCTGTGAACTTTGGAGATTCGCGTTACACTCGAGTGCATTTAAAAACTTGATGCTTTATACTCTCCGTCGGGTGCAAACTTTGCGGGTAGTTCACGATCTTCATGTTATTGTGGTAGGAGCGTTTTGAATTGCGACCGCTGTTTACGCGAGTCGGGAAGTGAATTGCAAGAGTTTAAGACACCTCTCGGTAAGTAACGCCATTTTGTATGAGCAGGGCAGTTTACCTATGTAATGGTAAATATATTTACATGAAAGACCGACGCAATTGTTGAGTAAACATGGAAAATCGGTAAAGTGCTCTAAAATTGTGCGACGTGGAAAGTGAATAGATAGTAATCTATTCACATGGAATCGCTCAGCAATTGCCAAGCTTAATGGTTAAAATAACGTATAAACCCTCGTTTATGATACATAGGATAGGTTACGCGCGAAACAGAAAACCTGAAAAAATAAATCTACTGCTGCTTCCAAAAAATCTTTGGCGGAGTTCTTTATTTTCGTTACTTACGAAACATTAGTGACTACTAAGTTAATTCTAACGCCTATATAATGTTATACATACTCGTATTAGCATATAATTAAATTATATCTTATTATTTAGGTATATGTATATCACATCAGATAATATCACAAACGACATAATATCTTATAATATCATTCGACGACATCAAAAGAGTCGCAGTGAACTGGTGGATGCAAGTGACAAACTGTCGTTTGGCGGTCTCAGGGGGAGGCCTATGTTTAGCAGTGGACGTTTTCGGGCTGATGTTGATGATGATGACTTATATATAATCACATTGCTTTGCGTCGTTACAATTCCACGTTGAATTGAAGTGTTTTTCCCTCGAACAAATATCGCCGTTTTCTTGTCACAGTCTCATTCACCAAACGTTTCCCGGTAGATTCGAAAGATATTATTTTAAAATTTTCCCCAAAAGCTAACTCTATAAATCACATTTTCCCCATACAAAAGTGCACAAACCCTAATCCCTTTTTGGTGTCGTTGTGCATGGAGTATACAACAGTATCTCCGGCGAGCAGCGACCGCGGCGCGCAGTCCGGCCGGCTTATCGAAGGGGTGCGTGTCGCCGATTCAACCTATTGTTTTACAGTCTCGATGTGCGAAGACCATCACTGTCTGATTGTGTTGTATCTGTTTTTATTCGAATGCCGAAGCAGGATTTTTTTGTGTCATTGAATTCGTGTTCACTCTAATTTGGCAGTGCCGAAGTAGTGCGAAATTTTGGTTGTTAATAATATGTGTGATCTTCGGCGCATCCAAAAATGTAGTCGGTTCAAAAAGTAAACTGAGCATCAAACATTTTTCAAAGCAACTTGTTTTGTACTGCAAATTAAATACCTAACAAATGTTTATAATGTACATCATGTACCTTCCGCCATGTAGAATGAACCCCCAAAAGTAAATAAATATATACCAATTCCCCAATAAACAATATCTAAAAACTTTCTTTCCAAAATCACCGCTCTGATTGACCGACGCGCTTCCTTCCCGGCACCCTATCACACCGTCCCGTAATCCATAAAAATAACAATCAGATGACTCTCAGTTTCCTCTGATAGCGTACGTCCATTAAAACTTCAGCCCTTTATTTAGCAAAGGAGGGGAGGGGGAGGGGGTGGAAGATCCGGCAAGTACAAGTTTAAGCCTCCGTCGAAACTCCGACAGGGTTTTTGTTGGGGTTTCAGTTTTTAGTGTAACTAGGCCACTAGATGTAGTGCAGAGTGTATGTCATATGTGTACGTCTGTTTCAGGCTGGTTTGGGTTTTTGTGAATGTGGTGTGTGTAATGCAGTGCGTGTGTTGTTTATGGCGTAGCTGAGCCAGTATTATTGTATAGTTTACTCGTAGAATGGTTAATTGGAAATGTCTAGTATAGGTTTTATTTGGTGAGGACTTTTGTTTTTTTTTTGTGTTTAAAAGCATTGTTGCTTATAACTATATTATATATTAATATAGAGCTTTATCTGTAAGATTTTACAGAAATTTTAAATGTAATAAGAAACTCCACTGTAGTTTTAAATGCTAAATGGGTAGAGCTGGTGTAGGTATGTTCTTTTATGAGTTAAGCCAATTTAAGTTTATATATCCAAACTATGTTAGATTTCACTTAGACAAATCTCATTAATATTACAAAACATATTTACTCTGGAATAAAACATAACTCTTATTGCGATAACTCGAAAAACATCCTAAAGCGTTTCTAATAACATATATTTTTACTTTCCTTTCATTCGTGTCAATATGTAGGTACCTACCAGATGCGTCTCGATAAAACTATTCTATACGTTTTTCAGAACATTAATGACTAAACTAAACACCCAACCAAATATAACAAAAACCAGCCATATAATTAGGTTTAAAGAACTTTATTTCTCATAAGAACTATTGTTCACTTAAAATGAGATACAAAAACAATATACATAATATAGAATATTTAGCCTCTGGCTGGCAGGTATACAATGCTGTGTTAGTAGGTACCAACTTATCTCATCTTATGTATAGGTGCATATATGTATATGTTTTTATTTTTAGTGGTGTATTTGTAGTAAGTAGGTACAGAGGTTATTTATCTATCATACTTGTTGGGAATCATCCGTTAACTAAGTAGTGCTTGAGTTTCCACTTGTACATATTTATGCTTTTACATTCTTTTATATCATTAGGCAAACTATTATACATCTGTGCTCCTTCAAACAAAATCGTTGTCTTTCCATAATTAGTACGCGGCTTTGTCAGTATAATCTTGTATTTATTTCTTAAGTTGTGGGTATTTGGTTTGAGAGTGAATGTTATGTTCGAGTGTATAGTTTGCTTTAAAACCTTGTTTATAAATAAGCAGGTATTATATGAGTACAGTTGCTTTATAGTGAGTAGTTTAGTTTTTTTGTATATTTCGTTTGTTGGTGTAAGATAGTGGTAGTGGAATAAAACTTTTATTATCTTATTTTGTGTTCTCTGTAATGATTTTAAATTAGTTTTTGGGGCAGATCCCCATATTTCGATTAAGTATTCAAGATGTGATTTCACTAAGGAATTATATATTATTGTGCATACTTTTTGTGGGATACAATTTACAACTTTTCGAAGGGCCCCAAGTTTTGCAATTAACTTTGATCGAATATGCTCGATATGTACCTTCCAGTTTAGTTTATCATCTATCCATAGGCCGAGATATTTCTCTTGATTTGACTGATGTATTATAGTTTTGTCTATCGTGAGTGGTGTAAAGTTAGGGATATTTTTATTTTTTGCTTTAAAAATCATATAAGACGTCTTAGAAGTGTTTATAGTTAGTAAATTGTGTAAAAGCCATTCATTGAGCATTTCCAAATCTCTCTGAGCTTCGTTTATAGTTTCTTGGATGGATGGACCGAAGTAAAATAGGCACATGTCATCAGCATATAGTGTTAAGCGACCAGTTAAACCAATTTTATTGATATTATTGACATAAATCAAAAAAATAAGGGGGCCCAATATTGAGCCCTGGGGTATTCCGTATGTGATTTTTTGTAAAGAACTTTTGTAATTGTCTATCCTAACCATTTGCTGACGATTTTTTAGGTAAGACGTAAATATTTCTAGCGCTTTTCCTGCTATACCAATGTTTTTCAATTTATGAAATAATTTTACGTGACTGACGGTGTCGAACGCTTTTTTTAAGTCAATAAAAACACCTACCCCTATATTTTTTTGGTCAATATTAATTTTGATATTTGTTATTAGATCTAATGCAGCTGAGAGTGTGCTCGATTTTGAACGAAAACCATATTGCTGATCAATAAGAAATTGTTTTTGTGTTAGGTACTCATGTAAGCGTGTGTGTAAAACTCGTTCAAATATTTTAGATGATATGGGTAGCACAGATACTGGCCTGTAATTGCTAGGGTCCAGCTTGGTACCAGATTTATGAATTGGGCTAACCTTAGCTATTTTAAGGGCGTCGGGAAATATTCCTATATCTAGACACTTATTTATGCAGTTTGCGAGTCTTCCCGTGATCGTATCTTTGAGGCACTTAATCGCTTTGGTACTAATTCCATCAACTCCTGTACTAGTGTTAGTGTCAAACTCGTTTATAATTTTACGAATTTCATCGGCACTACATGGTCTTAAATCAGATAATGTTATGTCATGTGAGTAATCTTTATCGTACATTAAAATGTTGGCCGAGTGAGTATGATATCTATTGGGTATGTTATTTGCTAAATCTTTACCGACAGAAGAAAAGAATGTGTTAAATAATTCACATATTTCATTACCTTCAGTTATTATCCGCGTATTCGACAATAATTTTGGAGGAGCACAGGTGTCTTTTAATTTATTACGAGCTAAACTATTAATAACTTCCCACATTTTCTTCGGATCACTGTAACAATCTTGGAACATATTATAATAATAGTTCTTTTTTTGTGATTTAATCATTCCACTGACTTTAATCTGTTCCTCAGAATATTTTGTCTTTAACTCTTCATCCTTTGGATTAGTCTTTGATTGCTGCCATAGTATATTTCGTGAGTTAATTGTGTCAATGATATTTTTATTAATCCAATCGTTTTGCGGTAGGTTAAGTATTTTAGTTTTTAGAATTTTATTCTTTGTAACAAGCTGCTTAATAAATTCCATTAAATAATCCCAATCATTGTTATCATTTATGTAACTGGCTTCCGATGCATCCCTGTATAAACTGTCATAATTTAGTGCTTCATAGTGTATTTTCTTCTTTAAGGTCGGTGCTAGCTTTGATATTTGCAGAAATATTTGCTTATGATCTGATAATGCCGACTCGATTATAGACATGCTGAATGAGTGGTTGTCAATATTAGTGTAAACATGATCCAGTATTGTTTTTGTTGAGCTAGTTTCTCTAGTGCAATATTTACTATCGATGACGTTCAGAATGTAACAACCGGTTTCCTTTATATTGTATATATATTCTTTCACATGCTTATCTGCGCTAAGTAAGTCTACATTAAAATCACCAAAGACCACAGTTCGTTTTCTCTGTTCCAACTGCGAGGTGAATATTTCAAGGAAATTATTATCGTTACTTTCTCCTGGCTTGTAGATGCCTCCTATATCTAATGATAGTTTGTTTATATGTATCCATAAATAATGGTTTCCATTTTCATACAGATCCGTTGTTATCTCATATTTAATACTACTATGTATAAAAATTGACACACCTCCTCCTCTGTTGTTTGGTCGGAAATTGGATATGTGTTCATAGTTTGGTAGTTGGTATAGCTTTGCATCTTGTTCCGATGTAATCCAAGTCTCCGTAAAAACAATAATGTGAGTAATACTCGGTATTGCTTTGAGTATACACTTCACTTCGTCAAACTTGCCTGTTTTACACATGCTACGTAGGTTAGCGTAAAAGAAGCGCAAGGATGAGGAATTTACTGGGAGGTCTTCATATTTACTTACTATGAAATGGCTTCGCCTATTTGACTCATCTATTGTGCTATGTACTCGTGAACTAAAGTTCACTAGTTTTTTTCAGTAGTTTTATTTTGTATGATCTTTGGGATACCCTTTATATACTTGATAACAAGGTTTTGCTCGCCATTGTCTTCGCGGGACCTTAGTTCCTCCTTTAAAGTTTGTAGGTATTGTTTCTGCGAAGGAGTTTTATCGGAGTAGATAAGAAGGTCCTTAGGTAGCTTAGGTTTGTTTCGTAATAGAATCCTGGGTGTGTGTGTATCATTAAAAAATACTTTTAATGGACGATCTTTGCCAGGAGTATACTTCCCAAGCCTAATAGCTTTGATCGGACGTGAGGACTCTTTGTATAGTGTATTTAATATTTTTAAGACTTCATCATTGTCATGGTTACGTCTGGAAGTGAAGTCCGAATTAGTGATTTCCGGTATGCCTATAAAAACGATGTTTTTTTCGCGTTCGCATCGGTCTTTGAACTCAGCAAGTAGGGTCTCAGAATTAGGTATCGGCAGCGGCAAGTGTGGCAATGACATAATATCATTATTTTGCGTATTTTTTAATTGCTGTAATTCGCTTTCTATGTGCTTTATTTTATCTTGTGTTTTAGAATTATCAGATTTAATCGTCTCCATCTCATCATGTATCATATTAAATTGAGACGAAAGATTATCCGTAGCTGATTTAATTGTCCTTATTTCGTCTTTAATCTCAAATACCTGCTCTCTTATTTGTGACATGCTTTCATTTTGGGTATTAGCAAAACCTTCAAAAAACTTCATTATGTCAATCCGAAAAGCCGCAAAATCTTTCTTAAAGTCTTGCTCGTCGCAGCGTTCCTTCCTTTTCCTCGTGCTAAATTTGGAATAAGGATCTTCATGCACGAGGCTAGGTAAGTTTGGCGCTGAGCCGCTTGTAGCCTCGCATCCGCTTATCAATGATGCAGCGCCACTAGGCGGAGTTCTCTGCACGCTCATTGTTCCTATCGATTACTTGCTCGTATAACTGTGATAGCTTGCAACGTATATTGTAAGTATAGGAGTTATGTCGTAATACTCAGCTGTGGTGTGCGGTGCCCGCAGTAAAGGCGCGACGAAAAATAGCAACTGTCCTTGTCTTTCCTGAGGGGCGAGGGACGCTGCGGTCGCACGCGCCGATGCAGTGTCACGTACTTGTTGGTGATTCTAGGTTCTTCGTTGCACTCTCAACTATTCTTTAACGGTACTACTTTAAAGACTATTTTGCAATCGTCGGAGTTTTACAAGGTTTTAAATTATTGTTACACACGACCGGTCGCGACCACCGCCAGAGACGGAAAATTGGTATATAATTGGTATACTAAAATGCATCCAATCCACCCGTTTTGGCACAATTCAGTAACCATTGAGCAACAAACATACAAACTTCCATATTTATTATAAGTAGGACAGAACGTAACGTCATCTATTCCACGTTACGTTTTAAGAGCATCCGCCCATTTACACCGAATTTTACAACTCCTAAACTAGTTTTAAAATTGAATATTCTAGGTGCAGCATTTTCATCGGCGTCCGCCCCTCGCACCGTAGCGACACATTTCTGAACGTTTCGAACTATCCGAACATAAAATGTGACAGCGTCGGTGTAGGTCCTTTCGACACGTCACGTGCACGCTCGTTTTCACCACGTAGCTGCACACTACATGTATAAACGGGTACATGTACACGTTCCGATAAATATTCCGTCGTGCATTATTGACGCGTGTACAGAGGACGTGGACGTGCTAGTCCTTCCACATTTTTCGGAGAAAATTCCCAATACTTTGTGCAGTTGTTTATGAGGTTATGCCCTGGAATTTAAATGGTCTTTCTTTCTTGTGGTGTTTTAAACTGCTTATCAAAATAATGCTGATTCAGAATATCTAGATTCCGACTAGGTAATATTTTGTAACTTTATGCTTTGGTATTTTAATCAGTTCATAATTAATTTATTGTAGAAAGAAAACAAGTTAAAATACTAAAACTAAAATAACTTTGGTACCTTTTTTGTTATTATACGAATCAGTCTAAACTAAAACTAAATTTTATTGAGCTGATTGTGTTTTATTCAACTTTATTGGCTCTTTGCATAATTCAAATATGTTTAGAAAATAATCCTAACATATAACTGGCAATGTTTTCTGTATGGCAACACTAAAGGTCGGTTGTCAAAATTTACTTCCGTTAAAATGTACCTTTGAGCAACGACGTGTAAATTACTAAAATTATTAAAATACAGTCCGCTTTATATAATTTCCACGCCTTTTATTATACATAGGCGTTCGTGGTCCTCCGATCTTACTCTGTGTGTGTTGTGCGGGACGAGTTCGTTGTTTTTGAGCAAAATTCGTGTGCTCTGAGCCATCTTTGAGTAACGGCCGGGGAAGTTTGTTCGAGAAACTCGCTACAAAACCGACACAAGAAGACTCAAAAGACCTGCCTACGCACGGAGAACCATAATATTACGAAGAAAATTGCTGGAAAAAGTGCAATTTGCAAGCAATGATTGCATCATATTTTTTTGCAGATACCGGCATTTTTTAATCTCACAGAAAAGAGAATCCATTTTTGTAGTTTGCCTTGCAAAATGAAAAGTTGGTGAGATTGTGTTGGCACCATTGACCAATCAGCAATAGCTTCACTCTGGTTTCACTCTTCAAATTTTGACATCAACAATCAGCTGTCAACTGTCAGCTGTCACTACACAACTTCAACTTGTCCAGTCCATCAAACAAACGCCGGTTTTGTTTGTTTACATTACGTTTGTCGGCGGCGTCGGCGCAGTTATTTCAACTTCAACGTGTATCTTCGTGTTCGCGATCGCAATTTCTGCCACCTATTGCAGAAAAGGTCTTAGTGCTAGTGCAGTGAAGTGCTTGCGGCTAAAATTAAGTAGTGCGGTACGTATTTGACCATGGAGGCGTTGAAGAAACTTAGGCTCTCGCGTGGACAGTTGAAAGGTACTGTGACTCGCATTGAAAACTTTATAAGTGATCCTATAAACATTGCTGCGTCCAGCACTGAGATGCTAGAGGCTCGTAAAGAAAAATTGATCACGACTTTCAAAGAATATGAGGTAGTGCAGTTAGATATATTGTCACTTGATCCAAATGATTCTGAAGACTTGTCTATACTTGAAAACAAATACTTTGCAGTGATTTCAAAGTTAAATGCTGTCCTAAAGAGCTTAAACACGAATGAGGTACGAACATGTAGCAATGTTTCCACTTCTAAATTACCGCATCTTGATATTCCAATATTTAGTGGCAAAGACTACACAAAGTATACCTCATTCATGGATTTGTTCACTGCAGTCATTGATAATAATAGTTCACTCTCGGATGTGCAGAAACTCTTTTATCTGAGGAAGTTTTTGACAGAGGATGCTCTAGCTGTTATTGTAAATTTACCTCTTGTCAATCAATCATATAGGGAAGCTCTGCTACTACTGAAGAAGCGTTTTGACAACAAAGCAAGGTTAATCTCTAATCATATAAATGTTATATTGGAATTGCCGTCTGTGCAGAAAGGTACTGCCACTGCTATAAGGGCATTTATATCGCAAGTGCAACAACAATTGCATGCGCTTAAAAACTTGGAGCAGCCCATACATAGCTGGGATATGCTTTTAATCACTCTTTTGACTAAAAAGTTAGATCAATATACTTGTCGTGCATACCAGCTGGACAGGAATTTGGAAGTGCTTCCAACAATGGAAGAGTTCATGTCCTTTTTGGAAAAGCGTGCTATGGCACTTGAAGATAGTACAGAATCTAAAAAGTCAATAATTCAAAACAAGGTGAGCAATGTTGTCACCAAAAATAAAAGTACTTACCAATGTTTGTACTGTAATGGGACAGACCATGCTATGTATGTCTGCCCTCGTTTTAAAACGGCTCCTATAGAAGACCGTACCAAATTTGTTGAAAGTAAAAAGTTGTGCACCATGTGCTTAAAAAATCACACCGGCAAGTGTAGATTTAGCTTTACTTGTAAGGTCTGTAGAGCAGGTCACAATACTCTCCTGCATAAAGACACCATTCCAGCTGCTGAACAATCAGTCAGCTTGCATTCACATGATGCTTCAGTGAATGTTTTACTACCTACTATCCGGGTTAAATTCATAGACAGGCACGGGTCTGATATCTATGTCAGAGCGCTTCTTGATTCTGCAAGCCAAGTTTCTTTTGTGACAACAGAGCTTGTGGAAAAGCTAGGTCTAAAAACCAAATCCCAAACTAGCAATATAGTTGGAATTGGAAACAAAAATCAAAAAATAAATAAATGTGTTGATCTAACAATACACTCTCCAGTGAATGATGTAAAATTAAATGTAAAATGTAATGTTGTAGATTCCATCACATCCAATCTGCCTCAGCACTCCTTTGATATATCAAAGCTAAAAATCCCGAAGAACATCTGCTTGGCAGATGAAAATTTTAATGTTACTGGTGTAATATCAGTACTCCTAAGTGCTGAGATATATTTTAACATTTTATTGCCAAGTAGGCAAATTAAAATTGATAATGGTCCTGTTTTGCAAAACACTCTGTTTGGGTACACACTTGCTGGCAATATCCCTTATAAACATATTTTACATAACAATAACTGTGAAAGTAGGGTTGTGAATCTTGCCATCTGTAATAGCAATAAATTAGAGGAGGTGATGGAACAATTCTGGTTAGCTGAGAGTATACCTCAACCTGCAACTAAGCAAAATACACAGGAGTTTAAAAAGTCGGAAAATTACTTTAACAAGTCTGTACAACTTCAAGATAAAAAGTTTATAGTTAAAATGCCATTAATGGCCAAAAAAGCAGAGTTACAGCTTGGGGACTCATTTTCAGTAGCCCTTCAAAGATTTTTGACACTGGAGAGAAAATTTAAAAAGAATACTATGTATTTAGAAAAATATAAAAAGTTCATCAATGAATATTTAGAGATGGGGCATGGTAAAATTGTTGACATTGGGGACTACAATGTTCAGGATGGGTCCACATACTTTTTGGCCCATCATGCAGTTTTTAATGAGGAAAGCTTAACAACTAAGTTGCGGGTGGTCTTTGATGGCAGCATGAAGTCTAGATCAGGGGTTTCACTGAATGATGTTATGTTGAACGGTCCAGTGGTTCAAAGTGAACTTCTTGATATACTCATTTTATGGCGAACATATATCTACACACTTACTTGTGACATTCAGAAGATGTTCAGGTCTGTCATCATAGATCCTGCTCAATTGAGCCTCCAAAATATACTTTGGCGCGACAACCCTCAGGGACCCATTAGCTGTATACAACTGCAGACTGTTACATATGGTTTAAAAGCTTCCACCTTCTTGGCAACACGGTGTTTAATTGAATTGTCCAACAGATATGGTGTCTCATACCCTCTTGCAGCCCAGGCCATGCGCACAAGTACCTATGTCGATGATGTGATAGGTGGGTCGGACAGTCTGGAGCAGCTCCAGCAGCTTAAAGAGCAGTTAATTGATTTACTGGAAAAAGGTAGCTTTGTTCTTCATAAGTGGTGTTCCAATAGTCCCCAACTCCTTGATGACCTTCCAAAGGAAGTCAAATATTTTGAAAAACTTGATATAAATAAAAATAATATTGTAAAAACACTGGGTTTAAAGTGTGATGTCTTGCTAGATCAGCTCAGTTTTACAGCTCCATTGGTTGAGAAAAAAGATGTCAACACCAAAAGACAGGTGTTGAGTTTCATAGGAAAAATGTTTGATCCATTAGGACTGATAGGTCCAATCATAGTCACAGCTAAGTTGTTCATGCAAAAATTGTGGTCATTGAAAATTGACTGGGACTCAATAATGCCCCATGAACAGCTCTCCCTTTGGGAAAAATATTTAGACAATTTAAAGTCAATGGGTACCATTAATATTCCTAGATGTGTAAATTCTATTAGCAAAGTACATGTAGAGCTGGTAGGATATGCCGATGCTTCCTTCAAAGCAATAGGCTGTTGCTTATATCTGAGGATATTTAATTTAGATGGAACGGTTTTTGTGAATCTTTTGTGTTCCAAGTCAAGGGTTGCCCCATTGAATAAAACTATAACTATCCCAAAACTTGAATTGAATAGTGCTCTTCTTCTGTCAGAGCTTACATGTAGAGTCATGAAGGTTTTAAAAGATAGAGTTTCATTAAAACCATTTTTGTATAGTGACTCACAAATTGTATTATCTTGGATAAAATCAACAAACTTAAAATCAAATCCATATGTCTCCAAGCGTGTCAATCAAATTAGAGAATTGAGCAAAGGTGTCAGTTGGCATCATGTCAACACAGCGGATAATCCAGCTGATTTATTGTCTAGAGGTTGTGATCCACAAAGATTGCAGTCTAATGACCTGTGGTGGCATGGTCCAAAAGATCTTTCTAAAGCGGACTTTACCCACTCAATTACAGAAGTCAAATTGCCCATACCCCTTGATAATGATATTGATCAGGTTGATCCTGTTGTAAACAGCTGCAGTGACACTTCTTCTAGTCAGAAAAATACATTTTCTAAAACCTTTTTTGAAAGGTTTTCTGATATTAATAGGCTTCAAAGAGTAGTCGCTTATATTTTGCGGTTCTCCAATAACTCAAATAAAAATAGTGTGAGGATAGTTGGTGTTCTAACTCCAAAAGAGCTCCATAATGCACTTTTGGTTATCATGCGCTGCACTCAAGAAAGCTATTTTTCAAATGAAATTAATTTGCTCAAGAGGAACTGTCCTATAAAATCAAGCTTAGCCAGCTTACATCCTTTCATTGATAGTGATGGTTTAGTTCGTCTAGGTGGTCGTCTTCAAAATGCTGCTGACATTCCCTATGATAGAAAGCACCCTGTAATTCTACCTAAAAGCTCTCACGTCACAGACATTATAATACATAAAGAGCACTTGCGCTTACTGCATGCTGGTGCAAAATTGGTTATAGGCTCTCTCTCTCAGAGGTTTTGGATCATTAGTGCCATTAGTGAGGTTAAGAAGGTGGTCAACCGCTGCATTAAATGTGCACGATTGAAAGCTGCAGCTGCTAGACAGCTTATGGGTTCTCTACCTGAAGAGAGATTAACTGCTGTGAGACCATTTCACATAGTAGGTGTAGACTTCTGTGGACCTTTCAATATAAAGGTATCAAGGCTCAGGAAACCCCTTGTAACAAAAGGTTATATTGCTTTGTTTGTATGCTTTGCTACAAAGGCCATCCACGTAGAGTTAGTGAGCGACCTCACCACAGAAGCATTTTTGGCATGCCTCAAACGTTTTATCGCCCGGCGTGGAATGCCTGTCACAGTATTCTGTGACAATGCAAAGACCTTTAAAGGTACTGAAAATGAACTTAATAAATTGTATGAGCTATTTAAGTCTAAAAAACATGTAGATGAAATTCAGAACTATTGTGTACCTAACTATATAAAATTTAAATTTATACCTAGCTATTCCCCAGAATTTGGAGGACTATGGGAGGCAGGTGTAAAGAGCCTGAAATATCACCTGAAAAGAATTGTAGGCAATGTCGCACTAACATTTGAGGCTTTTTATACCATTGTAGTCGAGATTGAAGCTGTACTTAATTCGAGGCCACTTTTGCCATTAAGTTCAGATATTTCTAATTTTGAATACCTCTCTCCTGCTCATTTCATAATAGGTACAGCTATGACTGCTTTTCCTGAAGCAGATCATTCAAATGTCCCTATGAATAGACTTAGGTTTTGGAATATGTTAACTAAAATAAAACAAGACTTTTGGTCTGTCTGGTCGAGAGACTATCTCACCCAGTTACAGAGCAGGCCCAAATGGAAACAAGTCCACCCTAATCTTAAAGAAGGTGACCTTGTTATTGTGCGTAGTGACAACACTGCACCCCTGACTTGGCCAATGGCAAGAATTGACAAGATAGTACCTGGACCAGACGGTCAGGTCAGAGTAGCCCACATTAGAATGGCTAATAATAAATTGTACACAAGATCTCTTCGAAAACTGTGTCCATTACCACTTGTTTAAAACTTGTGTTTCTTTAGATCTCAACTTAGATAATTAAGTAGATAATAATATATAGTTAAATTGTTATTCACATAAACTATAAGATATAAAACTAAGTTACTTTTAAGTTTAAGCATCATTCTGTCATTAAAGTAAAATATAAAATAATCATAATTACCTACCTACATTTAAAATTGTCACAGAAAAATTATTTAAAAATTAAATTTACAAAACAACTAAAATGCAATACAAACTCAAACCTTTTAAATATTGTTAATATGTATTTGATATAAATTCATTCTTAATTATGTTCATTTACATTGTAAAATGTTTTATATATGTTTCACTGGCCCCGGCCCAACTATGTTTAGAAAATAATCCTAACATATAACTGGCAATGTTTTCTGTATGGCAACACTAAAGGTCGGTTGTCAAAATTTACTTCCGTTAAAATGTACCTTTGAGCAACGACGTGTAAATTACTAAAATTATTAAAATACAGTCCGCTTTATATAATTTCCACGCCTTTTATTATACAAAATAGAAATAAAAAATATCGCAGTTACAAAGTTATTTCATGATAATTAAAAAGTCAGTAACATCAGACTTTGTTTCATGTTAGTTCAGTTTGCTGCATACATGATCAATTTACTTGTTTATTCGAGCGTATTAATATAAAATGTACAGTGGAAAAACGAGAAAATGGAAGTCCGTAGCTGTCAAACAGTTTGCGAACTCTGAGAAGTAACAATGTAGAACATCGTGCAGGATAACACGTCTGCCCCGCGGCCGCGCTCGCATTACACGAAGCATCACCTGCTCGTTGCATCGTAAACAAATTTTATTTTTCCCTCTAGCATATTGCGAATACTTAGCTATGCAGTATCTAAGTTATCTCTTTTCTGTCTGCAGTTAAGATCAATTAACGTCTATTTAAATAAACAGATCCGGCTGACCGCTATGGATTTTTTGCATCAAGAAACTAAGAAGACCGTGGTTCTAAAAAAGACAAGGTTTTAGAGGAAATTCCTGTGGATCACACAAATATTTGCCCTGTGCTGGAATCGAGCCCGTAAACTCAAGCTTCACTGTCGACTCATCATCCTTTACAAATCGAAGATTTTGTGAAGGTCTCATCGAATTGTTTCTCTAAAAGTATATCACATACTTATATACTACATGAATGAAGATTAAAAAAATACAAAAAGAAATTGATTATAATCGTAGATTTTTACATATTTATATGATTTTACAGTAAACGTATTCCTTACTGATTCAGAATATTAGGAATCGATTTATTAAAATGTCATTCCCGAATGCTCTTAGGTACTGAGTTCCACTGAGTCACTTACGAGTGTTTTATTCAAGGTGAGGTCGGTTTAGTCGGCCGCATTTACACCGGCACGTATCGGTGTCAAGGCACACGTGGGAGCTTACTTTGGGGGCTTAGAGGTGTTCATAACGCTTTCGTTACAAAGTTGACTTCAACAAAACGTGTTGAATATGAATATTGGAAATCGACACCAACGGACCTCGATGTCTATTTCCATTCAAACCAACGTCTAGAACCTGGGATAAGCAGTACATGCCATGTTCAAGGTATATAGCACCTTATATCGTGTACAAAACGAGCGTAAATCACTAAGCAGACGTCGGTGTTATTTGCATCTTTTGGAATTCTCTTTTGAGTCTCAGCAGTAAGAACAGAACTGATGAAACTTCAGAATCATATTGAGGCGATTCTTGTTCAGTAGGTTGTGTGGATTGGATGCCACGCCACAGCTAGAGGATTCAAAACCATCAGGAATCCAAGCGAAGAACATCGGTCATAGTATTTATTAGGTCCAAAAAATGGTCACTTGTTCACCTCAATTTTCCTGGTGTGACAACACACGAATCAAACAATAATAATTGAGTGACGGCTGCATGCCAGATTATGCCATTCGCCGCTGTTCGCAGAATTCGTATAGCTCCTACCGGAATGACGCCCATTCCCTTTGATTTATGATTTTTTTTTTTGGATTTTCATTCATTCTGTTTTGGGTCTTTGAGGCAGTTCATCCTATTTGGAAGCTCTCATTCTATTTGTGAGAGCTCAGTCGCGAAAATGTTTTTTGAAGGATTCCGGAAATGTGTGAGTGGAATGAAAGGGGAGAGATTTATACTGAAACCACCTGGTTAGGAGGTTTCACGACCAAAATGGACACTCGGCGTGGCAGGACGCGGCATTTGTAGTCAATAGCATTACTTGCCATAACTAAATTGTGCAATGCAAATAGTTATCAACTCTGTGAATTAACTGCAGACCAAACTACTGTTTGAGCTTTTAAAAAGTTATTGACAAGTACAACAAGCGTACCTTCAGAACGTAAAAAAACAAATTTACATACCTATTATGATAAGTCTACGTTGTCGATACATTTAACTCGTGAGCGTAGCATTTCATCTTCGAGAGTGTCTAAGCAAACTCACATACCCACCACCATTGGCCGCTTACAGGGGTTAGTTCCCCTCTGCGCTAGTCCCGCTTCGCTATACTAGAACAATGCATACCTTAATGGGCGTTTTGCACGAATCAATGTGGCTACACGAACAAAATTTAATATATAGTTGGAAAGAAAAGTGTTTTTGCACCGCACACCACGTCACGATGTACTATAGGAATGTACGCCGACATCAGCGTATGAAAGAGCTCACTACAGTACATTTCTATGGTAAGCAACGGTGGGTGATGCGACGTACGGCGAGACGCTGTAAGCGACCGTTGTCGCTTATAGGGGACTACATTCTTAGTCGTAGACGAAGATGACAAAGTTAACCGCAATATTTTCCCCAATGCTTTACAGTCCACTTCATCCTTTCAAACCGACCAGCTTTATTATAAAACGTGAGCCATAAAGCATCGTCTACACTCGCCAGTGCAAAGGAAGGACTATATATAAAGCCGCGGCTACACTAACGACGTAAGTTTTTCTATTTCAAAGTTGCGCGACAGATAACACCCGGGTGATGTATTACGTGTCGCAATGGACGATAGCAATTGGAAATTGAGCTGGTGTAAGCTGGGATACCAAAACAAAATAACATCGCAATAGGAACTATTCCTATTTGACATTTATAAATTGAAAGTTATTTTGGTAGACCTCTATTCTGCTTACCGATATCATCATAGATCTGCAGATTCTAGCCTTCTTATCCTATATTACTATCATATCCTACTACTTAATTTAATACAATAAATATACATTTCATTCTCGTATATGGGAATGTTAGAATGTTTTTTATAAACAATTTTTAATTTATTTTAATGAAAGCTACAAGAATAGACGATAATAACAATGTGCCTATCTCTAATATCTTAAATAAGGTACCCAAATACGAGTATATAAAAATAAACCGCGCGACAGGACACGGCTAGTAGTTAAAAAGCAAAACTGCAAAGCGTATCAGTGTGTAGCTGGAACCGTGCGTATAAAAATGTGACACTGCGATTTTATCGACCGATAAAAGCGCATCAGTGGGGGCTTAATTGCTATGACATGTAATACTTCATTTCATTGCCTTTAATAAAAAACTACAGGAGTGAGCAATGTAATCCGCTCCGGTTTTTAATAAATAGATTTACATTTGAACTTAATCTTTTTATTTTATTTTATCCCACCGTTTATATTTTTGTACAAATGCCGACAAAAATAAAATTGTGTATTGAAAAAATAAGACCGACTTTTACTGAAGCTGTATTTTCTTAAAAAAATACTTTTCTGGTTAATAAATTGTAATTGCATATATTTATTTTTTATTTGAACGGTAGTTTGTTTGCTATTTACTACCCAACGAATCTGGGCTCGATCAGTAAGTTATCTATCGGTCCGTGCATCCATCGGTAGGCACGGTCAGCTATCGGTGCCAGTTATTATCGATTGATAGGAGTCATTAAGCCACGTCTGAGGTTCCGATTAAGTCTGACACCCGAGGCCAATATAACCTCATCCGACAAACAACAGAAAAATCCCTCCAACATTGATTCTAGTCTCAACCGCCCGCAAAACTTCACCGTTCCCACAACAACCCCATTCAACAATCAGAATGCACGTTCCTGTATTCCTCAGAGATAGTGGATTGGAACATCCCTGAATAGTACATGATGTGCTCTGCTAGTGTTCGCTTGGACCACATTTTTCATCCCCGATGGGGCTCTGCTGGTGTAAAACAGTTAAACTTTAATACGTATGCGCCAGTATGCCGGCGATGCACGAAGTGCAGTGTTTGGTCGGTCAAAACATTAAATAATGTATGATGTCTTGTCGTAGAGAATGAAGTAGTTGGGGTGTGCTCTACAGTGCATAGATGGAACTAGTTTAGACTGAAGTGGAGCATTAGAAGGTTGATTCATGAAACGCTCATGAGGTGTAATTTGTCAATAAAAGGACAGTACAAAAACAGTAGGTTCTACTGTAGGTTAGGTTGTAGGACTACTGTAGGTTCTGGAGGCTGTGACAATAGGGGTTCAGTAGTGATTATTCTATCTATGAATATGTCCAATAAAATATTTGATTTCTGTTCAGTTCTTAGTTTGACGATGTACCTACTTAACTCAAAAAATATTAATTGAGGAAAGAAACAAATGACAACAGCTCTCTATATCATTCGGTGTGTTGCGTGCGCTGTACCGCTAATCGTTACCCTAACATAAGTTAGATACAAATACAACGCCGTAGATCATTTTCATCGCATCCCATTAACCACTCAGCCTCTCCCCGTTTGCGGATAATCCCCACTAATTACAATAAGAATAATAGATGTTCCCATATAACTTAATGAATTCATGAACAACATCAAAGTTGTCGAGAATTTATTGTCTCGACTCGGCATTTATCAAAGCAACTTCCCCGAAGTTTAGAAGCTTTGCAATCGCAAAGTTGCGAGACTTTTCTGTTCGTAATTAAAATTTAACTCTTTGGTGACTAGATGAGACTACTTCTTTTTGGGTACCTTTTAAAGATGTCGTCTGTGAATGTTGAGTGTTTAACTACGGGGGCCGTAACAAGATAATTTCATTAAAACAAAATACATTGAATTAGTGCGTGCTGCCACCATAAAAGCGTCTACCAACTGAAACGTACATATATCTATTACAGAAATTATCCTATTACATTGAAATATTTTGCTCTTTGCGTAGAAGTTTCTGATACAATCGAATTACTAGACGCGCTTTGTCTTTGGCATAGAAGTAAGCGCTACAATCCAGAACGTCGGTCTTCAAAGTCTAACGGATGCTTTATGAAACGTTACTTCACGATACATAGTCCTTGTCAGTTTTTTGTGTTACATAAAGAAGTTAATCTGCTGGGAAAGTTAACAAAAGGTCCAGGGACAGGCCGTAAATGTCATCCAGGTTTTTTCAATCACACAATTCTTACATACCGTACTCGTACTAAATCGCATTTTCCCATTAGAAATTTAATAAAGTAGGTGTGTGAAATTACAAAGTGTCAAAGGCAGTACCGTCTGACGGAGGTCGAATGTGTTATTGATAGAAATTGGAAAGCCAACATAGAAATAGCCATTTTGGATTGAAATAAAGGTCAACTGGCAAATATTACACATCTTACGTGCTTTATATAATATCTTGCATCGTTATCAGACATTCATCCGCCAAGCAGTAGTGTGCCAAAATACTAACACAATTAGAAAAAAAGTATAACATGTATTTAAATTATAACGGATTATTATAATTAATGTTAAATATGATTCAATGAGAATAAGAAGTACCCAGTTGAAGAGAGCTTTGATCAAAAAAGCTAGTAATTTAAAACAATTTCAACATACCTACTATAATCCAGTACAAACTATTTAACTAGTGAATGAGAGTGGAACAGCAGCCAGCATGTAAATACTAACCGGCACAAAGGACGGTAATGACGCGTCAGTCGCAGCGTACCCGCTGCGGCTACGCTGCGTCTGCCGCGCGGCCGGGCTCGCCGGCAACCTAGAGCCAACAACTAATACGGGATTTTCTAAAGCATAAAATGCAATCTTTAAAACTAAAACTAAATGCTGTGCGATGATCAGCGCATCAGTTGAGGACGGCTGGACTGGTTTGTTTATAAATTCTGGTAACTATAGTTTGAAATGTATACAATTCGGGAAAGACTTCGGATTTTTGTTTGAACTCGATTCTAACAGTGGATATGCGTTTCCTATTGCGTAATGTAATCTCACGACAACGTCAGTCTGCTCCGCTAGGATGTTTACCTTTTCTTTAGGCCATGGTCTCCCATAAACCCCAGGAGCCGCCAGCGTCACGCCCGCGCCGTACGCTGCGTCACGATATTTACGTGTCGCAGATCGTGATACTCGTACGTACCTACATTTTAAACCAGATATCTGAATCTCTAGTTGCACCAAACTTGTGTGAAGAAGCCTACCCGACTAGCCGTGCCATCTCCATGTTTGCTCGCGAGTAGTTCGGCTAACGAACAGCGCCCTGAAACTTTATAACAAGCTGCATCTTTGACAAGTGACGCTCGCGCTCTGATCCTTGTTGGTATCAACTTAGGAAAGTACGAAGTTAAAAAGGGAGTTTTGATGGCAAATCTTTGACTTTTAATCTATACATGAAGGTGAATTGTATTCTATTTTTATTTCAAAAACAGTATTTTTAAGATTGCTTGGAAGAAGTCGTTGGAGTGACAGGACTGCCCATTGCTTTTGTTTACTTTTGTTGTTTTACTGGGTTTTGTTACTTTTTGGCGTAGAATAAAAATTGTGTCAGTGTCGACAGCGTCGGCGTCGTCAGCAGCGTCGTATTCAGAGTCAGCATCGTTAGCGTCGGCCTTCTATTTAGTTCATTTGATTCATGTTCTTAAATTCGCTTATAAACCTAAGTATAGATAACTTAGTTTATTTCGTTCATTCATTCATTTCGTTCGTTTAATTAGATTAAATAAGTACATTTATTTCCGATTCTTTTGATTACATTACAACTAAAACACTCCGTAGACGGGTTAAAATAAAAGATATACGAGACAATTTCTCCAGGCAATCCACAAGTCACTCTGAAACATAGCAAATATAAGTAGAACGTTGCATCAGATCACTTCGTTCCTTCCGTTCGCAAGTACGAGTAAATACGAGTACCTAGTTAATTCGCAGTGCGATTCCCACTTCAGTAGTGCGATGGAACTTAGTTTTTACCGTTAAGAAGTCAATTAATTGGACTTTCATCGGCGCTTCGAGAGGAGCTTTGAACGCCACCAATTAGTAGTTGGACGTGTAATGTTTTAAACATTATTCCTCATATGCTTGTAATAGTTGTGGCGATAAAAAATCTGTAAGAGTCCAAATCAGTCCAACTAATTAATCAAATTGAATCAACTCTACCGATCCCTAGGGGCTTTGTGGGCCGATCACATTAGCAATTTTAATTTTAAAGCATCACCATTTTAAATATAATCGTATATAAGGCCAAATTATATGTATCCTAGTTACTGGGATCGTCTATATCTATATAATTAGAAATTAAGAGGACTATGGTCCCACAAACACCCGGAGCAGGCAAACGACAAAAATATTTAATAGATTTTTTTATTTATTTTGTAGTTATTAGCAATTTAGCTGAAAACAGTGCCCTTAAAAATGGAACTCGGTAACTTTTGTACTTAGCAGCTGAATATCAGGAAGAAGGATACTCTGTGGTACTTCCCAGGGCTATACATAATATTAACATAAGTTATAAATTTAAGAAGGCATTAAACTGTTTTGTATTACGGTCAAGTGTGAGCGGTTTTATGGTTATCTCAGTTTGCTTATGACATTAACACAGCCCTGCTATTAAGGCGGCCAAGACGCTCTGGTCTTAATATGGGGTCAAGCTTCTACAGTAATTATGTTAAAATAACGTAATGGGGCATCCAAAGGGGTATGATAAGGGAGGTAAGAATGCGCATTGTAGAAAGGAAGCTCGTATCCGGCAACTGATTGGCCGGCTAGCTGATTATCCGGCCACCTGAGCTTAGTCCATTTATAAATGGAGCAGACATGAAATAATAAATCGCAGAATCAAATGAACAGAAATATAATCATAAAACTTAAGAAAATATATAAAACGTAGCGTACATAAAACGGCACAATTTAAAGTATATTAGTTAGTACCAAAATCTATGTACCTACTATAAATACATAAGTAAGTGAGTATGGGAATTCGCTACCAATCAGCGCCGTAACTTGACGTCTGCTTCGTTTTGATGAAATATGGTAGGTATTATTTATAATAATAACATAATAGTAGAGTTTTCATAATTGTTCACGCGGTTGATGCCAGTTTATTTATGACTCCATATGATATGTACATTATGCCCGGAAATCGAGTTACCAAAATAGCGGCATATTGAAACGATATGCACCTCTAGCCCATTGCGACTACACTACGGATATGCGGGGGTGGAGTTCGATATTTTAATTGCTCTGTAAGATGGTGGCAAGAAATTCCGGATAATGTTCTTCAATGCCTCGTAATGAGCTAAAAGTTTTAAATTGCTAGGCAATATTAAAATAAGAAGTATGATTTCAAACCGTAGACAAACAAAATGAAAAGATTATAAATCTGTGATCTAGGATGGCTCTAACATGCAACATTTTATTATTTGTAGGCACATGTTAGATTATATTTGATATGTTGAGAAAATCTATTGCCAACCGTAATCCATCATCAAAGTGCCAGACGAAGATTTCACTTAATATAGAGTTTGTAGAAGGTTATTTACTTAAGAGTTCACTCGCACTGCTAGAAACTTCAAACACTTTATTCAAAAGCAATATGCACTAAACAATTCACATTAGAAACGTAATTTCATCAACTTATCCTTCAAGGGACGTTTGGAGATAGTAAAAAGTAATTTTACGAGCGCAACCCTATTTCGATACGCGCCAATCTATCGTTGAAAATCTGTTGAAATGTACATTGAGGCGATATAGCCGATTCGGCGGAGGCGATGAATTAGAATCGCGCAATGTATTGGTTACATTGCTGTGGTTCAGTTTCAGTCGCGGCTTCAATCGTTTCTGGTGAAGAGATTGTTTTTGACAGCAGCGGTTCAAGAGCGATAAATTCGAGAGGATGATCAATGATTGAACAACTTGGAAGCGACGGGGCTGTTGAAAAACACGATTTAGCAAGACAGTGGAAATGGAATTGATTATATAAATGTATATTATGTGCTGCGATTGGACTCTATTGAATACCTTTGTGACTTTAAAGAATGGTTGAAAAGGATTTGGATGTTCTATTTATTTTTTGTTGATTTTCATGTTCAGTGAGTAATATCGTCCTACGAATATTTCTTGTGTTATTTTATTTGCCTAAATTTTTTTATTTTATTTGGATTATGACCTAACCCTCCTCATGATAGTGAGGGGAGGCCTTTGCCCAGCAGTGGGCCAGTTACAGGCTGAATTATTATTATATTTGATTTGAAAATCATACAGTTTTTACTTATTTTAAGGATCATTTTAGTGTGAACGTCGCTGACCTGGATAGCGACCGATCCCAATGAAAAAAGAAAACAATAACAATCTCACGAATGACTAGTTTAATGATTACACTTCATAACTTATTTACTCGAATAAATATACCTACCATAAATTATTTTCCTAACTATCATACATTCTAATATTCACACAGTCGTCACTTCAACATACGGATCCGAATTCCACTCGATCACGGAATAGTTGCTCCACACGAAGTTTCCTTTGAGTGTCAAAGGCGCTTCTAAAGCTAGGTACAGGATTGCTTTGGCGCCTACCTCAAAAACCTTGGCTGTTTTACGGCCTTCCTTGTGCGATAAATTCCCTGGATTCACACAGTTGATCACCACTCCCTGGTCAGCCCACTCTCTATGCTGCAGAAAGGTCACAGCGTTCAAGGACACCTTACTGACAGCTTGAACGTTCGCGCCCCATCCGTCAGTTTTCTCGACACCTCGCCTCGCCGCTTGCTCGTACTCCTGCATTATATCCACCAAGTCATCTTCTGTCAGCGTCGGGCTGCTTATCCTTCTTTTTATATCTTCGTTTTCTATGGTCGCCAGCAAACCAGCAGGCCCCGATACGTTCACAACTCTTGCGCCTTCGTTCAAAATCGGATACACCAGCTTGCCAAAGTTTATGAACCCGTAAAAGTTGACACTCAATGTTCTTCTGACTCGTTCGAAGTGTGATATATTCTTCTCTGTTACGTAATCTGTCAGATTGATTATCAAATCTATTCTCTCGTCCAGATCTTGAATGTGATGTCTCACTTTTATAATACTTTTCGTGTATGTTACGTCCATTTGCAAGTACTGCAGGTCGACTCCGTGTCTCTGTAAGTTTCTGAGTATGTTGAACCCGTTAGATTCGTCTTCGGCGGTGAAGTATATTCTGCCATCGTATATTTGCGTCAATTTCTTTAGAACTTGATAGCCTAAATTGCTACTGGCTCCTACGACTAACGCTACCTTGTACATGGCTAGTTTAATACTAGCATTAAATGTGTGTTATCAGTGTTATCACGGCATCAATTCACTGACGTTATCAGCTAACACGCTGCGGTGTGGGCTCGAGATAACTTTTGGCGAGATAATGTTCTGGTTTATCGCTGGTGGAATGAGATCGCATGATGCTGTATTTGCGTTGTATTTTAAAATTAGGCCAAATATCTGTTGATCTGTTGCTTGGTCATTTCTTTTACGTTAATAAAAGTCAACATTCATATTTTTTGTTAAAATTTGATTGAGCTATCTATGATTAATTTCGATTTGATTGCAAAAAGGTATGATTGCCATTGGTTTAAAAGGGCGTCGCTATGAACTTACCTCGTTTCATAACAACTTGTATCATGGAATTCATTATCTTGTTTGATATGTCAATTATAATAATGTCTTATGATTAATTTTTTTATGTCACAATGATTATATGATAAACCGAATATAGCAATAGCTGAAGCGTAAAGGTGTCGCACAAAGTTAGGGTTATCTACATTTAATTTTAACGGTAAATAAAATTCGCCACGTGTTCTTCTCAAATCTCACTGATACAACTTTAGTGTGTATCAGTGATAAATCAACTTTTGGTTACCCATTGGTTTTTTATTTTTAAAATATTTCGTCAGTTCTCATTGTTTTGAAGAAAAATAAAAGAAACAAGATAAGACATCAAATAAACCGTGTAACAATATACATCTATACAAACGTCAAACATATGTTTTCAATGATAAAAGGAACGAAACAATTTAGGCAAGGACCCTACATACCAGTAGTATTGGAAATATCTTTACGCTAGCGTTGAATCCGTTGCTGATTCGATAAGACGGCACATATTTTTGATTCAGATAACACCGCCTATCTATCTACGAGTATGTACACATTATTACGTATTGCGGGTTACGCTAATTATTTGTATGAGGTTACAGTTTTTTTATATTATGACAATAGTTATTGTAAAGTTATAACTTGTGTCATAAATAATGTGAATGGCCGTGAATTTGGCTGCTTTTATTTCCGGATAAACGTTTCATTGATGTGAATAATTTATTGTCCAAGTCAACAATCACATTGTATTTTTGTAAACAAATATTTATGTCGATTTTCGATGATTTGGGTATTTAATTAAACTCGTTTATTTGTTTAACACTCCAGAGGTATTCTTCGCAAGAAAAAAATGCTAAGACGCATAAAGTTTTTCCAATTTTCAGCTTTGTATGTTCTTTTATAAATTTCCATTGACATACTATGACGGTTCGGATTTGTCACCTGAAACATTTCCTACCGCCTCCATCTTTAATTCGAACCAATTGTGCTTCCCAGCGGCACAAGCTGCTCCAACCCTCATTTAAACCCTAAAGATCCTGTTACACAATGCATGCGATTCATCATTCATCGCGACACATCCTGGCTTTATCCACGATGGAGTCCGGAATGCTCAAAGGCGCCAATAAATATTTATAGCCTCGTACATCGCGATACGTTTGTCGCGGTTTCTATTATATCGGAAAGTAATTTCTGTATTTATTTTTTATGCACTGGATTTTGAGATAGGCCCTGCGATTTACATCATGTGAAGCCGCAATTATCGATTATGTTACGGCGTAGGATAAAGTTAGTGAATTTAGCAAATCATTTTCTGATCAAACATGAAACTGAGTTCTCATCGCGAGGAGCAGAGTTGACTATTACACCAAAAAAATTGGATGAAAAGATGTCAAAGTCAAAGTCAAAGTCAGATGATCTGCCAACTTCCAGTTTTTTTTCAAATACATCACCTTATGTTAAACTTTTCTTGTCGTCAGTTCAAGACGAACTGGAGTAAAGTTTGACTGCAACAGCACTTCTTGCCGATCAAACATGTTATTCTCTTATAATGTGTATATACTGCAAAAAAAATATTGGATATAAAAAATAATCTCAATAAAAATATTGGAATGTAATATTATTATTATTACGAGTAGTACTAATATTTATTTCACTCGCTAACACACCTGCTTGACCCCATATCGGATTCTTCTCTCGCGTGCCTCCATACAATGAGCCGCTCCCGTAGGCAATTCCAGTAACGGAACCGTTACGTGTGATGACAGCGCGTTAAACGCGTAACTCGTTATTTGATGAACAACGTCGTTAAACGTTACGTCGTTACGGCACGCGAGCTATTAATCCGGGCCGTTATGTCGTCAAGTGATTCTTCACGTGATTTGCTTTTGGCGCTTTGACACTACGTTTTGTGTGAAAAGGAACTTTTCAGTCCTGAACAGGCACGTGAGAACATTGTTTAGCTCGCGTTGAGCGCAAAGCAAAAACGTTTTGTCATTATTGTAATTATTCTAAAAGGGGTGTGTGATATTTAATATTTGTAAGTAGATTTGATTAAGGAGGAAAGATCAAAATACAAATGAAATGATGTAATTATTTAAATTATGTTTGTCACATTTTTAACTCCTTGTGTTGTTGTTTATTTTAGTTCAGTTTAATTGGCTTCTCACGTTTTGAGACGATGTGACTAACGACGAGCACACTTCTCTCGAAGAAACCTATTATATTAATTCTGGACTTGAATACTTAAAATTACCTATAGGGAAATAAGCTTGCGTATTTTTTTCGCCGTGTAGCAAAACGCACAATCTGCGACTTACTTGGTTGTTTACTCCAAAATGACGACGCACAAACTGCTTATATACCGCTGGTACGGCCTTCCATTTCTTAGCTATTTGAATTAGAAATGACAACGTCAATTGTTTATACAAATAGGATGTTTTAGGAATATACGGATGCTGGGGTTCCGTACGTCTAGTTGTCCGATTATGTGATAGGGCGGCAAACAGGTTGACGGCTCGCCTGATTGTAAACGAGAGGAGGGATCGCTCTAGATAAACGGTTACCAGTTTAAACCAGAGTTGAACAGATGAGTCTCAATATTTTTTCTACAAATCAACGTCTAGTTCTCGCTTTTTCTAACTCAATAACAAATTCACAAGTAAAATAATTAGGAATGCCAGGTTTGAGTAAGAAAACGTGAGTGATAGACGTCGATATTAGAGACGTTTGTTTAACTCTAGTCTAATATTTTGTGATAATAACACTTATCTTTGTAATTCGACGATAAATAATACATTGAACGTTTGAAGTTACCAAATACCACGAATACGAGCTTCTTCGTCAAAATATGCTTTGTTATATCCTAATTAGAACACGGAAAAACACATTTCAGAGCGCCATGCAGAGCGGCCTTTCGAAACTCGGTTTACATCTCATTTGCCGATAAATAAATAACAAATGAGCGGTGCCAGAACAAGTATCGTAAAGTCGGTGGATGGGTAGTTAAAATCAAAACAAAGTGGCAGTACTGGCAACTCTGCCGATGCATTATTCATCCGTTCAGGTGGCGAAGTTGGCAACACTGCTTGTCTTGAGGAAACTTTAATTTTAGGGAGGCTTCTATTGGTTAAGATGTCCGCGGTTGAAGCGTTGTGTTTAATTTGAGGATTTTAGTAGTTATGGAACAGGTGTTTTAAGTTTTAAAGCGATATCTGGAACTCTTATTGAGATACAGAAACAAGTTATGGGGAGAAAACTGCTGCTTTTTAAATGGCAACAAAAAAATGACTAAGCCTGTAGTTCAGGAGATACAAGTAGACGATCACTTTCAAGTAATAAGGTACTGTTATGATACGCTTCTCTGGGCACGCAACATCAAGTCTTAGATAGTCCAGGGATCAGTTTTAACAAAATAAAATAACAGATTCCACGCAACTGAGACACTCGACGGAAAACAACACTTACATGTAGTTACTAGCCTATAAATAGGCGAAGTTGAACCTATGTTGAAACCTACTATAAGTTAGCAGTGCAACATGCTGCGACATGTCGGATTGCAATACCGTGATTGTTTGAGAGGTTACATTACCTGAGACCGAAACGGCATGTTTTATTCCCAAGATCACATATACGTGAGCAGATGGAGTTTCTACTAGAGCAGGCAGTGACTGAAGTCTTAGCTTCAAAATTACAAAGTATCGGTTTGAAGAATGTTTTCTACACTAATATTGTAAAGAGGAAAACTTTATTTGTTTGGTTGTAATGAATAGGTTCAAAAACTACTGGACCGTTTTTAAAAATTCTTTCGCCATTCGACAGCTACATTATCCACGAGTAACATAAGCTACTTTTTATCCCATAAAAATTAAAACGATTCCCGCGGGACAGTAGTTAACGCGGGTGAAACCGCGAGGCGCTTCTAGTCAAACATAAAATAAAAAAAACAAACAAACCTTACAATGATATAAGGACTAATTTAGGTATAACGGTACAGAAATATTATGGTATTTGGTGGTGCATAATTACGATCTATGGTGTCTTCTGTTGTATGTAATATATAACCCATGGATTACCTACGCAAAATATGAAATTCTACACAGCAGAGTAATAAATTGTCTTGGACAAGTTTAGTGACTTTATAGTCAAGTGTACAAATAATAAACATGCAAGTTTAACTTCGACATACCCGTTTCCGGAACTAACGCAAACTTATGAGTTATTGTTAGATTGGTACAATCTTAGGCGAGCTGAACGAAGCTAGTTAAAATTTTACGATTAATTACTGTGACGTCATCTCCAAACTCGGATAGGGGGTAAGCTTCAGCTATTAATATTAAGTAGATATGCCCTGTGGCTATGTTCGCACTTTTGGGTTAGGTATCTAGATAAGGGAGCCTATGTTGCTTACTAGCTCAAATCTAAACGCCCAGCCAAAGCTGAACAAAGTTTAATACAATAACAAAACAAAATTAATCGTTTTATTTTCACACTACAAATTCTGCATTTAGTTAGAATCACAATTTGTTGGTAACAACACGAATAAGGACCTATTTATCATTTTGACCATTGATAACACCAAAATATCTTTAAAACCAAATTAATAACTATGAACACGAGACGGTAGAAAACTGTTTGTCTGACGTGGTACTTAAAAACCGGCCAAGTGTGAGTCGGACTCGCGCCCGAAGAGTACCGTACCATTATCTACAAACGGCAAAAAAAACACGTTTGTTGTATGGGCGGCCCCCCTTCAATATGTATTATATTACATTTTTTAGTATTTGTTGTTATAGCGGCAACAGATATACATCATCTGTGAAAATTTCAACTGTCTAACTATCACGTTTCATGAGATACAGCCTGGTGACAGACGGACAGACGGACGGAGAGACAGTGGCACCTTAGTAATAGGGTCCCGTTTTACCCTTTGGGCACGGAACCCTGAAAATGAACCAACTCGTTACAACAGAGTATAGTTAAGTAAAATTTAATTATATTAGTAAAATTAAAAATAACCTAATATTTGTACGTTCAACAACGTTCGCAATGCTGTATGTTTTCTTTGTTATATAACTTTTTTGTACCCCTCTTTTTGGCAAGAAATAAAAGAAAAATGTATGAGCCTACCTTCATTTTTCACTTTAAATTTAGTAAAGTTTAGTATAGTTAAATTTTAAAATAATACGTAGTGTAGGTACACTGTATTCAAACGGTACAAGCGTTGAATTAAAATATTCAGTTTAACAGTTTTAATGAGTTTTGCGAGGAAATAGTTGCAATTTTGATGAAATTGATTATTTAGTTATTTCATACGGAAGCGTAATGCTTAATTGATTTTCTTTTAATTTCATGGTTAATTAATACTAAAAAGGAATGTGTTTTATGTGTTGAATAAAAACAATATGTTTCAGTTTACCCCCTACTTGCAACGGTATCCTAAGTACGTCGATTTTGTGTTAGCTTTTCGCGTGTCAACTATAAAATATAAAATTCCAAATATGATAATATAGAATGTAATTGAACAGGGAAAACAGACATGCGAGTGTGTCCAATTACAAACTTTCGGAATAGCCTTTACATGGTAATGTACCACTATAGACACTGTACACAGAGTGAAACCTTAGCCTATAAATAAACTACGTCAACCCCCCGCAGAATGATAAGGTAACCACTCAATAAGACGTCGCGACGGGCGAACCGATTGCGAAAGTCGCGAGGGGGAGCGAAATATTGAAAGGCTAAAAATGTAACGTGTCATCTAAATGTAAAAATTGATTTGGGTTGCGTACCCTCTGTTTGGGATGATACTTGGGATACTCGAATGTGAATTGCAAGGGCTTAAATCGAGCTGTGTGAGTTGTCATGAATAAATGGTGAGGTGATTTGAGATGGAGAGTAGACACATATAATAACGTTTTTTTTCGTTTTTCGGATATATCCACTTAGGGATATCCTGTGTAAGTCCACGATCGTGTATTTGTATCTAAAATAATATTTTTTTTACACAACTGACTGACACTACTATCAAAGTAGGTCGCTAATTGATGGTAAGCGCCACGTTTGCTTCTTTCTCTCCTATTTCTTCACACATATTACATGCTCGACGCACACAAATAGGTAATTTATAAGCCCTAAAATCGCAACTAAATTTATCCTATTGTTTTTTTAAACAAACGTAAAAAGCACTGGCTAAGTTTCAATCGAGTTACCTTCGTATCTCCTATTGTCTCACATTTTTAAACAGGCCCGAGGAATTACCAGCACTCCGACGGGGAATTACCAGCGTCGTATTTATTGATTTATGTAAATAAATACGCTCCCTGTTTACTTTTACCGGGTATCGGCAGTGTGCGCTGGGTTTTATTAAGCGCACTCGGTATGGCTTGAAGCGATACCTTTTGCATACTCGTTTTTAATTTGTGATGTATTTTTTGTTCACAATATTAATTAAAACCATGACATCACAATCAAGAGTACTATAACGATTGAGTCGAACTTTCTGGTGAGATCAATAGTTTTTAACTCGCTGATGCAAAATATTATATAGTAATAATATCTACCTACAATATTATAATAAATAATTATGTTACTAAGGATAATAAGCACAAAAACCTGGGATAACGGACAGAAAGTTTGTACACTGATGATATTTAAGGGGTTTCACCTAGGACACAGTGTGTTACTGAACACGACTATTTACTTCTCACCTCGTGAATTTTAAGATTTTGAGTCATATCGTCTCATTGTGACACTAATTGTTATTTTAGTGCCCTGTTCTAGCCTTAAGTTTTCTTTGTTCTGTGGTGTTTCAATAAAGAGTTTATCTATCTATAATTATATCGATATCGATGATATTGCAATGTGCTACGATGCGACGTCGTAATGTAAAACTTAACGAATAGGTCAACTGATCCCGCGGGCTCAGTTTGGAGTGGGCTCAGTTGACGTACGAGCCATTTATGCGACGTCGTATACATCCAAACCAAAACTTAAAAAAACGAGAAGATACAAGTGGTTTAGGCTGTAGAGTAGCACAAAGAATACAAACATACATGCATACGTATAGTAGTACCCAACTGATATGGCTTACCGATGTACCTGCGCAGAAGATGAATTTTCAAAGCGCGGGCAATGCTATTGACCGCTATTGGTCGGCAGCCGCCGCCATCTTAGCGATCGCCGCGTGGCATGAGTGAGATGGAACTAACAGCTGCAGTGTATTATGAACCTTATAATAGTGGACCTTAGGTTGATTGTAAGTTTTAAGCATTCTTTCGTTAATCTTCGGAACATACTTTCTTTTCTGCGCGAACGAAGATTCACGACGCGCTTATAAGTTGGGTACTAGTATACACACATACATACGCTCGAAAAATGTAACCCACCTTCGGCAGTCGGGTAAAAGAGTGGTCCTAGATAAAAATATGATAGACTGGACACCGATGACAACGTTCATCGAACTTCGTGGTAGACCGTCAGCATAAATGGTTAATCACCGTTCTGAAGGTTCCCAGGGCGCTTGGCAACTAATCGACAGTTTAATTGCAGTTTAGATTGCCGATAGCATCGGTCCGACACTGTTATTAAACGCCTTTGACTAGTTTATTTTACTCCCGTCACGTTACTACGAAATGGTATTGACGCAGTGTTAGAAATGAAAGAAAATATATGTAACTTTACCGATACCAAGTAAATTCATATTGACAGCGCTCTATTTTTTGCTGACTTCGACACATGACAAAACATTTGTCATTGTTTTGTCGATATATTTAAGTGTGGCTGACCACTATGTGCTAAAAGTGGTAAAAAATAGTAACTTAGGATGGGACTGAATCGTGGACTCGTGGCTCGCTGCCGATACACCTCGATTGGAGTTTGACAACAAAACGTCTACTTGAGGGCGTTTTTATTTTTATTATATTATTCACTCGCCTTCTTTAGAAAACGTAGACTACACACTAGGATTGCTCCTGTTTCGTGGGTACCGCTTACAAACATATTATTTCACATACACATCACACCCAGACCAGAAACAAAAATTTTTGGATCGCACAAATATTTGTTGCGGGCGGAAATCGAACCCGCGACACCGAGCGTAGCAGTCCAATTGGTCAGCCACTACGCCAAAAGTGCCGTTTTGGAGCCGCGTATTGTGTCACATTATACAGTTTGTTATTAAAGTGTATTGTTTTAATACCATCAGAGTCTGAACTTCAATTTCAGTCTCAGCCCAAAAAAGTATTAAAAATGTTTCAAATGCTTTCCCGCTGCCATATTTATTTCGAAAGTTGGCAGCGCCGAGATTCTTATCCTGGGGGAAGTGGGTTACTTATAACGACTTAAATAAGGATATGTAAAGTTCATAAAGGGTCGCTTAAAACGTCAAGGGCTGGCCCATTCGGGGCGAAACGGGCACCCGCTCGCCACTCGTGGAAGTTGGGCTTTAATCAAGGAATAGAGGTACAGTCGGCATGCCAATCGATAATTAGGAAAGAAGCAGAGCACTTTTTGCGAGTGCAATTAAAAAATCAAAGCTCGCAAGATACCTGGTTTTGCTTGTATACTATATGACTCTTTATCTGAATTGTAATCTTGTTAATTAACGTAGTCTATAAGGTGTCACTAAGAGTAGATTTGGGTTTTAATGGTGGGGAAATAGAACGAATTTAGGGCTTAAAAAGTTTTATTGTTACCTTTAGTTTGGCTGGTATTTGTTAATCGGTCGAGACACGATTTAGTTTTCTCATTTAGAATTTCAACACGTTTTTTAAAATCATTGTGTGAAACAAACGTTCAAAGAATATGTGTGAATATAGAACGTGATGTAAAATAATTGTGTTTTACTTGCCATTAATAGATATATAATCTAACGGGGTTCATAGCGTGACCTTCAATCAAAGACGATAAATCACCGTAATAATTGTATTGTTAATTCAGACGTATAGGTATACTATAATGGCAATAAGTAATGAATTACTCTAATATAAAGACGAACTACAACCGTAGCTGTGGGGTGACGACTGGTGTCGCGTACTCGCGTCACGTATTAGGTACCTTCTGTCGAATAGGCTGAGACTACATAATATTATTATGCAATGTGTCGCTACAAGGTCAAGAAAATTATGCATGTAAGTATATTTTATCCGTATGTTGTTAAGAGATTCCTTTAAAATTAAATTATAAATTATTTTAAATTATACCATAGAACAGAGAACTTCACTTTTAGGTTGATGCGAAGGCAGAATTGAATATTGTTTCTTAAAAATCTAAGTTAAACACGAGTTATCTTGCGTAGGTATCGGTCATAATATTGATATGCTACATGCAAGCTGACCAAGTTTTAATACCCTACTTTCGTTGCCGACTCTACAACCCGCGCTATGGGCCGGAAGCCACCTGAATTTTTATGAAACAAAAAAGGAAGTTGTCCAAATAATCTGGAATTACGAAGCGAGAGGCAATCTCGGATTATTCCGAAGATGAAAATTGGCGGGTAGATAAGCGTAACAGTTTTATGAAATAGAAGCACCTTCTTATTGTTTTTCTGCATAGCGTAGTTTTTCCAGCCAGTGTGATATTTTTAGTAATTTTGATGCGCAATTAGAGGCATAATTAATACTTTTATACTAAACACTATCAGAACTGAAATTCCGAATTGTGCCATTTGATAATTGATGCTGTAACTTATCACTTTACAACCTAACGATGCCGGATTTAGTTCTGTGCAGATCGTGATCGCATCGTGTGTGGTCGGTTAATAGCTATCATGAAGCCACATCGGAGGGACTAGGGCGGCCTGAACCTGGCCTGCTATGACGTTGATGATGAGGAGTGGAGTAGAATCAATTCGAGGAGTTACGCCACGACCGATCTCCTCCGGGTTGATCTTACGTCCGATTAAAAAAAAACATATTTGATTCCAAAATAAATACAGAACACGCGAGTTTATTTCACAATTTATTTATTCGGTCCCGCAAAGAACATCAAACAAAAGCATAATTTGTCACCGAAAAATACGAACCTTTGACGTGCCTACTTACTTCATCATAACATTTTCGTCAAACAAACCACAGATGAAAAGGCCAACCTCTCGAGTTCCGCGCAAGCAAAGCCACGGCATTTGATTATTCTTATTCAAATATTCGATATGGCTGGATGTTCGGTACATATGCTACCTCCCGTTTTAATTTTCCGGGCGAACTGATACAGGACCGCTCAAAGGGCAACTTCATACTTTTATTTTTTTACATCTTGTGTAACGGGGAAGGAAATCGGAGCGAACGGTGTTTGGTGTCGTTTTTACACACAGTCTCACTCACGGGGAATATCCCGGCGTTCGGATAGTTTCCTGTGATTGGGCGCAGCAAAAACGTTGACACTCCGACATGATGTTTGATATGTGATGAATTTCGTTGCCTTTTGAGAAGAAACATGAGCATTGACTTTGATCGCACAGGGCATGTATGTACATTTTAGCGGAATAAAAAGTATGAAAAATATAATTCCATTCTTTGTAACATACCCAAATATAACATCAAAATGATCATAACAGGGCGTGAGGTACATTACATAATAATTATTAGGTGTGTACTTTTCCGATGTTAAACATTTCAGTCAACTTAATGTTGTAGTTACACAACGTCTTATTAACAATAATTAAGGCATTAGCAAACACGCTTCTTACTTAATTGTGGCCATTGCATTAACGTAAACACTACATTGGGGCTTCACCACGATCGTCGGGCGTTTGTGAACAAGCACGAAATTGAAGCGAAGTTTTATTGATCGTTGTCTCGTTTGTTGACAAAACAACCCATGTGTATCTCTCTATAAAGAAGATCCAGCGATGGATAAATAGTAACGCGAATGTATACTCAGCAATTCATGCAAACGCGTGTTTACATCGTGTATCGTGCGATGGATGTGCAAAAAGTTGCCGTGGACGATGGCTCCTTTTTATATTTTCAAAATGGTAAATAAATGTGTGAACTGCACCGCTATTTGCTCTTGCATCTCTTTACGTAGTCCTAGGGTTGGTTTTTGAGGCAAAGAATTGGTCTGCTTTGCACACTATTCCTCCTGGAAAAATCCAATGAAATCGTTTAGGGATGTACTCCACATGAGTAAACAGACAATCTATTAATTTTTAGCTTATAAATAATCAAGTTACTATTTCTCGGGAATGTGGGTTTTTGGTTTGTATGCGCGAGTATGATTTTGGAGGTTATGTGATATTCAGTGATATTGATATATCAATCCGGCCGGGCCTCCACCTCTGTGGTGGAATTTAGCCTAATCTTTCTCACAAAAGTGAAGTCTGAGGTTGGTGTGAAACCTGTGTGGAGTCTGGGTGGATAATAGTGATGGTAATGATACTTTTTTTTCAGTTTGAATCTGTGCCGTGATTGGCCGTCTCGATATTTCGTCTCACTCACTAAACACCTGCTCTTGCATAAGTACTATGTGTTCGTGAACACTACATAACGTGATCGTAGCAGTTTTTCCAAGACTAAATGCGGGTAGTTGGAAACAACACTCGCTGTTCGCGACGTTGACACCCGCCATTCCAGTCTTCTCGTGACCGCGGTCGATGCGACTTAATTGAAACGTCTAGTGCCAGTCAGCCAGTAGTCCAGTAAAGGTCAGAATCGAGTGAAGTGGAGGCTGCTTTACTGAAACTTTTTAACCAGTTTGGAAACGCGAACGGAAAAAACGCGTACCTAAAAGTTTTTGCTTTTGTATGATTTGTGTGCGGGACTCGAGGCATTCGTGTATTATAGAACTATATAAGTGAGAACCTGAGTTGGCACCGTTTTAGTCTCAAAAACACCAATAATATGTTGCAGTGAAAAAAATACACAGACACTGATTAACGAGCCATCAAACAGTGTATCGGAGGCAGTCGACTGTAGCTGCATGAAGGTAACAGTTCGTGCCCTATATCGACACGTTAAGGGTCAGGAAGGTAGGGCTGCATCGATTACCAAAATATTGAGCTTTAAATGGGTTCGACCAAGTTCGTGGATTACAACAGAGCACGCGAGGGTTGCATTGGGAAAGTCAATTGTGATATCAAAGTTAAACTAAAATATTTATACAGAATATCAAAACATCTAAAAATCTGTCTGTGTTCATTATGAGCAAATTTTTTTCCACTTCCTGTCTATTTTTATCGATTCTGTGCTTAAAGACAACCGGACATCTGAACACAGCTAAAATATAGTCAAAGTGAATATCATTAATAATATAATATAATATTATTATAGAATCTCATACATGTTGCGTATTGAAAGCTTCCGCTCTTGTTTTCAGTTTACACAAGGGTGCAACTCCCGCGCCTCCTAAGTGGGAGTTTCAAGTTTCCATTTCTATCGTGACCAAACCATCACCGCTTCTTCAGTTCACGCATCACCGTACTATAAGCTTCCCGCAATACGCAGATTCCGCGCCGCGCCAGTCGCTTAAACAAATTCGCCAACCCGTAAAACTATCCGGGATTCTTTACGGCCCTTCCATTCGGCCGAGGCTTTGAGGACGTTACCTTTTTTTATTGCAATGCGAGGAGGTCGCCGCTTTGCTCGGATTAGAAGACTTTACACTAGAGGCCCGTTTCAATGACCTGACGTTTTATTTATTTATTTGTAAACGAAATTAGGCTACTTACACCGTTGGCGCAGCGATCTAATGCGGCTTTGTCAGAGTCAAAATAACTGTACTGGTTCGACTAGATACTCAGTGGTCTGATCTTAGTCTATTCTACGCGTATACGTTCTGAAAATTCAAATACTATGAATTACGTTTCCTTTAATTTATAGAAAACCAGAACATACCAACTATAACAGTTATTCGCAATAGTAAAATGTCATAAGCATGATTAAAGCACCAGCTGCCGATATGCCCAATCAATGTTACGTAATAAAATATGGCAGCGTATTCCCAGATCGGAGCTGTCCACGGCTGCATAATGCATCGCAACGTACGTTCAGGACCAACAGAATGACGCTACCGCTAAACAGCACACACGTCAGAATTACCCACAGACTGTTTTACTACAATTTGTTTGTTAGCGTTAAACGAATACGATTTGATCTGATCTGAGGTCAACTTTGATGACGCTGACGACGCCGACGCTGATGACGCCGACGCCGACGTTGATGACACCGACGACGCCGACGCTGATGACGCCGACGCCAACGTTGATGACACCGACGACACCGACGCTGATGACGCCGACGCCGACGTTGATGACGCCGACGACGCCGACGCTGATGACGCCGACGCTAACGTTGACGACGCCGATGCCGACAACGCAGCCTATCTCCTGCAATAATTATATATTTTGTTAGTCATTGATGACATCAATACTCAATAGTTTATTGCAACATATACTTATACAACGAGGTCTTATAAATGTCGTTAGTAAATATAATTTATAATCATAAACATTGTTTTTCGGCGCTGGACTATAATACATGTAGACAATTTATCATCTCTCACAGATCGGCACTTCTATGTGGAATGTGGGTACGCTTTTATTTTGGTACCTACTCAATTGTACCATTTCGTTGAAATATGGTTTTCATTTTATCCCCAACAGTTAACCACTTTTTCCAACGACTGTACACTAACAGTCCACGTTACAGTTTTATTTTAGCGAAATGAAAATCCCAACCGCAGCAACGAACTGAAACCCCTGCGGAGTGTCCCCGCCTCTACGTGAGGACTGGGGACTAAGTACTGGAGACTAGCGGCCAGGTGCCATCGCAGCATGCATTTAAATCGAATATTACAAAGTGGATCCGGCCATAACCGTCTCAAACCGGCTCTTTGACCGGATACAGGTATCATGTCGGTAAATCGGATATTTAATGAAAGCCTCCGCGGAGTGTGCGGCGGACATTATGTTTTGTGTATACTTTGGCTGTTGGAACTTGGTGAGTGTGTGCCTTAAACGAACAGAAAACAAAAACTCTCTAGGATTCCGGAAAACTCAAATAAATTTTTCAGGACAAAATAAGAAGTCTCACACGTTTATGACGCGGCGACGTGCTTTTGCATTTTTTTTCTCACTTGGGAATTATTTAGTAAACTTTTCTGGAATACTAAGTATTTTTATTTTGACTGAATTCAAACATGATGAAACTGATTAAGATATTATTTTCAAAATTTTATCGGGTCAATTTGTAAATACATCATATGTTCTTTACCGTTCACATACCTCATATAAAATTAAAATAATAGTGAATTATACTGCTAGAGTGAAGCTAAGTTGTCAAAGTGGTAAAATAATAAGTAGCTAATAATAGGTAATTCCTGGTAACGTACCTACGTAATGTAAGAACAGAGGCGTGCCGTAAGCAAAATTTTATATTTAGTTAAGGCGAAATTCCAACAAACCAATGTACCAAAATACAACACGTAAGCATACTAATTTCGCCCTTACGCAATCGTCCGAAACATCATGCCCAGCTCGTATAGCTCTCCAACCGCAAAACCAAACTCCAGTTCCACTCATTTCCCTTTTAAATCCCAATTGTAAAGCATTCCGAGTTATTACTGGGTGCGCTGAAGTTTCGCCACATTCGATAATCTGCAAGTTTTTCCCGGCGGGATGTGGGTCAAGAGAAACTCGGGAGCGTTAGGGCGGCGGCAGCGGAGCGACTGCGGTGCGGTTGCGTCGCAAATTATTTGCGGCTTGCATATCGGGAGAGGGCTCACGATTTTGCATTGTAAAATCCTGAGAACTGGTTCTAAGTAACCGGTGGTAGCCCGCCGACCAAGTGGGAGGTGGCGAGTTCAACCCCAGTACGGGCACGGCAATGTGTTTCTTGTTAAGTATAATTATGTACGTTAAAATCCTTTTGGTGAAGGAAAACATCGTGTCTACATGCCCAAGAATAATTTTGGAGGTATATCGTTCACCAAACCAGACTGGACCCCCGTGGTAGATTATGACTTAATACTCGTTATGGATGTTAGGGGACAAGTGCTCGGTAATAAGCGGATAGGGGTTGATGATGAAGCGTGTCACCACCAGTTAATGGCAGCTTCCATGGCACAAGTTACTGATGAGCCACTCGTGAAACGGGTAGTTGCTAGTTCAGTTCCCAGATAGGACAAATATTTGTCTGAACCACATTCGCTGAGTCTAGTTGTTTTTGAGACTGTGTTCCTCATATTTCTTGATTCCGCAATCTTAGTTGCGGGTCTATGTACTTAATCAATTTTATTATTTCTGTGACCCACAAGTATTTGTTGGTGTTAGCATAGTTCTTGTAAATCCCTATATACATAAAAAAGCGCTTCGGTAGTCTGAATCTATGTACCTACCTATGACCTCCATTCAGAAAGACTTTAGTATAATAATATTTTAAGTATAATTTACTTTGGTTACAGATCTGAAACATATATATTTATTTGGAACACGACACAAAACACTTTCAATTACAACTAATTACCTAAAATACGCAGCTACAAAATAGGTTTGCGTCCCGAAAACGTTGCTAAAAATTCATAAACAGACTACAATATAATTTCTTAGTGATATAATTTAATTTCTTACATCAAAATAGTGGGTCGCCAAAAATTGTCGTCCACCTGTCACCGCCCTAAGCACGCACACATAGGCAATCATCGCGTCTCTCACGAAGTCGCTCTGCGGCTGTGTGCGTGTATGTTTGCGTGTGTTGTCCTCTCGTTGTTTGTGTGCATTAGCTCTACACGGGCTACTGGTGTGGGTGTTTATGCGTGCTTGCCTGCGTCTATGTGTGAGTGACGTGTACCGACTCGAGTGCTGTTTGAGGGACCCAACAACTGATGGATTGTTTTTCCTCTCTAGACGTGATTCTACGTTATGTAGTGGTTCGGTGTGGATTTATGACGGGAATTTTCTAGCTATTTTGAAATTGAGCACAAC
The DNA here is from genome assembly GCA_905147375.1 of Hylaea fasciaria. NCBI lineage: Eukaryota > Metazoa > Arthropoda > Insecta > Lepidoptera > Geometridae > Hylaea > Hylaea fasciaria. The sequence continues at coordinate 799,090 of LR990194.1, forward strand.
AATTGAAAAACAATAGAATCTATTAGAATAGATAGTAGTAAAAGGTAGTAGCGCGTCGTAAAACTTGTGCTATGCCCTTCTGAGGCAGTACTGTGCAATAAATAAACTTGTGTTTAAATGTTAATGGAAATAATCCGGTATCACGTTTATGTCTATCTATCAAATTTTCGCATTAGGCTTATAATGTATAGCCGTAACCACTTTAAAATAATGTTAATTAATGATAACATTTTGCCAAGAAAATGTTCAATTTTCATTTGCAATTGCTTTAATTGGATCCACTCCTTATTTTAAAACGAAGGGGAATTGAACACGAACATGCTATCCAAATGGTTTTAATTAAGTCAAATTATTTGTCGAGATACCAGCGCTCATTTATCAAACGATCAATTTATCAGCTCAAAGTGACGCTCTGGTATTCTCTGTTCTCCAAAATGACTACAAACGAAAGAAGACGGTGGTGGACGCTATCATAATTATGAATATAAAAACACGTAGGTGCTACAAAATTGTCACAGTCTGTCGCCGTGTTTCTTCTATACTTATATTACAAAGAGGTAATGTTTGCGAGTTTGCTTCTTTGTAGAGTGTAATCGACTATTGATTTGATTCCAAAAACTAATTCTTTGACTAATACACGTAAATAATAATAGGTAATTTGTTCAACAAGGGACGCAAACGACTCATTCTTCATACTCGTACGCTTGGAAAGCATAGAACCAAGTATGGATAAGACGTTTGAGGCCCGCGTGCAACACGTGATTGCGAGGAAATAAAATAAATAGGTATAACTATACAACCAATAAAAAAATCATTAAAATAGAATAATTCGCATTGCTGTCAAAATTGTATAGATTGATTATAGCGGCAATACCAATTTTTTAAATATATTGTAATTTTAACAAACGCACACGTGTGCAATGTGCGTGCATACATCCAATGTTCGCCAACAATGTAGCTATAGATTTATTAAAAAAAAAATATTTTTCACACCTCATGCTAAAAAAGTGTGTCAGATTAGCTCAGCTTAGCGGGAACAAACGAGGTTGTTGGGCACTGGGGATATATAGATTTTTTTTTAAATTTGTACTCGCTTTTATCAACAGGCTGAAGATTCGACTTTTCATTTTTCCATTTTGACATAATTACTTAGAAAAAAAGAAGAGTATCTCAATGTACAAACCGTGCAAAGCCTAAACAGTTTACTTTTTTAAATGAAAGTGTAATTCTCGTCTACAATTTTGGCAATCATAGGATGTATGCTATGTGTACGTGTGCGTTTGCGAACAATAGAATACATTTAAAAAGTTGTAATTGCCGCCTATAATCTGTAGGTGTGTGTAGAATTTAAAAAACCTATTTTGTCTCACTAGGGCGGAACATTCAACTTTGTCTGCGCTATGTTGAGCTATGACACCCTTTTCGAGCATGAACAGTTAAAAAAATTATTAATTCTTGAGTGTAGTTTTTAATGCTGTGTTTTTCTGTTTTTTTCAGATACATGTCATGCGCTGAATCCACACGCTATGCTATCAGTCATATGTAAGTCTTAAAATAACTATAATATTTAAACATTTTTAATATGGTTTATCCGAAATAGAAGACTACCAGGTTGCGTTATAAAACCAATCAAAATTTAGACTTCAACCTCTAAATAAAATGTATATTACCAAAAGTCACACACAACTTATAAAAATCCAATTATTTCCGAAAATCGCATTTTATCTACGCAGACTACTATCAAAAAAAATAATCTCAAATTCGAAATACTGAGTTAACAACCAATCAAAGCCATTTGATTTAAATAATAAAAAGCCCACACAACTTTGGTAACAAGTATTTGGTAAACACTGACTTTACACACTGTCCGCTATGTTGCGGCGAGTACTCGAACTCGGCCAATTAACTAAGTTCCCAGTCTTAACTAGCGAATAATTTATTCAGCTGTATCCATCATTTGCGAGCCCCTGTTATTCATCCTGAGGGACGGATCTGCTTATACTTGCCAAAAGCGATTATCCAAACTACTTGGAAGCCGCAACGCAAATTGACCAGTTCCTGAGACCCCTTAATTTTGTTGGTTAAAGTTAAAGCAGCCAATGAAATCTGTATTAGGTTTTTGGGCATCGTTACGTGTGATTTAGGATTGCAGAAGTATTTTTGGGATAGGTATAACTTTAGTTCCGAGAGCTAACATAGTAGTCTCCTGTGGTATTTCTTCAAACACGTCATATTATAATATCCTCGCGAAGCCGTTCTCAAGCTTCAATAAACACTCAAAATAATTATAATTAATATCAATTTGTATAACCATTCGATTTTATTGCTTTAATACAATATACTCTTCTATAAACACCACGAATTATCAGTTTCATTAATAATGACATTAAAGAAAGGGTTTAATAATTAATGTTTCCAGAAAATACTTAATTTTTTTGTCAGCAGTTAGTTAAACCATTTAGAAATATTGACACGGGGTTAAAATTATAACGAGGACGCTTACAATTAATGTTTATGAAGGTTTTAAACATTGCTTGTACGAGCCTAAGTTTTAGTATAAGTACGGGCGCCCAACCGTGCGCGGCTCAGTCTGACTCGAACTGTCGGACCGTTAGGACCTAACAAAATACTTCACTTCGTCAAACTGACGTATGTTTTGTTTCATGAAGCATTAGAACTGCACCTTAGAGGATGAGTGATCATCCTGATTATGATATCCCTTATTATATTATAACGGTCATAACATTATAATTATGAATGCCGTAGTTTTGTTATATGAAACCGTCCGAAGGCTAGTCAAATACGCAGAAAATGTATCATAACCCATTTCTAAGTACTCACACAAAAGAAAATACCAATAATATTCTGGGTTTACTGACGATAAATTTTCAATACTTTTGCAGTACCTATTTGTAAAACACGAATTTTTGGTCTAGTCTAGACTGGTTATTACTAGTTGTACCTACGAAGGTTTAAACTGAAACTTTCGTATTGAATATTACTACGCAGCTTATTTTATTATCACAATGTTATTTTGTTAATATTCAGCGTCAAAGCAATTTTAACAATAAATATCTAACGGATGAAATAACGTAATTAACTCAAAAGATAATTATGATAATCATCTCACTTCAATATTATTCATTTAAAAAACGATACTCTTTACCTTTTAACAGCTCAAATAACACTTTGTACTAAAAATGAAGGGTAATGGCATTCCAGAGAAAACATTTTGTAGACACCCGCGAAGCCTCGTCCGGAATCCGGGTGTGTCGCGGAGGCATCCCCACGCGGCTTCCTGAGCCAATTATGGCTCTGTTGGGATGACAGGACCCAGTTAAGTTGAGTTAGTCTCTGAACATCGTGTTACTCTAGGGTTTTTGTTGTGTTTATGTGCTCGAGTGTAAAAATCTATACACAACCCGAACTGATAGAGAAAAAGTTTCCTTAAGTGAGTGAGTTTTGGTACAAAATATGATGGAAAATTAAACGGGACCCAAAGCATATCTTCATTCAATTAATGAAATTATATTCAACTTCAAATTAAAGCGGGCTGGTTTTCAATATTAAATTAATTGAATGCTGGTTCCTCCAAGAAATATTTCGCTTTTAAAATAACATGAACGGAGTGTTTTTACAAGCAAAGTAAACACCTAATGAGCGCCAAAATGTTTGCGAGTTCACAGCTCGGCGCGTCACGGCACGGCGCGAGCGGGAGTTTCTTGAAAATCCCGAATTCCAACTTGATTGCATCATAGGTGCTGACGTGAATTTTCCACACACATAACGTGAATTTTATTAATATGTTTTGAAATTTTTATATTGATGGTCATATTTATACCAATGTAAATATTGTGATTGAAAAAAAAAAGAAAATTATACATTATGAGAAAAAAAATATGACATCCCCGTAGAGTTTCTTGGTGCTGTCTTCTCTAACGGGCGTATTCCGAAGCACTGGTAGAATCAAACGGAGTTTCCTTTTCCTGTCTGAGATTCAATCCTGGACTTGAAAGGGAAACATCCTTTTTCAAACTCAAACCATACCTAATCAATTAATTATAGTTTGTTTTCTTTTATGATTTTATTAATTTGTTTATTAGATTGAAGTGTTTGACTTGTAAAAGTGCGATTTTATTGCCTATTTACAATAAATGATTTGACTTTGACTTTGACTTTGACATATTTTTGGTCAAATATTTTGGTGGAATTTCGGTTTTCAAGCCTGCAATTTAATAGTTTCGATAATTTTTACAGTTTGATGAGATATGGGCGGTATTGTTGCTTAATGTAATTGTTCCAGACACATTTTGGAAACCATATTATTAACTATTTACTACATTTGTGTGCTTTTATAAAGTGTCCAGTAGCATTTGACAAGCAGAAACGTTACAACGTCATCATTATGTTCTAAGTTGAACGGTACATTGAAGATGCCCTTAGAAACTCTTTATTACGATTGTCTTTTTAACCTGAAATAATGTTATATTACAGCTGGAAACTTAACCTAGCCTTTTCAGGCATCATCAACCTTTGATCAGTTTCAAGTTGACATGAAAAGTTGAGCTCTCAGTTTCAGCGCCTCCGCCCTACAGTGACAATCTATTCCGGAGTCAAAGGGCGGCCTCGAATCAAGGGCCGATGTTCGGAAACGCTACAATGGCCCTGAAAAGTACAGCCTTCCCGGATAGGTTGTTAGGGGAGTCTACAATATACACACAGCCAGTAGGCTGCTTGACAAAATGCCCGAAAATAGTAATGGTAACGCGAAAAGAGGGGGTTTAATAATATTCACCAGAAATGACTAAACTTACTTAATTATAAATTAACGTAAAAATGCGGATATACTTGACCGCAATTTGAAAAACCACACGTTTTTAGTTGCTTCCGTCTGGTGAATTTCACCCGCAAAGCATGTTGCTGACTATTCAGTATTTTGGGTTGTTGAGCCACGACTCCCTGCCTTCCCCGACGTGACGTTTCTCGTCAATCTTTCTCATCATTATATTTTTTAGAAGACTGTATTGATCATGCTTGAACACATCCCAGAAGTCCTACTTTCATCCTCTTGGTGGTCCGGGCCAGTTCTCATTTACGCATAGATCATCATTATCATCATCGCCATCAGCCTGAAGACGACCACTGCTGAACATAGGACTCTCCCTTAGACCGCCACACAGAACGACAGTTTACCACTTGCACCCACCGGTTGCCTGCGACTCTTTTGATGTCGGCCCATCTAGTGGGAGGCCTACATTCACTGCGTCTTCCAGTCCGTGGTCGCCATTCTAGAACCTTTCCTCCCCATCGGTTGTCAGTTCTACGAGCGATGTGGTCTGCCCATTGCCACTTCAGCTTGCAAACCCCGAGACCTATGTCGTAAACTTTAGTTAATTGGCGAATATCCTCGTTCCGGATTTATCGCGGAAAGAAACTCCGAGCATAGGTCTCTTCCATTGCCCGCCGTGTATGCACAGATACGCTTTCCTAATAAAATTAGTTGGAGCTTCTTCACTGTTTTCACTGTGCTCCATCCCCTCCGACCTGGCTGTTAGGGCACGGGTGAATCTTGTAACAATGGAGGGACAATGTCGGATGAAATTGATACTAGAATCAACAAATGTTCCAAGAATTCCGACTTTGAGAAAATAACGTCTATTGTCCGCTTTGACCTGCGCTATTTTCGGACAAGATTTACAATGACAAATGAAGGAAGTAGGTTCTGCTATAATAATATGTGAAAGTCAATTTCTACGATTAGGTACAAACGCTAGAAATTGACGCTGCGAGGTACATACAATTTTACCAAGTTCATCAATCCATGGTAACACAGTTAGTTAATAAAAACCTGTGGAAATAATGATTGTTCTGTAGACAAACATTATAATAGGCTGCTTAAATCGTCGTTCCTTGTATCTTTGTCTGTTTGGTAAAAAGGGCAAATTATTAAAAAACAATTTCCCTTACATAACTGAGTTTTCTGTATAATATTGTAACTGAAGATAATTGACCGGCCTCGCTCCCGGCGGGTGCAACGTTCGCGCTCTGTCCGATCGACTGCTCGCCAAATCATGCGGCTGACGCGGTCAGCGCATTGACGTCACTCGCTCCGATGTGCTGATAAACGTTGCTTTATGTAAGCTACACATCGCGCTTTTAAAATTTTAGGTTATTGAAATCACGACTACAACGAAAATTACGAAAAACTATTAACTACTTACTAGGTTAGTGAGGAATTATATGAGCAATCAATTCTTCGATCTATTCCCGCTCAGTGTTATTTGGGGCTGATGATATGAGTCTTGGCCAAGTCTAAGTAATTTGAAGTGAGAGTTTTGATGCGAGGCACGAGTCGGCCAGTTATTTCTTGTACATTCAGTATTGGACTCGCACGCACAGTCTGTAAACAGCCAACCCTAGATCTAAACAACACATCACTCCGCCAATCTTGTAATCTATCTGCGCACGCAAAACTATCGTTAAACAACGTTGATTAACTTCTTGTGAGGCCTGTTTACCCTTACACTTATCTGAAACGAAATACTTAATGAATAGAAGTTTAAGAAAAACAAGACGATTGTAGGTCAAACGAATTAAACGATGAAAGAAAAGAAAACATTCAGAACTGTAAAACACTTTGTAGCTAGAGTAAAAACAATTATGTACATTGTAATAAGCGGAACAAACGCAAAGAAACTGTTTTCTTTGTTGATTAAGAATCACGACAGGAACAATCATAGATGGACGCGGATGACCAAACGAACGATTATGTTTGTTGGTTTGTTAGAAAATCTGCTTTATGGGAAGTTTATGAAATGCTATCTTATAAGATATAACAAGTATTGTACCTGAACGTACATACACAACGCTACAGAGATCTATTTATTTTTTTCAGTCGGAACCGATAAAGATTATCTATTAGCCAATCTATTTCCTCGGAGCATACTGAAATAGACCCCCCGCGCACTCGTGCGCGAATAGCAGAAACAAATAAAATTCCACTCAAACAACCTCGGCAACTTTTTGTCACCGAGCCACATGTCGCGGAGTGCAAACGACATAAAGATGATTCTCTTCGCTGACAAGACATCCTCATGTTTACGCAACTTTACGAGAAGCTTTATGGCTATAATAAATGGGATTTAATTTAAAATTTTAACGCTTCTACCATTTATTACGGAGCCATAGTGGCCGCAAGGTATAAATATTATCGGAGTCGACGAGAACACGGATCCGAGATTAATGGCGAGAAAATCTCATCGGGCGCTTTAGTTTTTTCTGTCTTGGTCTGAACGTTGCAAAATTGTGGTTTGTGTGCGGCTGAATACATTTTGGTGTTAGCTTCGAGAATTAATAGTTTTCAAAATTGGCATAAATAGAACTGTTTACATTGTTCCGCTATCAGAGACTGTAACGACTCCAGGATAACTGGTACAGAATGCTACTAAGCATTAAATCCTCCCTGTACATTAATTGTTTGTGTGTTAAAGTATAAATAAATAAACAACGTAAACATTATTGCTTAATATGTTTTTATAGATGCAGACGAGGGAAGTCTTGTTATAGAATATACATAATGTATATATAATGGGTCCTAGCCCCCTATTGCTGGTGGGTACTATTTATAGTTCTCAATACCATTAGTATCTATGTACTTTATGACTATTACGTAATTTCACGTATGACATAAAACAATATGTATACGCGAAACACTGTTAAAATGTATATTTCTAAAAGCACTAGTCGCAAGGAAATACAGTGTTCAAAACGCAAAGCCTGTTTAATAATGCGGCACCTTCCTTTGGTAGGTACCTTTATCTTTCAGTTGCACCTAATTTCACGGTGCAGTAAATTAAACATACGATCTCGGGAGACAACCGTCGCGGTGTCTTGCAGTGACTAATCTCAGTACAGATATTCTATTTCACGAAGACTGTTTGGTTATGGTTGTCTTTCAATGATCTCTATGCAAAGGTCTGAGAGGATCAAATTCCAGTTAGATCGGATACTGTTAAGATAAGTATGGTGTAGCTAGACAAACGTGGCCGGGTTCGCCCGCGCGAATTATTTAATAAACAATTTGGCACAACGCTGCGTAACGTCGGTGTGAAGTGTTTATAAAGGAAATGCATGTGCATTCGCTTCATAGATTAACCTAAGAATACTTAGACGATGTTATAATGAAACAGGAAGTAATTGAAACTGGAAGCGAAGATATTGCAATATCTGGGAGTATTTATTCTTTACCAGAATTAAAAGTATATTGTTTCGATACCTACGTGTTTGAAATATTTCTAAAAGGATTTTGCTTTTGTTCTCATTATCTGGTAACAAATGTAAGAAGAGTTAAACTGTGGGTGTTAAAAAGAATGTTAACTAGGTTTGGATAGATATCGGGGATAGGATGGATGGAAGTTCCCAGTGCGGGCATGCGGTTCACAATCGGACACACCCTGTATACAGGATTCAGGCTTTCAGGTGGGATCGCGTGGGTCGATACTGTGTGGATGAGAACAAGATGTGAAGTTGTGAACACCATTGGAGGCTCTGAATATTGTGGGCATTAAATCCTACTTCCTACTAATATTACAAACGCGAAAGTTTGTGAGTATGGTTGGATAGATGGATGGATAGATGTTTGTTACTCTTTCACGCAAAAACTACTTAATGGATTTTGATGAAACTTCACAATAATATAGCTTACATATCAGAATAACACATAGGCTACAATTCATAAAGATATATTCTTGTATATTATCTAAACGCGGGTGAAACCGCGGGGTGCAGCTAGTCAATTATAAAGAAAGAGTGTGGCAAGGTTTGATGTTGGTTTAATGTAGTTGGATTTTTATTGGACTCTGCTTAATTAAAGCCCATTTTGTATTATATATATAAAAATAATAATAATTGGTAGTAATACCGAAGGGTTTAGACGTGGTCGTAGTAAAATATTAACAACTAGGTACTCCTTAAATATAATTTATTAAGTAATAATATTATGCAGTACAATATATGCTACTTGAATTCCGCCGGGGCTGATTTTATAAACTAAATAACACTCATATATTTTCATGTACGTTTTTCTATAATAGGTGGATCCTTTTCTGGGTATTGTGTAACAATAACATTTGCGTATGTAAATGCTAAATGTATTTTCGATATCCGTCAATCACGTCCATTGATGATTCATTCACTGAACCATTCGCTCCATGCAGTGACGTCATCAAACGGTGCGGATTGGACGCACTGAACCGGTTTGATGACGTCCTTCAGTGACCTTTACTGACATACCATTGACAAAGAGGATGTGTATGTGTGTGTAATTTAAGGCACTCTTGTTATGTGCTAGCACCTAGAAGAAGCCAATATACAAAGATGACTCAAGCCACCATTTCGTAACACTGGAACTGCAGATTGCTGACAATGGGCTGCCGTTACATGGAATCGATGGGTGGCACATCGGGACGCTGATCGGAAGATGATTCACCTCACTTTCGGTTCAACCATCGAACGATTGTGACTAATTAAGTTAATTATATTTTAAATTTAATATTTTAAATAAATTAGTTTATTACTATTTCGGTTTTTTTTGCGCCCTCGTTCGCTGCGAGACGTAATTGGCGCAGACGTGGTAAGATCCTAGAGAGCCGCCTCCTAGGATTGAAGATCATCTAAAATCGAAGATCGTCACCTGTGGAGCCGCTCTGGTGGTTTTCAAGCCCCACTCCAGGACCAGAACCTACAAGTCGACCAGCGCGAGGAGTATCCAGACATAGATACAGCAAGAGAGGCCGAAATGCATTTACTGTGAGTACATTAATTCTTTTAGTGACTTGCTATCCTTATCCTTTAATTTTTATCGCGTGTGTAATAGAAAAAAAATCAAAATTTTCTTTCCAAGAAAATCGCGGAACTTGGGTACAAGTAATAGTAGTAGATCTAGGTCCCAAGACTTAAATAGAGAATTAGTATATGACGATAGTTGTAATTCGAATTTACCGGAGGTGAATAGTTTAAAATATTGTAATATACCGGAAGTGAATAGTTTTAAATCAGAGAAACCGGAAGTAGATAATATGGCAGATTTGGACCAAATTTTTAAAGCTCTTCGATTATTGCCTGAATTTGACGGGAACGTAAATGTCTTGACCAGATTCATTAATTTGTGTGACCAGTTAGTTGCGGAATTTATAGTCAAAGAGCCGACGAACGAACTTAGAGTGGTAGCTTTGCTAAATGGGATTTTAAATAAAGTAACCGGGCCTGCCGCCCGCCTGATAAATTCTAACGGGATCCCGACCACCTGGGAAGGAATACGCGGAGCGCTGATTAACAACTTTTCTGACCAGCGCGATGAGACCGCTCTCTACAACGATTTAGCGTTATTAACGCAGGGACAAAGTACTCCCCAGGAATTTTATGAGCGTTGTCAAAATCTTTTTAGCACGTTAATGACGTACGTTACGTTACATGAAAATATTCCAACCACCCTCGAAGCGAAACGAGACCTATATAGGAAACTCACGTTGCAGGCCTATCTACGTGGCTTAAAAGACCCCTTAGGGTCACGCATTAGATGTATGAGGCCTGACACTATTGAAAATGCGCTAGAGTTTGTACACGAAGAACAAAGCACATTATATCTTCAACAGCGTAACGAGCACCTTTCTGATAGGAGACCTCAGCCTCCTGTACTATATAAAATGCCAGTACAAAACTCATATGCGCCTCCATCTAAGCAACAAGGTTTTAGCATGCCTGGACCATCGAAGCCTCAATTTGCTCAGGCGTTTGTACCGCAGTGGAGACACAACTTCCACAACCAAAACCAGGTAGGTCCATCACGCACTATGCAGATATTCCGTGCTGCACCCCCTAATTACAACCCCAATAGTGGATTTAGGATGCCGCAGCGTAACCCGGCACCTCAGTTTCAACAGCCGCGTCCCATGAGTGGAGTGAGTCATTTTGTGCCGCGTAATTTACCACCCACATCTTTTATGAGGGGACATGACTGGACCAAGTCTGGCAATCCTCCCCCTAACAATTATTTCAAAACCAGGGAAATGAATTTTAACGATTGCCTGGGATACGACAACTACAACGAAGACTACTACACTGATTTTCAACCATTCAGTGAGCATGATCAGTATGTCGAATACTACTGTACTGATTCCGACCCACATTCATACCAAGAGCACGCTGAAGTGACTCCTAATATTGAGGAAATACCTGTCACATCCAATGAAAATTTTCAGAATTCCTCGAAATTAGAAAAACCAAAATAGAGGTGAACCTTCAAACGCAACGTCAGCTCCCGTTTATACAAATCAGCGATCCACCGCTTAAATTTTTGATAGATACCGGAGCTAATCAATCCTTTATCAGTCCCGAAGCAGTACATAACCATTTTGGTAATTTCAATTTAAACTACGATCCTTTTGAAGTCTGCAATGTACATGCCGTAACTCGTAGTGATTATTCTATAACGCTACCCTGTTTCGCGGAATTTAAAGATAACGATGACGTCACGTTTTTCGTCTACAAATTTCACGACTATTTTGATGGGCTGATAGGATCAGATCTGCTAGATAAATGGGAAGCCACCATAGATTTTAAGACAAAAACTCTAAATACGCGAAATGCCGCGAATCCTATAAAAGTATATGATTCCCGAAACGCGAACCTATACGAAGAAGTAATACCAGCCGGTTGTAAGCGACTAATTAGACTGCCGATTAACGTTCATGACGGAGATGCCATAGTAACAGAGCAAACTATTTCAAATTGTGAAATAGCCGAATGTTTGACTACTGTTAGTAACAACCGAGGGATTATAGAAATCTATAACCCAAGTCGTAATGACGTAATTTTTTCTGTAGACCGCCCTGTACATGCCGAAATCTATAACGAGGAATATACGCGCATCACGCAACCGTCAGACCGTGTTAAAGAAGTTTTGTCACGCTTGCGCACGAATCATTTGAACGAAGAAGAACTTATCAATTTAAAATCACTATGTTCTCAATACGCGGACGTGTTCTATTTAGAAGGAGAAAATTTAACATTCAATAATAAGATCAAGCACTCCATTAAAACCACTGACGAAGTACCCGTGTACACCAAGAGCTACCGATATCCTTTCGTACATAGGCAAGAAGTACAAGATCAAATAACTAAGATGCTAGAGCAAGGGATAATTCGACCATCAGACTCCGCGTGGAGCTCACCAATATGGGTAGTACCGAAGAAAGCAGATGCGTCTGGAAAGGTGAAATGGCGTTTAGTTATAGATTTTCGGAAATTAAACGAGAAAACTTTGGATGACAAATATCCGATACCGAACATTACTGACGTCCTAGACAAATTAGGAAACTGCCAATACTTTACTACACTAGATTTGGCTAGCGGATTCTACCAAGTGCAAATGAACGCCGCTGATATTCCAAAGACGGCATTCAATGTAGAACACGGGCATTTCGAATTCTTGAGAATGCCCATGGGTCTCAAGAACAGTCCATCAACTTTTCAGAGAGTCATGGACAACGTGCTAAGAGACCTGCAGAACACTATTTGCCTAGTTTACCTAGACGATATAATAGTGTTCAGTACGTCCCTACAAGAGCATATTGTAAATCTCGAAAAGGTCTTCAAAAAGCTACGCGAGTCCAACTTTAAAATCCAAATGGACAAGTCCGAGTTCCTCAAACTTGAGACTGCCTATCTAGGCCACGTCATCAGTAAAGATGGCATTAAACCAAATCCGGACAAGATATCTGCCATCCAAAAGTATCCCCTACCAAAAACACCTACGGAAATAAAAAGATTTTTAGGACTTCTCGGGTATTACCGTAAATTCATACCAGATTTTGCAAAAATTACGAAGCCAATGACACAATGTCTAAAAAAGGGTTCAAAGGTTACTTTAGATCAAAATTACTTAGAATGTTTTGAAAAATGTAAGACACTTTTAACAAACGACCCCATACTTCAGTACCCTGATTTCAACAAAGAATTCGTCCTCACAACCGATGCTTCTAATTTAGCCATTGGAGCTGTACTCTCACAAGGCCCCATAGGTTCTGATAAGCCAGTAGCCTATGCATCACGAACCCTTAATAGCAGTGAAATCAATTATAGTACAGTCGAGAAGGAGCTTTTGGCTATAGTGTGGGCGACGAAATATTTTCGACCCTATCTATTCGGTCGAAAGTTCAAAATCATGACCGATCATAGACCACTTCAATGGGTTATGAATTTAAAAGACACCAACTCCCGTCTCACGAGGTGGAGACTGAAACTAAGCGAGTATGACTACACTGTGATGTATAAGCAAGGCAAGCAGAACATAAACGCTGATGCCTTATCCCGAATTGAAATACACAACGAAGAAACCAGTTCTCTAGTAGTGAATACCTCTGAAAGACCACCTTCAGTGGGAAGAAATTCTCAAAATGATAATTCCGACACTATCACAGTCAATTCTAATTCAGACACTCTCACAGCACGTTCTGATTCTGTACATTCTAATTCAAATACAATGACCGTACATACAGATGCAGAAAACCCAATCCTAGAAATTCCTATATCTGAGTTTCCTTTAAATAAATTTAGTAGGCAGATAATTCTCACAGTAGTCGATGATGTCAGAAGTAGACCAACCGTTACAAAACCGTTCGAAAATCATACCAGAACGAATATTTATCTTTGTAAATCCAATTTGGAAGAAGACGTAGTAACGGCTATTAAAACGTACATTAACCCTAAAGTGAAAACCGGCATACTTATTAACCCTACACTTGCCATGTACTCGATAATTCCGATAATCCAGGAAAAGTTCAAAAGTTCTTCGATGGACTTAGTCTTGACCAAAGTAGAACTAGAAAATGTTAAAGACTACCTTAAACAACAAGAAATACTTCGAAACTATCACGAAGGCAAGACGAATCATCGTGGAATAAATGAAACCTACCTAGCTTTGTCTCGCAAATACTTTTGGCCAAAACTTAAAGACTATATAACTAAATATATAAACGAGTGCACAGTATGTGGCCAAGGTAAGTACGACAGGAAGCCAGTTCATCAAAAATTTTGCTTAGTACCACCACCTACCAAACCATTTGAAATAGTCCACCTAGATCTTCTGAGCGTTGAGACTCAGAAATATCTCACCATCGTTGATGCTTTTTCGAAATATGGCCAGGCATACCACCTCAGAGATGCAACAGCTGTTAGCGTAGTTCAGGCCCTTCTACAGTTCTGCACTCATCATGGCGTTCCCATGACGGTTGTGACTGATCGTGGCCCTGAATTCACAAACCAAATATTCATGGAATTCACGAGGCTACACAAAATAAATCACCACAAACTTCTGGCATATGCTCCAAATGAAAACGGCATAGTAGAGCGTCTTCATTCTACTTTGCTAGAACATTTACGTCTGTTGAAATTAAATCATAGAGGTGACTCAGTAATCCTCCTAATGCCATATGCTGTCCTAGCTTATAATAGTTCCATTCATAGTTTTACCAAGTGTAGACCTATAGACATAATAACAGGACATCTAGACCCTCGCGATCCACTAGACATAAATTTATCAGAAAACATGCTGCAACAATATAGTCAAGAACATCGTAACAGAATGCAAAAAGTATTTGATATTATAAATGAGTCATCCCTACCCCGGCGCACTCAGATTACCGAAAATGCCAACAAAGACCGTGAACCTCAGATAGAGTATTACCCTGACCAACAAGTCTTTGTTCGTAATCCATTAGCAAACCGACAAAAATTAGCTGCTCGATACACACACGACACAGTTCTTGCAGATTTACCCATTCATATCTACACCCGAAAGAAGCGTGGCCCCGTGGCCAAGTCAAGGCTAAAGAGAATCCCTAATAGTGCATCATTGTTGCAGGGTCCTTCTCCCGATACTGGCCCTAGCACAAGCGGAAGAACCAACCCTGACTAGTTTGGACAATGGACCGGGTATATTGCCATTTAATATTGGAACAGCGAAAATTATCTTGCACTATCATTCTTTTCTCCAGCCAATTGACTTAAAAGAATTACGTGAGGGTATTAACCTTGTTAAAGCTCAACTTGCCACTCTTTCTCCACAATTTCATAATATAACCCTTTCACTTTACCGACCTCATATTGAGCACCTGCGTAATAAAATTGAAAAATTGTCTAGCCAACTAGAGACGTTCGAACCCAATCGTGCGAAGAGAGGTCTCATCGACGGTTTGGGCTCTGTCATTAAAAGTATTTCCGGGAACCTTGACTATACTGACGCTATGAAATATGATAAAGCAATCAAAACTTTACAAGAAAATGAGAATAAAATGGTCACAGAAATTAACAATCATATAAGTCTGAGTAAAAATTATTGGACTTCACAAAATTCCGATATAATAACTCATTTGGTTCAAAATCAACTGAAAATTGAGAACGCAGTTAACGATATAATATCCGGCGACATAAGGCGCGAGAACGACATGACTAAATATGCTCATCTAGCGGAACATCTAATTATTTTAGCAGACAACGTGGAAGATTTAACGTATGAATTAGTTAGATTAGGAAATTTGATGGGTTTTATTCGTGCTAGAAGCACGCATCATTTTATGTTTAATATAGATACACTTAAGGGTATGTTAGATCGGTTAAATGACCTCTATAGCAGAGAGCAAATACCGCAAGTTAGTTTTAGAGAATATTTTGATCTAATAAAAGTAGGATATTATTATAACAGTAGAAATATAATACTGGTATTCAAGTTCCCGGTTGTCCGCCCTGCAAATTACGATTTATATAAGCTTTCCATAGTCCCTAATAAAGAAAACAAAATATTAATCCCTTCTCATCCCTTCCTGGCAATTCACGACAAAGATTCGATGTATATGGAGGCTGAATGCCCGAAGTCCAGCCTCGGATATCTATGTGAAGACAAGCTAAACCACCACGGAAGCAAAGCTGATTGTATCTACCGCTTGATCACCACGCAGCAGATCGACGAGTCTTGTCATTTTACTTCAATCATCCTCGAAACTGAAGCAGTAGAACAACTAGACGACCGACACTTCGTGCTGAGTTTCCCTACGCCGACGAAAATTCGCCTATCTTGCACCCAAGACCAATACAACATCATAAAAGGAAGTTTCCTAGCCGAAATACCAAAAGGATGTCTACTTCAAACCACCGAGTTCAAGATAACGAATGATGAAGACCGCATTAAAGGACAAATAATGAATATAATGAAACTGCCAGCTATAGAAGAATCAAAATCTAACTCAGAAGAAAGAACAATTAAATTTAACTCAATAGACCTTAGGAAGCTGCACGCCACTAACACCGAGATCGCCATGGAAGCACCAGTAACTATATCAGAGACCCAGATAAAGAGCGTGTACTACACTGTCATACCGTTGTACATGCTGCTATTGAGTGCAGTTGCACTGAGCACTTGGATCGCTATACGCAAACACCTCAGAAAGCGAATGCGACAAGTAACGATTACAAATGAAGAAGGCGAAGTTAAAACTACTAAAACCAAAACCATAGAAAATTCTGATGCAGCCGAACCTGGACTATCAGCGATATTAACGACGCTAGCTCGCCAATGATCGCTGATCTTAGGGAGGGAGGTGTTATGTGCTAGCACCTAGAAGAAGCCAATATACAAAGATGACTCAAGCCACCATTTCGTAACACTGGAACTGCAGATTGCTGACAATGGGCTGCCGTTACATGGAATCGATGGGTGGCACATCGGGACGCTGATCGGAAGATGATTCACCTCACTTTCGGTTCAACCATCGAACGATTGTGACTAATTAAGTTAATTATATTTTAAATTTAATATTTTAAATAAATTAGTTTATTACTATTTCGGTTTTTTTTGCGCCCTCGTTCGCTGCGAGACGTAATTCTCTTAGCAATAAAAACAAATGACAACTTTGAAATTGCCATCAATCGTTAAATTCGCCACTACCGCCGGCACAGCAACACCCAATTAATAACCTATTAAAACGCCGAGGAGCCTCTAGACATTTTAATTACAGCGTTGAACAATATCACCACGGACGGTGTTCATTGACGCCTCCGTAGTGACCGCGTCAGCCGCGTGATTTCACGTGCACTCAACCGAAGTGCTTTCATTGCACCTCATCCTACGTACCTACACGTGGTAGCTAGCACTGTTCGATCGGTGATAGTGTGGTGGGGGAGCTTCCACCTAACAAGCACAGGGCTGTGAGTGCAATTCTAGTGCAGGCATGTACCAATGTGCCTTGCAAAACGTGTGTACGTAAATATCTCTCGTTTTTCTGCGAAGGAAAATATCGCGAGAACCCGAACATGCCTAAGAATTATTTCGGTATGTGATACACCTATCTTCTCACCCCGTGGTGTGGACTTAGCCTTTGCTTTGTACTCTCACATAGTCTACAAAATTCCGTTTAAAAATCCCCCTGTATTCCGTATAAGCTATCGAAACCGAGCACCTCAGTAGTGACGTGACGCGTCCTAACCTTTCAGAAACATAATTTAAGACCTACGTCGTACAATTTCCGGGACGGCGGTCAGCCGCCCGCCATACTCGTAGTTGGGCGGTGATACACGACTTCGTCCCATATTCTCCTATAATATTCTTTATTTTCTTTAAGAACATTCTGTGTCAGAAGCGTAATGGTCTTGGGATAATATTGTGCTCGGTTCGCTTGTGACCCACTATAATAATTCAACTGTCCCACTGCTGGGCAAAGGCCTCCCCTCACTATCATGAGGAGGGTTAGGCCATAATCCACCACGGGTGCCTATTACGGGTTGGTAGTGATCTATAGGAATAATAATATTATGTACTAATCCAATATATTACGGCAGTATATCTACCTTTGCTAGTATGCCAATGAACACGAGGCTAGTTTTTTTTAATAACTTTGTATTCATCTCATCAGTTTCATCATTTTGATAACCTTCGTTTAAGATATATGCAATTAAGCTTTGTTGAATTAAAATTTTTACCGTTTTAATGGTTTTCTATGTTAGAAGAGGCTTTTTCATGTATCCAAGTGACTTGACGAGACCGTATTTTTATATAAAAATCGGAACTCTTTTTTGGTCAGTCGATTTACCCGAACGCCTCAACCTGTGGCAAAAAACAACATTTAAATTGAATTAAATATACCAATTTGTGTGATTAGAAATGATGACGATCCTTTCCCAGTCAAAGAAGCCAAAGTTGGAGACCTGCAAATTATCGACCGAGCATCAACCGTATTTAACTCCAAACGTCCAAAATTACCTCTGAACTAGTTAACCGAGATGTGTTTGAAAATCATAACTATAGACCCTCCTGATAGCTTTATGAAACTTCACCCAAACTTAATCCCGCGTAATTTTGACGTTTGATGAAAGGGATAATCAAATTTCTGGATCCTTGGACATGGGCGTTCCGGCTTAGGGGCGAGGAACGTTCGGACTTCCGGTCCGATTTGATACAAACTTGGCGTTCGTACTTTTTATTGGGTTCAGATAATTTTAAATTGCGAAAGGGTTTTTTTCAATTAGGAAGGTTTCCTTATTAGATCTTATAATACTGATACGAAACGAAAGAGTTTCGATTGTGTTTTGGGGAAAATAGTATGCGAATTTGAATTTTATTTTAATCGCCTTTTGCACGGTCTTGACTTTATAATAAACTCCTTTGTGAGTTTTAAAAGAGAAGAATTCAAAACTTAAAACAAGATAAATTAAATTAATGAGGCATTAATTTTGGTTAGAGTCTGAAAAAGGAAATTTTTCTTTCAAATCCTAGATAAAGCAATTCCTTTCGAACTACCCTCATCGATTTCAGTCTTACTTCACTTAGTTTCGGAGTGTTAATTTACAGCTAGTAAATATCTCTACCTTGCTAGGTACCTACGTATAATATGGACCGTCCAAATCCACGCTCCCTTCCAATTACAGTGTGGAGCGTTCATGTTTACTGGTGAATGCGATTTGTCGGCAGGTGTCCTCGACGAGGCGATTCTATTTCCGCCGACGCCGGCGGCGCGATGTGTCGCCTCTGTCTATGCACCTTCTGTGTGGTAGCCTCTCTAGTTTACTGCGCAACTGGAAACTATATAATTTCTGATCTCTATTTCATATCATAAATACATTATACGAAAGCGTTTCTATTGGTTTCTCCTTTTTGCACGCAGCAACCGATCGCTGAAATGTGACATGGGTTACTTTTGATCTCAAATAAACGTGTTAGGTTCCTGTGAGATGTAATTAACGGGGGCGAAACTGCGGGGCGCTAATAAAACTTGTATAAACTAATTGGAAGTGCTTACCTCGCTTATGGTACTAACATTATTATGTTACACCTGTGAATTCGTTTATGATAATTTTTATAGCAATTTTAAACTCAGCTTCTCACCAAAGTCCGGGCCTATACGAGCGTAGCGCCTTCCACCAGTTTTAGATCAATAGATCGGTTTTGGCTTATAGTGTTGAAACGTATATCAGTGCTTAACTGACGGTTCTTGAACCACTAGTTAACTTTGACGAACAGCTAAGTCTGTCGTTGTCTCTGTTTGACACTAAACGAACGAACACAGCAATACACTTATCGGTTGGTAAAATTTTACTAGGGGTTCAAAAACCGGGCATAAGTTAATCGGATCATACTGTCATGTGCTAATGGTTCGTTAATTGCGATCCGATCATATGATCTGATCGGAAGGCTAAGATTATCGTGTACGTATCGTGACATCGCGCGCATTTTGCAGTTCAATAGTTAGATATTATAGCGTATGAGAAAATCAAGTTACAAATTGGTGCAATTTCGAATTCTCAGAAGCAATTGTCATTCAGAGATAACAACAACAATTTCGTATCGGACGTCATCGTGCAGTTGCTAGATCGTAGAACTAAGTTAGTACGGTTCGCAAGAAACGTGATATATTGCTGCCTCACAGCTTCATAACATCAGCAATGTAATTACAAATAGATTGCATTTGCATCAACAGACTAGGATCACTCGAAGTTTATTGTAGCGTTATAATGTGAACGTATTCAAGTTGCTTCACAAGAAACCTCGAATGATAATGTTTACCATTAAGTACGATTTGCATCTCCGATCATTCGATTACATATGCTAATAATATGTTAAGGCATAGTTGATAGAATCAGACATTACTTTCCTGAAATACATAATATTCAAAATGATGAGGTCACATATTTATTTTATTTTTCGGTGTATTTCAAAGAGTTATTTAGTAAAACAAATAAACTATACTATACTAAATAAACTAAACTATAAGTTTCTACACCTTTAAATATCGTTTACAAAAATCTCTTGTTTTACTGTCCGTACAAGCTGCATGCCATTTTACAATGTCCAATTGATTTACACTCGCTCCGTACCGATCACTCGTCCAGCGAAGTGGTTTCCATTCCCTTCCTTTGCCAGTTTATTAACTCACTCCCATTACACGAGTTATCTTTTAGTGCTGTTTTTAATTAATTGCACTGGATGGTTGCTTCTAAAAGCGCAAACCGGCGCGTCACCGGGTACGGTGGCTGTTGGTATATAATCGAAACCATTAATTGTTATTTTGAGTTTTCATGGCCGCCACCGCATGCGTTGCCGCTGTGGTTCATCAATACCTTAGTTTTATACTATATTCGAATTATATGTAGCTGTGAGATACATTTTACTGGAGTACTAGTCTCTATGTTACTCGATAACAGTTAATTTTTCATCAATTTAATAATTTTCAGAATCGTATCAGTATTTCAGAGATTATATTTTCACCCCGGTAACTCGTGTTAATAAAAGCAACCCTACTTTTCGCCGGATAACACAACATAGCCTATGCCAGTCGGGAATAATGTTGCTACGGTATCATTGGTTTTAATCGAATTCGGTTCATTAGTTTCAGATATGGCTGGTACCAAATAAACTTACAAGTAACAGATTTACAACAAACTTTAACAGCAGTGTACGAATGTAGATACTAAAAGTAGTGACTGGTTACAAATTAAACAAGACGGCGAAGCCTCCCAAACTTGGTTGTCAAGGGAAATAGCTCAACCCAATACTGATTTGCTCAAGTAATTTATATTTTAAAACTAAAAATGCTGTTGACAGCTTCACAAAGGCTTCTGAGTAAGTCCCTACCGAGAAGAGCTGTTCATTTCTATAGTACTATCATTAATAAATGTAGCGACACATGCCCAGATTTTAAATTCATGAATGGCTCATATAATCGTCAATTATTACTGAAGTGTGTTTGTTAGTGCTTAACTCGGTAAAGGCTAAACAGGGTTTGATGAAATTGGGTACACAAACACTAGATCCTGAAAATTGAATATAGGTAATTTTATATATTTCATTAAGTTTTTTTTTCTTTTTTATAAGGCTATACTTTTCATGCGTGGCAGAAGCCGGGGGGCGCAGCTAGTTGTATACGGCACTTGTGATGCAGTAAGGAGAGTTATTCGTCCAAACATAGAACGCCTTTTTTACGGCGAATAAGTAAATCCCCTAATCAGATATTCACAGTTTACGGTTATTTCCAAAAACAAACACAATGACGGCGGAATTTTAATAATCTCATCTCAGTGTTTACAGCGTAGGCAGTTTCCACAAATTTATGGGATTTTTGATGGTCGGCAAACTTCGACGAGAGCTCGCCGAACATTTGGTCGCATCTCATCAAAAATGTTATCTGAGAGGTAAACTTGGGCTTTTTGCGGGAAGGTGGATGTTATTGCTTATTTTCGTTTAAAGAAAGAAATGTTAGTATATCTGAAATGTATGTTGTATGTATGCTGAAACGGAACTCATAAATGCGTCTTGTCGGTGGTGCAATGTCGGTAATTGAAAACGCAACATAATACAATGTAAATATTCAGTTTTTATCAAATAATGCTAGTGACTGACAATGACGATTAAACCCGATTAAAACAATAGTTCAAAATGCATGAAATGACTATAAATAAGTTTGGATATTTTATTGCTAGTTATATTATTGCATTTAATTCCATTCATCTATAATAGATCGTCAGTTTTTGAATACGATCTTTGTGTTATATTTTTACCCAACTGCCGAAAGAAGAATGAAGGGGTAATATGTCATCATTTATGTTACTCCTAAGGACGTGCTGTTTATTGCTACACGAATTTAGGTCTTATAAACCGCTTGTCAAGGGAAGTTTGTAACAGCGGCAGCCAGCGCTACCCGGCCAGGGCGGGGCAATCAGCACGCATGCGCGGGCAATACTAAATATACCCTCATACCCTTTTGAAAGGCACGATTTTCCCACAACTCGGGGAACAATTAACTTGTTGAGAATTTAATTTGTATGTACTTAAAAATGGTCCCTTTAAGCAATACGAAACTGTGAGAGCTGCTTTGATTTTGGTATATTTGGTATACATTTCTCAGATGATGTCTTGTTTTCTTTTGAGTGATATCTATTTTTTGTAGATAAATAATACGTTTAATAAATTAAATAAAATATGACCTTTAGCTATTACATACACCATATTTTTATTATATATTCGTGCCTTCTACTAAAAGGTAACTCATATTAATTATTCAAAAAACTGTCGCAAGATCGTACGCGCGTATTCTGCGCCTTGGGTAGTATGAAACAAAATAAAATTTCTACCAAAACCCGCCGCGCCAAATGGTAGCGTAGTAGAAGCCTTCTCCCGCCTGGCAACCCGGGCCCCGTGCGTCAGTCGACAGCCGACTGCGGAGCGACGCGGACGCCTCGTAATGCTCAGCGCGTTATGACACGCGAACCTCCGTCCCGCGCGAAATGACTGTTGCCCCTAAAGTTACTGATGGATACAGCGAAGTAATAGTGAAAGTGTGTGTCGAATCATAACTTTTAAGGATATTAGTTTAGTTCCAAGTAGTTTTGTGAACTGTATAATGCATTGCAATGTCGCGATTGTGGTTTTATAGTGACCATCGGTAAGTTTTTCTATATTGCTGTTTAGGGGATCGTTTTTTAATTTGTAATAGTTACTTTTAACTTGGCCCTTTGATTAGAAAGGTATTGATGGTCTTAATTAATTTAGCGGATTTTGAAAGCCCTTAAAGAAATATGTATATTTTGATTGAAAAGGGTAAGTATTACAATATTACTGAAAGTTTTGGATACATTAATTCAAACTATTTTGCTCAGACTAATAATTAATGGATACGTTTTATATAAAAAACGCTCTGCAAAGGATTTATTTTTTGTAAGTTTAATAAATTCAAATAAAAATTTAAGTTTCGCAATTTCATCGTTTGCAATATAAAATAATATTTATCTTTGCCAAAAATTAAAGTAACAGCCACTAATGTATTACACAATTGGTTAAGCAATAGGTTTGCTGAAGCTATTGGCTGAAGCTATACTGCCATAAGCCATACAAAAGTAAATGCATAACACCGTCAGTAAAAAGTAAAACTAGATTTCTCTAACTCCATTCAAACGCTAGTGCGCTCTGACCTAATTCCATTCAGCGAAAAACTTGGTAAAAAACTATTAGCGTATTTAGCAGCAGAAGTGTTGTGCAGTTTTAACAGCAAATGGCTGTATTCTCTATATTTCGAGCACTAGGCGAGTTTTGGTGGCTTATCGCTTTACGAGCGTTTTTTGTACTAGATAATTATACGCGTTAAACTAAGCGACTATCGATTTTAATAACTTGTCCATCTGTACAAGTATTTTTCTACTTTAGATACCTGCGTATGTAATATATATAATTAATGGATATAAAAACCATAATGTACGCAATTATTTGCTTTGATAGACGCCGTAGTGGTAGTCTTTCCCAAGACTGCCTGTGAAGTAGCCACACCTTGACCGAACGTTCCACCAACAAGATGGAGGGCATAACTCTATTCTGATTTATAACGCACTGTTTTCAGCGCAATTATGTAGTGAAAATCACATCAAAGTGACGAGCGCAATGCAGTGCCGCGCAAGACTTGCAATCCAGTTCAGGCTCTGTTGTGGGAAGATGTGCCATTTCCCATTAGTAGGATGACCTACTCAACTTGGCACGATAAAGTATGAAAAAAAAATGCGATGTCAATGGTTCGATTTTTAACTAGTAGTTAGGCAAAATTCGGCCGTAGGAGAAAGGTTATAGCATGTAACCTAGATCCTGCGGTCCAACCTCATACTGAATATTATCGCTAGCCCCACGGTCTGCAGAAAAGCGTAGCAATTAACCTACGCTCTTTACCGGCCTCTACGAGTTGCGTAGCAATTAGTGCTACGTCGTAGCGGCGTACTGGCTCTACGTTACGTAATTATGGGCGTTTAGGACGGAGAGGTGATGAGAGCGAAAAATTGTTGAAACTTGGTTGTCTTTAATTGAAATTCTGTTTGAAGCTAAAAAATGGACCGGACAACATTTAATGGACCTGTCGGCGAAACAGGTCTTTGATGTTTTTGACTAAATAAAATTAAAACAAAAAAAAGTAATGAGACAGGAAAACTGAATGTAGAAATTTTACTAACTTTATAAATTATTAAAATAATACCAACCTCATGACTATAAAACGTTTTTTATATTTCGATGTATTTGATGGAAGTATTTTAGAGTGACAAACGCACTGCAGTGATTGTCAGTCTAAAATAAATAGACAGATTTTAGATAATTAATAACAGAAAACAAAAAATACACTTGATTTAGGTAAAATATATCATTTTTGAAATTTATTCGATATTTACGAGTTTGAAGTCAAATTCGTATTGACGGAGCAGGTACCTTTTTAGGTCTCACTCGATACAGAACTTCAAAACGTTAGTTGACAATGTCTGCTCAGTAATTTTATTCAAGACTCGTTGCATTTCACCATAGAAATCCCGTAATGAAATACACGAAACAATAGCCGTCTCCCCGCACTAATCTCCGTAGCGATTAGTGCTACGACGCTACGGCATAGCTGTACAATGCTACAGCGTAGCGGCTCTACGTTAATCGTGTGTAGTTTAATTGCACTAGATTTTATTGTCACTGTAACGTCATTTGCGTAGTGCAGCTTACAATTTATAACACCTACACATTCTTATGAGAGAGTTTATTGTATTAACTTTACAAGGCTTGGAACAAAATAGATTATAGTTTTTGACTAAACCACCCATTCACAAAAAACGCTAATAATACCAGTCAAATAAGACAAAAGAAGGAAAGAATCGCAATTTTTTTTTATTCAAACATTTGATGTACTTCGACCACTTACATATTCGACTCAAAAGTACACATATTCGACTCTCGACTACAATGCTCTAACATACATCGTAGAGATAGTCAGAGTTAACGACGACATTTACAACAAGTGAGATGGGCACTCACAAGCTCCACTTAATGCTGCATTGTTCTAGTCTTAAATAAATGGTGCTTAAGTGCCGCAAGCATTCGTTAAAGATGTAGCCTCCTTAACAATGTAGCGTTTACATTAAGATCCCGTGTTTAAATAGTTGTGTTGAAGCAACGTAAAACGGTCTGGTAGAAACTATATGCAATCTATTGTTTTATTTCTTTTATTTGAGGTAGTATATACTATCCTAACTCTTTCTTTCTTTCTTTCTAGATGTAATGAAACAACTGGTGAAACTATCCACGTACTTTTGTTTTATGTAGTTTATTCCAAGTACTATACATCTACACTAATACTATTATAAAGAGGAAAACTTTGTTTGTTTGGTTGTAATGAATAGGCTCAAAAAGCCCTGGACCGTTTTAAAAAGTTATTTCACCATTCGAAAGCTACATAATCCACAAGTAACATAGTTTAAATTTTATTTTGGAAAAAATAGGGTTCCGTAAGATATTTGGGTTTTTCGGACACACAATAAGTCAGTATTTTTTTGTCTACACTAGAAATTACCTAGAAATACATATAATATGCTATTCTAACCTGTTCTTTCTTCATCTTTCTTTCTACATAAAATGGAAATGTTGAAACTATCGGTATTAGTTCGCTTTTGTTTATTTTATGATCGCACTTTATAAGCTTATTTGCTAATTAAAAACAGTCTGAAACGCAGAAGTAGGAACACGACGATAGACGATATTAGATAATCAAAACTGAATCAAAGACTTATCATTGAGTTTGCCCTTTCTGTTCTATACATTTTGGTGTCAATAAAGATTTATGTATCTACATATCTATTCAGTTTTATACTTTTATTCAATGCCTGTTACAGACAGGCGGGCAGCATTGACAGAATAATATGGTTCTATTGGGGTACCAGCTGTCAAAATAACTCAAACCTGCACCAACTCTATAACCTACACCATAACAAACAACCTTCCAACAATGGTATTCTATACCCCATTTAAGAGGCCTCATTATACACCCTTTCACAAAAACACGATAACTCTCTGTGACATTTGAAAAACTGACATAAAATGTATGGCCCCTTTTTATTGAATCGTAGACATCACGACACTGTTTCTTATTCTAGACTTCTTTTCTAGGAGATTGTAGCGATGAAGTTATATCCAAGTTTTGTTATTGATTGGAGGCCTTGGAACCTATTTGCATGGATGCCTTTGAAGTTTAATAGTAGCTGGAGTAGCTAGTACATCTCTATCTCTTGGTTAGTTATTTCACTTGTTAGTTATACATTTCTTGGTTATGTAGTTATTTCACTTGTTAGTTATACATTTCTTGGTTATGTAGTTATTTCACTTCGTTTAACGGTCGATTGGTAGATATAATTTTAGCGATAAGTTTTCATTTGGACTTTACTCGTCTAATTATTAGCAGTTCTCTCTAGTTTCTAAAAGCTCCATACGCAAGAAAACTAAACCCATTTATGGATTGTCACTACATAGTACGAGTATAAAACAAAGTCACTTTCTCTGTCCCTATATCACTATGTATGCTTAAATCTTTAAAACTACGCAACGGATTTTGATGAGATTTTTTGTAATAGATAAAATGATTAAAGAGAAAGGTTTATATGTATAATAACGAAGCGATACCGAGCGAACGATGGAAAGCCGGAGCGGCCCGCTAGTATAATATAAAAAACGGCATCCATTTTGTGCTCTTGACATCAACTCGCACAACATAGCGCAGAATTGAGCAATAAACGTAGAATGTGCCCAGAATGAGCCGTCCATGCCGCAGACACATATCAAACATCTCGACAAAAAATATATAACAAGAAAGCTTATCAATTGTCGATGTCGGTGACCTACAAAGTACAAAGAAGACCGCCCCTTCTTGCTAAGCCAACAAAAATACAAAATGCGTAGTTATTTCGTATCGCCTCATCGGCAATAGTTGGAGATTTAGGAAGCCTCGCGTGGACATCGTAAAACTAGACAAAGGGAAAGGAAAGTTATTGAACATGTGTTTTGTTAACAATGAGTGATAAACAATAACATCTAATGCTATTACAATAATACCACGCAATTATAACGGCGTCATTGTTAATCTTGTAAGCTGTGCTACACACTCGACTGAATTCTCTCTTTCCTTCAGGGTTTGCTGGCAGAAAACTCTTTAACGGGTTAAGCTTACCTTTGTATATTGCTATTCTATGTAAGCCACTGTATAATATAATTACTTCTGCGCAAAAACAAAAAAAAATAAGAAGAAGTTTTGAGCTACTTTTTTCGTGGTGTTTTTGTTACCGATATTATTATAATATATACCGATATTAGTGGTAGCCATTTTTATGTTACTAAGTAACGTAGTACCTACCTATTAACATTCAATGTTGACTTATGGAAACTAGACTACATAAACATGTTCAGAAGTTGAACTTGATGTGAAAAGAAATAGACGGAAATGATTTTCAAATGTGCTCTTATTATAATTCTTGTTTAATAATTTCGTTACATTTCCTTGCTATTTTTATGTGCTTTAAAAGGACAGACTTTTTGTTAGTTAATACTTAGTGTGTTATCATAGAAAATGATGGATATATATGTAGGTAATAGATAACTCTCGTTAAACAAAATATTAATAGTAGTGGTTAAATAAATTACAAATATCAAAATGAGCCGCAATAAATGAACCACTTAACTTCAAAACGAGTCGAACACCTACGAGTTCCGACTCACAAAGAGCCAACATCCTAATCCACGCGACCCCCATATTTCAGTGCTATCGTCTCTGACCAATAAATGATTTTTACAAGGTCCCTTTGACCCAGACTAAAGACCTCTGCCCACAGCGCTCGATCCGATCCACTACCAACACGACCTTGGAACGCGTTCAAATGTTTTTCATCTTCTATATTATGTTTAGATCAGTTCTATGTGACCAATGTCGGATCGGTCGCAGTGGGTACAGGCTCTTATAAAGGGCGCAAAGGGCACTGGCCAATGCTGCAGAGCCGTAAATTACCTGTGAGGGAGCCCTTTGTCATGATTGTCTCGTGCCAGTAGTTAAAGAGGACAGTAGGGCAAGTTCACACATTTGTAGCTGTTTTTTCACTGGCATTTGAATTCTAGTAATTCGGATTGATTGAATATGGTTGGCACAGTAGCATGTTAAGATAATATAACAACTCTTTATTACAGTCTAAGACATAAAAATAACATAAAAATGGGCCTTATTATTATTATTATACAACTGAAACAAGCAGGCACGTGTCTATTTCTCTCTTCCTCTACAATAATATTGGGCATATCGAGGTATATACATAAGCGATTTCATATTAAAGGTTTGTTTTAAGATTTATTGCAATGTTGTATAATATATTGTTAGTTGGCTACTGGTATTCAAAATAGTGTGCCCAGTTTAGGGCGTGGATACATGTGGACAATTACAGGGGTGGGCTGGCATCAGTGTCGCAGTTTTGTTAGAGATTTCTGCCGTTTCGTTATGAAAAATATGGGTGGAATAACGGGTGGGTGTGAAATGACTATCTTTGGGAACGTTGAGATAAAAGCAACAAAGATTTGTGGTCGACATATTTTATTAACTTGCTGAACAACAACAGGCAAAGTCGGTAGTTAATTTTAATGTAAATCTCATTCTACAAAATTAAAAAAGATGTAGGTATTCGTTTGTTTGTTTATTAGAAGTTCTTAAACTTTCGCCTACAGAAAACATATTAACTAGATTTAAGGGTCTAATTACTAATATCAATATATACAATTTTGACATACCTCGACGTTACGGCTGAGTTACATTAACCGTGGTCACGAGAAGACTGTAGAATGCAGTAGGGTGAGCAGGAACCTCTATCGAGAAAGTATACGATACATTAACTGTCACATTGGTTATTAATTTGATCAGTACTCCTACAATAGGACAATCACGAAAATTTAAACGGTCTGTATCGTTAACGTATCGATCAAGGTAACCGTTCACATCTTGTCGATATTGCAAGGCGATGATCAAATCTAAAACAAATTTGACAGTTAACGTATCGAATACTTTCTCGATAGAGGTTCCTGCTCACCCTACAGTATCACCGTCCGGAGCGGCAGGTGGTGTTTCCAACTACCCGCGTTTAGTCAGAAAACTTGCTAAACAGAGTCCTGGAATAACAAATAAGATACTTTTTATCCCGTAAAAAGTTACTGTTCCTGTGGGATGACAGTCAACGCGGATGACTTGTATACTTTATAAACTCTTACGAAAATATCGACGACTGAAAACAAGAAGGGCGTAACCCGTTAAAAGGTCGTAACTAGACTAAGGATAAGGTAATAATCTTCTTTTTTTTCTGCGTCGAATGGTCTGGGTCTCGTTGCTCTACGACGACCTAAAATTATAATTTCGACCGTAGTTTGAAAAGTATGACAATTTTTTTTTGGCGTAACTACCCATAAATAGCCGAATTTCAACTTTTTAGAGATACGACGACGAGGAGTTTGTGTTTTTAATCAAAGAATAGTTACGCTGTTCTTTTTTATATGGACCACACCTGTTACGACCTTTTAGAGTGATGCATTTTATTATACTTCACTGTTTACGACTCATTATGGTTTGTATTTTTCTAAGGTCAACGAATAACCTCCAAGCTACTACAATTTCGTGGGTGACTAAAATTAACTTAAACCATGTTATTACATTATTACAAGAATCAACATTTTGTTCATAGGTAATTATGACAAATCATAGGTCCCGTCATTTCTGGAACACTATAGTTTTTTTTCGCTTACTCCCCAGGCAAGCTACCTCGGTCGATGCGTGGACGCCGTGATAAAAGGTTGTGTGTATTTAGCTGCAAGTTAAATCGTGTTGTGGACACGATATTCATGTTTTTCTTGTGTGAAAACAGTAGTATAGTAAAGAATAAGCTGGTTGATTCCATTTCAAACAGAACTTTCGCCCAAAATAAACATATACCAAAATAAACTGCCAATATCGGCACAAAAGTATGCTGACCTCAAAAAACTTGTTACAAAAAAAGTCATACCATCAGCATACGTTAGTGAGTACTTGGATCTTAAGTCAACAAAACCTAAGACATTCCCAAATAAGGGCAAAATTATCCCCAGGATCATCTTGCCCTTACCGTAGGAATCATCTTGGACACCTGGGTGTACAAGATGATTATTTAGTAGTGTTTTAAAAAAATATATATAATTTATAATAATAGATCCTAAAATATAACATTTTGAGTAGGTAAGACAACTGATAGACAGATACATTTCCTATAATTAACTCTTAACATTGCTGATTTAACTTGAATGTTGTTTAAACTACAAGCATTCCCCCTTAAATGAATCATCTCGTGTACACCTTTCCCCTACTTCAAGTTTTTCTTGTTTGATTAGAATAAACAGCTTATGTTGGTTTAATATGTTTAAGCGTAAGTCCCTCTCCGTTTATCACAGAATGTAGGTACATTCTAATTTCCAATGTTTAATTTTAGAAGATAATTATTTGTAAAACATTGTTGTTTTTGATTCGTTTACTTGACTTAAATTATGTTTGATTTTTGAGCTTTATTGTTTATTATATCATGCCAAATTAATAATACCTATTAAAGTTCCTATAAATATTATACCTAAGTATAATTATGATTTCACTTGTAAAGTGTTTTTTTTTGTTATTTTTGTTGGCACGCAAGATATAAATAATTATTGATCTCATGTTATTGTTACAAATTACACACATACATTTTATTTAGAGATAAGTAACAATAATTATCATCTAATTCAAACAGGTTACGCTTGAGTTGAGATCAAGCATGTCTCAAAAGTACTTATAGGTACCCTGTCTGTTGAAATCTTATTCACGCTCCTAAACACTAATAATGTGTGTTACTGCTAAAGAGTAGAGATAGAGTAATTCGTTATTACAGAAGATGTTTGATTACTTTAATTTATATTTATGCTGTTGTCTTACTATAAAAAATTCCAACGTTACCTACCTATTATGGTATAAATAAAGTCCATTTTAACAAGCTGTGTCATAGGTATTGCCGAGTTGTAGTTATGAGTACCATGGTTTCCTACATGTTAACTTTTTTGAAGTCTAGTAAATGTACGCCCACAAAAGCTTATGACATTTTATTGAGATTATTAGGTTTCTAGAGGATTATATTACGACAAATTTACCAAGCAATGTATTTCATTATGCACGTGCTTACACCCTGTTCCTGACAGCAAATTTAAACTAAAAAGTAGTTACGATATTTTTGCGGTCAGCAAAATTGTTATAATTTTCTGATTGAGTACAATCTTCATGTCAAGATACGACATTTTTGAGGTTTGTCATTTCATACGCTATGGCTGTAACTCGAAAAAAACCTATTCCTAGCAATATGGGGCTATTCGTTTGTAGACCATTTAATACAGATTTATATTTTATAGTAATGGTATAAAT
Source organism: Hylaea fasciaria (assembly GCA_905147375.1). Classification (NCBI taxonomy): domain Eukaryota; kingdom Metazoa; phylum Arthropoda; class Insecta; order Lepidoptera; family Geometridae; genus Hylaea; species Hylaea fasciaria. The sequence goes on from LR990194.1 coordinate 830,913, forward strand.
ATTACGTTCACACGACTAACCGTTAAAAAGATATGATTTATTTTCTCCATTTGTCACTGTTTTTAGGCTCTGGTGTAAAGTTGGGTTTTCCAGGGTTACGCCCTTCTTGTTTTCCGTCGTCGATATACACGTGTCATCATTTTCGTTTAGAGGCCACAGATATGAGTGAAATACAAAAGGAAACCATCCATTGATGCTTCTTATCCCGAGATATACGATGCCACGATAAAGAGCCCAACACTAATTATAGCCTACACGTAATTTGCAGTAAATCACTCTCTGATCTTGCTCCTGGCTCCACTATCCCTTTCTTTTGTGGGGGTAATGAGAAGGATGCATAATGAATGGCAGCGGTAGCCGACCTTTTGGCAACGAATGTAATATTTCAGATTTTTAGTCTAGTTAGGGAGGGTTTCATATTTTTTTTTTTTTAAACGTAGCCCAAACTAGGATTCCTCCTGTTTCGTGGGTTCCGCTTACAGACATATATTTTCACATACACATCACACCCAGACGAGGTACAAATATTTGTGGTTCGCACAAATATTTGTCCCAGGCGGGAATCGAACCCGCAACCCCTAGCGCAGCAGTCCGATTGCTCAGCCACTACGCCAAACGAGCCGTCATATTTGTATGGTAAGAGTATACTTACTTTATAATGCGTGTACCAAATATATTCTAGTGTATTAAAATCTTCGTTCAAATGAAAAAATACAGTATATCTAATTTTAGCCAATGTGAGTTTATGAGCATTTCAAAACGAACACTGTGATGCCTATTGAAAGAATTTAGTCCAATTATCCTCTGAGATATTTTTAATTGATTCAGTTTAGTTTCGATACATTATTCAATAAAAAAACACATTTCATGAAAAAAAACATATTAATGATTAAAAATAAAAAACAAGGAAATTGTGTTTATGGCTCACGTTAAAATTAAGCAAAATAAAAAAGACCTATGCACTTTTAAGATAGTTCGTTCTGATAACATAATATCCAACCGAAATATGCAGTTTATAAATCCTTGTTGCATTATTCAATGTATTAAAACTACGCCACCCACGAGTATAGCGAATGTGATTCAAATTGATTTCCCAGGTAACGTGTATCACGACATTGTGACGTCAGATCAGAAGGCACGAGGTTATCAAATAACGTCATGATATATACATTTTAAATGAGGCTATTTTTATTGCAAAGCTCGGTGTCTGGGCACGAATGACCTGACATGGACATAGTAATATTCACAGTAAGTTGTGTACAAAATAAAATGAAATTGTAATTTTTAAAATACAATGGGTTCATTTTAATGAGGCATAGGTCTGCTACCACATATTGGCGTAACCACGTTGATAACAAGGACCGTGTGCTTTGTAACCGATTGTGTGCTTTGCTCGGGAATTTTTATCATATGCCGGATAGATTAACATTTTACAAAAATCGTTTTGCCTCTGATGTGAGATATTACTCTATAAATGTTGCGTCGTCTTAACTTCTAGTACTGAAAATAAAGCTCGTACGGCAGCTGAAATAGAAGAAACCTTCGCCATGTGACCAATGAAAAATTTCAAGACTTGACTAGGCGTCTAGTAAAAGCAATAAGTGTTGAAAACGAAAGACGTCATAACTGATCATTATAATGTGACATAATGCAAAATATGTAATCTTGGCCTAAATTACAATAATTTACCTGAAAACTCCACACATGTACTTCCTTTCTATATAACGACAAGCATTCCGTTGCCAATTGCTCAGCAGATAATTTCAAATCCATTCCTTTCAGCGCAACCCGCCCTAGGCTCCCACGCGAGCTCGGGAACTGAAGCCTTCGCTTCAGGATCCAATATTTCATACACTGACGAGCATTAAAGGGGAGCGCTGAAGTAGGGATGCCATGTCGAGTTTTGAATCGACGGACAAGAAACGTATTTCTTTGTGTTAAGTATATGTGTTTGTCGGACTTTATCGAAGTATCGATGTACTTTTTTGCCATGTCCATTTTTTCACAAACTGTATAATGTGGAAGCCTTTAAAAAGAACATGATATACTCTTAGATTAGACTTTATTGTAGTGAAGTTTGCCTTCGTATATAATTATATGATTAGTAGGGTAGTAAAGAATTCTTGGAAGAGGTCATGTGATGCAGAATATGAAATCCAAATAACTTTAATATGTACATGTTAATTTTGCATTTGTATCGTGTAAAAGGAAAATAGTCGTTGTACTTTGTCCTACAAATATAGCTCACCTGGCAACTCTAACCCGATAATGTACGACGTACAAAGAGTCCATAATAAAAATTACCGGCCCCGTATGAAAGCTCCGTATAAATCAAATTATTGTGTCGCATGTACGCTTTTTACCTTTGTACAGTGTATTAAATTAAATAGGCGTATAAAAGGCACCCATATTCCACCGTATGCGCACATTTTTAACCCACTCTTTGAATTGTTGTAATTTAATTTATTTACACTTATAACAGTTTATCTATTTTCTCTTGTGCGGTGTACGTGAAATAGCATTTATCGATAGACGATCATCTGACAGTAAATACAGCTTAAATATAAATAAGGGAAATTAATATGCGTAGGATGTATTTTGTGCAAGGTTTTATGGAAGTCACTGTGTCAGTATATTAGTTTGGATGAGGTATGGACGGATTTATGTTTAGGTGAAATTTGGAAAGCTTCAACTCAACCCTAAATATAAGCCCACAAAAGGAATCAAGATAACGTTTATCGTGTAGTTTCTCATATTGAGACCATAGTGAGGACCAGACGAAAACATTGCGCTGTTTAAATAAGTTTTGCTAAGTGGTCTTGTGATGCTTATTTTTCTCAATCCCGCCTCTGCATCCACTATTGTAACTCAACCGACTTGTACATAACCAAAACTGTTATGTTACGGTAAGTAGCGCCGTTTCAGACACTTTGGAATCTATCCAAGTGTTATGCCAACCGACAAATCTAGCTAGACCCCTCGTCCTATTCAACGTCTTTGACTTTGCCCGCAATTCGCCCTGATTAAGTCATGTCCACGGGTCAGGTTAGACTGGCTGAAGGAGCACTCAAGACAATGTCAAGTGTGAGTGGTCTAGTGTGACATATCGTCCGTTTCCGGGCCGTAAATATAGGAGTTAAAACGTTAGTTAGAATACGTAAGGAAACTGTATCTGTTTGTCTAAAAACAGAGCGGGGAAATTGTTGTTTTTGTTTTATTCGGATTGCTGATCACGACAAGATGGAGTAAACAAGGTGTACAGTGAAGTTTGTATTCATTTACAAATTAATACAGACCGAAACAATCTGAAATGAAGAGAATTGTGTTTATAAGCAACTTAAATTCAGTGCAGACTTTTTGTGTATTTTGACGATTATAATGATTATAATGTTCTGTTATAACTACTGTGTAATTCTTTAGTCACACTCGTGAACTAAGAGATAAACTAAACTTAATGTTTCAAAAATCTGAATTTACTTTGATCTCGAACATTATGTAAACATTCCTATAGCTTCAGACCTACTCCCCTTTACAGATGATACTCGTAGTATACCAACAAACTACATAATGCTTATTTTGTAATGATTCGTAATTATTGATTTATTGCCAGTTTTCTTTGAAATAGTGACTTTACCTACCAATCTTCACATACCTATAATAATATGTTTGATCGCCCCTGTGTCTCAAAATGCTGATGGCATCTATTCATGATAAACAAGTTCGTGTAGAGATACTGTATTTCTCTAGTTCGAAGCTTAAAATCTCGATGTACGCTATATCTAAAGTACGGGAGTACGATGTACGATGTAAGATTTAAGGTGTTTTCCGACACGTATACACGTATATTTAAAGGGTTCGTAACAAATCGAATTAATTCGTCGGATCCCTTCAGCAGCCAGGAGCGATTTCCGTTTACAAGATACGTGTGAAAATTAGATTCGGCACCGTTTACGCTTCGCACCTTTTTGATGACAAATATCACATCAAAACATGTTTAGGGATAACTCGGGGGGAAATCTTTTAATTTCAAGGGATTTCAAGGGAATTTCACGATTTTACGCTGTAGTTATCTGCTGGGTGCTGTTTTGATGTGTTTTTGATGTGATTAACAACATAATTAGGATGTTTGATGATCGAGGAACGCCAAGGTCCTTTTTGAATATGTTTCATGGAGAATTTCTTGGTTTATAAGGGCGGTAATACAATGTACATACTACTTGAAGAATTTCTTGGTTTTATAGGGGTGGTAATACGCTAATGCGCACATTGACATTGACGTTGATGTTATGTTTTTGGCGATCGACAGACACAAAAATGACAGCGCCATCTATTGGTAACTCTAAACACTGCAAAGTTTCATTGTTTTTTATTATGCTAAAAATTACCTTCATTAAGATTTCCTTGATTTAATAGTAATTCAATTCTACACGTGTACCATACACTTAAGCTTGGGGCAAAGTTCATCGAGTCCATAGCACGTGGAATCGTCAACCCTAACAGTTTCCGGGTTTATTTATTATTGCAATGGCTACAAACAACCGTCTTCGTAAAATATATTTGCTCCGTCCTCTAAAAATACAAAAGGTTTCGTATTCTTTGAACAAAGAAAATAGTCTTGCATACAAACTTGTTTTCCGTATTAAATTTTATAATACACTATTTTCCTTTATGAACAGGCTGAAAATGTTCTGAAAAGATTTAATATTGAAAACTGGGACGTCACAAAGGACAGTTCCTTGAACTGTGTCGCCATGTTTGAATAAAAAATAATAAGTTTCATTCAAACGGCGCGGTATGAGCAAATGAATAGCAAACTGTTTCAAGGGAAAACGACCTCTATTTTTTGTCGGACAAAGGGTGAGTTCCTTTGGCACAATGGTAAAAACTTGTTTACATTACACGGAGTGCATCTGATGGGCCCCGGACAGACGCAATCAAGCCTGACGGGAAACAAGAGAGGCGCGGTAGCGGACGCGGAAAGCGGAAAAACACGGCATAATTTATGAGATCGCACAAACTTCGAGTATTCGATGACAATAAAGCCATAATCATAATCTGGTTCTATTTCAGTTATATAGGCAGACATGCATTACTTTGTGTTTATAAAATACCTACCTAAGAAATGGAAATATTTCTTGAGTAATTGTATAGCAAGTGGCGACCTCAATTGCTACATTACATTCGGCACCGTTTAACGTAACATATTCGAACTAGTTGACAAGCTACTACTCAGAGATGGCGCTAATTCACACTTCATAGAAATCTGCATGCATAATCGCATAAATACTCGTAGAACGATCCAACTTGGTCCAACCCGGACTTGACATGGACTGTGACTTGGCCGGAAGATTTCCCAAAATGTCGGAGGCGCATCTGAAGTGGATCATCCATCATCATCACAATCCACTCCACACCTTTGCGCCCTTAAGAAAAGTTTTAAGAGACACCTTGTCACAGTTTGATTTCCAACTTTAAAACTCTACCGCTCGTGATTTATCCTCTTGCAGTGAAGCGAGTCGGCAGTTGATTACGTTTGCGTCGGAATTTTAAGAAGCGCACGGCGAGACGCCTCCGAGGCGATTTAACGTTGGCTGTGATTAATTATCCAACTTGACAGAACCAATCGATATAGGCTAAGTTTCTTGATGACGTTATCCTAAATTTAGTAATATTTCGTGGAGCATAAACCGCTCTAGTGTGGTATCTTCTGGATACATTGGCTTGACCCGCAGCTCTTCTAGGGAAGGAAAACTCTAAAAATAAAATGGGTGTGGAATTTCCGTTAGCCAAAAGTACGAGTTCTATCTGAAATAAAGTGCCAGGCTACTTGTAGCAATGAACGTTTTTGCAAGAACCCCATCGTGTCAGATTTTGTTAAGTCAGCTAAGTATCTCTGACATGGCTTAACGACTGGGACCCCAAGGATCCCAAGCAATTCAATGCCGCTGAGAATGTTGCCATAAATTAGGTAGATTTCGTGCCTTGCTTAAATCTCAAGTAAGACTATTTCAATCTCAGTAAAACTATACTAACAAATGCATCAGTATTCAATTATTTGGGTACGTATATTAAACTGGTTTCAATTTTCTCTGTGTATCAACCATCGGTTATCCATGCAAACATACCAAGTCTATACGTATACGTAGCATATACGTAGGTATCTGAGCCAAGCGATCAGCTCATATAATATAGCGTCTATTGCGGGCCCTGAGGCGATTATTGGCTTCTTTGGTTGTTAAAGCAAGCGATGGTTACTAGTGGTGGCTAAATTTTCGGCGGTGCGAGGGGGTCGTAGGCGTCACGTTTGGCGGACACGTGAGTGGTACACGGGTGCTGTAAAGTTTCACGACGCTGGAGCGTTTGCTCGGAATTCTATTTGACCGGATATCGTCTGGTAAATATGTGGTGAAATTCGTAGTAAGCCCGTAAGAAAGTTTTTACAAGTGTCTTATAGGTCGTCAAAAAATATAATAATGTTATAAACGTCAGTTGAACTGACCACATTGTATTGACCACAACACAATATCAATTCGTGTGTAATAATTTTGTCTATATTGAAAAAATATTATTCAATGTGTAAGGCGAATATAATGGATGCGGGCAGGTGGTGTTTTCAATATATACTCGCATACTGTTACATAATAATTTCTTGAGGTTCTTCACGAATGGATGTATTTCAAATCCGGTTGTAGAGTCAGTTTACTTGTGTTGCCTTATTTGTATTTAAAGAGTGCGCCAGACGTACAGACATTACTGAACTTACTGGTCGTATTATTAAATTGCCACTTTCCTTTCAAAGCTTCTTCAAACCATTCCAACCCTCCGTTAGAGCTTGTTCGGCTATAAGGTTTTCTCGACTTGAACACTTCCAGATATTATCAAACATCTCCTGCACATCGCCCGTATATTTACAGGACGGGCTAAAAAAATGGAATAATCTCCGTCGGCGGTACGTAACAGTAATCCGGGACGGTTGAGGCGCGTGACCCGACATAATCACGCGCGCTTGCCTCAAGTACGCACAAGGCGCGGGACAAGGTAGGAGAGGTAGCGGGAACCTTTTCTTTCCTTATTTCTTTCTTTATTTTTTTCTTTTTTTTCTTTTTTTAACGTAACCCCACACTAGGATTGTTCCTATATCGTGGGTACCGCTTACAGGCGCATAATTTCACATACTAATCACACCCAGACCAGAAACGAAACTTTTGTGGATCGCACAAATATTTGCTACGGGCGGGAATCGAACCCGCGACACCAAACGCAGCAGTCCAAATGCTCAGCCGCTACGCCAAACGCGTCGTAAAACAAACGTCTTTAACATGATAATTGCTTGGCTATGAACTCCCGCTGCTGTGTTTCTCCCGTGCCCACTCTACACAACCATGTTTTGCGTCTAAAAGCCTGTAGCGTAGGAAAATAGCCGCGAGCAATGTTTTTTTTTCACGTTCCAGATTGCAACCGCGTCGCGTGAAATGTTTGATTTACAATCATTTTTAAACTTCGTTGTTTTTGCGGCCTAATACTAAATACGTGCTGGATGAAACATTGGTGTGTGTCATCTGCTAGGTTTGACATCGCGTAGTACTGCATCCGATAGAACTGGGGTAGTTCATTGTTACTAAAATGAACATGAACTTGAGTTTTCAAGACGGAGGTGTAATGTGTCAGATTGAAGAGGTCATGAATAGTTCTGGTTGATACTGCAATTGCTATACGCAGGCGAAGAAGCGCTTGGCGCCAACTTATAAAATATACTATTATAATATACATGAACACAACAAAAATCTCGATCTTGTCACTTCAGCCCTTACAATCGCCCATAAATTTCACAGCAACCATTGCTTCTGTCATAGACCAAGCACGACCGCAGCCGCGGGCGTCAGGGGCAGTCATCGCAATCCGTGTGGGACGTAACCCCCTCCCCCCCCCCCGCCACCAGCGATTCAGTAATCAGTACTTGCGAACACTACCAGATTATCCGGCATACCAGAATTACCGCCAGAGAATAGATTCCAATCTTCTTGGAATAATATAACCATTTAGGACTTAGGGTTTGGCCCACGGAGTCTTTCGGCGATTGGCTATTGTGAAAGGGTTCTATTCTTCGGATCTTGAAGTATAATACGTATTAGTGGGCCGAGTTTCTACGCTTGGGAAAGCGAAAGGGTGTTTTAACTGGATATTGAAGTGGGGTTTATTTTTAAACATCCTTGAAGCTTCAGTAAAGAGGCTGAGTTTTTTCGGGAGAGGCCATGAAGCTGGAAATCCTATGTTTCCGAGTAAGCCACATGGAAAAGTATATCTTCCCTAATTTTTGGGCAGGCAACCCCAATTTTTAAGGAAAAAGAATAAGCAGGAGAAGCAGGGTATGTAATTGTATTAATAAAATAAACGAACGTCGGACATTTAATAAAAATAATTCATGTTTTATTCAGACTATAACCAAAAATATCACAAAATAAATAACAGAAAAATTAAAAATATAGAAAGAATTAGAAGTTAACTAAATTCTTTAGATGTACTTACATAATTTTATTCACAAAGAACAAAGCAATCGCAGATAACGTTACGAAGAACTAACTTAAGTGGTAGTTTACATAATATTTTTACTTAAGTCCCATTACAAATCACAATCCACCACTTACAGGGGGGATGAACTAAGAAAATCTCATTTGCTTAATGGCTTTAGTTAGGAAAGTGATGCTTTGAACTGAATCAAATTATTCTGACATGTTTTTAGTATCTACTTTAGTTCTATCGTCGACAAACAACGTTTTTATGGGAACAGTTTGCTCTATCTAGGCACTTTTTTAGGGTTAAAATAAAAAGACGTCAAAAGGGGGGAAAACTAAACCTTTGAAAGATTACTCGTGTTCGTCTGTGACAGTAGTTTTTACCGAAAAATCTGTATAGTTGCCTATGTGTGTTCAAAATATCAAAAACATCTAGATAGCTACGATCAACGCACGATGGCAGTTAAGTAGGTATAACGTGTAGAAATTGTATTTTTCCCATAATTTTGTTGACTCATCTTTAACCCCAATAAGATAAGCCATTGCTAAAATTTGAAACCACCACAACCTTAACACAACACCCTCTGTCTACCAAACACCGATAATCCCACATCCTGTATTTATCATCATTACCCTGTCCTTCGACACAAAGATATGCATGGGAAAATCTATTGGGACAAATTCATCCCTACTTCATCTCATGAAGAGCAACCCTCGTCATACAAGGGACGGATCGGGCTGAAAGCAAAACTGGAGCAGTGTAAATACGATCAGTAAATCAATTCTTAATCGTGGCCGAAATCCTAATTATTTGATGACCTTCTGCGGCCAGCAGCGACAAGTTGTTCCCGATTTATGACCGAATGTTTGGATAGTAACGGCTATCTGCCGAGGTCAGTTCCGGATTATTTTGGGTCATTTACGGGATAGCGGCATGCTTGACAATGGGCTTTTGATATAATGGGAGATCGAAATTGCTTTTTAATAATGCGCACGAGTAGAGAATCGCGTTCCCGTGACAGCAAGCACCACACTCTAAGCTCTAGCTCTAAGTTTTCTTTGTTATATGGTGTTTCAATGAAAAGTTTCAATTATATCCGTCTATCCAACTACAATTAAATCGGGTATAACGATTCGTGCTCTTGTGTTCTATGCCTAGTTGCCTACACTGTGCCGGGAACTAACGTGTCATTGGTTTGATTGTTCCATCTCTTGATTGATTATAAATTTCATTCAATCGACGTGTAGTGCGGCTTTCAATAACCACCTGTGAGGCTTAATTAATTGAGAGCTATGCGAGACTCACTAATGAGCGGTGTAATGGAAGGGTCGTGTTATGTACGTGAAATATTGACATCGAGTCCTGCAATGGTTGAAATTGTATTACAATATAATTTAGGTTGAACTGTTTCTGCAAAAAAATAAATTCCATATTATACAAATCATGCAAAGTTAATTTAATAACAATAGCCCTAAAATAGGTTGGTACAGGATACATTTTTTTTTCTGATAAGATTGGTTGCATCAATTAATAATGTATACATAGAAATATAATACGTGTAGCCATATCATTATAGTTCAAACTGGGCCTGTGAAGAGAATGTACGAGAATACAAAACAATTTTAAATGCCAAATTGTTCAATGAAACTTCAAAGGCACAATCCAACACACAGAAAACAGGCGAAATATTCACGGGTTAGCCGATCAGAGAGGCTCTTTGGCGGCATAGTTGGCCCGACCGTCAGATTAAATTCGCCGGACCAAATCCGTAAAGCTAACCCGTGTCCGTCGAACGCATCGGTCGCACCGACTCGGAGACCGCGTCAGTTTTTGTGCCTGACTTATAGGGTTGGAGGAAGGGGGGTTTTGAAGTAACACTTCTTTAGGCGCGACTAAGGAGTAACTCTGATTTTTTTCTGACGGAAGTAACGCTTACTCTCTCTGTCTGTGTAGTTTTCGCTCTTTAAAAAAGGTTACATTGACATGCCAATGTAACCTTTTTTAAATAGCGGAACAAAATAGCGTAAAAGAAGTTTTACTTCAATCGCGCGTAAAGGTTACACGCACACACTTTTTTTATCAAGATATCATCTGACGTTAGTTCATTGCGGCCGTATGAGATGTACTTTTTCAATTGTTGTTTTCAATTGTACAATTGTTTTTCAATTGTAAACTATGTTATTTTATAATGTCATAGTTACTCCATCTACCAACATAAACATATTTCACAGGTTTTACCACACAAAAAACGAGTGATTATGTTCAACTCGACGCAGTAATCAACAAAATAAATTAAAAACTCAGCCATTTTGTTGACATCAAATCAACGATTACTTTCAAAAAGCACCACCCAGGACATTTGCAAGCAAAAAATAATAATTAAATAATTGATCTCTAGCGTCACGGTCACAGACATACAAAGCCCACTTCTAAGTTTGTTTTTGCATTAGCTCCTATCCAATTGCATCGTACCATAGGAAGCTCGACTAGCTAGCTATCGTAATAGTGTAGTTCTCAGTTACGATAAAAATAATATATGAGTTTTGCATAGGACGCGTGTTCCGCAAACTACAAAGGAAAGAGACGTTCCGCTGAAAATGGAATTCTTTGCTTGTATTCTTATGCATTGAGGTTTTCAATTTAAGTTTAAGGAATATCAGAGAAAGACATGCATTAGGGCTATTATTTACCAAGAGATATGAAATTAGGTTGTACGCTGTATCTTTTTCAACCCACCGGTTACGTTGGTTTGTAACGTATTGTGGTTAATGTTCTGTGGATTTGACGTGAATTAAACTACGTTTTAGGAGACGGTAAAACTTAACTACTTCGTTGTAGTAAAGAAGAGAAGCCGTTGATCTTGTACTTGGACCAATCGTACTCTATGCGTAATGACCTAAATCATGTTTTATTTTGTATATTTTGGCTAGACTTACGTATGAACGTTTTCCTAAAAATAGCGAACAATGTAGATGCAAATTAATGTAGAGTCCTTGGAAATTCAGAACACACCGCAAAACGACAAACCTATGTGAATTTGATATTCTTATGATGAAAATAAATCCATAAGCTCCATCTCCACGAGTGACGCTATCGCTGAGCCGGCAAATCAAATAATAAACATATGAGTCTATTCCACGCGGTATATTATACGGCACGGCTGCACATTCACTTGCTATATTGTCTTGGGACACGTCTTTTTTTATTATTTTGTTTTCTTTTCAATATCAAAATGCACTAATACATTGCTTGCGAACAAGGAGAAATACTTCGTAGGGGCTTCAGCACCGATTAAAACCAAGTTGACAAGTAGTCATTTTGGAGATAATATAATATACCTAGCAGCAGTCTTATAGCAGGACAAGACGTCTACTACTCCTTAGATTATTATATTGTCTAACAGCCGAAATTAATATTGTATCTCCTATTAAAGATTGAAATCGATCTTGGACTGCTGCCTATCGTTCGATCGATTTCCAATCTGCGTGCCTTCATAGATCAAACCACGGATCGGTTATTGGCATGTTTGACCCTAAAAATGGATTGTGATATCAATCCCAGATAGCAAAATTTGGATTGGATTGATTATTAATTTCGGCCGTAAGTAGATTAAGTTACGCGCTAAACTGACTAAGCAGCATCTCAACGTGACTGAACCGTCTGTCGTGTTTAAAAGTTCACAGCACTCTTATAATTCGTTTAAATGCTTAACAGAACTGCTCTCCGTAAGTGTTCCAGGGCTCAGATTCCCTTTGATTTATTTCATTCTAAGTTCTCACCGAGCAAGGATTACTAAGAAGAATTGTCTTTATGTAAGGAAATACCGTAAGAGGTTTAGCTTATATCACTACCTTGGTTTAATTAAATCTCTAATATAGTAACAAATGAACAGCCATAGATTAGGTTACAGAGACGATACAGTAAATAATGCGGGGACACGCGGTGGGGTTTAGTGATGGGGTAAATTAAGTTCCTTTTTCTGTGTCGACACTTCAAGCGTTTTACCCTAAGATGCCGTTTTTGGGTAGAACAGGCCTCTGACGTTGCAAGACTCTCATAAGATAATAAAAGAAAGAAAAAAATACGTTATCAATTGAACTGAACGCATTAACAATCACGATGACCAAGTGACGGTTTAACATGCCATCTATATCAGAAAGCTATAGAAACTCGTACAAAACTAATTAATTTAAGTCATTTACTAATATTTTGAACTATATGAAGTAGGGTTCCAAAGCGCGTAATTGCTTGCTAAGATGTAGGTAGGTACGTATAAAACCCGAAAAGCAATCTATATTCTTTATCTATATTCTATGGTCTTCAGGTCAAACCACGGCCCTTATAAATTCATGTACTTCTCCTGAGCTAACGGTAAATTTATTCGCTTATACTTAACTTCCTTTTCATTTTATCTTAACTTCAGTTTTTATTATTTGTAATTTAGCTTCAATTTTCTTATTAAATTTCTTGTAAATACTCAGCTTAGTTTTTTACTTACTACCTCGTAGGGTAGCTAACTAAGTACCAATAACCCCGGTATAGTATAAAGACTGTCAATTCCAAGACTTAAAATCTACAACCAAGACACTCAAATACAAGACCAAGTCTCAAATCTGAGCTTTTCCCAACACTAGATAATAAATACATTCAAATGTGAAATTATGCGCCATCGCGCTACTGGTAAATGAAGTCAGCTGGATTAACCCCGGCCTGCGTCGCTCGTCAGGAATTCGTGTATTGAATTCCGGGATAAGATTCGGAATTTGCACTTAAGGCTTTGTGTTTGTGGAGCCATTATTTCAGTATGGAGGATACAGTATCCCATGTCGTCACAGATTACATACTGATCTGTTTATTGTAAAAGCGTTATCTAAGTAAAGCTGTATTTTATGTTGTTTGTCGGAGGAGGCAGTGGCGGCTTCTGGTGTCAGCATTTGTCAGTCAGCCCAATAACTGCTATCCGTCGATAAAAACTGGGGCGATAGTTTAACGTGCCTTAAAAAGTACGACGCGTCGAAAATGTGCACATAACTTACGACGGTAACACCTGATGCTGGCCGAGGTTTCAAGCCCATTATCATTGAGTTGCAAAGCGTACAGACCACACTCCTTTGGTTTGTAAAACGTACACATGATGTGAAGCTTCACCATGGCCAGATCACCCAAATTTTTATCAAAGTAAAAAAAATATATCTCCATGTTCATAATCTATTTTTACAATTTTTATATACCTAAAATAACAAACAAAAACATTATTTTTTTGGTAATGCCACACCCGAATATTTATAGGTGCCACAAGAAATTATAAAACATGGCCGAGCCCATCGCCCTGCAGCGGAACGATAAGCCGATAATAACACTAAATAAATAACAGTACTTACAAGACCAAACCTTGTAGCAGCCTCCACTAATCCTAAGTGAAACTGCCCGTTTGTTCCTATCTGAGTTACTTCGACCATCAATTTCTTGTGCTATTAACCTCTCAAGTTGGATATTAAATTCGCGCGCTACGTCAGAAATTTGCACTTTGTGCGTGACGGCGGGCAAGTTCAATTTAGTTGTTGTTTAGTGGCAGTAAATGGGGAATTTATGTCTTTGTTAATGTTTGTAATTAAATAACGCAGGGAATGGGTCTGGAAGCCTCTTAGGTTGTAGCATTCGCGGTTGCTCACGAGAACTTGTAAATTTATGAATATATCTTAAACGAACAGAGGATTTGGTTTGGGTGGAGAGAAGGCGATGTCTCTATCTTATAAGTGCAACGACAAAATTGACTCGTGGTAGATGACAATGATGTCATCTCACGGCGTGTATATCGGCCTACTAGCAAACGGTGCCGATTCATCGCAGCAGATTTGTTTTCTTTCCATTGAATCTCATCATCGTGCTGACCTTTATAATTTCTAGGGTAGGTAAGTGTAATATAAAACATCCAAAAATCCTGCAGCAGCATATTTGCTTCATTTTCGCTGTCCTGCAATATCAGGGACCAAATATAGTTAAAACTCACTAACTAAATAATATTGTATGCGCAGTGCTAAATTATACAATTATATTTTACCGTGTGTGAAAAAAAATAAAACGGAACGATGTAACATAAAAACACAAAACGGTTTCGAGTGCTGCAAATATCTCTTTACACAAATGTATGCTAACAATAAACACATCAATAAAAATTATTAACATAAGCGAATACTAAAAGCAAAGAAACACACTCATATTTCATTGTCCTAAAATAATGTAAAGCGAAATCATGAAAAAACGCGCTCGCATGTGTATTTACGCTCAACATTTGCTTAATGGACGCGTAATCCTTTCTGTGATAAATTTTATTTTTATTTCAGTCTTTTTGCGTGTTCATTTGGATCCCTGCCAGGGGAGTGGGGCTTCCAATCATTCTAGACGTCTTCACCCGTTTTTGAGAGGTTGAATACATTGAGTTTTGATAAGTAATATAATATAAAATACTAGAAGCACCTCGCGGTTTTACCCGCGTTAACTACTATCCCGCGGGAACCATAAATTTTTACGGAATAAAAGGTAGCCTAAGTGTACCGGAGGTAGCATAGCTTCCCAACAGTGAAAGAGTTTTTTAAATCGGTTCAGTAGTTTCGGAGCCTATTTATTACAACCAAACAAACAAAGTTTTCCTTTTCATAATATTAGTGTAGAAAAAATAAATAATTCATTCATTCTGTATTGTCCGTCATGAGCATTCTTAATCAGTCATCAGTTTCCATCAGTGGTAATAGGCTCAAAAAAAAATATTGTAGGAACTAATAATAGACATTTTTAGTTCAACAACTCAGCATAATCATTAAGTTTTCTTTGTCATTAAACGCGGCAACAAATAACTAAAAACTCTGGAAACAACTCTTAAAACTTCAACTATCAATTATACAATTGCAAAAGTCCGATTCATCAAAGGCGCGGCGCACACCGACCGGCTTAAGGCTATCAATAAACGTCCGGAAGCATTAATTAGAGAGCTCAGGTGGAGCATGCGAAGTTCTAAATAAATAAGCGTTACTATCAATCTTCGGAGGGATTTAACCCGTGCGGTGTGCGGTAACTCTTCACTTGGTATGTAGGACTTAACAAAAAGTATTTGAATGTGTATTTTAAAGCCACACAGACGTGATATTGTTGATCGATAAGTACCACGAAACATAGGCAAGAGTGGAAGTGACTTAACTTGATATCTTTATCTGTATTGACGTGCGTATGTGCAAATATGAAATAAAGTCATTGGTGGTCGCCGAGGTTCGAAGCTGAGCTTACAAGTACATTATCTATACGATATATATATAATATTAATAATAAAAATAATTATTATTATTCAGCCTCTAGCTGTTTCACCGCTGGGTAAAGACCTCCCCTCACTTTCGTGAGGAGGATTAGGCCATAGTCTAATTATGATATTATTAAATTGAACCGCGGTATGAAGTGAGATAAACACAGCCACGTAAGAATATTGGGTGTTACTATGCGACTGTTTGAAGGATTCTTTATTCCTTCCATCTTTCACTTCCATTAAACCCTAGAGACGTTCAACTCGAAACACGCTCCAGCTTCAAATTACATTTCGACGTCAACAAAACACCTGCATAGCACAATTTAACTTAATTTGCCGAGGTGTTTAAGACAGACGGAGTGTGTACCGTTCATTCTTTGTAACAACTCTGTACAGTACCTCATTTGTTATCGTCTAGTGAAGTTCGTATATTAATTTAAACGCTTTCAGGGCAGTTTGTGGAATGGAAGCAGGAACGAGATTTGTCTGATTTTGAGTTTATTTGTTGTTGTTTGTTTGTTTGTTTGTTTGTTTGTTTGTCGTATAAAGTTGTGATAGCCTTTAGTTTAAGGGTTTATCTGGCCGTCCAGGGGCCTTTCATGTGGGTTTAAGATTGCTGTCAATCGATAGTAACCAAGACTGACGGCGTAACCCACCCTCCGAAGCGCGGATGGATGGAAACAGGCACATAACTTACGAAAAGTAATTGGTGCGCGGCTGAGGAATGTGCCCTGAGTATGTTTTTACTAGCTCGACATAGTACGCGTCAACTAGCTCTTTGTATGAAGAGTTTTAGTTCCTAAACGCGCCGTTAGGGGTGCTGTACAGGATCTTCAAACAAAAGCGCTAGTTGACGCGTACTATGTTGAGCTAGTAAAAACTCATACTGGGGTACAGTAGTACCCAACTTATATGGCGCGTCGTGAATCTTCGTTCGCGCAGAAAAGAAAGTATGGTCCGAAGATTAACGAAAGAATGCTTAAAACTTACATTCAACCTAAGTTCACTATTATAAGGTTCATAAGTATTATGAACCTTAACACTGCAGCTGTTAGTTCCATCTCACTCATGCCACGCGGCGATCGCTAAGATGGCGGCGCGGCTGCCGACCAATAGCGGTCAATAGCATTTTCCGCGCTCTGAAAATTCATCTTCTGCGCAGGTACATCGGTAAGCCATATAAGTTGGGTACTACTGTACTGCACTCGATATCATTGGCTTCTAAAGAACACTATCTAACAATGACTTGATGAGTATTAAAAGTGTTGTTGAATTTATGTGACAGTGTGCAATGTAGAATCATTGTACCGTGTTGTATTTTAAGTAACGTACGGTTTTCTTTTTAACTGGAGTAATATTTCCCGTGTTAGGAACGGTGCAGTGCATAGAGGTGTCAGCCGATAAAACCGCGGCTGCGTTTCGAAGACACGGGATGAGTGATGAAAAAAACGCGTCGTTAATATCGATAATGCTGCGTGTGTGGTGGCGGCTTTAATGTACCTCCAAAACCCCACCCACAAACCTTAAATTAAAGCAAATAATAATCCAGAAGCGAACAAAGCTCAGTATGGAATCTAAAACCAATATTAAGTTACTCGCATACAAGCGCGGCGAACGAGATCTTGTTTGCTGCCTAAACGCAATTACTACTCGCGAACGTTAATGTCTTTGATCTGAACATTATTTGATCTTTATTGCGGGTGGGCGTGTATGTATGTATATATTCTGTGAGTCAGCATGGAAGCCGCTTACGGGATGATTATAGATGTGTGTACATACAGGCTTATTAATTAACTGTCAATTAGCTGTCAATTAGCTGTCACTCGTCACTTCACATTGGATTAATAAGGCAAAATATATTATGTATTAGAAAGAAATGAAAGCATTCATTCGAGACAATACACAACATTTCACAATAAAAAATAGGAATACGAAAAAAGAAACATAGGGTTGAATATTGAAGTACAATAGGAGGAACAAAAAGGAACAGAAAATAAATAATACAATGTGTATTTATTATTCAATTTACACTGGGTTTTACGTGTGACCTAAAGACGGTGGTCCATTAATCTTATAATTCCATCATTCAACTATAACCAAGAAGAATATTCTACAGATACATTAGATACATTACAATAGATATTACACATTGTAGGATGATCACATCCTACAATGTGTAAACCCTTCCTTCAACTACAGTATTTATTTAAATAGATGCAACTGACATATTTTATCGTCGAACAGTTTCAAATTGCGACAAATGCCGCCCTCGATCGTTTTCAAACTCACAAAGTCACAGTTTACGATTTCCTCTATAAAATAACTGTTGCACTACATTTACGATTCCGCAAAACTCGACACAATCGTCCAAAGATTGGTCCCGAACTTCGGTCATCGGTGGCAGTGCTACCAACTCGGGTACTGCCAGTGACACTTATCGATTGAGGACTTGAACCGTTTATGTCTTAACTGTATGGCGCAATAAAACTAAAAACTAGTGACTGGACTGATCCTGTCTTTGGAGAAATAATAGTACAGGGAAAACCAAATTGAGAGTAGAAAAAATAGCAGAATATGGTTAGACTGTTCTCGTACGTTATCGCGTTAGGATTGTAACAGAAAAATGTAGCACCATACTACGGCAAAGCGTAGCAAAACGCTACGAGAAATCGTAGTACATTGCTACGTAGTACAGGGCTACGAAATTCGTAGCAACTTTTCACATTAAACTAAGATAATAGCTACGACTACATAGCGTCTCCTCTAGATTATAACGATCATTCCGAAACAATGGCCAAATCTCACCTCCATAAAGGAAGTACGTAAAACTCTACAAAAAATGTGTACCGGTTGCCGCGCCAAAAGTTTGGAACGAAATCGCCACCCAATTGTCTACAATTTCGTTTTTGCGATCCCCGTGTTCGAAGATGGAATATAAATGAGAGGACTTGGAGTTTGAGCCGGTGGGGGTTGTTAATTCAAAATTATGGTGAGCCTAATTTCGGCCTGTTAGGGAGGATTTTCTAATCACAAGGAAACATCTGTATTCTAAATGTAATTTACTTTTAGAGTGGAAATATATTAGGAAATTAGCCTACGTTTTTTGTAAGGTTCTAATCCTACTTTCTCGTACATTACAATGATAAAAACAGTTGAATGATTATTCAATGGAATTTGAAACGAATAAATATAACTAACCTTTTTACTCCAATAAAAAAAGCTGGTATTGACTACAAACTTATAATTAGTTGTGGTAATGTTTGAAAAAACAGACTGACTTTGATAAAAATCAGTTGAATTACCATAGTTATATAACGCCTGAAATCTCTGCAAACAATACGTAGAAATAAACCAATCGAATTAGGCGTGCGATACAATAACAGACAAATATAATAAAATAAAACGTATCACTGGCTAAAAAAAAAGAAAACAAGGGTAAAAAATTATGAAATCATTTCCAATTTTCATGCTAGAATCAGTAGCGCGCGCGTCACGCCCACTCACCGCGTGTCACACAGACACGTCAACCTTGATGTTAGCACGTTGATAGACCGCGTCACTAGCAACACTAGAAAATCGCAATTGTGCCAAAACCCACATTGCTTAGCTGAAACTTTGCAACAATCACATTAGGCGTCACAGGACAAACAGAGGGACGACTTGCACCCCGTGTTTGTGTAGCCGAGAAGCCGCCGTGCAAACCGCAACTTTACCGTTTTCTTACACTATGGTCGAGGTGTTCTTAGGCGTTAGGAAACTTAAGTAATTGCTTTTCAATTGTTGATTTTAACAACTTGACCTTGTTATTCGCACGGTTATGGAACAGTTGCAATATAATTTCTTTCATTTGTTTCCTACATACAGTCAAGCCTTCGCCTTCGCCTTGCTTCTTCCAGTTCATGAGTCCTTTCATACGTGCTCGCCAGCAATGGGACGTCATCCATTCGACCGTGGTACGTCTGCCTTCGTCGTACCTACCGGCTGGTCTATTCATACTAGATCCATAAGTCTGTTTCGTCAATTTTCACCTTGCATGTAATCCATTACAAACAGGGGTATAAGTAATAAACTAGCTAGAACTTGTACAGATTGCTTAATTTCCAACAATTCTACGACAAGGATTATACTCCAGAATCACGAAGACTACGTAGACTTTTAATAAGACCTAACACATTTCAATGTTTCGATATAACAATAAACACAGCGTTGAAAATAAATACATGTTCAATTTACTCAACGTAGTAAACCCATGAATTTGTCATGTACATGTTAAACAAACTGCTCAGGTACCACCACACTCTATATGTAAAAACGTAAACATATAAAAACAGTCGAAACGTTATAAAAAAGCAGCTCGGCGGCCATTACGCAAGACAAAGCCCTGAAGTTTGCTAATAACACTCGAATGTACCCTTACGTACCCCTTTCATATGTTCCCCTTTGACTTTCGCAATCCTGAGGGATAATTACGTGCGAGTATGGAAGTAGAAACGAACGGTACGATAATGGCGAAAGGTAACGTTACTTTCGCCATACAATTGCGGAACAGGGAACGCGGTCACTTTGATGTTTTTTTTGTGAAATGCCGCATTAATTTAAGCTACGAGTGTATATTGGTTTAACATTATACATAATATATAGGTATAGTAAGTAGGCTTTGGTGGCGGAGGTATTTTTATTTTTACCATCTTTTTTTAGCTCACTGTGTAAGTATGTTAGTATGTTAATGCCCTTATGTTTGTATAATAAAAACGTAGAAGCTGGTGAAAACTGCGACGTGAGTTCGCACTTTTACGTAACTTTCTTTGCACTTTTTGTAACATTCAGCACTTTAGTAGGTATTGTACACGCACAGTCACTCACACCCTAACTAGTGATGAGCCAGCCCAAAATAAAATTTAGTGTAAAGTTACAATCGAGTTTATAAACATCTCACTTCTTGAATCATCGAGATGTTTTCCGATCATTCTGAATCAACTGACTTACCGCTGCGGTCTTCACTCGCTGTCTCATGCGAGGTCTAAACTTGACAGTTTCCATTGGAATGTTCAATAACAGCTCGTATTCACTTAATGCATGCATGAAGCAAATCATGAAAGTAGAAGAAGCGAAAGAGGTGTGTCAGGATCGTAGCATGTGGAAAGATGTAGTCTCTGCCTACCCCAACAGCAAACAGGCGTATGTATTCACTGAAATTCGAGAGCTAGACAAAATCAACGACAACAATCGAGATGTTTGAACAATCGACTAAACCATTCGGACTCGCCCATCGTTAATACATTCGCATTCATAATAAGAACAGGGCTTTGTTCTTTTTGAGCTGATTAATAATTCTCAGAAAGCTATATAAAAGCTGTTGTTTTAAGTGCTCAAAAACTAGACTGATGTAAACAGATCTCACCGTCCTCAATATACTAATGGGTGTTGTCTGTAACACTGAATAATGTGCGCTCTGTACCAACTGACAGACGGACAGACGACTCGTATTGACTGTACTTTGATTTGTTGTACGTGTATATTTAGCTGGGTCATTGTTACACGAAACCAGAATTAGTAATTGGTTTCTTTTATAAGAGCTCTTTAGTGATTACGAGGAAAATCAATAACTAGATACTAGTAAGTAAAATTGTTGCAAAATCATTCAATGATATGAAAAAGAAAAATTGAATGAAATTACGAACTCAATAATACTTTTTTGAACACAATAATGATAGTAAAAACCTTTCTTTTTTTCAATTCATAAAAGCGACGTCTAAATCGGCTTAGGATTCCCGGTGTACAATTAAAATATAGTCTTTTCAGAAGAAAAATAACCAAAACCTTTTGAGGAGTCAGATAAAGTAAGGGAATTGTATACTGAATCCTAAAACCAGTCACTTTGCATACGAGTAACTCAAACACACCTCAAAGAGAATATAAAAGGGCCCTATTTACAATATATAAAAAAAAAATGCCATGTCTTTCCCAAATCACATTCACGAGAACTCAGATAAGTAATAAACTTTTTGTCAACGTAAACCTGTTTTCTCCCAGTGCCCCCAGTAAGGAAACTTGTAACTGTGTTTACTGGAGCTACTGGGTCGGTGTCAAAACTTTGAACTTTTGTACCGAATTACCAAAATTTCCATATGCTACGTCAGCCTGTGTTCGAGATGTGAGGAATTCTTTTGAGTTATTTGAGTATGGGTTTTTAATAACGTGTTAGGATAATCAAGTGGCAAATAGGTAGATACACGTTTTTCCTGATAGGTGACGAACAAGGTGAAAACTTTCGATGTCACCGTCACCTATGGACATCTTGTCTGCCTATCCTTATTACAGAGGAGTCTTGTAACTTAGAAATGTAATGATATTCAATATGTCTATTTACCCTTTTAGGGGTAGAATTTCATTAACAAGTAATGTATAAACCTAAAAACCATCAAAAATTAAATACCTATTAAAATAAACACATCAAACACCCAAAACTAGGGAAATAAAGAACAAAATAAATGTAATGATTATAAAATAATTTAAATGCAAATTAATGCAATGTGTCTAAATTTAATTTTTATCCGTCTATGTGCTACAAGAAGTTGTTGTTTGTCACCCAATCTCAACCCAAAGTTTTGGATTTATTATATCAGTAACATTTCCCTTCGTACTTATCCGCATTTAAAGGCGGAGCTAACTTCGTGAAGCGTAAGCTTATTAGAGGCGACTTCAGCGAAGATTGCTCTAATTCTGTAAATGGAGCCGCATTATTTCGCATCTCCGGCGTTTGCCGCGTCGGATACTACAGGAAATCTGATAAAAATTAAGTCGAACATTGCAAAGCGAAAAATGGGTGTAGTTCACGCAGATTAATATCAAAAGATTATGTTGACCATCCTCGACGTTTCGATCATAGCGACCGTGATCAAGGACGGCTGAAGAATTCGGGGTATCACCGCGTTTCGTCTTGTAAAATAATAATATATTCTCGATATTTTCTGTAATAGACTCTCAAAAGATGTAATGTATTATGTACTGTACTAAAAGATTCAAATCAACAAGCAGTTGTTACTCGAAACGAATACGAGTATATGTTACTCCGAAACTCCAATCCGTTCAAATTCTCAAGCTTTTAAACCTTATTCCTCTCTGGGACTTTCTGGAATTGTCCATAAACAAACACTAGCTCACACTCGTACACGTTGCGAACTGCTAAAACGGGAATTTCTCAATTCGTCTAGCAAACTTTGCCAGCTGCATCGGCACTTTTAACAAAATAAATTCTATCTACGTTTACACAAGAACTGTTGGATTTTGCTAGACGAGTTTTATGACGAAGGTTTCATTCATTCAGCTCATATATTATTACTGACTGAATACGAATAGCCTCTTTAAATGTTAAAGTGAATATAATTTTACATGGAATGATACACATACAAAATACAATAGTTGTATTATTTTGCATACTACCCTATAAGTGAAGTTTTTCCAAAAAACTACTCCTAAAACAAACCCCCTGTGCAGGGGATACTGCCAGGGGATTTCTGGAATAAGCCAAGAAAAGCATAGGTGGAACCGTGGAGAGATCTAGTTTTCAATAGATACATCATCATGTCTGAATAACAATCTTATTGATAGAAGTTCTTTAACTTTCGCGAACTGAATACATGTGAATTAGTATTTAAACGGGTCTAATTCGCGCACAAACTAATATCAAAATATATAATGTGAGTCTTCTCGTGACCACGGCCGATGTAACTCGGTCGAAACGTCGAGGTATGTCAAAATTATATATTTTGATATTAGTTTGTGCGCGAATTAGACCCGTTTAAATACTAATTAACAATCTTATTGATATCTATTTCTATGAAGTCTTTCTTACATACGAATTTTAAAAAGTGCTGACCACTCAACTTTCTTGAAAACACTTGGCATGACTGTATGAGATGGCACATCGTTATAGTCCCCAAAAATCCACAGATATGTCAGATTAGTCTGGCTAGACGAATCTATGATTAATTTATGAGACAGACGTCCAGTTTAGCGCTCAGGTTTCAGATAATTCTGTGACGTTTTTGGTATCAGGATTAGAAGATAGAAATAATAACATAGGCTCTAATTCTTTGCTAGAAGAACTTTATCATTGCATAAAGTGATCTGAGTAAATAATTAAGAGGATAGGTTGGGCAAGAGAAGAAATGCCGTATATATAAAAAAATAACCATTAAACAACCTCAAGATTCTTCAATACTCTTCGTGCAACAAAGATGTTCGTTATGATATACCTGTTCTGACTTCTTATAATGTAGCTGGATCAGACTGGCAGCCTGCCAGGTGGAGGCAAACCGCTACACCTGTTCGTTGCCATGTTCTACGTGCTGGTCCATTATCGTTGACGTAAAGAAGTTAGTTAACTTTTAGACATTGCACCTTCAGCGTAAAAGCCACTTAAATAGTAGTTTTAATAATGTTTATCCAACAAAAAAGTGCCTTATTGTTTGCGTAGTCTTCAAAAACCAAACCGATACCCTAAAACATAGGTCTACAATTATTCTGATATTTACTCGTATAAGCAAAGGTTGTGTATGTTGTGTATGATAATGCATAAAAAAACTGAAAGGTTTCCATTCAGTTGCAAATAAATAATACGTTATTCGAATACACGAATCAAATTGAGAGCAAACTATTGGACAACAACGGAAAGGAGCCGCGGCCTTTTGAAACCTTCGCGCCTCTCCTAAGGTCTCTTTGTTCGCGGGTCACCTGGGTGTGAATAAGTGATTTATTTAGTTGTATTTGTAACAGTTTTATTCATGTTTAAGGAAATTATGACTTAAATCATTTCAATGATTTACAAATTGAAGCTGGGCGTGAACAACTGATACTTACAATACGAGTAGGTACCTAAGGCTTTGATTGAAGAAGTATAAAAAAAAAACAAGGTTTAGGAGACTGTACGCGAATTGGCGGGCCTCTATTGTGTAGATATATTAGGTACATAGTAGGTAACTGTTTCCTAATATCGAAAGGCACCATAAAAGAAGTCACAAAGGATGTCAACTTTGACACTTTTGAACCAATTTAAACAATTCTCTCTTTTCCCAATTTACTTTTTCATTTAACCATTGAAACTATCGAGTATTCTGTGTTCAAAGGCCCGCTTGGGCCCTATAAAGTGACAATTCAATTACAAACGCAGGGCACGGAATGCCGTAGCCGGCCATAGAAGGATATTGGACACTGCTTTCGATTGATTCCTGCAGTGGATAGAAGACCCCGGTCTATAAAGTCGATGGAATACGAGTTGGAGGGGTTTCCGTTTTCTAGTAGTATGCTGTGCTGTGACGCTGTCTTTAACTTGACATATTTAGGCAGGGGGCATTGTTTTACGACATACCTTACAGTGCTAAAATAAGAACTATTATTGTGTACAGCTTTATTAAAAACTGCATTTTAAACTTTATACAATGACATAATCAACGCGTCAAGTTGCATCTACCATCTCCTAAGCCACAAGTTTATTATCACTGTCGAAGTCACCGTATTGGAAAGTTATCGTATACGAAACGTCTCACATGTGCAGGTGCTTTGCAGCGCCAAAACTGCTCAATAGCTAGCATTCTCGAGGCTCTGTTATAATTTTTTTAATTGAATGAAATCCTTCTTTGTTACAGGTGAGGGCGACCGCGGGGGCGAGCGGCAACGCGGCGCGGGCGCAGCGGTGTCGCGCGGCATGCGGCGCCGCCCGCTGCTGCCGCTGCTGCTGCTGCTGGCGCTGCTGCGCGACCACGGCCTGCTCGCCGCGTCCGGAGGTCAGTACAGAATAGAAGAAGAATCAGGTGTTTATAAGCAAGCATAGTTTACCGTGGAACGTTTCATCGTTTAATGAAATCGATAGTGTACATCGAACTCGCGTACTTTCAAACTAACGTACATCGTGCTCTTCGATATAGCGTACATTGGGATATCACAAGACAATATTGTGTACTTTGTCTATGTAATAGAAAAACAAAACTAAAATTTACTAGCATTAAAAGTTAATCTCCAACACCTTTCCGAATTAGAAATACTCAGTTAAGTCAGTTACAAATAAAAAGAGTTCAATTACTCTCCGCGAACAACGCCCGATCCGATGAAGCGGATCCGAATGATGAATGAACGAACGCCATTACTGGTAACATGACTCGACTGTTCAGTAGCCACTATACGGTGAGGGCAGTACTTAAGGTCAAGATATTTATCATGTTTAGCGCTGTATTGGAAAACTCATTGTTTATTTTTTTGTTGTTGGCTTTGAACCATTTTTGCATTTGTCCAGTCAGTGTCAATGTATTAAGTTTTTATCTAAAATATTGAATTGCACGGGTGATACCGCAGACCTGGAAATACGGCTAAAAAGGAGCCTTACATTTTAAGAACAAAAGTCAGCAATAGTTAAATTTAATGTTAAAACAAGTCAATATTTGCTTTGTGGCAGAGAGTACAGTTTTAATATTATATAATCGATATTTAAAGTTCCAACTGTATTTTTTCTAAAAAAAATCTAATCTTCCAAGTTCAAGTACTGGTTCCCACTGGCTATAGCGTTCACTAATCCGAGTCATGACGCGGGCTCGGTCGATTTGAGTGATGCAATGTAGAAATTGGCATGGACGTATCATGCTTCTAGATGAGATTCATAGGTCACATAACTAGAGAGGCTATTAATTAAATACTAGCCGTCCCGTTTAGACAATATTTGTTTTGATAAGTCTCAATATTTTCCATTAAAGTGCAAGTCACGTTGTACCTTCTGTGTTAGTAATGTTACATCTATGAAAGTGTTTTAGCATAACACAGAAGCTTGATAAGATTATTTTTATTATCAAGAGCTAGTATTGAAGATACTAAATTACGAATTAGGAAATGAGAACTATGTCTAAAATCTAAACAGACCATGTTGAGGTCTTATTTCGTATAATCGTGATTATTAGATCTTTAAGTATATCGTATCGAGATCTTAGATGACAAAGAAATATTACTATGAATGACTGTGGTGATTCTTAGTTTAAAACTGTGTAGTGTTTAATGAAATTCTAGAGTGTTCCTAAACCCTACAGGCTGGTCTATTCTCAAGGCGATTTCGTATCTACATTTCATCCAAGCGAACGTGACGAATGTGCGGTGAACGTCCACTGCTTTAGCGCTTTATTCAGGCTCCTGCACATTTATACAGAGAGGTATAAGTTGCTGCAGCGCTGACAAATTGTGCGCTGTAGTCTGCCAGCGTTGTTGATTAGCAAGACTTGGGTTTAATGGATGGAATCCAGGGCTGAATTGTACCGAAAGGTTGTATGCATCTGCATAAGACTTTGTTATTAGACGCCTAAGACCTCAACATGGTCTGTTTAGGTGTTAGGCGTAGTTCTCATTTCCTAGTTTGTTTTATTGTATAGACTAGGGTATTAATAGGTATTCTGTGGTATAGATACGAGTACAGATACAATTTGTATTGATAAATATACATTTCACAATTAACATTTAAATTTGAACTTTTCAGTATTATCAATACATTCTGAAGGTAGTAAATAAATGTTAATATTTCCAAAAAGTGACATTGTCGCCAAATTAACGATGTCAATCATTTTAACAAAAATTTGGATTTAGTAAGAAATTAAATCAATACAACAGGAATATTATAAACACTGAAATACGTGTATGCAGCAACTAAGGTAGGTATGTAGGTTAGAAACTACAAATAAATAAACAGCGCCATGTTCATTTTCACACAAATCAACCTTGCTTACCCGGTGCTCCCTTACCATAAATAAGGGTACAAATTCGCCCTGTTTAGCTCCGCGCCAACCCACAATAAATCCCTTATGCCACCATATTTTATATTTTCCCAAAAGGTGTTGCCGCAGAAAACATAGTAAATTGATATTTACTTCGTACCTACCAATAAACGTAATTTAACGTGGAACTGCACGGAACAAAGAAAAATGGCAATACTGATAATGAAGCTTCTAGGTTTTAGGGTTCCGTGTTTTATCTTAACAACAGTAACGAGCGGGACGAGCGTGTCGTTACTCCGATGATAAGGGCCACGTTTACCCGTAACGGTTGCAGTTGCTTCTCAGACACTTTTCCCTTAAACGATTCAAATAAAACTAATTTACCCAAGGCAAAAGTCAAAAAGTAATTTAATCCGCAAATAAATCGTACGGAACCATAGCAATTGAGTTCAACTCGAACTTTAGCAGTTCCGGGTCTTTATCCAATCGCCCCAAGACTTCGGGTGTTGAATGGAGTCCCTCCCGAGATGTTTCAGGCTGGTAATTAAAAGATAATGAAAAACTTCAAGTGGAGAAAGTATGTAAATTAGTTCGCAAAGATTCGACCCTTGTAGGGTACAAAGACCTATTATTAAACCTTGTCTGAGGAAAGAAGCAGCACTGTTGAGTTCCAAACTAGATAATTGATTGAATTAAAAAAAATTACCCGAGTTTACTAAAAATTCGCTGGTGTTGTTTGACTGTGCTCAATTAGGCCTGGTACACATTTGGCGTTTTGAAGCGCACGCTTTGGTGACGCGCGTTTTAAAAATAAAGAGGTTGTTCGAAGGTGTACTGTACACACGCAAGCGCGCGCTTCTGATAGTGTCAGAACCGCGCGTTACCAAAGCGTGCGCTTCCAAACGCCCAATGTGTACCAGGCCTTAGGCAATGTTTCGCCAGGTGGCAGTCTGCGCGTCGGTCTGCATTTGCGACAAGGTCCATCTCTGCATCCTTAGGTCGGAATAGAGTGTTGGTGAGTTATTGGTGTAGCGAATTAATGAAGGAAAATAAACTCTTTGGCCTAATAAGATCTACCTGTTTTAATGATACCTATTTGCAAATATAAATTAAAATTAATAATTCATAAGGTAAAACACCATTTGTTTAGATAGTAGCTGTTTCCCGCAACTTTGTTTATGGAAGTAATTTTTATATTAATAGCAGGGGGTGATATTTGAAATTCATTGATTATTATTCTGATATTATCATCTGATAATATTACTACCATCGTAAAAATATGAGTCTATAACTCTGTTTACCAGCATACAAATATTTTGTAACTTTTACCACATACCAGCGCATGATTGTGTTCTAATTGCGCAGTAATTACAAAAAAAGAAAATATCTGCCAATTTGCTGAATTATGAAGTCTTTTTAAAAACCGCACCCACATTACAAATTCTTACTTATCACATCCTGATAATTATATTATAGGTACAAGAAACAGTTTGATAAGCCTAGAACAGGATTGCCCCTGGAACTCCTGCAGCTAGATTTTATACTTATCTCTTTTTATTTATTTGTCTCTTTTTCGTCTTTGCTGGTCTGGCAGATACTTAAGTGCTCCACCACAAAAGTTTTTGACGATATTTCCCGTCATTGGAAGCTCATGCAAATTATTTGGGGTCCACTGGTCGCGGGATCCTTTAGTATTTTTTTGTATTATGTCATTTCAATGGGCAGTTTTGTACACGACCAGTCAGTTGTGTTCTAAAAAGTACGTAGCGCAGTCTTATCGTGACCACGGTCGATGTAATTCAGCTGAAACGTCGAGGTATTTCAAAATTATATATTTTGATACTGGTTTGTGCGCGAATTAGACCCGTTTTTAGCTAGTTAATATGTTTTCAGTTCGCAAAAGTGTAAGAACTATTCTGCTATCAGTATAATTATAATTTTAGTGTCTGTTTGTAATGGCAAAATAATATCTCTGCACAAAAAGCATATGAAAGAACATAATATTGTATATGTATATACAACAAGTAGGTTAATCTACACTAATATTATAAAGAGGAAAATATTGTTTGTTTGGTTGTAATGAATAGGCTCCGAAACTACTGAACCGATTTGAAAAATTCTTTCACTGTTGGGAAGCTATGCTATCCCCGGGTGACATAGGCTACCTTTTATCCCGTAAAAATTAATGGTTCCCGCGGGATAGTAGTTAACGCGGGTGAAACCGCGAGGTGTTTCTAGTATAACATATTATAAAACGTATAACAAAAAATAATTAGTAATTTTTTTTGTCTGTCGGCCTGTTTGTCTATCTGTGAGTCCGTTCGTTCCGGCTAACACCCGAACCAGCTTGCCTGATTTTGATAGGACTTTCACTGAGAGATATACAATAGAAAAAAATACTTTATTGTACAAAAACAGCAGTAATAAAAATACATAAGGCAGGATAAGTAATGTTACATAGGCTACCTTTATTTTAAATATATCGTTTCCTGCCAGTATAATACTCAATGCGTGCAAAACCGTCCGGCACATCTAGTATCATAATAAGTCCTACTTCTCCAGTCTACTTCTCCCTTCAAAACTTACCCCCTATTTTAAGTTAAAACAGTAGAAATGGCCATTTCCTTTTCACAATTTAAACTTAAAACGTCTCGTAGGTAAAAGAAGTGTAACATTTTAAATGTATCACCTAAGTTTGTGAAAAACTGGCGACACATAAATTCAAGAGAGCGCGGCCGGGGCGGTAATATTTTCCAGGATGCGTCTAGATACGCGCCCTATATTGCTACAACAGGCACTAGGGCTCAGCGCAAAATGTTGTTTACGTTTCGTTGCAGAAATAGGGTTTTTTAATGTGATATAGTTAACAAGCTGACGATCGCCGCTGCCTACAGATACTTGCAATACTCGGGGTGTTGTTGACCGATGGTACTCTGTAAAACTCTTTCATCTCTCTTCTGAAGCACCCTTATATTGTAGTTTTCTACAAAGTATTTAAGAAATACTATTTTTATCAAAGCTTTGTGAGCTCGCCCGAGGCTTGAAAATACGAGTATTTTCTAAGGAAATACAAAAGACGAATAGAGTAGGAGTTACAAGGGAATGTTTAGCAGTTAATTGTATTCCAACTACAAACAAAGTAATAATCACCGAGGCGTTATAGTTTGAGAAATATTTTCTCGAAATAATAAGAAGGTACGTAATAGATACAAAGTCAATTCCAGTAGAGTAATTAGATATCGGCGTATCAGGTTTCTTATTTTCAATTTTAAATGTCTATTAAAACGATTCGAAGCGCCGAAACGCGTCACATACCAAGGTAAATAGACGCTTCTGAAATTATCTTGGTAGTTCTTTGCGCACTTTTTGTTATAACATCACTTTGGACCGATCTATTTTTTTAGCCACGGTATTTTTTTTGTTAATATGTCTATAGTGGCTTTCACGACGTTAAGTTGACGACGTGTCCTTTCGTTCACCAAACGTCTGTATAACGGCGTAAGTTTTTTTCTTCCAAACCGAACTTTTAGAAAGTCCACAGGATAATAAATTGCGCAGACACGACACTTAGTCCCCGATTCACTTGCACCACACGAGACCACCTCGAAGACACGCTTGGACCGTTGCCAAGGAAAGAGTGTACTTACCCATGCCAAAATGGATTCCAGGAAAGTCCGCACAGATAAAAAATCAATGTTAAAACTTTAAAATGGAAGGGGTTGTATTCAAAATTTATGCTTTTTTATTCCGGTGCGATGGTCGCGCTCCTGAATACTGAAATAAAATACGGCCACGAATTTCAAGCACCAAAGTGACAAGAGTGACGTATGTAGTTTTTGTGTAGGCAATATTTTGATTTTCTATTCGCTCTTTTTTGTTCAAAGCTGTGAGTGTCAAAAAAAAACAAATGCAACGGGTTGGTTTTGCTAAGCGTCCATTACGAGTATAAGTTTTTGTACATTATGAACCTTTGGTGCAAAAAGCTACGCACAACTGCGGTGACGTTGATGGCGGGCGCATCGCAATATGAAGCCGCTCCCAATAGAATTATTATTTAGTTCTGCATTTCAAAGGACTTTATATCTAGACATTTTCATAAGAAAATCCATCGCAACGCTGTAATCCTGCATCTGCTCAGCCAATTTCAAATTGCCGTATCGACTGCGCGCCGTTCACGGCTCCATTAATCAAGTGATAGGTTGTAGCGCGCAATGTAGGTCGCCCATTACGTTATTGTCTGCCAGGTGCAACGCTCGTGAGGGGTTACGCTGAGTGTACATTTGTCAATGTAACGCGGTGATGCTATTGAATAAGTGTTGTGTGACTGGGTCTTTGTCGAGGCTGTCAATAGAATGTACTTTACAGCATTTAATGAATGAATTAAGTTTTTTTTTAAACGGCCCCGCACCAGGATGGCTCCTGTATCGTGGGTACATACTTACAGACATATAATTTCACATGTTTTTTTTCATTCATAACTAGAAATCCATTGCGTTTATTAGAAATAGATGATTCTAAAAGTGTTAAGAATCGTGGTAGCATAGTGTAAAGAAGACGTGGTTGGTTTCTTTTGCATGAGTGCGTAATTTCTTCATTGGCTAGTTGGTTGGCAGTAGTGTGCAAATGTAACAGTGTTCGTAAAACCAACCTATTTAAAGACAATCGCCATTTTGTCGGATTAAATTGCCCTCTGATAAGGACAGAAAGAAACCATTGCTTTCCCGAAATTTTCAATTCAACGTTGTCATTTTCGCGTTCGAGTTAATTCTAAGGAGCCGTTATAATGATTGTAATTCTGAACACGTGCCTTTTAGGGCCTTATTAAATGGGGCCGAGAATCTCCCGGCTAATTACGAAGTTGCTATTCGCTCCGTGTTATCATTATAAGGATACGTGGCTCATTAGGTCGATTTAAGATATGAAAAGGCAAGGTAATGAGCATTGACCTGGTAATGGGGCCCACGTTTGGATGGGGCGAGTTTTTGGGTTCAATGTACGAGTTTGTTAAACTAGAAGTGGTCGCGATAGCGTTGGAGGCAAGTAATTATTAATTGTTCTTAAATTAGGTGCTTTTGATTGATTCGGCATTGGTCTATGAACTTGGTTGGTTGGATATATCCACATTTGATCTGCAACTCGTCTAGGAGAAGGTAAACTCCGAACAAAGTGTTTCAGTATCGTGATATTAATGCATGTAATGTAAAGTTTGATGTTTACGCGTGCAATTGTCGATATAACTACCACCGTGAAACTAATTTCCACACTGTAGGTAAGCCCGGCCTCAAATTAGACCAGTCTGATAATCACAACATTCTTCTAAACTATTCTAAAGTGTATCATAGTCACAAAACCATCTTCAAACGTCTAATTGAACAATATAATAAAATAATAATCTAAAACAGGATAGAGACATACAAATT
Source organism: Hylaea fasciaria (assembly GCA_905147375.1). Classification (NCBI taxonomy): domain Eukaryota; kingdom Metazoa; phylum Arthropoda; class Insecta; order Lepidoptera; family Geometridae; genus Hylaea; species Hylaea fasciaria. The sequence goes on from LR990194.1 coordinate 863,888, forward strand.
CCTTCATTCTGGTTACCGAAAACAGCTGTAATACCTATTCAAAATGTATTTAGTAAATTAATTAGAACAATGCCTGAACATTTCACTGAAATTATAATAGCGGTAAGAAATTAAATACGTATCCATAACTAGGGAAATTGGCTTGCGACCGCATTTCACTGATATGATTGTAATTTTCGAGAAGTAACAAATTAATTTTTACCTTATTTTACGGTAAAAGTTTGGTAAATTATCAGATTGAGATTAGCCAAATCATGCTTGGTATAAAAACCTTAATAAACATTTATAATGTATGAGTAGCATGATTGAAAGGAACCACTTACTCATATAGTTTTGTAAAAATAACAAACGAAAACATATAAATAAAATACCTACTTTCTTTATCAAAAGGTATGAGCATAAGAAAGCATGAGGCTTTATGTGCTGAATTCTACACATAATATGAAAGATATTTCAATATTAGTCGTGATTTCTCATTATACACTCCAAAATCTACTCATAACTTGCGTGAATTTGTAATTCTACGTAGTTATCATACAAACAAATTCACTAATTACGTTATCAAAGGACACGCTGTCTCATTAATGGCTCCGGGGCGGAAAGTAACACGATAACATGTACTCGGAGACAGTGACAATTTGTCACATTTACTTGTTACTCTGAATTCCCTTATTACGAAACTCTAAAATAGAATGTCTAACCAAACCGCAAGAATAACTCATTACAGTACATCAAGTCTAAAAGAACCTTCGTAAGGTAATAATTATGTTAGATTTTACTAGGATTAACCGCGTAACCTATGGAAAATAATATTAATATGCTGTAAAATATGCCAGAACTATTGTAATGCTATACTTCACTGTAGCTAAGTAACTGTTTGGAAGTAAACTGCGTCACGGTTCAAGAAGCGAGAAATCGAGGCATTATATGGGTGTAATTACAGTGTCTAGTGAATTATGGGGTAGCAAGAGACTAGAGAAGTAAATATTTTCACCTATTGGATGTGGATATTAGAGATTCCGCGTTACGCTGCTTTTTATGTGTAGAGTCGGTATTCATTTGGGTATTTGTGGGACTATAGCCCTAACGGTTTCTGATTCCTTCGAAGGAGATCCTAGTTAGAGGAAAGGGGCACGCTGGATTACATAGACGCTGTCCGTCATATACGCGTTTTGTCATTTACGCATTTCGTAACGAACACTATTTCTTTCAAACGCAGTTCATCATTTACGTTATTCGTCTTAAACGCAGTACTTCACATAATATGTTATTCGATAATATGTTATTCGTCTCAAACGCAGTTTGTCACATACGTTATTCATCTCAAACACAGTTTGTCATATAGTTACGTTATTCTTCTCAAACGCAACTCGTCACATACGTTATTCGTCTCAAATGGAGTTTTTCACCAACAACGCGGTTCGCCACTTTCATTATTCACTTTAAATAGGTCGGGTTTATGTATAAAATCGTGACGCTTTCTTTTTTAATTATTTAGTTGATAATTTCTAATATTTTCTAACAGGTAAACCGAATTCTAATAATTTCTAACAGGTAAACCGAATTAAGGTGAGTTAAAAAAATGTGAAACAGTTTTTATAATTTCATATAGTACATACAGTCAACAATAAAAATTGCTGCACATTACGTAACAGCTACCAATTTAGATTTACGCACGTAAAATACAAAAATTTTATGTACAATAATAAATTGAGAGTTGGGATAGGTTTAGTTACTTTTATAGTCGACTGCACCTAGCGAGTAGATAAAACTTATTTCTTTTTTTTGGCTGAGATTTTTCTCGCCTCTATAAAACTAATTTCAAAGATTATTTTATTGTACAATTTAGTTATAGAAGAGGTAAAAATGCGGTACTTAAATCTAGTTTTATAGTCGAAGCAATATTAAAGGAATATGTTAACTGTGACCCATAAAATTTATGACAATGCCAGGTAAGGCATAAAGCTTTCTGGTTACGACATTATTTACTACTAGAAGAAAATTGTGTAGTTTGAATGGAGTCGAAAATAATACAACTAAATGTATTGGTATCTTTATGCAACTTTTATGCCGGTTTTTAAATTAAACCCGACTTTCATCTTAAAAGATTGCAACACTCCTATGTTTTGTCCATGACTTCGTCCACACGAACTACATTTATTTATCGTGATATAATATCCTATGGCCTTATCCAAGGTCTTCTCTATGTCTATACCAAAATCAACAAATTTGCTCTAGAAAATGTAACAAACAGAAACATTTGGATTCACATTTATAACTATGAACGGTGACGGCATATAAGAGTCCATCGCGTAAAACAATTTAAATCTCTTTACAAATACTATTTTCTCCCTGAAAATGCCGACGCGAAATCAATACACAGCCGTACAATTGAGCCTTTAATTAAATATTAATAAGAACTCCACCCAAACCTTATTAATATTTTGATGAAATCCTATTGAAATCACCAGCAGCGATTCAAAGGTATAACCGAATGCCGAAAGCTCTTCTTTAGATCCCGTTATAACGGTTAACATCAATCTGTGAATTATGGAGTTTCCCCATGAATATTTCAAAGAGGATTGGGTTTAATTTGAAACTGCGATTCGGTGAAATTATCGCCGTGGCTCACTGAAGTTTAGCTGACAGATTCACGCTCAGTATTCTGCTATGCAGTTAATGCTTATGGACAGATTTTGGTCGGTATCTTGGGAGAAGTGTCGCAATTTAGTCTAAGGTTCCATTGGTTTTTTTTTTTGCAGATTATACTGCGTCAGCTTAGTCTCCTTAGATCAGTAAAATAATTAGAAACATTGAAGTCACATCCTTTGATATTCTACTAATATTGTAAAGGTAAAAGTTTGTGAGTCATTTTGATATTTGTCACTTTTACACGCTCAAACGGCGGGACCAATTTTAGTGAAATTTGGTATAGAGGTAGCTATCACTCTGGATAAGACATAGTTAATAAAAATATATAAAAAAAAAAATAACGGATACTTTTTATTTCGAAAACAGCGGGTAGCACCGCGGTCGTAGCGATTGCAGTGATTCAAATTGCAGCGTGGTGATTCATAAAGCCGGCCTCAAACGGAAATATTCCGTATACTAATTATTTTTCTCGCCAATACATATTCTCGATCGAAAGATCGTTGAAACTAGATTGTAGCGGATCGAACCGGATCGCACTGGATTGCACGACAATGCGCGTTAACTAGATCTCAGTGCTGTGGCAGCCACCGACGACGAAGCCGATTGCTCATTGGATGCTTGTACGAGTATAAATCAGGCCAACACTAAACAGCATAATCGACAGCATTTTCGGAATGAGAGTAAGTACTCGTTAGTATTCACTCTTAATTTCTCATGACAACAACTTATGTTGCTGCATGCAAATGGCGCAAACACAAAACATGTGTAATCTCGAGTTCAATTAAAAAAATATAGGAATTTTAAATAAAGGATCCACCCTTTTGATTGACTATGTAGACTACTGATTGTGATAAAAAAAGAACGAAGAAAAAGTAGTAGACACTCGAATTGAGAACCTCCTCCATTTTGGGAGTCTGTTAAAAATGATTTGCGATAGTCTTTTAATGGTTATTTATTACCTATTACCTTCGCTATCATTGCACCATAAACACCTCCTATAGATTAGAACAGAGGCCCCACGGCATATTTAACATAACACCACTCAGTCGACAACTATTCGTCCGATATTCCGTATCTATTCGACCGGAATCTCGAGGGACTGTAAGGCTCGACGCACACTGAGGAATCCGAAGGTATCTATAGTGTGGGTACCGGGGGATAGCAACCATTGTCATACATCCCTCAACGTATCGCCGCATACTTATAGGAAAATTACTAACGCCTCATAAAATTCGCCTCTTGTAAATTATATGGGTACTTTACAAGCTGCCCCGACAGACGTCCTGTCAACTGTCAAGCCATTCCCAAAATGTATGACAAAATTAACTATTATAATCTTCCTCTTTTCGATGTTTTTTTTTCTCCCGTAATAGTAATTCTGATATTCGGAGCGAAGACGAATCCAACAAAGCAAAGATAATTGAAATCGGTCCAGCCGAGTTATTGAGTTATAAATTGTGTAAGTAACTAACACTGCGGTATGTTTGTAGAAACCGTGGTGTTGGTGAACGCCGGGCCTAAAATAGCTAACATTTTTAGGAATTACAAAAACTATGATTAATTAAATAAAAAGTACTGTACCTATTTGCCACAGCCAAGTTTTTATGTAGCGAGATGAATTGAGATTATAGTTAACTTGTAAAATTGCTATAATATCTTTCAAACAAATCAGAGACAATGCTACAATTGTAATACAAACGTTGGCTCAAAGTTTTAACAAAGTTGCCAAGTTTGGGTTAACTTCCCAATGGAACCGAACTCGTGGTGGAATACTGAAGGTTGCCGGCGTTAGGTATGTACCTAAGTCTTTAAATTCACTTAATCATCGAGTTACATTAGAAACTGAAATTCTAGATTAAATGTTATGAAGCTCTTTCCTTATATATATACTAGCTTTAAACCCCTCTATCGGTGTTATTTTTCTATCAGAGAAATAATATTCATAACCGTTACAGTACTCCCAGAGTGTATGTTTTCGCGCTCGGGTCTCTGGTTTTCCCTCGATAATTCCGCATTTTCCCGTGACAAAACATAGCACTCAAGGATAATTAATTTAGCTTCCTATTAGCCAAAGACTTTTCATAATCGGATCAGTAGTACGCAGATTGTATGCTTCAAAGTCACAAACTAATATTATTAGTATAGTTTTTCAAATTGTCAATCTGAGAGCGTGAAAAATATAGAATAACATATGATTGGATTGGTCACGAGAAGACTTCTCTTGGAGTCTTCTCGTGACCACGGCCGATGTAACTCGGTCGAAACGTCGAGGTATGTCAAAATTATATATTTTGATATTAGTTTGTGCGCGAATTAGACCCGTTTAAATACTAATTAACATGTATTCAGTTCGCGAAAGTTTAAGAACTTCTATTGTTTACCTCAGTTTACTCGCGATCATGGTGTTTCGGAAGCTGAAAATTTTCTTAAAGCATGGTAAATAACTCATTAATATTATAATACTAATGTTAGTAGCTGCGTGATTTTAGAATTTACGTAAACTTAATTGTGAAGAAAACTTCCATCCCCTACTATGGCGTCGCGATCGTTAATTTTTGTAAATGCCCACTAAAAAGAACCGCCCCAAAGGAAAATAAAAATAAATGGAATTGTAGTGTGTCAATGATTCAGCCCCCAGCGGGAAGTCGCCCAAAACAAAGTATTTCACTAAAGAGGCCGCAAGAAGAAACATTTTAGTGCATCATAAATGCGGGCCGTTTCGCAAAAATGGCCGGATAGTAGACGGGAGATCCTGTACTGCAACCATGCTTTTTCGTTTTTTAAGGACAACATTTGCGAACACGTCTTATACTTATTACCATTAAGGCGAGGTTATACTCAATTTCGAAGTTTTTTAAGCTCTGGGAACCAAGTAAAATAATATATATTATTTATAAATGATTATTTTTCTTTTTTATTAAAATTGATCATAGAATGAAGACGGTTCGGAAGACAGAAAGGCGATTACGAATAATTAGCTCGATAATAAAAACACATACCACCTACTAAGAAATTCCACCTTGAAGCTTGAAAGTTATACCAATATATGGGGCTTTTTGTATAGGAAGCGATTGGGAACTTACATTTTCTAATTTCGTTATCACTTTTTTCTAATAAATAAAAACATACACAAACTAGTGGTTCAAGCGCTTGCGGACATATGCCAGTACCACCAGTATAAGAATATACCACCTCAGTACCTACAACCTGGCCTTAACCCACATTCCCACCGGTTATATTATTCCTGTTGATATATGTAACCAAATAATAATTTTTTTACAGATATGATCACTAGCACAAAAGTTAACGTTATAAATATACGTATTTACTATTTTCAATGTTTGATTGATAAAACTTCTAGCTATTTGGGCATATTGCAAGATTTCCAAGCGTCATGTGCGTAAGTAAAGTATGAAGATAGTTCGGGAGTGTTATTTATATGAGCAGATGAAACGTCCTCCTTATCCCTTTTTTTCAATCAGTGCCGTCTGCCGTTACCACTATAACAATATAAAATGATGTAACATAAGCATCAAATAATATTACGTTAAATATCTATAAACCATAGAATTCATTGAAAAAATATATAAAACACACACGAAATAAACAGTTATACAATAATTTTATTACTACGAACCGAAAACCAATAACACTTACACCGATCCCTAGCCTTCCAAACAAGTGTTTAATCGTCAACGGTCAGTAGGTACGCGCTCGGGACGGTCAAACATGACCGTAAACACTGACCGACACTGTATACACGCACCGATACCATACGCTATTGGAATCTACCGTATAAATGTATTCACAATAAATACGATCGTAACTAAAAGCAGGTTTTGGTGGCCAACCGGTCCCTTTTGGTAGTTTATTAATAATGACAGTGCTACAGGTAACTTTGTATTAAATATTGGCTGTGGTGTCGGACTGAATTTTTCACTCTAAGACAATGGTTTAAGTCTTATATTACCAGTAATTTCGTTGATATAATTTCCAATGAAACCGGAACACAGTAATGATGTTTTGCAATAAAGAAATACTTGCAGTGACATAAAACATTGCCTTTTTTATATTCATACTCTACTCACTCTTTATATCGGAAGTCCCTTAAGTGAAATTCTCACTACATCCTTCCCATTAACGTGGTTACCCTACAGCCGTAACTGTAACGTGCGGGTTTGCGTTTACGCTAACTCGTTACGTGAAATAGTGTGTTATCCTTAAACGTAGTTTTAACGGTACTCGTAATAGTTGAGCATGTGAAAGTCAGGGCTGCGTTTTATATTATCACTTTTTTCAATGTTTCGGATTTTGTTTGACTTTATAAGTCAAAAAAACTTTTCAGTTTAATAGAACGCTTTTTGGAATGTCAATTGAAAAGTATTTGTTTATCTATCTAATATTCGACACTTTATTATTTAACAACATAGACGTTGTTAAATAATAAAGTGTCGAATATTTCGTATTGACATTTAATTTTTTGACGTTCTGAGTGTTGAAGTTTAGTATGCCACCCTGATACTAGGTTCATGACCCAATGGAAAGGATAACCATTGACAACCATTGACAAAATTCTGATTATTACATACTCGTAATATAGTAAAGCACACGTTTTAAATCATTATAGACTACCTACTGTTAATTCTGAAGTTTACCAAAATGTTAATAGTTATTAAAATGTATGACAGTTTCAAGTTCAAGAAAAACTAAAGCAAATTTAATCAAAATAACAACCAAGTAAACACAAGTTGATTCGAGTATTGTTTAACTATGGTTCAAATGTTGAACTCCAGCCATATTACTCAATTCAACCTCAAACTATGAAATACATGTAAGATTCCGATATACGTAAATAAATAGAATAGAAAATTATATTTGCTCAAAATAAACCTAGCTTTTCCCAAATTAATTTTCAAGTTGCCAACAAAACAGAAACCTAAATTCGACGTAGCTTTAGATTCTATTATTCGTATTTTCTTGTTTTACAAACAACATTTTATCGCGGCACAAATAGTAAAACACTCCTCAAATAACTTCCCTTAGCTTCTTGCTTTATTATACGAGTATCGAAGTAAGATCGAGACATTTTGTTGAAATGTCCTCTACCTTACCTTAGCTTTAATTTGAACACTCATAACTTGGACCAGCGCACGGAAACAAAGAAAGTTATTAATGTTTGTGCCCATTGTCTTCAATTCTGACAGCCACCGGCGTAACTACAACTCCCAACTGTAAGCGAGCCCGTACAGCAATCTGAAGACGGAGGGGTCTACCTCGATGGTTCGTGTTGTCTGCTAAAATATAACAGTTTTCTATTGTCCGCGGGAGAGGGAAGATTCTTCTTGGTACAGTTTATTTTGTCCGGTTTCAATTGCAATGCTTTGTGTGATAAATTGTGTAGATTGACGGCTTTTGAATTTAGAACCCTTCATTTGAGTGTTGGTCTATATTTAGCACTGATGTTAAGATACTTTTCATCATGTTTGTCTAATTATTTACCTAATTTACACATTGTATTCACATGGTGAAGTTATCGTTGCAGATTAGATAATCCAAGCAGTTCAGTGCACAAAACAGTAAAAATAAAATTCAGTAGACGCATCTAAAAATTAAAAAACAAAAGTCATCTCTCATTTATTACTCACTGCTCTAATCGGCAAATCAAAAGGGAATATTCCACCCTACTCAAAGGAACAATATCATTTGTCTTATTTGACTACGCATAAATAAGCAGCCGAACACACTAAAGCCTCCCGAATCACAATAAAAGCTACAGAAACTGCCAGTCACCGACACCTCCTTGGACCATTGTACAAAGAAATAATATTTTTACACAGCCCTACCCACTGATCCCGGTTTATTTATTCATATACCCGTTTAGGGGACATATATAAGGGCCCCAAAACGTTTTACAATTGCCCCCTAACGCCTTCTGTGGTGTATTCGAAGCGAATTTGTTATGTTTATCGGTGCGCTATAAGACTAGGGTTACGTTTCAGAAGCGCTTTAATGTTATGGACGCTTGGGAGCTAATGCAGCCTTAAATGTGTCATATAAAATGAGGTAGGCCCTTGTGTTAGTAGGACGGGAATTTAAGACGTTCTTCGTAAGGGTTTGTATGGCAAAGGCTTATAATATTTTGTGGTGTAGGTACCGGTGGCTCCAACTACGAAATAGTAAACACAAATGATGCACAAGCATAGGTAACATTTTCAATTTTAAATTGTACGTAAGAAGAAATAATATACCTTCATATTGAAATAACTTTTGTTTTTTGTTGTATTCAGGATTCAAAGTCAAAGTCAAAGTCAAATCATTTATTGTAAATAGGCAATAAAATCGCACTTTTACAAGTCAAACACTTCAATCTAATAAACAAATTAATAAAATCATAAAAGAAAACAAACTATAATTAATTGATTAGGTATGGTTTGAGTTTGAAAAAGGATGTTTCCCTTTCAAGTCCAGGATTGAATCTCAGACAGGAAAAGGAAACTCCGTTTGATTCTACCAGTGCTTCGGAATACGCCCGTTAGAGAAGACAGCACCAAGAAACTCTACTAGATTTGTATCCGGAGTCAGTTAACTTTCATGTATGACCTCTTAAGGCTCGTATGAATAAAAAATGTAGATTTTATTTTATATAGTTGGATCAAATTTTTATTGAGCTCTAACTTAGCTGCCCATCCATGTTTCTGTTGTTTTATTTTGTCGAAATAACAAATTTTAATACCGAACCAGAATAATAACAAACCGACCCTTAATTATTTTGTTATCAGGTTTTTCGAAAATCATCCCTTAAGTGGTGTATTTGTATTACAAGAAGTCAGCGTATTATAAGATCAAGTGTAAAAGTTTGTTAATATGAATTGGAAACCGTTATATAATACCATGAATGAGTACCACAAATTCTCGCAGCAATCCGACCCATTTCCACATTCGACACTAAATCGTCATAATAAGCCGAGCGCACACCGGCGCGAGTATAAAGCAAGCACAACACAAATATAAAGCCGGCACACACAGCACAAATAAAACTCCACCTTTTCACCGAATCAGCGGACGGTGCGCTCCAAATATGAGGTTTAAAGCGAAATGAATTTGCAACACGAGTGAGTTGTGGCAAAGATTATTGGTGCAGAGGGTTCAAGGAAAAACAATTGAATCACTCTCTGTACTGCAACCTGAAGTATACAAAACGTTTATACGTGTATTCATATAGGAGCTGCATGAAAATGTGATTTCGTTTACGAATATCATCATATTTTTTGTCAGTATTTGTCCCACTGCGGATAGTCGTCTCTTTTACCAAAGCCATTTGCCTCTACCCTCTGCCAATCAGATCCGAATTACTTTACAGTTTCATCTACCGATAAATCTGTAAAACAATAGGAAACTTTTATATCTTTGCCAACCAATACACGTCAATGAAAAAGAAGCTTAAACTAGTATCGGGTACTTTGGCAGAAAGAGAAAAAACTACAAACCAATCCTGTGTTTGATCTTGTCCGGTACTGTGTGGACAAGCCCCCACAGGTACTATTTCATAGATGGTTTCAAAGGTATGATGTAGTGCAGCTCTGTTTGATTTGCAACTCAAAAGTTAGTGCCAAAAAAGATTGGGAGACGTGGTTTACGACAGGAAGGCCTCAGTAGCTGTATAGTGGCTGCTTTATGGAGGTTTAGGAAGGTATTTCTTTCAATTTATTGGCTCACACGCCAGTGTAAAATAAACTTTCATGCATGTTTTTCACGGTATGTTTACACAGTCAGTGAGTTTGTTTCAATATTTATTTATTATATTATACACACTTTTATGTACTTGGCCTCTATTCTAAGGTACATAATAACCATACTCGTAATTCACCGCGAAATACTTACTTTACCTAATGCTTCAATATCTTATTCTTTGATCGCAAACCATGGGACGACAGACACGAGGCCTGCCAGGACAGATAGATGCATCCGCATGAAATAGGAGCAGTTTTTTGTATAGCTTTATTCGCTATCGTGAAAATACCGCGTAAAAGTTTTGTTGAAAATTTTAATTTGCGTTACGAGTGTATTGTAATTTTTGTTTGGCATTCGGTTACAAAATATAAACAATCTTTTGGGATGGTGTTGGTACGTGAAGATTGTCGTAAAGGTTATTTTGAACTTACGCTGAATCGGAAATTATCTTGCCGGTATTATTTGTTGACAAACAAAGCGGAATCACTTGGCACAGTCCATCTCTATCGTTCTCTGCCGAATGCCAGTTTGTTATTGTAGGAAAATGATGGTAATTTTTTGCGACTTTTATTTATTTTTCGTGAACTTGAAAACTTGTTTACGACCGACCCTATTCCATAAAACCGAAAGGGTGAATAACACTAAATTGAAATCAACTACCGTAAACAAAAAAAAATGCAACTCACGCACCTAATTCCCGAGCCGTCGTAAAAACATTCGCCATCGGAAAATCGTTTATGTTTTAATTAAGAGGCCTTAGAGCCTTGTCGGGGATTATTAGAAAACGGCCTTATTTCGCCCAGAAACGGCTTTAGCCGGTTTTTTAGCCGTGTTTATTTTTTACGGAGATAAAACAGGAGTTCCCAGTTTGCGCCGAACGAAGTTTTACAGAACTTGCTTTTGTTTTAAGCTTTATATTCGGAGTTTTATGAAGTTAATCGGTTGTAAATATTTCACTCTTCATAAGATAAAAGTTTTATTTATAGTACAGCACAGTAAACATACACATTCAAATAAAATGGTCACTGTTTTTGCTCTACGTACTAGGACGAATATAGTGCATAGAGCGAATCTTTTTTCTATTTACTAGAATTCATGATAACTATATGGACTCAATCTTTATTATAATCATATGATCCATTTATAATAATTATGATTGTGATTATCCACTGCTGCTGCGTATAGTTTTCCCCACATTTTCGCGAGGAGGATTAGGCCATAAGCCACCATGGATGCGCCGTCTAGATTGGTAGATTATATGTATACCGACAATTTTACAAGAAACACGTTGCTATATATTTATTTATTTATTAAGAAATAACCATAACACCATTACAGCGCAAGTACCAATGCGACATTATGACGAAAAGTTAAAAACTAATAACGTATAAAAATATAAAAAAAAGAACTTATAAAAATATTTCCAAAAAACATACCCGTATCAGGCTATATTTATAAATTTAATTGTAACTAGGAATAAATACAGAACTTTTACAGGTCAAGTATTTTAAATCTCTTGATTATGGAGAAAGATAAAACGCTAAACTTAATTAAATTAAGTAACTGTTACTTAAGTACCTACTTATGTAACTTTTAGTTAGAAATAAAAAGGCAATTTCCCTTTTATGTGCTGATTCAGGACTAAGTTTGGCACAGGATAAGAGTACCCCCCTCTGATTTTACCAATGCTTAGCGCCATGAAACTACAGGAACTTTATCTATAATTTCCGGTTTTATTATATTAGTAATTCTTTATTAGTTGATTTACTAGAAGTTTTTATTAAAAATGACGAAGAGAAATGTGTTAGCTTTTATTGCGCGCCCAAGTAGTATACGTTGTGGTGGCACTGTAGCGTGATTATTTTTATTTTATTTTTAGTATCATTTTTAATATTATAAAACACCATACAGACGACGGGTGTTTGTGGGACAATGGTACCACGGCCCTCGTTCCTAACTCTCTAGATGTATAGAATCCTAGTTAGGAGTTAGGATCTATGACCATTGCGTCACGGGATTTTGACTAAAAAAGTGATAAACGTATCGTTTAATATATAATATATTTAATCCGTATATAGCTTTTTAATCTTTTTGAGGTTCACAAGAAAATGTTATAAAATGTTTGCGTTGAAAATCGAAATCCATTCATTCTGGTAACCCCAGAGAAGATAGTAAGCGCTACGGAAAGGGTTATCTGGTACCTACTTTATTCCACCCGAGACTGGCGAGTTATGTGGTAAGTAAACATGCCCACAGAAGAGCTACATAAAATTTATGAAAACGTTTATAAACTGAATATAATGTTAGTTTAACCTAGTCTACTCGTAACACTTAATGTAAATTCAAGTAAGTATATATATGTTGTTTTATAATTAACTGAATAATTCTGAATTTGAATATACCTTTTGATTAAGCCAAAAAGTTATAGAGAGTAGGCAAAGCATCGACAACGCCCCGACGATTGGCGATAGGTGGCGGTGATCATTTACCATCAGACGCGGCGTCAGCCTGCTGCGCTACCACATAAAACGCTAATAAGCTATTATTACGCAATTCACAAAACAATACGCGAAACAACTAATTCAACGGCGGGGTCTTACTTTGGTGGAGTCTCCACCCCACTAAGGCCACAAACAAGCAACAACTCGCTGAAATTAAGAGCCAGAGCTTCCAACAAAAGACAAGTCATCCGACATTTCAGCGGCTCATTTGCTATTCCAAAACTTTCAGGGCCTCTGAAGCCCGCTCTTAACCTAGGATTTATTGTGAGACCTGAAATTTTTATTCCGCGCACAAGCCGCGCAGGATACATGCTCAGTTTAAACGCTATGTGTGCGCTGAAAATTTCATTTTATTTCCCGGAAAGATTTTCATGTTTCAGTCGCGGTGGGATTTCTCCTCTTAAATGTTTTTTCAGAGTCGGAATTGGATTTACAGGTGCGCTCAAACTGCGAGCTGCAAGGTGCGAATGTACGGGCGTCGGTGAAGTCCGAGTCATTTAGTCGAGTTGTTTTAGAAAGTTTTGTGGGGATTGAAATTGGATCGTGTTGGCGACTTGGCTTAGGAGATTTAGGAGATAGTTCTGGTGTATAATTGCTTTGGCTTGTATTTCATGTATTGAGCATGTATTGGCATTTTGATAGATGGGTATCTAAGATTCATTCTAAGATTAGTGTAGGTTGTAACGTCAAAAATTCACTCAAAAAATCAGGCACTACTTGCCAGTTTGGTTGTCTATGGATCCCTAATGGTATGTGTTTTGTGAAGATTTATTTCTTTCAACTGTTGCACGTACTACTTAGTTATTTGTAAACAAACGCTCCGGCCATTTTGAGCGCATAAAAGCGAGTGATATTTACGTACATGCATACAAGAAACACATTGGTATACCGCACTGAAAATACATAATCCTGCCACCATTAATCTTCAACCCAAACCATCTCAAAAACAATGGTCGTAATAACAATACCCTTCCTTTGCCCGCCTTTATCTTAAAAGTAGAGTTTCCTTTCAGACGTATATAAGTACTGCTATATCACCATTATATGACACTTTACTACAAAGAATATCCTGACTCTACCTGCGTCGATCGGGAGAGCCACTCGGCGGCTCTATCTATAACCATCGGCAGGGCAAAGATAACCCCTTTCATTAAGGGCGCTCGCCACGCTGATATAAGTGGCACTTGCGTTATACTTTCGCTATACTTTATGTGGCGGCCATTTTATGGACGATTTAAGATGGCGGATGGTATGGTGGCTTTCTTCGTGTCTGTTGTTAATTATGGTTAATTTAAGACGACACGTTTGGCGCAGTGGCTGAGCGCTCGGATTGCTGCGCTTGGTATCGCGGGTTCGATTCCCGCCCGGAACAATGTTTGTGTGATCCACAGATATTTGATTCTGGTCTGGGTGGTATGTGTATGTGAAATTATTTATGTATGTTAACTGTACCCACGGGGAAATCCTAGTGTGGGGCCTATGTTTAAAAAAACCGTCTGATTTAATCAACTATATAATGTTAGGTTTTTATCTTTCATGTTTTGTTATAATAAACTACTTTGCATTCTCAATCTTATATCTGTATTATTAGATCAGTTCACTGTCACCGCCTTAGTCTAAGGTCACCGCAATATTCTATCAGAACTTTACAGAAATGCAAAATTCTCCAATTTTTTGACAGTACCTATTTATTATTTGGTATCGAGACAGCAGGTTACCCACCTGCTCATAAGTGCCTGCCCATAACAGTAACTTTTCAATTGACAAACCCCCAGTTTCTGAAACGTCAGTCAACGTTGACAACAGATTAATTATATTGCCATCCTTGTCATTTGTTTAGTGTTAGATAGAGACAACGATAGTTTTAATCTACTGTCAAAGCCAACTAGCGTTCTAGAAACCGGGGGTTACTCCAGTCCGTTGAGCAACCATCGCTAACCACATTACTGGCACTGCCAGCGATAAGCTTGCGTAGTTACAAGCTCCCGATACGAGCTACGGTTTTAATTCAATTGTAATGCTGATATGGTGCAATTGCCATAATGGCGATACAGAGACGTAGGCAGTAACCTGCGCTACAGTTTTAATTGAACTGTAATGCTAAAGACTATCAGTATTATTCGCAATGTGGCGGATTAGTAGTTTCGGTATGCTATAAAGAAATTTTAATTAAACTAATTTATTTATTTATGATGATACGCCAACAATGTAGTTACGTATTATAAAAAATCTTAAATACATTTTTTTCAATGTCCTAGTCTGATATATGTACTATACAGTACATAAACACAACTTTTATACCATCGTATCACAATAGTTACGTTATTCACAAAAATAGTGGTAAAGACAACATGAATGTAACTAGGTCAATTTAAGTATGAGCTCAAAAAGACAAAAACTGGAATAGAAAATTTAAAATTGTTTTCTTTACCTATAATTCAGTTTTATCTTCATAAGATTCTGTGAACTACCTCCCTCAGTATATGAAAGTTAAAGTTCCCAATATAAAGCTCTTTCGCACTTACGACACATACCTGCGTCTATAGTAGGCGTAATACCGAGCGAGCAATATTACCTTTACTGGCAATATTACCGCCGGGTAAAATTACCCGTTCGGGTAAAATTGCCCTAGTAGGTAATATTTGATGCGGTCGCTGCGATTAGTTCGATCGACGATAATTGCATACTGGACACTTTCAATTTGTAAAGTAGAACAATTAAGCGCGTATCGGCTAGCTTTTAAATACAAGAGTGATACAGCTTTCATAATAATAACTACCGAGATATATTGAAATAATGTCAATACAGTCTGAATACAGAGAAACTTGGAGGTATCTAACCATACAAACCGTTAAAAGATAATAGATTTTTTGCTGTATTAGATTCCTACTTCTTAGTCCTTGGTTTGAGACTTTACTATCCATATAGATTTTTACCACGATCTAACTAATATCGCAAACAATACCGGCTTCAACATCCATAGAAGTGCACTACAAACGTCTCTCCGTGGACTGAAGCTTTGACTGGCAGTAACGGGATTGCCTATCGGCACTCTAGGGCTACCACCCGTTTAGGAGAAGCGAGTCATAGGAATAGTCTTTAAAATTTGTTCGTAAACGTAGGCTTCGAGTGCAACAGTCCGTGTGAAGACTTCATGCTTTGCGAACAGTATACGACCCCACTGAATTTTTTGGTGGAATTTGTGCCCGTAATTTATACGTTAAGGTATTATTTTATATGATTCTCTTATTTCGTCTATTTTTTATATTTCTATTGAATTGTAGTATTGTTACAATAAAATATATTTTTTTCTTTTATTTTAGGACACAAAATAATAAACTGATTTGAATTAAACAAATCGGCGTGTCATCATACGCCATTCACATAATATATCTATAAAGTTTAATATATTATGTACGTCATTATGTGTTTGTACTTGTGTAGATACCTTACCTTTTATCGTAAATAATAAACCTTTACAAAACCATGGTAGAGATTTAAGATCTGGCCTTTAATGGCATTCAGTGTCGTCCGCAAATATAGCGCCTGACTCAAATGCCAAGAATGGTGCCGCTTGAAATGGCATCTGTGATGTCTCCTTTAGTTTGTTCCATCGGTTGCACAGTTCCCATCTGGACAATGTTCAATAGTGGAAGTCTTACACGCATTATACGGTGATAGAGTCTAAAACCTATTACAAAACAACAGAACACAGTCTGTGTTCTGTAACACATAGTACACACTGCTTCCTCAGCAACTACAATTAAAATATGTCAGATGATGAACTCGATAATACATTGTTACATAAGTAAACTACTTGTGAAGTGACTTTCAATTCTGTGTGGCGTAGATATAATATCAGCATTAATGCTGCTCGTCTATAAACTAATGAATAAATTACGGATAAACTAATAACCCCCGGTTTCTAGAACGCTAGTTAGCTTTGACAGTAGATTAAAACCATCGTTGTCTCTATCTTACACTAAACAAATGACAAGGATGGCAATAGAATTAATCTGTTGTCAACGTTGACTGACGTTTCAGAAACTGCGGGTAAGTCTGTTACAGCTAGACACTTTCATTGCTCTCTCTAATCTAACTAAACGAAACTGAACTCGTAACTCTTTAAACGAAGTCCAATCGATGAGCCATCACGTTATTTAGAACAAAACTATCTGTTATCTGTCACCGAATAACCGAACAGCCTTTATCTAGGCTTGCGAGGGCCCCGAGCGATCAGCACTAAACGTCTGCGTGAATTTATTACGGCTCCTATAGACTATAAATAAGCGAGGATTGACTGGTTGCGGCTTGTAGTTGGCCAACGTTACTGTGCACGGTTGTTCTAGCAGCGAAGTGAAGGCGTAACGAAGCGTGTTTCCTTTTAATTACCTAGTTTATTTTAATCCTGTTGTTTTTTGTTGTATGTCAGAGTTTACCCAAAGGTCTCTGACGTGGCTTAAAGACTGCTAACAATGGATAGCAACCGGGATCGAAGGCTTAACGTGCAATCCGAAGCACGGGGTGATGGAAAACTGCACTGTATGTTTACTATATGAAAAGTCAATAAATCAAAACAATACATATAAATAAAAATCGTTGGTACGGACCAAGGGTCTAACCCGGAACTTTAGATTCTAAAGTGCACAATTTACCGTTCGGCCACCATCTCCCTAAATATAAATAATATTTTAAATAAAAGTTATAGTTGCTGCTACGATTTGCGGCGTATTAGCGACGACAGAAAGAACCGTTGACCGTCATCATAATCCTAAATGCAACGTATTCGGTTTGTGTCCGGTTTATCCGGGTTTCGATAACACGGAATCCGGATTAAAATGCATAGCGGGCGTGTTAGTTTAAATTTTTGGCAACATGAGCCGGTTCAATCATAATATTTGCCGGTTTACCTGACGCGAGTCCAATGTTATTTGACGTGGAAATGCTTTTATGAATATTATATGACTTGTGATTTTGAAATTGAAATTTATATAGAATTTTAAAAGTAGTGCACGTGTTTGTAACTTGTGGAGTAGGTTTATGGTTATATTAAATTTTCATCACTAAATTTATTTACCGAGTTCATTGGGCTTTATTTAAAATATGTACCTAATGACCAGAGCGTTTCTTTAGGTATAGATTGGTAGCAGTCGTTAAGCCACGTCAGAGGGACTTGAGTGACCTGACGAACACTGACCTGAGAGGCTGGCACAACCTCATAGGACAAACAAACATACGACCATACATATAATGACCGACGTGACGCGTCGGGTGATGAATTTATTTGCTTACTTAGGACTTCGGGTAATTCTATGGCAATCGTTATGAGTTAACAGTCAGTGAGTTCATACAACTAAATCACATTTCATAAACTCTCCCCATTTAAAGTTGGTAATACACGGCAATACCTGAATTTCAGCCAACTTACACGTACAATTTTCCGCAATACAGGGTTGAAAAATAGCACCTATTGTCTCCAGCGGTGACCGAAACACTTTCTACGGTCTCTGAATTTCAGTGCAGGCTCTTTATTTCAGTGCAGATTTGAAATTCAGTAGTTTTACTCCAATATTGGAGCCAGTGGAACGGAAAATCACGTTGGCGAAAATGTGAACGGTGTAGTCGAACTAATATTACAAATGTGAAAGTCAAAATTTGTTCTTAGGTTTAAAATGTTCAAAACAGCGCTTTTCACCACTAGCTTCAATATAAAGCTTTCATTACCAGGCAATCGGCAAGAAGACACCTTTATGCTTATGGTGAAATTACTACGTTTGAGAACATAGCGCAATGCGTTTTCATCTATTTTAAAAACTGCAAAGGACTGGATTGCTCTGCCTTTGTGTGTTATTCTTCAAGGTATGCTTCAACTTTGGCCTTCTTAAAATAGTATTCCGATAAAAACCGTGACTAATAAAAAGGGGTTTACTTCAGATCAGAGGGAAAAATTGAGGAAAAAGAACAAAACTCTGTAAAACGGATAGTCTGGGTATTACATATTAATATACGTCTATCTCACCCAAATGCGAATATACGGACGTGGTTAGCGACCTCTACTGAAAACGGGTGCGAGATTACGGCGTGATGGAATGAGTCGTGCCTATAGTTAGGTCCCGTACATATATGTGTTGGGATAATGAGAAGTTTATATTCTGCCAAGCAAACAGTCTAGGTCATTTAACGGGATATTATGGAAATATCAAAATAAACGATATGTTATATAGTTGAGTGGTTATGCGTCACCGTTATAGCTAGTTTTATGGTAGATACGTAACTTATACACACATGAAGCGTTCCAATTTCACGTTTATGGCTACAATTTGGTTTCTCGATGGTTGCGATTTGGAAGTATTCAAGATGTGAATGGACTGACAACAGTTGAACAATCTGCAAGCTATAACGTGCAACTTATACAAGCTCAAATATTCTAAGCTCCAGCACAGTACCGTTTAACAGCGTACCCGTCTAGCTGTTGGCATTGCCTCGTTGATTTGCAATGCTAACTCAATAAACCATGCACCAGCATTTTTATCAATCGTCGACCGTGTTGCATTGCAAATCAGAGAACAATTTCATCATAGTCTCCGACTGATTTTGATGGCTTACGACACCCCAAAAACAATTCTAACTGGATTATTATGCGATAATACTATCAATAGATAATGCCGAATGTTCCACTATAATCATATTTGCTTGCTATATATCAGAAGGGCGACGTTAAGCACCATTTTCATGAGTTATGTGCAGTTCATATCGATATACAGCATTGAATCGTTACCACAAATTAAGAGTATCATCGAGTCGTGTTTCATCGTATTGTTTACGATGACTTTGGGTTTTAGTTTTTAGTGTACACGTATCTGGGGGAAAAACTCAAAACTCGTAACATTTTTACTGTAAGGATGCAATAAAATCGCACTTTTACAAGTCAACACACAATCAAAATCAATTCAAAAATCATATTATTAATAAAAATAACAATATAAACAAAAATAAGATAAATTTAATGAATGATTGATTATGGTTTGACTTGGATAAATATTGATGTTTGTTGGTAATTTATTTTAATTTTTTCTCGTTTAAAGATATTTGATTATATCTTACATTGAGAGATAATAATGGATACATCAAAGATTTCTCGGCTTTTTGTAACTAATGTTGTTTTTTCCCGATGTGATTTTATTTCTGATAGTTTTGTTTATGATATATTTGTATTTTAGGCGCTCTACAATTATATCTTCTAAATTAACCAAAATATATTTATTTTTCAGGTATGTACTACCCGTAATTCATAAGAAAATTCGTCGAACCCGTGTTGTGTAAGTTTAGCACATAATATACAATTAATATAGATACTTAATCTATACTAACAAAGGACAAACCGATTGATCGACAGAAAATAATATCTGGACGTGGAATTCAAAGTTTCATCGTTGTTACATCTTGCGTCTATTCAAAAGTTGCTACACATTTATGCCAACGTTATGTACTAACACAGTAACAATCCAATTTACATCGTCAATACAAATAGAAATTCCGAATCCAAATATTCCATCAATACAAACTAGATTCATCTCCGAATCAATCAGAACAATGCATTCATGTGCAAATATCCGAACGCAGTGAATGCATGCTGAAAATGGTGTCTTGTGTACATTTCTATTTTCCCCCGAGCAACGAGATAAATCGACGATCTTAGACGAGAGCCGAGAGCGCTATTCGACAATAAATTCGGAATCGATCTAGACTACAGTGCGGCTCAGCTCAGGTGACTGAAGGTTGCCAGATTTACTGATATTTTGATCCTTATAGCAAGTTTCAACAGTTTTTTTTTACCCCACGGTGCTACTCATAGAAAGGCAATTTGTTTATCAGCCTATGCATATAAGCGGCTTTTATAGCACAGTTTCTTATATGCATTGCCCGAGATATAGGCTTGACTATGAAGACTGATAAAACCTTATCTTAATTATACAGCGGGAAAAAAGCGTGACTGTATGTATGTATAAACGAGAATGCGACGTCTTATTTTTCAAATGTATCTTCGCGTGGTAATGTCATGCGGCGGACGTATTAATAATTATCGAAGTTATTTGATTCAAATGCCACTTGTGGACGATCCTGACTCTTACATACCGACCTTACCTTTCTGACACCTTTTATTTCGTATCATTGAGATACCACGCAAAATTCTCCATTGAAACGTCTCAGCTATCAATAAGAGCTACGAAAATAAAAGCAAACTTTGTGATTGTTTCAGCACCAGTAGAAAAACAATTAAATTCATTACAACCGCTCGATCGGCAAGATAGCACTGTCTCGCCCATTCTTGTTTTCTGGCGCGCGTCCAATACCAGAAAAATAATTAAGACTGCCAGAGAGGCCCTTGCGCTGTTTCACTGCTATATTTTTGAGAGTGATTGTATAAAATTTACATTGTTTTAGAAAGCGATCTTGTTTTTAGTAACAGGGGCTTTTTTAAATTGTTTGCAAACGAATAAACTTGAGAGTGTACGTCTGGCTTATGTTTAATTCGCTTTAAAATAATTAGGCGAATTTTCTTTAAACTGACGACTTATTATCATTGAATCAATATTTTTAGAGCAAAGATGTGGTTCGAGAAGTGGGCTCGGAGTGGTTCAGTCAAGCGAGTTGATTACGAAATTGCTAGTTGGTAAAGGCGAATGAAATAAATTAAATCAAAGTGATATACTAAGCGAATTTGAACCTTATTTGTTCTGATGTACAAACTGGGCATCGAAGTTTCAAAATTTAAGTTTACAAACTGAGATGTTACACAATAGTACAATTTTCGTTTTGCTTATATCTATATTCAGATATTTTGCAGCGCCCGGACATTTTGATACAACAGTTTATTTCTGTGAATCTGGGAGATAACAAATATTTAATCATTTATCATTATGCTGACAGGGAGTTTGTTTGATGATGGAGACGGATGTAGACAAACGAAATCCTCAGTGACTAATAGGAGATTGATTATAATGTCTGCGCTCAATTTAATCAGTTTAGACTTCGGATATTTATTTTAAATAAAGCTTGTCTTGAAATTTTGCATCATTATTTGAAAAACGTTTTTGAAATAACGAATCGTAATATATAATGATGTAATATCGGTGTCCTTTTGAAAACTATATATTATTATCCTAGTTGTTTACTGAGGTATGATGTCACTTTTTACTAGTTTTCATACCCATGATCTACAGTAAAGACCCAGTATCCTTGCAATACAGTAACTCATCTTCCGGCGGGGGAAGACATTACTCTGCACTTTGCTTTGGCAACGAAGACACCCCTACCGCCACCCCTATAATGAATCACGCCACGTCATTTACCCCTAAAATGTATGAACAGCGTCCTATTGTTTCAGCCGTCTGTCAAATGTCCGTAATTTTATTCAGGAATCACTTTCCAGCGGTGCGTGTGACGTAAATGCTGATGCGACATTGTGTTCTGTCATCGAGTGTTAAAATACTCGAAATTCGTGGTGATGATTTCTGTTTATTGAGAACACTTTTATAATAAAAGCAAAGGATATTAAAAGCGGCTGTTAAAGTAACATTATATTAGAATGTACCTACCTGATAGCGCTTCAATGCCTTAAATGTTAGTAAACTCTTTTTGAGCTTTTTGAACATATTTGAGCTTTTGTTAGGCAGAATTTATTGGTAGTTATAAAAAGCAACGCAACTCAATGGTAATATTTATGAGTAACATTTCATGAGATCCAGAGTTGATCAGAGCTGAAAAGTCCTACTCGAGTCAAAAGATTTTTTCCTGTAATTGGATTGGGCCGCATTTTTATGTACATTGGACATTTTAGCATATCTGAAAAATAATAAATCTCTGAAAAATATTCCATGAAATATAAAAAACGAGCCGCATTTCTAACCATATATTTGATGGCTTCGGTTAGCCATTGCATTGTGAATCTGGTTTTGAATTGAATTCCGGTCGTTCTATGCACAGAATACAATTATACCGATTTAATTTATGACGCTGGACAACGGAATATATTTGTTATAATACTATTTAAAAATATATATAAGTTGAACCCAACCTGCAAACGATGCCTCACCTGCTGTCATGCTCCTCGTGTCCCACATCCTGTACAATAGAGGAACTTACCGCAGCCTCAGACAATGCGGTGACTTTGGCTACACTTCTAGCCAAGGTCCTGTGAGTTACGACCATTGACTCGAAAAGAAGAAGAAGACCCAACCTGCTTATTGTTAGAAATAAATAAGGATAGATAGATCTATACTAGTATTATGAAGAGGAAAGATTTAAATTTTCGTAATATTTCTGTAGGCACAAATGAAAAAGAAAAGTGAAGTATTTCTAAATTACATTTTTGATAGCCTTTTTATCTAAGTAGGTGATGAGCAGACTGCGAAGCGTGAAGTACAAATCCCGTTCAGGCTAAAGATTTCTTCGAACCATAGGTATTTGTTGCGAGTCGAGATGTTTGTGGAACCATAGTCTACGTAGTTCTAGAAACTCCTAATTAAAGCTTCGTATATATAACGCGCTTTGAATGTCATCATACAAATAATATGGCATACTTACCCTACATAATTATCCTTTCGACTAATGAAGTTTAATCACTGTTCTACTTCACACCAATGCGCCAAGTGTGGGACGCCCTTTAGACGCTCCCATGTAGGACGTCCTTTAAACGCTACTGATGGACCATTAGTAGGTCGAGTTGTCGTAAGTGACACTTTGCACAAATTGCGTGGGGATGGCCGCCGTCCGTTATGGCCGTTAATAATCGATGCCATCGCTTATACGAGAGATGTATGCCGAGGTTCCATTCTAGGCTTTGCGTCTTCACCAAGTTTGACAACATCAGCATGAAAAAGTTGGTTAACGTACCGAATTTTGCACTGTTGGTCTCAGAAGTAACTAAGTGTAAGTGTAATTATCTGTAAGTGTGTAAGTAAGTGAAGAGAACAATATTAACTTCAAATTTAGTTGTTTTGTTTCTATCAAATAATTTGACACACTCATAATAGGAATAGAACAGTTTAGATGAAGAAATGTAGAGCCACATTTCAGACCTTCCGTACCATTATTAGAGTATGCGATCGTGGTGTTAATGAATGGATAACACAATCAATAGTCTCTATGTACATTTGTACAAGCACTACATTATCAATACACCCCTAAGCCGCATTAAAAAATATAGTAGGGCTATAAAATATAGAGTTAAAGTCAGCGGATTAAAAATTCAGCTGCACTTAAAATCTCTACGGTAGAGATGTAGAGACTTACTCTAGGAGTGCTCTGGACCGGTTTAGTGTTTTATTAGTCGGCCAAGTTACGTAGAGAATGGCCAACTTAGCTACACTTAGGGTTTGTTATAGAAGCGTGAAAAAACGGCTTTGGCTGAAAGTTTTAGGTGCTTCAGGTTTCTCTGTTAATGGATAGTTTATGTAGTGAAATGTTGAATAAAATATATTCTTGTGTTGCGGAGTTCTTTCCGGTTTGTAGAGCTTTCAGATACCATTTGGGAAGCTCTGCTTTGAAGTGAGAGAGAGTGAGATTTGTAAGGGTAAAAGAAGTTTTAGCTGCTACCTAATGCAAATTGTGATGAGATCGGAGCTCTAAACCACTTTCATTAATAATATAAAATGTCATAATACGAAAAAAATTTGAATAAAAATTGCATTCATCATCATCATCATCATCAGTAAGACGTTCACTGCCGAACATAGGCCAAAAATTGCAGTACTTCTCGAAATTTCAAGTCAAAGTTTCGCACTGCCTCGAAATACACTTTCTATCGTCAAAATCAGCAATTTTGAATATAATTTTTCAATATCTTGCAGGGATCAAAAGTTATGAATATAAATATTGGTCTAGTTTTTCTAAGTACCGTGCGATTGAAGACGCGGGCATAGGTATTTGAAAATAAGTTTTAAATCATATAAAAAAAGACCTAAAATAAATTTTACGAAACACGTTCACGGCACAGCTTCCTCGGTATTTCAATTTACGATTTCGAACCGTAAATTAGGCTGATCTAAGCCCTTATGTTCAAATTTTTTTCTCCGTTACACCAATTTTTATCGGAATAAAAGCTTGCGAAAATTCAATTACTGATCCAATAAACTTGTCAAATATCAACACGAGGTTACGAGGGCGGGGGTGGATGATCGACGGGGTCGTAGCATTTTTAAGGTTATTTTACGATTAGGAGCAAACTTGAATGAATGTAACTTTTTTTATTTCAATCACGCAATGTGATTGTGCCTCTGGCTTGTCGCGGATTATCGTTCGGCCTCATGCATATTTTTAATTATTGGAACGTCAGAAATTCGTATAATTATTTTAAAATCTAGGGGGGCTTGGTTTTTAAGATAATAATATGTACATCGTATTTATTTCTCATTTATTATTAATTTAAAAATTGTTTACACTAAATTAAAATACTTTGCTTGAAAAATATACGTCTTGGTCTAGTTTTTTATTGTGTCAGCTGACGAACAGAAACAAAGGAACATTAGTATAGAGTTTAGGAAGATTTATTTGAGTATCAAAAGAGAAAGTTGCTCAAAAAAGAATAATGGTGGCAACAAAATTAATTATTTCAACCCTTTTCAACAAATGAGTCTACAAACAAAAAGTAAATAGGTACAACCTAATGAAAAATTCAAACGCCAAAAAATCCTTTCGACTTCAAAAGGGATTTTAATGTTCGGAAGAATTCTTACTTATCTTAGGCACAGTATGTAAAACAGTATGGGATATCTATCTTGAGGAGTGACTTTGGTAAATATTAAAATGGACCACACACCGTGTTGCTATGCACGCAGCCCTAACAACAATCCAATGACTTTTAGCGAAACCTAACAACAATCCAGCGCATTTTTAACTAGCCCTAACAACAATCCAGCGATTTTCTAATTATCCCCAACAACAATCCAATAACTTTTTAATTGAACCTTACAACAATGATTGAGGCTGCCAAAAGCTAAACGCTGCCTAAAGCTTAAAAGCCAAAAGCTTTATTACTGTACCATCTGATCGTGCATCTTGAACGAGTTTGCTTAATTGAGCAACAAACTCTTTGGAGTTCGATGAGGCCCGGACATCCGGCCCTTCAGGCCTACGAACATTCCCAATTTCATTATAAAAAAGGGCCGAATCCTACGAGGAATCTCGTTATCCTTCCAAGACGTGTCTTATTGAATCAAGGTGTTACTTTACCGAAATTTCGTATCGTGTTATGAAGATGAGATCGAACCGAGCGTTGTCGAAGCGTGAAGGCTAGGTATTGCTACCAGGTTTCGATTATTTAGTGCTGAGACATGCGTTTTTGGTGTAAATCTGAAGTGGAGATTGCTCAGTTATTTGTCGTCAAAGTTAGGTGGCTGTATATACAGAATGAGCGGTCAAGAGAACATAGTAAGTAGCAAAGCTTAGGTGGTAGGATATTGTATTGGCCGCCTGACCAGCTACCACCCTCGGAAACTTAAGTCTCGCAGAGTCTCTCCATTAATAATTTGTATTTGTGTGAAGTATTTGCCGTGTGATGTTTTTAATAAAATACCAATTCTTCAGAGCAATATAGTTCTTGGGGCTGGCACAAAATAAATTCAAATATGTGTCAAATGCCAGATACTTGGGAGACACGAGTGTTCAAGCGGTTACTGGAAATTGAACGGCCTTACCAAAAAAGATTTAAACAGGAGTTGAACAGATGAGTTTTTAATATTTTCTTCACAAATAGACGTCGAACCTTCATTTTAACTCAATAAAAATTCACAAGCATACTCATTAGTAATGCTAGGATTGAGTAGGAAAACGCTAGTGGTAGACGTCGATTATGTCCAACGAAATTTTAGAAACATCTGTTTAACTTTGGTCTAAACTTTTGTGGTAAGACGGTTAAAGTTTCAACATCATTACACAAACAACACATATTTAGAAACAAAAAACCGTGGCGTTTCTTACTTTTCGTATCGAATCCAGTGGCAGAGTCAGTTAACTTTCACAACTGCCCTCCCGGGGCTGAAGCTCGAATAAAGTGCTAAAATCTTGGATATGACATAGCAATCGACGATAGAACATACTTTTCCAAAGTAAGCCCAACAATTCCAGAACAGTCACTACTTTGAATAACACCAAATGTTAGCGCTCATGCTAAAACTTACACGACGATCTTCAGCTCTTTCAAGTTCTACATTTATTCAGGAGCTCCATTCTCATGTTCACGTCATTACTTTAAAGTTTAGAGAACAAGACACAGTAAGTTAGTTCGCTCGAACAGAACTATCTTACGGGCTAGAGTATTTCGAGGAACCAGATTCATGCAGATAGGGTTACCATATTTCAGTGTCTCACGGAAAGAAATTGATGCGCTCTATAATGAACTGTTTTTGTCATAGCAATACAATACAAAAACATATCATTGTTAGTTACACAAATAATACTATTGCTGTAGTACATTTATTTTTAAAACAGGATCTTTAGATTTTCATCGATTTGTTCCATTACACATTAAAAAGAGTTTGGCGGCAGATTTTATGCCTTAACGCGTTTTTTACAATAATTGTATGGTGCTGGAATCATTTAATCTTATTGTACCAAATTATAACCTTTTTAAACTTAAAATAACATCTACTGACATCGAACTTTATCTATCATGTAAAAAGATAAAACAAATACATTCTACAGGTAAGAATATACACAAAAGCCAGAACAAGAAATTCAGTTCCCAAGCCAACTCAAATTTAAAATGAAGTTATGTTACACGGGAATTGTTTGAAAGGTTCTTGAATATTCTGAAATACTTTAAGTCGGGATGACACGCGCTTCGAACGAGGATGCGAAGTTGAGCACTGCAGTATGTGTAAGGAACAAATGGGATCTGAAGTGTATATTTTCAGTCAAAATTAGGGATTTACACAAACAGATTATTGGCTTTCGTGGCTCAGTGAAATTCAAGTCTCTATGTCTAGGTATTATTGTTCTCGGGCCCAAAAAATATCTGCCAAGTGTCCAACGCAAACTTATCTAATACTGATAATAAAAATAAATTGGAAAAAATGATTGTATTTGAAACTGAAAAAGAAAATTTAAGCCAACACTCTTTTACTATCTATCGGTCTGCAATATAACATATTTCAGGAGTATTTTTTGAAATAACACTACTATTCCACCAGCCCTTTTTATCATAAGACGATTTTTGACTTCAATCTTCATTATACATCGTGGGCAGCCAAGAAGTAGAGCTCTGCATCTGTTTTCGATAAGTGGGTATAAGTGGGTATATTGTAATTTATAATTCAGACCACTTTGTGACGATAAATATCTTCTGGAACTCGTGTTTTTACATTGACACTATAATTAGACAAACCGTCAAACAAATAATTTAAAAACGTGTAAAAGCATTATAATATAATTATATCATTAATCTATAATGAAATCGTCGCGTTCATACAAAAGTAATGAGGCAGGTAATAAAAGCTCCGGCCGTCTGTAATAATGGACGCAAATAATTCACGAGCGGCGCAGTGGAGAACCAATCAGAAAGCCTAGTCAGTATTATTATTGCGGTTAGGATGTTAACTATCACTGAGGGCATTTTTAGG
Source organism: Hylaea fasciaria (assembly GCA_905147375.1). Classification (NCBI taxonomy): domain Eukaryota; kingdom Metazoa; phylum Arthropoda; class Insecta; order Lepidoptera; family Geometridae; genus Hylaea; species Hylaea fasciaria. Next base: position 892,392 of record LR990194.1, read on the forward strand.
TACGAGTATGTCTTTAAAAGATAATAAAACATATAAAAATAAGAAAATAAGGTTAAGAAAAGAAAATAGACGCTCAATAACATTGTACATTTCCTATATCATTCCCGATCTTATAGGAGCTGTCTTATTACTGCGTACAATAATTAAACAAATAACGGCAGGGCGGTTAAAGTAGCTTATATACATAAGCTGCCATTAAATAGATATTTAGCAGAAACAAAAAAATATTCCAACTGTCTCACTAAACCTTTCCATGTGACCTGAACTATTTGCATTTTATTTAAACAGTGAAAACAAGCAGAGCACGTAAGTTACAGTATAAAGCGTGGAGGGCAGATAGTACCGCGGAAATGCAGTGTGCGGACGACGCGCCGGCGACTTCCGTTTCATAGCGGGGTGACGCCCCTAGCCCCAGTCGGCGCACTGCACGCGCCTGCACTGTGGCGTAAACTTTCCGCCAGCACAATGCTTTAATGCTTAAAAGTATTAATCTGGGACGTGTTAAATAGTCCGCGTAAATGTGGTATTGTTTTGAAAATATGATCCTCGTCATTTTTCAGCGAGGAAGTTTCTGGTGCAAACGAATTGCCTTGAATAGAAACGCGCTAGTATTTTCTCGCATTGCGTATTTTTGTAGTTTTTGTAAGATAATACCGCTTAATATCGTGTGATGTTTTGCTTTACTATGTGTAAGAAGAGGGGCAATGGGGCAAATTGAAGTAGGTACATTAATATTTCCCACTTTCAACCCCGTTAACGAAATCCTGGATACGCGCCTACACAAATCCGTGTCTCATTAAAATTGCTTAACTTGCGAATGCAATTCGCTGGCGTCGCGTAAGCTGCCGTGTTGCGGTGCAAGTACGCGTCAACGGCGAAGTATTTGCAACTGACGCTTCGTGTAACAAGTGTAATTTCAGTATTTCGGGTAAATTTGCTTAGTAATATACTAGACTTGTGTTATAAGTTATTTTGTAGTTAAATCAACGGAATTGGTGTTGCAAGCGTAGTTTTAACGGTCAGAACTATATGTTTTACTTTTGTTGGCTGGCTTCTTGAAAGATGCAAGATGCTTTGCTAGTGGTCTTGTAATAAATACCAATGCCTATCATTTTTTCACAACATCCTACGCATTTTGTGGAGATATCCTGCACAATTGCAGATCAAGTAGATAACGATATTTCAACCATAATACCACATTAATAATGGTTGAAATATCAACATGGAATGAGAAAACTGGGATTATGATTATATAACTTGTGTCGTATGAATCTCCGTGAAGTTTTAATTTAGCCTTCTATTCTAAGTTAACCATCGTTTCATAACTTCAATTAAAACATTACCCACTTTTGGCAGACAGATAAAATAACGACAATATGCTAATATAAAATGCTATAATTCCATGTAGCAAAACAGAAATATATAAATTCATGTAAAGAGTAACATACATAGGCTAGACATTTTTCGCAACTTAGATATTAGCAATTTATGTAAAAACCACAGAGTAGGTACAAGCAAATGAATTTATGGCGTTCAAAGCCGATACCAAAGTCGGGAAACAAAATTTGCGCTCGTATATCATTACACAAGTTCATTTTCCATTTCCCCAAGTTTCATATCGCTGCGTATGATAGGTAGAACTTAACATAAATCACTGTTAAAAAATAAATTAAAATACAAGCACTGGCTGGGACACTTTTGGTTCCTTTGCCAATAGAAACTAAAAAAAAGTCAAGGAACTACAATATTGCTGGCTGGAAAGGTTTGAGTAGCCAATAGAAAAAAAAAGTCAAATGATTTCCCGCCTCTTTAGCCAAGATGGCCGACCTTCTTTTTGCCAAACGCTCCTTTGCCGGAGATATGTTTAAGGCAACAAAATTCACTCCAATTAAATCCCTCTTTACCTCCAGAGGGTACTATTAATTAAAAGCGGCCCTCGGTCCGTCCTCTCGAGTGCCACCTCTCCTGCCACCGTCACTTGCGATAATCGCTGCTGGAATTATTCTCTTTGATTGTCTATGAAACGCTCACGCTTTGATTCATAATTGCTCAGGATTACGAGTGATTACCACCATTTGTGGATCAAAGAAGGTATGTAACGCGACCATTGTTCTGCTTTTAGATCAAATGGTTGAATCCGGTAACTTAATTAACAAGGCTGTGAAGTATCGACTTATACTCGGCAGTGGTTTATTTGCGTCACACGTGCTTTAATCTGTAATAATGGTTATAACATACTATTACGATGATCACATTCATAGCTATTACTTTAGAATACCGTGGTCCTATTAGGAACCAGACTCGGTGCAAAATAAAGAGTGTCTCACAGAAAGTTTGCTCTGTGTGGGGCTCGAATCCACATCCTTACGGTTTGCAGTAAACTGATTGCCAACTTACACCATTGCATCCTGACAAAGCATAGTTTGACTAATGCAATTGCGTTTTGATACGATTGAGTTGCAAACGTTTAGGCCCTAAACTTAGGGACTTTAATTCATGCTCGACTTATATCAACGAAAATGTCTATCTCCCAAATTCCCCTTTTTACGTAAGACCTACTTACTACTCGTAGTATGAATTAAGTATATCAGATAATTCAAAGCAACTTAGTTATCAGTTTGTCAATAAACCGTTCATGATTATGATCATCATCATCATGCATTAATTCATGCTACGTTTATTTAGGTATACATTTACGAACACGATTTGACTTGATCTCAAACTCGATTTCCCTAGTGGTACCCTAGCATTTTCGAGGCGAGATAAAACTCCATCTATTTTTTGCCCAATCACGATTGCAATCCGACGAGGCAATGGGCAATGCCGCTGGCATGTTGTAGCAGTATTTTGCAAATATAAATGAAACATGGCACAACAGCACGCGGCGTCGCCTCAAAGGCAACAAAACAATATGCGGCGTGGTCTCTCATTTATTGAGTGAAAGCATTGTAATGAAAAATTCTTTGTACGACCATGCAGTTCATTAAAACTGCCTACGGGAGCATTAACGTTGGACTTATCAAATTTAACCAATTGTATTAATAAACAGAGCTCAAAGCAAATGTGCTGTGCCGAAAATAAACCGCTAGCACAGGATAATACAATGTTGATGGAACAGCGAGCTGGTCTCATGACAGGAATAGACGGTAGAGAAGGAACGAAAACTCACGAAATGAAGAAAAAGTAATCAACAGCGTTTGAGCCCATTCACTTCCAATACCTACTGAAAACGAATTTATAGAGTTATCGGTAGGTATATTTCTTGACATAAAACTATTATCTCTGAGTTGTTTTACCGTTCTTTGTTTGCTTGTAACATAAGATATACTACCATATTGTAGTACGAGATAGAAGAGAATTATATTATTCGGAAACAGGCTGACAATTGATGAATTACCGTTTACTAAAAGCCCGTATGTTTTAGCAAAAAGCAAAACCAGGATGAGACGCCGGGTATCCAGTTTAACATCTTGAATAATGATTTGTCTTGGTATGCCGGTCTGTCTTAAAACATTCTGTTTTTTTGACCACTCCACTAAATGTATGTCGTGACGATTGTTTTGTAAGATCAAACGCGGGTAGTTGGAAACAACACCTGCCGCTCCGGACGGTGATACCCGCATTCTCCAGTCTTCTCGTGACCACGGTCGATGTAACTCGGCCGAAACGTCGAGGTATGTCAAAATTATATATTTTGATATTTGTTTGTGCGCGAATTAGACCCGTTTTAGCTAGTTAATATGAACACTCCACTAAAGTTTAGGCTCTGCAGACGTGTAAAATTATGTGAGAACGAGTACCGCCTCATTTCTCTGAACGTGACAGACCTTTTTTTAAGGAATCTCCAAAGTATTTCTATAACATTTTAAAATGCGACATGTCTAATATTATATCGATGCCTCGAAGTACAGTATATATACAAGCTGTTTTAATTCAGATTTGGTTTTATTTGGGTTTCATTAAGGATCTTTCAATTTGATTACAAATGTTATATAATATACGAGTGACATGTGTAGTAATGTGTACCTGATAGATAGTTAGAGATCCACCATTGCTAATAAACCTAAGAACACCTTTTGACACGACTACATCCAGAATCAGTAGATCCAGGGTTTGATGTGGTGATTACTTCTATTCCTTGCATGCGTGACCTTGCTGATGCATTGCATGTCATTGATTAACTTTTTAACTGTCAGTGATATCACAGAATATAGGTAATATAACAGTTACATCTACATCTATATCTATAAATACATAAATTAATTAATATTTTCCTCGCTCACGGCAAAACGCGTGAACGGCTGGACCATTTTTGCTTTGATAGGTTATTATGAAAGAAAAAATAAATAAGTTGCGCGAAACATTAGAAAATTTAAGAAAACACAACGACCACATTAACGTTCGTAATGTAACTCAAAGAGAATACACTCGCTACGCATCTAAATTTTTGACAGGACAAATGTAAATTTTTCGATTTTAATGTTTGTCGAGTAAGTTAGAAATAAAAAAAACATACAATCATTTAGGAAACCTTCTCCTTTTTGGAAGTCGGTTAAAAAAAGACACTGCATCCACAAACAAACCTTTCACATGGGTTTTCAGTGGTCATGTGCCGCGTCAACCGCCCACCCGCGTCAATCACGCCGCGGCACCACTTGACGCCACCGTTTTTGTACCCTCTTGTATACACTGCCTGTCTGTCCGTGGGAATGACTGTTTTTATTTGGTCTTTCTTCTTCGTACATTGGTGAGATTTTGGTGTTTGGAGTATATTAGAGCTCTACTCCGGTTACAGAGCGATGATGGATCTGTAAAGCCATGTTTTAAAAAGCTTTTGAGTCTCACGTTTTCATTATTCAATCTGATTTATGAAGCAAAATGTCTTTCATACCCTTGATTCATATAAGTTGGTTTATTATAAATGCTTAAATTTCATTCAACATATAAGCATGGGCAATACAACCGATTTTAGTCATTACACTAAGCGCTGCGATGGTGATAGTTGCGTTTAGTGATGACACCGCCTATTGTACGTATAAGTTTGCCTTTATATTATGAGAAAACTTTAAATTCGTCACAAAAACACCGAATGAATATGTTTTGAAAAACACACTTGAAGGCATGGGCTCGCAAATATTGCATTTCCAAATTAATTCTTCTACTTTTGTTTGTTTTTAGTTTTACTTAATATCAAGGCTCATGCTTAGTTTTTAAACCTGATGGTCAAAGTAAAAGGTTCAGAAACAGGGGTCATATTGTGAACTTATTTTTACGGCCGTAAACTGGAATATTGATTTTCGTAGTTACTATGACCTACATTGTATCAAATTAAAATGTATTAATGTAAAATTGCCAGCTTGTTATGCCCATGCATTTAAACAACAAAACAAAATGCCATTAACACAGCTGTCAACGCAAAATTGCTACAAATAGCCCGAAAGTCGTAACAGAAGGCGCTCTCAGCCAAAAAAATGGCGCATTAGAACAAACAGAAACTAATTCACATTATCACTGAACTTAAGGGGTGGTCGTTCTTCTTCATTACCATCATTAAGGGGCGGACGCAAGAGCAGCTTAATCCCGGCTGTTATTGCCTGTTCAATGCTTAATGAAGTTGGATTTAATATATGTGCGCTTGGAATTAGTTGCCGTGGCCTTTTACGAACGGTGGGGGGATGGGATGTACCTCACATTCTTCAGGAGCACCTGTGATGGAGCATCGCTCGGGTCGAGATCGAGATCGAGAACGAATCGAGAGGATGGGGTGTTATTAGCCGAAAGTAACTCGGCGTGTAATTAACTTCCGCCAAAATGTAGGAGAAATCTCAGTTTCTGAGTCTTTATTTGTTTAAGTTTTAGTTTAGCGAGATTTTGGTCGAGCGTCATTGTGGATGAATTAAAAAAGGGACCCATTTTGGAATATTTCATTGCAACGATGAATAATACATATAATAAAATTGCAATTGAGGAACACGATCATAATCTCAATAAAAAAAGGATTGAGCATGATACTATTGATGATGCTCAATGTTCTATCTTTATAGGTGATTGCAATTACACAATAATATTACTTAGTAATTAAAGTGATTGTAATTAATGCTCTACTTATGTATGTATGGTATACTTTTCTTGGTTACTTTTACCGTAATACTACGATTATATATACTCGTATTATACAAATATCATTCTACTCGGTTTAGAGCATAAACAAGTTAATTGTAGTGCAACAATAGCGTCACAGTAACAGCTAGGTCTTCATTGTCCCAGGTGTCGTACAAATTATCATAAGCATAAAATTACTCTTCATCATCATCCAGCGGGATTACCATTTATCCTGACACGTCCAATACAACAATAGAGCCGACTGCCGCTAAAATAATAAATTAAACACCGAGTTGGACATAGAATAATCTAATACTGTAACATGGACATGGTTAGTCTCATTTTGTAAATTGGTCATTGTACTCTAATCTGTATACATGAAGCTGCAACTTTAATTAACGTGTGGCGGAGTTTATTTGGTGTCTTTGCACTATGGTTTTTGTGGCTGCTCTATGTTGTCAAATACGCAAGGTTTACAAGCACCACAAGAATAAAAAAAAAAACAAGTTTTTTTCTAATGGATTTTTTATCATGCCAGTGTTGTAGATATATTATTCACTGGGCGATTATTAATTCTTCAATCGAATGGTTTGATGAGTGAAGACGACACTTGATGGTATGACTCATACGTCTTGGAAGATAGGCCTGTTTTTATTCTGTGACGCTTCTTGTGGCGATAGTCTAGTGCCATTCTATCTTTTTGAGACATAACGTAGGGCTAACATCGTAGCTTTTTTACACAGCAACTAAAGCGATGAAAAAATTGCTGGCCTCAGCAGTTTTTGGTATGAGACGTTGTTTTCGAGGGACGGGAGCTCATCGTTCTTTCAAATATCAATCACAATACCTGGGACATGCAACAGCAACACGTGACCAAAACCTGGTATTGCAATTTCCCAATGCAACGAGTAAAACATAAAAATGAGCAAATAAAAATTGCAGTATTCGTTATAATAATCACGAAATAGTTCAACCTAATGAAAGGCGTAAAATTTAATGCTTCAGATTAATTCGTTTTCACTTTTTATTTCTCCCCAGCATTATACGTTCGCGCTTTTCAATACCCTCAAATGCGACATAGCAGAATTTAAACCGGAGCAGGAATAAAATCGCCATTAGCAGTAATAACCGGAGCCAGTTAAGTCTTAAACCTATCGCTCTGATATCGCCCAGTTTCGGTTATTAACCGGGCATTATGTAAAGACGGGCTTTATAATAAATTCTCGACATAACCACGCCGGGATTAGTCTCGTCAGCTCAGAGAAGGACGAGTTCTTTTTCTCATTCTGTTTTATTGCGTTCTTCGGAGCTCCGCGGTTTTGAGAGGTTTATAATTTAAATTATTCCATTATGAAGACGACGGATGTGCTTAGTTTTGACAGAGTCGTGGGATTTCTGCTGAGGTGGAAGCTCTTTTCTATGTAAAGAAGGTAAACGGTCCGGGGTGACGGATTTCTTTAGTGTCTGCTTTTGCTTTATGTTTCACTTTTTGTACGGTATAACATCGCGGAGAGTTGTGGTTGATACTGAAATATGACGTCGTGGATTTCATAGCTTCGTCTCAAACTTGTTTCTTCGGGGAATATCGTTTTATTATATTATGTGTTTGTTGTGTGAATAGATAAATACTGTTAGATTGTATAATAATCTCTATAAAAATCTTGAGACTCTTCACGCAAAGTTCCTACATCCATATTACCTGGGGTATTATAGGTGAATACACGAATGAAAAACTCTATTTTATGATATAGAATGTCCTTTATTTTTTGTTCCGTGCATTTGTTGTAATTAAACTACAGTTTTTAGTTTTCATTTTGATTTTATATTACCGAATGATTTGTTGAAATAATTATCTTATTTTAAACTATCAAAATTGTTTTCAATTTAACATAATTGTTAAAATATGCAATTGGGACTAATTGATCGTTATTTTAATTTTATCCATTTATTTTACGAGATTACACAATAGGGTACAGATTAATAATTAAACGCTGGAACGGGTGTACATACTCTCGGTCCGGAAATATCCATACTTTTGCTCCATTTAGTAAAGTAAAACAGTGGCGGGGAGCTAGCACAAAATATTCCGTGGCACTGCACCGTGGTTGTCACTCTTGAATGACATTAGTTGACTTCTCAACCGTTTTCTCAGGTTGTAATGCCGTCTGCAACACGCCCTAGTATATAAAATACCAGTTACTTCACTAATTGACGTGCAACGTTGCCTTTGGCAGGGTTCCAGAGGGAATGCTTTTCACTTCATCAGGATTATTCGGCAGCGCTGCCGTATAATGCCAATGTGTATTGATTTTAGATTTCCTGCTTTATGGCGTAGCTTTGGAAATTTGTGCGTCAACGGGTTATTATTAGCCTGATATGTATGTAATAGGTTTCTTACAAATTCGATACGACGAATAATTAGTATACACAGACATTAAGAAGATTATATGGATTCTACTTAGTCAGGTCATAAGTATTGTCACACAGTAAAAACTTTTCTTTTAGAATGCTGGCCACAAAAAAGTTTATTGAATTCGAATTTCGAATTGTTCATGAAAATAAAAATGTATACTTTTTAGAATTTTACTCATTTTTAAATATGGAGTGGACGCTTAAAGAAGACCGTGTTGCAGTTATTGCGTTGCATCGTTGCGGTTACGCGCCAATTCAAATTTTTGACATACTGAAAAATTTGAATATAACCAAGAGATTCGTTTATCGTACCATCAAACGATACAATGAAGACTCTAGTGTAGATGACAGGTCAAGAAGTGGTCGCCCTCGGTCTGTTAGGACTCCAGCAGTGATAAAAGCTGTGAAGGCGCGAATTCAAAGAAATCCCAAACGTAAGCAGAAACTGTTGGCCTTTCAGATGGGATTAAGCAGAACCACGGTGAAAAGGGTGTTAAATGAAGACTTAGGGCTTCGGGCATATCGAAGAAAAACAGGACATCATTTGAATGCTCGTCTAATGGACCTGAGACTGAAGAGATACCGCGCTTTGTTGAAGCGGTACGCGGGAAAAAAATATCGGGAAATTCTTTTTTCGGATGAAAAAATTTTTATCGTAGAAGAGAGCTACAACAAACAAAATGATAAGGTGTACGCACACAGTAGTGAAGAAGCGAGCAACCGTATTCCGCGTGTCCAACGAGGTCATTTTCCATCCTCGCTCATGGTATGGTTGGGAGTGTCTTATTGGGGCTTAACAGAGGTACATTTTTGTGAGAAAGGTGTAAAAACGAATGCAGTTGTGTATCAAAATACAGTCCTGACGAACCTTGTGGAACCTGTTTCTCATACCATGTTTAATAACAGGCACTGGGTATTCCAACAAGATTCGGCACCAGCTCATAGAGCGAAGAGCACACAAGACTGGCTGGCGGCGCGTGAAATCGACTTCATCCGGCACGAAGACTGGCCCTCCTCCAGTCCAGATTTGAATCCGCTAGATTACAAGATATGGCAACACTTGGAGGAAAAGGCGTGCTCAAAGCCTCATCCCAATTTGGAGTCACTCAAGACATCCTTGATTAAGGCAGCCGCCGATATTGACATGGACCTCGTTCGTGCTGCGATAGACGACTGGCCGCGCAGATTGAAGGCCTGTATTCAAAATCACGGAGGTCATTTTGAATAAACTTTAGTGTCATAAGAATCTATGTTTTGTTAAGTTCATTTTGGTATATAAATGGTTACATAATGAATAAACTTGTTTCAATTATTTTATATAAAACATGTGACAGAATTTATGACCTGACTAGGTAATTATCTTAATATATAAACATGATAATTAATTATGATTACTACTCGTATAATAAGAACAGAAATTTTCTTCTACCAAATTAATGTTGTCAAATGTTAAGTTAAGAACGGGAACTGAATAAGTTGTATACCAAAAATATTCGGACAAAGTTTTCGTGACTGCCTAGGTAGGATTCTGAACATTTTTCGGAAATCGAATTCGGGTTTATTTTTACTTAAGTAATAATAATTATAGAGAACAAAAAACAACAAGTACGTGGTGTGGGTAGAGGATTGAACCTGCTATCGTTATCGTTGGCTTTTAGAGCCTAATAGTTACCACCTTTTACCACTTTACCAATGAAATTTGCGCCCTCAAACTAGTACGGAGCTGGCTCAGTTCTAATGACGTTACGTAATACATATTCACCTTGGACTCTGCTCTCGGGTATCACGATTATGGCGGTTTAAATTAATTTAGGTATCGGAAAATGCGGCATAAATTGGGGCAAAGTTTGCGAGGTTCGGAGCTTAGTTAGAACGAAATTAGTGCCTGGGTATTAGGTTACAGAAATAGCGAGATGATTGAAATAGGATAAGTTTAGAACTCGCTATACGAACCAAGTTTTCGTTAAGCTCTGCTTAGTTTCGGTAATGTAATTAATTTATACGTACCATTATTAATTATTGTTTAATTGGTGTTTGAGCCGGTGTGAAGAGTAATATTTTAGTAGAAACTAGCTGCACGCCGCCACTTCGACCGCTTTATTCCTGTTTTCTCGGAATAATACACGTCTTATAGCACTCAGGGATAATTAAACTTCCTGTTAGTGAGTTAATTTTCATTATCGTATCAATAATGCCGGAGATTGCCTCCTTCACAACCCAACTTTACCTCTCTACGACATTAGTGGCAGTAGATGAAATAGTTTTGGCGTGGGAATATGAAACGTATATTTTACTGGTACGTTATTACCGGCCGATAAAATCGCAGAGTCACATTTACGTATGTATGGGGGCGCACGCGTTCAACTTCTTACTGGTGCGTTTTGCGTTTTTGCGCTACATGGCAGAATGCAAAATAAAACACAGCACGCTGCGTTCCTCGGTTAGAGACGGTCCTTCCATTTCGGTCAAACGACGTTGCTGGCGCTATCAAGCATCAGACGATAATATTGGTCGATATAACGCACTTGTGTCTACACAGAGTTATCGCAATATTGAAATAACACAAAAACACATGTGGCGTATAAGCTTACAACATCAATGTTATCTACCCAAAAAAAACGTATCTATGTGCTGTCAAAGTATTCAAAATTGCTCGTTCGACAATCTTTTCAAGCCTATGGGGAGTTGTAAAAATATGCAACATTGAATTTTATGTTTCGCCAATAAAATTTGTTGATAGTATACTTAAATATTCTGTTGTTTCAATAACTGCGCTAACGAACAAAACGTTGGAGGGTTACATAACGGTTTGTGATGTTAATAGTGTTGTACCTACGGGAAGCGTAAAACTATGCGGATATATCCGGCAGCCGGCAGTTTTGTGATTACCGGAAAGAGGATATTAATCTTCATCCGGCACACAGTTTGACTGTAGTTCAGTGATCAGAGGAGTGCTATTAGTGATCAAAGGAATAAGGATGAAATTCAAACACTTCAATAAGTATCACTATTGTTTTTGGGTTCATTTTGATCAGCTTTCAATCCAAACACACCTACATGTTTTACAAAAGCTGTCAGGCATTATTTTATCCATTGATAGAGTTGATTTGTAAATTCCATTCATTTATGGATTTGATATCATTGGATGAGTAGCTCAGCATTTAGTTTTATTTTATTTTTATATATTGTTTTATTTTGTCGTACCGTTTTAGTTGAATTTGATTTTTAACGGTGTAATTCATAGTTGAGATGTAGAATTTTAATTAGATTTATCATCGATGATAATGTTTGTTTCACCTTTGATAATACATAGTTCTTTAAATGTATAACATAGGTTTATGTAAATAACTAACTGCGCCGCGCAGTGTCGTCTACTGCTTTTGAAATGAAAAGTCACCTATGTGTTCCACACCAAATTCGTCAAATTGGTCCAGCCGTTTGAGTATAAAAATGAAACAAACATATAAAGACACAAACATCCGTATTTTTAATATTATTAGGATTTTTGGGGGACCACTCTACTATGAATTCTTAAATGCTATTTCTGTATTTCTTCCATGTATTCCCTCCTCCCGATAGTGAGGGGAGGCCTTTGCCCAGCTGCCAAGTTTGACAGTTACAAGCTGAATTATTATTTATTATTATTTCTGCATTTTACCATCAGGCTTCTCCGTCCAATTTAATGTCCGACACACCACTACCGATCACGTTTTCATATTCGAGAGGAAGTTGGAGCCCTAACGACTTCCATTCAAGTGTCCATGTCAGACATTGGTACAATAAATGCTCTAATTGCCAGTAGTATTGGCGGCATGCCATCCCCGCATTGTATCTGCATTAAGTTACGATATTATTTATCCGTTCGGCTCTGGCGGTGCATGTTTTTATAGCGTGATAATTAATTGATATAAAAAAATAAAATATATAAAACATGCGGGCTGATCTTCCGTTCTGTGCTTCGGAATCGCAATGGCATGTTAAGCCCCGGTCCCGATTGATAGTAGTCTTTATGCCATGTCAGAGGCTCTAGAGCAGCCTGACATACCCTGACATGTACTGTGACATGTAATGACTATTGTACTGTGTACCGTACTTGGTCCAGAAAACTTTGGATGGCCGTTATAAACATAATACTACCATTTCACGTGGCTTCACTCGCTAAACGACCGCCTCTCGGGGCCGAGTGTCTTTTTATTTGACAGTTTGTCTTAAAGACGTCTGTTAGTGGCATAATTCCTATACTGTTAACGGTAATGGTGCACCTTTAATATTTCAATGGTGTTTTGTTAATGGTTTGTTCTGTGAAATGGGAAAAGTATAGCGTTTAATGTTTATGAGATAATTAACAAAGGCAAGGATGATTATTTAGTCGGTACAGTAGGTGATCCGCTATTTAAGAATAGGATAGAATAGAATAAAAACTTGAGTGTTAACCAAAAATAAATACGTAAAGAATAAAACCAAGGTGCACGCAAGTTAGCAACAATGGTCGATCTTATCGCATATAAAGCGATTTCTCAAATAGTGAATCCATATTTTCTACCTACTTCGAATATAATACTGTAGCTTAAGCTAAATTAAAAAATATTAAAAACGCCAAATTTAAAAACACATGATTTTAATTGCCTTGAAAGAAAACCTATAGCAAGAGTAGAAACAAAATCTACAACTTGCAAAGTCCCAGCTAAAGCGTTAAAAATTCACAATGCGAATCCGTTGCTGAACGAAAAAAAACCGTTAATCGCTGTATTATTCTACGAAGGTGGTAGTCCGTTGATGATAACTTTATCCCGCCCGCCCTGAGTGCAGCTTCCGGCCCGTTTGGGCGGGCGGTATAATCGAGAATTCGAACGGTCGTTAATGAGATGAAAAAGATTATTAGTCGGCAGTTAAAATGTAAGGCGTAGTATTACGTTGTGAGCTGTCTTGTGTGAACATGTTGCTCATTTATTGTGGGACTATTAAATTTGCTTTTCATTTGTTTAAGCTGACATGTCGCTTACTTCATTTGTGGGAATAATTGGTTTTTAGTTGTTCGCTTGAATTTTGTATAGTTTCAATTAAAAGCGCTTTAGGGCTATTCTAACTGGCTAATGGTGTTTATTTACGAACATATCGTCTTTAAACACGAGGCAAGATATGGGTCCTATGTTCCTTATTCAGTAGGTTCACCAATTTGAGTAAATTCTGCATATATCTATGTGAATACGTGTGTTAGTTTCCTCTCAGTTTCGTAAAGGCTGAATAGATTTTGATTAAATGTTGATACCTTAAGTCCTAAAATAACATAAACCCTATGCCAATCACGCGTATGGAGGTAGGCGAGGTATTACTGATAATATTTTCTCCATAAAATAATCTCTTAGTTATCAAACCAAACAAGCATGCTCGTATCAAGTGGCGATCATCCCGTTTGATCCGTTTTACTCAAACAAGCGGAGTTTGATGTGAAAATGTAAAGCCGCCTTTCCTCGTACTGTTGGTTTAATCTTCGTAGATATATATTATGATAACACGTTTGGCGTAGTGACTGAGCACTCGGACTGCTGCGCTTGGTGTCGGGGGTTCGATTCCCGCCCGGAACAAATTTCATAGTTTTTACCATGAATGGTGGCAGTTCTTAATATTTTTAGCAATAGCCGCCATTGGTGAGAATTGCAATTTCGTATCATGTTTATAATAATCTAATAATTCAGCCTGTAACTGTCCCACTGCTGGGCAAAGGCCTCCCCTCACTATCGTGAGGAGGGTTAGGCCATTATCCACCACGGGGGCCTAGTCCGGATTGGTGGATAACATGCCTCCGAAATAATTCTCGGGCATGTTGGTTTCCTCACGATGTTTTCCTTCACCGAAAAGCGAGTGATAATTACGTACATATGTTAAACAAGAAACACATTGGTACGTGCCCGCACTGGGATTTGAACTCGCCACCTCCGTTTTCGAAGGCGAACGTTCGCCCACTAGGCTACCACTGCTATGATGTATCTGTACCATGTTTACGGTACAAATTTCGTTACGTAATAATGTATTGCACATACATATCTTCCTAAAATAACATAGCTACTCGTATTATTGTACACGAAAACAACCTCTTGATTTGAATAAAGTTGATTTCTAACAGAAACTATTCTGAACTTTATAACACAGTACAGCAAAATAAAACTATTATCTAAAAACATTGCACAAAATAAAGTCAGGGGAAACAAGTTTTAAATTTTATTTAGTTTTAATTTAACGCCTCTTCAGATCAATTAATTATAGTTTTTCTTTTATGGTTTAATTTGTTTATTACATTGAAGTGTTTGACTTGTAAAAGTGCGATTTTAATGCCTATTTACAATAAATGATTTGACTTTGACTTTGACTTTGATGCAGTCCGTTCAATTCAACTGATCCTATAACCCAATTCAGAGAACTCTTTTGTTTTGAAGACAACAGAAATAGAATGAGTGAGGTGACAGGAATTAGGGTTGCCACGGATACTTTTTTATTTGTATGTATCTCAATAAGAGAAGACCTTCATCAAACAATAAATTCCGGTTTAAGAAAAGTTACTTGGCAGATTCTTGGAACGGTATTTTCAGTATCGAAAATCAGGTTTAAATCGTCTTCATTGTTCTCATCTCATTCGCAATATTTGCTTAACTAGGTAGAGTAATATCGTATGTTAGTTCTTAGATTTATAAATATTTACTCTTGAAAGAAATCCCAGATTAGAACTGGACTTCGAAATATAATGACTTGTGAAAAGCATTTACGATACAATCACAGTATAAAGAGAGCCAGTATAACAACTCCTTTGATTTTTGCACTTCACATTTATACAACCAAATTTAGAGAAATACTTTTGTCCAAAAACTCCTGCGCTAAGCTTTTCAATGACGAAATGTTTTTTATTGCAATAGTTGGTACTCCTTCCGTGTACAATAATATTTTCCCATTCTACTACTTAATATTACAAAGGAGGAAATTTGCGAGTGTGTTTTTATGTTTGTTACTAATTCACGCTCAAACGGCTGCACCAATTTTGATGACATTTGGTGTGGAGGTAACCAGCACCATAAATTAACACATAAGTTATTTTTTATTCCTAAAACAGCGGGTAAAACCGCTAGTCGCAGCTAGTAGTAAACAATAAAAGTGAGCTCACCCTCGCTTTGGCGCCCCAATTGAGCTCAATCACCCGAAATAGCAAAAGTTCTATACTGTCTAGTGCCTAAATTATCATCCCGCTCTTCAGAAAGGGTGGCGGAGAGGAAATGAAATCCAGAACTTTCGATATTTACACGCGAACCCCAGTTTAAATACGGATGAACTTCGCTTTTTGTCCAAACTTTGGGTAGGTATGTGAAAATGCAAAATTTTGAGGACGATAATAAACTTCATTTAAATGGCTGGAAGGTTCTGTGGTAAGAGGCTTGAAGGAGTGCGTTTGTATGGTAAACAATTTTACTCGTAAATATTAGTGGCCTGAAAAACACTGTAACAGGAATTATAAAGAGCTATGAAAATGCAGCTGTCAACTACGAAAAAATTGTCATTATAAAATGTACTTAAAAGCTCACGATTTAAAATCCAAACTAGAATGGTAAAATATTTGCAGTGCCGGAGCGGTGCTTCTTGAGCGATGACCTTGATATATAAACCATGGTAGATAAAGTCAGCAAGAACAGTTCCCAGAAGAATAAATAGATAAGAATAAAAACGTATATTGATATATGGCAGTAACTCTTCCTTTAAAAATCTTGTAGGTGCTCAGACACTCAGAACCTTCAAAGCCTCGGAGCCTCGGAATTATCTTATCCCTCATTTGGCCCTCTTATTTTTATTATCTTCATATCTTACGCTGCACATACATAGTGTATATACCTATGTACATTATGTAGTAGCGGATTCAAGCCCCGATCATAACCGAAACTTTGACTGAAATTGTGTCTCTATTAATGCAAAATAGCTTTTATTTTGTTTGTCACTTCGAATTATATTTGCATGCAGATTGGAGTTTCACTGAATTAATCTTGATTGAAATGGCTATTAACGATTCCGGGTAGTCATAACCTACAACGATTTTCACTTTGTTGGTAAGTTCAATTTTGAAAGTTCATTTTATATTACATTTCGTTTCGAGTTATGAATAACGTTTGGTATTGTAGTTACTATCAGTACAACTATTTTGAGTTTTTTTTTGAGTTTTTTTTATACGTAGTCCCACACTAGTATTGATCCTGTATCGCAGGTACAGCATACAGACATATAATTTCACATACACATCACACCCAGACTAGAAACCAACATTTGTGGATCGCACAAATATTTGTTCCGGGAATCGAAGCCTCGACACCAAGCGCAGCAGTCCAATTGCTCAGCCACTACGCCAAGTGCCGTCACTATTGCCTTGATTTTAAAACTGAACTGGACACTCGAATACTAAGGAGTCTAACATCATTGGTCATATCAATAACATTCTGTAAATACAAAATAAAATCCGTCGCGTCGAAGCTCAACTTTCCAAACAGAGTTACTATAGTCTCACCACACTTCGAGTAAGTATCCCCGTACTTTCATCCAGAGCAGTGCCATAGTAGGGCAAAGGGGGCGAATCAACACGGCAGATTGTTAGCCCCGGGCTTGCGGCACGAGCTCCATCAACCCTAGCCGTGCTCATCGCCGGGGGCTGGTGTGCAGACTGTGCACCCATCTCACTGCTTCATAAAAAATGACCTATAGATTCAACTTTAATATAATGAACGAGATGTATGGCTTTGGTCCTTTTCTGTTATAATCTTCGATGAGTAATGCGCGATGCATCCAAACACAGTAAAGACAAATGGCTTGAGTTTACTATCCTTCAGAAATACAAAAATATAGCAACGTTATGAAATTATTTAAATAATAATCAATCTTATTTTTGTTCATTATGGTTTAGTTTCGATTAATGCGTAATTGACATAGGACCTCAAAACTTAAATAAGCCACACCTTTTATTGGTGCTCTTATTTCACTGGCTGATTTCAAGGCCGTTACCTTTAATTTAATAGAGTATTGATCGAAGGTTATAATAAATGTTTGTAACCTTGCTTTTAATTTAACCTTGATTTGATTTTAATTGACATCAATTAAAAGCAAATAAAAAAGATTATATTAATGTCGTGTGAGCGTTAGGAGAGTCTAAACACCGTCAGCTCACTGATTTGTTAATTATTATTTCATTAAAAAAGAGTGTTATAATACAGCGCCCTTACCTTAATTACCTTCTTATTATGACATAGTAAACGACACTACTGACCATGATAAGAAAAATGTTGTATTGCCATGTAAAGCATTTAACAAGACAAGCCACGAAATAAGTTACTTCCACTTAGGTAACCAGTTAAGTTAGTGTATTTTGTTAGTTACTGCATCACTAAGGAAAGCTCAAAACCGTGCCTACATAATAATATAACCAAAAATGATCTAAAATAACCCTTATGCTCCCTAAAACCCTGCTATCAGAGTCATTTGTTGCGGTCCGCCGGTCGTGCATTTGAGTGTTAGCACAAAATCATCCATAATAAATAAAATGTACTCATATTTTACACGTCGTCGGCTTGTGCAGGTCGTAAAGCGTACGTGTCATTAGCAAAAACGTGTTTTACATTAAAACCGTGTTGTAAACTCATTAGGTTTTCAGCGTTCTGTTAAAGTGAAGCAGTACCGTAAATACTTTCTGATTACAGCTGGAACAGTTTCGAATTTATTAATTGGAGCTTAAGTTGATATCTTAAATAGAGTTAATTTAATGCCTGGAGCGGCTGCCAGTTAAAAGTTGGAGGCTGTGGGGGCTTAATTTTTTTTTTAATTTATACCTAAGTGTCTATTAGACATCTATCAGATTATTTTAGTGATGGTTATAACAGAAGAAGTAAACTTAGAATTGATCTGTGGATTATTAGATATTAGTTGGTAAAAGAAACTTGCATTTTTTTTCGAAAGACTTAGGAAAAATATTCTGCATAAAAAATATAAGTAAATAAATTGAAATAAAAATAAAAATATTATATATCAGTTTTTTTTATTTTGTACCAGAAGTTTCAGGCATAGTCGAGTACATCTGCATTATTCCTTTGGAGTCGTATATTCACCCTAAATTCTATTTACAGTTTATGTAACGTCACGTACTTAGCACGTGGTAGGCACGTAATGCATTTTGGCGCATAGCCAGGCTGTTTCAGCAACGTCTATCCGATCCCCTTTCCGTCCGATTTGCAGGACGGTTCACCAGTTCTATTCCGAAGGTCTCACGATTGGTTTCATCCTGTGTCAGATCCGGAATCGAGTTTCGATTCATTGTAAATGCTGTTTATAATTTTGTCTGGTCTGGTGCATTGATAGCGCAGTTTGTTTTTCTACACTAATATTATAAAGAGGAAAACTTTGTTTGTTTGGTTGTAATGAATAGGCTCCGAAATTACTGAACTGATTTGAAAAATTCTTTCACTGTTTGGAAGTTATGCTATCCCCGGGTGGCATAGGCTACCTTTTATCCCGTAAAAATGTATGGTTCCCGCGGGATAGTAGTTAATGCGGATGAAACCGCGAGGTGCTGCTAGTATTATATAAATTCTAATACTCACATACCAGTATTGTTTAGTAAGTAAGTAAGTATTACACAAGTACAATTAATTATATTTTATTTTGTTTCATCGTTTTGTTAATTTTTAACTTTAACTTTGACTACATTGTCTGAATTACGCACCATATAATAATATACATACTTGAAGAGATACTCTCCTAAACAATTCTCCTAGAGTTCATTACACCGTTTTTACATTTCAGTATCCGAAGTTTCTCTATCACTGAGCAAAACTCAGAGATTCTCAGAAACTTTGGGTTAATGCAGCCATTACGAAGATGAGAAAGTAATTCAGATAAGCTACGAAATCAAGTTTTTTATCACGTTAATTTTGAAGGTTACACTGAAAGTAAGACGTTGTATAAAAACTTGCGCCCAGGGAAATCATGGGAATCGACGTCTCGATAATAAGAAGCACTTATAGAGCGACACGCTCGGTCGCTTACGTAAATACGCACTTGGTGATTTCCTTATGTGAGATCGACTTACGTAATTTCTTGTCCCCGCTCGTAAATAATGCCCGCATTGTGTTTGACACTACCCCATTTGCTTTGATACAGTAGATGTAACAAGATTAGGATTAAGGTTTGTATATTCAGCTGGAAGTGGAAATTGCGTTTATGGACCGCCGTCTGCGAACTCCCGAGTTCTTTGAGTGCGGAGCACTTAAGTGTTGCGATGAGACTATTTGCATTCGGTTCTATTAACTATATATTTTGTTTGTATGCCAGACAAGATACAACATTGAATAATATGTCTTCTTTCGCAGGTCTAAATAAGTTTTGGCGACCAAAGTATTTTTAACACGTATATATTTTTTAGTTTTAGTGCTGGAGAAGATAACGAATACTAAAGTCCTGAGAAAGTTTTAAGATCAACCGTGTATCAATATCCAATATTCATTTTAATGAGCCGTAATAGAATGAAAAATTCATCAATTATCCGGAGTGAAGCTTCCTATTTATTTATTAGATAAGCACCATTAGGATCCAACTGCAATGGCTTTAGACGCGTAATCATTACCCATTCATGGCAGTAAAACCTTCTCACGTTTTTTATGAGTGTAATCTATAAAAAAACTGGCGGTAAACCTCCGTGCTCGTAACCGTTCAGCTGCGGAGGCAATTTAACAAAAAGCCTAAATAGATACGTAAGTGGATGATAAAAATTGGATGCGATTCGCTTTCCTAATCGTTGCTGTGCTCGGGGGAAATCACAAAGTAGCTGCTCTATGTAAGATGCGAGCCTTGCGGGTAACAATGTAAATAGGCCGAAAAATATTTGATCTTAGTTCGTCCTGGAACAAGTGCGTACCTGAGAGACACTCGTAGGGACGATTTCGCTTACAGAATGCTTTTCTACATGTGCCCTTAATCAGTGAATTTGTACTTAAGGGCAGTCGCTTTAGGTTCGAAATGCTTTGATATTACTATAATATAAGTACTTGATTCTCATCCAATACCATCCTAAGCAATATGGCGATGGGCATACCTGTGTTCATTTTCATTGCTATCTTTCATGTCAATGTATAACCTGTAGTACGTGTCTCGTGATTACTGTTCTAGTTGAAACATGCATTCAGAATTATAGTGAACCGGACGTTTTTGGAATCATCATAAACCCATCCAATCGTCGCTAGGGACGTTACAAAACTGTGGTGACCGGTTAGGATCTTATCTAACTTTGTCAATGAGCATTTAAATCAAACCGAACTCAAAGCACAGATGTCTACATACTTTACATAACATTTATTACACTATGCCTTAATTGTATCCTCAGATATAGTTTAATTCAGACGTCGGAACTCACCGGGCACCTTGTTGCAGACGTTGTGAATAGTTTCGTTTAAAAGCTAATTGCTGTTGGGCGAACATTACGGCCGAACAGGATAGTTTACAGTTGAATCCTAATTTGTAGTTAAAAGGTATCTATGCTTGGGATATGTGATACAATTATGTAGGGTTATAATTCTATTATCAATTTGGTTATTTATAATATTTATTAGACGGCTCTCACTTCTTACAATTAACATCGATCATGTTGACATTCCTCAAAAATATCCAGCTGTTCAACCATTTTAAATTCAGCCGCTTTATTTCTATAATCTCACTTCAGATACAATCTCGTCAGGTGAGATGTTTATAAGAACATCGGCCAATTTCACCAGACTGTTAATTCCCTCAGGGTATAATCTGAGATTGTCTCTTTCCTTGAATATATATCTAAGTTCGTCCAATTATGTTCACGAAAAATAAGTATTACCTGAAGACAACACTGGTATTACAATGAAAAATATTTGTTAACAGCTTTTTATAAACCGTAACATTTATGTGAAATAATAATAATACGTCATCCGCAAGAAATACAGATAAGCAATTATATTTTTAATTAAAAAGCACACTAAACTGCACTACATTTAAAGGCAACTGGTGATGAAGTTCATAATGCTGTTACAAGAAACACATTGATACATGCCCGCAGTGGGTATCGCACTCGCAACCATCTGCTTAGAAGGAGGAAGTTCTCTCAATAAGCTATCGCATGTGACGCAATATGTTCACCTAGTAAAATTCTTTTGATACAGTCAGAAGGTACGTGCGAGTTGTAAAACTGTTTGACTCACAATGATATTATGTGACAATATCGCCACAATTGTTATTATTATCGCCCCGCCTTCATAGTAAAGAACAAGATTCATTGAAATAGGATTCCGTTTCTTTGCTACAAATCCCTTTATAAAATGTTTCCACCAACATCCGCATCGTCAAAGGTATCCTTAAACATGTCTATTACATTTAGCTATTGAATAATAAACGTTGCAGCAACCCTGAATATGGCACAAGACGTGAGGCGACTCACAACAACCCGCTCGACAACTTGCAAGAATTCCATGTATACCTCAACGTATATTGCTCTGTGTGATCTAGACGTTAAGGCTGCTTTTGGTGTTAACTAATTTTGAGTTAAGTCACCCTTTAATACTGACAAGAAAGTTTTTAAGCCGGGGTTTTCTCAATTTTCTGGATAATTTTCAGGCCCCTTTCATTGTCACTTTGAAATGTGTGCTCGAAATAGTCAAATAGGTGTCGCGAAGTAATTTATGTCGGTTCCGAGGGAAGCCGCGATATCGAGCGTGTATTTGACAGGAAGTTTTTCATCTAATTCCAATTGGCGTTCCAATGATATAATATATGGAAAGTTATTTCATAAGACACCTTTGAAATTTTAGTTCATACCAAATTGGTTGAGTTTGTCGAGTTGATAGGTAATTTGTTGCCGAGTTTACTAATAAATATTAATTTTGGTAATATGTATCGAGAAATTCCGCCTACATTATGTAGGGAATCTCTTTAATATATTAAACATCTCTCTCTTTAATACATTAAACATTGTATTGTAGGGAATCTCTCAATACCTGTCAAGTAGCCTAAGGTATAACAGAATTGATGAGGCTACCTTATAACACTTCTGGCGTTATCATCAGATCATTTATATATATACAACACAATTTTAATAATATTATCAACTATCTGCAACTATTAGCTACATTTATCCTACAGGAACTGTACTTTTTCCGGGATACAATAAAAAGCAACCCTCTCAATCAAGACACGAGTGTGTTGTCTTGAATGAGCAACATAATCTTGGAAGCACGAACTCTCGCTACGAACTCAAATCAAAGTGCAATAAAAATGTACCATCAATTCACCGACCGAAGCAGACATTTCACACGGACTCGTCGCAATAAACCTGATTTCATTGCACACATCGCACAGCCCCCGATGATCGAATGAGCAAAGCGAACGTTAGAAAGGTCGCAAAACTTTAGTACCACCCCATAAAACAACAACGTCATAATAACAAGCAAAAATACAAACAGCGAGCGCGATGGGCTTTCAGCACGGCAAATATTTAGACAAGTAATGGCGTAACCCGTCGAAGGAAAATAAAATACAATTAAATGGAGTATGTTTCGAAATAACTGAATACGTTGTGCAAAATAAATATGATGGATGATACGTGGGATAATAAACGCGGCTCTTCAAGGTACGTTGAGGTTAATGATGTAGTAAAGATTTATTTTTATGCGGTAAAAGCGAGTTATAAATAGTAATGATCATCCTGGGGCTTTAGATCTGTAGTATTGATTTATAAGTTACTAGTTGTTATGTACTAGTTGTTACTAGCCTGCAACTATGTCCACATAAATGACATAATTATTATCACAATATAAAGTTCTAGGTACATTGCGCTTAACGTCGGTACAATCCTATATCCTTTTCCAAGATTCAATATGTGTCTATACCAAAATTTCGTTACTATACGTTTCGACCATTCACGAGGAAAACTGAAATTGAAATAACTATAATATAATAATAATAATAATTCAGCCTGTATCTGTCCCACTGCTGGGCAAATTAAAGTAAAATAAAATATTTGTTAAATAATTATATACGTAAGTTTACGACCATCTGCTAAGAAATTGTATCTATCTATATATATAAAAATCAAATGCTGTTCGTGTCTCTCGCTAAAACTCGAGAACGGCTGGACCGATTTGGCTGATTTTGGTCTTGAACGATTTGTGGAAGTCCAGGGAAGGTTTAAAAGGTGAGTTTTATCACTACTCCACGCGGACGAAGTCGCGGGCACAGCTAGTAATATAATAGATACATTTAATATACCTTTTTAGACACTGGTTCTACGTAATTCAACAGAAACCCAACACTTATAGGTAGACTAAACAATTTGTGTCGTCCACCAGCACCGTCCCGACTCAAAGCTTGTGTTGCGTCGCGTCGCAACACAAAGTTATGCTAACGTCGCGCTCTGTGCAGCTTACATTATCGTAAGCGGCTTAGTTCGCTCAGCCGACTCGAGATGCAAATGATTGCGCTCGCGTTATCAAATGTTGTTTGTTGCTACGACGTTCCGAGTCAATTTCGTTGCAGGTCCCACCCTTTTAACCCTATCTTGGAATCTCTTTCACATGTCCTCTAATTTGAAAAGTCGTCAGCTAGGTACGCTTTCTTTTAAATCTACACTTTTCACTAATGTTATGAAAAGGTAGCTTGTTTGTGAGTTTGTTGAGGTAATCTCCAGAACCACTGATCAGGATCTGGAAACTGTTTCATTACTTAGAAGCTGCATTATCCCTGAGTGCTTAGATTATGTTTTATTCCGGGAAAATGTACGAGTTGTTGCGGGAAATCGTGAATTACGCGCGTAAAACTGAGGAGCGCAGCGCTAGCTTTACCGTGTAATTTACTTGCTTAGATTTAATGTGGTTTAGTTTTTTTTCATAAATATTATCTTATTGTTTCGCAATAACTTGTATTCGTGATGTTTCGTCATGCTTCAAAAACTCATAGCAATTATTATATAACTCGTGTGTTAACATCATATTATGTAGTATAGCAATTACAGTGTTGTTATTCTTGAACATATATTTGTTAAAGTTATTAGAGAAGAATTTATTTGTTCATTTATACAGCTACTCGAGAATGAATAAATAGCATTTGTTGCTGAAATATCGGAAAAGATTCTAATCCAAGTTCTCGTGATTTGGTGACGAAAGAAACGAGAAATGGAAGAAATTATGGTAAGAAATAAAATCTAAATAATATAATGCCTACTACAAATGAAATGGTATTGTTGACAAAAAAAACATAAGTACCTGAAGGTCCTTTACTTGCAAAAATTCTAGTTTGAATGCAGAGTACTTCCACCGGTCCGTTCAGCGCAGATGTTAAACTTTGCTCTCAAACTTTTTACTCGAACCGAAATAGAAAAATCCTAATTCTTCTTTAAAACTACTTAGAAAACATCTTTCTTGGTTAATATTATACGCTTAGCCAAGTTTAAATGGCATGCGTTTTCAATAGACTGCAAAATTACTTTCACTAAAATTGTGCATTTTTTTAAATATTTCAAGGCGTTTGCCAGCAAACTGGTTGCACAATGCACATGCACACTATACATTTACTGGAAGATTTGGGTGGTGGAGTGTGGAACTTCATGTCTTCATTTTATAATTATATATTAAACATTGCAAATTAATCTAACATTTTCACCTACAAAAATGAGATGAAGCTAAAGTTGTGATTTACGTTTAATAGTCAAATGGTACAAATGGTAGTATATCGCGAGGCGTGCACTAGGTCCGACATTTTTATTGTACTTACACTTTCGAATAAATAAATAATCAATGTTAAGAAAATTTAATTAAAATCTCACACGTTGCTGTTAAAAAAGTCAGTGTTAATTCCGCAAACTAAGTAAACGTTGAAACTCCTGAATTAAACCATAAAAAAATGTTCGACGAACAAACGTAATGCTATGAAATCCTTAAGACGATAATATCACAAATTGCGCAAAAACCTATATCAGGTAAATATTTCGCCTACAAAGAGATATCATCTCTTTGTTAATACCAAATCCAAACTGAAGTGAACTACCTCGCTCCGCACCCTGTAGCCCATCTAATTGCTACACGTGGCGAATAAAAATGTAGATGTGTTCAAATAACATCAAATCACATAACACAAGATACTGCATTAACAGAGGAACACGTAGCGAGAGCGAACGGAACCTCGAGTGTTATGAAGTAAGATAATAAGCCAGAATAGGGCCTTCATATAACCGCAAGGTGGGCCCGGACGTGCTTGCAATGCGTAACGTGCTTTTCCTAGTAGCCGCGTAAAAAAATAACATTACAAGCAGCGATATTTTCTTTCAGACATCTTTCAGAAATAAAACACGACTTAATAACGGAAAGAAATCATAAATACCGCTGTACAATTCCATCGTTGAAATTAAAACAGGTGAACCGCGCGCATTAATTGAAAACCGAAAAGTGTCTGAAAGAAATGTAATTTAAGAGAAGCATCTTTTAGAAACGATAAGGAAAATGGCAGTTTTAAAATTGAGGGTGAAGAGGGAGAAAGAAATTGCACTTTTTTCTCCTTCTTGAAGGCCTCGGACGAGGGCAATTTGGAGGAGATTAAATCCTGAGCTCAGCCGAGCATGGCCGAGTGGGCCGCGCACACGAGTGCGATTTCCTCTGTCTTCAAAACCAACCCGAGACGACGGCAGAAATGTCCCTGGAGAACAGGATACAAATATTATACAGCACTAATACATTTTTCGGGAATGATTAATGCTTTTGGTTTCTAGCCAAACTTGACACGCCCGAGGCGTTTTCAAAAGGCCAGACACCGGGCGAGATGCTAACGTAGAATTCGATTCATCAAAGTGCACACCACTATAATTATTGGGCCCTAGATCAATCTATGTCAAATAATATTAATAAGTGCAAAATCGATGTATCAAATAACGGACGCAATGAAGAATTAATTAAAAAAAATAAATAATAAGAATAATTTATTTCGATAAACAGATGCCATCATTAAAAATAACGGGATAAGAGCGTTCTAATAACCGATTCCGATGAATATTTTTGACAAATACTAGTTGGCTAATCTTTCGCTACGATGCTTGCACCAAAACTATTAATGTCAGAGCTTACTGGCTGAAATATCAAAGCGAAATAACATGTGCTAAAATAGCAGCAGCCTCAATTTATGCTACATAAGAGCTTGGAGACACTAACCAATGAATATATTCCCCTCACATTTCAGAAAAAAATATAAATGCTACGAGTGACTTTGATTTTCGACTCCTACATGCTTTATCACACGTTCACACAGCAGCTTTCGAACAGTATTGTAATATTACTCACTGACACATTTAAAGCTTTCTTACTGAAATAAGGCCTCGTACCACTGCGTCACTGTTCCTGGATTTCCTCCTTACCTTTATTCATATAGCGATATTGGACGCTAAGAATTGGTATCTATTTCGGGACAATTTGAATATTTCCGCGTGCGAGGGGACGTGATATTAGACAGCTTTTTTTAAATGACTTTCACGGTTATATTAAATGTAGCGTTTGGTTATTGCTGCAGTGCTAAAGAAGAGGTTATTCGTTTTAATGTTTATTTTTTATAAACGTTTATATATATCTCGCTGTATTAGTTGACACGTTCGGAGGTTATATAGATGTTTGTAAGATTAATGGAGTGGAATTTTGAATGTCTGTCAAGTGTTGATAACAGTACAATTTACGGTGATAGCAAGATGATCTGATGATCAAGATGGATGGTAGACAACGGAACTATTCACAGACTGACAAAAAGAAAATGAAAAAGAATAAGTTAAAAAATGACATCCCCGTAGAGTTCCTTGGGTGCTGTCTTCTCTAACGGGCGTATTCCGAAGCACTGGTAGAGTCAACGGAGTTTCCTTTCCCTGTCCAGAATATTGGTATAGTGCTTGAAAGGGAAACATCCCTTTTCAAACTCAAACCATAATGAATTACTATTTAATTTAATTTATAATATTTAAAAGGCCTCCCCTCACGATAGTGAGGGGAGGCCTTTGCCCAGCAGTGGGACAGTTACAGGCTGAATTATTATTATTATTATATTATAATACTTTATGTTTTATAGTTATCTTTGTTAACGAGAATTAGCTGTCTGACTTGTAAAAGTGCTATTTTATTGCCTATTGACAATAATTGCTAGACTTCCACTAACAGTAGACTGATATTGTTTGGAGTCACATCAATCAGTTTGGAGTACCCAATACGTATTTTAGAAATACTTATATGAAATATGTACATTCCTTTTTTTTACTATAAACTTTAAGTTAAACCAACACCGATCTAAGACGTTTCTCGTCCACATACTTCAAACGCTAGCTACAAATCAACTGTGCACAATAAAGGGGAAGCCGTCTTACTGCATCCTGTCCTTTATTAAGGTGCCTGAGGAATGCTCCGTACAAAGGCTTTGAGTGGCCGCCTTGGTGACGTAGAACTTTGTCGCGGCGACATGCCGCCGGTCGTGCCTAGGGAAGTTGTACCTCGATTTGAGAGTATTTTATGTGAAAAGGATCTACTAGAATACCAATGTTGGTTGCGGCTATTTCGATTCAAGCAGTTTTATTGGTTTATTGCATTTAATATGATGCAGCCATTGGGTTCCTGAAAATTTTTAACGTTAAAGGCTGGCACTAAGTCTTTCACGTTCTTTAACGTTTGTACTTGTGTTCTTTAACTGACAAAAAATTATAGAGTTAACTTTTATTAGCTTTACAGTTAATAAACGACAAAAAATTAACAATAAAAATATTAACATCACAGCCACCTGTTAAACAGTAATTAACGCATGTGAGTCAAATAGCTCATTACTCCTAAAATCTGGGTTCAAATTCCTCCGCAACAGTACCTCACCCCGGAGCATTCATAAAATTCGAAACGCGTCACGGTTGATGAAAATTATCTCAATAGCTACTTGAATTTACAACCGCATCGTAATGTTGCAGTGTAAAACAGTGATAAAGCTTTAACGACGACGACGGTGAGTTCATTCGCTTAGGCGTCACTTGTGTGACTGTCTCACAGACAGAATCGTTGTGCCATCAAATCCAATAGTAACTGTATCAATAGCTATAAATTCTACATGGCGATATTGTCGCGTTGGTACGATTAGTTGCTTTTGCATAAGATACTCATCGTATGCATAGTTTATAGATTGCCATTAGCTGTGGGATATGACGTCACTGATGTGGATCTAAATTGATTGTGGATAGTTTTAAATTCTTCTTTCAATGTGATATTATAGATATCATTGTTGAACTTAGCGGGAAGTATAGACACTATTTGTGATATTACATACCTAAAAATGGGTCTAATTCACGCACAAACTAATAGCTAAATATATAATTTTGACATGCTTCGATGTTTCGGCCGAGTTACATCGATCGTGGTCACGAGAGATCTTTCGAGAAGAATTCTTCTCGTGACCACGGTCAATGTAACTCGGCCGAAACTTCGAGTATGTGCGCGAATTAGACCCATTTAAGCTAGTTAATATGTTTTCGGTTCGCGAACATTCAAGAACTACTATTTATGATGTAGAGTTAATTACGACTCAACAATCTAACGATTTACAAGTCGAAAAATGTCAATGAACTGTCACATAATTAGAAATATGATGCGAATCATAGTCGAAGGTTTAGATTATTACGTAGATTGTAACCAAGTAAATTCAACTCTATTCCAGTTGCATAAAGTCCAATCTAGACAAACATTATTACGCCAACTACTGACCCCATCGCGATTCTATAGAAACCTCCCATTTCAGCGACACTTACAAACGGGCCGATGTTATCTCAGACAGTAAACGCGGTCGGCACAAATTATAATAAAGCTTTAATTTCACTGTAATTGCTACCCACCGGAATGGGTAATAGGGTCTTTTATCATTTGTTGGGTACTACCCCACAGTAAATACCGTGATGATAGTGGAATATTATTGCGGTAAATTTACTAAGGCATTTAAATGATTTCATATCAATGTCCTTTGACGACAATCAAAGTAATATAGGCTTACCTAAATGAAACGTTACATTCTGTGTTTTTTCCGTATCCGTATTAAAATGTGATATTTTATTGATATCACTGTAATAAAAAGACAATAATGTCAATAAAAAACGCTTAATGGCCTAAGTTCTTTAACAGTATAGATTGCCGTAGTTTTTCGTTTTAATCTCTGTTCGTGACATAGACAACACTTAATGATCATGATTCTTATAATTAATAATACGTATTTCTTTTGTTACAGGTAAGAAACAAGCTGAAATTGTTTATTCACTGGGTAAGAAAACCGAACAAACGTAATCAATATTTGAAAAGGGTTATATTAATTTAATACCCACTCACGTTACGTATTATATAAAATATTATTAGAACATAGCGCTATAAAACGATGAAAAACCTTCACACTGCTAAAAAGAAGAGAACAGAGCCAGAAAAAGGAGGTAGAGGAGAGTGAAAAAAGAAGTCTTTCATATTATAACAAGTAGCTTCCTGAACGAAACATGAAGACCACGGGCAAGACCAATGCAGTCTGTTTGCTTTAGAATTCCTACGCTTTACCGTTGCCAAGCTATTGGGCAAAGCGTTTGGATTCTAAAACGAAAGAACTGTTGTGCTACAAAGCTACGGTGCTACGCCGCTACGGTGCTACGGGGCTACGAGCGTCTACGAATGTCTACGGGGATTAATGATGAAAGCAGGGTAATTAAGCGTTTGATTGTGCCTTTGTTTGTTTGTAAAGCGAAAGGTAATTTCTTTGGAGATATTTCCGTATTTTCTTTTAGTACATCACTAGTAATAATAGGCAAGTACGACGGAGCGTAACTATAAACTATAAACTTGTAAAAAGTTAGAATTCAACAAAAGCATTCAGACTAAAAATAATTCCTACGGTATAAAAATACCTCACAAACAATTTACATACCATTTCGTTTCTGGTGTTGATTCTACATACACAGACGTTCTTTAACAGAAAACGCTTATTCCTGAACACTATTCGAACAAACAGTCCTGCAGAATGGAGTTCTTTATACTGAAAGTGTCGCGGGACATTTAAATGCATTAAGCCCCACCTAGTCGAGTATTCAGGGGTATGTTCGAAGTTATAGAGATGTGCTGTGTTTCCGGCTAAGTTGCTCGTTCATATTTTGCCGGATACAAAAATATGTATTTATTATGATCACTTGTTGTTATTTGTGCTGCATCAGGTTATTTATGTTTATCTATAACATTTTCTCTATGTATGGTATGTTAAACATACATAATACATAAATTTCTGTGGCGATCCACAATGGCCGAGACCGTCATAGATGGCGACGGATCGTGCAAGCAAAAGTTGTACGGGTACATCACGACGCTCAGCAATGAGCAAATGAATGAAGGAGAAAACATACATATAAAGCATGTTACATACAAAAAAGTTATAATTGCATCGTGAATAGTTCATAAACTCATTTAAATCACAACTCCAAAGGGCTTTATAACCGCTATAACTTAGTATCAACTGGGACCGAGGATTTAACGTATCTTCCAACGCTGTGCCTGTAAACGGTCACCCAGTGTGTGCCGCTAGGGACGTTTCTCAACTTTGGTGGTCGGTTAAGTCGAACTGTGCCGACAAACGCATCGGCTAAAACTGAACACAGCATCTCTAGTTCAGAATTTTATGGGCCACGACGATAGTCTGTCGGATTACTGGCCTCGTTAGACCGACTCCCACAGGTTTACGGCCCACCATTGAACGATTTAGGTGTATTGGTTTTGTAAAGATTTTATGGCCACCCAGATTTAGAGCGAATCGGTCGCTTAAGACCCATTTGAATAGTAATCTTTTGACTGCACTATAATCTATGTCTTATTTTTAAACTAGCTGTGGATCGTGGTTTTACCCGCGTTGATTATCCCGGGTGAACCAGCGGGGTGCGTAATAAATAAATCTGAAATAAAACCAACTTACTGCTTATAACTTTAGCTATCTGTCAGCCCCGTAAACGCCGTGTGTAGTGAAAGCCCCGTTACAATCAGTTCAGCCGTTTTGAAGATTAGCCGAAACAAACAGACATGCATACAGACAGGCAAAAATTTAAATGATAGGTTTTTATTTCATTCGTACCGTATATTTTCATATGCAGTTACTTAATTGCTTACTATCGTATTATGTATTTATTTAATTGATGGTCCAAATAGACGCTTCAATGTTATTTGTTTGGTATATGTGATAGATGTCTGTCTTGATTTACAATTATCATTCCTGTGGGATTTGTGATTTTGATAAATGTAGAAAGATAACGATTGGAAAGTCTAACCCAAAACCCTTTGGCAGCGTAAATACTGCGTAATACTGTGTTACCTAAGCCTTATATATTAATATAGCCCTTTTTACATGGAATAATTTAGGCCTTATGCTAACTAATGAGCTTTAGTAAGGAAACAAATATCATTTCAGCTGCGCTGTAACAAGTTTTCGTCATATCAAGTCTAAAATTACTAAACTTGTACCAACATTAAGGAATTGCGCCTAATTGAATATTAGATCTGCCTAAAGAGCTAAGTTTCTACTTGATGGGGAATAATATATATATAATAGGGGAAGCTTACGTCGCTTAGTTTCTCTCTTGTGTTTTCTTAGCTGTGTACTACATTCTAAGTTGTGCTAAGTTTTAATGTAAGACATAAGTTAGTAATGTCCTAAACGCTTTCCCTTCCTTCTGAAATGGTTAAAGGGTGATAACTGATACACAACTCGTGAACGGATGTTCCTTTAGTTTGGTTAGAATGAAAGAAAAAACACGACTAAGAAGAAACACATTTATTTGAAACTATAAACACACAAAAAACGATATAAAGAATATTGAATTTTTACTTTTTACTGTACTAACTTACTTGCCCTATAATACCTATGTGACTATCGGGCAAGTAAGCTTAGTGAGACCGCTAAAAAACTAAATTCTCATAGCCCCGCAGCAGGCATCATCTAAAGACCAAACCAACGAGACTAGACTTTTCTTTAACCATTGAATTTTTTGTTTTAATAGGTACATTTTTAATACTTTTTGACCATAGGAATTTTTTATTCATCTCTGACTTTGTTTTTAATTTACCTAAGTTTAAGTTCTTGTATAACTTTCACAAGATTTATGTAATAACATTTTACTTTAAAAATGAGTACTGAATCAAATCAGCTCTAAACTCTGAAAGGCTCTTTTACTCCGATTCTATTTACGCCAAAGGTTTATATTATATTCTTCTAAATTAAGTTAGTTCAGTTAGTTACAGAGGGTCTCTGCATCTTCTTAATTTGCAAGAATAGAAAGAAAATTCGAGAAACTGTAAAGTTTTCAACGCCGGTCCTTTGCGAATTCATTAAGGGTCTAATTTCACCTATCTATAAAAGAGCGAGATTCGTTATCACTACTCCTGGATATCTCATATTAAGCCACCAATTGCGTCTGTCTGTTTGTGTAAAAATATCTCGGAAAATATTTACATAACCGATTTTTTTTTGGATTTCATTGTATTTTAATGTAAAAATAAAATTGTGTGTTAAGGTTTGATATTAAATGTATTTTATTTTGTTAATGAGTACAGAAGGTTTCAGTGTTTAATTTCCGTGCGGTTTATGGAAAGAAAATCTATGGCTATGGGTGATAATAGAGG
Organism: Hylaea fasciaria; assembly: GCA_905147375.1. NCBI lineage: Eukaryota > Metazoa > Arthropoda > Insecta > Lepidoptera > Geometridae > Hylaea > Hylaea fasciaria. The sequence goes on from LR990194.1 coordinate 925,619, forward strand.
CAGGCGAATGACATATTACAGTGGTCATCAGTGGGCATCGAGCGTGGTGGTTTTAAGTCTCTGGTCTTATTCTAGGGTAGGTAATGAATAATTCTTTGTTCCAACAGAAACACAGTGGCACATTTTGTAGCTTTTGGTGAGAGCTTTCAAGTGACGGCGCCGTAATGAATGAATTTGCATTTACTTGAAAATTTGCGTTTTTTAGAAAGGTGTTAGTTGGAAAAATGTTTTTAATCATTTTTTTCAATGAAGACGTGTTTCTAATTATTCGTTAACTGACGGTATTAAATAAAAATTATAATGTCGATAATTAGTAATGTCCATAATGTTATAGGCATAAAATTAATAAACCGAAAATCAATTATTAAAAAATAGCATCAATAAATTATTAAAAATACAAGGAACAATACTAGTACAACGGACAGTCTGACACTAATAGCAATCTCTTCAAGGTAATCTTTAGTTGTACAAATTTAGCGTTACCATAATGGCCACAGTAATTATATTTTATCATAATTGCACAGATTGGACACTCCGTACTCAAACCCACGTAAGAGAGAGACGACACGCTCAAATGCAATACAAATTCCCGATCATGCTATCTCGCTTTAATTGAGATTGCCCCTTTTAATATAGGTCTTCTTAAAAAATAGGAAACCTCACAATTTGAAATAAAATATAACTCACAAAAAATCTGTTGTTGCCAGCGATTTATTGTCAAGCGCGTGTACAATCGGCGTCAAAAACGATAACGAAAATGAAATGTTTCCGCGGTCCCGTGGGGCTGTCGTTATATTCGTTGATATTTGTTATATTCGTTAGAGCCGTTATATCCGCCGTAAGCCGCGCGATCCCTCAATCAGAGAGGATTATGCCGTTGAGTTCTGTTCTGTTCGGTGCAACGGTTGTGTAATTGTTTTTCTGTGAACTGGTTGACGAGTTTCAATAACATCTGTGCTGTCAGTCTCAGGTAGGCAATCCAATACAATAACGGGTAAAGGAGGCGGAATGAGAGAAATAATGGACATACATAATACCTAATATGAAAGTCATACGACATCTTAAATTACATGACATAAAATACCTATTTCTTACTACTGTATTTATATTTTGTTACTTGTGTTGTAAAATTTTTGTGGAGGGAGTGGATAGAAATTTAATTATACACGATACATTAATTATCTTCTTTGTTTATCAAATGAAGTAGTGTCGGTCACTGGTACCAGAGCTTGTCTTAACTTTGGCTTAATGTTAATGTGAAAAAATAAATCACAACGGACACCAAATCGCATCTTTACTTGTGACCTACTTAACCCGTCGCGTGACTCTCTAAGGGTAGTTTAGGATTGTGTTTTGTGTATTTTTAGCAATAAACTATGTTGCTCTATTCTAAAACCCCCATGCCTCGAAATCCCTTCAAAGTCCACATCGATGCAAACTAGACAATCCCTCCGCCCTTTCTCGTTTCATTTCAGCGAACATAAAATTATTGTAAGCTCTATATCATCAAGAAAGCCGGCCTCTAACAAAGCGATGGCAAATGAAGGGTTCTGGATTAAATTCTCCGTACAATGACACCGATCCGACTTGCTTGACAGAGGAAACGAACATTCTATGGCTTTGGTAATTGAATCCATGGGGCTATATTAAATTTGCTTTTGGAAGACTTAAAAATGTTTGCCGTTTTTCGGTGGGACCTCTTTAGGTTTTTGTATAACGCTGAAAAACGTGAAAATCTGATCTCATCTAGTTAGTCGTAGCAGTTTATTGGGGAGGTGCCGCTAGTTGGGTGCCAACTGGGAGAAATATTTGGGCTACCTATGTGTTATCCAACTGTTGTATGCTCGTATGTAGCATCTTGTAATTGCTAGGTTATGGTCTAACTAATAGGAAAATGTATGGGTCCTACCGCTATGCTAACTAATGTTTACCTAAATTACCTGTTCGAATGTGAACGGTAGATGTTAGATTGGGAGGTAGGGTACTAAAGTGTCTGGTAATCTACCTATCGCAAGTAGAAAATGTGTCCCCATATCCCTATCGGGGTATTCCAGTAGTAGTCCTTGAAAGCCAGTCCCATTGTAGGCTGAGCACGTTCAACACCTTCAACCACATCGTCACTTAAGACCATGGAGTTAGTGGTCAAATGATACCCGAAAAGAATAAATATTTAACCACTGCTATAATTAAAACCACACTTAAAAGGTATCCATTCCGACCACACAGGAGCCCCATTATCATCAAACGCAAAGAACAAACAGACAGACCGACTACGTCACTGGGACGTGGTTGGAGAAAATTTCAATCCACGTCGGCAAAGCGGCTGGCGCGGTGCCAACTGGAACGCGCCTTTTGTGCAACCACCAATCAGCTGACAGACGAAACTGAGTTTGGACGAGGTGTGTGAGATCTTGGCCTTGTTTTTTTTTTTAAGACCATATGTCAAGCCACTGTTGTTAAGCGTCACATCTGTCCGGAACAGTTGAAGATATTCACCCAGAATTTTAGATGACTATGCTCCGTCTTACTATGCGCCGTCGCGGTGCGCGGAGTCGATATAAAAAATACCCAATTTTTTTTATTAAATTTGTTTTCAATGATGTTACTTACATATACAAAAGTGTAATAACGTCTCTATTTGTTTGATGTCAGACTCAAGCCGGTGTGTATTCTCGTATACATGACACACACACCCTTGCGATGATTCGCGGATCCGCGCGGTCAACCATTACGAAACGCTGACCTACAGATTACTAAAAAATCATACACTCGAATTGAAAACCTCCTCCTTTTTGGAAGTCACTTAAAAATGTTTCTACGTAAGCTGAACAACGACTTAGTCAACCTAACCAACTGACCCTGATGTATTTTCTCAACTTTGTTCCAATATTCAAAAACATAATATTATTTCGAATTCGTTCAAACCGTAATGAGATTTACTTAAACTTTCAACATTTTGTAGACTATTCAAAAATATCCTATTTTTTATCATCTCAGCTAGTTCTCAAAGCAATCAAGTTAAAACCTTTTCATCTCTCAAAAGGCAGCCTTTAATAACATAACAAGTGGCTTTCGGCGGCAATATCTCAGATCTTTATCTCGGAGCATCATCATCGTATCAGCGGCTGAGTGAAAGGCCGCGAGCTGGCGACAGGCCAACTCTGATATTGATGTCTCGATGAGTTGTGGGCCTGTGTAGCTCGGAGATGTAGGCTGGGATGTGAGAGCTAAGATATACTTGTGTTTGCGGCATACCAAGTAAGCATAAAGCTCTTTCTAACATGAGACTGTTAGTTATACACGTATAAGCGTGCAATCGTTACTGTATTTCTGTTGACTGACAACATTTTTAGCGAAATTACTACGCAAATGAGATTTAAACAGCATTATCTAAGGATAACAAGCGCAGTGCTACGCTGACGAACTTTTTGCATTAAAATTGTCTAAATATAATATTTCTATGTACGAGTACAATGTCTTTGTGCTACGAAATATATAAATATGATTTCACATGTACGCCGCGCAACGGATTAATATATGTCACTAATGAGCTTAATCCCAGGTTCCCTGTAATAATAATACTTAGAGCCAAAATTCACCAGCCAAATAGCAAGACTAAAGCCCGGACCACACTTCCGAATCTCGACGACTGTAAGAACACATTAAAATAAAGAACAACAGAGTCGTAAACACTGGTTAATATGCGCTTGGCTCGCGCAAAAACTCGCTGCCAACTGGCGGTTTGTATTGTTGTGTAAGACATTATGGAGTTGTGTACTCCGCTTTATTTCTATTACAGAAAATAGTGGTTACTCGGACTAAGAATTGCTTGGTTATCTGAACCATAGTTACTTTAAAATGTTCATGCTTTTGACACGTTAACCGTGACTTAACGCCCGTTTAAATGTTTTTTAACTCTGGCTTTACAGGCGGACTTTTGGGGAGTTTGGAAGCTTTGACAGCAGATTAATTTTTGTGATGTTTTTGACATTAGCTAAGTACCAGACAGAGATGACAATAAACTGTGTTGTGAAGGTATTGCATCGTATACTACGGAAATCAATTTCAAACAATGAAAATTAATTAAAGACAGATAACGATGGAGTGGCAGTTTTGGCTGGCTCTTACCATCAGTTTAAACTCAAGTCAGTTTCGTTACTCGGTAATACATACATAATAATAATAATTAATAATTCAGCCTGTAACTGTCCCACTGCTGGGCAAAGGCCTCCCCTCACTATCGTGAGGAGGGTTAGGCCATAATCCACCACGGGGGCCTAGTCCGGATTGGTGGATAACATGCCTCCGAAATAATTCTCGGGCATGTTGGTTTCCTCACGATGTTTTCCTTCACCGAAAAGCGAGTGATAATTACGTACATATGTTTTAACAAGAAACACATTGGTACGTGCCCGCACTGGGATTTGAACTCGCCACCTCCGTTTTCGAAGGCGCACGTTCGCCCACTAGGCTACCACCGCTAATACATACATATATCGATCGATTTCTAATGAAGAAGTCCTGTTCTCTGGTGTTAGTTTGTCAGTCCGCCCATCATGGACTTCTAACATGGCTTAACAACTGCTTTCATACAATAATTGTGAACCGATGGCTTAAAATAGCCGGACACCCATCATGTGTGTGTAACTGGGGCTGTTGCTTAACTTTGGCGATCAATTATGAACATAAAGTCAAACTTTGGCATCGAGTTGATAGAACTATGTATTAAGGTATGTAACAATTCTTATTTATAGTCCCCATATATTATTTATTTATCACCCAAATAAAGAACAAGCCAACATCATAAAACACTAGTCTATTAACGAACCAACGTAGCGAGGGGTATAAATAAAAAAACCAGTATCTTTGACAGTATTACGAGAGTCGCTCCTCTGAGACTGATATACGGCCGGCCTTTGTTTTGATCTGCAATAATATTTATGACACGGAGCTTGGGGATATTTTGAGTAGATACAGTCAATATACTAAGCTAAAACTCACTCGGCCTAGTAACTATACTATTTATACTAAATATATAAATTAATACCCAGTTCAAGTTCTTAAACTTTCGCGAAGAGAAAACATATGGACTAGATTTAAACGGGTTTAACCGGCGAAGAACAAGTTCGGGACATCAAAACCACAATTGTGTGTCTGAAATGAGGCTGGGCATAAGGCTGGTACATGGCCCGGGGAAGTGACGACAGGTGGAGTAAGGGGGTCACTGCGTGGTGGCCGAGACAGGGGAGGCTTTGGCCGTCCAACAGCAAGATGGGCCATCGAAATCGTACAAGTCATGGGTCGAAAATGGATCCGATTGGTGCAGGGCAGAGGCCAGTGGCTGACTAAAAGAGAGGCCTATAACCGGTAGTGGGAGGATGAAGGCTGCGGATGATGATGATGATGAACGGTACCCCTAGTATGCGTTTTTACTAGCTCGACATAAGACACGTCAACTAGCTCTTTGTATTAAGATTTTATTTCCATGAAAATTTTGCGTTTATAAACGCGCCGATAGGCGCTGTACAGGATCTTCATACAAAAGCGCTAGTTGACGCGTACTATGTCGAGCTAGTAATTCACGCACAAACTACGAGTAACATTAAAATATATTTTTTTTACATTTTGGCCGAGTTACCTCGATCGTGGTCACGAGAAGACTGGAGAATGCGGGTATCGCCGTCCGGAGCGGCAGGTGTTGTTTCCAACTACCCGCGTTTTGCTCTTGCAAAATATAACCCACCCCGACCATATGACCAGTTGTTCGGGTCAAATAGTCAAGTAATTCCGGCTTGTTCTATAAAAAATGTTGCTTTAAAAAATATTGTTTGCAAATTAAACCTTTAAGGAAATCTCGTATGTACCTAATCAGTCGATATATGTAGGTACAGTCAGATAAGCTCGCTGTCACCATGAGATGACTGTATTGTAGTCGGAATTTGACAGGCAAATAAAATTTCATATTTGAACAAAGGAAACTGGTTAAAAATTGAGTAGCAAGATTTGATAACTAAACGTACGTATACAATAGTATTAAGTGTAGGCGTCAAATGTTTTGAAATCCTAATAGTACATAGTATGACAATAAATTCAGCATTTCACTAAAAATCTCTAAAATATCCAACACAGCACAGAATGCGCATGAGCAAGCTTCCACAGATCCTATAAACTTGACTGCCCTGCAACGGAAGCGGGGTTTATGACAGGAGATGATCGATACGTAAGATTATCCGCTACCGAGATGTGTCAGGAAAAGTATGGTAAAACTAAAACAAAGATGGATTGCAAAGATTGATATCTTGTGAAAACTTATATTATTAGCTATAGCGTATTGTTTTTCTATTTTTTGTCAATTTATTTGTACCATTGTTTATTTGATTAAATATTTCTATGGCTATTACGTGCAGCTAGAATGCGAAAGCGTATTTAAGCTGAATATACTATGCACAGTACTGCTTGGGGGATGAATATCTACCAACAGTATGGTACTTTCCCGTGCGAAGTTTTGCTGCATACTGAATAGGCAAACCACAAGTCTTCTCGTGACCACAGTCGATGTAACTCGGCCGAAACGTCGAGGTATGTCAAAATTATATATTTTAATATTAGTTTGTGCGCGAAATAGACCCGTTTAAATACTAATTCACATAGGCGAACCACATTAAGAAATCTGGAGCATAGGGTTTGCCCCTATTTGTACCAAATAGAGGCTTAATTCCAGCCTAGGTTTGGGAGTTTCACTACAAAACGCGAGACAACAAAAAGGGAGGCGTATTAAAATATTTGCCCAATTAAAATGCGAGGCCCGAGCCAGTCAGCGAGCACGGACCCGCAGCCTTGCCCCTACTTTTTCAATGCAGTAGAAAAGCTCGAAAAACTCCGAAAAACAAGCAAAACCTAAAATGTACAACGGCGCATTATAAGGCCCCGCGCACACTAGCTCAACTTGCGCTAATGAGCCTCGTTAGGCTACGCTCACTAATCCCAGCCTCGGAAAAAGACATTTACGTATTCCCATAATAAACGCGCGGGAACAATGGTGACATGTGCTCAAATCAGAGAACTTTACACCCTATTGTTTCTGTGCAAGGTCGATTATACTCCGAGCGACGTTTTAAAATTACATATAATTTATGCGACACGTTAACGCCACGTGTGGAAAACTAGCAGATGGCAAAAGGTGGTAAACATGTTATGTTATTAATGCGGACTGTGTCTAATTTGCATTTAATTTTAAAATATGTTCTTGGTGATGTTTGTTGTTATTTTTTATGTGGAAAGAACTGCAGCTGGCTCTTATTTTAGCCAAAATATCAACATTGCAATTCTGCGTGGCAATGCAGGCAGTGAGCAGTAGGTACTTTTGCCTTGGTCAAAGTTCATTTAGATTTTTAGTTTTTAGCAATGTGTATATGTAGCTAAGTTTTATTGAATTCATACCTATCTATTTTGTTTAACGACTGTATGATTATTTATTTGTCATAAGTACTTATTTATTTTTTTGCATAAAATAACATGACTTGTGACAACAATAATAAATGAATAACTAGAATAAACAAATCTATGACAGGATTGTATGTTCTTCAGACTATGGCAGCATCCTACTAATATTATAAACGCGAAAGTTTGTAAGTATGGATGGATGTTTGTTACTCTTTCACGCAAAAACTACTGAATGGATTTTGATGAAACTTCACAATAATATAGCTTACATATCAGAATAGCACATATGCTACAATTCATAAAGATATATATCGTAAATTATCCAAACGCGGGTGAAACCGCGGGGCGCAGCTAGTAAACAATATAAATATACCATAGTCTCAAATAATAAGACACATGCATATTTTATAAACTACAGAACAAGTCAAGATAACAAATTATGAACATAAATGTATATCTAAAAATACCTTTTTCCACGATATTTTTTCAATTAACATCGGAAAATAAACCTAAAATCTTACATATAAATTACTCACCAACTTCAATATGGGATTCCGAAAATATCCAGGATGGCAAAAAAGGTCCATCTGTCGGATCATATCTCCCCAAATTAATAACAAGGGGCGTCTCTCCCGAGGAAAAAAATGATAGTAGCACAACCGGTACCTTGTCGAAATAAATTTCAGTCTTTTATTGTCTATGACATTTTATCCTTTTACCTACAGTGGAGCAAAAATGAACGCCACTTGGAGCGAAAGTGACTTAAATATTAAAGAGCAAATAGGCTTCGTTTAACTGAGCAATCTGAAGTGATCTCTTATGTTGAGAGACGTCTCCGGCGGGACACATTTCGGATGGGTGACCGCTCAGAGACTGACTATAATTTATTTGAGTGCTATCGTGCTTCGGAGGAGTACTTACTGGTCATAGCTTGGCATAATTATGTGTGGAACACTACACAATATTTTGTTTCTTGTTCATATTATAGACTCATAAAATTCAGCTTTTGATTCATATAATATTATGGCTTACGTTGAAAAACCTCAATTTCAGAAATAGCTAAAATACAGTCAGTTTTTTTTTGATACAGGTTAACTAAATATACATTTTATTATGATACAATGATACTCCTATATTCTGGAAACATGCCAATTCTAAAGGCGCTCGATAAAATTACGCGTGATTTTATTCGTAACTCATGATATTTTATGACTCTGTGAACTCAGGGGCGTGGTTTATGAGAGCCCGTTTCATATTTCGTTTGACGAGACGTCGTAAATCTGTAAGCACTGGTACTTAGACGAGGAATTTTGTTAATATGTATGATTTGTTAGAGGTCACGTTGTTTACAGATTGGCACAAAGTGAGAACAGTCTATCAAAAGCGGCTGTGTTTTTTTTTGAGTTTTAGATTGCTCTAGTTTTAACTAACACGCTTCATTTAGGTCAGGTTTTAAACGAAATATTATGTTCGTCAATTACCTATACTAGTTTTTACTGTAGCGAAAATTGACTGTATAATTTCACTTTCCCTAAATTTACTTACTAAGTAAAATATTATAATGAATTCATTTATAAACTACAAAAAACAGAACACCTATTTCCAGGCGGCCAACCTTCGAGCCATAAATTCACACCCAAAATGTTCAATTTGGAGGCAAACGTAAAAAGGAAATTTATCAGCAACAATTTGTATGCGATAACCGCTATCGAGCGCTTCGTAAATAACCCCCAGGCGTTCAAGAGTCGTGGTCTCGAAGGCATCAAGAATGAATTGTATATAACGAGAACTTGATTGTATGTGTTCGCTTCTTTACTAGTCTTTAGTAGAGCTATCACACTAGTAAAATTATCACACACACCCTCACACATTACATTTACATATTATAATCATTGCAAGCAGTGCTGCTTTTTTCCTAAATCTTATAGGTGCCCTAAATAATTGTAGCGTAAAAAGATGATTCAGAAACAATCTACGTATATTTCGATTATTAACAAAACAATAACATACAGGCGAATTGAGAACCTTCCCTTTTTTGTAGTCTTTTATAAGTTAGTGATAAGTTAGGGACTACGTTTGTATGGAGAAACGCTCGTGTGATTCTCACTTAAGAAGGCATACTTCTTCAGGCAGAGGTCACCTACAACCCACTACAAACTTTAGTTTTGCTGGGGAAAAAGCATTTATCTCCCTCTTGCTCGTAAACAAGTTCCGAGGAATAACCTAATTGTGCTCCAGAAGTCGCCATTTCTCGTGTTTCTGTAAATTGGGTGCCTTTAGAAGGGGCCTTTATTTCGTACTCGCTGGCTACTTCTGAAATAGTATGATTGTCTCACTTCGAAAGTTTAAACCCTTGTACGCCTTGTTGTTTTGACCCTCCTATCTGTACAGTGTACGACCTTCCATCCGATTTTGTTCATATACAAAATTAAACATTTCATCGTTATAAACCACGAAATTTTGTGAAGATCGCATCACCGGTTCGGTAGTTATCGTTAAACAATGATACGGACGCCGATTCATCAAAATTCATTATTGTTGTATATTTCGTTTTCATAAGGATTCAATGCTACATTACATACTTCTAAGAGTTGTCGTCATATTTCGTGTTTTTTTCCATAGCCCCCACACTAGGATGTCTCTTGTGTCGTGGGTACCGTTTACAGACATATCATTTCACATACACATGACGCCCAGACCAGAAACAAATATCTGTGGAACGCACAAACATTTGCCCCGGGCGGGAATCAAACCCACGATAACAAGCGCAACAGTCCGAGTGCTCAGCCACTACGCCAAACGTGTCGTCAATTAAATTTATTACATTGATCTACACTTTGGTGCCCCAGAATCAACATTTATACATAGGCAGGATTTGTTTTTGCTTTATTTTAAACCATTTAATACTCTGTATAATAATTAGCCTCATTAGCCGAGGATAAAAACCAGTGTCGTGGAGTTGCAAAGCGTTCAAATTACCGATCGACAACCATTTCTCGATCATCACAATATTTAGTCCATCAATAATTTTGTTTATACTAATATTATTAGAAGGAAAGATTTAATTGTTTGTTTGCTTGTTTGTTTGCATTGAATAGTCTCCGAAAGTACTGCACCGATTTGAAAAATTATTTATCTGTTGGGAAACTACACTATCTTAGGGTGACATGGGCTACTTTTTATCCCGTAAATATTATCGGTTCCCGCGGAATAGTAGCTAATGCGGGTGAAACCGCGAGGCGCTAGTTACTTATATTATCAAATAGATTTTTATAATCCTTCACAGTTTACACAAAGTACGTTACCACGCATACCTACGATACTATACAATATACATGTCTCCACACCATACCCCATGTTCTAAAACTTCACAATAAAAACCAGGGCAGTAGCTCACATTTTATACAGAAAAAGCAGTACGCGAGAACTTGAAATTGATACAGTTCTGGCTCGAAGCCAGCGTCGGTCTCCGAGTGCGCTTTCATCGCTGCACCGCTTCAAGGCAGCGCAGTAAGCAGCTTTCGATAGCCTTTTGACCAGAGGGTGTGATCCACTCCCTTTAAGATAACATTTATGAGAGTGTTTGCGTGTAGCTGGCCTTGAAGTTGGTACACATCGACCAACTATTAGCCAACGCTAACCACTTGTTTAATGGTATCGATTGTTAACGCGTGTTGTTACTCAAGTCAACAAATTTAACCTCGTGGACCGAAATACTTCATTTTTGCACCACTTCATCTGCCGTGGAATAGCTAAATATATTGTAGATTTTTATTAGGAACGGGTTATGTTCTAGCGACGTTGGTTTTGAAACCTATGCCCTACCTATCTATACCTAGTCATAAGCTATGTACGGTTTCTATTGCCCCGTGTTCCAACGGTCCTGGCCGTTAGGCCCTAGGGCAGCTTAACAAACTATGACGTCAGAGCCTGGCATTACCTCCTTCAACACACAAACTAACATACCCCATTGAAACCCCAAAACTTTTCCCTAGATTTTACACAGCGAAATATTCTCACATACTATTTTTAAAAATATTTCCCCGTAAAAGCTTGAGGTGTATTTTAAAACTTCAGTCGGATATTCCTTCAGTGAATTTCATTTGAAAAACTACTTCCGAAAACCGTTTCTATAGACTGAGTCGGCGGATAAATAAGACGTCGCGGCGAGAGGCACGGCTAAATAAAATGAAGTAAGGGTGGGGTCGTTGAGAGAGCGGAGGCAACAGCGGAAACTGTATTACTTAAACTTCGAGGATGTTTTTGAACTACTGTTGTTATGCAGGATTGATACTCTTTTATTTTTCTCTATTTTTAACCGACTTCCAAAAAGGAGGAGGTTCTTGATTCGAGTGTATGTATTTTTTTGTCTGACCTAATGTCAGAGCTGTCATGTAGTTTTTCAGCCTACTTAAAAACCTAAAGGCGTTACCTATCTAAAGTTACTCACTTTCACACCTTACGAAAACAAACGGAACACCAATAATTTCAGAGCTACCAATATCAATTGTAATTTTATTGAGTGTTGGTGCAACATTATAAAAAAAAACTTCAAAACGTTGAGTACAAAAACTAAAGAAAAATATTGAGCTATTCACGACTTCAAAAGCAACCGCTTATCGCTACTTCTTAAACCAAACAGTATCTTTTCAGTTACTAGTCATCCGGTCAGTATATTGTTTGCAGCCGCTTCGGAGCTCCTTATTGTCTCGTAATGAGACTCCTGGAGTCCAGCTCTTGAACACATGTCTACTGACACAAACGTCTTCGGGACGTGTGTGACAGTAATTAGGTCAGATGGGGACAATGCTCGTGAAAGGTAACTGACGTGTTTTGTCAGAAAAAGAAAAACAGTATTGGGTTTAGTTAGCAAATTTCCGCGACTCCGTGCGCCTAGATTACGAGTATAGCACTGTGTGACGTCATTATGCCAACTAAGCATGAAACGTCAATTCTGCATGACTATATTTTTTATGTTCGTGATAAATACATTAATAATCTTCAGCGCAGTCGCCGATTCTATTTCCATAGCTCGCGGAACGTACGGGCTCAGGAATGTTCGATACGGACACACTATTTAGCAATATTTTTATATTTATCTCTTAGTTATAAAACTCATACCATTAAATTACTTGAAACCAAAGCTACGAAAGGCTGATACCATACCCTGGGTTGTTTACACATTGTACCTACTACATTTTATAGTAATAGAAAAATGATTACACCAGTAGTAAGCGATCTTGAAAACAAGGTGGCACCTAGAAGTTTAAACTTTCGCGAATTGAATAGATGTTAAATAGAAACGGGTCTAATTCGCGCACAAACTAACATCAAAATATATAATTTTGTCATACCTACCTCGACGTTTCGGCCGCGCCGAACGATAATTTGCCACTTGCGTCCACCGGTTGCCTGCGACTCTTTTGATGTCGTCGGCCCGTCAGAGGTTCTTACGCGGCCTTAACTGACAGTAGGGCTAGTACAACACATCGTGTACATTCGATAAGCAAAGAAAACAATCGATAACTTGGTATTGACGACTGAATCGTTATGGGCAGGCATAGCCTTTATACCATTAGGTGAATGACCTTTCAGTTTCATCACTCATCAATACCCTACAACGTTACATTTGGGTCCCAATCCTTTTCATATACAACAAAACAATACCTTATTCTATACATATCGAAGGTTTCTTTGTTTACCCGCGTAATTTACTCGCAAACTGTGCCAGCCCCTAAATTACCTTACAGCCTTTATCTCGAACGGATAAAGGTGATTTTTCTATGGCATTCGCCTGGTAGTTTTTGCCAGTGCTTATAGAGATTTTGTCCTCATAAATATGTAGAGAAATACTGTTTAGCGTATGATTTGGAAGTAATGGATTGGAAGCTAGGAAAATAAGAAGAGAAAAATGTACGCTTTTGTTTTCAAAATTGTGGGGTTATTTTTGGATGACTATAGGAATTTATGTTATGGCATGAATCTCTGCTATGTTTATGAAATTGAAACGTTTTTAGTTTGTTTCTCTTGCATGTTCTTGGCTTGACTGACTTTGGTATACTCACGAAGAGTACTATAATATTATGGAAAAAAAACATTTGCGGTCAACGACAAAAATGCTAACCAAGTTGTAAGAAGTATAGTCTTTAAGGAATATTTAAAAAATAAAGAAATAAATGTGTATATTTGTTATCGCTACCTTCTTATCGACTGAATGGAATTTGATGAAAAATCTACATTAGGTCATTTAAATATCAAGAAGAAACAGAAGATATCGTAGTAATCACATGTCAAGTAAAGGCAAAAAAGGCGGTATGCAAGCGGTTTATAGAAATAAAAATATTTGACAGTGAAGTGATTAGTAATAATCTACTGTAGAAAGTATTTTTACCTACCTATTCCTCCACAAACAAAAAGTTAAGAGATCGATTCATTGTCACTCTAACGCCCCTACCGACTGGAGAAACTTCCAACTCTCACCGTAATTAAAACGGTAAAGTTGGTCCTAAGGCATCATTTCCATGAGCGGATCTCTGTTACTGGGTTCAAGAATTCGCGTTTATCGAAGCTAGCGCCAACCACCGCGCGTTACACGGCGTATGACCAATGACCAATTCTGTGGCACAGCGTGATTGTCTCCGCCAGAGAACTGCTAGTGGGAGTGGTGCCTTAAGACGAATAGTCTTCCTGATTACGCTTAATTCGAATTTATTTGAATGATGTTTACGACAAATCCGTACAACTTAGGAATGTGGAAAAAATATATGTTAATTTTGATCATATACTTTAATTTGTGACGGTTAGTGAAACACAATTAAAATATATTTTCTCGATAGAAAAAAATTACAAAGTAACCTCTAGAAAATAGCTATTTAAATTAAATCTCACTAATTTATGAGAGAACATTATTCAAATCGAAAGAACTTGAAACCATTGTACAAGAATAAAGGTTTTTGGTGTTTAATATAGCAACAATGCGCCAATTTTCATTCAAGAAAACGTATTTGATTGAATTTTCGTTCAAGTAGAATGACGCGCCAGCCGCCATGTTGTGTCCTCTCTATCATTTCCATACGATTCGACAGTAGTCGCTGCGGCGCGCCGCTAGACGGACCTGTGTCACTTTTTTCAATATTTTTTTTACGTAATCATATTTTTCCAAAATACTGGACCGCATCCATCGCCTGTCATGTTTGGTCTGTCAAGGCACTGATTAAGCAAAACAAGCATTGGATGAAGCGCGGCCAGTGGCCGCTGTGTTTTGTTTTTCTAGCCCGTTTATTACAATAGAATTTAAATAGAAGTGCCAAACAGTCACGTTGCTCCCGTTATTACCTACATAACGAGACAATCTTTGTGTAGGCCATCTTGATGATTCAATCTAAGTACATGCGTGTGAGCTTCGTAATGACCACGTAGTTCTTATAGCATCATCGTCATTGGTGCTTATTATAGGTATTGTTATAAAAAAGTCTGGTGTCGCTAAGCAAGAGATTTCCAAGAGTACCTGTATTTGCGAGAGGTAAACTTAATTTAGGTAGTTTCTCCGGTTTTCAAACTTGGTCTCAGCACATATCAAACATTTGGACCTATTCATTCATGCCTACACTTTTGAGAATAGCTCAATCAAAACCTAATCCTATATAGGTAAATGAACACGAATGACACGCACACGTCAACACTGAAGTACTCGTATATTATGTACACCAAAATTTGACGGTCTTTAAAATTGCAATATAGCATAAGGTAGGTTCACCCAATAAGGACCGGTTTCTTATAAGGGCCACCATTTCAAAAACCCAGTTCCCGATGATAAATAGAAATCAAAACTCGTGCCGACGTTCCTTATTGACCAATAATTTAAGGGCATTGGCATTATTTACATTTTACGCTGCTATTTTGTCAGTATGCTTGTCAATGTAGTACATGTCACAATGCATCGGTCGATTTATTATCTTCCTTGGTGGCATTTTGAGTAATTTAAATATTTCTTTTTGGTTATTACAAGAAATTAATTTATGTAAAGGAATAAAGAACATCTAGGCGTGGGTTATGAAATTATGTTATCGAAAGCACGATTTTTTATGTTGATTTTTATTGGTTTTCTCCGGGATGCCGAAATGCCTAAGAAAGTCCACCTTCTTGTCGCCAATTAAAGGCCGGACCTTATAAGGTCTATGAATACTGTAAACTACTCGCTAGTCTTGTTATTACTAAATTGAACTACTTAGGTACTACCACACTTTTTTTAAAATATTTATTTTTTACCTTTTAGGAAAAGCTATGGTTAAAAAAATCCATAAAATTAATACCCAATTATTTTTTTTGAACCCGAATAAAATATGGAACTTCTAAAAATGAGCTAGAATGAAGGAATATCAACATATACATTTACGAAGTAGAAATGTCACTGATTTTCCTGAATTTGTTCAGTTCATTTACATAATACATCATGTTATTATTTGATAGTCAATATAAGGTCCACTGCCAAAAATGTAATTTCTCTACACTTAATAAGGCCCAAGAGCTATGGCTGACAATATACCTGAATCGTATTATTTTTAAGCTGATAATTATTTCAGTTAATACATAACAATACAATACTAAACTGTATTTTATTGAAATACATAATTTAATGTTGTTATACTGCATTTAAGTTCTTATAGTCTTAATAAAGACCACCACTTCAATTTTTATTAATTTTTAAATTAATCTTTCGGGAATGATAAAAATAACTGTAACTGTATCTCACAAAATTGAAATAAAATAATAAAGTCAAGTCGTTTTAGAAATACTTGCAGTAAAAAAATGGGCCTTATTGAGATCACCTGTTTTTAATAAGGTCCATTGACATGTTTTTTTTTAACTGTTTCTGTCATTAATTTACTTATGATAAATGATTTTTGTCTTATGTTTTTACTACAAATATGAGCAATTTCTATATTTTAGATGTTTTTTCAGTTGAAACGCTTCTAAAATCAGATTTATAGGGATTTGTAAAAACGTGGTCCTTATTAGGTGAACCTACCTTAGATGTAACTATGATAGATTTATGATACGACGAGCCGGAGTTCGGTTCTCAATCGCCGTAGTTTGGTTTTGTTGGAAAATATTTTTCTAGACCTTTTGGTTATCCATTGCACCTAGATTACCCACCTAGTTTTTCTGCTTATTAGAACCACAATCAATACGCTTTCTAACAGCAAGCCAATGAGGATATTTTGACAGTCATCGTGAAGTGGGGTGCATCGTGGTGCAGCCCGAAGCTCAATAAGTTCGGGCTATGACTGCGTATTATACTATAGATCGATTAGTGAAATGAAAGATTACATTAGGTTCAAAAATATTTATTAACAGATATCCTATATTAAAAATCTATGCATTTTGCATTTTTTTATCCCTTATCAGAACAAGTTCTGGTAGGTATAGGTTCCACTGGTGAAATGAAGTATACAAAGTAACATTTTTTCTTTCTTGCGATTCTTAGCTGCCCTTGTACCTGTAATCCAAAATAACACCATAACTTTTAAATTCCTAAACAAATTTGGATGTACTATAGGGCTTCGTTATTTGCTACGTTTGGTACCTACTACACCACCCCTATTCATTTTTGTAGTAGCGTATAATGTCTTGAGTAGAGGTACATAACAACTGAACATAAATAATCACAGTTTTACATTACAATCATTTCATCTCGTCTGTATAAAAGAAATAACAATCTGCACAGTACAGAATTTTCAGGTTGGTCTTTGTACCAAGAAATTTGTTGCACGTTAACAATGGGTTCAATACTTACGAAACATCTTCGCCATGGAAACGCTTGAGCGGAGAACGAACACGTTTTCAGCTACATACAGGTCCAGAATAACTGTGAGCTCGTTTTTGATGTTTTTGCTCTATACATTTTTAGCATCGTCCGTGAAAACAGGAACTCTCCGACCCAACCTAAAAATCAAAATAATTATATTTAAAATGTTGGAATGTTCTTAATACGTATGTGATAGAAAAATAAAACGGTTTTCACTTTTCACAACACTGAACATAATATGAAATATCGTCAGTCTTGAATCTTACAATTTTTATTTACCCCAAAGCCGGTGACTACAGAGAACGAAACGTGACAGTCTGACACTGACAGACAGTGTCACGTCACGATCAAGGAGGTACCAGTTGATAATTACTGTATTGCCTTGCCAGTGCACAACAGTCAAAAGTACTGTACCAGTTGTACCACAATTGTACTCTGCTTTGATTGAACACGTCTTATCGTCATCGCGTCGTCTTTGTCGTCGGGAACCAATCGTGTAATTGCTATAATTATTTAAATATATTTAATAAAATTACGTAGGTATTTAAGATAAAATACTTATTTAATTATTTAAGTCTCTTTTGCTCTTATCTGTTTACTGGTATACCTTGCTCATTAGTTTTCTTTGTTGATGATATCGTTGGAAACTTGAAACCCATATAATTAATTAACTTGTTCAAAGTAAACACGTTCTACAATACATATTATTCATATCTTTTAAGAAAAAATGTCCAAAATTACATTCGGCTATAGTATAGTACGAGAGTAAATGTGATAATGTAGTAAGTGACACAAAATCTACCACGTGCAAGATTCTGGCAGCACTGAATTGGATACGTCACCTGGCGCTTATTTTATTATTTTGAATTACATATTATTTAATTACATTATACGAAACGGCAACGCCCGATTACGCTGCGATTATATCGCGGATATGCTCACTCAAAGTAATGTCTTCTTGCTCCCACAGGCCTAGTGTGTCAACGTCGCATAGTGTCAATATTTTTGAGACACAAGATAGCTTATGTCCGTCTCATAGGTCCAATCTATTTAACCTACCAAATTTCATCGAAATCCGTTCAGCTGTTTAGCCGTGAAAAGGCAACAAAAAGACAATAAACAGAGTGACTTTCACATTTCTAATATTAGTAGTATGGATTATAATATTATTTAAGAACTTTTATATTTTGGACTCTGGGATTTTATCACTTAAATAATAAAACTGTTAATGTACCTAGTAGGTGGATCGTTCATCTAATTTAGCTTTTTAATATAGTGGGTTGGAATGAGAAAATAAAATTTCACATCTAAATACGAGTACCTACATTGATTGTATAATATTTTATTTAAGTCTAAACGGTTATGTACCTACATATTTTTCTTACAATAAAATAATGACCAGCTTTTATTAGATAAACCGCTTATTTAACAGATCGCTGGTGCGTAACTTCTTTACGTTCTAATAGTTCAATATTCTTTGGTAGTGAGAGATGGTAGTTGAAGGTCACGTAGCTGGAACTTTTATTACGCCGTTTCCCCGCTGTTTCTTCGTGCGCTGCAGTCGGATTGTGAAATGTCAGTAGCTCTTGTATGCCTCTTAAGAAAGTTTTTTTTACCTAATGACTCGTGAACTAAATAACTAACTTAAGAAAAGTTTTAAAGTAACTAACTCTGCGCTGAAGGCCAGTAATTGTTGAAGATGGTTTTCTTTTTTGGTTTTATAAGCTCTTACAGAAGTACCAAAAATTTATTCTCTAGTGGGAAGTGGGAAGTGGGAAACCAGGCAATCTGTTTGTTTCAAATCAAAAATGCATTATTCCACAAGCATACATTTAGCATACATTAGAATCTGTTGAATACAAAATGTTTGTTGAGCAAAGCATTTATGCAATTTGCATTATATATGATAGCACAACTTTTGAAATCTACTACACAACCAACATAATATGAGAGGATCTAAAATGTAAATGAAAACAGTTCGGAATTCCATTTCAGTTTGAAAATCGAAAACATTCAACCAACGGCAGTCCTATTCTGACAGCGTTCGAAATCAAAACATTCCAATATCGAAAAGTCGTTCCACATAGAATACCCATCCTCGGGATTGTGGTAGAACCTAAAACTTTTATCGTGCAAATGCACTCGACAAGTCGACAAGCGTCGGCTTCTGTCGAGCGATATTCTGCCGATGTTTTTTGACTTATGGGCTATCGCGGCAGAAGTTGTGCCTCTTTGGACTGAAACTGAATCTAAAGCGGCAGAAATAAGGGTGAAATTTCATTGTAGCCCTCGTGGGTAAATTCATCATCATAAACTCACCACCTAATGCTGAACACGGGTTTCACCCCACTTCCGTGAGCAGGATTAAGCCTTAATCCACTACGGGGTCCGGTCCGGATTGATGGATCAGATTCCTCAGAGAAATGTAGGTCACGATGCTTTCCAACACCGAAAAGCCAGTGGTTACCAGATAAATATTATGGTTTAACAAGAAACACAGTTATTAGTACGCTTGCACTGGATTCAACGACATCCGTTTTGTACCTAATATAGCAATGTATTTATATATTCAATATAATAAATAAACAGACTTTACCGGAAAGCGAAGCAAAGAGCTGTCTTTCAACTCGACACTGGGCAGGCGAGAGTGTCGCAAACTCAAAACTGTGGCTCATTACGCTGTCACCAGAAATAAGTGGTTCCGGTCATTTCACGCGAGTTTTTAATTCGACCGCGCTACCCGGATTACCGCTTACAACCGGCTACGAGGCGGTTTTATCCGGTTTTTAAACGCCACTCTGTCACTTTGAGCGCGCTTAATTTGTTTGAGTCGGTTGTAATTTGTCGTGTACCTGTTATTTAACTCGGATCGGTATTGGCTCATGCACTTTTTACTAATGAATATCTTCTGCGTGAAATCCTTACAATCAATCTCGAATGCGGTTGTGGCATCCTCTAGTGTCAGAGTATGTCCGGTTGCCTTAGAACCTTCAACTGAAGTTAACTACTATACTACAGTCACTTAGAAAAAATCGGAAGCACGGACGCGCAAGTACGAATGTTGTTTTTTATTGCAGCATAGGTGTGCATTTGGTTACTATCTCACCAGATGTTAAGTAAAGATGAGGTCTACAATACTACGGTATTTTATTTTACCTAATCAAGTGTGTGCCGCTAGGGACCTTGCCTAATTGTTATTCAGTCATTTGTTTGCATTTCAGTCAGTCATTTGTTTTAATAGTATTTTCGACCAATAGTTCATTCACTAATGTATAAAGGTGCATCCAGACATCGCGAGGCATGCGCCGCGAACAGTGCGTCGGGTCAACACATGCTCAAGCTGAGTCCGCAAACAACCACGCACATCAGTAACAGATTGAGAGGGGTGTGTCCATCCACACGGAGCGCACGGCTCGACCTGAGCCAGCGTTCGCAACGAACGTATGACACAAATGCTCACAGTGAGCACGAAGCATGCGTGGCGAACCGTGCGACGCACTGTTCGCGGCGAATGCCTCACGATGTCTGGACCCACCTTAAAATTAAACAAACGCTCCATAATCTTTATGAACTATTTGCACTTTAACCCAAAACTGCCACTAAGTTTCGCTAAACCGTACCTACCTACTAATACATATAGGATTATAAATATTACCAGTGAATAAAGCTAAGCCTTTTAATGGCCCTACCGAACGAGGTTTGATGAAAATTTTAAATGTTAATTCAGAGCTGTGGAATCTGGTATAAAATATTCCATCGGGAACTATTGTATGAACAAGTTTCTTTTGTTCATTCATACGTTCGTTCATTCATAACATTCTTAATACTAAAATTTCGGGAATCAGGGCTTTTCTTGTAACAGAGACAAAACCTAACTAGTTAGGCTAATAACTTAGCTTTATCAAGTGTTGTTTTACTACTGCCATAAGCATAATGAAATCGTAAACCTGTTACTCTAATCACAGTTATTTACAATTGTAATAATTCGTTCAGAATTAGGCTTCAAGACCCTTAAGACACGGAAACATACTGCAGAGTCAGTACTCAAACTCTATAAAAGGAATTAGGCGAGAACTGCATATCACTAAATGAGCTTACATTCATTTGCGTAAAAAAACATTAGAGGCATAATTTACGTAGTTTCTGCACAAGAAATAAGGCAATCACATAGCTCCGTCATCACCGCCGCAGTGCCTTAAGTTAATGAGGTAGGTATATCTGATATTGTAACTACACAGTCTATAGTGAGAAAGCGAGATATACAGAGCGACCGATAGACTCTTTGTATTAGCTGATTATCGTCTGATATTTTAGTCTTACACATTCAATGACTAACTGTAAAATCGCATGATCTAAGGTACTGAACAAACTTATATTAAGTGGCTTAAGGCTTATATTAAGTGGTGAGAGTATCTTGTTACGCCTGGCGATTTCGCGGCCGCACGCGACGCCGCGTGCTGCCAACGTTCTGTTTGATTAAACCCTTATCTTGAGACGTTGTTGGCTCTTGAAGCAATGTGACTACTGAACTAAATGTCTTAATGGAAACTTTTAGATAAATCACCGTGCGCCCTGCGGTCCGATTGAACAAAAGAATCAAAAACAGGCGCACAATCTGCAGGGTTGGGTTTGACAATTCACGCTGATTATAGCGTGCGACTAAGTAAGTAAACCTCCTAGCCCAGGGCTAGTATATTTTGGTCACAGTGTAACAAAATAAACAAAATATACTAACCCTAGGTTAGGAGGTCTACTATTTTTTTCTATAAACATGATGAATCCTTATATCGATTTATTATCAATTAACTCCAAAGAATTATTATTAGGCAGGTATTTTCGATGTGGGACTGCTTTAATATTCAGGTAGGTCTATTTGCAAAGATCTCGAAGGAAATTTCCCAAACTATATAGTGCACGATATTTACGAAACAATATTGTATAACTAGCTTTATTCATTATGTTTCTTTTTTTGGTATTTTAGGTTATTTTATGTCGTAAACTCATTTTCTCATACATATTGAATGGGGTTCACAGGACAACTTTTTTCGGGCCAAATAGTGTTTTATAAATAGCTTCATTATTCTTCATGTACATATAAAAATGTGCTCAATGTACTCCACTCAAATTCCACATTAACTAATCAGTTTACATAAAAGTTCCTCACCTAACACTAGTTTCTTTCTCTATTTTGTCTCTACATCTTCAACCATTCCACATTGTCCTAAAATAAATAGTAATAACGGGCTATTTATACAATATATTATATTATTTGTTCTCGGTTAATATAAGTATCGGGAATTCCAAACAAACACATCGTATCTGTGAAAATTTCCACTGTTTAATCATCACGGTTCATGAGATACGGCCTGGCCTGGTGACCGGCGGGGGCAGAGAAACAGTGGAGTCTTAGTGATAGGATCCCGTTTCACCCTTTGGGCACGGAACCCTAAAAACAACTTAATCAGATAAAGTGCTCTTAAATTTCTAAACCTGACAGCGTCACGACTACCAGAAGTCAGCCGTACGCAAAACAGAACAGACATCCGTCCAACTTGCGGCCAATCCCAATAATTATCGGGAGACACTCCACCCACTTGACCTTACATAAATAAAAGATTCCGACCTGTCCCCATCAAGGTGACATTACTGAGGAGGTCTCTCTTTTGTAATCAGTATAATTGGCCTCATTACGGCTTCAATTGGATTAAACGAAAAAACTCATTATGTTCATTACAGAAAACCTTTTAGAGATTAGCCGCACTGAAATAGTCTACGGCGTTATAGGTACCAGTTATAAATCGGTTATAGTCGTACCTGGACTAGTTTATCGTTATCGGTGATAAGAAATTTATGGTAATGGGAGTGGAAGCTATTTTTTTTCTATATTTCTTCTGATTGGGTACTTTCTGAAAAGTGGTGGTCTGGTTATTCCACTATTGTTAAACAAATAGGTATGCTTATTTTTTATACTCTATAGTCTAGAATTTGTCCAGTATCGTCACACTGACGATAAGATCTAAGGTGGTAAACATGCATTGCAAATAATTAAGGATAATGTATTTATGATTTACAACCAATGCTATACTTATATTATTTTAAGTATTATTTTACTTTGTACATAATGTGCGTCACTACGTTATACTCCGTAGAAGTTAAGTAACTTTATAAAACAGGCAACAGTTTAAAACAAAACTAAACGACAGTCAGAAATAAGTGAAATAAAACGTGCATGAAGTTCAAACGTCTAGTTAGAACGTTTCAAAACGTTTTTCTGTCTTACTTTATTTACTTTGCAAAATGATTTTATAATAAATCCTCCAAAGACACACATTCCAATTAAACTCCACCAAAAGTGCTCATATAATTTGCAACGCAGGAAAAGTAGGTACAAGCACTGAGAGCTTTTCCAACTTCTAATGAAACATCACATTTAGCCTACTGCGAGAGTGCTGCTACCCTAACAAAATCCAATTTAGAAATTGCTTACGACCGTTCCAATGAACCCCTATTTCAATATACCGTCTATACTATATAATAATGTATATGTCCGTACGAAAACAATCGAAAATACGCCTTATTGTAATAAAGCTATGATTTGAACTGACTTGGCAGCGACGAGACCACCCCTGAGGTAGACCCCATATTCTGAAACGTAATGAAATTGATAGGTAATGTAATGGTTTTTTCATGAGCTGAAAAAAGTGATTAAAAGTTGACGTGGCTTTGAAATTGTAGAAGGAAAGTTGATGACATTTGGGAACTTTACTCGTAAACGACGGTCGTGGCACACGAGATAATATAATAGAAATAAAACTTTTAGTGTATTTTTCAGCTGTGTATTTTTACAGCCGCAAACAAACAAGTCGTTCCGTTGTAATGTGTCTGTGTGACACCCACAGTGTTTTCTTTACACTGTATTTAGAATTGTGATCAGACAATCGAGTTCAGTCACGTATATTACAAGAGGAATATGTATGCACGTCAAATAACATTTCGTATCGGTACCAATATTACTTGTATAGTTTTCAACGATATGATAAGGTTATCCGGCAATCCACTATAATATCTTTTTGGGCGGAACTAAAGAGAATTGATATAATTATTTGTCGTTTAAAAGAAGTCCCTATTTATTTGTTTATTTATTTATTAAAATAGTACAGCCACATTGTACACATTAACACTAGTACTGAATCTTTATATATGAGCAATATTCCGATGTGTACAACAAGTACGGCGTACATAGCGTTCGCCATGGATGCTCGATGAGCAAAACCAAATACAAAATTAAAATTAGGAAATATAAAAGATATTGAACTCTTTAGTTTAACGAATGTAAATGATCAGAGAATCAGCGGAGAGGAAATTAGCGAGGAAATCAAACACAAACAACTGTCGAATTAAAATTAAAATTAAACTAGTGTACTGTAATAATAAAACCTACCATACCTACGTAAATCTGTTGAAATATCAAACAAGCTCGGATACAACTATCCAATTGTACCTCGTTAGAAGTTGTAGGAGTATGTGCGCTCGAATGTACCATATCGTTAGTGCAATGCAGGATTCGTGGATTGGTAGGGAGACTATCATTAATAAATACATTTATTTCTTTTTATTTCTTTAATTATCTGAGACATCTTTATGTCCGTTTATGGTAATCTTCTAAATCAAATCAGAGATATTATATCTATTAATATGCTAGACGAAGGGACCGGTGGATGCAAGTGGCAAATTGTGGTTCGGTGTGGCGGTCTAAAGGGGAGGCCTATGTTCAGCAGTGGACGTCTTCAGGCTGAAGATGAAGAAGGGACAAATCTCTCTTTAAAATGAGATAACATGATCGGGTTTTCGGTATACATTTTGAGCGCATTGTCTCTCTCTTCCATGGTTTTGAGTACCCATTCAGCACGGAGGATCCACCCAGCGTCTGAGTGCTAGATGATGCTGAATCTAAAGTATTGGCTATTTTTCAGCACTTGATGTAGATGACGTCGTGAAATTGCTTGATATTAAATGCTGTTGCTGTGGTTTGTTTGCTTGTTTCTCAGGCCACCCAAGGGTTTCTGATCTGACGGGGCTTAACGACTGCTACGAATTGACAACAACCGAGCCCAAAGACTTAAGGGCCGTGAGAAGCACGAATATATTGTACTTTTAAAATAGTTTCGGTCATATTTAATCTTGTGGCTTTATAACGACAACTAAAACAAATATCATTTACTTCCAAACTTAATTACCCCTTCAGCATACAAAGTGGACCCTAATCACTATTGGTACCGATTACAAAACAATCAGTCAAACTTTTGGGGCCCCTAGCTGACGGGATTGGGCCCCGGGCCGTGGACCCCACCTGATTACTGTTTAATCCTTCCCTTAAATATGCTCAAAATGATGATTACTGGATTTAATGCTGTTTGTACAATAGGTAATTAAAATAGGGAAAAAAATTCGGTGAAATAAAAATAGGCGCCTCACGTCTCTTTAATCAAGCTTTCAAGCAACGTAGGGCTTTTTGCGTTGAAAATAAATAATGGTGAATGTTTTGGCAGGTATAATAATAATAATTCAGCCTGTAACTGTCCCACTGCTGGGCAAAGGCCTCCCCTCACTTTTGTGAGGAGGGTTAGACCATAATCCACCACGGGGGCCTAATCCGGAATAATAATAAGGTTAATTTCGAAATAAAAAAATAATCTTTCTAGTGTTTATTGCCGGAAATCCGAAAATCATAGGTAGATGTAATAACATTTTTTTGACTTGTTTTTCTTTAGTGTGAACGTGCACACGTATAGACGAATTTTACAATCACAATAAATTACTAGTCAAAAATAACATCACGACAGCCACGGACAAAATTACAGCTTGGTCGCAGCTTAAGTCAAGATAGAAAATAGGAATCACAAAAAGGGAAAAACTAAACATTTTTCGTATAGCGGGAAAACCTCCCAATATTGACACTCCGTATAGTATATTCGACGATAAGGTAAAACCCGAATATATAAACCCGGTGCCTATATTGTGCCTCCGTGATATCCGATACGTCTTTTGTCATTTCATATCCGGCCGCTGGCCTCTCGACCGGCTGTCATAATTACGAAGTTTACCAGCGCTTACTGAGTTTCATCCGGTTCGGGCTGAGGATGAACGTTGAAAAACTTTATGACCTGCTAAAATATTTTATAATTAATCATTTATAAGTTCAGTAAAGTGTTTTCAGCGAGTTTAATCTACGTTAGACGCTCGTCAAAGTTATTTTTTCGAGTCGAACGCAGTTTAAGTAAAAGTTAACGAAACATTGTACTAGCAACGTACTAACTAAAACCACTGTTATCGCAATCGAAGGCGGATGCAATTTCTCTTTCGATGATTAGAATACCATTTCCACGGTACAAAGCAGAGGCACAATGCATAGATCGCTTTACACGCATCTTACTGGCTTACGATAGTTATTCTGTGAAACAGGCGAGAGCGTCAACAAACGCAAAATGTTTGTCAGTACAAATTATCTAACGCTAAAACAATTAACTAGAATCTCATTTTAATTTTCCACCCCGAATAGGAATCTAGCAAACAAATTCCAGCATCATCGCAGCCCCACACATGCGCACATAAAACAAAATCTAAATCCGTTTTTGTAATTACGCGAAGGCTTTTACGAACGTGACGCGATTCTGTGGCAAATGAGAGGGTGGGAGGGGGTCGGGAGGAGAACCGAGGTGGGGGGAGGGGGTCGTGCTTTCAGTGATTTGTTACCTGTGCTCGATGGGAGGCATTCAATCGGACTTTGGACGGAAATGTGCGGCCTGGTCTTTTTGACACCTGACCTGGTGCGACGCGTTAAGGGTGTTATTTGATTGACTGGTGACTGAATGGGGTGAGTGGTGAGTAAATAAGTCATTAGTGATCAACAAGTGGTGGTAATCCCGTGATCAAAAAAGAAACTGATGAATCGGTGAGATGCTACTTGTAGTTAAGGCCGTAGGTACAATTGTGCATGTGTGGGTACATGTTTTGGCGTAAGTACAAATTGACTGAAGCGATAGCAGGTACGGTATGCGAAAGTTTGTATGGATTGTAGCCACCAGTGATCTAGTTGTACTTTATACACGACGTGATAAAACAGCTTGATTTTTATATATACATTTTACGATATAAACATGTGGTTGTTAATGTAGATGTTCGTTTTAGCGAGTTGAAAAATTCAATTTCCGCCACGGCTAATATTTGTGGGAATTTTCTTGTGACAGTAAATCGTAAAGGTCAGGATGTAACACGCAACCGTGGCACGTTCCTTAGAAAAAAAGAAAAATTGAAAGATACAGTAACGTCTCTGAACAACCTTTTCCCCAATGTCTATATGAAAACACTCAAAACACCCGGTCCCTTATGTCAACGGCACACGGTTCAGAGCTGACGTGCCAAAAATCAAATTACGATTTACCGTCCGTCCGTCCGGAAACCGTGTTAAAATTTATTAATTAAATAGCGACGTGACGCTAGCACACGGGTCCCAGAGGGACGTGGGCACTCGCAGTGACCAATGTCACGAGTATTTGAGGGAGTAAAGAAAACATTACGAACATTTTCATGTCTAGTAATATTTTCTTTACTTCCTCCAATACTCATGTTACCCTCACTTCCTCAAATACGATGGTGTATTTTTAAAATGTTTTTATTATATTAAATAGAAGTGTAATGTATTTACATAAAGCAAACTCAAAATTATATAAAACCAACTTAACTCACTTTGAAACGTTGCAATTGTGTAGTGGTGGGCCCTTACCATGACGTCTTATTGCGATCCAATTGAGGACCTAAACAGAATCGTTTCACTTTAAATAATAGTAAAACATGGCTTCGATATCATTTAGGTAAATGTCGATCATTCCCTTTGCATTTAAAATCAACCTAAATTATTGAGCGTCAAGATGTCACAATAAGACGTCATAGTAAGAATAAGTAGTATAACGATTCTGCTTAGGCCCTCAATTGGATCGCAATAAGACATCATGGTAAGGCCCCAGTTCTAATTACATTACGTTACCCAATTATGTATACTAAAAAGTTAACTTTGACTGATACTTATATTGTAAACCGGAAATCATACGGAAATTCAAATGCACGTAAAAAATGTCTCGATCTTGAAATGTGAAAACCTGCGCTTCAAAATTATTCTCAATTCAAATTTGATCAATTTTTGATAAAATAGGAAGGAGTGTAGTAAGTACTACACAAACAAATAACTACAAACTATTCACTGTAGGGCGTGACTCCAATTAAGTAGAATCTTCGCAACTCACGTTTCGTATTCCCACTACAGTTACTACACATACAGTAACGCCGCAAACCTGCCACAGTATTGCTAATAGTATTTAACGCTGGAAATTTCATCAACCCGTAGTTTTTGCGGCGTGCAAACTGAAAGTTGCGGTAATTTATTAAATGCTCGCTCCAGACAGGTTAGTGCTGCGTCATTATTATTAAATTGTAGTTTTTAGCCCCGACGCAAAAACGACGGGGTGTTACTGTAGAATGTGTTGAACGTTAGAATTGTACTTCAAAATGTAGGAAATGGAAACAGCTCGAACTACAGTCTATTTCATTCTCACGCATCATTTTTCCAAATTTCGGTTGAGAAAAACACTACAAATAGTACTGCAGTGATAATTCTGTACTAAGTACTGCATTATATTATAAATATTATTTCGATGTGCTACAATTAATTAATCTCTGGTAGGAACGAGAATGACGTACATTGAGATTCTATGGATCATTAACTGTTCATAAAGTGACGCTTGTGCCGATGTCAACCGTAACTTACCAGCGCACTCTACGTAAATCGAGTTACGATGTCCAATATTGATACAATTGTACCAACAAAACGGAGCCAACATAACTATAGGGAGGCGAGTAATTCGATTCCAAACGATACTTCTTTGCTAGAAAATTGTATGGCACGCTGTTTGACTTCAAATTGCCCTTTTGACTTAGCTTTCCGTCTTCTCTTTAGTCTGTAGTATTTGACTAATTTAGTATGAAATACAAAAGAAGGAAGAAGGTAACATCCCTATTCAAACGAATAAAAAATAAAACAAATTAATGCTACTTGAGTTTCTATATTCATTAACGCTACACCAACTTTGACTGACAAATAAATACTGTTCAATATTAAATTCGAACATGAATTTAATAAAGCCGAATTACTCTACCTCCTGGATATAAATAGAACCACGTTTAAAATACAATACAAGGCACACAATAAATTGCGAAGCTTCACATTCATCCCCGACGCACAACGGGAACGATTCGTCCGAAATCTCCATTTTGTATTCCTTCAAAAATACATAAAATACGGCGTCGCGACTCCGGGTGCCCGGAACTCCGGAAGATATCCGTGGCAGTCATTACCGTGATTGTAATGGCGATATTGTATCCAACTTATGTCGGATTGTTAACTTTAAAATATTGTTGACACTTTGCTCGGGAACTTTTGTACAACTTCAAGCACTCCTAAGTCGTTAATGTCAATTGAAGCGGCAGTCGGTATTGACGTGAGCTTTTAATAGATCACCGATTTGACTAAATGTTTAATAGACTTCAGCTTTATAATAAAATTTTCAGCGTTGAATATTGATGGCGTTGCTGCACTTTTAGCGGCTTTAGTTGCCAAAAAAATGGTTTGAATTCTAAATCACCAGCAACTGGTCATTTATAACACAATAACATTGCTATTGCACCATCTGTCCAGAACTCCTGAACTGCCATTTAATATGAATATAAAAAATCGGGGAGTACACATACTGTTGTTGCTAGTATTGATATCTTAGAATAATAACGCAGAGAAAGATTGTTCCATGCGTAGTTTCACTCAAAAGTGAAGCAACTTTTTTATAAATGTGTGCCATGTAAGTATCTTCTCCAAAATGCACACAAGCGCAATGAAAATGTCGTTTGCGTGTTGGTATTTAGTATAAAAGCAGGAAAAATGAATAAATATTTGCAATAAAAGCTTTGATTTTGAGCTATAGCGAGTCAAAGTCCGAACTAGGCCCAAAAGGTCTAAGTAAAAATAGCTACACAGCGTTACAGAGTACTTGACTTCTATATGTTATTCTTCTGAAATCGATATAATGTCAAATGCCTATATAGTATTTAGTGCCCTATGTCACAAGTAGCTTGTAGGAAGACACGAAAAATCAATAGTACACACGTAGATGTCCGTACGACGCTTCCGCGGACCGTAACTTCAAAAAAAAAATGTGCTACAACCATAGATCAACATTAAAATTCTAATCAGTGGCAACAGTGACGCGCGGCTGCAACCACGCTTAATTATAAAACAAACTGCCAGATTAGCACGCCGCCATATTGGGTATGCCTAGCGTGTACCTGACGTCACGCGGACGTGGCCGCGGTCACCACCGAATTATGTCCACTTTAGAATTTAGTAATTGCCACGTAAACGCGAAACCTCATCTGTATTCAGGATGAAAAGCTTTAAATGGCGGAGAATACTGCATTTTGGATGTATGCTCTGTAATTAGGTGAATATGTTTTGTAGCAGGATTTAGAATAGGCTTGACGGTGGTTGGATTGAGACTGCTACTAGGGTAGGCTTTATTCGTAAGCTATAATTTGAAATGCTGTATTTATTATTTGCTTGTTCTGTGAATAAAACCGGTGTTCCTACTACGGTTACTGCTTTGTTTTTTAACCGACTTCCAAAAAGGAGGAGGTTCTCAATTCGAGTGAAAGGTTTTTTTTTTCTACACTTAATATTATAAAGAGGAAGACTTTGTTTGTTTGGTTGTAATGAATAGGCTCCGAAACTACTGAACCGATTTAAAAAAATCTTTCACTGTTGAGAAGCTATGCTATCCCCGGTACACATAGGCTACCTTTTATCCTGTAAAAATTAATGGTTCCCGCGGGATAGTAGTTAACGCGGGTGAAACCGCGAGGTGCTTCTAGTTTTTTATAAATTGAATCAGGTGTTGCTAATTGTGGCGTTGGATTGAAAGGCTTATCAATCCTCAATTTAGTACAAAACAACTACAAATGTAGTTTCTTTTAAATATCCAGGAATGTTCAGTTGTCGCAAAAATAAAAGTGCGTGAAGATTACAAAAAATCTCACTTTTAAATTACAAAGAAAACAGCCTTTGTCAAAGCCTTGATGAATGTTTAGAACAAAGACTTTGCTAATAATATTATGAAATATAACAAATTGTGAGACAAACTAACTAATCACGGGCCACGGCGCGTGGCGTCGTCGTTTATTCAGCAATTTAACTAAGGCATTTTGCTCCATGCTACAATTAAGTTCAACGAACGTAATTCATTTTAATTAGAAACACTTGGGGGAAGTAAGAAAAAACATTTCTACAAAAGTCACCCTGCGATGTTTGCCTAAACAATGGCATCATTTTACGGAGATATTTTGGAAATTTTATTTTGAATGAACAAGGTATAATTTTGATAAAAGTAGGTCATTTGTATAAATGCTACTAATTTGTTTTGTTTATAATTTTATTTTTATTCTTCCTTATTAAGTTTTGAAAAGCTTGTACAAGGATCCATGTTGTAACCACAACAATAGTTATTTTCCAGTCATAATAATTTGAGCTCTACTTATAATATAATATTATCATAGATATATTCTGTCAATCTTTGATACTCCGTAAGTTACTAAATAAGAGCTGTTATTATATGGTTTCTTAGATCCATTGTACAATGTGTCCCGCCACATGTTGGGCGCCACTATTAGTATTTAAACTTAATGCGCTTAATAATTATTTGCAATAGTCTTCACATCAAATTTTAATAGTCCAGGAAAATATTAAAGTAGGTTTGTATTATAAACTGTATTTTTTTATAACCACCTTTACAAAAGTGAAGTCCTCGTTCCATGTTGGGCGCCAATATTACCAATACTGGCGGAGCGCTAAATCACTTCCGGTGTCCAGCAGTTATGGCGGCGCACTTCCGACCCGACCTACTGCTCGACCTGGGAATTATGAACTACGTCCATTAATTGAGTTCTGTTGGTACTGCCTGGAATAAATATTGTAGGTATTGGACGTCAGTGCCTTGAACCTACATTTTTATTGGCACGATGTATGTTAATTTTGATTATGGTGACAACCTTTGATTAAGTTTTTCATCATTTATTCTTGATGCATGTTATTGTATGTTAAATTTACCATATCAAAAGATTTGAATTACAGGTGAGTAAGCCAGCAAAATATGATACAACTCTAACACTGGAACCACTTTAACATTTGAAGGTTACAAAAAACTTTTGATGCTCATAAAGCCCACGCATAACCGTTACTTGACCATCAAAAACGCTTGTAATAAACGTAGACTTTTCACGAAAATACGAATTTCACGTCTGAGACGTCGTAAAGCGTATTTTAAAAGGCGTACTCTCGTCATTTGTACCACAATATTTTGTCGAGTTGACTCTAGTATGCTCCCTTATTGAGCCATAAAAGCTAATGGCGGCATTTTCTGTATCATATTGTTTTAAGGGCTGGCCTTTTATATTGCGAGGTTATAACGTGCTATGTATGATAGGGGGTAGAAATAAAATGATGGGTATTGTTTCAACACGATTACTGCCCGTGCCAGCTACAGTACACAAAAGTGGCTAATAAAACTGTGCACGTTTACTATTGTTTATTATGATGTGGCGGCTTAGCGGTGCTTTATCCGCTTCGCTATCATACGATACCAGGTTCGTTCTCGGATTTAGTACACGCCCGTCAGATTCCACTTTCGTCAGATCACTTCTACTAAATCGATCTTCGGCCGCAACAATAAATTTCGTAGGTAATGTGCTTGTTGCTCCATTTTCACGCTATGCCGTCGGTCTCGGTTGTTAATAATTGATAGCAGTCGTTAGGTCACGACAGAGTGACTTCTGACAAACTCTGACTGAGAAGCAGGCGTTACGTCATACGATAAACAAACAATAATTTATGTTACAAACGCCACGATTTGGCATTTAGGAATATAAATATGGGGTAATGAAAACATTTTGCGTGTAATTACACCGTAGCCTCCACTGTACGTGATAAAAAAAATGGTGGCGCTTTATTGAACCATCACTCATTAGCATAATAATTACAAACGCCTATTGCAAATAGCCTCCTTAAAAATAACTTTTTAAGAAGCCCAGAATACATTAAATTCCCTAATTAAAACAAGGTGCTATTACTGGCAGGGCGAAATTACCTGCCTCCCTTCGCCCATCAAATTTAATTACGTTTTAATTTATACACTTTCACACATAAATTTTTCAGAGGCTTTTGTTTCGAATCCAGTGCCGGGTAACGAGTTAATTACAATAACAATGGCGGTACCCACCCCGCGATGAATGGGGTGAAACAAAAAAAACCCGTCATTCCATGGAACAAGCCCATTGTGTAATTTATTGTGGCAATGTCACTACCGGTAATTATTGTTTCCTTTTTGCATCGCCCCCTTTTTGTGGTGGTTTTGATTAATTTATTGCTGAGTGAATTGATTCGGACGGGCTTAAAGAAGCGGCCACTCAGAAAATTTTAATGACTTTGAAAATCAACCCAAGAGATATGTTTGCATTGAATGAACATGACATTTTGAAATAAGTATTCTGTCGGATTATATATTATTTACTTATGTGTATTTTTAGAACGGATGATTTGTTTCATAAATCACACATTTATGGTTATACATTGGTTATAATATTATCTTTAGATTTCTGTACAGTATAATTATTATGTGTTCATTGTAGATATAGTGTTCGATAAAGAGTTATTATAATATTGCATTCTATTGTATCACATTAAGTTAGGTGAGAAATCTAAAAAAAATATTGTAATTCGTTATTTTATAGTAACTAAGGCAAACAACGAGTTGATTTTCAACTTCTATAATAATAATTTATTATCTTCAACGTAATCCTATTTTCAAAATATAAGGATATATACCATTAAAACATTGACAGATAAATGTATAGAGATAGCTTATATCCCAGGAGTCTTCGACTATTAGTCGACAACCTTATGCTCTTTGTTTGATTAACAATAAGCAATTAAAATTATGTAATTTGTATTTCAACTGTGGGTACCTCGAACGATATAAGTGGAAGTGAAAGGTGGGCGAAAACATATGACATAGCTCAGATCCAACGTCAGTTTTGCCATACATACTATGTCATGCTCTGCGTCTGCATTATAACGAAAAATGTCTCTATGTGCAGTTTTAGAGCCCATTAAAATGAAGCATATAAGTTAGTATTTATGGCACATTTTCAAATAAACGGCAGTTGATATATACACCTTTATTGACACTGTAACTTTCAATATTTTTTTGGCGATAGCGGTTCCGGTAAAGATGTCAAGTCACTTCCACTCTTGCCTATGTTCCGTGGTGGGTACAATGTTCAAATTGTTTTGTGGTATTGTTGTCGTTGCTCTTCATTTAATATCAACTCATCTGTTTATGATTAAAATTATATATAATATAGTGAATAAACATAGGTATTCTTCATCAATTATCTATAAATTCGACTGTTGGAATTCCGCTCGCAGTTAACTATTTGAGTGACATAAATCATTGACCATGGTTGAAACATAATAGAGATTAATAATCTCTATTATGTTTCAACCATGGTCAATGATTGCCAGTTACTTATCTATTGTTTGCTTGGATACCACATTTATCGTATTACTTCTACTGTTGGTTCAACCCTTACGATTTTTTTTACCTTACATAAGCCATAAAATATGTAATTTGTTTCAGAAGCCGATTATACACTGGACGACTCGTTTTGGAATGAAGAGAGCCCAGTTGGTGAGTCCTCCTATGATATATTTTATTTTATTTCCCCAAAGGTATAGGTAACGTAACGTGATGGATTACAGGATTATCTTAAATTGGAATCTTTCTGTACCCACAATACGTTATTATGTGATTTTAGGACTATATTGGTTTCTTTTTGTACCTATTTATTTATTTTTGTACTAGCTGATAGAATCAGACGTTATTTTGCGGAAATCCATATTCATTACTGTCAACTAAAAATACGTAACTTAAATATTAAACATTAAAATTAAATTAAAAAATAAAATTTACAGTAAAAGCACCGGCGGCATTTAAGCTACATAAATATTTTTACATCATCTATTTTTTTATCGTAACTAAGACGAGAAAAAACTAGTTATATAGTAATAAGCATTAATAATGTACAAATTACCACTACGTACCTCAAAAGAGAAAAATAATGATTACGCCTACACTACATATTATACAAACATACAGAAACATAGTTACACAATATACACACATCATCAGATACCTACATGCCCTGAAGTAATTCTCGGGATTGCGAGGTTCTTTCCGATGCTACCTCCTTGAAGATATCATTAATATTTTCATTATGAAACAACACAATCTATCTAATTCGTATAGAGTTTTCCTCTCCCTGTTCTATTCAATAAACAGACAATCGACGCTTAACCCCAAAAAATATAGGGGATGCAAATTTTAAACCATAATTTCCTCAAAATGAGTCCTGCAACGAATTGTAAAAACGCGCATCTACCGGACGTCCCAGGCGCCGCTCGTTCATCACGAGCAAAGCCGGGAAGCGAGCCATAACCGGGACGCACCCATAACCGGGACGAAACTGGCAACAGGGCTATAACCGGGATGTAACCATCGCTGCGGTGAAGTAATAATGAATTTTTTAACCGCCTTTTTATTGTAACAGGTAAGGATGGGAATTAGACCGTTGTTGATAAAATTGTAAATGGTTCTTCGCAAATTTTATTTGGCTTAACTGGCACATTATCTGTGGTAATTCACTTTTGTTTGCTGTGGTCGGGTTGCCATACATTTGTGTCGATTCAATTTAGATTATTACTTATTTTGTTAAGCTAACGTCGTTATGTTCCATGATGGCATATTTGAGTTTTAGGTATTATTTTATAATATTAGTAGGTAAAACACTGAGTTCATTATACCCACCTCGACAGTGACGACTCTGTAGACGAGCTGCGCCGAATAGTTGCTCATATTCTCGAGGTCACTCAAGGACAGGGGGTTGGACAGACCCGCTTTCCAAGTCCCCAGCGCCCTGCTTCCGATAGAAGCACCATATATATTATATGTATATTTTCAAAATTCATGCGCTTGGACTATTTTTATAGGTAAACCCGTTTCATGTTTTATGTTATCTGGAGTAATATTTTGTATTTGAATTGTTTTTCATTTAACTTTGTTCAATCAACAAGGTATTCCCGTTTACGCTAACAAAAAACAAAACGACCGATAATTATTATGAAAAAGCTGAACTAACTTTTTCATGTAACAGTCAACTTTTGTAATAAAAATGCAGTGCAATTCCCAACGCACACACACAAACAAACACCTTTGAGCGAATCCCATTTCCTACAAATAACACACACATGCATTTCACATAAATAAGGCTGTGTTTACATGCACAGGCTGTTTCAAAACGATCCGTCAGACTCATCTATTAACCAACGTGTTTACCAACTGTAGTTAGTAAGGTAATATCAGCAAAACCTAGTACATATTTTACGGCCAAATTGATTTTAAATCAGAAGTTTAAGCATTCCAAGAGAAGCAGCAAGAAGCTTAATTTCCATTTAATTATATCAATAATAACTACGCCTTCACTTCAAACATTTTTGGACAATATTTTATCTCCCTTTGGTGCCTTCATCCATATTAACCAGAAATAATTTATGAACATAATTGATTTAATGAAAATCGAGATTGTTTGTATAACACTGCTTATTTTTTACGACGGAGGACAAACGAATAATACGAAAACAGCCCATATCAACAACACTACAAAACAAAAAATAATTTTACACTAAGTACCACACAGAAGTCTCAAATAAGTGTTAAAAAGCATTTATTCCTTTTAGAGTAATTTTACTTTAATTAGCTGGATTACGTCCTGAATAAATAAAATGAGGTTATAAATAAAACAGTTCAACCTATCACTTTCCAACATCCTGTATGTAATACGAGCGTGTAAACAAACAGCGCTTGCATGTGTGCGTGCATGGGGTGGTTTTGATGAACCCATGAGTTGTTTATTAGCTTTCGATCGTGACCAGACTCGCCGCGTGAGGGAAGAAGAGTAATTTTACGCCACTCTTTTGATAAGTACTGTGTTTAATTGTATACGGATACTCTTTAATATGCCTTATTTGTACACGGCAAACATTACTTGTTGATCGATTAAAATTCGATGTTTAAAGATTTGGCGGGACGCTATTAGACTCGTGATCTGAAATATACATTTAACATTCATGGAAATAGAACTTACGTAATGTTGTACGATTCGAACTCATGTATAATAGTTTTGTCACTGATAGGTAAATGATGGTTTTCGCTTGCTTAGAAAAAACATCACTCGGGGCTTGAAAACTGCCAGATAGTAGATTCCGGTAAGAAATAAGATCAATTTTTCGTCTAATCCGTTTTAAATTTTAAAGTGTCGTGATCATAGCATTAGAAAACAGTCACCGTTGGTTTCTTTGCAATTGAGGGTGGGCTATCACCATGATGATGACGCCCATGACGTTAGCAATGCTGGCATCACTGTTATTAAACTAATCCTAGAGGTAAGACCCTGTTATATTTATAAAATTGAAATAAATGGAAACATTAATCGTCATATTATTTTTCCAGTATACATCCGGAAATATCCAAAATATTATGCTTATTTATATTGAAAGTTCGTGTTGGCACATCAAAGCATTAGATCTCGTACTTGTGTGAAATTGCGTTAACTAGTTTGAACTGCTATGAACAGGTTTCTAGGTTATTCAGGACTCTGTGTATAGATTTAGTTTACCTTATGTTTGCGAATATTTGTATTTAGGTATGAATTGTTTTGTGGGTGAGCTTTGTAGTGTCGGTTTTATTTTAAGTCGTATTATATTAAAAACATATCTCTGTCTGTTTGCTTCCTTTTTATATATTTAACTAGAAGCGCCTCGCGGTTTCACCCACGTTAACTATTATCCCGCGGGAACTGTTTTAATTTTTACGGGATAATAAGTAGCCTATGATATTCAAGGCGAATGTAGCTTTCCAATGATGAAGACATTTTTGAAATCAGCACAGTAGTTTTTGAGTTTATTCATTACAAACATACACACAAAAATACAGATCTTTCCGCTTTATTATAGTAGTGTAGATAGTGTAGATCAGCTGAAATGACTTGATGAATATAGTTTGAACCATGCGGCAGGATATCTCTGGATGTAAATTTTGGTTCCAGTCGAAAACACGTGTGTAAAGAATTCGAGTCCAATGACCTAACCACTACATACTAACTTCTATATAAGCGTATACAAGGTAAAAGTGTCAGCCAGCCGAGTGTGGAAGCCAAGGGGCGTGAGAGGCAAGCATGCGTGACCTTTGAGACGCTCCGTGACGCTTCAAGACGTCTGACTTGACGTAATAATTGTTGAATGTGAATGCTTGATGTACGTACATGGTAGAGAGAATATAAGGCTCAGTATTTCAATGGTTCTGTACAATTTCAATAAGTAGATTTCTTTTAGAAGGTACGCTGCGTTTGGTGACATACGGAGCTTAAATAATTTTAGTGATTTTCGTATCATTGATCAACGCGAACAAGATGTTTCGTATAAAACTATCATTGTTGGCCCATTTCGTTCCCACTGCTGGGACACAAGCCTCATCTTATAGGACCAAGGACGGACCGCAATATGGTTTAGTGGATATCACTTTTTGTGTAAACACAGCATCAGAACGTGCATATTATGATTGATGAAATTAGTATAATTTGGTATGTAGATGAGTTTTGGAACCAGATGCATTTGAATTTTGAAGTACTCGATGCTACCAATCGGCCAATACTACTCGGAATATCGAAATACCATCCATTAACATCGTCTCATAAAAATTGCATTTAATTAAGCACTGGCCCATTTTAAAACGTCATTTAAATGACCCAACCAAAAACCCGATAACCCCTAATAAATATACACTAATCAGACAAATCGCTTTCCCATTACCTTTAGGTGGGTACATCCTTATTCCGGGGCGCGTTTCGTATTGAACCGATTCCGAATCGATTAGGCGACGGAGCACGTCCCGCGGCGCGTGGCCGCGAGTATGAATGTTCGAATTTACATTGCGAATGCATTGACATGTAAATTGTAGTACAAGACGCTTCGGACAGTCTGTGTTGCGGCGCGACTGTCACTTCCATGTGGATAGGAGCTTAGATAGGAATGTCAGAACGAGGTTTTGAATTTCAACTAGTAGTCATTTATGTATTGGGGTTTTAATTGTTGTCTAGTGGGATCTTTGATAAAAATATATAAATTATACGCATAGCGCTTACACGCTTTTCAAAAGTGTTTTCCTATTAATTGCTTGCGGACAAAGAGAGGGATATCAGTGTTTTAATCATCAAAGACTAGCTGTTGCCCGCGATTTCATCCAAGCATGCTATATTTTATCTCGATAAAAATTATCCTATGCCCTTTTCCAAGTTCCAATGTGTCCTTGTACCATATTTCATCGAGATTCGTTCAGCCGTGAGAACGTAGCGAACAAACAAACAAGTAGAAATGTTTGTGTCGGTGATTATAAAGGACCTTAAGCAAGTTTGTCTTGTTTTTCATCGTTTGACATTAGTCCATGTTAAAGGCCCTTGGCAGGTATGACAAATTTGGACCCTAGAGGACGTCACCTCCATGTTTGAGGTCGATCAACTTACCCTCACCTTCATCACCTTGGCAAACTTCAACTTCACTTAAACTAGCAGTTGCTGGATTTAATCTGGGCATGTTAAATAACTATTTTAATATTTAATATATTTTGTATGTAATATTTCATCCAAGCATAAGCGTAAATATTTTTCAAGGATCAAACCAAACAAATGACTGCGAGCGACAGTCAGTAATGGCTTCTGTAAATAGAAATAGTTTTTCCCGGCGAAGCATCGAAAACGGGATCTATTTTACATGTTTTTGTTAGTTTCTTTGTACCAATCTCACTTTTTACGTATCGAACCGTTCGAAATAAGGATTTGCGTGCTGTCTTTTTAGTGTGCAGTCAAAAAACTACTCTAACGGTTTAACAATATAGTTCAATATGGGCGGTCAGATTGAACCGCACGATTTTCGATGTAAAGTCGATTAACTTAGCACGTTCCCAAAGCCATGATTTTAGTAAAATGTTGCGTATATAGCGTAGAATATAGATAAAGTTACTAGAATGTACTGTGGTATATTTCACATACATAATAAAATACACATCGCAAGTAATAACTGTGAAAAACACTTTTTTATTTAGAACTACTTTCTTGAAATAACAACTAGTAATCTTAATACTGTTAAGTATGCAAATTCCAGCCTATATTCCAGACTGTGCCCTTATTAAAGTGTAAAGCAAGTCGACTAACGCATAACGTCACGTACGCCGGTAACGCGCGTTAGCGTTCCTTACTACGAGTATTAGGAACGCAATGACATCGTCGAAATGATTACAAGTTGCTTTGACTATCGGGTTCGCTTCGAGTTAACTTTAACGAGCTCGTTCGTTTGTGAATAGATAACTTGCGCGCAAAGGGTAACTGTGTCGATATGATTTTGTTGCACCGTAAAAGAAGTTGATTAGCTTTTGCAGATTTCAATTCCTTTACCGATTTTTTTTGTTGAAATCCATCAAACGTAGCAATTATATTTTATACCTTTATTGCTGTTTTATGTTTATGTTCTGTTTTTACATAGTTTAGACGATTTGTGAACTGCCGAGAGGAGTTTTGGTGGGAATTCGGCACTGAGACGTTGTTGGTTATGTATTTTGTTCTCAAACTTGTGTTTCTTTGTGTGTTAATGTTTAATATTGGTGGAATGTAGTCATTGCATGTTCGGTAACGTGCACGAGTGTGGGCAAATTATATAAAGCCGAAAAGCGTGTCACTTTGCATTTTTTCCAAAACTCGCAGGAAGTAACAGAATAGCATCCACCGCTTTACTGAATCGTGACTTTGACTATGTAAATTATTTATTGACTACTTGATCACGAGGATTGCTTTATGCTATGACTTTCTTACTGTGAAAATAATAAATACTTAAATATTATAATATTTGACACTGCCTAAATGCACAATGCACATGCTGTGCGAAGCCATAACAAAAAAAAATGACAAGAGATGTATAATCGCTATAATTTCATATAAATTGCAATTTTATTGCAATAGCTAATAACGTTTTCTATTCTAATCCAACACATAAATTAAAATGACATATCCCGTAATGTAATAACTCAAATACCCTTCTACTGAGATAAAAAGAACAAGCAAACACACGATTCCCCTGAACCGAATCAGAACAAAATGCAACAATTTTCATTATGCCCTCAAGATTCGTTATTCCGCTTTTTATGGGTGCCGCATCAATGCTCTAAAAGTGGATTAGAGTAGCGTCCCATCCGGCAGCGAAAATAAAATATTTTCTTGTTATTCGCAACATAATTTACTTACATACCGACTCATCATAAATTGTAATGAGACCCTGTCATGTCACGCGGTAAATACATAACAATTTATTCAACAAGCTTTCATTGACTCATCATGTCGATGCGGGGTAATTCAGACATTATTACTGGGGTGGTAAGGTTGTTTGTTGTTCGAACGGTGGCGTATTAACATCTCAATAGCTTAGGGGAGCGCTCACGAAATCAATAAATCCGAACACCCTGCGCGATTTAGTTGCTACGCCTCTACGGCGCTACGGTGCTACGGAGCTGCGGGCGCTACGGTGTAGAGGTGCTACGGTCTACCACTATTTTAGTGGGAACCGGAATTGACATACCTACTTATAGATTTTGTACTTATGGATCTTATTTCGTTTTTATTTAATTGTTCATTTGTCCTAAAATATTTGTTGCTCATTACCAATTTTACAATTGTGCGAATGACTTATTGGTCAAACACAGTTTTTCAGAAAAGACCTGGTACCTTTTTATAACCTATGCACTAAAGTTATAGGTAAAACCATAATTGTCATATGCAAAGGTAGCGCTTACCATTATCAAAATGACCTGACAATCTCATCAGCGGTGTATAAAAAATCTCAATTAGACATCCCACGATGATAGTCAAGATTATTTCAGCATCTTTTGGAGTTCAATCTGATGAGTTTTATCAAATGTTAAAACTATAGGAAAACCTATCCCATTTTTACGCCAAACCTACCCCTATGTTACAAGGGGTGGCAAAGGTTGGAGGGCAAAGAGCGCACCCTTGACCATTCACTTTGTTGCAGCCACCTGAAAGCAACTGAAACCTGAAGGGTCGCCTTTTATTCTCGAATAGACTAAAGGTTAAACGCGAAATGTCACCCCGTGTATTCAGGGACTATATTCAGTTTTATTCACTTGACATTTTTATTATTATCGCTTTTTTTGCTGTTTCGTTTTTGTTTTAAAATAAATCTT
Organism: Hylaea fasciaria; assembly: GCA_905147375.1. Taxonomy (NCBI): domain Eukaryota; kingdom Metazoa; phylum Arthropoda; class Insecta; order Lepidoptera; family Geometridae; genus Hylaea; species Hylaea fasciaria. Next base: position 968,381 of record LR990194.1, read on the forward strand.
TATAAACGGGATAGTTGTGAACACATTTTGATGAAATTGTGAGTGTTAATCATATTTGAGGCAGAAATAGTACTTGGGGTTCTTTAAATCACTAAAAATAAGGTGTTTGTGTGCTAATTATATCCACTCGGATAAAACTGCGGAGCGCAACGAGCGGGTTATAAAACCCTCCCCGCCATAATACAAAAGCAAAATTAAACCAAATTAAGTAAATCCATCATCCAAGAACAAAAAAATGAGCAAACTCAAACCCTAACAACGCCGTCGACAGTTTGAACTTACACAAAGCAGCGAAAGTCAAACTCGGTTGCCCTCAATAAAGTCACATAAAAATTTCATACAAAGTTCGTAAACATGCAAATTACTGCTTTAGAATTAACAGACAAAGGTTCCTTTTGTCATTAAATATTTGAATCGTAATGGAAAAACGCACTTGCTATCAGGTGACATTGGCCAATATAATAGCGTCTTATTTTCTATGAAAGACACGAACAAACTATGATAAAAAATGCTAGACCTTGGGAGCTCAGCTATCTATTGGTCATTACGAGAATTAGGCGTTTTATAGAATTGGATATTTTGGGAATTTAAAACCGTTTTAAAAATTAGACAATCTGCGCTTACTTCACCGTACGCCGCGTCACGATGTACTATAGAAATGTGCGCCAACAGCAGCGCGCGAAAGAGGCCACATCAGTGTGCCTAGTGCGAGTTTTGTCAATTTATTTACGCGCTCGGTCCGTTTGGCGTAAACTTGAAATTGTATGAAATAATAGCAGCGCCATCTAGTGACTGATTCACTGACGCCAGATGGCGCTGCTCTTATTCCATACAATTTCAAGTTTACGCCAAACGGACCGAGCGCGTATATAAATTGTCAAAACTCGCACTAGGCACACAGTACATTGCTATAGTAAGCATCGTGCCGCGACGTACTGCGTGACGTTGTAAGCAGCCAATGTCGTCTATAGGGGACCAGGATCTAAACCATCTATCTATCGCCAGCACCACCGCTGTGGCGGTCGGCGTAAACCTTTAAACATCACAATATGTAGCTCTAATTCCGCCAAAAAGTTTTGGCTAAAAACGTTTACTTCATTGTTTTGAATATGGATTTCCGCAAAGCAACGCCTGATTTTATCAACTAGGTACTTTAAACGTCACCACCATAATCTCAACTTGAAATAGGACAAGTTGCCAGCGGTGCTTCTACAACTTCGCTAACCGTGTTGTTAAGCTTCATCCTTGTTAGGCCAGCTGGTTTTTTTTACTTGTCACTCGCAGAACTGTCGCCGGCAGAAAATGCTCAATAAGTTTTGCAAATGGGCCGGGAAAATAGTCTTTAGGAATAGAGGTTACGTTAACTTGCGGTTTGGAAGTAGTGGCTGAGGTTTTTGAGTGTTTTTATTTGGTGGATTTGTTTGGTGGTGGGGGTTGAATGAAGTCCTCAGGTGTGAGTTAGTTGTGCGGCTCAAGGGTCTCTGACGTGGATTAACGACTGTTTTCAAACGATAACAAATAGAATTGACAAATTAATGCTCCCTCTGGAGCACAGAAGCGCTTCAGTCACCCATGTTAGTGTGTACCTACCGGTAGGATGTCACAATACATTAGAAATACAACATTTTTTGATGGTAAAATGACACATGTAAAAACTTTAATAAGTAAAAACTAACACGTCTAGAAAATTGTAACAGCTGAAACTCATATTCGGTTACTTTCTGCGCTATATCCTCCCTCATTCTTCTTTACTGCCAAAACTGAGTAGGTACCGTTGGATTTTTTTTTCCCAAATTCACTTACGTCTAACGTCATTGCTCTAGTTAAGTTCTCTCACTTGCTCTGAGCCTGTGGCCTGCGCACATGAATAACAATATGGTTCCGTGCCTCATCTTATACTCACTAGATATTAGGGCCCTAGGGCTGGGTCAAGCCACCTTGTCATAATTATTCTAGACAGTTCTAAAATTGTAACAAGCCTTCTTGTATATCTTAACTCTGGTAGTACTGTCGCTTAGCATTGTAAATTATAATATAAAATATTACAAGCTCTAATACCAGAATCTGACCTCATTTGACAGTTTTTATAAGGTGGCGTAGTTTCCAGTATAAATAAAAAAAAACAATAATTATCTGGTCTGGTACAAATGTCTTCAGCTAATTCCAATTATTCAATTCAGATAAGGGTAGTCGATTAAATAATATATCTATGTAATTATAACGAAACTCTTATCTATATACCTAATTGATCTTATTTAAAACTTGACTCTGTTTGACAGAATTACGTAGCTCTATCTAAAGGATGTGTGTTTGTCTTTACATATCAACTCTTTCAATGGAACATTAATTAAAGCTCAATATTCCAGGCTAAGCAAGAATCTAAATTTCATAAACCGCGCTTAGCAATTCAGCCCCGCCGTACGCCGACGCTATCGCTAAATGCAGCGGCATGCATAATGCACGCGTCATCTGCCGTAGCTCCAAGCGCTTTGCCGCGCTCGATATGTGGCGGGTAGCGGGGATGGTAGCAGAGCGGTGAGCGATCCGCTGAGCTCTACACAGGCTCTAATGCCGAACGTAGCGGCAGCATTCGAGTCATATTCTGCTTTATCTACAAGGATTTTTCACGGTCACGTAGTATAAGGTCGTGGTGATGGCGGCAAAGTAAATAGCGAATTGCATAAAAAAATATATGCAAATATATATGCAAAAAAAAAATAGTCTCTCATTAATGAGCAGTTGTAGCAGCCCGAAAAACTGAAGTCCATATATGTGATATTTATGTTCAAAAACTAGAAAAACAAAACTATTCGTTTTCTTTTATATTATGTACTTTTGAGTAAAATAAAGAGTCAAAAACGGTAATCGCTTAATGTATAGACAAACCTTATGGCTAACCGTAGATGTGCTAAGCTTACAAAGAGGGGAAAAAACTATAGTAACCTGGGGAAAAATAGCGTGGACCTCATTTTTACTTGACTGCCGAAGAAAAGTAAAGTTGATGAAAACGCCACTTTGCAGAAATCAGCATATAAAAAAGAAATAATAAATAACAGCTTAATTTCTGCAATTATAACACAACACTAACGTAATTTAAACCTATATTGAATGCTAAAGTTATGATTGGATATAATTTATATGTACGCGATTATGTTCGTTTTCAGATCTTAATATGTCCGCACTTGCATGCACCATAATCACAACTAAGCTCAATACACATACACATGGTTAATAAGTGATATTGACGGATTAAAACCTTAAAAACTTTTTTTATTTAAATATTTTGCAACTGACGTTGGCATAAGCGCATATTCTAAGTTCATTGTGGTTCGCACTCTATCCTACGCGCCAGACCAAGCGCTCCGTCAAATCCCAACATTTTATGGGTGATTCCCCGTTTATAGCGCTCGAAACGCCGTGAAAACGCCAAACAATACCATATCTGATTATTAGCTTCTCCCACTCGTAAAAGGTAGTTCGTACAGCCGCGTAAACAGTCTTTTAATTTGTGTTTATTGGGGCCGAGAGGGGAAGAAGAATACTAATTTATTTGTGGTTCTGATTAGGTATTTTACTTTTAATTAAATACTGGGCGTCTGTTCGCGAATAAGAGACTTTACGTCAATTTTCAACCAGTTTTCATTGTTGTATTGAGTTGAAATTTCGTACCCTTGTCATGATCCATTGACAATAAAATATTATTGTAACATAGAGCTGATTAGATTTTAGAGACGGATGGTAGACAACGGAACTCAATAGCGACTAGTAGATTGATAGTGTTCGAGTTCATTCTGATTAGCTCACTTTACGTATTTATTTATTTCTCAGTTTATTTATTGGTACTACTAGTACAGTTTATTTATTGGTACTTAACTGAAAATTACGATCTGTTTGTTCATTAAATCATACCACTGACATCAAAACTTTTATAGTAGAATCCAAGCTCCAACCCCTCCAACATGGCGGCATAACCTTAACAATGCATCGGTTATTACACCAACAGCGTAATGGTGGTCGTTACACAACGTGACGTCATTACTGTGTTCTGGAAGCTGTGACGTCATTATTGTGCACGAGGAGCCGTGACGTCATTGCATGACAGGCACGCTGCGCGGGTGGTGCTGCTGAATTTCATTTAAATTTCTTATGATAAGTCCTTACTCCACACAACACAGCTGTATAATTAAATCCCCGAAAAATATGAAACGTCACCAGATAAGTTATACCAAGGTTTTGATGTAGGTAAATCGATATGATCTACAGGTTACGGACAGTCAAACATTGACAACGTGATTTCATATTTTTTTTTGCCTAAGCTGTAAGCTATATGACGTCACATATCATGATAGTTCACACGTACGAAACTGCGGGCAAAATCGAGTTATGCAGCTTTTAATGGTGAGCTGAATAAAAAAAAAACTAAAAACCCTTTTTCGACGATATACTTTTATTTTCCACATGATAACATTTAAGGAGCATTTCATACCTAGATTTTACCTACTTCAAAACGCTATAGATTGGTTTCATAACTATTGTCTTCTCTATTATTTATTGTGCTAAAATAACCTTTATTAGCTTAAGTTCCATTTCAAAAGCTGATATACTTTTTATTGCACTCAGTGTGACATCCAAAGCCTGAAGATTTAAGTTAAGACCGCTTAAGCGGTCGCCTGGCACACATAATATTATGTGTGAAACGCTTTGTTATTTTTTTGTCGCAGACGAGAGACTCTCAAGTAATATAATATGGAATTAATAACACATGAGGTTGAGTGGGTTACGCTAGCGTTTAACCACTTTTATGTCAACGTCAGTTCAAAATGGCTCGATAAATCCTCTTTTTATCTTTTTCTCTTCTCAATACAAAATATACATGTTTGGGCTTTTTTTAATAGATCCATGCATGATAGTCTGAATACCGGACTAGCGGGAATATTTTATTTGGTTTGCATCAGATCATGTGATCCTTGAACGAAAAGTGAACCGTTAATGACACAATCCTATCACGCGATCGATGGAAAGTATTCACTATTTTAACAAAACAATTGAAATATTTGAACACAGGCTGAATACAATTGTAAAAAGTCAAAATAAAAAAAATATCTCAATGAAAATGTTAACAGTGTCAGGCTTTTATTGAACGCTACAAATGGATGTGACCTCACTAGCAATAAGGACACCTATAAAATATATGCTACACCCTATGTGCAATAAAGAATTTTATCCCTACATTTTAAACTTTACTCTTTTGAATTCAAACTGCTATACATCAATAAAGCGACCACACATTGTAGCCACGAAACCGCGCTGTCTGGCCATTCACTCGCGAACAAAGATCTAAAACAAAACGCTTTTTAACACTGCTCGTTCAGCACGTTATTAATTTACGGTCAACGATACATCAAATCTTTTACCTGTAAAATAATTGCTGAGTAATTGTTTAGAGTGAACTGTGGCTTTGCAGAGCCGAACATAGCGCAAACTAATTTGATGTCTATGCTAGGTATTATTTAGTTTTTGTTGCGCACGCTCGTACTCTGTAAATTGGCAAAAGGATGTCTAACAGCCAGTTTCTGGAACGATTGTTGGCTTTGACAGTAGATTAAAACTATCGTTGTCTCTATGTGACACTAAACAAATGACAAGGATAGCAATATAATAAATCTGTAGTCAAAGTTGGCTGACGTTTCAGAAACCGGCAGTAAATGTCCTATGCGGTAGGTAGTTGTATGATGTACTTATTTAGTGACGAATGGTACACTGACCTTCACAAGCTGGTTTAATTAGATGTTAATATCTACACCATACCTGGTAGTAACTATCTGGTACCAAGTGAAGATGTGGTAAAAAGTGGCAATTATCCTCAACCTAGTATGGGACTGGCTCTCAAGGACTGCTGAAACACCCTTTTTTTGAGGGGGGAAATGCCTTCGTACTATTCCTTCCACCACGGGGGTGGCGGAAAGAGGGTGTGTGGGACTGGAACCCACTAAAATCCCCCCGTGAGCCGTCGATCCGCCTGTAGTGGGGCGAGATGGGGTCGTGTTGGCATTCACCATCTCGACTGCTGAAACACTCTGGTACAAGCTTGACGACAGATTTGACTGCTTGAGGGTGGGGTAGCTAACCCTCTGAAGGCTTATCGCCAAGGTAAAATCTTCAACATTTCCATTACTGTAAACATAACACTAAACATTTCGAGGTATCCCAACGAAATGACTCAAACTTGAAGAAAGCTTACAAATTTGGCTGGAACTTGGTTAACTCTTAAACATTCATCACCAGAGCATCATTAAAGATGCATTTTAAAGGCAAGCACGACTTAATTAACTTAAACAGATGGCTTCCAATGCCCATATACCTTAACTTGTAAAGCGTTTTCGGAAACCACAACCAGCCAACGTAAGCACCTGTCGATGTGCGCCTCGGTACTTGATTCCCCCTGTTTTGGCGAGAGTTGAGGGGTGCGGGAGGTCAGGTTGTAGTGGACAGATACGGCAGCGTTTCCAAACTTACAATGGGTTTTGTTTGGATCCGTTTTGATGAATTGCTTAATTAACAGTACGTGGACGAAGCGTGGCGTGTACACATGTGGGATTGCGGATGTTTTGTTTCCAATTTGGACGTATTTCCACATTTGCAAACGAATATTTAGTTTGAATTTCGGGAACAACAACAACTGCCTTACAATTTTAAGGAGTCGAGCACACAGAGAGCACGCTAGAGTGATGACCTAGTTAAAACGGCACTTGTTCAAAAAGTACGAGATTACCCCACCATTAAGAACCAAATTTTGGTAAATCAATTATTAAATCTTTGTCCTAATAGTTTAACTATTAATAGTACTTTTTAATCACTTTTAATTATTGTTTTTGGTTAAAGCAAGATAATGTGTGATGACCAGTAATAGCAGTGTTTACAAAATCTTACCTATCTTTCTATTGGTGCTTGTGGTACATTAAACTTTACATCTCAGAGGAAGGGCTCATTAGTATTATTAGTGATAAAGAAAATAATCGCAGAAAGGGAGAGAGCGAGAGAGAAAAATTATGCAGAACCCCGTTTGATTTCGGCTTGCATATAGATTTGGGTTCCAGTGTTTGGAAACTACTCACATCGACGCTAAAATCTAAATCCAAACCGACCGTTCAGAGATCAAACTTTTGATTGCAAAACAATTATTTCGATGCCGCATTCATAGTTTTCCCAACATTGAACAAGCGGCGATTTTCATAAATAACTAAACAACAATGTGCGAACTCATGTAAAACGTAACGGTCATTAGCCACCACATAAAAATCAACTACCTCTACGAGCGCTAACGGCGGCGTTAAACGGCCGCTAATTGCTCGCGTAATAGTAAAAGTTTACAGTTTTGAGTGTACAAACAAATTCCGTAAACACAACCCTTTCGCATCAAACCCGGCCCCAAAGCCCCAAACTAATCATCGAGTTCGGACCCTTAATTTTAAACAAACTGAAGTTTTTGGCTCCAAACAGCTGAGTTGAGCGAATGGAGCAAAGTTTGTGGATACCTTTGCTTTACTCTATAAAGTTGCTGAAGTAAAACGTACCTACCTCTGCAATTAGGTAAAAAAGTTAAGGTAAATTTAATGAGTCGTAAAGACTGTGGTGTTGAGCTTTGAGTGTCGGTAACAGTTGTTAAAGTTAAAAGGGTAACGGTGCAGTTTATAAAACCCTGTGCGTATTTTTACTAACAAAAAAATAAGTTTTTTTATATCAGTTTCCATACAATGTTGATTTTAAATGAACATGTGCGAGTTAGAACTAGTTTCATTAATATAAAAATTTCTAACATGAAGTTCAAGTAGCAAATTATGACAGCATGTTCATTAGATCAGAGTCCTTATTCGCTACTACTGTTAAAATACGTAACGTGGCGCGTCCTATCTACGTCGAATTGTATTCAGTATACCATTTTGAAATCATACAAACGCGTGAAAGTGCGTAAATGTGCGCGTTAAAAACTGTAATAATAACAACGGGCGTCAAGCATTTGTATTTACAGTTTTCACGTTATGACATCACACGTTATCCGCAACTGACATAGCGAATAACTTGACATTCCAAAATGTCACCTTACCAAGTAATATCAACAGGTGCAAAATTTCAACCTAGCAACAATTAAATCTTTACCTAATTCAATTTAAGTTTGCCCTCACAGATGGCTAAACCTTTTGTGATAGAACACAATGGAACTAGCGAACGGGGTGGTGGAGAAAACTGTTAGTCGGGGAGTTAGTGCGAGATATTGTAACTAATAGTGCAGGGTTGTTGAAAAATGTTGTAGTTTCATTCATGATTTTATACTTATGAGTATTTTCTCCATTATGCTTTTCGACGATTTACTTAGATGTTTCTAGGATGATAATATTTAGACTTACGACATTATGGCGTGAACTGCCCTTGATAAACTGCATTATCGTTTGTTTGAAAAAATCACTTTAGCGGCCCAGACTCTCCAGTGTGTTTATATACAGAATATGTATATTGGGTAAAATCATTGACCTCACAAATTAGGTAAATATATAACTGACTTAACCTTTCAGTAAGCCTATAAGTTTTTAACACGAGTAACTTTATCAGCAAGTCCTTTGAGAAACTAATTTGACAAATTGATCTCCCTCCCCACTGGCGCCCCTGGCGGAAATATTACGAACTTCGCAGTCAAACTTTATGTTTGCCAGCAGCTCCCAATCTATTAGCAATTATTCGTATGCCCGTCTAATTGAACTCCGAGCTTAGTTTCAATTATGACATCGCCGTTAATTCGTTAGAGGAAATTTCGTTAACACGTTTTCAAACAGTTTTGCAAATTGAAGAGACCGAAGCGGTGGGTTGAGGTTTTGTTTCAGTTAAACGCATTTAAACTAGTGGGCTTAATATTTTTTGTTTCAATCAATAGAACAGAATAGAAAACTCTTTATAAATCAGCCTGAAAATTTTGACGCGACGATTTGAACTCGTTTATGATTGGGATTCAATAGATTATTTGTATATTTTATATTTTATATATTTTATAATGTGTTTAATAAAGTAGGAGTTAACATAATGTATAAACAAGCGAGTTCAACTCTTATACACTTGGGTAATATTTATGATAAAACCAAACTCCTGCACTGTTTGTTAAATTTTTGCTAATGTAAGCCTGTTCTGTTTATCTATTATTTTTGTCAGTTGTTATTGTTATTATTTATCACCGTGGCGAGAAATAAGACCGCCCATTGCACCTATAATATTATCAGTTTGTCCTTTGTGTGTTCTATACATTTTTGGTGTCAATAAAGGTTATTATTATTATTATTATTATTATTATTGTACTTACATTTGAGGCTGGCTGAACCTCATTATACAAACAACCCACTACACTCACATTTCATATCAACATGTTATTCGCTAAGCATGAATAAATAACGATAAATATCAAAGGAATATCCTGCATAACTTAAATTGGCTTTACTATTGAAATTTTAGAACTAATACCTAACTCGACAGCCTGCGTGGGGGCTACGTCTGAGAAATTGGAGAACTTGTACTAATTCGTCCTTTGATCTTATTTGTACTATTAACCTTGATGGATGTGGGTCTTGAACCCGTGGATACTATAAATGAGACTGCCACGAATAGCCTCTATCTCTATCTGACAGACAGTTCAGTTTGCCGGACATAAGTTCATAGTCATGGTTACCATAGTTCCTTAATGTATGCAGTTCCAAAAATAAATCAGCCTTTCAAACAATTTTACTATTCGACGACCTCCATTACATTAGTGGCTGATGGGTGACAACGCAGCGTGAGTTGCAGGTTCGATTCCCGCACAGAGCGAATATTTGTGTGACTATTGGTATTTGCTCTGAATCTATTCTAATGGTGCTCGCAGTTCCAGGTTCCCTATTTATAGGATAATCCTAGTTATAACTCATTTTTGGTGTTTTCGTATACATACCTACTTGATCTCGAATTCTGAACATGACTATAATTAATATAGGAGGTATAAGGTCCCAGTTGACACAACGTAACTAAAAACTATTTCTATTTTTACGTGCCTTTGTGCATGGCTATACTTGCTAATACGAATTATTGACGCCAGACAATTTATTGTTCGTACAATGGTTAGGTATACTTACTGAGTTATATAATAAAAAATGTTTCTGTTACCAGTTACTTATCCAGTTTTTAATAAAACATAACACAAAGCTCAATAAGTAGTCATCAAAGCTATAGACTGCGCGGTGCTGGCAATCAGAGCGTGAGCGAAGTCAGAGAGCCGCAATTCGGGGCGGAGCCGACTGCGGTGAGCGGTGGCGCAGTCACTGTGCCATCTAGCGCCGTATTTGGAGCGTGTTGCGTGATGCTGCCACGCAGCGGCACTGGAGCGTGTTGCGTGATGCTGCCACGCCGCGGCACTGCCGTCTTGTTACTGGAATATGGTTGACGCATCTGAAGCGTATAAGCGGTTACTTTTGTGAACAGTATCGTAGTAGGGGTAGGTGAAATGGCAAATAAAGATCGTTGTACTGAAGTTCGAAGCATAAAATTTCGTTGTATCGCAGTACATCGAAATATTATGATGTATCGATGTAAAGTATTTTAGTGATGTAAGTAAGTGCGAAAGAATGAGTGTACGATTGGCGTTAAGTTGAAACGGTTTTTATTTTATATTGTTCATCAGTTTGAATTCACGTGTATTGAACTTGTGATGGTGTACCTACGGTGTTATAAAACATATAAATCGTGCAATAGCACTATATTAACGTATTCAATCGTACCCTAAACGACGAACTACATTGCTCGATAGCACAAAAACATGTAATTAGTTAGTTAATTTCAACCCCTATTTTTAGCATCGTTTGTGATTTCCAACATTTTCTTCAATAGGCACCTCACTTCTCAACTTCTTTATCATAAAAATACCGCAGCATAACCCAAATTAACATATCCGGAAATATACATTTTCCTAATAACTCCGCGTACTTATATTTTGTCAATAAAATGAGATTCTGATGAAAGCGTAGGAGGAAGGCTTAACCGCAACCTCTTCTGAGAAATGGTCAAAAGACTGATTGAAAAAGGGAAAAAGGATAACAAGGCGATATCGATTTTGAATGTCAGTGAAACCTTCAAAAAAAATTATTTATAGCCTAAAACAGTAATGTGCGCACAATTTTCTTTGCATTATGAAAGACTACCAATTCTACCGTACAAACATGGTGTGAAATGACATATTTATATTAAACTATCTTTTTATTGTTAGTTGAACCGATGATGGTTACGAAAAAATGCATTACGCAAATACGCACATCCATCATAGATCAACACACACATCACACAAGAATTATATGATTAGGCATAGCTTATTAGTACCCACTTTTACCATTATTGGATATTTGATTTTGTCCAAGAAATAAATTTCAGTATCATTAAATTACCAATCATCAACACTCGTGTAGGTGAAACTTAATCTACACTATTATAAAACTGTAACCAAGCCGTGTCTGTTCATTGATGATATTTTCTTAAAAACTAACTGAATTATATAAGACTATTTAAGCCAAAAATAAGTTTTTAATTATTTTTTTGGTTTTTGTTTGTTTTGCCCACGTGTACGAAGTTGCAAGAATTAGTTAGTACTCAATAAGACACATAAAAGTTCACATTTTCATTTCCCCACCAAAACCTCAAAGTCACGCACTCTATGAAAAACAATTCCGCCAATCAAAGACCGTTTCACGTCAACGCTTCTACGAGTACACCCAGAAACCATGGAAAGAGCCGAGTCACGCTGCTAATCCTACGAATTAATAACATCGCACGCTGACGCTGACTTGCTTGGCAGCACTCGAATACATTATTGGATAACTTTCCCCATAACCCGCGTTGTTTGTTCTTGATTACTGTGTAGTTCATTGCTCGAAATATGTGCAATAAGTTTGGATATTTTAGCTTATTATATTGAGACTAGCTTATGAAACGTACACCGTTAACTTACTTGAAAGCGAAGTTAAGCTAACCAATTATTAACAAAGCTGAGTGTTCCAAATTGTCACGGAAAAGTCCCGTTCTTAAAACGTCAAATGCACACCAATTTTGTTTCGCTTAGTATTTACTTAACTCCGGCTAAAAAAGTTCCAATAGCTACCCCATAATGTTTAAAAGATCCAATAATCAACTCATTATTAAACAATCGCACAAACAAAATACTAACGCAAAACTGCCTTCTACAGCTGCAAGAGGTTTAACAGCTGCCCACTAACACCTGTAAGAGGTACAGCAGTTAACCGCCCTTAATCAACGCGTTAAAAAACCAGTTCCTAACTGCAATTGCAACTTAAGGGCAGGGGTCATAAACCCCGGCGGCGTCTCGAGACGTAAATTCAGGTTTACGATGGCCTTTATCCAACAATGGAGGGCTAGATTGAAACTCGTTTAGGTCATAAGTGCCATTGAGATTACGTCGTCTTAAATGCTGGGGTGAGTGAACGCCTACCATCAGGCTGGTTAACAGACATAGTGACAACTTTTAACCAGCCATTATGCTCTGTAAAAGATGCTGCCAGACACCAATTATTATTATTGTTTGAGTCTGAAAATAAGCCAATATCAGTAAAAATATGAATACTGAATATGAATAACAACAGCGTAACATAAAAAAAGTTTTATCGAAATAAAAAAAAAAAACGTACATTCATGCAAATAACCCAGTAAAAAGGCGATAAACCTACATACCCTTTCAATAAAATCTTATAAAGCAAAGGTACATTCCAAACTTTTCATAGACGGCGGCGTCTTAAAATTTTATCCGATTCTTTGGAATCTCGCTTTTACGAGTATCGATCAGGCGATATCCCATAAAGTGGATGATAAAATAGAACGGTGAATGCAACGGTCGATGACTGTGACCACGGCTTTACGAAGGCGTTCTATCAGTAGAGACAAATATCTATTATGAACTAGTTAAAAAAGGCCTCGCGCGAGTTCAGTTTTAAAGTATTCTTCTGAGCTAATGATGATTTTCTTCTTTCGCAGGTGAAGTGGAGCGGTTACTTCGAGAGTACAGACAGAATCAGGAGCTAGTCCGCAACATTGGTGCACACTACTACCAGATCATCTACCCGGTGCAGCTGCGACACCACGAGAAGATGGGTATATCCACTAGGGAGGTCAACGCGCAGAAGGTACGTTTCTATTTGAGACTACTAAATCTATTTGTTTTAGTATCTACGTAAAAGTAACGGCATGATGCAAACCCCAATATCTTCTATAATCTATAATATACATATTAAAATAAAACAGCAAAAGATAAAATATGTCTGCGCATTGAAGAATTAATGATAAAATTATGATCGCATGAAAAAGAAGCGATGTTAAACAATTGAACAATAATGTAAATTGGTCATGGTTTCTGTCTGTATACCTATTGGTTTTTGTATCACGTACAAACACTTAACCGATTATAAGGCGCGTTCTACGATTAGAAGTAGAATCTGATTTGAGTATCTAAGAACCATAGAGCTCAAAGTTTTTACGGTAAGAGAGTCACGTGGCCTTGCTTTTTACATCTAATGGTAATCTCGGTCATCGATGGTAATGGTAATCTACAAGTAACAAAGATTACAAATCTTCTAGCAGTTCAATTTAATAGCCTATTCCTAGTATGTACCCAACTTTTTTAAGCAACACCTAGTAACGTTCAACAAAATGAAGGAATAATAAACCAGAGTTCCTTCACCCTCGACCTTCAAACACAGAAATTCCATATCCCATTTCTCGTAAACGCAATTACGAATCTTGCCAACCGACTGAGTGTAATTAAAGTAGAAATCACACCACCTCCGCAACGAATAAATTCGATTTATTTACAAGAGTCTCGAAACTTTCAAGTCTCGAACAACAATAACATCTTCGCAAGAATCGCCCAAAATTTGGCGGGGGTGAAAGTAAACGAAGTTTCTAGCACTTTGCAGTAGGGTTGTAACCGCGGAGAAAGAACCGAAACTATCGGATTCATGAGTTAACATCTTTAGGCTTAGCATGTTTACGATATCATCGCTAAGACCGTGAGATGTGGAGACTGGACAATTGCCTAAGCCGTATTAAAAATAATCCGTTACTGATCTGAAATATTGGTTCTGTTATGGACCAGCATGGAACAGTATGACGGTTACCATGATATCAGACATCTGCAAACAGCCTGCGTTGCTCACTCAGTATTTTAAAAAAAGTTTGAAATATTTCTATTACAGTGGTATAAAAAAATCAATGACACACAAAAATTTGCTCCATATATTTTTTCTTGCGGGAAACTCTCCGGGATTCTTTGTTGCCTTTCACATTGACAGTACCTATCTGAAATTCTCCGAAACTGTCGAAAATCCGATTAAATACACCAATCCGTATCCGTAACGAAAATTCCGTATCCATAACAACCCTACCTCTCAAGCATCGGCATGCCAGGATCGCTGAGCGCGACAGACTTTGTTTTCAATAATTTTAACAGGGATTTAATCTACTTACTTTAAGTTCTAAAACTTTGAAGTTTCTCCGTGTGACGGGGCTAAGTGGGTATGGCGTTATTTAATGTTCTGGTTGAGCCTTGGGGTTCTCAGACCGCTGTCAGTGACGTCACGTATCGTAATTATTCTTCGGTACTGAACTCTGACGCCGGAGGTCAGCACTACCGCAGTCGACAAGTGACCAAAGTAAAAACCGTGTCACGCGACATATCCCAAGTGGGGCCGGCGAAGAAAGAATAATCCTACTAATATTATAAACGCAAAAGTTTGTAAGTATGGATGGATGTTTGTCACTCCTTCACGTAAAAACTACTACTGAATAGATTTTAATGAAACTTAACAATAATATAGCTTATACATCAGAATAACACATAGGCTACAATTCATAAAGATATATCGTATATTATCCAAACGCGGGTGAAACCGCGGGGCGCAGCTAGTAGTAAATAATTAGAACCCTACAGAATAGCGTAATAATTTATGTATATACACGCGAATTCTAACGCCACTAGCAGAAGCTGTTCTGATGGACAGCGCTGCATTTATTTCACTTTTGGTCGGATATTCACCTCATTCCTTCAGTATGTGATGTCAGAATCGCAACTAGTACGTGCTGAATTATAAATATGATGGTCTGGCAGAGGAATAAAGATACAATAATAACTGGAAATGCTAGCAACAGCAACAACTGAGGTAAACATAACTTGAATAGAGACTGTAATAATTATGTAAATCGTGATTATTTATCAATCAGATCACTTCAAGAAATATAAAACCACAAATTGCAAAGAGCGCAGTTTTATCGTTGTCCTTCAGCGCATCTACCATAAAATAAATTTCTTTTCCAATGAATAAAACTGAACTTTCCAATATAATTCCACTCATAACGACCCCCGTCGGCCACGATAGGGTTTACGCTAGCTTGCTTTATGTTAGCTTTAAGACCACAATCCCGTGGATAGCTGGCTTTAGATGTGATTTAGAGGATGCAACCACCGTTTTACGACTTACTTTGTCTCTTTCTACATTGCAGACGATATATCGTGTCTCTGTCTCGCATTGAAGCCGATGTTTCATGGTTATTGGTGCAATCAAGTTGAACCGTTTCAAATTTGATGTAACTCTTGAGACTGGATGAGACAAGATCTTTGGTATAGTGGGTTACCGGTTTACAATTCGATGGGATGGAAACTGTGTTGTATATGGTATTTGATGCGCTAACAAAAACATGAAGGGACTCATAAAAGGGGAAGAAATAGGTGTTCCAGGGTCGAAGCATGTGGAAAGATCTCCGGTTACCCCAACGGGGGAAAAGCGCGACGTTACTGTGTGACTGTACTTGTGTGCATGTAGAAAATTGAGAAAATGGTGTTCACTTTAGGACTTCAAAACCCAAGGGCATAATGATAAATAATATTATGTAGGCCCACTTAACCTCTTTGCCGCGATTGATATGGAGCCAGTTGATGTTAGATTATTGAACTAGCGCCCCGCGATATTGCCGGCTGAGTTTTCACGCAATAATTTTATTTATTCCGATATAATATATAACTCATAACACTCAAGTAAAATACAGCTTACTGTATTAATTAGTAAAATAATTGTCAGAATCTAATCTGTAGCTTCGAACATTACCTCCTACAAAGAAACAAACTCACGAACAAACTTGTCTCTTTTTAACCAACTTCCTAAAAGTCGATTCGACCTCGTCGGTCATCAATTCGACTGTACTTTTTTTTTAATTAATGTTAAAAATATTTTTTTGCAGTAACACCCTGCTCATGAAATTAAGAGCACCGATTTATCTAAAGCGTAAAATCGGACCAAGCGGTAATCAAAAGAAACTATTAAAATAAAAACACGACAAATAAAGGTTAGGTAGGTCTGGTAGTTAAATATTTTACCCTTACATTCATCTTCCAAATCCAATCGTCGTAATTCACATTATTGACGACCCCTCCCTTGGGTTAAGGGACCATTACTTACAAAATATACGAGTCTTAACATAATAATCCTTGGGCCCCTAATGCATTATGGATACCTCAATGGTAAACATTGATTAGGGACAAACAACCACCTTGTTATTTTTGTATTTTTAGAAACGGTCTTGGTATATCGAGATAACGAAACGTTTGTTTG
Source organism: Hylaea fasciaria (assembly GCA_905147375.1). Classification (NCBI taxonomy): domain Eukaryota; kingdom Metazoa; phylum Arthropoda; class Insecta; order Lepidoptera; family Geometridae; genus Hylaea; species Hylaea fasciaria. The sequence continues at coordinate 985,054 of LR990194.1, forward strand.
CTGGGAAAATTCTATTAAAGTATATTTTTGAACAAATCATACGGCCTGGTAGTAACAGTATCTGGCTAAGTAGCGAGTCGCTTCTTGCAAGAAGGGTTCCGTACAATACTTTACAAGTAAAATTCAGGCTGAACATAAGACTTTTAGAAAGCGAAAAGCGAAAAGATAAAAGCGCTACCACGAAATAGAAATGGTACTATCAAACATGGGAAATTCTCCATCGTTAAAAAAATGGTAAAAGGTCTAAAGAGTTGTGATATGATGTCGCCAAGGTGGTGAATATGTGGACAACCGAGGGCTGCAGCTAGGACCCACCGATAAGGGGTGACAGATTATTTACTGAGGGTGGCAGCGAGCCCGGCGGTTACTATAATGCCTTACTAAATACATAGGTATATATACAAGCTGATATTGGTTATTGAAAACCTTATAGTACACATTACGTTCAGTATGTGCCTCTTTCACTGACCTAAGTATACAAGGTGTATCGGCAAGGTGTAGTAATATTGAAATGTGGGTATGTGTACCTGGTGATGAATCATTTGCCAGGGTACTAAAACCTGAAATCGATAATCGATTTTTTCACTCAAATTGACAAAATAACTAAATATTACAACCCTAACATGATACGGATGACGTCACGTTACGCCGGTCACACAACGCTTGCGCGATGCAGGATTTCTTAGAAACGGCCCTGGCGCCATCTAGTAATTTTTGGTGGAACTTTTACGAGTAATGCCGCCGGCTAGAGGTGTACAGTCTTACCCAACTTATATGGTGCGTCGTGAATCTTCGTTCGCGCAGAAAATAAAGTATGGTCCGAAGATTAACGAAAGAATGCTTAACACTTACAATCAACCTAAGATCACTATTATAAGGTTCATAATACACTGCAGCTGTTAGTTCCATCTCACTCATGCCACGCGGCGATCGCTAAGATGGCGGGGCGGCTGCTGACCAATAGCGGTCAATAGCATTTCCCGCGCTTTGAAAATTTATCTTCTGCGCAGGTAGAACTGCGATGTGCAACAGCTGCAGTGTATTATGAACCTTATAATAGTGATCTTAAGTTGATTGTAAGTGTTAAGCATTCTTTCGTTAATCTTCCGACCATACTTTATTTTCTGCGCGAACGAAGATTCACGACGCACCATATAAGTTGGGTAAGACTGTACATGTTAGCCTATGCCTCAAGTTCACTGACATTGCCCAGCTGATAACTAGGGTTGAACGATGGTTAGTTTTGCAGTAAACTTTGACGTGTAATAATTCATTACCGTAACTACTTACAGATTTATAGTACCTCCAGACTACTTCGAAATATGTATGTGTATGCGTAGTTTCAGTATTACTACACCTTGCTGTTACACCTTGTATAATCTCGACGACACACCACCGAAATCAACGAGGCCAGATCTTTCCTTATTGTTTTCCTTATGTATTTGCTCGGCTTATTGAATATATATACTTATTATTATCTCCTTTTGATGTCAACATCAATCTCCAATTTAGGTCAAGCAGTAAATAGAAGCTGGTATAAAATTGTGTCATCGTTTCGATTACGGTCTGAGGATTTGTTGAATTTATGCTGATAATAATTATTATTGTATGATATAAGAACGGAACATAATAAAATAGAAAATGTGTTAGTTTATCGTTGAAAGTTTTTTTCAACTTATTGATACCGCTCTGACTTTAGATTATGTACGTACAGCCTGCTTTGTTGGTGAAGTATGTCTTCTGTAGTGGTGGTATAATTGTATCCCAATATAGTAACTAAATCACAATATAGTAACAACTAACAGACCCGACAGACGTTGTCCTGTCATTGTATCTATGGAAAAAAGCTTCCTCTCCTTCTATCTCTCTCCCTCTATATCCATCTCTTTCCCTCGCACTCTATCTCTCTTCCCCTTTTCCAAAATTTTCAAAATGTTAAAAAAATTTCCCATTGTAGGAACGGGATAAATAGTATCCTATGTCCGTCTCCTGGTTCTATAGTATCTTCTATATCTTCTATATCTATCTTATATATCTAACATATCTATCTTCTATATCTATCTCATGTATCTTCTATATCTAATTACATATATAGAAATAGAATAGATATCACGCAATTAAATTCAGTAGATTAATAACAATCTTTCAATGAGCTCTTTTCTCTTCGTCAAAACTTTAAAGGTTCGCTCATAATGATTACTTCAGTACACAAAGGGATCTATATTTACAACCTATTTAATTACTTTGATGCTCTTAAAAGGTACGTAGTAGAGCGATCGAACAATCTCTCTGAAGTTCAAACAAGTTGTGGACTAAGTTAAATTGGTTTCAAGACGAATATTTTGTGTGCCCAAGCGTGTGGGGGCTGGAATGTGGGGATGATCTTTATTCCCTTCTAAGGGGGGTAGTTTGACCTACTGTCATATTATGCTGCTAAGGGATTAGAGCCAGCCTTCCGCTGCTTGGGGTGGTTGGAAAAATGTTTTTTGCAATTTTGTTTATGGGGGTTGTTTTTGTTGCAAATTTCGGTGGGTTTGTTTGGAACTATGATTTGCTGTGACAGCCAATAAGTTGAACAGACAATTCGATTAGCAAATATTATTTGGTAGCTTAGTGGGAGAGCGCCGAGACTGCTTGGCGTTATCGTATAGCTCGTAACTCTCTAGTTACGATTTCAAACCCTTATAAATTCGCGTACATAGATGCCAATCATTTTCTAGTAAAAACATCCTATATGTAGGTACGTAAATTATTATCTCTAGCTTTTCTGTGACGGAAAACATCGTAAGGTAAACTCTCACGACGTTCTACAAGCACGAGAATTATTTATACGATATGCGATCCACCTATTCGTATCGAAATAGAGAACATATGGTATAGGTACGTATGAAAGATATGGGTTGTGATCATGTGATAATGAAAAAAAACAGTAAACCAATATCCCGGATCGATCTAAAACGAGTACAGCTTAAACTGAAAAAATAAAAACGCTTTTCAAATATTGCCGTTCCAAATGGAATCACAGAAGCGATCGCATACAAAAAGCGAGAGAAAAATGTATTATTTTCGTATCTGTCCCCTCCCAGTTTGGAAAACGAAGTAATTACATGCTTTAAATAAACAAGGCATGACTGGGGTTCGTTTACCGAAGACTAATTCTGTTTACTTAGTGTCTGAGCGTTAATGCGACGTTTTCTTATTGTGTCACAAGGCAGAAAATTTAGCGAGTAAGATCTTATAATAAATGTTTAACAAGATAAATACCAATCTCACCCCGACACAATAAACATTTTCTAAACTATTAAAAAAAACAATCAAAAACGAAATAATATCAATAATAAATAATATTAATTTTCATGATTGTGACACAATGAAGACATGGAAAGACTTTGTAATAAAATCTTTGTCGGCATGTTTGTTGCCCAAATCATAGTTTATTTGCGCCTGTTGGCTTCAGAATTCATACTACGAGTATTTTATATTATCCATTTGATAAACATCCTTTTTAGTGCTCCTTACATCCTTTTTAGTAGCTGGTAAGTTATAACTTACTCGTTAAGTTCGATATTTTTTTAATTAAAAAAAAAACTTCTTTTGATTTGTAACCATTCCTATCTCCTTTGATGGCGGTAGCGTTATATTTTTATCGACAAGAAGCTCATAATTTACGCCGACTTTTCTTCAGGGAGGAATAAATTCCCGCGGACAATTTCCATGGATTTACAATCGCGTCCTTTAACACAAAGGACGATTTGTTTGCCGATTTTACATAAGAAAACCGATGAGGCGGGTTCTAATAATTTTTGGACTTGGTTTTGTAAAGTGAATGGTGTTATTAATGGGAATTAGTTGACTTTTGCACTGTTTGTTTTTATTTAGTCATAAATGTTATTTTTAAAATTAAATTAAATAATAATTGCTGATGCTAATTTTCCTCCACGAGGTTTCTGACAGGAAAAATGTTTTGCTTTCATAGTAGACTTTGATCTCAATCTATCTATAGTTAGCCAATTTATATCTTTACTAGTAAAGCCAAAATTTTGAATGAAGTTTATTAATTCTACGATGGTAGCACTGGAACTTGAAGAAGGTACAAAGTATAACGTTCACCTCGTTTTAAACTATTCCCTGTTTTAAACTCCGAAGTTAACCCACTAACAAAGCAACATCCTCGGATAAAGATTCAATTTAAACTTTAAATTCGACCTGACGATGTTTTGCTGTAGAAGTAGCAAACTTCTTGAACTTTCGAGTTTTTATTTATAAATACGGAATTTTTATATACAGAATATATTTATACGAATAGTGAATATATACGAATATATACATAATACGGCCTATGAAAGATTATCTGGTATTACTAGCTAAGAAAGGGTCTTATTCACGCACAAACTAATATCAAAATACCTATATTGCAATATTGGCATACTTCGTCATCGAACGAGTCGTTAAAGAGCTTCTTGATTACAATTTGGTGATTATGACGTACATATTCTACTGTTTCTTTTCCCAGTTCCAAGTCATTACTAAATGGTGTTAACAGTTTCTGCGCGATATTATTAAATGCGGGTGAAACTTAGGGGCACAGCTAGGTATACTGATGAAAGTCATTGGTCGATGATTGAATCCGATGTCAATGGGTTACAAAGCGTACCAGTAACCACTCAGCCGCCATCTTTTTATTGTTGTTGGTTAATTTCGACTAAGGCATTAAGTAAGGAATTTTTGAGTACCTAATCTTACCTACTTTGGCTTATTGGTACGCGTCGCCGGCTGTAAAAAATTTAAGGGTCTCTAAACTTGGAATTAAATTTCGCTTTATTTTGCTTGTCAGACGATTGGGAATAAAAAATGCATAAAGGAATCAGCCGATAGTGCCAAAACTACCGAATGCGTCTGAAAAAAGGAAATTTTGAACTAACCAGATCATGCTGTGACACTTGCGTGTTTGCGACGATCGAGTAGCTGACGTCTGGTTTCCGTTCCAAGCACCGTCGGATAGATGAAGTACATATCTTACGTAAGATCCAGGTGAAAGACTGGCAGGAGAGACAGATAGATAGATAGATATAATTTTACACAAGAGGCGGTGGCACAAGAAAGACTGAAGTAGCTGTGTCTATCAGAGCCAAAGACTCATTTCGGGTCACTGCGTTAGTTTTTGATAAGATAACTTCAGAGATAAACCTTTATTTCAAAATCGGTAAGTTTTGGTACAGAACTAATGATATGGATCTCTATAATAGTTATTTGAATGCCGCGTAAAGTATTTAGGTAATTCTGTATTTGAAACTTTATCTTGATGATGTCCGTTCAGCCATTGAAAAATAATATATATAAATCATGTTTGTTTAACAAATTGATGCCAGTTGTCTTTTATAATTATATTATGGATCTTTACCATCATACACGTTGATTTGGTTGTACCCGTGATATGACCTATATCAGCACTGACCTTTACTTCAAATTGAACTCCTTGAACTTCCTGATATTTCAGAAATAATTAAGGCAACAACACCTTAAACATTTCCATCAAAACAAACTTGACAAATTCTATCATCACAAAGTTCCAGCCGCAAGGCCTCAACTTTGTTCAGCGAGTTAAATATAATCCTTAATTGAAATAACATGAAGGTATATATATAACTACCTTTTGTTGAACGCATCTAAGCTATCAATACAGTGATTGAATTATTTTCAAAGGTTATATATAACCCCTTATTTTTTATGGCTCTTACGTCAACTGAGCCCACTCCAAACTGAGTTCGCGGGAGTCTCATTAAAGATAATTTCACTTTCTATCAACACCATGTCAGATCGCTTTCATCATAATATTGGGTTGCTATTGGAAATTGGAACTGAGTCTGGTTTAAAATTGACCTAAAATATTTCACCGAAACATAACACAGTGAGTCAGATAAAAGCTAATAATATCGCAGCGTTTTTCCGAGGATTGGTGAAGGAAAACTGACGAAACAAATTTATGGATCTAGTATGAATGGACCAGCCGATAGACGCCGACGTATGCGAACTTACCACGACCAAATCGAGGACGTCCTAAAAACTCAATCCATGGCACGCATGTACGAACGGACTCATGAAAGTAGAAGAAGCGAAAGAGGTGTTTTAGGAACGTGACATGTAGAAAGATGTAGTCTCTAGTAGATTGCGCGCATCTTACGGCCGAAATTAATAATCAATCCCAATCTAAATTTTGCTATCTGGGATTGATATCACAATCTATTTTAGGGTCAAACGTGGCAATAACCGATCCGTGAATTGGTTTATAAAGCCATGTAGATTGGAGATCGATCGAACGATAGGCAGCAATCCAAGATCAATTTCGATCTTGGATAAGAGATCCAATATTGATTTCGGGCATTATACAAAGAACAAGAATCGATAAACGCGTGCAATATTATCGCGCCTTAGGGTAGGCTTGTAAAATGGCAAGTTTACATACTGCCCGGTCATTTTACAGGACTGTGTTTCCGCGGTGCTATCGGGTACAACTGTAGTTCGCATTTACGCGGTCACACGCGGATTAAGTTGGGAAGGTTTGCTCAGAGGGTTTTCGGGGTTTAGCCAAGTTTTGGTTAGTTATTTCGTGGTTTGAAACTCTGACTAAGTATTAAGTGATTTCGTAAAGGTTGTAAACTATCAACGCTGAACTTAATTTAATCTTAATACTGTGTTAGTATGAAAGGTGGCGGAGATATCGCTTCGTTCTGTGTCTTAACTATGTCTTGATATAGTAAGTACGAGTATTTTATTAACTTTCATTAAATATCCACGTTGATGAGCAGACTGCGAAATGTTAGGTTAGGGGTTTTATTCTCGCACAGAACAAAGATTTGTTTGAACCCCCAGGTATTATCTCTGAGTGGGGCTTGTAGGACCATGGTCGTCCTGATACCGGGAATCCTGGGAAAACGATGTATAAATTATGATCCAGACGCGTGAATTTTAAAGTGAAATCTTGAGTATGATACAACCTTATTTCAGTTAGTTAGTTCTCGGATATTCGATAGTTCGAGTTACGGATACGGATATTCATAATATTACGGTTCTTACTGATGATTGTATTTTCTCATTTTTTCAGGGACGGGGTGGCTACGACTACCAGCAAGGGACGAGGTCTCGTGCACGGGTAAGTGGAAAAAGCAATTAATACAATTATCTATAGTTTATAAAGTAGAAGGCGAGATGTGGAAAATTGCACTGATAATTTTACGCAAATAGATGCTCGGTTTTGTTTACATGCAGCCGTATGTAAATGGGGCCGGTGTGGAATTTGCATAACTCAATAGAAAACCTGGAGCATTGTTTAGGTAACAATTGTTTGATGAAGTGGTTAATGACAAGAACTATGTGTTAAATTGTACTATGGAAGACTAAGACAACAAATGGAAGTGAGAAGAGTCGCGTGCTTTCCATTTAAATAGTTGTGCGAGACAAACGCTAGCATTTTTTGTAACTCGGCTAAAAATCACGTCTTCCGGACATTGAACAATGCCTCCTTGTGAAATTTTAGAGCTTATTAAAAAGAAGCATATTAGGTAACACATAAGGCACATTTTCAAATAAAGGGCAGTTGACTTATAAACCTTTATTGACACAATTGAAATTAAATCACTTCCACTTGTCTCATTATTCCGTTTGTAGTATACGTCATTGCGAGTACGTAATATACAGCCTTGTCTGCAGGCATAATTTAAGAGAGAACTTATATTGAGGCATCGTTTAAACAAAATACAGTAAGGTCTTGTACCTAAAGTACTACTTAAGGCAGTAAGGGAAAAAGACGATACTTTAAAAGTAAAGACCCAGATTACTGCTTTAGTATGTTTTAAGGCCGAGTGCATAGCGAGCTTCCGTAAAATGGGCGATTTTTTGTCGAAAAGTTAAGCCGTAATTACAAATAATTATAAGATAAAAAAAATATTAATTACCCCCTAATTATACTGTCGTAAATTATTGGTTATACATGTTATCGATAATGCTGCTGCTCCATCTGTGTCTTAGCAGATGTGGCCTACATTTTCACGCGTTCATTCACAATAAACGTGAATGTAGCCAAGGTGCATTTTTCATGCCTTAATTAACGCGTACTTGGACGTTAACATTAAAGTTAAAATTAAATCAAAAAAGTATATTTCCTTACTAAACTCTTTGCAAGTAATATTGAGTATTACAGTCCCAATAATAATATAATAGCTTTGCTTAGGATTATATTTTTACATTATGTTGAGGTTTCACATAATTTATCCCACTTTTCCCGTCACACTATATCAACTATAATCTCTGTTCACGATAAATCAGGCGTGAACCTAATATATTCCGCCGAGAAGTAGCACTTTACTTAGATCCTCTCGCTGAGAGCTAGATTTTGTAAAAATCACGTTGATATATAGTGCCTAAAACTACGCTTAGCTGGTTAGGCGGTGATGTTTACACTTTGTGTAAAATATTAGATGAACCTTCATTGGAAACCGATTATCAGAGAATAAGAAAGATGAATTTATTCTATCTCTATTCTACATCACGTGATCAAAATGGTAGTTTTTTTCAGAGAATGACTAGGTTTCTTTTAACCTTTAAAGGCCATCATTTGACCAACAATTGTGTTCTTGATTTTCAGATTTTACCATTTCTAAAAATAATTAGTTTTATTTAATGGTATGTCTTTAAAGTAGTTTAAGACTCGATTCCATCGCTTGTGTCGCATCAAATAGAAGTCGCATCAAATAGAATTATACTTCTGTATGGACCCTAACTCTCTCTAGGTAAGTCTCTAAACTTGGACTAGTCGCAAACTGCATTGAGATAACTATTTAGTAAGGGCTATTTATGTAGCTTATTAGACAGCTACCAAAATGTCACTTCAAGTCTAGTATTATACTGTGTCTATTTTGTAGTTTCAGGATCCATCATTATATTATTGGTATTTATTTCGTGGAGTACCTAATTTGGGAATTTTTCGAGTACTTTGCGAGCAATCGATAAATAGTTCCCCAGATTTATTCGACGTCAAAGTCACCGATGAACTTAATAAAATGAAAATGTTCACGGAAACACAAAAATCCGATAGAGTTACTTGAAGATGTATATAAATGTGGCAAAAATGACAAATAGAAGGGACAACGGAACTAATGAAAACAAATTATGTGTGGATAATGAAAATCAATATGGCGTCCGTTTAACGCCATATTTTTATGCTTCAGATGGAAACAACTATATCGTCTCATATTACCCACTGTACTATGTCCGTGCTAGTTATATAGTTCATGTGTTTTTCAAATTGTTGCGATATCCGAACCACTTCACAGGAAACTATCTCCTGTTATTACAGGGTCCTATTATGTATGCAGGAAGTGACCTCTATGCCTTTGAAGCGCCCGCTTTGGACAGCCGTAGAGGTGGGCTTGCGTTATTTGAACACAATTTGGAGCTTATGGTAGGATGGGTGTAAGTTAATTAGTGTAGTTTGTTTACCAACTCCCTGGGTGATTTAAGATAGGGTCTTTTTTAAATGTTAATAAAGATGTTAAAGATGTAAGAACCCCACCACGATGCCAATCTGGTTGATTAATTGCCCCATGATTGTTTGTGTTCGCTAAGGAACCGTTGTGATACGGATTTCCATGTAAGCTGCAATACTCAATTTGACATTTTTATAACCATAATAAAACCATTTGTCCCAACATAATGTGATATTTTTTGCTAAAAATATTAATATCAAGAATTTTAAATCGTAAGGATCGATACTACGCTTCTCGAAGCTTCGGCTGGCATCAGAAGTGGGATCGACCTTGTAATTGCTAATTTGAAGCGCCAATTTTTCGCCTAAGTACACGTCAAAGATCATCACGGACCATTTTCTAGGACATTACGCCCGGGCGCGCGTAATGAAGCTTGGACATTTCTCACGCGGTCCGTTAGTGTGCGTAATTGGCGGTGTTAGCCGACGCCGCGTGATGGACGTGGACGCGGTTTTAAGATTAGCACGCTCCAATTTGACGTTTTGCTAGGAACGGACGTCGGACATGCACTGACACATGCTCGTAATCAACGTCGATGCACAAAAATGGTTCGATGATATTAAAAACCGTTAACAGTTTGTAGGGTTCCGTCGCAAAGGGAAAAACGGGACCTTATTACTAAGGCTCCGCTGTCCGTCTGTCTGTTTGTCTGTCCGTCTGTCACCAGGCTGTATCTCATGAACCCTGATAGTTAGACTGTAAAAATTTTCACAGATGATGTATTCCTGTTACCGCTATAAGAACAAATAAAAACTAAAAAACAGAATGAAATAAGTATTTAAGGCGCTAATATAGGAGCGATTCATGTATTTTAGAAGATGAAAGTTACCTGGCCGGGCCGCGCGCCACGCTGGCTCCGCGCTCACGGCTAGTCGAAAACGCTAATTCATAATTATTATACTCTTACTAACGGCATCACGTGGCCTTAGCACAGATTACTAGATAGTTACTACGTAGGCTTTAGTCTGAAGCATTCAATTATTTCGACACTGTAATGACATGTCAGATTGGCCGAGCGGTCTGAGATGCTACGTTCCGTTCCTAAAGAATTATTACCGCCAGCATTACATAAATTATTACCTCCTTGACTATAATCCTATCAAATTTAGAATGCCGCACGAATTATTGGAGTCACACCTAAATAAGTTGTATTAAATTTATTTAGTGTTGGTCCCTTCTGGTATGCGCGTTTGTCAAGTCCATTTGATACAAGACATCCTCTTTAGTCCACTTCCATAATTTTCTTTTTGATATAAGTATATTTTGACAATGACAATGACGGAGTAAAAGATTTGTGCATTAGCCAGTGTCAGGCATCCGTACTAAGATCATATAAATGCGAAACTGTGTGTGTGTGTTTGTTGGTTTTTTTTTTAGTTTTTGCCATCCTTTCACGTCTAAACGGCTGAATCAATCTTGACCAAGATTGGACCTATGAGATGGGTATAGGCTATTTTTCGTCAGAAAAAATAGGGATCTTAGAATCCAAATAAATAGGAGTTGAAAATGTATATGGGCAATTCATAATTTCTCAAGTAGGTGATCTGACACTTCATTATTTTAGGCTCTTGATATAAAGGTTAGGACTAAGGATAGGGAGAAGGAAAGGGACAGGGACAGGGATAGAGATTCAAAGACTTCAATATTTATTTTCTAAACAGTTGCTTTTTCATATACGGATGAAGTCGCGCGTAAAAGCTAGTTTCAGTAAAGTTTACTGAATCGTGGCTATGACTGTAAATTTACTTTACCACGAGGTTGTAAAAATATGGAATACTAGCTGTTTCCCGCGACTTCGTCTGCATTTAAATCGAATTCAGCTATAGTAAGAACACAATATGCGTGAACTTTGTATGCTATTGTAAATCAATCGGGCACGTCACGTCTCTGTCAATATCTCTATCCTCCTATTTCCTCATCGCTTTTTTCCCCAACTCCCAATATCTCATCTCCCATCCCTCATCCATCTCCGATCTCCCATCTCCTCATCTCTCCAGCTGCTGCTCTCCATCTCCCCATCTCCCCAGGTCCTCATCTTTCCTTCTCCCATATACCTACCAAATTTCATTTTCATTTTTGTTGTCTCTCTATACCTAATATCATCGAAATCGGTCCAGCCGTTTAGCCATAAAAAGTAACAAACAAACAAACATACAATAATAAACAGACAAACCGAGAAACAGTGTTACTTTCGAATTTACAGTATAATATTTGACAGTGACTAAATGCACAAATCGTGCGAAGCAAAAACATTGAAAAAACTGGCTCATAGCTGAGCAGAAAGATTAGAAGGAAGTGTGCTAAAAATAAAACGTCAGAATATTATGCATCCGCCAGATCCGCCATTATGGAAAACGGAAGTTCACTACATCTTCATTTTAATATACAATCATAATCTGCTCCTTTGATTAACTCCAAACTATCATAAGAAATCCCAGTTTTATTTAAGTGAACAATCTAAAAACGCGTTTTTGCTGCTAATTTCAGTTACAGGTGGTGCAAGAATAGTCATATTAGCCATTATTCTTTACACACAATGGAGAATAAATACAAAGTAATAAAGGTTATAACAAAAGTTTAGTAATCGTCGAAGGAAGTCATTTACGGCAACTAAGTAAATAAACCAGTTGTATACCATGTAGAGATTCTGTTTGCTTTATTTTTTTGGAGAACAAACAGTAAATTCGACGAGAATATTTTGAGGAACAGCGACATACGTCCTCTCTCTGAAACGCCGTAGCGGGTACTGAGCCGCCTAGTACGCGCTCAAACTGATCATATTCTCGTCGTTTTTATTAATTTAGAAGAACGGAATCGATTCAGTTCATTGAAAAATTCAAATTTCATTGGAAAATAAAATTGCCTTTTTTATGGTTCCAAAAAATATGATAGTTGTCGCTGAAAATGTTGAGCATTATGTGACGAAAGATTTTTTTCGGGTCCTTTCTCGTGATTTTTTTTCTCAAGATACTAGACAACTTTAGTCCAATATTATTGATTTATTAGCTAACTGAAACACTTGGCTATACACTGTATTTTTTCTGGCTTATAAATATTTGTAATTACAGCTTAACTTTTTGACAAAAAACCGCCCATTTTACGGAAGCTCGCTGCCTACAGGTCCTTAAGGGGGCTCCCATACATCAAACTTTTTTTATACTCTGTTTATAGACAATGGTAGGGAACACTTCGTGCGCGAGTCCGACTCACACTTGGCCAGTTTAATTTATCGTGAACAGGTGAGAGTGCACCATCGTAGATCGCATGGTCACTTAATATCCAGGTGGTAAAACGCGAAACTATTCTAAGTGATTTTGAATATACGTAGACCGAAACAGAGTAACACATGCATACTTAGCCTCTGCATTTCGGGCATAACAGTTCCCGATGCGACCTCACAGGGAAGCCTACTATGCAACCCCCTACCCACTTCAAAGAGGATTCGCATAATGAAAGAAATAACCGACTAACCGTGCTCGCGCTGTTCATTACTCCATTTCTATTCCGCACCGTACCGTCATTCCCAATAATACCCGCAGACGTTGGAGATATTTAAAAGCAGACAAAGGGTCGGTTTACTATTACCATTCCAGTGAAACGAACTCGCGACCTTATCTACCATCGGATTGGATCGGTTGGTATCGGCCATCTGATCGGATCGGCTGTCGGGACCCGATTGCCTCTCTGATTGAAACCTCGAGAATTGCAACGCAAATATTGTGCATAAAAATGTATTTTTTTTATTAAAGACGGCTGTAGGTTTGTTTTTTTAGAGTAAGTCTGGATGGCTAGCTATTAGCCTATTAGAAAGTCAAGATGCGTTCTTCGATGGTGCTGTCGTGATTTTAAGGCTCCCATGTGAAATGACTCCGGCATGTCCTCTGTGTTCCATGAAATATTCAGTAATTTCAACAAGCAATTATGTAAAGAGGTCTCAGGTTCCCAAACGGCATACTCAGCAAATTCTAGACTCGAGCTAGTAAAAGACGATTCCAATTAGAGTATCTTTGTCGCATTCAGATATGCTGACACAGGACGAGCTGTGTGCATCCTATATAGATACTTCAAACAAAAATATAGATTAAAATATGCTAGAATTCTCATTAGCATTTCGTCATTAATCATGTCGTGAATTGATTCTTGATTGTCGTGAATCTAACTCGTGCTCCTCTAACTTTACCGACAAGTACCTATATATATAACTCTTCACATTACTAAATAATTTTAAATGAAATACAAAAATTGTCTCATATATAGTGTTGAGCTTAGAATAATAACACAGAGAAGGATAGTTCCTTGCGTAAATTCACTCAAAAGTGAAGCCACTTTTTTATCAATGTGTGCGTGAGTGCCATGTTATTATCTTAACCAATATGCATACAAGCGCAATGAAAATGCCGCATGTATGTTGGTGTTTAGTCCAAAAGCAGGGAAAAATAATACATATTTACCATAAAAGCTTTGATTTCGAGCAATAGCGAGTCAAAGTCCGAACTAGACCCAAAAAGTCTCAGTAAAAATGGCTTCACGGCGCTAGCTAGTATTGGCTTCTATGTGTTATTCTTCTAAGGTGTCGAAGTCACAAAAATTATAGTCGGTCCTACTCTTCATAATGGAAACGACTAGGGATATCAAACGAGTATTCCTAAGAAAAATCGGATCCATAAGACCGTCTATTCAGCTCATCCACCAGACATCTCTTGGAGACGAGGATCGGAGTCCAATTAGTGTCCTTTGTGCGATCTGCCGGGTTCCTTATTGGCGATGGGGATTTCTGCGACCTCGGGGAATTACCTCGTTATACTGAACACTTCGGGGCTTTGATTGCTGTCGGCTTAGCTATTTGATTCCAATATTATATTGTTCGATGTTATTATTAATTCCCGCTGTATTTGTATTACTTAATTCTTCATTTAATTACAGGTCAAGTAATAATATTTTTTTAATATTGTAATCTATATCAACATTTTAGATCCTAGGGGGTAGTGCCTAGAGTTAAGGGCCAGTTCAATAATAGAGAGCAGAATAAAAAGCTTAACTTAAAAAGAATTTCCATAAGGCCTACTTTTAAGTAATTGTTCTATATATTTGTGCTACAACTGGCAGCCTAACTGATATATTATACAAGTATAGTAGTATCAGATGATGCACGCAACCGACCACACTACTTGAAAGTTTTTTTTCTGTTAATCCATAGGTTATCTGGACACAAATCGCTTTAAGCGATATAATACCACCCATTGTACTTTATCGTGTGGTGTACATACATTTAAGAGTTTTCTAGCCTATTTTATTTTCACAAAGCTCTTTTATTGCGTAAATTCGTGGTCTAGGCTAGCAGATATCTTAATATATATAATCTAAACTACTTGACCGATTTTAACCAAATTTGCACAGCGCGTGCAGTTTGATCTAACTTGAAAGATAGGGTAGCTTACATCTCAATTTATAGTCGCAATAACAAAAACCTTAGCCACAGCAACGCGTGGCCGTGTCTGCTAGTAATAATATATGCGCATACTAACCACAGAGTACGAAAACAGCAATATTCAGCGAGCAAACATGGTATTAATGATATGAATGAGCGATGGCGCATCTATTGACCTGCTCGCGTCAACGCCGCCATTGAATGATGGATCGCCGGAGCGTACAGCCAGCAAAAGAACCGTAAATGGATAAAATAAACACTATTTTACATCATTTTCGTACATAATATGATGGCAGATCGGTAATTTGTATACTTTGCTGTGACACCGATCGATATTCTGAAGGTTAGTTTTGTGACTTCCATCGCTTTGTGCTTTCTTTTTTTTGTTTATTAGGTTCACTGAACTGGACATACAATTACCTCGACAAAGCTTTAAACATTTTTAATAATTAATTATTGTACTACGTGTACATGTACGTACATACGTGTCCTTCTTGGAGTGAACACAGTTAGAAAATAATGAAAGAAAGCAAAGCAGGAAGGAAAGAAAGCATATCAAAAGTATCGGTTCTAGATGTTGTTTTTTTTTATTAAACCACGTCAGAGGACTTTGACAAATTCTGGCACATGGTGTTGTTACTATTAAATTATTATTGACATAGAAATACGTGTGTAACTATTAGTCCACGTACCATCTCTAGTAATTTATGAAATTACTGACCTCATCGACATCGGATTAAATCGGTAAGCAGTCAATTAACATGATCAACGGCTAAGTTACACCAATCATTTATGAACCGATACTAAATAATTTGTTAACTAGGCTTTCCTCGCTAAATGACGGTGAAAGCTACAAATAACGTCATCAAATAAATATAAGTAAAAGTATTCTAGCCGGACATAATAGTTCCCAAAATGTTGTCTGCATTGTCACTTTGTATAGGAATGCTGATTCCAAACTATTTATTTGCCTTTTTTGTCAAAAATAAATGCCAGCGTTTTAATCACATGTTCTAATCTCTACGCAGCTACAACAGCTGATGTTCTACAAAGTGTTTAAAAATGTTTCGTGCAAGTAACTACAAGTTCACTCAAAACTCTCATATTCATTTTTTTCTGCTAACGGTACCTCCAAGATCTACTGTTACTCAGAATTTCCATTACCATTCGTCTTACTTATTATTATTGTTTGGTTATCTACCCACCTCAGTCGATTGATTGTGGGTCTTCGCAAACTGAATCTTGAATAGGAATCGTTGAACAGTCTATTATTATTATCGATGAAGTAGTTAACTACTTATCTCAATTTTTACAAACTGTGTTAGTATAGATGGAAGTTTAAGTAAATTCTTGCAACTAAAATATCACCTACTTTACGTGTCAATTGAGTTGAATGCGTGTTAAAGTACCGATGAAAATACGTCAAAGGTGAAAATGAGCTGATCTGTTGATAGAAATGGAAGGTAGACAACTGCTTAGTGACCAGCAATAGATTGACGATGTTTGGGCTCATTTTTATGAACTTGCAGTACTCTGATTACGTGTTTTATTAAAGATTTCAGGGGAAAACATGTCTTATTTTAAAATATAACTATTGGGTATCATTTTTTATCACAGCATTTTTTTTATTTAGCTTCAATTGAGTCTATGGTCTCTTATAAACGTCATCAGCCGCTTCATCGTTACGTCATAATTATGACGTCACGATATTTACTATAAGTGTTAACTAGAATGCAAACGGGTCTAATTCACGCACAAACGAATATCAAAATATATAATTAACAGCAGCAGTAAAGAACCGTCAGGTGAACAAGTCAGCCATAGACGAGCATATGCTTGATTCGGAACCAAACCATTGGATCGAATTGCATGACCCAGAGATCCTTTCCACTGATCGTCATTTCTGTCGTCACGCGACGTCGCGACGGACAACACTATTCGACACACTCTCGGGCCGTCCATCCAATTACCGACCACATCGACAACGGACAAACATCGGCACGTTCTAAATTACCGTCCGTGGACCGGCGAAGGTACGCTCATGATTTACGGACCGTTACTAACAATTTTTCATCTACCCCCTCACTAAATCAAGCTGACAACTCCGCTGCAATCAACTACTGTGGTCTCACTTTTAGCAACAACCCTATTTTTAAACGTATAAGGTTCAATTTTGCCTCATGCTATCTGAAATGTCGATTCTCTTGTTATAAGTATTTATTTGTTTACCGATTCAAATAAAATTCGATCTAAAATATTGCGGGTTTTATTTGAACCCTTTGTTTCGGTGGAATTGGGGATTTATTGTCGTATGTGCTTTTTTATGATGTTTGCTCATCGAAAACAATAATCAGTTTTTATGTTAGAGTATTTAAATCTTTTTTTGGGGTTTATGCCACTTTATTGCTCGTCTTGGCAGTGTTATGTACGCACGAATAATTACTATTTAGTACAAGTCTAACCTTAGTTTACTTCAACGAGTTATAAACCAGGTCGTGCCTAGTCCGCCCTATGACTTCCCCGTATCAGCTTCATCCTGTATCAACTTCCCTCAATACATTTAAAAACTACAAAATTGTACCTACTGTTGAAAACAAAAGAAACCTTAAAAAAACAAATCAGTGATGAGAATTATTTTACAAATCAAATCAAAACAAGGCTTTAGAACGCGAAATGTATTTTTAGTATCTACTTAGGGTAGGGTGGTCTAAGACTGCGCACTTAACTTTTCAGTGGCTATAAAACAAAAACGGAAAATATTACAAGAATCAAAATGTATTATTCTTAAACCTTAATCATTAGGCAACATTATTGTAAAGACTTTTTATCATGAGATCAACAAGTTCTTGAGCAATTAGACAATAATTCAAAAATGAGAAATGCGCACTCTTACACTACCAGTTGTGTAAGATTGCGCAGTGAGATCGGTAAAACTGCGCGGGTATGTGTAAGACTGCGCACTTACACAAATCGCACTAAAAATGGTCCAGCACCAAGACAAGTGGTGTATTTCTTACGCCACCACTCCTTATAGTCAACGCATTAATGGCAATCTTCGATTTTGAACTCCTTGTAAAATTCTCTACATCCATTTCCTCAGGCAATTTCCAAGTTTTCATGACGTTGAACGTTAGGTTTCGTTTACATTTTTCAGTATTTATGCTGCTCGTTGCTTGCTGTTGCTTCGTATTTTATCTTTTTTATCTATTTAACCATAGTCGCAACATAGACTCTGCCATACCTACCAAGTTCTTTACTCACGCCGTCTTCAACCTGCTTACGTGCTCTTTTTATTATTTAAGGTCAGACAAATCGATCTTTTTGTTTTCATAATCTTCTAGACGTCATTTTGTCTAATATAACATTATTTTGTAAAGTTACAATCGTTTTCAACATAAATATAGTTTATGAGGTGTAAGTGTACGCGCGCATTCTTACACGACCCTTTCCTGCGCACTCTTACACAACTGCCCATTTTCACTTTTTAATGTTGGTGCCGTCATCTATCCGGATTGCTCTAGATTAAAATGATTATAGCCATATCACGACTCGTCTTACTTGCCAAATCAAAAGAAATATCTTTTGTTTTCTGTATAGTAGGGTGTTACACCACGTCATTCAAATTGAGAGAAAATAAGATCAAATTGTAATAAAAACTTCAAACATACCTGGGCAATTGTATTTTCACGTCAATTAAATGATTTTCCGGGAACAATGTCCGGTCGATAGACGCTTCAAAATAACACTGAAGTTAGCTACAAACTTAGCTCTGATTTTGAGAAAAGACGTATGCGCAGTCTTATCGACCGCGCAGCCTTACACCACCCTACCCTACGTTCTACGAGCGTACTGTTGAAAACAAAAGAAATATGTCAATAAAAAAAACGAGTGTGTTTTAGACCACACGACTGAAATAATACTTCTCCATAGATATACGAAACGTAACTGGCCATGAGAGTAAAAGAGAAAGAAAATGTGTGCTCGCACTTCTCCCTTGCCCCTAGGGTAATATACGAAACGTAACTCTCTCATTCTATCTTCACTAACTCATATCTCCCTCTCAACTTCCTCGCCTCGCCTGATCACGCTTTTCGTAACGCTCTCGTAACGCATTCACCAGTGTGCTGACACTAGACTGACTGACACTAGATGGCGCTGCTCTTATTCCATACAATTTCAAGTTTACGCTAACCGGACCGAGCACATAAAGAAATTGTCAAACCTCACACTAGGCACACAGCTTACAACCCAAGTCAAGCGTGCGTAAACAAGTTTTACTTCCAAATAAACCTTACACATACATAATTTAACAAATAAAAATGTAACGTTCAGAACGATTTAACTTCTTTTTGTACAAAAGTATTAAAATCCAATTGCACCGTTGTCGGGTTGGCGCTTACTGATTATGAGCAATATGTTTACCGGTCCTCTGCAAACAAGGCGTGTGGGCACAGTGTAAGCACGGCTTTATGGCGTGCTTCAGATGTCGCGTGTGCACTCGCCCGTGTGTTTAGGATACCCACTCGACGTTTTTCCATTTCAAACAGCACTTGGCGAGTTTTTGTTGGACTTTCGCTAGTTCCTGTCAGATTTGGAGAGTTATCATGTAAGAAGTTCAGGGGTCACGTACATTTTTAACCGATATTACTAAAGAGAAGGTTCCCGACTCGACGTTTAGGAGTTACGCATGTTTTACCCTAGTATATTATGGATGGTTTACTTATAAATTTTTTTTTTGGGTATCGTACTAGGTTATATCGGAGGTATCCGATTGTTTTTGGGATTATTTAACCATTTCAGAGGCTCTTGGGTCGTCCCAAGAGTTTCTGCAGTGACTTAACAGGTGGCATAATGACTACTCTAAATTAGTTAGGACAGGACTAATCTAAGGATATCCGCATAACTTACGATAATAAGTAATATTAACGATTCGAGAATCGAAGCCGGTGTTATTGGGTTTCTCAGCGCACAAGTAACCACCTCTCATATCATATCATCGCATAGGTTTACCAACTCTCTAATTACGAAAAATAAATAATAAACGTAACTTAACAAAATAAGAGTAAAACGCCAAACTGCGCTTTCAGAACGCAAAAGAAAAGTTTCAAACGCTTTGAATTAAATCACGAAAATTCAGAAGCAACAACTTCAGAGATGCTTTAGTTTTAATAAGTGAGCAGTATATGGAGCTGTATTATTTCCGGTTGAAGTTTCACGTACTTAGTTTGAGCGCATACTCTTGTAAAGAAATATACTCACTGGCGACAAATCTTGTAATCAGAGCTAATTGACCACGAATCGTGATCTAAAGATCAAGATCCCTCTTGTTATTCAAACATCGTGTTTTTATGCTGCTTGTGTACATAAATAGGATAACTAAATTAGACAGCCATGCCATGATTTAGCATCTAATGCTCTAGTTATTTCTATTTTGTGATCATGCCCATAATTAATCTTCATACTTAAAGAATCCAAAGCTGCCAGCAGAATCTGTTTCTGTACTCATTACAATCAAGGCATCGACTCTGAAATAAAGTATTTGATAGAGACAGTTCTAAACAATAGATATAGAATTAGGTAACGACTTTAACTAAGTACAACAATATTACTGACTATACGTTTTTAGAGTATAGAGCTCTGTATCATGATCTGCACTTACTGAGACGAGAGATCTTGATCGTTAATTTTGTGATCCTGATCGCAATCCAGGTTACTGTGTAGCCTTCGCCTAAAACCTGCTCCGTTAATGCTGAGCACTTACTGAATATAATTTACTGTATATGAAGATAGGTAAACTTTCCTTTCTTAAGCGGGGATGTGAAATATTTTAATAAGATGCAGTCTGGTGGTCTGAGTACTTCAGTGCGTTGGAATGGCACGGTTTCGGTTGTAATCTATACATTGCCTTTGATAAATAGTGATGTCAGAGGCCTTTCATCAGCCTGACACACTGACAATATAGGATACCTCTCATGCCAGACCGACCAACTGTTTTTAAAGTAAATAAAAAAGTGATCCTAACGTAGTATTTCAAATAAATAAAATTAAATAGTTTCTAGTTGCATCACATAATAAATCAATCACGCCGTGAGAGAAGACTACGGTCAAAAGATTGCCCAAAAAACTATGAACTAATTACTTTTTTCTATGTAAGTCACTGTTTATAATAAATACTTTTGTGTATACCTACTAAAGTATATTATATAAGAATAGGAAAAACTAGAGTCTCATCCTCCATAATTTGAACGGTTCGGCCAGGTGTCGAGGCGCGACTCAGTGGAGCATCTCGCGGACTATTCGCTTCACTGACTGCGTTCTTACTAGGAAATGTTATGGGACTTCAGTTTCACACTGGCGCTGTTGAGTTGCACGCTTTACAAATATATATATATATATATACATATATATAAATACTTGTTTTAGGATTACGTACAGTCACGGACCAAACTGGCATTTAATGTAGTATAACTCGTCATATACCAATAGTATATACCATTAGTATTTAGAACCAATAGTGGTTCAAAAACTTATTTCATGTAGGTACCTATTTATTGATTACCAACATAATGCGTATCGTTATACTATAATAAATAAATTAAATAAATAATTAAGGCGCTAATATAGGAGCGATTCATGTATTTTAGAAGATGAAAGTTACCCGGCCAGGCCGCGCGCCACGCTGGCTCCGCGCTCACGGCAACTCGAAAACGCTAATTCATAATATTATACTCTTACTAACGGCATCACGTGGCCTTAGCACAGATTACTAGATAGTTACTACGTAGGCTTTAGTCTGAAGCATTCAATTATTTCGACACTGTAATGAC
Source organism: Hylaea fasciaria (assembly GCA_905147375.1). Taxonomy (NCBI): domain Eukaryota; kingdom Metazoa; phylum Arthropoda; class Insecta; order Lepidoptera; family Geometridae; genus Hylaea; species Hylaea fasciaria. Next base: position 1,006,851 of record LR990194.1, read on the forward strand.
ATGTCAGATTGGCCGAGCGGTCTGAGATGCTACGTTCCGTTCCTAAAGAATTATTACCGCCAGCATTACATAAATTATTATCTCCTTGACTATAATCCTATCAAATTTAGAATGCCGCACGAATTATTGGAGTCACACCTAAATAAATTGTATTAAATTTATTTAGTGTTGGTCCCTTCTGGTATGCGCGTTTGTCAAGTCCATTTGATACAAGACATCCTCTTTAGTCCACTTCCATAATTTTCTTTTTGATATAAGTATATTTTGACAATGACAATGACGGAGTAAAAGATTTGTGCATTTAGCCAGTGTCAGGCATCCGTACTAAGATCATATAAATGCGAAACTGTGTGTGTGTGTTTGTTGGTTTTTTTTTTAGTTTTTGCCATCCTTTCACGTCTAAACGGCTGAATCAATCTTGACCAAGATTGGACCTATGAGATGGGTATAGGCTATTTTTCGTCAGAAAAAATAGGGATCTTAGAATCTAAATAAATAGGAGTTGAAAATTTATATGAGCAATTCATAATTTCTCAAGTAGGTGATCTGACACTTCATTATTTTAGGCTCTTGATAAAATATAAAGGTTAAGACTAAGGATAGGGAAAAGGAAAGGGACAGGGACAGGGATAGAGATACAAAGACTTCAATATTTATTTTCTAAACAGTTGCTTTTTCATATACGGATGAAGTCGCGCGTAAAAGCTAGTTTCAGTAAAGTTTACTGAATCGTAGCTATGACTGTAAATTTACTTTACCACGAGGTTGTAAAAATATGGAATACTAGCTGTTTCCCGCGACTTCGTCTGCATTTAAATCGAATCCAGCTATAGTAAGAACACAATATGCGTGAACTTTGTATGCTATTGTAAATCAATCGGGCACGTCACGTCTCTGTCAATATCTCTATCTTCCTATTTCCTCATCGCTTTTTTCCCCAACTCCCAATATCTCATCTCCCATCCCTCATCCATCTCCGATCTCCCATCTCCTCATCTCTCCAGCTGCTGCTCTCCATCTCCCCATCTCCCCAGGTCCTCATCTTTCCTTCTCCCATATACCTACCAAATTTCTTTTTCATTTTTGTTGTCTCTCTATACCTAATTTCATCGAAATCGGTCCAGCCGTTTAGCCATAAAAAGTAACAAACAAACAAACATACAAATAAACAGCCAAACAGAGAAACAGTGTTACTTTCGAATTTACAGTATAATATTTGACAGTGACTAAATGCACAAATCGTGCGAAGCAAAAACATTGAAAAAACTGGCTCATAGCTGAGCAGAAAGATTACTGGAAGTGTGCTAAAAATAAAACGTCAGAATATGCATCCGCCAGATCCGCCATTATGGAAAACGGAAGTTCACTACATCTTCATTTTAATATACAATCATAATCTGCTCCTTTGATTAACTCCAAACTATCATAAGAAATCCCAGTTTTATTTAAGTGAACAATCTAAAAACGCGTTTTTGCTGCTAATTTCAGTTACAGGTGGTGCAAGAATAGTCATATTAGCCATTATTCTTTACACACAATGGAGAATAAATACAAAGTAATAAAGGTTATAATAAAAGTTTAGTAATCGTCGAAGGAAGTCATTTACGGCAACTAAGTAAATAAACCAGTTGTACACCATGTAGAGATTCTGTTTGCTTTATTTTTTTGGAGAACAAACAGTAAATTCGACGAGAAAATTTTGAGGAACAGCGACATACGTCCTCTCTCTGAAACGCCGTAGCGGGTACTGAGCCGCCTAGTACGCGCTCAAACTGATCATATTCTCGTCGTTTTTATTAATTTAGAAGAACGGAATCGATTCAGTTCATTGGAAAATTCAAATTTCATTGGAAAATAAAATTGCCTTTTTTATGGTTCCAAAAAATATGATAGTTGTCGCTGAAAATGTTGAGCATTATGTGACGAAAGATTTTTTTCGGGTCCTTTCTCGTGAATTTTTTTCTCAAGATACTAGACAACTTTAGTCCAATATTATTGATTTATTAGCTAACTGAAACACTTGGCTATACACTGTATTTTTTCTGGCTTATAAATATTTGTATTTACAGCTTAACTTTTTGACAAAAAACCGCCCATTTTACGGAAGCTCGCTGCCTACAGGTCCTTAACATACCATCATGGTGCAAATTTCATGTTTTTAGTGCTTTAGAGATAGATATTTTAGTTAAGTTATTAATGAGATATTTTCTTTTCCTAAACTATCAAGATAGCAATAATCCCTGGTACAGAATCATTAGAAATTTGGCTTACAACAACCATAAGCTGCCATCCCACAAATATTGCATTACCATTGTTTGATTAATCCCATTTGAATACCGCATTCAATAGGTTATTATTTCTCGAACGAATCCATGGTTGCAACCGCAAACCACTGAGTAATGAATTTAATATTAAACCTTCATTTAATTGCGGTTACTGGCAGCACTGTTTAAACGACCACCATTTTTCAACCAATATTATATTATATGCAAATTATATTCAGTATCATTATATGCATATGTAATCAAGTTGTTTACGAGTAAATAAAATACACATGGGCTATACAGAATTTTCCTAAAAATTATCCTTTTGACATACAAATATATCTCTTAGTAGTCTTGGGGAAAAATATACTTATACTGAAATTATATTGGTAGACCTTTTGAGGGGTTTTAAATATTCCAGGGTGTGACATATTATTGGTCCCAGCTGCAATATGAGATCTCCAATGCGGCTTTAACAAAACATAAAGTTAGGCGAATAACCTCAAGATTGTATAGATAGGTACACGAATATTTTAATTACCTTAGCATAAAAAATAGATTTAATGAATGAATTAACACAACAAAGATTCATAGGGCTGATAAAAAACTACGATATAAAAATAAATAATCAAACATATTCAAGAAACAAAGAAAGAAAACATAACACATACAAACAGGACTATAATTACTATCAAAAATGGCAATACACAATAATTTGTGTCCCGAAACTTTCCAAATATCATAAATCGACCGCCGCCATTTAACTTTTGACAATAATATTTAAATTTATCACCGGCACATAAACCTGCGCGTAAATAATCCTTCAGTAAAGCCTGGCTTAAGTTATGAAGTAGTGTCGGCCTCGAATAGTGTTACCAGTGGTGTATGCTAAGGCATCTTTTTAACCTTAAATTATTATCCGTTACAATCTCTATTATATAAAAATGAATCCCAATTTCCCTTGGTCACGGCATCAGGTGTGACAGGTTGGACCAATTTAGCTTATTATTTTTTGTTGTGTTTGTTATTGTCAGGAGAAGGTAGTTATGGAAGAAAAAAAATTAAAGTTGTGTATTGAATAAAAATTTGAAGAGGGAGAGAGGGAGAGGCAGAAAGATAGAGACAATGACAGGACAACGTCTGTCGGGTCAGCTAGAAAAAATATAATGTAGCAAAAATGATTTGAAATATGACTTTAATTGTTAGTCACGCTTTTTTCTCTTTGGGGTCAGCGGAGACTACATCTTTCCACATGGTATGACTCAGACACACCTCTTTCCCTTCTGCCACTTTCATGATAATACTCGCCGGTAATCAGAACTCTCGACCAGGGGGGCTTACCATGACGTCTTATTGCGATCAAATTGAGGACCTAACCAACATTGTTTCTACTTATTCTTACCATGAGGTCTTGTTGTGACATCTTGACGATCAATTATTGAGGTTGATTTTAAATCTAAAGGGAATGACGTCTACCTAAATGATATCGAAAGTCATGTATTACTATTATTTAAAGTGAAACAATTGATTTTAGGTCCTCAATTGGATCGCAATAAGACGTCGCGGTAAGCCCCTGGCCTCTCTTTACGACGTCCTCGATTTGATCGTAGTGAGTCTACCTTAGTCGACCCCTATTGCTTGTGATGACTGAAATCATTTACTAATCACATGGATTTTTTATACTTAACCCTGCACAAGTCCCTGTACTCAATATTTATCAGCTGCTAATATCGTATAATATACTAGAAGCACCTCGCGGTTTCACCAGCGTTAACTACTATCCCGCGGCACCCATTCACTTTTAGGGGATAAAAGGTAGCCTATGTGTACCGGGGATAGCATAGCTTCCCAACAGTGAAAGAATTTTTCAAATCGGTTCAGTAGTTTCGGAGCCTATTCATTACAACTAAACAAACAAAGTTTTCCTCTTTATAATATTAGTATAGATGTGTAATACTAGATGTAGAAAAATCTCTTATATATCGCCGTTTACAGGCATAAACTCGTGCACCAAATATATTATGTCGTCGGTATTTTTATCGTTATTGTTAAATTCATTTTATGCCCATACATTATTCACAGTGAGACGCTCGACTGACCACAATGAGTGTAGTGTCTCGTACAGAATATATAGTTTGACTTTACCGCTTTGTCTATAACTTTGTGGAGAAATTCTATATGAAAAAAGGTATTACTTATCAAACTTATGATACTTGTGTACCTACTATATATATATTACATCATTATACATTTTAAGAATATAAAAAAAACTAAACGGTTTCAATCATTTCCATCCAGCCAATTTAAGCTCAGTTAAAATATTCTGATAAGAACTCATTTTCGTAGGATGGTGTTGACCTTGGTGACAAATTATATGGAGAGTAGGTTTTGAGTTACTAAAAAAAATATATTATTATAAAAAAAAAACATGTCACTATACCAAAACTGCTACTCAGAAGCCACCCAAGGTATCTTAACAAGATACTTCCACCAATAAACTTCCTAACGAGTATTTTCAAGCCATCGCACGCTCCACGAGGCGTAAAAAATCTGTTAGTTTCCACCGGCGCCGTCATCAAAGAGGCAAAAAAGTTTTTAATTAATAAAGTACACGTTACATTATCAACTGTGCCCACGAGACGTAAATTAATAAGCCCCGCTTTTCGCCGGGTAAAAGTTAAACAAAATATTCAACCCCAAACAATCAAAATTGTTTCCGCAAAGTGTGGCGGAAAATAAAAATACCGGTCCCCTTGAGGAACGTTATGGCGGGTAGCCGGCCCAAATCTGGCCCAAGATGGCCATAGAAGGCGTTTTGGCTAAAATGCGTAAACATTGCACGGCTACAGTGGGGGCCGCAAAAAGTATACGCCTGTGTGTAGACGACGTGTGTAGACGTTTATTGTTTTCTACATGTCAGCGACGAGTGTTTTCGCTATGATATATCGTCCCGCAGGAAATTGCAATTTAGTTGCAATAGTGAATTATTGCGCTGTCGCAAGACAGCGACAAATTGTCACGTGTCGTGGGTGAGACTAATCCAAATTGGTAAGGTACCTAGTGGGTTTTCTGACGAACGATAAGGACATAATAAAAACTTTTTGTTGTTCGAGGAACAGCTCTTTAATAGTCCTATACGATACCTAATACGCTAAGTCAGACGGTAATGACTTTATCTAAAACTACCATCATACTAAAACCTAGATTAAACTTTTAAAACACAAATAGGACACTAACGCTTTTCTTTTACCTAAGTGCACAATAATTCTAAAGCCCAAAAAATCAACACCATTTTCTACAAATACTTTAGGCCATTAACCCGGCCACCACTGTACGCAGTACATTAGCCGTGCAATATATTACGGCTGAGTGTTCTGCTGACTGTACCTACAGCTTCAGCTCTTTACTGTTTGACTTGCTGAAACACATAGTGTATATACAATTCTGTAAATCTGCTAGTGCTGTGTTGATGAAAATACGAGTTTCCAGATTTAGCATTACAAATTGGAATCTGGTATTTAGAAGGCAAATAGCGAGCCGGCAATACTATTGAAAGTTTACAGTCAGATGCATGCAATTATTATGTTTGTTTTCTTCGTATACAATGCGATCAACTTATTAAATTTAAGGTCCATAAACGACTATTTGTGTCGTACTTCAACTTATCCATACTAACTATGCTGTGTCACTTACGTCGGTTATGATGATAAACTGTGGATGGCAATGATTATGTTAATATTTAATATGATATTATTTATTTACACTGCTAACTTCTGACTCTCCATCCAAAATTTAGCTGGAGAGTCAGAAGTTAGCAGCTTTTAGCGATTAGTCCGTCCATGTACTTTACATTTAGTTAAGTTCCATTCTATGGCGTTTTTAGTAGTTTACTAAAAAGTATTTTCTGTTCTATGTATCAACAAGACTAAGATCTTTATAATATGAACAAAAGCCCCTAACTAATACAACCGAAGCGTCCGTCCTTTTCCAACCGAAGGCCTCGAGGGAAACTCCACAAAAAATATCTCCATACATCTTGGCAAACTGCGGTGGATAAAACCGCTGAGTATTTTTATTTCCGTAACTCTTAGCGCAGACAATAGAGGCGGGCCGACTTGATACATAGGCCAGACCTCTTTTGCTAATTAAAAAAGATACCAACGTTTCGGCCGAGTGTGCGGTTGCGCTTAAATCGGACCTTTGTGGGCGGATTGATTTGGTATTCATGAGATTGTAGTTTTGGATTGAAGTTTCCATATAATTTAGTGAGAGATAACAGTATCCTAGCTTCGGGTTAGTAAGACTGAACGTGCCAGTAGATGAAACAATATTAGGCTAAGTACTTTTTCTTTATCAATTAGTTTACTTAAGAACTCTTGAAGGTTACACACTTGATTACACGGATCAAACTGACTTTCATGTGAGTAATGCTTCGAAATATGAACTAAAAATAACAGAATTCTAGACAATGATGAAGCGTAAACTATAAGTATTAATTACATCAAGCACGATTTAAAAACGTGCGTCTGTGCCGCAACTGCTTTATCACTAACAAATCCGTTGGGGAAAACTCACTCTGTTTATTAACGTGTTTCTCTGTGTACGTATACAAAAGTGTCACAACCTATTTAGACAATAACCAACCAATCCTACCCGAGTCAACTCTCCCAAATGCGTTCAGAAAGGTCGCCCCAAAATCTTGATTTTATTCGCCATTTCCGCCATTTTTTTCCTGACCCTTTGGGCCCACTGTGGGTCTATTTGTATGTGAATGTAGGCCCAGCTTGTGGCAGGGCTGTTAAAAGGACATGTAAAGTAGACACTTGTAAATAATGGTGCAGTTACAATCGAATCTTTTCGCAGTTGTATCACATTTTTCCTTCTATCTGTACTAGGATTGGGATTAACAATTCAATTTTGTTGTTCGTTTTGCGAGTGGTCCCAGTACCCTGAGTATTCTCGTCCTCGTTTCGAGCGGTCCCAGGCGCCTGTCTTCTCATAAGTATGACAGTAATTTTGTGTTTAAAATACACACAAAATTGTCATCATTTAAAAAGAACTACCATTACTGTCATCATTACCTGCAAGGATACCTTTTTAATTGTTAGAAAACACTGGTATTGTCTTTGGGAGCGTTTTTAGACCTTTACTATCGGACTCTAAAACCCAACGAAGAAAAGTCTCAAATGTAATCCTCGAGCTGCCAGCAGCAGTTCTCCAAAACTTGAATCCTCTCCCTGACATCAAACGCTCTGACGTTACAATCTCGAGCCATCAACAATAACTCAAAAGAAACTTGCTCGACAATTTATTAAACTTCGGCGCTCTTTGACGTCTTGTAACTATTTTGCTTGTGATAACTCGGCGGAGTTTGCTAACAGGTTTGCGATAGTTTAGCTGTTTAACAGCCGTTTGGAATGAATTATTCGCTCCACCTGAAGTTTGATGGTGTGTTTCCGGCACGGCGGATCTTCGGATAGATTTATAGAGCGTTTCATTCGGCTGCCGAGAGAGAGCGCGGTCGCGGAGTGAACATAGATTGTTTTCCTTGAGTTAGAATGAGTATTCTGGTAGTAGTACGGTGCATCAGTGTTATAAATTAACGTTTTACATTTTCACCAACATGCCGTATGTCACATAGTTCATTTTAGTGTAGAACCTATTAGTTTACGATAATTAACAAGAAAAAGAGTAAACGAATTCATAAGAGTCGCAGGCAACCGGTGGATGCAAGTGGCAAATTGTCGTTCGGTGTGGCGGTCTAAGGGGAAGGCCTATGTTCAGTAGTGGACGTCTTCAGGCTGACGATGATGATGATGCTGATGATTTAATAAAGTTCTCAGAACAAATTTTAAATCCTTACATAAACTGATTATCTTTGTCATATGACTAGCTAAAGCTGAAAAAGATTAAGCTAGTCATTGAACGAATTGCCGGCAGAGTAGGCAGCCGCTGGCTATTGTGTAAAATCCATCCGGTTTTCCCTGAACTTCAGAGGCGGTGAGGCTAGTAGGGTGCATTGGATTATCGCAGAGCCGTCGCTGAAATTTAATAAACTATCGCTCCGACCCCGGGGCGGTATAGCGATACAAGCACTCTGATGATTTCGACCACAATTTATATTTTCTTTATTGGTTCGATACGGTGCGATGCGATATGATATAAGGAAACCAAACAGGAAATTTATCGAAATTGATACACGTATGATATGAATATAAATAATTATTGATTTAAGCGTAACAGATTCCGTTGTATCTGATGCTGAGTGCTGACATAAAATGATATGACAAGAACTGAAAAATAAAAACAATTCAAATCAAATCCTATTTTTTGTAAGCAATGGGAAACCAACTTCAACTCATCATTGCAGCCACAATGATATGAGTACAACCTTTCTATATCAGTCTTCAATATCAGTTACCAATAACGTATAACAATAACAATTATCAAAAACCAATAACTGTGCTATCAGGAACATCCAACGCAAACAATAACACACAACCTTGTGCTACATAAAGCCCATTCAACAAGGTTGTATTGTTCCCGTCCAAACAATCACTAAACCCATGAATGTGAAACTAAACCTTTTAAAACTAATGTTGTCTAGTCATGGGCAACGTTTCATGAGTAAGGCGATTGCTACACGGTGATATTGATCACGATTATGATCACAAAATCGAGAATCACGATCCATTTTTTCAGCCAGGATAGAATGAATGGATGGATGGATCACGATCTTGATTACAACCATTGAGAAATGAAAATAAATATATGGTTCATTTGGATAAAAAAAAATTACATGTGACGTAAATGTGAAGCAGCCACACTTAGATCACGATTGTTGGTTACATAGCTCTGATCTCTATATGCCACCGTGGGGCCTCTGCCTTAATTTAACTCGCCCCCCCCCCCCCTCCCCTCCATCATAGATCGTCTATTACCCCCGTTAGGCTGTCAATTCGGATTAAAGGGTGGTTTCGGACGAGGGTGCCTAATTTATACAATTACTGTGGGTTAATTAGTGTTGTTGCTAGTTGTCATCGGGGGTGTGCCGGTCATTGATTTTTAATGGTAGCTTTGGGTATGGGGACGGGAATTGGTCAGGACAATAGAATTTGACTATCCTTTTAAAGTTTTACATACGGCCTATACGGTCAGAACTGTCTATCTACCATTCTGGTGCGACAATCATAATCTTCCTAAGGTTTATATTGTACTAGTTGCGCCCCGCGGTTTCACCCGCGTTTGGATAATATACGATAATATATCTATATGAATTGTAGCCTATGTGTTATTCTGATATGTAAGCTATATTGTTGTGAAGTTTCGTCAAAATCCATTCAGTAGTTTTTACGTGAAAGAGTAACAAACATCCATCCATACAGACAAACTTTCGCGTTTATAATATTATATATATATATATAGTAAGATGCACGAATATTAAAATCTGTTTAGTAGTTACATAAGCCAGATCGTCATAAACAATTAACAATCCACTTAGGGCTCTTACACAGAAACGGGGCTTAATTGTCGACAAGGCAACTACGTGGACGCGAGACAACATCTCGCGCAGCTTGAGAAGTGTCAGCGACAAAAAATAGCTGCATTACCATTACTGACTTGCCGTTCATCTGGAAAAGCCCTTATATTTTCAAATTACAGAAATCTTCTTGCCTCTATTTACTTCTATAGTTGCAATTAGTGAAAACCTGTCCAGTAACCAAAATATAAAAACACCAATACTTCAACAAATGTTAGATTCTCATGGAAAAAATATTAAATTTGATAAAGCAATGAACATGTAATCGCAACCGTTCTGAATGCCTCAGCGGATCCGAGTTCTCTTTTATACCACACGTATTTCACAAATTTTACACGAACTAAAAACTCGTGTATATTTTATTTTTATATTCAATTACAGTCTGCTACATAAAATCGTTAGCGCCGTTTATTTTATTTCAAAAAATTCAGTTGAATCTGGGTAAACAAATATTTCACTTGTGGCTAAAGGTAAAATACAATGTTACAATTCGGAGAAACAGAAAGCGCGTGATCGCACATGGGTTCAAAAACTTTCCCTCAGTAGGAAAGAAAGTCTTTGATGTTTTATTTCGTACAACTCAATGCTTACCATCCAATTTGTAAATGGGTCGGGTCGGTAAAACCACGGAATATAAATATATCGTATTGTTCGGAAGTAAACCTCTTACCTTTTATGATGCCGTACATTTTTGATAATAATTCGTTGGCCTTTGTTGCGGTTTGTCTTCTATTGTTCTTATACAATATTATAACGAGTTAGAACTACCTCATTAGCATTTGCTAGGGATTAAATACTCGACATGGGTCTTAAACAAAGCTCTTATAAAGTAAAACTAAGCTCGAAAAGCGCGCTATAAAATCAGCAGGTACTACACGCTAGATACTACACTAAACTACACGCAGAGATCGCATGAAACGTTTGAAAACAGTATTTTGTTCTCACATCTACACTAATATTATAAAGAGGAAAACTTTGTTTGTTTGGTTGAAATGAATAGGCTCCGAAACTACTGAACCGATTTGAAAAATTATTTCACTGTTGGGAAGCTATGCAATCCCCGGTACACATAGGCTACCTTTTATCCCGTAAAAGTTAATGGTTCCCGCGGGATAGTAGCTAACGCGGGTGAAACCGCGAGGTGCTTCTAGTTATAAATAAACAGGAACTTGTAATATATTATCTGCATCAACGAGAACCATACTTTTTAACTGCGCAAAATTGTGCAAAATTTATTAAAATCTAATCAAACACGGTCTTCTATCTGCGAGTATAGTTCGACATAGAGAAATCGTATTGTCTTTCGTATCTGTACTTCGGGTAGATTAGCTCCTTGTCACAATAACAGTAGACAGTACAAAGTACTATCATCGGAGCTGCTCAGATACATATGTATAGTTCGATGGTACAACGGAAACTAGGACAAAATTTACTTGCAAAATGTATACGATCATAGTAACTAACACAGCTATGTTTTTGCCTGAGAATATGTGCACATTCTATTCCATTCATGTGTTTTCAATGCGCCTTGATTTCCAAAAACATTAATCATACCTACATTCCAATTTCTCCCATCACATTACAAAAGCAATCTAACTCAAATATATCAATTGGACTGGCAGAATTCAATCAGAAATCCACCTAACATAATTACGTTGGGCTCGTTTTTTCCGATGGCTGGTTTCATAGTCGCAAAATAACGTGTTCGACTCAATGGCTCGGAATAAGGAACAAAACTTTTATATATTTTCAGTGTATGACTTACTTACGCTTACTTACAATTTTTTAATAGCATTGTTTATTGGAAAACATTATTTTGTATAAAGTAAAAATCAGTTTTATATAAACACTATACATCATGTCAGAGGCCCTAGGGCGATCTGATTAACTCTGGTGCCAGAGTTCAGTACAACCTCATTCAACACATTCAACAAACAAACAATATCAAAACACTGAAGTGTTCGAATATAAGACGCTCATGTATTTTCGGCAAAATCGGTAATTTTAGATCTATACCTATATCTAAAGAAGATTTTTATTTTGATTTATCGTAATGCATTTGCAAAAAAAAATAGGGCAAGTACTTTAAAGCACATAACAATGTACCTATATAATTTAATTCCAATGTATTCATTGCAATGCTAATGTAAAGATTTTGTCTTTTGAACACTGGTATAGTTAATTGGTTAGGTAGGTACTTGCCGTAATTTGTAAAGATACTGGTGATAATTTGCAAAAATACCTATAATGATTATCCGCTAAGCCCTGCGCTAGGCTTAGTCTCAGAGTAGATACTATATACGTATTCAAAAGGTACTCAAACCAACGGAAGAGAGAGACAACGCGCTCAAATGTAATACAAAATCCCGATCTCGCTATCTCGCTTTAATTGAGAGTGCTCCTTCTTCTAGGTTATTAATATAGATATTCTGTGGATGAGTATACAGATAGCACCGCGTACTTATCCCAGCCGAGCATTTTCACACCAATTATCTTCGTAATTTTTGACGCTCTATACATCTCCAGTATTAATATCTCGTTCGACCCTTATCATGTTATTCCCATTAGCAGATTGTAAGGCTATTGTTTCTGGCTGGCTGTACGGCAGCCATGGAATTTATGGGCAGGCCGGATTAATGACCGACGGTCAGTATAATTTTATAGCCTTATTTGGTAAACGGTTTAATTAAAAAGTTAGTGTGTATTTGCGATAATGTCTAATTAATGTTTTGATTGCTGTGGCTGTTTAGGCGATTAAAATAATTGGATAACAATTTTACTCAATCGTGGCAGAACTAATTATTTTACTTGTAAATTTGTTATTGAGTTTAAAAAGCGAGAGTTAGACGGTGATTTGTGAGTTTTCTTCACAAATCGACGTCTATACGTCAAGACGTCGTCTATTTAGACTCATCTGTTCAATCCTGGTTTAATTTTTTTGTGGTTAGACCGTTTGCGCCGCGTCTCTAGTTATTTCTAGCGTCAGTACAAAATGACGCTGTGCCTGGCGTCCAGACGTCGAACAGAACATTCAAAGCGGAAGTTGAACATCACGTATAGCATTTAATAGGAGGCCATTGCTATAACAGTAGCTCTACCGATAGTCAAACATTCCTTTGTAAGATAACAACCGGGTGCTACCGAAGTACTACAGAGCGGTGAAAATCCACACATAACTACGGGGATCGAGCCCGGTACCGTTGGTTTGCCAATCGCACAAGTCACCACTTGACCACTATCTCTCACTTAAACATTAAAATAGGGTATTTATTAAATGTGTTTTCGTTTGTTCCAGGCTGGTAAACACTATCACCGGACATCACTTCTCATCAAAGCTTTCAACCACAAATTCAGACTGGACCTCGAGCTTAACACGTGAGTATAATTTGGAAATATATTATACACCAAACTATTTTGTTACAATACAAAAAAAATGCCATGAAGTCAAACACCTGAACGATGTTGTAAAGCCAACTATCCGCCACAATGCCTTGTCTATTCACTACCTACAAGTACAAGTATAAGAGTATAACTCAATTTCTGAGTTTAACTGAAAATAAGAAGAGTTATTTAAATATTTACGATATTATAACATCAATAGCTTTAATGAGTTACCATTACCATAATTATAACCAAATATAAATGTGCCATCGGTATCAAATCTCTGACTAAATACAAGAACAAAATTTAAAAATGGTTCAAACCTCTCAGTCTTAATCACGAAATGCATTCAAAAAAATCCATTTACGTTTCCAACGCAAATCACAAGACAGCTACATCACTGTCAGAGATTCAACATCCAACAGTTACCAAAATTAATGATAAATCATAAGATGAAAAGAACACTTATCAAACGACCACTACCCTCTCATGTTACAAAAGCAACAAAAAGCTTATCTAAAAAAACCGTGAAATCCCAAACGAACGTTTTCAGGAATCGTAATATTGCTTCCTTGGGAAAGTTTACAGCCGCTTCCGTCTTTTTTTAACCTGTGCTTCTTATATTATATCTATCTCTTTCTGTTCACTTCCTCAAGTTGAGATATCATGGCACTATTCCTGTCCTTTTATGTTTCATTTACAGTGTTCTAGTGTTGTGAAGTTTCGCGCAAACTTCTATCGATTTGTTTTCGTGGCTTACTCGAAACCTTTCGGGTCGAATAGATATTCTATTTGGTTGTTCCGAATTGTATATTGTTTTACCTTTAGCCGAGTCCGCGATATTGTTATGCTGAAGTTTGCTGCGGTGAGGTTGTTAGGTTAACATATTATTAAAAGTTACAATTTATTGGGTCGGGGTTTAAATGCTTTAGTAAATTGTGTGGGGAAATATTGCTATAATTGCTGAGAGAGAAAACCTTACAGCTTTTCCCTGATATTAGTGTTTTAATTGTGTCTTGTAGGTAGTATTTTAGTTAATACCAGCCAGATTGAGAAGGCGCAGTAGAAGAATGAGATGTTTCCAGTGCGAACACTGCAGTGGCAGCGGCGGTCCCGTGTAGTGTGTCGTAGTGTAGACAATAAGCTAACGCTTATACAGGACCCCCCCAGGGGCACCGAGGAAGGGGGGGGCACAGGGGCCCACCATTACCTTGGTCTGAAAGGCCGTTGCTCGCTGTACCATCTCAAACAAATTTAAACCAAAGTACTGCAAGGTTGCCTCTTCATTCGCATAATATCACATGTCATAAAAGCTACTCCGCATAAAATATTGTCATATTATCAATAGTGTGTATTATTTGAAGTTCATGATCATCAAAGTTCATGATTATCACAAAATTGTATTTATTCGTTAGAAACTGAAAGCGGCAGTAGGTTATATTAGGAATTTCAATCATTAGGGAACCGAAATGCACTACAATGCTAGTTTAAATCAGGTTACGTATTAGCATATTTTTCTAAATTGTATTATAGTACCTATTGGATAACGCATCTTTCAGGTGTCGTTGTATAAAATTGAACAATCATTACAGTGTGCAAGGAGCCGAATAATTCACAGAGTGTCCAAAGTAGCTAATAATATGCTAGCTAAACCCGAAACCAATTATAGTTCTAAGCTAATATTTGTGAATATCAGCACACGTTTATTTTGAACAAACTGACCTCCTACGCGATAAAGTTTTATATGTTTGCGCATATACCGCTGGTATAACTGACGAAAACATATATTCAAAATAGATACCTAACAGTAAATCCAATTGCTACAGTTATTAAGTTTATATTACATACAGAAATTCCCCCAATCTCATGGAGAAATTAATTTATTCTTGTGCCGCGCGGTTTCATCCTTATGGATAATGAGGAGAAGTATCTTATGCGTAATTTCAAGACCTGAAATGTAATTACACAAATTCATCAAATAATTTAACCGACGAGCTGAGTGGTAACACTTTACATACCTATTTACACACTTACCTACTACATCCGTATTTACGTTACTTAGGGATGTTTTTGTATGTACAGTCACAAATAAAATTAAATAAATAAACAGTTAAAAGTTTAATTTTAGTAGTAACTAAATAAATTATTAGATTTTTATTTAAAAAAACAATTCCGACAATTATATCCATTACTGAAAAAATAAGTGTTAGTAGCTATTTTAAATTTGGAATTTGTCATCGTGAATATTGTTGTACTAGTCAAGCCCTATCATTGATATCCATATTGAGGGAGTTGGGAAAAATATGTAATGCACCATTTTGTAACGGTGGCCATCTTGGAAGGATTTTCATGAAACATAGCTACGAATACTCACAACTAATTCACCTTTCAAATAATTAAAATTAAAATCATAATCAAAATCGTTTCTTCCGTTCCGGAGCTACGATGCCACAGACAGACATACACACACCCTCACACACACACACACACAGAACACAGATACATTTATCATTGCAGTGGAACTCCAAAACATTTTGCTACGTCAGTTAGTTACGTACGGTTGTTACGAATTGCTACAAGTTGGCTACGTAGCGCTACGAGGTTGCTACGATTTTGCTACGAGACTTCTACGAAAGTGCTACGTTGTTTTATCGGCTATTTTATTGGAGCCGAATCCGATGCACTTTTCAGTTAGATGCTGATGTTTTATTGAAACTATGTTACTGTTATCAAGTACTAGCTGCACCCTGCGGTTTCATCCAAGTTGGCATTCCTTTTTCTAGAGTAAAATAGTCCGCTAACTTAGGCCCCTAACGAATAATGTTACGCTACGAAAACAATTGCAAAACGCGTAAACGTCTCTCACTGAGAAGATCCAAGTTCCGGCGAAAATGTAGTGAGCGCATGATTTATGCCGCTACGATCTATAGCTAAGCCCATAATTCTGAAAACACTATTTACATAAATCGCTCGCTTTCACTCTATTGCGTTTTGTTTTTCAATCGCGCCAGTGCCCCCCGGGGACGATGGAGTGACGTCACGACGCGGCGGCCGGGGCCCGCTTGTT
This sequence comes from Hylaea fasciaria, assembly GCA_905147375.1. Taxonomy (NCBI): domain Eukaryota; kingdom Metazoa; phylum Arthropoda; class Insecta; order Lepidoptera; family Geometridae; genus Hylaea; species Hylaea fasciaria. Next base: position 1,023,103 of record LR990194.1, read on the forward strand.
TCTCACTGAATTTACCTCCACTTTGTTTTGTTTAAAAGGTAAACTGGAGCAGAATGGGCCGGTTTAATAGAATCTGAAATAGCCTTGGATTTAAATCCCGCTCCAGAGCGCGGTGTTGCTTTTGAGAGCTTATAAAACAACTCCAAGTTGTACTCATTAACAGATCAAAAGCAAGTTTGGTTGACGCGGCTTTGCTGTTCTGGGCAATCATTTATTATGAAAAGTGCGGGGTATCCTGGTCGGACATCCGATTCTATTTGTTCAGCCACTTTTGTACTAGGGCTCGGGATGGATGTAGAGCAATTACAGCCTATTCGGGAGCTACTTTTGCCCCTCTCCCCCCTTCATGCCGTGTTTGTATGGTAGAATGAAACTATAAATAGCAATTACTGTACTTACCATCGACGATGACGTAACGGCTAATGCTAGTCGTAATATACAATTCAAAATACATAAAAAGCAGTACATATCTCGCAAAAAATATTTAAACAACCAATCATATGTCTCAATAATAAATAAAACGGAATTAAGAGCTAGTTATTTCATTTCGTCATAACAAATGACGATTCAAGTTAAGGATTCAAAGTAATACGTAATAGAATAGAAAATACTTTATGGTACACCTGTGTGCCTAGTGTGTGTTTTTACGCGCTCGACATAGTATGCCTCATCGCGCGCTTCATAATTATATAAGATATATAATTATGTCTGCCCGGAGTCTGAGTATTTAGATCTTTCGTTTCTTCGCGTTTATGAACGAAAGGTCTTTCATTCATAAACGCGCCGGTAAGGGGTACTATACAGAATCTTCATACAAAGCGCACTTTAACGCGTACTATGTCGAGCGCGTAAACTTGCAGTAAATACTCACACTCCGGGCAGACATATAAAAATACACAAAATAGGTAAGTACATACAAAATGGAACACAGAAAACAATATACAATCACAGCAGTTATTCATACTCAGAAACGTAGGTATTTCTATACAGAAAATTACTTCCCTAAAGAGTAAAACTAATTCAACACGTATTACAACCCAAATCTTTCCATTGAGCGATCACTAATATATGCTTCGATTGAGCGCAATCAGTGGAGTTGAATGCCTTTGTACGGGCAAAAAGGGGTGCCTTTACCCCCTAGGGGGTAAGGTTCAATTTGAGGTTCAGCTAAGCCCTCGCTTTGCCATTACACGCTGATAGATTTGCAGGTTTAGTGGCGTCTAGGTTTATAGGAATGTCATCGGATAGTGAATAGGATTACTGTGTAGTAGCACTTATATTAATAGAATACTCACTGGTTTGTTCCTATTCGACTTTTTGTTAACGTTTCGTCGAATTCAATTATTTGCTATGTTTTTAGTATGATAAATAATTGATGTGAAAATTGAATCTAAACTCTATTGAAGTCACGTCAAGCGTTAAATTACAAACTTGCAAGGATTCGCTTTGTGCTTGTTACACATATCCTACTGATATTATAATGAGGAAAGTTTGTGAGTGGGTTTGTATATTTGTTACATAGTCGCGCTAAAACGGCTGAACCAATGTGGATTAAATTTGGTTACACCCTGGATTAACAAACAGGGTTCATTTTATTTTAAAAACAACGGGTTACACCGCATAGTGCAGTTAATACATCATAATTAAGTATTTAATAATAATAGTCTAGGCGTCTCATCAATCAATCGTGACTTAACTCTGGTACAAAGAGCGTTGTTGCTCGTAACGCCATAATTTGCTCCCAAACGCCTCGACTACTCGCTCGCTCGGCGACAACTTCATTAAACCGAGGCGCACCAACAAACGTGCTCGCTGAAGCTGGCTTATAGTATGACCGTGTTGAGTGCAGACAAAATGAGAACTTGTAGATACAGTGTTGTACTGTTTCTGGTCAATTTGATGTACAAACAATTTGCTTTGGTTAGAATTAATTTATTGGTTGGATTATTACGTATTGAACTTTCTACGTCATTCGCGTTTTTCGTTCCAACTGACTGTCCTTTTTTTGAGAAAGAGAGAGAGAGAGAAAGAGAGAGCAAAAGAGATAACGAGAAACAATCCAATCTTTTTGTTGGTAAAAAGTTATGCCTAAATTACATGATTATTCGATAATTGTATACAAAAGATTACCTATGTAATGCTATGTATATTGTATGTTTATTTTATTATATACAATTCATCAACGTGGGCACACTATAATTCACGCAGCTGGTGTTTTAGTAAACACACGCCATCTTTTGTGAGTAAATCAATTTTCGTATAAAAAATTGTAATGTAGATCTTGTATCATAAATAACTGCCGCTCACGGTTTGCACCACACTGTTAACAAATGCGAACTCTCGGACTACCACTTCAATATCTATATTAACATTAGCGGACCTGACAGACGTTGTCCTGCATAATATTTCAAGATAGATAAATAACCTAGATACCAACTGCAGCGCCATCTGCCGGGCTGATTTGTGAATCTAAACCAGAGCACCACCCAAACGCATACAAAAAAAGACATTTAAATCGGTTCGGCCGTTTAGGAGGAGTTCAGTGACATACACACATATAGTAGAATTATATTTAAAAAGAAGATAAAGTGCTAAAGTGCCAATGATAAACAAGTTGACCATGTATTTACTCTAATACTTTGAAACAACATATTTTAAAATAACTTATGTTCAACTCACCCTCTATCGCTTTAAAATTTGAGTGCCAAAGAGGGATTATAATCTAAGATGACAGGCAAATCCGTGAAAGGGAATATCTACACAATAGTAAAGCATTTCGCTTGTCTCAGCTCTCCTAATATATTCGGAGCGAGTGTCCGCGGCTTCCCGTAACGAGATGAATTCAAATTAATGCCACTCCTTATCTTTAACAAGGCAAAGATTATATTTTGCTTAGAAAACGAGAATTTATTCAGCGAAAACAACTGAATTTTATTCTTAGTGAAACTGTCTGTGAAAGTGAAACTGTCCTGTCAGCTTAAAATTTGAGATTGCTAGCAATTCATGTAAATATACGTCAAAATAATACGTAGCAAACTCTAATAATATCTTACAATCCCTATTGTTCAATGGTATTGTCATTAGAAATGGGGTATTTACCATGTTATATTTCTATTGAAATATATTTATACTCGTACATGGCAAAACATAATACACATGGTAAATATCCCGTTTCAAATTACAATAAGATATATATTCCGGTCCATCATAAACTCAAATATTAATTTAATATTATTACCTATTTTAACTTGGCCTGTTTTCATACAATTAATGGATAAATGTAGACCATGGTAATAAACGGTATAAGGAAAAATGTATTTTAACTAATATTTCTATCTGTAAAACTGCTATCTAGGTTTCCTCTCTGTTCATTGTACAAATAGTTTTGATTTTTGTGTCGTCAATTGATCAGATTATTAATATGTGCATACACGTACGACACACGAGTAAGAGTATCGACAAAACTGTAGCGGTAGTGTTGCAAACTTGGTACTTTCAGTTATAGATCTAACTCTTTTTAGCGATCAGCCGGCTTTGTGAACTACCGTTTGGTTTTTAGTCGAAAAAATAAATTCCAGCGCTTTTTTTGACATCAACTTAGCGCGTTATTGACTTCGCTTGGTAGCACTGAATAGTGATGAAGTTGGCTACATAATTATAGCCCATCTAAGTACCGTTTTATAAGAGTATTGTCAGTAAACAAAATGAAAACCTGCCCTGGTTCTAATAGCATTTGCCTGCTAATTTATCCCAGACATTTAATTTATCAAGAAAATGAGCTTAAAATTAGTTTTGCGAGCTTTTGCTTTGAACTAATCCAGGTTTTTTATTACATTACTTTTGTCTTTTTTTTGCTTCAGGGTGTCATTTTGTTGGTATAGTTGGCTAGGTAGGTGTGGTTAAATAAAACAGGCACTTGCTTAATGTAAAAAAGTAGCAGTCTATGGCATCATCACATTTGTCATCAGCCTATATTCGTCCACTGCTCGACGTAGGCCTCTCCTAATAAACGTCACTCCACCTACCGGAACGGCGTTCTACCATACGTTTGCCTGGGCGTGGTGTCCAGTCCAAAACTCGACTACTCCAGCGGTTGTCGGTTCTTTGAGAGATGTTCTTATGCCACTTCAGCTTACTACCTTTGAGCTATGTCGGTCATCTTGGTTCTCTGTCGGATCACCTTCCGCGGATCCTGTTTTTTAGCGCAACTCGAACAGCTCACGACATAGCTCGCTGAGCGACTTTGAACTCGATCTCGACTTTAAAGTTTATTCACATTACAGTATAGATAATCGCAATAGCATATTTCATGGTTCTACTCTTCTCACAATACTGCAAGAAAGTCGTAAGAAGGAACTCAAAAAAATAGGCTTAATTTAAAGACGCCAAGAACTCGTGTTTGTAAGTGAAATCACAGGAGCGTGCAATAAATTAACATATTAAGGTTTCTAAAACTTTCGCGAAAGCTTCAAACCTTATAAATGCCTATATTATAGTGACATATGAAATATATAATATAACAGCGTAATTCATCTGTGCCAGAGCAAGAGTTATTCCCTTCCTGGGTGTTGCCCGAAAAATATATAACATCCGAAACTCAAGTGGATTTGCCCCTTCTCGGTTACGAGGAAATAATAAATAAAACACGTCGCGAAATGTTATCACCGGTTGGGAGCCGGTGGAGGCGCAATGCCTCTCGGGGCCAATTCTTGGTTGTCTACATAATCGCTTTGTCAGTTATGTGTCTCTTCTTGATTTAATATCGCATAAAATGGTAAAGTATCATAACAATCTAGTTTGTGATAAATAAGAGGATTATACTACAACAATATTACCTATAATATTACAGGTCCATCTCACTGGGTCATACGAAAATTACAATAAACCTACCTACATAGGTAGGTACCTCTATATTCTTTGTAACCCTCCAAATGGTATAGAAAAGTTCCAGCCCGGTGAAGTTGCCTGCTTACATTTTTGCAAATTTTGAAAGTGACAGAGTTTTATTTCATGTCGATAATGTTTATTCGACGCCAAACTGAAATAATTGATAGTAATGTTGACAAAATATCAGTTACTACAAGCTGTTTCCTTAGGTCAGTCAATTATTACAAAGTCGCATTTTCATCAGAAAAGTTGACATCTGTCCCTCGGCACGTTCAACGCAAAGTTGCAAATAGACATTATATTTCTGCCTTGGAAATTATGTCGTAGAAGCAAGAATTGATCCCAGATGAGCCCCTGTTTTTCCCTACATTTTGGGGTAAAATATTTCATAGGACAGACAGGTTGCGCAATTGACGACCATGCTGTTATTATTTCGTTGCCTACTTATTTTATCTCTTTCTTCAGAAGTTCTTAAACTTTCGCGAACTGAATACATGTTAATTAGTATTTAAACGGGTCTAATTCTAATAATGTAATTAATTCTAAATAATGTAACTCGGCCAAAACGTCGAGGTATGGCAAAATTATATATTTTTATATTATATTGTGCGCCAATTAGACCCGTTTAAATACAAATTAACATCTCTTTCTTCAGTCAGAAAAGTATGATAACATTTCATACCCACGTAATATGCTGCTATAATATAAATACCTACGGCAATTTTAAAGTGCAAAACATGTGCTATAATTGTATACGGAAACCATAATGCATTTAAAATTAAATATTATACAAATGACGTTCACAAAGTACTGTCCAAATAATCATTTTGCCATTATTCGCCTCCAATAATTAAATATCGTGCCATATGTATCCTACATCATTTTATTTTCTATTATATATTATTCGTTGATGAAACATACCCGTAAGTAGAATTGTATATCCTGACCATACTTCAGTGAAAATTCACAGACTTCGTATTTCAATGTAAGCTGTAGAGTAGCAGTATTAAGCTGAAGGTATTTCATTTCATTTTCATAGGTCTAAGACATAATTATGTGACTATGATGAATTATTACTATATAATATATTATTATGCGTATTTTCGATTTATTAAAAAAACAAATCTAACTTTATAAGTTCAAATATCACTAATCTTATTCTATTAATCTTAAAATATCACATCTACTAGTTTGAGTTATATATTATGTAAGTACGTATTTTCGAGCCATATTTTGCGACACCGATGTCCCCGCCATTTGTGGGTGCATAATTATTTCTCCTCTGTTTGGCTCCTCGATGCTACGTGTTAATGATTGAACCATTGTTATTTCGCGATTGCAACGCACGCCATTACTCAAAATGAGTTATTATGATTACGGAATTATTAAATGTAAGTTTGCTTAATTTATAACATGTTATTTTTTAACGCGTGACGATCACAAAGACTATTTCCTACAATTATGACATCAAAACAATATGTCTCCAGAATAAGTTGTTTGCTTTTCACAAACCGTATTCTGCTAAAAGAACAATAAGATACAAAATTTAATATTTCTTGGTAGGTATTATGAAAATAAAATAATTGACGATGCTTGTTACGTCATAATGCACCTATGAATCTGCCGAGCCAGACATCGCTGTTACCTACCGGGCAGATATTGCGACACCGAGCTGCAAGTAATGAGGGCGCCGCATCAGCACACTTCGCGGAAACATTGCTTCACCAGTTTACTTGTTTGCTCCCTCTTTGATTCCAATAATTTGTCATCGTTAACCTAACATCGGTTGCATTCACACTTCAACTTTTACTTTTTAATTAATAGTTTAAACTTTTTTTTCTAATCCTTCGGCTGTGGCGCCTACGTTTGCTTGTCATTCTCGTTCTTATCTTGTTTTTATAAATATTAGTTAATATAACGAAATTGAGTACGATAACGTTAAGGAATGGATTTTAAAATGACACTCGCGAAATTATTCCTAGAAGAGTTGGTTTTAATTTGACAAATATTTACATACCTATGGGTCACACAAGTATTTTCCCTGCGCAGAATTTTGAAACATAAACCTTATTACATGTGCATTAGCCTTACTATCGATTGACGTCGGCCGTGTCGGCGTGGGGTTTTCCCATGTCGTAATAATAATTAAATTCCCATCATTGAATTGAATTAACATGGGTCTGGACTACGAATTTCGAATGATTACTGTATTTTATGAGCCAATACCAGCACTCAGGTACCGAAAATTAAGTTGTTAAATGTTTTATTGAACCATCAGGGTAAAATCGCTCATTATGGTAGAGGGTAGGTCGTATCACGGTATTAATTATTCACCTTAGGGGAACGTTAACTAGGCTACACTGTCGTCATCGTCAACGACAATCGACATCACTTTTAACAACGCGGAAATTATCCCCGAGGATTTATCGCCATAAGTTTGACTGGCCACACTATCGGCATCGTTGACAGCCTAATCCAAAATAAACCAAAATTAAAAAACAGGTGAACGTCTAAAATAGGGATATTCAACGGCAATGTCAATGCCATATCCCAATTATGTGGCTACACTTACGGCGAACGTCAAACAACGGGATTTACGGGATACTCAATGGGATATGATACATGATACGTGTGACCCGTCCATTATAGATGGTGGTGAAGTGAAAACTTTTGCACTTTGGTACCGCAACAATGACTTTTTCGTTCAGAGTAATTGCGTTTCTCATTTTGGGAACATTGTTCATATGTACCGTTTATAAGATTAGGTTTAGCTATTTTAAGACTTAACTTTGATAACGCATGGAATGGGAGACGCCACTGGTTCCTGAAACTCAGTTAAACACTACTTCGGGAGGCTATATTTCAAAATGTAGCTGAAAATAACTTTGTCAAAAAATACATTTTTTATTTCATAACTTTTGATTATATTTTTGCTAATTCCGAGTTATATGTTTGCAAGACGTTTTCACATTCTGTACTAAACATAGCGGTTAACTTAAATTATTTACAAAGTACTTTTATTTCTCGCGTAACTGCTTCAAAGAAACGCCTCGGAATATCATAATCATGATATCGAACAACCCTTTAAATATAAATGTGGTCTTTATTTAATATCCGCTTTCGATAAAACTGCTCGATTCAATCGCGCTGTATCGTACAGTGTCGCGTTTTATAGCTGAAAATTAGCATAAATGGAGGGTCAGTATCCACCGAAGCCACAAACCTAAATTTACGAATAGGAAACATCTGAAAGTTAAATAAAATGATGGAAAAGCTGCTTGGGAAATCAGCAATTTGGGGAAAAAGTATAAGCTTTTCTTATACGATATCGTATGAACTCAAGACCATACATACATCTCTTGTTCCGAACGACGGATACCTATGCATTATTTTATCTGATACTTTTTAGATCACAGAACATCTGTCGGGTTAGGTTAGTCAAGTAAACACAACTGAATAAAAATCAGCTGATTTTTTAATTATAAGTAAACTACCCCACGCCACCTTTATGCGTGGAAATTTACCTATAGGTGGTCGATAGGGTAGGGCTCATTGATGTATATACTGTGTGATCGTCGTACTTAGTGATATTAACCTTAATGTGGCGTGTCCTCACAACTTTTTATGAATAATCATTCCCATTCGGACCGTGTTTTACGACGGCAATTAAACAGCGCTGCGTTTACCGAATTATTAATTTTATAAACCTGGGTTGTGAAAAGTTATATGCTACGTGCCGCTTTTCATGAAACTAAATTTTTATGGAACAGATGTGAGTTGTCTACTCGATTCTAGTTTAGTTCTGATTCACATTTTATATGTAGGTAGGTATATATAACGTCCATCTGTTAAAAGTTACGTGACCTTAATGTTGCCACTGAGTAAACGTAAGTTCGGTTTTTATGTAAGTACGAGTATAATGTCAGTTTTATTCGAAAATGAAAATGTATGCTATCCGGTTATGTAGAATTTTTGTATAAACTATGAAATAAATAGAGATACGAACCCCCAGTTTCTGGAACGTTTGTTGGCTTTGACAGTAGATTAAAACTATCGTTGTCTCTATCTGACACTAAACATATGACAAGGATGGCAATAGAATTAATCTGTAGTCAAAGTTGACTGACGTTTCAGAAACCGGCAGATAATGTATTTGCGACAAACACAATACAACACACCCTGACAAAATTTTACTATTCAAAGTTCTGAGCAACACAATTTGTGTGATCTGGCGTGCTTATAAACGGCATTTGAATATACGTTTCAAATACATGTCATATATAAACATAGCATATTTAAATCTCAACTCTCTTATGTAGTCTGTATAATATTATCTTACAATGAGCACCACAGAGCTAAAAATATACGTTAAGAAATATAATTTGTAGAAATTTAATGATGTTCTAAATGTTTACCTGCGGCTGACGCAAGTATAGTCCTTATTTGTATGATGTTTTATTATAATGCTCATTTCTAAAGTGCCTACGCTATCTTCACGTCGGCAAATTCCACCAAAATGTCAAGTATTTAACGTACGAAACCGGCTAAATACGCGAGCGCTGAGTCTGTAATGCCATTGCTACCGCAGCTAAGTTCTTGATTGGTGTAAGTTAACAGCGACCTTACCATATAATGTACTTAGTATAAAAAAAGTTCTTAGTACTTTATTATTGGAGCTATGACTCCGAATTGTATCTGAATAAAAAACTAAGAGAAATCTATGTATTGATATTTACCATTGAGATATCGAGATGTATCATTCAAGAAACAATTAATTGGAAGTTATGTCTCTTGAACCGTGGGCCATGACTTAAAATCAACCACCAAATCTATAAATATATAGATCTATATTTATAGATTTGGTGGTTGATTTTAAGTTATTGCAAATGCATAATGCTGTGCAAAAGAGGTAACACTTTAGGGCCGGATAGCTGCGTCCCTTTCTAAATATCAAACTAATGTGCTGCCATTAAACACATGACTAAAGCCAAACGTAACTTTAGTCTCTTTCTAGTATGTCACAAAATAAATTTGGTAGCGATAAGAGAAACTACATTCAAAGTTAGCAAACTTTCCGCTTTCGCATAGAAACTAGCGCCGCTTCTGCGAGACGTCTTTTGCAGAACCAGAACCCCCGCTCCAAGCTCATCGCTTGCGGCTCCGCATGGACCGTCACAGAATTTAATCCTGAGGTTGGGGGCTGATTTCGGGTCATTGGTTCAGGACCCACGCACCTGTGGACCGCCGGAATTGGCACAGAGTTGGCTCTAACGCTGTGCCACTTTAGTATAGACAGCGATTTTGTGGTTCCGATCATTTTCACAGATTCAAAGAAACAAAGGATTGAAATCTAGTTTCTGAATATAGTTAGTTAGTTTTTTACTGCGCGTTCGATAGAATTGCATTGTCTTCGACTCCTAAGAGGAGTTTTGCAAGCCAAGTTGGACTCATGTAAGTACCCATACTAAAAATATATCAACATTATATGCCGTCTGTGCATTCAGTTCAGACAAAACCCGACAAAGTGACACTTTTAAAATTATGTACTTAACGTGGTTTTTATTTTTATATCAGCAACGTAAAGTCACCAACATACTTTAAAAAGAAATAAAAGCAGAAAATCGTTAAAATACTAAATTATAGGTACATATTATACTTAATATATTTACTTGTGCATAAACAATATTTTTTTCCACTATAATTAATTAGGACCTAAACGTTACATCTTTAATTACGTAGTATAAGTGACCCCATGACGTAGGCAAGATAAGGATAACATAACGTTGAGCCCGTATAACGACTATTCACTTTAGAAGCATTGCGTTACCGGTTACGCCACGAGAGAGTCGCTCGTGAAGATGACCCCTTTTATGTAGAGTCAATAAATAAAAGTAACAAAAATACAAATTGAATTAGATAGAACACGAAACGACCATTATCTAGAAGACATTGAACTGCCCGTAAGTAATTTAGGTCATGTTTGTTTTCCTGTTTTTGTGTACCTACTCGCTTGGATACAACTACAACTACGTATATAATATGTAGGGATTGAGGCGCTTATCCAGAACACAGTTTAGCTAGTAAATCTTTATTAAATTTCTGCAAAATACAAACGTTCTTTACGCCTGCAATCTTATTTGACAATCTCCATTACTCTATGACAATGACAGCTAAATTCAATGGTATGACATCTGTGGCGTTGCCAGTAAATGAAAACAAAATCAACTTAATTAAAAAAAAACAATCATTATTCAACATAATTATTATTATATACCTATCTTTAGATGAAGAATAATTTTATTGTTAAATTAATAATTGATCATGTACAAAGGTCATAGGTACGCGTGAAAAGTTAAATCCAGTTTATTATTATGGAGTGGCCGCAGTGTGACTTAGCTTAACATTAGTAAGGTTACTTAAGACAGAAAGAAACGTATAGCTTTAGTATTTAGTTACTTTCACAGAGGTGCATTGGCGTTAATTACGGTCAACATTAATAAAATTTAACAAGCCGCTGGCTTATTCGCGATATTGAAAACGCACCGCGTGAGTATGTCACTTTGCGAACTAAACCGCGTTATGTCTATCGTTTAGGGTTGCCAATTCTAATTTACCTTGATTCGGGTAATTTGCTAAATTATAGTTTTAGGTACCTCTTTAAATGCTCTACGTACTACATAATAGTATATACCCGTGCTGGCCCTACACTTTCGCCAGGTTTTTTAACTCCTAGCTAACGTTGGCCAACTGATAAGTGTATTGCCGTCTTTGTCATTTTTTAATGCTAGATAGAGACAAAGATAAAGTTATCGGTTGTTAAAAAATAACTAGGAGCTTAGAAAACGGGTAGTAGTCTTTCATTTCACATCATGAATCGAGTATGAGAGTGGTTTTGAGCGGTCGATCATCAAGAATTGGTGGGTACAGTCTAATCTCTCTATCTCTCTCACCTTTTGTAATGCAATTTAAAAGACTAAAGAGCTATTTAAGCACAAGCGGCAGTAATTTTGGTAAAATTATATTTGCAGTCCCATTATCATATTATTATACGCTTGTTGACAAACATGTTTCGCAAACGTTTGCTTAGTCTCAAGACAAATTAACTTGTAACAGTCAGCCCTGTAGCGTCTGCGCGACTCACCAAACATAACTTAGATAATTTTTTTACTTTGAAGAGTATCTGACACTATTTGCGTGGGCGGCAAGTTGTGGCAAGTTGCGGCAAGTTACATCAAGTTATATTACTAACAGTGCCGAATCCGTGACCTGTTAAGAGGAATTATACTCATAAAATAGTTTTGGACGAATTTAACACCTCAAGTTCGTTAATGCCGGGAGGTAATAAAATGGTAATAGAGATAATGCGACCCCAAAATAATGGGATCGGATGTACCATGATTATTTCGTGTTTATTAGTTAATGGTGAATAAAACTGGATTATGAGCATAAGTCATTAAATTTAGTCAACCGTGAACCCACTGTGCCTAAGATTATATTTGTTTTATATTATTGGCGGTGTCATAAAATAGATGGCATTGTAAATTCAACCATAAACCATAGCCATAGTCATATATATATAGTCATAGTATAGTAAGTAGTCAAATAGTAGCCTATAAAGTTTAACAAATAATAAAAAATGTTCATGCTTATATGTTTAATTAGAATAACGAAGAAGTTAACCCCACATCCCCCCTCCCCTCTTACAGTACTAACCCCTAAAAATTTGGGTACGGTCAGTACCTACAAATATCCAATAAATTATAATAACACCTTACTTACCTACCTCTATCAAGTAAACTCAAACGCCAAAATAACACATAACTACCAACGCTTTGTAAAAAAAGTGACACTTTTCTTTGCTACGAAATTGGTCGCAATACTTTTTTCTGTTTTAACGCATAATAATATGTCCTATGTTATGGTCCTATTCTACCCAAAACCTATAGGGCGAGCAGGAACCTCTATCAAAAAAGTATGCGATACGTTAACTGTCAAATTTCTTTTAAATTTGACCAGCATCTTGCAGTAGCGACAAGATGCGTACACGAACGGTTATCTTGCTCGATACATTAACGATACAAACCGTTAAAATTTTCATTTTTGCCCTATTGTTGGAGTATTGTGCCCTGAGTATAAGCTTTTGCGGCAAGTCAACGCGCTCGACATAGTACGCGCTAGCGTGCGCTTTGTATGAAGATCCTGTACAGCGCCCCTACCGGCGCGTTTATGAACGAAAAATCTTCATACAAAGAGCAATTTGACGCGTACTATGTCGAGCAAAAACTCATACTCAGGGCACTGATCAAATCTAAAACAAATTTGACAGTTAACGTATCGAATACTTTCTCGATAGAGGTTCCTGCTCGCCCTACCGTACGCCCTCGGCGCAGTGAGGCAACGGCAAAAAATAAGGCACAATTTTCACGTGACAAAATCCAATGAGGCGGGAAATCAACAGCGCCTGCCGGATCCCTCGGATCATGTACCACGTACGGATTATTGTAACAATGTTTGACGACTGAGCGCGGCCCGCTCACCCGGACTGATGGCGCGGAGGTGGAAACCAACCCTCGACTTTTTTTTAGATATCAACTAATAATGACTAAATATGGCCTATTTTTGCGTGTTCACCACTTTTTCATTGAAATGAAAAAAACGTATTTATTTGTCTTACCTTTTCCAACGTAAATTAAAAGGAAAGCAAATAAATACGGCGATCAATGATGTTTGTTTTTTTTTTTGGGCAAATTAATTTGTAGCACAAAACAATGTTCATAATCACAAAACGTTCTGAAAACAAATAAGATATTTTGTTCATATATAAAAATAGAAATTAGTAACATTAAATAATTTATTTCAGATTTACAAAATAAAATTTGAAATTTTAATGAAACAAAACTTATGCAAATAAATCCGTAAACCAATCTCAAATAAAATCATCCCTTTTCCCTCGAATCTGAAATCCTGTAGCCTGCGGGTGCCAGCGATGGAGAATTTGAATTATAGATGTACCTATGGATCGATTGGAATACCTCCATTATTCAATGCCGAGCCAAGCCCGATATCTGTAAGGCTCTCGCGAAAAATGAATTTGGAATTCGGATAAGCGCTAATTTGACAGCTGAAGTAAAAAAGATTTTTGGCAGCTATTTTAGGGCGGTTTATGGTGGTAGCGTGCCCGTATGCGTTGGGGTCGTCTTAAATATTTAGTACAAAATGGGAGCACATCAAATTTAATGGCAACCTTTTATTTTCGACACAGTAGGGACGGGACATTCAGCGAGGAAATATGTAGCTTGTAGCTGAACGTGACCCAACTTTCAGTAGATTCGCGCTCGAAAAATGACACCACTTTATAGCTCATATACTTTGTAAATAAGTGTACATATCAATGAACTCCCTTTAAACGGTCGATGAATCCAAAAAAGAACATATTAATTTAAAATACTCACAAAATTACACAATATAAAGAACATCAAACAAAATAATTTCAATGCACAAGCCTTTAAATTTCCAATTTAATTTTCCTCTCCACTGGGTAACATAACAAACATTTTTCCTCGGCAACATTTGTACACAGAAGAAGCGTAACACAAATGAATACATTTCAGATATCCTTTGTGAACGTTTGTCGAGCAACCGCCGGATCGATCCCGATCTAATTCAACGTTGGTAATTCCACGTACCGCAATATCATCCAATATGGATGGCGAACATCATTACGTTCTAAATGTAGACGGTTTTAGAATAATTATCTGATATTTTATTTACGTTAGGATTTTTTTTTGTCGTTGTAATGTTTACCAGTGTGCATTTTGTCATTTGTGGACTATGATTTATGTACTACTAGCTGCGCCCCGCGGTTTCACCCGCGTTTCACATTATAAAACCTATAGGGCGGTGGCTGTTAGATACGACATGTAACATTGTGTCAGAGAAAATACAGTTATTATACAGTTATTTTCACACTGTGTATGTATAAGTTGGGGTATAAGGTAATATAATAAGCTATAAAAATACCAAATTTCATGCCAATGGGGTAGTTTGTCACAGTTTTTATTGCACTGATGCAAAACAGTGGTGATGATGATGATGAATTAAAGCCTAAGTCGTAAGTTGCGGGATAACCTATCTACGTACGAAATTTTAAGCACATTGGGTAGTTTTTCAGTTTTTATCGCATTGATAGAAAACGGCGATGATTATGATGATGACTTAATAATATGTTCGTAGCCTATGTCCTAAGTTAGAAGATAACCTATCTGCGAACCAAATTCTTTCTCCCCCCACTCTCCCCTCTTCCCCTACTCCCCTATTTCCCCCACTCTCCCCTCCTTCTACCCCCACTCTCCCCCTCTTTCTCCCCCACTCTCCCCCTCTTTCTCCCCCACGCTCCACTCTTTCTCCCCCCACACTACCCTCTTTCTCCCCCACTCTCCCTCTTTCTCCCCCACTCTCCCTCTTTCTCCCCCACTCTCCTTCTTTCTCCCCCCACGCTACTCTCTTTATCACCCCACTCTCACCTCATTTTCACCCCACTGTCCACTCTTTCTCCCCCCGCTCTCCCCTCTCTTTCTCCCCACTCTACCCTCTTTCTCCCCCCCCCACTCTCCCTTCTCTTTCGCCCACTCTACCCTCTTTCTCATCCCATTCTCCCCTGTTTCTCCCCCCACTCTACCCTCTTTCTCCCCCCCCACTCTCCTTTGTTTCTCCCTCCACTCCCCCCTCTTTGTCCCCCACTCTCCCCTCTTTCTCCCCGCTATCCCCTCTCTTTCTCCCCCCTCCCCCTCGTTCTCCCCACTCCCCCTCTTTCTCCCCCCACTCTCCCCTCTTTCTCCCTACTCTCCCCCCACTCTCCCCTCTTTCTCACCCCACTCTCCTCTCTTTCTCCTCCCACTCTCCCCTCTTTCTTCCCGCTCTCCCCGTCTTTCTCACCACTCTACCCTCTTCTCCCCCCACTCTACCATCTACTCCCCCTCCCCCCCACTCTCCTCCTTTCTCCTTCTCCCCTCCCCGCACTCTCCCCCCTTTCCTCCCATCGAACTCTCCCTCTCTAAATAACGATCCGTTCAGCCGTTTATTGTGGTCCGTTGGGGGTGCATCTCAAGAATACCTAACAATTTCAACCCCCTTGCTTTTCCCCTTTTAGGGATGATTTTGCAAAAAAGCTCAAACCCGTATTTATTTATTTATTCCCAAAAGCCTAAATAAGAATTTTCAGATCCCTAACTTGAAGAATTATGGATTCCCCATACAAACTTTCAACCCCTATTTCATCCCCTTCGAGATTATTTTTGAGACAAAAGATAGCCTATGTCCGTCTCATAGGTCCAATCTACCCCTATACCAAATTTCATCGAAATCGGTCCAGCCGTTTGAGCGTGAAGAGGTAACAAACATACACACATACACACACACTCACAAACTTTCGGCTTTATAATATTAGTAAGATGCTAGGAATATAATCTTTTCTTAAGTGCATATTTGTAGTCTTCTAGACTAATTAGGACAAAATAATAATGATAATTATTTCCAAATAAAAGATGAAAGAAAACAAGTTAACATAACAAAAATAGAAACTAAAACTAGCTAAATCCAATGAGTATTCTATTTTTGATATTAATATTAATACTATTCCAAATAAGTATTATGTACATGCCACACGTACAGACGCAAACCAATTCTATGAAAAAAGAAAGATGAGCAAAGGCTTTATACTCAATATGCGAACAACATGTTTAGAAGATAAAAAACAGTTTTTTTTACACATAGACACAAATTATATTTAAAGGTTTGAAATATATATTTACTGTAGATGGTGGCGGGATAAGAGGTGAAATTAATAGCCGCTATAAGAGAGACCTAAAGTCAATGTCTAAGATAGGCAAGAACCGCCGTAATAGGTAACAATTGCCTCACTGATGCGGCAATTCAACAAAAACAGGTTTATTCCCAACGATCACCCCTGATTCTGCCCCCAGTGGTAGTCGTTGCAACATAATAACATTTTTGGCCCAACCACCCCCAGCGGTGGGCATTGGAACTAAACACTATCAGAAAATAATACTTCAAGGAAACTTGGTGCCATTCTCATTTACAATGCCGAAGCTTTTCTTGCACCAATGCCACTGCAAGCGAAATTATTAGTTAATTTTTGGTTTTGTTATATAAAAGCATACACAACGTAGCATGCATAGATTTGATCTAGCGTCCATGTACATTGTATATTGTACAATTGTACACTATCAATTATTCTGTGGCAGCGTTCAGCTCAAATTAACGCGAGTACGTTTCACACAACTTTTCGGAACATTTATTTGAATCAGTTTGAAATGATAATCGATATATTCACAACATTGCATTGGTTGACATCATTGTAAAAGTTCAAATACTTCGTTCATAGTAATAATTAACCGTTTTTTTTTTGTTTAAGTTATGGCTTCGCACGGTTTGTGCATTTGGCCAGTGTCAAGTATTTTAATATTTAAGTATTTCTTGTTTTCACAATAGTAAACTCATAGCATTAAAGCAATCCTCGTGGTCAAGTAATCAAGTCAATTATTTACATAGTGCCAGTCACGATTCGGTAAAGTGGTGAATGCTTTACTGAAACTTCCTGGGAGTTTAGGAAAATAATGCGAACTGATACGCTTTTTGGGTTTATTTAATTTGCCCACACTCGTGCACGTTAACTAACACTTAATAATTAATATTCCATCAATATTAGGTACATATTAACACTCGAAGAAACACAACTGAGAATAAAATACAAAACCAACAACGTCTCTCTTCCGGATTCCCGCTAAAACTCCAACCACTTTTAAACAAGCAGAAACTTAAAGAACCGACTAGTTTCTGTATTTTTAAAGGAGCGGAGTTTGTTGTAGGTAAATTGGAACGATATTTTTTTACGTATGATATTTTTGAGCATGTATGAAGCAAATCATGAAAGTAGAAAAATCGAAAGAGGTGTGTTAGGATCGTAGCGTGTGGAAAGATATAGTCTCTGCCTACTCCATCCGGAAAAAGGCGTGACTGTATGTATGTATGATTTTTTTCTTATCGTGTAAACCGTTACATCCTTAAAGACGTCTGGTCTTTCAGGATCTGTCTAAAGTTAAGTTGTTAGATAGACGCACTTAGTAATAAGAATACAATTTCAGCGTGGAAAATGTCGCGCATGTTACACATACGCAAATTTACATAACAAACGATATCTACCACACCCACGATTCCGCGATCGCAAATCTCGAATGTGGCCCGCTGTCGGTACATTAATTAGCGGTCCCTGTTTAGCTTCCTCCAACCCGCCCAGCGACTTGTGATTAACGATCGCAATTGTAACAAGCCATCGGAAGCAGTGACGTTCGAGTGAGTTAAATTATTGTGGTAGTGGAAAAGCGGTATATCTTATATCAGTATTTAAATAACCGGTTCTCTAAATTATTGGTAAGATAAGTTAATACTTTACTATTAGCGTGGTGACGTATACTTAATCGAGACCAAATTTATACATTTGTTTTATGTTTAATGTTGTTGAATAGTTAGATTATGGAACCTAAATAGATTTAGATAAAGCTCCTTCTGTAATACCTTGTGTATTTTTATAACTGGTGTGCAATAAAGGATGTTCTATTGTGTTATATTCTTTTCTAAATAGACGTGTAGATTGTATTGCGGACGGATCTCTACAGTTCCATATCGATATACCCTAATAATATCGATAGCTAATTAAGGTTCTACGACTCGACAACCGATCGATATCATTCATCGAATCCATCCGGAGCCAAAAATTGGTATCAACTCCTAATCCATTTTAGATCCAGATTGCCGATTATGAGTCACAAATTGACACCGAAGTAGGTCCTCGTAACGTAATCTACCCGAACATTCACTCTCTGGTTAATATTTCTGTACCTATAACATACCTATAAATTAAACATCCACCAATGCCATAAGCGGTATCGCGACATCTATGTACACGAATTAAATCAAATGTTAGCACGTTAACCGTAATTCATTTCGATTTCACGGTTATCGGTACACGCCTGTCGCGGTACCGCGGTAACGTTATTTACGGTACCGGTATTACTAGTAACGTATAGCCGGTGAGTGTTTGTTGTTCTGTGATGGTAGAAGAGAGGACATTTCTAATGATTTTCAGCGGTATAAACGTTGGTTTCAAAATACACATACATATTATTATATCATACAATCGTATTCCGACTTCTATCTAGTCCAAGCACAGTTTGTCTGATATTGTTCCTATATTCGAAAAGAGGTATCAGCGTGTCAATTTCAATTGGATGACCTAGTATATGAAAAAGTCGATTCAAACCAAGGCATCCTTAAAAAATGATCATACAAAAAGTACAGCTCAACTAACCATACAATAGATCTCGCGGATTTCCCGACGAAATTGTCATAACTCGAGTGGGAAATTTCGAGTTCATAATGGTCGCTCGGAGCCGAAATGCAAGCATTATATTATCCATCAAAACTGGCTAGTCACGTTTCGGTTCAGAATTGTGGCGCAGGGAAAACAGCATGCCTACAAAATGCGGTAATGCTGAGTAACGTGTAAAAACTGGATTCACGAAACGCGATAAAACACTCGGCTGACAGTATGGTAGGTTTAGGTAGGTACGCTTGTCACCAAAAGCTTGCGCGATCAAAGTACTAAAAAAGGTTTTTAACGTATATTAACATAAGTGTATTCCAACAACATTGTCTAGAGATATTAAGACAGGGAAATATAATATGCATCGAGCTACAAACGAGGTCACGAGTAGACCTCGAATCCCAACGGCCAAAATAATGAAACAAACAAACATACCAACAAATAAAAAGATTGACCCTAACGAACTCAACTTGCGCGGAAGCCTTCATTCTGTTCATGCAGAATACGCTGAAAATTCAAACATCGTTTCGAAGGTGGTTTTTCTCATGGAATTTTCAGTTTCAGACCGTTAGCGTGCGGTAAATATTAGTAAAACGGAACCGGTGACGTAGGGCTGCCATCAGTATTTTCTTCTTCAAGACAATTATACTTTAAAAAATATGTTTATAATAAAAACGTGGTGAGTATATATATATATTAAATATTATTCGGTATTACCTTAGTAGGCGGCATAGCGAGCAGAAACTAGGAAGTCTGCGAATCAAAAGCTATTGGAGTCACGTACCAATTAACTTTTTTATAAACTAATTATACAAATAATTAGTCCATAAGTTACAAAATTAGGGCTCCAAGAATTTTCATCCTCAATTATTAAATTCGAGTAAATAGGTAATAAAATAATACTATTTACTCGAAAGTGAAGAAAGATGAAATCTGTAATTTACATAGGTACTGAGCTCTAGGGAAATTCATAAACCTCTTCAAAAGATCGTATATTTCCAACGCACATACGCAAAAAGCAATTATGTTGTCCCTTGCCGAGAGGTTACTTTCCTAAATCTGTGTTTTATGCCCCACCTTAAGTTCTCATGACAAATGCTTATCTCACATAAGGGTAAATCCCAGGACCTTCCATACAAATGACTCTCAATCCGTATCTTGCCTAACGCAAAATGTCTACTTTAGCGCTCCTTAAAACTCCTTACCGTTTCCAGAAGTCATAAAACGTCCCTAAAAAGATTATTCGCGCTAATCTTCTTTTCAAGATCAATATGTTTGCATAAATTCAATAATACCTGATAATATGTTGAAAATATGATAAAGTATCTTTGTACAAAATTTACAATATTAAATTAGCTTTCTTGGACTCCACAATAGTTTGCTTTTAGCCATTATTGGAGTAAAGCTATTGAGTCCAATTAAGCTACGTAATTTGTTATTGTATCCATTTTTACAAACCTTTTCCTCAACAAACAAGATACTTTAACCTATATTCAAACTTGTTCACAATCGGTTAGATATCAAAGTGTCCCGTCGTCATAGAGATGTCCTTTCGACTCCGCTGAGACGTAAATGTAGCCTTAGGTGAGGTCACATCAGAAGTGGGATGGGACGATATTGATATTGTGCCCTTCTGCTGATACAAATCCACTTAAAGCATTGCTCGGGAATGATCTTTTTGATATTACGCAATGCTTTGCTGAACGTTTCAAGGATATGTTGAGAAGCGTTGACTTTGCACATGCCAGTCTGAAGTCTGAAATAGTGTTAATTTGGACCTAAGATTACATAGAGTTTGTTGAGAAGGCTGCAATTTCCTGTGATCAGCTGTAGAGCTTACTACAATGCATTACCCCACTTTGTTTAAAAATGGTAGTCGAAAATTCTGTCGCAAGATTTAAAACAAATAAACAGACGTGAACCTTAGTAAACACTAAGCGTGTTTAAAAATAGAGGATAAAATATTTTCAGTTTCACAATATCGCTAGCTAAACAAAAAAATATAAACGGGGAAAACCCTACATCGCAAAAAGTTTTGGTTGCGCCACCACATACTATTGGTACACTGTCAATTTACCACCTCGGAGGGTGCCAACTATAAAGTAAAACTTTAAACCCCAATCGGTTTACCTCTTTATGATGCGGTGCGTGTACGGCCCATTAGCGACGCCACACGCGGCAGCGGGCTGGTTAGAGTAAATAGAAAGCGGTAGCGTGCGCGTTTGACAACTGTAAAAACCAAAAGAGAATTAACACTTTTCTGTTGAAAAGAATTTTTTTCACACAAGCTATCATTATAATACGTATTTGGTACTGCAAACTGAAATATAAGCTTTAATATCACACTGTTACTCACAGATTATCAAACTGTGAACTGTGCTCCCATATAATTGCATTGTCATCGGAGCTTTACTGACACACTTTTAAAACACAGCGCGTTAATAATTGCTAAAAGAGAAGTCGCTGCCGCTTGTCGCTGTCTCTTATCGCCTTAGCTTATCACCCAAACCGCATAACAAACCATTGATGCGGCGTGGATGTGGCGTGCTGCGTCATCACGAGTGGTTGATCACCGTGACGTCATCAATTAAATTGCGTCTGATTTCATTAAATCTCAGATTCATCGTCTAATAGATATGACATTTAACTCAAGATAAGGGACAAGTGTATACAAATAGACAAAGGAGTAAGTAGGATAGTACGATGATGTTTTGTGTTTGTCGGCGTTTGCACTATTTTTTTGCTGTGCTGCAGAAGCAAACTAATCTTGACATTTCAGAATAGCGCACGAATGATTGGAGCACCACTTAAATAACGTGTATTAAATTTATTCGATTTATAAGTTGCAGCCAAGTTGTGTCCGATTCGGGTATACGCTTTTGTCTTTTATGTAAGAAAAGAGCTGCCTACATAACTATGAGTGAAGACACATCGCCAAATTGTTGTTCGTCGTATGAGGTTGTACTAGCCTCTGCTGTCAGAGTTTATCGGACCGTCCTAGGGCCCCTGACGTAGCTTATCTCCATGTTATATAATCAAAGTAGAGTATTTAATCTGTTATGAGGATGTGTGAATACACTATCATTTTGGAGCTACCTAATTTAGTACAAGTTTTTTTTTATAGAGTGTTAAAATATAGAATTTATTCAGATGAAAATAAATAAAGTAGATTAAAGATACAAAATACTTACGTCATAATTTTATATTTGAACAAAAAAGATGGGTGAGAGAGAGAAAAAGGAAATAGTTAGTAGGTTGTCCAACTCTTGTATGAAGTAGTTATAATATGGTATATTGTTGATAAAGCACGATAAAAATTAAAACAGTAATATGTCTAGGCAATATTTAAAAGGGCAAGCAAAAAAAAAACATGCCCCTAAACGACAATCAACGCAATGTAACATTTATCCCTAACGTTACCCCAGTATCCCCCACATAGACAACATATTTCAAAGAGCTGCAAAACAACAAAATGCTGCCTCGGCCAAGGTTATAAATCCAAGATTATGAGAGAGGAGTGGCATTAGTGCCTGCCCGCCTGCCTCCATTTACGGAAAACATTTGTCTTCCTGCACCTTCAAATCTCGAAAGTAAAGAAACAGTATATATATTTCACGTGAAAATATCAGGGATTAAGGAAAAACGAAGATTCAACCTTTTCCTTGAGTGAGCATTTTGATCTGAGCAGGCGCTGGGAGCGAGCTTTTTTCTTATCCTACGAAAAATTGTAGGAAACGTTCAGATTTATATTATGCTGAAACTAACCTGTGTCGCGCGCCTGACGTTAGATTATGGTGTTCTTTTAGTTTTACTGTACAGTTAAACTATCAAATGTTGTCCAAATACGTTTCATAGCTTTGAATGCATCCCGCAAAACGAGAATATAAGAAACGCATAACGTTTATACGTAACATCTTGCAAAAAAAAGATAATAAGACTCATAGAAGTCACCGCAATATTTGTGTGCTTCTTTCCCGAAAACCCTAACAACTGAACATAACCAATTTCATACAACGATTACTACCCTAAATCATTCCACTGCTGGACAAAAAACAATATTGCGACAAAATTGGATGTAAAACTTATCTTAAAATATACGAACGCTCTCACGATCATGTGTAAAAGACTCTCCCGATAAGCATAACTGACTCACGAACATCACGCGTGTCCAACACTTCCACACTTAAGATCCGCCGATCCCACCTGCTGGATGTATGCTAATGCGCCCGAGGCCTCCGCTTAATATGATAATCAAGCCATTGCCAGCTCAAATACACGGCTTTTAATGAGCCCTGGCTTAGAGCGCGGCGTTACTTATGTCACACACGATCAGAAAGTTCCGCTAACTTTTGGTCCTTTGAGACGGATTACAGTAATGGCGAAAGTTGGTAATTTGAAAATTTCGTAATGCCAGATTTAAAAGTTGATTTTGTTATAACTTGTTAATGTTGTATTGTCTTGACGGTACAAATACTTTAGAGCAATCAATGACTCAGGATGACGGGTGTAGTGCAATGCCGCGCAAGCTAAGGTTCTGGGACTAATTGCATCTGTAATGGGATGTCGAAGGCGCTTACCATCAAACAAGGTACCTACTTATTTTATTGTTTTCTTTTTTGCTATCTCATGTTGAGCCCTCTGTTTAGGCACACCATTACCGCAACAATATTTGTTCCGTAGCTTTATATTTCTAGAAATTTTGTTTCTACATAAGCTCAACTTTTTTTTCTTTAGTAATATTTGTGTATCATCTACCTACATTACTTTCAGTTTAAACATTGAACAGTTATTTCCCAAAGTCAACATTACCAGCGATCTTTCATTAAGTCCTCAGACTAAAATGTCAATGGCATCTCGAGTTCATCCGACAAGCTATTGAAACTGGTAGTCCGTATGCGCCCATTGTAAATGAGAGTGCGGGCGGCCCGTACCCTTGATGAGATGTATGGCTGTGGGCCTCGCAGGAGGGATTTTTGTGCCCTCTGAAGCGTTTTGTGGCTTTTGAATAATGATAAGATGCCTCCGGCGCGTAGGAAAGCAACTAGGCAGTAGCGTAGCTCACGCAAATTGGGATACTTTGGTGGTATCGTCAGAATGACACTCGTCACTTTGTTTTTCTTTTTACGCTACAGAGCTTATCACGAATACAGTTGAATGCTATATAGAAAGGTTTTTGCCGATTTTGCTTTAATATTTTTATGCTTTAGGTTCTATCATGTGTATTATCCAATTTTTAGGTTCAGGTACAGAGCTCAAAGGCATTCAGGAGACCTTGGTTTGTGTCGTAGCTTGGACAACTTCTCTAGCGTTATTAATAATCCCGGGGTGCGTAGTTATGTTAATTGTTTAATATCGGGAGAGAGTCTAAATGCCTAGGTTCTTCAACCTCGCCGACGTGTTTAGTGTTTGATAGCGTGTACCTTTGAACTATTACTAGCAGAAAGAGGGTCAGGCGACGCTATAGCGGCCATAGTCATGACTCTGATAAGGTTAGCCGGGTCACCCGAGACGTTGAGGTAGTTGATAGTTCAAAACAACGAAGTCAAAATAATTTGCTTAATCCAGAGGTTTGTCGTTTGTTTGATTTTGACTATGGTTTTTCCCATTGTAACGCCTAAGGGAGGTGGAGAAGTTTTTGTCACGTTTAAAACAGAGTTTATATTAATTGTGTTAAGATTTATTTTTACATATCCCTCATATTATTATTGACAATGTCATGGTAAAAAAGGTGACGTGTAAAAATTAACCTTAACACAATGATTAAAAACTGTGTTTTAAACGTGATAAAAATCTGTTCTTTTCTACGAGCCGGTCGGTGTGAACTGACTCTAATTCGATTAACTAGTTGAAAGTTAAACCTTCGACTCTAACGTTGCATCAAAATGAGATTGTGGTCCATGTATATAAAATGAAAGTCGTGTTAGTTACACCATTTATAAATCGAGAATGGCCGGACCGATTTTCATGATCTTTGCTTTGTTAGATTTTTCTCTGTTCCGAATGGTAGAATAAATAATAAATCATGGGAAAAATTTATGAGAAAGAGAGAAAAATGACGATTCATTTTCGCATACATTTTTGACAGGTCAAAGTCTATCGGGACAGCTAGTGGGTATAAGTAAGGAGGAAGCTCTCTGCCTGTGTTTTAAGCACTGACTACAAGTATAACCCACACACCGCTCGAGGCGGGATAACGTAAGGCTACGGTTATTAGACTATAGTTTGGATTAGAGAGGATCTATGTTTGAAGAGGTGAGCGGAGCTCAGATAACTACTGTGGAACTTTAGCGATTTGTTAGATGTGTTATGGAAATTTTGTGATGATAATTATCTTGTTAACTTGATTAGTGTTATTCGTACACATTTGATGCTACTGATATTGGGTATAAAAATAGTTCCAACAGATTCTAGTATTGACATGTTTTATGTATGAGTATGTGTAAGTAGTAGACGAGGCAGGCGACTGGGACCGCTTCGAAACTAGGACCGCGGTGTCAGTTAGAGTTCCGTAACTTAATCTTCGTCTATACTAATTTTATGAAGAGGTAAAGTTAATTTGTGAATTTGTATGAAATTCTTGCAGCATTTATGGAACACTGCGTTGACTAGGAGTAATAGGTTATATGTAATGATGCCTTGAGTTTGTATTTGGACGTCAGTTTGTATTTTTTTTTAATTTTAAACATGCTAAGGTTTCTGATCCCCACGATCCCAGCGTTTCAAGTTTTCCACCCAAAAGGTTCAAATACGTACCGCTTAGGAACTAACAAATCGCCATTCGAGGCTCTACTGAACTACTACAAAAATCATAAGCACTTACACAACTACAGCTCATCTAAGCTTGTGCGAGTATGCAACAACGAATATAACCGGCATAAAGAATATTTACCGGTAAATAACCGCTTCATAGTTTCCTATCTCGTAACAAAACTTCCAAAAACTTTCTCGGCACGACGTACGTAAATCATGTGGCTACTTCCGCTGTTATTAGTGCGGTAAACAACTGGAAGAGGCCAAATAGGCACTACAGGAAGCCCAGGCTTACGGGCAAACCGGTATTACCCGCACGAACAGGCAAAACCGGTGTTACCCGCACGTGCACTCGGCTCATACAAGTGCGGTTAACAATGTAAGTTCGCTTCTCGCGAGCCTCAGTTGGTAGCTAGTTGCGGGTCAGTCGGTACTTTATTTACAGTAAGCAGTTTTCGTTATGAGGTAAGTTTTAGTGGGTCGATGTGCCCTGAGTATGGGATTTTACTAGCTCGACATAGTACGCGTGAACTAGCTCTTTGTATGAAGATTTTTCGTTCATAAACGGGCCGGTAGGGGCGCTGTACAGGATCTTCATACAAAAGCGCTAGTTGACTGATGGCAGTATTGTGTGAGTACAAAGTGTGTACAAACGAAATTTGTTGTAAAAATACTAACTACTGTGTTTTTAACGGTGAAATTACTCGTACATGGCGATACGTGTGATGTCTCAGTAATCTTGTATGTTTTTTCCTTTTTGCGTTCTGATTTTTTTTTATCATAACCGCGTAGTGATGTTAACAGTCATAATAGGTACTATTAAGTACCGACTCTTAAGTAGCTTGTTCTGTATCTAAATCAGGAATTACTAAGTCCATAGTCCTCTAAATGTACAGTTCATCTAATTGTTTTCCCTGTGCGGGAACTGAACCCTTACACTTTGCAGTCTGCTTATCAAAAACTTACTTGGAAGCCGTCAACTTGTCACAAATATGGCCCAAAATATGACAAACTCGACAACGTCTTTCTATTTTTAAGATAGTCTAATATAGATAATATCGCCTTTATATATGCGTCCAAAAAGTCGCTTTTCAAATCACAAACGCTTTTCTTACATACATCACGTTTCCCCTCCGGCTTAAGGTTACGAGTCAGATCTCGCCGAATTTATGCCAAACGCAAACGCGAACAGTTGCGTTACGGGCGATTTTTTAAAAGTTATGACGTCATTTCCTCTCCCACTGTGCGGGGGAAATGGCGCCTGGATCTATAAATAAAATGTGTCAGATGGGAACATAGTAATTTATTTGGATCTGATTTTGAATATTCAGGAGAATATAGAAGGTATGAAATAAATTAATATAATATTATATATAGCATTCAGAAGAACTTAATGCATAATTTCCATATCTTAACGCAAAAATAAAAATGTATTTGTCTGTTACTTGTATGCTTGTTATAATGACGTAGATTAGTTTTACAAGAAACACATTATTAGGCGGCGGCACTAGGAATTCGAACTTGCTACACTCTGCTTCAAAGGCGGAGATTCTCTCACTAGGCTATCATCACTTCCGCCTAATATTAATAAACGCTTGCTTAGCCCCAACCCTCACTTCTGAGCAGAAGTAACTCTATCACAAATACATAACGGCGCGCTCGTAAATATTACAAGGAAAGTAAGTTGCCGAAATATTGTTTACCGCGCCTCCTGCCACGCCTTAAACAAAGTGTTCATATTGTTATCTCCAGCCATGGTTGTACTTTCATGTACTGCGAATATGAATTCACAACTTGTGAGGAGAGAATGGAGGGTTTTTTATATTTTTACGGTAACGGTGAGCGGTTCCTTTGATCTCTATGACGCGTCGGTTTGCGGGTAGCGAGTGTAACGGCCAGGGATTGTTTTATTGGTATTTGAAATTGGGAAAGGTTTTTGGTAGCCAACGAGTGGTGTTTAGGAGGGCTTTATAGCGAGACTTATGAAAAACCAGAATGGATCATGGGTTGTAAATAGATATTAGTCATTTTGCCTGTGCGCGATTCAATCTTGGATCAGCGCATGAAAGGAAAATATCTTTATTCAAACTCAAACCACAATCAATTACTCTTTGATTTGATTGATCATATTTTGTTTTTGTTATCTTCTTTATAAGTATAAGATTTAAGTGTATAGCTTGTAAAGTGCGGTATTATTGTCTACTTATAAAAATGCTTTGGTATTGACAACGGCGTTTGCTAATATAATTTGAGGGATCTTTATCAATAACCAAAGACGACGACCGTTTAGTGCCATAACGTCCGGGCTCGCTTCAGAGTTAAACGATGGTCGTAGAGTGTTGGTGGTCGAATGGTACTTACTTGCAACTCACTAACAATGACTTACTCCTATTTTTTGTAACTGACTTTGAATGCGTATTTAGATATATTTTATTTTAATCTTACATCATTTAGACGATCTGACAATTTATTGCTATTTATAACAAGCGCAATTTTCAATAATAAATGCTATTGATTTAATTAATTATTATAATCAAATATTTGTTGGCCACTATTGACAGAATTTGATTGGGATAGAAATGCTTTACCATCTTTGCACGTCACTACCTAAAATTCTTACAAATAAATATATTTAATTTCATAAATTACATTCAGTTTGGATTTCCATAGCTTTCTGTTACGTTGGAGGGTTCTAACTTAGAACACGTTGTATTAAAATGATAGTTGTTGTTAGACCATGTCAGAGGCTCTTTGGTGATCTGATATACTCAGACACTAGAACATTAGAGATCTAGACAAAAAACTGCGGTCTTCTCACTAAAGCTATTCATGACCTTTAAATCTGTCTCATAAAAGTGACTTCTCTCCATACTATTTTAGGTTTGACTCCTTCCACATAAAGTCCAGTTTCCTTTGGATAGTAATCCCAATTTTAGTTTCTGCGTACGTTACCAGAGGTTGTTTTAAGCTATTAACGACCTCGAAGCGGACAGAGCCTGTCAAACTCGATTATTGAAGGCCTTTGTGTTCATATCCTGTGAGAGATATTGGTAGGGGCCAATAATCTGGATATAATACACATTACTCTATATAGTTGTTATCCAGAAATGTAATTACCTTAAAATAAATGAATCTCATGTATTATCAGTCTTCATATTCCAAACGTTCCAAAGTGCTAACTGAGGTGTCCATTACAAGCTTCATACAGGATAACTTCTATCTGACTATAAAACTATTCTAAAACCAATAGAATAAACCGTATCTGATTCTATAGCTGTATAATTATAAAACGTATTATGTAATGACGGTTTGCTACGAAATGCTACGTTGCTACGTCCGTAATTTCGTAACACATACTCGTAGACAATATATTTATATCTACAAAACGGTACTACGGAAACGTGTCACCTTTGTCCAATTATATTGTAAAGAGATACAATAGTGGATCAAAAGTGCTATTTTCGCACATGAAAATGACATTGAAACGGCAAAAAGGAGCACAGAGTGAAATACGAAAAAAGGAGCAAATAAAGTGCGATCCACGTTCGAGTAAACCGGGTAATAAACGAGCCAAAATTGCGGCGCGAAGCGTTCAACTTTCGCTTTTGCCAACAAATTATAACAGAAAGTGTTTGCAAGCAAATTAAAGTAATCACGAAACTCGAAGAATACGATTCGAGAAAAGTAATTTTGGTAACGCTGGCTCGTGATTTAATAGGAGCGGTTTGCGATTTTTTGTTGTGGAAAGCGGAATTCTGTGATATCTTGTGATGCGAATTAAATGTTGCACGATTTCTTTCATCAAATATCATTCAAAGTATCTAGACTATTTTACGTGTCTCAGTATACCTATATTATGTATAACTAAAAAGTTACCTTTAGATACATTCTATACGTTGATGTTATGCTTGATTTTTTACATGTAACACAAAAAAAAAACAAAATCTATTATTATTATCTTTGAGGCAAAAAAAGAAAATATTGCGTCATCCAGAATCCAGTTGAAGATTGGTTAATAACAAAAAAATCGTAACAAAGCACAAAGTAAAAAGACTGTAATATTATTATAGGCTGCGTCCCATACCGTCCCACTTCGTGGTAGTCAGTTAGTAAGAACAAGTAATGGTAAAATTGATATTATTTTATAGGGTTTGCAACATCAGTGTTTTCTTTGATAAGAAGGTAATTAAAATATTTTTTTGTTTCAGGCAACTGCTAGCACCTAACTTGAAACAAACACAATACCTCGCCAATGGAGCCGAGAGTGATATTCGAACGGTGAGTTTATTATAAAGATCAGTATACGTATTTTATATCATTGATTATATATAGTTATTATACACATATAATGTGTCACCAGAACACCTGAGCAACTGGGAATCAGGAACTCTTAGGACCACGGTCCAAAAAACCCCCGGTCCAAAAATGACACTGTCTCAGAACAACTGAGACGGGACTTGAGAACCAGTCCCATTCTAGGCTGAGCATGTTTATCACCTTCGACCACATCGTGACTTATGACTATGTGAGATAGTGGTCAAATGCTACACTATTTTTTTTTTATAATTGACCATGGTTCCTACTTATAATTTGCTCCGCGCGGGATTTGAATCCGCAACTTCACGCTTCGCAACTCAGTACGGAAGCCGCTTAAAATTACTAATTAAGAATAAATACTATTCGACACAAAATTTAAATATAACGTATGACTAAATTAGTGGTTAGACCATGATCAGTGACTTATACACTTCGATAAAACCCTGTTCGCGGTATTGACAATAAAGCCACTTCAAAGTATCTTCCACAAAAATCACCAATGATAATATTTTGCAGTCATCGTTTTACTTAGAACTAAAACGAAAACCGAATACTCTTTTGGACCAATTTGTACGCGAATCACTTCCAAGTTTTACTTTTCTCTATTTTGTGGTTCTACCGTACAAATTATAATAAAATAATGTGTATTGTTACTGAGAAATATATAGAGACAATAAAAAAGCGCCATTTTTCGAATCTATAGTCAAAAAACGTGCACCGGAACGGTCGCTTCTGCTGAAAGCCCAGCTCAGATTCCATTGTGCAAGTGTGACCGTACACCGTACGCGATACCTGAATTCCTGAAATAGAGTGTGTGACGTCCGGCTACTATCTGCCAATATGTGATTTTTGTCGATAAATATTTTATTCAGTTATAGCTATTGAATTTCTCATTGAGTCACGCAAAGTAGTGAATAACGGAACCCGCGTGTTGCCGGCCTGCGATTGGACTAACGCCTGAATCTGTTTGTATGGCATTGTACTGTGCTCATAAGCTAAGTCCCGCACTAAATGAAATAGGGAAATAATAAGGAAATCGGGATATAACATTTATTATATAATATTTTACCAAACATTAATTTGAATTAATGAAGTTGTCAGTTATAAAAAAAAATCCGCATGGAGCCACATTTGCGTTTGTATTACATAGTGAGCATAGATTGTTTATTAACAAAGCTAGCTAAGAATAAAATCATAACGTTAGAATACCGTTGAAATCTCGCTAGAAAAGTCGCTGGATTATTCTTGTCGATAACGGCAAAAAAAATGACGCTTTTCATATGCAAAAGCCGCTAGTTCTAGCGACAAAGTCGCTAAGTTGGCACCGGTGCATGGACCGTGTATAACTCCGTGAATTGGGTATCAGCTCCGGCATAAAACGATGGCTCATCTCTATCGAAACTGCATACGATCTGTGCAACTGCATTCTCCGGCACATTCCCAATTATCCGCCCTTTGCCGGGCGGAACGCTGCTCCTCCTTTTTTGCATGGAAGGGGGGCACAAATTTTTCTTTGAGCTTATTTGGAAGCGCGGACGTGTAGCTGTGTGAAACAAAAAAATCTGTTTTGAGCAAAGTATGGACTGAGAGTAATACATAATGAAATAGACTTGTAAATCGCAATCTTTTTGTCTAGTTAGGGTCGGGTCGTGTCAGACTTTGTCAAGCTGCCAGAGAAGTCCTGACACACGAGTAGGTACCATAAATCGACAACAACCGTGACCAACTATAATAATCGACATTACCTACTGTAAGGATAAATCATCGGTGCTCAAGGAACCGCTTTAAGACAGTAAGATGTATGACAGACGGGTAGCGGAGTCATAAAAGTAGGGTGCCGTTTTACCCTTTGGGGACGGAATTTAAAATTTCTAATTAGAACCTCTCCAAACACAGGTGCATAAATGTACAAGCACACGATCGAACTTGGTTCCTCAACATAAATATCTACTTGCATATTACCTAGATTTATGTGTAAACTTTGAAATAATCGGCCGTGAGATGCAGACAGTACCAAGTTTGAGATTAAGTGCGAATGAACTGTTTCCTACAACAAACTCCGCAAAACTGCACTTTAGGTAATATAGCTTGGTTCATATTAATTGTTCCTAGACGTTAGATGTGTCCGTACAAAGCAGTAACGAAGCTACAAACAGCCACTCTTATTAAAGTCTCACAGACATTGTTTTTAGAAGCAAGCAGCTGACTCAGCAACTTGAATAAATAAAGCCCTTGATTCCGGCAGAACTATAAAACCATTGCTTTGTGCTGAGATTGATGCTAAAGTAATTTTACAAAGTACTTAAAAAGTAACAAAGTGATCTAAAATAGTAAACGAATTACCATATTATTATTTTTGAAACGTTATGGATCACATTTAGTTTCAGTGAAACTCTTAATTCCCAATACATTTTGTCTAACATTGTTAGGTATAGGTAAAGTTGTTTTTTATATTGTGTACCGAGATCAGACTGACAACAACGGTACACACTTGGTACACATTTTTATTTTTTTTGGTATGCAAAATATACAATTTATAGACTGTGCACTTTAAAAACGGCGCAAGCTTATGTACTGTGTAGCGATATACAGCACCTAGTTGCTAAGTGTAAAGAAGGAACTCATTGCGAGGATGACGGGGCTGTTCCAGGATGTCCTTTATTTCTGTTCTGAGACATCTGGCTGGTTAATTGCGGCAGTGACACTACACTGTGTCAATTTGAGCTTCTTTTTCATACTTTCATGTACGTAAGAGTATGGGTTGCAACCCACACTGCTACATCAACCGATCGAATGACGATCTATTGCAAAAATCGATGTGTATCGACTTATGTGTTGCAACACGGTCGATGCAACAATCGATCGAATTTGAATCAGCGATCGATCGATGATGGACCGTTCGTCGATCTATGTTCATACAGTGAATTCTTCAGTGGCGATACAATTCAAGTCCTAGAACAGTGTGAATAGGGTCTTAAATAAAAAAAACCATCTGAATAATGAATTACGACTATATTTTCGTCAAAGTAAATAACAGAAATATTACCCACCTTATCTCAAAACATCTCTTACAGTTTATCAGAAATCTATTTAAATATTTTCTCGAAATACATTCAATAACTTTTTACTTGGAAACATTACTTTCATGCCACAACACTGAGAAAGAATTCTTCACAAACAAAAATATAAATTCCTATTTACTGCTAAAGTTGTTTGAAAATATTGTTACGGACTCTAGGCTATATTTTTTTGTAATTAGAGCTGTTCTGCGTCTTTATCCATTTAATAAATTTTTTCACAGTATTTTTAAATTTGTCCATTATAAAACATAGCATTGTATTACTCTAGGTAGATCTATATCTATGAAATAAATTTTCAACCGGTTACAGTGTGGCTGTCTATCTATAAATGAAAAAAAAAAACATTTCCAAGCCCGAAAGCAATTTTAAAAATTTCTCGTAAGTCTTGTACTAGAGCACGAACGATCTCTTCAAGGGCTTTAGTTTTCTTCGGATGGACAAACTCTGTTTCGAACACTAGACAATTTCATGGATAATTTTGTAAGATATTGTGTAACATTACTTTATTCTATTTTGTTACGAAATAGATCGGCCATGACCCCCATTCCATGATGCGTTCAACTAAAGTATACCCCAAAAGTATTACGTGACAACCCTATCTATGACCAGAGTACCAGTAACAGAGTAACAGAGCCAAGTAACAGGCCAGTAACAGAGTATAACATGCACTCTATTTAACGATTTGAACTTGAGCGCCACCTACAGACTGGTGTTTAATTTCAATTACTCTACTCTCCAACTTAAGCGATTTGTTCTTACTTTTTCAATTAAAAAAATCTGTGGACTATACGTTGATTTTGAATAGAGATTCCGTTGTCTCGCATTTTGCATATTCTTTTGATTCACTTTTAAACGGTAAACGAGCAAGGTACATCGATTTGAAATGAATGTGCAAAGGCTGCATGACATGTCGAAAAGTGTTTAAGGAAACGTTAGGTAGGTAATACAAATATTTGGATGGCATTTTGAAATCGTCGAAGAACCCAGTGTGACCTACAGAGTTTGCAAAATAGCAAAAACACAATTGTTATGAAAAATATAGTGACATACACCTAAAGTAATATGTGTCTCTACATTAAATTTAAATTACTACACGTTCCCTGCAATATGAGCATATTTTAATCAAAAAACATTACTCCTACCCGCTCCTTCCGCCCTCCCACTCCTAAACCCAAGTAAAACATGCTTGCTTGACTGCCAGAACACAAAAGGGTCTAGTGCCGTCATCCAATTAATTCCAGTGAACTTGAATTACATGAAATTCGTTTCCTAGTTAATCCCAATATTATAACTGTAAGACAAACTCCGCTCAAGGATTAGGGACATTCGAAAACTCTCGAATCAGTTTTGGATGGATTAAATTTCCCGAGATCAATTTTGCTTTGACATCTATAGGGCTCGACCTGTCGTTAGAGTGACTGGCTTGCCGCCCGCGGTTTCTCTCGCGCAATTTCGGGTTTCGACTATAGGTTAAGTACAGACTGTTCTGTCATTTGATGTTCGGATGACGGTTATACCGTTATTCTGTTCCGCAAATTTGTGACGAACCTTTGAAGTTTGGGTGACGGTTATACCGTTATTCTGTTCCGCCAATTTGTGACGAACTTTGTATTTTATTTGTATGTTTGTAGGTAGGTAATGTTAGGTATGTTAACTTTGCTCGTTATGTTTGGAACGAATCTAGTGAGTCAATTTTGACTTAGTTTCCGTCGTTTAATTGAGTACGATTGTTAAGACGGAAGATAGATAACTAAACTCTTAAGCAACTCACAGTATATCGATGGTGTTTGGGCTTATTACCTTGCAGTACCTGTCAAGCTCGTTTGTCGATATACGAGTACATTAAACAACGAAAAACTTATGAAGTGTCTGTGTGTTCTGTCTTAGAAACAATCATGTCTAATTCAGGTATATTAAACCTTGGATTTAAATACCTAACTAACTAGGTTTAAATGGATTTAGCTCAGAGCGATATGTACCTACGTATTCATTTATCATTTTTTCTGTGATGTATTGATATTAGCACCATCTATGAGACATCTGAAGTAACTTTTCTCGTTATAATAGTTCGGTAAATAAATGTCCGCAACAAGATGGTGTCTAAATTGAAAATGGCAGATGAGTATTTAATTTGAGATCTGTTAAATTAATGTTTAAAAGTTTTTGATTGAATTGCGTATAAACAGACCAACACTCCATCTATTTTGGAAGTATTGATACCAGAAACTTAGGCTATTCATCAGTAAGACAATTAAAGTGCTAGAAGTGTTTTAATTGAGTTTCGAAGATTTTACTTGGAAAGACAGTCGGATTAAGATTGGACGTTCGAGTTGCCGACCGTTTTATTGTTTTTCGATAACGGTAGGTGACTACTTTTTATTACATTGTTATGTACTGTTTTTAATTTTTTTTTTTCGGTAATTATGAGGTAGGTATAAGTATGACATAACAAAGTACTAAAGACTATGACAAAAAAGTGTATTATTTTATGAAAACACCTAATGAATGGCCAGGGATAGTTTACCGCCATAATTACTTACTAATTATTTTCAAATGCCCATTTGTGTGCGTTAAAAAATAGGAGAAATATAAACCACAATCAGTTCCAACAGTGAACCAATCTCGTCAAAATCAATTGCGATACAATGCAATAAAGTGCAATTAGACGGAGCGACTTAGTGCCGGGTTTAATTAAAGTTTTCCCGAGATCCCGAGGCCCGGGGCGAGTAAACAGCGCGGGAATCGATTTATGGGGCCCGAAGTCTGGAGTTGTGATAAGCGAAGGAAGAGAAAGCTAATGTTTTGGCGTACTAGTTATTTTTAACTGGCAACAAAAAAAAAAGAAAAAATTCACACGTGTGCGACACGCGACCGCCTCGACTTCACTTGTATCTCATATGGAAAACATATTGACCGAAATCACAATTTGTGTAATATCGATCACAAACACTTTGGCAACAAAAAAAAACTGAATTTTATTTCCAACTTACACAAACAAACTAAAAAACTAAAAAATTAAAAACAATAACTAACAAAAAAAAATCACGAAAGTGAAGACAAGACAAATATCGATAAAAATGTATCGAGACATGTGCGTCAACGATCGGTTTCCTCGTGTCCCGCATTAGCGCGGCCGGGCAGGGCTGCCATCGGTCAGGATTTCGCATCACCTGTCAAGCAAAAAATTGCCGGGATTTCGCCAACTTTTTGCTGAGAAGTCGCCTTAGTTGACTTATATCTTGAGGTTACGGAAAATGATACACTGTAGAAGTTGTATTGTTTATGTCATTTGCCATAGGTAACATTTAATTATTAGGACATATTTATTTATTATTTCAATAATTATTTATTTATATACACAAAATATACATGTACAAAGAAGACTTACTGTTAAATGTGATGTATAAAAATAATACATTTAGTTTTGTTATCAGAATCCGAATACAGCTAAAATTATTCTGTGCGTAAAACATATACTTATTATTTATGATTATTTAAACTAGCTGTAAGTGACGTAGTAAGGCCTAAGTTTTTTTTTATTTCCCAAATGTCAACCCTAGCAATAGACGCGAAACGGTTCAGAAACTCGTTTAAGCCCGTCATATGCAAACGTCGGCAGATAACGGGCTGTGAGACGATCGTAAAAATGTATCGACATGGCCATCCCCTATAGCCCTTCCTACCTTGCCATAGTGAGAAACAGTGCGGATGCTTCCTGCATGAAAAAAATATCCATGTTATTAAGCGCATCGGCCGCGCCTCCACTCTCGTTCGTGAAACTCAATGCGGGAAGATGAGTGGCGCGCGGGTCATATCAGATTTTTACTGGCTTTATACACGATTTTTTTCTTCTTCTGTGTTTATCGTGGGGATCGAATCTATTGAGCACAGTTATTCCAATGAGCATAACAATGCCGACACGCATATCTTGCTTTTGGGCCAGAATTTAAGCCGGCGAGATGTACCCAACACGAATTTCTTTCCATTTTAAAGTCATGCAACTTTTCATACTGCCTCTATCTCGATACTGTGTAAGGATCGCCCTACCTTATAATGCCTTACCTATGGCCGAAGTATATTGTTCGGAAAAGGTCGTTAAATGCACATTTACTTTTTAGAGGGGTTGTTAAGCCAGCTTTGAATGGTATCTGCCATCGTGGGGTAGATAATATTGGTATTAAGTTAATATAGGAGTATCATATAAAATATCTTAAACTGTAGTGGATCGTAAATCAATTTCTATTGTGAGGTAGTACGCACTACAGATTATATTGTATGGGGATAATGGATGCTTGATACTCGTCAATAACTTTTTTTAATACTTTAAGATAAGTGTTTGACAACTATCTTATATTATTTAAAGGATGAATGTTGCTTCGTTTATCTTTCATACAATTACACAATTTTACAGTAAATTGAAAATAAAATAGACCGTGTTCTCAAAAAATAACGCCATTTTTTTCAGCTCTACATTTGCCATAAAACAATTAAGACGCCAATTACAACCGACAAGCACCACTTCGCCGTCGACCAATATCACACAAATTGAATAAAAACATTGAATGGAGCGGTAGATATACAAAATGGATCGAATGCGCGCGAGTTCATAAACGAAAATCCATAATGAATACTAAAAATAATAATATTAGTACCTACATGATTTTGTATTCTAGAAATAAGAGGAGACCAAAAGAATAGGTATTCTATGGCAAAAGCATCTGAATTTGATTTGAGAAACATGTTACACGGCATTCCAGCCCTCGGCAGATGGAGACGATAAGGCATTTTTTAATGTGTGGTAGACGTAGAGCATGACATAGTACTATGTATGGCAAAACTGGCGTTGGTTTTGAGCTACCAGTCATATGTTTGGCACGCGCTCACTTCTCAATTCCACTGGTCTCCTTCTTTCGTGTTCCAGCCAGTTTTTCTCAAATAGAAAGAAGTATTCCAAACTGGGACGTAGATTCTACCAGATTACTGATTTGGGGCTTATGTAAGCAAACATTTCTAAGTTACTTTCATATATTTTTTGGTTTCATTTTTAAACTACGCCAACTAACTTCGGTTCTTTGTCAGAATGCTTGACCTTCATTGAAACTTCGCTTGGGCTGCTTTGAATCAAACTTTTAACAGATCTTGTAACAAGATTCACGCCCCTATGAAATAGAAATACGGTTACCCCATCCTACCCCTTACTACCCCATAATTTATACTCACCTGTAAAGTGGATCTAATAAATCAGGCACTCTTTTCGCGATAATAGAAAACCGACGTAAGTTTGGATTTTCCATCACTAGTCAGATATATCAGGCCAGAACCAGTTAAATCCGGTTAGAGTGGGAACTAGATTTATCCGGTTAGAGCGAGTGGGTTTATCCGGTTCTTTGCCGATTTTTAAAGCTGATCGGTTGCGACGTTGGCTTAATGTGACTTTATTCTATTATCTGATTATTGCAGCCTGTTGTGGGATGAGTGGTTTCTATAAGTTTTTAAATTTACGCGAATAAAATTCATAAATAATTTTTTATTTATATTTGCGTTTGAATATGACTACTGTTACGTGGACTACCTCCAATTTGTTCGCTCTTTTCAAATTCCAATTTCCAATTTATACTTCCAGTACAATTAAGGTTCAAATTCCTACATGCACATTATTTTAGTGTGGAACCTCGGTATCTCTCAGCCATGGCACACAGACACGTTCATCTATCTGTAGCTACACTTCACTACTACGAGTACATCTCCAATCTTCGTGAAATACCCGGATCACAAGCCAAAATAGAATATCGGCACTCGGATCACAAGTCAACAGGATGTTACAAAACGTTCTGTTGCCTATTCATCCGGCTCCGGGCCACCGTCGCGTCACTACTCTTGTTTATACTATTTCTAAAGTGCGGACTGGGATTGAAGCGATTGACGCGTCGCGCCTACACCTCCAGAGGACGAAGTAAATTGCGTGAGGCATGGCCAGGGGCGGATCTAAGTCTTAGACATGTTTTCACAGCACTGGTTGAGCTAGAGGTGTTACTTTTTAGCGTTAAGTTCAGTGTATAATAGCATTTTTCTATGGAATCTGGCGTATCTATCCGTCTCCATTTCAATTATTCCTCAATTTACGCGCACGATTGAAGTATAACCTTTCAATTGCTAAATTAAGGGGTTCATTTCAAATTATACGTATCTAACATGATAATATACCTACGTTACGACACAGTAATGTATCGTAACATTGCAACACAACTTGATCCTAATTCCAACTCTGCCCTGGGACCAATGGTAAGGCGGGCGGGCCCGGGGAGTAAGGAAATTCAAATTGGATTGACGGAAGTTTAGATTAGATTGAATTTGCCTGGCACCTTGTTTAATTTGCCATGGCTGAGCGAATGTTTGATGCCTCCGACGCCCCGATGCCCCGATGCCTTCAGATGCTCAGCTGAGTCCGAAAGATATACTTTTATGAGGAACGACTTTAGGTGTATCCGGGATACCGGGCATTTTATGGATTTAAGGTATCGGATATTGATCAAATTTCGTGAAAATACCGGCCGGCGTATTTAGATAAAACACAGTGATTTTCATGATGTTCAGGCTATAGCAGGAATTCGTATAAATATTTCTATGATCTTACCTTACTGTGTTGCGGTATGAAAATAACTGGACATAATGTCTCAGGGAAAAACTTTACTACAAAAGTTCTGGGTGATTCTGCAACTGTAATAGGCAGGCATGGCGTTTACTATCAGGTGGATAACCTAGTTGTCTCTAGTAGCTATTGCTTGTAACTTTGTTGACGATTGCATTATTTTTATAGGTTTAGGAAGTCTTATTCAGCGGCTTATTTCAAATGAATATTTCTTTATAATAGGTACACCACCAATATACAAACTTAGGAGGTATCCTCTAGTTCATTACATTAACAGAAAAAAATCGATGATATTCTATTGAACAATATTCTGCCTACAGTAAAAAAGTAATAACTTTCACGGTTCCCCCATAAATTTAATAGCGATAAAACCGATTACATCTGGTATTTCAGCATCAAGTTGCGTAGAATCTAGTTTCCCAGACAATTCCTAGACATGATATACGAGCTCATAAAACGACAATTCACTGTCGCAGGTTTCAGGTCCAGGAAAAATGTAATAACAGAGGCCTAGCATATAACAAATTGGACACTTAATCGCAGACTGGAATCGCTTAATATTTCACGTCTCTACGTCTAATCCTAGATGTAGAGATATAATCTCTAACATAAATTAATAGCCATACATTATCATGTCTCAGATTCCTTAAAATTACTATTATGTGAGGTCTTAGTTTCATTGGTTTACTTAAAGTTTCAGGTTGAAGGTTAGAAATATTTTTTTCGAATAGAGGAATGTTCGAGAAATTTATTTCTCACGTACTCGTAGTTACGAGTCGGGCCTTTGCCATAACATGTTAGTGAGCATGTAAAAGCCTTAAAATAATATGTATGTGTATAGTCATAGCCATTAGGGCTTCGCGTTTATTCTATCATCCTACTGATATAATAAATGTAAAAGTTTGGATGTTTGTTCCCTCTTTCTAGTGATTAAATTTGGTATTTATGCAAGTGTATTTAGTCCCGAAATGTCACATAAGCACAGGATACTTTTAACTCGCAAAAATTAACAATTCTTGTGGGATAATAATTAATGCGGAGGAAACCGCGGGCACAGCTAGTATTATAATAAATTAAGGGAACAAAACAGACATTTTCGTGTGATGAATATCGTCCAAAGCCTTGTGTTTCACATTTAATTAATATTCTGAACATATTATCTGGTGCGCAAAATTGTGTCCATAAAATATTTTTTATAATGTTGATAAAAAGATATTTTAATGAGTTTCGTCATGCTCTCATCATAATAAGTGAAGCTCTAAATAAAAATTTGTTCAGTTTAATAAATATGATCATGGTTATGTAGATAGGTCATTAGTATTGTGTATGTTGTGTATTTATTAACATCGGTATAAATGCCACGTAAGCTTTCCAATTAGGCACTCTAGACACTGCAATTTTATTATTTATTATAGTGCCTAGAATTATTTACTGCTTTGTCCTGAGTGAGTCGCCGATTTTATTTACCTTCCCCACTAAGAAATATAACCTTTATTCGAGGTATTGGAGAAATTAGGTAGGTACCTTTCATATTTTTCTGTGCATTTAAGTTTTTCGTACTTACCATGAAATATATATTATTCTTAGAAGATACTCTGGGCCTTAACCAACCAGTAGATAAAGTACTTGCTCAATAATAAATAGATTCGAAAACACTGTCAAATTGCTGGAATTTCGAGTAACTGTAATGTATTTTCACTGTAACACTGGATCCCGGGGGAGGGCATCAATCATGCCCTGAAATAGTCCCTACAAGTGTTCAAGGGCTTCGTACCTTAAAACACAAAGGTTTTGTTGGAAATGTTGACTTTGGGAAATGTTGTGTTTCGGGTAAAGAGCGGAGTAGGTACGCCTTTTGCCAAACTTTCGTTGTTACGGATTATTTTGAGAAGCAGTAGCGTTTGTAGCGATTTCCAGACTTGACACCTAGGGCATGACGTCACAGACTAGTAAACAATGAGTCGTTGCTATGGGATACGGTTTTAAACATTATTCAATACTTTTTTTTATATAGATACAATTAGACATCTCAAATTAGTACTTAGTTAGACTTAGGAGTGTTTGCGTTACCGTAACCATTTCAACAAAATTAAAGACTTAAAAGTTAAATTTGTATACTTATTGTGAAGAATTTTTTAATTTTGCAAATTAATCTATACCTTATTTTATTAACTTATTAAATATAAATAAAATAAAATAAACGAAAACTAGCTTAAACTAAATTAATACATATTTATGTAGATTTATAGTGAGATAAATAAAGTAATACAGCTTTACAAAATATTTCGTCGGGATGACAATAAAATGGACTATATTTTTACTACAACTCCGAATATCATAGTACCTTTATCCCATTTTTACCATTTTCACGCTGCAATGCCACCGATACTGTATCTAACTAGTTATATCATGTTAAAGCTATTATCTCAACAATATAATTCCACAAGTCTACTGCAGTACAGCAACCTATTTTTCACTCCATAATTACCGTACACGTCAGGCGTCAGCCATTGTTAGGGTAGCAAGATGAGTTTCGCTTTGACGCTCGCCGTCTTACCACAAAAGTTTAGACCAGAGTTAAACAGATGTTTCTAAAATTTCGTTCCACAAAATCGACGTCTATCACTCGCGTTGTCTTACTCAATCCTGGCATTTCTAATTATTTTACTTGTGAATTTGTTATTGAGTTAGTAAAAGCGAGGGTTAGACATCGATTTGTGGAGAAAATATTAAGACTCATCTGTTTAACTCTTGTTTAAATGTTTTGTGGTAAGATCGTCCGTGTTTCATGATTCATGACACAGTTCCAACATCTTTCTGAGCGATTCTCCCGCGCTGATATTTTTTTTGTATTTTGTAGGTATTTGACCACTCTCTCGACTGGTATTGATGATGATGATGATGATGATAAGTGGCGATGTGGTCGAAGGTGGTGAACATGATCAGCCTAATGGGGCAGGCTTCCGCATTCACGTCGTGCTGGGTGTACTTAGGCCATTTATTTGATTTAGCAACATTTAACCCCAAACTCGTAAAGGCGATCATTCAAAAGTTTGTTTTGGTTATGTAGGTGCTTAAGAGAATGAACAAATATTTTTTTCCTTAATTTTTTTTATTGTTACGAGTCCAGTCATCCTAGGATATTTATACAACGAAAGCATCGTCAAGTCTGAAGCTGTACCCGCGTTTCTTCTTTCAACTAGTTTTGAGTTGCA
Source organism: Hylaea fasciaria (assembly GCA_905147375.1). Lineage (NCBI taxonomy): Eukaryota > Metazoa > Arthropoda > Insecta > Lepidoptera > Geometridae > Hylaea > Hylaea fasciaria. The sequence continues at coordinate 1,066,402 of LR990194.1, forward strand.
ATTCCATTAAAATATTTCTTTGTGTTCTTAAATAGATTTAGACTAGGTCTTTGTTCACAAAGAACAATACAAAATTCAGTCTGCTGCCAGCCAGAACTTATTAAAGAATAGATTGGAATCTCAGCTTTAGAGAAATGGAGTCTAGTATTTAACTGGCTTATTATCACGATTTATAGTTTCACGATATTTCCAAGAGACTGTAATTAAATAATTATGATATTTATTTTTTTAACGGTGTCACATTCAAAATTTCATTTTCTTTTACTGGGTCTTGCAAGATGAGTTGCGTTCCTCTGCGATTCAAAACATGCCGTTCCTGATAAAATAAAAATAAAAATAAGGAAAACCTAAACTCTTTCACGTCGACGCACTTGGCGAAAAAAGCCTAAACTCACCAGGCTTTATTCTACAACAAAATTAATCGACGTCTGACACAATAACGTAACCAAAAAATTCTTGGCGGGTAATTTATGTCTGAACAATTTTGGCGCGAACACCCGCTAATTCATCATGGCGGCCACGGTGACACCGCAAAAGTGCGACTGGATGAGTGCTTTTTGTGCTTTCGCAATTTGTGGCGAGGAATTAGCTTATACGGAGCGAAAGTGTGGAAGGGGGTGGAGATTATGCTGTTTTGGGCGCATTAGGAGTTCGAAATTCGTGCGTCATGTTCTCATGAGACTGCTTGAAGATCTTCGTGTTGTGTTACCTACGTTGTAAATAGGCGCGCCGGTGACAGCTGAGGTCGATAACGGCGAAGCGATGATGGCTGATTCATATGACAAGAAGGTATCTAGTGTTGGCGAGTTTTTTAAGTACTCGGAGTTTTTTAAGTGAAAATTCTAATGCGACTTCCAACAAGTTGCGTTAAATGTTTAACGCTACCATGGAGAGGGTATGATAGCACTGTTGCGTTAAACGTTCAACGCTCTTGGGGAGGGGGACTAGAAAGAGGCAGAGCGAGAATGAATTAAAGTTTCACTTCTTCCGCACGGAGGGACTCAACGCACTATTTTTTGACGACCCGTTGTACAAACGTTTGTTATGTTCTAATTATTTTTAAAGCATTTTTGACAAACTACTTTCGAATGGGTTTTAGAGGGTTTTATTTTATTTCTTCTGTTTGTTTTCCAATATTATGATAAAGAAGGATGATTGCAGCGAAATCTCAAGCTTAGGGCGATTTACAAACCTTTTGCACCGTAGTATAATAATATATGGACCCGAAAACGAATGGGCCAAAGACTATGGTGCTTTTGGTGTATTATACATATTTACTTCTAATTCTAGAACAACATTAAACATCACATATTTTATTCCTTTATATATTTTTATATTAGTTAGAATTAGACCCGTGTAAATCATAATACATATATACAAGAATAACATCAAACAAATGTTTACTTTAGTAGCGAAAGTCAGTAGACTCGTATTTATCCTATAAAGCTTATATGTTGTGTACATATAGGCTCAGTCTATTTCTAGATCGCCTTGTCTAATTAAATATTAACACACACAGGTAGGAGGTTGCCAATGTCGTTTTGTACGCCCATTCAATATGTGAATGAATAAGAACCTTTCGGATTATTTGCCACCGTGGGTGGTGACCCAATTGTCTTTGCCACCGGTCGGGTGGCGGTCTTGGATCGGCTATTTATTGCAAAGAGTACACCCCTAATTACGAGTGAGGGTGGGCTATCAAGAAGGTGGTGGCGTCCGCACGGGCCACTTGCGATAGCCACAAGTGTTTGACAGCTGCTGTCAGTGCGGCAGCTGGAAGTCAGACGCGAGGAGCTTGCAGTCGTGACAGCTTGTAGTTAGACACCACGGCTTGAAATCTGACTCGACTGCATAATGATGTTGACGCGCGATAGATACCAGCGGTTCTCGGTTGGACACAAATTTTAAAAATAGGTCAATCATAGGTTAATTTCATGGGCAGGTATACTGATTTAAAAATGCCAGAGGCGAGTAGTACTCGGAGAAGATTTTTTATGCTGCAAAAAAATTAAAATGGTAGTTGATTTCCAAAGCGATTACATTCTATAAATATGTAAACTCAGTTCCCTAATTAAAGTTGCTGTGACATACATATTATGTGCATGTGTGATTTTAGTATGTACGTAAAACTGTGAAGCTTTCAGTAAGGCTGTTAGATTAAAACTAGTCAAAACTGAGGCTAAAACCACATCGTAGTTTTGTTATAATAAAGCCAATAAATTCATGTAACTAGGTAAATTAAAACATTATATTCAGTGCTTTTTAAACCACACAGAGACACGTCAATTTCAAAGCTTCTCACGTACCTAGCTTATTTCCTCTCCTCTTTTTGCGGGCGATACTCGTGAATTACATATTAGAATATAACACACAACATGAAAATGTTTCAGCAGAATATTGTATTCAATGTTTTAGATATTATTATCATACCAATTTATACGATGTAAAGGACAATTCTGACGCTATAGATATATATCGAATTCGACATTATGACGCAATGACATAATAAATTGACGATTCAAAAACAATTGTATATCATGAGCATACACATACAATCACGCCTTTTGCCCTCTGGAACAGGCAGACCTACATCTTTCCACATGATACTATCCCTACACTTCTTTCACTTCTTCAACTTTCATGAGTTGAAGAACTGAACTTGATATCATTGATATGCTCATAAATCCAACATGTCTATAAATAAATGTTAAGTATGAGTGTGAATGTATAATAATATATATTGTTAAGAAGACTAGGGCTTTTGAGGCAATTTATAGTCATTTACTAACTTGTCATATTGTCAATGACCCGACCCATTGGGTCGGACCTGTTTTTACCTAGTTCATAATATGTTTCTGTTCGCGAAATGTTAAGAACTTCTATGATGTCTTAGGTTCGAGGATTAGTCCCTTAAAAGCTCGAGCTGGGACCAATCTAGTTTCTATTTCTTTGATTTCTGGAGTATTTTTGGAACGGTGAAATTAGGTTAGGGCGAGTACTTGAACCTTTGAAAATCAATGTCAATTTTATTGGATTATAGTCTCGTTTTATTGGTTGGAAAGACTATTTCTATACGTAACACTTGATTCATATGTTATGTAATGTTTGCGAACCAACATATAAAAAAATATTGTATTTTTTTGTGTCTGTACTTGTACTCGTATTATGTACATACTATATCCAATACCGGGTTAATTTGAGTTAAAAGAACAAGATTTATTTATATCTTCCTCTACTTCAACTTTAAACGAAAGAAAGGAAAATAAGCAATTAAATCCCATACACCACTTTTTAATGGGATAACACGTAATTTAAGGTAAAGGCACATGTAGACACCAGTCGGTATATTGGGTGCTTATCCTAGACTATTCGAATAAAGTGGTACATTTTGTTGTGCTCGAAACATTCTAGAATTTTCGCGCTAATCTCAAAATGCTACAGTATATTGAGTTATTCTATGGTTCTCTTCCGAAAGTTTCGTCGAACTTGCTCAAGGAGAATTTTCTCTTGATTTTCTTACGTAAATTCAAAACTTTCTTCGAGCTCGATTGAGAAAACGACTGTAATACGGTTGTAAGTTTTGTTTGACTTCGTTACTTTATCAGCGTAAGTTGTATTATCAGGTTCCAGTTGGTAGGTACTTAGAATTGGTTTATTTCACTTTGTAATGTCACAATTATATTACAAATGAACTGTTATAGAATTGAAATCATAGATAACTCTCGAGTTACAACGACAAAATACAATAATAAGTATATTACGATGCAAATTTTATATAAAATAATATTATATTGTTCGCAAAAAAATTAAACCGAAAATGACTGATTTGGTTTTTACCCATTTGATTTGTTTCTCAACTGTACTTTCGGGAAGTATATAAAATTGGATGTAGCCAATAGAATCTATGTATGATGAATAAACAAATAAAATAATTTAACTGTCAGTAATGGAAGGTAAACTACAAAACTCCTCAATAACGAATTATAGATTGATGATGATGCACACATTTGTATCATTTCCATTACCGAATACATATTATTAATATATTGTTTTTTTTTAACCTGAACCTCAAACATAAACCTTATATCACAGCTAAGTCATCTCGTTTCCCCCAGACCTGAACCTTACATCAAACATGAACCTTATATCAAAGCTAACTCATCCCGTTTCCCCCAGGAGATCGAGCACTGCTACTATCATGGTACGGTCAAGGACTACCCTGGAGCCTCGGCAGCCTTCCACACCTGCAACGGGGTCTCGGGGGTCATCCACATCGGGAACGAGACCTTCGTCATCCACCCCTTCTACGGGGGTGACCTGTCGGTCAGTGTCGCATGCTTACAGCTACCAGTTGTACCAGCGTACATTGCAGGACATGAGCTATTTAAAAATGTACAGTCGAATAGAAAAGCTTTTTTTATTCGATTAAAAAGAGTCGACAGATCGTCCAATTCGGTTCGTTCGATCGTTGGACGTACTCGAATATATATATTCGACTAATATGGTAATATTGTTATATTATTTTGAAGTTCTCGTAATATTTATTTTCAGCATACAGAAAAATGATAGCAATTTACGCACAACCTTTAAAACGCTAGTCAACATTTCTCTAGAAAGTTGATCCTTTTGACAACGTCTTCTTATTACGCGATGTTGTTAATTTTGATTGCAGTCGAATAACCATTTTCAGAACCAGAAGGTAAGAATAAGTACACGGGGTAAGTCCGAAGGGGGCTACGTTTAAATAAAAAGAAAAAAAAACACTCTTCAGGGATTTGCATATTGAAAAGCACCTAGAAATATACGTGTATTTTTTAGACATCACTAAAATCCGTTGAGACGTAAACAAAGGAACCTCCTAAGATTGATTATAAACTAAAATTGAATAGAAAAACTTCAATAAATTATATCAAATAAAAATGAAAATTCACAACTCACAAATAAAAAGAAAAAAACATAATTCTATGAACAGTAGAACGAGTACTAATTCATAGTTACTGTTGATACGTGTACTTCATTATAGTGGCGCATTAATTATGCCCTGAAACTGAACATCCATTGTGTCGGTTACATAGTTTGTCTATTATTACATCCGGTCGGTCTCAATTAACAATATTGAGTATCCACCTCATTAACTAAACATTTAAAGCTGTTTGTGCTAATGGTGTTGCCATATTAAGCGTATCATGTACTCGTATCTACATCAATTTAATACGCATCTGAGAATATACACAGCTTTAAGTTGTAAGCAATTTACTGCGGTTGCGTATCCATTAGATAGATACATCTTTATTGACACCAAAATATATATAAAGACAGACACAGAAGAGCTAGCTTAGTAAATATAAAATGGGCAGTCTTATCGCTTAAAGCGATCCATTATGATACGGTTAGAGCGAATAGAGACCGTATCGAGGTTGAAATTAAGACTAGTTTAAGACAATTCTGAATTGTTTTATATAGGTGCTACATGAACTTTTACTACAGGATAAAGATCGGCTTGTTTCGCACTTTACATTGATTTGACTTTTAGTATGAGTTTTGACCACTATTTCTATCTAACACGTATCAGCCACATGCAAACAGTTAAAACGATACGCATCACACTGGTAAACATAAGCCCAATAGCACATGCGAGTAGGTACGTGTTAAACATCCTCTCGACCGCAGAGCCCTCGCGTGGGCTAATTACAATTGATTTGCTAATTAAATAATGTTATGTTACACAAAACAAGCAATCTAGGTTTGTGGATTGTTGTGTTGAATCGATGTAACACAATAATGGGGGTTAATTTGCTTTGAACCTACCTATAATGTTAGTCACGAGTACTTACTAATTAATATTTGGAGGATAATAAGAATTGCAAATAGCTTATTTATATTGGGTAAGAGCATGATTGCCGCCTTACGCCACATTGTCACAGAGACCAGGGCTTACCATGACGTCTTATTGCGATCCAATTGAGGACCTAAACAGAATCGTTTTACTACTTATTCGTACCATGACGTCTTGTTGTGAAGTCTTGATGCTCAATTCAGGTTGATTTTTAATCTAAACGGATCGACGTCTACCTAAATGATATCAAAAGCCATGTATTACTATTATTTAAAGTGAAACGATTCTGTTTTGGTCCTCAATTGGATCGCAATAAGACGTCATGGTAAGCCCCCAAGTAAAGTCAAGACAAAAAAGTCAAGGTAAGGTATAATGTGGTCAAATGGCAGCTTGTATTTATTTATTTATCATATTTTATGTTTTATGGTTCTCTTTGTTAACGAGAATTTGCTGTTTGACTTGTAAAAGTGCGATTTTATTGCCTATTTACAATAAATGCTTTGACTTTGAACTTGACTTGATAGTCAAGAAAAATATATCAATTAAATAAATTAACAACAAAAGATACTGAAATACCAGATGCCCAAAGACCTGAAAGTTATTTAAATATTTAATATTCTTCCGTAGTGTATAAACTTTATGTCTGTATAGGTATTTCCCAAAAAAATGTTATATTATAAAATGCGTACAGAAATTTCATTACATTACACATGAAAAGATGGGCGGACGACATCAAAACAGTCGCAGGCAACCGGTGGATGCTAGTGGCAAGTTGTCATTCGGTGTGGCGGTCTGAGGGGGAAGCCTATGTTCAGCAGTGGATATCTTCAGGCTGCTGTTGATAGAATAACACTCAGACCAACTGTAATTATTCCCCACTATTGTTTAAATCATGCCTTTGCTTTGGAACTAAAAATATACATACACATAGCATAACAAATAATTCAACCTTAAATACATAGGCGTACATCTATTTTAGAACCCCACATAGGGTGAGGTCTAATGTAACCCCGCCTCGCTTTTAATTAGCCGTGGCCACATAAAATGTTTAATGTAGAAGATGTAAAATATAATTATGCGGTACCAACGGTGGCGCAACAAATGTTTTTTCGTTAAAATTCCGGTTTTATGGATGAAGTTTTTTTTTTTTTAATGTTAGGTGTAAACTAAGTTATACGTAGTATAAAAAGTCTTCACTGCAATTGGAACTTCCGGTATCAGCAGTTAGAGGCAGTTACATTTTAGCAACCCCCATTGTGATCACGAAATGAAATAGTGGTTAAATATTAGCCACATTTTTCAATCTTCAACATGCAGTGGAAGGCATGACATTCCACTTTGAGGTCTTTAAACATACTTTTATGTGTTTTAAATTGCATTTTTATTTTTTAATACCGTATAAACTTTTGACCCCCCATTTTGGCCTGGTAATGGTAGATTTTTGATGTTAAAAATACTCCATGTTACTATCCCAAATTTTGGATTCTAAATGATATTTTGATTGTAATTTTATAATTGATGTAAATGGTTGAGCCGTATCAGTTATTGGAATAAATTCATAAATAAAGTTATTAAAATCTGTTCAGGTTTCTTAGGCTTAATTGAGCAACACCCAAGTATACGAACTTTCTCATTTATATAATCCAACTATTACTTGTAAAATAATATTATGTCAAGTTATATTAATATGCACCATGATATAAATGTTACTATGCTGCCAGTGGCATAGGCATATTAACCTACATTATCGTCAATAATTGTAAAACTAATTAAAATCAAAGAAAAGCATGTAATCAAACTAACACATCTGTCTGAATAAAAGGCTATTATTATTATTATATTATTATTATTATGCTGCCAGTGGATCATATAAATAGGTAAAGGTCTTTATACGCCACAGTATAAGAAGTATTTTCAGGAGCGGTAAGCAGAGACGACAAATGCAACATTGTATGAAAAATTATTTCGGAGAGACCACAAAAAATCTCATTACTCTAAGTTCTAAATTCATTAAGCTTTTCTCGTAGACTGTACAAAAAATGAACGCCCGCTGAAAAGGTCAAAATCTGGGCCCTTAAAATACAACGAACAAAATTACAGTATCACGAAAAAATTACGCTTAACGAGGACAATACTTTCCGCTCCGAAGGCTTCTCGCCACGTTCTAATTAGGCTTATTACGTAACACTTAGCGGTGGTTAAATTGTAAAAAATGACTTTTTACTAAAAACTTCATCTCGTCTGCTTGTAATTTACGAGATCGGCCTTTAATTAAGTTGAGAGATAATTTAATTATGTATTTTGTTCGGATAAGATGCTCTTTTTGTTTTTTTTTTTGTTATTAGTGATTAGACTTCGTTAAAAATGTTGTTGAGTCCTGTACGCTGAATTGCAAAATTTAACTGTAACAATTTAAAGATTTTAAGACTACACACACATACAACAACAGAGTTTACAAACTGAATCATGTAAATAAAAACATGTTGAAAAGTGAGGTTCAGATGAAGAAGCAAATTATCTTTTCTTCTCGTATTAATATCTTCGCTGCACAACATAATAATCATGTGTGGATTTTCATCGCTCATTGTTTCCGAGTTAGGCCGTCTCTTCTGGTTGTTATCAATTGAAAGCAGTTGATAAGCCACGTCATATGGGGCTTAACATTACGTCATAGTTCCAAAAAAGATTTATTTACTAGATAAAATCTATGTCCATTTTAGTATGCAACACTATATCGTTTTTTTTTCGAAACCGATAGGAAAAGCAATTAAATTTGCCCTCTAAATTAAATTGGTAAATAATATAAACCACTGTAATAAAACAAGAGCTGCTTAAAATGTACCAGCCAGACTCCCAATTTGTAATCCTAACCCAAAATTTATAAGGGCAAGTTCACATTAATCTAAAGACATCGACGGGCCTCTAGAACAAACAAAAGCACTCTTATCTAGCACCCATGACCTGTGCGGGAACAATGCCACTGGGGTAAAGATGGGGGAAGAGAGGTGAAGTGGAGGGGTTGGGGGGGAGATTAATCGACGCCCGCCTTTGTTGTGTACGCCGCCTTACTATCACCTGCTTGGTAAATGTTAATTTGTATTTGTAATTGTTGTCGGGGGTTTATTGAGACGCTTTTGGAAATACGCGCTTTTATGTCGACTACAAAGAGTCGTGGGTGTTAGAGATAACAACAAAAATCTTATAAATATACTAAGCGATGGTGTCAATTCTAATGACGCAAATTGGCTTAGCCTTGTCAATAAATTTGTTACCACTATCGAACCTATGAAAGAGGGATGGAAATAATTTTAATCCTATTTATTAATTAATAGAATTTCATTTTGCTTGTGCCATGGAATAAATATGTACGTAGATAACATAGGAACACCGTGATTTGTACCAGTGTTAGAACGATTGGTATCCTTTTCTGTCATCTAGAAATGTCTTTATAGAATCAGGCGTAACTCTGCGGAAATCCATATTCAAAACGATGAAGTTAGTAGCTTTATTTCCGCCGGAAATGTGTCTGAACAATGTTGGACGTAATTTGACATAACGGAGGGAGAGGGGGGGATTATTGATAAATAGAGGTGTTTATTACTGAGTGGGATATAGTAGCTAGGAGGATTTTTTAGGGTTTTGTTAGTAAAAAATCCGTCATCTATCGTCTATCCTACATGAATCTGAATACAGACACATTTCCGACGGAATTAAAGCTACATATTTTTACTCCATCGTTTTGATTTAACGCTCACTAACTTGATCTCATATTTGTAGCATTAACAAATCACATACACAAGAAAGCCTTAATCTCCCATGCTATGAGTCTTTACACAGTGCTATAAGCATAAACCACCCCGTTACTACCCTTAACGAGCCCGACTCATGAAAACGCATTCCGCCACCTCATACATGCCATTTTATTAACCGCTATTCTGGTTTTAACCACGTATACAGTATTTATTCACCTGTTCATAGTCGTAAATTAACGGTAAGCGAGAGAAGTAAACTGTCTTCAGTTAATTACGAATACCGTGTAGAGTGTAGTTGAAATTGTGATTGTTGCTTGTTCGCAACTTGAACAGACGCGTGAAGGAAATAAGGGGCTGATATTGGTAGAGTCTCACGACGACGTTCTGTTCGTGCAAACAAAATAAAACACATTTGATGTGAATTAAAAATAGAGCTTAGGCTATGGTCTACTATTAAATCTTATACGTAGACGTAAGACGTAACTACGTTTACGTACGACTTCAGCTTAATTATTTCGATCGACGTCTAATCGCCAGGCACAGCGTCATTTTGTGTCGACGCTAGAAATAACTACAGATGAAAATGCTGGAATCGCTGCCTACGACGTCCACACGCCGACGTCAGCGTGTCAAAGAGACCACAACAAGTCGTAAGCATCGTGACGCGGCGTACGGCGTGACGTTGTTAGCGACTGATCGCGTTCATAGGAGACCATAGCATTTCTTTGCTACCCAGTCGGGCACTGATGGTGCCCTACTAGAAATTGAAAAAATCATAATCTATAATTGTAACAAATAATCTGAAATTGACAAATAACGAGAAACATTTACCCAAAAATTACCTAAAGTAATAAAAATAAATTATATAATGTGAATTACACATTGGCTCACATTTTTCTTATCTCCGCTAATCCTACACCTTAAGACCTGTCTAATTTACATGCCGCACCCAGACTGTGGAGCGTGACAGTGCAGACCCACTGCCGTGACACGCTGCTGTCACGTGAAGGGCTCGGATTATCTCGTCGCGGACGAGTGTCGGACGACGTGACAGATCGGAGTGCGGACTTAGCGGTCGTATGTCTTTGGGCAACGGAGTTATAAGCATACATTACCTTGTACGTATTATTGTCTTGAATTGTTTGTTTGTGTTAGCCTCAGAGTTAATAGGAGCCTTTGACGTGACATAACAAATGCTATGAATTGATAACAGCTTAAACAGATAGGCTAACGCTGAAAGTATTTATATAGAGCGTAAATCTTAATTGTTTTTCAGCACAGCTGAGTAAGCAATGTATCTCGAATGAACCAAAATTTCGATATAGTTAAGAGATTCTGGTGCAAGTATCCGTTAGTCTTGTCTTTGTAATTTGTTTAGTGCGTGACAGATACTGTCATAAAATTAGTGTCAAATTTAACAAACGTTTCAAAAGCCCGCCGTACGGCTGAGATGTGTAGTGTCTGCACGTGACGCGGGACAACGAGGGCAAGGGACGCGAAAATAGATCCCATTTGACGAAATGAAATGTGCTTCGCGACTTGAATCACAAGGCTTGAGATGAAACGGGGAGCATAAAAGCTTCAATTATTTTCATAAGGTACTAAATTCATTTATTACGTAAAAATGTCGCCTGTGAAAAGTTGCGCGGCAACAATTTTTTCGATGGACCATTTTTTTGGTGAACAAATTTTTCGAACTACCGACTAATCATTTTTTTCTACGAACCGTCGCTTGTTGACTAAATGCTCCTGATTTCCTTGAATTATTACGAGCTTCACCTTTGTCCATTTCGTCGTTTTGCGTCAGGTGACACTGTGACGTTGGTGTAGTACGCCATAAAAAAAAAATTACTGACAACCCTTACGTGGTAAACCACACGTTCTCCCATTGAGCCATCACCGCTTAGCTACAAATATCAACAAGGAATGTTGTTTTATATTTTCATTTTCTTGCTCCGCCTGTTTTCCCAAAACTCTTCATCCCTATTAAACTCTGAAATTGCACGCCAATCATTTACAGCGTGTGTGTTCAGAGAAAAAGGTTAACCCTAAGCAGCCGCGCGAAAACGTAGCGTGACGTATTGCGTAACACGTGTTTTCGTCATGGACGGGACAATATAAGAAATAAGGTGAACTTATTAAGGCGTATTAAAGTTCAATACAAAGGTTTATTATTATTTAGGCACGTGTAGTGTAGTTATTCTATCACAGCCTATCAAATTATTCCTTTTTACGCTGGTTTATGGTATGTTTGACGCACTTTTTTTATAGTTTTTTTGCGATCTCGCTTTGCACTACTAGTGAATTTAGTCAGTATTAGTTTGTATTATAACAAGTTGCGCCCCGCGGTTTCACCCGCGTTTGGATAAGTATACGATATATCTGTATGAATAGATGTGTTATTCTGATATGTGTAGTTTCTTCAAAATCTATTCAGTAGCTTTTGCGTAAAAGAGCAACAAAGATACATACTCACAAACTTTCGCGTTTATAATATTAGTAGGATAGTCAGAAAACACAGCCAGCAAATTAGTAGGTACTCCTTTTAAAATAATACTTAAACACTGCACTAAGCCATTAAAACTTTCATTGAAAAGCTCCCAGCACTAAAGTAATTTCTCAAATAATATTCCGGCGTTTACTTGCTCATCTACGAAGATCCTCTTACGGCTAATCCCTTTGTGGACAAAACGCTCGCTCCCACACTATAGTCTAGGAGACACATTAGTGACGGTCATTAGGAGACGGACTTAAGAGTTTATGAAACGAGTAAACGGATGAATGGGGCTGTTGTGTTTGTGGATTCAGTTGTGTATTTGTTGGTATTGGTATGGTTGGTGTTGGAGAATTATTTCGGAGGTGTGATCTGCTGGATCGGGATCCCCCGTAGTTAATATATCCTAATCAAACCGTAAACTTTCCCATTTTTAATAATTACATCCGTTCTTATTTTTATATTTTTTTCATACAACATTTTAAATTTTTTTTAGAGTTCAGCTAAATAATATTATTTTATCAACACACGAGTAAAACTCGCCTCCCGCAGTCGACCAACATTATTCAAGGAAGTTGGTGTAAAACGAGTGCAAATTTAATAGGAAAACGTATAACAATAACACGCGATGTTGTTGAAGCGCGCGCATAAATTAGGAAAGTTTTGTCTCAACAACACGGTAATGGGGTTTCGATGTTACAAAGTGATATGTATTATTACATAAATCACAAACAGCTGTCGTAGGATGCTTCGTTACCAAGTCAATAATTTTCAGGTTATTAGTTACGATATTACATTCGCTGTACATTGTCAGAGTCGATGATAATGCGTAGGTAATTACAAAATTCAAACATAATTACTCGCAATTGAAAAATAAGAACAATAATTAATCTAGAACTATTGTTTGCAGCCTATTCATACCTAGTCAGGTCATAAATTCTGTCACATGTTTTATATAAAATAATTGAAACAAGTTTATTCATTATGTAACCATTTATATACCAAAATGAACTTAACAAAACATAGATTCTTATGACACTAAAGTTTATTCAAAATGACCTCCGTGATTTTGAATACAGGCCTTCAATCTGCGCGGCCAGTCGTCTATCGCAGCACGAACGAGGTCCATGTCAATATCGGCGGCTGCCTTAATCAAGGATGTCTTGAGTGACTCCAAATTGGGATGAAGCTTTGAGCACGCCTTTTCCTCCAAGTGTTGCCATATCTTGTAATCTAGCGGATTCAAATCTGGACTGGAGGAGGGCCAGTCTTCGTGCCGGATGAAGTCGATTTCACGCGCCGCCAGCCAGTCTTGTGTGCTCTTCGCTCTATGAGCTGGCGCCGAATCTTGTTGGAATACCCAGTGCCTGTTATTAAACATGGTATGAGAAACAGGTTCCACAAGGTTCGTCAGGACTGTATTTTGATACACAACTGCATTCGTTTTTACACCTTTCTCACAAAAATGTACCTCTGTTAAGCCCCAATAAGACACTCCCAACCATACCATGAGCGAGGATGGAAAATGACCTCGTTGGACACGCGGAATACGGTTGCTCGCTTCTTCACTACTGTGTGCGTACACCTTATCATTTTGTTTGTTGTAGCTCTCTTCTACGGTAAAAATTTTTTCATCCGAAAAATAATTTCCCGATATTTTTTTCCCGCGTACCGCTTCAACAAAGCGCGGCATCTCTTCAGTCTCAGGTCCATTAGACGAGCATTCAAATGATGTCCTGTTTTTCTTCGATATGCCCGAAGCCCTAAGTCTTCATTTAACACCCTTTTCACCGTGGTTCTGCTTAATCCCATCTGAAGGGCCAACAGTTTCTGCTTACGTTTGGGATTTCTTTGAATTCGCGCCTTCACAGCTTTTATCACTGCTGGAGTCCTAACAGACCGAGGGCGACCACTTCTTGACCTGTCATCTACACTAGAGTCTTCATTGTATCGTTTGATGGTACGATAAACGAATCTCTTGGTTATATTCAAATTTTTCAGTATGTCAAAAATTTGAATTGGCGCGTAACCGCAACGATGCAACGCAATAACTGCAACACGGTCTTCTTTAAGCGTCCACTCCATATTTAAAAATGAGTAAAATTCTAAAAAGTATACATTTTTATTTTCATGAACAATTCGAAATTCGAATTCAATAAACTTTTTTGTGGCCAGCATTCTAAAAGAAAAGTTTTTACTGTGTGACAATACTTATGACCTGACTAAGTATAATAATGTAAGTCTGCAATAGAAGTTTTTAAACTTTCGCGAACTGAATACATGTTAGTTAGTATTATATACAGGTCTAATTCGCACACAAACTTATATAAAATATATAATGTCACGAGAAGACGTATTCTTGTGACCACGGTCGATGTAACTCGGCCGAAAAGTCGAGGTATCTCAAAATGATATACTTATTTCGATATTAGTTTGTGCGCGAATTAGACCCATTTGAATACTAATTAACAATGTAAATTTGTATTTACTCTTTACTGTATCGTGCCGTGTAAGAAGTACAGTTTATGACATAGCTCTCAGGATTTGTAAGCTGAAGTGGCAATGGGCAGACCACATCGCTCGTAGAACTGATAACCGATGGGGAAGAAAGGTTCTAGAGTGGCGACCATGGAATGGAAGCCGCAGTGTAGGTAGGCTCCCACTAGCAAAAGAGTCGCAGGCAACCGGTAGGTGCAAGTAGCAAATTGTCATTAGGTGTGGCGGTGTAAGGGGGAAGCGTATGTTCAGCAGTTGACGTCTGCAGGCTGCTGATGATGATCATGATGATGATGATGATGATGATGATGATGATGATGATGATGACACACGCACATGTTACCCGCTCGGCCACCATCACTCTGCTTGGTTAACTGCAGGCCGCCTATGTTACGCCATGTTTTTACAACCCTCAAGTTTTTGTACCAGAATGAAAGTTGCAACTGTAATATATTCTAAAGAGACAGAGTAGTCTGTTCAGTAGTATATTCAATTAAGCCTATTGAATACGAAATAACCTTAGGAATACGCTGAACTAGGATCCCGTACATAAGGAAACAAGACCTACAGAGTGCGCGATTCCACAGTATCCAATCTCAAACTTGTGCTAACAGCTAAAAAATGACAATCGACTTTTTTAATGTCATCGTGTAACTTTCAATTAAGGTCCCGCCACTGAGCGCTAATGAAAGCAGACACATTGTTCTCGGCTTATCTCTTCGCAATCAGCTCTCAGAGCCAACAATCGTTAAAAGTGCAAATCATACCGACAGACGTTCCCTTTATTTTTCGTGATTAATATCTCTACAAAATGGCGGCCACATTTCGTCGGCGTCTTTTGATTACGCGTGGCAATGGCACGGCACGGCGTGCGCTGGAAGTCAGTACGTAAACTCGATGAGTCAATTACTCTGTAATGTAGCAAGAAGACGAAATACGATCTTAGTTATTTATTTAGCACTAGCTGACCCGACAGATATAATCCTATGATTCTAATTATACCCGTCAAAAAAGTTATATTACAAAAGTTAATGTGGTCGTGAAGTATCATCTAATTTTCTAATGTTCCGTGCAACTGTTTTGTTTCGAAATAATCTTCTGACAATAACAAACACAACAAAAAAAGAATTATCAAAAGTGGTCCAACCTTTCACGCGTGATGCCCTGACCAAGGGAAATAGGTACCTATTCAATATATAGAATAAAATATATAAAATTGTAACGACGAAATTAAATTTAACATTATGAATGTTTACAACATGCTACAAAAATCTTTACTTCTGTACTTCATTTAAAATATAATACCCTATCTCAAACACACTCACATAATGTACAGAGTAAATAGGTAAATAAAATAATGAAATAAATATGAGAATATGATAATGAGGATATTGGATAGGCTTATATTATTATCAGGCGTGGGATTAATTTCTGCCAATAATTGACTACTACTTAACTGGGTAGTGTATAGTAACTAAATGCATTTTATCCATTTATATTTAATCATTACGCGTGTTATGTGTGTGTTCTAGTCATACACTCGTAATGTAGCGAGTTTATGTACTGGCGTCTTCGATTACAGTGTCAGGGTGTTATTTTTCGCGGGAAAGCTTTCACGCCGCCTGTAATTGCGGCTCGAGAGCGTGACGTCACAGCGTGACTGTATAGATTGCGTGTAATAAAGTGGGGATAATGTTTGTGCGATTTTTAAGATGAAAGGAGGCTCAGATGCCTTTTATGAGCAATATATTGTGCGAGTGTCAATTTGTTTCCAGAACAGATTTATTTTTTCCTTTTCCGCCATTTTTGGAGCTTGTAAATTGGCAGTGTCACAGCATCACGATTTTGTTATACCTATTATTAGAAATGATTTTGTTCTAGAAAGAACTGATGCTACTTAGTGGATACCTACTTACAAAATCATAACAAAAATTAAGGAAGTTAAATTTAAAACGTTGTAATAATTTAAATAAATCATTATATAATTTAAAGTTCTACTCAAAGCTTTAATTTTTGGCCCTTTCAATCTAAGCCTTCGTAAACTATTATATAATCATTTTACAGAATCCTTTTAGAGTTTTCTCAGAAACGAAATTAATAAGAAACCTTACAATTTCAAATCAGCGCTATAGCTGTCTGAGAAAATAAAATATACACAATCCGTAGCGCGTCTCCGTAGCGTCGGAGATAATTAGCGTAGCGTAGCTTAGCCTAAGTTGCTACGCAGGACTACGGCGCGTCGTAGCCTTCCTTAGCTACATAGACAAAGCTCGTAGCAAATATGTAGTATTTAAATAGATTATGTCAAGAAGAGCTCAAAACCCATCAACAGTGTCGTAATATAGATGTAAAAAAATTGCTTTAAAACTGCGTTATTTGGACTTGAACTCCTTTTTTCTCTTGCAAATCTACACAGCAATTTAACAAATTCATTATCTTAACTCAAATCTTTTAAAAATTGTCATGTAATTGAAAAGCAAACTAAGGAAATATGTAAGATAGCTAGAAGGATATGAAAGTAAACCAGACCGAGCACAACCTACTCCGCTGTTGAGTCTGGACTCTTATAATACTCACTCGAGGTTACCTCAAGAGTGTAGTAAGAAATTTAATTTATATTAAGTGCCTCAAGAACTGTAGACCCCTCAAAAGAACTCCTTTGAGAAGTTTTTAAAGTAAGTATAAGTTAATTTTATGCATCATTTAAGTTGAGTAGTTTTGCAAATGTTTTGGACTCGTATTTTATGTTTATTAAGTAGTAGAAGCACCTCGCGGTTTCACCCGCGTTAACTACTATCCGAAAGTAGCCGAGGATAGTGTAGCTTCCCAACAGTGAAAAAAATTTTCAAATTGGTTCAGTAGTTTCGGAGCCAATTCAATCCAAACAAACAATCAAATCTTTCCTCTTTATAATATTTAATATATTATTTACAGTATAGAGTATAGATTAAAATAAGTTTGCTTCGCCTATTGCTTTGCTCACGCTTTATTATTTTTTTCCTAAAGCCCGTCACGATTATGAATATAGTATAACTCGTAAGATTTTACTTTAGATCTATTATTATCAACGCAAGCAATCGTACGATGACTTCTTTGACTGTGTTTCTATTTAAACTTTATTACAAACCGCCTAGGATACAGTAAATTTTATACGAAGTATTAGTGGATTGAATGTACAATTAATTTACTCAACTCATTCCCACCCGTTCGGCTGCCTATAGATTTTTATCTATCCATTATCTAGATCCAGATAGCGCCATTCACTTTCATCTGAGCCTCCCCCCCCCCCCCCCCCTCCTTTGACTCTACGGCCTGTAGACGTAGCTAGGGCAGGGAGGAATTCAGACTGAAAAATTAAAAAGCACACAATTTTTATACAATATTTATATGAAAATTATCCAGTGATTAATTGCCCATAACAATTTGTTAAAGCTAGGCGTGGCTTTTACTATCGGCCCGACAACCTGCTCGTCTCGTTGTTTAAAAAAATATGTAGTCTAGTCTCTGTTATAATGAGTTAAGCAGCGTCTGTGACAATGGCAAATAACACAAGCGAATAACAATTAGAGCGACCTCTACCAGGCAACTAATCATGGAGAGGAATAATCATAAATTGATTAATTTTGCAATACAGGGAGAAATTAGACCCCACCTCTCTACCCTGAGTCCGCATCGACACAGCCGTCATAGGGGAAGCCTGATGAAGTTTCAAAGACCAATGTAAGCTGGGTCTGCTATCCTTTCTCAAGTAATGAGAGTTTCTTTGTTAAGATAACCCATTGTTCGGCCTTTGTTTCAAGACTTGATTTGTGGGGTTTGATAACCGAATCACTGACAGGACGGTGTCGTAACTGCGAAGAGATGGAGATTGATTAAAATTAAGGGGGCCGTGTGCTTAAGTTTCAGTTGGTTGGTGCAAATGCCAAAAACGCCTTTATTTAGCTGAGAGATTACATTAAGCGTGTATTAAGCGGAGTCATATCGTTAGAAAACTGGTTGTTATTCTCGAAGTCTTGAAGAAAATGGATAATATTACAAATGCGAAAGTAACTCTGTTTGCAACCTTTTCACGGCAAAACCGATAGCAATTGGACCATGCTCAAAGACAAAGGGTACTTTTTATCTACGATATACTGCGGCAACAGATAGTAGATTAATATTTATACATATAATATCACATATAGAAGATAGTTCATAGACATGGATTCCACAAATAAAACTTACAAACTATTTGTACTCTTCTGTTATCTATTAAAGAAAGAAAGGTTTTGCTAAGTCCCTTAAAGTGATACACTTTACATAAAAACAGCATAAAAATAATAACCTTCACAGCCATTAGCACGTAGCACTTAAATTTAGCAATTTAAAACAGAATTATTTGAAAATAATCCCTATCATTCCGATAATCCTTTATTGGAACGGCAATTTTCAAAATTATATTTCTAGAAAATTAATTAGGTACCTATTGGGAACGCTTTCAAATTTCTGGCTAAAAATAAATGTAGAGTATTGGAAATGGAAATAATATATTTTATAAAAGATTTTAGCAAAAGCTTCGTTCGAATGGGTGAACAGATTAATTAATTCCGTATCTTCGCTTTTCATTAGGTTAGGTGAAAATATTCTAATTTTCAGGAGACGAGATCTCAATCCCTTTTAGCTTTTGTAAAGATACTGGGAAATTTAAGTTACAACTTATCATTTTTGTAACTAAATGCTTTTTCTTGTTCCTTCAGATCTTCAGTAACAGCCTGAAATCTGAAAGGCGCTGTTTTCAATAATCAACGTTTCAGAGGAAAACTGTGCTAGTAATATAATAAAAACATAATTAATAAAACTTATATATTGCGTTTAGTTTCCTATATACTTTACTTGATACAAGTAACAGTCAATCTCTTATCCTTGGTGAACGCAAATTCGGTCGTAAAAGTTTTTGGTGTCAAAGAAGCTGTCTTCACCAGCATGCGAAGAAAAAATGCGAAAAATAGTGACTGACTGACTGACGCTAGATGGCGCTGCTCTTATTCCATACAATTTCAAGTTTACGCTAACCGGACCGAGCACGTTACGAAATTGTCAAAACTCACACTAGGCACACCGTTCGAGTTATTGTAGTGTTTAGTGTTAGTCAATTAAAACAATGTAGTTTTGTTATTAGTGCTATTTATAAGAAGCACAATATAAAAGGGTATTCCTCTTAATAGAGACAATAAGAAATGTGCCACTAGACACATTCTTAGTTAAAGGCAATTTAAAATAATAAGTATAAATTAAATTACTTATTAGCCATGTTCAAGGCTAGATCTATAGATATCATGCTTTCTAAGAAGAGGAAATAAATAAGTCCTCTGAAGATGACTAAATGACAAAAGCACTAGCTTTTGTCATTTAGTTGCTTTATGTTCCAGTTAGTGGTGAACGGTGGTAGCCTAGTGGGCGAACGTCCGCCTTCGAAAACGGAGGTGGCGAGTTCAAATCCCAGTGCGGGCACGTACCAATGTGTTTCTTGTTAAACATATGTACGTAATTATCACTCGCTTTTCGGTGAAGGAAAACATCGTGAGGAAACCAACATGCCCGAGAATTAATTCGGAGGCATGTTATCCACCAACCCGGACTAGGCCCCCGTGGTGGATTATGGCCTAACCCTCCTCACGATAGTGAGGGGAGGCCTTTGCCCAGCAGTGGGACAGTTACAGGCTGAATTATTATTATTATTATTATTATTATGTTCCAGTTTACAAATTAAACTTTCGACCCTCTCGAGTGTCAACTAGCATTAACCTATTACAACAGACATCAGTAAAAAAAGCTACAAGCTCTAATTTGACTCGCACGAGAATTTGTCGTACGCCCAAATCTCCCTTCTGGATTCCTATTCACCTCGCTTTACGGTACATACTAAAAGCCAATAAAAAATGGCTTACCATAAAAAACTGGGGGTATCTCTTCATCAATAAATAAGACGTAAAGTTACTAGGTACGGCGTGTTTTCAATGAGTTATGACGTAATCTGCCTGATTTTTAGTTCACCAACTTTATACCTGATTTTCAGTGCCGCTTCGGTAAGAAAGCAACATTTACGAGGCGCACATCGGTAATTTTATGGCCTCATGCATAATTATGTATATGTTTGCATATACTTGAGTATACGTGGGCGTCGAATAAGTTCATCTTGCGACCGGCTATAGAGGAAGTATATTTTATAGACCCTGCAGAGTAAATTTCTTTTGCGGAACCAGTGTCTCAATTATAGAAGCATTTGAATTTGAAAAACTACACCTTAAGTGGTTAAAGTTGTATTAAATTATATCTATCTCGCTCGCTCTCTTCTGTCAGCGACTCAAAGTGGCAAGTGCACACTCCGCATAAAATCCTACTAATATTATTAACGCGAAAGTTTGTGAGTATGGATGGATGGATGGATGGATGTTTGTTACTCTTTCACGCAAAAACTACTGAATGGATTTTGATGAAACTTCACAATAATATAGCTTACATATCACAATAACACATAAGCTACAATTCATTAAGATATATTATTGTATATTACCCAAACGCGGGTGAAACCGTGGGGCGCAGCTAGTGTATAATAATTTTTTTTCCGGTGTACAATTACCTATGAAAAGGCTATCAATAAAAGTGTGAACAAGTAAACAGTGTTCGAGTGACATACAACCACCCAAATATAATAGAACATTAAGAACAACAATGGGTGCACTTATCGCAAGCGGTCTCTTCCACTCAATCTTTGGATGGAGATAATGGAGTTTGAGTGGTAGTCTATAAGACTGATCGCTGAACGAAGGTGACCAACTCTCCAGGTCTGTTCCCTGAAGATCCTTGGAGAGCTCGATCGTTTCATGTATCGATTCAATCTCGCTGATAGCTTTATTGGAAAAACTTGCTCCAACTCCCCGAGTCCACAGAAACGGAAAGCAAGGTAGGGTCCATAAATCAGGCCCCCGTGTAATTCCTCAGGTCAAGGTTGGTACTGGGACCCGATCGACTGTGATGTAATCCGGTACTGAAGACTTGTGATTTATATGCGAGACGATTGGAATAATGTGGTGGAACTTACTTTCCTTAGAATAAAAATAACATAATAATACATTTTACTGTTGAAATTCGCTTACATTATTCACAATTTATATCACATTTTTTAATGTAGGAACCGTTCGGACTTAGTTTTTTTTTGGTGACAGTTTTGGCGTATGAAGTGGTATACTAACTCAGTCCAAAATAGGTTACAAATTTTCAAGAGAAACGTATATGAAAAAAAATTGTGCGAATTTGCCTAATAATCAGTATTTAGATATATTTTATGATCTTTCTAGAAAACGCATCTATACAGTAGTAGAAGTAGATGTAAGTAAGTCTTGATATTTTAGTGGATTGTGAAATACATTTGTGGCTTACACAAACTGGCCACAAACTTAATAATAATCGCCCAATCATTAAACTAAGATCAATCCACCAAAACTGCATACTAACTAAATCCACCACTGGCCAAAGTTAGGCACGCGCGAGCGGCTCGCAACTCCCATGGTCCCGTAGCAATTTTTGCAAATTTACCCTGTTTCATTTCGGAGTTCCGCCGTGTTTTTACATTTTTTGTTTTATTTTTTTCACCTGTACGTTTCGACGTGTAGTCTCAGAGGATCTGGATTAACGAGGTAGGGGGCCAGCTGCATCTTTTATTTGGCACCTTACGGCTGTTTTGGAATTAATTTGGGCGCGTGGGACACATAAGGTTGGCGGAGTGGCCCCTTCGAGTTTGTTACACGTGTAGAGGAACCTTTAGGGAGTTCCAAGACATGAGGTTTACTGTGTAGATGTGCCTTTTGCATAATGTTATTTGAAGCTGATGTTATTTCCGGCTAATAAATGTTGCGTTTTAAATCTCGTCACATTGACTTTACTTCAAATATCGTGCTCAACAAATTATGATAATTGTGTCGATGTTTAAC
The DNA here is from genome assembly GCA_905147375.1 of Hylaea fasciaria. Taxonomy (NCBI): domain Eukaryota; kingdom Metazoa; phylum Arthropoda; class Insecta; order Lepidoptera; family Geometridae; genus Hylaea; species Hylaea fasciaria. The sequence goes on from LR990194.1 coordinate 1,088,950, forward strand.
CAGCAATACCTCTTAACTGACATTTATTTATTTTATACCGCCGTAGACCGTAGGCCATAGATATAGGAGGTTTCAGAACACGATTTGATAATCAAAAAGGTTTTCTAATAAATGTCAGGTGGTTAGCATAAATATTTAAAACATTTACTAGATCCTAATACATAAAAATAAAATATCGTCATCATTTCTCCGAATACGAAAATATAAGAGCTAGCCGAAGACTAAGCCACGCGTGAACCACATGTGTTTACTTTGACTACTCTAGGTGATTATGGGTTCTGTCTAGTAGTTCGATGGTCATAAGGAATCCTAATTAAGTGTCAGGATAATATCAATGTATGTACATACATACATTGGTATTATCCTGACACTTAATCGTGATCGTGACAATATTATGTGGGTTGTAACAACATGTAATGCGATTGCCATGCGTTGAAAGACTTCCACTATAAATTATTATCCGTTGACAAAAATAATTTAAAAAACGTTAGTTCAAGCGCCGTTCCTGAAACCGATCGCTCCGTTTCAGGCATTAAACAAATTGGTTTCGAAACAAAAACCTGCGGATGAGTCAGACTAGCACTTTAGGTAATGGGTAGAGACGCCAGAGGGTTTACAGCTGCGAGGTATTTGATGATTTACGGGTAGTTTTAGGCTCAACCTACTGATGAGATGTTTTAAAAGATATTTGAAATTTTTGTATTACTACATTCAGGCCATTTGACCAATCCTGGATGCCATAATTCGGGGGTTGAACCTAGTCTGGGATAAGGGGGGGTTAGTTGGAGGTGACCTCACTACGAACCGTTAAGCTTAAATTCCGGAATAGTTGTGTAAATCACATACTTAAATTGGTTTTTAGTCTACCAATCTTGAAACAAATTATGATAACACGAGTTTTGTAATAGCATACCTAATTCAATAGAGTTAGACAACGTGAGTCTTAGACATCGATTTGTGAAATTAAATTATAGACACGTCATCTGTTCAACTGTAGTAAAAATATTTTGTTGTAAGCCTGTGAGTGCTTGGAAACCATCGATAGTCCGCAAAGTTCCGGATCCTAAGAAACAGGCGGGTCTATCTATGTATTTATAGGATCGTATCGAGTCACTATTATTACTCTGAATTATGCTTTTATTCATTCCAAAATTTAAAATTTTCTTGCCGGGTTCAGTTGACCGATTAAAATATTCATTACCAGCTGCGCCGCGCGGTTTCACCCGCGTTTGGATAATATACAATAATATATCGTTATGAATTGTAGCCTATGTGTTATTCTGATATGTAAGCTATATTATTGTGAAGTTCAAAATCCGTTCAGTAGTTTTTGCGTGAAAGAGTAACAAACATCCATCCATCCATACTCACAAACTTTCACGTTTATAATATTAGTAGGATATCAACTCATCTCGCGGACACAGTTTGGAGCGGGTTCAGTTGGCTTAAGAGGCATTCCAAAGGCATTCCAAACTTGTACGTCTCGTGTCAGGTGACATAATCACCGGCGTCTCCTCAGCTGTGCATGCGGAGTGTATGTACCCACAAATATCAGCCACGCGTGCGGGGTAATTCAAATCCAACATCGGTCTCGTGCTGAATCTAATTTCCTCTCCGGATTAAATAGCGTCGCGATTCCGGATCGGATTAGAGTTATGGCAAACACTGGTACGTTTGCTACGTGCCCGCTATGTGTTAAGGTGTGTGGTTGTTGGTTTTTGGAATTGAATAATGGGTTTTGTTTTATTTGAGTGTTCGTTAAAACACTTTTTACTGCAAATCGCTTTATAATTATTTATTTGTAAATGTTTCCTGCTTTCTTTATTTAACAAAAGGTTTCCTCTAAAGTAGAATGGGGTATTAACGAAGCTAAATGGAATGAGAGATGGAAATTATAGTTTCGGTTAGATGTAATAGTCACAAATATTTAACTCGCGATTAATAGACGATTATCTTGAACTGTTCTCTATTATTTTACGATTAACCTATTTATTGTTATCTATTTACTTATGATTACCGGACCCGACAAACGTTGTCCTGCATGATATTTCAAGATAGATAAATAACCTAGATACCGACTGCAGCGCCATCTGACGGGCTGTGAATCGAAACTATCCAGGGCGCCACACAATCGCATAAAAAAAAAATCATTCAAACCGCTCCAGTCGTTTAGGAGGAGTTCAGTGACATACATGCGTACAGTATAATTATATACGTATACTAGCCGATGCTCGCGACTTCGTCTGCTCACGATTAGTATTTCGTGGATTGGTAATAAACTATCAATTTTTATCGTAGTTATGGTTCACTATTTTGGCTATAATGGCTTATATATAAGATATAGATACATACTGTGGCGGGTTTTTTGTAGGACTATTTAAGATAAACATTTCCATCATAAATTACATACGTGTAACTCTAGCCGTTTTAGCAGCGCAGGCTAGAATAGCTCGCAGATGGTAGATTTTTACCTACTTACTTGACACTTATCATTATATTTTAGACAATTCACACAATATCTTAATAAATTGTAGCTTATGTGTTATTCTGATGTATAAGCTATATTATTGTAAAGTTTCATTAAAATCCATTCAGTAGTTTTTACGTGAAAGAGTAACAAACATCCATCCATCCGCCCATCCATACTTACAAACTTTCGCGTTTATAATATTAAGTAGGATAAAGATGTTAGCTCATGAGTATAAATTAACACAAGCTAACTGGCTGGTTACACATTCCTTTCTCAGTTTTAAATTCCGTACAAAAAAAAAATTCGATGTAATGTCCAGCTGGAATAAAAAAGAAAACAATTTGACCGGCTCGCTACCCCTCACGTCCGTCGGTGGCAACTTTCAGGCGCGGCCCGGAATAATTTCCCGCCAACGGACGCTAATCACGAGTTTGCGGTAATCGCGCAACTTCCGGTCTCTTACGTGAGCCTGTGACAGGTGGGGCGCTATGCGGTTCCAAATTTGAATATTGTTTTTCTTAATTAACTTTTTGAAGTATCGGCCCTAATACTTCCCTAACTCCAAGAAAATTGAGTTTCTCATTTTCACTTTATTTTTGGTAGTGGTTAAAAAAAGCTAATTTTAAATGATTTCTTTAATATAATCACCAATGTACCGATATTTTGTCCTAAACAATTTTGTTTGATAATAGAAGACATGCAGAAGACAATAAAAAATTGACGGTTAGGTACTTATTTCAGTCGCTCGTATATTTCAACGCATTATCACACTTATTGGGTTATCTCAAAACCGATATCTGGTGGCAGAATTTCCCGTATTGAAATCTCTAGGGCCCATTTTTCCTCAGTCTTTAGAGGCCATTATGGCGTGTCTAGCCAATAAGGCCCAACTAACGAGTAATTGCGTCTCCGTATCGCTTATTTCCGTTTGTTAGGGTACCGTTCTGAGATTTATGAAGCCAGATAGTGCCCGACGACGGTGGTTGGTCCCGGATAAAAAAATCTTTCAGGCCGTTTGTTTGATTGAAAAAGTTAGGAAAGCTTTTCCTGTGAAATAGGGTGGTGACTAGTTCTGATGTAATAGCATATTTTTTTTATAATTTTAATACTTTTCCTGTCTCATGAGACTAACTATTATTTAAGTGTACGTCGGTTTCAGGATAATACACTGAAGAACATTTATTTCATTATCTAAACACGTATCACAAAATATGCGTAGCTTACAGATTTTAAAATAAATATCGGTTTTTATCGGCCAGTATTTGAAAACTATGTTTGCTCTCCATTGTTTTCGTATAATAATGTATTCTTAACTCGCAAATTGAATACGAAATAACATTGCGAAATTATGTGTTTTCTCGCGTAAAATGAAAAAAAAAAACAGAAAAAAACAGTATGGGCCTGAAAATTGACATGACGTCGGTTTTGTCTTTTGTAAAAAGGGAACTTTTGCAGCTCTTAATATTCCTACAACATTATTTATTCCTCGACACCAATAAATATCTTCACCCCTTCAAGAAAATTCTAAATACCCCTGCACAGCTGTTCCCGCCCCATTAACCGTCGGATCGCGGCAACATTGACCCCGGTGTAAATATTCACGTCAAAATTACGCTATTTACGTGCCAGTCGCATATTTATGACCGCACCGTAAATTGCCCCGAGATGAAGATAAAATTTTACTGCGAAAGTTTGACCGTTTAAAGTGCCGATGTAAGTTTCGTTGTTTGTCTCCAGTTTTGTCGATTTTATTGTGCGAGTTTGAATAATTTCAGTTTGGACTTCGTTCATCAATCGTTAGCTGAACATTTTTGTACAGGAAACTGAGATTGTTTTCATGGACACAATTGAGTTCAACATCCTGCGTTTGTGTTATGAGTTATTAGCTTTTGTAATACATAAAACATATATTTTATACACAATTCACGATGTGTAATTTTTTTATATAATTTTAAAGCTATTAGAACGTATCATCTGATTCCCCGTTTTACATCAGCATTATGAAATAGAAGTACATAAATAAAGTACTCAAGTACCTACTCTTTCTAGTGCCAAGTAATATTAGAAGCAATTTTGCAAACCCTATTATAAACCCTAATATATTTAATAATTATAAAACCCTATTATAACGAAAAGCGGTGGTAGCCTAGTGGGCGAACTTCCGCCTTCGAAAACGGAGGTGGCGAGTTCAAATCCCAGTGCGGGCACGTACCAATGTGTTTCTCGTTAAAACATATGTACGTAATTATCACTCGCTTTTCGGTGAAGGAAAACATCGTGAGGAAACCAACATGCCCGAGAATTATTTCGGAGGCATGTTATCCACCAACCCGGACTAGGCCCGCGTGGTGGATTATGGCCTAACCCTCCTCACGATAGTGAGGGGAGGCCTTTGCCCAGCAGTGGGACAGTTATAGGCTGAATTATTATTATTATTATATTATATAATTCTGAAAATTCAATTTAATTTTTGGCATAATTCGTTCCCTTAGTAACATTTATTTGTAAGCATCTATCGTACATTACACTACGGTATACTTACATAATACAATAATTCAATTTTTGTGTGAGCTTAGGATTAATAAAACATGAGTTCCGTAGAAAGTATCTACACCACGGACAGTCCGCATTATGCAAAAGGTAGCCAATACATACCGATGTATCATCCGACCCCGGACGGCGTTTAGCAAGAGCGCCGCACGCATTAATCCAACCCGCCCCACTTGGGGAATTTATTGGGGAAATGAGCCCCGGTCTCAGACCAGATGTTATATATACGCACCACGAATATTGAGCCCTATTAATGCACTTTATTTCCGTATTTTTTTGAAAAAAGGGTCCATTTGAACCTAAAGTTGTAATTCAAGCTCATTTCAGCTGTAAAATGGCGCACGTAACTCGACTTTCCGAGTTAAAAAGTTAAACATGCCGTAAAGTAAATATGTTACTCGCGGTAATCTGTTTGTGATTGTGCTTTTAATTAAAGATAAAGCGGGAACAAGCTTTTTGAACGTAAATACGAATCTCACTAGCTATGTATTGGAGCACACATTTTTATTTAGTTATAATAGACGTTTTCTTAATAAGCCATTCCATGAAAAATATAATGAGAAAATATTTTATTTTTTTAGTTTTTCGTGTTTTTTTTCATGTTTAAATAGTTATTCTGCTATTCAGAGTGAACAAAATCCAATACAGCAAAGTTCATAAAAATCGATCCAGCCGTTCTTGAATTACAAATGGTGTTACTAACAACGGCTTTATTTTACGAGTATATAAATAAGAACATAATATATATGGATTTAACAGACTTTAGTTACTAACTAACACATTATAATGCAATTTGACCACTATCACGTCTGATGATAAGCGAATATTCGGCCTAAATTGTGAAAAACTTGCCAAAAAGATTCACCCTCACTCACAAGTGTTCACTGTTCAGTTGCGGGGACATTTGTCATCGCGCGGACAAAAAAGGAATAAGCAATAATGGGGAACACACGAAACATTTCATTTTTATCACGCGGATATAATGGGAAATAATCTAACGAAACAAGCCACTAAATCTAAACGAAACGGGGTCGTCCAATCATAACGCTATAAATAACAAGCGGCGCGTACACGTGTGACTTACAGTCCGGCGGGCCCGGCTTGGTCCGTCGGACCGATTCGCCCCGGTCCGGTCCGATCGGACCCTACAAATTATTGCCGTGTTTGCGCCCTTTTATGAAGTGCCCATAACTCGCAACGTTCTGATCCCTATCGGGGTTAACCCCCAAGAATGTGGATTTTTGCACAATCATCATTATGGACGAATATAGTCGGCCATTGTTAAAGAGATGATCGTTGAGTCTCTATTTATTGAAATGCTGTTTGAATGTAGGGATTGATTGATCGGAGCTCTTACGCAATCTATTATTTGTCATATATATTATAGGATGCAAATGAGCTAACAAGCCGATATGCCAGCCAAGGTGTTCTTATTATTGTAGGAATTGTTCACTTAAACCATTTTTCACATGAAGTACGTTTCATAATAGATGTGCAAAGAAGATACGAGTACAATATATAAGCACGATGGTGTTATTTCACGATAAATTGTCAAGAAGAAGAAATAATGTTCAGCTATAATTTGAAAGCCGGCTTATATCTAAAACATTTATACTCGTATTATATAAACTTTAACATCAGATTAAGTTTATGCTACCTTTGTCTTGTACTTACAAAACAAGTGACAAATAGAAATACATTTATAATGCAATTCGTAGCCGTTATTCCAATGTTAATCCGTTGTAAAACAAAACTTTCCATAATCCTACCGTAATTTGTAATCATTTCTGCTCTATTTTCAATAAGTACTTACTTGTCTTAACTCCTAATAAAAGTGATCAAATGGTAAATTGGGAGTAGGTTAGCAGTCAGATGTTCTCACAAATACTAGGGTGCAAGTATTATGCTACAAGCGTTTTGTACACACTGTGTAAAATAAATTAAAACTGGCGCATGATACCATCTGCACACTACGTACGTTCGTTTGTTGTGGTAAATAGGAAGCGAGATTAGCATTTGGATGCTGTGGCGTGTTATAAGCGGAAGCGTTTTAATATTTGAAGAGATGGTATTTGTCAGCGTTGGTTCGCAACGCGTCTTAAAGAAGGGAAACTGCAAAATCAAAGCCGGATTACAGTCTTCGTTAGGCACGAGCGAGACCCTACTTGTGCTTTGCGAAATCTGCAATCCGGAAAATGTCAGCTCTATCAGAAATATGGCGCAAAGTTTTTCTCGTAGTGGTATGGCTCTTCTACAAGATTCCGCCTGAAAAGGTGCAGCGTAGTGTAGAAATATTACTGTACTCCAACTTGAAGGACAGTTTCCAGTGAAATTACTGGATATGGCGAAATTATGATTTAATGCGCTAAATTGTGTAATGCCATATTCTGGGTGTCACTGCAACTTTTACTTATGCGCAAGATCTTACCATCATGTAAATTAGCTTATCTAGGAAATCAGGTCTACATAAGCGTCAGCGGTTCGCCAACACTTATAATTTGTACCAAACACTATAAGCCAACAGCACTATCACTCCGCTGGGATTTGGCGCAAATAAAGCGATATTTCGGCAGTTAAGATACGTACTACCTATATATATATAAGTACGTAACGTACCCCAGTTAAGACGGTGGTGTGTACCCTAGCAAATTAAGGTGCCTATACGTGTGCCTCAGCCAAGCAATGGGTGTGTTCTTGTGTAGGGTGCTAACTGTACGAAATTTCTTGGTTGCGTCACGTTTTGTAAATTAGACCTTATGGAATGTACAAATACGAGTCTATGTAAAGAATTCCTTAACGACTTAATTATAAAGGAAAGCTGAATCCTGTGAACACCGAGTTTTTTTTAAGTAGTTACTAGTAGTTAGTTTCAAATTCTTGCATATTTTTTTGTGTATTGTATCTCATATTATCCATAAACGCATCGTAAATAATACGTGAAAGTCTCGCATTAAAATGGTTTCAGCTTTGTAAATGCATTCTGCCTTTGAATGGGTTGATGAACGTTAAAGGCCGAAACTCCAAACCCATTAAATTTCACAATATAGCTGACCAATTGTTAAACTCTAGGCGTTATATACAATATAAACAATGAACGGCCAGGCTCGAAGGGCTAGCGATACATTCCGCAGTATACTGTATCGCACCAGTTACATACGTACATAGGTCCAAAGATTTCTAATACTTTATTGCTGATGTGGAGTAGGTACTTTGGGAAAAAAAATATACTTTGTGGAGTAGAACGGAACTAAATTAATACAATATTTTTTTGGTATATTTTCATGATGTAGATTGGGAAATTTTATTGGAGTTCTGTGGTAATAACCCGCTTGCATTGCCTCATAGGGCACAACATACATATACACCAGATAGATATTGAAACTATTACCTTTATGTAATTTAATTGTCTCATCGTGAAACACAGCCCGCGCTAGTGTGCGTGCGTCGACTCATCCATTTGTTCCAACCTCCCGCGCTGCCTTGCACTGTCCACCGGCGCTCCACTAAGAGCCCCATTTACTTGAAGTATGCCCCAATAAATAGAGGATCTCACGGGGGGTGGCGGTTCGCATTTTTCAAACGGCAACACAGACGCTGCGCCTTATGTCAGGCGTAACGCGAGATAGAGACGCGGGATCGCGGCGTGTGGAGCTTGTTAACTCGGTACCTAGTTCTAGGTGGAGTTTCTTCGCGTTGACAGTAAAGCAGCAATTCGTGTCATTTCACGCAAATTTAAAACACAACGGTTTAACGTTTATATGGTTGAGGCTTGCAGCTTTTCTCGAAAAGAAAGCCGCGAAAAAGTTAAGTTGTGTTCAAAAATAACCTTAATGTATGAAAAATGTTTATTTCAAAAACCAAGTCATACATTATTATGTTATATCAATCAGTTGTTACTCTTTCCCGATCTTTGACACATCATTCCAACTGAAACATAGGTTCAGTTCAGTCTCGAGATCTGCAACCCAATATTCAAATCCGAAATGACATACGAATAATATTTGCGCAATTCAGCGAATAGCTATGCTAGTACAGACTATGTATCAAGCAGATTTCTGTCTAAATCTAGACAAACAGAGCGCTGGAATCGAGACAGCATTCGCCATTCGACAGCGGACGGAACAGCGCAACAGTGCTGATATTTCAGTCTGTCAGCGTGTCACGTCTGCATCGCGTTGCTGTTCCTCCAGCCTGCTTCTGTCTTGAGCTTAATGCAAGTATTTGCAATGGACAAGCAAATGCCTTGAATGATTACTTGGTTGCAATGCATGTGATGAGTTGACGCGTTGAATGTTTTGCTTCGTGTTATCAGTTTTTTAGAGTTACGTCTCGTCTCGTCTCGTCACTGCTTCATTTTCGAATTGAAGTCACTGTACGTGTCTCGAACTCAGAAACATAGACGTCCGGAAACTTTTAAAATAATTCGTTTACTTTCATGAACAAAGAGGAGAAATAAATCTTGCAAATAATAACTAAATTAATATTCTAAGCACAAACTCAGGCTATATTTCATCTTGTCACGTCTGCATTTTCACTGCTGTTTTCGACTTGAGTTAATACAAAGCTCACGTTTACAATTTCACGCCAAGTACGGTCAGCATCAAAATTCGTTACAAGTAGGTACTAGGTACATGTAAACAAAATTCAGTTTAGTGCGTATTCTATGTATCTTAAAAATAATAGTTAACATACTTGCAATCGTTCTAAATCCGTGTATAAGTTAAATCAATACTCATTCCTATTTACATTGACGCATTCCATACCAGATCACCATTACCAGGTCAACAGACAATAGTTCATTATGACACCAGTCGAACGCCACTCGCACGGTCTCGTGACATGTTTAATTTTGCACTGCTGGGCCTGTGACAGCGATGTTCGGCGAGATTAGAGTGCTGCTGAATGTCTATTGTTTGTTGTTTAGAGTCTAGTGCATGCATTGTCCACAGTAGTTTGGAAAGACACACTCAATGCAATATTGCAACAATATTTCTGTGCCCAACTTAACTATCGAGATGTTGTTGATTGTCGACTGGCGGCTGCGTTTTTCGCTCGCTAGAGTCGAGTCGCGCGTGTCACCCTCACATCCGACCCGAGTGAACTTGCTTCGATGGTCTATTTCTTTTCGGATAGAAGATATTAAACTTTCGCGAACAGAAAACATATTTAACTAGGTTTAAACGGGTCTAATTCGCGCACAAACTATTATCAAAATATATAATTTTGACAAACCTCCACGTTTCGGCCGAGTTACATCGAGTGTATGGTCACGAGAAGACTATTATATATTTAGATAATTATTCGTTTTTTTGCGAGAATTATCCCCATTTAAATCTAGTTAATGTAGTTCCGTCCGAATGTTTAAATACAACTCGGATTCACTCAAATTCGACTACGAGAGAAAATTACGCGATGAATTCTGAATCTTGCAAAATATCCAATGATGGTTGTTGATCTATGTTCCTTTGATGTTAATTTAGGTTGTGTTAGTTTACTTGATTGTACCATGTGCAGGTCAATCAAGTTAGGGTCACCGCAGCTGTGTGCAGAGTCACTTACATCTTGCCGCGTCACTTGTCACTGTTTACTCGCGTCAGTCTGTGGATTTACGTCTGCTATGGGGCCGGACAGTGCAATTGACAGCTAAAGTCCCTCGATTACAATGAGCACATACAATTACAACAGGCTGAATAAGTTATATTATTATATGCATACGTCATCACTATTTTAAAACAAAAGACGATTGCGATTTTTTGACGTTCAGAGTGTTGACGTTTAGTATCCCACCCCTATTATGACGCTCTGAGATGATGACGGTGCAAATAAATGATAGTCGCGCGATATCTAAACGAGCTAACTTTTGTATTGGGTTCAGTATTTACCAAAGTAACTTAGTTATTCGCGAGAAAGAAGAAAGAAACAAAAACAAAGTTCAGGGTGGCACAGTAACTTTAAGGAAAGGCGTGGTGGCACTAACCATCAGGTGAACGAATTGCTCATGTCGTTGTACACTAACGCGAATAATTGTAGGTAATTTAGTAGTAAACGGAAAAGTCTTATAATAAACGGAAATATGTTTATAATGAAAAGAATCGTTTTGATATCAACAATGCGTCTAATTAAGTTATTCTTTTTATAATTTTCAAAATTTTGATTTGTTTTGGAAAATAAATCATAGTTACACGGTTATATCCTCTTGGTACCTCTAGGACAGTAATGATTGTCTATTTATTATTATTATATGAAATGTAACTTAAGATTCAGAAACGTAAATTTTCCTAGTCTTGTTAAGTCCAAAGGTGCAAAATATAGGCCCCTGTGAAAGTTTAAGCCGAGTTTTGACAAACGCCCCTGTCCTAATCCCCAGAATCTTTGCACAAATATTTACAGGAAAGTTTGGGAAGTATGCGCAAATTCTAGCTTTACATTGTCTTACAGATGGTGGTTCCAGGCCATCCTGGGACCTTAAGACAGTACGACGGGTTCGGCTTTTGTTTTTATTAATTACCTTTTTAATTGTGTTTCAACCAACATTCGGCTAACATTTGATGAAAGTGTTTAAAGCTGGATTACTAAGTACTTTTTTATACACTTTAGAGGCTACGATTCGACGTATCTCACCGTATCTCTCAAGGACCGTTGGAGGAACTATGTAATAGGGATTAGGCGACAAATTTTCCCACATTTCCTTCACTATTTAGCGAGTGTCATGTTTCAGTCCTAATCAGGCAAATAGTAACTATAAAAATAGATATAGATATAAATAAAAATAGGTTTGAAGAGAACATGAAATACTACAACATACAATTTTACTTATACTACCACATTAAAGTTTATTTTAAAATTTAATCACAGATGTAAAACTCCATGATTTACAAAATGACCATCTCATATGAACTTGAACCATTCCGATTTCTACCTAATGCTGCAAAAGTTAAGGATCAAATTCCCAAAACGGGGCCGCCCATAAATCTTCAAAAGAATTAAATCCAGAAATGCCTTGGGAACATTAGGGTAACATCCATCCAAATAGAATTGAGGACCGGCGCGGCGGCCGTCCCCGAATAACGGACTTTGGGCAAATATTTGCCCACTAGAATATTTGCCCACTAGATTTACACACTCAGGCCGTGATTTATTATGCGAAGATTACGGACGTGTAGATGCGACTTAATGTGTCCTATTCTGGGAGGGGTCGACCCTAGTGACTGATAGACGGTTGTGAAGTTAACAAGCGCCTGTAACTGGACAAGTCGAGAACTGCAAAGTAATCGCTGGGCATCTTTTTATAGGAAACTAAATGCTCCCCGCGGTTTCACCCGCGTTTGAATAATTAATATACGATATAATTGTCTTTATGAATTGTAGCCTACGTGTTATTCTGATATGTAAGCTATATTATTGTGAAGTTACATCAAAATCCATTCAGTAGTTTTTGCGTGAAAGAGCAACAAACATACATTACATACTCACGAACTTTCGCATTTATAATATTTGTAGGATGCAAAACGGAATCCGTGTAATTCTCGCAGTTCATGGTCTAATTCTTGAGCTATAGACATCATTTCAACTCGCTAGCAACATTGCCACTTTGTGTTGTTTATCTGTCCACAGTAACAGATTCAGACTCCCATTTCCGCTATCCCACACCCAATCTAGGTACCGATAGTAATTCCACCTACCCTGTTACCCGACCCCGACGGTATCGCGTGTCCAATCAGTGATGCCAGCAGTCAATGCAGTCCCCATAAATAAAGGTAAAACACGGCTGGTAAATTACCTATCAAATAAATTCGCCAGCGGGCACGACCGTCGTTTTAATCAAACCGATAGATATTAGACATTTTAGCGTGAGATATTGGTCCGTCAACGATTTGGAGTGGATTGGCGATAGCTGTGTCAGGGATTTTCAACTTGCAATGGATAGTTTAGCTGAGGTAGGGAAATTGGAGCACTTGGAGTGGCAACACTTTTGAAATGCATTTTATAAACGGAATATCTTCCAAGGTTCAACAGTAGAAAATTATGTCAAATAGGTTCTTATAATTTTTATTGAATCTTTAATCTTTAAATTAACTTTGGCCAGCAGTAGGACAGTTACATGTTGAATTATTTATTTTGATACTATAACTTTGATTTCAACATCCACATATTATATTTTTAATGATTCTCCATCATCGAAGATTATCCAAGTTATTACTGGGCATGCTAAGTAAACTATTATTCATTTCATAATTGCAATGCACACAATGCAATTATTGTCCAAAATAATCGGTTCCAACTTTATCGCAGTTTATTATAAGAAAGGGTAGAATTTTCGGAATTCAAGATCTTTTTCTTGTAGTAAAGAATTCCTTTTCAAAAATAGAAGCAACTTTATGGTTCATAGTTACTCGTATCTGTATCAGTTCATAGCAATTATTATTGACCTATTCTATATAATATATCAGCCCACATTACCCCACTGCTGGGTATAGGCCTCTCTTTCCGGTCCTGTGCCAGGCGAATCCACTGCCTCCCTGCCACTTTAATGACGTCATCCGACCTCCGACAAGTTTTTTTTTTTTTATGAAACGTATCCCCACAGTAGGTTTGCTCCGGTATCGTGGGTACCGTTTCCAGCCATATAGATAATATCACATACACATCACACCCAGACCAGAAACAAATATCTGTGGCTCACACAAATATGTGTTCCGGGCGGGAATCGAACCCGCGACACCAAGTGCAGCAGTCTGATTGCTCAACCACTACGACAAACGTGTCGTCAAGTGGTATGCCTCTAAGCTTCTATCCTTCTCTTGGTCGCCATTCCGTTGCAGCTCTTGTCCACCAGACAACAATCCGTTACGTTTTTATTATATTATGTAAATAAAAATAGATAGATTAAAAATAAATAACCGTTGTTTGTTAGTCGAATGAAATAATGGCAGCTTAATGGTCAGTTAGTCCGGCGGCTATCAATAACATAAAGCTTAACATATTCATTGAATCGAACATTTCAGTTTACATTTTGCAAATTCATTAAAATTCTATTCCCCAACTAATGACAGCTAACCGAACGCGACACCATGCAATATTAATTGAAATCCATCTGTAACACAATCCCTGTAATCATTATTCCGTTCGGTGAGGTATCGATACTGTACATGCTAATTCGATATTAAATTAGCGATTCCTACGCAACGTAGGTATACATACATATAGAGTAGGAGCAGTAAGAGCTCATTAGACAAAAAGATAAATAGCTAGATACATTCTTTATTGAAACGCCACAGAACAAAGAAAACTTAAAGCAGCGTAGCGTTTGTATTATCTTTGCTTAAATCTCAAATAGATTTTTTCCAGAAAACCATGCACGTAGATAAATAACGAGAAGAATAATTATAATGAACGGTGGTTTTGAGTGTATACAATATAATTAAAATAAATTATAGAAGGTAAGTCAGCCTATGGCATATTTGGTGCTCTAAGAGACAGGGAACTACTGCTTAATAAGGGTTAGGAAAATAATCTCCTCAAAGTGCCTTTTCTCCATGTCTCTGGTTTGGACCATAAGTCATATTTGGTCAAGTGTGGAGTGAGTTGTAAGTTTATTGTGTAAAATAACAGGAAATATATTTGTTGAAGGGTAAGATTGCTATAAACACATCTATAATAAAACAAAGTAGCCGTGTTAGTTACACTATATAAAACATAAGAACAACTGAACCGAATTTCATGATCTTTGCTTTAAAAGATTCATCTCTTTTCCAAATAGCAGAATAAAATTAAATAATAAAACATGGATAACATTTACGAAAATGAGAGAAGAGTTATAATTCATTTTCTCATAGGATCTTTGACAGGACATCGTCTGTCGGGACAGCTAGTTTTTAAAGCTCAATATTACTCGCACGCGACCGCTTCTTGCGCTAAGTTGAGTTACTGCCCGCATATCCATATGTCGAGCGTGTCGCTGGTCCGCTCGCCGTGTAATTGAGTTTCGGTTTATTGACGAGCACACTTGTTAACGCGGAATTATGTAACGCGTCGATTAACGCTGCGAACCCACTGATTCCGAACGTGTGCGATCATCAATTCCTCACATCCATGTTTGCGATACGATCCTAGAACAAACGCACGACTGAACAGAAGCGTTACCGATGTTTCCTGCTCACACAGCTAAGTACGGCATTCATAACCATATATTAATACCCTAGAAGGGATAGTGTCAATGAAAGCAAGATAGCATGATCGAGACTTTGTATGACTGCGCTCTCTCTCTCTCTCTTCCGTTGGTTTGAGTACCTTTTGAGTACGGAGTGTCCACCCTAGAATATATAATAGAAATATAATAGAACTATGTATAACTGAATCGCAAACACCTACTGTTTGTATAATAACAAATAACAGCTCTTATAATCTCTTATCCAGTATAATTATACCAGTGTTAAGTAAATATATTCTCACGATAGCAAATGTCCGATGCAATTAACCCTTCACTGTCTCATAGGCCGTCTCAACATGGCACTTTTTGTTCTAATTATTTCTTTTGTATATCACACTTTTAATGGTCAAACATAAAACGTGTTAGAAATAATAAAAAATATTCGAAAAACTCACATAATATATAACAGTTGGTTAAATCGGGTCGAGCACAGTTGGGTTAGTTCAATAGGTAGCGCAGAGTATAATCGATTCCGATTAATCATTTTGCGTAATGTGTAATCGACTATGTATAACACAATGTAAGCAATCTCTATTCCAATTACCTGGGGATCGGTTCTAGCGATCTTAATTGCAATGTGTTAAGAAGACATAGCAGTTATTTGATCCCTAGTTCGACTAATAATCAAAAGTAGCTAAAATAAATTGATTATCTTTTGTCAAAAATGCCTATAACCAGCGAATAGGTATGACCGGACCTTATAAAATGGAAGAAGTCGAGACAGAAGCATGTGGAAATAAATGAAGTCTCTGCCCACCCCAACGGGAAAAGGCGTGAGTGTATGTATGCATGTGTATCTTTTGTTTTAACGATACGTTTTGTCTATTTGGTTGACATTTTGAACGAGATTGTATATCTTTAGAGTACAACGCAGTACAACGCGGACGAAGCTTACCGTCTTAACACAAAGATTTAAACTAGAGTTGAACAGTTCAGTCTAAATATTTTCTCCACAAACCGACGTCTAACCCTCGTTTTTTCTAACTCAATAATAAATTCACAAGTAAAATAATTAGAAACGCCGAAATTGAATTAGAAACGCGAGTGATAGACGTCGATTTTGTGGAATGCAATTTTAGCAATATCCGTTTAACTCTGATTTAACTTTTGTAGTAAGACAGTTACAATTTCGCTTGTCTTTTGTTAGATTTGGTTTGATTCAGTCGTTTGAATGTCTACCCTATGGTAGTGTTTACGTATATATACATAACTAGTTGGTGCCCGCGACTTCGTCTGCGCAAGATTAGTATTTCGAATAGCTATTTTGGCTATAATGGCTTACACATAAGATATAGACACATACTGTGGCGCGTTTCTTTGTAGGACTATTTAAGATAAACATTTCCATCATACATTACATATGTGTAACTCTAGCGGTTTTGGCAGCGCACGCCAGAATAGCTCGCGGATGGTAGATTTTTTCCTTCTTACTTGACACTTATCGTCATATTTTGGACAATACACACAATATCTTTATAAATTGTAGCCTATGTGTTATTCTGATGTATAAGCTATATTATTGTAAAGTTGCATTAAAATCCATTCAGTAGTTTTTACGTGAAAGAGTAACAAACATCCATCCATCCATCCATCCATCCATACTTACAAACTTTCGCGTTTATAATATTAGTAAGATTAGGTATAGTATACTGGCAACTAGCACAAATTAGTTAACAGTTAAAGCCTATCAGCTTGTGCTATACTGATGAGTTGATAGTTAATGACGTTAATGACTGTAGGACACGTTGATTATCTTGTAGGTTGTAGGCATGCCACCCCACCATCCCCTTCCCTTGTTAATTGCGATATAATCCCTGGGTGCGGTCCGATCATTTGCTCGTTTCGTATTACAATACAGTATAACATGAGTATAACATTAATGTATGAATAATTTCAATGCGATGCGTAATGTGAAATGTAAATCGATATTACCATATTTTCAATTGAGATTGAATTTACGATTCGTAAAAGGCTGCTTATTTAAAGGGCGTAATGTGGGCTCGCCATACCGTTGCCGCTGAAGGAAAAAACATTGCCCTCCTGCGGCAGTCGGGTAAAATGGGGCGGGACAGATTTTATCGTGCGGGACGAATAAACACTTTTTAAGGGCCAAAAATTCGGGACGAATATTAATGACATAAATTGAACTGCAATTTTCTTATCTAGGTATAGTCCAAGGTTGACGTCAGTATCGGTTTCAGATGACTGCATCGGCTCCTGCATTGGCACCTTAATAGGCTAAAAAAAGACAAACAGACGGACGGACAGCGGAGTCTTAGTAATAGGGTCCCGTTTCACCCATTACATTATCATAACAGACGCGACTTCAAAATGACGTCACAGTTCTCAAAATCACAAAATAACGTTTTACCCTTACACCTACAACCTACGTAAAGCATATAATATACTACTATCTACCTACACTCCTACTTACAAAAGGACTAAAAATCCCGCAACCAAGTTTGCTCTCATTAGCGACTCCACCACTAAAAGTTAATTCAATAGAAGTTTCGAGAAGACCGTTAAATAGGAGGGAGCTATGCAACAAAAACTACACTGACTATCTATTTAGTTGCTCAAATACTTCTTGCATGCATTTCGGATTAGCCATCCACCGCGCCACAGTTTAAATTAAGCAGATAGGTAACTTTGTTGAGGTAAACCGAAGTATTTCCATTTCCAAGTATGACGGCGGTAAAAGTAATTACGTTTTTGAGTTGTTAGCTTTCCGATTTGTTAATTAATTACCTTTGTATCCCTTGTCACTAATTTAATTATATACGGTGGCGTAAAAGGTAATTTCAAATTGAGATGATATGTTATTTTATCTTGTCGTTTATTTTCTCTTACACTTCGTAAATATTAGTCCATGAATATGACAATTTTAATAATATCATCTTGTGTGACACTGTAGAAGATTTCTTGAGAATTTGCTAATTAGATCATCTTTACATTACTACAGTATGTATAAACAATTTAATAAAGTAATACTAGTCAAAAGAAATATTATTTTTGTAATGACAGATTAATTAACGTCCTTTAAAAAATTTCAAGTCAAAAAAATGTTTTGCAGACAAGGCCTTTCAATTGAGCGATTGTGAATCACTAAAGAATTCCAACGTCAAATTTTCGTCTCTATCATCAGATCAGCTTCTCGCTACAATAATAATATTAACTGTCATTGGAATTTTACACACATGCAAAGTTTAATAATTGACCGGGTTAAAATTGACTTGCAAGATTTGACTTCATCAAAAACTAGCATTGCACCGCGGTTTCACCCGCGCTCGCTACTATCCCACAAGAACCGCTTTCTATTACAGGACAAGTACAGGCAAAGTAGCCTATATTCTATACCATGACTTAATATATCTGTATACCAAATCTTATCAAAATCCGTTCAGCTGATGCGGTATGAAGAGATAATAAACACAAACTTTCGCATTTATAATATTAGTAGTATTAGTAGGGGACTAACTACTAATACTATAAAAAATCTTGTAAAGTATATAAACTAATAATTAAATGTAAGCGCAGTGCAGCCGTCCCCGCTCGCTCTGCACTGCGCCTATCTCCCAAAGTTTGATCTGGCGTTCATTACGAGTAACTGTAGCGGTCGAGTCGGCGAACTAAACTAATTTGCTCTAAACGCCACTGACACTGCCGGAATAAGTTCCACCGAGAGCGTTTATTCGGCGAACAATTGAATGTGGACTTGCCTTACGATTCCAAGTTTCGTGCGCTGTGGCTGGGAAGAATTTCGAAGTGGTTGACATAATACATTTTGATTTAATGGCATTGAAATTAAATTATATTAATATTTCATTGTAATATTAACAGTAAACAGTGTCGTGCGGTGTGCCTTGAGTATTTTTGTATTTACAGATTTTATCTATCTATTTTAATTTTTTATTGTTCATTGACTGAATGAAAAACTTTAATATTGGTAATCCAGTGTAGTTACAGTAAAAAATATTAAATTCCATCTATAGTCTGCTGATAAAAATTCTCAAGAGTGTAACTCTAGTTTAATGTAATGAAAACAAAGCATAATAGTGCCATAATTATTTTTATGTCAACACTATTTTCGCCTCTACTGCGTAAGCACGGACCCAAAAGCTATTATTCTTACCTCACACATTATAATACCGTTGTTAAAATTCGCAAGCACAGCGGTAAAGTTGCACAGTGTAACAGTAATTGAGGTTCATACAAGTTCTCCAATTAGTAAGTTGTCAGTTGGCAATGTTACCTGAGTTATAGGGACTCTCAGGGGCATAATACAAAATTACTAGCGAGCACTTGAATATGTAAAACTCGTACTAGATATCGATGCTTTGTAGGTGGCCAGGTGAACACTGAACATACATAAAAAACGTTTGGCTGGTTACTCAATAATAACTTGTGAAATGTAGTTTTTACTATCACGTGGGAACTTTACTTCTTATTTCAGCGTGTTTGTACTGCACATAGGTCTATCATACAAAACAAATATCTTATTAGATGTGTTTGTATTATCTCTAAGGATTAACAAAAAAGGATCGAAATTATAAAAATACAACATATTGATCTTTGTTGTCCTCTTCTAACCACCTTGATCGTTTCATAAAATGTTATGTTATAAGACGTGAGCTCAAATACTGTCATTATAATAACGTCCTGCGCTAAGGGGCTTGCCACACGAGCGGGTAATAAACGTCAATAGTTCCGGCCCGGCAACTTTGCTAGCGGCATTAGCCGGGAGTTCTGCGGCGTGCAGCGAATGCAAGCCAGATAAGCTGTATTAGCATTTTCCCTTTCAGCATGAGAATGTGCTTTCCTTGATGGCTGGTCTGTTTGTGCTGAGCGGTAGACTTTAGATTGATGTGAGATCTGGGCAATGGTAAACGGTTTGGTCGTTACCTAAATTTAAATGTTGTTCCCGCACTGTACTGACAATTGCTCTTTAACCGTTCAAGTAGAAAATCTGTTACCATTCCCTTATAGGTGTGTTGCGACAACGGTCCGTGGGAGACAGCACCGGTCTTACCACTAAATATTTAAACAAGAGTTGAACAGATGACTTTAAATAATTTCTCCACAAATCGACGTGTCACCTTCGCTTTTTCTAACTCAATAACAAATTCACATGTAACAAAATTAGAAATGTCAGGATTGAGTAAAAAAACGCGAGTGATAGACGTCGATTTTGTGGAACGAAGTTTTATAAACATCCGTTTAACTCTGGTTTAAGCTTTTGTGGTAAGACGGCACCAGTCTAAGCTGAGCCTTACCAAGAACAAGTGAGAAATGCTAGCCTGTAAAATGTAATTATGTAACACACTTTCATGAGTGTTCAATTTGACGATATTATGAAAGATATTATAATTAAACTCACGCACAAGAAACATCTTGTAATACGAGTATCATATTAAATAATAAATTTTATTAATCTATTCCTCGAGTTTAAATCTGACTTTAGCGGCCTTATCGCTCGTCCATCTCGGGCAACCATTGGTGAGAGAGAACGTAATGTTCTGTGAGTCGGATAAAAATAATAAATAAATAGCCCATGTGTTAATCCAGGGTGTTAGCTTCCTCTATACCAAATTTTATCAAAACTAGTCCAGCCGTTTGAGCGTGAAGAAGTAACAAACATACAAACACACAAACTTTCGCCTTTATAATATTAGTAGGAAGTAGTATAGGATAGGATTTTAATTGTCAACAGCGAACACCGAATGCAAATCGGCTCAGCATAGACACCCGTCGCCCTCTATCGGCCGAGTTCGGACTAATTTGCATGGCACAGGTTTGCTAAACCGGGATTGTATTCCAATTAGAGGATAGTGATTCGGAGGCACGATACTAGTTTGTAATCGATACTATTGATACTTAGTATTCGTACTTTCTATAGGAGTATGAAGAAATAAATAGTGTTCTTATGACCGAAGATGATTACTCATACAATAGATTTGTTACTCATACATATAATAGATTGCTCACATGTTGAACTAATACCATATATAGTTTAAAACTCGGACTCAATAACTAAGTAATTAGTTTGACTTCATTTTATATTCACATCGACATTTTGTTGTATTCTTTTTATACGGCCATTAAAATCGCTTCAATCGAATCTTAATGGAGAGGCCCCGGAATAGTTTTTATTTAATTAGTCTGCTAGTCTCAAATAAGAATAACATTTGAAGTCAATGTCACAAACTATTCCGCAGCTTTCCATTGAGATTCGATAGGAGCGTTCTTAACTTAGCAGAATTTACCCCCCAGCTGAGAGGCTAGCTTAGGCTATACGCGCTTTGAAACGCTTTTAGTGTAAGTATGCAAAACAGGCCAGTGTTTTAGTTTAGAATGGTGATTAAAGCCACAGCTGAAGGTAGTTAAGGAAAATCCATGTTGTTTTTTTCCACTAAGTTCGTCCAAAATACTCTTCGTAAGCATATGAGTGCAAATAAGCTATTCCTCTTAATAATATAACTACAGACTAGTATAAATAGCTAGAAATAAATTTGATCATTGTAATTCTTTACCTTAACTTGAAAGCTCTTGTCCCAAATTGCCTCGCCTTTTATAGGCAAGGCTTTTGTTAAATAATATCCCTATCATAAAGGTGTTTAATTTACCGCCATTTACGGACGATTTATAGTCCAATATTCAATATTCCCATTCTTTCTTATAATATTTGAATCGCTATCGCCAGAGATTCGTTCCCTAAACGATAAATCGGTTGGAATATCTCAAACTATTCAAAGTCACTTTCCACCTTCACGGGGACGGGGGATATAATATATATTATACTTATATATCTTGCTGGAATTACGTACAATTTATGTGTTGTATGTCGCGGCTCCTGGTTGAGTGAACTGGGTTTAGACAGGTGCCCGTGAACTCAAAACTACCGACCTCTATTTAATTGAAAGAGAAATCGATAACTATGATTTCGAGGGAGGGATTTGCAAGCTTTCAATATTCGTGAAATATTTTTGGAGAAATTAGTGACGTAGATGGGTTTACTCTTTTCTAAGACGAAGATTGATAAAACAGATTTATGAAATGAATAAATGGACCAGCGGGTAGAGGTTGACGTGGGCGGACGTACAACCAAATCGAAGGCGCCATAACCAGCCGGCATATTGTGCGAAGGGTTTCATTTATTTATCACCAACACAATGTGCATCGTAATATTAAAAAATATACAGACATGCTGAATTGACGTTTCATGCTTAATTTCATATAATTATAGTTATGGGCGATGAAAACACGCTAAGAATAAAAAGTAACTTGTGTACCTACCTAGTAGATATTGAAGACACACAATGTTAAATTAAAATATAGTAAAAACTTAATGATTAATACTTGAAAATGATTAAAGAAGCGACAGAGATGTGGCAGGATCGTTGCATGTGGAAAGATGTAGTCTTTGCTAACCCTAACGGGATAAAAGCGTCCCTAACTATATGTGTTTGTAACTTTTTTAAGAAACAAAGAGACAAAATCAACAATTTAACATTTTTGTATTCGCTCCAAAGTCCCCCACTGCTTCGCGGATTGATCAGGTAACAGTGCGGGCAAGCTGTGTGACAATTACCTCCAGTATACCAGTTCTATTTAAGCTTATCTCGTATCAATCGCACTTTCGCCATAGTTCTTCCCCGGGCAAATCACCTCAGCCAGTCCAGGGTACCGTGTTCCGCCGAAATGAGGCCAATCCCTCATACTGACAATGACAAAAAGGGGATGGCGGGCGATCGAACGCCGACCCGGATCAGAAGGGCACCATACATATGTATGGGGTGTACGCTAATAAAGCGGTTCTCAGGTATTTAGCCTAAGATGTTGTTACGTGGACCTGATTTGCTAAAATTTGGGCATGTGATTGGGGAAATTCACTTGACGCGGGTCTAGTTTAGGAGAAGGTTTAATTTAGGGGAGGCCTATGTTCATCAGTGGACGTCTTCAGGCTGATGTTGATGATGATGATGAGGTTTAGTTTGTGGTGTATCATAATTACTCCTTGATTTTGGTGGCGAGCTAGAAAAATTAAGATACTGAACTAGCAAAGTTTAATAACGATGTCTTTTTTAAAGCTCATTTTGTTCGTTCAGTTTGCTACTAATCCACGTCCAGTGGCATGGCGATCAAACAAATAACAGAAGGCAATGACTTCGAAATGTGATATAATATTTTAAACAATTTACAATGAGACTAAAAACGTAGCACACAGCTTGGCAAAATACATCAAAGCGTTCAGTGTGCCTAGTGTGATTTTTGCCAATTTCAGTATGAGCTCGATCAGTCAGTCAGTCACTAGATGGCGCTGCTCTTATTCCATACAATTTCAAGTTTACGCTAACCGGACTGAGCACGTAAAGAAATTGACAAAACTCACACTACTCACACTGGTATAGACCGTCGAGGTTGAGACGTTTAGTGCAGTCGTTTATTTACCCCAAATAATGTATTTACCCTATACTATCTTGCATTAAATCCCCTTCAGGTGAATGCTC
This sequence comes from Hylaea fasciaria, assembly GCA_905147375.1. Lineage (NCBI taxonomy): Eukaryota > Metazoa > Arthropoda > Insecta > Lepidoptera > Geometridae > Hylaea > Hylaea fasciaria. Next base: position 1,112,687 of record LR990194.1, read on the forward strand.
TTTCTCTCAATCCCATTCGATTTCCGAAGCAAAAATTTGTGACCACTAAATCAGTTCTTATCCCGCTTACTCGAACATCCGCGAAATAAACAGCAACATGGAAGATGCACTATTTCTTAAAAGCATCCCGATTTATGGGTCCGCAATGTGTTTGCGACGAAAAAGTAAACTAAAAGGTATTGGGATGGACCTCTAAGACACAGGGATGAATCAAGGTTAGAAATGAGGACACGTGCGAATATAGTGCATAAATAAAATGATGAAAAAATGTGAAGTGTTTATAAGTCTTATTATATTATATATGATTATCACAAATGATTATTATAATGTTACTCTTTGACAACTATAGAGTATTAAGATCCATAACACCTGTCAATTTCACTGAATCCGTATTAATTTAGGAGTTAGGGCCCACCTCCAAGAGCGACGATGCGTGTCGTTACGATATTCTTTGTTTCTTTCAATAATATTGCGTAGATTGTATAATTGTGCCATCAATTCCAATACTATCTACATTCTTCTCAAATGGGGATAACTGACTTTTGGCCATACGTCAAATCATCGTGTTACGGCCGAAATTAATAATCAATCCAATCCAAATTTTGCCATCTGGGATTGATATCACAATCCATTTTTAGGGTCAAACGTGCCAATAACCGATCCGTGGATTGGTTTATGAAGGCATGCAGATTGGAAATCGATCGAACGATAGGCAGCAATCCAAGATCGATTTCAATCTTGGATAGGAGATACAATATTAATTTCGGCCGTTAGTAGGTATCGTTCGTGGAAACAGTGCTTTAGACAGCCCATAAATAGCAAAATGATTTAGCCCCAAATAGACTGGTATAATCGATTGGGTAAATTAGGTTACAATTGAATGTACAGTAATTGCTCGGCGCGTAATGTGTCTAATTAGTCAAATGTGTGTGGTGTATTACCGTGTAACTGGGTGAGTATAGCAAACCTGTATCATGAAACAGATGCTCATAATATAATTTATATTATACATCGATATTTAAACGTTAAAGATACGGATAGAAGAGCTGCGTGTAATATTAATGATACTCTTTCGTATGGTTGTTACAATCATTGTTCTCAGCAAAGAGTCAGTTAGAAACAATACTAATCATAATATTTTATTCATTATGTTTTAACTTATATGGGCCTAAACATTCCTATATTCTTTATTTTTCATGTATTAGTCAGAGTTAATGTGCCCCTTCTTTGGCCCTTTTCCCAGTCCGCCCCTGTAGTAAGATACACTAGACGTAATTTAGAAGGAAGTAGATTTAAGAGGTGCATTTACTTCGACTCCACCTGTGGCTTATTTATTGGCCAGACAACGATTTGCCTGAATAATCCATTTCCGAATACAAGCCGGAATATTTTTGCAGTTTTGGATAAATGTATGGGAAAGGGAGAAATTGGACAGGTGGGGCCTTTGTTTACGGCTGTCTGGTGTTGCAAGGATATTTGAAAATTTATTCAGATAAATTGCTGTGAGATGTTTTGCAGAGGAATGAAAAGGTGGTTTGTTGTAAATCGTGCTTTACGCAAATAAATAATACAAAATATAAACAATATAATATGTATTATATTTTGTGTGCTTCAGGCGAGGTTTTACTCAATTTCAAAGTTTTGTAAGCTCAGGGAAGTATAAAATAATTCTTATATTCTTATATTCTTTATTGTACACATAAAACATAATATATACAGTGACATTCACACTAAAGTAATGTACAAAGGCGAGCTTAACCCTGTAAAGAGTTTTCTTCCAGCAAACCCTTGAGGAAAGAAAGCGTTCAGTCGAGTGTGTAGGTACCGTGTACACAAAATATATAGTTTAAATATAATATATACATATATATATATATATATATATATATATATATATATATATGTATACATATAAATAAGCATCACACAAATCATCTGACGAGGTAAATTACATACAGTTTATATATAATTGTGAGTGACAATTTTTTTTTTTGTTAAAATTAATCATACAATGAAGACTATTGGGAATACAGAAATAGAATAGAATAGAATAGAATAGAATAGAATAGAATATTTTATTGGCCATATAACTCAGTCCGTTACACAAGGCAAGTCGGTACATAATAACAATAAGATCACAAACATCCAAAACTGTGACTTTACCATTAACATAAGTATTATAGACTAAAGAATGTCCAATTAAAATTAAAATTTGAGGGACTAGTAAGTAAATCTTAGGATTCTATATTATAATTTTATAAACATTTAAATTTGTATTGTCAATCCTCATATAAGAATGATGATTCTGTCAGACGCATTTCCATAAACTCGTTAAGCGAGTACAGTGGGGTACATTCAAAGAAATGTTTAATTTTACGTTTAAAATCGGTCAAATGAAGTCTTGTTATGTTAATAGGAAGTTTGTTGTACATTAATATTTTAGTGTATATACCTTGCTTTCGTACTTTATCTAGTCTTGTCTTTGGTTGATATAGTTTCTCTTTATTTCGTAGATTATAATTGTGCGTGTCCAGTTTTTTAGGCAAGCTATCCTTTTCTCTGTGTATTTCTTCAAGACTTTTAAATATGTATAAAGATATGACTGTCATGATGTTATTTGTTTTAAAGTATTGCTTTGCAGACGCTCGTTTCCGTAGACTATTTATAATTCTAATTGATCGTTTCTGACATTTAAGGATTCTACCTACATCGGCAGCATTGCCCCAAACTGTTATAGCGTAATTTATAAGGGAATGTACATATGCATAGTAAACTGTTATTAAAGTTTTTTTGTCGACAATCGGCTTCAGTTTTAATAGTGCGTAGTTTGCACTAGATAGTTTTTTACATAGTGCATCTATATGGACTGAGTGACTAACAGTGTAATCTATAGTATACCCTAGAAATACATTTTCTGTGACTAAAGGGTTCCGTTCTACTCCTTTTCTTGACTGGTATCGCATTATTACCAACGCAAACGTGCGGCGATTACCGATAATAGACTCTATAGAAAGAAATCACTGAGATGACACTAAATTGCATCTTAACTTGTCACTTAGGTACTTACTAAGATATCCCATCATGAAACCACGTGAAAGTTTAGTTTTACCAATAAATGGGGCATTTTATATACGAAGCGATTGGGAACTTCTTTTTCTAATGCCTTTTTTCCAATAAATATAAAACTAACCGTTCAAGCACTCGCGGCCATCTCCCAGTACCACCAGTATAACAACCTTAGTACCACCTGGCCTTAAATGCAAACTATGAGTAGCTCTAATAGTCATAGCTGTCTATTTTGGTCGTCCAAGTAATACTGGAGCCTTACTCGAGGACCTTATCATTAGCATTATGCTATCATACCAGACGAGTGGGGTGTGCCGAGCTGTCCGCTCAATTCCGTGGTCTAGTGTCTTAGTGGTTATGACTAGACCACGAAATAGTTATTACAGCACCTACCAACTAAACTAGAACCACACACGTTTAGGCGCTTTAACGCGTGATTCAAACCTTACCCACAAATGTTCAAATGTATGATATTTAGTAGGAAATGATACTTTATTTTAATAACTACTTAGATATTTTACTTGTTTGGATTTAGCCTTTACTAATTTTGTTTACGAACGATTTGTATTAAAATGTTACATAACCGTAATAACCGTAAACCGTTCATCATAACCGTAATATCCAATTACCTAGTCAGTTATATTGTGTATATAGGTACCTATATGTTTGGTAAATTATAGAAAGTTGCTTAGTCGAGTCACTGGAAGCTTAAATTGTCCTTTTTGGACGTCCAAGTTACCCAGAGCGAGACAACTTGAGCACGTCCCTGATTAGCATAGTGCACTCACGTACGGGGGCAAGTGGGGTAATGCCGAATTTTAAGCCCCATTTGGTAGCCTAGAGTGTGCTAGCTCTTTGGTCGCAGGTCCATGAAATATAAACATAACGCGTCGTTCACTTAATTATAGCTATCCGGTTTTGGATTGACAATACTAAGTATAATATGAAGCATGATGATTCAAAGCATTGACAGAAATAAAGAAGTAGGCAGGCAAGTAAATGTGGAGCAGATAACGAGGTAACTACTCCAACTTAAATTAATATTCTTAAATAATAATATGTATGATTCAGATTTAAACCTAATTCAGATCAAATTTCTGCGGACGCGAATGAACATGGCTCCTAGAACTAAGGTGCCAAATGAGGCAGATATGAAAATATTTGTACCAAACTGGTACGTACATTTTTCCCCCTAGGCCAGTACTAATTAGGAAAGAAGGTAAAATTTCTATAGGCATTATATTTCAACGGCATTATTTATGAAATTAATTAGATTTCTCCAAGGGCCTGATCTATTTTCTTACCTTATTTTTCACGAGACGTTTTATTTCGTAAAAAATTTCACATAATAAGTTTAGGGATTTCATAAAAAAAAAAAGATGAATCCTTTGACTTTATATTATATAATTTAAACGGTAAAATCAAAATAACATTCAAAATATTTGTTTTAAATATTTGATAGATTTATAGTGCTTGACATAATATTTCACTCATAAGTACACACTTTAGAAGCCTATCATTCAATGCAATACGACATTACAATAACATTAGTCAAAATAAAAACGACCCCCAAATAATCTTTATCATTTATAAGAGCATATCAGTCTCTTAGCAATGGACGGGGAGTTACTCTAACAGCAAATTCTTTGAAACGTAATTTAATTCTAATCCTCAAATCAAAATTGCAGTTCCCTAACTTCACGCTTAGGAGTCCGCGGTAAGCACCTCGCAAGGTTCTCGCAAGGCTTCAAACTTGCACGTTCACGTTTCATGATACTAGATAACTGCTTGCAACTAGTGCCAGTAGGAACTAGGAGCTACAATTCAAGCTCGCTTTGTTACTCGATGACGAGACTTGCCTAGTTTAGTTCAGTTCGGAACTGTTTCCTAGCAATTGGTTAGCTTTGTCATAGAGAAATGCCGTAGATGTATCTTGGGTGAGAGATTTAAGGCTATACCTACTGTTTAGTTGAGAAATTAGCAGTTTAATGTGTCTCGATATAATCTATATTTGATATATATTATATTCGATACAATATAATCGATACGTATATAAATATATTCAATACAATATATTCCACAGTCAACTTGGCTGTCGAACTTCTTTGAAATAACTACTTAACGAGTCAAGCGGTGTAGCTCTTAAAAACCGAGTTCTGAATCACAGAGGAAAACATCAAGAAATCAACTGAGTTCATTGATACATATTTATGGGGCTTATGTTTATTGTTCATACAAAATAATTGTATTATACTTACCCATGCAAATTGACGAAGTCCAATTTCTTTGGGTTTATGGTGAGAATATGAAATGAATGATTATTAGGGTTTATTATATAGCTAAAATCGGGCCTAATTCGCGCACAAACAAATATCAAAATATATAATTTTGACATACCTCGACGTTTCGACCGAGTTACATCGGCCGTCTTCAGACGGCCGATGTAACTCGGTATAACAAATATCAAAATATATATATATTTTGATATTTGTTTGTGCGCGAATTAGACCCGTTTTTAGCTAGTTAATATGTTTCCTGTTCGCGAAAGTTTAAGAACTTCTATTAGGGTTTATCTGAGAATTTACCCTGGGCTTGACATTAGTTACATTATATTTCTTTTTCTTTTAAACGTAGCCCCACACTAGGATTTCTCCTATGTGATATATAATTTCACATACACATAACATCCATACCAGAAACAAATATTTTATCTTTGGATATTTGTTATCCAATACCCACACAAATATTTGTTATAAATGCATAAAACGTGCTATGCCAATCCACATAAAAATATTCTACAAACAAACACTGATCATTAACATCTGTACGAATTCATAAAACACTCTCCGATCATCAAACACTTCGCAGAAGTAGAATAACGCAAAAATATACATGAGCGATCTCGCAAAGTTTTCTCATTAGGGCAAGTTTGGCGTTTCGCGAAGTTCTCTAATTGGTGCACCCACCCTCTTGGAGGACTCAATTGAACGAGCAAGTGCGCATTCAATATATTATTATTATAATATTCTATGAGTAAGTATATAAGTAGGTACTACTATTAGAGATTTTTCTCGTAAGTACATCTCGCGAATAGTAAACGAGATTTAAAAATATATGCTGTGTGAGGGTAGTGGAGACCTACAACTAACTACATTTTCGACCCGTTTTGTATCAAAAAAACATTCCTCGAGGTATCACAAAAAGTTTCGACTCCAATTTCGCATATAGATGGCACTTCAACAAAATAGGCCTCTGTCAACAAAATGAAAACAACCTAAACCAAGTTGGAATAGCAAAAACATTGGGAACAGTCCGCTGGAGGTTTAGACTGTGAGAAATATCCAATTTAGCCGCGTTTGCCCGGTAAATTGGCGCCATTTTTCATTCAGAGCCGCCATGTTGCGACAGTGGCGCCGCCGCAGCCGCTTGCGGAAAGGTGCATTACAAACGCGGCCGTTAACGAGCGGGGGAAAAATGATTGCAAGGGACACCGAGGGGGACAGTTATGTTTTATTGGACTTTTTTGGCTTTGAAAACTTCTTTGTCAAAATATAAGTAAGTATTAAAGCTATTAAATTAATCATAATATTTCAGTTTTATTGTTTGCGGCTCCCTGGTGACAGTTACCTACCATTTTTGTTTTTTTGTAGGTATCTCTTCTCTGTATATTATCGTCAATGTCTAGTTTTTTCGAGATGTGTCGCCATCGTTACATCGTTTTTTACACCTATGGTTTTTACCAAGCTCCACCATATCAAAATGAATACGCAACTCAACGCTTCTTTTACTTCAATTAATGAAAACGTATATTCCTTTTCACACACTGCGTCCTCACTCAAGAGCCTTTCTAGCAAGGGCGCGTCGTGATTGGTTCTTTAATTCAATTTGGCAACACGACGTTCCCTGAATGGTTGAACGGTACATCGGTTCCAGTCTTTCATATCTGCTCGCAGGTAATATGTTTTATTTATCGCGCACCTTTAAGCCTAGCGTTTGTATTCTCTTTGCCTTTAAGCCTTAAAAGTAGCACCTCAATTTATTCGAAACAGTTTTTGCCGTATTGGGACTGGGCCAGAATTGTGGGTTCTTATCTTGAATTGAAGAATGATTACACCTTTGGGAGACGTAATCGTGCACGGGTGGGTATCATGACGAACGAAATTTAAAAGGAAATTATATTTATAAAACAACGTAAGGCTATTGCTAGAGGTATTTGTAGGAAGGTTAAGAGATAGAATTTACTGTTTTCAGAAATTTAATAATTTGAAAGGAGATGAAATAAAATATTCCGTTCACAATACAGTATTATACAATGTTGATTATCTTTTTCGAACTTTAATAAATCGATAAATTTTAATAAGATCTGTACATAAGAGTCCCGTACGCGAAATCGAAACCTATTTGTTCTAAAAACTCTTTACTGCGAACGCTTTGTATCAACAGTGTATCTTAAAATACTTTTCTGCCAGTAAGTACTTACTAACCGTAGTATAGTACGCCCTTTTTAGAACTAGCCTGTATGAAATACGTGCATTTCATTTTCATTTAAATCACTCGTGGTACGGGCCGCAGCCCAATTCAGCTGGTACGCGGGCGTGGTTCTATTCAGACGCGTATTGATGTATAGTGGCCGACTCAGGACACGTTGCCCAGCTTAATGATCTAATAAGGTAGGTACTGCTGGTCTAGAGGACGTGGACTGAGTATTAAAGGGTACCTACAGAGCCTGTTCTGTTCAAAGAGTCTGTAGTGAGGTTTCGGTCGCCATGTATACTGCCTTTTCAATTGCGTCTTAAATGATTTCTAGGCAGGCGCTCCCCTTGAATCTTGATTTGAGTGGAGGTTTGAGATCTTATTAGAGATCACACTAAAATTTGCGCTAACCACATCCGAATTATTTGAGCGCATTTCTGATAACGTGATGAATTATTATGAGATGATTTTACAATTGGTCGCAATCGGTGTTTTTATACAAGTGTCGGGTTTCCGTGGAACCTGTGTTTTCCAATCGCCATTTTATGTTGTTTGATATCCCTGAACGGTAGTGGCGATGCCAGTATAGGGTTATCTATATTCTATCATCAGCTTTAGTTAAGTAGACCCACTTAGACACAGTTTTAGAAAAAAAAATATCTTAGTCTTAACACGGTCTTACCAGAAAAATTATGTTTCTTAAAGTTCATTCAAAATAAATCGACGTTTATCACTCGAATTTTCTAACATTCCAAATTTTTATACTTGTGAATTTGATATTGAGAAAAAACGAGGTTAGACGTCGATTTGTGGAGAAAATATTTATACTCTGTTCAACTCTGGTTTAAATATTTTGTGATAAGACGGATGAAGTCGGATATATATGTATTCGTGCCCTCAGCCCGGCCCACACAGAGCCGGCTGAAGTGATCGCTAATAGAACAAGTTTGCACAAGTTCGCGTATTGATTGGTTGCTTATTGGATCTAATTCGTCATTTACCTCGTGGCGAGACGCTGCGAGATCTTCAATTGCTGCCTCTTGTTTGATCGCGCAGCAAACCTTTCCATGTTCCGTGAAATATAATGAACTTATAATAATGTTGTTGACTGTAATGATGTCTCTTTATTTTAAGAATTCCGTTTTGCTATTGATCTTATTACTCGATTCTAAAAATAAACCGGGCAAGGCCTAGTTCCGACAATATAATCTAATCCGATTTTTTTATATAGCCCTATATACGGCCCTATATAAGCCCTATATACACTAGGATTTCTCCCGTGCCGTGGTTACGTTTACTCATATATAATATCACATACACATAACATCCAGACCAGAAACAAATATTTGTGGATCGCACTAATATTTGTTCCGGGCGGGAATCGAACCCGCGACACTAAGCGCAGCAGTCTGATTGCACAGCCACTACGCCGAACGCGTCGTCGAATGTATCATTCATGTCTGTAGAATATATATTAACTTTGAGTCCTTGCACTCATCTATAGGATGACACTTAACAACGATTAGCCTCACTCGATCTTGCCTCTTTCACAGTGTACTTACCGTTTACAATCCGCCATGTTTTGGTAAAGTCATGTAAAGCTCAAGTGTTCACATAAAATATAATTGGAATAGATATCTTCTAATCTACAGACGCGTTCGTATTTCAATCAAATTTGTAGCTAATCTCCGCCTTACTCTGCCCTACCTTTCTTGAAGGTATCAAATATAAATATTAGTTTAATAGGGCATCTGGTATTCTAACTGATTTTAAACGCGCTCGAGACGGTTTGAAAGTCAACAGCGCTGATCAAAAACGTCGATGAGTTTTCAAGATCCGCTGTCCTAAATCCACTGGTTACATAATCGAGGTGAAGAGACCAAAATCCTCTAATTTAGAAACGTCTCAAAGTCGTCTAGAATACTCCTAAATCTCAAAATGCCAATTAATTAAAACTAACGATTTTGAGCCTTACCTGAAACAGTTTAAAGGCTATTTTTGAGCAAGAACAGTTAAGGTGAAATATTTAATTTGTGATTTAGGATATTCGTAATTGAATCTCGTTAATTAGGTGCTCTCTAAGTTTTCGTTGTTTGAAGGTTCAAAGCTTAATACAAATTGAAAATTAATACATTGATAAATAATAATAAATGACTACTAAATGGCGTTTTAAACATGATTCAAATTTATTTAAGTGAGCCTACAGCCTCAGATTAGCTGGTTTAATTTGACACATACCAAATCACACTTATTCGAATGTATAGCGGTAATTATGCTGTACGTACTTACAGCTCTATACTTAGCTAGTTCAATAAATTTTAAAGAAATTCAGTATGTACGTAAGTACACGTATAGTTCATACAAAAATTAATTAAAATCGTAATAGTGTACAAAGGAATTATATCAAATGATCAAAAACATGGATATTCGACTGCAATTTATTTCTTTCATATTTATGACCTATGGATTATTTTTTTTTAAATATCAACGGATAGAAAATTTTGGTAGAATTATATTGTTGTATTTAATCAAACTTACATTAATTTAACTAGACTGCTTTAACATCCTGCAACCAAAAATAACCCCTCCCACCTCACCATCAAAGTTCATATTTAACCAAACGCACGTGCATACCGGTTTGTTTCAGCAGAAGCACCCACATGTGATATTCGAGGCGCGGACAAAGGCCAACAAGGGCTGCGCCAACAAGCTGGACCTGCGGCCGAAGAGCCGGCGGACGCAGCACGTCTCCTTCGTCGAGGAACCGCTCGGCGACGACCCTGGGACCATGTGAGTTTTAGCATACCCATGGTATAACAGCCGAAATTAATAATCAATCCAATCCAAATTTTGCTATCTGGGATTGACATCATAATCCATTTTTAGGGTCAAACGTGCCAATAACCAATCCGTGGATTGGTTTATGAAGGCACGCAGGTTGGAGATCGATCGAACGATAGGCAACAATCCAAGATCGATTTTAATCTTGGATAGACGGTACAATATTAATTTCGGGCGTAAGACAACAAGGTATGACAATCCGGACAAGATGTTGACGTAGTTGATATCAATCAACGTACCTACATCGGAGAGCTGTGAAATGGTATCACAAGTACGTTGATGACGTAGAAAGAGACGCCTACGTCATCATCCTGTCCGGAGTGCCATACCAGGTGTTATATATTATTGTACCATCAGCAAATAGCATACCTAGTTTTTTGCCCTGATTGTCATATCTCTGAAGACACTGGGTACTTCTATTGGTGGAATTATGGATGGCGTTCACGTAATTTTTTTTTCTACAGAATTGTCACGTGTTCTTCATCGAACCCCTCGTTTGTAACTGTGTGAGATGTTTTAATTGATCTTTTATCTTCTAATTTTAAGCTTTCTATGATAGGTAGTCCTTAGTTAGCGGCAGTAGAATAAAACAAGGTGTCAATGTTTCGTAATAGCAAAAAATTGTCAAGCTCATGTTGTACTTGTATCTACTTAACAGAAACCTAGACCAATTTATAAATGACTAGAAGCACCTCGCGGTTACATCCGCGTTAACTACTATCCCGCGGGAACCATTAATTATACGGGATAAAAGGTAGCCTATGTGTACCAGGGATAGCAAAGCTTCCCAACAGTGAAAGAATTTTTCAAATTGGCTTAGTAGTTTCGGAGCCTATTCATTACAACTAAACAAACAAAGTTTTCCTCTTTATAATATTAGTATAGAAAATGAAATATTCCACAGTCTGTGGTAAATTCAAATACAGTTATTGTATTTTTTTCGTCTGAAACTTTACTTACCAAAACACAGAATGTATTAGTAATGTTTGAAAAGTCCACAACTTATATAATATGGGATTTATTAAATAGAATTTAATAAATCCCAGCTCGGATCCTGAATATATGAAGTCGAGCATGTTATTGTGTTTCGTGCAAATATTCAATTTCATAAAACTATAGTGAAATTTTGATGCGAACGAAAGGCTTATTTGTTCAGGTTTGATTAATTTGCTGATATTAAAATACGCTTAAATGTGATGAGACTTGTAAAGTAGCATTTACGAAGAAAGTTAATATTGATGCTTTTCAGGAAACTTGTTAGAGATTGATTACTATCATTACCATTGTTAGATATGAGAAATAATGATGTTTATTTCTAGGAACTAACGTTCCCTATTAACACGAACTCTTAGTTCCTATAAAATAGAAAATTATTACGTAATTGAATAATAGATAGTCAGTTTTGAGGTGGTCAAAGAGAACTATAGTGGCCCCTGCTTGGGCGCCACTTATTAAGTACCTACGTAGAATGTTACAGGCCCCAATTAATTCAAAAGAAGTTGACATTTTGCTTCTACTCGTATATGCAATGAGGACTTTTTAAGTCCTTAAGACTAAGTCAAGATTTTTTTAGTTTCAAAATTACAAGGTCATTCTTTGCTCACTAAATAATCCCATAAAAATTTGAATGATTTTTAAGGCTTTGAAAACACTGCACGATTTATCTCCGTCTTCAAGAAAAACACTGTGGCAGTTCCAAACTACAGAGACAGCATTATTTACCGTCACACATCGAAAAACTACCAACTACTGGTACTACCAAGTTCTCTTGACTCGTTATTAATCACGAACTCCGAACTCGACTAGAAGAAGTGAATAATGTAGCCAACTTTAGTTCCTAACTAGTTAGATTTTTCTCATGCTCTTTTTAGCATCCCAATGCAAAGAAAATTACTTTGCTTTAATGTATAATGTTTCTGACACATTTTTGATGTTAATTTCATACTCGTATGATGGGGCTCTGAAAACTTCACAGGAGAAATCCACGAGAAATCCATAGGCAGAACTGGAGTTTCCACGTTTTTTGCGCTAGTTCCTAGTAAAGTCTTCATCATGAATCTTTTTGAATTTATGTGGGGAAATTACTTTAAAAGTCGCGGACAGTGAAAACCTTTTACGGCCTTAATATCCTCTGTGTTTTAGTTAGGTAACTTTTTCTGTGGTTAGTTCATATTGAGGTAAGAAATCTAATTGAGAGACTCCCTCCCTCTTTTGAGTTGGTTAGTAAAGTTAATTTTTATTTTTATTTTAACGAGTAACGAGGTGATTGTAAGTCATTCACCTGATCGTGCCACGACTGCTCATAGCAGTTAAAGTATCACCAAGAATTCTTCAGTCCAGATCTAGCTCGGCACTGCACTGCGCTCGTCACTCTCAGACATTGGTGCATCAATACTAATTATACTCACAGATCAATGTACCAGTGAAATGTGACGCCTGTCATAACCATAACGTATATCGTATGCTCCATGTACATTGTACATCGATGGCAGCTCGCGGCCGCGTTCGCTTCGCTAATTCTAATTAATTATGTGCGGACACGGCTGGGACGGCTGCGGGGAATAAGCGCATATTTGCGCTTTCGACGCGGTACTGGTAGCTGTTACAGTGGCATACCTGCTTACAGCTTAGGGTAGAACTGTATCGACAACAACAACGTTATTCTAGGTAAGAATATTTAACATTGTGTGCAGCATCGTTAGTGGTCAAACTAAAGGATAAAAAAATCCTGAACCATATTCTTCGAAGTAGTTTGAGAATTAGTGTATAGTAAGTTTTTCACAACATTTCGGAAAAACACGTGTGGAGTTCTTTATAAATTAACCTTTGTACCCTGGAATAAACAGGATTATCTAGATTAACTCAGATAGTTTTAAATCGACATGATTACCAACACGAAAACCCAAAATGTGGTAAATATCCCGCTCCTAACCTATGGTGATACAATCCGGCAAAGGTAATAAAATAACCGAACCAAATAATTTGTAAAATATACCCCTAAACATTGCCCACTCATTCTCAATTCACCCTGAATGTATGATAACTTTATTATCAGCTCAAAAAGCTCGACCTACTTTGCCCGTGACTTCTGCATCACTATTCGGGGGCGATATTTACGATACAACCGAGGGCGTTTCAACGGATCTTTGGACTATTGTGTTACGAGGACGTAGTCAGGGGAGGGCCTGGGCGCAGGTGAAAAGAAACATAATGACATTTGACATTCTAAAATGTGTTTAGAGTTGATTAGCTAAATAGGATTAATTCTATGTTTGTGCACAGAAAGTAAAGTGTCAGTAATTTATTATTCCACGACTTGGTGACTTGGGGCCACCGTCTTTGTGTTTGCTAATAATTAGAGAAGGGATCCAGACTTAGGTATGCGTCATTAAAGCAAATGCTATGTGTTTGTAATACAACATAGTTTCCAAATATATCTGTAGGTATAGAATAATTCAATCTAGACTGGACATGTTAACCACCTTAGACCACTTAAGATCAGGTGAGATAGACGTGGTCCATAGCAAATATAAAATCTACAAAAAAAAACACTTAACATTACTAGAAGTGGCAGCTACAATTGTAATTATTTACAATGTATCCTTTTGCCCCCCAATAACTCCTGAGTACGTCCACATTTGAACCATTGTGCGCCTTATTCCCACCACTTATATCTCATAAATCATTCAGCCGCACCCAATTTGTTGGCGCCGACTGATGAAAAGGCGCCCTCTAAATATTCGGGGGTGGCCCCGGAGGAATGTACGGGATTTTATTCCATCGACGGATTTGCTTACGACTCGCCGTGGGTTCTCGCTATACGATTATTTTTCTTTAGTGGCGGGTACGGGGACTACACGATCGAAACAAATCCAAGGATCGTGCGATCGAGTCGTATCCTTCGTGTTAGAAGCTCTACCCTTCCATAAATAAGGGGATTGTGGTAGGCCTCTTCTGCAAGAGTCTACCTTGCGACCCATACCTTTACCAGATATTTATCCGCCAAACAGGCAGTGTGCATACTTTACTGCGTTCTTATTTGGAGAGCGCGCTAGAACATTCTGGAAGTTCTTAAACTTTCGCGAACAGAAAACGGGTCTAATTCGAGTCTTCTCGTGACCACGGTCAATGTAACTCGGCCGAAACGTCGAGGTATGTCAAAATTGTATGTTTTGATAATTGTTCGTGCTCAAATTAGCGACATTTTTAGCTATAGTTAATAACATTCTGGAAATTCTGGAATGTCTGTTCCAACTTCTGGACGGCACTGTACGTAACTGCTAGTTCATGTACAATGATTAGTTACCCTCTCTATGTATAGTTGCCTTTAGTGTAAGTAGCCGATATGATTATGCGACTGAACATTTAGGGGTCGTAGGGTTGTAAGTGTCGTTCGGAGGGTTGGTCACGTACTCACCTGCCACATGTGTCTTTAATAAGTTCGTTGACTCGAGTTCGTGTGTATTATATTGAATTATATTGGTTGGTGGTTCTAGACCACTTTAGTTTAATATAAAAAGTTGAGAATCAGATTCTGCAATTTGGTAGAAACGATGAAATCAGTTTTTTTTTATTTGAAGGATATTAAGTGTCGGTTACAGACGGGGCATCATTCCAATCCTTCTCTATCTTTCCATGCGTTATGTATGAAATAACTTTAAAATCAAATTATGTTTATAATATAATGTTTTTATAGGTTAATGAAGATTAATTTATTTTATCAACACAAAATCAAAATAAAACATTGAAAAAATTAAAACACAAAAAAATTGCATTAAAATTGGAATTGACAAAAAAATGCTGGCCACCAACAAATAAAAACTATGACTTTCAGAATTTTCTTTGACAATAATATAATTGAGGGAGTTTTGGCGGGAATGCGATAGTGAGACGTTGTTGGTTTTGTATTATTTTCTCAAACTTGTGTTTCTTCGAGTGTTAATGTGTAATATTGGTGGAATATTAACCATTAAGTGTTCGTTAACGTGCACGAGTGTGGGCGAATGATATAAACTCAAAAAACGTGTCATTTCGTATTTTTTCCAAAACTCCCAGGAAGTTTCAGTAAAGCATCCACCACTTTACTGAATCGTGACTTTGACTATGTAAATAATTGACTTGACTACTTGACCACGAGGATTACTTTAAAGCTATTACTTTCCTATTGTGAAAATAAAAATACTTACGTTATTATTAAAATACTTGACACTGGCTATATGCACAAACCGTGCGAAGCCATAATTAAACGAAAAAAATATAATTGAGTTTTGGCGGGAATCCGATAGTGAGACGTTGTTGGTTTTGTATTATTAGCTCAAACTTGTGTTTCTTCGAGTGTTAATGTGTAATATTGGTGGAATATTAACCATTAAGTGTTCGTTAACGTGCACGAGTGTAGGCGAGTGATATAAACTCAAAAAGCGTGTCATTTCGCATTTTTTCCAAAACTCCCAGGAAGTTTCAGTAAAGCATCCACTACTTTACTGAATCGTGACTGACGATGTAAATAATTGACTTGACTACTTGACCACGATTTCTATAACATTGCTGTGACTTTCTTAATGTGATATTTAAGAAATACTTAAAATAAAATACTTGACACTGGCTATATGCACAAACCGTGCGAAGCCATAACTAAAACAAAAAAAAAAAAAATTATATAATTTTCTTTCTTGTATATTTTGATTGGTTTTGGTCAGTAACATTTAGGTACATGTAAATTATAAAACAATCTTGTTAAAACTCTACTAAGTCAAATATTAATTTCATTTGAGATTAAATAACTCTGGCCAATAATCGAATCCGTAAGTGAAATTTTAAAATCGATCTCAAGGAAATGAAAACCTTACATCTCCGGGAATATTTTAATGACGTCATTGACATTTGGGAGGCGTTTATAGCGGGTGATCCACTGGCGAACAAGCTCGCAGTGTTACTTGACAGGTTGGTAAATCTTGGAACCTCGCGTTTTATTACTATCCGTTACTTTAAATTATTGAATTCAGTCATTATGTAAAATATATTTTATAATGATATCTTTTTCACGACCTTTTTTGAGTAACCGCGTGCTTTTACAGACCGTCTTGGTGGTACAAGATAATATTCTTTGAGTGGCGTTATTTGTTTGATGGTAAGCGCCGTCCATACTTATATTGCCATATCTTGCGAATTCTACACTATTCGCTTTAAGACGCAAATGTCTGATCACAGTGCACTAAAATGTTTGTTTGTTTGTGAGATTGTGCTAGCCTCTAGTGTCAGAGTTTATCAGGCCACCCAAGGTTCTCTGACGTGGCGTCACGACAGCTATCAATCGACAACAACCGGTAATAACAGCTTAACGTACCTTCCGAAGCACGGAGCGATGGAAGTCCGTACATAACTTACGAAAAATCATGAACCTAGTATCAGAAATGGACTTGACAAAAGCGTATACTCGAAACGGACACACTTAGCTACAACCCCTATAAATCAGATACATTTAATACACGTTATGTAGGTGGTGCTCCAATAATTCGTGCGTCACTCTTAAATGTCAAGATTGGTTTGCTTTTGCATCAAAGCATTAAATTAGTGCTATCCTACTTACTCCTTTGTCTCTTTGTATACACTTGTCTCTTTTCTTCCCGGGATCTTCAGTTAAATTTCATATCTGTTGTTAGGTGATTAATCTGAGTGAAAAGACATCGTTGCGTCAAAACAGGTATCGTTGTATTCTAAACCGCACAAGTTACAGCTTGGTCACCGTCTCGCTCAGCATGCACTAAAATGACTAATGAGTTTGCAATCGGTCCATCTAACTCGCCGAGCTAGCTCGCCTGTGAATACCGCCTAGTGAGGATGATTTGATATTGAAAAGTTAATGAACTGCTCTCCAGTTGAAAATGAGTTTAATTGATACAATGTTGATTCAGACGGATTAATTCGCGACTAGAGGTGAACGTTTTAATGAATTCAGCTTTTGATGAGAGTGAGAGGATTTCCCCTAGCTTTGTCTAACTTCTCGTTCGACGTAGCTGTGTATAGAAATGATAATATCGTGATCATTACCCTAATCTGACCTTAGCGATTATGAAGATGAATAATCTGCTTGTCTCGTAGCAAAGTTGAAATACTATCTAACTATTATATACATAAAATATACTATTATAAAACTGTAACTAAGCCATGCCAGTACATTGAAGATAGTTTGCATCGGGACTGAAAAACTGCGGGACGAATTTTGGTGGGAGTTTCAGTGGTGTCAGAATTTGTCTGGCCGCCCAAGGACCTCTGACGTACCTTTACGATTAACGACTGCTATTAAGGAAGGTGAGCAGCTTGCAGATTAGTGCATGCCTCCTGCAGGGTTCCCGGTGCACGCAGGAACTGCGCCCTTTGTGACGCCACGCCTTCGCACTCCAGAAGCACGTGCGCGGCCGTTTCTTCTACCTCCGTGTACCATGTGTCTTCTACCATCCTCTGCATAGGGGCTGTCCGTGACACCTATAGCATATAGGTGCTTATTTAGGCAATATCAATAGATAACAACCAGGACCTGAAATACAAAGCCCGAGGCGGCTGAAACTCTCATAAAACACTTGAAAATGGCAATGTCCTGTGTTCAATGGTATAAAGTTCCCTAGATTTCGTCATCATCACTACAGTGACAAGTCGACAGCGGCTACTAATTACGCAAGAGCTAATGTCCATTATGTCTAATGTATTTAAGCTTCACATATCAAACCGTCTGTAATTACATTAAGGATCACTCTATTAGGCGGTTGTGTCTAACCAAGTGCTTAACTACGTTAGATTAGTGTAGTTGTCATCTTATCTTTCCGCTATGAAGATGGAATGTTAATTTTAATACTGTAATTGTTACTAATAGTATGAAAACGCAAATATCTTAGTTTCTACAAGTCGGCTTTAACTGAACGGATTTCGATAAATGTTGATAAGTCACAAAATGAAAAAGAAGAAAACAAGAAAATGTAGGAAATCTAATTGGTCTATTAAAACTATCTTGCCAAAAACATTGATTGTTGTAGGACATCAGATTATAGCGACAAGAACAGAAAAAGAAGAATAAATTATTAAGAACAATTGAAAGAGAAAAACACTTTTGTGTTTTCAATGTTCTTGTGAGCAAAACGAAACCTAAGTTTCACCAATGAAGTGTTTCTTCAGTTAATATTCGGAGATCGCCCGGCATCAATTATAGACGTTGTTAAGGCAGTGAACAGACGCAAGAATGTTTATCGGCACATTTATAACGGCGCGCCGCGCTCCTCTTGACAAATCTGCCTCGCTCACGCACACCCAAAGCTGAAGACAGATGGGCGGAGGGACGCATTTGCCCGAAAAGGATATGCGTACTCATTTAGGCCTTGCTCAAATAGGAAAGTTCATGACCACAAATTTGCCTATTGTTTTGAATGCTTTACATTTTGAAATACTTAAAGCATCCTTTTTTAAGAAAATCAAGGTGGGTTGCAGAATCGTGAGGGTGGGGAAACCTGGTGATATAGAATATAGGTGTCCGTCATACTGTTATCTGCTTCCGCGTAGTATTGCTCACTCAGTACCTAATAATAAAGTATCATCATCAAACTCGTCAGGGATAAAAACGATTAACATCTCACCGTGCCTAATTTGCGTTACAAATGCCCTCGCCATCGATTCATCAGGAATTCTTTTCTTTCTTACACCCCAATTCTGCGCACTCCATAAACATTGCCAACAGGAACCTAATCTCCTGCCCTTACCCTGCACGAAAATAATCCCAAAGGGATTAATTCTGCTGCTAAATTATCCCTAAGTCCGCTTTTTCCAAACTCGATTGTCTATGGAGCGTATTGCGGGAGCTTGAGATAGGTAACGCTCCTAAGGGACGGAAGACAGCTGTCATATTAGGCTGGAAATAAGAGCTTTGCTGGATTTTAATTCTATTATGCCCAGCCGGTCTGAGAGAGGGATTAGTTCTGCTCTGGAATCAGAAGTAGATACCTGACGTGCTTTTCATATTCTGTCGTATACCTTGTATGCGAAGAACGCGGCGTGAGAATGAGCTAGTGAGTCTTCGTTACTACTACAACTTTCTGCCCCACGCGTATACACGCGTTTTATGTTTACCTACATATTATTATGTATAGGTACGCTTCTTGTTAAAGAAGTAGAATTAATTGACACAGTCATTTTATTAGCGGCGTTTATGGCTTATGCTAATGATACAGTGTAGACGTATAGTTACGCTCTACAAACACAAGCACTTGTTTCTCAATTACTATTTTTGTTTAAAATTGTTTTCATGAAAAGCAAAGTAATTATAATAACTGAATGAAGCCGCTATGCTCATTTATCACACAAATATTAAGAGCTAAACCCTGACAAAAAATGTCTCTTAACACCCCCAACCTGTAAAGGCACTATTGACCCACGTCAAACGCCGGCTCCATAATCACATAATATCTATTTATACCAGCAATTGGACTTTCCCGGAAACTTCCCGGCAGGAAGCACTGGTTGCCGATAATGGGAGCCCTGAAGGATGGTTTCAAGATAAACTTGATTAGGAGCCGTCTTTGAATTAAGCGGGAAAAGGGACTCGCCTTCCTTAATAGCTTTAAAACGGTTTTTTGTTACATTATAAATGGAGCTTTTGTGCGTCGACGTGAGATGCGTCTGAGTGTTTGAGATAGCTAAAGTTGTAATTAAATGTTTGAGGAAAATGCTACTTTTGTGATGAAAATGTATGAGTGTTGTTACGGTTCTGGCGTGAGAAGTTGTTCGTATGGTTACCCAACATTTTATATCGGATGCTTTCTTCCTTATGGAAAAAGTTTTGGGTTTTCAACTATGTTCATGCCTTAGTTACAATACAGTGTTTAATCTGAAAGCTTAGATCGCATGAAGTGCTAATTGATTTGGGGGGGGATGAGTTGGGTTTTTACATTGGGAATATACCTCGTGAACCACATAAAAAGGTCACGTTCATCCTTTCTTTCGTTTCAGAGAAACAAGCCACTCAAAAACTGAAAACGGCTGGCGATGGTGGCAGGACACCGGCCTGCGCACCCTGAACCGGCGGAGGAGGGATGTCAGGGAGACAACCAAGTACATAGAAACCGCCCTGGTGATAGACAAGGCCATGTTCGACAGGAGAAACGGCAGCACCAGAGCTGAAATCGTCCACGATGCTATCCAAGTCGCCAATATAGCTGATTTGGTAAGAAAATTCCTATACATAAATAAAGCTATAAGACCATTGACTGGTTAACGGAAGCGGCAAACGTTCTATGGTGTTTTATAGACAGTTAAAAGAAACTCTTTTGAGACACTCTAAGTAGGCCGTATTATAAGTCTGTAAAACTCACTCGAGGAACTTGTTTTTTTCATGTTTTAGTAGAAAACGATTATTTATCCTTCTCGTGCAAGATTAATGAAGTGACTGTTAATGCTAGGTGACAGACCGTTGTACTTTGAAACTAAAATTCGTGTAATAATCATGCACGAATAGCCTTTCTTTAACCTTTTCGTGCCACTGAACAATATTCAACATATTCTAAACATCATTCTCCAATATGCAGATGAAATTGCTTTTCCCTCGCGTCCTATTGTAGCGACTACAATTTACTCTTCTCTATTATAGTTTGTTATTCTATGTCCGTCGCCGACCGTCCAGTGGAGAGGTTAAAGTAGAAATGGAGCATTTAATAAGGTTTTCTTGTAGTTTTCAAGGTTGAATGAAACCAAAAATTATATTACCTAACAGTCAAGTGGTAGGCTAGGTAGGTATATGATTTTTTTTGTTGTTCGAGTAGCTGTTATTAAATTTAGCTCTTGAACCCATAAAATTACTTTAAATCATAAATAGGTCGGTCCATTCGTAAATCAAACACTAGGTGTATTGCTAACAGAAAAATTAAGAACCACTTGTTATCATTCGAAAATGTACTTCAAATCTTATAATATAACTCCACAATGTCTGAGAATTACATACTTCGTCAGTTGTTATACTTACCAACAGAATATGCTATGAATTTCTGACCTTCAATAACAAACAAGAAAACTTACAAGTTCACCCTCTTAGATACGGCAAGGGCCTACATACAAATCTTCCCTAGGGGCCGGCCTACGAAAACGGCTTACAAGGTGGCGATAAAAACCCGGAATTACTATTACTATTATAGCATGACACTCGTACCAAAGTGTTATAAGCGCGAATAAACAAAACTGGTTCTATTACTAGTCCGTACTTCCTTACTTATTGTGTATCTCGACGTTATTGTTGGATTGTCGCCTGATTTAATACGGTCGCAGCTTAGGCGACCGCTAAACCTTCACGGTATTACCACAAAAGATAAGGCCAGAGTCAAAACAGAGGTTTCTAAAATGTCGTTCGATAAAATCGACCTCTATCACTCGCGGTTTCTTACTGAATCCTGGCATTCCTGATTATTCTACTTGTAAATTTCTTATTGAGTTAGAAAACGTGAGGGTTAGACGTTTATTTGTGGAGAAAATATTTAGATTTATCTGTTCAATAATTCTGGTCTACATTTTAAGACGGTCATTGCTGTTCGTGGAAATGACATTATATATCTTGCTGTATCTACACTTAGTTTAAACATACAGAAGTTGTTATGTCGGCAAAAGATCTTTTTGAAGCTGAAAGCTTTGCTGATTAGAGCCTGAATTTAGGGCTTTAAGCAACTGTAATGACTCTAGAAATCCTGAATTGACGTACATTTCTCAATGTATGCCATATTATTTTTTTCATGTAACATAATTCTGTTTTCTTTCATAGTTGCAATGTTCTATGTTACTTGTTTTGCAACTCTACGGCTGCGGCTGCTCAACCAGTTTCGCGATACTCTGCCCCAACATCAGAGAAATACTTTTGCATGAGTATGACGTATTCTTTTAAAACATGACAGAGAAACGGCTCGGCTTGTATGTACCCCAATTCTATAGTCGTTTAAGGGTTCCGTAGTCAATGAAAACCCTTATAGTTCCGTTATGTCTGTCACAAAGATAAATTAAGTTTTTTGAAAGTTCAAACTTTGGTTTATTTATTGAAGAAAAACAAGGTCATAATATATTATACAGTACGGTACTCATTACACAGTTTGTTTTAAGTAATACGAAAGGCAATTTCATAGGTGATTAATAGGCCGTCAAGCGCTTTAAAGTTTTAGCTCCTAAAAACAATACAAATAATACTTATAATTAAGTAGGTAATCAATATATTTCGGGTTTTCTTATGATTTTAATGAATAATTGTAGGGTTGATTCATCCATTATATCCAATCATCAATTGGGTCATCCAATAGATAGGAACTTATGAAGGATGACCGTAAACGTACAAAATCATTTTGTATTTAAATTGCAAATACAGTTTCCACCGGATTATTATTACCGTCGCCGATTTGAAGC
This sequence comes from Hylaea fasciaria, assembly GCA_905147375.1. Lineage (NCBI taxonomy): Eukaryota > Metazoa > Arthropoda > Insecta > Lepidoptera > Geometridae > Hylaea > Hylaea fasciaria. The sequence continues at coordinate 1,135,484 of LR990194.1, forward strand.
TCGCCTACTTTTTATAAAACTATTCACTGCATACTGAGAGCGCCGGCAAAGAGAGTAACTTAGTTATGGCGAAAATTGGATGCACTCGTACTGAAGCATATTTTAAACGCACACTTAGCTATTAAACGTTGCAAATGGATAATTTTATCTTTTGGTTTAAAATATCCACTTTAAAACTATTATTATTATTGTAGTTCTTCTTTTTTCGTTGTTCTTAGAATGTGAAAAATGCAATAAGACTTGTAGTATTATGGCATTTTACACATGAAAATAACTTGAAATAATTTTCAAATAATTTTTTTTGGCCTATGCTGTGTTTATTATTTCTAAAGCCCCCCTTTTTTCTACAGTACTTCCGTACCCTAAACACGAGGGTGTCTCTCGTGTACATCGAGTCGTGGCAGAGCGCCAACCAGGCGGATATTGACAGGAAGCAAGACATCACTCGCGCCATCCACAAGTTCAGCGACTACACCGCGAGGAAACTCTTCAACGTGGAGAAGGACACCACGCAGCTCCTCACGTAAGTGTCTATCTATCGTATACAGCACAGGTACACGTCGTGTCTAACGTATACAATGTACACAACGTGTAACGTGTCTAGTGCATACTAGTTTAAACATGGGTAGGGTATACGGACAGTCGGACATCACTGAAAATAGACTTAAAACTAAATTCGTCAATAACCCTCCTTTTGGGCAGTAGAAACACGACCATAAAGTATTTGAAATTTTTAGCAATGATATTCCAAAACGAACGAAAAAATGTGTATTTGTTGAATCTTAAAACGAATTATTCCCATTTCGAACGGTCGTAAACTCAGACGCGGTGTCCGAGTCGACAATCTTGAAAATTAATATTACAGATATCCTTTAATCCATAAAAACCTCTACCCGAAGCTTTGGCCATTTTGTTGAGGACAAAAAATGTTCAACCTAATTGTTCGTTATGTTTTGTGTTATGCTTATTGTTCGGAGCTTCGAACTAACAAGTAAAACTAAGAAGTCTGCATCGTCCTTAGAGTTGAAAATGCTGAAATACCAATTCTTAGCACTTGTTATGTCATCTTTTGAGAATGAAAGTACTGAAAGCAACGTCCCTGAAACAGGCCGAAGCGTTCCAAATACCATGCATATTTTTTCATCACTTCGTCAAGCTCCAAAGTTTTAAGCGGCAAGAACTCAAGCTGAAACATTCCATTACTTATTCCATTTCCAATCGTAATCTATAACGATCACATTTCCCAACGCATCTGTCGATTATCGCCGATTATTACAAATTATGAGTTCCGAGTTCGGAGATAATCGCTTCCTTCCCTCCCCCGTGTCATAATTCCCGACATCGACATCTGGGATCGCATGTCGGCCGGATTCGCGGATGCCGGTGCGTACGAAAATACGCGAATACGTGGAGTAACGCAAGTACGCGAAGTGACACGAGTATACGCGGAGTGACGCGTTTCCCTGCGTATCATTGATGCCGCGATTCCTGGTGTTACATACCTACTGCATGATTGATGCCCATAAAATATTTGCGGAACTCCCGTCTCGATACGGCACATGCGATTGTCCCTAGCCGCTGGGACGCGTGTAACTTGGTATCGGTTGGGCACCCTGTCAAACTTTGTGACGTGGAGTCATGTATCGATCGGAATTTCGTTACTGAAATACAAGTTTTCAAAATAATATTTCTGCTAAAATTCCGGTTGTGAAAACATCATTACATTCATTTCTGTAAAAGGTCTAAGTAAGTTATAACTTAGCAAACGGTCTGAATGAGTTATGTCGGAAAGGAGTGGAATGCCAAAATAATTTTCAAGTGTTTCAAAACTATGCTTTACTGCCTAAGAGCTTAATTTATTTCACGATTAATTTATATTTGGCCGAAAATGTTCTCCGCTCGAGCCAATAGGGGCCACTTAAACAAACCAAGCTAATGTAATAACCGTTAGCAGTCAAATTAAATAGAGCGAAGGCCGAACCCTTTCGCCGCCGCCGGGCTCTCGTCAGCAAACACGAGAATTTTATCCAATTTCTAGCTTCTTGTTTATGTAACCGGGGATAGGAGTCACTAACCGAAATAGCTGTGCGCAGGTACTTATACAAGTAAGGGTCATCATTAGATCACAGAGTGGAAAGTTCCTAGTTCGCTCATCCCTACGTTAGTTAAAGCACGTGCTGAGCATTAATGTTGAATATTGGTTGCCAGTATCAAGTGCCTATTTACTATCTAAAAAAAAAACTGAAACAGAAACGTCGCATTTCGATTTCACACCGAAAACCTCAGCGGCGCTATTAATCTCAGCCCCAATCTACAGCAACAGCCGTCAAACATTTTATCAAGTTCATCACCCTCACCTCAAAGTTCGGAATTACCCGCGCGCACTAATGCTCGCGTAATCTCGGATATCCTGCAATCGATGCTCGTCTCGACGCTCGTCCCGATGCTTGTCTCGACGCTCTCCCGAGCTGCGCCACGGCTCGGGTGGCGTTATCGTTACCGCGGTATCCGACGTTATCGCGACTTGTTACCAAGTTCGATCGACGCCAGGTTATGAGGAGGAAAATCTATCGGAACTTTTTTCGGGGTTTCTTAATATATTCATTTTCTTAGGTGTGCGGTTGAAGAATTGCTATTTACGTTAAGTCTGTCAAGTTTGCTGGCGATATGTGTTTCTTTGCGAATAGTCGAGACAGTAGAAAGTTACTGTCGTCGACTGCGTGGGTAGAAAGTGCGGTATGAGAATTATTTTGAATTCTCCATTTAAGCAAATGAGTTTTACAAAATATTATAAATCCTTTTGTTTAAGATAAACAAGATCCCAAAACAAGCATAGTATAGTCCTACGTATAATGCCCCACCCATTGTTACATTTTAACGAAACTACAAATACCAACTTGTTTATGTATTTTCAACCCTACACAACAAATTAGCGATTATAATAGCTACACCGAATGAACCAAACCAGAACATAGCTGCAATGTTGAAATTGTTTGAAAGTTAACACATTGTTCGGTTGTTTTGCGTTGCATTCCTGCAGCCTTTGCCGACTTTGCCGTACTTCTTTGTAGAAAAGAGGCAACTCCGAGCGTGTAGCGTTTGCAATGAGCTCGCCTGGAATGCAGTGCGTACTCAGTTTATAAAACACATGCACGATGTATACACATACAGTGTACAGTCAGTGATAATTCTGAAATTGACTTTAAAACAATGATTCCCATAAAATATACTAAAACTAAAATGATTGGTAGAATCATGGTTTATAGTTGCTTAAACTCACCCTGTAATATAACGAGGACCGTTATTATTTTTTGCCCGTGTTATGGAATAGTATTTTAGTCACTAACTGGCTTTACCAGCTTTCGAATTACTTTGCATAATTAGACATTTTAACGTGATCAGCGAATACTTTTACTGACTGTACCACCAGAATAATGTTTTGTCTATATGCTAATACTAAAACTGCTTGGTTTTGGTCTGACTCCCATTTCTGATAGAGACGAGTCCTAGACAAATCCACCAAAATTATTGCCCAGTACAAGGAAACGGTACGTAAAGATAACATAATAAAATGCAATTTGTAAAGACAGATTAAAAATAATGTTGACTTGCTAAGTAAATGGGTCAGTGGATCACAAAATTAATTAAGGAAATCTTTTCAACTTATTTTTTCCGCTGAGATACATTTTCCTTTATACATTTTGCACATTTAAATACAAACCCTCAGCTCAAAAGCATAACGCCAAATGTTATTCAGCTTGGGGTCCCATAAAGCCCCACATATGGCTTTAATCTCTGTTCTTCGAACTTACCCCTCCGAGGACCAAATATTATCATTTTTATGGCCAATGCGACTCACCTAATTGTTTTAAAATGCCCCAAATCGGATAGAATGGTGCTGGTAGGATGTTTTTTTCCTAAAAACGATATTTATGTGGAAAATACCGCAAAAAAATTGCTGATTACAATTTTATAACAATCAAACTACTCGTGTACAATAGCGATAAGTTTTATGGTATCTGTACTTCGCGTCGGTTTAGTCAGCGTCGTCGTCGTCAGTGCTAGCGTAGTTGTCGGCAGTGGCAGCGTCGTCAGCATCAGCTTCATCAGCGTCGTCAGTGCAGAAGGCGACCGAGCTGGAGTTTCTAAAATCTGTCCTAAAAGTCATATAATGACGTCACACACCGTGATAGTCCACGCGTACACGATACAAGATATTAAGACTTTTGTTATGACTGTACTGCGTTGGTCCCTAAAATACTAACCCATAATACACGATATCCACCAGCTGGTCTCGTTGTTATAGATTGCTAGTAGTCATAACGCTCGAGCGACGTGATGAACTTCGACACTAGAGGTTGGCACACACCATTCTATAAACATGCAGTCCACATGTCACCAGCTAACCAACATGTAGTACCGCATGCATTGTTGAACTTCTCACTGGTATAAATCCCGAATCCCGTAGTGGGCCCATTAATATAGTGGGCCCATAGTCGCAAAGCTCATAACGCTCGAGCGACGTGACGAACTTCGACACTAGAGGCTGGCACACATCATTCTACTCGTATAAACATATAGTCCACATGTCACCCGCTAACCAACATGTAGTGCCGCATGCATTGTTGAACTTCTCACTGGAATAAATCCCGAATTCCGTAGTGGGCCCATTAACTTCAATAAACGAGGCCAGAAAACGTAACTCGTGAATTATAGACGCTACATCTACATTAATAACTCCACGTTCCAATAGTACCTACGAAGTTATAGTGGGAAATATTTTACACAAGAGAGTTGTAGAGCCGTGTGCAGAATAATATAAAAGCAACAACTTTACTGTTTGCTAGAAATGCAATTACACTTTTTGATTAATAAGTTACGTTAGTATAAGTAGAGTTCACTTACAGATGTGTACAAAATTAACCATTGAATCACTATACAAAATAGAACCTTCGCAACTTTGGCCCCGCAGTAGTTTTGTAAGTTGTGTAGGTTTTTATAGCTCCGCACATCGCGCTAGATATCGATAACCCAACACAGGCTGACCTATACTGACCATCCCTGACACCAGAAACTGGTACTACATCGTTAAACAAACAAAATTCATAAAACTTATTCAATGAAACATTTTCTACTAAAATATTATTTTTTCTTCTTATCGCACTCTTCTACCAGTGAGTTCTTGGACCAGTGTTGAAATGGAAACATCCTTTTTCAAACTCAAACCATTCCTAATCAATTAATTATAGTTTGTTTTCTTTTATGGTTTAATTTGTTTATTAGAATGAAGTGTTTGACTTGTAAAAGTGCGATTTTATTGCCTATTTACAATAAATGATTTGACTTTGACTTTGACTTCTACTTCAGCACTAACTAAGATCATACTCCTGTACTTTCGATAGCATACTTCGAACAGTCCATTTTAGACGTAAACACAGTCGGGCCATAGTTTCCACAATTCATTGCGCATTGCGTATATTTTTTGTATTCTTTGTCCATGCTTGTTTTCTCACATTTCGTGCTGTCTTTTATAACTTCAATAACACTATTTTTATGTCCCACAGTGGGCTTATATTTCCGGGGGGAGAGTCGGGTATATCCGTCCCGGATACGTTGTGCACGCCCAAGTCGGTGGGCATCTCCGTGGACACGAACACATACGAGCCTCACCTCCTCGCCGGCACCATGGCGCATATGATTGGACATAACATCGGTACGTATTAATTAATAGCGAATTTTTAATCAAACATATATATTTACTAGCAGACACGGCCACGCGTTGCTGTGGCTAAGGTTTTTGTTATTGCGACTATAAATTGAGATGTAAGCTACCCTATCTTTCAAGTTAGATCAAACTGCACGCGCTGTGCAAATTTGATTAAAATCGGTCAAGTAGTTTAGGAGTCCATTGAGGACAAACATTGTGACACGAGATTTATATATATTAAGATTTACACTAAATTTATTCTTACCTTATCTACACCTCAGAAACCAAAATGACATCAAAAAATATTAAAGTTTTTATACATCTAAAGTTTTTGTACCCAATTTATATAAAACTGAATGTTTGGTTTATTTGGCCATTTTTTATCCGTTTTATCCATTCTCACGAAAGAATTTCTTTTTTAATACCTACTTTATAAGCTAGCATTTGACCCCCATTCACTCCCCACTCACTTAATGACAATGTGGTCGAAGATCGCAAAATGCTCAGCGTATAATAAGGCTGGCTGGTCAAAAACCGCTCTTGAAACACCCCGTTAGAGACTCAGATTTTCTACTAACCGAGCGGGCTAAATGACGGGTAACAGATTTTTTCAATAGAATAGCTTTGCGTTCGACCACTATCTTACCTGATAAAGTGACGATGAGATGGTGCACGCTCTAGAAGTAACCTGTACCCCTAGTATGAGTTTTACTAGCTCGACATAGTTACGCGTCAACTAGCGCTTTCGTATGAAGATCCTGTACCGCCCCTACCGGCCGCGTTTATGAACGAAAAATCTTCATACAAAGCGCTACTAAGTCGGGCAAGTAAAGACTCAAACTCCGGGCACTGTTCACTTGCGACTACTGGTGCTGAATACCATCATGAAAACCCTTCCATCCCCCAGGCATGGGCCACGACGACGGGCGCGAGCAGTGCTTCTGCCGCGACTGGCACGGCTGCATCATGGCGCAGTCCATCGTCGGCTCCGACAACGTGCAGCCCTACAAGTTCTCCGACTGCTCCAAGAACGACTACATCAACGAGCTGAGGCTGGGCCAGGGGCTGTGTCTGCTGAACAAGCCTAATGAGGTAACGATGCTAATGAGCCCAATGAAGGTAATGGAGTAACGTCTAGGATGCGTAGGGTGCGTGGGACGGGTCACGAACGCAGGGGTACGATGAGCCAGTGCAAGATGTCGCATTGTGAAGTTCTAATGGGGATAATAATATTAAATTTTTGAATATATTTTTTCAAAACGTAGGTTTATTTATTTATTCTGAGTACCGCTTACAGACAATTTTTTTTAAACGACTTACAGACATTAATTTTCACTTGCACATCACATGACACCCAGACCAGAAACAAATATTTTTAAATTGTATACCAGTATATTACAGCCAGTTAGTACTTAATTTTATATTTGATCAAATCTATGGTACTATGGACGGACTTATCTGTAAAAGCAATCCCTTCCCGTCAACGTTTCAAATGAGTCAAATAATAAAACGTCCAATATCTTATCAGATATTATGATAACATATTGGACGTTATTTGAACATACAAGAGTTTGCGTCATAGGCCACAATCTTTTCGCTCTCTTGGAGTCTGACGGTGACAACAGTACTGAGCTATTCAGACATTTTTGCCGACATCAATGTCCATAACAATAAACTGCCACTGCGAGTATCCGTCCAACAGTGTTCAGCTAATAAGCCCTTACGTATTCAATGTCTTCCTTACAACCCAGCAGCTCAATCACAAATCCGGTTTATAGGGGCATCTCATTACCATAAGATCGGCCTCGGTGTGTCGCCGCCCTTGAACTGTCTCGGCCTCTTTATCATGTTTTCACAGTTGGTATCATGTATATTGATCCATAGTGAAGGACCTACGGCGCCAAGTTTCGACATTTCACTGGCTTTTTTTCTGTTAGCAACAGGGAGATATAAAAATAACCGCTTTTAGTTGTAATTTGATTCCTTAGCTACGTTACTTGTACTGAAATTGGAATTAATAATATTTTGATGTACGTCATCGAGTGACAGTATAATACGAAATTCTCTTTTTTACTTCTAATTTTGATATTAATTTCTGATAAAAAAAAACCCGCTTATTACCAGTCTTTGAAACTCAATTGGATATCAAGTTGAAATCCATCCGAATCTAATTATTATTTGAATAGTTTTATTCTAATATGCGAGGGCTATCCCTAAGGTGGTAAAGCAAGCTTCACTTCCAGTGGCAAACGTCAACTATTGCATGTGAATATACATAAATAAATTTTGAATCATCATATCACTAGAATGCAAAGAACCCAAAATAAATAATCTATTTCAAGTACCTACTGTAGCGACACATTATTGCGTTTGCATTGCATTCTGCTGACGCGAGTTAATGCAATGCAAGGTGCAGGTGGGGCGCATCAGTCGTCACCCCCCGGGCACGATAGGTAGACGTAGTTTCAGTAATTGATTGATTAATATACCGCTTGACCTACTTAAATAGTATTTTCTTTTCTAAACGCCATGTTAGGAAAGAACGGACGGGAGATAACTTAGCACCGAATCTCTCATTCTATTTAGGTAGATATTACACACACACTAAAAGCGGTAAACTGGTGACCCCGCGAACTTTGCAAAATTTTATGGTGACGACTCACTTTATATTATCTATCGTGCCCCGGAACCTCGCCGAACACAATGTTATTCAGTGTTCGGTGGACATTTCAAAATTTTCGTGCTACTGATTGTGATGGACTAGTGGATTGTTGCTGTGATTGTGGACATTGGTGCTTAATGCTGTTGCCTGCAACGCTACCTGGATAGGGCCCCGCGCCCGGGCGGACACCTAGCCCGGCGCCCGCCCCCGCTACCCAGGCGAAAGAAGGAGGTATGCAGAGATGGCCGCCATAACAGTTGAGTTCCGGAGTTTTGGACTGATCACCCGAGGCTCTGGTTTCTACAGACAGAGGCTGTCCTGGCGCCGCAAAACTATCGGACGATGCCAACATCCAGCATGAGACATGTCGACGGTGCGAAGCATAACGATAAGACGATGATACGGCCAATGAAGCGTACTTGAAATGTAAGCTGAGTCTTCAGGACGCCGCGAATTTCAACTTATCCCGTGCCAGACATATTACCCTAGCTCTTATACAGTCAATCGCGAACTGTTAGCCATTTTGTTAGTAATCATGGATTTTTTATTTTAGAAGTTAAAAATTGCAACCATCCAGTGTGCCGATTTTTACGTGCCACTCTGGTGATGCGACCCAAGTAGTTACGTTAACATTGTAAGGTATCTGCACTAGTATTATGCGACACATATTTAATTGAGAAGTGTCGACTGACAATACTAGACCTTATTTACCTTTTGCTTTTCGCAATTAGCTCTCAAGGCGATTTGGATACTACGTCATGAGTGGATAAGTTACCAACTGTATTATTGGAACTCGGAACCACGTTACGTAGTGAACCAATCTTAGCGCCGCTGAATTAACGTACGGATGCACCTTGAGATTGCCGGGCGAATTACAGTTAGCGTACCTACTGATCGACTGGAACCGGCATACCAGCTTAATAATGAGCATACGGATTCTTCCGCGGACGCTCATCGTAAGCAGGATTTTGCAACGTCCATGTACGCTCCGGTCGCATCTAGCGTTTCTAACTCTACGGGTATGGTGTATATAAACAAGCCCGGTATTCTTGTCTAGATACGTAAAATACACTTACCTACTGTTTATATTATGTATAACATTTTTATTCTTTTACAAGTATTTTTGTACAAAACTGTTGTTATTTTATTTTGTTACGAAATAATATGTGTTAAGTATAAAATGTATGAGGCATAAGTATTAGTAGGCAGATAGTGAATTTGTTTTTATTTCGCAATTATTGTAACGTTACACTGTATTGACAGAAATCAATATGGTAATATGCTGAATATGCTTTGCATAGTATGTACCCATGTCTTTTCTGTTCAATGTTTAATGTGTTAGTTTGTATTTTGTTATGATTGCGAAACTGTATCTAGGCTAAGATAGTTTACCTGAAGGTATAGGGATTTCTAATGTACCTACTTCGATGTAAACCAGTATACCAATTTTGTTTTAAACCTACTTTGTAATTAAACCATGTATTTATATTTTTTATTTGGCTTCGATGTAATTCTGTATATTTTTATATTTGGTATTTTAATCAGAAACGTGCCCTAGTTGTTATTTAATTTAAAATCAATTTTATTGTAGGTATTTATAATTATTGTGACACCTGTAGTGCATATGCCTAGGTAGTCGAGCGCACCTGACAACACGGCTGACAATCGTATCGAATTACTTCGGCATCAGCTATTTAGCCGTCGCGCAATGACGATAGCGCCCTGTGCAGAGCGATACGATTTTTACGCATGTATGTTTGTGATGTCGTCTTGTTTTTTGTTGTTGTTTTATTAAATACCTTATTTTTTCAAAAAGGGGGTGGTTGATGTAGCGACACATTATTGCGTTTGCATTGCATTCTGCTGACGCGAGTTAATGCAATGCAAGGTGCAGGTGGGGCGCATCAGTCGTCACCCCCCGGGCACGATAGGTAGACGTAGTTTCAGTAATTGATTGATTAATATACCGCTTGACCTACTTAAATAGTATTTTCTTTTCTACTTCTAGATAACTTAGCACCGAATCTCTCATTCTATTTAGGTAGATATTACACACACACATAAAAGCGGTAAACTACGAATCACCATGAAAAGTTACAATCGAATTCGTATTTGAATCACTTCCTGGGACTTTGCACTCAACAGTTGTAAAATTAATCCAGTAACTTCCAAAGTACAACAAACCACCAAAAACATATTTCCGCGATATTGTAAAAAATGAAATGCTAAAAAGCCGCACAAAACAGCTAGCAGGCAACGGAAATCGTTCCCTTTAACCCAAATGCTAAAACTTGGCAACTTCCAACATTAAACAGTGGTTCTATTAGCATCAACAAGTCCAAAAATGGATAAGTTTCGGATCTGAACACGATTCCCAAATCACATAGAAAGTTGCGCTCTCGACGAACAGCTTTGTTAACTCACTGCATTTTAGATTAACCTGGTACTAGCCAGTTTCGTAACCCTGCAAAGGTAGTGTTGGGGCAAGACATAGAAACATAGCCTCAGACTTGTTTTACACACACAATAATTATGTGACTATGTTTGTAACGGCTTTGTAAAAAACGGCTCTTGCAATTTAGTCCGTCAATTTAGTCAGGTTAGTTAGTCACAATTTAGCAATTGAGTCACGGTGCTAGGAGTTTAGAAATAGCTGTGCTGCTCTTTAAGAAGAGACAAGTAAATTAGGTGAATCAAGTACTTGAACAAGGGTACAAATAGCTCCATGACGACAATTAGAGTAAAAGAAAGACGTTCCCATGATCACAGATTCAAGTCCTCTTGGCACTCGTCTTTTCCAAACCAAAACGTAAACTTAGTTATTCGTCTAGCTTACCGTAATGCATATAAACAAAAATGATCATGAATCTTCAATCTCAGTCCTTATAAGTCGGCCCACGTCCCAGCCCTACCGCGCTGTAAGCCCGGCCGCCGCGCCCGGCCCGGCTCCCGGCTCGGCGGCTGCGGCGCCAACTCGGGCGCGTCATCGGCACACTTTCCTTATTAACACGCCACGGTTCATCCGAATGCAAAACAGATTTCCACGTTGGAAATTAATCAGAGCTCCGCCGTATTGTTCCCCGTCGCTGCCGAGGCCCACTCCTTTAATAAAAGTTATGGAAATGCGGGCTGCCCGCTCGCGGAATTATCTCTTCGTTTGCGAATATATAATAACACGGACGAGTCTCGGGACGGTTTATTGGAATAAATTTACATTAGGGTGGAGCGCGGTTGTATGGAAAATTATTTTTATCCAGATTTTCTTTCGGGCCGCTGCGGAATGGATGCTCTAAAGCCTACTGATTAATAATACCAAATATGGACTAGGGTTATAGTTTTAGAAATACTGCCCCCGAGCCATTACAAATTTCAGAAATTACAAAAAAAGATAATTTTTACGTGTCACTTTTTAATCATACAACATATAAATTATTAACTTCAATTGATTTAAAACAATAGCCAACGATAAATTCAACATGATAATATCCTAAAGTTTTAAGAGTATACTAAATAACGCGCCAAAATATTATACTTGAGCGAGCCTATTTTCGTAGATTTCATAAGAAAAGATACAGAACTTTAAAAAAAAATCATGGCAATCAGCTGTGATGGATCTGCTATAATACCGGCTATAAATCAGGTATTATCCAGTTACTTTATGGCAAGCTACAACATCCACTTCAATGGCTCGTATGTCGACTTCATGGCAACGAACTCACTTTGAGCATCTAGATGAAACTGCAAGAGAACCAAAAAGTTTTAGCGGAAAGGTGGGACGGAGTCTGAACAACTGTGAATTTCTCCCGGTCACAACTTTTCATGCAATCGAATACATATTACCAAATATAACGAAATCTCGAGTAGACCTTAGTACCGACCAGCTATACTTGCTAGAGATTTGTCGTGCGATCAACGGCGGTCATTGCAATCCAAAACTTAGCCAAATGCAATCATGGGAAAATCTGTCACTCACGCTGGTTGACAATAGCCAACAGGATTCTTAGGGTATATGTTTCTACTTCGTCGTAATTAGAAAATCTCATTGTTTTAGCAGAGTTCGTGATCAAGGTGTACGCGCTGATGTGGTTTCAGATAAAGACCCAACCTTAGTGTACCTATTAATGGAGCTCAACGCGTATTTGAGCCCATTATGCTGTCTCGTTATCTGCCTGAAAACTTAAAGAAGGTAGTGGACCCAGTGATTCAACGGAATGGCTATTTTGACCACTGTGAAAACATAATAATAGCAATGCTATACGATAACGACGGCACATAAAAAAAAACTCGCTCTGAGAAGTATTCTTAAAATTCGGGAGAGGTCAGCGTTCACACCTAGTAGGGTGTTTCAAGTGCCAACATTTAATTTCGAAGCAAAGGACTAGGCGGACTTGATCGACTGGAAAGTGATTGCGGAATCACCGCTGATCATGCAAATACCAACTGCCGTCATTTCCAAAGCCATTTTGGACCTCAATAGCTTAAATGCTACGAAATTTTTGGACTTCCAGCGCATACCTTGTCACACGCAAGTTACAGAAAGATGCATAAAGTTGATAACGTAATCATGTTCTGCTACCTACTGCCCAGAACGACGTGAAGGATACATTACAAATAAATTGGAGTCATGCCGAATAATGCCCATATTCGGGTCAAAGAACCATTACAAACTTGGGTAAAATTTCGTTATCTTTCAATTCAATGTTATTTCTTTGTTGCCGATTATTTTATGTAATTTTGCTTTTTATTACTACTTTGTGTTTTAAAACAATGTATTATAATATTAACAAAGTCGTTTTTATTTAACGAAAGTACTTTTATTCCTCGACGAACTAAAGTTAATTTTTGGCATTTTTTCCAAACTTCAAGTCCCTTGGGGCAGTATTTCTACTCATAATACATTGATTATGTCATATTGACTTAATATCGTATTAACATAGAGCATCCATCCCGCAGTGGCCCAAAACGAAATAAGAAAAAATAAAAAAACACTCCACCCTAATTTACATACCGCCGAATGATAATGCTCCTTGCTTCTCCCACTTCGATTCTGTACGTTTACATATTTATCGGGGAGATGGTTGTGACGCCGCGGCTGTTTCTCGCACTCGCGCTGGTTCCCGAAGCGCGATGTAAATTTGGTGTGGTGCCGAGGTTTACATCGCCGTTGATCTTTGCACGTCGGTGCTGCGACGCTGAAATGTTTTTCTTGTACAATGATGCATTTTTTATAAGCACATCCACGCCTTTTGGCAGGATTTGTCTTCCTATATCCGTTCCCGTCTTATTTATATTCGAGTTGCCGGAATTGAGTTGGACGTGCCTTATCACAGTCGAACATACTGAACCTAGATAATATACTGTTCTTGTTCTGATTTCCTTTTCCAATTAGGACTATAGTCTATAAACTCCCCGCGGAACGGCGCCGGATGCCTGCTCATGCGGAATTCTCGCACAACTAACCGCGACGGCAAACCCTTCACATTACCAAGAAGTAAATTATCCCGAGGCTCGCAATGAATTTAATCAGAAGAAAAATAGACGGTGCGGGAAATAAAGTTTTCAACTTTCTCGCGAGCCAAGCGGGAGGTAACAAGATGAGCATTCGATAAACTGAAGTATTTTTTCGCATGAAAGTCGTAGAGCAAGAATTGTTTTCCTGGAGTTGAGCAGTAAGTTACGCAAGAGATTCTCTCTGTTGCCCGACTATGTACAAGTTGCGGAGTTATTATATCAAATGCCAACTAGGCAACTTTCAAACCGACGCAAGGAGCGTAGAGTATGAAGTACACCAACAATAAAATCTAACTTACGCTGATATTTTTTCGCATGATAATATTGTATTTCAATTTAACTATGGAGTGTATTAACATTCTATTACACGCTCTTCAGTGTTCATAGATTAAATATAGTATATTTTCGTAGAACAATAATTTGTATGCGTATCAGTGTTTTCTTTTCTATAGCTACAATATTATTATCTTTTTAACAACATGAGTTATCACGAACATCGAAAGAACGGGATGAAAAACATAGAGTTTCAAACCAGTACATGATTCCAGAAAAAAAATATGACCAATGGACCACGGCATAAAATTTTCTTTACTACAGTCTCCTTCTAACTTCATCTTTACCCAACAGCTGGTCATCCACCATCAGTGTGGAAACGGCCGCCTAGACGAGGGAGAGGAGTGCGACTGCGGCACCATCAACGAGTGCCAGAACACCAACCCCTGCTGCGACCCCTTCACCTGCCGACTCACCAAGGAGGCGCAGTGCGCTTCCGGAGAATGCTGCGAGAGATGCCAGGTGAGAAACAATACTCTGTGTGTCATTATTTTCAGTAACACAAGCATTATCAACAAATTATAGAATACCATTCCTTTATAGATTCCGGGTAAGATACCTTGGTATTCGGCTATCCAGTTACCGCTCTGAAGCAAAATGTATATTATTGTGATGTATCGGCAGTGTTAGCTTCAGTGCAAGTGTAGTCATCTATTTACATGGTATTCAGATGTAAGCACGTTCGTTGATTTAAAAAAATAAGTGCTGCATATCACTGGTAAGTTGTTCTTCTGTGGTGTACTTCAAACTTTGAACCGTGATAAACATAATTAACGTTTTTATAAATCTAACAGCCCCTGAATTCTTCTCAATTAGAGCTGAATCGCTGATCGCGTCTTCCGATCACAATCTACAACAGTATCCTGCAGGTAATTTGTAACATAATTATGTTTCTCTCCCAGCTAAAGCCCCGGGGCGTGACGTGCCGAGACGCGACGAACGAGTGCGACCTAGAAGAGACTTGCAGCGGCATGTCCGGCGCTTGCCCCCCTGATGCTCACCGCAAGAACGGCGAGTCCTGCGAGGACGGCAAAGGCTATTGCTTCGCGGGGCAATGCCCCACGCTCTCCCTGCAATGCGAAAGGATATGGGGACCAGGGGCGTTGGGGGCCGACAAGGAGTGCTTCGAGCAGTTCAACTCTAAGGGCGCCGTGACGGGACACTGTGGAAAAGACAATACTGGGAATTACATCAAGTGCGAGATGGAGTGAGTGGCATTTTCTGTCCTATAGACCACGTTTTCCTTTACCTATGCATGACCATCCAATGGATCTTAGAGGCGAAAAACTCTTGTAATGAATGACCTCAATCTGACGTTTCTAGGAACGTGAGATGCGGCTCCCTGCAGTGCCAGCTCGGGAACCGTTACCCGATAGTGTCGGGCATGGACGAGTACTTCACTAGGACCGTCATCAACATCAAGAGCACCGAGTACGAGTGCAAGTGAGTACCGGACTTTGAATGAGTTAGTTCCACTCGGTCACAAGCCCGATTCGATGATATTCATGAGATTATCTGTCACGCAGTGTCTATCGTAATCACGGGCTGCAGTTTTAAAAGCCAGTCCCATTCTAGACTCGGCATGTTTCTCTTTTTAGACCATTTCACTTTACTCCAGGTGACAGTGGTCAAACTATTTTATGACTGATCCGAGAATCCTCTGAAGTGACACATAGGTTATAAAAAAATTATGTCGTTCATAACTTTATGCTTATGTGTGGATGAGGTTGATAGAAAGGCTATAGTGGCTACGCTGCAGATATCAAAAATAGTCACTTAGATACTCTGGAAACTTAAAAACATAGTCTTTTATTAGGCTACTGATTGTTTGGTGCAATCTCTTTCTGCCAAGCAGTCTTCTAAAACCTCTACCAATTCTAAAACCATTCAACAAGACGACCAACGTTTCCAGAGCCACGACGGGTCTCCCTAAGCACTCGGAGATAGCTCCACTGGGGCTGGTCCGCGACGGGACCCCTTGCGGAGACAACCTGGTCTGCGTCAACCAGAGCTGCACCTCTATCTTCCCGTTCATCGACCACACCAAGTGCCCCACCGACCACAATAACAACGAGTGCTCCGCTAAAGGGGTAAGCTTCTCGGCATCTTTCTTCTTCGTTCTTCTTTATTTCATTCTTCTTCTTGTCTTTACTGTGCTACGAATCCAATTTACTGGGATGTAAAAAAATGTACTATTAAATTTCTTGTTCAAATAACCGTTTAGACTAGCAGGGTTACACTAGCGTCGGTTGATGGTAAGCATTTTGATATTTGATAATTTCGTTACTGATAGAACTATGAAGCGAATCCATCACACACACTACAAGTTTGCTTTTTGAAATGAACATTTTCAAATAAAACTGTCATTTAATTCCATTCATACTGAGCGGTCGCTTGGTTCCATTGTTTATGTTTGAATTCAATTTCGAAAATCGACAAATTATTCATTTTTATTTCACCGACCGACTGCCCATTCGCTGATGTGAATTCGCGTAGGTACCTTCGAACTAACGGGCATCGAGTTCTTGTAGTTTCGATATAGCGTACATCGGTATTTAATACTCCGAACTAGTGAAAAACAGTCTTTGTCGTCGTATGGCCGAAGCAAAGTTCATAATAGTTTGAGTGCCAGGATAGTGGCTATTAAATTTTTGCTCTACAAGCCCGCGGCGAAACTTGCTAAATAATGTAATGATGGCCCCTTATTGCCACGACTTTTCCAATGAGTACGTAAGTAATGTGTGTATAGGAATACAATTTTAACCCTCAGTAGACCAAGTTCAGGAAAATAGCGGAGCCAACACTGCCATCAAAATAAACTTGATATTTTACAGGTGCCTAAATACCTACTTACTCGTACCTACATATATTGTTTGATAATCCCTCGCGAGTATTCACATGATAGATTCTCATGATGCTTCAGACGTTTTAAGAACGATAATAATATGGATTTTTATTATTATTTATTTATTTACTAAGCAGAATAAATAAATAAAACGTAATAATTTAGTAACACCTATGTTGAACCTCTAAAATATTATTACGGAACAAAAATACTATACGGAAACCTAGTACTAGGTCTTTACTCACCTTTTGTGTCACAAAAGCATACTGGCCCATACAAACATAGCAAAAAACAAACCAGTGTTGCCCTCATTTTCCACACATAAATGAAAATGGCCGGTAAGTAAGTATTTAAAGTTACTAGTAGCAATATCACTTGCCTTTATTTGGCTACCGGCATGCAATGGGGGTCGTTGTGCGCGATTGGTGATCGTGGTGGACTGTTTAATGTAGTGAGACCAGGTACGGCGCTAGGAGGACCAACGGGGGCGAAGCTATTCACGAAAACTCTTATACACCTGTCAAAAAAACGGACAGTGTAAAAGACAGGTAACATCGATTGTGTTTAATTTTAATAATAATTACAATTATAAAACAGTAAAATTATCATTAGCTTTTTATATACCCGCTGCTGGTATTTTCTGAAGCCTTCATACTAAAAATAGAGAAAGTTATCTTCACTATTTTGAGTGTTTGCCCAACACTTACCAACAGCTTGAACTTGCATCAAGATCGATATTAAATCAATTGGTCCCAAATGGCCTCGCCCTGAATCCACCCCGGCAGTGCTTACTACAGCGGATGTGCGATCCCTTGCACACACGTTAGTACAATTGGTAATTAAAGCCTCGATTAAAATGCCTGAGCACCACTCTCCCCGAACGCTGATCCAGAATTGAATTAAAGTAAGTAATTATAGTATTTAAAATTTTAATTAGTAATCAGACATAATATGCCGGGCTATTTTCGGCTATGTGCCTTCAAAATAATGTAGGTACGCTCCTAAAACGTTTTTAAATAAAAACATCCTTTTTTTTCAAACTCAAACCATAATCAATTATTTAATTTAATGTATCATACTTAATGTTTTTATGATTCTCTTTGTTAACGAGAATTAGCTGTTTGACTTGTAAAAGTGCGATTTAATTGCCAATTTACAATAAATGCTTTGACTGTGACTTTGACTTTGACTTACAGTCATAATAAATAGGTACATTAGGTAGTGGCAATTTCAGTATGTGAAACGTTTGCAATGCTTTTTTAGCGTTCAATATGTAGCGGTTTTCCAACTAGCGTATAGCCGGGGTTGGTTAAGATTTTGGAATACCGTCCCTATTCCGAACATATTATACGGTTTATAAAATTATCACCGTAAACGACGCTCCGAGTAACATTTACCAGGATTCAAGTTGTATGTAGAGTAAACGTAGAATTCTGTCACACAGCCCAAGTCATTATAATGAGCTGTTTTAATTCAATTTAATTTAAGTGGCGGTCCAAACCGAGTTCGGACATCGTTAATTATTATTACGAGTATAAGCGGGTGAGCGTGCACCGCTACGAATGCTGCGGTTACCAGCTCAGCATAACTAAAAATGTCACATAGGACGCCCCTTATACAGTATTTATTATTTTATTGATTTGTTATTTCTCCTAATTAAGTTTAATTATGGTGTTCAATAAAGAGTTATTGTATTGTTTCTTTTGCATCTTCAACGAAAAGAATGTCTTTATCAAATTTCATAATCGGATGGTTGAGTGTTAAATAATGTAATTAGTTATTATTTATTTATTTATTAGTTTACAATGTTTATCCTTGTCATCTACTTACCAAGTAATACGACGATAACAAATACGAAATACTAAACGATAGATGCAAACTACTAATATAAAAATATCTAAGTAATGAACACTTAATTACGGTTTCATCCCATTCCACGATAGCTAAAACTTTGACACGAAAAAGAAAGCAAACCCACCTACCCAATTTCCCCCTTCCCCCTTCCCCACTTCTGGGAAAACCCCTCCCTAAATAAACTATGCATTACATATTACCTTAGTTTATAGCACCCAAACCGGTAATAACTTCAGACGAACATTAAATATGCAAGGGTGATAATAATATAATAAAACGCTTCAACTTGATTAGTTGGCTCTTCTAAAACACCTTATGATAATAGCAGTTATGAAATAAAATAACGACTTAATGTAAATTCATTTGAACTTATAAAACGCGAGTAATTGGTAGATTTAACTATTTCTAAACAATCCTACGCTTGTATAAGACAAGTGGTGTAATCGCGGGTGTTGCTGTACCTATACTTATATTTGAGTAAGATTACATTTAACAAAAAAGCGACATTAAATCACGGAAGCAGTGTCACAGATCAACTTTTAACTCTGTGCTCGGAGGCCTAAGTGAATCTGCGACAGACTGCAGGCAGGCCCGAGTCTCGCAAATCGAGTTGCGCCGCGCTCGGACCTCGAAGTCAACCTAGCTACTCATACCTCAACCCGGTTATACGGGCGGATTGTTCATTTCGAATTTATGCTGGATGGGTCGCCGATTGTATAGAGAACGATAGCTTTATGAGGAATTTCACCTACCTATAAGGTTTCCTTCCGCACGGACCGGTGTCTGCCCAATTTGTATTTTATACAATAAAGAAGGAAAGCGTGAATTTGTGCGAGGTTTTCGTTGAATTTGTTACGATTGACGACGTAACTCAATAACCAAAAACTCCCTACCTCTTTGAATAGTTTTAGAAAGGCGGCCGAGTAAATGAAGTGAGTTTATTTATTTCAGACTATCTATATACGTGAACGTATGTAAAACTAATTTATTTAAATAACAAGCGATCCGCCCCCGGCTTCGCATGGGTAGCACCAAATATCGACCCAGGATGACTTGTTTCTTTGTAACTTAAGTGAGAGCCAAAACGAAAAAAAAAGGTGTGCCAGCAGAGTTAATACTAAAGCAACGCTATAACAAAAAAATAATCACTAAGACCGGTTGACAAATGAGATGTGTTTAGACGTTTTTTCCCCCCAATAAAAGAACAATGATAATTTTAATTTGAAATTCTTATTTTGGTTTTGGTTTGGCATTGACATTTTTAATATTTAATTCGTTGACATTATATTGTAATCTTCTTAAATTTAAATTCGTAATTATACCTACGCATAGTTACGTTTTAATAAATAGGTAATGTTTAATTTATAATTTTTAATGAATCCATCGAATATCTAAATAAATATTAATAATGTTGCACGCCATGGTCATGGTAGAATGTAAGGAGCTATGTCATATATTTATCATCTCTAATGTATACCTACCTTTGTACTTGCAATTAATGACTTTATTTGAGAGGAAGTAATCTCAGAATACAAGTAGAAAAAGTTGCATTGCGCTGAATATCCAAATCTGCTCTAATATACGTAGTTCAGTCTAAATCCAACTGTACACGTGTGTCCATAATTAACCACTCTGACGCTAACTCGTATAAAACTTCCTAAATCATCTCCTAACTTCGGCGCTACAGCGAACCTGCATATGTGGCCAACTGCATAATTTGGACTTATCCAGGATTCTACCTAATATCTGTCGCATGTAAAATACCAGCACCACAGAGTCTAACAACTTCATAAATGCTGTTAACTTGTTACTCTATAGAATATCCTGTGCCGAATCTACGAGCTTTGATTAAAAGTTTATACCTCTGATAGTTATCATTAAAAATTAGAAACATAACACATTTATGGCATGTGCTAAGCGCACACAGGACAATTTATCCCGCTTTACATATTAGGTAAAAGCTAATTAATATTATTTGAAGTTTATTGAAGAAAAAAAACACAAAATATATTCTTATAATTTAGCGGGAAGAAAAACATAAAATTCTAAGCCACAGATTACTTATAGTACTTTAACACACTTTAAGCCCTAAAAATAAGAATGCAAAAAATACCTTAAAAATATCCCAAACTCGATACTGACTTTATATACACTGTAACTCATAGAACACTCGGTAACTCCATAACTGCGAACAAAATGAAACTCGGAGACAGCAGCGTATGCGATAGGTGCACTTACCCACTTTTGAACGACGTCCGACGACACTCTGCTTCAATTGTAACTTTAGAAACGCGATTTCATATTGTCGTCGATTACACTCGTAGCTTCAAATCGAACTAGCTATATTACAGCAAACTAGTTATACTTTCTAATAACAATTAGACCTTAAAAAATGCTCTGGGCTTTAAATGCTTTGTCTCACAACCGTAGGGAACGATTTTTTGACTCGCTAATTACTAAGATAAAAAAATAAAATAAAACTTTTTCAAATTGTAATCTTTTACTATGACATCTAAAAATGACAAAAACAAGTAGATAGTTATAACTCCGTGTAGATTAAATATCCGTTTACGTTCTACGAACTTTTACCAGTGTAGCGCAAAAAAATTGGGTTGAAGCCTGCCATCAAATACAAGAGTAGAAGCATTATTAAAACTTAGGTTTACCTACCTTGAAGATATTTGCCAAAACAAGTATTTCTCTCAGTCTCAAAAGTTGTTATAAAGGCACCTGTACAACTTCATCAAATAATCTCGTCCTATTGTTAAATTTAATTCGAATATCTTCCAACTTAGTTAAAGGGGAGACGAACAGTGATTCCAGACTAGAAGTCATCAATTTGTGCCTAACTCGATCTACAACGACGGGGCTACTCCTTAAACTCACGGGAATCTCACAATGTTCCACGAGAATTGTATTCAAAATATTATAATTGTATACCCTGTCATTTTTCACGTATGAAAATGGTCTATCTACTTTTAAATAAAACTAATAAATCGTTCATTTCTAATAAGTCATTACAGTATCTCCACCAGAATGATAATATACTTGTAAACCTTGTTTAACAGTAAGTATATTTCCTGTCACTTATATAATACTCGTAATATGACTCATTGTGCATTGCTATGTCGCTGTTCCCATCTTCTAGGTATTACTAATATTCTGTGCTAAAAGTCGATCTGAAAGCGTCCACTAGCGCTCGAGCCAGCTTCGAATGAGCAATGGTACCGTTTCCGAGTCCAATTTGTGGCAGTTAGGTAATAGGATTCGATTCACAACTCCGAAATTAATTCCGTAATATCGGAACTTGTTCTGAGCCTCCGTGGATTTGCAGCTTAGATTAGAATGGAATGGGATGTATCTGGAGTCGAGTGTGGACGTAGAGTTGTGACTTGGCTGGTAGTTCATGTTAGATCAACCTTTCTGTTTTATTATTATAACCTATCGTTAAATCTAAAAACTTAAAACAAGTCCTAACTTAAATTTTAATCCACATTTTCACGAACTTATTTTGTCAATAATACAATTCGATTAGAGCTCGTGGATTACGTAATGCATAAATATATACTAATGTGTCGTGCCCGCATTCCGTTTTAGAAGTGAAAGTGCTACAACCAATCCCTTACGTTCCATTTCCGGCCGAACCTCGTATAAAATTACAACTTTATTCGCAGTTACATGCAAATTAAGGGGCGGAGCAATTTAACTTTGCAAACTCTGTGTCCAGTTATTAAGGGCAGTTATGTCTCTGGATCCATGCGAGCCTTTTAGTTCTGCCGGGAAACGATTTTAAAACAATTATGGAGTTTCAGATCGACATCACAGGAATTATTCTTTCGCACTAACGTTCATCAGTCATTTGTAAGTCGAACTAAAACAACGCACTAATAATACTCCACGACAACGTGACGGTCGTAGAACTACAACTTCGTAGATCTTTTGTATCGTAGCTGCATAAATGTAGCATTTATACGCCGTAGAAACGCTACGCAGCTACGCGGCCGCGTAGCTTTTTGCGTAGAGATAAGCCAGCATTCTGATAAGGATCAGAATTTAACGTTTCGTACAGAGTTAAAATTGGAAACCTCGACTAATTGATCGGAATTTAATCGTATAAGTCGGGGTCTCCATTGCATCGCGTGGACCTGTATAACATATATCACTAATGGTTAAATATTTTTGTATAGGCAAATTAATCGACCTCGTTACCTTGAGATTTGACGTTTGTCCATGAATTCGTCTAATCCTTTAATTATCCCATTTTCAGGAGTGCTCAAACCTGAACAAGTGCGTCTGCCACCGCGGCTGGACAGGGCCGGACTGCACGCAGCACGACGCCCTACCCCCGTCACCCACCCCCTACGTCCCAGACAACGCCACCAAGGCAGCCTACAACATGACCAAGAAGGAAACACCGTATGGTGAGTCTACGCCAGTACGGACCCAGAAGTAGCGTAGTGGGAACGAGACGCGATACGTCCGTGGCGAGAACGGAACGGAGAATTGTTCACTACTTACTTGCCGATGACTTTTTCTACGTAGACTTCAAATAATGTGCTCGGATCTGCAAAACTTAAAACGTTAAAATGTTACGTTGGACAACATTTTGTTAAGCGCACGTCGATATTGTAGGACCAGATGTGTTTAGAATAACGCTTTATGGGCACAACAAAAGTGCTAAAAATACAGTCAGTGGTAAAAAACGCACGCAATATACAAAAGTGTTCGCTCACATGAGTAAATCACCGGTTTTGTCAAAGTCAACATTTTTGCAGCAACTGCTTGTATACGCAGTGGAATCCTTTGCGTTCACTTCCAGACATAACACACTACAAGGTTAGTTATGAAGGAGATTCGAATTATCACCGACATACTGTGGCCGTTCATTTTGAAGATCAAGTTATTTACTATATCGATCGTCAATTTACATCAGTCCAACAGTGGCCTCCGTCAACCCGCTGACGGTTCTTCTTTTTCGTGATTTATTAAAAATTGTATACAGTACTCAATTAATTTCACATTTTTCTTTCGGTTTCTCCTGTGGCTCCACAGTCGCATCGCGTTTTGTTACCCTTGAGTGAAAACCTATCAAAATTTAGACTTTAAGAACGTATGCCGTGTTTATCAATATTAGTGAACAATTAAAACATAGACGATGTTTTGTTAAACAGCTAATAATCTAACCTTTGAAAGTCGCGCAGCCAGTTTGAAAAAATATATTTTATTTTACGTATGTGCGACACAATACGATCGCTTATTACGATTGATACAAATTTAATATGTTTTCAAACAATAAAACTGGCTATATACAGTGTTTGTTAACTTCTGTGGTGCAAATACAGAATATAATTGTGCAATTAACACGGTTATTGGTGTAGGTAGTTTACAACCTTCATCCGCATCCGCTGTTAACACCACCGAATAGAGTCAAACGTTACAAAAATAACCAGTAAAGATCATATATTATTGAGACGTAGTTTTTCAAATGACTATAAATAAGTAATTAACCAATTTGTATAACATATTCTTACAACACTTAATACCTTTCTATATTTTTCAGGTGTCTTGTATACTATATTAATAACCCCCTTCATAATGTAATGTGTACTATTGGCCAAACGAATCCGAGCACTGCTGACTAAATCCAAAATTTTAGAAATCTCCAACAAACGTTGCGCTTTCGTCGTAGAAACGGGTCGCATTTTTTATTTAGGAATAAGGTATGCTCAGAAAACGGTTAGACTAGAACGATCGGTTCCCTTATTGGATGAGGCATTGCTCGGAGTGGGCGTGGCAGCGGGCGGCGCCGGCGCACTAACGCGCGGGACCCCTCTCTTGCAGGTGAACACGAAGGCAATAAGATGAGCACCATGAACATGGTCATATTGTTGCTCGCGGTCGTGCTTTCGGTGTTCGTGGGGTTCGCCTGGATGGCGTACTGCTTCAGGTAACGGCCGGTAACTCGGTGTTGTTGCACTGTGTCTGTCGCTCGTGCCTGTCGTGTCGTATCTCGTACCTTGCCGTATCCGTGACGTGTCGTGTGGCCCGCCTGCGCCGGCGCCGGCCGCCCGCGCCGCCGCCCGCGCCCGCGGGCCCGGGCGGCGACGCCCACGCCGGCCCCGACTCACTCCCTTCTCTTTGGGCGCAGAGAACTACCACGGCTCGAACACGGTGTTCCTCGTGGCGGTGCTCATGTCTGTGGTAGGGGGGGTATTCATAGTATTTGCCCTGAGCGCTCTCTGCTACAGGTCAGTCGTAGTACACAAAAACTTCTCCCTGTGCCTAAGGTTAGTGAGCAGAAAACAGACCAAAGGTAGTCTTTAAGAAGAAATTTAAATCGTCACCTTCGTATACTTGTATGTTTATTTTAGACGTTAGCGTTGGTGTTTCTGTTCGTTTTATTACGTCGGCGATTGGTTTTTGTTTTACTCTTTGGACGTTATTTTATGTCGTTTACGTTTGTGGTCGTAGAGCTAGAGTTGGGTGGCGCGTCGGCGGCCGTTGGCGCGCCACAACTGCATTTGATCTGTGGTTCTGTGTCCCGCGCCGGCGGCGGGGTCCGCCTCGCCGTCCGGCACCGCTGCATGCCGACAAGGCTTTCCTCGTTGTACTCGAGACACCTCGACTCAAACCCTTAAGATTCTGGGCTCTTGGATGTATGCATTGGCTTATGTGAACTGTGACTCGTTTTTCGTTTCCTTTCTTTGGTCGGAGCGCCGGCGGGCGGCCGCGACCGCGACCGCGCCCCGCCGGTGCCTCGCGTCTATATCTTCCATCACAAGATAATATACTAACTAAACTGACGCGGTTACAGATACCGTTCAATCGGCACTTGCTAAGCCCCTGAGGTACGTACGGACCGGAGAGACCTAAAGGAAGAAGATATAGATCGCTCGACTACTTCACCCCTCACTATCACTCCACTAAACTGTACCTACTTCTGCACGAGAAGCGAATGTGCGCTGCACGATCTTCTTTCAAGCCGCTGTCTATCTAGTTAGCAACGCCTTATGTTACATTTTAAGACATCCGGTTCTTTCCAGTATTAAATACGTCAGTGCTTATTAATTTTATTAACTTTTGTCGCCTGTTTTGCTCCTTCCTGATAAGCCATTCTTGATTCATCATTTAGTACCTAACTTTGTTCAAAATTCAAACGCTTAAAATCAGGAGTAGAAACAGGCTTTGTGGAATTCAATTATTATTTTGCTTTTGCTACTTACATTGTCATTTTAAATGTGCTTACTGGAACGAACTTCTTTACCATTAAGCTAAGATCAATCTTTTTGATTATTATGATCCATACAACATCAAATTCCCACGAGGAATGAAACGAAAAGTTGAAAAAAGTCCAAAGACCAAAATTTTTAAATTTATGAAATTGACATATCCAAAAGCCTGGGTGCTTTCAGTCAAATTTGAATCTTTAAAGACAACGAGGAACGAACGGTGAAACCTAACAGTTATTTATTTCGTAGTTTATTTACAGAGAGTCTATTGTTAGAATCTTACAGAGAGGTTGAGGTAAGGAACTCGGAAACCGATATCCTTCAATGACACTTCCTTCATTTGTTGAACCTGGGTAAGCTGAACGAGTTGCCGAAAGGCTCGCCTTAGCTCGAGAGCTCAGTTACGATCAGGCTTCTAATTGTCTAAGGAGCTGCTAGTGGGAATCGGCATTCTATCTGACAGCTAATAGGTAAGAGTTATCTGTCAAAATGGGACCAACGTCTACTATCAAGTCCCTAGACAATCGAGCGCCTGCAGCAGAGTCGATTCATCATTCGTTCCTACAAAGTTTGAGATCTTGCTAAACTCGGTTTACATCCCGTTCGATTCGATGTTGTAAACGTAATCGATTGATCTGAGTGTGCGTTCCCACGCCACGCCTGCTCCAGGAAAAAGAGCACGTCGCGGAAATACGACCCTCCGTACGTGAAGAAACCAATCGCGAAGAGTTTCGCGGGCGGATCCACCACCTCCAACAACTCGCAAGAAGACATCTCCCTGGACGGAGGCAAGATGCACTCCTTCAACAACACATTCAGGTACTGTTCCCTGGCAGGCCACGTGGGAGGCCTGTGGATGTCTATGTCAAGTCCTGTGTTGTATTTTTCCTGATTTGAGAATAAACGAGTTTTTCTTTCAGAGTTGTGTACTTTATTTTGAGATAAATTGATATGGTTTGTCTGTGTCCCCCTTTAATTTAAATTAATTGCAATAAAGCAGTTACCCTGCCCGACTAACAATTTGTAAATTGCGATAATTATTTAAAATATTTCTTTTTTTTTTGTTCGAAAATATCTAAGTTTAAAGATAGCCAAATTCTGGTAACAGGGTAGCTGCTCAGTTTTATCCAGTTATTAAAATTTTCTTTCCTCTTTTTATCGGATCTGGTGTTCTCTCAGAAACCTCTTGAGGTATGTCGGATGCTTCGCCAGTCTCCCACGCTTGGTTTTGTTTGTGCTCACTCGGTCTAGCTTTAAGTCACTGCGCTTAAGTTTGGACCGCCACAACTTATAAAATGGCCTATTTTATTTTGTATCTATGTAATTTACGTAAACAAGCACTGTCACCTTATATCGATGACACGCTTTTTACCTTTTGTATTGTTAATTTGGTTTGAATCTAGCCACAGTGGATCACATCTAGATAATGCCAAAACAGAAATGGTGCTAGTGAAATAAATCGATATAGTTATCCTATTTTGAACAGCCTCTCATGTAAGATAAATAAATTGGTTAAAGTAGGTTTAGTAACAGATGCTTATTAGACATTCTAAACGAATTATGCAACCCATCTTTGCGGGCCTACTCCACAGCAGGAACTTTATTCATAAAAGCTTAAAATTACTATCCCGTAAGTACGTAGGTACCTAGATTGTTTGTTCCACATCTCTTCATATGATTTGCTCATATAAATACTGTCAGTTGTAAAACATTTTGTCAGTTGTAAAATATTTTGTCAGTTGTATAATAATTGCACTCGCTTTTCGGTGAAGGAAAACATCGTGAGGAAACCAACATGCCCGAGAATTATTTCGGAGGCAAGTTATCCACCAATCCGGACTAGGCCCCCGTGGTGGATTATGGCCTAACCCTCCTCACGATAGTGAGGGGAGGCCTTTGCCCAGCAGTGGGACAGTTACAGGCTGGATTATTATTATTATTATATAATAATTGAAGTAGGCGTTTGAATTTCAAGTTAAGACTGTGAAACGTGATGTTAAAGTGAGGAATCGTTCACAGCCGCGGGGATTCCCAGCGGGTTATCTTCAAGCACGGCAATCACATGGCTGGCGCGGGGACAACCAGTAGATATCCGTAAGTTTAATTAGGCTTTATTTCGGTCATTAATTTGTTTACTGGATCTACGATAGAGGCAAAACACAAATATTTTATTTGATAATCTAGTTATTATAAATGCAGATAAAACGGATCTACCATCTTTAAATTAAAATGACTACCTGTTCTGCGAGTCAGAGGAGTGTTTTGTTATAATATTATTAGGAGACGTCCAAAATAATGTACACACATATTTATATTATACATTAAAATCTTCGACTAGCTCGATAGGAGAATAATTAAGTCCATTTCTAGTGCTAGGTACCTACCTAACTACCTAGGTACTGGTCTCTATTTTATGAGTAAAAATGTTTGAATGTATTTTTGCTAATGGTGAATGTTATCTTGATTTCAGAGATCACAAGCAGATGAAAAGGGTGCACTCGGGGAGCGAAGATGAACCTACTCACTCAGGTCAGTCTCTTGGTTATTTTATTTTAATGTATTAGATAACATAATATTGTCTCCCAACTTTCGTCTTTTCAGTTTACTTACTCATTCTAAATAATATTATTATTTATAACAAACTAAACTCCTGATCCAGAACTTTCTACTCTGTATTTTTACTTTGCTGACTATTATAAGAATTCTTAATTAAAAAATGTTTACAGTATAACATCAAAGATTATTTATTGTCAATAAAGACAATAACGTTTTTAATAAAGTTGGTAAGTACATAAAAAAATCCGTTTTTTTTGGATCACTTATTCCTTGTTAATTCCTAACATGACGGCTGACAATTTCCAGGTGAAGAAGACATAGCGTTCATTGACGTGCAGCCCAACTCGATGGCCAAGCTGCCCGAGAAGGGTATCCTCAAGAAGCATGGCTACGGAGCGGTGGACGGCAAGGACAAGTGGGGCGACGACTCGCAGTCCGAACAGCTGGAAGCCGGCTCGCAGTCCGACGGCCAGGAGCCATCGGGCGCCGTGGCTGACATGGAGTATAAATTTAAGGTATACGCATAAGGCTTGGTGAAACCTTCCTCATGGATGAAAAGGAACTGAGGATGACTCGCACAAATAAGTCAAAGCTGGCTCGCAACGGGACAGGTATACCTTGGCGTCTTGCACCGTGCAGACAATCAGCTGAACCACAACTCTTGTAACAAACAGTTCCATGTAAAAAACTAAAAAAAAAGCTCGTTAGTTGTCTTAGTTATGGCAATCAGAGCAATGTTGTTAGTTAGGACATAAACCTTAAGCGTTTTTTTAAAGAGGTTTTGTCCCAAACCAATTGTTACTCCATCCATGGAAAGTCACGTTGCCATATCGTTATACTTCAGGATCTTAACGGATACCACGAGAACATAATCGTGGCACTAAAGACTGCAGCCGCGCAGCGTGCCAGCGCTGGGGCGGCGTCCGGCTCCGGAGACCTGCGGGCACTCCAGGTATGGTCCAGTTCTTCCAGCACTATCAAAACTATGCAATTGGCTTCCGTTTGACCACATCTCGCCTGAAAGCGGGTGTGCTAAATAAGTGTGCGATCTTCACACAATATTTCTTTCAATAAGTGGCTAATCAACCTACCTAGTGCCTACATAATGTGTTGGCAAGTCAACCAAGCTAACCCTATTATGGTCGGAAAGTCAAGCCCATATTCCAGGTTTTTTTTTTGTTTTAGTTATGGCTTCACACGGTTTGTGCATATAGCCAGTGTCAAGTATATAATTTTAAGTATTTCACATTAAGAAAGTCACAGCAATGTTATAGCAATCGTGGTCAAGTAGTCAAGTCAATTATTTACATCGTCAGTCACGATTCAGTAAAGTAGTGGATGTTTTACTGAAACTTCCTGGGAGTTTTGGAAAAAATGCGAAATGACACGTTTTTTGAGTTTATATCATTCGCCTACACTCGTGCACGTTAACGAACACTTAATGGTTAATATTCCACCAATATTACACATTAACACTCGAAGAAACACAAGTTTGAGCTAATAATACAAAACCAACAACGTCTCACTATCGGATTCCCGCCAAAACTCCATACTCCAGGTTATCGTATTCAGTGAGATCGATGAGAATCGTATTCAATGGGATCGATGAGAATCGTTTTCTGTGGGATCGGTGAGAATCGTGTTCTCTGGGATCGATGAGAATCGTACTCTGTGGGATCGATGAGAATGCCTCGTTTCTTTCTCGCGCAGGAGTACGAGTACAAGCGCGAGCGCGCGCCGAGCGCGGAGAAGCTGCACGAGGCGGAGCTCCGGCGGCAGCGGGACGAGGAGGAGGACGAGGCACCGCCCTGCGGGCCCATCCGCATCCGCAACCTGGAGGACCTCATCCGCCAGCTGGAGCACCACTCCAGCCGCCACATGAGCCCCTCCGGCTCCGAGGACATCCGCATGTCCGAGACGGAAGCCGACCGCCACTACCGCATCGACCCCGCAGAAATACCGCCGTCAGTACCTTGAACGATGTGCACCATTGTGTGACTGTATTTTCGGATTTTACTTATTGTTCTTTCGTATGCTCCAAAGATTTTCGTCTACCTCTACAGTGGAATATATGTAACTTTTGAAAACCATACAATCTTTCAAGAGAATTCTATTTGAACAACTATTTGTAAATAGTAATACAATATCTATGTAATGATAGGTTAAACGTGCGACTGCTAACAGAGGTAGGTAGATACCTACTATTCCTACTCATCGCTCATAATTCAATATCAAAAAGTAGGGTGACCATAAAAAAATTCAAAAATAATACTCTACGTAGAATTACAATGGAGTGTTGCGTTGGCCCAAAATGTACATCGTCTGATCGTCTGTAGTCGTTGCCGCGGACGCATCGGCGGCGGCGAGGAGGAGTCGCGGTTCGGCTACGGACGGTTCCGCGGCAGCGGGCGGCACCACGCGCCGCTGTTCGGCGCGGGCGCGGCGCCCCCGCACGCGCCGCACGCCCCGCACGCGCCGCACGCGCCGCTGCCGCCGCTGGCGCCGCACGCCGCGCACTCGCCGCACGCGCGGCTGCCGGACGACGACGCGCTCTACGAGACCGCGGACGCCGAGCGCCTGCGCGACGCCCCCGACAGCGAGAGGTGAGTCCGCTCGAACCGACCCCTCGCTCGATCCCCACAATTGGCCGTAGAGAAACGCGTGAACACCACACGTACTTTCCAAAATTGATCAAAGTATTGCATGCGATTAGTCGTAGAGCTTCATTCGATAAATTGCTGATAAACACGTCACCGCTCGCGGTGGCACAGCGACACTGCACACGGACACTAACCGCTCCGAGGCGAGCCGGCGCCGGCGCGGGCGGCGCCGCGCCAGCTCGCCGACGAGTCCGCCGCGCCTCGACTCTCCGTTCCTCTTCTCTATCATTTTCTAGTGATGAATTTATTCAAGCTCAACAACAGTTAGCCCGGTGGGCGAGTGAAGACGCGGTGCCGGCGGCGGCGCAGCGCGAGTACTTCCCGTCGCCGGCGGGCTCGTCCAGCAGCGAGGCGACGCTGCGCGCGGGCGTGGGGGGCGTCGGCGCGGGGGGCGCGGGCCGCGGCGCCCCCGCGGGGCCCCCGGAGTACACGCACTGACGCCGCCGCCGCCCGCCCCTCCCCCGCGTAGGCTCCTAGTATGCGATGTATCGACCTCTCTCAGGCACGGTTAGGGTAATCAAGATAACGAATAGTTTAACCGTTAGTAATGAACACGATAAAGTCTTCACACGTGTAGTTAATCTAAATAAAAGTATAGTGAATTCGATCGTCGGGCGCGGCTCGCGGCCGCCGCTTGTGAATACGTAGTTATCGTTAGAATACAAGTGAAATAAATAATTGTACATATTATGAACTATGAAAATATTAAATGCACATTTATAAACGATATGACTGAACTTTAGTATTTGAACAATTTAGAGTAAACTGTTGAATGTAAGTCTCGATTCGGTGAAGTGTGTAGCCCGCCGCGCCTCCCGAGGGGCGCATCTGTTACGTTCAAATGTTTAATAATTATATTAGTTCCATTAAATCGATACGCTTTATAACTCTATATCTGTTCGAGCGACTCCCTCGGCGGCGGCGCGGCGGCTCGTATGTCTAAAGTAACTCTAAGAATTCGGTCGGTTGACGGAAGTAGGTGTAAGGTGTTGTACGGTGCGGGGTCTTGCGGCGGCGGCGGAGCTCGCCCGCTCCCGGCAGACGAGGCTCAAGTAGCTTGCAAATTAGATAGGCGATTAACAAATTCAGAGCTCACGTTATCATAAGCGAAGCTTTAATGTAACAAGTGTTAGTTCGAGGGCCAACGGCCTTCGGGCGAGCTCGGCGCGCGGCCGGTCACTGAATGTTTTGTCATAGACTGTAAATTTTAGTGTGTATGATTAAATTTCAACGCATAGTATTTTGTATTGAGCTGACACGTCACAGTTGTAGAAGGTGGGCGACAAGCAACCGTCCCCGGAGAGTAACACAATCGCTTTCATTCTGTATCACCTCTCCGACATACGCCCAGCTTCGGTTCTCATCATCGCAAACTCCTACACGAGGGAGCACCCGCGCGACACCGACGTGCTTCGTATTATCCTCATAGCCATCTCTTGCGTTAATTGAGTCGACGATTTGTTAACGAGTAAAATCCACCCAGAGATCTCGCACCACCGTGCATCAATAATTTGATATATAACTAGTTCGTAACGTACACATATTCTAAAAAACCTAATTGTGAATAAAAGTTATTTCAATTTTATCAGAATATATATTATTATTATTATGATTATTATTATTGTATTGACGAATTTATGCCGGTTTCTGTCGTGGAAGGCGTATGTTAAAGTGACATGTTATAGTTTTCAAGTTTATTTTATTGGAACAATTTAGGATGTTATGTTTCATTCGCGTTTACGCTAGGTTAGGTGGCGCGGCCACAGATGTAACACGTAGCTATTAACAGTAAAAATATTGATTAAATGTAAAGTCAGTCACTTATCAACTGCCGTTTGGGCCGACATGAAGTTTACCGGCGCTGTGAGGCCGACTCACCCAATCCGATATATTCATAGATATGCGTTAACTTTAAGTAAGTCTAAATAAACTGTAAACACGTACAGGGTAGATGTGATTGCAATACTCTGTAGCTGGACGCGACACTCGCTAGTGCGGGCGGTCCCGGGACCGCGCGGATCGAGGTCACCGCAGCGCAGGCTCCGCCCACCGCGTGACGTCACGTGTGTCTCGCTATGTCACTGTCACTGCCACGTATGACACTAGTATACAGTACACACTTGTAGCGTATCTGGCGTAAGTGTAAGCATAATGGCACGTACGCCGTGCGAGCGAGTGTTCGCGACCAGCAGGCGTCGCGTGCGCGCGGTCATGTTCTGAAGCACGCCCGTGTCGGCGATGCGGGCTCTGCGATCTTAGAATCTAGCTAAACAGAGTGTATTGAACACCAATTACTGTGAGCTACCTCGATTTAAAAGGGCCTTATCCTCTAATCCGACAGTAAAACGCAAGCCAGAAGATTGCTATTTCCAAACAGCTTACACATACCCACAACTTCTATAAACACAATAATTAATACCAGCGTGTTCATAGACTTTAAGTTTTACAAAACTAAACAACTCCATTGTGCAGAGATTGTTGAGTTGAAGCTAGATATTGGTATCCAGCCTGCTTTCCACGATGTAAGAAAATGGTTCCAAGGTTGGAAGCTGAATAGTTAGCATCGCAAGACGACCGCATCGCTAGCACGGACGTCTGTACGTAGGCCTATTACGTCAATTGCGGACGGCGCCGTGCTCTTGACTTTGCTCACGGTAGTGCTCTGTTCTTTATACGAATTCTCGTAACTTTGCACAACTACAAGGAGGAAAGTATACTAATGTTTTATAATAAAACAGCCTTAACAACGTGACTCTCTTTTCTGATAAAATAGTAATGTATAACTAGTGAGATCAATATTGCAACTATATCTTTTCCTATCAGGGGAAACGTATGAATGAGGCTTCATCGTCTAAAATCAAATTTTGTGCTTTAAACTCGTATCGTCATTATGAGGTGGCAGTGTGCACCAAAGTACAGGGTTTGCCAGTTTGCCAGTTTTTAGTGAAAATCCATAAACTCCTTATAAAAGGCAAATCTGTGATTCACAGGGGCTCTACGCGAGCGCTGTAGTTCTTGAATACGAGCCTGGGTGTCCGCATTTTTAAATACTTAGGTACTTACCTTTAAAGAAAACGTTGTGTCCATTCGCATAGTATCGTCTGCTTGCACAACATCCTGCTTTACCACCTACTTGCATTGAAAATACGAACTAACCAAAAATCAACGAATCAAAATGGGGATTTCCGCTTATAGGTGACAATGAAATTATACAAACTCCCATAGCGGGACACCTTCCTTCTTTTATCGCAATTTTATCGAGTATTAGCTCGAGGTACATTTTATGTAACCTATTCTTAAAATCTATCCACCTTTTTAAAATTGTAACATTGTAGCTAATGTTTAGGTACATCTAAACCGTTCTTGCCGAAGAAATCTCAGTGTGCCTAGTGTGAGTTTTGACAATTTATTTACGCGCTCGGTCCGTTTAGCGTAAACTTGAAATTGTATGGAATAAGAGCAGCGCCATCTAGTGACTGACTGACTGATGCTAGATGGCGCTGCTCTTATTTCATACAATTTCAAGTTTACGCTAAACGGACCGAGCGCGTAAATAAATTGTCAAAACTCACACTAGGCAGTTAGGCACACAGATATCTCAATCCCCGTATAAACGTTCTCTGTAGTGTTGTAAGTTCCAATCAAGTTAACTTTATACCTTGTGTTCAAGTTTAGATAATAACTAGTCCATCAAAGAGAACACTCGACCTTTAGGGAATTGATATGAATAATAATTTTAGAAGTTGCCTAGTCTTAAATGCTTAAAAAATGTGTTTATAAGGTGTGTGGTTATAAATGCGTGAGGGAGGGTGCTCAAAATTTCTCAAATCCTCAATGAATATGTTACGACAATTCGTAGAAACCAAACATCACTACCGAACTACTGAATTAGAAATGTTATAGTTAAGTGATATTATGTAAAATAAAAATACGAATTTTAAACGAAAAAGACGTTATGACGTTGTAATTTTCCGTTTGATTTTTCCTTGTAAATATATTTGCTATATGATTTACTAAATGAATGTAACATATTATTAATGAAAAAATAGATGAAGAAACATTTTACGCGTCGTTTTATTGTGAACCCTTGTATCAGTGAACAATAAGAAAACTATGCATCAGCTTACTTTGGTGTAATATAGCAGATTGTAGCTGAGAACGATTGCCAGCCAACAGCTCCACAGATAAAAAACAAAAAAATATGATGAATATCATCCTTATAGTTCATTTATTGAAATTAGTAATTGCAGCACAATGAATATTTAATTGGCTATTCATTTTACAAAAGAGATAATAAATGGGTACCATAATCACAGGAAAGGTAGCATAATGCATGCAAAGGAACATAATGCAGGGTATCCTTGTAAGTAAAATTATTCTAGAAATACTTATTTGGAAGTATCAGTGCTTTCGCTCCTCCTCCTTATAAGAAACTTAGCAAAATCGTCCTTCTGCGGATCGAAAGCACTGATCTTCTCGCACTGGGCGGCCGCCGCAGCCTGCTCGATCTGATCTCTGTACGCTTTCACATCGTCTCTCTTCATATCCACCATGTACTTGCGCGTCTCCATCATTATGACGGCGTCGTCACGCGCCATCGACCACACACTAGGTTTGATGCGCGGCAGCATGTTATGCCCCACAAATACCCCGTGGAACAGACCCTGGAACTGCGGCTTGTGAGGAAAATGCTCCAGTGCTGACAACGACAGGAAATGCACCTTCCCGTAGTCCACGTTGATGTAGGTGTCTCGGTCCTCGCGCAGCAACACCGGCGCCTCGGGGCCGGTCTCCGAGATCTTAGCGTCGAGTTCGCTCAACACGACCATCCCCAGGTTTTTATCCGTCTCCAAATTGAACTCTGTCACATCGAACTTCTTGCGGTGTTCCAATTCGTACAGCATTCGCATGACGTTGCGTTCGGACACGTCAGTGGCGCGCTTGTAGTTCATCCCATGAGAGCTTTGCAACATGTCCTTGTCTTCGCATTCCAACCCGTAGGAAATAAACGGGGATGTCACCATATCTCCCAGGTAACCTCTGTGGAGGTACCTATCCCCGCACGGATACACTCCCGCGGCCAAGGTCACGTTAGGACGACACACTTCGGTCTCGAGCCAAGTGAAAGCGACGCCGTGTTCTCTGAAATGCTTGTACTCCTGAAAGCAAATCTGGCTTGCCACTTCCTTCATGCGCATGTGATAATCCCAGTCGAACACCCCCGCACGGTTGTCATAGCGCACCCCGAGACTGTGCCGGATGCGGTGCTCCCACAGCTCGCACGCGTTGAACTGGTTAGTGTTGCCCGTCGTCCAAAAATTCATAAGGTTCTCCATGTAATCCCGCTCTCGGTACTTCATCTGCTCTATGGAAACGCAGGTCATGAGGCAGTTCATGTAGTCGGGGTTCGTCACTATACCCACGAGTTGGCGCGCCTTCGCGATCACGTACCGGGAGGTGGGCGGCCGTAGAAGAACGTTGCCGTACACTTCGAGGAACCGTCTCGTTTTCTCGAGTAAGCCGCAGTACTTGGTCTTCTCTAGGGCGAGTGACATAAGAAGGACTTGTCGCGCGATGAGCTCCGGGCAGCCGTCGACCACGAACATGTTCATGTAGCGGCGCTTGTGGCGGTGCGCCTGCGACAAAGTCTTGAGCAGGTGTCGCGCGTCGCAGCCGCCTACCACGAGGAAGTTCAGTTCGTACGCGCCCTCGTCGCCGCATTGCAGGTACTCCTGCTGCAGGTCGAGCGCGGGGCTGATTCCCCAGAACATGTTCCCGTGTTTCCTCTCCGAAAATCGACAGTGAAATGGCAGGGTTGTCAATGTCATGGCGACGTAAACAAGCCGATGAAGCGCGAGGACCGAAGGGCGTTGCTATGACAACGGGCTATTTATGCAGACCGCTTTAGTTATTTATCTGTGAGCTTGAAGAGCCTCCATGGACGACGTGCACCCTGCACCGTCGGCCGCGCCACGGTTAATTAAATTCAGTCCTTGATAACCGGTCAAGTGTTAAAAATGGACGAGTTGACAACGTATTGATTTTGTTCGTTTTAAGCTCATTATACTCGTATTATAACTACGTATAATCGAGGCGCAAAGGTAAGTTCAGTAAAGCGGGTGTAATTTTTCATCGATAAAACAGGAGATAAAAAAAAATACAGAACTTTAATTAGGTAGGTACTTACCGTAAATAGTATTTATTATAATAAATGCCTCTGTGCTTAAATAAATATTGTTATAACACTTTATATTTCAAAAAATCATCAGATAGGTTTGTTCTGTACAAGTTTAATTATGTAGGTAGGTATATACATTTATATAATAGTACTAGCAGACACGGCCACGCGTTGCTGTGGCTAAGGTTTTTGTTATTTCGACTATAAATTGAGATGTGAGCTACCCTATCTTTCAAGTTAAATCAAACTGCACGCGCTGTGCAAATTTGATTAAAATCGGTCAAGTAGTTTAGGAGTCCATTGAGGACAAACATTGTGACACTATGGGTGCGGGAGTGGATGAAATCGTCGCACCTGGTTTATACTTATATTTGCGTATAATACAGAAGGAGTACACGGATTGTGAATGAGTGGCACAGGTATCGCGTATCAAGTCTACAGCTGACTGAGGGCCACTGCGGGGGCAGCAAGGGTCGCGGCGGCGGTGGGCCGTCGGGGTAACCGGTCGAGCTCGCGACGCGCGCGCGCTCGATTACTTTATAGTAATCTGTGTCCGCGGTGGCGGCCTCTGCGTCGATTACTACCAACTATACTGTGTCGCGGTACCGCAACGTAAACAAGGTTGGCAGAGAGGCTACCGCTGATTTCAATGCACAAACCATCAGTGAAATTCAACATATGTATTGAGGTGTAATGTTACTAGTGTTTATTGTTAGTTTATAGTAATGATAGTTTTATGTGAAGTTTGATGTATGTATATTATGTTTAATTTATATGTAAATAGGATGTTATAATATATATTTATACAGGTCGGTTTATTTGTGTTATGTAATAGTTAGGTTTATTTCAATTGTATAATTGTGTATCAGTGTATGTGTGAGTATCCCACATCACCCCCTTTTCAGAGTCCGTCACTACGGACGATAGTAGTCTGGGAATTGCACTTTGCGCCCGTAGCGAGTCTTTCTTATTACATCCTGTACTGGGACTGGGACCAAGGTGTCTTGTTGCCGTGTGGGGATGGAATCAGGTAAGAAAGTGGGGATGGATGTTGGGGTGGATGAGGAGGATTGGTCGACTAGCATATAGGCTGGTTTAAGCCGATCTATAGACACAGTGACCGGTTTACCTTTCACCGATAACTTGAAAGTTTTATCACCGCGTTCGAGTACTTCGTAGGGGCCGGTGAAGGGAGGCTGTAAAGCGCCTCGTACTGCATCGTCCCGTAAGAAAACGTGGTTGGATGATGTTAAATCTTTGAAGATAAAGATTTTGTTTGCGCTGTGCCGAGAAGCTGGTGAAGGTTTCAGCTTGGCTGCAAAGTGACGTAGGCGAGTGGTGAAATCCGATAGGTCGGTTGAGTCTGGTACGGTCGCCTGGAAAAATTCTCCCGGCAGACGCAACGGTTCGCCATACACCAGTTCTGCAGATGAAGTCTGAAGGTCTTCTTTAAATGAGCTTCTGATGCCCAGAAGCACCAAGGGTAACGTGTCAACCCAGTTACTGTCAGCGTGACACATTATCGCTGCCTTTAGCTGTCGGTGGAAACGTTCTACCAGACCGTTACACGCTGGATGGTACGCGGTTGTTCTGCGGTGTTTGAATCCGATCATTTTTCCAAGGTATTGGAAAAGTGACGATTCGAACTGACCGCCGCGATCTGTCACAATGTCAGTTGGACATCCAAATCTGGATATCCATGACATCAACGCCTTGCCAACTGTTTCAGCCGTCATATTCGGCATTGGCGTGACTTCAGGCCAGCGTGTAAAACGGTCTACTGCTGTCAGGCAGTACCGATGGCCTTGTGATGAAGGCAGTGGTCCGATAATGTCCACGTGCACAAATGCGAACCGGGCACGAGGTAAGTCGAATGTGCCTAATGGAGATGACACGTAGCGGCTTACTTTAGCGCGTTGGCAGGCTAGACACTTTCGTGACCACTCTCGGCAGTCTTTGCGCGCCCCTGGCCAAATAAATCGCTGAGCTACTAATTTAGCGGTTGCGTTTGCGCCTGGGTGGCTGAGATTATGAAGACTGTCGAAGATTTGTTTTCGGAACGGTTTCGTGACGAAAGGCCTTGGTGATTCTGTGCTAGTGTCACAGTAAAGTTCAGTCGGACTGTTGGGGATTTTCAGCTTCTTCAGGCGGAGTGAAGATTCACCACCTAGAAGTTGAATCAGCTCTTGATCAGAGGCTTGGGATGTGGCTAGTAAGGCGAAGTCGATTGATGTCTGCAGTTCCTCTATTCTAGACAATGCATCAGAGACAACATTGTTTGCACCTGAGATGTGTCGGATGTCAGTCGTGAACTGCGAGATATAATCGAGGTGCCGGTACTGACGAGGGGAACAGTTAGTTTTCCTTTCGTGAAAAGCGTAACTGAGAGGTTTGTGGTCTGTAAACACCACAAAGTGTCTTGCCTCCAACATGTGTCGAAAGTGTTTGATACTTTCGTAGATCGCTAACAGCTCGCGATCAAAGGCAGAATATTTCTGTTGAGACGGGCTGAACTTCCGCGAGAAGAACGCGAGGGGTTGCCATGTACCATCGATGAATTGCTGCAATACTGCACCCATTGCTATATTGGACGCGTCTGTCACCAGCGCGAGCTTGGCCTGGCAATCTGGGTGTGCGAGCAATGCAGCGTTGGCGAGGTCTTCTTTACATTGTTCGAAGGCCAACAGTGTATCACCAGACAGGTTGACCGGATAAGACGCTTTAACTGATCCGGTTAGTAACGCGTTTAGGGGTGCTTGAGTTTTTGCAGCTTGGGGTAAAAATCGCCTGTAAAAATTCACCATTCCTAAAAATCGTCTCAATTCCCGGACTGTCTTTGGAGGGGGATAATTAATGATGGTCTCAACTTTTGATTCCAGGGGTTTTGTACCTGAGGCGGAAATTTTGTAGCCAAGGAATGAGACTTCGCAAGCGCCAAAGACACATTTCGCCGTGTTTACGAGGATGCCATATTCCTTCATGCGGGTAAAGAGCTGCTGAAGGTGAATCTCATGGTCTGCTTCTGTGCGAGAGTAGACGAGGAAGTCGTCAAGATAACAATAGCAGAAGTCGAGGCCTCTAGTCATCTCATCGACAAACCTTTGGAATGTTTGACCTGCATTCCTTAACCCGAAGGTCATGAATGGAAATTCAAACAGTCCAAAGGGTGTCGAGATGGCGGTCTTCTGTATGTCATCCTCGTAGACGGGTATTTGGTTGTAGGCCTTGACGAGGTCTATTGTAGAGTAGACCTTACAACCAGCGATACTTTGTGCGAAGTCTTGTATGTGTTTTATTGGATAACGGTCTGGGATAGTGCGTGCGTTGAGCATTCGATAGTCGCCGCATGGTCGCCAGCCGTTATCCTTCTTTGGAGCTAGGTGCAAAGGTGCGGCCCAGGGACTATCAGATGGACGTGCTGTACCGTTATGAAGCATTAATTCGAATTCTTGCTTAGCAATTTTAAGTTTATCAGGAGCTAGTCTGCGGGGTGTGCATGATATGGGTGGCCCGGGTGTGGTGCGGATGTGGTGTTTGGTGGTGTGCTTTGCAATCAGCGGGGTGCCTGAAGGGCGGGTAATCTCTGGGTAATTACATAAGATTTTGTGATACTTTGTGTCACCCGTCCAAGCTTTTATAGAAAATACATCAGTCTTAGCAATAGAAGCATTTGTACATAATGTCGTGGTGTTGTCTATTAAGCGCTGATTACGACAATCTACGACTAAATTATAAAAGCTAAGAAAATCAACACCAATGATAGCTTTAGTTACATTTGCAACGATGAAGCGCCACGGAAAATTACGCCTTAAGCCTAAATTTAGGTTTAGCTCTAGATAACCAAAAGTGTCTATGGTAGTTCCGTTAGCCGCGCACAATTGGTAGTCGGTCTTGCTGCGTCGTTCCCGAAGCGCGGAGCGAGGGTATACGCATAGATCACTGCCGGTGTCCACCAGGAACTGGGAGCTCGAAATGCGGTCGGTAACGAAGAGGCGACCTGAAGAGGCGGGGCAATCGTCAGCCGCCATTAGCGACTGCCCATGGAGTTTCCCGCCTTTTTGTCGAAGTCGCATGGCTTGACACAGGCTCGTGCGTTTGCTCCGTGCCGTGAGTGATACCAGCACAAAGGGTACTTCCGGTAGCTGGAGTTGGATCGCGTCCTCTGGCGTGATCCTTGTGATGGCGAATGGCGTCTCTGAGGTCTGGAACGGTCATTGTGGTTGGAGCGGTTGGAAGTGCGAGTATGTTCGTCGATCTTCAGCGCGAGGCGCTCGACCATCTTCCTCAGCTCCGCGATCTCACTTGATGGGTGAGCGTGTGCGGTGCTAGAAGAAGTTGCTGCAACATTATAAGGCGAAGTGAGCTCTTGAATGCGGTCAGCGAGGTCGGATAGCTGCTCTAGCGAATGGGTGGTCTGTGACGCTAACACTGTCTGGATGTTGTTAGGTAACCGGTTACTCCATATTGTTCTAATGAAG
This sequence comes from Hylaea fasciaria, assembly GCA_905147375.1. Classification (NCBI taxonomy): domain Eukaryota; kingdom Metazoa; phylum Arthropoda; class Insecta; order Lepidoptera; family Geometridae; genus Hylaea; species Hylaea fasciaria. Next base: position 1,177,497 of record LR990194.1, read on the forward strand.
TCCTCGGGTACGGATGGTCCGGCTAGGTCCTGGAGGTGTCTCAGGAACTGTGAAGGCTTCCGGTCACCCAGCTCTTCATGCGTTAGCAGCTGCTTGACTTTTTTTTCGTGTGAAGCGGACAGGCGTCGGATTAATTCCGTTTTAATTTTGTCGTAACGGTGTCTCGCTGGAGGACAGACAATTATATCCTTCACAGCTTTAGCATGCTGCATGTCCAGATTCACTATGACATTATTGAACTTCACCGAATCTTCTGTGATGTTGAAGTGCTCAAACTGACCTTCTAATAATGCGAACCAGATTTCGGGATCGTCCGGTGAGAAAGGTGGAACTTTCAAGTTTATGCTTCGGGAATTGTTCGACGAGTCGTATTCGCGATCCGCGGAGCCACGTACTCGTTGAGCTCGGCGCACAGTCACATGCGGGGTACTTGCACTAGCGCCGCCTTGAACCGGTATCGCCGTCTTCACACTGGCATCACTACTATCACTCATCCTGGATTTTCGTGTTGTTACGGGGTCACCAGTTATGGGTGCGGGAGTGGATGAAATCGTCGCACCTGGTTTATACTTATATTTGCGTATAATACAGAAGGAGTACACGGATTGTGAATGAGTGGCACAGGTATCGCGTATCAAGTCTACAGCTGACTGAGGGCCACTGCGGGGGCAGCAAGGGTCGCGGCGGCGGTGGGCCGTCGGGGTAACCGGTCGAGCTCGCGACGCGCGCGCGCTCGATTACTTTATAGTAATCTGTGTCCGCGGTGGCGGCCTCTGCGTCGATTACTACCAACTATACTGTGTCGCGGTACCGCAACGTAAACAAGGTTGGCAGAGAGGCTACCGCTGATTTCAATGCACAAACCATCAGTGAAATTCAACATATGTATTGAGGTGTAATGTTACTAGTGTTTATTGTTAGTTTATAGTAATGATAGTTTTATGTGAAGTTTGATGTATGTATATTATGTTTAATTTATATGTAAATAGGATGTTATAATATATATTTATACAGGTCGGTTTATTTGTGTTATGTAATAGTTAGGTTTATTTCAATTGTATAATTGTGTATCAGTGTATGTGTGAGTATCCCACAACACGAGATTTATAGATATTAAGATAATAATTTGTATTTAATAAATAATATTAACTTAATAACTTCATACTTAACTATTGAATTTCTTAAAGTAACTTCTACAACTGCTTTTAGCAATGTAATTATATTTTGCATACGTCTTTTTAAATTAATATATTGACATAATTATATCTGTTACATATACGATGCATTTACCCGGTAAATAATTAATTAATATGCAATTTGGCATGATTACTTACTTCTCGATCCTATCCGAACGCACGACTTCTACCTACTTACGTATAAGAATAATTTAAATCTTAAACTATATGTATAATATAAACATAATATACTTAAATAAAATTATAATGTAGTTATATCTTATCGTATAAGCTACGATTTATAATATTTGGTAACCATCTTTGATAAATTATTCCTAACAAGGATGATTGGAACATCGAAACAAGGCAAGTCACAGGCAGATAGTCACATGATTTTAGTACAAGTAGTTAAGTAAGTGGACTAGACAAATACAATATATGCACTAATAATCAAACACAAAGGAACTACAAGTATGTAAATGGAAAAGTCAAAAGATCTCAAGAAACTCGCATCGATCATAATATACATAGTAATAATGATCACGTTAAGTCACTGGGGACGTCGAAACATGTAGCAAACAAATATTTTAACGTTGGAGGATAATATCAAATCACTCACTAGAATAGTGGAATAAATAGAAAGATATGTTGCGAACGTCCATGCTTCACAAGTTCACAACACAAACGACAGACTAGAAACGGGGATACAACCATAGAAGTAAGCGAGTTATAGATTAGCCTGACATTTCAGTGTCGACTTTCCCGCACCCTCCCTTTTCGGGTTCGCATCGTTCGTCAGGAAAACCTGGCGTTGTCCGAAGAGCTTAACGACTTCGGCTTAGACGCGTTCGCTTCGATGGAAGCCGGGGTCCGGTGCCCTCGCGAAGGATTGGCACCGGTGCTCCTATTATTGGTGTACGTCGACGAAGTGACGGGAATCTTCCTCGTCTGCTTTATCCTCAACTTGTTCAGCCACATGTCGCGCGTCTTCTTGTTGCCCAACACGAAGAACATGAACAGAACGAGCCCCTGGAAAGTGGCGAGGATCGTGAACAGGTACGCGGAGACCACGTTGAAAGAGAACAGGCCGAATATCCACGGCAGGCCGAAGAGGAACACGAGAAGGCAGCTGACGGAGGCGCAGCGCAGAGCCTCGTTGTCCCCGCGGCCGTGCCGCGCGATGCCGCGGGAGCAAAACACGGAGCGCACTATCAGGGTGAATAGCGTCCAGTTTGCGAGCAGCATCGCCGCGATGGGGGCGTAGACCCCGAGCCACAGCGCCAGCCCCGTGGGGTAGCAGAACGCCCCGCTCGGGGACTTGTCCTCGAACCGGCCCGCGAAGGAATGCGGGGCGATCGAGAGAAGGATCCCCACCACGGCGCAGGGCGCGCCCCAAGCGAAGGCGCACGCCTTCAGCAGCTTATGCGAAGTGTCTCTCGTGAACACCGTCACCAGTTTCCTGTAAGACAGCACGGCGGCCACCAGCATCCAACAAAACGACGCCAGCACGGAGTAGTGTAACCCGATCCCGGTGAGCATGCAAAGCACGTCGTACTCCTCGAAATGGACGAAGACGATCACGAGGAAACAGACGGACAGGAGGAATATCGATATGCACAGTTGGAGCCAGATTTTGTTGCTGTAATCTCGCCTCCAAGACCTAAAAAGAAGAGCGGTCAAGCCTACCAGGAGTAGCCCTGCGATGGAGAGGACGCAACCAACGATAGATATTATTTCGAGCGCGGCCTCGTTGGTTTCGGAGAACACCGACCGGGGCACCAGTATCTCTGCGAAGTGCGTGAGATGGTCGCACTGGCACCTGTCCAGGAGGCCCGCCTCCGTGGCTCGGATGAAGGCGCAGCCATCTTGCGCCCAGTGGCCCGTGTTGTCCTCGTTGAAGTGCCAGTAGGCGCACGCGCGGCTCTGATTACGCTCCGGGGTATTCGTTACAGTGGGCATTAGATATATATCGATCACCTGTAGCAAACAAAAAGAGCTTTAAATAATACTTAATTTATGGCCTGATGGATCAATCGTCTTTCTCTTTGATCTCAGCAATTGAAAAGAGATACAGTGTAGCTCCAGGGTTATGCCGGATATTCCTGCCATTTTTAAAATGGAGTACTCTCGACTCCATTGTTAAAGCTCTATAGCTATTGATATGGATAATTATAACGTAGATCGGAATAAAGGTTACCAGTACCTACCCCTAGTATGAGTTTTCACTAACTCGACATAGTACACCTCAACTGGCGCTTTTTTACAAAGACTCTTACAGCAGTACCAGCGCGTTTATGGACCAAAAATCTTCATACCAAGCGCTAGTTGACGCGCACTACGTCGAGCTCATAAAAACTCACACTAGGGGCACAGAATAGAGATGGGAAAAAGCCAACGCACCTCTCCATCGGTGAACGTTGTGACGTTCCCGACCTTGATGCTGAGCACGCGGCTGTTGACCTCGTAGCCGGGCCCGGCGCGGAAGCCGCGGTCGGTGCGGAACACGAGGAAGCTGACGCGGCGCGCGCTCGCCGACACCGACGCCGGCAGCGACACCACCACCTCGCTGTTCTCCGCCGACAGTTGGGAATCGTCGATGCTCTCTGGAATCGTTAAGATTTGCGTCGTCAACGGCTTCCATGTGGCTAAGTACAGCAATGACTGTCTCAGTCTTCAGGCAGGCCAACAATGTACTTCAAACTCAATAAAATTATAAAGAACAAAATGAGCTGCATGGGGAACACTTGCTTTAACAAAATTGGGTAGGTAGGTAGGCAGAGTAGGATTAGTCACGAGTCAAAGCTTGATGCACGTCTGTCGAGTTGTCAATCAATAAATCTTATTCTATCGCTTTATCTCTTTCTCTAGACCTTTCTTCTCACTCGATGTATCGTAATGTGCCTAAACGTGACGCGCCGCGTCCTCTCAACATTTTCTCGTTTAGGTACTTATCGATTCCAATCGTCGCCTAATAAGTTTCACTTCGAAACCTAATCGACATTCAATATACCGCAGTTACCTCTAATGATCTCGAAGGATTCCGCGGTGAACTCCTCCGAGTCCCTCATGGCCACCCGGAGCCCGGTGAGCTGCAGGGTGGGGCGCGCCTCCGCCACCAGCAGGGCGATGTTGTCCCGCACGGTGGCGGAACTGTTGGAGCCGTTCAGGTCCATCCGGGCCCCTACATCGTCCAGGAGGTGTAGCAGGTCCCCGGTGATCTCCACTTCTTCGTTCAGTAGTAGGTCCACCTTGGAACAGGTTTCTTAGGTGGAACTGCATCATTCGTATCCTACTATCTTATGTTACTAATATTATAAATGTGAAAGTTTGTGTGCTTGTGTGTTTGTTTGAAATTTGGTATGGAGGTAGGTACCACCCTGGATTAACATATGGGCTACTTTTTATTCAGAAAACAGCGGGTAAGGTACCGCGGGGCGCAGCTAGTAATATTATAAACGCAAAAGTTCATAAGTATGGATGGATGGATGTTTGTTACTCTTTCTCGTAAAAACTACTTAATGGATTTTGATGAAAGTTTTCAATAATATAGCTTAGGTACATATCAGAATAACACATAAGAAGGATACCTATATCGTATATTATCCAAACCCGGGTGAAACCGCGGGGCGCAGCAAGGTAATACGAGTAGTCCAGATTCGCGAACCGTTTTGGATGATACTTTTTATTTGAAAGGGAGCTTCCGGTGTTAGGGAAGTCGCTTTATTAGTCTGGTAATAGTTTCATGAAATATGACTCCGCTGTTTTTGAGTAAATACATTTGAAGGTTAGTATTTGAATGGACCACAAATATTTGCTCTAGGTGTTAGCGGACCAAGTGCTTCGTAGTTCTTTATTCGCTTGTTATTTTTGATTTTTTGCTGTGTACGACAAACAACAACAACAACAACAAATCTAAGGGTCTTGATCGAAATACGTAATCGTGATAGACGAAAAGCATTGGAGCTGTTTCCTCACGGTCGCACTTTCAAATCCTAGTCGTCTTTTCCATTTTACAATCTTACAGGAAGCTTACCTCATCGAAAGCCTCCACGATGTCACCTTCCATTACTGGGTTACTGTTATTGAGCAGTTGTTCAAAGATGTCTATCACATCCTGCAGCTGTTCGCTCGGCTGGAACACCGCAAAACACAGTTAAGTTTGGTTGTCAGAAAAAGTAGTTATACCTATACGCTCCGCGATATACCTAGGTAGGTAATTATTTTCTTCGCGCGACAGAGAGATTCACCTATGCTTTAGATTTTCAGAATTATAACTATCTGTGTATCTTTTCCGCACAGCGACAAAGTTTTCTTGTAGCGCGCATTTTAGCTTACTCGAGGTATTTTTGCGTATTCCGGTAAGCATTGAAGAATCTCAATGTCTATTAGGAGTTCACACACCGCAGGAGGCCCAACAGATACTGCCACCAGGCTTACTCAGATGCCACCAGCAGGGTGTCGACTCCTTAACTAAGCAATTATCCTTAATTATAGCCACTATCGGAATTGAACAGGAACTTTATTCAAGGGTTACTGTCCACTGCTAAGGATTCTGATAAGTCAGGATATTTACAGGTTAACCTGATAGATATTTTGTATATCCAGACTACAATACATGCGCGGTCAGGCCCAAAAGTCGTCAAAAGAACGTCATCATAATATTATTATTATAATGCGTAGGTATGTTTAGATGGAAATTGGGCATGTTCAACTATTTCTAAGATCAAATTGTTACTGTGTGATTATTTCAAGATGTAGGAATTGCAAATAGTCATGTGATTGTGAGATTCATGCATACTACCTATCTGGTAATTTTTGATTAGGACCGAATTGAGTAATATTGGGTATGTACCAACGACCAAAGATTGTTTAGTCACACTATTATGTTAATTGGCAAGCAGGCTTAACGTTTTTCATGCATGATGTTAGCACACATACCTACGTCAAAGTAACCACTTTTTTTTATAAAATCCTGAAAACATTTACGTAGGTACACTTTGTAATGTTGCTTGTATAATCTGTTGATTTACCTCCGCGGAATCGCTGCAAATCTATACAAATTAAATCAAGTCATTAATTGTTATGTCACAATAATTCATCAGGTAAGTAACGTCATGTATTTCCGTCTGGCTTCCGCCGCCATGCTCCTGCTAAAACTGAAACGAGGAGAGACTTGACACTTACAGGCGGTCTAGTCGTAGGCGGCTCAGTGGTAGGCACTGCAGTGGTAGGCACTTCAGTGGTAGGCACTTCAGTGGTAGGCACTGCAGTGGTAGGCACTTCAGTGGTAGGTTCCATCGTGGGTGGTTCAGTCGGCGGCCGGGGAGGCCTCGATGGAGTAGCGACGGTCAACACCTCATTCGAATACGTGGAAACATCGAAGGAAACGTCGGTAACCGTGGTCACTTCGGGGTACTCCGTGGATGTACTGCTTTCTTCTGAGCTAGAGGAGTCATTCCTTTCCAAGGGATGTCGAGTGTTCGTCTACAAATGTTAGTGGGTTAGTTATATTAGCATTATCTAACGTGCAACTAAATTAAATGTTATTATGTCACAGTCGGAAGCGTTTAGTGTCGGTAATTATTATATTATATACGAGGTTGCAGAGTCAGGTTGACACTTTATGACCGTTGTTGAGTTAGGTGCAGTCATTAATTTTTTTTAATTTAGTGGTAGGTAGTATATTATGTATTTAATTTATATATTTTTTTATGGCTATTATACAAATTACGGATACTACAAGATGTTATACTTATTATAAACACACAAACAACAAATTGTTTGAATCTCTAACGTAATCACTCGTTTTGCTTTACTTGAATCTTGAAAATTTTGTATGGTATTAATAAAATCCCTCATAGCTGCTGCTAGTTTTAGGCAAAATAACCTGAACACAAAATTGACAAAAGTCAATTGACACGATGCTAGAGTTTACAGTTGACCATACTTTTATAGTATGAACGTATCAGAGCCGTTTCTACACTGTTCTCTAATATTTGTTAACTTTTGGTGGTCACTGTATGGTGACCGGATCTAATCAGCGACTTTTGATAAGGAGCATAGCATTATGGACTATTGTAAATGTTCGTCGACTTTTGTCGGCGACTTGACTCCTTAGTTTATTAATTAATATCGTTCCTATCTAGGAAGGGGAGATAACACTGAACAGCCAAGCAATTGTGATTTCAATAGCGGAATTATGAAGCTTGTTGAAACTTTAATGATTTAGTGATTGTACATAAAAAAAACAATGAAGTAGAAATATATGTAGTTTTAATCCCGCCAAAAATTTTTGGCGGGATTAAAACTACATATATTTCTACTTCATTGTTTTGAATATGGATTTCCGCAAAGTAACGCCTGATTCTATCAACTATCTGATTGTACATAGATAATTCTTTTATGAAGTTAATGAATAAAAAATAGTCACAATACGCATAGTTTGGAACCTAGATCAGTGATAGGCTGTGCTTATAAACTAATTAAGCGAAGCTACGAGTTTTTCAGCGTACAATTTAGGACAGCCATACATGGACAACTCGGAGCAGAAACGACTGACCGCCTGGGCTTCCATACTCTATTACTCAGTTTACACGAAACGATTACGCAGTATCCCACCCATTGACAGCGGCGAGCAGTTGCAAGAAATATGTCCTCGATCGACTTCTCGAGGCGATTCGATCGCGTCGATTGCTCAGGCGCAATCATATCCCTCCTCTCGTCTCTTGTGCGACCCCGAAACGGCAATTGAGTTATAGGAGCATGGGGCGGTTCGCTCCATAGCTGGGTCGCAATAGGAATGTGGTCTAAATAGCCCAATTCGAAACGAGACTGAGTCCATTCGTACCCCAACATTTTTCAGTCGCTGTTTGAGCCATGGGCCTAGTATCAGAGACGGACCTGACAAAAGCGTATACCCAAAAAGACACACTTGGCTACAACCCCTATAAATTGGATACATTTAATACACGTTCAAGTGATGCTCGAATTATTCGTGCCACATTCTAAAATGTCGAGATTGGTTTGCCTCTGCAGCAAAGTAAAAGATTATTGGATACGCCGACATAGACAAAACATCATCGTACCTACTATCCTACTTACTCCTTTGTCTATTTATATACATTTGTCTCTTTTCATCCCCGGATCTTGAGTTAAATGTCATATCTGTTTGATGATTAATCTGAGGTTCGAGCGGTCCATGCACGGCTGGCTTTAGTGTCAATGTGAAATATAACCGTTGTCGTCGGTACGTCTGTGTTGGAGCGCCCCGGCGTGGTGGCGGTGGGCATGACGTCACTGACGTTGATAGCGGTGTGCACCCTCCCAGGGGGCGGCGGGGTGCACCCCTCCTGAGCAGTCATGACCGTTTGGACCCCTTCGTTGAAGTCTCCGACGCAGGTGTACGCGGTGCAGTTTGCTGCTGCATGGGTCATGTCTAAAAACAGATTTTTAAGGCGTTACGAACGAGGGTTGGTAATCAGTTGGTAAACCCCCGTGTTTCACCCGCGTTCGATATCGTCCCACTGGATCCGCTAACGTTTACGGGATAAAAAGTATCTTATTTTAAATTCCACGACCTATAGTATCTGTATATACCAAATTCCATCAAAACCCGTAGAGAGGACAAACGTACACACACACTCATAGATACTTTCGCATTTATAACATTGGTAGGTAAGGTTAGTAGGATTTTAGTGTCAACTCAGCGAAGCGAGTCTTAAGTCTTCCTCATAATAATATACAGTACCTACATGTAATTTTTCAAGTATTTACAAGTACATTTAATTTTATTATAATTCAAACAATTCATTTATTTTTGCAAATATGTTTATTGTGAGGGATACATATTATTTTATCCTGCTTTATTCTGATTGGATGTGGTATGCTAAATTATTTAGATTATTTAATTTGATAAGTTAGAAATTCATCAGCTATTAATAAACTAGGACGATGCACTTTGGTAACCTCTTCGTGGGTTATTTTAGAGGATACATTATTAATATTATATGAATAGTAATGAAACGTAATTTTTATAATAATGATATATAATTTATTGTGTAAATTCCCCATACTAATAATTCTACCCGGTAATTGTGGCGCAATGTTGGCTCAAAACTAAATGCTATTTTTACAGTTACCATTATTAATAGAACAAAATAATAGTACGCTACAATGCACTACCATATTGTAACTAATATCGACCTACACAAGTACACAAGTACAACTGGAATTGATATGACGTATGTATGTAAGTACGAGTATAACGGCAATTATCAAATGAAATCTAATAAAAAATCTTACTTTTCGTTGAAAAAAAGTAATGTAGGTATCTGCAAAAGGCAACGTCGCCCAAAGGCTGGCCCAATATAGTGAGACACCTTCAGACGGACATCCCGCTTCTTTCTTCCCTTGCACCCTCCCCGGAATTCCTTATAGTTTCGCTAATATGACGACTGTCACAATCGTACCATGGCACAAACGTACCCAGTCTACCCTAATTAGTACCATTGTATATTAGTATCACCGTCAAGAACCCTGCTATTAGATTGACCTGTCCATTACACCCACTTAGACAATCATCCGTTATGCGACAATCAATGAGAACCACTTAATCGCTGATGAATACCTTAACTGGCACAATGTCATTAATAGTTGCAATGAGTTCAGTTATTAAATTACGAAGTTAACACGTGAAGCAAATTAATCTACCGTTACTCACACTTGGTTCATCATCGATTGACGCCACTGGGGTTGACCCATCACCTTTCATGGTGAGAATTACTTACTATATACTCTAGTTTTTGGGAAAAAATATCTGAATGTACATTTTTTACTATTTTTTAATTTTATACTATAACTAGCTGTGCCCGCGACTTCGTGCGCGTGGAATAGTGACTTTGACCTTCTAAACCTTTCCTGGACTTCCACAAATAATTCAAGACCAAAATTAGCCAAATCGGTCCAGTCGTTAAATAAATAAATGATAAATCATAAATGAATTTATTGCCAAAGAAGAAAGTTACATAATTACAAAAGTGTTTCCTAAGACATAATGTTAGAACAAATTTGTCATTGAGTTCCAAACTAAAGATTAATGAGTATATTTTCTCATTAAAAGTTACTAATATGTAGTTAATTAGCAGTGATTACTTTGCATGTAGATTATTTGGTATAGTCATGGCAATTATTTTTTTTGCAAATGAGTGTATAGGTACGTTTGTTCCAAAATTTTTGGGTACGGTTGTGACATAGTAATACGATCAGCTGCGGGTATTCGATAACTTAATCGCAGCAAATCACAAATTTTATTAAAATTTGTTGTCTATTTTGACACAGTTACCGTAATGTAAATATAATTAGACGTTTAGTCACCTTTTTGACTAATAAATGTGAATACTGTTAAAATATTATAATTAATAATGTTTCCAGAAATATATGATATTACGTTATGTTACATTATTGCGTGCAATAGTAAGTGATTATAGACCATTTTGGTGTATTTTTGAACCTGTCACTTCCGACCCCAAGCACTGTCACAACCGACCCAGGGCCAGGGTCGATTGTGACATTTTTTACTTTTTTTTTAATGTGTTCCTATAAGTAAACCGTTGCACTTAGGGGCAAAATTGTTGTGTTTTCACGTAGACAAATGTGCATAGTACTATAAAAACCCCATTTCTTCCAGCTAACTGGAATACTAACGAAAATATGGACGATCAAATGAAAATTGTCACATTCGTACCCAGTCTCCCCTACCTTACATAGAAAATCGTGGAACAATTTAGTAGCTGCGATTTCAAGCGCTCTCAGGCTTCGAACAAATATACTATAGATACACAATCTCTATGAATATCAAATCTGAAAAGAGTCCACTTGTCAAGCGATACTGTATCTTTTAATAATGAAGCTTAACGCACTGCAATAGCGTTGTAAGAAAATTGTGATGGTTTTTTAAAACAAGGCATATTCATTTAATAATGAACTTTAATACACTGTAATAGCGGTGTTCATAACAAGGCATATGACTGCCATTCTGGAGCGGCGATCGGGGATCTACCCTAGATATGTCATCGTAGCTTCCAGGTAATCTTTGTAGTCATAAATAAAGAGCTATTCGCATTACATTTGCAAATGCATACGATTGAGAAGCAAGCGCGCGAGAACTGAAAATTGTTGAAAATACCAAACGGATATTATTAATTTATGAAGAACACAAACAGTCTAATATTGTAATTAGTTAAACGATGAAACTTACTGTATCAATTAGACGTTGCGCTTATTAGGAATGCAATGTTTCAGTTTTAAATAGGTACGAGCTAGTCGATAATTATCATCTCAAAACGATTTCAAGCTAGCTCTAGCTATTAGTTCTTCGACACATCATTCTAATCAACTATGAGAAATTCCTTAAATCTTAGTTACATCAGATGGTAACATCAGAGATACACCAGTTTAATTACTACTAATTATTATTTATATATAATTTACTACTGATACTATACATTATAGGTATATGACGTGTGCTGAAAAACCGAATAAATATGAGAGGAAAAGGTAATTTTAGAGAATTAGGTGCACTGTCCTCGAGCGCTTCTTGACCTTTGATCTTCGCTTGGGATCAAATGAAATTAAGCGGTCGGTCCACGCGACTGGACACATAATTGGATTAATCCATAAACGCAGTGTTGTTTTGCTAGGAGTATCCGCCGCAGGGAAGCGTATTTATGTTGCAAAAGTACTTTTGTCTAGCACTAGAAGCGCCTCCCGGTTTCACCCGGGTTAACTGCTATCCCGCGGGAACCCTTGATTTTTACGAGATAAAAAGTAGCCTATGTTACCCGGAAATAGTGTAGCTTCCCAACAGTGAAAGAACTTTTCAAATCGGTCCAGCAGTTTCGGAGCCTATTCAATGCGAACAAACAACCAAATCTTTCCCCTTTATAATATTAGTATAGACTAGCTGCGAGATGTTTACCCACTGTTTTCGGAAAAAGTTGTTTATGTGTTAATCCAGGGTGTTAGTTACCTCCACATACCGAATCTTATCAAAATTAGTACAGCCGTTAGAGTACCTAACAAAGTGATAGGCTACTTTTTATCCCGTAAAAAATATCTGTTCCAGCGGGATAGTAGTTAATAATTATAATTAACAATTCAGCCTGTAACTCTCCCACTGCTGGGAAAAGGCCTCTGCTCAACTTTTGTGAGGAAGATTAGGCCATAATCCACCACGGGGGCCTAGTCCGGATTGGTGGGATAGTAGTTAACGCGGGTGAAACCGCGAGGCGCTTCTGGTATGCAAATAAAACTCACCCAGGCTCAATTCGGTTTCGTTGTCGCAGTAATAGACCGGCTTCATGTAGAGTATCAGTAAGCTCTCCCAGCGGCCCGGGCGCGCCGCCGCCTGCTCCGGGTGCAGGTCGACGTGCACTATCGCCGTCACACCGTCGAGGTACAACCTCTTCAGCGTGAAATCTTGGATAATAACGCGGGGATTCCAGTTTGGTTTCGGAGAGCTACCTCTGAAATTTTACAAAGTGTTCCTTTAGAAAGGTATTAACACGCACAAAACACCACACTGCGGATTATGTGACTAAATATTCATGGGCGTTCAGTTGATTTGACAGCTATCTTTTTGTACAACCTAATATCGACAATCAGAATTTGGATCAAGCCATCGGCCTTAAGCAGAATAACATGTATTATATCAAAGACTCTATGGCCCATATTAATAAATCAATCTCAGCTCTGAGAGCTATCTTGAGTGTGCTCTTTATATATCGTTCTATTTAATATACACATCATATTAAGTTGTAGATTACGAACCGAATTTTACATGATATCTGGCAAATTAATAAATAGAACTAACGGTTAAGAGCTATGTTGTGATAGCACTTGAGATATACATAAGGAGCTATGTTGGGAGTATCACCATTATTTGAATCTAGAGAATTTGGATTCCATGATTACTTTGTTTTAAATATTTTTATAATGTTACAGCTCAAGATACCACGTAGGCATAACCACTCTAAACAAACTATAAGACCACGTATTTTGTACCTTCTCTTTTCTTTTATTATCTTTCTTTATATATTGGTGTCGAAAAACGAGTGATTTACGCCCGAAATTAATATTGTATCTCCTATCCAAGATTGAAATCGATCTTGGATAGGAGATACAATATGCCTATCATTCGATCGATCTCCAATTTACGTGCCTTTATAAACCAATCCACGGATCGGTTATTGGCACGTTTGACCCTAAAATGGATTGTGATATCAATCCCAGATAGCAAATTTTGGATTAGGATTGATTATTAATTTCGGCCTTATTCTATTCCATACCCACTCATATTCCGTAACAATATCCAAAATATCCAATGATAAACAATATCTAAAACAATACTCACTTGAATGCCATTATAGTGAAGTTGTCATATGGCTCCGACGCGGCATGCAGTTTGCTGTACACAGTGCTGTAATGCACATACTCTTTTAACTTTTTTATCCAGACCTTTTCCAGCAGATCGCCGACATCGTCCGGCTTGTATTCTGCAGACGTGCGGAACTTCACGGCGTATCTGTTCTTAAGCGAGTCCTTGACTCTCACGTATAAGGCTCTATTGGACTCTGAGATGTAGAAGTGTTTAGAGTCGCTGTGCGTGCACCAGTAGTACCCGTCATATTTAGGCACCAGCTTATACGTTTTGTTGTTGTCTGTTTTGATTTTCACTCTCTTAGGGTAATAGCTCCCCGAATCCGTGAAGCAGTAGATGTCGTCTTCGTTCAGTAATGTATTGCTATCTGGCGTATAGTTTACGGTAAGCGTTATCGAACTGTCACTGTAATGTAATTAAGGTATTGGTAGATTACAAGAAACACATTGGTGCGTGCTCGCACTGGAATTTGAACTCACCACCTCTTGCTTTGGCAGGTGGCCGTTCGCCCACTAGGCTACCATCGTATTTATGTTACATAGTCATTATATAAAAATAATAGTGATTTTCTTATTAGAACATCGAATTCGATAATAGTTGTTGTAAGCTTACCTGCTGATTGCTACAGTTAAGTTGACATGGCCGAGTTCAATACGTCTCTCGCAGATGACGTTATGAAAGATATAAGAACTATTAACCAAGTCCCAAAAGTAATTATTGTTGATTGCACCGAACGAAGTATCTTTCGTGATGTTCCTGACAAAGTACCACTCCATGAAAGGAATCTAGAACATACAAATTAGCGTCATAAAAAATGTTCAAACTGTATGAGCACTAAAAAAAATGTTACGTTGATATAAAGAGAGCAGTCAATTTGGTTTTATAAAGGACTCACCTCAGCGGAGTCGTTTGTGGCACCATATCTCAGCATTGTGTGATCAGAGTTGAACACAATATTCAGTGGGTACGGTCGTCCGGGCGGTTGGAAGAAGTTTGAGTATCTCCACCCTCGCCCCAGCACGGAACCTCCCCGTTTCTCGCACACTCTTTGCGACTGATTCCAGGTCGATCTCAAACTATCGACGCTCAACAAGCACGTTTGCGTCGGACTTAAGAATCTAGTCCCATTCTTTAAGTCCCCACAACCATCCTTGGAAGTACTGTCGTCTGATGAATAGGGATCTATAAAGCAGTATCTGTAATTCAACTCATCGCACTTCACTGCAGTGAAGTTTTTTACGGGATCGATAGCCACACAGAGCAGGTCTGCGTCGACGCTCACTGCACGGTCGAGCTGCACCTCGTGAGGGTTCTCCAGGCCTTTGCCCATAGAGTCCGTGTACGACCAGTCGACGTAAAGCCCCCCAGTGTATAGAGACTTGTAATCCGTCCATATCGTGAAGTTAAGCTTTGGCAAATTTAAATCCTTGTACAATTGGAATGTGAACAGGTTTCCGGCGCAACCGTCGAATTTAGCCGCGAAGGGTTCGGGGTTCCTCTTCAGAGAGTAGCATACTTTGTCTGTGCCGGTTTTTCCAAGATCGAAACCTATCGGGCATTCCTGTTTCTTAGCTTCCAATAAACTTAACTGCAGGTACAGGACTAATATCAGAGATAAAGCTGCATTGATGATGTTCCGTTGTACGTGGACCATCTGGAAACAGGAGAAGTGAGTTTGAATCGTGGAGTACTACCACCGTAACGAATGCTTTGTAGTGAGATAGGTACTCGTACATTTCGGTATGATCTGCTAGATAAGTTATCTAATCTGGCCGCTATATTGCCGTGCCTATCAACAAATAGACCACTTAATACCATTACAGATACCATCGTAACTGATTGGATGTCATGTTATATTAGGAAGTTGTTTTGAACTTTTTCGTGAGGATTTAAAGCCAATACCCCGCTGGTGGAATTTTATCGGCCAATAAAATCACAGTGTTACATTTTGTGCGTCACGCTGGAACGCGTGCGTTTTGCGTTTTTGCGATATACTTACAAGACAGGATGCAAAACAAAATAAAGTGCGCTGCTAAATAATATCGGCCGATAAAAACGCACCTGTGTGTAGAGGTCGCAGAACGCGAAAACGCAATATCGCAATAACGAAATAACGCATGGGTTTTTGGTTTGATTTGGTTTTTGGCTTTAAAGTATCTTAGAACATTCAGACACAACATATAGGTACATTTATGGATCATGCATGATAAAGGTAACCAATCCTACCCACCACAGTCCATATAGGTACGTATAAGGTTGCCTTATTGTTATATCTTTTATCAAATGCAACTGTTACAAAGAAGTCGTTTGGAGCTAACCTTTCTTAAAAACAGGTTCCCCTACGTGTGAATAGGTATGTGGCCTGCTTTCGATGAAATTATTGTCGTCAAAAAGATCCATGAGTGGTGGGAGTGTCAACAAAGTTGCACAATGCAGTCAATGGGTAGTGAAAGAGTAGGTACTCGTACTATTACCACACCGTTAAAAAGGGCTACTTAACTTTCCTAGAACAAATAATAGAGTAGAAAAATAAATGCCTTATAATATATTATTATTATAATGTAGGCGAAATGAAAAGCAAGATTTGGGTAGGTACGTGAAGTTGATGGAAATCACTCGACGCGGCGTCGTAGGTGAGTAGTTATGTTTTATTCTAAGATTTACAAATGACGATAGTCAAGACTTGAATTCACGATCCATTGTGTCAAATGCTTTACCCCTGAGCTTAATGCGTCCAAAATGCTTCTAAATATTATACAATAAAATTACATTTGCAGTCACACAAAAAAGTTAAGTAGGTAAGTATTTCTTTCGCAAATGATTTATGATAATGATGATGGCATTATCGGTAGCCATTCTTCGGCGTTTCGGGCAAAAAATTCAGCAGCAAGGTGAGCGATAGTGGTAGTCCATTGTACTGCTCGCAAATAGTGCTCGAATAAGGTTTTTAATGCATTTTTCATCCCATCTATTCGAAAAGAGGCAAAGGGTTCCTCGATAAGGGCGAACAAAGTGGGTCATTCCAGCGCACTTAATAACAGCGACGGAATGACTTTTCTCATAGGTTAGGATGAAAAACAGAGTGTTACACGCACGGGAACAAAATTATTTACCCTCGAGCGAATTGTACGGTACAATCCTCGCTAAGCTTGGGATTCTACCATACACTTCGCACATAACATACCTATACGCCCAATTAATAGATACATTTATAAATACTTTGTTAAATAATATCAGAGACACAGACATCTAGTATGTATATTGTATATACTCGTATCATCAACTCCTCCGTACAATACTCTTACTAATAGTATAATTTTTTGTTGAGTGTTGACGGTACATAATAATTAAAACGTGAGTATAATGATCGTTGACCTTAATCGAGCGACAAGGTTCGTTCACAAGCTGGCAAAAACTCTCACCTTCACATAGGGTTGCCACGCGATGTTTTTTCCTCGGACATTCCCAATACCAATTATTATGTCATACAATCAATTCCTATTTAGTAATTTTGCTGTATGTATCAAAGATTCATTTATATTTATTTTTGGGTCAGAATATGCCATTACCATAACCACAATGAAATATTTATTATTACCTATTCTATCAGAAATAGTTACGAGGAAAATGAATGTTCTTCAAAAATTCCCACATAAATAACACAAAATCCAAAGGTTTTGTTTAAAATAAATGAGGCGAGTGAGTAATAGCATGATGTTTACTGTTACTGACGTTAAATCTATGAGGATTTTTACGAGCTCTGGTAACCCTACCTTCGCGAGTTCAAGTGACCAGCGCGTGAATGAAGCGTCGAGCACCGTTACCGGGCATCTTCCGTCGACTCTATTCCCGGGGTATAAAGACCAGAATCATTTGGGACATTTTTCGCAGATCTGGTCTGTAGATGGTGTAATGGATCTGAAACGAAAGATTCATGTTTTAATATTAAAATATACGACCGTAAATATTTATACAGTTAATTGTAGACAATGACACAGATAGTCGGTAGATAAATTACTGAATAAGTACTGAATTGTCATTCTCCGAAAAACGGGCACGTAAAAAACATTTGAAATTTTGAACGTTTAAGATTTGATTTTATTGTATACCAACATGGTTACCGAGCGATTTTATAATCATATCAAAAGCTGAATCATACAATTAAATATTTGGTACGCCAACGGTTAGAGATCTCAAACTTAATTAGAGATGAAACAAAAGTTCACTCAACGTTCTAAGTAAACATTTCAGAATTTCACAACAGATCTAGCTCTATGGGTTCAATCATGCCAAATGGCTTTACAACCGGTTACTATGTTTCGAAATCTGTACGGAATTTCTTTATCCGTTTATGAACGTTCCACAGTGACTTCAGTTACTTACGCAAATAATAATGTTTGTAAATCTGCTAGTAAGTATGTTTTCATAATAATTTAATTACGAATAGAAAACGCGTCCGGATTCCGAATCCATACATTGCGTCGTTTCCATACATTGCGCTGATTCATTCGCGCTTCTTGCGTGCCCTAAAAACCACCTATTGTTCTTACATAATGCCCCATTTAGATTCTGCTCCTATCGCATTGCCCCTGCTTCTTTCGCTGCCGGACAGAATACCCTCGAGAGAAGCGCCATGTGCTACATACTGCCCTACCACTTAGCTTTCACTCCACCGGACAGCACGAGAGGCAGTAGCAGAAGCATCAAAAGTATCGACAGAATCGTCCCGCTCACTACCCTGCCAACTCCCCTGCTGAATATAAACAGGGTATAAGAACTCTCAATGCCATGGACGCACTATCTCCGGTGGCAATTCCAGAGCTGTCACTCCGAAACCACAAGCCATGTCAATACCGACCTTGGTCGGAAAGGCTAGAGTCTAAAATAGACCGTGAGGTTCGTCGAGGAGCCTGATCGCTTGCACTATTAATCGCGCTGGCGTGATTACGAACAATTAAACGAAGGAAATGATCTGGCCACCGCGGCACACTGCCATTTGGTAAATGGTAAACAGCTACAATATATTTTATAGGTTCCACGAATAATCTTTGTCCGGCGTGGATGATGCCGCCATGTATTGAAATTCCCAATATCATATTATGTATTATGATCTGAGAAACGATATTGCTCCTGGACGCTAACATTAATTAACAATGTTATCGACATTTCCCAATATAGGTAGGTCCATCTTTTATATAGACTTTTCTGTATTTAATACCAGCAACTCGACAAACTTCGTAGATACGAAAAAATAATTCCAATCGTGAATTCATAAAACCATAGAAAAAGACCTTTCCATTTACCCCGATTTTTTTAGGGCTAAGCTAAGGAGCTATTACAAACATTAACACTTAAGTACCTACTAATATTCACTACGCCTTAGTACCTTAAAACAATACTTTATTCTATTCATCTTAATTCGATTTACATCTGCTTTTTGTATTTGTAACACGCGTTTACAAACATAAAATGCCAATACAGAGGCAGAAGCTTATCATTTCAGCTGCACAGCACTACGCTGTAGCATGATGGACCGCCATGACTGTCCTCACGTAGCCTAGTTGGGCAGCTTGGTAGAAAACCTTCGACATCATGACTAGAACGAAGGCAGATTTTCATGAGTAACTGAGTTCGCATTGGATTTTCGTTTCGCACATTATTCCGTTAATTCAGCCGCTGCGCCAGCGAAAAGAGAAGCTGGGTGTCTACAAATGACGTATAACATTCGTAGGCTAAGCACATCCTGTACGTATACTTCTTATCAAAGACTAAGTATATTTGTCCTGCCAGGTTGTTAGAGCCGCAATAACAATGTGTATGCGGCATTATTGTTTATTTCAGGTGCTTTATCTCCACAATCGGCGTGACTCAAATTGCAAATAAGTACTTAGTGTTTTAAGGTTGGTGAAATGTATACCTATACTCGGATTTTTAATCTCATGAAGTAAAATTGACAGATCGTATGAGGTGAAATTTTAATGAGATGAGACATGAGACAAAGAGCGAGCGAGATTTTTAGTATATGAGATTAAAAATCCAAGTATACTTAGGCCGAGTATAGGTTATAATATTATAGAATGAAATATTAATATGAAAATGTTGTCTAGTAAACTTCACGGTGTTTGGTGGAACTACTTAAGATTGTGATGTTACTTTGTTTTTGTTGGTATCGATGAATAGCGCAGAAGTTGGACATGCAAATACAAGAAAGTAATCTTCTAAATACACCGGATAGTTTAATTCAGTTAGTAGCAACCTTGAGCTACTGACTGCCTAGGTCAGCCTAATAAATCCTCTTTACACTGTGCTTCTACTGACTATGGGCCACAAGCACGACAGCTCGGAGACAACCATTTACACGTTAGTGCTAATAAACACGACACACGTTCAGACACGAAATTGTAAGGCATAATAGGCTATACGAGGTATGATGTACGATCCATAATGGATAGGCTATCGTCATCGTCATCGTCCGACATTGCTGAAATTGTCCCGATGATTTATCGCCATAAATTTGACTGGCGTCATCGTCAACAGCCAAATCCAAAATAAACCAAAATCAAAAAACAAGTGAACGTCAAAACTCGGAATATTCAATGGCCATTATTCCAATTATGTGGTTACACTTACGGCGAACGTCAAACAACAGGATTTACGGGATAGTCAACGGGGTATCAGGATACGAGTGGCCCGTCCATTACAAACTGTATACGATTGTACAGTCACGTGCTGAACCTGTTGTTATAATAATATTTTACAATCTAATTGTATATTCCACCCAGTGGAGTCCACAGAACGTCAGACGACGCCGCGGCAGGACTAGAAGGAGATGTGGGACGAGCTGGAACCTCTTGGAAGGATTGGCCCCAGAGATCCTTGAGTCCAGATGAGTGGAAGAAGGGTAGGGAGGCCCTGTAGTGGGCTGACCATGGCTGAATAATAATAATTGTATACCTATTTGCAAAATATATCTATTTCGTATAATAGTACATGCCAAGTATGGTGATATTCAGCTTGCTTGTGACTTTTCCACAACTTGGAACTAAGTTAGTACATATACTTAATTTACATTTAAGTAAGTATATTATGCAATTATGCATTTTATTTATTGTATTTAATACTTTACAAAGTACGCTGGCGCTGACTTAATACTAAAAGTAATTAATACGAAATAATTATTGATTATTTCATTGCACTGACAAGTGTACGTATACCTACCTACTTATTGGTGGACTTTATACTAAAAGCGTTCAACGAGACAAATACCACGTTCTACCAAACTATAGCTACCTATAATATTTAACTAATATTTAATTTAGCATAAGTAGTTACTTACCTATTCCGTCTGTAATTAAATAACTTATTCCCTCTATAATTATTATTATTTTGCAGTTCTAGCTGTTTATCTAGATTCTAGAGAAACCGCTCAAACTTCTACGTAAAACTTCTAAAGTCTGAGACATAGAATCAATATCTCTTCTGGTGTTCGTGTGCTGTAACTGTAAATGAATTGATCCACACATACATGCTTACATGATAATTTCAACAGAATTAGGTAGAATACCCTACAACGTAAATAAAAAACGTTTTTCAGGGAATTCCTAATTCGATAACGCATCAATCTGATAAAAGTAAAACGTTTGCTAACTTACTAGTATCCTCATTTCGGACTAATTTATCTAGTGGTAGCAATCTAGCTGTTGCCTACGACTTTGTGCGATATTATGCGGCTATAAAAAGTACTATAAATATATATTTATATATATAGTATATATATAAATTTTCTAAGGTTCAATCTCTGTAACAAATGTCATCAAGCTCGGTACAGCCGTTTAGCAGTGAAAACGTAAAAACGAACAAACAGAGCTACTTTAGCATTTATGACTCGTAGTAGGATTTTACACGTGTCTCTCGTGTAACTTAGAGTGGCTATGAGCGCTATAAGGTTCACGATAGTATTGTATGTGAAATACGCGTTCTTAGTGTTGATCTAGCTAGGGTATTTGGGGGGCAAATGCTCCATAAAGTGTGGTATCGAGGCTGCTCCCTACCGCGCCCTAAGGCGTCTCATTGCCGGCGACGGGCGATATCGCCCTGCCTATTTCATGGGCTATTCAGATAGGGCTCATTGTAGACATTTTTTGCGTATCTAGGGCTAATAAATATGTATTACTTGTTAGGGTGTATTCAGAACTGAAATAATAGATTGCAGTTTCATTTACACTAGTCTTGGATGGGTACAGACAAAGATTACTTAAGTCATGGTGGCACAAACTTTGCTTCAACTAAGCGCTGGTACGTTTTAATTCTGCAAAGTTACGTAGCACCGGATGCAATGTATAGGTAATACTCACCTGGTGACTGAATATCAGTAAAATGTTCGAAGTCACCTATTTCACAAAACTGTAGTTTGGAAAATCACTGGTGAATTAAAATACCTATGATAAGTGACGCATTTGTAATCACTCGGTGACAATTTTCAACACTGAAATGTCTCAACCCTTAATAAATTGATAACATTGCAAACGGAAATCCAAACACAACCACTTCGAAATACAGGGCCGTCTCGCGATTTTATTAAATAAGGCTTTTTGTTGCATTTATACGAGTATGTACAATGTTACCGGTGCGGTGCTTCTGTATTAATCAGTGAGCCATTGATTTTAAAAAATGAGTATCATCATTCAATGCACAGCTGTCCCTTGTGTGATTAAATTGAAAAAATCTTCCACGGGCTACCCACTTGCTTGCACTCCCATAAAATCATCTGTTATCTTTGTCATCTCAGCTTTACATTACAGAAGTTTGCGACATGAACGAACTATTTGTCACCCGTATCTGTAAATCCACTGTTTGATAACACTCTCACATTTGTGTTTCATATGAATTACTTTACTAAGAACTGAGAAAATGAAATTACGTAACGCAAATGTGGTTACATTTCTAAATATATACCAACACCAATAATCACGCAATAATTACAAGTACCTAAGTAACATATCTATGAGATAAGACTGCTGATGCATCAAGATTGACCAATATATCAAAGCATTTGTTACCTTACCCTGAGCATCACATAACTAAACACGTAAATGATTATAAAGTAATTTCAATGAACATTTAATTGATGACTAGTTTGAGTGCTCTAGGTACCGCAATTTGATCAAAATGAACCCAAACGACATCAATCCCCTGTTATAGTCTCTGAGGAGTGAGGAGTGAGGAGTTCCATTGCATGTTCTATCTCCGTCCATATAATTAAATCAGCTCGTTGTCACCATAATATTGCAATACAACAGACAACTGCGTCAGAATTGACTCGCAAGATTTGAACTCAACAGACATCCGTCCATTCTAACACAAATAAATACATAAAACAAACAAGATCAAACTTACATCTCTATTAAATAACATTTACCATTTTAATGACCACTCGGATAGCCGTTGGTTAACGTAGTCATACATCATATAGGTTACGTTTTAATTGCACTTTGGTGCACTTGTTAGGTAGGTTGTATAGCTAGATTCCAAGAACCCAAGCAGAAACCCGATACGCCTTTGTTTGCTAACACACGATAACGTAACGGCTACATATCCCTATTGGCAATAATGCGAAAAGCACGTTCTGCGATAGTCACACACCCACTCTCGAATTGTATATGCTCAGTTGCCTGAGATAGGAATGTGGGGTGGACATTGAAAAATAGTATTTGAGCGATCCGCACATAGTGCGAAAAGGCACCATACGCGTAGATCGAATCCTCTCTTTCTTCCAACATACATTGTTGTAGAGTGAGGTAATAAAGGCCTCTGTCTGATGGCAGTTTTCAGGCCGCCTAAGTTTTTCCCGCAAAATTAGTCAGTGATACGAAAACTAAGAGCCAATTCCTTAGAGGATGAGTGCAGTACCGCCGGCGAATGGAAATCATAAACAAATCACTGCGTCCAGAGCGCTGTGCTATATTTTGCAACTATAATATCATGGACACTACACCTGTAACGGGTAATCGTGGCGCTTACGATCAGCTGATCATCAGACATTTTTTTTACAAATAAATAATCCCTATCCAGTTTATATAATTACTAGCTGCGCCCGCAGTTTCACCCGCGTAGACGGGAGCACTATATTTTTTTCAGAATTTACAGTATCCTATGTGTTAAGTTGGGATATAAGCTATCTGCATTCCAAATTTCAAATCGGTGCAGCTGTTTAAGCGTGAAGAACTAACAAACACGCATACACACAAACTTTCGCATTTATAATATTAGTAAGATTCAGCCGCAACAAATTCCAATAAGTTCCTATTGTTCCTACACCTAAGACATTAAACTAAAAACTGACCAGACGGAAGCTGATCCTCAAACGGACAATGTCGTACTACGCCCCAAAAAAATCGTAGGTACATCCCAAACAAGCGATTACGAGCGATTTAATCGCCTTCTGGTTCGCACCGGAGTCTGCAGACGATAAAAATAAGTTGTAAACTGTACGCTGGGTCACATCACTGGTTTATTGCAACGAATTAATTACTTATTGTTATAGAGAGATAGACACTTCCGTAATCAATTGTGTCGTTTTTTCCTTAACGCCCATTCCCTTGGTTGTATTGTGTATTACCTCTCACTCCATATTACACATAGGTTGGCTAAAAGATGATGCTAATAGGCATGAAGTTCACGTGGGAGCAATAAATATATAGCCCATTCTAGGCTAGTGCATTTACTTCTTTCCTTAGAGTGGGGCTACTTTGTATTTTATCTATGTACTAGCGGCCCGTTACGGCTTCGCACGGGTATCACTACGTTATTATACCTTCATAATATATACCTTCCTTTCAATCGCTCTATCAATAAAAAAAACCGCATCAAAATCCGTAGCGTAGTTTTAAAGATTTAAGCATACATAGGGATATAAGGACAGAGAAAGCTACTTTGTTTTATACTATGTAGTGATGGACTGTGGTAGGTGCTAAAACCCACTTTTATTCACCACGTGATGTAACACAAACTAAAACCTGAACTGTAAAGCTACATTTTAGTTGACTAATTTTGACTACAAATAATGAAAAAATATAACCTTCTTTCCATGAATATGGGTAAAATACGAAATAATACTACTTATTAATATTACTAGTAATAAACTTATATATATACTGAATTTAAGTTTTTTTTATATTTAAGCTTAATTACATATAAGACGATCTACAAGTTTGAGCAGAAACAAAATGACCTTTATAAGTAAGTCGAACAAATGAGAAAAATAAATCTCACTAGTTCGACGATCGAACTACCTACTGAGATTTTTTTTTTCTTACTAGTTCTACGATCGAATAAACGAGTGGAATTAGTGAGAGAGAACAAACGTATTACATAGGTAACATACTCTTTTGTTTTCTGCCAAATTTCCATTATGGGTTATTGTGTTATGTTCCATTTCTTTTAAGCTTTATTTTGTGCTCTATGAGAAGTAATGAGAACGTTTCAGGGTCAACATAAGCTTATTTACAACATAAGATATTATCTTAAAAAATAACTCTTTCTGCTCATTTCTGCATTTAGGAATAAGTACAATTATATCGCGTTCATTTACAATCTGCCGCAGATGAAAACTATCTGGTTACAAAAACCGCGATAGACGGCGAATGTTGTTATGGCTAACGCATTGTTATATATTCACGCAGTTTCATCGGACTATTTCTGCGTGATCTAAATGTGTCAATTAAGTAAATATTTAACGTGAATCAGGAATGTCTAGGCGATTATGCCAATTTTAAGATAGCTAGCAATTAGGTGTCGTACCTTTTTGTCATATTGCCAATAATCCATTTATCAATATGACTGAATAGACCATGAACTCATCGTTATAAGTGTTATAATTGCTCAGTTAAAACACCGTTGGAGCGTCCCGAGCGATAGATAATATGCGGAATGAATGGATTCACCTAAATCGATTAGAGCCGATAAATACAATCGTAATCATTTGTAACCGCTTCGGTCTGTTGACCTCGCTCAAACAAAGAATGTAAAAAAGCCATGGCTTAATGGTACAAAACGAATGTCTTCGGAACTCGTTTTTATGAAGGAAAACTCGTTGCAGTCTTGAAAACATTATTGGAAAATTAACTTTGATAGTCTCCAAATATATCTCTTTCTACGGCCATTTATGTAATGTCCTTTTAGTTCTTAACATTATATATTCATTGTATCGAATTAAATTATATTATTACATCGTAACTTCGTCTTGTTCAGTTTTGGCGATTTTTCCACTATTTCACTTGGTTATATATTTGGGTGAGATCGAATAAGGGCATCGAGCTAAGTTTAGATTAGGATGGCTTTAAACACTACTACTATCCTTAAAAAGGAAGATTTCCCTACACAAAGATTATATAATTACAATTAAAAATAGCAACGAACGTTACACAGTTTCAGAGAAATCACAGCGGATATTATGCCGTGCGGAACGCCTACTCATTGTCCCCGACTCACAGGGAAGTGAACTCGACGACGATTCTCCGTGAGAATCCCCACGTTATCTATGAACAATATCGTGATCGCTGATACACTTGGAACAGTGCGGGACTTCCTCACCAATTATGTTTAAGTGAAAGTAACAGAATAACAGAAAAGTCAACAGTAAGTATACAGAATGGTAACCACTTACATATTATAATGGTTAGTACGAGTAGTAGGGCCTCGGCAATTATTTTTTTGTCTTGGTTTGCAAATGTTTATTCAGAACTTATGGTTATTACTACTCCATAATTTGTTTGAACCTTAAACAGTTGTGGTGAATGGGAATCAAATACCCAGGTAAATAATAAAATATTACATGTAAGAATATGTGATATACTTAGTCAGGTCATAAGTATTGTCACACAGTAAAAACTTTTCTTTTAGAATGCTGGCCACAAAAAAGTTTATTGAATTCGAATTTCGAATTGTTCATGAAAATAAAAATGTATACTTTTTAGAATTTTACTCATTTTTAAATATGGAGTGGACGCTTAAAGAAGACCGTGTTGCAGTTATTGCGTTGCATCGTTGCGGTTACGCGCCAATTCAAATTTTTGACATACTGAAAAATTTGAATATAACCAAGAGATTCGTTTATCGTACCATCAAACGATACAATGAAGACTCTAGTGTAGATGACAGGTCAAGAAGTGGTCGCCCTCGGTCTGTTAGGACTCCAGCAGTGATAAAAGCTGTGAAGGCGCGAATTCAAAGAAATCCCAAATGTAAGCAGAAACTGTTGGCCCTTCAGATGGGATTAAGCAGAACCACGGTGAAAAGGGTGTTAAATGAAGACTTAGGGCTTCGGGCATATCGAAGAAAAACAGGACATCATTTGAATGCTCGTCTAATGGACCTGAGACTGAAGAGATGCCGCGCTTTGTTGAAGCGGTACGCGGGAAAAAAATATCGGGAAATTCTTTTTTCGGATGAAAAAATTTTTACCATAGAAGAGAGCTACAACAAACAAAATGATAAGGTGTACGCACACAGTAGTGAAGAAGCGATCAACCGTATTCCGCGTGTCCAACGAGGTCATTTTCCATCCTCGCTCATGGTATGGTTGGGAGTGTCTTATTGGGGCTTAACAGAGGTACATTTTTGTGAGAAAGGTGTAAAAACGAATGCAGTTGTGTATCAAAATACAGTCCTGACGAACCTTGTGGAACCTGTTTCTCATACCATGTTTAATAACAGGCACTGGGTATTCCAACAAGATTCGGCGCCAGCTCATAGAGCGAAGAGCACACAAGACTGGCTGGCGGCGCGTGAAATCGACTTCATCCGGCACGAAGACTGGCCCTCCTCCAGTCCAGATTTGAATCCGCTAGATTACAAGATATGGCAACACTTGGAGGAAAAGGCGTGCTCAAAGCCTCATCCCAATTTGGAGTCACTCAAGACATCCTTGATTAAGGCAGCCGCCGATATTGACATGGACCTCGTTCGTGCTGCGATAGACGACTGGCCGCGCAGATTGAAGGCCTGTATTCAAAATCACGGAGGTCATTTTGAATAAACTTTAGTGTCATAAGGATCTATGTTTTGTTAAGTTCATTTTGGTATATAAATGGTTACATAATGAATAAACTTGTTTCAATTATTTTATATAAAACATGTGACAGAATTTATGACCTGACTAGGTATAAACGAATGACGCAAAATAGTCCACTATTCGGATAAATTATCGTAATTATACCTACCTATATAAATATGACGTATATTGGAACGATGGACAAATTATCGTAACTATAATTATATAAATATGACGAATATTGACGCGATGGGCAAAATATCGTAACAGCCATTATAATGACGGTATGAAGTTATTTCAATAAGATTTCTTCGCAACTCTATAACTATACTGTGTGGTGAAATATCCATAAGTTACGTTCTCTTGCCGTATCTCAGGAAAAAATCTAGAGAATTAGAAATTAATATTCAGTTTCACAGAAAATAATCTCTTAGCTAGTTAATTATGATGAAATGCAGTTATTCATGCGAAAAGAAAGTGTAGGCCAAATAATGCTTGAGCTTGACACATGACGGACCGTGATGGTTTCAGGACAAGAAAAAGATTGAGAATATACTTACGATATTTTAAGTGTGTATTAAAATATCATATATTCTCATACGATATTTTAATTAACACTTCATAAGAATGGTAACAACGGTTTGGTTATGTATTCGGCTGGGCTGTTTTGCTTTTTCATGTAATCCTGAGCATAGATACTAAACTTTTTACACGCCCTCGTCATCATTAGCCGTGCATCATTAGTACGGCCATTAAATAACTCGTGTTTAAATAATAAGCTATCTTAAATCTAATTATTATATAAATTACGTGTCACGTTGTTTGTCCGCGATGGACTCCTAAACCATTTAACCGATTTTAATCAATTTTTCACACCGTGTACAGTTTGGTCTTACTTAAAAAATAGCTTAAATCTCAATTATTTATAGTCGCAATATTATTTTATTGCAAATTATAAGAAAATTTAAGAAAACTGAACGGCCATATTGATTTTCTAATTTTACCTTCCTAACAAGACAAATGACAAGTTCTTGACTTTTTAGACATTTTTTTGTCAGGTCTGTCGGGCCAGCACGAAAATAATAAATCATAATAATATTCATTAATTTCGTAAAATTGAAAATAATATAGGTACTTACTAATTAAACGACAATTTGACCCAATTTTAAAATCTATACTGGTAAAACGACCGAACTGGGAATGAGCATCAATGAGTCGAACGTTCAAAATGTTGAACAATGAAAATATGAGTTGAAAATGAAAATTCCAAGTCTGAAAAAAAATCAACGCGTAAAGTTTGTTTCGTTGAACTTGACTAGCCTAGGAGTTACTCGTATAATGATGATGATAATGGTGCGACACCACAGTGATTTATATAATACTAGCTGCGCCCCGCGGTTTCACCCGCATTTGGATAATATACGATATATCTTTATGAATTGTAGCCTATGTGTTATTCTGATGTATAAGCTATATTATTGTAAAGTTTCATTAAAATCCATTCAGTAGTTTTACGTGAAAGAGCAACAAACATCCATCCATTCATACATACAAACTTTCGCGCTTATAATATTAGTAGTAGGATTTTATTTGTCAGAATAGGATGTGCTACCTACTATGTACATAATTATATAGACATGTGTAAAAAGGTTAACTAGTGGAACAATAATGGTAGCAAATTAAAAAATTATAATTACATAGTAGGTACCTACATGTATAATAACGTTATTTAGTCATTATGCTGATGTTGGCGATAAAGCGATAGAAACACAGTAGAGCCTGAGAGACTCAGTATGGATTCAAAGTCAAAGTAAAAAACTACGGTGACTCTACCAGTGCTCCGGAATACGGCCGGATACGATTCGGAACGCAGCCCTGGGGGCTTACCATGACGTCTTACTGCGTTCCAATTGAGGACTTAAGGACCTGTAGGCAGCGAGCTTCCGTAAAATGGGCGGTTTTTTGTCAAAAAGTTAAGCTGTAATTACAAATATTTATAAGCCAGAAAAAATACAGTGTATAGCCAAGTGTTTCAGTTAGCTAATAAATCAATAATATTGGACTAAAGTTGTCTAGTATCTTGAGAAAAAAATTCACGAGAAAGGACCCGAAAAAAATCTTTCGTCACATAATGCTCAACATTTTCAGCGACAACTATCATATTTTTTGGAACCATAAAAAAGGCAATTTTATTTTCCAATGAAATTTGAATTTTCCAATGAACTGAATCGATTCCGTTCTTCTAAATTAATAAAAACGACGAGAATATGATCAGTTTGAGCGCGTACTAGGCGGCTCAGTACCCGCTACGGCGTTTCAGAGAGAGGACGTATGTCGCTGTCCCTCAAAATTTTCTCGTCGAATTTACTGTTTGTTCTCCAAAAAAATAAAGCAAACAGAATCTCTACATGGTATACAACTGGTTTATTTACTTAGTTGCCGTAAATGACTTCCTTCGACGATTACTAAACTTTTATTATAACCTTTATTACTTTGTATTTATTCTCCATTGTGTGTAAAGAATAATGGCTAATATGACTATTCTTGCACCACCTGTAACTGAAATTAGCAGCAAAAACGCGTTTTTAGATTGTTCACTTAAATAAAACTGGGATTTCTTATGATAGTTTGGAGTTAATCAAAGGAGCAGATTATGATTGTATATTAAAATGAAGATGTAGTGAACTTCCGTTTTCCATAATGGCGGATCTGGCGGATGCATATTCTGACGTTTTATTTTTAGCACACTTCCAGTAATCTTTCTGCTCAGCTATGAGCCAGTTTTTTCAATGTTTTTGCTTCGCACGATTTGTGCATTTAGTCACTGTCAAATATTATACTGTAAATTCGAAAGTAACACTGTTTCTCTGTTTGTCTGTTTATTTGTATGTTTGTTTGTTTGTTACTTTTTATGGCTAAACGGCTGGACCGATTTCGATGAAATTAGGTATAGAGAGACAACAAAAATGAAAATGAAATTTGGTAGGTATATGGGAGAAGGAAAGATGAGGACCTGGGGAGATGGGGAGATGGAGAGCAGCAGCTGGAGAGATGAGGAGATGGGAGATCGGAGATGGATGAGGGATGGGAGATGAGATATTGGGAGTTGGGGAAAAAAGCGATGAGGAAATAGGAGGATAGAGATATTGAGAGAGACGTGACGTGCCCGATTGATTTACAATAGCATACAAAGTTCACGCATATTGTGTTCTTACTATAGCTGGATTCGATTTAAATGCAGACGAAGTCGCGGGAAACAGCTAGTATTCCATATTTTTACAACCTCGTGGTAAAATAAATTTACAGTCATAGCCACGATTCAGTAAACTTTACTGAAACTAGCTTTTACGCGCGACTTCATCCGTATATGAAAAAGCAACTGTTTAGAAAATAAATATTGAAGTCTTTGTATCTCTATCCCTGTCCCTGTCCCTTTCCTTTTCCCTATCCTTTGTCTTAACCTTTATATATTATCAAGAGCCTAAAATAATGAAGTGTCAGATCACCTACTTGAGAAATTATGAATTGCCCATACAAATTTTCAACTCCTATTTATTTGGATTCTAAGATCCCTATTTTTTCTGACGAAAAATAGCCTATACCCATCTCATAGGTCCAATCTTCGTCAAGATTGATTCAGCCGTTTAGACGTGAAAGGATGGCAAAAACTAAAAAAAAAACCAACAAACACACACACACAGTTTCGCATTTATATGATCTTAGTACGGATGCCTGACACTGGCTAAATGCACAAATCTTTTACTCCGTCATTGTCATTGTCAAAATATACTTATATCAAAAAGAAAATTATGGAAGTGGACTAAAGAGGATGTCTTGTATCAAATGGACTTGACAAACGCGCATACCAGAAGGGACCAACACTAAATAAATTTAATACAACTTATTTAGACTCCGTTATGTCCGTTGTGACTCCAATAATTCGTGCGGCATTCTAAATTTGATAGGATTATAGTCAAGGAGGTAATAATTTATGTAATGCTGGCGGTAATAATTCTTTAGGAACGGAACGTAGCATCTCAGACCGCTCGGCCAATCTGACATGTCATTACAGTGTCGAAATAATTGAATGCTTCAGACTAAAGCCTACGTAGTAACTATCTAGTAATCTGTGCTAAGGCCACGTGATGCCGTTAGTAAGAGTATAATAATTATGAATTAGCGTTTTCGACTTGCCGTGAGCGCGGAGCCAGCGTGGCGCGCGGCCCGGCCAGACAACTTTCATCTTCTAAAATACAAGAATCGCTCCTATATTAGCGCCTTAAACAGAATCGTTTCACTTTAAATAATAGTAATAAATGGCTTTTGATATCATTTAGGTAGACGTAAATCCCTTTAGATTTAAAATCATCCTAAATTGAGCGTCAAGATGTCGCAACAAGACGTCACGGCACGAATAAGTAGTAAAACGATTCTGTTTAGGTCCTCAGTTGGATCGCGATAAGACGTCATGGTAAGCCCCCAGATCAATATGCTTATGCAAAAAACAACATGTATTCTACTTGTATTGTTGCCAATAACGTGATTCGAATTTATCTTCAGACAATTTCAAAGGCCATATTATTTTGTCAAAAAATATATTTACGGCTCAAATTTGAAGTTTCAGATGAACTAATAAGCTTGCTCTACACTTTCCAAAGTGATGGTAAAACACCTGTTACACTATATGGTTGTAGACGCGTTCACGCATACTGTTGTAGTGTGCGTAAACTAGGGGTTCAAAGTACATTTCAATACACGAGTGAATAGGTAAAAGTGTACCATTGTTGACTAAGTATATGGGAGATAGTGGTCAAGTCAAACGAAAAACTATTAAACAATAAGAAAACAACATGGTAGAAACCATATGAGCAATACTATAAAATTAAGAATTATGATGAATCGCCGTTGTTAGTTGGCAAATGAGTGACTTTGTGTCGACAAATAGCAATTTATGTAAGTGCCTGCATTGTGTCAGTCGCATTACGGCAAATAGTCATCATAAGGCGACACTGAGTTGCAACAGTGACCTAGCGTAAAAAACGTAAAAAAAATTTATCACGGGTGCGTTCACGATTAGTAGATACATACCTACATAGATCCGGATCTCTAACTAGCACCCCCTGAATCTCGGGATTCAAGAGCTACGAGGTTTTTGGTCTCCCTAACACACAGAGTAAATACCTGGGGTTCATTCAATTCTTTGCTCTGGGCGAGAATGGAACCAGTAACCTAGCGCTCCGCATTCGGCTTATTGCCAACATATGCCAAGAATACCTTCAAAAACACACGCTTCCGGTACAATATCAATCACATTAAATTGAATATTCGTTTATTTTGTATGTCTTCCTAATAAAATTCTTAGAAATATGGTTACAATTCGCCTGTATACTGAAAATAGCATTAGGTAGGTGGTACACTAAGGATAAGAGTTTACTACTATTATAGCCACAAAAATAATAATATATACGTCAACAATAAGGACAGGTGTACATCAGTAAATCCCATAGGTAGGTACTTTATTTAATTTTGTTATCCTTATTTGTTAGCACGGAAAAGTAACAGTAACGGCCGCCGTACCGGCTGTTACGCCATCTTGTACTATTTAGTGTTCTGTGGTAGCATTTAGTAACCAGACCATGGTCTATCACAAGATAAAATATATGCATCGATGTTATTATCAACGCATTTCCTTATAAACACGAGACCAAAGAAAGACGGCAGATCCAGATATAACCAATCTTATGCATTTGCTTGGGAGTGTGGCGCCTACTCACTTTTATGTTGGTTTTAGATCAAACTAGCGAATACTCATTCTATTTCCCACACACTCCGTCAAATTCGTTTGCTCGCCGACCGAGCATTTTCCTCGTGTAGCAGCCTCGCTAAATTGTTCGCTGTCACTCGCAACACTGGCCCATATAAATAAATCGATCTCAGCTCTGAGGGCTATCTTGAGTGTGCACTTGCTATTTCGTTATAAATAAATAAATAAATAATTCAGCCTGTAACTGTCCCACTGCTGGGCAAAGGCCTCCCCTCACTATCGTGAGGAGGGTTAGGCCATAATCCACCACGGGGGCCTAGGCCTATTTCGTTATATTTAATATAAATACATCTTAAGCATATGAGGCAGCCCTTGGATACATTAGAGATTTAGAGCGCGAGTTAGACCTTAATAAGGCTAAGTTAGAGGCTTTTGAGTCCTCACCCAATAATAATATCAATATTAGCTCAGAGAAAGAAATAAATATTTTGGATTTATATTCAGAATTAATTGAAACTAGTACAAAAGACCCAATAAAATGTAACAGTATACCAATAGTTGACCTCACCTCACCTAAGTTGGGGCATAATAATTGTAATAATAAAGTTTGCATCAGGGGGTCCAATAAGCTTAAAAAGTATATAAAGATTAATAAAATAGTAAGAAGAACCGCTGTCATGTTAAAAACGTACAAAAAATGCTTTAAATGCACAAACATTTGTAAGGAAAAAATTAATTTGCATACAGAATTAGAGGAATGTTATAATTTGTTAGGCCGCAATAATAGAGAAATAGATTATATGGACAGTAGAATCAAATGCTTACAAAAGCAGTTAAGTGACATTAGTGGCAAATATGAAACTTCAAAAAAACAAATTAAGGGACATATAGCAGCCATGACATGCTTGATGAACCAAAGTCGCAGCTGTGATAAATGCACAACAACCATTGACAGCATGGAAGACTCCAGCTTGCCTTCTAGAGTTTCTATTACACCTTCAGTGGAGAGTAGCCCACCATGCCTGGTTCCGGAGCACAAGTCACCTATGCAAGAACCTTTCTCCCATTGTCCAGATGTTTCTCCGGTGGACTCAGGTTGTTTAAAAATTCAGTCTGAGTGCACTAGGAAAACTGTGGTTTTCAGTGATCAATTGGGAGTAGGCATGGGCAGCCTAATACAAAACTGCCTAACACAATCAGTCTGCAACAACAGTTTCTCAGGCATGTCTATAAAAGATTTATTATCAAAAATTAAAAACAATATATATGATAAAAATACCAACATTGTGGTACTATTAGGAGATAGTTTAGCTATAAATAAATGTGATATTGTAAGTCTTATTGAGACCCTCATAGACATAGAAAGGAAAGGTATAGGCAAGATAATTATCTGCTCACTTCCTTACTCAAACAAAATGAGTCCCACTCAAAATGGTCATGTTCATGACCTAAACCTGACATTGTATAATCTGACATGTCGTCAAAGTGACATTTTATATTTCGAAATTAACAATTTTACAAGTAGATTTATTTTGACAAAGAATACTTTGTATCTCTGCAAGAAAGACAAAATGATCATTGCTAAATTGTTAGCATTCAATATACATGATCCAGTTATACATAGTATAACTGATCACATTGACAAACCCACAGCTAATAGCTGTAATAATCGGGATATAGGTAGGATGACTAGGTCAGTCGATTTAAACTGACTGCTAAGACAATGGAAAGGCCCGGTACAATTCATATATTCCATCAGAATATTCAAGGCCTTTCCAGCAAAGCACTAGAATTAGAACTATTTTTAGACTTTAGTAAAATTCATGTTATGTGTGTAACTGAACATTGGTTCAGGAAAAATACTGTGTTACCGCCTATTAAAAATTACCAAATTGCAAGTTCTTTCACCAGGGAAAAAGCTATCCACGGCGGGTCATTAATTTATGTAGTAAACAATTGCCAATTTAAAGAGAGAAAAGACATTGTGTCCTTGTCTATAGAACGGACTATAGAGTTATCATGTGTAGAGCTGGAGCAGCATATAATTGTTTGTGTATACAGACCCCCAACAGCTGATTTCAAAATGTTTGAGTCCATTATGGAAGAAGTGCTGAGAAAATCATTTAATACCTCGAAATATGTAGTTGTTTGTGGCGATTTTAATGTTAATATTCTTGATAAGTGCCCATTAAGTGATAAATTACTAAATTTATTTTTGTGCTTTGATCTAAGAAATCTTTTTAATCAGCCAACTAGAATCACTACCTCGTCTGCAACTTGCTTAGACAATGTTTTCTGTAACTGTGAACCACAAAGCATGGCCATATGTGACAAGCTTAGCTCGGATCATTGTGGCCAAAGTGCTGTGTTTCCATGCAATTCAAATAAAATCTCCCCGGAGTTTACTTACAGACCCATTACCACCAACCGTATGGGCCAGTTCTCGGAAAGCATTGATAAGCAACTTACTTACTTACCGTTTCTTGAGGATCCAGATGACCTTTGCAATTCCTTGTTCAAAATGATAGATAAAGAGTTTAATACAATTTTTAAATTAAAAACATATAGAGGTAGCACCAAGGCGAGATTTGATGGGGACTGGGCTACACCTGGTATCTATAAAAGCAGGAACAAATTGTATGATTTATATTCACAAAAATGTATAAATGCACATGAAACTAAATTTTTAGACTATGTTAAAAAATACTCAAAGACATTCAAATCTGTGTGCCGTACCGCGAAGTCTCTTCACTTGAGTAGGAAAATTAAGCAGGCCAAAGACAAAATCAAAACAACGTGGAAAATAATCAACACTGAAGCTGGCAAAATTAAACCTCGGGACCGGAAATATGTCTTAAATATAAACCAAAAATTAATTTCAAAAGATTGCGAAGTAGCCAATGCGTTTGAAGATTTTTTTACCAAAATACCTATTGTTACTACCCAGTCGTTAGAGTCATCCCCGGTTGCGGCTGCTTCTATACTATTAAATAATGTTGACAGATGTAATGATGTATTTAAATTCAAATATATTGATGTAGACACTATTGTTAAGACATTTAAATTACTTAATATTAAGAACACTGAGGATCTGTGGGGAATGTCTACAAAAATTTTAACTTGTATTATTAATTCAATTGCCCCGTATTTGGTCGTTATTTTTAATACATGTGTCGATGAAGGAGTTTTTCCTGACGTAATGAAAAATAGTAAACTGATTCCTCTGTATAAATCCGGAAAT
Organism: Hylaea fasciaria; assembly: GCA_905147375.1. Classification (NCBI taxonomy): domain Eukaryota; kingdom Metazoa; phylum Arthropoda; class Insecta; order Lepidoptera; family Geometridae; genus Hylaea; species Hylaea fasciaria. The sequence continues at coordinate 1,214,163 of LR990194.1, forward strand.
AAAAATGACCCGACTAACTACAGACCCATCTCAATACTTCCCGCACTAAGTAAAATTTTTGAAAAAATTATCTTAAACCAATTAATGACTCATTTTAATTTAAACAGCCTGTTTCATACTGAACAATATGGCTTCACTAAAGGCTGTTCTACCACAGATGCAGGGATAAGGCTCTTAAAGCATATTTTCGATGCTTGGGAGAAGTCGCAGGATGCTATTGGTGTTTTCTGTGACCTTTCCAAAGCATTTGACTGCGTTAGTCACGAAACATTAATTTCTAAATTACAGCATTACGGGGTTCACGGGAAAGCTCTCGATCTTGTATTCTCGTATCTTAGTAACAGAATCCAGAAAGTGGATATAAATGGAGTAAGGTCATCTGGGTCGCTCACTACAATGGGTGTCCCTCAAGGTTCAATACTGGGGCCATTCTTGTTCTTGGTGTATATTAACGATCTTGCCTTTTTTGTAAAGAACTTATGTGATATTGTTTTGTTCGCTGATGACACTTCACTTATTTTTAAGGTTGACAGAACATACAACAATTTTGACGATGTTAACAAAGCAATCACGCTAGTTCTTAAATGGTTCACGGTAAATAATTTAGTGCTGAATTCTAAAAAAACGAAATGTGTAAAATTCTCACTACCCAATGTTAGAAGAGGCCACACAAATTTAAGTATTTTAATTAATAATGAGCCGTTAGATCAGGTAGAGTCAACAACCTTCCTGGGAATTAATTTAGATTCTAGATTACAGTGGGGTCCTCACATATCATCTTTAACTGGAAGATTGAGCTCTGCAGCTTTTGCTGTACGTAAAATCAGACAATTTACTGATGAAGCCACTGCAAGATTAGTATATTTTAGTTACTTTCACAGCGTTATGTCATATGGCATTATGTTGTGGGGCAAAGCCGCGGATATCCAATCTGTGTTCGTGCTACAGAAAAGAGCAATTCGGTCAATATATAATATGAAAACCCGCGATTCTCTCCGGGAACGATTTAAACACATCAATGTTCTTACAGTGGCTTGCCAATATATATATGAAAACTTATTGTATGTTCATAAAAATATTAACAAGTTTGCTAAAAATTGTGACGTACATAATTTCAACACTAGAAATAAAAATAAACTCAATGTACCAAGATTTCGGTTGCAGAAGGTTAGTGGTTCATTTATGGGGAACTGTATACGCTTTTATAATAAGTTGCCAGAGGGAATTGATCAATTATCCATGCAAAGATTTAAAACTTTTATTAAGGCTAATCTCATAAAGAAAGCCTATTACACTGTTAATGACTATATTAAAGATAAAAATGCATGGCCTCAATGCCCCCAGCTCCATGGTAGTAATAATTAACGTGAATTTTATTAATATGTTTTGAAATTTTTATATTGATGGTCATATTTATACCAATGTAAATATTGTGATTGAAAAAAAAAAAAATTATACATTATGAGAAAAAAAATATGACATCCCCGTAGAGTTTCTTGGTGCTGTCTTCTCTAACGGGCGTATTCCGAAGCACTGGTAGAATCAAACGGAGTTTCCTTTTCCTGTCTGAGATTCAATCCTGGACTTGAAAGGGAAACATCCTTTTTCAAACTCAAACCATACCTAATCAATTAATTATAGTTTGTTTTCTTTTATGATTTTATTAATTTGTTTATTAGATTGAAGTGTTTGACTTGTAAAAGTGCGATTTTATTGCCTATTTACAATAAATGATTTGACTTTGACTTTGACTTAAGTTGTAGATTAGGATCCGAAACTTACATGATATCTGGCAAATTAATAAATGACACTCAGCGGTTATAAGTGCTATCCGATTATGGCACAATAATTGACACAATATACGAGTACAAGACAGTGCTACACCTCAATATTTTTTCAAGATGATGATTACATTTTGATTGTGGATCAGCTGATAGCGCACTTGGTAGCGCTAATAATGTTCATTAATTAATACGGCCCTTAAATAAATATATTTTTTATACTTTGACCAAGGCGAGTTAGTCACCGACCAAGCATTTGCCTCGCGAAGCAGCCTCGATCCAACTCGCAGCCTAATCAAAGACGGTAGACCCGAAAACTACATTACAATCAAGAAACACGAGAGTGTGATTATTAACAACGGGAGACGTGACAATTTGACGCAGTCGCCTGAGCACCTTGATAGCCAAAGAAAACAAAGCCATAATAAACACGCGCTTTCGTCACTCGGCGGCGAACACCGTGGAACTGGCAGCTAATTGATAAGGAACGGTTTGATAAAGTTTATTGCACTCTACGTAAAACAAGGAAATACAATCATACTTCAATTTTAATTGTATTCATATGTGCCTTGAAGGGTGCGTAGTACCCGGCGGTCTGCTCATGAATGTAGGTATATACCGTACTTACCAACGGATTTGGAAACAACCAATAAATTTGGGCCTACAAGTTTTCTATAGATTTTCCAAATGTTATATAAATATTGTAATTCCTACTGGGTATTTATAAAATTAAATAAATAGTTTTTTTTATAATTATGTCCTCTGTTTCCTGACGTCAATGTAATATTATCTATACTAATAATTATAAAGAGGAAAACACTTTTCACTGTTGGGAAGCTATGCTATCCCCGGTACACATAGGCTACCTTTTATCCCGTAAAAATTAATGGTTCCCGCGGGATAGTAGCTAACGCGGGTGAAACCGAGAGGTGCTTCTAGTGTATTATATTTGAGTGTGACTATTTGTACGGGTACTGGATGAATAAATTATATTTATTCGTACAGTTATCCAATATTTTTTTTTTTTTTTTTATTAGCTTTGGATGATTAGCTTGTCTTGTACCCGTATTAATAGACTCAGTCATTATATTTTGCTGATAGAAATCATGCAGAAAAGGGGTTTTCACAGTCTAACCATTTCCACCTTGTACTGTAGCATTTTCTATGCTTCTAATACTTCCCCAGCATGATAGTAATAGCAAAAGAAACCGTAGGAAAACGTTAACAGTCATGTATAAAATAAAGTTATCTCGATTTATGGTGCCTTACGTTTGTTATTTTGTCTGAAAATGGTGGCGATTACGAAATCAATCAGATAGAGCTAAGGCAAGCTCTATGATGTTTAAGGTATCCATAAATTGATGTTGGCAATAGACAAGCGAATTTTTTTTTTTTTAGCATCGTTTTATTTTTCTTATTTAAACCCTATGTTATTATGAATACACCTGTACTTAACTGTACACCTAATTTTGGATATCTAGGTATAGGTATCAAATTTTATATGAATTAGACCCGTTTAAGCTAGTACCTAATTAATATAATTGGTGATCAAACGAACTTACCTGTAAGTGATGTTCGATCATAATTATATGAAGACCTCATCCTTCCATGATTAACTATGTAGTATCGATCTCCATACACGCCAATTACACGAATTTCAAAGCCAAAACAAAATTTATTAAAATTTTAGCCTATTTTGTCTATGTCATAGACAATACCCCAATGGCAGCCCTTCAATCATGTCATTTAGTTCAAAGCCCGCCAGTTCCGAATTTCTATCTCTTTGGGCCAATGTGACTCTTATCTTAAGAATGAGTATATGAGTTACCTGGGGAGAGAAACTCGGGTGGGACCGATCATGGAAGGATGAGGTCTTCATATAATTATGATCGAACATCACTTACAGGTAAGTTCGTTTGATCACCAATTATACTTCAGACCTCATCCTTCCATGATTAACTATGTAGGATGTTTAAAGCATAAAAGGTTGTAGGAGATATAGAAATTTAATTCTGACAATATCCCCTATGTCTATAAGATATACCTCTTATAGATGTCTTTACGACAAGAATCATTTCTAAATTACTTCCATAAGTAATAATTGTTACTCTATCCAATTCAGTCCAATTTAATTCTCATTATTACACATCCTAGGTAGGTATTAAAAAGTGTGAACATAACCATACCATACCACTGTCATCTAGGTATTTACAAAACCTTAATGTAGTTAATATCAATCATATCAAAGGTAGGTATAAGTACCTAATTATTTTAAGGTAATATACAGCCCCAACTGTTAAGCAGTGCTTTAACTATACATAACAATCTCATCATCATCATCATCAGCCTCGCCACACCAAACAACAATCTGCCACTTGCATCCACCTGTTGCCTGCGACTCTTTTGATGTTGTAGGCCTCCTACTAGAGGGGCCGATGACATCATAACAATCTAGTTTGTGATAAATAAGAGGAAAAGGTACAATTATTATACAACAATATTACCTATAATATTACAGGTCCATCTCACTGGGTCATACGAAAATTACAATAAACCTACCTACATAGGTAGGTACCTCCATATTCTTTGTAACCCTCCGGAACTTACTCCAGCAACTATCTCTTAAACTGCAGAAGAAGCATGCCTTGTACTATTCATGTGCCATAACACGACTGTGTTAATGCCACTTGCTTTTAAGGTTCCCTTAACCCAACAGCCTAATGTCAAAACAGATGAAAGAGGGTTTTTGAAGCTAACATAAAAATAATAATGCACACTATGTACTTGCTGGACAGACATCAGGTTGATCTTGGAAGAAAGAAATCTCTACCACCGGTTGGTATGTCTACCTGGACCTGAAGATTTTATTATTTCAGGGATTTTTAATTTTACACTCAGACTATCTTTTTCCAAGTTAGATTGTCCTATTAAGTCTGGATGGTGTCCTGTTATTAATGCTATTAAAGGTACTTAGGTATATAATGGATTTTCTACTGAGCTCAAGTAACAAGGCCTTGTTTCCATATGCCTCTAACAATCGTTTGACAATAACATTAGAACAAATATGTCAACCTATATGTATATCTAGAGCTACAACAGCTGCTTTCAGTCTGAGGTCCTGTATGCTGCCCCTCTTTTATAATTTCTCAATGAGAACTGTAAGAGTACCTATAGCCAAAGCTCTTGTCTCAACATACCTAATCTCTATTAAGTATGTAAGTTGCAAAAAGCAACCAGCAATTCAAAATATGTAGGTACCTGATTTAATTAAGTATAATATATATTGCTTTAAAGTGTTACTTGAAAAGATGCCAGGCATATTTCTGATGTTTCATCCGACAATCCCTGTCTTGAACAAGTTTCCCAGACAATATATTATCTGCATTCAGGCATCTTCATCTCATCTTTGTGCAGTGGATGAGGTGCTCCAGAACCTGACAAAGGCAAAGTTTTATTAGGGGCCAGGATACTTGACATAAGTATATGTATGGCTCACAACGGGAACCAAGGTTGGCCATCCCAGTAGGGAACAACCATTATGTCTGTTGATTTTCCATTGATGATTTTAGTCAACCACTTCCATATCATATACTAAGCGGTTAAAAATAACTAGTAGGTAAGTAATATTTCATTCTTTACACATAACTAGTAAAAAGCTGCTTTACACTGTAAATAAATGCATCTATCTCCCAATATCTGTGCCAAGGTACGTACAGAACACATGAGTTGAACTAGTGTGAACAAACATAAGTATAGGTACCTTCCTATAACTAGGTACTTATTACACCTGGAATTCTGGATGCGAAAAGATTCTTGTGTTAATATAATGTTATCGAGGCTAATTCTCCCCTGACTCTACAGTAGTGAGCCTGAACTGAACATTAGCCTCAAAAGTTTATTTTGAAGAACCGTAGGATGCATAACACCATAGCTAATCTAAGCATATAACCATAGTTAACCACTTCCTTTACAAATGCTCTCTGCAATAGAGTGAAAGTGTGGAACCTGTACACAGGTATTGGTACCACCTGACCTATAAATCTAGGATATCAGAGTTCTATTCTCTATTCTTACTAAGACCTCTGTATTCTTACTATTTCTCGCGAAACATTTCAATGCTAACAAGCTGATGTTATGATAATAATAAAAAAACCTTTAACATTGCTAGGTATAAGTTGCTGTTCCTCCTTCCATGTCCCCTTGGCTATCTCGTGCCCCCAACATGCTCCTGAACCCACCTTTAAAGAGCCCGAGAAGATTTTAAGATAAGTAAACTTATTACCGAATACTATATCTTATTGGGTTATACGATCAATCTATACTTCAATAGGTACCTACCTAGGTACCTATTTATTTATTTAATATAAAACTGTGTAAACAGTTAAAGTATGGTCTCTCCACCACCTCAAATCTTTTATGCTAGAGGGTGGAGTATCTATAATAATACTTCATACATAGGTAAGTACATTATATTGTTACAGGTAATAAGAAACACTGATTTGTATAAAGAAATCCATACAATACTGTCGGACATGGCGATGTCAGTTTGCCTAAACCAGTGCCCTGAACATAATGCTGTAAGATTACAGTTTTAATAGACACAATACCTATCATTTAATTGAATTCTTCTTCTACTGAGAAAGTTTGAAGTTCCTCTTGGATGAATGAAGTATTCTATGTTCGATGTTATTAAACAACATTTTTCTCCCTTTATAACATATTCTAATCTTTCGAACAGACTTCAAATGTGTCTTCTATAATAATATAGTTCATATAAAAAACCCTCTTCTGAGCCATCACCTCTGGCTTCAAGATATTTGCAAACATAAGGGGTGATGAAGCACGCCCCAAATGGTAAGAAATTAAATTGCTAGGTTTTCCTACAAACCAGACATTGCAACCATCTTTTAAGATGTTAAAATATAGGGGCCATTAGTATGCCTCTTTGAGGTCCATTTTGCTAGGAAACAATGCGTACAAGCTGTAACTTCTAGTTGAACATGTTGCATATATTATTATATTTATGAATTTATTCAACTGTTCTAAATGATAATATTAATGATAAATATAAATGATAATAATCCTAGAAGAGCCATTCGGATTTTTAATAAACCCCATTGGTACTGGAAATAATTATTCTTCTTTACCTAGTTCAATCGCCCCTAAGACTGATGACACAATCACTTTGCCATAAATGCCCAATTCCATTTTTGATGTTACCGCTTGAAGTTTCATCATACTGAAAGGGTTTTGTCTCAAAAGTAAGTATTTTGTAACTTTTAACCCCGAGAGAATAGGGTATCCTTACTAGCTATATTAAGCAATGAATTGAAGAAATACCTTAGTGTAGCTTAAGCCCACCTGTGGTGGGTGTAGCTGTGATAATCCCAAGGAAGAGCATTCCCTCAGTTTATTTACATTCCGCCAGGGATATTGAGGTTGGGTGTGCGTCGGTACTTCTTGAAGGAGCCGCTTATTGTTGCACCGGTGTAGATGTTGTTGTACCAGTGTTCTTGATGGGATAAAGCAGCCTTGTTATAATAATATTAAGTTTAAGAGCCCATTTTTGGGTCTAACAATCTTGACCGGCTATTGTCACTGTCTAGCTGTTTTTATTGCCTCAGTCAAATTATTCTTAGTAAGTACTGTCACTTAGAGTGAATGCGGCTTCTGGGTTTAAACTAGGAGTAACTATACATGACACATTTACATTTGGAGGATAATTTCCTACCAGTTTCCTTTCTTTCATCTTTCTCCAACCCAAGTCTGAAGGATGTTTTGCCAACCTTCCCCAATTCTGAATTCTGAATGAACAAGATATTGTTGTCAATGTTGTCATATTCCAATCAATCAATATATCAATACTGTTGTTGTTATGTTTGTATGATTCTCTTTGTTAACGAGAATTAGCTGTTTGACTTGTAAAAGTGCGATTTAATTGCCTATTTACAATAAATGTTTCAACTTTTACCATTATATCGTTTTATAAATCTGTATTACAAAAAATATCAGGGTTGGACCCTCAGTAGGTACTTGACATTGGTCAATATCCCAGCATAACTATAGCACAAGAACAGCCGAGTAACCCAAGTGGTATTACTGTTCTGTGACAAAGTAGGTAGGTCACTGTCTACATACATCGTGACAACTTAACCAAATTTATATACTTATAAGTACTTCTCTGCTCCATCCTAAGCCACTTTTCAGCATAGTAGTCTAGGCACCTTTGACATGTCAGACCCCACAGGAAAGTTCTAGTCAAGGAAGTAGGTCACTGTCTACATACATGGTGACAACTTAACCAGATTTATATATACTTCTCTGCTCCATCCTAAGCCACTTTTCAGCATAGTAGTCTAGGCACCTTTGACATGTCAGACCCCACAGGAAAGTTCTAGTCAAGGAAGTAGGTCACTGTCTACATACATCGTGACAACTTAACCAGATTTACTGTATACTTCTCCTCTCCCTAGTCAAGGAAGATTAATCCCTGGCTGACCCTATAGGAAAGCTCAAGGATTTAGTTTCTCAGCCTAGAAATCTAGGCACCTTTGACATGGCAGACCCTATCGGAAAGCTCTAGTCATGGAAGACCAATCACTGTCAGACCCCACAGGAAAGCTCAAGGATTTACTTTCTCAGCCTAGAAATCTAGGCACCTTTGACATGGCAGACCCCACAGGAAAGCTCTAGTCATGGAAGACCAATCACTGGCAGACCCCACAGGAAAGCTCTAGGATTGAGTAGCTGAATCGCGACGACCACATTGACATCCTTCTGCATCGTCGTCCATTCCCTTATTTTCTTCCATAATTTCGCAATATTCCTCAAAGAAATCTTTGTCTCCGCCTATCATCTTCCCAATTTCCTGAAAATAAAATTATATTAGATTATGATTTACAAAATTATTAAAAAACGCGACGTGCAATGGCGCGCACGAAAGAACGAATGACATGATTGAAGGGCTGCCATTGGGGTATTGTCTATGACATAGACAAAATAGGCTAAAATTTTAATAAATTTTGTTTTGGCTTTGAAATTCGTGTAATTGGCGTGTATGGAGATCGATACTACATAGTTAATCATGGAAGGATGAGGTCTGAAGTATAATACTACATAGTTAATCATGGAAGGATGAGGTCTTCATATAATTATGATCGAACATCACTTACAGGTAAGTTCGTTTGATCACCAATTATCAGTATGTGGGTGAGGTGTCAATATTGAGTATGCTGACTCAATGTTTTAGGTAGAATGAAAAATATTTATCTAAGAGTATACACTAATTTTACTGTTATCAAAGTCTATTATCAAAATACCTTTACACTATATTACTATAGGTATTATCTGTACAGACCTAATTTATCCAAGACACTTTTGTTTCAGTGAATATTTGTTTAAAAATATTTATCTGACCGAAACCTAATAAATCAAGACAGAGCAATTAAAAAAAAAACAGCTTTGGCTATAATCTGTTACAGAATCTTTAAAACAGCTCTTGCGGCTAAGTACGTAGGCAACATAAAACGATTTATATTGAACTAGGTAGGTACCTATGTACCTACTGCAATTATTTTTTATTTAATAGTAGATTGGAAATATTTTTGAATTAATTTCATGTCATTTGTAGCGCTTTGAATTGGTATTGTTTCCTAATACTTAGAAATCAGTCTGCGTGACTAAATCCAAAACAAAGGGAAGTACCCACATGCGCCTAAATAAAAAAGTTGTACCTACCCTAGCTATTACTACTAAAGAACTTCAAAACTCACCAAAAAAAATATTCAACAATCACTGAGACACAATCCAAACACAGCGCTTAGCTCTAACTGCACGTAACTGACATTAAAATCTCACTATGCAAATAATCTTCAATTAAATTATTAAAATTAATCAAACTCAGATTATTTTACGCGCCACTGCGATCCGAGACGAGCACGATGCGTGCGCCAAACGACACCACTTTCCATAGACTAATTTACTTTTTCCTTCATTCACTTGCTGGCAAACACTAGCTGAATGCGAACCGGCCAAGGCAAATAAAATGTTGAACGCGACTAAAGTTTGCGCCTCGTGTTTACTTTTGCACATAGCTGCGTAACAATGCGTGTGATTATAGTAGGTTGTTGTTAGCGAGGTAGGTACTGGGTATTTTGTTTAATTAGAATCTTTTATCAGTTTGTTTGCATTTGAAACGGAAACGGCTGACAAAGCCTTCTCTGTCCGGTCTATGAAGACTGTTCTATTAGCAGGTGAGCTGATTGATTCCTATTAGGTAGAGGTACAGAATATGATACCGTAACAATTAATACTTACCTTACCACCATACATGTATATGCCTTAAATCCATATAAATAAGTTATAGAAGCTATTCGAATTTCGAATAGCTTCTATAATAAACAATATTATTATTATTCGAATTTCGAATAAGATAATTGGAGCAGGAATGGTATCGTTTTCTTTTTGCTAAAACAGTTCGCGTGAGCCTCGAGGGATTTTTATACATAACAATAATATTATGTATAATACAGAGAAGTCTCAAGGCTTTAATTAAAATAAAACGTTAAAGAACCTACTAAAAAGTGGCCCTACCTGTGTAGTTACAAACTGCCTACCCTGGGTAGGTAGGTACCTACTTAAAAACCAGTCGTAGAATAAAATTTAATCTTATAGGTACCTACGTATTATTATGTAACGGCAGAGTATATTATTATTATTATTAGTAATTTTTTAGAGAAATTAATTTTACGTAAGTAGATAGGTACCTAGTTTAAAACTGCTTGTCATGGAATATGTACTTAATTGGAAATAAAAAAAATATAAATACGTTGGTAGGTATATATTCGCAACAACCATTAAAATTCCTACGGTTTTTACCAGGCTACAAAAATATTATAAATCATTATGTACCTACTTATTTCAATTTAGTTATGTAGACATAAATATAATGTACCTAGTTGTGGTTATTTTATCAGATGAGTGTTCTGCTGTTTATCGAGTTTATCTTACACGGATAAAACACTTACCTACTTGTTCAAGACGTTTCTCAGATATAAGATAAAAGTATCAAGAAAAAATTGCACAATTGAAGAGCTAAGCTGAAGAGTTGATAGACAACCATGGATTTCAACATCTCTCCGATTGTTTGTGTCGGTTGAGAATTTTGCGATAAGTAAATGTTTTAAAGATTTTCAGATAAAGTGGCTGGTTGAAATTATTGTAAGAGTTTCTTTTGGCAGCACACGATTCGAAACGTAGTTGTTGGTATATGACATACTCGTATATAAATGTACTTATATCTATACTAATATTATAAAGAGGAAAACTTTGTTGGTTTGGTTGTAATGAATAGGCTCCGAAACTACTGAACCGATTTGAAAAATTCTTTCACTGTTGGGAAGCTATGCTATCCCCGGTACACATGGCTACCTTTTATCCGGTTCCTGCGGGATAGTAGTTAACGCGGGTGAAACCGCGAGGTGCTTCTAGTATACACATATAAACAAACATATTATGCAGCTGAAAGAGTAGTTTGGTCGGGGTTTTCCGTGAAAGTATTATTTTTTGTCTGAGTTGTGGCATTTCGTTTCGTTGCGGTCGATTTCAAGGTAGCTTTCAAATAGGTACTTCCCAATCAGTTTGCACAGGTGTAGGACTTGTAGCCAGGGGTATACTGAGGTAGGTACTATTGCCAAGTACCTACCAAGCGCAAGAATATATGTATTGTGAAAACTGAACGCGATTTGACGCGACGCTGCAATTGTCGCCTCTCTTCGAGTTTTTTACTATATTAAACTTACGCCATGGTAGGTACAATAATATATGCATACTACGCCTGGTATACTGCCGTGCTAACTACGAGCAGTGCTTCCAGACCTACTGTAATTACAGTAGATTTACTGTATTTTTTAATTTTTTTTTAAATTTTTACTGTATACTGTAATGAAAAAATACAGTGTAGGGATCAACTGTAATTTATTTCACAATACAAACTATTCAAATACATAGGTCAATGCGTAAAACAGAACGTTCCCTAACTTGTTTACATTACTCGCTGATAGGGAAATCCCCGTGTAATCATAGTATCAACTTTAATCGTTCATTCGTTCATTCAAATTACAATCAGATTTTTCTCCGGTTGTGAACTTCAGACGAAATTCAGACAATTGCGTAGATTTTAAGCCTACCAAAGAAATGCTGTCGAGGATGACCTCAAAAATTTATGAAAATCATGAAGATATTATTCTAGACTAGGTAAATATCAATAAAAAATATAAAATTAAGCTTGTTTCTATTTTAAGAACTTAACCCAATGACTTAGGTGAGTTGACACACCCCAAAAATATTTTATTTTTGTCAATCTTTTCTACTGTAAAAATACTGTATTTCAATTAAAAAATCTACTGTTACTTTTCGGAAAATACTGTAATTTTAGGCTGGCAGCACTGTAATTGTGCTGGAAGCACTGACTACGAGTATAAAAACGCATCCGACATCTACGGTAAAAGATAACAAACAGATAAACAGACTTAAGAGCCGGTACTTAAACCAATAAGCGAATAATTTATAAAATTATAATGGGTATGCAGTCAGGTACAAAATGTAGGATCGACGTTATTAGAATCATAGGTTTCAATTTGAAGGGTACCTACTACTACCTACACAAATTATCTGTAAATCAGTTTCGTTTAAATATTTGCTACGATTTGATATTAAATAATCTTAAATTTTAATTAGGTAAGTAAGTAGGTGCGTCCATTATTGTATACTCATGCTTATTCTATGACCCCCGTCTGGAAGGCGAGATACGCAGTATCTTCGATCTACTATATTGTGCAAGGTATCTAAGTATGAAGAGAAATTTGCTGGATGCTTGCGGAGACAACAGCGCAGGCGCACGCGACAATGTTCTTCCGAGAAATTGCGTGCATCAAATTGGTGCAGTACGTTCAGTCATATACAAAACGCCATTGTCTAGGTAGTGGATAGTGATTAACTGATGAATTGCCGTAGATTGCCAAGCTATTATTGGAAACGTAGATAATTTATACAAGAAGTAATGGGACTTGTTGCAACATCGTGACCGTTTGCGAATAGGACGTTTTGCGAGTAGTATAGGTACCATTTTATTTTATCGCCATTTTAAACAATCCTAATTTAAACAAGGATCCTCAAACTAAAAAGTTTCGTTGCATCTTCAAACAATTCAAATAGTCTGATCGAATTGGGTTGCTAAGCTAAACTACTTACTATGATAATGATACCATGGCACAATAAATTATTATAATGTTTACTAAGTGGCTACCCTAATATTATGTACGCAGGTAGGTAGAGTCTGGCCAACGAAAGTAGACACTGAAAAACCCCGGCAAATTCAAAAAATATTAGTATGGCAACCCATAATTGCCACCATCTTGAAAATATTAGGGAATTTGTGTATTAGTGATGCCCTACCCTGATGCCGATTATCCCAAATTTTTGAAAACAACATTTGAATTTAGCCAATGCTTTTGTTTATTTTTACGTTTCAGAATTAATAATAATCAATAAAGTACTATAAGATTGTTTATTTTGTATTATTTATTCCATTAGTGGTCGTTTTAAGTTGTTTTTTATACATTTTAGGTACATAAAAAACCATGCAATGCTAAACCACAATGAACTTAAAACTAAGTCGATAAAAGTAAAATAACACACTTAGAAGTGGGTTGCAATAATTCGAAATCAATAATTATTGCATCCTAAATAATTTACCCTGTCACGGAGCATAATGTTCAGTGGTGGAAACACTGGTATGGCCATGTAAAAAGTTTAGAAAAAATTCGAGTATCTACTTTCGTTGGCCAGACTCTAGGTACCTACTATGATACTATACCTATTATTGATTTACATATTCGGATGTGGAATTCCATTTCTAACAGGTATAGTAGGTATATGTATATTTACCTCTATCTTACTTTTCTTCTAGGTGAATATAGGTATACTATAATATATAATATGGTCTTATGGAGCTATCTCTACCTGAGAACCATTGAATGGAGTGATTTAATGGATATTATTATTCACCATTATTATTATAAAAACAAATTGAAATCTAAAAACTAAACGTAAATAAAACTAATCTAATAGGCCGCTACCAGTGGGCAACGTTCCCAAAATGCTGGCCGCATTGCCACGTTGTATGGCAATGCTCAATCTTTGACCAAAATAAAGGCCAGCATTTTGGTCACTCGTTGCGTCGACCAGACGTCCACATAATGTCTTTGAAGATTTTGTGGGCTCCCGGTCCCCATAGTGATTTAATTAATTTGTAAGTAATGAATGAATTCGATACTAAATATTGAATTAGACAGGTGTAATAATTTTCCTAAATTTATTTGAATTTTGCGGGTTAAAAAATAATTGAGTAGGTAGTGATCAAATTGATGGATTAACGAGAATACCAGTATAATGTTTATACTCTATGCAATCATAGGTATTATTATCTATGAAATAACAACATAAATTTACTCAGATTATTCATCCAATGGATATGACAGTTAACTCAAGATCCGGGGAAGAAAAGAGGCAAGTGTTTACAAATAGACAAAGGAGTAAGTAGGATAGTACGAAGATGTTTTGTCTTTGTCTTTGTCGGCGTATGCACAAAAAGGCTGTACTGCAGAAGCAAACCAATCTTGACATTTTAGAATGTCACACGAATGATTGGAGCACCAACTAAGTTAACGTGTACTAAATTTATCCGATTTATAGCGATAATTCGGAAATTCGAGGAAAGGAAATCGATTATAACAAGCGATATTAACTAAATAACGTGTATATTTATCCGATTTATCAATTGCAGCATAGGTGTGTCCCTTTCGGGTATACACTTTTGTGAAGTCCATGTTCTGATACTATGTCTATGTAAATTTACGTCCATCATTAGAAAACTAAGGACGGCGGTGTAGCGTGGCTAATGAGATAGAAGAATGACAATATCGTGATGTTGTCATATCAATATCGTGAAGTAAGAAGAAGCTATTCTCTAGTTGGGCACAGCATCATTTCTGTGCCATTTAAGTCATAGTTGTATCACATAGTATATGATTTGTTTACCCAGGTTACTCAAGTTGCTCTGCAGACTGCAGACGTCATTATTTTAATATTTCAATATTCTTCTTCTTTCTGTGGGAAAGAGACTACCAACCAATACCAGCTGTTCAGATTTCTTCATCCAGGCTTTTAATCTATGGTCGAGCTTCTGCCTGCCTGCCTGGCTGTCATTGTGTCATTCTTGTTCAATTTCGATTGGTTTTCTTTCATTCAACTCATTCATTCATTTGCTGTGGGTATTTGGTTGGTTTGATGGTCCTCATTCATTGGATTTTACGACGAATTTCATCTTTTAGTAATGAGCTAGAACATTCACTAAAATTGATTTTCTGTTTCTTCCAATGATCTCTCCAGCTATGTATAACCTATAGCAGTCCTGAGGACAGTTAAGTTTCGCTCTAAATTGCACAGTATTATTGGGTTCCTATATCAATCACGTCGCGTTATCTTATTTAGCAACATCGGCAGAATCTGTGATGGAATCTTACATTAGCTCGGTCTCGGGACGGAATAAATCGGGCGTGGAGGGATACAAATGATTTGAGGCTCGTGTCGCGGAAGTGTGCATCGTGAAGAACTGGTTGGTCGTAGATCGACGGGTTTTATGCGCGCGTGACGGTGACATGAGCACAAACAACAAGAGGCGTGGAACAAGCAGTTCCAGTTGTTCTGTGCCAGGCGTGCAAGCCATCGTGAACACGCCTTCCGCCATGTCTTCCGACCTCGCCTCGCTGTTCGAGTGTCCGGTGTGCTTCGACTATGTGCTGCCGCCTATCCTGCAGTGCCAGAGCGGGCACTTGGTGTGCTCCAGCTGCCGGCCCAAGCTGTCCTGCTGCCCCACGTGCCGCGGCGCGCTCGGCAACATCCGCAACCTCGCCATGGAGAAGGTCGCCAGTAACGTGATGTTCCCGTGCAAGCACTCCAACACCGGCTGCACCGTCACACTCGTCCACACGGAGAAAGCCGAGCACGAAGAGGCGTGCGAGTTCAGACCGTACTCGTGCCCGTGCCCCGGTGCATCGTGCAAGTGGCAGGGTGGCCTCGACCAAGTCATGCCGCATCTCATGATGTCACACAAAAGTATTACGACTTTACAAGGAGAAGACATAGTATTCTTAGCGACTGATATAAATCTGCCCGGAGCAGTGGACTGGGTGATGATGCAGTCTTGTTTCAATCACCACTTTATGCTGGTTCTAGAAAAGCAGGAGAAGTTTGATGGTCACCAACAGTTCTTCGCTATAGTACAGCTGATCGGTTCTCGGAAAGAGGCTGAGAATTTTGCGTACAGACTGGAGCTGAACGGGCACCGTCGCCGCCTCACGTGGGAAGCTATGCCAAGGTCCATACATGAAGGGGTTTCATCTGCTATCATGAACTCCGATTGCCTTGTATTCGACACCTCTCTTGCACAACTGTTTGCTGACAATGGCAACCTCGGAATCAATGTCACAATATCCATTGCCTAACCTGAAAGGCGATTCAGAACCCTACCACAGGAAACAGAAACTATTAGATTCAGTATTGTTCTCGAAACAAACATCCCAATTGTTGAGTAATTCAGAACAATTGTCTTATGGATTTGGTTAGATTTCAGTGAATATGGCACCCATCATTCCTAGAAAATAACCAAATGTTGGGCAACTTTGTTTCGATAACTGTTTTCTGAATCGCCAGTTTTTATCGTATAGTATAAGATTATGTTTGATTTGAGTTCTACTTTAATTATTGTGAATTGAAAATCGAACAATCTCAAACTGAATCTATCAATAACTGAGTTACCAATGGGTTCTGAATCAGGTGGCTGCACTGCCGCATTGTTACATATAATAATCACCCTGAGTGACTTTTATTGGCTGTCAAAAATAATCTAATTATATTCAAGTCAATGAAATTGTAATGTAAATGATTGATACATATTATAATAAGTAGACATGTATGTAATTTAAATGAGTCCATATTTTTGTTAGTTTGCCAATTGCACCGAGCTGACATGTTATTTTGAATTCATGCGTAATCAATATGAACGTAAGCCAAAAATATTGTATTCTCTCATTAATTTTTTTTTAATGTGTGTTCAACCTAGGCTTAAGTAGATGAAGTTAAATTCTTCAAGTGGGTGTGATTGTTTGCTTCGGGACAGTCCATTTGTCAATGGGGAACCAGCTTGAGCCACCTAAACATGTATTAATTACAAATTATATTATGTACTTGTAATTATTGTATATATAACCACAACACTGCTGTGTAATTACTTGTATTACTATATTTTAGCTTTCAACAAATTCAAATCCTGATGGGTGTCATCATATTTCCTCCTTAATGCTGATTCCACATTGATATATTTGGTACAACCCTTGGGATTGCGTTGTGAGATGTAAAACATATTTTTAATATAATATCAAATTATGACATCTCAGTGGAGAATGTGATTATCTTATTCCAAACAAAAAACAAATATTATTTGTGTTACATAGTGTTATAATCATTTGTATATAAATGCATGGAACATTGAGAGCTGTCTGCTATGGCTTGGAAGGGAGATATTTGCTTTATGTGTTGGTTTCATCTTAGTGTTTGGGTCACAAATTGATATTATGTGTCAGCCATTACTAGTTCCATGAGCATGATGATGAAGAATCAACAATTTCATACATCATAGGCAAACCTAATGAATAACCGAAGAGTGCAGCAATATTACTAATTCTCTATCTCTAATCTAATGGCACATATAGATTATCATTCCCACAATGGCTTGGTTGTTGGGAATAAAGGGAGCCCTTTATTAATAATGTTTATTATTCACCCTGGTGGGAACAACTTGGTGGAGATTAAGGACCTATACCAAAAAATGTTAACTGGTAATACCGCAGCTCTAGATTTCCTGCTCTCAAATGATTCTTCAGGGGCTCAGTCATGTGGAACTAAGTAGCATTAGACCCTTGGGATTTGCCGCAATCTTAGATACAAGCTCATGGATACCTTGTGACTAACATCTGTGTGAGAGTGAAAACAACATGCATATTACATTCTATTTGGTTATGGTTGACCAGATTATGTTAATATGATGTTACTGCAACTATTCGGCAACGTACCGACTTACTGCTAAGTGCACAGATTAAAGGATACTATGGTTAAGTGTGATACTGATGAATTTCATAGTGTGTTAAAATCATTTGACGCATACCTATGACGCTGCACTGATGCAGTTCAGTAACTAAATATAGGGTTTAAGCTCTGAACCTTGTTCATTTACCTATTGAATCACTGGCAAGCTCAAGACTTGACAATTTTATGTTTTCCAGCACGGAACCCTACTCATGCTCCATGTATAATGCTTATTCCAATTTTATCAGTTTGTTAACTGTCTGTGCAACTTAGGTTATTGTCGAGTACTATAGGCTTGAATGATTACCATTTTTTATTGTTTTCTATATTGTGACTGTTTTAAATTCAATATTTTTAGGTAGCTATCTATAGATTATTGTAATAGCTTCTTTTTTATTTATACAAATTCATGTTACTTAAAAGTAGATTTAATTGCCTATCTATTTACCCTATCTATGACTACGGCACTGCAGTGCGGTGGTTATTCTTATTATTTAACTTTATGCCTAAGGTGAAACTGGTAAACGGAAAGATTACTAGTGAAAATAAATTTTTGTAATGTATTATTTGTAGTTTTTTATTGGTAATAGTTTCAACTATAATCTGAATTTCAATAAGTAATTAAGGTCTATACCCCCTTCATTACATCAATTAAATTATCATTTAATTTTTTTATTGCTTTGAGTCAACATTTACATCCAACTATTATCTGTTATTGACTGTCAGTTTGTCTATCTAATCAGGAAATTAGAATTTGCGAAATTCAATCATATCTAATCTCACCAGATAGTGGGGGTGTCTAGTGACTTTCAATTTGCTGCAAAGTCAATTTAGAGCACTAGTCTTTCACTTTAGAAGCTGACAGAAATCTATTTATGGGAGCTTAACCAAAATGTAAAAACAATACTTTTTGCATTACCTTATATATTGCATCCTCTATAATTTTCCAATTAAGTTATTAGTAAAACTATATACATTAAATATCACGGGCCCGGTATTAACGCTTCAAGCTAGCACGAACACTATTTGGCGGACTCCTTCCAAGACTACTTAATTTCAAGTTTGTTTCCTTGTACTTTGCGGCTGCAGCGGCGACGGAAGAAGACACGCGCCGGTTGGGGAATCACCAGCATCAAGTATAGACGCGTCTTTCTTAACAGTCTTTGACTCTTCCAGACGCTTCGGTTGGTTATCAGGCGCGAAAGGGTCAAACTCTTTCTTGACACTCGCCGAGCATAGCGGATCTTCAGTCCGGTGTACGACTTCGAACGGGTCTGCCGCTCTGTTGGTCCCCGTGTCCACTAGACTAAACTCATCAAAAGTCTCCAGTTTGCCGCACTGTTCTCGAAGTGGTTGAGGGGCGAACGGATCGAACTTCATTATCCCATCGGGGCTGAATGGGTCTTGAGATTTCGGAGCGTCTTCGGCTACGCTGTTGTCCCCGCTGAAGTCCGACAGATCTATGTCGTAGTTGATATTGCTCAAGCCGGGGAGCAGCTGGTCCGTGGCGAATTCTTCCGGAGTTATCAGCTCGTCGAGAGATCGCGAGTCGAAAGGCGTGAACCCGAGCGCTGACGGAGTGAGCAGTTCCAGGGAGTTCGTCTGTTTCAACTCCCATTTTTCGAGGGTCATCGTCGGGGATTCCCTTTCTATGACTTCGAAACCGAGTATGTTGAGCTTCGGTTCTCCGTCCGAATTTTCAAACCGAGGCATCGGTTCCGTTCTTATTTGGGGTATTTCGGCAGCAATCTTTTGCGGTTCTGGTTCCTTTTGCGCCTGCTGTTGCGGTTCTACAAGCGCCAGTGGCTCTTCTTTTCGGGGCGTCTGTTCTGTCTGTTTTTGCGCCCCAGGATCCAATTCGATTTGCGGCGGGGGATGAGATCGTTCAGCGCTCCCGTCGAGGTCGACGAGCGGCCCCGAGCTGGCCTCCAGCCGCGTCCCCAGGCGCGGCAGCTCCCGGCGCGGCAGGATCTGCAGCGGAGTGCGGGCGAGCATGTCTTGCACCTTCTTTGTGATTTGTTCCTGTCAAAGAACGTGAATTAATTGATTTTGTAGGATTTTGGCAGTTCATTATAGTCTAAAACCGAGTGGCGTAAGGCGATGCCGTGCGAACTCCGTAGCTGAATGTCGACGGTTGGATCCTCCACAGCAAATATTTGCGTGAAGCACATTATTTCAGTGTCAGTTTTTGTGGCATCCTGATCATATAAATATACAGGCCTTCTCAGAGTGACCGACACGACGCAGTGGCGTACAAGATTCTGCAAGAATGTAGTGGCACTGCAATCACAGGCTGAACGATTGCTCGCCTCGTTACTAGTATAGAAAGTAGTACTTCGAAAGTGTCTGCGTTGGCCGCGAGCTGGTCGGCTTGCTCGCAGACCTGCTCGGCCTCCTGCAGCAGCAGCTGGATGTGCTCCCGCTGCTCCGCCGCCTCGCGCGAGGCGCCGCACAGCGACAGCGCCGCCGCCTGAATCAAATGCCAACTCATCACAATAACATTATCAAGGCGAAACTTTGTCATTGTTACCACATACATTTAGAACAGAATTAAACAGAGGCTTAATGCTAAGGCTAAAATGTCATTCGACAAAATCGACTTCTATCACTCCCGTTGTCTTACTCAATTAAGTAAGACTAATAACTAATTCGCAAGTAAATTAAGTAAAAAATTTCTACTTAATATAATTGTGGATTTGTTATTCGAGTTACAAAAAGCGAGGTTTAGACTTGTGGAGAAAATATTTAGACTCATCTGTTCAACTCTAGTTTAAATCTTTTCTGGTAAGACTGTGTGTGTTTGTTACTTCTGGACGCTCAAACGGCTGGACCAATTAAATGAAATTTGATAAGGCGGTAGCTAACACCTTAGGTTAAAACATAAGCTACTTTTTATTCCGAAAACAGCAGGTTAGGGCGCAGCTAGTAGTAACATTCTTTACCCATGAGCTGCCACCGATGGAAGCAGGCATGGCCATGTAGCAGTCGAACTCCTTCTTATCCATGTTCAACGACTCTGCATTCAAGTTTTCTATGAACGACACTGCACAGCACTGCAATGAAAAACACTTTTTTGTAGAATACTTTTCCTGGACAGCTAAGATACATATTCGGTTGAGCGAGCTGATCATAATGGGCCCAAACAGTCAATCTACTCATAGTCACTGAGGAGTTAAGTCTACCCTCAGTCTCCATCATCAGATCATCTCGCTGTCACCAGAACAATGTGTTATGTATGTCGACTGAAACTGGCTAGATACAAATTGACTAACAATTTTGATAATATTCATGCATGCTTTTTCAAGTGCCAGGAAGTTTCAGTAAAGCATCCACCGGTTTACTGAATTGTTACATCGACTGAGTCCTACTGATTAGAGTACCAACTACCTGACAGAGATTATTTTATTAAAGTACCCCTAGTATGAGTTTTACTAGCTCGACATAGTACGCGTCAACTAGCGCTTTTGTATAGCACAGGTCAAAAGAAACCTTTTAATTTTTGACTTTGCACAATTTCTACATTTAGCCAGTGTCAAGTTGTTTAGTTAAATTATTAAAAAACTTGCTCCCAGCTTACCAAGTTAGTGAAGTAATAGCCTCCCTCGCCGGTCATCAGCCGCTGCGCGTTGCAGAATCGCGTCACATAGTTTATATTGCTCGTGAGGCGCGGAGGATTCGCTTTTAGCACCTGCAAGAAGGAAATCGGTCAACAATCAACATACATACAATTCAATAACTCTTTATTTGACACATAAGGCAGTCCGCTCGGACGAAGCCGCGGGCAACAACTATTTCATAGCATTAGTTTGCATTAGGTGTCCTAATGCTAAATCCTAGTGTAACAGTTAAAAAGTGAGATAGTTATATCCCTCCTCAAGAAAGTGAGGGGAGGCTTTTGCCCAGCAGTGGGACGGTTACAAGCAGAATTATTATAATGATTAGTTATATTCCTAACCGTGAATATGAGCGCCGGCAGCAGATCGTCTGCGGAGGCGGGCGCGCCGCACAGCTGGAGCACGTGGCGGCAGCAGCGCCGCACGCGCGCCAGCTTGCCGCCCGGCGACGGCGCGCTGTCCATGCCCAGCAACTCTGCAGCGCACCAATATACATTCGCACATACTATTGAAGCTAATCAAAGTGTGGTACCTAGTAAAAGAAATCACAGCAATATGGTCGCAAATTGTATAGCATTTGTTTATTATTTCTATATCTATACTTCTATACTAATATTATAAAGAGGAAAGACTTGATTGTTTATTTGTTTGTTTGCATTGAATAGGCTCCGAAACTACTGAACCGATTTGAAGATTTCTTTCACTGCTGGGAAGCTACACTATCCCTGCGTAACATAGGCTACTTTGTATCCCGTAAAAATTAACGGTTCCCGCAGGAGAGTAGTTAACACGAGTGTAGCCGCGAGGCGCTTCTAGTCGTAATTATTTTAATTATGTTATGTTTAAATGTTTTTAACAAAAACGTAGCCTCACACTTGCTTCTTGTATCGTGAGTACCGCTTACAGACATATTATTTCAAATACACATCACACCCAGACAACAAACAAACATTTGTGGATCGCACAAATATTTATTGCGGGCGGGAATCAAACCCGCGACACCAAGCGCAGCAGTCCAATTGCTCAGCCACTAAGCCAAACGTGCCGTCATCGTATTGATGTTCATTAGACAGTTATCGTATTGTACTGCACCGACCGCTGATGGCCTTGTAGAGCAGCCGGCGGCAGTCGGCGCTGGCGCGGTCCAGCTTGCACTCCAGGTGCCGCTCGCACACCCAGCTCAGCTGCTGGATGCGCTCCGACATGGCGCGGTCCAGGCGCTCGTCGTCCGTGCCGCTCGGGGAGAACACTATCGACGGCATCCTGTATACCACGCCGGCATGTTACAGAGGGTCCAATCACAGTATGTAGCCAATAATGTCCATAAAGACTTATTTATCTATCTATTATCAAAGTCAAAGTCAAAGCAAAGTCAAAGTCTAATTACTTTGACTTTGACTTTATTATCGTAATTTGACAAGTAGCAACACTTAAATCTCATTAACAAAGAGATAAATCAAATAAAGGAGTAATCGATTATGGTTTTGGTTTCCCTTTCGTGCGCTGACACTGGTCGTTATCCGGGTTATGGGATTCTAAACCCAAATGCGATACTCACTCGTGTAGATAGGTCATGGCGTGCTTTTCAACAAAGTCCATGAGGCGTTCCTTCGTCTCCGAGTCGACGTTGTCGAAGTGAGACGACGTTTCCATGTGTTTCATGAAGTGCTGAAATTGCAATCACCAACTTTAGATATGACCTCTTATTCAAGAGCCCTAATTAGGAAGTATCTGCTTTCTTACAGCCGAAATTTATATTGTATCTCCTATCCAAAATTGAAATCGATCTTGGATTGCTGTCTATCGTTCGATCGATTTCCAATCTGCGTGCCTTTATAAACCGATCCACGGATCGGTTATTGGCACGTTTGACCCTAAAAATGGATTGTGATATATCAATCCCAGATAGCAAAATTTGGATTGGATTGATTATTAATTATTATTTCGGCCGTTAATCATTGTGTACCTGTGTATCTGTGATGTTACCTGATACTGCCGCTGCACCCTCTCCGACAGCTCGTCCACCGACATGACGGCGTGGTACTTGATGACGTCCATGATGAAGTTGTGCACGAAGATGCGCGCGTCGCGGTCCACCGCGGGCGGCTGCCCCGGGAACCGGATGCGGAAGTCGCCCTTCATGCGCTCGTTCACTTGGGCGGGGATCTTGAATTCAGGTGGCCGCTTCTCCGCCGCGTGCTCGTGCTCTTCCGCTAAGTAAATTACCGAGCTAGTCATTGCACATCTTCTTCTTAATTAATATATATATAAATTACGCGTCACTTTGTTTGTCCGCGATGGACTCCTAAACTACTGAACCGATTTTAATCAAATTTGCACATCGTGTGCAGTTTGGTCTAACTTAAAAGATAGGATAACTTACATTTCAATTTATAGTCGCAATAACAAAAAACCCACAGCAACGCGTGGCCGTGTCTGCTAGTATTATTATAGTTGAAAATCAATGCTATACATTATCAAAACCACAGACCATAATACTAACCCACTGCTGCGCACCGGTCGAGAGTCACTTTCTAGAGGAAGAGTCTTGATCATTAGCGTATTCACCTGTGTTACTCTTCTTGAACAGTGTGTTAAACTTGAGCAGGTGGGTCTTCTTCAGGTTCTCGCTCTGCCGGAGCCGCTTCTCCTCGAACTTGGAGAAGGAGGAGTGCGTCGCCGGCTTCAGGCCGCGCTCCGGCTTGCGCGCCTCGGCCCGCGGCAGCGTCGCCGACGTCGACGACGCTTTCTCTAAACGACAGCCATACACTTGTTAGGATACAATTTTAATGGATAGTAGTAATATGCAATCCATACTAATATTATAAATCTGAAAGTAACTCTGTTTGTTTGTTACCTTTTCACGGCTAAACGGCTGAACCGATTTCGATGAAATTTGGTATAGGGGTAGATTGGACCTATGAGACGGACATAGGCTATCTTTTGTCTCAAAAAACAATCTCGAAGGGGATGAAATAGGGGTTGAAAGTTTGTATGGGGAATCCATAATTCTTCAAGTTAGGAATCTGAAAATTCTTATTTAGGCTTTTGGTAAGAAATAAATAAATACGGGTTTCCGCTTTTTTGCTAAATCATCCCTAAAGGGGGAAAAGCAAGGGGGTTGAAATTATGAGGTATTCTTTAGATGCACCCACAATAAACGGCTGAACGGATCGTAATTTAAAGGGGGAGAGTGCGATGGGAGGAGAGGGGGAGAGTGCGGGGGAGGGGAGGCGGAGAGTGGGGGGAACGGGGGAGAGTGGGGAAAAAGGGGAGAGTGGGGGGAAAAGGGGAGTAGATGGTAGAGTGGGGGAAAGAGAGGGGAGCGCGGGGAGAGTGGGGGAGAAAGAGGAGAGAGTGGGGATAGAAAGAGGGGAGAGTGGGGGGAGAAAGAGGGGAAAGTGGGGTGAGAAAGAGGGCAGAGTGGGGTGATAAAGAGGGGAGAGTGGGGTGAGAAAGAGGGGAGAGTGGGGTGAGAAATAGGGGAGAGTGGGGGGAGACAGAGGAGAGTGGGGTGAGAAAGAGGGGAGTGAGGTGAGAAAGAGGGCAGGGTGGGGGGAGAAAGAGGGTAGAGTGGAGAGAAAGTGAGGGGAGTGCGGGGAGAAAAAGGGGAGAGTGGGGGGAGAAATCGTGTAGAGTGGTGAGAAAGAGAGGGGAGAGCGGGGATAAAGAAAGGACAGTGGGGGGATAAAGAAAGGACAGTGGGGGGAGAAAGAGGTAGAGTGGGGAGAAAGAGGGGACAGTGGGTGGGGGGGGGGGGGTGGAATAGTGGAGAGTGGGGGGAGAAAGGGAGGAGAGTGGGGGAGAAAGAGGGGACAGTGGGGGGAGAAACAGGGGAGAGTGGGGGAGAAAGAAGGGAGAGTGGGAGACAAAAAGAGGAGAGTGGGGGAGAAAGAGGGAGGGGAGAGTGGGGGGAGAAAGAGTGTAGAGTGGGGAGAAAGAGAGGGGAGAGTGGAGGGAAATAGGGGAGAGTGGGGGGAAATAGGGGAGAGTGGGGGGAGAAAGAGAGATTGAGTGCGAAATATATAGAAATAGAGGGAGAGGAAGTGAGGGAAGGAGGGAAAGGGAGAGATATAGACTGAGAGGGTGAGGGAAATAAATATAATGGATGAGATGGACAGGGAGAGAGAAGGCGAGAGATTGAGAGTGGAGAGGGATATTAATGATAGGAAGATAGGGAAAGATATAGAGATATAAGGAGAGGGAAAGAGATAGAGGTAGAGGTAGAGAGATAGAAATAGCGAAAGAAGGAGAAAGATAGAAAGAAAGCCAGAGAGGGAGAAAGATAGAGGAAAAGGGAGAGAGAAAGAGACAGATATATTCTTACCTAGCTGTTACCCACGACATGAATTGATTTTTTAAACAGTTTACATTTTATATAAAAATGCGAACGAAGTTGCGGGTATCAGCTAGTACTATATAATTATCCTTATTCTTCATTTTTTTTGTATATATGTGTAGATACAATTTTGCAGCAATATATACCTACCTACAATAAATTAATAAACATGTGTTCAAACACCTTACAGTGCAGAATAGCGCCACTACACAAAACGAAATATATTTTGTATGTACATACATGCTTTATTTTTACATTATTCAACTGATAATGACTGATAACATTATAGTGCAATATCATTAACTATCCGACTTAAATGGTTCCGCACACGTGACAGCGACAGCTTGGCGACAAAACGCGACGACATGCTGCAGCTGACAACATTATATTTTGTTGATAGCTGCACTCCACTTGGCATCAGTCGCCGTGCACGCTCGCTACTTGTCGCCGCGTCTGTCGAGCTGAGCAAGTGCACAAACGCCCGTCGCACGACAGCGCAGCATCAGCTTCTCACGAAATACTCTACTACTAATGATCGCTTCTTGCTTGACCGTTGTCGTAACGACTAGTCGCCGACGCAAGCGACAGCCCCGCGTCCCAGCGACAAGACGCCAAATGCAAACGACAAATCCGCGTCTTGTCGCAGCGACAAATCGCCGAGTGTGCGCTTCCACTTATCATTAGCCTAGTATGTGTAGTCACACCTATCTCAGATACAAACACTTTTTTCTACAGTTGCTGATGGGTTTGATTCATGTTATTATATCTTCAACAGCCTGACCTATCATCAGGCCTTTATGTTCTCATGCCTTAGAGACAGTTCTCTCCTAATGACAAAGAGATTTGTATATAGTTGTATTTGATTGTGTTTTAGGGTAGGCAATTCACCAATAATGCCTCTGGCATGCGGATAATTACGTGCATAATCGGCGGTGACCACCTACCATCAGGTTGGTCGCATGCTTGTTTGTCTTTTATAAAAAAGATAAAAATATACCATACCTGATTATTATCAACCGTTTTAACCTTAACATATAAGTTCCTTATCATTTTCTAAATGTAATTCTAATAATCAAGCCTTGAAGGTTCAACCACACTGATTATCATTTTAATGTTAATTTTTTTATCATTTAACTGATAGTGAGTAAGAAGGTGAAGTTCACTATAATCATAAAATGAAAAGTTAAAACATTGAACCATTGTTATTTTTATCTTTGTTTAATCTACATCTATGTATAGGGGAGTTACACAATATTTACTTCGAAAGGGAACTGCACTGCAGTAACTTTTTCAGTGTTCATGAGTCAACCGAAGGAAATAAAGTATTTCAAACAAAATTTTATTGTTCCTGTACTGCCAATGGCCAGTTGTTATTACTCATTATGTGGAAAGCATTTTCCCAACATTCAAGGGTTTAAAAGTGCTTGTTGGTTCTACAATCATTAATAAGTTACACTTCATTGTCTATTCGTAGCTTATTTTGTGGTGGAAGTATGCAATTCTGTCAAAAAGAAGCAGGCATTGTGTTCTAGTTATAAGGTCACCGTTTTCAGTGAAATTACTCCACTGTGAGACTTGTGAACTATAGGCTCAATTTGACAAGTGCAAATAGTGTAGTGCAAGATTTGCAATGCCAAAGGACAAGGCGGCACTGCATCTATTCTGGGCAGGTGTGCTTATTACCAGGTTAATAAGTACTAATAGAAGACTTTGTAGGAAAACATCATATTTAAATGATAGTAGGGTTTCTATCTAGTCATAAAATAGCTCCCCTTCCTAGGTTGTCAGTATAAAAACAATTAAACTCTTACAATACATACTAATTTTACACCTCACATAATGCATTACTGCATGTGAATATTTTATATGAAGACTCAAAGAGACATCTCATCGCTTTCCATATAATGTTGAATCTTTTTTCTTAGGTATGTTGAGACAGTCCTGACGGATCGAGAAACTGAACTCACCGGCTCTCCTCTGCTTCTGCATCAGCTCCCGATGGCATTTGGAGCAGTAACCCTGCCACTGCGGGTTGCCGAAGTAGTCGCAGCCATTCTTGCACTTGAGGTCGCTCTGCTCCATGCGCAGTGATGGCATCTTGGATGCAAACATCATGTACTTGTATGAGCGCTGCAGGTTGGGACCATACCACATTTTGATGTTCTTTTATATTTATTTCCAAAAGGTCGATAGATGAATATGTAAACTTATGTTATTAAATAATATACAATTATACTCCTACACTTAAAATTATTTATCACAGCATTTATTAAGTTTTTAGCAACTTCAAAAGTTTAAGGCAGATAACAGCACTGCATGTTTGAAAATTTGCTGTTTTACAAATACAATTTAACTCTCAATAATTACAAAAAACGTTAGGAATAATTCAAGCGAGCAATCAATCTTTTATCTGGCAAATTTTACTTCCGACTCCAAGTTACACCATTTGAAAGTGGTGAAAAAAAATTCAGCCCATTGTTGTAAAACTGAACCACTGAATCGGTTTATAGCGAGCACTACCGAGTTCATATCAGTTTACGACTCTAACGGCGGCCGTTCAACGATCCAGCCCCGTTATATAGGCTACTCTTATCGTGAAAAGGTACTCGACTATCTGCGAATCTGTGATAACCAAATGGATAAAATTCTCAAACATTTCTGACTGCGCCACAAACACGGACAGTTAAGAAACATTGTATTTTACATACGTAACACTCACCTTTGAATTTAAGCACCTAAGACGGGCTTAAATGATTTCTTTTGAATTTGGTTTCCACAAAACGAAAACTCCACTCCACAACATTACTATCGCCATTTGCATCAAACGAATGACAGGACTGACAGTTACCTACGGCTACCAGTGACGTTACGTTAAGCTTGTATTAGACAGGACAGGTATTTGACACTTGACAGTGACAGTTCAGTTTCATACTAAACATTGGCAATGAAAATTAGACTACTTGACCACGATTGCTATATTGCTGTGACTTTCTTCATGTGAAAACAAGAAATAGGTACTGAAATAATAAAATACTTGACACTGGCTATATGCACAAACCGTGCGAAGCCATACTTAAAAACAAAAAAAAAAATAGAATATTCAGCTATATTATTAGGTAGTAGGTAAGCACTAGGTTTTTTATAAAATTAATCCACATAAAAAGAGGTTGTAGTCGATCAGTAATTTTAAATTAGCATAATATCCGCATTTTCCTGAATGTTAAATTTATTCTGGCTCCCAACAACTTCTTCCTAGTTGGCAAAGAATGATACCATATCTCATTCGTGGGCGGGTTCATGAGTAGTATGCTGCCATTTTCCAAGTTGATTTTTACTGCAATTAAAAGAAAATCCTGATCATAAAAGTTATACAATTTACTAACGCAGCTTGCTGTGTATGTGGGTAGGCATTATCATTATTTTAGAACCAGAGACCTGTTATCTATTTATCCTGTTATTTACATAGCATAAAAATTTAACAGATCGCTGTCTATACATGGAAAATACTATATAAGAAAAATATTATTGGGACCTATATGAACGCAAATAGCACCCAAAACAATGATTATTCGAATTTTGGTATGTTTGTTTGTCTGTGCGTTTGTGCACGCTAATCTCAGAAACAGCTTATCCGATTTAGATGTGGTTTTGACTAATATATTGTGGTAGCTTCATTTAACATTTGGTGCTTGTTTCATGTTAATCGGTTCGTAAATAAAAAAGTTACGCCAACCTTTCAAATAGCTATATGTATGTGTTGTATATTATGTAACGCGGGTGAGACCACAGGGAGCAGCTAGTTTAGAACTATAATACGACCTCAGTAGTGAGAGAGTGAGAGAAATTAAAGCATTGTTGCGGCTGCCAACATAGAGGAAATAAAATAAATATTACGTAAATTAGTTTGAGTTGCCATGACGACAGACGACAAGTCCTGCCCAAAACATTACAGCGTCATATTAATTCGCAGTTTTTATTTTGTTCTTGGCTGTAATATTTTAATCAATCGTAGATATTTTTCTGTGCATTTTAGATTTTGCATGAGGCTTCCTTATCATGGACTACATGCAAATTAAAGATGGTCAATATACGAAAACGATTTATACGATGGTAAGTTTGATTGCATTAAAGGTAACTTGTAGGCCTAGCATGTAGGTAGGCCTCTTGTAGGGGAGGCCAACTGCTAACAAGCCTAAACAAATTTAATGTAGGTGCTTAACTTCCTGTAACGATCGCATGTCTTAATACTTTGACATGTGAAATAATTATGTCGTTTAGTTGAGTACTTTTATTATTACACGGACTGCACTACAGTCGAAAGATCAAATCATTTTGGTAGAAAAAAACCGGCCCAGTGCAAGTCGGACTCGCGCACGTAGGGTTCCGTACCATTATCCATAAGAAACGGCAAAACACCGCACGTTTGTTGTATGGGAGCTCTCATATTTTTTTTTGTAAGTATTTGTTATTATAGCGGCAACTGAAATATATAATCTTTGAGAATGACAACTGTCTAACTATCACGGTTCATGAGATACAGCCTGGTTACAGACGGGCAGCAGAGCCTTAGTAATAGGGTCCCGGTTTACCCTTAGGGTACGGATATAAAAAGGGGGGGGGACGGTATAGTAATAATTATAGTAGTCTCATATCATATGAGTTTGTACTTACCTACTTACCTATTTCTATGGTAAGGTATAAAATTATCATAAATAGGTAGTAGTCTATTAAAATTTAAATAAGTACCTACATAATAAATTAATATATACTCTGGAGTTGATTTATCTTATCTTGCTGAGAAAATTGTATTATGAGATCGCAAAATCGTACTTAAATCTACTGATGACGATGAATACCCAAGCTAAATAAAAAAACAATCCCTAATTGTTGTGTAATAGCAATCAACTTACATAATTTATTATATAACAATCCAATGTCATCGGACTGGGCACGGCAGCGGTGGCGTCTGTAGTTTTCCTTTTCCGCAATTTTTTACGATAACCACCATTACATAATGTAACGATATAGCTATCGGTGACATAAACAAGCCGAACCCATGGTTGTTTACAAGGAATTAGCACCTATCAAAGTAACCTTAAAATTATCTGCAATGCGTTAACGGTGTCCGTAAACGATAAGAACCAAGTTATGGATTAGGCATCTACCTTGTACCTATATTATGTGCGCCGACGCAATTTCGTTAAACGGAGTAACGATTAGATTAACGATTAAACGATTATGAAGCGAATTAAGCCTGTCTTCGCATTTCAACATTTTAAACTAGTGTTATGACTCAGTAAATCTAGGTAGGTAGTTAATTGGGTAATATTACCTATACATTTTCATAATCATCATCATAATTTCATTCAAGGTCATGTCAGCCAACTGTTGGGTAAACTCTCATTAACGCCACTTATTTCGGCTTGTGCCATTCCATACATCTTACATAAAAAGCTATGCAAAGTATAATAAATGCATACCACCTAACTATGAGCAATAGAATATAATATTGTGTACCTAATGTAAAATTTGTTTTGAGTCCTTAAAATATGTACTTAGTGTTAGGTATATAAATCATGTATGCGCATGATTCATAATACGACGCGATTATACTAGATATTTAGACACGCCTCCACCTAATGATATATAGGTACTTAGTAGGTATTCTACCGAAGAGGTAGCTAAGCTAAGGATGACAAACACTTAGATAGCCTATTTTAAAACTGAAAAGGACGTCCACGAGTAAACTTATAAATTATCAACTCAACGTCGTTCGATAAATACACTTGCATATGTATCAGTATTACGGTATTAAAGTCCTTTATTGCTCCACTCGTGTTTTGCTTAATCTAATTAGATAATGAGTGAACGCAGTAAACTTGGTCTAGTTCTATTGGTTTCAACACAAAGGCTGTGCCGCGCATGTTGAACAAACAATGTGTTTCAGTTATATAATTATATTTAGACGTTATCATTTGCTTGTTTACAGATCAAAGAATCAAGGTTCGACGATGCAATCAAGGCGCTGAATGATGCGATAAATTTTAACCCAAACCGCGCGGGGTTGTCTCTACTGGGCTATTGTTACTTTAGGACTCAAGCTTTCGTAGAAGCTGCAAACTGCTATGAGCAGCTCTCGGCAATGCATCCCGACATTCCTGAATACAAACTCTACTTCGCCCAAGCGTTGTACGAAGCGTCCATGTTTGACGAATCATTTAAAGTAACGATGCAAATAGGTGCCCCAGAATTGGAAAGGAAAGTGGTTAAATTGCAGTCTGCTATCAAATACGGTGAAGAAGATACAATTACTGCTAAAAGCCTGGTTGACTCTTACCCTCAAGAAGACCCCGATAAAGATATTAATCTCGGATGTTTACTATTCAAGGAGAACCAATACGAAGAAGCCTTGCAAAAATTTTCTCGAAGCCTTAACGTAGTAGGATTCAACGCACACTTGCATTACAATATTGCTCTGTGCTACTTCAAGCTGAAAGAGTACCCCCAGGCTTTGAAGCACATTACTTTAGTTATTGAAAGAGGAATCAGAGATCATCCTGAACTAGCAGTGGGTATGCAAGCCGAGACTTCTGAAGTAAAATCTGTCGGAAATACATTGACACTTCATGAAACCGCCCTCACAGAAGTGTTTAATCTCAAGGCAGCTATTGAGTATCAATTGAAAAATATCGAGGCGGCGAGAGAAGCATTAAGCGACATGCCTCCCAGACATGAACATGAGTTAGACGCAGTGACATTACATAACATTGCATTGACTTCTATCGACATAAGGCCGACTGACGGCTTCGAGAAATTGCATTTTCTACTCCAGCAAGATCCATTTCCACCAGAAACGTTTGCCAATCTGCTACTCTTATATTGCAAATTCGAATATTTCGACCTAGCAGCTGACGTGTTGGCTGAAAATGCACAATTCACGTACAAATACTTGACGCCGTATTTGTATGATTTCTTGGATGCAATTATCACGAGTCAGACTTCGCCGGAAGAGGCATTCCAGAAGTATGAAGATATTGCTTCTAAGCACGCTGAACAGTTGCGAAAGCTAACAAAGGTCGTTCAAGAGAGTCGATCACAAGGAGATAACGATCAAGTTAAGAAAGCTGTCGTAGAATACGAAGAAGCGTTAGAAAGATATATTCCAGTTGTAATGGCACAAGCCAAAATCTACTGGGACATGGACAACTATGGACAAGTAGAAAAGATTTTCAGAAAATCTGTGGAATTCTGTAATGAATCTGATGTCTGGCGCCTGAATGTAGCTCATGTACTATTCATGCAGGAGAGTAAATACAAGGAAGCGGCAAGTTTTTACGAACCCATTGTTAAAAAGCAATTTGACAACATTTTAGATGTAAGCGCAGTCGTTTTAGCTAACCTATGCGTTTCATACATAATGACGTCTCAAAATGAAGAAGCCGAGGATATAATGCGCAAAATCGAAAAAGAGGAAGAACAACAAATATTCGAAGATCCTCACAAGAAGTTCTATCACCTGTGCATCGTGAACTTGGTCATTGGCACCCTGTATTGCGCCAAAGGGAACTACGAATTCGGAATATCTCGCGTGATTAAGTCATTAGAGCCCTTCAACAAGCGTCTCGGTACAGACACGTGGTTCTACGCAAAACGATGCTTCTTATCATTTTTAGAGAATTTAGCAAAACACTTGATCGTCGTTAAAGATAACACTATAAAGGATTGCCTTCAATTCCTCGAAGGTTGCGAGACATACGGCAGACGCGTGAGCACCGTTATCGAGAGCCCGTTCCAGGAAGAGGATGCGAATACTAAAGCTAAGCAAACCGTCACGTATGAAGCTCGTCTACTCCGCTACATGTTTTACAAACTGAGAAACATCGACGACACTGTAACTATAAATAAGTACGAGGATCTCAAATAAATATTAACTCACCTGCAGGTATTGCTTTTTTATCTTTTCCTGGTTTCCTAGCATCTTTGTGTTTGAGTATAAACTGTCTTTCTTGGCCGAGCGATATGGAGGCTATGGGATAGTCAGGGTCCAATTCGGGCTCGTTATCTCGGTGCTCTCCCATGTGGTCTGATCCATTTCTGTATCTAAAAAACATAGAATTACTCCAATAATTGTGTTCTTGCACGACTGCTCACAAAAGAGTGTAATGTGTTCAAAGTAGGTCTGGCAGATAGGTACTGTTACGAGTATAGCTAATTTATTTTAGAACTAGCTGCACCTCGCGGTTTTACTCGCAATTACTAGTTATATTGTTTGATACCTACTTTATGTACAAAATGTTGTAAACTTACTTGTTAACCAATACAAATTCGTACCTAATCCCTTTGAGCTTAAATAAAAAATTCCGAAGAGCCAATACAGGTTGGGGCCATGGTAATGCAGGGAATGTAGCCCCAGAATATGTGTAGGTGATTCCTGGATCTCCGTAGGCCACTTGTTGACGCGGCAATGAGTATATTTTTCCAAACACCCTAAAATTTTAAAAGCATTGCATAAACACGTAGGTACTTAGGTACTTATAACACTCTCTCGAGGTAAACTAAGAACTTGAGTAATTAGATATCTTGGGTAAAAGAGCTGCCATACCAGATTAAATGGATGGTTTGATAAATTTAGGCCTAAAGTTAAACGTCTATAAAAATATAATCGTTAGATTATGATATACTACAATCTTACTTGATCTTTGCCAACTCGCCGGTAAAATATTCTAGTGTGTTTTCTAACTCTTCGAAAATGCTATTTGCTATAGATGGAGGTAAGGCTACCGCATAATCAAGATCCAGCCCTTCTCTTTTGATTGATTTCCATGAAACTGAATTCAAATCAACCCCATCTAAGAGATTCATCCTAAAAAAGTGAACAATTTGTAATAATATGGCAACATCTAAGGCGGACGCAGTACGCACGCCCATTACCTTGGTACCTACTACCTACCATTAGGACAAAGAGAATACAAACGCTACGCTACATTAGGATTTAAGGCAGGCCAGCTAACCCACTTTTTATACTGGGCTGGGCAGCAAGGGGCCGCCCCGTACCGCATCGCGTAACAAAAATCCTCCTAGGGAGGTACCTACGTAATCGTATACAATGACATTACTTTCATATTTTATATGAATGAACAATAGAAAACTACAGGCGGCGGCGCGGGGCGCTGCCGCGAGTGCTCCAAAACTCACAGTAACATACAATAGTATTGTTTAATCTGTGCTCACGGAAGTATCCCATTATCTGTGAGTAATCAGTATCTGTGGGATCAGATTAGGTAGATATAGTAGGTATATACATCTACGTATATTTATAATTATGCAATATACATACATACCTACATAGGTAGGTAGCATAAAACATTAATTTTTTAAACTTAAAACTCGGTATGTTTAATATATACCTAGGTACCTACCTACCTATATAGTCTTCTATTCCACCCACAACACACACTATTCACCCGTGAGCATGTGTGACGAGTTGTCGTGATAACTACAGTAGGTAGGTGTAATTCTTTTTCAGTTTCTTTCTTCGGCGCTCAATCAACACGCTCTCAAACAAAATCTCAAGTTCCTCAAAACCTCAACTCAATCAACTCAACTTGTCAGTTCTACTTTTTTTGTTTTAGTTTTGGCACGGTATGCCAGTGTCAATTACACAGATTTCTCATGTCATTAGGTATGTACATCATAGAGGAAATAAATATTATCTACCTACGTCAAGTATAAAAATATTTAAGTTGCCAGTATATTTTATATAAAATACCAACAAGACAAATATAAATGTCGGTCTTCGGTCACATTTCGATATTAATTTATCACATCAAGCAAAATTCAAAGGTTCACTTTTAAGTAACGAGAATACTTTTGACAGTTTGATTGAAGCGAGATTTTGAACTAATTATTAATACACACCAAAATCGCTTAGGGCAAGAAACACAGGGGATGAAAATTTATTGTGAAAATTTATTTTTCGTAAACAACACCAAAGTAAAAAACAAAATTCTCTAAAAATTAATCGCTTAGCAGAGGCAAATGATGTGGTTTTGGAGGCGTGATATTGCTATTGGTCTGTAGAAATTTTTGAAAGACTTTAGTGGCTGTCACGATTTTCTGAGTGCCCAACATCATGGGCCTACTAAGGAAGCGTAGTGTAGTACCATCGTTAGCTTCATTCTTCATTCTGAAATTAATGCAATAATAACTGAGTTGTTTAACATCATAGCCACAGTGTAATAAAAGTAATACTATTCATGTAGTTCATCTTATAGTAGTATTCACTAGTAAATTTTATTCATGTGCACAGTGCACATTACTTGTACATGGTATGACATATACCTACTAGGTACCAGACCTACCTACCTACCTAGCTACCTATACCTAATAATAATATACTCTAATTTGCGACGTAGGTAACAAAACTCTCAATGACGTGTGTGAGCTGTCGTCATTGTTATTTTTATCGCTTATATTTTTGTAGGTGGTGCATATGAATTGTTAAATAACAGAAAATTAAAATTGTTATTGAATTCAGGTTAAGTTTATAAATATGAAGTAGCCTACCATTTATAGTCAAATTTAAGACTTGTGTTGTTGTTAAATAAATAAAATAAAATATATTATTACTAGCAGACACGGCCACGCGTTGCTGTGGCTAAGGTTTTTGTTATTGCGACTATAAATTGAGATGTAAGCTACCCTATCTTTCAAGTTAGATCAAACTGCACGCGCTGTGCAAATTTTATTAAAATCGGTCAAGTAGTTTAGGAGTCCATTGAGGACAAACATTGTGACACGAGATTTATATACAAGGTGTAACAGCAAGGTGTAGTAATACTGAAACTACGCATACACATACATATTTCGAAGTAGTCTGGAGGTACTATAAATCTGTAAGTAGTTACGGTAATGAATTATTACACGTCAAAGTTTACTGCAAAACTAACCATCGTTCAACCCTAGTTATCAGCTGGGCGATGTCAGTGAACTTGAGGCATAGGCTAACATGTACAGTCTTACCCAACTTCTATGGTGCGTCGTGAATCTTCGTTCGCGCAGAAAATAAAGTATGGTCCGAAGATTAACGAAAAAATGCTTAACACTTACAATCAACCTAAGATCACTATTATAAGGTTCATAATACACTGCAGCTGTTGCACATCGCAGTTCTACCTGCGCAGAAGATGAATTTTCAAAGCGCGGGAAATGCTCTTGACCGCTATTGGTCGGCAGCCGCCCCGCCATCTTAGCGATCGCCGCGTGGCATGAGTGAGATGGAACTAACAGCTGCAGTATATTATGAACCTTATAATAGTGATCTTAGGTTGATTGTAAGTGTTAAGCATTCTTTCGTTAATCTTCGGACCATACTTTATTTTCTGCGCGAACGAAGATTCACGACGCACCATAGAAGTTGGGTAAGACTGTATACCAAAGTTGTGGTAAAAGTTCCACCAAAAATTACTAGATGGCGCCAGGGCCGTTTCTAAGAAATCCTGCATCGCGCAAGCGTTGTGTGACCGGCGTAACGTGACGTCATCCGTATCATGTTAGGGTTGTAATATTTAGTTATTTTGTCAATTTGAGTGAAAAAATCGATTATCGATTTCAGGTTTTAGTACCCTGGCAAATGATTCATCACCAGGTACACATACCCACATTTCAATATTACTACACCTTGCCGATACACCTTGTATATTATATATAATATATTAAGATATTATATGGGTACACCTACACATTTCAGAACTCCCCGATCGTGCGGCAATGAAGTAGGAAGAGACGCCTACGTCATCGTGTTGTCCGGAGTGTCATACCTTGTTTTCTTGTACCATGGGTATACCTATACCTACATAACACCACCACTTGAGATGTTATGCATACGCATAACACCTCAAGTGCCCTCCACCTATACAAACGATTGATTGAACTCACTTTGAAAAGTCAAGCAAGCAGTCCTTGTCAAAATAGACGGAATATTGTCGAATCCTTCTAATTGTGTCACTTTTATCTAAATCGGGTGCATAATCATACTCGTACAACTTTTTGATAATCCCATCTTTATCTTTTACAGTCCAAACATATTCTCCTGGAAGCCCTTTAAGTCTTGGCGCATCGGAAACTAGTGGCACTAAGCTATCATCTTCATTCAAGATTTCCGTTATGCGTGTGTCTGAGGAAAAAGGTCCACATTTTGTCAAAGCTTCATCTTCATTTGAGCGTTCTGACGAATTCACACGTGGCGTTCCCCGGGATTTGCACGATTTCTCTAAAAACTCCTGTATATCTGCACTTACATCAGAACTTAAAATTTTTTCTTTAGTTTTGACTATGAAACGACTACAATAAGACTTAAGGTGGTCGTTCTTGGACATGTAAATTTCATTTATCAAACACATTAGATTTTTCTCGGCTTCATTCTTTTCTACTTTTAATTTATCCAAGCGAACTTTGAGATAATTGCTCTCTTGATGCGTAACCAAATATAGTTGTTGGAATCTTACATACTTCGATCGATTTTCTTTTATCTGCTTTTTCATATCCTCTATGTGCTGCAGAAGTCTATTTTTCGCCATTGTCTCCAGTTGGTACCGCGTTCTTATGTTCTTATTTTCATGTATTGCCGAGATCAAAAGTTGCCCTAGATTTTTCCGCTCTTCCGCCATTTGTTCTAATTTTTTGAGCAAAATATAATGTATTGTATCCTGTTTCACTGAGCGCATTTCATAAAAACGAACTTTGTTAACCACTTTGAGGAAAAATATTATTAAACTTCCCCAAATATACAGTAAACATTTTGAAATGGCAGCACTCAATTTGTTGGCGGTTATTTTCAAACGGGCTCGCAGTTTGTTGAGGAAGAGTACGTTAATTAATGTCGCTCTTCGGTGCGCAAACGTCATTATCTCTTGTTTTTTTTGAAACGCTGTTACAGCTAGAGCTCCAGCAATGAACATAATGAAATGTATGCCAACCAAATGGTCCGCTTTGCCATAATACGAATGGTGTAACTTTCCTCGCAACCTATTAGGTTTCTGCTCGGTTTTTGATGACTTATTCTTGAACATAAACTCGATTCGGCTGCTATGTACACCTGTAAAGATAGTTACAGAGTTTGTTTGGTGAATGAGGTCCTACATAGTGCACGCCTTTTGGTGAGACTTAAAAATTACCCCCCATATCTGGATTGCCTATCTACCTACTTTGGTAGGGACTTAGATGTATAAATTAAAATTATATTCGGAAGATAGGCTTGGAACATTTTCATGTACCTGTATAATGTATTTAGTTACAGCAATTCAGGTACCTAACAACATTCACTGCGACATTTCAAATAGTCACATACCATAATTTGCCATAGATTTTGGTGTGGTTGGTATGGGTTGGTATATGGAGCAATCGGTTCGTAACGTAGGTGTACAAACTATACATACAGTCAACTGTCTGCATCATGTTTAACCTACCTACCTACCTACAATGCCGAAACTCTTCATCATGCGTCAAGCTCCTGCCCCTATACTTTATGGGATGAGACACGCACCGTCGCAAGCTGCTATGACGTTAGGAAAGGAGACGTTATACATTCCCATAGTTCGAAGAACCGCCTCTAAAACTGGCTCGATGTATAATGCAGGTACACACTGCATTGTTTGGACTAGCTAGCTGTGCCTGGACTTTTTGAAAAGACTTACTTGAAGAATTAGCGACACTCGGCAGAACAGACACATAATAATAAAATAACTAGACTGACCTGCTTGGCTTAATTTCCTGTGATCTTTTATAATTATGTCGACGACGCACATAGCTGACCACATCGTAACGGCGAGACACAGGAGCCATCTAAATGCTATGTACATTTCTATTTGATTGTAATAAAGAGAATACTCATCACAAAAAATACCATAAACACCACATTGGTTTCACTTCACACAAAATTTTAAACACATTAGATAAAATTATTGCTATTTGCAAAATTTTTGCAACAATGCATCATAGAGGAAATAAAAATACAAGATTTTTGACAGCATTTCAAGAAAAAAAAACGATGAAGGTACGTAGATAATATTGAAAAGTATTTATGCCAAGTTCATAATTCAACCTTTTTTCTATGCTATACATATAGAGTAAACGGGAAACTTGCAAAAATATAAATAAAAAATAATGAATACAGGTCTATTCCTGAGTGTATTGTTCTGGTTCTGTTAGCAGTATATAAACTAGATAAATAAATAATAAATAAATAAATTGCCCTGCCCTAGTTTTAATATATTTTTTACAAAT
Source organism: Hylaea fasciaria (assembly GCA_905147375.1). Classification (NCBI taxonomy): domain Eukaryota; kingdom Metazoa; phylum Arthropoda; class Insecta; order Lepidoptera; family Geometridae; genus Hylaea; species Hylaea fasciaria. The sequence goes on from LR990194.1 coordinate 1,254,383, forward strand.
GAAATGTCGGCAGTTTCCTTTTACCATTCCCTTAAACATGTCTAGTGTGGGCCATGGATTGAATCATCCACAACCACCCACATAAATATCGGCTAGTAAACCCGAATATACTATTTGTTCTTCAATTAAAATATAAGTGGATATGTTAGTCACTTCTTTATTCTAAAGAGCCTCTTTAGTTTCACTTGTATTGCTAGGCTTAATAATGTGATATTCTTCTTGTACCACTCCACATTGTAATGCAGGTGGGATTTCCAGTTCTTATCGAGGAATGCTTTGTAGAATACGCTCATTTCATCAGCCGTCAGGTTTTGTTTTCCTTTGGGTACATGCTTCTTGAGATACTCTTCACGTTCCTGAAAAAATAGAACAAAAAAAGTTAAGATAGCCTTTTTTATTCACTTGATAGCTTTTGTGACCTGTCTAAAGATATAACTTAGAGTTGCTGATATGCTTTAGTATGAAAAATGTTATATGAGTTTAAAATTTATAGTAAGAAAGTATTAAAAATACTCCACTGACCATACTATCAAAAATATTTTTCACTATCCATCGAAAGGTTGTCTGGAAGAAATCACTTTAAGATAAGACTGCCCATTGTGCTACCCCTGTTTACCTATTGTATATTTTTTTCTTTGTATTTTTAGTAGTAGTTCTATTCTATAATGGTAATCATCAAGCTCTAGTTTTATTGATCCATCTTTTTTGTAAAAGCCTACTGAGATATAAGTTACCACATAGTCATGGTACCCAGATATTGAACTGCCAACCAGAAACATGCAAAGATTTCTGTTCCAGTTTGGAGGTGAATGTTTTTACTGGAGTTACTGGTTACTGGGTATAATATGACTTGTAAAACAATGTTCCAGAGTATTACAGTGCCAAGACTTAGCAATATAAAGTTTAAGGGGTATGCGAGTAACAAAAATTATTTTGAACGGAATGACCACTCTCAATAAACCAATAAATAAACTACGCGAACTGAAACATTCTTGAATATAAAGTTATTTATTTTGATAAGGATTTAAGGCGGGCCGAGATGTCCATCTCGCCATCACCTGATTAAGGTATAGGTAAAAAAGCTATATTCTTCAAACATTTTATTTTAACTGTGGCATCTTAGATGAATAAGTGTGGGATTATGTATAACATTAATGCCAATGTTTGCACTTCTTGTTATTATTATCAGCTTAGTTCAATAAAAGCTTGATAAACTTTACTTTTTCCTAAGTTATTGCAAAAAAGCTAGTATTCAAGATAAACACTGTTGTTTTACTTATTATCATAACCAAAACAATAATTTATGTACTTAGGTAGGTTCAGATTACATAAAAAATGGTCTGCTGCAAAAACATACCTGAAAAAACCGCGAGTTGTGTGCCGTCCAGAAGCTCTGATTCCATTCCTGGGTTTCAGCCCTTAGTTCCCTGAACCTTTTCTCTAAATTGGTTTCGTCTGCTGGCTGTTTGAATATTATTCTTCTTAGATTCGACACAGGGTCTGGTGGTCCTACCATGTCACTTGAAATTGCCTTAGGATTTGGAGTCTGGGCAGATTTTGACTCCGGTGTCGTGCTCGTTTGCCGAGGTAGGAGGAAAGCGCATGTTCTTTGTGATTTTATTGCGCATTGGCGATAAACTAAAATATTTTTTGAAAACAATATATTTAGCGCCATCGCCGAACCACTTCACTCACTGAGTGAGTTCACTGACAAAACGGAAACAAATTTAACGTTTGTTTGAGAGAGAGAAGTTGACTTGGGTCGTTGACTGACTGCTTGATTGAATTGTCAATGTCAACCAAACTAAAGTCAGCTGGGTTTTTTTTTTAGTTATGTCTTCGCACGGTTAGTGCATAATAATATAGCCAGTGTCAAATATTTCATTTTAAGTATTTCTTAATTTCACATTAAGAAAGTCTCAGCAATAATATAGCAATCGTGGTCAAGTAGTCAAGTCAAATATTTACATCGTCAAAGTCACGATTCAGTAAAGTATTGGATGCTTTACTGAAACTTCCTGGGAGTTACGGAAAAAATGCGAAATGACACGTTTTTTGAGTTTATATCATTCACCTGCACTCGTGCACGTTAACAAACACTTAATGATTAATATTCATTCATATACGTATGGCAACCCTGCCGCTATTGACAGTGTTCTATTTCATAAATTTTCCAAATTAGTGTAATTACATCTACAATTGATATAAAAGTGTTTCGGAAGCAAAGTGCGACCCTAGAAGAACCTACACAAGTGTTATCCACATTTAGTTCCGGCTATAAACACCGTAATATCCCAATTTTATCCCGAATTTTCTACCCGCTTAAATCGTTTTTTTTGAGTGGTGAACAGATTACCCGCCAATGTCTGGTTTAATGTTTGTCAAATTCAACTGACACCATCAATTTTCATTTTGACAATTGCCATCCAATCTGTCACATTCAAGTGACAGCTTCATTTTCACTTTGACAAGTGACAAGTATTGCCAGCATAAGAATTTTACCCCAACTTCTGAGGTAAACAAGATGAATAACTGTAGTAAATGTCTAAGGCAAGTTAAATCGAATGAACAGAAGTCTTGTACAAGGTGCGGCAAAGTTTATCATTACCAGTGTCTGGGAATACCTCTTGAAACTTTCAATAAAGAATCTAAGGCGTATAAAGCGGCGTGGAAGTGCCCTGAGTGTAAACCTGCTGAAAAAAAAGGTGACTGCTCAAACACCCCTTCACAGGTTAAACCAACGTCCCAGATAATCGACAGTCCATCTGAAAGAAATATTGAGGATTTCAAGCAATACATCGACAAGAAACTTGATGAGTCCTTGTCTCGCTTACTTATTGATATAAGGCGTGACTTTACTACCGAGAGCTCAGATACACGCAGTAGATTGCAGGATTTGACTGAGAGTATAAATTTTATGTCGACCAAATACGAAAAACTTCAAGAAGCCTTCGACATTAAAACAAAACTTATCAGTGACCAGCAGATTGAGATTACTGCACTGCAATCTACAGTCTCCAACCTCAACACACGCCTAAATCAATTTGAACAGCAATCTCGTGAATGCAACATAGAGATTCAGTGCGTGCCTGAGCATAAGACTGAAGATTTAAGTAAAATTGTGCAGCAACTGGTTTCTACGGTGGGTTGTGGTCTTGCAAATCACGAGGTCCTAAATTACCACCGTGTCGCTAAAGTAAACCAAGAGTCCAACCGGCCCCGATCTATTGTTGTTAAGCTTTCCAGTCCATTGGTGCGTGATAGAGTAGTAGCTGCAGTCAAGACTTTCAATAGGACCCATCAACAAGATAAACTCAACTCCTCACACCTTGGTCTTGGTAACGAGAAAAAACCAGTGTACGTCTGCGAGCACTTATCACCAACAAATAAGCAACTGCATGCAGCTGCTCGTAAATTCGCAAAGGACAATAAGTTTGAATTCGTGTGGGTACGGAGCGGAAAGGTTTACATTAGAAAGGACGTTAATTCTAAGAGTTTAGTGGTTAAGCACCTTGGCTTTTTGAACTCCATATAATTGCATTTATGGTTATATTGTTCAACATTAATCCAAAGTGTAATATAAAATTACTGTATCAAAATGTCAGAGGTCTCCGGACCAAAACTGAAACCGTGTTGACCAATGCATTAAAGCAGGACTTGGACGTTATTCTATTAACCGAGACGTGGCTAAATGACTCTGTGTTTGATCATGAAGTTCTCGATAGCAGATATGCTGTGTTTAGGCGTGATCGGTATACCAGTAATTGTGCCAAGCGTGAGGGCGGTGGAGTTCTGGTAGCTGTTCTTAAAAAATATGCTCCTATTCGCAAATTGAAATGGGAATCGCCGCTGGAGGACCTGTGGATTATTATCAAATTAAAGCAAGGAAACTCTTCAATAGACTTGTGTATATGCACTTTGTATATTCCACCCCCTATCGTATTTACCAGCTTGGACAGTTTACTCACAAACTTAACGGACATAGTTCAACATAAGATGCCCAAGTCAGCGGTTTTGTTATTGGCTGGCGATTTTAACCTCCCCAGCATACGGTGGGATTATGACGCTAACACGAGCTCCATGCTCCCTAGATGTTCTTCGAGTCAGGGTGACAATTTATTTGTTGACACTCTTTCTTTTAATGGTCTTTACCAAAAGAACCGAACTGTAAACTCTAATGGAAAAATATTGGATCTTATTATAACAAACTTTAGTAACTGTGTCACAGTTTCTAATAGTCTTGCCCCACTTGTTGATCTTGATGATCACCACCCGGCACTAAATATTACAGTTAAATTTAACGCTTTTAAGCCTCCTAAAACATATAAGACATCTGTACTTAACTTCTCCAAAGCAAATTACGACAACATCAAAAAGGAGTTGGACAACATAGACTGGATCGATTTGTTCAAAATAGGCTTGACTGTTGATGAGACTGTAGATATCTTTTACAACGCAGTTACTCCTGTAATTAACAAGAATACGCCACTGTGTAGAAAAGGTCGAAGCGACTATCCGTTTTGGTTTAATCGCGCAATCATACAAACCCTTAAGGAAAAAGCAAAATATCATCGACGATTTAAAACGTATGGTAATCCCAGAGACTATTTAACTTATCAAATCTTACGTGCACGTAGTGACAAAATGTTGAGCGATTGCCTGAATCAAATAAAAATAAATGCTAAAACCCAAATTAAGAAAAACCCCAAATACTTTTGGACATTTGTCAAGTCGTTGCGAACTAATAGTGGGGATATCCCGGATGAGATGTTTCTTGGGAACCAAAACGCACAGGGTGGTCAATGTATCGCAAATCTGTTCTCTGAATATTTCCACTCCACTTATAATGATCCTGGTACATCTAATCCAACCATCTTCGACGAACCCTCAAGTCATCACACTTCTTTGAGCTCATGCTACCTTTCGGAGTCGGATGTTTTGACCTCACTTAATTTGCTTGATCCAAACAAGGGTCCGGGCCCGGATGCTATTCCTCCTTTATTTCTCAAATCCTGCTCTTTACAACTTGCAAAGCCTCTACAAATTATGTTTAACAAGTCTCTCTCGTGTGGTGTATTTCCAGCTAAATGGAAGTCAGCACACGTCACACCGGTTCATAAAAAAGGAGATCTTGCGGACGTTTGTAACTATAGACCGATTTCAATTTTGTCATCCATAGGCAAGTTATTTGAATCAATCGTCCAGAAGAGGATGCTTTTCCATTTGAAACCTTTATTCATCCCGCAGCAGCATGGATTTTTACCAGGAAGGTCGACAGCATCGAACCTTCTTGATTTTGTCAGTGACATAACAGATGGGTTCAAGAATAAACATGAAACTCATACAATTTACACGGACTTTTCAAAGGCGTTTGATGTTGTCGATCATAGGTTGTTAATACAAAAGCTTGGTCATGCTGGAATTTGTGGTTCATTGTTACGGTGGTGCGAATCTTACCTCCGAAACCGCTCTCAGCTTGTGATGGTTCGAGGATTTAAATCCCTGCCAAGAGTAGTACCTTCGGGTGTACCGCAGGGGTCTCACCTTGGACCTCTCTTTTTCCTTGTTTTTGTCAACGATTTATGCTCCAAAGTAACCTCAAAATATCAAATGTTTGCAGATGATCTTAAACTTTACAGAGAAATCTATACTCATGACGATATAATTCTTCTGCAGAGTGATATTAACACGATTAACAACTGGTGTGTTCGCAACAAGATGGTGCTTAACTCATCGAAATGTTTTTACTTAAACTTTTCTCGGAAAAATAAGCCTGTTAAAACCATGTATTTCATTAACGGTATCCCCATAGTGGAGGTTTCGAGCATGCGTGACTTGGGTGTCATTGTTGATGCTCAGTTAAACTTTAGAGAACACATCGACTTTATTAGCAAGAAAAGCTCGCGGTTGTCAGGATTTGTAATACGACAAACAAGTTTTTTTAATGACTTTGAGATCCCGGTCATCCTTTTCAACTGTTATGTGCGTAGCCTTCTGGAATACTGCAGCCCCATCTGGAGCCCTTCTTATGCTGTGCACATTAATCGACTTGAGAGACTTCAGAAACGGTTCATTTACCATCTTACTTATTCACGTAAACTTTGCCGCCTTCTGAAAACGTACGATTCAAGACTTCAACATTTTAAAATGTCTCCTTTGGAGAAGCGAAGAAATATAGCTGATGTGGTATTTTTGCATAAATTGGTTAATGGTATAATTGATAGCCCCAATTTACTTGAAAGAATACAAATTATGGTTCCTCGTTCTTCCAGCCGTCTACACTGTAGAAAAACGTTCAATCTGCCGTATTGTCACGCAAACTATGGCCAACATGCACCTGTGTATCGAATGTGCTCATATTATAACAACGTTTGTAGTAATACCGACATCTTCGGTTCATCGGTCTCTTCTTTTAAGAGACTTTTGTACTTGGAGTAATTTGTTTAATTTGTTTTTTTTTCTACTGTATTAACTGTTCACACTCAAAACTCAACATTTTAATAATTGTAATGTTTACCTTTTAGAAATTTTTTTTTGTTGCATTTCATATTGTCATCTTACACAACTTTACCTTATTCATTATTTCATTTTACGCAACTTAATTTTTTGTGCATGCTGTGTTCACTCCTAGAAGGACGTACACATAGTATGGTCATCATTGTTAACCTGTTTTAAGCTTTTCCTGTGTATATCCAGTTCAGTGAACCTAATAAAAAAAAAAAAAAAAAAAAAAAAAAAATATTCCACCAATATTACACATTAACACTCGAAGAAACACAAGTTTGAGAAAATAATACTCACTCACTATCGGATTCCCGCCAAAACTCCAGTCAGCTGTTGTTATAATGAATGAAATTGTCTATGAATGACTGTCACACGTGATAAAATGTCAAATGTCATTTTAATTTAACTGTCAAACAGATGGAGATCAATTTCTTTTTCACTGCCGAATTATGTAAAAGTGTTTCAGCTAGTTTTATTTACTAGCTAAGCGAAACGAAGTCTATTTGGCGCCCCAGTGTGTTCGTCACTTGTACCTCTTATTATAGCTTAGTTTATTTTAAAAGAAATACCAAAATGGGCAAACCAGAGGTCGAAGATCCGTACTCTGCTAAGCTGGACATGTGTCTCACTGATGGGATTGTGAAAACAGGTAAATATGGATAAGTTAGTTACATTCTTCAACTTGCTAAAGCAGTGGCACAATAGAGTCTACCTGCAGTCATGTAAAAAAATATTTGCTCTGTAACAACAAAGTTGCAGTAAGAACACTGAATACCGATTTTGTTGCCATCATATTTTTTAACTGCATAGATTTGCATCCTCCAGCCAGTTGTTATCTATATAATGTTAGGAACGTAGTACTGAAGTGTAAATCTGCCTAGCATTATTTCATATTTTTTTGCACTCTATTTTTACATGCATCATGGTTCTATCGGTTCTATTAATATGTATAAGATATATCTAATGTGTCACTTTTCGAGTGTCTGAATTGTGAGGGACCTTGATTTCTTTCATTTACAGTTTAACCTGGACACTCTCATGACTTAGTACTATTCCAGGCTCTGGAGTACTGCTGGGTGCCCTGACCTCCATGCTGTTCCTTGGCCGGCGGAGATGGCCTGTCATCGCTGGGATGGGCATGGGTATAGGCCTCGCATATGCCAACTGCGAGTATGAACTCAACCCCAAAAAGAAAAATGGTGCATAGAATATTTATGTAATAGGGTCTACAAAATCAGGTAAAATTATATTTAGATAACTAATAAATAAAGTACTTCCTAAGTTATGATTACAAATTACTAGTGAAAAGTAGCATTTTGCTAGCTTTATCACTTATGCTGGTGTTAAATAAGTTAGTTATAAGGTTACATTACATTAGCACTTAGTGATTTGTTAGTGATTAGGTTCAAAGCTGTATTTCACTAAAGTAATCTATATTATATAAAGTTATCTGCCTTTATTACCTACTTCCTGTTGTCTGCTGAAACTTGAATGCAAGTGTCAGGCATAGTGTGAATGTGGCTGTAATCTACCTGCATTTTGGCAAATTAACTTGTACATTTATCTTCATACAACAAGTTCACAAACACATTTTGTCATGCATGTAAATCATCCATTTCCTCAGTTGGTGACAAATCACAATTGAATTTGTCACTTAGGTACAATCAGTGCTCGACCACGGTAACTCGCGGGCGCGAAATATCAAACTTATGGCATAATATACAACTGTTCACATACAAATCGCATGTGCAGTCTACCGCGCCCGCGCTCGCGTGTTACCATGATCGAGCATTCAGAGATTGTCATATAAATCAGTTATTGTAACAATTGATTTCAGATAAGGGCTTCAAGTAAGAAAATCATGGCAGGACAATCAAAACTCCAGCAACAGTCATTAGAAAGTCCAGTAGACACGTTGTTTAGAAAATAATGTAACTTTGTTGTACAAATAATTATTTAATTATTATGTAATAAATGCTGTTTATTTATCAACACTTTTATTACACTGCTATATGAAGTTGATGTAAGCTTTACATAACTTTGCGAAACCTGGTTTTAGAGTTAAATAAAACAAATTAAAACAATATTTTATCATTTATTGTACAAATAGTAATTGGAATAAGATAAAGGATAGATTTAGTGATTCTTAACAATAAACACAATTTAAATACAATATTGTTTAGTATGAACGATACAATAAAAGGCTAAACAACCCATATATAGACAGACACCTCAACTGCTCACTTGATTAAAGTACTGAATCTTCAAAAGGATTACATGTGAAGACAATATTTTAATCAAAAGCCGAAGCAAACAGGTAGTTATCAAATTAAGGCAACATTACAAGTTAAACAACACATTTTATACAGGTCTTTGTTGGAAGAACATAATTAATATTATAATTAATTGAAACTTATAATCAGAGTATAGGTCAGGTAATTATTACTAGTATAAGGTGTTATTGGTCACAGGGTAAAAAGGACAACTTTAATTCTCAACTACCTAGGCAATAAATTATACATCGATGGCAAATATGATAATTTGTCTTTTCACTATAAATACATACAATAATTTTGTTTCAAAATGCAACAACAGGATCATGCACGCGATAAATGGTTATAAGGTACAGTAACAGGAACTAATATAGGGTATACAGTAATAGGAAATAAAGCATTTAGATAGGATTTTATATTTTACTACTAGGTGCGCCACTAGTTGATAATTTTGGCGTAAGTTAGGCCCGTATACCAGAACCACGCTGTTTGAATCGCGACTCGGCCTCCGCTCAAAATCTGATGCACAAATCGATATTCAATCAGTTGTTAGTCCATACGAGCCGAAACCATAGATTACTAAATAGTTACTTACCGAAACAGTGGCGCACTAATATACATTTTACGTAAAACCTATAAATTAATACACTTTATGCGATATATTGCTAAATAACTAAATTTGTTATTGGTGGCAGTGAGTAGTCCAATAAAAATGCCACGACTAAGTTAAATTACAATAAACAAGTAAACTAACTACAATAACGACTAAATATTTAGCTAAATTATTAAATAACATTTGGTATAATACATTTTGACTAGTATAGTTTGTTACGTGCCAGTTGGTTCACGTTTGTGTTGGCAATGTGCGATGGAAGGCTGAAAAATCTTCGGTATGCATCAAAGGTTTCAAGTATTCAATAAAATGAGGGCTCTTCATAGCACATTAGCGTTCGCGCCGAGTGACGACGGCGAGATAGACCACGCGTCCCTTCTTTGAGCCTTGTATCATACCTTCCCAAATATAAATAACTTGATATTTGGGACTGTTTCAGTACCTATAGATTAATCTTTGTTTTATTGTAATCGGTCATTCCATTCGGAAGACATCGTGACGTAAAAATGTATTGATATTTTGTTACTGGTGGAGTTATAATCAAATGTGGCTATTGAGCCATAACATCTATTGAGATGGAGTTGAAATCATTAAAGGAATTCGTAGACTACAAGTCTGCTAATTATGTGTATGAAGATAAACAAAGATGATTAATTAATTATGAATTCCTCTATAGATAATCCAGACAGAACTTGCATTGAATACTTGAAACCTATTAGTTCGCTACCACCTATTGTGAATGCTGGAGGTTTTTCACGAGGCGCTGTAAACTTCTCAGATACCTCGTTGCCCTAGCATACTTCGCAAACACGAGAAAACGCGGCAATGTCGTATAAAAGCACCCAACGCAAGAAAGCGAAACTTCGCGGAAATAAGTTGTTCTAATATTTCGTAAATCATTTCTTTGTATAAACCGACTATAGTTCAAACGTCCAATACGTATCCGTTTCAAACTACACAGAGTTGATAATTAGAATTCCTGCTGCCTTTCTTATGAAGCCTATGCAGTGAGATGGCTTATTTCTGCCAGGTTTGGAACAGTCGTGCTGCCGCGCCGGGTCGCCTAGTCCATGTATAAACACTTTTACATTGGTTAGTTATATACTAGCTAGATAACTAGACGTAGGTACACGTAAATGATAAGAACGAAAACACTAGAGGTACGTGAGCTCATCGTAGTCTTTGAATTTTTTCACAGGCACCAAAATACTACTATTACATTATAGTAAAATCGACTACATAAATATGTCCACACTTTAGCGGTGCCGTAATAAATAATTGGCCACTGCCCTTGTGCCTGTATAACTTGTTATTTTTAGACTAGGACAATGTTGCCAAAGCGTAAACACATTTTTGAGGACTAAGCATATTTTCTACAGTTTACAAAGATCCAAAAAGTGTAAAGGCTATTTAATATAGTTGCCTATGGGTGCAGTGTAATACTGGCTCAGGGCTCCGGCACAACGAGCGCGGGTACTGCGCCCGCACTCCTTGCGACTCGGCGTTTAATAATTTACTAATTCTAGTTATTGTGATTTGTCGTGAGAAAAATGGCTAATGTACAGCTAATATTTTCGTAGTAAAGTGTGTTCTCTATTTTTATATATATGTAGGTACTTAATACTAACGAGGATCAACGCCTCCTTTACTCAAGTAGTTGAAACAATCCTATCAAACGAAAAAAATACAAAAATGTAATCAATAACACAATAATACGGGGGCAAAACATTTCCACATAATAATAAGTATAATTATTATGTTCTCGAAACAGAGAGCATTAAATTTTGTTAAAAATCCATCCAAAATTGTTTGTAAAATTAGAATATTTTATCTGTAGATTTGTTTTGGAATATTGAGCCCACAAAAACAAAAGTACAGTATACAGTATAATTTTGAGTACTTTACAGTTACAGTATAGAAGGCGATACATACAGCCAATTATGTGTGTACATTTTATATAAGTGGTAACGCGTTTCTTCAGCCGTTATGTAGGTACGTACTTATGTACCTATTCGTATTCACAGTTGAGCTTTATATAGACGATGTAATTATTAAATTGTACAATCGAATTGATAATGCAACATTTGGCAGCGCGTAAGCGAAACCATTGCCTTGCTACAATCGCATGTCAAAGGTAAAATAGTGTAATAAAAAAAACTACACAGAGGTGTCACAATGATTTTAGTTGTGCAAGTTTTGAATTTATTGAAATAAAACTTCTTTAGGCGCGACTAGGGAGTAACTCAGATTTTTTTTCTGACGGAAGTAACGCGTAGTCTGTGTAGTTTCCGCTGTTTAAAAAAGGTTACATTGCCATGTCAATGTAACCTTTTTTAAATAGCGGAAAAGAAGTTTTACTTCAATCGCGCGTAAAGGTTACACGCACACACTTTTTTTTATTATTGTGGCTTCGATTTGGCTCCGTGTAAATGAGCTTTAGAGAGGAATTAAAACAACTAAGATCGTTAACTGACTAGGATGCCCTGTATATAGGAAATCGGAAACTATTAAGACACAACCCCCTCGACTCGGATAGAAAACAAATATTTCCACTCCGCGGGATTCGAACCCGCACCCATACGCGTGGCAGTTCATCGCCGACCGACGTCACGGAGGCAGACGGAGGCGGTTACGAATTCAGTTACCCTAAAAACGTGGTTGACAAATGCGTAGGAATTCGATTAACTTTCGACTTGCGATTAAAACAAGATAATTGTTAACAGAAGCACGGATACTTTTCAAAATCAGGGCCCTATCCACGAAGCTTCTCTGCAATTTCGTCACTTTACATGAGGGTTCGAAATTCCACATGGGGCATTATTAGTAGCATGAAAGAAAAAATGTGTGTATTTCCCGTGCCACAGTCGCTTCGTGAAATATAGGACCCCGATCAACTTGCCCGACGAAAGTCAACCTTAAAACTCAAGTATAAAGACACAAATAGATCGCCGGGTGAGTTCCGCGGCGCGTAGAAACGTAAAGTGTGTCGGCCGGCGCACTCACTTGGTGGTCATGTCGGGCCAGTAGTTGATGTAGTAGCGGTGGGTGCTGCCCTCGAACAGCCGGTCCAGCCAGTTCTCCAGGCCATCCAGCAGGTTCTCTGCTGGGAGGTTGGTATCACTTGATATTTGGAAATACGTGGTTGATATTTGAAAATATGCGGTTGATATTGGGAATACGTGGTTGATATTTGAAAATATGCGGTTGATATTTGGAAATACGTGGTTGATATTTTAAAAAAGGTTTTTGTTGATTTCGAAGCATGTGGATAATATTATAGCGGAGAGAGCTTGACGTTTGGCAGTTTCTTGGTGGTAAGGCGTAGCTTTGGAGTGCTTCGGGCGCACCCCATGGAATTCAGAACCATTCTGTTCTAGCATAACCTCTTTCGACGAAATCGTCACATCACTATGATTGGTGATCAATGGGGGAATATGGCAGTTTTTTTTTTAGAAAATGTCATAAGCGATTATGGCCATAAGCCCATGTGGCCGCGGGTCAGTAGCTTGGGTAGTACCTTGCAGCAGCACGGGCGCCTCGGGCCCCTCGTCCAGCTCGGAGTCGGGCTCCGTGGTGAAGCCGATGAAGGCGCCCGCCTCGGGGTCCGCCGCGCCGGCGCCCAGCGACCGCGGGTCAGTAGCGTGGGCAGTACCTTGCAGCAGCACGGGCGCCTCGGGCCCCTCGTCCAGCTCGGAGTCGGGCTCCGTGGTGAAGCCGATGAAGGCGCCCGCCTCGGGGTCCGCCGCGCCGGCGCCCAGCGACCGCGGGTCAGTACCTTGCAGCAGCACGGGCGCCTCGGGCCCCTCGTCCAGCTCGGAGTCGGGCTCCGTGGTGAAGCCGATGAAGGCGCCCGCCTCGGGGTCCGCCGCGCCGGCGCCCAGCGACCGCGGGTCAGTAGCGTGGGCAGTACCTTGCAGCAGCACGGGCGCCTCGGGCCCCTCGTCCAGCTCGGAGTCGGGCTCCGTGGTGAAGCCGATGAAGGCGCCCGCCTCGGGGTCCGCCGCGCCGGCGCCCAGCGACCGCGGGTCAGTAGCGTGGGCAGTACCTTGCAGCAGCACGGGCGCCTCGGGCCCCTCGTCCAGCTCGGAGTCGGGCTCCGTGGTGAAGCCGATGAAGGCGCCCGCCTCGGGGTCCGCCGCGCCGGCGCCCAGCGACCGCGGGTCAGTAGCGTGGGCAGTACCTTGCAGCAGCACGGGCGCCTCGGGCCCCTCGTCCAGCTCGGAGTCGGGCTCCGTGGTGAAGCCGATGAAGGCGCCCGCCTCGGGGTCCGCCGCGCCGGCGCCCAGCGACCGCGGGTCAGTAGCGTGGGCAGTACCTTGCAGCAGCACGGGCGCCTCGGGCCCCTCGTCCAGCTCGGAGTCGGGCTCCGTGGTGAAGCCGATGAAGGCGCCCGCCTCGGGGTCCGCCGCGCCGGCGCCCAGCGACCGCGGGTCAGTAGCGTGGGCAGTACCATGCAGCAGCACGGGCGCCTCGGGCCCCTCGTCCAGCTCGGAGTCGGGCTCCGTGGTGAAGCCGATGAAGGCGCCCGCCTCGGGGTCCGCCGCGCCGGCGCCCAGCGACCGCGGGTCAGTAGCGTGGGCAGTACCTTGCAGCAGCACGGGCGCCTCGGGCCCCTCGTCCAGCTCGGAGTCGGGCTCCGTGGTGAAGCCGATGAAGGCGCCCGCCTCGGGGTCCGCCGCGCCGGCGCCCAGCGACCGCGGGTCAGTAGCGTGGGCAGTACCTTGCAGCAGCACGGGCGCCTCGGGCCCCTCGTCCAGCTCGGAGTCGGGCTCCGTGGTGAAGCCGATGAAGGCGCCCGCCTCGGGGTCCGCCGCGCCGGCGCCCAGCGACCGCGGGTCAGTAGCGTGGGCAGTACCTTGCAGCAGCACGGGCGCCTCGGGCCCCTCGTCCAGCTCGGAGTCGGGCTCCGTGGTGAAGCCGATGAAGGCGCCCGCCTCGGGGTCCGCCGCGCCGGCGCCCAGCGACCGCGGGTCAGTAGCGTGGGCAGTACCTTGCAGCAGCACGGGCGCCTCGGGCCCCTCGTCCAGCTCGGAGTCGGGCTCCGTGGTGAAGCCGATGAAGGCGCCCGCCTCGGGGTCCGCCGCGCCGGCGCCCAGCGACCGCGGGTCAGTAGCGTGGGCAGTACCTTGCAGCAGCACGGGCGCCTCGGGCCCCTCGTCCAGCTCGGAGTCGGGCTCCGTGGTGAAGCCGATGAAGGCGCCCGCCTCGGGGTCCGCCGCGCCGGCGCCCAGCGACCGCGGGTCAGTAGCGTGGGCAGTACCTTGCAGCAGCACGGGCGCCTCGGGCCCCTCGTCCAGCTCGGAGTCGGGCTCCGTGGTGAAGCCGATGAAGGCGCCCGCCTCGGGGTCCGCCGCGCCGGCGCCCAGCGACCGCGGGTCAGTAGCGTGGGCAGTACCTTGCAGCAGCACGGGCGCCTCGGGCCCCTCGTCCAGCTCGGAGTCGGGCTCCGTGGTGAAGCCGATGAAGGCGCCCGCCTCGGGGTCCGCCGCGCCGGCGCCCAGCGACCGCGTCATGCGGGACATGCGCTGCGACACACACACTGCATACAACCACTAGATACGCAGCGGATCTATGCCGATCTAGATTACAAATCGAGAACTTCAAAACTCAATGACATCATTATTATGGCACTAACTTTTACGATGGGTCAGTGCGAAAGGGCTATTCTGGGTCTGTCTGACCTCACTCTAAAATAACTTAAAAACCGAGCGGAGCGAGCGTAAAAAAATGGATTTACAAAATAAAGATTTTCTACAATTTGACAGTGGATTCCCAACGGTTCACACCAGATCCGGTCACAGAGTGACTCGTTGGGAGTTTTTTTCCATCGACTTACACTGTTACACAAGTGTAACACGTTGGGAACTCTTTTAGAAAAAAAGTTGCAACGAGTGACAGTGCAACTTAACTGGAGAAAAAAATAAGCCCGCCCACCCCGATACAGTTACGTTAGGGTATTTTTTTATAACTACCTAGTAATCGCTATATAAATATACATATATAATTTGAGTTGATGGAAGCACTCTTTTGAGTCACACTGTTACTCGTTACAACTTTATTTTAAAGAAGCGTTCCCAGCGTGTAACAGTGTAACTCGATGGGTAAACTCGTGACTCTGTGCCCGGATCCGGTGCGAGTGGTCGCGGACGAGCCCGTACCTTGTGCGGCTTGGCGCACTCGGGGTGCTTGGCGTGGTAGATGCAGAAGTACTTGCGGTGCGGGTTGAGCGCCAGCACCGTGCCCACGCAGTGCCGGGAGTTGAGCCGCAGCTCGCCGCCGCCCAGCGACAGCTGCAGCACGCGCCGGAACCAGGGCAGGTTCCGCTCCACGCTCAGGTACGCGAACAGCAGGGTCTTGTTCCTGTGCGACGATGCTTTACATAGCTACAAGGATACATGGCGGCGATGCGTCAGTTGGATAGATGATGGCGATGCGTTAGTTGGATAGATGATGGCGATGTGTTAGTTGGATAGATGATGGCGATGCGTTAGTTGGATATATGATGGCGCTGTGTTAGTGGGACAAATGATGGCGATGTGTTAGTTGAATAGATGATGGCGATGTATTAGTTGGATAGATGACCGCGACACGCCGGCACTCACTTGCGGTAGGGCCACACGATCTTGTGAAACTTGGACAGCAGCATCACGCGGCTCTGCATGTCCACCAGCAGCACGATCGTGCGGCATCCCGGCTTCAGCAACCTGCAACCGTACTAGTTTCCAGATCTATTGCCGTCTCACTTTACCACTACACAAATGATAGAGACAGCAATAGATTTCAACTTTTGCCGAACTCAATGCGCTGAGTCAAACAGTTCACTCTCTCTTTATCAATGATTTCGATGTTATACAGTGCAAAGGTGTCGCACCTGACGAGCCCGTTGTATTTCTCAGCGCGCAGTTCGTGCAGCCTCATCTCGGGCTGCGGTTCGTTGTTGTTCTTCTTGGCGGTGTTCAGCTTCTTCCTCTCTTCTTTCTGACGCTGCACCGCCTCCTCTTCGATGCGTCTGCGATGGGGTTCGAAAGAATATTGATACTTTATTGTACGAGAAAATAAATCACTTATTTTAGGAGTTAGAATGGGTTGTGGAGTTGTGGAGCGAAATAATTCCTGAGAGGTGGTGCGTCCAGAGCATTATCCGTGATGGGATTGGTCGCAGCCAGCCACCACGGTACGCCACTCACATGAGGTACGCCATGAGGTACCCGGCGCCCACCACCAGCGCCGCGGTGGCCAGCGCCGACAGCGCGGGCAGCGCGTGCGCGCCGCGCAGCGCCGCCGCCGCGCGCGCCGCCCACTCGCACTCACATGAGGTACGCCATGAGGTACCCGGCGCCCACCACCAGCGCCGCGGTGGCCAGCGCCGACAGCGCGGGCAGCGCGTGCGCGCCGCGCAGCGCCGCCGCCGCGCGCGCCGCCCACTCGCACTCACATGAGGTACGCCATGAGGTACCCGGCGCCCACCACCAGCGCCGCGGTGGCCAGCGCCGACAGCGCGGGCAGCGCGTGCGCGCCGCGCAGCGCCGCCGCCGCGCGCGCCGCCCACTCGCACTCACATGAGGTACGCCATGAGGTACCCGGCGCCCACCACCAGCGCCGCGGTGGCCAGCGCCGACAGCGCGGGCAGCGCGTGCGCGCCGCGCAGCGCCGCCGCCGCGCGCGCCGCCCACTCGCACTCACATGAGGTACGCCATGAGGTACCCGGCGCCCACCACCAGCGCCGCGGTGGCCAGCGCCGACAGCGCGGGCAGCGCGTGCGCGCCGCGCAGCGCCGCCGCCGCGCGCGCCGCCCACTCGCACTCACATGAGGTACGCCATGAGGTACCCGGCGCCCACCACCAGCGCCGCGGTGGCCAGCGCCGACAGCGCGGGCAGCGCGTGCGCGCCGCGCAGCGCCGCCGCCGCGCGCGCCGCCCACTCGCACTCACATGAGGTACGCCATGAGGTACCCGGCGCCCACCACCAGCGCCGCGGTGGCCAGCGCCGACAGCGCGGGCAGCGCGTGCGCGCCGCGCAGCGCCGCCGCCGCGCGCGCCGCCCACTCGCACTCACATGAGGTACGCCATGAGGTACCCGGCGCCCACCACCAGCGCCGCGGTGGCCAGCGCCGACAGCGCGGGCAGCGCGTGCGCGCCGCGCAGCGCCGCCGCCGCGCGCGCCGCCCACTCGCACTCACATGAGGTACGCCATGAGGTACCCGGCGCCCACCACCAGCGCCGCGGTGGCCAGCGCCGACAGCGCGGGCAGCGCGTGCGCGCCGCGCAGCGCCGCCGCCGCGCGCGCCGCCCACTCGCACTCACATGAGGTACGCCATGAGGTACCCGGCGCCCACCACCAGCGCCGCGGTGGCCAGCGCCGACAGCGCGGGCAGCGCGTGCGCGCCGCGCAGCGCCGCCGCCGCGCGCGCCGCCCACTCGCACACGCGCGCGGCGCCGCGCCACAGCGCGCCGCGCACCGCCTCGTCCAGCAGCTCCTGCGAGATATACATGTACTAACTAGCTCGTCCCCCCATCGTCATCCAGAAACTTAAATATTTTGCGCTCGCTTCGCTCGCACCTTTTCGAGCGGGAGCGAGAAGCCTACATTATTTTTGTCGCATTTTACAGTATGTCGCCGGCTAACCTGCACGCGCGTCTCGTACGGCAGCACCTCGCTCGGCTTGAGCAGCCGCTTGAGCAGCCGCTCGAGCGCGCGCTCGGTGTCGTTGAGCCGCTCCAGGTAGCGGCGCGCCTCGGCCCCGGCCGGCGCCGGCGCCGCGCCGCACTGCGCGTGCGCACACTCCGGCCACGTCTCGTTGAACCACTCGTACTGGATGCGCGTCGCCTCGCGCCGCCAGATGATCACGATGCGGTGCTCCATTTTGGACGAGTCCACGCCTGCGACACCCATACGGTTATTACAAATCCGACACGTTAATACTATGTTAATATGTAAAAGTAGTCCGCGCGAACTCAGTCGGTTGCGAAAGCTGCTTAGAATGACGGCGTGCGATCCCTCACCGGATCCGTTGGCGAGCGCCTGCACGAAGGCGGGCTGGCGGTCCCCGTACACGTAGGCGTAGCGCAGCTGCGCGGGCGCGGCGCGCGCCAGCCCGCGCAGGCCGCGGCGCGCCGCCGCCCCGCGCGCGCCGCCGCCGCACACCAGCACGCAGCACAGGCGGCGCCGCGCCGCGCGCCACTCCACCGGGCACACGGCGTCCAGCACGCTCTGCAACCGCCCGCCACTGGTAGCTTCTATTCTAATGTCCGTATACGAGTAGACACTCGGAGCCGAACGGTCTTCGTGACTTAGAATATAGTTTAAAATTTAAAATAGCGCCATCTAGTGACAGTTAGCGGAACCGTTTCAACTTTAAGTTCGAGGTGCTCAATGCTGTCGCGGGCGGGGTGGCGGCCCATCGGTACCTGCGAGGAGAGGCGCGGCAGCAGCAGCAGCTGGTTGGGCTCGATGAGCTGGCGCAGCGTCTGCGTGGGGATCTCCGCCGTGGACACGGTGGCCGCCGGCTCCTCGCTGTCCTCCTTCAGCAGCACCATGGTGTCCACGTGCCGCTGCACCTTGTACCGGCTGGTCACGTTGTGCGACTCCCGCACGGTCATGTCTACAAACCTGATGGGAGTGTTCAATGTTTTACTGTAGGGCGATTAAGTAATTATCTGTGTATTTGGATTATGTCCTGATAAAATCTCCTAAAATATATCATATATCTGATAAAATCTGATAAAATAATCTTCTTCATAAAAGTATGGTGAAACTCGTTTAGACTTTGTGTGAAGTGTATGACATTGCACAATACAACTCCAAAACACAATTAAGAAGCATAATTTATTTTTAGATTTCTGCTGAAAAATTTAACCTAAGATAGCCGACTTAAATCCAGCATGACTTACCCAAAAGCGACTCTGTCCCTATAGTGGAATGCAGTGATCAGGTACCGGAGGCGCATGGTCCGCCGCTCCTCGAATATCAACGCTTTAACCTTGTTGTCTTCGAAGTCTGACACAAACGAGTCCACATTGCTGTCTCCGATGGAGGTCACCAGTTTGTAAGGGAACTTCCATCGTATGAACTCTGTAAAGAAACGAGTTTTCATTTAGATTTAGTGAAGTGATCATGTTACAATAAAATCTTAGATAAGGCTGCAAAGTAGTCATTGCTTTTTTGAAGGTTGAAGTATTACTAAGACACAAGTGAAAAATTTTATAATTTATTTAGATGCATGCCAAGGCTTAGGCATTAATGGGCATTGGACATAGCAACGAAATGAAGGTCTCTAGATCCTGCAACAATTCTTGCAGGGCCTAAACAATCTACGAGGGTGAATCAAAAAGTTCTTAGAAGTGCATATATATGAAACCTTTTTGGATCAAGTTCGATATTCAAATTAAAGAGTGTCTATCACACTATATTTATGCAGACTGTCACTTGTTTTTGTCAGTTCGTTCGCATGTAATAAATTTTTTTGTGCAACGAGTTGCTAAAAAGTCAAAATTATGGATAAAAGTGAGTTACGTGCGGTGATAAAATATCTCAGTTTGAAAAAAATGTCTACGAAGGAAATTTTTTTGGACATTCAGCAGACATTAGGGGGTGATGCTGTACCCTATTCTACGGTTGCGTACTGGGTGGCTGAATTTAAAAGAGGTAGATCAAGCTGTAAAGATGACCCGCGTTCTGGGCGGCCTTCAACCTCCGTTACAGAAGAAAATGTCAAAAAGGTTGAGAATCTGGTTTTGGAAGACAGAAGAATGACTATAAAACATATAGCTGAGATCCTAAAGATATCTTTTGGTAGCGTTCAATCCATTTTAATTGATTCACTGGGGTTCAAAAAAGTGTCTGCAAGATGGGTGCCACGAATGTTAACCGACGAAAACAAAAAGCGACGTTTGGAAATTTCCAAGCGTAATCTCGAAATGTTCCAGCGTGATTCGGATAATTTTTGCCGTCGTCTTGTCACCATGGATGAAACGTGGGTCCACCATTTTGATCCTGAAACTAAAAGACAAAGCATGTCTTGGAAACGACCATCCTCTCCATCCATTAAGAAATTTCGAGTTGCTCCTACCGCTGGCAAAGTTATGGCCTCTGTGTTCTGGGATAGTGAAGGAATCCTTTTTATTGATTACATGCCAAAAGGCCAGACGATTACTGGACCCTATTATGCAAATTTAATCCCGAAAGTGCGTGAAGCGATTAAAGAAAAACGTCGTGGAAAACTGTCGTTGGGCGTGTTGTTCCTTCAAGATAACGCTCCTGCTCATCGATCGGAAGTTGCGCTCAACGCAATCCGCTGTGCTGGCTTCAATCTCCTTGACCACCCACCATATTCTCCGGACTTAGCCCCAAGTGATTTTCACTTATTTCCAAAATTAAAAGAGGAAATTCGTGGAACAAAATTTCACGATAATGACGCGGTTATAGCTGCCGTAGAGGACTTTTTCGAGAGTCAAGAAAATATTTTTTTTTCACAAGGAATAAGGAAGTTAGAAACGCGTTATTCTAAATGCATTGCATTGGAGGGAGATTATGTAGAAAAATAAAATATTATTATTTAAATCTTTGCATTTTTTAATATTGATTCCAAGAATTTTTTGATTCACCCTCGTATATTGCTTTCTTTTTTCTATTCAGTCATTCATTATGAGTTATTCAGTTCATTGTGAGCGTTTGCGGGAGCTACACGTATTTGTTATTTAATCAATATTCTTGTGGTAAAATGAAGTGTGTTTCATGTGGCAATGATTTCAACGATGGAGTGCAATGCTCGTCCTGTAAGAATCACTTCGATTTCGGATGTGCGCAAATTTCGGAAGTCGGGTGGAGGAAGTTGGGCGTAACTAAGCGTTCGGTTTGGAAATGTACGTCGTGCAAGGGGCTGTCGTCAACCCTGTCACCGGCAGCGCTGTCACCGATGCCATCATCAGCTGGTAGCTCGGAACCCGCAACCCTGGAGAAGGTGTTGAAGGAGATCCAGAGCTTAAAGTCTCAGCTTGCAGGTGTTCCGACTCTTGTTGCTGATATCAAGAAAATAAAGGATGATGTGTCGGAGCTTACAGTCTCCATTGATTTTACTAATAGTAAAGTTGACGACCTCGCAACTAAACTCACGGACTTGGACACAAGAATCTCCGAAGCAGAAAAGTGGGAAGTGTCTGTTGAGTCCCTTCAGAGTCAGGTCACTTTGCTGAAATCACAATTATCTACGAGTGAGCAGCGATCTCGGCTTAACAACGTAGAAATTAAAGGAGTCCCAACTAAGAAGGATGAGAACCTCTTCACCATCCTGGGGTCCATCAGTGCGAGAGTGGATTGTCCCTTCCCGAAGACCCAAATTGACTATATTTACAGAGTCCCGATTTACAATTCTAAAGAAAAGTCAATAATAGTAAGCTTTTTGAACCGATACATTAAGGAAGAATTTGTAGCAGCTGCACGAGCACACAAGATCCTGACAGCCAGCGAGGTGGGCTTCGAGGGTTCTCAACAGCGTATCTTTGTAAACGACCACCTTACGGCGGATTCAAAGATTCTGCTAACGAAGGCGAAAGTCTTAGCAAAGGAGAAAGGCTTCCAATACGTATGGGTCAAATTTGGAAAAATACATATTCGCAAAAACGATACATCTCAAATGCACATCATCACCAAGGAAAGTGATTTAAACAAAATGGTCTAAAATGGAACTATTTTATAAACTATAGCCTAAGTTTAGCGCACTGTTTTATAGCTATTAAGATACTTTGTTTTTTCAACACATTTGCTAAAATTCATGATAGATTAATATTAACTCAACCTATGTTGATATACTTATTATTAATGGTTTCAATAACAACCTCTGCCTCAGCAGCCGCCCGGTCGTTCCGCTATTGTTCTAAGCAGGTAAGCGCTTATCTCACTAACTGCTTTATTCAAATTGGTGTCCTGCTCTTACTTGTACTTTTTGCCTGTGCTTGTTACTCGTGCCTATTCAATCATACCCATGCTCATTCAGAGCCATCGTCCATCCCTTTCCCTCGAGTTATTTTACCTGACGCTAGTTACTACTACCTTGGAAAGGAATGCAGCTTTTATGATGCACTACGGTTAATTACCTATAACTATAGATTCGCACATTGCTATCGTATTGAATCAATTTTTACATCTTGCTACGTTAGCTTAGTACGGGCATGTTTGCATTATACTGTTGCTAATTTGTTTCTATTCCAGTTATATATAAATGGATAATGCGAAGTTAAATAGACTAAGCATTTATTATCAAAATGTTCGGGGACTTCGATCAAAGACTCTAACTTTTTATAGGAACATCTGCCTCAATTCGTATGACGTCATTATACTCACTGAGACCTGGCTTGTGGACAGTGTAGAAAGCTCTGAGCTCTTTGATGATCGGTACATCGTGTGGCGACGGGACAGGGACCTGGGCCTGACGAAGCAGACAAGGGGAGGTGGCGTGCTTATCGCTGTGCGCAGGGATATTACCGCTACATTGCAACCGCAATATCAATCCTCAGCAGAGGACTTATGGCTTACTATTGAACTTAAGCACTGTAATAATACAATTACTAATCTCCACCTATGCGTAATTTATTTATGTAAACAAAATCTCGGCTTCTCATTTTCTCAACAGCTCCACAATTTTTTGTCTAAACTTGAGAATGTTACTCTTGATAAGCCAGATGACTCATACTTGATAATCGGTGATTTTAATTTGAGTACTATTACATGGGAGCCGTGTACTGAATCACCAAGTTTACTTCCCTTGAATATTTGTAGTAATGATGAGCAGCACTTTATAGACGACCTCAATGTGCATGGCCTGTCTCAATACAATGGGATTTTTAACAATCATGGAAGAATATTAGATTTGGTTTTGTCGAATGTCGATGTACTGGTTTTGGAATGCGTCGATCCTCTGGTACCTATTGATCCACATCACAAGGCTTTGATAGTCGAGGTCCAGGTAGTCAGGGTCCTATGCTTGAGTCCCCAGTCTTATACTAGGTATTTATATAACAAGGGGGATTATGACTCAATAAATAAGGAAATCTTTGAAATTAACTGGGTGAGTGAGTTTAGTAACTTAACATTGGAGGAGGCGGTTAGGTTGTTTTACTCAATACTTGATCGCTTAAAGAATAAATTTATACCTATTAAAATAATCACGCCTGAATCTTATCCTAAGTGGTACTCACCTGCACTTAAGAAGGCGCTAAAAGAAAAATATAAATACCTAAGGAAATACAAGATTTATAAAAATAAAACTAATCAACTAAGTTATGTTCTTCTTCGGGAAAGAAGCAAATCACTAGAGAAACAGTGTTATCTTAATTATATTTCTACCGTCGAGAACTCGATCGAGAAAAATCCTAAATACTTTTGGTCATATATTAAATCGCGATCTAAGTCCAATGGTATGCCGAACAAACTAAAGTACCTAGATTCTATAGTAACCACAGGTGAGGATATCTGTAATTCCTTCGCTGCCTACTTTAATTCGACATTTCTTTCCTCAGGGACGACAGCAATAATTGACTCTTTCTCAGTTGTCGATGATGACCCTTTAGGTACTCCCCAAGTATCAGATATATCGAAAATAGAAATAGACACCTTTAACGTCCTCAAACTCCTGACACAACTGGACCCTTCCAAATCGTCAGGGCCAGATCATGTTAGTCCTTGCTTTCTGATTAATTGTGCAAAAAGCATAGCAGCTCCTGTCTCACTTCTTTTTCAGAAATCGTTATCAGATTGTTCTTTTCCTCAGATCTGGAAGTCTGCTTTCATTACGCCTGTTCATAAAAAAGGGTCTAGAACTGATGTGGTCAACTATAGACCGATCTCGAAGCTCTGTATATTGGCAAAAATTTTTGAAAGGGTGGTCTATGACCAGGTTTATGTAGCTATAAAAAACTCGTTTCACAGCTCGCAACATGGTTTCCTCAGGGGCCGTTCAACAACATCTAATTTAATCCTTTTTAATGATTACATAACTGAAGAAATGGATGCTGGCAGTCAGGTAGACGTAGTCTATACTGATTACAGTAAGGCATTCGACAGAATTCATCATGGAACCCTCTTACTCAAACTTTTTCGCATTGGCATCAGGGGCGATTTGTATCGCTGGTTTTCTTCATATATAGATCGTAGGGCACAGGCCGTTGTAGTCAGTAACTATGTATCCAGCTGGGTAACTGTCCCCAGTGGGGTTCCCCAAGGATCCTTGCTGGGCCCGTTACTATTTACGATCTTCATTAATGACATTTCTTCTTGCTTTTTAAATTCCCGGCTACTCTGTTTTGCTGATGATATGAAAATCTTTAAGGCAATCACTTCCCCCGAAGACGCCGTCAATTTCCAAGCTGATTTGAATCGCCTGGATTACTATTGCTCTTTAAATAAGCTTGATCTCAATCCAATTAAGTGTTCGGTCGTTACTTATTCACGTAAGAGAAATACAATTCTGGCTACTTACTCTCTTAAAAATGAAGTCCTGCTTAGAAATATGACCGTACGTGATCTTGGTGTTATTCATGACTCAAAGTTAATATTTGACGAGCATTTGGATAACATTGTAATGCGAGCATCTAAATCCTTGGGATTTGTAATGAGAAGTTGTGCAGCGTTCAATAAAGCAAAAACATTTAAAATTTTATACTGTACTTTTGTTAGAAGTGTGTTGGAATACGTGTCGCAAGTGTGGAATCCCCGGTATGATAAGTACGTTAAGCGAATTGAGCAGATCCAAAGGAAATTTATCAAATACATGTGCTACCGTCTTAAAATTCCATATAAATCCGAAGAATATCTTAATTTGTGTAAGAAGTTTCACCTACTTCCGCTTTCTAAAAGACGTGAAATTGCGGATATCACATACCTACTTAAGATCATGTCTAATGCAATCGATTGTCCTGAATTACTAACTAAAATCAAACTAAATGTCCCGTATAAACCTATTAGGTATAACCCACTACTTAATGTGCCGTCAGTACATACAAACTACAGGCAAAACTCGTACCTATGGCGAACAAGCAAGAATTTTAACTCATTGAGTAAGCGCATTGATTTAGATCTATTCTGTACGAGTATCGCATCGGCTAGGCGGCAGTTGAATGGGGAGTTTTTTAATTGATAACATTATGCACCATCCATTATATTCATGAATTGTTACTATTATATATAACTACATATTTGTTTAACTTTATTTTTGTTATGGTTGTATGTTCCGCAAGAATGTTCACTGAATGTATTGTTGCTATTGTGCTATTATCCGTGAGGACCTCTAAATGGCATTCTGTTGTTAAAAATGTTAGTTTATTTAGTTAAGTTCTGCTGTTGGTCTTCCAATTAAATAAATAAATAAATAAATTACAGAGCTGAGTAGCATAAAACACAGATGCTTCCACATTTATAGCACCTCATAGGTCACAAAGAAATAATTTCATAACATTGATACGCAGCTAATGCAGCACTTAGTTCGCTGTTACTATAACATGTAATAAGGGCTTAATATTTTGCTATTTCTAAAACACTCACCCAATATCTTTGGGAGCGACTGCAACGTGTCTTTATATATGTACACATTTTTGTCCAGCACAAGGGTTAGACAGGGAACTCCATGTATGCCTATTCGCCTCGCCAGACTAGACTCGTGGCCCGCGTGGACAGTGGCCATCGTTATACCCAACGGCTGCAGCGCGTCCACCAGCCGACGCCAGGCGGAGGCCGAGCGCACGCAGTCGAAGCACCAGTCCGTATAGAACAGCACCACGGCTGGTGTGTGAATGCTTTTCTCGAGGATGTTGTTTTCGAAGTGGCTGAAAGGGAACAAAATATAAATTTACTAAAATCAGATATTCTATTAACTAAGCCCAATATACCAGTGCTTAGCAGTACCCAGGTTGTGGTGTGGGGTGAAGCCCACATTGACCGGGTTCTGAACCCCTAGACCTACCGAGAAATCTATAGTTGTCTCTATCCACCACTAAAGAAATGACAAAGACATTATACACTTATCAGTACGACTAGTGTGAGTTTTTACGAGCTCGACATAGTACGCGTCAACTAGCGCTTTGTATTAAGATTTTTCGTTCATACACGCGCCGGTAGGGGCGCTGTACAGGATCTTCATACAAAAGCGCTAGTTGACGCGTAGTGCGTACTTGCGTAGGTACTATGTCGAAAAACTCACACTATATGGTATGGTTGTTCAAAGTTTCAAAGGAAAAAAAAGGAAAATTGTGTTCAACACTATAAAGGTATCTGAAAAGAACAAAACATAAAATATCAACTTACCGAGCAGTGACAGACAATTTATGGAACAGCGTGATATCCTGATCCTGTGTTCGGAAATGGGTGCCAAAGAATTCTTCAAATGGATCATTGCTGAAATAAATACCAATAGTTAGATGCAAGAACTTGTAAGAATTAATTTTAATCAATTAATCAGTATGATTAGCTGATCTGGCTACATAAGCAATTTAAGACTATAGTGTAAGCCTCTTCCTTGGTCGCCTGATGCTGCACCTTCCATTTAGCTTTGAAGGTTAAACCTATTACTACCTGTGGGCAAAATGACCACAGTCACTATATTTTTGATTCATGTGCTTCACTAAATACAAAAGCTGCTTATAAATAACAACAATGTTGAAGGTCTGCTATCCACTATTTTTTTTTTAAATAGTGGTTTACTTCTTCCGGAATTCTAACCTAACATAACACATTCAAAGTAGAACTAAAGTGGATGAACCTCCTGAAATATTTTAGCACAGCTAAATCAGTAAACTTTGAATCATTCAAAAGAATTTACGGATTGCATTGAGACTGAGCATAACATTGACTCATTACATTGTGAATCATGATTCATTTGATACAATTCGGCTAAGAATATGGCATCAACTACAACTGACTGACGAGAGTTTTGGCGGGAATCCGATAGTGAGACGTTCTTGGTTTTGTATTATTTTCTCAAACTTGTGTTTCTTCGAGTGTTAATGTGTAATATTGGTGGAATATTAATCATTAAGTGTTCGTTAACGTGCACGAGTGTGAGCGAATGATATAAACTCAAAAAGCGTGTCTTTTCGCATTTTTCCAAAACTCCCAGGAAGTTTCAGTAAAGCATCCACTACTTTACTGAATCGTGACTTTGACGATGTAAATAATTGACTTGACTACTTGACCACGATTGCTATATTGCTGTGACTTTCTTAATGTGAAATTAAGAAATACTTATTATAATAAAATACTTGACACTGGCTATATGCACAAACCGTACGAAGCCATGACTAAAACAAAACAAACAAACAAACAACTGACTGACTAATTTAGGTGGCCTAATGGTCAAACTGGTTCCACATGAGTAGAAAAGCTAATTAAAGTGACTGCTTGTATGTTAGGTTGTGTGTTTGTGTAACTTCTAGCAGATGAGCTACAGTGTTTTTCAACTTCCATACTTTTACACAAAATTCACTTATAGAAAACTTGACAAATTAATGTATTAAGCTTTTAAAAAATTATTTACATATTTTTCTACCCACTATCATCACATGAAAGTATATTTCATTTGTACCTTTTCCAGTAAATAGGATCCCTAGATTTCCAAACAGTACATGGAGAAATGGTAATTCCATAGACCATGAAATTACGAATTTGAAACAAACAAACAAACATTCATTTAAAAGCATTAGTATTTATGTATTTACACAGAATATCATAATTCATTATGAGTTATTTATATTAATTAGTTAATATAAGCACAAGAATGGGGTAACATAGCAAATAGAAATAATAATAAACAGCCTTTTACATTCTACCATAACAATGGGTGGAGGGATTCAAATCAAAATCCATCCACTAGTGACTACTACACACACACTTGCACATTCATTATAGTCATCGGATTTAATGTATTCCGAAGCTACATCATAATATCTAACATTGGTTAAGAAACCAGAATAGTACTTACCTATATCTAGAATACTGGCTGTAGTCATGTCTTTGTTTATACATGTGCTCATCCTCATTAGTGATCCCGTGCAAGTCATACGCCTGTCTCCTCTCCGTGTCCGATAGAAGTTCGTACGCTTGTTTGATCTCAACAAAACGTGTCTCAGCATTGGGATCCTCATTTTTATCTGGGTGCCTGAAATATGTATGTATTTTAATTTTGTCCATTTATCTCACACATATTATTATGTACAGATGTTGTAGAAGTGTTACAAGTATTCATTATTATATCAACTACTAGAAGCGCCTGGTGGTTTCACCCTGGTTAACTAGGTAATTAATTTTTAACTGTTAATTTATATGTGATAAAAAGTAGCCTATGTTCGGGGATAGTGTAGCATCCAACAGTTAAAGATTTTTTTCAAATTGGTTCAGTTGTTTCACAGGCTATTTAAACAAACAATCAAATCTTTCCTCTTTATAATATTAGTATAGAAGTATACTATATATAGATTACTCTGACCCCTAGCTAGGTTCCTGCGTCTAGAGATTGAACAACAAGGACCCTGGTCTCTCAAACATAGTCGCAAAGTGGAGCGTTTTTACAGCGTACGTTTTATTTGACATATCAAACGGCTAAGTATCTGATAACTAGACTAGACTGGACTAGAAAATAACACTTCTTATATTAAAATTACCTAATCTGTAACACTGATTAGGCTGGTTTGGTTTTTACATGATAGTATGGCAAAATGTAAATAAATACTGACCATTCTTTAGCTAGTTGTTTGTAAGCTTTGCGGATCTCGGTGAGTGATGCGCGCCGATGGATTCCCAGTATCTTGTACGGGTCACCGATCTTCTGCGCGGCGGCCAGCGAGCAGAGCACCGCCGCCAGGAACGCCCAGAGCCATAGCCCTTTCCACCCCTTGTGTATCCATTGCATAGTCCCCACAAGTTATGTCTAAGCTTTCAGCTTCAGCTACAAACCACCACAATGTTCAAGCACCTATCATAGCGACGCGTTGTCTCCGGTCGTGAAGCGCATGGCTAAACAATCGGAATTTAACAGGAAATTATAACAAACAGTCATTTGTCTCAAAATAGATCGGCTAAAAATTCGTGAATTTGGAAAAAAAATCCAAGAAAATCACGAAACGTCAATCGCCAGGGGCGTACCAAAAAGATTTCTTTTCTTTTCTGCGGTAGCTTAATTTTTTTTTGTTTTGGATTAGGCCTAGATTCTGCGTCCCTTTATTAATTTCTGTGCTGTCAAACACGTGAAATTGATAAATATTTATTAATTTCATTGCAGTCAGCTGTGGTAGTGCCTTATATAGTAACTTTTTTTATGTGCTACCGCTTTAAAATACATTTACAACAGCATAACAACACAGGAGTTACTGAAATGGCGATGAATTACGTTACATAGTACCTGGCACTCATTTCTGATTCTATGTCCATGGAACGCACATGAACGCACCTATTCTATTTCCTTTGACATTCGGTCAAGCCCGTGTGTCAAATTATAAATTGTCAATGTCAATATTATCATCAACCAAAAACCAGCCAAGTGCGAGTCGGAGTCACAAATGAAAAGTTCCGTACTATTATTTAATGTATGACATAAATAATTATAATTATTTAATATTTATTTTATTGTTTTTTTCAGTATTTGTTGCTATAGCGGCAACAGAAATACACCACCAACCTGTGAAAATGTCAACAGTCTAAATTCTTGAGATACAGCCTGGTGATAGACGGAGACACAGGCAGACAGACAGACATAAAGACAGACAGAGAGATAGACAGACAGATGCCAGATGGACGGAGTCTCATTATTAAGGTTCTCGTTTTACCTTTTGGGTACGGAACCCTAAAACCAACATTTTCTGTCATTCTGTCTGTCTGTCGTGTGTCACTAATACTGATAACCTACCAATCTGTGTGTGTGTCACTGACTGTCTGTGTCTGTCAATTATTGTTTTTTGTGCGTGCGAAAATGTGAATGTGATTAGATTTTAATATAATTTATTGTGTGAGGGAGGATACCAACCACGATCAAGTTGTAATTTACTTGGTTTGAAATTTTAGTGTATCCTATACTACCAGACCAGGGTCCAAGAATCAACTGTAAGTAAAAAAGAATACGATATTGATTGTTACAAGCTGATACCTAACCTACCAACTTTTGTACACAGTAATAAAAAAAATAACTTAAATTTACCTAAAACAGATGACAATATTAAAGTGGATCGGTGCATGGTTGACTACAAATTATAGTGAATCATAATGCGCTACATATTATACAGTCTTACAGGAGCTAAAACTGATTGTAACCGCTCACCCAATTCACTTACCCACAACCCTCATACTCTATTTTTATGTAGGTACACTGAATATGCCATAATTAAGGAATAGTAGGTATTAGATAATTATTATTCTTAGAACTGACATAACATGACTAAATTTTTACAGATATTTTTCTACAGATTGCATCATTTTATGTTCACTGTGCTTGACTTTTAAGTTAAAACAATTTACAAATGTGCCAAGTCATATTATTATAACAGGTAGGTAGGTACCAATGATTTAATAAATAAGTATATATTTTAAGGTAGATATTCGTACTCATCTGTCTGTCTTTTCACAGCTAAATGTCTGAATGGATCTTAATCTAGTACCTATGTAGATAATCGTTGGGGAAGGACACAGGATACTTTTTATCACATTAGTAGAATGCATTATATTTATTTTTCCATGTTCTAAGTCACGGCAAAACCTAATTTATACCTGACTGCCAAAGGAGGGTAATTTGGCTAAAAAGTTTAAATTATGTAATCGCCAAAACCGCAACGGCATAAGTACCTATTTTTTTTGGTCAATAGTTACTTAGTATTAGCTGAAATCGAAACTGAGATAATATTTCGAAACAATCAGATGTTGCCTACAAATTACAATAAGCGCAATGAAGATGTGTTATAGAATGTAAATACAGTAGGCTAGGCTAACTCATCTTACAATGGAAACTTTTTCATAAAGTCAAAGTCAAAGCATTTAAATAGGCAATTGAATCGCACTTTTACAAGTCAAACAGCTAATTCTCATAACACTGCATCGCCAAATATCCGCTTACTAACGTAAGTCTTATGTAAAATGTCAGTGAAGTTAAATCACTTTCTAATGGTTCAACTGGACTTCTGCTAAAAATGGTAGTGTTTCGTAACATATTACCGCGTCACAGTCACATAATACTACCTGCCAGAGCCCTAACTAAAACTTCTCGGATTCTGAGAAAATAATGGCCATGTCATTATGTGTCACTATGCACAACATAATATACCTATCTGCACACAAATACACACATCAAAAAAGTCTAAGCAACATTGTACTAACTTCTGGTTCTTTTCTGGTTCGCCGAGCTGTATGTGGACGCGCATTGTCACGCATTAACGTAAAATCGAAGCCAAAGGTTTGTGCAAATGGATGGGCATAAGGTCTGAGAATATCCTCAACGAAATTTTCAGCGTTCATGTTTCCATTTACAAAAACGAGCTCAGTTCACCTGTTCTTCATAATACCCGCCCATACCATAACTGTTGAGCCGCTGTATGGATGAACTTCCTGAACGCACCTTTCACGCACGACCCTTTCAGTATTTCCGGGCCGACGGTACACTCGCACCCTTCTTATGTATCAGGCCTAAACCCGAATCGCGACTCATCGGAAAACATAATTTTATCCCATTGTTCCTGGGTCCATGTTATGCATGCATGTTGCTTACACTTTTTTGATGTGTTTATTTGCATTGTGCGGGAATCGAACCCGGGAGCTCGAGCTCGCCCCAACCTACGCCATTGCCCACAGAGGAAGTCAAGATTTATATTTAAACATCTTTATTGTTACAATGCAAATATTTGTATGGTCATTTCGAAAGTGAGGGGAGGCCTTTGCCCAGCTGTGGGACAGCACAGGCTGAATTATTAATCTCAATACAATATCACAACACAACTGTTTGGAGTCGTGACGTCATCAACGCGCACCCGGCGGGTGTGCGTGTGACGCGCGACACTCAATTTATAAACCATTAGTTGCAATAAACGCGAGGATGTGATTGTTTCTCATTGACCCAATCTAGTGCAAGTTGTTTTCAACACGCAATATCCCGTAACCGTTTTATTTATAGACTATCCTTGAGCGACCGCCTATCGGTTCCTGCATAACATCCAGCTGTTGAACAATATTTTAAATGGTCGATATTTTGCTGCGGAGGCTAAACTTTCGTTTTATTCTGCCGATATATATCTAGCTATCTCTTTCGCCTCTTCTCTATTCATAGAAGAAAAAATCATTTCCATGAGTTGTTTATCTTCAGGATCAATGGAGTCGCGGCCAATACAGCTTCCTCGATAAGTCAACTCGTGGTCATTCATGGTGATGCCTTGGCCATTTCCGTTTTCCCGTCTAGCCAAACTCGCAGACGCCCCACCGAAAGGCCCGGGTACCTACCGGAATGTTGAACTGGAATACTCTACCCCCTTTTTTTTAGGGGCGGAAATGCCTTCGCACTTCCCTTCCGCCACGGGGGTGGTGGAAGGGGTGTGTGGGACACGAGCCCACTAAAACCCCCCGGGAGCCGTCGATCCGCCTGGAGTGGGGCGAGATGGGGTCGTGTTGGCATTCACCATCTCGCCCCAGCGAATACTCTACCCCCTGGATCAAGCCATAAGAAAAATCCTAGACTTGCTTCCCTATCCGACCTACCTTTAGAGCCCATTAGCATGATGAACAACTAATCTATTTTCGTCGATCAAACATCTATGTAATTAGCCTACCGCTAGCGATCGTTGCGACCTTCAGTTTTTATTTTATTTTGTGCTAGCATGCGTCATTAATGACAAGGCCCAATAGGTTGAACTTGTATCTTGTATCAGCATTATCAGGACATAAGAACAACGCGGGCGATTCAGTCAGTATCATTT
The DNA here is from genome assembly GCA_905147375.1 of Hylaea fasciaria. Lineage (NCBI taxonomy): Eukaryota > Metazoa > Arthropoda > Insecta > Lepidoptera > Geometridae > Hylaea > Hylaea fasciaria. Next base: position 1,287,700 of record LR990194.1, read on the forward strand.
ACCGCTTAGTCAGGTAAGGTCGTCTCGCTATATTTCTGACTGCGCGGATAGACAAATACAGGTATCGTGTAGCTATTAAAAATCTTATACTTATTAACATTAGGTATAAAACAAACTGCTATTGTTACATTATGTCTCGTAGAATTTGTAGACATTACTTCATCAGTTGTGTGCAATTCAAAAGTAAACAGTGATTAATTTACGGATCGTTATCGGATGCGATATTATAGTAACATAGTATACTAACTTATTCGTGAGTCTCTCTTAATTATCTTATTAGTATTCACGGCCTTGCTGTTTGTTATCTCATATTGTATTGTTATGAGCACGTGTATTGAAATAAAAATTACAATAGACATGCGCCTTTTTGTACTATAGGTATACGTAAATAGCATCTGGAGGGTATAATTCTATGATTCTACGTGTATTTCTGGTGCCATAATAGGTATACACTTGAGCGATGTTTGGGCCCGTCATCGATTCATCATAACTGCCACTTATGAATGGACAAAAAATGTCTACGTGTAGGAAAATAATGCTCCGAATTCGTTGCGAGTTCATAAACCTATAGCAAGTGATTTGAAGTCCTACTTTTTATCCAAAAGTTTAGTCGCAACAATCGACCGGTCGCTAACCATGTATTAGTATATTAAAATTTTACATATCTCTTACTCATCTCTGATAGATTTCTTCCTTCCTTACGTACCTAGCATCAATTATTCTTCTATGCTGCCCACCTCGCAACAGATTTGTAAGTAGTTCCCCTTCGCAGAGCACCATGGACGCGTTAGCGGATGTACTCCAGCCCTACAAGGAGCTGGTGGGGACGGTGGCGTCCGTCGTCACCATGGCGCAGATGGGCGCCGGCGGCTTCATCTGCTGGGACATCTACAAGCAGGGCAGCACTAAAGGCATCGGGATCCTGCCCTTCCTAGGCGGATTGATCATGTGAGTGTGGCACGTGTAGTTACGGGACGTCGACTCAAGATTTGCAGTAACTGGTCGTTCCGAGTGATATTTTTATAAAACTATCCTTCTGGGGGTACTCCACATATACATTGTGTTTTTTGGTACAGTAGTGTCCGAATAAACGTGTTTCTTTATTACTTTCTCTGACGCGACATAGCTTGAAAATCTGTACATATAAAAATGAATCCCAATTTCCTTGGTCATGGCTGGACCAATTTTGCTAATTCTATTTTTGTTGTTTTTGTTATTGTTAGGAGAAGGTTCATAAAAAAGAAAACAAAAAAATGTTAAGCCGAACATTAGAAAGTTACAGGGATCTTCACTAACACATTAACTTTTGCCATGTAACTTTTTTGACAGGAAAAATGACAATTATAGGACAATGTCTGTCGGGTCAGGTAGTATAAAATAATAATATGTAAATGCAAAGCGCTTAGCCTACGTTGTCGCGTGCATGAGATGCACCCTAGCCCTTGTGCAGCTGTTACTTGACTTTCCCGCCCTATATCGCGCTTGTACCACAGAATATAGAAGGGGCTTGAATGTACAAACCTCATTGCAGGAGCGTCCTCAATTTAAAGTTCGGCTTCATCCTCCGCGACCACGCGATGATCCAAGTGAACTTCTTCGGTCTTGCTCTCAACCTGGTGTTCCTGCTCATCTACTTCAACTACGCGGAGCAGAAGTTCGTGGTGTGGCTCCAGTTCTTCGCGGCCGGCGGCATCTCCGCGGCGCTGGTCGCGTACGCGGAGTACGAGGACCCGAAGCTGGTGGAGAACCGGTTTGGGACAATCATCACCGCGTTTATGTTCTACTTGATTGCTTCGCCGCTGTTCGGGCTGGTGAGTTGATATTCAGAATAGAGATTAGTATTATCGGTAAGTAAAAGTGGCTTGGCATCATAATTGTTTTGCAAACATGAGGGCTAACAACTGTTGTTATCCAACTTTCGCGAACAGGAAATATAATGATAATATTATATACAGATAATGTTTAAAATAATTCATGACATTCACTTCAACTAGAAAAGGTAACATACTCTAGAACTAGAGTAATACTTTATGATGAATATGATCAATAATATTGAAATACGGAAGCTATTTTCTAGCTAAAAACAAGTAGGTGCCTACTGCATCGAATCAAGATCGTACGATGGATAAAGCGGTAGAGGTAGAGCCTAAAATTTCTCATAAACTTAAGATATTTTGCCTGCCAAGAATAATAAGTTTCTGCCTAAAAAAACCGGCTCTGAACTCCTTGTTTTTGAAGGTATCCAAAGATAAACACTAAATAAATAAAAAACTGTTACAGCTGTAGGTAGATCTATTGAGCTAGTTAGAACTACTTTTGTGTCGTTAAAAGTCCTAATACATAGTGTTCTGTTGCGGTTACAGAAAACGATAATCAGGAACAAGAGCACGGCGGGCATGCCGTTCCCGATCATCTTCGGCGGCACCGTCGTCACCTGCATGTGGCTCCTGTACGGGATCATCCTCCGGAACAAGTTCCTCATTGTAAGTACAAATAATAAAAATAAATAAAAAACAAATAATAAACAAAATGTACAAATGAACAAAGAGAACAATGAAAACCTAAACTATGACAAAATTAAAAAAAAAATAATAATCTATGGATTGAATTTGAAAAAATCTGCATCCACCAATCCATCTCGGATAGGAAAAGGAAACTCCGTTAACTCTACCAGTGGTTACTCAATACGCCCATTAGAGAAGGTAGCACCCAGAAAATACGGGATGTGGTTAGTGTGGTGGGAAGTTGTTTGTGTTAAACCAGTTTTACATACTAACGAGCGTTCTGATTTGTATTGGTACATGTGTGTGCGCGAGGTTTTCGATGCGTATGCTTCACTTACAGTCGCAATTAATATTGTATCTCCTATCCAAGATTGAAATCGATCTTGGATTGCTGCCTATCGTTCGATCGATTTCCAATCTGCGTGCCTTCATAAACCACTCCACGGATCGGTTATTGGCACGTTTGACCCTAAAAATGGATTGTGATATCAATCCCAGATCGCAAAATTTGGATTGGATTGATTATTAATTTCGGCCGTTAGGTATATGTATCAAGCATTGTAAGAAAGACGCTTCTTTGTTGACCTGAGCCTTAGAAATGGAAAGAGAAGAGACTGCAAAAGAAAAGATGTGATGACTCTAGTAGCTCTTATGATATGAAGTAAATAGACCTCGGGATAGAGAAAATTAAAGTTTTGAAAAAATTTGCCAAATAGCACATAATTAATTATTCTAATACCCTAATCTTTTGTTGTAAATAGTGTAAAATCTTACCAAAAATGTGACTCATTCTTTCATCACATTTGAAATAAGGTATAATCAGGGCTGGTCAAAATATACAAAATACTGTATGGCAAGTAATTAAAATACGCATGTTAAAGTAATTAAGAGGCAATGTTTTTAAAATGTAACGTTTTTTGATTAAATACTAGAATTGTGGCCTGCGCCCCCTAAACGGGTTAAATGACTTTGGTTTCAACAAAATGTTTTTGAATTCCACACAACAACAGACAAAACAACAAGACAAGACAAGAGGTCAAATAAAAAATATTTCGAAAGCGGATCATATGCAGGTAGATACGATATCAAACCAAATAAACATATTCAGAACGTGTATGTAAATGGAAAATTTTGCGTCTCAAAAATTAGGCTGAATCTACAACGAGTTACAAATAACAAGTTTATTACAAACTGGGTATGCCTGCGTTCGCACGCATTTGTCTCGTTTCTTTGTCTTAGGTTAGCTATTCGTTCTTCGAAGCTATATATAATGTTAGTGTAGGAATGGAGTTAGACAACACTATATTGTACCACCTAACTCTTTACCTAACACGCTCCTAACTCGCTCTGGGTAAAGGTTTATACGTCCGGTCTGGCGAGCTACTTACCGCCACTTGCCAGTTTTTCTCGTATTAATTTAATCCGAATCTGTAGTGAAATGCCTTAGGTTAAATGTTAGTATAAAATAAAATAAACTAGCTGACCCGACAGATGTTGTCCTGTCATTGTCTCTATGAATCAAAATGAGTGACACCATAGTCAACTGTACAACCCGATTTGATCAGATATATTTTTCCCAGTTTCAAAAAAAATCCTGTGATAACGGGATAAATAGTCCTATATCCTTCTCCTGGTTCTCAGCTACCTTCCTACCAATTTTCAGCCAAATCGGTACAGCCGTTCTTGAGTTATAAAAAGTGTAACTAATACGACTTTCTTTTATTAATATAGATGTAACTTGCGTAAAAAGTTATCCTATTTTATCAATAAATATTATGTTTTCTATGTTTTAGCTGCAGAATATGGTTGCCTTCGCCCTTTGCGCGGTCCAACTGGCGCTTTTCGTGATTTACCCCTCGAAGCCAGCGGCCAAAGAGAAGACGAAGGCCAAAGCCAAGAAGGCCGATTAAGAGTTAGAGCGAAGATGGCCGCCTTTGGCATAGTCAAGATACTCAAGATGGCCGACATCGGGGTAGGTGTAAGTGAAAATCAGAAAAACGCTAGTTGTAAAATAAAAGTGGCTTATGCAGTAGTTTTCAGGAAAAGTCGCTTCCGTGTGGAACCTTCTTGTTTTAACGCAAGAAATGTAGAATAAAGGCCGTCGCACACTGTCGTGTCTCAACACCGACTTTACTCAAAGTTAAGTACATTGTGAGCTTCTTAGTGTTGTTTCATAAAACGACACGTGTTCGTCCAGGACATTTAATAAAGTAGGTAATATAAGACTAAAATGCACATAAGCAATACATTGAGTCAAGTTGCTATTTACACCTTGAATATTATAATATATTACATTTACGATGGAGTGGTTACAGTGAGTGACGGCAATGTACGTTACGTTCTACAAGCTCGACCAACACATTGTGAATTTTTAACTCGTAAAATTAAACAATAGGTATGCTAAAGGTGGCATCATCTTTACTTACTATAAGGTAGATCAATTTATATATTTTTTTATGTATGATGTTAAAAAGACATGCTTGAATTCTCATCTGCTAATGAGAGATTATAAATATGGTGACATTTGTGCATTTTTTTACTCCTTTTCAAAATCTATTGTTAGATATTATTTGTGCCAAATTAACGTCTCCCATTGGCAGTTGTGACAGGCCTGTGTCACTCCGCGTGTAGCGGCGGCCATTGCGCAGTGGCCAATCTAGTAGGCTGCCACAAGCGAAAGAAAACACACGCGTGCGCGCTATATGTTCGACCACGTTCAACGTAATTATTTGATTTGATTGATTCATTATATAATTGCAAGATGGACACAAAACGAAAATAAGCAAACAGATACTGTGCAGTATTCTCAGTAATTTAAGTATTTAAGTATCAATTTATGTATATTTCAGTAATTAAGTATCAATTATTATGTTTTGTCCGAAACAAAAACAATTCCAGATATTTTTACACATACATAACATCTATTATTCTTTTGTCTATATAAGTATAATGAACAAAATGTGTTTTATTTTATTACTTCATTAAATTAAATCTTTGGCAATAATCGTATAGCATATTATACAATTATGCAGCTAGCTCTTAGACTACATGAACGTACTCGGCGCTGCCTGCTGCGCGTTGCCCGCCACAAGTAGGAGTAAACGCTCGTGCTGTGCGCTAGATGGCATAAGTAGTTTCTCGAAGTAAGCAACCCTAGTCCGCGGCTCTTTCAATACGTATAACCATGTATAACTTAGTATGAACCGTACTATAGTGAATTACGGCCTATATTCCTTCAAAAAGAAATTGGTAGGTATGTAAATGAACACGTGCTCGACTGGACCGCGAGCTAAATTAAATCATATTGTTTATCAGATAGAGTCAATATTTCTTTGAAAACCATTACGAAGTAAAGCTTCTGTACTAGTTTACTAGTTTATTATTCTGTGGTTGTGAGAAGTTTTTTTTTTCTATTGTTAGTGAATTTATAATATAGCTAGTGCCTCATGTTGGAAAATGTTGTCTGTGATTTTGTACGTATAAAAAAGTATTAAATCTCTTTTACCCTGTTTATTTTCAGCTGCAGTGAGCAGTAGGGCACACAGGTGTGCCTAGTGCGAGTTTTGACAATTTATTAACGCGTTCGGTCCGTTTAGCGTAAACTTGAAATTGTATGGAATAAGAGCAGCGCCATCTAGTGACTGATTCACTGACGCCACTGGGGGCAGAATCAGGGGTCCACCCCTACCCCTGATTCTGCCCCCAGTGGCGGTCGTTGGGAAAAAACGATTTTATTTTGTCCTAACCATCACCAGTGGTGACAATATTAGTGGGGGTCGTTGGGAAAACCCACTTGTCCTACCCCCGGCCATGCCACGGTAATTAATCATGCTCCTCCCATGGGACATACATTGGCTAAGAATCAGTAAAGCAATTAAGCGTCGACTATATCGTTCTACGTATTTAATATTAAGTACGTAATATAGATATTTAATATTATACTAGTGTGTATTTATACAGTTATATTTATACTTTTTTTTTTCATTTAACTATATTGACTAACAATTGGAGACCACTTACTAAGGCAATAATTATTATAATAAACATACATATTATATACAGACATTATAAATTAAATAAAAGCTTTTAAATAGAAAAGTTGGACCACCCTATCCATTTTTATCTACGATAACATGACTCGCCCTCCAATATGAATGTGAGAAGTTAACTGTTGTTCATTTAAAGAAAACTAGAATGTGTTGCATTTAATTATTTTTTTTACAGTACCTAGGTAAGTACACAACTATAAACACTAACGTTCCTCTAAGACCAATAGATACATCTGCGGGTACGATAATATTCTATAGATACGATATTTTATGTTTTTAGTAGGTAGGTACGTATCTACTTTTTTACAAAAATCTGATATAAATATGAAATGAGTTAACAGTACGTTTACTGGATGTATTGTTTTATTTACATTCTCAATTATAACGTTTTTGCTAGTGAAGAATATGTAACGGTTGAAATCGATTCTGTTTATCATAATTATAATTGAAGTCAATATTGTGATTGTGATATTATTATGTCGAAGTGCGATTAAAAAGAAAAATAAAGTTTTATTTAATATTAGTAAGTGTGTTTTATTTGTACCAAACATAATGAACAAGGTTTTACAAAATGTAGTAGTTTATACCTACGAGATATATTGAGATACGTATGATCGATTACTTTGTAATAATATAAAAATAATAGACATATGCGATTATCCTAATTATTACTGTATAATGCACCCTCCGTGGCGAAGTGGACGATGAGACTGCGAAGCGTGAAGTAAGAGTACAGCACGGGACAAATACTTGTGTGACACAGGTATACTCTGAGTACACAACAACAACAACAACAACAACAAGTATTGCTCTGAGTGAGAGCAATGGAGGGGGGGGCAGTTCTTGTTACACTACGCGCGTATCTATTTATATAATAGCATAGAAATACACACACCGACAGAGGCATAAGACAAATATGCCCAACTAGTTTATATCATCGGACGCTCAATCTTACTGATCAAGTAAGAACAAGAGAACAAGAACCTATCGATGTACCAGCCGATTGATACAGGGTTGCTCAAATCGCTTTATTTAACAAAAACTTGTTGAAAATAGATTGTTCATAGGCTTTCTGACGAACGCTACCTACTCGTAATATGTTAAACTAGCGACCTGCCCCGGCTTTGCACGGGTGCAATGCTGATACTAAATAATAACCTACTACAAACGGCTTTAAATACAACGTTCACAGCTTTTTTGTCATTACATAAAAATACTAACAAAGGTTTAGGTTGATTATTAAATAAAGTAACCGCCGGGACCTACCCGTAATGCAAAAATAACGGCATCATGAACATACTTAATAGGTATCCTAATTCAATGTGGAAGTTGAAGCACTAAGTATCAGCTGCTAGCGTATTTTATTCTTGAAGAGAGCAAACATGTATCCCTCCATCACTCTCTCCCCGGTCTCTGTGATGGACAGCTTGAAGTCTAGCCGAGCTGTCTCGAACGGGAACTCGTAGGGAAAGTTGGTCGTCGGCATCGTCATGTTGATGAGACGCAACCTCTTCTGTGAAGTAAGAGGGATTCAGATTAATTATTGGTAATGCTGTTGAAAAATATTCTTCAAAGGCAAACTTTTTAGGACACAATATATTCGAGGCCAAACACCATCAACCTAAGAGCTATTATTAGTCCCTGAAGAGTTCAGATGACGTATTTGCTTCGTCTCATCATCAGATCAGTGCCCTGAGTAAGGTAGGTTCACCCAATAAGGACCACGTTTTTACAAATCCCTATAAATCTGATTTTAGAAGCGTTTCAACTGAAAACATATCTAAAATATAGAAATTGCTCATATTTGTAGTAAAAACATTGTACAAAAATCATTTATCATTAGTAAATTAATGACAAAAATAGTTCAAAAAAAACTTGTCAATGGACCTTATTAAAAACAGGTGATCTCAATAAGGCCCATTTCTTTACTGCAAATATTTCTAAAACGACTTTACTTTATTATTTTATTTCAATTTTGTGAGATACAGTTACAGTTATTTTTATCATTCCCGAAAGATTAATCTATAAATTAATAAAAATTGAAGTGGGGGGGCGTCCATAAATTACGTGAGGTGTTTAAGGGGGGGAGGGGGTCGAGTCAAATCTCATCTAATCTTACGTTGGAGAGAGGGGGGGTCTCGGCAAATATCACGCAATTTTTTTTCTGATTGAAACAAAAAAAAATTATACAATTTTGGTCCATTTAATCCAGATTGTACATGCTTAAGATTTAATCTTAAACGTAAATTGTAAAATTTTTATTACACTTATAATAAACTCTCAGCAATATTGATTACTAGTCTTAACTAGTCGTAAATAAAAGCACGAAGCAAATTTGTTTTTTTCTTTTTACAATAACAATCCAACGCGTTTACGTAAGAAACTCACATTATGAAAAATCTCACGTGAGATTGGGGGATGGGGGAGGGGGTTGAATAAAATCTCACGACATCTCACCAGGGGGGGAGGGAGGGGCAGAAAATTAAAAAAAACACCTCACGTAATTTATGGACGCCCCCTGGTGGTCTTTATTAAGACTATAAAAACTGAAATGCAGTATAACGACATTAAATTATGTATTTCAATAAAATGCACTTTAGTTTTGTATTGTTATTTCTTTGGATATTTCAAAACTTCTCTTCAACTGTTATGTCCGTAGTTTGCTTGAATATTGTAGCACTGTTTGGAACCCCACATATAAAGTTCATGTTGCTAGGCTTGAAAGACTACAAAAGCGTTTCCTCTATCATCTTTGTTACATTGATAACCGATGCCGTGAACTTACATCTTACGATGCGAGAACCAGGCACTATAAGGTCGCTTCATTGGAAACGCGGCGATCTGTAGCTGATCTCATCTTCCTTTATAAAATTATTAACGGCCAAGTCGACTGTCCGGGCTTACAAGACTTCAATTCGCGGCACCTCGAATAAGCAGTCGTCTTCATAACAGACGAACTTTTTCACTGCCTCAGTGTCGAACTAATGTCGGTCAACATTCACCAACTTATCGCATGTGTTCATTATTAAATAAAGTTGAAAATCAAATCGACATTTTCAGTGCATCGACCAGTAGTTTCAAGAAGTCTTGTCTTAAACAAGACTTCAATCTATAACATTTTTTATTTTAGTTATATAGTTTTTCGATTAGTGTTTCTTAGTGTGTGCAAGTTGTGTTCATTTCAGAGTTGGTTTTGCACTAACTAAACTTTTTTAATGTTTCTTTAAATCTTGTGTCTCAGTGTTAAACCAGTTAAGTGAACCAATAAATTAAAAAAAAAAAAAAAAGTTATGTATTAACTGAAATAATTATCAGCTTTAAAATAATACGATTTAGGAATATTGTCAACCATAGCTCTTGGGCCTTATTAAGTGAAGAGAAATCACATTTTTGGCAGTGGACCTTACATTGACTATCAAATAGTAACATAATGTATTATGTAAATGAACAGAACAAATTCAGGAAAATCAGTGACATTTCTACTTCGTAAATGTCTATGTTGATATTCCTTCATTCTAGCTCATTTTTAGAGGTTCCATATTTTATTCGGGTTCTAAAAAAAATATTCAGTATTATTTTTTTGCATTAAAAAATTAATCATAGCTTTTCCTACAAGGTAATAAATAAATATTAAAAAAAAATGTGGTAGTAAGTAGTTAAATTTAGTAATAACAAGACTAGCAAGTATTTTACAGTATTCATAGACCTTATAAGGTCCGGCCTTTAATTGGCGACAAGTAGGTGGGCTTTCTTAGGCATTTCGGCATCCCGGAGAAAACCAATAAAAATCTACATAAAAAATCGTGCTTTCAATAACATAACTTCACAATCCACGCGTAGATGTTTTTTGTTCCTTTACATAAATTAATTTCTTATAAAAACCAAAAACAAATACTTAAATTACTCAAAATGCCACCAAGGAATATAATAAATCGACCGACGCATTGTAACATGTACTACATTGACAAGCATACTGACAAAATGGCAGCGTAAAATGTAAATAATGCCAGTGCTCTTATATGATTGGTCAATAAGGAACGTCAACACGAGTTTTGATTTCTATTTATCATCGGGAACTGGGTTTTTGGAATGGTAGCCCTTATAAGAAACCGGTCCTTATTGGGTGAACCTACCTTATGAGTTTTTACTAACTCGACATAGTTAGTACCTACTACGTCTCAACTATATAGCTCTTTGTACACCTATGAAGATTTTTCGCTCATGAACGCGCCGGTAGGGGCGCTGTACAGGATCTTCATACAAAAGCGCTAGTTGACTCGTATACTATATGACGAGCTAGTAAAAACTCACACTAGGGGTACAGAGTGACATCGCAAGAGAAGCGACGTGATGACTCCTGGGCTATGACTAATAACTTCCACTCCGCACGCTATAGAAGTACCTACCTATTAGTTCCAGTAGTGGGGCACGTCAAACGTATCAAGTTATGTACAACTAGCTGCGCCCGGCGGTTTTATCCGCGTTACACGTACAACACCTATTTATTATTATTTATTTTATTTATTATTATTATCAGCCGTGGTCGTCCCACTGCAGGGCAAAGGCCTCCCTACCCCCCCTCCATTCATCTCGACACAAAGATCTCTGCGGCCAATCCTCCCAATAAATGTCCAGCTCATCCCGCCATTCATCTTCAGTCCAACCTCAAGGCTTGCTCGGTTGAGTTCAGTGATCATTGTGCCTAGTTCAGCTGCCGACGATGAAAAAATAACTACGTCGTCAGCAAAACGAAGGTTTGTCAACCTTTTTCCACAAACAACAATGCCCCTCTCATCCCAGCAGTGTGCAAGCTTTCTAAAGACCTCTTCTTGTGTCGCTGTGAAGAGTTTAGGAGACAACGGATCTCCTTGCTACCTATAGGTAGCTATTTAAAAGGTTTGTGCATATTATTGTGTCATCATAGTTTAGCATCCGGGTACTGGGGCGATACTGTAAGTTATTCAGATTCCTAACTTGAATAATTATTAATTACCTATACAAACTTTCAGCCCCAATTTCATCCCCTTCGAGATAATTTTTCTGAGACTGAATATAGCCTATGCCCGTCTCATAAGTCCAATCTATCCCTATACCAAATTTCATTGAAATCGGTCCAGCCGTTTGAGCGTGAAGAACTAACACAAACATACACACACACACACACCCACAAACTTTCGGTTTTAAAATATTAGTAAGATTAATAATTTAGGTACCGTCTTACCTGAACGAGCGGACACTTAATCCCATAGCCGGCGACCATGCGCCCGATGTATAATATGTCTTTATAGATCAGATTGCAAAGCTTGAAGTTAAAATCTATGAACGACCTCCTGTACTCATTGTGCAAGTACTCGTTGAATACAACATGGTACTGGAAAAATACTTGTTTACTTAATATGTATAATACATAGTATAAGATGTTTTTTATACCTATGTGTGTCGTTCCTTTAACTTTATGATAATCATTCGCCATCAGATAACGCGTAATAGGTAATATTAATTAGTAACTTTGCAATGTTTTGCAACAAGTAGGTACTATCAATTACCACAGTGTAAAGAAAGACTATCCATGGAGAATTTAGGGCGTGGAGGAGTTTATACCAGAGGGGTTGCTCTGATAAATATTTCATCTTCATGAGAGGAAGGTGGCAGGTCTCATAGACGTTATAGATATATATTTTTTATTTAGACTTGCGGTGGCAGCCTAGTGGGCGAACGTCCGCCTTCGCACTAGGCCCCCGTGGTGAATTATGGCCTAACCTAACCCTCCTCACGAAAGTGAGGGGAGGCCTTTGCCCAGCAGTGGAACAGTTCCTGTAACTGTTCCACTGCTGGGCAAAGGCCTTATAAGGAATTATTATATTATTATTACTCACATCATTTAGGTATTTTATAATCTAGCTATTTAAATTTATAAAATATTTTTATAAAAATCTAAAAACATTATAAAAACCTAGGATACCACCGGTATCGGAGCAGGGCCCAAGCTACCGGTGGTTAGGGCTGCAGAGAGAGGAATCTCCTGATAATACGTGCCGTGTCGAGGAGTACCTACTGCCTTCTGCATCCAAAGCGAGAACCTCTTACGTTGTCGGTCGAGGCCTTTCGCTATTATTATTATTTAGACTCGACATTTTAAATGAGTATATATTATGGCTTACCGTAATGTTGTTGTCCCACGTGTGATACTTCGTGGCGTCGAAGTTCATGTAGTACTCGCTCTTCCGACTGTACCGTTTGATGGTCAAGCTGACTGTCTTAAGATACTTGGGGTTAGAGAATGTCATGTTCACTTTTTGTGGAATAATTTGTAAGCTCTGAAATAACCGATAATATCTGGTAATGTTGGTGTGTAAGGAAGCTAAATATGTGGATAACTCTTTATTGAAACTAAAATGTATAGAAACAGGAAAAACAAACTGAATACTTATATAATAGGACAAAAACTGAATCCAATGACTGTGTTGTGTGACCCTTATGTAAACTAACTAAACAAATTTCTAAAACTAAGTAGTATACGTTACTTGAGCATTCTGGATTGGATTTATGTTCTGCTCGGGTAATTATATAGGTAGGTACCTCCTACCTATAATTGATCAACTAGGATCTAGATGCTCCCTTGAAAAGGGTTAGGCGGATTAGGCTTAGGGAGTTCTTATAACACGTAAGTCCATTGTTTTGGAGCTAATTAAACCTAATGAAAACGAGACAAGAAGAAAAATAGTAATTAAATTCAAAAACCTAAATGAAACATGAATTATATCGATAAATATAATATTGGTCACCTGTACGTTGTGAACATGAACATATACGTAGATTAGGATCGTAACGACAATAAAAAGCGTGGTACGAGCCATTCTCGTGATTTTGAAACTGAAAAACAAATATATAGAAACTGAAAAAATTGGTATTAGGTAAATAATGTAATATTATCTGTATTGTATCACTCCCGCAATTATTTTAAAAATAAGTAGCCACACATGATATTAACATTGAACTAGAATTCTCAAGAAAATAAAGGTTTGTCAAGGCAAGAGTATATATTTATATGTAACAGATTTACTATAGACTGTACTATTTATAAGAGTATTAACTACCACATTTAGGCACATCACAACCGACTATTTCATATTCGATATTTCTAGCCGATTACGTACCTATATTACCTTCTTAATTTATTATAGGTATAGGATGTTACATTACCGTGATTTTTTTAATGAGGAGAGCTGCGATATAAAATCTAAGTTAGGACACATTTAAAGTCGGAACAACAAAACTGTAACAGTCTTACCACAAAAGATTAGATCCAGGGTTAAACAGAGGTTTCTAAAACTTCGTACACCAAATCGACGTCTATCACACGCGTTTTCTTACTCAATCCTAGCATTCCTGATTAGACTACTTGTAAATTTGTTATTAGTGAGTTAAAAAGTGAGGATTAGACGTCGATTACTCCAAGCCCCCAGATCTACCCTACCACCAAGATTATTTGCGATGCTAAATGAATAGGTACCTACAGTATTACCCAACTGATATGGCTTACCGATGTACCTGCGCAGAAGATGAATTTTCAAAGCGCGAGAAATGCTATTGTCCGCTATTGGTCGGCAGCCGCCGCCATCTTAGCGAGCTTAGAGTGAGATGGAACTAACAGCTGCAGTGTATTATGAACCTTATAATAGTGAGCTTAGGTTGATTGTAAGTTTTAAGCATTCTTTCGTTAATCTTCGGACCATACTTTATTTTCTGCGCGAACGAAGATTCACGACGCGCCTTATAAGTTGGGTACTAGTATACAAAGTTATGACCAATTATTTAGCTAGGTAGGTACCTACTCTAGGATATGAATACATTATTATGATACTTACTATTTTTTCGATTATCAATTAGAAATGTTTGCTACCAAACAACCTGTATATACAAATTACACACATTTTACCATGAAAAGCTGGATGATGGATATCTAGGTACATTTCCTGCATCTAATTTTGTATTTGCGGCATTGTACGTAACCTAGATAATAAAAATACGTGATTATAACTTGTGATTTCTTTATAATGTGGTTGTTATTAATAAATAATATAATGCTGTCTATTTCCTAAATTTTAATGTAGGTATGTTAGCTAGTATGAGTTTTTACTAGCTCGGCATAGTACCAAGTCTTCAATAAGATTTTTAGTTCATAAACACTCCGGTAGGGGTGCTTTACAGGATCCTCATACAAAAGCGATAGTTGACGTGTCGACTTGTCGAGTTAGTAAAAACTTATACACAGGGCACCTCACAGCCCACCTTACCCCACGTAGACCCAGCTCACTACTTCTACCTTTCCAGCTGGGATTTGGGCTGCGAAGATTTGAGATGAGTTTGATCCTTGTGTGATCGAAAGGTGTTTCGAACGTGCATGACTTAGAAGTTAGATGTTAATTTAACTTAGAAGTTATATGGGATGCCTCTACTCAGCTACTCATGCGCGATCCAACGTGAACCATAAAAAGTAGCTAGATAAATATTTATAACTTTTTTGAACCTCCGTCTCTACTTTATTGGCTAGCATTGACTTCTTCTCATAGGGCTTTACAAAGTATTATTCATCGGATTTAGTTCGAAATTGAAATGTTGCACAAATATTACTTGTAAGTAACGTAGGTGTGCACTAAGAAAGGATTTTTGAAAATTCAACTTCTAAAGGGGGGAAAAGGGGTTGCAATGTTTGTACGGTATTTTTAACAACGTATTTTTTTTGTCTGATCAATTTCGAACTTGGCATTTATATTCTTTAAAGTAATTAATAGAATACGTGTTTCATCGTTTTTTAATTTCCAGCCCCTTAAACGAGGAAAGGTGGATACAAAATACATGTTTCGTCAGATTTAATTCGAAATCGGTATTAAAACTCCTTTAGTGCAGTCGATTATTGACATTGAATTTTGATATGTTTGAATAGGTACCTACTTAAGATTCATCTTGTAAGGGGTTAAAGTATGGGTTGGAAGTTTGTAAGAAACTTGATCAAATGCAAAAAAATATAGGTAGGTACAGTAGTACCCAACTTATATGGCGCGTCGTGAATCTTCGTTCGCGCAGAAAAGAAAGTTTGGTCCGAAGATTAACGAAAGAATGCTTAAAACTTACAATCAACCTAAGATCACTATTATAAGGTTCATAATACACTGCAGCTGTTAGTTCCATCTCACTCATGCCACGCGGCGATCGCTAAGATGGCGGCGCGGCTGCCGACCAAAATAGCGGTCAATAGCATTTCCCGCGCTCTGAAAATTCATCTTCGGCGCAGGTACATCGGTAAGCCATATAAGTTGGGTATTACTGTACGAAGTGTGATTTTGTTTCGGACAACAGGGGGAAGTCCTAAGCTATAATAGGAAACACAGAATTAAAGGTTTGAGTTCGTACCATTAGTGCATTTAGCCGAGTTAAGTAGACAGGAAATGGAATGTATAATAAGCATTATCTACCCTTGAATAAAAGTGGTATATAAAGGTGTTATAAGTAAAGAGAGTGAAACATTCCATAGCCATATACTAAAATTATAAAAATGCAAAAGTAACTGTTTGTTATATTTTAATGGCTGAACCGATCACGCTGAAATTTGGTATAGAGATAGGTAGATTGGACCTTGGAGTCAGACATAGACTTTTATCGCGATATAATGTAGTAGGTACATGTGGACGAAGTCACGGGCACCAGCTACTCAGGCCATTAGAAACAACGCGGGCAATTCAGTCAGTATCATTAACCGCTTGGCCAGTTAAGGTCGTCTCGCTATTTTTGTGACTGCGCGGATAGCCAAACACAGGTATCGTGTAGCTATAAAAATTCTATTAACAATGTTAAATAAACTACTATTGTTACATTAATACCCGGTTACTGAAACGTCAACCAACATTGACTGCAGATGAATTATATTGCCGTCCTTGTCATTTGCTTAGTGTCAGATAGAGACAACGATAGTTTTAATCTACTGTCAAAGCTAACAAACGTTTCAGAAACTGGGGGTTAGTCTCGTAGAATTTGTAGAGGCATTACTTCATCACTTGTGTGTTTGTACAAGTATGTAGGTACTCAGAGCGGATACCTTATCTTTGAATGAACCTAAAAGGTGCATAATGATACATATGTTAACATAATTTTATCATCATCATCAGCCTGTAGACATCTACCTGCTGCACATAGACCTCCCCCTTAGACCGCCACATAGAACGACAATTTGCCACTTGCATCCACCGGTTGCCTGCGACTCTGTTGATGTCGTTGGCCCTGATAAATAATTTTATAGCAACACATTTATTCTGATTTTCGAATGTACAAGTCAAGTTGACGCAGATGTAACTTATCTATACTTAATATTATAAAGAGGAAAACTTTGTTTCTTTGGTTGTAATGAATAAGCTCCGAACGAAACTACTGAACCGATTTGAAAAATTCTTTCACTGTTGGGAAGCTATGCTATCCCCGGTACACATAGGCTACCTTTTATCCCGTAAAAATTAATGGTTCCCGCGGGATAGTAGCTAACGCGGGTGAAACCGCGAGGTGCTTCTAGTAATAGATAAAAGCACAATTAGAAAATTACGAATACTTGTCCAAAAACAGCTTTGCCCGAGCGAGCGCCTAAATCGGCTATGGGGAATGGGCAAAGAGGCCAGCCCAAATAAAGAAATTATAATATACTTGTAATGTAATTTTCTTTAAATATACAAGGTGTAACAGCAAGGTGTAGTAATACTGAAACTACGCATGCACATACATATTTCGAAGTAGTCTGGAGGTACTATAAATCTGTAAGTAGTTACGGTAATGAATTAAGACACGTCAAAGTTTACTGCAAAACTAACCATCGTTCAACCCTAGTTATCAGCTGGGCAATGTCAGTGAACTTGAGGGACAGACTAACGTCAAATCCGTCAAGAAAAATTCGTAAAAGTACTAAGGGTTCCGTTTGTTTTTTAAATAATGATTTTTACCGATTTGTACCGACCCGGACAGATGCAACCGGACAAAAGTATTCCTTGGCGGCTGATTGATATCTGCTCCGTGTAATGTACATACCAAAATTCTATTCTAAGGCGGTAAGTATCTGAAATGAATTTTAGAGGCTTTCAACTTTGTAACAATACTGAACCCTAAAATATTGTCGGCAAATTCAAAGACCGCGGTGCACTTTGCGGCAGAAATAATTCAATGCCAGAAAATACTGTCGAGAAAATTCAAAGACCGCGGTGCGCTTGCGACAAAAATAATTCAATGCCAGTGACCCGCGTAACGTGACGTCATCCGTATCATGTTAGGGTTGTAATATTTAGTTATTTTGTGAATTTTAGTGAAAAAATCGATTATTGATTTCAGGTTTTAGTACCCTGGCAAATGATTCATCACCAGGTACACATACCCACATTTCAATATTACTACACCTTGCCGATACACCCTGTATATGATGTACATTGTTGTACATTGTATACTGGTATGATACATACTTTGGACCAAGTAGGTAGTGCACAATGAACACGATTTGACGTTTGTATGGATGACAACGCCCTTCCCTTTTTATGCTCGGCTTGGCGGGGGCACTCCCATGCCCGCAGATAATTGCAAAAGTGATTATTCATATAAGGTTTATTTAAGTGATAAAATAAAGTTTAAGTAGGTAAGTACTCATTCACCAATTCATTGATCGAGATCAAATTAAATATTGATAAATTGTAACCGAACAATGCACATAATAATTATAAAATTATTATTGTCACCAATTGATGAGAGTTACATTATACATTATAGGATAATAATTATTGTTATATGTGTCGAGTTTTTTCGTTTACTCCTAGACATGCTCATGCCATTGTATCTTCACCCCATGACGCCTGGGTTGGCTTTGTTTAATCATAGTTCACCATGTAGGTACCTAAACATAAATTATTTTTTCAGTTGGGTTATTAAGGATAGAGCGATCAGTGCGGCCTCTTTGCCCGGTCCGCTTTGCCTTTTACGGACATATTCTTTTCACCATTCATTTCTCACATTTTTATTACATATTCTAACAACTGCGACACAAACAATGGTAAATATGGATGATTAATGATACACGCATAATGATAAATCCCAAATTTAGAGAGATTTGGCTATAACAATTGGATTTACCTAGCATTTTTTTTAGTAAACCGTCCAAAAATCTTATATGAGCGACACTGATTCACGCGTTTCAACCATTACTATATTCGGGTGACCAAATAGAATACAAACGAAGAGAATACAAACGCTACGCTAGACGGGTGACTGCCCGGGGTGGAGGAGTGGAGGAGCAAGTCTAGTAGGTACATACTGGGAGTTTTGGCGGGAATGCGATAGTGAGACGTTGTTAATTTTGTATTATTTTCTCAATCTTGTGTTTTTTCGAGTGTTAATGTGTACCTACCTACCTACCTAATATTGGTGGAATGTTAATCATTATGTGTTCGTTAACGTGCACGAGTGTAGGCGAATGATATTAACTCAAAAAACGTATATAATTTCGCATTATTTCCAAAACTCGCAGGAAGTTTCAGTAAAGCATCTACCACTTTACTGAATCGTGACTTTGACTATGTAAATAATTGACTTGACTACTTGACCACGAAGATTGCTTGAATGCAGTGACTTTCCTATAGTGAAATTTAAGAAATACTTACTTATAATTATAATACAATACTTGGCACTGGCTAAATGCACAGACCGTGTGAAGCCATAACTAAAACAAAAAAAAAGGTCTAGTACTGTCACAAACTACACGTTTTTGTTTAAATTAACTGAATAGCGGAGCATGACCGCTTTGCGATGACCTCCTCTAAATAGCGATTAAGACGGGTCTTTATCACAAACTAGAAGCACCACGCGATTTCACCCGCGTTAACTACTATACCGCGGGAACCATTAATTTTTACGGGAGGTAGCCTATGTCACCCGGGGATAGCATAGCTTCCCAACAGTGAAAGAATTTTTCAAATCGGTTCAGTAGTTTCGGAGCCCATTCATTACAACCAAACAAACAAAGTTTTCCTCTTTATAATATTAGTGTAGATTGACATAGTAATGTACTACGAGTATACTATTCTTACTAGTAACTTATTCAAGAGTCACTTTTAATTATGATGGTTTTCACGGCCTTGACTTTTGTTATCTCATTGTATTGTTATGATCATGTCTATTGAAACAAATTAACTAACTCCGCAATACACATGTGTTTTTCTTGCCGCTATTCTTTCTTTGTAGGTTTCTTTATTCTGTGGTGTTGCAATAAAGAGTTTATTTATCTATCTATTGTATTGCCTATAGGTACGTAAATAGTCTCATAAGGGTATAATTGTATTATGATTCTACGTAAGTCTCTTAGTGCCCTCGGTTCTAAACTTTAAGATGTATGTTTGGGCACGTCATCGATTAATTATCATTATAACTAATGATGTGTGTGCGCAATTTGCTACACTTGTCAAGAACAAAAATTAAAAAAATTGTTTGCAATTTGAAGTCCTAGGCACCTACTCTTTATCCAAAAGTTTAGTCGCAACAATCGACAGATCGCTAACCATGTACCTATTAGTACATTTTACATATCTCTGATAGATTTCTACTCATCTATGATAGATTTCTTCCTTCCTTACGTACCATCAATTATTCTTCTATGCTGTCCACCTCGCAACAGATTTGTAAGTAGTTCCCCTTCGCAGAGCACCATGGACGCGTTAGCGGATGTACTCCAGCCCTACAAGGAGCTGGTGGGGACGGTGGCGTCCGTCGTCACCATGGCGCAGATGGGCGCCGGCGGCTTCATCTGCTGGGACATCTACAAGCAGGGCAGCACTAAGGGCATCGGGATCCTGCCCTTCCTAGGCGGATTGATCATGTGAGTGTGGCACGTGTAGTTACGGGACGTCGATTCGCACTCAAGATTTGCAGTAACTGGTCGTTCTGATTGATATTTTTATTAATAGAAATGTATGATTCTAAATTATGTCAGATGCACCCTGGTACCTTGTCCAGGTATAGCATTATAATCCTGTAACCGGGATGTTCCAATCTCATAATAGTAGATTATGCACCGAGCAGGTAAATCACTGTCTTATAATCACGGGCGGCTTATTGAACCCAGAGCTTATGGAAGGGCTCTTACCCCCGGTTTCTAGAACGCTGGTTGGCTTTGACAGTAGATTAAAACTATCGTTGTCTCTATCTAACACTAAACAAATGACAAGGATGGCAATAGAATTAATCTGTTGTCAACGTTGACTGACGTTTCAGAAACTGGGGGTTAGTGTTAACCCCCGAGCGTAGCAAGTCCTGAAAAAGCGAGGGGTTCAAGCCGCCTAGGACGGTTTTCGTCGCCTATGACTTCACAGCGCTAGCGGGTACTTTGCTTCTATGTGTTAGTTTTCTAAGGCTTCTACGAGACAATAACACTCAGGGCCACATTAAAAAATAGCGCCATAGGCTGCTTGGCTTTCTAATTGATGACTCAAGTGGTCGAAATATGCAGCCTTTACTCTCTTTATTATTCTCCATTGATTAAAATCATTATAGGCTTTTTCATATGTGGATGAGATACCTACGGGCAAAGACGATGCGAGCCTAGACCTTGAAGTACAATTGTGCAGCTGTTCTTATATATTACTGCACTGTATCGCGTTTGTAGGACAACGGCTTACGTACAAACAACCCTTATCGCAGGAGCGTCCTCAACCTGAAGTTCGGCTTCATCCTCCGCGACGACGCGATGATCCAAGTTAGCTTCTTCGGTCTGGCCCTCAACCTGGTGTTCCTGCTCATCTACTTCAACTACGTGGAGCAGAAGTTCGTGGTGTGGCTCCAGTTCTTCGCGGCCGGCGGCATCTCCGCGGCGCTGGTCGCGTACGCGGAGTACGAGGACCCGAAGCTGGTGGAGAACCGGTTTGGGACAATCATCACCGCGTTTATGTTCTACTTGATTGCTTCGCCGCTGTTCGAGCTGGTGAGTTGATATTCAGAATAGAGAATTGTAGGTACCTATTAATTATGTATACCTATACCTATACATATATATTATATATAATTATATATATACCTACTTAAAGTCGGAAAATCAGAGGATAGCTGTTATGTATGTAGACGCCAGCGTCCAGTTATGGTAGAGGTAGAGGTGGGTACCCAAAAAATATGGTAACACCTAGGTATGGCTACTTAGGTACATATTATTACCACAATTGGTAACCCAATAGATATATATTTTTTTATTCTCGAAGCACAGCAATTTCTTGTGTTTAACTTTAGACAGAAGCTAAGTAGGTGCCCTAGTACTGCCCTGACAGTAGGTAGGTAGTTAGTTACTTACATGTATATGTTTGGAACTTACACTTATATGTTTGGAAACTATGACAGACTATTAGTTGTCTGTATATTCCAGCGGCCCGCCGCGTCGCCGCGCCGCGCCTAGCCGCGTTCTTATTTTTAACCGACGAAAAAAAACTGAGGACAACTGGCTCACAAGTTGATGAATATAATACATATTTTTTTAATGTAGACCTAGGTAAAATCAGAGGAAACTTAGTAGGTATGTTAATAGGTAAGTATTTATATAGGTAGTATTTTTTTCTACTCAGCGTGGTGTGGACAGACAGTTTGAGGTAGGCTTACGGCCGAAATTAACGTTTCTTTGTGTTATTCTTCTAAGGAGGCAGATAGGTAGGTAGGTTACTTACATAAGTCAGCCTAGCAACAACCACAGCATGCATAGGCTTTTGTATTAAAAAATAACTGTAGGTACTCATACCAAACTGTTAAAATGTTTACCGTTTACATAAGTTAAAGCCTTGTTAACATATTTATGACCGTAATATTGTATGTTCGGAAGGAACAGGTTGAATAAACTTTTTAAAATATTAAGTCAACAAATATTTACACAGTTGAACAATAAAGTTATTGATATTCTTATCTATCTAACTGTACCTACTAATAAGAATGCCTCGTGTCGTTGAGTCACGTCAGAGGGCCTTGGATTGGATGGCCTGATAAACTCTGACACTATATTTTGTGTTGTTTCTATGTTACGCGTTAAAGACTATTGGACAGATTTGTGTGACTTTCGGCATTTGGTAGCCTTGGTTTAAAGTTAACGATGTATTATCATGTTTCATAACATTCTAATCACTTATAATTCGATTGCCCGTCGACACTGGTGACACACATATTGGAAATTGGGGTTTAAATACAATTTAAACACTGCATTTGTGCATAAATAAATTATATTCTTCCTTATAATTTTCACACAAGGAAGATGTTGGACAGGAGTACTTGGCAACCAAAATAACAAACTATAGGTGGCGCTTTAGTCTCAAGTTTAAATCAATGAGTTCATATTACAATAAAGATTAGTTTTTGCAAATCAACATACAATAATCCAACAACACATTCATTAAAAAGGAAAGCTCGAATAGGAGTGGCGTGATAGCGTCCTTCCCCGCATTTTCCCCTCGCGTAGCGCCGAGACTACGACGCCGCACTAACTTCATAGCGTAGCTGATGGCATCATAGTCGTAGCACTACACACCGGCATCATGGCACGTGGCGTAGCTCTGACGATGTCCTATCGTAGTACCACACGAGGCAAATTCTCCACCATTTCTTATAATAAGCAGTATTACATTTTGACAAGTTTGGGAAGTAACATGTCTGTAAGGTTGAAATGTAAACTTTCATGCGAAATATTATAACAGCAACATCTATTTAAGTTTCAACATAACAATAACATCAATGTAACTGTCAAGCTGCTGCTAAATGATGTTTGAATGTTACAAATGTGAGATACTCTTCCACAATAATTGAGCTAGTTAGAACTATTTTTATGTCGTTAGAAGCCCTCATACGAGGAATGAGTATATTAGAGGAAGTTTGAAAGTGGCCCCAGTGGTAGAAAAGATGAGAAGCGCCAGGCTAGCTTGGTATGGACACGTGATGAGGAGGGACGAAAGCCATGTAACAAGACGGACGATGAGTATGAATGTGGATTGATGTAAGAGTCGCGGGAGACCGAAAAAGAGATGGATGGATTGTGTGAAGGAGGACATGTGCAGGAAAGGAGTGAGTGCAGTTTTGACGGCTGATAGGAGTGAGTAGAAGATTAAAACATGTTGTGCCGACCCCATCTAGCGTGGGATAAGGGCAGGAGAATGAATGATGAAGCCCTCATACAAAGCGTTCTGTTGCGGTTACAGAAAAGGATAATCAGGAACAAGAGCACGGCGGGCATGCCGTTCCCGATCATCTTCGGCGGCACCGTCGTCACCTGCATGTGGCTCCTGTACGGGATCATCCTCAGGAACAAGTTCCTCATTGTAAGTATACAGTCTACTATTTATTGTAAGGCGCACTTTTACAACTCAAATGAACAAAGGTGTTCGAAATCTGTAGGTACACTGAAAAGGACGGATTCTGACACAGCCTTTACTCTATTTGTTGTTCACCATAGATTAAATTCGTTACATATAGGCTTTTTGATATACCTATTTTGTATTTTGATTTTCCGGCAGTAGATTAGGTACCTATACATAATTCAGAAAGCGTCTCATTTGATAAATTCCGGTGTCAAATCACTATCGCTAAACGAAATTTTTGTGTTACTTAACTTGATAATGATAAAAGTGTTACTGTTATCTACAAGTAAAAAATATGTAGCATCATGTTAATTAGAATTTAAACGGGTCTTATTCACGCACAAACTATGTAGCATCATACAAACACGGTCTTTAAATTTTTATCATATTTACCAAACAAAAATTGGCGTGATTGTTTAACCTTTTTAGACCAGTCATATTATTATTTGGTCTCAATATCGCGATCGCCGCGTAGTCAAACAAGAATTAGGTCTGTGAGACCGGCTGCGGTCGCGCTAACTGACTCACTATAAAATGCCGCGTGCAGTAGTGAAAAAAAAGGTGTTTGCCAACAATCGCGCCTTTTTAGGGTCCCGCAGCCAAAGGAAAATCACGGAACCCTTATAGATTCGTCATATCTATCTGTCTCTTCGTCCGTATGTCACATCCGCTTGTTTCCGAAACTATAAAAGCTGTTGAAACTTGGTAAGTAGATGTTTTTTTTTTTATTTAGGTATGGCATCGCACGGTTTGTGCATGTAGCCAGTGTCAAGTATTTTATTTGTATTTCTTAATTTCACATTAAGAAAGTCACAGCAATAGTATAGCAATCGTGGTCAAGTAGTCAAGTCAATTATTTACATCGTCAAAGTCACGATTCAGTAAAGTAGTGGATGCTTTACTGAATCTTCCTGGGAGTTTTGGAAAAAATGCGAAATGACACGTTTTTTGAGTTTATATCATTCGCCCACACTCGTGCACGTTAACGAACACTTAGGTCCGTATTAATAAATCAAACTTAGCTCTGAGAGCTATCTTCAGTGTGCACTTGCTCTTTTGTTCTATTTATTTAATAAATACATCTTAAGTTGTAGATTAGGAACAGAAACTTACATGATCTCTGGCAAATTAATAAATAACACTCAGCGGTTAAGTGCTATCCGATTATGACACAATTGACACATACAAGACAGTATCTAGTAGCCAGTGCTACATCTCAATATCCATTTATTAAATAGCAACGATCTCAAGATGCAGATTACATTTTGAGTATGGATTAGCTGGTAGCGCACTTGGTAGCGCTATTGAGTTTCATTTATTAATACGGTCCTTAATGATTAATATTCCACCAATATTACACATTAACACTCGAAGAAACACAAGTTTGAGAAAATAATACAAAACCAACAACGTCTCACTATCGGATTCCCGCCAAAACTCCCAAAAGTAGATGTATTCTGTGAACCGCATTAAGATTTTGACACCGACTCGCACTTGGCCTGTTTTTTGTATTATGTCTTTCGTTTTCGAGTAAACTCTTTTTACAATGTCCGAATTTTATATACATTTTTGTATTACGCTATAGCTATGTGTCGTTGCGGGTTTTTCAAATAACGAAACGAAACAGTTAAAATGGTAGCCAACTTCAATGACGTTATACATCGCGTGTTTTGAGAGCGATGTGACATAACAATAGTTTCTATTCGCTACAAAACGAGTGATGGTTGTGAAACACAGAACACTATTACTTCTGACGAAGTTGTGAAAATGCCGTTTCCACCGCCCAGAACTTTGGCGTAGCAGTTAAGACGCTAACTTCAATGACGTTATACCTACATCGCGTGATTTTGAAAGCGTTGTGAGATAAGAAAACTACGGGTTGCATTCCCTACAAAACGAGTGATGGTTGTGAATCCGCACCGTTTCCGTCCACCACCAAGCGTTATTAAATAGATAGTTTTGGTCTGTTAGGATAACGAGTTATCATTGTTATGTTGAATAGATACTTGTATAACTATCTATGCTAAATAACGCTCATAACTATTATGCTAGAGTGTTCATACAAGTTTGATGTTAATTACCTACTGACTCAAATTGCATTATTGCCCTTGGGCTTCTCATACAAAATTTCGGCCGCGGGCTTCAGTTGCTTTACAGTGGGAATGCATGATCATATTGTAATGACACATATTGTCAAGCACATGGCATGAAAAAATAAATGTTACCTACCCTTGATAAATATAACTTATCAATAGGTAGGTACATAAATAATTACTTCTAATGTTTTGTGTTTCAGCTGCAGAATATGGTTGCCTTGCCCTTTTACGCGGTCCAACTGGCCCTTTTCGTGATTTACCCCTCGAAGCCAGCGGCCAAAGAGAAGACGAAGGCCAAAGCCAAGAAGGCCGATTAAGAATTAAAGTCAAGATGGCTGCCTTTGGCATAGTCAAGATGGCCGACATCGGGGTAGTTGTAAGTGAAAATCGGACAAATGCTAGTTGTAAAAGAAAAGTGCCTTTTAACAGTAGGTACCTAAGTAGTTTTTGAAGTTATACTTCTTTAGGCGCGTTATGAAAAAATGATGAGAGTGAAATTTTAAGATGCGCGCGCACCTGTGACACAAAATTAACAGTATGAAGTTAGGCGCGTTATGAAAAAATGATGAGAGTGAAATTTTAAGATGCGCGCGCACCTGTGACACAAAATTAACAGTATGAAGTTAGGCGCGTTATGAAAAAATGATGAGAGTGAAATTTTAAGATGCGCGCGCACCTGTGAGTCCTGTGACACAAAATTAACAGTATGAAGCCGTCTGCTTAACCGCTCATTAAGTCTCGAAAAAAAAGCTACCAACAAAATAGGAATTGAACCTCGATATTAGTCGCGCATGTTGGTACGATTGAATAAATAATAAATATTTATAAAAATAACTAAATAAATTTAATGAAAACTTTTTGATAAAAATGAAAAGTGAATATTAAATTAAGAAATCAATAAAAATATTTAAAAAATGACCAACCTTAAATTCGATTTTTGAATTTATTATTAAATTTATTTTTAAAATATTAAAGAAGTATAACTTCTCACGCGCGTACATAAGTACACGCACCCATTTTTGAAGTTATACTTCTTTAGGCGCGTTATGAAAAAATGATGAGAGTGAAATTTTAAGATGCGCGCGCACCTGTGACACAAAATTAACAGTATGAAGTTAGGCGCGTTATGAAAAAATGATGAGAGTGAAACTTTAAGATGCGCGCGAATTACGTCTCGCAGCGAACGAGGGCGCAAAAAAAACCGAAATAGTAATAAACTAATTTATTTAAAATATTAAATTTAAAATATAATTAACTTAATTAGTCACAATCGTTCGATGGTTGAACCGAAAGTGAGGTGAATCATCTTCCGATCAGCGTCCCGATGTGCCACCCATCGATTCCATGTAACGGCAGCCCATTGTCAGCAATCTGCAGTTCCAGTGTTACGAAATGGTGGCTTGAGTCATCTTTGTATATTGGCTTCTTCTAGGTGCTAGCACATAACACCTCCCTCCCTAAGATCAGCGATCATTGGCGAGCTAGCGTCGTTAATATCGCTGATAGTCCAGGTTCGGCTGCATCAGAATTTTCTATGGTTTTGGTTTTAGTAGTTTTAACTTCGCCTTCTTCATTTGTAATCGTTACTTGTCGCATTCGCTTTCTGAGGTGTTTGCGTATAGCGATCCAAGTGCTCAGTGCAACTGCACTCAATAGCAGCATGTACAACGGTATGACAGTGTAGTACACGCTCTTTATCTGGGTCTCTGATATAGTTACTGGTGCTTCCATGGCGATCTCGGTGTTAGTGGCGTGCAGCTTCCTAAGGTCTATTGAGTTAAATTTAATTGTTCTTTCTTCTGAGTTAGATTTTGATTCTTCTATAGCTGGCAGTTTCATTATATTCATTATTTGTCCTTTAATGCGGTCTTCATCATTCGTTATCTTGAACTCGGTGGTTTGAAGTAGACATCCTTTTGGTATTTCGGCTAGGAAACTTCCTTTTATGATGTTGTATTGGTCTTGGGTGCAAGATAGGCGAATTTTCGTCGGCGTAGGGAAGCTCAGCACGAAGTGTCGGTCGTCTAGTTGTTCTACTGCTTCAGTTTCGAGGATGATTGAAGTAAAATGACAAGACTCGTCGATCTGCTGCGTGGTGATCAAGCGGTAGATACAATCAGCTTTGCTTCCGTGGTGGTTTAGCTTGTCTTCACATAGATATCCGAGGCTGGACTTCGGGCATTCAGCCTCCATATACATCGAATCTTTGTCGTGAATTGCCAGGAAGGGATGAGAAGGGATTAATATTTTGTTTTCTTTATTAGGGACTATGGAAAGCTTATATAAATCGTAATTTGCAGGGCGGACAACCGGGAACTTGAATACCAGTATTATATTTCTACTGTTATAATAATATCCTACTTTTATTAGATCAAAATATTCTCTAAAACTAACTTGCGGTATTTGCTCTCTGCTATAGAGGTCATTTAACCGATCTAACATACTCTTAAGTGTATCTATATTAAACATAAAATGATGCGTGCTTCTAGCACGAATAAAACCCATCAAATTTCCTAATCTAACTAATTCATACGTTAAATCTTCCACGTTGTCTGCTAAAATAATTAGATGTTCCGCTAGATGAGCATATTTAGTCATGTCGTTCTCGCGCCTTATGTCGCCGGATATTATATCGTTAACTGCGTTCTCAATTTTCAGTTGATTTTGAACCAAATGAGTTATTATATCGGAATTTTGTGAAGTCCAATTTTTACTCAGACTTATATGATTGTTAATTTCTGTGACCATTTTATTCTCATTTTCTTGTAAAGTTTTGATTGCTTTATCATATTTCATAGCGTCAGTATAGTCAAGGTTCCCGGAAATACTTTTAATGACAGAGCCCAAACCGTCGATGAGACCTCTCTTCGCACGATTGGGTTCGAACGTCTCTAGTTGGCTAGACAATTTTTCAATTTTATTACGCAGGTGCTCAATATGAGGTCGGTAAAATGAAAGGGTTATATTATGAAATTGTGGAGAAAGAGTGGCAAGTTGAGCTTTAACAAGGTTAATACCCTCACGTAATTCTTTTAAGTCAATTGGCTGGAGAAAAGAATGATAGTGCAAGATAATTTTCGCTGTTCCAATATTAAATGGCAATATACCCGGTCCATTGTCCAAACTAGTCAGGGTTGGTTCTTCCGCTTGTGCTAGGGCCAGTATCGGGAGAAGGACCCTGCAACAATGATGCACTATTAGGGATTCTCTTTAACCTTGACTTGGCCACGGGGCCACGCTTCTTTCGGGTGTAGATATGAATGGGTAAATCTGCAAGAACTGTGTCGTGTGTGTATCGAGCAGCTAATTTTTGTCGGTTTGCTAATGGATTACGAACAAAGACTTGTTGGTCAGGGTAATACTCTATCTGAGGTTCACGGTCTTTGTTGGCATTTTCGGTAATCTGAGTGCGCCGGGGTAGGGATGACTCATTTATAATATCAAATACTTTTTGCATTCTGTTACGATGTTCTTGACTATATTGTTGCAGCATGTTTTCTGATAAATTTATGTCTAGTGGATCGCGAGGGTCTAGATGTCCTGTTATTATGTCTATAGGTCTACACTTGGTAAAACTATGAATGGAACTATTATAAGCTAGGACAGCATATGGCATTAGGAGGATTACTGAGTCACCTCTATGATTTAATTTCAACAGACGTAAATGTTCTAGCAAAGTAGAATGAAGACGCTCTACTATGCCGTTTTCATTTGGAGCATATGCCAGAAGTTTGTGGTGATTTATTTTGTGTAGCCTCGTGAATTCCATGAATATTTGGTTTGTGAATTCAGGGCCACGATCAGTCACAACCGTCATGGGAACGCCATGATGAGTGCAGAACTGTAGAAGGGCCTGAACTACGCTAACAGCTGTTGCATCTCTGAGGTGGTATGCCTGGCCATATTTCGAAAAAGCATCAACGATGGTGAGATATTTCTGAGTCTCAACGCTCAGAAGATCTAGGTGGACTATTTCAAATGGTTTGGTAGGTGGTGGTACTAAGCAAAATTTTTGATGAACTGGCTTCCTGTCGTACTTACCTTGGCCACATACTGTGCACTCGTTTATATATTTAGTTATATAGTCTTTAAGTTTTGGCCAAAAGTATTTGCGAGACAAAGCTAGGTAGGTCTCATTTATTCCACGATGATTCGTCTTGCCTTCGTGATAGTTTCGAAGTATTTCTTGTTGTTTAAGGTAGTCTTTAACATTTTCTAGTTCTACTTTGGTCAAGACTAAGTCCATCGAAGAACTTTTGAACTTTTCCTGGATTATCGGAATTATCGAGTACATGGCAAGTGTAGGGTTAATAAGTATGCCGGTTTTCACTTTAGGGTTAATGTACGTTTTAATAGCCGTTACTACGTCTTCCTCCAAATTGGATTTACAAAGATAAATATTCGTTCTGGTATGATTTTCGAACGGTTTTGTAACGGTTGGTCTACTTCTGACATCATCGACTACTGTGAGAATTATCTGCCTACTAAATTTATTTAAAGGAAACTCAGATATAGGAATTTCTAGGATTGGGTTTTCTGCGTCTGTATGTACGGTCATTGTATTTGAATTAGAATGTACAGAATCAGAACGTGCTGTGAGAGTGTCTGAATTAGAATTGACTGTGATAGTGTCGGAATTATCATTTTGAGAATTTCTTCCCACTGAAGGTGGTCTTTCAGAGGTATTCACTACTAGAGAACTGGTTTCTTCGTTGTGTATTTCAATTCGGGATAAGGCATCAGCGTTTATGTTCTGCTTGCCCTGCTTATACATCACAGTGTAGTCATACTCGCTTAGTTTCAGTCTCCACCTCGTGAGACGGGAGTTGGTGTCTTTTAAATTCATAACCCATTGAAGTGGTCTATGATCGGTCATGATTTTGAACTTTCGACCGAATAGATAGGGTCGAAAATATTTCGTCGCCCACACTATAGCCAAAAGCTCCTTCTCGACTGTACTATAATTGATTTCACTGCTATTAAGGGTTCGTGATGCATAGGCTACTGGCTTATCAGAACCTATGGGGCCTTGTGAGAGTACAGCTCCAATGGCTAAATTAGAAGCATCGGTTGTGAGGACGAATTCTTTGTTGAAATCAGGGTACTGAAGTATGGGGTCGTTTGTTAAAAGTGTCTTACATTTTTCAAAACATTCTAAGTAATTTTGATCTAAAGTAACCTTTGAACCCTTTTTTAGACATTGTGTCATTGGCTTCGTAATTTTTGCAAAATCTGGTATGAATTTACGGTAATACCCGAGAAGTCCTAAAAATCTTTTTATTTCCGTAGGTGTTTTTGGTAGGGGATACTTTTGGATGGCAGATATCTTGTCCGGATTTGGTTTAATGCCATCTTTACTGATGACGTGACCTAGATAGGCAGTCTCAAGTTTGAGGAACTCGGACTTGTCCATTTGGATTTTAAAGTTGGACTCGCGTAGTTTTTTGAAGACCTTTTCGAGATTTACAATATGCTCTTGTAGGGACGTACTGAACACTATTATATCGTCTAGGTAAACTAGGCAAATAGTGTTCTGCAGGTCTCTTAGCACGTTGTCCATGACTCTCTGAAAAGTTGATGGACTGTTCTTGAGACCCATGGGCATTCTCAAGAATTCGAAATGCCCGTGTTCTACATTGAATGCCGTCTTCGGAATATCAGCGGCGTTCATTTGCACTTGGTAGAATCCGCTAGCCAAATCTAGTGTAGTAAAGTATTGGCAGTTTCCTAATTTGTCTAGGACGTCAGTAATGTTCGGTATCGGATATTTGTCATCCAAAGTTTTCTCGTTTAATTTCCGAAAATCTATAACTAAACGCCATTTCACCTTTCCAGACGCATCTGCTTTCTTCGGTACTACCCATATTGGTGAGCTCCACGCAGAGTCTGATGGTCGAATTATCCCTTGCTCTAGCATCTTAGTTATTTGATCTTGTACTTCTTGCCTATGTACGAAAGGATATCGGTAGCTCTTGGTGTACACGGGTACTTCGTCAGTGGTTTTAATGGAGTGCTTGATCTTATTATTGAATGTTAAATTTTCTCCTTCTAAATAGAACACGTCCGCGTATTGAGAACATAGTGATTTTAAATTGATGAGTTCTTCTTCGTTCAAATGATTCGTGCGCAAGCGTGACAAAACTTCTTTAACACGGTCTGACGGTTGCGTGATGCGCGTATATTCCTCGTTATAGATTTCGGCACGTACAGGGCGGTCTACAGAAAAAATTACGTCATTACGACTTGGGTTATAGATTTCTATAATCCCTCGGTTGTTACTAACAGTAGTCAAACATTCGGCTATTTCACAATTTGAAATAGTTTGCTCTGTTACTATGGCATCTCCGTCATGAACGTTAATCGGCAGTCTAATTAGTCGCTTACAACCGGCTGGTATTACTTCTTCGTATAGGTTCGCGTTTCGGGAATCATATACTTTTATAGGGTTCGCGGCATTTCGCGTATTTAGAGTTTTTGTCTTAAAATCTATGGTGGCTTCCCATTTATCTAGCAGATCTGATCCTATCAGCCCATCAAAATAGTCGTGAAATTTGTAGACGAAAAACGTGACGTCATCGTTATCTTTAAATTCCGCGAAACAGGGTAGCGTTATAGAATAATCACTACGAGTTACGGCATGTACATTGCAGACTTCAAAAGGATCGTAGTTTAAATTGAAATTACCAAAATGGTTATGTACTGCTTCGGGACTGATAAAGGATTGATTAGCTCCGGTATCTATCAAAAATTTAAGCGGTGGATCGCTGATTTGTATAAACGGGAGCTGACGTTGCGTTTGAAGGTTCACCTCTATTTTGGTTTTTCTAATTTCGAGGAATTCTGAAAATTTTCATTGGATGTTACAGGTATTTCCTCAATATTAGGAGTCACTTCAGCGTGCTCTTGGTATGAATGTGGGTCGGAATCAGTACAGTAGTATTCGACATACTGATCATGCTCACTGAATGGTTGAAAATCAGTGTAGTAGTCTTCGTTGTAGTTGTCGTATCCCAGGCAATCGTTAAAATTCATTTCCCTGGTTTTGAAATAATTGTTAGGGGGAGGATTGCCAGACTTGGTCCAGTCATGCCCCCTCATAAAAGATGTGGGTGGTAAATTACGCGGCACAAAATGACTCACTCCACTCATGGGACGCGGCTGTTGAAACTGAGGTGCCGGGTTGCGCTGCGGCATCCTAAATCCACTATTGGGGTTGTAATTAGGGGGTGCAGCACGGAATATCTGCATAGTGCGTGATGGACCTACCTGGTTTTGGTTGTGGAAATTGTGTCTCCACTGCGGTGCAAACGCCTGAGCAAATTGAGGCTTCGATGGTCCAGGCATGCTAAAACCTTGTTGCCTAGAGGGAGGCGCATATGAGTTTTGTACTGGCATTTTATATAGTACAGGAGGCTGAGGTCTCCTATCAGAAAGGTGCTCGTTACGCTGTTGAAGATATAATGTGCTTTGTTCTTCGTGTACAAACTCTAGCGCTTTTTCAATAGTGTCAGGCCTCATACATCTAATGCGTGACCCTAAGGGGTCTTTTAAGCCACGTAGATAGGCCTGCAACGTGAGTTTCCTATATAGGTCTCGTTTCGCTTCGAGGGTGGTTGGAATATTTTAATGTAACGTAACGTAAGTCATTAACGTGCTAAAAAGATTTTGACAACGCTCATAAAATTCCTGGGGAGTACTTTGTCCCTGCGTTAATAACGCTAAATCGTTGTAGAGAGCGGTCTCATCGCGCTGGTCAGAAAAGTTGTTAATCAGCGCTCCGCGTATTCCTTCCCAGGTGGTCGGGATCCCGTTAGAATTTATCAGGCGGGCGGCAGGCCCGGTTACTTTATTTAAAATCCCATTTAGCAAAGCTACCACTCTAAGTTCGTTCGTCGGCTCTTTGACTATAAATTCCGCAACTAACTGGTCACACAAATTAATGAATCTGGTCAAGACATTTACGTTCCCGTCAAATTCAGGCAATAATCGAAGAGCTTTAAAAATTTGGTCCAAATCTGCCATATTATCTACTTCCGGTTTCTCTGATTTAAAACTATTCACTTCCGGTATATTACAATATTTTAAACTATTCACCTCCGGTAAATTCGAATTACAACTATCGTCATATACTAATTCTCTATTTAAGTCTTGGGACCTAGATCTACTACTATTACTTGTACCCAAGTTCCGCGATTTTCTTGGAAAGAAAATTTTGATTTTTTTTCTATTACACACGCGATAAAAATTAAAGGATAAGGATAGCAAGTCACTAAAAGAATTAATGTACTCACAGTAAATGCATTTCGGCCTCTCTTGCTGTATCTATGTCTGGATACTCCTCGCGCTGGTCGACTTGTAGGTTCTGGTCCTGGAGTGGGGCTTGAAAACCACCAGAGCGGCTCCACAGGTGACGATCTTCGATTTTAGATGATCTTCAATCCTAGGAGGCGGCTCTCTAGGATCTTACCACGTCTGCGCCAATTACGTCTCGCAGCGAACGAGGGCGCAAAAAAAACCGAAATAGTAATAAACTAATTTATTTAAAATATTAAATTTAAAATATAATTAACTTAATTAGTCACAATCGTTCGATGGTTGAACCGAAAGTGAGGTGAATCATCTTCCGATCAGCGTCCCGATGTGCCACCCATCGATTCCATGTAACGGCAGCCCATTGTCAGCAATCTGCAGTTCCAGTGTTACGAAATGGTGGCTTGAGTCATCTTTGTATATTGGCTTCTTCTAGGTGCTAGCACATAACACGCGCACCTGTGACACAAAATTAACAGTATGAAGTTAGGCGCGTTATGAAAAAATGATGAGAGTGAAATTTTAAGATGCGCGCGCACCTGTGACACAAAATTAACAGTATGAAGCCGTCTGCTTAACCGCTCATTAAGTCTCGAAAAAAAAGCTACCAACAAAATAGGAATTGAACCTCGATATTAGTCGCGCATGTTGGTACGATTGAATAAATAATAAATATTTATAAAAATAACTAAATAAATTTAATGAAAACTTTTTGATAAAAATGAAAAGTGAATATTAAATTAAGAAATCAATAAAAATATTTAAAAAATGACCAACCTTAAATTCGATTTTTGAATTTATTATTAAATTTATTTTTAAAATATTAAAGAAGTATAACTTCTCACGCGCGTACATAAGTACACGCACCCATTTTATAAGTTATACTTCTTTAGGCGCGTTATGAAAAAATGATGAGAGTGAAATTTTAAGATGCGCGCGCACCTGTGACACAAAATTAACAGTATGAAGTTAGGCGCGTTATGAAAAAATGATGAGAGTGAAACTTTAAGATGCGCGCGCACCTGTGACACAAAATTAACAGTATGAAGTTAGGCGCGTTATGAAAAAATGATGAGAGTGAAATTTTAAGATGCGCGCGCACCTGTGACACAAAATTAACAGTATGAAGCCGTCTGCTTAACCGCTCATTAAGTCTCGAAAAAAAAGCTACCAACAAAATAGGAATTGAACCTCGATATTAGTCGCGCATGTTGGTACGATTGAATAAATAATAAATATTTATAAAAATAACTAAATAAATTTAATGAAAACTTTTTGATAAAAATGAAAAGTGAATATTAAATTAAGAAATCAATAAAAATATTTAAAAAATGACCAACCTTAAATTCGATTTTTGAATTTATTATTAAATTTATTTTTAAAATATTAAAGAAGTATAACTTCTCACGCGCGTACATAAGTACACGCACCCATTTTTGAAGTTATACTTCTTTAGGCGCGTTATGAAAAAATGATGAGAGTGAAATTTTAAGATGCGCGCGCACCTGTGACACAAAATTAACAGTATGAAGTTAGGCGCGTTATGAAAAAATGATGAGAGTGAAATTTTAAGATGCGCGCGCACCTGTGACACAAAATTAACAGTATGAAGCCGTCTGCTTAACCGCTCATTAAGTCTCGAAAAAAAAGCTACCAACAAAATAGGAATTGAACCTCGATATTAGTCGCGCATGTTGGTACGATTGAATAAATAATAAATATTTATAAAAATAACTAAATAATTTTAATGAAAACTTTTTGATAAAAATGAAAAGTGAATATTAAATTAAGAAATCAATAAAAATATTTAAAAAATGACCAACCTTAAATTCGATTTTTGAATTTATTATTAAATTTATTTTTAAAATATTAAAGAAGTATAACTTCTCACGCGCGTACATAAGTACACGCACCCATTTTTTTTTTTAGAAAAAGTTGGTTTTGTTTGTAAGGTAGGTTCACCCAATAAGGACCGGTTTCTTATAAGGGCCACCCTTTCAAAAACCCAGTTCCCAATGATAAATAGTAATCAAAACTCGTGTTGACGTTCCTTATTGACCAATCATATAAGAGCATTGGCATTATTTACATTTTACGCTGCCATTTTGTCAGTATGCTTGTCAATGTAGTACATATTACAATGCGTCGGTCGATTTATTATATTCCTTGGTGGCATTTTGAGTAAATTAAGTATTTCTTTTTGGTTTTTACAAGAAATTAATTTATGTAAAGCAACAATAAACATCTGCGCGTGGATTGTGAAGTTATGTAATTGAAAGCACGATTTTTTATGTAGATTTTTATTAGTTTTCTCCGGGATGCCGAAATGCCTAAGAAAGTCCACCTCCTTGTCGCCAATTAAAGGCCGGACCTTATAAGGTCTATGAATACTGTAAACTACTTGCTAGTCTTGTTATTACTAAATTTAACTACTTAATACCACATTTACACTTAACATCACAGATGTAACAGTACTCAGTCGTTTTAAGACTAGCAGCGACCATCGCCTGGTAAGAGCCACATTCAGCTACAACCTCGCCAAAGATCGAAATAGTATGATAATGACATCAAAACTAAAGTTTGACCCAATTGCCTATAAACACCTAAATGAAAAATTCCAAATAGATTTAAAAAACAAATTTGAAGGCCTCCAGGAACAAACCCAAAATGTTGGATCACTTAGTGAAGTACTTTCATCAATTATTCTGGAAACAACTAAAGAACACATAGGCACTCTGAATACCAAAGAAAATAAATTATCAGCAAATACTTCTGCTTTGCTAACTCAGCGAAGGGAAATGTATAACAATACCGGAACAGATTTTATAGAACTTCAAAAAATTAATAAACTCATACGAAAAGGAATAAAAAAGGATATAAGAACATATAACACAAAAATAATAACAGAAACTATAAAAAGCAATAGAGGTCCGAAAGTTTTTAGAAGAAAATTGAACAAATCCAGGTCTGAAATTACTAAACTAACAGATAATGCAGGTAAGACAGTTATGGATCGAGATGAAATAATAAAATTAGTCGAAGTTTTTTATACACAGCTTTATACGTCTACGGTAGCCGAACCACGTTCTCCAAGAGCCACTGATCCCAGAGCAGACCCAGTAGAGCACTACGACGAAAACGACCTACCTTCTATCACAGAAGATGAAGTCGAATTTGCTCTTTCTAAGATGAAGCATGGGAAAGCATCAGGAGAAGATGGGGTGTATGTTGAGATGTTGCAAGCGGGAGGTGCATCTATACTCAAACCACTCGCAACACTTTTTAATAAAGTACGTAAGGAAGGGATTTCGCCTCAAAATTGGAAAAACGCCACTGTAACGATCCTTCATAAAAAAGGCGATAAAGCCAAACTTAACAATTATAGGCCTATCAGCTTACTGTCGCAAGTATACAAATTATTTGCAAAAGTTCTGTGTAATAGGCTTACTAACTCTCTGGATTCCTGCCAACCTGTAGAACAAGCCGGCTTCCGGAGTGGATACTCGACCTTCGATCACATACACGCTGTCAAGCAATTGATGGAGAAGTGCAGAGAGTACAACCGGCCCTTGTGTTTTGCTTTTGTTGACTATGAAAAGGCTTTCGACAGTGTCGAACACTGGGCCGTGTTTCACTCTCTCCATCGTGGCGGGATTGACAAGCGTTATGTGGATCTACTCCGGGAGTTGTACAGGACGGCCACCATGCAAGTGCGCATGCATAGAATCACCGACCTCGTGCCCATCAACAGAGGTGTCCGACAGGGTGATACTCTCTCACCTAAATTGTTTACCAACCTTTTAGAGGATTTTATGAAGCTACTGGACTGGAGTGAGAGAGGGATTAATATTAATGGAAACCGTATGACGCACTTGCGTTTTGCTGACGACCTTATCATCCTAGCTGAGAACGTTGCAGATCTCCAGTGTATGCTCGAAGAGTTACACGAAGCATCCCTGGGAGTTGGCCTTCGGATGAACATGTTCAAGACCAAGATAATGACAAACCTACCATCACAGACACCTGCTGTTACAGTGGATGGCTGTGTCTTAGAGGTGGTGGACGAATATGTCTATCTTGGACACTGTTTATCCTTTGGCCAGGGCTCCCAGGTCAAAGAGATCGCTAGACGAATCCAGTTAGGATGGGCTGCTTTTGGGAAACTAAATGACGTATTCAAGTCAGAAATTCCTCAATGCCTTAAGACCAAAGTTTTCAATCAGTGCATCTTGCCTATTCTCACTTATGGTGCCGAGACATGGCCGCTCACGAAGGAGCACTTGCATAAGATCAAGGTAGCTCAAAGATCGATGGAGCGGGCCATGCTCGGTATTTCGCTCGTGGACCGAATTCCCAATGTCGAGATCCGGAGTAGGACGAAAGTCGTGGACGTGGGGGAACGGATCACGAAGCTGAAGTGGGGATGGGCAGGGCATTTGGCTAGGCGGGAAGATGGCAGGTGGACTAAAGCAGTAACAGAATGGTGGCCGAGAGAAGGACAGAGGCTTAGAGGCAGACCACCTGCCCGATGGTCGGACGACGTCATCAAAGTGGCAGGGAGACAGTGGATTCGCCTGGCACAGGACCGGAAAGAGTGGCGTGCACATGAGGAGGCCTATACCCAGCAGTGGGTTGATGTTGGCTGATATAGAATAGATAGAATACCACATTTTGTTAATAATTATTTATTACTTTGTAGGAAAAGGTATGGTTTTTTAAAACATTTTTCCAAAAAAATAATACTCAATATTTTTTTTATTATACTCGAATAAAATATGGAACCACTAAAAAGGACGGAATATCAACATAGACATTTACGAAATAGAAATGTCACTGATTTTCCTGAATTCATTCGGTCCATTTACTTGATACATTATGTTACTATTTGATAGTCAATATAAGGTCCACTGCCAAAAATGTGATTTCTCTTCCCTTAATAAGGCCCAAAAGCTGTGACTGATAATATACCTAAATCGTATTATTTTGAAGCTACATAACAATACAAAACTAAACTGTGTTTTATTGAAATACATAATTAAATGTTGTTATACTGCATTTAAGTTTTTATAGTTTTAATAAAGACCACCACATCAATTTTTATTAATTTATAGATTAATCTTTCGGGAATGATAAAAATAACTGTAACTGTATCTCACAAAATTGAAATAAAGTAAAGTAGTTTTAGAAACACTTACAGTAAAGAAATGGGCCTTATTGAGATCACCTGTTTTTAATAAGGTCCATTGACAAGTTTTTTTTAAACTATTGTCATTAATTTACTTTTGATAAATGATTTTTGCCCAATGTTTCTAGTTCAAATATGAGCAATTACTATATTTTAGTTGTTTTTTCAGTTGAAACGCTTCTTAAATCAGATTTATAAGGATTTGTAAAAACGTGGTCCTTATTGGGTGAACCTACCTTACTACTAAAATACTGCATTATGAGCTTTTTTAGTGTTGTTTCACAAAATGACACGTGTTCGTCGAGTGCATT
This sequence comes from Hylaea fasciaria, assembly GCA_905147375.1. Classification (NCBI taxonomy): domain Eukaryota; kingdom Metazoa; phylum Arthropoda; class Insecta; order Lepidoptera; family Geometridae; genus Hylaea; species Hylaea fasciaria. The sequence continues at coordinate 1,327,548 of LR990194.1, forward strand.
TATAAATTACGTTATAATAATTTATAAGACTAAAGTAAAGTGCACACACCAATGTCACCAATACATTGAGTCAAGTTGCTAAAATACACAAATAGGTACTTACTAAATAATGTATTACGATACGCGCGGTCGTAGTATAGTATAAACATGCGGAGTGAAGTTAGGGTCGCCCGAGCGAAGCGAGGGTGCTAAACGCGGTGCTAGGACCTGTGTCGATCGCTCATTTCACACGACCCGGGTGTTTCGCGTCTCCTTACTCCAACGATCGAATTAAAAGACCCTATCTTTTAACCCATAGGTCTTCCCGCGATTAAATAAGTTTGAACTTTATCATGATAGAAATACAGTTAACTTTAATTCTGGCAGCGTCGAGTCAATCGATTTTTCGGGTCGTCGGGTGTTTTTGTGTTTAAATAAGTTTGAACCTTATCGTGATAGCAATAAAGTCACTTTAACTCTGGCAGCGTCAAGTCAATCGTTTTTTCGGGTCGTCGGGTGTTTATGTGCTTAAATAAGTTTGAACCTTATTTTGATAGAGCTAAATACAGTCACTTTAACTCTGGCAGCGTCTAGTCAATCGTTTTTTCGGGTCGTCAGGTGTTAACGCACTTAGATAAGTTTGAACCTTATGGTGATGAATATACAGTCACTTTAACTCTGGCGGCGGCGAGTCAATCAAACGATAGACACTTGCTGCGAAAAACGATCGTATCTTTCCTGCCGGGGTCGCGATCGAATCGAAACACCTCTATCGCTCGCGATCGACACACGACTACTATGAAAGTGTGGTTTCGGTCGAGCGCGCTTATAAGAGTACTTTACAGGTTGAAAGTATCTTCTTTTGTTTCCTTTGAATCTGTGAAATTACTAGATTTTACACAGCTACGCTGAGTCACTAACTTCACGTCGGTGTAATTATAGGCTGTTTTGAACACCGCAAAGCGTGACCGAAGTGGAGGGGCTTTAAAAGCATAATTTTTACCAACAAATTATTTCGTCAGTGTACAGCTAAGCCGAGAATCTTCGCATCGCAAGCTGCCGAGTCGTTCCTCAGCGGATCCAATGCAAACTACCTGAAAACACAGTACTTGGACTGGGCCGAATCTCAAGTCGTTGTTGATTCTGTACGCCTCAGTGGTGGATTTACATATTTCCCAAGTATATAATAGGCTGTCGAATTTTTGTCGCCATTCCCTTGGTAACGTTGAATGTACAATGAAAGGGAAGAAGGAAAAGCCGTCGGAAAGATATCTTATGGTCTTCGAAGAGAGATCTACGCTTTCAAAAACCGTCTTACAGAATTATTTACGTTTTCTGTAATATTGGTATTTTATTTTCATAACGTCAAGTAGGTATAGGTATATATACATAATCGGTGCTTCCGGATTGTGTCTAACAATCTCGTGCAGAATCTCGATGTCGCCGCTAATTCCTATTGGGGTGTTTTTACCTTATCGGATTTTAAAATATCATGATAATAATAATAGTAATATTAAGATAAGGCGGCCCTGTAGAATTTTCGTCTACGATAACTTAGCTTGCCCTCCAATATTCTTTTAGAATGTAGAACTTTTTAAGTCAAAGATAAATAATATAAAGTCTTGCATTTCAATGTTTTTAATATGAAGTAGGTAGGTATAGGTATAGAACTGAAATAGTGTCATTCCTCTAAGACTATAATATCCATAGAGTTATCTGCCGGGATGATAATATATTCCATACGATATTTTTTTCTTTTTAGTAGGTATTCTTGAATGTGTTGACTATTTAATCTGGTATAAATATGGATTATAACAATACGTTAACTGTATGTATTATTTTAGTTACATGCTCAATTCAAAAGATTTAGCTGTGATCATTGGAAAAGATAACCATTAAAAACTATTATAATTATTTGAGTGTAATTATTGTTCAAGCTAATATGGTGGCTGTGATATTTCATATTATTATATAATATTTTTATGTTGGTGTGCGATTGAAAATAATAATAAAGATTGACTAAATATTAATTGTGTGTTTACTTAGGCCAAGCAGCCAATTAAGTTACACGATGTTGCACCAAACATCGAGATCAGCCGTGTAGACGTGAAAATGTAACCAACATTCAGAGTTGTTTTTGTATAATGTGCGGGTAGGTAAGTGTTAAGTTGGAGCACTAAGCGGCTAGCGTATATTATTCTTGAAGAGAATAAATGCATGCCCATCTATTACTCTCTCCCCGGTCTCTGTAATGAATATGAAGTAGTCCACCCGCGCCCTCTCGAACGGAAACTCGTAAGGGAATTTTTCCGTCGGCAACGTCATGTTCATGAAGCGTATCTCCCTCTGCGAAATAGGCGGAAATGAGGTTAGTACTACCTAGTCTCTCACTCGTGGTGGTCTGCGCTTTAGCAGTCGGGACACCAAGTTATTTACAACAAACTTGTACGCGTGCCATTCAAATCACCCGCCTGATGATAAAGCTGAGAATAGCGTGGCGAGTGCAGGTCCACGCAGTGTCGACTCGTTCCTCGCTTCGCGTGCAGCAAGTGGTGCCTGCCCGACGCGGAGCGGACGGCACTCAGTGAATTCACACCACAGAAAACGGCCCGCGCGTTACCGCGACTGATTATAATTACTCTTTTTTTTTGTATTTTGCGTGTCCTACTGTTTTATATTTATATATTTACGTGTGTCTTATATACCTTTTACCTATAGTTGTACCTGTAGTAGTGTAGTATAGTTATTACAGCTGTTCTTAAACATTTGCGAACCGAAAACGCGCCAGCCGGGCAATAACATTAAAAACTATGGTTCTTACCTGAGAAATCGGGCACTTAATACCGTAGGAGGCCATCAAGCGTCCAATATATAACAAGTCGTTATTGAGCAGGTCGCACACTTTGGCACTGATCTCCACGAACGACCTCCTGTACTCATTGTGCAAGTACTCATAGAATATCATATGACACTGCAACAATACTTATTATATAATGATTAGGTAGAGCAACGAGGTGGGTATACAATACCAGATCTAGGTATATGATCGGAGGTGTAATAGTACTTTTTTCTTGTAGCAATTATAGTCTCTTACTATAAGCTTACAAGTGTTTAATGCAAAAGTTTAGAAATTAGTCAGGGCGGTTCGCAAGCAAACACTGGATACTGCACGAGTGGTGGTGCGCTAAAAAGATGTCATTACCATGGGTGATTTCATAGACGATGACGTTATATATTATTTTCAATTGTGACAGACTTTGCCGTTTTAATGTAAATTAGCCCTTACTGAAACGTTGTTACCCCAAGTGTGGTATTTCGTTGTTTCGAGGTTCACGTAGTAGTCGCTCTTCCGGCCGTACCGTTTGATGGTCCAGCTGATGTTCCCAATATACTTGGGATTTTTATAAGTGATATTCAGTTTTTGAGGGATAATTTTTAAACTCTGAAATAACCGAGATAATCTTGAATAGTAAAATTCATGCAATTGTACAAGAAATGGGGGGAATAGTTCGTAAATCCCCCCCCCCCACATATCTATGAATGTAAGTATGTAGATTTTTAGATATTACGAGCTATCCGTTTATAAATACAAGTAAAAGGTACATAATAATCATCACCTGTACGCGAGGAACATCAACATATACGAAGATAAGCGCTGTAACGACAATGATAAGCGATGTACGAACCATTTCATGAGTAAACTGAAAAATAAACGGGTTTAGGTTATGATTATTTTAACGATATGAATATAAGATGGTAACTTATAATTATGATGAACTGTAATTCTCACAAAAATAATCGTTCGTATCTGAGTAAGAGATACCGTGTATACTGACAGAGCTGTATTAGAAAAGAGTAACGAATACAAAAATTTGTGCATATTTATATGATCTCACTCGACTAATTAGCCGATTATATTATTACCTATAATATGGGATGACTGTTCTGCGTTTTTATTTTTAGATTAGCTTAACTACCCTGACGTTTTTAAATAAAAAGAGCGTGGATACGATGTTTCACGGACAGATAACTAGCAAAACAAAGTATAGTATAGGTACCTACTTTAAGAACGGAGTTACAAAACTGTAATTTCAACAGCCGTACATCATTATATTAATCTAAATAATAAAATAACGCTCTGTAAGGTATGAGTAAAAAAGCTTGCATGATGCTGAAATGAGCATGCATTAGGGGCCGTCCATTAATCACGTGATGTTTTTTCATCATTTTTTAGGTCCCCCCCTCCCCCTTGGTACGTATTATCAACAATGATGTTACAGAGTAAAACACAATCACGTGTATTTATTAGTAACTGCAAAGAATGTTACAATTTTTAGAATAATGTCTTGAAATCCAGGTATGAGTACAATTTTATAATCTAATATACAATATCGTGACTTATGTAAAGGTAGGTAAGTAAAAAATAAATTGCCAGCAATCATGGTATTTTATGCAGTAGATTACACTTTGGTTAGTTTAGTTAGTTAGGTTAGTTATACTTTAGATAGGTAGGTACTTAGATTATACTACTTATTCTGAGATATGACACTTCTTTTTACAATAACATTTGGCAATAATTGCTATCAAACAGCCTGTATAATACAAATTACTCACATTTTATCATGAAAAGGTGAATGATTGGTATCTGGTAGGTACCTACATTTCCTGTGTCGAACGGGACAAATACGTCACCTTGTAATAAAGAGGAGATTCGAGATTATAAATTATATATTGTTCTATAATTATGGCTTATTTTAATACGAGTATGCCTACATTGAATGTGAATATTTTATAAATATACACATTTTCCTGTGTTTTGTGAAGTACCTAAGTACCTACGAGTACATACATTTACTAAAAATGCATCTTATCTTACTAATATTATAAAGCCGAAAGTTTGTGAGTGTGTGTGTGTGTATGTGTGTATGTTTGTTAGCTCTTCACGCTCAAACGGCTGGACCGATTTCGATGAAATTTGGTATAGGGATAGATTGGACCTACGAGACGGACATAGGCTATCTTTTGTCTCAAAAAATAATCTCGAAGGGGATGAAATAGGGGTTGAAAGTTTGTATGGGTAATTAATAATTCTTCAAGTTAGGAATCTGAAAATTTATATTTAGGCTTTAGGTAGAAGATAAAGAAATACGGGTTTCAGCTTTTGTCCAAAATCATCCCTTAAGGGGGCAAAGCAAGGGGTTGAAATTATGAGGTATATCTTTAGATGCACCCCCTACGGACCACAATAAACGGCTGAACGGATTGTTATTTAAAGGGGGAGAGTGCGAGGGAGGGGGAGAGTGGGGGGAGAGTGCGAGGGAGGGGGAGAGTGGGGGAAAGGGGGAGTAGATGGTAGAGTGGGGGAGAAAGAGGGAATAGTGGGGTAGAAAGAGGGGAGAGTGGGGGGGAGAAAGAGGGTAGAGTGGGGAGAAAGAGAGTGGAGAGCGGGGAGAAAGAGGGGAGAGTGGGAGGAGAAAGAGGGGAGAGTGGGGGAGAAAGAGGGAGAAAGAGGGGATAAAGAGGGGGAGTGGGGGGAGAAAGAGGGGAGAGTGGGGGAGAAAGAGGGCAGTGTGGGGGGAGAAAGAGTGGAGAGTGGGGGAGAAAGAGGGGAGAGTGAGGGTAGAATGAGGGGAGAGTGGGGGGAAATAGGGGAGTAGGGGAAGAGGGGAGAGTGGGGAGAAATAGGGGAGGGGGGGAAGAGGGGAGAGTGGGGGGAGATAATTTGGTTTACAGATAGGTTATCTTCCAACTTAGGACATAGGCTACGAACATATTATTAATTCATCATCATAATCATCGCCGTTTGCCATCAATGCGATAAAACACCCAATGTGCGTAAAATTTCGTACCTAGATAGGTTATCCCGCAACTTACGACTTAGGCTTTAATTCATCACCGTCACCGTTTTGCATCAGTGCAATAAAAACTGTGCAAAACTACCCCATTGGCTTGAAATTTGGTATTTTGATAACTTATATACCAACTTACACAATACACAGTGGGCTAAACTGTGAAATAGTACCTTAATTTGCACGAAATGTTGTATGCAGATAGTTTAGAGACACAATATAGGCTACAAGTCATCATCATCATCACTGTTTTCCTGTCCATCAGTGCAATAATAACTGAGAAAAACGACCTAACTTCAGTATTTTCTCTGACACAATGTTACAAGTCGTATCTAACAGCCACCGCCCTATAGGTTTTATAATGTGAAACGCGGGTGAAACCGCGGGGCGCAGCTAGTCATAACATAAAATTGTATTTGGTCACATCTCGGTTACATATACTTACCTACTTGGTTTTGTGCTAAATAACTTTGATATAAAAAAAAAAACATCAAAAACATTTAAATGTGAAATGAGAGCCAAGTTCAATATTAGTAGGTAGGATATACCTATTGGTTGTTGGCAGCTACAAAAGAAGTGAGATCTAAATGGGTGCCAAGTTCAATGGTCACTATGGTCAGTCCTGTAATGTATTTGGAACATAAAATATCGTTTCTTCTTTTAACTGACTCCGATATTAATAATTGGGCATGTAATAAAAAAATAAAATAAAAATAAAAAAGCCTTTTATTTCATGCAATAAGTAAATACCTACATTAAAGTTTAAAATTTATAGAGAGCATGCATGAACTTTCAATTTGAATAATGATGCATGAATTTATCTTTTTCTATGCAGACATGAATGAAGAAGCTGATTCGAACGTGCTTGAGACGCGAAAAGAAGTTAGATGGGATAGCTCTACTAGCAGCTCTACTCATGCACGATTGAAAGTAGAACTTTTTACAGCTACGTATTTAGAACTTTTTTGAATCTCCGGCTCTACTTTATTTTCTAGCATTGACTTCTTGACACAGTCATGTAAGTTAATTTCCATTTTTAGAGGTCCGTATCCAAATGGTATAACGGGACCCTATTATAAGACTCCGCTGTCCGTCCGTCTGTCTGTTTGTCTGTCTGTGTGTACGACTATCACCAGGCTATATCTCATGGACCGTGATAGTGAGGCAGATGAAATTTTCACAGATTATCTACTTCTTTTGCCGCTATAGGAACAAATATACTGAAAAACAATAAAATAAATATTTAAGGGGGCTCTCATACAACAAACTGATTTACTTTTTGCCGTTTTTATGGATCAGGGTACGGAACACTTCGTGCGCGACTCAGGCCGTTTTTTCATATCGCTGACAATAATTGAAATGTGATTGAAATCATAGTACCTAATCAATATCCATAGATCATACCGTAGAGAAAATAAATACTGATCATAATCATACACTTATATCATGTTATTTCTACGGAACCCTTCATGGGCGAGTCCGACTCGCACTTGGCCGCTTTTGTCATATTGTAATGATACATTTTTATAAACAAAGCATATTTTTACTCAACTAAATCCAAATCAAATAATTTAAATGTAAACATTTCTTAGGATTAGACGAATTCGATAGTTAGGTAATTGCTTATTCATAAATAAGGGATGTGCAAAACCTGCTGAGTGATTTACAACATTATACATTATTTCAGATTCAGATTCAGAAATTATGTCCCTAACCCGATCTTTGCAACTTCTCAAAATTGCACACAAATCAATCCCAATATGTGGACCTCCAGTAAGTATGGAAATGGAACTATATAAAGTACTGCCACTTTCTATTTCTTCAATTTTGTCAGTTTCAGTCAAAAATAACGAATAGGTAAGTAGAAATTAAGCCACTATGTCCACGCAGTGTGTCGATCGGCGAATTGACGATTGCAACTTCTTTGCGATAATGACAAGGTACATACTAAATATTAAAAGTACCTACTGTTTGTCCCCGTCGAACGGGGGTACAAGGCGGGGACAACGGAACTACATCTACTCGATAAATACCTAAACACGATGCCAGCAAAAGCATTAAGTATGTCCAATTGAATTTGGATGTGGAAGATACTACTCTCAATATAGGTACATAATTGCTTATCGGCTTCTAGGTTATGTGGTAGGTATACAGTGGCAATCGCAGACACACTACACAGTGGCTCAGTAACTGTAGGTAAGTACTTAGTACGCGAGAAAAAAACAGAGATATTTATTCGTTTTATTGGCCCATTGGGAGCTGTAGATGAACTATTCTATGTTGATTCTTAATAACAATATGATACCACCATTTTTAAAGCTATGTCAGGTGTTTCGGAAAAAAGTGATCCACTGTTCACCACATGACCCTACCTATAGCAGAATGGTAATTTAAATTCAACTTATAACAGCAAATATATACCTACAATTCGTCAGTGTACAGCTAAGCCGAGAATCTTCGCATCGACTGCTGCCGAGTCGTTCCTCAGCGGCTCCAATGCCAACTTCCTGGAAGCACAGTACTTGGACTGGGCCAAATCTCAAGGCGGGATTGATTCTGTAAGCTTAATCTGTTATTGCATACTCTCATACCTAGATAGAAAATATGAGGATAAGTCTATCCCCAAGCATACAAACATATAATGAAATTTGGTACTTATACGAGTAGGTACACAGCAAGAGAGTTTTATCATCTTACGTACCCAAGTTACGCACCGCCATTCGTAAGATTTATTATATAATTATTATACGAGTAGCTCTTAAATCATTTTGGATGGTGGAGGTTACACATCTTACTGTATATTTTTTCAGTCCTGGGACAAGTTTTACGACAGTATCGGTGGTGGAAGTTTGCAGATAGACGAATTCGAAAATGAGTTTGCTCCTAAAACAGCCTCCAGTGAGGGTATTATATTATTTATTTATTTATTTATTTACTTTAGCACACAAATACAATTATTTGGCACAAGGAGGACTTAATGCTAGGTAGCATTCTCATTATGTTCATATTGTAAAGTAAACGGTGCTCCAGGTTTGTGGCTAAAAATGCCGTGCAAAATATCGGTACTGCCGCTAACTCCTATTGGAGTACTATTGTTTACACCTACCTGATTATAATTACCATTAAAATAGGAAACATCGCGATCACGCTACATTGCTAGATCATGACCTCGTAACTAGAAATCTCTGTATCTAGAAAATTTAACAGTCTTAATAGTGAATATAATGACCCATTATCGTCTCTGTTCTTATTTTTGACTGAAGCCAATATCTATATTACAGGTCAACAAAGTAGTAAGAGTGATAATTGTGCCCAAGAAAAGGAGAAAGAGAGGTTAAGGTTGCATTTAGCCGTCCAGAACCTGATAAGGAGTTATCAAGTAAGTTACATAACTAGACACAGATTTCCTGAAAAAAGATAGAGCTGCCACTCAGCTTTTAATCACTTAAAGAATTGTCACCTCCATGATTTTTGTAGATAATTATAAGAAAGTAACGCATTGTTTAAGGGTGTAAAGCCTCGCGATACGTTGTTGCTTACCGTGGTGATTTATCTGTGACACACAGTAGTAGTATGTAACGCATGCCGCATATATTCTAAAATTGAATCGGACGAACGTGTGGGCAGCGGCAGTATCTTAACGGGGCATAACTAGCAGCGTATGGTACCAGGCTCGCGGGCACCTCGTGGCCAAGATCGACCCCCTGGAGCTGAGCATTCCCGCGCGGTACATCCCCAAGTTCGAGAAGACGCCCACGTCCGCGATGGGCCTGGAAAGTCTGGTGGTGGCGCGAGAACTCGGCACTATTCTGTGTTAGACTTTGCGTTACCTCTTTGACAACCGCAGTGAACTGAATTTGTGGAAACATTTTACAACATGACTCTTCAAGTTCGTATTCTTGCTAACTTAGCAGCACATTGATAGACAGATTGTCGAACGAAATTATGCTGGAAATTGTATTCTTAATATGGCGGCTGGTTTATCTAATGCCAATAATTTTACTAATGTAATAGAATATTGACTTGGCACTACCAGCCAGGGCACAATTACTATAAACGATCTCAAATGTGAATATCCAGTGAGAAGAGTCAAACGCAAGGTAAAGGTAAGGCAATAAAAAACACATAATATGCAAGAAAGAGAGTGAAAAAACAATCTATTTCACAGGTGAGAAGCACATGGACATGGTCTTTGAGTTGCCTGAGAGGACGTTCATCGGTGGAAAGGAAAAAGAGCTTACATTGAGGCACGTCATGTATAGTTACAGGGCTAATTTACCTAATGCATTATTTGCATATATATTGCATACACTCGATCAGTTTACCGGAACATACTCGAAATGCACTTATTTTGTGCTTGGCAGTTTAGCGTGTAATTTCGGATTTGAAGATTCAGATCAAAAGCAAACCATGTAGGTACTAGATTAGGCTAAACGCTATGTCATAACTATCCAGGTGCGCAATTTTTGCGATTCACTGAACATCAGGTACCTACCAGAGAAATAATACTACCAATATTAGAAGAGTCGGTATTCAGTACTGACCGTGGATGATCCATATCCTTCAATATTTATTATTATTTATTTTATTTTATTGTATATTATTATGGGGGACTTACAGCCATCATACCAAACTAGATAGTTACAGCCAGGCTGACAAACCTACAGAAGCAGTAAAAAAAAATACAGAGTGAGAAAATGAATACAGAAAGAGATAGACAAACAGGTATAGCGATATATAAGCGAACAAACATAGTCTCGACCACTAAGAGTATACAAACGTGTGCAATAATTAATAATACAAATAAATACAATATAATACACTACAATACGCGTATACAATATCACGTATTCGTACACAATATCATGACTCCCGTCTGTGCAGAGAGATCATCCGACGCCTGGAGTACTGCTACTGCGGCTCCATCGGCGCCGAATACATGCACCTGTTCGACTTGGATGCGATCCAGTACATCCGCGAGCGTATGGAGACTCCAGGCTCCTTCGACAAGACCGTCGAGGAGAAGAAGCTCATCATGAGGCGGTTGACTAAAGCCGTTTTGTTAGTACACGCCGGTGCAGTATTAAGCAGTAATAAACTGAAGCGGGACTCATGAGCATGCGCCGTGCGCGAGATATTGTTGGAAAACTATGCAACCACGTGTCGTTTAGTTTTGAAAACATATGTGGTTTGCCCAAATTAAAGCAGCTTACTGACAACCTCATGTAAATCCGTTTGCTTTGGAAGATTACAGTTACATACAGTGCTATAATTATTAGTGCTATTATATACTTTACTAACTGCGCCCCGCGGTATTACCCGCTGTTATCCAAGGTGTTAGCTAGAGCCATACCAAATTTCATCAAAATTGGTCCAGTCGTTTGAGCGTGAAGAACTAACAAACACATAAACACACAAACTTTCATATTTATAATATGAAATAAGAAGTAAGATTAGTAAGATAGTTTATTTCAAACTGCAGCTTAGAGAAATTTTTCGCGACAAAATGGCCGGCGGAGAAACGTTTCGGCCTCGAGGGGGGAGAGAGCATGATCGTGATGTTGGAGGAAATCGTCGACACCAGCACCAAGTTCGGAATAGAGTCCATCGTCATGGCCATGCAGCACAGAGGTTCGTTTATATCTCTACTATCTGCACCCCTATAATAGCAGCCTATAATGTCCATCCAGAGTAGTAGCTCCCTCCATACCAAATTTCATCAAAATTGATCCATCCGTTTGACCGTGAAGAGGTAACAAACATACAAAAGACACAAACTTTCGCCTGTGTAATATTAGTAGAAAGTAGGATTAGTAGGATTAGCTGTTGACGACGACTTCGCCAACGCCAACTACATTAATATCGCGATAAAATAACATAATAATTATTATGTCCTTCTCCAAACCCCAACCTATCTCCGTACCAAATGTCATTACGATCCGTTACGATCCGTTTAGCCGTAGTCGTGACAAGGTAACAAAAAAAAACAGAATTAATTTCGCATTCATGGTATGGAAGTATATGAATGGTAAGATCCATATAAACCACTTTATTGTACTGTGTTTGTCACCAGGGCGGTTAAATATGCTGGTTAACGTGTGCCGGAAACAGCTGAACGAAATTTTCGCCCAATTCAAGCCCTTGGAGCCCATGGAGCCGGTGAGTTACCGGTTCCGAAAAGTGCATTCTTAGATTTTGGTATACAAAAGACTTCAACGCGTGCTTATTTTGAAAATTGAATTTATAGGATCATTTTCGTATAAATTAGCCGTTGCCCACGACTTCGTTCACAGTGGGTATTCTTTATATCTATATAAGAAGATACAATCCTTACTATATGGCATATTTGGGCCTTGGGCACCCGTAGCCTACTAATAGTTCAGTTTCGGCTCGTTTGATTTAGATGTACGCATATCATTGCAAGTAAAACTACTACTTACTACTTACTACTTTAGGCGTATCTGAACTTGTCCAGGGATCCGGAGACATCAAGTACCACCTGGGCACGTACATCCACCGCTTCATCCGGCGAACCAACAAGTACATCAAGGTGTCGATGAGCGCCAACCCCTCTCACTTGGAAGTGGTGTCTCCCGTGGTCATCGGCAAGACCAAGGCGGAGCAGTACTGGAGAGGAGACCTCGTCGGGGAAAAGGTATGTCTTCGCGGGCTGAAGGCGGTCTCGTGTCAACCACTGCATATACCTCATGATTTCGCCCCTTTATTGCCACCTGAAACCCGTATTTATTTATATCTTACAAAAATCCTATATAAGAATTTTCAGATCCCTAACTTGAGGAATTAGACTATTAACACATACGGGTATGCGTAGGTGATGGCAATAGTGATGCACGGAGACGCGGCGTTCGCGGGCCAGGGCGTGGTGTTCGAGACGATGAACCTGAACATCCTGCCCGCGTACACCACGCACGGCTGCCTGCACATCGTGTGCAACAACCAGATCGGGTATACGACCGACCCGCGGTTCGCGAGGAGCTCGCCTTACTGCTCCGGTGAGACCTACGACCAATACGCTTGATAGACATCTCCAAAAAAAAATTAAGTTAATTATTGAAATGTATTATTGACCCAAAAAAGGTTTTTAAAACACCTGCTCAGCTTTACAATCTGATGAATAACAAAAGCGCAGTTTTACTGGCATACGCCTGGTTTCTGAATCCCTAGTCAACTTTGACCGACCGATGAGTGTATGCTGTCTTTGTCATTTGCTTAGTGTCAGATAGAGATTAGGATAGACTTATCAGTACCCCTAGTGTGAGTTTTTACGAGCTCGACATAGTACGCGTCAACTAGCGCTTTGTATGAAGATGTTTCGTTTATAAACGCGCCGGCCGAGCGTCGTACAGGATCTTCATACAAAAGCGCTAGTTGACGCGTACTTATGTCGAGCTCGTAAAAACTCATACTAGGGGTACTGTCGTTGAAAGTGTTCCATCCGTGTGCAGACGTGGCGAAGTGCGTAAACGCGCCCGTCCTACACGTGAACGGCGACGACGCGGAGGCGGTGTCGCACGTGGCGCGCGTCGCCATCGAGTTCCGCTGCAAGTTCAAGAACGACGTGGTGCTGGACCTGGTGTGCTACCGCCGCCACGGGCACAGCGAGGAGGACGAGCCCATGTTCACGCAGCCGCTCATGTACAAGAAGATCCGGACCATGCCCACCGGTCAGTTCTCGTCTCTACTACTCTTTACTCAGTGTTCCGAATGCTCATGCTCCAATACAGGGGTTCAACATGAATGAGGATGTCGCGAAGATAACACCAACAATATTCTATACTCGTCTAAAACTTAACGTATAATATTTAGGTTTCTATAAATCCCAGCTGTTCAGATGTTCAGCTAATCTCATCCAGGCTTCGACGCTCTTTGTCCGCCGTTTGTAGCATGTTGTCACTGCATACTGCCTGCAGGTGTTCTTCACTTTCACTTCTGTCTCCTTTCATTTATTTACTTATCGACACTACATCTTGTTTTCTTTTGCTTAAGTGGTGCGCCCGACACTAACAGTCTTACTACAAAAGTTTAAGGACAGATTCCTCAGGATCGTCCTATAGGTGGCTCCATTTTAAACGATGAATGAAAACTTCTTCTTCTTCTTCGTGGAGAAATTATTTTTACAAATCTGTTCAACTCTGGTCTGTTGTGGTAAGACCGTAAGGGTTACGTGATAGAAATCACCATGACCACAGTATTATTAGTAAGTTCTGTTTAAACAGTGGATTTGATATACGCCAACTTCCTCAAGACTGAGGGTCTGGTGACTGACAGCGATATCAAAGGATGGGAGAAGGAATACATGGACACGCTGAACAAGCACTTCGAGCTGGCCAAGAAGATCACCAAGCTCAGCATCATGGCCTGGATCGACACACCCTGGACGGGCTTCTTCGAGGCCACGGACCCTAATAAGGTAGGTACTTAGGTCTTCTTTTAGGTTGCGAGTAGGTCCAAGTAATGTCGGACTTTTTAAATGAGGGTAGGATGTAAATAACCAATTTTGGCATGGTATCCAATTTTATCATTTTGGCTTCCTTGCCCGTAATACTTTACACTCTTTATTCGTATTTTTGTTTCTGCCACCATACCCTGAGATTAGCTATTTCGATAGAAACATCGCGGTGACAATATGTGTCTGCTAATCATCCAGATCTAACTGTGCAGAATGCGCCATCCAGGCTCTAATTAAATTCAATGTACCTACTTAAAATTTGTGTAGTTTTTTCACTTATTCCATCACTACCACGATCATATCAATGTACAGATCAAAGAAACGGGCATCAGCCAGACGACCATCAACACGATCGCCAAGCACTTCAGCACGCCTCCGGAGACCTGGGCCTTCGAGCTGCACAAGGGCATCCACAGGATATTGGCCAACAGGGAGAAAATGGTAAATGTTGCACTTGACACAGGTGAAGGGAATGTTCCTCCCTATTATACCTAATGTGTTTCATTATATGGGTTATCACTAAATGGGTTTCATTATATCGATTGATCAAACTTACGCAGTGTTTTGTAACCATCAATGAGATGATGTTAACTTAATTGGTAACCACACTTCGCCTGGAATATCCTTCAAGGACTGCAGCCAGAAATTGTATTTACATATTATACATAGTCCCATATCAATAGTGTCACACAAACGATATCAGGTGAAAGAAGGCATAGCTGACTGGGCCATGGGTGAGGCGCTGGCATACGGGTCACTGCTGCGAGATATGGTACACATACGGTTCACCGGCGAAGACGTCGAGAGAGGCACCATGGCTCACAGGTGACCCCTGCAATTTATTGTTGTGTTTTATCATTTATTCTTACTAGTCCCCCCACTACAGGGCAAAACCTTCTATTCCTTAAGTTTTTTTGCTAAAATCCGTATAAGTAATAGGACACTGCGGTCCAAAACAACCTTTTTGACGTTAGCCAGTAAGCCGAAAACTGTACGCTGGGTCGGTCACGTCTTCGGCAAGGCGAAGGAGTTGTGAAATAAGCAGTGAGCCCCAACAAGAAACATTTTTTAGATTAAACATTTACCATCTCATCTGATCGCACGGCCTGGTTGCAGGCACCACGTGCTGCACCACCAGGGCGTGGACGGCGCGCGGTACCGCGTGCTGGACGGACTCTACCCTGACCAGGCGCGCTACGAGCTGCACAACAGCTCGCTCTGTGAATTCGGTGATACAGATCTGTTGACTTGCACGGAACCTTCAGACGCTTTACAAGCGTCTGAACTGACTCGAAATGACGCAAGTCTAATAAAAAGTGTCCAGATACAGTTGGTGATATTAGGCGGCTTCTTTTTAGAGATTCTTCTAGTTTTTATTTTATAAACTACTGTTGGGTCCGAAATAATGTTACTTGTCAAAACTGAATTTATGTATCTAGGTATAATAGTACATTACGATACTAGCTGTCTAAGTAGTATATTAATACACGGCGGCGTGAAGTTAGCGCCCGAGCGAAGCGAGGGTGCTAACCACCGTGTATTTAATAGACTTACTTACGCAGCGAGTATCGTATACTATTTTATAGCACGTGCGACATAAACCCGCCATCTATTTAATATAATTAAAAATAATCTTCTAATTAATGCAATGAAAAGATGTTCATTTGACTCTTAGTAATAAACACACAAATTTTGAAGTGGGTAGGTTGGCATTCCACTAGTAGAGAACGGGAAAAGACAATTTCACACCTACCCGTATCACTTCTAGATTTGTTTTTTTAAGTTATTAGTATTTTTGGATGCATAATTTATTGTACGTGGATTGCTTAATGTGATATTGTTTCAGATTTAATATTTTTCAGTTTAAATAATAGTCAAACAGGTTTCAACTAAAAACAGTGAAAAATATCAATATTGTAGCGCTTCATTTTGTAACCGAATCTTTATCGTAACGTGAATACCTACTTAATATAGGAATCTGTGATTGATCTGGTTTGTGCATAAATCTATGCACTATGAGACTATATTATAAAATATTAGATATGTTGTATAATAATTGAAAATGTGTGTATTCAGTGAAAATAGTTCATGTGGCGGTTACATTTTATGTAAACAATAAAAAAACAACATTTCTAAATCAAGTAAGTATTCTTATGTTTCGATAATTATATAATCGGATTTGAAATTTTATAATAAAAGTACAGTGTACGGTTAATGTCGCTAACTTAGGTATAGCGTTTTCACGTAATAAGTAATATTATCCGACGAAGACCAAAATGAAAACATGCAGAAATATGGCGCCAAAGACATTTGCGTTTCGGTCCCACACGTTACAAGTCATTACGTATCTTCTCTTGCTTACTATGAGTTTGTGAGTGGTGTAAAAATGTATGACTGATTAGCTTTGGTTCAGTACTACGCTCGCAACGATGGGTATATTCTTAAACGGTGTGAAGTTAGTGAACATCAGGCCGTTTAAAAATGTGCTACTTTGAACAGCGCAAAGCGTTACCTAAGTGCGGGTTTAGGTCGCACGGTGCTATAAATAATTATTAAAATATGTTTCTCTTCAAAGCGTGCCTCTTTCCCAGTAGAGGGGATGATAGGAAATAAGGATGATCATGATAATGTAAATCGGCAGCCATCCTCGGCTTCGAGACGGGCTACTCGTACTCGTCGCCGCACCTGCTGACGATCTGGGAGGCGCAGTACGGCGACTTCGCGGACACCGCGCAGCCCGTGTTCGACACGTTCATCGCGAACGGGGAGAGCAAGTGGGTGTGCCAGTCCGGCCTCGTGGTGCAGCTACCGCACGGCATCGACGGCGCGGTGAGTTCCTCCCTGCCTCTTGCCACCACGCAGGGCATGAAGCAGCAGCGTGTGACGCAGGGCCTGATAGGGCCTAACGAGGAGCGCTCGTTAGTGCTCGTTAGTTTATGTCACGCTTCTGTCCAGGGTCCCGAGCACTCGTCCGCGCGCATCGAGCGCTATCTGAGCATGTGTGACGATGACGACGACAACATACCCGACCTCGACGACGGAAACATGGAACGTACGTATCTAATATTGAGTTTCGTGAAAATTGTTGTTGCTTGTTACAACATTTATTTTCAAATTCACGTGCTTTTCGTGTGACACGGTATTGTATCTTGTCATCGAACTCGTCGTGGAAGATCTAACAGCGATCGGAGCCAATTGAAATGTCGTATCGTCATCATATTCAAACTGCCAAGTACAACCGAAGATAAAAGTAACAATATCATTCTTCAACTTTTTTCAAATTCCTTCATTTGGCTGATTCCAACGTAAATAAATTAACTTGTGCGTGCGTTATTAGTGAAACAGCTGCGCGCGTGCAACTGGATCGTGGCGAACGTGACGAATCCGGCGCAGTACTTCCACCTGATCCGGCGGCAGCTGGCGACGCCTTTCCGCAAGCCGCTCCTCCTGATGACGCCCAAAGTGGGCCTCAAGCATGAGTACTATCGCTCCAAGTTCAGCGACTTCCTGCCCGGCACCTCCTTCCAGAGGTCAGTTCACTTGCTCACTGGTTGAAACTATCACACGGATAATCCCGTACTAGAATGTAGAAGCGTAGCTTTTAGACGCGTAGGCCGACGCGTAAAGCACTTATGCGTAGCGCAATAGCTCTACGCATAAGTAGCGCAGTAGCCTTGTAGACGTGTAGGCCGCGTAGCAAACCTCTGTGTAGCGCTACGTGGGTCCGTAGCTAGTGTCTACACTGTCTACTCGTACTATGCAGTGTGCGACTCTACCCCCCAGTTTCTGAAACGTCAGTCAACGTTGACAACAGATTATTTCTATTGCCATCCTTGTCATTTGTTTATAATCAGATAGAGGCAACGATAGTTTTAATCTACTGTCAAAGCCAACAAACGTTCTAGAAACCGGGGGTACCTCTCTCTACGTGCGTTTACGTCTACCTAGACAGACGAGCATGATTCGTAGCTACGTAGCGAGCTCTTTGCTGGCTTTGCTGCGTCTATGGCCAGTGCTTGCAAAGTAGAAAAGTGACGCACTAACTCTACATAGCTATGTCCCTTTTTAACTACCAACCACTATGTGAATACGCAACCGCGATACGCAACGTCGTGTTATTGCAAGATATTATATAAGTTCATGTCACCAGGGCGATTAGGGAAGACGGGCCCGCGTCCAAAAAGCCTGAAGGCGTCAAGAAGCTAATCTTCTGCTGCGGTAAAGTAGCCATCACCATCCACGACCTCCGCAAGGAGAAGAAGCTGGAAGACCAGATCGCGATGTGTCGGATCGAACAGCTGTACCCATTCCCATACGACTTGGTCCTTCAGGTACGAATAGGGAATACCTACTGTCTGTAAAGCATTATGTTACATTTGTTTGCAAACACTGTTTTGTATATCTCTAAATTCTCTGGAAGTTGACAAATCTTGAATACTGACCATATATTAATTGTATATGTGACAACCCTACCCGCAGGAGTACTGCCGGTACGAAAAGGCTCAGGTATGCTTCGTGCAAGAGGAACATAAGAACCAGGGCCCGTGGCCGTTCTGCAAAACACGTCTGGAGAGCCTCTTTGGGAAAAAGATTAAGTGAGAACACTTCTTTATATTATCATAAAATATAACTGGTAAACAAACAAAGCAGGTATGATCTAATACCCGTACTGCATTAGAATTAGTTCTGTATTTGTTTTCCAGTGTTGTGACCAGGCCGCCAAGTTCTGCGTCTGCCACTGGGATCAAGTGGATCCATGCCAAGGAGCTCAAGGAGCTCAAAGAGAACATTGTCAAATTATAAAGGTGTTTCGCAAATTCGGGAATGTGTTTACCTACCTAAGTCTGATGTGAAATAAATCCTGTGTTTCTTTGTTAAAATTTTAATTTTTTGTGTTTTGTACCAAACAACCATAAAATTTTGTCGAACATTAAATCTGTAAAGTAGGTAGGTAGGTAGGTACCTACAATTTCTCAAACTTGTGTTTCTTCGAGTGTTAATGTGTAATATTAGTCATTGAGTATTCGGTAACGTGCACGAGTGTGGGGAAATGAAATACACCCAAACAGCGTGTCACTTCGCATTTTTTCCAAAACTCCCAGGAAGTTTCAGTATAAAGCATCCACCACTTTACTGAATCGTGACTTTGACTATGTAAATAATTGACTTGATTACTTGACCACGAGGATTGCTTTAATGCTTTGACTTTCCTATTGTTAAAATTAGAAATATACATAAATAATAAAATACTTGACACTGGCTTAATGCATAAACCATGCGAAGCCATAAATAAAACAAAATAAAAAACGGTAGCTCTGGCAGCACCATGGGTACTGAATTGTCGTTTGTCACTGACTGACAGTGTGTGTGACATTGACAGCATAACTGAATACTGACCGACCCGACTGCTGCAGTCAGGGTCAATGAACAGTGAACACCTGATTTCCGATTTCCGGGATCCACCCGAGATAGGTAAATAAAAAAAAAAAGAACAGATAGAAGTAGTACCAGGGGGGAGACAGTGCCTTACTTACCCCTTGACGCCACATTTTCGCGTAGACAGTAACGCCATCTAGAACATTATCCGCTTAAACTAAGTTACGTATAGTACTTCTGAATTGACAAAGATGGCACTTTAGCTAATAGTGTCAAATTCCAGATGGAATTTACAATTAATTCTGAAAAATGCTAAAATTTTAACTAAAACAATAATAATTTTCCTTACGTAAATGCAACAATAATTATTAAGTTTATTTTAATTACATACCGAATAGATTATTACAGTATAAAAATTTCAATGTCATGTCAGATGTCAGATTGTGTCAGTTGAGTTCAAATTCAAACTTTTACAAAATGGTACAAAACTACCTACGGTGTGGTGCCGCGTGCTTGTACAATACGTTTTAAGTTTTTGCCAACTTTGTACATACGAAGTGTATTATCCAGATAGATGGTTGAGTCGAGCTCTGTTCTCCTCCCACCTTCCTGATACCTTTTCCACCCGAGACTCAAATTCAGTTTGTTGTGTTTTGGTGCGATATAGACGCTCATTTTGTTTCGTGAAATAGACATTAGTTGGAGTATTTTGTAATATATCTACAAATATATTATGCCGAGACGTTGTGCTTTGGGATGTAAGTTATTTTACCGTATTTTATTAAGTTCGGTCAAGCCATGATTATAAGATAGATCGAAAAATCTCATCAATTTCATCCCCATCCCCATGGAACGGTAGGTACCAACGGTAGCTTAGGTAACCTACTTAAGAAATTAAAACTAGGTACTGCGTACTAGACTGCACTGAACATATTCCTGCTCTTCCATTCCACATCGGCTGTGTGAAACCCTGTTTTCACACAGCCGATGTGGAATGGAAGAGCAGGTACACAGAGAATACACAGCTATTAACATGTACAAGTTACATTGATACCTATGTTGATTTAATTGTATTTTATTTTCAGAGGGTGTACTCCACGTTTTTCCAAACCCCAACAAATTCCCTGACCAGTTTAAAGCGTGGATTGGTTTAGTCGCTGGAAAACCTGAATCCAGTTTCGATTAAATACAAGCATGAGAGTTTCTGACAGGCATTTTGGTGACAAAGATCGCAATCGAAATAACCGCTTGAACGCTCTGGCAATTCCATCACTCTTTTTGCATGGTAAGTTTAACATAAATCATGATAACTTGAGTTTGATTTCATATAACTGTTTTTATTTGTGCCCCTAATATGTGCACATACCATGTGAGCATTATATTCTATCGCTGGTGATTTTAAAATTATTGTAATACTCACGAAACAATCACTGGAAACTGTAACATTATAAATATATAAATACCAATATTTATTTTAACTTTCAGGCAATGATGATGTTGTGCAAGTACCATGTGAACCAGAAGTCTCAATAGGTACAACATCCGATCATGCTTTAGGTCAATCCCAACTGTCCAACATTGATCTGCTGACATCAGGTATGTTTTGTTTTATGTTCTATACGTAATATTTATAGTGCAATGTGCACTATGCAATAATGAAAATTAATTGGCATTATTTTCTAACTTTCAGGCAATGTTGATTATGCAAGAGTACCATGTGAACCAGTTGTCTCAAAAAGCACCACATGCAATCAAATCATAGGTCAATCTCGAATGCCCGACACTGATCTGCTGAAATTAAGTATGTTTGGTATAGTATATTACTTCACCTGTGCAAAAAAAATTGTAATTTAAGCAAGAAATTAGCAGAAAATATGAATGGCACTGAGTTAGAATAGAAAATAAATTTTCAGTAAATTTTGTAAATATTTATTTACAAAAGCTGGAATTTTTTTTAACAGAAAAACATGTCTCTTGAAAATGTAATGATGCTTCTCAACCTGAAATCGTCCTTAAAAATGATTTTCTGTATGATGATAATAAAACGGATAGTGATGTAGGGCAGAGTAATTATGTATGTGGTTGGATCTTGAGGAAATGTCTCAAACACATCATAAAGAAATGCAAAACATGTAGGAAAAATGTCATAAGCACGGAAAGCAATGAAAATAATGCATACATTAGAGCAAAAGAATATAGTTGTACTAAAAAGTGGTTGTGTTATCCCTCCAAACAATTGGAAGAAAGCTTTCATGAGGTGCAAAAAATATGTATTTCAATTTTAGAAAAAGATGTACCAAAAGTAGGATTGAAAAATACTATAAAAATTTATGTTGACATATTTGTAAATTTCCCTTTTGAATGTTTAAAACATAAAAGTAATTTATGTAAATATTTTGTAAATATTACCATAAATGTTATTGTATATAGTTGGTGCAGAAGCATCAATCGGATTTTATCTGGAAAGCTCACATGCAATGGGAACGACGAAATTAAGTTAAGTTAAGTTAAATAAACACAACAAAATCAATAAATAAATTACTAATAATACATTCGTTTTTTTACGCTGCATTCTAAAGTTTTCTGTTTTATAAGCATTTGTTTTATCATATTATTTTATTTTGTGAATAGAAACTTGCAACAATAAAAGTTCCTACCTACATAAATGTCTATAAGGGAGTTTTGGCGGGAATCCGATAGTGAGACGTTGTTGGTTTTATATTATTAGCTCAAACTTGTGTTTCTTCGAGTGTTAATGTGTAATATTGGTGGAATATTAACCATTAAGTGTTCGTTAACGTGCACGAGTGTAGGCGAATGATATAAACTCAAAAAGCGTGTCATTTCGCATTTTTTCCAAAACTCCCAGGAAGTTTCAGTAAAGCATCCACTACTTTACTGAATCGTGACTGACGATGTAAATAATTGACTTGACTACTTGACCACGATTGCTATAATATTGCTGTGACATTCTTAATGTGAAATTAAGAAATACTTAAAATACTTGACACTGGCTATATGCACAAACCGTGCGAAGCCATATCTAAAACAAAAAAAAAAAAAAAAATGTCTATAAAACTGAAAACTTTGGAATGCATTCTGAGCCCTATATTTTGATAACTATCTAGGTATAAGTAGGTTAGTAGAGTTTTGGCGGGAATCCGATAGTGAGACGTTGTTGGTCTTGTATTATTAGCTCAAACTTGTGTTTCTTCGAGTGTTAATGTGTAATATTGGTGGAATATTAACCATTAAGTGTTCGTTAACGTGCACGAGTGTAGGCGAATGATATAAACTCAAAAAGCGTGTCATTTCGCATTTTTTCCAAAACTCCCAGGAAGTTTCAGTAAAGCATCCACTACTTTACTGAATCGTGACTGACGATGTTAATAATTGACTTGACTACTTGACCACGATTGCTATAACATTGCTGTGACTTTCTTGTTTAAGAAATACAATAAAATACTTGACACTGGCTATATGCACAAACCGTGCGAAGCCATAACTAAAACAAAAAAAAAAAAAGTAGGTTAGTACAGCTACCTATACATCAGGTATACCTATATGAAGGTATCTATAGATAGGTACCTATGTAGCTATGTATATACATTAGTTCAACGGATATTCTAAGAGATGGCGCCACGATTCATTATGGGTGTCAAAAAATCTCGCAAGAGGGCTCTCTTTTCCCGTATATATTACTTTACTCTTTGAGTAGTACAGAACCAAACTAAACCTTTTAGGTTTTTCTTTCTATTCTTACCAAACAAACACAAAGATCATGTCTTCGTATTTTGATTTCTATTGTAATAATATTGAAAATTATGGTTATCACGACGTAGAACAAATACATGGGACTTGTTATTCGATGTGTCCCCAGGACGAAATGCGATTGTAAGTTTCAGAGACTTATACTACTTTCCTCATATTATTTATTATTTAATTAATTAACACCATAGAATTGACTAGGTACATAATATTTACATGGACCTTTTTTCTCATTCACAAAAATTCAAAGGCGAGAAAGAGAAGGCCTGGTGCATGTGCTGGAAGTTGTTGGCTCCGAGAGAAGGTTGGTCAAGAGCTACAGCCGGTCTGCTGCAGACTCCAACATGACCATACCGCAGCACTTGAGGCCCTTTAATGTACTGAGAGATACAGTGGAATATCTACTATTTGAGTAAGACAAACCTAATACCTATTATAAGTCCGGACAAATACCTTAAAATAAGGCCTACCCACCAACCAGACAAAAATAAAATCAAACTAAAGCTACTAAGCTGGTCTGCTAAAATCAAGTTGTGTTCTTACTAGAATCCACTTGTATTATCTGGCAGTATCATTTTGAATTTGCTCAGGACTGAGGTGAATAACATGGCAAAAAACACCCATGCCTAGCAGTAGGAGGATAAATACAGAATATGATGGTGATGAGGATGATGATTAACACTGTAAATAATCTGCCTCCCAATAATAATCGCAGAGTGACTCGACGGGCTGATGTGACTCTGTCAAAGGTGTATGACTTTGTAAATGACCGACTGCGGGCTGTGAGACAGGATATCACCATTCAGAGGCTGCCACCGGACGAGTGCGCCCAGTTGCTGGAACCTATGGTCAGGTTCTATGTTTACTTTGGATTCAGGTTATGACCCCATTTGGTTTTATAATTTTCTTTCAATGTTGTCTTTTCTCCTGCTACCTCACCGGTCTTCTTACTTATATCAAAAATAAAATGGAGCACTAACATGACATTGTTCAGTCTCCCAGAGCTAGAAATGTTAGAATAGTTGGTTCATTGTACGTCCACTATTACCTGCTGTTTTATAAAACAAAAAATCATTGTGCATGGCTTAAAACCAAAATGGTTATTATATAATTTTAGCCAAAATCTATAACTTTACAGCTTTTCAACTTCAACTTATTCCTGCAGCTGTTCTGGCTGCTATTTAACATTGGTGCTGGTGAATAAATGTATGTTGCATCTCCTTAGATTGCATGGTCTGCCGTTGAGAGATTATGATCCAGTTCTGAACAAGAAATACTTACTGGAGTGTGTCAAGTGGTTCCTAAGCTGCTGCGACAATTTGGAGAAGCCACCAAGCAATGGCAAGGTGGAGGAGCTCAGCAACACACTGATTGGACTTACATTGAACAAGAGACACGAGCGAAGCTACGACAGGGTTCTAGTAGAAAGCCTGTACATATTGTGCAACTTGGATGATGTTCATCCAATGTATCGATACCTCAGCCTGCCGAAAGATTTGAAATTGTGAGACTTGGTTTATTTTATTTAACTTTAAATAGGATACAAAGTCCGCTTTCCTCAAACAATATCTTCTATTTGTCTTTTCAGGGAACCCAGACTGCAGCTTGCTTATGAAGTGGCTATAGCAAACCTTAAGGGCAATTTCATACTAATTGGCAAGTTATTGAAGCGACTGTGCCCTCTATCATATTGTGCCTTGTGCCTATATTTGCCAGTTTTACAAAAGTAAGAAGTCTACAATTTCATAATAGATTTCAGAGTCCACACATTATTTATTTATTGTCTCTTTACCAAGACCTTTTACAGTCATGGCAGCACAAAATCAAATCTGATTAGGACAAGATCTGTAGATCCAGTTTACTTCAAACTACCCTGACCTCTCCTATCTTTTGTGTCTTCTGTTTTTGTATATTCTTTTATGAGTCCGTCGCGAACACAGCACTCGGTACAGTCTGCTCTGACTTATGGAATGTTCCAGGCGCGCCCTCGAAGTGTTGTGCCACGCTTACAACAGCAAGCGGCTGACAGTGCCG
Source organism: Hylaea fasciaria (assembly GCA_905147375.1). NCBI lineage: Eukaryota > Metazoa > Arthropoda > Insecta > Lepidoptera > Geometridae > Hylaea > Hylaea fasciaria. Next base: position 1,353,024 of record LR990194.1, read on the forward strand.
AGCTGCGCGCTGCGGGGCTGGCTGGCGTTCGCTAGCGACTGGGAGGCGCGCGGCGTGTGCCAGCAGTACGGCCTCGCGCTCCACGAGAGGGCGGTGAGGTTCGACAAGGAGCTGTTCAAACGAGATGCTCCCATGGTGCGTGTTTAATCAGTATTAGGTCATCTATAAATTACGCGACCAGTGAGGTGATGTAACTGAATGCAAAATTAGATTCAAGTTTTACGTACGGACTACTTTTCCATTCTTTTTTTTGTATTTCTTTTATTGTTTTTATATTAGCCACACTAGGATTTCTCGTCTCGTGGGTACCGTTAACAGACATACAATTTCACATACACATAAGACCCAGACCAGAAACAAATATCTGTGGATCAGACAAATATTTGTTCTGGGCGGGAATAGAACCCGCGGCACCAAGCGCAGCAGTAGAAGTGCTCAGCCACTACGGAAAACGTGTCGTACTTAAACTACTAATTGTCTACAGTAAAAAGACTACAAAAGTACAAACACAATTTATAGGTGACCTTTATGTCTCACAGTAAAACGCACAAGCCTACCCCATATGTAGCGCAAAATTACCTGAATTTGCTTGATTTGCTTTTTAGAACTAATTTGTTTATATTTTGTATTTCAGCATTCACCAAAGATTCAACTTTTGCACGATGGAAGACTGAACCTAAACATGGAACATATTTTCACTTATTAGAACTAATATTATTATTGTCTAAGCATATTTTAATATTGATGGATCTCATCTCTCAGATTTAATAATGTTGATTGTTATAAAAGAATAAAACGAATTATTTATAAAGGAGTCCTTTATTGGTTTTATTATTTACATAAGAAAATTCTCCTAATTATGCAATAACTAATTACAATGGACAACAAAACTATCTAATATCAAATGGTTGCGTTGCGCCCAATGTCTAATTCATTGTTATGAACGTTTGACACTGTTACCTATGTACATACTTTTCCAAGTTCATCGAGCCACTCTTGTGACCTAAATAATATAAATTCTCAATATGTCAATGGAAACATCCCCGTAGTTAACCGTCAATAAATAAATAGGGCTCTCGAATTTGCACGACAAAGAGAAAGCTTTTTACATGTTCAACAATATTTTTCTGGTCTGCAAAAATGGTCAGATAATGCCAGGCTAATTCAATGAGTGACTTGCTGAATGCCGTTTAAGATCACAGCCTTTATGATTATACAAGATAACAACTTCATCCACAGTATGAAACTAATTTTTTATTCCGTATGTTCCCCTACAGCTATAATGTTAGCATTAACCACTCATTGTTACCATGTTATTATTTTAGGGGTTGGAGTATTGGCATGGAATACCTACTCCAGAACAAAGAACGTTGGTAGCGCTCGTTTTTTAAATTAGAGCGAGATGGCAGATCGAGCTTTTTTGCTTTTCTTTTGATGCCACAATAAAAGACCACATTCCCTTATTGCCTTTGAACACGGTAAAATGTTTTACCACACAGGATAAACAATAATATTCAACAAAGAGATAACACTATGCCTACAGCCTACTGAATGGTAACTTAGTTGAATTGAAGTAATGAAGCCGCTATTGGAGTCAGCCACACGAGTAATAATGAGCCAAATAAAAAAAAAGCTATACATCTGTTCTACATGTACGTAATACCAAAAAGTAACAACTAAAAACATTATATTGAGAGCATGAACCTATAAAACTATTCTTTTTATAGTGACATTTCATTTGTTTGGTAGAAATTTACAACGAAATTATTGCTTTAATTTTTTCAATATAAGCAGAAAAGTGATTGTTTCAAATAAGTACGCTCATTTGGTAGCACCAACATTTATAAATAAAAATCGGCAGATAAAGTATAAATCGAAACCTAAAATACAATGAAAATGTGATAACAATGTTTTAAGACCATATGGTCCTACGCGTGATTTCATATCGATACAACACGTTTAAAAGTGATAAATAACTTTAAAACAACAACAACAGATAATAATTTACAATAGATTATAGAGGTATATTTACTGTACACAATAATCACAACACACGGTTTGGTGAGGTCACGCGCGTAACGCTACAGCCTCTAGCATGAAGACAAATCTTCCGTTTCTCTAGTGTCAGCTGCGTGATGACACCAAACCGGATGAGAGGCGCTCACTGTTTAGTTTGTCCTCCTCCAACATTTGTTCATAGTCACAGAGACCTGCCATTGTCGTGTGTGCCACTACACAAGGCAGTCGATTGAAATACAAGCCATTAGAACAGCGTAACTCAGTCAATCGATGATATCACAGTGCACTACAAAGAAATCGAGTAGAGAACTAGCGCACAACTATAACGATCGATGAAAAATAATAGTCGAGGACGTCATGAAATTATAAACCACATTTATCGTCGAGTAGACGTCCGAATTCGAAAGCGCTTATAATCTCTGGCCTAATCTAACAAACTAAACATAACCACATACATACAACATTGAAATAAATAGACAGCCACTTATATTCCAATCCGCTGCACACTAGCGCCGCCGCACGGCTAGGCTCATGCTGCGGGCGCCGCCGGGTAATCTATATACAAGCCTTCCCTTCAGCGATTGGGCGACGGGGCAAGAGGCGGCCCTACCGGGGTTGCTTGTGCCCCGGCCAGACACGCACACACGCAGCGTCGATCCGTACACGTGTTCGTTCACACACACACACTCACACATGCCGCGCGGGACGACCGGTGGTACCGTCTGTTGATTGCACTTGTACCTTCAACTGAAACAAGAATAAAAATGTTAAGTTCGGTTTCTCACTTCCCACTAATATTATAAAAGCGGAAGTAACTGTCTGTGTGTTTGCGCTCTTTTACGGCTAAACGGAACTTGCAAAAATATATGGTAATAACTTGAACCCTAGGGAGTGACACAGAACACTTTATATCCCAATGAACAGTTTTTTTTTCTGAATGGATGAACAAGCGGTGTAAAGTTAGTTATTCATATAGTGTTGTGCTAGGACTTCTATGGTGAATGCCAACACCCCATCTCGCCCCACTCCAGGCGGATCGACGGCTCCCGGGGGGGTTTTAGTCGGTTCAAGTCCCACACGCCCCCTTTCCGCCACCCTCGTGGCTGAAGGGAAAGTGCGAAGGCATTACCAACATAAAAAAAATCTTGTATATAGAAAAATATATGAGTATATAAATATAAAAGTATAAAGAAAAAGTCTTGTATATAGAACATACCTAAATAGTGTATCGTGCCTAGTTGTGCTTGAGGAAGGCGTCGTCGAAGAGCTCCAGCTCGTGCGACAGGTAGTTGGCCTTGTTGCGCAGCTTCTTGGCGGAGCTGGCGGCCTCGTCCAGCATCTTGATGGCCTCGCGCACCTCCGTGAGCTCGGCGTCCATCTCCGTGGTGGCCTCGTCGATGAGCCGGCAGAGGCGCGCGAACATCGTCGACAGCTCCCTGGCGACGGTACGGAACATACAGAATGGTATATGAAATTTTTAGTGACGCTTCAGCTTCGATCAATAATGTACTAGATTAAACGATGAATCCCAAACATAGCCAAGAAAAATGGCATGACAAAACTGTCGCAACGTTATAGTCTTAAAATTATAATCAACCTTATTTGTTTCTGTTGTGGTTTAGTTTCGACTAATGCAAATTATGTCTGCTCTTATTTCATTCGCCGTTTTTGAAGCCATCCCCTGCAGGTACATTAGTGATCGAAGCGCCTCAGGGTTTGAAGCGCTGTATAGGGGTCTTATAGATATTCCTATTCTTGAATAGGAATATATAGGGCTGTATAGGGGTCTTATAGATATTCCTATTCTTGAATAGGAATATCTATAAGACCCCTATACAGCGCTGGGTTGTATCTTGATTCAACCCATTGCTGTGTTAGGTTCTCGACATTTATGAGGGTGATTAGGTCATAATACAATATGGGAGGGCCATAATTCCCATAATTCCAGGACAGGCGCTCTGGAGTGATGGATCACATTTCACGGGCATATTATGTGGGTTTGGACGTTTTCTTTCACCGAAAACCGAGTAACAATCAACAAGAAACGGATAATGTGTCCGCATTGTTAAATATAATGACCGCATTGATATTCAAAATCACAACCCTCTACGGCGAACCTGCCTTTCACCACTACATCGGTACAGTATTTTGAAGCTAGTCGTTACATCATCAAGCCCTGCTACAAGTTACAAGGAAGTGTTGTCGCGATACTGACTGCTGCACCTGGTGGCTGCAGTTGGCGGAGGTGAGGTCCACGATGAGGCGCAGCTTCTTGCTGGCGTGCGCCACGTACTGCCGCTTGAACACCCGCTCCTGCGCCGGCGCCGTCCACGTCAGCCGCTCGTACGCGTACAGCGCGCCGTACACCACGCCCGTCGCCGCCACCACGCGCCAGCCCACCGTCTTCAGCAGCTGCGCCAGGGATAGAACCGATTCATGCTCGGGATGCACGTGGAGTTAGTCACCCTTAGGACCGACACATAACATTTAGGATTACACCGCAAAAGAGTGGAGCTCTTTGGTTGGATAGTTTATTTTGTAGTGTACACCATCGTCAACTGCATAGTCGGTGAACATCAGGTGAGATAGTGGTCCGATCCAAAAGCCGTTTCATAATAAAGATACGCTAAAATGGCCGTTCCACGCACCAGCCCCGACAGCAGCAGCCCGCCCATGGTGCCCTGCGAGGTGAGCGCGCCGAGCGCGAACTTGGACAGCATGCCCCACTCCTCCGCGCTCAGCGGGCCCAGCGCCGCGCCGGCGCCGGGGGCCGCGCGGGACACCTCCCTGGCCGGCGGGATGTTGCTCACGGTAGGGGGGATCTGGGAAACAATTATTCAATAAGTATACAACACTAGCGACCGCTCCGAACAGTTCAGAATGTCCTGCGATGATGAATGATTGATTAAATAGATAAGACCAATTGATACGTCCACCGTTACCTCTATTTGGCACTAAACAAATGATAAAACCAGCAATACATATTTCATCAGTTGGTCAAAGTTAACTAGGGATGGACACTCCATAGTCAAAAGGTACTCAAACCTACAAATGAGAGATAACTCACCCAAATGTCATACAAAATCCCGGATCATGGTATCTCGCTATCGAGTGGGAGTGTTCTTGTAAGGTATAGTGTATGGACGGTGGACAGTGAGACGCCGCACCTGCGAGTACCGCGGCGGGTTGTGCAGCGCGAAGCGGCCGGCGTGCTTGCCCTGGAAGCGCTGGATGAGCGCGGTGATGCCGTAGGAGAAGCGGAAGGAGAGATCCTCGGAGAAGTCGGCGCACAGGTTGTCGCAGTTGAGGCGGTACAGCACCTCGAAGGGCTGCTGGTGCGGCAGGATGTAGGAGGCGGCCGCCGCGCGCTTCTGCAGCGGCAGGATGTTGTACATGCGCTCTGCGGGGATAATTAGTCATACACACACACTCAAAATAAATACAATTATTTTTGTCCAAAATTTATAACATGGAACAAAGTAACCCTTGATTTTTCCTATTGACTACCAGTTTTACCTTTCAGATACAGCAACAAATTTAAATTCTTAGAGTGCATTTTATAATCGCTCCAGAATACTTGGGGGTCGACCTTTATTCAAATGATGATATGAACAATAAGGGAAAACGTCGTGAGGAACCCCTGTAAGGCATATGTGATCTAGCATCACGGGCCGATCCTCCCCACCGACCTGCCATCTCCTTCTGCGCCTGGTCCATCTCGTTCCCGATGTCGGTGGACAGGCGCTGCTTGAGCCGGGAGCCGAGCCCGGCCTCCACGTGGCGGTGCAGCGCCTTCTTGTACTGGTCCAGCTGCGAGCGCTCCGTGCGGAACGGCTCCGCGTACTCGTCCACCAGCGCCGACAGCCGCCGGATCTCCTGGCTCAGCGTCAGGGACACCTGCGCAGGTGACAATCGGACGATTGTGTGGTATTGGCTTCATCATCGGCCTTATTCCATCTTATCCTACTGCTCGTGCTCTCGCCCACGATGATCCTTCTTGTCGTCTGTCGTGACGTTGTCTACCCATCTTGCCACAGGACGACTGATACTTCCTGTAGGCTTTGCTATTTTTTAGGCTATTTCTAGGCTTATAATTATCTTGAATTTACAAATATTATGCTCCATATTTGAAGATTCAAGTATTAGCCAAAAAGTATTGTGGTTTATAGATTTGATGAGTGCATGACTTGTATGATGCGGTGACGTTCTTAGATGACTGGCTGATAACTCGGTGAGATGAGGGAGTAACTTGTTCGGATGAGAGGCTCACCTTGTGTTCAACACTTTCCACCATGCGATTGATCTTGTCCTTCATCTGTCTCGTGATGGTGGTGAGCTGTTCTTCTATAGTCGAAAGCTGTTCGTGCAACACTCGCTGCTTCTCCACCTTGGCTGCCTTCTGGTCTGTCGATGTGTTGTACACCTAAAATTACAATAAACATAATTATTATAGGATCATTCTAGTCTGTGCTGGAACCAAATCGGGCTGAGATAAAGTATTTTGTTTTGAAAGTAACTAGTATTCAATCTATGCTCAAGGCGGGACGCAACATACCTACTTTTGTATTTGTTGACTAAGTTCGCGTTTGACTATTTTACCAGCCTTGTGGTCTACGATGGTGCCGCTTACCTAAAACTAACCTATTAACTAGTGACTTTAAGACTCCCCGGTAATAACTATAGGGAAACAGACTCCGGCAAAGAGTTCAGGGGCGGAGGGATACGTCCTCATCCTGGTCACCGCTGCCGCAACAGGGCTCGGGCTCGGCGGCGCACGCACCTGCTCCAGCGCCTGCATGACGTCGGCGGCGATGTTCTTCCCCCGGCGCGAGTGCTGCGCGAACTTGGTGCGCACGGCGGACTGGCTGATGCACTCCTCGAAGCGCCGCTCGAAGTCCACGAACTCGAAGTACCGCACCTGGTGCCCGTCCGCCAGCGTCGGCGCTGCGGGCGGCGGGGGTTACATACATATTCTCTACACCTGACAATTCAGATTATACATAGCTATCGGGAAATGCAGACACCGATTAGGTGTTCCAATCCTTCACTGGTCGAATTTGATTATAGTTGTTATTCAGCAGGCCGTACGTGCGTCTAGTTGTCCGATAGTGAAAAGGACCTTCGACACAAAGTATGGCGCTACATAAAGTACGCTCTATACCTCATAAAAAAACTAGACATAAGTGCCGACTCACAGGAGACTGGTTTCTCCCGCTCGCGCATGCGCGTGAGCAGCGCCTCCTTGGCGGAGATGAAGAAGATCCTCTCCTCCGCCTCCTTGGGCGAGCACACGCGCAGCTCCCGGGACAGGAAGTCCACGCAGCGGTCCGCGTGCTGCGTGCGGACCTAAGGGAACGCACGGAAACCTTTCTCTTGTTTATTATTATATATTTGTCTATAAAACTACTTATAAAATCAAGACGAGTCTGAAAACCTTCGATCTACAGTTAGTCACTGAGGTGTCTACTATTCTCCACTATCGTGAGGCATGCAAATTCCTGCGTCGTCGTTTGCTCCATTTTACTCACTTGATCTAAATATTCGGGTTCCGAAGCGGAAGCGTCCCATCGATTGTTGAGTATGAAAATGTTCGGTTGCGATATCTTCGTCGACACTTTGTGGAAGAAGTTCTTCTCCTGCAACATGAATCGGACCCATCATTTCGTCGTAAACCAGATATTTCCCAAATCAAAACAATAGAACTCGGCTGAGATTCGGCGCGCACTCACGGTGACCATGAGCGTGGACTCGGCGTTGGCGACGAGCACGAACACGTCCGCGTCCAGGCAGTACTGGTCGATCCACTCGTCCAGGTTGGGCGTGACGTCCACCCCGGGCGAGTCCACCAGCACCACGTCGTCCCGCAGCAGCGCGCACAGCTCGCGCGGCCAGTACACGTGCACCAGCGCCCGCTCCTGCAGCCGCGAGTCGCACAGCGCGTGCCCCAGCTGGCTCACCGACTGCAACAAGGCGCGCGCTCGTCACCGTGCCCGCCCGCCCCGCCGCCCCGCCGCCCCGCCCGCCCCGCCCCGCCCCGCCCCGCAGCCCACCTGCACGTTCAGCTTCTCCTCGGAGCCGTCGGTGCGGAGGAAGGCCTCGTCCGTGTCGGAGCCCTCCACCTGCAGGAAGCAGTTGGTGGTGTGCCCGATGCCGGACGGCAGGATCTTGTCGTGCAGCATCGCGTTGATCACCGTGCTCTTGCCGTTGCTCGTCCTGTAACGCACGGGGCGCGACGTGTATTAGGCGGCCGTGCAGTTGGCGCGGGTGCGCGGTGGTAATATTATCGTAACTCGACGGCGGAAAAACGCGCTCGCTGCGCGCTCCACGGTCACCGATATACTTTAATCTCAACTCTACTCATTACTAAACGGACCGTAACCTATGGCCTACCCTATAGTATCTTGTCATCTATAAAGCTGCTCCTTCGAACGACAGGACAAACACTTATCAATGTCTAAATCGCTCGAGTCGAGCGACAGTAGTCGCCATAAACATGTCGCTTCAGCGACCGACGCGACGCGACGCTAGCAACTACTAACCGCGCCAAAGCTTTATTGGACCGCCTACACGACTTTTAACATTCAATAATCATTTAATCAAAATATATTCGATTTCCAAAACTATTTCTTATTACATTTAAAAAGCATATTAAATATCGTTTTAACGTCCTCTTGCGGTACGTTTTAACGTAAAAGGCGTACTGTATTTGTTTGCTTTGAACTAATTGCATACATCGTTTTAGCGCATTAGTTCGTCTATTGGGCTAACAAGGTCACCGTGGCCGCGACCAAGCATTAGCCACGTCACAATGGCTACTCACATCCACTTAGGTTCAAGGACAATAATAGGGATATAATAAGTCAACTCGAACTAATAACTGGAATTGCTTACTAGACAAAAGTAAACGAAGCAGGTGCGAAAACCCAGACTGCCCTAAGTTAAATACCTGCCAAAGAATGCGACCTTCATGTGATCTCGCTTGAGGACCTCCCGTATAGCTTGCACTTTTGACACATAGCCTTCCACGTTCGCCAGGTCTTGGGCTGAGGCAATGCCATTATCTCCCGACACCGCTGCAAAAGAGGATACCATTGTAAAACATAAAAATTGATTCACAAACACACAACAACTTATGGCTCCTTTTTATGATTCGTATTCATCTTGAAAAGACTATACCTCCGGAATCCTATGATACTCACATGATTAGAACTACAAGGATAGTGTTGTTAGTTTGGTCACAGATTCTAGATTTGTGAGTGGGAGACCAAACTAAAATTCTGGAGTTTCCAACATATCAAAAGTCCCTGAACAATCTGAACATACATGGTGGTTAACTCAATAGGGTGCTCAAGCTCAATGAGCCAGCCTGTATATTATTATCTTTGACTGACTTTCAATAAAGAGGGTGAAATAACATTTGAACTGAGCCTACAAAGAAAACTAACTTAGAAACTAAAATAGATGTGCGAGTACATGAAACTTTCAGCTGCAGTCTTTGGATGAAATCTATGATAACACATTATACACACATACCTGATTCTTCAATTAGGTATGTGACATAAAATACTACAATATGCCATTGATATTGTTATTGTGATAATCATATTATGTTGTACTTCCCTACCAATCTCTAGACACTACCACAATAAATTGAATGGCACCATTAGTTCATTGCAATAATTTAACAAATTATTTTTATGGCATATTTTGTACTCCCATGCGTCCAGGTGTCGAATTATTATCCTTCGTGTTTGCATCATTACTCAGTACCATCACTAAAAGTGAAGTGTTCTCATATTTCAGCTTCTATTTAAGCAATGTCATAATTTTGTCTAGTCAACCTATTTTTATACACCAAAGGTCACTGAAATATATTTAATGTGACTTTTTCTTTGTCTGACTATTGGTAAAAAATATTGACTGTCATAAAGAATCAAAGCATATTTAGATGCACACAATAATATATTTTGTTTACAGTCTCACACTCATAATTTTTATCCACACCTACACTTTAAACCATCTCACAATACTTTGAATAGCGAAGCAGTTGGTTAGTATCAAAGTGCACACAAGCAAAGATGGTTTAAAAATGGGATCATGACTTTATTACATTTAAATTTGTCAAAACGCTAAACCCACAAGTAGCAAAGATGAATTATCTAATTACACACTAAGAAATGAAGGTATAGTGAAACTCACCATGCATAAACGTAACGGCATCTTTGACATAATCATCAATCTCTACAAATATGTCATTGATCTTCTTCTTGGCTCTCACAAATATCTGCAGCGGAGAGTCCACATTGGCCATATTGACGCGTGCCGAGCCGTTGTTCATTATGGACACATTGTGGGGCCCGTCGCCGGCCATCATGGATATCGTACGGTTAACATACGCAGCCATACGGGAAGGAAAGCACGCTTGTCGTTAGGTGAACCTTATGGCGGACAATGACAACAATGTAGTCACTGTACCACTTATACAAAACAACATGCACTGTTACAACTGCAACAAAAACATAACAGGCTCCGTAATGTGCTGATGAGTGCTGCAATACACAGGAAATGATACAGCGTGGCTTTCTTTAAATGTGATGGGAGAGAAGGTGGCTGAACAGTAACCTCTACTCTTCCTATCCCAATGACAACATGGTCAATCCTCTACCCTGCACCATTTATTTAGTCTCGTATGTTATGTGCAGATTTCCATCCCTCTCTGCTTTAGAGGGCATGTTAGTCCATCATTCCCGTTATTATTTATCAAAAGCAGTCATTCGCTACATCAAAGGTCTTTGGGTAGCCTCTGACCCACAAATAAGGTGATGAAAATGATCATTGGTCTTAGAATAAAACTTTTTGTTTTTAGTTGAGTTATTACTGTTATATAGAAAGTTTTTCTAGCTTTTTGATAGTTATGAGGGAAGCAAAGGGTCTATGTAGTCAGATCTACAAAAATACTCTTTCCAATAATAGAATTATTCTTACAAATGTAAACATTAATACGAAGTTACTTTCAACAATAGTTTGATGTAGACAAATCAGTATTCATGCTGAATTCATCTAAAATAAGCATGCAAAGCTAATTTGTAATTAACCAATCAGATTCAAGTTGTGTCAAACACACACTACATGCTGCCACCATGAATTTAATAGAGGAATTGTGATCAAACATTTAAATTAGGGAGTGCTCGGAGTGATTGCAAGTAAACCAACAACAGTCCAGTAGCTGTGCTCTATTATTACGACTTAGGATAGGAAACGGTTAATTTGGTGTACAAATGATAGGTATCATTAGATATTATAGGGTGCTGAACAGAAAAGTTATATGAAGGCATGTAGGTACTCTGAACCAGTTGCAAGAGTTGAGGTTATGTTTGGAGATTTGTGAAGCGAGACCAAGTGTACACTCCTCGGAAAGCAGGAAGTAAAACAGAGTTGGAAAAGCAAAAGATCCAAAGCGCAATCACAACGCAAATAAATTGCACCTTATCATCTCGTTGCATCATCGAATTCGTTATACATCCCTGTAGTTCAAGCCGCGTGAAAATATGTGCACAATTTAACAATATTTATAACAAAATACACTTCATTCGGGACTAATTTGGAGACGTAAAACAAATGACAGCCGCTAAATACAAGTCAAAATTTGATTCATGACCAAATTCTCAATATCTACAAACATGAAATTACAGGCATAATTATTTATCGACTACACGGAAATCCTACGTTTTTTAACTTACCTGAGCTTTAGAGCTTGCTATTTTGCATTTTACTTACAAATAAAAATTATTTTCGGCGAAAATTTGCAATGAATTTTTTCGTAGGTTTTTTTTATGTTTTCTATTTTCGACCGCTTGCTTTTTACTTTCAACTTTTCTTGCAGAGTTGAAAAGATATTGTTAGCCAATGTCAACGATTTGTAATATAATTGGTCGAATTCTTATGGGAAATCTTTTGGGCCAATCAGAGATCTTTTAATTTCAGTCATATATCTTTTGCGTTTTGTTATTCATTTTACTTCATCTGTAAAATAATGATTCAAATACACTAAGAATTCACTTGATTGTAGCAAAACGTACTATAGCTTAACTTTATAGCAATTCTTTATTTTGTATTGATCACGTTTTTTTACTATGTAGGTCTAGGTAGATACTGATCGTGAAAAAACCCTAAATCAACTACCTACCTACAGGATTCAGGAACGAACTAACTAAACGTTAACAAGTTTTTTTAGTTTTAGCTTCGCACGTGTACTTTAAACAGGTTCGCATGATTAGTGCATTTTCTCTCATGATGCCAGTGTCAAGTCGTCTACAGATCAGTCACTGGTTTGACTTTGGGGTGGGGATGCCAGCTTATCCTTTGAATCGATTTTCTAGATCGTAATGAATCGTGATGACACGAGGATTATTCGTATTGTTCGTCGTTGTTCATTGTCGCCTCTCGTTGGTATTGGAAGATTGTACCGTAATATATATAAAAACATATATAAAAACACCGTACATACATAAGCAATATTATTTATAAAATATATTTTATTATGTAAAATATAGAGCAAGAAGCCATGAACCCCAGGACCTTTGTTATTTTATAAAAGCTAAAAGTTTGTCAGCACATGATCAATGGCTTTGGCAGGTAATCTACTAAAGGCGTGTAACATAGCGACATAATGCTTCAAATAATAGTCTCATAGGTGTTACCTTCAGAATATAATTTAAAATCACGTCGTTCATAGCCAGACACAATATAATATCGTGACAACCCTTTGCCACAAACCCTTGATGTTCATGAATGAAATAATTTTATTACAGTTCTGCCGTAGGTATAGTATAAAAAACCGATTTTTATATACTTAGGTAAGAATAATTAGATGATGTTGCCTCATTAATCAGACTTTTTTTATAGTTCCAACCCCTGGCCAGCCAGACAAGCATGTAGGGTAGTTGTAGGAATGTGCGCGAGGCTGTATAGTATAATAATTTAATGTGGGTGCGAGTGAGATGGAGAGGTGAAACGGAAGGAAACCAACCATTTAATTATAAGAAAATCTAGGTTGTCACCTCGAAATACACGATATTTACGTATACCGCGCTCGTGCTGAAAAAATTGCAATTGTTCGATTGTATGGCTGTATTGATCTTTTGTAGAATCGATTCAGATATCAGACGGGCATCCCTACTTTAACTAGGTAGGTACCTACCTACCTACTTTTGAATTTTGATGAGATGCATGTTGGTTTGGTTTGAGGGATAGGTACTAAAAAAAAAGTTGTTCGCGTAGTACATACTTACTACAGAGTATAGTTGTGTTTGTTTTTCCGACATTTCCGTACAAAAATAACAAGCTTTAGCAGCCAACCCAACCGTCCCAATCGGTGAATAAAGCTACATTTCTATTACAAAAATGTCTCGTTCTGTGCGCGCAGAAACAAGAAACCGTGTAAAAGATGATATCAAAAAAGTCATGCTAGCTGTTGAAAAAGTTCGCCATTGGTATGAATGATGAAAGTTTCGATTATTTTATCAGCTTGCCGGAAAGTTTCATTGTACATACAGATTCTGAACCGATTTAATTTTTGCAGGGAAAAGAAATGGGTAACGATCGGTGAGACTACCATGAAAATTTACAAATGGGTGCCAATTTCTACAAACGAGCAAAAGAAAAAACACGCGGCGAAACGTGAAAATAAGGAGAACACTCTGACTCCCAAGAAAATGCATGACTCCTCGAACTCGAACTTCGGGATGGCGGAAGACTCAAACACATGTAAGTACCTACCTAGTTCAACTTTCTACTACCTTTTGCAGTTGTTCTAGTTTTCGCATATAGGTAGGTCAAGGACGGTGGACAGTCCTCTTATTTATCTACTTACTAGCTGCCATAGACATAGTAATGTCATGCTGCATGATTTTGTTCTATAATTACTCATATAGATAGATGATAGATTACATCTAGTAAGTACATACTCCTTTGATACAGTACACCCAGTTACATACAGATTGGAAAGCTTTTGGCATGGTCCCATAATGGTCACTTAACACCATAATTCACTTTCTGAATATATAATACAGTCCCACTGTGTCCCACAGTGTGACAGAGATTCCACTGAGAACTACCTCTACAAAACAAGTTAAAGTAATATTTGTATATTTATAACATGACTTCCCAACTGGTGGGGTGTGCCCCCTGGGGGTGGTGTGTATGTGGATAAAGTGTGTGGATATTTGAATCCAATTACTTATCATTGTTTATTATTTTAAACACTAATGCACAGATTTAGTCACGCCACTTAGTTCCAATCGGCCGAACTACGCTTTACCACTATTTTGTTCTGTCGCGCACTTGAAATAAAATAAAACAAGTCCTCTAAATACCTGCCTGTCAATGCTAATGGACAATGATGAACAAAACTGTGGTGAAGAAAAATAGGGGGGCATTATTTTTTTTTTATAATCAGGGGCAGCACCATTCAAAAAAGGTTGGGAAACCCTGATTTATAATCATGTATTAGGTGGGTTAGCTATACAATTACATTTTTACTTGTTTGTAATTACAAGACAATTTAGTTCATTGAAACTATAAGGGATTATATAGAGGAACCCCCTATCTATTCATGTTGGTCTAATAAACATACGATTTTCGAAAAAATCAAATTACTTCCTTAGCCAACACCATTCCACCAAAGAAAAGTTTGTAAGGCCTTTATTTTTAATCCCCAGGCTTCTCAACAGTAAGCGACTCGCAAGGCCCCACCGAGTTCACTTCGACACATTTCTCCGAGGACTCAAACTCTCAGAGTAGCGGCACCACCACTCCAGCGAAGCGGTTAAAAACAGATTGAGGCTCACTGTGTCGGTTGGCCTCTCACTGAACACCAGTACACACTGATGAGCCAAAACTCATGGACAATACTCCAACAGGCCCATCAGTGTTTTACAAATGTAAATTAGATATTTTTGTTGATTTTAAATGTGAATTTTATGCAGTGTGCTGTGGATTTTATTTATATGTTTGCATCTATTGATGTGGGATGCGTGACCAATGTGTGCATTTTATAAGCGAGTGTCCTTAAGGGTTTATGCTACGGGAGGCGGTGACATGAGCAATGCTTGCTTATAGCCTTCAGCAATGGTGGGTTTGCAAACCAATGTAAACATGTGAAAGTGAAATGCATGACTATCCCCTGCCCACATGAACCCTAACAGTTGCTATTTAAGTTCTATTGTAAATAATTTCTATTTGATAATGACTTAATTAATTGGATGATACTTGAAGTACGAATTCTGATTTATTATAAGTTTAGTGTTAGTAAGAAAATATTGTATAACACAATTTTAATAATTACCTACCAACCTACTTACAGTTCAGATAATGGTTGTGCCCATTTAAAAGTAAATTAGATTTTCAAGGTTTACTAATTACATTACCATTTCAACGGTTTTGAAAATGTTTGATGAAAATGACGAAATATTATATAATTGAATGTAAACTGCTATAATTTTAATTGTAATAAAAATAATAATCTCATGTATTGAGTTTAATTAATAGTTGAATTTAATCGTAGAGACGGACTGGCACGTCAGCTGCGAGCCTCCTGTAGAGCCCTTGGTCGATGACTCGTCGGAAATGTCCGCGTCTTTTATTCCCAATATGTCGGTCAATAGGGTATCCAATGTTATCTGCTGTAGGAAAGACAGATTGTGTTAGTTTCGATGTGAGGAAAGCTAGTAATATGCCGCGGCGTTTGCGCCAAACGCACCGCAGTCAAAGAATACTTGATTGTAGAGCGTTTATTATTAAAATCCAATGCAGCCTCTCGAGGCTCGAGGCTTATTACCAAAGGTATCGCATCACGACTATTCGTTTAGCACGCCGCCGAGTCCGACGACTTTGGGGTGTTAACGTTTTTAGGTTTCAGAACAGCTTATAGAACAGACAAGCTTACAGAACATCTTGCTTCATAGAATAAGTGTTACAGATTGCTAACCTGTGGAAGAAAACTAAAGTCATCCTCTGCCATTGCAGCCCTTTCTTCAAAGCTGTGCCCCGCCAGTATTGACAGCAAATACCAAGTCAATTCTCGTGTAAAGTGTTCACCTGCAAATAATGAAAATCGACGTAAATGGAATATGAAGCAAAATAGCATCGGAAAATGCATTCCGCGTGCACTAACGGAGCGGAGTACTACCTAGAAAAACCGCTAAATGGTGAGTGTTTTTGGTCATAATCACTTTATCTAGAATTATATTTGGAACTGTTGAAGTGTTCTCACCGTGCTCCCCGAGGATATCGATGAAATCATTTCTATTCATCTGGCAGACGTCGCGGTGGCAAGAGGCGAAATTATTGAAGGCGTCTCGGATGCTTTTTAAATTGTCGCCGAAAGCTGGCCGGTGGTTCAGGTAAAGTTTTACGAACTCTTCAAAGTCAATCTCCGTGACTGGATTGCGTAAAAAGACTTTATATTTTGCTTCGACTATCAGATTTTCAACCTGCGAAATAGAAAAGTAACCTGACCTATAAATAGCAGTTCTATATCAATGCAGTATATTACAGTGCGTACTTTAACAGCCCAGCCTACCAGGAATAAAAAGAAGAAGCAGAAGTCTATAAACTCTCACCTCATACTCCGACGGAAAGTACCCCAGCGCCCTCATTAGATCTGGCAGCGAGTCGATCGGTATATAGTCCTTGACGCGTCTCATAGCCGGCGAGAACGTCCCCTGGCACAGGATCTGAATGTAGTAGAACAGGTCTCTGATCTCTTGGAACAGCCATCCGGGGCGCCCGTTCTCGATGAGGCAGTAGTAGGGATCTAGGTCCGCCCCGCCATGTTTTGACGTCGAATCTGGTGCTCTGAAAGAAGATTCTGGTGTCCGGTCTCCTTGCTTCTTTACTCAATGCTTTGTGAACAGCATTATCGCAACGACAATAATTCCGTTACAAATTATTGTCGACGGCCAACATTGTAGTGACATAATAACTATTAAGTAATCGATTTCTGCCCACCTGTAATTGGCAGCCCACTGACTCATGGTGCTGTCCTTTTCACCGATGGTAAAGAGAACTCCCAAGTCTGGTCGGAAACACCTTTGAGTAATCTGCGGAAGCAAGTTGCCGTCAAAACTAAGTTACCTACTCCTGGATGAGGAACACCCAATAGATATCTCATTCAGGAGGAGCTTGGGGGCAGAAACTTCCCCGAGTGTAAATTTTATAAGTTGCTTAAAACTTCTTCGCACATCTTAAAATGTAGATTTACCTTTACGGGATGTGCGAGCAACCCAACGTGGTTCCAAGGATTCCCATCTAATGGCATTTTCTGTAAACCTATGGTGTTGTCAGTCGCGAAGACTAAGTACTGAAACTCTTCGTCGTCTACATTCCTTGTAATCAGCCGCATCCAACATACAGGGTGTTCGAAACGCGGCTCCAGGATCGTGGACAGAGTCATTGTTGTTCCATAGTTCACGATCTTGTATTTGTACTATGTAAATAAGGGATAGGTCAGAAAGTAAAGATTTCTAAGAATTTGCTTTTCAGTATACGACTGGTAAAGTTAGTTACCTCATTTGTTGCCATAAGGATCATTGGCAAATCTGTTCTACTCTCTTCAGGGTTCAAGCCCTTTGGCGTTGGCCACGGAATCCCCGCTAACGGGAGGGACGTCTGATCCACTCGGTCCAAACTGAGCACTTCCAAGTACTCATCAGAACTTTTCCCTATATCATACTCAACCATGATACGGTCCATCCCTAAAGACAGCAGTTTGTAATCCCCGCTTTCATTCTTCTGGGGCAAGAAGAAAACTGTAGATATATTCTTGTAATGTGCTCGATGTTTACCGATAAATGTCCATTTGTAAGCGTCACAGTCGTATTTGTATACACCGACAGTACTTCCAGTATCCTGATAAGCAGTTCAATGATAAAAGCTTGGTTAGCGCGCTCTCTCTCAACAAATACTCGTAAGAATCATTCTACAGGCGTTTTGATTTCAACAGAGAAACATTGTAAGTAACCACCTAACATTTTTGCCATCGTAAACATTGTACTTCGGAGGAGGACGTGCAGGTCTAGATACTTATTAGAATAAATGAGTTGATATAATGTCTGAACTGGAGCATAGTCGCAACAAGTCCAGTACTATGTTGGTGTGACATCTTCATCCATCCGTCATTCATTCTCCATCTGCACGCATGGACTCGCATTTTCCAAAGCTCCACCTTTCTGCCGTTTAGGAAGAACCTCGACAATAATAAAATATAGTTCGGATCGCATGCGGCCGCACATTTAGATAAGAGTCCAACGCTTTCTACTTGCTATTAACTTACAGCGAACGCTAAGGTCAGAGAGTCCAGACTATAAGCTATTTCCATAATCTCAAATCTGGTGTCTTGGAACGGAGTACTAGTGAGAATGTCCAATGTAGTCGGATCCAAAAATAATATTTGTCCTGTGTTCAGGCCGCAAGCCAGATGCAAGCCTAGACCAATGAATTAGGTAGGTATAGGTACTATCAAATTAGAAATTTTTAACAGTTAGGTACACTCCACCATTGCAAGGAAGTTACACGTTTTAAAGAACAATATTATGTTGAATACCTGAAGGTGAATATTTCAGACAAGATACTGACAACTTTGGAATCGTTATTTCGTAGTTACACTTTATGGAATCGTCTTTCGGAGGAATGACAATCGTGTAGCGCTTCCTGAGGTCCAATCTCGTGAAAAGCTGATGCTGAACGAAATTGACCATTTCGACAAATCCCTCTTCATATCCGATGCACACTAAATGCCTGAAATTTCAAGTGCGGTGCATAACGCTGGATTTGTGCAAATTGGCACATTCGCGAGGCGTGGTTTCGTCGCTAAAATTACGTGGTTTATATTTTTTTACGAGAGTATGATTTTACTTCTCTGGATGAACAGTCAAAGACCGGGCCTGTGAAGTTTTGCTCTTCAGAATAGTTTCAAGTTTTTCCGTGACAAAGTCAACAAAACCAACCCCTTCATGACGTGTACCTGCGACGAGAAATTACATCAGGTCATGAAGAAAATGACAAAAGCGAATAAGACATACAAGAAGATCTCACAAACAATAAAATCCCTGACAATGAAAGGTTTTCCGCATGTAGTAGCGTCATCGGGCAGCTTTTGCTTCAATAGCTTCTGTCGCAAGAAACCAGTGAGGGGGTCCACTTCAGTGACCACCTTCTCCCAACATGGACATAGTTTCTTACCTTAATCGGTAAAGAAAATGATTCCATCACAATAATATAATTATATAAAAGTTATATCTACGAAATTATTATATAAAAGTCATGCATGCAGCCTAAATGATGCTTACATTTGGCGTCAAAGACCTGGTAGCTGCGCTTCGAGATGTTGAAGCTCAGGCCGTGGACGCTGTCCACTAGGAACCCGTGCACCCAGTACACCAGCTTCATCTGCTCGTCATAAAAGTGGATCTCCCCCGCGCTGTTGCCAGTTACTATAACCCTGATTATAAACCAAGAAAATATCCTAAAAAAGATCGTAAAACCTACATATTAAGAAACAAAACTTGGCACTCATGGCAGAACGATCATAAACCATTTATTATGAACTTGACATTCAGTCGATCGATATCGAGTAGTGGTGTTATCTGGTGTCAGAGATTGTCAGGCCGCCTAAGGCCTCTTCCACACAACACGTCGTAACAATTTTATCAACCAATCAATAATAACCGGGCTCGAGTCCTCTAAAGTACAGCGCTGAGGTGTTATTATGGCACTCCAAGTATGTATACTATACGTATCACTGCTGATTTTCATAGTACAATCATAGTACAATGCCAACGGCGACCGCTACATTGAAAGTAATTGAATACACGTCGATATTCACCCATCAACACTCTTTATAACGTTAATCCTGTGCTTCTCCATTTTTACAACCTTCACAAACTTCAGTTTCTCGTAGTCGCCAATGGATGCGTTATCTTTGAATTCTATCGAATACGCGTAAATGAGCACAGATCCTCGACTGGTTCCAACCAATACTTGAGAAGTGTTCCCCACAAAAACGCAACATGCCAATCTGCCAATATCTGCAAGCACGGTCTTTGGGACTATTCTTATTTTTAGTTCGTAATCAGCAGTCTCTTTTAGCACACCCCTTTCGTTGACGAAGATTTTCTATAAAAAAGAATATTTTGTACGAGATATACCTAGGTATAATACCTACAAAGACAAGTAGTAAGTATATTAACTAGCTAAAAACGGGTCTAATTCGCGCACAAACACATATCAAAATATATAATTTTGACATACCTCGACATTTCTACCCGCATTCACCAGTCTTCTCGTGACCACGGCCGATGTAACTCGGCCGAAACGTCGAGGTATGTCAAAATTATATATTTTGATACTTGTTTGTGCGCGAATTAGACCCGTTTTTAGCTAGTTAATATGTTTTAAGTAGTAAGTATTTAAATTCTACTGACCCTTGATACGCCTATCCAAATATCTTGACTCGTCATAAGTAGAAACTGCATGGAGTTGTAAGGGTTAAATTGCATTTCTATCACCGAATCTTTCGGCAAGTCAATTTCTAGTTGTGCTGAAAAAGTATTTTAAGGACTTACACCGTTTATTTCTAAAGAAACCTCCACGCACTTCAATACTATCTCAAGCGAATAGTTCATAACATGTAATTACAAATCTACAAAAAATATAGGAAAATACCGTCTGGGTGGTCGCGACCGAAGGACCAGATCCACCAATGTAGAGCGGTCTTTTCGGGGTAAGCCATCGTTAGCAAATACTTGGCATCGGCACTGATGGCCACTTTGGCGAGCTTCGTCCCCCCGTGCGGGCAGAAGAGGGTCTTTTGCGGGAAGTAGTCGGAGGCGTCCCAGATAATGACGACGTTTTCAGGCCCGGAGTCGGCAGTCACCAGCCAGCGACCGAGCGCGTCCGATGCTATGCAAGTTACCGTGTGACGCTAGAGAGAATCACCAATTTGCTTAACCTAACTAACATAACTACAACTGATTGTACCTTAGATACTATTAGCTCCTAATGTAGCGAAACTTCACTTCAACTTGAAACAAACTTCGCAGGTAGCGAAGTTGAAATTAATTGTTTAAACATCCATACATTGAGGAGATTGGGACATTGAAAGAGCGCAGAACCAAACAGATTAAATATAATGATGGTGATGTTGTGGTGTGTTCTCACATGTCCTTGAAGTATTCTCATCTGATTAGTGGTCCAGTTATAAAGGATGCCGCAGTAGGATGCTGCATAGAACGCTATCGTACTGCCAGTGTCATTCAGATTGATTACTCCTGGCTTTGGGTTGTATCCGTGGATCCATCTTATGTTCTGAAGGATTTAAAATGAAGAGGTTTTCCTTACTGCTTCATTTACATTGTCCCTGCCGTTGCTCCTCCCGCTATCGGCAATAATTCCCTCGAGAGGTGTGTATAGTTAATATCTACTCGTAGTTATATAGGTACAGCGCTCGCTCCATACATACGACGGCACGGGGACAGGCAGTACGAATAGAAGTGGCAGGAGCATGAGAAGTATCGTATTTAGGTATATACTCGTCTTGCCCTGCTCACTACAGCTGAATATAAAAGGGGTTTAACGTTTTGAGCTACGGCATTGATCATCATCAGTCATCATCATAGATCATCAATCAGCACAATATTGATGCAGAGCCAAGATTCGGACCGTGTGTAAGTAGTCAACCTGGGAAATGCACTGTTTGGAGGTACGTATCGTGCGATCACCATCGCCCCTTCCTATGAAACTAACCCTGAAAGTACCCGGTATATAATATAATCATGCTTACAAAAGGCGAAGGTTTGTGATGGTAGTCGGTGAACTCCGAGTTCCGTCTCAACTGGGACAAGGAAAGGCTGTACAACTTCCGCGTTTCAAGATCGTTGTTGGAGCTCACGCGGATGTTAGGCACGGAATGGAACTTCTCCGTAGGGTTTGTTTGCATGACTGATTGTCTGTCCAAGCTGAAGAACACTGCGGAGTAATTAGAAACAAGTTATAAATCAAAGGAATGCACAAAATATTATTTTTGTCAAATAAAATAGCACATTCTCCACTTGCAATGAGTGACAGACAACTGACAACTCATAAATTTTGTTACGATACGATGGTCTGTTTTCATGTCCACGTGACCACATCACATAATAACTTTTTAAATGTAATGTCCTAAAGGTTTCAGGCAAAGAGATAATTAAACAGTTGTTTATTTTACCCGACTACTGTGACGAGTACAAGTGGTTTCTGTATAGGTACATACTTACCTAGTCATAATTAGGACAATGCTGCCGTTGAGAAGTCACCCAACTCATATAATATGAAGTAGATAATACTTATGCGTCAAACATGTGTTCGGTAGGTAGAGCTACTACATTACTTGCGTATAGGGACTTTATTTATATTACGAGTCAGATAAGTTATCAACTGCACCTATCCTGAAAAGGGATGGAGGGCTGCAAGACCTTCCGCCGAAGGTCGTTAACCAGATCCACTCATGTCATGATTCACAGTAATACTTGTAATCTCGAGTCAAAGGTCGGCTCAAACTGGACGCCTATCTGAATGGCCGATATTTTTAGTTGCCTCCACAATGCACGAGTGTCAGCACCTTGCGTGGTTTCTGTGCGTTATTGGGATCTATGCGGTGGCTTGTAAAACCATTTTCCTGGAGCTGAACGCACCAACGCCAGATGAAGTAAGTGGCTAAGGCTGCCAATAAAGCCAAAGTTTTTGTGATCAAAATATTGCTGGACCATAATAATTATATTATACTCAAAGGCATTAGAAGGTTGTTGATCCGATGTAAACATTTACCTCGTTCACATGACATAACTCTTTACCTGCGAAAGAAGGAAGAGCTCAAGTACCCAGATGCTTTTGATAAGGGATAATATAAGGGAAAGAGTCTAACTAAGCGCCGTTGCCGTTCTAGTTAGCCAATAGTTTTAACACATTCGTTATTCCTTGCCAGTTCTTGTTTCTGAAGAAATATGGCTACCTGCCGGACGACTCAGGCGGATCCGACTCAGCTTCGTACACGCCGCAATCTATCGCGGAGGCTGTCAGGAAGATGCAGGAGTTTGCTGGCTTACCACAGACGGGAGTCGTGGATTCGCAAACTAAGGAGGTACCTAAATGTAACTCTGAGCTTGAAAACTGGATGTGTTTTGCGTTTGACTGGACTGGTGGGGTTTCCATTGCAAGCTTGTCCACAGTGAGATACTGGTATCCTATAATCTGTGGCAGTGAGTCCACCTGTCTTCTTCCGGTTTAAAGTACACTGTAGGTAGATAGGTAGGTACACTAATATATAAACGACGTAGGTAATTAAAAAAAACTTCCGATGGCGCAGATGGTCCAGTGCCTCGTAACATTTAGCAATCTACTTATAACTGCACTATATACCCCAATTATTGTTACTTGAAATAAAATGAAATGAAATTTGTTTATTGCATGAAACATGGTAAGTACATCAATGCTGTTATAAATTTAGATAAAGATCAGCATATTATCTCACTTGTTAGGCATGGCGCTTACTAACCAGGAAATGACCTGTTGTTGAGTAACTTAAGTATAATAAAACTATACTTTAGATACCTACAAATAGTAGGTAAGACATAATATTCCTCTTATATTAATTATATATGTCTTCAGTTGTTCTTGAAAAAGCGTTGTGGAGTAAAAGATATCCACAGCAGCTCGGCGCGCGCCCGGCTTCCGCGGTTCATCATCCAGCAAGGATGGGACAAAAGGAGCATCACCTATAGGCAAGTTAAAATTCTCGATTCCTAAATACATAGGTCAGAGTCTCCCTTTTATCATCATTAGCAGCATCTTCATACCGATCCGTCGCTGGAATGATTCGATGATTCGTAAATCACCGCCGCCGTCACAACGTCAACTTTTTGGATAATAATATAGTCTATGCTGTTTTTATTTGTATTGTCTGACTCAAGGACTAGATGCCTAATTAGTTACCTTTTTCTAAATGAATTCCAGAGTGATCAATGGCTCGTCGACGCTAGCCAAGCCGCGCGTGGAGTCGCTGCTCGCGACGGTGCTGGCGCTGTGGGCGCCTCACGGCAAGCTCCACTTCTCGCGCCAGGACTCCGGACACGCCGACATCATGGTGTTCTTCGCGAGCGGCGACCACGGGGACGGGTAAAGCTAAAGTAACACCCAAGAATGATAGTACAAATCCACTCAATCGTAAATAGTGATCCCCCGAAACTGACGCCCAACTAGATAGGCTTCCGATCTAAAGTAAGTGTTCATCGGTCCTGCGCGCTGCCTCTCGCCAGTAGGTGACTTGGAGCTCGCGCAGGCCTACCACGAGATAATGTTTCAGTATATTACTTGTGTTCCTCCATGTATGCAGATTCCCGTTCGACGGGCAGGGGCGCGTGGTGGCGCACGCCTTCCCGCCGCCGCACGGCGCCGTGCACTTCGACGACGACGAGCTGTGGGGGGACAACGCGGAGGACAGCCCGGAGGAAGCCGAGGTAACTATATACGGTCAATAAACACGGTACCTACGTAATTTATTACACTGTGGGGTGTTTTGGAGAGAGCACGAAATTACACGTTTTAAATTACGTTACATGAAATACCTACGCAATCCTACCACCTGCTTACTATGAACACCGACACTTTTTCCGTTATCCCCGCAAAACATAAAATCGGGGCTGTGAAATTAGTAAATGAATAAACGAATCGCCCGATAATAATTGCGTCACCGTGGCTATCTGCAACAGCAGAGAGAGGACTTGCGGAATACAAAAGTGACGTCAGACGGTGGGACGCGGAAACGATGCTATAGGTACCTACCTACCTACGCTTCTTACCTATGCGGTCGATTGTCATAGCGTCTACGTCCCGCTTAGGTACAGCCGAAGCCGCATCTGTCCTAGTATACAAAGCCTGTTCTTCAATAACGTTGTCCTAACAAAGGATTTCCTTTCGAGGATGTGACCGATTTCTTCGCGGTGGCGCTCCACGAGATCGGGCACGCGCTGGGGCTGAGCCACTCCGACGAGAAGATGTCCGTCATGTACCCCTACTACCAGGTGGCGGCCGAGACGCTGCACAACGACGACATACAGGCCATGCAGGAGCTCTACCGGTCCGATCATACGGGTACGTAAACCTTTATCTAGTAGTTTTTCTCTTTCAATTAACTATTTCGACACAAAACGTTTAGAATTATGTGGTATCTATCGCTGATTGTACCTTCGTATATTTGTCGTATATAACACGTTGGAAGTTTTTAAACTTTCGCGAACAGAAAACATAGGTATATACCTAGGTATAACTAGATTTAAACGGGTTTAATTCACGCACAAACGAATATCAAAATAATGTATACCTACTAATTTGGATATTGTTAGCGATGCATCGCTAGTAGTATTCAATATATACCTGTATCTACTTATTGCATCTTATTATGTGTTTTCGATTTGTCAAAGGGAGCGCGCGGGGTGTGTACGGAGGCGCGGGGAAACCGGCCGCAGGGCAGTCGTAGTCGAATCACCTCAAGCGCACGTCGCGCGCTGCCTATAGTAATTTTGTTCGGCTACCCTACATTGTGGAAAATATATACGCGTTTAAATTTACTGGTCAAGTTGGTGTTTTTTACTGCGAGTGTTCACCCTGTCGACTATAAAGTGGTCCTCGAGCCGAATACTTTCATGTTCACCACTCCGCCGCCGAAGAAAACCATGGTAAACACCCGCAGCACGACCAGCAAGTTACTGGAAAACGAAAAGCTCAAGCAACAAGCGGTTGCCAGAGCACAAGAAATGCCACCACCTACGCCTACACCTGTACCAAAAGCAGCTGATGATGATGGAACAAAGTTGTCAAAATCTTGCGCTGGTAGTGTAGTGAAATCGGAACGATTGGTAACTAAACCGACTTCACAAACTTCACGTCATACCGCCAAGTCCAAGAAACCTTCATCGTCGTCAACTAAACAAGCCCAGATAAAGAAACTGGAACTAGAAGCAGCTAAGGCGAAGGCACAAATTGCAATGGAGCTTATAGATAAACAACTAGCGGCGGACCTAGCCGACCTAGATGAAGAATACAGTCCACCATCAGAAATATCGGAGCCCAGTCGCGGTAGTGATATCGCGAAGTGGGTGGAGCGCAGCCAACAGGAGCTGAATAATATGCAGCATGGCACTATGATTGGTAACGACAAAGGCAAGCCGCATAAGTCGGGTCACACCGACAAAGACGTACCAGTTACCCAATTGGTCAGTGCGCTCAAAGACATGGTCACCTCCTCGACTATGCAACAGAACACTCACCTGCTCAGTCGTCTCAGCACGCCGAAAGAACTTCCTATCTTCGGCGGGAACCCGATGGAATGGCTACAGTTTAAACAAGCATACCAGGAATCCACTGAAGTGTGCACTTTCTCTGAAAAAGAGAACCTGTGGCGCCTAAGAAAATGTCTACGAGGTCCCGCACAGGAAGCTGTAGCATCGTTACTCATCAGTGGTACCTCGCCTGCAGTCGTGATGTCTACGTTAGCGTTACAATTCGGGAACGCTGACGTCATCCTATCCCGCATTATGACAGACATAAAGAAAATGAGCAGTGTATCACCAGACTACTACAAAGAGATCGTTCCCTTTTCCATCAAGGTGAAGAACTACGTGGCGGCGGTACGTGCCCTCGGCCGTGAAGAGTACCTACAAGGAATGGAGATAGCTACTAACGTATTATCCAAGCTACCTACTACTCTGCTGGCCAAATGGGCGGATTATAGTTACCCGCTTATCATCGCCGACACACCTAAGCCGAGGCTGGATATACTATCCGATTTCCTCACCGAAGAAGCTGTGAAAATATCTACGTGCAGTGCAACATTAATCGAACATAAATGTGATATTTTCAAGCGTAAACAATACGATAAAGTGAACAATATACAAACAGTGCCAAAGTTAGACGATGAAAGTGATGAAAAGTGCCGTTACTGTCGTATTCATGTTCACAAGCTACCGGAGTGCAAAAAGTTTAAAAAATCGCTCCGTAAGGACAGATGGGCGCACGCAAAGCGATTCGGTATCTGTTATAAGTGTCTAATAGCGCATCATAGCAGAGAAACATGCCCCGCTGCTAGCTGTGATGTAAACAATTGCGGACAATCTCATCACCGTTTACTGCATTACGAACCGCGAAAGGACACTAGTGAACCCGTTCCAGTGAAAACAGTAGGCAGTGAAACAGTGAATCATATAAACATTAACAGTTCCGTGCTATTAAAAGTGATTCCAATAAACATTCACGGCCCTAACGGTATCGAAAGTGCGACCGCTCTACTTGACGATGGGTCGACAGTGTCGCTGATAAGCGCGCCGCTCGCTGCACGGGTGGGGCTGAGCGGCCGCCGGGAATGCTTGCGTGTGCGTGGCGCATGGGACAATACTGAACTAGTGTGCGACGCTCAGCTGACGAACCTGTCGTTGTCCGGTGCTGATAACAAACTGTTTACAATCAGTGCGCGCATTGTTGATGTACTTAACTTACCTAAACAAAACTTAACGACTATAAATGTGAAAAACTATAACCACTTACGTAATATTAGCCGTAGGCTATGTACAGAACAACTAAAACCACAAGTTTTAATTGGCCAAGACAATTACCACCTGCTCTTACCTTTGGAAACGAAGATGGGTCGACCCAATGAACCCTGTGCCACCCGGACTCCTCTGGGTTGGTGCCTGCATGGAAGGGTACCTGCTTACTTACCTGGTCCTGAACGTCACTCGACGTTGTTCGTCACCTATTATGATGATGGAGACGCCAGAGAACCTGAAAGTATCCTGCGTGAAATCCAGGAGGAAGTGCGAAGGTCGTTCACCATCGAGTCTATGGGCATATCTGCCAAGCCAAGGCAGAACTCGGAAGATCTACGTGCTGAAAGTATCCTGGAAAGAACTTCTACATTAATTGATGGTCGATGGCATGTCGGCCTACCCTGGAAGGACGAGAAAAGTTTAATGCCAGATTCATATTCAACTGCCTTATCTAGACTCAAAGGAGTTGAACAGAAAATGAAGAAAAATAAAGAATATGCACAGCGATATAAAGAACGCATAAACCACTTATTCGAAAACGATTACGCTGAAAAACTTAGCAGCTCAGCAGGCTCTACATCAAAGACTTGGTACTTACCACACTTCGGCGTCGACAATCCAAATAAGAAGAAATTAAGACTAGTATTCGACGCTGCCTCAGAAACGAACGGTTTGAGTCTGAACGATTATTTACTGAAAGGACCTGACCTACTGACGTCACTGCTTGGCATTATGTTACGGTTCAGAGAAAACTCTGTAGCAGTGACCGGCGACATAAAAGATATGTTCCTCAGAGTCAAAATAAGATCAGAAGACCGAAACGCCTTTCGATTTCTATACAGAGATGAACCCGAGGGGCCCTTGAATACTTGCGTTATGACGTCACTGATCTTCGGTGCCAACTGCAGTCCATTTATAGCCCAATATGTCAAAAACAAAAACGCTCGGTTATACGAAACAACGATGCCCGCTGCCGCCGCCGCTATATACACACAACATTACATGGATGACTATATAGACAGCCTACCTGATGAAGAAACCGCAATAAGACTAGTCCATGACGTCATGTCCATCCACAAGAAAGGCGGCTTCGAAATACGGAACTGGACTAGCAACAGTAAACAAGTGCTGAATAGTCTACCTAAAGAAACGCTGGGAGATGCGGCTGTAAAGTTCAAAATCGGTCAACAATACGATGGCGAACGAACCCTCGGATTAATATGGAATCCGAGCGATGATACGCTCAGATTCGACGTATCGTTCAAGAAAATTCCTGAAAGCCTAATCAACGGAACTCGGAGACCCACCAAAAGGGAGATGCTAAAAGTGATTATGTCTATATTTGATGTCTTCGGCTTCCTGTCACCGTATACTATAAACGGTAAAATAATATTACAAGAAACATGGAAACATAAAATCAGCTGGGACGATCATGTGCCTGACATAATATTTGATAAATGGGTCAAATGGATATCATTACTACAATCGATAAGACACGTGAGCCTACCTAGGCACTATCCGAGCGCGACAACAAGTGTGAATGCGAGCGAGACGGAGATAAAACCGGTCCCCAGTCGGCCGACGCAGGAGATGCAACAAGGAGCTCCGCTGCAGAAAAGCTATGCATGCCTACAGCTACATATCTTTTGCGACGCTAGCACTAAAGCGATGTCTATCGTCGGGTATTGGCGCTGGGTTGACAACGGTTGTGTGCGCGTAGCATTTATAACTAGCCGATGCCGCGTCGCCCCCGTCAAACCTGTCTCAGTACCGCGCTTGGAACTTCAGGCTGCCGTGATGGCCGCTAGACTGGCGGAAACGATAATAAATGAACACAAGATGAAGCCAGAAAGAAAAATATTTTGGTGCGATTCTAGCACGGTACTCACCTGGATAAGAAATACGGCGCGTAATTATAAACAGTACGTCGCACATCGACTCGGCGAAATAGACGAATTAACTGAAATAGACGAGTGGAGATACGTACCTACGAAGCTCAACATCGCCGACGTCGCAACTCGGGAATCATATGACTGCTCAGTATTGGGGAGAGAATGGATGCATGGTCCAGGTTTTCTTCACTGCGTAGAGGATGAGTGGCCCCGTGACTTCTTGCTTCTTCAACCTGAAATAAAACAATCACAATTAGACACGGAATACATTAATATCGCACAGAAGATAAACAAAGATGTGAGCTTACCCGTACCTGATGTTACTCGATTTTCGTCGTGGCTTCGCTTACTTCGATCTACTTCTGTGGTCCTGAAATTTATAAACAAATGTAAGAAGCTTACTAACCCTTTCGACGACACCATGGAAAGAGCTGAAGTGTTGTTACTGAAACAATCACAATCACAGTCATTTGAGAAAGAGATAACTGAGATTAAATACAATAGATGTGTATCAAAAACTAGTAAATTACTTACCTTATCGCCTTACCTGGATGAACAAGGAGTCCTGCGCGTAGACGGCCGTATCAGTGCTGCTCCTGGAGTACTACCTGAAACAAAAAACCCTATAATATTAGACGGACGAAGTCACGTTGCCAGATTAATCGTGAAGTACTACCATCACTATTTTGCCCACGGAAACCAAGAAACGGTAGTGAACGAAGTGAAACAAAAATACTGGATCACAAGACTGAGACCTGTAACCAAAACAATTACGTCTCAGTGCATGTTGTGCAGAATAAGGAAAAGCAAACCGGAAGTACCTAGGATGGGAGATTTACCTGCCGCCAGAATGGCTCATCACCAACGACCTTTCACCTACTGCGGCATAGATTTATTCGGCCCTATGGAGGTCACAGTCGGTAGACGCCGAGAAAAAAGATATGGAGTTCTTTTCACTTGCATGACTGTGCGCGCCATCCACTTAGAAGTTGTGGCTTCACTTACCTCGGACGCATTGATCATGGCGATAAGAAGAATGGCCGCGAGACGTACCTGGCCTAAATTCATCTTCTCAGACAATGGGACAAACCTAAAGGGCGCTGACACAGAACTTAAAAGGTCAATTCAAGCTCTAGACGAAGAGTACCTGGAAAAGGAAGCCTTAAACTATGGCACTAAATGGACATTCATCCCACCCGCGAGTCCACACTGGGGTGGGGCCTGGGAAAGGCTCATAAGAAGCGTGAAAACTAGCCTGAAAGTTGTGCTGAACGAACGGGCACCTAAAGACGAGACCTTGAATACGCTCCTGGCTGAAGTGGAAAATATCGTCAACAGCCGACCTTTGACCCACGTTTCAGTGTCCCCGACCAGCCCTGAGACGTTGACTCCAAACCATTTTCTCGTAGGGTCAACGTCCAGCTTGCCTATCATCGGAATGTACGATGACTCAGACCTGTACCTACGGAAACAATGGCGAACCTCGCAAAGATTGGCGGACATGTACTGGCGCAGATGGGTAAAAGAAATACTACCAGACATGTTACCGCGCACTAAATGGCAGGATGAGCAGAGGAAACTGCAAGTGGGGGACCTCGTACTCGTAGTAGATCCAGACGGTCCCCGCAACCTGTGGCCGAGAGGCTTAGTACAAGAGGTTTGGCCTGGCAAAGATGGCCGAGTACGTACGATTCAAATTAAAACTAAATCTGGCGTTCTTATCAGGTCACCTGCACGCGTCGCTCGTATACCTATGGAAAATGAGTGCTGCTGATACAGCACTAGGGTGGGGCGTGTTAGCGATGCATCGCTAGTAGTATTCAATATATACCTGTATCTACTTATTGCATCTTATTATGTGTTTTCGATTTGTCAAAGGGAGCGCGCGGGGTGTGTACGGAGGCGCGGGGAAACCGGCCGCAGGGCAGTCGTAGTCGAATCACCTCAAGCGCACGTCGCGCGCTGCCTATAGTAATTTTGTTCGGCTACCCTACATTGTGGAAAATATATACGCGTTTAAATTTACTGGTCAAGTTGGTGTTTTTTACTGCGAGTGTTCACCCTGTCGACTATAGATATAATACATAGTTAAGTACCTCGACATTTCGGCCAAGTTACATCGTCCGTGGTCACGAGAAGACTACAAACTGCGGGTAATACCGTCCGGAGTGGCAGGTTGTTTCCAACTACCCGCGCGTTTGGTCTTGCAAAACATAACCGTCACGACAAACAATTATAAGTGTGACTATAGGTAAGTGACTCAGATGGTACATTCTTAATACTTTTATAGTAAACCGATTGGAGTTTTTGGAACGCTCTTAGATATAGTTTAGGGTTCTAGAATACCTAGGTACTTACGTATTTTATAAAAAATAGTAAGCTTTTCAATAATAACATTATTTAATCTAGCGGACAGCCAGCCGGCCGCGGCGGACGACGCGACGGAGTCGGCGACGCTGGTCCCGCGGTTCACGAAGGCGGACAGCGACGAGATGGACGAGAACGAGATGCCCGACCTCTGCATGACCAACTACGACACGCTGCAGGTCATCCACGGGAAGATCTACGTGTTCGAGGAGGAGGTGGGGCGTGCCGGAGCGAGCTGTGATAACGTCATGAGGACGATATGAACATTTTATCTCGAGTTTTTTGTTTACCTAACCCACGTGTACGCACTACGCAGCAGCGCTACGAAACTTGCGCTACGTGCTACCGAAACCTGTAGAAGTGTAGAAGATAGAATACGATTTCGTTGAGTAGTAGAATGCACCGCACCTCTATGTGATTTCTTCCCTTCGGCAGTGGGTGTGGGTGCTGAAGGAGCGCAACGTGCTGGAGGAGGGGTTCCCGCAGCCCTTCCACGACGTGTTCCGCGGGCTGCCGGCGCGCGTGGCCACCGTGCGGACCATCTACGAGCGGTTCAATGGAAACGTCGCCATTTTCTCAGGTATGCCGACAATAGGCGTGGCGACAGTATCAAAGAATTTATTTTATTTTATTTTATTTTGTAATTTTAGGAAAACTTACATCTAGGTGTAATAACTAAGGTTTTTTAAACATATCACTGAAAGACAATTACAAGTTTCCACTTATAGGCTAATTATATAGTTGTAAGTGGACGGAAAACAAAGACGTAGAAAAAATAAATACAATAAATACGTCTTAAAAATTAATTATCACTGCTGAAGAAATCATCAGCCACAAGACGCTTTAACTGTTTACATGAGGTGTTAAATAAGTCTACGTCAAATTTCGTGTTCAAGTCGTTGAAACACCGACTCGCTCGCAGCAGATAGCTGTTTCTCCTATAGTTCGTTTTGGCTCTGGGGACATGTAGGGAACATGGTCTCCGGAGTGAAGCGTATGGGACATGTAAACCAATACACTGCAGCAGCTCAGGACAGTCAACTAAGCCATTTGCTATGTCACATATATACACCAGGTCAGCTATACGCCTTCTCTCTTCTAAGGGTAATATGTGAAATTTCTTGCAGCGTTTTATGTAATCGGGAAGATATGTATTGATTTTAAATTGAAGGTGACGGATGAAACGTTTCTGAACAGATTCTATACGAGTAACATATGTATTGTAAACAGGGTTCCATACTTGTGAGGCATATTCAAGATGGCTTCTTACATAAGCGCAATATAGTACTTTTAACGTTTTAATAGAGTTAAAATCTTTTGACATACGCAATATGAAACCAAGAGCTTTGGATGCTTTTTTAATAATAGAGTTAATGTGTCCATCAAACAGCAATTTGGTGTCAAAGGTAATTCCTAAATCGCGAATCGTGTCGACTCTGCACAATACTGAGTCTTTTATTGAATAATTAAAAGTGATGGGATTTGTTTTGCGAGTATATGAACTTATGTAGCATTTTGAGACGTTTAGATCTAGCCTGTTTACTACACAATAGTGTTGAAACCGGCAGAGATCATCCTGAAGGCGAAAAGAGCATTCCTGTGAGCGGACGGGATACATTATCTTCATATCATCGGCATACAAAAGTATTTTTGAATAGATGAAACACGAAGCGATGTCGTTAATAAATATGTTAAAAAGTAGTGGTCCCAAGAGTGATCCTTGCGGAACACCAGATGGGATTGGCATAAGAGCTGACGTATAGCCGTTTAGTGTGACAGTCTGACACCTATTCTGTACATACGAGGTAAACCATCTAAAGAGGTTACCACGTATACCAACTGACTGTAGTTTGCGTAATAGCAGTAAATGGTCAATTCTATCGAAACATTTGCTATAATCTGTATAAATGACGTCAACTTGTGATGGTTCAGACATATGCTCTGACAAAAAATTGCTACAATTTATAAGGTTGGAGGTCGTAGACCGTCCCTTCAAAAAACTGTGTTGCTCTGGACTAAATGTATGTTTTAGACTAGCATACAACTGTTTGTAAACAATTTTTTCCAATATTTTAGCAAATTGGCATAACTTGGAGATTGGTCTATAATTTGTTACCATATTTTTTGGTCCTTTCTTGTGGATTGGGGTTATATATGCTGTTTTCCAGATTTTCGGCACAACGCCCTCTGACAGAGAACATTTATAAAGTAAAGTAAGAGGATGAACAAGACTTTTAGCGCAATTTACTATAAAAACTGCTGGGATGTTATCAGGGCCAGCAGATTTATTTATATCTAGCGACTCTAACAGTTTATAAACCTCTAATGGCAAGACCTCGACATCCTGAATATCTGCTATAGTAGAACTATTTTCTGTGACTTCAACCGTCGCATAATCAATATGTGTGTTGTCTAAAAAGTTTGAGTAAAAATAATCATTAAACATATTGCATATATATTTCTCCACCGCAATCTGAGGAGCGTTCTCCAAAACGCAAAACCGCGGGGTAAGCATTGCTTTGGTTTTTAGATTTGATATACGACCAAAATGCTCTGGGATTTTTTGTGATGTTTTGTTCGATACACGTCATATAGTCAGTAAACATATCTCTTTCTAAAGTTTTAGCACGGTCTCTAAGAGTAACAAAAGAATTAAAGTCTGATCGGTTTCCGTAAGCTTTAAACTTAGTGTGGAACTTGTGTTTCTCTTTAATAATTTTTATCAGTGGTTTTTTGTACCAAGGTGGATATTTTTGAGAAGGAGTAATTATTTTTGATGGTATATATAGGTTTCTAAGTTCCGACAATGTATCGTAGAAATAGGATATAGCTTGCTCTAAGGGTCTCTGGGATATTTCTTGTTGCCAATTAATCTCATTGATCCTGGACATAATCGCTTCATAATCACCAGAGTGATACAAATATTTAGCATATGGACGAGGCCTAAGGGTATGTAACTGTACAAATTCGGCAGAGACGCAAAGTGCTGGATGATGTGAATCTTCAGGTAATAACGGGTTTTGACAGCGGGTGACACTTACGTCAGTATTAGATAGAATTAGATCCAAGATTCTGTAATTTTGATTATGAATTAAGTTATATTGGGATAAGTTACAGATATTAATATTATCAAAAAATTCTAGTTGATTAATGCCTTGAGCATTAACAGCTACATAATATAAGGAGTTGTCGCCCGACTGCTTCCAAGTTAAATTTGGCATATTGAAATCACCTATAACCAAAAACTTATCACAGGGATTATTCAAAGTTATATCAGCAAGGTGGCCAGAGAAGGTAGTTAATTGAGTGGAAAGTGAACTACCCCCGTTTTGATTACATATGTAAACAGTGCATAAATGCAACTTATATTTAAACGTGGGATTACGGCACTGGAGCGTTAACGTCACCCATAGGTCTTCGGCATTTGAGCACCAATCACTACGTGCTTCTGCGGCGAGCTCTCGGCGGATGGCGATTAGCACACCACCGCCCAAAGCTTGCTTAGTCTTACCGTAATCTCGGTCCCGTCTCCAGACCATATAACGATCGTCAAAGAGTTCATTATCATGCACTCCGTCAATTAACCAAGTTTCTGTCAGACACAAAATATCGTAATTGTTTAAGCAAATATTTCGATAGAAATCCGATACTTTAGTTCTCAAACCACGGACGTTTTGA
This sequence comes from Hylaea fasciaria, assembly GCA_905147375.1. Taxonomy (NCBI): domain Eukaryota; kingdom Metazoa; phylum Arthropoda; class Insecta; order Lepidoptera; family Geometridae; genus Hylaea; species Hylaea fasciaria. Next base: position 1,388,614 of record LR990194.1, read on the forward strand.
TAATAAATTTTAACCATCATTTTTAAAGCTATAATATATGCACCGATTAGTTAGGATAGCTAATATAATAAGAAAGAATAAAGCGTATAAACATATCATAAACTCATAAAAATACAATGAACCACTCAGCAAAGAACACGAATTAACAAAGTCATTGGCGTTTACAATGGAACAAAGGCAAAGATAAGAGGCTACCCGAGCGAGATGGAAGGATTGTAATGGCGATAGGAAGGAGGAGGTGCGCATGCACACGACGACTGAGGGAGTATACAGCGTTGTAAAGCGTTGGAGCGCAAGCGAGTCAGCGTTTCCCAAACCTTGTACACGCTCACTATAGATGTAAAACAAAGATACTACAGAAGTAAAGCGTAATATAAATAGTAGCATAAGAGCAGCAAGTATTACAAGAGCTTTTTTAAATCTGATTCGGATTTTATAGCAATGACTGGAGACGTTGGGTTTTTCCGAGCAAATATTTTGCACCCCTTGACCCAGACGTAGGTAAACCCCCGTTCCTTGGCCAAATTCTTCGCCCTGGTCAGCAGCATCTTATTCTCCAATGTGAGGTGGTCGTTAACGTAGACTCGATTTTCACCTCGCAGGCCCAAATTCACTGGCACCAACGTATGTTTCTTCGCTGCAGCGACAAAATCCTCTTTTAAGTATCTGCTGTGCACCGATACGATGATATTCTTATGGTCCTTGTCATTGCGCATGGGAACTCTTGCAACGTAGTTGATCTGGTCCTTCGGGATGACACAACCAATGTGGTTGCCCAGCTTACTGACAATTTCAAAGAGATTTTCTGATGGGATCATAGGGACACCCTTAATTTCAACGTTGTTCATCCGAGTTCGTTGCCCAAAGTCTAGCATTGCATTTTGAAGATTCCCAACGCGTTGTTGTAGTATTTGGACGTCTTCCTTTGCTTTTAACAGAGATTGTACTTCCTGATTAACATTGTTAACCCGGTCAGTTAGTGATTCCACGGATCCCTGGATAAACTCCACCGATGTCTTTACTGTGCTTAACTCAGGCTTCAGTAGCTTTAGCTCGGCAATGTCTGCCTTCATGGTTTTCATGTCGGCAATGTCGGCCTGTATAGCTTTTACGCTAGCCGTTAGCGTTGGTAGTGAGCTCATTTGCGCTGTTAGCCGTTTCAGGTCTATGGCAATGCTCTCCATGTCCACCGGTGCAGGTGACCTAGAAGATAACGCCTTTCCAGACGATGGGTGCAGTGGGCTGGCAACGCCAACAGCACTCTTACAGGTGGTGCACTTCCAGTTGCTCCGTCTGTCATCACCCAACTTCCGGTAGCCACTTTCAGAAATACCGGCACATGGATAATCAAAGCGCCCGTGACACTTGGAGCATTGAACTCCATCGCGAAACTCGGCATCACAACGGGTACAGCGATACATTTCGGGTACAATAATGAAATAGGTAGGGGCGCGGAAAAGTTTGAGAAACGCAGTAAGATAGTTAGACGCGCGTAACTGGTTACTAATAAACGTGCGCACAAACCGCCGTCCACGGACTGACTGGTCGAATGAATGGTCGATTAAATCATTTTAGGGCAATCTACATACAAAAATAATTTAAAACACTGGTTAAGTTTTATTAAAAATAATCAGATTATTAAGATTTTCAATAAAATAAAACATTAAAATATTGCAATCGGCCATTTTGATTGAAACACCAATCACAGCGCATGACGTCACGCTTAGGTAAACTCCGCTGATACCACTGTATTTTGTTGTTGTGAATACAGTTTTGTGCTTATGGACTGTTTTTTGAAGTTATACTTCTTTAGGCGCGTTATGAAAAAATGATGAGAGTGAAATTTTAAGATGCGCGCGCACCTGTGACACAAAATTAACAGTATGAAGTTAGGCGCGTTATGAAAAAATGATGAGAGTGAAACTTTAAGATGCGCGCGCACCTGTGACACAAAATTAACAGTATGAAGTTAGGCGCGTTATGAAAAAATGATGAGAGTGAAATTTTAAGATGCGCGCGCACCTGTGACACAAAATTAACAGTATGAAGCCGTCTGCTTAACAGCTCATTAAGTCTCGAAAAAAAAGCTACCAACAAAATAGGAATTGAACCTCGATATTAGTCGCGCATGTTGGTACGATTGAATAAATAATAAATATTTATAAAAATAACTAAATAAATTTAATGAAAACTTTTTGATAAAAATGAAAAGTGAATATTAAATTAAGAAATCAATAAAAATATTTAAAAAATGACCAACCTTAAATTCGATTTTTGAATTTATTATTAAATTTATTTTTAAAATATTAAAGAAGTATAACTTCTCACGCGCGTACATAAGTACACGCACCCATTTTTTTTTATTATTTAACGAGTAATTTATCGACTTTAATCTACAATATAACAATGGAACCAAGCTTTGTAAGGCAAATAGCTCTAATTTGCCTAGGATTGATATACCTATTAATGTTTGGCGATTTACTCGCAACTAATAAAAAATTTTGCTCGTCTGAGTTCCGAAAAGTGAAGACCTCTTTGTAAGTCACTTCAAGAATCATCATACTTCGTTTCTTAGCTATATAGGGTCGCTCAGTTGTGTCGGATGTTCGTGTTTTTCTATATGATTGGCATATACATTTATAGGGCATACATTCTTGTTTCATACGTACTGGTGATACTGATCGCATCACATGATACTCCATATAAGTTTCCATGTCATTTAGCAACTCAAAAAATAAACGAATATTTGATAGCCAAGACCAAAACAAACATAACCTCAATAAATTAGTTATTCCATAGCCTCATTAATTCAACTATTTCAAGTCTAACAAACATTTTAAGACCTATCATTACATGAACATATTCACATCAAAGTGGTTTTCACAAAACTTTCGCCGTGCGAGCTTGAACCACCTACTTAACTCTTATTATTTTATTGTTGTGAACATGTACAAACACATTGTTGGGTGTTCTTATTGATGTATTTTTACACTGCGGTACTGCACACCACTTATAAACTTCGGAATTCATTTTTATCACACTAATTATTTAAATATTTTGTTAAAATTCTACGTAACGTATAGAAATAATGACATGTTTACCTAAGCGTGACGTCAGAGCTGACGCCATGACACCAGCGAGCTGTTTTGGCGCACTATTTGAAAAAATATTAGATAAATGGTTTTAAACTTGTTAAACTCAAGTTTATTACCGAAATAAAGGGTTTTCCGTAAATGGTAAGTATGTACCGCCACTATGGAAGAAGATTTGAAAATCTTTCGCCACGCCTATTTGGAAGTTTCCATGCTCGATGACGAAGAATGGGAAGGCGGTGGCACTCCATACACGTTTGCTTCCGCCACAGCGGAGAGCTTATGTAGTTGTAGAGTTCTTACGATATGTTTCAACTGACTATTTGCAACTGTAGTAACTGGTAAAACTTGTGGAACTGCATCACAATCTATATCCATCCTCTGCACGGGTCTCACCCCGCTTTCGTGAGGAGAATGAGTCCATTATCCAGCACGAGGGCCAGCTCCAGATAGGTGGATAACTGCCAACATTAGGTACAGGTAAGTACTACATGGTTGCAGGCCGCAACTTCTGGGAGTTCAGTGCGGTGGAGGGCGGGTTCCGGCTGGTGCACCGCGGCAAGCTCGCCGACTACTCCGTGCCCGCGTACGTGCCCGAGCTCACCACCGTGTTCATCTCCAACTACAACAACAAGACCTATCTCATAGAGGTACTTATAGATTATTAAATTATGAGGTAGTTAGGTACATGCGGTCGACGCCAGTCGCTCAACATATTATGTCTTAGCTTAGGTACCTACCTCCCGATTTACTTGTATACGCATCAAAATTACATAAAAGTTGCTAAAATAGTAGGGGAAGCTGTTTTACCTAGGCCAGTTTTTTACATTTTCATTTTTCATAAATTAATGGAAAGTTTAGGGTCTTTCAAATATGCATAAATACAAAGATCAGTTATTCAACTACATACGAAACTAATAAAATCTGTGTATTTTGCATTAAGTTGAGAGCAAAAGCCGTTCCAAAAAAAAAGGGAATACTGTCCAAGGTACAACATCCCTGATGTACTTTGGCCCGTGCCAGTTGTACTTTGGACAAACTAGAATAAAATGAAGATAATACACTATATATAATTACTGTACGGAGTAAGTTTTATTTTTATTTGTTATTTAACTACAACCAATGACTGATCATATCAAAAACAGTAATTAATAATTATTATTAACTCAGTAAAAATACATCTTTCAAAAAAACCCTTACCAACAGTCTTTTGTCTCTATAATAATCATCCATATTATTATATATATTCACATCAGGGGGCTTACCATGACGTCTTATTGCGATCCAATTGAGGACCTAAACAGAATCGTTTTACTACTTATTCGTATCATGACGTCTTGTTGAGACATCTCGACACTCCATTTAGGTTGATTTTAAATCGAATGGGATTGACGTTTACTTAAATGATATCGAAAGCCATGTATTACTACTATTTAAACTGAAACGATTCTGTTTAGGTCCTCAATTTGATCGCAATAAGACGTCATGGTAAGGCCCCAGATCATGTATGTTTCATAAATATAGGTACCTATTTGGCTTAGCAGTTTTTGAGAAACCCCGTTTTTAAGTAAATTTTGAGGTTAAAATATTGCCATAATTCGATCAAAGTCCAAGGTACATAGTTAGTTGGGTGTCTAAGGTACCACTCGCATCAATTTCTATAACAATCTTCATAAAAATACACTTAAAGTTGAGGTTTGCAATAAATACCTACTCCATCTATTACCTAGATATACTGAGATTAGAGAGTAAATAAAACATTTTTAATAAATGTACATTCTGCTAAATACAAATACCAAAATTAAAGCCCGAAAAACGTACTTTTTGAACAAGAAATAATGAATTACCTTTTTCTCTGCACTGAAGCGGCGCCGGCGAATCACAACTAACTTCACGATGGAGTTGACAAAGAGTGCTTTGACTGCCATAGACAACATAAATTTAAAACCCGGGATTTTTCGAAAAATTGTGTTTGGCCTAGGTACAACACGGTCTGACGTACAACAGCTTCCCCTACTAAAAAATCGGTAATAGCATTGACAACTGAAACATGATGCAGAAATAAGAAGCAATGAAAAAAGGCATAAAAGCTAGCTAGCAGCTAGCAGCGCAGCATTGCGGCAACATTTGTTGGCCGAAATAAATCTAGCATTTTTGTCACTTACCTACCTATTCTAATCCTGCATGATTATCTACAGAGAATCCGAGTTAGAGGCAAGGTCCATTTATGTGATCGTGAGGAAACGTTACATTGTCGTACGAGTATATACGTTTAATAAGGTGTTTTATAATACAGGAAGAGCGGTTTTGGCGTTACGACGAGGGCGCGAGGAAGATGGACAAAGGCTACCCGAAGGACATGTCCGCCTGGAGGGAGGTGCCCTATCCGGTTGACGCTGCGATTATTTGGAAAGGCGGTAAGGGTCACTGCTATTATTTTTCTGTGTAACATATTCCACTGTTAGAGTATTCTTAATCTTAACCATCCATAGCTGGTAGCTACTGTAGGTAGGTCCTAATACTTTGTTGACCATCATTCTCCCCGTGACATCGCATACCTTAGACTTTAGACTTTTGTAAAATTCACGTTATGTGTGTAACTGAACATTGGTTCAGGAAAAATACTTTGTTACCGCCTATTAAGAATTACCAAATTGCAAGTTTTTTCACTAGGGAAAAAGCTATTCACGGCGGGTCATTAATTTATGTAGTAAACAATTGCCAATTTAAGGAGAGAAAGGACATAGTGTCCTTGTCTGTCGAACGAATTATAGAGTTATCATGTGTAGAGCTGGAGCAGCATATAATTGTTTGTGTATACAGACCCCCATCAGCTGATTTCAACGCATTTGAGTCCATTATGGAAGATGTTTTGAGAAAATCATTTAATACCTCAAAATACCTAATTGTTTGTGGCGATTTTAATGTTAATATTCTTGATAAGTGCCCATTGAGCGATAAATTACTAAATTTATTTTTGTGCTTTGACTTAAAAAATCTTTTTTATCAGCCAACTAGAATCACAACCTCCTCTGCAACTTGCTTAGACAATGTTTTTTGTAACTGTGAACCACAAAGCATGGCTATATGTGACAAGCTTAGCTCGGATCATTGTGGCCAAAGCACTGTGTTTCCATGCAGATCAAATAAAATCTCCCCGGAGTTTACTTACAGACCCATTACCACCAACCGTATGGAACAGTTTTCAGAAGGCATTGTTAAGCAACTTACATATCTACCGTTCGTTGAGAATCCAGATGAACTTTGCAATTCCTTGTTCAATATGATAGATAAACAGTTCAACGCTATATTTAAATTGAAAACATGTAGAGGTAAAATCAAGGCGAGATTTGATGGCGACTGGGCTACACCGGGTATCTATAAAAGCAGGAATAAATTGTATGACTTATATTCACAAAAAAGTATAAATGCAGATGACACTAAATTTTTAGACTATGTGAAACAATACTCAAAGACTTTCAAATCTGTATGCCGTACCGCGAAGTCTCTTCACTTGAGTAGAAAAATTAAGCAATCTGAAGACAAAATCAAAACGACGTGGAAAATAATCAACAATGAAACCGGCAAAATTAAGCCTCGGGACCGTAAATTTGTTTTAAATATAAACCAAAAATTAATTTCTAATGATTGCGAAGTAGCCAATGCGTTTGAATATTTTTTTACCAAAATACCTATAGTTACTACTCAGTCGTTACATTCATCCCCGGTTGAGGCTGCTTCCTTACTACAAAATAATGTTGAAAGGTGTAATGATGTATTTAAATTCAAACATATTAATGTAGACACGATTGTTAAGACTTTTAAATTGCTTAATATTAAAAACACCGAGGATCTTTGGGGAATATCAACAAAAATTTTAACTTGTATTGTTAGTTCAATTGCCCCATACTTGGTCGTTATTTTTAATATGAGTGTTGATGAAGGAGTTTTTCCCGACGTAATGAAATATAGTAAACTGATACCTTTGTATAAATCCGGCAATAAAAGTGATCCTACTAATTACAGACCAATCTCAATACTTCCCGCTCTTAGTAAAATCTTTGAAAAAATTATTCTTAATCAATTACTGACTCATTTTAATTTGAACGGTCTGCTTCACAGTGAACAATATGGCTTCACTAAAGGCCGTTCCACCACAGATGCAGGGATAAGGCTCTTAAAGCATATTTTCGATGCTTGGGAGAAGTCACAGGATGCTATTGGTGTTTTCTGTGACCTATCCAAAGCATTTGACTGCGTTAGTCACGAAACATTAATTTCTAAATTACAACATTACGGGGTTCATGGGAAAGCTCTCGATCTAGTCTTCTCGTATCTCAGTAACAGAATCCAGAAAGTGGATATAAATGGAGTTAAGTCATCTGGGTCTCTCATTACAATGGGTGTTCCTCAAGGTTCAATTCTGGGGCCATTCTTGTTCTTGGTGTATATTAACGATCTTGCCTTTTTTGTAAAGAACTTATGTGATATTGTTTTGTTCGCTGATGACACGTCACTTATTTTTAAGACTGACAGAACTAAGAACAATTTTGACGATGTTAACAAGGCAATCGCGCTAGTTCTTAAATGGTTCACGATCAATAATTTAGTGCTAAATTCTAAAAAAACTAAATGTGTCAAATTCTCGCTGCCCAATGTTAAAAGAGACCCCACAAATTCATGTATTTTAATTAATAATGAGGCTATAGACCAGGTAGATTCAACTATATTCCTGGGAATTAATTTAGATTCAAAATTACAGTGGGGTCCTCACATATCATCTTTAACTGGAAGATTGAGCTCTGCAGCTTTTGCTGTACGTAAAATCAGACAGTTTACTGATGAAGCCACTGCAAGATTAGTATATTTTAGTTACTTTCACAGCATTATGTCATATGGCATTCTGTTGTGGGGCAAAGCCGCGGATATTCAATCAGTGTTCGTGCTACAGAAGAGAGCAATTCGTTCGATATATAATATGAAAACCCGCGATTCTCTCCGGGAACGGTTTAAAGACATCAGCATTCTTACAGTGGCTTGCCAATATATATATGAAAACTTATTGTATGTTCGTAAAAATATTAACACGTTTACTAAAAATAGTGACGTGCACAATTTCAACACTAGAAATAAAAATAAACTGAATGTACCAAGATTTCGGTTGCAGAAGGTTAATGGTTCATTTATGGGGAACTGTATACGCTTTTATAATAAGTTACCAGAAGGAATAGATCAATTATCCATGCAAAGGTTTAAAATTTATATCAAGGTTAATCTCATCAAGAAAGCCTATTACACTGTTAATGACTATGTTAAAGATAAAAATGCATGGCCTCAATGTCCCCAGCTCCATGATAATAATAATTAACGTGAATTTTATGAATTATTTTGTTCGTGTGTGTTAATCTATATATTGTATGTTTGTTAATTTATATGACTGAAAAAAAAAATTTGAAAAATAATAAGTTAAAAAATGACATCCCCGTAGAGTTTCTTGGTGCTGTCTTCTCTAACGGGCGTATTCCGAAGCACTGGTAGAGTCAACGGAGTTTCCTTTTCCTGTCCAGAATCTTGGTACAGTGCTTGAAAAGGAAACATCCTTTTTTCAAAATCAAACCATAATCAATTACTGTTTAATTTAATGTATCATACTTTATGTTTTTATGATTCTCTTGTAACTTTTGTTTGACTTGTAAAAGTGCGATTTAATTGCCTATTTACAATAAATGCTTTGACTTTGACTTTGACTTACCATCAGATGAGACCGCGGTAGCTAAATCATCAGGACTAAATCAGGACTGCAATAGAGGACTGCGGTCAAACGCTTGTCTATACGATGTCGATACGCCAATAAAAAACATCCATGTTATCTGACTCCGTGAAACTTACATCTGTAACAATCGCCTTTTCTCATATGCAGTTACCTTCTCTAGAGTTTAAAGGCAAGCCTTTGATTGGCCATAGAATACCTATAATAATAATATTAATACCCTAGAAGGGACTCCTATTCGAGATGGCAGATCGGGAGTTTGTATGACATTTTAAGAGTGTTGGGTGAGATATTGAGTACCTCCCAACGCGGACGACGCTCTCGCTTTAATAGTTTTATCTTGTATTTTGTGTTGTATTGTGTGTACGTAGTGTCCACCCTGTGCTTTGACTAATATTCTGTTTCCAGACACGTTCTTCTTCCAAGGGCCTCGGTTCTGGCGGTTCGACAACCGGCTGGTGGCGGCGCACGAGTACTACCCGCTACCGGTGGCGCAGATCTGGTTCCCCTGCCCTCCCACGCCCGACATGAACACCTACAACACTAACGACGGCCCCTGACGCCGTCTCCCCCCACACTAGGCGCGGAGCCTCGCTAGCGTAACCGTAAGGATTCTGCGGACGGTCGGAAGATAAGCATAACGTTAACCCTCACTAGCGTAACGCTGAAGTTTTAGATAGCATCATTGAGACGATAGGTAGCATATTATACTTCAATGTATGATCTATGTACATATATAATTTAGCCGTAGTTATAAATTGTGAAAATGTTGCATTTGATTTTTTACTTTTATATCATCTCGCAGTAAAAATTTGTAAATGAGGAATTATGACCGTCATCTATGACAGTTTTCATTACACCCAAACTAACCCAAATTGTAATATTTTCAGGCTTAATTCATAAAAACTAAACTAAAGATTGATGTAATAAATAGTTAACTATCGTAAAAAATAAAACATGCAAGTTAATTAAAAATATATCACTTTATTAGGAGTTCAAAATTTAAGGTAAGTATAATTATTGTAACAGATATCCGATATCTGAGGCGCGCCGGAATGTTCTGGTTGCCGAAGCTACATAATGTGAAATTAATTGATTTAACAATATTATAATACTGTGCCATGTGAGTGCAGCTAAGTCCATTATTCTATAACAACAATATAAGTGTTCGTACACATTTTGAGACAACAATTTCTTAGATAGTTTATAAACTTTCGCGAACAGAAATCATATTAACTAGATTTAAACGGGTGTAATTGGGGGGTTTTCTTCGAATGGGACTTCGGATACTGTTAGTGTTGTATGTCGTGACGGTTATGTTTTGCAAGATCAAACGCGGGTAGTTGGAAACGACACCCGCCGCTCCGGACGGTGATACCCGCACTCTCCAGTCTTCTCGTCATCGCAGTGAATGTAACTCGGCCGAAACGTCGAGATTATATATTTTAATATTAGAATGTGCGCGAATTAGACCCGTTTAAATCTAGTTAAGAAATTTGTAGATATATGTCGACCACACATCCATTTTGTACCTATTTTACTTATTAAACATATTGTAAGTTTGAAAAGTGGGCAAGAACCGTAAGAATTCCCTACGGAAGAGCACCAAAACTATCATAGAATGCACTAATCTTTAATAAATACTCGTTTGTTCAATATCATAAGCATCCCTGTTCTAGTTTAAAATAATAATAATAAAAACCCTTTCGAAATTATGTAATTACATTCAAATAAAGGTAAAGTTTTACCACTACATAAGTGATTGTCCAATTGATTGAAAAAATAACATAAGATACCTACATACAAAAAATGTGTAATTAACTAATATCAGGATAATTCACTGTAACGTAACAACACTGGAGTATGTAAAGTACACATATTTAAGTAGGTCCACCACGCTAAAAGTATTTAACACTCGGTCTACGGCCTCTGTAAATTAATATGCACTTGTAGTGACGGGAAGTCTTGCTCGTTATGTAACTAGTGAAGTGGTAAGTTGTTGCAATATCAACATTGCGATAGCAGCATATGATAATAGATATCTAAAATTCATTGTCAGCAAAATCAAGCAATATCGTTAAGTAGCCGGTGATAGCCTAGTGGGCGAACGTCCGCCTTGCAAACAAAAGGTGGCGAGTTCAAATCCCAGTGCGGGCACGTACCGATGTGTTTTTGTACGTAATTATCACTCGCTTTACGGTGAAGACACCAAGACCAACATACCCGAGAATTATTTATGAGGCATGTTATCCACCAATTGGACTAGGTCGCCGTTGTGGATTATGGCCTAATCCTCCTCACGAAAGTGAGGGGAAGCCTTTGCCCTACAGTGGGACAGTTACAGGCTGAATTATTAGTATTATATTATTATTGCTATCTCACTCATTTGATTTACCAGTTTTCGTTACGTAAACAAAATTCAAAATAAGTCTAACCTTCCACAGCGGACTACTACACGGATATTGGCCGTCCTGACAACATACTTCGGACTTCCGCGCATGGACAGCCAGAACTGGCACGACCACAGAACCGAGACAGTAGTCTTCGACTAAAACTCTATTGCAACGTCGTCTTCAGCAATCGTCACGTCACGGCGGCCAATATCCGTTGCGGGTACTGTATGTCAAGTGTAGACTGTAGTTCAGAGTGGTTTCTCCAGTGTTGGTCTTGGTGGTGGTGGTGGTGGTAGCAGTGGTGGTTGGATTTAGCTGCAGCAGGATGCGGGGTTGGGGTCCTTCCCGGAGCGCTTGGTGATGTTGAGCCGCGTGAACTCCTCGGCCACCGTGGGGTGGATGCCCACCGTGCTCTGCAGCTGTTCCATGGTGATGCCGCATCTGGGGACGAGGGAAACGATCAGCTGTGTGATTAATTTCGTGTGACTATATATGTATTTATTTTTAAAGAATTATAATATCTTCAACTCTCGTCTCGGGATCAAAACAGCGTTACAGTATAATAAAGCAATGAAGAATAATGCAGCATCCAATATAGTACAAGAATTTTCAGAATCCAACCAGTAGTTCTAAAGATTACCTCGTACAAAGTCACAAGCAAACCTTACCACTTCATAATATTAGTAGAATAGTTTAGCTATCATAATATAGTATGTATGATAATATGTGGACTTACTTGACGGCGGCAGCGAAGCCCTGTATGACCTCGCCGGCCACGGGGCCCACGAAGTGCAGCCCCACGATCTTCTGCGGCGCCTCGCGCAGCGCCACCGCCTTCAGGTAGCAGTTCTTGATGTTCCGCTGCGGGACGAAGAACTCCGTCGGCTTGTAGTACGCGTGGTACACCTCCAGGCCGTCCGCGCCGAATCTGCGGGTTGAAGGAACCGGTTTGCATAAACTTTAACCATGATGTCGTCGTAACCTTTATCCACCGGTCTCCGCTCATTTCCTGCTTCCCCTATATCAGGACTTCCCAACCGGTGGGGCGTGCCCCTCTGGGGGGGGGGAGGCGTATAGATATCTTAGTTGGGCATAAATTGTTAGGATATTTTAATCTAATTACTTAACAATGTTTATGAAAAATATATATTATTTTTTTTTATAATTCCAAGTTGGTACCATGCAAAAAAGGTTGGGAGCCGCTGCTTATTTCATACAAATTAATAAAAAATCAATGAGATTGAAGTGTCTGTGTCTGTCGATCTGTTCTGGCTGCACCGTCTAGGCCTCGTGCCCACCTCTGCACGGCGGCCTCCTCGCCGAGCCCCACGCAGCCGTACTCGAGCGGCGTGAACACGGTGGTGGCCACGTTGGCGTAGTCCATGTGCTGCGGCGCGGCGGCGAACACGCGGCGCGCCAGCAGCCGGCCCGCGTGGATCGCCACCGGCGTCAGCTCGGGCCGCGCCTCCAGCACGTCCCCCACGGCGTAGACGTGCGCCACGTTCGTCTGCTCCGTCTCCGCCACTATCTTGCCGTTCGGGTTCACGCACTGGACGGTAAAAGCGTTTAGAGTTAAGAGGCTGAACACACCTACTGACGATATGGCGCCTGGCGCGTCATTCTACTTTAACGACATTTCACTCAGATATAATTTCTTGAATTAAAATTGGCGTATTGTTGCTATATTATACAAGAGAAACCTTTATTATTATACAATGATATCTTGTCTTGATATCACTGACTGGACATTGAGTGGTTCAAAAAAGTGTTTCGGTCAACTCAAATTATATATATTTATATAGCGATTATTACGTAGTTATAAAAAAACCTAACCTATGTGTGTCGGGGTGAGCGGTCTTGTTTCTTTCTCCCATTGAGTCAAAGTGTTACTCGCTGCAATTTTTTTTTGATAGAAGAGTTCCCAACGTGTTACACAAGTGTAACAATGTAACTCGATGGGAAAAAAACTCGCAACGAGTCACACTGTGACCGGATTTGGTGTGATTCGTTGGGAGAACCCCGTTCCATAAGACATTTATAAAGGCAGTGAGTAGGTGTGTAGTGGCAACACCTGGAGGCACTTACGTTGACGCCGGCAGCTTCGAGGTTCAGCTGCTTGGTGAGCGCGTACCGCCCCGTCGCCATGAGGACCGTGTCGAACACGTCTTCACATCTGCAATGACCGCAAGATTTCCTTATACCATAATTGCATAAACAGTCCATTAAAACATATTGCCAGGAATCCCGCTGGTCTTAATGATAGGGCATGCTAACGACCTACCATTTTAGGCTAATAGCCCGCAACCAATTTAATCGTAATTTATCAATCCTTAAAAGTCGATATGGGCTAATTGATAGTGTTTGGTTTGGGGGCGTCCATAAATTACGTGAGGTGTTTAAGGGGGGGTCGAGTCAAATCTCATCTAATCTGACGTTGGAGAGAGGGGGGGTCTCGGCAAATATCACATATCATATCGCAGAAAATTAAAAAAAACACCTCACGTAATTTATGGACGCCCCCTTTCCTGTACATTATATTATTTTTTCCCAGTAGCTAGCTACCTGTGGTCTGAGGTACATACCACCCGCGTTGACTATTCCACAGCAACCGGTCATGTTTTCCGGTATCTATAAAAAGTAGTCTATGAAACTTTCAAGCCCTTCATCTATCTGATGTGTCATTGAGGAATAACTCCGTTGTTGCTGCGTGAAAGAACAAATCAACAAACACATTTTCGCATTTACATAAATATATATACCTACCTAGGTAGAATTTTTAATATACTTTTAAAATACGCAATTACGCGATTAATACTCCATTTTCAGTGATAATTTACCCTCAATTAGTGGATTATTTATATAATTGTAGACAGCGCCATCTATCGGTCAACAGTCGGCATGTACTCACTGCTGCTGCGTTTCGTTGTTCATCCAGCGCGCCTTCAGCTGCCCCGACTCCAGCCTCTCCACGGAGAGCGGCACGCACTGGTGCTGGAAGCGGACGCCGCGCTCCTCCATCTCGCTGCAGACGGCGCGCGCCATCTGTTGGTCGAAGCCGCGCAACGGCACCGAGCGGACCAGCACCGTCGTCGGGTAGCCCATGGAGTTCAGGAACCCGGCGCATTCCAGACCGATGTCTAGTGGGAGAGTTAAGGGTATCGATGGCACGACAAACAGATATCTTGCAATCTTTTTGTTATTACTCCAATTCTAAAATGATCAGGGTCGTCCGATCAAACGAATACTCAAATAACGGTCGATTGATAGTATCAAGTAACAATTTGTTACTATCGAAATGTCTGTCTGACGCAATGCTGATAAAGAGCGAATGTAGTTACATCGAATTTCAATACTTATTAAAATTTAGATTACAATAAAATAGTCTAGAAAACGTGCAAATACCTCGTCCAAATTCCATTACAACGCTCTGACTAATGTAGTAGATTACATTAGAAACATAAAAAGATTACGAGCAAAAGATTAAAAGGCACTAGAGCGATAAGTCAAAGGATACATCCGGCGCCCACGACCAGCGTCTTCCCGGGCGGGTGATCCAAGCTGAAGACATCGTCGCTGCTGATGCAGTACTCCACCGCGCCGGGGATGTCCGGGTAGTGCGGCCGGCCGCCCACCGCGATCACGACGTTCTTCGCCGTCAGCGTCTTCTTGGAGCCGTTCTTCATGGTGGCCACTATCGTGTGCGGGTCCTGGAACTCCCCCAGGCCGTTGATGTACTCGATCTTCTTGTCGCGCAGGTCGACCCGCGTCACCCAGTTGACGGACTTGATGTGGTTCTGCACGGCCTCCGTGAGCGCCGGCCAGCTTATCTTGATGGACTGCGCGTCGGGCACCTGCCACCCGTACGCTACCGCTTCCTGCAACCCACATGGTTTCTTTAGAGCCCCTAGAGCCAGTGCAGTCGACATTCACTAGGTCACAGATAACACACGTTTGTAGACTTTGTAGGCCACACAATGATACCGATTCGTTTGTTCGTCTTTCTTTGTTGATTGTTATTTACTTCGTTAGCTGGAATTAGATCAATTATAACGAGAAATTGAAACGCAAACGTATCCTTTACTTATTTATTAGGACATAATATACATTGATAATACAAAAATTTGCCAATAAGTCGCCAAACCCGCTAGCAATATCCGTGGGCATGGCGCCAGACCGTCCGGAAACCTGAAGTCTGTAAATGATGTAATACCTAGGACATAAACAAACGAAGAATACAGCACTAATTCCGAAGATTACTCACTTATGCAAAGCATTTCATGTTCGCGTATTCAATGTCAGAAATGTTGCGCAATATTAACAAGCATGACGCAGCTCTAGACTACCGGCCTAATATCGGCTCTACAATACATGTAACATGGCGTTTCGCGTCGCGCCGGGTGGATTGCGATATTTCGCCTAGTCATGAGCATGACCGGCCTCACTCCGCATGACATTCAGGTATCCTAATAAGATATGCTTTTACCACAATTAGTAGGTAAGATTGGGCATTGGCTTTGGTAACGAAATAATAGCAGCGTAGGTACGTACAGTTCGTGCCACCAATAACGCTTATAGCAGTAGGTATTTAAGGTTCGCATAAATTACGATTAATGCGATGTGAATTTTAATTTATTTTTCATAGGGGCGTTACAAAATTGTAATAGGTAAAGGCTAGTCCACAACCGCAGTCATGTTTTCAAATAGACTTTTAATTGTTTATATTTCTTGTCCTACGTACGATGTTATCACATTAATAATATTCTAGGTCTTACGCAAGGTGATTTCACAATATAAGTAGGTACTCGTACACCTTCTAAAACCAAATCTCTTTTTCCTTCTTCTCAACGCTCAAGTAACGAATACCAGTATGCTGCAACAATAACTTCTTAGTACCTAACCCCATTACATGAGTAGCCGAATCATTTTGCACGCCACTTTATCAGTGCACACGAGAGATTATTCAATTGCAACAATAAAGCAGCTCCAGACGGAATTACTACAATGACTGATTAGAGATAGTATCCGTCGCTCGATTGAATCGATTATTTATTTTATTTATTTATTTTTTTAATAGGAGCAATGTAGTTTTGAGAAACATCTCGGTAAGTGAGCACCCGTTCCCTGCACTAGTGTTAACTGTGTTACAGGGCACGGGACCTTCCCCAATACAAGGTGCGGTACTAAATTACAATATTATTCAATGTAAGTGAATTTGTGTTTGATTGTGATAATGTTAGTGGTTAAAATTATTAATGAGAGCTTGAGATGCGTTTAAATTATGTGTGTAATTAGTTGTGGTAATTAGTTCACCTTTATTTGGGAACTACAAGTAGATTCTCAGTGTCTTTATAAGAAAAATTTGTCAACCATGTCTGTACCACACGCTTGCACTCTTTCCTAGACAAGGAGTATACGTGAAAGTATTTAGAAACATGGTTGTACAAGCGCGGGCCTAAAATTAAGAAGTGTCGACTTGCTAGTTGGGTTCTATGCGAGTTTACATGACAGATTCTGTCCTTGCGACGCCTCCGCTGACCTTCATCTGGATTAAATGTAATTGATGCGTGCTGCCGTAGGATTGTATTTACAATAAAGAGTTGTCTGACGTTGAGTACTTTACTGTGCTTATACAGTTCTGAAGTGGAGTAGTAAAAAGGTTTCTTATGCATAACTTTTAAGACTGCTCTCTGTGATCGCTCTAATTTGAGCATAGTAGAGGTGTGAGTACCTCCCCATGCAGTAATACAATAAGTTAGGACGGACTGCGCCAGAGCAAAGTAAACAGTTTTTAAGATTTGTGGGTCAGCAGAAGACCTTAGTTTTTTAAAAGTAAACATTAATTTACGTATGCGCCTAGTAAGAGCTTCAATGTGCCTTTGCCAATTTAGAGTATGATCGATGCAGACTCCAAGATACCGAATATGTGAAACCCTCTCCAGAGTCACGCAATCGCAAATTGGCAAAGGACTCGATGAGCATGCATGGGCCCTTATAGAAAAAGTTGCCTGTGGTTGCGAGGAGGTACAGGGTGAGAAAGTGAGATACTTTGTTTTGATTGTATTCAAAGTTAGCAAATTTGTGTTTAGCCAGGACATCACCACTTTTAGAGCCCTTTCCGCATTTGAGCGAGCGCCATCCCAGGTATTTCCTTCAACCAAAAGTGCAGTGTCATCAGCATAGGTTACTATCTTGCAGTGTGGTATATTAAGATAACACAGATGGTTAACATAAATTAAAAATAGCGTAGGACCAAGTACACTCCCCTGAGGTACTCCAAAATCACTCAAACGCAGATCGCTGCTCTTTACTGAATTTAATTTTACAAATTGTGTTCGATTTGACAAATAATCTTTGAAAATGTTCAAGGCAGTACCTCTAACTCCTATTTGTTCCATCTTATTAAGGAGTAAAGGGACAGACACCGTGTCGAATGCTTTTGACAAATCAAGGAAAATACCTATGGTTTTAATTTTATTATCCAAATTTTTTACTATTTTATTTGAAAGTTCCATGACAGCGTCTTCAGTAGATTTTTGTTTCCTAAATCCGAATTGGTTAGGGGCTAAAACATTATTTTTATCTAGATACCTAAGTAATCTGTTGTTAAGAATTTTTTCTAAAATTTTTGAGAGAGCTGTTAATACTGAAATTGGTCTATAGTTGGTTATGCTTGATCTGTCTCCACCTTTGAATATCGGATGTACTACGGCCTTTTTGAATGCCTCAGGAAAAACGCCTTTTGTAAGGCATATATTGAAGATATGTTTTAAGGGCGGTATGAGCGTAAATCTTGAAGCTTTAATGATAGAGCTTGGAATACCATCCCAACCGACTGCGCAATTACTTCGCAGATTGTTTATCAATGACTCTATTTCTAGTTCATCTACACTAAGCAGCCCCATGGAGTTACCTAGTGGGTTTTCAAGGCACGTAAGAGGGAACTTGGTTTCTGTATAAGTGTCCTGATTAGCTCGTATTTTAGAAGCCAAATTTTTACCTATTTTTGCAAAGTAATCATTTACAGCATTAACAGATGACTCTTCTGAGCCGGATAACTGCAATAATTCTTTAGGGAAAGCGGAAGATGTACTGTTCATATTTGTGATTTCTTTAATAACGTTCCAGGTAAAAATGATTAGGTAAAGCGAGTTCAAGGCAATCACACGGTGCGTAGTAAATGCGCTATGGACAAAAATACTAAATCGATAGTCTCGCTGAACGCTTCGACACATCGGACGGCAGAGGGCAAGTCGCGGCGGCGCGACTGGTAGGACTAGTAGGCCATCTTTTGGCAAATCTCGCACTGCCTGCACGTGTTACACATGTGTCTGTCCTTCAAGACATAAAATATATATACATCTTGCAATACAACTAATAATCATAACTTCGTGGGATCCCGCTATCCCACGACCGCAAAGATCGCGTGATTATTCCATAGCAATAAAGTCCTACATTTATAATAAATATTTCTTTGGTTGGAATAAACTTATACTCTAGATAAAAGGAGATGTTGCAGAATCAATTTAGTTATGTACATCAGTAAATAGTATGAGTAAGTCATTTGCTTTCTACTCTGCTACGGGAATAAGGAATAGGTACTACGATTCGGGCAAAAGATGTACCTAATCATTCGCCATATCCCGTGAATAGAACTAGGTTTTATGCTCGTAGCAGTAGAAATCATGATATTTTATGCTCCAGCGTGCGCCCAACGTATGGTTAGAAAAATAATAATAACTGTAGATGATAACATAATACAGCTTGTGAAGTACCAGGTGTATTCAATGGCGTACTGTGGGTGGCCAATCGATCGAGATTCGAGCGTCAGTTATAAATACGAGTGTCATTTACAGGGTTTCGATAGCAATATAACATTAAAATGAATAGTTAATTGATTTCTAATAAGGCCTTGATGGCGTCATGCCAGCTTGAGTCAGAATACTTTGTTTTACCTAAGTAAAACCTTGATCACTAGACGACAAAATAATGTTGCACAGCTATTTCTTTACAATTTCAAGATAGAACTTTTGTGGGAGAACTATATTCTTTGCGCGACAAGTCGACAACTCTGCGATGCACACTCCAATATTGTTATTATTTGTGTATAAGTGCTATTCTATAAGAATACTATCTCTCTTCCTGGTGAGGGTGTGGTCAGATAAGGTAAACACGGAAACACCCTAAAAAGAGTTTGCAGCAAGTACTAGCTAGCCAGACCGACGCGACGGCGGCGCTCTATCAACCAAGGCTACCAAGTTAATGTACTATTGTGTCTGCAATAATACTTTTTATCACTAAAAGAACAGCTTGGAACGCCGTGGGATTGTTTTGTGCCGTGAACCGTACATAAACGAGATGTGCAGATAAGGCACACCGTCGGCGGGCGCCGCACATGACAACAATGACTGATGACTGAGAATGGATGATGAGAATATGTGGATTGGCGCGGTTTTATGGAACCAGATGGAATCTTAGCACCTCGTAATCGGTCGGTCCAAGTATCGAGGAAAAATTGTTGACTTCGCACGAGCTTACGTATTGATGGCACAAGGCCAAGTCCTTGCATAATTTTTTGCACATTTTAGCGCCTATTCAAAATGTTTAATATTCTTTATTTCTGTAGGGTCATGTAATTTATCTAAAAACACTAAACACAAATTGAAATTAAAAACTTTTGAATGTTAGGTGTACATATTGTTCAGAAAATGTTGTTGCCAATTGCAGCCAAACTATGAATATACAAACTAGATACGATTTCTTTCTACATACACTGTCCTATTATATGTACAGGGTGTATCGGCAAGGTGTAGTAATATTGAAATGTGGGTATGTGTACCTGGTGATGAATCATTTGCCAGGGTACTAAAACCTGAAATCGATAATCGATTTTTTCACTCAAATTGACAAAATAACTAAATATTACAACTCTAACATGATACGGATGACGTCACGTTACGCCGGTCACACAACGCTTGCGCGATGCAGGATTTCTTAGAAACGGCCCTGGCGCCATCTAGTAATTTTTGGTGGAACTTTTACCACAACTTTACTTCTACACCTAGTCAGGCCTGTGTCACTCCGCGTGTAGGTATTAAAAACATACCTACGGGCGGCGGACATTGCGCAAGGGCCAATCTAGTAGGCTGCCACAAGCGAAAGAAAACACACGCGTGCGCGCTATATGTTCGACCACGTTCAACTTAATTATTTGATTTTATTGATTCATTATATAATTGCAAGATGGACACAAAACGAAAATAAGCAAAAAGATACTGTGCAGTATTTTCAGTAATTTAAGTATTTAAGTATCAATTTATGTATATTTCAGTAATTAAGTATCAATTATTATGTTTTGTCCGAAACAAAAACAATTCCAGATATTTTTACACATACATAACATCTATTATTCTTTTGTCTATATAAGTATAATGAACAAAATGTGTTTTATTTTATTTCTTCATTAAATTAAATCTTTGGCAATAATCGTATAGCATATCTGGGGGCACGGCAGTGCCCCCGCCAAGTCGAGCAAAACAAAGGCACGGCCGTACTATCCTTTTCTCGAAGCGATTCGAGCCATTTTCGACCCCCTGTAACTTCGTTATGGATAAAACTAGAAGCCTAAATTTTTTGTGACCAAGAGGGCATCACGTCTACAGATAATATACCAAATTACATCAAATTTGAACCAGTAGTTTAAGAATTATTGCAAGTCAAAGTTCCTTAATTTTGCTGCCCACTGACTGACTCACCGATCATCAAAATTCTAAGGTACTTCTAGCCGTCCCACAAGTTTCAAATTTTGAATATAGCTATTGTTTAGCCTATAAACCAAGGAAAAATTCTGACATTCCATAATTTTCATCCCGTTTTCTAGATATATAATCTGCATAAATAACTTTGTATTCCCATATAAATCCCATTAAATTGTATGTGATTACAAAGTTACTTTTACAGTTCATAATTAGACTTCATTGAAATTGAATGAAATGGGTAACAGGGGTTAAAAATGAGAAATGGCTTCGAGAAATTCGACAGTTGAGCGCTTTATAAAAATTTCCACGATAGGTACACACCTACCGCAGATAGAGAGATACAAATCCCTATACCTACTATACCTACCTACACTTTTATAGGTCGAACAAATTCGTTACCTAGGTACATTAAATAGGTACCTAGGTACCTTATACCTAATACGCATCTGTGCAGACGCAATGACACTCGTTCATGATAATCTATGAGCATGACCTATGTCGCAAGGGGCCCCGGCCGCGCAGGCGCGGGCCGCGCTTTGATGCGTGTTTCGCAAAAAAACGCAATAAAGGAAGATAAACCTACAAAAAGAAATGAGATCCCATCAAAAACATTACATGTACAAAAAGGCACAAGTCTCGCAACGCAGTTTATCTGCCGTAAAAAGTTGTGAGATCGAATGTAAACCAAGTCGGTTAATTTCAATACCTACCTATATCTATCTATGGGAGCAGTTATATCTTTATTTCTTTAGTAAATAGAGTGAGAAATAATAATAAAGAAATAAAGACGGAAGACTATTATTTAATAGTCTTCCGTATAGGTGTACTTTCAAACAAATACAAGCACAAAGCGCTTAACATAGATTTATGTTGCCGTGTGCAATTGCCAAGTCACTCTATTTACTAAAGTAATAAAGATATAACTGCTCCCATAGATAGATATAGGTAGGTATTGAAATTAACCGACTTGGTTTACATTCGATCTCACAACTTTTTACGGCAGATAAACTGGGTTGCGAGACTTGTGCCTTTTTGTACATGTAATGTTTTTGATGGGATACAATTATGCAGCTAGCTCTTAGACTACATGAACGTACTCGGCGCTGCCTGCTGCCTACTGCGCGTTGCCCGCCACAAGTAGGAGTAAACGCTCGTGCTGTGCGCTAGATGGTAGCTGCAGTGCATTATGAACCTTATAATAGTGATCTTAGGTTGATTGTAAGTGTTAAGCATTCTTTCGTTAATCTTCGGACCATACTTTATTTTCTGCGCGAACGAAGATTCACGACGCACCATATAAGTTGGGTAAGACTGTACATGTTAGCCTATGCCTCAAGTTCACTGACATTGCCCAGCTGATAACTAGGGTTGAACGATGGTTAGTTTTGCAGTAAACTTTGACGTGTAATAATTCATTACCGTAACTACTTACAGATTTATAGTACCTCCAGACTACTTCGAAATATGTATGTGTATGCGTAGTTTCAGTATTACTACACCTTGCTGTTACACCTTGTATACTTTGATGCTACTTTCAAATGTTGAAATTGAAAAGAGTCCAGAAAGATACCAAATTACAGGTTCAATCAGGAATCGGGTCCAGGGTAAGGGGTCAGGAGTACCACTTACCAAGCCCTATAAACAAACGAATCAAGTATCATTGTGTAGCTCCGTAACAACTGGTAACGGGTAAGTTTAACAAGATTCAAGTTAATCTAATAATATACATGTATATTTTTATTCATCTACATTCCAGTTGGAATGGAAAGTAAGTGATAAGACATCTTTGTAAATAAAACAGTCAGAGCTGTAAAACAATTAGCTTATAAATTGGCTACAGGGGCATTGCACGGTCCTCCCCTCCTTTCTGTTTTACTTACGTTGATTCGCAAAGTCATATTGCTGTTTGGCCACTGCAGTCCCAT
Organism: Hylaea fasciaria; assembly: GCA_905147375.1. NCBI lineage: Eukaryota > Metazoa > Arthropoda > Insecta > Lepidoptera > Geometridae > Hylaea > Hylaea fasciaria. The sequence continues at coordinate 1,411,549 of LR990194.1, forward strand.
ACAGCGACTTCAACAAATTGATTTACACTTTTGAATATCCAACCAAACTGATACTTACAGATGTTGAACTTGGTACACTAATTAGTCGACAGTAAGCTATAACTGTGAGCACTCACATGAATGCTTTCCCCCAACAGTGCGGCTTGGTGCATCAGCTTCTTGGGTATACAGCCGACATTGACGCAGGTCCCGCCGAGCCCCCACTTGGTCCCCTGCGGCGATGGCGTCACGTAGTCCAGCACCGTGACCTTGGCTCCGTGCGCCACGGCCTCCTTGGCGCACGCGAGCCCGCCCGACCCGCCGCCGATGACCGCCAGGTCATAATCGTAAGTTCCATCTACAAGGGCACATGACAGTCCTCCAGTCAAAGTGACACTATCAATTGGTTTAGTTAAGCGCTGCAGAGGTTTAACACAAAGCCCAAAGTAGGATAGCAGCGAATGTCGGCTGAACAGTCTTCAAAGACAAGTTTGTATGAATAAACTAGTTGAAATAGTAAAGTTAGAAGTCTTTTTTGAGGGAAATGTTCAAAAAGTGTATTCTGTTCTCTTGTATTAATTTTCAATGCCTGCCATTTTACAAAAAACTATTCTAGGCAGAAAAAATTGTGACATCTACAAGTAGTGCCACCACCACCACATGCAATATTACTCCTATGCCTATTATAGTATTCAGTATCATTGCATCTTGAAAATAATATAAGACAAAACACAAGAAATATCAATTATTAATTAGGTATGTATATTAATAATACCTACTAAGACAATATATGTAATAAATAAAGATAAACAATAAGGATAATTATTGTATGCGGAATTCACTCAGGTAAATGAGTTACAGCTAAGGGGACTTTGTATGAATCATTTAAGCACTTACTAAATACTAGAATTATAGACTTAAACCATTCAGGCAAATCCTTTAGTTCCCATAATGTTACAAGGAAATAGTTATATAAAATGGTATTCCTTGAAGGTAGACTTGGATCTATAACATACACATGAACTGAAATTATTTTTAATGAATGCTATGATTACGAGCCATTAGACTGTGCATTAGACAAACATAAGCAAGTGGTATTTTATAATTCCCCATAATTATAACAGCAGATTTGAATACATCTGCACCCCATCATAATACATATATTTGTAAGTGGTTACAAAATATGGCACAGTTGTTTATACAAACTATCACTTCAACTAAATTGTTAAAAATGTTCTCTGAGCTATAACTATTGTGTAAAGGATGCAGACCATCAAAACACTGCTTGAATAGAAGCACTGATGCTGTTGTGCATCATCATACCTTCCTCGGGAGGTTCTAGAAGGGCAACCGACTTGGTCTTACGGCTACAACACAGCCAGTCACCTGATGTGACCAAATACATTTGTTAAGATCATGCATCACTCTAGCCGCTACAGCTATTAGCAAATTATATGTAAAACAAACGCAAGATATTGTTGTTAAAGGTAACTCACTCATCCATATATTGGAAAGTTTAGAAAATCTAATAGTAAACATACGGCAAGCAATAAATGTTACAGCGTTTTGGATATATTTCACCATTAATCTTAATCTTGTAGCATTATCTAGTTAGGTCATCATACATTTTTGGTGGTTTTTAATTGAATAACTCATAAAAAACTATGATAAAGGTAAAAAAAACTAGGGATATCTCCAAAATGGGCTAGTAGAGTAGATTGTGTTGTACTACCTAGTACCTACCTACTTTTTTAGTAGGTGAACCAGTGTTAGGTTAGGTACCTACATTAATTAGTGACCATTCAAGGCTAAGACTACAATAGAAGTACAAAGGTACTTACGGCTTATTGTTCTTGATTTATTCGAGTAAGCCACTAGATTTTCCACTTTAAGAATTGGATTTACTAAGCGATTTATTCTTACAAAATTACTCAGGATTGTCATTTTGACAAATGTGACAGAGACAAAACACACGTAAGATAAACCCGTTATCGAAAAAGTTGAGCCACAAGTTTGAGAATTCTACCAAATAATCTGGAAGTAACCCTGCTTCTTCTAACATGAATACCGTACTAATTACCGGCGCCAATAGGGGCCTCGGGCTAGGGATGGTGAAATATCTCACAAAACACAACAAGGCACACAAAATTGTCGCGACGTGCCGAAAGACTTCTGAGGTATGTATTGAATTTTATGACTTACCTCCAATTGGTGCCATCTCCGCTTTGAACACAAAATATTGTTTTTTTCTCACTCCACACTTAAAAAACTATGCACAGCACATTCATCCACGGAATCTCGCGGTCAATTTAGTGATGAAAAGACGTGGTAAAGCCGTTTTTGTAGCAGGTTTGTCACAAGAAGTGTGAAAGAGATGGAATTCTTAGTTTGACAGGCAGGGTTAGCTTGACAATGACATGCCATAATGACACCACTCAGCCAGCAGCAAGCAAAACATGACGTCATGAGTCATGACATTACGCGCAGACGGAACAGCCCGGGGGTAACCCGGGTTCCCTCCCCCTTACATAAACTACCTACTCTATGATCCGGGTGACCGGCCGGTACCTACACCGCGGCGGCTGAATACCGCAGCATCCTAACTCAGTCTAGTGAAATAAGGGCTTCATGAAGATGAAGCACGTAACGTAAATACAATTTATTCTACTATATAGGTACATATATTCAACCGGACGTTACCGGCCCACAGAGAAATAGTAGTTTGTTTTACAAGGGTAGAAAATGACTCGTACTTTACTCGATGTTTAGCCTCACGAGCGTAGCGAGTGTGGCACATAGAATCGAGTATTCATGAGTGAGTCGTTTGAGACCCGCGTAAAACCCAAAAAATTTCACACCGAGATTGCGAGAAATATAGAATAGAATAGAATAGAATAATGTTTTATTGTAAATAACTGTGTAGGTGATATAATAAGTAGGTATACAATTAAAAAAAGCTAAGAATATTTCACAAATAGTCACGCTCACTTTCAAATAAATAAATAATCAAATTCGATCATTTAAAACCAATTTGCATTGTTGTCAAAATTCTACACACACATAAAAGATATGTCCGTAAGGATTGAGGAGCCACTTTTGAAAAATTAACAATTTCTAAATGGAATATCACGCAGTTTAAATGTAGGTGTGTCAATAAAATTTGTACCCTAAAGCAGATTTTAGTAGATTTTATGCATAATAAGTTCTGTTACTGTAAAGGTGGCACCTCAATTCAGCAAATCAGGATTGAGGTGCCATTTTTCAAGTGAATAGAACTGGTTAAGTTATGGATGAATATTTCTGAAAACGCAATATCTTTACGGACGTGCTGTATATTGGTTGCCACCAAACTCTGGGGCTTGAACGGCTTCAATTTAAAAAGATATATAACATTCAAAGTGGCGCCAAAATCTATAAAAAATCGATTTTAATTTTTTTATTTTTCATTGATATAACTAGTCAATTTACAAAATAAACTTAATGGAAAAAATTTTGATAGTTGGCTGAAATTGTAGCCAGAGAATGAAGTAATAAAACCAAGTGGTTTTTTTGCTGCGACTAATTTTATGTGGCTCCTCAATCCTTACGGTCTGGAAATAATATTTCGCTATAACTACGTGACAACAAAACGAAATCGAACGATGAATATCCCAAAAAAATGTAGATATGCGTACCTTAATATTCATATATAATTTAATCACGCTACGTATCCTATATTGGACAAAACACACAATTTTTTACTTTCTCATACAATTTTCACTGCGGTGACCATAATATTCAAGAAAAAAATAGGACACTTAAAAAAAAAGTGTGTGCGTGTAACCTTTACGCGCGATTGAAGTAAAACTTTTTTGGCGTTGACCGAAGTAACGCTTACTATAGTCTGTGTAGTTTGCTATTTAAAAAGGTTACATTGACACTACATTGACACGTCAATATACGACAGACTATAGTAAGCGTTACTTCCGTCAGAAAAAATCTGAGTTACTCCCTAGTCGCGCTTAAAGAAGTTTTACTTCAATTATAATCAATAACAACGTCACATCATACTAATATATTATGACATACCTATATGATATAAAATAACATAAATAAAAGTGGGTAGGTAGTAGGCACATTACGATACGAGCGGTCTAAGTAGAATACAACTACACGGCGTGACTTAACTTCTGGCGTGCATTTAATAAACTTACTTACACCGCGATTATTTTAAAATAATCTTCTAAGTGATGTAATTAAAAGATGTTCATTTGACTTAGCAATAAGTACACAAACGTGGGTAGGTTAGCATTCCACCAGTAGACAACGTGACAACGCAATTTCACACCTACCCATATCACATCTAGATTTGTTTTTTGGGTTATTAGTATTTTCGGATGCATAGATATTTATGGTTCGTGGTTTATTAATTTTATGTGATATTTTTTTAGTTTTAATACTGTACAGTTTAAATAATAATCAAACCGCTTACAACTAAAAAATAGTGAAAAATATCTTTGCATAGCGTTATGTTGTCGCGCTTTCGTTTTATGAACAAATCTTTATTGTAAAATGATTATACTTACCCTGATCTAGGAATCTGTGATTTATATCTGGTTTGTGCATTGTGCATTGTGCTTCAGACTATAGTATTAGATAATAATATTATGGTGATATAGGATATATAATTGAAAGTGTGTTTATTCAGTGCAAATAGCCCATGTGTCGGTAAAAAAATATCTTAATGACAAAAATTCGCATCATTTCTATATGAAGTGTATTTTATCCTACTAATATTATAAACGCGAAAGTTTGTAATTATGGATGAATGTTTGTTACTCTTTCACGCAAAAACTACTGAATGGATTTTGATGAAACTTCACAATAATATAGCTTACATAATACCAGAATAACACATGGACTACAATTCATAAAGATATATCGTATATTATCCTAACGCGCGTGAAACCGCGGGGCGCAGCTAGTGATGCAATAATTATATAATCGGTCACCCCCTTAGGGGTTGAATTTTCAAAAATCCTTTCTTATTGCACGCCTACGACACATACAAAATATTTGTGAAAAATTTCATGGTTCTAGGCCCAGTGGTTTCAGCTGTGCGTTAGTCGATCAGTCAGTCAGTCAGTTTTGGTTTTTATACGAGTACCTATAATAAATAGATTTACAAATTTATTTTACGTGCGTAAATAGTACATGAGTTTTCACATCTCATGCTCAAAAACTGTGTCATATTATTATTATTTGCTCAGCTTAGCGGACCTAAACGTGGTTGTTAGGCCCTAGAGAGTGAGAGTAGTTTAATATTTTTTGGAATGTGTGGAAGGAAATAGGGGAGACCTTTGCCCAGCAGTGGAACAATATAGATACAAAAAATGTATTGTTTTTATTTTCTGTTTTTATAATATGAAAATAAAAAAAAAAAATAAAAGTAGCTACACCTTCGGGAAAGAGGCGTAATAATATGATGTGTGCAATTGTGCATGTATGTTAAATGTGATGTCGTTACATAGGTACTTATGGTGCTTCATTCATTTAAAATTAAATTAATTACTATAAAGTATCAAAATTGATCCGTTATGCCATGAGGGCTACCAGTTCATCAATACACATTACACATGCGATAGTGGCACTGCTATTAATTTAATTTTCTACTATATTTTACCAAGCTGTATGTACCAAGCTGTAGGTACGTATAACCCTAACAACCACAGGAGAGAATTGCATACTATGACACCATGTTTTGCCGTTAGCGTTCCAGATAAGTAGGTACTTACCTACTTACCTTCTCCTCTTGTGTAACCCAGGCTAATGGTTTGTACAAGTGCTATATTTGCTGATAGGTAGGTATATAATATTAACATTAAATATAATAATATTAAATTACACACGCTCGGGTGTAGGCATAGGTAATAATATAATACACCAAAAAACTAATCAGTAGGAAGGTACATTCATGTTTTCACCCAAGTTTCATGTTGGGTTATAGTGTAAATTTAGATTAGGTATTACCTACCTAATTGAAACTACTTATGTATACCTCCCTATCTTATATCTTTAAATGAGCAATTCTTGTATATATATATACTAGCTGTGCCCGCGACTTCGTCCGCGTGGAAAAGTGACTTTGGGCAGTATTTTTGGATATACCTACATATATATCTTTTGGTTTATTTTAGATTATAAACACCGTCGCTTGTTAATAATTTATCTTTACATGAAAATGGCATAACTTTTTTAGTTATGAATCGATTGACATGAAACAAACACTAAATGTTAACTGAATCTACCACAATATACTTAGTAGTGAAAACACATCTAAATAATTGGATAAGGCTTTTCTGAGATTAGCGTGCACAAACGCACAGATAAACAGACAAACAGAAAAAAATATAATAATCTTTGTTTTGGGTGCTATTTGCTTTGTTATAGGTCCCAATAATAATTTTTTCTCAAATATCTTCCATATACAGACAGCGATCCGTAACATTTTTATTATATTACTAGCTGATACCCGCAACTTCATTCGCATTTTTATATAAAATGTAAACTGTTTAGAAAATCAATTGATGTCGCGGGGAACAGTTATAGGTAAGAATATATCTGTCTCTTTCTCACTCCCTTTTCCTCTATCTTTCTCCCTCTCTAGCTCTTTTTCTATCTTTCTCCCTCTTTCGCTCTTTCTATCTCTCTTCCTCTACCTCCATCTCTTTCCCTCTCCCTATATCTCTATATCTTTCCCTATCTTTCTATCATTAATATCCCTCTCCACTCTCAATCTCTTGCGTTCCCTCTCCCTGTCCATCTCATCCATTATATTTATTTCCCTCACCCTCTCCGTCTATATCTCTTCCTTTCCCTCCTTCGCTCACTCCCTCTCCCTCTATTTCTATATATTTCGCACTCAATCTCTCTCACCTATTTCCACCCACTCTCCCCTCCTTCTAGCCCCACTCTCCCCTCTTTCACTCCCACTCTCCACTGCCTCCCCCACTCTACCCTCTTTCTCCCCCACTCTCCCCTCTTTCTCCCCCCACTCTCCCCCCACTCTCCCCTCTTCCTCCCCCTCTCTCCCCTTTTCTCCCCCCACTCTTCCCTCTTTCTCCCCCCACTGTATCATCACTTTCTATTCACTCTACACTCTTTCTCACCCCACTCTCCCCTCTTTCTCCCACCACTCTCCCCTCTTCCCCCCCCACTCTTCCCTCTTTCTCCCCCCACTCTCCCCTCTTTCCCCCACTCTTCCCGCTTTCTCCCCCCACTCTCCCCTCTTTCTCCCCCCACTATACTCTCATTCTCCCCGCTCTCCCCTCTCTATCTCCCCACTCTACCCTTTTTCTCACCCCACTCTCTCCTATTTCTCCCCCGTTCTATCCTCATTCTCCCCTCTACCCTCATACCCCACTCTCCCCTCTCTATCTCCCCACTCTCCCCTATTTCTCCCCCGTTCTATCCTCATTCTCCCCTCTACACTCATACCCCACTCTCCCCTCTCTATCTCCCCACTCTACCCTTTTTCTCACCCTACTCTCCCCTCTTCTCCCCCCACTCTCCCCTCTTTCTCACCCCACTCACCCCTCTTTATCCCCCACTCTCCCCTCTTTCTCACCCCACTCACCCCTCTTTATCCCCCACTCTCCCCTCTCTTTCTCTCCACTCTACTCTCTTTCTCACCCCACTCTCCCCTCTTTCTCACCCCACTCTCCCCTCTTTCTCCCCCACTCTCCCCTCTTTCTCACCCCACTCACCCCTCTTTATCCCCCACTCTCCCCTCTCTTTCTCTCCACTCTACTCTCTTTCTCACCCCACTCTCCCCTCTTTCTCACCCCACTCTCCCCTCTTTCTCACCCCACTCTCCCCTTTTTCTCCCCCCTCTAACCTTTTTCTCACCCCACTCTCCCTTCTTTCTCCCCCCACTCTCCCCTATTTTTCCCCCCACTCTGTCCGCTTTCTCCCCCCACTCTCCCCTCTTTCTCCCCCCACTCTAACCTTTTTCTCACCCCACTCTCCCCTCCTTCCCCCCCTCCACTCTCCCCTCTTTTTCCCCCCACTCTGTCCGCTTTCTCACCCCACTCTCCCCTCTTTCTTCCCGCTCTCCCCTCTCTTTCTCCCCACTTTACCCTCTTCTCCCCTCACTCTACCATCTACTCCCCCTTTCCCCCACTTTACCCCTTTCTCCCCCTCCTCCCATCGCACTCTCCCCCCTTAATTACTTTCCAATTTAAATTACGATCCGTTTAGCCGTTTATTGTGGTCCGTAGGGGGTGCATCTAAAGAATACCTCATAATTTCAACCCCCTTGCTTTTCCCCCTTTAGGGATGATTTTGCAAAAAAGCTGAAACCCGTATTTATTTATTTCTTACCAAAAGCCTAAATAAGAATTTTCAGATCCCTAACTTGAGGAATTATGGATTCCCCATACAAACTTTCAACCCCTATTTCATCCCCTTAAAGATTATTTTTTGAGACAAAAGATAGCCTATGTCCGTCTCATAGGTCCAATCTACCCCTATACCAAATTTCATCGAAATCGGTTCAGCCGTTTAGCCGTGAAAAGGTAACAAACAAACAAACAGACAAACAGATATACAGATAAACAGATAAACAGAGTTACTTTCAGATTTATAATATTAGTATGGATATATATATTATATATAATTGGAATCTCGGAATCGGCTCCAACGATTTTCATGAAATCCATACTAATATTATAAATCTGAAAGTAACTCTGTTTATCTGTTTATCTGTTTATCTGTTTATCTGTTTATCTGTTTATCTGTATATCTGTTTGTCTGTTTGTTTGTTACCTTTTCACGGCTAAACGGCTGAACCGATTTCGATGAAATTTGGTATAGGGGTAGATTGGACCTATGAGACGGACATAGGCTATCTTTTGTCTCAAAAAATAATCTCGAAGGGGATGAAATAGGGGTTGAAAGTTTGTATGGGGAATCCATAATTCCTCAAGTTAGGGATCTGAAAATTCTTATTTAGACTTTTGGTAAGAAATAAATAAATACGGGTTTCAGCTTTTTTGCAAAATCATCCCTAAAGGGGGAAAAGCAAGGGGGTTAAAATTATGAGGTATTCTTTAGATGCACCCCCTACGGACCACAATAAACGGCTAAACGGATCGTAATTTAAATTGGAAAGTAATTAAGGGGGGAGGGTGCGATGGGGAGAGGTGGGGAAAGTGGGGGAAAGGGGAGAGTGGGGGAAAGGGGAGAGTGTGGGGAAAGGGGGAGTAGATGGTAGAGTGAGTGGAGAAGAGGGTAGAGTGGGGAGAAAGAGAGGGGAGAGCGGGAAGATAGAGGGGAGAGTGGGGGGAGAAAGCGGACAGAGCGGGGGGGAAAAGAGGGGAGAGTGGGGGGAGAAAGAGGGGAGAGTGGGGTGAGAAAAAGGTTAGAGTGGGGGGAGAAAGAGGGGAGAGAGGGGTGAGAAAAAAGTTAGAGGGGGGGAGAAAGAGGGGAGAGTGGGGTGAGAAAAATGGGAGAGTGGGGTGAGAAAGAGAGTAGAGTGGGGAGAAAGAGACGGGAGAGTGGGGGGGATAAATAGGGGGGAGTGGGGTGAGAAAAAGGGGAGAGTGGGGTGAGAAAGAGAGTAGAGTGGGGAGAAAGAGAGGGGAGAGTGGGTAGATAAAGAGGGGCGAGTGGGGGGAGAAAGAGGGGAGAGTGGGGTGAGAAAGAGGGGAGAGTGGGGGGAGAAAGAGGGGAGAGTGAGGTGAGAAAAAGGGTAGAGTGGGGAGATAGAGAAGGGAGAGTGGGGTATGAGGGTAGAGGGGAGAATGAGCATAGAGTGGGGGGAGAAAGAGGGGAGAGTGGGGTGAGAAAAAGGGTAGAGTGGGGAGATAGAGAGGGGAGAGCGGGGAGAATAAGAGTATAGTGGGGGAGAAAGAGGGGAGAGTGGGGGGAGAAAGAGGGAAGAGGGGAGAGTGGGGGGAGAAAGAGGGGAGAGTAGGTTGAGAAAGAGGGGAGAGTGGGTTGAGAAAGAGGGGAGAGTGGGGTGAGAAAGAGAGTAGAGTGGGGAGAAAGAGAGGGGAGAGTTGGTGAGAAAGAGGGGAGAGCGGGGTGAGAAAGAGTGTAGAGTGAATAGAAAGAGATGAGACAGTGGGGGAAGAAAGAGGGGAGAGTGGGGGGGGAGAAAAGGGGAGAGTGGGGGAGAAAGAGGGGAGAATGGGGGAGAAAGAGTGGAGAGTGGGAGTGAAAGAGGGGAGAGTGGGGCTAGAAGGAGAGGAGAGTAGGGGGGAAATAGGTGAGAGAGATTGAGTGCGAAATATATAGAAATAGAGGGAGAGGGAGTGAGCGAAGGAGGGAAAGGAAGAGATATAGAAGGAGAGGGTGAGGGAAATAAATATAATGGATGAGATGGACAGGGAGAGGGAACGCAACAGATTGAGAGTGGAGAGGGATATTAATGATAGAAAGATATAGAGATATAGGGAGAGGGAAAGAGATGGAGGTAGAGGAAGAGAGATAGAAAGAGCGAAAGAGGGAGAAAGATAGAAAAAGAGCTAGAGAGGGAGAAAGATAGGGGAAAAGGGAGAGAGAAAGAGACAGATATATTCTTTCCTATAACTGTTCCCCGCGACATCAATTGATTTTCTAAACAGTTTACATTTTATATAAAAATGCGAACGAAGTTGCGGGTATCAGCTAGTTCAGTATATAGGGGGTTTCGGGGACGATAAATCGATCTAGCTAGGAATCATTTGTTTTTTTCCGTGTTTTTTTTTATGATTTTTTCTTTAAATAACCAGTTCATATTTTTTTATTATTCTATCGGTAAGATCGAAAAATATTATTCATATTTCATCATTTTTTTAGTAATTCGTACATAAATAGAATTTCCTAAAAACACAATTTATAAAAAAAAAAAAATTAGATACCGAGCAAAGCTCGGTCATCCAGATATTATATTATTAAACGAGCTGTTTACACTGGCTGACTGCACTAACAGTGCGGGTCCAACACAAAAAAGCGTAAGTAGTTCTTGGATTCCATATCCCTGGTTACATGCTTAAATTATGGTCACCGCTTAAGAAAATTTGTATGAGAAAATAAAAAATTGTGTGTTTTGTCCAATATAGGATACGTAGCGTGATTAAATTATATATGAATATGACGGTACGCATATCTACATTTTTTTGGGATATTCATCGTTCGATTTCGTTTTGTTGTCACGTAGTTATAGCGAAATATTATTTCCAGACCGTAAGGATTGAGGAGCCACATAAAATTAGTCGCAGCAAAAAAACCACTTGGTTTTATTACTTCATTCTCTGGCTACAATTTCAGCCAACTATCTACATTTTTTCCATTAAGTTTATTTTGTAAATTGACTAGTTATATCAATGAAAAATAAAAAAATTAAAATCGATTTTTTATAGATTTTGGCGCCACTTTGAATGTTATATATCTTTTTAAATTGAAGCCGTTCAAGCCCCAGAATTTGGTGGCAACCAATATACAGCACGTCCGTAAAGATATTGCGTTTTCAGAAATATTCATCCATAACTTAACCAGTTCTATTCACTTGAAAAATGGCACCTCAATCCTGATTTGCTGAATTGAGGTGCCACCTTTACAGTAACAGAACTTATTATGCATAAAATCTACTAAAATCTGCTTTAGGGTACAAATTTTATTGACACACCTACATTTAAACTGCGTGATATTCCATTTAGAAATTGTTAATTTTTCAAAAGTGGCTCCTCAATCCTTACGGACATCTACAGATTATAGGCAGCAATTACAAACTTTTTAAAATTATTTGAATGTTCGCAAACGCACACGTACACATAGCATACCTAATTACATCCTATGATCGCCAAAAATGTAGACGAGTAAACTGTTTCGGCTTCGCACGGTTTGTACATTAAGATACTCTTCTTCTTTTTCTAAGTAATTATGTCAAAATGGAAAATTGAAAAGTCTAATCTTCAGCCTATTGATAATAGCGAGTACAAATTAAAAAAAACTACTTTCACTCCCTAGTGCCCAACAACCTCGTTTGCTCCCGCTAAGCTGAGCTAATCTGACACGTTTTTTGAGCATGAGGTGTGAAAATATATTTTCCATAGTACAGCTGTTGACCGGACAACTGAATCGTACCACGGGCAATTAATGTTATTTTATTCTACCATTGTACTTACCATTCATGATAGAGGATGTAGGCTTACGGCCGAAATTAATAATGTATCTCCTACCCAAGATTGAAATCGATCTTGGATTGCTGCCTATCGTTCGATCAATCTCCAATCTGCGCGCCAATAACTAAACACGGCAGTGCCCTATCTTTTTCGGCGGCAGATTGCCATCAATCCTTTCCCTCTTGACCGTTTCATTTTACGCAAAATATTTGACTAAACTAAATTATTATTTGTGAATTTTAAAAGCAAAACAAATGTAAAACTATTTTAAAATTATTTAAAAGTGATGATCATGGTAAAAACAATTTATTTTAAACCTCAAAAACGGCATAAACTTGAATATTATAAGGTTTCGGTAGGTATAACAACTAAATAGTTTCGCTGAAATGGAATGCAACTGTCATACCTACCTGTCGCCCTGTCGGTCGTTTGCAATAGTGTTCAGTGCATACAAATTCGCAATAAATTCTTATTTGTCTTTAAATTACCTACCGAAACTGAGTTCAGATAATTTAATTTCTATTATGGACGCCAAAATAGTAAGTACTTCACATTGTTTTTTGATTTTTATACCTACGCGGCGTGCGCGCGTCTTCCCGCCTAACTTGTAGCTATGATGTTAAATCATTGTATTATGGTCTGTTATAGGTAAAAGCTAAGCCTCTTACTAAAGAGGAAACCAAGTTTCTACTCGGCTTAATCGAAAGCAGCAGAATTATTACCTCAAAAACTACCAACGCCACCAACAACAAACTCAAAAATAACGAGTGGATCCGCCTATCAAACCAATTCAACGCGATCAACATCAATGGTCACAGAACACCGCAGCAGCTGCGTTTGAAATGGGAGAATCTAAAGAAGAATTCGCGCAAACGCAGTACCAAAATCAGGATGAACTTAATTAAGGTTACTATTTGGTTGTACTTACCCAAGTATTTACTTGTCGAGGTATGTCAAAATTATATATTTTGATATTAGTTTGTGCGCGAATTAGACCCGTTTAAATTCTAATTAACATCTACCTACTTACCTGGTTTTATTCACCACCTAACATTCTCCAATGCTAAGTCAGTAGTAATGCGATATTATTATTTTACAGACTGGTGGTGGACCTCTGGATTATATACCCCCAGATGACATTTTGGACAGAGTAAACGATTTACTGGGAAGTACAGCCAGTGGATTTACTGTGCCATTTGGTGGTGATAGGGAAGCAGTGGAGTTAGACGTTGGTGTTGGTGGCGGTAGTGGTGATGGTGATAACAGTGGTGATGGTGTTGGTATTGGAGATGTCAGGGTGAATCTTGACCAGGACTCAACAGCTCTGCCTGATTACAACACTATTGAGATTAAGATCCCTGAAATTGTATCAGACATAGAACCAGATCTGGTAACTCCCAACAAAACCAAGAGGTTAACATTTAGTACATCTAGGGCAGGTAATGGTTATTTCAATGATTTTAGATGAGCATTATTTTACTAGCCTTCTAGTCCATTCTTCTTTGTGACTTTTCTATTGAGAAGTTGGTCAACTCGATGTCAAATGTACCATCAGTGCTTACTGTAGGCATATGTCAACTTTTGTGGTGTGATTCAAGTAACAAATACATGTAGGTAGGTATGTGGTGTCTGTATCTGTATATGTGAGATAATATTTAGGGGCACAAGGATAAGTGTGGGATACAAAAGGGGAAATTACTTGTAAAGCAACTAAAATGGGTTTTTAGGATTTGCTACTAAATGTTTCATTATCTTATAACTTTGTTGGAGATATTTATATTACATATTAATATAATATTTACATGTGCCTACACAGTAGCTTCGAAAAAGAGACATAGTAAGTGAATTCCTAATCTAATATTTGCTCTTTTTTCCAGGGAGGAAGACATTAAAACCAAATGATGGCAGGACTGCCAGGAACGTTGCCATAGCTGAATATTATTCAGCAAAAAAACAATGCTTAGATGCCAATGTAAATAATAGTAATTTACAATTTTTTTTTCAAAATGTCATAATTGCTGTGATAAGAAAATTATCAATGTTGTACTATAGATATTATTTTTAAGATTGTTATTTGAAAATATGTTTGGTTATATTATTCTTGTACCTAAAGATAATTATTATTGTTAGATAAAATTATAGTTGATATGCATAATTATCTGCTTAGCAGCTGCCTGATTCTTTTATAAAAACTTTGATTGTCAATAAAGTACTTAGTAATTGATTGTCTCAAATAAGTTGGCCTTTTATTTCTGACTGTTCCTTACTCTAACACAAAATTTTAGCGAAAATGAATAAAAAGAACCTTTGGAATTAACTTTGAAATAAAAGTGTGAATCAATATCATTGTTTATTTACTATACCTATATTTTTAACCACCAATAAGAAAGACAGGTGTTATAAGTTTGTAGTGTGCATCTGTATCTGTCAGTCCGAGGCAATGTAACTCCCAAACGAATTAACCAATTTTGATTTAGTGTTAAGGCACAATGGCATTGTATCAATGAATATGTTATAGATAGATAATAATTCAGGTTTGTTTTTCGTATTGCAGGGTTATTAAATTTTACAATTAAAACGCAAGAAAATTTAGATATTTCAATTTACTATCTAAAATAATTATTTACAAGAGCTGCTCTAGCACTGGTATCTTGGGCATCCTCCATGATATTTTGAAAATCTTCAATAGCATCTGCTGTTGGCAGCTCTACTTCTGCAGGAACTTCCTCTAAGTTGTAATTCCTACAAATATTGTGTAGCACTGCGGTGGCAATTATTACTGCATGGACCTTAGGCAGTGACAAACGCATTGTTAGTGCCACAACAGGGAAGCGCCGCTTCCACACACCAAATGTCCTAAAAGATAAGTTTATTATTTAACCTTGATACAATAATTTGTATAGGTACCTACTTATTCAAACCAAATTGGTACTTTGTAGGTATATATTATATTATTCTTCAACTACATACCTCTCTATAATATTTCTGGTTTTAATGTGTGCTTCATTATAGCGTTGTTCAGCATTTGTAACAGGATTCAAAAGAGGTGTTAATAAATAGGATCTGTTTGGATAAGCACTGTCACCAAGCATCCAACGGTTACCAAACTGTCCTGCTTCACATTGCACTGTAAACATGGATATATTTAAGTACCATTACATCATTCAATAGGTATAACCAAAGCAAATAAAATTTTAACTAATAGTACCTCTAAGAAGGGAGTTGTTGAAAATTGTGGCATCATGTGTTGAACCTGGCCAACGAGCTACCATATTCATGAACTTCAAATCAGCATCGCAAATGGCTTGGACATTTAGGGAAAAGTAACCCTTGCGATTTCTAAATTCTTCACCTATTACATTACCTAAAAGAAATAAAATTAATGTAAGTAGGTAGGTATTTTTTCAGAAACTACCCAATAATTACACTTTGTTTTTACAAATACTCACATGGTGACTGGATACGTATATGAGTACAGTCAATCGCAGCAAGAACTTGTGGCATTCCACCAATTCGGTAAAATTTTTCTGCACTTTGTTGATGAACAGTAATATATTCATCATACAGATTGGCAATTGCTGATGACATGTCGCGCACTATTCTGCCAGCTGTTGATTTGGAGACTCCAATAAAGTCGGCTACAGAAATCAGCATAGTGCCTAATGCATAAAACCGCAATGTTAACAACAATTGGTGCAGTGGTGAAACTCCATGATTCCTGAAAAATAAGTATTATTAAGTACCTACAATATAATGATCTTGATGTTGGAAGTTGGAAAGAAGATTAATTTCATTATATTTGTTAGTAGGTAAGTACCTAGGTACAAAACTATTGTTTACCTTGTGGAGGTTACACGGAGAAACGGCATCAACTGCGCTAATAGCGAGTGCACTGCAGGTTTAGTTAACCTAAATCTAAATGTGAAATCCGCATCATCGAGACTCTGCATGTAGTTCACCCTTCTTATTCTTCGTGAAGAAGCGCGTCGTATTTCTTCATCATGGTCACTATCAGTATCCCAATCGGATAACAGAGCCAGGACTTCCAAATCACTATCACTATCAATAATCTCACAAGAATTCATTGTTAGTGCAATTTTCTTATACACAATTTCGTAGAAAATGTTTACTGATCTCCGGAACTTTAGAGATTGCAACCTTCGATCGTTTACACCTATCCGACGAAGTGTCAAAATGGAAAGATCGGTTATTGACCCGACCAAACTGTCATTTTCGAACGGAGGACAATCCTTAATCTGAGATCCGACCTCCCAAAGATAGATTGATTTTAGCGATGGCAAACTCAATCCACGGATCGGTTATTGGCACTTTTGCCCCTAAAAATGGATTGTGATATCAATCCCAGATAGCAAAATTTGGATTAGGATTGATTATTAATTTCGGCCGTTAGATAGATAGGTACCTACTGGAGGATACCGTATCCTCTTCATTCCCTGTATTTATACCTCTACTCTACATTTAGCCTCTACTGTATCCACGATAGTACGGAAGGTAGGGGACAAAATTATAAGAGATAGGTAGGTAGTAGGTAGGTACTTATAGTAAAAAGTAGTAGTAGGTACTACCTACAAGTACCAGTCAAGGTGTTATAGAACAGGAGATAGGATTCATAGGATATCCAACTGAATTATCTCATGATAATATTATCTTTTGCTAAGTACCTATAGTAGTACATACCTACTTAGCAAACTATAATACTCCTATAACATTTTAAATAGTTATAATACGTTATAAGTTATAAAAATACTTTTATAGGCATATATATAGTGGTGATAGCCTAGTGGGCGAACGTCCGCCTTCGAAAACGGAGGTGGCGAGTTCAAATCCCAGTGCGGGCACGTACCAATGTGTTTCTTGTTAAAACATATGTACGTAATTATCACTCGCTTTTCGGTGAAGGAAAACATCGTGAGGAAACCAACATGCCCGAGAATTATTTCGGAGGCAAGTTATCCACCAATCCGGACTAGGCCCCCGTGGTGGATTATGGCCTAACCCTCCTCACGATAGTGAGGGGAGGCCTTTGCCCAGCAGTGGGACAGTTACAGGCTGGATTATATTATTATAGGCATATATAGGTATTAGGTAGGTACTTGGTAAAAAAAACAACAATTTAATTTAGATATAAATTAATGTTATTATTATTATTAACGCACCTATGTATATTAATGTTTATCTTTTTTTTTTCAGGAACTTAAATCGTTATCAGACGTTAATAAAAATGTAACAATTATACATCTAGGTAGGTACCGATACCTACTTATATTTAATTAGGGGTACCAAGAGTACCTATTCCTTTCCTACTTTTCAACTGTCCTAGTAAATACCTCTTTCCCGTTCTTATTCACCACACTGTATAGATAGATGTACCTACCTACTTGATTGTAGATACCCAAAAGCCTCCTGAAACGAATGATGCATTGCAGATGTCACGGACACAACTAGTTTCGGCGAGGTTTCGTCACGGGTGGCGGAAGTGGTGGGCGCACGGGGGTTAAACTTGTTGATCAATAATGCTGGCGTCGCCACCAAGTTTACCAAACTCGGCCTAGTGAAGGCAGATCAGCTGATGGAGAACCTCAGCATTAACACCGTCGCTCCTATCATGCTAACGAAGGTCCAAGTCAAATCATCATTAATCAATGGATTCGATTAACTTACTGTAGTTAATAATTATTATTAATCTATAATATAAAAATGAATCGCAAAATGTGTTGGTAAGCGCATAACTCAACAACGCCTAGACCAATTTGGCCAGTTATTTTTTCAATCATTTTTAATCAATTAGTTTTTTCCCATAGAGACAATGACAGGACAACGTCTGTCGGGTCAGCTAGTACTTGATAAAATTATGAACCTTTATTCACAGAGCCTCCTGCCAATGCTAAAGCAAGCGGCGGACGCCAACGCTGACCGGCCAATGGGCGTCCAGCGAGCGGCTGTCGTCAACATGAGTTCCATATTGGGTTCCATTGCGCAAAACGACCAAGGCGGGTTCTACCCCTACCGCTGTTCCAAGGTAAACTGTTTCGAAGACCAGTAGCGTTACTGTTACCTAACTTAATATTTCAAAAAGTTTGCGTGCACCACATACGAACAAATATTCCAAGGGGAATAGTTTTTATTAAAGGGGATGTGTGTATAAAGATGTAATAAACGGCTGTAGAACTTGAGACGGAACTACGGATTCAATTATTATTATCGCGTAGGTAGGGGTAGGGTTGGTTGGTACGGGTAGGTAAAGAACGACTCAAACGGGTTGCTCACCCTTTCTTTATTGTACCGTCAAGTTAAACCAGTTCTCACGCATCTCCTGCTTAATGTTGAGCTTTTTAAATAGAAATAAAATCGTTTCACTGCTCTAGATTCCACAAACAACGTATAGGTAGAGATCGCTATTGCAAGAAATAGTAAAGGACTCGCCGAAACTGCCGAAAATTGCTGATTTACGAAAAAACCATAATCAATTGGTATCTCCGCAGGCCGCACTGAATGCTGCCACCAAATCGATGAGCATCGACTTGAAGAAGGATCAGATCCTGGTAGCTTCCATGCACCCCGGCTGGGTGAGGACCGACATGGGCGGCAAGGGCGCGCCGCTCGACGTCGACACCAGCGTCGAGGGCATCTTCACCACCATCCTCAAACTCAGCGAGCAAGACACGGGAAAGTTCCTGCAGTATGACGGATCGGAACTGCCGTGGTAGGCTACCTACACCTGATGAATCATCGAGCTGTTCGAAAATTGCGCTGTTGCTATTCTTTTTAAAAACATGATACAAATTTAAAAAGGTGGAGTTTTATTTGTTCGTTGTAAGCATTTTTTATAATACCTACATGATAAGCTTCCCCAATATACCCCATACAGCCCCGGTAGTCTATAGTCTATACTTACCTATATCTACATATCGGTGGCGCGCCGCCTAATTTTTTTATCAATACCTAGATTTCTTATTTAATCATTATTAAATGATACCTAGGTAAGTACCTAATTTATTTATATCTTCAATGTGTCTGTGCCGTATGTTATGCATAGATATAGGTTACGAATAAGTAATAAGGGTAGGTATAGATACCTACTTAGATGCGCACGCGGCTGCGACCGCTGCTTGCACCTAACAGACCTTACGGCAGTCGAATACAGGACTTGTAGGCCTTGTAGCAATGTTCACGTGTCTCATTTCCGCATTCCTTAGCCCTTAGGGCTAACACATACCTACTAAAATACTTGAGAAAAGTATAGATTTTCACTTACCATCCCATGCCTGCCGTTCTAAAGTTTTCAAGCTAGTATCAGGCCTACACGACGACTGATACGGTGGTATGGGGGGTTTCCCTGAAATGAAGCACATTAAGGATCATACCAGAGATGGTGACCGAGTGGTAACGATGCGCTTCGAAATGTATATCCGACGTCTCCGACGAGTTCGAGAGAGACTCGGCTTGTTCCATAAATCCCCTGGCAGTATCCCCTGCGTAGGGGATTTCTACTCGGCCCCGAACCAATGACAATTACCTACTTATGTATTATACCTACCTACCTACTCTCGTAAGATATTTACGGATATCCATCGCTCTGTAAACTCCGGTAAGAATCTGG
Organism: Hylaea fasciaria; assembly: GCA_905147375.1. Classification (NCBI taxonomy): domain Eukaryota; kingdom Metazoa; phylum Arthropoda; class Insecta; order Lepidoptera; family Geometridae; genus Hylaea; species Hylaea fasciaria. The sequence continues at coordinate 1,431,295 of LR990194.1, forward strand.
TATAAACATTGATAAAAGTTGGTAAGCCCGCGCCATGGGCCCCATGCAAAAGTAAAGGGGTATACACAGTGAGATGCAGGTAAAAAAATCTTAAGAGTATACAAGAGAGAAATTGAATAAATGTCAGATGTCTGGTATGCTTTTAACACCCTATTGCCAATACAGGCAGGGGTATACATCCAGTTTTTTAGTGATGTACAAAAACTGTGGCCAATGATTATAATAATGGACCTACCGCCGAACTTGCTGCACATGTCTTTGAAAGGGCATAGCCGTGATGTATCCATTTATGCTAGGTATTTTAGTAAAAGTAACTCTTAATTTTGTAGTATAGCGGAAAAAAATACCTACTACCTTCTAATCTTTGAACTTCATCGTCTCAAAGTTTATTTTTGCAAGTGACACTCAAGTGTCACTAAAGTGCCAAAACTTGTAATATCTTATTATTTTATTTCCTCTATGACTGCTTTCTAAATTTTTGGCTAGTTTTATATTGATTTGTTTGTAGGTCAAGTAGCATAAGTATTAAGTACCTACTGAAGGTCACTGACATTACATAGGTACCATCATAAGAGTAACTTTTTATACTGGAGGGTAGGTACCATACCGGTCTGTGAGGGGCACTGCATGGTCAGTAGACTCTATCCATGTCAGTGCCATGATACATTCTACCGTGGTCAGTGCTACACTACAGGTACAGCCTAAAAATCGAATTATAGGCCCTTATCTAACTTTCGAAGTTTTAACCATTGACGACGGGCAAAGAAAAACAGTTATTTTGGTATCAAAAATTGGATTTATTTTCCGTTTCGCTGCAGTAAGTTAACGCCAGTAACAATTTGCTAGGTTACAGAATTGGCTGCACAGCCGGTATCAAGCATAACGTGTACTTTTTATAACAATGATACATTTTTTCAGACCTAATAACCTAAAAACTTACACGAAATACCTACAAGATATACAGGTAAAGCCTAATTATCTACAATCATCAATAAGTTATATACAGAATAACAATACAGCAAAGTTATATACAAGTCATTATTAATTAGAATTATCTGTAACCTGAAAAAATTTGATTTTTCCTACATTCAGGACAGTACCATTTGCCTTTAGGCGGTACCATAATGCCGACGCATTCAAAATGGAACCATTCGATGGGACAACCTTCCGCGTCGCAAGCTATCATCTCCGACACCTCGTCGTAAGGACATCGGCAGTAGCAGTACACACTCTCGCCTTCCCGCGCCTCCCGCACTGCGGGCCTTTGGAACGCGTACGGTAGACTCGACGTGCCCGAATTCAAATATGTAGGCGGAGGAATCGGTGCCGGTTGACTGGCTGGCTGATGAATTTCCAAATTGCCTTCATCACTTGAATCCGATTCATTCGAATCCATAGATTCAGTATTCATCAATATTCGCGGTGGCTCAGGATCGGGAATAGGCGCAGTCAATCTCATGGAATTCATTGAATCTGTGTAATTATAGAGCCTGCTGGAAAGAATAGTTGAAGGCACTTCTTTCTTTGATTTGTGTGTCACAGGTGAAGGCAAGTCTTCTTTGCGCCATTCTAGCTTCGGTGGCTGTTGCGGTTTGAGCGCAGCAATAGTCGTCGGCGTCTGCGGTGCTGATTCATCATCACTTGAGTACCCGTAAAATTTATTGGGAACCCTTCTTCGTTTCGAAGCTCTCTTTTTACTATTAATAGCGGCGGCTGAAGAAGACGAGCTGGTGTGTGTTGTGACTGGTGTGAGATTAGGAGCCTCAGGGATTTGTACTGTGTTGGATTGCAATGATATGGTGATTTTATTCGGAAGAAGGGGAGATGGTACTGCTACCGATTTAGCGATCACATCTTTAGGAATGTTAATTTTAATAGGTGCATGCTTTCTGGAACTCTTTGATTTCTTCTTCTTTTTACTCTTTTTCTTAGCACTTGGCGGTTTCTCTATAGATTCAGGCTCAGCTTGGTCTTTTACTTCGTCTTTTGCGGGCTCCTCATGTTGAGGTGTAACCGGGCGACTTGTTTCTCCTGAAATGGCACCACCGTCCGACGGCGCTACGGGTGTCATTTGTAGCAGCTGGTTACGTTTCTCTTCATGTAGCTTATTAGCGATGAGTTGTGGGTTTTCGTCATAAAACTCTTCATCAGTTTCACTTTCTTCAGTTTCGAGATCAGTTTCCGGTATCGGTGGTTCAACTGCTTCTGGGATTAGTATCGGTGTTTCAGACATGCCCATCACATCTACATTAGACCCGGTACTAATTCTTCTATCTGGTAAGATTTTCTTCGTTCGTTTTGTCTTTTTCTTCTCATTGCCAGATTCATCTGACGAATCTGAATCTGAAGAGCTAGACGACGAAGAGCCACTACTAGACGAACAACTGCAATTAGGACCACATGAGCAACTTGAATCACTGTCACTACTACTGCTACTCGAAGAGGATAAGCCGCCGCCGCGATGTTTTTTGGGAGACTTTTTGTTTTTCTTTTTATTCGAACAGAATAGATTGTCTTCGTCTCCATTCATGTCCGTAGGTATCAAACAATAATCGTGATCAGATTCACACACGTGTTTCTTTATAGGAACTAGAGGTGGAGTCTTTTGTTTTTCAACTGTGGCTTGATATTTTTTGAAATTATCCCAAATATCAAGAACTTCTTGATCATTGGGTTTTTCTTCAATTGTTTCAGTTTTCACCTCTTCTTTAGTTTCTGAGGTGGCAACTTCAGCATCGATTATTTCAGGGACTTCTGATTTTACTTGTTGCACTTCATTGATTATGTCATCTTCTTCTTTTATTTCTTCCTTGGTTGAAGGTGGCATTCCACTGTCCGAATCATCACTGCTGTCACTTTCAGATAAATTCAGTGCAGGAAGATTTACGTCCAGTAAAAGAGCATCTTTGTCTTTCACTTTCTTTTTCTTGGTTTTCTTCGATGGTTGCTCTGCATGCACTTCCGTTTTGACATCGGAAGTACCAGCTTCCTCTTTAGGCTTCTCTTCAACTGAATCATTAATAGATATAGTTTCCTTTGGTGTCTCAGGAGCAGGTTCAATTTGAGATGGTTTCATCTCACTCAATTCTTCAGTCAATATTTTTTTTCTGTGTTCATCATTATGCTTATCCAGAAGCTTTTTGGACACAAATTTTTCAGAGCAACCTTCCTCTGTGCATTCATGTGGGAACTCCCCTGTGTGCAATCTTTTATGGACTTTTAAATATACAGCTTTGGTGAACTGAAGATTGCATTCATCACATACAAACACAGCTGGGGGTGAGCAGAAATGGTACACATGTGGCCACTTTTTTTGCATGCATCTTTTGCATAGGACACTCTCAGTGCCGTGTTTCCAGAACAAATGATTTGTGATATCTAGTTTATTTCTGTAAGCAATACCGCAGCGGTAACACATGTGGTGCAGTTTGTGTTTCCAAACATGGTTCGATAGACGTGCTTGGTTGTGACAAAATTCTAAACATACATCACAGGTGTGATGAATTTTTCGCAGATGTACCATCAACCTAAATTGTGAAGGTATTGAATCTGTGTTACATAAACAGCATCTAAACTTAACTACGTAATCGGAGTCATATGTCCCAGGACATAGATGGCATATCAATTCACTATAAGTATAAAAATTACATTTACACATAACACACAACAGAATTGCTTTTTGATGCATTTTACGATTGTGTAAATAGAGATCTTTGTGGATAGCAGTTTTCAAATAACATTGAAAGCACTCAAATATATCACGGTATGGCTCATATGGTTCATTCAGTACACTTGCAGCTTTGTCTCCACTGTCGTAAGAATCCAAATTGATATAGACAGTATTTAATTCTTCTGCACCAGACATGAGTTTAGCAGTGATGGTTTCAGGCAATAATTCTTCAGCAGTGATACTGTCGACGGTAGCACAGAACCGATGTTCTGCTACCATGTGCAATGAGAGCTGTTCACAGTTGACTGCTATCTTACGAACATGGTTACAATATATACAGTTATAAATGGTAGAAGCCAGAAATACTTTTAAGAGTTCCTTTAATGTATATTTGTCTAAGGGCCTATTCAAAGCCAACTCAGTTACTGGAAGTGAAGGTTCTTCTACAAGAGGTTCTATTCCGTTTGTCTCTGTTTCAATAGGCTCAGTCTTGACTTCTGTCTTAGTATCAGCTAGTCCATCTATTCCTGGTAAATGTTCCGAATCGGGAGCACCTTCTTCTTTACTTTCATCCAATGGTTGATTATCTGATTCACTGATAATGTCATCAAATTTTACTGCATCTTGGGACTCTGGTGGTTCCGCTATAGTGACATTATTCTCATCCACTGTTAGCTTGTCATTGTTATCACTGTCAGATGAATAATCACTTGATGAATCTTTGTCCAAAAGTTCTTTGGGAACTCTTACAGTTAACTTTGGTACCCTATTCAATGTGTTTTCATCATCTTCTGGCTTGTTATCATAGATTGTTGTCTTGATAGCTGTGTCTGGTTTGTGTTCAGGTGTTTTAGAATCTAAATTGTTATTTAACATTGTTTTGACTGTAGTTTCTATTTTATTATCTTCATAAATAGTTGTCTTTACAAATGGACTGTCTGCTCTGTCACAAATGGTCATCTTAATTGACGGAGTCCTGGGTTGAAAAACTGGTTCAGGTGGAGTTATTTTTTCATATCTTTTGGGTGGTCGTCTCGATCGTGTCGGCTTGTGATGACTATGTAGCCCAATACTGGGATCTACAGTGGAATTAATTATAACAGGGGATTTAGCATTGTTTAAACTAAGCTTCATTTTAATACCAAAATCCTTTTCAACTGGTGGGCAAGGTTTTTCTTCAGGTTTGAACAGTGGAACTTCATTCAGAGGAGAAATGTTACCATCTGAAATATGAGAATCACTGTCTTCTGAATGATCTAAATTGTCATCTCCGTTAGGAAGGGCATTATTGGTTGTTTTTTCTGCTGCATGCCATTGCAGTGGACTCGAAGTTGTCCTGTTGTCTGAGCCTTCCAGCTCCATACCAGAATCTTCTGCATTGTTGACATCTTTGCCAACTGTGGTAGAGTTTTCAAAGCTTATAATAGTATCATTACTCTCTAATTGAGATGTTTTTGTGTCAGTTATGGGTTTCAATGTTTTAGAAGGCGTTTCTAGCTTTCCTTCTTTACTATCTTTTTTATCACTAACAGGTTTAATCAAATCTTTTGCTACAGGTGTTGGTCCATTTACAGATGATTCCATGGAATTTGAACTACTTTTTAGAACATTGGGTTTTGCTGCATTTTTACTGACAAGAAGAGGCACAGGTTTAGGCTTAACATTATTACAATCGTGATTGAAAAAGTCATCTTGTTCACTACAGATTTCATCACACACACAACACATCAGGTATAAAGTTCCATTGTAAACACTGAAAAACTCTTCTTTACTCTCATAGTTGAACTCTTTTACATTGTGCTTGTTGGCCAAGTGTGTGGACAGCTTCTCGGCTTTAGAAAACATTCCTAGGCAGAACAAGCAGATGTGTCTATTGTGTATTTCTCTCATGTGTAAGAAGAGATTCCAATTTTCATAGTAAGTTCCACATGCAGAGCAGAGATAAACTTTTCTAGTAACTCTGGAAGGACCACTGGCATTGGTATCACATCCTGTGGCACTCGGTGCTGCCTCAGGGCTGTGCGCAGGCTCCTTGGCTTGAGCTCGACACACTAACTGGTGCTCTTTTAACATAGCGAGAGTCTTAAACGACATAGAACAACACTTCCGACATTTGAACTTAACCATGGGTTGCAGACCCAGGCTTTGAGCATATTCTTTCAACTGGGGAGTTTTCTCAATCTTTCCCTTCTTATACTGATGCAACTGGCTCTTAGGAACAAGTCGAGGCACTGGCTTGTCTTGTTCATTATCGATAACATTATTTTCTACATGTGATGTAACATTTTGAAATAGATTCCGTGGTACTAGCTTAGGTGCCCTAGGAGTGGGGGCGGCGGGTGCACTTATAATATCACTGTTCTTATTCACAAAAGGCTTTTTTTTCTTGTTAGAACTATAATATTGCAATGAGTTATCAACAAATGGTCTCTTGCCAAGGTGTATTCGGAGTGGGTTGATGCGTTTCCGGTGCTTGTCGTCGTGTGCGGCGCCGACAGCGGAGCGTCCGGGGCTAGAAGGCTCGCCTCCGAACTCGTATCCACTGCCCGTCAATTTGGCGGGCCTTTCGGCGTATAAGTTTGCCAATGATGTTGCGGCAATTTTATCGTCTCTTGTGTTGGCTATATTACCATCTTCCATAGTTTTCTGGAAAATTAAAAACACGTGCTTTCGATTACTAGGAAACAAAAGACGCTCAAGCAAAAGGAAATTGAAACATAATTTGAAAATCTCATTCCTCAAACAATAATATAAATATTTATGAACTCTACCTCTGAAATCGTACGTCCAGTACGAGTACAAGAATATAGATTCGTTTCCATGCATCCGTTTGGAAAGAGCAATCCTTACATCAGGCATATGAAGCAGCCGCGGGCTGATCATTCCCGTAAAATGGCGTCACTTCACAGCCCGAGGAATGGTGATAATCAAAACTGTGGCCTATTGTTTGTTACACTCAAATTACACTGCACAAACATTTTTATGGTTTTCTGTTGCACAACTATACCGACTTTATAATGTAATAATTACAATATCTGTTTATTTCCAAACACATTAGCAAAATCCGAAGCACAACGAGAAGCAAATTTATAAACCATAGACTGACAGTTTTTTTTTCTTAAATATTAATTTTTTCAGTAGTGTTCTGCGATGACCACGTGTTTTGAGACATAGACAAATTCGAACAACGTAATTTGTAATCGATTAAACTTAAGAAAAGAAAAACTTTAAGAATTAAAACTTGACTAAATTTATCATAGGTACCTAACTAGTTATTGAATAAAAAGATTTGTCTATAGTATTTCTAAAATTATAATTAGAAACATCTGCGTATGTAAGCTTTGGTTCAAAAATTATCATGATACCCGCGTACGCTGAGCCATTTTGTGCTAGTTGACTACAGAACTTGAATCGATTGTAGTTAAAATCGACTAAATTTGCTATATAATCTAGTATTTAAAATATTGGGCAACTCTAAAAAGCTTTAAAAAAATGCAATGTGTCAAAAAAGATGTCCAAACTGTCAGAAAGTGTTAACTCGAAGGACGGACGGAGTGTAATTTTTAGTTTTATCGTTTTCTTTCTTTAAATTTCTGTTTCTATGTTTGTTACGCAGACAATGCTGATTCAAGATGATGGCTGATTTTAGTAGAAAAATAGAATCATATTCCCCAAAGTCCTCACCTCGAGGAGCGAGGTCACCAGTAGTCTCTCGTCAAGACTCCTCTGGAACTCTAAAAACTACCATCTCACTTGGAAAAAATCCTTCTATACTGCATAGTGGACCATTTTATTTGATGAAAGAACCTCCAGGTACTTAGAGAACCGTATTTACTCTTCTAAATAACATAATAAACCAAAATCCAAATTGACCAAAATGTGCATTTATTTTGCAGGAGAATGTGATCTAACAGGTGCTACAAATTTAATGGCACACTATGGACTGGAACACTCGTATAGTAAATTTAATGGAAAGAAATTGAAGGAATCTTTGTCATCATTCCTTCCAAACCTGCCAGGCATTGTGGATGGGCCAGGTCAGGAGGACAACAGTACATTGGGGTCGGTGATAGCAAAGCGACCCATTGGTGGTAAGGAGCTGCTTCCATTGAGTAGTGCGCAGTTGGCTGGGTTCCGGCTGCACCCAGGCCCGTTGCCTGAACAGTACCGCTATGTAAGCTCAACTCCTCCGAAGCGACATAAGAGCAAACACAAGAAGCACAAGCACAAAGATGGAGCCCCCCCTGGACAAGAGACACCCCTGCAAGGTAACATACTAACATTTATCAATGTAAAGAAAAGGAAGCTATTATTTTGACAACAATATTCATATTCACTAGCAAAGACCAGGTCTAATTCATATACAAATCTAAATGTATAATTTTGCTGTAACATGGCTTTTTGATCAAGATACATCGACCATGGTCCCAAAGAGAATGTGGGTATCAATTCCCGAGCGGCACATGCTGTTCATAATAGTTTAAGAACTTCCAAAACAATATTCAGATTTTAATATCAGTGCTGATTAGAACACATTTAAGTACACCTTTTTCATAGTGATGACTGCCTTTCCTAAATTTTCTCCATAATAAAAATAATTCCAATTTCAGATTCTTCAAATCCTGACACGTATGAGAAGAAACATAAAAAGCAGAAGCGCCACGATGACGACAAAGAACGTAAGAAACGGAAAAAGGAGAAAAAACGGAAAAAGCAGAAGCACAGCCCAGAACATGGCGGCCTCACCCCCAGCCAGCACTCAGTACCATAGGACATTACCATAGTGTAGATGTAAGCGTAATGTATTGAGCCCAAAGAGAAAGGCGCTAGTTTCCTGTGCTAGTGGCTGATGGAGCTACGGTTGCACCACAGTCCATGCTGGACCTGAACCATGCCAAAGTGTTTCTTGGCAGTAATGTATGAGTATGATTTAGGGCCGGTAACTAACGTTTGTATTATACTAATGCTTTGTAATCAAAGAATTAATAGAAACTTTGTTATTAGAAACAATACTGAAAGGAGCATTGAACAGTTTGTGTCAGATTTTCAGTCATTAGAATCAACTGTCTCTTTATCTTCTATCTTTGTAAACAATTTTGGTTTGGTTTATTAAAAATTTTGGTTTTTCTTGTACACCTATCATAAGGCTAACTTCTAATACAAATTGTATTTGTATTATATTTATAGTGAATTATACTCTTCCTGAAATCTTGCATATTTGAATGGTTGTGTTGTTATCCACGGTGGAATTTATAACTTAAGTTCTACTCATACCTATTATCTCTTTGGGCTTGACTTATAGTACCTATTTAAGTAGATAAGAATGTTATATAGTTATTTTGATTTCTACCGCTCCCTAATTTTTCATCAGTTCTCAAAATCATGGATGCATTGTAAATAACACATTTTTGATTTTTATTCTCTTATAGCAAATATAAACATGATAGAATTGATAAATGTGCTGCTGTTTAATTTTATACAGAAGTATGTCTAATTTTGGTTTTAGCTGAAAGTCATAAATAAATACTATGTAAGAAACTAGAACATATTATCCTGATAAATATGTTGTGTTTGTGCCCACAAAGTTGTTTCCACAACAGGCAGGGGCGACTTGAGGGGACTGAGTGACTTTATCAAAAATAAACGGCTTCAATGAAACCAAATGTGGAGACGTTGTGTAGGTACAAAATATATAGAAAAGTATAAACAACCCCCCACCAACCAGCATTGAAATGTTTGGTGTGGATCATAGTGCTCGTTCACGGTAACTAGAGGGCGCGGGCGCGGGCACGGTGGACGTGGCTTAGACCGCACGTGCAATTTGTACGTGTACACTTGTATAATGTATAAGTACGCCCGCGAGTAGCGTGATCGAGCACATATTAATGTCTGCGCGAACGTCTCGCCTAGCGGGATTCAAAGCCCAACCTAACCACTACTCCACGAGAGTCGTCTTAGGAAACTGAAATGCCTAATTTCGAAGAATCAAATTACGGACTCGTTTGTACTCTATAGGGAGGGTGGGATGAACAGATAGATGCATGCACAATAATGCACATTGCACATCCACCAAACAAAGTCAGTTTGGAAACACGTCGTTCTATGGTTGGTTGGTATTCAAGTAAAAACACATGTATTATTCCAGAGCGAAATTTATTGAATTACCCAAATTTATACAATTTAGTCTGTTTTCGCTTCATATAAAAAGACAGGTTGATCAGCCCTAGTTACAAAAACAAAATAAATTAGTTATTACAGCACCAAAAATACATACATCATACTTACAGAAAGTTAAACTCCTATTTATAAACTTAGGCTGATTTACATACACTTAATTCATAGATCTTTACGCATAATATGTATCTACTGTTTCCAACAGAAAGCATGCTAGGGGGCCACACTTGACAGATTTACTTCTAAAAGACATTATAATATGCTTCTTTTATGAAAAATGCTCCATTTAATTATTATGGCATGGAAGATAGGCCAATAAATGCGCTCAACTCTCCCAAGGAAGACTTACAAATGCATATAATTATTAATTGCATTAAACAAACGCGTATTTCTTGCATATTTTCAGTGATAATGCATCCCGTATTTCAAATGCGGCTTTTGTTTATTAATACTCCATTTAAATACATAGAAAATTAACGATCTTTCTAATCAGACGCGGAAACAGGAGGCTCCAAGCGTCATTACAATATGCAATTGTATTTCGGTGCAACAAGATTCGGGCGACTCCGTTACGTAAACTAAAAAGCCATGCGGCGCCTTCGCTCTGCCCGTAACGGCCTTAGATCATACGAAATTAAATGGATGTACACATTATATCTGACAAGCGCACATCGATCGCTACTCTCGTTTCTACCCACGACTCGAGGCTACACGAACTATATTAATAAAATTAATTATACATAGAGTTGTAAACTAATACATTTTGGTGCGCCATGGCACTGTACATTAAGTGAGCATGACTAAATACCTATACTTACATCAGCACGAAGCTTCACAATTTCCTTACATACAAATTATTGGAAAAGCGAAAAACATTCAATTAAAACTCAATATATTTTTTATTAAATCTACACTATAATTGCGTGGTAACTTGTAAGTGAAAATATCTCATAAAAGTATATTTATACATCCCATAAATTGAAATCGTAAGTTCCGAACTAAACTATTCTCTTACTGGACGACGAATAAGCATTGCAACTATCACATATTATATTTATGGGACCAAATTTTGAGCAATTTATAGTTCGCTATAATCGCAATAGAATATAAATATATTTTTATACAGCTAAAAGAATTTGTGATACCAATGGCAAGTATAAACAATAAGAAATAGCTTTATTTGCATTATTATTATTATACACAATTAAAACGGCAAGCTAAATAGACTCGTTAGATAAATAAAATCTATACAGAAAGATAAGAGCATTATCCATTAAAATAAATAAATTTAAATGTACACTTGATTTAAATAATATTATTAGGTAGTTATTTTACTAAATTATAATGCAATGTACATTGTACACGTTACGTCACTGTTATACAAAATTCAAGCCTAGTATTGCATCCTGAATATATCGGCGAGTGCCCGAAAACTCAAATCAAAATTATGGTGTTAGGTTTTAAAAATATTAAAATGATGAACGGAATAGAACATAATAATTATGATTCTAAAATGGTACCCTTGCACCATTCATTCGCGATCTGACCGAAAAGTGACCAAATATGAACAAACACTTCGATCATACTATTTCATATATAACTCTATTATATAGTCAGTGCAATGTGTTGTTATTTTACGACACATTCACGCCATTATTAAATTTTATATAATACCGTCGCAGTCAAATTCATAAATAAATAGATGATGTTACGGGTGTTATTTAGCATCCTGAGTATTTAGTGTGGTTTCTCGTCCAGCGATACCAGTATTCAGCCTTTACAGCAAGTGTTCCAACAGGGTCGGCACTTGGCTATCTGAAGACCAGACCACGGGAAGTATCCCACCACAATGACTCAATCGAAAGGCCTACAACCTTACACGCTTATTTATCTACTTATTTAACATCAATCCTTATTTATAAATCTGACTGTATTCCATACATTTCAGGCTACATGTGATATAATAGCCCGTTATTATCTAAAAATGTTTTTGGGGTAGCGCGTGTCAAACGTTAAACGAGTTACGTCATAGTTAAGGTCAGGTTGTACTGAGGAGGTTATACTGGTGGTACTGGCAGATGGCCGAGAGCGCTTGAACTGCTAGTTTTTGTATGTTTTTATTATTGGAAAAAACTGATAACGAAATTTAAAAATGTAAGTGCCCAATTTTGTTTAGCATAATATTATAGTTCCCAATCGCTTCCAATAATTATAAAAAGCCTCATTTATTGGTATAACTTTCACGTGGTTTCATGATGAAATCTGTTATTAGGTGACAAGTAAAGATACTATTTAGTGTCATCTTTGTGATTTTTTTTATCGAGCTAACTATTCGTAATCGCGTTTCTGTCTTTCCAATCGTCTTCATTGTATGATCAATTTTAACAAAAAAAGAAACTATCATTTTACATTTTAATGGGTTTCCTGAGCTTAAAAAACTTCGAAATTGAGTAAAACCTCGCCTTAAGCCCCGTTTTACACACGCAACCTTATCGGTAGACAATAGATCAATATACGATAATCAGTACAGCGTCTGCGTCGAGACAGACCGCGGATGCATTGATATTTCCGAAATGTACGCGACCATCGCCGGCTGTGTTCTAACAGCGAGCCAGCGGCGGCGGCGCCGCGCCGCGGCGTGTGCGCGGCGCCTGTCACAGCTCCTTCAGGAGAGCCGACTTGGCGTTCTTGAGCTTGTCGAGCCGTTTCGTCAGGTGATTGTTTTCCGTTTCCAGCTCTTCCACTCGGTTCAGTGCTTCTCTCGCCTGGTGAAATAAAACAAATGTGTTATTGACGTATTGCGTTGTGGTATGTACACGTACAGGTTTAACATGCGAGGCCCATGGGTCGGTTACGTGATAATGGGTGCAATCGATTGAAATGGAAATTATGGAAATGCGGCATTGATAAGACGGAAAAGTTGAAGGAATATGTAACGGGTTTGACAACGCATGTTACAAATATTTGGTTCGATCATTGACCCCGCAACAATGAATTCCATGTTGCAAGTTAGGTAAGTTCTGATTACCGTCGTTCCGTGTTTCGGAGGACACATTACGGGCGCCTTAACAAATTCTGACTAAGCTACCTCGTTCGACAAACAAACTAATTGATAATCGATTGCAGCCAAGCAACAAGTAACGTAATCACTTCACTGAGCACATTAGATACACCTATTTTAAAGGCCTGCGGGTAGTTTTGGTAATTTATTGGGTGTGTTAATGAATGCATGACACTTTTGGGGACGGTATCACAGTGAGTACAATCAGCGCAAAAAGTCGCTAGGAGTGAGCAACCTTAAACTAAGCTTTAGTAACGTTACCAACTAAAATTTTGCATTGAACAGTAAGAGCTTACTAGCGACTTACATCGTTGACTGTACGGCCGTTGGGTGTAGTTACGGAAACGGGATTGTATTTTTACATGTGACGTATCTCGGATCGTTAAAGGTTGGATAAGAATATTATTAAAATAATATATGTCACACTTTAGTAGCCGCACAGGACAAGTAATACATCTGTTAGGTAATTCTAAATTATTGTTCTAGCACGGGTGTCACACAACGCGACGTCAGGCATCACAGTACCGTTAGCTATCGCCATTATTGATAACGGCCCAGAAGTCTACGACTTCCTGAAAAATAAATCACTCGTCAGAACTTCCGTTCGCCAAAATTCAAGGCAATATTGTGGCCTACTGATGAAAATAGCTGGGTAGAAGGTTCAAATTCAAGGTGTCAGCGAGGATGAGATCTCGCAGCAGACGCCTCGGCCGCAGCGTGCACAGGAGGTTACCTCCCGCTGCAGCTTGCGGCGCTCCTGCTTGAGCTGTTCCTCCTGGTCGTCCCGCAGCTCCTGGCGCGCCCGCAGCCGCTGCAGCTGCGCCTCCAGCCGCGCCACGCCCGCCGCCTGCAGCGCCGCCTCCGCCTCCGCGCGCGCCGCCCGCCCCTTCGCCTCCGACACGGACTTGCGCAGCGTCTCCACTGGGGAACCACTCGACATTATAGTATAGGTACTAGCTGGTACCTACTGTCATCATCGTCTCAGTCGATATCCCTACAACATCTCTATCTCTAATCTCTCCATCTCCCCATACCTCATCTGCCCATGCCCCATCCTCCCCCCTCCCCATCTCCCCATTTATGGATTAGTATGGATGCCACAAAACGATCGAAACTCGACTCTATTCGCTTGAGCATACACCACGACAGGGCGCAGTGCACCCGCACTCACGTTCGTTCTCGTACTCGGCGTCGTGCCGGCCGGCGACGCCGTTCTGCCGCGCCGCGCGCTCCTCGTGCAGCGTCAGCTTCAGCTTCCGCAGCTCCGACTCCAGCTCCAGCTTCGCCGCCACCAGCTTCTGCAACCGCACGTCTGCAACACAACGCTCGTCGTCAGTCATAGAATATCGATTCATCCATCGATCCGAATAGATTCAACGGATCGCTAGAGTCAACGGAGTTTACATTTCGTGTCCAGAATCTTGGTACAGTGCTTGAAAGGGAAACATCCTTTTTCAAACTCATACCATAATCAATTACTGTTTAATTTAATTTATCATACTTTATTTTACGATTCTCTTTGTTAACGAGAATTAGCCGTTTGACTTGTAAAAGTGCGATTTTATTGCCTATTTACAATAAATGCTTTGACTTTGACTTTGATAATGAAACGACAAGAAGTATCGTATTATCGATCGACCCCGCAGCGGTGGGCGAACACTGACCGAGCGTGCCGACGTCGCCGAGCGCGCGGTCCTGGTCGTGCGACAGCAGCGCCAGCGGCGGCACGGCGCCGAAGCCCTCGGCGTGCGCGGCGCCGGGCGCGGCCTCGGCGAAGGCGAAGCCCGCGGCGGCGGCGGCGGCGTCCCGCGCGCGCACGGAGTCCCGCGCGCCCGCCAGCTCGCGCTCCAGGGACACGTGCGAGCGCTTCAGGCGCTCGTGCGAGGAACACTTCTCGCGGTGCTCGCGCTGCGGCCACAAGGGGTTAGCCGAGGGTGAGCTCGATATGCAAATTGGTGAGCTGGCCGTAGCGATCTCTTATCTCATTCACTCCCTGCCACCGCCCTATCTTACTTTAGCCTTGTGCTAATTGAAATATGATTGAAGGTAATAAACCCCGACTATGCTGGCCAAAACACCCCAAAAATGGAATGCCGACCGATTTTCTGCTTGAGGATGATCCCTACACGCGATTATAATAACCTTCATCAAAAACCACAACAAAAGGAGTCAATGTGGTATTAAAATTTAAGCTGTGGTTTTTGCAACTAAACAAGCTCGCTCTAGGCTCATCACCTGCAGCTGCACGTGCTCCTCCTGCAGCTCCTGGATGCGGTCCTTGAGCAGCTCCAGCTGGTAGTGCAGCGCCGCCTTGTCGTTGTCCAGCTGCGCGTTCAGGATCATCGCTTTGCGGAACTTCTCCTCCACCTCCTTCAGCTCGTGCTGGAACGGTGTAAAGGAACCGGTCAGGGAAAATGCCTTATTGCCTGAGGACGTTATAGTCTAGCGCCTTAGGCAATGGATAGGACCCAGACAAGAAACTACCGGGTTAGTTTCACAGTCAGCGGTCTGAAAGCTCACTCACCCTCAAATCCTTAATGTTGAAGGTGTCGTCCGCCGAGTCCTCCGAACTCCTCCTGGGCGAGTGCACCAGGCTAGCGGCTGGACTGAGCGCGGCGAGCCGCGTGCCGCCGCGCCGCCCCACCGTCTCTGGAACACGGAGACACCAGGTTCTAACAAGGAGCACCGAGAACTGGCCTCTTCAGCGAGATACTAGAACATCTGCCGGCGCGAAGCGAGTTCCGCTCGAGTGTGCGACCGCACGCACCTGCATACATGTCGTACGCCTTGTCGGCATGGTCCTCCTGCTCCCGCTGCTGGCGCTCCAGCTCGCGCATGCGGATCTCGCGCGCCTCCGCCCGCGCCGCGCGCCGCGCCGCCAGCCGCTGTTCCGCCTGCGAACAGGACACACCCTTATTATAACTCCTACTCTCAGGTTAGGTGCCAAAACCACAGGCATCTTACACATTGACATTTGAAATACGAAATTAGCGAATGTTAGTAGGATGCCGAACGGTTCGCAACAGAGGTTGCCAAATAAACGGTGTAATCTCTAGCGAGGGTTTCGCAACCCGCCGTCATATTGATGTGACGGTACACGTGGGCGCGACCGACTCATCGTATCGCTAGCAGGATAATTTTATAGAAGCAGCGTCTCGGTAAGAAATACTTTATTGAAGTCAAGGTACGCAGACGCCATTGGGAACTTGACGTACGAGGGGAGGTCAAAAAGTCCGCGGAATGGCAGGGAAGAGAAGCTAAATTAAATGATTTTTTATTTTTCCTTTTCAATATATTCTCCATTAAGCCTAATACATTTTTCAGATCTGTCAAAAAGTTTGCTTATCCCTTCGAAAAAAAAAGTTTTGTCAAGGCCTTCAAAATAGGCTGAAATTGTCGACTTAACTTCTTCATCGTCAGTAAACTTTTTTCCACGAAGTTCTTTTTTCAATTTTGGAAACAAATAATAATCAGAAGGAGCTAGATTTGGACTATAGGGAGGGTGGTTAATAGTTTCGTAGCCACATTTTTGCATGGCAGCCATCGCAACATGGCTCTTGTGAACGGGTGCGTTGTCGTGCAAAAGCAGCACGCCTCGAGTCCATTTTCCCCGTCGTTTTTCCTTGATGGCATCTTTTAATTTTTCCAGTAGAGTGGCATAGTATCCCCATGTGATATTCAATCCTTTTTCTTTGTAGTCGATTAACAAAATCCCCTCTGAATCCCAAAAAACCGTTGCCATGATCTTTTCGGCCGATTGTGACACCTTGAATTTCTTAGGGGGTGCTGTGCCTTTTTTCTGCCACCGCATGGACTCCTGTTTTGATTCAGGCTCATAATGATGAACCCAAGTTTCATCTCCAGTAATAATCCGGTTCAAAATTTCGTCCTTGTTCTCACTACAGAGCTCCAAAAACTCGCGTGAACACTCGACACGCTGCTGTTTTTGAACCGCTGAGAGCATTTTCGGCACCCATCTTGCACTGACCTTAGACATGCCAAGATGGTCATGGAGGATATTCAAAATAGTTGTAGACGATACTCCAATTTATTATTATCTATTATTATCTTCAAGTACAAGTTTTTCGACTTTTTCGATAATATCTGAGGAGGTGGCCTCGATTGGCCGGCCCGGGCGATGGTCTTCTTCAATTGACTCCCTGCCTTGCTTGAATAAACCATGCCACTTATAAATCATTGTTTTTCCAGGGCAAGAGTCCCCGTAAACAGATGACATTTCTTCCAAGATGATCTGAGGTGTCTTTCCTTGCTTAGTAAGGAACTTTATAACAGATAACTAATGTGATAACTAATTTGTTAATGACCCTATTTTTCTAAAATTTGGTATTTATACCTGTATTGAGTACTTGGAAAATACCAGGTAAAAAAAAAATGCCCCGCCCCTTCTTAACCCTTCCATTCCGCGGACTTTTTGACCTCCCCTCGTAGTTGCATTCGTACGACAAGGGGTTAGGAGAGAGTTTGAATGAAAAGCTCTTTCTATCACAAAACGAACATAAATAAGTCTAAGACCAAAATTATCAGATTTCAATAGGCTAAAACGCATGGTTTTAGCATAACCTTAATTTCGTTCAACCATCGCTTGACCGAGCTCAAAACTAAACTGAAGTTGGTGCCTTAGCATCTGCTAAATCAATGTTTATATCTCGGTTCAATTACACCGGAACGCTCACTGACGATGATGGGTTTACTGTGGGAACGTAACATGGCTGGTGATGGTGAAACGGACCATATATTTCAAGAGGAGCTGCTACTGCCACTTTCCGTATGGTGACTAGTCCGGTCCCAATTCTCTCACTAAATGACTACTTCATATAAACAGCACGTCGTGTAATTAATAACATGAACTAGTTCTAGCTGTGACGGCTTCCAACTAGACTAGACCGAGTTCTGACGGCAGGCAGGTGCCAAATAGATTAAAAAGTCATTATAACCGAAGGTATTTAGATAAGTTACATTTGCGTTCGGAATTTCACAATGTAAAGCAATTAAAATACTTTAAGTGTTTTTTTTTATACCAGAACAGGTAAATTAAACGCCCATTATTGATGGAGAGCGGCCTTAGGAGACACTGAAGCACGCAGTTAAATTTAACTGCGGTGACGTTCCATCAAACATTATGCGGAGAAGTCTTAAAACAGACAGTTTTACTGCGCACTGGACTCACTAAAAATATGCCTCATTTGGTATAAGAGTTATTAGTGTAATTACTTTGATGACATGTAGGTCGTTGGGTCATAAAGTGGAGTGGAAAAATCGCGTGGGCACGGCCTCGTCTAGACAAGTAGACACGCCGAGTCACCCCACGGGACAGCCCCTGGTCAACACGAGACACGATGAGAGTTGAGCACGCATAAGAAAGATACACACAAGCGTGTACCCTTTTCAAAGGTAAAGAGACAACACAAATTGTAGACTTTATCGCAATGCTTTCTCGCCATTACACTTTTAGATATATGAAATGATTTATACCAAATTCCAAACTCGGCAGCAAAAAATTAAAGCCCGCGACATGAGGTCTCCAATCACGTGAGAAAATGTTAATCAAAGTGTGAATAATAGATTAGGTACACCTACGCCAAACCTCAAACTCGTTATACACATTTTTGGCAGGCCATCTCCTAATTAATAAAGGTAGGGTTCTCACACGTGTGCGTAATAGATACAGTTGACCTCAAAATTATGCGGGCAAGTGTCGAACCGGTACTGTGCGGCGACGGATCCCGACTAATGTGATACCAAGCATTCTATAGAACAGCATATCCTTAGAAATATCGACAAAGGTAACACTACTCCTTATAAGGAAGTTCCGTTCAAGGATGCGCCTGAGCTGGAGGGTTAAAGAACTCAAATCTTAATGATTTACAATCAGAATGTGACGCACGTAATCCATTACAAGGATATTATTTTTCGAGCAATATAAACTAATGAACATGATTATAGTCCTTTCATCAATTTGGGTGCCATATTATAAGTTCCACAGAGTTTAGGAAATTGTAATAATTTGGTAGCAAGAATCACACAATACCTACCACACCACATATTTCTGAAGCTAAAAAAGGTAATGAGACTACGACGCCTCAGACTACCATCTTCGTCTAAGGAATACAGCTCCGTTTGAGAGAAAGTAAATCTCAAAACCGCAACACATGAAATCTGTCACAGTCACAGCGCACGAAAGAAAACAGAAATCGCAATCTGGTAATGCTCGAACAGATTACCGCGTATCCGATAACGAGACCATGCGATAAAAATGTTTTTGTTTGAATATTTACTTCGATTCCTATCCACTCAATAACTGATAAAATGAACAATACCATCAACGTGTACCTAATAAGTAAGTTCCACGAAGTAAAGCGTTTTATGGTACTTTTATAGCTTTTGCGCATAATATGGTTAGCAGAGGCCCGTACAAACAAGCATGGCGGTTTGTTTGAGTGTAACGGTTGCCGGTGACATCATCCCAGGATAAGCTGCGTCAAGGATACGAC
Organism: Hylaea fasciaria; assembly: GCA_905147375.1. Taxonomy (NCBI): domain Eukaryota; kingdom Metazoa; phylum Arthropoda; class Insecta; order Lepidoptera; family Geometridae; genus Hylaea; species Hylaea fasciaria. Next base: position 1,450,712 of record LR990194.1, read on the forward strand.
GGTCATTCCCGCAGCACTCCTTTTAGGCTAAGTGATTCATTAGGAGACAGTGAGCTCAACAAAACTGTCGGAGTTGTATGAACAAAGCAATATAACTGCGGTTAAGGCAATTAGTCCTGCGTGATAAGATAGGTAAATAATGCGGGTCCTCGAAAGAGCCAATTGGAAAACCAAATGTAAAGTGGCAAGCAGCGAGGATAAGCAGTGGTATACTTTGAGTGCGATAGTCTCCCGAGTCGCGCATGGCGACCTGACAAATACTTAATTGAATGTTTACAATGTAAATAGATACGAAACTAGAACTAGCGTGTTCAATTATTTCAATAAATTATGTGTTAGTAAATAATCCTTAATAAATGAAATGAATGATGATACATCGGATATTCCATACCCAGACGAAGAAAGCTACGTAAGACCGCTTCGAATCTTGTTAGAGTCGCAGAATCAAGTAATGGTGTGTCATCTAATGATGACGTAATGCTGATCTTACTTAACCAATTTATTGCACGTTTGAATACAAAAAAAACAATGCCCTCATTTCCGGTTTCTGCAAAAACCGTAGAATTACAAAACGTTACACAACTTGTTTCCAGTTATCATTAATCACTGGCTAATCCTAATAATGGTAGGGGAGCCCAAGCGGGGATTTCGGGATTTACTAAAGCGCGGCAGATTAATATACAGGGGGATACCTTGTACCCGGTTAAGTACCTCCACAAAACATGAGGCCCATATATAAGGCCGCCCGTGAAGGATACAGGATCAGATTAGTAAAAAAAAATTGACCATCAGAAATTCTCGAGCGCGTCAGATTAAGGTAGGATGAGTTAATTACATCCTAAAAAGTGTATATTCCACTAATCTGACAATTTGAGAGAGACGTAAAAAAATGGGAGGGCAACAAAGTTGTAAAAAAAAAACGTCATCTCGACATTCTCGAGCGTAGCTAAATTTTTTTTTATTTTGAAGGAAATAATTCAAGAATAATGAAAAATATATAATCTGACGATTTCCGCAAGCCGAAATAACAAAAATTCGTCGATAAAGTTAAATGCGTGCAGCTGCGTGATGCCTACATTTCCTTCTCCGCGTTTCTGATTTCCTGTGAATTTGAACCGACTCGGACGAATTTTGAGAAATTTTGAAAAATCTCAAAAAAAAACAGATTTTTTTTTTTAAAGTGTTTTTTTTTGGAATAACTTTTAACCGGCTTTATCGATCAACTTCAAAAACTAATCCGTCTTTGAGCTTAAAAAACCACGTCGATCGCCACCAAGCTGGTCAAAAGCGGTTGATTCGTTCGAGAGATATCGTGAACAAAAGAAACCCGAAAAAGTGTTTTTTCGGGATTACTCCGAAATTTGTGGTTCGATCAATTAAAATTGCAAAATTACTTATGAGGATGATAAAACTGCGTCAAATGCCGTCAACCGCGTGAAAATTGGTTGATCCATTCAAAAGTTATTGCGGTTTGAAAATTCCAAAAATAGTGTTCTATGAAACTTCTATCAGACTTTCGAGCTGGGAGCGCTCAAAATAGAAAGAAGAAAGAAAGAAAGAAAAACATTTATTCTGACACAACTGCACACAACAATAAAAACGTACACATTGAAAACATGACACAACGAAGATAACAGTGTAGGTACGCCACTGTATTAGAGGTATGTGGTGTACGCAGGTAGCCGGTGCAGCGATGTCAGAAAAGGCCAGAGCTCAGCATACTGTTGCAGTGAGACCACAACGCTGATTTTCAGCTCAGGCCTTTGGTGACTCACGGACTTCTAAAAAATATTTAAATGAACATAATTAAATGATAAGAAAAATAAATAGATACTTAAATAAAATCCAATAACTATTCAGTGGGAGGTAAAAATGTTAGAAAGGGTATGTGCTAAAAGTACAGGGAGGTTTCAATACATATTATACTTATTATTAAAAAATAAAAATTACAAATCACATACAGTAGCAGCCATGTAAGTTTACTTTAAAAGAAAGAAAAAGAAAAAGAAAGATGCGGGTAGTTTAGGGTTCATTTTGCAACTCAAGCAGGATTTTTTTAAACTTTAATCTAAAACTAAATTTACCTTTGAGTATTCGTAACGGGGGTGGAAGGGAGTTCCAGCACTTTGTGGCACAGAACCGAAAACTACCACGAAACGCAGCCGAGCCGTGCCGCGGAGTAAGCATCAGAAAAGAAGATCCTCGTGTGGCGTAGGTGCTGTGATCACGAGCCCACACTAATTTAGAGTAAAGATAGTGGGGTTTCTCAGTCTTAACCACGCCAAACAACAAAGTTGCAAAGTGCAGATCTCTTCTATGCTTCATGTTCAAAATATTTCTATTGTTCAAAAATGGTGTTATGTGGCTACGTGGCGGGACATCGAAACAAAAACGAGCACAGGCATTTTGAATTCTCTGGACGAGACGAGATGTCTTTGAGAGAAGACGAGGGCCGTAAACGGAATCGACATAATTAAACTTTGAGAGTACAAGAGAGTCAACAAGAATTATCCTAAGGTCAGTACTAATATAATTTCTTATCTTATACAAAATTTTGAGCCTATAAAAACAGTTACTCGCGGTTTCAGCTATGTGACGCTCAAACCTCAACTGCTCGTCCAAAAGAAGACCAAGATTTCTAGCCTCGGAAACACGATCTACTTGCTCACCATTCACTACTAATAGTGGAGCAGACAGTGCTATCTTCAGAGTTTGTTGCTTGGTGCCTAAAATCATATACTTAGTCTTCTTTGCATTTAGCAGCAAAGAATTGGACACAGACCAAGCCTGAACCCTTTCTAGATCTGCATTTACTTTAATTTCTGCGGAGCGAATGTCTTCTGGCTTAAAAGATAAATACATCTGAATGTCATCAGCATAAATATGGAATTTGCAATGACGAATTCTACTAATTATATCTGCACTATAAAGAATAAACAGAAGTGGGCCCAGAATTGAACCTTGGGGCACACCTCTATTTACCTCACGTTCAGCAGAGCGCAGAACCTCCCCATTATCTTTTTGAATCTCAACGTATTGCGAACGATCGCTCAAATAGGAATGGAACCAGTCAATTACGCTAGAGTCAAAACCGTAGAAATTAAGTTTGGACAATAATAGGGAAGTGTTAATGGAATCAAACGCTCTTGAAAAATCTAATAAGACTAAAATTGTGCCCATTCCATTGTCTTGAGCTGCAAGAATATTGTCAGTTACGTCTAATAGTGCTGTATTTGTACCTCTAAACTTACGAAAACCTGATTGCATATCCGGTAAAATATTGTGGTTTTCTAAGAACTCGGTAACCTGAGAACATACAACTTTTTCCAGCACTTTCGACAGACAAGGTAGGAGACTAATTGGTCGCAGATCTTTGATCTCAACGGGGTTAGGGATTTTGGGTATAGGCTTTACTATTGCGGTTTTCCATAAAGTAGGAAACTTTCCGGATATGATGGATTTATTTATTATAGCAGTAATGGTATCTAGGCTCTATATAATATCACATAAATTATATTTTGGGCTCAAAAATGTCATAAGTACAATTTTAAGCGCCCAGGAATGGAATTAGCGGGAAGTTGCAGGGATGGCCTTTAAGGTGAACCGTTTTTCTAATTTTTTTTTGTCAGATCAGGCGAATCCCTCTAGATAATCGTCAGATTATGAGACAGTACGTTTAGAACATAAAGATGAACCATATATATCTTAATCTGACGCGCTTGAGTATTTCAAAATGGCGAATTTTTTTTGCACATTATGAAAATGGCCGCGAGTTTGCGTCCCATCGAAATCGTCAGATTAGTGAATAATAGCTTTTTTTTGGTGCACTTAACACTCCCTAAGAAAATCTGACGCGCTCGATAATTTTTTTTTTTTTTTCATTTTCAATCCTTAAATACAACCACCCGCATCATGCAAACGATCAGATTAACATACGTACATTATTAAAAATACGTAGGGCATTGATGCTATCAATATCTGACGCGCTCGAGGATGCCCATGCAACAGTTTTTTTTTACATATTTAAAAATCTATAGCCGCTTCCCCCACCGATGTAAAGGTATATATTATATAACATTTTTTTCTTCTTATCATCTAAGCTTTGCATCCCAATAGGTCTCTACGACGCTCGAGTAAATCCCCATTTAGCATCGTGGGCTCCCCTACTATAATGCAGCATTTCGATCATCATGCGGAGCCAATACACCGACCAGCTCAATTATTATGCGGTTCAAAGAATAAGCTAAATATTATATTCATATTTTTAGTGATTACTTATCTCCTGTATTGTAACTTTGTATTATGGTGTCAATAAATAATTATTGTCTAATACTAATATTATATAGAGTAAAGATTTGATTGGTTGTTTGCATTGAAAAGGCTCCGAAACAAACTGAACCGATTTGAAAAATTATGTCACTGTTGGGAAACTACAATATCCCCGGGTAACATAGGCTACTTTTCATCCCGTAAAAATTATCGGTTCCCGCGGGATGGTAGCTAAAGCAGGTGAAACTGCGAGGCGCTTCTGGTATTGTATATTCTCACAGAACTCTACCTATGTGCATAAATTAAACATTATTTTGGTCAGAATTCGTATTGGAAAGCGTGAAGCAATTATTGTCACACGTCCGAGAATTGCGAACAAAATACTTGGACAGCACTGCGGTAGAGGCAACGCAAATGGCTTTTACGTGATCCTATTGTTTGTAAAGTGGCCATTAGAGACGGGCCAGATGAACGTGCGAACAAACGGAGGGGATTTGAAACAGGCGAGATAATTGCTCTACAAGGCTATAAATAAACTCTTGGTTCAACCTAAACTGTCACTATGCACTGACTCAATCAAATAGATATGACGGTACGATAAGTGTACATAATTCATAAATTACAATTCAGTAGCGACAAATCAAGATTCTTGATACAAGATTGAGCTTGAATTTAAATCGTTGTCTTTTTACCTAGAATTTGGCAAACACTAGTTAACAAACGATGATCTCATCTTAATAATGACGTCGTTATAATAACCGAATAGGTAGATAACATTATTATCTCATTCGCAACATGCTTAACCTACCTACCTACTCTACTACTATCTAAATTAGACTCTTTAATGTTCTCGCTGCCTACCGCAATACTCGAATATTGTTCTTTGAGAACAGTCAAATGTCAGACGAGAATCAAATAACAGCCCGCATGAAAGGGCATCCGCGATCGTGACTAATGAATTGCCAATCGATAGAAATAAACATAACATTTAAAAAATGACAGATTCACTCACGTAAAGTATTAACAGTTGGCCAAGTATTTGCAAAAGGAATTCTGGTAGAGTCATGTCAACGGTGGAACCAAGGACACATATGCTGATGAGGTCACGCGTGCGGTTTGCAGACACCCGACACAAGTGCTCATTGCTGCCGCTACATTTGCACTGACTGCGGTGACATAATAACTATGAATAACTTCAAGCTTCAGTATAATATGAAGACAATCGCAGCCGTCCGTCGCTCAAAAGGTTTCGAAGAAGGAAACGACAATTGAATTCCTAATGCGACTTACGTAAAGCGTGACGACCCGGCCGGCGAGGGCGAGCAAGCTCTCCGGAAGCGTCATATCGTTGTGCAGATCCGTCGTCGCAAGGCCATGCCACCGCAGAGCGCCCGCATGCACCTATCAACCGAACGTAGCTCCCTGCGACCCGAATGAGGGCTATCGCTCCGTTTTAGCCCCCATCGATATTACTTTCAAATGCGACTATCACGATATCTAAACATAGTTAGATATGAAGACTGTCATTTTATTCAAAAAACACTGTATTGGCCTCGCCTACCGACGGAGTCGCTGATGACTAACGCAAACAATGTTCACCTGTGACAACTTTACAGAAACTGTGGCCTCACCAGCTCACGCACCGAAGTCTACTTTAAATTGAGATAAGATAATATTATTAGTAATCGACCTTGCGTACCTTAAGAAACCATAAACTCTAGGAATTAAACTTATTCTAAGGGTGACATGAAGGGACTTCATTTGTTTTCGTGTAGGTACATACTCATCCATGAAAATTAACCTTTTATAATTAAAAAGTGACAGTAAGGTGAAATGAGTCATTGTTGTGATTCAACGTGGAACCCCAAAAAGGACTGGATCCTGATTCCTCGTAATCTCACAACATGCATTCCTCCGACTGTCCACGCAGAAATGATATTATTATATAATCTACCTACATGGTTATGCTGGTCTCCGAGAATTCCAACGATCGAAGGATTCTGATCTCCATGGGAATCTCGTCTCACATCTGATGTCGCACTATAATCCACATCACATTGATTGTCACTGTTCCGTCCGTTCACTTTGGGCAGATCTTCCGCAGGAGACGCTTCGTGCCCATTGTGAGAGCAGTTGCCATTGGTCATGCTTTTCTGCACCTGTTCATTGACCGTCTCGTTCACGGGGATATTTGAAGGTTTGGTTCCGTTCCGTTCGAGAACCGTTTCATCGTCCGAGTCTCCGAAGTCTCCGTCGGTGAAGGCATCGCCGCTCTCCTCGTCGCTGTTATCAGGCGTGGCCACTTCTGATCGATGCCCCATCGTTAACGTCACCGACTAATCCGCTGCCTTTGTGACGACTATTCGAGGAATCCAAACAGCACGTTCCGAACACTGTTTACGAATTCCCACATTTGTATGGATTGTCAACAAGATATAACGCTCCCGGGAGCCGCCAGCGCGACCGCTGCGTGTGGGCACTAGACGACGGGAAGGAAGAGCGCAATTTTGCACCGCGATCGTGGCACTGCACTTCACTAGTCGCGATACATTTTATTGTTGCGCTGTAACTTTATCTTATCAGTGATATTTTCCACTAGAGTCGCAACTCCTTGACCAACATTCTTTGTTTTAGTCACGTAAATCCAAAATATATCTGTTTTTTAGATATCCGATATTTTATGTATGTGTCAAATGACGCTGGTTTGTCTTGTTTGTAAACAGTCAACAATAATAATTGTTCCAAGGGAGGAATAACGTGTGAGCGATGGCCTCGGTCGGGCGATAGTTCGCGGATAGCTCACGTGTGAAGACAGGTGAGGCGCGGCGGCACACAAGCGACTGCGGCTGGTGCTGCGGCCGACTGTCGCCGAGCATTCGCGGCACGCTCGCGCGCGCATTCCGCGCGCTCCTCGCTATCGCTTTCGTAATGCATCGCACCGCTACGTGCGCGACTCAGGAGCGGATGCGGACCGCACAACGCACAACGTCCCGTTTATTGAAGTGATTAGTGTTCATAAGGACTGTCTACAACATACTTCGTTACATAAACATAACATTATGTAAGGCTAAAATAATTACAAACCATATTTTATGAACAGAAACCTAGGTAAATGTTGGGTGACTTATGGTAATGAGAACCATTGAACTTTCGAATAAAATATAACAATAATGAAAAGTAAAATAAATATCATTTAAACCTTTTCAAAGTATCCGTGCATTCAGGATAATTAACATGACCAAAAAAAGCGCAGTAAAGGAATCGCTAACCGCTTGCTCTTGCGATGCCCGCCTAGCTGTCATAAAGCCTATGATTCATTGCGAAGCGGCGCGACCGCTTGCTTGGGAAGCGCCTTCCGCTCGCTTGTGGACTGCTCTTCCAAATGGTGATTAAAATAATTACCATTAAGTTTATATGTCTCACGACGCATGAATGGAACAATGCGTTTACATAATAAAAAAAAAACAGATTATGACACGTCCCCTTTTCGCCAAGTTACATTACGCAATTACGCAACCTGTACAGAAGTCATGTTTTATTGCATTTGTGCATTATGTCAAAATATTGGGGTCATATTATGAAGAGGGGATTAAATTAAATAAACTTTTGTCTAATTTCCTTGAATTATTCTGGACGAAGGTAAATGTCGGAATGTTAACGTTTATTTGCTTGAGGTCATTTTATACGTTCAAATTTTTAGACTTCCTTAATAAAATTACACGTTCAAACAAAAAACATAATTGCGAACTAATCGCAACTAAGTAACAATTATAACAATACTGACATTGAAACTGTCAGAGGAAAACAATGTGGAGAACACATGTGGTGGTTGCCGTTGTATAGGAGATAAGGACGGAAGTTTGACAATCATTGCTATTTCTGTTAATAACACTTTAATTTGAAGTTACAGTAACGTTACAAGTTTTTAGTTTAAGCTAACCAGCTAAATCTATAAAGAAGACAAAATGAAAGGCTTCACCGAAAAAGTCACAAGCGTATTAAAGCCGTGAGAACAATCTGATTTTGCAAGGAAGATTAAAGTAAGTATATTAGATTGCTAATAGACTTACCAAACATGTGAGAAAAATACTGACCCGTCACGATATTACCTTGCTATGTGGAAACGACAAGGTACAAACAACAAGGACAAGGTAAATAGCATATTATGCGAAAAAGGCAATGCCCCATATCGGTAGCAGATGAAGGCGACAAATACTAAAGGAAATCTAAATCTAAATCTTTGCAATTGCCATCCATGGCTAGGCTAATTAATATAAAGAATACATTTTTTCAGACAAGCTTTTCTAAAATATTTACGTAATTACTCTAGGGTTCCGTTATCTATCTTGCGTCTCTATGGTCAGAGACGTCACCGGAATGACGCAATTGTCAACAAGACTCCACAGATATAATTGAAAAGCTCTTGATAAGCTAGAACTAAAAAGGTATAATACAGATCAGGTGAAAGAGAAATCAAGTGCCACATCACATACGGAACTCAAAGCTATGGCTGAAGATAGGGAACTCTGGTAATTACTCCACAGACAGAGATTGGCTCTTGAATAAGAAAAAGATATGTATATACACTAATTACGCACACTAGTATAATTATACTTATAATATTCCAAGTATTCCAACAGGAGTACGTGCGTAAGGCATGCGTAAAACCAACGTTCTGAGTCGCGCAATGGAACACGAACCAAAGAATACGCATTATACGCCCCATCCTGAACAAAGATGTAAGGCGCAAGGACGTCATGGGTCCCTCCCTTACACAATAGTGCCAGTACTAAACATAGATTAGTGTATAGTTCTACGTAGGTACTTCATTACAAATTATATATGCTGTAGATGAATATGAAAGATGAAAGACGCTTAGTTATCGTAAGAAACTGACTGGGGACATTTTAGGATGTTAAAATATCATCAGCTAATGTGAAGCGGGACTTCGACAACTAATCTTATAAGGAAAGAAGGCATAACCCGACAAAACTATGTAGGTATTTGCGAGCTTTATTTCAACATCACGTCTTGTTAGTAGTATGTTTGGGACTAATCTTGCAATTCAATTTTAACATAGGTTCCGTTGTCCAATCATTTGAATTTTTCCATGCGTGTCAAGTTTTTAGTCATGTTTGATAACCAACCAACTGAGACCAATATAATGATATATGATGACAACAAGTTTATCTGACTAAGATTTACGGTGATATGAATAGGAAAAAAAAAAGGTTTTCACAATATAAAATATTTCTGTGTTTACACGTTACATTTGTTGGTCAAGGCTGATATATCGCAACAATTTACTCAAGGAAGTCCTAGATAGTGATGGAATGTGAAAGGCGAAGCCATGTGGAAAGAATCTGCCTAATTATCAAGTGCGAACATGTGAAAGTGTTGTTTATGCCCATCAATCAATTTTAGGAAATGGTGCCTTGCATCGTAATCAACTGCAATCAATTAACCCGACCTACGTAATTTAAAACCGTATTCTGACAAGGTCAATTTGTAAGCCAGTTACAAATAGCATAAAAACAAAATCGGTCTATTTAATACAACCTTTTATAAGTAACAGTTAGGCCAATCACGATTGTATGTACACTCAAAAAATGGTTACTCCATTTTACTTTAACGAGCAACCGTTTTTGCTCAACACGACCGAACCGGACCGTTGGTCAATCAGACACTGGTCAATAGCGAAAAGAAAACGCGCGTAAAAAGTGTGTACACGCAAGTCTGAGTCGGGACCGTTCAAGCTAATTGAGGTATCGCCACACGACAGACGGACGCGGAGGGATCGTAAAAAGCAATCGCGGACAACCAACCGGACTATCGACCGGTTGGAAATCGAACGGGATCGACGGACGCGCGAGATGCGCACGCGACGCACGCGGACGTTATATCGTGACATTTGCGACGTACCAACGCACGCGATATAATGCGCTTTCGTAATAGCAAAGGTGAATGATCTATGTTTGATCTACTTTATTTATATCGTCGACATTGTTGCGCTACATCGCCGTCACAGGATGTACGAAAAACTAAACTAGCCAGTTGAATCAACCAATGAAATTTCAATGAAATGCTTTCTTATCTCCGATCTGATTCCAGATGGATTGCAAGTTAAAGGGAGAATAGAATAGCGTGGGCGATTTTTATATAACTTTTATCTCATATTAACTCTATCTTCATAGTCTTTTTACTACTACATTTCTTTTCATTTAACTTTATCTGATAATTATTACGGCTATCTACATATTCCATGATCGGTTCTTAATTGATCAGTTCCCAAATTTCTATTCAACCCGTATCATTCCAACGGCAAGCCATTGAAATTCCCAAGAAGCCATCAAACCAAATCCATAAATGTAAATAAGACGAATAGCTCCACAAATTGACAGCCTGCTGGAGTAATTCCAAAGAAACGATTCAAGAGCCGTTTGATATTTCAAATCGGTCGTTAATCATTGCTCATGCATTTTCAATACCGCATTAACAAGAAGACACGAACGTTATTGGGCACTAAATCACCGGGAGATAGGAGAGTTCTTTACGAGACTGCTATTTTTAGACGATATTGAAATGTCCTGCGCGGTCCCGTCCAAGATTGTCATGCGTGGCCCGCACTTGGGCCCACACACCGGGCTCGGTAGAAAGTTTATTTTGGGATTCACTTCAATCATTTTTTAATTGGATTACGTCATTTTAGAAGAATTCAGAGTTTAGCCGTTATGATCATCAAAATACTGTTTTTTATAATGTTCTAGGAAGTATTGCTGTATAAGTCGTTCTTGACGTTACCTGAACCACGTAAAAAGACTGGAAGAAAATTCAAAGTAAGTATGGGAAATACGTTTGGTGCTAAACCTAAATAAAGGTTAGGAGAAGGACCGAGAGGAGATAATGGTGGAGAAAGGGGCTGCAGAGATAAGGTTATATTTACAGGGTGTAACTGATTAGAGTAGAAGTTAGATAGATGAACTGGGGCTGGGTCAAAATTATATATTTTGATATTTGTTTGTGCGCGAATTAGACCCGTTTTTAGCTAGTTAATATGGGTCATTGATGTCACTAATTCCGATGACACGGCGATTGGTCGGCGACGTAACATGCGACAATATTATGCAAATCTCTGAGCTTTCTCCACGACCAAGCTTTGGAAGCTGTTGCAAACGTGATGTTGCTCACATAATTGTCTCTCCATAAATACAAAACCTGAACGTGATAAGCTTGTTTATGAAAAATTTACCGTTTAGAATGTAAGTTTGCTCACATGCGTGACAAGCTCACTGCCTAGTTATTACTCTCATTTTAGGTCTAGGCATGACCACAGTTTAAACAATTTGAGAATTTTAATGACCAAAAATACTTTTTAGACATATTATATTATGTAATCGAAATGACGATCTAGGATCTTAGTGTTTATAATTTGATATTATTTATGATAGTGATGTAGAATGAATTTCTTGTATGGTTCAACAATGTTAATAATTAGGTGTACAAAAACAAATATGTGGAAATTCTTAATTCATAAAAAAATAAGGTATCTAGAATAATATAGTAACTATCTACATAAGCGAATCTAATGCTGGAAAGCGTCTTCCAGTAACCTCAGTGCATTGAGGTGTTTTCGATAGAGCACATTTTAATCGTATAGTAAAATGAATTAGTCTTAGTAATAGTACGTAAGACATTAATTTGTGCTTGTACAGAATCGTCCGTAATGTGCGCTTCAACCGGAACAATGATGTAATCGAATGGATAAAAAACTGATATTTAAGTGCGTAGTTAGGACTTACAAGTTTTGGTCTGACTAGGCACACGATCGATCGAGCCGAGGAGTCATCGTCGCTACTGGTCTCCAAGCAGTCGGAGAGCGAGGGGGAGCGCCGTGGCCAGGACTTCGGGGCCTTCTCCTGAGCGGTCACCAGCGGCAGCCAGGGACCCTGCCCGCGCCACCACGACACCAGCGCCGGCGCCACGCCCACCACCATAGCCAGCCCCAACCGCACCATTATGCCAAAGTATCACGCGGTAGATCCTCAAACTCCCTTTACCATGTTATAAATCTATCACCGAACTAGGAAGCGGCCGCTCTACTGAAGCATTGTTCGTAAATAAAAACGTCTATTTTAGATCGATGCAGTCTCACACTTTCACACCGGCAATGTGTCAACGAAACGGACGAGCGGACGCCGGATTATCCATCAACGTGACGCCGAAACCGTGGAGCACGTGGCAAATCAACTAACGAATCACTTCATTATGGCAGAGTCCTTAAACGTTGTTCACGTGCCAAATACCGACAGACGCTGGCGCGGCGCGGCGGGCACTAAGCGCATCGTGCACCGGTCCAACGATTCGCGACACCGACCCGCTCGCGCAATCTCCTCAGGCAACCGAGCCGCGATAGCTCCGCGAAACGCCGAGGAACTACGGATAATGCACACGGTTCGAACGATCTCCACGAAATGTGGACCGAAAATGGCTTTAGTTGAAAGTTGATCGGTTCGAGTGCAGCATGGGACGGTGCTCCCTAGCGCGGCAGACAGACGAGTGGCGGTCGTTGACGCTGGAGCCCCCCACCGCCCTGGACGCCCCTCCAGCCGCCCGCCCACAGGAACTACCCCTCTAGCCCTTCAGCGAGATTTCGTGCGAACCACGTTCTCGAATATGGCGATAACCGACAAACTTCTTTGCAAGACAAAGTAGGAATTAATTAGGCATGTCTATGCCGCTTTATTTTTAAATGTATCGTTACAAATCACGACCGTAAAGATATGATTATGTTATGCTTTCATACCACTACGCAATCGTCAGCGGGAACTGGGGCAGGTACGTATGAAGCGGCCTGATTAATAAGTGTTTAATAAAAACATATTACTAGCAGACACAGCCACGCGTTGCTGTCCCCCAGTTTCTGAAACGTCAGTCAACGTTGACAACAGATTAATTCTATTGCCATCCTTGTCATTTGTTTATAGTCAGATAGAGGCAACGATAGTTTTAATCCACTGTCAACGCCAACAAACGTTCTAGAAACCGGGGGTAAGGTTTTTGTTATTGCGACTATAAATTGAGATGTAAGTTACCCTGTCTTTCAAGTTAGATCAAACTGCACAGGGTGTGTAAATTTGATTAAAATCGGTTAAGTACGAGGGTGAATCAAAAAGTTCTTAGAAGTGCGTATATATGAAACCTTTTTGGATCAAGTTCGATATTCAAATTAAAGAGTGTCTATCACACTATATTTATGCAGACTGTCACTTGTTTTTGTCAGTTCGTTCGCATGTAATAAATTTTTTTGTGCAACGAGTTGCTAAAAAGTCAAAATTATGGATAAAAGTGAGTTACGTGCGGTGATAAAATATCTCAGTTTGAAAAAAATGTCTACGAAGGAAATTTTTTTGGACATTCAGCAGACATTAGGGGGTGATGCTGTACCCTATTCTACGGTTGCGTACTGGGTGGCTGAATTTAAAAGAGGTAGATCAAGCTGTAAAGATGACCCGCGTTCTGGGCGGCCTTCAACCTCCGTTACAGAAGAAAATGTCAAAAAGGTTGAGAATCTGGTTTTGGAAGACAGAAGAATGACTATAAAACATATAGCTGAGATCCTAAAGATATCTTTTGGTAGCGTTCAATCCATTTTAATTGATTCACTGGGGTTCAAAAAAGTGTCTGCAAGATGGGTGCCACGAATGTTAACCGACGAAAACAAAAAGCGACGTTTGGAAATTTCCAAGCGTAATCTCGAAATGTTCCAGCGTGATTCGGATAATTTTTGCCGTCGTCTTGTCACCATGGATGAAACGTGGGTCCACCATTTTGATCCTGAAACTAAAAGACAAAGCATGTCTTGGAAACGACCATCCTCTCCATCCATTAAGAAATTTCGAGTTGCTCCTACCGCTGGCAAAGTTATGGCCTCTGTGTTCTGGGATAGTGAAGGAATCCTTTTTATTGATTACATGCCAAAAGGCCAGACGATTACTCGACCCTATTATGCAAATTTAATCCCGAAAGTGCGTGAAGCGATTAAAGAAAAACGTCGTGGAAAACTGTCGTTGGGCGTGTTGTTCCTTCAAGATAACGCTCCTGCTCATCGATCGGAAGTTGCGCTCAACGCAATCCGCTGTGCTGGCTTCAATCTCCTTGACCACCCACCATATTCTCCGGACTTAGCCCCAAGTGATTTTCACTTATTTCCAAAATTAAAAGAGGAAATTCGTGGAACAAAATTTCACGATAATGACGCGGTTATAGCTGCCGTAGAGGACTTTTTCGAGAGTCAAGAAAATAATTTTTTTTCACAAGGAATAAGGAAGTTAGAAACGCGTTATTCTAAATGCATTGCATTGGAGGGAGATTATGTAGAAAAATAAAATATTATTATTTAAATCTTTGCATTTTTTAATATTGATTCCAAGAATTTTTTGATTCACCCTCGTAGTTTAGGAGTCCATCGCGGACAAACAACGTGACGCGTAATTTATATATTATATTAAGATTGTAGCAAATAAAGTAGGTACAAGTATTACGCAAACCAGAGAATTAGGTAATATCACTTTATTGTCCTAGTGGCACAGTGGTTCTGGCAATTATATACTTAGGTATCACAATTTAAGAGATAAAAAATGACATCACCAATTCGCAGTTCACCGACTTCCCTGATAAATCAGTTGGCATCAGTAGCTTCCTTTTAAGGACGCTTATGTTTAGCAATGGGCGTCTCACTCGATCAAGATTTAAAAATGCCCACACATAAAAATAAATGTAGAAGAATAAGTCTCTACAGCTCTACACGAGTAAGAAGAAAGGATAGAAGTCAACCCATAGAATCACTAATAGAACCAACGCACACAAAGGCGGGATGGGGCTGCCTGGTTGGTCTGTGGATGGTGGACAGGATCGATGCACGCTGCACTGCATTACAGTCTAGACGGTCTTTGAACCTTAAATACTAGAAGACAAAGGCTCAACGTCCGGGTAGAGTGCATAGTGATTTTTTTCTAAATGCTTCAACACTACAATATGTATAAACTTAGAAATTGCTTACGTATTGTAGGTATAAATCATAAGTACCTCTCATTATCCACATTGCTTAGTTCGATTGATACTATGATCATGATTCAAAAGGGATAAATAAAATTAGGTCTTGTTTGCACCTTTTTTTTCTAGATCTGAGATCTTACGCTGCGTTTTATACTTCGGAAAGGCAGAACTAAAGGGTATCGCAAACCCTCGGAAAATTGCATAAGCCAAAGCTGGCAGACACGGGAGGCGCGGCGGGGTCGCAGACAGATCGATCCCAAGCTCTGACGTCAAGCCAGACCGTGCGCCGCGGCGGGCTAGGCGTGCGGTAGGTACAATCAGTATCAGTCCTGCTTAACCAATTTCAAAATAGTTTCCCTCGCAACCCTTGCAAGTCGTGATTGTAAGGATGACCTCACCTCTTTTTTATGAATTTTTTTTTGTCACCAGCTGAGTACATATAAAACAATAGGCAGTTGTAGCAGATGTGTCCCAATTGATTGACAAAAGTTAGGTAGGCTGGGGTAGTGACTGGTCACTGTACACCAAATGCACCCTTGCGATGGTTAAGCTAAGTTATCTGATGGTACATCTAGATAGGAGCATACAAGATCACAGGGTTTTGATAGGAAACTGACTTCTAATGTCGCTACAAAATAAAATATAACACCGTGAGCATGGGTAACAGACAGTCTTAACAAAAGTAATATTCGTTCTGGATACAAAATAAATCAGGTGTTGCTAAATTATGCGGGAAGGCCAGGCTTACATACGAGTATGAACGGACAAAAGGCTTTGTAAAATATAAATTAAAGCTATTGTGGTGGACACGAATGAAATGCATGCTATGGAGAGCAAGGTAAGAGTAAAGTACGGGATACACGTGTGTGTGAAATAGTAAAATGGTAGATTGTTTAATATGGAGCTGAACCGAGTCATTACACACCGTACATACCCTATGGATTATTCGAGTATGAATGAGTCGTTTCCGTCACGCGTTCAACAGTTTTATAGCGAGAAAATAAAATCCCATCAAAAACATTACATGTACAAAAATGCACAAGTCTCGCAACGCAGTTTATCTGCCGTAAAAAGTTGTGAGATCGAATGTAAACCAAGTCGGTTAATTTCAATACCTACCTATACCTATCTATGGGAGCAGTTATATCTTTATTTCTTTAGTAAATAGAGTGACTTGGCAATTGCACACGGCAACATAAATCTATGTTAAGCGCTTTGTGCTTGTATTTGTTTGAAAGTACACCTATACGGAAGACTATATATAGATAGCCTAGTAGATTATGCTGCCGTGTACAATCGCCAAGACACTCTATTTACTAAAGAAATAAAGATATAACTGCTCCCATAGATAGGTATTGAAATTAACCGACTTGGTTTACATTCGATCTCACAACTTTTTACGGCAGATAAACTGCGTTGCGAGACTTGTGCATTTTTGTACATGTAATGTTTTTGATGGGATCTCATTTCTTTTTGTAGGTTTTCTTTATTTATTTCGGTTTTATGCAAAACACGCATCAACGCGCGCCCCGCGCCTGTGCGGCCGGGGCCCCTTGCGACATAGGTCATGCTCATAGATTATCATGAACGAGTGTCTTTGCGTCTCCACAGATGCGTATTAGGTATAAGGTAAACTAGGTACCTATTTTAATGTACCTAGGTAATGAATTTGTTCGATGTATAAAAGTGTAGGTAGGTATAGTATAGGGATTTGTATCTCTCTATCTATCGTGGAAGTTTTTAAAAAGCGCTCAACTGTCGAATTTCTCGAAGCCATTTTTCATTTTTAACCCCTGTTACCCATTTCATTCAATTTCAATGAAGTCTAATTGTTAACTGTAAAAGTAACTTTGTAATCACATACAATTTAATAGGATTTATATGGGAATACAAAGTTATTTATGCAGATCATATATCTAGAAAACGGGATGAAAATTATGGAATGTCAGAATTTTTCCATGATTTATAGGCTAAACAATAGCTATATTCAAAATTTGAAACTTGTGGGACGGCTAGAAGTACCTTAGAATTTTAATGATCGGTGAGTCAGTCAGTCAGTGGGCAGCAAAATTAAGGAACTTTGACTTGCAATAATTCTTTAACTACTGGTTCAAATTTGATGTAACTTGGATTATTATCTGTAGACGTGATGCCCTCTTGGTCACTAAAAATTTGGGCTTCTAGTTTTATCCATAACGAAGTTACAGAGGGTCGAAAATGGCCCGAATGGCTTCGAGAAAAGGATAGTACGGCCGTGCCTTTTGTTTTGCTCGACTTGGCGGGGGCACTGCCGTGCCCCCAGATAAAAAGGTAGGTACACACTTAAAAACCGTTATATTTTACATTATATTTATATTTTACATTATATTTTACAAGAAATCACGTCCACTTTAAAAAAAATAAAAGGCCGAAATCACATGCCTACTTTAAATACAATTTGTATTGGAGTAAAAAATCTACAGATTATAGAGGCAATACCAAATTTTTTGCTAATTCAGTTGAAATAAAAAGCGAAGTCACGGGTATTTATAAGATAGTTCGTTATTTGGCTAAACAAAAGCATTATTAGTTCTGGACACAAAAACAAATCAAGTGTTGTAAAATTATGCAGCCAGGCAACATTTTGTAACATACAAACAAACTTATTGTCTTTTCATGTCAAGACCATAAAATGTTTTGTAAAATGTACAATCACTGTTTGTGTGGGCGAAGCAAACGAGACCCACGTTATTAAGAGCAAGAAGAATATCGGCATATCTGTGAAATAGTTAATATTGTTTTTACAATGGATGTCGGAATTGAGAGAGAAATGGAAGACAGACACGAGGAAGACAGTAATAATAAGATATCCTGGAAACCGTTTTTAAGACAGGTAATGTATGTTTTTTTATGTGCATTGGCAAATAATATTTAAGTTATATAAAATAAATATTAAGCATCATTATAATATCATCAAGTTCTCGCTCGAGTATAAAAAAATGTCTATTGAATAAATAACGCTTCATCTTTGGAGATGCTTTCATAAACATAATTTTAATTATGCACTTACCCACATAATATAATATATTATTATTGTTATCTCCAGTTATACGTTGTATCAAGCGTATGGATTTTAAACTTCCTGAACGGACTTGGATTTGGATTGCCGACTGTGATGATACCACAGATCAGGAGAGAGGCAAATTCTACGGAAGCTGTCAGCGAGGAAATGGCCAGTTGGCTTTGTAAGTCACATTACTTACCTTATACCGTACTAGAAGCACCTCGCGGTTTCACCCGCGTTAACTACTATCCCGCGGGAACCATTAATTTTTATGGGATAAAAGGTAGCCTATGTGTACCGGGGATAGCATAGCTTCCCAACAGTGAAAGAATTTTTCAAATCGGTTCAGTAGTTTCGGAGCCTATTCATTACAACCAAACAAAGTTTTCCTCTTTATAATATTAGTGTAGAATTGTAGATAGAAGAATATGATAAAAAAAAAAAACAATCTTATTGTATGGCATCAACACAACACATCGATACTGGAAATCAAAAGCCCGTGACATACGAACGGACTGACAGCGTTGCCAAATGTTTAGGATTCCTATTAGGCCCATTCAATACATGTATATTAGTGTATGTGGAATTATATGTCTGTAAACGGTACCCACGACACAGGACAAATCCTAGTGTGGGGCTACGTTTTTGTAAGACAAAAAATACGATATCCTAATACAATAAGTACTAATACGAGTATAATACCTAACCAAACCAAAATCACATATTTTCCATTTCAGATTCAGCTTTCGGCTACGCTGCAATACCCTGGATAATTATTATCTGCATCTCCATCAGGATGATAGGGAGGAAAATTCCTTTTGCCCTCGTCTGTCTAAACATCTTTGCAACATTTATCTTATTGTACTTCGCTACTACAATTAATCAAATACTTATAGCAGAGATTATGCAAGGAATAACTGAAGCTTGTAACATTTCGTTAAATATAATAGTTGTATTAGAATACGCTTCTCCAAAATACAGGGGCATATTTATAACTATAAAATCGGCCAATTTATTTTGGGGTATATGGGTCTCTAACGCTATCGGAACATTTTATCACTGGAAATACGTTCCACTGTTGGGTATATTCCTGTCTCTGTTTTATGTAACAGTAATATTTTGGCCTGAATCACCGCAATGGCTTGCCAGCAAAGGCAGATTTGCTAGGTGTCGTGCAGAACACAGGTGGTTGAGGGGCACAGATACACAGTCAGAAAAAGAATTAGAAGAACTTATTCAATCACAAACAATTTCCGTAGAAACTAAAAGGGTCGTGAACTATTGCAATTTAGGAACTTTAAGAAACGCAGTAAAAACTGTTAGACGCAAAGCATTCTATAAGCCGATGTTACTGACGTCGTTGATGATGGCATATTATAACTTGACAGGAAAAGTGGTATTCGTGATGTATGCAATAGACATCATAAAAAAAATTACGGACAGCGAGTCCACCGCTTACATGGGCATGTTGGTTCTAGACGCCGTCACCATAATAGCTTTGTACACGGGTTGTATACTGTCATTGATTTTAAACCGTAGAACACTGTTGCTCTCCGGTGGTTTACTCGCCACTGCTTTTTTATTTATAACATCCCTGTATTTATTCCTGACAGAATTAGGATTGCTTGTAGAGAATAAGATAGTGTCGCTAGGGCTAATGATATTATTTTCTATATCTATCAGTTGTGGTCCTATCATACTGATGACACCGATAGCCGGAGAAATTACACCATTGCGATACAAGAGCTCAATTACGATGATCGCCTCGTTAGTTTTCCAGATCTTAATGTCGTTTACTTTGAAATTATTTCCAATCATGTGTGATACTTTTCGCATGTCCGGTGCATTTTTGTTCCACGCTCTAAGCTCGCTGTTCTGTTGCGCGGTTTTATACTTCTACCTGCCCGAGACAAAGGATAAGACTTTGCAAGAAATTGAGCATTTACTTATTGGGAAGAAAATCATTGCGGAAGAAAAAGAACTTTGTCCTTATAATAAAAATGTATGATTATTGTATATTTTGCAAATATCTACTAAACATATAATCTATTCTACTCGTAATATCTGCTCCATGCCGGTTGCATACATACGAGTACACCTATAATTTGTAAACTTTCATCATACCTAACATATAACTGAAGTCTGAAATTAAAATAGTGTTTTATTATTTTGGCGATTATTTATAACCCCTATACTATACTACTAACCAACAAGCTAGGGAAGTGGGAGACATAAGTAAGTATAGCAATTCTAATGGCCGTTTAAGTAAACCTAAGCATCGATAAAAATTGAAGGCTCTATAACGAATGAAACAGAGGCACCTGAGCTTGTTCAATCGTAGTACGTAATCAGTGATGCATTGTTGGAAAATATAAAACGAGTACTTACTTATTAAGTTTATTGTAATATTATGTATGTAGAACAAATTTTTTTTCCTATATTAACCCATTTTAATTTTATTTTTATAAAGGTTTAGGCACTAGGTATTCTATGTTTTAGGTTTAGTTCGTTTAGGTTACAATTAGTAGCTATTTAATTTTTAAGTTCTATTTCATTTAATTTTTGTTCTCATTGAATAAATAAAGGACATTACACAAGGACTAAATTACACAAGTTTCTGGTCAATATTCAACAAAAAAATACCTTGTCATTTTAATGTGGGTGATTTTTTATGTTAATTCTTAGGAGCACGGTTAAAGTAATTACAACTATAACTTATAACGACTATAGTTCGACGTTGTGACGTGCCTTAAATGTCTGCTACAGTTTAAACATTAGTCACGCCGCCTATTCCTTCTATAATGACAGGTCACCTTCACGCTTTGAACCGTCTCGTATGACACAACAAATGTAATAATATATGGCTTTTATTTAATTGGAAATGTATGTATGTTTAAATTAAATCTTGCACGCTCAATTAGAACCACTTCATTTCAGTTGTTTACAACTAAATGTTTGTAAATTAAGTAAGTATACAATAATTACATTGTTGAATTACACGAGTGTAAGAAATTTACCCGCCAAAAAATGTGTTATTTCGTAAACTCTTCAATACTGTCGGAAGTTCGAAGTAAATCTTAACATCTTTCACTACATAATTTAAACTGTCAGGTTAAATGAGGCTCGCCTCGACTACTGACCGACTGGAGCTCGTCATTTTGACTATTTTATCCAAGACAGTACGTATTCATAAACAAACAATCCTTTTATTAATACTGAAATCGTCTAGTTACTTACAGCAGGTAAGGCTGCGGGCTCAAGCTAGTTTAACTACACGGCAAGGTGTCTTTGTCTTGCTTTTCTAGAATATTCATACCTTTGTATATACTAACACTTTAAATTACAATTTGTATAGAACAGAATAAGACGTTTTTTTTTTATATTATGCAGAACATGTTCCGAGCCGCAGACAGCTTCACGCACTACAAAGAAATTGTTTCGAAGAAAATTAAGTATTTTAATGTAGTTCACTTATTATTTTGCGTGCCAAGTGTTGGATACGACTATGGCGTTGCTGTCCATTCCATCACAATAAGTGTGAAAGAGTTGCAACTACAACCATAAGCTGAGAACAACAACGATCCAAGTACTTAGGTACTGAATAACAAACCAAACCCTTCCTTCGAAACCTGCAAAATGGATTACCGATATGAGCAAGTGGAAATGAGAAAAAATTACAAGACATCAAGGGCAACATTTTTTAAACAAGTAAGTGCGTATAATTGCAGGAAAGACAAATCGATATACTCGTAATTAAAGTTTTATTATATTTTTTTAAACTAAAACTAAATATCACTGACAATTTTAGTTTTGTCTGACTGCATAAATATTATTATCATATCAACTAGCCTAGAGATAAGAAAATTAATCTGTATTCCTTAGATAAAGCAAAGTTTTTTTAATGTTTACCTCCCAAGGGGTAAAGAAGAGCAAGTGCTTTGGATGATTGAATTTATTTTGATTTTTTATTAGTTTTACGTAATATTTGGCACTTGATTGGCGTACTTTTTGAACGGATTGGCCTTTGGAATCCCAACAGTTATGATCCCGCAGATCAGAAAAGCCGCCAACTCTATGGACGCTGTCAGTCCTGAAATGGCCAGTTGGCTTTGTGAGTTATTTTGCATATTACCAACAATTCAAAGATATTATTACATCCTGTTGAAGACTGCTTTCGGTATCTGTGAAACCATGGTATCATTACATGAATATACTTCTGTTTCAGATTCCACGTTTAGTTACAGCGCGCTTCCTTGGATTGTGATCATTTGTGTCTGCACCAGATTCATCGGAAGAAAAATACCTTTTGGTATCGTCTGTCTCAATATGTTTGCTTACTTTAACTTACTATACTTCAGCACCTCGATTACTCAAATACTAATAGCAGAAATCATGCAAGGCGTGACACACGCCTCCCATATCTCGATGAGCGCGATGATTGTTACAGAGTATTCTTCTCCGAAGTACAGAGGTTTTTTCTTAACTGTAAAGTCTGCAAACTTCTATTGGGGAATATGGGTGGCTAATGCGATTGGAACATTTTGCCATTGGAAGTATATTCCACTGTGTGGTATATTTCTATCCCTACTTTTTAGAACTGTCGCATTTTGGCCCGAATCTCCCCAGTGGCTCGCCAGTCAAGGCAAGTTTGAGAAATGTAGAACGGAGCATCGATGGTTAAGAGGAACAGATATACAATCCGAAAAAGAATTAGAACATCTCATTAAATCTCAATCAAGTTACATGAGATCTGGAAACCACAGAAGGTGTTGCAATTTGCGAAACGCAATTAACACTATCCGCCTTAAAGCGTTTTACAAACCATTGTATTTAGCAGTACTGCTTATGTTGCAGTATGTTGTTTCAGGCAAAATGATATTTGCGATGTATGCAATAGAGGTCATTAAAAAAATTACCGAAAGCGAGTCCACCGCGTACATAGGCATGTTGATAATAGATGCTGTGACCATAGCTGGCTTGTACACGGGTTGTGCCCTGTCAAAAGTATTACGCCGGAGAACGCTGTTGTTCTCCTGTTGTGCACTCAGTATTGCGTTTCTGTTTTTAATGTCTCTATATATATTTTTGCAAGAGTTAGAATTATTGGTAGAGGATAAGATAGTGTCTCTCCTTTTACTGTCTGCATTTTCTGTGTCCATGAGTTGTGGTCCTCTTATACTGGCGGTTTCGATTGCCAGTGAACTGATCCCTCTGCGATACAAAAGCTCGATAACAATGATTTCTGGATTAAGTTTCACGGGAACAACCGCAAACTTAATGAAATTGTATCCAATGGTAATTAAAACATTTCACATGTCAGGATCATTCTTTTTGTTTGGTGTATTGTCGACGATATGTTGCGTGACTTTGTATTTACTCCTGCCGGAGACCAAAGACAAGTCACTACAAGAAATCGAGGATCTGTTAATGGGAAGCGAGGCTGATACTTTAGGAAATAACTCGGTTTCCAGACAGTCGGTTGAAAAGCGTTTACTTCATAACAAATAATAATATCTTCAACAAGTTCTATTTTTTATGATTTCCTTGCATGTTTCCGATTTGCAGGAGATAATAATACACATGTATTGGAATGGTACCTTCAGAAAGCGGTCTTAGAAACTCTGGATGAATAACAATAGTTGCCTGAGTGGGGGCAACGATCCCTGGTAACCGACCAGCCGATACAACGCAATGCAACCTACATTGTGGAAAGTATACATGCCAAGTATACCGCAGTGGTGACCTATATCTTGGGGCCTTGACAACTGGTACGGAGTCCAGTGCAAGGGCGGAGCTCCCGTGACGTGAGGCACCGACCAACGGCACGTATCGATCGTGTCAGCTGGCTGCGGCCGACGACCCTCGATAACTACCTTCTACACGACCTATTTTCCCAGTGCCTGTAGTCGGCACGCGATCTAGGCTGACTCTTAGCATTTCATTCAGTTTTAATAATCTCACTGGAGTCGATGAGTATTATTCATTTATTTTTTTTAAGTTTGTGATTGCAAATCCATTTCGAGGAATAGACTAGCTGATCACAAAACAACCGTTATTGTTAAAAATTCATTCCTAATGTCGGATATTTTTGAACAAATATGAACGACCTTGCTTTCCAAAAATGACGTCACCTTCGGCATTATGTTAAAATTACCTAAGCCTTACCCACCCAAAAAACTTTTATCTATGTCTATAGATGAACAAACAAAACAAAGTAAACCTAACAGATTAAAAATCTACAGGTGTCAGTGGCAACGGCGCTGTATGGTATTTTGCCACTGAAGACGTCAGCATGCTAAATCTTAAAATATGAGTTTCTTAAAATGGTCTAGGTATATTTTAAGAAAATGATATACAAACTATAGGACAGAAAATCCATTCCGTAGTTTTTACGTGAAAGAATAACAAATATCCATTCATCCCATAGATACTTACAAACTTTCGCGTTTATAATATTATATACTTAGTAGGATTTCAATCGTAATACGGATCTGTGGTGTATAGTTAGAAAATATAACACGAGTATTATGTTCATTGTAATTTATTATGTATAATATTATGAACAAAACATTTCTTCGTAAATGAATCTACTTTTGTTTGATATTTAAGGTTTAAGTATTAAATAGTTTTAGTTTTCTATTTAATTTAATTTTTGTTTAAGCAAATAGGTATAATAGTTTTGGTTCTCTATTTTAATTAATTTATATTTGTTTTATTTGAATAAATAAACGTTTTCGTAAATTATACAAGTATTATTTCCAGAATATTCACAAAAAATACTTCGGCATTGATTCTGTATATACATACAGAAGATTTTATTAGTACATCTTACTAATATCTATATATATAAAAGCAAGAACTGACTGACTGACTGACTGATTGATCGATCAACGCACAGCCGAAACCACTAGGTCTAGAACCATGAAATTTTGCACAAATATTCCTTATGTGACGTAGGCGAGCAATAAGGAAGGATTTTTGAAAATTCAACCCCTAAAGGGGTGAAAAGGGGTTACAAAGGTTGTATGGAGCAACGTGTTTTCTTGGTCCGATCAACTTCAAACTTGACATATATATTCTTTGAAACATTTAATTAAACATGTTATTCATCGTTTTCTAATATTCAACCCCTAAAGTAATAAAAAGGGGTTGCAAAATATTTTCATCAGATTTAGTTCATAATTGAAATTTTGCACAAGTATTCCTTAGGTGACGAAGGTATGCACTAAAAAAGGATTTTTGAAAATTCAACCCCTAAAGGGGTGCAAACAAGTTGTAAAGTTTTTGTGTAACAACGTGTTTTCTTTGTCTGATCAGCTTCAAACTTGGCATTTATATTATTAAGATTTAATTAAACACGTGTTTCATCATTTTTTAATATTCAACCCCTAAAATAATAAAAGGGGTTGCAGAATATTTTTCAGCATATTTAGTTCAAAACTGAAATTTTGTACACATTCGTAGATGACACTAGGAGACGTAGGTGTGCACTAAGAACCTGACTATATTATATTATTTTAATTTAACCCCTAAGTGGGTGAAAAGGGGTTGCAAAGTTTGGATGGAACAACGTGTTTTATTGGTTTGATCAATTTCAAACGTAGTATCTATGTTCTTTAAAAGGTAGGAAGTGGTAGATTTTGGTAGAAAATGATAAATTAAAGGTAGAAAATGGTCGATTTTTGGTAGGAAATGGTAGATTTTTGGTAATAATGGTAGATTTTGAAAGGAATGGTAGCTTTTGGTAGATATTAGTGAGTTTGAAATTAAAATGGTAGATTATGGTAAAATGGTAGATTACGGTTAAAATGGTAGATTTAATTTAGGAAATGGTAGTTTTTGTAGGAAATGGAAGAATCTGGTAGGAAATGGTAGCTTTTGGTAGAAAATAGCACATTTAGAAAGAAAATAATAGATTTACAAAAAAAAATTAGATTGTGGTAGAAAAATTTAGACTTTAGTAGAAAATGGTAGCTTTTGGTAGAACATGGTATTTTCGTAGAAAATGGTAGATTTTGGTAGGAAATGGTAGATTTTTGTATGAAATGTTAGATTTTGGTATAAAATGCCAGGTTTTTGTATAAAATGGTAATTTTGATAGAAGATGGTGGATGTCGTACGAGAATGTTGGATATCGCATATGCGGATATATCGCGGATGTCGATGTCGAACTCGAGGTCATGGTCTATTTTTAGTTATTTGGAATTATGGTAAAGTATATAGTCTGCGCGGATGAAGTCGCGGGCAACAGCTAGTAGTTACATAAAGTATTTACAAAGAGTGCCTGCGTTTTTGTAAAGGCGAGTGCGAGTGCTATTTTGAATGTGAATTTTGTGTTTTTATGATAATTTTATTGTAAATGTTGTCTTCCGTTGATGTAATTGGTCTCGGCTGTTTCAATTGTAACGACTCTTAGTGGACGTTGTCACGAGCCTAAAATGTCAGCTTATTAGTTAAGCATTAGTCAGTTTAGTCACGCCGATTCGTTCTATATAATTAATAGATATGTCACCTTCACGCTTTGAACCATCTCGCAAAATATGACACAACATGATATTAGTGCGATACTGCTGCGATCTGTAATGACTGTGTTGCTGGTCGCGATAACGATGGCCGAAAGCGCTGCGTAGCCCAGCAGCAGACCGTCACAGCGCGGTCAGCATTGCAGCCCTTGATGGTCAAGCTGGAATGAAGGCCGAGGCTTTTATAGCGAGGACAGCAAGGGCTGCAATGATGAGCAACCTTATTAGCCGAAAGCGTAGCTAGTTAAGCTTGAGACCATCGAAGCGTAGCCAGCAGGGCGTAGCCAGCACCATTGCGGGCCAAGGCTTTACTCAAAAAATGCGAGTAGGTAAGGTACCGAATAAAAAATAGTATGAAGGTATGAGCTAAGTAGCTTAGTACATAATACAAATAGGCATTGAGTCACGTGACAGTAAACACCAATCATAAAGTGTTATCTAGTACCCAACTTATATGGCGCGTCGTGAATCTTCGTTCGCGCAGAAAAGAAAGTATGGTCCGAAGATTAACGAAAGAATGCTTAAAACTTACAATCAACCTAAGATCACTATTATAAGGTTCATAATACACTGCAGCTGTTAGTTCCATCTCACTCTAAGCTCGCTAAGATGGCGGCGGCTGCCGACCAATAGCGGTCAATAACATTTCCCGCGCTTTGAAAATTCATCTTCTGCTCAGGTACATCGGTAAGCCATATCAGTTGGGTAATACTGTACGTCAATTGTATGCGAAACATTATTATTGATGTTGACGTCTTCATAGAACAGGGGTCAATTCAAACTTAAGAACGCTTCAATCTAATATCAATGGAGTGGCTTAGGAATAGTTTGGGATATTTTATTGTGACATTGATTCCAAATGTTCTTAGTTGACTAGCAGACTAATTAAAATTAAAATTGCAGACTTCCATATGCCACAAACTATTCACTGGAGATTTAATTGAAATCTTAAAATTAGCAGAATGGACCCCAGAACAGGTTACTTGATATTATTTTTCGTTTTTACCATTTTTTTCGCGTAATAACTTTCATCAATAATGTATT
The DNA here is from genome assembly GCA_905147375.1 of Hylaea fasciaria. Lineage (NCBI taxonomy): Eukaryota > Metazoa > Arthropoda > Insecta > Lepidoptera > Geometridae > Hylaea > Hylaea fasciaria. The sequence goes on from LR990194.1 coordinate 1,478,645, forward strand.
AAGTACATTATTGATGAAAGCGTAACAAGCATTATTTATATCACCGTAGGATCATGATTTAAATAAGTAAATACTTAATAATCAAATTGCGATTCCTTGCCCAAAACAGATGTCGATATGTTTGGCAGAACTTTCGCGTCAAACAGCGGCTTTCGCTCATCTGACTTTTCCCTACAATATGATACTCAGTATAATAAAATTATGGCACCTAAGTACCTAGTAAGTAGAACTAATAACACGTGTGTGTTTATGACAATGAATGTAGGTAAATTTAAATAAATTATAAATGATACACAACTAAAATAAAATAGGTACATAGCTTTCGTATGTTATTGTTTTATCATTATTCTTGAGCAACATTCATGAGGTCTGTTTTACATTTAGATATATTGATATATTGATAGATTGCCTAGACTATGTTGATTGATAGATTGCCTAGATTGATGTGAAACACAACAAAACGATCTTCACTAAAATACATTCTTGAATTTGTTGATGAACAATGAGCATCAGCCCTCCTTGCAATTATTATTAACCACAATACAATCCGTATTAGTGAGATTTTGCAACATGTACAATTTATCTGGGGGCACGGCAGTGCCCCCGCCAAGTCGAGCAAAACAAAAGGCACGGCCGTACTATCCTTTTCTCGAAGCGATTCGGGCCATTTTCGACCCCCTGTAACTTCGTTATGGATAAAACTAGAAGCCTACATTTTTAGTGACTAAGAGGGCATCACGTTTACAGATAATAATCTAAATTACATCAAATTTGAACCAGTAGTTTAAGAATTATTGCAAGTCAAAGTTCGTTAATTTTGCTGCCCACTGACTGACTGACTGACTGACTGACTGACTGACTGACTGACTGACTGACTGACTCACCGATCATCAAAATTCTAAGGTACTTCTAGCCGTCCCACAAGTTTCAAATTTTGAATATAGCTATTGTTTAGCCTATAAACCAAGGGAAAATTCTGACATTCCATAATTTTCATCACGTTGTCTAGATATATAATCTGCATAAATAACTTTGTATTCCCATATAAATCCCATTAAATTGTATGTGATTACAAAGTTACTTTTACAGTTCATAATTAGACTTCATTGAAATTGAATGAAATGGGTAACAGGGGTTAAAAATGAGAAATGGCTTCGAGAAATTCGACAATTGACCGCTTTTTAAAAACTTCCACGATAGGTACACCTACCGCAGATAGAGAGATACAAATCCCTATACTATACCTACCTACACTTTTATAAGGTCGAACAAATTCGTTACCTAGGTACATTAAAATAGGTTCCTAGGTACCTTATACCTAATACGCATCTGTGGAGACGTAAATACACTCGTTCATGATAATCTATGAGCATGACCTATGTCGCAAGGGGGCCCTACCGCGCAGGCGCGGGGCGCGCGTTGATGCGTGTTTCGCAAAAAAACGAAATAAAGATAGAAAACCTACAAAAAGTAATGAGATCCCATCAAAAACATTACATGTACAAAAATGCACAAGTCTCGCAACGCAGTTTATCTGCCGTAAAAAGTTGTGAGATCGAATGTAAACCAAGTCGGTTAATTTCAATACCTACCTATACCTATCTATGGGAGCAGTTATATCTTTATTTCTTTAGTAAATAGAGTGTCTTGGCGATTGTACACGGCAGCATAATCTACTAGGCAATCTAAATATAGTCTTCCGTATAGGTGTACTTTGAAACAAATACAAGCCCAAAGCGATTTATGTTGCCGTGTGCAATTGCCAAGTCACTTCATTTACTAAAGAAATAAAGATATAACTGCTCCCATAGATAGGTATAGGTAGGTATTGAAATTAACCGACTTGGTTTACATTCGATCTCACAACTTTTTACGGCAGATAAACTGCGTTGCGAGACTTGTGCATTTTTGTACATGTAATGTTTTTGATGGGATTTGTTTTGCATTGCGTGTGCTTTGTAAACTGGGGCACAATACAACACATATTATACGAGGAATTCCTTTTTAACTATAACGAAATCTCCGTAATATTTACAAACAGCTTGTTTTATCAACACGTGACGTCATGACAGTCTGGAGCGATTTCGCGGGGAATTTAAATTGATATTTTTATATGTAACTTTTTTATTATAAATATTAGTTTTTTGTTAAAATATATTATTTTTGGGTAATAATAGAGATTAAGGTATAATATAATATAAGGGATATTTATTGTATCTCCAACAATTCCAGAAGTTTCATTAAATATTTAACCACTAAAATAAAATTGTAAAAACATAAAATAAATGAGACTCGCCTCGACTACTGACCGACTGGAACTCGTCATTTTAATAATGAAATCGTCTAGTTACTTACAGCAGGTAAGGCTGCGGGCTCAATCTAGGTTAACTACACGGCCAGGTGTCTTTGTCTTGCTTTTCTAGAATATTCATAACTTTGCGTAAACGCTTTAAATTACAATTTGCCTAGAACTGAATAAGACTGTGTATAGATATTATGCAGAACATTTCGAGCCGCAGACAGCCTCACGCACTAAAAAGGAATTGATTCGGAAAAAGTAAATATTGTAATGTATTATTTTGCGTGCCAAGTGTTGGATACGACTATGTCGTTGCTGTCCATTCCATCTCAATAAGTGTGAAAGAGTTGCAACTACAACCATAAGCTGAGAACAACAACGATCCAAGTACTTAGGTACTGAATAACGAACCAAAACCTTCCTTCGAAACCTGCAAAATGGATTGCCGATATGAGCAAGTGGAAATGAGAAAAAATTACAAGACATCAAGGGCAACATTTTTTAAACAAGTAAGTGCGTATAATTGCAGGGAAGACAAAGCGATATAATTAAAGTTTTATTATAATTTTAAAATCTAAAACTAAATATCACTGACAACAAATAATGGACGACGTTCCCAAAATACTGACCGCATAGCCAGGTGGTATTAATGCATAAAGTACAATTCTCTGGTTATAATAATTTTAAGTTTTGTCTGACTGGCATAATAATTATTATCAACTAGCCTAGAGATAAGGAAATTAATCTTTATTCCTCGGATAAAACAAGGTTTTTGTAATGTTACCTCCCAAGGGGTAAAGAAGAGTACGAGCTTTGCAAAATTGAATGTATATTGTTTTTTTTAAGTTTTACGTAATATCTGGCACTTGGATGGCGTACTTTTTGAACGGATTGGCGTTTGGAATCCCAACAGTTATGATCCCGCAGATCAGAAAAGCCGCCAACTCTACGGACGCTGTCAGTCCAGAAATGGCCAGTTGGCTTTGTGAGTTATTTTGCATATTACCAACAATTCAAAGATCCTGTTGAAGACTGCTTTCGGTATCTGTGACACCATGGTATTATCACTTTTGTTCCAGATTCCACGTTTAGCTACAGCGCGCTTCCTTGGATTGTGATCATTTGTGTCTGCACCAGATTCATCGGAAGAAAAATACCTTTTGGTATCGTCTGTCTCAATATGTTTGCTTACTTTAACTTGCTGTACTTCAGCACCTCGATTACTCAAATACTAATAGCAGAAATCATGCAAGGCGTGACACACGCCTCCCATATCTCGATGAGCGCGATGATTGTTACAGAGTATTCTTCTCCGAAGTACAGAGGTTTTTTCTTAACTGTAAAGTCTGCAAACTTCTTTTGGGGCATATGGGTGGCTAATGCGATTGGAACATTTTGCCATTGGAAGTATATTCCACTGTGTGGTATATTTCTATCCCTACTTTTTATAACTGTCGCATTTTGGCCCGAATCTCCCCAGTGGCTCGCCAGTCAAGGCAAGTTTGAGAAATGTAGAACGGAGCATCGATGGTTACGAGGAACAGATATACAATCCGAAAAAGAATTAGAACATCTCATTAAATCTCAATCAAGTTACATGAGATCTGGAAACCACAGAAGGTGTTCCAATTTGCGAAACGCAATTAACACTATCCGCCTTAAAGCGTTTTATAAACCATTGTATTTAGCAGTACTGCTTATGTTGCAGTATGTTGTTTCAGGCAAAATGATATTTGCGATGTATGCAATAGAGGTCATTAAAAAAATTACCGAAAGCGAGTCCACCGCGTACATAGGCATGTTGATAATAGATGCTGTGACCATAGCTGGCTTGTACACGGGTTGTGCCCTGTCAAAAGTATTACGCCGGAGAACGCTGTTGTTCTCCTGTTGTGCACTCAGTATTGCGTTTCTGTTTTTAATGTCTCTATATATATTTTTGAAAGAGTTAGAATTATTGGTAGAGGATAAGATAGTGTCTCTCCTTTTACTGTCTGCATTTTCTGTGTCCACTAGTTGTGGTCCTCTTATCCTGGGGCTGTCGATGGCCAGTGAACTGATCCCTCTGCGATATAAAAGCTCGATAACAATGATTTCTGGATTAAGTTTCACGGGAACAGCCGCGAACTTAATGAAATTGTATCCAATCATAACAAAAACTTTTCACATGTCAGGCTCATTCTTTTTGTTCGGTGTATTGTCGACGATATGTTGCGTGACTTTGTATTTACTCCTGCCGGAGACTAAAGACAAATCATTACAAGAAATCGAGGATCTGTTAATGGGAAGGCAGTCTGATACTTTAGAAAATAACGCTTTTTCGGGACAGTCGGGTGAAAAGCGATTACTTCATAACAACTGTAAGTAGAGCGTATGCGTTAGGAAATTAGCTAGGTAGCTTTAGGGTATAGTAAATATAAAAGATTACGTCATTATGTGGTCTATATTACATTATTCAGAAAAAAATCCGGCGGTATTAAAGCTACATATTGTTTTACTTCATTGTTTCGAATATGGATTTCGGCAAAGTAACGCCTGATTCTATCAACTATCTATCTATCTATCTATTCCACTATTATACATTATCAATATTGACAGAAATCAAACTTGTTCATATATTAACCAGATAAGCTCAGCATTGAGGCGCACTCAGGCTATTATATTGCAGAAGATACCATGCATCGTCGCCTTAATGAGAAGACAACTATCAACTCAATGCACAGGCCCTGTACAAACGAAAAAGAAGATTATCTCATTGACGTTTCGAGTGCTTCCGTTTATCTTCATATAATCATCATACCTGAAGATCTAGAGTGGATATAAACCAATGTTCTGTAAGCATCTGTCGATCCACATCCCTCAACAAATAGCTTCGAGTGGTGTAACAATCTCAACAAGAGTGATGCACGCTCTAATACTGATGGGCTTATACTCAATTGCTGAAGTCGATCACTCTGTAATATTTATCGTGTTTTGTTTATAGAGGACATGAGAATTTTTGATAAATTCATGCATTCTACACTTAGTACCGAATTCAGAATGGGATTAGTAAGGGATTATTGCTTATGAAAAGGGACCTTGGCGTCGTTTTAATCAATAATTTCGAAGTTTATTAAGTTCAGGTAACCAATTAAAATACAAAATTATAAGAGTTTTTTTTTTCATTGATCATTTCCAATGAAGACGATTGGGAAGCCAGCAACGCGATCACGAATAATTGGCTCGATAAAAAGAAATACAAATATCGCACCTTTAGTTGTCATCTACTAAGAGATTCCATCATGAAACCACGTGAAAGTTATTTCCAATAAATAAAAACAAAAACTAGCAGCTCAAGCGCTCGCGGCCTGTACCACCAGTATAACCAACTTAGTACAACCCGGCCTTAACGCGGAACTGCACTCGATTGTAAAATTATGTTAACTGTGTACTAAAGAGATACGAGTGTTAAAAATATTCATGGAATTGTGGTCACAATAATAATTATAGTCAATTGCTTTATCTCATCCCTGCTAATTGGGGACCAATAGCTGTCACACAAATTGAACGGAAACGAGCACGGATTCATAGTATGTATTTTATAGTCGCAATAACTAAAATCTTAGCCTCAGCTACGCGTGGCCGTGTATGCTAGTACAATATAATAAAATAGTATTCGTATATACACTAATAATAGTGTAGTAAGTAATTGTAGTCCCTAGACTACAAGACACATCTGTCAATAGGAGTACGATGACCGCCCGGATGTCAATCAGAGCGAGATGTTGATGCTTTGTTTCTTGGATATAATAAGCTTGACTATTTCGGGAATATCGATTAGGATGTTGGTGAGGAGTGTTTGTACTCGTATTATTTGAAATGGAATTTAGACAAGGAAGATAGTAGGAGATCACTCGCGCAGTAACTCCGTTGGATAAATTCATTTAATATCCAAAGTCGTGAAATTTTAATGTGATTTAAAATAAAACCTAATTATTGCCGAATATGGCGTACGATGTGACGAAAGCAGATTTTTTCATGTGGGACGAACTTCCGTGGGACGAATGTGGCATAAATCGTGATACGTTTACATTTTTTTACATTTTTCTGAACAGTTGTGAGGAGGACGGACAGTGGACCACAACTCATGGTTAGGCCTAGTAACTTTGCACTGTACGCTCGATAGTATATTTTCATGAATAGTCACCTTTTGAGTTGCAATTCAGATGATAACTTTAACCTTATAGGCCACTGATTGACTTAGTTTGTTTTGCACGTCTAATAAACAAATATCGATATATTTAAACAATTTAATTTAATTTCAAAATTTGACTTCTTGGAATATATACCTATACAACTGGTGCCCAAGTCTAGGATACATTTTGTTCACACCCTATATGAGCTCTCCTACAATTTGGCTTTTCAGATATTATTATCGATATATCTGAAAAGGCACAAATATTTAGCGGTCATAGATATCTATAAAGGGGACCAATTTTAATAATATCCAGATACAACTGCTGTGACACACAGACGCGATAGTCTGACGGTCAAAAGAACATGACGGTAAATTTTTGCGTGATGATTTTGGTGATTCATGGCAGTGGTGAAATCTTCACGAAGATACCAGACCACTTTGGGGTGCCGCGCCGTCGGGTCATGTGGGATTTTTACCCACTAAAATCACCCCCGGTGGCCTGCCTATGTGCAATGTTGCAGGGCACTAGGATCTCCAAAGGACCGCGCTAGTTAGTGTCCTCCATCCAATGCACCTTCGCGCTCGTTCCGAGGGAACATGAGGGTACCTAGTTTAACTCCTATAAGAGCTCTAAAAGTACTCAGGGGCCGTTGGAATTATGTTTGCAAGGATTGCAAGCTTCTACTCTGCAACTCACTCGTTCCCACCAGTTGCATTCCTGCAGTCCAACACAAAGACGAGACAGATTCGCAAGGCATGCAACAAACGCAAGACGACCACGTCACCCTTGAGGGATTCCACCGTGGTAGCCCCTTCAGCAATCACAAACAACTTTCACCCCAATGCGTACTGGTATAAAGTCGACGGGATAGCGCATTATTTGAGTTACTTCTAGCTAGAAGTACCGTTGAAATAGCACGACCGGCCGCCTGCGTCTATTTCGGACGAGTGTCATTTTGCTCGGCGCCGCATAGCGCGTTGCAATGCGTATGCGATGCGCATACAAACAGTATGTAACAGTGTTTAGTACTGTACACATATCAGTGTCCTGTACATATACAGTGTAGTACATATATCAGTGTCTAGTACTGTAAAGCATGGGATATGGTTGTTAGGTATAGGTAAATAGGATTCCCTGTCTTAAAAGAATCAGAATCTATGACAGCCACGGTTCCACGAGCAAGGCCAAATACCCGTTGGTCACACAAATATTTGCAATGTGAGGGAATTGAACCCGCAACCTAACGCTGCACAATGCACTTTCGGGTTACCGACTCACTCCATGGAGGCCAGCAATTACAACCAATAGTTTCTTTAATTCATGTCCGACTGTAACCGTCACGTTGTTTCAGCAGAGTTACAAAATATCAATATGTTTCACGTTTTCCTGTTCATTGTAAAGGAAAAACAAGGCATATCACCAAAGTATCAATGCAGTAAACCATGAACATGTAGGTGCTAACTAGACCAACAGTCACAAAATAGTTTTACATTAGAGTATACTTAGAGTAAACGTAATTGGGATGGTTAAAATTACTAACGCATGTAATGTAAGCCAGACTGGCATATAGGTATCAGGAATCAGTTACATACGATATGTATCTGGAGATAAAATATCAAATTTTTACTACCTATCAATTTATGTATAGTGATACTACGAGTATGTAGCGGGTGATGACAAAAGTCTATAGGTACCTTTTGAAGACCTAGGAAACACTGGAGCAAGATCACCCAACATCAGCCGTTTTTTTTTGCGTCACGAAAAATGTACTGAACTGACTGCAATGCTATTTTCGCTGTTTAGCTTACCATTTGTCAAATGAGAAGAAACCGAGATATTGATTTAAAAAAAGCTGTAGAGGTCGTCGTTGCGTCGGGGAAACGGTATAATGTAATGCCACCGGAGCTTCGGTAAAAAACTGTCTTCCGATACGAAAAATACCACAGTGAACGAAACCCGCATAACAAAAGCTAGTCAGATATTCCATACGTACTCGTACGTTGATTAGACCAGCTGAAGCATGAGACAAAAATTACGGATTATAGCATTTATGGGTTACGCGATCTGCGATCAAGCATGAACGATCGCTCGAAACAAAAGAACGTAGTAGTTGGGTTGCTAGTGGTATGAAGATGTTACACCAGCTTTAGATGCGAAGGTGTTCGCATGCGGAAGTCTATTTTGATCGTCTGTTATTTCATTGCGACCACCGGCAGGTGGCAAATTGCACAGTGGGCTGAGAGAAAACGATTGCCTAGTTTTAAGTAGGTAATCTTTTTTAACATTAAATTTTTGGCCATTGTGCAGATGAATAAGATCGAATATTTTTTTTACGCAAGCACCTACATACTGTTATGTCCACGTCTCGTTATATAATTTCTTTTTAATACTAAGTACTACGTAAGAAGGTGGTGTTGATGCCTTGGTGGTAATGGTGGTGGTAGTGATAGGTAAGGTAAATGTTTTGAAGTGGGTATGCTAATTAGTCCCAACCAGAAATAGTAGCGTGTACATAACAACATAGGTATTCATGAGCAACACATACCATAAACATGATAGAGATATTTGTATGTAGTGTTTTTAGGGATTTATACATGTCTGTATAAAATACAACAAATACTAATAGAAACCAATTGAGAGATAACATTTTGGTTCATATACATATATTACAACACACACATAAAATATGCGTTAAGTGAAGTTATTCTCACTTTAAACCGTTTTTGCCCAGTCGCATAGTGTCCCAGACCACTGTGCGGTTGCATCTGCAAGACGAGGCGGAGGCGCTGTCATTTGCGCGGTCTTATACAGGTGAGTACACAGAACACACACTAGTTTAATTTTTATTAATTGTCTGTACCCTATAGGCTAGCATGGGGTAGGTCTACTTATTCGTCGAATAAACAGTATGTAAACAGATAACATCTTGATAAAAATAACACATTAGACAAGCCTACATTTAGTTTTTTTATCTAAACTGTATTGTTTAATAAAGATCAGTTCAGAACTCATTCAGAGATTGTACATAACAGTGTTTTGCCTAGGTTATTCACACTCCGTATGCTGATAACTAACTAACTTCTATCTAAGTACTTGTTTCTAGATCTAGCCTCCTAGTTTCTAGGACCAATAAATAATTATTTTTTGTTTGTTGTATGAGGTTGTGGTATCCTCTAGTGTCAGAACCGATAATGACAGTAGTATTTAAACTTCCGTGTGTTTCGCTTCTATAGAGATTTCAATAATTTCACAATCACCAATAATCATGTTTCCCTGAAAATCTTTATCAATTTATATAACATTATCTTATCATTTATTATCAGTCAGTAAATAAACTAAAGGCAAATTGGATCACTCCAATCTTGCTGTTCGGAATTATAGTGCAACCAGTCTGTGATTAAAGTTAACTAATTTATTGTAGTGGAAAGAAAATTTGAATCGATACTGATTTACACTTAATACTTTTATGTGATATTCAAATGAAAGAAAAGAAAAACTCTTTGATCAACAAAAGTTAGAGATAATAGATAATTATGATGTAAAACACAATTACAGTGGTGGGTGAACCAATAAGGACTGACACTCAACAGTAATGTCCAGTGAATTATTTATAAGCTTATCCTCTCCACTGCTGCAATTCCAGACACAGATTTTCAATTGTGTCTCAGCAGGATCTTTGACAATCCATGGGAGAGAATTTCAGTTAGTGAAATTAATAATATTTAATAATACAAAGTTATGTGGATTGTCCATAATAATAACATTATTTGTGATACAAAATTAATTTATTTCAAGTTGGTACAAGAGTATGTACTCTTTTGAACAGTAATAAATAAAACTAGATACATTATAAAATAATTAGAAACTCCTACATTAACATTTAACAAGTCACAACCTTTAGTACTTTGTAGTTCCAATACTTTAGTACAGCGGTTCTCAAACTTTTTTGGTCACGGAACCCTTTTGACAAGCAAAATACTTGACAGAATCCTACAACATAACAATAGTTTTTAAAAGTGTATTCTTTAACAATCTCGACTTAATGTTTTTGAAGATAGAGCCGAAAGTCGCTTGTTCACAACTATAGCGTCTAATTCAGAGGCGGCTTTTATCAAAGGGACTGTGCGCTCACAAGTAAACGCGCGGCGGGCGGAGGTAAAACGTTCGACCAGTGACCAGAGAGAGGTGTTTTGATTTTTTTTCTAAATTATTGCGGAACCCTTACAGGGGTAGCGCGGAACCCTAGGGTTCCGCGGAACACACTTAGAGTACCACTGCTTTAGTATAACACACAGAAGTAATATTGGCCTTTAAATGACCCTGCCTAAGAATAATGTGCCTACTTTTTATAAGGAAATGCTGATAGTAAAGATTAATCCAAGGTTGAGTATGTACTAGAAAATAAAAATGGATGTAAGGTTTTTCATTTTTTGCAGAAAAAAACTCATCCTAAATAATTTTAGGCATGAGGGCTATTCTGTTTAAATATACCCAGTAAATAGCATCATACCCAAACAGCTCTTTGATGCTCAAGAGCAAGCTCGAGGCATGAATGGAGACACTAACCTCCTTTGCAATCTGGTCGAGTGCCTGCTCCTCGGCCGTCGCCCGAGTCTGGGTGCGTTGCCGTCGAGACGGATCCATCTCCACACTTTCACTTCACTTGCTGCAAAAGAATTGAATACCAATGCATCTAATGGAACATGAGAGAATCCAAGTTGATTTATGCAGTTATAAATCTAATTTCCATTTCCAACATTGCAAAAACACCATTCACAACTTAATTTATTGCTAATTTAAGTAAGTAATTATTTTGTCTATGTTTTTCAATATGTTAGGTAGCTATTGTTTGTGTAAATAGTCAGTGTAGATGTGTCAATAATCTCTACACTGCTGTGCTATAGATAAACTAAACAAGGTTAGGAGGCGAGCATAGGAGAGCCTTGGATTAATTGATCTGCAGTGTCACTTGCATATATATCGCATTAGTAATAAGCATGCCTTATCTACACAAGCATTATTTTTGGCTGTTATATTGTTGTTTGTGCCATTGTTTGTTATGTTATTGTTACAATTGGGTACCTATACTGTAGCTCTTACCCTGAAAATATCTACATAGATATGAAGCATTAGATGTGTTGATATTATGTTCGTCTAAGCTTCACTACATCTGAGACCTCGGATCAGGCTAAGCGGCGAGTTTTTCACCAAAAGTCAATAAACAAAACTTGTTAACGAAGCGGCTACGGTCGCCAGGGACTAATTAACATGAATCAGAAACAGGTTGCCATAACCTATAGGGTTCATTGCGCTTTTTCCGCATGCTCCCCAAAACTGTGTCCCATCGTAACTAGAGGAAAACGGGTGGGCACAAAGCCAACATATTTTTTTAAGGCAGTCACGGCAATGACATCATAGCGCACTTACTGGGACAGTCACAGATGTAAACACATCACTGCAACACCCGCTGCAGCCACTTATCGGTCAACTGTCTCGACCTTGGAGTACACGCGTGCGAATAAACACAAGACTGGACGAGTCGTATAAAGAATTATACAATTAATCCAACAAATACGGCGACACCAATACACTGCCTACACGATTCACAAACAATATCTTCTAAATCCGCACTTTTATTAAATAATGAGCAGCTATTTGGCACTATATAGTTTTTTACAGTCTAGTGTGTGGGTTTTTGTTGAGTTTTATCGTAATTTTATAGCATTTTTAATAAAATAATTTCACAAAAGCCATGTATTGTATGACATGATTGACAAGCATGCCATTGCCATTATAGAAATCGTTGCGTTCGAAAAAACTTGAATAAACTGACATTTCCAGTAAAGGATGCGTTCCGATGTTGGGATTGGGAACGTACTAGACGCACGCTACACTCGCGAATTACCGGCATTCAGTATATTTAATTTCCTCTATGCCAGCATTTACCAAATGCTCGAACGATTCTCAAGATGAAGTGCTAACAGCCTGTGCTTGTATTCAGATTTAGACTGTAGCCCTAAACCCTTGAACTGATGAACTTGAACTGAAGACTTAACCCTAGCCCAAGAAGAGATAAGATAATAAAAATAAATCAATAACACAATTCCAATAGGTATAACATTTTATTTTATTCAACCACACATACAAACAGCAATACACATTACTGGTAGGTACCACACAACAGTAAAACTACTCGCTCTTGGTCTTGGTAGTATCTTCCTTGTGGTAGAGAAAGACAAACGAGAAGAGGAAAACGCCCAACATCATCGAGAACGAGCTCACATAGTAAGGGTACGCACTCGGGATGAACCGCTCGTACTGAGTGTGCTGCAACGGGCGCACCGCCACCTGCAGGAAAGACCATACTCTTCTAGAACATGGAGTAATAGCTTAGATTGTATATAGTCACGAAATAGAGAACTAACACGGTATTTCTTAATATTTTAGATTTGATACAAGTTTGTCCTTTCTAACCACTCAGGAAACAATGTTAGGCAAACCATAAGGAAAGTCTTGTAGAGACATAATAACGCTTGATTAGTCTTCATCGAGTTTCGATGATCATCATTTTTATAAAGTACTAGAAGCACCTCGCGGTTTCACCCGCGTTAACTACTATCCCGCGGGAACCATTAATTTTTACGGGATAAAACGTAGCCTATGTGCAGCGGGGATAGCATAGCTTCCCAACAGTGAAATAATTTTTCAAATCGGTTCAGTAGTTTCGGAGCCTATTCATTACAACGAAACAAACAAAGTTTTCCTCTTTATAATATTGGTATAGATTCGGAAATAATGAAGGACGGATAAACAGATAATATAGATAAACAAACATAAGCTTTTAAACAGTAGTAATCATTTACCTGAGTGGAATGGTACAGTCTTGTGTACCCAATCCTGTCATAATCCACTTTGAACTGGTATACTCCCCAGACATCAGGCACCTTGAAGATAGCCTCATAGACCCCATTGGGTTTCTTCTGCAAAGTGGTTCGAATGAACGGGTCGATGCGCACAAACTCCAGCTGGACGTCATTGGCGTTAAAAGGCTGCCATTTGCCATTCTTTAGCTCCTCAATCTCGATTCTGTATACCTGTGGAATTTGTTTGCATTTGCTTTAGTTACAAATCCTTGAATGAAATAAGTGAACATGTGTGAAATTTAATACTAATGTTACCTGCCAGCATAATGAATGCTAATTTGCAGAAGACATTATAAAAGATATAGTGTACTCACAACGGTGTCCGTGATGGTGTAGGTGTCGATCTGCTTCTCCTCGCCCTGGCGGTGGTGAGTCACGCGGCGCACGCGCAGCCGCCCGTGCGTTCCGAACGCCCACTCGCTCAGGTGTACCGCCAGCGCCTTGTTCCCGGACAGGTCGGCAGCTACTTTGTCGCCCTGGATTGTGGAAACCAAACATATTGCCTTAAGTATTCCAGTACATAATGCTAGACACATAGATGTAAATTGTTAAAAAATAATATTATGTCGTTTTAAAAACCAAGCTCTAGTTGTTCTTCTTCTTCTTTATGATGAAAGCAAAAAGCAGCTTATTAAAGTAGTCACATGGACAAGAATAAGTCTTATACTAGAAAAATTGTTCTCTTAGATTTCAATTTATTCATACAATTATATTGAAAGCAGTCAACAACAAACTAGGGATGCGTTAAGGGAATTTTTACAAAATACTTATCTAACATTGTGACAGACTGTTAGGATCAAATACTTACATGGACCTTGGCAACAGGCGAGTTGAAAGCTTCGTCGGAGAAAAAGTAAAGCGAGCCGCTGAAGACGATGCGAGCATTGTTACGTGCCTGCAGGGCTGCTATCAAGACAGTCTTACGGCCCACAGCATGTGGGTACTCTTTCACCTGTAGACAAGACATATATATATAACAACTATACATTATTTTAGTGACTCAACACTTTTTCATCAGTAGATGTTAGTGACTAGAAAAAAACTTATTAGCATGTAATTGAGTAACACACCTGGCTCTTAGGGTTGTAGCTGTAAGCGGTGGAATCAGCGGTGAGGATGGGCAGGACCAGGCTGTTCTCCTTGTCCAGGATCAAGCCGGTGCCCTCAAACAGCAGCGGCTGAGTGTTGTATTCTCCCACAATGGTAGGTGCATTGATGAGATTCTTGGGCGAGACCACAACCCTCGTGTGTTCACCCTCATCCGACACATCATAGTTAAAGTGGTCTATAACTGCTGCTGATTCTTCGTCCATCTAGAAATTTGAATACATAATGATAAAATACTAGTTTTCGTTACTATGTGTAGCATAACCATGGAATAGTACCAACTAACTAAGCATACTTACAATCTGAGGAGTTGATCATATTTAAGTCTGACATGGGTAAACGGAAAAAGTATTTCTAATTATGAGTAAAAAAGTTATACTAGCTCGCCTCAAATCCGCATTCGGAAGCAATTTCCCTGTAGACGTCGCCGGCGATCGCGTTGCCGGCCATCAGCAGGTTGCCTCCGTCATCGATGAACTTCGTGATGGCCTCCGTGTCCACCTGCCCGCCGAACTCCACCACCGAGGGCGCGAACACGACGAGGTTCTTGTAGAGATACTCTCCATACTTGGACAGCACTAGGTTGGCGTCATCAGCGAGCTTGAACGTTAGGCTGTAGCCGCGATCTAATAGCAACGTTTAGTGGTAAGCAAATATAACATAACTTTATAAAAGTAGAGGCGAGATCTTTCAACTGCCTATTATGCCTAAAACTGGAATAGTATTTGTAAGCCGGCATTTATTGCGGACGGTCTTGGTAGGTACTTCTCACCTTGCAGAGATTTGAAGAACTGCGAATGAGTTTCACGTACGTTTAAATTGTCGACTAACACTAAGGTTTCTTGGTCGGCTAATGCTATCGAAAAGCACGCAATTACGCCTAAAATTAGAGAAAATTTCATTTTTGTTAAAAATAACCTAACTCGCTCACAATCAATATCAATGACGTGTACTAAATTTCCATAGACAAACAATTATTACTTAGTTTTGTTTTGATTGTTTCGATTTTGAATGTCTAAATTATTATTTTTAATCTGGCAACTATTTTATAATTTTGTTGTTTAGTCGATTTAATGTGGCGCATCTCTATTAGTTAATAATAAAAAAAGCGTTTTTTTTTATTATTCCTAATTAATGTCTTGGAGTTTTGGCGGGAATCCGATAGTGAGACGTTGTTGGTTTTGTATTATTTTCTCAAACTTGTGTTTCTTCGAGTGTTAATGTGTAATATTGGTGGAATATTAATCATTAAGTGTTCGTTAACGTGCACGAGTGTAGGCAAATGATATAAACTCAAAAAACGTGTCATTTCGCATTTTTTCCAAAACTCCCAGGAAGTTTCAGTAAAGCATCCACTACTTTACTGAATCGTGACTTTGACGATGTAAATAATTGACTTGACTACTTGACCACGATTGCTATATTGCTGTGACTATCTTAATGTGGAATTAAGAAATACTTATTATAATAAAATACTTGACACTGGCTATATGCACAAACCGTGCGAAGCCATTACAAAACAAAAAAAAAAATTATGTCTTGTCTCTGGTTATTATTTTGATTGACGTTTCGTCCGTGAAATGATTTATTTTTGTATCAACTCAATAAAGTGCTCGTAAATGAGGAAATACAGTTAATGAAACGTAGGTTTTGAGAGTTAGTCTTCCATAGGGTTTAGCAAAATGATTATATCGCGTTCAAAGCACCGTTCGTCGGTGGAAGTGTGTGCTGATTGCGGGGCATCAGGTATCAGGGCGACGGTCTTCCTATTATTTAATTGTGGTCGTTATAGGTGTTATAGCGGACGAGTGGTTTTAAATGTATCGGCTTGTGTGCGTAGATCCGTCGTGGGCGTCTATTAACCGCGGGCTACTGCTGTGCGCGGAGTGCTGCAGCGTGCATCGCAGCATGGGCCGCCACATCTCCCACGTCAAGTCCTTGAGGCAGGGCTCCTGGCCGCCCTCGCTCATGGCTGTAAGTACCGTACAGTACAGCTAAAACCATGGTTTTCTCTAATTTGTGCATTTCACTGTAGTACCTACCCTCTTTGTATAATATTCTATGTTTGCTTTATTTCATAAAAACAATAGATAACGTCATAGCTTACGCAAATGCAGTCTAATTGTAAATAGAGGTATGTTGTTTGTTTTTCTTACCATAAACCCTGTACATGAAGCCAATTGTGAATAAGAAACAATATGTTGACTAAAACGGAAACTGAAAATCAAATATGAAAATCAGTATTATAATATGGTTGCATAAAAAACCCCGTTTATAAGTATTGTTCTGATGTTAACTTAATAACTAACTTACTGCCATGTCCAGAGAGGTCAGTTAATGTCTAACCAATGTGTAAAATAATTGTTTTTGTATGGATTTCAATAGCAATTATAGTAAACAAGAAACATATATAGATAAAGTTAAAAATCAAGTAAAGCAAGATAAGTATAGTGAGTGACATTACGAGCAGTATTGATTTTGTATTTAAAGTTTGTTTAAGTGTGGATAATTCAAAACATTTAGTTTGTCATCTCAGATGGTGCAAGCCTTGACTGCGCAGAATGTGAACTGCATTTGGGAGCATTCACTCTTGGACACTTCAGCACCCAAGCACCTCAGGAAAAAGCCTCAAGCCAAGGACCCTCTACAGTGAGTGTCACATTTTTACTTTAGCCAGTCTCGTAACTCATAATGAAATTAAGGCTTTTATTTTTTATGTTAAATCTATGAATGCTTCAGCTATAAACCTACTTATATATAATTGTTCTTCTAAGATAATCAAATGTACTTTGAAATTTGAAAACACCCCAAGAAGGTCTTTTTAAATAGCAGAAAACTGGTTGGAGTGTTTTAAACTTTGAAACTTTTAGCCATTTGACGAATAATAGAATGAGTTAGCCATGTACTGTTTAGTATCCATTGGAGTTCCAATTGAAGTATTAAAAATGTGGGGTGTCAAAAAGAATATCCTTTCCAGTCCTATCAAGTCAGAATTCATCTTAGCCAAGCACTTACGGCTAGCCTATGTGTTGCGGGCACGGAGAGATGAGCCCCCGAGTGAGCTCGGAAGGCAACTGCACAGTGCTGTGAGGAGCTCCTCGCTAGATACTGCTATGAGGCTTCTGGCACAGGGAGCTGACCCTAATTTCTATTACCAGGTAATACACTAGACTACTTATTTTCTGAATTATCCAAAGACTTTTTTGTAATGCATAAATTCAAAGGTCAGCAATGTAGTAAAGGTGTATTATTTTTGAGCATGTTGGGTGACCTATTGAGTAGCAACACAGTATCAGCATGGACAACTATTGCTTCACATACAGTTATGCTTGTCTTTTGTTAGATTCAGCCGATCATATGAAGTGTCCACCCTATGCCTGAGAGTTGTATCGGTGTACTGTTGCAGGAGAAGGGCACGACGTGCCTCCACGTGGCGTGTCGCGCGGGGCAGCCGGCACAGGCCGAGCTGCTGGTGGCGTGGGGCGCCGACCCCGCCGCCCGGGACGCCGCGGGGAACACGGCCGCTGATTGCGCCAGGTGAGCGTCATATTGTCTCTGGGTCTTTGAAATCTACTTTATACCAAATGTAATCAAAATCAGCTCTAAAAAGATTAACGATTTTATGATATACACAGACTTATTAAAAATAAAATACCTCTCGTATTTATGATATTACTAGGTGCGTCCCGCGGTGTTACTCGCTGTTCTCGCAGTAAAAAGTAGGCTATCCAGGGTGTTGGTACCTCCATAGCAAAATTCAGGAAAATTGGTCTAGCCGCTTGAGTGTGTAAAACTGATAAAATTACAAACACACAAATTTTCACCATTATAATATTAGTAGGATAAAGGATTTCTATAGTTTTATTCTAAATAGATAACTGGTTTTGTCAATTTTACACCCACTTCCCTATTAAGCCACCAAAACGATAATTTTATACTGTGAAGTGAGGACTAATTTATATTCTCGTGTGGGATTAGACATTTTTCAAAGGTGAAGGTTTTATTTCACTGCCTGAATAATGGCAACACAAGTATGACATCCACTAAACATACATATAACGATCACCATAACCGATGAACTCAATTTAAATGGCCCTCACCACCTCCTCAATAGACAGTCATGGTCAATATCATGTCGGCGTCTGGCGTTTGACATAATTTGTCTTAATAATTTGTAGTTAGGTTGAGTGGATATTTTTTATCTTGTGTCTGTTTTCCGGTGAAACCGTTGAATATCACAACGTATGTGTCTCCAGACAAGGCGGGCACTCGGAGCTGGCGTCGCGCATGACGGAGCTGGTGCACGAGGCGCCGGACCGGCTGGTCTGCTTCCTGACGGGCGCGCGGCCGGCGCGGGCGGCCGGCGCGCACTACGTGCTGCCGAGGGCAAGGGACACGCACGAGATGACCGACGTGGCCAAGGCGGCGCGCGGCAAGCTGCAGCTGGTAAGTCAAAGTCAAAGCATTTATTGTAAATAGGGAATAAAATCGCACTTTTACAAGTCAAACAGCTAATTCTCGTTAACAAATAGAACCATACGCGGGAAACTGTGTGTGGAGAGGCACTCGGTCCTCGCTGACGAGGGAACGTCTCCGTTTCCCGTACCGATAACTATATACGACTCTGACGGGCGTATTCCGTAGCACGGGTAGAATCAACGGAATGTCCTTTTCCTGTTCGAGATTCAATCCTGGGCCAGTGCTTGAAAGGCAAACATCCTTTTTCAAACCCAAACCACGATCGATTAATTATGTTTTGTTTTCTTTTATGGTTTTAATCATTTGTAAAATAGATTGAAGTGTTTGGCTTTAAGTGCGATTTTATTGGCTATTTACAATAAATGATTTGACTTTGACTTATATAATCTGGAAGTTTATGAGCCTCATTTTGTACTACGTTCTCTTCTCATTGCAGCTGCCGAACCATCTCTTCGAAGAGCTAGTTATGGATATATACGACGAGATCGACCGCCGGGAGACGGAAGCGAGTGAGTGAACGAATTTGTCCCTTATCATAACTGTACGACACATTGCCAAGTTACTTTCTTACATAGTCCGCTAGCCCAACGGCCCAAAGTCATCGCCGGTCAGCGGCATGCCATATTGAACCTTACGCCCCTGGCAGTATGGCAGACGAGCGCCACCGGGCTGGAGAGGAGCGGCGTGGCGTTCCTGCCGGTGAACCCCGCGCTGTCGGCGCCGCGGAACCAGGGCCGGCAGAAGCTGGCGCGGCTCTCCACGGCGGAAATGGCCACGTTACTGAGAGACGTGCTGGTCGACGCCACGCGCCGGCAGCACATAGCCACGTTGCAACCCAGAGGTACTTCCGTGACTTCCGTTTCTTTCTTTTTTTGCTATTGACTGTGATCATTCTTTGTGTAAATTGTGGTGCTTTCCATGAGGTCGATGACCTGTACATCTCTGCACTGATTAAAACTAGATTAAAATGTCTATAACTCGATGTAATAAATAAAAATTGTTAATTGAAGCAGTTCTACATGCATATGAAATGAAATAATATATTTTCTAATAATGAGATTTTATCGGCTTTCTTTCGTATACTGCTCTTGTGGATGACAAGAAGTGACCAGTGAATCTTGAATGTTTCAGCCCCAGGTCCTATGAACCCGCTGCTGTCGGCGAGCCACTTGAAGCATTTGTCGCAGATGTCGGACGACGAACCGCTGTACGACTCTGTCGCGTCGGACGAGGACTACGCACACCTGACGCCTATAGATCTAGACGTAAGTACCCGTAGATATACAGGCTATTGTTAGCTTTAGCGTGAGTGGCGTAAAGCACAAATTGGTTCGGTGACAGCACCGAAGTTGTTTTGGGAATCGTGACGTCATGAAGTGAAATGTCACGTGACTGGCTGTTTTCGCGGCGAGTATGGTTAACCTTTTTTTGTATTTATTCAATCAGGCTGTTTGGAGTTAGTCAAATGTCGCATAGTCGTATATTCAAATAGTTAAAATGTACAAGTAGGAATTGCTTTTCAACAGATATCAAACGTAGTACCCCGAGCCGGGGAAACAGTATCGTCGAGCTACAACCCCTCCCTCCCCCTCGAGCATTTCCTGAGCCCGGAGCTCCGCCGGCACTCCCCGATCCCGCAAACCGCCGAAGAGATAGAAACACTCAAAAAGGAGCTCCACAACAAAGACTCGACCATAACGGACCTCAAAAACCAACTGAAGAATCTGCAGACGATCGTGGAACAGCTGACGAAGGAGAACAGCGTACTGAAGACGACCAGCAGCGTGGACGACGACCACAGCATGACGTCACAGTACTCCATGAGCGAGGGCGCGGCGGAGGCGGGCGCCCGGGCTCCGGCCCCGGAGCGGGGGCGGAGCCTCGACACGGAGCCGCTGGCCGAGGACGCGGAGATGAGGCTGGCGCTCAAGAATGCGCAGCGCCCGGTCAGTATGTACGAGACTAGGGAGGGACCAAAGAATAACTGGCAGGTTACTAAACACCAGGTACTAATCTCTTCATTTTTACTAATTTTATTTTAATTGTAGTTAGAATTAATATCGTAGTGTCTTCTAAGAATGTGAGCAGTCGCTTTGTAATAGTAATCTATACACTCTGACTACTGACAACTGAATATCATTTTTAGTATCTATTCGGGTTGGTAGTAGATCTTTATTTATTTATCCGTTAACTTTCTGATATATTATATCGTAGTACAGACTACAAATAGTTTTTTGCTTGCTGATAATATCGACTGCCTGCATCGACACTGTCTGCCTCGATCCGCGAGAGCTAACCGTGTCGGCGCGTTGCAGCTGACGACGCTGTCCAGCCTGGACCGGTCGCTGACCCAGAGCGTGCTGGAGACGGGGGGCGGGGGCGGGGGCGGCGACGGCGACGGCGGGGCGGAGCTGCCGGGCGCGGAGCTGGTGCAGCGCCGCGCGGAGGCGGTCACGCGCGCCATCCAGGAGCTGTGGGCGGCCGCGCGCACCCGCCGCCCCTGCCTCGCCGAGCGCGGCGACGCCATCCGCCGCGCCGTGCGCGCGCTGCTCGCCGCCTTCCCGCAGGTCAGTGTGCGCCGTGTGACGTCACGCGGCATACAGGAGCTGTGGGCCGCCGCCCCTGCCTCGCATCCGCCGCGCCGTGCGCGCGCTGTTCGCCGCCTTCCCGCAGGTCAGTGTGCGCCGTGTGACGTCACGCGGCATACAGGAGCTGTGGGCCGCCGCCCCTGCCTCGCATCCGCCGCGCCGTGCGCGCGCTGCTCGCCGCCTTCCCGCAGGTCAGTGTGCGCCGTGTGACGTCACGCGGCATACAGGAGCTGTGGGCCGCCGCCCCTGCCTCGCATCCGCCGCGCCGTGCGCGCGCTGTTCGCCGCCTTCCCGCAGGTCAGTGTGCGCCGTGTGACGTCACGCGGCATACAGGAGCTGTGGGCCGCCGCCCCTGCCTCGCATCCGCCGCGCCGTGCGCGCGCTGCTCGCCGCCTTCCCGCAGGTCAGTGTGCGCCGTGTGACGTCACGCGGCATACAGGAGCTGTGGGCCGCCGCCCCTGCCTCGCCGAGCGCGGCGACGCCATCCGCCGCGCCGTGCGCGCGCTGCTCGCCGCCTTCCCGCAGGTCAGTGTGCGCCGTGTGACGTCACGCGGCATACAGGAGCTGTGGGCCGCCGCCCCTGCCTCGCATCCGCCGCGCCGTGCGCGCGCTGCTCGCCGCCTTCCCGCAGGTCAGTGTGCGCCGTGTGACGTCACGCGGCATACAGGAGCTGTGGGCCGCCGCCCCTGCCTCGCATCCGCCGCGCCGTGCGCGCGCTGCTCGCCGCCTTCCCGCAGGTCAGTGTGCGCCGTGTGACGTCACGCGGCATACAGGAGCTGTGGGCCGCCGCCCCTGCCTCGCATCCGCCGCGCCGTGCGCGCGCTGCTCGCCGCCTTCCCGCAGGTCAGTGTGCGCCGTGTGACGTCACGCGGCATACAGGAGCTGTGGGCCGCCGCCCCTGCCTCGCATCCGCCGCGCCGTGCGCGCGCTGCTCGCCGCCTTCCCGCAGGTCAGTGTGCGCCGTGTGACGTCACGCGGCATACAGGAGCTGTGGGCCGCCGCCCCTGCCTCGCCGAGCGCGGCGACGCCATCCGCCGCGCCGTGCGCGCGCTGCTCGCCGCCTTCCCGCAGGTCAGTGTGCGCCGTGTGACGTCACGCGGCATACAGGAGCTGTGGGCCGCCGCCCCTGCCTCGCATCCGCCGCGCCGTGCGCGCGCTGCTCGCCGCCTTCCCGCAGGTCAGTGTGCGCCGTGTGACGTCACGCGGCATACAGGAGCTGTGGGCCGCCGCCCCTGCCTCGCATCCGCCGCGCCGTGCGCGCGCTGCTCGCCGCCTTCCCGCAGGTCAGTGTGCGCCGTGTGACGTCACGCGGCATACAGGAGCTGTGGGCCGCCGCCCCTGCCTCGCATCCGCCGCGCCGTGCGCGCGCTGCTCGCCGCCTTCCCGCAGGTCAGTGTGCGCCGTGTGACGTCACGCGGCATACAGGAGCTGTGGGCCGCCGCCCCTGCCTCGCATCCGCCGCGCCGTGCGCGCGCTGCTCGCCGCCTTCCCGCAGGTCAGTGTGCGCCGTGTGACGTCACGCGGCATACAGGAGCTGTGGGCCGCCGCCCCTGCCTCGCATCCGCCGCGCCGTGCGCGCGCTGCTCGCCGCCTTCCCGCAGGTCAGTGTGCGCCGTGTGACGTCACGCGGCATACAGGAGCTGTGGGCCGCCGCCCCTGCCTCGCATCCGCCGCGCCGTGCGCGCGCTGCTCGCCGCCTTCCCGCAGGTCAGTGTGCGCCGTGTGACGTCACGCGGCATACAGGAGCTGTGGGCCGCCGCCCCTGCCTCGCCGAGCGCGGCGACGCCATCCGCCGCGCCGTGCGCGCGCTGCTCGCCGCCTTCCCGCAGGTCAGTGTGCGCCGTGTGACGTCACGCGGCATACAGGAGCTGTGGGCCGCCGCCCCTGCCTCGCATCCGCCGCGCCGTGCGCGCGCTGCTCGCCGCCTTCCCGCAGGTCAGTGTGCGCCGTGTGACGTCACGCGGCATACAGGAGCTGTGGGCCGCCGCCCCTGCCTCGCATCCGCCGCGCCGTGCGCGCGCTGCTCGCCGCCTTCCCGCAGGTCAGTGTGCGCCGTGTGACGTCACGCGGCATACAGGAGCTGTGGGCCGCCGCCCCTGCCTCGCATCCGCCGCGCCGTGCGCGCGCTGCTCGCCGCCTTCCCGCAGGTCAGTGTGCGCCGTGTGACGTCACGCGGCATACAGGAGCTGTGGGCCGCCGCCCCTGCCTCGCATCCGCCGCGCCGTGCGCGCGCTGCTCGCCGCCTTCCCGCAGGTCAGTGTGCGCCGTGTGACGTCACGCGGCATACAGGAGCTGTGGGCCGCCGCCCCTGCCTCGCATCCGCCGCGCCGTGCGCGCGCTGCTCGCCGCCTTCCCGCAGGTCAGTGTGCGCCGTGTGACGTCACGCGGCATACAGGAGCTGTGGGCCGCCGCCCCTGCCTCGCATCCGCCGCGCCGTGCGCGCGCTGCTCGCCGCCTTCCCGCAGGTCAGTGTGCGCCGTGTGACGTCACGCGGCATACAGGAGCTGTGGGCCGCCGCCCCTGCCTCGCATCCGCCGCGCCGTGCGCGCGCTGCTCGCCGCCTTCCCGCAGGTCAGTGTGCGCCGTGTGACGTCACGCGGCATACAGGAGCTGTGGGCCGCCGCCCCTGCCTCGCATCCGCCGCGCCGTGCGCGCGCTGCTCGCCGCCTTCCCGCAGGTCAGTGTGCGCCGTGTGACGTCACGCGGCATACAGGAGCTGTGGGCCGCCGCCCCTGCCTCGCATCCGCCGCGCCGTGCGCGCGCTGCTCGCCGCCTTCCCGCAGGTCAGTGTGCGCCGTGTGACGTCACGCGGCATACAGGAGCTGTGGGCCGCCGCCCCTGCCTCGCATCCGCCGCGCCGTGCGCGCGCTGCTCGCCGCCTTCCCGCAGGTCAGGGCGTTACTCTCCTCCCCTATATTCTGCAACTTTCGAGTCGACAAAATATCAATGATGTGTGCTCCCCCGCAGGCGGTAGAGGAGCCCGCGCTGGCGGCGACGCTGGAGGCGCTGCGCGCGGCGTGCGGCGCGGTGTGCGCGGCGTGCGGGGGCGGGGGCGGGGGCGGGGGCGGAGGCCCGGCGCCGCTGGACGCGGTGCGCGGCGCCGCCTACGACCTCGCGAAGGCCACCAAGCTGCTGGTGACGCACTTCCACCCCGACTCCTAGCGGCGCCGCTATCTCTACACCACGGTGTAGGCTCCGAGTGCGGCGATCTTCCACGCCAGAGTGCAAGTACTGTGTAGATTGTTTGTAGTTAGGCCATATTATTATTATTGCGAACCCGACACGATGTGCACCGAAAAACGAAGCGATCGCTCGAGGAAGAGACGCGTTGTGTCAGGTTCTAGGAACCTCCACCAGTCGAAACTATATTGTTTTCACATAATCGCTGGATATCATCCTTTATTTTCAATATAAAATAAATGAACAGGGTGTATGACTGTAGTGTACCTGCAATCGCACATGCTTGCGGCATTGTATTGTATTAACTCTCGATGATTGAACAATCCCACAAAACTGTTATATGGATTACTATCGGGGATTGTTCAGCTCTCGTCAGAATATCTCTGTAGGTATCCGATGTGTCGCGCGATCCAAATATTGATTGATACAATGTATTTTAGAGAATTTTTATATTAATTTCTTGTAGTAGTGATTTGTCGTACATAATTGAACGCGAATATGCTACATTAGGTATATCTATATAAGTTACAAATATTAAACCAGTGTTTCGAATTGTTATTTCTAAATGAAAATATTTTATTATAAGAAAGATGTTATTCGGTCACAGAATAATTAGATATGATATGAACTTTATGTCACATTCATTTCCAACACTATTTTTTTATTTAATTTATCGAAAGTTATTTCGATCTATATTCATTCTGGATTCTATTTAAATATTGAACCTAATTATTATAAATTAAACATATATATCTCAAATATAATCAGCTTCAAGCTTTCGTTGTACATATAAACTGTAATTCTTGCGCTTCCTAATTATTTAGGTGAAATATATAAAGTTTGTTAAGTAGTCATAAGAACAAAATATAAGCAGCCTTTGATTTACAACAATATGGCGCATAGATAGGATATAAAATATAACATCAATTTTTATTAGAATATTTGCGACAACTCGTTTGTTGCAGTCGTTGTGTTCCCGAAAATGGTAGTTAATAAGTGATATTTGGGATTGCCTGTGTTCAATATAGCACATGTCCAAAATTAAGAAACATAAAAAAAAAAAAATATGCGGGCCGAGGTTTCGAACCCGAAATCATTGGGCTACAAAACGTAGATTATCGTATGGCCGTCACAGTACACAAGTATACACTTGAAGATTATTTTTAAAACGACCGGTCACAAAATCCTACAACAATACATCTAGCTAGAATACCTTGTGGACATGTGCTTTGTTATATTGAGCTGTCAGCTTTGATATGAAGGTAATGTTTGTATACCAGCGAGTAGTGATTGGGTTGTTGTTCACAAGTGAAGATATTGCAAATAGTTCACAAGTGCCATGCCCGGCTGGCCGCGAGCGGCGCGGGCTCATCGATCATCCGTCGGTGGTACCAAAGCCTTTTCTTCCTATACTTTCATTAATTATGTTAATTTGTCACAAATCAGCATTTCTTCTACTTAAACGATGTCATTCCATTGAATGTGTTCTTTGTATTAATTTTAATTCATCGTCGCTTAACTTGCGATTTCTAATTAACTTTCATTTATTTTTTAAGAGTACTGTAACTTTATACATACTTAGATATAATTCGGGTAAGTTGAGATAGACAAATGTACATACATTATAATGCGTATGTGCGGCTAGAGAGTGAAACGCTAAGTGGTGCGATATTTGTTAAAATTATTTCTTCGCTCATCTCTTTTAACATGCAATAGAAACATAATAAATATATAATAATATATTTATGTTATTGACTATAAATCCTATATAAGTTGGTTATCAGAATATCATACACGGTCGCGGTAGTCACGTGGGCAACCTATACCAGCAGCTGCTGGTACCCTAACTAAAATTCGCGAATCCTCATTTTGTTTATTTAGGTGATATCTCTTATCAATTATTTGATATAACGAGGAAATACATGTTAGAAAATGAATAGAAAACAAGTAATCATTAGAAATATGTGCATAGAATGCGATTACGTGACTACTAAGGCTTGGACGTCGAAATTTGTTAGAAGACGTTTATCTATTATTAAAATAGACTGTACATTCTGAAACCTATTGCTACCTATTCCTCCAGGTGCTTGTTGAATGTTTCGTGTCTGCCCAGTGCTCCCTGCACCCAGTACTTGTTGAATTTAATAAAATTGTGCCTAAATGTTTATATTCATACACTTGTTAGACAGATTTAGATAAGGTTTATACAGGGTGTAAACTACACTTCGACTGTAAATTAAACCATTTGTACAGGATTGATAGTAAATAGTTGATGAATTAAAAAAGGTTATTTAGATTTCTGATGAAAAATATACCACTCCAAAATGGTGATTCATAAATAGTGGTTTTGTTTATGAATTGCATACAAATGTTTTAATTTAAAGTCTTGTGCACATTTTGCACCCAATCTAACATAAGTTGTGTAGGTTTTATAATATTCTATATTACGTTGGTAGGTACTTGATATTGTGAATTAAAAGATAGGGTTATTATTGTAACGATTCGTATTAGCTTTCGTAAGGCCGTCGGTAGGCTCGGTGTGTATTATGTGATCACTTTATGTGCCAATGTTATGAAACAGACGTAGATTAGAGGACGTTGTGAAGGGTTCGCTGTTTCTGTATCAACCACGCAGAGGCTATAGTGGCGTAAGCGTCGATATTCGACTATTATTTAGCCGCTAAATTATCGAAACGATGAAATTTCGAGAAATAATGTTCCGAGAATAGTTTAATGAATTCAGGTTGGATCTGAAGTTTGTTCGTTATTGAATAGCGTTGTCCCAGTTTTCGTTTAATATTTCTTTTAATTATAGGTAGTTAAGAGCGATAACGGGTTTCAGATCTAACAAATTTGAGGTCTTTGTAATGTCTGTATTATCAGTTGCACCTGCTCACGAAATATTGTACTTTGATTAATTTTCTGGTGTTTACTTGTACATTCATCGACAAAAGTTACTAAAGTTGTCTTGTGAGCAAAACCTGCTAATTAGAACATGTTCGCCTATTTTGTCGCCGGCTAAACGCACATTGGACTTGATTGATTGGACGCTTTACAGTCTAGTGACAATATAATTATGGAAAAGTATGTTATTTTGCACAAATCTCACAATGTACATAAGTGTGTTATAGAAACAGAATGCCCGGACTGCTGAAATTGAAAATAACAAACGTTAAATTAAAATAAATGAATATTAATTTTGAAATTATTTGCATTTTAATAACAATTAGTTTGTGCCTAATCTTTTGTATATATTTGTTTCTTTTAACTATACCTATCACTTTCGTAATCCCTGTAGGTAGGTACCCTAAGTAGGTTTCTCTGTATCCATGGAATCGGGATCTACGAGGACAATGGTCCCACAACTAACGCAAACACGACTCTGAGCAAATATGAACCGCGATTGCAGCTTTCGGGCTTCAGCCACCTTTTGAGGTGGTAAAGTGGGAAAAATAAAACAAAGGTACTGTATTAAAATACTTATAATTTATAGTTTTAAATATGAATCTTCACATCTATTATTCTATTAGAATGAAATAAATTATCATGACAATGTGCGGAAAACAAAAAACTTGTACATAATAATAATATATTACGCCTAAAGGCGTGACCTGGACTTTAGTCCCATAATTACACAAAATCACCTTAAAATAAAAACTATACTAGACATAATTGCAATAAACAGTGTCGAAAATAACTCCACATTCGAGCAAGGTCACAAAAAAAAAATTGGTTTATAGCTACATAGAGTCGCTTGTTGGGTTTTTCTCATAATCATGTAACTACATAACATTAGTTCCTTTGTACAATGCTTGACCCTGACAGTGGGGCATTAGTCAACAAAAACCTCTATAGAAATATTGAGTCGTACTGTAACACTATTATTTATTCCGTGGCTGTCGTACAGTCGGCGGCATAAGTCGCTGAAATGTTCAATGCTTTATCTATGCTATGCATTATGCAATACCTAGGTAGTCTGTATTTGTTTTTTTCTTTGCGAAATGTCCAGATTAGGACTTTACTTGCCAAATTCAAACGATTGTTCACTTGATGATACTGAAAATGGTAAGTTAACACGCGCGTAACATATTACAGCGAAGGTGTAAGAGACACCTTGGGTCCTAAAAAGGCCGCTTTGAGCAATTAATCTAAAACCAATTAGGAAAATATGATGACGAATACAATAAATCTTCTGATAGATTTATAGTTTATAGCTTGAAGGCTGATTTACATTCAGCTACTGACGCTAGTTCTGACGCCGAGAACTGACTCACACTGTTTATACGTAAAGACAGTCAGCCAGAATAGACGAAGCAGGACTGCATGACGAGTGTTTTCGATGCCAGGAATGGGAAAGCCAGCACTGATTTTTAAATTGTCTTGAATTTGAAAGTAACTGACACAATGTAAATCCGCCTTTATAGTGTGAGAAGTTCCAAAAATTGCCAATCAAACCGTTACGCGTATAGCAGTAGTACCCAACTGATATGGCTTACCGATGTACCTGCGCAGAAGATGAATTTTCTAAGCACGGGAAATGGTATTGACCGCTATTGGTCGGCAGCCGCCGCCATCTTAGCGATCGCCGCGTGGCATGAGTGAGATGGAACTAACAGCTGCAGTGTATTATGAACCTTATAATAGTGATCTTAGGTTGATTGTAAGTTTTAAGCATTCTTTCGTTAATCTTCGGACCATACTTTCTTTTCTGCGCGAACGAAGATACACGACGCGCCATATAAGTTGGGTACTAGTATACCTAACTATGTCTATCTGTACCTATACGAGTAGGTATAGGTGATTTTACCCTATGCTCATAACCAGCCCTTCGATCGGAGGGCACCTACGAAATTACTTAGGGTAGGGTTATCTTAATTCAAACTCAAATGTAGGACGAGACGGTCAGAGGGGAGGTTGCCGAGGGTGGTATAAGGGTGTGAACTCTGTTGCCATAAGATTGGGGAAGTTATATATACTTAATAATAATAATATATTAATTTCTAGTAGAGAATCCGGAGTAGAAAATGTGAATTACAAGGCAAATATTCAGTTAAAATCATACGGAATTGTTATCGCCATTTAATCACGAAACCTTCAAAAGCAATGAACAGAAGAACCATAAGATAAGCTAGTTACTAACGATCTCATTACCATTCACAACTCGTATAAAAGCGGAGCCGTATTCATAGAACTTAGAAAAATGTCATGAAGCGGTCACAGCATTTTCCTCATTTATGCTAATGACACCGAAAATGTTCAGCGGAATAAAAACCACACTCATGCAAGAACCGTTTTGCATAATAATGAAACGACACATTACTGAGTTATGCGGCATTATTTTTAAGTTACGTCGTACTTAGGTATCTACGTCGGTAGTCTAACGCTATTAATATAATAACACTAAATATAAAACATCACACATGATATTCTAAATAGAAATATAAGTAATACTAATTATTAAATTCCAATACTCGGGCGCGATTGATACGACAAGGCATCAGTTCAAATTGTGTTTAAAATTAATATCTCATAAAAAGGTACCTAATGTTTGTTAGCGATGACTACGAGCAAACGACGCTCATGGCGAGCTATAAATTGTATTCCTAAATAAGGCACAAGAGGAGGATGGTTGTCGGTCTTCGTTGCCTAGTCACCAAAACCGACGCTAAAGTGCGCAGCGGACCTCTGTCGTAGCAACCTAACCCTAACGTTACCCTCAAGTGGACAGAGTGAGGTCCTCACGAGCACTTCCATATGCAGACGGCCTGGTTCCCACCGAAGTACAAGTAGCAGATGGTGGTGCACTCGTACGTGATCTCGAAGCCGTAGCTCTCGCCGACCACCACGTGGAAGGCGGGGCCGAACTTCTTGTCCATGGACTCCTTGACCATGCGCGCGGCGAGCTCGTTGTTCTGCGAGAACTTCTCGCAAGCCGTGACCGACAGCTCCACGGCCTCCGTTCTCATCTCCTCCGACATGTCCGAGTGCTGCCAAAGGAATGTGCGCCTTACAATTTGGTGAAGCCTATCGCGGATAGTGTGCGGTTGCAATACGGTCGCGAGGTCTCAGGTGCCCATTTTCAAACAATAACATTCTCCTAGCAATTATTACGCACAAGACGTTCCCATGGCCTCCGTAAACGAAACTAATCGCATACTTACTCCAAACTTCGACATGCATCGTGATATTTTCGTGGGTTTGAACCTATTTGAGGTAAGCATAGACGTAAATAGACGAATATGTTACAGCGCATTACGTACACACGTATGCGCACACCTGCCACAATAAACGATCTCCCCGATTCTCGATGCAACGGGATCTTTACAAGAACAATATACACGTGCATAGTACCTACC
Source organism: Hylaea fasciaria (assembly GCA_905147375.1). Taxonomy (NCBI): domain Eukaryota; kingdom Metazoa; phylum Arthropoda; class Insecta; order Lepidoptera; family Geometridae; genus Hylaea; species Hylaea fasciaria. The sequence goes on from LR990194.1 coordinate 1,509,755, forward strand.
TAACCAGCTAGGTACCTAATGCATTATTATCAATGGAACCACTGTGTACCTGAAAGCGGTGACGATGATGGACAGAAACAGAAAGAAATGTATCAATTATACCTACATTTCTGATTATACTAATTATACACTCCTGATTTGGTGAAACGAAATAGGTACCTGAACACAGGGTGTTACAAAATTGCATGTAAGTAGATTATTATGCTCGCAGTCCATGTTAGTATACCTAGCAATTGTTTGGCTGCAAGTACCGCATTTATGCAGTATTCAGGTTGTTGTGACCATGTCACGATCTAATGCAGCCGTCATGATGGCAATTAGATTGTATTTTATAGAGCAGGGTTCGCCTTAAATTTATTCGTAATAATACGGATGAGTCAACAGGAACGGGCCTCCTGCTCGACGTACCAAGAAGTGCTTGTAACATAATAGAAAGATCGATAAATAATGTAATGCGATATGTCATGGTGGTTGGTCGACGCGGTACACTGCGCACGACAAAGCACTCTTTCACGATCGGACCTTGACTGCGCCGAAATTTAATACTTTGATTTAATAATATTATAACCGCAATATCTATGTACCTACCTACCAACTTATTAAGTGGACTTAGGGAAATTCCAAGTCAAATAAAATCTAGCTGTAGGTAGTATATAGACACTACAACGAGATGAGACAAAGGTGTAGGTGTCCTACTTAACTTAGTACCTACCTAACTATATTATTACATAGGTAGAACCTACTGAGTGTGGAATGTTAGTTGGGTTGGTATAAAAAAATACGATTTTTACATGAAAAAAATAATGCAATAAGGCAAAGATGTTTAGGCTAGTGTTTTAGGTCAGAAATAGAAAGATTTTTTTCCAAATTCTCCATTGTGGGAGCCCCCCGTTTGTGGAGGCCACGGGGCTTTCACCCCGGTTGCCCTCCCCTGAATCCGGCCCTGATTGTATGTACCTACCTACCTACATACTTACATACCTACTTACGTTAGGTACATCTTAGGTAGGTAAGTAAGTACGATAGAAGTTATTATAATGACTAATTGATAGTTCCCTAGTTTTACTTTACTTATATCAAGCCTTTTTTACTCATATTATATTAACAACACCTCTCTAAATGTGACATCATTATCTGACGTAGCTATAATTATTAGCAAAAATAGGTAGGTACCTATACTTAGGTACCTAACAAATACGTGGGTAAACAATAAAAAACTTTAGAAGTATACCTATAGGTATTGGTACACCCTACCATGCAACCTAGGTAGGTATAGGTACGACAATAATTTATTTATTGCAGGAGCCCCTATTTATTTATGTCCTACCTACCACATAAGAAAATCCATGTCGCATCAGTGTTCAGTGATAGCAATCACTAGAAGTATAGTTACTTCACGCTCATTTCTTTATTTTTGCATTTTTATTATGAGGAACGATAATTTAACACGTTATAACAGCTGATAGGTACCTACCTAAGTATACTAAATTATACACTACAACTTACCCTTACTAAGGGATACGTGTGAATTATTTTCTCTTTCGTCACCCCTGGGGCTGCTCCTCCTTCCTCAGCCATCGTTTGTGAAGTTTATGATATTTTTCAAAACACTTGCACTTATCTTCCGAGAAAAATTTTCGGCGGAGCGACACAGTGGTCCAAGCGGCGCGACGTCTCGTCTCCCCACTGTTTACGCGTTGCCTTGGAAACCGCCAGAGGCGGGAACCCGTGATTGATTTTTTTCGGTTGCACCAAGATTGCACTCGGGTCGGGTGTAATCAGCCAGTGTCACTGCTATGAAGCTGTTGTGCGTGGGAAGAACCGATTATTCTACCATAAAATTATATCGACTCAAATAGGTAGGTATCTAACGTGCCGTGGTAGGTAGGTAGGTATACATAGAACGTGGTTACAATCAAATATAATTATGATGTATCTACATACATAATTATGTATGGGCAGCCTCGAGCCAAGCATAGAAGTGCCAGTGACATTGGCTGGATGCACCCGAATGCAATATTGGTGCAACCGAGAAAAATCAATCACTGGTTCCCGCATCATGTGGCTCTCAAAAACATTGGTTCTGCGTGAGTGGGATTTGAACCCGCAGTTTCATTCTCAGTCAGTTAATTGATTAAAGTACCTTCTAGCATAAAACCGTGCTCGAAGCGAAGTATGAAGTACCTACCTATGTTACGAAGATTGCATTTTTTTATTGTTTAGTGTGCAGCAAGGGAGCGTAGTGTCGTCTACATTATAATATTATAAAAAGGAAGATTATTGTATAATTATTTATGAGTAATGATTTTTACCTAATAATTAAAAAAAAATACCATAACAGTGGGTATTTATGTTTATTGTGGTAGTTTAAGTATTTTTCAATGGCAACAGCTAGTAGCTAGCTGTCAATGTCGGTCCTCGGACTCCTCGGTCGTCAGATCATCACTCGACCGTCATGACCATCCATCACCGAAGTTGAGTTTTGGCGGGAATCCGATAGTGAGATGTTGTTGGTTTTGTATTATTAGCTCAAACTTGTGTTTCTTCGAGTGTTAATGTGTAATATTGGTGGAATATTAACCATTAAGTGTTCGTTAACGTGCACGAGTGTAGGCAAATGATATAAACTCAAAAATCGTGTCATTTCGCATTTTTTCCAAAACTCCCAGGAAGTTTCAGTAAGGCATCCACTACTTTACTGAATCGTGACTGACGATGTAAATAATTGACTTGACTACTTGACCACGATTGCTATAACATTGCTGTGACTTTCTTAATGTGAAATTAAGAAATACTTAATATAAAATACTTGACACTGGCTATATGCACAAACCGTGCGAAGCCATAAGTAAAACAAAAAAAAATCACCGAAGTTTTCCATTCAAAGTCAAATATGTCAATTGACTTGACCTGTCTGACTTGACTGAAGTGAGTGAAGAAGGAAGTCAGTCAGCTGTTTTTGTGCCTTGTTGTTTTTATTTCTGTGGAGGAATGAAAGAAACAGACAGATCTTCGCCATAAAATTAACTTCGTACGAGCTATTTATCGTATCCTGCATGAAAAAACTATGGCTTCTCGGTTTAGTGGAGCTCTACAACTAACAGACCTCGATGATTTCATTACACCATCACAGGCAAGTTTTATGGAATACATAACACACAACATAACCTTTTAAACCTATCAATCCGTAATACATCCATAAATCACACTTATATTGTACTGATCTCTTACAAATGCTCAAAGAATCTATGACAGATTTTGATTTTTTCAATCAGTTCCATCAAAATCATTGTTGTTCTATCATTAAACGGAGCACGAAGTATTTCACAACACAACCTTACCATAATCTATCAAATCTTGCAATTTACATCATCAGGAATGCATAAAGCCTGTGAAAATCGAGAAGAAAAAGACTAAGACGGGTGCAAAGATCAAAATAGGCGAGGATGGCTACTTCGACATATCGTCGGGGCAGGAACAGAAGCTGCAGAAGGTGGAGATAACGCTGGCGGACTGCCTCGCCTGCAGCGGCTGCATCACGTCCGCGGAGAGCGTGCTCGTCACCAGGCAGAGCCAGGAGGAGCTGCTAAGGTAGGGCCGACAAGCCACTGACTCAACATGAGCAGGGATTTAGGGGGCATAAGGTCTACTATTTCATCGAGATCTTACCTGTTATTAGCCTAAAATGCAAAACATGTTCTATATACCGAGTCTCATCATCAGCTGACTTCTAAAAGATAGGTATTTGGGGATTTTGTAGCTTGGAGTGGAGGCCTAGCTTGTAAAAGTTTAACAGTCGTAAGGACAAATTGTGTCTTAATAGATATCTATCCTGTTCCAGAGTTATTTCAGAACGAAAGTACACAGACAATAAAGGTGATACAAAGGATGTGAGCCTCATAGTGGTATCCCTGTCTCCGCAGCCAACCCTGTCACTGGCAGTCAGGTACAAACTCAGTGCCGAAGAAGCTACGAGAAAGTTAGCAGGTAAATATAGTGCAACATAAATAAGCATTGCAAGAGGATAACGACATTGATAGGTCCAATGCCTTAATAGATATAAGTATGATTAGAGTCATGTTGTTGTCTTGTAGGTTACTTCAAAAGCCTTGGTGTAGACCTAGTGCTGGATATGACAGTGGCAGAAGACCTGTCCCTCCTGGAAGCGCAGCAGGAGTTTGTGCAGAGATACCAGGAGCATCAGCATGAGCCCGCCGTAAACCACCTGCCCATGCTGTCCAGTTCTTGTCCCGGTAATTTGGGTTGTTTTTATCAAAACAATAAACCCTGTACTTGCTTACTTTTCATAGCAATAATTATGTAAACATAAGTATAAGTTTGTAAACATGCCCAAATTATTTGATTAGATTTGGTGCTCTTACAGTAATTTCTTTTAGTTTATTAACTCTATCACTTGTAAAGTTAATAAGACTTCATCTGCTTCTTTTATATTTTTCTGACTTTTCTAACTCACAGAATGCAAATAGCTTTGAATATTGCTGATACATATGTCAAAGAAGTAGTCTCTTTCTGTCAGTCATGCACCAACACACTCGTTTACTTTCACACCTCAGGCTGGGTATGCTATGCCGAAAAAACCCACGGCAACTTCATCCTACCCTACATCTCGAGCACCAAGTCTCCGCAGCAGATTATGGGTTCCCTGGTGAAGCAGCACCTGGCGCGGAGCCGGGAGGTGGCCTCCCAGTCCGTCTACCATGTCACCTTCATGCCCTGCTACGACAAGAAGCTTGAGGCTTCTAGGGAAGACTTCTACAACGATATACTGAGCTGTCACGATGTAGATTGTGTTATTACTGCAAGTAAGTCGGTGTTTATTTCCCTTGTCATAAATTTTATGGATAATGTTTGTTAGTTGATCTGAAAACTTGGTTACCCTAAAGGTCTGTTTTAAAATTTCTGATCAGCAATGCAACAATTAGTTATTATATTTTAAAATGGATCTACCTATTTAGAATGGACTATATGGTACATAATATTATCATATCAAGTTTTATATTCTAGTTGAGCTGGAACAAATGTTGGACAGCAGAGGGTTGTCACTGAACGACGCGCCGAGCGCCGAGCTGGACTGGCCATGGGATTCCGAAGGGAGCCCGGGGCTGCGGCAGCACATAGGCTCGGGCTCCGGAGGGTACGCCGACCACATCTTCCTGTACGCCGCAGAACAGTTGTTCGGAGAACCGAACGCCCAACTGGTTTATAGGAACTTGAGGTGAGTACGGATAATTCTACCTAGTATTACAAGGTTTGTAAGGGATACCCTGTGTAACTACTGATCTGACTAAAAACTCTTTGGTACTGAGGAGGTCAGAGGTCAATGTTGTGAAGTGAATCTTCATGATGATCACCCACTTCAAGCGCCTCCAATATTCCGGAAAGTGTTCCGACCGCTCCGAGTGTGGCTCGAGGCAGCTGTCCGATCGCTCCTTGTCGTAGAATCTCGCCTCGAGAGCAATCATTTCCGCAATACAGGATATACCTATCTGTCTGTGCGCTAGATGGCGCGGAATCCAATGTGGCGGTTGATGTCGCTACAGGTCTTGAAACAGTCTACTTATCTGCAATCTTGTTTTAGGTAATAAAAAGTTAGATAGTTTAAGTATATCGTTTTTCCATTGGACTTGTGGTTAACATAGGTTTATGAACTTGCGATAAAAGGACGCTGACCAAGAACCAGTATAAGCAGTCCAGCGGATGACTTTCTACCAAACGCTCACTTTAGAGTAGACGATATTTAGGATTGTGGAAAAGTCCGTAACACCATCATGATTTATTACTATTTATCAAACCAAAAACCAACTAAGAATAAGAAAACAGACACCAGTTGCATACGACATTTGCTTCGCCGCCCTCAAAAATCGTCTTATTACCGGCCGGTAGAAGTACCCAGTGTTAAATTAACACAATTCCCAATAATTTACCAATAATTAGAAACCCTTTTGAACCATATTTTGAATTGAATTCGAACAATGACCGCCTATTGACTCGAATATTTTAAAATCGCATTACTAAGGTAATAAGGGTGTGACTATTTTGACCCTAATGCCGCAACATAGTTGCTGCGATGCGCAGTACTGCTGGTACCGGCTGCCTACTCGGGCATTAATGTATTCATGACAGCAGACAAGAATGTTCCATTGTGAAGGGCATTCGACAGCGGAAATGTGGGTACTGTTCATACCGACTACGTAGTTAGAGCTAAATGTTTACGGAAGTAATGCAGGATAAGTTAAAAAGGAACCGCTACGGAATTTGCAACACTTGAAATTGTTGCTGATTTGAGTTGATCGTCCGTTTGCTTGACGAAATGTATCATACTTTTCGATATGTACCTACCTCAAGCCTAGGTTGAGTTCATAATGCTATACAGTATACAATACAGTGTCTCTACAGTGATGCATAGATAGATTGTGGAAAAGACTAATATTGACAATCGAAATGAGATAAGATGAGAGAGAGAGAGAGAAAGAGATTTTTACTCCATGAGATTAGAAATCCGAATACAGCGCATTTCGTACTACGTAATGCATACTAGAAATTCCAATATGAAATAGCACGAAACGGTCTGTTCCAGGAACCCCGACTTCCGCGAGGTGACCCTAGAGAAGGACGGCAAGGAGGTGCTCCGGTTCGCGATCGCCAACGGCTTCAGGAACATACAGAACCTCGTGCAGAAGCTCAAGCGGGGCAAGTCGCCGTACCACTATGTGGAGGTCATGGCGTGTCCGTCAGGTTGGTACAAATTACAAATATAGAATTAAAAAACACGAAAAAAAAACAAAATATTTTTTTTTTGTTTGGTCTTTGTATGTTTTTTTAATTCAGCTATTTTATTTACATCATAATATATTACCAGCCAAATGTCGAGTTGCAGCAAGCATCGCTCTGATACAGAAGTCGTGGGATGGTTTACCGAAACTTCCGTAGCAGTTTTGTAGAGAACCAGAAATTATATATCGTCGGTCGGATTCATTACCGGAATAAATCCGAAATTACGTGTTTTGAGATAAGTATGAGAAACGGTAGGGAATCGTAAAATCTTTCTAAATCACTAACGGTACAACTCAAACTTTAGTTCTAGTGGTCAGGAAACCATTTATTCCGATATAACTATTTACAATAATACTATTATTTTCGTGTTCATTATTAGCTTATTTCGAAATGTCCCACTCAAACTTCGATATCCATAGTCTATCACGAATTCATTAACAGTATTTTTTGAAATGTTCCAATATGACTTTGAATTAATTAGAAGTTGAATATTGTTTTTGTGCGTTTTACTCCGTTGGTGCTCTGGACGCCGCGTGAATTAGTTTGATGCAGCTTGATTTTGCTATAAATTAACTATCACACTTATGAAAAACGGTGATGATGATAATGATGACTTGTAATCTATGTGAAATTTAGGTGTAAGCTACCTGCATACCAAATTTCATGAAAATTGGGCAGTTTTTACAGTTTTGTCGCACTGATGGAAAACAGTGTTGATGATGGTGCTGATGATGATGATAACTTATAGCCTATGTCCTAAGTTCCGGGATAAACTATCTGCGTGCGGAATTGCGGAGCAGGTGGATTCATAAACGATACATTTAGTCCTCCAGAAGTTATTTAATTATCGAGGGTATCACGCCAGAAGCATGGAACAGGAGTGTGGTGGTGCTCTTCTTCAAAAAAGGTGTAACTATCTTATTGAAGAATTATAGACCCAACTTAATCCCGAGTCATTTGTAGGTATAAGCCCTCTCTCGAGAACACTCGAGAGTCCTTTCGAACCGCCTCGAACGCAGGTTTGATTACTTCCAGCCTCCCGAACAAGCCTGTTTCCGGAAAGGTTTTGGCACCATAGACCACATACACACGCTCCGGCTGATTATATAGAAGACTCTGGAGTATAATTGGCCATTATATTTGTGAACTATGAAAAAGCCTTCGATTCAATCGAGACCTGGGCAAGTGGGCAGTAATGCAGCCTCTTCAGCGATGCCATATCGAATATAGGTATATCGAAGTAATGAAGTGCTTGTATATTACACCGCCCACCGTGTCAATCCGACTGCAGGACGAGAGCACGAAACCTATTCTATTGCAGAAAGGCGTGAGAGAGAGATGTTATTTCTCCAAACTGTTCAGGAACGCATTGGAGGTTTTAAAGCTCTTGGACTGGAACGGATATCTTGGGCAGATTATCCAGTTAGGCAGGTCCAACTTCAACAAAGAGGTCACCCGAAGAATCTAACTTGGATGCCAGTGTTCGGGAAGTTACGTGACATTTTCTCGTCCATAATTTCACAGTGCCTGGAGACAAGGGTCTTCCACCAGTGAGTGTGTATTACCAGTAATGACTTATGGAACTGAGACGTGGTCCTTAACTGCTAGCGTTTTGAAAAAGCTCAGAGTCACACAGCGGGCAAGGGAAAGAGCTAGTATGCTCAAAGCTTCTTTGCGCGATAAAATTCGGAACGAGGATATTCGTCAAAGAACTAAAGTTTACGACATAGCTCTCAAGGTTTGCAAGCTGAAGTGACAAGGGTAGGCCACATCGCTCGTAGAACTGATAACCGATGGGGAAGAAAGGTTCTAGAAATGCGACCACGGACTGGAAGACGTAGTGTAGGAAGGCCTCCCACTAGATGGGCCGATGACATCAAAAAAGTCGCAGGCAACCGGTGGATGCAAGTGGCAAGTTGTCGTTCAGTGTGGCGGTCTAAGGGGGAGGCTTATGTTCAGCAGTGGACGTCTTCAGGGTGATGATGATGATGATGATGATGATTATTGGTAGATTTTCACAGTTTAAATCGCACTGATGGAAAACGGGGATGATGATGCTTATGTCCTAAGTTGGGGGATAACCTAACTGCACACCAAATTTCATGCAAATCTGTCCAGCTTTTTGAGCGAGACGACCGAACAAACATACACACATGCACACACGCACACTCACAAACTTTCGACTTAATAATATTAGTTAGATTACCAGCTCATTTGGAAATATTCCATTTTATTCTAATTTTATACAAGAAATTTTTAGTTCATTATTGGAACATCTCACAAATATAACTATTACTCAATAACTACAAATAATACTTAAACCTTAGCTACCACACAATAAAACCGTGTTAAATCTGCATATTATGAACTAAAAGTAATTAAACATACTTAATTTCATAATAGTTAAAATTACATTTGAAAACTTCTAAAATCTTTAAACCTGATTTTCTCCAAACTACGATTTTCGAAATGTTCCAGTACTGGTTTGGACCGACGATATTTTCGTGTTAGGATATAAATCCTAGCTTCTAAGATTTAGTGAGTAGGTAGGTACCTACTTGTAGTATTTATTTCCTCTATACGTAAGTAGTTAGCTACACTTAAAAATTATAGCAAGCATTTTTATAGGTAGTCTCAATTTACTTGTTCAATAGCTGCATTTGTTTGTTTGTAAAAGTGAGTGAAGTGAGTGAAGTGAGTGAGCAATTGAAGTGAGTGAAGTACCTACCTAGTTAGGTACGAACACAGACCAAGTAGTAGTTAGAGTTTTGGCGGGAATCCGATAGTGAGACGTTGTTGGTTTTATATTATTTTCTCAAACTTGTGTTTCTTCGAGTGTTAATGTGTAATATTGGTGGAATATTAATCATTAAGTGTTCGTTAACGTGCACGAGTGTAGGCGAATGATATAAACTCAAAAAGCGTGTCATTTCGCATTTTCTCCAAAACTCACAGGAAGTTTCAGTAAAGCATCCACTACTTTACTGAATCGTGACTTTGACGATGTAAATAATTGACTTGACTACTTGACCTCGATTGCTATATTGCTGTGACTTTCTTAATGTGAATATAAGAAATACTTAATTAATAAAATACTTGACACTGGCTATATGCACAAACCGTGCGAAGCCATAACTAAAACAAAAAAAAAAAAAAAAAAAAAAAAAAAAAAGTAGTAGTTAGGAACTAAAAACTGCGTAATTTGGTACTAGTAAACAAAAGTAATAATGTTGGAATTGTTCGGGAAGGAATTCGGAATATGACAAAAACGTTAGGTAGGAATTTGAGAGGGCATGCGCCGAGGTTAATAATGATCTAATGTATTTACTGCCTTGACATATTAACATAATATTATGCTACAGCATTCCTATCTCGGAAAGGAAAATAACAAAATATATTATTAGTTATAAAGTCGACTCGTGACACAAAAAATAAAGCTTTGTAATCTGTAGATTTTTAAATGATTATCGGAACCATGTTTTATAGAGGTTAAAAGTGAAGATGTCTATGTGTAATATTGAAGATATTAGTAATTATTATTGTTTTGGAGGTCGTTTGGATAATAATTATTAAATCGACTTTGGAACCTTTTGTCCTAGTACCTCACCATTCGGCGCGTTTCTGCATTCATTCTGACCTTTTTTTGTCTTCAATCAGTCTGTTTTGGTTGAAGAATACTGCCTAACTAAAATGGATTACCTACAGTAAAATATTAAAGTATCTTACTGTTTCAATTTTGTATATTTTACTAATTGGTCAGTTTATTTTTTATCCGTAGACAAAATAGTCTGCTATGGTCATATTCTAAGCAGCAAATGAAGCCATATTTACTGGTCAATTACTAACATAGTCCTACCAAAATGACTATCGCGCAGTGCGTGAGCGTAGGCAAAGGCCTGGGTCATGTAGATACCTAGTAGGTAGTTACCGTAGTCACTACACTGCCTGTAGGTAGGTAGGTACCTACTACTATTATTTTAGTAGGTATGCGAATGGGTACCTATTATAATATTGGGATTTACCCGCTGTTACTACAATAAGCAATTAGGAAACTTGATCCTAAATTATTTATTTTCTTTTGTTTCCGATGAAGCTATTGTTATTTGATTTCAATAAATTCTTGCTCAAGCAAATAACCACTTAATTTTTCCTCTTTTTTGTATATCTATATGGACTTAGCATCTATCTGTGCATATGCATGCATGGATCTATATGCATTTATCATTATCAAACAAAACACAGCATACCTACTGCACTGGGATTCGAACTCGCAACCCTCCACTCGGCAGGCAGCCGTTAGCCCCTAGGCTATCGCCGCTATGAAACAATTCACCATAGGATAGAAATCCTTTGGATCTAAAAACTGTTTATTCCCAACGACCCCCACTAACCCTGCCACCACTGGTGATCGTTGAGACACAATAATAGATTTTGCCCAACCACCCCCCGGTGGTGGTAGTTGGAACTAATTACTCCCAACGGCCCCACTAAAACTGTCAAGTAAGACCCCCTTCCCGGCGGCAGGTTGCCTGAACGGCGGCGCGCAGGCGCGGGCGGCGGCGGGCGCGGCGGCGGGCGCCAGCCCCCGCGCGCTGGTGGCGGCGCTGGAGGCGCAGTACGGCGCGCTGCCGCTGGCGGCGCCGGGCCGCAGCCGGCTCGGCGCCGCGCTGTACTCCGCCTGGCTCGACGGCCGCGACTCGGACAAGGCGCGCGCGACGCTGCACACCTCCTACCACGCCGTCGAGAAGTCCGATATAGCGCTCAACATTAAGTGGTGATCCGGTTGGGATATGGGGTGCCTGCTTCTATGTAATCGACGCCGGAGCGGAGGACGAGTGGGCTCATGTCGGTCCCGTACGTTTTCATTCTATTCGGAGCGCATTGTTTCGTTAATTTTGTCAAAAGACATCTATGACTGTTTTTCGTAACTGGTAGAACTGTTCTTTAGCGTCGGTCCAGCCGCCCGAAGGCCTCTGACTCGGCCGATCGGTCGGCTTAATATGTCCTCCGAAACACGGAGCGATGGAACTCCGTATACATTAGGCACTTATTAAATTAACTATTTGAAGTTTCGAACCCGGTGCCGTTAGTGTCGTAAGTCGCACAATTATGTTTGCCTTCGTAGATAACGTTTATACACCATCAGACGCTCTTGCGTAAAAGACAACGTTAGCTAATTGGAATGGTAGATAACTTTAGCAGTATGTAGGTATGGGCGATGTAATTGCTTTTCCATTATTTAAATTTGTTTTTGTGTTGTTAATTAATTGATTTTATGATAGTAGGTTATACAGATGTAAATAGCTGTAATGTAACTTCTCGTTATAGCCAATCTGTCGGATTGAAACGACGACGATCAAAAATTTCTTTTTGAAAGTGATAAGCGAGCAAATTTCCAGTTTAGAATGCTTATAAACCTGTATAATTTTACCGATATTTATTTGTCCATGTAAATAACAATATGAACATTTTCTACTTTAAGTTTAGATCTGTAAGAACAATATAATTGTTTTAAATGCATCAGTTTGTTTGTGTGGTGACTGTGGTATTCAATTGTACCGCTCTATAAATATTTAATTCTTTTCTTCGCGTGACCTCTCACGAAAGTGTTGTGCACTGTCACTGATGAGTACTTTTTAATTCGAAACGTTATGTAGATTTGCTTCCACGCGGCCGGTTTGCATGCTACGGGACTATTGCCATTCGGAAGATATGCAACGCTTCACATAATATGCCACGGGATTGTCCCGGTTTGGGAGGTATGCAACGCTTTATATGGAACCGGATTGGTGCGATTTAGAAGGTTCGCTACCACATTACAACGGCAGTGCTACAATATTTGACTGTGGCTATTTAAAAACAGTTATTTGTAAGTAATTATATTGTAGTCTTTAATTAATCTTTAATTCGTCTTTAATACGGGTCGTTAGTTAAATCTTGCAAATGCTTTAGTATCGGTGTGAAAATTAATCGGATGGAATCGTTTGTTCAACGCCGCGCTGTCCGACCCCGTCATCGTAAAGCAACCAGCTCATGAATAACCGATGCGATCGTGCGCGAGGGCGCGGGCGGCGGCGCGGCGGCGGCGGTGGCAGTGCGAAGCGAGCGCAAAGCACCCGCGGTGTGGTGCCAACATGCAGCGTGTTTACATAACAATCGCCCTGCACACGCGAAATTGTCGCTAAGTACGCGCCAAGAGTGCAAGTACCACACGTGTCGTACCATTGAACGTTGTTTTTTTTTCAAAGACCTCAAGTATTTAGTTAACGATAGTTCCTATTTAGAGTTAGTTGGTGATAAGTGTTTATGAAACATGGGTGACTTCAGAGTGAGATCCGCGACGAGACTGTATTTGTTGATCCTCTGTGGGATCGTGCGAGCCGCGACCGGCACGGGCCTGGGCAAGTGCCCCGTGTACCCCCCGTTGCCGAACTTCGATATACAAAGGGTAAGTAGATTATACAATTTATTTTCATTTAACCGCAGCTGTTTTTAGGAACACGACCGTTCGTCGCATCGATTATCCGTTGAACACTTGACAAAGATCGGATTAATTTTATTTATCAATGTTTATCTATTGTTTACATCAAACGACCCTTATGTTATAGCTTTTTTGCACTCGATTTTATGGGCAGGAAATAGCTAGTAGGTGTTATCGAAATGTTTTTGCATTGTTTTATCCATGTATCGCAATCTACCTTATGTCAAGCCAAGTATATTATGTAGGTATAATTGACTATATTCATGGTTAAAAAATACGGAAGCTAGAAGACATTGCACTGAATGTGACTACTACCAACGTATGATGTACCTACTAAATACTAAACAAAACAAAAATATAGGTGAGTGCCACCTTATACGTCGAAGGGTCAAACAGTAAACCTTGCATACGTTATTACCATTTTCACATAATTAATGGATGAAGTGGAAACAAACACCTATAGGCAGGCAAGACGTATTTGCAGTCTTGCCAATTTAAAGCAAGCACAAGCAAAGTGTGTTATCTATAGGTATAGGTATTAGTTCCGTAGCATGTAGTTATCCCAGCCGGAAGCTCATACTGTTTGTGCTCAATGAATCTAATAGCTAATTTTCTGTCAGTTTATGTAACAAACGAATTGATTTCCGCATATTTTTCGCTTCATTATACACGGGCATCTTACACTTACATCACCCGGTTACAGCGATCACCAGAATCACCATAAGCACAAGTCTGGCTAACACCCGTGCGAGATACTTTGACCTGGGTCTAGCGAGTGGGTCAGTCAGCGATTTTACGAAAGCAAGAACTGAGCGTTACTTTCGCGATGCGTGAGATCTTCACTTTCTCACATAGTCGCATAAAACCGAACAAAATCTAAAAATTTGTTTTTATGTTAGGACCTACTTACCTGTTTGTTACTTTAGTTTTTTATCGTCGTAAGGAAACCGCACACGCTCGTGGAATTAATTGGGTGGAATGTGCTCCACCATCCATCCGGATCGGGCCCCGTCATTTATATACCTACCGAATATATATTATACTCACCTCGAAAGTATAATGAGACCCATGCTCAGCTGTGGGCGGATAGTAGGTACCTATAAGTTGATACGTGCCATGATGGTTCCATTCGCGGTAGGTAGCCTTGCGGGGCATTCCCAGTTGTCACCCCCGTGAACGTCTCCAGTGGTGACACCGCACTCAGATCAATTATGATCCTTCGTTTTGGTTCATCATCGGGTTTGCATACACTCGGCCATGCACTGCTAGAAATAGTCGTGGGTAGGATATATTACGTATAAGTAGTCCTATAATTTTATTGTATTCTCATATTTAAAGCTAAGAATAATTTATCCTTAAATCTCCCTAAGTTTGCGTTTCCATAGGTATCACTCTACCTAAATGACGTCAAATTGGGTTATTCCTGAAATTTATATCGATGGCGTTACCTATTATAAATAAATAGGATTTTTATTTAAGTATTTATTTATTTTGATCATTTATTAACTAACCTACATAACTGATATGAGGAAGCTGGGTGGGAATTTCCGGAATGATCGACGATATTGACAAGTAGGTAAGCTTAGACGAATAACTTACATTGGTCGTATGACCAATGTACCTACGTGTACTACGGTAGTACACGTAGGTACATTGGTCACAATAGGATCAAACATGAATACAGGAGATACCTACTAGCCTAGGTACCTACCTACTATATAATATGGACAAAATGGGTAAGAGTTCACTGATCTTTTGAAAACTGATAATATTATGTTAATCAGGGTGGGTGTGTCAAGCTACCTACTACCTATAATGTATGCAGCCTGAATATTCATTAAAAATGTTGATTTCAATGTTGCTGAACTTGGCAATATATTTTATAGGGCGATGTGGTCGGAAGGTCTTTCTAGTATGGCGCAATTATCACTATTACAATTATTTGAGAAGGTAGGTGTATAATTATATTATAGCCTATTGCTAAGGGTTTAATTAAAGTGTCGTGTTAGAGGAAACGAGAAGTTCAAGCTCATGACGTAAAGAAATACTTGCATATACTGTATAAGTACGTACCTACCTATAATTATACGATATAACAATGCAATTTATAAACGCGTCTAAGACGGCTCCTAGTAGATATCTATACTTATACTTATTTGTACCTATATAATTCAAAATAACCGCCATGTATTTCAGATGACAGGCACATGGTATGAGGTGGAGAGGTCATTCTACCTGGTGGAGATATCAGCAAGCTGTACGGAGCTGGAGATTTCCCTCAACCAGCGGGGATTCCTGTTAATATCGGTCAATACAATCAATAGATGGTGATTATCAAAAATTACTTGTTTTTATCCCGTTACATAATTATTATATTTATATGTACTTTTTTGGAATTTTATCTCTCTTGTCTGTTGCGCTTGCGCCGAACTGTCTCAATGCGGTTTCTTGCAATAAGACGCCAACCCAATATCTCATTGTTTTACCGCAAGTGGCGTCGTCTAGTGGCAATTTTATTAAATCAGACTACTTTTTATTTGGTCTGTGGTAACTGCGGATAGGAGTAACCGATCGTTTCTCACTGCCGCGCGGTTACAGGACGGGCGCGGCCTCCAAGTCGTACGGCGTGGGCATCCCGAGCCACACGGGCTCGTCCTCGTTCCGCTACAAGCTGAACAACCGCATGCCGTACGTGCTGGGCCGCATGCTGCCGGGCGCCGGCCAGTACCACGTGCTGTTCACTGACTACTCGCAGTTCGCCATCGTCTGGTCCTGTAGTAGTGTCAGCGTCGCACACGCAGGTATTATCTTTTTTTCTATAGAACTGAGTGGCCAGTCGTTTGCCATGGTAAGCGCCACGCTTGCCCAAAACATTTGCAGTGCCACTAAATTTTCCTTGTTTTCCGTGGTTCCGTGTTTTAGTTAGTAGTTTTCCGTGAGTACAGATTACAGTCTTCCGTGGTCCCGATCGAAGTCGCGGGTATACAGCTAGTTTGTACCTAAGTTAGACCTCCGTTTGAATGTTTCAGACCGTATGTGGGTCCTGGGGCGAGAGCGCGAGATCGGCGCCCGCGTGCGTGCGCAGATATACTCCATCCTGAGTGAACTCCACCTCGACCCCGACCGCCTCATCCTCTCCAAAAACAACAACTGCACTCTACCAATAAACTAGATTCGAACGTAACATGCTTTGGTTTCGTTTTGTCAATAGATTATCCCGCCCACCCGGTGGAAACAAATCGCCCAAACGTCAAAGATTAGTAGACGTTACGACATTTTTTAAATCCCAACCACCACCACTGGTGGCGCGGCGGTTGGGCTAAAAAATATTCTTTTGTCCTAACCACCGCCGGTGGTGGCGATATTAGTGGGGGTCGTTGGGAATAAACTGTACCAAAGTAGATTATGTGTGTCCTATAGATATAAATGTTAATTTGCATGTTATAATATTTTCCCGTGTCCGGGTTGAAGGCAGTTAGACCAAGCCAAAGAATGGTATCAAATATGTGAGCTGAGACCTCAAGGCAAATAACCTAGACGTTGGATACAGAATCGGAAAAATGGGGTTTTCTGTTCTACGTACCTACGGGTATTATCCATAACTGAAAACCTTGATTGTAAGTTGACCCGAAAGGAGGAAAAATAAAAATAATTAACATACCTAATGGAAAATCAAAGATTGCATCATTCATTACATTTAGGTACTTTACTATTTTTTTGCCAACAAGTTTATCTTGGTTTTCAACTTATACAAAGTCTAAAATTCGAAGTTACATTTGCTTGTACAGTTGTTAAACTGTAACAACATCATTATAGTAGTTTAAATACATAGAAATCGAATAGTTGTGATGATAAGACACAAAAAAATTACACAATGTACTGACAAATCTAAAATGCTACCTATTTATTGTACATACTAGACATACATAGATTATCCAGTTATAGAATGCTACATAAATTACTCTATTTATTTGGTTCATGTACAATCCCACTATTGAAAAGTTTGGTTAAATATATTTGGCGTAGAAGTGACATCACATATTAAACTGCAAGAGTCATATTTACCTAATATCTCAAACATCAATATCATAGTATCAGCACTCACTATTGTCATTACTCCTATGAAATAAGGTACCTACTCACATTTTAATCAAATCATGCCAAACCCCAAGATCTTTATAAAATACATTAGAAACTAGTACCTATAGATATATAAATAAAACAGATCAAAACCTTGCTATATAACATTAGGCCATCAAGTACTAAACAAATAATCCATAATGTGTACAGAAACCTATAACGTAATTTGTGCAAACAAAAACAAAGTGCAATAGAAAACAAAAATAAAAATACTTTTTAAGTACCTACTAGACTAACAGTGTAGATGTATACCAACAACCCTTACAGTTTGTACATATTACAATACATACACCGACATATCCATAAAAAATTGGGAGAGCATATAAAAATACACAACACACATTGGAAATATGTGAACACACAAAGATTGCTATGCGATCACAAACACAGTCTGTGAAGGAGTAATAAAGTCTTAAAGTCACATTAGTTTAAATGTTGTTGTCCATACTGACACAGTTCCTCACTTCTCCGAGTCGGACACACTCTGCATCTCTGTTTCTGTAATCGTACGGAGCATTGGAAGATATACTGTCGGCGGGGCTCTCACAGTGGTTTGGTAATGACTGGCCCATGCTCTGGCTGGACTGTACCGAGTTCTGTGCGTACTGATGCATCCAAAGTTGTTTCTCTTCCACTTCCTTACTGACAACCACAAAAAGTTCTTTCTCTTTGCTATCTAGTTGTTCCTTCAAGTATGCTATTAAATCAGTACTCTGGAATGAAGAAATATAACATATTTATTTACACAATTCACAATAATACTATTTAGATAATTTGTGCATGATATTATAGTAAGCTTACCCTTCCTATTAACTGAGGAGCATCTAGTTTGGAGTCGAGGTTGTAGAAACTGCCCTGTATCTGCCGGATGGTGATCCAGTGCCGGCGGCGCAGAGGAAGCATCACAAACCCCAGCTTGTAGTCCGATGGCACATTCAGAATAAACCCACAGATGTTGGCCAGGTCTAAGCATCCCGGATCTCTGTCAATATCAGATTTATCCTTTAGAACTTTTTCACATCTTTTGACATCTATTGAAATATTAACTAATAGTCGGGGCAAAATAAATATTTTTGTATGGAGTAGGTTGCATTAATTGCACTTTTGGTGATCTTTTGGCCTGTCGTAGAATACCATTGAAATAACATAAATCCGAAAGATCACCAGTCTCCGATGTATAGTTTTTGTGATATATGGCTCCAAAGTTTGTAAATACAAAATGTTGAATGAAAAGTATGTAGGAGACTGATGATTTTTGGCAATATGGATTGTTTTATTCTATTGTACTATCGGCTATAGCTATTCCTGGATTTCATTGGAATTTGATCGAATTATGGCAATATTTTAACCTCAAAATTTACTTAAAACAGGGTTTCTCAAAAACTGCTGAGCCAATATTTATGAAACTTATATGTAATACCCATCAAATTATTAGCTTTTATATAAAACAATAATGACACAAATCGGTTAAGAGGTTGCGGAAATATCAGTGAAGTAGTGTAATAAGTAAGGTGCAATTTCATTTAAGATAATTATTTTAATTCAATTATCATCTTAATTCAAGTTTTAATAGTTAACTTGACAGGATTATGTGTTTTGGACAATATACAATTTTTGAGTCGGAGTTTGCAAGGTACTCAAAGGGCAAAAGACATTTAGTTCAGAACACTACTGTCATTTCAAATAAAAAAGAGGCATACGTGAGTTGCATCTAAACAGTCATACGCTTATGTTTTTAAAGCCTTGTATGCATAATCAGTAAAAGTCTAAAAAAACCCGAGCTTTCTTCGCCAGTACCTTGAGATGTGAAAATTAATTTTAACTGAAATGTATTATTACTACATTGATAGAGTAAGCTCAATGATTGTCATCATAGCTACTTTCGCGCTCTTTCATAACCATTATTTTAGAAAATGTTGTAAGCTAATTTGAAGTAACTCAACATTTTTGCGGTAGCTAAATTTGGTCAAGTCTATTTTTGACCGAGTCTTAAGGACCTGGGTATCTTAATGTTGGGTATTAGAATCTTATATGTTATGTTTGAGTGACGATAGTTTTGGCACGGATGCTTTAATTTTTTTACAATTTGGAATAAGTTCTTACCGATAACAAATATTGTTAATATATTTTTTTTAACTTAACATTTTATTATCACCTAAATAATTGGCGATTTGAAAAGTTGAGAAAATCTAAGGCCTCAAAACGTGGACAAAAAGATAGTGTCAGAATAATAGTTACTACCCTTAATAGAGACAATAAGAAAAGAGCCATTGGACACATTCTTAGTTAAAGACAATTTAAAATAATAAGTTAAAATTAATACGTTAAAATTAAATTACTTATTAGCCATGTTAAAGGCTAGATTGTAATAAGATTAGGGTGCAACCTAATAATGCTCTCTAATAAAAGGAAAAATAAATAAATAATAATAATAGTCTACTAAATGAATAACCAAAAAGGAGGCGTTGAGTGCGTAAGAAGGTACCTAAGCTATTTCTTCAGAAAGTTGTTGAGAGTGCTTAGGCAGTAAACATACTAAAAGTCCCTGCGTCTAAATCTAGGGGGTTAGGCGGTGTGGGTAAAGGGGATTAAAGTTCCCACTTTTGAGTGTTTCACTAATATCTTTAAAACGGTGCGTCGAAGAGAATTTTTTTTTGGCTACGCAATGAAAACTCATTAATTTTCAACATCTTTTACCTTATACCTACACT
Source organism: Hylaea fasciaria (assembly GCA_905147375.1). Taxonomy (NCBI): domain Eukaryota; kingdom Metazoa; phylum Arthropoda; class Insecta; order Lepidoptera; family Geometridae; genus Hylaea; species Hylaea fasciaria. The sequence continues at coordinate 1,529,882 of LR990194.1, forward strand.
TTTTTAAAATTCTATCCATTTTGTAACCATACGTTTCGGAAAAGGGAAAATTTACCAAAAATCTACTTATATCAAAAACTAGCTGTTGTTGTTGTTGGCATTCGTGACAGACAGGAATATTTTTTGTTTCATACTTTTCAGAGCGGAATGTTTTCGTAGTCTGGTTTTAGTTTTTAAATATGGTATATTTTTAATTTAAATTGATTTTCAGTTTACGAAATTAGCGACCAAAAACGCTAGAAACGTGTCATTTTAAATTTACTGTAACGCTGACGTTATATCGAGGTGCTTTTAATAAGATTTTTCAAATTATGATAGTTTATAAGTTTTGCGGGAACGGTATTAAATCATAACCCTCCGTAGCCCGATAGTTAACACAGTACCTACTCTAAGACGAAATTTGAAAAAGTTTTGGGAAAATATTAAAATTACTTAAAGTTACCAAATTTTAATGTCGATTAACTAAGTTAAAGGGAGGTTTTTAGTAATTTTTAAAACGCCGCTATTAAAGGCTTGTAAGTGCGGTAGTTTTGATACGTAGCACGTGTATTATAGGATGAATTTAGATTTGGATATTTTTTTTACTATCTTTTACTTTTGCCGTTTGCAGTTGTCGAGGGGAAAAATGTAACCTATGTTATCCGCCCCCTGATAACGAATCGATTGATAGGTCAACTATAAAAATCTGATAGTATATTATAGTTGTATAGTTTAGGCGCTATGGTGGAACATGAACAAAAATGGCCAAAACATACACACCTATAAACTTATTACCATTCCTTTTTGGCTTCGACTCATTCTAGCAAAAAGGCAGTATATATTATAGACACAATATCACAATACCTATTACTACATAATATTGCATTATTTTAAAATAGGTACCTACAGATTACAATGACGATATCTAATGGAAACCATACGGTTTTTTTTATTAATTTTTAAATCTGGGAATGTAATTTTGTACTGGTTACATTGATAAAACTTCAATCAACAAAAAAATGATTTGGATTAATTATCGGGGATTTATTAATAAAAACAAAAGGGCTATGGTATGCTAACATACATAAATATTATATAAAAGCTAGACCTTGGTATCATAGTCCATTGCACAGAGACTATTATGGAAGAAAATTCACTTCGGTTCTATGCAGAATGAGGTTTGGATACTCTTTAACGCCAGCACACCTTAATAGACTAAAGATACTCAACTCGAAGTCCTGCGCTCATTGTTCTTACGAAGAAGCAAATTTGGAGAACTTAATACAATAGTGCTCTGCATCCTCTATTCAGAGATTAGTAATGATATCACAAATCTTAGAAACAGAAGAAGAAGTGCCCCGCCAACTTAAAGAAATACTTAGTAATCCGAAATTGTTTCGCGCAATACCTATTTATATCCTCAACACAGTAGAAAAGATATGAGTTTTGAAGTTTTGAAGGAACGAAGATTAGAGATTGTCAAAACAAATTCCACAACACATGACAGTAACACATACCATGACTGAAGGAAATTAAGATAATTGTCAATTTCACATATTTGACAGCCAGAAATCGTGGCAGCACAGAATTTAACAGTATAGATGGCCAAAGGGACGCAATATCCAGGTGTTAACCCAAAACATAAAATAAATATTAACTAATATCAGTATGTAGTGAAAAAGTAGAAGTAAATTAAACGTCTTATTATTTGCAATAAATAAATGACGCCTTTCAATTTTACTTCAAAATAGTTTATACCATTACAAAAATGCGAGCAAGACTGGCTCCCGATTTTTTTTATTAATTGATGATTATCAATAACTCATAAATATGAAATAATAAGCTTTAAGACAGTTTAGGTGCAAGTCAACTATACCTACCTCTTATTATTTGAAATTACATAGGCAAGTGTTCTGAAGTGAATGTCCTTTACCCTTTGAATACCTTGCGAATCCGACTCAAGAATTGTTTGGTGTCCACAACTCATAATCCTGTCAGGTTAACTATAAAAACTTGGATTATGATGATAATTTAATTAAAATAATTATCTACAATGAAATTGCACCCCACTTTTTACCATAGTTCAGTAATATCTCCGCAACCTCATAACCGATTTGTGTCATGATTATTTTATATTAAGGCTAATAATTTGATGGTTATTTCATACAAGTTTCATAAATATTGGCTCAGCAGTTTTTGAGAAACCCCGTTTTAAGTAAATTTTGAGGTTAAAATATTGCCATAAATCGATCAAATTCCAATTATATCCAGGAATAGATATAACCGTTGGTACAATAAAATGAAACAAGTCATATTGCCAAAAATCACCAGTCTCCTACATACTTTTCATACAACATTTTGTATTCAAACTTTGAAGCCTTATATCACTAAAACTATACATTGGAGACTGGTGATCTTTCGGATTTATGTTATTTCAATAGTATTCTACCACTGGCCAAAAGATCACCAGAAGTGCAATTAATGCATGTCAATAACTTATTTTGCCCCGACTATAAGGGGAATTAAGAACTTACTTTCTTTTGTCAAACCATATTGCTTCGCATCCCTTTTTCTGTAAAGCTGCCATTATTACATTGATGTCGTAATTTCCGAGCCCCAACATTGAGCGATGAGGATTGATCCATACATTTGGTGACAGACGGCTGCATATTCCATCTAATTCCGTTTTTGAAAATGTACTTCGAGTCTGGAATATTATTATGATTGTATCAATAATTTACTTGTCGTAAATTGTATACACCGCCTATTCAAATAAAATAAGTACCATAACAGGTAGGTAGGTAGGTAGGTACAGTATATGAAGCTACAATATAATAATTATTCTCAAGTTTTTTGAACAATGCTAAGTGACCTTCATCTAGGAATATGATGAATGGAGGTGGAATTACCTGGAATAAATTATTGAGCGCGTGTAAAGCGCAAAGCTCTTTTACTTGTTTTTCATGGTAAATAGTCGGTTTAGAACTCATCTCGTCGGTGGCGCATTCAACATGATTTCTTTGATACACCTCACTTTAATTGATATGAGCTGATTTTTTAGGTTGCTAGTTACAAAAAGAGTACTATTTATTTATATTTGTAGCCATGCACTGGAAATTACATAGAATTTTTATAAAAATGGTTTACAATCCAAACTTCCAAAACAATTACATACGAACTGTCAATTTTGACTATTTAATTTTTTTTGTTTTAGTAATGGCTTCGCACGGTTTGTGCATATAGCCAGTGTCAATCATAGAGCATCCATCCATAATGACCAAAACAGCATCAATGTCATAGAGTAATTTACGTCGATTAATATTTTAGTCAATTTTTCCATCGAAACTGGAAAATAAGATTAGTAGAATAATATAGGGAAGTGACTAGCATCAATTTACTACCCAAATCGATGGGCAGCAACCAAATCGATTAACAGCAACAACTTCCTGTTGGGCTAATGCACAAAGACACAAATCATGCGAAGCCAAAAACAATAAAAATAAAAAAACAGCATAAGAAAACAAGCAAAGTGGCGCGAATCAGTTTTTTTGTGAAGTAAAATTACTTATGTATTGTTTCGATTTTAATTAAACTTAAATAGAAGAATGACCTACGAATTATCTTAACAAAGACCTACCAGCAATTAAAAAACAACATGAACGAAGACGATGACAACTATGAAATATCCACAATCGACGAATGTTTGGTACAACAGTACAAACTTTCTCTTCAAGGGTTTGTTTTCATACTATGATTGAATACCTCCCTACATTATTATTTTCCACTAGCTTTACCCTATGAATGTAGAGGCTTAACCCTAAAATTAACTTCTTGGGCTATTTTCAGTTCTTCGAATATTACGTCGACCACTATTCTCCATGATGTGTGGTCGACAAACAGGGAACTGTTTAACAGTAGAGCAGTTCATCACATTCAGGACTCAACAAATAGTCTTTTACAAAATGCCGATACAAGTAATATGAAGCACTGGAAAACTTCATTGAGGTAATTTGGTAGTATGTTGTACCTATATTTCAATTCATGAATTCCAATAAGTATAATAAATTATAACAAGACTAATGGAACTTCTATTGAAGGTTTTATAAATGTGTAATTTTTCAGCAAAATTGATCCCATAGCATTGTTGGAAAAGTCCCTTCCCACATGTACTGACTGCACAGACCACGAGCCCTGCGGGCTAGCACAGTTCCAAAGAAACGATTGCAGATGTGTTTCGAGTGCTGCTGAACCACATGAGAAAACTTCCAGCGATAACATAAAGAAAAGATTAAATTCACTTTTCGGTAGGTCTGTAAGTTCGGAAGGTTCTAGTCAGGAAGAGAAATCATTGAATGATAATAGGCAGATATTTAAACCTAAGTTTGGCAGATACAAAAATGCTAATAAGGGTGTTAGCCCACAAATACCATCTAAAAACATGCCTGAATCAGAAATGGATTTAGACAAAGACGAAGAAGATAATAAAGTTCACAAGAGCAATGTGGCCAAGATCACATTCAAGACTGCTAAGGAACAGCTGCTAGCTTCCAACCCGGCGGCCAGGCGAGTGCTCGGAACATCCAGAAAAGCTCAAGCTAAATTTGTATCGCCTATGATAGGAGCCCAAATGTAAGCCAATTTTGCACTGAATCATTGCTAGATCAGTATATTGACCACAGCTTTCAACATTTTTATCATTACAGAGAAAAGCAAGAAAATAATGAATCAGAGATGGCAGACGAAAGGCTGAAGCACATTGATCCTAAAATGATTGAATTGATTGAAAGTGAGATCATTGACAAAGGAACACCTATAGGTATGTATGACATAATAATATGAATACATAATTTTGCCAAAATAATGACAGCTTCTAGTAACACAGCTCCTGAACCTCCTCCATAGTAGCAGAGTCATGCAAAAGTGTAGTTAATAAAATATATGTAACCAGAATACTGAATCAGTAAATCATTGTTATAAAAGTGAATTTTTATGTAAAGGGACATTTAACACTGCTTTGTAGGTTGGGACGACATAGCCGGCCTGCAGCTTGCCAAGTCTGTGATCCAGGAGGCAGTAGTGTGGCCTCTCCTCCGCCCAGACATCTTCACCGGTTTGCGAAGGCCTCCCAAAGGCATCCTTTTATTTGGACCCCCTGGCACTGGGAAGACGTTGATAGGTAAGAGTCTTCCCTCGATTTTTTTGCTAGTAAAGCAGTGGATGGGTATTTATTGAGACCTGTAAACCTGATACCATTGTCTCAGGGTGACAGACGCAGTGGAGCTCCTCTCAAGAAACTTAAACCCAATGGTTCCATGGCAGGCATTCATACTGATCTACAATTGTACCTACATACATATAGTCACGTCTTTTTCCTATTCGGGTACATGCGCGTGGCGCTTACCTTTAGGCATGCGGGGCGCGAACTGTAAATACAGCAATAAAAAAAAAACTAAAACCTAATCTGTAAACACCTCCCTCTATCTGTAAATATGAGTTGTGGTTCCCAAATTTCCAAACAGTGAATGTACTATTTCAATCCAGTCAAATCTTTCGTGGTCCTATTTTTTCTCACATCTCTTTCCAGGTAAATGTGTAGCTTCGCAGTGCAACGCGACGTTCTTCAGCATATCTGCATCATCGCTGACGTCCAAGTGGATCGGCGACGGGGAGAAGATGGTGCGAGCGCTGTTTGCGGTCGCCAGGTGTCATCAACCAGCGGTATATTAAATAGTTTTATGCCATTATCGAAATATAATATGGAATTTGTCAAGGGGGAAAATGCAGTATTCTTTTAACACATCTAAACTGTTACTGAGCCATGTATGTATATTGGAGATGTTTGACAAGAAAATGTGTTTTTTTTTTATGTCTCTGTTTTTTTGGATTGTTTGTTAGGTTTACCTTATAACTCAGAAACTACTGCACGGATTTTCATGGGAATTTCGGCATTTGGTAGCTTTAGTTTCGAGTAAGTTAACGGTAGTTTACAGGTTTTAAGTCCGCGGTCTATGGAAATAGAGTTGGTCAAAATGACGTCGTAAGTTGTTATCCACACGTACGAAGATGCGTGAATTAGCTAGTCTATAATAATATACCTACCTACCTAAACCAAACTATTGAGTACTTGATTAGTGTTAACAGACATCACTGCGGCAGCTGATCTCTCTTGTATGAGTACATTAAAAATCACAAGGTTTACCAATCATTATTTCAGAAAGTTTGGGTAACTTATGCCAAAAGTATCGAAACATTTACATTTTTTTTTTACTAAACATTTTTTAAATTGCAGGTAATATTCATAGATGAAATAGACTCGCTGCTCACCCAGAGAAACGACACAGAACATGAAGCCACGCGGAGAATAAAGACCGAGTTTCTGGTTCAGTTTGATGGAGCGGCTACAGGTCAGGCAAAGTTGGCGTAACATCGTCCTACATACTCCTATGATTAGCAATAATGATCATTGTAGACCTAAAAATAACGGTGTATATTGAATGCAGGTGAGGAAGACAGGCTCCTGATAGTGGGTGCGACGAATCGGCCCCAAGAATTGGATGAAGCGGCGCGGAGGAGGCTCGTCAAACGCCTCTACATACCTCTGCCTGATGAAGATGTAAGAAAATAAATTGACTCCTCCTGTTATACCCAGTCAGAAGCTATTGCGCGCCCATAATACATGTATTAATTTCCACAGGCGCGCAACCAAATAATAAACAACCTCCTCCAAAACGAGAACAACGAACTGAGCGCCGCGGACATGTGCGCGGTGGCGCGGCTCACGTGCGGGTACTCCGGCGCCGACATGAAGTCCCTCTGCTCCGAGGCGGCCATGGGCCCCGTGCGCGCCGTGCCTCTAGACCAGATCGCCTCCATCGATAGGAGCCAGGTTTGTATAGGATGTAGGATCTCATCTTTTATCATTGCTTTGCCGACTAAAGATTGGATTGGACTCTACTTTCTCACACTGAATCATATTAAAATTTGTACGTAGCCTTGTTCATCTCTGCAAAATTCGTTACAAGGAGATCAATTAGAAGTATGCTGCACTTCTCATTGTATTCTCCCTTACATTTTCTCATTGTACTTTACTTATAATATTCCATGAGAGCAGATGGGAGTCCAAGTTATAGTTCATACAAGAGGAAGGCGGCCTGGCTGTTCACAACAATGTAATTATAATCAACACGACTGTGTTGCAAGCTCGGCCTATAGGTACTCAACCTAATGCGCCACCTACAAAAAAAACCCCGACCGTGATAGCTCTAATAAATTATTGAAGAAATAATCATTTATTTTATCCTTATTCAGGTGCGGCCTGTATGTTTCCAAGACTTCACGAACGCACTGCAGAGAGTGAAGCCAAGCGTGTCTCAAGACGATTTGGGACAGTATATTAAATGGAATAACACATACGGGCAGGGTTTCTAATAAAATGTTATATGTTTCTTAAATATTACTTTCATTTATTACTCTTTTATCTAAAATTATATAATTCTATAAGTATGTACCCTTCCAATACCAATGAATGGATTCTGAAAAGTAAATGTGCTCTTAGAGTATTTACCAAAAAGGTGCCGTATAGTTTTGTTGGCTGTATTCGTTTTTTGCACTAATTTTATACAAAAAAAAACAAGTTAGTGTGTTGTCAATGTCAACATGATGGAGAAGGCGAGCCGTCGAGCGAGACAGTTCTGTCACTTTTTTTTTTTTTTCCTTTCTCCTCATTCGAGGATATTGGCATCGCACTTCCAATGCATTTGCCAGAGTCAAGTGTAGTTTTTCCCAGTTTCTTCAAGAAATAATCAAATAATATTATTCAGTCTTCTTTATTTTCAATTTAATTGTCTTCTACAAAAGTTCATTTACGGGTTTCTTGTTTTTTCATTAAGGAGTAGGGAGTAAGTTAGGGAGGACTTTTTTTTTTTTTTAAAAACGAGGAAACGTTTCAATATTTACAGTTTGTACAAAACGAAATAATAAAAAAGGGTGAAGGATAGGGTCAGAGGAGCAAGGAAAGGGTACTATGATATAAAATGAAATAAAAATACAAAATTAATGATACTACATAATAATATTACACACATATTTAGAGTTTAATGTCGTTAGCTTCAATAAATGAAGCTAACACTTTGTATATAGGAATGTTATTATTATGAAGCAAATACGGTATATTTATAGGAAGAGGAACTTTCAGGAATAGCAGGTCGTTGTATAACGTCGAGTTATCATGAAGGGAGCAATTAAAAAGGATGTGGTTTGCGTCACCCACATCTTCTCCACATACACATGATGCCGAGTCGATAATGCGCATACGAGCAAGGTCTGCTGGACTGCACATGTGACCCAGTCGCATACGTATGAGCACGGATGTAGCTCGCTTACTAAGGCGCACCTTGGCAAACCAAGGCTTAGCTGGGATATCAGGTTGAATGGCAGAATAGTGTTTGCCTTTTATACGGGAACTACTCGCCCAGGATTCATTCCAAGAATGTTGGAGGTGAACCCTAGGAAGAGTGGCTAGATCTTGAGTAAAGTTTTTAAAAGGGAAAAGATCTCCACACTCTATCGCTTCGTTTGCTAAACGGTCAGCTGTTTCGTTTCCTTTTATACCATTATGGCTTGGAATCCATGCAAATGACACAGAATATCCCTCGCTCAGACATCTGACAAGCTTTTCTCTAGCCATAATAATTATTGGGTGATAAGCATTTCGTTTGAATGGGAATTTAGAAAGGGCTTGTAATGCGCTCATAGAATCAGAAAAAATCACAGTCTTGGTAAGTTTTACTAAAATTATGTATTCAAGGGCTTTATAAATTCCATAGCATTCAGCAGTGAAAATGGAAGTTTCCGGAGGAAATTTTATTTTTTCAACAATGTTGTACTGTTGATGGAACAAGCCCACCCCAACACAATCATTATTGGAATGTTTGGAAGCATCACAAAAAATAAGATGCCAATTATGCCAGCGTTCGCCAATTATTGAATTGAAGTAAGTGTTGGCGTGTGGATCACCCTTTTCAATGCCTATATTGAGATGGATATTTGGTGAGATGATTAAGGCATCATACTCCGCTTCAAAGAGAGGGAGTTTAGGCGTACGGTGAGTTGAGGCAGTTATTGCTTTAAATTTATTGTAGCTAATAATCAAATGAGGTACAGATTTATGGACCCAATAAGAGGAAGATTCAATTAATTCTAAAATTTGCTCTAGTTTTGTAATAAGTGGGTGTTTGGAAAATTGTAGAATACGGTAAAAGAAACGATCTGAGAGAAACTGTCTTCTCAGTCGAAGAGGCGGTTCAACACATTCCACTTGTAAAGCATTTATAGGACTGCTTTTCATGGCACCGAGTACGATCCGAAGAGCCTTTGCCTGGACGGCATCCAATCTCTTCATCGCAGCCACGCTACAAGGCTCTAACAAGAAGGTTCCATACTCAAGAACGCTCCTCATCAGCGCATTGTACACCAACTTCAAAGAGAAGGGATGCGCGCCCCACCACACGCCTGACAGACACCTAAGGATATTAAGAGAGCGTTCACATTTGTCAACAATATATTCACAATGCGGTATCCCAGTTAACTTAGAATCTAGCACGAGCCCTAAAAATTTAGTATGTGTTTTGACAGGAATGGCTACTCCATTGTATGGTACAACTATAGGTGGGGGCGTACGCTGTCTAGTGAACAAAAGTGTACAACTCTTGGACACCGACAGCTCTAGGCCATTATCGTCCAGCCATATTTTGAGGTTGTTAAGGGTATTTATTAGTGATGAACAAGCAGTGTTGACGCATTTGTGTGAACTATAAATGGCAATATCATCAGCATATTGTAAAATAGTAGATGTTCCGTTTAATGCTCTTTCTAGATCATAGGTATAAACATTGTATAGGATTGGGCTGAGCACAGAGCCTTGCGGGAGGCCCTTCCAAAGTATCCTACTTGACGAGTCCAATTTAATCAAACGTCCAGATATCAAATTTAGTATAAAATTTGTCATATGTGAAGGGAAATGTAATAATTGTAGTTTCTTTCTTAAAATCGGCAAACTGACATTATCATAAGCTGATTTTATGTCCAAGAACGCAGCTACAACAGATTTTTTATTTGAGAACGCCAGTCTTATATCTGATATTAATATGCCAATGCTATCTAAAGTGCTATGACATTTTCGGAATCCATATTGCGAACCAGCAAGTAAATTTCGGCTCTCTAGAAACCATTCCAATCTGTTTTTAACTAGATGTTCAGTTATTTTTGTAATCACAGGAGACAGAGCAATGGGACGATACGATGAAACTACCGACGGACTTTTGTATGGTTTTAAAACAGGCAACACTATCTGTGACTTCCATGCCAACGGGACGTCACCTGTCAAAATTACGGAATTGATAACCTTCAAATAATATTTCAAGCTATTTTCCCCAAGATTGGAGAAAAAGGAATAGGGTATTCCATCTTCGCCAGGGGCTGAGTCCTGGACTGAAGAAAGAACACCTTGAAGCTCGCTGAGGGTAAAAGGAGAATTCAGGAAGGAGTCGTTTCTGCTACCTAACAACTGATGTGGATTATTTAACAGATTGGTTAATTCTTGTTCTGGAACGAAAGAGGGGGCCAAGTTATTCAAAAACTCGTTGGACATGGAAGATGGGAGTGTGCTGAAATTGGTGTCAGAAATGCCTAATCGGAAACGCTTAATATTCGTCCACATCACTGAGGACGGTGTTCTTGGAGAAATTGTGGTGCAGTACTGTCTCCATGATGAAAATCTTTTTTCTCTAAACAATTTCTTAGTGTCAGCTATTAAACCTAATAAATTATGGAAATTTTCATCAGTCATACTTGTGTTGTAATTTAACTCGGCCTCTTTCCTCTTTTTGATTGCATCTGTACATTCACTGTCCCACCATGGTGGAGAAGGTGGTTTTCCATTAGAAGAATTTTTGATAGGAAAAGAGAAATCAGCTGCTTCTAACATTAATTTAGTCAGTGCTGTAGAACATTGCTGATTATCACAAGTCATAGTGTCAGGTAAAAGTTGAAGATTATTTTCAACATGATCCCTGTACTGAACCCAATTTTCTGAGATTATTCTATATTTCATACGAGGTTTAGAAGGCTGGCTTTTATGTTTCTTACCAGGGAAGGTTATAAGGATTGGATAATGATCGCTACCAAAAGTGGAAGAGAGGGTTTGCCAAGAAATTGAAGATGCTAGGGTTGAAGTGATAATAGAAAGGTCAATGGCACTGAGGTTTTCAGTAGGACCTGTGCGACGTGTTGGTACCCCTGTGTTTAATATACAAAGATTGTGTTGATCTAACAACTGTATTAGTTCTTCCCCATTTGAACTGGATATAGAACTACCCCACGATCTGTGCTGAGTATTAAAATCACCCAATATTAAGAATGGTTTTGGCAGTAAATTTATAATGTTATTTAATTCCTGAAATATTTGTGGTGAAGGATATGGAATATATATAGATACAATACAGATATCAACAATAAAAGCTGCAACAATAGAAAATTCAGTATGTTGCGGAAGAAGGAAAGGTTTTATATACAAATTTTTTTTGATGAGTAGGGCAGCTCCGCCATACCCATCACTTCTATCTTCACGAAGACAGGAATAACCACTTACTTTAAAGACAGAGCCAGGCCTAAGCCAAGTCTCTGCCAAAGCAATTACAGATGGTTCATATTTATTGATTAAATGACTAACTTCAGACTTTTTACTAACCACACTTCGGCAGTTCCACTGCACCACCACATGTGGGTGGCGCAGTGGAACCGCCGAAGCGTGATTACAGTTGGTCACCATTTGATGGTGTAAATCCATTATGGATTTGGATAATTTTTTTCAATATTTCGATCATGGGGGCTGCGTTGTTCGGTTTGATGATGGTGGACTGAGAAAGAGTATTAATTAAACTCATAATGAGTTCAGTCAAGGACTGTTCCTCATTATTAGAGGAAATGGATGTTAAAGCACATCCATTAGCTGGATGTGGCATATCATATTCTTTTATTAGTTCTGTATGAGCTGCACGGTCATATCCCTTTGGGGACTGACCTGGGGAATGTTTCCTTACTAACACATGTTTTTTGTATGAAACATTGTTTGAGGATGGAGGGGGCATATTGGGGCGGGCTATTGAAGGGGTTGGTCGGCTGCTGGTAATAACTTCTGCATATGACTTTGAAATAGGGGGATGGACTTTGGATGCTTCTAAATATGATATGCAACACTCGGCCATGGATTGCTTTATACGTTTTTGTCTATCAAATTCTGGGCAGCATTTGCTAGTAGCAAAATGAGACCCAGAGCAAAGGCAACACGATGCACTGTCTTCTTCAATGTTACAGCTGTCAGCAGTGTGGTCTTGACCACACTTATAGCAACGAGGCTTGGACCTACACTGTACTTTGGTATGGCCAAAGCGGCAACAACTGTAACATTGGATAGTTGGGTATGTGTAAAGTTCAACTGGTAATGAATTATAGCACATAAATATTCTTTTAGGTAATACCTGACCATCAAATGTGACAACAACTGTCTGTGAAGGTTTCCATGTAGGGGTTCCCCTTTCTGTTGTTTTGTAGTTTAATCGTCTAATCTTTAAAATCTTTCCACAGCCTATAGGTACGGATATATTTTCAGCTACCTCTTCAGGGGACCATTCAGCTGGCACTCCTCGTACGAGGCCCATACGAATAATGTTAAAAGTGGGTATGAACGCTTTTAACTTGTTTTTAATAAGACTTTCATGGCTCAAGAAGGCATTAGCATTGTCAAAATTAGTAAAGGCTAGGGAAATTCTGTTTCGTCCTATTCTTTTTAAGCTGCCATTTACAATGTTGCTAAAATATTGTTTTTGGAGGAATTTTCCAAAGGCGATAGGGTGCAGGGTAACATTGTCGTCTGGGCTAGTCTGCTCTCTCTGGACATGAACAATGAAGGGAGCTACATCCGTGGGTTCATACATAGTTCTACCTATTGTAGCACGTGGCTCAGTGATATCACTGGGTTTATTGGTCATTAATTCAATATTGTCTTTTTTGGGAGTCAAGTCTGAGATTGGGTTACTTTTATTACTAATAATTGGTGTAGTAGCTTTTTCATTTATTGTAACGATAGAGTCGCAGGTGCAATCCGTACTTTTGGGCTCGGAAGTTGAATTGCGCCTCCGCCTGCGCTTATTGCAGTGCTTGCATAACTTACTCGTACGGCTACGTTTAACTGGACGACCAGGAACGGACTTCCAGGAGCCATCAGTCTCCATGCCTGACTCGTTGGACATTATAGTGACAAAACATGCCGCTGCTGGAGCAACCGAGCCCCCCGGATCAGGGGGCTCCTCCATCCCGAAAAAAAAAACCAGAAGGACTTACCGAAAGTTATTTACACTTATATAAATATAATAAATAGAAAATAAACTACTATTATTTACAAATTTACACTCTCCACTCTCTTTGACCACTATATAAGCTAAAAAATAAATTAGAAAAATTTTACGCGCCCGCCAAGTTTTACGTTTCCCGCGCTTTTTTTCAACTTCTGTCACTTCTGTCAGAGAGTGAGTGAGTAATCAAAATCAGCTGACTGACGCTTCTAATCTTATCGTTGGTTGTTTGTTAGTTGTTTGGCGCGTAAAAAAATGGGGAATGAATATTTTAATACGAACCTAAAAATGTAAATGGTTTGAAGCCTTGCGCTGATTTTAGGACTACTTTACTTACCTACTTCATTCCTTGTTAACATACTATACAATGCTCCTTGAGTTTAGTGTTATGTGATTATTGTAGGTAGGTAGGTACCTAACCTACTGCATTGCCACAGGTAAAATGGACTCAGAAAATCGAGTTGTAGTTCTTATCGATATGGACTGCTTCTACTGCCAAGTTGAGGAGAAACTGAACCCAGAATTAGCAGGAGAGCCTATTGCCGTAGTGCAATACAATCCTTGGAAAGGTGGCGGGTAGGTTTGCCACACAAAAATGTTATTCAATTCTCCACCTGCCTGCTACTCTTAAGTAATAAACTTTATGTTCTTGCCAGGATCATAGCTGTGAATTACGTAGCTAGAGCGATGGGAGTAACTAGGCACATGAGAGGAGATGAGGCCAAAGCCAAATGTCCACAGATAAAATTGCCCTCTGTGCCTTGTTCTCGAGGAAAAGCTGATATTACCAAGTAAGGCTCATATTATACCTACTTCAAAATTACAAAGATGAAACTTTTTCATTTCAACCAGAGTGATACATTCCATTACATCTTCCAGGTATAGAGATGCTGGTAAAGATGTGGCTAGAATCTTACAGAAGTTCACACCTCTATTGGAAAGAGCATCCATTGATGAAGCATACTTAGACATCACTGCTCCAGTAAAATTATACACCTAATTTTCTTTGAAGTGTTTTTATGAAGGCTTTATATAATTTACTTTTCTTTCATTAGGTACAAAAAAGGCTAAACTCCTTGAATATGCACACAATCTCTGTAGACGCAGTGCCCAATACTTACGCACTTGGCTATGAGTGTGTTCAGGAGTTTATAGCTGATGTTCACAACTGTGGCTCGGACTCCATAGAGTTTGATTATGAACATGCTAAACGACTTCTAGTAGGAGCCGTTATTGTAAGTGAGATTAGAGCAGCTGTATATGAGGAAACTGGTACTTAAACACTTTATATTGTATTACTACTAAGTATGACCTTTCATTAGTTTTCCATTGTTAAATAGAACTTGCTCATAAAATTGTAAGAATATGCATAGCAAGATTACAAAGTTAAGTGCAAGTTGTCCTTACCAGGATGAATTTAGACATTTTCCAATAAAAACCATCACCATTCCATCAGGATGCATTATTTTATTTTCAGGTTACAGTTGTTCAGCTGGCATAGCTCACAATAAGATTCTAGCTAAACTTGTATGTGGTATGAACAAACCTAACAAGCAAACCATATTACCCAAGCATTCCATCGATATATTATATAAGTATGTTCTATGAGTATTCATGAGTAAGAATTTATTGCATTGCATATATTCAACTTGAAAAATTACAAATTTCAGGACCCTCCCATTAAAGAAAGTTAAGCATTTAGGAGGAAAGTTTGGTTGCACCGTTTCACAAATCTTAAACATCACCACAATGGCAGAGCTTCAGACATTTTCTGAGAAAGAACTGCAGAACAAGATTGATGAGAAAAATGGGTAAGATATGAGTTCACATAATTTTATATGCACATAATAAACATGATAAAATTATTTTCAATAATTTACAGAACATGGCTTTACAATATAGCCAGGGGAGTAGACTTGGACCCTGTGCAAGCAAGGTTCAATCCAAAGAGCATCGGTTGCTGCAAACAGTTCAGAGGCAAAGCAGCCCTTATAGATTTGGAGAGTGTAAGAAAGTGGTTGAAAGATCTAGGTGACGAAATAGAAGACAGATTAGAGAAGGATGCATTAGAAAGCAATAGGACACCCAAACAAATGGTAGTCAGTTATTCTACCAGACTCGGTGATGGAAGGGACTCAAGCAGTTCAAGATCTTACAACTTCACGGCAGAAGATGAACTAACAGGGGATATGTTTTCCAGTAAAGCTTTTGAGTTGTTGATGGAGAGTACTGAAGGTGCCCGGCCTAAAGGTATTCTTGACTGCAAAATGTTAGTTTACTTTTATACCCTATCTAAAGTATTAAACTTATGAACACAATGTTATTTAATGTTTCAGGAGAAAGCAATAGAAGATTAAAGGCTCCCATTGAGTTTCTAGGAATAAGTGTTGGAAAGTTTCAAGATCACACAGAGGATAAGAAAAGTAGGAAAATTAAAGACTACTTCAGTGCTGACTCGTCAAAAACAGCAATTGTAAAGCCAAAAGACATTGCGAAACAAAACATAAGTAAAAAAAATAGCAATGAAAATAATGGCAAAGAGTACATTTTGCAGAAATTCTTTCAAGTTTCTGCAAAGGATAAAGATGAAAAAGTAATAGTAGAATCTGTTGAAGCTGTCAGTAATCCCCCAGTGCTGGAATCAAATTTAGACCAACAAGAGTCATTCTTTGCTAAGATATTGAATAAAAAGCTTGACTCTGATGCTAACAGCATTGATTCAGATATATCACATTTCAATAAAACTGCAAAACCAAACACCCCTGTTTGTGCAGTGATAGATTGTGGAGAAGACAGTGTTGACACTGAATACTCTGGATCAACAATTAATATGGAAATAAACAAAAGTATTGCTCTATTTGAAGAGGATCCCAAAGAAGTCATTAGAATTGCTAACGTAAGGCAATTGCTCAACAACTCCACAAAAAACCCAGAACATATACAAGAGATGTCATCAGATTCAGAGGAAGTTCCTGTAGTATGTGATAATAACAATCAAGAAAATGACAATCTAGGGCAAGCCAAAGATGAAATGGAAACCTTTAATTGTTCTGAATGTGGCAGGGCAATACAAATTGATATGGTGGAAATGCATGCAGACTATCATCTTGCATTAAAACTCCGAGATGAAGAAAGAAAAGGAAACAGGCTGGTACAAAAGAAAATCAGAGAACATAAATTAGATCAAGATAAAACCATAGGAAAGCGTGACAAACAAAGTAAATTAACTGCTCATGAGCACAAAAAGAAAATTAAATCCTCAGAACAAAGCACAAAAATTGATAGGGCATGTATGACAAACTTTCTGGTCAAAGTAGATGTCACAATCCCTACTGATACTTGCTCAGAATGTGGTAAAAAAGTACCTGTAGAAAAGTTCTCTGAACATTTAGATTTCCATGAGGCTCAAAAGTTGAGCAAAGAATTAAATAAGAAACCCACCCTGCTCACAGGGAGTGCAAAAAGGAAGAGAAAATCTGCCTCACCTGTAAAAAAGCTGAAGACACCCAACTGTAAATCTATAAATTCATTTTTTAAGTAGATTAATTTTTTACTATTTACATTAGAACTCAGAGGAAATAAAAATACTATTGTAAGAAAAGAACTGAATGCAAAATGAGTTGATTTTTTTATTTATTGTCTCTATTGAAATTGCAAGCTTAAAATCGGCGTAATTTAATTCATTAGGTACTATAATATGTTTTGATTTAATACAGTGGGTTGAACAGATAAATGATTTAAAGACAGCAGTGTTTTTTCAAAATGTATTAGTTACAATTTATACATTGTAGATCTCGGCTGTGAACTTCCTCCAGGCATCAAGGGGTCCATGCATGGGGCGGAACTTGACGTTGCAGCCATCGTAGGCGAAGCGGCCGTCATCACGCAACTTCTCATACTCGTCACGCTCGTACCTCGTGAAGCCCCATTTCTTAGAGACATAGATCTGAAATGACAATGGTTTTGTTAAAACTGATTCAACCGTTCACCCTATGTAAGTCCCTGCCTAGAATATTAATAAACCTATTGTTATGGTCAGTCGTGTTATCGCAACTCCTGTATGGGGAGGGTTGAAGGGCAACATGCAGCATTAGGTGCAGACAAAACACATTACTGGCAAGTTACTGGAAACAGTTACTGGCAAGAAATTAAAACAGAAAGTATATCAACAGATATACTCCAAAACAGAGAAAGAAACATGACCAACTTATTTAGTTATGGTTAAAATTAAAACCCTTTGAGTAACCAATGCTGAACACAATAGATGTTTATTTAATTGTTACATGGTTTGTACATACCAGTGCTGTGGTGATAAAAAAGTGCAAAACAGAAGAACCAAAATAAACCTACCTTCTGGCGACCAGGGAACTTGAACTTGGCACGACGCAGAGCCTCGATGACCTGCGCCTTCCAGCGGTCACTAGAGCGCACAGACATGATGGGCTGTCCAATGCGCACACGGGCCACAGTACCCTGAGGCTTGCCGAAGGCACCACGCATCCCAGTCTGGAGCCTGGAAGTTCATTTCATCTCATTAGTTAAAATTACAACCTAGCAATCGTCTTTCTGTACACCTTCAAGGCTGTAAAGTAATCAAGACTTGGTATAGGTTATTTGTTTAACTAATTTTTCACTATTTCACTTGGACAATAATAATTATATGAGAACTTTGTGCCTCTAAAATAACATCTCAGGAAATTATTTTCACAAGAGATTTTAATCACTATAAGTCACAATCATAACAGAGTTGATTTCTGTTTCAACATGATTTGCAAAAGCAATGAAAATAATTTGCTAAAAGGTCACTTCACTGGATGAATTATATATTATAGCAAAAAGATTAACTTAGATTAGTGTAAGTTTGTATAGGTAGGTATGTACCTACATTATTATCATTATTTAATTCTTCAACTTCAAGTATTGAATTATGGCTTCTGTGGGATTGCCACAAATTAGCCAGTGTTGCATGGATTGAGTAATCGTCACTAAACAGAAACTAATTAAACTTAATGCTTGAAACAGTAAAATTGTATCTCCCATAGATATTTTAAACATATAAACTTGTGGCATCCCCCGCACAAGCCACTCAAAAAGAAATTGAAGTTCACATTGTACCACAATATAGTCCCAAAAAGTAAGTGACAATAACCATTCACTAGGATCTGAAATAGGCATATTTTAGTGATCATCACTGACCATTCCAGTTGTTGCTATAAACATACTGTTTATAGGTTCTTCATTAATTTGAAGTAAATTTTAGAGTAAGCACATCTCAACCTACATTATAATCTTTAGCAAAACACGACATAAATAAGCTCACGACTTACCTATCAGCTCCAGCGCACGATAACATTTTGTTGATGCGGATGACATGGAATGGGTGCAACCTCATGCGGATGTGGAACTGATCTTTGCCGCAGTTCTTCACGAGGTACTTGTTGCAGCAGATACGGCCTGCCTCGAGAGCCTCCGAGCTCAGCTGCTCGTACTCGTCAGACACCAAGTGGACACATAGCGGGAAGTCGTCCACTGTCGCCTTCTTTTTACCCAAGTCGAAGATACGGATCTTTGGGTCAGGCACACCACGGCAGAACCGTGACTTCGGGTACGGTTTGTTTTTACAGTACCGATAGCTGAAACACATATAATTTTATGAAAATAATCCTACAAAACATCGAAATGTATGAAAATATAGGTTGTAAAATATTTACCATCTCGCTGGTCGGCGCCCCATTGTGATCTGAAATATATGAAAAAACCAACTTAGTAGAGTGCAAGAACGAGCGCGCTTAAATATTACAACCAATTAAATAGCACTTTACACGATTTAAACAGATATAAATACGAAAATGTCGATATGCACCTTCACAAAGTGACACCACAACCTCGAAAAGAATTTGACAGGTCCACTGGAGCAGTGTTGCCGGCAGTCAAACAAGAAAAGTCCGAAACTGTGAAAATGAAAAAGTCCGAACCGACCGAAAAAGGTTCTGGCCACAGAATAAAAAAACTCGGCCAAGTGCGAGTTGGGCTTGCGCACAAAGTGTACCGTATCATATTCGTTACAAAAACACATTTGTTCTATGGAAGACCCTTAAATTTATTCTGTTTTTTAGTAATTATTGTTATAGTGGCAACAGAAATACATTATATTATGTGAAAATGTCAACTGTCTAACAATCACGGTTCATATCACACAGCCTGGTGACAGATGGACAGATAGACAGACAGATGAACGGACAACAGCGCCTTAGTAATAAGGTCCCGTTGTACCCTTTGCGTACGGAACCTTAAAAAGACTCGTGCAATAGGAACATTTATCTTCTCGTGTAACCATCTATAATACGTTGCAGTAAGTTTGTGTCACCGATTTCAGCTACATTCCGTTCATACCTCATTTTCACACAGGGACTTACTTACTGAAAAAAAAAATATGACGCGCAACACTGCATAACTTTCTATCGAATCAATCAATCGAATGGAGTTTTGGCGGGAATCCCGATAGTGAGACGTTGTTGGTTTTGTATTATTTTCTATATTTCAATAACTTGTGTTTCTTCGAGTGTTAATGTGTAATGTTGGTGGAATATTAATCATTAACTGTTCGTGCACGAAAGTGCACGTGTAAGTATTCATTAAGTGCACGAGTGTAGGCGAATGATATAAACTCAAAAAACGTGTCATTTCGCATTTTTTCCAAAACACCCAGGAAGTTTCAGTAAAGCATCCACTACTTTACTGAATCGTGACTTTGACGATGTAAATAATTGACTTGACTACTTGACCACGATTGCTATAACATTGATGTGACTTTCTTAATGTGAAATTAAGAAATACTTAAAATAAAATACTTGACACTGGCTATATGCACAAACGTGCGAAGCCATAACTAAAAAAAAATGGCTATGATCAAAATATACACAATTCATGCGAAGCCAAAACATGAAAATAGAAACTGAGTGACTGTTGACAGTCACACATTTTGTATTTGTCAAGTTAAAATGTCAATGTCAAATAAAAAAACAATGTCAATTCAAGTCAATCAACAATCAATACGAGCGAGATGTAGTACCTACCTAGTGCGAGCGTAGCGTTTGTATTCTCTTTGGAGACGAGAAGAGAGAGAAGCGAGTTTTACGACTCGATCGAGTAGAAAATTAGTAAACGAGATATTTTTCATGTTTTGGTTCGCAAATTGTATAGCAATATAAACAAGAGCTTTAAAATGGGTGCCCTCACCAGTCGTCAGCACGCTGGAGTGGAAGAGGCCGACGTAGTCTCCAATCACGCCTACAAATACCCACCTCGCTCAGGCAAGTAAAAGTACGACTATGACCCTACAATAATGAATGTATCATATTTTGCAAATAACGCTTTTATTTGCCACGTGAAAATGACATCTATACTAGGTACTTTGTATTATAATAAGTAGGTACTGACTTGTACTTCAAGCGCCTGCTGCTCCGTAACAGTTATACCTAGGCCCTCTGGGCTATATATAACATTCATTTTCATCAATAAAATAATAATAAGGTGACATTTTGCCCACTATCTCATCTACACAATAACCATTATCTAGGAAAACATACTCTCAACCACTGTTATTTTTGTATCTACAAGTCAATTTACCCAGCCATTTTTAATTGAACAGGGAACTACTTTGGGAGTCACTTCATAATGGGTGGAGAGAGGTTTGACACCCCTCAGCCAGAGGCATACCTGTTTGGAGAAAATGCTGATCTAAACTTCCTCGGCAGCCGTCCGACACCTGTGAGTGATTTGCCAGTTATAAATATATCAGTACCTACTTATTACTTAGATAGCATCTTAACTTTAGATACTTAATAATGCTGATAGATATTATACTTTAAATAAATAAGTAAATGAGTGATGTTGCAATGTTCATGTAAAATGCTGTGTTTTTCTATGACACAGGATATAAGTGACCTACCTAGTTACTATTGTAAGATATTCTTCTCATTGATGAATTTCAATAGGTTGATGAATGCTTACAAATTATATTCATGGGTTAGTGTGATTTGGTCATAGTTGAATTTGGCCACATGTAAAAACCAGTACAGGTGCCAAGCCACCTACAGCTTAACACAAAGGTCCCTGGTTTTTATGTCCATGTTAGGCAATAAATTTTATTATTTATTAGATGGAAATAGAGATATACAATGTGTCTGGTCACCGGTGTCGGAGACTTAAGGGGGGTTAAATATGGGGATTTTTATCGACAAATCACTATCTCGATTTTCTCTTGGCTTCTCCATACTAAAATGGCAGCCATTTTGTTTTTTTTACTTTGCAGCTCAGACGCCTACACTGATTTAATCATTGCTATCGATGTAGACGTCTTAGGAAGACGAAAGAGGTATCATTTGAAAGCTAACAATGAAGACAATCAATTTATGATACATTTTGTTCAATATCTTTTTCACAAAATAAAATAACAATATTAACAAAATAAAAATCGTATTTATTTATTGCATTTTTTTTAGTTTTTTAAATTTTTTATGAAAACTAACCTGTCAAGCTATTTTTTTTAAATTTTATTATCATAGTACAAGATATTTCCATTAAAATAAATCTTACATCAAGGTCCTAAGTTAAATATTTTCGAAGCTATGATGGTTTAAATATGACCCTTAAAAACTCTATTAATAGCACACGTCAAACAATAGACTCAAGACCCCACATTCAATTGGCGTGTCGTAGGACAGGCAGCTGTTCTTTGACAACATGTTAGAAAGAGACATGTATAGGGTGTGAATGAGACAAAATTGGGGCTCTACTCAGGTCAGGATACAATTACAGGTAGTCGTCCCTCGCCTAGCGTTGTGATTACATTCTTATCTGCCGAAGTACTGTGCGTTGCTATTTTCTAACCTTTGCTTTGTGTTTTGGACTCGTTTTGTTATTTTAGTTAACTTTCGTTAACTGAAATGGAAGAGCGTCGTTTTTCAAGCCGCGACGTGGCCAACATCCATAGCGATGATTGCTTGGCCGCCGCGTTCCCCGGATTTGACACCCCTAGATTATTTTTTATGGGGCACAATAAAGCAGAAAGTGTACGTTAACGTGCCCAACACAAGAGAAGAACTAATTGAAAAAATATTACAAGTCGGGGATGTAATGAGGGCGGACAAAGCCATGATAAAAAGAGCTACACAACATGTGTCAATTAGGGCAACTGCTTGTCTACAACAAAACGGAGGACATTTTGAATCGTGGCTGTAGTACCTAGTTTAGATGGTATTAAATTAATAAATGATAATTAATGTTTTTACTTTGTTCTTTTCTTGCCTTTTCCCATCCCAATCATCATAGCTTTGACGTGTGCTATTAATAGAGTTTTAAGGGTCATATTTAAACCATCATAGCTTCGAAAATATTTAACTTAGGACCTTGATGTAAGATTTATTTTAATGGAAATATCTTGTACTATGGTAATACAATTAAAAAAAAATAGCTTGACAGGTTAGTTTTCATAAAAAATTTAAAAAACTAAAAAAATGCAATAAATAAATACGATTTTTATTTTGTTAATATTGTTATGTTATTTTGTGAAAAAGATATTGAATAAAATGTATCATAAATTGATTGTCTTCATTGTTAGCTTTCAAATGATACCTCTTTCGTCTTCCTAAGACGTCTACATCGATAGCAATGATTAAATCAGTGTAGGCGTCTGAGCTGCGAAGTAAAAAAACAAAATGGCTGCCATTTTAGTATGGAGAGGCCAAGAGAAAATCGAGATAGTGATTTGTCGATAAAAATCCTCATATTTAACCCCCCTTAAGTCTCCGACACCGGTGACCAGACACATTGTATATAAGCACATATTTAATAAACTGCAATTAAGCTAAGCTTAGAGTTAGTAAAAATGGGCCAACCAGTATAACTATAATGAAATTTACAATATCACAATGAGATGTTTTATGTCCATTTTCAGTTTCCCTACCCTCCGCCACAATCAAATGAGCCAACAAAAACATTGAAAAGTCTAGTAAACATTCGCAAGGAGTCCTTGCGCTTCGTCCGATGCCCGGAGCCAGTCGGCAAGCTCGCAGACTCCAACAAAATTGGGGACGGGGTGTTAAAATCTGGTGACGGCAATGCCAAAGGGACTTATTACAACATTGAGTTTACTTTTGACTGTGATAGCCGATGCGCCATTACTATATTCTATTTCTGCACAGAGGAAGTGACACCCACTGGAGTTGTGTAAGTGAATTTGCACTTAGTAACATTTATTATCAGCATCTAGACTTTATGTGTGGGTGTAATGGAATTTTAAATATATTTTCACTTACTTCTAGACGTCTAAATTATTGTAACTTCTGCAGACTGTAACATAGGCAGAATGATCCAAACTCAAGGCTTTTGTTGCGGCAAACTGTATATTTAATAAACATGTATTGGTAAATATTGTGATGAATATACGTTTTACTATAACCCCCATAGATACTACCCACGTGACCCCACCATGAGCTCCCAGACGTACCACTACAAGAGAGGTGCAAACCAGCAGTTCTGCCAGATATCTCACGTCATAGATCCCTCCAAGTATCCAGAGGAAGACCTCACCTATAACGCAGATAGAGAGATCATACCTATCGCCATTTACTGTGTCATTGACGAAGGTCAAGAAGGTGAGCCTCATGGGTGACCAGATCGTGAAAAACCAAAAAAAGCAATTTATTGATTGGGCATTTTTATGTCTTTTTATCATGCGTATTTTTTTTATGTTTACAATATTTGGTGCCGAAACCAGGATTAAGTTTTAAATCACAAGTTGACAAAAACTAAACATGATATTGTTTTACAGAAATAAGACAGTCGCACACTACAGTGGCGGTGATGGAGAGACACTCGGACGGTACATACGTGTTGAAAGCTCTGAAACAGAAACTGTTCGTCGACGGCCTCTGTTATCTGTTGCAGGAGATCTATGGCATTGAAAATAAAAGTTTAGACACGAAGGTAAATGCAATTTTTAATTGTTCGTCTATCGATGGACGAATATCTCCGATCTCACCCGGTGTGCCCGTCCCCTGTGCAGCCGACGTCGGACGAGGAGACGGAGGACGGCGGCTCGGAGTGCGTGATCTGCATGTGCGACGTGCGCGACACGCTGATCCTGCCGTGCCGCCACCTGTGCCTGTGTAACTCCTGCGCCGACTCGCTGCGCTACCAGGCCAACAACTGCCCCATCTGCCGCGCCCCCTTCCGCGCGCTGCTGCAGATCCGCGCCCTGCAGCGCCGCGCCGCGCCCGCCGCCGCAGCCCCGGCCGCCGCCGCCGCCGCCGCCGACCGCACCACGCCAGATGTAACTATTATTTCCTATCATAAGATTTAAAATAAATGATACCGTCCGACGTCAAAACCAACCGAAAGGCACTAAAAGCTACAAATAACTATACTTAGGTACATTGAAAGTGTCATTAAGTGTTACCTACTGATAAAGAGTCTGTGCCACTCCACAGGTGTAATCTTTGACGAGAGTTGAACGCTAACGAAATTTGATGGGTACAAGTGCAGTCTATAGTCAGGCATAGCCATATAATATTAGAATACAGAGTCCGTTATTGCTTGTGTACATTCCAGGGCAGCATGGAGAACATCCCCGCGGGCTACGAGCCGGTGTCGCTGATCGAGGCGCTGAACGGGCCGCACGCCCCGCCCTCCGCGCCGCGCCTGCACCCCGCCATCGCCAGCCCCGACACCGACACCGCCTCGCAGGTGCGCAGGACACGAGCCCATAATATAGACTAGACAAACATCTTAAATAAGTGCACTGAATCAGTATACCCGCATCAGCTAAAAGCAGCTAGTGTATAAATAATAATATTGACCCTATATTATGAGCGTTAAAAACAAAAATCAAATATCTCGATTTCCCCCATTTAGTTTGTTCCACGGGTGTGCTTTCAGGCGATGCTCGAAATGGAGACGCGCCGGAGCTCTGCACACGGTTTATTTGTTTACGGCGTGATGTTTCTTGAATTCAAATTGAGATTAAAATGAGGGCGAGTCACGCTTAGGCACTTTTTAGGGTTTCATACGCAAAGGGTACAACGGACCCTATTATTAAGGCTCCGCTGTCCGTCCGTGATTTTTTGCCATTTTTGTAGTAGTACGGAACCCTTCGTGGGCGAGTCCGTCTCACATTTGGCCGGTTTTATTACATTCCGACGCCACCGGTGTGGAGCAGGAGAGAGCGAAGTATAACTCGATAAAAAGCGATTGAATAGATCGATCGGTTAAGAAGTTTCACTTGTATCAAGTGTAGGTACGGTGCTGAGCGCGTCATCCTAACGTGACCCTCTCGTGCAGGCCGCGGAGATCCTGAACCGCTGCAACCTGGAGCGCAGTTCCTCCACCAGCCTCGGCAGCGCCGGCTCCCGCAAGCGCGCCGGCTCCCGCGACGACCTCAAGGCGGCCCGGGAGCGCCCCGCGCACTCCATCACGCCAGAGGTACGCCTCCGCCTCTCGCACTAGGGCTCCAGACCTCTATAGCACCGGCAACCTCCTCAGAACTAGCTACCGGATAAGCATAGCCTCCTTTGATAAACGGTATCTCTATTGTACTGACCTCCATAGTTGAGATGGACTGTAACCTCCATGCCCGGTTTCTGAACCCCTAGGTAGCTAAGTTTGATTAACCGAGTGATGTATTGCTGTCTTTGTAATTTTTTTAGTGCCGGATAGAGACAAAGACAAGCATCGCTCAGTGAACACGGACATGAATAGCAGATAATGATACATGTGGGTGGCACTACTGCTTTAATGCTATGGCTTTCCTTTAATGAAATCAAGAAATACTTAATAAATAAAAATATTATAATATTAGACACTGACTAAATGCATAAACCATACGAAGCCATAACTAAAACAACAAAAAAAACATGTGGTGTTCCAGTTCCGCATGTCGGTGCTGCTGGCGCGGGAGGAGGCGGCGCGGCGCGCGGAGGAGAAGGCGGCGCCCACCAGCCCGCTGCTGCACAAGCTGCTCAACGGTGACGTCACTAAGGTACCCTACCCACTAGCCAAGCCACTGCCCGGCCACCGAGGCTCATGGCGAACGTAGCTCCGCTGCCTGGCGATAGATGGCGGTATTTTAAATCTTTGCCGGCGTAAGAGTTGGGACATCTTTCATCCTCGACCTTTTTTGTTCATATGATACTGAACTTTTTATTGTTGGTATTCAAGATTGGATCGATAGTTCGGAAGTTATTGACGGAGAAACAACATACGAACACAAATAGGTCTCCGAGTTCATTTCGAGTGCCCTAATAATTTGTAGGACCTCAATGATCCCAGCATTCACTAGGCACGGGGAATCTCAGGTACGGGTCGGGATGCGTAATTTATTAGAATCTCCTCTTCAATGTTTGCAGTCGAACCTCAGTATCCACTCGCTGGACTTCAAGCCGGACACGGGCTCCGTGTTCGACGCGTCCGGCTCGGAGGAGGAAACGGCGGGGCGGGAGGGGAGGGAGGGGCGCGGGGAGCTGGGGGCGGAGCCCGAGCCCGAGCCCGACAGCGACGCCGAGAGGCTCTCGCCGCTGCTCACGCAAGCGCCGCCTAACGGGGTGAGATATACTATTACATACAAATTAAACAAAGACTCCTTTGCACCGGCGATGCCTCTGGTGGTGCCCATGTCCATAGACCACAGTGACCACTTACCATGACTTACTTATCAGGTGGGCCCGCACGCTCGCGTGTAACCAATTTTATAATGAGAAAACCAATATGGTCTTGCGACTTTTTCTGTTATTTTATTCTCTTGGCCATTATAATATCCCTTCTCTGGAAGCGATCGTAAACTTTGTAACTGGATGGATATGGTATCAAAACTTTTTGCAAGTGATTTTATAGTCCACAAAAGAAACTTTAGCAAATGTCTAATAATGACCGGTAGATCATAAAGACCGTGTCATCTTGCGCGCGCTCGCCGCCGCTCGTGGCGGACGCGGAGGCGGAGGCGGGCGCGGGCGCGGACGCGGACGCGGAGGCGGGCGCGCTGCGGCTGTCGGCGCCGCACCTCGCGCACATCGACGACACCGACACCGACGAGCCCGACCAACGCGACTGTCAGTACTCACCTTTATAACAAACCTAATGCGGATATAATAACGTACATATATAATGTACACGTAAGAATCAGGCGTTACTTATCCCAAGTGACCAAGTTATATAATTCCGTTCAGCCATTCCGTTCACAGCGGAGTAAAAACAAACATACTTACACGCACCTACATTGGAGACATTTGGGAATGCCTAAATCCTGACTTAAAAATATGGTACTTAAAATTTTCATCTGTTTGTTTGTTGAATTCCAATAAACATCTTGAATTCGAACCTTAAACTTACATCTCATACTAAAGAGGTATTGGCCCTCACATTTGCCCTCTTTGTAAACTCTTCCCGGCATAAGCCTCGCGGCTCGGCTAGAGGTGTACACTACAGACTTGGTACAGGTAGACATGTACACTACAGACAGGCCTCTCACTCCATGTACATTGTTGATTGTACATACTTGTGCGGGATAAGCTGCAAGGCAGCCGGCAGCCTTTCTTCATACATTTTCATTGGGTTCTCATCTCACCACGAGCCCGCAGCTACAAAGCAAAAGTTACTTAACGCTCGCAAGCTAAGGTGCATTTTCGTTCGTAGCGGCTAGCGAAACAAAAGAGTAACCAATTACAGCAGGTGGTATTGATAATTCTGTATTGAGTGATTTATCTGTTACGAAGTAACTATTTAATCATCTGTGCTACTTGCGTAAGTTTACGTAATAGAGATAGTACGACAAGGTCACTTTGATTTTTATCGATATTTGCTGACATCGATTCGCAGTCAGAATCATTCGCTCTCTGTAGCAAAGAGGCAATCACTATCGGCACGAGAATGGTTCAATTGTTTTATTGAATCACTTTCGTAATACCTACTTTTCATTATACGCTCAGAAAATATTTATTTCGGTCATTCAGCTTGTTTGCGATAAATTGCGTTTTAGCTACATATTCATCGATATTTAGCTATTTATTAATAAGAATTTGTTGTTCTAAAAATTATAATCAAAATCATTTTTAAAACCAATAAACGCCTACAAATTGCCGAGGTATCGTAACTGCCTGATACTGGAGCAAAATATTGAAAAGTCAATTTTGCGAGTAAGTACTAAGCTGTAAAATCATTGATATAATTATAAATGTAAACTATGTAAACAAATAAACCTACGGAAAGTTACATAGGTACCGTTGTCAGAACAAAAACAAAGACCGAAATAGAAGAACAAAATGAACGAACAAGACCGAACTCGTTGCATCCTTTTCTACTGCATAGCTCTGACCCGCGTAATGATAAAAGGTAGATTTTGGAGTAGTGCGTAATCCTCCGTCTCTCGTGAATTTGGACTGTGCTTTGGCCATCGGTGTGCCTAGTGTGAGTTTTGACAATTTATTTACGCGCTCGGTCCGTTTGGCGTAAACGTGAAATTGTATGGAATAAGAGCAGCGCCATCTAGCGTCAGTCAGCCAGTCACTAGATGGCGCTGCTCTTATTCCATACAATTTCACGTTTACGCCAAACGGACCGAGCGCGTAAATAAATTGTCAAAACTCACACTAGGCACTCGGAACAGCGCTCCCATCGGCTAAAGTAAAGTATTCCAGCCGCACGGCTCCAAATGTAAAGTAAAGTGTGCGTTGCACGCAGCGGGCGAGGCGCGCGACGCCGAGTCGGGCGTCGGCGAGGACTCGGACTATTTCACTCCCGAGGACACCAACACCACGATACTGACCGTGCCAAGGCTCGCCAAGCATGCCGTAAGTGCAGGACCACTCGCCCAAGTAGTGTTGCCAGAGAGCCGGAGCGTAGCCCGGAACTAGGGAAGTTTGTTTGCCGTATGAGGCAGGAAAGTAGGGGTTTACCATCGCGGTATCATTCAATTATTTTTTTACTCTAGTAATAGGATTTCCCTTGGCCTTCACGAATCTTATTTATTTATTTATTTATTCAAGAAACACCAACAGTACACATATTAAACAATTTAAGGAGAAACACTTAAGGCTATGACAATTATCATAGAAATTCTGATATGTATACCCTTTACAGGTGTCTACAACATTCAATGACGGTACAATATCAGAGAAAAAAAAATAGTTAAGTTAAACAAAATAAAAAACAATTTAGCACAAATTATGGATGTCAGAACATGTTCCCGTTGAGGGACTTTACTACTTTATTCTTAAAAACATATAATGAATCGTGGAAAATATCGAGATCAATCAAGGAAGAATTCAATTCGTTGTAAGTGCGAGATATTCTCGGTAGAGGAGAGTTGGATGCTAAGTTTGTTTTGGCGGCTGGTACTTGAAAAATTTTATAGATTTTCTGTCGCGGGTAATGGTAAGGAATGTTTAAAGAAATGTCTTCTAGAATAGAGGGACAATCTGTTAAGTTGTGAAGAGATTTATACAAAAAAGTAAGGTCACGGACTTTCCTCCTATCGCGCAATTTATGCATTTTAAAGAAGGATAAACGATTTTCATAAGGACTCCTATGAGAGATTCCTGGACGTGAAAAGGCTAACGACCTCGTGAAAGCTCGTTGAATAGCTTCAATACGTTGAGAGTGTGACACATAGAAGGGACTCCACGCCACGCTTGAGAATTCCAGACAGCTTCGTACCATTGAGTTATAAAGTATAATTTTTGTTTGATAAGATTTAAAATTTATTGTGTTTCGCCTAATAAATCCAAGCTGTTGAGCTGCTTTCTTAACCACTGAGTTAATATGAGCTTGAAAAGTTAATCGGCTATCGATTAGAACCCCCAAATCACGAATCTCACTGACCTCTTGCAAAGGTACACCATTCAAAGTGTACACAGAATTAATGGTGTTTTTCTTGCGCGTATATTTAATATAATAACATTTTTGTACATTAAGATGCATCTGGTTTATGTCACACCATTCTTTTATATGATTTATGTCACACTGAATAAGATTTGTGTCTGCATTACCATTTACTATTTTATATATTTTAAGGTCGTCCGCGAATAGCTTATAGTTGCAATGTTTTATGTGTGTCGTAATATCATTGATAAATATCGAAAAAAGAATAGGTCCCAGATGCGACCCTTGTGGAACACCCGATTCGGCATAATATATTTCAGATTCATACCCATTAACAAATACTATTTGTTCCCTTCCTTTAAGATAAGACTTGAACCAATTCAGAAAGGACCCGTGAAAACCTATGAGTTCCAACTTCTTGATCAACAAACTATGACTAACTTTGTCGAACGCACTGCTGAAATCGGTGTATACCGCGTCGATTTGATTTCCTGTATCGAGTTGTCGAGACAATTCAGAGACGAAGCCAACTAAATTTGTTTCCACAGAGCGACCTCCCTTGAATCCGTGCTGCTGTGCTGATAGAAGGTGACTGGTATGATGTGATACTATTGGGCATATCAGTGATTCGAACAATTTGGAGAAACATGATAAAATAGATATTGGTCTGTAGTTTTTTACGTCATCTATGTTGCCCTTTTTATGAAGTGGTATGATCTTAGCCTTCTTCCATGCATTAGGAAACTCCCCTAATGATAAAGATTGGTTTATTATGAGGGACAGTGGTAGCGTCAGGGCAGTACCGCATCGCCTGACTAAAAGAGGAGGGATGCAATCAGGACCTGGCCCCTTTAAGACATCCATAAGCTTG
The DNA here is from genome assembly GCA_905147375.1 of Hylaea fasciaria. Lineage (NCBI taxonomy): Eukaryota > Metazoa > Arthropoda > Insecta > Lepidoptera > Geometridae > Hylaea > Hylaea fasciaria. The sequence goes on from LR990194.1 coordinate 1,561,013, forward strand.
ATTTTATCCATGATTTGGCGCTCAGTGAAGCTAATTTTGCCAATGCAGTTGTGCTGGGGAATACTATGAGATGTAGCTGTGTCCCGTCTGTACAACGTGTTGGCATTAGAGGTAAATGCCTTGGAAAAATTATAAGCAAACAGGTCAGCTATATCCTTTCCTGTGTTAGCGATCTTCTCACCCATTTGCATTTTAGCAGGGAGTGAGGATCGTGATTTTCGCTTGTCCTTTACATAGCGCCAAAAGTCTTTCGGATTTTTTGCAATGCTTTCCTCCGTTCTCGTGATGTAAATTGAATACAGACTGTCATACAATTTGTGACTGCGATCTCTCAAAATATGGAACTCAATTAAGTCGCGAGGGTTTTTGTGCTTTCGATACTTCGCTCTTAACTTCTCTTTTTCTGCAAGTAATTTAACTAAAGAATTATTAAACCAGGGAGGAAATATCTTCCTATTAAATTTATGTTTTGGGACGAATTCATCGATAAGTTTTCTTATTACCTTGTAAAATGATGAAACCATTTCGTCTATTGAGGCACAGTCTTTAAAAATTGCATTCCAATCTGTATTCTTCAGATGTAACGTGATGCCATTATAATCTGCTTTATGAAAATTAAATTCAGTGGTCAACTTTTGACGAAGTAAATTCAAGTTATTGTTCGGAAGTGAAAGTAATAAAGGAGGATGCTTACTGTCAAGTTTACTCAATTGATCAAGGGGTGGCGTTAAAGAAATGTATGGTATTGTGCTAATTGCAAGATCTAATGTTCTGTCATCCTCATTGCATATATAATTAAATTGGTACATATTGGACATATAAATAAAGTCAACTAGTGCGTTGCCCAAGGAGTTGCTGTAGTTGGAAGGCGTTGTTAAATTGTTACATTTAGTCCATTTTATAAAAGGTAAATTAAAATCGCCCAGCAACACAACCTCATCAACTTGGTCAATATAATTATTGACGTTATTCAGAAAAACGCTAAGTGATTCCAGTTTTACCGGCGGAGGGATGTAGACAGTACAAATAGCAACATTTTTTATGTTCTTGCCAGTTCGCATCTCTACAACGACCCAAATATCTTCACAACTGGATTCCCAGGCTTGTAAACGAGTAGACTTGAATTTAGACGAGACAGCTATCAGCACCCCACCGCCATCTTTTTTTACATGCGGAGTAGAGCCAGAACACACACGATCACGTCGATACACAACATATCTCTTACACGATCTTACACGAAATGGAAAAAAAAAACTTATTTGGAATATTTGTGTTGGCCTTCATTACACGGCTCGTCGCTGTTCAGAAAGATACGTACAACTACCATGTTGCGAAAAACAATATATTTTTTGGAAAAATTGCACTTGTATCGTATAAATTGAATCCGTTCTAGTTAGGGAGCTGTACAATATCGTAAAATGTACGTTTTTTGTTATAGTTCTGAAATACGAGAAAAAACTTAGTTCGATGTGACGTTAATAGTTTAGGAGTAGAGTTAGTTAGTTAGGAGGCTCTCTGGCAACGAATCATTAGTAGCGTGCCGTCAGTCATCTTTGTGTTGGTTTATTTTATTTCGCGTTGTGTTTTTAATTTGCACTTTCATTATCATTTTACTAGCAACTCATTCGTGTTAATTTTACAATAATAACTAGAAAAATTGTAAAACCCTGTCCCACAAAATATTGTTTCGAATAGGTATTAAAAACTCCACAAGAGGTAATCGAAAATATAACGTCCACGCAATAGAATTCTTAGCATATACTTAGTACCTACTTAATATGCTTTTAGAGTGGAATGTGTATTATGTAGAGTGGGCACGACTCCCTCTAGTCTAGAGTGTATTGCATCAGCCCGAGCGTGTTGCAGGAGCCGGCCAACAACGGGGACTGCACTCCGCAGCGCTGGGCGCTCCCCCACCACGTCACCTCGCTTCCTGGTATGCCTGGTAGATATGCGATTCTTTTTTAATTTTTGTTGTAACGTGTTCGTTTACTATCTAATACTACTATAATTATTTTATTTTTTTATTTTGATTTAAACTCATGTGTTTTTTTACAATAAAGCATAAAGCATTTTCTTTTATCTTATATCTAATGAGCAATTCTTGTATATATATAATTATATATCGTCGCCGTAGAGTGAAAACCTCGGGAATGCATTTTTTAACAAAATGTATTCCCGAGGTTTCCACTCTACGGCGACGATAATTGGAATCTCGGAATCGGCTCCAACGATATTCATGAAATTCAGTATATAGGGGGTTTCGGGGGCGATAAATCGATCTAGCTAGGAATCATTTTTAGAAAATGTCATTTTTTCGTGTTTTTTTATGATTTTTTTCTTCAGTACCATATATATCATAACCAGTTTATATTTTTTTATTATTCTATCGGTAAGATCGAAAAATATTATTCATATTTCATCATTTTATTAGTAATTCGTACGTAAATATACTTTCCAAAAAACACAATAATTTATAAAAAATAAAAAAAATACCGAGCAAAGCTCGGTCATCCAGATATTATACTATAAATTATGATAGTCAAGCTATGTATACAACATTGAAATTATTTCCCGACTTTTTCCATTAGGCCAGTACGCATTTAAAAACGTAAAGGTTTCCATCGTCAATGTCGTCAGTTCAAAGATAACAATGCAGTGCTGCGTTATAGCTCGCACTTCATCATTAGAATACCTACTTGCATGTCGGGCAGACGTCGTCGCGCGCCTCGTATCAGTTGATAATAATCTTTTTTATATTCGTTTTTGTGGTACCGCAGGCACGCCGTTGTCGCAGTCAAGCGTGCGTTCCTCCGGCGACTCGTACAGCTCCACGTCTTCCACGCGCCAGCTGCTCGCCCCGCGCGCGCCTCGCTCCGCCTGCTAGCGCTTATGAAATGGATCGAACAGCGATAACCTTTGGAGCGGGTCATTCCCAGTTGTCACCCGCCTCCATGTCCCCAGTGGTGACAACTGGGCATGATTTTTAAAATGTGTCCCTATTGTCACCACTGGTGACGTCCCACTGCTGACAAATGAGCTGCCCAGTATAGTTTTGAGTTTAGTACAAGCAGACAGAAATGGTACCATTGGCAGGCTATTTCTTGTTAACTTTGACGGCAGATAATCTATTGCTGCATTTGTCTGACACTAAAGAAATGATGAGGATAGCAATGAACTTCATTTGTTGTTGAAGTCTGTGTCAGCAACAGGTTGTTACTTTAAAAATAATATAATATGTTTTTAATCTGTTTATTAGGGTTCAATATGTTGATGACTCTTTTAATCCAAGCATTTCCAATGAAAGCATTGTATTTGTATGTGTTATGTAAATATAAAAAGGTTTTCAGCATTGTTATTAACTGTGATTTAGATTTGCAACATAATATGATCACAGTAGATTGTGACATGGTTGCATAATTGTTTGTATTGTGTATCTCATTTTCTTACCTAATTATAGTTTATTTATGAGATAAGCAAATGTATAAAGAATTTTAGGTTGGTGCATTATTTGTATGTTATGTAATTTGTAGTGCTAAGTAGGTGTAGGGTGTATGTACACTTAGAACTAAGTTTCTGATATTTAGATGTAACAATGATGCAGGAACATTCCTTTATAAATAATAAAATTATTATGTTGAATCTCTTTGTAACTTTAACAAGGATGTAAAAGTGGAAAGTAGATAATATTGCATAGGTATTTGATCATATTTTTACAAAATATATTGATTTATATAATATGCAAACTTTGTTTTATTTTCAAATAAAATAGACATTTCTTACAAACATTTATATATTGTGAATAAGGGAATATACACAATGAAATAAAAAATAGGTATAACCAAAATCTAATGTAAAATAAATCAGTTCAAGGATAACTTAATAGATAAATCTATCTTATGATAAAAATGTATAAATTTAAGTTAATATTCATGTTGAAATAGGCAACACAAATTCATTTTTGATAATAATAAAACTAGGCATAGCTTAATAATATTGCTTTAGCTTTGGTTTGGCCTGCGCAGTGTGATTGTTGCCGTTTCACAATACTTATCATTTGACTGTGAACTCTTGGCAGCTGCTCCGACCTTCCTCTTCAAAGCGTGTCTCCTGGCGGCATAAGCGGACATCCGGGCTAGCCTAGCCTGCCGCTGCTCAGGAGTTTCCAGTGCGAGCCTTTTAGCTGCATATGCAGACATTCGAGCCAGCCGCTTGGCCCGCTGCTCGCTCGTTTCGCTCGCCAGTCTCTTCGCTGCATACTGAGACATGCGGCTCAATCTCGTGGCGCGCTGCTCCGGCGTCTCGTTCGCCAATCTTTGAGCAGCGTAAGCTGACATTTTAGCCAAACGCGACGATCTCTCCGCGGAAGATTCTCCTTTCATCTGCCTTGGGATTAGAAGAGGATCTTCCTCAGACTCCAGGGAAGGAGCGTCGTTTGCGAACCAGTTGCGGCCGTCCGCAGTTTGTATATTTTCCACCTTTAAATTGTGATATGGCGTCTGCTCATAGTCCAAACTGAAATTGCCTGCATTAACTGATGAACCTACATCATCAGTTTGTTCCGTTTTAATACTAGAAATAGAAACCCATTGATCGTTTGCTTTCGCTATCACCAATTTATTCCAAGAGTCTGACGAACCGGAATCACCCATATTGATTATTCAAAGATAAGGATATCCACAGGATCATATTACTTATTCTTGTAAGCTATTTACACGGTTTTATCGCAGAAATCACATTTATTTGTTCTTTTACACAATTTATAGATCATTTTTCACAACAAAGTACAAACTCGTCCATGTCCATTCGTCCATGAATGAATGAATGAATTGATTGAACGAATAAAGTGAGTGCATGAATGAACTGTGTAGGTATATCATGTGAACACGTGAATGACCAATCCAATGGATGGAGCAGCAAGCACAGATAAGGTGTAAATTATAGAAATAAAATAATAGGTACCTAACAAAAATTCATGCAAAATCGATCGATTCAAAGCGTTTGCAGAATACTATATTAATCTTTGGCCATACGTGTGGCCAAGTGTGGCCATACGATCTAAACCTAAAAATCGTGTCATTTCGCGATTTTTCCATAACTTCCAGGAGGTCTGAATCGTGACTTTGCAATGCAAATAATCTACTTCACTACTCAACTACGAGGAATGCTTCAATGCTATGACTTTCCTACGTAAATATTAAAATAAGAAATACTTAAATATTATACATGACATTGGCTAAATGCACAAATTATGCGATGCCATTACTAAAACAAAGTAAGTCTATTCTTTATTGTACGAAAAAAAGGTTGTTCTATTCTCTATTGACAGATTAACTTTTTGTGAGTTGTCAGTAGTCAGTTCAGTTGTCAAAAGTTGGCACAAAATCCATCTGTTTCTGTTTTTTTGGCGAGATCTATTTCTGTTTTCTATAGCTTCCTTTTCAACTATTACTGACTGGGTAAATATTTATATTTTTCTGCTTTAACTAAACTATCTAACATATTTACCAAACTTAGTACATATCAAAACTATATGTATTGTTACAAACACAACGAAACGTACAAAAATAAATATGAAGGAATAAACTACGATGGACCTCTCGTTTTCTGCACAATAACTTGGGTACAATTTCCTTCAGTGTCAGCCAATACTATCATGTTATAACTATATTGTTTTAGAATCAGACGTCTACAAGGGGGCTAGTCGAGCATATTCGTGTTGAAACATGGTGTAATCGCCGCGACTGCTGCTGGTATTTCCATAGTGTGAAGTGAAGAGTTCAGAATGGATAGTGTTCCGGAATCTCCGGTGAGGGCTCTGTCCCTGATGGAAGGCGAAATGTGCTTCGAGAGCGAGACAGATTACTCCAGCATCAGAGGAAAGGTAATGCTTAAAATCTTGTTGTTTACTAAAACAATAAGCCCGATAAAAATAATTTTGAGACCTCTTTGTTTCCAAAGAATACCTCGTAACTGTGGTGCAAGAGCATGTACCTATTTATATAAATAATAATCATTCAGCCTGTAACTGTCCCACTGCTGGGCAAAGGCCTCCCCTCACTTAAGTGAGGAGGAATAGGCCATAATCCAATACAAATCATTATTTGGTAATATTGTAATCATACTGTATGCATACAAATATAATATAAATCGATATCTATTCAATGTAATTATATTCTATACTTTAAATTGTTAAACCCAAGGCATGAGTTTGTAAGTTAATTGTTCTTATTGGCATCCTGTTGCAACATCCAACTTCAACTTGAATGTTATTATTTTTGCTGATGCAATTTCAAGCTGAGGTGTTTATGACTCATCATCTAGGATATTTCCAATTTAAAACAATATTTATATAAGATATGTCTACATTCAATAGAAAGAAAATGATTTAGATGATCATGTTTCTTTAGAAACTTACATCTGTGATATATTTACTTCTCGTCCAGGCATTTGTGTACCATGGTCTGTGTAGCTTCTAATCAGCATTTGTGTAATATGTGATGCATGCACGTGATGTATTGTTATTATATAAGTATTCACTTATACCTGGCTCAGAGCCAGCATTAAATGATTATTTCCGAATATGATTTGAGTAAGATGTCAATTAGCGTTAATTAAAAATTGAGTGTTGCTCATAGTTTTTATAATAGCTAACCATTAATAACTACACAATGTGTGTAAAATTAAATGAAATCTAACTAATTCCAGATGACATTGGTAAGCCCAAACGCTGATGAGTATGAGTTACTGCGCAAACAACTGCTCGAAAGGCTAGACGCGGGGAATGGCGAGATCATATATGATATTGGACAAGGGGAAGGTAAGTGGACTTTCATTTGAGTAACTATGTCGGCACTATGCCTAAAAATGAGTCTCCACCTTTGGCAATAAACTTCGCCACTCTAGGCATTCCATTTATGCAACTAGCATGTAGTGGTGTGAATGCATAAAGATCACATAAAAATCGAATTAGAAACTATCTATACAAGAACAGCAACATAGAAACCAAGCTTCCATAGATACCTACCTCTTTTACCTACCCATTCTTCCAATAGAAATCATAACCTTGGTTTTCTTACTCTATTTATTCATTTGGAAACCCACCTAAGTAAACATGATATCAACAGCTAAGCAAAAATGTTTGATACAGACTAAGTTTATAAATCTATTTGATCATAAAAGTTATTATCAGTGAGGTTGTGCTGCAATCCAGTTTATTATCTGCATGCATCGTAGTAATAAAATTCTTTTGCATGTTGTAATATAGCAACAGCTGATTATGCATGTACTCATGTCGATACAATAGGTATTGTTAATATGCAGATAGCTGAAAGTGCCTGTTATGATTACACATCAACTTTACTGTAAATATTGTCATGATTATCTTATCCTTTAATAAATCTGCTGTTTTTGTCAGCTAGCCTTTAATTACTTCATTGCTCTATACCACCACAATATTATCCAATTCAACGGTTGACTACTTACTGTAGGCCTTCCTTTGCCTTATCGCTAACATTAATCTCTTTTACTCTACCTTTGGAAAGAAATAATGGGGAGACAGATTGGCGGTGGAAACACAACTTTATTTTCTAAACACGTTTTTGTATTTTGACACAAAGTTCCACTTATTTGATATGCTAATGATTCCTACTGAGACAAAATTGAATAGGGTTTCAATGGGCAACAAAAGTCTCACTCGACTCTCTGAAAAACTTAGCAAACTTATAGTGTGGACAATATTATGTTCCATGACTTTTGTCATTTATGAAAAATCCAAGCCAAGGCTCCTATATTCACCTCAAAGAATCGAAGGTTTTATGTCAACGTATTTGACAGCATAAAAAAGAACCCCCCATAAAGCAGCATGGCCATCCGCAGACGGGCGCGGTCTCAGCGAGGACGAGTACAGCGCGTCGCTGGCCACGCTGCAGTCGCTGGTGAGCGGCGAGCGCGTGTCGTGCGTGGAGCTGCGGCGCTGGGACTGCGGCGCGGGCCACGTGGGCCAGTACCTGCTGCGCACGGAGCTCGACCACACAGACTTCATGGAGATCAGGTACCCAGGATTGCTGTGAGATCTCATGTACTTACGGATCTATTGTTAAAATTAAAATACGAATGTCCCTAACACCTATGTTCCAACAGGGTAGCGGTAGTGGGCAACGTGGACGCCGGCAAGTCCACCCTGCTCGGGGTGCTGACGCACGGCGAGCTGGACAACGGGCGAGGGTACGCGCGCCAGCGCCTGTTCCGGCACAAACACGAGATGGAGAGCGGGCGGACCTCGTCCGTGGGGAACGACATACTGGGTTTCGACAACCTGGGTGAGTGTGTTTGTTATCTGGGAGAGTGTGGTTGTTATCTGGGTGGGTGTGTTTGGGATTTAGGTGGGTGTCTTTGTTATCTGGATGAGTGTGTTTGTTATCTGGGTGGGTGTGTTTGTGATTTGGGTGGGTGTGTTTGTTATCTGGGCGAGTGTGTTTGTTATCTGGGTGGGTGTGTTTGTTATCTAGGTGAGTGTATTTATTATCTGGGTGGGTGTGTTTGTGATTTGGGTGGATGTGTTTGCTATCTGGGTGAGTGTGGTTGATATCTGGGTGAGTGTGTTTGTGATTTGAGCTACTATTTTCTACCTGGGCGGGTGTGTTCGGATTTGGTTAGGTGTATTTGTTACCTGGGTCAGTCTGTTTGTTACCTGACTGAGTGTGTTTGTAACCTGGGTGACCGTGTTTGTGCCCTCAGTGATGGTGTGTTGCAATTGTAAGCTTGGAAGGTGTGTTTGTAACTTGTGTCCGGTTGGTAGTCTAGCACGTTTGTGACCTAGATTATGGCTCCCACCCAACCAATAACAGTACAAGCATACATATCCTAGAAGCCTGTTATTGCACACAATGTCACATTACGATAACAACTCCACAGGTAACGTCGTGAACAAGCCCGACCACGGCACGCTGGACTGGGTGAAGATCTGCGAGAAGTCGTCCAAGGTGATCACGTTCATCGACCTGGCGGGCCATGAGCGGTACCTCAAGACTACCGTGTTCGGTATGACGGGACACGCGCCCGACTTTGGCATGCTGATGGTAAGTAAAAGTAAAAAAAAAAAGTTGTGGTCGGTAATGTGGATTTTTTTCTGCCACGCATCGCCACCCATCCGGCGACGCTACTAATTCTTGTTTACCTGTCTAAAATTAAAAGCTGTATTGCCATGACAAAATGAAATGTGAAGATTTTTCTTTTTCTGTGATCCTTTTGCTGCTTTGAGTAGAAGAACCAGGAAGCATTGGGACTGAAAATAACCATAATGAAACCTATTACAAAACTGCATCAGCACTGCTCTCCTCCGGGGCAGGGTAACATGCAGAAACTTTCCAGAGGTTTCCCAGTTGTGAGTGTTTGTGTCCACCCTGTTAATAACCCGTGTCTCACCCAGATCGGTGCCAATGCGGGAATAGTGGGCATGACCAAGGAGCACCTAGGGCTAGCCCTGGCCCTGTCCGTGCCCGTGTTTGTGGTGGTGACCAAGATCGACATGTGCCCCCCGAATGTGCTGCAGGATAACCTGAAACTGCTCATTCGGATCCTTAAGTCCTCGGGCTGCAGGAAGGTGCCAGTTATGGTCAAGAGCAAAGACGATGTTATTGTTAGCGCTACCAATTTTGTGTCTCAGAGGTGAGTTCAATGCTCGATTCCTGCACCGGTGACTCATTAAATACTTAATAGATGGTTTACTCGTAGAATGTAGGTACCATTTGTAGAATGTCTCATTTTCACAACGTCACGATATACGATTATGTCGCGATAAAACCTGGCCACAAGAGAAAACCTAGCCTGTAATTCTTGGTTATAACATAGCTTCCTATTACTTAATTTTAGACTTTTTAGAAGCCCTAGATAACTTTAACCAACTGATAAGTCTATTGTTGGCTATATTTGACACTAAACAACTGACAAAGACAGCACCAACAGTAATCGGTTGGTAAAAACTTACGAAGGGTTCAGAAACGGGTGTTAAATTGTTTAGATAACTGTGTAGATAGCTACAGCCCCGCACACATTCCAGACTGTGCCCCATCTTCCAAGTATCCAATGTGTCCGGGGAGAATCTGGAGCTGCTCACCATGTTCCTCAATCTGCTGAAGACGCGCATGCCCTCGCAGGACGACAAGCCGGCAGAGTTCCAGATAGATGATACCTACTCTGTGCCGGTATGCTTTACATTTCCACTCCAGTAATCGGCCAGAGTTACCTTTATATAGGCTTTACGCTTGAGTCTTGACCGGTGGTTTTAGCCCTCTGGTTCTCGAAGTCATAATTATGAAACGAAAAGTGCCTAAGCAACGTGACGCTCCTAATTTAACTCTCAGAAATCGATCATTGAAAGTATCACTTTCAAAATGTAGTTTACTTTAGTTTCACGCTTAGAAAGCTCCAATCTCTTTATTCCTCTCCGGGCGCGGTCGTCTGGACGGACCGGGCGATAAGCTTTAAGTTTACTTTGTTCTATGGCACTATATTTTTAAATTGTGTCCCAGGGCGTGGGCACGGTGGTGTCTGGCACCACGCTGGCCGGCGTCATCCGCCTCAACGACACACTGCTGCTGGGCCCCGACCCGCTCGGCCGCTTCCAGCCCATCGCCGTGCGCAGCATACACCGCAAGCGCATGCCCGTGCCGGAGGTGCGCGGCGGTCAGACCGCCAGCTTCGCACTCAAGAAGGTAACGCGGGGCACCGAGGTGGGCGCAGCATACACCGCAAGCGCATGCCCGTGCCGGAGGTGCGCGGCGGTCAGACCGCCAGCTTCGCACTCAAGAAGGTAACGCGGGGCACCGAGGTGGGCGCAGCATACACCGCAAGCGCATGCCCGTGCCGGAGGTGCGCGGCGGTCAGACCGCCAGCTTCGCACTCAAGAAGGTAACGCGGGGCACCGAGGTGGGCGCAGCATACACCGCAAGCGCATGCCCGTGCCGGAGGTGCGCGGCGGTCAGACCGCCAGCTTCGCACTCAAGAAGGTAACGCGGGGCACCGAGGTGGGCGCAGCATACACCGCAAGCGCATGCCCGTGCCGGAGGTGCGCGGCGGTCAGACCGCCAGCTTCGCACTCAAGAAGGTAACGCGGGGCACCGAGGTGGGCGCAGCATACACCGCAAGCGCATGCCCGTGCCGGAGGTGCGCGGCGGTCTGACCGCCAGCTTCGCACTCAAGAAGGTAACGCGGGGCACCGAGGTGGGCGCAGCATACACCGCAAGCGCATGCCCGTGCCGGAGGTGCGCGGCGGTCAGACCGCCAGCTTCGCACTCAAGAAGGTAACGCGAGGCACCGAGGTGGGCGCAGCATACACCCAGTGCCGTAAATAGGGCGGTGCCACCGGTGCCTAGGCACAGGGCGTAGACTCTGGGGGCGCAAAAAATAATAGCCGTCTATTATTTTTTCGCTTTAGTGAATGGTGTTTGGAATGGTGAATGGAATTCTATTCTATTCTCGTCCTATAACTCATAGGACGGTGCCTGTCGTATGAAAAGCTTATCAACGATTTAGCAATGAAGAAAGCGCGAAAAGTAAATCTTTAAAAAGTTTATGCTTTAATAAATCCTTACTATCTGAACTCATTCATTTGTGGTCTCATTCATTTTTATATTGCGTAGCTGTAAATAATCTTGAAAATATTTTTAAAATAAACGTTTTTCATCAATAATGAATATCGTGACTGAATGTCGTGACTGAATATCGTGACTGAATGTCCTGACTAAATATCGTGACTGAATTTCGTGACTGAATGTCGTGACTGAATATCGTAACTGAATATCGTGACTGAATGTCGTGACTAAGTGTAGTGACTGAATATCGTGACAGAATGTCGTTTCTAAATATCGTGACTAAATATCGACACTGAATATCGTGACTAAGTATCGACACTGAATATCGTGACTGAATGTAGTGACTAAATATCGTGACTGAATGTCGTTACTAAATAACGTGACTAAATATCGTGACTAAATATCGTGACTGAATATCGTGACTGAATGTCGTTACTAAATGTTGTGACTGAATATCGTGCCTAAATATCGTGGCTGAATATCGTTACTGAATATCGTGCGTGACTGAATATCGTGCCTAAATATTGTGACTGAATATCGAGACTGAATATTGTGACTGGCGGTCGTGACTGAATATCGTGACTGAATATCGTGACTAAATATCGTGACTGAATGTCGTTACTAAATATCGTGTCTGTATGTCGTCACTGAATATCGTGACCGAATGTCACTGAATATCGTGACTGAATGTCGTGACTGAATATCGTGTCTCAATGTCGTGACTGAATATCGTGCTTAATATTGATAACTGAATATCGTGACTGAATGTCGTGACTAAATATCGTGGCTTAATATCGTGACTGAATATCGTGACTGAATATTGGGACTAAATATCGTGACTGAACGTCGTAACTGAATATCGTGCCTAAATATCGTGGCTGAATATCGTGACTGAATATCGTCACTGAATATCGTGCCTGAATATCGTGACTAAATATCGTGACTGAATATCCTGACTATATATCGTGACTAAATATTGTGACTGAATATCGTGACTGAACGTCGTAACTGAATATCGTGCCTAAATATCGTGCCTGAACGTCGTGACAGAATAAAGTGACTAAATATCGTGCTTAATATCGTGACTAAATATTGAGACTGAATGTCGTAACTGAATATCGTGACTAAATGTAGTGACTGAATATCGTGACTGAATGTCGTTACTAAATAACGTGACTAAATATCGTAACTGAATATCGTGACTGAATGTCGTAACTGAATATCATGACTGAATATTGTGCCTAAATATCGTGGCTGAATATCGTGACTGAATATCGTCACTGAATATCGTGCCTGAATATCGTGTCTGAATGTTTTGACTAAATATCGTGGCTGGATATCGAGACTGAATATTGTGACTGAATGTAGTGACTGAATGTCGTGATTAAATATCGCGACTGAATATCGTGTCTGAACGTCGTGACTGAATATCGTGACTGAATATCGTGACTAAATATCGTGACTGAATGTCGTTACTAAATATCGTGTCTGAATGTCGTCACTGAATATCGTGACCGAATGTCACTGAATATCGTGACTGAATGTCGTGACTGAATATCGTGTCTCAATGTCGTGACTGAATATCGTGCTTAATATTGATAACTGAATATCGTGACTGAATGTCGTGACTAAATATCGTGGCTTAATATCGTGACTAGGGCATGCAATTATCCGCCCTTTTTTACTATTCGGATATTTCGGATACTTCCAGAACACTATTCGGATAAATCCGGATAATATGGATATTTTGGATATTACTAACTAGAAGATAAATCAAACGAATATCAGTCTCAAATCAACATTTGTATTACAAACAATTCAAAAATTATGTAATTATACTTATGTAACGAAGAATTATAAATTAACACATTTTGTAACAGTAATTTTCAAAGAGGTCCTTTATAAAAGTTACAAAATATACCTAATATAAACAATGCAACAGAATTGTATTAATCTATGTACTTCAGTATCGACGATCCGTAACGACGCGAGTGAGATCTAATAGTGATAATAATAATAACATATTATTATAATATTTATACAATAGGCGTGTCGACAGTATCAAAGAATCGTCGATTTAATAATTTTAGGGCAATCTACATACTCAAATAATTTAAAACACGGGTAAGTTTTATTTAAAATAATCAGATTATGAAGATTTTCAATAAAATAAAACATTAAAATATTGCTATCGGCCATTTTGATTGAAACACCAATCACAGCGCATGACGTCACGCTTAGGTAAACTCCGCTGATACCACTGTATTTTGTTGTTGTGAATACTGCTTTGCGGTTTTGGAGTGGTTTTTTTATTATTTAACGTGTGATTTATCGACTTTAATCTACAATATAACAATGGAACCAAGCTTTGTTAAGGCAAATAGCTCTAATTTGCCTAGGATTGATATATAATGTAGGGCGATTTCCTCGCAACAAATAAAGAATTTTGCTCGTCTGAGTTCCGAAACGTGAAGACTTCTTTGTAAGTCACTTCAAGAACCATCATTCTTCGTTTCTTAGCTATATACAAGGTCGCTCAGTTGTGTCGGATGTTCGTATTTTCCTGTCTGATTGGCGTGTAAATTTATGGGGCAAACATTCTGGTTTCATACGTACTGGTGATACTGATACCATCACATGATACCTACTCCATATAATTTTCCATGTCATTTGACACCTCAAAAAAGAAAACGAATTTTGATAAGGAATGATAGCCAAGGCCAAAACAAACATAACCTCAATAAATTAATTATTCCATAGCCGCATTAATTCAACTATTTCCAGTCAAACAAACATTTTAAGACCTATAATTACATGATAACATACTCACATCAAAGTGGTCTTCACAGAAGTTTCGCCGTGCGAGCTTTAACCACTTAACTCTTATTATTTTATTGTTTGGAAAATGTAAAAACACTTTGTCGGGTGTTCTTATTGATGTGTTTTTACACTGCGGTACTGCACACCACTTATAAACTTCGGAATTCATTGGTATCACACTAAGTATCTAAATGTTTCGTTTAATCTTCGTAACGCATAGACATAATTACAATATGTTTACCTAAGCGTGACGTCAGACCCGAAGCCATGACACCGCGAGCTGTTTTGGCGCACTATGTAAAAAAATATTAGAAAAAGGGTTTTAACTTCGTTAAACTCAAATTTATTACCGAAATAAAGGTTTTTTCGCAAATAGTAAATATGTACCGCTATTATGGAAGAGGATTTCAAAATCTTTCGACACGCCTATAGGTACATACATGGTACATACAGTAGGTACAGATAAAATAAAACTTCTCCAAATTATCCAATTTAGTGCAAAACGCTCTCGGCTTTATAACTATAATAGTTGTATGCGCAGGAGGATAAAGTTTAAGTATGTAGGCATTGGATTGGTTAAAAAAGTTAATTAAGTAAGTTTTTAGTATTTATTTTCTGTTTGTGTAAGTTGGAAATAAAATTAAGTAAGTAGTTAAGTAGGTACTTACCACGCATGACGACGCCGTCAAAATAAAACCAATAAGGCCACATCGCTCGTAGAACTGATAACCGATGGGGAAGAAAGGTTCTAGAGTGGACGTCTTCAGGCTGATGATGATGATGAGTAATTTTATAACAATATCATTAAAAAATAACGTAGTTTTGATAAAATAAGTAAGTATCCGTAAAATTCGTATTATCCGAATAGTAATAGTATTGATATTCGGATATTATATTCGGCGGATATCCGGATAATGCGGATATCCGGATATCCGGATAGCATGCCCTAATCGTGACTGAATATCGTGACTGAATATTGGGACTAAATATCGTGACTGAACGTCGTAACTGAATATCGTGGCTGAATATCGTGACTGAATATCGTCACTGAATATCGTGTCTGAATGTTTCGACTAAATATCGTTGCTGAATATCGAGACTGAATATTGTGACAATGTCGTAACTGAATGTAGTTACTAAATATCGTTACTGAATATCGTGACTGAATGTCGTCACTGAATATCGTGACTGAATGTCGTGACTGAATGTCGTGACTGAATATCGTGACTGAATATCGTGACTGAATATCGTGACTAAATATCGTGACTGAATATCCTGACTATACAAGGTGTATCGGCAAGGTGTAGTAATATTGAAATGTGGGTATGTGTACCTGGTGATGAATCATTTGCCAGGGTACTAAAACCTGAAATCGATAATCGATTTTTTCACTCAAATTGACAAAATAACTAAATATTACAACCCTAACATGATACGGATGACGTCACGTTACGCCGGTCACACAACGCTTGCGCGATGCAGGATTTCTTAGAAACGGCCCTGGCGCCATCTAGTAATTTTTGGTGGAACTTTTACCACAACTTTGGTGTACAATCTTACCCAACTTCTATGGTGCGTCGTGAATCTTCGTTCGCGCAGAAAATAAAGTATGGTCCGAAGATTAACGAAAGAATGCTTAACACTTACAATCAACCTAAGATCACTATTATAAGGTTCATAATATACTGCAGCTGTTAGTTCCATCTCACTCATGCCACGCGGCGATCGCTAAGATGGCGGGGCGGCTGCCGACCAATAGCGGTCAAGAGCATTTCCCGCGCTTTGAAAATTCATCTTCTGCGCAGGTAGAACTGCGATGTGCAACAGCTGCAGTGTATTATGAACCTTATAATAGTGATCTTAGGTTGATTGTAAGTGTTAAGCATTCTTTCGTTAATCTTCGGAACATACTTTATTTTCTGCGCGAACGAAGATTCACGACGCACCATAGAAGTTGGGTAAGACTGTACATGTTAGCCTATGCCTCAAGTTCACTGACATCGCCCAGCTGATAACTAGGGTTGAACGATGGTTAGTTTTGCAGTAAACTTTGACGTGTAATAATTCATTACCGTAACTACTTACAGATTTATAGTACCTCCAGACTACTTCGAAATATATATGTGTATGCGTAGTTTCAGTATTACTACACCTTGCTGTTACACCTTGTATATCGTGACTAAATATTGTGACTGAATATCGTGACTGAACGTCGTAACTGAATATCGTGCCTAAATATCGTGCCTGAACGTCGTGACTAAATATCGTGACTGAATGTCGTGACTAAATATCGTAACTGAATATCGTGTCTAAATATCGTGACTAAATATCGTGACTAAATATCGTGGCTGAATATCGTTACTGAATATCGTGCCTAAATATCGTAACTGAATATCGTGCCTAAATAAATATCGTGACTGAACATCGTGTCTGGATGTCGTGACTGAATAGCGTGACTGAATGTTGTGACCGAATATTGTCACTGAATATCGTGACTGAATGTCGTAACTGAATATCGAGACTGAATATCGTGACTGAATATCGTGATTAAATATCGCGACTGAATATCGTGACTAAATATCGTAACTGAATATCGTAACTAAATTGCATGGCTGAATGTTGTGACTGAATATCGTGACCGAATGTCGTGACTGAATATCGTGACCGAATGTTGTGACTGAATATCGTGACCGAATGTCGTTACTGAAAGTCGTGACTGAATATCGTGACTAAATATCGTGAGTGAATATCGTGACTGAATGTTGTGACTGAAGGTCGTGATTGAATGTCGTGACTGAATATCGTGACTGACTGACGTGACTGAATGTCGTGAACCAAAAGATTAATCCAAAAAATGCTGCCCAAAGTCACTATCCTACGCGGACGAAGTCGCGTGTACAGTTAGTATTTGTAAAAAAACTACATTCAAAGACTCGTTGTTATATCGATTTATTGTATCTTAAAAAGAACGAGTCTCGGTCGATCGACGAAACCGTGAATATAATCGAGTCCTCTCGCTCACTTCTGTCGGAGCCTCGCGTCCTCCGCCAGCACCTGCAGGCGCGCCTTCAGCCACGGCGAGTCGCGCAGGTGGTGCTGCAGGCGGCGGTCCGGGGGCCCCGGCGCGCGCGCGGGCGGGGGCCACCAGCCGTACACGTGTGCGCTGGTGACCGGCGCCGCGTGCACCTCGCGGGGCCCCTGCCGGAACATGGCGCGGATGCGGCGTAGCGCCAGCTCGTAGCCGTGCGCGTCGTCGTCGGGCGCAGCGCGCGCGTAGAACTTGCCCGTCACCGTAGCGGCTACGAACAGGGGAGAATACATAGCACGGGCTGGCTAAAATACCGTTCGAGCCATCTCGCTATATACACCAGAAAGCGAGAAAGTTCTAGTTGTGGTACGCTAGAAGTCGCCACACTCACGCAGGCCCCTCGGCTTCACGAGCGACACGTAGGAGCGGCCAGGCTCGCGTTGCGCCGCGAACCGCAGCTTGAAGGAGCGCGGGTGCTGCGGCCGCGACGCGGAGCCTCCGCCCCCGTCGCCGCCTCCGCCCGGGCTCGCGGCGCCGGACTCGCCCGTCGGGGACGCGGCCGCCGGAGACGTCATCAGCTATAAACTATCGGAAAACTTGAAATAAAAATACAACTAAAAATAAAACAAAAACAAATAAAAAAATACAATCCTTCTACAAAAAACCTAGCATTAGTATTGCAACTAATTATAAACGAGAATAATAATGATCTTCGTAAACATACACGTGCGATATCTCTGGGAGTCCGCGACGCGCTGCGCTCGCCTCCCGCGTTCACACTGCGGCCGGCATGTTATGTACATAGCGGAACTTCGGTGTTGGCGTTTGCTCGATACGGCGACCACTCGTGCCGGTACGGAGAGAGGGGTTCATACTAGGGATGTTACGAATGTCATATTTTTCACATTCGCAAATGCGAATGCGAATACTCAGGATGCGAATGTGCGAATGCGAATGTTACGGATTGACTTAAGAAAAAGTCTTTAGTCAACAACTTAAATCACTATTTTTATTACGAAAAATAGGAATATTAAACAAAATTAGAACAGTGTCATATTTATACTGTAATTATATCTAATAATCAAAGTTCATAAGACTTATTTTATTATATTGAGGCATATTTCGTATTCTTTGGAATGAACGTTTTTCAAATGGGTTCGCAATGCCGAGGTAGTGAAACCAATTGTGGAATAACTTTTTTCACAAAGATTGCATTTCGCGTGGTCTCGATTGATAACGGTAAAAAATCGCCATATTTCACTTCTTCTTTCCCAGTGCCATTACTAAAATTGACAAAATAGTCCAACACGATAATTCTAAGTTCACAAACGAGTTATTTATTTAAGTCGTTTATTTAAGTCTTATTAATAAGTCGTTTGTGAACTTAGAATTATCGTGTTGGACTATTTTGTCAATTTTAGTAATAATAATAAATAAAAAAATAATTATTTATATATTATTATTACTAAAATTGACAAAATAGTCCAACACGATAATTCTAAGTTCACAAACGACTTATTTATTTACGTAATCATTGTTTACAACTCACTGACAAAACAACTAAAACGAAACTAGCTATACTAACAATAACAATGCATGCCCGGAAAATAAATGCTTTGGTCAAAATAAAACACGTGATGCCTTCCTGCGCCTCCTGCGCATGCGCAGAATCGCCCAGACGCCCAATCGCACGGCCGCCGGGCCAGACACGACACGACTTGTACACATTCACATTCGCTGCGAATGCGAATGTTTAAAATGATGCGAATCATTCGCATATGCGAATGCGAATATTAGTTCATACCACCTCCGACGTTTCTACGATGATTACGCCATATGAATATAACTAAGACTTAGTTTAGAAATTACTTGCATTTGGGTTGGAAGATAAAATCGTCATCGAAATTCGTCCATTTGCTTTTCTTTGCTTGCGCGCATTTCTTTGTTTAGAAACAAGTTTCTAATTTTAGTAGGTAGGTTCCTAACATAAAAACATAAAATCTATAATCTCATAAATCCTACAGTATAAACTATTTTCTTTTGTATTCATTAACTGTCGTTCTAATTTTGTTTAACTACACCTGTGTCGGACAGACCGATAGTCGCCACATCAGTAAGGTTCCGAGCCTTTAGTCACAGAATACCTATTAATATCCCCTAGCTTTAGTTACGGATCTCCAAAAAGTTTCTATAGATACAGTTGTTGTTCCAGATAAAGCGTTCCCAAATCCGCAAAGGCATGGTGATGGTGTCGCCGGCGCTGAACCCGCAGGCCTGCTGGCAGTTCGAGGGGGAGATCCTGGTGCTGCACCACCCCACCACCATATCCTCGCGGTACCAGGCCATGGGTATGGGGTTTAGTTGTTTTATAGAGATAGACTGGCTGCGCCCCGCGGTTTCACCTGCGCTTGGATATTATACGATGTATCTTTATGAATTGTAGCCTATGTGTTATTCTGATATGTATGCTATATTAATGTGAAGTTTCATCAAGATCCATTCCGTAGTTTTTGCGTGAAAAAGCAAAAAACATACACACATAGTCACAAACTATCGCGTTTATAATATTATAGGATAGTAGGATAACTCTTTATTGTCACCAAAATGTATAGAACACAGAAACATCAAACTTAAAAATAGATACAATGGGCGGTCCTATCGCTTAAGCGATCTCCTACCAGACAACCTTTGGATGGTCAAGTTGTACATCAGGAAAATGTTGGGTCGGTGTTATATGAATACAGTCATACCTGCCTACTTTTTATAATTACACAAATAAGGTTTTATGTTTTGACTTTGCAGTATTTTTGTATTTAGCCTGTGATGTTTCAAGTTTATTTTTATTTAAAAAAAAGGGCACAATACCGAGTCTCAGTCAGTCATATAGCCTATAAGTGATGTCAAGTCAAGACACAGCTCAGTGGAGAAGTTTGAGTGTTGGAGAAGTTTTACCACTGGACGTTTCGCTTTTGACTATATAGGCAATGGCAGTCTCGAAACAGAATCCGCTCTGTCTTCTTTGAATACATAGTAGCGTTTATTATTTAAACAGATATGTTGTATCGAGTTTATGTCCCTCAGTGCACTGCGGCAGCATCCGGCAGACGGCGTCGATCCTCACGATGTCGCGCGACTGCCTCCGCACCGGGGACAAGGCGCTGGTGCGGTTCCGGTTCATCAAGCACCCGGAGTACCTCAAGCGGGGGCAGAGGATGGTAACACTGCACACTCATTGTTGGCTCGTTTAACCTATATTCCAAGTATACATTTCGCATGATGGGAAATGAAAAGGGACTAATTTTTTTAAAGTTGTTTATTTTACAGACCCTCTTTACAGAAGTGGCTCCTTGAGGTCTGTCTTCATAATAGTACTACATACTATGCTGACGTATTCTACGAAGTTCTAGTAACTCCATAGAAGCCACTGCTAAAAATCATGGATCAAAATTTTGTTAATTAGCATACCGACCGACCAACATACACTTGTGAATAGGTACGCAGAGACCGCAACCGTCTCACTCGAGATCAATAGATAGAATCGTCACATGTCGGCAGGTGTTCCGCGAGGGTAGAACGAAAGCCGTCGGCAACGTGCTGCGGCCCGAGTTCGCCGTGAAGCCTCCGCCGCGCGCCGCGCACGCCGCCGCCGCCGCCGCCGCCGCGCGCCACGCCGCCCGCGCCGCCGCCGCGCCGCGCGCCGCGCCACAAGACGGGGACAAGAATGTCGTAAGTTACAACATACTGGTGTGCTACGCCTACGTGATGCACCGTAGAATGCGGCCGACGCTAGTTAACTTATTTAACCTAACCTAGCCAAGACGACCAGTGAAATAAGAGCACAATTAAACTTGTGGTCTTATTTGCATTAGTCGAAAATAAAACATAACGGACAGAAATAAGGTTCAATTAACATTTTAGTAGTTTTATAACTTTGCAATATTTATGTCATGCCATTTTTCTTGGCTGTGTTTGGATGCATCGCTTAATCTAGTACATTATTCATCGAAGATTTTGGTACTTAAACTTTTGCTCGACAGGTAGAGGAAGACGTGACGGCGGCCGATTCACCGTTCGAGGTGTCTGCGGACAAGCGCGGCGCGGCGGCGGGCGGCGGCGGCTCCGGCGCGGGGGGCGGCGCGCGGGGCGGAGGCCGGCGACCGCGGCGCAGGCACGTCAAGCCGCCCGACCAGCCGGCGGTCGTCGCCAACTAGGCGCCGCGGACCGTCGGCGGGACGTGACGCTATCCTTCTCGATTCTCGAGCGACGGGGAGCGCTATCCTTTACACTTTCAGCAGTTCAACGAATTTAACACAATCGGTCAAAGCGCCATTAGTTTTGCGATAAGCACCCCGTCTAACTTACGATCACAGCAGCTAGGCAGTAAGGAAAGTACAATTGTAACGTGACGCCTATCATACGTTTAAGTAGGAAATATACCTCATAATTATTTGTAATGTGTACTCTATTTAGTACCATTCTCATGGGGTTAAATATTTTTGAATTTTTTAATGTTCTCTTAGCTGTACATTCGCCGTTTTGAATCTAAAGTTTCATGTTTAGATGTAATATTATTACATATTAGAAACTAGTTTGATTAGCTCAAATCCTTGTCCTTAAATTCTGTTGTGGTGAGATTTCGTTCAGAATGTATGGAAGATATACATACACTTTTTATGAAAACAATGGAAATATATTGATTTGTTTGAAGTTGGAAATTTTACGTTAAAATTATATTTGGTTTGATAATGTTTGTTTTTATTACAATTCGAACACAGAAATGAATGTGGGATGTTTGGACAACTTGCAATGATGTTAGTGAGGCTAGCTGCACTTCTCCATATCAATATTACAGTTACAGTATTTGATATTTACCAAGATTGTGATTTACATAGTGTAAGTAAAAGAATATTTTTATTGATTTGATTTTTCAAAATAAAGACTAGCTCGCAACTAAACCTAGTTTTATTTAAACACACTCATTGTAGGTATATTGGTATAAGTTATTGTTCACTTTTTTATTTGCTTCTTGGCATCTGCAATGCCCTCTCTCACATTTTGACTGAATTTCTTCAGGAATGAGCTCAATCTGTTGACTTGTTCTGGGTCCATAGTAGATAATTTTTGCTTTCCTCTGTAGAATACGGAGACTGCCAGCTGTGCCGCTCGTCTGACCGGATACGACTCTGCAATCCTCTGCACAAGGTGTTCATTATTAACTAAGTATCTAAGCAAGGTGCGTATAGGCATTGTGAACTCACTTGAAGGACGTTTCAAATGCACACATGTTACGATACTTTTGCAAGAGCTCTCTTTTCAGTCTGAGCTGAGTTTGCAATATTTCAAACTGCTTTATTTGGTCTTGTTTATTGTAGTCGATCCCGGGGAGACGCCTTATCTAGAAAAATAAATGGCTATTTAAAAAACTTATGACTTATGCCAGATAATGAGGTTTTGGGTGTGATCCAAAGAAGATGAAAGTACTGACCTGGGACCTTGCGATGTCTAATTTCTTTTGCAACTCTAGCACTTTTATGCTGCACTCTTGCGATTCTCTTGCTTTGGCAGATGTATCATGGTAGTCTCTCTCCACACTGCAAAACAACAACATACGTAACAATATGGTGCTGCATATGATAATAATAATGGAACAAAAAGCTATAAATAAGTACTAAAAATACCTTCGTATGATTTCGTACACGATCGGCAAAAAATCTACATCTACGTCTTGCACTGATAACGGGCTAAAATTGTTTTGTTCTGAATGGTCAGTATTATTCTCCATGAGTATGATTGCTTTGATGAACAGAACAAATTATTCGATAAAACCACTTGCCTAGATTAGGTTTCGTACCACAGAATTATTGACTGATGAGATTCATGAGAAATTGAAAACAAAACGACTCAAGTTTCGAGAAATCCAAGAGAAATCGAGACAAGTCCATACCTAACCTACCTACCTACCTTTACTTTGATCTGCACCCTTATTCACAAGTTTCGGAAACTATCGGATTCGATAAGTTTCCGATTAGATTCGAAATCGCGATTCACAAATCCGAAATCGATAACTTTTGACAGATCACAGCTGATCCTAATCGAAAACTCTTCCGACAGCTATTGAGTCACGGAAAGCCGTCTTTCTTGGAAAAGATTGAGGTATATACTTGAAGAAATAGTTATTTGCTATTTTATTGAAATTATATTAAGTATGTAGGTGCATATATTGTTTATATATTGTTCATATTGGTTCACACAGCTACACACTGGTGTGAAGGGGCGTGATATTATAGTCGCGCTATTGCCCTGGGTGTGTTAGAAAGCTAGCAAATAATACAAAATGATGTAGGTATTGAGTAGGTAATGAAAGTTATATTAAATAAGTACAGTCATTATGGGTAAAATTAGACCATTGGTACATCATTGGACCACACCGTCAACAAACATTAAATATTATTTTTACACGTATGTATCCGAACTGGCTTTGGTGAAATGCATGTATCCAAACATGAAGTAAAGATTCCATAGACAATAAAAAGCGTTATATGTCAGGAAAACAATGTCAAGTGACGGAACACACAGCAATCTTTTCGCGGTTTCTTGACGCTGTTTGAAAACTCGGTGTGTTCAATTTAACATTAAATTGTGTTGTTGAACTACAGATCGGTAAGTTTTTGCATTATCGTGTCACATAAGTATTGTTTTCATGGTGTCAATGTTATTTGTCACTGTTCCATGCTTATTAATTACATAATTACTAAAATTAATCCTGAAGTCAAAAAATCATATATTTTGGGGCAACATTGGACCGGTCTAATATATTGTGTATTTCAAGACAAAGGAAGTCTTTTTCCAGGTCGCATCACAAAAATCTGCCAATCACCATATGAAGTATGGATGAGCTGCCTGAATAAACACTTTGAAGGAGGCTGGACATGGCCAGCGAATCCGGATATAACGAAAATTACTGATTCAAAGGTGGTAAACAGGGTGATAACGAATGAGAAGATCACGCGACGCGGGAACGTAATTTATATTTAGGATGATTGTGCCTCGAATGGGGAGAGTAATTGTTATAAGTGTATAAGAAGACTGTTGATCTTAGTGTATAAGATAGTAGATCCTATTCCTGACTGTAGAATAATATGCTTTTCTGATTGATCTCAACCTGTTATTTGTATTTAAACGGGTCTAATTCGCGCACAAACTAATATCAAAATATATAATTTTTCGATCTCAACCTGTCTGTTCCTATATTATGCATTTATGTAAGTGATGATACTTATGTTGTTATAATGCCCACAGATTATAGATTTTTCTACATAATAATCAGGTCTTTTTATTTTATCATATATAATAAAAAAAACTCCTCTTAAACTTCCTTACCAATTTCCAAAAACTTAGGGCTTTGGCTTCATCGAACTTTTTAGTATGAATTTTTACGTCTATGGCAGTAAAACTTCGTTGGAAGTGTCAACTAATAATCATATGAGCATTTAATATGATCGAATGTTACCCAGGAAGTAAAAAAATGCGATAAAATAGGTTTTTAAGGTGTGAAAAAATGTTGGTCCAATGTTGCCCCAAAATCAGTTTATCTTTGGACCACTACAATTTTTGTCTCTATCTCAGGCTTGAGACATCATTGGTAAACTTTTTAATGTAAATGGTATTAACAACATCGAAAGATCGTTTAGATCACAATTATTTTGTAGTAGCTCTATACATTTTTTTGACTAAATACCGGAAATTGTCGCATAAGTGGTCCAAAGTTACCCCGAATGACTGTACCTAACATAAATAGTAATATGTACCTACTATTATTATAATAATGAATGATATCAAACACACAGCTTTACTTGATATTAGGTGGTAGGTAAGTAATAAGTACTACATTTCCGAACTCACTTTCTCAATGTAATAAGGTAGATACTAGGTACTAAATAAAAGGTATATGAGTTCACAGTAAATATTTATTTTGGTAATGAAACTGCATGAGCATTAAAATTATGGTAAGTACCTAATTATAATATATATTATTAACAAAACTTCAATGTTCATTTATGTTAAGTAAGTATAGGTATATTATTCATTTTAAATTAAACCATATCTATCACATATAAATAGTAATTGGCTGATGATAAAAAAAATTCTTTGAGTAAGTACTACCTATCTAAATTATTCTCTGTGGCTTTAGGTATGTGACAGCAATTGGATAATTATATTATATTTATTGGCCTGCTACCCAGGAAGCACACATGACGCCTTCATTTGAAGGAGTAGGCTGTTAAGAAATAAGATGAAGGGGTTTACGGAGGCAACATCTTGCTGTCTTGGTTTCTAAACACTATTAACTCCAAGGGATCTTGCACGTCTGGCACGGATTTGTGACAGTTGCAGACTAGTGAAGTTACCTGGAACAATTCATAATAATATATTAACTTGTTGTAAGTAATAACAATATTTCATTTTTTAGGTGATTCAGGGTACCCCTTGGACCCAAGTATTTTCACACCAATACTGGCGAGCCAAACAGCCCAGAGGCACACTACACAGAGTTGCACATTCAGTCCCACAATTGTATCTAGCATTGTTTAAGGGTTTTGAACGCTTTAGATAATAAGCATCACATGCTGGAATATACCTCAACAAAGCTCTAAATGCTGACACTGAGAACTAGCAAAACTTATGCAACAAAGTGTTCATAGTTAAGAAATAAGACTGTATGCAATAAATAGATTAAGTATGTTTAAAAAGATTGTAACATAAAAGTAATACATCATATTATTATTTTCCCGATCCAATCATTCCAACCAAAAAAAGTAACGAGGAAAACTTTACCGTACCTACTTAGTTCTGGCAAATTTCCCAAGTCTCTAGCGATTTCACGCAACTCGGAGGCTTTTAATGTAAACCTACAGCCACTTGCTCAATAGCTTCTACCTTCTCCTCTCGGGCCACTTGCAAGCCTCCTGCAAATATAATAAAACATAATGTATTAAAACTAAGTTATTGTAAGTTGCTGATGGCCAATCACCATTATTATCTGTCTTCGATTTTATTACTACAGTACCTATACTAAGTAGAAAAAACAATGAGCTCTCAAAATTACCTACGATAGCAAAACTGAAATACTTAAGAGTTTATACAACAAGTTACATGTTAACTGAGACCACATAATTATTTATACTAAACAAATCAATAGAACTTTATTTACCTCCAAAGGATTTGTAAACAAGAATATATATGGGTGACATAATCATTGAGGTATAATACTTACCTATGTACGTACAGTTAATTTGGATATATTATACTCACTATGCTCATCTTATTTACGCGCGAAGTTCTTCCAACAAGACAAAACAAAAGTTGAAGTGTCTCAAGACGCCTCACAGTTCACAAACAAAACAAGTCGCATAGAAATACGATACATCCAAGCCCAGCTTCTTTTAGTTCAAGTTTGTGACAATTTGACATCTATTGACATGACATTTACAAAGCGAATTTACACTACAAACAAATCTTATAAAATTATTTGTTTCTTTCGTTAAACGCTGATTTTAAAATATGTAATACATGTTTAAAAATTTGCATACACATAATATTGTAAGTCTGCATATAATATTGTTGTGAAATTATGGGATTCATAGTTTTTATTAACAACTAAAATAATTCTACCAAGATAATTACTTTCTACCATACCGTTTAGTCTTCGTAAACGCACAACTAACGTCAAACTACATAGAACAACAAGAGTTTCCTTAATTACCGGTATTGTCTATGTTTCAGACACGGCAATCTTTCGGAAACGCCTGTCGATCGGATCTTCTCGGATCTCTGAATCGCATATTTCGAATGCGTCGGATCGGATATGAATTCTGCTTTTTCGGAATCGATAGCTTTCCGAGATTTGTGAATAGGCCTACTGTAGGCCTATTCACAAATCTCGGAAAGCTATCGATTCCGAAAAAGCAGAATTCATATCCGATCCGACGCATTCGAAATATGCGATTCAGAGATCCGAGAAGATCCGATCGACAGGCGTTTCCGAAAGATTGCCGTGTCTGAAACATAGACAATACCGGTAATTAAGGAAACTCTTGTTGTTCTATGTAGTTTGACGTTAGTTGTGCGTTTACGAAGACTAAACGGTATGGTAGAAAGTAATTATCTTGGTAGAATTATTTTAGTTGTTAATAAAAACTATGAATCCCATAATTTCACAACAATATTATATGCAGACTTACAATATTATGTGTATGCAAATTTTTAAACATGTATTACATATTTTAAAATCAGCGTTTAACGAAAGAAACAAATAATTTTATAAGATTTGTTTGTAGTGTAAATTCGCTTTGTAAATGTCATGTCAATAGATGTCAAATTGTCACAAACTTGAACTAAAAGAAGCTGGGCTTGGATGTATCGTATTTCTATGCGACTTGTTTTGTTTGTGAACTGTGAGGCGTCTTGAGACACTTCAACTTTTGTTTTGTCTTGTTGGAAGAACTTCGCGCGTAAATAAGATGAGCATAGTGAGTATAATATATCCAAATTAACTGTACGTACATAGGTAAGTATTATACCTCAATGATTATGTCACCCATATATTCTTGTTTACAAATCCTTTGGAGGTAAATAAAGTTCTATTGATTTGTTTAGTATAAATAATTATGTGGTCTCAGTTAACATGTAACTTGTTGTATAAACTCTTAAGTATTTCAGTTTTGCTATCGTAGGTAATTTTGAGAGCTCATTGTTTTTTCTACTTAGTATAGGTACTGTAGTAATAAAATCGAAGACAGATAATAATGGTGATTGGCCATCAGCAACTTACAATAACTTAGTTTTAATACATTATGTTTTATTATATTTACAGGAGGCTTGCAAGTGGCCCGAGAGGAGAAGGTAGAAGCTATTGAGCAAGTGGCTGTAGGTTTACATTAAAAGCCTCCGAGTTGCGTGAAATCGCTAGAGACTTGGGAAATTTGCCAGAACTAAGTAGGTACGGTAAAGTTTTCCTCGTTACTTTTTTTGGTTGGAATGATTGGATCGGGAAAATAATAATATGATGTATTACTTTTATGTTACAATCTTTTTAAACATACTTAATCTATTTATTGCATACAGTCTTATTTCTTAACTATGAACACTTTGTTGCATAAGTTTTGCTAGTTCTCAGTGTCAGCATTTAGAGCTTTGTTGAGGTATATTCCAGCATGTGATGCTTATTATCTAAAGCGTTCAAAACCCTTAAACAATGCTAGATACAATTGTGGGACTGAATGTGCAACTCTGTGTAGTGTGCCTCTGGGCTGTTTGGCTCGCCAGTATTGGTGTGAAAATACTTGGGTCCAAGGGGTACCCTGAATCACCTAAAAAATGAAATATTGTTATTACTTACAACAAGTTAATATATTATTATGAATTGTTCCAGGTAACTTCACTAGTCTGCAACTGTCACAAATCCGTGCCAGACGTGCAAGATCCCTTGGAGTTAATAGTGTTTAGAAACCAAGACAGCAAGATGTTGCCTCCGTAAACCCCTTCATCTTATTTCTTAACAGCCTACTCCTTCAAATGAAGGCGTCATGTGTGCTTCCTGGGTAGCAGGCCAATAAATATAATATAATTATCCAATTGCTGTCACATACCTAAAGCCACAGAGAATAATTTAGATAGGTAGTACTTACTCAAAGAATTTTTTTTATCATCAGCCAATTACTATTTATATGTGATAGATATGGTTTAATTTAAAATGAATAATATACCTATACTTACTTCACATAAATGAACATTGAAGTTTTGTTAATAATATATATTATAATTAGGTACTTACCATAATTTTAATGCTCATGCAGTTTCATTACCAAAATAAATATTTACTGTGAACTCATATACCTTTTATTTAGTACCTAGTATCTACCTAATTACATTGAGAAAGTGAGTTCGGAAATGTAGTACTTATTACTTACCTACCACCTAATATCAAGTAAAGCTGTGTGTTTGATATCATTCATTATTATAATAATAGTAGGTACATATTACTATTTATGTTAGGTACTTATTTAATATAACTTTCATTACCTACTCAATACCTACATCATTTAATTTTTGTATTATTTGCTAGCTTTCTAACACACCCAGGGCAATAGCGCGACTATAATATCACGCCCCTTCACACCAGTGTGTAGCTGTGTGAACCAATATGAACAATATATAAACAATATATGCACCTACATACTTAATATAATTTCAATAAAATAGCAAATAACTATTTCTTCAAGTATATACCTCAATCTTTTCCAAGAAAGACGGCTTTCCGTGACTCAATAGCTGTCGGAAGAGTTTTCGATTAGGATCAGCTGTGATCTGTCAAAAGTTATCGATTTCGGATTTGTGAATCGCGATTTCGAATCTAATCGGAAACTTATCGAATCCGATAGTTTCCGAAACTTGTGAATAAGGGTGCTGATCTGCTGGCCTATTCACAAATCTCGGAAAGCTATCGATTCCGAAAAAGCAGAATTCATATCCGATCCGACGCATTCGAAATATGCGATTCAGAGATCCGAGAAGATCCGATCGACAGGCGTTTCCGAAAGATTGCCGTGTCTGAAACATAGACAATACCGGTAATTAAGGAAACTCTTGTTGTTCTATGTAGTTTGACGTTAGTTGTGCGTTTACGAAGACTAAACGGTATGGTAGAAAGTAATTATCTTGGTAGAATTATTTTAGTTGTTAATAAAAACTATGAATCCCATAATTTCACAACAATATTATATGCAGACTTACAATATTATGTGTATGCAAATTTTTAAACATGTATTACATATTTTAAAATCAGCGTTTAACGAAAGAAACAAATAATTTTATAAGATTTGTTTGTAGTGTAAATTCGCTTTGTAAATGTCATGTCAATAGATGTCAAATTGTCACAAACTTGAACTAAAAGAAACTGGGCTTGGATGTATCGTATTTCTATGCGACTTGTTTTGTTTGTGAACTGTGAGGCGTCTTGAGACACTTCAACTTTTGTTTTGTCTTGTTGGAAGAACTTCGCGCGTAAATAAGATGAGCATAGTGAGTATAATATATCCAAATTAACTGTACGTACATAGGTAAGTATTATACCTCAATGATTATGTCACCCATATATTCTTGTTTACAAATCCTTTGGAGGTAAATAAAGTTCTATTGATTTGTTTAGTATAAATAATTATGTGGTCTCAGTTAACATGTAACTTGTTGTATAAACTCTTAAGTATTTCAGTTTTGCTATCGTAGGTAATTTTGAGAGCTCATTGTTTTTTCTACTTAGTATAGGTACTGTAGTAATAAAATCGAAGACAGATAATAATGGTGATTGGCCATCAGCAACTTACAATAACTTAGTTTTAATACATTATGTTTTATTATATTTACAGGAGGCTTGCAAGTGGCCCGAGAGGAGAAGGTAGAAGCTATTGAGCAAGTGGCTGTAGGTTTACATTAAAAGCCTCCGAGTTGCGTGAAATCGCTAGAGACTTGGGAAATTTGCCAGAACTAAGTAGGTACGGTAAAGTTTTCCTCGTTACTTTTTTTGGTTGGAATGATTGGATCGGGAAAATAATAATATGATGTATTACTTTTATGTTACAATCTTTTTAAACATACTTAATCTATTTATTGCATACAGTCTTATTTCTTAACTATGAACACTTTGTTGCATAAGTTTTGCTAGTTCTCAGTGTCAGCATTTAGAGCTTTGTTGAGGTATATTCCAGCATGTGATGCTTATTATCTAAAGCGTTCAAAACCCTTAAACAATGCTAGATACAATTGTGGGACTGAATGTGCAACTCTGTGTAGTGTGCCTCTGGGCTGTTTGGCTCGCCAGTATTGGTGTGAAAATACTTGGGTCCAAGGGGTACCCTGAATCACCTAAAAAATGAAATATTGTTATTACTTACAACAAGTTAATATATTATTATGAATTGTTCCAGGTAACTTCACTAGTCTGCAACTGTCACAAATCCGTGCCAGACGTGCAAGATCCCTTGGAGTTAATAGTGTTTAGAAACCAAGACAGCAAGATGTTGCCTCCGTAAACCCCTTCATCTTATTTCTTAACAGCCTACTCCTTCAAATGAAGGCGTCATGTGTGCTTCCTGGGTAGCAGGCCAATAAATATAATATAATTATCCAATTGCTGTCACATACCTAAAGCCACAGAGAATAATTTAGATAGGTAGTACTTACTCAAAGAATTTTTTTTATCATCAGCCAATTACTATTTATATGTGATAGATATGGTTTAATTTAAAATGAATAATATACCTATACTTACTTAACATAAATGAACATTGAAGTTTTGTTAATAATATATATTATAATTAGGTACTTACCATAATTTTAATGCTCATGCAGTTTCATTACCAAAATAAATATTTACTGTGAACTCATATACCTTTTATTTAGTACCTAGTATCTACCTAATTACATTGAGAAAGTGAGTTCGGAAATGTAGTACTTATTACTTACCTACCACCTAATATCAAGTAAAGCTGTGTGTTTGATATCATTCATTATTATAATAATAGTAGGTACATATTACTATTTATGTTAGGTACTTATTTAATATAACTTTCATTACCTACTCAATACCTACATCATTTTGTATTATTTGCTAGCTTTCTAACACACCCAGGGCAATAGCGCGACTATAATATCACGCCCCTTCACACCAGTGTGTAGCTGTGTGAACCAATATGAACAATATATAAACAATATATGCACCTACATACCTACTTAATATAATTTCAATAAAATAGCAAATAACTATTTCTTCAAGTATTATAACCTCAATCTTTTCCAAGAAAGACGGCTTTCCGTGACTCAATAGCTGTCGGAAGAGTTTTCGATTAGGATCAGCTGTGATCTGTCAAAAGTTATCGATTTCGGATTTGTGAATCGCGATTTCGAATCTAATCGGAAACTTATCGAATCCGATAGTTTCCGAAACTTGTGAATAAGGGTGCTGTAGGCCTATTCACAAATCTCGGAAAGCTATCGATTCCGAAAAAGCAGAATTCATATCCGATCCGACGCATTCGAAATATGCGATTCAGAGATCCGAGAAGATCCGATCGACAGGCGTTTCCGAAAGATTGCCGTGTCTGAAACATAGACAATACCGGTAATTAAGGAAACTCTTGTTGTTCTATGTAGTTTGACGTTAGTTGTGCGTTTACGAAGACTAAACGGTATGGTAGAAAGTAATTATCTTGGTAGAATTATTTTAGTTGTTAATAAAAACTATGAATCCCATAATTTCACAACAATATTATATGCAGACTTACAATATTATGTGTATGCAAATTTTTAAACATGTATTACATATTTTAAAATCAGCGTTTAACGAAACAAACAAATAATTTTATAAGATTTGTTTGTAGTGTAAATTCGCTTTGTAAATGTCATGTCAATAGATGTCAAATTGTCACAAACTTGAACTAAAAGAAGCTGGGCTTGGATGTATCGTATTTCTATGCGACTTGTTTTGTTTGTGAACTGTGAGGCGTCTTGAGACACTTCAACTTTTGTTTTGTCTTGTTGGAAGAACTTCGCGCGTAAATAAGATGAGCATAGTGAGTATAATATATCCAAATTAACTGTACGTACATAGGTAAGTATTATACCTCAATGATTATGTCACCCATATATTCTTGTTTACAAATCCTTTGGAGGTAAATAAAGTTCTATTGATTTGTTTAGTATAAATAATTATGTGGTCTCAGTTAACATGTAACTTGTTGTATAAACTCTTAAGTATTTCAGTTTTGCTATCGTAGGTAATTTTGAGAGCTCATTGTTTTTTCTACTTAGTATAGGTACTGTAGTAATAAAATCGAAGACAGATAATAATGGTGATTGGCCATCAGCAACTTACAATAACTTAGTTTTAATACATTATGTTTTATTATATTTACAGGAGGCTTGCAAGTGGCCCGAGAGGAGAAGGTAGAAGCTATTGAGCAAGTGGCTGTAGGTTTACATTAAAAGCCTCCGAGTTGCGTGAAATCGCTAGAGACTTGGGAAATTTGCCAGAACTAAGTAGGTACGGTAAAGTTTTCCTCGTTACTTTTTTTGGTTGGAATGATTGGATCGGGAAAATAATAATAATGATGTATTACTTTTATGTTACAATCTTTTTAAACATACTTAATCTATTTATTGCATACAGTCTTATTTCTTAACTATGAACACTTTGTTGCATAAGTTTTGCTAGTTCTCAGTGTCAGCATTTAGAGCTTTGTTGAGGTATATTCCAGCATGTGATGCTTATTATCTAAAGCGTTCAAAACCCTTAAACAATGCTAGATACAATTGTGGGACTGAATGTGCAACTCTGTGTAGTGTGCCTCTGGGCTGTTTGGCTCGCCAGTATTGGTGTGAAAATACTTGGGTCCAAGGGGTACCCTGAATCACCTAAAATATGAAATATTGTTATTACTTACAACAAGTTAATATATTATTATGAATTGTTCCAGGTAACTTCACTAGTCTGCAACTGTCACAAATCCGTGCCAGACGTGCAAGATCCCTTGGAGTTAATAGTGTTTAGAAACCAAGACAGCAAGATGTTGCCTCCGTAAACCCCTTCATCTTATTTCTTAACAGCCTACTCCTTCAAATGAAGGCGTCATGTGTGCTTCCTGGGTAGCAGGCCAATAAATATAATATAATTATCCAATTGCTGTCACATACCTAAAGCCACAGAGAATAATTTAGATAGGTAGTACTTACTCAAAGATTTTTTTTTATCATCAGCCAATTACTATTTATATGTGATAGATATGGTTTAATTTAAAATGAATAATATACCTATACTTACTTAACATAAATGAACATTGAAGTTTTGTTAATAATATATATTATAATTAGGTACTTACCATAATTTTAATGCTCATGCAGTTTCATTACCAAAATAAATATTTACTGTGAACTCATATACCTTTTATTTAGTACCTAGTATCTACCTAATTACATTGAGAAAGTGAGTTCGGAAATGTAGTACTTATTACTTACCTACCACCTAATATCAAGTAAAGCTGTGTGTTTGATATCATTCATTATTATAATAATAGTAGGTACATATTACTATTTATGTTAGGTACTTATTTAATATAACTTTCATTACCTACTCAATACCTACATCATTTTGTATTATTTGCTAGCTTTCTAACACACCCAGGGCAATAGCGCGACTATAATATCACGCCCCTTCACACCAGTGTGTAGCTGTGTGAACCAATATGAACAATATATAAACAATATATGCACCTACATACTTAATATAATTTCAATAAAATAGCAAATAACTATTTCTTGAAGTATTATAACCTCAATCTTTTCCAAGAAAGACGGCTTTCCGTGACTCAATAGCTGTCGGAAGAGTTTTCGATTAGGATCAGCTGTGATCTGTCAAAAGTTATCGATTTCGGATTTGTGAATCGCGATTTCGAATCTAATCGGAAACTTATCGAATCCGATAGTTTCCGAAACTTGTGAATAAGGGTGCTGATCTGATTTGACGGTAATGACGATTTTTTTTTGTTTTAGTTATGGCTTCGCACGGTTTGTGCATGTAGCCAGTGTCAAGTATTTTATTATAAAAGTATTAATTAATTTCACATTAAGAAAGTCACATAAATATAGCAATCGTGGTCAAGTAGTCAAGTCAATTATTTACATCGTCAAAGTCACGATTCAGTAAAGTAGTGGATGCTTTACTGAAACTTCCCGGGAGTTTTGGAAAATATGCGAAATGACACGTTTTTTGAGTTTATATCATTCGCCCTCACTCGTGCACGTTAATGAACACTTAATGATTAATATTCCACCAATATTACACATTAACACTCTAAGAAACACCAGTTTGAGAAAATAATACAAAACCAACAACGTCTCACTATCAGATTCCCGCCAAAACTCCGACTCCGTAATGTAATGACGGTTATTACGGACGTAGAGGTAAAACACGACAATTTATGTACGTCATTTATTATTTTTATACTTTGGCTTCGTACGGTCTGTGCATTTAGCCAGTGTCAAGTATTTATATATCACTGTATTTCTTATTTTCATAAGAAAGACATAGCATCATCGCAATCGTCAAGGTCAAGTAGTCAAGTCAATTATTTACAAAGTCAAAATCACGATTTTGTTAATAGGTGGATGCTTTACTGAAACTTCCTGGGAGTTTTGGAAGACATGCCCAGACTAGTGCACGTTAATAAAATTAATAGATACTCAATGTGTAATATTTCCCCCATAGAATAAAAACGCCAATTGCGTCAATATTCTTAGATTTCACCAATATAACAAACTAGCTGATACACATTTGCATATAAAATGTTAACTGGGTAGAAAATCAATCGATGTCACCGGTAACAGCTAGATAAGAATATATCTCTCATTTTCTTTCTATCGCCCTCCCTAGCTCTCTTTCTATCCTATATCTCTCTATCTAGTCACTGTCTAGACGAAGTCTAGTCACTGTATAGATAGTGTCTAGTCGCTGTCTTATAGGTGTCTAGTCGCTGTCTACTCGGCGTCATGTCACTGTCTAATCGGTGTCTAGACGGAGTCTAGTCACTGTCTACACGGAGTCTTCCACCACTTTACAGAATCGTGACTTTGACTGTAAATAAACTTTGCCACGAGGATTGCTGTAATACTATGCTGTGTTATAACTTTCTTATTCTGAAAATAAGAAATACTTAAAATATATTTTTATACTGTACCTACTACCTACACGACACTGGTTAAATGCATAAACAGTGCAAAATCGAAACTTATAAAAATAAAAATCATTTGATTTGACATTGACAGTTTATATGTGTTGAGTTTGGCTTTGTGACAGAATGACAGAATGATGATGACACGAACGAAAAGTAGCCAGCCCAGCCTAGCAAGCAAGCGAACGAAGCAGGCAGGCCCAGGCACAGATTTATATTTTATAGGATACCATACCAGTATCATAACCTACTGCGGGAAAATAGACTCAGCCATCATACAGGCGCCTTTAAAGAGAATACAAACGCTACGCTAGAGGCGTGTGCTGACTGACCAACAAAGTGTGGGCCAGCAATGTGATTGTTTTGTTCGTTTTGTTTTTATTTTGGGTAGGTTCTACAGAATTCAGAATAATGGATGAAGTTGCGAGATTAGAACATCTTTCGTTAGTGTCTAAAGTCTGCACCGAATTGGACAACCATTTAGGATTGAATGACAAAGATTTGGGTGAGTAGTTGAGTTCTTATCGTGTGTGATATTCATATTAGATGACCTATACCTATTTACTGTACCTACCGAAGTTTCCCTTGGTATAAATAATATACGTATAAAATGCTAGAATAAGTATAAAAACCCAATATTTTGCCTTATTTCAGCTGAATTTATAATTGATTTAGCGGATAAAAATCCAGCTTTCGACGCCTTCAAAAATGCCCTTATCGAGAATGGGGCTGAGTTCTCCGACTCATTCATGACGAACCTGCTGCGTATCATACAACACATGAAACCTGTTACCACTGGCTCACAGAAAAATGACACGGAAACAGAGGATAAGAACCCATTAGTGTCAAAGTTCCCGGGCTTGGCTATACCAAACGAGAAACCTCCCAAATTTTCTTCAGATGAGGAGAGCAGCGATGAAGGAGATAACAAAAAACATAAAAAAAGAGTGACATCTAAAGACATATTCAAAGATGAGAAAACCAAAACAAATGATGATGTTGTTAATCAAGCAATGGCGGAACTGGAAGCTCTCGCTCCGTCCATGGCCACTACAAAAAAGGAAACACCTAAAAAAGTAATAAAACAAGAAGAGAAAAAGGAAGATTTAAAAAAAAGGGATAGGAGCCATAGTAGAGACCGAAATGATAGTAGGACTAAGAAGCGAGACAGCTCACGAGACAGAAGGAGTAGAAGGAGCAGAAGTCGCCATAGGAGTAGAGACCGTAGAAGTAGAAGTAGAAATCGTAGAAGCAGAAGTAGAGACCGCAGAAGCAAAAGTAGAGACCGCAGAAGCAAAAGTAGAGACAGAGACAGGAGACGTAGATCAAGAAGCCGTAACCGCCAAAAGTCTAGGTCTAGAGATAGATACAAAAGATCAAGATCGAGAGGAAGAAGGTCACATTCCCGAGAAAGGGAAGAGAAACCCCGATTTGGGGATTACGGGAAGAAGTTTAGAAAGAAAAGCCCTGAGGTTGAAATGAGTGATGACCCAGAGCCGGGGAAAGTAAGTATTATAAATGACTTTGTAATAGGAAAGGCATGAAGTACTGGTATAAAAGATGCCCTTTTAAAATCGGAACAAAAACTATGTAGGCATAATAATTAGGCGGGAAAGTTAAGAGTCACATATCCTATACACTTTCTTGTGCATACAGTTTTTTTACAGCCATTTCAGCCTAATGTGATATTCCTCCTTAAAAACTTCTTCTTTTCAGATATACAGTGGGCGAGTGGCTAACATAGTACCATTTGGGTGCTTCGTCCTGATTGAGGGGGTTAAGAAGAAGTGGGAGGGGCTGGTGCACATCTCGCAGCTGAGAGCAGAAGGCAGGGTCACCAACGTGTCCGAGGTGGTCAATAGGGGGGATAAAGTTAAGGTAAGTAAACACACATACTTTGTGTGAATCTGTATGTAGTATCGGTATTGCAATTGTTGCGCAAGTCTTGACTCATGATAGTATTGTGTTGCACCATATTCTTGAATGATGTGACATTTTAAGTTTTTATGGTGTAGTCCACGTAGTACAGAATGAATGTGATCTGAAGGATGCCTGTAAGGGATTAGTAAAACCGATATTGTACAACTTTTTTCATTGTGTTGTTGTCACATAATATTACTCGTATATTCTACCTCTTGAAATGTATATTGTTTGTAGTAAATATACAGCTGTGTTTATTGTTTTAGATAAAAGTGTTATCCATAACGGGACAAAAAGTATCACTCACCATGAAGGATGTGTGCCAGGACACTGGGAAGGACATGAATCCAGCTTCTCATGCTCATTTAGAGGTAAAATTTTACATACCACATACTTTTGCTATACTGCTTTAGGCGGCAGCATTGGATAGGCGCTAAGTTTTGTCTTATTTTGTTGTCACAGGCGGAGCGCGAAGGGCGGAACCCGGACCGGCCTCCGCCCACGGCCACGGTGCTGGCGGGACTGCAGGGCGGCCTCGACCCCGACGAGGAGTCCAGCAGGAACCGCGTCACTAGAATCTCCAGCCCCGAGCGCTGGGAGATCAAACAGGTATGCGCTACAATAACTTCCGGTGAGATTACAAGACGCATGCACTCAATTTACATGTTTTAGTGTACATTTTCTCTGGATATAATATTATTCCCTTTCAACAGATGATATCGTCAGGCGTCATAGATAAGAGCGAACTGCCGGAGTTCGACGAAGAGACTGGCCTTCTGCCGAAAGACGAAGACGGAGAGGCGGATATCGAGATCGAGCTCGTGGAAGATGAGCCTCCCTTCCTGCAGGGCCACGGCCGCGCCCTGCACGACCTCTCGCCCGTGAGGATAGTGAAGAACCCGGACGGGTCTCTAGCGCAAGCCGCCATGATGCAGTCGGCGCTGGCTAAGGAGAGAAGGGAGCAGAAGATGATCCAGCGAGAGCAGGAAATGGAGAGTTTGCCCACCGGTCTGAACAAGAACTGGATCGACCCGCTGCCGGAGACGGACGGCCGGGCGCTGGCCGCCAACGTGCGGGGAACCGGCATCACTCCCCAGGACCTGCCGGAGTGGAAGAAGCACGTGATCGGTGGGAAGAAGTCCTCGTTTGGCAAGAAGACGAACTTGTCGCTGTTGGAGCAGAGGCAGTCGCTGCCTATTTACAAGCTTAGAGATGAATTGACTAAGGTAGGTTCATCTTAGACCATTGTTTTCGATTATGTTGTGTTTTTTTAAGTTTTTCATATTTCTTGGCTTCACTCTGTCTTTACCATTTTGATTAGCTTTCATGTGGCACTCGATGTCGATTTGCAACTTTTTATTGCATTGCCTAGCTATTGCAGTGCAACTAAAATGTTCGCTAGTAAACGGATACAGTCCATTTTCGTCAAATCATTCGTAAACCATCCCTGCGAGTCGGTCGCAATCGAGGAAGCGGATACGCTGTTATATTATAGGATTGATTGTAAAGTGCACGATCACTTTCCGCAGGCCGTGGCCGACAACCAGATCCTGATCGTGATCGGCGAGACGGGGTCGGGCAAGACGACGCAGATCACGCAGTACCTGGCGGAGTGCGGGCTGACGGCGCGCGGCAAGGTGGCGTGCACGCAGCCGCGGCGCGTGGCCGCCATGTCCGTGGCCAAGCGCGTGGCCGAGGAGTTCGGCTGCCGGCTGGGGCAGGAGGTGGGCTACACCATCCGGTTCGAGGACTGCACCAGCCCGGAGACGGTCATCAAGTGAGACGATACATTATATTGTTATCGCTACCTGCGCCCAAGTTTTTGCCCGCTGTTTTAGGAATAAACAGTAGCCTGTGTTACACAAGGGTGTTAGCTACCTTCATACTAAATTTCATCAAAATTGGTCCAGCCGTTTTGACCGTCAAGAAGTAACAAATATGCAAACTCGCAAATTTTCGTCTTTATAATATTAGTAAGATTAGTTGGATTATTGTATAAATACAATTAAAATATTTACAATACAGTCATGAGGCTGAGGTATACCAGGACCAGAGAGCTAGTTATATCGATGCGGAACCCGCGCACTATACTAGAAATAATAATTCACTAAATTGAATTGAATTTTACGCCATCTATCGGCGAGTAGAAAGCCGCTGTTTGAAACGACTGTATCTGGTGTATCTGGCTAGGTGTTATGCAGGATAAGAAGTACATAATAAAGCGGCTATTGTAAATTCCAGGTACATGACGGACGGCATGCTGCTCCGCGAGTGCCTCATGGACCTGGACCTGAAGACGTACTCCGTGATCATGCTGGACGAGGCACACGAGCGCACCATCCACACCGACGTGCTGTTCGGCCTCCTCAAGCAGGCCGTGCAGAAGCGGCCCGAGCTGAAGCTGATCGTCACCTCGGCCACGCTGGACGCCGTCAAGTTCTCGCAGTACTTCTTCGAGGCGCCCATCTTCACGATCCCCGGCCGCACGTTCCCCGTGGAGGTGCTGTACACCAAGGAGCCGGAGACGGACTACC
The DNA here is from genome assembly GCA_905147375.1 of Hylaea fasciaria. NCBI lineage: Eukaryota > Metazoa > Arthropoda > Insecta > Lepidoptera > Geometridae > Hylaea > Hylaea fasciaria. Next base: position 1,601,688 of record LR990194.1, read on the forward strand.
TGGACGCGTCCCTCATCACCGTCATGCAGATCCACCTGCGCGAGCCCCCCGGGGACATCCTGCTGTTCCTCACGGGGCAGGAGGAGATCGACACGGCGTGCGAGATCCTGTACGAGCGCATGAAGTCGCTGGGGCCGGACGTGCCGGAGCTGATCATCCTGCCGGTGTACTCGGCGCTGCCGTCCGAGATGCAGACGCGGATCTTCGAGCCCGCGCCGCCGGGCTCCAGGAAGGTGGTCATCGCCACCAACATAGCGGAGACCTCGCTCACGATAGACGGGATCTACTACGTGGTGGACCCCGGGTTCGTGAAGCAGAAGGTCTACAATTCCAAGACCGGCATGGACTCGTTGGTCGTTACGCCGATATCGCAGGTATGTGCTCTGGCAATTACAACAATATAGGTTGTCATTGTATATGAGTAAACACGTTCTTATTATCTCACTGTTCAATCAGAGTAGATTTCGAGTCTCCGTGTAAACAGTATTGTTATCGATTCTGCCTGGTTTATTCAAAACTGACGTCTCCTTTGTAGCTATTTATGCAATTTCCTTTTCCGACCCCTTCACAACGCGTCATCCCGATTATAGCGGTGGGCGATAACTGATCGAGTGTCATTTTCGCAGGCCGCAGCCAAGCAAAGGGCGGGGCGAGCGGGGCGCACCGGACCGGGCAAGACTTACCGACTGTACACGGAGCGCGCCTACAGAGACGAAATGCTACCCACGCCCGTGCCCGAGATACAGCGGACTAACCTCGCCACTACTGTAAGCTTCACAATATGTAGCGTTGAAAATCAATGTGAATCTTCTTTTTGATTAATTTCAAAGGAATACTAGCGTTCGGTCATACGACCCGTGTGCCTAGTGCGAGTTTTGTAAATTTATTTACGCGCTCGGTCCGTTTGGCGTAAACTTGAAATTGTATGGAATAAGAGCAGCGCCATCTAGCGTCAGTGAATCAGTCACTAGATGGCGCTGCTCATATTCCATACAATTTCAAGTTTACGCCAAACGGACCGAGCGCGTAAATAAATTGTCAAAACTCGCACTAGGCACACCGAGCGTAACATAGTACGAAATAGTTCCACTACCTGTCGATAGATGGCGCCGTTTTAAATCTTAGCTGGCTCGATATTTGAAATAAATATTTTTGTCTCAGGTGTTGCAGCTGAAGACGATGGGCATCAACGACTTGCTCCACTTTGACTTCATGGACGCGCCGCCCGTGGAGTCCCTCATCATGGCGCTGGAGCAGCTGCACTCGCTGTCCGCGCTGGACTCCGAGGGGCTGCTCACGAGGCTCGGACGCAGGGTATGTGGACGCGCCGCCCGTGGAGTCCCTCATCATGGCGCTGGAGCAGCTGCACTCGCTGTCCGCGCTGGACTCCGAGGGGCTGCTCACGAGGCTCGGACGCAGGGTATGTGGACGCGCCGCCCGTGGAGTCCCTCATCATGGCGCTGGAGCAGCTGCACTCGCTGTCCGCGCTGGACTCCGAGGGGCTGCTCACGAGGCTCGGACGCAGGGTATGTGGACGCGCCGCCCGTGGAGTCCCTCATCATGGCGCTGGAGCAGCTGCACTCGCTGTCCGCGCTGGACTCCGAGGGGCTGCTCACGAGGCTCGGACGCAGGGTATGTGGACGCGCCGCCCGTGGAGTCCCTCATCATGGCGCTGGAGCAGCTGCACTCGCTGTCCGCGCTGGACTCCGAGGGGCTGCTCACGAGGCTCGGACGCAGGGTATGTGGACGCGCCGCCCGTGGAGTCCCTCATCATGGCGCTGGAGCAGCTGCACTCGCTGTCCGCGCTGGACTCCGAGGGGCTGCTCACGAGGCTCGGACGCAGGGTATGTGGACGCGCCGCCCGTGGAGTCCCTCATCATGGCGCTGGAGCAGCTGCACTCGCTGTCCGCGCTGGACTCCGAGGGGCTGCTCACGAGGCTCGGACGCAGGGTATATGGCTTTTTATATTTTACTAGCAGACACGGCCACCCGTTGCTGTGGCTAAGGTGTTTGTTATTGTGACTATAAATTGATATGTAAGCTATCCTATCTTTCAAGCTAGATCAAACTGCACATGGTGTGCAAATTTGATAAAAATCGGTTAAGTAGTTTAGGAGTTCATCGCGGACAAACAACGTGACGCGTAATTTATATTTATTAAAATGGTTTAGCATTAGACCACTATCCCATCTGTGTTAGGTGACGATGTTGTCAAAGGAGTTGGCTCTGAAGGACCGCGGCCGGAACACCCCAATAAGGGGTTTGGGGACATATTTTCTACTTCAGGGGGATTGCTAGGAAGAGTTCTTGTGTACGACTGTAATGGTACCACATGGAGCTCTTTCTTCATGTAAGTGTTTTTATTAAAACGTCGTTATAGGATTAGATAAATGCGATTGCGCTGGATGCTGTAAGGAACGTAGGTCGGGGTAGGCCCGGCGCACATTATCGGCATCGGCAAGGAAAAGGATTTTTAGGTGGCAAATAGCAATATACATTAACGTAATGAATGGCACTAAAGTAGAAATTGCCTTGTATATGGTCGTAATAACAAAAAATACCTTTCCTACCTTTCCTAAGAAAAAGGATCCTTTTCCTTGCCGATGCCGTTAATTTGCGCCGGGCCTTATGGTGCTAATGAAAAATGATGTTTATATTATATAAATTCTATGTGATAATTTCCATCGCTCTGCGAATTTGAAGCTGTCAGTCGGTCCTGGTTGTTATCGATTGATAACAGCCATTGAGCCATATCATATCAGAAGCCCGTGTCTTCACAAATCTTAACACTAGAGAATGACACAAAAAGCTAACTTCAACTTTATAATATACCGAATAAAGCTCTTATCTTTTCTCGTATCCACCTTACAGATGGCCGAGTTCCCTCTGGAACCGAATCTGTCCAAGATCTTGATCATGTCAGTGGCCCTGCAATGCTCGGACGAGATCCTCACCATCGTCTCCATGCTGAGCGTGCAGAACGTGTTCTACCGGCCCAAGGACAAGCAGGCGCTGGCGGACCAGAAGAAGGCCAAGTTCAACCAGGCCGAGGGGGACCACCTCACCCTGCTGGCCGTGTACAACAGCTGGAGGAACAACAAGTTCTCCAACGCCTGGTGCTACGAGAACTTCGTGCAGATCAGGACGTTGAAGCGGGCCCAGGATGTGAGGAAGCAGCTGCTGGGGATCATGGATAGGTATGAGTTGAGCAAGCTGTGTATGTTCTGGCCGATTTGCTTTTTTAGGGTTTCGTACCTGAAGGGTCATATCGGACCCTATTACGGTACTGTCGGTCCGTCTGTCACTAGACTGTATTTCATGAACCATTAAAGTTAGACAGTTGAAATTGTCACAGATGATGTATTTCTGCTGTTGCCGCTATAACGACAAATACTAAAACACAATAAAATAAATATGGGGCTCCCATACAACATTGTTTTTTATGCCGTTTTTATCAATAATGGCACAGTAACCATGGTAACCATCATGTGCGAGTCTGACTCGCACTTGGCTGGTTTTTAACAACTTCAAACTGGAAATCGATGAATAAAAAGAGTGCACAAACTGGGACATAGTCATTTAAAACGTTTGTATTTCCAGGCATAAGCTCGACGTGGTCTCCGCGGGCAAGAACACGGTTCGCATCCAGAAGACGATCTGCTCCGGGTTCTTCCGCAACGCGGCCAAGAAGGACCCGCAGGAGGGGTACCGCACGCTGGTCGACAGCCAGGTCGTCTACATACACCCTTCCAGCGCGCTGTTCAACCGCCAGCCCGAGTGGTGAGACCATACTTCTTTAATCCTCGATCGAATGGACCCGGTGGCCGGACCAACCCGATGACACTGATTTTGATCTCGGCACAGACCAGTTTTTCTAAGTTATGTGTGAGTATGAATTCCTATAGCTTCATGCATCTGTGAGCATGGTCTCGGTTGGTATCGATTGAAGTGGTCTTTACACCTTATATTGATGTTATTAATTTGCGAGCTTAGTCATGAATAACGAAACATCTTTCCCGCAGGGTAATCTACCACGAGCTAGTCCAAACCACCAAGGAGTATATGCGCGAGGTGACCACCATCGACCCCAAGTGGCTGGTGGAGTTCGCGCCGGCCTTCTTCAAGTTCTCCGACCCGACTAAACTGTCCAAGTTCAAGAAGAACCAGAGATTGGAACCGTTGTACAACAAATATGAAGAACCCAATGCGTGGAGGATATCGCGAGTGCGCAGAAGGCGGAATTAAATTGCATCATGCAAGACATTGCTTTACATTGCGCATTGCGCAGTATTGTTTTGAATCTTATTTGTGCTCAAGTGGGTGTGCAAAGCACGCACAAAGAGAATCGTAAAGATAGATAACTAAGGGTGAAATAAACATATTGATACACATAATTATTTTACATTACTTATTTAAAAAAAATCTTAGTGTACTAAGAAGTGTTTCGGAGTCCTGCAAACATTGATCCTATCCTTGACCCCTTAACTTAGAGAAAAAAGATTTAGGTATTATGCTGATACGCCTCATCCGCTTACTCGAAAGAAGAATCTTTACATGCTTACGAACTCACTGAGTGAGTTCAATGCCACACAATACGCATTGCTTCTCCTTGGCTATTACAGTAACTTTTTGCACCCTATAAAAATATATACAAAATAACAGAAACGAGAAACAAAAACGAAAATGTCAATTAAACATTTTGAATCTTTTTGAAGAAAAAATCTTAACCTGTGGTAGATATAGACCTAATAATCGAGTTTTGCTGTGGTGAAAAACTGTCGAGGTCGAAAATAGTTAAAATGTTAATGTTACGAATGTCAAGTCTGCCACTGTCAGCCAGTTGACTTTCTACTCACTCGGCTGTCAAAATAAATAAATATTTCTATTTTCACCCTGAAATGAGTGAAACTCATTTTTTCTTTTCAAATTGATGTTTTTTCCATACAATGAGCTAAAAAGTCTACAAATTAATCACACAAAACTTTGTCGTATCAAATTGTAGAATCGATCATGTCACCCAAAGACTTCTTTTCTGAAATAGTGAGCGAAACTATCATTCTTAGCATCGACTCCTTGATTGTGGGATATTGTATCAGACAACTGGGAAGATGCAAGAATCTGCTGAATGCTCTTCAGGTAACATGCCATTTAAATATGCCCCCCATAGCTTGAAAAGTATCTAACGAAAGTTAAAATTTATTCAGCAAACAAAAACATATTTCGTAAATACTTTCAATTAAAAGTAGGTTCTCGTAGTTCGTAGGTTCTTATGATAATTTGATAGCCTATTTTCTCCAGTGGTTAAAAAGGTCTGCCAACACAGAGATACTGGATTCGATTCCTACAACATGTCAAATATTCTTGCCAGCATCTGTAGTCCGTTAGTTACTCGTTTTGCAATGTTACATAGGTAGGTACTTCTTAAACTTCAATTGATCTAATCCGGACCCACGGTTATACATTTCGATTTAGTCACTAATGACCAACAGAAATAGCAACCTAATGGATGCCCATGAAGATAAAAAAAAAACATTCATGCTGCTAAATGCTTGAACATAAAATACCTAATAATAAAAAGTAATGAGGTTTTCATGTTTTAGCAAGCACCTGTGCTGGACATAGACTCGACATTGAACAGTGAGATCAACAAGTACTCCAATGAAACTATCCCATATGTGGTGGTGCGAGGGATCGTCAAGCCACTCGGAACCCCTATTACGAGCAACTACAATAAGAATGTCACAGGTGTTATTCAGAGGTATAACATTTTATATTTCTCCTAGTAGGTAGTGCCTAAGGTCTCCACTACTGGAGGCTAATTTGAGTTGAATAAATTTGTTTTTAGTTTGTCTAGTTTAGTTTCTTTTAGTTTGTCACACCTTTGGAATCTAGATTGTGACCTCTCCTTCCATCTCTCTCGCTCTCTCTCCCTCTTCCCATATCTCTCTTCCTCTGTCTCTTAATCTCTCTCCCTCTCCATCTCTTTCTTTTTCACTCTTATATTTCTCCTTCTCTCTCTCTATCTAAGTTAACATGGTTGCTATGTATTCTTAAATTTTCCGCATTATTTTATAATTTTTTTCTATCATGAGAACCTTCTCCTGACAATAACAAACACAAGAAAAAAATAATTAGTGAAATCTGTTCAGCCCTTCACGTGTGATGGCGTGACCAAAGGAAATCAGAATTCATTTTTATTTATTACATATTTTAAAGTAATACTGGAGTTTGGCCATCAGCTCTGCATTCATACTTGTTTCTGGCTTAATGATGTATAGGTCTTATATGCTGGCAATTACAGTCCAGTCTCAGACATTCTTGGGCCACTATTTTCTTTAGTTTTTGCAATATTGTATCCTGTCCTACATTTTAGAATGAGCACATAACATCAACTGAATCGCTAGATGATTGTTTCAAATGATCATTAGGTAATAGGTAGGTATGGTAACATCTTACATATTAAGTTACTCTCATTATAATATTCCAGGTTGACGATAAAAGAGCATGTGATAGCGCGCACATCGGCGGGCTTCTGGTCGGATCAGACGCGGATCATCAACGAGGTATACAATGCCACACCCTTCGTGCTCACCGACGGCAAGTTCAGCATCGAAGTTATCGACGCACTGGCGGCCGAGATGCTGGGTAAGAAAATAATATGTTGGATAAATAGATAAATTAGAAGGTATAACTGGAGATGGAGAATATCTCAAAGGTCATAAGTTGTCAAGTTGTTTGCGAAGTTGCACGGCATTTGTCAGTATCTGTGCGAGTGGAACAATTCGCATACCTACCATACCAAACTGTCGTAGATTGTATATGACTATCGACGTCACAGTAATCTAGGTCGGTATGCGAAAAAAGATAGCAGCTTGTCAAAGAAACTGCAGTTTTTGCGAAACTACATGTAACAGTACAGTGCGCACGATGAAGGAAGAACCATGTTATCGCGCGGCGACACGCCAGAGAATTCGGGTGCGTTAGTTGTAGTTTGTAACAATTGTAAAACTATGTGCAACATATCCGTCCGCAGACTTGGACGTGGTGGCGGACAAGTTCGAGCCCCTCTCCCCGGGGGTGATCGACCACGTGTGGGGGTTCTTCTCGGGGGTCCGCCAGCGTGGCCTCCAGACCATGGAAGAGATGCTGCGGGACGGCTCCTACATCACGGCCGTGGGCGAGCTCAGCCGGAGTAAAGGGGGCGCGCTGAAGATACAGCCGCCCAAGGATGGGCCCCCGCTGTTCCTCACTACGGCCACCAAGTCTAGTCTGCTGAAGAGATTGTCGAGCTCGAAGGAGTTTCTTAGGTGAGAACTTTATAATTATACTTATGTAAATATACACAAGCTGCCCGACAGACATTGTCCTGTCAACTGTCAAGCCATGCCCAAAATGGATGAGAAAATTGTCATATTTCTCTATTTTCGGTGATTTTTTTAATGTTTTAGCAGTTATTCTTTCTTCTATTCGGAACAGAGATGAATCCAACAAAGCAAAGATCGTAAAAATCGTTCCAGCCGTCCAGTTATAAATGGTGTAACTAACACGACTTTGTTTTATATAATAAGTATGTACATATAAGGTCAATGTGGGGAAGTCCGTCTAGGCGGTAAGTCCGTCTAGCGGCAATAACTTCATTTTTTGAATAGCTAGCGCCTTAGGGCTCGGTCAGTAAACCAATATTATGGAGCTACTTCGAACTGAGAATCATAGATGTAGCTCATATCCTTAATATGTTAGGAGAAATTTACTGTTAAATTTTTTTCACGTTTTGTACTTGAATATGGAGTGTGACGTCTCTTTAAACATTGAAAGAAAATGCGGAAAAACTGAGTTTTTAGAGGTTCTATGATTTCTCAAATTGTTGGATGATCCATATGATTATTCCTGGTCTTCAATTCATTATAAACTCTTTAATTTCGTAATTTTACCCTACGACAAATTGTTAACATTAAAATGTAACAATTTGGAAGACCGTCTACCAAGCTGAAGGAAAGTCCGTCATATGCCGGTCTTGCCCCAATGGCAGATATTGTCAACATTTTCAACAGCACATATTTTATGGATGAATGAATACTATAATAATACTTATGACTCATATAATTATAGTATTACTATTTACTTGCTATTATACTTATAAATAGTAAGTAGTCCACTAAAAACTATCCAATCCATTATTTTTTTCAGAAATTATTATAAGCCATAATGTAGCTTTTCACATTATGGCGATATTTTGGGGATCGATGGTTTATTGCAAAACCGATTTTAAAAGTTTAAACCAACAATAACGGTCTTCGCTTATAAAGTTATAACCCACTTCATATTCCTGTTATTATTTAGTAATGTCCTACATTATTTTGTATTATGAATTAAAGTGCGTACCCATGTGGGGCACGGTGCCAAGGAAAAATAATTGTAATACGATACAAAATCATTAAATGATCAAAGTTCATTGTTGATTTTGCCACTAATTTTGAATTTGAAGGTATTTGTTTTTTTTTGTCATTTGGTTATTTTGAATCACTTAAATTTTTGTGAAAATGTTTGCAACTACTGTCATGAAAAATATGACGGTCTTACCCAAAAATTAATTATCTTTGAAATGTAAACCTTAGGGCGGGCAGATACGACACAGTCATATTTCATCACCAGGTTACCATCAGTGCAACTTTTCATACATATAACATATTGCCCCACAACTTACGATTTTATTGCTGCTAGACGGACTTACCTCAAACTACATGGGAAGACCGTCTACACACCGAGCTTTTAAAAAAAATGCTATAAATCTAAGGATCATTACAATTGATCTTATTTTTAGACTATTATAGGTAAATCAATATATTATCCACCCTTTCCAACTACACAAATTATTTTACAAAGCATATTTCGACTCATTATGTTGACTTGAACTTAAATTTGAAGAAAAGTATGCCGTACTTCCCCACATTGACCTTACTATAATGTTGTACGTACTGTGTTACGGTATCACAGTTTTAGAATTTTAATTGATTTCTTATCACCACTAATCAGCTAATCGCGCTTAGACGGTGCTATATGTATAGCCCCTTACTTACCCTGGCACTGCAGCGGGGACCTGAAAGGGTTTGGATATTTTTCTATAGAAACTGACATATCCAATAACCAAACGAAAAAAAAAAATGCCCAAGTGTCGCATACGCCACAAACCTATGCCAGAAACGTTATAATAATATGCCTATTTATAATATCACAAAATACACAGTAGGTATAACAAACAGACAAAATTCACACAAAATAACAATAATTAAAGAATTAGCTCTATCACAAGTGTTATGTAACTATTCAAATGATTTTCTACTCAAAACAATGTATTAATTGTTTAAGTTGTGACCAGTAACCATGACATGCTCGTTTTATCTTATCTCAGGCTAGTTTTTTTACCTAGTTTACCGATAATTATGTTAATAATAAAATTATTAGCATTATGATTGTAAGATATTGGCAGGAATTTGAAATAATTATGATTATATACTACACAATACATAATACCTGCAACTTCGTTCGCATTGTTAAATAAAAAGTAGCTGATACCCGTGACTTCGTACGCATTTATGCAGGTTTAACAGCTAGTAAGAATTTATATTATATGTGTGAACGTTAAATTTTAAATCCATCGGATACCTATCGATATCTTTCTTTACGCCCCCCCTCTCTATCCCTCTTTCTCTATCTATCTCTACCCTCTCTCTCTCTCTCCCCCCATCTCTCTCTCCTTCTAACCCTCTCTCTCTGTTTCTATCCCCCTTTATATATCGCCCCCCCCCTTTCCCTCTATGTCCCTCTCTCTCTAATATCTCTGTCTTTCTCTCTATCTCTCCCTCCACAAGATCCTTAAATCGTATTATATTTCTTTATTTCGTACCAAAAGCTTAATTATGAACTTTCAGGTTCCTAACTTATGGAATTATGGATTCCCCATACAAACTTACAACCCCTATTTCACCCCTTTCAAGATTATTGTTTGACACAAAAAATTGCCTATGTCCGTCTCATCGGTTCAATCTATCACTATACAAAATTTCATCTAAATCGATTGAGCCGTTTAGTTGTGAAAAGGCAAGAAACAAACGGTCAAACAGAGTTACTTTCGGATTTATAATATAAGTATGGACTATGGATTAGTATGGAGGGATTATAGCCCTCGTATCGACTTATATATTCCGCCATTCCACCGTGTCCTTCGCTCAAGACCTCGCGCTGCTGTCTCAGTCTTTTGTTCGTAGTTTTTTCCAATTTATATATTTAATAGAAACATCACAAGATGGCCTAGATCATGGTATACAAGAAAACATGTTACTGTACCATGGTCTAGGTATATTACTTTAACAGTAGTAAAGTTGTTCAACCGATCGTGTCTCCACTTGATTCCCTGGGTTGAGTTTCACGAGTGAATTCGAATACGAGTTTCTTAGTGTAATCTCCAATAGTATCTCCAATACTAATAAATAATTTATTTCGTCATTCATGTTTAAAATTATATAATTATTACTAGAAGCGCCTCGCGGTTTCAACCGCGTTGACTACTATCCCGCGGGAACCGTTAATTTTTACGGGACAAAAAGTAGCCTGTGTCAACCGGGGATAGTGTAGCTTCTCAACAGTGAAAGAATTTTTCAAATTGATTCAGTATTTTCGGAGCCTATTCAATGCAAACAAACAATCAAATCTTTCCTCGTTATAATATTAGTATAGATATTTCATATAGTTTTAGCAGACAGGTTATTCAAATTGATGCTACCAAAACCAAAAGCTCTCATCTTGTATATACATAAGAGTGAATCTTTTACCGGAATAGGGCAATATTTTATAAACAAGGAGAAAAAAATAAATGTCCTTCAAATCTATTAAATTTGAGATTTCTTCTTTTCTGCCTATCTTATTATCTTTTAGCCATAAACAAAATCAAGGAAAAAGTAGAATAAAACAATATATGTAGGCTCTTACGTACCCGTTTCTATACTTTGTATGTTACAAAATATATTAATCAACTTGTTTTTAAATAGCATACCACAGATCACACTCTAAAAATAAATAAAAAATGCTGTTATGCAAACATGATTACCTAAAGCCAAGCGTATAACAGTACTTACTTTTGAGCACTAAAACTAGTTCTTTATTTATACTTAAATAATAAAAAGCGTCGCGGTTCGCTTGCGTGGTTCAATAATCAAAATTAACATTAATATACATTTAAGAGATTCGATTAAAGAAATTGACGGAATAAATTCAAAAAGATTGAATCTTTTAACTCAGTCATAAGTTTACCATTACTATGAGCTGCACGTGCCTGTTGACGGTGCTAGTAGAAGGAAAAAGTTGGATTCAAAACAATTGTGATATCGTTATGCCTCGGACATGGCTGAGAATCAAAGAGTGCTGAGAATGGTCGATTGATCTTGAGTCTTTGTTTCTAAATTGGTGCGCCCGTCGGCGAATGCGTTTAATGAACGGGAGGTGTATTCCTCACTGAGTGGTCGGCCTTACAATGTTCTTTACTCTAGTGTGAGTTTTAGCTGTAATAATAATGATATGAATGTATTACGTTTTTATTTTTTTAAGTGATATGTATTGTGCGTGAGTGTACGCCATGTGGGCGGTGTGACTTTCAACTCGCTTTTATTAGCTTTACCTGTAAAATTGTAAGCAAATGTATCGATTACTAAGATTTGTATTAGTAGGAAGTTAAAACTTGAAAGACTTTTCATTTCTCTCTAAATCGAATTCTTACGAGGGTGAATCAAAAAATTCTTGGAATCAATATTAAAAAATGCAAAGATTTAAATAATAATATTTTATTTTTCTACATAATCTCCCTCCAATGCAATGCATTTAGAATAACGCGTTTCTAACTTCCTTATTCCTTGTGAAAAAAAATTATTTTCTTGACTCTCGAAAAAGTCCTCTACGGCAGCTATAACCGCGTCATTATCGTGAAATTTTGTTCCACGAATTTCCTCTTTTAATTTTGGAAATAAGTGAAAATCACTTGGGGCTAAGTCCGGAGAATATGGTGGGTGGTCAAGGAGATTGAAGCCAGCACAGCGGATTGCGTTGAGCGCAACTTCCGATCGATGAGCAGGAGCGTTATCTTGAAGGAACAACACGCCCAACGACAGTTTTCCACGACGTTTTTCTTTAATCGCTTCACGCACTTTCGGGATTAAATTTGCATAATAGGGTCCAGTAATCGTCTGGCCTTTTGGCATGTAATCAATAAAAAGGATTCCTTCACTATCCCAGAACACAGAGGCCATAACTTTGCCAGCGGTAGGAGCAACTCGAAATTTCTTAATGGATGGAGAGGATGGTCGTTTCCAAGACATGCTTTGTCTTTTAGTTTCAGGATCTAAATGGTGGACCCACGTTTCATCCATGGTGACAAGACCACGGCAAAAATTATCCGAATCACGCTGGAACATTTCGAGATTACGCTTGGAAATTTCCAAACGTCGCTTTTTGTTTTCGTCGGTTAACATTCGTGGCACCCATCTTGCAGACACTTTTTTGAACCCCAGTGAATCAATTAAAATGGATTGAACGCTACCAAAAGATATCTTTAGGATCTCAGCTATATGTTTTATAGTCATTCTTCTGTCTTCCAAAACCAGATTCTCAACCTTTTTGACATTTTCTTCTGTAACGGAGGTTGAAGGCCGCCCAGAACGCGGGTCATCTTTACAGCTTGATCTACCTCTTTTAAATTCAGCCACCCAGTACGCAACCGTAGAATAGGGTACAGCATCACCCCCTAATGTCTGCTGAATGTCCAAAAAAATTTCCTTCGTAGACATTTTTTTCAAACTGAGATATTTTATCACCGCACGTAACTCACTTTTATCCATAATTTTGACTTTTTAGCAACTCGTTGCACAAAAAAATTTATTACATGCGAACGAACTGACAAAAACAAGTGACAGTCTGCATAAATATAGTGTGATAGACACTCTTTAATTTGAATATCGAACTTGATCCAAAAAGGTTTCATATATATGCACTTCTAAGAACTTTTTGATTCACCCTCGTAAATTGTAAATTATATTGATATTTAACTATAGTAATAAATTAATATACGTAGGTAGGTATATATATACCTACTCTATCGTAGTAAGCTAAGCGTTGTCAGATAGATAAATCATTTCTTATTTACATTTAAAATATACATGTATTCAAAATAAACGAAATGTTCGTAAATATGTGGTGCGATTACAGGCCACTCACGACGATGGCAATTTTTTAAGTAAATAGCGAATAAATAGCAAGAAAGAAGTTAAAACATGCAACGTGTTACCGTCCGATAGTGTATGGAATCATGGCGTTCCAGGTTTATGCTGATAGTGTTCGGGGCGGTGGCGGCGGCCGCGTCGTGTCGGATCGCGTACAAGTACATGAAGCGGCGCAAGCGGCGCAGCGACGAGGAGAGCATGAGGAAGCAGCTGGCGGCCAGCCGCCGCGAGCGCCGCGCCCTCACGCGGGACAAGGCGGACCTGGCCGACGTGCAGCTGTGCGTTGTCTGCGCAGACAACCCTAAAGAGGTAACTTTGTTTTTGAGGGAGGGAAATGCCTTCGCACCTCTTCCCACTAACCCTCCCGCTGCGTGAGGGACATGAACCCACAAAAAAAAAAGGTAACTCTATTTTACTTGACTCTGGCAAATGCATTGAAAGTGCGATGCCAAAATCCTCGAATGAGGTGAAAAAAAAATAAACTACTTTAGCCCGTCACAGGGTGGACACTTGGACAGTACAAAAATGGCTGTGAATGGGCGCCGCTGTGAAATGGGCGCTGGTGGGAAATGGGCACTGCTGGTATATATAGGTGCCTCCGGGAAAAGTGCACCGCTGGAAAATAGGCGCCGGTGGGAAATGGGTGCCGCTGGGAACTGGGCATCGCTGAGGAATGAGCACCGCTGGTTAATAGGTGACTCTGGTAAATGGCTGCCGCTAGAAAATGTGCGCCTCTGGGAAATGGTTACCGCTGGGAAAACGGTGCCGGTGGGAAATGGGCCCGCTGGGAAAAGGGTGCCGCTGGGAAATGGGCACTGCTGGTATATAGGTGCCTCCGGGAAACGTGCACCGCTGGAAAATGGGCGCCAAAGGGAAATGAGTGCTTCTGGGAAATGGGCATCGCTGAGAAATAGGCACCGCTGGGTAATAGGGCCTCTGGGAAATGGGTACAGCTGGGAAATGGGTGCTGGTGGGAAATGGGTGCCGCTGGGAAATGGGTGCCGCTGGGAAATGGGTGCCGGTGGGAAATGGGCGTAGCTGAGAAAAAAGTACCGCTGGGTAAAGAGCGATGCTTGGAAATGGGCGCTGGTGGGAATTGCGTGCTAGTGGAAATGGGTACTTCTGGGAAAGGGGTACCGCTGGTAACTGGGCGCCGCTGAGAAATGGGTACCGGTGGGAAATGAGCACTGTTGGGAAATGAGCACCGCTGGGAAATGGGCACCGCTGGGTAGTAGGTGCCTCTGGGAAATGAGTACCGCTAGGAAATGGGTGCCGGTGGGAAATGGGTACCGATGGGAAATGGGCGCCGCTGGGAAATGGGCGCCGTGGAAAAATGAGCGCCGCTATGAAATGGGTGCCGCTGGGAAATTGGCGGCGCTGGGAAATGGGAGCCGCTAGAAAATGTGCACCGCTGGGAAATGAGCGCCGGTGAATCAATAAATATTTATTCAAAGTAAACAAAAATTTAATTAATAAAATACTAACTAATAGACGAGCACGAGAAGTATCGTGTTTAGATTATCGTGCTGCTCACTGCGGTTGCCCACTTAGTTTCGCTAAATTATGTTGAACGCACGTGGCCTCTACTGTCGTATGAGCGTCTATAGACAGCCGTCGCCGTATGCTCTGTAGCTTGTCAATTTAATTGCTCGGCGGCAATTAATTATGTTGTGCATATGATAGAGATGCATACGCGTACCTAAGCATGAAGCGAGCCTGTACTGACCCAGGACAAACTGCAAATGTTGATGTACCTAGCGAAACCCTGAAGTGGAGATACATCGGCCCGCTGCAATAAAATGTCTTTGTAAAAGTCGGTTACTATCAAAAAAATTTACAAAATCGCGATGTCTATCCGTCTGTCTCAAAACTTCGAAAGATCGATCTATCAAATTCGTCGCTCAATTTTAAACTTATTTTGCAGCGCGAAATGAACACTGAAGATTACCTAACACGAAAAATTGTGGGACCCAAATCTATTGCAAACCAGAATCTGACATTTAGCACATTGTCGCATAAAATAATTCCATTTGTGAACAAAACAAACTAACATTTCTAGTTTGAAAATAATCATAATACCTAATGTTTCTAGCTAATAAATAATAAATATTATTTAGCGATATGCATATTTAATTCGTAGAGCTACAAACTGGTCCACCAAGTAGGAAGTTGTGCATACCTAAGTCCAACAGACGAAATAAGAAAAAATAAAAAACTATATTATACTGTCAATATTATAATTACTATATTGTCAGCTAGCTGTGGCCCGCGGTTTCACCCGCGTTTACTACTATCCCGCAGGAATCGCAGCTAGTAAAATAAAAGTAGCCTATGTTAGGTACTCCTTCTAACATCAGCTATTCGTATCTGCCAATGAAAGTCTCGATCAGCCCATTCGGAGATTAACCGGAACAAGCAGACAGAAACAAAAAAAAAAAATACTACAATAATTTTTTTTTTGGTTACTAGACTAGATGCGCCGTGCGGTTTCACCCGCGGAATTTTATTCTCGTTATCCCACTACTAAAACTTACTCGACGTCGCCATTTGTAAACGGCCCCGGGTCCACTGATAGCCGTTTCAAAGCATCATCACTTTGTCTCTCAGATCATTCTCCTGCCGTGCGGCCACGTGTGCCTCTGCGAAGACTGCTCCGACAACATCAAGGAGACCTGTCCCATCTGCCGCGAGCCCATACACTCCAAGGCGCCCGCCTTCATCACATAGGGACATTGCTGACCCCGCACTGCCTATCCTACGTCAATGAACATCTTATTTATAGGCTTGTGTTGGACGAGCCGTTTAAGTATTGTAAATAGTTATAGTAACAAATTGTATTTTGTATTTGAAATGTTTGACTTGGATTATTCGCTGTAGGTTTTCGAATCTACTGTGGATGTCGATAATGTCAGCTGTAGTACACTAAACGCGTACGGAATCGTTCTGTTGTATAGTTGTTAAATGAAATTTTATTTTAGGATGTTAAATATTATTTATAAATTGCTGGTGTGAATGTTATACAAAATGTATACGCCTATGAAAGCAGATGAAAATGTTGCAGCTAACCTTACTGCATGTACGCTATACAAGCACGCCTATAATGCGACACATCCACCTAATATTGTCGTGAGTTGTTTCGTACTGTTAACATTACACATGGATGCAGAGAAATTCATGCGCAGCGCACTTTACACCCACTATAAAGCTTGCATGCCCTCTCTACTGATATTGCCCGTTGCAAGGTAGTCACTACTGTGTGCCTTTGATCATTTAAAGAGATTTCCTATGACTTACTATCTATACACGTGAAAAAACTTAGTCAAATATTGCATTGTGCGTGCATAGGACCTCATAAATGTGTTGTGTAGGATTTCCCCCCGGTTTCTAGAATGTTTGTTGGCGTTGACAGTAGATTAAAACTATCGTTGTCTCTATCTGACGCTAAACAAATGACAAGGATGGCAATAGAATTAATCTGTTGTCAACGCTGACTGAATTTTCAGAAACTGGGGGTTCATGTGCTAAAACTTATTTTAATATTGACTTGTAGAATAAAACAATACTCCTAAGTGTAACATGTGATCCGTAATAAATAATATTACTTGGCATAAATATGTGGTTTATTGTTGGATTTTTAGTTGTAACATAAATTAATGGGACATAAATATATGTAATGGTAGTAATTGTAAGCACCATGGAAATATTTCTAGGGGTTTATCAAAACTAGTCTCACTTTCAGAACCCTATCTGCAAGGATCCCATGGTCCCGCAGGCTCCAGCGCATGTATTATCTTCATCTGCTTCGTTAAGCAAGTCTTCATCATTTGTTTCAATGATTAATTCTACCTTATCGGTATCTATTCCATTATCTTCTAGCCTTTCAACATTGGACCTTTCATCTAAACCATACTGCTCAAGCAGTGTATTAATCTTAGAATTATCTACTTCTCTCACTTCAGTACTTTTGCATTTTCCTTTACAACAATTCTTATTACTACAAGTGTCTTTGTTTGAATCCCCTATTTCACTATTGACATCTTTTTTCTTGGACTTTATGCCTTTCTTCTTATGGTTGCTTGGTACATTGTCTAAATCTTCTATCGCTTTTGTTAAAGAACCATTTGTTTGTTCACTGTTCTGTATCTTAGCATGTTCCTCAAGCATTTTCTTTGCTTTGGAACTCTTGCCAATGCCAAGTTTGGGGAGGCCTTTGTTGAGACCCTCTAACAAAGTGCAAGCTTTGCAAACCTCCTGGGAGGATACAAAGTGACATCTTGTGCATATCCTCTGTTTGGGGAGGGCTATTTTCTCTTTTATTGCCATGGTTTCTCCTGTAAATAGAATATAGATTTACATCATTTAAGTATTAAATGTTTTAAGGCTGACACAAAGACCTGCAAATTGTAATCTTAATACAAGAAAGTTGTGTTAGTTACACTTTTTATAACTCAAGAACGGCTGAACCGATTTGCCTGAAAATTGGTAGGAAGGTAGCTGAGAACCACGAGAAGGATATAGGATACTATTTATCCCGTAATCACGGGAAAATTTTGAAATTGTGAAAAATATATCTGATAAAATCGGGTTTTACTGTTGACTACTGTCACTCATAGAGACAATGACAGGACAACGTCTGTTGGGTCAGCTAGTTAGTACTATTTATGCCCTGCGGCTTCACCCACATTGACTATGACAATTAGCTCTTGATGAGTAATTATCCAGTGTAGTTCAGGGCCTAAAGTATTTCTTAAAAATATCACCGATTCATGTACCTGAATAGATAATGTCCATGATACATGTGGGCCTGATCTTCTCCATATCCTTGAGCAGAGCTCGGGCATGCCCTCGGTAAGCGTTGGGAGCAAACACACACTCAGTAGAGAAGTACACTAGTTTCTTGTAGTGTGCATACATCACTATTTCCTTCTCGTAGGTGTACTTGAGTGGTTTTACTCTGGGGATTGTTCCTTCGCTACCCTGAAATCAATCAGGTTGTTAGAGATATCGTAACATATTCTCAAATTATAAATTGTAGTCAGTCTGTCCTGTTATAGGTATGGTGTCAGTAATGTTCCAATAGGATATAAATGAACAAAATACAGATGATAAATTAATATTATCCTCATTCTCACAGTAGTAATTGCAGTACATCTCTTGAGTCTAGCTATATCACCTCTCAGTATATTCATGAGCACAGTCTCAGCGATATCATCAGCATTGTGTCCGGTTGCTATGCACTTCACTCCGAGCATCGCAGCACCTCTATCTAAAGCCTGTCGCCGGAACACTCCACAAAATGTGCAGTTGTTCTTTCTCCCAATCTGTGCCACTATTTCATCCATTGTCCAACCGTACAAGTCCTTGTAAGAGAGGATCTTGAGCGACATTTCGTAATCGTCACGATTCTGCTTCACAGTTTCAAGGCTGTCATCTCTGTACCCGGTGATACCTTCGTCTATTGATAGCAACATGAGGTTCAGTCCGTAGTCATAACGCTCATTGAGTGTTTTCATCACATGTGCTAGTACAGTGGAGTCTTTTCCACCAGATGCCGCGATAGCGACCGAGTCACCTTTGTTAAATAATTCGCCTTTTGTGATAGTGTAGTGGACTTCTTCTTCGAAGGCCCAATAGAAGCAGTCTTTACATAATGCATCGGATGTTTTTGGCCGCTAGAAGTAATAGTATGAAATACTTATTATTGCTACATAAATAGGTATTGATATATTATTATGAGCACGGAAGGGCATATTATTCAGTACCTACAATAACCTAGGCCATCACTGTTCTCATCACAACATTATAACCAAAAAAGTTACCTTCAAAACTGCATTTTTACCACAACCTGTTCTGCAAGGCACAGGCATTTTAATTAAAGTTACCTATTTTATTTCATATTACACCTAGGGAATCACTTGATTTTTGCAAAAACCACAAGCAACAACAACCCACAAGCCCACAAGGTGTCAAAGTAGGTCTAGGCACCTGCAGCCACTCGGCACTCATCTACTCACTCACTGGTATCCTATAATCTGTGGCCACTCAGTCAGCAAATCACAAGACAGACAGAGGCAAAGTAAATCAAACCATCCACAGACAGAACCAATGGCACAAAAAGATATTACAGTACATAGGTACATACTTTAATAAGCACTAAGCATGTATGTAGTAGGTATGTAATACAATCACTCAAACCTGTCATACATATTATAATATTTGGTTGTCAATGTCAAATTTATACTTTGTAGGGCTCCGTACCTATCTACCCATACCCAAAGGGTAGAACAAAATGGGACCCTATTACAAAGACTGCTGTCCGTCCATCTGTCTGTCTGTCCATCTGTATCATAAGTATGTATAATACTATGTACCGTGATAGTTAGACAGATGAAATTTTCACAGATGATGACATATACTAAAACCCAGCATAAAATAAATATTTAATTAAGGCTACTCGCGCGCGTACAACTAACGTAATTTTTTTGCTGTTTTTATAGAAAATGGTAAGGAACCGTTCACTAGCGCGAGTCCGACTCGCACTTGGCTGGTTTTTTACAGACAACAAAAATAAATCCAAAAATTACATTGAACGAAACCATACAATTTTCATTCATTCATTGGATGGTGCCGTTGGTGGGTAATGGGTATCCTATAATCTGTGGGTGGCCTGCCCTGCCTGCTGCATCTGAAGTTCTTTTCTGGGTTTCTAGCACATTTCTTTATTTTTACTTGGTTTTTCGGCTCTTTATTCATATTAGTGTTACAGAAATGATGGGGTTTGTAAGTGGCATGCGTTGAATGGCTGTTACCGGGTCAGTGACGGGCCATTAATGTGATGTGAGTTGTCGGTCAGTGTTGATGTGTCCAGTCGGGTTTCGCGAGGAGTTTGTTGTGATAGTGTAGTGGCGTTCGAGGCAGTGGTTCGTCAAGATGCACGAGCTGCTGAAGCATGTCCTGACGGAGAGGGACTTGACTAGAGCCGGAGACATATTCGCCATCCCCGACTCCGGGATTGTTGACGATCTAAATGAAGTGGTAAGAATTCAGTTTTACTTGATAAAAATATTATAAGCATGAACTATAAAAAGGAATGTGCAAAATGCTAACCATAAGTTCCAAAACCAGTAAGCTTATGTAAATAGTTCATTCACATCAGACATGATCATTATTCACATCATGATGGTGCCATGAAGTAAACAAACCGTGAATACAAAGTTGTTCCACTTTAGTCTTACTTAGTTCCTATTTACTATGTAGGTATACTTTACTCGAAGCATCACACCGACACATAAACCTGCTTTTTAACATCATTATGTAAATTTTATTCATAAAAGCTGTTTCGTAATACATTCAGAGTAATAGCCACTCCCTCTTAGCTAAACTCAAAGATTAAGATTTGATTTGATGACATCACTAGATATAGCTACGTTGCGATAAGATAAACATTTATTGATAAACAATAACTGTTGATTTGTTACAGTTAAAGCAAATAACGGACATTTCGTCAAGGCCAGATTATATCCGCAATGACCGAGACCAGGCCCTGGTAGAGATATGTGTCACACGGGTGACTTCCTGCATAAAGGAGACGGGGACCCTGGACAAGTACTGCGGGGCCTTGGTGGCCTTGCTGGAGTCATGCTTGCATCACAACTTAATGCTCATAGGACATTTAAGGGACGATGACCCTCCACATGCTAAGATTGCCTCGGACATCATTGCTTGCATTGTATTGGTATGAAATACAATTGATGAAATATTTTGTTTCTTTTTAAGTTACCATTACTATGCTGCCAACTTCCTAATATTATAGCAGAATGAGTACTAAATACTTCTACAGAATGATAATTCTAATAATATTCAATAATTTATCCTCAACAAATGTTAAATATGTTGTTATGAAAATACCTTTTTTTTATTTAATTCATAATAATATAAAGGAACACACTTTAATAATAAGAAGCTGGTATTTCCTTATACATATACTTAAATTGTTTTATATACGTATAAACATCTCTTCTATCAGGTTTCTTTCCCTGTACAATCGGAGAAAGAGAACTATGGCAACAAAACTGTGATGGAGCTATTTCTGCCAGTTGCAGTACAGTTTCTGCATAAAGGCAACAGAGAGATATCACGGCATATGGCACGGTACTTATCCTTGGCTGCAATACACCATGCTGTACTGTTGAAGCCTCACGTGCAGACTATAATGGACTCTATAATGTCAGGTTAGACATTCTTTTGCCAGCTAGCACAAAAGATGCCTCTCAAGTTAATATTTATGTTAATTATATATTTATCAATAATTCATGCAATAAGTTAACACCCTTTCACTTCACAAGTTTGTGATTTCGTTTTATGATGTTATTATATCTGAATTTCCTATAGATTCTATCAGATTACAAGATTATAAATATTGTAATATTTAAAACAGAAGCAAAATTGTACTCAGTTTAACTTTAACTTACTACATTGTTGTTGTTTTATCATCATCGTTTATATTCCAGGGAACTATCCACTTTGTCGGATCCTAACCAACCTCTATGAGGTGTCTCCTGAACCATTGGAAGGCCACGCTTCTGCTCTGGTGTCCCTGCTCCCTCACGCAGAGCAAGTCGAGAAGAACTCCCTCTTCGCTCTCTTCGAACAGATCGCAGCAAGGAAAGCAGAGGCATTGAAGAATTGTATTCCACAACTGTTGTCATACTTGTGTCCCAATACGGCGAGCCAGACCGATCCCGGGTGTATGTGCGTCGACATTCTTCAGGTGAGTCAAAATAGCGAAGAGAAGACCGGGAACCCTGCAGGAGGCCTGCACAGACATCTGCAAGCTACGCACCTTCCTGGAGGACATCGGGTGGCTAAAATAGCGACCATCACGCGACATCACGTAAAAAGGGCCGATTATTCGGGCGAAAAAGATGTCCGTTCACTAAGTAATCTATGTGAAGATACAGCATTGGGTATCATCGAAACTTATCTTAAACATACAAATTACAAATCACATAAACATTAGGTTTCAGTCTTTTTTCTGGTAGATGGCAGACCCTGAGCAACTCATTATTGTGATTGCAGGTGATGAGCAGCGTGAGCCGGCGGCGCGTGTCCCTGGTGGTTCCGCACGCGGCGGCGCTGCGGCGCGCGGCGCAGCCCCCGCACGCCGCGCCGCGCGCCGTGGCGCTCGCGGCCGCCGTGCTCACGCAGCGCGGATACACCGGCCGGGTGAGTGCGTTCTCACAACTGGATGCCAATAGCAGTACAAGGCAATACCCCACTGCGATTTATTGCCCGATATCAAGTGTGTGCCGGTCACTAGACATCTGTAGCCTTATGGCAAATTAGCTTACCTAAATGAATCAAGTAGTCATATGCATAGAAAACCTGAAAACTGATGTTGTACTGTGTTAACTCCCCAGGAAGCGGCTCAAGAGGCGTTGAACTTCATCCTGGAGCGGCTGTCGACGGCGGAGCGCGGGCAGCAAGCCGCTCTCATGCGCGATGCGATGTCTCTGTGCAGCGCCTTCCCTGCCCTGTTCACCGACAAACTGCTCACTGCGGTCCGGGCCAACAGCAGGTAACTGGCGACGGGACTCAGCTTCGACTTGATGTGCAGCTTCCCCTTGCTGGAGGATGCCCTATTTTAGCTAGCACTAGTAGCCTATTATAATTTTAGAAGCTCTGGAATAACACTTAGTTATTGTTAAACAAGACTAAAGAGTTTTAGGTGGGAACTCCTTTTGCCACCAGGCAAATGGAGTTGGAAATAGATTTTGTAGTTTGGAAGCCAAGACTTATTCTGGTATACAATGATAACTTTACACACTTTACAATATTTCATACTCGGTATCTTCAAATTCCCTGATTTTATTCTGTTCCAGTAATCGCCCGAAATCAGCCATATCCCACAGCGAAGTGAACCGCACGTCTGGTGGTGTTACCATCGTAAAGCTGGGCGGACAGAGTAACGGAACGACCACTACCCCCTCTACCCCAACTACCCCGGCCACCCCCACCACTACTACCCCTACGGCGACATCCCCCGCGGCCACGGCCACAGGGGTGACGGCCGGGGTAGCTGGTGGAGGGTACACCAGGAGGGCTAAACTGGGGGATTCGAGAAGTACAGGCAGATTGCACCCGGGTCCAAACTCGCATAGAAGCATGACAAGGTTGAATGTTGCAGGTATATGATGATAAATATGAGCTATAGTTATTAATTCGCCTTCTATGTCTAATTTATGCAGTTTTTAAGTACAATTTATGCAGTGTAGTAATTTTTGTGTAACATATTTTGAGTGCCTTACAGGCCATATTGGTATGATACTGTTATACCTTGTATGTGTTGTAACATGTTATTGACTTTTTTTACCTCTCGACTTTTGTCTCGTTAGGTGGTTCCGTAGGCGGTCTCCACAAGAGCATGACAAGGCTATCTTCTTCACAGCAGATCAACTCACAACAGAACACCAGCGGGACCAACACAGGTAATTTATCAGTGACGTTCGTATCGAGCGAGAAGCGATATTCCGCCGCCACAATGCTCTAATTTTTTACGTGTCTTGAAATACGTGGCAAAGTTTACTGAGGCGAGCTGATTTGCTAGGATAAATCCTATTTTTCCAGAAAAGAAGTCTTAGTTTATTTTGAAATAGTCGCGTTCGTTTTTTTGTAATGGCTGTTAGTAATCTATTGTTATTAGCCGCATCGAACGGCAAGCAGTCATCGGGCAGCGGCGCGAGCGGCACCAGCGTCACCGTGACGGCGGTGGGCGGTGCGGGGAGTGGGGCGGGGGGCGGCGCGGGGAGTGGGGCGGGAGGCGGCACGGGGAAGGTGCGGGGGCGGAACCACCACCACAACATACTCATCCTGCCTTCCAGCACGCAGGTATGAGCCGAGAACATTGCTCGCGCACCGTGAACCAAACTAAGCTAAGATTGTGAATTCCTTTAGTCTCACTGATAGGACAGTCGAGTATAATGAGCTGAAACCTAAGTTATTTTACAATCCTATTGCGCCCTGCTTCAAGTCTTCAGTCTTGAGTTAAGTCAATCATTTTGATGCAATCTCTCAAAACTATAAATTCAGTGTAGCAGTCACAGCAGTGGCAACATAGGTAATGACATCAGTTACCTAATGCCCTGTCTATTTGTTTCCAGAGTGCTGGCCCAACAATCATCTCCGGTCCGTCCGCTTCCATATCCGTCAACCCGCTCACTCCGGGCAAGTCCTCGGATGGACTCACCCCCATCCCGTCCTCCGTCTCCATCCAACACTCCAACACGGCCCTGGGCCACGTCTCCGTCATCAACAGCACGGCTAACAGCGGCCCGGCCATCCTGACGCAGACCTGTGGCTCCGGACCGATCTCCGTAGGGCCCAGTGCCAATAATGTGTCCATCTCTGGACCCGTCACGGTCACTTCGAGAAGAGCCAATAATACGAGCGTCACTATGATCAATTCCAACTCGAATTCCAATAATTCTAATGCTAATCACAGGTCAGTATTGGTGTATATCTAGTTATTTGGGACAATAAATGATTGTTCTTTGGGCAAATTACATAATATAGCCACGGAGTGGTGCCGAATATGGGGTTATTATTAAGTTAATTATCAATTCTTCTATCTGATTAAGTATAAATTTAATGTGATGCATAATTAATCAAGATTAGTTTCGTATTTAGAACACTGATTGACTTGAACATATTCCCGTGCTTAGGATCAGCGTGTTCGAGCCGTACCCGATGCGCGACACCGTCCAGCACTTCTGCGAGAAACATCTCGACAAGATCAAGGCGTACATGGACAACGTGTCGCTGCGCCTGCCTCCGCCCGCCAAGTGCACCATCGAAGGTACGTGCGGGGACGGAGCCCGGAGCCGGCGGGGGAACGTCAGCTCCGGTATCTGGGATAATGACTATGAATGAATATTCCAACGGCAGGTGTGTACCGTGCGGTGACTACGCCATACGCTATTCTAGGACTTCTTCATATCATTGTTTAAATTTAAAACACTTGCACACAGATTTATTCGCGCCACCTAGTTCCTATCGGCCGAACTAATTACTACGCTTTACTACTATTTATCGCGCACTTGAAATAACATAAAACAATTCTTCAAAATACCTGTCAATGTCAATGGACCATGATGAACAAAACTGCACTGAAGAAAAATATACGGGGGCATGAGTTTTTTATTATAATCCGGGGGGGGGGGGGGGGGGGGGGGCATCACACAAAAGCTAAGGAACCCCTGCGTTATTCCCCTGCAGAGCGGCGCTCCAAGAAGGTGGCGCGGCTGGCGTTCGGCTGCGGGCGGCGCGGCGCGCACTGCCTGTACGCGCGGGCGCTGTTCTCCGTCCGCACGCGGGCGCCGCGCGTGTGGGTGCACCTCATGTTCCTGGCGCTGCAGGCGCGCCACCCCGCCGCGCTCTCCTCCCGGGACCCCACCGTGGCCAGCCTCAAGCACTGCTGGGACATCCTCAAGTGCGAGAACAAGACCTTCCTCACGCTCGTCACCAGCGCCTTCCCCGGGATCAAGGTGCGTCGACTCTCCTGCTATACCGAACTACATCAACATCGGTTCGGGCGGATATAGCTTCCTAGCTTATCCTAGCTTATATTAATTGACAACGCCTTTGAGAGATTGCGGCTCCGCGCTGACGAGGGCGTGTTAAGCCCTCGTTATAGCAGCCGGTGAGCCACGCCAGAGCCGCTCGGAGGCCTGACCGGGTCTGACATGGCGCCCCCCGCAGGAACAGGAGATGCTGCTGAACGAGCTCCGGGCGGCGGGGTTCTTCGACGTGTTCGAGCTGTCCCCTTGCTCGGGCGCCGCCGCCGACCCCGGCCCCACGCACGCCACGTGGGGCTGCTTCCTGTGCACGCACCCGGAGCGCGCGCTCGGCTTCCTGGCCGCCGACGGAGCGCCCGTCATCGAGGGACAGCTCAAGGAGAAGAAGGGGCGCTGGCGGCTGTTCCGGAGGTGGCGGACGAGGTACTTCACCTTGTCCGGGGCGCATCTCTCCTGTAAAGGATCGGTGAGTATCGATTGTTACTGCTTCATTTATTGGGTCCTCGTACTTTAATCTTTCCTAGTCGTAGGTGTGACCGGCGTGATCTTCTGGTGACACTAAACGATCGTCTATAAAAACTTAATCAGAAAAGTGACAAAACTCTAACTGTCTTACCAATAAAGTTTAGACCAGAGTTAAACAGATGTTTCTAAACTTTCGTTCGACAAAATCGACGTCTATCACTCGCGTTTTCTTACTCAATCCTGACATTCCTGATTATTCTACTTGTAAATTTGTTATTGACATAGATAAAGCGATGGTTACACGTCGAATTGTGGACAAAACATTAAGACTCGTCAGTTAAACTCTTGTTTAAATCTATTGTGGTAAGATCGTCACTGTCCCATCCACAGAGCGGCGGCGAAAGCATAGACATCAACCAGATACGCTCGGTGAAGGTGTCCCGCGGCGCGCGCAACATCCCCAAAGCGTTCGAGATCTTCACGGGAGACCAGACGCTGATCCTCAAGCCCAAGGACGGGAAGAACGCCGAGGAGTGGGTGCAGTGCCTCAGCATCGCCGTGGCGCACAGCCAGGCGAGGGACACCCCCGCCAAAGCCAACTCGCTGCCCGCGAGGGGGCTCACCCTCAAGAGCTTTTAGACGAGTTCGATAGTAGGGAACCTGACGGAAGTGAAGGTACCGTGGTATGTTTTAAGACAATGTGATGTGAGCTTCTAGAGCTATTTGCTAGGAGAAGGGGGTATATCGATCGCGGTAGATGAGCTCTAATTTAACCTAATGCTAAAAGGTTGTTTAGAGTTTTGAAACAACGATCTATTGAGATGGAAGAACTCGAGGGGGTTGGAATTTGTAAATGGTTGTCTTGAAAAAGAGGATTAGAACAGAGAGAGAGAGAAAGAGATAGAGTGAGATAGGTAGTCTGGAAGGGTTCTCCCCTTAGAACAGAGTGAAACCTTTTAACAAAAATGTGCCAATGTGCGAAAACTATATGTAACAATAATTCCTAATTTGTACCCGCGGCAAAATACTTAAGTATCTAGTTATCGAACTTAAAAATACTTGTTATTTAACCAAAAAAGTGACATGCTTTTATATAATTATATCGGTGTTGGGGTTAAATATACTAGCTTCACTAACGCATTTCAATTTATTATAGTTTTCCTTCTTCTAATAGGCATAGGAACGAACAAGAGACATCTGCTAACCTTATGAGTTTTGTAAAGTTTGAAATAGCTCAAATAGTTAACATAATCTAGGGATAATAAGACTGTGACTAAAACATTGAAGTGATTTTTTAGACTGCGTCTGATATTCGATATATCGAACAAAGTGAATACTTTTTCTTATTTCTTTTTTTTTTCTTTTTTCAATCCTTTCCATATACCATCATGTAGTTACGCCTTTTTACACGCTTTATATTAGCTTCACTTGTATGTTTGTAACAGACTCCTTAGGCCCGGCGCACATTATCGGCATCGGCAAGGAAAAGGATCCTTTTTCCAAGGAAAGGTAGTAAAGGTATTTTTTGTTATTACGACCATATACAAAGCAATTTCTACTTTATTGCCATTACGTTAATGTATATTGCTATTTGCCACCTAAAATGCTTTTCCTTGCCGATGCCGATAATGTGCACCGGGCCTTAGGGAGCGATTGTGACCCACTTTATTCTACTTTAGAATGTCTGACGCAGTCAATTTTTTTTATGTATAATCGAGGAAATATGACCTGCCTAGGTTTACGCCGAAGTAAGTGTCTAATAAGTTTAATTTCTTGGACTAAAAGTACAACGGAATGATACAAAGTTAGTGACTTAGGTTTGTGAGTGAAAATATATCCGTCCGTGAGTCTAGTTGGGCTATATGGATTATAGTGGAGTGTAGATTTAAGAATATATGAGTTGGACTCTTTTTATACATAATGGTTATTTTACTTGGGCATGTTTTAGCTAATTAACATATTGATTGTAACTTGATAAGTAAATGTTATGTAAAGCAGTACCTATCCTGTATGTTGTCATAAACAAGGTTCGTCACAGAAATAAGTTCGTGCTATAACATTAACAGAAGACACTCATTTGTTAGAAATCATTTACAAATGTTACTAATTCCCGATTGATAGAAAAAACATGCCTACTTTTGATTGTTTTTATGATTAAAATGACACTTACGTTAAATTAAGCATTGACATAATTTTATTGAGATTTTTATCAAAGTTAGAAGACTGAGAGCTGGTCATCGCTACTTATTTTATTTGATGAACGAAACAAAGCTAAGGTACAAAAATTGGGCTTAAAGAACCAATACAATGTGAATGCTTGAGATATACAAGTAAACACGAAGCGACCATTGATACATGAACAGGATCATATCAAGATTCTTCTGTTCTTATAAATAACTAAATTGTATACCGGTATGATTACAATATATAATTATGAAAAAACGTACTTAGATTTTACAATATCCCAGTACCAGTATACTTCATGAGG
Organism: Hylaea fasciaria; assembly: GCA_905147375.1. Classification (NCBI taxonomy): domain Eukaryota; kingdom Metazoa; phylum Arthropoda; class Insecta; order Lepidoptera; family Geometridae; genus Hylaea; species Hylaea fasciaria. Next base: position 1,630,478 of record LR990194.1, read on the forward strand.
GATTTTTGGTATTTATTGTTCTGAGAAAGATTGTGATTAAAATTGACATTCCTGTCCTGTGTAAGTCATTGTTGTGAAATTATTGTTTTGGTCTCAAATATTTTAATATCGATGGTTGTTTTGCACGAATGACATTAGGTATAAGCGTTTTGTTAAGGTGATATCAGACGGTTCACTCGAGTGAACATTCACTCGAATGAATGCTTCATTTTTATTCGGCACTCTTGTTTCATTTGGGGTTCAGACGAATCATTTCGAGTGAAAGATGCCGAATGAAAGACAAAAATGAACGAAAAGTGAACCGTCTGATACCGCCTTTATGGAGTGTGGTTACGAAAAGTTTGTCGTCATATCGTTTTGTGATGATAAATCAAGTAAAATAGTTGAAATCGCTATGTACTCTATAGTAATAATCGTCAATAACGCACGAGCGACTGATTTTATTATATGTACGTAATAATATAGGTACTGTAGTGAAACAAGCTAGTTAGTTGAACACTGATTTATTCATCAAAGAAGGTAGCATATATAAAACGTACAAAAACACCTACCCACATCAAGTAAATCTACTACATCTTTCCCTTATAAGTAAATAAGTAAAGAAACACAGAATATAACAATAATGATAACAAGCCTAGATAAGTATAAGCGTTTATACGTAGGTACTTAACTTAAGGTAGAATAACAATATATATAGGTGTACAGTTTTATCAGAGAACAGTATGCATTTTAGTGTCATACAAACATTACAGTAGAATACAATAATAATGATAGTACCTACCATCACAAATATAACATTGCAGACCCAATTTGCATAATTAAACTAGTTTTTAAATTATTATGTTTTATACATAACAATCAAATCATTTAACTTATTACGGACGTTTAGCTTATTACACTTTACTCGTACATAATAATCATTATCTATTACCTACCTTCTCATCCTCTTTTCCTATTTATATACTTGAACCATAAATAAATATATGCCGTTAGCAGTAAGTACCCACCACTTACCGATGCCCCATCTATTTTATGGACTATACTAATTAATTACATAAGATTGACAACTAAGTACCTATACAAGTATAATTTGGTTACGATCGGTGTAGACATTTCGGTCGAGAAAAATTACGTTTGTATCTTATCTACAGAAACCCAATAAAATAGTGAGAAAAACAAATAAGAATGGTTATATAACTAGTAAAAAAACTTATTTTGTTTGTTGTGCTTGTGAACCCGCCAATAGTCGGGCTTTGCGCCTAGTTACAGGACCTGCGCTTGTTAGTTTATTAGGATTCGCGGTATGCTTAGATGCTTGAACTGTACCAGTATCAGATGCTGCTTGACCTCCCCGTGCAGTCCTTGGACTGCGTGGTGCTAATTCCGTCCCGGTAGGCTGTTCTGAACCGGCTATCGCATCCTCAAAACTGTCTATATCCGTCCCACAACTGTCAGACTCCTGGTCGGGCAGACTTTTTTGGCGGCTTATTATATGCCGGCGATTCCGGCGATACTTTCTACCTACTGCGTCTTGCAGAACGTAAGACCGTGGCTCACTGGACTTTTTCACAACTTTCATGCTTTTTCTCTTATGCCCATCCACTACTACAACTTTTTCATTTTCTCGCAATGCTGGAAGATCTCTTGCTGAATTGTCATACTTTATCTTCTGTTTATTTTGTTGACTTAATATCTCTGCATGATTCCTTTTAATGTCAACTTTCTCCATTAGCAACTGTTTGTTTATCGGTAAGCGTGTACTCAACCTCCTACCCATCAGTATTTGAGCCGGTGAATCTATTTTATCCCTTGGCGTAGAACGAAAATTTAATAAACTGAGATGATAATCATGGCCTGAATCAATACATTTTTTTAGTAAATGCTTAACCGTTCGTATAGCTCTCTCACTTTTTCCATTCGATTGCGGATATAGTGGAGACGAAGTGACATGTTTTATTTCCCATTCCTTAAGAAACTTTTTGAATTGCATCGAGTAATAAGCTGGCCCATTATCCGATACGAGCTGATTTGGGATCCCGTGCCTCGCAAATTGATCCTTCATGGCCCCAATAACCGATCTACTATTAATCGAATTGAGTTCATTGACCTCCACAAAATTTGAAAAATAATCTACTAGAATAAGATAATGTTTTTTCTTGTACTCGAAAATATCAGATCCTACTTTCGACCACGGTACATCCGGTATATAATGGGGCAACAGTGGCTCCCGGTGCGGTGCGGGCGCATGCAACGCGCACGTGCCGCAGCCGCGTACACAACGTTCAATGTCACGCGACATACCCGGCCAGAACAACACACCTCGAGCTCGTCGCTTACATCTGTCTATGCCTAGGTGCCCTTCATGAATGCGATTTAGCATTTCATTACGTAACACTTGCGGTATGAGTATTGAGCTATCTTTAAAAATTACCCCTTCTACATACTGCAAACTTTCACGATACGACCAATACATACGAACGCTTTCTTCAACGTCATACTTACCTCTTGGCCATCCCTTTTGAATATACATAATTAACAGTTTGGCCTCCTTATCATTTTTCGTAACTTGTCTGACCAGATTTAACTTTTCATCACTAAATTGTACCTGTTCTATCATAAAACACGTTTGTGCTTCAACCTCTTCATTGACCCGTTCATGCATCAGCTCAGGCAACGCCGCACGCGAGAGCGTATCTGCTACATACATATATTTACCTGGAGTATATGTCACTTTTATATCATACGCCTGGATGCGTAACATCATTCGCTGCAACCTCGCCGGCACACATGATAACGATTTCTTAAAAATTGCTTCGAGAGGCTTATGGTCTGACTGTACTGTTACGTCCGTTCGACCAAAAATGTATTGATGAAATCTTTCACACGCATACACAATAGCTAATAATTCTTTCTCAATTTGAGCGTAGCGGCATTGTGTGTCAGTGAGCGTCAGCGAAGCGAACTCAACGGGGCGCCCCCCTTGCAGTAGCACTGCCCCTAGTGCTGTCGCGCTTGCGTCTACGGACATCGTAATAGGCTGATCATGCGAGTACAATGATAAGACTGGTGCTGTTGATATTTTCCGTTTTAATAATCTAATTGCCTCCGTATGCTGATGTTCCCAAATCCATTCAGAATCCTTTTTTAATAGACTTCTTAATTCTGCCACCGATTCTGAATAGTTAGGTATAAATTTGGAAAGGTAATTAACCATACCAAGAAATCTTTCTAGTGATTTTTTATCCTCAGGATTTGGCATATCAACAATAGCCTGTACCTTTTTGCTATCCGGTCTCATACCTCTTTCATCGAACACATGACCTAGATACGTAATCTCTCTTACTCTAAATTTGCACTTATCTTTATTAAAACGTATTCCTACTTGCCTTGCACGCATCATGAGTTGCCTAAGACGTCTGTCGTGTTCCTCCCTTGAGGATCCCCAAATGATTACATCATCGCTGAATGAATCGGTACCTTCTAAGTCTTCTAGAAGTTGTCTTACCTTAGCATGAAACATTTCTGGCGCGCAACTAACTCCATATGGTAACCTAGTAAACTGATACCTACCAAACGGAGTGCTGAAAGTGCAGAGGTCAGCACTGACGTCATCCAGATGGAGCATCCAAAACCCACAGCGTGCATCTAGCACACTAAAGAACTTAGCACCTCGCAGCCGTGCAGCAATCTCGCTCACTGTCGGTAAGGAGTAATGAGCACGCTTCACAGCGCGGTTCAACGCCCGCGCATCTAAGCATACTCGGATATCTCCATTTTTCTTAGCTGCGATAACAATTGGATTAACCCACTCTGTTGGATGACTCACTTTACGCACGACACCTATCTTTATCATTCTTTCTAACTCACTATGCAACTTATCGCGTAATCCTAACGGTATCTTACGTGCTGGGCAGACCACAGGTTGTACACTTTCATCAATTATAATTTTATGGACCCCGGCTATCGCGCCGACGCCAAGAAACAAGTCTGAGAATTCATTAACTATTACATCGTTATTAATAGCATCCACTCTCTTTATGAATCCTAGTTTTACACTATCCTCTCTGCCTAAAATATTTTGAACTTGCATATCTACGACCGCACATTTCAATTTGTATTGCTCATTGTTATGATTAGTAATTAAACAGCATTCCCCCATTATAGGCAACTTGTCTCGTGTATACGAAAACACATTGTTTTTGTGCGGTTTTAAACAAGCATCGTTCAATCCTAGGCGATAAAAATCTAACTTAGAGATAACATTCACGTCTGCCCCGCAATCTAATTTAAAATTAAGCTGCATACCATTAATGTGTAGGTTTTGTATCCACTGTCCTTGTGAACGGCTGCCACTTGTTTTTACCACGTTCACATACAACATGTCCTCGTCCTCGGAATCCCCCGTAACCTGAGACATGTTTAAATCGTGCACTTTTTTACCTATTTTGTTAGGACACTTTCTTGCAAAATGGCCGCGATTATTGCACACAAAACACATTGCATTTATAGCCGGACACTTTTGACCATCGGTACAAAACACATTTCCGCACCGCGAACACTGATCCTGTTGTCGACGCTGACCTGCCTGCCAGCCCCCACGTCGTCCCCTGTCGCGGTAGGCCGCGCCGCCACGGCGCTTGTCGCCACCACCGCCGGGCGCGCCGCCACCTCGGCCTGCGCCTACGTAACGCCCCGCCACAGCATCTACTTGCCCGCTAGATATGTTCGCACTATTTATTTGTTCTATCTGGCGACCTTCCTCTCTAGATAATTCTTCCGCTTCTCCTATTTGCACCGCCTTCGCTAGAGTTAATTCTTCCGTTCTTAACATTCTATCTCTAACGACATTGTTTGTCACACCGCAAACAACTCGATCTCTTATCAGCCCATCTCTCAGATGTTCAAACTCGCAGTTTTGACATAGTAATTTCAACGCTGTGACGTATTGACTCATCGTTTCTCCTGCGAGTTGGTTACGAGTAAAAAACTTAAAACGTAGCATAGTCACGTTACATTTTGTTCCAAAATGAACGTCGAACTTCGACTTCAGACATGTCAGACTGTCGGCACTTTCTTCTTTCGTGTACGTGAATGTCGAAAAAATCTCGTAACCCTCCGCTCCTATGAGGTTCACTAACAGGCTAGCTTGTACGTCGGCCGACTCCTTGTTTACACCGGACGCCTTCAAAAACACCTCGAACTGTTTCCACCATTTTCGCCACGCGTCCGCGCGTGCGACCGGACTGCCTTCAATCTGCAGTTCTGGTGGCGGACGAGCGTGTTCCATACTTGCCGGCACTCACACTTGGCTTTGCACCGCAATAATACCAGTAATCTCGCGGAAAACTAACGATTTATTTTATTTTTCGGTTTAAACCGCTGTCACCATGTAGTGAAACAAGCTAGTTAGTTGAACACTGATTTATTCATCAAAGAAGGTAGCATATATAAAACGTACAAAAACACCTACCCACATCAAGTAAATCTACTACAGGTACATTAAGTTTTTTTTGATACAACCGTTTTATTTGATATTGCAAAACGACATGCAATGATGCTTGGAGTGGTCTCACCATTATTATCTAAGCAAATATATATACCAGCTTAAAAAGAGTCTTCCGAATAGTGATTAGTTAAATATTTGTACATTAATATAGTATGATAGTGGGTGCGGTGCAGTCCTCCTCTTCGCGAAAGTGAGGGGAGGCCTTTGCCCAGCCAGTGGGACAGTACCTACATGCTGAATTATTATTAATAGTAGGTAAACATAATCAAATTACTGTTCTATGCAAAAGATAAGTATTTCTCTAATTGGCGGTCTATGTTTAGACCATATAAAATTAAATGTTATTATAATAATATTATTTTATTATTATCCTTGAATTTTTGTGTTGTGTTAATTTAGTTAACCTGTCTTTTGCTGTTTTTAATATTTGCCAAATATTTGTTTACAAATTTCATAGACGTGTTATTAATTTACGACAAGACCTTTTCTTAAAACTTTGTAGAGGTTGTTACATTTATATTAATATTGTTGTTAAGAGGTTTCGTAAATGATTTTTTAATTTATTATGTGAAAATCTAATTACAAATATATCGACCACCGAAAATTTTAACATCAAATGAATTATACTTGCATAAAGTAGGGCGTAATATCACTTAATATTGCGTATTTCAATTGCACAGACAGATATGATATAAAATATTAATGTTGATTAGGTTTAAGCTTCAGTAAACTTATGAACTTGGTGCTAAATAATAGTTAATGTTGTATGTACCTACCTTACTTTATAGATATTTTATAAGTGCTTCCAATTGTACCTATACATATTATATAGCTTCATATACATACAGTTAATGCCCAAATTACGCCGCAAAGAGAATAAAATTAATAATGATTTAATTGATTTTTAACCTTCTGAATGCCACATAGTCTTCAATTGACAACACAATACGTGCTGGTACGCCAGATGTCGTCATGAGACGACTTCTCTTTGGCTTTCCGTAGCTTGGCGTAGAGGGCTCGTTTTGCTTCTGGTTAATAAAATCCATAAATTATGGTGTGGAGTGCTACAATGTTATGAAATTTTTGTCTCATTGCAGAAAGGACATATTTATATTAGTTAATGATTTACTGTTGATGTTATATTCTGTACTTAAACTGCGTTAGTTGTTAAGAAAATAAATAGTTCTGTTTGTACACACAGGTCTTTGTTTTTAGAGTTTGTAATCATCCTACTAATATTATAAACGCGAAAGTTTGTAAGTATGGATGGATGGATGGATGGATGTTTGTTACTCTTTCACGTAAAAACTACTGAATGGATTTTAATGAAACTTTGCAATAATATAGCTTATACATCAGAATAACACATAGGCTACAATTTATTAAGATATACATCTTGTGTATAAGCCATTATAGCCAAAATAGTGAACCATAACTACGATAAAAATTGGTAAGTTGTAATTTATTTCCAATTCCCGAAATACTAACGCTGAGCAGACGAAGTCGCGGGCATCGGCTAGTTTAAAATAATTCTGTGACAGGGCTAAGGAAGCTATAAGTTATACATTTTTTCTTTATTTCTTTCCAACATAAATGGATTTGAACAAACATTAAATTTCACTTAGAAACTACTAACAATTGCGATTAGATCAAACACTTGATACACATTACACATACACATACCTCTTAAAATAAGTTTATATTAGTTGTCCTGGCTTCATATCTTTCAATTGTCTCTTAAACCCATCATTAGGCTGTATAGCTGGCCTCCTGGTTTTAACTAGACCATAGGCATCCTGGAAAAGCATATCCTCATACTGCATAAGATATGCGATCGCCACCATCGACGTCCGAGACACTCCGGCGTTGCAATGAACTAACACATTCTCTCTACCGCTCACAGCTTTTCGGATAAATGGTAGACTTTCAGCTAGAGTTACCTTTATATCGGTTTCGGGCAAATCTAAGCATTGCACAAACTTGTGATTGACACATACTTCTACATCAATGCCTAAGCTGAGAACATGTTTGATATCGTAAGATTCCAACACACTATTTGCAGTGCAATCTTGCGAGCCTATATACAAATAGTCAGTTACTAAAACTGGCACATTGTCCGGTTTGGTGTCCACTACAAACCCACAACATGATTTTAGAGTCGTCACAGTATTGTTCTTGTGTTCTACATATCTTTGTCCGTCCACTTTGGTTACAACTGTCTCTGTCCCTTTCAATTTGTTTTTCTGCTTTTTCAGTTCACTGAGGAAACTCATTTTTAACAAGTTTCCATTGTAATTGACTGAAAGTAATACTAACTTGCAGAATAAAACGGATTATTTCAGTTATTTTACTTGCGGTTCGGTCACACTAGCACATTCGGGAGTGTACTCCAAGTCTTTAGGGTCATACTCTACATTGCAGAGGTACAAGCCGTCCGGCGGGCCCGTCTGGATGAAACCGTGCCAGGAGTGCTTAGACGGTATTTGAAGCATCACTTTGACATCTCGTGGCTCCAGCTTTCCAATAGCAACTGACACTAATGTGCCTATCATGCGGCGGATCTGAAATGTGTTACAAATAGATTATTAGGGTGACAATTACATAGGTACTTATAGAGTTTTGGTGGCTTCTTTTCACATGAGCGTAAATTGCTGTTTCATTCCATTTTAGAAGCTACAGTACCGTTTCACATAATACCTGATTATGAACAAATGCTCTGCCTTGTATATCGTCAGTGGAAAGGCTACTTTGCTTAACCGCCAAAACGGTACTTTCGGGAAAATGGATTTAAAGTTTTTTTTTTTAGAAAAAAAATCATATCTCCCTTGTTTTTTAAGGAAATTAGAATATTTAAATGCAAAATATATTTATATTTTTTTCTTCATATTTACAATACATTCACATTATTGTAGCCCTTTTAGATCGCAAAATAGTAGTCGCTTAAGCAAAAGTATTCCGGTTTTAAGAAAAAAATCATCCAGGAAAAAAATGCTAACCTGCCGTTAATTCACAAACATAATTAATTTAAAATTGCTAATAAATGGCAATAAGCTTCTTACCAGACAGCAAAAATGCTTATGAAATTAAACATTTATGAGTCTTGTACAGAAAAAAATCTTATCGAATGTTTGATCGTTCCATGCCATAATGAAGAATAGCTTAGAAACGATAAGATTCATAAGTTTAATAAGACAACATGCTAACTTGTGCAAACTTATCGAAAATGCAATCAAACGTTACCTTACAGATATAGAATAACCAAACCTTTTATCGATCATACTACTTATCTGCTTACCTGCTGAATAAAAAATGTGCGTATTCGCCCTTATTAATAAAATTAGACAATTATTTATTATAATCATGACTCATCATCATCATCAGTTTGAAGACGTACACTGCTGAACATAGGCTTCCCTCTTAGGCCGCCATACCGAATGACAATTTTCCACTTGTACCCACCGGTTGCCTGCGACTCTTTTGATGTCGTCGGTACATCTAGTGGGAGCCCTATCTACGCTGCGTTTCCTAGTTCGTGGTCGCCACTCTAGAACCTCTTTCCCCGTCAGTTATCAGTTCTACGTGCGGTGTGGCCTGCCCATTACCACTTCAGCTTACAAACCCTGAGAGCTATGTCGTAAACTTTAGTTCTTTGCCGAATATCCTCGTTCCGGATTTTATCGTGCAGAGAAACTCCGAGCATAGCTCTTTCCATTGCCCACGCATATCCAAAAGGTCAGTAGTTATGGACTACGTCTCCGTTCCATATGCCATCATTGGTAATACACACTGGTTGAAGACCCTTGTCTTCAGGCACTGGGCAATTTTGGACGAGAAAATGTCACGTAACTTCCCGAACGCTGCCCAACCCAGTTGGATTCTTCAGGCGACGTCTTAGTTGAAGTTGGACCAACTTAACTGGAATATCTGCCCAAGGTAAGTATACCTACTGGTCAACGACTTCGAGAGTATCGTTTCCAACGATTACCGGTGTGGATACAACATGGCCTTTGGACATGACTTTCATCTTCTCCATGTTCATTTTAAGACCCACCTGTTGGGAAACGCTACTGAGGTCGCTGAGCATAGTATTGAGATCCTCCAGGACTCTGCCATGATGAATATATCATCCGCAAAACGAAGGTGAGTGATGTAGTTACTTGCCATTGATGTTGATGCTGAATCCGTTCCAGTCCGAAAGCTTGAAAACGTCCTCCAATGCGTTCGGGAACAATTTCGGAGAAATAACATCTCCCTATCTCACGACTTTCTGTAATGGGATAGGTTTCGTGTTCTTGTCCTGTAGTCGGATTGACATGGTGGCGTTTCTATACAAGCACTTTAGCAGTTTGATATACTTACCTATAGTCGATATGGCATCGCTGAAGGAACTATAATACTGCCCAGGTCTCGATTGAATCGAAGGCTTTTTCATAGTCCACAAACACCAAACATAATGGCCGATTATTACTCCTGTCTTCTGCATAATCTGGCGAAGCGTGTGTATGTGGTCTATGGTGTCAAAGCATTTCCGGAAACCGGCTTGTTCGGGAGGCTGGAAGTCATCAAACCTGCGTTTGATGCAGATGACATCACCACCACACTCCTTTGCCATGCTTCTGGCGTGATAAGTATCCTCGAGTATGATCGTATTAAAAAACTTCTGGAGGACTTAAAGTACCTATTGGTTTTCCACCCGCTCTCAGCAGTCTGTTGTGATTTCATCATCACCCGGCGCCTTGTTGTTCTTAAGCTGTTTGAGAGCTATTCTAATCTCGTACAGACTGATGTCTGTGATGTCGTCAGTATAGTGTCCGGTTAGTTTAACTCTGGTATCATGAGCTGGACTGACAGTAAGTTTAAATGTCGAGGTGTACAACTGTCCGTAAAATCTCTCAAGCTCCCTCAAAACCACTGGCTTCAACTACTGCCGTCCTCGGTCTTCAGCTTTGTCATGTGGCTTTGCCCAATAAAGGAATTCCTTGCGAACACTTTCAAGCCCTGGTTTCGCTAGATTACGTGCTGTATTATAGGAACGCAGGTCTTGTCGCAAGGATTTAGAGATTCGTCTATTGAGCTTGCCGTATTCTGACATATCAGCTGAAGATTGATTAATTTAATGGTTCTGTCAGAGAGCTTTTGAGACTTATTCCGGCGTGGGCTCTTAAATTGCTTTGAACCCACTGCTTGGACAGTTTTCACCAGTCTCTTGTTTATCTCGTCCACAGAATCGCACTCGGTTAGGCTCTGGAAGCGATTATATAATAAACACAAATTGCTTAAGCGCCACCCGTTATCAAATCTTATGCGAACAGTTATGCTGATACTTCAAACAGTTTCTAACAACAGAAATGAAAAATGGCTAACAAACAGCTACACATTAAAAAGCAAAAAGCTGAAATTGCTAATGCCATAATGTCATCGAAATAAAAGAAATGAAAATATGCTTATGTTGCTGAAATTAGAAAAATGTTAAAATGTTAAAAGTCCTTAAGAGGCTTGCACAGAAAAAATGTGATACTTATGCGACATCACTTTAAAAAACATCATAAATACGTCGCTTGAGACCATTGAAGACCGGAATATTCTTCAAATTTTCCGAATTTTAAAAATGCTTAACTGCCAAAAATTTGCTCAGAATGCCTTGAAAGTTATACAGATCGACGCAGAAAAAAAAATGCAATCCAATGGTATATATAACTCATTTTGGCCCATTTGGCGCTTAAGCACTTTCACCTTTCCACTGACGATATGTATATCCCAGTAGTCAAACAATCTGTCTTGGGTCATTGAATAGGAGGTGACATTTGGTACTCCTGGCTTTACTTCTATTGAATAAAGATATCTGCGGTTGTGCTTGGTTTCAATTTTGTCGTATTTCTTGAATGTTGTCCAATCATGATAGCCCTTGAAGTACTTGGCGCCTTCTTTGAATCTCTCTACGTCAAAGTTTGGTGATCTGGAATGCAATACTGTTACTGTCAATTTGAGCTGAAATGGTTTCATAAGTTGCCTTGTAAGACGCCTTGACAACTTTGAACAAAACTTTGCAATTATTAAGGAATAAATGTATAGTCATTAGGGATACTTAAAAGGATAAGGCACTAAACAATCATAGAATCTATATACACCATTCAATTTCATGATACAAGACATTAATGTGAGGACAATGTGCATTGCACTTACCTAGTGAAGTGACATCTCCTCCATTCTTCTATAGGTATGAACGAAGCTATGCTAAGGGTCTCAGGCAATGTTCGACCTTGCTTTAGTACTGCTAACCTGTTATATGTAAAATATGAGCTTTAAAATGTTACTATACCCACTTTCATGTGATGGAAAAAGTACATTTTACATTAACAAATCTTAATAGCATTGCTCAAAAAACAATTTCTACAAAGCTAATTATAGTTATAAAAATATACCTGTACAAATATGTCCGACGAATTGCTTTGAACCTTGCATTGAAGTCATCATTCACTCTCAAACATTGTTTCACATAAATAGGACTATTGCTAGAGAAGAAAATCCTGTTCATATGATAGGCAACATAGTTTGGTTCATATATTTTGGCGCCAAACCTCTCCAGATCAAAATGTGCGCTACTATTCAGGGCATGTACTCCACCGTCTGTGCTGTACAAAAATTCCAAAGAGGTAAACATTAGGCATAATCGATTTGCATTAATCTTTATACAATCTTACTATAATATTACAAGCAAAAGTAAAACGATCTGTCATCTCGGTCAAAATTAATAATCAATCCAATCCAAATGTTGCTATCTGGGATTAATATCACAATCCATTTTTAGTTTCAAACGTGCCAATAACCGATCTGTGGATTGGTTTATAAAGGCACGCAGATCGGAAATCGATGGAACGATAGGCAGCAATCCAAGATCGATTTCAATCTTGGATAGGAGATACAATATTAATTTCGGCTGTATATCTTTGCACTCTTTACTCAGCTAAACAGCTGAACGGATCTTGATAAAATTTGGTATGTAGGCTAGTGTGAACCCTAGGGATGGATAGAGTACACTATAATGGCGATAAAAAACTTATTTATTAATCACATGGAGGAAGGCGCAGGAAACAGCCATTTATAAATTGTTTTTATAACATACACAATAGTTGTTTCTATCCATCTGTGGTTGCTGTATTATCGTGGAAGCAATGGAAGCATAGCCGAAGCCTTTAAAACTATCTGCTGGTTCACTTACCGGCTGGCCAGCGTCACATTTGGATAATTAATAGATTTCAGTTTTAAGAGGGCTCTTTCCATCAACCCCTGAATGCTCTCTGGATCAGGATAATTACGCAATCCTTTAAGCCATATTTTCTCTGAGGATCTTCGGTAAAAGTTACAATACGGTATATATAATATTAGTGCACGAAAACAAGATCAAACGAGACTCTTTTACTCGTGTTATTGTACAAACCTGAAGGATGATCCAATGTATGAGAAGAACGTTAAATATCTAGCTTTCATTTTTGATACAAGCAAGATATACCTGGGTGTGTAAGTAAGTACGTTTTTTATTCAATATTATAAAAGGTTTCATGTATCCTACAGTACAAGTCAGCACAGATTAAAGGATTTAGTATCGTATCAGCAATAATTCAGCACGCAGCGGCAGCCAGTCAATTTTCAGGTTATTTATTTATTTACATTTGTTTTTTTTCTATCAGTCAATTTTTTTATTTTAGTTATGGCTTTGCGTGGTTTGTACATTTAGCCAGTGTCAAGTATTAAGTATTTCAGAATTTCAAAATAGGAAAGTCATAGTATTAAAGCAATCATCGTGGTCAAGTAGTCAAGTCCATTATTTACCTGGTCAAAGTCACGATTCAGTAAAGTGGTCGATGCTTTACTGAAACTTCCTGGGAGTTTTGGAAAAAAATCGTAATTACACGTTTTTCTGGTTTACATCATTTTCCTACACTCGTGCACGTTAAAGAACACTCGAACTCGAATATTAACATTAATATTCCACCAATATTACACATTAACACTCGAAGAGAGAAGACTTTGAGAACATAATAATACAAAAACAACAACGTCTCACTATCGGATTCCCGCCAAAGGTCAATACTCCTATCCAATCCACATTCCACACTCCCACAGTAGGTAGGTACAGTAGTACCCAACTTATAAGGCGCGTCGTGAATCTTCGTTCGCGCAGAAAAGAAAGTATGGTCCGAAGATTAACGATAGAATGCTTAAAACTTACAACCAACCTAAGATCACTATTATAAGGTTCATAATACACTGCAGCTGTTAGTTCCATCTCACTCTAAGCTCGCTAAGATGGCGGCGGCTGCCGACCAATAGCGGTCAATAGCATTTCCCGCGCTTTGAAAATTCATCTTCTGCGCAGGTACATCGGTAAGCCATATCAGTTGGGTACTACTGTACCTAGTTACGAACGTACCCTGTGGGGAGTTTTGGCAGGAATCCGATAGTGAGACGTTGTTGGTTTTGTATTATTAGCTCAAACTTGTGTTTCTTCGAGTGTTAATGTGTAATATTGGTGGAATATTAACCATTAAGTGTTCGTTAACGTGCACGAGAGTAGGCGAATGATATAAACTCAAAAAACGTGTCATTTCGCATTTTTTCCAAAACTCCCAGGAAGTTTCAGTAAAGCATCCACTACTTTACTGAATCGTGACTGACGATGTAAATAATTGACTTGACTACTTGACCACGATTGCTATAACATTGCTGTGACTTTCTTAATGTAAAATTAAGAAATACTTAAAATAAAATACTTGACACTATATTGGCTATATGCACAAACCGTGCGAAGCCATATCTAAAACAAAAAAAAAAAACGTACCCTGTGGAAGTGTGGGTGGAGTGTGTATCGTGGATCTTCTTGTAGACAGGGAGATAATTTCATATCTGTCATTGATCTATCAGTTGTCAAATACTTAATTTAGCTCATTGACGTTAGAAGATTAATCTGACATTTAGATGATGCCTAGATTTTATACACAGATTTTCACTAGTTATGATGCCTATATTTAAGAAAATGATGATGATGATGAAGGACGTCTTTAAATAAAAATGCTCTTAAACCTTTTCATTTCCACTGACAGCTCATTTTGACTTTCACTTGTTTTGACATTCGCTGCCTTGACTTGACAATGGTACATGCATCTCTTTCGCACACGTCATTCAATCAGTTGAAAAATGGCACAACGGACGTGGCATCTGTTTACTGTGATAACTTTATTTACGGTTTTATCACTCGTCGGGGATGTTCTTTCATCTTCGTCGTCGCCGGCGCCATGGTACGAGAACCTACCCGCAGTCACCATGGACTACAAGGTTCACATAGACGCTGGGAAGGAAGACTGTTATTTTCAATACGTGCAACCGGGGGCGACATTCTACGCCAGTTATCAGGTAATTGCCGTTCACTTTTAACGAAAACCATTCATAAACTTTCACTTTATTGACCTATTTCGTCACGTTACAGCTTTAGCCTGTAACTCATTTAAAATTTGGTCTGAAAGTTGTGTAGGTAACATATTGAACTTTCTGCATACTAATCAGCTGCTTTGTGGATAAAATTTTTGACAGATCAAGTATGTAGGTATGTACGAGTTATTAATATTTTTGTGGTTCTACTCCTAATTTAGTTGATGACATTTTTTTGTACATACAAGAGCAATAAAGGTGTATATATAATAAATGAAGAGCAATAATAATTTACCTATGAAAATTTTATGAAACAGCTTTTTATACAATATGAGTCAATTTCTAGGTACTTCAATATTATTGTATGCAATAGGCAAGAACTTGCAAGAATTTTCAATTAACTTTCTATCATAAAATTAGTTCAAGCGACTTAAGTCAATTAGTGGTTGCATGCATTATGTGAAGTGATTATGAAATCTGGTTTACTGGAAAATAATTAACAACTCAATTTAGTTATACTCAATGCAACTGTCATCTTATAGGTGTTAAAAGGTGGTGATGGCATGTGCGGCTTTGCGGTCCGGCATCCTAATGGCCAGATAGTCCACCCGTACGAATGGAGACAGAGTGCGGAGTATGCAGACCAGACGTCCACAGGTGGATACTATTCCGTCTGCATTGACAACCAGTTCTCGAGGTTTGCGGGGAAGCTAGTGAACCTGTATCTGTCCGTAATAAGATACGACAAGTGGGAGAAGTACGCTAAGGAAGTTGAGGAACTGGATATGAATATTAAGAACTTTACTGTAAGTAATATTCTTTCAATTAACTTTTATTACAGGTCTGACCACCGCCCATGATTTATGTTTTTTACTGTTACTGAAGTGGTCTGGAAGTAATTACTGTTAGCCATCATATTATTATCTGACTTTTAAAATCTTTTAATTATTTTTGTTCAGTATTTTTTGAGTGTACCTGAGACCTCGCTCCGCTTGGTTAATAATAATAAGTACCGATATGGTTGTTCCAGACTTCAATTCAATTGGTGGAGAGAAACATAAATGACATTCTCCAGTACCAGTACCACTCCCGGGCGCGGGAGTCCCGGGACTACAACCTGTTGCAGGATAACAATGTCTATGTTCTGAGGTGAGTTATTGTATCATGTATTTTGGATCTTGTGTTAGACTCACTTATCTTTTATGTGCCACTTTGGGGAGGCGTTAAATAAAGATTTTGAGTTTCAACTCTAACAGCACTATATAGATTGGTGTTGGATATATTTTTTTTTCTATAGAGGAAATACAATTTACTAACTTAACATTGATTTCACACTTCACATAGAGTTATCAACTAGTCTATCATAATGGTCAGTTAACAGACATTCTTCAAGCATCTCCTTTGTCATTGTTTTTTTTTATATCTCAGACACCACAATTTTATAACTGGGGCAGACAATATAAGTAATTGTGTTTATATTACCTACCACAGACTACAGTTACTTATTTAGTTCTTTTTCTACAGTTACGGTAAACTTTATTTTCTAATCACCAGGTGGTCTTTCATACAAATAATGGCCATCACGGCGACGGCGACGCTGCAAGTGTACTTTCTAAGAAAACTATTTGACATCAAAGAGAACTCATCTAAAACAAGAATATAATGTGATGAAAAATGAAAATACTATTACATATTTATAAGGGCTTTTTTCATGTCAGTTGTTCAAAATAGATTCAGTGAAGGTGTATCTTGTTATGATCAGTCCTTACTCTTCACTTTGCTTAGTCATAGATTTTAATAATGCATTTATCTGTAGCGCACAAACACAACTTTCTAATGAGACTATCTTAATCTTTGACACAGAATCAGCTGTAACTGAGCAAATAAACCATGTATGTCAAAGGCATAGGATTTTATAATATTATGCTATTTCACTGATAAGAACCCATTTCAAGCTATTGTCTATAGCTGTATATAATACGAAGGCTTGCATAGAAATCTGATTGTTTATTTGATCAAGATAGATTTACAATAATGTTAACTACCTACTGAATATCTGACTATTTTCATATTACTAGAGCTGACGTAGCTTTGTCACGACTGACTTCTTTCATTCCACTTACGATGAGGCTCTAAACGTGCCTGAAAATAGAGACAACACTCGAGTTCATAAAATTAATTGTATTTTTGCAGCAGATGCAATTAATTTAGTCTAAATATTTCAGGTCAGATTTAGGGCCGCATCTCTATGTTCGTGATCTCTTTGTTATGTTTATATCTTTCTTATTTTATTAGTTTGTTTATTTATATTAAGCATAATATCGAATTGACGCCCACTACTCTCTCTACAATAGTTTTAAGTTCCACATTTTTAAAGTTTTACACTGCTTTGACACTTTTGTTTATTGCTTTTTGTACCTAATTTACTCGTATTCTGTCGAGGTTGTCGAGATTATAATTGTATTTAAGATCTTAGCGGAGACGTTTTACATATTTTTGATAAGAATAGAATTTTATACAATAATTTTGGCTTTTGAATCTAGATTATGCGAATTTTTATTGTTTGATTTGTTAGTTATAAGCAGATTTTAAATAAGTGCCAATTGGATTATTTACGACCAACGCAGCAAATCGAAATATAAGATGTACTTAATCGTTTCTACTTATTTATCATCAGCCAGAAATCATGTTTAATTAAACAACACGTAGACATGGATTAAAACTTTGTTGAAAAACATATTTTGATACACATTTTTTTTTATAAAATACTGCACGCTGTAATAAAAGGTAGGTACTGCAAGCTGAATCATCATTATGAGGCCAACACCATCAATTTACTATTGGTCACTGAGGTGTTCCGTCGTCTGCCTTTTGTATCTATTATATGAGATCGTTTTTAATACATTATTGACTCAACAATAATGAAATTCCGAATCGGCAAATCACCACTAGAGTCAGCAAACGTCTGTATTTCATCGTAAAGTTATGTATTGCCTTGCTATAAATGAATTGCGAAACAACAACTCACGATACGTCTGGCTTGTGTTAATCAAAGACTCAGATATTCATAATATATTTTTATTTCTGAATAATGATGCTATAAATAAGTCTCATCGACTTTGTTACCATCTATAAATCTAATATAATACACAATAATTTACTTAAGTACAATACATCCCATAATTTCATTTGTTAACAATTTATTACAATAATAGAGCTAATGTGATAAACGTTCAAACGGAATGTTTTAATATTAGTGTGATAATTTCCAATAAGAAGAATGCATTTTCAACTCGGCCGCGTGTTATGACTAGGCGATTTCATAGCGGCCGAGCACAACCTACTGTTATTATTACAATACAAACATAATGTACGTCTAACTAAATTAAAAATAATTATACAATCAATAAAATTAAACTATCATACAACGTTAATGGAAATCTCATACGTAACTGTACATACATTCCAACTTAATTGAAACAACTTAATTAATTCTGGAATTGAGATTACATTAAAATTATAAAATAAAATATAGAAGTAAAAGTTTATTATAGGATACAAACTCCTAACAGTAACGTCACATAGTCAGCACCAAGGAATATGGTACAAATCATAAAAATACTCGTAATTATATTATAGCTCTGCATTGTGGACCACTAACTCATATAAATACAGAGTGCTCGCAACCTTTTACAAATACATCTCAATCGTGCAGCGCGAGCGTGTATCGGTTTTATCGTAAATGCTCGTAAAAAAACAATTATAAAAGGGCAGTGTTTGCAAGTTGAATTTCTAGAGCAGGCTAAACACTAATGTAAAAACTTCAGCACAATAGGCGCGGATCAATACGTGCACTTTGGAAATGCGTTACTTTTGTAAGAAATCATGTTTAATTTATTATGCATCGCTAGTTTGATGTTATTTGCCCTCATAAAGGTGGCGTAGCACCATTGTTAGTTTTTGTGATGAGATATACTGAAACCATATACGAAGCGTCAGTCTATCGAATAATAGGAATTATAGTAGTCTGTTGTATAAGTCTAAACCAGCGGTTCTCAAACTTTTTTGGTCACGGAACCCTTTTGACAAGCAAAATACTTGACAGAACCCTACAATAAAATATACAATATAACATACAACAAAAAAATGCGTTGTAAACAATCTCGACTTTATGTTTTTGAAGATAGAGCCGAAAGTCGCTTGTTCACAACTATAGCGTCTAATTCAGAGGCGGCTTTTATCAAAGGGACTGCGTGCTCACCAGTATACGCGCGGCGGGCGGAGTCAAAACGTTGGACCAGTGACCAGAGAGAGGTGTTTTGTTTTTTTTTCTAAATTCTTGCGGAACCCCTACAGCGGTAGCGCGGAACCCTAGGGTTCCGCGGAACACACTTAGAGTACCGCTGGTCTAAACGATCGATCGCTCACTGACCGTCTTCAGACACAGGTGAGATGTTTCAAGACGTGTCGCGTGACGTCATTCATATTCAAAAGGGTCTTGAACATTGGCGGATCCCAAAAGACCTAGGAATTCCATACTTTCGACTCAACTTATCGATTCAATTCAGATGACCAGGGGCGCGAGACTGATGCTCGGAGCCTCCAGCACCCATGATAACCATGTGTGTCAGATGTGTATGTTGTTTACTTGTGATTATAACCCTAGCTGAAAAACTTGTCAGAATTAACCCCCCCCCCCTAAAATAAAATCCTGGATCCGCCCCTGTCACCGAACTCCCCAAAGCAGCGTGTGCAGCGGCGCGGCGGCGCGTCACAGACGCTTCCTCTGTCCGAAGTAGGTCCCGGAGAGCGCCAGCAGGCGGTACCGCTGGCGCAGGTTCCGCGCCCGCACGTGCGCCGACGCGATCTCCGCCGTGTAGGCGCCGGGGAACCAGCCCGCCTCGCCGTCGCGCGTGCGCTCGCCGTAGTACCAGCCTGCGGGAGGGCGGGTTGTACTACTGCTGCGTGCGTCGGCCGCGCGGGAGAGGGAGAGGGAGAGGGACACTCACCCTCGCTGGTCTTGCGCGTGACGTTGACGACGTCCCCCTCGGCCAGCGGCAGCTCGTCGGGCTGCGCCGGCGCGTACGCGTACAGCGCGCACACCTGCGGGCAGTCCCAGCCCGCGTACACCGCCTCGCCCGCCGCGCCCGCCGCCGGCGCCAGCGCCTCCGCCCAGCGCGACAGCTCCGTGTCGCTGCCCAGCGACATCAGCTGGGAATGTACGTGGTAGGTAGTAGGTAGGCAACCGGAACTAGCAACACAATACTTCAGCTACTGTACTCGGGGATCGCACAAAAAATATCAATCACTCACTCACTCACTCTCTAACTCGATCATTCACTCACTCGAACAATCACTCCCTCTCTAACTTCACTCTAAATTCACTCAATCAATCAATCCATTAGGCACTCACTCACTCACATCTCTCAATTCAACCATTCATTCACCCACTCTTCACTCAATCACTCACTCGATCTCACAATTACTCACTCTTCACTTAATCACTGATGATTTTAGCTCACAAATCGCAATACAAACATAGGACGGTAATTTTCAGTCGTTCAGTATTAGCGTAAGGTTCCGACGAGAGCCGTCGAGCGGTGGCGCGCCCGCGCTTACCATCTCGACGGTGCGCCCCTCGTGGTTCTCCAGCAGCGTGAGCAGCAGCGCGTGCTTGGCGGCGGCGGCGGCAGTGCCCTCGCCGCCACACACCTCCAGCAGTGCCCGGGGGCAGTGGTCCAGCGCCACGTACGAGCCCTCGCTGCAACAACGATACCGCTCACTGTAGTATACGTACACGTGTCGGCGTCTCTGTCACTCTGCTGTAGCCGAGTACGGGAGCGTGAGACGGAAGGTATATACCTACCGCTACTGCGCAACCTACTCGATGACATTAAATTTAACTAAGGCGACAGCTAGAACTTTGCAGAAGGACATAGGATACTTTTTTCGGGACAGAATGTGGTTTTCGTGGGCAAAATGTAGTTCTACTGACCCCTTCTTCTTGGTGATGACGAGCAGGTCGTTGAAGAGGAACACGTGCAGCGGCACCTTGTGGAACTTCTTCCCGAAGGTCAGCTTCAGCTCGTCCGTCTTCCACACCAGCTGCGTCATCTCCCCCGAGCGTACTAGCCAGCGCACCGGCCTGCGGGCCGGGGAAGGGGGTTAGGGAGGTGGGGGGGGGGGGGGGGGCAACATCGAGCATTACCTGTCTCTCTAAGGCAGGGTTTCCCAACCTTTTTTTGCATGGTGCCCCCCAGGAATATAAAAAAAAAAATCATGCCCCCCCTGTTTTTTCCCGCACAGTTGTGTTCATCATGGTCCATTGGCATTGACAGGCAGGTATTTTGAGAAATTGTTTTATTTCATTTCAAGTGCGTGATATAAGAAAATAGTGATAAAACGTAGTACTTAGTTAGTTCGCCCGAATGGAACTAGGTGGCGCTACTAAATCTATATATAAGTGTATTAAAATAATAAACAATGATAAGTAATGAGATTAAAACATCCGAACACTTCATGCCCCCTAGGATCTCACCTGCGGTCGCGGCGTCCGCACGCGGGCGCCAGCTCGGGCGGCGCGCGCACGCACGCGGGGAACTCCACGGCGCGCGCCACGCGGAACATCTCCTCGACCCGCTCCGTGCTGCGCGCGCCCTCGTTGCACCGCGCCACGTACTGCAACACACGCGCGCGGTCAGCGACCCGCTCCGGCCCGCACGCGGCCCGCACGCGGCACGCACGCGGCACGCAGTATACGCACGTCGTTGAGCGTCGCGAGCGCGTGCATGCAGGCGTCGTACTCGGCGTCGTCGGGCGCCAGGTGGCGCAGCACGGCGTCCAGCAGCAGCGGCAGCCGCGTCACGCGCTGCATCGGCAGCATCAGGAACGAGTGCAGCGACAGCGCCTGGCACGCCGCGTGGCTCTCCAGTCTGGAACCGAACGGGGATCCTGTTACAAGCGCGATCGTCGGAACGACGTTCTTCTGGAAGCGCCAGATTTTGGGGTTGGGTCATGATGAGTTACTGATATGAGTTGCCTTATTGGTGTTCCCAGAATACTGTAGCGTGCGACTAGTTGATTGAGTTAGACCTGGAAATGGTGGTCTACTGATGCGTCTTAGCTCTTCGGCGCTGCAGTAAAACAAAGTTGATCGCTTTCAGCCGCTGCAGCGCTTCTGCCGTTGGCACCTGGTTCTAGACTTAGACCTGGAAGCGGGACTCACCTCTTCAGCGCTGTAGCAAAGGTGGGTCTCTCCCTCAGCCGCTGCAGCGCTTTCACCATGAGCGCCTGGTTCTCGCAGTACTTGATGTAGACCTGGAAGTGCTGCTCGGCGTGATGCCGCACGATGTCGCAGATGCCTTGCAGCAGGATGTTCTCCTGCCAGCACTTCTCCAGCTCGTTCATCAGCAGCTGGGAGCATTTGCGGACTGCGGGAACAAACTCAACGATTACCTTCTGCCGATAAGCAGCTAATGTCAAAGACAAATTATACTAAGAGAACGAACTACACTTGGTTACAAGCGCACGTTAGTTGGTGACAAGCGCAGTGCAGAGTGAGTTGTTCAATGCGTTCTAGATGACTACTGTCTCTCTAAGAAAATTTTCCTTCTTTCGCTGATGATGTTCAACCCACAATCTTCTTTCGTTTGAAACATCGCGGCGTTAAGTTCACTAGCCATAATATATGGCATGCATCGAAGGTGTGTCGGACGGTGTTGCGTGTCGTATGATAAGTCCCGTTTCGCTCACCGGGCAGGATGGTAGAGAACAGCGTGTCCCAGTCGGCCCGGGGCAGCACGTGCGGCTCCCGGAAGGCGGGGTGCGCGATGAAGTGCGCTTCCAGCACGTTGAGGGAGTTGAGGTAGGACGCCTCCGAGGTCAGCAGCTCGAACTTGGCCTCTTGCAGGCGCTTCTGTGCCGGCGCCAGGGAACCTAAGGACGTGAGGGCTTATCACACTGAACGGTGCTGCGCAAAAATGACCCCTGTTTTAATATATCTATGGGTGAATTTGCATCGCTCTGTTTATACGTTGGCTTGAAACTGATACTAGATAATATTAGTGAGATGAGATACCTAAGTACTATTAGGATGGAAAGGGCTCAGAATCGTTCTTCCTGGAAATGTATGGGGGAGGCCTATGTCCAACAGTGGACTTCTTCAAGCTGATGATGATGATGATGATGATGATGATGATGATGATGATGATGACTATTTACAAGCGTACTCACTGAGCACGGCCGAGTTGAGCACCTCCGGCACCTCGCACCACAGAGTGCGCGAGGGGCCGCGCGGCGCCACCAGCGCCATGGCGGAGGGCCGGGCGGGGGCGGCGGCGGCGGGGGGCGGCGGCGCGGCCGTCAGCGGAGCCCCGGGAGCGCGCGGGCCGGCCTCGTAGGCGTCCGAGTCCGAGTCGCCGGTCTCGCGGCACACAGACTGGAATACAACATTTAGAATAGAATAGGTCGCCACATATTCGCCGATCACGTACGAATATACATATACAATACCACGATTGTTAATTTCATACATTGTAGGTATTTTCAACAGACTAACAAAAACTTATAACACTCCTCTTTTCCCCCGGGGGTAAAAAAAAAGTGATCGACTCAAAAAATAAATACATCATAATGCACTTCACATCGTAAATAATTCGCGCTCGATAAGTAAAAGCTGTTACAATAACTACGAGTATGTCCAACAAATTTATAATGGTCATTACCAACAATACCAACCCACGGCGCCAGGAGAGCCAAGGTTGTCGCAATTACTCCAATTAGAACACAAAATTAACGTTTAAAATTAACACAGCATTCGGGATTAGCGTGGAACTGTTTACTTCCTTGTTATGATCCAATTGCTGTTCGTGTGACCGCATACCTCGGCGGAGGTTGGACAATGTGGCGAATAGATTCGTACTCACGTACCACGAAACATAGATAAAAGCTACGCATTCGTTAGGTACATTACCATTAACTATTTGAACAACAATATTCCTCCTACGCAATAGGTGGTATTATTGCTCAAAGAAAAAGAAAAAAAAACAACTCTTATTTTCACTGTTGTTCAAACACCTCACCAATTATTTTCTTACACTTCGGGTGTACACAAAATGTTTCATATTTTCATATTTCACAATGTTTTGTTAGCTAACCTCTTACGTAGTTTGAGATAGCTGTGTAAATTGCAGGAGTTCACTAACGACAAGAATAATGTACAAATAATAACTAGAAAATTATACGTGTGCGTAGTTTTTTGTTATCACTTTTTATAAACACGATTTTCTAATCCAAACCATTTCGGCATAATAACCTGACATTCGGAAAATAATAGTTTTGACTCATCTAATGGAGAGATAAAAGTAAACCTAACTTACCTATTAGAGTTAATATGAAAAAGGAAGATATCACTACACTAATCACTATAATAGAGGGATAGATAGAATGCGTAATTTCTTTATACGGTGCCGTAAGGTACTTTCACTTTAAAAAATCCCTTTATTATATTATTAGGCACAATCTTTTTGCGCTTATTTGTATAATTTACTAGTAGGTAGGTATATCGCGAGATTTTGTGTGGTTTGACATCGCCTAAAACTTGATAGAACCACGCATAACTCGCGTGACTCTGAAAAACGCAGACAATTTCATGTCAACTGTAGATTAACTACGGTTTAAATGTTGGTTAACTCCTTATACCTCAACTTTAGCCGCGTTGTAGAACTGGTAGAGCGGCTCGTGCGTGAACAGCGAGTGCGGCAGCGGAGAGGCGGGGTGCGAGCCGGAGGACGCGCCCGACGACGTGGACACGTTGCCAGCCGGGTACAGGCCGGCTTCCGCGTACCTGGAGTACAGCACACTCGTTAGGACAAGCTTTACAGACCTCACAAACCTATCTTTGGTGCAAGAACCTTTATAAGTGGACCTCGTACCGTCTCACCACAAAAGTTTAGCCCAGAGAACAGATGTTTCTAAAATGTCGTTCCACAAAATCGACATCTATAACTCGCGTTTCCTTACTCAATCCAAGCTGTCCTAATTAATTAACTTGTGAATTAATTGTTGAGTTAGGAAAAGCGAGGGTTAGACGTTGATTTGTGGAGACAATATTTAAACCTACACACTGAGTAATGGAGTGATGACTGAGGCGACAGGTAAGGTGCCTAACATAGTAAAATTAAAAACAATAAATGCATAATATGTACCTAAAGGTATATGACAGCTCTGTAAGTAGGTAGGTACGGACTACTACGCTTCGCTTCTGAGAAATACATGAGACAGGAATTGTGAGGAAAACTATCTGACTTCTCGTAGCTTGATGTTGATTGACCTACTTTAACTCAACCCGTCATTGAAGCTGACGATTCCAGGGAGCACAATCAAATGAGGGTGCAGAATGTGGAATGAAATACCATCAGACGTTTTGTTGGAGAACTACAATATTAACTCTTCAAAGGAAGGTTGTTAAAGAGTCTTAAAGAGTAGGTCATGAATCGACAACGCTCTGTATGTTGCAGAATTTGGAGATGTCCACAGGCGTCGGTGACGTTTACCATCAAATGGGCCAACAGATTGTTTGCCGCTCTATCACGTAAAGAAACGGTTTAGTTTAGGATATCTATCGTGACGTGACTGGACAAATGGAGTTGGAAACGCGTAATAACATTATACTTAAGTGACAACATCCAAGAGCATCTGATGATTTTTCATTCCACCCATTGCACAGCTGAAGAAAGCATTCCCTTTTAAACATTATCCGTTTACAAGATTATATTGTAATAAGTAGGTACATAGGTATAATCTTATAACATATTCTCGGAGTAAGCTATACTTACACCGCCGGCACAGCGGCCCAAAGTAGGTCTTGGCCGCCGACACAATATTACAAGAGAAGGCCAAAAGAAAAAAATGTATTTAATGTAATCTTTCATTTTAAACTTAAAAAGGTATGTTTTACATTAAACAAAATAAAATTTATTAGCTTCATATAGAAATCCAAAAACACACGTTCGAAGTTACCAAATAAATTCTCAGTTCATACCGATAACTGCAGCAGCGGTCACAATCGAACACAATAGGTCGGTTCCCACACTATTCTCACTCGAGGAAAACAAAGCAACACTTAGGTATTATTTTACACTGATTTTAATTACGCGACTAATAGGTTGCTTGAGTCATGACATGAATGTAAGGGTTAATGCTTACTGCGGTTTGAATGGAGGCGCCCGTAACGGCCTTCTGCGCACGCGGCGCGTTGGGACAGAATAAAAGGTGGGAGGCGGGTCCAGTGATAAGAGGCTAGCGGTAGCGAGATACCACGTGAAAAACATAACGAGTAGCAGCCATAAGTTTGTCATTCTCCTTTCCTAAAACAACTCAAATTTCTAATACTTACTACGTTTTTTCGTCTTTCTTTAACATCTTAACCCCCAGTTTCTGAAACGTCAGTCAGCGTTGACAACAGATTAATTCTATTGCCATCCTTGTCATTTGTTTAGTGTCAGATAGAGACAACGATAGTTTTAATCTACTGTCAACGCCAACAAACGTTCTAGAAACCGGGGGTTAATTTTATAACAACATATTCAAAGCGTTTCAACAAACTTATTGAACAAATATGATACGGTTGTTGTACCACTTGCTCACACTCTTGCATGTTCACGGTTAATAGTCCTAAAATGCTATTAAACCAGTCGTATATCAAAGAACCCAGACAACGATTGTCTGGAAATGAGACATATTACGAGGATATTAAACTCAAATTACCATACATTTGAGATAGAAATACCAAATCAACTACGTCACATTTTCGTGTTTCCATGAAAACGCAGGATTTCACGTGGACTTTCCAACCGCTCATAACT
The DNA here is from genome assembly GCA_905147375.1 of Hylaea fasciaria. Taxonomy (NCBI): domain Eukaryota; kingdom Metazoa; phylum Arthropoda; class Insecta; order Lepidoptera; family Geometridae; genus Hylaea; species Hylaea fasciaria. Next base: position 1,657,274 of record LR990194.1, read on the forward strand.
TGGACCAGGCTAACGGTGTGGTAGGGAAACAGGCTCTGGTGTGAGTCATCGTTCGGCGACGTCATGCAGCGCGCGGACTGTCCGCCAAAGCTGACTAACCGTCGAGGTGTAGGCTAAGGAACACGGACGACACGATGATGAAGGGTTCCGTTAATTCGTTTGGAGATTTGACCTTAATTAGCAGGTCTAAGGGCACTGGGATGCAGACCATAACTCTGCTGAAGTGTGGGTAGACTTGCTGCAGTCATATGCAGTGGAGGTCGGCTCCTGATGGCATCTCGGAAGAGCGTGGGTTTCATTAACGAAATTGAACTGAATTCCATAAGATTAAAATGGCGTGACGTTTAGGTATGCATCTTCAAAAACAAAACTTCGATTTCACCTTCGAAGCAGGTTTAGCCTCCCTAGATTCAGGAATAAGGCTGTGCAAGTGTGCATGTGGACGTTGAGCGCTACTCTATCAATGTATCTATGCAGATACGGCAAAGTAATATATTTTATTGTTTATTGCCAGTAATTTACAGCTGGCCCCGGGGTTCCAGGGCCATCTGATGAGCTATGGCCATGCGCAGACGTCGAGGTCAAGCTAAGTGCAGCGTATGCTATCAGTTTAGATATAAATGTGGTACTACTTTGACAGAAACAATTGACATTCAAATGGGTTTATATAATGGGACGTACCGACTGTTCTAGAACTAGCTTCGTGCCGCGGCTTTGCATGCGTGGACAACGATGCCAAAGTGAAAGTAAAAGTTAGAAAAAAAAGATTGCAAGTATAGCACCTTTAGAAGCAAATCTTGTAAGTTTATTACAGTAGAATTGAAATAAACAAATTAATACAAAGCTTTACCACACTGCGTTCAGCCTTTACGTAATTGAGCTACTCTCTTCAAGCTTTCAGATGCACACAATAATTGATCTCAAAAACGGTCAGCGCAATTCCGACGCAGCAGAGAGGGGATCGAATGCGCTAGCTAGCGGGATGCAGCCGTTGACCCGCATCTGCGACCGGCTGCACTCGCCACCGTTGACAATCGGACCGTAATTGCAGGCGGGGCGTGACCGTCGCTAATGCAATTTTATCTGGTTTCCCTCTTTACATATCTACGTACCGAGACAAAATTTGGTATTCCAATTAGTCAGGTAATCAGTAGTCTAGTCGGAATGACGTCACGATTCAGTCTAACGAGATATCCACGGTATCCACCACATTATACTAAATCGCTTTGCTGAAACTTCATGGACAGTTTTTGGAGATAATACGAAATGTTAATGTTTTTGTGTTTACGTTAGTAATACCTATCCAAATAATTATGTACAAACTAACAAGAAAATAAAAGTTTGGGGGAAAATAGGTACACCTACGCAACGTATAAAGTTCGGTTTCCCGCTAAATAAAACCCACTAAGGAAATCCTGCACGGTTGGCGAAATTAACGTTTTAATTGATTGTACAATTTGTTTACATAATTTATTTATACCCGCTAATTACAATTATATAATTATTCATACATTCATTTTGTATTCCAACTTTACGTCCTTCCTCTTTGGTGTCGACTTCTATTATTTCCGTCGAGATGCTCTGCTAATTTATAAATTATCATTTAGGTACTCGTATAAGCTATATTATTTCCTATCTAAATACTAACTAGAATGATCCAATGAATTCAATTGCCAATGAGAATAACAATCACTATCATAAACAAATAAATAAACAAATACACAATAACAAACCAATGCGTCTTCCGAAGACTGTAGATTTTGTGCAGTCAGCTACAAAAGTAAGCATATTTAAAACTTCAGACATGTTTTGTCGCTGACAGTACCCACTATTACGCTGCCAAAGTAGATTTAAAGTTATTATAGTACCTATATATTTGAGCACGTTCCTAAGTCATACAGTCTGTAGAATAAGTGATTTCGCTTACCTCTATTGCCTGCCTCTGATCTTAGCGCAACGACTCTTTATCACGGCTATTTCTACGGATGATCGCTGCAGTCTAATGATCGTTCTACTCATTACCTTATCACAGTTCACATGGTCTACGTGATGTACGCATCACCTCTGTGCATGTTTACGTTTGTATGCACCGTTTACGGACACAGTGTAACAGCTCGTGTGAAATCTTATAAGATCGCATAATTTCCTATTGATTTCTTATTGACGTACGCGGTCTAGGAAGACTCCCATGCTTTTGCAGTGAAGTTCATTTTTGCCTGGTTACGCATAAAGAACTTCGCCATAGTGTCAGTAGTACCATTGATTTGTGACAACTTCGTGCAATGTGCGAACAATGATGGAGCCATACTATGTCAAGGCACACCTTATCGAATTCGTTTTTCCACTATTCTTAAAATACGATGAAGTATGTTATTTATGCAAAGTTATGGTAAAGATACAGCGAATCACCTAAACCATTACGAGTTTTCAGTGGCTGTAAGAAATAGGTGTTGTTTTCTGTAGAATGAATCTTTTGGGAAAATACGCCGGGTTCAAGACGTATATACATATAATAACACGGGAAAATTGAAACGTAAGCACTCCTAGAAACAATCATGTATGATGTAGAATTTTAGACTATAGCTAAGTATGGGAAATTTCAGAAAAGCAAAACAGATTCCATCAATACCGGGGGGCATAGATAAGTAAATATATTCTTATTTATCCAAACCAAAAGCTTCTTTGCTTCTCCAGCTTTTCCAGTCGTATTCTAAGCTTAGACTGCTTGCCGCTGCTGCCACAACGTCATACTAATAAACAAACAGTACACTAAATAGACTTAAAAATATATGTTCTAAACTCACCACGAAGTATTAGACGGCTGCGACGGCGTAAGGTCGCCTCCGCACTCGGCGTACCACGAGGTGCGCGCGCGCGGGCCCTTCTCCTTCCTTGACAGCGTCGGCAGCAGCCGCTTCAGTTCTGCAGCATCAGGGGAGGGTTGGCATCACTGAGAGCGATACAGGGAAGGCATGGCCAAGTTCCAATCTAAGCATGCGACTTCTTCATATCTTCATCATTTACCCTACTCTAGCTAATAATCTTAAAACAAAAGAAGATTGTAGACATTATTCTTCATTTGTTTCGATTTGCCAATCATTGTGGGATCGGCCCTAGTAAATCCCAAATAGAGTTGGCAAGGCAAAAAGGCGTGATAAATAGAGAAACTGAAATGAAACTTGAGGTGTTACCTATAATTCGGTAACTGACGCGATTGTATTGAATTTGAAAGAAGGTAAATAATATAATTATTATAACCTATACAGTGATGTCCATTTACCTGCGTAATTAGTGCGTTATTAAATTACATTAATCTAAATAAATAAACAGACAGAGTGAAATAGGTTGGAACTTGACTACGGTAGGGCTTTTGACCAGTCGCTATACTGTTGCTTTATAATGTAGTGTTTACTGTGAACTATATTCAATACTCATTTAGATAAAACAAATATGAAACATAATTTGTTTAATTGAGGATTATGTTACAACGCTGTTATAATATTTTATGTAAATTCATACAGTTATTTATAATGTAGTAAGTATAACGACAAGCCCAACTACCTATTATTATAATAGTTTAATAATTTATACATAAATATATTCATGCATATTGTAATTGTGTAGGTAAGGTTATGACATAAACTATACGCAAATAAGTAGGTACATAATAATAAAAATATACAATGATCATGCGAATGGAAGGAAGTAATAAGTCGAAGGAAAAACAACAAGTAAAGGTTAACGTACGCTGTTAATTAAAAAAATAACAATGTTTTATTCAGAAAAAGATAATCTAATATGTTAGCATCTAGTGTGTAGCATCTAGCCCAAATTCTTCGATAAAACCCCAGTTCAAGAAGGTGGCCTGCAGTTAGAACCATCACATGGGATGTGGGCGGACTCTTTGTGAGATGTCTAATTATGAAGCTTGCTTGTCGTTTGCACATCTATTGTGCAAACGTTGCGCTCCGAAGCACAAATTGATTAACCACACAAAAGCGATCTCTATGTATCTACATTGTTTGTTATTTTTTTGCACGAAATATCTACTAACTTCTTGCTACCAAAAATAGATAACTCTAATCTCAGAGTTATTACGCGCCTGATAATTTCACAATCCCTTGGAAACTTCAGTAAACTTCAAAGCTGTAGCTCTCTAACGTTATAGAGTAGATGTTAGAAACCAACTTAGCCAACAATATCAAGCAACATAAGTACAACTTTGTTCATTATACATATTGTTCATAGATACAGTTTTAATACGATTTCAGCGTGTATGCGAGGTTAAAAAAATACAGTAGGACCAGCACGAACTACCATGCATTAGTAGAAAGAAACTCACGACCCATCATCTAAACCAGACACATAACAAAACAACACAAGACTGAGTATTGAGACCTTGAGCACAACGCGTGCAGCTCAGCACCCCGCGCACTGATTACTGAGGTCATACTATTATACATACATACATGCAGCCAGCACATACAAAATGTACGTAGCTTGCGCAGAATATGTTCAAGTTACTGTAGGAAACAGAGGCGTAGTAGATGGGGGTATTGGATAACTGACTAGTCGCCGGTGAGTTATCCGTGTAGCAGACTTGATTGTCACACAATGACGTCATCGTTTTGAACACCTAAGCTGGTAATGCCCCAGGTGCAATCATAAAAGACGAATGGATAGGTTCTGAAACTTTTGTTAGTTGTCTTTATTGGGCACTGAACTTCTGAATGTATAATATACCAATTTATAAAAAAAATGTGTGATAAGGACAGTTTTTCTTAACGTTTTAAAAACCGGCCGTTAGGTAGGAGAGAGACAGTTATTTTGATTTTGATGTAGAACTAGCTGCGCCCTGGGGTTGCCCGCTGTTCGGAATAAAATATAGCGTGTGCTAATCTAGAGTGTTAGCTACCTCCATAGCAAATCTCATCAAATATGGTCCAGCCGTTTGATCGTGAAGAACTAACTAACAAACATACAAACTTTCGCCTACTTATAAAGTTGAATATGAAGCGAAATGCAATAGCGGTAATAATAATAATTATCGCAAAATTTACGGTAGCTACGCGAACTAAAATCTTGAAAATGTAAGGTAAATGTTCTATTGTGTGAACAAACGTGTAGGTAAAATTGACGCAGAATGTGTAAGAGTTACTATAGCACTGGTGCACTGTATCGTATAGGCCACTTGAATGTGTGTATATGTGTAACTAATATTTGTGTGTCTGTAGGTTACGTCAGGTGTTTCTAATCATCTCTCTGGGAAGGCAATTACATGGTTTGTTAGCATTACCGCCTATTGTAAGCCGTCGCCAAGTTCTTTACAGCAGGTTACTGCTCGATCCTACTAATATTATAAACGCGAAAGTTTGTAAGTATGGCTGGATGTTTGTTACTCTTTCACGCAAAAACTACTGAATGGATTTTGATGGAACTTCACAATAATATAGCTTACATATCAGGATAACACATAGACTACAATTCATAAAGATATATATGTAGTATTTTATCCAAATGCGGGTGAAACCGCGGGGCGCAGCTAGTTTCATAATAAAAATGTTTAGAAACAGTATTTATTACGTGACTGTAAATTGACTTGACTACGTGACCACGAGGGTTGCAATAATGCTACAACTTTCCTATTGTGAAAATATGTTAATTTTGGAAATATTTTATACTGGACACTGGCTAAAGGCACAAACCTGCGAAACCTAAACTAAAAAAAGCCTCTGTTCTAATGGTGTGTCAAGAAAGTTGATAGAATCAGGCGTTACTTTGCGGAAATCCATATTCAAAACAATGAAGTAGAAATATAATATGTAGTTTTTTTTCTGGCGGGATTAAAACTACATATTATATTTCTACTTCATTGTTTTGTATGTGTCAAGAATTTCAGTGACCTGTGTTACTGATAAAGGATAATGTTGCCTTTTTCCTTTTACTATGTAATTAGATTTTGAATTATCTTCTTCTTTATATTTCTTAAAAAAAAACGTAGCCCACACTACGATTTCTCCTGTCATGGCTACCGTTTACAGACATAAAATCTCACATAAACATAACAACCCAGACCAGAAAAAAATATTTGCCCCGGGCGGGAATTGAACCCGGGATACCAAGCGCAGCAGACCGATTGCTCAGTCACTACGCCAAACGCGTCGTCACACACTACTTCATCGTGTTGAACACTATTTCACTACTAGTATGATTGTCATTTGTTTTTCATACATTTTGGTGTCATCTATCTACTTTGGTAGGGGTCTAGATAATATTTTACTAAAGTTGCGCTTTTGAATAGTTAATAGAAAAAATAATTTAGCATGGTGTCTCCCCGTTATTTATATAATTACTCCTACACCACATATACCACATCACTTACACAAAATTGACCTAACTATTTATTTAGAATCTCTTTGTAACTACACTACACAAATTATTTAATAATAAAAATAATATATATTCAAAAAATAATAAATATCAAATTGGGTAGAAGGACAAAGACAAAAACACAACAATAACTAATAACAATATACCACAACCAAAAGCGTGTTAGACAATCGAACAAAACAATGCAACAACTAGCGAAAGAAACAAAGACAGTGCAACATAATATGGGACATTCACGTGAAGCAGCCGACTACACTAGCATGCACCCTCCGCTTGGCTCCAATAACTATATTCATAGATAATGACTAAAATTATTTTATTTCAAACTTCTTGTACTTTTATTTTTAAAGTAAATGTAAACTTCATGACTCGAGCAAGAGGTTCCTCTCCCTGCAGCTTCATAGAATGTTTTTCTTTTGTATTTCAAACTGCTCGTAATGTTTTTTACAAAAGTAAAATGCAAGCTACTTGACACGGCCAAGAGGTTCTTCTCTTTGAAGCCCTAACCAGCGGTAGCTTGGTCCTCGCTCTACTGCCGGTGGTAAAATATATTAAGGTTTTTATATTATTTCTAATGGAAATTTTTAACAAAAACTTTAAATTATTCTAATGACAAAAAACAAGGATTAATATCCTTGTTTTTAGGATTAATTTCTAATGACAAAAAACAAGGATTAATATCCTTGTTTTTTGTCATTAGAATAATTTAAAGTTTTTGTTAAAAATTTCCATTAGAAATAATATAAAAACCTTAATATGTTTAATATTAATTAAACACGCGATATTATTATGTAGGTATGTAGACTAATCAGGACAGTCAGTATCTAAAGATTTTGCTACAGGGACCATAGTGACACAAATATACATACACGCATATTTTATTTATTACATCGTTTAAAACCAAATTAATAAATGTTTGTATGGTTTTGTTTCCGTTCTAGAAACCCTGCAATAACACGATACACATGATTAAATTGTGGTTATTCGAGGAACTAAATATGGAATAAATGAGCCTGTTTCAATAGAGCAACATTTCATGGATGCGAATAATAACATTTAATTCTTTGCATTTATTAATACTTACTCGGTTTTAATTTTTATAATAAAGCAAATGAATCGTTGGAACTGATAAGATTGTTAGTCTATAAGTACCTAATATTTTGTAATCTAAAAAATTAGTTTCATTTAAACAAGGTGTTGCCACGCCTTTTTTATTAAGATTTTGATAAATATTTTTGAAGTGTTTTTGTATAACTTGTTATATTAAATGCTAAGAAAATAATAGTTATTGCAATCCAAGCGGAGGCACTGACCTCTGTTAGCGCTGTCTTCGTTTTATCAATTCCACGAATGAGTCGTGACTCGGACTAGACACGGATAGGTACTTAGTACTTTCTAGATAGGAACGCGACGCGACAGACGTCAACTGAAATTACTAAGTTAATGAATTATAATAGGTACTTATATTCATGTATACTTTGTTATATTTTATATGTGTACCTAATGTTCACATCTTTATATACTGCCGATAGATAGGTACTTATATGTATATTTTGAAATAGCTTCAAATTTGAATAATTTTATAATCATATTTACTGACTTACTCACCGATATTTTTTTTTGTAGTTATTTCTATAATAAAATATTATATAAAGATAAAATTACAATCTAGCCAAGATTATAACGACGCATAATTAAAAACTATATTTACATACGAGTACTTACCAAAATTAAGCACCGTTTAAAAAAAAATAGCTTTTTATTTATTAGTCCTAGCCCTAGCAGATAGGTAATGACGGTTAAAAAGCGCAATAATATCCAGTTGACGCCCGTTACCTTCGTTGACAGCGCTAAGGTCGGTGGAGGGTCTCGGGGAGACGGACGCCCCCGACGCCCCCGCGGGGGCGGGCGGGGGCGGCGGCGGCACCGAGGGACGTGCGAGCGCGAGGCAGGGCGAGGACTCCGCCCAGCCGGCGCGGAGGCGCGTACCGTCGCGGCGCGGCGCCAGCGTCTCCGAGCTGCCGGCCTGCCCGCTGTCGCTGCTGTCCACAAACAAACAGTTACAGTGTCACGTGGCCAGCACCGCCATCATCTGCCATCACCAGGGACCCTGGCCGGAGAGACCCTGGAGGGACGCAAAAATGACCACACCTGGACCAATTTTGGGGTAATGTACCTATGGGCTGTATGATGCATTTATTTGTATTGTCATTTTCCAGTTATTTGTCCGAGAAGTAAATTAGTGTCGCCATCTATCGGCTTGTCACGACATTTAGTATGACATATTTTGTTATGTTACAGTACTAGGTATTGCTAGATCAGCTCTATAAAATGGTGTCATTATTTTAACCTACAAATAATTAATTTCGTTTTCCACTCAAGCAGAAAGCTGTAATTCACCCGCGAAAAAATAAAATAAACTTTTATTTCGGGTTCCACCATTATTATAAATTATTTTTTGTCTAACGCTTACCAATTACTGAATCCGCTATCGCCGTCCATGGAATCAGTCAAATAGAACGTCGAGTTGGTAATCTTCAGCGCGCTGGGTACGTCGTTGATGTCCACCGCCACCGACGTGGCTCTTCTGAACCGCGACTTGAAGGAAAAGTACGCTTTCCTTGACAGCGTACCACTATCCTTTTTCCCATCACTAGTTGGCGTCAATGGCTTTTCAGGCAGCTCTCGCTTTTCCGGCGGAGGCTTGTCCGGCAAAGGAGGCGGATCCCCACTCATCCTCTTTTCATATAAAGCAGTCTTTAGCTCCTCTCTAAAATTCCCGTTTTGCTTGTCACTTTTGACAGTGACAGGTTTGTCAAAGTTGACGTTGCTGTACACGTGGTGGATTTCAGGCCGCTCGTAGTTGGCGTATATCGGCACGGGCTTGGGTTTGCTTTTGATGGTATCGTAGATGCCGTTTTGCGAAGGCGGCGACTTCGTGAATGGGATGCCGTCCATTGCCACTGGAAATTAAAAATTAAATTAGTTTTATGATGTCACTGGCCGAAAATAAAAAATAAAAGGAAAAAAGTACCTGCCTGATCACAAATCAATTAAAAATTAAACTCAAATAATTTTATTTCGCAACACAGGTGAAGATAAATAATACCTAATGCAACTGGTAGGTATCATGTTGGTGTATTTTTATCCGAAAATAAATGTATCTCTCTAAGATAAGACCGCAAGTAGGTAAACTAGAATGAGGACTGAGTTATCTCTATGCAATAGATATAAACGATTTGACGTTTTCGCCACAACCAACGGCTTACCATCATAGTTTAGTTAGTTTTGTTTGTGATATGCACGCATTACTCCTATCTTATGGATATTTTTAATGTAAAATTTTATTATCGTAGTAGGTACATACAAACCTAGTTTATGTAGATAGTGGTCTAGTGGCGATTAATTAATTAAATGCTATTATATTTGTTTTCTCAATATTTTTAACATTATCGCCAGTGTAATAGTTGAGATGAAAAGATAAAACTATTTTTATTTCTTCTGACTAAAACTGTTTTAGGTAGTCACTATTCCACATTTTTGCCTTGTATCTTATCATCCGATATGGTCTAGTGGCTAGGATACCTGGCTCTCACCCAGGAGGCTCGGGTTCGATTCCCGGTATCGGAATTAATTTTTGCTCTTATTTTTTTCTAAACGTTTTATTATCAAGCAAACCTAATACTGTGTAGACTTATTATTTATCGACCATTTATTTTCTTCTTACCTGAATATCTCTTGGTGAGGTTCCGCTTGATCTGCCTCATCTTGCGCTGCGCCGCGCTCGCGATCTTCGTGAGAGTGTACTGCCCCCCACTGGGAGGGGAGGGGAGCCGGGACGCTGGCAACGTGGGGGGCGCAGGCGCGTACGTGGACTGGAAGTACGAGAAATAATAGATTACTTTCTGGCAGCTTTTTACACGAGTATAAAACAACACAAGTCATTGACTATTATATAACAGACGGATACTTAGAATTACTGTTTGAGCAAGTTTGATCCCTCTTGCCCTCTTGCTATGTTCAATTGAGTTGCAATTATGCCCCTATATAAGCCTCCCTATTATAACCCTCCTCACGATAGTGAGGGGAGGCCTTTGCCCAGCAGTGGGACAGTTACAGGCTGAATTATTATATTATATTATATCTGTTTAATTACGATGATACAATGCCATCTTATGATAGAGATGGAAGGTATAGACTAGGTTGGGTTCATTTTGATCACCTTGCACTGAATAAGTGTTTTAAAGAAACTCACGGCCAGTTTCTGGAACGTTTGTTGGCTTTGACAGTAGATTAAAACTATCGTTGTCTCTATCTGGCAGTAAACAAATGGCAAGGATAGCAATAGAATTAATCTGTAGTCAAAGTTGGCTGACGTTCCATAAATAGACTTTAATTTTTTCAATACAAGCTTACTCCTAGGCTCCTTACTCCGCTTGCTAGTATTGCTCGATATTTGAGAAAAGTCACCCAACCCGGCTAATGCTATCCATGCTGGTCAGTAGTTACCTTGTCATGCTCATCGTCCGAGTCACTGTCGAAGGAGTCCGAGTCGAGGTGCGGGACGAGGGCGGGGTGCGCGCCGGCGCCGGGGGGCTCCAGCGACTCGTACACGTGCCCGGAGTCGCTGCTGTCGCATTCTGCAAGACAAGGATAATGGTGGCTGTTAGATTGGAGGGTACTCTCATTGTGATGTTGGCTCAGTTGGTTGCATCCTCGGTTGCCATTCGGCAGGGCGTGGGATCGAAACCAGCTAAGTTCACAAAATGAGCATGAGCTTCCGATAGAGGAAGCGTTTGTGGAAACGCATCATGCCCACCTGTCTAGCTATAGCTACCACAGTATTACTCTCGATAATAACTCGAAAGCTAGTCCCATTCTAGGCTTCACGTGAAAAAGTAGTAGAAAGTTCGACATAACATATCGCTATTGTCTCAGTTTAGCTTGAGAAACCCGATTTTTAAGCAAAGCGTCATTAATCTCGCAATGGTTGAAATTTTGACACGAAAACAAATACGAGTGCAGTAATACAACGCAGTAATTCCACCTTGTACCACTAAGACAAAGTCTAGTTCATAGTAATTTATTACAAAATACGGGGAATGTCAGTAAAATGTATTTGTATAAATCGATCACTTCCCCTGCCTACCAACATCCGCAAAGAAACCCAGCAAAAGTCAAGGCCTTCGTCCAGTTACATAACGCTTGCTGTGGTCACACACCGGCAATGGGCTGGCTGGCCAGTGGTTGCCACACGCTAACTACACGGATCGATCGCTGTTGCAACCGTAACAACCAAAAGATGTGAAACCGGGGGGTTTAAAGACTGTGTTATTGATAGTGTTGGATAAAATTGAACACTTAAAAGCACATGCTGTATCAAGGCCTGTCCGATGCCGCATCTTTATCTCTTCTTTTATTCCAATTATGTTTTAGGTATTCAATAAAAAAAAAAACTTTATTTTCAAAGAAACATCCTCAAGCACAAAGAGAGACAGCTCGTCTTTACCGTTCCAATATGTTTTTTATTCAACCAACTTCATAATTCTGTTACATCGTGCACATTGGCTCCCGCCTCATTGCATATGTACGGTGGACTACTCTGTCTATCTCCAACTACGAAATAATTCAACATCGTGTTAGGTTTACTGATGGATGACTAGTGGTGGCACGCCACCTGCCACACGTGTCAAGTTACCACACCAGTCGGCCCATCGATCGATACTTTCGCCAACTCCATCTGATTCTAGTCGTGGACTTTGTATATCTTGAAGGTCGCACTCCGTTCCTAATGCTTTGTTCGTTTAAATATCTGCATCTTAGTTAGGGGAACTTACAAATGTATAATTTTGTATGTTAATTTAATTATCCGCCATTTTTCCATTGTTCTTGATTTGGTGAGGCAGGTTTATACTTATGAGTCTTTACAAAAACAATTTACGTGAAACTAGTTGATTCTTATGTATTTTGATCCTTTAGTTTGATCTACATAATAGACGTGATTAGGAATTATAATTATTAATTATTATAATTATTATGACTGCCTCTTTTCTTTGATTTAATAGGAAAGTCAACGAAGAGCTCGTTGTACCACGAAACACCCGACAAAGCCTGATGTATCCACACGCCATGGGCAACGCTTGTAGAGTCGTTCGAATATTTATTTACTAGTAAACCCATATAAAAGAACATTAGGTTAAAACCAATACAGTGTTCGAGTCACGGACTAAATCAATTTCTGTCACAAATGAAACCTGATTACAAGCATTAAACTTAAACCAGACACTCAGGTTTATTTAATTGCCAATGTAAATTGCGGTATAAGTAAAAATTCCAAGTCTCATAATGTCACTTATACGAAATTATAACTATCGATCGAAGAAAATTATCCATCAGTTATGTGAGCATAACATCCGGAGAGTTTGACGATGACCGGATAATCGTAAAATTAATAGCTAATGAATAAACTGAGGCCTTTAACGATTTCACTTTCGATTAGAATAGCACTTGTATATATATATTACGTTCCATCTTCCTACGATGTTACTGAGCCAGATAATCGGCGGTTGCCATGGAGCAACTTTTTATTCTGGAGGCAGTGACCTAATATACTTAGCTCAATAACTGGAGGACTGTTACTCACTGCACCTACATCGAGTGTAGATCAAGATGAGAAAGTGAGTAAAAGCGAGCGATCGGCTGACGGCTATAGAGCGGGTAATGGTTGGTCAACGCTGATGCAGTGCAATAAATAGGAATAGACGCAGGGTATATTTAAAGTTTTTGATATAATTTGTCGAAACAAAACATTCAGATTGATGATATTATATTATATCAAAATTTAATATGGTCTAACAACGATGCATATTAAAATATGTCAAAGCAAACAGCACAAAGTAATGTCTGCATCTATGGTCTGTGTATTCAACATTTTATATTTACCGATGAATGCGACTATATCCTGTATCTCGATTTCCGCATCTCGCAGAACGGTTCTGATGCTGAGCCAACATTTCTGCTCCAGCACCTGTATGAACGTCACGCCGCCATCTTCCGCCTTCTGCTTCCTCTGGGATGCTCTCCGCGCAGCCTCATCGTTCTGGCTGTAGTGCGGCGACTTGGCGCTCGTCTCGATGTACACGTTGGAGTGAGACGTTACAGAAACTACAACAGAATTGTTGACGACCAAGGTGTTAGGTGCCGCAGTTGTCTATAACTTTATGACCATGACGCTCTTGCTTACTTCATTTTACTGCATCTTGACATAATTGAAAAGGTTACGATCATATTTTTCTACGTTATCATTCAAACTTGAGATCACCTGTCCATAGTGTCCATTTCTGATCATAAAAATTTCACCAAAATTAGCATGTTGGGAATATTGGACATGTGCGTCATTTATGATTCATAAAGGTAACCGGTTCAATTATGGCAAGACTGCGTTAGTGAAGTGTTATGCGAACGCCTATAAGAAAAGATGCACCTTGGTCGCCACAATTCCTGCGGAAAGTCCGCGGCCTGGGGGGCGCGGGCGGCCCCACGCCGCCGTTCACCGGGGGACGTTCTGAGATCATTATTCATCATCACTCGATTCACTACATCACTACACTCGGGTCACTAGCACTGTTGAGTTGAGAACAAAGAGCGCTCACGCATGAACGTCTCCCTTCCGCACTGGGATCGATCGAGATATATCGTCCGTATTGTTGGTTCGAACATTCCGAATCAAGTTACAGATTTAAACGAAGTTTTCCTCGATCTAGCTGTGCGGTCAAACGAGAAAAAATATTATGAAGTGAGCAGCCGGCAGCTGCGTAGCCGGGCGGCTCAGGGTCGACTGGTACCGCGAAGTACCATTGGTCGTTTTCATCGAGACCGGCTCGTTTTTTTCATCGTTTCAATGCTAAATGCCGTGATATTGCAATCCGCCGAATAATCATAATTTGTAATAGTCGACTTGACATTGGACATGGCTAATGGTCTTATAATGGCGTTGGACTTTTTATGTCGGTGGCGGCTACACAAATATTGAAAGTGATCGTGATGTTATTGGAATTGAACCGCGTGAAAATAGAGTTTCTCGATTTGATTTAGATTAAATAGCTTTTGGATTTGAATTGTTTGCGAATTTATGAATAGAAAAGTCGACAGTGTTCATGGTGCAGTTGCAAAATGCGGCAGTTATGTTAGTGTATACTCGTATGGCGTTGCAATCAGAGCATTGCGAGTTGCGAAACAATGAAGGCCTAGCGCATAATCTGTTCCGCGGAAGGAGAACTGTGTGATCAATTATGTCGAATGGCAACTGCATATCAGAGTTAAACCCACAAATGGTAATGAGAATGGTGCAACATGCAATGAATAAGAACGATAAATTGGTCGCGCTTTAAGAAAGAATTAAGTAATAGAACTGAACTGTGACTGCGACTGTTGAGATAAACAGTGTTTTCAGTATAATTATACATTATAAGTAGCAAAGAAAGATTTGACAAACACAATGTTCAGTTGAACAGTTTATGAAGCAGCTGCAATGGTAAATTTTGTATCAGACTGAATTACCTGCACGACTTTCTAAGATCTGAAAGATAGTTGCAGAAAACATTGACAATGGCTTCTTTGTTTTGCCTTGTCTGCGGCAAATTGAAATTACTGGTTATTACTTGCAAGTAGAAATTAACCTTTATGAAGATCGTTATAAAACAAACGTTAAAATGGTTTTGATATAAACATTATTCTAACAGTTTCTGCATTTGGATCGGCATCATTTATACGCTTTGGAGAATTTAGAGCGTTGTTTCGCATAAAATTATGCCAATAGCACAAGGATGTACTAAATGTCGTTTAGCTGAATACATTGAGGTGACGAAGGCTGAGTTTGCACGCTGAATTCCGTACAGTTCGTGTCATGGGTCCGGCCTTATAGACGCCTCTGTGGGCCGGGACACGGATGCCAATGACCGTGCCGTGAGACGAGGAAATAATGTGTAAGAAATGAAATAGTGAGTAAGAAATGGATAGCTTTATAAAGGTTTACTCACTAAACATTTATAGGAGAACTGAATGATTTGAATGTTGATTATGAATGGAAATAATAGTAGGTAGAGTTGGAAAAGTGTATGCGTAACAAACAGGGTTTAAGTTACGCAAGCATAAGTAAGGAAAGTTATAGAGCAAGTCAACAAAATTAGCTTCGAAACTCAAAACCAGTTATGATGTAAACTTAGCAAAATTAATAGTAATTTGTGAGCGGACGGAGGAAATTACCAATTTGACATTGAATATGTAACTGTTCGAACAGATTTGGTGCCGAATGAAAGGATCGAAGTTAAATATCAAGCTACGAAACTCAAGGCGGACAACAAGACTCGAATAAATGAATAAATGTAACAAGAACGAGACTAAACATAGCTTTGATGGAAACAAGCGAAGCGTGACCGAAGATAATGTGCAAATTTACTTAAAAGAAATACTAGAAAGCAAAGATTATGCAAGGTAAATATTTTTTATGAATAATCGTTAACCATAACCGCAAATGGGGTTTACGTGACTGTGAATTTTCGTAATGAAACGTCAACTCCATGAGCGATGCAACCGGCCGGCTACACACGCAGATAGGGACGTTGTGTTAAAATTTGCGAAACAACAATGTGAACGACGGTTCGACTATATCACTCTACCATCACTAGCACTGACTGTTCAGTGATCAATTAACACCACGTCATAATAATCATTTTGGATCATTTACACAGTATTGTAATCACGAGTCACTTTCACTGTCGCGGGGTAGAGTTGTAGCCGGTACGGCTTGCAGGGGCGCAGACAGGCGTCCGCTCGGTTGCGCACGCGCAGGGCCAACTCGCGCGCGGCGCACGCGCTCCGCCGTCCCTCTCCCACGCGCCCGAGAGCCTTTACCGGCAATGACAACTGTAGCAAACGCGTAGGTGTACCTGAATCGCCATTTTAGTAACCCTCTAATAGCATTTTG
Organism: Hylaea fasciaria; assembly: GCA_905147375.1. NCBI lineage: Eukaryota > Metazoa > Arthropoda > Insecta > Lepidoptera > Geometridae > Hylaea > Hylaea fasciaria. The sequence goes on from LR990194.1 coordinate 1,673,649, forward strand.
CCAGATACTTGCAAAAGGCGTTTTAAGAAAAATTACGTCACTCCATTGCAACGTTTACTGCTATTGACATTGATAAAACTTGAGTGAACCTTTCAAGAAACACGAGAAGAAAAAGTAAATAAAATATACCATTTGAAATGTAGATTCAAATAAAGTAATAAAGTATAATACCTAAGTAAATAAAGTCTAAGAACATGGAAGTGGTAAAAGTTGAGAATACCCAAAGAGAGACTATTCTCTCATTTCTATCAGACGGAAGCGAAACAATTCAGCGGCAACATTAATAGAAAACTGGTCCAGCGAGATCAACGGGTATCCAGGGCAATACGGTATCAACGAGCCGTAAATCACTATTGAACAAGCGGTTAATGAAACATTAGGATCGATAGACAATGCAATTCCGTCAGACCAACGAAAAACCCGTGTGAGGTAAATGCTTGCTAATTGCAATGCACGAGAAAACTGGAGCATTGCTCTCGCTGCGCTATGACATAACGTCTAGAGTCGCCACAAGTGGAACAAGTAAATAATTGATCCCACGTTCGACTTGATCGGTGAATTTGGCTACATTGTGCAATTGCCTTGCATTTGGCTGCGTGCGTGCTCGACTTCAACCTGCATTCTGTCCAGGCCTCTGCGCTCCGCTTTCCGAGAGGTTGCAAAACGAAGGTTGTATCTATTAGATAGCATCGCTCTTCGAGATCGTGAAGTTTGAAATCAATAAATTCTCATCAACCACCTGCAGTAATGTTGCAAGTCTTCTAATCGGCAATGCGATGACCACATTCACACACACGAACGTTTTTCAGACAATCACAATAATAATAAAGTTTAAGTCGTAATCGCGCTATTGTTATCGGATTTAACAGATTCCCACAATTATATCTTTATCGAAGAATTGTTACGCGAAAGCCGTAAATATCTATTGCATTTCATAATAGCCTTGCTAGTTTTGTCTGTTTCAGTTACAACATTAGCAACGACTGCACCATCTAGTATATTGTGTACTATTTTGTTGCTCAGATCATCGGATAGCATGTTCGTTTTCATCGACTTTTTACCCAGTTTCCCGCGATGTATGCGAGACATCTGCCGGTTTTTACCGCATGTTTGTGAATTGTTCGCCGTGTGATGTACCTATTGTGTCAAACAGTTTATGATCAACATCAGTTTTCATAAACATAATAAGATGTTATGCGAAAGTGTTGTTTGGATTCTCACACCATGTGGCGTTTATTTTCAAAGCTGCTGATAAATTCAACTGCTGATACGTTCAATTTATTGCAGTCAAGAACCTTCGTGTAATGACAGCGTGTTCTTATATGCATAGCACTCGGCTGCAAGTCATCTAAGAATACCAGTTTATGTAGAGCTTTGCGGCCACTTTCTCACGAGCAAAAAATATTCAGTCGTATACGCACAGGGGTCTGTTTACATTGGCGTGTATGTTTGCAATGCTCATAAGCACATATTTATTTTTACGGTCAAGGATGAGTAATATGTTCTGCATGGCGTCACGTGAGAAGGCATTCAAGCATTATAATGTCGAATGACAATCGAAATGGTGAAGCATTATTTTGTCCATGGGATTTGAGGTGTGGCTGACTGTGGCTTCATGTTTTAATGTTGCTGCTATTGTATTATATGTATCCCTATGCATATAATACCTATTAATACCCTGATACCCTGGCGAAAGTTTAAGTAGAATGTGTAAACAACTTCTAGAAATTACTTAAAACGAATGAAATTTGCAGTTAGATCGTTTTCTTTTTAATACGATTCGAATAGGAGTGTGGGGAAAAATTTTCATTACCTCTTTGGTTTCTTTCCATTGTTATCTAAGGCCAGTCACTCTAAACAGCATCTAGCATAGGTCATTCCTCTCTGGATCCTATCTAGGTCGTCTCTGGAGTTTTCTTGGCATCGACATCCCAATTCAGGCCTCTATTGCCTGCGTCATCACTTGGGCTCACTTTAACGGAAGCATTAGACTCGACTCTCTCATAATCATCAGCCAAGCATCAGCCAGCCAGCAGCGGAGTAAATAAAATGAAGGTATCTAAGGGCCGTATTAATAAATTAACCTCAATAGCGCTACCAAGTGCGCTACCAGCTAATCCACACTCAAAATGTAATCTGCATCTTGAGATCGTTGCTATTTAATAAATGGATATTGAGATGTAGCACTGGCTACTAGATACTGTCTTGTATATGTCAATTGTGTCATAATTGGATAGCACTTAACCGCTGAGTGTTATTTATTAATTTGCCAGAGATCATTTAAGTTTCTGTTCCTAATCTACAACTTAAGATGTATTTATTAAATAGAACAAAAGAGCAAGTGCACACTGAAGATAGCTCTCAGAGCTAAGTTTGATTTATTAATACGGACCTAAGAGATGTGTCACTGTCAACCCTACGGTGTCATTTTACATCGTGAGACCAATCAGGGTATGACTTAGAAATATATTATAGTCTTGTCACTCGGTCTTATAATTATATTTTCTAGGTCCCTCTGAGACGTAAAGCAATCGGAATAGCTTCTGTTCCGTGTCGTTCACGCATGATCTCTTCTCTTCCTGTAGGGTTTTTGTACATCAGTGAGTTATATCGGCCAGGAAAAGCATCAGACATGCTCTATTTATTTTATTTGCATTATGTATGGCTTGCAAACGGCTATCTTTACGAGGAAAGCGCGCTAGTGCTTCCTTGTGTCGTTTCCTATTTGTCTGATTATTATAGTCGATTTGTTCAGTTTTAGCCATCGATTGTTAAAAAGGCTAAAAGTATGTGAATGGTGCATCTCTAATATGGAGCATCAAACCCCTTTTTCTAACATATCTATGACGAGATAGAACTAAGTTAAAGTTTTCTGTGGTATCCCAAAACTGGACTTGTATGTAGGTAGAGAAAGACTTTATTGTACACCAGTTTACAAAAAATATATTAGAAGTATCTACTTACGTCCTAACATAAGAATAATTTCAAAACTCGTACTTATTACTAAAAAAAGTCTCTTCCAGTCAAACTTCTAATGGTACATAACTATTTTCCAAAAACTCCGAAAGAGTTCCCACGTTGATACCAATAGCCGTAGAAGTTACTGTGAAGCTCGTACATTTTACAAAACCATAATACGGCTAATCCACAGAAGTTCTGCACGCTATCAGCTTATGACGATAACAGAACGGATGCCGATTAGCATAAAATCTATATTATGCTACATCATCGGCGAGCGCGGCTCTGTGGCACTAGAATGTGACTTGGTAATGAGTAGGTACGCGACCTAGACACATATGACGAAATGCTAAACACTAGTTTATGTGACAGTTTAAGGATATAGAGATGCCATTGTGACGTTCTCTTTATTCTGGTTCAGCACGGTCAAGCGATGTGTTCCACGCATTCGTCGGTCAGCGGGCTGCGCTGGGGGCATCTCTACGATTCTCTACATCTTTTATTTTCTTTTATTATTTTAGGAAAACTTACATTTAGGCGTAATAACTAAGGTTTTTCTCTACATTCTTGATTCGATCCTTTAGCCTTTCAATTGCAATTCGATCCTAAAGGATCGAATGTAGGATTCGATTATAAATTCGATCTTTAAAGATCGAATCAAGTTGAGGGTGATCCCACACTTGGCACTCCACAAAGTTAACCGACATTCCTTACAGAAAAAGCAAGCTGCAATAAGTGATGATGGGCCCATCACAAACCTTACACTCGATTACCGTAGGCGGTGGACGAGTTCGCGTCTTCTCTTTGACAGATCGTAAGCTATGAATAGCTTAAAGCAGGATGCCGAATAAGATAGCATTTAGTTGTTATCCATTGTCCATCGAACTAGTCACGGTAGTTGCGCAGATCTCGACTGCGTATGCACACCCAATAAGGAAGTGTAACTACTCGAACAGCTTTACACAATGACGGTGGCTGCCGCCTGCCAGTAAACACTATATCTGTAAATATGTATAGCTTATAATATTCTGAAATACGTAAGTAGGTAATTATAGACTTTGAACGCGTTATAAGCCGTTGAGATAAAAGTAGCAATTTTCTTGTTGTTAGTTAGGTAATTTATTAAATAACGCTACAAACGTTGTTTATGCTTTAGCAATAAGGAAAGCGACGATACAATATTTATGATTAGTGAACCTAATGAAGCTAGCTTAGCTCGATCATGACCAATCGATTTCTGGACCATAATGTCCATAAAATCCATAAATTACATCGCAAATGTTAAAGCTGCTTACCAACTAAATTGTATTGCGTAATTACGCGAACGAAGTGATAGACGCGAATAGTTACGAACTAAGCATTGATAAGCTCTCAGATTTGATATTATCTAGAATCTAGATACGAACCCGGAGTTAGGCATTTAATAGGCAAACACTGTTTTCAATCATTGTACACAAATGGAATAACAGGTTCTGATAATGATACATTCCATGAATTGCTAACTTTGATACACGTACCAGTATACGTACCAGTGTGCATGAATTCGATGAATACAGTTGCGTGGATCTAATTTTCGTAAGTGATATTGAGTAAATTAGTGAACAAAGCGAACTAAAACTTAATGAGTTTCTTGTTACTTATCTTGGTTGCTGCGGTTATAGTCAAAATTACCTACTTAAATTTAACAAAAACATCTAAGTACCTACTTTACAGTTTTCGAACTTTAACCGAGCGTTAGCCTTTTTCTGCTTAGACTCAGGCATGGGAACCGTAGTTGCTAGGAAGAAACACCATACAAAGATAAATATTTATGATAATTATGACAGTTTGTTCGTCATTATTCAGTTAAGTGTGCGGTAACTACTGGCTTATAAAATAGTGCACGAAATTAAAGATCTAAAGTCTGTTTATTCTTAACTAGAAGCGCCTCGCGGTTTCACCCGCGTTAACTACTATCCCGCGGGAACCGTTTTAATTTTTACGGGATATAAAGTAGCCTATGTTACTCAGGGTGAATATAGCTTTCCAATGGTGAAATAATTTTTGAAATCGGCACAGTAGTTATTGAGTTTATTCATTACAAACATTCAATACACACAAAAAATACAAATCTTTCCTCTTTATAATAGTAGCGTAGAAATACGAATAATTTATTTAAAACTTCCGTGAGAGTTTACATAATCTGTTGTACCTACCTAAATGTAAGTTTAACTTTCACGAAAGAGCTGACAGTTTTCAGTAATTACTAGTTTGTCGCTTCTTTCCTGCATTTGTTCAACTATTGTATAGGTAAGTACCTACTCGGAAGAAGGTTGTTTAGGATTTAAAACGAAGTCGCAGTTCAGCATTAGCCAGCTGGCTGAATGCGATGACGAAGTCAAGATATTCATAGTGCGTTGCACAAATTGGGTGACATAGGGGGCGATTTTCGTACTTTCCGTGTCTTGCTTCTAGCTCGGATAGCTTCTTTATTTTTAATTTTCGTTATATCGTTAATTTCTTCCTATCTATAGCAACATAGTAAGCATCTGCAGGATATAGGCCTCCTTGTGTAAGTAAATTACCACTCGTTCCTATCTTGCACTAAGCAAATGCACTCACAGATTATAGGATACCAGTATAATGCACTGTCTACCTACCAGCCACCTTGATGACGTCATCTGCCCATGGGACAGGTGGTCAAAAATACTAAACACTATAGTAAAAAGTCCACTGAATAGTTTTCAGTGGATGACTTGTTTTCAGCGAACACAAACGACAATCCAATAAAAAAAGTACAAGTAGCACGTATAGTTATCGATGTAGGTCACTTGGTATCAGGTCGGTGGTTAACCTGCAGGTGGAAGTTAGAATCGATACTTGCCTTTCGTGATTCGTGTGGGCTAGACGGAAAATAAAGTTTTAATGCATAAAATTTTTTTTTTTGTAGTGTGTATCTAGTAAGTATTAGAACTTAGACGTAGAACAATGAGAATTTCTGTATGTAGGACATTGGACTAGTTTTGTACCGTATTCGCATCAAGGGTTTTTGCCGGTTCCTGTCGCTAGGCTTATTAGCATAGGTCCGTTTGGGAATTCCATCTGAAAGAATGCCGCGACGACTCAACTGAGTAAACGTAAAAATGGGCGTGTATTAAATTGACCTCCGACTGTACTTTTCTGTAGTAATTTGCAGAAGCTTGATAAACGTAAAGTCAAATTGACGAAACAAACACGAATCCGCTATAAAGCCTCGTTTTTGGCTCGAACTAGCGCCGGCGCGGGAATCCGGTAACAATTAGCGGGCACCCACTCTGCGCCCGCGCAAGGTTCGTGAACCTAAGAATTTAGATTTATGTTATGACAATAAATGTACATGTCTATAATATAACGTACTTATGTGCGGAATTCGGACAGTAGATTTTGTCTTGTAGGTGGGTACTGAATACTGAATAGGCTTCGTTCTCTCTCGTTGTCACTCATTCTAAATTAAAGAAAATTTTGGATATCCTCAAGGAAAACTAAAATGCATTATGGCATATATGTATATAAAACACACTCCTCACATACACACACCGTCCCAAGATAAATTATATTTGACGGCTCGTTTGGAATAGTGGCTGAGCAATCAGACTGCTGCGCTAGGGGTCGCGGGTTCGATTCCCGCCCGGAACAAATGTTTGTACGATCCACAAATATTTGTTTCTGGTCTGGGTGTAATGTGTATGTGAAATGATATGTCTGTAAGCGGTAACCACGGTTACAGGAGCAATCCTAGTGTGGGGCTACGTTTCTTAGAGAAAAAAAAACAAAAAATATGCATACTTATCCTGTCTAGTTTAACAACCAACTAATTTCGAATAAACTGGCAATAAAAAATGTATAATTCCATAATTAAACGGTTTATCAGGAATCTGTATTGTTTGTAACGGAATGCGCGTAGGACGCCTGTCGCCACAGTTTGCGCAACGAATGGCAAAACTTGCGCTTGCGCAAACAAAGTAACAAGGCTTCGGATACCACGGTACGTGTATGCTTGAGTTAACTGTCTATTATGATTCAAACTCAAGTTGATAAGTAAGAAACTATAGTAAATAATGCGCAGTACTTCCACAAAGATTGTAACGTGGAAAACCACAAATTACAAATTGAGGGAAAACAGAGCTGTTTGTGTGGTTTTACTACAACGCCACCTGCCGTGATCTACGTCAAATAGAAACATCTGAATGGCATCGATTTCAAAAGTTCGTCGCTGCGCTAATAGATGGCGCTGTGCTAAAGAAAACAAAAATACGATTGTACTACACTTTTTATCCACAATCGACATTCTTTTCTAGAAATGATAGAAGTAACTGACCTTTATCACCGCTTTTCTTAGGCGATTTCTGCCACTGATGCCGCACCTTCTGGGACCAGCTGATCGGACTCTTCCTTCCCCGACTCCTTTCTCGCACTCTGCAATGAATAACTTCCATTTTAGCAACTGAAGTATATTTTGTACACACAGTGGTAAACCTAAAATTGCATGGTGTTTTCGTTTCCCCTACTTTCACAATACTGGCCCGGTTTATCGTTCTATCGGGCTCTGATAAAGCTGTTTGCATTTCTCTTTGGAAACATATTATTCGTAAAGTGCGATCAAATTGGGTCATATCAGATGATAATGCGATGTTATTTCAGGTTAATCTTAATTGTGCGCTTACGCTAATTGTAATGGGGTCATTCACGGGCGGTCGAATTTTGATGTCTTACGACACGACTTGTCGCCAAAGACTTCGAAGTCGTGCGACGTCACCAGTCTTCGCTCGAGACAACTTGATATGTTATGATTAATCAAGTAGTTTTAGTCGATTCATGTCGGTTCTGCATCTCTTGCATTTCTAGAGGGATAGATAGTAATAATTTATAATGCAAACTTACATGATAATCTTTTGCTCGTCATTCTTCTCTTCGTCCGAGACATCGACCCAGTCGTCGCTTCTGTCACTCCTGTCGCTGACACTGGTCTCGCTACTGGGGACCTGGAACGCGATCTCCTGACCGTTGAAGCTGATGACAGACCGCTGTCCGTATATACTGTTCGTCTTCTGCTCGCTCGACAACGTCGACTGACTGATATTCGACACAGTGTCGAAAGACAACCGCTTCTGAACAGCAGAGTTCAATTGTTTCTTCAAATTATTCCTCAACTTCACCATGCTTGGGCTGTTAGGAATACTCTCATAGCAATGAGATAACGAAACTCCGTCACTGTGCTTGATCGTGTCGTAAATGTTCTCATTGTCGTTGTACCCCGTATAGTCAGACATGAAGGAATGCCGGCTGCTAGGGCTGCTGTCTTTAGACTTCGGCGACCGATGAGGGATTCTTTCGTAGATTCTATCCGGTCCGATCTTTTCGTAGCTCACGGTGGAAGTGCCGCTCACGGACTTGGAAATGACGTAGTTTTTGTTGTTCTCATTGGCAGCGCAAGGTTTGTAATCTTCGGCGATTTGAATGCCGGAGCTTGAAGTTAGGCAGTAAGGTTTGATGGGCGATTTGCAGTATTCATAGCCGTCGTCGCTATCGCCGTCCCCACGGGTTCTCTCCTCCATCGCATTCTCACAGAGTTCATAGTTATGAAGGCTGTTTTCGTCTCCTTCCGGGTGGGATCTCATTTCTAACAAACATTGATAAATATCATCTTTTTCGTCTTCGGGAGTCTCAGGAGCAGGAGTCGGTTTTGGAATTTCGGGCAGGGGACAATTTACTTTGGAACTTCTATCTATGCTTTTGACGGGTATTATTACGACGTTGTTAACATCTCTAGGTTCTAACGGTTCGTAGTCATCTTCTATTTCTGACTCTTTTTTAGGTTTTGTAGTAAATCCGACAAGAACTTCCTTGTTGTAAGCTTCGACTAAATTACTTTCGAAATCCGCACTAGGATCAGTTTTCGGTTCGCACACGTTCGTCTGAGATATTACAACCTGAGATTCTTCTGACTCGATTACTTGAGATTCTTCTTTAGAGGAGATTTCTTGTTGTTCATTAGAACAAACACTTACATCTTCATTCATCGTAATACTTATATAACAGTAAGGGCTATCTGGTGTCAATTTTTCGGGCTCTCCATATATTTGAGTGGTACTTTTTCTACGCCATAGAAATGAATCATTAGGCGTTATATCAGACTGAATTTCTCGATTCGACGTCTCTTCTTCATTGATTTTAATAATAATGGAGGAAGTATCTGAAGAGCTTTCTTTCTGTTCAGTGGAATTCATTGAAGCGCTACTTTCATTAATGTCTTCTGGAATTATTTCTACAACTTTTAAGGGCATCTTGTCAGTATGAATGTAATTTGTTTTGTACCTTTTCCGGTCATAAATTGGTTCTTTCTTTTTATTTACTTCTATTATTTGGGTCGTGCTCCTATCAGGTTTTAAAATAGATTCAATTGCAGGCGGCTTGATAGTTCTTATTTTAGGAACACCGTCTTTAACTACAACATTTTTAGTTAACACTAGTGATGATTTTTTTTCAGGTACTTTTGGTTTTTCTTTTGTAGGAGTTGTACTTTTAGAACGATCAGGTTGTCTCTTTAATGTGCTGTTTGAGTGTGACTGTGCATTAATTTCACATTCAAACTTTTTAATTACATTCTTTACAACAATACTTTGCGGTCGCATTTTCTCTTCTTTTGGTTCAGGATCTTTCGCTTTAGTTGCAGTTCCATCAACGCAGTCGGAACCACTATGTTGTTCTCCCGAGTCTTGGTACTTTAAACGTTTTTTAGAAGTTTTGGGAATTTTTGTACCATCCGATTTAGACCTTATGACCCTAATTTTAGCCGAAGTGTTATCCGTAATAACTAGTTTATCTATTGAATCCATGCTTGAACACCGTTTTCGGTTGTTGCGCTTTTTGGAGCCTCGTCTCTGGCGTAAAACTATTTTGATGTTAGGACTCGAACTTAGGGTTGAAGAAGGCGTGGAGCTATTGCTTGCGGAACATTTAGACACTGTAGTCAAGTCTTCTATTGTTTTTGCAAGTTTAGAAGTAATTGGAACACCATCGCGACATTCATTCTGCAAATTGTTAAACTTTTTTGTCAGCTCTGACACCTTGGTGCTGGTAATAGTCATAGTTTTTGTCGCAATCGGGGGACGTCTGTAGAAAGCCGAGGCGTTTTTTGTTTTGAAACTAACTTTTCTCGGATTGTGTTCGAGTCTTTTTGTAATATTTGGAGATACATGTACTGCTGGTGTGTTTTCTTTTGTTTTGAAGATGTTATGTTGCTGTTTCTTATCTCTACCTCCGCCTGTGCTTCTGGTGTCATCACTTCCTGTTGTGATTGCAATTTGTGCGTAATGAATAGTTGATTCTTCCTGTTTCGCGTCATTTCTTTGGACTGCTGCGGGATGATTAACTGTTGACTTTAAGAAAGCAAGTTTTGCTTCATTAATTGATTTCATTCTGTCTGTCTGTGTTGGCAGTGGAAATGTCATAGGCACTGTGTACACACATTTGTCACTTTGGTTTTGCTTTATAGCCATGTCTGGTTCTGGTAGGATGAAGTTTTTCAGGAGTGCCTTTATGGTGCCGTGCTGTTTGCCGTCGGCGTTGAAGTGTTTGATGGAAGAGAGCAGGCCACTGTTGGATATCGTGTCGCCTTCCATGAGGTTGATTAACATTTGTGATGGATATTCGCGACCGCTTCTCTACGCCATCTGAAATAACGAAATTACGATTATTACAAAGCAGGAAGTAATCAAAATATGTGTGGACATAATCGATATCATTGATTGATTTATTTCAAATAGCCCCCGGGCATGTATTAGGTAGGTACAGTAATGAATATCATGATTATGTCATGGGCACGTTGGAATATCTTAACTTCTGGTTCAGCAAAGTAGATCACATCACCTCTACCGCAACAATACATCGGCAGCGAAAGTGCTAATGTTTTGCTATCGCAAGGCTGTTTCTGCAACATAAACGCGTTGCGGTCGTTGTACTGGATAGGTTTATTGTAGGCTCTGTAAATGGCTCTCACGATCGCAATGATACATTTGTGGCTGCGGGCCCTGACGGAGATTTATAGCATGAAATTCTAGCGTCATTAGAAAGTGGTGCAGCAAAGGGCATGTTACAGTTTCTGATGATTTTCATTTATCAGTATCTATAGGACATGCATAGTATATCATTGACAGTATCGGATAAATAATCATCATAATGCAATAATATTTAATATTATGATTCAATAAGTAGGTACATAGATATTCAGCTTTGATCGCTAACTAAGATTCCCAATATTTAGGAAATTAATAGCTAAACGGGATAATGGTCTTTCAAACATAATAGTGCTAAATATTCGTTGCGCGAGAACATCACGCTTTGTAGTAGGTTCATCACTATACTCAATGGGGACCATACAAGGTAAGAGTTTTACAAATGAATCAAAAGACTGTCATGTAAAGACTTTTGTAAATAAAACCAACCGGATAATTCAGCTGTACAACAAGAAGAAACGGAGTCATGTAACCACGGACGAAAGAAACAAACTGTGTGCATGTAACAAGGGATGTGTTGTGCATATGTTTTGCATTGCATCGGCGGGACGTCTGGCAATATTATTTCCAATACTGAACTAAGCACTTCGTTAATATACGGTTGTTTTTATTCGTCTTGCAACCGCTGTACATTTGAATAACAATGGCTTGCGTCGTGTTTCGTTAGACTGTAAAGGCAAACTACGTTTTCATATGGATGTGGGAGTGTCTGAGATCAGACTTTTTAATGCAGACATTGAATACCTATAGTACGCAATGATTGGCAGCTATAGCACATAAATAAGAGCTAACAGACCCTTACAGTGCTTTACAGTTTCCTACAGTCCTAAATTTTCCCGAAATAATCTAGATCGAGATTGAAAAAACAAGGAACATTTGATCCTAAACAATACTCTCCTAACTCCTAAACTCTCTGCCATAACAATATTTCCATTTGTGCAACAAAACAAAACATCGTGGGGGCGTACCGCAAGCCCTCAAATGTTAACAGTAACATAGAAACAACCAAGTGGATTAGCACGTGCTTATCGGGAGGCCGAGGGTCAGGTCGTGAGACAGGCTTTCACCGCGCCGAGAGCTGCGCCGGCGCAGATCAGCTAGCTGTTAGTATTATGGGTGGTATATGGGAACGGTGCAGATTAGCGGTTAGAATGTGGAAACTAGACAGATTCATCATCATTGCCCTTCTAAGTTCTGACTACTGGGGCACGGGGCCGAGACATATTCCACTACTGTTCTAGAGCGGATAGGAAGATCAATTATTCAAAAGTCTTTAGTTACGTGGGCTCTATTAGGGCACTTAGGAAAGTTAGCCGACTACCACTGGATTCAGAATACGTAGGTATATCCATTCAAGCCGAAAAGACGGATCAAAGTTTTGTGGTTTCCTCACAATGTTTTCTTTCGTCATACGGCTCTCTATGGCCATCAGCCTGAGACATTGATTCACCCTTTGATGATAAATAGTGTAAAAATATTTAAATAGAATAACAAAGATTATATTATCTGTAACCGCATTTATATCTATTTAGATTTTAACCCGACTGCTTGCCAGGTTGACGTTTGATAGCTTTTTAATTAAAGGGTGTCCAGATTTAAAACTGCAGGATTGTAATAACTTCGTACAATATAATTAAGTCAGTTTTGAAATGCTACAATAACAAAAAATGCCCGACGTGTAGGAAATAGGTGCTAGGTGGTTTTCATAATATGTCTTATTGCATTATGCTTTTCCATAATTTATTTGATCCTATAGAGAGAGATCCTATAGAGTGTATAGAAGTATATTGCAAATGCTTTGAAATTTAAACACCTTTTATATGTTGAATATTTGCAGTTTGCGGTATATAAACGCTGCGTTGGCTTTCAATTGCACATCACCAGTGCTTTACTTCAACAACGTTAAAACCACTAGGGTCCAAAATGAAATTCCTAATCGGTAAGTGACTATATTATTATATATTTAATTACTATTGTAACAAAAAATACTTATTTTGCTACACAATGTAAAGAAACATTTTAGATATTCAACCTATCCTACAAATATGCCTTTTTTTAAACAATAACAATATGAAAATATATTCTACGTTAATGGTTTATTTGCGAGTAAGTACCTTCGTAGGAGAGCCTAGGTAATCTCTGAAACTACTGATCTGAGTTCTAAAGGCTAGTTTATCTCGGGAAAACGTAATTCTGACAGGAGAACAACAGGAGACCTGGAATGTCGGGAGCGGCGAAACATATTAGCAATAAACGATGTTTATTTCAGTCGTTGCCGTCCTGGTCCTAGTTGCTACTGCAAGCGACTGCACATGGACTTCCAGCCCCGTCTGCGTGGACATATCCATCATGCACGCGTGCGTGAACCATTGCGGCGCAGACACCATCCTCTTGACGAAGAAATGCCGCAGCTTGGTCGACCTCTACTGGACGGGCTGTTTGTGAGTACGACTGATGATGAAAGGCTCAAAGATGAGCATGATGATAATGATTCAACACTGCCACGGGATTTGGATCTTCGGTTTTTTTGTCGCGTACGCTACGAACACGTACATAATTGGCTGGAACTCTTGGGCTATCTATAAGCCTGTAATTTAATCGTATATTTAGGTAAAAGTCTCTAAGGAAATTATTTTCTAGTCGGATTTTTTGAACGTGTTTGTTGTTTTTAGTACCTTGCTCATTTTCACTTGCCCATAACACGGTTAAATATATCGCATTCGAGGACTCTTTTTACCTGACTGCGGCGAAACAAAAGGAGGGTAAAAAGAGGACTACTTTTACGCGTGTTTTTTTTTTCTGTCGAATAAAGTCTTCCAAATCGGAATCCGTATTCTGATCGGTCTTAGAAATCTCCCGCATCCCGCAAGCGTGTCCTATCAACCAATGAAAATGAGTTTTGGGCTAATTTTGGTCCTGATCTACTGTGCGGTACTGGTATAAGGACCACTCTACTGCTACTAGTTCTCTAGTTGGGCTGCTAACCAGCAGCGAGTAGCTTTTCCAGAAAAAAAACCTATTATTTTTTACAGAAAACTTATTTTCTTTTACAGAATCAAATGTTTAGGAGTGGACGGGGTCGGACCTAAACCATGGTCATACACCAGTCTCTGCGAACTCGAGGAGTTCCTCAAAACATTTGGAAAATGTTAAACGAGTAGGTAATCCATATAATATTATGTTATTGAGGGTGTGTAATAAACACCAATATTATAATAACCAATATAGTAAATATCATATTAAATCAATACAGTTTTTTAGTATAGGTTTCATTTATCATTTTCATAACATAAGCATACCTGAGTGACTTTTTCCAGACTTCTGAGAATATTCTTTGTAAAAATCCTCGCATGCACCCCTACCATAGTCCCGGTAAATCATTCTCATACCGCGCTATATTTACCCCATCATACCCCCAACTATACGCTTTGATACTGGACCCCATTTTTATCCAGTTAACAATATGGCTTCGCTAATGCACCCACATTCAGTATTTATGGCGTGTCTGCCTGTTTGTTTTTGCGTCTTCCGATGTGTGGTCGTTGGTAATAAAAAATTCATGGTATCTTACTAATATGTAAAATGCGTTGGTTTGTGAGCGTGTTTGTACGTTTGTTACTTCTTGTATGTTGATGAAGTTTGGTATGGAGGTAGCGTACACCCCGGATTAACAAAAGTTATTTCCTTTTTCTGTCCGAGATTCAATCTTGGATCAGTGCTTGAAAGGAAAACACAATCTACTTATTAATTATTTTTTTTTTTTTTTACTTATTAGGTACATTTATTTCATTCATTCATTTTATTCATTTCGATAAATTTATTAATTATTATTATTCACCATTATTATTATAAAAACAAATTGAAATCTAAAACTAAACGTAAATAAAACTAATCTAATAGGCCGCTACCAGTGGGCAACGTTCCCAAAATGCTGGCCGCATTGCCACGTTGTATGGCAATGCTCAATCTTTGACCAAAATAAAGGCCAGCATTTTGGTCACGTGTTGCGTCGACCAGACGTCCACATATGTCTTTGAAGATTTTGTGGGCTCCCGGTCCCCATGGCCCCAGCGTTTCGACCCCAAAAGGCACAAACAAGTACCCGCTATCAAGGGCACTATATTTGCGCCCCTTGAGGTCCTCAGCCGATTCTGCCGCCGCACCAGCCCTGGTTTCAGTCCGTGAAAGATGAGACGGTGCAAGGGTGTCTACGCAGGTAGCGTCCCACACCAACGGCCGCCCCATCTTCCACGGAATGAGGGTCATTCCGTCGGGCCTTTTACCATCATCTCGCATCAGGCCACTGGGCTCTAAAATGGCCGCACAGTTGGCGGTGGTAAAACCCCGACGGATGATATCATTAAGGCTGGAGTGGCGGGGAATTCTACCAGCACTTCTGCTGCATGACAGACCATGGTGACCGAGCCGGTCGACGGCTGTGCCACACTGGCAGCGGTGGGGGGCACAGCACGATGCGCCCAAACGAAGAGACACTGAGATGCGGAAAGATGTTGAGTCCATCAAAGTGCCAGTGTTGGGAGACGGGAGAGCCTGTAGCCACAAACCTGATTCCCATTCAGCAACGGCTAAAAGGCGGGCACGATCTGTGGAGCTTGAACACGTATTTAAAAGCTTTTTCCGTGTTAGCTCACAGATCGGCCCGTCCCACAGCCGCTGAGAAGATGTTGAAGATGGGAAATCAGTGTTCGGGCAGGCTAAAACCCAAGCATTCCTGGCTTCGTTCATGTGCGATATTACCGAAATATCTAAAGAAGCCGCAAGAATTTTAGTAATTAAGTTTTGAGTGCTATGAACGGAGGACAGGAATGCGGGGAGTGACACACCAGAAATAGACCGCACGCCTAGGCCTCCCAGTCGCACTGGAAGTGAAGCCTGTAACCAAGTCCGCTCTTCGAAATTCAAGTTTAAAATAGACGCCAAAGTATTTTTCACGATGTTATCTAAACTCTGAAGAAGCTCAGTGTGTGTCCAGAGCTGACAACAACGTAAAATGTAAGTGAATTTAGGGACAAAAAGACAATATTTAAGAATAGTGAAGGCCATGTGGGTATTTAATTTTGATAGTCGGTCCGAACATTGTAAGAAATTTTGAATTTTTTCATCGAAAAAAGAAGGAAATGATTCATCAAGGATGGGAGAGCCTAACAGGCGGAGAGAACATTTGTCAATAATTTTTATGTTTGGTGCCAACGTATTAAATTTTTGTACAACCAAATCTTTTGTTAGACAGTTGTCTGAACGGCAAGTTGATCAAACACCATGAATCTACTGTTGTCACTGACGGAAGAGTACCATTCCTTATCTTTCATCGCTTTCATCAGATCAACTCACATTGTACCTACTGTCATTGGAAACATGCAATTGAGCTGAAATTTTGCACGCCTGTCAAATTCTAATGACATAATTATAGCGACAGTGACAGCGAGCTAATCTGATGATAGAGGTGAAGGTAGACATCGTAGCTTCTCGGTGGTTAGTGGTAGACTGATGGCGCCTGAGCTCATTTTGAAAAGCTTGTCTGGTATAATAAGTTTTGAACTATTTCGCTCAGTAGAGCTCATGAGTTGGCTAAGGAACTTATCTAAATCAGCGTTGATTATTGTTAGTCGCGTCAATCGAGCGTACCTACCAATTTAGCAAGGCAATAAAGCTGTTCCACAAAGCATTAGCAGATTATGACACAGTAAATAGAGGAAATGGTTCGGCAGCTTGTAAAGCAATCGATCGCCCACAGGTTGCGCAAATGCGCGTGCGACGCCTCTCAACGGTCAATTTCAAATTTTCCTCGCGCACTGCGCACGCGCACGCTGAGCTAAATCTGTAGAAAGTCGCTAAATACGTGATGGAAACCATTCCGCTCGCTGGTAACACCATGCTGCAATGGCACAGTTATCTAATACATGGTATTTGCTATAGAAAATTGTTTTGGATAATTGTTGCGCGCACGATTGCGTGTCTTCACGCATGGTTAGACTGCTCTGAGCTGCAGGATGCCAAGTCGATTTCACGTGTCGATATAATTATGGCGGGCTTCTTTTATGCTCTACTCGTATTATTAATGTACATAATTATTAATGGCTCTATTCTCAATTGATGGCGTTTAAAACATTTGTACTTTTGCCTGAGGTTGAGACATTTGAGCTCTTATAAATAAGCTACATAGAGCGAAGGAAGTTCCAAACTGAAACAGTCGATTCATCGACAATACAGTTATTATTATCTCTGAACCAATCTGAAAATGGATCATGTCTATGAAACATAATATACATTTAATTAGTTAGAGCAAGAAAAGGAAAATTCCTACACATCTGTCATACCTTTCACCCGAATCGCAAACAAATATACGAAAGTGTGGCTAATTTCAGAAAAGCATTCGGCAGTTCAAAAACCTATATACGAACAAAAGGTGGTATTCTGAGACATCGGCTACTAGGTGCCAAATGGACCTAGTTGCCCAGTTTGTATAACTGTAGTTGTAAGCAAGTAGTGTATATTCTGTGGTTTTGTTTGCGCCCGCGCAGCCTAACGGAGAATTTGCTCGATGAATCGTAAACGCTTCATCGAGCATTCATCGAGTGGAATCTGGGATTAGTATTCAAAGACGTGTTCTTTTAAGTGTCGGTGCAATTATTTGAATCAATTTGTATCCCTCTTTTGAAATTATGGTAGCGTGAGAATAATCGATGCATCTGACCTTTGTTCTAATAGGCTCTAAAACGAGTAGGCATATATTAGAAGTCTCAGATTGCACATGGTACATGATATGCACTATATAATATTTATGATATTCATGTCAAAGCCCACGGTAACGTCAAGAAGGTATGTAGTAATTGGCAATGAAAATGATATTTAAGCATCTCCCAATAATGAAACAAAGATAATATAGATACTTACCAATAAGCGTATTTTTTAATTCTATAGGTAATATAAATAGTATAAATACATGATTATATATTCTACCTGAAACCTTACAATAAGTAGGTCCATACTCAACGAAGTCATAAATGTAGGCATAATGAAGACACGAATTACCTTTAACAGCTTGATTACCGTTAACGGTATTATCTAATAACCAAAATTACACGTTATATCAGTCAATAGCATTAAAGAGAAACCGCCACCGGCAGGGCAACAACAACAATCCAAAGGGCTTGCAGGCGTCATTGGTAAATACGAATAGCTGTAATAAACGTTACTTTCTCTAGAGAGTGAAAAATAACACAACTTTGTCAATGAAAATGTTAAATTGAACTTCGATTAAATGCTTCCATTTGAAATTGATTAGTTATTTGCATGGTTATAAATTTAATTGAGTTGCCGTTAAATTTTACAAGTTTAATTGATATAATTTGGTCAAGAATAATTTAAATGTTATTAAGGCAGTGATTTTATAAACGAATCTGGTGGTGTTTTGGTGGAGTTTTTTTGTTGTGAGTTTAGAGATTCTTCATCATACGATACTTTTGTGAATTATACATAGGTACTTACATATTATAGTTGCTTGTTTTAGATGGAAACTGTAATTTTTCATTGAAACTTCATCACATATTGGTTCAGTTTAGGCAGTTTTCACTTTATTTCTTTCTTCATTACTAGGTAGGTAAATACAAATTATAATATTACTCGCCACACACGAAGCTGATTTATCAAAGTCAACACTTTTCTTTTTGACATAAAGCTCTATTCAAAGCTGTACTTATACTAAAGATTTAAGCCGTTTTAATGGACTTGACATCTCTACGTATTATGCCGTCTCTGATACATAATACTTCACTCTACATCTGTTATGCTTAAGTGACGCTATTGTTATTAATACTTTTATAATTCAAACATCATAATTAAAACGTCCTTTCTCTTTCTAGCTCAATGTTTGTCTTCCAATCGAGGAGCGTACCATTGTTTGATGTACTATGGCAGCGGCCTCGGCAGGTGGACGGCGGGTCTATAGCTGATGACATGTCGAAAACAATGGCGGGAAGTACAATGTTTTAGAGTGATATAAGAAGTATTTATTAGGCATGATATTTTAAAACCACATCATTATAAATAATAGAGTAGATTTATGTGTTTTTGTACATAATATGCAAGTTTACTTGTGTGTTTGTTAAAGTACGACAGACGAGCTTCAAATAATGAAAATGGGCATGTAAAAGAAAAATGCTAAGGCTTTTGAGAGTAGCAAACAACTAGACTTGAAGAACAATAAAAAAACTTCTGCCTATTAATATAGCAACCAGAAGTATATGCAATAATAAATTCAGTTTAGGTAGGTAGGTACTAAGTACTTAAAGTAAAACAAAGTAAATCCTTGAAACATATAACACAAGAGAATACTTATGTTTTGAGTCATTTCATATCAACACACTATGTATTTAACCCGGTTGGTATTTTAACCATTATTCCACTCAGAACTCATTAGTTCTGCTAGTATTGAAATAAGCACGATTGTCGTCAGAGAATCCTTATCAATATTTAACGAGTTCTATAGAAACATAATGGTTGCGCCTAAATTCCCATGGTTTGCAACCTTTGTAGGGTACACCAAGGTCGGAGGAGAGATTACACGTACAATATGCATTGTCTATAGAGACAATGCGATGGATACCGTGTCAGGCACGAATAATTATAATCCTATTGCTAATTTTGAAGGCAGGAAATGGATAGTTTTTGAAGACAAAGGAATGGGGGCACTGAACAGTGTACAGGAACTCGAGGATGACTAAGATAACGTAGAAAATGTGGCAGAGATCAAAGTAACAGAAGCAGATCAATCTTGAATTCATGAAGATAAGAGTGGAACACATTACACAACTGTATAGAGATTAAAGAATGTCGTCGTTGGAAAAGTGACGAGGCTGTGCCTGTATTCAGATAACTGAATACAGACATGAAGGTACACGAGGCCTAATAACATAACCAAAATGTACAGGACATTGAAATACATGATTAGAGTTCGACGACATAGACTTATGGCAAGTTTCTGAAACCTGCTTAGCCAGCAAAGACTGAAACATTTAATTAAGCTGGGATAAAAGTTTACAATTGTTCTAAACCCCCGGAGCCAGATAATGCAGTAAGTCCTTGTCTTACCTAAGTGGGAACTCAGCCGCTTCCCATCAGCTCAAGCAACCGGTTTGCTCTACATCCCACGCATGCCGCCGTCCACAGCCTAATGGCCAGAACCGTCAATGCTTGCTTATTAAGTAACGAGATCGAAACCCAACAATACCAGCTGTTACAGTGTTACTTCACACCAGTAAATAAAGTTAGGGTAATAATTGCACCCGCTCGCGCGTGACTGCGGCCGACCTTAATAGCTCAACGTTGCGTATGCGCAGATATTATGACGGGTTCTATCATAATTAAATATATGTGAACAGGTGAATATATTGCAGTTTCGCTACCGGCCGAGTTGTTATCATGAATCTTAGATGTATGTTACTAGTTCCCTGATTGTTTAGAGTGTTTAAATGAGTTAGAATCTTACGACACAGCAAAGCTAGCAATATACGAGTAGCTACACCATGAACTTACAGATAGAGACCAAACGAAATAATCTATATAATAACCAGAGAATATACCAAAAACCCGATGAAGGAGGAATAATATCCGTAACCGAAGAATCTCGTAAAAAGTCGCAAATATCACGATAAGCGAGCTGTATTCCGATCACGATGCAATCTAAGCGATTTGCATAAAAACTGGTCACGCAGCGCGCGTTGAACACATACACAGTACAGACGGGAACATGAGTTATCTGTTATAATCTCACTGGACATACTAGTTGACTACCAATTAGGCGGCAACATACAATGAAGCTACTCGTACTGCTCCAGCACGGGATATCGTACAAAAAGACGTCAGATGCGTTTCTGACGTCAGTTGAAAGAAATCGCGTAGACGAAGCCGTGCGCCACAATGGAGCAGCAACAAAGATTTAAACCAGAGTTGAACAGATGAGTCTAAATATTTTCTCCACAAATCGACGTCTAACCCTCACTTTTTATAACTCAATAACAAATTTATAAGTCTAATAATTAGGAATGCCAGGTTGGAGTAAGAAAATGCGAGTGATAGCTGTCGGTTTTGTGGAACGACATTTTAGAAACATCTGTTTAACACTGGTCTTTTGTGGTAAGACGGTATGAGGCGAGGTGTCGACGGCAAGAAAACTAGAAATGAAACTTGATAGAAGTCACATTACAGGAAAAATTAATGACTTGTAGTTTATAAGTATAAATCTACGGCATTGGGAAGTCCAAACCCTAAGTTGAGGACAAATGCGGATTGAACGTGACATGTCCAGTCCATATCAACGATGTCTATGACCTCATAGTTGAGTGAATCAAGTAAACGAGAATCCAAACGGAACAGACGCAATTTTACAAGCAAAATATAGTTTTTCAACAGTAAAATAACGGCACCATTACTGCCATGTGACTACGGAACCCTAAAAATAATAACCCTTAGGTAATTGAAATAAGACACCAAACTGCAAGACAATCATCGTGAGAATCTGAGACCATTACCTGGGGTCCCGTTACAGTAGACATGAAAGTAACATTTTTGAGTTGAACTGCCGCTTTGAACGGTTTAAGTGCCCACTAGGTTTACGGAGAACACTTTCACCAGTTCACAGTTATAATAGTTACCTTTAGAAGGTAATAACAATAGTTCAGTTGTAATTGATCGCTTTTAATGGTTAGGTAACTGTATTTTGATATAGGTTAGAAACATTATACTACTAGCTTACTAGTAGTATACGTTACTAACTGTTACGGTTCTGTGATAAGACTTTCGTTAGGATCATTAGTTGAATTTGTGTGTAAATATTTAGAGCTGTAGGGCAAAGTAAGGTGAGCAGGAACCTCTATCGAGAAAGCACTCCATACGTTAACTGTAAAAGTGGTTTTAGATTTGATCAGTACCCCTACAATAGGGCAATCAAGAAAATTTTAACGGTTTGCATCGTTAACGTATCGATCAAGGTAACCGTTCGCGTACGCATCTTGTCGGTATTGCATGGCGCTGATCAAAATCTAAATCAAATTTGACGGTAAACGTATCGAAAACTTTCTCGATAGAGGTTCCTGCTCGACCTACAGGGCATGTTAGTTTTCAAAATCCGTAACCGGAAAATTGGTTAGCCAAAATTCTGACTTCTACCGTAGGTACTAGGTAGGTACTTCTACCGTAGAGCTTGATGCAATAAATAAATGGTACGAAAATGAACTACTATACATTTTAATATTTTTTTATAAAGTGTGGTATTCTTTAGTTTTTTAAATTAGAATGAAATAATCGACCCTTATTCGTTACAAGTTGTACAGCATTCATTTGTATAATTTAAATGTTTTATATATTTATTGTATGGTGTTCAATAAGTAGGTTATTGTATTGTATTGCAAATTCTAGCTAATTTACTAATCAAGAATATTAATAATGCGTAGCATTAATTACTTCATTACGGATGATTAATAAAACAAAGGCTGCGGAAGTGCACATAGTTATTATAACTATTACTAATGTTTCAGATAGATTAATCAGAAGTAGGCCACTGTGTTTATCTATTGCAGTAAAATATAATTTTATCGATATTTCTATTAGATAACATAAACCATAATGTATTTTATAAATGACCACACAGAATCGATGAGATAACCCATTATAACACAATTTAACTGTATTAATGGCTTCTAGTTTTTGATTTCGAAACCATTTAATAATATTAGATAGCTATATATAAAAAAGTTAAATTTGTCTTCGTAATGTAAAAGATAATTGTTCGATGAATTCTATAAAAAACCGTATATAATTACATAATAATGGGTAATTAAATACGAGTTATTAATACATATAGAACATACAGACCAGCCAATGCTTGAACAAATTAACTACAATCACACCACAACCACTGATTTACTGATCCACGCTGATGTTAAAACAGCACGTCTGAAAAATATCATCAAAATATTTATCCAAAACTACACTGACATCTATATAATATTAAAGCACTTTACCTGCACCAAAAGCAAATATAATCCATTGAGGGAACAGCACAACACACACAATCACATAGTCTCTCTATCAATTCGCGTCACATACCGCAGCCGAATGCAGATGATTAATAATTTTATTAATAGCGGTTTATGAGTGTTTTCTCTGCGGGAGGTTCGTGATCCAAACGGACGTGCGGGCTCCGCCGCAGTCAGGAGTATACTGAGCTGGTTAGTGGTTGAACCAGTCTGATGATGGCTGGTAGAATGGAACCTCAGCTGACGATGACGCGCTAGTAATTAGGTGAAGCGGACGGATGCAAAGGGCTACCTGAATTCTAGAGGCTTTGCCTTCCCAGTAATGTTAACAACCTGAGTGGGCGGCATGTTAATGTGGATTACTACCATGCGTTGCTTGGTCTTGTTATGGAAATTCAAGTTGCTAATATGGATAAATTTATACTTAGCATGGATTTCCGTACAGTAACGCCTGATTGTATTTTGGTTTTGGTTTTGTCAGGTTCTTGAAGAGCCTATTTGACAGACTCTTGGGCAAACTCTTCAACTTCATCAAATCTAGTTTAGCTCCGATAAAGGTAACACGTTAAACGTGGCTTTGACACATACCTACTTAACTTTTCTTACGTCAGATCCGTTGTCTGTTAAGACAAACACAGGTAATCACCCCTAAATCCGTTCAATCTCGACCTTGGGCATTACAATACATTGAATAATGTACAAGACAGAGCGACTATTGTATTTTGATCCCGGTAGTTTTTGAACTTACTGAAAATGTTGTATTTGAAAATGACAGAGCGCGCAACAGTAGTTATGCATACGAACACAGTCGCGTAGCGGGGTCTAGATAAAATTGCCGCTGTAATTCTGTTTTGTTCATGGTACCGGTCGGTAGGTGGTACACAGTACTCACCACAGATTAGTAAAGTTATTACAGTACATCCAATTATACAAGAATGTGGGTCAGCAGGTTTGCCTCATGCATGCTGTCAGTTGACAGCTTAATTTAACTATGACGTCCATGCCTGGCGGTATTTGAAAATCGATCGGCAGTCACGTGTGCGATTGTAACTGGGCAGAGACGGGAGGTACCCCAAAGACACCGCAGTTTCGTGAAACGCTTGACTGTGCCTTTCAATTCTACGGCTTTCTTAAATCTATAACTGCTGGTGGGTGCTCAGTGGAATCATTTATTTTCTAATCGGTGGCATCAAATTGAGAAACATCATCATCAATATTGAAATCAGAGAGAAGAATTCGGAGAGCAATACTACTTAACTGTCGATCGAACGTCGGTCGTGCTTGAACGATTAATATACGTGAAGGCAGAGCATAGTATTAGGCCTATTTTTGAAAATGCCTATTTAAACTTATTGTCTGTACCTATCTATAATTATACTGTATCTACTTAGTCAGGTCATAAGTATTGTCACACAGTAAAAACTTTTCTTTTAGAGTGCTGGCCACAAAAAAGTTTATTGAATTCGAATTTCGAATTGTTCATGAAAATAAAAATGTATACTTTTTAGAATTTTACTCATTTTTAAATATGGAGTGGACGCTTAAAGAAGACCGTGTTGCAGTTATTGCGTTGCATCGTTGCAGTTACGCGCCAATTCAAATTTTTGACATACTGAAAAATTTGAATATAACCAAGAGATTCGTTTATCGTACCATCAAACGATACAATGAAGACTCTAGTGTAGATGACAGGTCAAGAAGTGGTCGCCCTCGGTCTGTTAGGACTCCAGCAGTGATAAAAGCTGTGAAGGCGCGAATTCAAAGAAATCCCAAACGTAAGCAGAAACTGTTGGCCCTTCAGATGGGATTAAGCAGAACCACGGTGAAAAGGGTGTTAAATGAAGGCTTAGGGCTTCGGGCATATCGAAGAAAAACAGGACATCATTTGAATGCTCGTCTAATGGACCTGAGACTGAAGAGATGCCGCGCTTTGTTGAAGCGGTACGCGGGAAAAAAATATCGGGAAATTCTTTTTTCGGATGAAAAAATTTTTACCGTAGAAGAGAGCTACAACAAACAAAATGATAAGGTGTACGCACACAGTAGTGAAGAAGCGAGCAACCGTATTCCGCGTGTCCAACGAGGTCATTTTCCATCCTCGCTCATGGTATGGTTGGGAGTGTCTTATTGGGGCTTAACAGAGGTACATTTTTGTGAGAAAGGCGTAAAAACGAATGCAGTTGTGTATCAAAATACAGTCCTGACGAACCTTGTGGAACCTGTTTCTCATACCATGTTTAATAACAGGCACTGGGTATTCCAACAAGATTCGGCGCCAGCTCATAGAGCGAAGAGCACACAAGACTGGCTGGCGGCGCGTGAAATCGACTTCATCCGGCACGAAGACTGGCCCTCCTCCAGTCCAGATTTGAATCCGCTAGATTACAAGATATGGCAACACTTGGAGGAAAACGCGTGCTCAAAGCCTCATCCCAATTTGGAGTCACTCAAGACATCCTTGATTAAGGCAGCCGCCGATATTGACATGGACCTCGTTCGTGCTGCGATAGACGACTGGCCGCGCAGATTGAAGGCCTGTATTCAAAATCACGGAGGTCATTTTGAATAAACTTTAGTGTCATAAGAATCTATGTTTTGTTAAGTTCATTTTGGTATATAAATGGTTACATAATGAATAAACTTGTTTCAATTATTTTATATAAAACATGTGACAGAATTTATGACCTGACTAGGTATACTTATTGTCTGTGACGATTTATGGTGGAATTAGCCAAATTTAAACATAATAATTATTAATATCAAATATTTAAGCAGCGAACTATAATAGGAAGCTGACAAGTTTTTGCATGTGATCGCGACAAGTCAAATACGAGTTTATCGATGAGTCAAGTCTGAGTTATTTTGGATTTGTCTAGAGATTAAAAACACATGTTTAACAAGGCAGAAATACTACTTAATACAACGGCGAAATGATGCAGAAATATGTAGGTATTTGGAAATTTCATTGTACACAGGGATGCCACAATCTTGTATAACTACAATACATTTGTATTCATATTTTTTATATAAATAATTTTATCACACTACCAACTTTATTACTCCATTCAGTGATACAATAGGGTGTAAAATATTTTTTACATCTTATTCTCACATATTATTATCATTCATTCATTAATTCCTTTGTATTTTTTCAATAGTTAAATGTTTTAATATATTTCCATCAAGGGGTATAATAAAAATCCATAATCAAAATTCTCACGATATAAAGTTAGGTTAAAATTAACCCATGGAAAATCAATTACAACCCCAAGGTTACTAGGCTCATGGTGTGATTATGAAATAATGATGTAGCGATCGTTGCTCGGCATTCTTCAATAATTGAAATAGGCGGTGTGGTTGGACATGCAACGCCATCGTGACTTAGCGATTGACTGTTGACCCAATCGAATACCTCTTCGATGATGTGCGTAATATTATGAGCGCAGTGAATTCAGTTGTTACCTACATTGCGTATCCTGACATTTTTAATTTTCGGTCCATGGTGATCACTTTTCAATATGGGACAGCCTGGACCAGGCAGACAATCCTAGATATGAGAAAAAGTACGTTCAGCTTTCAGCATCTATTTCGATAACTTCAGTGTTGGAATCATAAGCAAATTATAAGAAACCATGTCCGCACCGCACAGTTGAAATGACTTGAGCAGGTATAGGTAGTAGGTACTAGGTATAGTACCTACCTATGGTATGATATTAGATGTACTTATGTTGAGATAAGTTGCCCATCACAATGAGAATAAGGCCAGCTGTGATGGAAGGCAGTATAGAGGCCATATTATTATACGTGAGCTAGATGAATGCAGACAAACAAATAAGCCACAGTTTTATGTTTACGAAGCGATGCCAAACCTCAAACCTTATTTTAAGTTCGTGTATTTAAGGTTAGCTCCTAGCCTAGACATTTAGACAACCTCTTAGAATTGTGTAAGTATGATAAAATAATTAAGGTAATGGCTAAAAATAATAATTAAGCTTCTACTAAAAACGTGCAGCAAATGAGCATTTCCAATTTCAAGGAAAGTTAAACGCAATACAAGGTTCATCACTGAAGTTTGATCTTAGTATGACGAGGTGAAGTATAAAATTACGTTAGACTGTAGTTCGGAAACCCGGCTACGGCTAGCAAGTAACAGGAAAGCGATCCGGAATCGACGATATAAGGTTTCTTTCCCTGTCACTACACACTGTGAATCGATTACGGTTTATAGTACGGATTCACTTGTTCCATCTCTATTTCTTTATTCCAGTTTTTCAATTCTTTACTATGTAAAATAATTATTTAGTACCTAATACAATCAGTGGTGGCAAATGTCCATGAACTTTACAAACGTTTCGCAGTCTAGAATTATCTTGATGGACCAAACTTGCTTAGTTTTTGTTTTTCTTAGTGAACAGCAGACCGTGTGATATTTTTGTATAAAAAATAACTTACTCACGTACGTAAACAACTTTTACAACATATTTATTCATCGTCCTGTTCTAGCTGAGATAGTAATGTATCCTGTAGAAGTATTAAGAAGAATTATGACAAAAGGAATAAGGTACTTACCTACATTATGATACCAAATCAGAAAGAGATCGTATCGTTCCGTATTAGAATATCGCAGTAAAACCGAAGGACGATACACATGAAAGTGTTATGGTAATTATACATTTAGAAACCTCATTCGTTGAGCAACACATTCTACTCAAACTTGGGAAACGCATTACAAAATCTATGCACACGCTACTAAATTATATGATACACATACTTTAATGGTCATAATATGTGATACACAATAGGGCGCTAATGCTATGTGAAGTGTGTTAGCAATACGCATATTGGGAAACAGCGGTAAAAAACGCACTCGTTTGTGTACATAGACATTTTGACATTACTCCAGTAGAGAAGGGCTGTCTAGAACGTGAATTATTATTGTCAGCAGTATACCTACATTGAATAGTAAACGGACGCACGACTAGATTTTCTTAAAGAATGTAATTAAGGTGCATCATCATATTACACTTGCGAGAAAGAGTTCCTTTTTTATCGTAAGTGATGATCAAAACCTATAGGTACAGTTCAAACCTCAAAATATAAACAAATGCTTAGACAGCTACATGGTTAAAATAGTACCTAATTAGTGAAAGGCCCTGGAGATTGTTAGAGCTGTTATTTTATCACTAGGAAGCCGAGACGCAGCTAGACATTAATGCACATAATAATCTTCGAGGATGGTTTAGGGAAGTGAAATGACACGGAAATGGCTGTCCCATCGATATTCATTCATCATTACCACAGCCTAATATAAATCTTTACAATGTGCTAAATACAATCACAACGTTAGTCTGAGTAAGGTAGACAGAAGACAGTAAATTATATAAGTTGTGTACAGAACACGGAATGAACTTCCTGCTATGTTATTGTGTTATTGGAATTTGTTTTACAGAAGATGCTTTTGTAGACTAAAATCCCAAAGAATCTCAAAAACAAATTCAACTTATTCATACATTAGAAGTTCTTAAACTTTCGCGAATACATACATGAACTGAATACATGTTAATTAGTATTTAAACGGTTCGAATTAGACCTGTTTAAATACTACCTAATTAAAATCATTCATACATATTTGCTCATCCAGTACAATTTAAGAAAGGGCTCGTGACTAGTGAACTAATGGCATTACGAATATTTACTACCCAGAACATGACTGCATGAAAAAGGTGTCAATTTAACTTCAAAGAATATGCACCTAATGTTCCTAAACAACATCATCGCTCACCATCAGGTCAAGGGCCAATCGCAAGGCATGCTTACAGTCATTACTATGCAAGGTAGTGCAAGTGGAGTCAGCTGCCGTGGACTCGCCCAGCCAATTAGCTGTAAAAGGTTACAGCCGCTTGTCGGCTCTGGTTACTGCAGGGAAAGTGGCTGGAGGTTCAACGCACCCAGGGCTGCACCTTAGAGTAGCATCGTGGGGTGCCCAGAGCAAGCTTCCCACTTTTTTAACACGCTTTTATTAGCGTAACCAGAACTTGTGTGTAGTAAATACGTTTACACTAACATCACACACATGATTTTACGATTATCGATTTTAAACACTGAAAACTTATGTTCTGACTATATCATCACTAGTCTAGTCTAATCTAATCTAATTTAATCTAAATCTAGTCTAATCAACACTAGTCATCATCACTGATGATATCATCTATATCTATCACGACTGAGTAAAGAAGTGGTAACCCAAAGTGGATAATGGTTTCAAGTAAACCCATTGATAAATTCTACTACTTTGGGATCATTGGATTTGTTATTCATGAGACAATGCGATGTGGAGATCAGACAGAAATATACCTTACTTGCTGCCCATGATAATATATTGACTAATGTAGTTACTAATATTTTTGGTAGATCAAATAGAGATTAAGGCAATGGGTCAACCTTTTTTCTCTGGAGTGTCCGTATATAAATGCTAGTCTTTTAAATATTTTCCTATTCGGTTATGATGTTTCTCCATTCTGTCTCATTTATTCTTATTTGAAGTAAGTATAATTATTATTTTATGCAATGACTGCTCTGTTCAGGGGACTGAACGTAAACAGGAAGACGTGACATCTGAGTGCCAACACAAGATTTTACGCACGAACATTATTTTGCGGTGCCATACAAGAGGTATGGTAGCATAGTACGAGTAGGTACTTTCGGTAGTATGAAGTATCTTTGGACTCGAAGGAGCTTCGTAATTTGATTGGAACAATGTAGGTCGTATGAAATTCTTGATTGTCGGTCATTTTCATACGTGACAGCAGAATGGTGCCGTGGTTCTCATTAGTTTCGAAACTTTGTTTTGTTTTGGAATAATATTGTTTGCGACTGTTTTTTAACTTGTTGAGTGTAAGTGAATAATTTTTACCGCCACTAGAGGAAATACATATTAAAATAATATTTCCTTGTAATTTGGACCTTATGCTTATGACTAAGCGTATAGTGACCATTACAGAGTATACTTACATTGCAGAAATAAAGGAAACGGAAATACAATTTCAATTAGTCTGCTGCCCTAAAAGGTTTTTAAAATCAAGCATTTTATTTGATTGCCCTATAAATAAGAAAATAAACTTTAAATTAAAACAAACCCATAAATTTATTACATTTACCTACACAATTTACATGTTATGAAAGCTTATCAGATATACCTATGTACCTACTTACTTACTAAAAGGCAGTTTTGGTGGGAAACTGAAAATGTGAGAAGCCAAACAAAAACAACTATTGATTCCTACTTAAGGCGCTCTGTAGGCCGAGCTACTTCAGTTGAAGAACCATCAACTTTTCAAAAGTTCTCACCAAAGGTTGCCGATTGCATCAACTGAAAATTGTTACGATCACCGAAACTCGCTAGAGTTGCTACGTCTGCGTACTTATATCAAAATTATAATGAATGTCGTAAGAACAGCTAGTTGCGAGTTGTCGCCGTTTGCCGCATCTGGGAGCTTAAAGTTGCCATGTGTGCAGAGCGCCTTAGTGTATTCAAACCCTACAGCAAGTAAGTACAACGACCGAATTAACATGTTTGTTTGGGTTCAACGGAAGCCAAGAATAATGCGAACCCAAAACATCGTCCGCAGAGAAAGCTTGAGTTTTGCACGGGAACCCTCGATTTTTACCTCCGCTAATGGTGCATGCTTGTTAATTGCGTTTAAAAGAAGCCTAATGTTCCACGTGCAACGCTTTCACTAAAAAACCGGAGAAAAACTTAAAAGCAGGTACTTATTACACTTAATTTGAACGAAGTCGTTTGTTGCTAACATGTTTCAAGTTGCGCAATGAAGAGACCACCAAATTATGCAATAGTCTAACCTAACCCTATAATAGATCAGAGGCAATCAAATGTGCACTCGTCGATCAGCGTCGTCAACATTCAATATACCATATCTTTATTTAGAGATAACCATGTTACAGTAAAGGGGGCTCCATTAATTAGGTGAGGCATTTAAGAGGGACGGGGGGTCAAGCTCACGTGGAATTGGTAGATGTACGTCCGGCAAAAGTAATAAAACCTTGGGAAAAATATGTAATCCGCCATTTTGTGGCTGCCGCCATCTTGAATTTGCAATGATACTGAACACACATAATTGTATTGACATCAGAATTGAAGGTGTGTACCAAATTTCAGACCAATCCGTCGCCGAGATAAATAATGGGGGTAAAATTACTATTTGTAAAATTGGATTGGTCGCGATTTTCCCCGTTTCCGTTTTCCCCCGACATATTAAATCTGTCAATCATCATTTCGCATTTTACACCGATTATTTGAAAGACACAGTCGATTTTAAAATAAAGAGGTAAAAAAAATTACATTCATTAATATTAATATCCATGGACAAAATAAACTTTCGGTTAAGTACCTACACTAGATCTAAACCAAACAAAGCTAAAACAAACCGTTTAAAAATAAAAAGTGAGACTAATACGTACGTAGGTAAGTAGTAAACAGTATCACATAATATCATAATAGCACATGGAAAAGTACATACAATTACACATTTTACGACTGTATCGCATGAATTCGCGCGCCATTCAAATCAAACGAAATTACATAAAAATTGCGAATCAATTTTTATAAATCAAGCAAAACGAAATAGAAAACCATAGCCGATCGAGTTACAAGACATGAGTGTAACTCAAGGAAGTCTTACACGCGGAAGATCGATTGGAAAAAGTGAACTATCGACGAGTATACATTTCAAATCGATCCGTGTAAAAACTTGAACGCATTGCGACAGGGTAGGAGACGTCTCATTTGTGTCGATTCTATGTTTTGCGAGAGACAGCGGGAAGTGTTGTGTCACCTGCCATTGTTTCGAGGATGCTTTGTTCCCAAGCTGGTGATGATGATATCAATAATTGTGTATATGTAATGTAATGGAGTTATGATTGTATGCAATCGCACCTCATCGTTGATTTTGCGGTGTGTTGCGGTGTGTGCGGTGCTGAATGATGCTTTGGGGGCGTCCATAAATTACGTGAGGTGTTTAAGGGGGGGAGGGGGTCGAGTCAAATCTCATCTAATCTTACGTTGGAGAGAGGGGGGGTCTCGGCAAATATCACGCAATTTTTTTTCCGATTGAAACAAAACAAAATTATACTATTTTGGTCCATTTAATCCAGATTGTACATGCTTAAGGCGCTAATATAGGAGCGATTCATGTATTTTAGAAGATGAAAGTTACCTGGCCGGGCCGCGCGCCACGCTGGCTCCGCGCTCACGGCTAGTCAAAAACGCTAATTCATAATTATTATACTCTTACTAACGGCATCACGTGGCCTTAGCACAGATTACTAGATAGTTACTACGTAGGCTTTAGTCTGAAGCATTCAATTATTTCGACACTGTAATGACATATCAGATTGGCCGAGCGGTCTGAGATGCTACATTCCATTCCTAAAGAATTATTACCGCCAGCATTACATAAATTATTACCTCCTTGACTATAATCCTATCAAATTTAGAATGCCGCACGAATTATTGGAGTCACACCTAAATAAGTTGTATTAAATTTATTTAGTGTGGTCCCTTCTGGTATGCGCGTTTGTCAAGTCCATTTGATACAAGACATCCTCTTTAGTCCACTTCCATAATTTTCTTTTTGATATAAGTATATTTTGACAATGACAATGACGGAGTAAAAGATTTGTGCATTTAGCCAGTGTCAGGCATCCGTACTAAGATCATATAAATGCGAAACTGTGTGTGTGTGTTTGTTGGTTTTTTTTTTAGTTTTTGCCATCCTTTCACGTCTAAACGGCTGAATCAATCTTGACCAAGATTGGACCTATGAGATGGGTATAGGCTATTTTTCGTCAGAAAAAATAGGGATCTTAGAATCCAAATAAATAGGAGTTGAAAATTTATATGGGCAATTCATAATTTCTCAAGTAGGTGATCTGACACTTCATTATTTCAGGCTCTTGATAAAATATAAAGGTTAAGACTAAGGATAGGGAAAAGGAAAGGGACAGGGACAGGGATAGAGATACAAAGACTTCAATATTTATTTTCTAAACAGTTGCTTTTTCATATACGGACGAAGTCGCGCGTAAAAGCTAGTTTCTGTAAAGTTTACTGAATCGTAGCTATGACTGTAAATTTACTTTACCACGAGGTTGTAAAAATATGGAATACTAGCTGTTTCCCGCGACTTCGTCTGCATTTAAATCGAATCCAGCTATAGTAAGAACACAATATGCGTGAACTTTGTATGCTATTGTAAATCAATCGGGCACGTCACGTCTCTGTCAATATCTCTATCTTCCTATTTCCTCATCGCTTTTTTCCCCAACTCCCAATATCTCATCTCCCATCCCTCATCCATCTCCGATCTCCCATCTCCTCATCTCTCCAGCTGCTGCTCTCCATCTCCCCATCTCCCCAGGCCCTCATCTTTCCTTCTCCCATATACCTACCAAATTTCTTTTTCATTTTTGTTGTCTCTCTATACCTAATTTCATCGAAATCGGTCCAGCCGTTTAGCCATAAAAAGTAACAAACAAACAAACATACAAATAAACAGACAAACAGAGAAACAGTGTTACTTTCGAATTTACAGTATAATATTTGACAGTGACTAAATGCACAAATCGTGCGAAGCAAAAACATTGAAAAAACTGGCTCATAGCTGAGCAGAAAGATTACTGGAAGTGTGCTAAAAATAAAACGTCAGAATATGCATCCGCCAGATCCGCCATTATGGAAAACGGAAGTTCACTACATCTTCATTTTAATATACAATCATAATCTGCTCCTTTGATTAACTCCAAACTATCATAAGAAATCCCAGTTTGATTTAAGTGAACATTCTAAAAACGCGTTTTTGCTGCTAATTTCAGTTACAGGTGGTGCAAGAATAGTCATATTAGCCATTATTCTTTACACACAATGGAGAATAAATACAAAGTAATAAAGGTTATAATAAAAGTTTAGTAATCGTCGAAGGAAGTCATTTACGGCAACTAAGTAAATAAACCAGTTGTATACCATGTAGAGATTCTGTTTGCTTTATTTTTTTGGAGAACAAACAGTAAATTCGACGAGAAAATTTTGAGGAACAGCGACATACGTCCTCTCTCTGAAACGCCGTAGCGGGTACTGAGCCGCCTAGTACGCGCTCAAACTGATCATATTCTCGTCGTTTTTATTAATTTAGAAGAACGGAATCGATTCAGTTCATTGGAAAATTCAAATTTCATTGGAAAATAAAATTGCCTTTTTTATGGTTCCAAAAAATATGATAGTTGTCGCTGAAAATGTTGAGCATTATGTGACGAAAGATTTTTTTCGGGTCCTTTCTCGTGAATTTTTTTCTCAAGATACTAGACAACTTTAGTCCAATATTATTGATTTATTAGCTAACTGAAACACTTGGCTATACACTGTATTTTTTCTGGCTTATAAATATTTGTAATTACAGCTTAACTTTTTGACAAAAAACCGCCCATTTTACGGAAGCTCGCTGCCTACAGGTCCTTAAGATTTAATCTTAAGCGTAAGCGTAATACGATTAAGATCATGTACTAATTCGTTCGAAAGAAAATAATTTCATTCATACTTCGACGTTATACATTTACTGACTGTCAAACCACCATATTTGTTTTTTCTTTTTACAATAACAATCCAACGCGTTTACGTAAGAAACTCACATTTTGAAAAATCTCACGTGAGATTGGGGGATGGGGGAGGGGGTTGAATAAAATCTCACGACATCTCACCAGGGGGGGAGGGAGGGGCAGAAAATTAAAAAAAACACCTCACGTAATTTATGGACGCCCCCTTTCGACATATTATTTTGGACCGGAATTGGTATTGATTGGATCATATGAACTAGATTTAAACGGTTCTAATTCGCGCACAAACTAACATATAATATATATAAAATATGCAATTTTGACATACCCCATTCACGAAAGTTTAAGTTAGTAGGTAGGATTGCATCAGTTGGAGAATGAATACCAAGACAAGCTATTGAGTTTTCTCTGCTAGGACATTCTGATAATATTTTAAACTAACTGATAAATGAGATAAGTAATGGGTGGTGGACTAAGGCCTAACGATCCTTGTGAGGTGAGACCGCATCAGCAGCACCCACTGCTGAATAAGCGTCATCGTCGCCACAACAGCCCACTGTGGTGCCAACAGCGAATAGACAGCTGCCACAACAGTTGTGGTGATGGTGAATATAATGAAAGTAAACTGAAATATTTAAATAACTTTATCATAGGAAGACAATGCAATTAGTCACTGTTTTATTTATTCATGTGCTTAGATGATTCCTACGGCAAACCTTACAAACACAGCAACGAAACTATAATCTACATAACTGTGATCTGGTCTTACTGGAAAGTACTTACTTTCCAGTAAGACCAGATCACAGTATACAGTGTACACTTACCTATCTAACTTAAATTTGTTATGTTCGTAACATTTATATTTTACATCTA
This sequence comes from Hylaea fasciaria, assembly GCA_905147375.1. Classification (NCBI taxonomy): domain Eukaryota; kingdom Metazoa; phylum Arthropoda; class Insecta; order Lepidoptera; family Geometridae; genus Hylaea; species Hylaea fasciaria. Next base: position 1,709,194 of record LR990194.1, read on the forward strand.
CACATTCTACACTTAAATAATAATAATTATTATAACTAAACTCCGGCTTCACCCGCTCCATTATAATATTTATTCCACATGTGTCAGAATAAAACTACGAGTATAATCATCGTCCGATGTTCCGTAAAGAGAGCCAAATGTTTTGTTTATGGATCATTGACGTCATAATGTCTTATTGTTCTTTTGACTGCCGCTTATTCATACCTACCCACTTTCCCTTATGGCGGATATAATTGGAGGGCCCGGTCAGTGGAAAAGTCTGGCAAAATCCCCGAAAAGGTAGCATGAAAGAGGACACTTAACTTGAGACACCCTGATATAATCATAATTAAAATACGATAAATAGTTAAGCTGATTATGAATTCCTCTATTAATTTATAGGTAAGCCACTTACTGACTATTTAAAGAAAGACTAGGACGAATATGTTGTAGAGTTAGTAGAATGTCTCTTGTCAAAGCAGTGACTGCGTTATTAAAACAATTGCAGTATGAAAGGTAGGTTATATGAATAGCATATTAGTCGGTACTGTGAAACTGACGTAAATCAGACAAAGAGCCAACCTTTGACCAGCTTCAACCAGCCACAGTTCAGCCTCAGTGCAACGCAAACATCACGTTAGTGGTCAAAACATTACACCAACGTGTGATTCACTCTTTCTCTACCGTTCCACATTAATGGACAAACCATCTCTATCAAACATAACCTTATTTTCCACTTACGAAGATATAATTTAGCGTGCTATTTACTTTTGCAAATAACAATTTTGGGAAAGACATGTTACAGTTATAATCGACTTTGACTCATAGCGTTGGAGTATCTTATTGCTTGTGTTATAGTTATGCTGAGTCGAGTTTTTCGGTGGTTACCTATAGCTAATGCGTGATTCATGGAGATATTGGCAAAGAAACTTTGTGGGTCAATGATATTGTAACGTGAGTAGTCCGCGACGAGTGACGTCAAAACTGTTATACAACTAAAACTACATCTAGTATTATTAATTTATTTAGAAATGATTCACCCGCTATATATCGTCAAGAAATCTTCCACGGAATAAAATACTATCCTTATCTGAAAGCTTAGGTATATTAAAAGGAATATTAATCAACACCTATCACTAACATATTTGTGAGGAGATCATATTGATAAATCATTCACAATATTTACAAATAGAAATGAGAAATTACCATTCAACACTACGCACATTAATAAATCCTGTCATAGGGTAAGACAAATAGGATAAACTGCGACATCAATAAATCAAATGATCAACCGACAGAACAACCAGAGGCGCGGACTACAATCAATCAAATTATTTCGTAATCGAAGGTATTCAGTATTCGTAAGGAAAGTGAATGTGCTTCCGTACTCAAAAATAAACAAATGACAGTAGAATAGCCGACGGAACAGGCGTGGTTCATGCAGACGTTTGGCTGATTGAAGTTACCACTTTTTTAATGTTACGCAATATTACTGCAGAAACTGAACTAATGTATGGTTAGCTCGTCGAGAGCGAGCATACACCCTTATAGTTCGTCAGCCTAAATCATTCCCATGTCTGGTAAAACACCAGTGTTCTTGAGAGAGTTTCATAAGCCACCACGCGCACAATTTAACCATAGGGAAAAAAAAAATATTCGATAAAACTATGTAGAGTGTCAATCGATAACCTATTCCCATTTTAAATATAATATACGTGTAGGTACAACATCATTTAGAGATGTGAATGATGAATTCCTAGGGTAAACAATCGATCCAAATTCCCACGACCGACGACGATAGGTTATTTTCTCCTATTTCCACACACGGCAGCCGGCAGGGCAGTACTTCAATGTCCATGTATGGCCAAATTATAAATATAGATTTGCCACAGAACCACTCTACTTTCTTGAGATTCAATATCTAAGCTCTAAAAAATCCTCTTTCCGGGCCTTTACTGGAGTTATGGATATAGTATAGTACCAGATTATGGTTGCAAGAATTGTACAAGTATTACTTGTTTATGTTTATGATGGGAATTTGTATATTGGTTACGCCACACATTCCTTGGGCCTAAAAGGCATAGCAAAATTTGGACAGGAAGAAGAAAAAGAAGAAGAATCGAAGAAGAGTAGGGAAGAAGTTTGTTAGAAGCTATGCCTTCAACAAAAATTTAGGGATATCGTGTTAGCTATTTACCAAATGACAGAATTAGAACAGTCTCTACAAAATAAGATAATGCTATATAGAACATCAATCCGAATGCGGCAAAAATTATTATCGGACCTGGCCGATCAAAGCTTAATTGGAAGTTGCACGAATGAATTTGATTTCCAAACGAATTGGGAAAATAAAAACGAGGTGAGTGAGTTACCAACGTTATATAAGTCGACTAATAACTACGTATATTTAGTGCATGCCGGAATACAACAGCAGAAATGTGGAACGCTACAGCGCAGGAATTCGCCAAGAATGCGCGGGGTTCGTCCAACGGCCGACTGCAGTCTCTCGGTCGTGCCTCGAATAATTAACATACTCGTACATTGGAAAGGTTTACCTTATTTATATAAATTTATCAATGTGCCATTCCGAAATCCGAATGTCCAATGTAAATAGAAAAACCTCGTTCACTAATACTTATTTATATTTAAGTACCTATAGAGATGCCAAATAGGAAGATTTTTAAAACTTCTTATACCAAATGTTGGTAATAAGCAAGGTTTTAGATTGTCATGGTCACTAATAACGGGACATAATATGTTATCACGTATACTTACTTATATTATCGTTTTTTTTTCTTGTATGGTAAATATCCCATTTGCAATAACATAACCTATTATACACACTTACAAAATGTTAGCGCACCTCTTTTAGACTTTTCGGTACAAGTAGGTATGCTCATTTTTATCATTGCCTTAGCCAGATCAGAGGCGTGACGACAGCAGAAAATTCAAATTATTCTAATTGAGACATCGAACGCTACAGAGCAATTTAAAAATGTATACGTTCATGCAGATAAATCGCTTATTGACTTCGTAGAAAACGAACTAACCTATTGTATATTTCTATTGTGATGGAGGAAATAGACTGATGAGAGGAATTGCACAATTACAATTTACAATAGATAGCTCGTTAAAGGAGGAAGAAGGAAACTTGCTTCCTGACATGAAATGTGTTGATTCGAGAATAATTCACGGTAGTAATACAGTTCGTCATTTTAGATAAATATATAGTCAATTATAATTATCAGAAATAAGATAGAAAATTACCAGTTACAAAAACTACCTACTTACTTATCCAGGATTATTTAAAGGAAAATCAGTAGAGAACAGTATAGGAAAAGCAACTGGAGGCAATAAAGGAAAAGCCCAATCAAAGGACATCACCTTCGCAAGTGAACGTCTAAAGAATGCTAATATCCGTGCTGATATCATGCATCTGCGTGCTTCTAATAAAAACAGTACAATTCACGGAAAACCTGCACTAAAGACGCGAGTAACTATTGCAAACACGGTTAAAGTGGCGAGAAAAGTTCAGAGGCATTGTACAAATAAATATAAGTACGTAGGGACGGCCACGCAATGAACTATGTCACTCCCATAACCGAGACGAAATTATATCTCAAAATATAGAAATCCGCCAAAGGGTTTAGGATGTATTCATAAAAGAATTAGACTTATGTACGTACATTATATTGTACGCTTTAAAAAATAACCTTCGTTGGGCAGTTGGCTAAAAATAGGCGATGTTCAAGATATCCATAGAAACAAAACGCAAAAAATCTAAGAATTAAATGAAAAAAGATAATGAAAAAAATGTTTCTCCCTCCCCACCTAATGGGTGCCACGTGTGGGAAAAAGGAAATAAATTTAGATAGGATGATGATGATAACGTAGAGACTAGAGGCGCGACTGCATTACTGTATGCAAAACTTGAATGTACCTATCTCCCTAGGTTTTTCAATTTACCCATCCTAGAGAATACAAAGATATTGGATGTTTGTGGAGTTTCTAGGATTGTATTATTTGGTTGTTTGATAGAGGCGGTGTATTGGCTGAGACAAGGGCAAGGTCAAGATTTTAGTTGCACTAAAAACTACATAATCTTTTGTTTTATTGTCAGATTTTTTGTTTACAAAAATCACAGTTCTTAATATTAATTAAGTATTAGTAGTTTAATTGTAGTCTCTTTTTTGTAGCAACTGGCAAGAAGTCTGTAAACAGATTTTAGATAAGACTTGAAAATGACATTACGTGTGTTTCTTGCAATTAATTAAAGTTATTTGCATTCTAAGCCATTTTAATATTAAATACCTACCTAGCTACTTAATAACTTTCTTTTATCTCTGATCATTTTCAATTATATACGTGATGACGATTAAAGTAAGTTTCTAATTATTAAAATCTTATTATTTATTTTATTTGCAATCATGAATGCGTCGTTACGTAAAGGAATTACCACGCCTAGTGCTCGGAGAAACAATTATAACATATTTTACGACTATCTTCTAGAGTTCTAGCGAAACTGGTTGCCTACACGTTAAAATTCGTTCAGGAATTATGCAACACTCTATATACTTACACTATCTTTCACCAACTTTTTGTACGGTAATAATATGGACGTAATGATTGATTATTCGCAAGCTACTTTTTATTTCGAATTGAAACTCTTAATTAAATTGATGTTTAATCAAAACTATGTCATCAATGCAATCAATTAACCAAAGCGAGTCGGTGAACGCCAGTGGCAGAAATGCGGAAGCACTAACGTGATAAACAGTGATAAGTAATGAATTGCAATTGAATTTGCACTTTATTTTTGTTTAAATACACGTTCATAATATGCTTTATGAAATACTTGATTATACGTGAAAAAGAGGGGGACCAAAATTGAAGTGAGCTAGTGTTGGGACAATCCAAAAACGCAATTCCTACTACTTAACAATCACACTGTAATATACAGAACTATCGGCATACCATTACTATCGGCTATCAATGTGTGGAGAAGCGTGATTTTATATATATTATTATTTTATCTGCATAATGATATAATGATGAGATAGCTATCAGAAATTAAATTTAGGTGTGGTGGTCATGAACAGTTACGCAATTTTTGAGAACGGTGATTCAATGAGCCATGATTGTCATTAGTGGTTTTCGACCATCATATTAAAACAGGTGGTAAGTAATAATGTAGGTGATGATAAATACGATAAGACTAGAATAGGACTGGATCTCAAAAGCTGCTAGACACCCCGGGACACTAAAAAGGCCTCAGCGACTGAGTATATAATATTTGAGGGTAGAAGCTAACGTGGGGCTGGTCGAAGAGAAGTGGCTTGAACGAATACAAAATAACTAATTAGCTGACGTACACATTGTTACGCCAAAATTATAGACGACTCATTGGTTTCAAATTAAATAAGAAGGCTAGAGTTTAGTAAGTGGATACAAAAATCGGACATAATTATGACACTATGCTAGCAACCTAGGAGGCAACTAGATATAATATCATACCTCCTTGGCAGAGTTCCATTAGAAAAACATAGGCTAAAAGGTATTTGTGAGTGATTATTTTAACGCTATTATTGAGTGGTAACATGATTCACAAAGGAATGGCGACAGCAGATACTGGTTGTAGCACACTTGTTTGAGATAACACCTGAATAAATAATGTATAAATTGTAGCAACCATACTAAAGTTATAGCAATATTTTCACAGGAGATTTTCAAATCAGTAGGTAACGAATATTGTTAAGATTTTATAGCTTCTTTAGTTACTGAATGGGTATTGGTAAAAGTAGCCGCGAGGCATCGGCAAAAACAAAAAGGGAAAAATCCCTGAAAAGCCCGTTAATTTTATACCAAATAATTAAAAATAAATAGGATTTTGGGGTTTTCGAAACAAATATTAAAATATTAAAGTGATATGAATTATAATTTGGGAAAAAACATTGCCCTAGTTCTGTAGTCGAGTAAAAAACAATAACTATTTTAAGTTGGCCATCAACGGAGAATAAACAATATTGAGTAATTGTAAAAGCAATTTATAGGCTAAAATTATAAAAGGCCATGGACTAAAAAGGTAGTATCGCTATCCTCAACTTAATTATTAGTTATGGAATGCTCTAACATAACGTAGATATCGTTAATGACCGTTAACAACTCACACTAACACACGTGCACCGTTAAAACATAAAACAACTACGAAACGCTGTTGGTAACACAAATACACAATACAGGATATTGTTGACATAGCTCAAAAAGGCCAGTTTTCAACATCAATTATTGAATAAATTAAAAACGTAAATGCTAATCAATACGTTAATGCAAACTCTGACATCATAACTCACCTAGAGAAGTAGAAATAAATATCCTTTCAAAGTCTCACTCAACTAAACCGTTCTTTTATCTATCCCTTTATCGATCCATATAAAGGGAAGATAGTCCGATCACATCAATAAATCGAATAGTATCGACACTGGCTGCAAATAATCGAACGAGCACTTCACTATCAATGAGAAAAATATTCAAATTTGATTTTGGAACGTCGCGCGCTAGTGCGCCGGCACGCCGTCGGCGGTGGACTGGCCGGTCAGAGACAAGTTCGAATCGAAGGCTGTGTGTGTCGCAGATGAAGACTAGACTAGACGCTTTACGAAATGCCTACTTATGGTTTATATCTTCAAATTTATAGTTAGGTACCTACATATTAAATATATCGTATACTTACATATAAATATTATATAGACGTACCTATGTCATACTCATACAAACATAAAATTTAATTGAATTACTTATTGCAATACTAAGTTGGTGCACTTATTATGTTATTGGGTGGGAGACGTTGCATTGCATTCCAATGTAGTTTCCGTTGGTAAGTTTACTAATGCAATTATTATAAAAATGAATAAAAAATAAAGCCTTGAAATAATTATCATTTTTGCAATACCATAACTAATAATTTAATTTAAGCTTAAATAATTTTATTAATCGACGAAATTATGCATAGGAATTTCTTGTGTGTGTTTTGTGCCATGACGTTTATATTACCTATAAAGCTTTCATCTTTAAAAACAACTTTTTCATATTATTATTTTTGGCATTATGGACGGCTATCGTATCTATTGTGCCATCTGTTTGTTATTGCTAAACTGTCCACGTTATTTCGATAAGAGAAATTAAAAACAGGTATTATGTTTGAATATTAAAAATTGTTATTTATGCCTGCCTGCTGTACCTATTTATTTCGCGAGCCATGACTTTTACAGATGACTCTCAGTGGTCAACTTGACCGAGAAGAGATTGTTGAGGCAATGCATAATTTTGAAATTATTAATCAATATCGACATCGTAACATCAATCGATGTAATCGTAAAAATAATTGTACAACACTAGAGCTTATTAATTATTATTTATTTAAGTATATCAAAATATATAATAAAATTATATATTTTTGTTTGTGCGCGAATTAGACCCGTTTTTAGCTAGTTAATATGTTTCCTGTTCGCGAAAGTTTAAGAACTTGTATCACTAGAGCTGTCTTTTAATAATGTGAAGGATTCTGAAGACATTAATATTATACCGCTGCCCTGCACCCGAGTTGCAACTCTACCTATATATTAATTCGTAGATGTACATAACTATAACTTACAATTCTATTTTCTGTAATATCCGTATAACTATCGGGAGTACCTAATGATGATATTATAAAGAAGACCCAATTTTCCTATAAAATAAAATATTTTACTGCCTAGAAACCACTTAATATATTTAACTAGAAATATTAAGTTCTTTCTTCGCACACCATACACTGGCATTTTAGGTGTGACAAGAAAGAACTATTTACATTAGTAACTAGGCACCTTACTATACCACTAACTAACTCCTTAAGGCTATCAACACGACCTCACATCTGTTGCGCAACAAACCTTGCTAATTACCCGCAACCATACAAATACAGTTTCACAGACCACATGCAAACACAGGGAAGGACTTCTGTATTTCATCGGAGTTGTGTATAATTCAATACAGGACATCACTAGCAAGATCCACATCTTGAAGGCGACCCGCCGCGACCTCACAACACTTACTGTGGCGCCACTTGGTACCAGTTAACAGTTATTTGGACTACATACAAACACAGAGAAGGACGAAGATTTTGCTACATCATATATTTGCTGAAGCATTGAAGAAATTGCGGAAGCATCTCGAAAACTGTTTGCGCATTCCGGACCGCTGCATAACAATAAATTGAAGTTTGCTAATAGTTGTAAATTGGAGCGTGAAATTTGCTCCATTTAAGGTTATTCGTAGTATCTTAATGAAAAGTTGAAGGCTGAAACTGTAACATTATATTTATAAAGAATATTTTTTAAGTTCACTAGGGCATCGGAAAGTTTCCATAAAGATACAAGTTACAATCATGACCACGCATAATTATTATGATCTTGTTAGATATTATACAAAATGAATGGATGCATCTTTAGGTATAAAAGTGGTTCACGATCCTGGATAAGTGATGAAGCAATCACAGCCAGCCAACACAGCAACAGTATACCTACTTAGATATCACGATCAAACAAACTGAAAACTTTAAGAAACTTTCATTTATGACGCCTCAGATTACAGAACAAAACTTTTTGTTCGGTAATCTAAGCATGCTTCCGAGACCTAACGCTCAAAAATGCATAATCCCCACTCCAGAAATATTAAAAAAAAACATTGAAATACTCGCTACGAGTAAAGGAAATACTAAATGTAACTAACACGGGGAAAGCAAACCGAGGCAAGGTGCTAAAACAACCAGTCCGTTTGCTACTAACCGGCCGTCGACGCTAAGCCAACACACACCTCAGCTGCCGAGGTTAATTTAATGCAAACTTTGATGGAAAATCAATAAACTTGTATTTTATGCCTTGTAATCAGGCGTTAAAACTTGCTAGCTAGGTTTACGATGGACCTGTAACTTCAAAAACAATACTCTCACTGCTCACTACCCTCATTATGGCCTTACTTCAATTTTTTACGTCTCGTCAGTCTCTGCATGGATAAATGTAGAGTTGTCCAAAATGGTTAATGTCTTAGGATTATTATTTTGTTAATTTCTAATTGTAACGATGTCAACACAACATGACAAGTTATTAACTGCCAAAATAATTCACAATTTGCATTAAATAATTTAGTGGTGTTCTGCTGTACGACATAGACTCATAGAGTGTAGTGAAGTAACCTAGGTACCTCCCATCCTATAAACGTCTCTAACCTTCAAACTTTGAACCGGAAAATGTTAAAATTAATACACAAGTAACACAAGACAAGTAAATACCTACACTAGGTACATTACGCGTAGGTTTATCAAACAAATATGGTTAGTCACAAGTAGAGACGATTTTTGCCAACTCTCGCATGTTTGGCTGTGTTTGTAGGAAGAGAGATTTGTCTGTTTAACCACAAGTGAAATTTTCAACAAAATTTGGATAAAACAGGTAATATTCCGTAATAATCGTGTCTTTCTATTCCATTACATGTTGTCAGAATTTATAATTGAGCAGCAAATCAAATAGAAAATAATTATTACTCACGGAAGTTTGCATCAGACATTATTATAGGTATCATCATAATACTCGTGTAGATTTCATAGGTTCTCTTTTGGTCTTGAGGTCTGGGAAGACATCATATTTTTGAAAGATAACGGGAGATTGAGAGCTCTTATAAATGCCTTTTTTCAATTTAAATAATAATAATTATTATTATTAGCTTTGCGGAACTAAGATTATTATGTATTATTTTCTTCCTTATACCTGTTTTTGAATTTTTATCATGCTGTGTACTTACACATATTTTGGAACATTGTCAAATTCAACATTTTATATAAGTACCACCTACTTCTATGTATACTGATAGTGTTCTATTTTGTGTGCTTGGATTAATAAATAAATAAATGTCCTATTGAATAGCTGAATCCCAGAACTTTTGCGTTGCAGTTAAACATCTATTGTCTGACTGTAAGCTGCTGAAAAATCGTCCAACTGTGATACGAAGTAAAGCAATTAGTTGTATCATTCTATGAAATATTATATGGTAAGTTAGTGAATAAAGTTATATGGTAATATTCATGAAGCAGCAGTTTCGCTTATGTATCTAGCTGTCAAACATGTTAGGCGCAAGAACGTAACACACAAGTGAAATCTCACGTGCTTATCATTTAAATAATCTTGATAGTGGTACAGGTCAGATGGTTATCACACAGGTAGTTCTGTGGATGAAAGGCACTGATGATTCCTTTTGAAATCAATTATGATTTGATGTGAATGAAGTCTATCTGGCCAGTGATTTGTAAGGAGTTCGTTGGGATATCTTCAGGAAAGCCTGTTAGAATGGGCGATGATTTTCACAAAATACTGGCAGCAGCTGAATGAACAGTAGTATAAGCTTGCAGTAACTCGCATATCTAATTACTTAACAGTCATTATGTGGACGCCTGACAATGAACATGCACGGCCAAGACACCACTCTTACAACTCTATACAGTGGCTTGCTATTGGTAAGATAAATGTTCCAACACAGAAGATAATAATAACGTCGATTTAGGAAAGGCTTACAATTAAACCTGTAATAACAGCAAAAGACCTAATAGAGTTATTAGCGAAATAATAGGAAGCGATGCATCTTCTAATCAAATAGACAGCACAATGGGCATTACGTTACTACGCAGCTATGTTGGAAAGTTCAAAAGAAAAATGTTCCCAGCCTCGTGACAAATAAAATGTTATCTCATTTTGGATAATACCCGCAAAACAATGAAAGTGTCTTACGCAATTCGACTTCAAAATCTGAGAACGGGAGATAGAAACCACGTACATTAGCCACTAAGCGGTTACTAAATTAACCAAGTACATTTTAGATTCTAATAACTATGTTAACAGTGTTCTTAGTGTAAACGTGAATCGTTTTAGGCAATTAATTTTATCAGCGTTACAGGAAATCCTATTTTTAAAAGCAGACAAAGTCAGCGATTGTTATTAGATGTTCGTGTCGGTTGATGCAACATAATGAATGTTGTCTGCACAAAGAGCTCTCTGTTAAGTCGTCTAATAAAGTCAATTGGGTTTATTACTGTTGCTAATAATAACTTAAAGCGAGCTGCAATAATCGGCCATTCACAAACGGCTAAATACATGGATTTGCTAATAAAGAATTGAAGACATGCTGGTAATGCAATCGATCAATCAGCTAAAGCGTGAACCGACAATGATCATAGTTATGTAATGCAACATTCTTGAGCATAGCCTTATTTGGAGAAGAAATTAATTTCCGAGCGAGTTACATGCATATAACGAGAAGTAGGAGATGATTGATGGGGACTTTACGAACCGGCGACGGTGTAGTGTAGCCTCTAATCTGAGAGCGTGGCGCAGTAATTTATGGATCCACCCATAAACACGCAAAAAGTTTGAATAAATTGCTCCCAACAGTTAGCAATAATTATCATATGACCACATAAATACATAAAATAGGGTGGCAAGCAATCAATAAAAGAGGCTCGATAATAATACGGCGGCAGGCACACAAAATGGGATGAATGACAAAGTTTATTTACTTCTATTGAAGGATGTTTTACATAGTAGTTACAAAAAAACTGAATAATGGAAAGCCATTGAAGCTCGCGCTGAAAGAGAATGCGGGCGGGCCGGATGATGAAGATAAAACTTTGCAAACCTGCCCAAATAAATCTTCATAAAGCCAAAGGCTATACGGTAACTGGTCAAGTGGAAGTCGTGCCTCGCGCATTCAGAGTTCCGTACATCTCTACTTTATATACCATGTTTCAATAGCCATCAATAATACCGACCCGTTTAAACAGCAAAATTCAGTTACATATTTGAAAAAAGAAAATTTAAAACATTAAAAAAATATTTAAATTTTACAAGGCAACCGGCACGCCTACTATTATATTAATTTAAATAAATGTACCTACTATTTAGGACCTGAAAAGTAACGTTAGGCACATACATCTTGGGCGGGTCTGGGTTTATCCGTCACTGACGCGTAAACCCGGGCCCTCCGTACCCATCCCGCGATGGGTGCGGAGGCGTCGGTCTTGAGGGAGAGCGCAAGTCGTGATGATCCTCAAGGCAAGTCCAGGGTAATCCTTCACGTGGTTGCTGCCTGTTATTGGTCTGGTCCCCTCTGGAACAGACGTAACTAAAACCCTGGGCGCCGCGGTAGCCGGGGTGAAGATTGTCGCAAAGCTTGCTTTGCGGCGGTCTTCACACCGGATCATTATGTATTGATATGTATGTTTATTTATTACTCTATGTATCTATTGATCATCTTCATCTTCATCCTTTCCATTACCATCTCATCCCCACGTATTTTTCTTCCTCTTTCTTTTCATTTTTCCGTCTATTTTCATGTATCATTCATTTCTTGTGTTTGCATTTGTGTCTTTTAACTCTTCTTATTTCAGATATCTTCTTCTCCCATGGAGGGGGGGCCCGGGCGCTTGGCGCAGGCTCGAGGAGGTGGGGTCGTGGCGCGCGGCGCCGACTCGAGGAGGTGGGGCCCGGGCGCTTTGGCGCAGGCTCGAGGAGGGGGGGCCCGAGCACAGTCGTGCGGGCTCGAGGAGGTGGGGTCGTGGTGCGCGGCGCCGACTCGAGGAGGGGGTCCGCTCCCGGACAGCTGCCATACGGTGGATCGTGGTTGGGTTCGGGAGTCGGACGTGGAGGGGGGGCCCGGGCGCTTGGCGCAGGCTCGAGGAGGGGGGGTCCGAGCACAGTCGTGCGGACTCGAGGAGGTGAGGGGAAGGCACAAGCCGACCCGAGGCGGAGTCCGCTCCCGGACAACTGCCATACGGTGGATCGTGGTCAGGTTCGGGAGCTGGACGTCGATGGGGGGGGCCCGGGCGCTTCGGCGCTTAGGCCCGAGGAGGTGGGGGGGGGGGGGGCGCGCTGTATGTTCCAGTGCGTCTCTCCGCGGAGGCGGGTTTGCCCTCGGGCGAACGAGGCTAGGGCGGGGTTGCGGAGAAATGCGACAGCGGTCCCGCGACCCTGCTCGCATGGCCAGCAGGAGAGAACATCCCGGGGTTTTAGTGGGTATACCCGTCCTCTTCAAGGGCGGGGGAGTCCCACATAACCACCCCGCCCGCCTCCCCTTCGGGGGGGAGGGGCGGGGTGGTATGCGTAAAGCATTTCCCCGGGTCAAAAAAAAAAAAAAAGGCACATACATCTTATTTCATTTGGGAGGTACAGTATTGCTACAGCAATAGGGTTCCGTTTGGCCCCTACGGACATAGAACCCTAAATTGCATAAGAGCATTTACAATGAAAGTATTTAAGTAAGTACCTATAAATACAGCGGCTATGAATGAAGCCGTAGATTTAAACAATGATAAAACAAAAATGTTGCATCGTTTACGAACCATCAATCAAATTGGTGAAAGCATTGACACGTGTTTTTTGATTCGGAGATAAGTAACTTCCACCTCACAATCAGATGAGAACCTTGTGATATTTTCACACGAATCGGTTAATCATGGATAGTTTTGTTCATCACACTTGAACAGGGGTCACAGAGAATACAATACAAATATGCCGTGGATATCCAATCGATGATCACACAATTGATTGAATGTCAATTCTCCTACATATCTATACTATTTGTTAAATTGTTTGCTGTGTTTTCCATAGAAGCACAGTATAAAGAAGTTAGGCTGTGTTGTAAAAGTCAATATTATCTGCCATAAGAAAGGTACCTTTTAAATATCAGGTCCACTGATTGTGTTGTTTCATAAACTACATTTTACGATGTCGATCAGTTGACATTTTGAGCTGTTTGACCACATTTGTGGGTAAAGACCTTGTGGATGATATACATATTCATTAATGTTTGTAGATGCATCGTTGCGTTATTCGTTTCCTCATATTATGTTGGGGTCAGTATTAATTAATTTACGTATATCGTTTTGTGACATTCATAATTTGTATTTTAATATTATTGGATCTTGGCCATGTCAATAGATAAGGTAGGTGAAGTACTTACCTCCTTACTTATTTTAACTGAAAAATTGTATTGAGTCTGAAACAGGTAGGTAAGTATAGGTAGGTACTTAATAACTTATATATTGTGTATGTGTAAAACCACACTATTTTCTATTTTGTTTTTAAACTTGACGATTTCGATATCTATATACTTAACCAATACTTATGGATACGTACCACGTTACATTGCATAGAATAGATAAACAACCCCTAAACACCATAATGGGCCTGAACCTTAGGGGTACAAAAAAGAAATCTCCCTTGTCTGAGAACAAAATCAATCCGAAGATTCGCGCAAGCTGGGAAATTTGACTTAACCACACCCTCAAAAGGGCATATTACGCTCGAACATCAATAGGAAGAAAAAATATACCTCAGAGACAAAAAAAATACAACGCACCCAGACTTAATCAGAACGGCATTTTTCCTTGCGTTCACAAGTCTCCGAGTGAGTCATTCAGTAACGGGAAGCCAGTGCTGAGGATGGTGGTTTATTTTTGTAAGCTGGTTCGTGGCACAGCTTGGCACGACTACGATACTGGGTGGCTGCGATGCGAACCAAGTATTATTTACCTAAGCTCTTTGACGATATCGATAAAGTTATTCTTAGTAGGTATATCTTAGAATAACAGGCTTATAACTACCTACACATGAGATGAGTTAGATTATAAATACGTTAATGATATAGATACAAAAGGTAGGTACATCTATTAACTATACCTAATGTTTGAATAATGATGGAGAAAATGGGATCATACTAAAAATTAACTATTAATGACCCGTCTATTACAGATGTAGCTCACACGGTAATGGAAGTAAACATAATCCTCAATGTATTCAAAGAATTGTCTCCATCACTATCACTGCTGAACATCGAAGCAATTCAAACAATAAATGCAAAGCGCTCTACGATGAGCTAATACGTTTGCTTTGCCAAACACAAGGCAAATTGGATTTGGTATTATGACTTCATTGTGTGCTCTGCAGACCGTCTTCGCAAGATGATAAGAAGGGTACTTAAAAAGGTGTAGATAACGGAATTCGCGGAATCCTCAATAGTCTTGTAAGATTTCAAGGAGCAAATATTATGCAACAATGCTTTCACTATTCCGAGCGACCCTTACCGGCTTCGCCTTTTACCGAAGCTGTCAGAGGCGTTGGAAAAAAAATCGAAAGTGGTCGATTACGGACGGCAACCGATACTGGAAAGGCGTTAATTAATACTAGTAATTCAAACCCGGCTCTATCGCATGTGAGCATCGTTCGATGTTTGCGATGCGCGACGTGGGACGAATCACAACGAGCCTTCGAAATGAGAATGTCCTTGCGCGAGCATCGAAAGCTAATACTAAAGTTTGTTTTGTAAGACGAGGTTCGTAACCGTGGATGCCCTGCGCATACCGTATTCGGTTTACATCTAAGGATACTTAGGTATCGCATTGACGACGGCTGTTGCGTGATAATTCGATGTTTTCCTCACCTCGATTCCTGCGCTACCTCGTTAAGCTTCGTACGTGGGATTCGGTATGTCATACGGCGCACAGTCTGGTGATATATGACACGGATTTAGCAATTAACTGTCACTAAACTGAGCCTCCAACCATTCGTACAGAAGTGAAGTTTCGCAGTTCCGTAACTTCAGAAATATGATGTTTATTTACAAATGCGTTGACCAACCTCTAGGGGGCCGGGTGTTTGACCTTATAATGTTTTTCGCGAGCACGTTCCTTGGCGACATAAAACGGTCACCTGTGCATTTAGGCGTTGGGGCCTCACAAAATATAAGGTAGCGCTGTGCGATGCTTTGATTGATTATATTGCATTTAATACCATACATTGAAATGATAGGTTTGATTACAGGCTTTGGATGAGTTATTAAATCATTGGTTTTTCGGATACAAACAGTATTGAAGATAAGGATGGAGGTGGTGATGGCGGTGGTAAGAAATTCAGAAGCAATACAATAATTACAAACAAAACAACAGTGAACAGTTAAAGGTGTAAGCTCTTACTTGTTAATCATTCCGGTTCTACAAACTATTATTCCACTCACAGAAAACTTTCTTGCATATTTGTAAAGATGAAGGGAACGTGACATGTAACTGCATATTTGCACAGAATGAGCAATTCACGCTGCAAAATAATGGTATGCGTTTTGTGCTCCATTATATAAATCTTATATTCAATGCGAGGAAGCTTCTATCATTTATAAATACCTCTTGGTTGTCTCCAGCATCGTCTATTTCAAATCTATTTTAAAGCATGTTAAGTTCGATATGAAGCAAAACTACCATGCTAACAAACGCGGTGTAAGTATTACTTATACAAGTATTGTATTTTGCAAGAAAGGTAAGGCACGCGATACGCAACAGACATCCGGCGCGCGTGCAATTTGCCGCTTCATCGAACCCGCCGATAGCCGTCGGATATAAGCATGCCAAGAGTGGGCTCTTGAAGAACTTTGATGTCTGTTAGATGCTTCGATCCGTACCGATATTATGCGCTAATGTTATATTTTCCACGCGTGCGGTTTCTAGTCGTATCTATCTACTTACGGATCAAATGTACCAGGACTCCCAAGTTATTCTTGTTCGCGTCCATGTTGGCGCGACAGTTTTTTGAACGGGCGTATCGTGGATCTTGTTAATTGGGTAATACTATGGTATTGGTACCTAATATTATGGGCAAGCAGTATTGCGGAATACTCGTAACAGCAGCAGCGGCTGCAGCTGGTTAGCATTGTTATTTTATAAAAAAATAGATTTCTTTCTTTTGATAATTACCTCTTCTATTCTTGAGTAGAGTTATCTCTGTACCTTCATATACGAAGATAATCTGCATAAAATATGGCTTGTCTTATACGTATGGATAACATTCTAGCCAAATACTTGAACGATAAAAATATTACGTGATAAGCATTTGGAGAATGACATCTATCTAACTACTCATTAGAATGCAAATCAAGAGAGAGTAGTACGCTCGATTTTTAATTAGCAATAGTTTATGTCCAGATATTCACATCATCTTACATCTTGACAAAATAAATAAACTAAAGGCATTTATATTATTACGAGTATATAAGGCAGAAGTTGTCAAAATATTAATGTCCTATTATAAGAAAAGCGGCTCTGCGTTGTACTTATGACATGTTCATGTTCGCAAGTAAGATTTCAATTATTTTATAATAGATTATGTTCGTATCGTTATATTCTTGGAAAGTTGATAAAGCGCTGAATAAGCATATATTATAATGTTCTGAATAATCAGGTTCCCACAGGATACTGTGCAGATACTGAGTTTGATAAACACGGAAACTGAAAGCTCTATTTATAACAGCCAACGAGCATTTAGACAAAAAATGTATATGAAAATGAATAAACGAGGAACTTAATAAATACTACACAAGTGTAAAATGGAGGCTACGATATGACTATATTCTATCTGAGCTAACTTGAGAGAAGACGTGACTTTTATCAGTAGAACCATAAAACTTTATGATGATGATAATGCAAAAAGCCAAATGACGTCTGAAAATGATCCAAGCGATTCCAAAGAGGATTCCAAGCACATCAGATATTTACCTGGGCATATCTGAGATAGTCTAATTAATATACAAGCTGTTTGGAACCGTTCCAAATGGGATCCTTTAGATTCCTTTCATAATAGGTTGGTAAGCTGTCTCCGCTATTATTACCTATCTCCTATCTACCTATCTCCAAATAAGCGTCAATAATTATTTTTGCCTTTACCAAAGTAATGATCGTAACTGTTTATTTTCGATTCTAATATTTATTCTTCCTCCATTTTCTGAACAGAGACCGGAAGAGCCATGATATGATCTAAACCAATTGGGCCAAGGATCCCAGTTTATTTGCACGCACCATTGCTACTGTAAAGCAATTTTTGGTAATTAACATACTTTTGATGATGGTGTCGATTGTTGAACTAATTAGTGGTGTGTGTGTGTTATGATTTACTAGTGTAAGTAGGGTAGATAAAAGTAGATAAGATCTAGATAAGTATACAATTGTATAGTAAGTATATTATAAGAAACTAGTTGCGCCCCGCGGTTTCACCCGCGTTTGGATAATATACGATAATATATCTTTATGAATTGTAGCCTATGTGTTATTCTGATATGTAAGCTATATTGTTGCGAAGTTTCGTCAAAATCCATTCAGTAGTTTTTACGTGAAAGAGTAACAAACATCCATCCATACAGACAAACTTTCGCGTTTATAATATTAGTAGGATGGTTATATTGATAAAAACTCGTTATTACACAGTAATGATGCGGCGCGAGAAACGACATTCAATTCTTTGTAAATAAGTAGAAACAAAATGATCTTTCTGACTGAAAATGTGCTACCTAATTTCAAACGAACGGAGCAAATTGAAAATACCTCAAAATACCAATACTAAGAAACAAAAAGTAAGTACAAAGGGTTTTGAGGGCGCTGACGCTGTATCGAGGGCATTGTCAGCTGGTGCCGGTAATGTTGCAAAAAGTTATAAGACAATAGACGCAGATAATGTTGTTGACTCGACAGTGAGGTCATTGTCACTCGCAGCCGACCATGAAGCATCACGATCTAAACTCCAACTAAATTATAAAATAATAGTACCTACCTGTACTTAGTTACCTACATTCAATAAATATTGCGATGAAAATGACTGAAGAATTTGCGATTTCATTCATTGTTAAAAAAACAAATTAAAGGAGTTTTGAGTTCAGTAGGTGCAATTTTGCTACAGTTTAAAAGCTAAATATACTAATTGGGAATTGTAGATTCATTACGTACGCAAATCACTCCAAATGCTAGTTTAATAATCTGAATTATCATAATGGGGACGAACGGATATAGTAATTCCGTTCACCATAAATTGTTATTATAAAAGCGAAAATAACTGGCCTCAAAATTAATTTTAATATAGTGTAATGTGTAATGGTAATAGACAATAATACCAGACCTAAGCAGCATACCTTAATTTAATTTTGGCCCGTTCATAATCTATTAGGAAAATCGATAACTAACTTAGTGCTTTCTCAGTCGAGTTGGCTATTCCATTTCTTATTTCCTCCCGGATCTATGAGTCATTTAGTTTGCTTCAAGCGTATTTTACGCACATCCGATATTTTCACATCCCGATGCGCCGCCAGTATGCGATGATGATAGCCTATCTTAGTGTTCTCTGCAATTTCCTTTAGATATCTAGTTTTTTCCTCCTTCCATTATAACTGCCGGTTGCAGTTCGTTGCACTTTAACTTCGATGATCAGTTAATCGGCTGTTAAACTTCACCAGATATTGTAATTAGGATAACGGGAGTTCAAATCGGTAGTTTAGATAAAAAGCGTGAATGTGACGTTTTCAATTTTACGCCTTGTTCAGTTGGAGAAAATCTTTGAAGAGAAATCAATTTCACAGTGAGCAAAGCGAGCCAAAATTGTAACCGTTGTGTGTTTTCTGATAATAGATTCTAAAATACAATAATTGGCTACAAGAATAGTGGCGTCCTAATGGCCTAGCTTTTGAAAGCAATTTAAAATCCGTTAGGAACCAACTATCAAGCTATAATCTAGGTTTTGGAGTGGGGTTGTTTTGTTTTATTATACCTAACCGTGGCGTATGATTAAAGTGTCCTGAGACGAAAGATCTCCCCTCCTTCCTGTCTTGGCGTTATAGAGCTTATAGTCCAAACCCCAGTGTGATCCTAGGGAAACCTCTGTGTATTAAGAAATTTTAATTAGGAACTGGCAAGCGAAACGGGCTGCCGAACAGCCTGATGTGTTCAAACCTTCTGCATATCTGCTTACGTACCAAATTCAACGTGAAGGAGCGGCGAGAAGCGAGAGGGTCGTTAACTGCACAATCGAATGCACTACGTATATAGGTACGCCTCTCTTTAGAATTGCAAATACAAAGTGAAGGAAGGAGTGACGGGCACGCAGTAGACAATCGCTCACTTCGCTCAGCCATCGCAAATCTGCCCGGAATGCGCCGTGACCGCACCGCACATAATGCCTGTCGCAAAATGTCGGAAGCTGACCATTCGACATGGACCGTTCGATTTAATGGATTGAGAAACGTTTACCTATACCTTCAAGATATTCATTGTAAAATAAAAAGTTATGACCGATTGGCTTACGAAAGGAAACCTAACTGACTGACGTCGAAACTTTCTTATGACTCTTGAAGGGAAAGTATGCTGAAACTAAGGGGTATGTTGTCCCTATGTTTTGGATTGATGCGCGGGCACTGTTCGGTCTTCGATACTAGAATTATGTATGCCCTCCTAATACTTACGTGTTTTTTTACTGATGGGCGTAGGTAGGCATCTTTGTGGATAAGTTAGTGTTACAACTTAGTTCAGACGAGCAAATCAAAATCTTGTAAGGGTCGGTCTACTTTCAATCTATTAACATTTTACGAGTAAATTAACCTTGGATATCGTAAAGGACGGTCAATTCGTTATCAAAAGATAAAATCTTTCCCGATTATCAACCAAATATTTTTTATGCAAATTATTAAAATGTATGATGCACACACCTCATAGATACACAGGTTTGGTTGGCAACATGAATGGCATTCACATTTCTATTCAAGTACCTACCTAACACTTTGTAGAAAAGTGTAACAGGTACTGAATACCTAGGCACCACTAAAGTAAAATAACAAAATACCAAGTCGTAGGAACTGTCATTGGTGCTAATAGCGCAACTCAACGAATACTAATAGTAAAAGCTAATATAAAAATGTAAGATCTCGTTTTCGCCCATTTGGTTTGTTTCTCGAGTGAACGAAATGGCATGTAGCCCAAAAAACGTCTAGCGCATGGACATAATATGACTGCGAGCTAATTCTGTTACCACCACGTCAGAAACTCAAACAAAACCTTATTTTAGGAGGCAATGGTTCACGCACATGGACAACAAAAAAAAGATAAAGCCCCAGCCTCAAATCAAAGTAACCGACATCTAATCCAAACCCGAGCAAGGTCGGATGTTGCACAATGAGGAGCGAGGCCGCTTTCCCATTGTCTCACCTTGGCTGCGTCTGCGTCGATGCTGGCATGTATGGTGTGATAACACCCGCCTATCATTAGAACACCTATGCAGTTGCTATAAATGATACTTCGCTATCCGATTTCTTTCGTCATTGAGCGCAGAAGGAATGGTATTTAGACTTGGCTCACTGATGCTTTAGTATGTTACTGTCTCATAGCTTTTCGAAAACATGCAAGTGTTCTTAAACTTTCGCGAACTGAATACATGTTAATTAGTATTTAAACGGGTCTAATTCGCGCACAAACTAATATCAAAATATATAATTTTGACATACTCTTCTCTATAATTTTGAGTCTTCTCGTGACCACGGCCGATGTAACTCGGTCGAAACGTCGAGGTATGTCAAAATTATATATTTTGATATTAGTTTGTGCGCGAATTAGACCCGTTTAAATACTAATTAACATGCAAGTGTTGATGGCCAATCATGGCTAACGGCCGTACTTATATAGTTTTAGCCGACGATGTAAACGTCCGTAAAGGTTTGCTCGTGTTGTTTCTCAAAAAACACATATATACTCGTAAGTACTTTCCTAGTCAGGTCCATAAGAAAAATACTATTAGGTAGGGTATATACTGAAGTTATAAGTACTTACCTATTTACTGTGTTAGAGGTACTTACCTGCAGTAATTTTGTAGCTAGGTACTTATACTTATAACTTATACTGTATAATGAATACAAATTAATACCTCACCTACAATAAAATTAAAAAAATAAAGTGGTCTACTCTGAAATATTTATACATATATAACACCTACTTATATTATTATTAAATGAATTTCAATAGAACATAGCAACAACTTGAAAGAGCCAAGTCCTCGTGAGATAACTATCATAGAAAAAAATCAATGCCCATGAAATTATAGCATTCCTGGCAGATACAACCGGTTGGCTCGATGACTCACTATACTGTGTGCCAGAGACAGATAAATAAATAGAGGAGTAAAGTCGTAGAGCAACTTGGCCACAGGTGAAATATTATAGGTAACATTTTCCATTCACTAGTGACAGTGAGTGACTCACTTATCTCATATTGGAAGGAAAAAGTGTTATATTTGCAGAAATAAGTAGGTACCTACCTAAATGATTTGATTTCAAAGTTAGTAGATACTTAGGTATTTAGTTTGCAATGAAATACAGAATAAGTATTGAAACAAAAGCATAACATATTCTAGTTGAGCTTGTTTCCCATCTTTGAGCATATTGCCAATTAACACCAAGTGAGAAAGCTTGTGAGCAACAACCTTAGAACACTGAGTTTTACTTCGACCCAATACATCAATGACATATTGTTGTACGGTAAAGGTAGGTACGGTAAACGCTTATGTTACATGCAGTTGTTCATCGCTCCATGCTTCAGGGACATATTAAGCAGTTGGTCCAGTGTAATTGACAGTAGTAACGGTAGAGCCACATCAAAGGCCCTCGAGTTGCCCATTAAACTCTGACTCCAAAGAACAGAATGAATGTCAAATGTTAACAAAATAAACTAAATGTTTGTTCATTTCACTCAGTTTCGTGAACAGTTATGTGAGGAGCAAGACAGGAGCTCGGGCAAGAACAGAATTACAACAGTGAACAGTGACTACAAAAATCTTAATGGTATACTTACCATATTGTCTCATTGTGTTGATTTTGCATTGAAAAATAATAGCATAGGTACAATTAATTTCATAAAACAATCAACTTGGCGTCCTGGAATACCCACACTACAATGATCTATTTTCTTCACTCTCGCCGATGACAAATCAATAATTCTTGAAACTTACATTAAGTAGGTAGGTCACTATAATGAATATTTAATATTTATGTGGGTAAAATTCTCTTCGCCGTTTGAACTTTTTTCGAAGTTTGCCAGTTGCGTTTGATGCGTTTCTCAGTTATTCTTTTATTTTTTTCAAAGAATTATTTAGGTCAATAACCATTAGTACCTATGTACCTATGTGCCAGTAAATATACCTAGTAAATTATAACGTAGAAAGGTATAAACACATAAAACACTTGAGTTCAATAACATTAAAGTAGGTATCTTACCTTATTCCCATCGATGTCTACAGAAAAAGCCTATTGTCGTTGAAATAATAATTATTATTGCCCACATGGTTCACTTGACACGATAGGTCGATTGTATTTAATTGAATTAACCTCAAGGAATATAGTTTCAAACACAACTTTTGTTGAGAGAAAAAAAAATAAACAAACAAACAAAACAGCTGGCTGACGGCTGCCATTGACTGAGGCGTGGGGCAGGGGCGAGGGGTGTCTGGGTGGGTGGGTCACTGACAGACAACTTTTTTTAGTTATGGCTTCGCACGGTTTGTGCATATAGCCAGTGTCAAGTATTTTAGTATTTTCAAGTATTTCTTAATTTCACAACAAAGCCACAGCAATATAGCAATCGTGGTCAAGTAGTCAAGTCAATTATTTACATCGTCAAAGTCAGTAAAGTAGTGGATGCTTTACTGAAACTTCCTGGGAGTTATGGAAAAAATGCGAAATGACACGTTTTTTGAGTTTATATCATTCGCCTACACTCGTGCACGTTAACGAACACTTAAGTATTAATATTTCACCAATATTACACATTAACACTCGAAGAAACACAAGTTTGAGAAAATAATACAAAACCAACAACGTTTCACTATCGGATTCCCGCCAAAACTCCGACGACAGACAACTTGATTTTACTTTGATAATTATCTTGACAACAGTAACACTGACCGTGACCGTGACATTTTTGAATTATTGATTGGAAAATTATAGAGCGTGGTAGAAAAATCCGTAAAAGAAGTATAAATAAAATAAATGATTGACATTATAATAATCACCCGTTCACGGTTCACCAAAGTTACCTACTGGCTAAATGCACAAACCGTGCGAATCCAAAACTAAAACAAAAATCAACTTTATTTTCTGCGCGAACGACGATTCACGACGCGCCTTATGGGCATTTTCATTTTTTTTGTACCCTCCATTTTTAGGGTGTCCCACTTATTTAACATTGACGCAAGTGGGTAGGTGAAAAAAAGCGCGGGAAACGTAAAACTTGGCGGGCGCGTAAAATTTTTCTAATTTATTTTTTAGCTTATATAGTGGTCAAAGAGAGTGGAGAGTGTAAATTTGTAAATAATAGTAGTTTATTTTCTATTTATTATATTTATATAAGTGTAAATAACTTTCGGTAAGTCCTTCTGGTTTTTTTTTTCGGGATGGAGGAGCCCCCTGATCCGGGGGGCTCGGTTGCTCCAGCAGCGGCATGTTTTGTCACTATAATGTCCAACGAGTCAGGCATGGAGACTGATGGCTCCTGGAAGTCCGTTCCTGGTCGTCCAGTTAAACGTAGCCGTACGAGTAAGTTATGCAAGCACTGCAATAAGCGCAGGCGGAGGCGCAATTCAACTTCCGAGCCCAAAAGTACGGATTGCACCTGCGACTCTATCGTTACAATAAATGAAAAAGCTACTACACCAATTATTAGTAATAAAAGTAACCCAATCTCAGACTTGACTCCCAAAAAAGACAATATTGAATTAATGACCAATAAACCCAGTGATATCACTGAGCCACGTGCTACAATAGGTAGAACTATGTATGAACCCACGGATGTAGCTCCCTTCATTGTTCATGTCCAGAGAGAGCAGACTAGCCCAGACGACAATGTTACCCTGCACCCTATCGCCTTTGGAAAATTCCTCCAAAAACAATATTTTAGCAACATTGTAAATGGCAGCTTAAAAAGAATAGGACGAAACAGAATTTCCCTAGCCTTTACTAATTTTGACAATGCTAATGCCTTCTTGAGCCATGAAAGTCTTATTAAAAACAAGTTAAAAGCGTTCATACCCACTTTTAACATTATTCGTATGGGCCTCGTACGAGGAGTGCCAGCTGAATGGTCCCCTGAAGAGGTAGCTGAAAATATATCCGTACCTATAGGCTGTGGAAAGATTTTAAAGATTAGACGATTAAACTACAAAACAACAGAAAGGGGAACCCCTACATGGAAACCTTCACAGACAGTTGTTGTCACATTTGATGGTCAGGTATTACCTAAAAGAATATTTATGTGCTATAATTCATTACCAGTTGAACTTTACACATACCCAACTATCCAATGTTACAGTTGTTGCCGCTTTGGCCATACCAAAGTACAGTGTAGGTCCAAGCCTCGTTGCTATAAGTGTGGTCAAGACCACACTGCTGACAGCTGTAACATTGAAGAAGACAGTGCATCGTGTTGCCTTTGCTCTGGGTCTCATTTTGCTACTAGCAAATGCTGCCCAGAATTTGATAGACAAAAACGTATAAAGCAATCCATGGCCGAGTGTTGCATATCATATTTAGAAGCATCCAAAGTCCATCCCCCTATTTCAAAGTCATATGCAGAAGTTATTACCAGCAGCCGACCAACCCCTTCAATAGCCCGCCCCAATATGCCCCCTCCATCCTCAAACAATGTTTCATACAAAAAACATGTGTTAGTAAGGAAACATTCCCCAGGTCAGTCCCCAAAGGGATATGACCGTGCAGCTCATACAGAACTAATAAAAGAATATGATATGCCACATCCAGCTAATGGATGTGCTTTAACATCCATTTCCTCTAATAATGAGGAACAGTCCTTGACTGAACTCATTATGAGTTTAATTAATACTCTTTCTCAGTCCACCATCATCAAACCGAACAACGCAGCCCCCATGATCGAAATATTGAAAAAAATTATCCAAATCCATAATGGATTTACACCATCAAATGGTGACCAACTGTAATCACGCTTCGGCGGTTCCACTGCGCCACCCACATGTGGTGGTGCAGTGGAACTGCCGAAGTGTGGTTAGTAAAAAGTCTGAAGTTAGTCATTTAATCAATAAATATGAACCATCTGTAATTGCTTTGGCAGAGACTTGGCTTAGGCCTGGCTCTGTCTTTAAAGTAAGTGGTTATTCCTGTCTTCGTGAAGATAGAAGTGATGGGTATGGCGGAGCTGCCCTACTCATCAAAAAAAATTTGTATATAAAACCTTTCCTTCTTCCGCAACATACTGAATTTTCTATTGTTGCAGCTTTTATTGTTGATATCTGTATTGTATCTATATATATTCCATATCCTTCACCACAAATATTTCAGGAATTAAATAACATTATAAATTTACTGCCAAAACCATTCTTAATATTGGGTGATTTTAATACTCAGCACAGATCGTGGGGTAGTTCTATATCCAGTTCAAATGGGGAAGAACTAATACAGTTGTTAGATCAACACAATCTTTGTATATTAAACACAGGGGTACCAACACGTCGCACAGGTCCTACTGAAAACCTCAGTGCCATTGACCTTTCTATTATCACTTCAACCCTAGCATCTTCAATTTCTTGGCAAACCCTCTCTTCCACTTTTGGTAGCGATCATTATCCAATCCTTATAACCTTCCCTGGTAAGAAACATAAAAGCCAGCCTTCTAAACCTCGTATGAAATATAGAATAATCTCAGAAAATTGGGTTCAGTACAGGGATCATGTTGAAAATAATCTTCAACTTTTACCTGACACTATGACTTGTGATAATCAGCAATGTTCTACAGCACTGACTAAATTAATGTTAGAAGCAGCTGATTTCTCTTTTCCTATCAAAAATTCTTCTAATGGAAAACCACCTTCTCCACCATGGTGGGACAGTGAATGTACAGATGCAATCAAAAAGAGGAAAGAGGCCGAGTTAAATTACAACACAAGTATGACTGATGAAAATTTCCATAATTTATTAGGTTTAATAGCTGACACTAAGAAATTGTTTAGAGAAAAAAGATTTTCATCATGGAGACAGTACTGCACCACAATTTCTCCAAGAACACCGTCCTCAGTGATGTGGACGAATATTAAGCGTTTCCGATTAGGCATTTCTGACACCAATTTCAGCACACTCCCGTCTTCCATGTCCAACGAGTTTTTGAATAACTTGGCCCCCTCTTTCGTTCCAGAACAAGAATTAACCAATCTGTTAAATAATCCACATCAGTTGTTAGGTAGCAGAAACGACTCCTTCCTGAATTCTCCTTTTACCCTCAGCGAGCTTCAAGGTGTTCTTTCTTCAGTCCAGGACTCAGCCCCTGGCGAAGATGGAATACCCTATTCCTTTTTCTCCAATCTTGGGGAAAATAGCTTGAAATATTATTTGAAGGTTATCAATTCCGTAATTTTGACAGGTGACGTCCCGTTGGCATGGAAGTCACAGATAGTGTTGCCTGTTTTAAAACCATACAAAAGTCCGTCGGTAGTTTCATCGTATCGTCCCATTGCTCTGTCTCCTGTGATTACAAAAATAACTGAACATCTAGTTAAAAACAGATTGGAATGGTTTCTAGAGAGCCGAAATTTACTTGCTGGTTCGCAATATGGATTCCGAAAATGTCATAGCACTTTAGATAGCATTGGCATATTAATATCAGATATAAGACTGGCGTTCTCAAATAAAAAATCTGTTGTAGCTGCGTTCTTGGACATAAAATCAGCTTATGATAATGTCAGTTTGCCGATTTTAAGAAAGAAACTACAATTATTACATTTCCCTTCACATATGACAAATTTTATACTAAATTTGATATCTGGACGTTTGATTAAATTGGACTCGTCAAGTAGGATACTTTGGAAGGGCCTCCCGCAAGGCTCTGTGCTCAGCCCAATCCTATACAATGTTTATACCTATGATCTAGAAAGAGCATTAAACGGAACATCTACTATTTTACAATATGCTGATGATATTGCCATTTATAGTTCACACAAATGCGTCAACACTGCTTGTTCATCACTAATAAATACCCTTAACAACCTCAAAATATGGCTGGACGATAATGGCCTAGAGCTGTCGGTGTCCAAGAGTTGTACACTTTTGTTCACTAGACAGCGTACGCCCCCACCTATAGTTGTACCATACAATGGAGTAGCCATTCCTGTCAAAACACATACTAAATTTTTAGGGCTCGTGCTAGATTCTAAGTTAACTGGGATACCGCATTGTGAATATATTGTTGACAAATGTGAACGCTCTCTTAATATCCTTAGGTGTCTGTCAGGCGTGTGGTGGGGCGCGCATCCCTTCTCTTTGAAGTTGGTGTACAATGCGCTGATGAGGAGCGTTCTTGAGTATGGAACCTTCTTGTTAGAGCCTTGTAGCGTGGCTGCGATGAAGAGATTGGATGCCGTCCAGGCAAAGGCTCTTCGGATCGTACTCGGTGCCATGAAAAGCAGTCCTATAAATGCTTTACAAGTGGAATGTGTTGAACCGCCTCTTCGACTGAGAAGACAGTTTCTCTCAGATCGTTTCTTTTACCGTATTCTACAATTTTCCAAACACCCACTTATTACAAAACTAGAGCAAATTTTAGAATTAATTGAATCTTCCTCTTATTGGGTCCATAAATCTGTACCTCATTTGATTATTAGCTACAATAAATTTAAAGCAATAACTGCCTCAACTCACCGTACGCCTAAACTCCCTCTCTTTGAAGCGGAGTATGATGCCTTAATCATCTCACCAAATATCCATCTCAATATAGGCATTGAAAAGGGTGATCCACACGCCAACACTTACTTCAATTCAATAATTGGCGAACGCTGGCATAATTGGCATCTTATTTTTTGTGATGCTTCCAAACATTCCAATAATGATTGTGTTGGGGTGGGCTTGTTCCATCAACAGTACAACATTGTTGAAAAAATAAAATTTCCTCCGGAAACTTCCATTTTCACTGCTGAATGCTATGGAATTTATAAAGCCCTTGAATACATAATTTTAGTAAAACTTACCAAGACTGTGATTTTTTCTGATTCTATGAGCGCATTACAAGCCCTTTCTAAATTCCCATTCAAACGAAATGCTTATCACCCAATAATTATTATGGCTAGAGAAAAGCTTGTCAGATGTCTGAGCGAGGGATATTCTGTGTCATTTGCATGGATTCCAAGCCATAATGGTATAAAAGGAAACGAAACAGCTGACCGTTTAGCAAACGAAGCGATAGAGTGTGGAGATCTTTTCCCTTTTAAAAACTTTACTCAAGATCTAGCCACTCTTCCTAGGGTTCACCTCCAACATTCTTGGAATGAATCCTGGGCGAGTAGTTCCCGTATAAAAGGCAAACACTATTCTGCCATTCAACCTGATATCCCAGCTAAGCCTTGGTTTGCCAAGGTGCGCCTTAGTAAGCGAGCTACATCCGTGCTCATACGTATGCGACTGGGTCACATGTGCAGTCCAGCAGACCTTGCTCGTATGCGCATTATCGACTCGGCATCATGTGTATGTGGAGAAGATGTGGGTGACGCAAACCACATCCTTTTTAATTGCTCCCTTCATGATAACTCGACGTTATACAACGACCTGCTATTCCTGAAAGTTCCTCTTCCTATAAATATACCGTATTTGCTTCATAATAATAACATTCCTATATACAAAGTGTTAGCTTCATTTATTGAAGCTAACGACATTAAACTCTAAATATGTGTGTAATATTATTATGTAGTATCATTAATTTTGTATTTTTATTTCATTTTATATCATAGTACCCTTTCCTTGCTCCTCTGACCCTATCCTTCACCCTTTTTTATTATTTCGTTTTGTACAAACTGTAAATATTGAAACGTTTCCTCGTTTTTAAAAAAAAAAAAAAGTCCTCCCTAACTTACTCCCTACTCCTTAATGAAAAAACAAGAAACCCGTAAATGAACTTTTGTAGAAGACAATTAAATTGAAAATAAAGAAGACTGAATAATATTATTTGATTATTTCTTGAAGAAACTGGGAAAAACTACACTTGACTCTGGCAAATGCATTGGAAGTGCGATGCCAATATCCTCGAATGAGGAGAAAGGAAAAAAAAAAGTGGGTAGGTATGGCAAGGGGCAGGAAGCTTTTGTTTATAAAATATCTACTCTCAAATAAAGTGCGTGAACGGCGATCCACAGGCGGTACTACATATACTTATTTGTGTGACTTTTGGAATAGCAATTGGTATAAAATATACTTATTAACAAATTAATCAGTAATCCAAGCATATAAACGTTTAATTTATTAAATTATGAATAATTGAAATGTTTAAAGTTACTGATTTTTGCATGTCCCATCCTGCACTAGCTTTGAATAATCAGTGTTTACCAAAATATTTTCTACTAACATGTTTCAAAAGTTTTGTTATACATTTAGAGTACTTAGTGTTTTTACCGTCACATAAATTAAATTTGTAGATTAAACTCCAATAAAACAATTTAAATCTATTTTCAAACAAATGTTCGAATCTTGAACCCAGTCGGCCAGTCGGACATGTCAGTTTAGTGACGGTTCTATTTGAATCGAAAAATACTAAACTCATTTTATTTATTGAAAATAGCAACATTATTGAAAGAAGATCACGGCCGCCATTAAATGCCCGTCTTTCTGGCAATGTGTTGCAAGGGGAAAGGATGTTTTGCTGGTGTCGGCAGTTGTCTCCACTTTTTTCAGTCAGCTTAGTGACGCTATTTTTTACTATAATATAGATGTCTTACGCCCTTTAACCGTTCCAAACGATTCAGATTTAATCTAGAAATCATTTAACATGTTTTATTCTTGTAAAAATCATAAGAAAATGTAAAAAAACTTGTTTCTTTAAATCTTCCCGTGAGTGTGACGTCAGTTGGGTGACATTTTTATATCGTCACATATAGGGCTGACTACAAAAGTCACAAAAATGAAAGTAAGGCTTGTTACACATGTTATTACAAATACGAGTCTTTACTTTAAATAATGACTTTATTAATTCTTGAAATTATGTTCCAAATACCATTATTCAAATATATCCAAATACTATCACTTTTAAATGGTTAATATGTCCTGAAAAATAATATTTCTATGGTGAGTAGTAAATAATAAATGTGGATCTCTTTGTTTCTAAGTGAAATATTATTATAAAAATACCAATTGTTGATTGTTCACACATCGTTTAATAAAGAATGTGATAATAAATCTAATTATTTTTGTTTTAATTTATCAACGCTGTTGTTTACAAAAATTTCTATATTTTAACTGCCATGTAACCTTAGCTTTAGGGGTTTCGATGGTGACTGTCCCAATTATGCATATGGGCAAAATATTTATTTTTCACTTCGGTTTTGCTGATATACTATCACAGTGTATGAAATCGGTTTAACTAGTTGCGTATAATTACCATTAAAATTGCATTCTATAACTAGTAGATATACCACGAAATAAGTTAAAGTAACATGATATGCAAAGCCTCACTTGTCACAAAACCGAATAAGAAACATAATTTTAGAAAAATAGGATTTCATTTTAAGGATAAATATCTGTTTTTCCTAAAAAAAAGTCATATATTCTGTTGTAATACAAAAATAAAAAATCAAGTCATATGCCTACAATTTAGAAATAGGAGGACTTTTAAGTTGTCATCAAACTGACCACTATTTCACTACCATGTCCACTTATTTACCATTTTAATATAGAAAACATGTTATTTATTTGATTACTGATACAATTTTCAGTTCGTCAGACTACGTAGCCAAGTCTAGGACCTTTAAAAATCTTAAAACGTAACTTTTTTAAAAATCTCATAATTTTTATCAGGGTACACTTTTTTCTAAAAATGCCCTTATATTATACCTACTAGTTACCTAGTTAGTATACCTACCTATTTATTTGTTTCGACTTTCGAGATTTATTTCATTCATTGTTTGTTTGTAGGTAGGTAGAAGGTTGGTACCTACCTACCTGTAAACTGCTGTAAACGAAACGAAATAAAATCTATAGCACGAGTACCTAGTTGAAATTGTTACTATGTAAATGTAATATCAGTTTGTCTGATAAGTAGGTATTATGCATAAAAAAACCCAAGATAAATAAATGGAAATATGAAAATTGGAAGCATGACTCGTTGGCTGGATGTAGAAGTGGGCACCGATGAAGTAGACCTCAACACACTGCCCTCGAACATAGCGCTCGTGGACCTTCAAAATGATAACGAGTTCAAACTACTTGTTGGAGATCTTGGTAGAGGAATGGAAGGGCCTAGACTCAGGGTAAGTATCTAGATATACCTGCATACAATATCATACATTACCTACCGATCACCAACACTGTAAAATTTTACTTTTAATTTATCTGGTAGCAGAGTGTAGAGTGCTTACCAGCTCCCATCAACCTAATGGTAATAATTTCCCACTATCAAATTCCAGATCTTCAAAGGAGCCATGCAGATATCCGACTTGCCTCTCCCCGACTCACCTCTAGGTGTGGTAGAACTGTACACCAGTGACAGCCTGCCGCGCTCCACACCACTCATAGCCGTCGCATTCAACACCTGCATCCACATGTACAGGAACTTGAAGCTGTTTTACAAATACTATTTACCGAGTTTAGAGCCCACCACTTGTGAAACAGAGGCTTGGAAACAGGTATAATAGATAGGGAATGTGAAATGGTCGTTGGAAAAGACAAATTATGTTGTTTTTACAATGATGGTATGGGTTGGATTTGCCCCAAGCCCTGGATTATTTGGTTTTATGTTTGCATACTGTACGACTTCGATCCTTGCTGTAATAATATACTGTCTACTATCCAGTGTCCTAATCTCAAAGGATATTGAAAAAATGCTATGGTGTTAGTCTGTAACATACTGCGCTTATGTTTGTAGTTTGTATATACATAAGTTGTTCTATTGTAGAAAGAAATCTATTTAAAAATTCATAACCAACTTGTGTTTTGATAATTCCAGCTTCTAGATCCCTTAAACCACAATCCAGAAACTCTAACAACCATCACTCAGGGCTTGAACAACATTCCCCAAAGAGTCCTCAGTATGCAGTCTCGGAGCTTCCTCGCTCTCTCAGTGGACCAGCAGCTGGAATACCTGGAACATGCGGAGATGCCGTCGAAGAAAGCCACGGAGATAGCATGTATCGGCACTCTGAAGTTGAACTCAACAGAGAGATACTCGGTGTGCTGCCTTGTGGTTGGAACTGAGGATGGAAATATAATTGTTCTCGATTCACAATCATTCACCGAGTTGTCTCAGGTATGTTTTTATCTGAATTACAAATAGTTTATACATTATATGCTATTATCTGTTGCAAACAGGGAGGTGTTACTGTTAAAAGGCAGAGTGAAGTTGTTACCGTCAGATGATGACTTGGTTGTCTTGTAACTCATTAGAATCATTAGTTCATTAATTTGGTTCACTCTGTAGATTTGTGTAGCCATAAAGTTCTGAAGGAAAATTATGACTTAGAAGCTCTATATCTTGCAAAATGTGACCTTATTTGGAGAAGGCTGTATCCTAGCAGTGGGAACAAAATAGGCTCTTATCATGATTAGCAAAGATACAATTTTATAATTAAGTATATTTTTAACATCATGTAATTGTGTCCAGGTAAAGTTGTGTACGGTAAAGAAAACTCCATACCAAATAGTTTCAACTGGACTCTACAGTGTTGACTACAGGTTGACAATAGCTACAAGGTGTGCAATACTTTTTATTGCACTATGTGCACATATGATTCGTAGACATGCACATACTGCTTCAATATGCACACAAAACCGGTTCAGATAGACAGATTGATTGATGAAACTGATATTCACCAAAAACAAGCACCAATATTAGTTTCCATGCGAAATAGCCGGTCCTAGTGGTTTTAAATTGATAGTTATTGTCAAGCCATATCAGATATTTGTCCCATACTAACAAGAGAAACCGTCTCTGCCTTCTTTAGAATTAATAGATTGACGATATTACATGCTTGTAGTTAAACATATTGCACCTTTTTTTTACCGCATTATGCATATGCACTGGTATGAAATGGTGGTGAGCAAAACCACTTTGAAATGCTTAGTAAATGTGATAGTCTAGGAAAGCTTCCCCGTTCGTGTCTCAAAGTGAAGCCAGATTGATTTTTAGGGAGATTTCTCAACGTTTCATTGAAAGTTTGATAAACGTTAAACCAATGTTAAATAGACAAGTTCTATAATAACATTGGTGCACTCGGCCATTCAAAGCCTATATGTGGAGGCTGCTTTGGCTTTTTGATTTCTACATTGTATCCATTTTGCTATGTTTGCTGTAAGCCCCCCGAAAAATGTAAAATAACATAAAAATAAACATTTTACATTTCAGAGAGAAGATGGTGTGTGTATTGAAGAGGGACTGGACTGAAGGCAGGATTCTGTTTACTTCTGATGAGCACATCATTGCCATCGAAGTGGTGGCCGCTGACAACAGTGTCATGGTCATATGCGCTAACAACACCATGATGTGCTATAGCAAAAAGGTACTTTAGAATACTAATGCCAGGTTTTTGAACCCTTAGTTAACCTTGATCAACCAATGAGTGTCTGTCTTTGTCATTAGTTCAGTGCTAGATAGAGACAACGATAGACCTGTCTGTACCCAATACCCATATTACGAGTTTTTACTATCTCGACATAGTACGCGTCAACTAGCGCTATGTGTTACTCCAAGGTGTTGCTACCTCCATACCAGATTATCTACATTGATCTACATGAACCAAACATAAAAACACACACTTTCGCCATTATAATATTGTGGGATAACGATGATTACGTATTGAATTGTATCGTATTTACTACTACGTATGTACTTGTTACAGGGCAAGAAGCAATGGTCGCTGACCCTGGACCACCGTCCGATCGCGATGGCCCTAGTGCCGGTGCTGCACCTGGGCGTGACGTTGACGGCGGTGGCGTTGGCCTCGGGCCACGTGCATTTGTACTCTGGGAAAGCACTTGCGGATACGATATTTGTTAGAGGTACATCTTTCTTACCTTCTGAGATGATATAAATTACGCGTATAGAAATAAAATACACCTTGTTTGCCCTCCATGGACTTCTAAACTACTTAACCGATTTTAATCAAATTTGCACACCATGTGCAGTGTGATCTAACTTGAATGATAGGATAGCTTACATCTCAATTTATAGTTGTAATAACAAAATCCTTGGCCACAGCAACGCGTGGCCGTGTCTGTTAGTTTACTATGTAGTCCTACGTAACTATACTGTAAAGATGACTAAAGAACCTACGAGCATATTGTCATGTTTAAAATGAACTTATAAGGTTTTAATGTTGATTGGAAAAAGAATTTGTGATGCCTCAATGTTGATTGGAAAAAAAACTTACGATGCCTCAATGTTGATTGGAAAAAATAATGGAAAAATAACAGGCCTCAATGTTAATTGGAAAGAATAAAAGTCTATTGGATTTTTAACACAGCTTTGAAGACATATTTTGTGCGCCTGTTTCAGATGTGGTATCTGTAATTAAGTTTGGCCGGCTGGGGCAGGAGGAACATGTACTTATAATCGTAACTGGCGGTGAGTAACAGCTGTATTGGATTTGCGTAACAGTTATCTTACTAATTAACGAAATGAATGATAGGAATGAACAGTTTTTAACATGACCAAAGGAAACTGAGGACGGCGGCACAGCGGGGCCACGTGATATAGAAGACTATGACGTCATAGTTTGGTTCTACTCGTATCACAGAGAAACATCATCAACTTGTGTAGCTGACCTTGAAAAAAACGACACTTATGGTGCAAATAGTGTAGTAGCTCTGTCCTTTTCCGTCCCAAGTAATATCTATAGACGGCTGGTATCGGTCGTCTCTTTCCCGCAGAAGGCGAAGAATATTGATATTATCAATAGCTATAGCTTTCTCCGTCTACTATTATTACCTATGTTCGGAACAATAGATGATTGGAACCTTTACTAGCTTCGCTTTCAGGCGGAAATCTGATGCTGAAGATCCTGAAGCGCACGGCGGATTTCAACCACGCGGCGGGCGTGGACTCGAGCCCCGGCGCGGCGCAGCAGAAGCCCTGGCTCATACCGAAGAAGTCCAAACTGTTCATCGAGCAGTCGGTGAGGGAGAGGGAACATGCCGTTGGTGAGGAATAGAAATTTGGACCCTTTTCATACTGGTGTAGAGTTGTTATTCCGTTTCCAAATGGTACCAACGGAAGACCAGCGCTGGTCGCACGCAGTCAACATCGTGCTGAGTTAGACCATATTTCTACCCGACTGCCGAAGGAAGGTTATGTTTTTTTTATCATAATATTTTATTACAGCTAGTAGGTATTCATTTTGTTACTATCGTTATTTGAGTTCTATTGTTACAAATAGATGTATATTTTTTTCTTTCTTTTTGCATCAACTCTGTCTCAGCCAGTGCAGTGGCAGACCAAGGGAATATGCAAAAATGTATGGGCTTTCTCTCCACTATGAAATCTGTGCATCTACATACAAAATGTCAGATGAGACTTTGTTGGTTTGTTTGTGCGATTCTCACTTGACGTCGAAACGGCTTAGCCGATATCGATTACATTTTGTATGTTGGTCTATACCTATAGATATAGGGACGACGTTTATAGTAACGTTATGTATGTTTAGAATTTTTCAAAAGTTGCCGGAAAATTGTCTGTTAAATATATTATATCTACTTTATAATATAACTTTATAACTATGTAGTAGATATTTATAATATTTATTATCGTATAAGTTGAACTGTGCAATAATTAATTGATTTGCGCGGCTTTACGAAAACGCATTATCCGATAATAGTAGGTACTTACTTTTTTAATCGCACAATAAAGCTGTTATCATATCTTTATCACGATATCACGCATCGGTGAAAATATTGCATCAGTTTTCGAAAACCAATTTTCTAATCTATACATTTTATACACCATACAACCTCTATCCTACTAATATTATAAACGCGAAAGTTTGTGAGTATGGATGGATGGATGTTTGTTACTCTTTCACGCAAAAACTACTGAATGGATTTTGATGAAACTTCATAACTATATAGCTTACATATCAGAATAACACATAGGCTACAATTCATAAAGATATATTATTGTATATTATCCAAACGCGGGTGAAACCGCGGGGTGCAGCTAGTGTTGTATAATATTGGAATTCTAAATGACAAATCAATACCTATGTATAATTGTATATGCCCCACGCCGCACGCGGTTTCACCCGCGTTGACTATCATCCCGCAGGAACCGCTAATTTCGTGAGAATCCGCAGGGCGCCGCTAGTTCTAAAATAAAAGTGGCCTTCCTCCTTGTAATATCAGCTATCTGCCAGCGCAAGGCCCCTGAAAATAGCTACAGCCGTTCTGGAGACAGACAGACAATTATTATTACAATATTGTGTTTTTGATTCCTGTATAATATTATGTGCATTTAGTTTGTCGGTTATTTTGACATCACAAACAAACACTTGAATTTTATTTATTTGTATAGATGATAATATTATTATATCAGTAGATAGAATTTCTATTGGAGCAGAATTTTGTAAAAGTACCAAACCACAGATGGGTAAAAATTATGAAAATTGTGTTTTTGGGATGTACCTACCTACCATATATTTGTCAGGTCATAAGTATTGTCACACAGTAAAAACTTTTCTTTTAGAATGCTGGCCACAAAAAAGTTTATTGAATTCGAATTTCGAATTGTTCATGAAAATAAAAATGTATACTTTTTAGAATTTTACTCATTTTTAAATATGGAGTGGACGCTTAAAGAAGACCGTGTTGCAGTTATTGCGTTGCATCGTTGCGGTTACGCGCCAATTCAAATTTTTGACATACTGAAAAATTTGAATATAACCAAGAGATTCGTTTATCGTACCATCAAACGATACAATGAAGACTCTAGTGTAGATGACAGGTCAAGAAGTGGTCGCCCTCGGTCTGTTAGGACTCCAGCAGTGATAAAAGCTGTGAAGGTGCGAATTCAAAGAAATCCCAAACGTAAGCAGAAA
This sequence comes from Hylaea fasciaria, assembly GCA_905147375.1. Classification (NCBI taxonomy): domain Eukaryota; kingdom Metazoa; phylum Arthropoda; class Insecta; order Lepidoptera; family Geometridae; genus Hylaea; species Hylaea fasciaria. The sequence goes on from LR990194.1 coordinate 1,747,119, forward strand.
CTGTTGGCCCTTCAGATGGGATTAAGCAGAACCACGGTGAAAAGGGTGTTAAATGAAGACTTAGGGCTTCGGGCATATCGAAGAAAAACAGGACATCATTTGAATGCTCGTCTAATGGACCTGAGACTGAAGAGATGCCGCGCTTTGTTGAAGCCGTACGCGGGAAATAAATATCGGGAAATTCTTTTTTCGGATGAAAAAATTTTTACCGTAGAAGAGAGCTACAACAAACAAAATGATAAGGTGTACGCACACAGTAGTGAAGAAGCGAGCAACCGTATTCCGCGTGTCCAACGAGGTCATTTTCCATCCTCGCTCATGGTATGGTTGGGAGTGTCTTATTGGGGCTTAACAGAGGTACATTTTTGTGAGAAAGGTGTAAAAACGAATGCAGTTGTGTATCAAAATACAGTCCTGACGAACCTTGTGGAACCTGTTTCTCATACCATGTTTAATAACAGGCACTGGGTATTCCAACAAGATTCGGCGCCAGCTCATAGAGCGAAGAGCACACAAGACTGGCTGGCGGCGCGTGAAATCGACTTCATCCGGCACGAAGACTGGCCCTCCTCCAGTCCAGATTTGAATCCGCTAGATTACAAGATATGGCAACACTTGGAGGAAAAGGCGTGCTCAAAGCCTCATCCCAATTTGGAGTCACTCAAGACATCCTTGATTAAGGCAGCCGCCGATATTGACATGGACCTCGTTCGTGCTGCGATAGACGACTGGCCGCGCAGATTGAAGGCCTGTATTCAAAATCACGGAGGTCATTTTGAATAAACTTTAGTGTCATAAGAATCTATGTTTTGTTAAGTTCATTTTGGTATATAAATGGTTACATAATGAATAAACTTGTTTCAATTATTTTATATAAAACATGTGACAGAATTTATGACCTGACTAGGTAATATTCCTTCATAATACATTTATATATTACTTAAATATTACATTTATATAGAACCGGTCATGTTGACATTACAAACGGGCACTGCAATTTGACCTACTTGTCTATACTAATATTATAAAGAGGAAAACTTTGTTTGTTTGGTTGTAATGAATAGGCCCCGAAACTACTGAACCGATTTGAAAAATTATTTCACTGTTGGGAAGCTATGCTATCCCCGGTACACATAGGCTACCTTTTATCCCGTACAAATTTATGGTTAACGTGGGTGAAACCGCGAGGTGCTTCTAGTATATTATATAGGTATAAGAATACTTGAGATATGTTCTAGAAATGCACGAGATGTTCCAACACGAGTTGTCCCGGCTGCGGCTGCGCGCGGCGCGGTCGCTGCTGGAGGCGCACGGCCGCGCCGACAACTGCGTCGCCGCCGGAGCCCTGCACGCCGTGCGGCTCACCGCGGAGGTACCATATACATCATTATATACATAACTCATTATTCACACCATAATGTATAGAACACAGAAAGAACAAACTTCATAACAGGTACAATGGACCATCTTATCGCTCAAGGCCTGGGGGCTTACCATGACGTCTTATTGCGATCCAATTGAGGACCTAAACAGAATGGGTTTACTACTTATTAGTACCATGACGTCTTGTTGTGGCATCTTGACGGTCAATTTAGGTTGATTTTAAATCTAAAGGGTCGACGCCTACCTAAATACTATCGAAAGCCATGTATTACTATTATTTAAAGTGCAACTATTCTGTTTAGGTCCTCAATTGGATCGCAATAAGACCTCATGGTAAGCCCCCCGGTTGTACTATGACGTAATAGAATAAAACACCCAGCCTAAGAAATGCAACCAAATTAAAGTGTATAGAAAACTACACCAAAGCCACCAATTTGTATAAAGTTGTTTTGATATAAGTTATCTTACTGGTGTTCCAGGTTGAAGGGCTGGGGCCAGTGTTTCGCGTGACGCTGATCGTAGAGAACACGTCGACCACCAAGGCCGTGGTCGGACTCTCCATACTGTTCCACGTTCACACCGTCAACTACAAAGTGTCCAATCCTTACATCAAGGTAAGAGTTATCATGCAAAAATGTTTGCTGACCATAATGTGATGATTGTTAAAAAAAATGGAGACAACCCTATGAATAAAGTTTTTGACAAAAATAGAGATGTCAGCCGAGTGTGACTTGTGCGTGTTCGAATTACAGCACCGGGTTCGATCCTTGAGCAATTACTTTACTTACGTTGTAAGTTAAGGCGCTAATATAGGAGCGATTCATGTATTTTAGAAGATGAAAGTTACCTGGCCGGGCCGCGCGCCACGCTGGCTCCGCGCTCACGGCAAGTCGAAAACGCTAATTCATAATTATTATACTCTTACTAACGGCATCACGTGGCCTTAGCACAGATTACTAGATAGTTACTACGTAGGCTTTAGTCTGAAGCATTCAATTATTTCGACACTGTAATGACATGTCAGATTGGCCGAGCGGTCTGAGATGCTACGTTCCGTTCCTAAAGAATTATTACCGCCAGCATTACATAAATTATTACCTCCTTGACTATAATCCTATCAAATTTAGAATGCCGCACGAATTATTGGAGTCACACCTAAATAAGTTGTATTAAATTTATTTAGTGTTGGTCCCTTCTGGTATGCGCGTTTGCCAAGTCCATTTGATACAAGACATCCTCTTTAGTCCACTTCCATAATTTTCTTTTTGATATAAGTATATTTTGACAATGACAATGACGGAGTAAAAGATTTGTGCATTTAGCCAGTGTCAGGCATCCGTACTAAGATCATATAAATGCGAAACTGTGTGTGTGTGTGTTTGTTGGTTTTTTTTTTAGTTTTTGCCATCCTTTCACGTCTAAACGGCTGAATCAATCTTGACCAAGATTGGACCTATGAGATGGGTATAGGCTATTTTTCGTCAGAAAAAATAGGGATCTTAGAATCTAAATAAATAGGAGTTGAAAATTTATATGGGCAATTCATAATTTCTCAAGTAGGTGATCTGACACTTCATTATTTTAGGCTCTTGATAATATATAAAGGTTAAGACTATGGATAGGGAAAAGGAAAGGGACAGGAACAGGGATAGAGATACAAAGACTTCAATATTTATTTTCTAAACAGTTGCTTTTTCATATACGGATGAAGTCGCGCGTAAAAGCTAGTTTCAGTAAAGTTTACTGAATCGTGGCTATGACTGTAAATTTACTTTACCACGAGGTTGTAAAAATATGGAATACTAGCTGTTTCCCGCGACTTCGTCTGCATTTAAATCGAATCCAGCTATAGTAAGAACACAATATGCGTGAACTTTGTATGTTATTGTAAATCAATCGGGCACGTCACGTCTCTGTCAATATCTCTATCCTCCTATTTCCTCATCGCTTTTTTCCCCAACTCCCAATATCTCATCTCCCATCCCTCATCCATCTCCGATCTCCCATCTCCTCATCTCTCCAGCTGCTGCTCTCCATCTCCCCATCTCCCCAGGTCCTCATCTTTCCTTCTCCCATATACCTACCAAATTTCATTTTCATTTTTGTTGTCTCTCTATACCTAATATCATCGAAATCGGTCCAGCCGTTTAGCCATAAAAAGTGACAAACAAACAAACATACAAATAAACAGACAAACAGAGAAACAGTGTTACTTTCGAATTTACAGTATAATATTTGACAGTGACTAAATGCACAAATCGTGCGAAGCAAAAACATTGAAAAACTGGCTCATAGCTGAGCAGAAAGATTACTGGAAGTGTGCTAAAAATAAAACGGAGTTTTGGCGGGAATCCGATAGTGAGACGTTGGTGTTATATTATTTTCTCAAACTTGTGTTTCTTCGAGTGTTAATGTGTAATATTGGTGGAATATTAACCATTAAGTGTTCGTTAACGTGCACGAGTGTGGGCGAATGATATAAACTCAAAAAACGTGTCATTTCGCATTTTTTCCAAAACTCCCAAGAAGTTTCAGTAAAGCATCCACTACTTTACTGAATCGTGACTGACTATGTAAATAATTGACTTGACTACTTGACCACGATTGCTATAACATTGCTGTGACTTTCTTAATGTGAAATTAAGAAATACTTAAAATAAAATACTTGACACTGGCTATATGCACAAACCGTGCGAAGCCATAACTAAAAAAAAAAAAAAAAAAAAAAAAAAGTCAGAATATGCATCCGCCAGATCCGCCATTATGGAAAACGGAAGTTCACTACATCTTCATTTTAATATACAATCATAATCTGCTCCTTTGATTAACTCCAAACTATCATAAGAAATCCCAGTTTTATTTAAGTGAACAATCTAAAAACGCGTTTTTGCTGCTAATTTCAGTTACAGGTGGTGCAAGAATAGTCATATTAGCCATTATTCTTTACACACAATGGAGAATAAATACAAAGTAATAAAGGTTATAATAAAAGTTTAGTAATCGTCGAAGGAAGTCATTTACGGCAACTAAGTAAATAAACCAGTTGTATATCATGTAGAGATTCTGTTTGCTTTATTTTTTTGGAGAACTAACAGTAAATTCGACGAGTAAATTTTGAGGAACAGCGACATACGTCCTCTCTCTGAAACGCCGTAGCGGGTACTGAGCCGGCTAGTACGCGCTCAAACTGATCATATTCTCGTCGTTTTTATTAATTTAGAAGAACGGAATCGATTCAGTTCATTGGAAAATTCAAATTTCATTGGAAAATAAAATTGCCTTTTTTATGGTTCCAAAAAATATGATAGTTGTCGCTGAAAATGTTGAGCATTATGTGACGAAAGATTTTTTTCGGGTCCTTTCTCGTGAATTTTTTTCTCAAGATACTAGACAACTTTAGTCCAATATTATTGATTTATTAGCTAACTGAAACACTTGGCTATACACTGTATTTTTTTTGGCTTATAAATATTTGTAATTACAGCTTAACTTTTTGACAAAAAACCGCCCATTTTACGGAAGCTCGCTGCCTACAGGTCCTTAAGTATGGATTTCCAAAAGATTCGTAAATAACGATGTATAGTAATCTTTAAATAATTCTTGTTGCTAACTTTAGATTGTGACCTCGATTCTTTGATTAAGCCACGTCAGAGGCCCTCGGCCGAACTGACGTACCCTGACACTCGAGGCCGGTACCTCATTCGACAAATAAACAATAATGGTTACCGCGCCAAGCGTTTCTATTTCACTCTTCGATCAACACTACTGATCGATGATTTAATTAGCTTCATTCAGCATCTTATTGACTCGGCTATAGTAGTAACTGTTGAGTAATCTGTGTCCCAGGTACCGCTCCTGTCGCCGGGCGGCAAGCTGCAGTTCCCCGCGAGGGTGGAGGAGGTGTTCGAGGACAACATCAACCCGGACGTGTTCTTCCGGCCGGTGACGGGCCAGGCCGGCGACCGGGCGCTGGTGAAGGTGCCGCTCTTACCCCCACTTTCTGGAACGTTTGTTGGCCTTGACAGTAGATGAAAACTATCGTTGTCTCCATCTGACACTGAACAAATGACAAGGACGGCAATATATGTTAATTAGTATTTAAACGACTCTAATTCGCGCACAAACGAATATCAAAATATATAATTTTGACATACCTCGACGTTTCGACCGAGTTACATCGGCCGTGGTCACGAGAAGAGTCTTCTCGTGACCACGGCCGATGTAACTTGGTTCGTTTGTGCGCGAATTAGACCCGTTTAAATACTAATTAACATGTATTCAGTTCGCGAAAGTTTAAGAACTTCGACGGCAATATAATTAATGTGTAGTCAAAGTTGGCTGACGTTTCAGAAACCGGGTGTTAGAATAATAACGCAGAGAAGCATAGTTCCATATTGTGTAGTTTCACTCAAAAGTGAGGCCAATTTTTTATCAATGTGTGCGTGAGTGCCAACTTATTATCTTCTCCAAAACGCACACAAGCGCAATGAAAATGTCGCATGCGTGTGAGTATTTATAGTGCAAAAGCAGGGGAAATGAATAAATATTTACCATAAAGCTTTGATTTCGAGCAATAGCAAGTCTAAAAGTCCGAACTAGGCCCAAAAAGTCTCAGTAAAATGGCAACACGGCGCTAGCGAGTACTTGACTTGTATATCTTATTCTTCTAAGGTGCTGCTGCTGAAGGAAGGCAAGCGCAGCCCCGTGCTGGCGGCGACGGTGCAGATGCCGCCCACCGACCCCATGATGCTGCCGTTCGATAAGATACAGGCCAACGCTGAAGATAACGCTTGGGACCTAGACAAGGGAAACTAAATCAGAAGGCTATGACCGTAATAAATGAACCTCAATACCGCTACCAAGTGCGGTATCAGCTGATAGCTGCTCCACACTCAAGATTTGATCGTGTCGATGTGTATATTGAATAGAACGAAATCTCAAGAGTTCTCTCAGGATTGAGATTGATTGATTCATACGGCCCTTATGACTTCAATTTACGAAGACCGTTCTCATGATAGGCATAAAAGTCATAGTTTGTATCACTGAGTATACATTTCTTTAGCTACTTATGTAGCTGATCTTGAACTAGCTAAAACTTTGCGGATGCAAAAAAACATTTCGTTCCAACCGCTTCCATAAGGAATGTGTTTACTTACGAACAGCATAATTCTACCTGTCGTCGTTTCTAAATATAAAGCTGACACATATTGGAAATGTGTTCTTATTGCTACGAATCCCTACCTAATATAGAATCCCTAGCTACAAGGATAACAGTGAATACACTCATATCAAGCGGACATTAGTCCAATGTCAACGAGATAGCATTGCACTTGATGAATAATGAGATAATATAATATGCGATAAGGAAGGACTGACTGGACATTATCTTTATGACATTGAAATGGAAGCCCTCGCGTGTGGGCCGGAAAAATACAGCCAAAAAGCAAAGCAGTTACTAGGTAGGTATATCTGTCGATTATATTAGCTGTGCCTCGTGGCTTGTTCTGGGAGGTTGATTATTTTAGTTATTATTAGCAGTGGATGGGTGATGCCGTTAAAAGGGGTCATTCCCAGTTGTCTCCCGCCTCCATGTCCCCAGTGGTGACAACTGGGCATGATTTTTAAAATGTGTCCCTATTGTCACCACTGGTGACGTCCCTCTGCTGACAAATGGGAATTGTTTTAAAGTGCGTTCCATTTGTCACCACTGGTGACGTCCCCACTGGTGACAAATGGCATTTGTTTCTAAAGCGGGTCCCATATGTCACCTCTGGCGACATAATTGGAAAATTAAATTCATACGTCCACAATTGGTGACAAAGAATCTCTGGCGGTAGGTAAAACTAACCTATAATGTGAATAAAACAAACATTTAGTGACATTGTTAAAGGCAAGATTATCATACTAATATATCGGATGTAGAAAAAATTTAATACTCTATCTACCTACTTAAAATGTTTCAATATTGTTTTCTAAATGTTCAATCATTCCATTTTATACAATAACTAGCTGGCCGGTAGACATTATCCTATCAACTTCAATCCATTTCCAAAATATATGGGAAAATTTATGATCCATATTTATCTCTTTTCCGTAATTTTCTCTCATGTTTTAATAGTTATCTGTTATTCGGAACACAGACAAATCCAATTAAAGCAAGTCATGAAAATCGGTCCAGCCGGTCATGAGTTATAAAGTAGTATGATTTTTATGTATCAAAATCTACATATAAAAAAAAATCAATAGAAAACTAATACAAGAAAAGAACCTCAATAAACGTATTGGATTTCAGAGAATTAGTGAATTACTTCATAACTTATATTACATTATGATATTGTTCAGGATAGGTATCGATACCATGATATCTGTATACTTAGGTAGGTGCTATCATTTATTATATCGTATGTACAATAATTATAGTGTACTTGGGTGGGTATACTAGTATTAGGTAATTACCTACAATCTTATAAATATAAGGAATTATTATGTTGTAGAACTTCCTACCTATTTTATTCGACAATGGAAAGTTCATATAAAATTCGACAATTCTCCCCTACTTTTCTAAACACTTTATACGCTAGCATTTAGCTACTATACTCGTATATCTAACAACTAAAGATGCGGTCGAATGTGGTACAAAATGAAACATTATAACTACCCTACATTTATTAAACGCGAAATTTTTGTGGCCCTGCCTCATATCGAAAATGGCTCCTTTTCTGGAGGCCCGGAAATAGAGGCCCTTCATATAATTATTTCACAAAGTATCATAGAGATCGTAGGTACTTAATATCTACTTAGGTACCTACGATCTCTATGACAAATTGACAGCAGCTATGCAATAACCGCTAGAAATATATTTAGGTATATAGACCTAATTAAATATGTAAATCGATCTTTTAATGACCCATTATTTCCGACGTAGGTGTAGGTACCTACTTGTGTGCACTAGAGATATACCTACCTACCTTATTGATTATTTTATTGTGATGGGTTTAGATGAAAGAATATTAAGTATATGAAAGTTTATGTAGGTACCTACTTACCAATAGGTATTAGTTATAAATGTTAATAAGATAACAGATTTTCCTGTTTTCGTAAATAATGAAATAACACCTAGGGGAAGACGGGGGGGTGGCTTCATACAGTTTTTTTTTGAGCCTTGTATAAAAAAACCAACAGCTATTTCAAACGAATTTAAATGCTGGTAATACCTATTACATAATACACATAATATCTGGCTATAAATGTAGTGTGGATCAGTATCGATACATTATAAATCGACTGAGTAATGACGAATTTACTAAACAATTAAAAACGTAATGCCCCAGACGTGGGGTAGCTTCATACATATATGTATTTTAATTAAAAAAACTACGTTTATATCAATTATAACATCTATAAATTTTAATGTTCTATGGTGCTGTTTTCTAATAAGATCTAAACTAGGTAATAGCCATCCTTTAATTAAATGCATTAGTAGGTATCTCCTAACACCGCAGTATTAAAAAGAAAACGACGACACGTCACTTAAAATTGTTGACTAAGTGTGAAACTACATAAATAATTAGGCTTACGCGACATAATCGTGATAATCAAGTATTAATATGGACATTGTGGGCTGAAAAACATTTTCACAAAGCATTTGTATTGTATGAATGTACCCCACACACATGTGTACGAAGGTACCCCAAACCCAAATCAATACTTACACAATTAGATTGATAAATATAATAATACTTAATAATAAAAATATAAATATATTATAGCGTCATCCCAAAATTTATGACTAGGTACCTAATTAACTAACCGATATGCTCATAAATTACTAGAGCTACTTTAATTTTACTTCCGCAGCGCGAAAACACATTTGAATTTATTTCAACGGACCCGGCAACCATACTGCTGTCTTGTTCCGCTAATTAGTCGCTGCGTACGAGTGGGAATCAGGCATAGAAAGATGAACGCACCTACATAACGAATAGTGGAGATATAGGTACTATATGAACTTTTTACTATATACTTTTTATATGGAAATAAATAAATGAAGGTTCCCGTGTATGAAGTTACCCCATCTTCCCCTATGTTTTATTTGACACCTATGAAGTGTCGGGGTCGGGCCCATGAGTCAACATTTTATATCTAAAAAGATAAGTTAGGATACATGGGCTATCAATAGATAATCCCAATAAAGGTGTGGAAGAGGTGTGCGAAGGAAAATTTTCCTTTTGGTACCTAGGTACCTACTTTATCGGGAACTTCGCAAGCACTTACTGCGACCTATTTTAAAGTTCCGATAAGACTCGCCAAATGCCAATGCAACGATAAGAATTGGAGAAAAAAATGATTACATTTTTATTATTATGTGTCTCACCTAAGATAAGGTCATCTATTGACTTTGGCATGTGAACCTCTATCGCACCTGTTTTATAAAAAGTAAAAAAGTATACAATACCTACACGTCGCATATAGGTAGGTATATAAGTACTTAGTACTTACATTAATAAGCTTGTATTTTTCAACGAACAAAATATCACTAATTTAATTAATCTGCATCTGGCTTCGAATAAGTAGGTAGGTTAGTAAGGTATTACGTTAATCAGATTATGCAATTAGCTCATAACAACCCACAGGTAGCATTATGAAGGACTATTTTCGATCTTATTTTGTTTGGACAGTGTTTCCATATCTACATGAGGATTACGCGATAAGGACTCCAAACTTTATTGGGGACGATATCTTTATAAGTTTACGAGTCTTGTAGTAGGGTTGCCAAAACATTTCCAACTGCCTGAAAAATTAATAAAAGCGCTATATCCTACTAATATTATAATCGCGAAAGTTTGTGAGAATGGATGGATGGATGGATGTTTGTTACTCTTTCACGCAAAAACTACTGAATGGATTTTGATGAAACTTCACAATAATATAGCTTACATATCAGAATAACACATAGGCTACAATTTATAAAGATATATTATCCAAACGCGGGTGAAACCGCGGGGCGCAGCTAGTATTCCTATATAAGTACATCACACCCAGACCAGAAACTAATATATTTTGTGGATCGCACAAATATTTGTCCCAGGCGGGAATCGAACCCGTAACCCCTAGCGCAGCAGTCCGATTGCTCAGCCACTACGCCAAAAGAGCTGTTAGAAGTAGGTATTATAACGTCTTCATTACCTGTCATAATGTCAAGAGAATCGGTTGATTTGGTCAAAGATTTATGACTAGTAGTACCCAACTGATATGGCTTACCGATGTACCTGCGCAGAAGATGAATTTTCAAAGCGCGGGAAATGCTATTGACCGCTATTGGTCGGCAGCCGCCGCCGCCATCTTAGCGATCGCCGCGTGGCATGAGTGAGATGGAACTAACAGGTGCAGTGTATTATGAACCTTTAATAGTGATCTTACGAAGGTTGATTGTAAGTTTTAAGCATTCTTTCGTTAATCTTCGGACCATACTTTCTTTTCTGCGCGAACGAAGATTCACGACGCGCCTTATAAGTTGGGTACTAGTATACCTATGTCTTGAATTAATTGTTAGGGTTCCGTTCCCAAACGGTAAAACGGGACCCTAATTATACTAAGCCTCCCCTGTCCGTCTGTTTGTTTGTCTATCTGTCACCAGTCTGTCTCTCATGAACCGTGATAGTTCGAAAGTTGAAATTTTCACAGAAAATGTATTTCTGTTGCCGCTATAACAACATAATATTATATAGGTAGGTACTAAAAATATACTACAATAAATATTTAAGAGGAATCCCATACAACACACGTATTTTTTACCTTTTTTGTAGGTACCTACCTAATTATACAGAATTCCCTTCGTGCGGGAGTCCAAGTCGCACTTGGCCGGTTTTTATATTCAGATTATTTCGCTTTTTAAAAATACTCGTCAATGAAAGCTGTGTAAAGGAATAATTACAATGTATTACTTTTAATATTAGGATGGCGATGGTTAAATGCAATGACGTTCATGTAGTTACAGATTGATGTTCAAATTGCCCCTTTGTAAACATAGTGTTATGACACTGTACATTTAAATGAATGTATAAATTAATAATTGCGTTAATGAAGAAGCAACCCTAGCACAGTGTCCGAAATCCCTCACACGCCGCGGAAATTTAACACGACAGCCGAAGGAAAAATATTCAGTACACTCTCCGATCTCCATCTAGCTTCTCTACCGGTGGTAAGTAGTCCCATGATAAATATTTATAATTTGTTAACATTTCATATAAAATGTACCTACTTACCTACATAAGATTTCCAAAAAAATAAGTAACCTACCTCTAGCTGAAGCTATATTTTTTATTATCAAGTGTGAGATAGTGGTTGACTGGTAGAAAATACTTTAGTTAATAAGTCCGCCACGTTATACTACTTATATGTTTTGTGTCAATAAAGTATTAAATAAATAAATAGATAAATTCATCGTAAATCTAGCGAGGTATCGGTGTAGTTCTCTAGCGTAGCGTTTGTATTCTCTTTGGTTCTCTGATCTAGAGACTGAATTCGTTCCAACAACACTGATGTGAGCTGTGCCATACATGAGCCTATTCAACATTGTATTGGAATAAATAACATCAACCTAAATTATAAAAATAATCCACGTCACGAAGTTTCATGCATTGATGAAAAATATAATTAAGTAGGTACCTACCTACTCATTAGCTTGGAACGTTACAAACCACACGTTATAAAGCTGATTTGATTGATTTCACAGATTTATTTCGTAGATTTTGATCAAAATAGCGTGTATTACAATACAGCGTAGGCCAGGAGATATTGGAAAGTTTCATTACCTACTAGAATTTAGGGACTGAATTTTTGGTTGTGATGGATATTAACTCGATTTGCTTAAAGTTGATACCCGACTTAATTCATTATACCTAAGTAGATCTATAATTGATTTAATAAATGAATATTTAATTTAAAATTTAATTTTAAAACTTTAAACTGCTTTGTAAAAAGCTAAATTATATAAATAAACAAAAATCTGCAATTGGACAGCTTATCCATTTATTTATATTTATTGCACTTGAATAAAAAGGAAGCGATACCTAAAATACTTAGTCACATATTATAGTAATGCTACAGCGATTGACCAAAGCTCTGAAACAGATATAAGTAATATCTGTCTAAGTACCTATATTATCTCGTATCCTACTATAAAAGATCAATTCCACTGTAAAAGGCGCGTGGACAAATTATTATTGCACGTTACTCAGATGTCGATTTTAGTGGGTAGTTTACATGGTAACTGATATGCTGATACAGTAATTTAGCAGGTACTTAGCTAGTTTCATATCTTTAGTGATTAGAATCATCATTATCTACCGGTCTAATTCTGTTTTGTTTATGTCCATTATTTCACAATGATCATGACTGTAACGATAACGAATACGATGTCTAGCGATAACAATTTGTTATAAAATGAGTCGTTATTGTTATAATAAGCATTACATTTAAATAGCGATTTATCAAATACGCCGTAAGATTGATTTTTAATATTTATTTTTATGGGCCTACATAGACTCAACACGCTAAACGAACCACTGTTTGTAGTGTTCTTTGTTGTTGTTGTTATAGGAAAGTTGGGGTATTCTCGGTTTTAATTAGTAGGGTAGCACAGAAGTATGAATGAATCAATCCTCTGTCACAGAATAATAACTAGTAATGTGTACCTAAATTTATTGTGTATGATCTATGATCAATCCGTTACCGCCGTTGGTCACTGAACCCGGCCTGCGGTATGTCATTGGACAATGATTTCTGAAGATCAGACATAACTTCTAATTCAATATTTCTGATTTTGTTACAGATCTCATCAACACGTAATCATGTCTCTGGATGAGGTAAGATAATAATATTATGACAAATTAAAAGGGGCATTCTCGGAATATTGTCAGAATTGACGTTTAGGTGACCTCATTTTTTTTAGGCCGACTGAAAATCGTTTTATCGAGCGCTTAGTAGGAATTCATATCATAAGTAACCACATTTGCTTTTGCTATCGTGCATTTGCAGGCTATCAGTGGATATATAGTCGCGTTGATAAAGGGAATGCCGTCTAATTAGGACCGCAATCGCGACATTTTTGATAATTCCCAAGTTTATTTCTAACAATTTAGTGAGATATTGATCAATGATTATTTTACCTAACAGAAAATTAATTAATTAGGAAAATAAGTGCCTACAAGTAGGTAGGTTAGTACCTATTTCTAAATTTGTCTCTCGATTACCTACCAATTTCTACATGGTTCTATTGAAGATTTAGTACCTAAAGGTTACATACGTACATCTCCCTATAATATGTATACGAGTAGTATACCTACTAGGTACCTAGTCTTTCATTGCCATTCCCACATGTTTTTCACGACTTGTTCGTCAACTCGCGTGCGTGGAACTCGCGAGCGCGCGCAATTTGGCACCATCTTATTTTACCTATTTTTTTTTGTCGTCAACTCGCGCGCACCAATATAGTACATTCATAGAAAAAAGGCACATAAGTTAGGTATTTTCTTTATTCCACATCAATTGACGGCTAGTAATTTGGCATTGCAGCAATTCAAATCGGTCGCCGAAAAGGTCAGGAACTGGAAGACCAAGCCCAGTGACAACGAGAACCTGGCTCTCTACTCTCTGTACAAGCAGGCGACCGCTGGAGACGTCAACATTGGTGAGTCAAACCTACGAAGTTTACCATGAAAATCTCAGTTACTTCGTACGGTTGTGTCACGGTTGGCGTAGTGGCTGAGCACTCGGACTGCCGCGCTTGGGGTCGCGGGTTCGATTCCCGCCTGGAACAAATATTTTGTGCGTTCCACAAATATTTGTTTCTGGTCTGGGTGTTATGACTGTGTATGTGACAATATTATGTCTGTAAACGGTACCCATGATACAGGAGAAATCCAAGTGTGGGTGTAGGGATTAAAAAAAAAAGAAAAAAAACATCAAAGCATAAATTAAATTGTCCCAACTAATTGCCATGGTGAGGTGAACACAACCATGGAGCTAAAGTACTTTTACCCGACTGCCGAAGGAGGGAAGTGTTTTTATTTCAATCATAGTATTTTTTTACAATGTTGTTTTTGTGCAGCTCAGCCCAGTGACCTGGTAGGCTCCGCCAAGTGGAAGGCCTGGTCCGGCCGCAAGGGCATCTCCCAGGACGACGCCAAGAAGCAGTACGTCGCCATGGCGGAGTCCCTGCATTCCAAATTCGCTTAAAGTCTAGCTTAAGCATGTTTAATGTAAATTAGATCTAAATTATTAATCTAACTACGAATCCGCTCAAATTTTTGTATTTATAATTAAAACAAATACCAATTGGTACTATGTATCTAGTTTTAATTATTTAAAACTGTGTTGTCACACTGAAATGTGGCATTCGCGGGAGCTACCCCAAATTAGTTGAACAGAGCTGCATGCAACTCGTACTTAACATAGGTTATGGTAGGTATCTCCTACAAGGTGTTAAAAGGTTGAAGAAAACTTTTCCAAGTACCTAATACTGATAAATACGTATACCTACCTAGCCTACTACATAATTTAAGTATACATTAGGCAATGCAGTAGGATATTTTTATGTGTATGATCTATGATGCAGTAGACCTGTACCTCATGCATCCGCATCTCAGATCATATCTAAAACTTATCAGTATCACCCCTAACGCAGTGCATGACAGGTGAATAATCAATCAAATATGCATGATTCGACTTATTGTATACTAGCTGATTCCCGCGACTACGTCTGCGCAGGATTAGTATTTTGAGCAGCTTATAATTATTAGCGTGATAGCGTGGAGTTTTGGCGGGAATCCGATAGTGAGACGTTGTTGGTTTTATATTATTTTCTCAAACTTGTGTTTCTTCGAGTGTTAATGTGTAATATTGGTGGAATATTAATCATTAAGTGTTCGTTAACGTGCACGAGTGTAGGCGAATGATATAAACTCAAAAAGCGTGTCATTTCGCATTTTCTCCAAAACTCCCAGGAAGTTTCAGTAAAGCATCCACTACTTTACTGAATCGTGACTTTGACGATGTAAATAATTGACTTGACTACTTGACCTCGATTGCTATATTGCTGTGACTTTCTTAATGTGAATATAAGAAATACTTAATTAATAAAATACTTGACACTGGCTATATGCACAAACCGTGCGAAGCCATAACTAAAACAACAAAAAAAAATTATTAGCGTGGCGTAGTAAATAACTAACATTAGGACATTAAATTTCACACACATTTTTATGGTTCACTATTTTGGCTATAATGGCTTACACATAAGATATAGATATATACTGTGGCTAGCTTTTTTGTAGAACTGTTTAAGATAAACATTTCCATCATACATTACATAATTATGTGTAACTAGCGGTTTTGGCAGCGCACGCCAGAATAGCTCGCAGACGGTAGATTTTTCCTACTTACTTGGCACTTATCGTCATTTTTTGGACCATTCACACAATATCATATACAAACTTTCGCGTTTATAATATTACCTAGTAAGACGTAAAAATGTAATTTTGTAGATTGTGTATTTTTGGGCAGGGTATGGGTAGGCCTGGCTACCAATAAAAGCACTGATCGCCCGAAGCCAAAACAAGAAAAATAACGACTGTCATCTGTCACAGTTTGTTAGACCTACTGTCTAATTTTTATTTTTCTTTTTATTAATGGCTTCGCACGGTTTGTGCATATAGCCAGTGCCAAGTATTTTATTATAATAAGTATTTCTCAATATCACATTAAGAAAGTCACAGCAAAGTAGCAGTCGTGGTCAAATAGTCAAGTCAATTATTTACATCATCAAAGTCACGATTCAGTAAAGTAGTGGATGCTTTACTGAAACTTCCTGGGCGTTTTGGAAAAAATGCGAAATGACACGTTTTTTGAGTTTATATCATTCGCCCACACTCGTGCACTTTAACGAACACTTAATGATTAAATTCCACCAATATTACACATTAACACTCGAAGAAACACAAGTTTGAGAAAATAATATAAAACCAACAACGTCTCACTATCGGATTCCCGCCAAAACTCCCTACTGTCTAAATTAGTTTGATGCATCCATGGTTTGATTTGAAGTCAGTGAAATAAAGGAAGGGATGTCCGATCTAAATCGATTTTACAGAAGATCGATTTATGCTTAACTTACCTACACTATCTACCGATGTTTATCTTCCAAGATCGAATAAGATCTAATCAATACAGTGCAATACGATACCATTATGGTTAGTGGTTAGTTACCAACGCTACGGTTCGAGTAGGCGATCCAGAAAATCGATTCAAACAAAAGATCGTCTCGCTCGTCTGTCGTCTGGCGGTGGCGGGCGGGAGTGGGCATCCCTCAGAGAAGTCAGAGACCTCATTATATTAGATTATAAATATAAATTTATGGAAGAAATATAAATAAATACAAACTTGCAAATTGCGAAGCGTCTCGTTCGTTTCGTGGTTCGGTTGGGTTAGACGGTTCATACTAAACTAAATAAGTTCTGTTAAACCTACAAAAACCTTTAAAAAGACTTTCAAGTAAACTGTAAAGTAAGTCAGTGTAAGTAACATACCTAGGTACAAATTACAAACCAACTTATTTTTCACAGGTCATAGCATAGCTCAGTGCAGTGAGCCGAGCAGTCCGATCCGAGCACAGTTAGTTTATTATTTACCTAGTGCAACCAGTGTAGCTGCTAGATATTTGTCTATAAATAACTTGATCTACACTATAGGTACGTTACGTAGTAGGTTATGTAGGTATCCCTAAGATATTAACGCTACGTGTAGGTACCTACGTTTCGTGAACTGAAATTCTGAAAGCTTGGGTAGGTACCTACATACACACTAATGATAAGTATTATTTATGTAGGTATATCGCTCACACTGACGTATAGACGGTAAAAATGTTCACTCACCTCTATCAACCTCCACGCCGCACCGGCCGGCCGGCGTCGCACGCAGCGCGTCATACGTTTTGTCCGATAAGCCGCTCCTACTAGCTTTCCACCGGTCCGTTGGTCCGACAGCCGCAGCCAGCCAGCCAGCCACTAGCCAGCAAGCTCATTCGTAATTCGTATTTCGTTCCGTTTCATATTCAGTTCCTAACCAGTGATCGCGTCGGTCGCCCGCTTCCACTCTCTTCCAGTAAGTGACGTGATTTATTTCATTTTTCTTAGGTATATTATTTGGTCAAGTAAATGATTCAATGTTAAAAGAAACCCAGTGAAGTGTGGAGTTTAAACTTTTATTGCGGTTTATAAATAAATGGGCTTGATGGCTTGATGGCTAACCATATTCATCCATGCATTGATAACGGTTTATCAAAAACAGTTATTTTCTTCAATATTTTATGAGTTGTTAATGGTTGAAGAAATACTGTTATTTCTCCAATTCTTTTTATGCACTGTGTCTAATGCTATTTTATTTTTCTTGTAGGTAACATTAAAAAATCAACATGTCTCTCCAGGAGGTGAGTTACAATAATTATAAATACTTATGTTTTATTTCTTGCTGCTTTTGTTTAAACAGATGTACCTACCAGCCACTTAGATATGTAAATGATTGTTAAATTGATTTTCCTATTGTACCTAATGTATTTTTGGCTGGTACAAATATTTTGAATTTCCTTACACTGTGGTAATAAGTATACCTACATAGTCCTACATGGTGATACATACTGTTTGGAGTAGGTACCTATTTACTATTTGTCTCTAAAAGAGTTGTTACTGAAGTGCGCTATGTATGATCCACACAATAATTGAATGATAGATACATGTTAATAAGTATAAAGAGATAAACGACAAAGTACAAAGTACATGTTACTTCATAAAAACAAGTCTCAATAATGACAGAGAAGAGTCAACTTAGTATATTATTACCTATACATTTAATCTGTGAGAATGATAGGTACAGGCATCTACACAATTTGCTGAACTTTAAATCGTAACTTCCAACGGTGTGATAATTTTTGTTTGCCAGTTTTGTTACTCTGCTTTCTTCAGTAACTTGTTATGTAAGACTTATACCTACGCAGTTATGGCAATCAAGTAATAATCTATATTCTTTAAATTATTATTTACACACCTGAATAGCATCGGACCCAACGAGGCTTAATTACACATTTAATTACCATAGAATTGCCTTCATAAGGCGACTTAGGTTATGAAAGTGAGGTCCTTTTATTACACAGTCTATAATGTTGAATTATTATTAATATTATCTAATACTTATTGTATAATTTGTGTCAAATATTCGCATTATCTATTAAATATATACAGGTAAGTATATGTCTATTAATATATAATAAAAAAATATAATTTGCATCAGTAAAATTTAATTGGAAAATTAGAGCAACTTCAGATACTTCTGTAGCTGACTGTACCTGTAATAAAGCTAAAATGTTACTGTAGCACCAATGAAAATGTATTTTCAAGAAGTAAAATGGATATTTGCGCTGTACAATCGGTAATTCGCGTGTTTTATTCGGCTTGGCTGATTGAAATGATAACAAATTGTGAGTCGTTGACCTGCGTCACTTCTAGGGCCATTATTTAGTAGGCATTCCGGTCACGTGCGCTCTTACCGCTCGATACTTTGGACACTTACAAATATTTTACAAAGAGGAAAGATTTGATTGTTTGTTTGCATAGAATGAATAGGCTCCGAAACTACTGAACCGATTTGAAAAAATCTTTCACTGTTGGAAAGCTACACTAATCCGGCATAGGCTAGTTTTTATCCCGTAAAAATTATCGGTTCGCGAGGGATAAGTACTTAGTAGTTAACACGGGTGAAACCGCGAGGAGCTTCTAGTCTTTGATAGGTAACTTTAGTCTTGGGGCGAGATAATATGATAAGCGTTCATATCCTACTTCCAACTAATATTGTAAAGGCGAAAGTTTGTTAGTGTCTTTGTTTGTTACTTATCTTCACGCTCAAACGGCTGGACCAATTTTGATGAAGTTTGGTATGGAGCTAACGCCCTGGATTAACACATCTGCCTTTTTTTTCCGAAAACACGCTGGGCGCAGTTAGTATGTACATAATTATAAACGTCGCTTCGCCAAACAATTCACAAAACAATATTACTTTCCAGGAACCATAGTTTTTACAAAATTTTGGATTAAGTATTTGAAATGAAAACAATTGTTTTTTTTCAGCAATTCGACAAGGCCGCCCTCGACGTGAAGAAACTCAAGTCCCTCCCCTGCGACAACGACCTGTTGGAGCTGTATGG
The DNA here is from genome assembly GCA_905147375.1 of Hylaea fasciaria. Classification (NCBI taxonomy): domain Eukaryota; kingdom Metazoa; phylum Arthropoda; class Insecta; order Lepidoptera; family Geometridae; genus Hylaea; species Hylaea fasciaria. The sequence goes on from LR990194.1 coordinate 1,766,755, forward strand.
CCTCTTCAAGCAGGCCACCGTCGGAGACGCCGACCCTGCCAGTAAGTACCTCTTCTCTAAACAGGCCACCGTCGGAGACGCCGACCCTGCCAGTGAGTATCTCCTCTCTAAACAGGCCACCGTCGGAGACGCCGACCCTGCCAGTAAGTACCTCCTCTCTAAACAGGCCACCGTCGGAGACGCCGACCCTGCCAGTAAGTACCTCCTCTCTAAACAGGCCACCGTCGGAGACGCCGACCCTGCCAGTAAGTACCTCCTCTCTAAACAGGCCACCGTCGGAGACGCCGACCCTGCCAGTAAGTACCTCCTCTCTAAACAGGCCACCGTCGGAGACGCCGACCCTGCCAGTAAGTACCTCCTCTCTAAACAGGCCACCGTCGGAGACGCCGACCCTGCCAGTAAGTACCTCCTCTCTAAACAGGCCACCGTTGGAGACGCCGACCCTGCCAGTAAGTACCTCCTCTCTAAACAGGCCACCGTCGGAGACGCCGACCCTGCCAGTAAGTACCTCCTCTCTAAACAGGCCACCGTCGGAGACGCCGATCCTGCCAGTAAGTACCTCCTCTCTAAACAGGCCACCGTTGGAGACGCCGACTTGCCAGTAAGTACCTCCTCTCTAAACAGGCCACCGTCGGAGACGCCGATCCTGCCAGTAAGTACCTCCTCTCTAAACAGGCCACCGTTGGAGACGCCGACTTGCCAGAAAGTACCTCTTGAAGCATAGCTTTTCCTCGTCTAATCTTCTCTACGTGCCACGCGCGGGAAACCTTGTCTTGCCGGGTAAAGTTTACCTACCACTAGACCGGTTTCGTTTCTAAGCTAACTAGTGAGTATTTTTATCACAAACTGGTTCTAGAACGCTTCAGATGCTAACAAGTTTTGTCATTGGATCTTACAAAAGGATAATGATGAAAGATGAGCTCTTGAGCCCTAGCTTTGATTTAGATTACAAATACGAAAAAAAAGTATCAATAACTCCATTGAAATACAAAATATAATTAGCATGAATTAGTCATAATGAATGTCGATTCGAGTCTTTCCGACTATCCCATACTAAATATTATATTAATATTCCTGACTATCAAATCATTATCAAAGGGATTTTATAATTTGTACTCGTTATAAAAATATCGATAAAACATCAATTAAGTCATGTTTTACTTTCCATAATCAACTTTATCTTTGAAGATATCTTATTAAAATCGTTTATAATCATACTCAATCATATTTAGTAATAATCGTTAGACAAAGCGAAAACTGTTTGTTACGCTACACTAGCTTAAGCGCGCTACTACGTCCGCGCAGAAAAAAATAACAGTTTATCACGATACCAACATTTGTGTCTTTCCCCAGGGGTTAACAGTAAACAGTTACAACTTTAAACCATCTCCATGCCTTTTATCAAGATAAACAGTAAATCATATAAACATATACAGAGTTAACTTACGCTCTAAATATGCATGCCTAATAGGCGCGGGCGTTGGTCTGAGTTAGTCGCCGTGTATTACGCGACCCGCTTCTCGCCTCGATGACAGACAGTCTGCCTGGGGCGACAGTCTGTACATTAGTTAGCTACCGATATCGGTCGCTAAGTCCTAACGTACCGAAGATGAAACCGTATGATAGCTACATAATATAGGTCATTTATGATAAAACCGAGATCGTGGGAAACAGTAAAACTTATTTAATTATTTGTGGTTTGTCAAAGAAGCTGCGCTGCACCTTTAAAAAAATACTGGCAAGAACGGGGGCTTACCCGATGGCCATACTGAACAGCATAATATTATAGTGCATTCAGTGAGTATAGCAAAAATTATTATGATGCTATGTATCTCTCATGAGCTTACCCAAAACAGTCTACAACACTGTCCTTGAAAACCGCTAAACAAATCCAAATACTACGATGCGATGAGTGTTTCATATTACTTGGTCCAATATGTACTGTACACGTAGTGATAGATTTGCCACGTATGCCTTCATTTGATGTGAATCATAACATGATGTGGCTCTTCGCGAATTCTAGCAGTCATGGCCCATTTCATCATCAGCCTATTAGGTTACTTTACTGCCGCTGGGATTTTGGGAAATCTCAGAGAATTCGCGATAATATTGTAGGTATTTTAACAAACAACGCTAGGGGGTTTTTACAGTCGTGGCAATATTCAAATACTTATAAAAGCGCTCAAGTGTTGGACCTCGAGAAATAAATGTTTCACACTTAGAATTGAATGCATCGTTCCTCAAAAAAAATTCAACGATAGGCGAGTAGATTTCGTTTGTACTTTGCCGTTCGGTTGAGATCCTACAAAATCGTAAACTCAACAATACTCTATAATTTTCTATAATACTGCCATTACAAATAATTACCCGTAATTTACTGATTTTTTTATAGTCACGACGTGAAATCCAAACTTCGCATGGACATGCTAAATTCATAGTTGCTATCAAGTCTCTTGTTGTCCTTTACTTCTTATGCCATTGACGTAAACATCGGACTTTGTTCCTAGTTTCTGAAGCCTTGCAAACGTAGACTTGAGTGTTACTAACGTAGCCTTGTAAGCTGTTATCATACTCATTAGTGAAATCATATTGTGCTTAGGCCATGACATACTACGAGATAAGGGCTTAGTTCTATACTGATTCTTGGATTTTTAATCATAAAACCATCTATATGCCTGCGCATACCATACTAACGATAAATCAATATAGGACATCGCGTGTTCAACCGATTTTCCGGCCTTGGGTTGTAAGGTTGTAACTAACTATGTGCTTGTCAATAGATGTTTGGCTACGATTATATAATATTATACTTCGTTGAATTGTGCAGTAGCCCTCCTGTACCACGGCAATGGATACTGTGTGTAGCAAAGCAGCAAACTAATAGTAAATTTATTGTTGTTAAAACTTATGAAAAGAAACCGATAGCAAAAACTAAGCAGACTCTAGATTCTTGTACAAATGGATAGCTGCCTACCCCCATAGACAGCTTATTATTACTATCCTAGGGACTTCACCTTGGCCCCGCGTATCTGACCCATTATTACTGCGTGCAAAATCACACACCGCGACCGAATTGATATGATGTTTCATTCTTATTTATGCAATCATAAATAATGTTTACAAACATAATATTAAATACATATAGACAGAAAAACATTTTACTTTGCAAATAATAAGAATTCATCGTGAAGTATTTAGGGGACAATCCTCATAGAACACTGAAACGGAGTGAGAAAATAAATGCTCACGCAATTTCATTACTTTTGACAAACTTTTACGTTAACTTTCCCTGATTTCTATTGACTAATTACTATACACTCCCATCAGTTACCTAAATAAGCTAACATCAAAACACGCAAATAACAGAAGCTACAAAGGTTTATATCTCGACCTTGGTGTTCAATCATAATTCTTCATCAAAGATATAATTTAATTGCTCGTTTGTCATACTTCTGCGGTGCCAAGGCTCAAAGTAATTTTCCTCCAATTATACTATGGAAATTATTCTAAAGGCGCGATGTACCTACACTTCCACCTTCCACTGAAAATTAAAAAAGTTGTATAACCCTCCTACAAACAGACTCATTTCACAATGAAATTAATGTTTGCGTTTTTAGATTCCGTGTAACACTTAGGTTCTGTTGGCGCCGTTCTCATGAAATAACTAATTCCTGAAGTTTACACAATGTACGTTCGGGGTCTGCTGTCTGCACATACTGCATTGCTCTTGTGACATGTAAACGTCTGCTAACTGTGCATTGATATATCCGCATTACTGCACCGCAGTAAGTATTTACTGCATTGCGCCAAAACTGGTTAGTTCTTTGCCAAATAGACCTTAATGTTGGTGGTAACTTCCAGTTCCGTCAAGTAGTTCTTTGATCTTTTATTTGTACCTATTGTTTATCTCGAGTGTACAGGCTCATTGCGTCCCTTCCCAGCTTACGGCCGGAACACGTCGATATTAATACAGTAATTTAACAGAAGGGGAAGCTAAGGCACACGATATTACTGTTATCATGTAGGTACAAATTCAATATACAACTTCAAATACAACATCAGAAATGTCATTTTAGGCGTTATGAAAGTTACCACAATAGTTTTAAGGACCTCCTCAGTTCTAATGCCAATCAATTTCTACGACGCAGTACGGTGTTATTAATTGCCTAAATTTGCTTGAAGTGATTTAGTGGTGGTTTATTTTTTATCAACTGCATGCCTTAAATATCCTGGTTTCGGCACCAAGTATACAAGTCTATGAATGTATCAATTCATTATACATGTATATTTACGCGCGCTTGAGTAATTTTTAAAGCTGCTCGTATTCCATGTAGCTCTCTATAATTATATTAAATATTATTCACGCTCTTGCTATCTAGTCGCGGCTGTGTCAAGTCAACCGATACGATAAAAGCGCCATTAGCATTCGAGAATGGTATGAGAATGTACTTTTTGTGGAAGTAACCGTGACTCGTACGTTTTTCAACTGATCTTTGGCAATGTCAATTATTCAACCTTTAAAGTGTTTAATATGCAGTTCATTCACTTTTCTATAAGTATGTAGGTAAGGTACATTAATCACGTTAATTTGTCTCGCGACGGCCAGTCGTTGGGTATTGTATGTTGCCCACAAAATTAGTGGATTGTGCCTATTTCGATTGCTCGAAAAGTAGGCTTGCCTTTGATCACTAACTCATATTAGGTATAAAGTATTATAACGAGAGAATAGCTCATAGACTGTTATTCTGTGCTAGCGGAAAGGAATTTGTTTCTGGTTATTTTCTCTCGCAACATACGTAGCATTTCTCACGTGCATCTCTCCGTCACACTACTGCTCTAACAACAGTAATCATTTTAATTGGCATATAAGTAATCAAGTCATTTCTCCCTCTTTCCAGACAAACCCGGCATGCTCGACCTCAAGGGCAAGGCCAAGTTCGAGGCGTGGAGCAAGAAGAAGGGCACCTCCAAGGAGGATGCGCAGAAGGCCTACATCGCCAAGGTCGAGGGCCTTATCGCCTCCATAGGCCTCCAGTAACTGGCTGAATAATCATCGCGGCCACAACCGCGCCATTGCAATTAAAAAAAAGAGTTGTCGATGGCGTGCTTGTGACAGTTATTTTTTTAATGAGCGGAACGGGCTAAGGTCTTTTCATGCGTGCGTTTATTTAGCTTTTTTTAAACGTGTGGTGGTTAGGCTTGAAACAAAGACTGCCGAGCCTTCCCTCTCATTGAAAATATTATTTATTACTTCGGTTAAGGCACAACTAGGTTTTAAGTGAACATCACAACTAAATTAAGTAAATAATATCTCCGTTAAACGTTAACGACAAAATCATGTGGTGCTCCTATTCAGTTTTGTTGAATGATGTTTGCATTTTTATTGTAAAGATTTTTTATACATGGCAATAAATCCGTTGGGTACTTACTAAACAGGTGAATTTTATTCCAAGTATTCGATCTGAATAGTCAAAATTGGTAAAAGTAAAAGGTGGTAATAGAAAAAGGCAATAATGTCAGTGTCGAAATAATATCTTAAAATGGTTTGATACGATTAGATAGGTAAGACTCGTGTAGATTATTTTTGAACATTGCTTTTCTTTATCACGTTAGCTTCGATTAGCAGATAGCGCGACGGATTAAAAGTTAAGAACCAAAAAAATAAATTAATCTTAAAATGATCTGCATGTTATTTCTTCGATATAATAGGTAATTAGGTATGCTCTCTCAATGCGCACGCACATTTTAATTTTTAGGGGATACTTATATGACTTTTATAAAGAGTTATCAAAGTCAAAGTCAAAGTCAAAGTCAAAGTCAAAGCATTTATTGTAAATAGGCAATTAAATCGCACTTTTACAAGTCAAACAAAAGTTACAAGAGAATCATAAAAACATAAAGTATGATACATTAAATTAAACAGTAATTGATTATGGTTTGATTTTGAAAAAAGGATGTTTCCTTTTCAAGCACTGTACCAAGATTCTGGACAGGAAAAGGAAACTCCGTTGACTCTACCAGTGCTTCGGAATACGCCCGTTAGAGAAGACAGCACCAAGAAACTCTACGGGGATGTCATTTTTTAACTTATTATTTTTCAAATTCTTTTTTCAGTCATATAAATTAACAAACATACAATATATAGATTAACACACACGAACAAAATAATTCATAAAATTCACGTTAATTATTATTATCATGGAGCTGGGGACATTGAGGCCATGCATTTTTATCTTTAACATAGTCATTAACAGTGTAATAGGCTTTCTTGATGAGATTAACCTTGATATAAATTTTAAACCTTTGCATGGATAATTGATCTATTCCTTCTGGTAACTTATTATAAAAGCGTATACAGTTCCCCATAAATGAACCATTAACCTTCTGCAACCGAAATCTTGGTACATTCAGTTTATTTTTATTTCTAGTGTTGAAATTGTGCACGTCACTATTTTTAGTAAACGTGTTAATATTTTTACGAACATACAATAAGTTTTCATATATATATTGGCAAGCCACTGTAAGAATGCTGATGTCTTTAAACCGTTCCCGGAGAGAATCGCGGGTTTTCATATTATATATTGAACGAATTGCTCTCTTCTGTAGCACGAACACTGATTGAATATCCGCGGCTTTGCCCCACAACAGAATGCCATATGACATAATGCTGTGAAAGTAACTAAAATATACTAATCTTGCAGTGGCTTCATCAGTAAACTGTCTGATTTTACGTACAGCAAAAGCTGCAGAGCTCAATCTTCCAGTTAAAGATGATATGTGAGGACCCCACTGTAATTTTGAATCTAAATTAATTCCCAGGAATATAGTTGAATCTACCTGGTCTATAGCCTCATTATTAATTAAAATACATGAATTTGTGGGGTCTCTTTTAACATTGGGCAGCGAGAATTTGACACATTTAGTTTTTTTAGAATTTAGCACTAAATTATTGATCGTGAACCATTTAAGAACTAGCGCGATTGCCTTGTTAACATCGTCAAAATTGTTCTTAGTTCTGTCAGTCTTAAAAATAAGTGACGTGTCATCAGCGAACAAAACAATATCACATAAGTTCTTTACAAAAAAGGCAAGATCGTTAATATACACCAAGAACAAGAATGGCCCCAGAATTGAACCTTGAGGAACACCCATTGTAATGAGAGACCCAGATGACTTAACTCCATTTATATCCACTTTCTGGATTCTGTTACTGAGATACGAGAAGACTAGATCGAGAGCTTTCCCATGAACCCCGTAATGTTGTAATTTAGAAATTAATGTTTCGTGACTAACGCAGTCAAATGCTTTGGATAGGTCACAGAAAACACCAATAGCATCCTGTGACTTCTCCCAAGCATCGAAAATATGCTTTAAGAGCCTTATCCCTGCATCTGTGGTGGAACGGCCTTTAGTGAAGCCATATTGTTCACTGTGAAGCAGACCGTTCAAATTAAAATGAGTCAGTAATTGATTAAGAATAATTTTTTCAAAGATTTTACTAAGAGCGGGAAGTATTGAGATTGGTCTGTAATTAGTAGGATCACTTTTATTGCCGGATTTATACAAAGGTATCAGTTTACTATATTTCATTACGTCGGGAAAAACTCCTTCATCAACACTCATATTAAAAATAACGACCAAGTATGGGGCAATTGAACTAACAATACAAGTTAAAATTTTTGTTGATATTCCCCAAAGATCCTCGGTGTTTTTAATATTAAGCAATTTAAAAGTCTTAACAATCGTGTCTACATTAATATGTTTGAATTTAAATACATCATTACACCTTTCAACATTATTTTGTAGTAAGGAAGCAGCCTCAACCGGGGATGAATGTAACGACTGAGTAGTAACTATAGGTATTTTGGTAAAAAAATATTCAAACGCATTGGCTACTTCGCAATCATTAGAAATTAATTTTTGGTTTATATTTAAAACAAATTTACGGTCCCGAGGCTTAATTTTGCCGGTTTCATTGTTGATTATTTTCCACGTCGTTTTGATTTTGTCTTCAGATTGCTTAATTTTTCTACTCAAGTGAAGAGACTTCGCGGTACGGCATACAGATTTGAAAGTCTTTGAGTATTGTTTCACATAGTCTAAAAATTTAGTGTCATCTGCATTTATACTTTTTTGTGAATATAAGTCATACAATTTATTCCTGCTTTTATAGATACCCGGTGTAGCCCAGTCGCCATCAAATCTCGCCTTGATTTTACCTCTACATGTTTTCAATTTAAATATAGCGTTGAACTGTTTATCTATCATATTGAACAAGGAATTGCAAAGTTCATCTGGATTCTCAACGAACGGTAGATATGTAAGTTGCTTAACAATGCCTTCTGAAAACTGTTCCATACGGTTGGTGGTAATGGGTCTGTAAGTAAACTCCGGGGAGATTTTATTTGATCTGCATGGAAACACAGTGCTTTGGCCACAATGATCCGAGCTAAGCTTGTCACATATAGCCATGCTTTGTGGTTCACAGTTACAAAAAACATTGTCTAAGCAAGTTGCAGAGGAGGTTGTGATTCTAGTTGGCTGATAAAAAAGATTTTTTAAGTCAAAGCACAAAAATAAATTTAGTAATTTATCGCTCAATGGGCACTTATCAAGAATATTAACATTAAAATCGCCACAAACAACTAGGTATTTTGAGGTATTAAATGATTTTCTCAAAACATCTTCCATAATGGACTCAAATGCGTTGAAATCAGCTGATGGGGGTCTGTATACACAAACAATTATATGCTGCTCCAGCTCTACACATGATAATTCTATAATTCGTTCGACAGACAAGGACACTATGTCCTTTCTCTCCTTAAATTGGCAATTGTTTACTACATAAATTAATGACCCGCCGTGAATAGCTTTTTCCCTAGTGAAAAAACTTGCAATTTGGTAATTCTTAATAGGCGGTAACAAAGTATTTTTCCTGAACCAATGTTCAGTTACACACATAACGTGAATTTTACAAAAGTCTAAAAATAGTTCTAATTCTAATGCTTTGCTGGAAAGGCCTTGAATATTCTGATGGAATATATGAATGGTACCGGGCCTTTCCATTGTCTTAGCGGTCAGTTTAAATCGGCTGACCTAGTCATCCTACCTATATCCCGATTATTACAGCTATTAGCTGTGGGCTGGTCAATGTGATCAGTTATACTATGTATAACTGGATCATGTATATTGAATGCTAACAATTTAGCAATGGTCATTTTGTCTTTCTTGCAGAGATACAAAGTATTCTTTGTCAAAATAAATCTACTTGTAAAATTGTTAATTTCGAAATATAAAATGTCACTTTGACGACATGTCAAATTATACAATGTCAGGTTTAGGTCATGAACATGACTATTTTGAGTGGGACTCATTTTGTTTGAGTAAGGAAGTGAGCAGATAATTATCTTGCCTATACCTTTCCTTTCTATGTCTATGAGGGTCTCAATAAGACATACAATATCACATTTATTTATAGCTAAACTATCTCCTAATAGTACCACAATGTTGGTATTTTTATCATATATATTGTTTTGAATTTTTGATACTAATTCTTTTATAGACATGCCAGAGAAACTGTTGTTGCAGACTGATTGTGTTAGGCAGTTTTGTATTAGGCTGCCCATGCCTACTCCCAATTGATCACTGAAAACCACAGTTTTCCCAGTGCACTCAGACTGAATTTTTAAACAACCTGAGTCCACCGGAGAAACATCTGGACAATGGGAGAAAGGTTCGTGCATAGGTGACTTGTGCTCCGGAACCAGGCATGGGGGGCTACTCTCCACTGAAGGTGTTATAGAAACTCCAGAAGGCAAGCTGGAGTCTTCTATGCTGTCAATGGTTGTTGTGCATTTATCACAGCTGCGACTTTGGTTCATCAAGCATGTCATGGCTGCTATATGTCCCTTAATTTGTTTCTTTGAAGTTTCATATTTGCCACTAATGTCACTTAACTGCTTTTGTAAGCATTTGATTCTACTGTCCATATAATCTATTTCTCTATTATTGCGGCCTAACAAATTATAACATTCCTCTAGTTCTGTATGCAAATTAATTTTTTCCTTACAAATGTTTGTACATTTAAAGCATTTTTTGTACGTTTTTAACATGACTGCGGTTCTTTTTAATATTTTATTAATCTTTATATACTTTTTAAGCTTATTGGACCCCCTGATGCAAACTTTATTATTACAATTATTATGCCCCAACTTAGGTGAGGTGAGGTCAACTATTGGTATACTGTTACATTCTATTGGGTCTTTTGTACTAGTTTCAATTAATTCTGAATATAAATCCAAAGTATTTATTTTTTTCTCTGAGCTAATATTGATATTATTATTGGGTGAGGACTCAAAATCCTCTAACTTAGCCTTATTAAGGTCTAACTCGCGCTCTAAATCTCTAATGTATCTAAGGGCTGCCTCATACGTCTCCTGATCCTTGCCAAAGGAGTCAACTGTGCTCTGCAGACGGTCCCGCTGGTCTCTCATGTCTTCATATGCAATGTCTAGCTCAGACAATTGATTTTTCAATTGGGTGTTTCTGTCGAGCTCATTGCACATATCCGCCTCATGGCTGTCTAGCTCTTGGAGTAGCCTGGTGTTAGCTTCCTTGGTGGATTTCAGTTCTACCAGTGCCGTCTGCAGTTTGACCTCCAGATCACATGCCTTGCGAGTCATCATTGTGTATATGTGAGTGGTAGGCTCTGAAAGACAATGAAGCACCTTAAATTCTAGCTTAGAGTTGTGTTTTAGTGCCCTACTGCAACAGTTAACTTAGATATATGTACCTACTTTATTAGCAATATTATTTTAAAGATTTAGGTATAAAACCTCTTGTAAATCATGTTTGAACTGCTTTCATAAAGTATTTCAAACCCGTTTATAGTTATAAAAGGTGAAAAGCTATAATTCTAGTGTATACTTTATTACAAAACTAGCAAAATAGGTAGTCAAAACGAAATAAGTTTTTGATTATGACCTAACACTGAAGTATATATAAACGTCGGTATTATTTTGTCGTAAATTCTGGGCAAGATTATTATTTCTATGTACGCACTTATATTAATCGAAATATTAAGCTAAAATAAGTTTACTTCCCCGGTTTTATGAAGAAAAGACACAATCTTTTCAAATCACGAACGTTGACAGGTCGACACCGGCCGGTTTCCAACGGTCAGCTGTTTAGTGATTTTGATCAGAATTACGACTCTGATCACAAATAACACTGGCACACACTTAGATTGCAACTTATTAACAATTTTAACGCAAGATTTACGCAAATAAACGATTATTTCTAATTATTTCACTAAAATACAGCACAGCTGTTTTTTTGACGTGTTGCCGTGACGTGTATCGATTCGGAAGTAAAATTATTACCTACTTTTTTACTTATATCTATGTAACAGGGTATTATAGCATCAAAGTGTATCTAAATAATTCATGTGATAGCAAAAGTCTCAAGTTAATTATTGAATGCTGTCTGTGACTTTGGTTGGTAACAAAAGTTTATTTTATAGAATTACAGTTTGTACGTAAGTAAGTATATCTACTGTTATATGTAGGCATATGTACAAAATATTAGATATAACAGAAAAACTAAGAAAATACTACCTAAAATTACGTAGAATGTGAATAAAACAAAGTTAAAATCATCACACTTTTCAAGCAATACAAAGATAAGCATTAGAAAATTACGTAAATTAAACTGTCGCCAACTTGACCCAATCTAAAGGTCAATAGGCCCGTTGCGATGTTTAATCCAGCACTAATCCAACTGTAGTGATTTAATTCAAATATCCTATGATGCCGCAAGCGATGGTCGGCCCGGAGGTGCCAGTTAGAGCACTGTCTTCGGTACTGGATCTGCCATAGTCGTCTTCTCCCTTGGAGATCGCCAGAGACCTCCCCACAATGGATCTTGGTCCAGCCAGAGAGATGAGATGGTCCACGATTTTCACGTTGACAGTGGCGCCCTCTTCTGCTTTTATGTTCCCAAGATCTCCGACGTGACGGATGTGGTCGCGCGGCCCGCCGTGGCGGCCCTGTATAAATTGTACGTAAATTAATTTGTAAATGGCGAAATAAGGATTCTAATGAGTAGAGCGAGTCTTTTATGGTTGGAAAAGGCCAAGAAGTTATTACAGCGGTACAGCGCCATCTATGATTTGGTAACTTCTTCTTGCCTTGTGAAATTGTGAACTTTCGATAACAAATTGATTACAGCGCCATCTACCAGGATTAGTAAACTTGTCATTGTCTTCAAAAGAATGTTCTTTGATTAGTTGCATTACTAACCACTAGATGGCAAATATGGTATCAAATTCGATGAAAGTGGAAAATAGATTTCGGTAACACTGACACTCTGAACAAATAAACAGCCAGAGGCAGTTTATCACTAAACAGCACCAACAATGATTTCCTATACAAAGCCTGGTAGAAAATATTGCGCAAGGAATTTTATCTTACTACCACCGAGGATCATACAAATTGCAGGGTCAAAACCCCAAGCTAACCATTAGGTTAGCTTGGGGTTTTGACCCTATCTACCTATCTAGATACCTATCTAGGTAGGTATTAACCTACCTAGATAGGTCTACTTACCGACCGAGCAAAATCATAACATATTATTATCCTCGTCTGCAATTTGAACCCGCACAGGCCACGATTAGAGCCATCCTCTGCACTCGATTTAGCATAAAACGCTCCTCTACTCACATAATAAGCAATAAAGTGCGGTCCTATATCCTTGCAGTTGTCTTTGATAGCCCCAGTCTGATGCACGTGAACGCCGTGTAGCCCAGGAGCCAGGCCGGTGAGGTTACCCTCGATGGTCACGGGACCGTTGGGCACTATCTGAGTGAACACCAGGTCGCCAGCTACTCCCGACTCTTCGTCGGCGGTCAGGTGGGCCACGGCTTGCAGGCCGGGGGTCGAGCGGGGAGCCTGTAGGAATGAGGCGTGCTTGATCAGTATTTGTTACTGAGAGAAGAGAAGAATGGTATAGAAGTTTTGATTCTGGTGTAGAAGTACGAGGTTGATGGTGGTGGCATGATTGCATTATCATTGAAATAGATATGAGAAGGAACCGTAACTATATCTAAATTATCCTTATCCATAAATGAAGCTTAGTTTTAGTAGACAAAAATAAACCTGGCAATAAAATTAGTGTATCGTGCGCGGCACACGCATATTATTACAGTTTTTGCCTACAATATCCTATGTTTTTGTTGGAAAAATATCTAAGGTTCATAACCATAAACTATTTCAGTAGAATACTGTGAAGTAACTTGGTATGTATGTACCTACCTCACAAGTTAAACAAGGTCGTGTTTCTCGTATAGTGTGAAGTTTTTCTACTGGGAGCGTTTAAGAATTTAAACAATGTTCATTATTATAAAGATACAGCCTGTAATTACACATTTAATATGCACGATTACGAGGATTGTTTCAACTATGTATGCTGGAAGGTTTCATACAAAAACTTGTATATAATTCGTGATCAGTATGCGGAAGCAACGCTTGGTAAGTAATTTAGGCTCAATGCTTGTCTTGACACATATGGATCGTGGTTGGAACTGCTATAAAAACTGACATTATGCTTGTGCACTTAGTAAAATGATCCTACTCATGATTTCATTTTGTTTGGTAGTTCAAGGGTAAGTAAACTTCGCTGGTAAGTTGATTATGAGATAAGAACATAAGCAGATGTTGAGAGACGTTGGTAATCGTAGAACAGCGTGTTAAAAACTTTCAAGGGCTACAAAAACGCTACCATCGTTGACTTTTTTATTAATAAATTATTTCGTAAACTTTTTATTAATTTGTTTATTACATTGAAGTGTTTGACTTGTAAAAGTGCGATTTTATTGCCTATTTACAATAAATGATTTGACTTTGACTTTGACTATGAAATCTGAATCTGAAGGGAGATTAATTAAATGGCAAAAAGAAGAATTAAAGATATAATAGGAGGATACATTACTTTTGTCACCTTCATAGGTAATACTATAATTTGTATCAGGTGGTCGTCGGTCCTACCAACCATATAGGTAGCCACCATTTTAAGGTTAAATGTAGGTAGTCAAAATCCCATCCCAGCCTCTTGTAACTAATATAATTACCTATATATAGGATAAATTGCGTGATAATCAACATACGACATACAACCAAACATACGAGAAGGTCCTGGCCCTTAACTAGGTAACTATATAGAATTAATTTTTTGTAGATAATCAGAAACACCAACCAATATATAGGTAGGTACCTAAATAGAAACACAAAATCACAAATTCCTCTCGGATCTTTGTGGAGACGTAAAGCAACATAAAATCGTATTTGAAGTCGTTGCACAGCCATTAGTCGTCCTCGACACGACATCATGGTACCTAACTCAATTATCAGCACGCGACGATGAGGCCGCCAGGATACTGAGGGTGGCAATTAAAAAGGGGGGGGGGGAGGAAGTTTTCAGGTAGAACCATGTATGACGGAAGGAAGGGTGGTGATATGGTGATTTTGTGGGTACCTATCTAATGATGCATGCGAGTGAAAGGGTCTTGAAGGATACGTCATGACGAATAGAGTAGTACCTACTTACTTTCGAGTCATTCCTTAGGTCTTATATATACCTACTATTAGAATTCAGAATAGAATTCATATTACTATTAGAATTATGTAGATACAATACGCTATCAACGTATGTGTTGGATAATTGCTTATGAAGCATGTTTGTGTAAAAGTCCAATATCTGGGGATTATCTTGTTCCTCATCTTTAGGATCATATTAAGGCTGTGGCGTATATAATGCCGTTACGTATGGATAGTTTACTATTGTTTATCGAAATGAAATGTATATCAAACTGATGAGATGAATAATGCAAGTTTATATGTTTTGTGATGTGGGTACATATAGGTAACTACGTTTTCAAATAATAGTAACACAACTACGCGACGTGCTGTTTTGCGAATGATTTTGATAATTATAGGTAAAATTTTAATTCGTCGCTATTCAGAGTTTTATGAATAAACAAAATTACGAATAACAGGTGCCGATGCTTATCTAGGTTATGTGATTGCATTGTTAAATTGAATCCACACCGAATACAAATGAAATATTAAAGTGTCCATTGTTAGTAAACGTAGTAATTTCAAACAGGAAACTTACGAAAGCCAGATCTATCTGTTTTTCAGCGCGACTTCCGCTTATCGGATACTGACCGAGATCCTAAAAATAGAAAGTTTTCTTTATTTTCATTATAACGCCTCCACCATCCCCTTTCACCAGCACTTCAAACACCTTATTCTTATACGTTTAGGTATACACCTTGTATAAAATCAATCAGATACATTACTTACATTTCTGCCTTGACAATGAAATCCAATCTGTTTGATCGAATGCCTATCTAGATGCTCAATTACGTTAACCCGGAGTACCACCTATGTGACACACAAGCGTCAAGTTCAACAAACTCAAAAACGATGACAAAAACTTGAACAGCTTATTTCCTCCACATTTCTTGCACACGATCAAAAATAAAAAAAAACACTCACATACAAATACGGCTCCATGTATACTTCGTAGACATTGCTCTGGTAGTCTTCGACCGCCGGTAGCGCTTTAATGATGAGGTTCCTCCCGTACCCTGGAATGCCTTGCAGGGACTTTCCGTTTAACACCGCGACCAACCACAGGAGCTGACCGCAAAATATGTGGAGTCGCAAATTCATTTTAACAAATCCGCAATTGCAAAGGTACGTGCAGACTTCACCAGCGGCGTGCTATCAATGGATTCGGTTCGGATTCAATGTGTTTTTTCTCGCACAGGTGAAGCTGTTTGTCGCTATGTTTAATAGTTACATCGAGCTGCATGGTCTTCGTGAGCCGACGACCATGACGTAAAGATTACTTAGACACGGCATTGTCTAATATAACCAGAAGGTGGAAATGATACAGGAAACCAGGCGAGCGCGTGACTGGGACCCCGCTTTGCTGATTGCTTTACGGTTTAAAGCTTTATTTTATTTTATGTAGCGTTAAATGTTGTACTAACGTATTAGTTTTAGGAAATATTCAATTTTATTACGAGATTATGACGGATTGTAATTAATTATTCTGTTGGTTGGGTTCAAACAGCATTGAGATGTAACCGTTGGTGACCTTTGGGTTAACGCCTCTAATTTTATATATTGGTACTTATTTTGTTTGCTCCAAAGTCATACCTACTATTAATTAAACTACCTACCTTGTAAAATGTGTTTAAAATATAACAAAAGAAATCGAATGCGCCTCCGGAAAAGGTTTTATTGCAACTTACAAACAGATTTTGACACTCGCCATGCACCAATAAAAACCATAGGTATATATCATTAAAACCTCAACCTACTTGACTCTTGACGATGTCAGTTGATCAGTTCTGTCACAAGTCACAATCATGGTGGAGTAGGCAGGATAAAAAAAAATCTGCCATAATTGCGACCTAAATTACCCTCATCTTCGGCTGAACTGATCGTCATGGATTTGATCAGGCTGCGATGAACCGGGACTTTGTGTACGACCACCCGCGAAGGCCCACCGTGTGGAACAGGGCGGCCGGCACCCTAAGCCGGTGGCTGTGGGGAGTGCTGTGCTGCGGCGTGCCCGGCATTCCGTGCTTCTACTGCACTTGCTGCGAGAAACTTGATGATTCGGGGGAGCAAGATCGGTCGAGCGTCAATCGTTAGTTTCGAATTGCTTACATACACATTTGGTTTATGAAGGTTTCGAATTTATGTCGTGCTTACCTTTTTGTAATCCTTTTAATGAACTTGAATTGTAGTGTTTTTACTGCAGAATTGTTAGGTACTGTTAACAACCTTAGTTGCTTAAAATGAGGGCCGAAAGCTCCGTGGGACAAATTTTATTGCGGTCGAGATAACAACCAACTCGTCTGTTTTATTCCTACGTCAATGAGAATTTAATTTTTATCGATACACGTGTGATAATTATACCATCTGTTTTCGTTTACCATCATACCATCATATTATCCTGAGGTACTTAGTCTAGGAGCCTTGGCCTGCAAGCCTATGATGCGTGCCGCAAGAACGAAAATGTTTGAAGGATATGCATGCAGCCTTATAATTATGTTTTCGCACGGTGACAAAGTTATCTCGTTGCGTGCATGTTGGCTCTACTGATCTAAATACATCTACAGACTATCTAGATATTCCTAGCTTACTGCTTAGAAGCTGGCAGCCCGGGTGGTGGTGTTATATAGTCTAGACTAGAAGTTCTTATACTTTCGCGAACTGAATAGGTACATGTTAACTACAATTTAAACCAGTCTAATTAGCGCACAAACTAATATCAAAATATATAATTTTGACAGAATTTTTCGCGATTTAGATCTGTTTAAATTCTAGTTAACATACCTATAGTCTATGTTATCCCTTTGCAGAAGCCACAGCTACCACAGAGCGCATGTCTCGCCCTCACCGGCCGCACGCGCCGCGGGGCCGCAAGTCGACCCCTGAGATGCTGTCGGCGGTGCGCTGCGCGCTCTCCCAGCTGCAAGGCGAACCGGCGCCTACGCCACACGAAGCACAGGGCAAGGTGGCGATGCCCGACCCGGGGTGAACATACACACGGAATGTTTTAGTCGTGGTATAAGCTGTTTCACTACTATCTCAGTTTTGGGGGTTCGGTAGGTACGACTAAGAAGCCTTATTCGCGCACAAATTAATAACAAAATATATAATTTTGATATTATGTACGTCAATGTTTCGACTGAATTAGGTACATCATGGTCACGAGAAGACTGGAGAATGCGGGTATCACCGCAGGGAGAGGTACCTAAGTGTTGATTCCAACTTCCCGCTTTTGGTCCTAAACCTAAATTTCACAAGACATGCCTTTTTAAGTGGATCCAGTGATCCAACCATAGGTGGGTATTCTCTTACTTACCTATTCTTTCCGTTTTTAACGGTGTTATACTTACTAAAAATAAGGTTGTTTGTTTCACACGACCTTATAAACTTGCTTATTATGTGAGATTTTTAATTTACAGTTATTGTTTTTGGTGATTATAATTTGTAATATTGTTAGTTAGGTATCACCTGTGTTGTGTTTACCTACACATTTAAAAACACCTTTAGCGTTGTGATGTTTTGTTTTAATCGTTGTACAGTGTATTATTATAGAGCTGTATTTTGTACTTATGTTTCAATAATAATTATATTATAGTAATTTTAAGGAATTCATTGCTGTTTTCTTTTACCATGTGGCGGCTCCGGACATCTGTATTATCTTGTGAGACATGACAATATATTTAGATAATAATACCTACCTAGGGTTGCTTATAAGATATGTAAGATTTTTTGTGAAAATCTGTCTAGGTAATAGTTTATTAATGTAGGTACTTACATAATTGTTTATGGATGTTTCAGAATTTTTATTTTCATATGTTTTAGAACAAGCGATCTAATTTTATTCATCCTCTCATCGTCGTTGAATTTTGCTTCTATCTAAGATTGGTTAAGGCTGCCATCTGAACGGATATGCTCGTATAACTTTATTCATCAACGTTGCGCTAACGATACGTTTCTTTCTTTTAATGTCCGTAACTTCCCGAATGAAACACAAACAAGTTCGGCAGTGTTTACACAGATGTCGCTATAACTCAATATTTGATTTAAAAAAGGCGCCTTAATTTTTTATTTGATAAAATTGACTGAGCTTCAAGAACAAAAATCAATCGGACGAACAATATAATAATATTGGGATTTACCTTTTTTACCTTATTTTATCTAATTCATCGTATGACATAGCGTTGGAGTTATAGTGCTAGGATTATAAAACTAGGCCGCCCATGAAGTCTGAATGATACAGAGCCCACTCCACCAGCCGGGGTTAGAAACAGGAATCGACTTATAACACCACACGGTGAGGTATATAAATCGAGGTCCTTTTCTCTACACTGCAAGAGGAAGGATGCTAAAGAATACTGTCTACATAAAAGTTATCTTATGTATTCCTTCGTTTTCCTTATTATGTACAGTATGACGCACGTAATATTATACATAGTCTCACCCCATACCACAAGTAGGTAGGTAGGTAGGTACCACAACATTATGTCTAGTACCCAACTTATAAGGCGCGTCGTGAATCTTCGTTCGCGCAGAAAAGAAAGTATGGTCCGAAGATTAACGAAAGAATGCTTAAAACTTACAATCAACCTAAGATCACTATTATAAGGTTCATAATACACTGCAGCTGTTAGTTTCATCTCACTCATGCCACGCGGCGATCGCTAAGATGGCTGCGGCTGCCGACCAATAGCGGTCAATAGCATTTTCCGCGCTTTGAAAATTCATCTTCTGCTTCTGCGCAGGTATACATCGGTAAGCCATATCAGTTGGGTACTACTATACTTACCTACTGACCAATACTCATCATCAAAGGCAATCATATTATGATGTAATAAAACTGACTGCAAACATTGTAAACAGTCGAAGGTACTCATAGGTGTAAACATTTTGGTATCAACATTTCTGGCGATAAAAAAGATAGGTAAATAGCAACAAAGCACTTTGCAATGTCAATAGCAATAATCACTCTGACCTTTAGCTGCCATACTAAGCAAACAATACAAATAAGGTTACATTATTACTTATCAATTTCAACACTAATAGTGCCGTAAGTAATTAAATTACTTGATTGTAAAACTTAAACAGTTAGTACGTATACACAGATAATACAATTCAATTCTATTTCTGTTGAATTGAGCTTTGATTGGGTACAGATATTTTCAATTTCGACCGTTGTCAATACAACTGCGACGTGACCTACCTATAAATTATATAATTATATATACCTACTTAGTTGCGTTAATTTGACTACGGCACGTAGACTATTATTTATTCCGTGGCTACGGTACAGCCTCACCACAGTCTACGGGCACAGATAACTCAATAGTATACCTACCTACTCTAGGCTAACGTGCCACTAATCTCAATACCAGTGTACAACTAACTCGCTGAGTTCGCCAGTGTAATTGTAAAATACCAACCTGCGAACGTCGCGCGGCTCGGCTCGAATACGCAGGTTTAAAATTGAATTGTTTAATTGATCAGTGAAAGTGCTCCAGTGATATTTTGGCGTAACAAGGTGAGTTTACATTATATTCACAGTTCAATAATTGTCTAAGAAAAGTACCGCGAAACTCTAGATGTAACAAATGAAATTCGAATTCGTATTTCAGTTAGTTTTGTTTATTTCCTTTCTATACGTGTTTTAATGCAAGACCTGAAAACTGAAAGAACTTCAAATTTTGACCGTAAAGACAATAAAACTGCACAACGATGGACTCTCTACCTACAAAGTTTGCTTTCAGACAGTGATGTGTAGATGTAGGCTTCATTGATGACTCGTTCTACATAATATATTACACTTATTCTTCAATGCTTTCAACCTATACTTCTTTTTTTATATGTCGTACAAAACGCAAATTGCGTAAACTAGTAGGTACCCAACTTATATGGCGCGTCGTGAATCTTCGTTCGCGCAGAAAAGAAAGTATGGTCCGAAGATTAACGAAAGAATGCTTAAAACTTACAATCAACCTAAGGTCACTATTATAAGGTTCATAATACACTGCAGCTGTTAGTTCCATCTCACTCATGCCACGCGGCGATCGCTAAGATGGCGGCCGGCTGCCGACCAATAGCGGTCAATAGCATTTCCCACGCTTTGAAAATTCATCTTCTGCGCAGGTACATCGGTAAGCCATATCAGTTGGGTACTACTATACGTACTTATTCGTACTTCAGCTAGAGCATTCTAAAACGTGCGTAACCAATCAATTGTTACAGACAAAATAAATCACTATACTCACTCAGTACGTACCATACATTATTTGGTAGAGTACCTTGCCCATGAATAAGCATGGTTTAGCCACAGGTTAGTAACTAGTTAGTACCTACGCGAGTGGATAACTCGGTCAAGTTCAACTTCTATGCAGAACCACAGATTAAATAAGTTGCTCAAAGGTAGGTGCTGAGTAGTGAAGATTGTGAAAGGAGTAATGCCCCAGGCTATTATAGTAAATGTTATTAGAACGAGGTTTTAAAGTTGTTGATTTTAAGAAGCCAGGACTCTAATTTAAAGGGGTAATTTTCTTGGCCAAATGAAACTTTGTAGGAAACTGGCTGAATTAAATTATATCGCGAAAAAACTAAACTAGATATAGCTATGCCCATTTCCAAGATACAATCTGTGACTACACCAAAATGCATAAACATCGGTTCAGCCATTCAGCCGAAATTAATATTGTATCTCCTATCCAAGATTGAAATCGATCTTGGATTGCTGCCTATCTTTCGATCGATTTCCAATCTGCGTGCCTTCAAGGCCTTCATAAACCAATCCACGGATCGGTTATTGACACGTTTGACCCTAGAAATGGATTGTGATATCAATCCCAGATAGCAAAATTTGGAATGGATTGATTATTAATTTTGGCCGTTATCGTGAAACAGTTTCTTTCGCATTTACAATATAATATGTAGTTTTTATATGTTAGTGTTTAGTATGGATTGTGTCAGCCAAACCAAATTCGAAGGGATTTTCATCTCTAGCGTCAAAAGGCGAAAATATTGATAAATCCATTATTCTAAATCCGATGCGCAGAGATTGAGTTGAGTTATTGATAAAATCGGCACGCCGATTATATACCACGAGGCTTTCATGAGAAAACGTCTTCTTAAAAAAAGTCTTAAATGCTACGTAGGTAGGTACATAATTATTACTTAGGTATATTAAATTGTACGTTTTTGTAGCTGACTGTACATAAA
This sequence comes from Hylaea fasciaria, assembly GCA_905147375.1. Taxonomy (NCBI): domain Eukaryota; kingdom Metazoa; phylum Arthropoda; class Insecta; order Lepidoptera; family Geometridae; genus Hylaea; species Hylaea fasciaria. The sequence goes on from LR990194.1 coordinate 1,788,585, forward strand.
TATGTCACACGATGGAGCGAGCTGAAAAAAAAATAGAGCCGTTTTACCTGAAATAAAACGGTTATTATATACTTACCTTAGTAGAAGCTTATATATATTGAGATAGGCGACACCATTTTCCGCTATAGCAGTCGTCTCTTTCTACCGTAGTAGCTCTGTCTCTTTCGCACACCCCCACCACCTCACCAGGCGCGCGAGGTAGCAGTCTGCTCTGAGCCTGTTCGTCATTGTGTCGAATGAAACTGTCACCAGGCAGAGATGAAAGGTAAGCTTCTACTAAGGTAAGTATATAATAACCGTTTTATTTCAGGTAAAACGGCTCTATTATTTACTTGACCGTTAGTAGAAGCTTATATATATTGAGACCTGTTTGTTATCGCCTGGTGAGTTATCTAAAACGCCAATGTGATATAAATCTATCAGTAAATCATCAAGAATTATAGCATAAATTAATAAGTAGGTAGGTAGGTACCTAGGTACTTCTATAATTAAAGACATGTGTGAAGGAAGAGACTGGTTTAATATAGGTAACAATATAATAATCAAGTATATATAATAATTATTATGTCCTAGTTTTCACATAGGTAGGGTAACATTTGAGCCAAATACTATGCTAATTTTAAGCACCAGCACTTTACAGCGGTAGGTACACCTATACAGTGTTTTACCCACCAACGAATCATATAATATTATGGTGTTTAATGTAACCCTCATTACATAATTTACTTGTACAAGAAAAATCATAATAATCAATGTACCAAATACTTTGGCATTGGCTCTAATACCTACTTGTAACAAAATCAACGAACTGGGACAAAAAGTGTGGAGATACTCTTGTTAGAGTTCTTTTCGAGCGAGGTACTCATTACTTCCCTACAGTAAAATTTTTGAAAAGTTTTGACCGATTTCCAATTTCCTTTTTCTAAAATGTCATCAAGAGGAAAATTATCGATCCAACTCCTAGAGGCTACCGCCGACCGTACACTTCCCGGTGTTGCAGAGATGCCTGCTGCCTTCAGAAGTGACTTGAACCATCCTGCAATGACTGTTCTGGATGCAGCTGCCGGTGGACCTCGCAGAGTTATGAATAAATTTGAATTACCCGAACTCCTCCGTCTTTCACTTAGAATTGCTATAGTTGTCCTGACCCAATATACGGGATCTAGATTTCGACTTTGAGAGTTAGCCATGAGCTTCCATCCTGATTGTCTATAATCTTTGCAGTCTGTTTTGGACCCAAATTGAGGCCATAGAATAATATGGTCGTCTTTAATAGTACACTCATCTTCGTCAACGCCCAAAAGTGTCAAGTCGTGAATTCTGCGACCTGAACAAAGACATAACAGCGCTGCCGTATGCCTAACCGTTTGGAAAGTATTCGTACTGTCTATAGAGTAATTACTCATAAAATTGGTCAGAGAGTTAATGTCCCATATAGGAGGTTTTGGAGCAGTCGGGGTTTTCAAAGATATTGCTTTTAAAATATGTTTCACAAGATTATTGTCACTTAATTTGCCAGATAGCTCTGTGTTACAGAGGGTGGAAACAACAGATTTGTGAAGGAGGATTGTATTATAGGATAATTTAAATTTTAGATGTAAGTCGGCTAAAAATTGGGCTAACTCCGGTCCCTTAGGATGCATCGGGTTTACATCATGATGCTTAGCCCAAGACTTCCAACGATTCCATGGTGCTTTGTATGTTCTCCAGGTGGAAGACCGCCACGAAGATTTGAGTAGAGATACTTGTTTGGCATCCCATCATTTTATTTTGTTTTCCCACCCCCACATCTCCAGACCTCCAACACCATATCCTGAACCTTCGGAGGTGGCAGCCCGGTCGTTGTGTCGATCAGAAATCGTTTCAGGTTCTTTAGAGTGAAGGGGGCTGCTATCGCCCGTGACCTCAGGTCCGCCCGCCAGAACACCCGCTCCCAACGTGGAGCTACAATGAGATACAGACCTGTGGCTTGATTTAGGTGCATCAATACCTTGGGTATGAGGAATGGAGGTGGGAATATCCACGCCAGAGGAAAATTCCAAGTTACGCTGAATGCGTCGTGTATCAACGCTTCTTGATCGTTCAGATCTAGGGTTGCGTAGTTCATTACTACCCGTGCGGTCTTGGACGCAAATAGGTCGATCACAGGCGTTCCCGTTTTTGCAAAGACCATTTCTGTGCAATTCTGAGTTAAATGCCACTCTGGGGGCCGTCGGTGTCTGGATAAGCAATCTGCGTGATTGTTGAATCTCCCCGGGATGTGATAAATTTTGAACTGAATCTGATGATAGTCTAGGATCCGTAGAATCGGGTAAGTTACATTCATGAGTGATTGGGACTTGGTCCCGCCCTCGTTGCGAAGATAGGCCACGGCCGATCGATTGTCCGATTGAATCAGAACTGATCCTCCTGACATGCTTGGTGCTTGCAGCTCTAGCACTTTTAGAATGGCTAGCATTTCCTTTACGTTGCAGTGTAGAGATTGTTCTTTTATGTTCCAAACACCAGACATAGTCTGGTTGTTGAGTTGTCCTCCCCATGCTATGTCCGAAGCGTCGGTGGTTAGGTAATGTGTCGGAGGTGGAATATGAATCGGAGATGACAGGTGACCATTTCGTAGCCACCAATTTATCTCTTCTAGCACCGACAGGGGTAGATTGTATCTCGTTGGAGCTGCATACTCGGGGAGGTTGCTTAAGAACTTCACAGCAGACCTGTGGTTTAATCTGCCTCGGGGGACAGCAAAGCTTGCAAAATTTAGCAGCCCTACCAGGCTTTGCAGTTCTTTTAGAGACACCTTGCTTGTTTTCAGAGCTTGGGTCAGTTTTTTGACTAAGGCATACGTCTTTTCTTGTGGCAGTCGTTTGTGATTTGACCAGGGGTTCCAAACGATGCCGAGATATGTCATATATCTTTGCGGGGCAAGTACAGACTTCCCGTAATTTAACTGAAATTCGAGGATTTTCAGTATCTCTAATAGGACGTTCATCTGCTCGCCTAATATGTCTGGGTTTTGATGTGCCAGTAAAAAATCGTCTAAGTACACTATTATTCTTAGGCCTTTCTCTCTGAGGATTTGTGCAACCCAATTCGTCAGGCACGCGAAAACCTTCGGAGCTGTACTTAGTCCGAACGGAAGGCAAGTCATTTCGAGTATTTCGTCCCTGTAGAGTAGACGCAAAAATCGTCGGTGTGATTGGGCTATTGGCACATTGAAGTATGCTTGCGAAAGATCGACCTTGCACATCCAATCTTGGCTTTGGAGAAAGTCTGGTACACGAAAAATGTTTATCAATCGAAAACGCTCTGTTAGCACATAGTGATTGAGGGGCCGTAAGTTGAGTACCGGTCGGTATGATTTGTTGCTTTTTGGGACTAGGAACATGGAGGACACAAAACTTGGGGTGAGAGGAGCTACCCTCAATACTCCTTGTTTTTTCATTTGAAGAATGCACGAAGACATCTCCTCTGACTCTAAAGTGCGATGGCGATCGCTTTTTAAGTTCGGCATTACCAACGGAGGTCTCTGTAGAAAGGGTATGCGATACCCGGTTATTATCTGCAATATAAAATCCGGAGCTCCCATCTCTTTCCACTGGCTGACGTAATGTGCTAACTGACCGGCTCGGAATGGCTGCGAGTCATTGTCTCTGCCTCTTGTTGCCTCTGTATCCCGAAGGAGACGATCGGCGCTTTTGACCTCTATGTGGTTGTCTCGATCCGCGAGATCGAAAATTAGAACTCCTATTGTTAGAGTTATAGGTGCGCTGGTCATGACCCGCACTATTAGGCCCTCTCATATTGTAATGGTAGGCTTGATAGTTACCCTGCGAGGGTTGAGTATGAAGACACTGAATGTTGCCCACTGGATCATAACCGTGATTGGAGTGGCCATGCGGTGGCGCGTTGTTACGTAACTGCCCCTGCGAGGGGAGACGTAAAGAATTAACCGGCTTTCGTGGAGCGTTTCCGCTGCTTACCTTATTCACCGGCCAGAAGGCTTTTCTGACTCCGCCTGCTTTTTCTAAGGCCAGTGTGAGAGCCTCAGAGTTGAAAACGTGGGTATTTGACGGGGGAATTTTATTCACCAACGCTCTCACTAGCGGGTCTCTAATGTGTTTAAGGATACCGTCTCTTCTCATTTCAATCGTTTCGGCCCTATGCCCGCAGGCCATCTGTAATAGATCTTGGGTAACCTTTTGCATGTCACCTTTTTGAAAAATGTCATCAATTTTATCATTTAAATCGCTAAGAACAGCGTCAGGGGATTTAGACCATGCGATTAGACTGCGTAGACTACTTACCAAGACCTCTTTTTGCTTTAAAATCCCGTACATAATAGCCGCGTAAGATTTATCGGAGTAAGCCAGATGGCGTATATTATCATATGCTTTTATCTCCTCGTTTGGTTCCAATTCCGTAAACCCTGGAGAATGGTTATAAAGTTTTTGCGTTTCTGCGTATCTAATGTCTGACCAGGTGTCTTTGCCTAAACGCTGAACTTCATCTAGCATACTTAAAAACTTCACGGGAGTTTTTGGCACTGCGGGATCTTTTAGCTTTGTCTCGATATCAAAAGTTAATTCTGGAACTACGTTATGATTCTCAGAGACTTGTTTCGGTGACGCCTGCGAGGCGTAATATTCGTTATAGAGGTCGTTATCTACATCCCGGCTGACCACTGAAGCATTATCATTGCTAGAATAAGTAGGAAGGTATTCGTAACCTTGAACAGTTTTTTGTAACCTGTCTACATCTTTCGATAATTTCGCTATAAGATGGCGGTCGCGCCTTCTTTTATTTTTCGATCGACGATGCCGACGGCGTTCACGTTTACGACCCCTTATGTTTGGGCCCTGTGTCGAGGAACTAGACGAAGATGTCGAGTTGCTACTACTCCTACTACTCGATGACGAGCGTGATCGCCGCTCATGTAAGCGTGTTTTACGATTAGACGGTTTGCTACCAGACCCACTCGCGGTTGCAATTGGTTCAACTTGGTCCTCGGACCCCATGTTTAATGATCCTGGATTAAATACCTTAAAAGAGAATTATTAACTAAGCGGGTAGATAAATATTAAAAATTCTTCCCGTAAACAGAATGTGATTAACGGAAATTAATTTCAAAATACGAACGATAACATCGTTTAAATAAAGTAATAAAATGTTGTGCACTTACGTGAAAACTTCTTATAAACCACTGAATTTAATAAAGTGATGTTGACTGCGCGGGAAATGTCACGCAAATGACGAACAGGCTCAAAGCAGACTGCTACCTCGCGCGCCTGGTGAGGTGGTGGGGGTGTGCGAAAGAGACAGAGCTACTAGGGTAGAAAGAGACGACTGCTATAGCGGAAAATGGTGTCGCCTATCTCAATATATATAAGCTTCTACTAACGGTCAAGTAAATAATAAATAGTTTGCGTAAAATCAGAAGTTGCCAACTCGCGTGCTTTCGCGAGTTCCACGCTCGCGAGTTGACGAACAACTCAAAGTCAAAGTTGTTCGTCAACTCCAGATGTATTATAAAAGGTGTGTTAGAAATGCGTCAAGATTACAAAGTACCAGTCGAGAACACGGAGCTCTACTAACTATTCTTAGCTTTGTACCTCCTTATTTATATGTACGTAGGTACACGTAGCTTAAAACGAGCTCAACAAAACCTATGTAGAAATAACTTGCAGATTGATATTTAAGAAAACTTGCATTCGGATATAGTACTATGTACTATATTTAGTTCATTCTTCACATTTTACTATGTTGGATGATATTGTTTATGTGGATGATGTTGTGATATTTTTTACAAAATACAAAGTACGATGCCAAAAACATTAATTCAACTGATATATTATTATATCTATACCTACAGATAAACACAATTGAAGTGTCTGTTTGAGATGTCAAAATAACTCATATTTACTAAATGCACACACAGGACTTATGATAACAACACTATTTATCATATTTGTCTGTCTCTTTATTCCGGCTAATCTCCAAAAGAAGAGGATCGATTTTGATGGGTCTTTCACTGAGAGATAGTTGATGTTACAAGTAGTAACATAGGCTACTTTTATTTTAGCTGCGCCTCACAGTTTCGCTCGCAATTAACGTTTCCTGCGGAATAATAGTTAACGCGTGTTATACCGCCGGACATAGCTAGTTATTGAATTATTTACGAATTCTGTAGCCAGTTAATTATTGTTACAGTAACTCAGACAAAAGCAACAAGGATAATGCTCAGATTTTTCCTTAACCTTCATGTTTAGGTATCATCGACTCTCATTTATTATCAGTTAAGTATTTTTATATTGCAATAGGGTTCCGAACTCATCAGTTAATTACTATAATTTAAGTTGGTAAGTACTTACTAAGTTATAAAAATAATAGGAAATCCTTTATTGTACACACACCTAATCCAGCATACACAAGGCGTCAATAAATATGAATTCTGCGAAGGTACCAAAGTATATTTATAAGAATAGAGGAATAATTATAAATCTAATTTTATCAAAAAGAAAGAGCAAAAGCTCAAGCAATTCAGATATAATATTAAACTCGTACCTACCTAATTCTTAAATAAATTAAAAAAGTATTGCTAACAAAAATCTTAATCTTTACCGACCTCTGCTCGAAATATAACATTAGGATGTTAATTTAGTTTGCTAGTTCAAAAAAGATGACAAAAAGTTTAAGGTCATCATAAGAAATTAAAAATACATATGTTTCTCGTCTCGCTAATCCTTTCCAGAAAACTTCTAGATTCATGTAAGCTTATAAACTTCTTTCATATACTTATTACAAAATAAAACAAGCGGCTAAGTGCGAATTACCTATAATATAATATTAGGTACTTACCTATACCTTGAACCACGGCGCTGGATGCAAACCTCCACGCTCAGTGGTTAGTGGTAACGAAGCGCGATGTTGTGATATTTCACTACATCGCATTTTCCAAATTCCTACGAATTCCCCACGCAGACTATCGGCCGATATTTAATTGGGTCGAGCGCGTAGTACCTATATACGATTCTATGATTTGACGGGATATCGTTATGGACCGACTTAATTGTAGGCCGATCAACAGGCTGTACAGAAACAGCCTAGCGGGCCTCTAGGGTCATGCTTGGTCAGCCCTAATTATTATTCCAATTCGTCAACGCCAGTATGATCGGATTATGGAGACTGAGGGTAGACAACGGAACCGCTCAGTGAATAGCAGTAGATTCTTTGGGCTCGTTTTGATGAGCTTTTAATCTGAATACGGGTATACTTTATAGTATTAGTATATATAAAATATTATAATGAGGAAAGATTTGATTGTTTGTTTGCATTGAATAGGCTAGGAACTACTGAACCGATTTGAAAAATTCTTTCACTGTTGGGAAGCTACACTATCCCCGGCTGACATACTAATAGGCTACTTTATATCCCGTAAAAATTATAAGTTCCCGCGGGATAGTAATGAAAACCACGGGTGAAACCGCGAGGCGTTTCTAGTATGTTATAAAATCGTGGCTGGAGAAATATTATGTTGTTCAATACAAGAAATTTATTACACTGTTGAGCTGGTGTAAGATTCAAGTCCGCATAATTTTAGCTAAGGAACCATTATGCCAACAAAATCCAAAATAAGCCTGATACAAATGGGTCCTAAACCTGCTAAAAAATAAAAAATGTATGCTTTTCTTAATAGTATAATAGTCATTGCGTAGGTTAGTGCGATTACTCTGATTAGCCGGTAAGACCAGTTCGGCGACCAGCTACGAAGACCTTCTCCGTCACCCCCCATGTGAACAATTTACTTTATCTGCAGACCACACAGGGGTCTGTGCTATAATGATGAGAGGTCTGACTATCTTGGGTAGGTAGCTGCAACATGTTTGTATTTAATATACGGTCGACCCCGGTCGCCATTCGTTATCCAGTCTCTTGGAGGTGAGTCGTGTTTCTTATCTTAATATCTTGTGTCTTTAAATAATATTTTTGGTATGAAAAGGGTCGAAAGTGCATAAAGAGATCGAATCATGTGTTTTTAAATCGATCTTTTTTGAGCACCTATATTCAAATGTATTGTAATTGTGACCGAAACAATTAGGTACGGCGAAAAAGTGTTTGTTTCAATCATTCTGATAGTGGCCATTAGCCTTTTGTTTGGAGAGCCTACAAAGATTATTCTGTAGATACCTATCTGTAGTTATATGGAGGAAAACAGTTGTTCTGCTCTGATGACTTTCGATTATTTCCTTCCTTGTGAGGAAAACAATAAAAATGTACATTAACCTAAGCAAAAATAATATAAATAACCTATATAGACTATATTATTGTAAGGAGAGGGACGTTTCCACTGAGTCAAATTCTCATCAGCCAAAATGTACTCTCAATTTATTCCAGTTGAAGCGAAAATGTTGAAGATTACGACTATTACGAGTACCTTATTGTTCGCTGCTGCGGTGGCGGTGGCGGTGGCGCATCAGGGACACGACCATACACATGATCACGATCATGTACAAGCAGACGTAAGTTTATATATTTTTTATTTATTTGTGCAATGGCAACTCTATTTTGATCACTCCACAGAGTGTTCTCTTCAAAACGTTGGGGAAGTTTCAGTAAAGCGCACTCTATTAGGAAGCTGTATATTATTAGCATCGTTATGCTGACTGCAATAGGACTAGATTATTTACCTGCTTACTGATAAGTTGTCTGACTGGGACTTGATGTCGACATGCTGTCTAAATTAACAAAAAAAAAGTTGTTAAGTTGTTGCTAAATGTGCAAATAGTGCGAAATCAAAACAAAGGACAAAGGAGGCTACTGTGATTTTCAAAAAGAAACTTTTAATATTCGTTGTGTTTTAGTATCATATAAGTAAAACTAATGGTAGAAATAATTACGAAATAGTATAAAAGATGCCTTTAAGGAAGCGAATTTTTGAAATGCCTAAATGCTTTATGTATGTAATACAATAGAGTGTTCAAATCACAAGGTCTTTACACATACGATAGGTACGTATGTAGATAAAATTAAATGATCAATTATTATATCACATCGCACACAAACACAAAATACGTTAGGGGCCCGTTGTGTCACCGCAATCTTCTTCTCTAAAACTGACGTCTAAAAAGGAGGAGGTTCACAATTCGAGTGCTTGTTTTTTTATGTTTTTTTTAACACGTTTCCTCCGTCAATAACTGGGCATTGATTTTGATGATTTTTTTTTCATGTCAATTTTGATAGCTAATTTCGGAATAAAGAGCTCAATTAAGTATCACTTGTATGTTACAATCACAAGGAGATATAGATTGTTTTTATACCAAATTTAATGAAAATCTGTTGTCACACCCACTCAAAGCTAGCTTTTACACAACATTGCTTCATAATGCCAATGTCCGGTCAAAGTCCATGTGAATAAGTCTCTATAGGTACTTATAAATCATAAAAATACTCGTATTTCTTTATTGATTATGAAATGACAGAGATAAGTCGATTTACCAGTCTGAGCATAGGTAGTAGTTATTATTAGCCAGTCTGGTAAAAATAAATCTGTAATAGGATGAATAAGTAGTAAGTAGGCACCTCTAATCATAAAAAAGTTTGAATATCTCAAGTAGGTACCTACGCAAAACGGGTGAACGAATTTTGGTAAAACCAACAAAAGAAAAGTCTAGACGTAGTTAACTAATGTTTTTATTAAATATTCTTCTCGGCCCTCTCAGTAACCAAAACATGTTATGACACACTCAATGCTCCACAATTAAGCATAATAAATTACTTGTATTTCTACCAAAACCGTCTTTTAAATCTTTTTTTAAGAATGATCTTCTTTTGTATTTTATTCAGCGAATGTTTTGCCTTGATCTCTGCGGCAGGTATTTGTGAATCATCAAATAAGACTAAACGAACGTCGCAATGGATCATGTCGCGCCGCTTCACTAATGGTCATTGTTAAATTGAATAAGTTCTTGACGATTTGAGCGATGAAGAACATTTTGTTATGGTTTTGAATTTACATGGAGCAATACAGCAAACTTGTATGCAACCACAAAAGCCTGAGGTCTTTAAAATTATTGTATTTTTGTTACATTACCTCATTGTTGCGAGATTTACTAACCGATTTGGATGTTCCTTCCTAGTTCAAAGTTCATCTAGACGATTCCTGATTTTCCCACAAACTGGATCAGTTTAGCTTTTTAGTGAATTCATCTCTAAAGCGGTTTTTGGTTCTGGACTGTGACTGAACTACCTATAGACTTTTTATGAGTCTGAAATCGAATTCAATAATATAATACTTTATAGGCCACGCAGTCTCAACAGCCCAACTTTCAAAACCGGTTTTTGGTTCTGGACTGTGACTGAACTACCTATAGACTTTATAAGAGTGAAATCTACGCAGTCTTATTTGCCCAATTTATTTTAATAGTATGAGTCTTATATGCGTACTTGACATTTAGTGCTACCTTCCTCAGCAGGCCGCAGAATACCGTGCGATTACCAAGCTGGAAGGCTCAGGGATTCAGGGCAACATCACCTTCACCCAGCTTTCGGACGGCAAGGTCCACATCACCGGCGTCGTCGTCGGTCTACCGGCAGGCCATTACGGCTTCCACATCCACGAGAAGGGGGACATTACTGGGGGATGTGTCTCCACTGGCGGCCACTACAACCCTGAAGGGGTAGGTGGAAGTTTCTGGTACTAACTCCTCATATAGATGATACTAGTTCTAGTGCTATGGTGGTGGTCAGTAAACTTTCATTTCGCCTATTGGGCCCATGTGATTCTGATGGTTTGATGGAGGATCCACTGGCTGGTAATGCCAAATTGGTCACAGGTATATTCCATGTTTATAAAAGCCTACGTTGTCATATCGAAATCAACGTTCATCCAAATATAATTATATAATATAAAATTTGATACAATTCGATCTCACTTCGATGTTTATAGAAAATGCAAGTTCCAACGTTCTTTCCATATAATGTAGCATTTTGTGTTTTATGCTCAACTTTCTATATTCATTGGAATATCAGCATAATCTGTAGAACTTCTATAGGTATTGTACCCCTAATTTGGTGTCCTGAAAAGGCATCTACACATCCATAATACTACCTCAATAAGTTTATTAAAAGTCAGGGGTGTTGTTAGCGGGACATCCCTAACAACAGCCTTCTAAACCATTAACGAATTGTTCTTCCAACTTCTAGAAGGACCACGGCCACCCCTCAGACGAGAACCGTCACGTCGGAGACCTGGGTAACGTACAGTTCAACACTGAGCAGGTTGCCGAGATCGACATCACTGACCATTTGGTCTCGCTGGTCGGTCCTCAATCCGTCATCGGCCGCGCTGTTGTGCTGCATCAAGGGGAGGATGACTACGGCAGGAGCACCCATCCTGACTCCAAGAAGACCGGCAACGCTGGAGGCAGGGCCGCGTGTGGAGTCATTGGAATCCTGTAGGTTTCCTTTGCTGTTTGTCATGATTAAATTTACCTAGGATGTACCTAACTGTTCTGTTTTCGCAGAATCGATATACTATTTCATAAGAAGCATAATGTTCTTGATTATAGAACTGTTCTGGCATCTAAACAGCATACCAATAAAAGTTAGACAGAAAAAAACGTGGGCCTTTTTTGTCTGTTGCAAATCTTGATTGAAAAACTGTGCATGATTAATGTATCTACTTACATAATATCAATACTAATCTATCCTGTCCAGGTTAATGTACCTATGAAATGAATCGTGTACGCGGAAAAAACAACTTGAAGTGACAGTATATGCCTTGTTATTACGAGTATACTCGTATACCTATATCGAGATTTGCCTTGTCTCATTGACCTTATAATATTCTGTTTCCTGTGTGTGCAATCATGTTCTTACTCAATCTAGAAGCCATACATTGTATAAGGATGTATAGGATGTCAGGCCTAATTAATGTTTATATACTTATTTCTATTTTATATTTAGATTACGTATAATGACTAAACCTATTTATGTATTTCATCATGAGTAGACTTTTTAACCGACGAAAAAAACAGGGGAGGTTCTCAAGTCGACGCATATATTTTTATAAAATGCATATCGTCGGTGGCCAGCAAGAAGTCATTAATTGCAAAAATCTAGTTCGTAGATAATCGCGTTTTAAACTTTTTTCGTACTTATAATCGGCATGGCTCATCAACGCTTATAGTTACAACAATGGTTTGTAGAAACAAATTATTGAGGTTTTTACTGTGCACCTGAATGTTCAATAAATTATTTAAATATCTTCAACGTTACTAAGATAGATAATAAAAAGTAAGTTAGTTAATTATAGCATAACCAAAAATAAAAACTTGGGTAAGAGGGATAACGAATAATGAATGCAAAAAGTAACTAAGTGACCTTGATGAAAAATGCTGTTCTGGTAATATTGATATCACACGTTAGTAAAACGATGGTCATAAATTACTCAAGTACCGTTAGTTAACTTTTATAGGCTGATTTTTTTTACTTGAGAGCTAGTTAGGTACTTCTGACATTGTTGTATTATCTAGAAAACTTAAAAAATAGCTCGTTTTGTCTATCCATAAGGTAGATAACGGGGTTTAAAACACTTTGACATCATTAACTCATTTTGGTTAAAAATGTCAGTTAGTGACTTCTTGCTGGCCACCGACGATATAAAAGGTATGTGTTCGACTCTACCATGTCGAATAACAGACGATAAAAAATCTGTGATTTTTATTTTTACTATCATCATCATCATTTCTACGGGGGTAGTCGGAAATAAAACAATAGTATTAGTCAGCTGATATTTAAATTAGATTAAAATATAAATAGACACTATATTATTGTGCAAATTATATGTATAATTAAAAAGGACAAGTAAATACCTGCCGGGGAGTGTTATCTTTCACTTTGCACACTATACCATCACCTTTTGCTACCAATCCATTTTTGCGATATTGCACTGCATAAGATGGAGGCTGTAATGGAGTCACAGGCACAGCTTCAGCTACTCTTCTTGCAGAAGATGGAGACATTCCAGGCTGAACTCAAAAAAGTCCCATCCATTGATGGTAGTGCAACATTGGCGGAGGACTTTAATTCTTTCCGGGCCTTCATTTTGACTGCTCTCAAGGGTCTTCAGGATCAGATTTCTCTTCTCGCCCGTGAGTCTGACAGCCAGGAGATGCGAGCCCGCCGGAAGATACTGCTGATACATGGCCTGACCGAGGAAAAGAGTGAGGACACTGTGGCCATAGTTGTGAGGGCAGTGGTTCAGCAGATGAAAGTGACTGAATTCACTGCTACAGATGTTAGTCGTTGTCATAGAATGGGTCGCTCCTCATCCCCAGATAAGCCCAGGCCAATATTGGTTAAGATCCATGACCTAGCACTTCGCAATAAAATCTGGTACGCTAAAACTGCTCTCAAGGGGTCAGGCATAACTTTGTCGGAGTTCCTGACGAAGCCCAGGCATGACACCTTTATGGCAGCACGTCAGCGATTTGGTGTGAAGAATTCCTGGACGCGGGATGGGTTTGTCTTCGTGCTTGGGCTTGATGGGTCGCGGCATCGTGTCAGCGGTCTCGCCGAGTTGAGTAGGATTAAGGCACCTGCTCCTCTAGGTCCGAAGCCAGTTTCGGTCTCGAAGAGTCCGAAGCCAGTTGCAGCCAGGGAGCCATCAGTCAAGGAGGCAGCAAGGACTACAAGGCGAGCCGCTACCACCAGCAAAAAGTGAGCCATTTTTGGCATAAATTTAGTTTCTATTTGTCTTGTCAACTATGTTTGAAATGAATAGAATGTTCACTGTTCAGTAATAGCACTAAATATCAGTTGCTTTTACCCACATATTAGTATTTACAATAATTTTACACAGCTTTTCCTACATCCAAATGAACCTAATGTTTTGTTACCTATCTTAGCTTTTTTTCTTTTTTCTTTTTTGTAACTGTCAAGTTGACGTTTTAGAAACGTTCCGTACTCGCAAATTGTTCCGTACTATTTTAAGCATCAATATTGAAATCGATTCTGCTAGGATATAAAGTCGATTAATGTTTTCGTTTCCCGTGCACTCTTGTAATACTGTGGACATTTCTTTCCTAGTTAATTTTGTTTTTAGTGTGTAAAATAATGTTTATTTGGTTCTTTAGCGTTTGACACAGCCGGCAGGTGGACTTATAAAAGTACATAGGTACTTTACATAGCCATAATCACTATTTTAATTATTATATTATGTAAATTATTTATTTTGTATTTATATATTATATTACTAGATGGTGCACATCAGCGATAGTGATAGCATTAATAGTATTGAATATTTATCATGTTCCTCTTCAGATGATAGCAGTGGAAATAGTTTTAGTAGCCTACCAACCCTCTCTGAAACCATTGGTTCATTAATTAGTGATGTTCCTAAAAACTTTAATGTCCTACATATAAATGCGCAGAGTATTCCGGCCCACTTTACAGATTTGCTGGCGTCATTCGATCAGAACAATGTTCAGGCTATCTTAATTTCAGAATCCTGGCTCAAACCCTGTCTCTCATCGAATTTATATGCTTTGCCAGGTTTCCAACTTATACGCAACGACCGTGTTGGTTCTGGTGGTGGCGGTGTTGCCATATACCTTCGTGCGCATATTCCTTTCACTATTGTGAGTATGTCAGCGCAGCCGCCTCAGTCCAATGCTGGTGAGCATCTTTTCATTGAAATTGTTCTTTTTCACACTAAAGTCCTACTTGGGGTTTATTACTGTCCATCTCTACGTATTAACTTTTTCTCTTCTTTTGAAAATCTTCTTGAAGATTTCTGTCCGTCTTATGATCACACCATCATTATGGGTGATTTTAATACTTGTCTCCTCAAGCAGGACTCCCGATCGTCTACTTTTCAATCGATCATTATGGCTAGCAACCTGATCATTCTCCCTTTAAATGCGACTCATAACTTTCCTCATTCTACACCTTCACTTCTGGATCTGATCCTAGTTTCATCTTCTGATTTTGTTGCTAAGCACGGTCAGTGTGCGGCGGATGCCTTCTCTTATCATGACTTGATTTTCCTCTCTTACAAAATCCGTCCACCTAAATGCAAGCCAAAAATTCTTCTGCAGCGCAGTTTTGGTGGTATTGATATCGAGTGTCTGCGAAAGGATGCCTCAGAGATAGATTGGGTCGGAGTTGTAAATGCAGACTCAATTGATGAAAAAATTGAGATTTTCAATAATATTGTAACTAATCTCTATGACAGTCATGCTCCCCTAAAGCCTGTCAAACTAAAGCATCTTCCTGCTCCGTGGCTAAATAAAGAAATTCGATCGCTTATGCACAAGAAACTCGTCGCTAAAGCCAAACTCAAATATCGATCATCGGATGAGAATAGGGAGAGATACGTTGAGCGTCGCAACAAGTGCAATAAGGTGTGTAGGAATGCGCAGCGCCGGCATATTCACGATTCTGTTGATAAGGAAGATCCCGCGAAAGTGTGGAAATTTCTTAGGTCACTAGGAGTTGGTCAATCTCGTCAAAACGCTTTTCCTAAAGATATAAACATTGATTTATTAAACAAACATTTTTCCACTTCTTCCAATTTTGATGGTCGTACAAAGTCTGATACCCTTTCTAAACTTTCTTCTATTCCAACTCCTGACCATTCTTCTTTTGTCTTTAATCAATTTACCGATAGTGATGTTAAGAAGAGTATTGCATCTATTTCCTCCAATGCTATGGGTAGTGATAGTATAAGTCGTAAGATGGTTATCCTTATTCTTGATGAACTTCTGCCAGTTATCCAGTATATCCTGAACACTTCCATTACTAGTGGCAATTTCCCTACTGCATGGAAAGAGGCGCAACTTATTCCACTTCCGAAAAAGCGCAATCCTTCCTCTTTTTCTGATTTCCGGCCTATATCTATCCTTCCTTTCCTATCCAAAGTTCTTGAGCGCCTTGTTCATGAACAACTTAACTCATTCCTTAATAGAAACTCCCTCTTGAATCCATTTCAATCTGGCTTCCGACGAGGTCATAGTACTGTATCTGCGCTAGTCAAAATCACTGATGATATCCGATATGGCATGGCAGAGGGGCAGGTGACTGTACTATCGCTACTGGATTTCAGTAATGCCTTCAACAATGTAGATTTTGATGTTCTGTTAGGACTTTTGCGCTCTCTTAACATATCTCCTACGGTTGTTGATTGGTTTCGCAGTTATCTTCATGGGCGTCGGCAGCGTATTCGCATTGATGATACTTTTTCATCCTGGTGTGATATGTCTGCGGGCGTCCCTCAAGGCGGCGTACTATCTCCTCTTCTCTTTGCAATTTTTATAAACACAATATCTCATCAGCTTATTTCATCCTACCACCTATATGCCGATGACTTGCAAATTTATACTCAAGCTCCACCACAACAAATAGATGAGGCAATTGAACGTACCAATCGTGATCTGCGGCGAATTTCAGAATGGAGCAAATCGTATGG
Organism: Hylaea fasciaria; assembly: GCA_905147375.1. Classification (NCBI taxonomy): domain Eukaryota; kingdom Metazoa; phylum Arthropoda; class Insecta; order Lepidoptera; family Geometridae; genus Hylaea; species Hylaea fasciaria. The sequence goes on from LR990194.1 coordinate 1,805,050, forward strand.
ACTGAGCGTAAATCCACAGAAAACGCAAATAATAGTGATAGGCAGCTCCAGGATGATTTCCAAAATTGATTGGTTCCGCCTTCCACAGGTTATCTTCGACACTACCCACATTACAATTAGTGAGACGGTAAAGAATCTTGGAGTGCTTATTGACAGGCAACTGTCATGGGTACCTCAGATGGCGGAAACCAGCCGGAAAGTTTTTGCTTCAGCGGCTTCCTTGCGAAGATTACGGAACTTATTACCAATTACCACTAAAACTGCACTTGCACAATCCCTTCTGCTCCCTATTTTAGATTACGCCGACGCTTGCTATCTGGATTTAACCGAAGAACAGCTCAGTAAACTTGAACGCCTTCAAAATTTCTGTATCCGGTTCATATTTGGATTACGCAAATATGACCATGTCTCCGAGTATCGCTGTAAGCTGAAATGGTTACCTATTCGTCTTCGCCGGAATGCTCATATTCTTTCACTTCTTTATAACATCTTGTTTATACCGTCCACTCCACTCTATCTCAAAGAACGCTTTGAATTTCTACATCTTTCCAACTCTTTAAATCTACGTTCTACAAACACCTTCCAACTTAAAACTCCTGTACACTCTTCTCAATTTTACGGCAAATCATTTACTGTGCAGGCGGTCCGTCTGTGGAACGCACTGCCTGTCGACATCAGACGCGCTAAATCTTTAGACATTTTTAAAAAATTGGTCAAACAGCATTACTTTTCAAACCACTGCTAGACTCTTTATTTAACCTAATGTTTATAGTATTATATATATATTATGTAGGTATATGTATTTATGACTATCTTATTATTGGTATGTATATTTAAAAAGGAGTATTTGTGTAATTATTTGTATGTATGTTTTGATATTTTGACACTGATGTCAACCGCCCCAACCCCTTTTTCCTGCTCTCTATCTGGTCCATCCAAAGGTTGTCTGGCAGAGATCGCTTTATGCGATAAGACCGCCCATTGTACCTAGGTATTAAGTTATGTTTCGTTTTGTTATTGTTTTTTTCTTTTTTTATGCATCTTGGTGTCAATAAAGAGTTATCTATCTATCTATCTATCTATCATCATCTGCAAGACAATTTTTGCAATTTTTATAACTATTCCTCTAAGGCCCTAAGAACATAATCAGCTGTCGCGTTTTGTCGTCACAATTAGGTTGGTCTTTTTGGGAAACAGTTCGCCAAGGCTTGATAAAAGAAATGTGATGCTAATTAGTTTGCATAATCTATTGAAAATTCATTATAGTTGAATATTTTAGCTCTAATTATGTTTTTCTATTACAAAATAACTTCTCCAAAGTCACCTTTTCGCTTTGCGATGTGTTGCATCATATCTTTATATAACTACGTATACTTTAATTGGTTAGCAATAGATTCTTGTATGTGACAACAAGTTTTACAACTTTTAAGCCGCCAAAGTGAATAAAATCCTAACTGTTGCTTTTTATTTTATTTGAAGAATATATTGTAAGTATCGAGAGGTAGTGGTTGTTTTCTTCCTTATCTACTTTCAAGGTGAGATGCAAGTATTAAAAACCTGATCATCGAACTACAAGTATGTCAACAAAATATGCCAAAACTTATGTAGCTAGGTATACGAACATTTCTGCGATACGACAAAATATTATGAAAATTATTTTTATTATTATGAAATTATGAAAATATATGTCTTACTAAGGTTTTCTATGATCGAGATAATGAGAGGTTCTATAATTATCCAAAGTGTTTAAGGTACCTATCCCATTTTTCTACTCAAGGATAAGCTGCAGTTAGGGAGATGCTACGTAGCCATTTTTAGACGTAAAACACGTGCTTTCAATAGCTATTTCGACGTTATCTGGCGTAAGGTTCTGGATCAAAGTGTCCTATCGCGTTACTAACATCGCGGCTAGACACACTATGACAATCTCGGCTACCCCCAAACTAAATGCCCTTATATCGCCAACATTTTAACAATGCGATGACGACGAATTTAATTATTAGGTTGTTTAACAACAGTTTATTTTGAAGACCTAGGCTAATTGAAGGACCGGTAAAGGTTTAAGGGGATAGGTGTACCCAATGATCCGAGCGCACTTCATCGCCGCTCCGCCGTCGTAAGATCCTAGGCCTACCTTACACTTGGTCTTCCAGTCCATGGTCCTTTCTTCCTCATGTCTATTTACTATAGCTGGCTCTTAGCGTAGTAGTGTAGTCAAAAGTTATATTTATAAGGCAGATTATGATACTTTAGTAGTAATCACAATCATTTATGGTTTGAGGATATTCGCCAAAAAACTAAAGTTTACCACATAGCTCTTAGGGTTTGCAAGCTGAAGTGGCAATGGGCCACATCGCTTGTAGAACTGATAACTGACCACAATACAATAATAATTGAGATGTTGAGATGTCACGGATTGCATGACAACAAATAAATTATTAATCAAAGTTCACTGACATTTCACAATCCGACTGCAGCTATATTATCCACCTTTATAAAACCTTTATTATTGTACAATGATTTCGAGTTCTTTCGATTTGAATAATATTCTCTCATAAATTAGTGAGATTGAATTTAAATAGCTATTTTCTAGAGGTTACTTTGTATTTTTTTTCTATCGAGAAAATATATTTTAATTGTGTTTCACTAACCGTCACAAATTAAAGTATATGATCAAAATTAACATATTTTTTCCCACATTCCTAAGTTGTACGGATTTGTCGTAAACATCATTCAAATAAATTCGAATTAAGCGTAATCAGGAACACTAGTGGTCTTAAACGATAAATAGAATGATAGAGGGTACATAATGCCATTATGGTAGTATATTCTTCGAGATTCGAGTATCCAGGCAGATTTCCTTTTTGAGATGGCTTGAAGTATGTATAGTGTATACAAAAAATATAAATTACTTATACAGAATGAAAACAATTCTATAATATTATTTTACAAGCATAAATTTGAACTTGTAATGTTTGTATTAAATTTCTGTATATTTGTATGAGGAGGTCAAGTCACGCAAGCTCAATTAGAACCATGCACTTTCTCTTATCCTACGAAGTTGACATGTTGCATGTTGGTTTAGATCCAATCACAATGCATTTGCTTGATAGGCACGCTCTGAATCATGGACAGGGTTAGCTTCAGAAAAAGGCACTCTTCAATGTTCAACAGCACAGACACATTGATACTGCATTCAGTGTTGGGTCCTGACAAGGGAACTCCTCGTTAGTTAGCAGCACAGTCGTGAAATGTTTTATACGTACCTATTCATATTTTTTGGTCACCATTTTACGGTTGTACAGGTACAACCGTAAAATGGCGAGTAAAAAAAAATGAGTAGGTCTACTGCATTTTTATAAAAGCTTATCTGGAAAAATATACATGTATCGACATATTATTATAATATGTTTTATATATCATTTACTAAGTTCTGCCTATATTCTGTGGATCCACTCCATCTGTTTGTTTTAGATGGAAGTTTCAATTAGATACTCGTATCGTAATGCATTCGCCATTTAGATATTATAATTTTTCAGATTATTACTTAGTTCCTCTAAGCTTGAACAGATGGCGGTATGAGTCATATATTTCAGGCAGTAGGTATTGTGTCAGTAAACAACTAAACAATTGCAGGTCAGCATTTTCGTAGAAATTGATTGATCACACCCGATATAATAAGCAGTGTTATTCCCCTATGAAAACTCTTGGCATGAATATACTCGTATAATTGACCACTCCCCTCGAATATAGAGATAAGATCTATACTATAGTCGGTACTATACTTTTTACATATAAACCATGGTATAAGAAAAATATAACTACTTGAACGAAAGTTTTTTTTTTTTTAGTTTTTTTTTTTTATTTATATTTAATAACGAAAGTTTGGATGTATTATGCCATTATTTTTCAGGGATCCTGTGTACGGTGAGTGGAAGACAAATGCAGCCAGTGGATCTTCCATATTCATCACAACAATACTGACTACAACGGCGCTTGCATTAGTCCTTTAGTAACTCTGATACCCATTGTCGGTACAACTCTAAACTTAAGGTATTTTTTTCATAATAGAGATAATCAACATTGATTTTAAAGAAAAACAAGATAAATTAATTATAATAAAAAAAATTAAAAGTAAAGTTGAAAAAGGTAAAGCCCTTTTTAAATTTAATGTAATTAGTACTTATGTACCCCATAATATTTTGAAATTGTTGGTGTACTTTGGTCCACACAGGGGGAAATAATTAAGTACAGAATAAGTGGTAAGATAAAGGTAATTAAGGATAGGTAACCAATGAAAATGTTTCAAATGTAATTCATGTATATTTTACATAAACTACATTTTTATATAATCTAGAAATGTTAGATAACGTAGATAATTATTATATTTCGGTAATTATAGTTTAAATTCAAATTTTGTACTTACTTACACCCTTACACATAATGGCTTGCAGGTGAAATACATGTGACGGACCTATTTTTATAGCACCCGAAATAGTATTTAAGTAGGTACCTATGTATTAAGTATAATATTCTTAGAAATAGGTATTTCAATGATTTATTTAATTTGATTTGAACCTATTTCCACTTGTAATTATATTTTCTTAAATAATATATTCTATGTTATTATTATTATAAATATCTTCTGTTACCTACCTTATAACGTTTAATGAATAATATAGGTAACAATATCAGAAAATCTAGTAATATCTGTATATAATAATTAGAGCAACTCTATTCAACCAATATTCTATTCCACTCTATCCTAATTATATTTCTATCATAACCTTGTGCAATTCAACTGTGCCAATTCGGAAAATCCTGGATAAGCCATTTTCTATTCCCTATTTTATTAGGCGTCACTGCGGTTAGGCCTTTGTTCTAGATTGCTGCAGTATACTCGTACATTATGCATGTCTCACACAGAAATGGACACGTCACCTAGAAGACATTACAAACCTTTTCTAGAACATTCCAGCGGGCCAATAGAAGCCGCGGCAGTGCATTTATATACCATCGATCGGTATAAGAACTAGGACGGAGGAGCCTTGCTTAAATATTCATGGTACACGTGTTGGATCCCATGAAATAACACGTCGTAGAGTCTAATTATTATTCTACCTAATAGTAGATCCTTGTATATTGTTAGTATCGTAGGTACAGCTTCATGATATAGGTAGAAACAACAGTGCGCCTAGCAAATGATTTTTCGGAAGTAACAATCACTAAAATTCCAGAGGTCAATAAGAAGTACCAACTGTGGTATGATGTAGCATATCTTAGCTGTTCCGTGAGCTGTTAATAAGTTTCAGGAGTGAATAGCACTTCTAGGAAAGAAGATTCCTGGACCATTACAAATACAGGTGTAATTTAAAATGGTACAACATAAATCAGTAATTGGATTTTCCTTATAAAAAAGCTGATTTAGGATCGCCAACAGCCAGTGAACCGGTTAATTATTGGCCAGTGATGTATTCGTAAAAGGAATAGAAGTCAATAAATAAGTGGTGGTACCTATCTCAGGTTCAAGATGTTCAACTGGAGAGAATTTTCTAAAGGATTCATCAAAGGATCTTTGATTGCGCTGAATTTGATATGCATTGTAAGTACGAGTATATACCTCGATTATTTGAAAGTATTTTAGTAGTTCAAATTCATTCGATCACATCCATGTGCGACCTGCAATGATGTTCATATCGTCAAGTAGATACAATCCTGAAAAAAATATAAAACAATATTTTTCCAGCTAACTGCGCTATGCACATTCGGATTCGCCGTGGTAGACACCAAGATCCTGAAGCAATACGGCGAGGAGCAGGCAGCGGGGTCTCTACAGGGTGACCTGGTCATCATAGGGACCTGTGTGCTGTTAGTTGCCATTGCCGTCTTAGGGTGCATCGGTGCTGTAAGGGAGCACATTAAGATGCTTTATCTGGTGAGTCCCATAAAGTTAGTTGGCTCAAGATTAGCAACATTGTCTGGTCAGCTTATGTCGACCCTCTATAGGATATGAGTCTCCTCTCCTTTTACTGTGCGAGACTTAGCACTGCTTTCCGGTTGTCTTCATCTGATCGCCTGAATAACTGCATGGTCAGATGGTCGGCTTCCTTTTAATACCAATTCCCATAGCACCTCTGACATATCCACAAATGATATGACTAAATACTCCAAAACTGACTCTAAAACTGTCTCATTTTTTTTCATCAGCATCATGACCATCGTTGGCAGATTTTTCATTGATTACCGGAAATCTTCTGTGTTTCAGTACGTGATATGTATCCTGGTGCTGATAGTCTTCGAATTGCTGGTCACCATATTCGTGTCAGTGCAGCGGTACGGGCTTCAGTACAGGGTGTCAGAGTGGCTGCAAGAAGATTTCTACGCCAATTACACTGGAGAGGACAAGCAACGAGAGCATGTGGAACTGTGGGATGTGCTGCAATCCAGTGTATGTACCTAATTAACAAATATGAATAGTTACAATCAATATCAATCAAAAAGTTGAGTGTGAAGCTGTTGAAATGTACGCAGAACCGATGGTGTCAAACGAAAACGCGCTGAACTATCGACAGACAGTAGCTGTTGTCCTACTGAATTGTCATTTGGTTGGATTTGTAAACTCTTCAACCATAAAACATTGTTCTTGTTCCAGTACACATGCTGTGGTCTCAACGGCCCCGAAGACTACGCAGCAGTCGGCCGCCCCATCAGCGTCTCCTGCTGTGCAAGGGCATATCGCGCCAGGACTGCCGCAGCTCAGGCCATCATGTACCAGGCCTGTCTTGAGTAAGGACTCTCCTAAATTTTTAACGATGGAAAAGTCAACTATGGGCTTGACTTGTGTCTTACGGACAGGCAACAAAGACTATAATGCTTAATTTTGTACCGCTGATAGTGGAGACCTACTTTTAATATGGACCAACGAATCGATTGTAGTAGTCCCGGTTGCTATCTATTGATATCAGTCTTTAAGCCATGTCAGATTCACAGGGCGTCTTGACAAACTCTGACACTAGAGCCGGAATAACTCTGTTTTCTTTTTATAAAATGATGTTCAAATCTGTTTTCAGATCTGCTACATATTACTACGATGGTTGCGAAGACGTGGTCATCGATATGTTAAAATCCGATGCTGACTGGTTGGTCGGCGTGGTCGTCACCACCTTTTGGTTCGAGGTGATTATGTTTATGTTTTATTATTTGTATGAAGAAGCGGTGGTAGCCTAGTGGGCGAACGTCTGCCTTCCAAAACGGAGGTGGCGAGTTGAATTCCTAGTGCGGGCACGTACCAATGTGTTTCTTGTTTAACATATTAAGTACGTAATTATCACTCGCTTTTCGGTAAAGAAAACATCGTGGGGTAACCAATATGCCCGAGAATTATTTCGGAGGCATGTTATCCTCCAATCCAGACTAGGCCACCGTGGTGGATTATGGTCTAATCCTCCTAACAAAAAATGAGAGGAGGCCTAAATGCGATATTCACAAAAAGGTGCGCGAAAGTTACAGCATATTCACAACTTATTGTGAATATTATGCCCTAAAATTCTGTTTGTATTGTATTTCAGGTAATGGGCATGCTGCTAGCGATGTGGGTGGCCAACTTCGTCAAGAACAGTGTGCAAGTTTACAAAAATACTGTAAAATATTAATTGAGAGTATTATGTAAAAGATTACTAGTAATTAAATTATAAATTCCCAAGCACATACACAAATAAACGTATATTGGCTTTTTATTCCCATTTCTTATGAACTATAACAGTGTTTGAATTTTTCATTTATCCCCCCCTGTGAAGAAATAATTTTGTCTAGAAAGATAACGAGGAAACATTTAGAATTTTTCATCAAGACAATCAAAAGAGGCAATCAAGACTTAGCCTCTTTCGGCAGTCGAGTAAAACTATATAACAGCATAGTTAAGAAGGGAGAGCTGTGGCACCTACCTTCTATGCAGACGATTAATGAGTTTTGGATTTCTAAAACTAAATTATTAAGCAAAGTTAAAAATGTATATATTTTTTCATCAAGGTATTTCGTCAATATGTAATAGTTAGCTATGGAAGCCGGCATTTATTGTGGTCTTCATTGTATACCTAGTACGAGAACAATGACAATATTTTCTAATTACGTACTTATTGCAAAAGCACAAATGCACCTGCGATCGATACTACGATGGACGCTCATACATTAATTAGTACACTTATTCATAGTTGCAAATTTACAAGACTCCATTTTGCACTAAAATGAGCTTTAACACCCAGCAATAAAATATACAAAGATAGAAAATTTGAACTACGAGCCAAGTAGCACAAAACTAGTATGACAAGGACGGCTCAAAAAGCTGCTATGAAGAAGTGTCAGACTTGGCTAAGGGATATAAGGTTGATAATGAATTGTCTCCGAAGCTCGTAGATAGGAACAAAGAAAGCTTCAGGACAGGCCGCGAAGTGTGGGGACTGGACATATGTTTTCCCACGTTCCATATATTGCTGTAAAGGTGACGAGCGAAGCTTTTATGAGTATAGGTAATCAACTCCTAAAAGCCTAAGAAAATAAGGCTGATTTTAGACAGTAGTTACCAAATTCGTAGCCTCCGCAGAAGTTTTATCACACCAAATTTGTGAAGGCAACGTATCAAATAATAATGAATGTGTACAAAATGTAGGCAGTATGTAACTATGAAGGTACAAATATAACAGAAATCGATAGGCGCACAGAGTCCCGAGAGCAACTAAAGCGTTACGTCGATAGGTTAGTCTAAGTCCGACCCAAAAGATGTGCATTGTGCAGTCGCCAGACGAAGCAGTGGGCACAAGTAAAATACAAAACCGCTCCCCGCTCCGTCCACCACTGCGTCACCGCAACCACTAATCACGGGGCTTGTCAACTGCATAGATCGATACACCCCATCGCCCGTAAGCCTTCACTTCAATCCACCACCTCCGACTGACCGGTCACCCGCTGTCGTCCCAGTCGTCACAAAATTTTCAACAATTGCGTCGACAACGTCAACTATTCCTCTCAACAACAACAAATCGGAGCACACCATGAATCAGAGGGACTTGGTTTTCTCCAAATTGTTTATCGTTTTATGTAACATCCTCAACTTTGTGAGTATTCCTTGTGGATCGATAGTATTCGACCTTGTGACGTCTTGCCGTGGATGAGCCACGATAGCAAGCGACGCGACAGAGCGACGGTCAGTCGAATACCTGAGCTAGAGTGAACTATAAAAGAAAGGTTATTGTGTGGTGTTCAGACTTTGCACTTTAAAGCAGTAAAAATAAATTGGGTTTATATTTCCAGCTATTTATTATTTAAAATTCTCTTGAATGACATAATTAGCTTTGTAGATATTTATTAGAAGATATGATCGTTATTTCAGGGAGTAGGCCTGTATGTGTCAACAACATGCATCCTGTACTTGCGCGACAAAAACGTCAACCCGAAACCGACGTCGCCGATATCGCACGGAGTGGTCGCGTTCCTGGTCACCACGGCTTTGATCATGATTATAACTGCCGTGGTGGGATGCGTGGGCGCACTGAAGAAGCACCATAGGGCCCTGTATGTGGTGAGTATGTGGTCCAGGCAAGACCATGCTGTGAGAAGGTGTGTGTATGACTGTATGTGGTTAATTTATAATGTTGTTGTACAGCAACTCTGCTTTTACGGATTCCTCGCATCCGCCGAAGCTATTGTGGTAGTTGGCGCAGTGTTGATCAACTCGTGGGCGGGGACCACGGACGAGTTGCGGCTCAACTTCTATAGAAATGGGACCGTTGAGGATTACAGGGCATGGGATCGTCTGCAAGTTGAAGTAATTATAAAATGCATTATTTAGTTATGTCCTTACACCTATCCACATACGGGAATGGTAGGCCGGCGTTACACCCAACTTTACTTGATTGATGAGAGATGACTATAACTTATATGAAGCTTTATCAAAGCCGCTTCAAACCGCTTTGTTTCTGAACTTCAGCTATATTATCTGCTTCCTATTCACTTCACCACGGCTATTTTTTTACGTGAGTACCTCCAGGAGCATTCCATTCCATGTAATTCCAATATGTCATCAGATTGAATTCTCGAACCAAAATTCTTGAACGAACCTCTTTGGACGAAATTATCCCTATTAGATTTACAAATTTCTGTAGGTGGCCACTCTTTCGTAAACTTCACAATAACATAGCTTAAATATCAGAATAACACATAGGCTACAATTCATAAAGATATATCGTATATTATCCAAACGCGGGTGAAACCGCGGGACGCAGCTGGTATAAAACAAATGAATCCTCCCTCTCTCAGAAAGTACCAGGGTAACATATATCATAAGGAGGTATACACGAATTCGCTAGTTGTAGCTGGGTTGTTGGTTTATTTTAGTACCGCTGCTGCGGCGTGGATGGGCCCCACGACTACGCCATCATCCACCGCGAGGTGCCCGTGTCCTGCTGCGGCAGCGCCAGCCCCCTCCGCGACGGCGACGCCAAGCGACAGCTGCACGTCAACTGCGTCCGCGACAGAACCTACTACATGCTCGGCTGCGACAGAGCCATGGACTCGGAGATGTACAACCACGCGAAGGACATCGTTATGGTTACTTGCATGCTCTACGGCTTGGAGGTAAGAGGAACGATTCGGAACTGCCTCTGCGGAGGTTGTACGTACCTTGTGCGTAGCGTACCAGATTAATGCTGTTCATCTGACACAGCGTAAAGGAATTGATGGGAAGTGGAACTGTGCAGAAGTTGATTGGTGATAATGACGCCCCATGTTTTTTTTTATTGGAGTGTTACATAATAAACGTGAGCAAGAGTGTGAAATTAGATGCATGAGAACCACATGGCAAATATCGCACGTTAGTAGAGCGTGCATGGAATTATAGTCAAAATGCCTTACAAAATATACGCTATTTTATATAATTCTTATGACAATGGAAATAGTTTGATTGAATTGGATTGTTTTCCACCAATTCCAATATATTTAATTTCATTATTAGCTCTTGGTCGAAATATTTTTGTTGTCACGATACAATAACTTGGAATCACATTACATTTCAGATATGGGTGTTGTTTATTTCCATACCACTTGGAAACTTTACTGTTGGACTATAATTATAAAAGTTTAAAGACTCATTAAACAGGTCAAATCCGATGGTGGTGGTGTTTCAAACCCTTGAGGAATAGAAAATAACATCTAACTTTTAATCAATAACTTTGTGGTACTTTTAATTAAAATTATTGTCATGTTTTCAGATAACGATTGTAATGTTTTCACTGTCTTTGATGAAACATATACGGAAGCACCGGAGGCAACTACAGCAGAACTTGCAAGCGCATTTTGAATCTTAACGGGCAACGTATAAGGTTCTTAGTCACATCTTAGTTTATGTCGCACTTTGAAATATTTAGATAACTTCTTAAGACAGATTAGATAGATTGTAACGTATACAGAACATTAATTTAATTTAACAGACTCGTTGGAACTAAAATTGAATTAAAAACAAATTGTGGAATGAATTAAAATTGTTCCAATCGATTCTGAAATCTTGAACGTAACTGTATCTAATGATTTAGGTTTTCTATTTTGTTAAATACATAAATTTAAGATCACCTTAGATACTTCAACAGCACATTATTTTTATACTAATAAATTGAATAATCTATACTTAGTAACCTAAGTTGTTTTTAATTTTTTTATCTAAATATAACATCTAATAATAAATAATTGTTTCTAAATACAAAAAAAACACTAAATAGTTTATAATCAATCTCACATAATAAAAGCCACAAATTACTAATTAAATAGGATAACTAGGTATAAAAATACTAGCTGTAACTGTGATAATAAAAAAGTAGAAGAAAATCAAAAAGTTGTTCATACAACACAAATGGACTATAACGGGACCAAATTCGTAGATAAGGGAAATGGATAATTTTGGACGCTATAGTCCTGTTATGGACACAACATCGGCCAAGCATTTTAGTTGATCAATTAAAATTAAATCGAATGAAATTAATTGATCAAATAAAATTGAAATTTTTACATTTTCATTTTATTCATTTGTTGTGTCTATAATTTGGATTTGCCTATATTATATTAACCATTCCCCTTCTATATGTTTAGCGGTTTCTATTTGATTTTGTATTATTAGCTACTTATCAATCTTGTAATGTCTTTAAATTGCCTAAATTATGTTAATGGCATTTAAAATTGTTATAACTGTAATAATTTCTTTTGTATTTATCACTATTTTGCTGATTATTATATAATTATATTAGGAAGCAAAGTATGAATGTTATGTTCGTTACAGACCTACATTTACGCCAAAACGGCTGAACGGATTTCGATGTAATTTGCTATTGTTGACACTTCGGGAGTAACACATATTATGACTGTCTTGGATGGGATTCTTGTCTACGCGGGTGAAACCGCAAGGCACAGGTAGATTTAGGTACCTACCTACTATTTAGAAATAGATATAAAACTGTAAATTAAAGTTATTTATTTAATTATAATTTGGTTAATTTATTATAATTACTTAAGGTTTTATTAGTTTAAGAGATGTTGAGGATTTTTGAGCCAGTAATGAACACAATGACAGTTTATTAAAGTTCATTTTTAATTATTGAATATTGCAGAACGTACGGTGTTTAATTTGTTGTGTTCACTATTTGGCTCTAAGAAAAATGGTCACACCCCTTTTTAGTTTTAGAGCAAACTATTACCATGTGATGATATTATTATGTGATTTTTTACTATGTATGTGACCTGGAAAGAATTTAAACTTTAATTTTATATAATTTTATCTTTCAAGTGATTGCCTTTGTTAGATATTCGACCTCAAAGCAGCAGGAGTGTTTCTGTTTTATTATTCGCAATATGTACTGAAATATAATTTACAAAAAACACAATTTATAAAAAAAAAAATAATACAGAGCAAAGCTCGGTCATCCAGATATTACATAATCAAACGTCTCAGGGTGGCAAGCGCAAGATAGTATTGCTATTTTTATTATTGCTAAAATTAGTGGGTACCGTAATATCAATTAGGTACTTACCTACTTAAATATACCTAATTATTTTGTATTAAAATATTATTTGTATATAAAGTTCAGTCCTAAGTATATTCCTACATAGATCAATTTATTGTTAGATTTTAGAAACAAGTTTTTGACTCACTTAACTATTAAACACACATACCTGTACTTATACGCCAGTAGTTCACAGGTGTTTTAAATCAAAATTATTGTAATGCAATCACTATGAGCTATACTCGATTATACAAACGCAACACTGAGTGGTTTCCTATAATCTCCGTACCAAATATTTTCTATTAAAAAGTATGCTTGTTTAAATGCGGCTAATGTTGTCAAAAGATTCGTTAGTGTTTTGAAATAGGTACGGTACATTTGTAGGAGATTTGTGAACTTGTCTAACGAGTGTTAATAAAACAATAAAAAATCAGTGTACTACTTTATTAACAGCCCTACGTAATATTCCTTAAGAAATTTTCGTATTTAAAAGGTAAACCGGAAAACGTCTTTTTTTTTCTAAATCAGATTATTTAAAAGTTATACGATGTATCTTTTAAAAGTGATACGATAAGAACCAAAGCTCCATAAGACATAAATTCACGCAAATTAAATTAAGAACCATAACTCGATAACACAGAGATTCACGCAAAATTAAATTAAGAACCAAAGCTCTATAAGACATAGATTCCCGCAAAATTAAATTAAGAACCAAAACTCGATAAGACATAGATTCACGCAAATTAAATTAAGAACCATAACTCGATAAGACATAGATTCACGCAAATTAAATTAAGAACCATAACTCGATAACACAGAGATTCACGCAACTTTAAATTAAGAACCAAAGCTCGATAAGACATAGATTCACGCAATTTAAATTAAGAACCAAAGCTCGATAAGACATAGATTCACGCAAAATTAAATATCGATGGTGTACACAAATGTATATGCCGTGACCGGGATCGGGAATCAAACTTATAACCTCAACCGTCGCAGCCTGTTATAAGCAATTTATGGCACGGGGAAATGTCTAATACCCTTTATCTTTGTATCGGCTACTCTAACCTCTCCTCAGTATAACTAACTATTCGCATGTTTCAATGCTATGAAAACTGTTAGATACCTTCATACAAGAATTAAAATATGAAAAAAGGTAGGTAGGTATTACATAATATTTTAATATTCGTTTGAACGCGAATTAAACGTGTTCTTGACTAGTAAATATCAATAAAGGTTAGTTTTTAGAATAAATAAGACAAATCGGAACACAGACATTTATTTAAGAAATCTAGTTCAACATTTACTTCAATTTTATTAACACCAAATAGACTTTTAAATTGTGACCTTAACATTATTTTCATTTACTTATTGATTACTTATATACTTTGAGGAATGATAATCTTGATAATTAAATACTGCAAGGTGGGCGAAAAACTTCTTAAATATTATGAATTTGGTTAATTTTAATGACTAGGTGGATATTTATAATATTGTCTTAAATTGAACAAGATAAAAAAAATGCTAAGAACCATTTTTTTATCTCGACTAATTATTACATAAAACATATTTTACGAGTTATTACATGTTATATAATATAAAAAGAAAATAATGGTTGTTATAATAATAAATACTTATTAAATAAAATATTTGCCTAAGTACCTACTATGTAATCATACATATTAGACCAATAATATCAATATTATATAATAATAATTCAGCCTGTAACTGTCCCACTGCTGGGCAAAGGCCTCCCCTCACTATCGTGAGGAGGGTTAGGCCATAATCCACCACGGGGGCCTACTTATAAATTACTATAAACATAATCACCTAAAATATCTTTTACAATAAGCAATATGAATATCCAGAATATTAAATAAATAACTTGATTAAAGGGAACAACTACTTATATGGCTAGCCGCGCATACCAGTATTATTGACAAACCAATATTGCCCATAATATTGTCAATATATTATTTATCAATGTGGCAATAAAGGCTCATTAGACGATACAAATTTAATGCCTATTGCATACAATAATACAGGTGCAAAAATTACTTGTACCGTCTACTAGTAAACTACAGCTGTATCCCAATTTTTTAAGTAAATGATTACCCTTGATTTATTGCATACAATTATTGGTCTTGTACTTATGTACAAGAAAATACCATCATCTTAGAAATCAAGCTTAAGGCCAGCACACGCGAAATATTATCGTCAATATTGACATAATTGCCGACAATATTGTGTAATGTCGCTGAATATTAATGCGCGGGCAAGCAATATTATTTATACAGCACTACTTATACAAAATGCTATAATGAAGCAGCGATATATACGTACAATACATATATGAAATTACGAATTTTGGGTTGTTTTATGCAATTTCCATGGTACGTACAACAATTTTTAAATATATGTAGATAAACGTGGTTACTTATTTACAGCACTAATTACATATCCAACATAAAACACTATAACATACAATATCAAATGCAAACTCTCAAATACAAAGTATAAATAAATTATATAGGTAGAGTAAGTTACGCGTGCATAGACTATCAAGTAATCACAGAAGTGTCAGCGCTTACGTTCAGGCGGTCTCCCTGCTTTTGCCGTTCGCTTTTATGGATTGCGCCAGCCAAAGCGCTAGGACTATGCCTGCCACCTGGAAGATACAAATATAAACTTTATAGTTATGCCCACAAGGTATAATATCGGTCCGTGTTATCGCTATTCATAGTGCAATATATCTTTAATTCATGTAAATTATTGCGATAGGTATGTCTTTTTTAATAAT
Source organism: Hylaea fasciaria (assembly GCA_905147375.1). Classification (NCBI taxonomy): domain Eukaryota; kingdom Metazoa; phylum Arthropoda; class Insecta; order Lepidoptera; family Geometridae; genus Hylaea; species Hylaea fasciaria. The sequence continues at coordinate 1,820,890 of LR990194.1, forward strand.
TAAAACTTTTTTTTTATCAAATACTAGAAGCGCCTCGCGGTTTCACCCGCGTCCAGTACTATCCCGCGGGAACCGTAAATGTTTACGGGATAAAAAGCAGCCATGTCACCCGGGGATAGTGTAGTTTATCCCAACAGTGAAATAAACAATCAACAAACAATCAAATCTTTCCTGTTTATAATATAAGTATAGATTTTAAAATACAACTTGAGCCAGCAACCTGCTCTTTATGACATAACGATCTAGTCCAGTGGTTCTCAAACTTTTTAAATGACGGAACCCTTTTGGGAAGCAAAATACTTGATGGAACCCTACAATAAAACAATTATTTTTATAAGTGTATTCTTTATTAATCAGCATAATAAAAGTACAATGTATCAGTTACTAATTATTATTTACTTCACCACTTGGTAAGGACCATAATAGAAAACATTAAAAAAGAAAAAATCTAACTAGTGGGAGGTATGAAACTGTTTTTTATTTTTCATCAATTGCTTGATATCAGGTTTGATGGAAGAAAGTTGGAGTCTCATATCAGCTTCGGCGTCCAGTCTATTGCGATATTTTGTTTTCGTGGCTGCGTAGGTAGAGAATCCTGTTTCGCACAAATATGTAGTTGGGAACGGGAGAAGAATATCCAGAGCCATTTGGCCAAGCATTGCATATTCATCTTGGATTCTGCACCAAAAATCATTAAGAGGCGTCGTTTTGAACAATGACTCCATACTTGTGTCTGATGACATTTCTAAAAGAGATTCATATATCTCATTTGACATGTTTTCAGGCTTTTCCAAGTTGGGTAAAAAAGGATTATGAATCCAGGAGTTCACTTTAATTTTTGTATTGTGTTCTTCGGGAAAATACTTTTCAAAAGATGCGCGCATCGAACTGAGATATTGGACCAATTCTTCAAACACACTATCTTCAAACATTTCTGAGTCGTTTTCGCTAACAAACTCACTGAGTAATGTAAAACTTTCTATTTCTTTCTTACCAATGCAAATGATCCAAAAATCTAATTTTCTTTTAAAAGCAGTTATTTTATTATAGGCCTGAAACACTGTTGTCTGTTTACCTTGCAACGATAAATTTAATTCGTTAAGTTTTTGAAAGATATCCGCCATAAAAGACAATCGGAACAACCAAGTTTTATCATACAAACGGTCCTTCAAATTAAAAGAAGTATCTGCTGAAAGAAACATTTGTAACTCGGCTCTAAGTTCAAATAGCCTTGTTAAAGTTTTTCCCCGAGACAGCCATCGCACTTCTGTATGGAGCAGCAGTGTTTTATGTTTGCTGCCATAATCTTCACACAATAATGAGAACAATCGGGATTGTAGTGGTCGTGATTTGATAAAATTAATTATTTTTACCGCTTCATCCATAACTAATTTTAGATTAGACGGCATTTGCTTCATCGCAAGTGCTTGTCTATGCAGAATACAATGACTGGAACTACAATTAGGCGCTTTATTTTTCATTCGTGACACTGCTCCTGCTGTTTTACCTGTCATCGCCTTGGCCCCATCTGTACAAATGTCAATGCAATTGTTCCAACTGAGATTATGTTCTTCAAAAAATATATTTATTTTATTAAAAATTTCTTCCCCGGTAGTGTTTGTAAGCAGCGATGAACACATAAGCATGTCTTCTTCAAAAGAACTTTTATATGGATATCTCACAATAACCAGCAGGATAGCCAAACCAGCGACATCAGTCGACTCGTCCATTTGCAAAGCGAATCGTGTATTTTGTAGACGTGTAACTAGTTCTTGTTTGACGTAGCTTGCCAGATCATGGATTCGTCGTGAAACAGTATCGTTTGATAGCGGAACAGTAGAAAGATGCTTTGCAGATTTTTCATCAAGCATACATTTTGTTATGTCTAATACACATGGTTTTATTAATTTCTCAGCGATAGTGTGCGCTTCACCTGCTTGTGCAATGCGATAGCTAACTAAATATGACGCCTCCGTGGCCTTTTCGTTGGTAGTTTGTGTTACATGCATCATATTTTTTTGACTTTCTAATAACTGATCTTTTTTGCGAACAAAAAATTCTTTATTCTTGTCTTTAGTCTCGGGGTGTACGGTTTCTAAATGTCGACGCAATTTGGCAGGTGCCATGGAACTATTAGGAAGCAGTTTACTACAGAGCATGCAGAGAGGTGAGCCGTTGGAATCAACAAATCCGAAACTGATATAAGATTCATCATACTTCCTTTTTTTCGTCTTTGAAACCGTCGAGCTTGACGTCGTGGCACTCGTGGCATCATCTTCTGGATCGGTGATTGCTAAATTCTCCGCGCGCATTGCTTTTGAACATTCAGCGTCATTAGAAGATGTTGTTGGAACACGTTTAACACCTTTAAGCCAACGTTCCATTCTTCTTTATTTATAATGTTACAAGTCAGGATAGTGGGGTTTAAATAATGCACAATCGTTACTGCGTATAAGAGACTAAATTTAGAACCTACAGGGAAGAAATGTATAAAACTGAGACAACAGAATACAGCAGGCAGTAAAACAATGAACACTAGTTTCTCGCTAGCGAGCTTGTAAGTAGGTAGTAACTTATCGCTCCGAACGCTAATCATCAACTGACGACGCCAACGCGCGATCGCCGCTTTTATACTTAGTCCTAGACTCGATCTCAAATATTCTCGAAAATACTCGAGTCGGCACCTTTGATAAACAAAAAGCAAAAATAAAAACAGAAATTTAAAAATAGCGTTGTAAACAATATCGACTTTATCCTTTGAAGTTAGAGACGAAAGTCGCTTGTTGACAACTATAGCGTCTAATTCAGAGGCGGCTTTTATCAAAGAGACTGAGCGCTTACAAGTATACTACCCGCTCGTTTTAAGTTTGCCGCTGGCGATAGGTATGAGTGTATGACGTTCGAAATTTTTTATTTAATTGTAACAATAAAAATTGTGTACGTTAGATATTTGGGTAAAACTATGACACATTATAAGTTTTGTTGTCACGTGGGGGAGGGTACGCGCATTCCACAGACCGGCAAACTTAGAGCGAACGCGTTGTACAAGTATAAAATTGTTGAGACCAAACTTATGAGATATTGTACCAGCTAATGTAACACAAGCTTATACAAATACAAATAAATAAATAAATAACATTCATAGCGTTTTGTCTCCGCGCGGCCGCGGAGTCCGCACAGCCGCGGAGCGACCAGAGAGAGGTGTTTTGATTTTTTTATTTCTAAATTCTTGCGGAACCCCGACAGAGGTATCACGGAACCCTAGGGTTCCGCGGAACACACTTAGAGTATAGCTGATCTAGTCTATTTTCGAATCACACTTATCGTAAATGACTTCACGTTTTTTATTGAAACGGTTTGCAACATTTTGTTATAAATTGTTAAGGGATCGCGAGATTACAATCTTCACTAAGGTCTAGATGTCTACTAACTTGCTCGTTCTATTCGCGCTCTAAATCTATCACGCCCCCTTGACCTCCTTTGTCCTAAATCCTTTTTACATTTCCAGTCACCTAGTCCGTGTTCTTTAATCTTTATAGATCTGGTTTCCGGACAGGCCGCAGTAAGGCGAGTTATAATCTGACCTAGGTCGAGCCTAGGTCGAGAGATCGCGGATAAGCGGTCAAATTCAGGAATGGCGTGACCGAGGCGCCCTTAATTAACTGCTGAAAGGAGCTACTAAGGAAACTCGATAGGTACTTGTGCTAGTCGAAAAAAGTGAAAAGATTTGCGACTTTTGGTAGCTGTGCCAATCACCCATTGAAAAGAATACCTATATTTGGGTTTCACACCACACCTTTTTACATAGTATGAATGTGATTGCGAAGTGAACTCCTTGAAAAAGAGCACTTACGCGATTCTCACTTTAGACGTGGTGCAAAACGCCTCAGGATTTTTATAGGTACACCTACCTAGGTGTAGGTACTTGAAGTTAGTTGAATCAAATTGTACTTTCTAAGAAACAGTTAGCTGTTTTTTGTAGGACCTGTTTTTCTTAATCGAAATGCTGAAATTCTATTTTTGTTTATTTTTATTATTATTATTAGGTTGGCATATAAATAAAACATCTTGCACCACACAACATTATATTGTACCTACACACTTAGTAGGAACTTAAAGTATATACATGTGCTGTATCGCTTAAAAAAACTATCGTAAACACGCACTGAAACGATAAAAAATATCGAATTGTAATTTCTGTATTACAGTAACAACAAAGCATTTCCATGCCCACATTTTGTTCACTAATCGCTTCCTATGGAACCGCTCGAAGCCAATACGTTTACGCCAAACTAAACAACGTTTCGACATGCACAAGTAGGTAACCGATTTATCACCGTATGTAAAACATTCACTGGCTGAAAAAACACCTACTGTGTATATAAATTGTGTTTATTTTCGGTAGCGCGGTGCGACTCGCTTGATATGTGTTTTGCGTGTCTTTGGACATTTAACGTTATATTTGGTGGGTTCATATTTTGTAATAAGTAAGTGGTTACGTCCTACGCAGATCCCTTATCGGCGTTCGAGGAGTGTAGTGACTTGGGTAATGGAATTTGGATAAAGTTTAAAAGGGGCTCGAACATTGTTAGTTTGTTTATCATCTTTATTTATCTATTTATCGATCTTTACCTACAAATATCGAGGCAACGTGAAACTTTATGGTACAGTATAACATGATATTTTAGTTGGTTTAAGTATCCCTACCCGCATATACCAGTTGCAAAAATGGCGATCAGCCGTAAACGTCCTATGCCCTTTAAAAAAATCTCCAAATGAACACAGTACATAGGTACGTACAGTGTTTTTTGAATGACGTTAGTACTTCAAAAGGAAAACAAAATTCAACGTCATGACGACATAGATCCTTCATTCCTGACCTCTTGACTGAGATACCCCGTATTTTAAAAATCAGGAAATTACGACTATCATAGACCCATCAGTAGGAGCCCGACTCAGAGCAAATAAATAAAACCATTAGGCTCCCACAAAGTCCTGCGCGGGAATCAAACCCTTCGCAGTCATACCTCATCACATCACCAACTAACGCAATGGGTGCAGAAACTTCTGTTTTCTTTTGGCTCACGCAACACTCGAAGGGACCATATCATATTCATCATCATCATCAGCCTGAAGACGTCCACTGCTGAACTCAGGCCTCCCCCTTAGACCGCCACCGAACGACAATTTGCCACTTGCATCCACCTGCGCCTGCGACTCTTTTGATGTCTGGTCATATCATATTAACTAGCTAGAATCGGGTCTAATTCACGCACAAACTAATACATCAAAATATATACAATTTCGACATACCTCAACGTTTCGGGCGAGTTACATCGACCGTGGCCACGCGAAGACTGGAGAATGGGTGATGCCCGCATACTCCAGTCTTCTCGTGACCACGGTCAATGTAACTCGGCCGAAACGTCGATGTATGTCAAAATGATATCTTAAATATGTCAGGTGTCGTTTCCAACTACCCGCGTTAGGTCCTGGGCTACATCAACCGGTGGCTCACCTCCAAGAAACAGAAGAGGATCCCGCAAACGATGACGGTGAGGCCGGCGCTGTGCACGGTCCCGAGGACCTTGTCCTCGCAGCCCTCCTTGAAGTACTTCTCCTGGGTGAGGCAGTCGGAGCGCTTGATCTCCACGGCGCGGTCGGTGCCGTCGTCCGGGCAGCACGAGAACGACGGGTTGAGGCGGGGCTCGGACGCGCCGTAGTTGTCGGGGCCGGTGATGCCGCAGCATTGGAGCTGTATAACGGATGTATAAGGGCTTTGGAGCTGTATAAGGAATCTGGGTTTTGATGATTTAACTAGAAGCGCTTCGCTGTTTCACCCGCGTTAGCTACTATACCGCGGGAACCGTTAAATTTTAAGGGATAAAAAGTAACCTATGTCACCCCGGGGATAGTGTAGCTTCCCGACAGTGAAAGATTTTTCTCAGTAGTTTCGTAGGCTATTCAATGCAAACAAACAATCAAATGGTTCCTCTTTACAATATTAGTATAGCTGGGGTACAATTTATCCTAAATCGTCTAATCTATAATGCTAGTATTAATTTTACGCGTAACCAGACTGGCAAGGTTTTCAAGGTGTCTGCTTTTAGCAGTTGCAGTGCCTTCCAGAATAAGTATTGCAATTTGCGTGACACTATGCTGAGATTGTAACTTATTTAGTACCAGTTATGTCGCTGGAAACAATACTCTTCAAACACACAGTAATTTTTAGAAACGTATGCTTCGCAGACGAATATATTATCGGCAGTGATTATCAAGTTTGGTTCTATAATATGCAATCAATTTACAAAGTCAATAAAACACAATAAACTTCAAGGTTGCAAGCCACGGGCTGGTATTGTTGAGCGTTGGCTAATACGTGAGAAAACAAAATATTAGGAGGATCTTGTGAAGTCATTGGTGAAATAGCAATTTTAGGTTTAGGTGATAATTGATGTGGTAAGTTTTAAGCTTCCAATGTCGATTTTTATCATAGTTATAATAACCGTTTAGCGACAATTCATTAATGTAATGTTGGACAGAGCTGACCAGCTATATCGTCAGTTACGGAGATCTCTTGGTGTCTTATGTTCTCCTAAAACACAGTAGTAGCGTTTTTTTACGTATGATTTTATTATTTTTAGTTTCTATTAAAATAAGTAAGACAGTCGAGCAAATGAGAAAAAAAACAAACGAGTCGAACTAATGAGAACGAACGTGATGCTTTACTACCGTCTTTTGATATGTCAATAAAAATAGGTTGTCCTGAGATCTAATTATGGTATATTTTGAAGCCATGATACCTTACTCCTATCGCACGTGTGTTTGGTTAGACCAAAAGTACGTACAATGGACGTATGAAAGACCTAGAAGCCATAACTTACGTTGTTCTGGATGCGGTCCCAGAACTCCCTGTAAGTGGAGTCCTCCTCTTTGGTAGACTTGTTCTTGATGAAGGAGGCTCGGAGCTGGGTCTTCATGGTGCTCTCGATGTTGGGCCGCATGGCTGCTGCAGCGATGCCCACCGACAGCTCCAGGAGTATGATGACGACGAGGCATCCCGCAAACTAGAGAGGTGATATTTTTTTGAGACAGTATTAACCAGACTTCGCTAACTTCTAGCTTCAGAACGCAACACAACACGATGACAATCTGACAGAAATCCAGTTAATTTTGCAAAAATATCTTCAATGGTCCCTAGATCAGTTTCTCTAATAGCTTTAGAAGTACTAAATCTGGTAACCTAAAAAAAAATTTAGTCTAGGAACCCCAAAACATAGAAAAGAAAGTTTTCTATCTTATGAGTCTGGAATAGTCTGGAAATTCTAGAAATATGGCGAAAGCTGATTGATAGGTTTCCTTACAGTTGATGCTACATTATAATATACTATAGTGTTGCTACAGTAGTTATAGTTTCTGTTTGTCAGTGAAAGTGAGTATCTAATGAAAGTCATCGGCAAAACAATAGGCCATATTGTTCCTACTTATATAATATTCAATGGGATCGCGGTTCATTGCCCTCATCGTTGCTCAAGCTTGCCCAATTACCTCTAGGGAGTTATAGAAATATAGGCAAGACCCACGATCAAGCCATACCATGAAGCACGTTCAGGACTTCACCCGACATTGCATAATAAGCAATCAAAACATTTTTATACCAGCTCAGGTCGGTTGAATTTGCGAACAACTGGGTGTAGGTGGGACGAAATTAGGAAACCACAAGAAAATATGAACACGCACAGAAATTACGTGAGCTTAAAAACGTACAATGAAATACTGTGTGCTATTAAATCTGATTTCTTTGTTCTTTTTACATAAACACAGCTTGCTCATGGTATACCTTGACCCAATTTTAAACGTACCTACTCTCGAATTCGAGGATAAAATAGAGATTGTCAGCACTATAAATCTGAAACAAGGAACTTTGCCTCTCCATAAAATATGGTTTAAAAATGACATGAGTTTGAGAATCAGATAGATATAATATTTCGATCTTGTATCTGACAATGACTCATACCGCAGTTGGCCAGTTCAGTGGGTTATGATGACCACACCTATGCCTTTTGCCTGAACTTTTACTTTCTTATCTTTCTAATCCACAGCAAAAACCTTGCGGTATTCCTAAATTATTGCCAGATAGACTTGTTTCATCCTACCCATAGTTGAGTAGAGAGGCACATAATCAAAATGGACAGTATACTTACAATGTAAAGCAGCTTAGGGCTCTCTTTCCACGCTCCGAAGCACCCGAAGGCAGCTATGACTATGATCAGAACCCCCACGGCGATTAGAACCGCGTCTATATCATGGCCACCGTTGGACGTCTCCATGCCGGCGAAGCCCTTCATCATGCCCATGTCGACGCATGCTGCTGCTATTATCACTATGCCGAAGATCTGGAAAAGGAATGGAACATTTGTAACTGCTTTTGTATAGAAGCATGCTGAATATGTTGGTACTGTTTCTAACATTAGCTCAAGCATCACTAACTTTAGTTTCCTGATCTTTGTTTTTTGATAATGATCTATGTCTATATAATGATGAAAGCAAAATTGTAAGAGGAGGAAATAACTTCACATGAAAACGTTAGTGGAATCAAAGCCACTCTGTTTAGATTAGACAGAAAACAGTATTTTATGTAAACAGTGAACACGTCTAAACAAAATAATCATTAAAAATCCAAAATTTATAGGAAATACAAATGAAGTATTTTTTGTGCTATTAACGGGCCTACCAGCTGGGAACAATTTGTCACTTGACTTGATAGTGATGCCTACACAGCAGTTAAAAAACAATGCTCTTTAATTACAGTTTGGAAGGAAGACAAATTATCTGCTCCCACTCGTGAATCAACACAAAAAATATACAATTACTTGGTCATAAAAGTGCTTGTATGTGAACTATCAAAAGTATATTCTACGGCCTACGTCAAATATTACCTTTTCCGAGAATTCTTTACTTAGTTAAGTGTTTTTCGACATAATATCGTAAAGTATGATCGGAAGAAAATATACTTTATTTTACTTTATAGCTATAGATTTTCATTGTAATATTTGTTCGGATGGTAAATACTGATGCCAATATTGTCTAAACATACTCAAATCACTGTGTCATGGTCAGTCAAATACGCAACGTAGATACGACGCGCTCGTTTCTTTTCAAAGTTGAAAAGCTCGCACACATTTGCCCTATTAAAAGTCGTCGGTCGACATAAAGACGAAAAATAGCGCATAAATAGGCCAGGTCGCCCTACAGCATGCGAAGGTGGCGAGGAACCGGTCATAAATTGTACATTATCACGTACCAGCTGCTCCCAGTTTTGATTTTAGTAGAGTTTAACTAAACTTTAACGTGGTTCTATTTTTACTCTGCCTTTAATTTTAGCGTAGATGTCTTCTTTCTCGTTTCATCATGGTGACTGGGCTGGTAACTGACCCATGATGGTGCAATCTAGATCTCTAAACGATCAGGGGGCGCTGGGCGTTTCTCGGAAAGGCTCCAGTCTTGCACCTCTTTGAAATTACTAGTTCAATCCTTTTGGATATTTTAAAGTTAGTCTAACTCTCTTTCATACGAGTGAATGGTCTACTCGATAGCTCTACCACATGTTCTCTTATTAATTTTACATCTGTTTCTCGTAACATCTTCAGCACTAGATTGCAGATGGTATAGGCAATTTGACAAGTTAATTAGTGGCATACAGTCATATGCACAGGAATTCGTTGGTTTATAATCTGCTGCTGTTAATGTAGTAATTAGACATCAGTCATGTTGTTGTTAGTCGAATGAGGGTGGTCATTGGTGTGGAGCCGAAGTTTCTAACCCGGTGCCGCTAGGTTGCAAAACGCATATTACTGCTCGACTATCAACATCACAGTTACTGCTATGCAATCAACATCACAGTTACTTAATATTATGCAATTTCATCAGTTTTTGCGGCAAGTTTACGCGCTCCACATAGTACGCGTTATCGTGCGCTTTGTATGAAGACTCTGTACAGCGTCCCTACTGGCGCGTTTATGAACGAAAGATCTTCATACAAAGCGACCGTTGACGCGTACTATGTCGAGCGCGTAAAAACTTACACTAGGCACACATTATCGTTAAAAGTTTGTAACGAATGTATCTTAGTAATTTGAACTTCATTGCTACTTTAATCTATGTATGGTTTGTGGGCATAAAATGATAAAATCTAGATTGCCCAGCCATGGCTTTAGTGCCATATACTCTTAGGACTCGTGCAGACCTATACTGTGGGACGCCCGTGCCGCCTGTGCAACGGCATTGAAATCGTCGCTCGTTTCACAATGGGGCACCTTGAAACGATGGCTATCGGTCTGACCTGACGTAAGCCATAGGTTTATTGAAAATTTGCATCACCCATCCGCATCACAGTATTATATACAATACATACCTACGTATACGTTTAGTTTGTTGCAAATTGTATCGTGTAGTTTGCTAGGTATGCTCGTCGTCCAGACGTATTTAGCAAGTGTCGTAGTTAGGTATGTTAAAAAATGACTTAATTTAGCCAAAGTTAAAAAGTCTAATTAACACAAAACGTAATATATTAAGTAGATACAATATAAGGTTGGTTTTTCTACGAACAAATGTTTTCGTTGACTCATCGATAGCTACCGAATTTATATATTTTATTTCGTGTCGTGCGTGAAGACATTAAAGTATTTGGGCGATGACTCATGAAAAGGGCCGGTTCAACTGTGAATACAAAACAAGTTACCTAACTATTGAAAATGCTGTAGAATGTTTAGTCAAAATCATTTGACTAATCGGCCTAGAATCAGTAAATCATATTATAGTGTCTTGACGTCCTCTGGAGTTAAAGTCATGCAAGTATGAGCCATTTGGGAGTATGTCGCCCTAAAAATTACGGACTCACGAATGAGTGTAGTCTTATTGGCGCAGGAAAGTGAATCGCATAAAACTTTAGATCCTTTTCCATCTAACGTCGTGACGTGACGCACAATAACACTGTAACAATATATAGTATGTGAATTTGTTCCGGAAACTGTTACCTATCTGCTTATGTTAGCGTCATGCTGTTCTCTAGAAGATTCAGTCATTACCAATTAATTCAGTGACGTTGCTGCTACGTTGTGGTACCTTGGTAGTAACTACGTAGGTATGTGGGGTGAGATGGCTATAGCTGCAGGTCTAAGTACTAGAAGGAGATAGGGAACTGAGTTTGAGCTTCGATGAAGAGAAGCATCTTTAAAACCTGTGTGGTAGGTACCACTATCTACCAGCCTAGAAAATCTGACTCCAAATACCCATCGGGGTGTTTCAGCAGCGGTCGATGAGAGCTAGTCCTATTCTAGGCTAAGCATCTACCACTTTCGACAACAATGTGGTCACAATAGTGGTCAAATTAAATGCGAATATTATGTAACGGTGTTACCACAAAAGATTCAAACCAGAGTTGAACAGACTAGTCTAAATATTTTCTCTACAAATCGACGTCTAACCCTCGCTTTTTTAACTCAATAACAAATTCACAAGTAAAATAATTAGATATGCCATGATTAAGTGAGAAAACGCGAGTGATAGACGTCGATTTTGCTCAAAGAAATTTTAGAAACCTCTGACTTTTGTGGTAAGACGATTAAGGATTAAATAAATTAGTAGTTATACTAGTGACCGGGTATTGGGTATAGCTGTGGCAAATAGATTGTACTATGTGTTAATATTTAATAAGATCTTTTCAGACACGACAAGTCTACGACCTCGCACAGAAATTGTACCTACAGGGACCATTTAATTGAGAGGCAGTAACAAATCTGCTCTATTTGCCTTGACTTTGGGAATTGGTCTAATTGTCGCGATATTGATCTTAAGTGGGAATGTTGTCATTGCATGACATCAGTATCTTGTTCTATTTCTGGTATCTTCCATTAGATGTCTCTGCGTTTTAATTATTGCTACTTAGCATTTGGACCATCTATTTATATTTATAGGTCTGCAACAGCTCTATAGTTGCACAACAGTGTAGTGACGATCGTTCTTTTGCTTATAAAGTTTTTAATTACAAATCTATATTGCAAAATATTGTTAAATTCCATATGTTAACATGTAAGTTAAGTCTACTCTGCTGTGTGGATTTTGGATGGGTCTTAGGGAGGCTTTTTAGGTCCTCGAATAACATTGCCACTAACTTCTGCGAGTGAATCTAAGGATGACTTTTGAAACTTATTTTTAGATTTAACGTATAATATGAAGTATACATAACTATGTGTTGAAAGCAACTTTAGATGGAGTAAGAAAAACAATGCGGTATCAAACATTCCATTTAGTTATAAAACAATTTGTCCATAGATAACTCAGTCGCTCTTCGATCAAAGCAGCCCCTGTAATTACTAAGCTTGACACATTCAGCAATGACACGGCATATCGACCGCTGTCATAGACCGCTACTGACTACTGACCCATTTCCCTGACCCCGTTTGAAACTATACAGTGACTTGAGGAGCTATACTGAATCATGTCAGACGGCAATGGTGGGTTCAGGAAGGTTATAGTAGATTTCTATACCACATCATTTTGAACTGGTAAAGTGTGGGAGAGCCTTAAGTTTAGACGCGTGCATTTGACTTGTTTGAGAGGTGATCTTCCAACTCACGAACTATTACTGTTAGATGTAGAGAAAATATGATGATGTTACAGTGTTGGCTCTAACGATCAAATTTTTTCAATGAATTAATACTTTCATAGAATCCTGGAAACCATTTCAAAGATTAATCCAATAGATAACAGAAAGTACACTAGCGCTTCGATGATTGATCACCGGGTAGGTACATAATGGATGGCGGGTGACAAGTGACATTTCTGTTGATGTTGTGGGTAGAACACAAAACTATTACTCCTACAGCGGAGGTAGGACATTATGCTTCCATTTTTAATGGTATCTAATGACTATTGGCTATAGTGTTGTTGTGTTGTTTCCTTTTTACTTCAGCCGGTGGGGTTATAATCTACATGGAAAAATATACTTGAAAGATGGTAAATTGCTTTTCTGGTCAATGCTTATGATTTTTGTAATTGTCATGACTAAAACATCTATTTATAAAGAGTGGTTTAGAGATATTTTTATTTAATCTGAAACAATCCCCAAGCTCAATATTTTATGTGTAATCTAGTTAACCAAACTTCGTTGACACAGGTAGGGGGTAGGTTTATTGTTGACGACCTGACTACAAGCGTTCCTATTAATCAAAGGGAGGTAAACATGCGAGTGCGTGACGAATTAAAATTCAACACCGGATCGTGTCCAGTGGACGTGATTGAAATAACGTATGTATGTACGCGACCGTGCCATTACAGATTTATTTATTAGTAGGTATAATAATAGGCCTATGCAAGGAATATAAACTACCATGAAAATGTACTATTTATAAGTAGGTACGTTACTACGCTCTGCCGAGCGAAGGCCTATTGAACCATAGCTATAATATGAATCTGAGACGCAACAGCTATTCTCAATTACGTCATATTTTCGGGTTCCTGTCGAACTCCATCGATTTCATTTGCTATGAGAAAAATTAGGTAAAAAGCGGATTAAGTAGGTAGGTATGTTACGTGAAAATCATTCGCAATGTGTTATCGAAAAATTACAATCAATTTAATTTTATTTAAAATGTGTCAGATAATTTTAACCGCCCTGAAACTCTCGTATTGGATATAGAATAACATATATATTTTAGATAAAATACACATAATATACCTAAGTATATTGCAAGATTTGTATAAATATACTTATATACTTACATACAATAATAATAAAATAATAATAATTCAGCCTGTAACTGTCCCACTGCTGGGCAAAGGCCTCCCCTCACTATAGTGAGGAGGGTTAGGCCATAATCCACCACGGGGGCCTAGTCCGGGTTGGTGGATAACATGCCTCCGAATTAATTCTCGGGCATGTTGGTTTCCTCACGATGTTTTCCTTCACCGAAAAGCGAGTGATAATTACGTACAGATCGCGCGGCGAGAGTTTGGCTTTGACCCTTACCCTTACCCCTTACTTTACCATTTTTGGGTACTGTCACGCACACAATCAGAGCAATCCAATCAGAGCACCGCATGCGCCTACACACCATGCGCAGTAATCCCCTCCACCCGAAGGTCAAAGACAAACTCTCGCCGCGCGATCTGTACATATGTTTTAACAAGAAACACATTGGTACGTGCCCACACTGAGATTTGAACTCGCCACCTCCGTTTTCGAAGGCGCACGTTCGCCCACTAGGCTACCACCGCTTTTTTTATACATACATACATATACATACATACAGTCACGCCTTTTTCCCGTTGGGGTAGGCAGAGACTACATCTTTCCACCTGCTACGATCCTGACACACCTCTTTCACCTCTTTTTTATACATACAATATGAAATCGAAATTAGAAGCGTAACGTTTGATACAAATAAGGTTGATGTCACTTCCCTAATACTCGTACTACGCTCCTATGAAACGTGTCTTGCATGAGTCACCGGATAAATGCGAGTCGCCTCGGATTCTACGGGCTCGTAGTATACTACTTCACTAGTTACTACCTACATTAGGTAATCATTACTACGGTTGAATAAATTACCCTCTGTGACATTACGCTGTTCTGTGATGACGGTACAAGCGTGAACTAAGGTCAGGGTTGGCAAATGTTTGGTTGGGAATTTGTATTAATAGATTCGAATATTTTGGTGTGTAAATTCAATTATCAACAGTCATATATGGCGTCAATATGAAAACTAGTATTTTAGTTTTAATGAATTATTTTAATGAATTGTTTTAATAATATGAAAACTAGTATTTTTTGTTTTAATGAATTTTAGTGTTATGTACCTACTTACCTTTTTAGTGAAAGTCTATGTGTAATAATTATATCAGAATAAAGTTCATTGAAAGAGAAAATTAAATTATATAGGTACCTACGTTGTCTTTGCTTTTTATAGTTTCGTGGTGGAGGCAACCCTATTAATAGAGTAAAGTAGGAGCGTACTCTGCCGGTACACATTTATATTCGTTTACAAAAACGCGAGTGCCCTTCACGCTTTGATATCCATTGCCAAGATCATGTTATGCTACCAAAAAACCTACTGAAAACCATAATAAGTTGACCGCAAAGCATTACTTTACTATAAGTATCCTATTCAAAGTGGAACTTATCAGAAAAGAAAAAATGTATGCCCATTGAATCGGTAGGTATACCTATATTCGATTTCTACGAGACTAAAAATAGCTACAAGTCTGTATATACACACACATCAAAAAAGTCTAAGCAACATGTATTGCGGTATTCGCTCCCAATGGATTTGTAGCAAATCCTTCAGCTGTTGGGTTGTTGTCACTCCGTCCAAGTCCTTCAAAACACGTCTCTGGAGCATGTCCCATGCGTGCTCGATGGGATTGAGGTCTGGCGATTGTGCAGGCCAGGGCAATACCCGGATATTCACTGGTTCGCCGAGCTGTATGTGGACGCGCATTGTCATGCATTAACGTAAAATCGGAGCCAAAGGTTTGTGCAAATGGATGGGCATAAGGTCTGAGAGTATCCTCAACGTAATTTTCAGCGTTCATGTTTCCATTTACAAAAATGAGCCCAGTTCGCTTGTTCTTCATAATACCCGCCCATACCATAACTGTTGAGCCGCTGTATGGATAACTTCCTGAGCCTTTCAGTATTTCCGGGCCGACGCCGACGGTACACTCGCACCCTTCTTGTATCAGGCCTAAGCCCGAATCGCGACTCATCGGAAAACATAATTTTATCCCATTGTTCCTGGGTCCATGTTATGCATGCATGTTGCTTAGACTTTTTTGATGTGTATAGTTATCTATATTATTATTAGATTTTTAAGTTTGTTTTCGCTCTATGTAAAAAACTACTAAACCGATAGCAGTATAGTTGTCGCCGTTTAAAGCTTAGAGTCCGTAACCTTTGAAGCCAAACTTTTGGCAATACAACTTGCACCGGCTAAGTTTTACTTACTTTGCTTGGCGGCTTTGGTGGATAACCATCCTATAATATCAACGATATTTATTTCATTTTAATACCTACTTAAATAAATAAATAAATTAAATAATACCACCTTTGTCGAAATTGCGGATGATATCTATCGGTATTATAATAAATGATGAAATAAATGACTAGTGATGATGACGTGTGCTAGAAAATGACTAATACAATGCAAGCAACATTTCCGATATTTAGTCATACTTACCTAGGCGAGCAAGTTTCTGCTAGATGACTAAGCTTCACTTGCAATAAAACGAACCCCAAGGAAAAATATAAAAGTATCCTGCACATTAATATAATTACGTACCTAGTTAAAAGCGAAAAAAAAATTGCAGGAACATTGAACAAGTATACCTTGGGTACCAAGTCTCCTACTAGATACTTATCTTATTATTTCAAATAACGTGTGACTAATTTACACTAAAAACTAATATTTATTTAGCTTAAAATTGTCATGTGACCAAATTGCACTCAACGTATGAAGATGACTGAAAATGTGTGTCAAAATTGCACTATGACCAAATAACTCTAACTCATAATATAAGCGTTAGTCTGAATCCTATGTGGCTGCGACGAGCAAAAAATCTTATTAGATTGTCATACAAGTCCACAGACTAAAAATCCTTGACCACGTTTACTTTTGAACAAAGCAGATCCGATCACAGGTTGACCTCAAAGTAATATGTGATGAATGAAATCCGCAGCGAGTTATCAGTCCACGCATATGGGCGTCGCGTACCTTGTAAGTCGATTGACAAGTAGGTACCGTGGGATACCAAAAAAGTATTGAGTTCTGCACTGGATACATAATTGAGTATCTTAGATTAGATGGTGGTATGATAGTAGGGGATCGTTCCAAATATAGTAAGTAGGTACAATAGGTAATTATAATTGTTATATCTTTATTTTAATAGCACCAAAAAATCTGTACTCTCTTTTTAGTTTGTTCGTTTTTATAATAGTGTAAAATGTTTATTTATTTTTTTATTTGTAATGGACTCGAATTCAACATCAACGCGACAGCCACTATTATAGCCTGTTAAGTACGTCCAGCATTCAAAATTTATATTGGTGAAAATAATATGAACAATACGTGGACAAGTTAATATTTACAAAACGAGGTTTAACTTTAGCTCATGAACAACAAAAACTTAAAATACATGACATGAATAATTCAATTAGGAAGTACAGTTTAATTGATTAAAAATGTGTAAACATAGAGTAGACAGACAGTCCTTGACGAGTCCAGATGAGACAATAACAAAACTCAGACGAAAATAGAACGCTAAATGGCACGACATAATATTTTGGTATTATCGGCGTGAAGATGCAGCGTCTTAATTTTCTTAGAAAATTAGCAAGCTTATTCTACCTTGTTGTGGTTCAATTAATTGACTTATAGTTAGATACCTATATTATTATGTATTTTGCCTCCCAGACGAGGAAAGTTTCCGAAACTCACCATAAACAATCCATTGAAGATCACCAGCAGGAACTTTATGCAGTTCATCCCACAACCCTCCATTTTCGGTAAAACAATTCACGATAATCACAAGACAATATCAGCAAACAAAATAACTGTGCCGAAACTCAACTGAGATTCTTTTACTAATGCAATGAAAACAAAGGGAAAAGTCAAAATTCAAATTAAGAACGTTATTTTTTTAACCGCGCGCACAGCACATGAGCTTCTGGCCAGTGACAGACGGTAAATGTGGCGCGGCATGGACCGCTCCGGTATTTAGTAGTCCACGAATTTGGTGGTGTGAAATCGCGTGCTGGGGCTGAAGTCACGCACTGAAAACACCCCCCAAATTACTTTGACCCTCAGGTCTAGTGTCGCGATGGAATGATAGGGATCTGCATTAATTGGTGGCGCGCCGATCGGTTATTGGTCTTGGTCGTTTCTTATCTTTCTGGATATTTAGAACCTTTTTCTTGTAAATCAAAAATGGAATTGGTTTTGGGATAGCTGACCTCATAAAGCTTAAGGTAGGTAATCCACATTTTAAATGGGTAGCTATTTCGTACAGATTGACCGGGAAAAATTTACTGATAGATTATTATAATATGAGCATAGGGCAAATCAATATCACCATAATTATAGATGTAAGAAAGCCGTCACAAATGAAAATAAGAATTAATCTTCAGCGGATAACTGGATAGCTAAAACCACCTAGCACAATTTTGCCAATGTCAAGTGCCTAATAATAATTATGAGTAGGTACCTATATTAATAGTATTGCACGTATTTATGATACTTGCCGTTACCCGTGAAAAGCCGGGGCGGGTCGCTAGTTAAATATATCTCCATAACTTTGTGGAAATTGAAATACGGTAAAAGTACGGCAAATAACCATGGCAACTGGTCCTTAACCACGCCGGAGTACTTTAACCCCATGGGTTTAACATCTTAGGGGTTCTTTGCCTACGTGCCAGTCCATTTTCAGCCAAGGGTCAACGTTTTTTTAACAGCCTTGTTATTTAGGGTACCTGAAAATTAAGAAACCAAATAATTATGACCTTACGATGTTTATGGTGGAGCAGTGGTTCTTATAAAAATATCTTATAGTGCCGTAAAACAGTAATGTTTCTTTCTGTACTTTAAAAAAGAGTTGCGGCACAGAGATAATATAAGAGCAATGTATGGTTTTAGTGCATTTAGTGTTATTTATAAAAATAATATATACTATAATTGCAGCCAGTGTTCTTGGTACCATGCCACATGGACACCCACTTTTGTTAGATTTGTAAGGTTTAGTAGGTTTAAGCTAGTTTTAGTTTATGTTATTTTATTTATATTTATAAAGGATCTTTTGAACAAATATAATATACTATAAAATAATAAAAACGTCGGCGTCGGATCAACGGATGAGTTATTTTGACGCTCAATTCTTTCAACGTCGTCATTTTCAATACCTACTTAAATAGACAGAAACTTACTAT
Organism: Hylaea fasciaria; assembly: GCA_905147375.1. Classification (NCBI taxonomy): domain Eukaryota; kingdom Metazoa; phylum Arthropoda; class Insecta; order Lepidoptera; family Geometridae; genus Hylaea; species Hylaea fasciaria. The sequence continues at coordinate 1,839,869 of LR990194.1, forward strand.
ATACGAATTTAACTATTAGCACTACTTATTAAAATTAAAACAATAATGTAGAGAACCCTGAAACGTTTATATATATTACTATTATAAGTAGATTTTTCCACCAACTGCTAAAAACTATATTTTTTAAACCTGGTAGTACCTAATTATCATTTCCTTTCGTGAGCTACGTCCAAAAAGTCAAGTTTATCGGACCTAGGACTTACGTCAGGTCTCTTATAATGCCTAAGTCCTAAATCACGATAGCACTGAACCTGAGACGCATAAAATAGTTTATAAGTAAATTGCTTCTTTTCGTTTCTGTAATAAAAAGATCCTACGTATTCTAGGATACTGGTACTACCTGGGTGCTAAACAATTCTGTTAAAGTTCTCAATTGGATCGCAATAAGACGTCATGGTAAGCCCCCTTAATAATAATAAGTAAGTATTATTAAAATCAATATTATAAGAAAAAATATTAAAAAATATACTACCTATGTACAAAAGTAAAAACATGTTAAATGTATAATGAGCAATTATTGATCATGCATTGTTATAATAATAATTTATTTCATTTTTCTAACAATATCAGATTAATTCATACCTAATCGTTAGGTACCTCCTTGAGAATTAAACTGAAAATTGTAAAGGTCAGTCCAATATCGCAAGTTCAATACATTTCCATCATGGTGACTGTCCTCAAATTCCAGGTCAAAGCACTAAAATTGACTTTTCATAGTAATTACAAAGTTGTACGGAAGTTAGGAGTCGTCGCTCTCATCAGGCTGCTTTCTTTCATTCTAGAAAGCGGACGAAAAGAGCTAATGATAGGGATTACTTACAAAAACTATTTGTCACATTGTCTTTGGTCACCTACCTCATAATATATAATTACAAAAGATATAAGTACATGTACATTACTTACATGTACATAGGTATATCTATGCTTTATAAATATGGCTTTGGTGGCAAGCTATCTTCGTATATCTTGTTGGCAACACGGAGTGAAGCTACTCCGGGTGGCTGACAATGAAGTTTTTGAACGAAGGAGTTATTATACTCTTTGCAGGAAATTTCTTTTCTGTGGCAAGAAAAAAGGCGGCGGGACTTCCGGGTTTTTTGAAAGAAAGTGACGAAAAGGGCGGGAATTTAATGTCATTTTTCATCGACCGCTATTTCTAAAGATTGTAAATGTTTACCTACTTGTTTTCATTACCGTATCATAAATAGTCAACAATCGATATGATCTAGAGATACTCGTAACTAAATTACGCGTCATAGTATATCCTAAGCCCTAAGTAGGATCTCTTGTATTTAAGAAAGCATTAACTATGAGGACCATGAGACTCCAAAAACACTGCAACCCAGTTATACGTCTTGTAAGCAGTTCACACAAATCTAGTAGGAAAAATATAGTAGGAATTAAAAGTTATAGTAGGTATTTAATTTCATAGATTTTTTTATTATTCTGCAGCGTAATATCATCATGTTTATAATACCATTACCTACTAGGTTTTAGGCAAATCAATTGAAACCTAGACATTGATGCTACACATTGCTATTATACGAACAGACAAAACACCCTAACACAAGTCGTATTTTTCCAACAATGGCGTATCTTTCCTTTGATTATTTTTATTCAATTCCTTTCACACATTCGCAAAGACTTTCTTCGAAGTGTCCTTGGCTGTGCTTAAGGGGTAGGTGGTTACCACTATTGTGCGTGGAGTAGTGTTGTGACCCGGTAGCCATGGCGACGGGCATTGAGTAGCAACTGGTACCACCACTGGTGGCTATGACCTATGTACAGTCGCCGATGGAAGTGTTGACCAAGCAAAATGGTAAAATAAACAATGTTGAACTCGAGTCGCAATACATTTATGACTTTATTGTAATTCCATATCAGAATTAAACGATAAACAATGTAGAAATAATATTATCTTTGCGTTTTCAACCGTTTTCCGGCCCTTGCACTATTTATCAATTAGCTACATAACCCGAGAGACACATCCTGTGATTAAAAATTACAATAACAAAAAGTTATACGCATCTATTATCCGTCGTTCGAACGTAGGTTTCATAAAATATCATGAGTTCACAAAAGCCCCATAGGTTAAAATGTCATTAGTTCAATCATAGTTACAAAACCCCCCATAGACCAGGAACTCTCAGTTTTTCCCGAATTTCACAACATAATTTTGAAACTTTTAAAATTTTTCTGTCAATAAAAAAGATGTTGCGCTTACCAACGTGCTGCAATGATTTTTTATCTATACACTAGTGACGTGCCCCGGCTTCGCACGGGTAGCACCGAATGTTGACCTCTGATGGTCTATTGTTGATCTGGGAACGGATATCCAAAAAGCAAACTGTCAAAAAACTGTCAAACTGGGCGTGTCAACTTCGTCAGTCGGCGTCGCGTTGTCAAGGGTGTCAAAGAGCTGTCAAACTGGACGTGTCAACTTCGTCGCGTTGTCAAGGGTGGTGTCCTTTGTATTGACGTCATCAGCGTCGGCGATCTCCAATCAGTCGTCTGATAAACCCTGATTATATTTGCACCATAGCCATAGAGGAAATAAACACACCGTAACAAAGGGATTAGAATCTGAATCTGAATTATTTTGGAGTACCCTAACTAAATTGGTTATGAAAAACATTGGGTGCAATAATTATGATATTATTCAAATACTTGCAGATTCCCGAAATACAGAGATAACAGGGTATTCCTAACGATTTAGATAAATGAACAAGATGAGCTGACGCAAATGTAACTTTGTTACGATCAGCTGACAGATAAGATTTAGCACATAAGAAGATACGTATTGATAAGCCTTCCTGCACTACAATACAAGAGGTTTGCAATTAGTAGTGTTAAGATAAAGAGAAATGGCGCACCGTGTCGTGGCACTCGGTTCTGTATCGATTATAAGGGAGACCAATTTAATTGTTATTAGTGAAGGTAAGCCCTTAGTGTTTTGTTTGTATAAATTGATTATTGAAATAAGCACTTCATTCAATTAAATAACATACCTAGTAAATGTCACTGTCAATGCCTATATACAGTATTACAATAGTGCTAATGAAGTTAATAATGTAAAATCTTGCATGGCGATGCACTTCACTCGTCACAATGAGCCATTCTTACGGTATCGTATGCACTGTAATTTCACAAAAAAATGCAATATAATATACTGAAACAAAGAATTTCCATGTTTAGCAGTTGAATCTTGGTACTTTCTCAGGCCACAGTGAAATCCTTCGTTTCAGTATAGGTATATTGCATTTTTCAGTGAAATTACAGTAATAATATGGCTGTAACACAGAATAGGATACATTTTATTCTTCTCTTTGTTTATAAATGAGACTCGTAAAAGTGCGATATTATTCCCTATTTACAAAGTATGATTCGAGTTTTTATTCTACAATAAAATTGCTGATAAAACACTTTCGTTCACGACTGTCCACCGTAGCTCAATCAAAACGGAACAATAATATACTTTCGTAGCACCACCTTTCCGACGTTCAAAGTCATAAATCGCTCTACCTATCTACATAATATTATTGTATCGTCGGGGTAAAGTAGGGTGAAATAGGCGATAGCTATTTTCGGTAGTCAGACAATTTTCATATCCAACTTATCAACCCTAATCGTTGTATCAATACCTACCTACCTACTCCTACCTAAATGAGCTGAGCACAGGTTGGTGAAAAAGTACAGAACTCTAAAACTTCTATTCAACTTCCAATACCTATGGTTTAAGTATTGTGGTCAAACGATTCATAAATGAGTAGACAGGCGTCTGAGACCGCTTCAAAACTACGCGGTCCCAGTTGCCTTATAAATTTATTTTATTACGTTTACTCAGGCGTGTGGGACCACTCGCAAAACTAACAACAGAATTAAATATCTAACAGATTGTTTATAGAATATAATGCAATGTATATGTTTGCATCTGTCCTACCACAGAACTTTAAATAATAAGGTAAATAATTTACCGTTGTGATCTATATACCTTACCCTGTCAGCAGTGCGAGCGGCAGTACATAAAGACATTAATTGCGATTATACTTATAGTAAGTTATATTGCTTATATCCTTTTGGTCTTTAAAATTCAGACCTCTAGCATTATCCGCAACGAAGTTACAGGGCTGGTCGGGATAATGCCCTGAATGTCATCGAGAAAAGGAAAATACGGCATGTCTTTGTTTGTTCGACTTTATCTACGGCATGCGTTTTATTTCGCCTGAAAACCAAGGTATTTACCAAGTATTGTTTGTTTGTCTATAACAAAAGTGACGTACGATACCTAGCATTATACTCAGACTAGCTGCGCCCCACGGTTTCACCCGCGTTTGGATAATATACAATAATATATCTTAATGAATTGAAGCCTGTGTGTTATTCTGATATATAAGCTATATTATTGTGAAGTTTCATCAAAATCCATTCAGTACTTTTTGCGTGAAAGAGTAACAAACATCCATCCATCCATCCATCCATCCAAACTCACAAACTTTCGCGTTTATAATATAAGTAGGATTCACGAAACAACACTGAAATGTCCAATTATCTTCAAATAGACACACCTCCAGCACATGTACGATAAGTTGATTAGCGCTTTTAGTTGGTTTATAACGAAATATCTAGCTTGCGGGCTCTTGTTCGTTTTATTTACGACAGAATATTCGATCCTTCAGTTATTGTGTGCACTTTTAGGCGAGGGCAAGAGAAAAGGCGTTAAAAAATAGGTAGTAGATACAAATTATTAAAAGTCGTCTTTTAGATATTGTGAAAGTGAATTCCACTCTATGGTGCCGATTTGCTTTTGAGTGGTTGTAGTCGATAAAGAGCGAATCTTTGTAGCGAGATCTCTAGCTGAAGCGGGTTTGATAACCTAGGTACTTATAGTGCCAACGGTCACTTTAGTTACTTGTTCTTTGTACCTACTATTATCATCTATGATAAAATGGTTTTCACACCTATTATAATAGCGGTCACTATCACGGCAATTTAATAAAACATTGTCATGTGTCAATCACGATCGCGACTTTGTGGCTGCCTAATGACCAGTTATCACTTTATGGCAATAAATATCAGTGCAAATAAAGAGCGAGTGAGACATCCTGAACGTGATGTTTGCAATTATGAAACGTTCTTGCAGATGCCACAATAATAATATGCCTGGATAGTATCGACTGCCAGCACTGAAAAAAAAATTTTTTTTTAATATTTTTTTAATTGTGAATAAGATAAAATTGTGGTTTCACGTTAGCGAAAGTAAATCTAAAAATAAGGTTAATATTTTTGATTAGAATCCATATTGTGCATTTAAATAAATCTTTGACGGAGTGCTGTGGTGTGAGATTCTGTAGTGACGCTTTTACGTTGGTTTTCGATGACTCTCTCTGAGCTCATGAGTAGAAGTTTTTTCAAGTTAGGCCAGACGATAAAATTGTTCAAAGTGGGGGGAAAAGTGAAAGGATATTTTCGCATTGGACGGGTCGTTAGCATTTTTGAATGTGAAACTTCAGTGGCGTACGCGTACTTCAAAGTTTTAATAGATAGGGAATATAGGAAACGGGCTGGCCTGTTGGCAAGTGAGTATCCACATTATTGTAAACACTGCACTTGTTACAGTAGAGTGGCTTTGTTATGCAAAAAGAGAAGAGAAGAGAAGAGTTAGAGAAGAGGACTTGTTATGCAAAAACATAGTAAATATTAATGATGCTCATAAAATATCTTCGTGACACTTTTTTAAATTTCCTTCACTGGACATGAGCATAACTTTGCGTTATACTAAGTAAATAACGTATTTCTTATTTTTCATGGGTCGTTTTCCGGAATCACAGTATAGCTTATTATATAGTTCAACACAATCGGTAAGGCTGTTTGGAAACCAGCACAAAGTACTAAGAAATAAAAATAATGATCCACTTTTGCATCTACACATCTACATATCTACATAGGGATAATAAACATGACTACCCTGAAAAAATGTACCATAGGGTTGTCAAAATCAAATCAATCAGCAGGCAACCCGTGTCTACATCCCCACCAACATTCCAATTCAATCCTACCTTACCAACGTATTCGTATTGGCTATTATGCATCAGAATCCATGCGTTAAAGCATCCGACCGTGCGCCATTGTGGTACCGATACTGTGCTATATATTCAGGGTCGCGCAATGGTCAGTTCATTCGGGGCAGCCCTAGCTGGGAACGGGACGACATGAAGAAATCCGGTTCCGGTGAGTAGAACTCCAAACAGTGTTTCACAATAGAGTTCTTAAACTTTCGCGAACAGAAAACATATTAACGAGCTAAAAACGGGTCTAATTTTCACGCACATACAAATATCAAAATATTATAAAAATATGACATACCTCGAATACCACAAATTAGTGAAGAGTTGCTCAACTCCGCGGTAGAATCGGTTCTCAATCTTGTGATATTTGTTCATAAACGATTCGATTTGATGATGAGAATACTCTGATGATATAGAGGTTAAACGCTAGACTATAAGGTATAAAAAATCTTCTTATAATATGATGAATAAAGATAATAAAGATCTTTTTACGACTGAACTGTGGTTTTGTCGCTCCGTTGCCACTAGTGCCATTGCCAGTTCCATGATGGAACCAAGTGATGTTTTTTTTTATTGTACCTTGTTCAAAGTGGGGGTTTGAGCAAACGAAAATGAGGCGATAATTTTGTATTTGCTCAAACTTGTGTCTCCATGAGATAATGCATAATATTGGTAAATTGTGGGCGAATGATGAAAAAATAAGACGAGAAACGTGTCCACAAATGTTATCTCCAACCCTGAACTGGGTGTAGATGTGAACTGGGAGTTTTCAAGTCGGAAAAGAACTGTAAGATAGCTCCAGGTACCAATGATCTGCTGATCCGTAATTTCGAAAGTATTGGCAATTTTTCTGCATGGCTGTGTTGTTTTTAATTTATCTATGCGAATTTGGACCTCACTTGTTCTAGTGGACAAACTGGGAAGATTACACGTACTGTGATATAGCCTTTCACTCGCCCACGAATCTCCACAGATAAGAAAGAGGCAGCCCCAGTCGCCCCGGTAAGATCTGCCGCGGCCAAGTCTGGAGCACCGGCCGACGCCGGACATCCGGACATCAACGATAACGAAGCCCAGCCGCATCCGGATCACAAGATGCACGTTCCAGACATGAAGAAGCTGAAGGGAAACTGCAAGGAGTACTGCGCTGTGGTCAGCTATGTCATCTTAGGCATTCTTACCATTGTAAGTATTCTGGACAGTAGAGCACGAACCTTTATCGAGAAAGTATTCGATACGTTAACTGTCTTTGTTTTAGAGACAATCAGTAGGTACTCCTACAATGGGGCAAGCACGAAAATTTTAACGGTTCGTATCGTTAACGTATCGATCAAGGTAACCGTTCGCGTAGGCATCTTCACAGATTAAAGGATACCAGCAAGGCGCGCTGATCAAATTTAAAACAAAGACAGTTAACGTATTGAATACTTTCTCTATAGAGGTTCGCGCTCGCCCTACTGGTTGTTGAGAATTCGTGGGTATTGCGACTAGATATCTTACGGTCTTCCCACAAAACATTAGGCCAGCGTTAAACAGAGGTTTCTTAAATTTCGTTGGACAAAATCGACGTCTATCACTCCCGTTTTCTTACTCAATCCTGGCATTCCTGATGATTCTACTTGTAAATTTGTCATTCAGTTAGAAAAAGTGAAGATTAGACGTAGATTTGTGGAGAAAATATTTAGACTATCTGTTCAACTCTGGTCTAAATATTATGTGGTAAGGCCATACATGTCTTTACACAGGGTTCAATTTCTGTTGAGCTGTGCTGCAGCTATTAGTAGTAGTATGAGCTATGTGCTTGAATTAACTTTGTAGCGAGGTCCTGTTGGAGGCTCCTCGTTCAGATCAGGCACCTTCACTAATTCAAGCGTTCTTCTTCCAGCTGATCTCAGTAGACGTGATAGTCGTAGCAGGGATGGCATCGGTCGCCACCAAGGTCTACGACACTGACCAGTCCAGCCGGCTGGTGGCCATGATTCTCCTGGCGGTGACCGCGGCAGTCGCACTCAGCATAACCATCTACGCCATCATAGGAACCTTTAAGAAAAGCACCAAGCCCCTACACGCTGTAAGATCACGTGCTCATTAATTATAATATTAATTTTAAAAAACTTTTAGCGTGACTGTAGGTATATATTGAAAATTTTGTTGATGGGCTCAGTTGACCGATTCAAATATTGATTAGGTCAACTGATCCCGCGGACTCAGTTCGGAGTGCGCTCAGTTGACGTAAGAGACACATGAGAAGACTTCACCAGGAGAGATACAGAAGGGACAAAACGCATTGCTTACCAATATATAAGTATTTACGTATCTGCTTATTCAGATAATAAATCATTCGTTGCTCACGATAGACCATGGTTATTTAACTTTTATAGTCTTGATAAAATTCCCATCTAAAAGCAGAGATTTATAATTTTGTATTTTGTAGCATATAACGTGCGTTAAAACAATGGCGATACCACAATACGTCGTAAAAGAACATTTTAATAGTAAAGGCGGTCTGCTAATCAAGATCCAAGGTCATTGCCGCAGCCTTGGGTATATGGTGATTAGCGGGCCGGACTCAGGGCGAAAGAGGGGCTAATACGCCCACAAATGTTTCACATAGAACAGTTCTCTAACTTAAGGCATAACCATGACATCATTGGGGGCAGTTCTAAATACTTAGGCCTCCTTACATTTTATGATGCGTCAGTGCAACAAATTTCGGACATTTTCGGGCCACGCTTCAGTCAAGTGAAAATGAATCTAAATCAGTTAAAATTTAGCTCTCTCGACTTTCCTTCGAGTGTTGAACACAATATAAAAATATTTTTAAAAGTCCCTATCACTAAGTTAGTTTTACAAGTGAATTATTTGTAAGGTACTTATGATTTTTTAAGATTTTGAGTTATAAAAAAAATGATTTATAAATTTCACCTTATCAATCCTAGCACCGGCTCTGACGTCAACTAATATATTCCAGTTCAGTGGAAGAAAGCTAACGGCATATCACGCGAAGCTTGGCACCCTAATTCTATACCTACTCGAAGGTACAAGTGCTAGGTATTGTTAGAAGGGGCAATCAACAGGACAAAGGATTAAGGGGTGCTGAAAGATTTGGAAGTTTGGAATGATGACTGGCAGTGTGCAGTTTGTAAAGCTACTCCCCCTTTATTTATATGCTTTCAGTTTAGGTTCCTCACCTTGACAGTATAAAAATATAGCCTTGACTATTTTTGCCAAGTGAACTCATTCTGCTTTGTCACTACTTACTTCAGTAATGGCGAATTGAAATACAGAAAAGAGCAATTCGGTCAATATATATAATATGAAAATCCGCGATTCTCTCCGGGAACGATGTAAACACATTAATGTTCTTAGAGTGGCTTGCCAATATATATATGAAAACTTATTGTATGTTCATAAAAATATTAACAAGTTTGCTAAAAATTGTGACGTACATAATTTCAACACTAGAAATAAAAATAAACTCAATGTACCAAGATTTCGGTTGCAGAAGGTTAGTGGTTCATTTATGGGGAACTGTATACGCTTTTATAATAAGTTGCCAGAGGGAATTGATCAATTATCCATGCAAAGATTTAAAACTTTTATTAAGGCTAATCTCATAAAGAAAGCCTATCACACTGTTAATGACTATATTAAAGATAAAAATGCATGGCCTCAATGCCCCCAGCTCCATGGTAGTAATAATTAAAGTGAATTTTATTAATATGTTTTGAAATTTTTATATTGATGGTCATATTTATACCAATGTAAATATTGTGATTGAAAAAAAAAAAAAAAAGATTATACATTATGAGAAAAAAATAGGACATCCCCGTAGCGTTTCTTGGTGCTGTCTTCTCTAACGGGTGTATTCCGAAGCACTGGTAGAGTCATCGGAGTTTCCTTTTCCTGTCCGAGATTCAATCCTGGACCAGTGTTGAAAGGGAAACATCCTTTTTTCAAACTCAAATCATAATCAATTAATTATAGTTTGTTTTCTTTTATGGTTTAATTAGTTTATTAGATTGAAGGGTTTGACTTGTAAAAGTGCGATTTTATTGCCTATTTACAATAAATGATTTGACTTTGACTTTGACTTTGAAATGCTAGCAATTTCAAATAGCGTCAACCAGAAGACGTCCATTGCTGATAATGGTGGGGACCGTTTGAAGAGGCAATTTTATAATCAATAATTTTACATGTCGCTCTTTCAGGCGGGCATAATCCTTATAGTCCTCGCCATCATCCAAGCGCTGATAATAGGCGTGGCCATCAACGTGACGAAGAGTGACGAGCTTAGCATCGGGAAGGCACTCGGCGACTCCTTCCGATTGGCTAAGGAGAGCAACCCGCGCCATGTCAATCTGTGGACCGCCACACAGTTTGATGTAAGTCTTCTGTAGTTTAGAGCACTGTCTTTACACTGATAGCACAGTAACTATCACCGTGACTGAGGAAAGTGCCAAGTCTTCTTAGTGATCCCTTCCAAATGGCGAAGGGGGACAACCTTTAACAGCTGTTATCAGTGAGTCTAGATTGCCCCAGAATTTTACGTAACGCTATTTAACTTTGCGCTATGAGCCAGTGACAAAACTTGTCATAGTGATAGTCCTTCCATATCTCGAAGGAGGACGATTTGTGGCAAGTAAATTTGTGGACCTTCACGTAGTTTGATTTACTTCACTTGCTTAGACCATTGAACATTTGTGGTTATCATGTGACAACGAGCGAAGAGCAATGGCAATGGGAGCCCCGCGTCGAGTGCATAAAGTACTACGTATTACGTCAGTCTTTCCGAGTGGTAAAGAGTCAGAACCTCCGCATGAATTAGAAGCGCTATGCAGCTTACGTAATTTCCAGTAGGTTTTTTTTTAAACGTAGTGCCACACTAAGATAGCTCCTGTATCGTGGGTCCCGTTTACAGACACATAATTTCACATACACATAACACCCAGACCAGAAACAAATATCTGTGGATCGCACATTCTTCCAGCTCCAATGCTGCGGCGTGTACGGCCCGGACGACTACCGGGACGGGAGCATGCCGTACTACTTCCCCCCGAACGTCCCCATCTCCTGCTGCCCTTCCTACGACCCCACGAAGGCTGCCTACAACCAGGAGCGGCAGAGAGAGCTGTGCAAAGTGAACAACACCTTCTATGACATAGGTTGCAAAGGGTTGATCATAGAAGTGTTTCAGGCGACAGCGGCCCTCGTCATTGGGAATATAATTGCGCTTATTATTTTTGAGGTGAGTCTTGCATGGTGTTAATTAGTATTTACACGGGTCTAATTCGCGCACAAACTAATATCAAAATATATAATTTTGACACACCTCGACGTTTCGGCCGAGTTACATCGACCGCGGTCGCGAGAAGACTCAAATAGACCCGTTTAAATACTAATTAACATGTATTCAGTTCGCGAAAGTTTAAGAACTTCTAGCATGGTGGTTGGGAACTGGCACGTAAGGTTGGTTTTGCTCAGTTGGTTCAGTGATCAGTTATCACGCCGCAAGTGTTCGAAGCCAAGTCATCGCAAAAGCATGAATGCAGTTCGTTCCATCTATATTATGGACTTAGTTATATTTACATCTAGAAGTATAGCAGCTACCTACCACCTTCGGCCATTTCATCACCATCACCAAGCGATGTACAATTAACTGTAGTCCGAGTCAAATGTTAGCCACAGGTTTTTTTTAAGGTTTTGTACCTATTTTACTGTCGTCAAACTCCGTGTTCTTTTCAAATGATTAAAAACTTTTCTTTTCCATGTTCAGATTATACTGACTATCCTGGGATCATACCTGGTCAAAAGGCACACGGCTCGCAAAACTAAACACGACGAAGAAAAAGATGCGGCAGGAGCTACCCCATCTCAAAAATAAACAGAAACTCAGTAACTTAAACAAAAGGTTGATGCCAAAAATGTAAAATTTTATTATGGTGGAAAATATAACTATCATCACTACCATAACTTGAACGAACTAGGATACTGTGTATTCAATTTGGTTTAGTTCGAAACACATTGAACACCAAAATAAATTTGTCGGAATGTAGCGTTAGAACAAAGTGACTGTTATATTTTTTAAGGTAAGACGATAAGCGTAAGCAGACAAAATGTAAGAAATCCCTAAAAAAATAGGAATAAAAAGACAATGAGACCATGAGTATTGTTTTATTTTACCGCCATCTATGTTTTAATAGCAGTACTACGTATAAGATTGTACCGTACCAACTTATCCAAGACCAAGAGCACAGAACTGCTAAAGTTAGTACGCAATGAATGTGCTAGATGGCAGTGTTACGAAATTTCAAAACAATAATTTCATTATTGATGCAGCTTGTGAATGTCATCCATACTAATATTATAAATCTGAAAGTAACTCTGTTTATCTGTTTATCTGTTTATCTGTATATCTGTTTGTCTGTTTGTTTGTTACCTTTTCACGGCTAAACGGCTGAACCGATTTCGATGAAATTTGGTATAGGGGTAGATTGGACCTATGAGACGGACATAGGCTATCTTTTGTCTCAAAAAACAATCTCGAAGGGGATGAAATAGGGGTTGAAAGTTTGTATGGGGAATCCATAATTCTTCAAGTTAGGGATCTGAAAATTCTTATTTAGGCTTTTGGTAATAAATAAATAAATACGGGTTTCCGCTTTTTTGCTAAATCATCCCTAAAGGGGGAAAAGCAAGGGGTTGAAATTATGAGGTATTCTTTAGATGCACCCCCAACGGACCACAATAAACGGCTGAACGGATCGTAATTTAAAGGGGGAGAGTGCGATGGGAGGAGAGGGGGAGAGTGCGGGGGAGGGGAGGGGGAGGCAGGGGGAGAGTGGGGGGAAAGGGGGAGAGTGGGGGGGAAAGAGGGTAGAGTGGGGGGAAAGAGAGGGGAGCACGGGGAGAAAGAGGGGAGAGTGGGGAAGAGAGGGGGGAGAAACAGGGGAGAGTGGGGGGAGAAAGAGAGGACAGTGGGGTGAGAAAGAGGGGAGAGTGGGGGGAGAAAGAGAGTAGAGTGGGGTGAGAAAGAGGGGAGAGTGGGGGGAGAAAGAGAGTAGAGTGGGGAGAAAGAGAGGGGAGTGCGGGGAGAAAAAGGGGAGAGTGGGAGAGAAAGGGGGGAGAGTGGGGTGAGAAAGAGGGAGAGCAGGGAGAGAAAGAGGGGAGAGTGGGGGGAGAAAGAGAGGAGAGTGGGGTGAGAAAAAGGGGAGAGTGGGGTGAGAAAAAGGGGAGAGTGGGGTGAGAAAGAGGGGAGAATGGGGGGAGAATGAGGTTAGAGTGGGGAGAAAGAGAGGGGAGTGCTGGGAGAAAAGGGGAGAGTGGAGGAGACAGAGGGGAGAGTGGGGGAAAAAGAGAGGAGAGTGGGGGGAGAAAGAGGGGAGAGTAGGGGGAGAAAAAGGGTAGAGTGGGGAGAAAGAGCGGGGAGAAAGAGGGGACAGTAGGGGGAGAGAGGGGAGAGTAGGGGGGAAAGATAGGGGAGCACGGGGAGAGTGAGGGAGAAAAAGGGGAGAGTGGGGGGAGAAAGAGGGAAAAATGGGGGGAGAAAGAGAGGAGAGTGGGGTGAAAAAGAGGGGAGAGTGGGGGGAGAAAGATAGTAGAGTGGGGAGAAAGAGAGGGGAGTGCGGGGAGAAAAAAGGGAGAGTGGGGGAGAAAGAGGGGAGAGTGGGGGAGTAAGAGAGGAGAGTGGGGTGAGAAAGAGGGAGAGCGGGGAGAGAAAGAGGGGAGAGTGGGGGGGAGAAAGAGAGGAGAGTGGGGTGAGAAAGAGGGGAGAGTGGGGTGAGAAAGAGGGGAGAGTGGGGTGAGAAAGAGAGGAGAATGGGGAGAGAATGAGGTTAGAGTGGGGAGAAAGAGCGGGGAGAGTGGGGGGAGAAAGAGAGGTTGAGTGCGAAATATATAGAGATAGAGGGAGAGGGAGTGAGCGAAGGAGGGAAAGGGAGAGATTGACTGAGAGGGTGAGGGAAATAAATATAATGGATGAGATGGACAGGGAGAGAGAAGGTGAGAGATTGAGAGTGGAGAGGGATATTAATGATAGAAAGATAGGGAAAGATATAGAGATATAAGGAGAGGGAAAGATATAGATGTAGAGGAAGAGAATAGAAAAAGCGAAAGAAGGAGAAAGATAGAAAGAGAGCCAGAGAGAGAAAGATAGAGGAAAAAGGAGAGAGTAAGAGACAGATATATTCTTACCTAGCTATATATTCTTATCTACCTACCTATAGTTACCCGCAACATCAATTGATTTTTTAAACAGTTTACATTTTATACATACATATAAAAATGCGAACGAAGTTGCGGGTATCAGCTAGTTAAAATATAATGTAATAATATTGATCATAAAAAATTAACGCTGAAAAGTAGGTAATTTTTTCTTTATGACAGGCTTTGTATGCAAAAAATTGTAATAAGCGGTGGCTTATTAGTTCAGTAGACACAGGCAGAAAAGTTTATTTCTAGCTCGGTAATGCCGCCCCCATATAGTAAAATTTCAGTGCCTATAAAATACAAAAACAGTTAAATAAAGCTATAAAGTTAATTAACGTTTGAATAGGCGATAATCCTTTGGCATGCGCGTGCGCAAACCCTCTATGGTTTGGCGTAGCGCGGGCAACATGAAACCCAGCGCTTGTTTGTATTTAGTTATACTCCTGATTGATTACACCGGTATTGCATATTCAGGTAAATTAGTGTGCGCAACTTTAGAAAAAAATCAATGAAACCCCTTCAACCACATCATTATTAATTAAGACTGCCCTGAGTATGAGTTTTTACTAGCTCACGCGTCAACTAGGTCTTTGTAATTAAATGAAGATTCTTCGTTCATAAACGCGCCGGGGCGCTGTTCAAGTTTTCATAGAAACTTCATTAAAATACGCAAACGCAGTTACGTTTCTAACTACAAAAACTCATACTAGGGGTATACCGGTGAAATAGTTGTCAAACGCTAACCTATAAAGTAAGTAATGCTTATTATAAAAGAAAGTCAAAAACTTCAACCTTAAAAAAGTAGGCATTTTCCAACCAACGCTTCTGCGCATCGTTTTCAGTACCGCACGATTTCTGCCTGGAGCAGTTCCACGACGGTGACTGCGGGAAGCCTCCAGCCCACGTGTTCCATTACTACCAGCCCGGCTCCCGGTGCGAGATCGGGGAGTGGCGGGGTTGCCCCACTAGGAACAAGTTCCCGGACGAGTTCCTCTGTTCCCATTACTGCATCGGGAGGCTGATGGGCCGCGACGAGTCCGACGAAGAGGGATATAATGGGATTGCAAATGAGATAGATTCTGGTAATTCCATCGTATACTGCTTTAGAATTATTGTTTTTTTATTTTTATTTTGTAGAATTGTGATTCTGAACTAGAATTCCCTGTATCTTAACTATGTTTTCTTTATTCTGATAAAACGTAGCCCCACACTAGGATTGCTCCTGTATCGTGGGTACCGCTCACAACATATAATTTCACATGCACATCACACACATACCAGAAACAAATATTTGTGGTTCGTACAAAATTTTTTCTGGGCGGAAATCGAACCTGAGACACCTGGCGCAGCAGTCGGATTGCTCAGCCACTACGCCATACGTACTGTCTAAATTACCTGTATGTAATGGGCCGTGGTCCCACAAAGATACTCAGAGCCCTACGTACCTATGATACATTATGGTTCATTATTCATATACAGATATTTGCTTTGAACGGAAATCGAACCAACATCTTCATCAGCAACTTTCGCAATACGTCACGGAAGCCGTCAGCTCGAACTGCATAATTTTTGTCTACATTTTATATTTTTGAAGTTCCAGTAACAAAAGAAGAATGGGTGGACGAGATAAAAGATCTCCAGATCGAAGATATACAGGTCTTGGACACAATCCTGGACGACGTTATTAAAGAAACAAATCATACTTTACAAAAATTGGTATTGAAAAAACCAACTGAAGCACCAGACGAAAACGCGACAGTCGCCGTAGAATCGACTGAATCTCCCACTGAAGAAGAAACAGAGGCAGTGCCGGAATCGACGCCGGAAACTCCTGAACCTGCTCTTGAAGCTGCTTCGGAACCTGCTGCAGAAACTGCTTCGGAACCTTCTGCAGAACCTGCTTCGGAACTTGCTCCGGAACCATCGCCGGATCCGGCTACGGCAGTTCCAACAACTCCCGAAGATGACGGTGTATTGACTGAGGATGGTAGTGGCGGTGGTGGTGGTATTGGTTCCGCAGAAGAAGTTCTGGTGCCGTAGACTTCGATCTTGAAAGTCCCGCAGATTACAGATTGGATCGGCCCACAATTGGTGGTCTTATTACTTTGAGCAACCTCTTACAGACTTCCTTCGGTTGGACTGAAAACTCGAAACTCATCAAATACTAGAGTACCTATTTGATAAGTTTCAAGTCGTCATGTCCAATTTTATAACTCAAGTTCAAGGTCAAATCAACCCTTCTCACGATTAAATAGGGGTTGCTTTATGAGGGGTTAATACGTTGAGTTGGTTGTTGTACAAAACCAACGTCACGTTTTGGATTAATATAAAATTTCGATGAAAATGTTAATTTCTTAGATAATCACCTACTTCATTGTAGTGTGACGTATCAAACGTTTTCCAAAAATGTAGTACTATTAAATGGAGGTACAAAATATAACTTTGAACTCTAGAGTCTAAAGTCCTTCGTTACGCTCCGAGTTTAATATACGGCCAGCGAAACACTACTTTATCCCCTTGGTGCATAATTAGACGGTTTTTATAATCATAGAAACGATTGAAAATAATGCTAAATATTGATAGAAATATGGTCGACTCTTTCCCCACACGCTACAAACTCATCTGCATGATAAAGAGAATTAGTAATTCCTCCATATTTATACAGGTGCAAGAAGCCGTAGTATTTTGAAACTATTGCAAACTAACTGTCGCCCGCGACTTCGTCTACGCAGGCTACAATTCCTTGTCCTACTCCTACGTCTGATCTATCTGTATAAAATAAATCAAAATTGGTCAAAAAAATATCTAAACTGTTTAGACGTGAAAACGGTACAAACAAACACACGTTTCTGCATTTATAATATTGGTATGGACTTAAAGCTAACTTTTTTAATGGAAATTCTTAGCCAATGTGTGCACAGCTGCATTCCGGTATTTAGTCCATGTCTGCAGGTCGTTAAACCGCGAAAACAATAGATGAAGTAAGACATTTTTACACAAAGTAGTGTTGATACACTACCATCCTATAAATACACAGCCTCAAGCCCTAAGCATAGCCTAATGAATCCTGCAAAGTTTTTACACTGACTGTGCTAAAAGTATATTATATTGAACTTAACCTTTATACATAACTAACTGACCCGACAGACATTTAATGTAGGTAGTCGTATTGTTTTCTTTAATTTGCTAATGTTTGGCGTAACTTTTTTATTTATTTCATATGAACCTTTTCCTGACATTAAATTTAGCAACCACAAAAAAAAAGAATTACCGAAATAGGCCCCAGCCGTTCACGCGTGATGCCGTGACCAAGGGAATAAGGGATTCATTTTTATAATACAAAAAAAATTGTAGCGAACCAACAACATAATCTAATATTATCTACCTATACTAGCTTCAGATAATAATTATGCAATATTACGATTAACGCCAAATTAATTTGAATAGGTAGGCTTTATAATGATTTTCTATTCAGTGGATTTTATATTCAGGATATTCTATCCTGAAACAGATTATATCGAAGCAGAAAGCAATCACCACACCTGCAAACCTGCAAATCTGAAACAGCCCAACCTCTCGTCCGACAAATTGGACGCAAACGATAAATAATCCAACCAACCAACACTCTCACGTTGGCTACTGAACACACAGCACGTCTATAGATAATGCAAGGAATAACAAAAATCTAACGATCAGTAACTAATGATCGAATCGAAACTACCTTCGAATTTTGAACGTGTGATTGCGTAACGGTAGCTCTGTCGCAGATGTACGGGGCACGTATAGATATGGAATAATATCGATTGCGAAGACGTCGCTCCGGAATGTAGGCCAGTGCTCGCTGTCAGTGTGTCTAGGTCAGACGCTTCTGCCCGGACGTTTGTTTGTGGCTTATCTTATCTGTGCAATTATTTACGTGCGATTCCAAATTTGAAGTCAATGACATTTAGAGATAGTGTTGGGACTTTTGACTTGTAGTGTTGTGTAGTGGTTAGTGGTAGTTAGTGCAGTGATTAGTGGTTCGTGATTGTTGTTAGTTGTTAGTGTGAATTGTCAATTAACTGTAGTTGTATTTTGAAAAAGCAAAATGTTTGGTGTTTTCATGAAGAGATGGAAGCCTAAAAGGTAGGTTAAGTACATAATTTAATCTACTCGTAATTCTTATTTTGCCCTGTTTAATTAGGTATCTAGTGGTTTTGTAATTTAGATTAAGTATACCTACATGTTTTTTTTGTGATAAGTAAATAATATTTTTTTGAAAGTAAACGTACTAGAGTTGATTAGTAGCACGTACCTACTACTTATAATAAGTATATACATTTATAGGGCGGGTGTAATAGGACTATAAGCATATAAATTAATATAATAGGACTATACCCTACACAAGACAAAAATAAAGGTTATATAGGTATTATAGGCTTGTCAAGAAGTCATCTATTCATTCGTTTATTTGTGAATAGCTAAGTGAATATTAACGAGTTCCAGTGTTTTGTTAGAAAATGCCACAATCATTAACAATTTCAATATTCTGTGATAATGAGTCGACTGCGAAACGTTATGTGACCGTTCGATTCCTGCACAGGGCATCTATTGAGTCAGTCAGAGCCTCAACTTAGAGGGGTTCATCATCACTGTGGTGAAAAGATCACTATACAACCAGACCATTACATTAAAAATACCATCGCTATGTTAACAAATTTTAATACTCTAAAGTTAACACCATCGCGCAAAGCCGAAACGTAAAAAGCAAATAAAAAAAACGTTTGGTAAAACTCCTTTGTCTAAAGCCATCCCATTATATCCTTCCATTCCAATGCTTTTAAAGCACGAGCAAAAAAGCATCTTCAATATGTCATTACGGCAAAATATTCATACGTTCTGCCACCGCTAGTAGGTACTTTTTGCTCTTACTGAGTCAGCTAATGCGGGTGTCAGGTTCGATGCAAAAAAGATAATGCAAGTCGTACAGACGAATTAGGTACGTTGTAGGATCGTATTGCAGTATAAAATATTGCATGTGTAAGAAGAAGGTACCTATGCTGAAAGTATAGTCTGCCGAACAAGTCGTTTTGAAATTCCCGCGTAAATTTCATTTGTAATGAAATTTTTTTTTTAAAGTTGGTGTTATTGACCGTAACTAAGTAAATTAATAAAAAAAAATTGTCACAAAATTAGAAGAAAATGTGACGTCGTTGTTTTGTTTCTTCCTAACTTGTTTTTATTCGTGTGTTATTTCTGCATCAAGCGGCAAAGTCAAAGTCAAAGCATTTATTGCAATTAAATAGGCAATTAAATCGCACTTTTACAAGTCAAACAGCTAATTCTCATTAACAAGGGCAGGTGAGGACATTACCCAACGACCAAGCTTTTAACCATGTTTTTCTTCATAAGAACCTCAAATAATGTCGATACCGTTGCAACCTAATCTGTCCGCACCATTAATTCTGTATTGCCCCTAATTCCCTTCAAGAGTCAAAGCGCACGGTACCTATATAATAATATGATTTCGACACCCATCAAACCTCTTTTATTAGAATTACCAATAACACTTATACTGGCAACCTCTAGTTATTACAAGCACCACAGTATATGCGACAGTTACTATGACATTACTGGGATAAGCCGCAGATTGGGTAATAGTTACATTAATGCTGACATCTCGCTGCGGTTTAGAAAGTTTATGACATATCATCTGTGAGAATCATAAATAGTGAAGCTGAATATATAAAATATGAATAGGAAGTGAAACATTATATTTATTTTATGTTGCAGTCAGTCAAGACTGGTTTTGTCTGACAAAATCTTTAAACAGTAGTTTTTACTAAGCGTGTTTGTCAATATTAATTTTAACCGGTCAATACTAGTTTTGACTGATTAAGGGGTTTGACTGTAACATATACACTACAGGGTGAATTTTTCAGACGGGACAGTAGGGACAGGCACCTTGGCTGTCTTAGTTACTGGAAAACGTTTTAGGAGACTATCCATAATTTTTTTAGATATTCTGAACTGCATTTACAGATTTTGGAAAAAATTTAGAACCCGCTAGAAATTGGTAATTTTACAAAAATACTTGTTTTGATGCCAATCGATCTGATTCTTTTAATGATCAAAAGTCTACTGGACTGACTGAGGTTTGAATACTAGAAATATCATAAATCGTGAAAAGCTTTTCCCCTACATCTCAGAGAAAGTTTCAGTAAGCCATCCACTGAATAGGCGAATTTACTGAATCGTGAGGTTCACTGCGAGCAGACTGACTGGGATTCGACATTTTGATATGTGTGGCTGTTTAAATAAAAACTAGAAATATTGATAATATAACGATAAACATGCAATGCTGAATTAAACTTTCCCGCATCAACTGCTGCCGAAATCCCAGACGGAGGCTTGACGACACATTTTACTTGCCTAAACTGATATTTATGCTTTCTTATGGGCTTTGTATCATACAGTAGATACCCTGTCATCTTTTCATATAAATCACACTTGCACCTAGAATGACATGGCGTAATGAGATCATTTTCCATGGAGGTCATTGTGCTCGTTGTACATACACACCACACACACTTGCGCACCGATTCACGCGTTTAGGGTTACCAAATGATAGGAATTTCCTTACTGGAATTTTAACCCTCTGTCAGGGAGACGGAAAGTGTGAAACTGTCAGGATTTTTTTCTAAAAAGAGAATAGTATAACAATAATAATAATTCAGCCTGTAACTGTTCCCACTGCTGGGCAAAGGCATCCCTTCACTATCGTGAGGAGGGTTAGGCCATAATCCACCACGAGGGCCTAGTCCGGATTGGTGGATAACATACCTCCGAAAAATTCTCGGGCATGTTGGTTTCCTCACGATGTTTTCCTTCACCGAAAAGCGAGTGATAATTACGTACATATATTAAGGAAGTAACACATTGGTACGTGCCCGTACTGGGATTTGAACTCGCCACCCCCGCTTTGGCCGTCAGGGAATAAGTCAGGGATTCTCTCAGGAAGATTCATTTTCAAATATAGTAACCCTACACGCGTTATATGTTATCAGTTGTTATCACATGGCGTGTTGGTGATAAGAGGCGCCTAGATAATGTGATGGACTGTCGACCTGGTATTAGACCTTGTTTGTTAAAAACCGGTAATTTTTTTAATGTACGGAATCAGAGAGAAGAGATAGTTTTTTATCTTAATTTTCAGTAGTTACTTTTTTAAAAAAAATGTAATAGTGTTTAAAAAAAGAACCCATTCTCATTGCAAAAAAAAAAAAAATAAGTTTTTCCTAAATTTGACTATAGTCCAGGCTATTTTTCGAATGTTCCCAAAAGCATATCCAGCCGTTCTGAATAAGTGATGCGCTTACTAACGAATAGCATTTAATTGTTATTTATAGAGAGTTAAATTATTAATATGTATTTGGCTTAAAGTATATTATCATACAAGTATGTAAATAATTAAATACAATAGACAAATCATGTGTACTCGATTGAAGGTTTAAATTGTAGGATTTTTTCTAAAAGTTGAATCATGGAACTCACGGTCAAATTATTGAAATAAGTATAAAAAAACTCATTAATTTCTACATATTGTATACTGTCACTTGAGGAAATAGCTTTTTTGTCAAATAAATCACAGGACATAATTACTCGTACAATCACAGCTATTAATAAATAATACCAGGCGTATCGCCGCTTTTGCCCGTAATAAATGAGTTTATTATGGAAAGGAAGTACGCGGAAGCATACTGGTTTCTATTTCTCCATAATTATAATATGACGTGTAATTAACTTATTATATTATGCCGCTTTTATTGCGAATACAATATTATTATTCATTTGTCAACTATAAATTCAGAGACAGTTTCTTTTCGTACAGAAAAACAAATTTTTATTTACGTAGTTAGGTAAGTACATCGTTTTTGAATCATTTTCAAGGTAGGCACGGCAAAAAAAAAACTTTTGTATTCAAATTTGCTGCCAAAAGACAACTAAAATCGTCATCACAATCCACAGAACCTATAAATGATTATAATTTGACATCATCATTACCACAGTCATTTTTCTTTGGCTCTTAACCCGTCACCGCCGCCGCGGCCTCAAAGACCGACTCATTTTTCTAGTGCTGCCCCCAGCGGACCACCTGCCGAGATTTTAATTGGAAATTGGCCCTCTCTATTTGTAATGCTCACAGGCTCGTAGGGCCTCACGAGTTCACGCTGGGTGGTCACCCTCGGTTTTTGCTTTTTAAATATTGCGCGGGTACGTTACGCCGTGCCGTTGTTTCGCTCGAGATGTCATGCGTGATGCGTACTCTTTCTATGGTAATGGACCTCGTTTATGAGGAAGAAAGTTTATCATTATGTTCAGTGAATAATCATGAAATAATATGAATAAGTCTAATTTCGTCGACTTACATAACTAATCCTATACTACTTTCTGCTAGTCAATGTTATAATGATGTGAAATTTTGTATGTTTGGATATTTATTACTCAATTACTCGAAAACATACGGGTGAACCCGCTGTGCACAGCTAGTATAACAAAAATATACTCTTTTGGTCCGTTTTGAACTTTGTGACATTTATGTTTGTTTAAGTGCTGTGTTTATTACCAGATACATTAATAATTAAAGTTAATACCTTATTATTTATTCATAAATTCCGAGGCGCCTAAATCTAAATGAGATGTTAATCTTTGCCTACGAAATTACCCTCTACTCAAATTACCAGTGATTACCGTTAAACCAAATAATAAAGATAATAATCACAGTCAAACTAGCAATAAAAATCAGTTCCAGTAATAAAAAAATGTTATCTTTATTACAATTTTATCATTAAAATTTATCCGCAGGCAGATTTGCCTAGCGTTTCTACCATACTCAGTCTTTGTACAATTTATAAGCGAGATACGAAGATTGCTTCCATACCCTGAGGGTGCCACAGTGTTCTGAACGAACTGCCATCAACTTGTGTTCAACGTTCAATTTGTGCATGAACCACTGGCAACCCTATATTTGTGCAATTGATGGTGGGAGTAATACTCTAGGGCTCGATAAGTGAGACAAATTGTTAATGATAGAGTAGTTTTCACTTACTTTGAAAACGTTTGGTTGTGTGTATACTCATTTACCTGCTGCACTTTAGCGATCATTTACTGACTTAATACTTAGCTAAAATGCTTGTGGCTCTACCAAATTATTCTGTGCGTGCATGACAAAATGGTTGTAGCACAGATAAAATAAACTTTAGATTTTGTATGTTAAGTGTATTAATAATATGTTGTGCTAGCTAATACAATTATTATTTAAATTAAAGTCAATGCGCTCTATGCAATAAAAGAAAAACCTGGAGAAAAGAAGATTACCTGGATTTATAATAGTATCTACTTCTAACTCAAAAAGGAAAGTTTACTATTCTGTTAGATTATATTCTGTCTTCATATTTTCATAATAATTTAGGTGTACGCGACCTTCCTTAAATGTCAACAATGCAGAACCTTCAGAAAAGGCTATACCTTCTCAATACAAAACACTATTTGAATCGATATATTTGTTGTTTAACACGCCACTTCTGATGATGTCGTAACCGGTAGGTATGGTTTTGAATCTTTACTTAGACATGGAAAATACTTCTCAAGGCAAAGGTGTTGTCTCTACATTACGTCAGTGTTAATTTTAATCCATCGACTATTTATTACTTAGGCTTTATCTCTACGAGCGGGCGGAGACGGGCAACTGCACTCAGTAGCCTAAAACGAACGAATTATATAAAATTAGTATGTTTGACGTCTGATTCTTAGCGACTGCACATTTTATTATGCCCATTGGAACTCAAATAATCAGCGTCTAAAATTGTCTTGCATTTTGTTCAACGAACATTTTGTAAGTCAAACTAAAATTACCTACGCACTCATGTCGAAAAATAACCGATAAATCCTATTTGCGGTAAGGTTCTCGCGCGCAGAAATGATGCCTTAGGCAAAGTGATTGTGACTACTGAAGCGAGACTGTGAAGACTATATTTAGCTCGGATACCGCCTAATGGTAAGCGCATCTGAGCAAAGCAGGTGTTTGATGTTTGAACGTTTACTAAGGTTTGAAGAGAAGAAACGAATGATAAAAACGCTGCGCTGACATGACAAAGTTGATGACTGAACTGAAGGACGGGCTCTGAGCATATAGGAACACGAATGTGTTGGGTCTGCTTGGAACATGTTGGTTTGATGACAGAGATAACATGGGAAAACCAAATAGCTTTCAGGGAGATACGAGATAGTGTAACACACTTGGGTTGATTACCTTGCGCTCTCTCACTATAAGTGGAATAATAATATGGATATTTGTATTTGTTGGTGTTGAAAATTCTAGCAATTTGACCACGCTACAATACGTTAATGTTATCTGCCATTATATTATGCACCAAATCTGTGAATATCTTATTTAAGTTAATAACATGTCTCGAACCATATTTTTCCCGTTTCTACTTTTATGTCAAAGTCAAAGTCAAAGTCAAAGCATTTATTGTAAATAGGCAATTAAATCGCACTTTTACAAGTCAAACAGCTAATTTTCGTTAACGAAGAGAATCATAAAAACATAAAGTATGATACATTAAATTAAACAGTAATTGATTATGGTTTGATTTTGAAAAAAGGATGTTTCCTTTTTAAGCACTGTTCCAAGATTCTGGACAGGAAAAGGAAATATGGAAATTTAACAGTGCCTTCCTACTTGACAAGACACCAACCCAAGTACCTACTTAACCAACATTCGTCTGATAAGGCGATTCTGCTTTATCTATTCCTTGAAGGGTCATGAAAACCACGTGTATTAGGTAGATCGATTCCTATAGACGTAGTACCAATGAGGATGACAAGGTTATTTGCTTTGTAAGCTCCATTGTCTCTTAAACCATTGACTGACCAAACTTTAGACTACAATATTAAAAACTAGATTCGCCTCGTGGTTTCATCCGCCTTAACCACTATCCCGCGGGAACCGTTAATTTTTATGGGATAAAAATTAGCCTATACCACCCAGGCATAGTGTAGCTTCCCAATTACAGTGAAATAACTTTTCAAATCGGTTCAGTAGTTTCGGAGCTTATTCAAAGCAAACAAACAAATAGATATAAGCCTACTTAAAATAGCAACTGCACGCATTTTTTCTTCCGGTATAATATGGTCATAATTATAAAAATTCGTAATCCTCATTTAAAATCCTCATTAAAATTATAATGTTCCTCTGGTTATTTTAATTAAAAGCGCATCATTAAGGCAGTAACGAGATTGTCATAAGAATAGTTATTATTTGAAATTTTATATTAAATGATTATGTTAAATAATTCTCTAACTGCTGTTGCTAAGTAGGTATGTTTCTGTATTATTCGGCTTATTCGCAGACCGTGACTTTAAATACTTAGTACATGAAGTAATTTCAATATTTAGCCATACTTAATTATGCAAATACTCTTATTACAATATGAAACGTAAGTAATTATTCATACACCAAAACTAATCTTTTACTGGCTTATTTGAGTGCTTGAAAAGTTTTAACATCAAAGCGAGAATTTATTCCGTTCGCGGCTGAAAAGGTATGAATTTTAATGCTAAAGCCTTCTTTGTAATAATGTTTATGTCGGTAAAGTAGAGTATTGCTTATAATAATCAGAATTGTATCTTGAAAATGTAATATAGGTTGGTACATGATACCTAGTGTACTATGTAGTTACTTGTACATAGCCTTGGTGTATAACATTTAATCAAATTGTTGGAACAAATTTTATTTTAATAAGTTGGATTTAATAAACGACCAGTAGGCAGACCACCAGCCAGATGGATCGACGACATCATCAGAATTCAGGGCAGAACGTGGATGAGATCAGCGCAGGACCGGAAAGAGTGGTGTGGTAAGGAAGAGGCCTATGTCCAGCAGTGGATCGATACGGGCTGATATGATGATGATGATGATGATGAAGTTGGATTTTCTCATACAAAGTAAATATTAATATAACCAACCCATACATAAATAAATATTGACTTCTAAATTTACCACCTAAAACGGCATGTGTAGTTGTGTACCTTTCGATCTCCAAAAAATACTAAAACGACACCTACGTCACTGTCAACTTGGCATATACTTAGTCAGGTCATAAGTATTGTCACACAGTAAAAACTTTTCTTTTAGAATGCTGGCCACAAAAAAGTTTATTGAATTCGAATTTCGAATTGTTCATGAAAATAAAAATGTATACTTTTTAGAATTTTACTCATTTTTAAATATGGAGTGGACGCTTAAAGAAGACCGTGTTGCAGTTATTGCGTTGCATCGTTGCGGTTACGCGCCAATTCAAATTTTTGACATACTGAAAAATTTGAATATAAGCAAGAGATTCGTTTATCGTACCATCAAACGATACAATGAAGACTCTAGTGTAGATGACAGGTCAAGAAGTGGTCGCCCTCGGTCTGTTAGGACTCCAGCAGTGATAAAAGCTGTGAAGGCGCGAATTCAAAGAAATCCCAAACGTAAGCAGAAACTGTTGGCCCTTCAGATGGGATTAAGCAGAACCACGGTGAAAAGGGTGTTAAATGAAGACTTAGGGCTTCGGGCATATCGAAGAAAAACAGGACATCATTTGAATGCTCGTCTAATGGACCTGAGACTGAAGAGATGCCGCGCTTTGTTGAAGCGGTACGCGGGAAAAAAATATCGGGAAATTCTTTTTTCGGATGAAAAAATGTTTACCGTAGAAGAGAGCTACAACAAACAAAATGATAAGGTGTACGCACACAGTAGTGAAGAAGCGAGCAACCGTATTCCGCGTGTCCAACGAGGTCATTTTCCATCCTCGCTCATGGTATGGTTGGGAGTGTCTTATTGGGGCTTAACAGAGGTACATTTTTGTGAGAAAGGTGTAAAAACGAATGCAGTTGTGTATCAAAATACAGTCCTGACGAACCTTGTGGAACCTGTTTCTCATACCATGTTTAATAACAGGCACTGGGTATTCCAACAAGATTCGGCGCCAGCTCATAGAGCGAAGAGCACACAAGACTGGCTGGCGGCGCGTGAAATCGACTTCATCCGGCACGAAGACTGGCCCTCCTCCAGTCCAGATTTGAATCCGCTAGATTACAAGATATGGCAACACTTGGAGGAAAAGGCGTGCTCAAAGCCTCATCCCAATTTGGAGTCACTCAAGACATCCTTGATTAAGGCAGCCGCCGATATTGACATGGACCTCGTTCGTGCTGCGATAGACGACTGGCCGCGCAGATTGAAGGCCTGTATTCAAAATCACGGAGGTCATTTTGAATAAACTTTAGTGTCATAAGAATCTATGTTTTGTTAAGTTCATTTTGGTATATAAATGGTTACATAATGAATAAACTTGTTTCAATTATTTTATATAAAACATGTGACAGAATTTATGACCTGACTAGGTATATTCACAAAAGCATTTGCTCAGTACATAAATTAATACAGTATTTACGCGATTCTCAACCTTATTTGTGTTACTTAGAGTATTTTGAATTACAAAAGCATTGCTTCACAGCTTGTTAGCATACAAATGGTGATATAAACTAACAAACAAAGCACTTTAGCTCCTTAAGATTTCAAGGCTTTGCCTTCAGCTGGTGTCACTTCGTACATGTAAGACTCCTTTTTCAGGTATCAATACGTCAATTTTGTCTGGGTCAATAAACTCTAGAAAATTATAACATTTGAGTACCTAGACAGAAAAATGCCTTATCTTGGTATTACATACGAAAGTTATTGTTTTATATGAATAATCGGTAGGTATTATGAAATGAACAAAACACATTATAATTTATTCAGCTCCACTAAAGTGACAGCTGCGTTTGACAGCTGACAAAAAGTCGGTCATCTGGGCCACATTGCAAATTGATCGCTGCAATTCCGCCTCGAGCACTTAAGGGTTAACTGCAGGACCTCACAGAACGAGGAAGTCCTAATTGGCCGGCAAACAGTGCAATTACTGGAAAAGAATAATTGCCGGTGGCGATAAGACCGTTGATTCTCTATTCGTTTCTAATTGAGGAGCCAGATCTGTATGACATGTCCAAGAAGTCTGTAAAACTAAGTTGTGGCTAATTGTTTTATTCTGTAAGACCAGTTTAAAAAATTCAAGCTGATCTTTGCTTCATTAATTTTTTAACTGAAGTATGTTTAAAAAGTTTTATTTTGAAATGAACGCAATATTATCTTATTAAAAGAAAACATAAGTTAAATTAAATCAAAAGTACTGTCAGTAACAAAAATGTTCGACGATTATTTGATGGTACTGCGCTTGGTGTCGCGGGTTCGATTCCCGCCCGGAACAAATATTAGTGTGAGCCACAAATATTTGTTTTTGGTCTGGGTGTTACGTGTAAGTATGTGAAATTACGAGTATATATGTCTGTAAACGGTACCCACGACACAGGGTAAAACCTAGGGTTTCAATAAAAATAAATAAGTGAAGAAAGAAATAAATGAACATAAAATATAGTAGAAGTGCCAGGGCAGCATAAGATTTAAGAAGGTCAGCTCTTGTGCCATACTTACTGTGCAGACTGCAGCATGCGTTATGATTTGGTTTTCGAGCGAACATTTGTTTAGGTAGGTACTATTTATAGTAATAGATATTCGTACTTATTATAAAAGTACCAGGGTAGCATAAACAGTGAACCTTCTTTTTTATGCATCTGCAAGTACTGCACTTACGTGTTCTACTTCAGAGACCTCGATAAATATACAACCAGTGATATTAAATTCCAAGAATTCGATTCCCCCGCCCACTCCGACATAACTAACTACCATCCACATAACGACTGCCTATGATTCAATCTAACCACTTTGATTGATAGGGTACACAACCCCGTTATCGGTAGCGGGGTGAATCGGTTTCCTGGCCAGAGTGGCCGGTGGAGGGCATCGGAGCGAGGCGGCCACTCAACTGGAACGGTTACCTTACTGACTGGCCGGCGATTGTCTTAAATTTTACACGCTTTTTGTCGTAACGGTGATCGATGATTTGTTTTAAGAGGTTGGCAAATTCTTACGCTTAATTAAAGATTTATTATGAATAGAGAATCAAATAACAAAAATAATTTATTTCTAAAAACAAGTCGTTACAATTAGAGGCTACACGACAACACGACGCGCGATAACCGGTCAGACAGCCCGGGAAAGCGCGGCATGTTTTCGTACAGTATCCAAAATTGTCCAGAATAATGGTGTATCAAACTTTATTACCGGTGACTTTTTTTGTAGTATTACCTATTTACCTATTTAGTACTTATTGTAAGTAATAAAATCAGTCCAAACACCATCGATCTACGGAGCTCCGTTGTCTACCTTCTATCTCCATCACCAGCATCTTAGACGTGGAATCAGAAATAGGCTTGACAAAAGCGTATACCCGGAAGGGACACACCTTGGCTGCAATTTATAAATCGGATAAATTTAATACACGTTATTTAGGTGACGCTCCAATCATTCGTGCGACATTCTAAAATGTCAAGATCGCTGGTTACCCCTATAAATCGGATAAATTTAATCGATAGATACTTCTTCGTGCGATCCACAGATACTTCATCTGAGTATTAATTTAATATTCAACTCCTAAAATAAAGACGTTCCGTGTCATAGTTAAATTTAACTGTCCCGCTTCTAATTCCCTTTGCCCAGTGACCCCGATGAGGTGTCACTACATTACAAATTTAGATTTCACTAGTTCCTCGTGAGTGAGTGACCATGCGCAAATGATTGTATGCATGCCTAAGTAAAATTTGCACATATTTAATTAAATACCTATACTTATTAATTAATAGTAACGCGTTACGATGGCAAACGATGGTGGTGGATTGTGGCCTCATCCTCCTCATGAAAGTGAGGGAG
This sequence comes from Hylaea fasciaria, assembly GCA_905147375.1. Classification (NCBI taxonomy): domain Eukaryota; kingdom Metazoa; phylum Arthropoda; class Insecta; order Lepidoptera; family Geometridae; genus Hylaea; species Hylaea fasciaria. The sequence continues at coordinate 1,870,040 of LR990194.1, forward strand.
ACTGTGCTCAGCAGTGAGTGGATAGGGGGTGATGATGATGATGATGTCACTTCTTGTAACACCATCTGTTCGTGAAAGTCCCGTCAAAATCGTTCATATCGTTTCGGAGATTAGTTGGAAGAAACAGAAAGACAGAAAAAAATATAAAAATTGTTCTTTTGTCATATAAGTACCTAACCTACTCGTAGGTACTTTCATAATTATGCATTTAGTATAAAACTATGTTATTTTGACATTAAAAACAGACACTTCTATTTTTTTTTGTATATTGTATATTAGTATTTACCCTCCGCCAGAATAGAAGAGATAACTTTTTAACACTTTTTGTGTGGCAGATTATTTGGAATATTTGCATTAAAAAAATGGTATTTTATTTTTAGGAAATGTCGCTCTTAGGTAAATTGGGCAGCTCGCGTATTATGCAGAATAATAAGTAGTTAGGTACGTACTTGATACTCTACGTCACTACGCATTTGACCTCATTGGCTTCAATTCAGGAAGCTGATGATACGTACCGAATGATAACAATTTTGGCATTGAGTGTAAGTACATAGACTGAACACTTTTTATTATTAATAGAACAAGCTACAGATTAAAAAACAAACAATTAATTACAAAGATAATCTAGCCTTGCAAGCCTGAAAATGTAGCTGAATATATTTCACTTGCGTTGCACAGTATACCTACTGAATCAAAGACAAAATGACGTCATGTTATTATTCAGTTTTGTTTTGAAGTTTGATTTTCTTTCCCGCGCCTTTTACTTTAAAATCTGTCCTATTTATTACGCCTACCTTAATATTATTTTTGCAATAAAACTGCAATAAATTACGCTAATGTTAAAATAAAATTGTATTCAGGCAATTAATTAAAAGTAGCTCTTACTATGAGTTTACTACAGCTAGGTTACATTTTATGGCATATTTATGTCAAGTGAGAAACATGTGAGAACGTAATACTGCACTGTTTATACCCTGTATCTGTGTCTCAAATGGAGAACGATTGGACTCAATATGATTAAAATAATTGCAATTTGCTTCAATTGAACTAAATAATAAAACTTGTAAGCGATTGTAATTTTGTTAACTTTTTTACATTTCGGATTATATTTACCTAAACTTCTATTTACGGCGCATTTGTGATCCTGACTAACTGTTCCCCATTTCTACAAATCACGAATTGAACGTCGAGAGGGTTTCCTTTGCGCGTATCTCGAATTTGCAGCTAATTTTCTTTCTATTTATCTGGCATCGACTACAGCTCGAGAAGTGAGTCGATGGTACCGCATTTTGTATTTTGACCTCGATATAGTGAAGACGTTTGCATATTGGTCGAGTTATTGATGATGCTGCGAATATTACGAATATAAATATTGCGTTTTATAAAATTGCTTTTGTAGAGGTACGGTTAGCTGTTGAACTCCAGCTCCTGGTGAAATGACTTAACCCCGGTCGACGAACACGCGAAAATTGCCATTATTTTGTATTATACAACGGTCAAAAAGGCTACAATCCAAATCAAAATAAAGAACAAAAACGTCGTAACTCGTAACTCTACAAAAGTTGTAATAATTGATACCCGATCGTGGGATGCATAACGAACTTTAAAAAAGGAGTGCCAAAATTTGGTTGTATCGGCCGAGAATCAAACCCGGGATGCCTGCATGTCAGGCGAGCATGCTACCACTGAACCACCGATGCTTATAATATATATTGTTTAATGGATAAAGCTTAGACTCTATACTTAATAACTATTATTTTCTTCCAAACTTAAAATCCGTTTTGGCTTGATTTAGGTTACATACAAACGAACATATATTATTATACCTACACGACCTTGCATTTATTAATAGGTTTAGGTCTTAGGATAAACAATAGTAGGGGAAAACAGTTCACTCTAACAATGGACGAACACGTTGGTATTTCGGAACAAAAGTAAAGACAACGATAGATCTATTTGCGACAACACAACATGGGAAAGCACCGCTCGTGATCAATGCAATTGGTTGGTAACGAGCGCTCGTGACCGGGCGTCGAACCTGCGGCCGCTGTCACGGCTGGCGGTGCCGTCTCCTGCACTAGGCACCATCAACATGTCAATGCGGAATCAGGTACAGTCAGCGACAGAGGTAGTCTAGTGGGGGAATGTCCGCTTGCCAACCAGCGGGCCGTGAGCTCGAGAATACGTACTGTTGTTTCACCTCTCCGCTGCTGCAATTCCAGACACAATAGATTTTTCAATTGTGTCTCGGCAGGATCCTTGACAAAGCACGGGAGAGATTCATGTTTTGTTTTTGTGACTGTACAAATCGTGTATTTTGTTACGTGTCGGTCGAGTCGCCTCCTACAAAAGTAGGTACAATTGAATAGGGGCAATTGGACCATTCGGCAGACATTCTTTTGGCCGAGATGGCGCACAAGTCGTATGATATATATTTCGCGAGTTTCCGAGGAATGTGATTCACTAATCCCATGGAGGATTATGGCCTTATGTTCCTCATGGAAGAGATTAGACCTGTCCTCATCAGTGGACGGATGTGAGATGACGATGATGATGAAGAGCGACAAAGCGCGCTGAACGTAATTTACTGCATCTGCGTTAGTATTGAATTGTCGGTTATTGAGGTTGGAGGTTCTTGTAAGTCAATACAACTGAGTCTTCTAAGTTACGATGAATATATAAAATAGTGACGACGAGTTGTCCTGATGATAGGGATGGAAAGTAGACAACGGAATTCCTCAGTAAGTATGGTGGTTGGGCTCTTTATGATTAAGTTTTAGTTGGATCTAATAAGCCATTTAATTTTATAAGAGCTCTGAAAAAATATACGAAAACTTTTTTAAGCCCTCACGGTCTTACTACAAAAGATTTATAAACCAGAGTTGAACAGTAGTCTAAATAATTTCTCGACAAATCGACGTCTAACCCTCGCTTTTTCTAACTCAATAACAAATTCACAAGTACAATAATTAGGAATACCAGGATTTCGTAAGAAAACGCGAGTGATACGCGTCGTTTTTTCGAAACGAAATTTTAGAAACTTCTGTTTAACGCTAGTCTAATCTTTAGTGGTACGACCGTCATACTTTTGGTCTGAATAATAGGTAACCTAATGGAGAGCTAAATTAAATTATTTCACTTCTAATCGTCAACTTGAACACAGACAGAAGTGACACAATATTGCTTGTCTGTATAACTTTAGAACTGGCAATATATACGTAGGTACCTACTTCTTCGTCAGCATCAGCTCTAATGCACTCCAAGCATAATATAATAGGGAATGAAATTCAAGATGCTCAAAGAGCTTCCGCGCTGAGGCGGCTGCAACTCGAGAAGCCGCCGGAAAACTTACCTAGGGTTGCCTACCTCGGGTAATTGTGTCCGTGTGGATTGAGAGAGCATTCATTCACTATCAAATAATTACAATGCAAGTGGAAAATTTTCGTTCGGTGTAGTGGTCTAAGGGGGAGGCCTATGTTCAGCAGTGGACGTCTACAGGCTGATGATGATGATGATGAAATAAAAACTGCCGAATGGTGAAAGTCATTAGGTCCCTACAAACTTTTCTACTTCACGTATTTATTTTAAAAATATAATTTTTTCGACAACTTAATGTGTACCTGTTAATCAGCATCGTCTGGTCATAATGTATGGTAAATATCTCGTTGATAGTGATTACATTTCAATTTGAAGTATAATCAAAATGCTTTAAATACGAAATGCGCAAGTGATTTATTATTCTGCAACAGCCAAACAAAACATACAAAAATCAAACAGAACACACTACACATGTATCCAAAATTCAATAGGCAGCGGGTTAGGTACAAACAAAAAGCAATGAGATCATTATTCATTCACACCATTTACCTTGTAATGTAATCCAACGTTATGACGTCACTTGTCAGCGATACGTGATAACCCGACATCAAAAAGTCCAACATTTCATTTTATCGAAGTAAAACGTTGAATCCATTTGTCACATTCATCCCTAGTGACAGTTGACAGTTGACAGCCCTGTCCTATTTAATCCACCCGCCCTAAGCCACTGGGAGGGCGGGAGGCTTCAACGCAACCTCGTTTTATAAAGCTAGTGGATAATAGTTAGCATATTCGGAAGGCGCGACGAAATTAAAAACTTCTTTAGACTTTTTAATTAAAGGCGGCAGCTTTATCTTCAATGATAGAGTACGACAAGGTGTTACAGTGTGTTAAGGGCTCTAGGGCCTGTGACATCAATGCTTATCGGTTGTTAGCAGTCCGTGCTAACGAAGCTTGGTATCGTTCAAATGATTAGTCACCCATCCAAATGTGTGCTGCTGGGACGTTCCTTGAATATATTTCCAGAGTCGATGACATAAATAATGTTAGGCTAGTCTAACCGAGTAAATATCTAGACATAGTTCTGAATTTATGACACATCCTACTAATATTATAAACGCGAAAGTTTGTCTGTATGGATGGATGTTTGTTACTCTTTCACGCAAAAACTGCTGAATGGATTTTGATGAAACTTCACAATAATATAGCTTATACATCAGAATAACACATAGGCTACAATTCATAAAGATATATCGTATATTATCCAAACGCGGGTGAAACCGCGGGGCGCAGCTAGTATTCTATATACCCAAACTAACTCACTTTGAGTCTTAGAAAAATATGTAACAAAATCGAATGGTTGGGCATTTTCGATAAGAGTAGCGACATGACATTTAAACTCGCGGAAAAAATATTTCTACAAAATACGTAACCTCCTTAATCGAAAGAAATTTCAGCAATACCAAACCGAGGTAGCAACTGAAGTTCCTATAACAATAGAAAACTGAAGAACTGTAGGTCAAAAGCTACATACGAGTAGTAAAACAAATTGAACCAAACGTTTCGGCAATTCATCAAACAAGCCCCTAGAGGCACCCCTACCTATTTAATCCTCTCGAGTCGGAAGGCTTCAGCACGACCTAGTTTTCGGAAACGGTGGAAATATTACCGGCGTTTTATATTTTTACTTAGTAGGGATGGGTTGTGGGGGCGACTGGGGGTTGGATGGAGATAGCGGAAGGTCGAATGCGGATTATCATATTTGTTGTGTGGTTGGGTCTGCGAGTTAACGCTAGTGTATTTTACACCCACGGGTTTATATTTTTTCGCCATTAGTGCAGTTACTCCTTGCTGGAATCAGTGTTTTGTCATAGTAACCTGGGAGCCTTTTACTCACGAGTGAACAGGTTACTTGTAGACGCGTGCACCATCGTAGCATCAGGTGACATTGGTCAAACGCCACCAAAAATCAATACGCAATCCAAAAAACTATAATTGATAAAGCTCACTGTGCTAGTTGCTAAAAATTAAGCAGATCTTGCTTCAGTTCAGATCTTGCCCAATTTCCGTTATTTAGTTGCTTTGAAATTTCGCATGCTTATCAAATTCTAATAACAACCAATATTATGGTGACAGCATGTCTGATGGCAGAGTCCAGACGTAGACAACGGAATTCAAGAAGTAACAGCCCTATTCATAATGGATGGTGTTTGGGCTCATTTTGATCAGCTTGCAGTATCTTAAACTTATTTTCTTAGTGGTACATGAATGTTCTTAAAGTATGTTTTGTATATAATAGTCCTTCACTGGCCCTTTCTGGCCGATGTTGGCATGTCTCATAACTTTTTATCCTTAGAAAGTAGAGCCATCAGTAATATGTCAGAGTCGACGCTAGCGGAATACAGGAAGGCTCAAAACCCACAGCTACAGTACGTTAAATATATGGTCCGCCACAGTGGCGGACTGTTTGTACTGCGAGTGCTCTACTGCAAGAGTCCGCCTGTGGAAGGGTCACACAATCTTGCCAGATATTTCCGCCAACTAATAATTATAGTGTGCACAATTATTGTGTTCCAGTTTGAAGTACATTATTCCCAGCGAAATTATTAGCCTTTATCTCAGGATGATGAGAGGAATAGAGTAGGTATGCGTGGACTTTCTGCAACGTCTGCAACTGTTATAAGAAAATTGCCCAGTTGGTGGCAATGCGGATTCGAATAACACTCAAATATGTAGGTAGGTAGGTAGAACGTTCCGGAATACGCGTTGGAAGCACGGTAGCCTTAGACCCTAATGAGGTAGTCCAGAATTCTTCCCACGTTCGTCTCGCGAGCTTTTTATAAGAATTTATTTTCACCATAGTTCTCTGTCAGCTCGCTACAGAATGTGGAATTTGCAGTTCTTTAGGTAATATACAAAGGATTTATTTAGCGAGCTGGATGGCAACTAATAAACAAACGCTAGTTTCCCTCTGGAATTTAGACTATTTGCTAGCTTAGGGACGGTCGAAAATGTGTGGTGATTTCGTTGGTTTTTAGGGTTGAACTGAATCAGGATCATAGAATGTGGAAAGATGTAGTTTGTGCATACATTTTCCTCGTAGAGATGGCTATCTCTACGAGGAAAAGGTATGTAATTGTCTGTAAATGTATAATATAATCTCTATTTCAATGATATAATATCATAGCGTGCGGATTTCCATTGAAACGACCCCGGGTGTTATTGATTGACGGCCATCAGAAGCTTTTTCGAAATCTAACACCACAGGCAGACGTACCTACCTGTTTTTAGATAGGTATAAAAATAAATCCAACTGTCTAAAAACTAAAACGAGGTAATCAAGCTTCTTGATTCAACGTTTATCGATAACTTGGATGCCTTTCTCACACGATAAAATTTTAATCGTGCCTCAGACAACAATAGAAAAGATGCAATTAAAAAAACTTAAAAAATAATCAGCGAAAGTATGTAGTAACAGCTTCCTACCTCGCAAAACCATTCTGTAGCGAAACTTCTTCCATCAAACAATCATAATTATTGTTCTACTAGGTAACTTTCACGAAAAATCTACGCAGCTGGTTCTAGAAGGACATAACAACCGGTTGCTCGTGGTGTCGCGTAACTCTTTCAGATTTTCATCCTTAGCACATTTAGATAAGATCCAATATTCTTCAGTAACTTTTCTCAAGGCTACCGATTGTTTTAGCACGGTTATGTATGAGCTAATTAAAATGTTAATTTCAGTACTGATTGTGTTTGTTAGAGAGACATTAAATTCAGTAGATTTTTTTGTTTCTTTCTGGAGAAACTGGTTTGATTGTTGTCGTTAAAACGTATCAGCAAAATTACTTCAAAATTTGTAACGGAAAGTGCGCAGAGACTCTTGTTATAAGGTTCAATTTTGAACCGTTTCACTACAGCAATCAATATCGTCCTGTATAAAACTTCCCATCTCTATTTTAGGAGTTGTGTAAACAGCTTCATGGTTGGAAAGATACAATAAAAAACGTTTCGTCTCAAATCTAAACCAACGTGAATTACAAATTGTAAAACTATTTTGTACTAGCTATTATGTGTTAGTAAGTAATATAAGTATACGTATGTATGTATGTACTCGTAATACTCGTATATGAATTTGAGAAGAACCGGCAAGAAACTCGACGGTGAATGGAACGTTCACCAAAAATTTGCTTACTCTACCACCGGATTATTTAGAGGAACATTCGAGAAGATAACAGAAGATAACAATTATTGTAACCTAGAAGTCTCCAAGTCACGCACGTAGGTTACTTCTAGGTAAGCGTGCACCATCGTTGACCGCGTCTTCGCTTTATATCAGGCGAGATGGTGCTCAAACGCGTACCTATTTCATAGAAAAAAGCCGGACAAGTGCGAGTCGGACAGGCACACGAAGGGTTCCGTACAATAAACACGGCAAAAAAATTACGGTGTTGTATGGGAGTCCCCTTAAATATTTAATTTATTGTTTTTTAGTATTCGCCGTTCTAGCGGCAAGAGAAATACATCGTCAGTGAAGATTTCTACTGTCTAACTATCACGGTTCAGATACAGCCTGGTGTCAGACAGCGGAGCCTTAGTAATAGGGTCCGTTTTACCCTTTGGGTACGGAACCCTAAAAAGAGAAGAACCCACAAGAAATACTATGCAGCATGAAACTTCCAAACGCGACTTGCCAAACAGGTCACCTCTTGCGCTACAACCCTATGTTTACCGTCCGCGTAGTCAGACGAGCGCAGCATTGTTTCCACGAACATAGCAACCATGCGAAATACAATAAGTGGAGGATAGTCTATCAACTAGCCCGCAGCCACGAGTGTTGATGATGATAGGCTATCCCCTATTATCTGTAAGGCGATTCTGTATAAAACTCACTTCGTGGCAGCAGTGAAACCGCGCTGCGGTACGTCACCAATCTGACACTGACGTACCGCTGCGCTGAATCCGCGTTGCGGTACGTCAGTGTCAGATTGGTGACGTACCGCAGCGCGGATTCACCGCTGCCACGTAAGTGAGTTTTGTACAGAATCGCCTTACTGGGCTTGAGTGTGGAGTTTGGCGAAACATCTTGTAGGCATATGCAAGGAAAGTAAAGGAAAAAGAAAGGCAGATACTGTGATCTCAAGATTGTAACAAAACAGCAATCTCAGCGCTGAGAAATTAAATAATGGTACAAGGGACTTTCGGACTTTTGGGGACTATTGACCAAGACTACAATTGACTGATTGGCTGTTTTGCAAATGACGTATGTGCTTTTGTATTCCCTTCTTGTAAAAACTGGTGACCGATTTTAATGCCGTTTTCGATGTAGACACACTCGTGTTGACCAATATGACGAATATAATAAAATTAATTCGAGTAGTTGTCAAATAAAGTATCGAAATCAAGAGCGCGGCAACCCACATCACTTCACTACCGACTAGTGTTGCCTGCAACTTACACGATGAATCGATTACGTTTGCTTTACCCAATCAAGTCGTCGTAACATCTTCGTTGCGCAAGTTTTATCAAGCTATATTAGCTAAGCAATATACTCGTGTTGCTAAGATGGTGAAATTAATGAATACTTTGTTGAAATAGTTGGTAAAGTTAGTGTGATCTAAGGCTAGGCTCATACTCACCAATAATAATTTTGTTACGTTATGGTTGCCTCCATTGATTTCTTGTTCCTGCTGCCCGATTTATGTATCCAGTTCTCAGATTAATCATCCAATAGATATGACATTTAACTCAGCATCCGGGGACGAAAAGAGACAAGTGTATACAAATAGACAAGTAAGTAGGATAATACGATGACTTTTTGTATGCACTAATTTATTGCTGTGCTGCAGAAGAAAACCAATCTTGATAATTTAGAATGTCGCACGAATGATTGGAGCCTAATTAACGTTTATTAAATTTATCCGAATTATAGGGGGGGCAACCAGCGATATAAACATTTTAGAATGTCGCACGAATGTTAGGAGCTACACCTAAATAACGTGTATTAAATTTATCCAATTTATACATTGCAGCATAGGTGTCCCTTTCGGGTAAACGCTATTGTAAACTCTATTTCTTGATACTACTTCTATGATCCAGTCAGTACGGTTGAGGTCGGTTCGAAGAGTTACAGTTTTGTATGGGTTTGACAGATTGCAATCAAGCCACAGTATAGTCTGTATTGAATTTGGATCAACGACCGCAATAAACCGCAATCGGTACGTAATCAGGAGGCTGGCTGCTCTAGATAGGTACCGCGATCTAATATGTTTAGTAACTAGTAGGCAAGTAAAAGTAAATAGTTGGGCGGCACTAATCGATCACGGCCGTTATATCGTGGATATCTACCTAATTACATAAAAAATATGGTCGTTTTCAATTTAAACATGTGTCAGATTACAGTTAAGAATTATAGAGCTTCACCTCGCCCTAGAAATATTATTGGCAACCCTAAGCTAAAGATGCCCTAAATGTACGACATGTTTCATGGGTCTATAAAACCCATCTCGTAGATTGCCCACGAGACCGCCCCATTATGAAAGTCTATTATTGTCGCTGCGCTTGCAAATTTAACATAATTCATTAGCTTTGCAATCAACTGCGGGATAATAAACCCTAGAGGTAATCAAGAGGTTATTACTAAAGTTCCTATTATGGGACCGAACACCGTAGTATTCTAAGATAATTATGTCATTACTACAACAATAATGCAAGTGACAACCCTATCTGGAAACCCTCAAAGAGAGCTATTGGGCCTCCATTTTGCATCGCAAACCTTTGATTTGCGACTTCTCTTTGTCATGGCGATATAGATGGAAATCTAAGCGAGTTACCGAAACAATTGTATCTAAATTAGTTACTGCAGAATAATGAGAATGAGAAAATCGTTAAATTTCAAGGTGCCTCGCTAAAGGTCAAGGTGAAATAAACATTTTTCGATGCGCAGGGAAGGGTTCCATTGCGCAAAATGGTTGCTATTTTAGCGTAGGTAGATGTTACGCAGCTGAGGTCTATTAAGATAATCTTAGATAAGTTACCCAGGAGATTCAATACATCAGTCTCGAATCATAACTATTAATACATAATAGTAGGTACTTTTGAATAAGGATGTAAACCTATGTATTCTAATCTATAAGTACAGCGTAAAATCTACTCAATGCAGTTCTACCTTTATCGAGCAGAGTGAAGGCAATGACACAATCCCATTCAGCCTAACAACTAGCAAGTTTAACCAGCTACCACGCGAAGCGGTTGACATCTAAAATTTATTAATACAAAGCCGGGATATACACCAGCTGCATTTGCAATGCAGCCGGGAGCCCTGAGCCAGCCAGTCGCCGTGCATTGGCTGCGCGGAACGCACGTGTGCCGCGGCCTTTATTAAAAAAAAATAGCTGTCAATATCCGGTACTAAGTTTAGTGACTTCAAAAATCGAATTAGGACAAACATCGATACGGTGATTAACTAATTACGCTTCACTAGTGTCTAAATTCAAATTTCACTTTTTAATTTCTCATGTGTGTTAGTAAACAGTGAATTTAAAATTAGTTCTGCTTATTTTTAACGCCGATTATGTAGTTACTACTTTCCGTTGCAGTGAAAATGGACTGAGACGCGTTCTTATTTCGAATAGTGTCATAATTTTGCATAGTGCTGTGGCAGGGAAGGGAAGGGCAGGCAGTGTTTGTGAAGTGATGTGAACAAAGTTTGGATCCCACAATGTTTGGAGTCTTTATTAGAAGGTGGAAACCTAAAAGGTGGGTGTTTGTTTATTTAAGAAACGTGGGTAGTTACATAGTCCATAGACATAGTCTATGAACTTCTTGGTATCGTTAGAAAATGGAATAGAAGAGAAAGTCCTTAATTGTATATCCGTAAAATATAAAAATGCTTTATTTGCATATACCTAATATGCATTCTTGTGTATTTTTTAAAATTTTTGGTAATAATTTATATTTATGCAAAGTTAATATGCTAATATAAATACTTAAAATGACTAATACATTTTTTATGCAGATTTATGCCCTTTTCATTGTGGGTTAAATACATTTATTCAGTACAACATTAATTAATTTTATTATTACATCGATGCCATTGTTATCATCGATCTAACTCGTGTAGGCTGACCATAAAAAAATTAAATTGGGACGAGCTGATTAGCATTCTTACACGATTTGGACATACATAATGCTACATACATAAATGCCCACAGACCTACTAAAGCGAAAGTTTAAATCACAAATTTCGTTTGTATTATTTTAAAGAAAAATGGCGGTGTGCCAAGAATTCGCATTATATATAAATCACGGAGAGTTTCTAGAGGGAGAAATTATTGTGTAACAAGTCATCTTAAGTACTTCATCATAATAATATTATACTTAATATGAACGTACATGAAGCATTTTGAGTGACAATCGATATTTTTATCGATTATTTGGCCAGACAACTGCCCAGTCGCATCACTATGATAATATAATTGGCAATGTTGGTATTGAACAGGGTCGAAACCTTTTATATTTAAATAGAAAAAACATAATTTTCGGTAATATGAAAAGTTTTACCATGTTGTATAAAAGAAAACGTAGATTGGCTCAATGTAAAATTCCGGACAAGTGCGAGTCAGACTTGCACACGAAGGGTTTCGTACCATTTTCTAGTAAAACGGCATTTCTGTTGTATGGGAGCCCCCTTAAATATTTATTAGATTCTGTTTTTTAGTAGGTAGGTATATGTTGTTATAGTGAACAGAAATGCCTTCATCATCTGTAAAAATTTCAACAGTTGTAACTATCACGGTTCATGAGATTGGTACAGCCTGGTGACAGACGGACGGGCAGACGGACAGACAGACAGACAGACGTACGGACGGACGGATAGCGAAGTCTTAGCAATAGGTTCCCGTTTTCCCCTTTGGGTAGGTACCTACAGAACTCTACTAACGAAACTTTAAAAACGTAGTTATTTATGTAATACGAGGCAGTATGTTCAAAGAATTCTGCCCATCTAAAATTAAAACAAAACTTTTTTATAGGGTGCCTATTTTCATTAAAACATATAGGAACATAAAGGAATATTTCGAAATGTTTAAAATGCAATTTTCCAGTTATTTCGAAGCTATTCGCGTTTTTATAACGACGCGGTCGCATTGCTGACTCGTTGTGCAGAGTTTTGTTATTTTTTGCGCAGCCGCACTACCTACTCATATTTACGCCTAGCTAACCAACTTACCTGGATTTAACTGCATGTGAAATCTTCACGGGGAATGACATCAAAGTATCGCACAAATTCTTTAAGGTAAAAAACGGTTTTAATCTTGTCGATTATTTTCAAGTTTAATTATATATTTTCTGAAACGTTGACGCGGTCGCTGGCATTACCTCATATTGTGACAAACAAACGAACAGGGTCCTTGCCCTGTGGAGCAGGGCAATGGCGTTCAAGGTAGCACAATACAGCAAAAATACATGCAGTGTAGTGGCGTGACCTGGACCTTACTTAATAATTCAGCCTGTAATTCAGCCTATAGTATATTCAGCCTATACTTATCAAACCAAAAGTCCTTTTATTTAATAATAGTATAAATACAATAAAATAAACTAAAACTAGCTTAAACTAAACCTTACAAATCTAACAAAAGAGGGTGTCCATGTGGCATGGTACCAAGAACGCTGGCTGCATTACCTCGCTGAATAGCAATGGCTATTCTCTGTGCGAGATAAGAGCCAGCCCTCTTGTCACCAGCGGCGTCGACCAGCCGAGGAAACAGATTGTTGAAAAATTTTTTGGAACTGGGACCCCATGGACCAAAAGTTTCGAAGCCAAGCGGCACAAATATGTAGTCACTTGAAAGTGTCACGTACTTGCGCCGCTTGGCCCCTTCTGCGGCTTCCGCCGCGGCTCCGGCCTTCAAGACAGATCCGCTGAGGCGAGAAGGGGCCAACGTGTCGACGCATGTAGCATCCCACACGAGAGCCTTTCCCCGCTCCCAGGGGATCAAAGTGAGGCCATCGGGACGCTTGCCATCATCACGCACCATCCCGACAGGTTCTAGTGTAGAAGGTACGTTAATGGTGGCAAGCGCCCGTTTGATAATATCGTTAATGGAGCCGTGGCGGGAGAATCTGCCTGCACTGCGTTGGCAGAAAAGTCCATGGAGTCCGTTCCTGTCGACGACGCTGCCACATGGACACCGGTGACTCTCGACAATGGCAGCACCCAGTCGGAGTCCGACGGCGATGCGGAAACTGCCATTGTCGAGCAGCGTTCCGAGGTTCGCAGAGGGAAGAGCGTGCAGCCACTGTCCTGATTCGTGTTGCGAGACAGCTAGAAACCTTGCGCGTTCTTGGTCACTGGAATAATTTTGAACCAGATAATTGTGGGTTCTCTGCACCAGTGAAACATCCCAAAGTGTTTGACTTGTTGGTTCCTTGGGGAAGTTTTCACTGGGGCAGAGAGTCCTCCAGGCCTCTACGGCATCAGCTGCACAGTGCAAAACCGGTGCTGGCGTTTTCAGAATTTGAGCGCATAGGCTTGATACACTGTGCAGGGATGACAGGAAAGCCGGAAGAGCAATACTAGAGATTTTTCTTATGCCGATACCACCAGATCTAATAGGTAACGGGGCTTGAGTCCAGGAATTGTCCTCGAGGTTCAAATTTAGAATTTTTTCTAGAGCATTTTTGAGGGTGGCATCTAAGTTATCCAAAATGTCCGTATGTTTCCAGATTGGGCATGCTCTGAGAATGTATGTAAAATTTGGCACAAAAAGACAATATTTTAAAATGGTATATGCGATATGAGAATTTAGTGAGCCCAATCTATCAGCGTTTTCCGAAAGTATCTTCGATTTTTTTTCCAAAAGGGGTCTAACACTTTCCTCGAGTAACGGAGCCCCTAAAAGGTAGAGTGAATCCATTTGCAGAATTTTTATGTCGGGTGAAATTTCTTGAAAATTTTGAATCAGAACTTTTCTATCAGTGGAGTTGAACTTATCAGAAATATACAACTCACACTTGCCTAAATTTAGTTCTAAATTTAGGTTTCGAAAGTTGTTGATAACGGTGATAAAATCATCATACTTATTGCATGTATAAAGTTTCTGATCATGGACAGTCTACACCTACTCGGATTTTTAATCTCATGGAGTCAAAGATTCACTCTGACTCTATCTCTCTCTCATCTCTATCTATCTCTCTATTCTCATGACATCTCCATTTGATTGTCAATTTTACTTCAACAGTTTTAACTCCCGAGTTTAGATACCACAAAACATTACCTTCCTACGTTACAACTGCAGCCAACTAAAAAGCATCAAGACCAATCAAAGTGAATACCCGTCGATCGATATCAATGATCCACCACTCCATGGCAACCGCATTTACTTATAAGCGAACGTCGACGTCCAGTGCAACGTACTCGTTAAAGTAGGTATTAGACTACTAGGTACCTAGTAGTCTAGTAGGATATACAAGTAAATAAATCTGAAAGATAATAAATGTAAAAGTTGACAAAAAAATGGCATTGACGCTTCACGTCGATGGTTATATTGTTAAATATTAAAAAAAAAGTAGCTGATATAGTTTCGGATACCGACTTTGTTGATAGTGATATCCTTTTTAGCTACTGGTATCTGGTTCTATCTACTTTTTTGAAGTTGGTAGATTTATCAATAATTATTTTCATTCTTAAAACCATCGAATGGGGCGGCTGGATTATTTTGCGCATTGGACATTCTGCGTCTGATAGGCAATGCCTGACCTATACTTGGTAATTGTCCAGTTTTCTAATACATAATAATACTAGGTAGACGTATGTTTTTGTGACCTACATAATTTAATAGGTAATTTTTTAGGAGATAAGTTTCCGTTATCAATGTGGCTACGGAACCTTTATTATGCGTGATCTAACACTCACTTGACGGATTAAACCACAAAATACGATCCACTGACTTTGTTATTAAAAAAAAAAAATTACACGCTATATTTTGGTTACCTATATTATAATTGTATACCTGATAAATATTCTATAGTAAGTATAAATACGAACAAAAAATCTCGAATCAGTATCGTCTATATAAATATTTTTTACTTCGTATTCATTCATGTGTAATGTAACAGAATACAGAACTAAATGTAGGTCACGTCGAGTAACACGACTAGTATTGTGTTACATTATCAATTTACAGAGTAAAGTATCATAGAAAAAAAAAATCGATCAAGTGCGTGCCGGACCACGCGAAATGAGGGTCCCGTAAAAAATATATTATTATTTCCTTCCTTAAACTTTTGGTCCATGGGGTAAAAGTTCCAAAAATGTATTCAAAAATCTGTTTCCGCGGCTGTTCGACGCCGCTGGAGACAAGAAGGCTGGCTCTTATCTCGCACAGAGAATAGCCATTGCTATTCAGCGAGGTAATGCAGCCGCAAGTGTTCTTGGTACCATGCCACATGGACACCCACTATTGTTAGATTTGTAAGGTTTAGTTTAACCTAGTTTTAGTTGATTTTATTTTATTTATATTTATGGGAATAAAATATTTCCTTCCAATTTCTATGTAATATATCAAAACTATAAATTTACATACTTACATTTTAAACGACTTATCGAGTATTAGTAATTAAAGTAAGCCAAAATTAAAACTCACTAGAGTTCAGCATTTCGCCCCAGCGGACTAACATGCAAAATCGGACTGAATGTAACAGTGTTCCGTTTTACATTTTCTATCGGAACACTAATAACAACCTGCATTGAAAGAAATTGATTTAAATCAGTGTGTAACAACTCTAGACTCCACTCAGGAAATAATTTGAGACGATGGGTAGGGTTCTTAAAATTGGATTTTCAAAACCATTACATTTAGATACGGACTTTGTAATCTTTGCTTAGTTTATCGGGGTCTCAATATAATGGTTTATAAGTGTGATTATAATGCCAAAATGTCCAGACATATCTCTGAACAACATTGTAAAGCCTACAGAGGTCTGGTTATAATAGTTGTTGGACGCACAGTGCGAAAAATTGCAAGCAAAATGCTTTGAAAGTACAGTTATTCGTAACACTTTAGTTCATTTGCGCGATGCGTGCATTAAGAACCGTTCACATTAGAGCTTAAAGTTGCGCAGCGTTATAATGTCCACCTTTTGTTGTGGGATCTGTAATTCCGTGAAATGCAATATAATTTCTGCATGAATCGTGGCATATTTTAATATATTTATGATTAAAGTTGTAATATATTATGTTGTAATATATTTATGTTTATGATTTATGATATAATATTTTATGTTTATCTTTGTTAACGAGAATTAGCTGTTTGACTTGTAAAAGTGCGATTTAATTGCCTATTTACAATAAATGCTTTGACTTTGACTTTGATATCCCCATATAATATTTAAGTTTAAATTATTTTTGGGTTTACAAAAATTATAATAACTAGTACTTATATAGAAACATGATGACACATACACAATCTTTTGAAAAAACAAGAATAAATACTTTAAGTGGTTTCTTAAAATCAGTCCACTATGTCACATTCGGTGGACCAGCCAGACAAACACACACATACAAACACAGGCAGTCGTGTCGTTACAACGGGTAGTAATTAAATGACAGTACCTATACAAAACCGACATTATCGTAAAGTGAAAAACATAGTTACTCGCAGGTCCTGCAAATAGTAGGTCCGCAACAATGGCCCAACACTCCGTCCTAGTGTAAACGCGTCATTACTCAGCGGTTTAGCGCTAGTGTATAATAGTGGTTGTTCCTACCTTGTTCATTTTATACCTGACCTAGTTCTCGCAAATGAAACTAAAATTAGTGTTTAAGCTGACGTTTTATGAATGGTACCATTTCGTTTGTGCGTTAGTGAATTTTATTCACTTTCATTCCATTCCATTCGTTTTTTGTTGGACTAGTTTTTGTAAATATATCAATGGTTCAAAATGTTTTTGTCACAGAACAGCTGTCGCATTACTGACGATCGAACAACAGATGATGTCTTGTAAGGATTACTTTTTAATGAGCACGTACACCTAATTTAAACAAAGTCTGCTAAAGAAAAAAGTTATATTTCTAATCGGACACCGTTTATATGTACTTAAAATTTGACACTTGTTCTCATTTGTACTAATACATTTGATCAATATATTTCAATTCTTAGTAAATTATACAACGTTAAGGGTTAAATTTAAACTAAAGATTTAAGCTAGAGATGAACTAAATATTTTCTCCACAAATCGACGTTTAACCTCGCTTTTTCTCACTCTAACTCAATCACAAATTCACAAGTAAAATAATTAGGAATGCCGAGATTTAATAATTCTGCATCTCCGTATCGGGCCAGGCATATGGTTTTCGACCGATTGCAAAAATAGAGTCATACTCATAGAGCAAGATAGGATATATAGCGTTACGAAATATCATCAGCTGTTGATAAATACTAAAATTTATTAACACCAGCCACCTGAATAATGTATCACCTTGTCACAATGATAAATATTCACATTTCTACGAGCTGTTAATAAAAGTGACAATATATTTTCAGTGTCATAGCACCAAGTGATGCACGTGCGATGTTGACGGTACAAAGTTGCAACACAAAATGGAATCGCTCATCTATAACCATTCTTATTTAGAGCAATTGCAAAGCAAATATAAACTGAGCTCCCTTGCTGGCGAATTTGAAACACAAGTGTTAGCAAAAGAGGGTATCCCGACAGATCTCTGTATATTGGCGAAGGGGTCATTGAAGAGATCAGCGTTGGCTTGCTTCCAGAGTAGCCAGTGTTGCGGAATTTTGTTTATGGATCTTTATTATTATTTGCTTTTTTACGAAAACTTGTACAAATAATATACGAATATTGCAGAGTTTATATGTACGTACATAAAAATAAAACGCTTTTAAAACACACATTGAATATCTACGAACGCCACTATAGTGCAACAGCGACGAGGCATTAGGGTAATCTCGCCCGCTCAAAAAATGGCGCAAAGGCGAGATTACTTCTATATGAAATCATCGTGGGATGATACGCCGAAACAGATATAGTAGTCCTTTTTTATGGGGTTATTTCACTTACACATCGAGATGTCCGTTTTAATACAATCCCTGGGTTTGTGGGCTCATGACATGGCAGAGCGTGGTCTAAAAAAACTGGGGTCAAATGACCCCCCATTTTCATGTCACAATTTCCATTCTTTATTTTAAGGGCGCACTTATTGTAGGTTATTTTCCTGCCTGTGTTCTGCGTTTATGCCGTCGTTGGATGTAATTTACGAGGGATATGGCTCAGGTTGAAATAAAGCCGAGGTTGTTACTTCTGGTATAATTTGCTTGTCCAATAGGAGGTAACAATAGGGACCGAGTGCCCTCCGAAGTACTGAGCAATGGATCCATAGATAATTATTGAGCAGGTCCAAAGTGCCGAAAAAGAAAACGCAGGGAATACTGGTTTTTAAAACGCATAGATCACGCCTCAGCTATCACTGTTCTCTTGCTTCTCTTTCGCCTCAATGCTGAGGTCAAAGTTTGTGGAGCGAAAGGTAATACAATAGAATTAGAACTCTACCCGACACCGTCGTCGTCTCTCTCAAGACTCTTTAAAATACAAATAAGTGCAATAATAATTAAAACAAAGAGACAACACAAGATTCGATATTTCAATTAGTTGTTTATCACTTTGGATGGACAGAAAAAAATCTTAATTATTTTATTAATGTAAATAAATATCACCCTTCTCCATGTGTTATCGATTCCACTTGCAACATCTGAGACGGAAATATGCCCATTATCATTACCAAGATGTTTTTTGTGTGCGGAAGCAGACGAGAAGAATATTCGCGACGATGAGCCAACGTTTATGGGCCATCGTTAGATAGAGTTTACGATACGCCAGTTACGTGGTAACTAGTGTTCAATCTGTGATGTACAGTCAGCAACAACAGTCCTGTGTTACCATTTATTATGTTTCTTGCCAATAAACTTCATTTTATGTAATAATAGTATTTTATGTGCCTCAAGATAAATTATATGTCAGGGGCCAGTTCAGCGACTTTTGTGTATTAATTAAGTATTTTTTATTGTTACGAAAAAAGTTGTAAGTAACAATAAAAAGTGTACCATTTTGTAAAGTTGAGAAATGTATAATGTTGAACAAAAGCGATATTCCGATCGCTTACAAACAAAGTACCTACAGAAAAATATATAATAACAAATTATTTTCTTTTACAAAAAGTCACTGTCATATTATGTTTGTGCATAAAATAAGAAGAACGCTACCTCCAGCACTCTTATCCAATCTCAAGTCAACACTTATTCCACGCTTCGCTTGCGGACAAGAGCTCTCCAAGCGAGTTACCTAACGAACCGCAATGCTAGTTGCCATGCACTGCAAGCACTTGTAATGTCAGGCTGATGCTTGCCGTCTAACTTGCATGTCATGTTACACGATCCATTACGTTACCTTGGTGGTCTAGGCTTATAGAGGTCAAAGACTCTTAAATTTAATTACTCGAGGATAATAAAGTTGTTTTTTCGAGCCAACAGCTTCGCTTGATCGAAGGTTTCTTTGCAATGATTGCATAATTTGAACGTAGGTCAAAAGATTTGAAACATGATTTTGTTTGCCCATTGTAATGTTTCGGAAATACGAAGATTGCTGAAGCACATCACTTTAATTGTATCTAAAGAAGGTAGCTGTAGTAACTGTATACTAGTACTTACCCAACTTATAAGGCGCGTCGTGAATCTTCGTTCGCGTAGAAAAGAAAGTATGGTCCGAAGATTGACGAAAGAATGCTTAAAACTTACAATCAACCTAAGATCACTATTATAAGGTTCATAATACACTGCAGCTGTTAGTTCCATCTCACTCTAAGCTCGCTAAGATGGCGGCGGCTCCTGACCAATAGCGGTCAATAGCATTTCCCGCGCTTTGAAAATTATTCATCTTCTGCGCAGGTATATCAGTAAGCCATATCAGTTAGTCTAACTACTGGGGTCACACGCAAAAAAGTAGAGGGCGTTAGAATATATTATTATGTACCTAGCTGTACTATTTTGCTGTACTAATTGTCACGCACGTGAGTCTAGTGGGGAGGAGGGCATGAATTATCCCAGCGACCCGACTGCTAAAATGGTTAGAAGGGAGAGGCTAGGACATACAATTCCCATAGCCCCCACTAAATATATGAGTAGGGCGCTGGTCAACATAATGAGTGCGTAATTTTAGTTCGAATTACAAATGACTGATGAACGTAATTGCGAAATAATGCCTGTGGGATGAACTCTAGTGATAAAAAAGTCTTATGCGATGAACGCTAGTGCGAATGTACGTCTGTGCGATGAACGTTAGTGCTAAAGAACTCTTGTGCGACGAACGTTAGTGCGAAAGAAAACCTGTACGATGAACGTTAGTGCTAAAGAATACCTGTGCGATGAACGTTAGTGCTAAAGAACTCTTGTGCGACGAACGTTAGTGCGAAAGAAAACCTGTACGATGAACGTTAGTGCTAAAGAATACCTGTGCGATGAACGTTAGTTGAGAAAGAATGCCTGAGCGATGAACATTAGTGCGAAATAATGCCTGTGCGATGAACTCGAGTGCTAAATAACTCTGTGCAATGAACGTTAACGCAAAAGATCGCCTTGCGAGCGGCTTCCCACTAGTGGACAGTTAGACGCTGAAAATATGCCACAAAAACAGTGACATTGTGAAATTCGATAACTTACATACAAAATTACAAACATGTTAAAAGATAATGTGTTTCGCATAAATGTTGCTGGCTAATATCAAATGGCGCACACGACAGCATTAATGGGTACAGTTTAGATACAGTTGGCTTTGCGTAATGTTTGGACGGCAATAAAATTTAGCGTAACCTAATTTTAGTGACAATATCTAAAGCGTTTACTGAAGTGTTTATTACGAAGATTAAGGCAATATTGCTTTGTAATTTATTTATTTCTTGGTTTTTTAAGAGTCGCATAATATCTTTCAACATTACAGTGGCACTTTTAGAGCTTTATATTGCAAATTTTCCTCTTCTATCTGAGACATTATTGTTCCGTAAATTAATTTTTAAGCTGTTAAGATTACATCAAGTTGTATGCCCTTAAACTTTATAGTGGCACTTTGTGTTGCCAAATTGCCTCGTCGATATGGATGTGATCAGAACCTGTGTTCTTCTGGTTTGACAACTATCTACTATTCTAAATTTCTCGCCTTAGAATACTGGCAACTTCAATTGATGCAATATCGGCGAGCGCGAGTCGATTGCGGAATAAATAATTGCGTTGAACCTTGGCATTGGTTTGCGAGATCTTGAACCAGGCCAGGGCGGCTGCCAAATACGTGCATGCGCTAGCTATGGATCATTTTGTTGCGAGTCACTGCACATGTAAGAATCATCGATATTATGAGCGGATCGGTTCGGAATGAACATATTGTCAAATGTATATTTCTTCCTGTATTTCGTAACCTTTAGCATAACGAAAGATGTTTCAACTTTCAACACTTGTGTGTGGGCAAATGACGCATACAGAGTTAAAACAAATCTGACGTATGGGTGAATATACAAAAGTTGGGTAACTTTTCGGGATATTTTGTTTATGATAGTTTTTTCAATCAAATTCCTTCTAATTCGCGTTATAAGGTAGCTAATCTAGTGAACATATTGCTCATGATAGGGCCAGTCACTTTTTAAAGTAGATGCGGAGATATTTAGTTTTTTCCGAATTTGACTGCCAGGGGACTGACGAGAGTGACAGAGTACTGATAAAACACACAACTTCAGTAGATATGCAAGCAATTTATTAAGATTAGAAGAAATCTCTTAGAAAGTAATCATCATCATCATCATCAGTCTGAACACGTCCATTGCTGAACATAGACTGCCACACCAAACAACAATTTGCCACTTGCATCCACCGGTTGCCTGCGACTCTTGATGTCGTCGGCCCATCTGCGTCCAATCCCATACACTGCGTCTTCCAGTGGTCGCCACTCTAGAACCTTTCTGCCCTATCGGTTGTCAGTTCTACGAGCGATGTGACCTGCCCATTGCGACTTCGGCTTGCAAACCCTTAGAGCTATGTCGTAAACTTTAGTTTTTTGGCGAATATCCTCGATCCGGATTTTATGGCGGAAAGAAACTCCGAGCATAGCTCTCTCCATCGCCCGCTGTGTGACTTTGAGCTTCTCCAAAAGGCCAGCAGTTATGGAACACCTCTCAGTTCCATATGTCATCACTGGTAACACACACTGGTTGTAGACTCTTGTCTTCAGGCACTGTAGAGTTTTGAACAAGAAAATGTCACGCAACTTCGCGAACGTTGCCTATCCGAGTTGGATTCTTCGGGCGACCTCTTTGCCGAAGTTGGACCTGCCTAACTGGACGATCTGGCCAAGGTTGTTGTACTGTACAACAACTTTGAGAGTATCTTTCCCAACGAATACCGTCACGGGTACAACATGGCCTTTGGACATGACTTTCGTCTTCTTCATGTTCATTTTAAGACCCACCTGTTGGGAAACGCTACCGAGGTCGCTGAGCATAGTATTGAGATCTTCCAGAGACTCTGCCATGATGACTATATTATCGGCACAACGAAGGTAAGTGAAGTATTCGCCATTGATGTTGATGACGAATCCGTTCCAGTCCAAGAGCTTGAAAACGTCCTCCAATGCGTTGGTGTTCAGTTTCGGAGAAATAACATCTTCCTGTCTTTTAGTGTCTTCATTGTAAGATCATTGGGAATGTAAGCAGTCACCTGATGCACCAAGAGTGTCCCCTTAAGGCGATCATTTGAGACGATTAGTCGTTAATCAAGGTGTCGTTAGTCGTTAATCAATCTGCTCGATATCACAGCCGTCAATCACCGTAACTTTTATACCTGGACTGGACATCTCTCGCGGATAAGAGAAGCAAACTCCATCTTGTTAGTTTTATCACCTCCTGAAGCAATCACTTGCTCAGCTGTTCACTTGCATGTGAACCCTATACTATCGGGTACCCTCTTCCCATGTCCGGCTTCATGAAAGATCCAGGAATTTATATTTTTCCATTATTTTCTAGTTAATCGTTGCTCCCGAGGCGTCATGTCTTTAATATATATGTTTTGTACCTTTTCTTTCCTTTTTAATTATTACAACTCTTGTTTATCTTTGTACTCGGCTAGTATGTTGGGGTTGCTTTTAATTTTAGCTAAGTTAGCTTTTACGGCTTCTCTTTTCTTTTTCAATATAATATCTTTCCAATCCTCAGACGTGGTTTGTTTTTCTTTTGGAGCAAATGATGTTTTAAACTGAAATAGTAAAACAAAAATGCTTAGACACGCTCAAAAAGTCAGTACCCTGGAAACACGTCAGTCCTTTGGCGCAATATTTGACAGCGGACTGACGCCAACGGACTGACGAACCCTACATGAATTTGAAGTTATCTTTAGAACTAACGTTTATTTTAATAATTTTGAATATCAAGAAGCTACATCTTGACAAATCAAAGTTAACTATGTATAAATTTAAACATAACACAGTTTTACAAGGAAATAGCGACTTACCATAGGACTGATATTCTGTCTGGATCTGCCCGCGTTCACACGACAAACACAACTCTAGCACTGGAACAGTAATGTCGGCCGGACAATGGCTCGGTCTGCAGTTAGCTTTAGTATCAATCTTGAAATTTAACGCGCATTTGAATTTGAGTCGCCGGTATTTAGCCGAAAATTCAAATTTGAAAAACACACAACGGACTGACGCATAAAACCGAACACAAAGTTTCTTATTATTTTTACAAAACGGTGCAAATGTTATAGTATGAAAGTTGTGATTATATAATAATAAATACATCAAAGATTATAGTGATATACTCGTAGTAAGATTCATTATTTTAAAGGTAATACTTTATACACAGCTATTTGATTGTGCGATTTTGTGATTGTGACACGCCAAAGTACTGACTTTTTGAGAACATTTTGTGAAGTTTTACAAGTTTGTATTTAAAATAAATAGCTAAAACTGGGTGACCACATAAAAGCCTTTTAATTGTTTTAAAATTAATCGTAAAATATAAACAAAATATAATTATACATTGTTTTATTGGCTGGTGACATCGAGTTACCCAATTTTTGTAGAAACACCCGTATAGTAGAATTATATATTCTGTGAATAACCGCTAAGTACTCGACACATACATAGATTAAAAAGTAATTAAAACAAAATACGACAGCGCGTCTCGAGTGCGCATTGTCGCACCAAAAATTATATAAGAGAACCTTACAAAGTAACAACTAGGTACTTGTAAATCTGTAACAGCATAATAATGTTATGTAAGTAAATTATGATTATAATTATTGCATGGTACTTAATGACAGGTATTAAACTTTATTAAATAATAACACTGGTGCTGATAATTTACATTAAACAAGGTTGAATACACAACTACTCTAAAATCTAAACTACAGACTCAACGCTCATTTTTGGCGAATTAAATACAAGCTTGTAAAAAAGTGCATTACATTAAAATCGTATCAGAGTAGCCAATGGAATCGTGCACTGGTCCCAAAATACTTGCGCATTTCACGATCCGATTTACGAATATAAACAACTACTTCACAGAGCTTGGACGTACATACTCGTATCTGTATGTCTGTCATATTGCGCCATTTGATATATATCGTACAAGATACAACATTCGGAAACACCTACGGTAACACCATTTTAGTTTGGCAAAAACATGCGACTATGCACACTACAGTGTGCACTGTGCACCGCACATTTGAAATATATTTCTTCTTTTCGACCACCGCTTTTAGAGCTATTTCTGCCTCTTTTATAATTCCTTCCCTCTTTTGTTTCCTTCTTATATAATTGTATAGTGGCAAAAACATAATAATATGAAACAACAAAAATAAAATGATAATTCTTACTCTCTTTATGTTTCGTTCATTGTGATCCTCAAAAACTGCTTGGATGTCAAAAAATACATCTAACATGTATTGTATCAATAGGTCTTAAATACTCTCGCTTAATTTAACCTGAAATTACTCATGTTTACAAGACCAATAGCTACTGACTGTATCATCTACGTCTTTACGAATCACGTATCTCAGTGGAATCACGCCATCATGTGTAAACAATAAACAACGATAGTGCGCGCGCGCAGTCGATTGATTTATCTGTGCTTACTGTGTCAATGTGAGGCGACTGCAAATAGTTCTCATGCTCAGATTATTTATCCAACAGATATGACATTTAACTCAAGATCCGGGGAAGAAAAGAGACAAGTGTATACAAATAGACAAAGGAGTAAGTAGGATAAAACGATGATGTTTTGTCTTTGTCGGCGTATGCACTAATTTATTGCTATGCTGCAGAAGCAAACCAATCTTGACATTTTAGGATGTCGCACGAATGATTGGAGCCCTACCTAAATAACGTGTATTAAATTTATCCGATTTATACATTGCTGCAAAGATATGTTCCTTTCGGGTATACGCTATGTTTTGTCAAGTCTATTTCTTGATACTACGTCTATGTTCTCATGTTATCTCTGAAGTCATGTGGCGATTACGCGAAATAATTCTGACACTGTTTACTTTAGGACTGTACAGATAATTAATTTCTCACGTACTTCGTGTTTACAACTAAGTATACATATTTATTCTAACTACTATTCTATAGTAAACCTTGTTGTCTGGGAGGAATGGAAACAAGCTATTATCGTAAGGATAATGTGGAGTAAACAAATAGTTACAAGTGACGTTGGGTGAATAATTTAGATAACGTACCTACCTACTTTATATTATAATGTTATAAATTACTTTCCTGTTACTTACGTAATATTTTGTTATAAGGAAGGTGAAGACAATGTTAATGTTATTACATTTGGCAATTTTTTTAATGTTGCGCTTATAGTCTGAACAATAAAAAAAGTAAAATTGTTAAAGTTGCCAAAAAAAAATGTTATTTCGGGAAAAACTGAATAAAGTAAACCTACTTTACCTATAAGGGATATTTGAACTCAAAACCATAATTCACGATTCCAACGATAATATGATAAACACACTTAATATTCTGCATACCTTTGTATCTTCAAACACTCACTTGTGTTGTAATCACGTAGCTGTAATAATAATACCTTACCTAGTTATGATATTTATGCGGTAGGTCAATGAAACTATATGCGCTTTTCCTTGTTCGCCGCATTGCGGCCATTATTAATTAATCAACGACAACTGACAGGAACTTAATAAGTCAGAAACATTCATTTCAATCATCTGTTGTATGGGAGCCCCCTTATATATTGATTTTATTCTGTTTTTTAGTATTTGTTGTTACAGCGGCAACAGAAACACGTCTGTGAAAATTTCAACTGTCAAACTATCACGGTTCAAGAGATACAACCTGGTAACACAGACGGATGGACAGCGGAGCCTTAGTACTAATGTTCCCGTTGTACCCTTTGGGTACGAAACCCTAAAACGAGTCCCAATTCGGTAAAAACCCCGCTAAAAATAAAAAGAGTCCCAATTCGGTTACACGCTAAAACTAAAAAAAAAA
This sequence comes from Hylaea fasciaria, assembly GCA_905147375.1. Lineage (NCBI taxonomy): Eukaryota > Metazoa > Arthropoda > Insecta > Lepidoptera > Geometridae > Hylaea > Hylaea fasciaria. The sequence continues at coordinate 1,896,920 of LR990194.1, forward strand.
ACAATGTTTCTCAGCGCCAGGCCATCCGAACCACTGAACCTGATATTTCCCGACCTGCCCACTATAGCGAGAGAACAAAGCGGCTTGAGATTGATTCTCGTGGTCGGCCCTAGATTGCATTTCCCCGAGCATGTCCTGAAAAATTGTTTACAGGCAAACTCTGTTCGCCAACATATTGTAACAAGTACAACCACGTACAGTTGTTGAGGGAATTATATTTTAAGCTCGAATTTTAGTAGGAATATGAAGAATATTTTTGTATTTTAAGCTAGAACTTTAGTAGATACGTACATGAAGCATATTTTTGTGCGAAATTTTTTTAAACAGTAGGGCAATTCTGGTAATTTAATATGTTCAAAATCTAGTTCCGATCAACTTATAATCTCATTAAAGTCTAAAAATGGTATTCTCGTAACTTGAAAAGTGACATTTAACGTTCACTTGATCGAAATGATATCGTAATGTAACCGAACGCTAAAATGGTATTCTAGTAACAAAAATGAGTTGAAGTTATATGTCATAGACAATGGGTTGACTTAACTGTAACTAGATCGTAAGTTGATTATACCGAGATGAAGTTGTAAATTTATGGGAGCAGAATACCAATTCTCAGTCTAGTCATAATCCAATCACATTTCGGTCAACTTTCGTTCAACTTTTTGTGTAATTACGAGAATTGACACCCTGATACAGACGTAGCACGTAGGGTCTACGTCGTAGCCTCATTTTGGGTCACAGCTAGTTACTTCGTTTTTTTTTTCTTTCTTTGGCCATGTTGCTTTTTGCACATTGTGCCAGAGTTCGTATTTGTGTATACTCTATGTTTGGGTAGCGGGGAATACCCAGTAAAATACGACAGCGATCGATATTGTGTAAACCAGCGGTACTCTAAGTGTGTTCCGCGGAACCCTAGGGTTCCGCGCTACCCCTGTAGGGGTTCCGCAAGACTAGAAAAAAATCATAACACCTCTCTCTGGTCACTGGTCGAACGTTTTGACTCCGCCCGCCGCGCGTAAGTATACTTGTGAGCGCGCAGTCCCTTTGATAAAAGCCTCTGAATTAGACTCTATAGTTGTGAACAAGTGACTTCCGGCTCTATCTTCGAAAACATAAAGTCGAGATTGTTAAAGAATACACTTTTAAAAACTATTGTTTTATTGTAGGGTTCTGTCAAGTATTTTGCTTGTCAAAAGGGTTCCGTGACCAAAAAAGTTTGAGAACCGCTGGTGTAAACTATACAATGTAAGGGTGCTCGCGCACTAATAGCCCAGGCCCAAGACTACTGACTGCCTTAGACCAGATGCTCTATGAAACTATTCAATCTTTCGCGCACTTGGTCGTGTCTGCAGGCGTTTTGCACCTAATGGTCTTGGGCTCAGACTGCTAGTGCGCGAGCACCTTAAGCCATAGGTCTAAAAATAAAATACTACTGATTATAAGTATACCTACAGCATACCTACAGACGCTTTAAGAGTACAAAAACATGTCAACCCGATTAACATGTTAACTGACATTTCGCAAGGCGTAGGCGGGGCACTAAATTGATGGCTTAATAAATTCGAGACAAGTATCTAAAACAAGAACGGACACATAACGACGACAATCGCTCGTAATATGGGGTCGCATTAAACAACAATCACTTCCCTAGACTTGTTGGCGACTGTTGAGTACTATGATCGGGGCGTTTTGGTACTTTTTAATCATCTTTTGAGGTCTGCTGTACGAACCTCTGTCGAGAAATTATTCGTATCGTTAACAGGATCAGCGCCCTTGCTATCGACAAGATGCGTACGCGAACGGTTGCCTTGATCGATACGTTAAAGATACGATACGTAAAAATTTTCGTGCTTGTAGGAGTAGGAGTAGATAGATACTGATCAAATATAAAACATATTTTACATTAACGTATCGAATACTTTCTCGATAGAGGTTCTTGTTTGAATTAGGTACTCTTACCGGCTCCGTTGATTTAAGCTTATCTTAGAAACTACAATTTAAGTCAAATCTCTAAATCCTTTTCAGGAGTTCTATGGAATCTGTTTTATAAAATCTATTGAATTATAATCTCTAGGCAATTATTCCATTTCAGCTAATGCTATTCCATAAGATTTTTTTCTCACGTGTGACGGCCCTATGCGATTTATCGTCCACACACGTGCGAAAAAGTTCGACGTACCGTGTACGCGTTCTTTCTCGTACGCCCATCCATATCTTATCTCACTAAAAAGTATCAAGACATCTCGAGTTCACTGCTAACTCATCATTGCGACATGAGTTCAGATAACTATCGCCTAACCTGCGGTTAGTCCATTGAGAACGCGTGTGGGCGGCGGCGGTGAGCTGCCACAGCTGTGAATGTAGGTACTGAAAGTGAATATTATCTAGCTGTATCCTCACGCACTATTGGGTATTATATTTATTAATTAATTATATTAGAATCAGAAACCAGTTACCACTTATTTGATAGAATTCTTAAAATGTCACGAAAAGAAAACAACGGATAATTCGCGCATAAAGTATTATATTAAAGATTTTTACATACTTAGTCAGGTCATAAGTATTGTCACACAGTAAAAACTTTTCTTTTAGAATGCTGGCCACAAAAAAGTTTATTGAATTCGAATTTCGAATTGTTCATGAAAATAAAAATGTATACTTTTTAGAATTTTACTCATTTTTAAATATGGAGTGGACGCTTAAAGAAGACTGTGTTGCAGTTATTGCGTTGCATCGTTGCGGTTACGCGCCAATTCAAATTTTTGACATACTGAAAAATTTTAATATAACCAAGAGATTCGTTTATCGTACCATCAAACGATACAATGAAGACTCTAGTGTAGATGACAGGTCAAGAAGTGGTCGCCCTCGGTCTGTTAGGACTCCAGCAGTGATAAAAGCTGTGAAGGCGCGAATTCAAAGAAATCCCAAACGTAAGCAGAAACTGTTGGCCCTTCAGATGGGATTAAGCAGAACCACGGTGAAAAGGGTGTTAAATGAAGACTTAGGGCTTCGGGCATATCGAAGAAAAACAGGACATCATTTGAATGCTCGTCTAATGGACCTGAGACTGAAGAGATGCCGCGCTTTGTTGAAGCGGTACGCGGTGAAAAAATTTTTACCGTAGAAGAGAGCTACAACAAACAAAATGATAAGGTGTACGCACACAGTAGTGAAGAAGCGAGCAACCGTATTCCGCGTGTCCAACGAGGTCATTTTCCATCCTCGCTCATGGTATGGTTGGGAGTGTCTTATTGGGGCTTAACAGAGGTACATTTTTGTGAGAAAGGTGTAAAAACGAATGCAGTTGTGTATCAAAATACAGTCCTGACGAAAGCTCTGTGAACTTAGCGCCCGACTTTGAAAAAAAAATAATTTAGTATTTTATTCTTGTAGATAAAGGTAAGTAGTTAATTGTAGTAAAAGTTTTTTCGTTAGTAGTAACACCAAAAAAAAAAAAATTTACTTTGAAAAAACTTCATCTCCCGGTTTTGCCGAAAGTCAAGTTTAGTAGTTGATTCGTAAATAGAATCGTATGTAGTTGATTGTAGTGAAAATAATTTCGTTTGTAGTTGCATAGCAACAATTTTTTTTTTTTTTTAAGTTTATCTGACATTTACATATCTTTATTTCTTTGAAATTCTTATGGATATAGGTAAGTAGTTGATTGTTGTAAAATAAAAAATAAAGAAAGTCATTCCGCAAAAAAACTAGAGGACTTAGAAAAAAACCCAATCCTCAGGTTACTGAACAAATTGTAAAACAAACGAAATCGCGATAAATCTTTGTACAATATTTTTTTTCATATTTTATTCTAACAGATATATGTAAGTACGTAGAGGTAGGTAGTGAACTCTGTTTCGTTTGTAGTAGCACCAAAAAAAATTTGGAGACTTAGAAAAAAACCGCATCCCTCAGGTTACTGAACAAATTGTAAAAACAACGAAATCGAGATAAATCTTTATACAATCATTTTTTCATATTTTATTCTAACAGATATATGTACGCAAAGGTAGGTAGTGAACTCTGTTTCGTTTGTAGTAGCACCAAAAAAAATTTGGAGACTTAGAAAAAACCGCAACCCTCAGGTTACTGAACAAATTGTAAAAACAACGAAATGGCGATAAATGTTTGATTTATCATTTATTTTATATTTTATTCTAACAGATATATGTACGTAGAGGTAGGTAGTGAACTCTGTTTCGTTTGTAGTAGCACCAAAAAAAATTTGGAGACTTAGAAAAAAACCGCAACCCTCAGGTTACTGAACAAATTGTAAAAACAACGAAATGGCGATAAATGTTTGATTTATCATTTATTTTATATTTTATTCTAACAGATATATGTACGTAAAGGTAGGTAGTGAACTCTGTTTCGTTTGTAGTAGCACCAAAAAAAATTTGGAGACTTAGAAAAAACCGCAACCCTCAGGTTACTGAACAAATTGTAAAAACAACGAAATGGCGATAAATGTTTGATTTATCATTTATTTTATATTTTATTCTAACAGATATATGTACGCAAAGGTAGGTAGTGAACTCTGTTTCGTTTGTAGTAGCACCAAAAAAAATTTGGAGACTTAGAAAAAACCGCAACCCTCAGGTTACTGAACAAATTGTAAAAACAACGAAATGGCGATAAATGTTTGATTTATCATTTATTTTACATTTTATTCTAACAGATATATGTACGTAGAGGTAGGTAGTGAACTCTGTTTCGTTTGTAGTAGCACCAAAAAAAATTTGGAGACTTAGAAAAAAACCGCAACTCTCAGGTTACTGAACAAATTGTAAAAACATCGAAATGGCGAGAAATGTTTGATTTATCATTTATTTTATATTTTATTCTAACAGATATATGTACGTAGAGGTAGGTAGTGAGCTCTGTTTCGTTTGAAGTTCACTACCTACCTTTGCGTACATATATCTGTTAGAATAAAATATAAAATAAATGATAAATCAAACATTTATCGCCATTTCGTTGTTTTTACAATTTGTTCAGTAACCTGAGGGTTGCGGTTTTTTTCTAAGTCTCCAAATTTTTTTTGGTGCTACTACAAACGAAACAGAGTTCACTACCTACCTCTACGTACATATATCTGTTAGAATAAAATGTAAAATAAATGATAAATCAAACATTTATCGCCATTTCGTTGTTTTTACAATTTGTTCAGTAACCTGAGGGTTGCGGTTTTTTTCTAAGTCTCCAAATTTTTTTTGGTGCTACTACAAACGAAACAGAGTTCACTACCTACCTTTGCGTACATATATCTGTTAGAATAAAATATAAAATAAATGATAAATCAAACATTTATCGCCATTTCGTTGTTTTTACAATTTGTTCAGTAACCTGAGGGTTGCGGTTTTTTTCTAAGTCTCCAAATTTTTTTTGGTGCTACTACAAACGAAACAGAGTTCACTACCTACCTCTACGTACATATATCTGTTAGAATAAAATATAAAATAAATGATAAATCAAACATTTATCGCCATTTCGTTGTTTTTACAATTTGTTCAGTAACCTGAGGGTTGCGGTTTTTTTCTAAGTCTCCAAATTTTTTTTGGTGCTACTACAAACGAAACAGAGTTCACTACCTACCTCTACGTACATATATCTGTTAGAATAAAATATGAAATAAATGATAAATCAAACATTTATCGCCATTTCGTTGTTTTTACAATTTGTTCAGTAACCTGAGGGTTGCGGTTTTTTTCTAAGTCTCCAAATTTTTTTTGGTGCTACTACAAACGAAACAGAGTTCACTACCTACCTCTACGTACATATATCTGTTAGAATAAAATATAAAATAAATGATAAATCAAACATTTATCGCCATTTCGTTGTTTTTACAATTTGTTCAGTAACCTGAGGGTTGCGGTTTTTTTCTAAGTCTCCAAATTTTTTTTGGTGCTACTACAAACGAAACAGAGTTCACTACCTACCTTTGCGTACATATATCTGTTAGAATAAAATATAAAATAAATGATAAATCAAACATTTATCGCCATTTCGTTGTTTTTACAATTTGTTCAGTAACCTGAGGGTTGCGGTTTTTTTCTAAGTCTCCAAATTTTTTTTGGTGCTACTACAAACGAAACAGAGTTCACTACCTACCTCTACGTACATATATCTGTTAGAATAAAATATAAAATAAATGATAAATCAAACATTTATCGCCATTTCGTTGTTTTTACAATTTGTTCAGTAACCTGAGGGTTGCGGTTTTTTTCTAAGTCTCCAAATTTTTTTTGGTGCTACTACAAACGAAACAGAGTTCACTACCTACCTCTACGTACATATATCTGTTAGAATAAAATATGAAATAAATGATAAATCAAACATTTATCGCCATTTCGTTGTTTTTACAATTTGTTCAGTAATCTGAGGGTTGCGGTTTTTTTCTAAGTCTCCAAATTTTTTTTGGTGCTACTACAAACGAAACAGAGTTCACTACCTACCTTTGCGTACATATATCTGTTAGAATAAAATATGAAAAAATGATTGTATAAAGATTTATCTCGATTTCGTTGTTTTTACAATTTGTTCAGTAACCTGAGAGTTGCGCTTTTTTTCTAAGTCTCCAAATTTTTTTTGGTGCTACTACAAACGAAACAGAGTTCACTACCTACCTTTGCGTATATATATCTGTTAGAATAAAATATGAAAAAAATGATTGTATAAAGATTTATCTCGATTTCGTTGTTTTTACAATTTGTTCAGTAACCTGAGGGTTGCGCTTTTTTTCTAAGTCTCCAAATTTTTTTTGGTGCTACTACAAACGAAACAGAGTTCACTACCTACCTTTGCGTATATATATCTGTTAGAATAAAATATGAAAAAAATGATTGTATAAAGATTTATCTCGATTTCGTTGTTTTTACAATTTGTTCAGTAACCTGAGGGTTGCGCTTTTTTTCTAAGTCTCCAAATTTTTTTTGGTGCTACTACAAACGAAACAGAGTTCACTACCTACCTTTGCGTATATATATCTGTTAGAATAAAATATGAAAAAAATGATTGTATAAAGATTTATCTCGATTTCGTTGTTTTTACAATTTGTTCAGTAACCTGAGGGTTGCGGTTTTTTTCTAAGTCTCCAAATTTTTTTTGGTGCTACTACAAACGAAACAGAGTTCACTACCTACCTTTGCGTACATATATCTGTTAGAATAAAATATAAAATAAATGATAAATCAAACATTTATCGCCATTTCGTTGTTTTTACAATTTGTTCAGTAACCTGAGGGTTGCGGTTTTTTTCTAAGTCTCCAAATTTTTTTTGGTGCTACTACAAACGAAACAGAGTTCACTACCTACCTCTACGTACATATATCTGTTAGAATAAAATATAAAATAAATGATAAATCAAACATTTATCGCCATTTCGTTGTTTTTACAATTTGTTCAGTAACCTGAGGGTTGCGGTTTTTTCTAAGTCTCCAAATTTTTTTTGGTGCTACTACAAACGAAACAGAGTTCACTACCTACCTTTGCGTACATATATCTGTTAGAATAAAATATGAAAAAATGATTGTATAAAGATTTATCTCGATTTCGTTGTTTTTACAATTTGTTCAGTAACCTGAGGGATGCGGTTTTTTTCTAAGTCTCCAAATTTTTTTTGGTGCTACTACAAACAAAACAGAGTTCACTACCTACCTCTACGTACATATATCTGTTAGAATAAAATATGAAAAAAAATATTGTACAAAGATTTATCGCGATTTCGTTTGTTTTACAATTTGTTCAGTAACCTGAGGATTGGGTTTTTTTCTAAGTCCTCTAGTTTTTTTGCGGAATGACTTTCTTTATTTTTTATTTTACAACAATCAACTACTTACCTATATCCATAAGAATTTCAAAGAAATAAAGATATGTAAATGTCAGATAAACTTAAAAAAAAAAAAAAAATTGTTGCTATGCAACTACAAACGAAATTATTTTCACTACAATCAACTACATACGATTCTATTTACGAATCAACTACTAAACTTGACTTTCGGCAAAACCGGGAGATGAAGTTTTTTCAAAGTAAATTTTTTTTTTTTTGGTGTTACTACTAACGAAAAAACTTTTACTACAATTAACTACTTACCTTTATCTACAAGAATAAAATACTAAATTTTTTTTTTTTTAAAGTCGGGCGCTAAGTTCACAGAGCTCCTGACGAACCTTGTGGAACCTGTTTCTCATACCATGTTTAATAACAGGCACTGGGTATTCCAACAAGATTCGGCGCCAGCTCATAGAGCGAAGAGCACACAAGACTGGCTGGCGGCGCGTGAAATCGACTTCATCCGGCACGAAGACTGGCCCTCCTCCAGTCCAGATTTGAATCCGCTAGATTACAAGATATGGCAACACTTGGAGGAAAAGGCGTGCTCAAAGCCTCATCCCAATTTGGAGTCACTCAAGACATCCTTGATTAAGGCAGCCGCCGATATTGACATGGACCTCGTTCGTGCTGCGATAGACTACTGGCCGCGCAGATTGAAGGCCTGTATTCAAAATCACGGAGGTCATTTTGAATAAACTTTAGTGTCATAAGAATCTATGTTTTGTTAAGTTCATTTTGGTATATAAATGGTTACATAATGAATAAACTTGTTTCAATTATTTTATATAAAACATGTGACAGAATTTATGACCTGACTAGGTATAAATCTACTTCAACGTTTAGGTGGAGCTACAACGACCGTGGTTACTAGAAGGGGATTCGTTGTTGCGCGAATTTGGCCCCCGTTTTTTGCTAGTTAATACCTTTTTTTTTAATACTGTCACATAACGTCTATAAAAAGTTTGTATCTCAGATTTTTCTGGGTTATTTATAAGTATTCCTCCCATCAGCTTTGCGCCAGGCCAGTATGGAGAAAAAAAGCAAAATTCTTCATTAAATAAATAAGACTTTACTTTTTGTTTGGCATTCTGGGAATTTACTGATATTGTATGTAGTTTCACTGCAAGTTAACCCAAGGTATTTCTGCAAAGATTATATGTACGTAATCGACGTTTTTGAAAACCTCACTATAAATAATAGTCCATGAAGTAATAATGATTATACGTATTGATTATATTTATGTAGGTGCATAAAATAAAATCATGCGATAGAACGGAGAAAACGCCTCTATAAAATCATGAACAAAGAGAAAATAGAAACGTATTTATGCACGATTTTCCAAGTGGGCTGGTCTTACTTACGTGTAAAATGTTGCGTTATTTTTTACAGCTGTAATTAGATGATTAATAGTGTTAATTAACTTTCCAAAGTAAATAGTTTAGTTTAGTTTTTTTTAAGTTGAATATATCTGCCAAAGTTTCCATGAATCGATTAAATGTTTCAAATAAGTAAATGTTAATGCTCCCATTATTAGAGTGGAGAATAAGGAGACATATTATCACTGGCTGAATGAACAAATTATCCAAAGTAATAAATATAGAAATTAACCGATACTGATAAGTAAAGTGGTTTGTATTTTCACTGTCCAATATTAATAGCATTTCCATCTAAATAAAATATTTATTCATGTTTTGAAATTATATTAGTCCGGCGCGTGGGCGGCAGCTTAGTTGCGAATACATTAACATGTATAAATATTTGTATTTATGTACCTCGACCTGGACGGACTGTGCGACTGCGATTCATACAATTGCGTAGAGAGAGTCTACATTCTACAATGCAAACTATATTATAATGTGTGTATTATGTGAATTCACATCGCGAACTATTGAGCCAAGTAGAAGCCAGAAAATCGTTTAGAAATCACCTTCTCCGTGAACAGAGTGTAAGCACAATGCATAAAAGTGACGTCCATATTGGCTTCATAACTAGCCCTCCCGTTTTCCAGTCGGCAGTCGCGCTCATCGCTCAGGTTTGCCTGGTTTCATAAACTCACGTTCCCGTGTCTGATTATACCCTATCTTAGTTTATAAATATACAAGTCTTTTTGATTTATAAATTTGTGAAAAATACATTGTTTTTATACGTTTTATGGTGTAATAGTGGGACAATGCTTTTATAAACATGCAACTAATGTAGGCGTTGAGATTATTAGGTTATAAATAATGTCTGTCGTGGGTAGGGTGACCAGAGATGCGGGTTTTATAAAAAAAAATGCAGATTAAAAAAAAATGTGAACCTAAATTTAGTCAAAAAGAAATTATTACCACAATGATCAAGCCCGATATTTCGTCATAAATAATAGAAATTCAATAAATCCTAACATAAATAAATACACACAGTCGGACACCAAGAAGTCATCCATCCACCCTAGACCATTATAAAATCTATCTTCAGTTATTATAATAAACATTATTACGTAGGTATAATTTAATGGTAATCCTGTTCTCGGAATGGGGAAATTATTCCGCCGTCATTTTATCGATGTTTTATCGTTCTCGATTCGATAACGTCACACGCTCCGGTTGCTCTCAATTAGAATATTATCGACATGCGAATCTAAATGAGCAACACTAATGTTTATGTTTTTTTTTAAATGAGGTTGGTGTAAGTAGGCTTGTTGTGTAAATTTTAATGGTTTAATTAAATTAGAGAGGAATTTTATCAGTAACTCGATTGTGTAATTTTGTAACATCTGTTATTTACAGCTAAGTATACGATTTAATCAAAGCTCATTTTGTAATTCTGGGTACGCTGGAGGAGAGTTTACACAGGTGAAGTTTGTAATCTATAAAATTGCGTAGGTATTCTGTTTGTCTTGAGATAACATAAATGAAAAATGAAAATTAAGACTATTGCGGGATAATACTCCAATATTGTAATAACCCTTCTTCCTACTAATAATATATTGTGTGATTGAATGTTTGTTACCTACTTCTTCACGCTTATACGGCTAAACCGATTTTGATGAAATTTTGTGTGGAGGTAGCTAATACATAAGCTACTTTTTATTTTAAAAACACCGGGCAAAACCGCAGGGCGCAGCTAGTAACACAATATGAAAAGTAAATAAATACGAAAAATAATATAAAAAAAATACTTGTTAACTACGAGTAACTATATGATTTTAATATTCCATGACTATTCATTTGTTAACAGATTACAATGTTGTAAAATTCAACCACTTCCATACAAAAAAAAATGTTCCAATTCCAACATGGCTCTGTAACACTGTATACCTACACTAATTACATGACAAGAATTTCCTCGTACACGAGCATTGTTTCGCTCGAGTTTCCTAGTTTGAAGGTAGTTTAAACAATGGACTGTTTCTACTTGTTGTCACCACTTGCATACCTACCACTAACCACTAAGCACTAACAACATGGGAGTAAAACTAATGCAGTGCTAAATATCCGGATAACCGAAACAAAAAAAAATTACTTGTTTCTTTGTGTGGCCATGGTGTGTCTTGCACATCTTACCACCGACAACGTTGAATTTATTATTATATTTATTCATTCGGTTGTTTGATATATATACATCGACCTGTCATTAATAAAAAATGGACCTTCACTAAAAATAACCGCGGACTTCTGAGGTTGTCCTGGGAAATCAGAAAAGATGACAACCCTATTGCAGGGGTACCACCCCCTTCAAAAGTGGGTCAATGCCGAACGGAGGCGTAATAATTCCGAACAAGGAGCAGTGAAAGCTCCAAACGGCACACATCACGATCATCATTGTGTTAGACTAACTAGGTATCTAGTAGTATCTCCTGTGTATATAGCTTTACTATTGTGTTTATTGCATACCTACCTTGAATATGTCTGTTATTGTGGTCATAAAGATTATTATAAGACTGCAACACTGAATGAAGCCTTGTCAGTGTAATGCACTATATGCTTGTGGATTCTATGGTTAACTAGATAATAATTATAATCTGTGGTTCCCGGTCATTCGGGGAATGGTTTCGTTCAATAGGTCGGTACTTGAATTCGGCAGATAAATTGTATTGGATGTCTTTTGTAAATGCAGAGAATTACAAGGTTTTGAAGTGAATATCCGGAGTTTGATTGTAAAGTAGATCTGTTCTAACATCTCAGAAGTGGTATGAGCCTATTTGGGCCACAAATCAACGACACCGATCGTCCGTCCGATATGGCGTCAGTGCATGGGTATTATCTACTGATGATTTGTCGTTCAGTAATCTAAGCTGTAGATCAATTGGTTCTTACGATACTACAGGGTATTTGCTAAAGAAATAACACTTCCAACACCTTCGCCCTGAGTTTAGTTTACGTAGAAGCTATGATGGATTTTTTGTTGCCCTCGATATTTTTTTCAGCAGTATCCGGATGCCTCTGAAAACTATGTGCCGACCCGTGTACTATGCGTTCACTGAAGTTGGGTTCGTGCAGTGGTCAAGGGCTAAAACCAGAAGCATTCGTTCGCCAGAGCGGCAAGAAAGTTCCCTTCGCGAAGTGTACGTTCCAGCCGTAGTCGAGGGCATCAACATTGACCAAGTTGCAGTCACGGGTGAAGTTGCAGCCATGAGCGGGGTCGCCGCCGCGGTCAGAGCCCTGGACAGTGGAGTGGCAGTTCCAGGCAAAGTTCCAGTCATGACTGTGAGCTGAATAATAATTGCAGACGGCTAGTTGGAGGCGTCGAAACCACACCAAGCATAGCTGTAGTAGCACGAGTTGGATTAAGGACACTCCTTTACAGCGAGAGCATGCAAGTGTTATTAATTTACTAAACGGTATTAATTGTTTTTTTTTAAGAATTAGTTAGAACTTCAACTAGTAACCAACCGAAGGGAAATGAATTTCCAATGTTGGAAATGTATTGTCAGAACTTGACCCAATGGTTATAGGTCAAACCATTCACTCACATGTGGCTTAGTAAAGTGGATGAGTGTGCAAGATTGTACAATTGGGGTGATGATGAATTCATCCACTATGCACTGCCCACATTGACAGGACATGGAAGACGAGTGTGGCTAGAACATGGTATCAGGCATTAACTACCTATGTCGTTTTCATGATTAGAATGGAAAGAAGTTAGTGGAATTGTTTCCTAGCAGCGATGATAATGCAGAGTTGTTAACCGAAATGTTATGAAAGTGAGTTAAATATAATGAAACCTTGGAACTTTATTATTATGAGAAAAATAGGTTAATCAATAGATGATTATAATATATGAAAATGTAATATTTGTAGTAAATTAGGTCATACGCAGTGAATTGCCCGAAATTACCTGGTGACTCTTAAGATAGATTAAGTAATAGGGAAAAAATGTTATACATATCGATACAAGAATTACAAATGATATCAAATATATGATACACTTAGCAATAAATGGCTTAATAATGGAAGGATATGGTGACTTGGCCAATCAGTGCACTTTACTTCAACTTAGTGAAGCGATTAAGTTGGGTATATCTTGGACTAATAATAATTTGCCAGCGTTGAGGGAAATAGGTAACAATGTTGGTCGCAGTTGGGTTTAGCAAGGGCGGAAATGGAAATATGGAGTATTAAAGAGTAGATTGAAGGTTTGATTGTTGGAGATGATGTGATCAAGTATCCAGTCTTGGTTGGTCAGTTTACAGGAAAACCAGTAATAAGCAAAACTACAGAATCATAAATTTCTTAACAAAGTTGTTGAAAATTAGAACTGACTATAAGAATAGAAAAGAATAGAAAAACTTTATTGCTCATAACTGTGTCGGTTTACAAGATGTTATGGTAATAATATTGTTAGTATCAATAGCATGTGCTTTCGGATGTACAATAGTTTTGTTATGAACAAACATTATTTTTTTAAATTAATTCAGTTTTGGTTATCAAAAAACACAGATTTTTATAATAATATACAACATGAACTTTTAATTCTGCCACAACAAATCATAGTAATACCAGTAACTTGCAACGGTGACTTTGTCAGGCACTGTGTATGTTAAAGGATTGTTAAGAGGAAAGTCAGGAAATGAATGTTATTTATTGCCAGGAGAGTATAACTTTTAAGAATGGAGTAGGTGAAGTTTTTATTCAAAATGTTAGTGTGAACCAGTGACATTGCATATAGATATTTTACTAACACAATCTTGGACTCGCATCTAACTGTGTGAATTTGCTCGATTCCGTGTTGTTTTCTTGGCTTAAAGTTAAAATGGTCACCACTAACTGTAGAGTAGTGCACTTCGAACTACTCTCACTAAAAGAGATTTAAGTCCACGCATTTCTCAAGAGTGGGTGCAGGTTCTGGAGTACAACTGTGAAGTTGAATAATGTAGGCCGGGCACAATCCGATGCTTTAAGCCGTGGCCCTGTGGCTGATTTTCCCCTTAAAAATGATGAAATTATGACGTTCAAGTCATAGATGTATTAACCATCGATATCAAAGATTGTATTAAGTACGACGGTTCATGAAAACGACGGTAAAATCAACCGTATAAAACAAATATTATAAAATGATGATACGAGGTATGTCGCTGACGTTTGCAATAATTACCAACTAATATGTACCACGTTACCGCAAATCAGATAAAGGATTATGTTAGGTGGTACCGTATGGAGTTAGGTGGTAGGTATTGAGGATGAACCACGATGATAGTGGTCACAACGGATTTGGGAAAACTTTAAGTCGTTCACAGAGTGTCTTGGTTTCCGAAGATGCGTCGGTTTACAAAATATCTCGGAGCTAGTTTAGAATGTGCAAATCATAAAGCACCTGGGGGTCCGTAAGAAAGAATGTTTTCCCCTATTTGTAAGATATAATACCATTCCACACCCTGCACGTAGTTCACTAAAGTACAGGTCATAATAGATCCGTTCACGAAATATTGCACCATCACCATACGTGCAGTTCGATACTAAGACTGCGACTGCCATAAGTGCCTATTTAGTAAGTATGTATTTTAGTTATTTCGGGATACCGGCACGTTAATTACGGATCGAAGGTCTTGTTTTAGAAGTACAAAATTTAAATCATTTACCGAAAATGAAGCGTCAAAACATGTATTAAAGCTGTTGCTACCCCAAGAGCAAATAGGCTGGTAGGAAAAGTTTACCGGACAATCTCAGATGATCAAGTACAAAATGTAATAGTAAAAATAATAATAAGTACATGGGATTTGTTTATTGGAGGCATTCAACTGGGAATAAATACTATTATAAATAAGTCAATTTGTAATAGCTCATCAGGGCTGTTGTTGGATGCAAACTAGTGAGTGCATAAATTTGGCATCTCACTGAGTGTATTGAGAATGTGTTAAGAGATATAATTACAGAGACACGTGGACAGTGGGAATGAACTGATCAAACTCAGGCAGATGTCAGTAATATAATGTGCAAGTAACAAGAAGCTTCGAAAAGAAACCATTCGATAAGCATAGGAAAAGGTGTGCTCGTACAATCTAATTAGAATTGGAAGGGCAGTGACTGATAAAGGTCGTGTGGGAAAATATAAGAAACTATTGCTAATTTAAATGGCATATCGATTCATGAAGATTTTGCCTAATGGTCGTTGCCTTGTTGAGGATATTCCTTTGACAAGGAAGGGAAAGAGAAAATACGAAAATGTTGAAGCTGTAGATAACATAAACTCTTGGCTTAATTTTGACGGATACGAGAGTGACATAGGTGGGGATGATTTTGACTTAGTTATTCATTGTCAAGACTGAATTATTGTAGTCATGACCTAATATAAAATTGTTATTTAATTGTAAAGGGTTATGAGCAATCAGTGCAGAGGGTGAATGGTGTTCGTTAGTAGATATCACACTGATGATTGCAGGTCATAGCAGATTATGCAGAACTGAGATTTGTCAGAAAACCCTTGTTATAAGTATCTTCATAGTTTATTAATATTGTAATATGAGCATAGGCTATGAGCGATCAGTGTAGACAGCGAATTGTATTTGACAATTGATACCGAAAAGATGATTGCAGATCATAGCAGACTGAGATTTGTCAGAAAACTGTTGTTATAAGTACTTTAATAGTTAATTAATGTTGTAATATGAGCATGGGTTATGAGCGATTAGTGCAGACCTTGAATGGTATTCGATAATAATTGATACCGCACAGAATATGATCGCAGATCATAGCAGACTATGCAAGACTGAGATTTGTAAGAAAACCCTTGTTACAAGTACCTTTATAGTTTATTAACATTGTAATAATAATGAGCATGGGCTATGAGCGATCAGTGCAGAAGTTTAATGGTATTCGATAATAATTGATACCGCACAGATGATCGCAGATCATAGCAGACTACGCAAGACTGCATGCGCATGGGCTATGAGCGATCAGTGCAGAAGTTTAATGGTATTCGATAATAATTGATACCGCACAGATGATCGCAGATCATAGCAGACTATGCAAGACTGCATGGGCTATGAGCGATCAGTGCAGGCAGCGGATGCTATTTGACAATTGATACAGCACAGATGATTTTTTTTTTTTTTTTTTTTTTTTATAAATGAATAGGTTTGCGTTTGACCACTATCACACCTGATGTTAAGTGTCAATGTGGTCTACGATGGAGCACGCTTACCTAGAAGTAACCTATTCACTCGCGACTTGAAGACTCCCAGGTTGTAACTATCAGGAAACACAGACTCAGGCAAGGAGTTCCACTCCTTTGCGGTACGCATAAAGAATGTAGAAGCAAACCGCTTCGTGCGTATAGGTGGAATGTCTACCATGTAACGGTGGCGCATTGCCGTACGTCTGGTTGTCCGATGATGGAAGGGACTTGGTGGAATTAAATTGTGCAATTCCATCGCACACTCTCCGAAATGTATCCGATAAAACACCGATAGGCTGGCGACTCTGCGTCGATGCTCAAGGCTCTGCAACCTTGCCTCGACCAATGCATCGTCGCCAATGAGCCTCTTGGCTCGCCTCTCAATTGACTCCAGTGCCTCAAGCTGGTACTTGGCCGAACCGTCCCAAAGATGAGAGCAGTACTCCACACACGACCGAACTTGCGCTTGGTATAAATTGAGCAGCTGTCCCGGCGTGAAGTACCGTCTCACCTTCGAGAGGACGCCCAACTTCTTGGCAGCAAGTTGAGCCTTTGACTCAATGTAGGAGCCGAAATTAAGGGTAGCTGTTAGCTTGACGCCAAGAAGCTCAAGGTGGTCGTTTATCGGTAGGGATATATCTCGGAAAGTTGGAGTCAGTTGGAATTGACTCCGTTTAGCAGAGAAGAGACACGCTTGGGTCTTAGAGGCATTAAACTTGACCAAGTTAGCATCCCCCCAATCGGAGACAGCCTTCAAGGACAAGTTTAAGCGCTCGACCATGGCCTCTCTGAGTGACCGGATCTGTAACCCAGTAGACCGTGCATTGGACACGTAGCTTTCTACGACTGTGCTGTCGTCTGCATACCCAAACACACCGGGCCGGAGCAGATCGTTGATGTGGAGCAGGAATAACGTCGCAGAGAGAACCGACCCCTGAGGGACCCCGGCATTGATAGCCAATTGGTCGGACGAGCAGCCGTCAATGACTACTCGAATCGTCCGACCCCTCAGAAAGTCTGATATCCAATGACATAATCCAATGGGTAGACCGTAAGAAGGAAGCTTACCAATGAGGCTGTCATGCCAGACTCTGTCAAAGGCCTTCGAAATGTCAAGGGAAACAGCGAGTGCTTCCCCGTATTTCTCAATGGCCTCGCTCCAGATGTGAGTGGCATACGCAAGAAGATCCCCTGTAGACCGGTTTCGGCGGAACCCGTATTGCCGGTCACTGAGGAGGTCGTTCGCTTCGAGGTATGCCAGGAGCCTGCTGTTCAGTACACGTTCCATAGACTTACAGAGTATAGACGTTACTGAAATAGGCCTATAGTTGACAGGGTCAGCTCGACTGCCCTTTTTGGGCACGGGCTGCACATTGGCTTGCTTCCAAGCTTCCGGCACTTGTCCAGTCTCCAAAGAAAGGCGAAATAAGCGTGTCAAAACCGGAGAAAGCTCAGGCGCACACGTCTTCAGTACTATGGCTGGAATTCCGTCAGGGCCACTGGCTTTGTTCACGTCCAGATTACGCAGTGTTCTACGAACCTCCTTCTGGCGGATGCGAATGTCCGACATAGTTGTCTCGCAGCCAATGGACGAAGGAGGAGGAGACGCGCTACCAGCATCTAAACGTGAAGATTCCGCAAAAAGAGAAGCAAACAAGTTTGCTTTTTCCTTAGCAGTGTGGGCCAGCGACCCGTCAGGTCTCAGCAGTGGAGGTAGTGAGGGGCGGCAGAAGTTCGATTCAACCGATTTAGCCAGGGACCAAAATGCTTTACTACCCGCCGGATACGAAGCAAGTTTGTTCCCAATCCGGCTAATGTGATCAAATCGAGCCTTCCGCATAGTCTTCTTGCATGACTTGGCAGCCTTGTTAAAGGCTCTCTTCTTCTGACTTAAGTCCTTTGCTTTGCGGTTTCGAGCATCAACCCAGGCAAGGTATGCCAAATGCTTCTGCGCTTCAGCGCGACCGCACTCAGCCCCAAACCATGGACGAGCTTTGCCTGACATTGCTACGTCTGAGAACGGAATAAAAAACTCCATTCCTTGACGCAACACGTCCGTCACGGCATCCGCGCAAGCAGAAGGATTGTCCAAAGAGAAGCAGACAGGCTGCCAAGGATAAGATGCAAAAAATGATCGCATCTCATCCCAATCTGCTGACTTGTACCGCCACATCCGCCGGGTGCCACTAGGGCTGGGATCGGGCGGGGAGTAGACGGATACAGATTTCACCAGACAATGGTCGGATGTGCCCAAAGGAGATGATACCGACACTGAATAGCGGTCTGGATCGGTTGTCAGCAGAAGGTCCAAGCAATTGGGTATGTGCGTATCAACGTCAGGCACCCTCGTTGCCCCTTGGACCAGCTGAGTAAGATTTAACGCTAAAGCTAGCTTCTGCGTCTCTCTTCCAGCATGGTCTGTGCTCTGGTATGGGAAAAGCCACTCCTTGTGGTGGGCGTTAAAATCCCCCAGTAACACAAATTGGGCAGAAGGGTACCGCTGCTGAGCCGCATCCGCCGCCTCACTAAGGTACTGTGCTAACCTGGTCGTCTCCAGATCTCCACTGTGCGACCGGTAGACACAGGCGTAGATAATTTTCTCTATACCGGTGTCAACCAAAACCCAAAGTGTAGAGAAGCTGGGATCTTCAAGGTTTCGGAGACGCCGATAACAGATGTCGTCCCGGGCGTAAAGACATACACCCGCATGTGGTTTGAAGTTGTGCTCCAGGGTAAACCCTGGGTAAGAAAGGTACGAAACATCTGACGGACATCCGATCTGCGTCTCCGAGAGGAAAAAGAGAGATGGTTTCTCAGTCTCAAGGTGATGGTGGACTGCGACGAGATTGGAGTGCATACCTCGTATATTAGTGAGGTGCACTTTTAGTGAGAGGGAGTGCAGCCGCTGTGGAACGTTTCTCTTTTTACTCTTTGTCATATTCGGTTGTGTGAAAGGGTGGAGGGAGGATGGCAGTAGAATGAGGCTTCACCCAGCCAACGTTCAGACGCACGCTAAGAAGCCACACCACTAGGAGACTAGCCTGGAGACTGCGGGGACGCCCGAGCCCCCCCGGGGTTGTCCATCGGGCCCTCTCAACCGGTCGCCGACCGGCACGACGGCGCAACCCGGGATTTTTCGTCAGTTGGCGGGGCAGCCTTTCGTGTGTGGCTAGCACACTACTTGGGCCCCCAACTACCTGCGGTCGGCCAGCGGTGCACCGTGCCTCGGATCCCGCTACCCTCCGCGACTAGTCACCCGATGCGACAATAATAGTATGCGCCAGGTTAGTCGACCTAAAGTGAAACAGCTATTCTGACCCATCCGCCCTAGTGGCTGCACCGAGCATCGCACCGGAACACGACGAAGTCATTTGGCGGCACGTCTTTGCTCGGTGGGTGGTTCAAGCCGTCAGCCGAAGCCTACCACCAGTTGTGTCGCCTGATTAGCACCACCCGGGGACCACGTGTAGGGAAACAAAGTTAGGGTATACACCTACGGACGTGGGCAACTCAGCCCCCAAACATCGCAGATCATAGCAGACTATGCTGGACTAATGTGATATATTATGTATTGTGATCTCTTTTAGAAATACGATAACGGATACTAGTGATATTGTATTGTATTTGTATAGTGACAGTGACATAGTATCAGTGATTATTGTGAGCTATGGTCAGATACAGGATCTTGCTTTTGTGCCACTGCATGTTAACGGTAATGTTGGGTACATATAATATACTAGCAGACACGGCCACGCGTTGCTGTGGCTAAGATTGTTGTTATTGCGACTATAAATTTAAATGTAAGCTATCTTATCTTTCAAGTTAGATCAAACTGTACACGGTGTGCAAATTTGAATAAAATCGGTTAAGTATTTTAAGAGTCCATCTCGGACAAACAACGTGACACGTAATTTATATATTAAAAGATTATCTTTTATTCCTGCCTATTGTAAGATATTACGATTGTGACGCGACTATAAGTGAGAGGACTCACTCTTAAAGGATGGCCGAGTTGTTAGACTAACTAGGTATCTAGTAGTATCTCCTGTGTATATAGCTTTACTATTGTGTTTATTGCATACCTACCTTGAATATGTCTGTTATTGTGGTCATAAAGATTATTATAAGACTGCAACACTGAATGAAGCCTTGTCAGTGTAATGCACTATATGCTTGTGGATTCTATGGTTAACTAGATAATAATTATAATCTGTGGTTCCCGGTCATTCGGGGAATGGTTTCGTTCAATAGGTCGGTACTTGAATTCGGCAGATAAATTGTATTGGATGTCTTTTGTAAATGCAGAGAATTACAAGGTTTTGAAGTGAATATCCGGAGTTTGATTGTAAAGTAGATCTGTTCTAACAATTGCACCAAAACAATTCGGTTATCAAATGCCTTTAGCTATATCAAACTTCGACACATGGTTTCCACACCTGTCCAAAGCCCAGATACGGCCCACATACCATTATCATATTAATTGACACCTCTTATCAGTTACGAAAGCGCGTCTTTTCAACTCTTCGAATATTTATCAGGGTTATCTACCGCCCGTATGGGTGGATGGCCTGCAACCCTGAGTTATCAGTGTTAGATAACAGCTGTTGACTTTTCGTGTTCATTTTTTTATTGTTATATTGTTTTATGTAGGTGTGTGTACACCCACGTGGGTCGAGGGCCTGATGTGTGACGAGTTTAATAATATAATTTTATTGTGTAATTATTAGGGTATACAATAATAATGTACCTCTGGACAGCTCATAACTTTTCATCGGAGAAACCCACGCGAGTTGCTTGTCTGATTTTATTTTGCTACATGTATGTATTTGTATAGTAATCAAAATATCATGAAACGTATAAGCGACAACCCTATATATTTACCTTTTCAAATAAAAATTATTCTTTAGACTAACATAACTAACTGCATAGATACCCAAATCCAAGGACTGGGCATCTCAGGGTGACGAGCGCAGTGCAGTGCCGATATACTAGATGGCACTGCAACTGCTATGAACAGGCTTGTTGTTTGTTTAGTTTGTATGTACTATAAACATCTAAATAACCAGCGGACTAAAATACCCCCCCCTCATTTTAGGAACCGGTGACAAATCTAAACATTTTCTATGTAGATCCTTCAAGCAAATGAATCGATCCAAGTTCAGTATAATTGCTCTAAAACATTGTTATAACCCACCTAAATCCCTTACCACGAACTCCCGCATTACAAATTCTGGCTAACCGGTCGATATCCACTTAATTCTGCAACAAAAGGCGTGCACTCACCAATTTATCTAAAGCACTTGTGACCAACCAGGCGTCAGTACAAGGACTGCTACTGTCACATAACCTGTGCCAGGGGGTGATGGACAATGGCGCATCTCTGCAGCATCCCTCTTTAATCCTACCATAATAGGCCACCCTTCTCATTGGGATCGATATTTCATTGTAAAAATCGCTATTGATCGTGATTTTGAATGAGCGCAGTGATGGTAGATGATACAACTACTGGCACGATCTGCGTGAAATATTGAGAGTTATGCCATGGTTGGAAACGTTTGGATTTATTTTTGTATGAAGGGCAAGACTCGTATAAGTATGTGTAATCATATGAAGATACTTGATTGGCTTCGTGTCTCCAGTCTCCACTCGGGGCACATGGAGATTTTATTTTTTTATCAAAATTCTTAGTATCTCTACTGCGAAATCTTAGTAAGCGAGAGAAAAGTAGAGTTATGCCTATGTTAAAAACCAATGATCGATAAAAAAGTGGCTTTGCTGTAGGCAGAATGGCTATCTATCACGATTTGTATGCTAAACAGCATAAAGATCATGATAGACATAATTACTCTGATTATATTTCTAAAATACAACGGCAAATATCTAAACAGTGAAAACTAATATATGCAAAATCGTATGCCAGGTAAGCGAAAACTGATGAATGGCATGACAAAATATGAGCTGAACTAGCATATCTAGAACAACTAGGCACCTAGATACGCGCATGCGCGTTAATTACCTGCATCAGCATTACCTTGTAACGTTTCAGTAAATGTAGCAGAAATTATAGTACTCAATGCTTTGTTTCTAATAAGTACCACATAGTAACTGGCTGCCCAGTACAAGCCAACCTGAATAGAAGATCTACAATGACCGGAACTGAGCCAAATTTGGCATCGAAGAGTTGCCCTAAATCCATCCATCTTTCATTAGTAGCTCACAGCATAATGAATTAAACAAAAGCTCGTGAAAGAAATTCTACCCCTCAGTGTTGCCACTTCACGACTATCTACGCCTAAGAAAGGCAGCCATCCGATCCTGCCACAGCCACAGCGCCTAACGGTCAGAAAGCGAACACCCATGGTAGGGTTACCGTCACACGCGGCGACACTTCCTGCTCCTATCGTCTGACACTGTGAACCGAGCTGTTTTGACATAGTGTCAGCTGATACATATCCAGCGATTCTCGAGACTGTACAACTTTAGCATTGGCAATTGAAACTGAGATGGTTTTCTTCACAACTAAAGAGCATTGTACTGTAAAAACTATTTAGCCTTCAGGCGAATCCTGGGGTTCGAGACCACCCCTGAGGCCTTTGAAGTACAACCAACAATAAATTAACATATTGCCAACGGGTTGCCAGTTCAAGACCTCTGCTACTCTTAGTTTATGCTCCGCAAATCTGTGTTCCAATCCGCTTCAGGAGATACTGAATCTAATTTCTTAAGTGGGAGAGTCTTTTGTTGGATGCAAACGAGACACGTCTCGTAATTTCCATACAAGAAGTCCAATTAACAGTTAAATTTACGATCCAACGCAGCTCACTGTGGCCTATTCTCGAGTATATCTTTGGATCTTATTTCAAATAGGTTAATGTCTGTTTCACGTAGATTAATTAGGTTTTGATCAAATCAAAACTGAATTACAGTATCTTCCAACGGATATCAGAAAACGAGTTGATATTTAAAACCAATGATATTTGCCAAAATGTATGGAGATAATAACAATATTTTCTTTTGTTCTATACAATTTTGAGTGATTGTAAATTGTAACATTTTTTCAGCTTACGATGTAATCAGAGCCATAACAAACTCACTGTTTATCGATCTATTTTTACCCGATTCACTTTTATCGGCAATTAACGAGAAATCACCAATTTTACTACAGAAAGCATTCCAGTGCACGTAGATAGTGAGCAATAAACTTTAACATCACTTTTAAGCCCCAGTACCATATCACAATAAAATAAAACATTTGAACTTCGTTTTGAAATTATAAAACGTGAAATTGTTCATTGCGATAAGGTTCTCACTGAAATAATTTTAGAGACTACTCTGAAGATAAACTTTTTTGATTAGTTTAGAACCTTATCACATTTAGAATTAAAAAAGAAAGGCTTCGGTCAGAAGAGAATGTATAAAACTTTTACATTACGACAAGATACTAATTTTATTCCAGTCTTCGCAGTAAATGAGTATTGAATCAATCGAGTCTTGTTAAGAGAACAGGCATCTTTATTCTAAAGTTTTGTTATCTCTCTATATAGCTTTTATTACTCCAAGTTTAGAATTTTGACTCATGTTAGTTGTATACCTTTGCTAGTTTACAGTTTTTTAACGTTTTCTTCACTTTCACTTGATTAACTGGCTCTAAATGTAGGTAATCAATGGATTAAGGATATTTTAACAGTTATAGGAACATTCCTTGTTTTCTTAATTAAATGCCCTTGCAATCTACAGTCAAAAGGTATTTTACGAATTTTACGAACGGTAGGTAACAACGGAATATTATGTTTGTTTTTGTTGCTGCGTTAAATTAATAACTTTTAATGCAAATTAATGTTAAAATAATGATTCAAGACGTATTTTTTATTGGAGAGTAGAAATTGAAATCTAGTAATCTATTTACATGCTGACGAGCGCGTAGCCTGATTTACCAAAGACTTCAAGCTAAGTATTGAACTCGAATAATCTGAAATGCGCCTGAACTGAAACCTGATCACAGTTGTTTCATTTATGTAAAAACAATTAGATTCATATAGTTCCTTTACCTTGTCTTTGTACCTTTGTACTGTATTGTAATGCTAATTCAATGAGCCGAATAACCACCAGAACGTTGCTAAATTGATTTTTTGATCACGAGCTCGCAAGATAAAGCCAATTAACCTAATAAACCGTACAAGTCAAGTGTTACAAGATTTGAATTTGAAACCTGTATGTCCACGCTTATCCACCGCGTTATCTTCGCACAATTAAAAACAAGTATAGGTACTTACCTCTTAAATAATATGAGCTATCAAGAACCGTTATGATATTTTATAACCGCAATACAATTTGTATAATAATAAGCAAGATGTTGGTGATCTTATTTTATTAAGGTCTCTAGATAGATGGCGCCTTTTTCATCGAGTTGGTTACCAACTCGACCGCAATTAACTCGCCCATGCGGTCGAGTTGCCACCTTTCATTTTAGTAGTAGCCAACTCGACCGTACTTGTAAATTACAGGTAGTCGAAAAAGTGATATCAATCAAATGATTATAAAATATAAATGAATCTAATAACTACAACTGTAACGTTATTTCCATTAGATATTAAATTCATATGCAATTCATCGTTTATGTATACAATATCAATGCACCGACAGCGCGCGCCACTGTCTCTCATGAATGCATTCACGCATGAGTAACAACAGCTCGACATCATTAAAATTTGTGATACGTTAAATTCTATTCGTTTCTACCTACATGTATTCTTAAGTCATTATCTTAGATAGTTAGCGCTTTGGTTATTACTGTGTATTTTGTTTGTAAATAAATAAATACATGCCTATTTATATAAAATTATTTCTTCGCCTTTATTCGGTATACTTTGACGTGATAAACACGTATCATGAACGTTTCAAAACCTCGTGATATTTAGATTTAGCAATAATAATTACAAGAAACACGTGACAGGTGGAAAACGGAAGACATCATGCGTGCCTCTTCACGTACCATCTGAGAAGTAATGCTTGAATAGATTCATGACGTTTTATGAGAAAGCCTTCTTGGAATCCGAGGTGTGGCGCAAGAAAAAGATTCAGAGAGGTTAATATTTGAATTGAATGAAACGTTATGACAAAATATCTGTTACTAATGAAAAAATGCATTTGAAATATACATAGCTAACAATGATTATTATAAAGACTGGAGGTGCCAGCAGATAAAGTAATAATACGTCAATACATAACGTAGTACTATGGATATGATATCCAAAATATCATTATATTCCAAAACTTAACATCGCAATAACAAGATCTTTTACCATTGGATAAAACGTGTGTTTTCTTTCAAATCGCCGTCGCTTCATAATTCGATCACATCACACGATTGAAACTTGAAGCGTGAGATAATGCAAACTTACATACATACATAACAATGAGAATGCGATGTAAGTTAATAAAATCACGACTTGTGCGTGTGGGGTGTACCATTAATGTACAGATGGATGTTTTTATATACGTAGATGATGTCTTAGTCAAAAGAAACAGCGGAAGCAGCAGTCAGAACAGACACAGAATGTCTAGTGTCACAGGTTCAGTCTAAGCATCTCTCTTTATGATAGTAGGAGTAATGTTTTATAATTATTAAACTGGTAGCCAACGAGATACCTTCATAGCTCTGTTATGCCCGTCACTACAACTTCAGCTGCACACTTTCTAAAGAGCTAGGTCGCTTTAAATTTCTTTTACGTATAAATACTTTATGTACAAGAACCGGCCACTTCAATAGTTTGCCATGGTCATATTTGGTAGTTCTGAACGAAGTTCTGACGTCACCTTATTTAGAACATTTCTCACCACACGGTAGGTAATATGTCGTAACTGCTTACTACATATTCTGGCCACGTTGCTGTGATAACACCGCGCATGTGTTAATTTATGCAATGCTCCCACGCAGCGATTTCCTACTTTTCCTGACACACAAACGTTTGTAAATATGCACAGCCGACTTGTTTGTATAGGGCGCGTCGACCCACTTGGCCCTGTGATGCGACCAGTGTACGTTGAAATCAATCTTATAGGTAATTCTTACGGATAGGAGCTCAAGCTAAAAAGCTGCAGCTGTAAGGGCTATCGTAAGCAATCATGGCTGTGAATATTTAAAGTGTGACATTTTTTGAATAGTGAATAATGAGCTTTTGCCACCGTGAAAGTTTGTAGCAAGTAACTTGCTATTTTAACAAACGCTAGCTCACACATTGTGCTCAATAAGATATATTATTATATCCTATTTATTGACAACGCTTTATTTCTTAGAAGTAAGAATAAAGTGAAATATGCCGCGATCGTGTTTTTTGAAGATTAGTAGTACTAAAGGAGCTGTTAAAGTCAGCACGTCCTCTTATAAACCGTACGATTTCTAAAAACGTTCGTCGAACCTCAGGCGGTTAGTCTGGCCGAGGCTAACTGGCTAATCCTGTGATCAGAATGCTTCAACTAAACACAATGGTTGAGACATCGTCACAAAAAGAGAACAATACCTGAAAAATAAAGCAGTGCAACAATACATACGGTTGACAGTCAAAGTATAAAGTAAAGTAAGAAAAGGAATTGAAGTATAAAAGAAAAGAAAGCTTTCCTTTGTTAGAATACCGCATTAGGAAGATTAGATACTATACTGACATGGAAATCCAATTGGACGGAGTTCAAGTAAAGCCCGTACATGCTGGTGGAATTTTTGAAGCGCAGGCTTGCATGGTGCTAAGGTACTTGGTTTCCAATTACACTTTCGTTCTACAAAACAAAGGGCACATCGTAAACAATGCATGACAGCCCACGCATAGTGTTTTCACCCAACCTTTGCTATCAAAGTTAATTCGAAATGTCACGAACAGGTTTCAAACGCAAATGAGGCAGATAAAGATGTTATGGCTCTTTATATTACTTCTGCTTTAAATCACGAATTCACAAAATTAAAAGCATACAACCTTTTCCACTTCGGACATTTCATTAAAGCAAAACACGACTGGAGATAAGGATGGGAAATTAATAGCTGCTAAATAATATACAGTCTGAATGGCGGTTGTAGATGATCATTTAGCATGCAGCAACAGTATAATTAATATACATACATAAACACACACATGCAACCGCAACACACATCATTATCTATTACAGTATTATAGACTATGGTATAGACAACAATTATGCTTTAAAAATAGCACTATTTATCCGACCATCAATTACTCAAGCAGCAAGATTTGTACGGCATATTATGACA
Source organism: Hylaea fasciaria (assembly GCA_905147375.1). Taxonomy (NCBI): domain Eukaryota; kingdom Metazoa; phylum Arthropoda; class Insecta; order Lepidoptera; family Geometridae; genus Hylaea; species Hylaea fasciaria. Next base: position 1,924,609 of record LR990194.1, read on the forward strand.
ATATTATATCGTTTATTAATAAAAATCACTTTAGAAGACTGGAATATTTCCCCGATTCAATCCAGGATTCAAATTTTATTTAATTCGACCCATGCGATTTTATTGCCTATTTACAATAAAGGCTTTGACTTTGACTTTGACTTTGAAATATCAAAATAAAGTAGCTACATCATTCCGTGTGGCGCCGTGGACCCTTAACCCTAAAAAGCATCAACGTTAACACCAATCGATCAAAGCAGCGGACACCATGACGAAATACTTTTAATTAAACACGTGTTATACAAAATAACTCCAAAAGGAAGTGGACAAAAACCTGTCGGAGTAGGCGCCACCGACGTAGTAAAAGCAAAAAAGCAGATAAAACATTTAATGTGATTATTAATCCTGAGTGGTACTTGAAACCGGAATAGTGGTCAAGTTTATTAACACGCGCGAGACGGACGCAGTGTGACCACGCATCAGGCGGGAATAGGCGTAGACATTGAAGTATTAAAAGCGCGATTTTATTAAATAAGCGTGTTTGCTATCTCGTGGCTATTTCACTAATGCTTTTGTTAATATTTTTAAATATTTCTGCTAAAAGTAATAAACCATATTTACAAGGCGTCTAAACATATTTTTGTGTTTTGTTTCAGGTAAAAATATCTACAGTGTTTCTTGTTCAGACACAACACACCATCTTTCGAGAAAACGTTAGCGGCAAATGTAAGTAGGTTTTAATTCTACATTATGCAATCACTTTTACCATCACTGTCTATTATTATTATTATAATAATACAACCTAAAGCTCAAAATAAACTGAAAAATCAAACTTACATTGTCATTATAAAAATAATTATAGTTGAATACACCAAACAAAGCAACTGATTGCCCAATTAAAAACCTATGAGAAAAAAGTACTGGTTCAAGTTACAGTTTTATTTATCCGACATTATTTTGTACCGTTATCTGCATTGTCCGAAACAGTGATAAAAACTTAAATCAATCGATCGGCACAACTGTTGCCGATATACAATGAGACAATAGTCATTGTTTACTTATCGTATGTTTATATCAGACGTCGTAATTCAATTATCTTTATTATGTTCCGGATGCGATCTGATGTCACAACTGCATTGCTGTGGTAGTGGTGGTAGTCAAAGGTACAATGCAAAGTGGTATCAGTGGTATTAGTGGTACTAACTTTTAATCGAAACCCAAATGTAAACCGGTGAAAGCTTTCGCAAATTATATAGTTTTTTGAAAGCCCTTGGAGCCCTAGTGAAGGATTTCTTGGTTTTTGGATTGGGCATTTAATCATTTTCAAGTCCGTTTACAACTTTATTTTAAAAAGTCATAGCGGTATACTGGTAGATACATTCTTAGCCTTTTCAACTTTTATCTGTCAACCAATCCGAACTCTCCCAATATTCATGGTCACCGTATACGTTTGTGAGTCATACATATCCGCGGGCCAATTTGTTATTACTGGCGCTTGTTCCCTGACATACAACCATACATCCCGAACTTAATAATGATTATACAATTTGCATATTAATAATACACTTTATGCTTTATTAAAATGTTCAGTGGCGTCTGTGAAGATCAACTCAATTTGTAGATGCAAAAGTATCTTCTATAAATAGGTAACATTCATATTTTTTTAAGCCATTACCAAAGGCCAATTTTGTTTTTCATTCCCTTTAATATTGTAGTATAATAATATGACACTTTTCTTTGTAAATACTTACGTTAATTTACTGGGCTTCTCTAATCTAACACGAATTAAGGTCAAAGAAAGCGGCTCATTGAAGTGAAATTAGAAATGGAAATCCAGTTGAATAGAATAAAATAACCAACATATTTTTTGTAAATTTTAATGAGCATAATATACCTAGGTATTATATGAAAGAGCTCTACAACAGCTCTACAACTAATCAGTGTAGCCATTTCTCTGGATACTGCAGCACCTACTACCTATATAAACTAAAATAGATACTCTGTACTGTAAGTAGATAGACTCTATACCTGCTACAAAGGACTCCTTAGGATTTGAAGGATTTCTTTTAGAGCTATTACCGAAGGAATTGAACTAAGAGATGCTAAGAGCTAGCTATAAATCACTGTAAACTTTCATTCAGCCATTCATTCATATGTCTATTGTTTGTTATGTCTGTCCGTCTATTTGCAGTTTGAGTCTATTTCTAAAGCACCGTCTATAGGCAATTTACTATTTAAACTAATGCAGTGCAAGACAAGTCTCTTGACACCTCATTTATCAAAAACGGTACAGTCATTTAGTTAAAACGGTGAACAAAGAAATAAAAGCTAACAGGAGTAAAGTTCTCGTGTCCAATACCAGTTTCTATTATGTTGTGAGAATGTGGCATAATTTTATTTGCCTAATGTAAATTAGTGAAACTAAAAAAAACGTTGGTTGGAAGTAGACGTGTGCGCCGATGAAAAATCCATCGGCGGCGGGCGCCGATCAAAAATCGGCGGCGGCGGCGTGTTTTCGGCGTGAAACCGGCGTGGGAACATTTTTTATAGACTTTAATAAAAACAAAAATTATACTGTTTTTTCCAATTAATAAAACACTAATAAACACACATAATTATATAGAAATAACTAGACACCGTTATTACGGAGCTCTTAGAAGCAGCAGGAAAGCCGGTACCTACTTCGTGAGCTCTTAAAGTTGTTCAATTTGCTTTTAACAATGGGAGAACTGCAAAGGCATTGAACAGATTATATTGTGGTGCTGTTTTTCAAGAAAGAAGATAAAATGCTTCTAAAGGCCCATCTCTCCTTTGAGTTTCGACAACGAGCTGTATTCGAAGGTAATCTCGAGTCTCGAATCGTCAAGCAACAAGACTTGACGAGTTTAAACCGCCAGAGCAGGCTGGATTTCGAAGGGGCTACGGGATTTAGGTCTACCATATTCACACCGTGCAGCAGGTTTACAAAAGCCTGAAGAATCCAGCCCCTGTGTCTCGCCTTTGAGGACTATGAGCAAGCCTAGGCTATTCTCGAGTGTCTCCAGCGAAGTCAAGTTTAATAGCGGTACACCGAGGTGTTGAGATGCCTGTGTATGATTCCGCGACTATGTTCAAGAACCAGCTGACTAAATATAATTCAGCTGCGCAGGGAAGTAAGACAGGGGGATTTTATATCTCCGTAATGGTTCACTCGCCCTGGAAGATATATGTTTACGACGCTCGAATGGAAAGAAACGGGCAGTTAGGCAGGTCCAACTTCGACAAAGAGGTCGCCCGAAGAATCCAACTCGGATGGATAGCGTTTGGGAAGTTACGGGGCATCTTCTCGTCCTAAATTCCACAGTGCTTGAAGACAAGGGTCTTCAACCAGTCATGTTACCAGTGATGACGTATAGAACGGAGACGTGGTCCTTAATTGCTGGCCTTTTAGAGAAGCTCAGAGTCACACAGCGAGCAATGGAGAGAGCTATGCTCAGAGTTTCTATGCGTGATAAAATCCAGAACGAGAATATAAGCCAAAGGGCTAAAGTTTACGACATAGCTTTCAGGGTTTGTAAGCCGAAGTGGTAATGGGCACGCCACATCACTCGTAGAGCTGATAACCGATGGGGAAGAAAGGTTCTAGAGTAGCGACCACGGACTGGAAGACGCAGCGTAGATAGGCCTCCCACTAGATGGGCCGACGACATCAAGAGAGCCGCAGGCAACCGGTGGATGCGGTGGCGAATTGTCGTTCCGTGTGACGATCTGAGGGGGAGGACTACGTCGAGCAGTGAAAAGTATAGGCTGATGGTGATACAAAAATCAAACCATGCCGCCGCTATGCAAAAATGTTCAAAGCACTGAGCCGTCACGACAACAAAATGGAGTTTAATTTCGTTTGTAGTATGGGGTAACTTTTCCGTTGCGGTGCCTGCGCCGCACAGCGCTTTTATTATTTTCCTCCAATGTTTTTAACAGTTGCTACAGATCTATTAGGTTAAATAGCTAATAAGCGAGAATAATAAAGTAAATATTACTGGGATTAATTTAAAAAATGCCCTAAAACAGTATAATATTTGACGCCGATTTCACGCCGGTCCCAAAATCGGCGGCGGCGGCGTGGAAAATTTACCGGCGGCGGCGGCGCGCCGGCGCGGCGCACACGTCTAGTTGGAAGTGATGTAGAAACGGTACAAATCTTAATATATATAAATTACGCGTCACGTTGTTTGTCCGCTATGGACTCCTAAACTACTCAACCGATTTTAATCATTTTTGCACACCGTGTGCAGTTTGATCTAACTTGAAAGATAGGATAGCTTACATCTCAATTTATAGTCGCAATAACATAAGCCTTAGCCACAGCAACGCGTGGCCGTGTCCACTAGTACTGTTAATAGGTTAATGATTTGGTAAATCACGGCGTCCCCACTGTGTTTGTTCCCCGCTCCCCACTGCGCCCCCACTGGTAGCTCAGTCAGTGGGGACGTTAGGAATATACTCGTAGTTTCATGTAAGTATAGTTTATACGGGCGGAAGCTAGTTTATAGAACGTGATTACTGTCACACACCATAACCAACTAGTAAACAAGTCCGATACAATCTTGTACGTAACCGTCATAACCTTGCGTCCTGATTAACATTTTTCTAAGACCAGAAGCTGTGAACCAGTGCCTTGTAAGGGAACCAGTGCCGGGGCCGGCTTGGTTGGGTTAAAATCAGGTTAGGTAGTTTGCTAGAGAGGGTTCACAGGTGTTTTTTTTATTTATTTACTAAATCATGACGAATCGCAACGTACTTAGTATGGCAACGGGCCTTCATTATCATAAATTTTTAGGGTTCCGTACCCAACAATATTTAGTATTGAAAACAGAATAAAATAAATATTTAAGGGGCAAATTTTCGCCTTTTTTTACAGATAACGGAGCCCTTCGTGGGTCGAGTCCGACTCGCACTTGGACGGTTAAAAAAAACTAGATATCTTTAATATCGTTATACTCTAACGTAGCGTTTGTATTCTCTTTGGTTATACCTACTATTGAAATCCAAGAGATTTTGGGGCCGAAATGAACGATGACAGTTCATGCAAATACATACCTAATTTTCGAAGGTAGGTATCGTTAAATACTGGTATTATGTCCAATATGTTTTGGTTAAAACACCCACAGCTGTACCTATATTGTGTAATTTCAAGTTTGGTTGGTACTTTATCACTAAACACGTTACCTGTATCCTGTAGAAAGCTTCAAGATATTCAAGTGTAGTAAGAGGTAAATGGTGTGAGATTGGATGGAAATTAGAATGGAACGATTCACAATTTTCAATTTTCCGCTGATGGCACGTCGCGTCGGAGAAATGCCTGGTAGCGCACGATATTGAGGCAATAGCGGATTCAAATTACAGGGTTTGAACTGTTGAAATATACCTGTAGAAAAGCTTACTAGATAATACTTCAGTTGCATAAAATCAGGATGCCTGATTATTTTTTCAAGTGTGCAAAATTTTTGTGAATCTCATTTTGATTCTTTATCTACTAACCACGTGACTAGCTCAATAATTGATCACTTGTACCAAGTAGGAGGTAGAATTTGGTATTAGACCAGCTTTTATCATATTATAAGTATTCTGTAGGTATAGAGCTATCTAACTGCAAATTGATCAAAATTATTCCAAACACCATCATTCTGCTTAGTAACTGAGGAATTCAGTTGTCTCCTTTCCGTCCCTATCATCAGACCAGCTCTCTGACACTATACTTATTATATTGTCATCAGATATGAGAGGCATGCAAAACTTCGCCTCAAATCGACTCAATTTAGCAACTTAAACTGGGTTTAATTCGACTGCAATTTTTGACATAAATGCACATAATATTACATTGTGTGTAATCTATCCATCCAACCCAATAAATCGCCGTACATATAAGTACATCAAACTCCCATACTTTCCATATAGTGATATCGAGCTCACGTACTTTTGAAGTAACGCTACATGGGACTTCTGATTTTTCTGTACAATCTAAAACGGGTTTTCAAATTTCGAACTAGAGATATACCTACATTCATCTATACAGTTGATACAGTAAGTTAGCTTGTACCTAATAATGAGAAAATGAATCTATCTTTTCTCACAGTAATTGCATTTTCAGCTCACACCAGAAGACGTTCATTACACCACACTGCGCGAGTGCGAACAAATATCTCGAACAGTGTTAAATCAGATCTTTAACATCAGCGTCGTATTAGTTAGGGTTGTCACTTTGGGATTATCCAGCTAACTGTTTATTTTTATTCGAAAACTTCAGCATCTATTCTATTATAAATACAAATAATAACAATATGATTTAGTACGTAAAGTCTGTTACACACATTTTTTATACCTGTCGGATAAAGATAAAGCGAACACAATTTAGGTCTCTGAACTGAAATTACATTCAGCGCAAAGAAAAAAAATTATAACAAACAAACTATTAAATTCATAAAAATGCAACACCTAAGATCCCAAAAATCTCAGTGTGACAGCCCTGGTTTCATCGCATGATTAACGTCCGTGGGAATGCGCGCGCGCAGTCCACAGATTAACACACAATTAGTACCACGGAGCCCCAGATTAAACCTCAGTCACTATGAGCCACAGTACCCTGGGAAACGGGCTTTCTTGTAGATCAGAGATATGGATCGAACCGTGATTGCATTGCATTTTCACCACAAAAACTGATTCGATTTCATAGTAGGGATAGAACTTTCTATTTGGTAAGACGTGTTGGAAAGATCGATACGGATTTTAATTATAAAACTATCAAAGCATTGTGATAATGACTCCGTTTAAAATTACAGTTTGCGTTTTCATCTTAACCAAATTTTAAACCACATCTTTCTTCTTAATAAGATATAATATAAATTACGCCTCACGTTGTTTGTCCGCGATGGACTCCTAAACTAATCCAAATTTGCACACCGTGTGCAGTGTGGTCTAACTTGAAAGATAGGATAGCTTACATCTCATTTTATAGTCGCAATAACAAAAACTGTGGCCACATGCAGCAACGCGTGGCCGTGTCTGCTAGTTTTTAATATATTAGCGTTTATTTGTTTGTTTGTTTGTCTGTTGAATAAGGTAGTTCGAGCATGAGGTGTCAGAGCTTGTCAGGCCGCCTGAAGACCTCGACTGCTATCAATTATGCCTTCCGAAGTAATTATGAAAGTCATGAAAGTTGGCTCAGCATTATACCTACTAGTGGTTTTGTGAACAGTAGACCTCCTGATCAGAGCTTAGCCAATATTATCATAGTGATAGGCATCCCCCTTTATGCAACCGTTTCCTTTTTTATTCTGATGTTAAAAAAGTTTTAAGTTAAAATTGGGGCTTAAAAACTTTTTTAACATCAGAATAAAAAAAACAACATAATAAATGCCAATGAATGACGCCACAGCAAACTTCTCCACTTTTGCCCCAATTTCCCCCATATCAAAAACCGCAATCGACAAAAAAAAAACAAAGTAAAAAAAAAGAACCTGTATACCAAAACTCGTAAAAATCGGATGAAAAATGCGACCTGTAGCCCGGAACAAACATACATACAAACATCCGGACGAAAGCAAAATCGGCCACACTTAATAATGGAGACCTTCGCTTCGCTCCGTCACTAAATCTTTTAATTACCCCTCTCCTGGGCCACTTGTAGCTTCAGATAAAATAAAAACGTGATATTCCTCCGTTCATACAAAATTGCAATAATATCCCGAGAAGGTGCCATTTACTTCTAAATGACTTCCCAAGCGCCACGAACTCGTGCCGGCTCCGGTTTCAAAGGTCGATGGGTTCGCTTAGGTCTTGATTTCATTCAGACCTACTCATTTCCACATTCCCCAATTAAATAAGACATTGATTCGAAAGCTCCGACGACCTTTCCCACCTCTATGCTTCAGTGCAGTTGTATCTCACAAGGGTTGCCACACTGAACTAGCTTATATTCTGGGGTGCAAAGGAGCATCTCCAAGTGCCTTTAAATTGATGTGTATAATTCTTACAACGTCTTGTCGTAAAATTGCATCGCAAATCGCAATCTTACTGTATTATCCTGTAGCCACTAGCCACAAAGTTTTAACTAAAACAGCTTATCTCCAAGCATAGATAGGCAGTGACAGAAGAAGAATCAGGTTGATTTTAGGTTAAACCGCTAAAAATTGCACCAGAATGAAATAAAATAAAAAAAAACAATTAAATTTTATTAGATATAGTACAGACTATTATAATCGCGTCAGATAAACTCAGATGAGAAATTACAAGTACTAGTTTGACAACCCTAATCGGATCGTGCGCCCGCGCAGATTCCGGCCAATTTACTAGATTCTGTCGTACTGCGAGACTGTTTCGATTTAATATCGGATTAAATGATCTATGACCGATATCATCGCTTCCATGATTACGATTAGGTTGAAAATCATGGTGATATTTTGCAAAGATTCTAAATTGAAACACCATGGAACAAAAAAAAAACAATTCTTACAATCATCATTTATTTATCTTCTTTAATTTCTCGTCTCTCTATCATCGCCTTCAACACGATGCTATAGTTATGTTATGGATAATTTATGGGGTTGGGTTTTGTTTCTCATTTAAAATTCTAGACTCGTCTAGTTGACACCTTTAATATTGTACCTACTTACATACCTACTTATTTGTCATTGTAAAAACGAAAAGTGCAAGCAAAGTAAACATTTACGCCTATGATATTGGCAAACCTTTTCCAGTTATTCGTCGTAGTAGTTGTAATTGCCAGATCTGTGGCCAATCGGCTGAATGCGAGTCCCGAGGAGTGGCAGGCGTGCTGGTTACACTCCAACACATGATTGCGGTCACGCTGCGACTGTAAGCTCTTAGACTAAGGAAAACATTTCACAGTCCTCTGTCCGAGTGCTTAGTGTGAGTTTTTCCAATTTCTGTACGAGCTCGATTCGGTTAACGTAACCTTGAAATTGTATGGAATTAGAGCAGCGCCATCTAGTGTCTGACTGGCTGAAATTGGAAAAATTGACACTAGACACACCATTCACAGTCCATGCTTTAGAATGCAAACGTATCAAACTATAGATATAACAAAAAAAATTGCCCGCAATTTCACCAGAGGTTTGCTTGATTTACTTTTATAAATAATCCACCGACAGTACTATCCAAAATATTTTTCACTGGCCATCCGAAGGTTATCTGGCAGAAATCACTCGACTGCCCATTGTACTACCGTTGTTTACTTATTGTATTTCTTCTGTATTTTATATTTTCGGTGTACAATAAAGAGTGTTCTACTCTATTCTACACTTTGGCACCTCTTTTCGCCCTTAATTTGCATCTTACTCATAAGTACCTACTCGTATATTAAAATAATTGCAATACTTTTATATTTGGCATTGCATGCGTTCGTCAAAACTTTATTTGATCATGCGACAACCTATTACCAGTGAACCATTAAAACCGTCGCTATTAATGTCACGCCCGGAACTACATAAATCATAGTTTGCTTTGTATTACGAGACATTATCACAGATTAGTAAACAGTATCACTGGAAACAATTTGCCGGATACCGTCTATAAGGTCGCACAGTGCATTGCACGCTAGATATTATAGATTAGACCTTTCTGTATGCGAAGGTACTCTATGATCTAGCCGCTTCAATCATTTCGCAACCGTTGTCTTGATTCTACGTGCAAAGATCGGTAGGGATGTCACAACCACAGTTTGTTACTCTTTTATAACATTCGCCACATACATTACTACGTCAAAAGAGTCGCAGGTAACCGGTGGATGCAAGTGGCAAATTGTCGTTCGGTGTGGCGGTCTAAGGGGGAGGCCTATGTTCAGCAGTGGACGTCTTTAGGCTGATGATGATGATGATTACTACATAGGTGGTGAATTATTTGAAACTCCATCGCCCCGCTAGCCCTGTAATACCATGCTGAAATGTATTACTGCGATCCCATCTGTTCCATTTTTACAAAATGGACCGCGGTCATCCCTAACATTAAAATCGGCCGTGTAGCCATTTCTGATATTTATTGCCTACAGTTACTTACAGGTTTGATAAATGCTGTAATCTAGACCGAGACGGTGTAACTATTGAATTGTAGGCCTAATAAATGTTTTAATTTCTTCATTTGGCCATGAGATTCCAATTAAAATGTTACATTTAGAACTTTCACTCCTATCTCTATGGTTCAAATGAACAGAAAATTCGATTATACAGGAAATGAAGTAATCATATAATAAAATGATGTCTTTTTCTTCGAGATTATAACTGTACTTGTAACTGTATTTTACCTCTGAATTTTTAAATGAAATTTATGTTTAATCTAATGCCATTTTTCCAAACAAAAAAACCATTAACTAAACCCGACGGGCCAAAAGGACCATGACATGCCCACTTGACCCTGGACCCGACCTCGCAGCGGGAGTCGGGATCGGATGACGGTCGCAACAGGGTTAAATAAAGTTCAGGAAAGGTACCACAGTGTCGCCACATCAGACTGGATTACCCTAAAATGAGCAATTTTTGAGATTAGCTCAGGTAAATTGTACGAGTATTTTGTTTTTTTTTTTTAACACGCTTCAGTTAGATATTGGTCCTACATACACGTACACCACCTGAATTTCATTAAAATGAACCATTGTTCTTCATAACTGGGTGACCATAAAATTGGTATACTTAGAACTTTTGAAGCGATGGGATAGCGTGGGTTGAGGCTGGCAAAGGGATATTGTATAGTTGAATATACCCCAAGCGGGGAAGTCTTTTTATCTCTTTCTGCCTCCAGCTATAAAATAAAGAATAAGGCAGTATATTACCCTCCATCTCACTTGAAAAAGTGGTACAGTACATAATAGGCACTGCATACAAAAACCGTGGCAACTCGTAGCTTCAAAATTTGGCAACACAACACCACACCGTACCTCGCCATTATAAACTGCAAGAGATGCGTATCGGAGATTTAAGGTCGAGAGTTGAGATGATTACACATATTTTGAACGCCACTTACGACAAATCCGTACAACTTGGGAATGTGGAAAAAATATATGTTAATTTCGAACATATACTTTCTGGGCGTGATGTATCAGAAACACAATTACAAGATATTTTCTCGATAGAAAAAAATTACAAAGTAACCTCTTCAAAATAGCAATTTAAATTCAATCTCACTAATTTATGAGAGAACATTATTCAAATCGAAAGAACTTGAAATCATTGTACAATAATAAAGGTTTTTGGTGTATAATATAGCAACTATGCGCCTATTTTCATTCAAGAAAACATATTTGAGTGAATTTTCGTTCAAGTAGAATGACGCGCCAGCCGCCATGTTGTGTCCTCTCTATCATTTCCATACGATTCGACAGTAGTCGCTGCGGCGCGCCGCTAGACGGACCTGTGTCACTTTTTTCAATTATTTTTTTACGTAATTTAATTTTTCCGAAATACTGGACCGCATCCATCGCTTGTCATGTTTGGTCTGTCAAGGCACTGATTAGGCAAAACAAGCATTGGATGCGGCGCGGCCAGTGGCGGCTGTGTTTTGTTTTTCTAGCCCGTTTATTACAATAGAATTTAAATAGAAGTGCCAAGCAGTCACGTTGCTCCCGTTATTACCTACATAACGAGACAATCTTTGTGTAGGCCATCTTGACGATTCAATCTAAGTACATGCGTGTGAGCTTCGCAATGACCACCTAGTTCTTATAGCATCATCGTCATTGGTGCTTATTATAGGTATTGTTATGAAAAAGTCTGGTGTCGCTAAGCAAGAGATTTCCAAGAGTATTTGTACTCTTGGAAACTTACTTGTAATTTGTATTTGCGAGAGATAAACTTAATTTAGGTAACTTCGCAGGTTTTCCAACTTGGTCTCAGCACATATCAAACATATTTGAATCTATGAATAAAATTCATGCCTACACTTTTGAGAGTAGCTCAATCAAAACTTAATCCTATTTAAATGAACACGAATGACACGCACACGTCATATGCAAATGGAAAAACTGAAGTATATGATCATCAAAATTTGACGGTCTTTAAAATTGCAATATAGCATAGTTGTAACTATGATGGATTTATGATACGACGAGCCGGAGTTCGGTTCTCGATCGCCGTAGTTTGGTTTTGTTGGAAAATATTTTTCTTGACCTTTTGGTTATCCATTGCGCCTAGATTACCCACCTAGTTTTTCTGCTTTTTAGAACCACAATCAATACGCTTTCTAACAGCCAGCCAACGAGGATATTTTGACAGTCATCGTGTGGTGTGGTGCATCGTGGTGCAGCCCGAAACTCAATAGGTTCGGACTATGACTGCGTATTATTATATTAGATCGATTAGTGAAATGAAAGATTACATTAGGTTTAAAAATATTTATTTACAGATATCCTATATTAAAAATCTATGCATTTTGCATTTTTTTAACCCTTCTCAGAACAAGTTCTGGTAGGTATATAGGTTCCACTGGTGAAATGAAGCACACAAAGTAAATTTTTTTCTTTCTTGCGATTCTTAGCTGCCCTTGTACCTGTAATCCAAAATAACTCCATAACTTTTAAATGCCTACACAAATTTGGATGTACTATAAATAGGGCTTCGTTATTTGCTAATGTTGGTACCACACCACCCCTATTCATTTCTGTAGTAGCGTATAATGTCTTGAGTAGAGGTACATAACAACTGAACATAAATAATCACAGGTTTACATTACAATCATTTCATCTCGTCTGTATAAAAGAAATAACAATCTGCACAGTACAGAATTTTCAGGTTGGTCTTTGTACCAAGAAATTTGTTGCACGTTAACAATGTGTTCAATACTTACGAAACATCTTCGCCATGGAAACGCTTGAGCGCAGCACGAACACGTTTTCAGCTACATACAGGTCCAGAATAACTGTGAGCTCGTTTTTGATGTTTTTGCTCTATACATTTTTAGCATCGTCCGTGAAAACAGGAACTCTCCGACCCAACCTAAAAATCAAAATAATTATATTTAAAATGTTGGAATGTTCTTAATACGTATGTGATAGAAAAATAAAACGGTTTTCACGGTTCACAACACTGAACATAATATGAAATATCGTCAACTCTTGAATCTTACAATTTTTATTTACCCCAAAGCCGGTGACTACAGTGAACGAAACGTGACAGTCTGACACTGGCAGACAGTGTCACGTCACGATCAAGGAGGTACCAGTTGATAATTACTGTATTGCCTTGCCAGTGCACAACAGTCAAATGTACTGTACCAGTTGTACCACAATTGTACTCTGCTTTGATTGAACACGTCTTATCGTCATCGCGTCGTCTTTGTCGTCGGGAACCAATCGTGTAATTGCTATAATTATTTAAATAAATTTAATAAATATACGTAGGTATTTAAGATAAAATACTTATTTAATTATTTTAGTCGCTTTTGCTCTTATCTGTTTACTGGTATACCTTGTTCATTAGTTTTCTTTGTTGATGATATCGTTGGAAACTTGAAACCCATATAATTAATTAACTTGTTCAAAGTAAACACGTTCTACAATACATATTATTCATATCTTTTAAGAAAAAATGTCCAAAATTACATTCGGCTATAGTATAGTACGAGAGTAAATGTGATAATGTAGTAAGTGACACAAAATCTACCACGTGCAAGATTCTGGCAGCACTGAATTGGATACGTCACCTGGCGCTTATTTTATTATTTTGAATTACATATTATTTAATTACATTATACGAAACGGCGAAACGGCAACGCCCGATTACGCTGCGATTATATCGCGGATATGCTCACACAAAGTAATGTCTTCTTACTCCCACAGGCCTAGTGTGTCAACGTCGCATAGTGTCAATCTTTTTGAGACACAAGATAGCCTATGTCCGTCTCATAGGTCCAATCTATTCCTATACGTACCAAATTTCATCGAAATCCGTTCAGCCGTTTAGCCGTGAAAAGGCAACAAACAGACAATAAACAGAGTGACTTTCACATTTCTAATATTAGTATGGATTATAGTATTATTTCAGAACGTTTATATTTTGGACTCTGGGATTTTATCACTTAAATAATAAAACTGTTAATGTACCTAGTAGGTGGATCGTTCATATAATTTAGTTTTTTAATATAGTGGGTTGGAATGAGAAAACAAAATTTCACATCTAAATACGAGTACATTGATTGTATAATATTTTATTTAAGTCTAAACGGTTATGTACCTACATATTATTATTTCAATAAAATAGTGACCAACTTTTATTAGATAAACCGCTTATTTAACAGATCGCCGGCGCGTAACTTCTTTACGTTCTAATAGTTCAATATTCTTTGGTCGTGAGAGCCGGTAGTTTTTGGTAGTTGAAGGTCACGTAGCTGAAACTTTTATTACGCCGTTTCCCCGCTGTTTCTTCGTTCGCTGCAGTCGGATTGTGAAATGTCAGTAGCTCTTGTATGCCTCTTAAATCGGTTTTGTTCATGTTTTTAAGATGACAGAAGTTATTAATTTCGAGACAGTCTTCGATTAGTTGTCTCGAAATAAACAAAAGATAAGTCGTATTCAAACATTTATTAATCTTTTTCAAAGGAGTTATAGTGGCTGTCCTTTGAAATGCGATGACAATGATCAAGACTAAGTAGGTACATAATAATATAGGTAATAATTTATGTTCGCGTATTATCGAAATGACCGAAAAGACGTAAGTAATATATTTATGTTCAGCAGTAGACGTCTTCCTTCTGCAGATGATGCCTTTGGTGAGCGAGGCATGCCTATGCAAATGCATGCTTCTTTCTCTATAGTAAAATCAATACGCTTTGAATAATGCTATGAAGTATGAACGCTTGAGTGACAGTCTCAGTAAGTACGTGCAAGAATCCACAGCACTATTCAATGGTCACGATTAGAATACGGCACGCGATGCTTCCATTTGCTTAGGCTTGCATTTATTTGTTTTTTTCTTGTATTTTTTGAAGCAAAGCAACATGTTTTTTTATAGATTTTTCATTCACGTTCATTGCTAATACAGACACAGACTGAGTCAAATATTCATAACCCGTCGAATCAACCAATTTTGTTTCAATATGACCGATATAAAATATATAATAATATAGGTACAGTAGATAACAGGATTTTAATAAATTTAATCGTTGATAATAATACCGGATTATATTCCTTAATTAATTGACAATGATAGAATAGCTGATATAGATGTTTCCGACGTCACAGCGGGTGCATGTCATGCAAGTTTATCGTTTGATGACCCTATGCACAGGGGCGGACTAGGGAAGAATTATACATAAAACATTTAAAATGTTAGTATGTGGTGTCTCATAGAGTGAGTACTTATGAGTGTGTATATTAAATAAATAAAAACAATTTTATATTATTTACAACGTAACGGAATAAACAGATGAAATAAATACTATTAAATTATTATTATTGTTTACGATACTTTGAAACTGATTTTTTAAGAGTTATTTTATAAATAGATTTTTAATACTTGTGGCAATAACGTCGTAAAGACCTAAATGCGTCTTTGCGTTTCAAATGAGCTGCCATTTACACATAATAATTACCTATGTGCTTGTATTTCGATATAACGTATTATGTACATACGATACAAGTCCTATTATGCAAGAAAATAACAAAAGAGAGCGAAGGACTTTGCCCACTAAGGAAGGACTTTGCGGCAGCGCAGGATATGAGGTAGGTACTTACTATATTACCATTACTATACCTATATATAGTGAGGTACTTACCTACCTAATATAAAAAAAAGTTTGACTACCGTTGCTCATTGTTCTAAAGGCAAGCACTCCTAAAACATAAAAATATATAAGTAGCTATTGATATATGTAATAACTAGTAATATTACAATTATAAATATAAAAAAATATATATCGTATAAATAAGTATATACGGCGTACTCAGTTTTTCAAGCAAAATCATAGTTTTTGCCAATTTTTGACGCTCCCTGCCCCACTGTGCAACATAATTATAGACAACAAAATGAAATGCCAATATCATGTTGTTAAGTGTATATGATTTGATAGAGCCATTGTTTGTAAAAAATTCAACATTTTTTTTAAATGCTGGCGGATCACACTTGTATATAGGTATTTATTTTGGTACATTGCATGTTTAAATCTTTTGAAAATTTAGTGGCAGGCAGTTCAGAAACCTTTTAAAAATAAAAGTTACAATGGGCTCCGAAAGTCGCCCGTGGCATTTACTCAGTGAAAATAATGTTTGAATGCGGATATGCAATAAACATCGAAAAGGTATAAACATACTTACAGATAAAACTATACTTTCATTTCGTACATATAAAATTAATTGCTTCAGTCTGTTTGTAGAATATTACATTTTTACTAGATGTAAAGTAATTATACATATTATTATACTATAGATAGTAGAGGAAAATAATTGGAAAAAAAGATTTTCAAACAAATCTTTTTTCGGTGTGTTTATTCAGTTTTAATCCTATCACGTTAGTTTATTTTCCGGTTTCTTACGAAATATACCACAATATAAAAATATAAAACCACTAGCTGCGCCCCGCGGTTTCACCCGCGTTTGGATAATATACGATATATCTTTATGAATTGTAGCCTATGTGTTATTCTGATGTATAAGCTATATTATTGTGAAGTTTCATCAAAATCAATTCAGTAGTTTTTGCGTGAAAGAGTAACAAACATCCATCCATACAGACAAACTTTCGCGTTTATAATATTACTAGCTGCGCCCCGCGGTTTCACCCGCATTTCACATTATAAAACCTATAGGGCGGTGGATGTTAGATACGACTTGTAACATTGTGTCAGAGAAAATACAGAGGTTAGGTAGTTTTTCACAGTTATTATCGCACTGATTGACAAATATACAGTAATGATGATGGTGATGATGATGATGATTTGTAGCCTATATTGTGTCTCTAAACTATCTGCATAATACATTTTATGCGAATTAAGGTACTATTTCACAGT
Organism: Hylaea fasciaria; assembly: GCA_905147375.1. NCBI lineage: Eukaryota > Metazoa > Arthropoda > Insecta > Lepidoptera > Geometridae > Hylaea > Hylaea fasciaria. Next base: position 1,941,574 of record LR990194.1, read on the forward strand.
TTTTAGGCCAGTGTGTATGTGTACGTTGGGGTACTTGGGGTATAAGCTATAAAAATAGCAAATTTCACGCCAATGGGGTAGTTTGTCAGTTTTTATTGCACTGATGCAAAACGGTGGTGATAATGATGATGAATTAAAGCCTAATTCGTAAGTTGCGGGATAACCTATCTACATACGAAATTTTACGCACATTGGGTAGTTTTTCACAGTTTTTATCGCATTGATAGAAAACGGCGATGATTATGATGATGACTTAACAATATGTTCGTAGCCTATGTCCTAAGTTAGAAGATAACCTATCTGCGAACCAAATTCTCTCTCCCCCCACTCTCCCCTCTTCCCCTCTCCCCTATTTCCCCCCACTCTCCCCTCTTCCTCTACTCCCCTATTTTCCCACACTCTCCCCTACTTCTACCCCCACTCTCCCCCTCTTTTTCCCCCACTCTCCACTCTTTCTCTCCCCCCCACACTACCCTCTTTCTCTCCCCCTCTCCCTCTTTCTCCCCCCCCCACACTACCCTCTTTCTCGCCCCACTGTCCCCTCTGTCTCCCCCCGCTCTCCCCTCTCTTTCGCCCACTCTACCCTCTTTCTCATCCCATTCTCCCCTGTTTCTCCCCCCACTCTACCCTCTTTCTCCCCCCACTCTCCTTTATTTCTCCCTCCACTATCCCCTCTTTATCCCCCACTTTCCTCTCTTTCTCCCCACTCTCCCCTCTTTCTCAACCCACTCTCCCCTCTTTCTCCCTCCACTCACCCCTCTTTGTCCCCCACTCTCCCCTCTTTCTCCCTGCTCTCCCCTCTCTTTCTCCCCACTCTCCCCTCTTTCTCCCCCACTCTCCCCTCTTTCTCACCCCACTCTCCTCTCTTTCTCTTCCCACTCTCCCCTCTTTATCCCCCACTCTCCCCTCTTTCTTCCTGCTCTCCCCGTCTCTCTCCCTACTCTACCTTCATCTCCCCCCACTCTACCATCTACTCCCCCCCACTCTCCCCTTTCCCCCCACTCTCCCCCTTTCTCCTTCTCCCCTCCCCGCACTCTCCCCCCTTTCCTCCCATCGCACTCTCCCTCTCTATAACGATCCGTTCAGCCGTTTATTGTGGTCCGTTGGGGGTGCATCTAAAGAATACCTAATAATTTCAACCCCCTTGCTTTTCCCCCTTTAGGGATGATTTTGCAAAAAAGCTGAAACCCGTATTTATTTATTTATTACCAAAAGCCTAAATAAGAATTTTCAGATCCCTAACTTGAAGAATTATGCATTCCCCATACAAACTTTCAACCCCTATTTCATCCCCTTCGAGATTATTTTTTGAGACAAAAGATAGCCTATGTCCGTCTCATAGGTCCAATCTACCCCTATACCAAATTTCATCGAAATCGGTCCAGCCGTTTGAGCGTGAAGAGGTAACAAACATACACACATACACACACACTCACAAACTTTCGGCTTTATAATATTAGTAAGATATAAGTAGGATTTTAAACTACACTTTCAATTGGTAAACTAAACTTATAAAAAGAGACTACCAGTTCACGCCGAGTGGATCCATAACTACAAAATGAAATCACCAAAGCGTCGACGCATGACGATTGCGGTTGCGATAAAACAACGCATTGTGCTTTACCGCAATAAAATGCAATGTAAAGTGCTTTGTGCGATATTTGCAACTTGTTGCTGAGGTAGCAGAGCGAGACTGATCACTTATTACATGTGAATGACCTTTTGACGTTAATGGACAAGTCCACGTGGCTAGTGAAGCTTGTGTCAATATTTTGACAGTTGACACTAAAATAAACTAAATAAAACAGAAGCACTACATTATGACAGCCCTGAATTTATTGCCTTCGAAATTAATGTCTAGGAAATTGTTTATTTATTTGGTAAGTACTAACTAAATTTCAGTATTTATCGATTAGGAGATCTTTCAAATTCCCCATGGCTGTTATGAAATCTTATTTCTTTAAATGAGTAATTCTTGTCCAATTCTATATTATATATATATATATATAATATATAAGTATATAAATAATTGGAATCTCGGAATAGGCTCCAACGATTTTCATGAAATTCAGTATATAGGGGGTTTCGGGGGCGATAAATCGATCTAGCTAGGAATCATTTTTACAAAATGTCATTTTATCCGTGTTTTTTATGATTTTTTTCTATAAATAACTAGTTCATATTATTATTCATATTATATCAGAAAAATATTATTCATATTTCATCATTTTATTAGTAATTCGCACTTAAATATAATTTCCAAAAAAAACAATTTATAAAAAAGAAAAAATACTGAGCAAAGCTCGGTCATCCAGATATTGTAAAATTAAACATCACAAATTAGAGCCTGAATTCTGAAGTCAATTGGCAACACACTACCGAAATTCAGTGGCCAAAAAATACGGTAAACTCTCAGATTAATCGTCTAATACTACGTCTATGCCGTAACTCTACAATTTTTTGATATAATACAACAATTTGTAATGCATTTTGTAATTTTGTAATGGTTACGACCCTAGAAGTAAAATGTATTTTTAGCGAAGGTTTTATCGATTCGGCCTTTAACACAGCGGGAATATTCTATTTTCAATTTTAATAATTAAAAGGGCCGCACCTTCAAGGTGCGTGAGAACTGATACGATATTAATTAAGTATTCACGGAACATGCTACCGACTTGTAGGACAAATAAGGGCGCGTATTTCGCCTTGCATGTGTTATTGCTTTCACAAGTTCGGTTTGGTAGTTCCTAGGTACTATCGGAGACGATCGTTGAATTCAATTCATAATCAATAATAATGGAGAAATTAATAATAATCAAATTCACAACCGAAAAAATCATTTTTTAATGTCTATTGTTATATTTTTTTTATTTAGACAGCAATTTTAACGTAAAGCAGGTCATTGATATATTATTATACTACTTTGGAGACTAATAAGTGTAAATAAACTTCTGATATTTAGTAAATTTTTTTTTTAGCATTCACCAATGTTTGTGGTTTTATATTATGTTTTATTGTTGTTTTACTTATGATTATCCTTACTAAACATTGTTTCTTTCTGATATTGTATTGAACTAAAATTTAATAAATTTTGTGTTCGACATTACTTGCATTGTGTTGTGTATCAATGTGATATTTTTGAAGGCTAAACGTGATTGATTTATTAAAGTTTACATTTTAAAGGCCATTGTCTGCAATGTTGTTATAAACAATTGTGTAATTTATTACACAGATTATTATGATATTCAATAATATGTATATTATGGGAATATTATCAAATTCATTCTTGAAAATAATGTTGCTACCCGGAAATACAAAGAAATGCCCACAAAAACATCGGCTCAAATGACTCAAATTGATCAAGCGCGCGCCAGGAAATGCCTGAAGAAAAAAAAGCAATGTGCACTGTGCAGGGAGTGAAACCACAGAATACTAATATGTAGTACAATAGCAGGTGCAACCTGTCTGTCCGTCTGTCTGGAACCAGAGACAACGCGTCTCACGCCATCACCAAAGAACCTGCTCACATTTTTGATACTCACATTTACACAAAAGCAAGCACCTGTGATTGTGTTCTTGGGGACGAATCGAGTATGAAATACTGATTGGTTCTCACGTAATTACAGACTGTTTTAGAGTTCTGTGTGCCTAGTGTCAGTTTTACCAATTTCTGTGCGAGCTCGATCCGTTAGCGTAAACTTGAAATTGTATGGAATAAGAGACTGACTGACACTAGATGACGCCGCTCTTGTTCCATACAATTTCAAGTTTAGGTACGCTAACCAGATCGAGCACGTAAAGAAATTGGCAAAACTCACACTAGGCACACTGTATCCGATTCTTTTGTGAAAACTCTAAAATGGGTGACAACTTCGATGGAGCCTGAGTTGCTGTTGCTATATTTTTTTGCTGACCATCGGTGGTGGTTGAGATACCATTTTTATGTTTTCTATACTCACTATGAAATAAAATGTCTTTTGTCAACTGCTAAAAATACAGTAAAGGTAATATGTACCTAGTGATTTTTAACTTTGTAAATACATTAGTTCATAGTGAAATAGGTACTTGTCTATCTCTCTCTAAAACAAAAAACACCTTACCGCCCGATCCTAACATGTTTGAAAAAAAAATAACAGATATATTTTTAACTAATTTTATACAGAACCTTAAGTTATAATAAAGGCAGACCCGCATTTGCAATTTCATTAATTTACAACCTGAAGTAGATTTATGACTGAATTCATTTATTGGCGTTTTTCTGGAAGTAAGTATGAAGTACCGTTCCACGATGTTTTAATATCAAACGGGTTTCGTGTACAATTAAAGTGGTTTTGTGAGGATGCGTGTTGCGAATAATGATAGTGTCTTCATGTTTTTCAGATGTATAATAAATATCAATGTAATTTTTAAATTATATTGTGCAGCTGCTGACAATGAATATGGCTCAGTAAGTTTTTTTTGCACCGATAGTGCAAATGAGTTACAAGTCGCAGTTACAGAATTAAATGAAGCTCGCATTTAATTTGAATGCTATTAAAAACTTAATTATAGAACCTATTTAAAGGTCTCTGTATTTATTCGACATTCAAACTATTCAGCAGGTGTCTGACATGTTCAGCGGTAATTACAAAGGGACGCAGCACTGGCAACTGTTTGACGTTCCACGCATTTGTATAATGAACAAAAAGCCGACTAATCGGCAAGCTGGTGCGTAGCTCGTGCGCCCGCGCAGCTTTTTAAACGGTGCTATTTTAAGGCGCCTTCGATCATTTACTCAACGAATGAAGTCCTAAAAGACTAAATGATGATGATGTGGCTAAATGTTATTAAGAGGTAAATAGTTGAAACACTAAGAGTAGGTATTTTGTTAATTCATAAATAAGAAATCATAAATAAGACATGGGCAATTATTATTATATTTTATTAAGAACTGAACCACGTAATTATCTAAAAAGTATCTAATGAATAATAGTAGCAATAGCAATTTCGCATATTTTCATTTTAATAATACCTAATCTTTAAATTGTAAAATAAAATAGATATGAATGCACTACCTGAAACAAACGAAACCAATGTATTTTTCCACTAGAGAAAAATTCTGTAGTATATACGTTTTTGATCCTTCTAATCTTAGTAGAAATAATTTCCCTAAACACTATATTTAAGTCGGTGATTGTCAGAAATTTGAAAATAAAGTGAGATATTCCATCACTTAGGCCCCTTAACAAATGTGTAGTAGTGTGCGTGTGGATGGGGCGGCGTATTTTCAAATGGGCTTTTTCATAGTAGCCGTTCAAAATTGTCCCCCTGTCATCGTGATTGATTTGCGTGGGCAGGTGCGTAGCGGAACGACTTTAACTGATACCTTGCAACCTTTGAAACTATCATCTTTATTACCGGATGCATAAGGCTTAAAATATAAAATACTACAATGTATAAAATGAGTTTGTAGATGTGAAAGGTCTAAATTACAACCATGGGTGGTTATTAAGAAATGCTCTAGGTAATATCGTGATAAAATGCTTGAAAATGTATGTATTGCTTTAACTTGTATTGGTTAGGATGCTTTATGCAATCTGAACTTATCAAATTCTATTTTATTTTCATATGTTGTAAGTATATTTTATTATATATTATTTATTATTTTCATCTGATATTGTACCTGAATACAAACTAGTAAAGTTTGCTTTAGTACAAAGACACCTATTTTAAATGAGTAAGTACCTATATATGTATTAATTAAACTGCATAATTACAAGAACGATCAATTTTTAACAATCAATAATTTTAAAATATCCGTTTAGTACTAAACAGTGAAAATGAAGTCGTTCAAGTTTCGACCGAAATCATAACAGTGAAATTTAAATGCGTGCTCGTGCTTAAGTTGACACATTTTTGGTTTGTAAACACCCACGTCGCTAATGTATGCGCAGGGGCATAAGCGTGGACCTCGAAAGTAATAAATGCAGGTGAAGTTAAACCAACGACATTTCGAAAGCCACAACAATAGAATGCGTATTGTTTATGTGGAATGTATAGATATGCCAACTGTGTAAGTGATAGCTTTCACGTAAGTTTTAAAAAGGTACACTTTCTTTGAACTTTCTTTGAGTTGTAGCAAATGTCATAAATCTGCAAAAACTTGGCTGTTTTTATAAAGGCTTTTGTACTAAAGGCTGTACTAAAATATACAATTTTTTGATGGGATATACCTACTTACTTGCTGAGCATAAAATAAAATAGCTGATATGTTGATAGATAGATATGGTAAGTCACCCTAACGCAATATTTAAAATGGAGTTCCGTTTACACCGTTCGGTTGTGGATTGTGGAACCCTAAAGATTACTAATTACCCCTGTTCCAAGTAATCTATGCGATCTCCATCGTCATACTTGTCTGGGACCAAGTGTGTACACTTGACCTGGAACTGGTCGGCCCTTAAGCACGTACGCTTGCTTACCTACCGCTAGCGGTATATCTGTTGCTATAAACCCGGGGTAATTAGGGCCGATCCATAATGCCATCAGTAGAAAATCTTACGGCATCACCAAATAAGATTAAAACCAGAGTTGAACAGATGAGTCTGAATATTTTGTCTAGGAATCGACGGCTAACGCTCGCTTTTTCTAACTCAATAACAAATTCACAAGTAAAATAATTGGAAAAGCCGGGTTTGGGTAAGAAAACGCGAGTGAGAAACGTCGATTTTGTCGAACGAAATTTGAGAAACCTCTGTTTAACTCTGGTCTAAGCTTTTGTGATAAGACGGTTAAACTCTATTAGAAGGTATAGATGAAAACCAGTGAGTAGGTACACCTCCCCATGCCAAGAAGATTATTTTAGAAGAAGACGAGGAGGCATTTGCCTTATAGTTGGTCAATAAAGATAAAAAAGTATGTGTTTATATAAAAGTATGTAAGTAGCATTTGTATCAATTTACATAAATTTTTTTGGTACTTACCTTCTTATTCATTAAAATAGGTATTATTATTTTAAACACATCATTGAATAGTAAATTCTCTATGACCATACACATTCAATGTCAATGTTTAATAAAATCAAAATATTTTCATGTTATTATAATAATTGAGTAGGTACTTACTTATATATTATATTGACGCAGTAAACTACCGTTTGTAACTGCACTGTGGTCATAACGCACGCAGCGTGCATATTGTTCCTACCTTTTGTTGACAGATAATAACGGTGGGTGGAATTTGAAAATGTTTTGTCGGAGATTCATGCCGGTAGCCTCACTGTGCGTCGCGCACGTTTGGGCTTTGTTATTTTGCATGCGTGTGCGAGCTTAGATAAATATTATAATTGTAGAAATGTTGACTTTAGCTATATTTTTGATTAAAAAGATTGAAGTTATAATTATCTTAAATCAAATCAAACTTTATCTGCTAGATTATTTTCATACTCAATTACCAATTTGCGAATGATTATTGATAGTTGTACCTACTTAATTATGAAATTAATGGTATTATTTAACTTGAGCTACACTGAAAAGAATGTTTTGTCAGTAAGTATACGCACTTGAAGTTGAGTTAAAAACACTAGGTAAGTACAGTCGGCTACAATAGTACCTAAACGTAATCATAATAAATTTATTTATACATTTTATACACAAAATTTTACTTACTTAGGTACTTCTAAATTGGAATTTACTACCGATCTGTTCTTTACATTGCATTATATCCAGTCAGTAACCATATTGTAATCCGATACTAACATTTCCGATATCATAAAACAAACGTACCCAACGGCCGCAGAACAAGACATAAAAATAATATCGATTTTTATCACCGATTCGTGCTGATATTTAAGTATTCGTGATTTTCAAAGAAATCCAAGCTTCATCTTTCACGAGTTGCATTCACGTTTAAGCACAAATAAATAAAGAAAAAGCCAAGCCAAGTGCGAGTCTGTCTCGCGCAAAAAGGGTTCTGTACCATTATCTAGAAAAAAGGCAAAATACATCACGTTGGTTGTATGGGAGCCCCCTTAAATATTTGTTTTATTCCGGTTTTTAGTATTAAATATGTTGTTATAGCGACTACAGAAATAAATCATCAGCACTGTGAAAATTTCAACTGTCTCACTATCACGGTTCATGAGATACAGCCTGGTGACAGACGGACAGACAGACAGACGGACGGCTGAACAGCGAAGTCTTAGTAAAAGGTAAAAAAGAAGAAGAAGTGAAACGGGACCCCCGTTTCACTTCTTCTTCTTTTTTACCTTTTGGGTACGGAATCTTAAAAATCTGCTGAACCTAAATTCTGTTCGGAGATTTTATGTATTTTAAGGTTCTTTTTTCGAAACAGTTACGTCGGTTAAGTCTTTACTAATCGATTTTATGTTGGTAGAGTTTGAGAGGGATTGCGAGGCATCGAGTTTGGCAGGTGGCTTTAGACGGTGGTACCTTTGTATCATGGGTTTTATTCTGCCGGATAGTATTCTTATTTGCCACTCTAACACAAAAAAAATAGAGGTTAACCAAGGCGAATTTTTATTACCACACCTCTAAAAGAAAAAACCTTGTCATAATTAAATTTTAACTTCATGTGAACGTTTAGCAACCTTATTATGTAGCAACTAAACACTTTAATTGCACCCTTAATTATTGCGCATGTGTGGCCATGTGATGTTTTGTATTTTTTCGTATATTACGGCAACGAGACTTGCACGTCGTTGACCTTTTACTTATTTCTAGCAGAGCTTCGCCCAGCGGGTTCTTCTAAGATTCCTTTTATTTGATTCCTTTTATTTTAATTGGGGTAATTCAGTGCCTCATCCATCTACCTACATGAAAGTCCGTTCAGTCCTTATTGCGTGATTACGTAACAAACACCCTTAAGGCAGGATGTGTGGGATGCCCCCTACTTATCCCATTTAAAAATAGTTTGGACTAAGAGTCAGTTAAAACTATTTTAAACAGCAAATCAGTCAAAATATTATTAACCAATCATTGCATTTTAAAAATACAGTTTGATTGCATAGTTAAAAGTACTTTTGATTGGTTAGAGTTTTCACTGCAACATACATACAAATATATTATGTATTATTGTTTCAGTAATATACAAAACTTTTCATTAAAATTATTAATAGGTACTGCATACCATCAGCTTGCTACAAACTGCTGCTACAAAATCATTAAAAGTCCAAAATACAAGTTTAGCGCGGATTTCAATATTACTGCTTCTTAATGAGTACCTACTGATTAAATTTTTTACCAAACCAATACAGTTTCTCAAGAAAGCCGGTAATAAAACGATAACGAGTTTGGGGTGTTTTTATTAATAAGGTGTTATTGGAGATTTTGCAATGTGTTTCGAAGGAATTATGTTATGTTCTACCAGATAACGAGATGTGCGGAGACTTAAAAAAATATATAATAATAATTTTTACTGTTTTTTTTGTCGACAGTACACGTAATTTGAGAACGCCTACAATATACATACCTACCTACTTTTGTAAAATGCATTTCATACGTAGCTACAAAAATTACATCGTCACTATAATCGCTCATCTTCGGCATCATCGTTACTGCTGTTATAAACTCGTGCCAAATGATCGTGTAACATAAACAGTTTTTAAAGCCAATTCTACATAGATTGATGAGCAAATAAACAACCGAATGCAAGCGAATGCACCCGATAAAGTCCCAAGTGGAGTGACGTCCTTACCGGCGCCAGCGCACGAGCAGCCGTCACAGAGTAACGTCGCATTCTTGTAGAGGTGACATAATTATGCAGAAGCAATTTTGACCCGAATGCACTGAAGGAGGTTTATATTAATGTAATTGCTTATACAGGCTGTATAAAATAGTTTATGGGTTGTACTGTATTTTATAGTAAGTAACCAATATTTTATAAGCTTTGTTGCTTTGATTCTCTAGTAAAAAAATACATGTGAACGTAACGCTCTGTCTTTTTGCTTGTTATGAAAGTAGGTTAGAATTTTTCTCAGATTGTTGTCCTTGGATGCACCGTAGGTACGTGTTTATTTTAAGAATTTGTATATCTTCACACCGCGGCTCTTGCACGTTCCAAATGGTCCAATGGATTGCAACACTTGTTTAATTATAACTTTAAATTAGAGAGTTCAAGGTATAAACAGACCAACTACGTGACTGTGATGGCAATTTACAGACGCCATAAAACAAATCAACGAAGTTAAATAAATATATTTGTGAAATATATCGTCAATTTAACTCCCAAACGTTACAATGTAGGTACGGTACATATCAAACGTCTAGCTACAATTTTTAACATATTTGCAATGTACCAAACGTTTAGCTAAAAATTTTCAACATATTTGCAACATTATAAGATTTACGGCGGTGTTTGAGCAACCACTCGTGTTATCTCAAACCTCAAGCCGATAAATAATGTGACAGGCCCTAATGGCCGCCTTATCACCCTCTTAAGGGTTAAGAGTAAAGATATTGCAAATGCGAGAATAAATAGCACGTGCCTTACGTCACAAATTTTTTCAGCTGAACTCTTGCTAACTTGGTGCTTTTTTGTTTAAGTTTCTTTATGTAAAAACTTGTAATTTGTTAAATCACTAATATTTCTTATGTATTCTTCGCGTCATGTAAATAGGCAGTTAGACAAAATAAAGTGAAAACTTACAAATTAAATTAATGCCATAAGAAAGTATCGAATGACAAAGAAAAAGGAAGACGATTTAAATAATGAATAGTAATAACACACCTCTCTGGTTAGTACGAGACTGACTTCCCGCAAAAACAAAATACTTACTGAAAGTACCTATATAAAACATTCTTACTCTATTAACTAGCTAAAAACGGGTCTAACTCGCGCACAAACAAATATCAAAATATATAATTTTGACATACCTCGACGTTTCGGCCGAGTTACATCGGCCGTGGTCACGAGAAGACCACGTGATATTTGTTTGTGCGCGAATTAGACCCGTTTTTAGCTAGTTAATATGTTTCCTGTTCGAGAAAGTTTAAGAACTTCCATTCTTACTTTTTTAGCATATTTCATTATACCGTGCAAACATCAAATCTATAGTTAAACGAAGCTACATAAACAGCCAATAGACAAACCCACTTATCAATTCACTCCACTTGCTCTTTACAGACAAACCTACACTCAATACAGAGCAACGTACACTGTACAGTGCTAAAAGCAATTGCACCATCTAACTCTTAAACTACGTTTAGATACACATAAACTCTTCCAAACTCCACCTGTAGATAGTATAAATAAGCAGTAAGCTCACTTACGCCGTTTATAACTAACATATGCACTACCGCATGTAGACGCACGGTTACATCACAGGGCAACTTGAAATTAAATAAGATGTAGAAGGGTTTCAAATCTTTTGTTTTGCCTACTTTTAGGAAGCCTCACTGAGGGTATGGGATGTCTTTTAATACTTTTTTTGTAATGTAAACTATTGATATTAGATATAACCCTTGTATAAATATTATATAATTATTAAATTATAATTATTTAACAAAATATAGTAATGCAGTAGATGCGGATGGGACATTCGCCCTTATAAAACATACTATAAATAAACATAATACTTAATATAACTTATCGTAAAGTAAGTAAGTGCCTACCTACTTGATATTTTAGTAAAATTATTAAACATCTTTTAGTTATTTTTGTTGGTAAGCTATTTTACTGGCTGGTTATGAATTCCAACAAGCAAAATTATTATAACCTTAAAAGCTGTGTGATAATTCATATTTTTGTAATTATACCTTTTATGGTCTCTTGTCGTCCCTTTTGAACAAAAGGTAGTTTCAAAAAGCCTGTCCTTTAACAACCCTAAGGCAATTCTTTTACAATAGGTAATGTCTTATAATTTACATTTTTAATGCTCAATGCTCATGTTTCTGTTAAAACCCTCCTCAAAGATAAAAGTCGTTTTAAATATAATAATTTGTTGAAATACGTATCAGTTTTACTATGAAGAAAATTAAGCTCCATTTATTATTAGTGCCTATATTAATTAGGTACTTATTAGTAGATTATTCTTGAAACAAAAAAATGATTAACTACAAATCAATTATAACGAATATTATCTATCCATGAAATGTAAATTTTAACTAGTTAATTGTATTACATGTGTCGTGCCCTACTGTCAAATAAATCAAGATAATACTAATTTACTACATTCGCTACTTGTGTGTGGAGGTAATAGACAGCTTAATTTCGCTCTTGCCTAATAAAATAGTAAAATAGTGTTAAAAGTTATTATGTATAAGTTCTGATTGCTAATAATTTATTAACTCGGTAAAATCTATTCACTAGTGATATTGGATAATTGGATATTCACTCGATTAAACAAATATCATCCAAAACGTGTGTGATTCGTGGGGTGTTTTGCAATCGTAACCGTGCTCTGTGTCGACTCTGTGCTAGCGGGAAACGCATCGGTGCCTGTGTCGTCCGTTCGAACGTGCGCGGCACGACTAGTGCTACGTATTCTGTGACACTAGTTAGCTTCGCTAGAAGATACTCAACGTCAGCTTGCGTTTCGCCTCTGCTCATAGCATTGTCCCCGGTTGATTTTATAATAAAATATTGTTATAAATAATACAATATGAACTGTCACGGATGTAAATCTGTTATCAAAAATAACAATTTTAAATGCAATGCCTGCTCATCGGTATACTGTTGTGAATGCTTGAATCTAACGAAGGAAGCCTTCAGGGCACTCACAAGTGATAAAAAAAAATCTCTATCTTGTCCTTATTGTCAGAACGTTACCCGACGTATAAATAAAAACAATGACGACACTCCCTGTCGTCAGCGCCGCCAGGTGCAATCGTTGGACGAGACTAAGAACGTCTCAGTTGGTGATTTGACTCTTGATACCAGCTCAGGCCCTAATGAGAGTAGTACTTCTCCCGCCCCTAACTTAATGGATGGGCCAGTTTCGATGGAGAGTATCAGCAAGCTCTTTGACTTAAAGTTAGCGCCGGACTCCCCTATTATGTACAACTTAAGGTCAGCACTCAATAAAGATATTGAAAAAATGGTTGCCGTTCACGTCAGTCGTGCAGTTGAAAATCTAAAGGGTGAATTTTCTTCAACAACTGATTACTTATCAGCTGAACAAAAGGACCTTAAATCGGAAATAAGAGAAAAGGACACTGAAATTAAAGAATTAAAATCCGTTATTTCACAAACACAAGGTTTCCTAACTAAGCTGCAAACTATAATTTCAACTGTTGAGAAAATCTCACGGGATCTAAATCTCGAGATTCATGAGGTTCCTGAGTCCAAAACGGAAGATTTAATGGCATTATTTAAGAAACTTTGTGACTGTATACATGTTTCAATCCCTGAGGGGGATGTAAGAGCTTGTCGCCGCATCGCTAAAATGGATGCATCTTCAAAGAGACCGAGGAACATCCTCGTCACTCTTTCATCGCAGCGGCTCCGTGATCTCGTTTTGTCGTCGGTGACGCGTTTTAATAAAGCCCACCCGAAGGATAGGCTGGCATCAACTCACATTGGCTTTACTGGTGAGACCCGCAGAATTTATTTGGCTGAACATTTATCCCCTGAGGCAAAAGAAGTGCATGGTGCTACAAGGAAGTTTTGTAAAGACAATAATTTCAAGTTTGTTTGGGTGCGTTTTGGCCAAATATATATCCGCAAAGATGAGCAAAGTCCCGCCATACTCGTTAAAAGCATTGATTTTCTGAGTAAACTTGTGTAGACTAGATTCTCTTGTTCTTGTTAAACACTGTTTAGTTATTGTGTTTTTATTCATATTGCATAATGTTTAGTGTGTATTATCAAAATGTTAATAGAATCCGCTCCAAACTATCACAATTTTATCTAAATTTGTTAAACTCTGATTACGATGTTGTATGCTTGACGGAGACTAATTTGAATAACAGCGTATATGATGGAGAAATTGTAGACTCTCGCTATAATATTTTTAGGCGTGATCGTAGAGAAACTATTTCGACTAAAGTAGAAGGCGGCGGTGTTCTCATTGCTGTTAAAAAATCTTTTCAAGTTATCCGTCAGGTATCTTGGGATAGCGGTGTAGAGGATATCTGGGTCACTATACTGCCGGAGGCTCGCAACACTCCTAATTTTAGTATCTGTCTCTGTTACCTTCCTCCGGATCTAAGTTATGCAAGGCTAGATGAATTCTACTCTAATTGCCAAAGAGTATTATTGAATAACTGCCCTGATGATAATTGTCTTGTGGTCGGAGATTTTAATATCCCTGAGTTGGTGTCTGCTTCCTCTTGTACTGCTGAGCCATCACAAACTTTACACAATAAAAAACTCACACTATTAAATGAACTAACTTCACTTTGTCATTTATATCAGCATAATAGTATTGCAAATGTAAACGGACGCGTTCTTGATTTGGTACTTTCGACAATTGAGTCCGTAAGGGTTACTGAGGCTGACCCGCTGAGTCTGAGAGATAGCCACCATCCTGCTGTCCACTTTGATTTTCCTTCGGTAGGATATACATTGAAAAGTATGACTAAATTATATAATAAGCGACTGAATTTTTCAAGGTGTAGTATTACTGACGTAAGGCACGAGTTAAGTGCAATAGATTGGAGTGACACCTTATCGAGTTGCGACGTAGATAATTGTACTGAAGTTTTTTATGAAAAGGTTTTTGAGATTATCAACAATTATACACCACTTTTGACGCCTAAGCCCCAAAAATATCCAATCTGGTACAGTAAACCCTTAATTAGGTGCAATCAAGAAAAAAACAAGTATCATAAACTATATAAAAAATTTAATAACCCCAGAGATTATGATTCATTTTCATTACTACGTTATAGATTTAAGATGTTGGCCGATCAATGTTACAAAAAATATATTTCATCAGTGGAAGACGCAATAACCAATAACATTAAACAGTTTTGGAGATTTGTGAATAATAGGAAAGGCCATGTAACCGTCCCACAAGTTATGAACTATGGCAACTCTTCTTCATCATGTGGGCAAGGCATTTGTGAGATGTTTTCAACTTATTTTGGATCTGTTTTTGAAAGAGATGCACATAGTTGCATTCCTTCTTCAATCCACGCTCATAGTGTAGCAATTAAAAGTAGAGGTACAAATTCATTGTCTTCTATTTTTATTACTGAAGGAGACATTATTAGTAAAATAAAACAACTTGACAATAATAAAGGCGCTGGACCAGACCAACTGCCTTCTTCATTTATCAAATTATGTGGAAAAGAGCTAAGCGTGCCATTAGCCATCATATTTAATAAATCACTCATTAGCGGAGTCTTTCCAAGGAAATGGAAAACAGCGCATATAATCCCCATTTTCAAAAACGGAGATAAATCTAACTGTGGAAACTATAGGCCGATTAGTATTTTATCATGTTTTGCGAAATTATTTGAATCTTTAGTTTACACTCACTTATACCACCATATTAGGCCTCTCCTCTCTGATAAACAGCATGGTTTTGTTAAAGGCAGGTCAACCGTCACTAACCTTTTGGAATACAAGAACTACCTCTGTAAAAGCTTTGCAGTGGGGGGTCAGGTTGACTCTATTTATACAGATTTCTCTAAGGCTTTTGATAAGGTCAATCACAGATTACTTTGTTCTAAGCTCGCCTCCTATGGCATTCAAGGAAGTTTGTTCCGTTGGTTAACTTCTTACCTCAGTAACAGGTCTCAACTGGTCGCTCTGAAGGGGTATCTTTCGTCTCCAGCGCATGTGACCTCTGGAGTACCCCAAGGGTCTCACTTGGGGCCTCTCCTGTTTCTCGTTTTCATTGACGATCTTATAGAGCAGCTTTCATGCGAATGTTTATTATACGCTGATGATATGAAAATTTTCAGAACTATCTCTGGCCAACACGACTGCAATCTCTTACAAATAGATTTGAATGTTGTGTCGGACTGGTGTAGGTCAAACCAGATGAACCTCAACATAAATAAATGTTTTGTTATTACGTTCACTAACAGGCATCGTAAGATCGTTAATGATTATTCAATTAATGGTTTGGTCCTTCCGAGGTCTAATGTTGCTGAGGATTTGGGTATTCTTTTTGACGATAAACTCTCATTCCGAGCGCACTATAAGCACATGACCACGAAAGCCAATCAACTCCTTGGTTTTGTTTTCAGAACCACTAAAGGCTTCAAAAATCCCCGTTCCCTACTTTATCTGTTCTTCACTCTTGTCCGGAGCACCTTGGAATACGGCAGCCCTATTTGGTCTCCACATTACCGGGTGCATACTGATGAGATAGAGAGGGTGCAGAGAAAATGTTTGCGAATGTTATGCTATCGTCAACAAGTGGGGCGTTCAAACCTTAACTATGAAGCGAGGTTGATCAGATTTCATGTACAAAAGCTGGAGACGCGTCGTATGTATTTTGACTTCATTTTTCTGTATAAAATAATTCATTCCATCGTAGACACACCCGAGTTGCTTTCTCAAATAAACTTAAATATTAAATATAGCACACGTAGGTCCAACCAAACAAATCTATTCGCTTTACTGACTTATAAAAATAATATATCTTTCTACAACCCCCTAGTACGGATGGCTCGTCAGTATAATGAGGTGGCTAAGGAGGTCTTGGAATTTGACATTTTTACCCCTAAGCTTAGTTCTTTCATTAACTTAGTGAAGGATGTCCTCTATCACAAACCAAACAAGCCGGATGTAACTTCTGTGTTGCATCTGCCTATTACCTGCTAGCAAAATTATTGGGCAATTTATTTCTGCATGCTTACATATGCCGCAAAACTCGTGTTTGCGGCTGTGGAACTTTTCTATTTATAAGTCTATCTCATTTTGTTTTTATGTGTACACAATCTATTGGTTTGCAATCCAGTTCTAAATAATCCTCATTTTTAAGTTCTACCTCTGCATATGATTGTATACTGTCTTGTGTATAATACAATAAATAAATAAATAAATTTATATCATACACCAAACTCTTATTCTAAGCCTCGATAAAAATCTGACATTAAAATCCCGATCTAGCCGAGAACTTTCGCATGCTCTCTCGCGGACACAACAATGGGCATCTCTTGAAATTGAGATACAAACACAATAGGCGGATAAAGATAACAAAAAACAAGACCACGCTCCGTGTCAGAATGTCATCCGATCAACGATTTAATTTGACGGTTGTTTTATCGGGCTGTAGATCGCCATATTGGCATTGCCGCGTGCGCGAGCGCAGCCTTTTACGGCAGGTTGCGTGAACTGTGGTATTGCGAGACTTGTAGGTCACGGGCCGAGTGACGCCTCTGATCGCATCGGCGCTCTTTGCCTTCCGCGTTTTCATTCGGGGCGTGAGAATTATTTATTGCCTTGTCACTTTTTAGGGTTCCATACCCAAAATGTAAAACGGGTCTCTATTACTGAGGCTCCGTGGTCCGTCCGTCCGTTTGTCTGTCTATCACCAGTAGGGCGAGCAGGGGGCTTACTATGACGTCTTATTGCGATCCAATTGACGACCTAAACAGAATCGTTTTACCTACTTATTCGTACCATGACGTTTTGTTGTGACATCTTGACGCTCAGGGTTGATTTTAAATCTAAAAGGATTGACGCTACCTAAATGATGTCGCATGCCATGTATTGGGTACTGTTATTTAAAGTGAAACAATTCTGTTTAGGTCGTCAATTGGATAGCAATAAGACGTCATGGTAAGCCCCCGGAACCTCTATTGAGAAAGTATTCGATACGTTAACTGTCAAATTTGTTTTTAGATTTGATCAGCGCCTTGCAATATCGACAAGATACGTACGCGAACGGTAAGCTTTATCGATACGTTAACGATACAAACCGTTAAAACTTTCATGGTTAACCTATTGTAGGAGTACTGATCAAATCTAAAACATATTTGACAGTACAGGCTATATCTAATGAATCGTGATAGTTAGACAGTTGAAATAGTCACAGATGATGCATTTTTATTGTCGCTATAACAACAAATACTAAAAAAACAATATTAGGTATAATACTTAAAGGGGCTCTCATGCAACAAAAGTGACCTTTTTGATGTTTTTATAGTACGGAACCCTTCGTGCGCGAGTCCAACTCGCACTTGGCTGCTTTTTTGTTTATTGCTCTTTTAATAGGTCGGAGCGGTGAATAGTACATTCTTCGGTAATTCGATTCGTGCGTCGTATCTCAATTGTTAATCTTTGGCACGTTTAGCAAATAAAATGATATTGTTGAGTGGTTTGTTTGACATAATCGAGTTGATAGGTCAAGGTGTAGCAGTTATACTCGTAGATGTAAACAATTATGTTTAGATTGATTGTTTTTTAGCTGTTTTGTTTATAGCAATAATGCATAATAGGTTAGGCAGGTACTTACTGGAATTAATTTTAAAATATTCGGATTGTATCTTCTTTTATGATTTTGAATGTAGGTAAATAAAAAACTTACATTATTACTGTAATAATAATATACTGTAATAAGTTTGTAAAATTAAAACTCACATAATACACCTATCAAAGTTCTATATAGGTATCTTAGTAAATGCAATAGTTTCATTTCTTTTAATCAAAAAAGATGAAGCGTGTGAATCTTCTGCATCAGCAAATTAAAAAAAAACTAGATAAGTTTCATCATCATTATGCCAAAATTCAAATATCTAGATCTATGTTAGTTCGTTTGTATGGATTTAGAAAAACAACAGCTGTGTACGGTCACAACTGCAGTGATCTTATTCATTGAGGAACGTAACACTAAAAATCAATAAACAGATTTATTCTCATTAAAGGTTCAGTTCCAATTCTTTTTCTACATCTTGAAAAGTCAGCATTCAAACGCTGCAGCTGAAGCTTTTAAAACAAGATTATAAAGAACCTGAATCTTATCGCGAAGCTCTAGAAAGCAATGATATAGACCTAGGTTGGAAAACTAACTAAAGCTCTTGGTCTTCGTTCCTAAAGAAGAGTGGATGTTAGGTATCTAGACTATGGTCGGTTACCAAGGCAACCCTTTTTATTATAATCAATCCATATAAAATTGACTGTAAAACATTTATTCAAATATCTTTCACTTTAACAATACATACAACACAAATTGATCTATCCATATACATTCAATCAATCTTCGACCGTACTGAGACTTAATAGACTTCAATGAACATACTATGGTACCACTTTGCCACTACATACGTTTATTCTAATTCTGGATCACTGATTCATATCGTTCATTATATTTTTATCTCCGATGCAAATAGCAATTGCTGAGAACACCTTGTTTGAGTGCAATGAGTGCATTGAACTGGGTCTGATTACTCGAAGACTACAAGTTGACTATATTAGTTGAGTTGTAAAATTGTTAATGTTTCCTTTTGTAAATAAATAATAAAAATTACAATTACTAAGTACAGTTGACATAAAGCGTAGTGTTATGAAGCCAGTCAAAAAACGTAGATCATCCTATGATTGTTATGATAATCAGGTATCTTTGGTGACTTATTAAAGACTATCGAGCTCGGTTATTTATAAAAAAGTAGAAAGTTCACAATCATTATGACCCGCAAATTTTTTTTTATACTTTTAGAAAGGTTAACATAACTTATGAACTAGATATTTGAGGGATTGCAAAAATGATTATAGATGTAAAAAAATATAGTGTACCTATGTGAGCTCGTTTGATAACAAACATAGATATTATTATCGTGTGAGCTAAACTCAAGCCTTGTAAAGCCCAAGCCTAAGACTTGTAATTTTGAAGAACCCGCCTTCAACTCTCAGGTAATTGAAGGCGGGTTCTACTAAAATTACAAGTAATTAGTTCGTAGTCCCGAGTAAAACAGCAGGTTAAGCTTAAACGCTCGTTGCATGGAGATAGCTGTTAAGTACAGCTCTACAATTGTAGTGAGCAGCAGTTAAACAGATTGAGGTTAATCTTATGGCTAGTGTTATTTTAATAGCAACTCAGTGGTTCAGTGAAATTGACATTGGATGAGAGAGTGGCGATCTGATGTCAGTGTTAATCAGACCAGCGAACTTTTGTCAGCAATCGATCGCTTACATCCGAGACTGTAGTTCAGTGTGGCTGCTGAAATATGGAAGCGCTAGATATACAGATAGAGAGTAAAATGATAATATTGATGATGCAGCTAAAAAAAGAGACTATTTAGAAGAAACCAAACTTACTATAATATGCGAAACGCTTCTGCCCAATTTGTTCGTGTAGCTATAAAATGTGTTCCTAATAAATAAAGCTTTCTTATTGTTACCTCCCACTCAGTGACTGTCCATAGAGTTACTTCTGTTACCCGATGGGTTAGGAGCAAAGGATCTCAATTAAATACACTATTGATTATTGTAATATCCTTTTGAGATGTTTCACTAATGTTTGAATCATAGATTAGCACTATGTAGGTGCACTTTATATCTAGCTACACAGTAAAATCCAAGTTGGCAACGAATTGTTAGTGCAAATGTCCAATGTTATTATGACTGATTATTATTCATCGTGCAGCGCGTCTTTTTATTCGCGAATCACATACCATTTGTAATCAAATCAAAACAATCAGACATTCGCTTTGCATTGAAAGTGTTTTGTCTAAATTGCCACCAATTTTCCGAATGGGAGAAAGTGTGTAGCCTTATCATAACTGCCGGCAGTAAGGAAAGTGATTCTTTGGAAACACAGGTAAAAGGTTAAGTTGAGAATACATCATAATATTTCGATCATTCTTTACTTTCACTGATTTTATCGAAGAAGTTGCAGCGCCGCTGATTTTCAGGATTGGGGCATTCCAATTGCGTTAGAAACATTTTATCTTCATTATTATACGAGTCATCTTCAAGCAGAAAGTTTATCTTCAGATCCTGAAAGGGGTTTTAGGAGTTCCGGGTAGTGCCTACTGGACTTGAGAGCCAGTGCCAGTCTAGGCCTGTCCTGTTTACCATCCTAGACCTTCTTGTTACTGACACCACGGGAAATTGTGGTCATAAACCTCACAACTCAAGTAACAGAAATATATTTCGTCGTCGGTAAAGAGGATCACGTCCGTTTTTAGTGCGAAACGACTAGTGCAAAATGTGTACTGGGTCGATTCGCACTGTGGTGCGAACCAGGCGTGAACGAAACGCCCCATACCCCGTTCATAATCGTAGATACCAAGTTGTAGGTAAGTCAGTTAGTACGAGTATAAGCATCGGAGCTACATTTACAGCTACGATACTACATTTTAATAAAATCTAGAGAAAATCCAGTAAAATCCGAACCCTCGTCAACAAGGCTTGTAAGGCTTCGAAGTACAGAGCCTGCCCGTAATTTGTTGGTGTTCTCGATTTCACCAGTGCTAATCTGCGAACTGAAATCTGAGAAGCCATATAAATTCTTTGAAAGGTTCGTTCAGAAATGATTTTTTGTTTTAAAAGTAGCGGTCCACGGCTTGCAAAGGTTGCTTGATCGGACGGACAAAGTTGCACTAAATGTTTAAACGAAACTGAAGATTTTTTTGGCATAGTACGTAATAGCAGCCTAGCACCAGGCTTCAATCATCCTCATAATGTTGTAAAGTTTGTTAGTTATCACGCACTTGTTCTGTTGAAGTCATCACATTCTATCGGCGATACACGAGCAAAACTGATTCTGACATTTTCTTTTCTTAAAATAAAAACTGACACTCTCAATCCAACAACTCCATTCCATAGGATATGGTTGACCGCATAATTTCTCCAGACTCCGGCATAGAATACGCAGCAGTTGTCCAGAACTGCACCATAGCTAATCGCACGTCAATTTCCGGAAACATCATCAGAGACCACACAATGACATGCAGTTCCATTTTATTGATATGGGTGGTCGTTTATCGCTTGTGCATTTTTCTGCAACAACTTTATATGTATAGGTGAGTATTTTACTATGTTAAAGGATTTAAAGTAAAAAAAATCTTAAAAAAATAGTCTCGTTTGTTCACCCAAAATGTTCGCACATTATTATATGAATTTATTTAGCACGGCTATAATTATATTGAGCGCAAAACAGCGTGTGCTGAAATAATAAAATCGAATTACACATATTTCTGGATTCGTTTTTCCGTTTCATTTCATATATTTTACGTTTGTCGCATCTCTACTCAAATGTTCATTCTTTGCTTGTTTTTTTTTCACAAATTAATTACGCGTATCCGCTTAGTTATTCAGCCCATCAATAATATATATTACATTTCCTCGGTTGAGTTAAATGCATATTAATAACGGCCTTAGGTCGTAAGCCAGCGTTCCTAGCGGTTAGAAACCAGGGTCGGACTTAGGGATGATATGGGGCCGAAAGTAACCATCGTCTTAGATAAAACATGATTGTTGATACAGTAGAGATCTATTTCCATACAATTCAATGAAGTTTGGGGTGTTCACTTTTACAACGACAACAGTGGTGTCTTTCTCATTTTTTCATGTCAAATAATGACAGCTATAGGTTTTGAATCTGTTATTAAAATTAACGATTTCATAGGTTTCATATTTAAAATTTTATTTGACCCAACAGCTCTCTACATCTGCCCTATTTACTAGCCCCTTTGCCCCCTCACCTGAGTCCACCCCTGCGCAGTACGTAGCGTGCCTAGAACCTAAAATAGAATAACCTAGATGGCGTGAATCACGCCATATTCGTATCCTGACTTATAATAAGACAACATGGCGGAATTTAAATGGTGTTACCATACGGCAGAGTTATTGCTGATACTGTTGTTTTGAATGGAAATGCATTTAGTTGGATGGAATAGAAATTATAGCTGAGTAGGGCCTAGGTTTATTTACTTACCACTTTACGCAGACAGCATTATTACCATAGAAGAAATAATTATTGTCAATAGACTAGTTTCCACTGCTGGGATATAGACCTTCTATCAAATCTTATAGTAGATTGGCTATATCTATCGCCTTTGCCCATTGCAGGCTTGGTAAATAAATAGGTAATACCGCGTGCGGTGAGGTTGTAAAAAATGTACCCCTAAAATTTTATTTATGGGGTGTTAAAAATGTGAATGTATTGTTGAAAATTTATAGCATTTTGATAAATTGACCATTTAGAACTTTAACAGCTTTGGTAAACTTTGTAATGCCCGGTTTCTAAACTCCTAGTTATTTTTGACCAGCTGAAAAGTCTATTGCTGTCTTTGTCATTAGTTTAGTGCCAGATAGAGACAGTGATAGACTTATAGGTCGGTCAAAGTTAACTACGGGCTCAGAAACCGAGCTTAAATTGGTTCATTGATGCCAAAATGCAGCATTATACTTCACTAAGTTACATGAAGGTATTGCTGCAACAGTATTCACCAAACATTGACCCTTATTGCTGTAGCTTATTAGCCCTTCCATACATCCAAAGGTCACTCCATGTCCGTAACTGTTCAATAGTTTTGTATTGTGCTCAGTCGAGCTTGCGCAACCTTTCTGTGATTCTTGAATGCGGTGATTAGGCCTAATGATGTGATTTTTGATTGGCATCGCATAAAAAAAACATAATAATGGCCAATTGCGCAATTGCGTAATACGTATTATAGGTATTTTTAATATAGCGAAATGAAGGTAAGTATACAGTCATAGTAGATGGCACGTTTCCCTGTGTTTTTGCTACCTTAGTCGGTACCTACTTTTGATTTGGAAATAATTAACACCATTTATTCCATCGGTACGGTAAGTACACTCTAGATTTTAAATCTTATATTTGTGATAGAAGTTCTTAAACTTTCGCGAACTGAATACATGTTAATTAGTATTTAAACGGGTCTAATTCGCGCACAAACGAATATCAAAATATATAATTTTGACATACCTCTCGTGACCACGGCCGATGTAACTCGGTCGAAACGTCGAGGTATGTCAAAATTATATACCTACCTAGCATGCATTTGTTTTTGGAGCCAAACTATTTCGAGTTCATACGAATCATTTCGAGTTCAACCTCTTCCAAAACAAAACGAAATGAACCAGAGCACATAACTCGTTCAACAGTTATGCGCAAATCGGGTTCAAAAGCCGTCAGCCCGTCACCGCCACTTACCACCGGCTAATAGCAGTAATCAGCTCATTACCTCGTTATCGACGCGCCATCGTCAGGTGGGACAGGTGGGAAGGCTACATTTATCTTTAGCCGTAAGTAGGTATGCTGTCTAGACAATAATGTTGCTATTTGCAGACTTTGTAGCCTTTGTGGCAGGATATGGTGCCACCTGCCTAACGAACAAGGAGATCTGGCGTCCAATCGAGGCGTTCTGGTAGCTGTCTTGAAGCGCCAGTCAAATTGTAAGCTGGACATGTTTACATACTTCGACCACATCGTCACAAGTCCAGGTGAAGTGGTCGTAATATGTGAGGCAATAATCGTTTTAGTGCGATGAGGCCTAACTTTGTAAACACAATAAGAACTGGTGTCTGTAAGTACACCCTAGACATGTCTTGATACTAGTAAACAGAAGTTTTAAACGATGTTTTCACTCAACGGAAGCAAACGAAGCATACATCATACCATAATCTTGAACACACAATGAGCCCGCTTATACAGCTAACAGTTAGTGATACCACTTTACGCAAACATGACACCTAATCAGCTCATTATGTCGTTTTCATGGTGCCACCATCAGTGGTGTGAGGATACAGGTGGTGATTGGTACCTTTATAATTAGACTGGCCCCTCCCTAGTGGTGCCTAATTCTGTTAGTTTTTTTAATCATAATAATATTTAGAGCCATTTGCTGAGAAAGATCTGACGATCGCGAATAGCACGTTTCGAGTGTAGTTACTTAGGTACTGGAAAATAGCTTCGTTTGAATACTGGCGTGCGACGGCCCATTCTGATATTCAGGTTTCCTACCGAGTAGAACTGTTTGTAACGTAGCTAAGTTCATTGTCAAAAAAGCACTGGAATGGGCGCTAAGCAGTATAAAAATATATTGGGCGTTAACCGAGTCTAAAAAGTGTACCGCTGTAGCGCCAAGTTGGCAGCACTGGTGTGAATCTGTGGGGGAGGTCCTGTAGGTACCTAGTCGGCAGTAAATTGTTGGCAACTAAGGTAAGGACTGGATAATGCTCTGGCTCGACTGGTTCAGCTCTAAATAGCCTAATGACACAGCAAGGACTGATGCATAGTAATGAAGTGTCAGTGTAGAGTAACGTATTTTGCTATAAATATCAATGTTATCTTCGAAAGACTACCTATTGATTCAATGGCATACCAGTTATACCAGGCGATTTAGAACGAATCTATAAGAATCTTAATTAACTTGGTTAAAAGTAAATGCCGTCTCAAATCGACGCTTAAATTTATGAGTTATTTAGGACATTCTACTTGCAGATTTGATTAGATTTCGACTAGGTAATATTGGGGTTGATCGATATAATAATACCAAACGATATAACGCAAAACCGCGCTCACTTTTTTTTTTGCGTCCCAGTGATAAATTATTGCAGCATGGTGTGGCATTTTGTAAAAGCGCACGGTCGATATTATATTAATATAGAAAAGGCTATAATTATTGCACATATCTTTATATCATACATGATACTTACAACTAAGTACCTACTATTGTAGGGCTATAATAAAATTTGTCTTCTTACATCCTTCATTTGTATTATCCAATGAGGAGTCACCGTTAAAGCATTTGTGGAGTATTTCTGACGTATTCAGTGGCAGTAGAATTACGGTCCTTTGATGTCACTGCCGACCGCTTCGTCTGTCACCCGTGTCTCCTTAGTTTTGGCAACACTGTGGACTTGAGACAATTTAAGAGTGCCAGAAAATAAAGTTACTGAATTGTTCAAATATTATGTACTTACTCGTATGTAATAAACATAAAAGTTTTTGAGATTTTAAAATATGATTATGATAAGGATGTATGTTATTTTATGTATGTACATCAAATGGCCATAGTACATTTCAATACTCACCTGTATCTACTTTCACAATATTTCACTTATTCTTAATTAATTTACTTAACAAAAAAAAGGCCTAGGTACTTACTATGAGGCTTACATAATATGACATAATATATAAACCAGCAACTAAGTAGGTAGGTAGTGTAATTATACTCGTACAATACAATATTATCTACTTACTATAGTCACGATACTTCACACTATTCTATTTCCCAAGTCGCTAGTCGCAGCGTTTCGCGTCTAATCTAACAACGTCAAAAAGAAAGAAACCAAGGCAAAGTGACGAAAATATTGCTGTGAAAACTGAAACCGATTTAACGATCTCCCACTAATTTCTAACTTGTGCCACAAAACAGGACCACTCAAGTCTATTTTCGCTTACTCATGATTGTCGCTTATGTCTTTCTAAGCGGCCGTTTAACTTCCTTCCTCGGATGTTTTTAGAAATGGACTAAATAAAGTTTGTTGCAAACAAATGAGTGTTGATGAGTCTCGGCTCGACTTGAGTTCGGTCTCTGGGAAACTTTGAAAGTAATTACCGTAACAAAAGTGATTAGACGTACAACATAATTAAAGTAAGGCAAAAGTGTCCGATTTAAAAGTTTAAACTTTACTAATCTGTGGTGTTTCATAATGAGTTTATCTATCTATCCTATTCCTACCATTATTATTTCAACGTTTGTTTAGTATAAACCGAAATCGTCCCACTGCTGGGCAAACGTCTCCCTTCCCTCCTACCATAATTTTGGTTGAACTATTACGTTACTTTTGAACTAACCACCTAAATTTATAATCGCAGTAAAAAAAAATAGTGCGCATTTTTAATAAGCCTTACCATAAGTTTTTTTTATAAATAAGTAAGTTGAACTAAAAAAAAAAATATCTGTGTTACCATTAGGATCTTTCAGTAACAAAGTAACAAACATAGGAACGAAGAGAATCCATATATTATAGGTACCTAATTAAACAGTAATTTACCTAGAGCATACGTTAAATAAATAGGCCTTTTAGATAAGAACGAATTTGTTCCACGGTACATTATGCATTTCATAAGTAGTTACGTTTATCATATGACAAGTTAATTTAGGCAGTAAATTAACTCCTGAGTATATCAGTGGAAGTGCCATTATACGCTCCACTGGGTAGCTTAGGTCGGTGAAGCAACGAAAGCCAGGCTATATTTTATAAACAAGGATAATAAGCAAGAATTTTATGATCATAATTTATTGACATGCGATTTGAACGCGGATCTTAGAATTTTAACAGTTAATTTATATTTCGCTTAGTCAAAAACAACATTTCGGTCATAGCTTTGGTAAATCAATATTTATGTAGTTAGCAATTAATAAATAAATCATAATATTAATACCTTTATAAAAAAACAATCATTCATAATATAATCATAATAATATTATTGACGTGTCAAATCTAGGTGGGCACATAATACAGATTTTAAAAAACAAAATTTATAACGTGCATCTGCACTGCTCAATAGGTAATTTTAACATTCATCATAACTTTGAGCGTAGTATAATCACGGAGTTATTAATTCCGCATAGCTCTAGATATCTTAGCTTCCACTGCACCACAGGCCTTACAACTGCATCAATTTTAGCAACGTCTGATGTGAAACAGACATGCGGACGACATGAATTAAATTGTTTATAAACAGACGTCTCATTTGTAGAACGAATCGAATGGTTCTTACGACATTCAGGTCATTTGGTATACATAAATCGGGTTGCGATTTTGTATCTGGGTGACTTATTTGTAATCTTAATTTAAGTTGCATAAATCACCAATAAATAGGGAGAGATCGATGATCTCCAGTCTATTCTACACTAACATTGTAAAGAGGTACGTCTTTGTAATTCCTAGGTGTGTCTGTTTCTCTGAAATTATGTCAATTTATTCTATGATTGAATGCCAAATTCCCGTTACTTTTTCCTCCTAATGACTCGGAAATTGGACATCGCTAGAAATGTTACACCCAAGATTTGCACACTGCGGTAACACCCTGAAACCGCGGAAGAACAATGGGGTACTTGCGTAAATGCAGACTTTTCGTATTATGTTAGAAAATAATGTTGGATAAGCCTTCAATAATCGCAAGATCAAATCCTGCTACGAAACACCACCTAATTTGCATTTTCATATTGATTATTTTTTTAAGTAGAATTAAGTATGAAACTTATCTTACTTCATGGTTATTTCTGTCCTATCTCTAAGCTTTTGTTGTCAAAGTTACCCGAAACAACTTATATTCCCATCCCAACATCTACATAATCCCAACTTAGAATGCTTACCGTTTAGGTAACTGCTACTAAAAACTGGAAATGTTGCCTTTTGAAAGTGTTAGCAGCAGCTTTGTAAAAGCCTTTGTAGTTTAGCTAAAATGCCGACATAATGGGCAAAGGGGTTTTTCTTGTAGGTAGGTGGGTAGGGTATCTAATCTAAAAGGTTTTAGCGTTCCGTATAGCCAAAGGGTAAAATGGGAGCCTATTACTAAGACTCCGCTGTCCGTCCGTCTGTCTGTTTGCCCGTCTGTCACCAGGCTGTATCTCAAGAACCGCGTGATGGCTGGAATTTGAAATTTACACAGATGATGTATTTTTATTGCCGCTATAACAACGAATACTGAATAACAGAATAAAATAAATTAAATTTTACTTTTTTTCTTTTATATAGGTACCAAGGTAACTTACAATACTTACAATAAGGAGTAAAATAAAACTACTTAAGTAGATAATCTTATCTGTAATAATTACTTACAAGTACCTATAATTCAATAACCCTAAACAATTGATTTTAGTAGGTACCTAGTTACCTATACCTACCTCCTTACCTATAGTCATCTCAATGTCGTAACTAGGTAAATATTAACCTTTTTTAAAGTATCTAAATATACTTAAATACAAAAGACCTGAATGTCGGGCAATCTTTAATCTTTACGTAGGTAAACATTTTATACCTTCCTACCAGTTACCACAGTGCCTATAGGTACAGTTGATAAGGAACCAGTAGCCGAGATCCCACAGATTAAACTGTTTGCCTTGTTATGTTTATATTTTGGGTTAAAATAACGGATGATGCCCACTATCACTCACACTATCTACGCTACCTACTCCACAAGTCCACACTATCTTGTCTGCTGACTCTCTTGTCGGTCATGACATCGATGTCATCATTCTGCCGCGCCGGCTCATTGATACGTCTAAGAAATTAATCTCGCAGAACAGTCTTAGATTGCCGTTGTTAGACCTGTGTGTGTATAACTATCTAGGTATATTATAAGAAAGAAATGTGCATCATCCCCGAGTCCTCGATGCACAATAACGAAACCATCTGATTTTTATTGTGACTGCGACGTCTTTGCTGATGGTAGCTTCAAAATAAATCTGATTTGTTGTTGCAAAAAGCTGGCATTCGAGAGTTAACTCGCCGCCATGATATGGAAGTGCTCAAGATTTAACCGGAGCTAAGCTAACAAGTTAACTAAAACCGCGAGGTTCTGGGAAGGCAGCCCGAGGAATGTGCGCCGCAGAGACGTCGCAGCCGCGCGGGCGATCGTCCGCAGCGCACGTTACAAGGAGCGTTGCCTGGCAACGGAGCGCGTGACGTCACGTGCTGCTAGACCTTCTAACTAACGCTAGTGATCATGAACAGTTCTGTAACATCACACTAGGAGATACACTTCCAACTGAAAAGCGAACTTGAGCCTTCATATACTTACGTTATGAAAAAATTTCGTTTGCGCGATGCAGAACTTTTGGTAATAACATGAAAACTAATTAAGATAAATCACTTTTTGCATTACAGATATTTTTTTATACTACAAACCAACTAATTTAATGTAAATTTTATTAAAATTATTGCATTTTTGACGCTTAAAACATGTTTTTAAATTTTTTTTCTCTTAACAACAGAAGCGGCGCCATCTAGTAAAAGTTGTATAAACTAAACTTTGGGTGCAAAATTATTTCTGTGGCATAATAACTGAAACTTTCAAGAGAGCTTATATTTTCAACACTTAAAAGTTTTTTTCTTGTTACAGAACATCAAACAACGATAGAGACGAGAGTCCGGGACCTGACGGAAATGTTTCCCCAGAACCACCCGATCGTCCACCCGGCAAAGTCCGCCAAATCCATCCTGAAGAAAAAACGCAGATGTTAGCCTACGATTCTACATACCGCAAGAAGAATAAACCAAAATCACTATCTTTGGAGGAGAACCATTACAATCATTTGGCGAACACGAACGTGGCGATGTCTCCAATGTATCCGCTGACACCGAATATTTGCGTCGAGGGTGGGAAGATTGAGTTCATAAAATCGCCACCTGGGAGCGCGAGGAACAGTTTCGCGCTAGCGTCGCCTCCACAAACCCCGCTTTTAGCGCGCCGCGGGTCGCGGGAGACACGCGAAGCTCGGATATACGACGAGCCCTCAGAGAAGTTCGATGGTGATAAGGTAGGTGGCGCTGTTTTAAGTTGTTATGAGTTTAACGTTTTCTTTAGAATGATGCACTAATTTCTCGTGAACACTTTTATTAATAATTTAAATACTTTGTGCTGAATAGAATGTCTACCTGGGAATGTATTAGGGAATTATTGAACAGTTTTTAAGGCACAAAAACTCGTTGTACAATCAAAGTTCCGATCTAAATTATTAGCGTATGAAAACTACCTACCTACCTACATAGTTTTTTTTTCCAAATTAACTTGGCACATTTCACTTTACGTGATAAAACATTTGGCACCATCTATTTCCATTTCCAACTTTCGACTAAACAAATATCTGTCCAAAGTGTAAAAGTTTAGTTTGGGATTTCAATTTGAACAAATCAACGAAAACTTAGTGCTTGGGGGCGACCCTCGTCAAAAATGCCTTCAAAGTTCACATTTTGTTTCGTAACAGCTCCCATGCAAATGATGGGTCCGATGTTAAATCCAGGGAACCCAAGAATACATAAAAGCTTTCGGAATCACATTTAGAAAGCGGACAACGCATTGACACTTTTCATTCATTTTTGTTTACCTTAATATGTAGGTAGGTATGTCTACAAAAAAAGGACAATAAAATAATATTTTATAATTTACCGAGCGAACGTAGTGAGCGAAAGGTCTCCATTTTACTGGCCATTTTTGCTTTTGTACGGATATTTGTTTGTTTCGGGCTACAGGTCGCATTTCTCAACCGATTTAAGATTTGAGATTAACGGGTTCTTTGATTTTTATTGCTTTTTTGTCGAGACCGATTTTTGATAGGGGGAAAATAGGGGCAAAAACGGGGAAGTTTGTTGTAGCGTCATTTATTGGTCTAGAGTTATGATATTTGGTGAAAGCCATTCTGAGGAAATTGATGTGAAAAAAAGTATATACCTAAATACGGAAGGAAACGGGGGCTAAAAGAAAGATGCCTATCACCATGATAGGTATTGGTTAAGCTCTAA
This sequence comes from Hylaea fasciaria, assembly GCA_905147375.1. Taxonomy (NCBI): domain Eukaryota; kingdom Metazoa; phylum Arthropoda; class Insecta; order Lepidoptera; family Geometridae; genus Hylaea; species Hylaea fasciaria. Next base: position 1,972,915 of record LR990194.1, read on the forward strand.
TCGCGAGGTCTACTGTTCACAGAACCACGAGTAATTATCTACACCGAAACAATCTTCGTTATGTAGGTATTATTATATTCTTCTCATGTAGGTATTATTATATTATTATTCTCATAAATCGTCCCAAATTCTATCGTTTCTCGAATAAAACGTCCCGGGCGCTCAATCGTGAAGGAAATCATCCACCCGTAACGTTTGATCGTCTCCATGATACAGCTCCACTTGCAGTAGCGTCTCCAACGCGCCCCATGTCTCCATCCCCTCCGAGGGACAAAATAATTGGCTTGATATACCTTAATGCATCTTTAGTCGCACCTAAATTGTTTTCCAAAGCCTCAGACGGGAGCTCCCAGCTTGTCTTCGAAAGATTTAGGGATAATCATTTTTATATGTTCTTAAGTGAGGAGTATCGATTAGTAGGAAAATCTTTCGAACAATGTAGATTGTAAATTAATGTAGATGGTAGATACATTATTTCCAATACTGTTGCAAACTTAGCCAAACTCAATTTGATAGCTCTTATAACGGTAGGTACAGTCATATAACAAAAAAACTACACAGTTCCAAATTCACACTAAAATTTATAGTAACAATTTTACTGCGATCGTCACGACCACATTACGTTGATCCTGAACCAAACTAATGGTGGCCTATGCCTATACCTACGTTTATTTCCCTAAGAAATTAGGAACTACGAGAACCTACTTACAGGTAGCTTACAGGTATATACAAACACCCAGACTCAGAGCAAAATATAATTATACCTGTGGCTCGCACTAATTCTCTCTGGCGCAAGAATTGGCTTAATATCCTGCATTTTGAGTGGGTATTGTGCGTGATTAGGATGTGAGGAGATGTTTAGTTACTTTTGCAGTTGATTGTACCTACGTTGCTGTAAGTCCTAGGTCTGAAGCACATCCTAGACATTACTTGCAACGTTCCAGACATGCAAATAAGGAGCCTGGACCGTAAACTAAATTGATGGCACAGATTCAGGAAATAAATTGGGCGTTAGAGAATATTCTAATGAATTTAAATCAGGATTCCTGAATTTCTTGAATTATGGTGGGTTCCTGCTTTTGACTGTTGCGGAAGTTTGCTCAGATGCATTTCCTTGAGGCGTAGTAAGGTTAGTCTCCATTTTAGAATCGGGATCCAATTTCATGACGAAGAAGGGAGTTTAAAAAGTTAACTGTATGTGCTAGGGTTAGCAAGTATGATTGCCGAAGTCAGTTAAGGTAAAATCCTTTATTGGTCCTCATTTTTTTAGTATTCCGTGTCCCATTTCAATATAAATGATGTTACCACTACTGAAAACGTGTCTCTCCTGACTACAATGAGGAAGAACAAGGAAGTACTTACAGTTCCAGGAGTAATTGCCGTAGTTACTTCTCTCTATCTACCATAAAAGCTCCACCATAATATTAAATCCACTACCATTATTGCAGCCCCCAGACACACTCCTCACCCTAATTTCCATCATTATAACCCAGACCCCTAAACCTTCCCTAAACCTGTCATTATAAACATTTGACCAGACGGGCAAAAAGTTAACTTTACAACCACATTAGCGAATCACAGCTTCACTTAGCTATGCAAAACGGTTTCCGATATGCGGTATCGTTAGTCCAAGGAGTAGTTGTGTAGCTAGTCCCGGATTTAGTGGGACGTCCCATTTAAAGAAGTTCCTACTCTGTCACATCATCTTTAGACTTCAAGTTGTGATTCTCTACTGTACTCGTATACTGATCGTAGTTTATTTTGTTTACTACATTATTTATAATGAATTGAATTGGCCTCATGTACATTATTAGAAACTTAGTAAGTATTCGACAGATAACGAAGCGGAAAATATGTTTAACTATACTTTTCTGGATTGATATCTCAATCCAGAAAAGTATAGTAAAACATGTTTTCCGTCAAAGACCCAGCTAAGTTAAATCAGTAAAGTTCCGCACATGATTTTAATTTTGGAAAATTACGACGCCAGAATACATGTATTTTGTAGTCCCATTTAAGTGTCCCAACTTACGAAAATCACAGTCCCATTTTTCATAACAATCCCAATATTTCCTTTTTACCACCACTATCCTTATTTGAAAGTATCGAACATGTAGTTACATACATTTTCGAGGGGGTGGGTAGTGCCCCTCTACTATGATTCCTATATTAATATTAATAGCGCCCGCCAGCCACTCTACGTGCCGTCTGCGCCAATGAAAGGGTTGTTCTGCACTTTATAGAAAATGCTGCGAGTGTTTTTAATGTGGCAGAGTTCAAGGAACTCAACTGTTTTAATTTGCTGTACTGAGATTGGAATATTAATAGTCCTTCGGCAAATTGATTCTTCAGTTAGAGATGAAGGTGATTGGATGTTGCGGAAATACATAGATTAAAGAAGGTAGCTTTGGAGGGGTCCTTTAAAAAGAAAATAATCACCATGTTGAGGGCAATCCTCGAAAGCCAGATTCTTATACATATAAGTACACGTTAAGATTTAACCTACAATAGCAGCACGTGTCTCGCTTCTACTTGTGGAATCTTCAAGAACTTTACATGGCAACACTTTGATAAACAACCTCCACTTCCGGTTGTTTATTTCGTCCCATAACATCCACTTACAGTCGCGATTCTCGCAGGTAATGACAACTTCCCATCTTCCCATTTGGGGCAGACTCGAGTGCATTAGCTTAAGTGGCACATACGTTATGCCCTTGGCTGATCCATCTCTATGCAAGTACACACAGCTGAAACAAAGATTAAGGATAAAATTAAATCTTCTTGCTCATCCTTGTCTAAACTAAATGAGGAAATCTGTTATCTAACTGAAGACATCCTTACAAACTGGATACCATTTTTAAATATCCAGTACTTACCTAGCCAGATGAACAGTTCGGGCTAGCACGTGCATTAGATCCATGCAGGACCAGAAATAGTGTTGTGTTAACAAAATGGCTATGTCCAGCAAGTGTCAACATGGGGCAAAATGGCGATGATGATGAAAATCTAACGTCTATTACAACAGTAAATAGTTCTGCAATTAGCATATTCTTCGCATTTCCGTAAAAACGCTTTAGTTATCACAACTATATGGAGTAAAATGTCTATTGCTACGAAGTGTCAGACAGAGTTCAATGTATTCTGATTATTATATTTCGGTAAAGTTCAAAATTTAAGACGGTACAAGTTTTAACAGGCCCTAAAACATTTATATGGTCACAGTCAAAGTTACGCGCTCTGTCTTACAAAAGTTTACTGAGACCGCACGTCCAATCAGCTCTTCCCACTTGATTAAACACCACTCCACAAACTTTAGACCAGGTCAGAAATGTATCTAGGGAGATAGAGGTAGGAGTAATCCACACCCACAATTTCAACTACAGAGCTTTATCAGTAGCTACCCTGAATGCCGCCACGAGGCCTCTCATTTTCTTTCCTGTTTTGATTACCTTTCTTTCTGTACCAACAAATACTAAAGTAACTTCAAACATTACGAGTAGCTTTACTAACCCCTCTTTCTGTCGCCAACAACTAGTTGCATCGAAAATTGATCTAGCATTATCGACTATATTGACTCGATACAAGATCTACCCCGACCCTGGCTACGTGTCTGCCCAAAACTTTGTGCGGGACTTTCTGGAGTAATTGTGTGCTGTTGGCACAGTTCCACACTAGTCCCATAAAGATGGCTATCGCGATTCCAATTCATTTCCTTGTGAGTTGGAAAGCTGGGTTTGTTTCCATCGCGTAATCAAATGAGACTTCTTCTTTGTGTGGAGTTTGAATGCAGCGTGTGGCTGCCAAATGGAGGCTGTCTGCGAGTTATTGAATGAGCCAATGACATTGATGTAAAACTGTAGAATCTAACAATTTCATCCTACATCTCACAGTAATTCTTTTGGTTTATGTTTTTTATTATTATCGCATCGAAAATTCGTGATATCGAATCTCGTTGTTATCATCTTCATCATTATCATGCAGTTTCTGTTCCTGTGACGTAAAAGGAACTGATTTGTATCGACTATTAGCAGAATTTATTGTTTCACTTGCAAAAGTTCAATTTATTTTCTTCATTACAATCTAATATCTAGTTATAAATTATATTCCATTATCAATTGTCATTTCGTATAGCATGCAACACCCAGGATACATTTATCTAGGGTGATCAATTTATGTATGAATAAACCTATGGCGAATAAAAAGTCCATAGAATAAATATTAGTATCGGTAGCTCAGCCACTGTACCAGGACCTATTTCATATCCCAGTTCCCTGCTCAATATGGCCATTTTAGAGGCATTTGAGGGATCAGTTTCCACCGGTCGTTATCGTCAATAGAGTATGGTGACCAACATTTTAAACGCGAAATATATCCATTTTTTAATTTCAAGGGTTTTTTGAACGCCTAGTAGATAATTGAGTAAATTTATATTGAATAACGATTGAATAACAAAACACGTCTCAAGACTTCCTTCGTTTGGAATCCAAAGAAGCACGAAACCTCCTCCATTGTCGATGGACTTTTTATCTTGCCTTTTCCAAATTTTGCAAAATAGCTGCCAAGTTCCAGAACTATCTCCTAAGCGCTACAACCCTTGTCACCCCGTCCATATAGGCTTTGAATCACTTTAGATGATCCATCAGCGATTTTTTCCATCCAAGGGCAATCAATCATGCGGACAACTGTCATTTAAAAGATTGCCCGTGGATTGCGCCCTTTATGTATCGAGCAGTTTGTCATGCAGCTTGATTAAAATATTGATTAGGCTTGAGGCGGGTTTGATACCGTGGTGACTGATGGCGCGGCTAATTGGGGGGATAAAAATGAGGTATGAGTATAGATGGGATATGATCGATCAATTTAGTCTGCGTTGCATCTCTGCGAAAGGGATTTCATATTTTGTGGCACAATTGCATTATTGAAATTGAAATTAAGAACATAGTTAATTAAAATGATGAGCCGGCATTGTTTGTTTGCATGAGGTTGTGTTAGCATCCAGTTTCATATCGTAATCCCGTATCGTTAATCGTTACCTCCAAATTTCTTTCGCTCCACTCAACGTTGCTTGCCTGTTTTGGTATCATTGGTTGGCAAAATGTCCTCTAGCCGGTTATTCCTTGACAATAATCCTCGTACGAAGGAAACAAACCATCTGTCAGCTCAAGGTACCTCGCGACGTACCTTGAGGATTCCTCGAAGCCGCTTCTCTACGATTATCTGTGTTGAAATGGAGTACCGAGGAACCTCGAAAGTTCAACTAACGATACCAAATATGAGGAACTTTTGGGGGTTTTGAGGTCCCTCAGCAAAGGTCGAATGAAAGAAATTTGGAGGCAACGACTAATGATACGGGGGTCAGACTTTACCTGTCATGTGTTTCACACAGAATATGTTTGCCCTATTCCTGTGCGAAACGCTCAGTCAGAACTTATGTCACCATCAAACAACCTAAGCAGACTGCTCTTGATCACAACTCCTCAATGATATACAGCATCCACCTGGCTCCAGACTACTAATTAATATTCCCATACAGCTGCCCTGGCTTGCCGCCAACAGTGCAATGTGTTGACAATTTCTGTGTAGAATTTTCATGTAAATTTTTTATCATCGGCCCTTTTATGTCCGACGTAAGGTGGTAAGTTTTTATGTGTTGCGCGTATGTGCAGTTTGTCTTTTAAATGATCGTGGATCGTAAATTGTAACTTTTCGCATTTTATTAATGGTGTTGCGATAGAGGATTATTATGTAATTATTTTTTTATTTAGAGATAAACTATATATTTTTTTTCTTAATTTAGAGACCAATTTTTATATTTTTTGTTTTACAAAACTAAGTATTTAATTTTTTTCAAATGAATCCCCAAAAACTAAATTTTCTGGTTAAGGTGACAAATCAAATGACTTAACGTTGCCAATATTTGAGTTAGGACTTCCATAGCCACCTCACAGACGGCATGGTTACGCCGCTGTCTGGCATCAACCTTGATACTCTACTGAGATAATGATAATAAACGATACGATGTTTGTTGAAAAGCCCTAGACCGTTTTTGCCCCTTTTTTCACACATAAACCGCACATTTCTTGACTACCATCACAACGTACATAGGTAATATGACTACAGAAATATCTCTATCACAAAAACTGCACGCACATTCAAAACGTAACCCCTTTGCACCCAATTTGTGTAATGGAAAAACAAATTTAGTAATGGATGTGGCCCTTTGATGCAGTGCCCCGTTAAATCGCAGTATGGTTCAATAAGCAGTATGGATGTTACGACGAAATTTAAAAACTGTCACGACTAATGCCTTTTGTAATTAAATTGTATATAAAATAAACGTATGAAAAGGTTCAGTTGCCAGAGATCTCTTAATTTTTGTGAAAATAACAATAAACGCTTCAAATGAATGATTTGTCAATGAGGAGTATACCGTTGTCTGCCTTACATCTCTGTCATCAGATATCAACTTGTTGTGCCCAAAGTGTGCCCACAATATTGTATTGACATCGAAACTCATTCAAGTATACAAAAACTGTAATGAGCTACGGAAAAATACTTTGACATTTTAATTTAAAGGCTAAGCAGGTAATGGTTGCCATGGTTGGCACTTTTTTTTGTACAAAGTATTCGAAATTATAAAGCTCAAGCAGAAAAGTAGGCAACATAATATGGCTATTCTTAATACTATACCTATTAATATGGTAATGTAAAAAAATTCTTTATTTTATATAAAAAAAAAGTATCCTTAGTTAACACTTTATTGGGTATAGCTATACGTAAGAAATAAATCATTAATTAATAAGTAAAGTGCCCTTACTGACTACATCCGCTGCGGATGTCTCGCTTTGACTCGCGCTACTTTAATCCGTTTGTTTGTGAGGATTAGTGAGAGCTTTTTGATATTATAATTAGCTTCTTTTGTGAGTTAGGAAACTTTTAAAACCATAGAGATACATTATATTATAGTAAATGCTATTATGTTTGTGTTTTGCTGAAAACTATGTTGCATTTGAACTGTTCTTCAGTACGTATTATAAGTATAGATATCAGCAATAATTTATAGGTTTCAATGAATCTTTCAAATTATCGTTTTTTTTTAACGTGATTTTAGATTTTTTATGTTTACTGACTAAGTATTTAATGTTATTTTGTGGCTATAGAACAAATAATTTGCAAGTGTTAATAGTAAAAACAAAGTGAAATGGTGTTGTTGCAGTACTAGTAAATGTATTTTAAGTCATTTTCACGCATGATGTTAAATTAATTTACTAGTGTTCCTAACCTAACCAATCTTGACAAAACCATAACATTGAGTCTTACAAAAGTAAAATTGCATCGCTATCAGCCCAGCATTCAGGTCAGCAATTTAAAATAGTTTGTACACAATACAACCTCTCATTGGTCGAGGCGCATCATCGGACTATTATGTAAAATGAGAGGTGTGTAGAGCAACTCAAATACAGAGATTACTTATTCTCTAGTTAATAAGATAAGACATGAAAATATGCACTCCAAGACATAAGTACAAGTAAAATACAAAACATTAATATAAAATGTAATGTTTCAATGGTTGTGACAAGAGGGATTTTATATGGCTTACGTTTATCGGTCAAGAGGTAAGTGAGGCAAGAGTAACGTGTGAGAGTGTCAGAGAGGCGACGGCGACGCGACGCTAGACGACACAGCTACCACTACGAGCTTACAAGCGATCATCACGAACACTGTATCATGAGCCACCAGGCAAAATAATGAATGAGTTGATTGTTATCTCGACCGCAATGAAATTCGCCCGCGTGGTCGAGTCATCACTTTTTATTTAAATATTATTTTTAGTAGTTAATTCGACCGCTATTGTATATTAATTTGTATCAGAGAAACAAGCGTTACAAAACTAACCCCCGGTTTCTAGAACGTTTGTCAGCGTTGACAGTAGATTAAAACTATCGTTGCCTCTATCTGACTATAAACAAAGGACAAGGATGGCAATAGAATTAATCTGTTGTCAACGTTGACTGACGTTTCAGAAACTGGGGGTAAATGTTTTTTTGTAATAAATAGAAACAATAAAATTAATATAATATTTTGAAACATCTATGAGGTCCTTAATCAGGGCGCTCGTTGGCGTATATAGTTTGAATAACCAGAGTGAAGGAACGTCCCCAGCGGCTGACCAGCTAATAGCATAATAGCTGACCGCTTCCGTGCTTCAGAGATTTCATTTAATAGTATTCGCAGAGAGCCATGAAAGGATTGACTTCTGTGTGCCTAGTGCGAGTTTTGACAATTTATTTACGCGCTCGGTCCGTTTGGCGTAAACTTGAAATTGTATGGAATAAGAGCAGCGCCATCTAGTGACTGATTCACTGACGCTAGATGGCGCTGCTCTTATTCCATACAATTTCAAGTTTACGCCAAACGGACCGAGCGCGTAAATAAATTGACAAAACTCGCACTAGGCACACTGATACCAGAGGACACCCCTTTCGTAATCGCTCGATTGACTACTCAGTCGTATAAAACCGTTTGTGTTCTCTGTGTCTGCTCTACTCTACACACCATAATTGACGACGTACCTACTTACATTTCAAGTGAGCCAGTCGCGAGCGCATACTGTCAAAACAATACGAGTATGTCCCACAACCGCGCTCACTATCATAAACAGTATTGTTCCTTTTAATAATATTTATATGGTCAAAACAAGTAGTGCTGGTGAGATTAATTATTACGCATCATTAGTAATTGTGTGATAGTGACAATTGTGGCAAATTGAGAGCTTATTCCACGGAGTGATGAAAATGGCATGAGTATTTTAAGCAAGTTCACAAATTTCTTCGTTGTTAATTTGACAGTTTTTAATTTGATTTTTACGTTGCCGAGATAGACGAAACTTCTTCTAAATAAAATACTTCTTTATCAAAAAATTTGGACAAATGTGTGTTGTGTTAAGTTATTTCTGTTTTGGAGGTTGTAGAGTTTGTTCAGGGGTGATAAAGTGTTGATTTCGTAAAGCTGAATTACAATGCGTAGTAACAAGTACATGTCGTATAGCAGTTATAATAGTGGTAGTTACAGCAGCGATACCTACTTGAAGGCAAGTGTTGTCATTTATCTATACTTATCATCATCATCATCATCATCATCACCATCATCATCAGCCTGAAGGCGTCCACTATTGAACATAGGCCTCCCCCTAACATACACCCGACCTATCTTTATACATAATATACAAAATATATTATAGTATTGAGTATATAATTACATAAAACAAGTTACATTATTATTGTATTATACTTAAATAGGAAACATTTGAATTTTTGTCTGTTTTTTAGTTCTGAATAGGCTGCGAAACTACTGGAGCTACTTATAAAATTCTTTCATTAACAGAATGCCTTAATATATTATATAATAGGTAGTATATTTTATTTTGAAAAATAAATAAATAATGATCTTTACGAAATCTTTAAGTGTGTAACCAAGGTGTAAAAAAATTACCTATAAAATTTTATATTTTATTTAAATAGAGTTTGTCTTAAATTTATTTTGTTAATTTCAGGCACCATTACTTATATTTCGCTTACCGCTAGAAAATATACCTAAGCATGTATTCGCGAAACCACAAGCCATGGTTATTTTTTCCATAAGTCTCAATATCTTCCCACCCCAAAACACATTACCCGAATAAGAACACTCCCCTGTGATAGAGCAACATTTGTTACAACACCTGCACCTGAACTCGAGACAAATGGACGCCTGTGTGCTGTGAGGTGCTTTACAACAAATTGTAGTGTGCAACAATAGTTGAAATTGTCCGTGGACTGTCTCCAGCGTTTTTGCAATATCTATTGTTAGTTCATATTGTATAGGGGCGTATGCGTTCTCTAGCGAAACGGAGAATTTCCTTTTCCTGTCCAGAATCTTGGTACAGTGCTTGAAAGGGAAACATCCTTTTTTCAAACTCAAACCATAATCAAATACTGTTTAATTTAATATATCATACTTTATGTTTTTATGATTCTCTTTGTTAACGAGAATTAGCTATTTGACTTGTAAAAGTGCGATTTAATTGCCTATTTACAATAAATGCTTTGACTTTGACTTTCTTCTTACACACAAGACAACTAACAGATTGTTAAAATAGCTGCTCATGTTAGCTGTTCTTCTTCTCACTTTTGGTAGGTACTCATGGAAAATTGTGACAGTTAACATTTTTTTTAAATGTGGGACCGTTCGGTCCTAGTTTTTTGTCGATGACGGATTGGGCTTATGACTGAGTGGTACTAACTCATTATTATATAGCCGGGATGCAAAACAAAACGCGACGCGGCGTGTTGGATTTAACCCTTATTTGTAAAAGTCTTCCGTGATTATAAATCCGCCGATAGTCAGACCAAATTGAATGGCGAATGATGCTTTATTGTAAATTTATGTTATAATCATTTCTAACTAACATCGAGATGAAACTTGCAAGTTTTGTTATATACAGTCCCACTAAGAAACCAATATAAATGTTCAGCGAGTAGGCCTACAATAAACTAGGGAATGCCCGTAACGGCAATGATACCAATTTAGGCTAAATGATCGTAATGATTGTAGGCACTTATTGCCATTGTAGGTAACGAGCGTTTCACAAATGACGAAACAACAAACTTCCTACTTCTAGAAAAATTTAAACTTAAGGCCAGGTTGTACTAAGGCGGTTAGGTATTTCAGCGTTACCTCCGTCCCCGCAAATGCCGAGCGCGTATAAAGGCGGTATCAGACGGTTCACTTTTCGTTCATTTTTGTCTTTCATTCGGCATCTTTCACTCGAAATGATTCGTCTGAACCCCAAATGAAACAAGAGTGCCGAATGAATTCATTAATGAACCGATCCGACAATGTTAAGGTGATATCAGACAGTTCACTCGAGTGAACATTCACTCGAATGAATGCTTCATTTTTCTTTCATTCCATGTTCACACGACTTACTGCGAATGACAAAGAAAAGAAAGTTCATCTGTTATTTACTTTAAATATAATTTAATTAGGGATTTTATAGCGTTTCTACGTAATGTTCTATCTTTGTATTCGTCAAGTTTGTGGTTCCATAAACATTGATAATTCTTAAAATGTTCCGAAATCAGCACCGTACTTTGCTCATTCCACTTGAACACCATTTTGCTGCCAATTTTCCGTGACGCAACGAGACGTGCGTCTGCTACCGAGCTCAAGACAAAATGGCCGAATCCCAGTGAACGTTCTCTCTGTGTGCAGACCGTTCATTTTCCGTTCATTCGCAGTTGGAGTGAAAGATGCCGAATGACAAAATCTAACATTGTCGGATCGGTTCATTAATGAATTCATTCGGCACTCTGGTTTCATTTGGGGTTCAGACGAATCATTTCGAGTGAAAGATGCCGAATGAAGGACAAAAATGAACGAAAAGTGAACCGTCTGATACCGCCTTAATCGCGGCCCGCAGAAACGTGGCGCTAGTCGAACGCGGCTCGTTTGCTCCGTAAAAATGTTTGACGTCATTTATTGGAGAAAATATTTAGACACATCTGTTCAACTCTTGTCTAAATTTTTTGTGGTAAGACGGTATTATGTATTATCCATGGCCTAGAGTGTTTTTGAATGAAAATCCATCAATCAGGGCTGACGGTTTGAATGGCCGCAGGAAGGGAGAACGGTCTGTTTAGAATAAAATACCCACTGAAAAGGTTGGGGCAAGGACGTTGAAATGGCATTTTGGTAGGTTTCAGTTTATCGCCGCTTTTTCCTGTTAACGTGATATCTTTAGTAAAAAACGTGAGTATATATAAAGTTATGTATATTATTGAGCTAATTTGATTAGGAAGCTCTAATAGAAGCTTCTTTCTGTTAATTTAATAATGCTTATGACGTATTAAGCTACGTAACTGTTTACTTTAATAAACCCTAACTAATATTACAAGTATAACTTATAGTGTCCTTATTGCCACTAAAATTTCTAAAGACTGATTGGTTTTTGATTTGGTTGATTGGATTTTGTAGGTAACTGAAACCACCAAAAATATTATGAAAATGTTCATATAAACGGTTTGCAAGCTGATAAGTCCCATATAACGTTATCACTTACGTGAAGTACTAAAATATAAATAGAATTCATAACAAAAACATGGTAGAAACAGTTAAAAGTCACTGAACTTGTCCGCAGCATAGAAACGTGCATGCGACATTCAATTAAGCCACTAAATTAGTCTTAATTTTCATTTAACTCAGAAGTAAATAAAACTAAACTGCTGCTAAGCGATTACACTGCGACGGGAAACGGGAAACGGGAAAAATGGCAATTGGAATAAAAAGTTGGGAAAAATAAAAGGGAAAATGCTGGGTAGTTAATTGTTTCGCGGCGAATCGGAATTTGGTATTGAAGCTCTATTTTATGTTGTATAAATGAATGGTTTCTGCTATGAAATATAGTTACATATATCATGATTATAATTATCATATATATATCATAATAATTATGGCTCCCTACCACTATCAATGCCATGTATAATTTATGTTTATAAAGCTTCTTCCAACTGATTAAATAAATAAATATTATGCAACATTTCCATTTGGTCAGACAATCAACTACAAAAAACCCTAAACATTTACATTTTTTTATGTTTTTTATATAATACAATATAAACGGTAAAGATTAAAATAGTAGAGATAGCGAGCGACTTTATCACTTTATTTGATATCCTCCAGACAACCTTCAAACAAATCAATCCTATAATCACCATAAGACTATTAGTACTATACTGGAAACTCCCTTTTTGAAAAAAAATTAGAATAATTAAAATAAATTTAAGAAAATGTCTCGCCATTATTAAACGCCTTCTCTGTTACAGTTTGAAACTAAATAACTGGACAGTTGAGGCTAAACAGCTATAAATCTGTGCATATCCAGACGTCACAGATAACAACATTCCACCCCCAACGTCCCAGATAAATGCCTAACATATTGCCGTGGTGTTATGCGTTAATTATCAGATCTCATCTCGATGTCGCGTGATGAAGTGCCCTACACGTTAGATTAGCCATTGTCCGCTAATGATGGATGAAAGAGGGAGATCGAAGTCAGCGCGGCGTGGTCTAAGTTATAGAAGACAAGGTTATTTCTTAGTTTGGTTCCATATATCGCGTGATGAAGTATTTGAGTGAATATCAGGCTTATAGAGAGATCGAAATTAGGACGTTGTGGTCTGAGGCACAGAAGACAACGGACTGTCTCAGTTTGGTTCCACTCGATGTCGCGTGATGTATGTATGTCGAATGAAATGCTTACTACAGACTGCAATCATTTTGCGTCGAATCTAGTGATATGATACATGTCAATATCGATGCCAAGCGGCTAAAGATCGCTAAGATATACAAATGTGTACCCAGGAGGGTATTAATAGGTACTCTATAACGCAGCTTTACTTGCTGCACTAGCCAAGAGAAAAGCTAAAGTTTTAGCTTTTGCTCCGAATCAGGGCACGATTGGAAGCCATTTAACTTAAATGAACGATTGATATATAGTGGCGTGACGTCATAATTTATACCACTATTGTGACCACCACTTCGGTTTCGAAATCGCTAATCGTCCACGTCTTGGACCACCCGGCCCTCATCTACTAAGGTTTCGGGGGTCTCGATTTAATTCGCGGGGGTTAATCTCGCCTCATTGTCCAGGGTGTTCCACTCGGGACCTCGAGTACGGTCACAGTGTGTGTTTGACAATTCATGACGTATTTAAGATGTATGAGCTTATTAAAATTTTGGTTTTGAATTTTCGATGGGCTTTCAGACATAACTAAGTTATTATGCATTGTGTTTGGTTTGGTTTTAGCGTTTTGTTCAGTTGATACGTTTATGTCAAGTCTTATACAACTTTGGCGGTCTTACCACGAGAGATTTAAACCAGAGTTGATGTGTCTAAATATTTTCACCAGAAATCGATGTCTTACCCTCGCTTTATCTAACTCAATAACAAATTCATAAGTAAAATAATAAGGAATGCCAGGTATGAGTAAGAAAATACGATTATTAGCTTTTCAATTTTGGGAACGAAATTTTAGAAACATCCGAAATTGTTTCAGCCATTTGGACGTTAAACAGACACCATAATACAAGCATATTTACCACTTTTGACCACATGTGGTGGAAATTGCTATCCTATAAAGTATTAAAACAGGGTTCCGCACCTACCATGTACTGCACTATAGCAAAAGACAATGGATCTTCTTACCTATGCCTATATAGCCAGCACCATAAATAATTACATCACGGCACAATGCAGCCTCCGAGACAAATGGAACCAAAGACAATGTCGAGACAGGCTCGATACAATTTCACAATGGGACACTTAGACCTGTACCGTGGTAGTTCACACTAGGGCTTATTGCAGAAACCCCCTTAAACAATTCCCTGCAAAGGGGAGTTTAAAGATGGAAGACGTTTTATCCGATTCTTGAATCTTTTTTAATTTTCCAATCAACGTCGGTCATCAGTTGCCTTTTGTTATATTCGTAGAGAGAATGGGTCATATTCTGCCACGCTAATACAGTACTTGTCAGAAATATGGACTTGAATTTTGAATTTACACAGAACAAAATTGTACTTTAATTTTATCTGTTAGATGTTTAAAGGCATTCCCTCACTTTTTGTGAGGAGGACCTTTCTTTTGTTTCATTAACACACAATTTCCGGACATCGTAATCTTAAACAATAAAAACACTTGAATATTGTTTCTTTAGGTCAAAAACAAACAAAAAACTAATATTTTAATTTTCCGAAATTTTCACTAACTGTGAACGCACACGGAATGAAGCGATTCTTTCGAGTTGACATCTCGACAAGGGCGGAAAACGAATTTATCGGCTGCGTGAAAAATGATACAGGGCGGCGACAACTCGCCCGGGGCGTGCGGAGTGAAACGTGAATTATTGTGCCACAGCTCTGGCTAGTGATATTCACCTGTGATTCTCGGACGAGTGAAATTCACTAGTATTCATTATGAATTGTTGTCTGCTTTTAAAATCAGTGCGCGCCCAATGCGTGCCGTGATACGTGATCACGTGACGCGCGCTTTTTTCATAATCTAGATTCCACGCCGTTAGGATTCTACTAGAAAAAGTTATTTCAAAAAAGTATCATTATTTGAGTGCAGAATAAACCTATAAGTAGTGTTGTTTGTTGTCTTCATAGGTTTGGAAGAATCGATCCATACATTAGTAGTTCCTTTTAGCAAATCATTAAACGTAGACCAACGCTTTTGACGCGTAGCATTTAGGCCGTTTTTACACAAGTCTTTATTTGTGTTGCTTTTGATCTTCAATTGTGATGAAATATCAGTATTTGTTTATCTTTCTTTGACACGTGGGTCGTCGCTAGTACCCGCAGAGTCCACAATTTTTTTACTATAGGTTTCATAAATCTGATAGTTTTTGCTAGACACCCTTGCTTGACACCCTTTCAATTTCACCCTGGAAACCCCTATCTTAATTTTCCCATAAAACAATAGAGTTTCACACACATAACATTAACATTCCTGTTCATTTTAATGTCGCATAAATATTAGAAATTCGGTCTACTTCCGGTATAAAGGCTCATTTGAAAAGGGCGCTCGTTTCCGAACGAAATCTCACGAACAATAGAATGTGCCCTTAAAAATTATCCTATCATTACTATGGCAAAGGATATTTGAACTTGACACCCTTGACTTAGGGTTTACGGTTGATAGTCATGACTAAGCTGACAACTGAGTAAGTAAGAACAAAAGAAAACGGGACATAATTTTGGCATGTTTATGGGCAAATACTATACATACACCTCTACATTTTCAATCAAATCTAAGCAAGTCTACATTATACTGTCTAGCAAAATACAGCAAATTTTTATTTAAAGGTAATTTACCCAGTAAATACAAATAAGATCTATTCATTGACGAGACGTGAACGCTTATTATCTAAGACTATTATATTCAGATTTTGCCAACGTTTGCTATGTACTTCATATACCAACATATTTCGACAATATATAATATACAGCTGTACCATACGAAACCGCCCCTGTGATGCCTACCTATATCACATCTACTTACTTAGTTATAATTATCTACAACGCAGGTCTTTCATGGGGGTGTTAAATCTTTCGGAAAGATCATGAAATTAATGATGTGCTCAGCTGAAACGGAAACTGCTATTATTAGCAAGATAGAGAAGTGTAGGTATATTATTAATATAGATGGTTATAGAAAATCAGGCGTATTTTTCCCACCTGTGAGGCAAGTAAGCGGATATTTTTTTATTATTGAGTGAGATTACGAAATGGTTATTACTGACGAAGTGTTTCTTTGTCGCATGGTAAGGGGACTGTAGAGCACATTCAACATTTGTTTATATAACTTACCCTGAGACATAAGTATTGAGTATTTAAATCTCATTTGTGCTCAGACATTTTCCTGTAAACGTTACCGTTCATATGAGATCTTTTATCAAACCTTAATGGTGAGGAATTAAGGCATCTGACAAATTGACCCATAAACAAAAGGAATGGCGAAAATAAATATAGAATAAAAATAGAGGCAGAAATAGGGTTACATTTTTCTCTTCACTCAAGGTTAAGAATTTAAATAATACCAGTAGATATTATATAAATTATTATTACGTCACCCCACAGAAGAACTCTTAGCAACAACATTGAAGAGCCTTGCCGAGTTTCTCAGCTACCTAAAGTTTTTATAAGGCAACCCAAAAAACAAAAGACGCGCTACTCCACCCAAGGACCTTTAGCACCTTTTGTCTCCCCAACTGAAGCTTCTGAAGGAAGGCTCGAACCTTTGTTTTTAAATCCGTCAGCAGCTGTCAATCGCAGCGATCATTAGCGAGACAAAACGGTCGGCTGGCTGAACAAATGCTTCGACAGACCATCTCTCATGTCGATACCATCGGTGAAAAACTGCGGGTAGACAGGGTTTTGCCAAGGAGTAGCTCGTTTGTTCAAAATGTTGCTGTCTTACCACATAAGTTTAGACCTGAGTTAAACAGATGTTTCTAAAATTTTGTTTAAAAAAATCGTCGTCTATAACTCGCGTTTTCTTACTCAATCCTGGCATTTCTAGTTATTATGCTTGTGAATTTGTTATTACGTTAGAAAAAGCGAGGGTTAGACGTCGATTTGTGGAGAAAATATTGAGACTCATCTGTTTAACTCTGGTTTAAATCTTTTGTGGTAAAACACTTGGTGTTTATGTCGCAGTGGTTTCTATCATTTGGTCGCAATCGTAGTTTTAAAGATAAATGCAGAAGGTAGTTCTTGGAAGGGAGAAAATGGTCAACGGAGGCGAGTATTTAATCAATTTTGAAAAAAATAAATAACGGTAAACCTTTAGTAGCCCTGAATCGACAACCTTGATTTTTTAACCCATCTTATGCCTAAATCATGGAACCTTCGATAACCTATTCACTCATGAGACGCCAATCTGGAGAAAGTATTACATTCACGGGCTTTTGATTTCTTCTACTTCATAAAACAATAACCCGACTGTACCTCCGCAGTCGATCGACTACTGAAGCGCAGCGGAATCAAGCCTCCATCCGGAATATTTCAAATACCGCCTACGGGGGGCACTTCCGGCTAATGACGGTGGATAAACGACGTCACATCCGGTTAGCTTTGTGCGCCGGCACCGGGCTTCCTCCCGTGTATTTAGACAAGTTTAATGGGGGACTTTAATAGGTGCTTTATGTATTTCAAAGTTATATTTCAGGTAATGATTTAGGAGGACTTTTGAAATTGGCAGTAAGACCGAAATGCGAAGATCTACCAAAAATAGCAGATGTTAGTTCAACCGATTACTCAACTGAAATGTCAATAAACAGTTCTATCTATTATGCAATTTTTGCCTTTCTTTTTTAATTTGTTCCTTTCCTTTTTTCTTTTGCACGGTCATGATGCAGTCATAGCTACCAGCTGGCAGCAGACCTATTGAGAACTCGATTTATAACAACGTGCCCAGTTTAAAGAACCATTTATTGATTCATCAAAAACCAACTCTTGGCTCCCGTCGGCGCAGTAATAAACCGAAACAAATAACTCAAAGTATTAAAACAACACGAATGGCTCGAACTCCTAATTATAGTCAGATCGTTAATTCTGCGCAAAATCAAGAAAATTCCCATAACTTACGGCGTAGGGCCGAAGAAAAATAATTAAAACGCAAAATGGCGTCATTTAACGACCTTTTTTTGTGAGTAAACGCCGTTAACAGTGCGAGTTTTAACGGTTTAACTTGCTCATTATAATTAACATGACCACCGCAAAACGTTTTCTACACATTATTCTGGGAATACCATAAAGAGTAAAGCGTAAAACCGCAGAACAATTGTCATATATTTCTGAAATGTAAATAAGTGATTAAACCTAAAAGAACTGCTAATAAAACATTTCAATGTGGTTATAATTCAACCGAAAGACGCAAATATCTAATAAGTTTCTGTAAATTATAATGTATGTTTCAATTGTTACAGGAACTTCTGGAGAAGAGGATCAAGCAGCTGGAAGTTCAGCTGGAGGAGGAGAAACGGCGGACCCAGCGGGAACGCATGGCCGTGACGAAACTGCAGAACAAACTGATCAAGGTACGTTATAGAAAGAAACAGATTTGAAATGATTTGATTACAAACATAATTTAAGATAATACTAAATATTATATGAATCCACTCTTGTAAACATTTAGCTTCCTTTTAAGGATGTGGAACGGAGAAGTTACGATGACCCATGTTCATTGTATAATTCATCCAAAATTACAAAAACAAAAAGTTCATCGGTAATTATATATTTACAATTATGTTGTGTGTTGTTGTAATCTTGCGTTGAGTGTATTTTTGTACCTAACCTTAGGTACCTATGTATGTCAAAAATTAATAACTAAAATGGAAACGAATGAAAATTCGTACGCGCGCAATATTTTCAATAAAACTCCGAGACATTTCAATTAATTACAATTTCGAACAGTAAATAATCTCCAGCAAAATACACAAAGTGAAATTGGCTCAAACAATCGGTAGAGCCAACAATGCAGTGCTTTATCCGAAGACAATCTGTCAACGGTAGATTGAAACCTTTTAAAGGATTTCAGAGTAACTGATTGAATTTTTCGTTTACTCTCTGAGTACGCTCTTGGGGTGTAGTGAGGGGGTGGGTAATCCTGGCGAAGTTCATATACTGTATAAACAGTAAAGAAAAATGAAATAATGCGATAAATCATACCATTTCCCATAAAAAAAAAACCCGTGAACAGACAAAAATACTGAAGTTATTCATCAAGTTATATGCGAATACCGCGGAGGTCTACCTTTTCAATATAGGAACCAAACATTTTCAGCTTGGAAATAACAGAGATATTTAGTAGGTAACTTCTCAAAAAACAATAAGTAGTTAAGTTGAGTAGTCCTTTTTGTAGTAAATTAGTCGAGAATACGCTTTAAACTGAGTCTACGACTCTTTCCACTCAGCCAAAGTCGCGGAAAAAGCTTGTTTAAAAAAATTATATGTCATTTTAAAATAGTCAACTTAATCTACTGCTGCAACAGTATACGTACTAACGTGGATGTTAAATATTACCTTTTAGATTGAAGTAATTATGTTTTGACGCGGCTCTACAATGAACTGATTGTTTCTACCTGAGACTGTTAAGGGTACGGGCACATAAAATCTTAGGAAAGCAAATCTATGTTGCCGCTAGGCTCAGCGTGATTACCTTTTTATTTTTTTGAGGGAGGGAAATGCCTTCGCACTATCTCTTTCGCCACGGGAGGGGGTAGGGGGGAGGGGGCATGAGTCAAGCACCTAAAGGTCTATAAAAGCTCCCCATCACCCGAATAGCAATTAACAATATCGAATAACTACCTTCATTTTTATTTAATTGTTGATAGTTTTCTAATTGACTGCCGGACCAATTTGTTAGAGGTAACCTCCCCTTAACCGTCCAACACTTGTCAATATTTGGCTTCTTTAATTAAAGCTCGAGCTCCCTTCCTACACCCGAGGGAGGAATCGAGATATCATAGATTAGGTAATTTATGTTTGTGTAGAAGTGACATTGGTGCTAACTTTGTTAACACAAAGTAATCCTAAAAGGTTTGACCTGTAAAACGATTATTTTACCTTCGTACAATAGGTGTCAGTGTTCATGTCTCCCAAGAGTCTTTGACCTAATCTCTGATAATAGCAGCTTATTGCATCATCATCTCTTTCATCGGAATCATTTGACCACTGACTCGATCACATTATTATCCTTTTCATTTCTAGTCCATATCACAATGAAAATGTACAGGTGTACCAAAGGTACCGAGTGGTCGAATTCAGAGTGGAACATCTATGTATCTAATCTTTGTGCATATTGAAAAGGATAATTGAATTAAAACGGAATCTCTGATATTCAGCCAAGCGCATTTTTTGATGGACGTGCGGCACGGTAAATTTATACTCTGTTGCTTTTATTTTTGCTGTTGTTGTTGTAGGTTAATGTTTTGAATGCTTACTGATGTGTTAAATTTGTTATTAAAATATTAACTTCATAATGTACTCCTTAGAATTAGATTGATTGATGATGATTTTGATCAGAATCAAATAGGTATTAAGTAGTAAAAAAAATATATTATGTTAATTTCCTGTTCCATACAAGCAGGCCATTCGCCTGATATAATCCACAAAAAATGCAGTGGTACCTTGGTCTAAGCGTAAAATATACATGGATCAAGTACCTTCTAGTTTTAGTCCGTTAGAGAACAAATATAAGCTCTATTTATATATAGAGTTGACAGGGAAAACCATAAAAATTTAACTTTATTAATCACTCTACCTGCATTCATCCTCAATCTGATAGATATTTACATCGTTTTCCCTCTCAGAGGGTTGAAAATCATGGCAAATTCCTCAGGGACTCTTGATTGCCCGCGCCAAATTGAACCGGAACTTTTTCCGGTATTTTGTACCGGTTCGGGTAGTAACCGGTGCTTTTGTCAGTTGTTTTGTGTTTCCAGTAAACTGACGGAATTCAGGAATGATATTTGGCGGGGTATGTGTCTGGAATTTTAGCATTCGAACTTTTGATTCCCGAATTTTCAGATTGTTGTTAATTAGTTTCTACAAAAACTAAACTACTGATGGGTTCTGTACCATTGTATATAAAAAAGGGCAAAAAATTCGCCCCCATAAAAAAAATTTTTATTCTGTTTACATATTTGTTGTTATAAGCAGCAACTGAAGTACATCATCTGTGAAAATTTCAACCATCGCGGTTCATGAGACCTGATGATGTCCTGGTGACAGACGGACGGACGACGGACAGCGGAGCCTTAGTAATACGATCCCGTTTAACCCTTTGAGGAACCCTAAAAAATACATCAAGCCATCCAGCAGCTGCCTCATCCAACAGCTCATCGTATCTCCAAGTCAGGCGAGACCGTTAATCTCCAGAAACTTCGGCTTGAGAACGCATCCGTGCAAATGGGTGGATATTCAAACTTGCCTCGTATATCGTCTGCACGCTGCTTAACTTGAAACGATACAGTATAATCAGCATTCTATAGGAACAACACCTTAAGATTTATTCGCTGTTTGTGAAGCATTAGTTTGAGATGCATATAGAGATGGCTAGACGAAAATATTGGGTAATCCACGGTTAAAACTGGTTATAGGTGCGCGTTGTCCCTCAAGAATATGCGGATCAGTTTACAAGGAACTTTCAGTGAAACATCCACTAGATACTTCCCTGAAGCGCGACGTACACTGTAATACCTACCTGCCAACCTGATCGTCTTTTTGCAAAACTAAATAAATTAAATATCCTTTAAGTATATAATTCGGGCGGTGCCAAAATAATATTTTTATTTACTAATTATGTTTTTTATTGAATATTTTCAGCATTCCAAAGTTTTACCCTATGAAGTCGTTCGTTTGCGAGATAATGTTGTTCGGAGATATACTGGCCTCGCCACTTTAGTTCGTGTTTTTCTAAACAATAAACAGACCACTAATTCCTTAGAAAACAACGTACAGTATCTTTTATTTCCTTTATGCCTCTGAAATACAAGATTATTATGTGTTCTGGCTTGAATCTGTTTCAAAAAGTTTTGCATGTCAATAGATGCACTTAAAAAAAGCTACTTGCGTATTAATATTTTCCAATATTATTATTTTTTCATTAAAACCGGTTTTTTGTTTCTCCTAAAAACTTGATGTATTTTCGTACTATATTTGATATGACAGCGACAGTATATCTTATATCTTTAAATGAGCAATTCTTGTATATATATTATATATAATTGGTATCTCGGAATCGGCTCCAACGATTTTCATGAAATTCAGTATATTGGAGGTTTCGGGGGCGATAAATCGATATAGCTAGGAATCATTTTTAGAAAATGTAATTTTATTCGTATTTTTTATGTTATTTTTTATTATTCTATCGGTAAGATCGAAAAATATTATTCATATTTCGTCATTTTATTAGTAATTTGTACTTAAATATAATTACCAAAAAACACAATTTATAAAAAAAAAAAATACCGAGCAAAGCTCCGGTCATCCAGATATTAATTATTAAGTAGGTACTACAAAGCTAATGTGTGACCATATTTTTGTCTATCTTTTAACATCCATGAGTTGTAGAAGCAGATAAAACTATCCATTTACACTACTGGTTGCCCCAGGGTCCGTCTCGACAAACAGTGACCGGAGTTCTTGCTAGTTTGCAGACCGTCTGTGTTTGAATTTGAGTAGAGACGGGTAAAGCCGATGAATAACACTATAATATAGTAGGCACCTATAAGACCTATATAGTTTAATAAATACGTAAATTATCGCATCGTATAATCGCTTACGATACGATGCGATAAGAAACAATACGTAAATCTTTTTTTTGTTTGTTTTCGAAACAGCTGACCCAATTTTGTTGGGACTTTCACTGACAGATAGCTGATGTTATAAAGAGTTATTTTTAATTTTAATAACGAACTCGGGCGCACCGTCGGCGTACTGCTAATTTAGAATAAAAATGGAATCCAATAAGTATGTCTGGGTTTAATACGAAAAAAAAAAATATTTTACTTGAGGGTCAAAAACTGCTGACCTTTTATAATCATGTAGATAATAAGGTACATAATATATATATCTAATATAATAGTGCCCATGGAAAATAATTAGTTCGTTACTAGATATACCATTATAAGTATTTCAAAGCTATATTCGCAAACACAGTTCTTGAATCGAAACGTTCACATTCCGCATACCATAGGCATGCTGGTAAAGCTATCTAGCGATGCGTGTCTGCATCCCGTCTTATTTACAAGTTGATCACTAAATTGAACGACATTGTAATAAACACTAATTAAAATTCCAGCCTGCGTCTGGTCGTCGGTCGTCGATTTGCCGTTCCACGCTTGCAAACTCGTGAATAGTTTACGACGGTACTATCGAAGACAAAAGTTGATTAACAAATTGTATTTTCCTAATTTCCAAATCAGCTATGATAAATTATACGATTATGTAGGATTGCAAGAATTTTGGTGGAAAACTAAATTATTAATTTTGTCATTGCTTCGTATGTTAGCGTAAGTAACTACAAATCGTACGAAAACAAAACATCCAATAAAAACCGGGCAAGTGCGAGTCGGACACGCGCACGAAGGTATCCGTATACTATTATCTACATATGGCAAAAATTCACGTTTGGTGTATGGGAGCCCCTTTAAAAATGATTTCATTTTGTTTTTAGTAGGTAGGTATTTCTTGTGATAACAGCAACAGAATACATCATCTATGAAAATTTCAACCTTCTACCTATCACGGTTCATGAGTTCAGTCTAGTGACAGACTGACAGACAGACAGACAGACGGACCGCGGAGTCTTAGTAACAGGGTCCCGTTTTACCCTTTGGGTACGGAACCCTAGAAATAAAAATTATATTGAAAGTTTGGAAAAGTTCAACGTCTTTTGTCGCGACTGTACGAGACGTATGAGAATGTTTGCGATATTTTCAGTATTGTTAATTCACTTTTGAAAGGTCAAAATGTTGCTTTACCAATGACAGCAAGAGTTAAAAGTTATATCGGATTATACGCCACAAAATTATTATAATTAAATTGCTGGTAGATAAAGTTAGGGGTGACTCTGGACTCCACTACATAGTGGAACTTCGGTCTTGGAGATCAGTTGAAATGAATGGTACTGAAAATGGGCTAGGTAGGCTGAAAATAGGGAAGAACCCAGCAAATTTTTGTTGATTATAGTGACCCGGTGCATCAAAAGTCATCATGACATGGAATGTTCTAGTCTGCGGAATTGTTGTGACAAAATCCAGACATTGCACAACAGATATAGCCCGTAACAAATGCGCAAGGAAACCCGGCATATGAATCAATCCCGTGGCTAATTACACGTGATGCGCGCGCGCATCTCAAAGGGAAGCGCGTGCGCGGAATGCTCGCGAACGACGCAATTAGTTGGTCCTTCGTGCTATGTTCATAACCGCTGACGAAAGGGTCGAATTGCTTGTAGTCGGAGAAGCAAAGGTATACCTTATTTTAACGACATAGGATTCAATTTTTATTATTTGTATTTCTTTACCGCATTTCAAAATACATTTTAGTTATTAAATTATGTGTAATAGTAGGTATTATTTCAAGGTCGTATAGGTCTATTTTGCGTATCTAGAGCTGAATGGCCTTTACACAAAATTACCTACCTAACCTTCTTCACCGTTGAAGTTATGCATTGAGGACTTTATTTCAAATCTGTATAAGTTCAGTTTCGATTGAGTATACTCTCATCAATCAGGCGAACGTTAAATGGTCTTAAGCACCAGGGTAAGTTTTCAAATTTGAATTTTGTTAACCAGCCAGTATGGTAGAAATTGGTTTGAATGCACAAAATGCAGTATTCTTGGATGCCGTCCAGGATGCCATTCCTCACCCAAATATTCGCATGTCCGTTATGTTTTGCGGTAATATGGCAACACCTGCGTACGTTAATCATGTTGTTGTGATGCTTCGCTATAAGGCGAAGTTGTTTTTGTTGAGCTACTCACAGATTAAACAATAGTTGGCATATTAAGTAGACTCAAAGCTACCAAATATGCTAGCGTGTTTGTGTCTGCATTCTTTTTATTTTGCTGTAGCAGTTGCATTGCCACCTTTGCATTGCAAAATTTTAACCGCATTTCCGCACTGCACTCCAGATGCAGTGGAGTCTAGGTATCTGTAAAGCAGCCAGGGCTTGCTCTACAATCTACATGCTACATCCTTTATTCAACTAGGGTTGGCACAAGTTATTGAACGTATGCAAAATCATAGAAACACAATTCATAACTATCAAGTATTGCAATAACCGTAACTAGTATAAACTAATCAAAAAGTTGGGAGATTCAATTACAGAGAGAGCCATCTGATGACCCGACACCCTTATTACTGAGACAAGGATCTTTATGTCTGTCTGTCCCTTCTGTTTAGTGTACGCACTGGGCGGAATAACGCGGCGTTTGATTTCTTAAAAAAAAGCTTTTCACAAGCGATACCAGTATACCTACTCGTAGACGCTTGTGAAAAGCTTTTTTTATTACAACTCCAATGCTACCTTGTTGCGTTCATCTTACTTATTTAATTCATCAACAACCCATATCCGATTGAAATTTTTAATTTAAAATATGGTATCAAAATTAAACTACGTGTCAAATCAATACCGTAAGAGAACAATTCTAATAACAAATAATTTAGCCAAAACTCTTATTATGTTCCCAAATAGGTCCTATTTCACTGTAATTTGTACATGAAAAAAATCTCTCCATTTGTTATTTATATATCGGAAGTTAACTTTATCGCAATTAACTGCCGCGATTATTAAACCTAGTGCGTATATTCGAGCTCCTTGTCAATTGCGATCTCAAACACGCCCCCACCCCTTGCCTTGTAATTGTTTCTTATTCGTAACACATTAAAGGAAATCAAGGGGTGACCGTTTATGAATTTAAGGGACAATAATTAATTGTTCAATTGCAAACATTTCAGCGCAGTATCATGGCGATTCCTAAGTACGCTACAGATTACATGTTAATTAGTATTTAAACGGGTCTAATTCGCGCACAAACGAATATCAAAATATATAATTTTGACATACCTCGACGTTTCGACCGAGTTACATCGGTCGTGGTCACGAATTAAACCCGTTTAAATACTAATTAACATGTATTCAGTTCGCGAAAGTTTAAGAACTTCTACGCTACAGATTTTTCATTATTATAATTATGTGAAACATTTTTTGAAGCCCTCACCAAGTAATTACGTCATATTACATATTACACGAACATAATAATATTCAGTTTAGTTATGAAAAAGGAACCAACGAGTACATGTTTGAATAAATGGTTGCTATCGTATTTCATCTTACGACTACCTACACTATTTTATAAAGACACTCGAGGCTCCCGTCTCGCAGTTTTGAGAAGATTATAAATAGTTAAAAACAATTAGTATATTATATTTTATTTTGATATCTTAGTCGCCATCTAAAACTTGTCCCAAAACTGACCAAACTAACCATCAAAGTTAAGACAATCAAAGCACTTATATTACAAGCACCACAAACACTCTATTTCTGCTCCACATCAAGGCGAGCTTTGTTTGCGGCGAGCCTAAATCCATAAATACAAGCTATACGGCCCGGCGTTGTCTGTCCCCACCTGGAATTTAATGGGTTCGAAGAAGGGAATTTTTGTGACGGAGCTTCGGTTCGACCGCAACCACTTGTGACTTTACGGTATTCTGTGGTTGTTGCGTCGTTGTCTGAAGAATATTTCATGAGTTATTTAGAACGTTAATGAAATCCACTGTTACGTGTAAGTATATAAAGTAATACTTTATAACGTTACGATGACTGGTGAACTTTTTTACCACCTCAAATTGGTTGGTTTTGTAAATCTCAATTTTTTTTGTTGAAGCTGACAGCTGTCAAACAAAGTGACAACTGACAGCACCTTTCAAACATTAAAGGTGTCATTTTCATACAAAAATTTATATTTTTTCAAGTTGCTTATGCAGGTACCTATTAATAAATAAGAAAAGACGCATCTGTTTCCCATCTTCACTCCAAAATACTTTCAAACAGCTTATTCCACAAGAAATAAACTGGGCAGATGTTCCCGCGCGGAACCGTAAACAGTGTAGATTTGCATCTAGACGCTTTTGAATATGAAACCTAGAGTTTCAGAATAAATTAGCTCCCAGACGCCTTAGCACCCGTTTCATTCAAGGACTAGCTCTTGCTCCTGTCTTTTGAAGCCCAATATCATTTTAGTTCCGAAAACAATGAAACTTCAAAATAAAATAGTAATTATAATCATTAGAGATCTATCTTTAGAAAGAAAAAAGTTGTAATCTATTCTGGAGCGTACGAGTATAAATATATCACATTTTTAGATGAGGTATCATCATACGAACATACTATTTTCTAAGTAATATATTTATGTGGATACATGTAATAAATAGTACCTAAACATATAGTAAGCGACCTCGCTTACCTAGGAGAGGAGAGTAGGTACCTACCTACTAGTATTTCTGATATTCAGCGTGATAACCTCTACACTAAGTTTGAAAAAAATAACAGATCTACACAGCATAAGTATACTTGTCACGGGTCAAATTTTATCATAATCGGTAGCCCTAATGCAGCTTTACCAGACATACAGACCGACACTGTTTTATTCAGTTGTGTATATATTTTGGAGAACAGACAGAAAACTGTGTAACTACTAACGTTTTAGAGGGACATTTTAATTCAATATCGTAGGTAAAGTATGTACGTATCATAATTTTGCATCTTTTAACAAAATGCTTTGAAATAGCGACTAAGTTTTAACTGGCGCCGAAGCTGAACTAGTTTTCTAATGGCTTCTTGTTCGTAGTTTTGAAATAATTCAATTCATAAAATGTTTTCATCATTAATTACTCGCAAGTCTTATTAACATTATGGCGTAATGGTGGATATCAATTAATGTATAACGAATAATTTTACTGTCGACAATAATAAAAAAATATAGTGTAGAAGTTGAAACGTAAACTAGGGCACTTACAAGCCACTTACCACTTGCCCCTGTTTTTTAGCAATGATGACGTCACCGTTTTTAGATCCCGAAAGCTTCTACCCCTTGTGAGGTTTTTTCTTATTGGTAAGTGGAATGAGAGCATAATTTTAGGTCAATATACAAATTACTGATGAACGTTAGTGCTAATACACGTATTGTGACGTTTTTATTAAGGTCCAGACACATTACACAGTCCCCCGTGTCCCTTCCCTGGTTCAAGAAATGATCAAGCCATGACATACGCCCCCATTACTCGCAGGATATGATCACATACGTAACCGAGGCTTTGATGCGTTTTGACCCTCGACCACTGGCTGTTTGAATTATGACGTCATATTTCATTGGCTCTTTCTTGCCTTTCATTGGATGTCTATAAAAGTTGTATTGGTGTTTGTCTTATAAGCATTTTGGCTCTACGAATAATTCTATACTTACAGGTATGAAGAATTTCCAGCAAAAAAGTATTTATTTCGATTAAACTTGGCTTGTGAACAAATTGCATTCAATGTATGAAGCTGAAAATGTATGTCTAAATTACACGAACTTATAATAATTAACTAAATGTACACAAATTATACGTTAAATAACACGTAGGTACTGCGTTATAATATTTTATGTTCGAATTCGTTCGTAACTATTGGATGAAAATGTTTTTTGACCGCAATACCAACAACCTACCGACAGACAATGTGTTTATTTAAGTGTAGGACGAATAATAATATCTGGGACCAAAAAATGTACAAGAAAGCATCCTATATTTACTCGGAAAAAATACAGATTCATATTCAATAAAAACATAGGAGCCAAAACAAAAAAAAAACGCAGACTACCGCAATATAAAGCGCACTACTTTTCCCGCAATAAAAGCACTCGGAATTAAAGACGTGCTTAAAATTAAGTTGGACTTAAATGTTGCTGGGAAATACAGGTACTCAACGATTACAAAGTGCAAGGCACTTAGAGCTATAGTCATTTGCATGTCGCATCCTACTGAGACGACCTGCCAGTCTGGGCACAGTACATATATTACGCAGTAAACTAACTCCTACGTTCCAGTCCGAACATACGTAAGACACGGACATAATATTGTAAATATTAAATATGAGCTTCGCGATTTAAGCCACGTGGTGAATGATAATCCCACAGGCACTATTTTTTAGACTAAACAGTATAATATTACGTCTTGTTCAAGGACATAAATATACAAACGTCAAAATCCGTCCAGCTTTCACATAATCTTTGTAGCAATTTTTGATCAGTGCTAGCGATTTAACCTAAAATTGACTGTTTCATTTCTGCGTAAAGTTGTGTTACTGTCTATATTTATGTATTGTGCTACCGAAACGAGAAAACCGACATAATATCTCCTATTGTAGTAGTCTTTATAAACTAAGCATTTTATGTAAAACATTCCTTACTTTGCTACAGGTTGTATAAATTGAGGGTGAATAGTTTCACGTTTAGTTTCCAGTATCCTCGTTGGGTGAGTTTAGAGACAGATCGAGCTGCATGATTGGGTCTTCCAGCTATTTTATTGGAGACATCTTACTCTGTAGTCTGTATTGCAATCGATACGGCATTTTATATCCTTTACCACGGCTATCTTACATTTTAATGCATTTGAACCTTTTTTAGAAGGTCAGCGATTTGTTTATAGGGATTAATTTATGTTTCTACTAAGTATTGACTATATTTATATTATGACGTAAGAAAAGACGTTAAGATATTTAAATTTTACTAATTTAAATTAAGTAGGTACATGGTCGTGTCTGTGTCATCATCTTCAGCAATATGAATCTTGTCGACTTTTCGAATCTAAATAAATAGGTAGGTATATAAAGTAATTTTAAAACGCATGGCCCCAAAAATATTAAAATAATATAACGAAATTATATTCTACTCCCATTATAATTTAACTTGTTATTTCCTCCTTTAAATAGTAAATTAACTCCATCCATTAAAACAAACAGCGCAGAAAGCTCGGCAAATAAGAAAACTGAATTTTAATTAATAACGTTTCCCTGAGACCAGTCGGAAACGAAACTTTTCCATTTAAAACATCTCTCGAATACCTTTAAGTCGTCACATAACTAAAATGTTACAATGTTTGCCTGTCAAATAAATATCTTATGAATATGAAGATAGGGTTGAGTTTGGAGGGGGTGTAATGCTGGGCGAACCAGAAAGGGTGAGGTCGAAATACTAGACATGTTTCGTCGTTAGAAATCAAAACATTAGAACTTTCCTAAGATTCGGGGTGGATGGAGTGTTTGATTTGAAGTGGAACGCGGTACGTACCGACAGCTTAATTAGTTTAGGTTATTCTTGACCTCCAGAGCCATAATATTATTATGGTACTTTTTTATTGTATTTGGAATGTATAATATTATGTACATTGAACACGCCTTTTTTTGTTGCACTAGTTTACTTAAGAACAATTATTTTTATAAATGACTAGCTGCGCCCCGCGGTTTCACCCGCGTTTCACATTATAAAACCTACAGGGCGGGGGCTATTAGATAGGACTTGTAACATTGTGTCAGAGAAAATACTGAAGTTAGGTCGTTTTTCACAGTTATTATTGCACTGATGGACAGGAAAACAGTGATGATGATGATGACTTGTAGCCTATATTGTGTCTCTAAACTATCTGCATACAACATTTCATGCAAATTAAGGTACTATTTCACAGTTTAGCCCACTGTGTATTGTGTAAGTTGGTGTATAAGTTATCAAAATACCAAATTTCAAGCCAATGGGGTAGTTTTTCACAGTTTTTATTGCACTGATGCAAAACGGTGACGATGATGATGATGAAATTAAAGCCTAAGTCGTAAGTTGGGGGATAACCTATCTACGTACGAAATTTTACGCACATTGGGTGTTTTATCGCATTGATGGAAAACGGCGATGATTATGATGATGACTTAATAATATGTTCGTAGCCTATCTCCTAAGTTGGGAGATAACCTATCTGTGAACCAAATTATCTCCCCCCACTCTCCCCTCTTCCCATGCTCCCCTCCTTCTACCCCCACTCTCCCCTCTTCCCCTGCTCCCCTCCATCTACCCCCACTCTCCCCTCTTTCTCCCCCCACTCTCCCCTCTTTACCCCCACTCTCCCCTCTTTCTCCCCCTACTCTCCCCTCTTTCTCCCCCCACTCTCCCCTCTTTCTCCCAGCTCTACCCTCTTTCTCCCCCTCCCATTCTCCCACTTTCTACGCCACTCTCCCCTCTTTCTCCCCCACTCTCCCCTCTTTCTCCCCGCTCTCCCCTCTCTATCTCCCCACTCTCCCCTCTTTCTCCCCACTCTCCCTCTTTCTCCTCCCACCCTCCCCTTTCTTTCCGCTCACCCCTCTCTTTCTCCCCACTCTCCCCTCTTTCTCCCCCCCCCTCTCCCCTCTTTCTCACCCCACTCTCCTCTTTTCTCCCTCAACTCTCCCCCCTCTCCCCTCTATCTCCCCCACTCTCCCGTCTTTTTTCCCGCTCTCCCCGTCTTTCCCTCCACTCTACCATCTAATCCCCCTTTCCCCCCACTCTCCCCCTCCCCTCCCCCGCACTCTCCCCCTCCCCGCCCCCGCACTCTCCCCCTCTCCTCCCATCGCACTCTCCCCCTTTAAATAACGATCCGTTCAGCCGTTTATTGTGGTCCGTTGGGGGTGCATCTAAAGAATACCTCATAATTTCAACCCCCCTTGCTTTTCCCCCTTTAGGGAATATTTTGCAAAAAAGCTGAAACCCGTATTTATTTAGATCTTACCAAAAGCCTAAATAAGAATTTTCAGATCCCTAACTTGAAGAATTATGGATTCCCCATACAAACTTTCAACCCCTATTTCATCCCCTTCGAGATTATTTTTTGAGACAAAAGATAGCCTATGTCCGTCTCATAGGTCCAATCTACCCCTATACCAAATTTCATCGAAATCGGTTCAGCCGTTTGAGCGTGAAGAGGTAACAAACATACACACATACACACACACTCACAAACTTTCGGCTTTATAATATTAGTAAGATTTATGAGAGGTATATGCGTTCTGCTTTATCACTCGTTGTGAAATTGTACCCGTGTACGATTATAAACATTTTCTTGGATCCCTTTTTCAATGGGTCAGACTTCATCTCAATCTTTTCATTTCAATAGCATCTGCAGTTGTGTACCCTAAAAATATGAAAATAAATGAAACCTTTTTATTATATAAAAATGTCGATACCTCGTCCCTGTTCAACTCAGCCGCTAGCATTCGTAGGTATTTGCTAGGCATAATTACGAGGTAAATGAGCGTGACCGAGCACTGAAGGGTTCAGCCTATGAATAGAGATCCCTACAGTGCTTCATTTCCATTTATTGTTTTCGATAAAATTAATTTAAATTTGGTAATCGCTGTTTGTGGAAGTTAGAATCAAAAAGCCACTTCTTTTCTATATAATAATTATTATTAAAACACCGGCATCAAAACAACCACTCAAAGATATAATATATGTTTTAATAATATTGTAGTTTAGAAGAAATCTCTCCACAATCATCTCTCTATATTTTGCACCTACATACCGTAATTAATTTAATTTTAGAGATGTAATAGAAAACCTTGTCACAGTACAACGCACCCGGCGTCCCGGCTTTCAAAGCAAAATTACTACAAAACAAGGACCAGCAGTGGTCCACTCATTCCTGTTATTAATAACCCTAATCCCCTCATAGACCCCATAAGGGTCAAATGAGGTCCATCAACCAAACCAGCCGACGAGGAATGGGCCAGAATACACGTTATGACGTCAACTGCGATGTGACGCGTCACACTTACCCTGAATCTGAGGGAATTAATTTTGTAAACGAAATAAGGGACGAGGTCTCGGGTCTATTTTACACGTAAATAGACCCATTTGTCCAAAAAAGGGTTAGGTCCTAAAATAAAATGCATAAAAAATGTTTGCTGGCTATATCTGCACGGCGTTTTATTTCTTTAGTTAGAGTATGCTTTTAGAAAATTCCATCATAATCCCCATATTATCCGCTGAGCCCAATTCTGAGCACGGATCTCAACTCAGTTCCTTAAGGAGCATAGATTTTTCCACATCGGAACCGTCTAGACAGGTGAATCACATTCCTTTCCCGTCAAAGTCAAATTATTTATTGTAAATAGGCAATAAAATCGCACTTTTACACGTCAAACAATTAATAAATAGAACCGTAAAACAAAATATAATTAATTGATCGGTGAATCCATTCCCATGAAATGATAGTAGGGATATAGTTATTAAACTTTCGCGAACAGAAAACATTTTAACTAGCTAAACACGGGTCTAATTCGCGCACAAACACACAACCAACGTTGAGGTATGTCAAAATTATATATTTTGATATTTGTTCGTGTGCGAATTAGACCCGTTTTTTGCTAGTTAGAACTAGGGAAGTGTGGGTTTCCTGACTTAGTACTATTCGGTTACAAGCTCGACTTGTCACAGTTTTGAAAACGTACGAGCCCCGATCGGTCATACCTTTGGAATAATCACATTTGACCTCGCCCTCTGCGTCGCGCAGTCGGGTAATAAACGTGGCGATTCAGTAAGTGGTGGAATTCTACTCAATTTGTATTTTCATGTCATAGAGCAATAAATAATTATGCAAATAAAGGAACAACGATAATTAACCTTTTTGAACAGTGTAGTCTAAATTAAGTCGATGTTTGGGAGTGTCAACGGTAATTATTCTAAATTTATTCTGTACCTTTAGTAATATTTATCGTGTTATAAGGCTGATATCAAAAAAGAGCTGTTAATTTATATTTTTACTTTACTACTGATAATTTCATAGATAAAAGCGTGCTCATTTATTAGAAGTGCTCAAGAATTAGCTCTGATACAAATGAAAAAGCTCTTTAATAAAGTATTTCACGATATAAAATGCTGATCAATTTTGTAAATGCTGAAGTATTCGTAGAAGTAACTGTCGCCTATATAAATGAGGAATTTAATTTAAAAATGTATCATAGTTCCTGCAAATAAGCCTTGTATTTTTTATGTTGTACATTTAGCCAGTGTCAAGTATTAAATGAAAACATTTACCGTCTTGACATAAAAGATATAAACCAGAGTTCAACAGATGAGTTTTAATATTTTCCCGACAAATCGACGTCTAGTCCTCGCTTTTTCTAACTCAATAACAAATTCACAAGTAAAATAATTAGCAATTCTAAGATTTAGTAAGAAAACGCGAGGGGTAGACGTCGATTTCGTCGAACGAAATTTTATAAACATCTGTTTAACTACCACAAACATTGAGTTAGTTTAATTAATAACATAGTGTGATTATCTTTCCGTAGTGGGAATTTTTTCTCACAAAACATTTTTTCTCTTCTAATCTGTTTTACTTGAATATTCCCATTTTATACTCGTATTAGTTATGTATGCTAATCCATCCACCAAAAATTTCAAAACGAGGTTAAGCCTGGGTCGCACACACGTGTACTATCTTTTATTCAAGCAAAGAGCTCCCCTGTCGAAGGCACCGCGCCTTAATTAAGGGGGTGTCATGGCGATACCTTTTAATCATGGCACCATCATTATACGCGAGCTTTAATTACAGGTGTACTCGTATAATATTTATTGGGTGGCGCGAAATTTTGTACAGGTAATGCATAATAAAATCGGTTCTTACTTCGTGTTTAGAAATACGCATCAAAACATTACAATATGTACAAAAATGCACAAGTCTCGCAACGCAGTTCATCTGCCGTAAAAAGTTGTGATATCGAATGTAAACCAAGTCGGTTAATTTAATACCTACCTACATATTATCTATGAGAATGTTCTTTCGTTCTTTAGTTATTTCGTTCTTTCGGTCTTTCGTTCGTACGGTCTTCCGTTCTTACGTTACTTCGTTATTTCGTTGTTCCATTTCTTCGTTTTTCGTAACTTCGTTATTTCGATCTTTCTTTATTACGTTACTTCGTTATTTCGTTGATCCGTTTCGTCGTTATTTCTATACTTCGTTACTTCTTTATTTCGTTTTTTCGTTAATTCGTTCTTTCGTTCTTTCGTGCTTTCGTTCTTTCGTTCTTTTGTTTTTTTGTTTTTTGTTCTTTCGTTCTTTTGTTACTCCGTTAATCGGTTACTCCGTTACTTCGTTATTTCGTTACTCTGTTACTCCGTTACTTCGTTATTTCGTTATTCCGTGTCTTCATACTTCGTTACTTCGTTATTTCGATAATTTGTTACTTTGTTCTTTCGCTCTTTAGTTCTTTAGTTTTTTCGTTCGTACGGTCTTCCGTTCTTTCGTTATTACGTTACTTCGTTACTTCTTTATTTCGTTATTTCGTTACTTCATTATTTCGAAACTTGTCGGACGGCTAGAAGTACTTTAGAATTTTGATGATCGGTGAGTCAGTCAGTCAGTGGGCAACATAATTAAGGAACTTTGTGTTGAAATCATCCTTAAACTACTGGTTTAAATCAAATGTAATTTGGATTATTATCTGTAGATGTGATGCCCTCTTGGTCACTAAAAATGTAGGCTATTTTATCCATAACGAAGCTACAGGGGGTCGAAAATGGCCCGTATCGCTTCGAGAAAAGGATAGTACGGCCGGCCTTTTGTTTTACTCGACTTGGCGGATATTGTGTGTTTAAGAACGCGTCGACAATGCCCATAGCGTTGCAATAAGCGGAAGCCGCATGCCAATTTATGAAGAAAAAAAACTAAATAAAATCAATCTTTGTTCTAAGCATACGTGTTCTGAGATGTCCCCGGGAAATCGTGAGAAGTCACCAGACCTTTACGTAACTATCTGTTCACCCCAGACAGTTGCCGTCTATAAGTTCGAAGTCAACACAACTTTACACGACGACTCGCAACAAATGAAGGAAATCATTTTTGTACACCCCTTTAGCTGTCAAAACCTGACGGTAAACAGCTCCTGGTTACCGCCGCCACTTGTCATTCCACTCGGGCCATTTGTAAGGGCATTATTTGCACCTGGGCGCGAACTGACCACCAGGAGGTGGGCGATATAAATTAATATTGGGATTACGTGCCCTTAATGGGTGGCTAAAATGGCACCTCATGGTCAGTCGCGTAACTTATGTGGTAGTGATGTCACTGAACCTAAATATGAAAAATATTAACACCATTAGGCAGATTGTATCGTACGATACTACGAATAACGGAATCAACCGAACACGGGCATCTACTCAACATAAGTATCACTTGTTTGTAATCTGGACATGCTAAGATTTTCACACGTGATAGCCTCATATGCTAACTAAACATATTTAAATAACCTAACATTATATTCACAAAGTTTCTAGCATATGCACTGAAAAATTAACGATAATGGAGGCTTGAGGCTAAAAATTACGAAATACATAAATAAATGTATCCATTAAAAGATACACTAGCGGCATTTTACTGCCCCACATCTTGTCACCCCAAAACGCTCGAACGGTCACTGACCGGTCCTCAGATGCCTCTCGCACCCTGCAGGGCCGTTTAAGTCAGTTTAGCATAATAAAAATATTATACACCATTTTTGCATAACAAATACGTATAAATAATACCATAATTCTGATTCGATGAACCGCTATAATCCTTAAATTGGGCTCTTCTCTTATTAGGAATATTTTAAGGGTGATAAAGGCAGAATCTAACGCCTCTATACTTACTTCCCTTTTTTTATATAAAAGCAAAAGTATCGATTTCTCCTCACGAGTGTGTTGGCTCCCTTTTGACGGCTAAACGATTGAACCAATATTCATGAGGTTTGGTATAGAAGTAACTGAAGCCCTAGGGAATAAAATAAATATATTACATACTTTTATCACGACAAAGTGCGGTCTGCGCGGACGAAATTGAGGGTAACTGCAACATAAAATTAAAAAAATAAGGAACATATCACTTGATGCCGTATTCTCATACAAACAAAACAAAAAAATACGTAAGTACTAGTATTTTTATTACAATATATTCTGTATAAAGGAAATAAATACGAAAGATATCATTTTGTAGTCATGAAGACATCAATAGACATTTTAAAGCTGCATTAAAGCCCACCCGAAATACTTTGCAGTCACTTGGATCCCAGGTGCGAATAACGCCTTTGCGAAATGATTTCAAGCCTACACAATTATATAAATAAAATGACCACCATGATCATCCCACACGTGTGTTTAAATGTCTTCATTCGATTTGAGGTATAAACATCACTTTTTGCGTGCGCGTGTCTCACAATGTAAATTGGGTTGTTTCACTTATGTATAAACCGTGCGCGCGACACTTGAAGGAAACTTTACGCAATGTGTGGGTACTTTTGCGTTTGATAGGGGTATATATTTACTTCAGTACTTACACTACCCACGTGAAACATTCAGAAAGCATTGAGAGCTGATATGTTATTCGATTTAAATGTTTTTTTGCCGAGCTTTAGTTAAAATGGAATTAGACCTTGATAAATCTTATTGTTTCAGACTTGGTTCATGTACAATTGTACATATATTGTTCATTGTACAGATGATTAGGTGATATGTATTTTATAGGTCATTAACTTATTGAAAGGGGTTAGAACAAAGTTAACTAAGTGTGTGTAAAATATAATTAAAATTTTGGATTTTACTGACTATGCAATAAATCCACTAGCTAAGTACATTGCGTTCCAAACTATAACTAGCACCGATTAGCTTTTCTATATTCTAGAGCTTTGTACTATTTACTACTCTGTATACTAGAACTTTCGGTTTTCATTTATAAGTACATCTCATTCTTCATCTTAACTATATGTAACTAAGTATATGAGCAGAATTATAAATGTTGTAAGCCTGCACGCAGCATATTCCAAAGCGCGCATAACACAACTGTTTCATATTTCAAAGCCTAATTACAACATTATTAGAGTAAGAACATTTGCGTTACCAGAAAATGTGCTGGTTTCCAGGTGTGGTACAGTCACAAGCTGAAAGCGATTTAATCATGGTTTCGCTAGATGACTTTTGCACAACATTTTTCAATATAATACCTATATGATATTGTACAGAAGTATTATCTATCTGGTAACAATAAGAAGATAATAAATTATAATACATGGTTGTACAATGGGCCGCCTTATTTCTATTAGTAAGTTCTTACAGTTCTTACCATCCTAAGGGTATCAATACGGATACCACCCGTGGAGTAAGTTTTGCTCAAGTTACTAGGTGTACCTCTCTAGTAGTCTTAACATAAAGCATCGCTAAAATCTTACACTTCAAACCACAACATTTTACGGCAAATTAAATCTGCGGCGTTGCTTGTACGAGGCATTAAAATTACATGCAGAAGTCCAAATTGTGAATACATCGCCTCCCGCCGCGCCCCGTCTGCGTGCAGACTGCTGAGCGAGTTTTAATGTTCATCGGAAAACTGTAAGTTTGTCGGTAGCTGCCAGAATTGAAATGATTATCAGTCATCATTGTAACAGTTGAAGGAATAACGAAGGACTGAACATAAGTACTTTTATTACTAGAGCTTTGTCGTCTACTGATGAAGCTTACTAGTCTGAAATAAAAAACATAGCTCATAATTAATCACACTGTAGACATACATAGGCTGTAAAACAGGGTGATTAAAGTGCAAGTTTGAATCTACGCGTAAAATAGTTGATTTACTACCATCGCTGTTGATCATCAAATACGCGTTCTTTCTCGTAGTAAAAAGGCTTAATTACGCATGTACATGCACACGCAGGGGGCTATGTGAAGCTATAAAATTACACTTAACTCATCTATACAATGTCGCATGTAGGTAGGTACCTATTTATATAAAATATCGACCGAATTCCGCAAAGTGTCTATTTTTAAGTCGGAGTGATACAAGATAATGAATGGCGTTAAAAATTAACAGCTAGATAATTTTAAATGTCGAAAATTAAGCTATTATTCAGATATAGTATCAAATAGATTTCTGACAGATGTTAATGCAGAAAAACACAGCGTTGAGATGAGAGTAGGGATCCATGTTAGTTATCTACAATAACTAATAGTAGACCTAAAGCCATTTGTCGGAATTAGGTGCAATTTGGTACGAACTAGTGTCTCGAATTTTTACTAAATCGCTCTCCGGGGTCACGTAAAAACGAATCTAAATACAATTTAAGAGTGACTTTCACAAGCTTGCTCTTAGCTGATTTATTTCTCTTTATTCAGCCATCAATTGTTTTAGTATGCGCAACTTTGAATAAAACTTTGGGACCGTTGACTAGAATACTCTTTATTTTTAGGTTCGAATGCAAGGTTTGTAATTGTTTAATTATTTATTTCTTTGCTCCAAATAAGAGAATATTAGCGGATTGTACTAACTCATTCATCTAGAATGCAACTTTAATCTCTGTTTAAGTTTGAAGGTACGTAACATCAAACATTATGGCCCGTATTAATAAATGAACCTCAATAGCGCTACCAAGTGCGCTACCAGCTGATCCACACTCAAATGTAATCTACATCTTGAAATCGTTGCTATTTAATAAATGTATATTGAAATGTAGCACTGGCTACTAGATACTGTCTTGTATGTGTCAATTGTGCCATAATTGGATACCACTTAACCGCTGAGTGTCATTTATTAATTTGCCAGAGATCATGTAAGTTTCTGTTCCTAATCTACAACCTAAGATGTATATATTAATTAGAACGAAAGAGCAAGTGCACACTGAAGATAGCTCTCAGAGCCAAGTTTGATTTATTAATACGGCCCTATGTTTGTACTTGTTTACTATGACTGAGTATGAGTTTATCATTTGATCACGAAAAAACAAAATAACACTTAAACAAGGAAAGTGGTACAGTTAGCCCTAAGTAAAGCGATTATAAGAAGTCTTTGGGTGACCTACTACCACTTATGCTGGAAACGCCCAGAGTATATATTTCTGGTGAATAGACAGAGAAACTTGGTAGCAATATTTATGGCAGTCTTTTCGGCCCTCTTGTCACTCTCCGACCAGCCACTTCAAAATAACATTAATTTGTATTTATTGGCAGCAAATTTCCAGCTTTTGTAAGTAATCACGGAAACGAAACATTAGATTGGATTTGGAATGAGTTTCGTCGCCGTGCCTTTAAACGGTTATATGCTTTGAGCGCGTCTCAGTCGCTCTGAAATTAGGTTTTCATATTTACTGGTGTTTTTCATATCACTGACAAGGGTTTACTTTAAAACCTGTGGGTAACACAAGCCGTAAGCTACAGGCTGTGGGCAGAGTATATGTAAATATTTAGTGGCCATGGATATATATTAATGCTTTCGCGGATTAATATTATCGGATGTTGTATTGTATATTTTCATGTGACATTTCGTGTTCTCTCCAAAGCTCTTAGGAAGTTTCAGTAAAGTAACAACCGCGTTTGTGTGACGTTGACTAAACTCCTATCATACTTGAACTCGATATATTGAATAAAATAACTTGAAAACTTGAGATATAACTTGGTATTTGCTAATAATAACTACCTAAATTAAAAATCGTCAAAAATCTGACACTGTCGAGAAGTGTTTCCTTTACAGTATCAAACAAACATGTTTACGAACTGTAGGTAAGTTATATATATCTAATTGTATGTAGGTATTACTTGTGTCTCGAAATTCCAGAACACAAAGTAAGTATTCCAATTGTTGTCTGGAACTAAACGCGACAGTTGTCGGGTCTAGTGTTAGACGGACAACTTGAGCTCTAGGCGCTAGATCCTAGACGGGCACTAAGTAGTTTCCAATTACAACTGGTAGCAAATAGTTTGATGTCTGCTTCTTAACAGAACTATTTGTTACAAAGGGTATTTATTTACCATAAGGTTTGTTAACACAAAATATTTATTCAAACTAACCGAGACGATATATGCCGAGCATGTACCGCGATACATGTATTATTAATTAATTAACAGATTTAGATATAAGTTTTTGCATAAATCCAAAATGAACGCAGCGTACTTTTATTCAGGGAAAATCAAATGAAAACGTAGTAATACAGCTAGTTACGAAATAAATTATATGTTATCATAGAAAAAACCTTATTGCCAAAAAATACAAACTAAACACAAAAGTGAATACTACAGTAAATAATATGGTGTGACTCATTTTATGTAAAAATAAAAGTCCATAAGATGTCATCGGAACTGTTTTCCGCCCTTGCTAAGAGTAGGGATGGCTATGATGGTGAATCATTATTCTTGGTAAAGGGCACCTCCCTTTATTGTAAGAGATAAATTATTAATTCATCGTACACATAAAATTAAATGGAACTATGTTCCAGCGATATAAATGCTCCATGTCTTGTAGCCAAAGAAAAAACTACTAATTGTAGCACAGTGTAAAGAGCTGCAGCCTACCTAGGTACCTTATTTCAAAACATCTCGTTTCATCAACGCGTTAAACTTTAGTTTAACCAAAGTTAAAATCCAGTCTAACCGAACTCTAACTAGGGGAGTTCAGGGCCACTGTTAATTAAACTAGCTAAATATTTAAACAACTTTCAGTGGTAGGTAACTTACTAAGTTCTGTCATACATCTCGTACTGAAAACTTCAAAGTTAATTAAAGGCACGTACTATCTAGTCCTGATAAAGTAAGAAAAAAAATACTATTCTATTTCGAATTTTGTTCGATTATAGTCGTTCATAATCTCCTGTCTTCACGATTCACGAGACAAAGGAGTACAAAGAACTGGGAAAAAACTAAAAAAACCGCAGAAATATTACAATACAACACCGAACACGGCATGTCGCGGGTAAAGTCCCCAGAGAAATGTCCGTGCAGCGGTGGAAGCGCGACTCAGACAAATGTCTGGTTGCCCAGTACACTACCACCAGCCAGGCTCGTTTGTATTGCAATTTGAAAGACAGTAAGAGCACTGAAGACTCAAATAGGTTACAACAGTTAGGTAAATACAGATACAACACTGAAGGGTGAAGAGGTGGTAAAATTTATGGAGCCCGTCACAATCTTGATAAGAGCTACGGCAAAGAGAATTCACTTAAAAATATGCCAACCAAAAATAATGGTTCAAAAACCACATTATTACTTCTGTTGAAGGAGAAATTACACGCAAACTTTAAATAAGTTCTCTTTTACGAAATTCCCATACTGTTATAATTGTATAGCACATCCACCATGTCTGGTTTGTTTGCTTCTGACTTTTGATATTCAAATGGGAATTTCAGATTTTTCACGGAAACTTTGCGCATCTTCAGGAATGGTGATAGTTTGGAAACGTTTTGGTATCTACATGTTACTTACTGTGCTTCATGTTACTTACTGTGCTTCATGTTACTTATCTACATGCAACTTACTGTGTCTGTACTGCTGTGTGAATACAGTACGTCGGCTGGAAACAGTGTAAGTAATATACTTTCTCAAGCATGTGTGTTTTCGATACAAATAAGTCGCATCCCTGATGCATCTAATTAATCTTACTGAATCATCAAAATCACATAGCAATGCTGATCAAAACGTCATTACGGTGGAAAAAGCCTGAGCCAACTAGGAAAATGACTGAAAAGAAGTTGTTATCATATTTATCACTCATTTTAACATTGAATAAAACCCCCGTTAGTGAAATAATCTGGGCAAACGATACATAATTGATGGGCGACTGCTCTTGACACATCTCCGGTGACTAATGGAGCGGAACAGATATGACGATCTTGACGGATGGTGGAGGCTGGGAAACC
The DNA here is from genome assembly GCA_905147375.1 of Hylaea fasciaria. Taxonomy (NCBI): domain Eukaryota; kingdom Metazoa; phylum Arthropoda; class Insecta; order Lepidoptera; family Geometridae; genus Hylaea; species Hylaea fasciaria. The sequence goes on from LR990194.1 coordinate 2,015,735, forward strand.
AGGAAACTTCCTTGTGTTGAACCTTTGGTCAGTATGTAAGAGAAACTACTAAAAATTTTGTGCCAGAAGACTCAGAAGTCGCACTAGATGGTCGCGACACTCGTATAGTCTATTTCAGTTCACTGATAGCAATCGGAAACAAAACAACATCCACACAGGCAGAGATGACAACAGATAAATTCCTCTTTCTCAACTGGTACCACGAGCTCTGCGCTACTGGCACGAGAAAAATAAAACCAATCGCTACCAGTGACGGGAACGGAGGCGGTTATTCGCCGTTGAAACCACCAGTTACTGTTATACCCGCCACTGGTTCAATTGTCCTAATCGACAAAAGTAGATGCAATTTAGAAGAGTCTTCTTCGCAGTAACTAGCTATGGATTTACCACAACTGGTGGCAATTGAAAACTGTGTCTGTTCTCAGTCAAAATCTTGTTAGAAAGTTGTTACAGACATAACTAGGGAGACTTGATTAAGTTATAATCACAATAAATACCATGTATTCTCCTTAATATGGCGTGGCAGGTACATTCGTTTACGACATCAAAGCTCAATTTGCCTGTCAACGGCGCATTAAGAATGTATGTATCAACGTCCACCCCTTTATGTCACAGTCTTATCCACAGGATGCTCAGTTTCAGGACATTTGTCTCGTGACACGACACAAATTGCGTGAACTTCGTAGTTGGCATCTTCATGATTTTATTCGATTTCTTGTTACTTTTTAACAAGAACTACATAAATTACGTTATTAAAATACATAGACCTGACATGGTAACTTATGTGCTATCAGAGTGTATATATAGATTTTTATTTTTATTCATCATAAATAAAGTTTTTATGCAGCAAATAACTTACGTCTAACTAAAGATCACACAAAAATCTCGGTCTTTTCTGACAGTGTTGTAACATTTGCTATATGAGTTCAGAAATTCTGTAATGCGTTCGATCGGTAGCTCTGTCAGTAAGTTTAAGTTATTGCAATATTATATTTATTACAACATCCTGTGTAGTTAGCTACCTGTCTGCTGTAATCGCGTTTTGTATAGTAAATAAACAATGAGTCGGTCGACTCGTTAACGGTGGGCGCGGGTGTCCGTACTCATACAGTTACGTAATATCCATTGTTAATAAGTAATCAAATTATATATTATGTTTTCTGTAGTAAAATATAGGTACATATTATGGTGCCTAATCCGTTGATACAAACTAAACTAAATGTTAATTTGAAAGCTTTAAGTTATAGCCGTCCCTTTTATTTCCATAAGGTTGAAGTGTGACAAAATACCATTTGACAGGACTAAACTAAAATTTAGTTTTAGTAAAAATTAGTTACGTTTGTATGAACAGTATAGGCATCACTATTATTTGAACGTGAAATTGCTTCCTATACTTAAAGCTAATAACTTTTTATTTTGTTTCAGGTAATTAAAATAATTACGTGCCTACATACCTAACAGAAACGAATTTTCTTTTGCCAATATGGTAAGTGAGTAGGTATATGTTATTATAATATCTTCGCACAATCGGAAACAGAGAAGTGGACGGAACGGAACTTGCAAGATTTAATTACTACCAAGACACATGGAAGTAAATAAAACTTTGTAAAAGACAAAGTTATCCGCACCCTATGAAAATTAAAAACTTACAGGAGACGTGGCATAATAATGTGAAAACATTGCCTTGTTCAGGCGGCTTGTTCATAATGGAATTAACATTAAAACGGCCAAAATTGCAGGCACGGCCATGCATGAATTTACGTCGCGTATGCAAATGGTGCGGAGGCTGTAGGGCGCCGCCCGCCCAAATCTCCGAGCTACCCTGACGCAGAGTATGCTATCACAGTAGTCGATTTACCAAATGCTATTATCTAGCAGTTTGCATTAAATTCGAATAATCTCTTGGACAAAATCATCCTAAATGCGTGGCCACATCCTATCGCACCGCAAAAGTTTAGAGCAGAGTTAAACAGATGTTTGTAATATTTTGTTGGACAAAATCGAAGTGTATCAATCGCGTTTTCTTACTCAATCCTGGTATTCCTAATTATGTTAATTGTAAATTTGTTATGGAGTTGAAAAAGCGAGGGTTAGAGGTCAACTTGTGGAGAAAATATTTATACGCACCTGTTCAACTCTACTTTAAATCTTTTGTGGTGAGAACTAAGACCGTTATTGTTGAAGTAAGTTTTTCTTTAAGTTTCTTAAGTTTTTCTATTATTATTGAATAGGTTTTCGATTGACCACTATCTCATCTGAGGTTAAGCAACGATGCAGTCTATACGAAGGCATATTTTTTGCTCAGCTTAACTATCACTTGTCATTTTCAAGTAGATATGCATTTTTTGGTAGATAACTGGAAAAATGTATACCTGTTAGAATACTTAGTGGTCATGCCTTTTCTATGAAGTCAGTTTCAGGCAACCTTACTGAGTACTTCACTCGCACTGTGGGCACTTCCGGTCACAGAAGTTCCGTCCCGCGTATGCGAGTGAAGTTGGGCCTTTTGTCGTCACTGAATGGTTTATAGGCGGGCCTTTAGCGACAATGCATTATAAATTGTACAAGGACTGGGATTGGTCTTAGTAGTAGCGATAAGCGATAAACATACCTTATTAACTTAGTACCTTTTTTTCAAGATCATGGTTGGTATCTAGATCATGGTTGGTAACATACGAGCAGATCCTGTACCACAATCTGGGGGCACGGCAGTGCCCCCGCCAAGTCGAGCAAAACAAAAGGCACGGCCGTACTATCCTTTTCTCGAAGCGATTCGGGCCATTTTAGACCCCCTGTAACTTCGTTATGGATAAAACTAGAAGCCAAAATTTTTAGTGACTAAGAGGGTATCACGTCTACAGATAATAATCCAAATTACATCAAGTTTGAACCAGTAGTTTAAGAATTATTGCAAGTCAAAGTTCCTTAATTTTGCTGCCCACTGACTGACTGACTGACTGACTCACCGATCATCAAAATTCTAAAGTACTTCTAGCCGTCCCACAAGTTTCAAATTTTGATTATAGCTATTGTTTAGCCTATAAACCATGGAAAAATTCTGACATTCCATAATTTTCATCCCGTTTTCTAGATATATAATCTGCATAAATAACTTTGTATTCCCATATAAATCCCATTAAATTGTATGTGATTACAAAGTTACTTTTACAGTTCATACAGACTTCCTTGAAATTGAATGAAATGGGTAACAGGGGTTAAAAATGAGTAATGGCTTCGAGAAATTCGACAGTTGAGCGCTTTTTAAAAACTTCCGCGATAGGGTACACCTACCGCAGATAGAGAGATACAAATCCCTATAACCTACACTTTTATAGGTCGAACAAATTCGTTACCTAGGTACATTAAAATAGGTACCTAGGTACCTTATACATAATACGCATCTGTGGAGATGCAAAGACACTCGTTCATGATAATCTATGAGCATGACCTATGTCGCAAGGGGCCCCGGCCGCACAGGCGCGGGGCGCGCGTTGATGCGTGTTTTGCAAAAAAAACGAAATAAAGAAAGAAAACCTACAAAAAGAAATGAGATCAAAATTGCCAAGTCACTCTATTTACTAAAGAAATAAAGATATAACTGCTCCCATAGATAGGTATAGGTAGGTATTGAAATTAACCGACTTGGTTTACATTCGATCTCACTACTTTTTACAGCAGATAAACTGCGTTGCGAGACTTGTGCATTTTTGTACATGTAATGTTTTTGATGGGATTAGGCTACCTTGTATGTACTCGTGGTTAGCATTGCCACTGCAGGGCTCTTGTTACTTTATAAAAACTATTTTTATCAAATTTCTTCATCGAAATTGGGTTTCTTGTATCGTATGCTACCCTGGTACCTACTTCTGGTATTAAATATTACCACGCTGGTCAACTTTTAGAAGAAACATTTCAGTAACGTGTCACTTTACATGTTTGGGTTCGGCTTTAAAGTCAAGTCTATTCATTTGAACCAAAACGAAACTCAAAGTTTGCAAGTTTATACAATTTTTTTAATTCTTGAATGAACATGTGGCGAACATCATCCGCCACACTAAACAAAACGGCACGTAGCGGGCATTTACGGAACTATCCTGCATCGCGCAAACGATATTCGCGCGGCCCGGACGTAAGTATAAGTAGAAGTTTCAATGACGAACAATCGGACAGCTGCCCCCGAGCAATATCACCTAGCTCGGTCGGAAGACATTCCGGAATGTTGCAGGCGCTTCTGAAGTGGATCATCATCACCACGATCCACTCCACACCTTTGACCTTCACAAACACAAGCTTATCATACTGCAATGTTCTCGGTAGAGAGCGGATGTCTAAAAGTAGCTTGCTTTGTTCACTGTGAACTTGAAGACGCTGAATGCTGTTGTAATTCTCGACTGTGAACTCGCTTGTCGCTAGCAGTGGGATGTACCTTATTGTACTTTACAATACGCGCGATTTTAGATGGGAATTGAATCAGTGTACGATAAAAGGGGATGGTAAACTCCGTTCTAGAATAGTCAGGTTCGAGTAGGGCTAACCTGACTGTTAGGCTCTGTATGACCAGAGAGCGTTATAGGACTGTTTGATGGACGTACGAGTCATCTTTAATCGCGTGTAAAAATTAATCACTAATTGAAAGTTGACTGACTAATACGACTATTACCAGATTTCAAGGGAGAAGAGCCGACAAAAAACTCGAAGTGGCAATATTGATATTTTAGTATAATATGTCTGTTTACTCGCATAACGTAGGTACCATTCGTAAATTGGAACGATGTCGCAAAAAGTCCCATGTTACTATAGTATTCATTTATAAAACTAAGTAGGTACTATAGTAGTCGCCAGGCGGCGATTGAGGACTTGTCTCCAACATCCCTGTAAAATTAACATAATATTCATTTATTACACTTTTGAACACGCTTTTTTGACTATGTAAGTAGGTAGGTTACCTATAGATTTAACTCATGTTTCGGTAAAGATAGAGCACTATGCTCCTTGAGTGTGACTTTCACAAGTTTTCATACTGAGTCACAGTGACATATTTGCATTAGTTCCTGATTTATCTGCCCCGGGGCTAAGTGTATTGACTATAGAGAGGGGGCGATGCAATAAGTCAAGAGTGCCACTTTGGAGATTACCAGGCCTATGGCGCCTATCGACGAGCCGAACTGTGTGCTAATGAGGCTTGTGCCAGTGCCATGAAAGGGCTAGTGGAATAGTAATCGATATTTAGGCACTGTAAATAAATTAAAAATGCCCTGTACTGAGTGCTAATGAGGCTTATGCCAATTTGGTGGAAGACTAGTCGATATTTTGGCACTTTAGATTATTAATACTTAATTGATATATAATTATGGGGAGTAAATAAATGGTTTCGAATTGCAATCTCCATGTTTACTCGTACGTTTAAAGCCGTTTCGATACAATATTTGCAAAATATGTATCGGATTCGACCCGCCATTGAACCAGCCGCATTATGGGAGTATTTGTGGTTGAATGGTACTACGAGTACATACCTACCAAAATAAAAACGGCAAAAAATAAAACAAACGATAAAATAACTTGGTTCATATTAACGCAGATGCTCAATTGTTTATTTTTAACAGTATCAGCATTATTTTCAAGCCGCCAAAGTGCTGCACTCTATTATTTCCACATCGTTCCTGAAACTTCCAATTTTCTATGTCATATCCTGCGTCTGGTTGTTCAATAAAACGTCAATTTAGCCCCTATGCTCTATAATTCGGGATCAAGCCAGCTCTTGCATCGCGGGGTGCATAAAAAATGGGGGTAGAATGGGGTAAAGCGACGGAACCGCCTCGCAGACGACAGCCGACCGAGAGGCGCCAAGAGATAACAAATGGTCCGATATTTAAATATTGAGAGATGTGTTTTTGAATCGAAAGTGTGAAATAACATGGAGGGTAGTTTGAATTTGAATCGAAAGTGCAAAATAAAGTGTAGATTTATGTAGACTAGACGCTGGCCTATTGCTTTACAATATATTAAGTTTCTCTCTTAACAATGGCTCAAATTCTCTTAAGAATGGCTCAAATTTTGCTACGTAAGGTACTAGTGCCGGGTTCGAATAACAATTTTACAGGGATAGATCAGTAACATAAACCGCCTAGCCACTAAAGTTTAGACCAGACTTGAACAGATGTTTCTAAAATTTGGTTCCACAAAATCGACGGATATCACGCGCGTTTTCATCAATCAGAAAACCAAAACAGCCTCCACATACATTATCGTTAATTACATTTACATAAGGTATACATTTCTTAGCCACCTGAGCTTTCGCCTGGGACTCCATCCAGCCTTCTATATTTAGTTCTCATCGGAACGACCTTGGGGTATCGATCACGTTCCGGTCCCGTTCCGCTCCCGTCACAGACTCGGAGACGCCTCGCTCGTTTACTTTCACTTTCCGAGGCCAACGAATGTTCCGAATGAGAGACAAAGGTTTTTACTTCGATTGTAACTTTACTAATACTCAAATACTCAAATACTCATTTATTGGTAAACTAGTTTACACGTCAAATAGGTACAAAATCAATAATAATAACATGAGTAATAAATGTCAAGAAGGAAGACATTAGGAGTAAAAATAATAAGTTGAGAATTATATTATTGTAAGCATGTCAAAATAAAATAAAATAGCAACTACCTAAAAAATAATCATACTAAATAATTATGTTACATCCTATTCAAAAATTCTTCATAACTATAGAACGTCCGCTCGACAAGCCAGCGTTTCAGTCTGGATTTGAAGCAGCTATGACTGGGAGCTGCAGTGATGTCCTCAGGAAGTCTGTTGTAGACCGCTGGACCCATCGCATGGGTGAGCTTGGAGGACTTAGTGAGAGAGCATGGCACTGCTGCGAGCTTATTTGCATTTCGTGTGCTATAGGAGTGTATGTCACTATGCTTCTTGTACTTCTCAGGATTCATTCTCACATACACTGCTACTTGTAAGATCACAATGGCAGGTAATGTGAGAATGCCGAGCTCCTTGAAGTAAGGTCTCGCGGAAGTGTCTTGTGACACTCGTACTATCGCTCTTATGGCGCGTTTCTGCATACGGAAGACGCGCTCCCACTCTGAGCAGCGTCCCCAGAGCTCAGCGCCATACTGCAGCAGTGAGTGTACCGTCGCGAAGTAGCAAGCGCTCGCCACCTCCGCGGTCACCACTCGCGCTACACGACGGAGCGCGAAACATGCACTTCCCACTTTACCGCACAATTTGTGAACGTGGCAATCCCATTTCAGTCCTTTGTCAACTTCAAAGCCCAGAAATGTCGTGTTTTCGACCTGCTCGATTTTGAAGTCATCCACCAGTACTGTAAGGGATTTTGCGACCCGACCTGATAAGTTGAAGTGGAGGAAATGCGTCTTACTTAGGTTGAGGGCGAGGCCATTCATACCAAACCACCTGGCTATGCTTGTGGTGGTCTCATTCAGCCTCTCTTCAAGACAATCGACAGTCGGTGCGCTGACTATGGCAGCCACATCATCGGCGTACATTAATATGTCTGCCTCCCTGACGACGTCTGGAAGATCATTTAGTAGGAGCGAGAACAGAATGTTCGATACCGACGACCCCTGTGCTACCCCCATCGTAGATGAGAGCGCCTCAGACTGGTTTTCTCCGTCGCCAGCATCCACTATCTGAGACCTTCCTCGTAGTAAATCCGTAAGTAATGCATACGGTAAGCTGTCAATACCATAGTGTCTAAGTTTTAGGGCAAGTACGGTGTGATCAGCTACGTCAAATGCCTTTGACAGATCGCAACAGAGAACAGCCACTTGCTGTTTACGCTCACGAGCAGCCATCACTCGACCTATCAGTTCTCGAGTCAAAGTAGTTGTTGAACGCCCCTCTCGGTAGGCGTACTGACGGTCAGACAAGGCGCTAGTTGACGTCAGATATTCCACCAATCTGGAACTCAACCCGTTTTCAAATATTTTGGCTATAGCAGGTATTATAGACACAGGCCTATATCCATCTATATTGCTTCTTTTTCCTTTCCCCTTAAATATTGGCGACACTTTACTCACTTTTAAAGGCATCGGGTACAATCCCTCTTTAAGACAAGCGTTGTAGAGTGACGCCAATACTGGGGCAAGTGGAGCAATTGCCACTCTCATGAGTTCCATCGAGAGGCCATAAACATCCTTCGACTGTTTCGGAGGTATATGGGTAACTATCCGATATACCTCATCTGCCGTGAAAGGACGCAGTCGTAGCGAGCGATCAGCTGCAGGCGTACAAGCACTCGATAAGGCCCGCCGTACAGCGGTGATATCAGCCACAGGCGCGCCGCACGCAGACGCTGCATTGAGGAAACGCACGTTCATTGCATCAATAGCTTGTTTGGCGTTGTCAAATTTACTACCATCGGAGTTTACTAAAATTCGGGCAAAGTTAAGTTTAGGAGCGTTCGTTTTCCCCCTTTCTATATTTACAACGTTCCATATGCCCTTCGATGTGCTTTTACTATTTAAAATCACATTCGTGTAAAAATTGGATTTCTGATTTTTTATCATAATGTCAAATTTTGTATTTAATTCGTCTAACACTGATTGCATAGAAATGTCATTTGGAAATAATTTGTTTAATTTATACATGTCAAATAAAAAAGATTTCATACATTTAATATCAGGAGTTACCCACGATGAGTCATTATTTTTATTAAGTTTCCTCTTTATAGGAAAGCATATTTCATATTTATTTACTATGACATTTGTTATCGTCTTTGCTAAGGTCTCAGCCGAACCAGAGCGCTCAAGTAGTTGAGGCCAGTCTACACTATCTATCGAAGCTACAAAATTGGCGCGATTAGATTGAGAGAAGTCCCTAGCGAGGCGAGTTTGAGGTGCCGGCGCCCGGCGGGTGCACGTCACCTCCCCGCGCACCGCAAGGTGGTCACTTAAGTTGGTAACGATAGGAGTAGCTTGTATTGACTCCGGTGCCATATTGGTGTACAGGTGGTCTAGGCAAGTACCTGTCGCATTCGTTATCCGAGTGGGAAAGTCTACAATATTAAACATATTGTGGGCCGATAAGAGGTCAGCTAGTCTTTTTTTCTCGGGATATACCTCGGCTAAATAATTTATATTAAAATCGCCTACGATGACACATTCCCTCTCAAGGTCGTGTATCTTGTCGAGCAGCCGTTCATAGTACGTTAGAAATTCATTTCCACTAACCAAGTTAGTACGGTATATACAAATAATAGTCATGTTATAGTCTAACAGATCAATTGCAGAGATTTCGCAAAATTGTTCTACTGAACAAGACACTAAGTCTACATTTTCGACACACTTCATATTCTCAGTTACATATATGCATGAACCTCCGTGAGTTATTTGTTTTCTACAAAACTTAGAAGCTAACTTAAAGCCGTTTATATGAACGCAATTAAGTTTATCTTCAGTTAACCAATGCTCTGTCAATCCTAAAATATTACACTTGAGTTCACTTTGGAGTAACACTTCTAGCCTCTGGGTTTTATGGTCAATTGATGCAATATTTTGATGGCATACTATAAGTGATGATGCATCCATACACGCCTGATCATTGTCGTTCCGGGACTGAACGGCCCGCTGGGCCAACTTCGGATGCGCTCGCGCCCCGCAAGCGGGGCGACGCGCGAAAGTACGTCCACTCGGAAATCTTGACGCCGGGTGGCCATACTGCTGGCGAGTAAACTCGCTCGTACATACTTACTGGTACACCGATAACAAATGCGGCGTGTCTACATGCTTTTAAGTCGCGTTTTTCTACAATGTATTCATCGCATTTCTCGATCTTGTTAATGTGATTCAAAATATTTTGTTCCGTAGTCTCGGGGCTAAATGACCATGCTTGCATAAATTTTTGCTGCTCCACTGTTTGGAGATCCTCATTCGGTTTACCAGAACCAGTTAAAATAGGGCGTTGTTTATGGGTAGGTCGCTTACGCTTAACAACTTGCCAGCTTGAATTTCCAGTGTTCGTAGAATAACTTGACCGTCGATTATCACCATCATTAGTCGCTTTCAGTGAGGCCTCACCTTGCTGCGAAGAATCGTGAAGTTTCGTGGTGACGAATTCGGTTGACCGAATGCTAAGGTTGGATCGGCTCACCTCGGGAGTTTTTGTAGTTTCTCCGACCGATGTCTGATGTTTCGTTTTTGTCGCACCCGTAGCGGTTGCAGCGTTTAAAGTAGCGTTCTTTCTCACCTGCCGCATAGGCCGTTGCGTAGCAGGTGCCGGCAAGGCAACGACCGCCGCCGGCGCCTGTGCGTTCACAGCCGAAGACATCCGAGCGTCGCCGCTTCCGTTTGGTGAAGTACCCTCCAATTCAGATCTCAACAGTGAAATTTCTTCCGATTGCCTCTGCATAATTTGGTTTTGTTCCATTATCTTGTTTTCCATGGCCGTAACTTTATCACCAAGGGTAGTCACAGCCTTGATGAGGTCACGCAAAGTATTCTCGACGCCTTTTTGCGCCATAGTATAATTTTAAAATTAAAAAGTGTGGGACTGCTCTGTACTCACTGAGGCTGTCTCACTCACACTAGCTCTGAAGAGAAATATAATGTGTTGATATTATAGAAACCAATTATTTTTATTAGCTGCGCCTCGCCGTTTATTCTCGTGGACGGGACCACTATATGTTTCCGGAATAAATAGCCTAGCTATGTGTTAATCCAGGGCGTCAGCTACCTCCGTACCAAATTTCATCAAAATTCGTCCAGCGGTTTGAGCGTGAAGAAGTAGATAACAAACATACAAACACACTCGCAAATTCGCTTTTATAATATCAGTAAGGTCATCACTTCTTTCTCTTATTTTTACTTCACCATACTTACACCGAATATATCCACTCCTAGACAAATCTATTATTTTTGTGAGATTGATTTAATCTCACGCCATAATATTCGGTTTGCATAACCTTCTGTAGGTACCTGCTCATGAAGCGGTGCGCAGTGGCATAATCCACAAAATAGAGTCGCAGCAATTTCTAGGGTTCCGTACTCAAAGGTTAAAACGGGGACCCTATAACTAAGGCTACGCTGTCTGTCCGTCCGTCCATCCGTCTGTTATGGTGTGATAGTTAGATAGTTGAAATTTTCACAGATGATGTAAGTATGTATAATATAATGTACGTATTTTTGTTGACGCTGTACAAACACTAAAAAACGAATATAATACATATTTAATAGCGTCCATACAACATACGTATTTTTTTTTGCCGTTTTTAATGCGAATAGTACGGAACCCTTCGTGAGCGAGTCTGACTCGCACCTTGCCGGGTTTTTAACACGTGTTATTGTACTGCGGGTTTTTCACGAATTTTCAATGTACGTAATGCATCTCGAATTGAACAGTGGTTTTGATTGAATCACGACGTCAAAGCAAAACACAAAGCGCTGTTTTTGCATAATCCTCGTCAGAGTACGATAAATGGCCCGCCACAAAAATGGCGCAACTGAAAAATGGAAATGGCGAGCGTCATAAATAGAGTTTCACTATCGCTTAGTATTGATACTTGTTGGTATCGTTCCAATCAGTATCAATATATCTACATACTTACTTAGGTAATATTTGATATGTAATAATATTATATTTGGAAATACGATATTTATGTATCTAAATTCTCGTTATGACCGTGTACTTTATAAGCCAAAGTATCAGCACACTAAATTTAATAAATAATATCGTCATCGCCATTGTATGGGAAAGTTAAAATAGCCAGGGCTTCTCTAAGAAGAATCGTCTTCAGAAGAGTATTGTCATAGTGCCTTAATTTTACAAGCAATAATGGTATTATGAACAAGAGATAACAGAATATCAATAGTCACTCGACAACGATACCAATCTGGAGTGATCGAATACTTGATATCAGATACAGCAGATACTCAATGTATCGATACCTAGACCTTATACTTACTTAGTTCAAAAAGGAACTAGAGCAGTAAAACGCACAGTGAACTTATCGGGCCACGTGCGCGCCGGATATGCGTCCAACGCCATATTTCATCGGCGGATGTGACGTCACAGGGTTCTTGTTGTCATAAAGCCGGCAGTTTCATCAGATGATGGTAACACCCCGGAATAACCGTATTCGACTGTACTGCGAGCTGATAATAAGGGTTAGTTTCTCAAAAATCTAAATTAATTGTATGTTTTTTTCATAAATGTTATTGTACTTTTCTTGCCACTTTCCTTTCAAAGCTTCTTCCAACCATTTTAACTAGAGCTGTGACAATACTATCGCCAGTTTTGAAAATTCGTAATACTCTCAGAAATAAAACCGGGCATCTACCGTTTTTGCTGAAATGGCGTTACCATTAACCAAACCACTAGTAACATAAAAAAATGTATTTACCTACTATAGTTGTTCTTTAACTTCATCTTGGCTGTTTTTACTCAATATTATTCCGATAAACAAAAGCTTTTAATAATTGAACTTGACATTTTGTACGGCGAATCGTAGTATAGCATCATAATTAATAATTATGACACCGTTCTACAACCTTCATATAAATCTGAAAACAAAACATTTCCTCTCGCACTGTAAAACCTCCTCTAACACCAAATTAATAGTTGTCGCATGATTGATCAAAACACCCTAAACGTACGCTCGCAAACAACAAACAAATGTTCTTATCGATCGCCCACGTGACATCAAACGAAATGTCACCGTAACACAAAGGTGGCTCTACAGCTGGTTACAAAGTGTCAGGAGCGCACAAAGCGAAGGGCGGGCGGCGCCGGGCGGCGCGCTTGTAGTTGTTTATCGGGAGACGCGTCAGTCAATGTTTCCGTATGCCGAGCTCGGAAACATTGGACCCGGTAATATTCAACATATTCTAAAACAGTAACGGTCAAAAAGTCTATTGAAGTTAATTTTTTATAATGATAATAATTCAGCCTGTAACTGTACCACTGCTGGGCAAAGGCCTGGCCTCAATTTCGTGTGGAGGATTAGACCATAATCCACCACGGGGTCCTAGTGCGGATTGGTGGATAACAAGCCTCGAAAATAATTCTCGGGTATTGTTGGTTTCCTCACGATGTTATCCTTCACCGAAAAGCGAATAAAAAGAAAACAGAAAGCGGAGAAGAGAACGCGATTGAACATATCCCTATATATAAAAAAAACAAGCTACTGATCAGGTATATAACTAATCAGGTGTATAATTTGTATTTTCGAAAATGTTACTGTAGGCCGCGATTGCGGCATGAAAACTTCAAGTAAGTACCTAATAGGGATAATTTGTGGTGAGTTATCGCCCTGATGTTTCTGGATCGATCATGGTGTTCTTAGGTATGTAACTCACAGGTCACGCGTTCGGGTTAAACAATTAACATATTATTTGAGTGGTAACGCTAAAAGTGCGTCCAGACCTCGCGAGGCATGCGTCGCACGGTTCGTCGCGCATAGGATCCAGCAATACTGGGTTCGATCCTTGGCGCCGCACCAATGACTTTTCGTAAGTTATGTGCAGTTTTCCGTACTTCGGAGGGGACTTTAAGGTGACGGTCCCGGTTGTTATCTATAGATAGTCACGTCAGAAGCTCTTGTACGGCCTGAAACTCTGACACTATAAAGGCTAGCATATTAGCCTAATACGACAAAGAAATATGAGACACGCGGCCGGTTCCAACTTCTATCAGAAATGCTGGGCTTCAGTCTTTGGTGGACCAGAAACAAAAAAAAATAAAATTACAAAGATTACGGTTAAATAAAGGTATGCTATTGTAGGTACTTCTTCTGTGGCTGCGCTTGCTAACTCACAGGATAAGCCCTTATCACATTAGAGCAAAGTATCTTCGTGATTCCTTGTCAATAATTTCCTTGCTAGAGCGGCGCCTCCACACGTCACTTGTGGGGACTCTATTGAAACGCACCTCTGTAGTTTACCTTGACATTTCAATCTATTTTAGCCATAGCAAATATCGTATTCTATGGCCATAGCATTTGCTATAGCCGGGCGGGGTGTAAACTGCAAACTATTGTTTTGAATTTCGGAACGTAGATTACTAAAACATTGTCCTAGTATATTGGTTTTGATTCAAGCCGTGAATCGATTAGAAGTAAGAATACTGGGTAAGAGTATATTAGGTATAATCAAATTACCTAAGACATAAGACTATTTTTAGGTGTCCAATTGTTTTGTGTAATGTCTAGGCTGTTTTCACTAAACTTGCGCATCGTATCGCTTAAGGCATATCAGCAATTTAACCGTCTATTAAGGCGATGTTTTAGTAAAAACGAAGATTAGTAAATGCAACTTACAGTACAACAAATTAAGTTATGCCATCAACTTTCTAGATGACTTACAATTGGAGCTTTACGAACTGATTGTGAAGCATAATGTCTTGAAAAATAGCATCAATTTACAAGGTTTCTTGACATGAAAACTACTAAAAGTTAGTCATTATTTTCTCCCGCCCTCTCGCTATCGATTTTGGTCTACACCAGTAAATCATAACCCCCTGTTATGTCGGTGTCAGACAAAAATAACCGCCTCTATTGTTTATCTCGAGAAAGTTCCCGTGAAAAGTTTGGCTCGCTCGGGGGTAAAATTTGGCACGAAATAGAAAGTTTAAAATAGTACAGGTTACTTTTTCTAGAAGATTTTATTTATCTCACTGTGTTACTATTATGGTAAGAAGTATTTTGCTGGATCGTTTCATTAAAATTTTGCCGCAATTTCTGTTGTTCAGTTTAGTTCAATTTTGCCTGAAAGTCGCAAGTTTCGATTACATTAGATAAAGGTAACAGTATAATGATATTGGGATAACGGAATATAAACAATGGAACTTATTAGTGTAAATTAATGGTGTTTGCTCTCATTTTGATCAGCTTACAGTAATATTGAAACCTTTTTCAACAAAACACTTATTTATATTTATATAAGTGACCCTAAACACGAGAATAAGTACCTTATCTAAACCCATGTTGCCCGTATTCATTAAACTTGTAACAGAGCCCTACGGAAGTCCTCTCCACGCAACAGTTACTAATTCATCCTCGCTTGTAAGTACATAATTTACAACCTTCCACATAAATCCCTCATACGTTCTTCCCATAGCGTTTTCATGCTTAAACTATTTACTCGCACAATTTGAATAATATATTCGGGAACAGAGGTCGTTTGCTCCTCTGCGTCTAGACTCTGATTTTGGCAGTCACGGCCACTATAGAGCGTAGATACAATAATAATAAAGAACGCTGAGCTGCGTGCGTATGAAGGTTAGTTTTGGCAGATGTTTCAATTCCATACAATAAAATATTCGTTTTAATTCCGTAACCCATCGCATGCTTCTTGCATTAAAAAAATACTTTTACAGGACAATACCCTTGGTTCCCGTCCAACTACAATATCTCTACCGGACAGACGAGAGCACAAAACTAATATGTTATTACATACTACACAACTCCGTCTCCCTTGCAAACAGTTTTCATAAATTCATTTTGCGGTATTTTACTTGGCAACTTTGCAAAACTTTTGTATGGGATTTTTTTCTGTTCTTCTACAGTGAAATGTGTAGCTTACTGATTTAGGCAGATTATTTTTGATTAAATTAGTCCGAGTGTATTAAGCCTTCTGTCTTAATAATTAGAGTGAAATCGCCTGTATCCTTACTGTTTTACAGGTGGATAGTATCATTAACATTAAAAATAAAAACTACTATAAAGTTATATATAAATCAATGTTTTATTACAAAAATTAATGAGCAGATTATTCAAATATAACATGAAAATATTTATTGCGTAGAGAGTAAGAATCATGCCACTAATAATTGCGTGGCATATTATATTAATCTTATCTCTAATCTCGTTTCAAAAAATCTCGTGATGGTACTCCTATCACTTCCTTGACATTGTACTCTTGAAATTCACTTAGTATTAAGCCTTTCTTATCAAAACATCAGTCTCGTTATCTGTAAAATGTCACAATTCTGTGACTACCTACCCTTTAAACATCTTTCGTTAAGGTATCCGTCAATTCTATAGCATTTGTGGCATACATAAACTTAGTCTCACAGTTGGAATCAATATCGACGCACAAATTTTTCAAAACCAGATTGAAATTCATAAACAGTATCTGCCTCGATTTCTTTTCCAAATCTTTCACAACTGATATCAGGTTTGAGGCTACAGTGAAATCCATAGTTTTTAAATTTGTACCGTCTATAATTATCAATGTTTCTGATAAAGTGTGCAAGCTTGCTCGGAGAACCGATCGCCTCACGTGTTCTGCAGCGCAATATGATACGCTATCAGAGAGTGGCACTATCATTAGATCTGCCTTTTGAGATTTCATTATATTGACATCTACTTGTGGGCGCGACACTTTATACAAAAGCATGGCAGCTTCAAGAACGATTCCCGTTATGATGCCATATTCCAAACCAGCAAATAAACAAACGACCATCGTTACTGAAAGCACGAACAATTCTCTTTTGCTGTTCTTCCATAATCGTCCCATGATTGCATAATCTATCATTGAGAACATAGCAATGATAATGAGCCCGGCCAAGGACGCTTTAGGTATGTAGTAAAAAGTTGATGTCAAATATGTTAAGGCAACGATGATGAGAAGAACTTTAGTGACGCCTCCAGCAGGCGTTTGAACTCCAGAGACGTGGTTCAGAGCAGTTCTCGTAAATGATCCAGTAATGGGCATACTCTGTCCGAATGATCCGATGATGTTGCAGAGCCCTAAAGCAATCATTTCTTGGGTGGCATCAACTGTAGCTCCATCTGCGAAAGCTTTAGCTATCGCTACTGATTCGAGAATGGCGACCAGTGGTAGAGCGACTGACTGAGGTCCTAGAACATTCATCATGTCTGAGAATGAATATGTTTCGTTGCCGACGACGGTGCTGAATGGAGGCCAACTAAACTCGGGCAGGCCACCTCCGATATCGCCGATAATGTTCAAAGGTTCAGCATTCAAAGTAATTTTCAAAGTATACGCTATTATCATACCAACAACTACCACTACGGCGTTCCTCGAAAGTGAAAAAAACCACCGCATTTGCTTGCAGAATCCATCGGTGCGATTGCATCCTTCTCCCATTTTCTTCAGAAGTAGCAGCATCACCATTGTACTGAAGCCCAAAATTGGCTCCCAGAGTTTAGCTGTCGTTATATTATCGAAGAAGTTATACATAGACTCTGCAAAATAATCACCTGATGATCCATTTAATCCGAATAAAGATTTCAGTTGTGATGCAGCAATTTGTAGAGCAGCAGCAGTTGTGAATCCACTGATGACTGGCATCGAAATGAACTCCACCAAAAATCCAAGGTTGAGTACACCCATGATCAGAATCAGCACGCCGGATAAGAATGCTGCCAATATGGCAAAATCTACAGAGTAATTTGCTACATATCTTGCTGTCATCGCTGCTAGAATTGCTGTAGGGCCAACGGTCACATTGTAGCAACTTCCGAAAAATACATACACAATTCCAGAAGTTAAAGAAGCGTAAAGTCCGTGTTCAGGCGGTAGACCGGCGACAACGGCATATGCAATGCCTTGAGGAATGGCAGTCAATCCAACTGTTATCCCTGCGATGATGTCTTGAATCAGAAACGCCATTTGGTATTTCGGAAGCCATTCTAGTATCGGCAATCTTTTCTTAATCGTTTTCTTGCTGCACGTTGTGTCCACACATTTTCGGAATCCATTGCGGCATCGACTCTCTGTATTTGTGGTTATAAATGTCATTATTCAACCGTGCGTCTCTTGGAACACCGTTTCAGAGACTGATAAGTGTGCTTAAGATTTTAGTACTTTCTCGATATCAGTTTGTTATTCGTTATCAAAAGCGTGTGACAAGATTCCATTGTGCCTTATTGACTTCTGTGTTTTCCACAGATCAACAACACTCGAACCACTAGCACACTCGTAATGACACGGTTTCTTTCTTAGAGACTCTTGAAAGATTAATTTGTTTGTAATTCAACCGGTAATCTTGAAACATATTTTTGTTAATGCTTCTAACGTTGATTCTTAGCTCCGTGAATTTTTGAGATTCTAATTTTGTTAGTACTAGTTCCAATTTAGTAGTTTGAGGAGCTATAACAAGGTGCATCTGCATACTGCTATACGTCAAGGAGGACATCGTTTTATGGTTCAATGCCGAAATAGCCTATAGTGTCAGATTGGTCTTATTAATTATCATGGTTTAAACAGTATTGCATTATTTGTGGCTGCCTGGTACTGCTCTCTATGTTCTGGTATGACTTCAATACACCCCTCTCTGATAAAAACTTAAGCATCTAAAGTTGATAAAATATTTTATGATCGTCCATTTTTACACCACTGACCTGCCATCTGGGTGTCTTATGGTCCCTTATCGTAAACTATAAAAACATCCTATAAACTCACCCCTGTGTTGATCAATTTTTATGACGTCACCTTAGACCATGTTGGGATCGAATCGCATTCCTGAATTTATGATGACTTAAAAGAAAATATGGACTTTGTAATGGTGCAGGCATATCATGGTAGCTCTTATCAAAACTTGAACTAACTGTCATTGGTTTTCATCAACTTTCATCTTCGTCACCCTGTGGTGATACTTTCCTACTAATATTATAAAGGCGAAAGTTTGTGAGTGTATTTGTACGTTTGTTACTTCTTGACCCTCAAACGGCTGTACCAGTTTTGATGAAATTCAGTGTGGAGGTAGCTGAATTAACATATATAGGCTTTTTATTTAGAAAACAGCGGGTTATTTCGCGGGGTGCAGCTAGTAGGACGTAGGAAGTCATATTTTTAGTAGATAATTAGGTACTTGTGATATTTCATATTCTGTAGTGCATAGCTAATATTGACATAGTACATGCCCTTCTAATTTCCCTAAACAAACACTGAAACGCAGCGCTGTTGCGGTAACCCTTCCACGCCCTATGGGGCCTTTACGACCCAACGCATTCTATTTAGGAAACAAATACGTATTAATTCGTGAGATATTATTGGCCGGCGTTGCTGACTGCCGGGGACGGCTTAATGAATCGTGCTTGAGCTATGGGCTTTAGTCGGCGGTGGAGGGGTATGTAATGTTTTGATACTGTGATGTGATATTTGTTATGTTGGTAGGTAATTTCACATAAGGTTTATGGCACAGATGCTTACCAAGTTTTATAGTTTTCACTCTCAGATAATGTGCGTAGCCAGTCCAACAAAGTTCTAACCAGTGAAAGTTTTTAGTCTATGAAATAACGAGTTTCTGACTGCCATGCACCCTTACCAAAGTTTTAAGAATAATGCTGTGGACACTTTCAAAACCATAAGAAACCAATCAATCGCATAGTTTGTTGTAGGCACTCTTAAAATATACCTGAAATATTAAATTGTTTACACTTCAATATTTGTTTTATTTTCTCACTTCAGGTTATTTCTGTTAACACATTGTTAGCTACCTGATGTACGTATTAATTTGTTTTTCTGTTCTCACAGAAATCGTTATTCACATAATGTCCATGTAAGTCGATATACAAACGTTTGTCACCCCATTGTTAGCCGAAACTTGAGCGTTTCCACCACAATGGATTTTGGAGAAGACTTAATTCTAAGTGGGTATTAATTCTGCCGTATATCAAACATAGTTTCTTCGGTATTTGGGTCTTATAGACCCCTCTCTCGCGCGAAGGGTTAAGGGATTCGTATGCATAGATGCTTATTGGTTTGTGATTTGGGAAGTTGCATGAATTAGGTTAGGGGGCCCGGATTACGATATTCGTGTAATAAATGCACTAAAATGAAATTTCACTAAATGTTGTACACCGAAATATTCATAATACGTGATATTGCACTGCTGCATAAATCACGTGGCTTGTGGTCCCAGTTGCCTGATTGAAAAAGCGCTTTTGGGCTACTGGGACCACGGTCCCAGTATGATCTGATTAGGCATTCCAAAAGTTATAAACATAACCTATGACTTTGTGCAAGCTCTACCTTGTAGCAAAATGCAATTGTCATGATGTATGTGCATTGTGCATCCAACACCGAGGGCGTATGAAACTTGACATTGAAAAAGTTAAATAAATTATTTACCATTGCTTTTTCTGACAGTACAACCGTTCAGAGAAAGGTTCGGCTTATCGTCAGTCATTACTATCAGACATTGATTTGTATTACAGTGAGATCCATGACTTATGGAATGAGGAAATGATCCAATGACCTTACGTAGATATGAGATTTGTCGGGCTGAAATATAAAACAATTTATTTTATGAAATATAAAGCATATCTTTGAGTATTATTAATAGGTATGTTCACGAAATTTTCATTTGTCGAGTCCCCTCAGCGGTCTTCGAAAATAACTTTCCATACAAAGTGCGTCCGATAGGAATCGCGACACGAAACGGTAATCAAATAGCGATTTTATTGGTCTGTTGTTTCACCTCGTTTTAATGCTATTATTTGAATACGGTCATTGGATTTGGTGTGACCGTATAAATTGAATGACTTTTAAGTGCACGGAGCGACACCGCATTTCAGCTTTTTGTATAAACTATTTACTTATTATTATACTATTGTTGAAAAAACAATGCAATATTCAACCTATTATCATCATTAGTCATTCATTTCACTCAATGTATGAAGCTGAAATGTACAAATTACACTAACCCATTCAAAAGTGGCGAAGTATAGCACGTCATATTCTAACACAATCTGACATAATTTACTAAACCAATTTTCTTAAACGATAAGTTAACTAACGTCACTCAAGAAGGTTTCTCATCTTGTTCCTTCTCTTCTACTATACTGTAGACTATCGATTGTACATCGTACATTGGTACCCATAAAACTTCAAAACTCCCTCCAGTCAACAATTCTTCACCGTCGATAATGTGACCACAGTATGCGGGGTCACGTGCACCTCAATCACTGCTTATCGTCCCGTCCCGGGTTCGAACCCGCAGCCTATCGGCTCGACACAGGTTGTCGATACCATAGGGACATACAGCACCGTGTGATTGAGTAAATATAAACCTTTGGTTACTTTCACTGCACAGAACCTAATAGGGGTGTTTGTGATTGGCTGTTTAAGAATCCGGTATATCCAACATCGGGAAATGTTCGAAGTCTGATGCTGGTATACCTGATAGACTTGAATGAGTTATAGGTACATTTCAATCCTTCTGTTACAAACATGTTAAAATTTTACAGATATATAACTAACTGATATAATAAAGGTAAACGCTTGAGGGCTTATAATAAGGGCACGTACCAATGTGTTTCTCGTTAAACATATTATGTACGTAATTATCACTCGCTTTTCGGTGAAGGAAAACATCGTGAGGAAACCAACATGCCCGAGAATTATTTCGGAGGCATGTTATCCACCAACCCGGACTAGGCCCCCGTGGTGGATTATGGCCTAACCCTCCTCACGATAGTGAGGAGAGGCCTTTGCCCAGCAGTGGGACAGTTATAGGCTGAATTATTATTATGATTATTATTAAACGCTTGAGACTGTTGCGTAATATTTTACTTCCTTGTAAATTTCAGATGGCACTGAACTTCCATTATCTCATGATAGACTGGATAATATAGATAGACAACTCGATTAGATTATACAAACGTGTCAATAACTATTTATCTTGATACCACTTGATGTCTATCTTGGTCTGTAAAAAAATAAAACTGAAAACGAAGTACACGACGACGGTCGTGGATTTAAATGGCTTTACAGAGAGCATTTGTAATCATTTTACAGTAAGTATGCAAAATATGTATGCTAAATCCTATATCGTTTCCACTAGATACTTAGTAGGTTTCAGATACAAATGGTAATTAAAAAATACAAATTCAGAACAAAGGGTTTTAGATACAAATACCAGGGATCATACAAATAATACTAAGTCTTAACCATAATAGTTATGTAAATAGAGATTAGTGCTAACGACTTGAATCTGCACTTTCGCGGTATTACTTTTAGACCAGAGTTAAACAGATGAGTCTAAATATTTTCTCCACAAAACGACGGCTAATTCTTGCTTTTTCTTACTAAATAACAAATTTACAAGTAGAATAATCAGAAATGCCAGGATTGAGTAAGAAAACGCGAGTGATAGACGACGATATTGTCGAATGAATTTTTTGAAACCTCTGTTTAACTTCGGTCTTATCTTTTGTGGTAAGAACTTCGGTGTTTATTATTGGTTTTAGCGTAGTTTCCCCTTACTATACTATAACCAGGCGTGAGAATAACATTTAACTCACTTTTTCTTATAAATCTAGTACGTTTCTCATCACGCACTCATCCAACCTTTTAAAGGACAAGGGGGTTGCAAGCTTATCCCATACTCCTTCCCCTCGATATTCGTATTGCTCCCTTGAATGCGTCAAAGTGTTGTCATTCAGTTTCTTGAAATTTATTAACGCGACTCAGCAGTTTTGCACATTGGCAGATTTGTGTTTTTATCGCCTGGTTTATGAATTTTCGTTTAGTGAAGACGTAGTCAGAAATGTATCTTAGTTTAAAATGACATATTGAAAAAGTAAGTAAAAAGTAAAAAGTAAAAAGTAAAAATGCCATTTATTCTACTACTAACATCATAATAATTACATTCGTTTAAAACAATAGTAGTTTCTTATACGCTAATACTCATGTTTATGTCCTTATTATTATTAAATTGCATTAGGTAATGATAATATAATTATATTATTATTGTGATAAGTATTTATTTATTCAATAGTAGTAGTCGCCTCTTTGGCGTAGGCCTCCCCCAGTTTCAGCCACATATTTCTGTATCTTGCTTTTCTCATCCACTCCGTTCCACATCTTTGTATAAAAATGTCCTCCCATCTTCTTTTTGGTCTTCCTCTCTTCCTTTTGTCTTCTCTTGGCCACCATTCTATTGCTTTCTTAGTCCATCTAAACCTGTCCATCCTGCATATATGCCCTGCCCATTTCCATTTCAATAGTCTTATAGTTTTTGTTATGTCTCTTAGATTGGTTTTCTTTCTTATTTCTTCATTCTTCACGTGGTCTGATAGCTTTATGCCCAGCATACTCCTTTCCATCTTTCTTTGACATATAGCCAGTTTGTTTTCATCTTCTTTTCGTAAGGCCCAAGTCTGGCAGCCATATATTAGACAAGGTAATATAGCCACCTCGTATAACTTACTCTTAATATGAATGCTGATGGTTTTGTTTTTCATAATTTCCTTCAAGTTTCATAATTTCTTTTCCTTTTTTTTTTTTGAAGGAAAAAGTAAGTACCTATCTAATTTATGTGAGCGTGGTTGTTATCTCAGGTAAGTAAACGTTTGAACTCATTTTGAAAATTGTAATTGAAGAAACAATAACTCGATACTGAAAAAAGTTTCATATATATTTATTTCTACTTAAGTAGTGCAATTTAATTTTTAGTCGACCATCACTAGACAATAATATCTATATTACTATCCATAGCGTCTTTTAATATGTTTTGTAAATAGACAAAGAGACAATGTTAACAATTTTCTACATCTAAACATATTATACTAAAAAGAAATACCGTTAATTTTATTAAAAAATGTCATTATCTTCTACTTACATAATATTTTCCTTTAGCAAAATACCCTTATTAAATGTATTCGCCATGACATCCCGCCAACATTAGTTCTGGCCTGCCGACGATGGCATGTTAATCGTGCTGCCGTCTGCATGCACTGTAGAACTTATCTCCAATGTCAGAAATTTCACTTTGCTTTCATTATACTCTTGATAAAATCCAAGTTACATAGTGTGTTGTTCTTTGGATTTAGTTTTTTATTTGATGAAAGTAAGTAAATTATAAATAAAATAAAATTAAATAAAACTACAACTAGCTAAATCTAAACTTTATACCGTCTTACCACAAAAGTTTAGACCAGAGTTAAACAGACGTTTCTAAAACTTCGTTCAACAAAATCGACGTGTATCACTCGCGTTTTCTTACTAAACCCTGGCATTCATAATTATTATACTCGTAAATTTGTTATTGAGTTAGAAAAAGCGAGGGTTAGACGTCGATTTGTGGAGAAAATATTTAGACACATCTGTTCAACTCTGGTTTAATTTTTGTGGTAAGACCGTTAAAGTGTAACAAAAGTTTGGATTAGATTTTTGATATGGCAGCACTTTTAGTACTGCAAGAAGAGCGATCTTGACAACCTACCTATGTATTTGAAATTTCGAATACAATTTAAACGGTTGTATATAAAACTGATCTATGTTAGAAAAGGGGTTGTAAAAACAGTGCACTTGTTCAATCCCGGAATGTGCCCAATAGGTTTCGAATTAAGCTTTATTTCGCATGAACAAACAAAATAAAACTGTCGAAATACAACACCAAAAAATTACACCACCTATCAAATCCCGGACAAAAAACAAATAAGCCATTGAATTTATTATTTTACCTCGTCACGAAAACATTCCTGCCAGTTTTATCATCATTGCGTGCGACACAGAAAGAACTTTCTAACCAAAAGCCTATTTTTGACTTTATATTTCAACATTATCTGAATTTCGCGGAGGCTTGCCAATGACACGTCTAATCACCTGGAAAGAATGGTTGAATGAGCACACCGCTGTTGTCCTCTCTCGCCAGCTTAGGCTGACCTTCCACACCCCCTATCTCCTCCACTCTCCATGACAAATCTCACACGGTGATACAATTCCAAAGGTCATTGTAAACTGGGCAGTAGCGAACGGAGATACCCCTAGGACATTTTTTTTCGTAAAAATTCAGCTCCTGAATGGAGAATAGTTTCCACATGATTACCTTCGGCGTTACTTACTGATTTGTGAGGAAATACGTCATCTGTGAATGGGATCTTTGTGTTGCGATTGCACGAGAATTATTATGTTACCTATGTCTTGTGGAATAGATACACCTAACAAAGGTATAAAGGTGATTTTTTTCATATTTCTTCGGTGTTTACGAAATTCTTGCTCCATTTAATTTCTGCGCTTTTTTATCATATTTATGATCAAAGTTCGGTTCGGTGAATATTATTCATGGATACAGACACACGGACACAATTTTGCACTAAAAATAGCAGCTTTCAATCAGCTTGCTGTGTTTGGTTTGCTTATAGCTCCTCCTTTCGGGATATGAAATTACTTGTTTATGAAGGTCATCAATTTCTCTCGACATGGGATCTAATACTCGGAACCCAAGGGGCCTAATCGATAAGCGTCACAATAGTTTAATATCCCCTGGAGTACAATCCTCCGAACTGTCAGTCACAACTATACCCGAAACTCGTGGTCCATTAATCTGCGTTTCACTTTAAGCGCCTGTATAATTGAGGTCACATCAAAAACAAACCTCCGCATTAATACTACCTGATACCTTACAAACTGTATCCGTAACCTTTTCTCCTACATTGCACCTAATTCCGTGACCGCCAAAATATATTTTCGCTTGTGGAGCTTCATTGCTATCGTCAAAACTTTCAGACGCATGAAGCATAGTTATAGCTTCATCAGTATCAATACTTATATCGTCACCGTTAAGGTTGGATTTCGAGTGGTGTGTTGTAATGGTAGGGTTGTCAAGTCCTGGGTCGCCAAGCCCTCGTCAGGATCTGCTTCAGACAGAGGTAATGAAATAGTTGGCAAATGAGGCGAGCATAGTTGCCAATAGCAACCTTTCGTCACTCATTTGTGCCTTTCTGGAGTGGTATGTAACAAATTGCGATTTGAACGCGTTTGTATATCGTGATGTTTATTTCTGCTCGATAGTCAAGATTGTGGCGTTATGGATATGGCATAAATATACGTAAATCAATAAAATAGTTTAAATATTTTAAGAAATGGCACCTACTTATTGCATCTTTATTCGCAATAGATTTTAAGAGAGATGTAAGCCTTGAGTGTGAGAACTGAAAGACGGACACATAAATTATCTGCATTTACGTTGTGTATTTAACCAAATATCGAATGAAAAGTTATTCTTGTAAAAACCATGTCACCTAGTCTGCTCCTTTTGCAGTAGCTTAGTCAGTTGTTCATGAAAGAGTTGTGAATTGAATGACAAAGTTAAGCTTATTTGCGCTCAGAATAATACCAAAATATCCTTCGGCGGCCTCATTTTTAGTGTCCCCATATATTTTATCGAAAGAATCCATGTAAATAAAACGGGATATAACCAGATGTCCTGTAATCGCAGTTTAATGGCGCCTATAATACTTACAAAACAGAGTTTTTACTGCGTGAGCTACACGAATACACTTTCAGTTTTATGCGAAACGAGAAGCGTACAAAATTGCTTTTTCATTGGCTGCAAACCAATTTCCCTACTAATGTCTCGAATATAAATTGGTGTTGCTTTGTTTATAGCGAAATTCTCGTCATCGATCATTGAGAATCTATTTCGCAACATGATTAGAAAAAAAATACCTATTCCGACATTAGCAGAAATCATATTAGGTTAGAATTACTCGACATTATGAAATTAGGTTACTTTAGTTTCATGTTTCATGAGTGCTACTTCTAGATAAGCCAGGTACCACCATCAATATCCGCATCGTCGCTTAGCATCAGGTGAGATAGTTAAAAATAATTACATCAATGATCACAGTTCAGTGGGATTATTTTTGAACAGAATTGAAACGGGATCAAAATTAGAATTGTGACTTTTCGCCTCACAATTGAAATCGAAATCATATTCTAAGTTTTGTTAGTAGTAAGCCCGTAGTGTTTTATCAAATTTAACATCAAAATCATAATTCTATGCAGCACTGTATTTTGTGGTAGCCGAAGACGCATATTCGTGCAACACGTTGTTTTTAAACGAATATACAACAGCATTATTATATTCGTTTCTCGCAGAACTTCTCATATTTTTTCGCTACAGCGTGATCCTGAATAATGTTTACATCAAAGCGCCCATCAATATTTTTGTTTTGCCACCACTACCAGTATATTCGCCGTTTCCTCGATTTTTTTTCATAATTTATGTCGACATTTTTAACCTTTGACAAGGGAACTGCAAGTTTCGTGCCCGGTTGGGTAGTGATGGAAATTTTATGATGTTTTTATGGCTATTCTTTCATGGGGGTAACGTCTTCGCAAAACCGTAGTGTTTTGTAAAGGAGTCCTTTGAATAAAAATGAGGTATGTGGTTGGGTGAGGAAAATGGTTATTAAATGCGTGTGCAGCTTATTTTAAAAGACGCAAAATATGTAGTTAGGCTAGAGATAGAGCGATACGTACAGTAGCTTTCAATTTTTCACATATATGTCCCTTCGCATATAGCACTTTTACAAATCACATAAACAAAGCAAAGAAAGTAATAACAACATTATATACGTAATAACAATATTATAGGTAACCTGTCATATATGAAATTAAAAACTAACTTGTTTGAATTTTAAAAAGGAAGTTTCCTTTCATGCACTGATTCATGGCTGAATCTTACAGGAAAAGGAAATTGCAGTCACTATACCAGTACTTCCGTTTCCAGTGGTTCAAAAATACGTCTGTTCGAAGAATCTAAAAAAAAAGCGAAATACTGTCCAGACCATCAACAACTCATATCAGTCTAATTTAGGTCTAGTTCATTCCTAGTTCACTGAAAACATAGTTCTTGTAAATACCACGGAAAAGGCAAATTCGACCGCGCAACTCAAAAATCACATTTTGGGTAGTTTACCTTTACATCTCCACAGTTTTAGTGAGGAGCCTATTCTGCCCACGAGAAGAGCAGCGAGCAGAAGCTGGTATAACTGAAACAATAGCGACGGCTTTAAGTTGAATCTAGTTTTGGACAAACGGGTTCTAACCACTAGAAGCTTAGTAACTGAGCAAATGCAGCCGCGAAATTTGTATTTGTGGTTGTATGCAAGGCAGAGTTTCTTTGGATCAATGTTGGGATTATTAGGTAGACGAAATCCTATTCCATACAAATTGCAGCTCTGTAATATCTGTATTTTTTTTGGTATCGAAAGAAAAGTGGGTAATGTGTATATGACTAAACTGTTCAACTAATGATCACAATTTTCAGTTACAGTACCGCCCAAAACTATATTTTGCAAAATTTGCTTGGAACGACATCACTTCTCACCCTAGAGTGGGGTAAGGTTTTTATGTTCAGTACTTTTCACTGAAAATATCGCCTTCAAATCGATACATATTTAGCACACTACTGCTTGGCAGTTTAATATCTAGCAATAGTGAACTACTTCCCTGCACTCTTGCATAAGAGGCCTACCACCAAGGAAACAATGCCCAATTCAGCTCAAAGAACAATCCCTCGTCAAAGGTGTTCCTCCAAGACAGTCAAATTAATTCTTTTGAATTACACCCCAATCAATGTTTAATATAAAACCGCAATTAAGTCTAGACCTAAAGAATGCTGAGCGGGTCCCCGCATAAAGGCTCCCCTGCAGGACTCTAGGTATCCTATAGGATGCTAGGTACCCTATATAGGAATCCTAGGACGTCTATTATATCAAGCAGACGGGCAACGGCCTGACGCTTCGCTATACAACCTGTGTGCTTGTTCCACAATGACCGCAGTTTTTATTGTGTAGGGGTTATGTCGCTTGTCGTAGTATCTGGATATTTTAATAGGCATATTTTAGATGAAATCGTTTCTAGCGTCTAGACACTCGTATTCATGGGTAATATATAAATTGGATTTGAATTGAAGTAGTTTTGGCACATGGAAATCTTTTGTTAAAAGTAAATGAGCATTAGCTTTTCTTCATAATTTTTCATTGTGCCTGTTTGCTTCACGAAACGACATTGCATGATTTTCTGCACGATAACCGATGGAAGTAAGGTAGATAAGCAAACACGTTATCTAAGTATCAAAATTATCCTGTAAAAGGTGTTTAAATATTTATTATTTCTAATTTCATAATTTATGATTTTGCATCTAGCCACATTTTTAAAACTAGGTACTTGATAATGGATGTGACCACTGTAGAACGCATCTGCATTCCTATTTACCGCTGGCAGGTGAAAATCACGGCGGCTGCTATGATTTGTTATCAAGAACCGTCTTAATGCTAGCTGAAAGGGTGCTACTACCTTGTCCTGCCTTCGTTGCGGTTGATTTTAATTTATCAGAAAATTATAACATTTTCCTCTAATACTTGTAGTACAGTCAAAATCAAAATTTACAAACTGAACGATATCATCTACTCGTAGAAGTATATACTATATACCTCTATATCTAGAGTATATTATATTATATATTTTGATATTAGTTTGTGCGCGAATTAGTCCCGTTTAAATCTAGTTAATAGCATCCTGATGTTTAAAATCCTCACTATTATGGAAAGGTAACGCACTGGTGTTACGGATGCCCATAATGACGGTGGCTACCTTAACATCAGTACTATGCGTGCGTATTGCTAGATTAGAACTTGCGAAATTAATGCCGTCTGAACGTAGATGCAGTCTTGTGGTAGCACCCTAACGATTGTTTCGTGTACCGCGCATGCACGTCTAATATTTTTATTAGACCGTCAATATCCCGCAACGCCAGACAATTTATGGTCTGAAATACAAGTCGAGATATTTATCGGCGATATTTATCACAACGTTGTATTTACCAGAGCTCGCTTTTTCTGATCTCAATTTGTAATGAAGTGGAGGCAGACGGTTCGATCTCAGCTATTGCGGTCATCGGACGCAAGATTAGTTTGAAGGAAAAGCTAAATTCAAAATATACTTTTGAATTTTGATACAGAATTCTTAATCAAACCTTTATTGCTTCTATTTGCAATGTTTGCGAAAGCAAATTTCTCTAGATTTTGCATTTTAATTTAAAAGCAGCATCAGCTATTTCTGTTTAGAAAATAGCATACATAAAATAGAGATAACATTGTTTGCTTTGCTCAAAGTATTGATGACTTGGTGCATTGTTTGATGATTGAGTATTATAATAAGCAATTATCTCAAATGCTAAAGGTCTTTTATTTTTTTATTATGTATTATAGATTAGTTTATAATTATGTTAGCTACTTTTCTACTCTTTCAGGTTTCTCTATGATATCATTTCATACTTCTGTAGGTACTGAACAGGGCAGGGGTAGCAAACCGTGCTAAAAATAAACCCGGGGTCTCATTTCGCCAAATATCTCATCCAATCTCGCCTTAAGTCGGGCTTGGCTGATGGATCGGTCTGTTACAGTCTGTAACGAGCCTTATCGTGATGCTTGATGGATGCTTGATGGATGAAAATCTCTTCTGATAATATCTTAGTAGGAAAAACTGTTGAAAATTGTAGGTAAAAGTAAAAAGCTAAAAGTAAAATTTAAAATCATTCGATGTATAGTCATTTTTGGTTCACATAAAATTTGTTCAAATGTATTTGTGTATCAAATATAGTAAATATAATAAACAAAATTGTATGGTAACATAGGATTAGTGTGTGAGTGTAATCGTTTTTTCAATTAACAACTAATCAATAGATTTTTTAACGTCTGGTGAAAAAGATTGGTTGTATTGCCGTCCCACATCAACATAGAGGTGTTAAAACTATGATATTTTACACTGTTCACATACATTTGAACCTTATGCATGTTACTCGTTCAAAACACATTCTCTTTATTACGAGACAATGGCAGGATAGACATAAATTATGATATTTTTAAGTAGGCGCATTATTTATCCCGAGGGAATGACCTTGCATCGACGAACTCCTGTCTAGACGCTCTCCTGTATTTGTGCCTTAAATGTCTATGGTTGGGACTTTTTAATTTCATGCAATCTTTTTAATGGTCCACCAACTTTTGAGTGTCCTTTGCATTGGATAATATTGTCTTTGTAACTATAATAAGGTTCATTTCACGGTAGCTTAAGCCCTGCTGCGCTGCTGGTGGTGCTATAATATTATTACTTGTATTTTCTAAACTTATTTATTTAATATGTAGTATTATTAACAAACTAGCTGCTGCTCCCGGCAGTTACTTCCGCATTTAACGATTCCTTCGCGATAATAGTGAACGCGGGTAAAGCCCCGGGGCAGAGATAGCTAAAAAGTAGCCTATGTGTTAATCTTAATCGTAAGCTACCTCCATCCATACCAAATTTAAACAAAACTGGTCCAGCTTTAGTCAACAAACACACCCGCTACATGTGTACAGTGCGGGGGTCTACTATACACACGCGTTTATTTCCGTCACTGCGTTTCGGTGACAGCTGTGATCTAATTGCGAACCCATTCATGAGTGTATACCGTGTACTTGTTTTTGTAATTGAAACTTAATAAAATACGACCATTTTAGTTAATAAATTGATCCAAACTTAAGACCTTACTTATTTATGTACTTTAAGTATTCTGTGACTATTACGTCAAATTGTCAGGTTTGATCCAATTTCCGTTGTACTGTTTTGAAATGTTACATTTCCATCAATGACGTTATGGTGAAAGCGAGCTGGTCTGATGATAGAGACGGTGGGTAGGCAACGGAACTTCTTGCAGCTTGCCGTTGTTTGTATGTCGAATGAGGTACTGGTGACTTCTGGTGACAGCCTGTTAGACTGCCCAAAGGCATCTGACATGGCTTAACGACTGCTATAAATCTATCGATTGACCACCGGGGCTAGACGGGGCAGACGTAAGTTTGTTGATAGTAAATTATGTTTTCTTTATTTTCAGGTACGATATAATCTACGAAAATAGTCGATTTAACGACTCTACCTACAACATACTCTGACACAGGTAATGTAGAGTCGGTCCTTTGTTGTTATAATAACTTCACCTGACAACCCTGTAGTGTATAGTCGAAATACAGCAGCTCAAATGAATTTCAAATCACATTTATTTGACTCTACCCATAGAACATAATAATTGAGTACGGTAGAGTATGTAATGTTATACAAAATTCACCTGAAATCTCCGTAGTGCTCTATGTAGGTCAAAAGTTCAGCCGTTTCAGTTTATTGACATTTCCACTGTGAAATAGAGCAGGCTCGCATGAAACCTTACATAATTAAGGACTCTACCTACCACGTTGACTGAAATAGA
Source organism: Hylaea fasciaria (assembly GCA_905147375.1). Lineage (NCBI taxonomy): Eukaryota > Metazoa > Arthropoda > Insecta > Lepidoptera > Geometridae > Hylaea > Hylaea fasciaria. Next base: position 2,047,713 of record LR990194.1, read on the forward strand.
CACCTGTTTCCTACGCAGTCAGTAATTGGCCTCTACTTGACTTCGTAGACAATAATTACTGTATCGTACCATGAAAGAATCGATGGTAAACGGTATAAATGTATTGTATGTATTTGTATATAACGGTAGTAAATTAACAGTTTTTAGTTAACTAACTCAAGTTTACGTAGTATTGAGAGTTGTCTTCAGCCTGAAAACTGTGCAACAGCCCACAAAAATATATGATGATTTTTTATTAAACCTTCTCAAAAATATGTGCAAGCATAGAATATTCAATATATTATCCATAAAAAGTGTTATCCTTTCGATTATTTAGTGCACCATTCTATTATGTTATCGCAAAACCGTAATAATTTACCCCTCTTTGGGACAACAAAGAGGCCAAATAAGTTGCACCCCGCGTCGCAAGGGAGTGAAAGAGTCCATGGTCCCTTCCAGCCAGTCCCTTGTCCCGTCAGTATTTCAGTAAGGGGTCGGCCGCCGCGCGGAGCAGACGTGTCGCTTGTGCGGACGGGAACAGTGCTGGTTGGAATTCGTATTCGGAACTGAACATTCAAAATCGAATCTAGAACTTCTTCCTTCCCCGCAATCTCAGTGAAGTGACCTTGATGTAGCAACGAATTGTTCTCGAACCGGACTCTTATGTGAAAATGTTGTGAGTTCGTAAAAGCAATCACGTGTTTCTCTTATCAAGTCGCGTGTGAGTTTTCTTCGTGAAAGCGACGATAAGAAGGAGTAAAAATTATTTTATATCAATTTTTCAAGGTGACTCTTCGGTTTTTAGTTTGGCCTAGTTTTGTTTTGGTTATTGTTTATTCTGATTTATTTTATTGTACTACTGATATTATGATTTTGATATTAACAAATTATTTATGGTAAAATACGAAACATCCAATTTAAAAATGCTACAACGCTATTGATTTAATGTAGTAGAAAGTGGTAATATTTTGTACCACTCACTGGAAACATATTTAGGATAAAAAAAGATTTTTTTACACAATAAAAAGTTACTAATTTATTCTATCACCAATATAAGCACCTACATTTAAATAACACAATCACGGGGCGAACTTATAAAGAAATCAGTGCTAAATAACCAACTATCACTGGGTAGCTTTTTCGTTGCTGGTCACTTGCTAAAAAAATAACTAACCTTCCAAATCAATAATCATCTGACTCATTCCAAACAAATGCCTAACGACTCCCCTATTCCTAAACTATATCACAGTTTAGGGGGCAACCCTCGGTTTAAAACTGATATCGATCCGAACTCGAACAAGCATCCATTCGACCACATGGCGATCATGTGTTATAATGCTAATTTTACATGAATATTTTTGTAATATGCATATTTAAATAGTTAATTAATGCAGCTGAGGTTTCTTGAATAGGCATTAATTGTGAATAATAGGGGCATACTAGCTGAATTTAAAAAATAAAATATTTTATGTGTATACTTTTGAGTATTGGTTTCATACTGTTTTACAATGTAAAAGCGAAAAATGACTTCGAAAAATGAGATTTTAATAAAATTAAAATTATAATAGTAAAATTTCAATACAAAAAGACATTTAGAAAAATGAGCTAATACTGTTAACTACCATAATAATTCACAGCATTGTTAGTAACGCTGTTCTCAATACCACTAAGTATTTGTTTCGAGCAGGTGCGTCTCATCATACGAACAATAACAACAACAGCGAATTTTTTATACGTTTGCGGCTAAAAAAATCGCCACTTCGCTTAATCAATTCACGTAGTAACTTCCAAGCGACGCCAACCGTTAGAAGCAGTTACGCCATATAGTCAATTTGGTATCCTCGAATGCAGGTCGATGCAGTTGTGTGACTCATTGGTTTTACTGGTCGGCCTAGTCACGTACTGGTTGAGGTGCCCCAAAGTAAACAGTGGCGTTCGAGGGGGAACATATGTATGCGTTGTTGCGGCTGATACGCCATCTGCACTGTTGTGGGAACGAGTAACGTTACTTGTATAACTTGTATCAAGTGAAAGTGAACTCGGAAATGTCCCGAAATAAAGAGAACTCGAAACTAACACTGCAGCTAATACGATACCGTGGTTACCCCCTTGTTTTGTAGCATAGAGAAAATTATATCTTTGAATTAAAAAATACTAAAACAGTATGGAACCTTTTTTATGTCATTTGTAAACGAGCGTCAATTATGGTATCAAAAGATTCAATAAGCTAACAACAAAATGTACCGCGAAAAAGAACCTCAAATATTTCTAACCGATTACAAATCTTTTGATTAGTAATGAAAATATTAATAAACTAGATTTGTTTTAAACCAATCACCAACCAAAATATTAGGAGAAGTAATTTCTAAAGACAACCATCGACTAATCAAATCAAGCTATTGGTATCACAAAAATAATTTATCAAATTCATGATATCAAAAAAATATTGCCCACGAATAAATCGATAACCACACTAACGAAGGTAAACAACCACACAAAAGGTACCCACACTAATCTTCAATAACAGCGAGAGAACGTATCCATTATCCATTGATAAGCGCCGATTCACTGAACTGGCTCGCCCACTCCCAGCGGTGGGCGAGGGAACTTGAATGAACGAGAGCAGTTGTGCCATTTTTGGTAGTTTCGTAAGATTGCACACTTCGCATTGATGAAAATGAGTCATTGTTTTTGTTAGTACAATACACTTTAAATAAATTAATGCAATTATGTCATACTTAACTAAATTAAATTACATGAAAGTGTCAAGTCGTGAGTAAATAGTCGCTTCTAGGCAAAAGAACTCCACCGTCACGACCGCGTCATCCCTTACCATCAGGTGACCCTGACTATTCGCAATAATAAAAGTGCATTAACTGTCACTTATTTTTTGTATAATAGTATGTAGTTAGTATTGTTTTTATATCAATTATTTCTAACAATAAAAATCCGTATTTTTATAAAAGTTTTTGTTTTTTGAACTATATTACTTATTTCACTTTTGTTTTTACGTCAAAAATAATCAATTGTATTAACGCTCACATATTTTCATTTCAGCTCCGCCTTGAACGACTTTACAAAAGTGACCATACAAACTCATACATTTCAGACTGTGTTCATGAACTTATGATATTTTGTGATAGTGATACTAAAAACACTGTGTCCATATTTCGTGCCAAAACTTTTTGTCCAACTCGACTGTCTATGACTTGTGTAAAATTGCATCTTTGAACTAGTTCATCGTGATTGTGTATGACTTTTATTACTTCCAACATGAATAATTAAGATTATGTTCATGTTTTTTACTTCCAACTATTTCAAAGTGTATGACGTCGAACTAGTCCAACGTGTGTGAACTATATGTGAATGAACTTAAGGTTGATATTTGAATAGGAGTTTGGACTCGTAGTGGCATTGATGGCTACGGATGGGCACCAACTTATCTAAATTGAACAAGACCAGAGTCTCCGGTGTCAATCATGTTAGTATACTTTTAAATACTTTTTAATAACATTCAGTTTGCTTTCTATGAGCTTCCGTGTTTTTGTTGCGCAGATTTTTTGTAGTTAGATCTTTTTTTATTATAACTGTGTCCTTTTGGCTGTGCAATAGTAAATATTTTGCAACAAATCGCAAAATGTGTGATATCTTTCCTAAGACATAAGATAATATTTTGCCTGCTTTTGTCACTTACTGGTACTTACTTCAAGGTATCTTTTGCGGCAAAAAATTAAAAACAGCACATATTATGGGATATTAATTAAAAACAACACGCTTGAAAAAGGTTGCATATTTTTACCAAATGAAAATAGTGATTACAAATATGACTTATGAGATAATACATTTAATATCTCCACGCCTCGATAATCTCAGCAGTTGTAAATCCGCACTTTATCGCGTGTGTTTCCTGCTTTTGATACGCATTAAAAAGCGTATTTGGGAGGAAAAGCCTGTAAATCAGAGTTATTTGTCGGAAAATACTTTTTTCCGCGAGTTGTGTCTAAATTGTGATGGATGGTGCAGTATTGCGACAGTGCGCGGTTTGAGTATAGGTTTGTTATGTAGAATGTAAGTATACCTTTATAATCTATATACCTATATTATCTCTAGTAGTTTAAAATCTCAACCAGTAGAAATGTATGACCTTTACACGTCTACGTAATCTACGTTTGGTATGTGACTAAATTAAATATTTCAGGTTGAGTAAGCTGGAGAGTTTATAACAATGCATAGGTACCCAATTATTTCATTGATGGCTTATACAAAAATTAATCATTTAAATATTAATTCATTTTACATCCGACTGTACTTTGTAAGTACATGTGGTCGAGTCGCTCGTACAAATTTAGCTAAAACTAAATCGGATAGCTCGACCCATAAGACGCCATTATTTTGGCCGAGTTGTGTCTAACTCAGTCGCACTAAACAAAACATTTTGATACAACAGAACTGGTGAACATAATCGCAACACAAGTAATTTTTTAACCTAGCAATTATACAATGTCTTTAACTATAGTTGAAACACTTACCATAATTTGAGCATTTGAAGCAGTCTTTGCCTAAGTCAAACGCACGCCAATCAATTAAATTAAGTCCGATCTCCTAATAAATTACGACTCACCACGTTACTTACACACAGTACCATAAATCTAACGATATAAATCAATATTTGACTTCGCCAAAGCACCCTTTCTGTTTGCACAAATGCAATGAATTCGACTTATACATGATGCATGGACTGTGCAACGTAAAGACAGTAAGGGCTTTTTAGTGACTAATAGAGGAACATAAAGCTCGTTTCCATGTAGTTCAAAGTTGATTTACATACATGTGATTTATAGAAAATTTCGTTCAAAACCTTTGTACCGTTTTTAAGAGATTGGACGCATTCGCATACTTATGTACTGTCTTTTTTTTAAAGTACACGCTTTATGCGACAAATTACCTTCTTAGTTTAGTAACTTTTGATGCAAACTTTGATTGAGTCATGTGAATCTTCTATATCAGCAAAATTTAACGAAAGAGAAAAAAATATAAACCCAGTTTTGGAGCATAAATTAAGTGGTTCAAATGAGTGAAATTTCCTTACTGTTTTTACAGCGTAAAGACTGCGACTGGCCATCGGCGTAGTGCAAATATACGGATTTCAAATGTGAGGGAGAGAATAATGCCACATGAAACGAGTTGACCAGTAGTTGTGTGCCAAACTACTGCTCGCTTTGTGGGCTAATACTGAAAACATTGAATTACCTAACATATTTATGGTGGTCATACAAATGTACATATTTTTTACATAATATTATTGTGCATGTGTTAGTTGAATGACTAACCCGAATCCTTTTCCATAAATATACGAATTTTCATTTTACTAAAGACAGTACCTAGTAGGTACCTCTTTCGGGTTCTTCTTTTCATCAAAGTCGCCATTTTGTTCCTATAAAACCGTTTACAAAAACATAAAAAAATATACCTATGATAATCTATACCGATAATGGATTTATTTACCGTCAGAGCTAAATGAGATAAGCTCTGCGCGTGACATCCCTAATCTGCGAGTGACGTCACAGATAGCCCGTGACGTTTTATTGGACGTTGGACGCTTTGATCTCACCGCCGCGTCTTCTATTACCAATTAGACGTGGCATGTGATACGCGCGCTTGTGTTAGGGCTGTCAATTATGAGTTTGCGGTGGTATGCCAATTCTTAGTAAGTACTTGGTTTGGTAGGGTATTGTGCTATGTTGAAAAGTTTGATGTAGGTTCTTATAGTGAGAAAAATAATAAATATATATGAGAACTTGTGAGGTTAACTTTCAGGACTTATTTTAAATTAATATTAAATAATATTACTGAAGAATTGCGTCAATCTTTAGCAAATTGCTACTGTAACGCACTCCCTTAAACTGAGTATATAGGGGTAGCTCCGGCCTGTAATCTGGTAATCTAATATCTCGCATTGGTCCGGATATTGAATTTTCCCGCGCTCGTAGCGGAAGTCGTCGCGGTCCTGAGCTGTGATTGGTCGCCGGGTCGGCGCCATGCTTTTTATCTTGTTTATGTTGTACGTCTGGATAAACAAACTATTAGATAAAGTGTGCTGTAATTTTCTGGCTGCGTTTTGTTTTCTCTATGAAAAACATTGCGTCTTATGTAACGGTATGACTATCTTAGTTCCTCGTAGAAATGTTTAATTGATAAATCCAGGTTTTTGTCGTCACTTACATAGGCTAGATATACCTTAATTTAATCCATTTTGTTAAGAATCATCTACAATTCTAAATTATAGACACATTATGATTATAATTTGTCGTGTTTTTAATTTAAGTATTTCTAAGTTTGTACAATGGTAAACTGACATGTTATTATATCAAAATATAGCATACATTATATTTGATATAGGTACTTAATTATATCAAAATATTGTATACATTTATGACACCCCTAGCATGGCACTGCATACATAAGCCCTATTAAAATATATGCAATTTCAATCAACTCCAATCAGTATTATCAAAAAAAAACATTAAAAAAAATTGTAACCCGTCAACAATCACGTGTATGAGTGATGAATGATCCGATCAAGATGTATGATCTTCCGCCATCTGATGACGTACCAATCTCGCAAATTGCTTGATCAGAAGTGATGAATGATTGTGCAAGTGTAGTGATAGGTTTCATGTTAGGGTGATAATTTTGTTACGCCAACGATAGGGGAAAATGATCGTTCGTGGCTGTTAAATCGACGTAAACATTGAACCTTAATCGTCTAATGCTTTTTTTCAATTCAAGACACAATATAATTTTTGTGCATTTCCTAAATATATTAAGTACCTATATTTTTTTATTTTCTTTTAGCTATTGAAAAAGAAACCAAAATATGAAGACATAAATCTTAATAATATGCATACTTTCAAACTTTAGAATATTCTCTATATATACGTTCTAAAAGTAATATTTATCAAAATTCAGTTCCACTAATAAAACTTATGAGTTCAAAAACCAAACCAATCAAATAACGTCTCGGATCATCGCACTTAGACAAGACATAAAAAGTTACGAATCGTATAGCATAAATCCTTTGCCTTTGCAAACATCTCGCCATTAAACTGGCAACACTATTAGCCGGCGTATAACGATGTTGCCAGACGACATATAACTGAATAATGGCCTCTAATAGTGGTCGTGAATAGGCTAACTGCCTCTTTCGATACTGTGTCTGTGCGGTTAAAGATATTTCTATGTCCTAGTCTAAGGCCCGTATTAATAAATGAACCTCAATAGCGCTACCAAGTGCGCTATCAGCTGATCCACACTCAAAATGTAATCCACATCTTGAAATCGTTGCTATTTAATAAATGGATATTGAGATGTAGCACTGGCTACTAGATACTGTCTTGTATGTGTAGAGACGTAGTGAAGTTTGATATATACGTAAATACATAAGACCAGTAAATAAACAAAAAAATATTATCATTTCTAATGATAACATATTATAGTAACTAGTGAAGACATTATTGGTACTGAACCTTACATACTGTAGGTAGTTATAATCTATTCGTTATTTGACTTATTAGGGGTTTGACTGCAACATCTATATATAATCTATATTCTTCTATAATAATAATTATTATTATAGGATATAAAACAAAATCGTATTGGTTACGCCATTTATAATTCAAGAACGACTGGGCCGATTTTCATGATGTTTACGTTGTACGGATTTGTTTCTGCTCCGAATAGAACAACAATTCCTAATGATAAATTTTTGAAATATAGGAAAAATTCACGAAGAAGATAATTCATTTTCTCATAATTTTTTGACTGAACTACGTCTGTTGGGTCAGCTTGTTTTATAAAAATAAATAACTGATGCACCCTCTATTTTTTATCTCTTTTTTAGCTTATGCTGTAAGAATGAAAAACCACACCCGCATAAACCAATGAAACTAAAACATTATGACGGCCACACTCAACATCACAGTCACATTTTTACTATCAACTTGTCACATATTGCCGTCCTGATCGAATCAACTGTCACAAATGCCCCTAGAATGTCCACGATATGTTCCCAAAATGTCCCCTATATGTCCCTTCATTTTGCCATAACAATACTCTCTAATAATACTATTATAGGAATCGCTGTCTCCGAAAAAAATCCAATAGACTTGACGCCATTACGGTGTCCGGTAGGTGCGTTTTTTTTATTTAATTCCGCAAATCCACCCCTTGTTTCTGTGGGGGCGAGGGTGGGTCGAAGAATCGCTAGTAAAGTGACATTCGGAGACGATTACCGTTTGTTTTATTTTAAGGATATTATAGGTATACCAAATCAACAAATCAAATACTAGTCAAATAAATATGGCGCCTTGGCAATCTTGGCATACCAAGACGCTGAGTGCAATGCGGTCATGCAAAACACATGGCAATGTTGTAATGAAAATGGGCATTGCTTTTATGTAGTTTTAATGCTATAAAAACGATTTACAAACCCGTCAACATCCTTTTACAATGGTCAATTTATTTTATTCCATGATTAAGTTATGATTTTTCTCTCACGCAAACATTAAAATCTACATAAATGAATAGAAGTACTTTATTGTAGGGTTAGTAACGCTTTTGCCCGACAAATAAATATGAACTCTTTAGATCGTCATTTCCCCTTTCCCCCGATCATTTTAAAGGTAACTGTCGATTACGCCAAGTAAAAGAAAAAAAACATATGAGATAAGAAAACTGGTGTTTTTTCTTTATCGTGGCTACTGTACACGTCACAAACTATAAATAAATAATATTAACAGTTTTCTACTTATAAACATAATAATAATTCATAAAAAAAATCCCTACTACGAGTATAACGAAATGAAAAAACTATGCTGCTTTTTAAACTTTTAAGAGGGGGGGTTCTTATTATTTTAACTAACCAACCAAACTGAATGCTTATTCACTCCGTCTTGGCAAATCCGTTGGTTTGGAGTCTCCCGGTACACTATTTACTAAGAATCCGTTGGTGCGGAGGGTTATAATCCCTTGAGAGGAGTACTGAGCGCAGAAACATTGTGGGGTTTTCGGTACTTGAGTGCAACGGTGCGATGTTGAGGTACTTTTGCTTAGTTGTTCATTTATAAGCTGCGTTTATAATTTGACTCGATCTTTTTGCACGTTTAATATTACAAACTATCGTGTATATACGAGAAATTGGTAGTCAGTGATTGCACTCCGTAAAGCCTACAACAATCCAGCAAAACAATAACCCCCATTAAAAAAAAATGTCACAAATTAATTGACTAATATCATGATGATTTCCATTCCTTTATTTAACTTCTAGACTGGCAGGCGTTATTCTATAAAAAAAGAAACCACAAAAATCTACATAGATGTGACACGCGGCGGTCTCGGGATAAATAATTCCATCTGCAACTGTCACCGTCCTGTTCTGCCGACTGTACATAATCCAAACTTCGCAAGTGGCTTAAACAAGTTGGCCTGGGCATTCGCTGAGATGCTCTCGCTCCGATGGTTGTTTTTAACGACTGCCATCTGACAGAGACAATGCCTGTTTGGATAAACTAATTGGTGAAAACTGTATAAAAAAGGTATCATGGTGGACTTATGGCGGAAGTAGTCTGGGTTTAGCTTGTAGCAGTGGTATCCCTAACTTAATTCGTATCTACCGAATTTATAAATACAACTGCCTTCTATAACGAACTACGATTCTATAACGAGGTAGGTTCAGTTTATAGGTAGAGTTATTCGTAACTATCTTGTAGGTATAAGCTTGAAGGTAATGTTACAAAAACTGATCTTGGAAAATGTATTACTTCAACTACAGTTGGTGTGAAAAAGATCCATCACTATCACGTTTTGAAGCAGAGAATCCTGGTCAAACAAGACCTTTTCACAGAAAAAGCTACTAAATCAGATATCATCCATAATAAGTATTCAGTAGGTAAGCGATATCAACCCCTTCATCTCGGCTATCTCGACAAAAAATCGAAATAAATCCTCACGACTGCGCCACTGGGGTGCCGGCAATTTACATGGTGGACACACATAAAACTGTCGACGATATATCTAATGCACGGAACGAAAGACAAATGGATGATATTGGGTTATACATGGTAAAAGGATAGATAGTTTTGGTGACGCCTGTACTGCAATCTAATCGGGTTTTATTTTCGTTTTTTTTATGCATAAATAAAATGCTATTCTTGTGTGACTCTACACTGGATTCCTCATACTCTAGACTAGATTAGATACTTTCTAACAGCACATGATACCATAGCGGCAGGTGGGATACTCACTCAATCAGAGATGCTTTTGTAAGCTGCAAATTGGGCGTTGTTTGTGTGCCAATGCCGGTTACACGTACAAACAAAATAATGAATATCGCCGTACCTACTTGTTAACAATAAAATTAAACCTAACAACTGTAACAGAAAACAGTCATTTTCTGTAATTGATGAAATGGTAAAAGAACATTTTAAAAGTTTGCAAACAAACGGAAGTATAACGAGATGGGAACTGACTGGAGACTCAAAGAAAATCGTCGATACGGCAACTTGCGCACGTTTCAGAGCACTTTAAAAATGCTTTTATTTACCTTAAGCATTGTTGTTTTATCCAACAAAGAAATTTTCAAGCATTTGTTGGAATATTTTTGAACTGCCACAAAGAAATGAAATGAGTTTCTTGAATAAAGTGAATAAAATTTTGACATAATTGCCTCAATATCCAAAGTTTCGTCGGTCCAAGGTTTGATATAAAATCTAAACGTTACGAAAGTGTAAGCCAATTTCAGCTAACAAGGATGGCATAGGAACCATTGTTAAGCCAGCTTAGATCTTACCAATGCTTCATTATTTCAATATTTTAGTCTTATTGATCGTGAAATTGAGTACGGTATAATTTTCTCTCCAATACGTTTAAAATAAAAAAAAACATGTTTTATCCTCTTCGACATCGCACCACATGTTCGTTCTTCCAGCATGCAAATAATATTACTTACTGTATCTTTATTTTATAAATAGTCGAATAACCACTACAGTAACCTCCAGTCGGTTACGATACAGGCGTACGAGGCAGGCGTTACCCCAGTAGAGTAATGTAAGGTACAGTAGAGTAACGTAAGGTACATTACTCTACTGGGGTAACGCCTGCCTTACATAAGCACAGAATACATGTATTAAGACCCTAGGTCGGGGTAAACAATAATTAATCTAGGCTCGAGTAAACTTACCTGTAGACTTCGATATAGTGCTGATAGAGCTGCAGACTATTGGTTGTTGGCGGCGTGGTCAAGCTAAATCTCTTGGTACAAGTTTTAAGAGTTCTATAATACAGCAAATTGCAAGTATTGTAGACTTAGGCGTAGATCTTAGTTCGTAAATAGACTCTTCTGTTGACAATATAGGCAATGCCAACGTTTGGTAAAAGCGGCAACAAACCGTAGACTTTACGCAAATAAAATATTTAAACTTTGCACATGCTATGCAACTTTATTGATTGTAGGTAGGTACGTGAGAGCAGTCAACAGTGGAAGTTGCGTTTTAAATAAATGATGAAAAAAGAAGCTTGAATAAGCGGCTTGAAAGGTTGAAAGAGTGCAGTATTATGTAGAGCTCTCTCTAATCTGTGAGTTTAGTGCATTCACAACTGGGTTCTTAGTTAATCATTCCCATCTAGCGTTTTAACTTAGACCAAACACACCCAGTGCAGTGTCGCGTCGTGTTAGCTGCCATGTAAATGGCATGTCTGAGCGCATTCACGTCGTAGAATTTAGTGTAAGCAAAACGGCGATGACAGGCTGAGTCTGCTAGAACCCTTACTTTGGCTAGACTTGGCTATTATAATTGGCTTAGTTGCTAACAGTATTATAGCTAAGCGCTAGTGGTACAGATGGTACTGGTGGGTGGGCTCTTTTCATCAATTAGGCTGCATGTAGAGTAGGCCCTTAGGTTTTACGTGATGTTGTGATGGGATGTGTTCTAGGAAGGCCAGCTTTTGGACCTCGGCACATGCCTTCTGCAGAATTCCCAGTCTGCCCCGAAGCAGTGCCTTCCTCCAACATTGCTTTTGTGCAAATCTAGCCCATGTTAAGAAGTAGGTAAATATCAGAATAACTTTAAAGAACATAAATTCAACTTTTTACATCCTTGATAACTTCCTTTGCATGGCACGGTCCGATTCAAGCTCACCGTCGTCGTGCATAATCATCGTGCTTTTCTTTTGTATTTTTCCTGCAATTCAGTTTATTTTTCCTCCATTGCGTCGTATGTTACGGTCATAATCAAAGAGTAAAGGGTATTATGGAAGTGATAGCGGGTGATCGTACGATACGTGAATGCGGAATTAAGCGAATGTTGACACGTAAGCTGGTTTCATGAATAAGCATGAATGTTAAGTGAAAAAGGGGTTTACTTCACAACTTTTACTATTATTCAATTTTTAACAAACTAAAGGGGCTCGATCCTTTCTTTCTTTATATTACCCGCATGGTTAGATTGTCAGCAAGTCTCTTTCGTTGCTCTGTCAGAAGTTCTAAGCATGATTTCTACCATTGATTTGGCCGTTAACGCTACGTTATAATATCCTATAACTAAAAAAATTTAACTAAAGGCACTTGCTACGAAACCTCTCCAGCTTTATCGACAATCTCCATTTAACCTTTCTCCCATCCTTATCCGATCCGGTCCTTTCCGTTTAAATTCTACGGTAATTAGTCCTTCCCGACTTGGTCAGGGACAAGAGTCGGTCGGCTGATGTGGTCTGTCCGTCTGCCTGGTCAGAGGTTGCATGAATTTGTGTAACTAAATGCCTCGGGCAGGCGCTCCAGCCGATATATTTGGGTGTAATACCAATTGTATGTTGTTTATTAGGAGTAAAATTGAATGTTTATTGGTAGTTGAGAGAGTATCGAAATTCAATTCGAAAGCTAAGAGTAGTTAGAAAATTAATGCCGATCCGTAACATAGCATAATTTTGGTAGCACAAACTATTGAGTTGTCAAAGACGAGTTGTAATTTGGGAGTTGTTTTTTTACTATTGGAATTCCAAACCGTGACTACATACACAAATTAAAATTATGACCCTTTTAGGCCTAGACATTTCGTATCAATTTGCTAGATCGTAACACTACAAAGCAGCAAGTAGCTACCTACTGTGCGAGAATTTTGATCGGAATCACTACATCAGCGCCGATGGAGCGAGGGAAATCAGGTTACAGTCGGCTGCATCTCATTTGGCTTGGAAATTCTCGCTCTTTGCTACTGCAGGGCCTCGAGCGGTTCGTGGGATGTATTGGAAATTGAGAGGTTCTCTTTTGTCTACGGTCTTGCTAGAAATGTGTGAGTGTAGTGGAATGATCAGTTGAGTTGTACGCGATGTAAGTTGAAAGTGGTAAAGCTTTAATCAGCAGTAAATAGGTCCGTTCATGAAGATAGATAGATAATATATAGATAAATAGATAGATATATAGATAACTCTTTATTGACACCGAAATGTAAAGAACACAGGAAGCAAACTTAAAAATAGGTACAATGGACTGTGCAGTAGGTGCAATGTATTTACATGATTGCCTTGATCTGCTCCAAATATTTCACAAACTAAAACATTGCTACAAGTAAGTATGTGTGACCCCAAGAGAATAGGCCCCGTATATTTGAACACAAATAGCACTAATTGAAAAATCTCGTAATACTTCTTATTACAAAATCAATACCCATAAACTATCGCCATGGGTAGCAGAAGGTGTCCAATATTGGATTAAAGTAAGCAGATTATAGAAGCGAGGGTCGTCGTTCGATTCCGGCGCATGACACACATAATTGCTTATTGAATTATTTATATCAATAATCCTTAATATTAAAGCTGGAATCTAATAAGCAATGCTAAGATTACGAGGACAGAATCAACTGCGACATCTGTGATGTTTGATGACAAAATTGTATATTTTTTTAAGTTTTCATCTGTGATCATTAGCCTATTATCTTTCTAATGAATTAAGTAAATATCTACATTATGAGAAGTTCAACCACATAACACTAATTCTACAAAGCCTATTCTATATATTTCTATAAAGCCTTCAGAAGTGGGATGGAAGCAATGCGATTAGTTCAATAATATATCAGGGAGAGCTAAATGTTGGGACAACCAGGGTTATTGATGATGGTGAATTTAGTTAAGATATTGTATGGATTTTGATGTTTTTTACACAATATTGTTCGGGTTGATGAGCTAGTAGTGCACGTGTATTGCACAAAGTGCATTTTATAAATATCGTTTGGAATGTTAACTAAAATAACACATTTGGCTGTAACTTGGCTGAAATATCGATACAAAACCAGAAGGTACCTATGTAAATTAGTATGTAATAATTATATAATAATAATAACAATAATAATAATAATATGTAATAATACCTATGTAAAATAATAATAATTCAGCCTGTAACTGTCCCACTGCTGGGCAAAGCTCCTCACCTTCGTGAGGAGGGTTGGCCATAATCCACCACGGGGGCCTAGTCCGGATTGGTGGATGACATGCATCCGGAATTATTCTCGGGCATGTTGGTTTCCTCACGATATTTTCCTTTACCGAAAAGCGAGTGATAATTACGTACATATTAAGTAAGCTTAATAATAATCACATTGAAATATAATAACTTGTAATAAATACAAACCATAATTCAAACCTGTATTCACTATACCTACATACAAATACTTACATACAATGTAGGTATGTTAAAAAGTTGATATATCACACAGCTTCAACATAACTGCGAAAAACCTTAAAAAGGCAATTTTGTTACTTTTTATATTCTTAAAAGCCAATAATCTCATTGGAAAACACTGTAATTTCAAAACATTACGCGAAAGTTAAATGCCCAATTACAAATGCAACAGAGTTGAGTGCAATCATCGTAAAAACCCCTTTTGATTGCGAATAATTTTATTTAACTCAGAAACTGTAAAATAAACCTACTTTTACTCTAAGCCATACGGGTTAAGGTGCACATTGCAGTGCTTTGTACCCGTCATGGTATAAAAAAGAAGTATGTAAATGTTTCTTCTCACAGTCTTCAATGGCGGACGTTTAACAAGGCCCAGTGGCGCCCTCCGTCTAATTTAGCGAATTTGACACGTGTCAGTCACGTGTCCGCGTTTCAACCAATCGCCGCCTGTTGTTGTGACGTCATCGGTTGTGGAAAGCTCGATTTTAGCGGCAAACTGTAACTTTGTTGATTTTGTATTGACTACCTATGTATCAAATTGAACAAAATGATCTATTATACAATATTACAATATAGAACTGTGAAAACTTCTGGATTTGCCTTCTGTATTTGTAATTCTTAGCTATTCTTTGTCTCTAGCCGTTAGTGTTCCATTGATAATAAAATTAAAAAAAAAACATTATTAACATAATATGTGCAAAAAGCGTGCAAAACCAAACATTTATAATTTATAACGCATGAGACACAAACACAACATAATATTATCTTCATTCATTAATTTATTAATTAATTCAAAACGTATCATCCAAATACACTACGCTATTTTTCACAGGTCTGGCAATCAAATGAGCTCATCGGAGCAAATTCCATCAGAATTCAACGAACAAATCAAAGGCCATCACTATCCTTGCTTCCTTACAACAGCCACCTACCCAACACATTATGCAAAGCTCAACAGCTAGCAAGCTGCACAGCAAACAGCTACCGGAAGCGCAAACTGTACCGACATACTTTACATCAACTGATTTGCAATATCGAACAAATATTTGGCAACACTATTTATTTGTGTGCCCGAGCTCACCCTTGTGTAGAAGGCGTAGTACCCTTCGTCAAGTACAGTCGGGGTGACAAGTGCTCAGGCAATTTTCAGATTTTGAATCCTTTCAGTCTACAAATGAATGCCAAAGCATTTGTGTGTTTGTCGCTTCTTTGTTCCATGATGGTTAATTTTTTAGGATATAGGTACTATAGAAAATTTTAGTTTTTACCAGTGCAAGAAATCACAGGACGCAGATGGGCTAATGGTTAATCTGGCTTCTGTATTTATTTTTAGTTTAAATAATACTAATATTTATTTATTTCACTCGTATGTGATGAATGTGCACAATTGACACACGAAATAAAAAGACCTAAGTAGCTGATGAATAGTAAGTACTAGTGAATGCTTTGTAAAATTTTCTTATTTTCAATCTGTTTACTGTGAAAACACTTGTTACCTCGACTGTACAATCTAATACCTAACGCCTATGCAAACGATACGAACAACTATAGGGCTGTCAAACGATGTTTAGAGAGGAATTAGGGAAGACGCAAGTAACTTTTTACCGTGGCAAATATAGGGGAGATGAAAGTACTGAAAAGATAAACAACTAGATAAGTATATACCTTCATATATATAAAGTTAAATTATCTGTTCACTTTGAATGTTTTGACGCTTAAAAAGTAAAATACTCTTCGAAGCAGGCGATAAGTGCGAAATAATCGTCCGATTTAATAAATAATGCCAACCATATAATGGAAATAATGTTACAGTTATTATAAGTTATTAGAATCACTTATATTTTATAATCATTTCATTGATATCACTTTTTCGACTGACTGTACTTTGCAAGTGCGGTCGACTTGACTACTACTAAAATTAAAAAAGTGGTGACTCGACCACATGGGTAAATTTATTGCGGTCCAGATAATGACCAACTCTACTGAATCGTGTCGTTGACTGGACTACACGGAATGACTGCGGATCGACATTTTTGACTTAATTACAAACATGAAAAATGACTTAGCTGATATTGAAGTATTTTTCTGGGCTCGAATGAATTAGGTTGTCCTACATAAAGGTATTATAAAATTTTGTTATTAACCGTTCATTTCGACACACCCATCAAAATAGTACACAGCCATTGGAATCCGAAAATAATGACACAAATCATTTTAATGGCCGCTGCAAAGCTAATATCTTTTAAATTAAGCCGGAAAAAAGGTTGGAAAAGTTAAAAATATCGTCGACACGTCAGCCGGAGCTCAGCTTCACTGGAAAAGACATTGATTGATGACATAACTTGTCAAAATGGTGATGAGATGAAGTACTATTTTAATAAAATAATAAACAGAAATGACTTGGCTCAGATGTGTCATCGAGGTGAAAATACTGCTTTTGAATGTCTTAATATAATTAGAATTTGATTTAGTATTATTTGCTTTATAGTCGTTATAATTATTATTATTCTCTAGGGATGGGTATATTTAGTCAATAGTAACACAAATATTGTATCCTTTATCAGTTGAATTATTCATAGTCGTTATGTGAACAATCCCACAGAGTAGATACCTAGTTTAATGGTGGGTTATGCCACTCCACTCTAAGGCTATTGTTTTCAACTAAGTAAATGTCCATACATTGACTCCACTTCGCCTCACCGAATAAAATATTTTTTTTTATCGACATCGCTCCTCTCCATGGGAATTGGGGTACAGTTAGCAACGGAATGGTCAAATCGAGTATAAAAATATATTTACATAAGCAACAAACCATATTGAATAAGAAGTACAAAGTACCAGGCGATCAGAAACTAGTAAGCTTGTATTATTTAACATTTATTGAAACTGACTTTCCAAACACAGTTAGTTACTATACGAAGCTCTTTACTTGAGAGATAGTTTACCTCACTATTATGAATTGGGATGTACATCGGGACATAGTCTTCTTTGGAGTCTGTATTGAATGCAAAAAGGAAGTAGGAATATCAATCAATTAACACTAAAAAAATGATACCTGAAGTTCCAAATTAAAACTTAGACTGATCTAACCACTAGAAACAACGCATGAAAATTTTGCTATAGGTACCTAATCAAAAGGCAATGCTTGCATTCAACCAAAATATGGTGATTTCAAGCAACACTAAACTCTAATACGATATCCTTGGCCCTTTCACAGCTTTCTGCGCATTCCGAAACACGCTCCAATCGAAACTAGTTCCTCATTCCATACGTAACCAATACGTCTAACATTAAAGCACTTTTCAAGCTGAACAACTCTCTACCCTATCACAAACACCCAAAGCCGTTTTTAAAAAAGCCACTTCCGTCTGTGGAAATCGTTGCCTACAGGAGCAATCGAATACTCGAACTCCATTTTGACCTTTATTCTGCAAGTTTTAGGGTTGATTTTTAGATAAGTTGTCGTTGATGGTACGCCTGTCTGTCCGTCACAAATTCGCTCAACGTTGATTGATCTCCGGCCCAGAAATGAGCTTTAAATTACTAGTTTCCGTTGGCTATAGAGATGTTTCGCCTCGGTTACATTTATAAGGCTTTCGAATTTACGTAGAATTTGCAAAATCGAGGTGCGTATTTAACGAGAGATTAGGAAAATGAGATCAGTATACCCGAAGTTTCGTCGAAATAAATGAGTGTACTACTGGTACTGTCTGGTACCCAGCGAACACGCATATATATGCACTTGATAGGTCCTAGTGCTTCCCTTTATCAACAGAGCAACGTAATTCCCCTAGAAAGACTTTGGGAGTAAATGAAAGAAACATTACACTCATTGTTTACCCATCCGATTACAAAAGTGCTTTGCACCCAAGCGCAAACATTTGCTGAACTCCGCTCAAGGGCATGTCACATTACCGCCCCCATCTTGCCGCTGTCAACTGTCTAACTGACAGGTGACAGGTGTGAAGTTTGTATTGGAAGTGTTCAGACATTTATGGAGTGTCGGTTTCAAGGGGAGCTGAACGTGTCTATTTAGGATATAGATTGTCTAGCCATCTGTTTGTCCGCGTAATTTTGTGATATTGTTTTGAAGCCCTTTCAATGTTTTAATATCTTGAATAAATTTGTAGTTACCTTTTATATTTATGTGATCCATAGATTCATCTTAGGAGGGATTTCATACTTTATAGTTGCTTTATCAACATAAGCATTGTTCATAGTTCGTTCCACTCTGTTAGTATGTTATTCGCTCCGATTCTTGAAGTTCCTAAATTCGACCCGCATCCAATCCAGTCCAGTATTATTGAATGCGTTCTATGGTAAGAGATAATGGTCTACCTAAGAAATAAAGGACCAATCAAAAGAAAAATAATTGAATGGCGCACTTTGACAAAAACTTTATTGTGGAATGCTACACGACCAAACTATTTTAAAAATAGAACGTTATAAAAGCGTTTCGCCGCTAATCTGCCATCTCCGTGGACGGAAACGTACGAGAATAACCGTGACCGAACGTTTCCTTTCCTCTACCTTTTTTCTATCTTTACCGTTTTTAATGGGAAAGAACGGGAGGACATCTCACGGATGATTTAATGTGGTAATTTGGCTTCATTTATACAGCATATTCTAGTTTGAATCAAATTTTAAAAATAGGTGAAAAAATGTCTTACAATTTGATACGATTCGAATCGAATGCAACAAAACTATACCTAGTTGGTCGTATAATATAAGAAATTGGTCCTTATTTCCTTATAATTTCGCTGGAAAATGCGTCCCCCAACAATTACTTGCACACCTTTGTGCGACGGGCAGGAAAAATGTGGATTCTAAATACCGTTCCGTTATTATAATCTTCTTTGCTTACCAAAATAACATTTCTAAAATCTCAATAGAAATAACAAATGAGTACCCGTTAGGTACCTACCTACTAATTAACAAATTAAAATAAACAAACAAGCACTCAACGGTTACATTTAAGTGGGTGTTCAGTCAGTTACGTTTCTATTTGAGGCGCTAATTCCCAGTTGGTCCAGGAATAGTGTCCCGGGAAACGCGGGCATATGGATATTTATGGATGTAAATACAAACGTCATTGAGTTGTATGAGTGCTTGGTTGTGAAAAATTACAGTGCGACCCGTAGTTTTAGTACAAATCAGTGGTGAGACTACCAAATTAGTTACCTTATTGTAAGTCTCATGTTTTCACGTAATGGGTGCCATCCAGAAATTTGGAGTGAATATTCTTGCACAGCCGTCATTCTGATATTTCAAAATTTCCTGCCTTCTTACTATCCATAGTATCATTTATTAATATAATATTAATACTTCATACTATCGGTAATCGAATGCCCCAGACGGGGTTGCAGAGGAATTGATGCAGAAATATTCCTTATGGCACTTATAAGTACCTATCTTATACATCTAGGACAAAAGAAAAAATGGCATTCAATTTTTATTAGATAATTGTCTGTATTTAGGTCAAGTAAATTTTTTAACACCACAAGTTCGCAAGCAGTGGACAATTCCCAAATTTAATTTTCCTTTTTTCGGCAACCTTCCTAAGTATACCCCAGGTGGATGTTTCTGCGCGGCCGATACGAAACTTTGGCTCATTTCCCGGTCTACCGGGGCCAAATGAACTGAGCCAGGGAGATACGGCCAAGACTAATTTTCAATTAAAACTTCATCAAACTTAAGGCTACGAAGAAACTCGAATGAATGGTGTAAGACGGTCGATTTGGGCGAGCTAGGAACCCTTTGATAAAGTCTAAAACGACTGATAAAAATATGTCTTTCGAAGCATACAAGTAAGCAAATTTAACACAAACAGGTAATAGTAATGAGTAACTCCTGAATTCCAACCAGGGTTGCCTTTATCGGAGAAATGAGGAACTATGACGACCATAGACTCATAAATGCCCAGACTTGAGCAAACAAACATGCCTGATATCTGAACCCCTGGTAAACTTTGATGAACCAATAACTGTATTGCTGTCTTTGTCATCTCTTTAGTGGCAGATAGAGGCAACGATAGATTTACCAGTTGGTCAAAGTTAGCTAAGGGTTCAGGAACCAGGCAGTGCTTAGCTGCAATTAGATCGTGTGCCGCTGCAGACCAACTTTCATTCTTCTATTCATCTATTACGAGTAGCAGAGGATTCAAAAGAAAATCGAGACTGTTGATCACTGCTATGTCGCGGTACATTATAACTAGACAGGCGGTTTCGCAAAGTTTACGAAGTTAAGATCCATACTGTTTACTCATACGATAATATATTACCTACATCTAGATGACCCACTTTTCGTGATTGTTCACTAATAGCTTTTAACTTACACCGCATGGTAGATAAGATCGCGGCTAAACTAACTGAACTGCAGATAACCTACCAAAGTACGGCTAGAGGTAAACGTTTGCTTTGCACAGGGATAATAATAAATTCACTCTGTGCTGTAAACTTTGGTATCTATCACGTGTACGAAGGAAATTAGCTTAGAGATCTTTGAGGTGAACTTAGATTATATAATGAGAAAAGTTTTGTTTATCATGTAAAGAAGTTGTTTGACAATGATTGAAATGGTAACTATGCTTACATTAGCAGTATTTTGCTGGCATCAGGATGAATGGGGCACTTATTAGAGAGAATGAACTAATTGCCTTCTGGAAAGTATTAGCATAGACCTACCAAAGAAAGTCCTCAATAAAGCCTAAGTAGAGTTAGAGAATCCTGGACATCATTTAATTTCTCTTAGATATTGAAACTTGATTACCTTCTAAAAGGTAAATCCAAAGTACTAAATAGCGTATTAATTGATCTTTAAAAACTCAAATTCTTGAAACTCTAATATTCGACGACAAAATATCTAAAAACAATTTCACCCCGTCAAAGCGGAAACACACGCACGTGCGCGCGACATATCTGATACCGTGTCGTTGCGCGACATCAGAAGTGGACTCTCCACCGAAATTGGATTTTTATCCGATTCGACGATAGCGCGCGTCAGTGCCGCGTCCTGTCGCGTCGTCGAGTATAAAATTGTTTTAAGTGGCCGTTTGTGCTTTGGAGGCTATTCTTAGTCCAAATTCTTTGAGTTATTGTTTTTGTAGGTAGGTACATAATGTAAAAAATATTTACAGTGATTTCAATAACACAGATTAACAAAGTCGTACGTAACTTCACAAAAAATATCCCGTACTGGAAAAAATAGTAAAACGAAAATATATTTTTCGCGCACTATCAGGTGTAAGTATGCGATCAGTTTTTATTCGTATCATAAACACATAGTACCTACGGTGTAATTTTTGTGTAATCTTCATCGTAGGTATGACATAGTTTCGATTATATTATATTATTTTTAATTAAGTGAGGTATGCCAAAACTAGTATTTTCCGTTTCAGCTTTGTTCCTAACAAAACAACACATTTTGTGTTCTGAAACACTTCTCAAAGCGACATAATGTAAGACCAACAAGTGTCTACTCCAGATAAACTTGTTTAAAATCGAGTTAGTTTGTGTTCCGAGGATTTTTATTGACAGGTCTTATTTGCAGTCTTGCGCTCGCCTTGCAGACTCCATCTTGCACTCTCTTGTACTAGTAGGTGAAGATAAACGAGCTCTGTCGGAACTTTGACGAAACTCCGATACTTTAACTATAGCGCTTCCGGGAGTTTGGAAGGCTTGCTCATTAACTAAAGGGTGGCGCTGTTGTTGTTAAGAGTTTTGTGCATATTTTATCGTAGTTGAGGACGTAATTTATGTTTTATGGATATAATAATTTTCGCCTTTGTGCGAGGTCTAACCGATGACGTCATTTTGGAGTTGTTATATCGAGCTTGCTGCTTTGAGTTTCTTGTAAAATTGTTGTGGAAACAATAAACTGTTCCTTTAAATTAATCTTGTTCTTTTTGTTCTAGCGCGAGGGAGCGGCGCGCAGCGATGCGGAGCGTGAGCGACGCGCGCGCGGCGACTGGGAGGCGCGGGCGCGCGTTGCCGAGGCCGACGCAGCACGCCTCGCGGGCAAGCTACATGCGGCGCAGCGTGAGATTGCCAGGTAAGGATCTTTAGCTCTACTAATTCACTAAATCGCAATCGCAATTGAGTGCGCAATACTAGCCAGAGATACCTGAAACTACGGAATAGTGTAAGACAAATTTTTGCCCCAAGTTGGGCGCCACATTTATTTAAGCGTAAATAATTAAGGGTTAGTGTGGTTTTGGTGTACTGGAAATCGCAGTGTAGGTAGGACTTCCACTAGATGAGCCGACGACATCAACAGAGTCGCAGGCAACCGCTGGATGCGAGTGGCTAATTGTCGTTCGGTGTGGCGGTCTTTGTTTAGCAGTGGACATCTTCAGGCTGATGATGATGATGATGATGATAACTATGGTATTATTATAAAATCAATAACTTGTTAATAACATAACTGTGTTTCTGAGCGCATGGGCGCCGTGTATTTCAATACATTAAGTTCAAATGAACTGTAGTCATGTTGAGATTTAGTCTTAAAGCGATCCGGTCATCCCTGCTATCTAGTCATGTTGTGATGTATAGTCATAAAGCTCCCAAACCTGACTCTTATAATATCTCAAGCTGAACTCCAAAAGTATTTTAGTATGAGTACAAGTAATTGTGGCGCCCAACGTGGGGCTAAAATATCAAATGAGACAAAGTTATCTTTGTCAGTTTTAACCGACAATTAAACCGAGCTCAATTTTAACGGCTCATTAACGGAGCGGCCGTAACAGTCAGTTATCGACGCGGTGCCGATTCATAAATACCAAATTGGAATGGTTTCATTAATTTACACGATACAGGCAGAGGCGTAGTTGGCAATTATTGGCAATTAATATGATAATATCGAAACACCTAAAATGTATTTTCGTTTCAAATCAATGGTAATTATTACAGTAATTAAGGTAGTAATTACTGAGCGTTTAGGATTTGAAAGCTGGTGATGAGTATCTAGACGCTGCATTTGTTATGAGAATGCTCTTATTATCTATACTAATAATATAAAAACGAAAATAACTCTGTCTGTCTGTTTGTTTGTTTGTTACCTTTTCGTGACAAAACGGCTGTACCGATTTAGTCGACAGCAATTGATTTTCCAAACATTTGACATTTTAAATAAAAATTCGAACGAAGTTATGGGTATTAGCTAGTTAGGTTATTTATTTAATCCAGCCATAAACAATAATGATGCACTTCGCGACGCTTCGGCGCGTTCCTTCGCAACGACTGAAACTGAAGACTATTGAAATATTACAATACCTAGCGAACTCGGCCACGCGTTGCTGTGGCTAAGGTTTCTGTTATTGCGACTATAAATTGAGATGTAAGCTACCCTATCTTTCAAGTTAGATCAAACTGCACACTGTCTGCAAATTTGATTAAAATCGGTTATGTAGTTTAGGAGTCCATCGCGGACAAACAAAGTGACGCTATTTACATATATAAAGAAGAAATATTTCATAGGTACTCGTGTCATTTCTCCGATCCTCGTACTCCACTCATCACTCCGGCCCTGGCATTGAGGCTTAAAGTAACCACAGGTCTGGCTCGTTATTCGACAATGCAGTTCAACGCTTAACGAACCTAATATCCGGAATTCCGAATACACCAACGCAGTATTTAAAATACGAATACGGATCCACAGTGGTTGCTCTGGGTTCCGGTAATTTTAATGTTTTATCCGGTAACATGAGAATTGTCTACCCCGTAACCAACAACTGCCAGAACTGAAATCGATTATACTGGTGACTACTGATGAATAGCATACCCCCGGTTTCTAGAACGTTTGTTGGCTTTGACAGTAGATTAAAACTATCGTTGTCTCTATCTGACTATAAACAAATGACAAGGATGGCAATAGAATTAATCTGTTGTCAACGTTGACTGACGTTTCAGAAACTGGGGGATAGTTTGGTCTGTATTTGGGCATCTCTTCTTCGTACATGCATACAGTCGCGCCTGTTTCCCGTTGTATTATGCAGATACTACATCTTTCCACATGTTACGATCTTGACACACCTCTTTCGCTTCTTCTACTTTCATGACTTGCTTCATACATGCTCTCCGGTTAAGAGTACTCTCTTCTTCAGTTATCTAGAACTACAGTCACTCTTTGGATTCCAGATTGTTTCCCCTCTCTACACTTTCGATTGTTTGCAAACGGCAATATTTTAATTGGGCCGTCCGTTTGGGCGTTAAATAACAGTCCGCAATCAGGCCATTACGGCGTTCCAAGCGCAACCGATATTTAGCATTTATTGACTGCAGTATTCGTTTTTGAGTAGTTAGTAGTTTTTTAATCAGCTTTGTATTGTGAGGACTGTTGTTCACTTAGAAAAATACACCTTTATCGGGAACTTATTAAGGTATGTTATTACTATGAGTATTAGAAAGAGGCTTAGGTACATAAACTATTAATAATTACCAATTTATCTTTTTTTTCAGTGTCTACTTTTAGTTATGTTATGTCATTCCTCAGGTTTTACGCAACTTTTTTTACCATTTTTAATACCACACGAGTAAATTAATCGCAAAGCTCTTTATTCAAGAGCGCAGGTATGTGGGCATTCGGTTGCAATACTGGCTTCTTCTTAGCTAAAATTCTATTTTCGTTGGATTTCTTTTTAAACTAAACATTTTTTTACATATTTTTATAATCTTTCATTTTTCAAACTTACATTGATTAAAAATATTTCATCTCCCGAAATCGAAATTAGAATCGGCACTCCGATCACTGCCGATAGAGCCACTTCGGTAATTAACGAACTAAGTTCCATTTTCAAATTTACGGTACCCGGTATAATCGGGCCGTGTCATTGGATGGCGATAAGCGCCCGTCCGATTGGCCAATGCGCCGTTCCAAATTCGAACTTTGGGATTTACGAGCCGAACTCCGTTATGGATCTGACCCAATTTGTCGGGGTCCCGGACGAATTGAAATTGAATTTTTTCGTAGGCTATCTATTTATAGGTACCCACATTTTTCGTAGAGGGCCTTAACTCACTTTAATAGCAAGACAGCTTATTGCACCTATTCGCAAAGGTAGATTGGGGTCAAGATTTATTTATGAGCCTCTTACTTTTACTTATCCTAAGGACCACACAACTATTTTTAATCTGAGATAGTCTTGATTTCTCTTGGCTTGATTAATGTAGGCTGATAGAATTACGAGGTCTCAACAATCTAACTACCGCCATCCTTCTTATTTAGTCCCAATCTACCAAAGCATAATTCCATATAGATCATTTATTTGTGCTTCAGAACAGTGCAACTATGATATTTATAGTTCTACCTGGTAAATCGTTGTCTATTTGTAGATCAAATTGAAGCACCTATTGCGCACAAAACACTCAATACTCAGGTAATCCCTATGTAAGCTCCGCTTCCGACAAGGTTTGAACCTGTCAGTTCTCCGGAACTACAATAATGAAGGTGTCCATCACTCTGATGCGATCATTTCGGCCGTCGAACCGACAGCCACCGAAATTCGGTGTCAATCACTTGCCCTGAGAACCGTGCATCTGTTGCGAGTGTAGTTTGAGAGAAGGCGGTCTGTATTGTAATAAGGGGGAAAATGCCAAATACGTGAAAGTAACTGGCTGGTAGGCTAAAAGAACGATAGGAAAAAAATAAAACTGTTGGGTCTAGAAACTAAAGAGGCGGAATGTTATACTATAGTTTCGATCCACGGCGGAAGTTTATTTCCGTCAAATTCTTTCACAATAGGTTAGAGAAGACAGTTTGAATGAAAATATGCCGTGATGTTTCTCAATATCCACGGACGGAGGTTGTGAATGTATCTAGAAGCCGTCAGAATCAGTCAATACGGCCGCTAGCTCTCTGCTTACACACGCACCGAATTTTTATGAACTCTCCCACAGAAAATCAAATTGAATTCGTCAAAATATTTCCAGGGGCGCGATAAGGCGATTATTACGGTCTAAAAACCACTGATACTGTTTACTTTTCTATTGTTTGTGTTTGGTATTATTTGTGGCGAACTCTGTGTGGAAAATAGGTTAGTAAATACATATTTGCGTTGGAGAAGCTTTGTGGGGTGGAATTTAATGGCTTCGATGAATATATAGCTGCGAGGTTTAAAAAGTTTGGTAGAGAGGTTCTATCTCAATTATTTTAAATGAAAACGTCTAATTTTCCCAATTAGACGTTACAGACGAAAAATTTCGCGAACAGAAATCATATTAACTAGCTTAAAACGGGTCCAATTCGCGAACAAACTAACATCAAAATATATTATTTTTGACATAACTCGAGACCTCGACATATTAGTTTGTGCGCGAATTAGACCCGTTTTAAGTAAAACGGAGGAGGTTCTCAACTCGAGTGTATGTTTTTATTTTTTAAAGTTATAATAAAACCTGATTGTTAAGTGTGTTCCAACTGTGATTTTTTCGGATTCATCAATCACCCGCCTACGTTTATATTCAGTATTCTCCACAATTCGCCATTAACATAATTCCTCGTATTTAGAAAAGCTATCATACCGGCCATTTATCTCACAATCTACATTTACACATCCGAAGCTAAACGCGGCTAAACACCAAACTCACATTACGCATGGAGAGTCTCAAAAACAGTCGTTTACAAAAGTTAAACCACACATTAATCTGTGCAGTTATCTGCTTCCATCGGCAGTCGGCTCACGTGCTTGTACGTGGGGTAGGCGCAGGTTTCACTCCTGGAGTCGCAAGCATCTGAACAGTAGCTAAGATGGTGCTTTTTGGAGTTTTTGAAGCGTTGGTGGTCAGCTAGGAATGTTTTCATGGTCATTCAAAGTTTAGCTGGATAAATCGCTTTAAGCGCTAGTCTGACACGCGTTGTGTTTGCTGCTTGATGTTTTTGTACAAACTAAAAATACACTCTCGCTTTCTATTCTGTTCTTTTCTACGTGCTTCTTTTTTTCTCCTTCTATTTTGCTTGGTCCCTATTTTGTTCTTGATCTTTCTTGATTATCCTTAGCGTATATTTAGTTCAATAGGTAAGTAGATCGCTTGACTACGCTACCATGAAATATTTTTGACATATTATTTCGGTGTTAGATGCCGCTTTCATGGGGTTACACATTGCATTAGTGTGTGTGGCTAAAAGTGTGTTTTTGTGTGATTCTTAACTGTATTACACTGTTAGCCCCTCTGGGCATAGATTAGTAAACAGTTTGTACGGCAAAGGACAAACTTATTTGTATGGGTGCGACGCGACACCATCGATTTATAAAGTGTAGGGAATACAGTTTATGTAGGTTTAGTTTGTGCCAGTAAGATTTATGCGTTTACGTGAAGTGTAGCCATTTTGTATTAGCATAAAACAAAATATTTGTGAAAGATCACAGATTATATTTTATTTTACTAGTTTATTGACATTAAAGATGATGAAAGATCTAAATACGACTCTATAATTATGGGGATAGATCTAAAGACACGCAACTGCCTCATTCTTATTGCAATATGGTGGACTTTACTCGTTACTTCATTATGTTATGTCCTACTCGTAATCATCCTGATACTGGATTAGCTGTTCTCATACAAACATACATCAAAAATAGTCAAAATCCAGAAAATTAACGAGTTATTTACAGTTTTATTACACCCCGTGCACACCTACGAAAACATCCCGACAATCCGTAATTCTTTACTTTGTCTAGCCATGAACTCAGTTCCCGACCTAATCCACGGATCTATATCTGTTCCCCTTGCTCGTAAAATTTATAAATAATAAACGATTAAACTTACTAGCTTGGGTTATCGTAAGCATGGGTTAGAGGCACAGGGCAACTGGATAGAGTTAAAGAAACAGGATGATTACAGCTGGACGGTGTCGCTAACTTTCCCTGTAAAAACTGCAGAGAATGAAGGAAGGAAGTACATTGCAAACAAGCAGCTGTTTGATACTACTCACACCTCGACTAGTATCGCTCCCTAGCGATATACGAGTACACTTGGACGAGTGACGATTGCAGATTAAGATTTGAATTTAAGAACCTGTACAATGGTAAGCTTCCATAAAATGATCGGTTTTTTTTTCGAAAAGTTAACCGTAGTTACAAATAATTACAAGCGAGAAAAAATACAGTGTATAGTCAAGTATTTCAGTTAGCTGCACTGTCACAAAACTATAGGACTAACATTGTCTAGCGTATCTTGAAATAAAAAATTCACAAGAAAGGACATTAAAAAATGCTCAACATTTTCAGCAACAACTATCATATTTATTGGAACCATAAAAAAGGCAAATTTATCTTCCAATGAATGATGAATCTTCCAATAAACTGAATGGATTCCTTTCTTCTAATTTAGTAAATACGATAATATTATCAGTCTGAGTGCGTACTAGGCGTCTCTCTACGCCCCTTTTGACTTTTAAAAAGTTAGAGCGCCAACCAGTCTGAATAACCACTTGTTCTACTCTATATCAGTGACTAACCCCCGGTTTCTAGAACGCTAGTTGGCTTTGACAGTAGATTAAAACTATCGTTGTCTCTATCTAACACTAAACAAATGACAAGGATGGCAATAGAATTAATCTGTTGTCAACGTTGACTGACGTTTCAGAAACTGGGGGTTAAATTGTCAGAAACATTATGCTTTAACACGAGCAGACACTGTCATCGGTTAAAGTTTCACCAACCTGTCCTAAATGTAAAAACAGAGTTGATTTTAAAATATTTAGTAGAATGTCGAGCATAACTTTTGAGTGGTGGGTAGGTCGTGAAAAAAATAACCATTGCTTTTTAGTTCGCTGAACAAACTTTCTGTTATTATATCCGCCGCAGTTTGTTTGGCTTAGTTGGAAGCTGTTTTTTTATTCATGTCAGGTAAAGTTTTGTAGGTCAACCATTCGGGTCTGACCTGAAACTTGACTAATTAAAATTCTATTGGTGGCCGCATTGTTACTGTTTAATTTTGTAAAAAAACTTGTAATCATTTATTTTTATTGGTGGTTGACTGGTAGAAAATACTTAAAGTATTAAGTTCGCCACTTTGTACTATTTATAAGTTTTGTATGCAATAAAATAAAAAAATTATTCAACAACGAAAACCATATGGACACAAACACTAAATAAAAACTAAAAACTAAAACTGAGTACCTATTGAATATTATATAATATAATTAATAATAATACTAAGCCACACTAGGTAACGATACTATAAAACTATTCCATGCTGTAATTATACCTATATCTATCTTCTTAATAAATAGAATCGAAAAATCGCTTGTAGAAATACGAGTGTATACGTGTGAAGGATCATATGGCATTGTTAATGTTTACTTTGATCAATGCATGTCTTCTGGGCTATCCCTTTATCTACAATGTACAGTAGCTAATCGATTCAATGGATATCGATTACGTGCCGAGGTATCAGTTACAAATCGGGTAACGCAGCGCGTCGCTTTCGTAAATACGCCGCGTGCGAGACGCGCCATCAATATTCATAATGGATAATCGGCAATCGATTCATTGGTTTGGATATCGATACGGATTTGTGGTAAGTAAGCAGTAACGTAAAGGAAATAGGTGGAAAGCCGGCACCGATTAGAAAAACCACTTGGGTGCGCTAGGCCGAAATGGTGCATGGGTGTTTCACTAAAAAAAGTAAAAACCCCGAAGACCACAGTTAACAAATTTATAGACATTTTTTTTTTGCCCATTGCCATAATTCATGTTACACTTTCTATGTATTCAGCCAAAATGCTCAAACCCTGAATAAGACGACTCTATTTTCGTCTTTCTTTGAATGTTTAACGAAGATACCAGCTTAAGTCTCTTCCATGTTTCAATAAGAGCATCTAAATAATTGATTTCAATTTAATAAATACACATAAGGGCGTACTGTGACACCCACTACACTTAGGCAGCTGTCACACTTGAGGAATTTCCGTCACATTCTCGTCCGTCGCGGCGCGCTCAACTAAAAATAATAAGACATCCGATATTTACTTCGCCACCCCCAGTTTTACGCCCCTAAGGGCGAAGGAATTTAATACGCAGCGATAAGTAATGCTTTGATTTTAGATTATTTGTGCCATAAAAGATTTCTCTGGAAAACACTTAAAACTTATCATATTTCGATAGACACAATGTACACGTAAGTAGGTTCGGCAAACGAGTGTTTCTTTCAAAATAATTTTTGTCATTTTCGGTCTTTTATCACACTAAACTTGGCGAGTTTCAATCTCCAAAATTAGCTAAAAGTTTGATTGCAGTCAACACTAAGCACACGACACTTGTATCTGCAGATTCAAGAAATATTTAAGAGCTTACTGCATCTACCAGAACTTCTTTTGATGTACCTTATTTGCTTTCTTTTCCATCAGCATACACATCTTTTGTCAGCCTGCAACTCGAAACCAACTTCAAAGTCTTTTTGTTCACAATGCTCTTCCATTACGTAAAATTCGATAAAATTAAGACGTCTGTAACTCTACACCGTCACGTAATGAGGCATCAGAAGTGGGATACTTCGGTGGTATTCTATAATTGTCTGTATTATTTGTAACTTGAAACTGAGTACTTTGATGCACCCCTTGTTTTTCTTTCCCTACTTTCGTATTACTGGACGAAATTTTAAACTTTGATGACGCAGTTGGAGGGAAAAGCTGTTAGTATTTTTAACACTTGGTGCTAAGTCTTAGGGTGGACACTCCATACTCAAAGGTACTCAAATCTACGCAAGAGAGACAAAGCACGCTCAAATGACATACAAAATCACGATCATGCTATCTCGCTTTAATTTAGAGTGTATCTTCTTCGAAAAGGGTATTTATATGGTTATTCTGATGGGGTCAAATTTGTATTCCGCCTAGAATGGTACTGAATTTCAAGGGCCGCTGCCAAACCCCCGGTATTATATAACCAAATTTTGTATTTGAGAGTGATAGCTTGACAGGTGGCCAGAATTAGTGCCCAATCGCAAAAGTTTTCTTTCAGCTCATGACGTAATGAACAAAGAAATCGCCTCAAGATTCTTAGATTCCCGATTGTTCGCACAAAATTATTTGGTTTTGAATTCTTGGACATACCAGTTTTCTCGTGATATTTTACTCCATAATAGGTGAATATTATCACTTGTCACATTCTCATTTTATGAACAGAACATGCCATGAAAATGCGCGCCGCTAGCTCTCCAAAATGATTACCATAAAATAATAGTTATCAAAGGAAGCATTACCATTAAGATAATATTGGACGATTTATAATAATGTACGTACACACCGCCACTTAAGTGCGTGATTCTCTCACACGGTTATGGTTGAAATTAATGACAAACATGTGTTCTTTGTTGGTCGTACTTAGGGCTTAATGGTGCGGGTTTAGAGGATGTTGATACTGTTACCTAATCTTGGATTTAAGTATACTTTCGTGATTTAAAACAAAGCTCAAATATTTTTGAAATAGTATAATTATTGAATTATTATTTATGATTTATTTATTGAATTATTATTTGAATTAGTATAATTATGAAATTCTATAATTATTCTTCTTTTCTTCCTTGTCCTGATGCTTCAGATATTGTGCCCTAAGATGGATTGTTTTGGTTGAATCATCGTGGCGATTACACTGTAACGACTCAACTCTAAAATGTACTGTATGTACTGTTAAAACTGCACATTGCTATACTTTATTTTCATTGTAACACCAACGTCTAACGTGTTAGAATCAGCAATGCGTGACGTATTTTAGTTGCCAGACGTTCACATGGAATCGAATAATTAGATTCACATCCACCTGGGTTCCTACTTTTCCTAAAATATAATTATGTTGATATACTATCATTTTATAACATTTCAAATAAATCCATCGATTCGTTTCAGCGTAAAAGCCTCACAGTCAAACGACGACGCTATTATGAATTTAAGGTTATTTATGACCCTGACTCGTGTTCAATCATCTTTATTGTCGATGCTGTTTCAAACATTGTGAACGGAGATAGGTCGTTTTGGTTGTGACATCGTGATGAAGAGATAAACCAGCTGTATTATGAAGATCCAGTCTAGCTACCTGTGTCGATAATTTTGTAAATTTATAGGAAGAGCCACCCTGAGAGGCTTCGGTGTAGCGAGTCTCAATCTAAGCTTCCACTATCCTATGCAACCGTCCATCAATTTCCTGAATACTAATCAACGGCTTTCATACACTCGCTAGAAGGCAGAAGCTTCCAAGAACGCGCAATACACACCCATGGAACGTCTAATATACCTCTCCGCCTCTATGTAGAGCTGGCAACACTTGTCAATGAAAATTAAACGGAACACAACCCCTCATCTTTGTCACATCTCGACTACCAACATGCTAAACCATCCCTTAACTCTGCTCCATTTAAAATGTAGCCCTATCGCCCTTGAAATAGGAGTTATTGGGTTCCAAATGAATGGTAAAGCGGTTTTGGTAGAGTCGCGTTCCGACGGCTCTCTCATTTCTCTGTTTGCAAGAGGCTGCTCGCAATTAGCTGTAGGAGTGAAAGGGAATGTTTTTAATACATGAAATGTTTCTTATATGTTCTGATGTTTCCTTGTGACACCTTTTGTCATCAAAGACGCTTCAATTTGTGTTAGAACAAAACGTGAGCACTCATTAGGGTTTAATTTTCTTCCCCTTTCAAATTTCGTTCTCTGATATTTTTTTCTAATTATGATATACACCTTTGAAGGGTATCCTAATTAGACCTTTCCATTTTTGTTCAGACTTTATTATTATTTTCGCTATTGTTTGTGAATTAGTTTTATAATTCAAAGGATATCGTTTTACATTAAAAACGTTTGACCTCGAAAGTTAATTCCAGTATAATATTATAATAATAGTAGTAGACAATCACTTCCAAAACATTCCGTAGCCCTCACCGTTAAAAGCTTGTAGCCAACCAATAATTTCTTCTGCGTCGATATTTTTAGCATATTGCCTTGAGATGGCCTATTTTGGTTGAAATGTTGTGATACTAGGATCATCACAGAGACCACTATGCTTTTAGGACCATACAAATGTATTTATTAATACTCCCCTGGGAAAATCTCTTCCCATAGTAGAACCCAATTCTCTGAAAACAATAAACTAGCGTTGTTCCGGTACATCTTTTTGATATTTCTCTGCGGTGTCAAATATCAAGTGATTTCCTAACCCTTGTTTTGGCATAGGGGTCGACGAGCCAAGTCCAAGTACTCCGAATCGAGCAGACTAAGCAGTTTTATACCTCTCGATGATAATATTTTTTACGACTATCGATCTAGTGGCGAGGGGAGAAATACCGAATGGTTTCAGGCGTTGGGAACCGCAAATCTACTTGAACTGAGTGCATCAACATGAATATTGGGTTTATTGCAGTTGGGACCTTTCCCAAAGCTTGCATGACTGTCTGACCTGTTTCAATAATAATTCAACTTCTTTATAACCATACATAATTACTTCTATCATAATTACCGCTTTTGGCATCTGTTGTAATTCCATTTTGAATTTATATACGCATTTTAAGGTTTGTCGAGGTTTACATTATGTTACATTTTTTTTCGTTTGTTTGGGTACCTAATGAAAAAAAATTCAACTATTTTTCTTCAAACGATTTCATCGGTACCTGTAACTAAATTTAAAATCAAGAATCAATACCACCCTGTAAACTTAGGGTAAACACTATCAACATCCCCAATTTCACAACATGCAGGGGTGGTTTGCATTTGCATACAATACACAACTTACAATTTAAATTTTAACTGATTCCAGTAACTGCATAAGGGGAGGCAATCGTGTTTGGTAGAAAATTGAGTTTTGAAAGTAACAAACAGAATCAGTGGCTGAGTACCTACGAGTTTTTTTCTTTTCTATATTTTCTCTGCCTAAATTTCCAAGTACGCCGTAATCTAGATAAGGCTTTTGGCTTCAAACCAAATTTCAAATGTAATGAACCATTCGATTAATATTAGCCACCATAGTTTCAAAACTTCAAAAACGTTCATAATAAATAACTTCACGGCACCAAACCGAACCTTAACTTTTAATTATCTCCAATCTCCAGCTTAATCTAAAAACCAACACCTGATACAACGGAGTGGAAACTGAACTTCAGACTGATATATCGTCTCTCAGCTCGCCCTACCCGATTCTCATTCCGAGCACGGCCGGGCGCGACCTACCCTGTTTTATATATACCTACCCTCATCGATTTTAGCAAGTTTCACTCTTTTAGGGAATGCTTTGACCTTCGACGTTTGTGTTTTGTTTTTGGATTGCGTAAAGAATATATGGCCAGAAATCTGTTAGTGATAGTAAAAGTTTGGCTGCTTTGAGAATTTAGTTGTGATCCGAGCTGATCTGTTCCATTGCTATTCTTGATACTTTCGTCTATTTGGTAAACGCAGTTTGGGTTTCACCTATTATGTTTTGCGTTTGAAATTCTTATGAGAGGCTAGTAAATAAAACACCTTAGCTCTAAAGGCAACTGAACGTCAATTCTCGTATCTAAGACACAACGATTTTAAAAAAAGTTTATGTATGCTAGAAGATTAAATTCGGTGACAGGAAATGCCACTAAATCTAAGAAACGTCTGCCACATACCTGTTTCTATTGAAACTGGAAGACCTCGAGAAGCCTTACTTTGAATTATAGAGAAAGGGTTATGTAGTTCGTATAACGATAACTACTGACAATGTAAATGCTCTCAAGACTTCAAAACGTTTAGTCGCTTTCCATATAATACAGCTGAAGACTACCTATCCAATACTAACAGCCAAACTCCGTAAGACGCGACAGTATGGTGAGAAGTTCCCGTTTTTACTTTAAAACTCAGCTCATTTACACATCTCGCTGAAAACCCAACATTAATCAGGCCGTTGTTCCGTAGGTTGTCTCTTCAGTAGTTTGCGACAGGCACGTTTCAAGGAACACTGCAATCTCGCTGAGATGACGCTTCGCTCTTATGTGAGCCTGGTACTAGAGATGTGAGATGCGGAAACAATTGTTGGCGGAATGGCTTGTTTCTTTGTTTTGTTCTCGGTATAATACTGCAAATATTGTTTGAAATATAATGATAAATTATTTAAGTTTATTTTTTTTCATTAGTGCATCTTATAAAGTTTAATCTGTACATTTAAATTTATGCACTATACCTACTATAAGCTGTATCGAATTAGAAGCAAAGTTATTTTAAAAGACATCGTAACTCTCACTCCTTCGTCATCAGATAACAACGATCCTTGTTTGTCAAATGAGGTACCTTCAGCCTCTCTAATGTCAGACTCTGTCAGGCCACCAATGGCTTAACAACTGCAATCAATCAATAAAAATGACGGAGCGACGGCAATAAAAAAACTTTCAAGTACACCATTGAACCCAATCACCGTATAACTTTTGTATTCCAGAAAGATGTAATAATTGTACCTATTCTCTCATTTTCATGAGAGGATGCACTCACTCGTTCAAAGATTTGTAGGATAACAAATGTTTGATCTCGGCCACCAAAGAAAAGCATCTCTTTGTGGCGCAAAAACATCTAAAAAATCTGGGCTACGCCATCTAAAAAGCGCCAAATCGTGTCAAACACCCACTTGATAAACTCACGCCACATTCAGGGCAGTTCATAAAGGCGACATCTGGCAAGCTGCTAGCTTGGATACGCTGAATGGACCGGTTCAGAGGGCGATTCCTACATTATAAGATGGAAGAAGTCAGTTGGATCGACGATTTGATTCTTTGCAAATGATTTTGAACGATTTAATAAATATTGTATACTTTAGATGCCTTTCAAATCGCGCTTTCTAGGCTGTTTTCTTTTTCTTAGTTACTCACAAACACGTAAATTTACCACAATAGTAGGTACCTGGAATACCTTTATGATATCAAGGAACTTTTCAATTCAAGCATGAAACAAGAATCGCCACCCCAACAGTGGTCCAAACCGCCTAAGCCTTCTTATCTTTGAAACCAATTTCCTTCGCACTTTCTTTTTTAAAGTGCACAGTGGTAAAGCAATAAGGCTTGTGTCTCTAATCTCTTCGGGATTTGGGATGTCGTGTTGGACGGCTCGCTGTGTAGCTGGTTGTATAGTTATATGCCTTAAGTCTGGGCGGAAAACTTTATAGTGTTGTCGGCGTCTACTAAAGTATTAATACGGGTGAAGTTCCCGCAAGTTTTTCCCATCTGAAAAGTGAAAGTTGAGGTCGGCATCATTGACTAAATTATGAGGAGCTGGATATATGAACTGACATAGAAAATAGAAATAAATATTAAATAAATCAAGCCAACCAAAGAACAAACATGATCCATGTTTTTACTACAAAAGTACAGGTAGATTGTAGATGTAGGTAGGTTCTTACTACAACTAGTAGTTATATTAATAATTAGGTCAAGTCAAAGCCTTTGAGCTCCTTGAAAAATAACTACCTTATTCGACAAACAAACTAACTACATAAGTATATTTTAAAACAAAATAGTTTCTGGTCTGGGTGTGATGTGCATATCAAATTATATGTCTGTAAGCGGTTACCCACGATACAGGAGCAATCCTAGCGTGGGGCTACGTTATAAAAAGAAATGAAATTATTGTTCCAGGCGCTAAAGAACCTGTACCACCAGGGCCAACAATCTTACTATTATATACTATACTCTATAATCATACTATACTCTTTTTAATTAAAGGCGACACTTAACTTACCTAGTAGGTTCTTGTATCGTAGACGTCTTCACTAAGATTTACGCTCGCAGAGATGAATGAGTGAACGATAATAATGAAGGGAAAGAATGAATGAAGCAATAAACCTAGCAGCAAGGTGTGGTAAACATTATTTTAAGCCATAACAGGTAAAATACTTTTGTAGGTTTTGACTTTCCGTATTGAAAACGGCAAAAAAGAATAAGCACAAAATTCAGACCCACATAACATGAGATTGTCGAAAACAAATTGTACAGATAACATGACTTTCTCAACGATTATCCCCAATGCAATTTTCTTTACAGGTAAGATGATTTACTACCAGTTGCATCACATAAAAATAAATAACATTCTACCCCCAAACCGTAAATAAAGCTGGTCGCTAACTTTTACGACACACCTATAAATAAACATAGCGAAATCCATGCATAATATACATAAAACAATCGGTACTGACGAGAATGCACCCTTCACAACACCCCTGCATCCCCTATTTCTTTTCAAAGATATATGATTTTAATAATCGCCAAGATTACGGTAAGGAGGGCCGAGAGGATGCTGTCCCTCTGAGTGCCATCTTGAGAAATCGTCTCTGCAGCTATTTCATTTGTGAGGGCCACTTGATATATGCTGGCTTGTTGAAAGGCCCCTTTTTTGTAAGATGCCCCCTTTTATTTGAATACTCGGATTGTTTGGACGTCTCGGCGATGTCAACTGTGACGGGAGTTGTGAATCTGAAACGTTTTTGTCTTGTTTCTAAAGATGCGAACAATAGGATATAGATGGAACAATTTTAAATCTATTAGGCACCTACCTACCTACATTTATTTGTCCTAACGTAAGTTAAAACAAAAAGTAATGTCTACATCTCGAGGGTAAATATGGTTAAAACTTATTTTTTAATATATTTTATATTATTAATGTATATAATATAATGTATTAGCTTAATGTACACTATAACCCAGGATAGAGCTTTACTTATACCTACCTACTATGAATTAATCGCTTCCGCAGTTTAGTTACACAACTTCACTTATCCAACTTCAGTACACAAATCTGAAACTTTTAATTACATCCATGAAACTATAGGAAAGTACATCAGTTACAGACAGCTATCGCAGCTGAAATTCGAAAACTTTATTATAATTAACGAGTCGCGTTCATCTTGGAAATTAAAATGGCGTCAACAAGATGACGGTATTGATTGGAAGACGTACTAAAATGGCAGTATTGTGATGTGACACGCAGCTTTGTTGAACACGCTTGCGCCACCACGTCTGCGGAAGCATCTCATGTTTCTTTTTTAAGGTAGTATTTCTGACGAAAAATAATGTGTTATTGAACAGAATAAGAACATAAGTGTTGCTTAAATTAGACTGTTGTGTTACTGTTGTACACGACTGTAATAAAATACTGGGTGACGAATAAACAAAATGGCGTCGACAAGGTGGCGGCAATATGGCGGGAAAACCGCGAGTGACAGCTCTTTATACAGTGCAGCGGGTGCAGTGGTTTCTTAATAAACGACGCCGGGGAAGTTATTAGTCGTCATACGTGTCAACTAGTCAGAAGTTTCATTTTGACGCCAAACAGAGACTAGGAAATTGCAGCTGGCAGACTAGACGAGTTAATTGGAGCAACTTGTTTCTAGGAGACAGTACGAGTAGTTAGTTCCTATGGTACCGGCTGATTCGTTGTTTATCTAGAGTTCTGAGATAAATGCGAAGCTCGTGTCTATTGTGCAAATACTTCACTTGTCAATTTATAACCTCATATGAGTTCGTGACGAATGTTGTTAGTTAACTAATATTGCCAGTGAAGATCATAAAAGTTTCTTGGTTTGCCTCCAGCAAGGGTAAATTTCCCAAATTTACGTTGGAATTACGAGTCAGTGAAAACGTAATCCTGGTTTGATCAATTAATATCAAGGAGATTCTCTTTATAAGGTAATTGCCAAGTCTAGTTGCAGGCGTATTGAAGAGCCATCAGCGCCATATTATATCGCAAACTTAGCACTCGTACCAACGTTTTTATATATCTCTGCACCAGTGCATAATTTATCTAGGTATCTATATATCTCTGTCAACATTTTTACTGTAAATTACGAGTGTTCTGGTCGTACACAGAGTGTTATGAAATTAGCGGAACAACGGGCAGAGAGAGACAAATTAGTTTAGGCGACAGACGCCGTCTGCTAGATGCAATTGTGGTGGGATTAGATAAAAGGATAACTCGTTGAAGTGAAAAATAGTTTGCTTTTGTCTTTGGCTAATGGGCTTTGGGGAAAAAAGGTTTGTTTGTTTTCGTCATTCCTAATTTATTTCAACAATAACATAACTTGATTTACTAGCCTGAATTTAAAACTGTTTAAAATCAATAAAAGACGTACGACACCCCAGTTTCTGAAACGTCAGTCAGCGTTGACAACAGATTAATTCTATTGCCATCCTTGTCATTTGTTTATAGTCAGATAGAGACAACGATAGTTTTAATCTACTGTCAACGCCAACAAACGTTCTAGAAACCGGGGGCTAGTGGTCCGAAAAACTGAATCGAAATCCAGGCAAAAAAAATCCAATTATATGTTCCAAAACCCCAACCAAACAAAGATATTCAAATAAAACGGCTATAAGTTAGGAAACCGAAGCGTTTAAGGGCGTTTTATGTTACCACCGCAAAAACGGTTATCGAAGCAAACTAAATTTGTTAACTCCATTCTGCCCGTACCCAAATAGCCTCGGGCTATGGCGGACGTAAAAACTGCATAGGGTGGCATAATTTGTCACACAAGGAGGGCTGGGAATGGGAAAAACGGTGTATGTAACCATTGCTCGTTTAATTGAATGATCTGTGGGTATGATAGCGGGATGATTTGGCTGTGGAAACATATACGTAAGTGATGAAATGAGGTCACAGTTTGTTGATAAGCTGACATTATTTTCATGTGAACTGTAGCAAGTATAGTTCGGAAGAAATTAATATTATTTTAGAACGACTCAATTGTAATAAATAAGCAATAAAACTTTTCAGTATAGTATAAAAATAGTTTTAAAATTATGTTCTATTAGTAAGATCTACATGTAGGTACGTAGATCTAAATGTTCGTTGCAACATAAGCAAGTAAGGGTTTTGAACGGCAGTTCTGTATTTAAAACAATATTTAATGCGTCCCAAAAACACTTAAACCTCCTTAAAACCCTAGCAATGTACAACAACGATAAAATCCCCTCAAATCCACACACTGCACAGTGGGCCGGATGTGGTCCGGGCTCCGGGTACGGAGAGCAAACGGAACCGCGCCCTCTGGCGGCGGTTTGTTTTAATGCAATTGTCATGCAAATTTCAGAATTAATCTCGCACCACTGTGCGACGGAATTTTAGCATTTTAGGAGTTTTACGATCTATATTACCTTCCGCATAACGGCTGTTAAATTAAAATAATAAGTTCTAACTCCCGGTTTAGTACGGAAATTAATTTGGAGTGAAATTCGAATGTATGTTGTTAAATTATTATGGCGATTTTCATCTGGATACATTATTATTATTAATTTTTATGATCAAACTCCTCACAGTGATAAAAGAAACATGTAAAATAACGACAATAGTTATTGGATTATTTGAAATAATAAAGTTTTGTCGTTATAATAAGTTATATTAATTAATAAGGTACCTATGAGTGCATACCTATTTTGCATTGAAAATCTTGCGTCGCACTGCACCAAGATCGTCACAGCGTCACACTCAGACATTGGTTTTCAGTCTCATCATGTGCTAATTGCACGTATAGTTATGCAAACTGTGATAAATACATACATACATATCTATTAGCTATTCATATTCTGTTGGATTATATTGTATATTCACAATAAATACCTAAACATTATTAGCGCTCGCGGCTGTGAGTAAATTCAACAAAAACCAACCCTAAACACACAACAGAGCTGAAAAAGTTTGATCCAATTAGTGTGCCCATTTTTGAACTTTGATTTTGGATCAGTCCGTATGAATGTAGCCCTCGGGCCTTTGATTAACTGCGGAATTTACCATGGAGCCCTTTGGGCGAAATTAAAAAAAGTATTGCCTATTGTATGTATGATTGCATGGGGTAGTTAGGTTAGACCCGTGATTCTACTAACCAATAAAAATAGATTTGGACTTTTAAGGCTGTAAAATTCTAAGATTAATTAAAAGTTTTGCAGTGAGTGCACGAGTAATAT
Organism: Hylaea fasciaria; assembly: GCA_905147375.1. Taxonomy (NCBI): domain Eukaryota; kingdom Metazoa; phylum Arthropoda; class Insecta; order Lepidoptera; family Geometridae; genus Hylaea; species Hylaea fasciaria. Next base: position 2,089,299 of record LR990194.1, read on the forward strand.
CTACCGTGATTGAACATTATCGTGCATTTGGCGTAGTGGCTGAGCAATCGGACTGCTGCGCTTGGTGTCGCAAGTTCGATGCCCGCCCGGAAAAAAAAATGTGTGACCCACAAATACTTGCTTCTGGCTATGTGAAATTATATGTCTGTAAACGGTACTCACGACACAGGTGAAATCCTAGTGTGGGGTACCGTTTTTTTAAAAGAAAATTTGTAACTCCATGAAGATTAGGAAAGAGACGAAGGAAATTGGGACTTAGGTCAGTCTTGAGATGAAACTACGCGCTAAAATTGACCCCACTACTACCTATCTATAATTTTTGGTTTAAAATCATCCTGTCAAAACCCAGCTTATATTTTACCGTGATTCAAACTGAATGTGCTTTTGCTTGTTTAATGGTAACATTCATCGCCAGGCGTCATGACGTGAGCTTTAACAGTGCGATATTCACTATCAAACCCAATACGAAGTGTTCACGATACTGACCCTTAACCCTTTCTGTTAAGGTTGAAACTGCACACAGTATTCCATTCAATAAATTCGTTTTCGCTTGCCACGGGGTATATGAATGCATCAAAGAGGAATTCACTGGCAAAAGTATTAATTTTTACACTGGCAATATTGAAAAATCTTTTATGTAAAACTGCTATTTTATTAATCAAACTATTGGTATATTCAAAGGTGTTTTAATGTATGAAGGAGTGCATAGATTTTTGTTTAAATGAAGATAACATAATATATAAATACGATTTTTGGGATATTCTAAGCATAATTTTCTACCTACAAAAGCTTTTGAAGATTAGTAATATTCGTTTCGTCAACCCCGATACAATACTATTACCGTCTTACCACAAAATATTTAGACCAGAGTTGAACAGATGAGTCTTAATATTTTCTCCACAAATCGACGTCATACCCTCGCTTTTTCTAACTAAACAACAAATTTACAAGTAGAATAATCAGGAATGCCAAGATTGAGTAAGAAAACGCGAGTGATAGACGTCGATTTTGTCGAACGAAATTTCAGAAACCTCTGTTTAACTCTGTTCTAATATTTGGTGGTAAGACCGTTAGTGATCATGACAATTTGAAACCTTACATCGTCACCATATTTTCTTCCCGCGATAAGACACAGCCCTCCTACCACAGACAGACGCAGATCATTACACACACACATTAGACACAATTAAATACTTGACACTGGCTATATTATGCACATACCGTGCGAAGCCATTACTAAAAAAAAAAAAGACACAATTATTCAAATATCGAAGAGGACAAAAAAACTCTAATAACAGTCTTGCTCTATTGCTCAGACGTTAGGGTAATTCCGACAGTAATTGGCACTGCCGGTAAGGGTTCCAATGAACAGTTAAGTGGTCAATTGATCACCCCGGGTGGCCTGCATTGTGAGGGAAGTGTGGACGATTCCGCGTGTGGTCACCCTAATAACTGTCTGGAGGAAGCGGTCGGGCCTTGCGGTGTCGTTGGGAAGTGGCTTTGTTTCTTTTTCCCCCCTTTTCTTGGACTTGTAACTGCCAGCAAACTAGATTGCTTCTACCTATGCTACTTAACCTGACTTCGAACTAGCGAGGATACCTTGTATCAGGGCATCGGGAGTTCAAAACAATGAAGTAGAAATATATGTAGTTTTAATCCCGCCAAAAATTCGTCTGATCAATGTTGGCTAGATGACTGATGTCGTAATCTTGTATACTAATAACCCCCTGAAAAAACCTAGCTAATATCCCAAACAGTACTCTACCCCCTAATTATGCCTAAAAAATTTTATGAAAAAACACCGTCCCCTAATAATCCACAAAGCCCTGTGTCCCCTCTAATCTGAAACCCAGTACAAAAAATGACCGAACGTAAAATAAATAGAAACGGCCGACAGGCCGTATCTACTTATTTCACTTCTACCTAACTATCCTATACCGAATATTAATAAAATAAAAAGACTTACTCCCATCCAAGAACCTATCCAACATTGACTGACAGCAATACGACACGTGTTTCGTCTCTACACGAGACATCCTCAGGAGATGTTGACTCTTCGAGCGCTAACAAGAGAGACGGATTTTGGCGGGATTAAAACTACATTTATATTTCTACTTCATTGTTTTGAATATGGATTTCCGCAAAGTAACGCCTGATTCTATCAAGCATCGGGAGTTACCTATAATTTGTGAGTTTCGTTTTACGATAGCTCGATGTTTTTGTGTTCCGACGTGTGACTAATATGGCTATATAGCCCAGACTATATAGCCATATATTCGTAAATTTAGACAGTGAATTGTATATGGCTATATAGCGAAATAATTTGGACAATGAATTGAAATGAAAAGAACACATTTCCCAAAGTCATAACCTTCAACAATAAATTGGAAGGCGACAAATACAAGAACTTCTGCAAAGGAAGATTAAAAATTATCCTCGAACAAAAAAAAACGGAACGAGAAAAAACAATTTGTCTCAAACTTTTCTCACAAAAAAATTAATATCATCATCCTCACTTCCTAAAAATTTTCCTATAATTTTCGCTTTCTAAAAGCCGGGGTTCCTTCGGCCATTACCCGAGTCGTTGTCAAATGCAAATCAAGCGGGTCCCGTCTTTTCCAGGGGTGCTGAATTATGGGACCTATAAACGGAAGCGATGGCCGACTGTTGGGGACACCTGACGCGTACGGTCACCCTATAGAATTTGGGAGTGTGAATTAGTGCCCTATTGGATTTTGTATGAATTACTTCAGGAATATATTACCTAAGTAGATTTACTTTATTAATTTGAGCAAGATTTATGTTGTAAATACTTTTGCATACTTTTGCATACTTCGGACTTTTTAATTTTCTGGAGCACATATTAATACTATGTCCGTGCATAAAACGCTAACGACTATAAGAGACCTTCATGGGTTAACCGTTAAACTGTTTACACATACCTATATTATATTGATAGTAATAATTCACCGTATTTATTTTGTTTTACGCTAAAGCACTGAAGTATGTTACACTGCAACATGTTATATTTACATATTTATCTTCTGTTACAGGTAAGATCCTCGACTTATGAAAACATCCAAGAGGCTACGTAAGTAATTAAAAATGATAAAATTTATAAAAATCTAAGCAACTCGAAAACTTTTCACACTTTGCTATGTTTATCAATTTCTTTTTTGCTAAAGACAGCAAAAAAACTCGAAGCTTTTTATTCTTTTCTAAACGGGATATCTTCAAAAGGGCTCATTTAACTTAACAAATACCTACCGTGCACTTAAAACTTTTTCGGCGACAAACTGCTACGTTTCTTTCGTCTAGACTTTTCAGGTGTCTCCGGGAACTTTACGGCCAGTAAAAAAGATTTCAGTCCAAGGAGTTTGCTCCAATAAGTTGGAACCAACCTGTGTGAAGATCGTTATTGCTCCGAACATCCTGTTTATCGCAGTTCCAATATTTGTTTGATGTAAATAAGGGAGTTTGGAAAGTAGGTAAGGCTGTTTGCTTCGTTTTAATCCTTGCAGAACTGTTATTGTTGTTTGGTGCTTGTTTGTTTGTTTTTCAGTCTTTTGTTTACTGCATTTCGATGTAAAAGGAATGTTCAGTGATTGATGGAAGTGTATGTTAGTTTGCATTAAATGAAATTTATTAAATGTATTTATTGCATTAAATTAAATTTAATTGCATTAAATCAAAGCAATTTTGTCTCAGCCACTATAGGGATAAGAATGTATTTATATTACCGATTGTAATTTAAAATCCGTGAGAGAACTTTCTAATCAACATTCCAAAACACGTAAAACATATAAATTCAAAATGATTTATGTCTGAACGAAATTTCTACAAAACAAATTTTATTAAAACACCAACCGTACAGGGTTGCACCGTGCAACTTGTTACGATTTCGCACCCTTCCCTTTGTTTGCATAAGTCACTAAAACGCACCCCTGCTAATGAAAACCTGAGGGAAAATTCGGGAAAACTCATAATAATAGAGGGTGAGTAGCCAGACGTGAAGATAGAGGATGCTCCGGAAATGCTGTGCATGACAGTTTCAAGTGAATCGATTCTTGTGATCCGATTTTCAATTCTCCCTCAAACTGACCACAAATTACTTATGGAAAGTTGTGGGTTTGTTTTTTCCCGGTTTGTATCATATTTTCGGCCAATGAAATGTGCACGCACTGTGTTTCGGTTCTAAAGCAATGTTGCCAACGAAGTAGGTAGACATTCGAGATTTAAAAACAAATGTCTCAGGGAGACCAGTGCAGTGAGTATTTTTTTTACTGTAAATTATAATAGGCAAGCTACTCGTACTTCTTACCATCATGCTACAGAACGTTCTTGAATTTAAAGGTTTCTTGATGATGCGTAACACAGAGTATTAAGCTGTGTATTTCAAAACTAGCTTGCATTCCAACCTCACTATGTAAATCAGTACACGTATAGTTCGCTCAACAATAATCTATTTCATTTCTAGAATATGTTTTTTTTAAAGGAAATAAACAAGTTGTTACAACTAAAACCTCTACAGCACGAACTCTATCTACGATCTATTTGTCCTCCATTTCTGCATGGCCAGTATCTTGCCCCAAAAAACCTCAACCTGTACAAATCCAAAATCCCTATAAATTCAAAAGGCCTGTGGCGGCCGGCGCGAAACTCGAACTTATGCAGATGGGCGACAGATGGCATTGCATCCCCTCATATTATCGTATGGAGATGGAGTGGAAACCCCCCGTAACTTAGTTACGAGATCACCTGGGCTTCAAGCTCGTTGCAAAATGCATATTTTCAGAGCGGCGAATTTTTTATTTCCCATTTGTTTTATATTACTAACCGACTTCCAAAAAGGAGGAGGTTCTCAATTCGAGCGTAAGGTTTTTTTTTGGATGTTTGAGTCGGAAATTTCATTTTTAGGGTTCTGTACCCAAAAGGTATATATATATAATATATATTTCTGGAGTGCGTAAGTAATTTTATAGATAAGTAAGCCTTTATAGATATCTAATAAGAAAACGCTCTTTTTCATTACACTATTAAGTATTTATTAAATGTAGTATGTAGTATTCTTACTCGTCCTTTTTGTTTGTTCTTTATATTTTTTCGCCTAAAAACTCCTTGATTGTGAAAGTTGTACCTCAAAGCTATAGTTTCCTACACAGGGCATATCCTCCGACCCCTCGCAACCTCCGCAGAGGTCCTCAAATATGTCATCTTTATTATCTCACGTACACCTCATATCAAACATCGAGAGTTTACAGCCCCTAAGCCCATGAATAACTTAGTGACATACCGTCCCATCTTAAGTTATAACATAACAGCTTAGTACACACTGTGTTCAGTAAGGCAACTTGGGGATTTAATAAATGAGCTGACAGCATAATATTATCTATCTAAAAACGGGTCTAATTCGCGCATACACAAATATCAAAATATAGGTATAATTTGGACGGTGATACCTGCATTCCCTAGTCTTCTCGTGACCACGGTCAATGTAACTCGGCCGAAACGTCGAGGTATGTCAAAATTATATATTTTCATATTTGTTTATGCGCGTATTAGACCCGTTTTAAGCTAGTTAATGTGTTTTCCGTTCGCGAAAGTTTAAGAGCTGACAGCACTAAAATAAATGTTAACCTTAAAATGTGTCTAAACTAATTATATATTATTGTATACTTTTTGTATCAGGGTTCTTTTTTATGTGTCGCATTCTTAGTACCGAGAAGAGCAATACATTATCCTTGAAACCGGAACACAGCAATATTTGCACACTATTGCGTGGATTTATTAGTTGAAACAGTATTACTAGACTAAACATAAAGCAGATCGCCTTTAGTCGCCTGTACCGCAGGTTATCTCAAGACAAGCGAATTCGTATCAAAATGAGCTACTGCTTCCGAATATATTGCCAAAATATAACAGGTAAGTTTGGCTCATCATTTATTTACGCTCGCATAAAACTCTCCCCTTAATTTGGGTAATTATTTGAGCGGAGAATCCGCTACTCAAATATTGAAAGTGTATGTGCCTTTGATGTGAGATTTTGAGGAAGAAATAATGAGTTGGGAGATGCTTGGTTGGTTAGGAGGTTTTGACAATGCGGTGGGATGGATGGGTGGGTGGGTTTATATTGGAAGCTGTTTTTGGTGAGTTGTTGTAACTTGAGCGTGTTTGATACAACAGACAGTAAGTGCGTAAAATTAGAGATATTTTATTTGCTTTCGCGATTACTGAGGCGCAAAAGTCTCCAACGAACATTAGCCTCAAGAGTCCTTATCTAAGCGTACCCACAAAAAATAAGCTTTGTAATTTTGCTAGTATAAAATGCTCTGACGACTGATCTATAAGTTGATAGACTAAATAATGAATAGCACTTGGCGATCATGTGAAATCGTATTCCTATATAGAAATCTGGCACTAGAAGCGCTCTGAACCAATCAAGGTACATTCTGGACGCTCGTTTCTTTATTATATTTTGTTGGCAATATGGTAGCAGGGGTCAAACTTTTAATTATTATTATATTTTAATACCGCGGAAATTGAAAACATGATGTCTCTGATTTGTTATAAATAAATCCTCCTTCCACTCGTACCTATCCACCGCTTGGCTCCACAAGTAAATCCGCGGACACTTTTCTCTCCACTTACCTAAATCCACCGGTGGATCACGGATACTGTCTTTTCTCTTTAATGGGCGTGCCTCGTGGCGGCGCTGCAGGACAGCTGCCGGCGCGACGCCGCCGCCGCCGCCGCGCTGGGCGCCGCCGCGCGCGCCGCCGAGCGCCGCGACGCGCCGCCGAGGAACGCGAAGGAGCTGGCGGAGCTCAGCGCGGAGCGTCCACCGATGGAACTGTGGCCACTTCTTTTTCCACATAAATCCACAGTTGAAAGTGTAACCGTGTGTTTAAACATGCCCAATAAGTTGACAAAGCTATAACATACTTACACCTGGTTTCTGAAACGTCAGCCAACTTTGACTACAGATTAATTATGTTGACATCCTTGTCATTTGTTTAGTGTTAGATAGAGACTACGATAGTTTTAATCTACTGTCAACGCCAACAAACGTTCCAGAAACTGGGAATTATCACCTTTCACTTAAACTTTATTAACCCCTTCCAGCCGGTCGACTGGCTTCCGAAACGTCCCGCGGATGCACGTTCAAAGACTGAAAACAAAACCGAACATTTCCATTTCAACGGCACTTCAAACGGGTACCACTTCCACGTGTTAGATACAAAATAAACATCCCACCCTTTAATATGGGGTCCAAACGACCGATTTTACTCCTACGTAATTGTCCTAATGTTATTCGGAACTTGGGACACTGCTGATAAGCTTAATACGTGCGCTAAAAGGGTGTTTAAAATGACTTGGCAAAACTGAATAAATTAACGCGAATCCATCACGAGAACCTTACGTAGGAGCCCATATAATATGTTGGCATGCGAGGCCTTAAAAACAATGTCTCAGCATGACGAGCGCAGAGCAATTTTATCATTGTACACTTAATTTGTCTGCTAAAGAGTCAATTAAACACTTGCTGGTTTGTTTGCGACGCAAAATTTTGCCACCAAAGTTCGGAGTGGCGATACATGCAACGAAATATCTATAAATATTTTTGACTGAGTCTGCACGTAATTACTCTTGGGCTGTGGTCACTTATAAATGCCATCGGCCACAGCGCCTCGCCGTACTCCGCGTCACAATGCGTACTATAGAAATATACTGATGTGGTATAACTCTATGCCACGATGATGTCGGCGTACATTTCTGTAGTACATACATCGTTACGCGGCGTACTCGGCCCATGGTGTTTATAGAGGCACAGCCTTACGTATACCTCTAATCACTACTTAATTAGATATTTTTAGTAGGAACCAAAATCACTCACATATTGTTTTCTTTGTTTCTTGAGATGTAAGTTTATTTGGATTATACTTAGTATTAACACGTTCACTGCCAAGAAAAAAAGCAGTCATTTTCATTCAGGCCATGACGGTCAATGTTGGGCGACAGGTAACATTTCCGTTCGGGCCGCGTCGCCCACTGGTGACCGCGCATCAGACGTGTTTTTAAACCTCTGTGGTGAGCCAGCGGACAGAGAAATCTAACTAATTTGTATGAAGAGAGACCCGCGCGGCCCTGCAGTATAAGCTATATGCCTTGGTTTTTACAAACGAATCACAGCTAAGGAAAAATTGGCTGGTTTTCTTGTTGCTTACATTTTCTTAGAAAAACGTTATGGATTTTACCATAATTGCCCAAATATAAGATAGATTAAAGCATAAATTATAAATCCTAAGTATCTAAAACACACAAATTATGTTTGGTAGTTTTTACAACATAATACCGGCTGAACCAATTTTGATAAAAAAAAATATAAATAGAAAAAATAATAGGCTAGGCTAAACCCTTTCGAATGGATTTTGGAGTATTTATCTGCCACATATAAATTATATAGTGTTACCTCTTCTTCAAGTAGCCTCGCCTTTAAAACCAGTAAATGGGCTACCCTTTCATTAAGATCCCATTGAAGGGTTACCATTTCATTTTGGTATTCAATTGAAAAGGTAACACCTTCAATTTGGTTTCTTCGGGTATTGCACAATGCACAGGCCTTGAGATAGGTTAGATTAGAGCGTAAGTTTTATATTTTGAACAAACATTCAGCGGGAGTATGCTCGGAGGGAAAATGGCAAAACAAAAGGAATTGTAGTTCAATAAAATTTATCACCAAAAATAAAATGATTTCTAAGTTGATTGTTATAACGACCATAGGTACTTGATTGTACCACCCTAGCTGGTGCAACGTAGTTTAGTTTTCAAGTTTTAGTTGCTTGCTAGTCAACATGCTATTTTGTACTTATGCGACGCCATGAGGGATCAAATTACACCGCTTCGAACCGGTATGGGTTACCGTCATACTATTTGAAGGGGCTACCCAACCGATTGGGTTTATGATTAATACCCTAAACAATAAATCATAATGGTTACCATTTCAATACGTAACCCGAATTGGTGGGTTTTAAAAGGGCTACCTGTTGAAATAGGTTATCGTTAAATAGTGTTACCAATAGGTATGTTGTGGGGTTTTATTAAAACATTCAAATAAACCTAATCAATACCCGTTAAAAAGGTAACCAAAATCGTCCATGCGCACGAGTGAGGTGCGGGCGGGGGGCGACGCGGCGACCGCGCGGCCTCCTGCAACGTTTTTTCGGTTTTCTCTCCACAGGGGCCACGACGGACAATGCTGGGCGACGGTCAGTAACTCTTTAAAAAACAATACTACGTAGCCTGTGTTGAATTAAACTTGTATTTTTACGTATAATCTATTCATTAAACCAATAAAACACAATGACGTTTTTTGGCCGTTTCCATGTTTTTCGGTTGGCCCAGTGCTAAAGTCGAGTGTCGCCCACCATTGACCGTCATGGCGTTGAACGTGTTAATCAAGATATTAGTTATTTGCATTAAGTATATAATATTTTATTTCTGTAATACCGCTCAGTAAAGATCGTTTTATATACTTACATGATAGTAACTGGTGGATATTACTGTTGGTGATATAGTTATTACTTATGTCTTTTTTTTTATTAGTTTATTTAAGTGATACTGTATTACTGTTTTATATCCCAAATAAATAAATAAATAAAAATAAAATAATTTTCGATATAGTCCTCGAGCGCGAGCAAATGATGTACACCCAAAAAACATGTCATAGTATGTTCTCTTCAAAACCCACTGGGAGTTTACATTTCACTAAATCCTGACAATGGCAGTCTCTTGACATCCATACACATTCAGATAGTTGAAAAGCCGATACCTAATTTATTTCGATACAAAGACAAGTCCTCATTTCGGATACAGCTGTATACGATCCACCTTCATTACTCTAGTCCCCCATAGAGGAGCGGAGCCGGGATCGGGACATTGTATGTGCAGTTTACGAGGATTTCGTGGACTATATACGTTTAATTTGGGGCGCAGTGTTGCTAGATTGAGTTGAGGGTATTACCTGCGAAAGCGGTAACGCTTAACCGTGGATAGAAAGAAAGGATTGGGACAGTTATTTTGTAAGAAAATCAGTGTAGGTAAAATGTTTGTTGATTGTTTGCGCTAAATGTTAAACGTAATATTGGTAAAATTTTGATATTTTTGTGTATTACTTTTTGTATTATTTGGAAAAAAACATATCATTAATCACAATGGCGATTTTTTTTTCTATATAGGTAATTTAAGTTGTATGGCTGACCGATAACACACTGTAGACACAAGATACAGATTACAAGATTAACCTGGCAACATTACCCTGTTCTAAATTTGAACCTGTGCAAACGAAACCGTAGAAAATGGGGCACCTTTGTGTTCTTTGTTCGTGGGATCCATGGTGCCCCATTAGCATTTAGGGGTTATCGCCTTTGTAGGCCTTGGCACAGAATAAGTAGCAGCACAAGAGTTTGTGACCGCGGTGGCTGAATTTGTGCTCACGTGCCCTCGATACCTTTTATAGTGAAGTCCTTAAGTGACAAGGTGAAAACGATTTTTCTAACAGACTTAGATGCAGACTTAGTTGAAGGACACCTAGATTGTAAGCAAAATATGCTTGAGGGAACTACGAGTGAAATTAAGCTTCCTCATTTCGAATTAGTGCCGTGTTCATATAATTTTTATTATTTATTCTTCTTTTTTTTTATAAGTAGCACGTGTACGCTACTTAGACATTACTAATGTATAAGTAGCGTACGTGTCAAAGTGGTTGGGTAGGTCAAACTGAATTATAACAGGATTTTGGGCTCCATTACAGCCATTACACAGCTACGCTGTTGCAGTAATGTAGAAAAGGTATCGGTATTCTACGTGCAGATGTTGTGGGATCAAAGTAGAAATGCAACTTAACGCAGAAAGATGAATTTGCTATTTTTGTCAATATTGTTTTGTTGTTTCAACCACAGCAATATCCTAGAGCGCGCTTCCACAACAATAGACCGACCGAACACTATATTAAACTTGCGACTTGAGAGCTTTTTCTATGGTCTATTGTCTTGTATCACTTTTGTTCTTCGAAGGAAGCACTGCCTATCGACTCCTGTACGCAGATATGAGCCATACTGGAACTGCAAACAACTGTATTGACAAAAAATATTAAATGATTTGAATTTCAACATTCTGAACGGTGATCTGAGAGTTATTGTTTTTTGTATAAGGTTATGCTAAAAACAACTACAACATGTGACCGTGATAAACTTTCAGATATTTAATAAAGGAGCGATGAGGTTTTTCCAAGGGAATTGTGTTCATACGTGCGATTGATAATGCTGTTTAATTTTGGGATGACTTACTTATCTTTGTGAGGACAAATATAGCTCAGCATAGACATAAATTGAAAGAGGGTAGGGAGGCCTTTGCTCTGCAGTGGGGCATTTCAGGCTCATAATAACAATAATAAATTAATATATTACATGAAGGAACAATTAAAAGGACAAACAAGCTTTCAGTGACCCAATGATAATGAACCTACTTCTTATAAAATAAGCGACAACTACTTATGTGTGGGTTGGTATCGGCAGTTTGGCACCTTTCGTTTTACAGTACTATTTACGTAGTATCAATTTATATTAAAAAAAATATACATTTATTACGTACTACCCTTTACCAGGACATCGCCATCCCAACTCCCAAAACGGCGCTTCCCCCAAATCAGGGTACAAAAGAAACACGACATCCTACAGTAATGCTCGTACACACACCTGATGCCGGATTTATATCCGGGGCCCGATGATGTAGGGGCCATGCAAGCGTGACACCTGCCTTGCTAGGTTTAATTGGTTATAAACAAAATGTGGATTTGGAGAGAGCTAAGTTTTTTTAAACAGCCTGTCTTGGCCGTGTTTCCATAAATGATGATATCATCTAGTAACAGCTAACGACGTATTTTTTGAACTCCCGAAAGGTTACCCTGATGATACTATTTAACGATGGCTCAGAGCATGACCATAAGAGTCATTTTGCTTTAAACACATTTTGCAATTTGTTAGCTCTGTTAAAGGCATTTCGATAAAGATAAGACCAAAATGGAAACCTATGCATTGATCAAAGGTGATTGTTGATCAGATTAGGCTGAGTTGGCCTAGACTATGCCAAATATAGCTAAGACAAATGTATTTTAGCAGAATGACCTCATATAAGCTAAATAGTAAGAATCATAAACTCGCATCTTGCATAAACAATAACTTAGTTGGGACCATAACTTGTTTGTCAAATGAGGAAGCGCCAGAATTGAGAACCGTCCAAGGGCCTCTGATGTGACTTATCGACTGGTTGCTATCAATTGATAGCAACCAGGTCTGCCGACGGCATAAATGCCGTCCGAGACATTGAACCATGGAAATCTGCACTTGACTTACAAAAAGTCATTGGTGCGAAGCTGAGGATCGTACCCAGCGTCGTTGGATTGCAACGCACACATGTTATTGCTCGGCCACTGTCTCTCTACCATAGTAACAGTTAAATCATAGATGCGTGTTAAATCGATAGCCATGGATAACTAAATCCAAAGTGGTGTCCTGTAATTGCTCTCTTTTAGTCCTTCGATAATGCATCCATCATCGAAGGACCAAAAGACACATCCTGTATATTTGAAAATAGAACCCCAAATTTTGAGTTTGAGCTACTCCCAAAACGAATTCAACCCATAGCGCACTGACTTAATGAAACCGTATATCTTTCTGTGCGTAATTCAATTATACGGAGCAATCACACTCGCCACTGAGTATAGCAGGTGCGTTTTATACCGCCGCCAAAGGAACCCTAGCTTTGTAGTTTTTGTGTGGTGCAAGGTGCTAGAGACAGCGGCAAAATTTTGAGGCATGTGTGAGTAATACTTATAATAGGGTAAGATTCGTTGTTTCGATCAAAATCAAAATCAATCAGAAGAAGAAAATTGTGACAATAGAGTGGGTTCAAACTATTGATTGTTACAATCGATTATTTGCTTGCTTCAAACGGAGCGATAAAAACTTGCAATCACACACATATCCCTAATAATACAGTACCTACGTGCTATATTTTTTACATTATCAGTGATGAAAATCTAATTGATCGCATAAAACGTACTACACTGACGAATTATCGTTAAAGCGTTCAAGATTGCATGGGTTTTTAGGTATTTATAACCTCAACGGCATCTAAAGGAACTAAAATTCCTGTGAGGCTCCCGTAATCGCTAGAGCTCGTGCCTTATACCAGTTCCTCGGCTGGACTATAAATCGTGGAACCCCAGTCTTCACCGCGCCCATTAACACGGCCCTAGTTAGATTTTATACCGCCGAGAATAAACAAACACGGCATACCTAACTCAGATTTGGAAGAACTTTGGAGTTTGGACTCGGTTGACGAAACTTTAATTGTATTGTAAGGAAATATAATATTAGTCACAGACATAATATGTATAAGAGGAAGCAAACCGGGCGTTACAGATACTCGAATCTAGTGACTCCAGGGGGCCTAAACATAGGTAAGTAATTGTTTTACTACTTATTCGTACCATGACGTCTTGTTGTGACATCTTGACGATCAATTTAGGTTGGTTTTAAATCTTAACGGATTGGCGTCTACCTAAATTATATCGAACGCCATGTATAAGTATTATTTAAAGTGAAACGATTCTGTTTAGGTTCTCAAATAGATCGCAATAAGACGTCTTGTTAAGCCAGCCGATTGATGAGTGACGCTGACGACATATTGACAACTCATTCTACTTGTAAAAATAGTTGGTCGGGTTTGTTATGTACTTAGTTTGCATATTATAGTAATCTTGTCAGCTTTAGTTCGGCCGTCTGAATGTCATTCTTTTTCTGGCTTCACTAAATATGTGATGTACGGTATGCTTCCTCTTACTCGTATATGTCTGTGGTATTAGTAAATATTGTTGTCTTCTCAGCTCTCTATCGCTCTCTCTCTCTCTGTATGTGACCGTGTGTGTGCGTGAGGGAGGAAGTATGCATGTGTGCCTGTACAACATGATTCTCGCCACAGTGGCGTCATGTAGCCTGAGTTATTGGAACAAAAATGTATAATAACGATCTTCTTTATACACTATATTCCCCATGCAACTCAAGTTAACAGATTACGACTAATACTAAATAGGGATACTTAGCATTACATAATATTAGGCTAGGTCGCTAAAGTTTAACTTGCTTAGCGAACTTCTGCAATAGCCTTACACCCTCAAGTTATTATAGGTACTCTAACTTATCGATTTCTCCTATTTACTTAACTGACATCAAACCTTCTTAAGCCCACAATAACTGTTTGTTGACGCAATTAGAAACTTGATTTGGTCCATCAATATTCAAGCTCAAACATTTGCCGACACTAACTAACTGATATTCGATCTTACCTCGTGTTTGTTCAGCAGACAATGAGGGTATCATATCATACAACATACAACTTGAATATCTGTAAATGATACCTATTCTATGACAACGACCATCTTATCAGGACCCCTGCTTGTGCAGGCAGCAAGAGCGTAGAGGGGTCTGCATAAATTGGATGAGGCAACTTATGACCAGTTAATCTTGACATCCATTTGCTCAGGCATGAAATGCTGAAGAGGGATCTGCATAAGCCGGCGTTAAAGTCCAATTTATCATGACCTCTGTTTGTGCAGCGGAGAATAACACAGAAGGATCTGGTTAAGTTGGATGATGTACCTAGCGCCCAGTCAATCTGGATCCTTTTTTGCGAAGACCCAGAATGTCGTAGAGGGATCTAGTTAAATTGGTTGTACCTGGAGAAATTTAAGCTAATATTTGAGTTGCGCATTAGACGAGAGGTGAATGTAGCTCATTAAAATGAACCCTTCTGAATTTGGAAAGATTTAATTGGTGGTGGCTTTTGTTAACAAGTTTTAATCCTTACTTCAATTTGCATAATTTTGTGTACTTACCAAGCAAAGCTGGCGTAGCTGAACATGAATTAGGTACTGAACAAAAATGTATAAGGTTCAATACTGAAAAGCCGTAGCCGAACAAAACAAATGACACTACGCTTACCCGTTGAGTGGTCGGCGCCTGTGAATAAGTAAGTACATACACCTCATCATTCTCGTACGTATAATCAAGTAAACATAAAAAAAAACGTCAAAGACACAATTGAACTAAAAATAAAAATCAACACCGTAGCTTTAAAATTGAAATCCGAAGAGCGGACAAGAAAAAGCGTGCCGAAATCGCGTAAAAACGTGAAAACAATCGTCCCCACTTATTCCCACTCCGTGCCACTTTGTATTCGAGTCGCGGTCTTGAAGTGCCGCGATACCGAGCCGGGTAAATAACACTTCCCTAAACCACCGGTTAAACCTCGGTTAAGCGCGCCTTTCGATTGTTTGCACGAGTTATCGGTACATTGAGAGTACGTGGTCGGACGTGGCGGGAGAAAAATGTGCGATAGTGAAACATGCGGGTAGAGAGGCAGGAGAGAATAGACCAATGAATTATGCTTGGAATCTGTAACCCATTTGTAGAGATACAATGTCGGCTGCGAAGTTGAAAGTGAAAAATTTATTTATTCAGGGCTTACTTCGTGATGTCTTTATTTTCGAATCTGTTTTTATATAGCCAGTCGAGCAGGTCTTACACGCGATGGCAAAGGCTAGACCTGTCTACATATAACAAATAAACAGGGCTAATATATTTTATCGGTTCGAATTTTTATTTATTTTACGCCACAACTTACAGCAAAAAACAAGAGGAAAGAAATAAATTTTTATTCAAATATTAGTAACATTTCCTTATTAAATATAAATAAAATAAAATAAACTAAAACTAGCTTAAACTAAACCTTACAAATCTAGGAAAGAAATTACATAGCACCGGCTAGAATATGATTCAATTTTTAACATGCGTTCAATTTTGTTCCAAACACTGATAAAGAAATCGCACACAATTTTCAGTTTTCACAACGCTCGCTTCGCTCACGTCGCACACGACAGTGCAATCGGCACGCTCCGTCAAACACAATTAGCGCTCGATCCGCTCAGCGTCGCGCGACATTCGCCAGTGCTCGTTAGTCCGTCTGCCCGTTGTTCTTGGTTGTACGGTGGACGCTCCTGTGAATACGGCTCCGAAAAGGCGACGCAAACCCTAAAGCCACAGCCACACAGGCGAGATATAATCGCATCGTTATTCCGATAATGCGTCCCGCGTACTTCTCACACAGCTGCGTTTTGATTTTCCGATTATCTAGGTTAACCATTGTCATAAAAAATATTAATTAGAGATTTGAGTGTAGAATCGATCAATTAATAAGTATTTATTAATAAAAAATGAATGAACCAAATAATAAATAAACACACAATAATTTTAACGACCTAAATGTGAACTTAAATTAACACACAAATTAGTACACAAACATAAAATAAATAAATAAATTAGTACACCATATTAAATGGAATATCAATTTAATACTATGTTACGAGTATCTGTCTATTTACTAATTTTAATTATGCAAATAAGCATTTGAAAGGTGAATTTTCAATTCAGGTAACCTACACATAGCCGTAAGAAATGGATTTTGGGAATGAGACATTTTGAGAAAGGGGAAATTTGGGAATGGGAAATTTTGCGATAAGGCATTTTACGTATATTTTGAGGGACACTATGCACCTAATCGGCTGTTTTAAATAAAGACAGCCCGCCCTGCTTCTCCTTAAGACTCGTTAAATTCTGCTTACCTACTAGATTCAACGTGCATTAGCTTTCTTGGCAGTAAATCTTCCGAAACATTACTGCAGCCCCAGGCCCTGTAGTTAGACTAGACCCCTTCGACTCGTCTAATGCCTGATGTGTCCCGAGGCAACTCACGACTTGAGACCTAGCCAGAGACTAGGATTACTGGGTGCTATTACGGCAACAGATGATCCTAGCAGTCTGTTGTATTGAAATTGAGCTCTTCGAAGCTGTTAGTTGCATTGCCAGTTTCTTTAGAAATGTATGTAGAATATTATTATCCTTCTCCGATCAAGCTTTGATAATAATCATACTAACTATTTGATTAGTATTTGGTATACTGTAAGATAAGATTTGCTTTTTGTGCTCATTTTCACAGTATGATGATTGATGACTCGTTAGCATTTGTTATGTGAGGTTGCGGAAAACAAATCACTAATGTATTATATAATATTTATTTGTTTCAAATTGCGTTTCTGCGATTTTAAGTAGGGGTAACTGGGTTGCCTGAAAAGTTTTTCAGTACCTACCACTTGCATTAACATTTTCAAAAGTAACAAAAATCTAGATTTATTTACCACAATGTCAATGCAACTAATAGATTAATACGTTTGGCTGTATGTCACTAACAGTCGGGTCACGGGTGCAGAAATAACGCGCTTGACCGAAAAGCGCACGCAACTGCCATTTTAATTTGTAACAGTCAAAAACAGGCCTAAACTTTATACTGTCCAATTTCTAGTATTTTTTTTTATTAAGTTGATGTGTTACATATTTTGCTAGTCTACTAGCCTAGTAGTCTAATAAAATTTGATAGTGTGTAAAATAATGTTTTTCCTACAAATCATTTATCATCAGCCTATTCTTTTTCTCTGCCAGGACACAGACACTTTTCTCGTCTGTTTTTTAAGTTTTTTACAGGGCACAGTGCGTGTTGAAAAACTAAACGAAACCTGATCAATATTCATTACATTTCCAAAACACCACCTAATTAAGATCGCAACGATATTTCAGATTTAAAGTTAATGGTTTTTGGAAATTTCCTTCCCCTAGAAGCAATAACTGTCACAGGTTGATTTACCATCGCTTTTAACTATCATGTTTAACCGAACGCCGTTAAACAGGACCCTGTAATGGCTGTTTTAATACGTGAACAGGTTTTTACACTGATTGGATGTATCGTCAAATATTAGAAGCCAAGTGATACAAAATTAGTAAAATCCTTGGTTTATCCACGGGTAACTTGAAATAGCTTATGATATGCATCGTTTATTATGTATCTCACGGTGACAGCCACAATTATTAGGTGTTATGTGTATGTGAAATTATATGTCTGTAAACGGTAACCACGACACAGGAGAAATCTTAGTATGAGACTTCTTTTTAAAGTAAAAATAAAATATGTACACAAAAAGTAAAATTTATAGCATGTTCTATTAGTTCGATGGAACTCTTATAGTTAATTAACATTATGGATCTAATCAATTAGTTGAATTATACCCGCGAAACGATGAAGGAAAAAAGTAAAATAATAGCCTAATGCAATGTATGTAACAAAGAGAGTCGTGTCGGACAAAACAATATCTTAAACTAATAAAAACTTTGTTTTTTTCACAAGTTCTTAAGTAAGTACTCTTGATCATCTCAAAGTCATTATCCTCCACAAAATTAACGAAAAAAAACACCATCATTCTTAATCCAACTTCATTATAAGGCCCCTTCCACACTGGCCTCGCGTGACTATATTAATAACGTCTACCCAAATAACGGGTGTGTTAAAATCTATTGGTTAATACATCATCGTTGTATGGGTTTTGTTGTTTTAACTATGTGATAACAGGTTGGGAGTTAGTTTATCGTTATTGAATTGTTTGGTTCGTATGTAATCTTTTCAAATCTTGTATATACGCAGTAAACGTATTTCTAAAAGAGTCACATTATTTCTATAAGGAAGAAAGCTATTCAAGATTTAATCTAGAAACATTGTTTGTTAAACCTACAATTAACTTTTATTCTTACTATCAATTTATTTCTCTACCAAAAGCGATAAGTACAAATTGTACGTATAGCAGTAGTAAATAGTTACAGATATTGTACCTATATTTAAAAAAAAACATATCAAACTTTGCTTAACCTGGATAAGTTAAATTCTGGTCATATGCTAGTTTATGAATAAATATGAAACTACAAAAGTAACCAACTGTAGTTAGATACACGTTTAAATTCTATTGTTAATTCTCTCCACGCGCCACCATTACCCGGTAATGATAATGGACGGCGTTTAGTCGTAGGTGTCGCTAGCGTCGCGTCCAAGCCGTAATGTTAACCGTTGTCGTCTAGACGGTGATTATTGAAAAATTATCTCGTCTCCAGTGTGCAAAGACCTCTAGGGAAAAATTTGAAAGTTCCGTATTTAAAATTTCCCATCACATATTTTCTTTAAATAATACATTTGCATAAATCGTGTGCTATTTTAAGATTAACTCGTAATTTTAAAAAAACCTAGGAGAAGATTACACACTGATTATGTTTTTGGTTTTAATAAATATGTGAAATTATTGATTTATTTATTTTATTAGATGGGATAAAGACGTCAGTACTCAGTATGTATGTTAAGATTTGATTCGGAGAAGTCTGTAGCAAAAGCTTCTATTACAAAGCAAATAACTCTAAATCCGCGCAAAAGGTTGCTGTCTTACTGTAGACTCTTTCTATTGGGCCGAAGGTCTAATTTCCTTTATTACCCACGAAAAATTTCAGTCAATAATCTGGCTCTTGTTCCTTTAATGGCCCTTAATGACGTCAATTATTTTAGCAAGATCCGCATCAATTTGCTGTGCGAAGAAAAATTGGTAGGAACAAATATCATAAGCTTTCCAGTTCCTATTTCGAGAACATGACATACTTTTATGCGCCATCGATATAGTTATTTTGAATTCCTCATTAGATTTTCGATTATTTTTAAGGACCGATTGTTTCATGAAAATTAACAATGTAAAAATAAGTGCCCACTCTAAGAACATTATTTTGTGCAACAATTTTGTGGTAAGCTGTATAGAAATGGTCACAAATTTTGACCTAACTTACATCGCACGATAATGAAACAATAAGTACCCCTGTGGGGGAAAAAAATATAAATAAAATAACAAGAGTTTTCTCCCCACTAGTTTGGCAATTATAACTCGTGCCTAAAAGCTGCCATTTTGACGTTCCTCAAGATTTTATTCATCAAAAGAAACCGGCTAACAAGCACGTTAAGCTGGTCACACAATTAGTGTTAACGGGACTTTCCTTCTTGTCGGATTACAAGAGACGGTGCTATTCGCGCCAACGTGGTTCGTACAGCTTATTTAGCAGTTTTTTAAGCTTGTTTAGTGAAAGCGGATGGAGAAGTAAAAGTAAAGAAGAGTGGTATTTTTGTTCTATGGTGCGTTAATTTATTGTGTGTTTTCGTTATCTATTCTTTCTTCGATGGAAAGTGTCTACTAAAATATTTATTTAATTTATTCAATAAGAACTACAAAATATGAACTACAGTGAAGGAAAATTTCTTTTTTATTTTTAAGTTTTGCTTTCGCACTATTTCTGCATTTATCCAGCGTCGAATTTAGTAAAGTGTTAAAGTATTTTTTTGTGTTGACAACGTCATGACGTGGTTTCAGTCAGTAAGTATGTTAGAGAACTAGCCCCAGTCCGTCAGGTAAAACCAGCAGTTTATAGTAGTCTAGTTGCACTCGACTACAAGGTTCAGTACCTACCTAAAATGAAAAATAATAATAATAAAAGGTTACAAAGTTACATAAAAACTTAAGTTCAATAGTTTTCGACTGTTTGTTTGTCGTATCAGGTAGGTATTGCCTCTAGTGTCAGAGTTTATCATTTTTCCCTCTAGGCCTCCAGGACCTCTAACAACAACTGGGACCGACTCGGCACGGAGTGATGCGGGGCCGAGGATAGAACCTTCGGTACTGTTGGAATCTAAATCTTACAAGTTACTGCTCAACCACCATCTCACTAAAACTCGACTGGATAATTTAAGAAATCGGCGATATTTTCGTTTACAAATTAGATTTCTCCGACACGTTAAGCCGAGTGTCAATATCGTTGTACGTACAATCGAAATCATATAAAAGCGGACCAGTGAAAACCGGTGCTATCTAGGTAAAGCTGGTTATAGGCAGGCGAATCCGGTTTACAGCGCTCGAATTGATTCAGTGTTTGAATACGATTCAACCGGGATCAACTAAAGCTAACTAACGCTTTGACAATGCGACTGGATGACATTGTTACCGTGATTTCTAATTACCCCTTCAAATGTTTACTTTGTAGTATAAAAGGATGGACTTGGTGCGAATCTTATTTAACAAAACAAAGACAAACAAATCTCTCATAAAATAGTTGAGTGTATGAAGTTGGCCGCGGAAGTGATTTTTTTTCATTAGGATGTGAAAGGGATTATACCAAAGAATAACTATGTTGCAGGATTACGAAGATACCTATCATAATAATAACATACAAAAATTAAGTTATCTTCTTCTTCTTCTTTCTATAAAAATTAATCGCTGTTCGTTAGTCTCGCTAAAACTAAAGAACGGCTGGACCGATTTGGCTAATTTTGGTCTTGAATTATTTGTGAAAGTCCAGGGAAGGTTTAAAAGGTACAAACGCGGACGAAGTCGCGGGCACAGCTAGTTGAATAGTAATTATGTTTCTCAATCATCTTTCTTCCTTTTTTCTAAATATTCCGCTTGTTCGTAACTCTCGTAGTATTATAGCTCCGGGTTTAATTGGTGGACATCATTTAATTATGAACTCATAAAATACCAAATATATTATTAATGTATATTATCATTCTGAACGCGTTGTTACTTCTATTCAACCAAGTGTATCAAAGGTTCTATGCTACGCACAGTAGCTTCCCATTAGAATGCAGTTTCCTTCCATTCCCAACAAACGTGCCCAATAAACTTTATATTTTATTAACTTCCTGTAAATCGTAACTTCCTGTATCGTATTCAAATATCGAAAGAACGTTTGTTTACATTTGACTGTCATTTTGTTTTGTTTTTTTTTGTATGGATTGTCTGTTTTGCCAGTATGAAAGTATTTACGAGTATTACTAGCTATGCCCGCGGATTCATCCGCAATTCCTGAGATATAAAGTAACCATTTGTCAATCCAGCGCCTCATCCAATCTACCTCAGAATTTTATTGAAATTGAAACAGGTCTGCCCTATTAGCGTGATTAAGCAACTAACATTGAAACATACAAACACATTTTTTATATTAGTTGGATATTCAATAACTGCGACAGCTCATGTTTTTTTTGTTTATAACGTGTTGCACTTTTTTCACCATTCATAGGGATTTTATTTGTTCGTATATACGGTGTGGTGCAAGCGATACCACTGATTTATGTGTTGCCATTGTTAAAATATATAGTTTTAACGGCTGGTGATCTCTGGGATATGGCAATACTGTATTGTTTTTGTTTTAAAGTGAATTATTGTGGCATGTTTGCGATAACAGTCTGGATTGTTAATTTCAGTAGTAAATAATTGTATTGCGAGCACGATCATTATTATTATTATTGATATTTACCCATTGATAAAGCAATATGTTTTGCTCTATAACCTGTCTATTGTTTTATATAATTTATTTATGTAACTTACAGGTTTGTTTGTTTGTTTCAGGTATGTTTCAACCAAAACAAGCATAGGGAGGAATAAAGACAAAATAAAAGCTGCCCCAAATCTGGTAAGACGAAATGTGTCAGTATCTAATATCTAATACGCGATAAATAAACTGATTAAATAAGTGCGTTATTCTTTCTTTCTTTATAAAAAATAGTAGATATTATAGTGATGAGTGATGGCGAACCAGTGTTTATTTTTCGGACTATTATACTCGTATCTAATGAGAGTTTAAGTACATGGTAGTGGCTTTCGTGACGTAAATTAATTTTCCGCAATGCATCGTGTGTTGGTTTAATATTAGATTAGACAATACTAATCCGTATACAATGTAGAATTCTAAGAACTAGGGCATACTAGGATCTAAATAGAAGCCCCACTGACAGAAAAGACGGATTATGTTTATCTTTCTAACTTATCTGTAATTAGCAAAAGATAGATTAAACGTATTGTATTACCATTTGCTATCGGGATTCCGGTTAGCTTGTAACATAATATCAATATGACATATCAATTATTTCCACCATATATTTTAGCCATTACTCTCCAAACCCAAAGATATCGGCCGTCAGAAAAACCGTCAGGGATTTATCGCGGTATTTGGCACTACCTACCCGCAATCCTGCAACTAACGGGAATCGGGATGCGGCGAAATGTCAAATACCACTCGAGAAGCCCTCGGCTCAAGATTAATGCGCCATTACCGGCGGAGCGAAATAAATAAACATTTCTCATATATTTTGGTATTAAAAGTAGTTAAAGGCACAAGATCTCACGACTGTGTTCGTGTAGGGGTTGGTTTATTTTAATTTTTTATTGGCGTTATTTTGTAATATTATGTGAGCCTGCTTCTGATTTAGTTAAGACTAAGTTTTCTATCTTTATAACAAAAGGGAATAAGGTACACGCTTTTTCTGTATCTCTTCAATCTATCTCGCCACGTCTGCACACGCTGCACCCTTTCTGGCTGGTTCAGAATCATAGGAAACGATTTACTTATCTTCATTTTCTAACAGATTCCAATTGTCCAATATAGTTACTACTCCAATATACTTTTACCTCGGATAGCAAGACAAGTACGGATACAACAACAGCACAACTACTGATATACATATTACTCGTATATTTGCTTCCCCTGGGAATATATATAGGCATTTGCGATAATGTGCAATGTGCAATAATGTGTATGAATGGAATCTACCGCGGAAATGACATGTAGTTTCATTTACAATTATGAAGTTTCGGAAATTCGAATACTTATTCACGAAGTTGAAATTAGTATCGTTAGTCCATTATACTTGTTTTGGTGGTAAACTCTCCTACAAGAGTATATTACAATGGCTCGAGTAAGTACAATTGTTTTGGTAGAACCAACCCTTGTAAGTACAACTAGCGAATAACTACGTGTAACTCCTTATAGTACATGTTACCCTAGTACATTCTGAGCGAACGAGGATTAACTAATTTTATACCTACATTACTGTACTTCGTACGCGCGGCCCAGCCCAAAAATAGGTACAATTGAATGGGGACAACTCGGCCATTCAGCCGACATTTTTTGGCCGAGATAACCCCCAACTCGATATTGAACCGCCATGCAAACTGTAACGGCTGCAGCTGACGGGCAGTGCCGCGTAAGACTTTCAAATCCAGAGTTCTGGAATCAGATAAGTACCTACGCTGCTCGCATCCGGTTGCATAACTAGTTAAGCAGTTTAATATTCCTCTCATAAGGTGAAGCGAACCCAGTATCATGGTTAAGCTCGTTACACACTGCTGTGCCAGAATTGCGATGGCAGAAATTTAAATCAGTTTACCAGAGTTTCGGATTATGACTGCCCCGGGCAGCCGGCCTTGGCGCCATCTCCATGCAAATTGGACCTGTTTCGGTTATGTGGAGTGAGCTTTATATCTGACGCGGTTGGCGTAAACGGATCAATTTAATATTTCGATTTTCATCGTTCGTTGATGGTTTTTGGTTAAAATATTTTGTGTCGGACGATGTTGCTTCGACTTTGATAAAAAATAAATCTAGATATGTTTGAATGGATAAAAGAAATAAAGTTTAGCAGTGTCTAGCGCCCTATTCATACCTGCATCACCTCAGTCCTTACAGCGTCTATGCTTTTGTCCCCAAATATGGCAAACGTGGCGCTTACCATCACGTAGTACATGACCTACTCGACACGATTCAGTAATGAAAAGATATTTTATACTTCATAAAATTTCAGTGTTTATTTTTTCCTCTTTATTCTCGCTTCTAAAAGCTCATATTTTCCTTAAGTAGATCTCAATTTTAACTGTCACTAACATTCATAGTAAACAGTACTAAAAGCTGTATAAACATCCGCCAGTCCCCTCCCCCTCCCCCCCTTATTTATTTTTAATGTTCTCTCGCCTCTCTGAACTCGGATTTATTCCGAAATCTTTGCTGTCACAGACAGCTCGAGCAAATATTTTTCCTTTCGCTCTTTTAGCTGATTTGTGGGGTTTGTGGTGGAATAATTAAGAGTTGGGTCATTAATCATTTGATTGAGTGAAATAGAAAGGACTATTTAAATTTCTTCCGTCACTTTCATTAGCGATACGCTTACTCAGACGTGGGCGGAGTGAAAGTAAGTACTGCTAATGATGATCTGGTTCTCGCGTTTCCTGTCTTTACTATGCGTTATTTTCATTCGCATAACGTCTTCTTGTCTCTAACTCTGGCTAGACATTGGCGCCAAAGGTTTGGCAAACATTTGGCCTAAACAAATGAGCATCTGCGCTCTTATCCCAGCCTCCAAAGATTGGCTATGTCTTGGCCATAACACAACATTTGCATGGAGTCAGGGACAACTAATTATTTTTTCTATTGCAACGAGTAGGTATGTCTTTCTATTCCATCTATTTCTAAAGTCTTCTTAATAAAACTTCCGTGACTGCAATTCCGAGAGATCCAATTAAAACCAAGGTCTTCTGTAACAAAACCTCAATTACCGAGCGATGATTACATGTTGTACACCATCGGTCGATGGTCGGCGATAAACGCATTATGTTTCGACATCCCTTGTTTGCTTACCCTGTCCAGTTGTCGACACGTCGGGCCTTGCATTAAACGTGTTGTGTATTGTAGCGCTCGTGTATGGAATGTGAACTTCTGAACGAAAATGTGAACACAATTTAATATGCGGAATGAATATAGTTTATAAATGTATTACCTAGATAGAATAAATAAAATTGAAGTGTCTGTTTGCAATGTCACTATAATAATATTTTACTAAATGCATGTAAAAGTATACACAGTATTTAAGATAAAAACACAATTGTTATAATTCCTGTCTGTCTGCCTGTTTGTTCCAGCTAATCTCCGAAACAGCTAGACCGATTTTGACGAAACTTTCACTGGCAGATAGCTGATGTTACAAAGAGTAACATAGACTTATTTTAGAACTAGCTCCAGCCTGCGGTTTTGCGCAATTAACGGTCCTGCGGGGTAGTCAGATCGGGTGAAATCGCGGGACACAGCTAGTATGTAATATGTATAAAAGTTCACTTGTACATAATATGGCATGCAGTAAGCAGGATTCAAATAGCCGCAGTTGCCGCGCCAGGAACTATACTCGAACTGTAATTGGGAAACTTTGTTAGGTTCAGTTATAGCACTGTTCCGGTTTTGCCTCTACTATGATGATTAAATTCTCTATAGTGTGAAGAAATTTTCAGCTAAATATGTATACTTCTACTTCAAATAAAGACAATAAGCCTGAACTTTTAAGGTAGGTATTTAAAAAATCTTAATAATAGTTTTCGAACGAAGTCAACGTGATTTGTTTTCCAAAAATTAATTCCAGTACTTGGTCAGAATTCTTTACATAATATACTTCCCATATCAATAAATCTTCAAACATAATAACAAACAGACGTACAAACAGTTAACACATGCTATCGCTCCGGACAATGGTCTTCCGATAACGATCAGGTGCTGTCACAAACACGCCTCAGGATTATGTAATAAACACCATCACACGAGTACATGTAGGTTTACACTATATACATTCAGTAGGTACCATTACATGTTGTCTAACTTTACACCATATTTATTTATTGTCTATTAAACCTGTTTATGTAGTGCCGAAGTTATGGCCTAACCCTCCTCACGAAAGTGAGGCCTTTGCCCAGTAGTGGGACAGTTAGAGGCTAAATTATTATTACTATATACTAGCTGCGCCCCGCGATGTTACCTGCTGTTTTTGGAATTAAAAGCAGCCTATGTGTTAATCCAAAATTGGTCCAACCGTTTGAGCTTGGAGAAGTAACAAACGTACAAACACACAAACTTTCGCCTTTATAATATTAGTAGGATAGGATTATTAAACCTTATGTTATCAATTTTAAGTCTATGAAAATGATGAGATTGGTTGACTATGTGCTACCTATGTAGATTAGAAGTTAAACATCGGGTAATGGGGCCGGGTTTTCAAAAACGGCGATGCTTATTTCGATCTCTGTGTACTTTCGATTCAAAGATAATATCATCTTGGGTTCGAAAGTATAGTTCTGTGAAGGTTGCCATTCAAATTTATTCTCAAGCCCAAATCCCAAAGAGTCGTTCAGAATAATTGATTCAAGACATCCATTCCCAAATATTTGTCAGCTTACCCAAACTACACAACGCAATTCCGAGATTCCTCTACGTACCAAACAGTTTCAATATTCCTGCAGATACATTCCCCAAATCCGGGGGAGAATTTCGCAGCGGCCAGAGCTTATTTCCCTCACAATTGCCAGTGGCTTGCATAAAGAGATCTCATTCGCTGATCGGGGTTCCGTAATTTCTGAAAGATACCGAATAGACGGGCTCCGTGAAAGGTTGGACGGATCCCTGAACATCAAAAGATGTTATTACTTAGCTTTAAGAGTTGGGTCTTAACGCTGGTTTGGTGCCGGGAAGGTTTTTGTTACACATTTTGAACATTGGCGTAAATGCCACATAAATTTCCAATAATGTTTTAAATATAATGATGTGTGATTATGATTACTCCTTTTACCTACCTCTGGTAAAAGGTTTCATAGTTTAGTTCTCAGCCCTTGGTCGCTAGGTGGTAATTTCAGAGACAAAAGAAAACTAAATGACACAACAATACCAGTCTTAGTACATCTACAAAAATTCCTCCACCGCTCAGAACTCAGAATACCCAACAATTTGCGTCAGGCATATTTGAGAATCCGGCAAATATTTCAATTGGTAATGCAAACAGAGAATGCCGAGGAATCTTTGCTATCCAAGCAGACAGAGTCAATATTTTTGGTATCTCTTTTAGTATGAAACTTTTATTGAACTACCTCGTATCTCATAAACGTGACCCTTCCTATAAACTGCTATGTTAAGCTATGATAGAAGTAATTAACCAATGCAAACATTCTAACATTCTAACTTGGATTCTTAGGAAACCTTTTGCTACCTATGCAAAAGCAATACCCTTGCTGCATCAGTGACCTCTTTAGTTAACAAGGGTCCATGCTAATTATAACTAATTATCCCAGTTCCCGGCGACTTCCAGTGCACCCTATCCCAAATAAACAGAGTTAAGCTGACTGGTGCTCCCCGAGGTGTATTCCCGGGTATTATCTGCGATTTTGCAGGTATTTGCAAAAAACCCGGCTCGTTGGCTGCCGAGTACTTCGGACGTGACTTCGCATGAAATTCCAAATTTCCCGGAGCTTGCACATTTTCGATAATTATTCTGTTAGCCTTCTGCCCTGCTGTTGAACGGAGCGGGTTTGGTTTTGTTTAAACATTTCAATTTTTTTATGTTTCAGTGTTCAAACATAACTATTTATTTTGGTTAATAATGGATATGCTTTTATCGTATAATTTTATTTTTGGTGCCATTGAAGGCGGCAGAAAATTAATTTAATTGTATTGCTTAAAATTTAGAGTTATACGAGTTGACGAGTTGCAGCCCAATAACACCGGGTTCAACCCTCACCTCCGTAGTCGATCCTGATAGCTATCGATGGATAGCATACGTGTAGACACGTGAGACGTCCTCGGGACTCTGTCCAGCTCTGACACTGGTGGCTGGAACTGCTTTACTCTACGTTTCCTTTATAGTATTAGAATCGCACACGTCCATATCTCTCCTCTTCATCCGTGCTTGTGAATAAAGGGAAAGGTATTATAAATTCACAATTTTATAAATGGGCACCCCTTCATAAACTCTCAGTCCCTTTGTGTGGTTATCGTCGCATCTTCAGGTTGACATTTTCATTTTTATCTGAAGCTACATCGTAATTAGGTTTATGTTTCTGTAATAGGCTTATTTACCTATTCTTAGTTATAAGACAACTGTTAGGACGAGTATTAGCATCGTTCGTAATGATAGCTCTATTAAAACAGTTCCCAGTGCAATATTTTCTTAGATAGGAAAATAATATCAAAATCCGTTACAGCACTTTTCTGCTAAGTGACAAGTAAATACAAAACTGGTGACATAAGAATCAACGAGATAACATCAACCTATCGTGTCCCCACTTCAGTGGCTCAGCGCACAAAATATCGTCCCATAAGGTATTTTTTCTTCGCCCTATAACCGTAAACACAATTTTTTGTATGTCCTTTGCTACCTACGGAAAATTCAAGGTGGGAGCGGGATAAAAGATTAGGAGATAGTGGAACTGAGCGAGGTAGGAAGAGACATAATTTCAGGGAAGTTTGCGAAGCTCGTTTCAAGTTATTTGTGGCTTCCGAGGTCGTTCGGGCTTTTAACACGAATGATGGAGTAGTTTTTGTATTTTTCTGATGCTTAGAATACCACGATTTTACCTACTTGGCAATAAAATTGGCATATTTTTCATAACTATATTACTTTTGCATACTTTGGGATAATGTGGGCGTATGAATATATTTTTGTTTAGGTCAATAATTATCGTAAAAAAAATCTATTAAACTGGGCAAGTAAATAAATCGCACTCGATTTATAAAGCTGAAAATGTATGTCCAAATTACACTATGACCAAATTACACTAACCCCGTACATTTGAACCGCAACAAACTCAACGCATCAAAATAATATTCTTACAAATCAAAGTGTAAACATCCAATAATTAACTAAACCCCTCAATACAATGTTAATTAAACATGATTATGCCACAGAGCGGAAAATTTCGCCTCAAAAGACTAATAACCGTCCAATCAATATCAAAACCATGTGTTTCCGATTAAACAAACAATTATCGACGAAACCCTACCGGCGTGTGATGTAAATACTAGAAAAATATACAGTGACTTAACTTCATGTTTTGTCTATACTCGTAATGTATTATAGTGTCTACACAAACGACACAGGTATTTTGAGTTTTGACTAATCAAAAGTTAGTGTTCACGTCCCGGAATATGCCAATAGATAGAGCTTTACAAGCTAGTCTAATAATTAATTTTAGTATGGTATTTATTAAAAAAATTTGAACCCGTGAAAATGAAAAATAGCAATAATTTAATTTCGTTAGATTCTTTTGTAATTTGATTTTTTTTTTTTTATTGGTACAGTTTGACAAATAGAGAACAACAGAAGTGGGAAGCATTTTTCATAAGATATATTGACGAGAGGCGAATAACACGCCCTGTATTCCATAAGGCCTCTGTTTGTAATTTTATTCGCACGCAACCCGTGTAAATGCGTATCGTTTATCAAATCCCTGCACTGGTGGCAGAGATTAACTACTGTAATGTAACAGTATATTGTACTCAAGTGTCCATTGTGTGAATCGACACGAGTACTTGGATTAATGCCGTTGAAATTGTTAAATTCAGAGCACGTTTTGGCGTGTGTTATGAAGTAGTGCGCTTGGATTAGCCATCGGGTGTGCATCTGTGCATTTCAAATCAGAAATCAATACAATGTACTATTTAAGTAGTATTAATGGAGTATCAGTGGTACACTAGTTTTAATTAAAGAGTTATTGTTCCTAGCAAATCGTTCCTTTTGTTATGTATACAACACTGAAGAGTTTTAACTGATTATACAGTAACAATTATAAGAGCATAAACCCCAATTTTCAAATTGCAATACTTTCCTAGCTTCTAACTAGCAACTTTTATATAGACAGCATAATATTATTATTACAACAGAATCAATTCAAATGATGGGCGGACTTTTCATTAAAGTCGCCTCGTCTTGAGCCTGCACTATCCAAAACATAGATTCAGTATGTTTCTGTAACGACGCGCCTACAGACCTCTTCCGCGCCTGGAAGCGGTATTTACGACGTGCCGCGCCCGTCCCGAGCGTAATTCGATGATTCCCAATTTTACTGTCCCCGCCTTCGGTGCCTATGAATAAAAACGCACACTTTTATTCCCTGTAATGGAATACGATGCGAACAAACAGAATCTGTTGAATTCTTTTCCGGAAACGTTGTTTGATAAGTCATCTGGTAGTATCTGAGATGGTACCGCTACTGCTAAGACGAATTAACTTGAGACTTCCTCCAGCTTTCTTCTCCGCCACATATCTTCTAAGATTTATTCAAGCGCACAGACGTTTGACTGGAAACATGACCGCCGCCCGGCGTCTTTCACTCGATCCGTGAAACACTGGAAACTGGGAAGCCTTTATCTGGGACCGCCGTTTCCGATGCAGACTGCGGTTGTGGCCATGAATATAGCGAGAATTCGAGCGATGAAGACATCACACCAAAGACGACAAAGCTGAGCCTTTTATGTATTAGTTTTTGTTGATTGACGTACCTCGCTATTGCTTTGAGCGTGTATTTTCTCTTATCTCGTATATCATGTTTCACATCACTGCACTAAACTGTTCTACCTCCACCTATGCACTGTTACCTGCGCCGCTCATCGACTTGATACTTATTAGTTTAATACCATCTGATATCATCATCGCTATTTAACGTGGCGGATAATCCATCCCTACGCACGAATCGATTTGCCTTTACTTTCATTATGAGCCTCTACCGCTAAGGAGTGGAACTCTTTTCAACCGAAATCTGTTTCCCCATAGTTACTCGTATAACCTGTAAATCTTTAAGTCACGAGCAAACACGCTACTTCTAGGTAAGTGGGCACCATCGAGGCTCATCAAAACTACATCTTCCTCATCATCATTTCGTTCGTACTGCTATGCAGTATCTGTCATAATCCAAATAACACTTGCTAGTTCTACGGCTCCAAACACCACCATTGGGAAGCGTTCAATCGGAACTGTTGCTCCCGGCGTCTCAGCCGAACCGATTTTCTACAAAGTGTGTACCGGCTTTGCACTACGGGCTGGTAAGCCTAGAGATTGCACCAGCCGTTCTTCGACCTTCACTTGTCTGAAGGATTTCGGTTTTCCAATTTGTATTAGCTTTTGAGAGCTTATGGTAGTAGTAAAAGGTCTGAATAACTCACTCTAAATATAGTAAAGTCTTCTGTTTATTTTGACGTCACTGCTTTTGCCGATGGTAGACCGTCAGTTCGCTGTAATTTCTAGCTTATGGAACAATAATCTGCAGTGAGTTGATGTTTTTAATATAACTTCACACATATCATTTTCAGGCATCAAAATGAATCGTCGCTTCTGTAATGATTATTGTGTTATGTAAGTTAATGTAGTTTCTTTTTTACTTGACGCGAAAACTTTATATATAGTTATGACACTAATCCTTCGCGTCAAAAGAGAGCTATGGCCTTTTACCCCAACGAAAAAAAGCATTGAAACAAAATCGACGTGCGCGCTCGCCACAAACGGCGCCTTTGTGCGCGCCAAATAAACGACCTCGGCGGACGCCTTAAAAATGAAACGTTTCAAAGGCAAAATGTGAAATGGTTGTGGAGACTTAACTTTTTATTTAGCTATTGATTGGAATAGCGCTGTTAGATGTGCGATGTTACAGAGGACCTGCTTGAAGATCGGAAAATCATACAATTCGAAACAAAAGTGGTTCATTAAGTATTGTCCGATAGGTTTTGGTGCCGTAACCAGGATGCCAATTTTTAAGCTGTCTGTGATTATTTATTTTATATCTATAATACTACCTGGGTGATTGAGATGTCGTTCATCTATTGTTGAGCAATGCCAGCGTTCCGAGATTTAAACGCCACTATACACCATTTAAGAAATAGTACATACGATGCTTGTAATGCATACGGATTTTAATATCTATTGAGATAAGACTTTTAAAGCACAATTACTAAGTAAAAATTACTAATAAAGTACAGTCATCCTCAAAAGCCGCATGAAATGACTATTTCAATTTTCAATTCTACGAATACAGTAAGCAATATATACTATTTTTCGTGCGTAACACTAAACTTTAAGCTCAGCTGCTTTTGAGAGCGACTGTACCTATTCTCAAAGCCAGCGTCCAGTCCACATAATTACAGATTTCAATCTCTGTCTATGGTTTACCAATATTGGACATCGTCAAGGCAAATACGAGCCCATTACTAGAGCGAATGAGCTATCTGATCCATTCCAGCTGAATGACGCGTCTGGTGTTGTGCCTACCAGTAGGTATTGTGCCAGTAATTGGTGTGAGGCCCTAGACTTATGGGTGTATTCACTTGTGTACGCCTACCATACCAATATCCTTGGAGATAAATATTGACTGTCATGCGACACAGAGTGTTGAAATTTGGTGGATATGGTCTATGGTTGAATTTAATAGGTTTCATGCCGTCAAAGGTTTACTGTTGAGCATTAGAAGACCATTCAATATGCTGGCACTAATATTCTTGAAATCAAAAAGGTGTAATACATGTTTTTTTTTATCTTGATGTTACCAATACCTTAATGAGGCAATACCATGAAAAATATTTCGCTCTTATCTACAGTCATGCCGCATGCTACCTCTCCTTAGATTGTGTTTTTACACATCCCTCAGTTTTGAACAAGTCTACTTCACACTACTCACCCACCTTCCTGTCCGTGTGTCACGTGACATGTGTCGCCCCGACCGCAACACCACACTACGGCAGACGTACAAATTCTGGAACTCGCACCGCCGCAAACATCACTCACTGCACACGCCTACTACAGAAGAAAATTCAACTTTAACAACACTACAAAATAAAGCTCAAAGTGGTAAGATTTGATCGCAAAGGTCAATGTGTACATTTACGCCAAGAATGGAGGTTAGACTTTGACTTCTTGAATATAAAGCTGAAAGTCAAACACCCGTGAAAAAGTATAGTTCTATGTTTGCTCTCCCATACAATCCGGGAACACAGGTTATGCTGCTGCACTACCTTCGTATTTTGGTAACTTTGAAAAATGCACTCGCTTTGATGGACAATACTTCGTTGTTAGTTCGGGCAGAGGTAAAATGCGGCAGTCTGCAAGATAGTAAAACATGTAGGAAACGACCTTTATACTCTATTTAGATATACTCGTAACTACAAGAATATTTTATCTAGTTCATTACCTATAAATTAATCGTCATTATGGAAGTCAGCCATTACAAGTGAATTTATTGTTTTTTTTTACGTTTAATGTTGAACCCATTGTTCGTTTTTTTTTTATACTTTATGTCAAGGCCAACACATTTCTAGAACCCATCATCATTATTACTGACTTAATACGTGCCAAGATATTTAACCCCCACTCAAAATTCTTTGCGTCTTTTATTGCCACCACTTTTTATCATCACCTTCGAAACATGCCTTACGGCCTCAATCCAATAAGCGGCGAAACGGCTGATACTAGAGATAGTCCCCGGCACGGCCCGGCTAACTTACGGGGTCAACCTTAGCCCCGGGTCCGTAAATCTGTCTCCGTGGCCCGCTCCGGGGTCATTTGCCGTATCTCGGCGCGATAGCGGACGTGTGTGACGTATCGCCGGGTGTGAACAAACCCTTACATCGGTAATGTTATTAAGGTAATGCTTCAATAGATTATTTTTGCTCCGACATACAAAGCGGCAGTTTCAGTCCAGAATTATGTGTGACGGCCGCAAACACTGAGTTATTCCTGGAGTACTCGAGTAATAGAGGTTCCCAATTTTTTGTTCTTAAATGTTATGAAATCCATACATTGATTCACAATTTAGTTTTGAATACCTACAGTGAAACTCAAAAGAAGGCGTACCTACCTACCTATCTACGAAGTTAGGGGCTATTGATATGGCGGCTAGAGCCTGCTATTTATGATTTTCCGTTATGTCTAATACTAAAAAATACGATATTCCGGTTTTTAAAGACAAATAACCTCAATTAATAAGCAATAACTAATATGCGCAATACAATACAGACGCAAGATTTTAAAACTTATCTAGGCACTACCTATTGTTATAAATTGACTTGTGCCACAAAATATATCACAAAATAAGCATTAGTATAAATATTTAAAATACTATCCTTGATTCTTACGTGTACTTTTTCCAATCCTTGCCACGAACAAAACGGCTAACGATAGATCAGGGGCCCGTGGGCGGATTAGCGAAGCCTCCCGAGAGGGTTCCGCGATTACAGCGTTTATCGCCTATCGGGTTACCGTATCGGTCGTTTGGAAAAACGGGAAGGTTTGAATTAGTGGTTTTTGCTCAATATTTAGGTGTAGGTGTGCATGGTGCTGAGCAGGTCTAGTCTGGAAGTTCAGGGGTCATGGTCCTCGTAGTTATTGGTTTCTTAGATACAGAGATTCTTGATTAGGAGTCAGGATTTTTTTTTTATTTATAAAAACGTAGCCCCACACTAGGATTGCTCCTGTATCGCGGGTACCGCTTACAGACATATAATTTCACATACACATCACACCCAGACCAGAAACAAATATTTGTTGATCGCACAAACATTTTTTCCCAGGCGAGAATCAAACCCGCAACCCCTAGCGCAGCAGTCAGATTGCTCAGCCACTACACCAAACGAGCCGTCTATATAATTATGTAATAGATGTGTTCGTGTTGGTAACGATGAAAATGATGTTTGGGTCCATTTGCATTACATTGCTGTACCAAATACCTAAGCGTATTAAAGAAGCTTACCAGGAAAAAAGTTGTTTTTTAAACTTATTAACAATCGTTTATTTGTTGGCTCCCATTTCAATGACCTCCCAATGCAATAACTTTAAAAAGTTCCGACAATCGAAATGAAAATATAGCTCAAATTCGCACATCATTTCACCGAAGCAATGGAACCAGTCGAGTGTTCGCCCACATGACTTTTGCTTACCGTAGTGGTCGCAAAAATATTTAAAAGTTCCAATAGATTTGAGATAAAAGAGACACAATTACGGGAATAATTTTAAGAGTTAACTTTATTAATTCCAACATTAAATCCAAAACTGACTTTGATTAGATCAGGATGTTCATATTGCTATGGAAATTAGATTTTCATAAAACTGTACTCTCAATTCATATAATAATTACATACTTGCCTATTTATGATGTCTCACATCGTGATAGTACGAATTTGCATAGAATTAGCTTTTGCTTCATAGTTTCACCAATGTTAGTGACAATTTTTCACTTCCATCAAAACTCCGGACAGAAATCGGTTAATTTTTCTAAAGTGAAACTTCCAGATAACTTCCAGCTATATTTAAAATTGAATTTCAATGTAGAAGGAAGCCTTCAAAATACTTCCTTTGAAATTTTTAACGATATCGATGCCGCTTCCACCACTACCATCGTCGCACGTCTCCAGACGACATCGCAATTTCCCATAGACCGCCTTCTAACGCTGTCGGGATGGCTTCCTTAACTCGAATCCATTTCTGAACCTCCACTTTATATTTACCCCATCATTGGTCTAGACTCGAGACTCAAAAATCCGTTTACAGCTGTACCTACTAATACAACTTTTAATAGCTTCGTTTGTGGCGAAATGGATCCACATTTTCTATAAGAAATTTACTAAAAATGAAACTGATCTCGGATAAAAAAGAAAATACGAATCCCTCGCTTTTAGAAATTTGTAAATTATTATTGCATAATGTATACTAAACAGATGTGAAAGAAGAGAGAAAGAAGTGTTTGTTTGTTCATTCGCTAGGTCCACCACTGAACAAGTTCCGATGAATTTTGGATAGAGATAGATAGAGATGGTTAGATGATAGAGATGGATAGAGATAGAGATACTTAGATAGAGATGGATAGAGATAGATTGGACCTGGGAGAAAGACTTAGGAAAGATAACGGGCATATTCCTAAGCACTGGTAGAGTCAACGGCGAGTTTCTTTTTCGTGTCCGAAATTCAATCGTGTATCAGATTTTGTAAGGGAATCCTTTTTCAAACTCAAACTATAATCAATGACTCTTTAATTGAATGTTTTACATTTTGTTTTGGTTCTCTTTGTTAATGAGATTTAATTGTTTGACTTGTATAAATGCGGTTTTTTGCCTATTGATTTGGTTTTTCACTTTGATAGTAGTCTCCGCGGACGAAATCTCAGATAAAAGCTAGTACGACTATAAAATAACAACTGCATATATTTAGTACGTAGGTATTATGGATACTTAAAACGATGTAAAATTAAACCTAAAGTGGCGGCACTCTCCACAATAATTGGTGCCTCGCTCATCGCGGTTACCAATTGAAACCGACGCTGCAAGCCTTCCGAGGAACGGAAGTTTTATTAGGGCTGGCAAATAACATTATAGTCATAAATAGACACAAACATTTACTAAGTAATGAAAACAATCGAAGAATTTAGAAGACCAGTTACAGTTTTTTTTTATCTGATAGTTTTATTTATTTTGTAAACTATCAGGTTACCCAAATAACCATGAGAAAGTCGATTCGGTTTGCACGAAGTAGTCAAACCTTCGCGTTTAAACGTTTGTGGTAACTTCCTAACTTAATCAAAAAAGAACATCAATAATTCTGGTGCAGTCAGTTTTAGTCCAGTTAGTGTCAACATAATTAAATAATTAACTAAAACACTCTTAGCAAGAGTTGATTCACAAAAATCTCAAACAAAAGCTACAGTTGAAACCCTAAAAATACAACCTACACATAAACTACAAACCTATGTACAAACAGACGTGGCAATTAGTACGCGCCTCGCCAGTTAATTAGTGCTTAACATGAGCTCGCTGTCTGCCGTCATATTTGATCTATGCTCGCTAGCAAATGCAAGCTCAGGCCGTTGAGCCTAGGCACGAGATGTAGTGAAATTTATCATCGTATTATACAGAACATGAATTACTTACAACGAATTGAATGCTTCCTTGATTGATCTCGATATTTTCCACGACTCATTACATGTTTTTAAGAATAAAGTAGTAAAGTCCCTCAACGGGAACATGTTCTGACATCCATAATTTGTGCTAAATTGTTTTTATTTTGTTTAACTTAACTATTATTTTTTTTCTCTGATATTATACCGTCATTGAATGTTGTAGACACCTGTAAAGGGTATACATATCAGAATTTATATGATAATTGTCATAGCCTTAAGTGTTGCTCCTTCAATTGTTTAATATGTGTACTTTGGTGTTTCTTAAATAAATAAATAAAAAACAAAAACATGTATAAAGCTACGGAGTTAGCATGTATGCTATAAAGAACACGGCAGTTTGACATTGTCAGTAATTATTTAATCAACAGTAACATTTTATTTTGATTTTATTTTCATGTAACTGGACATATTAGCCTGTGCATAAGTATCTGTGGTCACGTGTAAGTTATGTCATTATTTTATTAAATGTCACTGTCAGACCACCAGAGTGTTGGTAAAATGTTAAGACTTGCAGTCGAGGGGCGGTCTTCTGGTTCCGCCATTGATCGAGGATGGTAAATAAGTTTTGTTTGAATATTACTGCGATGCGGTGCATTAGGTACAACTGTGTAAGTGATATAAACGACTCGTTTAACCGCTACTTTATGGAGTAGTCTTACAATGATTTAACAATGTTATAATAATATTAGAAAACTATTCTCGAAATCGCGTCACACGTAAGTAAAAGCTTCCTGAATGGCGGCGGCCACTGAAGCCAGCTGTTCGCAGTCCGACGTCACGTACTGGCCCCTCATCCGAGCCGGAAATGAATTAATTCTCGCCGCACTGATTTATATAGGTAACGCGTGTGATGCGTCGCACGTGAACACTCCGCTTTATTGCGTTTTTGCCGCACGTTTCATTGTCAATTCGATAGTTTTTGTCACTTTGTCGCTGTGCTCCTGTGAATTGTTGAACAGCTGGCTTTTAGTGCCGCTATTTGAAAAATATATCGTATTCATTTTAGAAATAATTCTATTTTAGTCCAATCTTACATTTTAGGTTAAAGACATCGATGTTAAATCGAGGCATAGAATATAATTTACAGCAAAATTACAAGTATAATGTTTTTAAACCACGCAAAGGCTTCTCATATTGTATTCCTTAACAATCTAACCAATTAACTTTGGCGTGCCACAAGGCGTCGTCCTTGGGCCGCTCCCCTTTCTTCTGCGCACAATACGTCCATCAGTCTTCGGAAAGCCTGATTTACGAGACGACCGACTTTATAGTCGTTCTTAAACGACACCAATAAAAAGTCGCGCAATAAACGGAGCCAGGCACTTATTGCACAGCTATTTACTAAGATACTGTTGTAGATAATATGAAGTCAAACGCCGGGCAATTCAGATAAATTTTTGATTTTAAAAAGAGATGAGTAATATAATATTATTATAGAAGAAGTAAGTATAATATTTTAATACCTCATTTTTTTTTAAAGTATAGAAGAACAAATGGCAAGCACGAACAAGCAAAAGCATGCTAAATTAGTTGCAATTTTCTGCTAAACTAGGCTGAGACACAATAAAGTGAATGTGTTCGTCTTCTTTTGTTTCTTTCTTTTAGATTAGCTTCATAGACAGGTTTACCCAGAAAGTCTTATGTATATTGAATTATTGAGATCAATGTAGTATTGCTATTCGGGTAGGCTTCTTCTTACCCCACGAATTTGTCAGCAATCCTATCTGAAAATAAGACATAAATGGAGTTAAAATATCTCGCCAGGGTACTCGCAGTTGAGTATCATCATAACATGAATGAAGGCACGTTTGGCGTAGTGGCTGAGCAATCGGACTGATGCGCTTGGTGTTACCGCCCGAAACAAATATTTGTGCGATCCACAGATATTTGTTTCTGGTCTGGGTGTGATGTGCAAGTGAATTATCTCTGTAAACGGTACCCACTATTCACGAGCACTCCTATTAATACAAAGATAAAGAACTATAACATAACTATAACTATAATATTTATTTTATTCCTAGTGTTAAGTTCGTTCTCATGTGAGCGAATTGGTAACCTGAAAGAATTATTTCATAAATAAATAAATAACGATAGGTACATTCCAATTTAAAAGATACTGAAACCAAATATTACTACAATCAGGAAAATTACTATGATCAACATGGAACACGCAAATTAATGATCCCAAAAACAACGCACCCACGTGAAACATGAGTAATTAATGAAATCGCTACTGTTCCAACCAAAATTCAACCGAACCGGCTTAAATGAAGCTTCCAGCATCCAGACATAATGCTAATGCTACTTATTAATTGATGGTTATCTATTACAACCAAACCAGTCCGTGAAGAACTATCACCTCTAACAATATGGACAGAGTCAAAGCTCTCGTGAAGTGGTCGAAAGCAACCGCTATAAGTAGATATACAGCGGCCTTTGTTTTTAGTGAAAGCGAAGGCCTTACTCCATGGTCGGCACTTGAGTTTCAAATGGGGTACGTTGAAGTGGTCGTGTCTTGCGATTCGACCAGACTAAGTTGATCTCTGGCGATGCTTGGGTTAGCTTAATTTTGATGGAATAATAAGAGCTGGTACATCTGAGACGGGGCTGGTTACAGTGGATGCAGTAGAGAAGTCTCTGGGCAGGGTGTATCTTAGCCGCTTGAAATCTCAGGGGTATACTCAATTCATAAACTGTATAAGAACTGAATTCATCATAATTTTTTATTCTACGTTTGTTCCAATCTCATCTGAATTATCCGTCAACAAACTAAGTCAAAGATTAGACAATCTTAGTCTTCATAAGACCTAAATCTTTATGCTTATCCTCATTTATATTGGTGTCCCAAAATGTGGTTGCTTTTAGCAATTTCTTTTCCACTTTTCAAGACTAGTTTGCCTATTATATGTGGATATTATTACACTAGAAGGTGATATAACACGTAAACAGTCATGGGGCGTACTTCACCCACCTAGTTTTTTGCCCTCTGCTCCACAATATGCGTTTCTACCCAGCCATTTTCCTAACAAATAAAATCACGCCAATTTCCACCGAACAATTCCACCATCATTATTCTATGGCATAAAGCATTCCATACAAAAACACCCCTTTCTCTCCCCCCGACCATATAAAACCTACCACCCCGCCCTTTTCCTGTCCATCCGTGGCAAATCGCACTCCGTACTTAATGCCGGATGATCAGCACACATTAGACAGACAGGACTTAAGGGCGGACCCTTAAAGGGATACTTAAGAAGACCTTAAGTAGGGGCATTGCGGGCAGATGCTTTAAGTAGCTGCATCTGGCTGTAAGTATTTTGACTGGCAAAGCTTGTAAGTGCTTTACCCGCAGTTGGTCACAAAGTACGCCAGTTTGTTTATCTTGTCAACACATGCTCAAATTATGGAAGACGCGAGGCATAAGGCGGAAGTGTCGTTTTGCCGTGGCAAATCAAAAAGACGCGTTCACTCCCAAAGGCTTGCAGGATCGATCTGTCAAGACTCTGACTCGAGTACAAATGGAGTTATCTTCACAATTATATTCATGATAAAATTGCACCAAACACTGAATGAGGGACTAAACCATTGGAAGTCACAACGAGATGGTCATTAGGAGCATAAACGAACGCCGAAATGAAAAGGCGCAATGTTGTCCCACACAAAGGGGCACCGACGCCGTCTCTACCAAACACTTTATCGCATCACTCTTTACGTACCCGTTTTTCTCTGGCGAGTGCAAAATTAACCCTATTCACCAAGGGAATAAAATTAAAAAGTATACGTGTTGCCTGTTTAGGGCAGGAACACACGGGGACACATTATCGCATCTTTGACGGCGAAGCTTGTAGAATATCGACTTTTGGGCAAGTCAACTTTAAATTCACTGCCTTAATATCGATTAATATTATCCATACAACTTGTTACTAGATTTAATGCTAGCTCACGTTGATAAGAGCATGTGATTCGATGAGCTACTTTAACCCTTGCGTCATGTTCATGTTGCAATTTAATAATAGGTAAAAATTTTATAAATTGGTATCTCGAAATTCTTCCTGTCATTAGTGAAAAGAATAAGGCACGGCAATTTCTTTTTCATAGGAATGAAATAGGAATTTTTATTTTAATTACGTACTCTTTGCTCTGTTTCTGATTATTTTCTCTAGCGTGAGCTCGAGGACTATACGGGAAAGTGACACGATTTATTTCGATCGTGTGTTTTTGCCCTAAAGTGGAGGCGAAAAAATTAGGTTTTTTACCCTCGGGCGAGTGTATGTGAAAGGGAAACAATGCACTAATCAGGTTGGACAAATTAAATCTTCCCAGCTAAGTGCTTCACGTTTTGATTTAATTTTGCACCGTATTTACTCTATTTGTAGAGTTTTTGTAGATGGATAGAGGCGTTTGTTTTTTATGACGTAAAAAGCGGCCAGGTGCACATCACTATATGAATTGGAAGCTGAAACTATTTTTCAGCATTTTTGGTAGATAACTTCCTTACTGTTACTTTATAAGATTAACATTCATTGGGATCGTTCCAAAAATTATCGTAAATTGGAAGTATCTTGTTTAATGTCGAAATACTCGTAACAGGTTTTAATGAAATGCGTATGAAAGTATATAGGTACGTTACATATTATGACAAAATAACACATCAACTTTCGATATTAACAGTTGATTACAGTGCGTTCGTTACCTTTAATTTTCACGACCGTTGTTACCTGGAAAACTTATATCATAATATATACCTACTCTTACATAAATGATCTAAAATAAATAATATACAAAATTCACAATCGCTCCATAAAAAAAAAAATAAAGACTATCAAAAAAGCACTGTCTATCTCATAATATCTCCGAAGGCGTTATAAAACTCCCACAGTTAGCGTCCTAAACTTTGAAATGCATTGTCTAGCAACTGTTGGCAGAATTTCGTGAAGTCTTTGTGTCACAAGAATTGAAAGACGTCCAAGTTTTAAAGGGTAGATAATAATATAAAGTGTTATTTCACTGTAAAGTTCATATAACTTTTATAACTCGCTGTAATAAAGTTTTAAGCCGCATAGATAGACGCTTTTGGCTGACGTCTGGTAGAGATGCGTTTTTGTTACTTCACCGAGTTAACATTTTATAATTATGTTACGTTGTGTTTCATTGCCTTAACAGACAGGTAATATTATGTTGGATTTAATTTGTTGATAGGTATTTAACACTGTTTCGC
Source organism: Hylaea fasciaria (assembly GCA_905147375.1). Classification (NCBI taxonomy): domain Eukaryota; kingdom Metazoa; phylum Arthropoda; class Insecta; order Lepidoptera; family Geometridae; genus Hylaea; species Hylaea fasciaria. The sequence goes on from LR990194.1 coordinate 2,132,105, forward strand.
CGTATGTTCATTGTTCAGTTCATTAGTATATGTTTCACGTCTGAATATTTGGGGCTTAAATATCCATTTATAGTAGATCTACTTATGATTATGAATAAGACAACTCTTTGATAAACTCTCTCTCTCTCTCTCTATCTCTTTCTCTCTCTCTCTCTTTATTATATAGTCCCATAAAAATCGTAATCGTATTCAGCTTCCTTATACGTCACATTTGTACTATTTTAACTTTAACCCTATCACCGCCGGCTACTATCCGAACAACATAACAGTAACAATATCCAAAACTGGAGATTCGGCGAAAAAATGCCACCATGGGAGTCCCATATCGCCCCTATCTGAAAAGTTTGACATGACGCGTATTATGAGAATTAGATAACTGCAATATTGCTCATTCATAGCTCGAGGCGGTTTCTTGTGTCGGGAAGGTAGATTTCTCGAGTACGTACTATACTTACTCTGCATTACGTACTATTTCTTTTTATTTTTCTATTTTTCAATATACGTTGATTATAGCGTTCGATAATTAACTAATTTATTTATTAAGTGACGATGTGGTGAAAGATGGTGGTTATGAAAACCTATAAAAAGGCTTGGCAATAGATTTTCTGCTTGTAACGTAAGATTTTTAGCAATAACTTTAAATGATAAGCGATCTAAAAAAACATATCTTTCATTTTTGATATTTTTATCTGAGTGTCTACTGTTACCCCTCAAATTGATCAAATAAATACATGGAATGAGAAAATTATAGAAAGCAATTATTAACTAACTTTGACGTCGGTCGTCGATAATCATTGGTAACTTTTGTGAGCAATTTTAAATAAAGAAAGTTCAAGGAGTAAAATCTACCTTCTCGACGCATTTCCGTCGAGAGTTTTTCTTTATGCCTTTTCTGAAGATGTGGCGTTATTCCACAAGAATTTTATTCTCTTTTGCCTTTTTAATGCGCATGTAGTACACGAATCGCCGGGGGGATGTTATGCAAACAAGGGAGAAACGGGGTTTTTGATGATGAGAAGATAATTATTAGAGTTTTTCTGCTACTTACAGAAGTTGTAACAAAAGAAAAGCTTACCTTGAAGGGTTTCTGAACCTTTTTGTTTTACAAATATTTCAGCATTATATTGATTACTTTGTTTATTATTGTTGTCAACGGGATGCCTTTATTACCTAAAAACGGACAAATATGCCTTTATTAGCTGAAAACTAACCACTACAAAGTACCAACTACTTTGCAGTTGGACAAACCATGATCCTTTACAGACTTTTAATAAGAACTAACCCAAGTTTGTTTTACAAAATTAAATGGTTTTGCTGGAAACAGACGCCTTCAAGCCGACTAAGTAACATTCTCGAGTACTTTAGTATTCGGAATCCGGTCAGACAACTTTTACGAGTTCCCTTTAATTTAATAGCATTATTACTTTGTTGCAGGTACGTCCAAGCACACCCATCAATTTTATACCACCGGCGTATTGTGAACAGTGCAAAAAACCGTAAGCGACAACTCTAATCTGAAATTTCCGCCACGTTGCGTTTTGTCGCCCGTTTTCACGGCTGTTTCAATCTAGTGACAATGTTTAGTGGATCGTATAGTATGTTGATACCACGGTTCATACGAATTTGGGTAACGTTGAGTACATAGCCGATTTTTTCTCATAAATACTGTTACATTTGAAATCTGTTTGGGGTTCTGTGCCATGGTTGGTTGACACACAATAATTTCTTCATAGTATTTACTATTCCATTTTTACTTCCAATAGTTTCTATGGTGCTTAAAAGGCAATGACGTGTTATGTCCACTCTTGTGTATCGGCTACATTGAAGTGTGAGGATTTTTTAGTTAGTTAAATACAAACCACGGCATTTTAATATAATTAATATGGCATTAACCGGCAATCCGGTAGTTTTTTTAGAAGCATCTGAAGACCCGGTCTTGTGACGTAGTAGACCTGGGAATCAACCGCATTAATAATATAGTCGAAGAAAATATGGTAGCGCCATTATGTTTCTATTTTTTTCAGTCAGTATTTTTAATATTGGTTTGTGCGCTAATTAGACCCATTTGAAGATAGTTAGTCCTTATGCTATTTTTAGTTTCCATCGACATTCTCTGTATGTGGCCTCATCTCTGAGATTCTGTTGTATTTTTCAATCAGTACTTTTAATATTAGTTTGTGCACTACTTAGAACCGTTTCAAGTTAGTTAGTACTTCTATTTTTATTTTTCATCGACATCCTCTGTATCTGGCCTCATCTCTATCACGCTATTGCTTCTGTCCGCGTGCTGGCGCCGCGACGCCACCCCGATGTCTATATTGAGCAATTTTTGTTTATATCACTTCGGTTTTATTGTTATCCTTGAAGTATTGCACTGTGGTGATAAGAGAACTGTCGCTTTTATGACATGTGAGCCAAGATCTGGTTTCCGAGCGACCGCTTCAAGTAATATATACAATCAATATACTTATTATGTTGGTGATGTAAATTTATATGTCTGTAACTGGTAACCACGACAAAGAAGAAATCCTAATGTGGGGTTACGTATATTTTTTTTAAGAAAAAATTATATGTGTTTCTTCAATTTGAGAGTGGAAGTTTTTAGAGGCAAACGTCATTTTAGTTCGGTGCGCCTAGTAAGTTTGAGTGGCCTATTAAGATCACGCTTGGACCAAGTTCCATTACCCTCTCCACTGGGACAATGGCTCCCATTAATATGTCCACAACATCAGCCTTGGAAGACAATTATCAAGAAGTGCAGCCAACCCCTCCAAACTTGGTCCTTAGCAGTTACTCTCAGGCATGACCATTACAGGTCATATATCCCCTCTATACTCTCTATGCAGTGTTGTGTGTATAATATAACGTGTCTAGTGTTATTAGCTCTTTGTTTGTTGTTATCTGTAACTTTTTTTTTGGAATGTATGTTTCCTCATTCTGCAACCTCAACATCCTCGTAAATGCAACTGTTAAAGATATTATTATATCTTTGTTTTTCAAAGACGGTATCATTCTATCACTAAACTAACGAATTAGACCTGTTTAAATTCTACTTAGTTATTTTATATTTTTAAATGTTGAACCCAAATTGTTTAATTTTTCGTATTGCCTGTTTTTCAGTTTTCATTGAACAAGTTTGTGAGTAAAATGAAAATTATTATTTTTGGTATTTCGCGTGCGGAATGTTGTTTTATTTTTGCATTATTATATATAAAAAAACAACCTTCTTGACAATATCACGTTACGAGCGTTCCACTATCGCAAGACGCACACATAATTAGACATAACAGCGGTAAGTTCGCTCATAAAATACTTTCTTCATCAGTGTAATGGCTCGAATGATTCTCACCGCCATTATCCGCGGCGCACCACCCACTTTCAACCATATCCGTGGGGGGTAGAGTTCAAAATGCTTCAGATCAGTTTACAGTTGTAAAAGAACTTTGTGCGGTGCTCGTTATTCAATGTTTTCTGGCAAGTCACTGGTGTGTGTTCGTAACATTGTTTAAGGGATGGGCCTATTCGATGAGGATGTGACGAGGTGCTTTGTATGCTAGATGGATTCGTTTAGGAGATAATGAGGGATTACGAGGCAGAATGTTGGAGTTTGAAGATTAGTTACATGGAAAATCAATGTCTGCTTTGTTTTTCGTCGTCGCGTAAAACGATAAAAAATATAGTTTTTTTTTTATAGTAAAGTAGTGGAAAGTAACGTCGTCGTCGGCGTTTACTTGCTGAGAAAAGAAAAAGAGTTTTTAAATCAAAACTAAGTAAACATAAAATCCAACTTTTTATTTTTATCCTCTATGTTAGAGAGTAAAAGTGAATAGTCGGGCTTAAGGCGGTATCAGACGGTTCACTTTTCGGTCATTTTTGTCTTTCATTCGGCATCTTTCACTCGAAATGATTCGTCTGAACCCCAAATGAAACCAGAGTGCCGAATGAATTCATTAATGAACCGATCCGACAATGTTTTGTCATTCGGCATCTTTCACTCCAACTGCGAATGAACGGAAAATGAAAGGTCTGCACACAGAGTGAACGTTCACTCGGATTCGGCCATTTTGTCTTGAGCTCGGTAGCAGACGCACGTCTCGTTGCGTCGCGGAAAATTGGCAGCAAAATGGTGTTCAAGTGGAATGAGCAAAGTACGGTGCTGTTTTTGGAACATTTTAAGAATGGAGAATAATGGAGAAATAAAAATCCATGGCCGCACCCACCAACGTCAACGTTTTCTATGCTTCTTTTTTACTAACTTTTGGATTAAATGGTCACAAATTAAACGGATTCCGAGACGCACGACTTCACTCGATGACATATTTAAAGTAAATAACAGATGAACGTTCTTTTCTTTGTCATTCGCAGTAAGTCGTGTGAACATGGAATGAAAGATAAATGAAGCATTCATTCGAGTGAATGTTCTCACGAGTGAACTGTCTGATATCACCTTTAAGGCGGTATCAGACGGTTCACTTTTCGTTCATTTTTGTCTTTCATTCGGCATCTTTCACTCGAAATGATTCGTCTGAACCCCAAATGAAACAAGAGTGCCGAATGAATTCATTAATGAATCGATCCGACAATGTTAGATTTTGTCATTCGGCATCTTTCACTCCAACTGCGAATGAACGGAAAATGAACGGTCTGCACACAGAGAGAACGTTCACTCGGATTCGGCCATTTTGTCTTGAGCTCGGTAGCAGACGCACGTCTCGTTGCGTCACGGAAAATTGGCAGCAAAATGGTGTTCAAGTGGAATGAGCAAATGATTGCGAAACGATTCAGAATCTTCATCAGCTAGTTCTCTCAAGTGTATTTGAAGCTCCAAACAGATTTCTTCTTTCAATCCATGGCCGCATCCACATACGTCGACGTTTTCTATGCTTCTTTTTTATTAACTTTTGGATTAAATGGTCACCAATTAAACGGATTCCGAGACGCACGACTTCACTCGATGACATATTTAAAGTAAATAACAGATGAACGTTCTTTTCTTTGTCATTCGCAGTAAGTCGTGTGAACATGGAATGAAAGAAAAATGAAGCATTCATTCGAGTGAATGTTCACTCGAGTGAACCGTCTGATATCACCTTTAGTAACGCAAAATTTGTTGACTAGTTGTTATTTGACCTAATAATAGTTGTTAAATTGTATCTAACACTAAACACTACATTTTATGAATATTCGGGCATTTATAAATATTAGTACAATTAAAGTGATTAACTACATATTGGAAGCATTACGTTTAAAACCTACCCTATAGTAGTCTGCACTAGTCTCCAATAAAGGATGTAAGAATGCGCCTCAAAGCCACTCGACACCTTCCATTATTGCCAACCGTCGATGTCCAAAACCGAATCTCTGTGATTGCTCACACTGGCCCACCGCGCTATTTCCGCCGCACCAGTGCCACCAACCCCCTCGGCCATTCGTTTCCGGAAGACAATGGCGCCGTTCCACCCATATCCGATCGCAGATTTCAAATTCGGAATTCTGCATTCGATTTATATCCGAATATGATAAAGGTGTTTTTGTTTTGGCTCGTCGGTGTCCGTTGCACCTTTCTGTCAGTGGAATATTCCAGTCGACTTCCAAAAAAAGAGGAGGTTCTGAATTCGACTGCGTGTTTTTTTTCGACAGAATTCAAAATGTCTGAATTTAAAAAGAGTCAATTCCATTTTTAGAGTTGATGTCGATCTAATATTTTTTTCTGCGTAGGTATGCCATATCTACTTAATGTATACTACTCTGGTCACTTAAAGTAACTCCTTGTCAAGAATTGGAAGACCATACTAATATCCTAGTTTTAAACAATACTCCAAAACTATAAAAATCAGTCCAGAAAAACTAAAACTAGAAACATCTCTAAAGTGGGTCTTACCACAAAATATTTAAACAAGAGGTGAACAGACGTGTCTTAATATTTTCTCCACAAATCGACGTCTAACCCTCGCTTTTTAACTCAATAACTAATTCACAAGTAAAATAATTAGGTATGCCAGGATTGAGTAAGACAACGCGAGTGATAGACGTCGATTTTGTGGAACGAAATATTAGAAATATCTGTTTAATTTTGCTTTAAACTTTTTTAGAAAGACGGTAAAGGTCTTTTAAAACTGCCATTCGCATAAATCTTTTTTACAACACACGCATTCGCGCCGCAAAATCGATACCAAAGAGCATTCAAAATAAAATGACACTCCACGGCAAAGTTTGAGCCATAAAAAGCAATTCTCTTCACTATTTGCGGAAGTTTTTATCGGAAAATACGGAAATAACGCACTTACCGCTTGGTTCGGAAACCCATTTTAAAGTTACGGATTGTGTAGCACCAACCCTAGTTTGTAAACATGCAATGCCAATACGGTAAAGTAGTTTATCTACGTTTTGCTAATTTGTTGATAGGTGGTTGTGAAAATATTTTCTTAGAATCAATAAATTATAATATCTAGTTGTATTTTTTTTTAACGGCCATTTCTACGGTGCTCTGATTTTGGAAAACGCTTTGTACACCACAAATAAACAATAAACAGGCAGTGTAATGGGCGGTCTGATCGTTTAAAGTGATTTCTTCCAAACAACCTTTGGATGGACATTGAAAAATATTTTTGTTAGTATCAGTGTCCTAATAGATTACTTTCCTCATCTTTGAGCCCTCAAAAAATAATATATTAATGTGAAATGTAAATCATCGTTACCTAGGCTGCTGAATCTCCGCTTTGAGATTCTCTCATGAAACGCATATCTGATATAATTAATGATAGTATTTATTGTGATAAGTTCCCAAGAAGATATTATCATAATAAAAAAAACGCAGCATCCGTTTCCGATACAAATATAGAAGTATTCATCGTCATTTTGTATTCCAGTAACATCACAAGTATCACAACATCAACATAATATAAACTTCGCGCGTCTATAAAACCGGCAATTTTATCGTTATGCGGCAACTTTCCTGCCAGCACCATGTTGCTGTAGCATTTACTAGGCAACAAAAACAGCAACAATGGTTATATCAAAAACAAAGTCACTGGAAAATACGTGTTTTGTTCCTACCATGGCTGAGATGTTTGTTTAGAAAACGACGTTCAATCTCGACTTGACGTGCAAATCTTCACACAAGATGAGATCCAAATTCAGCGTTCTTCGTATGGAACTGTTCTCGGCCTTTGCATAGCACCTTAACTTTGTATTATCAAGGGGCCTATGGGTCTAGCTGACTAGCAACAACCTTCAAACAGAGACCATATCGCAAAGTCTTTCAGTGCTACGGGAGCAGTCCTCAGTTCAATTTTAGGCTTACCGGGTTTCTTTCTTGGACAACATCGTCACTGCACCTCATCTAGTATTAAGTTCGACTAGTCTATAACCAATACAAAAAGCTGTACCCCCTCTACCCTCTCCGCAGCAGAGGTTCCTCCCAATTTATGTGCATATTAAGCTGGCAGAACTTGGCTTCCATCCTAACTCGATTCCAATTGATTCTTATCAGCCTGTCCTATTGGGACAATTCACTTCTTTAGCCCCTTGTTCATTATTCATAGAGTGCTGAAACTTATTGGCTGATCTAGAAGTCAAACTTATTCGATAAGTTCTGACGGTGGCGTAAGACTTATTTCCTCCGTAGGATAAAATGTATTTGTGTGAGCTATGCTCTCATTTTGTGTTCTAAGTTCTTTATTGCATTTTTTTAACGAATTTCTAGGATAAAACGGACCTAAATAGGGAGAAGTAGTCAACTCAGATGGCTGTAAATGCGGTGCAACAATACTGCTTTAGAACTAGAGAGCGCGGTTACAGAACTTATTCCGCCGCACTGGGATTCAATCTGATCCAAGAGTACTGTGACAATGTTGACATATTTAATAGGAATAAATTAGTTCATAAGACAGTTAAGATTAAAAAAAAAAACTAACCAGCATTATTCTTGGCACAGCTTTATAGAACTTGAGCTATATTACCATCTTAGCTTACAAACGACAACATTTTTGAATACAGCCTTAAATTTTAATTACTGCCCAAATTTGGGGCTTTAAACTCTTTTGACCTACAAAAGTCACATCTTTAGCTAGCAACACTATAAATTAATAAACATCTTATCTCGAGTGAACAAATTATCACATCAGCACTTCGTCAAATTAGATTCAATGCATCCAGGAGTCGTCAAGAACGCTGGTCACGTGACTCACGTTCCACTTGTGAGCATAAGCGAGGTAGACAGTTTGCTTGCCGCATGCTTTTAGTGCTTTCGAATTGGTTGCTTACCTCTGGGACATGCTTGGAGTAGAACCGGGATGTGTAGTCAGGGGTAAGTACACGTACTTGGGTAGTTGGATTTAAAGCTGTTAGTGAAAGTTCTTCAATGGTTTTTCAACTAGTGGTTAATGTTCTTTAATATGAGTTTAAGAGAGGCGATGGCAAAATCTGGGGAGGTGGCGGTGAATGGAAACTCAAGTTTTGACTTGCTTTTTTTTATAAGCTCCTTCCTCGACTGCCCCTATACAAGTGTAGCTTTAAAATCGTTGGCGTCGACTAATTTCTAACAGCCGGTGTTCCGCGAATAAAATCTATTGGCACTTCAGTCACCCCCAGTTTCTGAAACGTCAGTCAGCGTTGACAACAGATTAATTCTATTGCCATCCTTGTCATTTGTTTATAGTCAGATAGAGGCAACGATAGTTTTAATCTACTGTCAACGCCAACAAACGTTCTAGAAACCGGGGGTCAGAGTGCTGTCTCTCGTAAAGAATCACAGAGTAAGGAGTTTGTAGACTTGTCCCGTCCGAACCAGAACAGCTGGTTACCCAGACCTCCAACATTACAGCAGGCCTCCGATTGCGCAACAATTTAAGTTTAAGTTGAACTCGCGACGGGTGTCTCTAGGATTATGTGCTGGGAGCTTAAGCCGTTTGTGTGCGAGTTTGTATCAGTTTAACGTATTGAGTAATGGTGCTCTAGGCTTTGGTAGTCTCATACTGTTCCTACTAAGTTTATTCTGCAGGCATTATTGTTTACCTGCTAGACGCTGTGGCATAGTTTAATCGCCAGCGGATGGGAGATTGTTAAGCGAAATAAGATCTATACTGCTTCTCGGCTCGAGGGTTACTCGCGTGTTTAACCTTCGGTTTGCTTGTTATATGTTGATAGTAGACGTTAAACTACGGCACAGGATCTTTGGAGACAAACAAACTGTAACTGTGACTCTACCACTTTATTCAAAATCAATACCCGAATTAAGTAGGGCAAAAATAGTACATATTATTATGTCAAAATGTAAAAAATAATTATGGAAACGAAGCAGCCGCCCACAAACCGTACGTACCTATACACGGACGGAAAAGCTAGCTGAGTCATTTTATAAAGTGATTCACTCGTTTTGTCACGCATGATATTTTCTTTAATTCCACGAAGCATATCAATTTTACGTTCTTCGTTTGTTTCTCCAAATTAAAACTACCTTTTGAGTCCTTGTTCCATCATGATTATCCATCTTAGTTTAACTCGTACTATATGTTACTCTCCTGTATTCATTCCTAGTTAAAAGCCTAAGTAATTTCTGTAGGCCGCTGATTTATTGAAGCTGTTAGCGCTTTACGTAAGCGCTACTTCGAAGAAAGGTCGTAACCTTTTTACTGGCCAATAAATCTAGGCAACACGACTTGTACAAGTGGGGCTAGCTAGTTTATCGGTGATCACGATTAGCTTTCTTTAAGAGCCTCTAGTTTGGACATCTGCGTTCTTACCACAAAACAGAGTTAAACAGAGGTTTCTAAAATTTCGTTCGACAAAATCGACGTCTATCACTCGCGATTTCTTACTCAATCCTGGTATTCCTGATTATTCTACTTGTACATTTGTTGGTTAGTTAGAAAAAGCGAGGTTTAGACGTCGATTCGTGGAGATAATATTTATACTCATCTGTTCAATTCTGGTCTATTTCTTTTGTGGGTGAGACCGCTGAGGTCTCCTGTATCATTTACCAAAGCTTCGTTCAGACGAACGGCAGTTTCCGACGACGGGGTAACTGCAGTCGTTGCGTCCGCGTCATCAACGCTGACGGCTGCGGTTGGTAATCGATGACGTCGACAAACGGCGGCAGCTTCCAGTGTGTTAACGGCAGCTGTCAGCTGTCGACGGCGCCGTGCGGTTCGTCAGTTAAAGCCATCATACAATACCCATCGTCCTCCAATAGGTGGTTGTAACACTCGTTGGTTACTTCTAAACTAATATGAGAGAGAAACTTTTGTTCGCTTTATGTGGCTGTGTCAGCCTAACTGCTGAACCCTTTTTGTTAAAACTATCATGGGAATCATGGGAACGTCTAGCATTACTGAAATGGAGTTGCAGCGGGGAATGTCTCTGATCTTTAAAACAATGAAGTAAAATATATGTGATTACAACTACATATATTTTACTTCATTGTTTTGAATATGGATTTCCGCAAAGTAACGCCTGATTTTATCAACTATCTCTGATCTTTATTTAATATACTTACCATCTTCTTTATGAATTCTTTCATCCATGTAATATTGTACCTAATCTAATAAGGAAAACAGCATCAGCCAAGAAGTTACGCCACGGAACGACCGCGCTTAGGAGCGTCTCCACATTACTCATTCGTAAGAAAAACATTCCCCAAATCCAGTGCTGACCCAGAAAAATGTCGCACTATTTGACCCAATTCAGTCGAAGGCAATGACCCCTCCATTCCTCGTATTTTGAAGCGTACATTATTTTAAGGCGCACCCGAATTTCAGCTGCGCCGATCACGCCAAAATGCAACATATTCCTACACGTGTAGGAGCAGAATCGCTTGATTATACACGAATTTAATTTAAGAATTTATCTAGCGGATGATCATGCGAGTGTAAACTTTATAGACTGAGCGAGTAAATTACTTTTGGCGACGCGTTCAGTTTTGTTTACGTGTGAGTTTGCTCGGCGTGCTTTTTTTTATGGCACTGCGCTGTAAACGGTGAAAGTTAAAAGTGATGTTTGTATTGCCGTCATTTTGAGGAGTGAATTTAGTTGGTTTACGTAATGGGTCATCATATTTTATTGGCTAAATATGTTGCACTCTAGCCACAGAGAGACCATGACAATAACTATAAACTTGGATAAACATTTTAAACTCGCCCGGAAAACATTAATATTCAGAAAGCAATCATATATCGCTGTAATAGCGGCTAGTCTTAGTAAATGACTTTTATTAAATACTGCAGCTATTCATAAAACGTTACCTGAAACACAAAAAAAAAACATAATAATAAAAAACTAACCTATCTGGGTTGTTCCCTATGAGTTGTTCACTATTTTTCCATAAAGAAAGCCAAATTATACACTTACAATATACCTACTACATCACATCGTCTAGTCTGGTAGATCACCAAAAAATGCTGCAAACGTGAGAGCGTCGTAAATAAGTCGTGACGAAAAAACGGCGAAAACGACCATTCTAAGTGAATATAGGTCCCGTTTAATGAGAGCCCGTAGAATTAGGCGTCGTCAGCGTCCGTCATAAATTGTCGCCGCGCCCGGACCAATGAGGGTTGGAGAATACAGGGTTGTCACTGATTCTACGAGGATTCTGAATTTCTGATACACATTTGCTCGTTTTTTGATTTCATGTGTTAAAAACTACTACTCTTCTTGCAAGTTTATTGTTGCAAGTGATAGGTGAATTCAGGGTATTTTATTATTAGAAAAATAAGATCTATAAATGTCAAGAAACCTGTTATATTAATTTAATAAAGTGTGAACACACACAAGACCGCCCGATTCCGGCCATACGGCCTTCGGCATTTTCATGTGCCACCCAATTTTTGTTGCCTCCATTTCATAGTAGAAACAGAGTAAAAGTGGCAACCCTAACGTCGAAAAAGGAGACAAAAGGGTCCGGTAAAAAGTCGTGAAAGTCACAACGAGTGCCAACTCCGGACCCATCGGCGCTTCTAACCGACGCCAGTGATTGCGATCTGCGATTTACGGACAAATCCGGGTTCCTTTTTCCGTATCTACTCGCGCCGAATTGATTCGTATCGGAATTTAATTCGGTTAAGGATTTCATGCTGTTTAATTTTAGACTTATGTCAGTTTGAAACCTACAGTAAAATTTCGTGTACTTACGTTCAATTTTCTTTCGGTGTTAGTGGAAAATATATACGTTAACAAATAAATGAAGGAGGAATATCAGTGTTATGTTGGTAGGGAAATAATACATTCATATATAGGCATATGTGTATGCGTGTGTGTGTATCTATATACAAACTTGTAGATCAAAATGCGATGGTTCTAAAGAAAACCACGAAGAAAGATATGCCCCTTGAAATTTCTAAAGCAAACATATTGCAATGCAAATGGTCAACTATTTTTGCATTTGATATTGGTATAAGGAAATGGTTCCTTATACCAATATCAAATGCATATTCGAAATAGAGACATCTTCATAAATTACACAATGTCTCAAACAATAGACACATCCGACGTTTCCATCGAACACCGTAAACAAATTTTAGATGTTTGTAAACAAAGACACTCTAAGCAAGCATTATAACTCCAAGCCACGAACTTTGGTCTTGAGAGCTCGTCTCTAAGACAATAATTCACACAAAAAACAATAGGTATTTCATCTAATGAATATTCATTTTGAGAAGAATCCGAGTGATTTACGATGTTTAAGAGAATTCTTGTGTTTAATTTAATTATGCAGGCTTTTGCTAGTGGTCGGAGCTAGTTAGCAAACATTAAGCTTATTTTTCGTGGTCTGGTTTAATTTATTGTTGATTTAAACCTGCCCGTGTTAATCAACTGGACAATTGGCTCTCTCTAAAAACTGACCCTTCTTTCTTAGACTCCTACCGTCTTACCACAAAATATTTAAACAACAGTTAAACAGATGAGTCAAAATATTTCCTCCACAAATTGACATCTAACCCTCGCTTTTTCTAACTCAATATCAAATTCACATGTAAAATAATGAGAAATGCCCGGATTGAGTAAGAGAACGCGAGTAATAAACGTCGATTTTGTAGAACGAAATATTAGAGACATTTGTTTAACTCTGGTCTAAATTTTATAGTAAGCCGGCTATAATCTAGTTACTGCTACATATTTTGAGAAAAGTCGTCTGAACACCATCGCTAGGTACTGAAATCTCATTTTTCTATATTGTATGTTATATTCTATATTATACCATTTTATAGTCTATCCTTACAATTAATGTACTTTATTAAATATAAATAAAATAAAATAAACTAAAACTAGCTTAAACTAAACCTTACAAATCTAATAAAAGAGGGTGTCCATGTGGCATGGTACCAAGAACATCCTTACTGTGCATTTACATTTTGGTGACAATAAAGCGTTATCTATATATCTACCTATCTAAATATCCATATATCTATCTATCTATCTATCTTTCTATTTATCTATCTATCTATCAATCTATATAATATATATCTTATAAGTCGGAAAACGGGCATACATTTTTCAGTCAGCTGACCTACAGCTGTAAGCCATTCCTACATTATCCTCGGAAACAATCGAATCTCTTACGAATCACTTAGCATTCAGCATCTTTTCAGCTGGATTCGTTATATTTGAATCGGCGGCTGCAGCCAAATCCTGGCGTGACCCATTTCCGCGCAATCCGACTAATGCCGACCGACAAACATCCGCTACGTAGTATGTCCCTACTGGCAGCGTATACGATCAACTGGCGTCGATGAAATAGAAACAAATTCATTGAAGAAAGAGCATTTTGTTTCTGCAGTGGGTCCTGAGATGGTATCAGCACAAATTATCCCAAAACAATCAGTAATGTCAATGGCCACAGTGCCTTTTATTACATTTTACAATCGAACTTTCAACATTACTGATAGCAAAATGAATGGTAAAAAGGAAAAACTGTTGTAGCCAGCAAGCCTCAATGAAATTTACGCGATAGCCTTTCTGACAAAACCCTCCTTATTGTATACATCAAAGAATTCGTTTAAAACGCTAACCGCTCTCACTCCTACCGCACAACCGTTCCACATCCGTTGCGTAACGCCTAAGCTTCTGCGCCTCTAAAAAAATAATAACACTTTGCATAAGCATTTTTTCGCCGTTTCCAGCGGCGGCCTAAAACGAGGATTTTACATCCAAATGCTCCGTGAAGTGGGTGAAATTCCATGGAATATGGGCTAAGTGGTGCCCGCATTGTGAACGGTTCTCCACAGAAATGTAGGGAAGTAATTGTGCTTGCATGTAAGCATTCCAGTTTAAATATGCTCGCTACGTCTCGGCGTGATTATTCGCGAGATTGAAACTGCTTGCTGAATTGCATTCGCACAGCTGTCTGGGATATTAAAGTTTTCGTTCTGGTTCACTGTGAGATCTCTTGTGCCCTACATTAAGTCAGACTGAAACTGTTCAAAGGTCGTGATGTAATTCGATGAAATCGGATCGATATTATATTGCCTTCTTCGACTAAATCTAAGTTGATTCACTCCATGGCTATACCGTGAGTGAAGTTAGCTGCCTAAAGACATCAATACCGATATCACTGTGTACCTATTAATGGCTATAGCTATGGCTATATGATATTCCCCGTTCTCTTGTTGCATAATCGCTCGACATCTTCCAAAATACATGTTCGTCCAAAAACGTTTCCTTTAACAATACCGGGAACTTTCCAACCTAATGTTCTTAACAAGAGACGAACTCACCCAAGACAATTAAGTACCCAATTAACATCAAACTACGCACAATTCTACTAAGCGGCATAACTCCTGACATACCATTAAAAGTGAAACAAACGTTGCCGAGAATGGAGCAACAACGTTTCGCTAGAAGTAAACAAAGATTCACTTTCGTTGGATGAGCAATTTCATGAATAAACATAATAAAAGATGGCGGAGGTCGGCGCTGCCTCGCACTGATTTACTGCCATCCTACAGTTCCGCCATCGCTTTAGCTAGACGCGGTCTAAGCACAAGCGGTTCATTATCATTGCTCCAACGATCTAGAGAACTCACTTTGCTAGTTGCTAAAAAGTGTGCGTTGAATCATCAGCCGAAGTGACTTCTCTAGGCTCTTTGGCAATAACTGCATTGCACAGCACTTCCACCTAAATCATTTTGAAAACACTTTCATATGCCCATCCATTTTACTTGCCACCATCCTTTAACACTAAAACACAGTACCTAATGCACTTACAGCCTAACGATATAATATCTTGTCAATTAATCAATACCACACAAAAATACTTGTTAAATATCCTACCACCTCTTCAGTACCAGCTTATTTCTACCATCTTGATCTCTTTCAAACTACATTAGCTTTTAGATTAATTACTACGTCAATAATTACATCGCCACCCGTTTCTCCCGCTGACTCTACTCTCTCAAGCTCCATCTTATCTACATCCTAAGGTATACTACGCATTTTGTACGGAGCTCATTCTCGTTGTTCCAACGGTAATGTAAAGCGGGATCCTACGTCATATACCGGGCTTTGCTCATTCCGAAGCGACTTCCTCGCTCATTCTGTGAACAACGACTGTAGGGCATTGCAGTACGTAACCTTGGCAGAAACGTTTCTTATCCCCATTAAGCTATTCTTTGGCTCACCATAGTTATTGCACGAGCGCCATTTACAGTTCACGTGATGGCATGATTTCAAAATACGAATATGGAGATAAGATCCTCTTTTAATTGGAAACTGCAAACAGTCATCTATTCTTAAAGTTTACTTTATGCACAACTAGCTGCGCCCCGTGGTTTCCCCGGCGTTTGCTATTATACCACAGGAACCGTTAACTTTTACGAGATAAAAAGTATTATATTTTCTATTCTAAGAGTATCTGTATTCCAAACTTCATCAAAATTCGTTCATCTGTTAACACGTGAAGAGAGGATAAACGTAAACACGCACTCAAAATCTTTCTCATTTATAATATTAGGATTCAATGCCTATCAACTAAGCCTGGTTCTTTTGCGAAAATACCTCTTCATTAGATTTAAGCTACTGCCTAGATAAGTAGAGCCTATGACGACGCAGTGCCTTAAATGTTGCGGCGCTGAGGTCGTTGTTTTGAATCTGCATAGGAAGGATAAGTATAATCTGTGATCCTTTGTAACATTAGTGTAGATTGTTTAAGGGATCCTCCATGGTTTACTTTGAATTCTGCAAAAAATATATATTATTAATTTTTTACTTCACTACATTGTAGGCTCCGTTGTCATTTACCGAAAGCTGATTTTATTACCAACATTTTTTATCTAGAAAAAATACTTGACATTTACAACGGATATATTGTATGCGAGTCAAGCAGAAAACCTTTCTTAGAAGACACGTTACAATCCAAATTAAAATTAACAATATTATACAAATCACTTACCATAATCCTGTTACTGCTTCGCGCCGGGCCTACATCGTCTAATTGAATCAGACCGTCTTATAAAATATTCATGCAATATGATAATCCGTCTGGCCTAACCCCCAGTGGGCACCAACCAGATTATATGCACGCTATACTTATATTAACAGTACCTAAGATCTCACAGATCGGTGCACTCCAAAAATTCACATACATTTCAGATACCTACCAACATAACTATGTTATTGAAAAATATATAACTCTCCGATTAACCCACACTCTTTCAGTGTGGATCAGCTGATAGCGCAGTTGGTAGCGCTATTGAGGTTCATTTATTAATACGGCCCTTACCCCCGGTTTCTAGAACGTTTGTTGGCGTTGACAGTAGATTAAAACTATCGTTGCCTCTATCTGACTATAAACAAATGACAAGGACGGCAATATAATTAATCTGTTGTCAACGTTGATTGACGTTTCAGAAACTGGGGGTTAGACTTACCGTATTCTACCATGTATCATTAAATGTATCTGACTAAATATACTTAACAAATTGTTGCAATAAAACAAAAAAAACATTATTTAGTAGGTGCAAGTGCGTGTGTAAACTTCAAAATAAGTGCTCATAATATTATGAAAAATTAATCATGGTTTGCTCTTTTTATTAAAAGCTTAGTAACTGTTTAAACTTCAAGATACATGACAGATTCACAGTTTAGGCAAATTGTAAAGTTTAGTGTGTATGAGTAATAATGCAAATGGGGAACAGGGAAGGGCCAATTGATTGCAGCGTTTCAATGGTAGGGCTGACTTATGCTTTCAGGAAACGGTGTATTCTTCAATACATTATGATCTTTGTTGTACCCTCATTTTAAAATTAGCTGTCTTTCATCGTTGGCATTTAAAAAAGGTTGCTTAACATCAAATTCAGATAAAAAAATGTCAATCAATTGATCTCGGAAACAATAAATATCGTCCTTTGATGTCTGAATTTAAAAGGGCCTAAAGGACGTCTGTTATCAATCGATAACAGGTTTATAGGATCGGCTGTGAAACACAATTATAATGTGTCAGTTAACGGTCACACATCGGCTAATTGGCATGGTGGAGTTGGATTAGCTACCTAACGAAAGTGTCTTATACAAAACTCCCAAACTTACACACACAACGTATTTTCGCATTTTTAATATTGGCTACTTACCGTCATTATACAAATAATAGGTGTGTTTGTTTTTCAGATACTCTCTCTACCCAAATAACTGCTTACCCTCCTCATATGCTTAAAGGCATCCACGTCAAACGGAAAACAATATATGCAACTGACATCTATTATACGAATATATTTCGTCAAAAATCCCAATTGTCAAGGCCTCGTACACTCACGCTTAAACTCGTTATCCCTCAATTCCTTGCTCATAGAACGTAATCTTGTTAGAAAAAAACTTATTTGATAAAGGAAAAAGTCCGAATTAAGAGAAAGGAGCCAGAATTCAGGAATGGGGAACGAAAAATGTTATTAATGTTCTTTGTAGTAATGGAGAGACGATTATAACTGCTTTGTAGGCTTAACAAGGAAAAAAACAATTGCTCCACGCCTGGTGGCCAGGGCTGTTAAAAAGTTTTCTTTTGCGCAGAAACGAAACTTGGAAACGGCATAGCTCGGTGGGCGAATTGATCTCTATTCACATGTTTAGAAAAAAAAAGATATCTGTCTATGATTGCTTTTATTTAAGAAACAGTTCTTAGTTATTATTGGTAAACTTGACTGAGCGTCTCTATGAATAATAGTGATAAAGTAAAATGAGAATTCACCGCAACTCATGGAAAAAATTATCTACATCGCTTTACAATTCAAATACTTATAAGAAAATATCAAATTCAAATCTCACATGTAATTTGTAATTAGTGTAAAGCCATCACAACACACGCATACACGATACCCCATCGCAGACTTGCTGTCTACTGTATCCTCAGTCTTAGTAATCGTGGTTCATGTTATCGTGAAACATTTCTAACTATGTTTCATATCCAATTAACGTTCCAATCAAACACTAACATCACAATATCAAAATAATAGAATACTGGTAACCTAATCAAAAGAAACAATTCCCAAAAACCATAAACAAATACGGAAGCGCCCCCTTCAGCACTTCTCAAAGAACAAAATTGAATAACTCCTAGACGGCAGCTATATAATCGAATCTTGACTTCACGTTTGAGAAAATTAAAAAAATACGGCCGCGTAGGCCTCTCCTAACGTCATCGCAATTTTTATCTTAATCTGTATTATGACGAAACCAACTCGGCGATGCTTTAATAAAATTTTCGCCTGAAGTGGGAAGGTGCGCTTCGAAATTACTTTTGAACATGTTTTCTTTTAAGCCGACCGTTCGCTTCAGAAGTGGGAGTGGAAGGCGAAGTCTTCGTCTTGTTCGTTTATTTTCAACCGTTTTTCTCTAAAACATACCTACCTACGATTTCCATTGAAAGTTCATATAATAATATAGAGTTATAGTTTTTCCCAACATTAATTTTGCATCACTAATCATTTTATTGTAACAGACCACGTTTTTTTTTAAACAGCTTTTTACGCGTAAACACAGATTCCACTTAAAGTGATAATATATAAACGCTAACTTTTAGTCCCGGCTTCGTTTTTATTCGTATTTTTTTATATCTGTAGCGGTTCTCAGCATTGTTAAAAAGTATCGCATCGCAATACAGATTATACCTATTATCGTTTCAATTATGACCTCATTTGGAGAAAATCATATAAAAAACGTTCAGAAGTTACACAACACACAATATTTTAACACCTATGAACTAATGATAATATGGGCTAGTAATTTAGTCACTACGCAAGGCAATACTAGCACACAGAAGTTTGAAAGGAGCTCGGAATGACAATACACATAGCAATGCCACATGTACCTATCTAACTCCAAACTTTACACAAACACAAGTCGGTTTATCGGATTAACAACTGAAGCACCTGCTACTAGCTCATTCAACCTACAAGTACAACTAAACAAATATTAATAACACGATTTGATAGTCCAAGAGCTTCCATTTACGAGGGTCAAACAAACAGTCCTAATGGCAATAATCCGTCATCCAGGGCCGCATTATTGTGCAAACATGTCGGGGGCCTACTATTGGAGCCTCAAAGATATTTGTCAATCACTATCTCAGATGTCTACATATTCGAAAGAACACGTAAATCACAATAATTTTATTTGTGATGTCTTTGCTACGGCGAATTTACTCACTAACTGCATAGTTTAGAGTTATCCACCATGTTTGTTGAAACTCCAGAAAGGTCGTTTGAACAAAAACAACCTTTCATTTATTTGTTGTTTGTCGCTTTCATTTGTTCTGGGAATTGTCTGTCAGAGTTCTTCAGCAAAACCTGGTATTTTTCAAATTATCTCCCTTTTATTTAGGTCCAGATTTTTTATCGATGCCTACATTGTTCGGCCCCCTAAAACTCCGCCTCTGCCTATTCCAGAGTTCTCCAGGAACAAATAAACGTTCGAACCCAATTAAATGGTCCTTGTGTGCTTAGGACTGCTCTTTGATACATACAGACGGACGTCTTACTTGTGTATATTGTAAGATGTGATTTTACGGTTCAACTTGGTCGGAAGAGGAAACCTTTTTGTGTTTGAGTGGGTAAAGGGATACTTTGCAAAGAATCTCTGTGAAGGGAGAATATGGTTATGCATAGATAGGTAGGTACTCTTTAACTTTTGCTTTTATACCCGTCTTTTGCTGTCTTAATTCATTTTCTACGTATCTTTGAATTTTAATATCTGTAAAGGCTTTGTACTTTTCAAATAATGAAGCAATATTTAACGAGTCAAAAATATTTCAAAAACCACGGACGGGTCTCGAAAATCCATTTTACACTGAGAAATAATCAAATTTAACCTATGAGGTAGGAAGGACCACTACTAACTCAGTTGAGGGAGAGAGATTCCGGAGACAGATTTAGTCCCGCTTTGTGATATAAGCTCATCAGCCCTTGCATACTCCAGCTGGAATAAAAGCACAGAGTTGCTTTTAAGTCATCAGTACCCTCGTATCATGTAACATAGCATCCTGTAACAACTAGCCGGAGGCGAGCAATATCCTGTAGAGCGCCGGGTAGAGCAAACGGTAGAGCAAACAGTGCGCGTCCGAGCGCATGGAAAAACACACGCTGTTTGGAGAGAGCCCCAGTAATGAAGGTAGTTTGTATACTGGGTAATTTTTGTTGGATATGAAAGAAATAGAGATGATGATGGTGAGATCAAAGATGGAATCGGTTAAGATAGTTGATAGAATCAGGCGTTACTTTGCGGAAATCCATATTCAAAACAATGAAGTAAAAATTTATGTACCTAGATTTAATCCGCCAAAATTTTTTGACAGAATTAAAGCTACATATTTTACTTATATATTTACTTTATTGTTTAGTATCGGTTAATTTAAAGATATGATCAAGAGGGTTGAAACTTTTTGTAGGAAGGTTTTGTGGTCGTATGTTGACAGCTCTCAATAATTCTATGTAGTTGTATCTAAGTAGGGTTTTATGATAAAAACGTATCTTTATCATCATTTAAAGTTGTGATGGTGATGAATCACAACCCTATCTGCCTGCTCATTGCTAAGCATGGGTCTCATCATGATATTTTGTTTAATAGTATTCTATAATGGGTTGGTTACTTTAGGTGGGTAGACTTTTTGATAAAAAAAGATTGTTGCTAAAACTTTGAGTACCTATTTTAATTTTGAAGACGAATTTGTAAACTATAAACTAAACTGTAAGCTACGAGTATAAACTGGAAACTATAAACTTTAATCTTTACATTTTAAAAACTTATTCCCATACGATAAGGGGATAATAGAAATATTGAAATAGTTACAGATACACATTCGCTACTCAAATGTTTTAACTAAGATAATTGCTCCATCCACCCTTTGAGTTCAAAGGGCTTACATTTTTCGAATATTTGTAAAGGACTGTATATACGAATACAATTAACGAAATTGATCCCGGACGGACCACGTATGAGAATCTTCAATTAAATTTCCCGGACTTCGTCAAACAAAGTGAAATGCGCGAATTTAATTCCATTCCGGATTTTCCCGGAACTCTTTTTAATTTCAAAATATGTACAAATTTCGGTTTGTAAATTTGTCATGTATTCCTGAAATTTTTTTGTTACGCCTGTGAACATGGCTCATAGGCCATGCAGTTTGTTAATACAATATAAAAAGGGAAACACAAACATAATAATATGAATAAATTGTAACCATAGAGTAACCGTAACCACACACACTAAACAAGCCCCGTATTCTGAAACTTAAATGATAATGAACTACATAAATAAAACTAACATAAAATACACAGAAACAGCAAAACCAATTTTTTTAATGATGAGTGTAGCGTCTTAAATACTTAACAGCTTGTAATAAAGTAAAAAAACGCATGCACATTCCAATCATGGCATCCTCTTACAACCCATTGTGCTCCTAGATAAAGTATCTGAATCCAAGCACATCGCAATAAAACGGCAAATAGCAAACAACATTACAAAGATACTTGGCCGCACAAGAATATTTCCTCCAGATTCTTGGCAGAAACGTGTCCATAAAAATGCTGAGTGGTATACTGCTGAGCAATTCAACCGGGCCTCTCGCATGTGTGCATAAAATTACACTAAATGGGCGCATTTGTCATGTGCTTGGAGAGTTTACGTCATGTTGCAGTTATGGCGTAGTGGAAATAGAAAAGCAAGGAATCTTCATTGAACGTGGTTATGTGTGCACGCACATTTTTTGGCGCAATGCTTGTGCCATTCATAATAATTTGTTGTCCTTGTGTGCTTGCTGCCGCGTTTGGTGTTTTCTATGAAGATTACTTTTTTCTGTCTCTACTGTGGTTAAGGTTCTTTGGGAGAAGAAAGTTTGCATACAATTTCAATAGAACGTATATCTACCCAATATATATCTGCATTCCTATCCAAATTATGGTCATTTTTTACCTATTCCGAACCAAACAAGTAAAGAAATGACGTATAAAATCGACAAGCTTCTTTTATTGGTTTGTTTTTTTTGTGTACCAGGTACATTTGTAGATTAAACAAAGTTATCACTGAATAGGTAATATCAATACAATACCTAATAAATCCATTTCAATTAAATTTCCTCTCAAAGGCCTTAAAATTTTCCCTTTGAGCATCCCCTTCGATGGACGCTGGGCACAAATATGGGGAATAATTACGCCCCTAATATAATAGCTATAATATAACATTTAGGGTGAAATCTTAGGGGAGCATGTAGATTGTAGGATGGAAAAATCGTGGGTAATTAATTTTCGTGTAATCCTAATGGAAGTCTTACGCTACTCTTTTGCAAATTAGAAAATATCAACAACAGTTTGCGGATTCTCTGTAGGCGCATTAAAATAATTATGTTATAATGTACAAGTAAATAAATACTTACCTATAGTAAGTGTGTACAAATCGATGTCTAACCCTCGCTTTTGTTAACTCAATAACAAATTCACAAGTAAAATAACTAGGAATGCCAGGATTTAGTAAGGAAACGCGAGTGATACACCTTGATTTTGTGGAACGAAATTTTAGAAACTTCTGTTTACCTCTGATCTTATCTTTTGTGGTAAGACGTTTAACATCCCTCTGTGGAGTTTCAAAGAGCCTGGAAAAAATATAATAGATTGTTTTGAAACTGCTTCTGATCGATTGATTGATCTCCAATGCGGTAATAGTGAGCTCTGACGTCATAGTATGAGGGTAATAAATTAGGACAGTCAAGTACACACGCTTTGCAAACCTTGGTTTATCTGATAAAGATATTCCTTATACATAGAGATATATTCTTACCTATAGATGTTGTCAAACGAAGGTCATTAAATGTGTTTTTATGTATCTCACGTGCTTTACCACATAATTTATTATACGTAAAGGGTTGTGTAATTGTGTCAGACAGACAGGAAGGGTTGGTCTAATCGCGTTGTAACTGACATATGAATTAAGACTGACATCTTTTATTGTAACGTTTTAAATTTCATATTTGTATAGAAATATTATATGAGATTTATAAATATGAGAGTTTATTTATTGTTCTTATTAGTAATTTATTAGGCGCCGAATGACCTGCACTTTGCACATTACTGTATTTTTAAGAGTAAGACAGGAAACCTTTCCCTTTATACGTTAAACGATGGCAGTGCAAAGGTGGTAATGGATTAGCCACCGTTATTCAAAAAGCTTCTTTTGCATGGTAGCCTCCGCTTGGTACTTCCATACCTCTACTTCCACTGATGACATAATTCAACCAGAAAAGCCATTAAGTATTTCTAAGGAGCAACTAACTCCCCGGCCCCGACCATGAATATTGAAACAAGATTAAATAAGCTACTAATCTCGGGGGGAGAGTAAACAAACAATTCGGGGTAAGGTATAAACTTTTCACGACGCCGACCGACGCACGGTTTTAAGGCAGATCTCATACAGCGCCGCTTGCCCGCTGCCGCGGTGTGGGGAGGCAGACAGATAGATTAGGTAGCGGCACGCCGCTCATCCGCGCGGCGCCGTAGCCTTCGCTTGGCACCGCACAGAACGCCACTAATATTAGGACCGCGAGTCCGCGCGTCCGCCCTTCCGCGCGGAATGTTTGGTGCGACTAGCGATTGATCGCGCACCGTGACGACGCGGACGTCCGCTGAGCGTAATGCCACAGACTAATAAACCTTATCGTACACTGTGTGAGATACGCCTTGCACTTGACGGTAGTTGTCCTGAACAAAATATTGTTCCTATTATACGCCTTCCGCCTCAGCTTTGCGCCATAATCCGCGCGAATCAAAAACCTCTCAAAAATTCATCCCAAGAAAATTAAGGTGCTATACATAATTTATCCTTCGTCAAACAGCTTAATAGCAAAACAAACTGAGTTGTAAGACGATGAGACTACGCCATACATAATTATTTTCCCATGAGATCCCCTTAAGGGGAAGGTCGGCAAATATGGTGCGCTTTACAAAAACGCTTCGTCCTTTTTTATAATTTAATAAGGCTGCTTTCCGATACTTTATTAAGTTTAAATGGATGAAATGGTTCGTTAAACGGCCCTTCAGGGAAACGGGAGTTTTCGTCGGAGCAATATATTGTGATGAACGCATTTTTGTTTGTGGAAAAAGGAAATTGAATACTCGAAATATACTCGTACCCTTTAGAATGAGATGGAAATTAATATACCTACTGGAGGCTTACCAAAACATTTATAAAATAATTACAGAAACCATAGCGTACTAAATCATAATGTTAAATAGCTAAGCCTTATTTTGTAATAGTAAAAATGTTAAAATACTATGAAGTATTATACTACTATTATATTAATACTACCCGAATTATGTTTTAGGAACTTTAATTAAATTAAAAAAAATGTTTTAGCGTTCGTTCAGAAGCTACACAGAGCTCACAGATACTCCTATATGCCTGTAAATTTCACTACTACTTGGCTTGAGAAGTCTTCGTAAAATATAGTATGTTATGTATAACATTCAATTTCAAAAAGAGGACCAACGAGCACGGTTGCCGCCACGGGTACGATTGTGCCATTACTTTTTTATCCGTTGCGAAAATCCATAAAAACGATAATCATAAAATCACTTTGGACAGTTCCCGCTACTCAGTACTCGCTAACACACCGCGCGTTAGTAAAATACCTATAAAATTTTTTAATCACAAAAAATACTGAGTATTTGTATATTTTCGTGAAAAATATTTCAATTACCGCTCCCTTTCAAAATCTATATTAAACGTCAAAAACGTATTCAATAAGCCAGTGGCCGTGTAACGCTTAAATTCAACCACCTTATGTTGGAATACCCTGCTCTTTTCGCTAGCTGAAAGTAGCGTGAAAAACGGGGAGCTACTGGCATTTGCAGGGCTCTATGTAAAGCGGTCGCGTCACCTGAAACAGTTATTATAATTTTGATTGCCTCGCGCTCGATAATTTTCTATTGAAAGTTCGACTGTCAGGGAATAGCGTCAGGAAATTAAATTCCTGGTTTTCGCGAATCAAAAGTTTTAACGGCTTTGATATTTTTCATTTTTTTGTGCTGTATATTAATGAGGTTTTTATTTGTTTCAGGTATGTTGAACGAAGGATCGGATACGTATAAAAATTCCTAGTAGGTTAGTCGTCTTTATTGTGCTGATGTTTCAACATGATGCTCTGAAAGCTGCTGTTTTGGTCTAAACATTGTGGCGATGGATTTAGCCAGCTAGACAGAGATGATAAAAACGGAGAGAGAGCTAAGTAAAAGTTTATTTCACACATGTGATTAGAGCAAATGTAACACCGCTAAACCAGAACACATGTCTTAACTTACTTTTAGATGGTTTAACGATAAATTGACACGTCTTACATCTTAATTTTAAATTAATTTCGAACACACCTTTGTTAACACTTCACACAGGATTCACACATATAATATATTCGACATTCATGCCTAGTTATGAGCAGTAAAATAATTTAATAGGGACCGAGGACGTCGCGCGATTTACCGCCCGGACCGCGCGAAGCCGTGATTAAACGCCGCCCCTGTTCCCCCCACTCTACCCTTCCGTCCGTTTAAGATGGCGCAGTGAAGAGAACATATCAAATTCTTACATACTTGATACTATATTCATTTATATCATATAAAATGACTATTTACCACAAAAGTTTAGACTAGATTTCAACATATGTTTCTAAAATTTCGTTTGACAAAATCGACGTCTGTCATTCGCATTTTCTTACTCAATCCTGGCACTCCTAATGATTTTACTTGTAAATTTGTTATTGAGTTAGAAAAAGCGAGTGTTAGTCGAGAATATATTTAGACTCATCTCTCTTGTTTCAATCTTTTGTGAGAAACCCGATAATGTAGCAAATGAACTGAACCACAACGATTAACCATTACAGATGAGGATCTGTAATGGTTAATGATGAGAATCAAAGACTTTTTGAGATGAAAGGCGTCACGCTCACTTAATTACAAAGGCTCAATTAAGCTACCTCATTCACCTCACTATAATCAGAAACTTTAATTAACCTTTCCAAAGAATGAGCTGTTTAGACATAACTCACTGAATCCTTTCTCAGCTACGCCATGACCCTTCGTGAAAGCGAATAGGCTGTAAGAAATTATCTCGGCCCCTCCTTGTAATACGGCCTACAACTAGAAGTGTTGTAATTAAAGTTCCTTCTACTCTACGCTGCAACTTCAACATCTAGAACCTTCATTTACATAAACCTTTGTTATCCCAAAATTGAAGTTGCCTTATTCTTTTGTTTCAATTTATGACCAGCGGAGTTTGGGTCGTCTTTGTCCGTTTTTTATTCCTCTTTTACTGTCTTTCTTTTGGACAGAAGTCAAGGGATATATTTGAAGATTGTTTTTTTACGATCGCATATTTTTCTACTGAGTGATCAAGTCGTTTTACTAAAGATTAGTCAGTTGCAGTGCACCCTCATTGCGATGTCCAACTCAGCTATGCGCAGCATTCATGTATATTGACTCCTAAATTAAATTGTATCTAATAATCTGTGTTATTTTCCTTTGTTCGTGGGATAATTACATTTTGAAATGATTTCCCTATATATACCTACCTCTCGAATACAAGTTTTAAGTGAAAGGCCCATCAAAATATGTAATTCAAAAATCGACGACCCGCAAGACGATTACGCCTTTAGAATTAGAACCCCTTTCCATAATTAAGCTGCCGGGAAATAGTCAAAACCGATTAATATTTACCATTATTCCAGTAAGAACATCCATTTCTACCCCTTTTTGGGGCCATTAAATCTTTGAGCCCCTCCTACCGAATGTCACCCTCTAAGATGGAGACCCAAAAAATTAAAAATAATATCACTCGTGACTGTGACCACTCTTAAACCCTTTTCTAAGGCTTGTCTAGTTAATCAGTTGAGATATTTAATTACTGGAAACTCAATTTGGTGGATGTCTGTGCATTCAACCCCTTAGTAAGGGTGGCTATGCGATGGAGAAAAATTGGTGCGATTAAGTATGTAAGAACGCAAACGAGGAATTTTGAGTGGCATTGAATTAGATAAGATTTTAAATAGGGTTGGGGATGTTTCATATTGTTTCGCTATTTACGTAGTTTGCATAAAGTAATTTGTAATTTTTTTTATTAAATCTAGAATTTATTTATCGGCGAATTGCATGTACAATGTACATACACGTTTCTCCTATCCATTTAATATAAAGATACTAAAAAGAGCTGTTATAATATAAATATTATGATTATTTTTAACATAAACACATCTGTCTTCGACATTCGCTTTCCTTACTGCGCAGTTCTTTTGACGCCAACCCTTTGACTTGATTAAAGCAGGGGACTGAGATAAAAAGGAAAGAAATGCCTTTTAATTTACCAAATTCCTATTTATAAAAAGCACGATTACCTCCGTTTAAATCATTTAAATCAAATCTCCTCCATAATTTCGATTAGGGTGAAAAAATAATTTTTACATTCCTTTTTATATGACATTTGCAGACTTGAATTTTCAATACTGATTGGTTTTAAAATTGAAATATGGAAAATCACTTTCAGATTTTTTTAAATTAAATACGTGATTAAAATAATTTAATCAAATCTCGTGTAAACGACAGCTAGAACTAAAATTATATACACTGGCGACCATAGACTAACCTAGTTACAGAGCACCCACTAACTCTCACGAGCTGTCTGAGCGGCGTAAACGAATTACCCAGAACATTATAAAGTTTCGTTTCTAACAAGGCGAGACTCGTCCTGTCTCTTGATGTATTACGTTAATTAGGTTCCCTCTGACGCAATTTTTCTGCAAGCGAGATGGCTTAAATGGGATGTCGTGGCTGTGTTTGGTCTTTGGCTTTTTTGTTGCTTCGCTTGGTAGAGGCTTGCTAGAGTAATTATTTCTTGTCTATTTGTTGGCGCATATCACAACTTTTACTGATATCAGTAACAGCATTATTATATTATTTTGATATGGTTCAATGCTTACATTAATTTTTATAGAGGTAGAGAGGAGAGTGAGATATTTGTAGAGAGGAACGCCTTGTTCTATTCCTTTCACACAATTGTGGACAAAATGCAGGGAAAGCCCAGTCTCTGTAGTAGAAGACTTATTTTGGAAGACTTCATCTATGGTGGTCAGTACTTTATGAAACACTCAACCGCCAAGCTGATTGTAACATTACTGTGTTCTGTTCTGAGTAGAGGATATTATTATAAGTCTTATTAATTCACTTTTATCTGCCGCTGTGTCCGCACACCGCAGTATTTCATGCTCGGTTGAAAGGAATTAATTTTATCTGGTGTTTTCCAGGAATTTAGCCGAAAAGTTTTGGAGTTAAGGTCGTTTTTAGCTTAATTCATCTTTAGGAGATTTCGACATTTTAGTGCTCTGAAATTGGGGTTGTGTTCAGATTCATGAAACTAAGTTCTACTAAGTTCTAATAAAACCATGTGTACAGTTGAATGAAGAATATTCTCCACATTTTAAGTCGGTAAAAATGAATATCTGTAGTATAGGTAAAAAGGATGAAAATAATTGACATACTAAACTTGATAGTCGTACATACACACGTCATGCATATTCTGCTTATTATTATAACATATTTTTTGTTTATAAATATTTTTACCCAATCTGTAACACGAAAAATTTCAATAATACAATAAACCAATAAAATAATTATTATAACGTCAGTGAAAATTCTTGTTAGATTCCAACTGCTGTAGTGTGTTACAAATGTTTTTGTTACGGTCTCGTAACTTTTACACAACTTGCATGAAGCCATTTCAAACAACACTTCTCTACCATTCCAGCTACAGGCGTCTATTCTGAAACATTTCCTTGATTATGACACAATTGCATCAAAGAAAAGATCGTAAAAGAACAAAGGCGATCTTTGCGCGCATAACTCGTAAATAATATGTGGAGTTAGCGTGCCTATCGGCTCTTACTGCCTCTAATTTTGTTTGCTTCGATACAAGTTTGGTGTGATATACATTTTGACGCAGTAACTCGGATTAGGACAGACGCGAGTTTAGATAAGGAATTGATGACAGATATGAGTTGGAAAGAAAAATAGTGTTTCCACCTGAAGCAAACGTATTTAATTATTTTTTTCATATGAAAATCTGCATTTATAGTTTTATTGTTCAATTTTTAGGCTACAATCGGAAAGAATTGAAAAATAAACAACAATTTGAAAAGCAATCGATAGCGTTAATTATAAGAAACAAGTCAATCGAATAAGCGATGTTCTTACATTAAATGCAAACCATGAAGATTCCGCCAGCATTTCTATTAGACCCGTACGCTGTTTCGGTCTGTAGACCTTCTCTCGCTTACGTCAGAATAAGTTACTGCGCTCAGTAAATCGACTCCAGTATATAATGGTAATATCCGAAGTTGTATTTATGGTTTAATCACAGGTTGCTTTGAAGTTTGACGAATGTTCGGTATTTATTGGACGACGCACGGCAACCTGCGTAACTTGGCTCGGCTCGTAAAGACACGCACTACGGCTTCTCGCTTCGACTTTGATAGCTGTAAATGTATAGCTGGGGTATGTAGGGCACAATTAAGGCACAAATAGACCAGAACAGGCAAGCGGCTGTGATGGCAGTGCAAATGAATCCATAGAAATTCTTAAACTTTTAAGAACATATTAACCAAAAACGGGTCTAATTAGGGTATGGCAAAATTATGATATTAGTCTGTGCGCGAATTAGATCCGTTGTTAGATAGTTAATTAATTTCATATCTAAATGTCCGTTAAGTTTCGATTGCAAGGACCTCTCAAGAGAGGACTACCTAGTTAACTAGTTAATCTACGAAGTGTTGCCATTGTGGGTTGTGACACATCTTTAAATTTAGCGGTTCAATTATTTTTTGAACTGTTGCAATATATGGGTGTAAAGAGGACCGAAAACTTCATTTCACCACCAATATTTCAATCATTTTCAACGTAAATAACAAACGTGTGACCTAGCAACATTCACTACGTTCATATTTCTACGTCACCCCTCTACATTAATAACCTTGCCAGCCAAAATCGCGTATAGCATCCCTTCAATAAGTATCCCATATACGGGATAAATTGCATTTATATAAATATTTACTATAAAAGTGGATGCGTCGCTCGCCGCGTTCTTTTTTACGATCATCACGCGTTGATCGTCTAAAACGGACCAAGAATAGTTATTCCGTGACGCTCTACGAAAATAAGGAATGGAAGTAACGTAAAACGGAACGCATAACAACATCAAACGTAACTCACGGGATTGACTCATAAAGCTTTTACGGAAACGCTGCGGTGCGGTTGTAGTGCAAGCGATAGAAACATGATATTAGTACGTTATTTTTAGAAGCTCCTTTTAGTTTATCTTTTTATTGGTGTGTTAACGTTAATTTCTTCATGTAAGACAGTTTCTGTTGCGGGAAAATTTCGCATAAAGCGTTGGAAAAATTCGCATAATGCGTTTTCGTTTTTGGTTTTGTTAACGTTAAGTTAACGGAACTCTTTAGAAGCTGTAGATTGATGATGTTTGAGCTTTATGAATCTGCAATTGATCTTGCAAACTAATCTGCGTAATACCTCATTATTAACGATTTTGGATAAACATATCATGTTAATTATACTCATCACCGATTTTTTAAAAATTGCGTATATTGTATATTTGTTGCATTGGTTTTCTATTTCTGCCATATAATAAATACATCTTTCCGCTAGAAATCAGGGCAGACCTTAGAAAGGCGCACGGAAACGGTAAGAATTTATGCTGATATAAAGCATAAAAAGAAAATGCGGGATGATCACTCGCCGCAATCCACACCCACCCTGGGATTCGTGTATTAGATGCACAGCTTTCTTTACACGTGAACGTTACATACATTATTAAAAAAATCAGCTGTGAACTGTAAACAGCGGTAAACTGATTTATAATTTAAAAAAATACGTTTGACTTCGCACAATTTTGGCATTTGGCCAGTGTTAAGAACTAAGTCATAATAATTGAAGGGTTTCTTTAAACGACAAATCGCAATGTCGAACACTCGTATATTTTAGGAAATTTAGAAAATCAAATCGACATCACTGTTTCTGTCTCCCGTTAAAACTGTTGATTAGATAACCTTAGTTTGATTGCTATAACCAGCAACATCCTAATTGTCATCTCAACCCGGGATCGGCTAGAGGACGAAATATCTCGCGACACGAGGCACTATAGTCACTAGAATCATCGCGCTAGAGTAAAAAAGTCAAGTGTACGCGTATCCAGGAACCTTTAGGGTTGTCATGTTATACAACAAATTATACAAGGTAGGGCTACAATACACAGTTATTGTAAATCTGTTTTCGCTAATATCTTCCCACAATTTTTCACGCATACCTACCCTGTTCCCAATAGATCAATCTATCCAGTGTCGATCACCTGTAGACGTTCCATCATTAAATACCTCTCCCTCCGTGCTCGTCACCGCAGTGATATATCACTGCTTTCAATATTGTGGCAAAGTGGAGAGCGGTGAAGAAATGCAAAACATTCAGATGTGGTATCCGGAAAAAAAATATGAAGTAAATGCATGGAAATTGTTCCAATAAAAACTCTTGCATTGGAATTATACAAAAACTAGTTGCAGTCCTCGATTTAATTGAACTCTATTGTTGTCCATGTAAGAATTGACCTATCAATTCAGCCTCTAGCTGGGGTTAGATTCTGGAAAAAATCCCGAGACATTTGCCTCTAAGTGAATACGTGGCTTAATAATCATAAGTATTTTTACTACTCCCACGTTATTACTAATATAGTGATATATCCGGGCCTCTTCTTGTATATTGGAGGAAATAGGAGCAAGACCATAAAACAAATACCCAGGACTCATAAAAATCTGTGGTTCATACAAAAACTCGCCTTCGCGGGAATCGAGTCAAGTTTATTTGTGACTTCTCCACATTTTTCGTACGTCCTGGACCAGCAGGTACATCCAAGGTACACGTTCTGGAATGTTCAAAATTGTATAAACCCCCCGCCCGTCACGAGAAACGTTTATATTCCTCGCAATATATTATTCTGACGAGGAACTTCTTAAATGACGGGAAACTCGCTTCGTATGTTTCTGTATTAGACATTTGTGAGAGAAATGAATGTTTAAAATGCTATGCTCGCTTTTATGAGCATTGCTGATTATTAGATTCGGTTTAAGTGAAAGTAGAGACAAGGTAGCTAAAATAGAAAAAGTTATTCGTGGTTTTTATCCTAGATGATATTAGTTATGCAGTCACCTAACATGCACATAAAAACCAATGCACAATTTGGTGATGAGATAAGTGAAATACGAAGCGTGGAGTTGCAGTTAGGGGTTATATTCCCGCGCCGGTTGCCGCTCTGAGTCTGAGTACACGTAGGACTATAATCCTAAATCTAGATAGGAATCTCAGTTTCTTTGTCATCTCAAATACTTAAATACTCTGTTATCACCCTTGTCTATCTCATAATCTCGACACGGCCGGCGACCACTTCTAAAATACCACAGAAAATACCTTGAAACATCACTATCTACCGCGAAACTCTGTCGTCACTCGTTTAACCGTTTGATGACGTCATAAAAAACTCATCAACTGTGCGGCCTACATAAATCAGTTTACACCATCACCTGACACAAATTTCAACCTTGTTTCAATCGAGCTAAAGAGTATTTCGTACTGTTAAGTTGAAGAGTTAAAAAATAAGCTGTTGGAAAAAGCGGCTATAAAATGCTTAGCATGTGAATCACAACGTACGTGGGACATTAATTCCACGTCTACGTATGCAGAATTAAAAGCAATCTGACGATTAAATGTATTTTATCTCAAATGTTTCAGCAGAAAGCTTGTTTGGGATATAAATAAGAGACCAAAGTTATGATTATGGCTACAGACTACAGTCATAAAAGTTTTATGTCCAAACAACACTTAGGCATGGGGACAACGGCGAATTATTCGTTGACCATTGACGAGTATAATACGAAAATACGTATAGATAGAGTTAGCAAAGCGTCGATGGAAAGCGAAATTCTTTGCCAATTATTTCAGTTGATATGCCCGGCAAATATGAAATAAGAAACTCGTGTCTACACATTTGCTACGCCTCCGTAGCACTGATGCTACGAAATCCGTAGCGCTCTACGACACAAGCTACGATTGATATAATGGTCTACGCGTATTAAGGTTCCTTGCCATGACTGACTATGCATGCACTAAAATGAATAATAATGAAGCCATTGCTGTTGTGACGCTTACCATCTGGTGAACGACCAGCACGTTTTGTGACTCTTTAGTATTTTAAAAATACGCGAGATCACTCTTGAAATCTTAACGTTTTTTGTCACTCCTAGTCGCAATAATAATATTCTTAAAAAAACACTTCAAAGTATTTTTCGACTACAAAAAACGAAACATCAAACTGTATCTTTATTATTTTGGAGACATAAAAAGAGACAAAGATGTTTTCGAGATTTTATTTAGGTTTGAAGAAGAGAATGATGACCCTGCAAGGTTTTATATATATTTTATAGTCGAGCACCTCGCGACTTTTCTATTGTGTCAAGGCGGTATAAAGCGTATTGTCGACGTTTTGTTATGAAATCCGAACTGAATTCTGGAGATATACTGTTTTGACGTGAAAGTGACTGTAACGAACGAAACAGCATGGACTTATACTTTTTTTTTTTGTTTTTTTGTAAAGGCTTTGCACGGTTTGTGCATATAGCCAGCGTCAAGTATTTTATTATAATAAGTATTTTGAAAAACGTCTCACTATCGTATTCCCGCCAAAACTCCGACTTATACTTGTTTACGAAACGAATAGTTATCGGTTAATAGCAGTCCTAAAGGCATCTGCGGGCTTACCACAAAATATTTAAACCACAGTTGAGCAGTCGATTTTGTCTAACGAGATTTTAGAAACATCTGTTTAACTCTGGTCTAATCATCTGTGCTAAGACGGCTAGAGTCCGTTGGATGACCAGACCAACTTCAACACCAAACTAATAAGTTACTTACGTACTACAAGACACAATATTTTTTCCAAAATTTCTTAACACACATCAGGAACAAAATTAATAACATATATTAAGACTTGCTTACAATCATGAAGAGATACAATATTTCAGCAGGATCATCCAATAACCCCTGACAACGCTGACTCGTCACTGCTAAAACCTCTTTTGTACTCAAATGAAGTCAAAACCCTCTTATAGATCACCATTACTTTAAAAGTATCTCATAACATAACCATCAGCAAGACGTTCCATTCAGCCATAAGTCAGCGTACCCTTCCATTGAATGTTAACAATTGGAATAACTCCGCACAAAACTCGCAATGATTTCCATATGAAAACGCGGAGCGTCTAATCTGCAGGCGCCATTGTGGCCCCGACGTCACTTCCGGTTGCCGAGATGACTGCTTCCGGCGTCGCCGCGACTTCCGGCCAAGTTTTCCTGTGTCGCTAGCTCGGTGTATAAAATTGTAGCCTTGATAATATCAGGCGTCAGCATATTCTTAGGAAATGCTGGTAAGACGATGTACCTATACAATAAATTAGCCGAAGTACGAAATAAACTGAACATAATTTTAAGAATGCTCTTGAGTTCTCGCCATGTGTGTGTGTGTAGCATTCAAACAAAAATATGTTCTAAATAAAGCAGGTGTCATAAACAATCGCGCGATTAACCTTCTCGCTTGAACAATGACATCGAAGCTCAAATGTCAAAAATCTCTTGGGTATCAACATATTTTTCATTCCCATAGATTTTTTATTATTTTTTACTTTATCTAATAACTTAGACGTAGACTTAAACTTTGACGCAATTTACTTTAAAGTGACTCGATTACGAGAGCTATACAAAAAGACGTACGACGTAATCACTTTAAGAGCGGCATCACAAAGTACCTACAAGAGATTACGGAAAACTGGATTAAAACTGTGAACACACGGAGCGCTATGCGAGGTTGCGGTAATGTTTCATTAAGGGCGCGACACACGGCCGTTCTGACTTGCACGCCGAACGTTTCTTTTCGAGTCTCTCTTCGATTCGTCGCGTGTGCAATCTTCTTAAAAGAGGTGGCGATCGTGCGATATCGAATTCTTGGGCCTGCACTAACGACCTATAAGAAGTCTATTAAGACTTATAATATTTAGTATAAGAATTAGCACTACCAAAAAGTATGACAAAAATCTACGATCTATGGGTTAAGAATTGTGTATACACGCAAGAAGTTCTCAAAAATCATACACAATTTGGCTTGTACAAAACAAAACGTTGGCGAGTTTGTCCTCGTGTCTGTAAACTTTTCAAAGCATTCATACAATCTGTTTCTTAAAACGCTCATGTGACGAATGCAGGGGAATTCCTTGAGTAATTCGCATTTACTTTAGCGTTGCCGTTACGTCTGCGCTCATTACCGCCGGAAATGCTCGAGAACTTTCTGAAGAACAAGATGGCGGACGTTAATTCGCGCCAAAATGACAGGCGGTGCCTTTGTAGATGTGAATTTTAAGAAAAAGAAAAGTGAACAATTATGTGTGTTCCAAAAGTCGTATCAATAAATGTGCTGAGAGATTAATTATTGTGAATTCCAAACCCACGCGTAATATCTAGAAAAGCTAAACCATTTTTTTTTTTTTTGGCTCCATCTAAATCCTAACTAATAATAGACAACTCTCAAACTTTCATATTTTCTTCAGATTTCGCTCAGGTTTTTACTACAATGGAAACTCCATTGTAGTAAAAGTGAGCTATTTTCAAACAACCTCAATTTAAAAGGCAACTTATAATAAGAACTGATCACAGGTGCTACGAAACCGATCATCCATACATCGACCATTTTCAAAAGACCTCCCTAAGCCATTATACAGTTCAAAATTGAATAGAAGTCACTGTAGCTTGGTGTCTAAGGTAACTGGTTTATGTAAGGAGATCAATTAAAGTGGTTCTTACAATGGATCGCGCCTACTTTTATGAACAGATTGCTTCTTTGAAAAGGCTTTTATGATCTAGACTCTATCTATAGGTTCTATAGGGGGGAGTTTAATTTCATCGTTAGGAACTGGAAAGTGTTCTCGCGAGAGAGATGATGGATGGGTCTAGAACGAAAATTAGGACCGGGATTAATAATCGCACCAATCTTAGTCAAAGCTCGAAATTAACGTCGTTCAAAACACCACTTCAACCACTCCCTAATTGGATTTAGTAAAGCGTTTGTACAACCAACAATGTCGGCGTAGCATTTAGCTAACTACCTAGCCTAAAACTAAGATTCCTTGGTTCATGTCTTATCTGAATATTCCCTTAGGTTACCAATGTGTTAATAGTTAATTTAAACAGTTATACCAGACGTACATCTACCGCCACTAAGATGAATTGATCTTCAGACGTAGACCATAATATTATAAATCACAACTCGGCCTAACTCTCTGTGAACATTGGGATCATTTTTTGGCCATAGTAAAAACTTAAAGAAGCATTGCAGTAGTGAACTCGAAATTTAAGATACATATTCATGGGCGTGCACACAATCCATGTTACATGACTGCAAAACGATATTCATCTGATCTTTATGACGAAATAGCGGCATTATAAATCGTGTTTTAATTTAAATTAATATTCAAAGTCGGCCTACAATGTGCCATCTTGAAATAAGATAATCATGTTATTACACAGCTTGAAGCTGCAGCGGCAGCTAACGATATTAAGCTATAATCTGTTCTGTTGAGAACGCGTTCCCAAATTGAATGAACCCTATAAATCACGGGGACCTCTCAACCGGTCACATAATTCAATCGCCCGCTTATGGAAATCGCTACCTTGAGTGGATTGCCGTGTTGCTGGCACTAGCTGCTATGTAGTTAGGTGCTATATAAGTACATTATAGCTGCTTGCTAGAACTATAACTTTGTAGTAAAGAATGTCAAGAGCCAAGCATAGTAATGAGGACAACAGGGTTTTCAACTTGCGATGAACATATGTTGCTCTCAGAATGACGAGTGAAGTATGACAAAATTCCATAAAAATAAAAGACTATGTTTGTAAGCTCGATGAATATTGAATCAAACTGTCGTGGAGGTCGGCGTAAATGATGTTGGAATGTTTTCATCGCGGACAATTAACTGTGGATTTCTGGGAACAACCCCGCGAGAGAAAATATTGACTATGTGATATGAATTTTGGGGCATAAGCGGTAGTGAAACATGCTTATAATTACCACAACATACATAACCCAATGCTAATATTAAATCTCATAAACCACCGAAATCCTGAAACCACCTGCGCCCTCGCCATCTGTTGCCCAATATCCAGGGCCAGTCGATAGCCCCGATTAGCCCCTAACAGCCCCTTATATCCCGCGTTATGGGCTAATGGACACAAATAGCCGGCTATGAATTTGGCCGTAATTTATCGCGGTACGCCGTGACGGTTTACACGCGTCGTCCATTTCTATCTGGTGTCCGTTGGATGACCACCCGTCTAATGGGTAGATGACATTGTCCGTATATTGAATCTTGAAATGGATAATTTGGCGAAGTTTATAAAACCCTAGATCCAGTTCCGGGACCGAAATGCAATCAGAGAGAAGACGCGGACAGAAGTCATCACCAGGAGATAATAAATAAATAATAATAATAATTCAGCCTGTAACTGTCCCACTGCTGGGCAAAGGCCTCCCCTCACTATCGTGAGGAGGGTTCATCAGGAGATAATGAGAAAATAAATTCAATAATCGATACGTATAAGTAAATGTGTTTTACGGCGATTATGATCGATATTTTTCCGCTTTACACTAACCATACCTTAACCATAAAAGTAGTTATCGGTTATATCGCATCCCCTTTCACCGAGTCAGCAAGGAAAGAGCAAAGAACAAAGTAAGGTCTGGTGTGACGTATAGCGGATTCATATTATTGGATGGTTAAATCTGTTGTGAAGTTACTTAGCAGTAGGTAAAATAGTGCTGAAATGTTGTGTGTTGACGCAAATTTATGTTTTTTTCCTGTCAGTCCTTCTTTCTTTCACTATATATAAACTTGTGTGTTGTCTGTAATTATTTATAATTCACGAATTCTTATTTTGGTTTTAAAATCAAGTAGCGTGTTTCAGTTGTTTAAATAAATATAATATTATAAAGCGAAATATTTATGATTTGTGATCATGCGGCGCCTCATCATCGAAAATACTCTATTTAGTACTCGACTCCACTCACGAATGTATTCACTTTAGAAGAAATAAATTAATAAATCGCTTTGTGTCTAACCACTCTCCGTCCACCTTACAAGGGCCTTGCCACACGGCGACAACGCGAAAGCTCTAAAGCGCACTCCACACGAGCAAATGGGCTTTACGGCACTCATCGCGCTATTGTGTCGACCATTGTTCTCGAAAATACCAACGGATTTTTAATAGCGAAGCTGGTAACACTGTAGCTTTTGAACTTCGAGCAGGTAACCCACAAACGGTTGGGAGCGTAGCATTATGGGTGTAAAAAAGACTGGGTTGCTATTTAAAAAATTATGATGGGTGAAGAATGTTCGAAGTAGTAAAGTATTTCAGACACCAGCAGTCAGCACTTTTCGTAACTGAACATAAATGGAAATTTGGTGGAAAACTAAAAATTAGACCTATTAACTAATTGTTTTTTCTCTCGAAAAAAATTTATAACTTTTTTGCTTTAGTTATGGCTTCGCACGATTTGTGCATTTAACCAGTATCAAGTCTTATATAATATTTAAATATTTCTTTCTTTCAGAATAAAAAATCTAAATTATGTACAGTTATGATTATTTTCCTTTCATGTATGGTCAGTATTCAATACTAGCCGTCAACTTTTTTTGTTAATGCTATAAACACAATGGACGTGTCAGTAAATCATCCACCATTGTACAGCCATGATCCATTACTTTACCAAATCGTGCCGTCAACTCTGACTTACAAAGTATTATTACGTGTACTTACGTGTTATTCGACGATATAAACATTTTACTAAGCCCACATACAAGTTCCAAATTAGCGTAATTTTAGTGTTATTTGTGTTCGCTGAAACTAAATGAGGTAATAAATAAAGCTTACTGAGAAAACCTTGATACAGCCTACGTGAGGTATTAGGCTTAAGAAGGTTATACTCGTATAGGCGTTATAAGTAAGGATTTTAATCACACAGCCTTTTCTCGCGTCCATAGATTTAAAATAACGAGAACTGGGTTGGAGCACGACATCCAAATGGGAAAAGACGAATAATTATAACAGCCTTAGATTATATTTTACTACACGACTTATTTCGAGGTACCACGCTTACCTTATAATTGTTCAAGTAATGTGTTTTAAGTGCCTACCTATAAGTAATAAACACTGTAAACTGTATATTTTAATGCAAAATATTTTCAAGGCATGCTTTGCTATTTATTATGCTAACAAATACAAAACGAATTATAAAGTTATCTCTCCAACACATTTTGACATAATAAATTAAAGTATGTTTTTTATTTGTCTCTAACAGCAGTAAGCGCCGATTTTATTTTTCGGAAACTTAAATTTCTTACTTGTTTTTATTTTGCTTCACATTTTTTATATTATTAAGAAATATTTACTCGCTAGTCCCTTCGGTTCGTGCAGAAAAACTCTGAGTCAGTTCTTTACCCTTGCACGCTGTAAGGTCAGCCATAATCCCTTCCTGCGACCTCTCGTTATCGCTAGTTCGACTCTACTGCCCTAATTGGGCTCTGGTGACGGCTCTACCTTTCGTAGAGTACCATAAAATACCTACATAAGCATTATTAGTAGGAAAATGTAGAGATTGCGTAAGTTTCTAGAGAGGTTAGGGCATTTAGGACAAGCCTTTGCCATTAGAGTCAGAAATATGAGCCTATTTAGTTAAGTGGACAGACGTGTCCTAATGGTAGTTTGAGGTTTAAGGTCAAGCAGGTTCGGTTACTAGTTTTGGAGTTACTCTTTCTCTATAGTTAGTTTCTCAGTCTCTATGTTGTGTAGACAGAGTCAACACAACACAGAGTGCAGATAGGGTCAGTGACAAAAGACGGAGTGTGTGGGGTCAGCGACAACAGTCACGCGTATCGTCACATCGAGGGTCGCACATGCTATATCCAGCAGTGAGTTGAATAAGGGTGACAATGATGACCATCAGATTGGCATCATGCTTATTTGTCACCTAGTTCATAAAGAATAAAGTTCATCTCAAGTCATAAATTACGAAGCATCGACACGGAAGGAAGCTGCGTATAACATAGCTTCACGATTTTCCGAGGTGGTAACTCTTTGTCATATCATCGGGAGGATCTTAGGGAGCGTGACGTGTACGATGTAGGTAGATGGTAGATGGTGAAATAACGGGCGCAGGTGGCGCGACCCAATTTCACTTTATTAAAAAGTGAATTTTGAGGTAAACCTCGAGCGTTACTCGGTTTAGTTTGGTGGTGAGATGCTTTTATGAATATAAAGCGACATTTTGCATGGGCACGTGGTGTTATTTGAATGGTTGTTTTTTGATGTTTGTGGCAAATAAATGAATTCTTTTGGTACTAGGAATGTAGCAAAGATAGTTTTTAAGAATACAAAGAAATGTCGGTGCTTCACAACTTTAAAAATGATGCTGAAAAATGTCTAATTTTACGACAATTTTATTTTGTTAGGTAGGTACCTTATACTTACGTACAAACATGTAATTTTTGGTTATTTCCGGTTATAACGTACCTTGCTATCATCAATGCAAACTTGATAAAAAAAAACGAGTAGGTACTTATCATTGAAAACTTTTTATTTTCTAACTCGCAGCCCATAATGAATTTTCTACGATGGCAACACTTTTTCCTGCACAAGCCGCAGCTGTAGGCTCCTTTATTAAAAATGCACGCGCTCAACTTTCGGCCTATTTCACGAACGACTCTCGTAAACATTACTATACTACCTTTGATGTTGTAAACGAGTGGTGAGGTGGTAAAATGGTGGTAAATCGCCTGGTGGTATAGCCAGGTGTTTATGGCCGGTTTAGGACGTACAATTTGATGGTTCACTGTGAATTAATTTCGGAATAGGAATGGATAATGGCATTAAATCAAAGAATGCGGACTAAGAGCTACCTATTATAGAAGTCGGACTATCGTTTGAAAAACATACATCTGTTTGTACTGTTTTCACTTATGGCACTGCAATGTGCTAGAATGTACGAGTATATGCATGTGCATATACATACTCCTTCTTTCGCTAAGAAGGTTGTCATTAGTTATAAGCATAGGATTTTGTATTTTATGGTATACCGTACCTATTAAACTCAACGATAAATCTATCATGTGAGTGATATTTTTTTTAATTCATAGCTTTCGGAAAATTCATATTTTGTTTTTTATTATTAATTTTGATGCGGCAAACAGACAGCATCACTTCATCGCAACAATAGCCCACCCCCACGTTGCTACCGGATACGGTGCTGGCAATGATTTAAAAATCGCGCAAACATCCGGCGTTTTTGGTATCCGTAACGCGTATACAATGACCATCGCTTTGAAATTAAACCCAACTGTGTGGAAAAGGGGATATTAATTTGAAATCTTTTCAAAACAGATGCACAATATTAATGATTGAAAAATACCAAAAAAACAATAGTCCTCGCTGTCAAGAGGAAAATCTGTATATATATATTAATCCTAGCATGTGATTAAATACAATAAATAAAAGTAAGTAAAATATCATTTCATGTATCATAGTAAGTATACATTATATTCAAGGCATAAAAATGTGTAATTATGAATTTTATTACATTAATCGAGCAATAAAATTAACGTCCTTTATTACAACCAATGTGAATAATAGAGATATGATAATATCAAAAGCATATTAACACTAGTCCACATTTGATAGAAACACATTTTCATACTAATTAAGGCTTTTAAACCTCCATTGTAGCTTTTATTAAGGGCAATAAATCTCACAGTCCTTGATTACAACCAATAGCGATATATCAAAAGCATAAGCGCTAATAGCACTTATAGATTTGAGGTGTGTCTATGAATCAAAAATAGAACTACACCCACCCAAAAACGCACGGTCGATATTGTGCCGTGACTGCGAGCTATAAAAACACTGGCTGTATAAAAACCTTCGTCGAAAAAAAAACA
The DNA here is from genome assembly GCA_905147375.1 of Hylaea fasciaria. NCBI lineage: Eukaryota > Metazoa > Arthropoda > Insecta > Lepidoptera > Geometridae > Hylaea > Hylaea fasciaria. The sequence goes on from LR990194.1 coordinate 2,174,697, forward strand.
AAACATTAAATTACTGAGTAATAAGACCCCGACGGCTGAAGTTCGGGTGATCGACCCCCGGCTTCCTAGATATATTCCACGTGGGAAATTCCGCCAAAAAAGGCTCAGGTTGGTATATTAATTTTGGGTAAATTTAATTTTTTAGGGAATCTGTTTAACCCAGTTTGCATCAATTTATTGCTTCTTGGACGTTATAAATTAAGGTTGCACAAATAAAAGCTTGTAAAAAAACGCCCACAGAATCCTTTAATTATTAATATTATTGTATTGTTATCAAAAGTGACAAACTAAACCAACCATGTTAAAATAGGAAAAAATAAATAATGATGTAAAGTAGAGGGCGCGATCAAATTAAAAATAAAATACATACATTCCAAATTCGAATTTATTGCCATTCCGTCGAATATCGAGAGTGAAACACGGACTTCAAATTTTGAAATTCTAATCAAGAATGCCCATCTACGCCGTTCAAAAAGAAAATGGCCGCCTGTCTTCCGACAACTCGTTCTATTCCGTTATTGAAAAAGTTCCATTTACTCAGTTGCTATCTCTCCAAGAATTCATTTTATGTAGCCATTCTGTCGCTGCACAATAAAAGGATTTGCTTGGAAACGGTTTATTAATGGATCCCGATCGAATTAATTATCGTAATCCGCGCCTGTGATGGGATTTTTAAATAATGGGCGCCATAGAAAAATGTCCTTAGCTTGAAGCCATTTTCGCTAACCTTGCGTTTAAATTTAATATTTACTTAACGTAAATATCACGTAGTGATGAGTTTATAATTTATATTTTTGAAGATTTTAATTATTTACTGATGAAATTATTTTTGTCATTATGATGGTTAAATGACTAATCCGGGTAATATGTAGGTATTTATTGAAATGAATTATAAAATTCTTACCTCTCTCAATTAGTCGTTTATTTGTTTTATTCATAGTCCATTATGGCCGTTCGTTTGGTTACTTTTTGTTGTGTTTAAACCACTACTTCGTGAAACAGTAATCTTTACCTACTCAAAATATGTTTGCTAATATTTAGAGAAGGTATTAAGTTCCGACGGTTTTTGTTTTCAGCCTTTTACCTGTTAATCCTGCTTTGACGGTCCGTAATACGAGTCTGGTAGATTGTGTATTAAAATTGCAGCTCCTTGATTAATTTGAGGATTAATGCAAGCCTTCTGAGATGTAAAAAGAGGATAATTTCTTAGACCTGTATTTATTTATTTAACCATTTGGAAGAACAACAGCTTTCTAAACATACATATACATGACATTGGTTTGGTAGTGACATATTATATTGTTTCAACATTTTTGGTAGGTATTATTATATATTTTATAGCACCGTGCGACCTAAACCCGCACTTAGGTCACGCTTTGCGCTGTTCAAAGTAGCACATTTTTAAACGGCCTGATGTTGACTAACTTCACACCGTTTAAGAATATACCCATCGTTGCGAGAGTAATACTGAACCAAAGCTAATCAGTCATACATTTTTACACCACTCACAACTCATAGTAAGCAAGAGAAGATACGTATAACCTGTAACGTGTGGGACCGAAACGCCAAGTCTCTGGCGCCATATTTCTGCATGTTTTCATTTTGGTCTTCGTCGGACACTATTACTTATTACGTGAAAACGATATACCTAAGTTAGCAATATTAACTGTACACTGTACCTTTGTTATTATATTTTTTATCCGATTATATAATAATTGAAACATACGAATACTTACTTGATTTAGAAATGTTGCGGATTTTTGTTGTTTACATAAAATGTAACCGACACGTCATGAACTATTTTCACTGAATACACACACTTTCAATTATTATACACCATATATTATTATCATATAGTCTCATGGTGAATACATTTATGCACAAACCAGATCAATCACAGATTCCTATATTAATAGGTATTCACGTTACGATAAAGATTCGGTTACAAAATGAAGCGCTACAATATAGATATTTTTCACTGTTTTTTTAGTTGAAACCTATTTGAATATTATTTAAACTGAACAATATTAAATCTGAAACAATATCACATTAAGCAATCCACGAACAATAAATATGCATCCAAAAATACTAATAGGTAACCTAGAAAACAAATCTAGAAGTGATACGGGTAGGTGTGAAGTTGTTTTCCCGTTCTCTACTGGTGGAATGCCAACCTTCCCCCATTACAACTTGTGTGTTTATTACTAAGTCAAAGAGTCAAATGAACATCTTTTCATTGCATTATTAGAAGATTATTTTTAAATAAACTAAATAGATGGCGGGTTTATGTCGCACGTGTTATAAAATAGTATACGATACTCCCTGCGTAAGTAAGTCTATTAAATACACGGCGGTTAGCACCCTCGCTTCGCTCGGGCGCTAACTTCACGCCGCCGTGTATTAATATACTACTTAGACAGCTCGTATCGTAATGTACTATTATGTAGGTATACTTATTTGTAAGTTTAACAATATTTTTTTAAACTATAGGTGCTACCTACTGCCTGAATCAGTATCCCTACGTTGTCTTGTCGCACACTAGAATCTCGTTCTAAAAGTTTGTGACAAAACACGTGAAATAAGACAGACAGAAGAAAGAGGGAGAGAGAGGCAGTCTTTTTTCCTCTATGTACCAAACAGAATCCCATTCATCACCACTTCAGATCCTCGCTAAGTAAAAGTCTGCGAAGTTCCGAGGGCGCGTGTCCGGAATACAAACCACTGCTTAGTTCCTACTACGAGCCCTATCACTTACTTCGCAATTTGGCACCATTAGCAAAGCGAACTTTCCCAAGTTTTACGATGGTCAGATTTTTTCTTTATTTACCTACAACTTTTGTCGAAAGCATCCGAAAGTTAGGTTAGAGACAAACAACGAAATACTCTGCCGTCAGGTATTATTGTTATACTGTAAGCAATTAATGAGTATAATTTTATTTACGAGTGTGAAACGTTTATGGCAGTTTACCCATAAAACCTATATAGATATTTTTAGATTAAATTAGATAATAGGATCGTTTTTCGGGAATGTCTAACTAAGCTTGCATAATTTATGAGCTAACTAAAAATAGGTCTTATTCGCGTACAAACTTATATCATAATATTCGAGTTGATCTATAGGTTATACCGTCGAGTTTATCTGCGGATAATATCGACAATGTGGTGCGTCATTATGGTTTATAAGACCAAACGCGGGTAGTTGGAAACAACACCTGTCGCTCCGGACGGTGATACCCGCATTCTCCAGTCTTCTCGTGACCACGGTCGATGTAACTCTGCTGAGAAGTCAAGGGTTTTGAAAATTATGTACCTATTTGATTTTATATTAGTTTGAATGCGAAATATACTTTAGACCCGTTTGAAGGTAAGTAAATATGATTTTTTGATATTCGATTTTCTTATTGTCATCTCTTCTAACCTACTATATATGTAAGCTAGGCACTTATTAGCGTGTGTACGGTACTAAATACAAACAATGTTTTAAGTCGTTACTAAAACAAGTCAAATAATATAATAATTATTGGGCATAATCTAGTACAAAGCAAACCATAAAAAAATACCAGAATCTATAGAATTCAAAATTAAAAAAAAAAATAAGTACCTATATTTTATTATGTTTTACGTAGTAGCCCTCCAGCGTTAGCAGATTTATCTGCCACCCAAACAGCCACCGCTGAGATTTACTTCGCGCCATAACTCGTTGTTAAAAAAAAAAACAAAAGACGTTCCAAAACCAACTTCATTACGCAAATGGCTCACGAGGTGATGCATAAGCCAAGAGAGAACGAAACAGCGACAGATTTGCCTACAGTCAGAGCAGGAGGTGTGACGGAAGTGCACTCAGTGTTGCCACTTCATTAGCGGAGGACATCCGTTGGCGGTTTTCAAATGACGTGCAAGCTTCCTAATGTTTTGTTTTCTATTTGCGGTCGCTTTGTTAGCTTAAATTGTTGCAGTTTTAAACAAAGCCGCAAGGGCATACCTAATAAGGTGTTGGAGATTTTAATTTTATTTATACAAACAAAATTAATATACTTAGGTACATTCTTAAGTACTTACTTATAGATTACATACAAAAGTATGGTTTATCTGTCAATTTGCGACGGAGCTGGTAAAAAAATGTCTTGATTGAATTGAATTTCATATTGAATTTTATTGTAATGTTCCGCAAAGTTTCCCATTACCTATCCACCGGTTGACATTATAATATTATAGTAATAAAATTGGGTTTAATCGGTCCATAAATTTTGTATGGTTTCACTGGTGTCTGAAGGCGCGCCAAAGCACTGAGCCAAACTCAACAGCACTTTATAAGGAATCAATAGGCGGATCGCATAACTTTTAAACTCTAGTAAATCTTATCTTAATCTTATCTTATCTTAATCTTTCTTAATCTTTCTTAATCTTAATATATATATATAAATTACGCGTCACGTTGTTTGTCCGCGATGGACTCTTAAACTACATAACCGATTTTAATCAAATTTGCACACAGTGCGCAGTTTGGTCTAACTTAAAAGATAGGATAGCTTATATTTCCATTTATAGTCGCAATATTATTTTATTACAAATTATTAGAAAAATAAGAAATCTGAACTGCCATATTGATTTTCTAATTTTACCGTCTTGACAGGACAAATGACAATTTATTGACTTTAAAGACAGGAAGTCTGTCGGGTCAGCTAGTACCTAATATATAAGTACTAGCTGCGCCCCGCGGTTTCGCCCGCATTTGGATAATATACTATATATCTTTATGAATTGTAGCCTATGTATTATTCTGATGTATAATCTATATTATTGTAAAGTATCATTAAAATCCGTTCAGTAGTTTTTACGTGAAAGAGTAACAAACATCCATGCATACTTACAAACTTTCGCGTTTAAATTAAATAGTATTATCTCTTGTTGCAGGATGGAGGAGACCGTCCGCACTCTGCTGCAGTACAAGACCCGCGTGGAAACTCTGAAGCAGGAGAAGGCATCTCTCTCTTCCGCTCTCGAGGTGAGTTCTCTCTTCATAGCAACCTTACACAACGACACGTGTAATACGACAGCCCGCGACACAAAACCTAGTTTGGTAAGAAAACCAGAAGATATATGACGCATCTGGGATGGTGATGCTGTATTATATTGTTGTATTAGTAGGTACATAATTGTATGTATACGTTAAGAAAAGTTCAAATTTAAACCATCCACCAATGAGACGTTATATAGGAGAGGCATGGGGCTTACCATCGGGGGAATAGCTCGATCGTCTTTTCACTTAAAGACATAATTCAATAAGTACCTAACTTCGGTAATGGAACGTATGGAGTACTGCAATTGTATTATGAACGAGCGAATGAATCGAGATAAACAATTAAACAAGTAGGGAATATTTAAAACGTTACAAATGTGCAAATAAAAGTCATAAAATAAACAGAGTCGTAAAATAGCACAATTCTAAACTCTGCAAATTAAAAATTGGGCGAATACCCCCGCCTTCGCAAGTTTTTCCGCCCAATTTGTTGAGACATCTCTTCTCAAACCAGCTTACAGAAGCGTTCCTGAAAGACAGAGGTCTCGGGAAAATGGTGACGTAAATATAGATTTTGAAGAGGAATCAAATACAAATATTCATAATATTTCATTATGCTGGACTGCATTGTTCGCTCCCCCGTTTTCAATATGAAACTTGGGGTAAAAGTACAATATTATGTTATAGAAGTTTCGTCAAATATAGCTTTTTCTACGAGAGTGTAAGCATCTACGCATATTCTATATCAATCCTAAAATACTTAGGTAATAATAACGAAAATTATGGTACTAAATGAAACACTTTTTTCCACAACTACTCTACCACTTCACTCCATTACTTTTGTAAATGTAATCAAATTTGAACTGGAACCTTCAGTTATTCATGAACCCTTAAACCCAGTTATTATGCGAACCGCCCATACCAGCTAATCAATTATGCAGTGTGAAGCAATCCGGTGTAATTGATCGGGCTGCTCAATTTTACCGGATTATCGCATCCGGATAGAGATCGAGAATTGCAATAACTGCCAAATAGTTGCTGTTGCTTGGTTTCAGAACCAAGCAATGGCAGCAGCAAGCGGCAGTTGATTTGGTTAGAGCCACGACCTATAGATTTGACGGCACGTGTGGCGTAGTGGCTGAGCAATTGGACTGCTGCGCTAGGTGTCGCGGGTTCGATTCCCACCCGGAACAAATATTTGTGCAGTCCGCAAATGTTTATTTCTGTTCTGGGTGTGATGTGTATGTGAAATTATATGTCTGTAAGCGGTACCCACGATACAGGAGCAATCCTAGTATGGGTCTACGTTTTAAAAAACAAAAAAAAAAATAGATTGACATGATATTTAGGTTGTACTTAATTATTGTGCTGCCATTATGTCAAAAGTCATCAGTTATTCACCACTTACGGCCACATCTCCACATAATACAATAGCTAGCCGAACACAATAATATTTCGCTAATATTTATCGCTGTCCATCAAAAGGTTGTCTGGAAGAAATCGCGTTAAGCGATAAGACCGCCCATTGTACTACCCCCTGTTTACCTATTGTATTTTTTCTGTATTATAAATGTTTAGTGTACAATAAAGAGTATTCAATTCAAGTGTATTCTATGCTATTATCAAAAAAATGTCGTGTAATGACACGATTTTGTTCTAAAAACCGTATCGTGCATGCGCACGGGATCGCGCTAATTGGTTTCGTTAGCGAAACTATGCGGCCGCAACCTTGTGCCGTATGCGGTGACGTATAACTACGTTATTATGAAGGAAGACACTTCCCCCTGCAGCGTAATTAATAAGCAGTAGGCAATGTGAAGAATTTCAGCTGGTTTGTTAGTTGCAAAGGGTGTAGAGATTGTTAAATAGAAGCAAATGTGTAGGTAGATATACAAATAGAACATTTGGGAGTAGAGGCACTTCATTTGACACATTCACAGAAAATAATCACATGATTAAAAGTTTACTTTATTATAGATTTAAATGATGTTTATAATAAATAGATAGATAGTTAAACTCTGTATTGCAACCACACACAGCAAAGTAAATTTAAAAAACTAAAATTTAATGTTAAATTGGACTGTCCTACTTAAACACGATAAAGTAATTCGCGCTTTCTATTACTTAGTATACCTATTAACTAGTTAATATATTTTCTGTTCGCGAAAGTTTACGAATTACTATACCTATAGTCACATTTTTAATATCATGGAGTAAACTGACAATCGAAATGAGATGAGATGAGACGAGGTGAGAGAGAGATATTTTTGCTCCATGAGATTTAAAAATAATAATAATAATTCAGCCTGTAACTGTCCCACTGCTGGGCAAAGGCTACCCCTCACTATCGTGAGGAGGGTAGAGATTAGATTTAAAATCCGACAAAAATTTAAAATCCGTTTAAATTGAAGTTCTGAAACTTTCGCGAACAGGAAACATATTAACTAGCTAAAAACGGGTCTAATTCGCGCACAAACAAATATTAAAATATATAATTTTGACATACCTCGACGTTTCTCGGTCGAAACGCGAATTAGACCCGTTTTTAGCTAGTTAATCCGTTTAAATTATCTGTATTGTACTGTTTCTAACCCAAGTTTACAAATAAGTGACCACGGCACACCCAAACACGATTAGTAGACGAGTGTACATTTGACGTGTGCGGCGCCGCGGGGGGAGCTGCGGCCTCCGATGCACCCTGCGGACGCCGGATAGGGTTGGGGTAGCTGTTTTATCGATAACTATAATTAAAAATTAACTATAATTATATTTTATAAAAAGTCAGTACAAGAATAAAATCGTGAAAGAGTTTGTTTCGGAGCGTTTCTCTGCTAGATAACGTGAATGTTTTATCCCATCAAAAACATTACATGTACAAAAATGCACAAGTCTCGCAACGCAGTTTATCTGCCGTAAAAAGTTGTGAGATCGAATGTAAACCAAGTCGGTTAATTTCAATACCTACCCTATACCTATCTATGGGAGCAGTTATATCTTTATTTCTTTAGTAAATAGAGTGACTTGGCAATTGCACACGGCAACAATTTAATAGGATTTATATGGGAATACAAAGTTATTTATGCAGATCATATATCTAGAAAACGGGATGAAAATTATGGAATGTCAGAATTTTTCCATGGTTTATAGGCTAAACAATAGCTATATTCAAAATTTGAAACTTGTGGGAGGCTAGAAGTACCTTAGAATTTTGATGATCGGTGAGTCAGTCAGTCAGTCAGTCAGTCAGTCAGTCAGTCAGTGGGCAGCAAAATTAAGGAACTTTGACTTGCAATAATTCGTAAACTACTGGTTCAAATTTGATGTAACTTGGATTATTATCTGTAGACGTGATGCCCTCTTCGTCACTAAAAATTTAGGCTTCTAGTTTTATCTATAAGAAGTTACAGAGGGTCGAAAATGGCCCGAATGGCTTCGAGAAAAGGATAGTACGGCCGTGCCTTTTGTTTTGCTCGACTTGGCGGGGACACTGCCGTGCCCCCAGATAGGTTTTTTTTACTTTTGAGCAATGTTAGCGTCACTAAAGAATAAACACAAACACGATACCTGTGTGTAACAAATTTTTAACAGTAGGTACGTATCTCGTGCCGCCGGTAACTAAAGACCTCTATCGATTTAGTAAATATAAATAAAGAAATTATTAATAAAATAGTTATATGTCTTCAAATATAATTATATTATAGCTACAAATATAATTTCATATTTTTCTATTTGTTGGCGTATAAACAAAACATTTAGGTAACCACTTTGTATTAAAAAAATATCGCAACTTACTTTTTAGAAATATAATTAGGTACCTAACAAAAATGTAGGTAGGAACTGAAATTGAAAGTTAAATCCACTGCCAGCACTACACCTTGCCCTCTGTAACTGCGCCCTTGCACTTCGGAAGGGTGAAGCTGAATTATTGTTTAGAGGGGTGCGGGGGTGGGCTTTTAAACCGGGAAACCCCGCCATTGTGCATACCCGATTTCCCGCTATCCGCCATTTTAACGTCCTACCCATCGCGGGGCAATGTGTGAGTGAAGAGAGGGTAGAAGACACAAGCTTGAGCGGGTTTTAAAATTGGAAAAAAATAAAGGTTTTTATATAATTCGCTTTTAATGGACTGGCTTAACACAAAAAAGAAAAAAAAACTTTCCAATTTACAGCCTACACAAGCTTTTTGTATGCACGCAAATTATTTGAAGAAAAAATATCATTAGTCAAGCATAATACACCCTGTTCGCAAAGCAATGACATAAGTAATAATAAAAAAATAGCACCGAACTAAAATCTCTTTACATGCATCGATACTTTTTTAATGTGTTTAACGAATGCGCTTGTGTGCATGGTTTCGAATTGTACCTATATTACAGTTCCGAGTATTCGTATTGTAGCCGTGTCGGGCCTAAAAGGGTGCCATTCTGTTCTGTACCTTTGAAATAGTACCTACCTCTATGAGCTTGATGGCACATTGGCTAGTCTGCTATATAGATCGCTGAAATATTTTAATGGCATCATTGCACTTGAATCATGTATTTTTCTGTTGAAGTAAACATCGTTCTAAATCTTAATGAAAAGTCCACCGAATTAGCTACCCTTAGAAAATCTGTCGCCATATATCTTCCGGGTCGTGCCGATCTGGCAGCGGCCCTCGAGACCTATTCTAGGCTCAATGTATATACCTACTGACCACCTTCTAACTATCATCAAACAAACCAACAAAACATGAATAAACAATAAAATAAATACAAAAAGTAAAACAAGTGACATAAAAATAACAAAAGACGGTTTCTATAGATTGTTTTTCATAAGCCACGTCAGGCTCTTGGGCGGTATCACTAACTGACACTAGACACTGGCACTACCTAATTCGACAAAACAAAACCGAAAGTTTCAACTCACCCACTTTCATCCCAGCCATGTTTCAAACAGCCAATGTTTCTTCCTGTTTTGTGATAAAACGGCAATGATGTGTTCCAAAGACATAAGTAGACGTGGATGGCATCGTAAGGAGCCATTGCAGCTATCGGGGCGCTGTCAGTCCGTCATTTGGGAGTTATTAGGGTGGCACAAGCGCCAATCTACTCGCATTACCAACATATATACAGCCACTATACAGCTATACAATATACAGCATACAGCCATACTATAATAATAGGTATTTAGGTATATAGTTATGTAATAGATGGGATCATAGACGAAGAAGTAATAGTATTTTATAAATTTGGAGCCCAGTGGAACGAATGTATGGACAGTTGATCTTATGAGAACAATGGTTTTTAGCGCAGTGGCATAAGCATTATTAAACTAGGTATAAAAAGAGATTCAGCCATGTGTCATTTTGTAAAATTCAAGCTCAATTATTAGAGTTGAAGATCCTAAGAGTTAAATAACATCTCACTGTAAAGATCTTTGTATGCGATCGGGATGCGTTATTTTTATTGTGTAATAGTGTTCCTTTGCACTGTGAAAAATAAACCTCTGAGTACATTTTCATGCTAAATTCACCTCATTAGTATAATAGACGCCAGCCCCATAAAAAAAAAACAAAATTATGTCCCGTCTCGCGACAAACACATTATCACAGGCGAGCTCGTGCGTCACTAATTACGCAAAAACATGTCCCCTTCAAACACGCCGCACTCTAATCCCTCAAAGAACGTCCAGCCATCGCCGGACCAAACTACTGTGAGCTCTAACCGAACCATAGATTAAAAACAATACAAAAGCAGGGGGTTCGATGACAGAGGTCAGGGTACGTCGGTAGTTTCACAAATTAATTCCTCTATCTGCAGGGGCAGTCATAATCCAAAAATGATCGCCGCGGACGCTGAGCCTCCCTCGATAAGTGCTGTTTAATGTCGCTAAACGGCCAAGGGGGGTGACCAGGTTTGTTTGTGAACTGCCTTTAAGTCGTCAAGATGGTAATTTCAGTTTTTACTCCTCATCCGGTACAGTCTCTTCATTGGTAATGTATGGAGATTGCGGCATCATAACTAGCAGATTTGTTGGAGGAATGGCACTTTTCCTTATGACAGCGAATGCTGTTTTGTATTTTTTATTAGTAATGGAATAGTTTGTTTGGGTCGTCTATGGTAGGTTTTGTCAAAGGTTGAATATTCGCCTTAATTCGAGTCAATGTATTCTGATTAGTTTAAAACGTTTTAGTACGTAGGATTTGTTACGATGATATTTTTAGTAAGGCCATTCTCTCATTGCAATAATCCTTAGGTTACGATACTCATGTAATGTATACGCTGCGGCGACTAGATTTTGACATAAGAGTAGTGTATGGCTTATATCGTACCTATCGCCAAACCTTGTTCAAAATAAAGCTATTTCTATAATATCTAGGTATTTTAGACATTTATTCAGCTAGTAGCTGAATTAATGTATCCACTTGGATATACGAAGGCCAGTATTAATTGGTATTGTGGTTGCAGATACATTCAATATTCGGAGTACAATACAAATTTCGACAAAAGCTGACCGTAACTCAGCTATAGAGAGGGTTGTAACAATAGGGTCGTCAGTTACGGAGAGTATTCAAAAGTGTCAGGAAATGGAATAATCAAAACTCTGGCATCAGATAACGACGATAGACATGACAATGGACTGTAACCGTCACAAGGATCGAACGCAGTTGCCAACCGGGAATGATGTATACACCTACCTATACCGCTAGATAATTTAGTTATTATGTATTTTTCGCTTTTGACAGCCGTTAAGTTTGTACACTTGGCGCTGCATTCGATATTTCAGACTGAAATCACCTGTATGACCTTGGTTTTAAGAGCGATTGAAATCTGCTGCGCATAGTACTATTATAAAACTGTAGGTTTAATTATTTTAGGCGTAACCTCATGGTGGACACTCCATACTCAAAAGGTACTCAAAACCACGGAAGAGAGAGAGAGAGACAACACGCTCAAATGTCATACAAAATGCTGATCATGCTATCTCGCTTTTAAATTGAGATTATCCCTCCTTCTAAAATCTCTTCTAATCTTCTAATATTATACAGAATATAGCTAACTATATTCTGTATAATATTTTTGATGTTTGATATAAGTACCTACCTAATGGTGTTTCAATAAAATTTGATATTTTTATGACAGATTTTAAAATATAAATAATTAAAAAAATTGAAAATATAAATAACTAGCTGCACCCCGCGGTTTCACCCGCGTTTGGATAATATACAATAATTTATCTTTATGAATTGTAGCCTATGTGTTATTCTGATATGTAAGCTATATCCTATCAAAAACATTACATGTACAAAAATGCACAAGTCTCGCATCGCAGTTTATCTGCCGTAAAAAGTTGTGAGATCGAATGTAAACCAAGTCGGTTAATTTCAATACCTACCTGTACCTATCTATGGGAGCAGTTATATCTTTATTTCTTTAGTAAATAGTGCCTTTTGTTTTGCTCGACTTGGCGGGGGCACTGCCGTGCCCCCAGATTATTGTGAAGTTTCATCAAAGTCCATTCTGTAGTTTTTGCGTGAAAGAGTAACAAACATCCATCCATCCATACTAACAAACTTTCGCGTTTATAATATTAGTAGGATTAAAATATACTTACATTCAAATAAGTACAAAAATAATCAAATATACAAATTATTAATCCAACGACTTCATAGTTCGGAGCCCATGAAGGTATTCTCTGGCGTCACTGTTCAAGATGTCAAACGAAAAACATCCATCCATAAAATCCAACGTTCTAATCCTGATGCAATTTGTGAATTTGTGCGGTTTCGGTACGCACCATAAAAACACTTTGGACGCTGACGACACCTGATTCCGTCAGCACTACACAAACAGCGTTACAGCGTGCTTTCAACGCTGATTACATTACTGGCAATACTGGCGTAAGTAGAATTAAACCGGGCGCGTGTCATTAATCATGGCCTGCAGTGTAGACATCATTAGCTTTGTGCGTTTGTGGGGTCACGCGCCGCCGCGGCGCATGGGGAGCGCTGTCAGTGTTTTCTTTTACTGGAATAAGTGCCAGTGCATAATTCGAAGTTTGTCAGCATTGATTGTAAGCATTGTAGGTAATTAGGTTTTTTATGACGAAGACCAGCGTTGCACTAGTTCTCGCTATGTTGTTGAAATTAATAGACAACTAATTTGAGCTAAGATGAGCCAAATAAAAATATGAGATTTCGGGTTTGGTTCTCCCTCACCAGACAAAGATTTGAGTGAACCACAGGTATATTTACTCTGAGTCTCGGTGTTTGTAGAAATTACCTAACTTATAGCGTACCTATTTATAAGTACTTACATAAAGATATGGTAATATAATATTTTATATTTACATAATTATCTGCATAAAGTCCAAAATAGTATCCAAATACCTTTACCTACTTACAAAGCTCATTTCCTCTCATCAATTCCATTAAAAGTGACGCTGTTTCATCAATTAAGCAAGTTAATACGTTAAATTATTGTAATCACCATCAACTGCTGACTAAAATGGTTTCATTAATCTTGTGACAATGCTTTTAATGGAAACTGTATATTAATATACTGCGGAGTCAATTAACTACTATTTACTTGTCTTCACTAGTCATTGTGTATGGAATGGGCTTATTTGTTTACCAGTTGCGCCTTAGGGCTGTACCCGCACTTAACTCGTTTTGAAGGTTTCCTTTATAGATTTTAATAGACAAACCTTTCGACCGATCTACTCATCTCCTCACATGTTATGGTTCAACCATTGTGCTATGAGATACATTATTTTGTTTCAGAAATAAAATATTGATTAGATACCAGTACCATTTCAGGAACTCTTTGCTCCCAGCCTATTCCATCCCTATTAAAGCGCTGATTGACGTGAAACAGATAAAGCATTCCTCTCGAATACCTATTACCTATAGGTATTATTTATCAAGCCCTCCCTCCGATGACACTTGTCTCGATTGCACGTTTATTTTGGTGAGTAATTTAATTAATATTTTGCATTTGGCAACCGCAGATGTTCGGCGGATTGGCTAATTAAAATGAGAAGTGGTATCGATTTTGTTCATACTCGTTCTATGATGGACAAATTGAGTAATCAGTTTGGAGATTTGAGTACCTAATGTTTTCAAAATATTGTATGTGGAAATAAAATTAAATCACGCTTAATTCAAAACTTTGGAACCTAGAAAATTGTTATTTGGATATAAGTAAGTTAACTCTATGTTTTGCTTAAAGTTGTCAAGAGTAATGTTCTAAATAAAGAAGATAGGTAAGTACAGTAGTACCCAACTGATATGGCTTACCGATGTACCTGCGCAGAAGATGAATTTTCAAAGCGCAGGAAATGCTATTGACCACTATTGGTCGGCAGCCGCCGCCATCTTAGCGAGCTTAGAGTGAGATGGAACTAACAGCTGCAGTGTATTATGAACCTTATAATAGTGATCTTAGGTTGATTGTAAGTTTTAAGCATTCTTTCGTTAATCTTCGGACCATAATTTCTTTTCTGCGCGAACGAAGATTCACGACGCGCCTTATAAGTTGGGTACTAGTATACCAAATTTTATTGTGTATGAGATAATTACAGATACCTACAAATTAACGTAAATAATAAAGATGCGTAAATGCAAACCCTATGACAGCCAAATAAACTGGTAAACTGATCATTGCTCCGCAAAACAAAATTTTAAAACAAAATTAAAAAAAGCTCAATGGCATTTTCCAATTTGGACGGGGCACCTGTAAAAGCACTGTTCAAATTAAACGCAACCATCGACCCTTCCCCTCGGTCGTTATATCAACGCCTGATGGTTCAGACAGACGGACAGACAAACAGATCTCTTTGTGTTTCAACCGCTCCGCAAAACCATCTACAAACAGCAATAACGTTTTATAATTTATAGAACGGTATTGATTGACAAACGCAAATGACTTCGACTTTACGCGCTTGGAATAGGTGTCAATATCTCAAGCTAGAAAACTCCAATGTACTTCGTATAAAAATGTGTACGAAGACCGACCTAAGTGATTTCACACTTGTCACTTCGGTCGTTCTTCTATTCTACCAGGAAGAGGGAGATTGATTGAACCCTGAGCTGTTTGCAGTAGTTAGGACAAGTAGCTCAATTGATACTGGGGTTTATTTAAGACCGGGCGGACGTTTCATTTAAGAGTGTGAATGATGCACCCCTTTTAGGATTTTTTTTACTTTTTCTTTGGTTTCGATGACACGCGTGTCTGTGACGTGTACGCGAGGAAAAGTGAGGTGCATACGTCAGTCTTCGTTAGCTCTTTAGTAAATGTTTAGGTTAGGGTACTTTTTATTTTAGATCCCGAATTTATACGTACCACGTGTATGGCCACTGAAGAGTTTTGAAGGAGCAGAATTTGACCTTTTTGACAGAATTTGAGGAAATAAATACAACGGAGTAGACAGAAAAAGAACAAATTGGTTATCAAACCATCTATCTCTTTCTTTCCAGTCGTCAGCGGCGCATTACCAAAGTCAACTGTCAACGTTGACAGCAGAGAACGAGCGGCTGCGCGGTCAACTGTCAGCGCTGACCGTGGGCCTGGGGGGAGACCACGAGAAGCGGCTGGACGATGTGGCGCAACAAGTGGTGCGAGCGCTGCTTACGCAGAAGGTATCAACGTAGAATACGGTCAACGTCAACTGTCAACGTTGACCGGAACGAGCGGCTGCGGCTACATGTCAAGTCAACACTGGCCACACTGAGAGAACTAATTTGACAGGGCGAATTAGCGCAGAAGGTGGTGGGAGTTAAGCTAATCACGTGAACTGTCAACAGTGACAAAAGAAATGGCGGCAACCTAATGCACTAATTTTACCCGAAAATCTCAAATAAAATTTGATAATCATAAGAAATTATCAATGTATCTTTTTTAAAATTACAAAGCTATTACAAACATAGTGGTTAAACGTAAATAGTACCTACACAACAGACAAAACAAATATATACTTAAAAATATTTTTACACAAAAATGTGTCGCAACAAGCTTGGAGGTAGACCGAACGGGATTTAACAGGGCACTAAATCAAACGCTATGACAAAATATTGCCATCCTCGTTCGCCGCATTCCTGCGTGCCTCTGGAACCCACAGCGTCGTCGTCGTCACTGTTAGCTATTCTGTGGCAACACTGACATCCAATAAAAACTCCCGAACGTCCGTCTCTTAATCCGCGTTGGCATTAAGATGCAACCCGGAAATTGTTTTCTCATAATTATGGCGGTACATTTCCCGCGCTTTCGGATTATGCGGCGCTACATTCGCACATAAATCGCACGAAATGGGACATTTCGGCCTTAGCTGGCACCGTAATAATTTTCAGAAGCTCTGGCCCACTATAATCTGGGCATAATCTGGCCGATAACGCGAGTGTTTGCGTTTAAATCCCTGTTTTAAGCCGCCATGTTGCTTTAGTTTTGGCGCCAAATGACGGAAAGTTTGCGGTAGTAAAGATGGCGGCTGGCACCTTCTGCAAAAGACAAGTTTAGCGCTGAAATTGCTGAGAAAGGCTCAGAGTAACTGAGTTTGTTTTTATCCTTTTTCAAAGCAAATTACAAAGTTCTATAATTCTAGATGATATCGCCTCAATTGGTATCGGGCTAAGTCATCTACTACGTCTTGGGCTCTTCATCGAGAACGAATATTGGAACTCTTCACCATGCAATAAGTTTGTCAGTCTCATATATATCTCACACTACATAGATAATGGGTATCAAACATCACACACCTTGCATACCTTCCATCATAATCAAATTCCCGTCCCAACCGGAATTATTAAAGCAATTTATGTCAATCAATACCTACATTTGAGGCTCATCCCTCTTAAGATGTTCATACGGCTAGGGCTTCATACGTTGAGTTTTACAATACATACAAGTTATGCACAGTATGGAAACTTTGCCTCCGA
This sequence comes from Hylaea fasciaria, assembly GCA_905147375.1. NCBI lineage: Eukaryota > Metazoa > Arthropoda > Insecta > Lepidoptera > Geometridae > Hylaea > Hylaea fasciaria. Next base: position 2,191,628 of record LR990194.1, read on the forward strand.
TATATCAAGGTGACTGCGAATTCGCGTCTGGTTCTGTTCTCGAAATTCTAGTCTTAATTATTTTTCAACGGTCGTTTTTCATACGCATAGTCAATAAATCATAGAATACATATTAATACCCTTAAAGAAGGGACACTCAATTAAAGCGAAATAGCATGATCGGGGTTTTTTGTATGACATTTTAATTTTGACTTGTTGTCTCTCGCCTCCGTGATGTTGGGTACCTTTTAAGTACAGAGTGAGATGCCCTGCGGCAAAATACTATTGCAATAATATATTGAAAGTTCGTATACGAGATCAGGAAGGCAGGCAGGGCACCTAGTTATTACTGTTGTTTTCCGTATCCAATTTATCTAACCTTCCCTAGACAGCCTTTGTACGAGGTAAAGCCTGAAGCGAGTGCAAATAAGATTGGTTGTTATTTTCCCCAGGCCAGCTTTAATAAAATACGTTTACTACGGTACTGCAAACTGATTAAAATTAGCAACACCATAAATCTATAAGCAACCTAACACACTGCCTAGTTATCCATGTAACGCCCTTACTGGTTACGTACATTCAGTTGATTCACGCTATACATTATATAAAGGACGTCATAAGACGCCATGTGTGTGAGATCACGGCAAATTATCTGAAGTAATTAGAGACTACACAGGGTGCCGCCGAATGATGAAAGATCATCCTTTATGAGAGGGTTACAGGGATACGTTGATGAGTAAGTGAGTAATTTGATCGGGAGTGTTAATGAGTAGATATTAATGAAGTGTGGTTAAGTATTTGTCAATGAAAATGTTACCTATAAAATATGATTAAAATAAGCTGGGTAGTAAATATGGATATAATAAATGGATATAATATATCGGTATGTAAACCCTGTTTTTACTACTATTTATCAGTAACAACGGGTATCACCAGCATTTCACAACTATATGCGACTTGGTTTGGTCTTTACAATATCCGACATTTCGCAAGTATCGCAAGGTTATTTTGTGTTTATGTTTATCGTTTGTGGTTGATTACGCATACTCTTGTAATAGATCTTTAAACTTTCACCAAACAAATCCCTCCGGATCCGAAGAAAACCACTTCAGTTCACCGCCAAGTTCATTAATTTATATTTGTGACTAATTAAATTTAAAATTCTCCCCGCAAAGTTTACGGAAAACCTTTTAATAAACAGACGTATCTTCGCATCGGTTCGGGGAGCGTCTTCAAGTTAGCAACACTGAGTGTAACGTTGGCAATACCGAGCGTTGTGTTGCCATCCGTGGATGTATTTACCCCCCTTATAATTACGACCCGTCAATTACCCCGGATGAATTTAATTTATCTAATGAAGCATAATTAAAATGTACGCGTCTACGAAGACTCGCAAGAAACGAGATTCAAATAGATAGGGAAAGTTTACGGGCGGCGTTTCGAGATTTTAAAAGATTAATTACGGTGGATGGAGGTTTAGTCAAATTTACATTTCTAAACGTTGAATTCTCCCTTTCTTTTTGGGGTTGTGAAATCGAAATAAAGTGCCAATAAATCGATAGATAAAGCAATCAGTAAATCATCATCATCATCAGCCTGAAGACGTCCACTGCTGAACACAGGTCTCCCCCTTAGACCGCCACACCGAACGACGATTTGCCACTTGCATCCACCGGTTGCCTGCGACTCTTTTGATGTCGTCGGCCCATCAAATCAAATGAAATGTACCTATTAACTAAACACAATTATTAACAGTCTGTCCTGAAATTTCAGAGTGTGCGTGAAGAGCTGGGATGCGCCCGCGCACGGGTCCGCGAGCTCGAGGCGCAGAACCGAGCGCTGAGCACGCTGCTGGTGCGCCAGCTGCGCCCGCAGCCGCGGCCCTCGCCGGCCACGCCGCACACGCCGCTGACGCCGCACTCGCCTGGCAACCTGCAAGGTCAGCCGGCCTGAATAACACAGTTTTATCATCAAGCACTATAATATCCTTCATCTCGCACAGATAATAGCTATTGCTATTGAACAAGGAAATGCAGCCAGTATTCTTGGCACTATGTCACATGGGCACCCACTTTTGTGTTAAGTGTTTATGTTTAGATAGTTTCAGTTTTTTACTTTGGATTTCATTTATAATACTGGAAATGTCTAAGGTATCTTCTAGGCAAGCGTAGCCGCAAACCTTTACTTTATTAATAATTGGGGACGATAGTTGAGCAACGAATACTGCAAAACTGAACAATTCATGTATTGCTTTGCTTCGCTAGTACAACAACTTCATGAGAAAGCTAAGTAGGTAGGATTCCGCGTTCCGTCGACTTCCAAGTCGATACGAGGTTCCATACACGGTTTTATGCTGGTGGTATGTCGATTGCACCTGCAGCCATAGGCTTCGCCAGCCGTACATTAGAGAAAAACAGCTTGAGCAACTAATACATTTGCAGAAAAAAAGGAGTGTAATTTAACTTAGGAAATTAATCAATAAAATATTTGTATTTCCAGTGCATGTAGTAGACGTCGGATCTTGTGGGTCATTAGTCTCGTTCCGGGACTCCCCCCCACCCTCGCACCCCGCGCCGCAACCGCACCCCCTCAATCAAGACGACAAGCGGCGACATCAGATCCTGGCTGATATCTGGACTGAACTTAAGGTGATCTTGCCACACTTATTCATAAAGTTTCGGAGCCAGTCAAGAACAATGAGCACCTTTGCCAGTGCTTAAACCTGAAAATACAGTTTACACAGATAGATATTATTCTCGCAGATTACAACTAATCGCATTCGAGCTCTCAGTATCCTTTTGTCCTTGTTGGTGTGCCTTGAGAATTTCAATTATTCCTTAATCATTCCAGGGTCTGGAAGTGACGCCAGCTAACCTGGCACGAGCGCTTTCTGCAGTGGATCCAACTCTGTGGGCGGCGCCTACCCGCCCTGCCACCCTCAGCATTAATATGCCACCGCCTAGCACTGATCCTGTCAGAGGTAAGGGAGTTGCTTCGTAATCTGAATACCAAAATATAGAAACAGAAAATTGCAATAGTCGTTGTAAAAAGACATGTATGTTTGTCCCGTTCACAAACGAATCTTTCTCATTTCCAGGTGAAAGTGACGAAAAAGTAACAGAAGAAGAAAGCGGTGAAGCATGCGAGGCAGGCGCTGAATCTCCAGAAAGTGGCGCAAAAGACGAAGGATATTCCACTATGTCCAGCGACGTACAAGCTGACGCGTCGCGACAGAGTGACCACGCCGCCGACCGCGCCCTCCCCGATCTCAACGAGGCGTCTGACGAAACCGACAATCAGACCATCGTGTCTATCAACCCTAGAGAATCTCGAAGACATGCAAGACTCTTAGCTGAAGCAGATTACATATATTTTCCAATAGGAGTAGCGTTCGCTGGCGTCAGAGGCAGCTACCCTCCGTCGAGGCCCATACTACCATTCCAGCATGTAGTCCGTAGCTTCTCAGATTCTCATCTCTGTTTAAAATTGCTAGCAGGGACAACTTGTCCGAGCAGTTGCCTAGACAGTCCGACCCCTAGTTCAGGAGTTCTAGTCTTAGATCTGAAACCGACTCCAGAAAGACCATTGAGAAGACCAGCGATAGCGTCAACGACGAGCTCTGAGAGAGTATCATGGGGAAGCACATTAGATGATCGCGCTGAAGGCTCGCAATACGATGCCGACTATATCCAGCATTGGTTAGAATTAGACGATGCTAGATCGGCGTTGCAGCAACGACATCGCGATTTGGCAGACTTAGAATATGACAGAGCAGAGTTAGAAGATTGGAGCTTATCACTATCGTGCGAAGATTTGAGAGATAGACAGTCACCGTTTGCCGAAATAACGACGCCTGGCCAAATATCACTTTCAACACTGCCAAGTATTAGAGAAGACGACGCTTTAGAGTTAGAGGAAGATGTGGGAGACTGTCTTTGGAATGACTGCGGGTTTGCTAATGTAGAAATTGAAGAATGTAGAATAGATGAGTTAGAATCTTCAGAAAAGCGATGGGATTGTACGGGCACGCACTCTCCTGGCGGCTCGTGGTCCAGTGCATCTGATGCGCCTGATAAAAGATCCAATACAGCGATGAGTGAAGATGGAGACTGTGCTGTAGGCTTGGATTTTACTAGAGATTTTTACCGTCTAGTCAAATACGAAAGCACAAAGAGCTTAGCTTCTAATTCTTCAAGAGGAATACCATCTCAGGATGCAGGTAATCACTTAAGAATTCACGACGTGCAAGCTATGGCGTTGCAAGATCGGGAGCATGCATTGCAAAATGTTCTTCATTTTATTGCAGAACAGCAAAAGTACTGTCGGGATAGAGAAGAATCCGACTCGATGTCATCACGGCCCGTGTCTGAAATACGTGAGCTGCCACCTCCGTATGCTACAGCAGATTTTGATGACGATTCCGTTGGGCCTCGGAGTGAAGTATCAGAAGACAGGCAACGGCCAGACTCCTTCGGAAGTTTTTCCGAGAATTCTTCTGATGTAATTTCAGACCGACCCAGGGCCGCATTTTGTGATAGTGTATCCGAGCCAAGATCAACACCAAGATTCATTGAGCGTGAAGACCCTTACGTGGAATCAGAGGGTTACTTCGATGAGTTCTCACAGGTCGAGAATGCTGAGAACGAAATAGATGAGCGTCATTTGATAAAAGTTCAGAGGAAGAACGAAATAAACAGGATTATAGACGCAACTAGCTCGACCGACGTAGAAGATCAAACTATCCAAATAAAAGAGGAAAAGCCGAGGGAAGTCGAATGCAGTCGGAGTGTTGACCATAATTCCGCTTTGAAGGAGAATACTGTTAATATAATGCTCAACGTAGTTCCAGTCGGCGAAAGGGTAGAAGTGGAGAGGGTAGAGACGCTATCTTTGACGAAATCGTCGAGTTTTCCTTTCACATCTGGCGACGCGGAGATGTCCTTGGTCGAGGAAGTGTTAAGCGCATGCAGACGAAGCTCGGGAGCTTTAGTCACCGTCCCTGAGGAAGAAGAGGGCTCATCGCCAGAAACGAGCTCTCCCCAAATGACTGAATCAAACACTACGAGCACTTCTACAGCTGAAACTGTGATAGTAAGTAATAAGAATGAGGGGCAAAAGGAGCTCAAACTTAAGAATGACAAGAGTCGTATCCCGAAGCTGATGGGAGGGAAGAAGCCTCCGTCGTCTCCAAATAAAGTGAAATCGAAAATTCCGGTGTCAGAGAGGCTTCGAACGCCGACTACAGTGCAACCTCCGGCTCTTGAGCCGATTATTGTGAAGCAAGAGCACAAATTGAGCTTCCATGAGGCTGCCACTTCGAAAGATGTTATCGAGGAGCTAAACCGGTAAGTTTAACCTCATTTTATAATAAAGTTTTATTTAGAATGGCAGTTGATTGAGTTCTAAACACAATATTAGAAACTAAACTGGCCCAAATCGCGCACAAACTAATATCAAAATATATAATATTGACATAGGTACCTCGTTAGGTTGTCTGGTTCCTGGATTCCGGTTATTAGCGATTTTTGTTCGAGTGGGACTTCGGATACTGTTAGTGTTGTATGTCGTGACGGTTATATTTGGTAAGACCAAACGCGGGTAGTTGGAAGCTACACCTGCGGCTCCAGACGGTGATACCCGCATTCGCCAATCTTCTCGTGACCACGGTCGATGGAACTCGGCCGAAACGTCGAGGTATGTCAAAATTATATATATTGATATTACAGTTTGTACGCGAATTAGACCCGCTTAAATTCTAATTAACATGTATTCAGTTCGCGAAAGTTTAAGAACTTCTAGTTAATAATAAGTCCCGTACGGATTACGATACCATCTCAAACTTGATTTCAAAAAAGGCCAAGCGATGCATGAAAACTTGTTTCCTATCTTCAGGATGATACGCCAGAGTGAAGGTGCGACTGCCACTGAAGCGAAGACCGAGGACAGAGTGGAGAAGGGGCCCGGGCACAAGGACAGCGCGCTGTGGGCCCCCACAGGCTGGGTGCACGTCGAAAAGGACATAGACTTCAGTGACCCTAAGGTGAGCTCCCTTTTCTAATTGATTTTCCTCGATTGAAGACAGGTAATGGCAGAGGTCATCTTGAGACCCTACAAATTCCAGCGTAGACGTTCTTAATTCCTTTGCCACGTTTTTCAAACTTACCAGAAAGAATTCCATTGTTGTTTGGGGTTGTGCTACATTCTAGTGTCAGGGTTTACCAGGCCACCTAACAACCTTTGACGTGGCTTAACGACTGCTATCAATCGATAACAACCAGTACCGACGGCTCAGCGTGGCCTCCGAAGCACGGAGCGATGGGAAACCGCACTAAACATACGAACAGTCGGTGCGGGACCCAGGATCGAACTCGGTATGTTTGGATCCTAAAGCGCACAGGTTGCAGCTCGTCCACCATTCCATTGAAAGACGTAAAGAAAATAATATGTTCATGGTATACGCAACTGGCATTACAGGCGCGAGCGAACCTGCTAGACGTGATGCTTGCGTCCAGCGACTCCTCTCCGTCGTCGTGCAGCTCGTCCCCCGCCGAGCCGCCGCCGCCGTACTCCCGGCTCCACCGCCTGCACAGGTCCCGGAGGCAGAAAACCGGTAAACCTTAAGCTATTAGTAGAATAGAGCTGGATTTCCGATCATCGCGGCAGGTGCGCGTCAGTGACGCTAGCACCGTCTCTAGTGTTCCGACGCACGCGTCTGGCGCAGCGAGCGATGATCAGAAATCTATTTTTACGACTTATAGCTCCACGCCTTAAGCCGATTTTCACCATATATACTATGTATGTAGGTATATAGGTAGGCACTCCGTGCTCAGAAGGTACTCAAAGCTACGGAAGAGAGAGAGAGAGACAACACGCTCAAATGTCATACAAAATGCCGATCATGCTATCTCGCTTTAATTTAAAGTGTCCTTTCTTTCTTCTAGCTAGGATATTAATAAATATTACATGTATTCTGTGTCGTAGGTAGCGCAAACCTTATCTGCAGATCCATAAGGAAGAAACTCCATCTAGACATTTACAATGTTTTTTCATAAAGCCGTGGGCACCCACTTGGGGCAATGTTGGGGCCCCTAACTCATAAAAGTGAATTCACTATACCACCAGATTCAGTGATACATTACCTACCTTACATTATGCAGCCTCATTTGTTTTCTTTTATGGTTTTATTAATTTGTTTATTAGATTGAAGTGTTGGACTTGTAAAAGTGCGATTTTATTGCCTATTTACAATACCTAAATGATTTGACTTTGACTTTGATTATAAACTAGGCGTGTTTCCACCTTGGACAACGTTGTCACCAAACACCAGTATAGGTAGGTATAGGTATAGAGCTGGAATGATAAAATAGACGGGGATGGCTTAAGGCGCAGTGCGATAAGTTTTATTCTAGTTTTGTCTACTAGTTTTACTAATGACTCGATATTTTTATGTCACCCAACATTGGAATGTAAACATGCTAAGTGGAAATTTAATTAAATAATTATGAAATAACTCATTTATAAATACTTAACTCACTCATTTGGGTTCACTAAATTTTTGGAGCTTTTGGTGATAATTTCTAATTGCTTATTTTTATGTTATGACTCGGTCACAAATTTTTAAGATATCTAACTTTTCTAATACTTCAAAGAGCCAGTTTAAAAAAAAATGCTGCAAACTTGTATTTTTTTTTTATATCTGAAACGTTTGTGACCTGTTGTGTGTCCTGTGCCGTTAGTCTTTTTAGTGGCCTATTTTAATTCTGTCAGTGCATTTGAACTGAAATAACCTACTAAATATTATGTTGATTCGATAGACTAAAGGCGTAGGATATGTTTTAACTAAATCTGTTGTCATGATTTCATGTTGTCTGTCTGTTCACACGTGCAGCCACGTCACTCGTTTCTGCTCTCACTCGCACGCACCATCTCACTCTCGCCTCATTCCAACGGGTAGGGTAGATGACATTGCACATCGCTCTCATTATAAGTGTAACTAAATTTAACAGTAGGGAAGCGAAAAAGTGTGCATTTTTCATCGATATGAATAATTGGTTATTTTAATTGTTACAATTTCAATTAAAACGTTTTTGGTTTGTTCGACGTTCCAATCGGTCGATCGCTCGATTTTGTAACATTTCTCAAAGAGGGTCGGCTGATAAGTTCGACGTATTTTTAGTGAAAGTTAAATTGTATGCAAATGCAATTAAATCTTATGAAACAACTACCTACCTATAAAAGTTAGTGACACATCGGAACGTCGACGAATCAAAAGGTTTTTGGTATTGGGAAGTGAGTTGGGAACGGTGTGCCGTGCTAGCGTGTCTGAGCGGAGACGAGGACGCGGCGCGTGCTGACGCGTGTTCGTCTCGTCCAGAGGGCGCTTTGTAGAGCGAGAGCTAACGGGCGCGTTGTTGCCGCAGCGGCAGCGCTGCGCAGCCGCGGGCTGGCCGTGCTGCGGTTCCCGCGCCGCCGCCGCCCTTCCATCATCGACCGCGACGGATTCTTCGTCCGCTACGGCGACCGGGAGCGCGCCGCCGTCGCCAACTTCGACTTCCTCGACGATCTCTCCGGCGGCGGCTCCTCGCCCGAAGCCACCAAAGACTGTATAAATACCTAAATTAGCAATAAACGCGTCCCAAATAATTATATTTTTCTATGTGATCGTTTACGTGACGTGATGGAAGACACGGCACGCCAGTCGTTGACGACTGAGTATTGTTCCCTTTTGGACCTCGGTTCTGCTAATTTTTAGTTCGGATTAAGATGTTGGATTTGTAAAGCAATGTAACATGGTTGAATGCTCTTGTCAATTTATGTAAACGTGTTTTGCTCCGCAGTATTTTGATGGTTTTAACGCAAGTGACGAGTAAGATTATCGCTCCTCCATACCTAAGCATGCATGAAAGACAGCGTTTTACCTAAATACTTGGCTGCTAGGAGTGCTAAGCAATAAATATCGAGTGGAAGTGTGTTGTGCAGGTGTTATGAATTGAGTTTTGCTTGTCAGTTAGCAGAATCAGGACCTCATAGTTTTGTCCCGCTTTCGCGTAGTAATTTGATGATAAGCCAAATAGTTTTATTTTTAGTGTAGCGTTGTAATTACGATGGCTGCACGATCCGCAAGGCTGCAGCTTTTTAGACGTTTTACAGCTTTTGAAGAATCATCTCGAATGTAGATCTCGTAGGTTTTCTAGTAATAACTTTGATTAACCTACTAATAAGTCTAGCGCTATAAAATGTACGAAGGAATACGAGCAAGGGCATGTAGTTGTTTGCGTACTCAGTGAAAGTGCTTATACCAGATTGATCTCTATTTGAAAATAACATCTGAGCATTGAGTGTTTTGCGCTTCAGACTAAACAGCTTTCCGCATGTTTAATTACCCAGTTTAATCTACGGTAAGATTGAAAACCTACCTACTTCCTGCTACTTGCATCTTTCGCTTCAAACCAATACACATGTTTTAGGTAGGTAAGAAGAATAAGTAATGACTAAGTAATTGAAAGCTGCGGCCTCGAAGTAATGTGATATTTTTGTATATACTGTAAGTCTCACTTATTTTCATATACATTTAAATGGATTCCTTTCTAACCGAACGAAGCGTTATTGTTGGAATTAGGGTGGATTTCTGGTTTTCTGCTGTATTCAAAAATCAGAGTCCAAAAATCGATGCAAGATCGACGGTTCAATCGCATTTTCTGTGGATGCTAATCGAATGAAAGGAAAGGCAGTTGAATCATGGGCTCTTGTAAAGTGATCATTATAAGGTAGGTACATTATACTTGTGTAAATATCGACAGTTACAATTTACTTATCGAGCTAGTAACGACATGTTAATTTAAGAGTAGTCACCTATATCTAAACGATCGTCTAATTAACCATTATAGGTACTTAGAGATCCATTAATCGAAGGGTACTAATGTATGTTTAAGTGTATATATATTATTATATAACTACGGTGTCATTGAATGCTATTTATTGAGTTGTATCATTTGCGTATTGTGGATCATTTGTGTATACTTAGGTACATATCATGAATTTGTATTATTTCGTAAGGCAACGATATTGTATGTCATTCTCTACGTGGGTAGCAGCAAGCGGCATGAATAGGACGAATCATTTTAATAGTTTGACTTATAAGTTTCAGTTATATAATAAGCAATATAAATATGGAAACGTTCTCGTTATTCCCAGGTAACTTGTACTTAGGTTTGTTTCTTTTAGGTACTATGTCTTGCCCAAATATTATTTTCTCATATTTTTCATCTCCTAAAAGGGTCGCTATTTGAGTGCTGGAGTAGAGATTATTGCTTCCTTGTAATGTACTATTTATTCGCTATTTACTTTAATCGAATATATTTTCCTTGATTATGGTTAAAAACCTCGGCAATTTTTAGGTACTTGCGACGTCTAATGTATGTCTTAGTTATTTTAATGGCTAAACCAAAGGGATTTTTAATTGAATCAATTTTGCCACCACTTGTTACGCTGCAACACTATTTTTCTTTATTTTTCCGACGTTTATTTCAATGGTGAAGATTGAAGACAATAAAGGAAGATTTATACCTATATTACTTATTAATGTAAACGAAGTGACGACTCGATCGATATCTAAAATATTAACTTATTTAGTGTAAGCTACTAATAGCTACAAGTAACTATGTGTCTAATTTGGAATTTATGTAAAAGACGTCCTAAATAATATTCATTGTAAACTTTCTTTTGGATATAAGCATTGGCAATAGGAACTTTAGGATTTTTGTGAAAATACCTACTTCATTACAAATTACTAGAAACAAACATAAATATTTGCCATAAATCTATGATTTACATGATATTAATCGATATCGATATCCAGCGTAAGCGCGCGCGCATCACTAATAATATTTTTATTTTCTGCGCGTGGCCAATGCAAATAATTATATCCAAAAGCATAAAAATATATCGTAAAATGTAATAAACCCAAATGTAGTTGTTTATTATCATTGGGGTTTAATATTATGAACTATGTAAACGATTCTACGTATATTTCTCTCTATTTTATTCTTTTACTTTCATCTGTTAATCATTATTCACATCGAATGAAATGTATGAAACATTGGCATGTTAGATTTCATGAAACTTAACTATTTTAAAACTAAAATACCTACTATTATATTTATTATAATAATCATAGGATTCAAACGTACTGTGATTGGTAGCCTACCACTTAACTATTGTGCACAATTTGGAGAATGAAAATGGTAACATGCAATGCCGTGAAGGAATGCATGTTGGTAGGACGGTTAACCTAAGAGATTAGGAGGTAGGTACTTATGAACAGTACAACACGTAGAGTATGTAAAAGTATAATTTAATTATATACTATTACAGTTGGGTTCAATAAACGATTCCGTTCCCAAAATAATTATATATTGTTTTCTTTATAACCTTTCCTACCCTTTCCCGTTGCAATTCTAGTGGGTTATGTCTAGAATGTATACCACTAGTTGGAAGTTTACTCGTAATACGTTCCTCTAAAAATGCATCATATTATGACGAATCTTATCAAAAAATATGAAAATCATGACTAAGAAAATGGTCATTCAGTTCACGTGCGTTGACACAAAGAACCGATACCTATTACCTATCTATGAGTAAGTAAAGTATTAAGTAGGTACTACTTAGTAAAATTAAATATGCTACTATGTACTGACCTAAATAAAATTGTTTTTCAAAAATACGGGAATAAGTCTTGTGATTTAAAAGACAAAGAAGTAGTTAAGAAATATAAAATATTTATTAAAATATGGCAACAAATGATACTGGTATAAAATAAAAGGTAAGAAAGAACCTAGAAGCTGTTTACAATATAACAGTCACTTCAAGTCCACAGCAAAAGTGTGTGCGAGAAAAACTTCTTTAACTCCAACGGATCTGAAAATCGTTAAAATAGTTTAAACACATTCAACGCTATTATTAACTGTCATAATAGCATCTTTTGATGTGAAACATCTATAGCCGCACGTAAAACTGATTTCTGGCGTGGCGACGCATGTAGTGGCGACGCGTCGTCATGCGCAATCGACTGTGCAATTCTCTCCCAACAAAATAATACAAAATAATGTCGATGTTTCACATCTGCCAGGCGTCCCGTGACGGCTCACTTTTTGTCAAAGTAATTTTTTTTTTGTATTCTGTCAGAATTAAATGTTTAATGGTATGGTAAATAATTACTTACGTAAAGTATTCGGCATTGAATACTTTACGCAGTAGATGTTTAATTGGTTTTCACTTCATTTATTTTTATGAATATTCGCAAGAATTACGTTAAAGTTTATACGTTACTATGCATACTAACAAGTGCAAAGCTAAGCTTAACAATGACAAAAAACGAAGTAAACTACCTATTTCATTGCTGTTAGTAAGTAAGGCAAAAACACAGAAATTATTCATTGCATTAAAACTCAATCCGACACAATGTTAATTTTAAGCGGCAGATATAATATAAGTGCAAAATAATAATTAAAAACACAGCAATTACGATCAAAACATTTATTTCAAAATGATAAAATAATAATAAAATTTTGTCATGAAACAGGTAGGTATACAGCTATGTACCTACCTACACTTAAAAAATCACAGTTGACGATATTTTCCACTTTTTTCAAAAGAAATTAAAAAAAAGTGAAACTAATTGCCTATTACGGAGCTATCGTTATTTATATAAACCTGTATTGCTTCTCGATAACGTAAAAAATGTTAGGTATTATGTTCTGAATAGAAAAATGGAATGATTTTTATAATAAAAACATAACTGTAATCGAATATGATTGTAAAATACATTATATAATACATTATATATCATCTTTGAGGTTAACATACATAAAAACACCATCTTACAATGATCCTAAGCAATCAATCAATAACACTATAATTATATTTTCAAATATATACAAATACGAATACCGCTCCGAGACAGTAATTGACATAATGGTTGAAAAATCTTAGAAAAAATAAAATCTGTATATAAAAATAAATATAACTCATTAAAAATACGTAAGCAAGTAACGAATACACAAGAACAAGGGTAAAAATAATTATCTTTCATAATATGATTCCTATGAGCTCAAAAGGCAGTTTTATTGAGCACACAATAATGGAAGAATTATTCTAACTATCATCTAAGGCGAATTTACGCAAAAAAAAACTTGCTTATTAGTCCTTAAGACACTCGCATATTAAAAATCAATACAACGATCTATCGATCATTAGTAAGGTCATATCGACCACACCTTTGACCACAGGTGAGATAGTGGTGGAATGCTAGCATATAATGTACCTTTTTAAAAAAATTACTCAACATTTGTGAAAAAAAATATATTTAATAATATTAGTAGTCGTCTAGGATAAGTAAACATCTCTGTTTACGTCTAATAATACTTACGAAAAACAAAATTAATAACTTTTGTGACCAAAATAATTTATTTCAGTAATGAAGTGTGAAACTTCAGTAGAGTAGGTACTGTTTTAGAGTATTAGGAAAGGAAAATAACAGACTGATAGTAGTCATAAAGAAATTGGAGGGCACTAAAACGTATGCCAAAGAACTTTTTGTGGCAACGTTACAAACACAGTCGGTAATAAAAAGTTATCAACAAATTTACACTTTTGGACTGGATCCAAGGCGACTGAGCTCAATACAGTAATGATCTTGGTATTAACCTTGATTTTAACTCTTATATCATGAGCAGAACATTCTCTGGCACTCATGTGGTTCCTATAGTAGATTCTCTTTATATAATTTGACTAGAAGATGAAATAAGAAAGAACATAAAGCAAAATGGCGTTCATACACAAAGTTTGCTCAAATCTGGTTTACAAAAATTAAAAAAGTTTAGTCTATAATTCAATTAACACGTTCAAAACTCGTTTTGAGGCAAAGATTTTTCGTAGTTCGAGTATAAGGCACAGGGTTATGTGGAAGTGGAGAGGTAACTAAAAACAAATTCTCTAGTTTAGGTACTTCACGCGTAAAATTGACAATGTTATTTTTAGATTACATTCTAAATGCTACATCGCCACACTGCACCATATAACATTCCAGTATTCATTAGATTTACATCAACGTACTAAATTCACATTTTCTAATTAAAATTTTTAGAACAACTTTTACAACGTATGGTAGGTACGTAAAATTATATCTCGCTTTTCCGTGAAGGAAAACATTGTGAGGAAATATAGCTATTACGCTTCCCGAAGAATTATTTCAAATTCCTCTGATATAATTTTCCTCCAATCCGCGGCGGGTCCCATGGTGGATTACCTACTACCTAATAGTGCCTAACACACCTCACGAAAGCGAGGCGAAACCCGTACAAGTATAGATAATGCCGAACCAGGTTTTACATAATGTTATAGTTATTAAGTAGATAAGCTTGTACACTGTAAGTCGGAATCGTTAATCGTATATTCCAACTTTATTAAGTATATAATTAAGTTAATTTTACATCTAACCCTTACCTAATAATAAGCAAAGGTAAAGTCGAACATTTGACGGTAGATTTTTACCTTACCCCATTGTCGTTTTAGGATTCCTTAGCCAAATAAGATATTTAATTAGATTAAACACATTTTTAATAGATCTGGGCATATTTTGAGACCAATTTACGAAACCCATGTGTCCAAAACGCACTTGCCCGGATTTTTTACGTGCGATTTGTCACGTTCATTAAACAAACCTGAGCGCATGCGTTTTCCTTGTTATCCGGTTTCTTTTTTGCAGTTATCGACTGCACTATCCGTAATCGCCGCGGGGTTATTGTTGCGGTGTAATTATAATAATGGCTGGCACGGCTAATGCACGCATGATAAGATAAAGCCCTCATTTCCAGTTTACACATTTATTGTAATAGGTTTAAACGCATGACACCTATCGGAAAATGACGCTCAGGGTAGATAGGAGCATGAAGTTTTTTGATGCCAATAAGACCGTTCGGCTGAAGCATTGTATTAACGCAGAATGTTTGGAAATATTCACTATAGGTCTCTAATACGCTCGAGCCGCGCGCCTATATTGTTTGCGCGATGCAGGATAGTTCGTTGCCTACCCACTATTCGGCGTTTAACAAAATATGTGACAGTTCAGGTCCGCCATAATCATAGTAGTCGTCAACAGTTCGAATTTACCTAACACAGACATTTCCATAAATTAAATCTTGTGATGTCAGAAGCGTTGTTTTGGAGGAACAGAGATGGCAGTTTTATCTTACATTCAAGTTCTAGCAGCTAACTATTTTTATATATAATTGACACGATGAATTTACTATTGGTAGATAGGTGATATAAAGCTCTACGTCCATGGGGCGAGCCGGAACAGGCCAGTTATAATGTTCGCCTTTAAATAAGCCTCATCCACAGTCAGATACATTAAAAAAAAAAGAAAGGAAAAAAAGATCAGCGAACGCATAGCGTTCCAGATCAGTTCCAACGGCGAGCCCAATGAACGTCGCGCCTTATACCTGCCCGAATGATAATTGGTAATATTTATTCGCGTCTGTGTCACATTATGTGGGAGAATAATTTTAACTAGAATTATCGATCGATTCGTCTTGATATCGTTCGATTTACACACTGAACTCTGTTAACTAAACTCGTACTGCAATCGATTCGATTACCTACACCTGTACCGTGATCGACAGTCGTCAAAATCGTATCGAATCAACAATCCTCAAAATTGAAGTTTCGTTACGACACGATATCGAATCGAATCGATTAGGTTTCTTATCGAATAGTTCTGAATAGCCTAGCTGCGCCGGTTCAAGGCATGTCGTATGACGGCTCTGTATTATCAGTGACCGCAGTGCGACCTATAATCTCAGCCTACGCTATCGTTGTATAGATACCTCCTTAATACAACCACCGGAATCTCTGTCTCGTCTATAAGTACCGTTAAATCCATTTACAATTTAGGAGCAAAGTCCATTAACCTTAATACACCAATAAATATTTTAACTAGATGTTTAACTCCATATTCGCGGTTTGCCACTGCCCGAAGTACATTCTTCTTTCTTGCTACTCTTCTTCGGTTCGGGAACGTTGCCGAATATACTCTTCTGTGGAGGCTCTTTGTGTGCGCTGCATAAAATATGAATTTTGAGTTACAATTTTCAGTGACAAGGTCAGGAATAGAAGTTTTTTAAATAAACGAACTGATGAATAAGTCACAGAGCATGACGCTACGTTTTAGTATTTTGACAATGGAAGATATTATCCCCAAGCATGACAGACTTGCTTTGAAACGTCATAACTTTTGATGTAGACAATAGCATTTTGTTATGAATATATGAATATGAGAATATTTCCGTAGAAATTTTGTATGGAAATATATCTCTGGAACTTAAGCTAAGCAAATCTGGCTTTATATTGTGAGTAGTTTGACTTTCACTGAAATTATTTTAAATGCAATTAACAATGCAAAGGTTTTAGAAGCTACGAGTGCTTCTAAAGTAATAACAACTGTTCACTTTAATCCCTCTTAAAATTAACAAACGACTAACATAAGCCATGCAAGAGACCATGCACACATGCAGATAAATGAGAACAAAAAACTACCAAACACAACTAACAGCCGAAATTAATATTGTATCTCCTATCCAAGATTGAAATCGATCTTGGATTGCTGCCTATCGTTCGATCGATTTCCAATCTGCGTGCCTATATAAACCAATCCACGGATCGGTTATTGGCTCGTTTGACCCTAAAAATTGATTGTGATATCGATCCCAGATAGCAAAATTTGGATTGGATTGATTATTAATTTCGGCCGTAAGTGAGGCATTCGTGAAAATCGACGACTTGCTCTTTCTAAATGTTTTATCACAATCATAAGGAAAAGTTTTTACAGTGAGCGTGCTTTTTGAAATAGAATCCTCGCCCGTTTAATTTAGAATCGAAGTACTTATCACTTACCTGATAGATGACACTGATATTAACAGCTGGAAAAATTATTGTCGAAATATCGAGTCAACAACGTGATAATTACTACAATTCTTATAATTAATACAGGATAGATATAGGTAGGTACTGTCACTCCTAATTAGGGGTCAAATCGGGTTTGTATGAGGTCATTAGTTCACCCAGTTAAGTAATTCTAAAAGAAAATATATGCAACCTTAGAAACAACTTTCGAAACAAAAATGTTACGCTGACATAATAAAATTAATATTTTTCGACGGTACATGCGCCATTTGTTCAAATATTTCATGAACAAATATCACAATGAACTAACCATGATATATATTAAATTTTAATTGACCTATGATTTCATTAATGATTTGCAAACACATTCTAAAATCGACAAAAGTAAAATATAGTTAACTGCTTACTGTAATTATTCCTATAGTATTTTATAATATAGGTATTGATGGTAGAACTAGTAGATCTAACAAATACATTTTTCCCGTACCTACCTAATCACGTCGTTTTGTCGACAGTAAAGAATAATTTACAAGGAAACAAAAATATTTCAAGCGAAGACTAAGATCTAGTAAGTAATCGCTTTACCTCAGAATCTAAAGCTATAGGAATTTGTAATGGGTACCTTAAGTCCGACTACTCAGTCTATACGGTGTCGATGGAATCAAAAACGGCCAAGCTACACCACTCGCGAAGTTGACCTATGTAAGCGAATACAAGCCTTCGAGTCGCCTCGTGCAAATTTGGCTCACCTCGGGCGACATCCGATAGTGGTCGGTTTTTTTGGCGCGAGTCAAAGGAAACCGAAGTGCCCGTAGTTTTCCTCGCGAGGTTGCACGAGTGTAGTCACGTAGTTGTGGTTGTGACTTCGGTCAACTTCGAGAAGTAGGTACCACTTCGTCTCACCAACTTCGCAGTGTAGTGGCTGCTTTAGGTTTAGGGATCTATCGAAACACTATTCGGGAACATGTCGATTTATTGTTTACATAAGTGCTTTGATTTATTTAAAGGTATTTGCATAATTTTCAAATCAGAGGATATTATGTTACATTGACACTTACCCACATATTTTGCCAGATAAATATATTATGATGTAAAAAAAGAAACGTGTACAATTAGCATTTCATAAAGGCCGTACAAATTGCGATAATATATGCCATAATCAATTACTGTTTAATTTAATGTATCATACTTTATGTTTTTATGATTCTCTTGTAACTTTTGTTTGACTTGTAAAAGTGCGATTTAATTGCCTATTTACAATAAATGCTTTGACTTTGACTTTGACTTTGATAAGACTTAGAGAAAACGTCAAATTGAATAGAATTATACGTATTATAACTGCACTAATCGCTATTGTGACTTACTGTGTGACCTATGCCGACTGCTGTCTAGGCGAAGGCATAAAGACATTTATTTTGACAATGAACAATGACTACTACTATATACTATGCGGAACTCAGTCTTTCTAGTAGGTATCTAGAGTAGTTATATTGCGAAGTTGATGCAGCACTAACTAATGAACCATCTGATTTGATTTCGCTATAACTATATCGGGTTTTACTTTGAGATTATCTATAGGCACATATTTGAAGTGTTTAAAACTGAACTCAATTACTTAATTATATACCTAGACTAAGTTATTACCGAATCATCGAATACCTATTAGAATATTATAATGTTTGACGATTATTTTAGTGTCAGTCACCTATTCATGATTTTTGTCTGCCTGCACGCACGTACACACGAAGTTGGTAAACAATCATGACGTAAGGTAAACTTCACTCAAGTTTATTTAAAGTGTATTTAGTCACTATATTGATTGGGTGGTTTTAGTCATATTTTGTAGACTGACTCACTGCACTCTACGTGACAGGCAAAGCGTCGATTTATTGTACAGCCTTACTTACAATAAAAGGCCCACTATCCGACGTATATTCTTTTAAATTAAACTATTTTTTTAAAATAGATTAGTAATTTTGTTATTCTATAACTACTATTAACTACTCATGAGAATACATTTCCGAAACCCCCCAATACCAACCATTTAAAATGTACGTTATAAAAAACCGTAATATGAAATATAATACAGATTTAAAATGTCGTAATAATAAAAAAAATTGGCTGGTATTATGATGTAATTAGATACCCGAACACGGCAGATAGACGCAGTGTGACCACCAGACCACAAATCCCTCCACGTAATCATCGAAACAACGGATGATATCAGCCTTTCGATATAATAATGAGCAAAACATTCGAACCAGATTACCATCGACAACAGATACGCCTCCAATTATTTGTTCGAATCCAATGATAAAGATCGATCTAATATTATGTACCTACTTACAAATGTATCCGAAACATTGATGCGAGAAATTAATTAAAAGAGCAGACTGCTTTGCTCTATATCGTGAATAATAATATCCAATGCAATTGATTTTATTTTATTGCTGGTGAAAGATCAAAGCTAGAGAATACCATAAAAGTCATATAGAAAAGTCCTTAGTCGTAACGTAACTTTGTCAACAGTTTGAAATCGGAAACAAAGTTCGAAGGACCAAAATGTTCTATAATTTGTTGATTCATTAATATAATTCATGACTAGATTCGTTTGGTGGCACTAATTAGAAATATAGTAGGTAAGTAGCGACTAATTGTTCAAAAAAATAATATCGTAGCATAAACCACTACAATTTACCAAACATGCGACGTTAAAATTACGGTCTAATAATTGTGAAGCTAATACTAGATAAATTATAATGGTTGCCACGGGGTGGTGCGGAATTTCGACTTTTCGTAGTTGTTTTATTAACACCACACACGAATAGAAAGCGTAGAGACATACATAGACAATGTAGCCTCTTACCGTGACCGTATGGTTACACAACATGGTTGTGGGTTCTTGCTCCACGTCACACCCTCAAGAGGAAATACGTGTCTATTGGAGACTGGCCTAAACTATAACGGATGACGCAAAATCATTGCTGTTATCTGAGAAGATACGCGAGTTTACATCTTCATTCTAAAATAATACGACCTATATTTGAGTTATGACTCTATATACTTACCTACCTAAATAGTAAACGAATCATGGTGAAATATACGTAATAGAAGTTTAAGTATTAGCATAGTAAACCACGGTTTTTTGTGGTCTTTGATTCACAATACTTGTAGTAAACATTAATCGAAAATCGTTTCAACATATTTAAGATGCTTTATAATTATCAACTTATACAATCGGGATCAACTGGGACCACTGTATTTTATAACTAATTATTTGGGGGTTTTATAGCATTAATCAGTGTTATTAATAGAATTTCACTATTTACGCAAGCCAACTATGTAATGCATTGTACATAATAAATTAATTACTGGGTCAAAAGCGTATAAGTTTCTCGATAATCATCACAAATAATAATAAAAGCACAACAACGCAGACGTGAAGCAAACAGAACTAGCAGTTGTTAAAACATAAAAACAAATAAAACTCAAGCAAATAGTTTACAAAAGCATTTCAAGGTATCAAAGGTGGAGTTCGAGTTCACTAAGATAAAATTGGATTCCTCTCATTTGCTGCTTCCTCAAACAAATTGTTTTATCAGAAGTGAAAGTGAATAACCTCATATTATGGTCGAAGAATCCCTATATATATATCTTAGTCACGTAAAGAGAGGGAATGTCGTGAAATAAACATCTTGGGCATATGCATCTGGTGGTCCTTCACAAATCTAGCCGAGGGTGCAAGCAATGTGTTGGAAGAAGAAAGGAGTCAAGTAGGTATAGTACAGCCTCCACAAGTGGACAAATATGAGTAACTTATTGGTTTTGCACAGGGGCTAAAACTCTTAGTCAACGGTCAGCCCCCAGTAAAGGAGTCAATAGAAGAACAAGACGTCCAGCCCTGCCACTTTCAACCAAAACATCATAAGACTAGGTGATAGATATATTCCCAAGCTTTCAATGGCAAGAACAGAGAAATACCTTAACTACTGCATTGTAATAGATCTGAGGCAAATTCAATTTCAACCTCACATAACAATACTAACACCTCAGTAAGAAATTATAAGCATCTACCTACGCATAATGCATTATTAATTAACATAAATAACATAGATAATACACCATGAACAATGAATAATGATGTATTGTTATTCAAATAAATTGTGCAATAAATAAATATGTGGCCATATTATAATTATATACCAAGCAAGTGAAAACCCAAGCAAAAGCCATGTTAATACTTATTTTAAGGAGTGCAAAATATTCAATTCAGTATTTTAGAATTGTTTTATACAAGACCTTGAAACCAGATTTATCTCAATGATATCAGGCAAATTCTTTATGTACGGACCTAATTATTAAAAACAGTTAAGAACTCAGTAAGATTTAATTAAATAAATAGGCACACTGAGAGCATTGTATTTTGCCTATCTGAACTATTGAGTGTATACTGTAGATAGAGAATAAATCTCGATTTCATGACCTCATTGAACCGTGATAAATTGGGTGAAATTTTGTTTAAATTATTTTAGAAACTCTTGACACTCCTTAAAACAACATGCATAGGCACCAGACTTTTACAGTGCCACAACAAAATTCATAAGTTAATAAAAATCTAGTGGGTTACGGCAAATCCTCCTCACGAAAGTGAGGGGAGGCCTTGCCCAGCAGTGGAGCAGTACAGGCTGAATTATTATTATAAATATCTTACCTCAACATAATTCGGAAGTCCTCCAGCTCTCTAATGCTGTTAGAAAGTCTTGCAAATGCATTGAACAGCGCCACAATTTCTGTCCTCTGCAGCTTTTCGTGCGACTTGTGTCTAATAGGCAGCTTGCCTTGAGGCGGGTCACCTTCCGGGCGGTTCCATTTCTCTGAGAACAGTATCTTCAGAGCCGTACCGAGCCCTTGGGTTTGCAGTTTCCCCCAGAGCTTGCATTTGTCGCACCCCACACAGTCCATGATCCGTGAAATGTTTCTAAAATGCTCTCGGAACTCGTGTTTCAAAGTGGCCGCTTGGCTGCCTCCGGTAAACATTGAGGACTCGTTAAAATGGTCAGGAAATGTGTAAATCACTCCAAGCATGTTACTTATGGCATCTCGAGTTTCCTCGTCTTCTGTAGGGTTACCGGTGAAGTACTCTTCGTGTTCCAAATACGGCCCGGCTTTGGCTAAAGCTCTCATTTCCAGGAGGTACACAAAGTACAAGTTTTTCAGCCAGCTAGGGCTTTCACCGTAAGTTTGTGAAGGGTCAAATCGTCTCTGGAACTCCTCTAGGTTGGGGCCCCATTCTCCATCAGGAGGGGCTGCGAAACCGATACCTTTTTCTGACAGTAAATACTTTGAACATAAATGGATGTTAATACTGGTGTGTAAGCCTGATACGGCTCTGTAAAATACTCTCTTTTCCAAGCACATATTGCTCAAATCTGAGCTTAAAACGTATGGGAATGATTCATAGGGATTAGGTTTAGGGCGGAAGCAGTTCTCCTGGTATATACTCCTCCAGATCCTGTGTGCAGATGGGCCTTTATAACCTGTATAGCGTTCAGGGTTCAGAGATAGATCAACAAAATCGGCTTCCGCATCTCTATCATCGCTCCCACAAAAATTCTCATGAGCATCATCATAAACCTTCCATTTTGCTATCTCATATTGACTCGCCGCACTGATGGTCATGTTCAGGTATCCCAGGTCGGGATCATGGTCTGTATCAGAGTCGCAGTTAGATTGCGCCCCTTTAGAATACTTAGTGGCGGGAGCCTCGTCAAAATGATCATTGTTGTACCCGTTCTCGTACCCAGGAACACTTTCTTTTGCACAAGTTTTAATGTGACAGTACTTCATCGCGCACCGGCTGTCATCGGCCCAGAAAGGGCATTCCTTTTTCAAGTTGACCTTGTAAAAGCGGAAGTAATCCTTGCTCACGAGACTCTGGATGCGCGGAAAGATCTTCACATTGTTAAAATAATCAATGGTGTCGACGTTACAGGAACAGTCTCCGAGCGCGCCATGCAGGTCGTCAAAGCAGGCCGCACTGTCGCAAGGCTTCGTTTCATAGAGCTCCGTGTCGTAACCCACCGCTTGAACAATCGCAAGAGCGAAAATTATAAACACAACACAATACTTTTTGTATGCCATCTCTGATACTGCAGTCCCCATGTCATGAGTATGTATTACACAAAATTTACAGCCAACCGAACTCTCTCACTGGACATTTAGCACTGTGGCGTTATGAAAAGAAGATGAGTAGGATTCATGAAGTGAAAGTAGATTTATATACGCATACAAAATAGTAGGACGTGCGCGAGCCAACGTACAGTCAGACTTTTCATGATTTTTGACTGAGTTTTTTTATTTTCTGAGCTGTCAGCTGGCTGGCTGACATTAAGATTTTGTCAATAATGATAATAAGTCAGACTGTCAAGCAAGATGTGACAGTGACATTCAGTAGAAATTGATGCATTGTATGGCTTGTAATGGCTTTGAAACAAACCATTATAAAATCTTCAAACTTTAGTAGGTACTACTATTATTTATTAGCACTGCTCAAAACTCTGGCTTTTTGTATTATCTTACCATGGAATCATTTCAAGCATCGCTTGAAGTTCTGTGGAGTTTAAGCGGAAAGCCAAAAATATGATGCTGTTTCGAGTTCCTTCTAAATTTCCCAGTGCTCCCAGGAAGGCTCGTAAGGATTCACCACAGCCACATTATTGATTTGTGATTGTCATGATAAATAAACTCCAGTACTTATTGTAGCTTTGGCTTATTTAAATAGGTAATAATGGAATTATAGAAGAAAATCTAAATGCATAAATCAGTCGCAACCAAAACATTAAAACATACGAACTTCTGAATCATTCCGCTCTGGCGGGAAATTTGAATTTATCTAGTGACTGAGATAGCTTGAGTGCGTGCGTGCCTCGTGCAGTTTATTTTTAATCTTATAGGTAGCAGGTAGTAGGTAGACTATAGCAGACCGGCCACGCCTTGATGTGGATAAGGTTTTTGTTATTGCGACTATAAATTGAGACGTAAGCTATCCTTAAGTTGCACGGTGCAATTTTGATTAAAATCGGTGTCAGGAGTCCATCGCGGACATTCAGGAGTCCATCGCGGACAAACATTGTGACGCATAATTTACATATAATTATATTAAGATGAAGGTAATCTATTACCTAACCTTACTACCTACATACCATAGATATCTTAAAACCTAAAGTAATATCTCGTAGGTACCTTACTCTAAAATCGTAACTTTAGATTAGGTACTTATGTAGGTAAGTACCTAGAAAACTTACCATAAGTTCATAAATATCATGGTGTTTTCTGGAATATACTCGTAGTCAGGGAGAAACGAAAACGCCATGTAATCGTAGAAAATTTATTTGTCGCCGTACATTGTAAATCATCCACAAAAGCAGTTTCATCAGAAATGCACAAAGAGATTCAAAAAACAGATATTTTGCTCCCAATACGTAACTATTTACAGACGAGTGAAATGAAGATAATCACAATTTATATTTAGAAATCCATATTACATAATATTAAGCATTTTTTTAATGTAAAATGGACGAACATTACAATGGTTACAAACCCGAAAAATACATTTATAAATATCATCTGTTGTTTTCGTAATACATATTTACTTAAACAGTCACTTAACTAGGCAACTTAACAATACCTTAACTTTAAAATTTTATAAGATATAAGTGTGTAACAAATATAAAATGAATGTTAATTTTTAATGGTAAAAGTGCGTCTTTTGATATTTTACAACGGTATCAACAGTTTATGGATACGTTGTAAATTTACAAATCGGAAAAAGACATCTAATAAGATATAATCACGAGGAAGTTTGCAAAATGACCTACAATTCAAAGATACTTCCCACGATTATTTACCATTAGTACCCCTCAATCCTCATGCGTACCTACCTATTTTCATGGGCAGTACCCGTGACCGGTCTAGTATGTGCGCTGGAACTTTTAAGCATCATAGGAAATTAAATGTTACTCGGATAGAATAGGTTTATTAAGTATAGCTATGTCTTTCTACAGAAACGTAGGTATATTTTAAAATAGGCTCGTGTTACTTTAAAAATGTGCCTACTTGTTTAGTAAGGATGTATAAATATGAATCTAGGAAAATGTAGATAGTCAAATGCAAACTTCTCTGTTACGACTATATCTCACAAAAGGTGGGCTGGTACGCTCGACCAAACTTAATTATAATGTTGTACATTCACTTTTCCTTTCATTCACCCTAAGAGATTTATAAATCGATGTCTAAACCAGATTTCGTACGAAAGATATACGAAAGGTATTTAAACCTCGGATTTGTCTCGTAGCGTTAGTGATGGTTGAGTCGTTGATGTAAGTATTGTTCTTTCGATGGTGTATTATACTTCGTGATGTTTTCGTTCTAGGCGTACCTGAAATGTTACAATAATATCATTAGATACAATTCAAAAGACAAAGTCGTAATATATCAACATTTTACTCTACACACTGGTACCATAGAAAAACAACATAGATTTACCAACAAATAATATATATAAGTTTAGTACACAATTGCCCGTACAAAGTATCTACACATGTAAAATTAATTATATAAAATAGAACATAAAATATACCTACCACAACAATCGTTTTGTTTGGAAACATTTGTGGCTCATACAAAATGACATGATTATTACGAATAAATATTAATTATTCGTAGTATGATTATATCACGAACAACATTTTCCAAATAACGCAATTGTTTTAAAATTTCATGCACAAAGTTACAAAACATATTTTTACGAACATTTAGAAGCAACCATGAAACATCTACCTATATCTACATAGGTAGGTAGGTATATCATAAATAAAGCATGACCCACAGAACATATAATTCAGCCTTCTTTAGCAAACGTTTGCATATAAAATAATAACACAAATAAATTGCAATAAACATTAACTAATTTACGACACATAAAATTAACATGCACAAAACCATAAAGCTTGATCACATCATTTGATAAATAAGTAGCCACAGAGCACTGCTAACAACTTCTTATAGCTTTGTTTTAAAAACTGGCGCAGTCACAATACTAACCAGACCAGACTACACCGTGTGTTGTGTCCTATTGAAAAAAGATGAAGTCGATTTCACCTTATTTAGACATCTCAACAGTCAACTCCATACAGCAACATGTGTCGAGCTAGTTGCCACAATAAGTTTTTAATCGAAAATGTAAAGCGGATTCACAACGCATGGTGTAATTTTGTAAGCGCCAGATTTTAATATTAACCATTAGAATAATAATAGAAGCAGTATAGACACTCATTAGCGGTAGGTATAGATAGATAGATAGGTACTCCATCCTCGAGATACCCTTTTCCACATTTACCCAGAACATCTACAATTACCAAATAAAAGAACTGGTAATGTGACTTACCTAATTTGTATCCTAGATTATTCAGTACCTAATAGATTTACCTAGATAGGCTAGTGCAATATATAGCAACAAACAGATAGGAAATTCATAAAAATAAGTTAATAAGTTCCATAAACATTTAGTACATTATCCAAAGTAACTTGTTTTGTTAATATTTTCCAGGCAAGCTTAAATGAAATACTTGTCCATACTGATTAGGTAAATAAAAACCAAAGAATTTTTTTTTGTTAGCTCCTGAGGAGTTGTCTAACACTACGAAATAAGTAATTGATAAGAAAAGATAGGTAAGTACCTGTTTTTATAGGGACATGTTTGTAAAATTGCATAGTAAGTAGGTAGATAGATAGTATACTACAAATTTAATGTTGTTTTCCCAAAATATATTTGTACGTAGCTCTTACGAAAGGTATACAATACAGCAAGCTCAAAACATTATGCCTCGCTTTGACACTTAATAAGTTACATAAGTAGGTACTTAGTACTAATTCGTGTAGACGAAAATACATTCCATTTTGATTAATTTAATGAAGTGAAAAACACATAAATTTGTGATCGCAGGAGACAACTACTAATGACAGAATCTGCCATGATTTAGTTCAAAAGAAATTCATGTAAAATTGCTTAGGGTTCCGGGTTTGCACCTTTTCGCCACCCCTTACTCTATGCAATACAACCAATGTAAAGTATAAATAATACTTAGATGAGTGTGGCCGTATAGTGGCACACTATAACACTTCTTTTATAATGAGATTAATTAATATCACGGAGGTTTTCTTTCATATCATGAAAGTTACATGAAAATTGTTATCACAAACCTTGGACATAAAAACTATGTCACAAACAGACAGATTTTGAATATCAAATATAGTAATAGAGATTCTACATAATATTTTTATTACAATAAGATTCGAAATTATATGCTAAAAGTTACTTTATTCTTTCTATATGCATAATATATTATATTGCCAATATAATAGATCCACGAGTTAAACTTTATATTTAAGGGTTAATTAATAGACACCGAAACATTCTTAAATCTAGGATTAACCAAGCACATTATGTCAAGCATTTTATAATATCACTAAAGCGCAGTGTTCATAAAAAAGCGTAAAGTCGTAATTTTTATGTAGGTATAATTATAATAGAAGACATAAAATTTGAACACTAAAAAAGTGTGTAGTTATAATAATTCGAGCCAAGTATTTTTTACCTTTGGATTAAAGGCTACTAAAGGAAATTCATAGTTTCATCAACACTAAATAATACGGTCAAAAACACCCGATTGCTTATCGAATCTAAAAAAAACTCCAAAATCATTTTTATTTTCAAATTATGTAGAGGTACATAACATCATTACAATATTTAGATTGACTCTTCCAAACTTCCAATTCCAAATGAAAATAATTGCTCATAATCGGTTCAGATCTGGATGTATGTATGACAAAACAAATAAATAGGTACCCTCAGTCAAACAGAGAACTTTTATGGAGTTCGGATAAAACACGAAATGTTATATTCCCTCGTTACCTATATAAAAGTAAATAATATTAGTAAGTATGTACATTTTGTTAGCATGAAAACAGTTAGTAGATAAATCAAATCATGCATCGAGAGGCCGATTAGTTAACATTAAAAAGAACCAAAATAAAATGTGTTCATAGGTACCAGTTTTATGTACAAAAGTATTAGTAGCGAGACCTTCTATCCATGTTTCTTATGGAATTGGCGAGACACAGCGCGAACAGAGCGCCCACGACCTGAAAAAAATATAAATACAAATATTAAATACTAGCTGCGCCCCGCGGTTTCACCCGCGTTTTGATAATATACGATATATCTTTATGAATTGTATGTAGCCTATGTGTTATTCTGATGTATAAGCTATATTATTGTAAAGTTTAATTAAAATCCATCCAGTAGTTTTTACGTGAAAGAGTAACAAACATCCATCCATACAAGTACTAGTCATTTAATAAGCAAAAATACAAGTGGATGCAAGTGGCAAATTGTCCGTGTGGCGGTCTAAGGGGGAGGCCTGTGTTCAGCAGTGGACGTCTTCAGGCTGATGATGATGACATGTCGAATATTTTTCGCTGCTGACTTTACGTCAAACTGCAGTAACAGTTACGATCTCGCAGTATTGCGTCGACGTTTCCAGTCTGGAAGACTAATAGATTCGATAATCCTGTTACGTAGCATTTATCAAACGCGTTTAGCAAACAGTTCTATCGGTTTTTATTGCTGTATTTATTTTACGACGCCAACCCCGATGGTGTGAACGAAACTAGCATTTCACTACGAAGTTTACTCACCTGCCCGGTTAACGGTTATAGGATAGTTTACTATCTAGTAGTCTGTGGTAATAGGGTTTAACTGCGGGTATGTCACGTCTAGCCTAGCTGTAACTTGTATGCCGTATATTTGTACAACCCAACCAGATTCGATCTTCCGGGGGGTGACACAAGCAAAGAGAAATAAAATTGTTAATTAAATTTTGATACATTTTATGTTTTAATAGGTTTCCTGAGCTACAAAAACCGGAAATTCAATGCGTCCTCGCATTAATCTGTCGGTTTCGGTTGTTATCGATCGATAGCAGTCGCTAAGCCACGTCAGAGGCGCTTGCAAGCTAGCCTTGCATTTTCAATGGCTCACCTCAATACAAGCAACACCGATGGCGATGCCGGCAATGGGCTTGTTCCACCTCTCGTACAGGTTGGCGACGACGTCGCTGCAGCCGTCCTTGTTGGCGTCGATGTAGGTGCAGCTGCCGCCGGTGAGGGTGCCGGAGAGGCCGCCGATGCTCTTGCAGCAGGACTTGGGCAGAGTGATCGCGGTGTACTCAGACGGGCCGTTCTTGCCGCAGCAGGTGAACTGGAACGCAATGCCGATAGGTGAGATTTAGCGCTAGTTCAGACACGGCGGGAACCGCGCGATTATAGAATCGCATGGAAATCGCGCGGGTCTTATTTATATGAATTAGTTAGTAGTCGTTCAGACTTAGCGCTAGTTCAGACATGCGGGAACCGCGCGTTTACAAATCGCGCTGTTTGAACCCGCAAAATTGTGATGCTATTCAGACACCGGCGGTTATTATGCGATTTTCGTGCGGGGATAACGTCAGTTTGAAAATGGAGGTCGACGAAGAAGTGTATTTACTTGGTTAAACAACAATTATTCTTATCTTTAACTATTGTTGTCAAAATATGTAAATGCGATACTCGCGAGGTCAGTTAGGGGCGAAAACGATGGCTGCAGTCTCGAACTATAATAATACAGTCGTATTTTAAATCAGATTAGGTAAGTAGTTAGGTGTTGTATTGTAAACAGTATCGTGTATGCATGCAATTAAAAATATCAGTGAGCTTTTGCTCATAGTGTATGTAGGTACATACAACATTGTATTGATTTATCGTGTGAACACAGAACTCACACAGAAGAAATTTATGTTATAGTGTCGTGGGTTTAAGTACGTTACATGAAATGAATACTAGAACAAACATAACATTAGA
The DNA here is from genome assembly GCA_905147375.1 of Hylaea fasciaria. Taxonomy (NCBI): domain Eukaryota; kingdom Metazoa; phylum Arthropoda; class Insecta; order Lepidoptera; family Geometridae; genus Hylaea; species Hylaea fasciaria. Next base: position 2,221,523 of record LR990194.1, read on the forward strand.
CCAAGCTATAGTTCGCTCAGAAACGCAGTAGGTATATACGTAGTACCTACTACCTACGTAGTAGGCCTAATTGCGTCTCGCGAAATCTCTTGTCGAATAGGGATCCCGAGCTCGTATTAAATATAGATGTGTGTACCTACGTTACGTAGCTTACCAAACCTAAAAACCGCTGCATAACTCAAATTTTGTACTTATTTCAAAAATAACCCAATCATATTCAAAATTAATGCTCATTCAAAAGTTGTTCAAGCCTACGCTCAGATTTTACACTAGACTTTAGCCTTAGCACTAAAAATAGTTTTGATGAGGTAAAAACTAAACAGCTCATCGAGTGATGACATCACTTGCAATTATTGTGAATCACATGAGGCATTCAATTGTGAGTCGGGTGCTCGAGCATTTAGTTTTTCTATGTCCGTGTTTCAGAAGAATGGTTATTGTAAACTCGACTTTGAATCTACATTTGAAAGTCGATTTCACTACGCCCGTTGGTATTAGTTTGAGTGACAGATCTTAACACATCACCATATCTAACATCGCCTAGTGCCTTAACTTCTGAGCGCTTCAGTGCTTTGAAGGGTATATCGAATCTACGCTCTTATACATAATATATATATAGGCTTAACGATCGGATTCTCCCTGAATAATCGTGTACCAACCCTTTTAGTTTCGTAATTAATGGTGGCTAACCTCAAAGAAAAAGCAGCTGCGATATACCTCCGGACGGGCATGTCAAATTTATAACTAAGGGTACTAGACTAGTTTTGCCATTAGACTACGGAACCCTAGAAGAAAGAGTCTTACCTGTTCTTGTATCTGGTTAATGATAGCCTCGGTTGCGGGGTCGACGTCGGAGCTCCTTCTCTTGTCGAAGAGGGAGTTTAATGAGACCTTGATGCCATCTTTCAGGGTGTCGCCGTACACGAACAGGAGGACCGCGATGACCACTTGGACGATGATGATGACCAGCAAGAAGATCGCGTACTGGAATTGAATGGTCAGGAAATTTGGTCGCGATCACAGCCGTGAAGTTTACTCAGAAACAAAAGATACCTATAAAGCGGGGTCTCTTGCGTTTGTTTTTACGGAAAATTAGGTAGGTACACAAAAACAGTGCAACAAAACATAAAACATTGCTTGCTCATAGACAAATAAAATCTTCTACCGTTTGCATAGACAAATGAGTAGCCACGCCTCTTTGTTTTGACGTTTGTTTGTTTTGTTGCACCGTTTTTGTGTAATGTTCCGTGAAAACACGCGCAGGAGACCCGGCTTTAGATACATATAACGTAAATAGAGAGCACGTTTCTAGTGCAAACGTTTGTACCAGACAATGGTATCTACTGTTAGCTCATCAAAATGAGCCCAAACACCATCAATTTTAGTCACTGAGGCGTTCCGCCCGTACGGGTTCTCGTTTCGATAAGTTGGCATATTGTTGCATCATCATAAACAAAAGTTCGTACTCAGTAACCTTACATTTAGCTTCCTGCTTATATTCACAGTAGTAAATGTACTAAGTTATCCTCATCGAGTTAGTGCTAAAATTTGACTCATTATCACAATTTTATTATGGTTATGAAAGACTTCCGTAAGCAGGCACTATTTTGTCCTCTTCAATATACGATCCGTCTTACCACAAAAGAATAGACCAGAGTTGAACAAAAGTTTCTATAGTTTTGTTCCACTAAATTATCGACGTCTATCATTCGCGTTTTCTTACTAAATCCTGGCATTCCTCATTATATTACGTCGATTTGTGGAGAAAATATTTTGACACATCTGTTCAACTCTGGTTTAAATATTTTGTGGTAAGACCGTATAAGTCCTGATACGGGTTATTCCCAGAGTGCTCCAACAAAATATCCCAACCTACTTACACCAAGAAAAGAGTGGCACGTGTTACTGTGACATAGTACCTAGCGGTAAAAGTAAGATCGTGCAAATCGTGTTACTGGACTAGCGGTATTCTTGACTACTAGCCACTAACAGGACACTCAAATATCTTGGCTACAGTCCTTTCTAGAGAAATTAGACTTCCATGCAAGGTCTTTAGCATAAACGTGATCGGAAAGTGCTAAAAGCAGACGAGGGAAAGTACTTCCGCGTTCGGTATTGTTTGCTGTTGTCGTTAGCAGTGTATCATGACATGGTTTTTTGAAATATTTCTCCAGGCATGTGTGAAAAACATATTCGTTGCCGCAAGCTGCTGTAAATGAGCCCAAAAACCGTCAATTGAGTCGCTCCCAGTCTGCATTGTCATACATTTTCAACTCTATTGAATAACGGAATCTGGATGAAAATTGACTTGACCTAAACAAACAACCATACAAAGTGCTAATATTAACAGCAAGCTTACTCGTATAAAGCTTGACGGGTAAAATAAGTAGTTAATCTAAGAACGAAAGAGATAAGTAGGTGTATATTATGATACTGGGAATCCTGAATAGATTGTGAACTCGAAGGAATCGCGTGTAAGCAGGTCCGGCTATTCATATTACCAAGAAATGGTGATTTAACTACATCTGTTTAAGTGATTGATTACCATAGCAATTTCCAATTTAAGTATTGATTGTGCCAAGACAAACAAATAGTACTTACAACGGCCGGATTCTAATCTAAAATTTTGAATTACGAGTTCGATAAGAATATTGAATCGTATGTGGGAAGTACATTGGTGTCATGTAACATAGGAAAAAGTATCATGAAAAACAACAGGATTCTTTCAAGTATTCTTTCTTTCAGGCAAGCATACCTTTATTATTTGATCCAGACAAGCCGACTTGATGCGAACGATGTTACCAACTCTAAGGCTGGATTACCTTTTTAACCCGTGAAATTAACGGTTCCTTCCTAAAGGCTGAGAGTTACCCAGGGTGCAACTGGCGAGCTAGCGTTCCATAATTTCACGTATCCATACGATTGATTAAAAGATCCACTTACTGTGACGACCATACAGTGGCTCTCCCTAATGGCACCACAGCAGCCGAAGAACGCGATGACGAACATAATGGAGCCGATGATAATGAACACCCAAGGAGCCACGACGATGTTGGACTTAATCTCATCCTTGATGACGTTCACGTTGAGCAGGAAGGCCACGCCGATACCGATGACCGTGAGCCCGAGGATCTGTGGACAAATGAAGTTGCAGTCAATACACACACGTGGACATGACATAGACACACAAGATTAAGAAACAAAAAACGAAAGACCAGGTTGTGGTTGTTCATGATTACAGAGCACGGCTAAAGGAGACAGGCGACTGGGACCACGAGGTACTGGGACCGCGGTACCAGTCGCCCAATAGCGTGTTTTTATCAGGCAACTGGGGCCATAAACCACGTGACGTAAATTGTACAGTCGCAAGAAAAATCATATAAAGTCAGAGAGAGGATTGTAATGAAAGTCAAAGTCAAAGTCAAAGTCAAGTGTAGGATAATGATGTTCCTGAATATATAAGATTTGAATCGAGAACCGGAACCGGACACCGGACACCGGAAACAGGACACCGGAGTATTATTTTTCGGGATTTAAAAATTATTATTATAATATAGGTTACTGTTCTCAATGTGTTGGGAGTGCAATTTTAAAATTGAAAAATTCATATTACGATAGTCTGACGATATGATCTCATTGATGATACCATGCATACGCGGAAAATTATACTTATGTATATGTAAATACCACAACTGAAATGCCGATAAGTAAATAATTGTTGAAGAACAATTCATTGCCTACGGTCGACATTTTTATAGAACAATGCACAATCCATACTTACGTAATAAATATAATAAATACTTACGTAACTTACTCATGACCATCAGTGGTTTATGCATTATTTTACAAATGGTAAGTGTAGAAACGTCTATGCGTTTGATGACTCCAATTTGATAGTCTACCAGAACAGCCTTCGGCGAAAATGCAGACAAGCATTAACCAATGAAGCAGGGCCGGGATCAAACCCAATGTAATTAGTTTGCAAAGTGTCCTATTAAAGGACCTTCTTTTGACCTAGAAAGACCTAGAATCACACAAAAGACCTAGAAATGACACACCTTCACATGTAAAAAAGCTCGCTAATATTGTAGTAAGATAACCTTAGTAGGTGCCTGTAATATTGAACTCGGTACGCCGAGCATACGTAATCTAAGTAGGTTTAGTCGTGCTTAAGTTACACTGAGTAACGGTATTATAGTATATCTGTATCTATCTAGAGCCTACGGTAACAGGTAACGACTGCGGTGCTATTTGTAAGAGAATAGTATAATATTTAGTGTTGAAACCTGACCGAGTCATCCGTCAGTCGTAAAACCTAACTGACCGAATTTCTGATATCGGTGAAACAATCAACTGTGCCAAGGTTAGAAGGAAAACTTAGCTTTTCAAGGAGGTCAAGATCATTCGGTAATCAAAGTTACTCAGCCACAATCCATAGAAAACTCAGTTACTAACGTTATTATGCTACAGTCGAAGTTACAGGATCGATACCAGCCTATGTCAAAATTTCTACCACATTGCTATAAAGCCTTGAATCTGACGCATATTCTTTCGTAGATGATGGCACTTTTTCAGCGGTTGAACAAAACGGTTTTCATGAACTTCAAAATGAAAACGAAATCGATGGATTATGTTTAGGTTGTGCCAACAGAATTGGTATCAGCAACTTTCTAAACCCCCCAGACAGTCAAAACTTGTTCAAATTAATTAATAGATATGAAATTATGTATTCAATAGAATACGAGTATAAACTGAGGAAATAATAATATGCTTACTACGTCTTTATTTTCCTATCTATAATTATGTTGTTCGTTGCAGAGGTAACTGACCAGAGATTTGAGTGAGGTTATTAGAAGAATCTCTTCGTTTATAAATACAGACTACTATCCCATCCCACTATGTTTACCTGGCTGCGACGTATAGTGTAAACTACTGTAAACGATGAGTAAATAATTTATTATTTTACGCCTGTCCTGTGGTGAAGCGCGTATATAATACATGCCAGAAAAAATCCGATTGGCACAGGTTTTAGAAATAAATTTGTTCACCAAGTCGAGCAAAAAAATACAATCTCTACCGTATTTATTTTACTTCAATAACTTGTACTCAGTAAATAAAAGAACTTGTAAATTATTCCGCCAATGTAGGTACTCGATACGGAAATGTTCCATGCAATTAAAAAAAATAAAATTTACGCTAGCCAATAGTTTTGTGCCCACTTAACTTTCTCCTTCTCATTTTGTGTACTCGGTTACCTGCTATGACTGATTAGGATTAGGCATGGTTAGGCATTTACCTGAGTAAAACTGGGTAAACTAGCAAACTATATCCCTTACCTCTAAAACCTTGTCTCTCTATTTCGAGACAAAAACAAAAGCAAACGAAATCACAAGTTACGTAGGTATATTATTCTGCGGTATTCGAAGAAAACTGTTTGTAATAGGCATGATACAAATTAGAAACAAGAACACGTCACCAGTTGCAATACATAAACACATAGATAAACACTGATAAAGTCATCATTGGAGGTCAGAGAGCAATTTGAATTACCGGAAAAATAACATCCCTACCAGCAGATGTCTGTTTGTCGAAGGAGAAGTCACCGCCCCGTCACCACCTCCGGTGCCAGGTCGTCAGGACACCTGCATGACGTGACGTGGCCACGACTTCTGTCACAAATACCTGCTGCCAACCGATAGAAACCGACACCAACTAACGGAAGACAAACGTACACTCCGAAGCACGCAGCGATGGAAACCCAACATCTAAAATAAAGTCATGGTCGAGCTTTCGAAGGTGTCTTTGGGTTGAAAAAACAGATAATTGGTCCGTCTAGCAACAGATAAAATCATGGGAAACATCACGCACGGCATCTTTCGACGAAGCTATTCTCTATTGAGGTTTGCTAAAATTAGCGACGATCGAGCGCGGCGCGGCGAGACGCGTGCGTGTGCGTGCATGCGTTCAAAACAACATTATTATTTTGTAAAAACAATCAACGCAACGTGACATCTGCTCTAAATTATTGTAGAGAATTTGAGCTTGTCTGTTCCCAATTTGTAACCAATGATGATTTATCGGCGTAAGGTAGCTTGTACCTACAGTAAACTGGAAAAGTGTATAATATGAACATGGTAAAAATATGTTTTCGTAGAATAGGAAATTGAAAATGCAGAACTAACTTATTGGGTATGGTTATGGGCGTGTTCAGATATTTTTGAGGCCAATTGTATTTACTAATATGATAGATACAAATATTAGATTTATTGCAGATTTACGAAACAGCAGTTGCTTTGGCTTTCATTTCAAAATGCAGGCTAACATATTGCTTTTCCGTAGGATCGCTAAAATTTTCAAAATAATATATATAATAAAAATATCAAGCAAAACAATAACCTACTTGGTAAGTAGGTACTAAAAAAGCAGGAATAGGTTATCAATCCACATTCCCCACCAAGTACTTGGTACACGGAAACATGCTATTATCAGTAGCCTATTCATCAAACAACAATATTATTTATAGGATTTTCCAATAAGTCGTGTTTTCCATCTGCAGTGGTAACTCCAACCTTATCGAGCTAGTCCCATAATGGCATTTTGACATTGTCCCATAATGACAACGGATTGTCGACCATAATGACCATCGATCACGATTCGTGGCCGAAATGTATTGTTCCACTGATATTATTAATAATTTGACAGTACCAACGCGTGCAATCAGAGGACGTCAACTCGTAGGGTATGGTACGAGGTCGATCGATCGAGTACTTCGGTACTATACTCACCAGCGTGGCGCGGTAAGCCGCTAGCCGTAGCGAGAGTCAATATTTATAAACTAAATTGTATGATCTCGATAACTGGGACTATTATCTCGATAACTGGGATAATTATCTCATGTGTTCATTTTTCATTTAATTTTTTAATTCCCAGTCTATATATAATATATAGCTTGGGATTTCCGTTGCATACAGTAGGTACGAGTATTTATTATGTAGTGCAAAATGAGAGACTACGAAAGGATGTTCACCTCTACCATTGTCATTCAAATCTGAGCATCATCGGACTGGCAACGAGTGTTATCGCGAAAACCAGGGCCGAGTAATTCGACACTCTATTGATGAGAATAACTGGTGAACACTGTACTGGTGGAAAACACTGACATAATAATTCTGTGTGTCATGTTATTATAGTTTATTAGGTAGGTATAATTATATGAAACAAACAAGCTGTCACAACATACGTTGTCCTGGAATTACGCATGACTATCCATCGTTCGAGTCATGCATTATTGTGGTCTTGCTTAAGTTCATAAGCACTAAATTCATATGAAATGAGAACGTTCACTTTAAAATTTTACATCCCGAATTGGTCAATTTTGTGATCTTACGCAACAACATAAGTCAAATTATTACGAACATTAAAAAAATAATTGCCATATTAGTCCCAAAATTCTTAAATTATGTTGTCTTCAATGAACAGGCATCTAATTTATAGATAAATCGATCTCGCCCTAATATGACATTTCGGTTCAAAAGGTGCCTAGAAAGGTTTTGTTACCCAAACCATGGCGTCACCTTGTGAGTTGTCACACCATACGGTGACCCCTTTTCACTATCGTGAATTTTTACTCGGCGTTTTCAAGTCGATTGTCGTACCGCAGAATAATTAGCATTTACTACGTGTACAACAAGAGATATTTCACGCGCCAGTTGCGTTTGCATAACTACGTTAGACTAGAACTACAGATTATGGCAGCTTCATAATAGCATTCTAGGTAAGTATTATAAAATGTCCACTGTGCATCCACTTATTGAGAGTAAATACTGGAGGCTTAACTTAAATTGGGACCACTAGGTATGGGGACCGCGGTCCCATTCGCCTGATTGATTGGACCAGTTTGAGTAGGTAGTGTGAACGATCGTTTTAAATTTTAGCAAACTGTCTGTGTTCTATGAAACAAATTATAATGCCCTTAGCTAGATACTTATGTACTTAACTGCTTACCTACATACTCCATTCATTGTTTTCTTAAGGTAACAAAATTTTAGTTATGACAACCTCTGCTGTTAATGTGGCTGGGCAATTTATAAACGGTGAAAAAGCATTTATAACTATAAAATAAGTAATAACAGTAGGTCTGTACCTAAGTAGATGCTTTTTCATTGCGATTCAAAACCGTCAATTTAGATAACGTTCATTGTGTGGCAACTGATAACTATACCTAACTTGAAGTGGTTGGCAACTAAAATTGGTTATTTAAATAGCTGATAACGGGGTGCACACAAACGTTATGAGTGATTAAAAAAGTAGTAAGCTAAGTAAGTATACCTAACTCGATTGCTGGTCTTAATTTTGACTTAATGACTTGGGAATTTTCTTGCAGAATTAACATGACTGTTTGCAATTGCAGTGTATTGAAACGCAACTCTGCCTCGAAGAAATTTAGACAATGAAGGTCTCTATGGTGTAAGATGATGATGAAGCGACTGCAAAGAGAGAGGTTATAGACTCCGCACATGGCAAATATGTGTGTGAACTACAAGTCTGTAGAAGAACTAAGAACCAGAATCTGCTGACTGAATCTATCTACTCAATCTGGGAACTGTTTTTGAAACAAGACATAATGTTCTCGCAGTGGGAACACAAGCTCATGATAATTATTGTTTTAGAGCCGTAAAACAAAAGCCCTTTTAACTAGAACTAATGGATATTCTTCAAATCAATAAAGCTACAATATTCAAACAACAGAAAAGCGTGATAAAGTGGACTAACTACTGGAGTATCGATTGAGCCACTGACCTAAATGTTTGGACTATCTGACTTGAACTATTGAACTATCTCGAGGACCAATGCAAGCGTATCAGTAATAACTGGTGTTTATGGACTTATTTTTGCCTTTTACATGCCAATTATATCCCTGGATAATGCATAATTATAAAACAACTTTTCAGGTATTTATGATCCACTAATTTGAAAAAGTTCTAATAACTCCAACCCTACAAACTATATGGGAAAATGTGGTTTACGAGCTCAAGAACGACGGGAGCTAGCTATCTTTCGCTACTTCCAAGGTGCAAGGTGCAATATTAGCAGAAAAGTGGTAGCAATTAGGAAAACTTGGCAGCGCTTATAATATGAACGATAGGACCCTGACCCAGTGATGTGATGACTGCTTTACCACACAATGCATTTAACCCATGCTTTCGAGACAAGGTTGTGTACAAGCTTTCACTCAGCATTCAAGGGAAAAGAAAGACAATAGAGTTGGACAAATTACAAACATATCACTACCGAGTACCGACCGACTGGTACAATCATCCAAGATTTCAGATACACTTACAGATGTGGGCATAGAAACCGAATGCGAAGGCATATTTTGCTCAAATACATTTGATACGGTCTGATTTGACCAAAAGGATGCGCAAGTAGGCAAAAACCGCCAAGTTTATTGATCTCTCCCCAGCCCTTGTACATCATTTGAGGCACTTTTTAGAACCAGTGCTATTAAAACTTTGCCTAGATTTAGGTCAGACTGCGTGACACTGGCCAAATGCAAGGCGAAGTAAAAAAACCTCAGCGCCACAGATGTTCTGTCTGAGAGAAGAGATCGAAATAGCTCATGGCAGGAACTATTACGCAAGTGATTCGGCTGAACAATTCCAGGTGTCCTCCCATTGACGAGCATTGCACAAGGCCCTCGGGTCAGTGACCGGTCGACAACGGCGACGACACGAAGGGGGACGGGGAGGCCATCATAGACAATGAACAGCATTATGGTATAACAGACATTTACTAAACGTAGCTTAACAACGTATAAAACAACACAGTATAGAGAACAACGAAGTAGGGTACTCGTATAGCGAACGTGGCAATCTTCTTTGTTTCTTGTTCTGTGACAGATTCAAAAGTAGCCAGCAGAGTCAGAATTTAAGGTATTTCCCGGGATAACAAAGAGGAAATAAATACAACTACTGGACTGGCCAGTTTCCTTCAATCTTGTAGCCTCTTTCCTTGTGTCTCATCGAGGTTCTAAGAATTTTAATTAGCGAATGCGATTTCATTTCAAGCAAAAACAGTATAATCGAGGTATAATAATTTTAGTCTTTGTTGTGGTTACTGTTTTGAAAGATTTTATCCATTGGTAGAATTTACGGTAGATCTTCCTTCAATAAGCCTTCAACCTGGTTATCATAGCTGCAACGGAACTATTACAACAGGAAGTTAATTTAATTAAAATCAGATCACGTGCACGCTTTGCTGCTCCACCATTGGTATGCATCATGTCTCCAGTACTTCAATCCAGTGCTAACATACGAGTTGTCGAAGTAAAAACATCATATTCGTCTCTGTATTCAACAAGGCTCAAAGATGTAGTTCTGAATCATTATTACGTCGTTGCGAGGCATTAGGTCATCAGTGGGAGGATTAAGCGGTATAAATCACATTTATACTACGGCCGGGGGTCGAGTTTGCAGAATGTTTGTACGAAATTCGGTCAGGCGAACGGAATATCTTCGGGGTGGCGTCATTATTGGTGACGAAGTGTGACGCCAGTTAGACGCCAAACATTGTAAGGCTTTATATATAAGTACAGTAAGTACTCATCAAATCCATGGTCACTCCTGAAAGGAATTAAGGATAATGAAAGTGAAATAAGATTGCATTTGGCAAGGCTGTAGCATGCAACGTCCGCTCAACTGATTAACATACTCGTTACAAAAATATGTTTCGTCAAGTGGATATTAGCACAGCATTGAAATACGAAATTAAACCGGACGCAAATAGATCAAACCAGTTTTTTAACGAGACAAAATTACTTTTTAGTTTAGAACTAATGCGCTGACAAACCGCTAGCATCCGTTGCTGATATCAATGGCTTTATGATTCACGTGGCAAGTGAAACTATAAGACCATCATCGCGTTTATCATTCTCATAATAACTCAGAAGTAATTAAACTTAGATAGGAACCAACAATACCTGTTTGTAGTAATTACCCTTCAGTCAGAAACCTGTTTGTGCTCGATATGTACCTAAATGAGTCAAATATTCAATTGAAAAATGTGGTTGTGTTATTCGTAGAGCAAAGGTGTTGCGGGTGCCATAGAGCGTTTGAGACCGTTGGCTTGAGGCGATGATATCATCGGACCAGGTCACGTGAACGACGTTTGAATAACTCGGATTAATACTCGTGCCGCCATATTCGACGGTGTTCTTATTGATTTTAGTTGAAAACTTGTGCGTACTCTATCGATTGGCGGAAAACGTTTGCGTTTTAATGTTTTCATTTATAATCTGTTTCTTTAGTCACTTTGTTTGTCATCAAACGTCCCGTCAGTGAGTCACTGATGGCATGCACTTAATTTTTTTTTTTTTTTTTTTAGTTATGGCTTTGCACGGTTTGTGCATATAGCCAGTGTCAAGTATTTTATTTTAAGTATTTCTTAATTTCACAGCAATGTTATAGCAATCGTGGTCAAGTAGTCAAGTCAATTATTTACATCGTCAGTCACGATTCAGTAAAGTAGTGGATGCTTTACTGAAACTTCCTGGGAGTTTTGGAAAAAATGCGAAATGACACGTTTTTTGAGTCTATATCATTCGCCTACACTCGTGCACGTTAACGAACACTTAATGGTTAATATTCCACCAATATTACACATTAACACTCGAAGAAACACAAGTTTGAGCTAATAATACAAAACCAACAACGTCTCACTATCGGATTCCCGCCAAAACTCCATGCACTTAATTAATCAAGTGTTATTTCGCTGTCGTCACAAGGACCAAACTCTGGTCCACTAAACCTTGGCACAGTCTCACGCACAAGTTTTCCTTGTTATCTGCTTGTCACTTTTCCTTGACCTAGTTTGTTAGCTAGCTCTGTGGAAATATCGGGAACATCTTGAAGGACCTCTGAACGTCGAGTTTCAATTTGCGAACGTGACTGTATCACCAACCTTGAGTAACGTCACTGCAAAGCACTTTACTACCGTAAAATTGCAGTGACGCGTCTTCGTGCAAATGTAACGAATGAGGTGTTGTTTGAGCCGATAAATCTTTTCATGACACATCAAAGGTGCTTTACTAGCCATGAGGTGATTCGGCATCGCAAAGTCTCCCCTAATATTCCAGAGCACCACCGTTTCATTAATTATTCAATACACCTGTTGACTCGAAATTTGGGGTGACGGAACACTGTTTTGTCACGCAATCGTCATATCGATGCACGCCCAGTTTTGGCATTCCTTTCAAACTTTAACTTGAGCTAGTTTATAATGTGTTTAGCCCGTAGCCATAGGCATGTTAATAAACTCCTGGATTTCCTCATAATTGAATTCAATTTGCGTATTGGGAATTTATTCTTGCTACTAGGTATTACTGGTATCCTCTTACTTTCAAAACTTTCACTTGCTTATCATTACATAATATTAGAATACTAGAAAATTGTACCAGTTTTTCTGTGATACTAGCTCGCCTTAAAATCTAGTTTCCTTTAGAGTTTTTTTTATTAGACATTTTTAATGTCTTTCTTGGCCTTGTGACGAGATTTCCATCATTCAACTAGCATTAGGTACACAGACGGAAGTGTTGTTATTACAGTTTTTATTTTTACAATGCCACAGGCAAACTGAGATAAGTTGAAATGTAATTTATCCTATTAGTCGAGTAGCAAAGCAAATTATCTCAGAAGGTCAGGTAGTCAGATTCATTGAAATCATTTTATGAAAAGGCAGAACAAAAAACAACTTTTGCAATGGCTGACATAATTGTCGGAAACGAGTTCCTCAACTTTTAGTGACGTTGGCACGTTGGAAAGGGAACCCCTGGGAGATTTTGGGATACAAAAGCAAGCTGTTAAATTCAACAAAAGGACGGACCACAAGTTATTTCGCATCTGCCAGTTTGTCTGGTACCTATATACATACCTACCTATTGACCCAATGTAGAAGTGGAGATTTTGAGAATTGGTCCATTCCATTACCACTCATCCCATTTCGAGAACTGTTCATTCTGCGCCTAAACCATCCATAGATAAAAGTATGTTTTCTTTGTATAATTGACTCATTTACTACGCTTTCTACGATGGAATAACGACAATGTGGTATGTGGGTAATTCAGCTTCCTTCTCATAAGGTTTTGCTTTGTGTCGACGACATTGGTGTTTATGGTCCCGTAACGTGCACACAAAAGGGACTTTTTTATTATGATTTACAATACATACACATTCATGCCGTTATTGTTCAAAGCAGTTTGGTCATGACGTAAGTATCATTACGTAAAAGGTGCGTAGTTCCATGATGGTACCAACTATTTTTTTCTATACTTACAAGTAGGTACTTAGGTAGGTAATTAGCTTATTTTAAAAGTACCATAAACTTTCATTGTTCGTAGGTAGGTTGATTAATTATACTGTTATCTCGATCTGCTTCTTCATTAACTCTTATCGTAAGTTCTGTATATAAAATAATACTCGTAATAATTAATAATATAGGTCCTTAAAGGTCTCTTTACTGTTCTTTGGTTAATTAATTCACACGGACGACGACGTCAAAGGTTGTGTGCGTTGAGCTTACGACTACAAAATTTAAAGTAATGAAAAAAACATATGTAAGGCTAGGCATTTGTTTTGTCATTTCAGTTCGTTCAGAACTCTTGACTTACTTCTTACTTACTAACAAAGAAGAAATCAAAGGTTGTCAAATCGAAGTAGGTACCTAGGTTCTAATTCCAAATTGTGATATGATTGTGAAGCAAATGTTTTAGAAAACAACCAGTTGCATCACGTGGAACGTCGACAAACTCAAGTGGAGTAGGTAGGTAGGTAGGTAGTAAACTTTTTATAGCAGCCGCGCGCCGCCGCTGCCGCGCCGTGCTCGTAGGGCCACTCGCGTTGGTCGGCTCTGCCATCAGCGGAACAACATTACAAAAACCGGTTCCGCGCCCTTTCGAATACTCACCGCGACCAACAGGTTGAAGAAGAACAGCACATATTTCACAAAACTCGTACCACATCCCATCTTGACGCACTTTTCGTAACTTCACACACAGAATTTAGCACTAAAGCACTCGCGGGTTTGTTTATTCGAGGATGCGAAGGCACGATCTAACACGGTTTGCCTGTCTCGACGTCGTTAGGCGACTAAATGAAAACGAGCCAGATCGCGATGGCGACGCGTCCCCCCTGCACCTCCCCGCATGCTTTCCATGAATCATGGCTAGGGTGACGACAATTCACTGGTTTATACAATACACTCATGGTAATTATTAGCCTCTTGCTAGATGGTGAGTGTATTATTTTGTGTGGCTTACGCACGTACTAGTGCATGTAAGCCACATAAGGTCTCATAATATGACTAGGCGTATAGGGTATCAAAGGGAAATCCGCAATTGCTTACGCAAATACGCAATAAGTAGGTATCATTTTACTTAGTCAGGTCATAAGTATTGTCACACAGTAAAAACTTTTCTTTTAGAATGCTGGCCACAAAAAAGTTTATTGAATTCGAATTTCGAATTGTTCATGAAAATAAAAATGTATACTTTTTAGAATTTTACTCATTTTTAAATATGGAGTGGACGCTTAAAGAAGACCGTGTTGCAGTTATTGCGTTGCATCGTTGCGGTTACGCGCCAATTCAAATTTTTGACATACTGAAAAATTTGAATATAACCAAGAGATTCGTTTATCGTACCATCAAACGATACAATGAAGACTCTAGTGTAGATGACAGGTCAAGAAGTGGTCGCCCTCGGTCTGTTAGGACTCCAGCAGTGATAAAAGCTGTGAAGGCGCGAATTCAAAGAAATCCCAAACGTAAGCAGAAACTGTTGGCCCTTCAGATGGGATTAAGCAGAACCACGGTGAAAAGGGTGTTAAATGAAGACTTAGGGCTTCGGGCATATCGAAGAAAAACAGGACATCATTTGAATGCTCGTCTAATGGACCTGAGACTGAAGAGATGCCGCGCTTTGTTGAAGCGGTACGCGGGAAAAAAATATCGGGAAATTCTTTTTTCGGATGAAAAAGTTTTTACCGTAGAAGAGAGCTACAACAAACAAAATGATAAGGTGTACGCACACAGTAGTGAAGAAGCGAGCAACCGTATTCCGCGTGTCCAACGAGGTCATTTTCCATCCTCGCTCATGGTATGGTTGGGAGTGTCTTATTGGGGCTTAACAGAGGTACATTTTTGTGAGAAAGGTGTAAAAACGAATGCAGTTGTGTATCAAAATACAGTCCTGACGAACCTTGTGGAACCTGTTTCTCATACCATGTTTAATAACAGGCACTGGGTATTCCAACAAGATTCGGCGCCAGCTCATAGAGCGAAGAGCACACAAGACTGGCTGGCGGCGCGTGAAATCGACTTCATCCGGCAGGAAGACTGGCCCTCCTCCAGTCCAGATTTAAATCCGCTAGATTACAAGATATGGCAACACTTGGAGGAAAAGGCGTGCTCAAAGCCTCATCCCAATTTGGAGTCACTCAAGACATCCTTGATTAAGGCAGCCGCCGATATTGACATGGACCTCGTTCGTGCTGCGATAGACGACTGGCCGCGCAGATTGAAGGCCTGTATTCAAAATCACGGAGGTCATTTTGAATAAACTTTAGTGTCATAAGAATCTATGTTTTGTTAAGTTCATTTTGGTATATAAATGGTTACATAATGAATAAACTTGTTTCAATTATTTTATATAAAACATGTGACAGAATTTATGACCTGACTAGGTATAAGTGTTTAGGTACCTAAAAATTCAATACTTAGGTAGGTACCCTTATTTAGTAAAAAAAATAGGCAAGTTCGGCTTCGGTCTCCTATAAGTGCCGTCGGCTGCTTATAGTGTCACGCCTCCGTTCCACACCACTGTTTTAAATAATGGGACATGAAAATAAATAATAATATCCAAATGAGTGAAATCTTCCTTTGTCCTTCGGTGTCTCAAACGTAGCAACGAATGGCAACCCTACCCGTGACCCCTCATTCACTTGTCGTCTGTCTCGCTCGAACTTTGGCTTTCCTTATCTACAAAATCTTCTGTCCCTCTCTAAGCATTTCATCTCGGTAGGATCGCGAGTGGACTCTGGCTGGATAGTGGATACAAATTCCATCGAATGTAATTGAGTATTGTTTGGTTTACCTTACGAAAGAGTCGGAAGAATTGAGTACTCGGGGAAAACCCCTCTTGGAAAAGCTTTTTAGAACAAAATAATGATGCAGGTACACTCTAGCTAGAGTTAGGTATGTAGTACCTATATTCTTCTATCAGATAGGTAAGTATAGGTACGTATAATTATTATTTATTAGAGACTAGCTGACCCGACAGACTTTGTCCTGTCATTGTTTCTATGGGAAAACGCTTCCTCTCCTTCTATCTCTCTCCCTTTACCTGTCGCTCTCACTCTCTCTCCCTCTCCCTCTTCCGCTATTTCTGTCCCTGTCTCTCTCCCTCTCAATCTCTGTCCTTCTCACTCTATATCTCTCCCTCTCCCTCTATTTAAGTTAACATGGTCGCTAAGTATTCTAAAATTTTCTTATTTTCCGCGCTATTTTATTACTTTTTTCTTTCATAAGAACCTTCTGAACCTGACAATAACAAACACAATAAAGAAAGAATTCAATATGAACTGTATAGAATAGCAATAAAGCTCGTTTTAGTTAGAAAACGTTTGTATGGGAAAAAGAAAAGAGCTGTTTTTAGGGGTTTTCCGGCAATTATTCGAATTTTTCTCACCGTAAAAACCATCTTTGAACTTCAACAAACATTAAAAAAAAAGAATTGGCCAAATTGGTCCAGGCGTTGTTGAGTTATGAGCTTACCAACACATTTTGCGATTCATTTTTATATTATAGATACGTACTCGTATAATGCTTACCTAATTATTATTACCTACCTATTATTTATTAGAGTTATAGAGTTGTTTTTTTAGAAATAACTCAGTGTGTTGTGCTTTTAGGGATAAAACGAATGGAGTAGGTATACATAGGTAACTATTCTGGAGATAAATAAGTTAGTGGTAGGTACTTTAAAAACAAGAATCAACTAGGCACTCTGGGAATACCACTATAGAAAGAGCTTTTTAGAAAAAAAATATGTATTAGAGTAGGCACAGTAATGAACCCGTTTCTCAGTCGTCACGAATTGTGAACGGGTTATTCTAAAATTCAACACAGATAGATTCTAAAACTGTCATAATCAGCCAATGTGCAGGAGTAACGCGGTTCCGTAGCTAAGAGACTTGCAGCTTGGACTACCGCAGCAGCCATCACGGCTAAATATTGCGCTATCGCCCTACAATCAACTTATATTCGCTTTCGATCGACATGGCAAAAACTGTCATGCCCAAACCTAGGAGCAGGGCAAGAGAAAGTGCGCGCGCAGGCTCGCATGGTTGCGCCCGCGCAGGTATCGCTTTCCAATACGTTTTCCCATCAACCGTGGATTTGCTTGCGAGCTTGCAAGCCCTTGCTAATCAGAGGTAAGTAAAGCTTTTTTGGAATCGCAAAAGAAAACCATAAGAAACAGTAATAAAATTTACAAGATTACCTAGTCATAATTAGTAGATATGTAGTAGATTATTATTCAGTAGATACTGCTTGTCAGTCTTCGATCTAATAAACTATGCACACAGTCTCTCCAATCTCCATATAAAAATCAAATCTCAGTAGTGTCCACCAGTCACGCCGATATAATGTTTCATTTAATAATAAACCTTACACCACTGCAATAGCGTTGTAAAACAATTGTGACAGTTTTTTAAAACAAGGCATATGCATATAATAATGAACCTTAACACACTGCAATAGCGTTGTTCAAAACAAGGCATATTATGACAGAAATTTTGGAGCGGCGATCGGAGATCTACTATAATTATATTATTTCATCGTAGCTGTTGTCAGTACAGTAATAATGTGCGGTACGTGTCAGAGTCTCGCTCGAATCGCTCGTTTAGATCTATATCTATATCTATATTATCGCTCTAGATTTCTGCGCACCTTTATTAAAAATGTAAAAATAAAACCCAACCTTAGAACCTTAAACAATTTATTATCATTTTCTTAAGGTATACTCGTACAACGTACAAAATATTAAAAACTCTTATTCAAAACAAAACACATCAAAAAGATGCAAAAGTCAACAATCACACAACCTTTAGGAAATAAACTTACATATCAAAATTACAAAATACTTTATCTAGATGTAGATAGGTAAAAAACAGTCAGTTTGTACAGTCAGCTACAACAAAAGCCACTGAACATGCCCTAAATTCCAATTTAGCTAGACGACACAAAATACTAAAAGTTTACGTAGAAAAGTTAATCTACATATATTTTGGAGCAGACTGCACGTCCTAAGGTAAAGAGAGATCTTTACGTTAGCATTTAGCTTAGCACATATTTTATACATAGAGCCTATTTAAATCTTCTTCTTACGTAGCCCCACACTAGGATTGCTCCTGTATCGTGGCTAACGCTTACAGACATTATAATTTCACATTCACATCACACCCGGACCAGAAACAAATATTTGTGGATCACGCAAATATTTGTTCCGGGCGGGAATCGATCCCGCGACACCCAAGTGCAGCAGTCCGCTTGCTCAGCCACTACGCCAAACGTGCCGTCAAATAAATGGAAAAGGGTTCTTCGTTTTGACAGGCAAGCTTTCAATAATACTTTATTAGAATAATAATAATAAATAGATATTAGATAGGTACCCTAGGACTGCGTTAGGTTTAATTTGTGACACATCTTTACCAACGGAAAAACTAAAATGAAAACATATTCTAAAAACAATACAGTAATACTACTTACTACCTATACTATAGGGCAAGGTAGGGTGGGCAAGATATTGGCAGTCGTCCGAATGAAGCCCAACAGATGGGTCCACTTTTGGTCCATTATAGTGGTATTTTTATTAATCTTAATATGGAACCCACACGATCTGGAACACATACGAGTATACAGTCACGGCTTTTCCCGTCGGGGTTGGCAGGGAATAAATCTTTCCACATGCTACGATCCTGACACCTCTTCCGTTATGCCTGTCGTCGTTCCTTGATACTACAAATAATATGCAGTATGTATAGGTACTCCATATTTTTAGTAAGTACCTACACTTTTTGTCTTATTGGCCACAGAAAACCGCGTGCATGGACACAAATTTAGGTATATTATAGGTGTTAAATTTAGGTATATTATAGACATATTATAGGTGTTGCAGAAAGTAAATCTGTATACTTACCCTGATTTTGGCCATTTTGTAGACATATTTAAAAGACTAAAAACGGGTCTTTTTGATCGCAATAGCTCTCACCATCGCATCCCTCTTCTTACTAAAATTATAAATGTGAAAGTGTGCGTGGTGTTTATGCTTTCGTCATGCCGTAAAGGCTGAACGGATTTTGATAAAGTTAGGTATGTTAAAGATCCGTTTCTGGCTATCAACTATGTATTAAATGTGTGAAAGTTCCAGACAGTAGACAGGTTTTAATACCAAATTGAATACCAACTATAATAAAAAAAAACTAAAGTTAAATCTATAAACTACGAATCCTATAAACTACGAATCGCCAATATAACCATGTCTTCTCTATCTTTCTAGTAAGTAAACTTACTAATAATTTTGAATCCCCATGTTTTCTAAATTGGTAAACCAACCCGTGTCACATTCATCTCATCAATCACAAATGTCAAATTTAGGTCAACATACAGAAATTTTCTGTAAACTCTTTCTAGAGTCTAAACTAGGTAATACTAATACTTGGGCAAGGTAGGCGCCGGTGCAGTCGGCGAGGCCAGCAATGAGTCGTCGGGTGCAGCGAAGGTGGATTCCCTCACGGAAGAGGAATTCCTTATCGACGCCCGCCGTCGTTCCTTGATGGAGTGTGCTAGGAAGAACGTACAGAAAATGCCGGTGCTCTGAAACAATAGAGAAAATACCATTTTAATTGGTAACTATAAGTCTTAATAAAATAAACCCTTAAAGGGGCAGTAGGAGTTCACTGCAGTTTAATTTTATGGAAACTTTTAACTACTACTTTACTTACTAACTCTAACTTTTTAACGTTTTGACATAAATACGGCAATGATAAATATAAACTCATAATTATGTCACACAAATTTAATTGAGCATAATTATATAAATATTTTATCACTATACATTACAAGGAAAACCTATAGGCTATAAGCCGTGTAGGTATATAGTAAATAAATGCGGTAATGCGTGCTAACAATTAATATGCTTCATATCATTTTTGTTTAAATATAACATTACAACATATTACTATTGTACAGTCAAGTATATTATAACTAGGTAGGTATAATGTATTGTTTTGTTCTAATTCTAAAATAAACTTTACCCCTATTGGGTATTATATTGATGACTCAGCACAGTCTCATTATGGCATCCTAAAACTCATAATTGTTGTAGTCTTTATTGTACTTAGTCATAAGCGTGATACGCCTCCCAAGTCTATTATATAACCTAAAAACTTTGACAATGGCGGCCGACATTACCTCATTCGAAAACTTCAACAAAATAACCCAAATCCCCTACATCCACCAAAAAATATACCAAAATCCATGCAAGGATTTTGATGAAAGGTTAATTATTTCCTTATTCTCGATAAACATGCAGACTATACATAAGCATTAAAGTAGCGCGGTTTATACAACGGATACAATAAAATATTTTACGATACTGTGTCCTTGAAACCTTCCACCCCTCATCCTGCTACGCCTCCCTAATCCTTGAATGTGCTTACGTATCCTGACATCATCGGCAGACTGGCGCCGAGGTAGAAACAGTTGCTTCACATAGCTCCAGTTACAGTATATTTTTGCGCATAGTCGTCAAATGTCCGTATTAGTCGCAAAGAGCCGAGAAGATCGATCCAACAATGGGTCGACGATGTCCACAAACTTCTTAGAAAGACTTGGAACAGGTATATATCCCCAACGTCTCCAATAACTTGGCCCTCAGTAAGGTATAACTCCGTGAAGAGAAAACACATAACCATCTCTGAGCCCAGGCTTGCTTAGTAACTACTCCAAGTAGGTATCTAGCTAGTAGATACGATAGAGAAAGATATTGAGAAAGTGACAGAAGTATTTGAAAACACAACAATTTTCTATCGCCAGTGACTGGAGAAATTCCAATCTGCCAACGGATAGTACACTTTATTTGCTCCCTTCCAATCGCGACCCTCTGAGCCCTATATCTATGAATATCCTATGTGTGGTCTGTGATCCTTCATCATACGTATACATACAATTATGTCTGTACCAGTTCACGTGAACGCAGCGTGGGGGATTATTAATTATGGTGCCCTCTTCTATCTCTCTCTCTCTTGATGTCTCTTAAAAAAATAGTAATAGTAATTACGAAAATGAAAGGATTAACTACTGACGTAGGGTAGCATTTTTCGTACTGGTAGCATTTTAGATCCGAACGTGAACACAGTGTATACATACATACACGAGTTTGGATGACTACATAAAAGCTTGTAAATAAGGCATCAAATAAATGTGGAAGGATTTTTGGTGCAATCGTGTAGCGTGTGTCTAAAAGCCAATCGTCACCTCCAACCTACAAATTTCTTAAGGGAATCTGTGACTTTCTCTCTTTATAAATATGTTACCCACCGCTTCCCGCTATAGTCCCAATAAAATTAGGGGTCATGAAAAATTGTGTGCAAAGTGTTAGTGCACGATTTCAAATTGCAAATGATTAGTCACTGTAGCAAGTGACTTTTACAGGTAACTTACAGTATCTGTAGAAGCCCTACAGTTCGTTCGAATATATAGTTCAATGGCACGCTTTTGAGAATCTCTATGGTCAGGAATACCCTCTTATACGAGTCCATCTGACCACAGTTGGTCGATGGTATGACCAGATGAATCACCAAGAAACTAAAGGGAAGGTGAAACCCTTCACAATCTTTGGTAGCTACACAGCTTATACCAGCAATTGTATCAGTCCATTTGACAGCCCTAATTGTCTGGTCATTACTGGCAGTACAGGCCTGTTAATTCAATAACAAGCTAATGGACAGAATTGGCAGCGACATGGCAGAACGTCAGCAAAGGCCTAATGAGTGGACTTAATTCTTCATTCAAGTGGACAAGTGGATCATTGCATTGCGAGATAAACCTACATTAAGTCATTTTTCTCCGAATTTACACATAGTAGGTACGTAATCGTGGAGTAGCCAGACGCAGACTTAGGGAAAATTCATTGTGTAGAGCTCCACTTTTATTTGCTGTTGTCCACCAAAGCGCGAAGGTCAACTATATTAACCGCAATCATGGAATTATGGAATGGAATGTATGATGTGACACTGTTTATACAATACTAGGAACAATCACACTAATTATTTTGGGTAAGTATGGTAGTGCTACGTTCAAAGGAACAAAACACCACCGCATTCTCATCTCATGTTACCAATATGCTGACAAAAAGAGTTTATTTCTTCAAACTGCGCGCACGCATCAAACAAAGAGGATTCTATACGCGTAATCCGAAGCTGCGGTTACTGGCAGCTTCGTGTTCCACATTTGAAAATAATAAACAAATATGGCGGCGGAATTAACGTCTATTTCTGGTACTACTTCTTTGGCTTCGGCCTACTTTTAATTCGTGTTACGTCAGTAGGTACGTACGCCTTCACTTGACTCGCTGATTGATGCAAGTGCTCGCGGCTTATGCAAGCCGTTCGAGTGCCATAACATTTAAACCTCTTGTTTTGTTTCGGTTAATTCTTATTAGATCATCGGGTTGGGTAAAATACAGCTACCTATGTAATTAATATAAATTGATTTCAAATTGTTCATGCAGCTAGACTAATTATTTATCTGTCCAAATCGCTCATGCAATGCATCAAGTATCAACTGCCAAAGTACTTACTCAAGTCACGACTTTATTTCAAGTTTTTATGGAAGTCACCGTGTTAGACAGTTTCCCGAAATGTTAGTATGCTATGCAGTCACGTTCAGTGCCGATGACATACAACTGATACAACTTACTGACTGGATCTTCTGATAGAGACAGAAGGAAGACAACGGAACTACTCAGTCACTTACGTTTTGGTTATTACTGTAAGCTTTCTATCTTGTTGGTAAACAATAAATAAATAAATTGAGCTCGTTAGATCAGCTTGCAGTAAGCACAGGTATTTTTATAGGTATCATGCTGGACAATAAAAACAACAAAAAAACTACCCATTTAAACTTGACGTAGGTAGTAAGGGCGGCGAATTTCCCAAACACTGGTCTATCGCAGGTGCCCCCAAAAACAACTATCCCAAGAGTAAACTACGGACACGATAACCTATATATTATTTATCGAGGGCTGGAAAATTACCCAGGTTAGTAACCTCCGCCACGGGACTGACGCAGGATCGCGGAGGAAAGTGTGTCCCACTAAATACCCTCCGTGAACAGTCCTCCGCCGACATGTGGCAAGATGAGTCACGCAGCACACCAGCATTCGCTAGCTATCTTGTCCCAGCGACCCATCTCATCTTCTTTCAAGGAAAAACGTCGGCGACTTCAAAGTTTGCCCTCCTTCGCCGACATCTTCCGTATTAGATAAGAATAGAAGTGGTCACAGTTTACACCTAGATGTATATGCTTCCTCCTCACAATGCAACAGTTCAGCAATTGTCGCCGCATTATTTATTCTGCGTAATGAGAATAAATCAACACACCGACAGTACGTCATTGTTGTCGTAGGAATTAGTGCACGATTCACATAAACAATGAAGTCATTTCTGGTATCGCTTGATGATGCCAGTGCGGCGTACTTAGTGGCCTTACAGTGTTATGAATCAGCATGTGAATAACAATCGTGTCTTAAAAGGAAGACGCCTTCTATGTCGAAGGTCGAAGCGTTTGTCTTGGTCAGTGTCAGAAGAACTATAGCCTATCTATTAGCCATTAGCTATGACACAGAACACATAATAGACCTAGGCTAGGTAGGTACTACTGTTATGTAATACTGTTGAGTTTGATCAGGGCCTTGATTCTAGGTACCTAACCTAGCTACCTATTTTCTGAATTATAAATAAATCGAATGTACTTAAGCTGATATTTTTATGACATCCACCCACAAAAAGTTGGATGTAAATATATGAGTTCTAATGTAATGTGGTGACAAATTATTGATATCAAATTTGTATTTTTATTACGTTTTTACAAGGTCGCTGTGTTAATATGGAAGGATGTTTGTTATAAATTGTGCGATAGCACTGAAAACGGAAATGTTAATTAGGTACCTATAATATGTTTTTATTTTATCATTTATATCCACATAATATTCGTCTGCAGTCTTTGATTTATAAAGCAAACCAAATGCCTGTAGAGGAACATTGAAAAGAATAATTTAGATTAACGGATGCGCCGCTATACCTACCTACATTTCGCGCTGCCTAATTTAGTTGCGTGATATAAATGCAATTTCCCCATTTTCGTCAGAGTTTCTTGAAAGTCACCAAGCGTTTCCCAAAGATTAGTTCATTCTTATTTTTAAACGTAGCCCTACGCTAGGATGCTCCTGTATCGTAGGTACCGCTTACAGACATAAACTTCACATACACATCACACCCAGACCAAACAAATATTTGTGGATCACATAAATATTGTTTTGGGCGGGACTCGAAACCGCGAAACCCAAGCGCAGCAGTCCGATTGCTCAGTCACTACGCCAAACGTGCCGTCATTTTAGATTCCGATAAAAATATACAACGTTATAAGTATTTATTGCCAGGAGTTGCTCTAGCGCTAAAGTGTATATAT
Source organism: Hylaea fasciaria (assembly GCA_905147375.1). Lineage (NCBI taxonomy): Eukaryota > Metazoa > Arthropoda > Insecta > Lepidoptera > Geometridae > Hylaea > Hylaea fasciaria. Next base: position 2,246,324 of record LR990194.1, read on the forward strand.
GTCTATCTATCTACCCCATAAAAGGGCGTAGAGTCTGTAGCCCGTTGACACATTGTACAATAATTCAGTCTTATTTTCCTGATCCTAACTCGTCGTATTTTGTCCGCAGTTTCGTAGAGAATAGATACTTGAGAGTTACTTTTAGCTATAACTTATCAAAAACCTTGTCAGCCAAGTACGCAGTTTAGGCTCATAATCGCGGCGGTTACCAAGCCGTTGTAGAACTAATAGTTATTCTGTGACGTAACCTAGGCTAGTGATAAAAAATCAGAACCAATTGCGAGTCCCCCCTCATCCTTATTACACGCACCGCAGATGAGGTGAGATTCACCACGTGACTCCCTTCCTGGCTGGCAGATGAGAGCGTCCCAATGTTAGGATTTCGGATCTAGGAAGCCGATTACAAGTCGGATGGTTTGTACGATAGATAGTTGTTGTTAAATCGGTGGCAATTGGCCATTTTATAGGGAACGCGTATTTAATTGATTTTCTGTTATAAGTAAGCTACTTACTTAGACTAGTGACATTATTTAGTGACACACCTTCAGAGCTGTTCCTATTCAACTTATGTCGGCTGACATATTTGCTCCGTAGTCACACTTGGATGGAACACTGTCATGAACGCGTATTATAAGGACAGATATCACAAAACCCTACATAAGTAGGTAAGTATATCCTATCCTATATTTCCATAACAGATAACAGTTAAACTAACAAATACATACGTACTAGCTAGGTACATACCCAACAATTTCATTATGTAGGCGTGCGTATGTATGTAAATATATATCGTTATCGAGAATTTTTTTGAAACACATGATTTGGCCGTTAGTAGTTTTATATTGTGATACTTCCTGTGATGTATTTTTAATTACCACTTTACCACCGCCTCGCCGCCCGCGCCGCGCGCCCGTAGCAATCGCTTGATAGCAGTCGCTCCTTGGTGGCCGATGGACTGCCAAGCTTTGACCAGGACCAGGGGACGCGGGCAGATACCTACCTCATTTGAGATCAACCGATCTACTGTTTATTGCTATGAGTAATAATAAATTGTACATAGCGAGAAACATCACCAAAATATTTTTTATTCAGCGACATCCCACATCACTGAGCGCTGCGGAGTCGAATCAGCCAGTAACTAACTAATTGATCTCTCCAGGACTCTACTCCTCCACAACTGCCGGCTATCACCGAAAAGTACTAGCGTCCTACACTCGAATATGACCTTTATTTTCAGGATATAAGACCCAAAACCCTAAAGAGTTGAGCCCATACAGACACCAGAGCGTATTACTTTTAATAAAGTGTTCATTACACGGCAATTCGTGGCATCCGCCTAGTTCAACCAGAGATTATTTTCTTATTTTTGAATGTCGTATTTTATAATATTAGGCATAGGCGGTACTGTGATACTATATACCTATGCATTATTGTGTTTTTTCGTTTACACACACCCGAAGAAGATAGATTAAAAAAAAACGAATATACACTTCGTTCTTTTTTCAACAAAGAGGTAATATAAGTACCACCAATTAGTTGGATTTTATCGCGTAATTTTTACCCCCTCATTTCCAGATAGGTAATATCTTACCCCTTTAAGGGAATAATTTCTTAAAATCATAACTTAGTGTCCTACCGTTCGGTGTTGATTCGTGAATCAGTCACCCACCAGAAGGGCATTTTCTTTCACAGATAGTCATAAATAGAAATCAGTAATTAGTAAGTAGCTCTACTTCATCAGTAGTCTGTACCTACCTGTAAATTCGGCTTCATTGCGAAACGTGCTCATTGATGTGCAACTGTCACGTCTTGGCATTCAGAAGAGAAGGTCAGGGGTCTCCTATCGCACGTTCCATCATTGTCAAAACGGTTTACGCTAAATCCATGATTACCAATAAGCTGAAACACGTAGCAAAGCGGCGAATTACTCCAAATGATGCTTCTTACGGTTATTGAATTTAGCCATGAAATGCATGGTCACTGGCATAAATTTAAGTTAGGAACAAATCGATTGTTGGTTTTGCTTTGAAGAGAAACGTTACGGTTTGTTAGATGTTGTGGAGGCAGTGCAAGTTAAAATCGCAAAGGCCTTGCTGGCACCTACTGACAAAACATAGACTCAGTAAATTCTTCTAAAGGAGTTTTTAAAGACAGACAGAATCCTCTCGTTCATCATGTCATATCTCAGCGCAGTGTGTGTGTGTGTGTGCGAGTGACGATCATTATCATGTGATAATATGACACAAATATCCCCCTTTAGGGGGTAAATGTTTAACAAGGAAACTCTATTTAGGTACTTACTGCGTAAATTGAACCAGGCAGCGATTTTCGTGCGTGGCGATATAAGTTTTTAATAAAATAAATGTGCGCGAGGCTTATTCATAGTTCATACGTCTACCATACCTACTTGGGTTTTCGCATACTTTGGCTTCGACACTTGTTTTTAAGGATCTTCGTTTTATTAAAAAAAAACTATAATACTACCTATATGTAATATAACAAACATCTTAGTTATGAGCTCTGACGATCTCTTTATCAGCGGTATATAATCACCATTTACTTACATAGGTAAGAATAATAATTATGAGCTCTTATGGTAAACAATCTTGAATGAACGTGATAATAATTCATTTATTACAGCTGTGGCTTTGCAAAGCGATATAAATGTATCTTCCCAAGTAATAACATTGTCAGGTAACCCACCTAGGTACCAGACAATTGTTTTGTTACGTCAGTATGTGATCCATCCACTAATCCGGACCGGGCGCGCCCCGTGGTCGATTGCGTGCGTACAAGGAAAAAATCACTGGATTTATACAGCAAGTTAATATTAAATTTAAAACATCAGCTAGGCCAACATCTCTAAAACTACAGACTAAAATTGCACAATCTAAATCCATCCATATTAATTTTAACTGCAGTCCGGTAGACACTTCGTACAAAGGTAATCAATCCCACGGAAGACCACGCAACGCTCAAAATGTCATACAAAACGATCATTCTGTGAGTGTCCCTTCTATATAGGTATTCTGTGCTGCAGTGTGTAGAATTAGTTAGGCTGTGTGTGTGTGTACATAACACAGACAGTGAGTTAAAAATGGTCTAGTTCCAGTCTTCCAGTGCCTCTTGGCCCTTGTTAAATACGCAATAAAATGCAACTATTGTCGCCCAAATAGAAAGCCCAGACAGTTCAATTAGTTGCTATTCTCATTGTGTGCCACAATCGAGGAACGCATTACCCATATTATATCGCTATTTTAGTTCGTTGTTTGTACAATAAAATATGGAGATGAAATGGTACGTCGTAACTTTATGTATTTCGGGTAGTGAGATAACTTCGTAACCTTTATTTTTACACTTAAGTAAATATTTTAATAGTGGTGTAACATAAGCATAAGGGTAGGTATAATATTTAGATAGGTACCTTCCGTTATTTTTTTACAGATCTAACTAATGTTTGAATTTATTTAAGGTTAATAACTATCCTATCCTAACTAATTGAAGGGCCGTGTGGTACCGGTTTTTATAACGGTATTGCAAGCCCAAATAATTCCCCGGGCTCGGAGTGTTTAGCTATCTAGGTTGCGGTGGTGCGCCACGCCCGGTGACGTCATATAATACGAGTATGCGCTAACGCAGCATTCGGAGCAAGGTTGCCCGGATCGTTGCTCCTTCGATAACCTGGCTTGAGAGTTTGGAGACGCAATTGTTTTGTATCCGTACTAACTGTTGCCCGCAATTTCGTCCGTGTTTAATATATTAGATAACGATCTAATATAGCAAGCTATCTCTATACCAAATTTCATCGAGATAGGTTATGCCATGAAAACGTAACAAACAAAATAATATGCCTACCTACACACTCGCATTTGTAATATAGTATGGAAGTATGGATTTCGAGACTGGCCCAGCCACGCCACTACACCACAGGCCACAGTTATTTTCATAAGTGATACAAGTATAGTATCATTACGAAGATTAGCGAGGCCACGGCACCGGCGAGGTACTCCGAGATGCCTCAATCTGAGGTCACGTCGTTATGTAATGTTTGAGCTACTCATTAGGTTATTGCGAAGCTGAGTGGAACGGTTAATGCTGGGATAGGAAACGCTATGATTCCTTGAAGCCCACGCGGTCGCGGGCGGCATTCCACGCATGGTTGGTCTAACTAGGATGATCCCAGATGGTTCGATTAGATTCGGCTTTTATCACGGGAACGTACCCCTATCTCAAAAGTCTTTTTTGAAAGAATAAATAGGTACCTACCTACCTATATGCTGTTGGTCTCTAGCCTTAGACCTTGACAGCGACACCGAATTTTTGGGGCGTGCGGCACACACCGCTTTGTGCTAGCGCAGAAAGCGTTTCATCAAAATGCGTAGCGTAGAAGGCGCTATGCCTAGAATTAATGTTTAGGCGACTAGCTCTAGAGCACCCAGGTGGGTGCTCTAGAGCCGGCTTGGGCCGCCGCGCCGCCAGGACAATGAGGGACAGATTGCAACATCCCTGGATCGCTAGTTATTAGATCCCGGGGCCCTAATAATATTATTATCTCTTTGACGATTTGGAGATAAGCTAATTAATTGTGTGGGATCTTCGACCTCGCCGGTGAGATCGGTGTCTGATCGTGGATGTCCGGTTTCTGAACCCCTAGCTAACTTCGACCAATCGATAAGTCATTGTGCTCACCTGGCACTAAACAAATGACAAAGGCAGCACAGAAACTGAGCATAAATCCTTTTCCTATTTCTGCTGGCCGTACATACTGCATACAGAGGTTCGTTAGTTAGGGCGCTGAATAAAAAAGTCTCCTTGACTCTCCTTGAAAAGTCTCCATCATGCGTAATGATTCTGTCTGAAAACCTGCAGACATCGGACAAATCGACTGTGCTACTGTCTATAGATGGTGAATATAACTGTCGCGATGATGTTTCACCCTATCCCGTTTCAGAGGCCTACTAACTGCGTCTAAGATTTAAGAGACCAACAATCGTTAAACACAAGAAAAATGACCCTTGGACCAGTATAAAGTAACGTTAATACTTTTAAGACCTCTACCATAAACATTAAAAGGAAATAGATTTCCGACTTTCTCTGCTACGCCCATAACTACGTCATTGCTAACGGAGTTGTCTCAGATGTTCTATGATGATTATCTCAATAAATTCTTAGGAGCTTATTATGACAGCGTCGGAGCTTGCAAGTGATCTGACAACAGAATTAGATACCAGTGTTATTTCATATAGCATTGTCAAGCAGTCATCGATCTTAAGGAATATAATATATACGACTAGCTGCGCCCCGCGGTTTCACCCGCGTTTGGATAATATACGATATATCTTTATAAATTGTAGCCTATGTGTTATTCTGATATGTAAGCTACATTATTGTAAAATTTCATTAAAATCCATTCAGTAGTTTTTACGTGAAAGAGTAACAAACATCCATCCATCCATCCATACTTACAAACTTTCGCATTTATAATATTAGTAGGAAGTAGGATATACCTACCTACGAGTACATACCTACCTAGATTATGTTAATGGTTAGTAAGTTTAATACCTACGAAAAACAACCTATCAGATGTTATCTTGGGTAAAACTGATGTGAAATAGAGTCCTAAATCTATCAAATTCAAGGTGTTCCCCGATAAAGGGAAACATGAGCTGATGACATCAGCCTAAGTAATAGTTACCCATACCACTAGACTAGTGGTAACTGTGGTATCACATCACTTTCCACTCCTAATGTTGTAAATTCACTGTTTATGACGATCTCAACTTCGGACCAAAAATAGTATAGCCCCTACAAATTCACACAATTACCCAATTAAAAATACCATGTTGTACCTAGTACTTACCTACATTTCGACACCCGCTGTTAACAATTCTCTTAATTAAAATTTATACTGAGTAATTAAATACGTAAATTTTATCAGTAGGTAGATACCTACCTAACATAGCATGCTGATAATTTACCCGTGAAACCGTTGTTTTTGTTACTCTTAGTGAGCGTTTTATTTTCCTTATACCTACCAAATATAAATTAATTGAAGCCCGTAGAGATACGAGTAAGGTACCTAAGTACTTATACTTCGAAGACTTTCGTTTAGGTAAACAGAAAACTGTTTAAACCCATTTGACCTCTATTCTCTTGGCTAGACGCACGCAAACGATCAATAGAGCCAGTGCACGAACCTAGCAGATATACACCCACACTTGTTATAAAATCTATGCCATTACCTCACATCCGCTACAATCATGTTTATATTTCTGATTATTTACGAGTAAACCCCCATCATTCATGGACATAAAATCACTTTCGCTGCATTCTCCAAATTGCGCCTTCGAGTGTTTTACAACCCAGCCTACTTGAGATCTGACGACCAGCATAGTAGATCTACCCTGCTTCTACATTCGCGAAGTACAAAGGGTATTTCAGTGCAATGCTGAGGGTCTAGGTGTGGTCGTATACGTCGACCAGTTCGTGAGACCTTCCCGCCTCCTCCCATAATCCTAATATTGGGAGCAGAAACGGGGATTTGAGAGTAATAGTGGGGGTCTGTCTTGATATGGTTATGATGGTGTAAGTGGGCGCAGCGAATGGTTTTACAGCTTTCTAAGGTTGCGTAATAGTCGATCGGTGTTGCAGAAGACCGGTTGGACGAGTTTTTTTGACAATGGTAGGTAAGTATATATGTATTATGCTTGTCTACTGCATGTGATTGTGTTGTGTAGGGAATTGCTAGAAACATATTGTGCTGTTTTTACGAGAGTAAAAAAAAACTGGTCTTGTGAAAGTGATTCCAGTAAGAGCAATTGTGAAATAAAATACCTAGGAAGGATTTTAAACCCATGATGAAGTAGGAAATACATGACCAACAACATGGATGATCATAATAAAGTATTTATTTCACAAGAAATGCTGGTTTCCGAAACTCCAAAACTTCCCAATATTTTGAGGATAGATCGGTTTTCCTCAATTAAGTCCAAATATAAACAGACTTAAAATTACCTCACCATAGACGGTAATGACGTCGTGACCTTTAGCCGACCTGACCTGACCTTCATATCTGGACTGATATGGACTGACGTGTGGTTATCGTAACCCTGTTTTAAAGAAATTAGGACGGCTATCGTGTTCTATATCTATAGGGTCAGTAAAGGGTTCAGTCAAATTCCCCTCATCCTCATATCTGACCTTTCTTTGGGTCTCTCTTATGTGTTAGTCTTGTTATATGTTAATACCTATGTTATATGTTACGTGTAATAAGTATGTTATAATATGTATGTTACGTCTTAATTTTTAGGAACCCTAGTTTTCATTACAAAATGATGTGTTTTTGATGTTGGCCTACCTTGACCTACCTATCTAATCGAGAAGTATCTATTTAAGTATCTATAGTAAGTTATTTGCCTGGAATTCTTGATGTATTTCGGCAAGCGACAATTTTGCAAACATGTTCACATCTCAATTTACTTCTTAGGTAGTATTTATTTCCTCTATGAGTTTGCTCATCAACTCATGACATGGCCCATGAAAGTACCGAAATGCCATAACCACATAGCAAATACTTATACCGTTTCTAACATTAGTACCTACCTCTTGTTTTAGTGGCCTATCGGTTGAAAACTTGTACCTACCTACCTAAACGGAATTAGGTACTCAAAGGTATCAAACATATATAATTTATTAGTAGGTGCAAGAAATAATACCTATTCTCTGTATGATCCATCATTATATTTCAGTGGTTGTCGGTACCTACTGCATTTGCGCTACCTATAATGATGTCAGTGGCTGTTTGAATTGGCTTATAATATTTGCAGGTTTTCCCGAACTAAGTATACAAAATTATTACGGGTTGTTCCAGGAAAATAAAAACTTTATGAACATTAGTTTAGGTACTTACAGGATAATAGTTGTAGATCTCTGCGGTATATACGACAACGTGTGGCAATGTGGTAATGCTACATAATATTAGGTATTGTTTGTTTGTTCGTTCCTTAGTAAAATGTAGTGCCAGCATGTGGTGTGTGAGTTTGTAAGACCGCCCAATGGCCTAACACAATAAATTTTGATCAAGTATATAAAATGGCTGCCATTTTATCATGGTGGCAAAATCCTCACTTACGGGGAATGAATTGGCGATAAAATTTATCGTATTTCAACCCCATGAAGGCTCCGACACTCATGGTGAATTACACCGTGTAAAACAAAATCGCAAGATGCAAGTGGCAAATTGTCGTTCGGTGTGGTGGTCTGAGGGGGAGGCCTATGTTCAGCAGTGGACGTCTTCGGAGTTCGGGCTAATGATGATGATGATGATGATGAAAACAAAATCGTGCTAGTTACACCATTTATAACTCTAGAACTGTCTTCTCTAACGGGCGTATTCCGAAGCACTGGTAGAGTCAACGGATTTTCCGTTTCCGGTTCGAGATTCAATCCTGGACCAATGCTTGAAAGGGAAACATCCTTTTTCAAACTCAAACCATATTAATTAATTAATTATATTTTGGTTCCTTTTATGGTTTTATTAATTTGTTTAAATAATTAGATTAAAGTGCTTGACTTGTAAAAGTGCCATTTTATTGCCTATTTACAATAAATTATTTGACTTAGACTTAGAATGGCTAGACGGATTTTCATGATCTTTGCTATGTTGGATTCGACTCCGCTCTGAATAACAGTAAGTATAACTATTAAAACATTTGAAAAATTCTCGGAAAAGATAGAGAAATTATAACATTTTCTCATAATTTTTTCTCATAAACATGGCAACGTCTGTCGGGCTCGGCACAGCTTGTAAGTATACTTTTATAATTATCCACTGCTGGCTCTTACAGAGAAAATTATAGAGTAAGTAAGTATAGTTGGTGAATAATACTCCAAATTCAAATAAAAAAACGCCCTCCGCTAACCAGCCAAGTGTTACAAAAGAAGCATTTTTTTACTAAGCCCTTCCTCAGATACGGTCCAGTTACTTTGAGGGAAATGTTATCGTGTGAATTACTAATAACGTGCCAACGAACTGCATCTAGCTGCGTTATGTACCTAGTACCTAACATCGACACTATAATTATTAAGTAGGTAGGTACCTACATGTAATTTTTCTCCACAATATTATTATATCCTGACATAAGTAAGTTGGTTAGGTACCTACTTAATAAGTATCACGCAGTTGCAACAGTTGCATCATGGCTGTTTTTTTCCTGCAAAAAATGTTTTCCATTTCAATAGATGTACCTATATAATTACTACTTATCATGTAGGTATAATTACCTACCTAGTAATAGCAGTAATACTTAGTAAACTTTTAAAATTAAGTCCAACCAATAATTTGCGTCTCATTAAGTTACTAATACGAGTGTTTGTATCATGTATGAATGAAACATTCTCACTATAATTTAAACATTTATGAAAAATACGACCAAATCCAACAGGTGGACCGGCCATAATTCGCTCAGTCTACCTTCCACTAAACTATAGGTAGAGAAAGGTGAAGAACCCGGTAATTGCTATTGTGTACGGTACGGTAGGCCAAACAATGGCGAGTGATTGTGCTTTTGCTGCTTTAGTCAAAGCTCGCGTATTTCTGGACGAGCTCGAAATAGACTGTTACGTCGCGCCGTATTATGTTGGCCATGCTAAAAATTACGAAGCCACGCTAATAGGTGCGAGGTCCGCTAATTGATGGTGTTGGCGGACTTGTCGTTTACATTATAATATATAGTTGATTCGTATAGGCATGATTCGAGACACAATTTTTTCAGAACGGCGGGCGCACTGTAGATATATTTTATTTTTAATAATCTTGTTGCTTTTATAAAGGGTGAACATCGACTGTACACGAACGACTGGACAATGTTCAGTTGGTTAAACTGAAAATAAGTATAAGTAGGTACCACTTTTCCGTTTCTCCGTTCCGGTATTCCGGTTATCCGTTTATTATATTAACTAGGTAATATAAAAAATCCGTTTTACTAGACACGCTGTATCCAGATGGCTAAAATGTTTTCACCTACTGGACTCATTCAGCTTTATTTGCAATAAAATCTAGTGATTTTCAACCTGACGTACAGTCAGGTTGAAAATCACTATATTTCATCACTAGATTTCGTTTACATTGAACCATGCTCACCATAGAACTTGCCTCACTTTTTTCTTAGTTTTGTAGAAAGAGTTTATTACATAATTATATAAAGTGGGCAACGCATCAACAGCGCCATAGAAAGGTCCATAGGTGGTGGTAACCCTTTACTATTAGACGGGCTATCAGCTTATTTGCCGCTCTATCAAATAAGAAAAATAGTTCACAAGAAATTACCTGATTTCATTGAATTGAGTCAGCAACCGAAAAAGGTTGACATGTAAGGCGTGGAACATGGTGACACAACGAATTAATGGATGATGGAATAATAAATTTCAATTTAGATAATAAGCCATGTCTAGGTGTAACCACAAAATATAATGTAACTGCCTAACGTATATTATGGGTGAAAAGGTGTTGAATTCCACGAATCAATATTTTCCCAAACATTAGTGTCCCAGTATGAAGCGCTTCTGAGGATAAAAAGTCCTAAGGCACTGATAGGTAGCCAACGAACTGTCTCAGGTCGACAAGCGCAATGCAGTGTCACGCGAGATTTTGCTATCCAGTCCTAAATAATACCTTTTGATCAAGACTGGTTAAACTAACTAAGAAACTAAGACTAATGAAAACGCGTCAAAGTCGTAGAGAACCTAAAGCATCTGTAACAGATGGACAGTCAAATATGAGAATGATCCTGTACGGGTTACGCATTTTGCGTTTACTTTTAAGCCACCCCATAAAATAAAACGATGTAGAAAAATTGAAATGATACAGCAGGACAGCTAGGCGAAAAGGGCTTTCCTCGATCGAACAGTTCCTAGAACGCAATGCACGATACATAAGTAACCTAACCAATAAATAGCTATCATCATCAGGCCTTCCCTCGAGCGGCCTGATAAACTCTGCAGGCAGTTACCTTATTCGAAAAAACAACAACCTAATTAACCCATGTCATGATAAGTACAATTATAATGGATAAAGTATGCATACAAATTAAAACAAGCCCCACAGGACTTCGTTTATTATGATATCATGCTGCCGATGGTCACGCGATTATTGGCAAGGACACCAATTGTTATTCATCGCATTGTGTGCTGAGGTCAGGACGACCATGTGGGAGTTTGCCACTGCGTTAAGGTCGAGCTTATATAGGTACTGAAGCCTTAAAAAGAACAAGGAAGCTTAGCAGAATCCATTTGAATAAAACTCCAGTTAGCAGCGCATTTCTCTTATTTTCCTTTAGTCTTATGGCGTCTTCTTCAAAGTCAAAGTCAAATAATGTGTTGTAAATAGGGAATAAAATCGCACTTTTAAAAGTCAAACTCGTAAATAGAACCATAAAACAGAATATAATTAATTTATTTATGGTTTGAGTTTGAAAACGGATGTTCCCCTTATTGAATCACGCACAGGAAAAGGAAACTCCGTTGACTCTACCAGTGCTTCGGTATACACCCGTTAGAGAAGACAGCACCAAGAAACTCTACGGTGATGCCATTTGTGCAATCTACAGTCCATCTGAGGAATTGCCACTAAGCCTGCATCAACGAACAAGAAGTAGTGTGCCAATGTTACTGTATGTAATACGTATCAGTTTGCAGGAAGACCAATGTTTTCAGTGAAATAATGGGCTTATAAAACCAATGTCTCAGAGTGACGTCACTGTCCCGACTTGACCATACCGCCCAAGATTATGCAACTAAGATTCTGGAATGCGTATATACGTTTACTTTCAGTTGCGTAGTTGTTCCACCTGTTATGAGCAGACTTGACGCTAATATCACTTCAAACTTATAGTACTTATTGCTATTGGAAAAGACACGTCAAAAGTACAGCATCTAAGCTTTTACTGACCTGCAATATAGACGCAGCGAGCGCAGTCATGGCGACCAACAGGAGTTGGTTCCGCGCGTACTCGTGCAGCGGCTTCCCGCAGCCCCTCTGGTACACAGCCGAGCAGTCAGCAGCGTAGGGCTTGTGGAGGGAGTCGAGAGGGCCCTGTCCGCAGCAGGAGAAGGGCACGTGCCCTGTGGACGCATAGTCGTTGGGCCCGCTCACGCCGCAGCATTCAAACTGAAATAACAGAATGATCTTCATCATCATCATCATTTCCACAACCCATAAACCCGCGCTGCCCGTCTGGGTGGCCACGAGATACGACGTCATGGTCGATGTGACGTCGATATCTAAGTTCACCGTGACTACGCAGTTAGATAAGCGGAGAGGAGGTACCTTGACGTGCAACCTATCCCATCGGATAGCGTCGACGCTGTTAGCCTCGCTACCCGCCTGGGTGGCCAACGCGAAGTACGACGTCATGGTCGACTTGACGTCGATCTCTATGTTGTCCCATACGACCATCGCCCACACGAAGCAGGAGAACTCTATCACCACGACCAGTACTATCAGCAGACCCGTCTGTAATTTGAAAATGTGAGGGAAATTGGCGAATTTGTTTCTTATTATGTGTACCCAACGTTTAAAATGGGACTTAACGATTTTTTTTCTAAGTGTAACTAAAAATGTCTGCAAAGTTTCAGTCTAGCTAGCTAATAATGGCGCCAGTACCGCGATATTTCATCCAATACGGTTAGCACAACGGTTGAGACATTGACAGGGAATACGAAGAAAATAGATAGGTACCTATGCTCTCTTGCTTTACCATACAATCTCTACATCAACTTACAATAATAACGTGAATCTGGTGCATGGACTGCGCGGTCCGCCAGCCAATCCACGCAATGGAACAGGTTATGATGGCCATCATCAACAGCAGTATCGCAGGCCATTCCACGTTCACCCCCAAGAAGTGGCGGTAAATGAACAGTCTGTATAGCAGGAACCCGCTCGCTCCAAACAGTACTAATGCTGACATCTGTTGAGAATTTTGTGCAACTTTAAAACACCGCGGAAAACCTCTACGGTGACGGCAAATGCAAGCAAAAGACTCTATTCTAAAACGTTATTGCTATCTCAGTCACTCTTGCATGATTGCCAGTGAACAGTAGCGCCATCTAGTTAGATGACATTACCTTTTCGTCAAGTCTAAAATTTCTCTTCGGCCAGATGAAACTTGTTAACTTTTTTATCTTCAGAATCTGTGTCAAACATTATTAGCTAAATTAAGAGCAAAACTTTAACTTCTGTATTAGTCAAGTTTACAATAAATATTCCAGATTAACAAAGTGTGTTTATTATTTTATCACAGAAAGTTGTTTTTATTATGTTGTTATGACAACATAGAATGCGCTGAATCAGCTGAACTCGAAACAAATCGAAATTAATTACAACTAAATCACTTACCGCGAATAGTACGTTGAAGGTTAACACAAGATATTTCCAGCAATTCGTCGAGAGAGCCATTGTAAGGTTCTTTGTTCACATGTCACAAATCTTGTTTGAGAAGTTAGACACGAACGCGATTCAAAACAAAGGCCCGAGTCCCGACCGCGGTCGTTCCACTTCAAGAGTGTTTTTGTGTACTAACTAACTACACTGCGACCGAGCAGTGATGCAACGCAAACGCGGGACCGAATTAACCAGTCGACATTTTACTATGCGAGCGCACCTTATCGTGCTATCTAGTGTTAAAATAAAACAGAAAAGGTGTGTCATCGAAAACTGTGATTCGACAACAGGTTCCATTCTGAGAAGGCAGGCGTATTATTCATTTAAAGTCGATTGGATAGCCGTATCAGCTTATCATTTTGATAACAAACAGCGGCTGACGCTGGTGAAATTTAACCTATTTTCTAGCAGTAGGTAGTTACCTACCTACCTAGCTAAATGCTTTAGATACTTTCTGCTAAAACCTGGCTACTAAGATGTTACTGAAATAGATAAGTGACATATCTATTTCAGTGCAGCGCGGACTTTGCGCAGTTCAGATAGGCGCACGCCCAGACTAGGTACCTACCTATATTCTACAAGTTAGGTTACCTATTTAGGAAGAAATAAAAAATAAATGTACCCACCTACTTCAGTCGCGTCGTTTCGTGTCGTGCCCTGCCGGGTCGGGAAGGAGCTACCGATTTCGAATAAGGTGATGAAAAATATTTTGACGTCACCCCCGACGAAAAACGAAGGGGTGCTATGCGTTTGACGTACGTACTTATAATTTATTAGATGATTTTTGAACGACGTCGTTTTTATTAATATTGTAGTAACCTACCTACTTATTATACAATGTGTCTGGTCACCGGTGTCGGAGACTTAAGGGGGGTTAAATATGGGGATTTTTATCGACAAATCACTATCTCGATTTTCTCTTGGCCTCTCCATACTAAAATGGCAGCCATTTTGTTTTTTTTACTTCGCAACTCAGATGCCTACACTGATTTAATCATTGCTATCGATGTAGACGTCTTAGGAAGACGAAAGAGGTATCATTTGAAAGCTAACAATAAAGACAATCAATTTATGATACATTTTATTCAATATCTTTTTCACAAAATAACATAACAATATTAACAAAATAAAAATCGTATTTATTTATTGCATTTTTTTTAGTTTTTTAAATTTTTTATGATAACTAACCTGTCAAGCTATTTTTTTTTAATTGTATTATCATAGTACAAGATATTTCCATTAAAATAAATCTTACATCAAGGTCCTAAGTTAAATATTTTCGAAGCTATGATGGTTTAAATATGACCCTTAAAAACTCTATTAATAGCACACGTCAAACAATAGACTCAAGACCCCACATTCAATTGGCGTGTCGTAAGACAGGCAGCTGTTCTTTGACAACATGTTAGAAAGAGACATGTATAGGGTGTGAATGAGACAAAATTGCGGCTCTACTCAGGTCAGGATACAATTACAGGTAGTCGTCCCTCGCCTAGCGTTGTGATTACATTCTTATCTGCCGAAGTACTGTGCGTTGCTATTTTCTAACCTCTGCTTTGTGTTTTGGACTCGTTTTGTTATTTTAGTTAACTTTCGTTAACTGAAATGGAAGAGCGTCGTTTGACATTTTTAACTGTAAACTAGTCTCACTTGAAAGAAACAATACGTTAGCACGTGATAAGTTTTGAGGTTAGACTGCTAGTCGATGACGCAGCGACCAAAGCGCACACGTATAGAGGGGTAAGGGAGGCGTGGGCGGAGGGTGCCGGATTATTGGACGTGCCGATCTATCGAAGTGCCGGATTAGTGAGATTATACTGTATTGTTATGTTATTTTGTGAAAAAGATATTGAATAAAATGTATCATAAATTGATTGTCTTCATTGTTAGCTTTCAAATGATACCTCTTTCGTCTTCCTAAGACGTCTACATCGATAGCAATGATTAAATCAGTGTAGGCGTCTGAGCTGCGAAGTAAAAAAAAACAAAATGGCTGCCATTTTAGTATGGAGAGGCCAAGAGAAAATCGAGATAGTGATTTGTCGATAAAAATCCCCATATTTAACCCCCCTTAAGTCTCCGACACCGGTGACCAGACACATTGTATATGCCAACAAAAACATTTTATTACCTACCTATCTTAATTTATAAACGTTAGGTACCAAGTTTTTATTTGGTTGGGGGTTTATGGAATTTTTATTTTCATTTTAATAATTAGACACAACACAAAAAACTGAATATTATAACTAGGTATTCAAAAGAATTAATAGTAATCGCATAAACACAGATTTTTAACAAGAGCGTCCGGTAACCCTTCTAACTGGACTACTTCCATCATTTTGTGTAACTCTTCGTCTATATCTCGGCTAACCGTACCAAGCTGCTTCGCCGTACGGAGCATGGTTCTAGCCTTATCCAGATTACGTTCATATATAGCAAGCAACGCCAAAAGCGCCCAACCGTCAGCTAGCAAAGGCTCAAATTTAACTGCTACAGCTGCCCAGCGATTCGCCAAACTTCTTTCGTGCATTTTAGCATAAACTCGTGCAATAACAAGAGCACTGTGGCCGCAAGGAGCTATCTTATGGGCTCGAGCGGCCCGTTGTAGCGCGCCTTTCGGGTCTGTGTTGAATCCTCCAAGAGCAGCTCTCAGGAGAAGCGCGGGACAAGGCGCAGATCCAGCTTTTTCAGCATCATCTAAAGCGACCTTACAGTCTCCGTCCCACCCGCGAGCGCTAACTAAGCACGTAGCTCTCATTTGAGACATCATTGGAGAAGGCCCAAATTTATTCATACAAATTGTTGTGACCTTCAATGCCTTGTCGTATTGACGCTGCAGAATAAGCGATGCAGCACGAAGATAGAAAATATCAGGAGATTCTTTCGTTTCCAATTCGAGACGACTGCCTTTGGTAGCGCAGCCGGCTTCGACACAAAGCAAAATTCTTTCACTGAATTTGTAACACCGAAGGCAAAGGAAGAAAGCGGCTGCTATTAATAAAGGATTATTTGAATTGATTACCGATGGAATCCAAAATACTTCTTCCTGCCCGCTCTCCTCCGTCCATCGTTGAACAAACTTTTCCCACTCTTTCTGTAATTCATAAGACTTTCTCATTCTCTTCGCTGCTACAAAAGCACCGTATGGGTTCTGGCTGAAGTGCCAAAAAGTATGCAATGCTCCCCAACCAATCGCATTCGCTGTTCCATCGGAATAGTCCCCTTTGACGGCTAAGCGCAATGCTGCTGCGGCCACCTCGCTAGCTTCAACCCCATTATCAAATTCCAGTCCTGCAAATGCCCAAAGTAAAAACCTGTTTCTCGTCTGCCCATTCAAGGCCTGTTTAATATAATTCACAGCGTCAAAGTCCTTATATTCCTCTAAGCAACGCAAAGCCATACTCAGTAGAGCTCTGGGGTTTTCAGGTGAAAATTTAAGGTTTCTTTTAACATGCGCGTCGGCAATTTCATTGTCACCAGTCATACGACACCTGGCAGCTGCAGAGCGTGGAGGGGGGCGAATAGGTGGAGGTTGAGGAGCAAATGAAGCCGTCACCGCACGTCTGGTAGCCGCGTGTTGCGCCGTCACTATATCCTGCCAATCGATGTACGAGCAGTTGCCCGGCGGGAACTGCTTCAGCATGGATCTCACTCGCATAATCAGGCGATTGGCTGCCGTCTTTTTGATGCCTTGGTTCATCGTCACTACTCCTCTACAAGCAAACCTGCTCAGTTCTTTATGAACAGCAAGCGCACCACTTTCTTTTCTGATTTTTCTTACATCGATATCAGGATCTTCAGGCTGAGGCTCTGCATCTAATTGATCAATGGGAGCAGCTGGTCCTTCGGGTTGTGTCAATCCAATCGTTTCGAAAAGAGCAGCGATTTTGACTTTTGGTACTAGGGACTCGCTAACATCAAATCTTATAACAATGTATGCGTTGTGGCCGTACTCATCAAATATCAAATCTATGTCCCGGGCGCTTGATTTTGCACTTGTTGGTGGCAAATTAAGTAGTCCAGAGAAATTTGCGGGAAGACTTTGCTCATTAAACATTAATAATTTAGAGCACACCGTGACACCATTTTGTCCCGGTTGTAATAGTACTCCGGCATCTACAAAAGCCATATAGCGTCCACGTACCTCCATTTTCCCCGATTTTGGAACGCCAGCTATTTCCATTAAAAATGGGGCATACAATCTATCACGCAGAAGATCCGGATTCACAAGTACCCGTTTCATAGCATTCCAGTAATACGAACGACATTCATCCTTGGTATCTGCTGGCCACAAATCTTCAGGAAAGAATTTGTCTTCATTCGGAACACTAATAGCAGAATTGGCTGCATATCCGCATTGACTTACAGAAGCCCAAACAGTTTTTTCAGCATCAGCAGAACTTACCGATGTACCAAATTTCACCGCAGGGCTTTCAAGAACATCATCAAGCCCAATAGCGCCCATATAAATGGTGCCTTCTTTAGCCGTTGGCAGACAGTGGCCAGAGACCAAAGTCATTATTAGCGGAACATTGGGATTCTCTTCTTCAAATGGTTCACTGGTATATGCATGAACTATAACAACGCACCCTGTGGGCTGTCCAGTGATTACGTAGATCAATGGTACCTTAACAAAAATGTTTGCCTCTCCTATTACCAATGGAAATAGATCAACTGTGGCACCAGCACGATTGTCTAGGTTAATTAACGGATCAGGGTCTCTAGCTGCTTTGCCACCAGCTACACGAAGCAATAAAACTAGCGGCGTGTCAGCTGCCAACTCCTGGTGGGATTGAGCTTTTAAATCGAGTGATAAGGCTTCAGTTTCTAACACTGCCTCATTACACCATTTTCCGTCTAATACAATCTGACCATTAAATACAGCCAGAAACATCCATTCCCCAAGACTAGGAGGTTCACCTTCCAGAACCACGTTAAGACCCACACGTCGAGAAGTAAAAAAAGTATCGTCTGATTCTCCATAAGCACTTCTAATTTCTGTTTTATTTTCATGTTGCGGTTTATGTGATTTTGGAGGCATTTCAATAAGAATAATAAGATGTGAATAAGATAGATGACCTAGACCTACCTATGTATTTATACCGAATACGATAGTCCTCCAGTCACAGATTATTATTTTTTTTTTAGTTATGGCTTCGCACGGTTTGTGCATATAGCCAGTGTCAAGTATGTTATTTTAAGTATTTCTTAATAATTTCACATTAAGAAAGTCACAGCAATGTTATAGCAATCGTGGTCAAGTAGTCAAGTCAATTATTTACATAGTCAGTCACGATTCAGTAAAGTAGTGGATGCTTTACTGAAACTTCCTGGGAGTTTTGGAAAAAATGCGAAATGACACGTTTCTAGAGTTTATATCATTTGCCTACACTCGTGCACGTTAACGAACACTTAATGGTTAATATTCCACCAATATTACACATTAACACTCGAAGAAACACAAGTTTGAGCTAATAATACAAAACCAACAACGTGTCACTATCGGATTCCCGCCAAAACTCCCCAGTCACAGATTATAGGATACAAGTATCCTCCAGTCATAGACCTAGGTATTGGACAAAAAGTTACTCTATGGTAATCTGAGATTGTAGGTACCAGATTGATCTCTTTATGCCTGATTGTACTTACTTACAAAATATAATATCGATGCAAATAATTAATAGGTAGGTAAAAAAATACGACTTGCGATACATGAATTTATTTCATGTTCAAATCATGCGAAGCTAAAATATAGGTAACCAATAAAAAAAACTGAGTTGTAGTTTCTTTCCGTCATAGGTCCGCGCTCTGTCAGCTGTCCGGGACTTTGCACGTCAGCGTGAACGTCAGGTTGCTATCAGACTGACGTCCGCCGGCGACGTCCCGTCCATTTGTCGTGTCGAATGTCGATTCGATTCTTCAGAAGGTCGGACTAGTGTACGTTAAACATCGATAATTTTGTTTTCCGATTGTTATCGATAGTTTGCCAAAAACTATCGATTTTTATCGACGCTATGGATAGTTTTGCTCCAACTTTGCCTATAATGATGAAAAGTAGATCTATAGTAG
Organism: Hylaea fasciaria; assembly: GCA_905147375.1. NCBI lineage: Eukaryota > Metazoa > Arthropoda > Insecta > Lepidoptera > Geometridae > Hylaea > Hylaea fasciaria. The sequence goes on from LR990194.1 coordinate 2,265,834, forward strand.
AAAATTATCGATAGTATCGATAGTAAAAAACTATCGATGGTTAAAATCAAAGGCAAAGTTTATGAAAAATAGTAGATCGATAGTAGAAAATAATTATCGATAGTATCGATAGTAAAAAACTATCGATACTGTCGATGTTTAACGTACACTAGGTCGGACATTTTGAACCACAACAAAGTTCACCAAGGCGCAACTTTTGCAAGATTTTTAAATTACTACATAATATGTACACATTGCAGCTTTATATTATAACTATAAAAATGTTATAAAATGTATACGTTAGTGCACGGTTTCTACAAGTATATGGTCCAAAAAGACGAATATTTCGTGTTAATTTTAGGACTCGACAATGCTGGCAAAACTGTATGCAATTTCTTTTGAAAAGTAGTGTTTGTATTAATTTTCAAGTAACAATTCTGGTTAAATATGGTTTCTTATTCCATTCCAGACGTATTGCGAAGCTGCTAAAACAAAATTTACTAAAAAGTATAAGGCCATGAACCCAAACCGGATTACCACAACCGTTGGTCTTAACATTGGCAAAATTGATGTAGACGGAGTCAGGCTGAACTTCTGGGACCTTGGCGGTCAGCAAGAGCTGCAATCTTTGTGGGACAAGGTAGTAGAAATATCAATAACATATTCTTTCACAGGTTTTTTTAACAACTTCTGTTTAAATTATGAAGCGATGTTCATAAACTCTGTGAGTGTATAACATTGACTGTAGGTAACTAGGTAGGTACCAACATAAGGTATTTGCTCATTCACAACCTGCGTTGTTGGTTGATTGCTCCCTATTCATCAGTGCACAGATGCATCAAGAGCATAAAAAGCATGAACAAATATAGTTATCTGTCTTCTTGTAACACTGATATTGCAACTTTGTAGAGATGACGAAGTTCAATAGCGACCAGACTTGATGTCCTTATATTGTAAAACAATGATATAAATATGTTAATTAGAATTTAAACAGGTCTAATTCACGAACAAACTAATATCAAAATATATAGTTTTGACATACCTCGACATTAGACCTGTTTAAATACTAATTAACATGTATTCAGTTTGCGAAATTTTAAGAACTTCCAATTATAAAAATATGCCAATACTTACATATTTTTGAAAATATTACATAGATATTAGTTCAAATACAATGTCTGTTATGTTCCCAGTACTATGCAGAATGCCATGCTGTAATTTACATAGTTGACTCGTCTGACAGAGGCAGAGTGTCTGAATCAAAAGAAACCTTTGGTTAGTACTGAATTTCTAGAATAGTTTAAACTTAACATACCATGTCAGGCTTATGCCTTTGAGTAATCAATGCTAGACAATAGATGTTTAATTGTTACATGGTCCATACAGACCAGTCCGCAGTAGCTTTGTTAAGTATACTTCTCAGTGTCAGAATTTCAGAATAGTCGACTATTTGCTATTCAATGTTTAAAAATCACTAAGTATCACTACATAATATAAATTACAGTTCCCCGCTGTCTCAATTACGGGTGTAAAGGTAAAATATAAATTCTAAAGTTGGTCACTTTGTTATATTATGTGATAAGAAGTTAAAGTTGAGAAATGCAGGCCTAAAAAGATTTCACTGGACTTTGACGAGTGAAATGTAAGTACTTTGACAAGTGAAAAGTAACTCAATCTTCCCATGTTTCAGACAGAATGATAGCCTCGGAGCACCTCTCGGGAGTCCCTCTGCTGGTGCTGGCGAACAAGCAAGACATTCCGGACTGCATGGGCGTGCACACTGTCAAGCCCATCTTCAACCAGAATGCGCACCTCATCGGAGCCAGAGATATCATGTTGATGGCCACTTCTGCGTTGAATGGGTAACTTACAGTTGACACTTTATTTATCAGACTTATTGTTCCTATCATCGGTTCTGGTGGCCCTGGCCTGGTAAGTGCCGTCTGCCCCCGCATTACAATTACTAGGGCAGATGGCACAGTGAAATAATCTATCGGTATCACCTGCTAGGTATATCAGAATACTGTCTTACTTGAATACTTGTAATGAAAAAAGTTGTTTTTTTATCAATACAGTATTGCCCGCAGTTTTTAATATCAGTTGCTCTTAAATAAGGACAAGGGTTTAGTCTAATTGATTTTTAATACAATCCATTACCATTTTGAAAATCGGCATATTATCATAATTAATTATAAATATCTGGATGACCGAGCTTTGCTCGGTTTTTTTTTTTTTTTTTTTTTAATTGTGTTTTTAGTAAATTATATTTAAGTACGAATTACTAATAAAATGATGAAATATGAATAATATTTTTCGATCTTACCGATAGAATAATAAAATAATATGAACTGGTTATTTAAAGAAAAAAATCATAAAAAAACACGAATAAAATGACGTTTTCTAAAAAGGATTCATAGCTTGATCGATTTATCGCCCCCCAAACCCCCATATTCTGAATTTCATGAAAATCGTTGGAGCCGATTCCGAGATTCCAATTATACTTAAGTATACATTTATATTTATACAAGAATTGCTCATTTAAAGATATAAGATATACCTACAGGGTGTGATAATAAAGGTGCCAAATGTGTTAGTTCTGGGCTGTAGTTGGCTTGTTGGTGGATGTATTCTTATAGTTCTCCAAACATTGAAACATAATCGGCTAAGTGAGTGTCAGACAACTTAGTTTAGGGTTCAGTAAATAAATTCACTATGTATTATGTCATTTCGCTTCGCGTATTGCACAGAATATCTCAGAAGACATTTGACAGCTCACAGAATACCTATCACATTCCAACCATTTATACTGGTAGTCGTAATATTTAGTCTCGCAACTAAAATGAATATGACATATTATGAATATAATTATAAAGATTTCCGTTTTTGATATTTGGCTACAGAATCCTAAAGAGCAACGCATGACTGACCTGACATCTCAATTATTGTACATTTGACTTATCGTTTGTATGAGATAAATCACACAACCATACAATGAACCAACACAACTATGTTTTATGATCACTAGATACTATGTAAACAATACTTTAGTAAGTGTCCAAAATCTCATGTGTCTGTTTAAAATCAATTCCCTAGTAGTACCTAAAAATATATCCTACTAATATTATAAACGCAAAAGTTTGTGAGTATGTATGTATGTATGTATGTATGTGTTGCTCTTTCACTCAAAAATTACTGAATGTATTTTGATGCAACTACACAGTATTATAGCTTACATATCAGAATAACACATAGGCTATAATTCATAAAGATATATCGTATATTATCCAAACGCGGGTAAAACTGCGGGGCGCAGCTAGTCTTTTATAAATCGGTATCCAACTAACTCCCAACTAAATAAACTACCTTCTTACTTACTTACTAGCTAAAAACGGGTCTAATTTGCGCACACACTAATATCGATATTATATAATTTTGACATACCTACATACCTCGACAGAAGTCTTCTCGGGACCACGGTCGATATAACTCGGCCGAAACGTCGAGGTATGTCAAAATGATATGTTTTGACATTAGTTTGTGCCCGAATTAGACCCATTTTTAGCTAGTTTATAAATATGTTTCTGTTCGCGAAAACGTCTTCACCCACGGGTAGAAAGTATCCTTATTCCAGAACATAAAGTACTTAAACATAAAACAATTATAAAACTAGTTTAAGTTTTTCAATATGACGAGTAATCAATCATCCCAGTCCACGTATTTTTAAAACAAACTGTGTTTGCATTGTATGCTGGTGTGTTTAGAATACCTACACGATTAGTAAACTAGCACATCAAATTTAAAACAGATGTTTAAGATTATGGATATCCTACGCTTCGAAATCAGCGCGATCAAATAGGACCAACCCTGTTTCAGATACATAACTCCTAAATCTAGTAAATCTTTGGTGTAAATAAAAACCTAGGAGTAAACACCCGACTGGAAAAGAAAATCCTTATATGTACTAAAGCAAGGAGGATTAACTCAAAAGCTTTCATAGTAGAAGCCAGAATGAACCCCCAATGCCTCTTTGACGTTACAATTCTAGAGTATTTACCAGTATTTACTGCAAGATTTATGTCTCAACTTCATACTACCCATGGTACTGTTAAGTTTTATGTTGTTTGTGTAATATATGTAAATACAAGCGTATTTATTGATTATATTGTTCCAGTGACGGCGTCGATGAAGGCATCCGATGGCTAGTCGACTGCATAAAACGGAACAGCATGGACCGGCGGCCGCGCAATCAAGAGGATAACTTATAGCGCGCGCCGTCACCCGCACCACATCGATACACGACAATAACGCATCGCCAATCCAATGAATAATAATTAGTTTACCTATTAAGATAATGATGTGACTCGCTCCACTCCATTGTTTGTGTATTGTACGTATACTATCGACAGAATTAGACATAACTAGAACTGCGACGGTATTGCTATCCTTTTTCAGTGATAAATTGTACCTTTGATAAGAGATACGCTGTTAGTGGATATTTGAGGAGTACTTGCACCTGATAAAAACACGTCTGATAACAGTACAGTTTGCACCGTCGTCGTCAAATACTGTGGCACCGTGAAATGTTTATATTAAAAAGTTTTTAGTACATTATTGTGTTATTTTTATTTGGAATCATGGCTTATCCGATGTATGAAGTCGATTGGAGTGTGCTACCGCCAGAACAAAACAGAAGGTAGGTGGAAAAAATAAAATATTGTTTATCTGATAAATATACCGTGTCCTAATTATCAGGGTTTTAATTTTGCCATGGCTGAAGTAATCAAATCAGATAGAACGGAAACTCTCTTGGCTTTTTCCAATTTTCCACGTAGCGCAGCGTTCGTTCATAATTCAGAACTTGTGTATGTAATTTTGAAGATTTTTCCTCATTCCTAATTATGACAGGTCGACATTATTGTTGTGAAATAATAGTTACTTAATATTTCATAAATCATGGGTTTATTTTATATTCAGACTTCTAATATTTTAATCGAAATCATAGCATTTTCAATCTAAAAAGAATATTTTTGATCAAAATTAAACGTCATTCATGTGCGAGTCACGGCCGCCATGTTGGATTTCTTGCAACGCACCACGGAAATGTCAGCTGGCGATTAGTATTTTGCTCCAGTGTAGTTTGTTGTGATAAATCTCTAACTACTAAAGTACGCATAAGCTAGTGAAACAAATTAAACGGGAAAACTGAAAATAAATGAATAGGAAGTTCAACAAATGTAAAAATAATGTTAGAAGTTAGTCAAAGGTGGCATGCGATTTCACCTGCATTTCTATGGTTTGTGACGAAATAAAATGGTTTTAGGTGTGACAAAGCCTTCTAAATTGTTCTTGTGTTCTTTTTGTTATAATTTTAAGTGAATTCGAGTGATAAGTTCGTAGTTGAAGTGTGTTGTTCCGCTGGTTTTGACCCCCACTTACTTTGCACCTGGCCCCTTCAGTCGCCTGCTGAACCTGTGTTTGTGATTTACAAGGAAGTTCAAGGAACATCTGTTACTTTCTGGACGGACCTAAGTAACAAGACAACATGAACGGCTCCGAATCCGGGTAAATTTTTACATAAACCCATTTAGCAATAAGGTTAGATTATAATCACAGACTAGCAAATCAGTGTTCTCTCACTACAATAAATATGTTGGTAAGTACTATACAAACAATCAAAACCATTCACTACCACAAGTAAGTAAACCTTATCATACTGTGTAAAAAAATGTTTGCACAGCCAACCTGCAAGCAAAGTCAGTGACATACAGAACTGGGTATAGAATACCTACTTGCTGATTTCATATAGCTCTACCCAACTATTCACCTGTAAAGATATGTTTCAGCATAATATAACTAGTTTCAAAGTAAACAAAAGTTTAATGACAAAGTTTTATCAGCAAAGTTGCAATGTTTCACATTTAAACAAATCTAATGTTAATTGAATCCATTTTTGATGTGGCGTGATCATTACTATAGATAAACCTGTATTATAACTTGCTTTACCAAGACGAGAGGCTCTGGTTCATCATCATTATCAACTTCAGCCTATACTCATCCACTGCTCAGCGTAGGCCTCCTAATTAACCCTGCAGTACCATATTTCTGTTCCAAGTCCCTGACTGGCATTTGAAATTTAATTGCTATCAATAATGCCTATTTATTCACAGTACATTATTTGCATTGACCTCATATGTTCGCAATTGATCCTAATTTAATGAATGTTTATCTTGTCGACACTTCTAAAGTTAACTACACATTTTTGTTACCATATAATAGCTTGTTCATTATATCATAAAATGTTCTGAGCAATTTCAATTAAGTAATTACACTTTTAAATTTATAAAAAAAAACCAGCCAAGTCCGAGTCAGACTGGCGCACAAAGGGTTCCGTACCATTATCTATAGTAACAGTAAAGAAATCACGTTTGTTGTATGGGATGGGATCCTCCTTAAATATTATAACAGACAGCAGAGCCTTAGTAATAGGGTCCCGTATTACCCATTGGGTTACGGAACCCTAAAAATGGAATAGTATGGAATACTTGCCATTTAAATTAATTTACAGATGTGTATTTAGTTCACTCAATTAGGTACTTATTTGTTTTGAGTTGAAGGCATACTAACTGAGAAATGTATTATCCTGAATGGGAGTTCAAATCTTATACCAAGCGCTCTTATCTGCTTTTGTAAAGCAGTTGATATTAAATAAACTATGCATTGTTAGACAATGACTCATCCATTGTTTTAACTTGGTTACCTTGTCAGTTAATGGGATAGTATTAATTGGATTTGGAAATCATTATAAGAAGTATTAACTATGGGTATGTTTAATTAGTTGTCGGTGATTTACCGGCTTAAAGTATTTTTTAGCTTGTGAAATGCTGTTTATATATCAAATGCATTTTTATTTGGGTTCAATTCACATTAGGATACTTAATCACAAACTGTTTAATGGTGTAGTGCAGACTGAGTCAGTCTAGCCTAGCTAAAGCCCATGAAAAAGCCCTAAACCTTACGGTTTCAGATGTATTTATTTCTAATTAGAATTAACTACAATGCCTGAACATTAATGGCTTGTTGTGACTTCCTCAATGGTTTAGTTAGTGATTCTGGGATTGTAAGCTAGGTTAATCTTCCTTTAGCAACAGAATATGTAATGCTCAATGCAACCGCCTAAGTGTTTCCTATCAGGGGGTAAATTCTGCTAATATAAGAATACTTCAATTGAATATCAATGGAGTGGCTTTGGAATAGTTTGGACTAGTTTGAAGTATACTAATAGGAAACCTATATTTAAGAGTAGAGCATTTTCAGCCAATGATAATGATAACAAAGAACTGTCATAAAATAATTTTCCTGATTTAATCTGCTATTTGTGATATACATATAAGTTACTTGAGAAAAGCAAAATCTTTCAGATTCAGGCACATCTTTAAGAAATGTCATCTCATAACACTATTCTGTCATCTTTACAGGTTTAACCCGGCATTCAATATCGCCACCATAAAACAGGTGGTAAATGAGGCCATAGAGAGAGGTGAGTACTGTTTTCCTGGAATATCCTGTTAAACTACATCTATTGGCAAAAATTTATACCTGTAACTATGTTAATGCTAAAATCAAAAGCTTCTCAATTTCATTAAATTCTCTATAATATTAGACTCAATCAAATACAATTTTATTTACTGACAAAGTCATCTAGAATTAAGGAAGTTGTGTTTCTAGCAATTAACTAATTAAGATTTGAACCACAACTCACATCTCCATACAGAAAGTCTTGTAAGTATCATCAGTCATAAAATCAAAAGAGGTAGGTAAAGATAAATCCACCAAAGTTATACCTGGCATTTCACCATGCCTTTTGTCCCATCAACCTTTGATCTTTGCTTTGACCCAACTTCAACAATGAAAACTATTTGTGTTACACAGCCCGCTGATCTTTTAACAATGGATGGAGAGCTTATCATATAATACAAGTGAATCCTTTGTGGTACTGCTTTATGATGGATGATAAAATATATCTATACCCATCTGTACTATATAAAATAAAAAAACATAAAAAAGGTTTATTTCCATAACACAAAAAAAAAAGGTTAACTAATCTCTGATAAGCTTGAAGTTATGGTTGCACAAATCTCACTCTGTCTGGATATTAATGAAATTTGTTATCTAGTGCACATAGATTGATTGATAGTGCATAACATGTAACTACAATACCTTCCCAAAGTTGTAAAAGTCCCAGCAAAGTACAGAGTGAATACAGAATACAGTTTTGTGTCTATCTGTACCAAATCATAATTACCTATCTTTTTATTTATGACTTCTTCAAAGCTTAATATCTTATCTTTCCAGCTATGCCACTGCCTACTTTAATTATAACTTAGAATTAGTTGGCTTAACATTATTGTGGAGAGTTTAATGAGAAACTTGATAAGACACAATATTCTGAAATAAAGATAGGAAAGATATTTTCAAAAGTTACTGCTGATTGAAAAAACATTAGAATCATTGTTTTTTTTTTTAAGGAAAAACAGATTTGGATGGTACGTTATGTTTGTTCAGACCTATTATAGGACCGTTCCTATAGGGGCATAGAAACAAAAGGCTAAACGTTTCCTAACTTAACACAAGCAAAATACGATAGTTTTGTAAATAATAAATACTAATTTATAAGTTTGACACATTTAGTGGAAAAAGCTAATCCTACTTCCTACTAATGTTATAAACGCGAAAGTTTGTAAGTATGGATGGATGGATGGATGGATGTTTGTTACTCTTTCACGTAAAAACTACTAAATGGATTTTAATGAAACTTTACAATAATGTAGCTTACATATCAGAATAACATATAGGCTACAATTTATAAAGATATATTGTATATTATCCAAACGCGGGTGAAACCGCGGAGCGCAGCTAGTTAACAATATACAAAGTATCATCTAAGCCTTTATACTCAACCTGGTTGTTTGTACTTTTAACTTGAGCATAATCACCGATAGTGACTATACATCAAAATAATTCCCAGTCGTCACCACTAGGGGCATCAATGTGCGTGAGAACTGGGAATGACCCATCAAGACTCGTAAGATCTCCACAATAGCCTTCTACCGCTTAGCTTCCCTAGCTGTAAGCCTCGCACACTAAACAATGCACTGATCAACGCTTTCTATGTGTGTGTGTTGTCCGTAAACAGTCGCGCCGGTTTCAGTGCGCATGCCCACGCCCACCCGGCTGCGGGACCTCATCCGGCAGATCAGGGCGGCCAGGACCGCGGCGGAGGAGCGGAGCGTGGTCAACAAGGAGTGCGCCTACATCAGGTCCACGTTTAGAGAAGAGGACAGTGTGTGGAGGTGAGCGGGATGCCATGATGATGGTGGCCACCGTATCTGACAACGATGGCCTTTTTGTTCCTCCAAGCTTTTCTCAATCCTTTGTAATACCTCCTAGCGTAAGGCCTGGCCAGACTCGCTAGACCAAACTGGTTTTACTGACAGCGTGGTTGAAGAGCAGAATCTAAATATACAAACTGACAAACGTTCACGATTCAACTAGATGTGAGTAGGTGCCTATTTGGGTCAAATAAAGTTACTCGAGATCTGTGTGAAGGACGCATAATAACAGCACACTACACTGTTCTGTTACAGAGCTGTAAAATGTGATATTCATTTATTTATAATAATAAATCCCAAATCACACGCCGAAGAAAATTATTTCATTACTGTTTTAGTGATTTAAAAAGACTTAAGGTAAACGAACGTTTGGGCATCTACAAATAATAGCGGGATCAAATTTCAAAATCAAATTTCAAATGTCTGTCAATGTCTCAATTTATAAAATGTATAATAGTGATAAACATGCAATATAGAGTACCTAATATGTAACACAGTCTATTACGTATAGGTAACATCATGATCTGATATACAGATATAGAAACAGACAGTAATATCTCTAGAAAATATAAATTAGTAGGACTGATAAAATCACACGTGGTTGGCTAGATTGGCGCAATATTTAAATAACATATACGCCATTTCCGTTCGCGTTTCAAACATTAGATCACGACAGGATATTGTAAATCGCGCCGCGTCTCTCACCCGGCGACATATAATATTTACAGTAATCATTTGCACGCCGAGGTCGTCAATAACTAATAAAAATGGCATTAAAACTGTAAGAACAGTTTATGTTTGTGTTAGTCTCTGAGACGCGGAGGGTGCATATTTTTTATTTTCAGTCTAGTTATGGTTATGGATCTAATTCACACGTACCCTGAAAGAGGACATGACGCGTCTAAAATCATGGTTGGCAGAGCCACGACTATAACTGCAAAAGCCATTGCCATTGGCGTTTGCGGCATATATTGTCAATAAAATTGATTATCGGCATTGATAATATTGCTAGTGTTGAATTAGAGTTGTTTACTCAACAGAATATGACATAAACATTGAATCACCTGAACTTGTAGAACCAATAACAATTGGGGAGGAAAGGTTCTAGAATTGCGACCACGTACCAGAAGATGTAGCGTAGGACAGCCCCTTCGAATTTCACCAATGACTTGGCGGGAGCCGAGAACAGCTAGTAACTAAGGAAGGTCTAATGTCAGCAGTTGATGTGTTCCGATGAAGACGTAAGACGTATATCGCATTGAGTTAACTGTGTAAGGTGGGGTCTGGACCCTATTTCCCCGCACAGAACAGCATTTTTCCGTAACCGTAAACTCTCGACAATGCTCAAACTCTTTCCGTCTTACCACAAAACATTTAAACCAAAGTTGCACAGATGATTCTAAATATTTTCTCCACAAATCGACGTCTAATCCTCGCTTTTCCTAACTAAATAACAAATTTACAAGTAGAATAATCAGGAATGCCAGGATTTAGTAAGAAAAGGCGAGCGATAGACGTCGATTTTGTGGAACGTAATATTAGAAACATCGAATCCGAATTCATGGTATAGTACACTTTACATTGCGTTGATGCATTGTATCGAAATTCCCAAGACTCTACATGCGTCGGATAGAATGTAGAGAGGGTTCAACTCTGGTCTAATAATTTGTGGTAAGACCGTTTAGTTTCGTCGTCCTAACAGATGTCGCAACATCGCCAAGCTTCTCTACATCCACATGCTGGGCTACCCGGCGCACTTCGGCCAGCTGGAGTGCCTGAAGCTCATCGCCAGCCCCAGGTTCACGGATAAGCGCGTGGGCTACCTGGGCGCTATGCTGCTGCTGGACGAGCGGCAGGACGTGCACCTGCTCATCACCAACTGTCTGAAGAAGTAAGTGCCGACACCTGGATGGGTCACGTTGGAACCGCTTAAGCCACGTCAGGGGCGCTCGGGCTGCCTGATAAAACGGACACTGGCATTACCTCATACGACAAAACGACATTGGTAGAGCCATGCGATTCGATGATGATTATTTATGTCTTCATTTATCACACATTCCTCTGGGTAGGCATTGCTGGGTACCAATCCGTCTACTCAACGACCAACTTTACACTACATTTGGGAAATAACAAAAAATATTATGATAACTATAACAATAATAAAAAGTGACTGAAGTGAATAAAAAACGTAATAATAGTATTTAAATCACCAATGGGACATCATGCGTGGTGGTGCACTGCGGTGGTAAACCTGAGACATCACTTATTAAATCGCATATAGTTCGTAATTTGATCCGCTTATTGGTCCGTGAACAAGCATGGAATCAATAATGGAACGGTGGTGCTGATTTTAAACGAATCAATGACCCAATTTGTCTTGGTACGAATCGAAAACCTTCATGCGCCCGTCACCGTAATACAGTAATGCAAGTAACTATACCAATAAAATTCATTTGCGCTGTACAATTTCATCGACGGTATGGGTTTGGTCTTCATATAGTGGTGATAAATATGTTTTATTTCTTTCTTTCCTCTTTGTTCGAACCCGCAACACCAAACGCAGCAGTCCGATTGCTAAGCCACTACGCAATTGTCGTAAAACAAATTGGATAACATTTACCCGACAATCTTTTATAAAATAAAAGCTGAGCCCAAACACTGTCCATCTACTGTTAGTCGTTGATGAGTTCCTATGGTCTCCATCATCAGATCAGCTCTACGCTATGCTCATGGCATGGTCATCAGAACATGACAGGCGTTTAAAAAAGAACCACCGGAAAAGGGTCAATACTCGCTAGATTTGACCTGAATAAATATCCGTCCATACCAAAATTAACCTAATTTGCGCCTAAAATATATAAATATAGGCTTATTTAACATTGCGTTGGAAATAGAGGATTACATTATGTAACACCGTTAAGTGAACGCGTCTAACTGCTGTAATCCACGCAAATAGCTCGACTAATTAGTAATTACTGTACTGTGTGTGTTAATAAGTATTTTCGTACAATACAGTCTAAAAAGTAGATTTTTTAACGGGATAATTGACATTACTTTTGTTTTACAACTGTTAATTTGGTATGAAATACTATATTATGAATATGTTTTGAAAACGTTAGTTTTCGGGTTTAAAATGCACTGAATCACACAAAATGATTAGGCATTTATGACACTTGTAAACCAAAATATATCCAAGGTGCAGTGCAAGATTTAGCAATGCAATACAACGTTCTAGATAGCACTGCAATTGATTATGCTCGTATTGTCACTAGTTTCATTAAATAATTGGAAATATGCCACCTTAGCAAAGTGGTTCATTAATTACTGACGGGCCTGTCACCGAAATCAAATAGACAATACGTTAGTGGTATAAATAAATCACTGGCAGGCAGAGTAACTGCCCACTTTCATTCGATTTCGCGTGTCTGAATGGTAATGGCCGTTTCCCGTCCTGGTATCACCCCTAAACACGATATCGCTTGTATCGATATTTTTTGTTCACCTCTGGTTTTGTATTTCGATTCTACGAGTTATTGAATTACGCCCCGCCTAAGGATCATTTGTGGTTCGAATATTGTGATTTGCCGAAATTATGACGGGTTCATTCATAGAAAAAAAAACAAACAATTCGATTTGATTCAATCACTATTGGAGTTTAACCAAATATGGCTTCAATAAAATATAACAAATTAAACAAATCGCGCTGATAAATTACATAAGACGCCACAGAGAATACATTGCTTTGTTACAATGTCGTAGAGTTCAGTATCTTTTGATGCTTGGTTAACTTCGATATCAGGCACACTCACCCCCGGTTTCTAGAACGTTTGTTGGCGTTGACAGTAGATTAAAACTATCGTTGCCTCTATCTGACTATAAACAAATGACAAGGATGGCAATATAATTAATCTGTTGTCAACGTTGACTGACGTTTCAGAAACTGGGGGTCAGTGCATCGTTACAATATCACTTGCGAATATTCGGCTACCTGCCGAGTGCCGATTCTTGTTTTTGTTGCTTTGGAGTCAACGACTCCAAGCTTTGCATTTATTTGCGAGCGTCGTAACAAGAACCGGTAATGTATGGTTGGTCGACGATGCACTAATTTGCGAGATAAACAAGCTAATTACGTACGTAACAGATTGCCGAGTTGAGTGTTTTGTCAGAATACGGCCGGTTCACGTAGTAGGTTCATTGTCTTTGTTCGCTGAACCTTACCCTAGACGCATCCGGTAGAGATCGGTATTCACCGAATTATTTATAGTTCGAATGAACTTAATTATTTGGAACGTTTTCAAAACCTATTATGTGATGTCAAAATAATATGTTGAACTATAAATGTTATTATATGAAATAAGCCCCTTTTAGCGCACTGCTGTGACTATCCAAGAAAGCCAGGCTAAATTTATTTGGATGAATGTTTTGATTTGGATAGAATAGAAATACATTGTATCCATTTTTTAGAATTACCTTTAACTCGTCTAATGCCTAGAGTCCAGAATTTTAAAAAAGTAAAAAAAAATCGGCACAATTAAACTGAGACACGCGAGGGGCCAGTATAATGCAACCTGTGCTGGCAGAGGGCTGACAGGCGGTGGCATAAGACAGACCGAAACGGCTCCTATTACCGGGCACCAACACTCATTTTGGGATATCACACCACAGTTGTACCGACACCTTCTAAATACTAATTCTCCAACGTCTCCTTCCCTCCAGCGACCTAAACAGCAACACTCAGTTCGTGGTCGGGCTCGCGCTGTGCACCCTCGGCGCCATCGCCTCGCCGGAGATGGCGCGCGACCTCGCCTCCGAGGTGGAGCGACTGATCAAGTCGCCCAACGCGTACATCAAGAAGAAAGCCGCCCTGTGCGCCTTCAGGATAATCAGGCGGGTGCCGGATCTGATGGAGATGTTCCTGCCGGCTACGAGGAGTTTGCTCACGGAGAAGAATCACGGTGAGACTTTGGACTCTACCACCTATAATACAATTTTGAATTTCATCAAGAATTTCGGTGTACCATGAAACATCTTTATCACTAGAAGGACCATAATTCATAGTCCAAGACCATAATAGCCCTACAAATATTTGTCCTACAACCACACTTCGCAGTCAGCTCACCAAATAGTACGCCACGAAATCCTACAATAGGAGCGTTTGCTAGTTTACAAGTCTATTTTTCCAATGAAAGAAAATCCGTAATATCCTCGTCACTTTGAAACAATCACATTAGTCTGAAGATACATGCAAACGGATGTACTATAAACACTTCTATCCTCATGCACCCACCACATAATCAATTCCCCCGACGCCTACTAATCACCGACGCACTCCCGCAGGTGTGCTGATAACGGGCGTGACTCTTATAACGGAGATGTGCGAGAACAGTCCCGATACATTGAACCATTTCAAGAAGGTGAGTGCCGCTTTGTCTTTGTACAACACGCAATGAATATAGACTTTGGAAATAGGTTCGATTGTAGGGCGTTTTAGTGCAGAGGAGTGAGCGAAGTATGCCCGTGGGGTGTATGTATATAATATGAGTGAAGAACCTAGATCCCTACCGTCTTACCACAAAAGTTTAAACCAGAGTTAAACAGATGTTTATAAAATTTCGTTCCACAAAATCGAAGTCTATCACTCGCATTTTCTTACTGAATTCTGGTATTCCTTATTATTTTACTTCTGAATTTGTTATTGAGTTAGAAAAGGCGAGGGTTAGACGTCTAGGTATTTGTGGAGAAAATATTTAGACACATCTGTTGAACTCTTGTTTAAATATTTTGTGATAAGACCTACAGAGTCTAGACTAGAATCGCTTTTGTTAGGTCCCATATCAAAAGGTCCAAACTAACACGTAGCTCTCATTACACTCAGCTTACTTCGTTTATGCCCGGTTTCTGAACCCCTATAGTTAGCTTTGACCATTCCATAAATGTGTCGCTGTCTCTGTCATTTATTTATTGCTAGACAGAGACAACAGTAGATTTATCTGTTGCTCAAAATTAACTAGTTGTTCGTAAAATCTGATCTAATCTCGTAAAGTTGAACGAGTAGAGTCGCGTGCACGGTATACTCGCCAAA
The DNA here is from genome assembly GCA_905147375.1 of Hylaea fasciaria. NCBI lineage: Eukaryota > Metazoa > Arthropoda > Insecta > Lepidoptera > Geometridae > Hylaea > Hylaea fasciaria. The sequence goes on from LR990194.1 coordinate 2,281,284, forward strand.
CTTTGTAGAGTATTTTGTTACGTGTTTGTATTTGAGGTCTACAGTGCTTAATCAGATTACAGTGAAGACAGTGCTCTACAAAAAAGAGAAATGATTTTAAATAAAATTACGTTTTTTGACATAAAACGCGGTACCTACTATAGCCATCGAACTTGAGGCCCGGGCTAGCCGTCTAATAGGTTCACGCTACATCATAATAATACTATAAGAAAGCAAATACCGTGTGTATCGATCGCTGGAAGATTTAGAGATTTGCATTACAGATTTTAGTATAAGAACCTATACAAATTATGGATGTCGTTGAATAAATTTGGTTCACTAATCTCTACTGACTAAAGGACGCGGAGTATAATATGTCGAAATATTTAATTAAGAAGTGTGATGTGATAATAAAATACCTACCTGTAAATAGATAAAGAAACCATTCAACAGTTGTTGTTTATTGTCTCAAGTATTCTTTTAAAAAAACAAGGCAATTACAACTTTAATTGTGCCTCTAGCTTATTATTTTACGAAATGATGCCATCATCTAAAATAAATACATACATACTTGTATCAGATGTATCATTTACGAGTATCATTTGCTTAACGACACACTAACAGTATAATTATTTCTGCATAATACATACGTAACATGAACCGGCTACAATTTCTAACGAGATTCTACTAAACTGGTTACCGCACACCAGTAATAAGATGTTGGTGATACATAATGTTGGTATATCTTAGTTGGAGAGATAGAGATTTTGAATATCAAAAATTGTACTATTTTTGGAGCATTTACAATTGATACCATAGTCTATAATGATCTGGGAAAGGCATTCCCCATAGGTATCATAGTCTAGACGACCCAAACGCTAAAAGGTCAAAGCTTAAAGGTCATTCTTTCCCTAAATTTCATTATATACGATGTAGTGTTTGACGCCACGGAATGGGTCGTTAACCTCGCTAGAAATACGGCTTTAAAGGCTAAGACACCTTTAGTTTCAGGGTAAATGGGCCGAGGGGGAAGTGCCGACATCCCATTACTTTGCTTCGGGTAACTTTATTTAACGTGTTCTTGGCTAACGTAATTATTTCGAATAATGCCCCACTCATACCTGGAAAACGCTGATATGTAACGTTATCTCAAACATGCTTCTTTGCAACTAAGTTGTATTACCTTCCGCCCATTACATGTCGTCTGACGTCGTTTAATTAAAGTACAAAAAATCACTATCGAATAATGTAGTTCACTCAGGACTGGATGAGACGTGAACAGGATTGGAATAAGTGGCGTGAGACAGAGGAGGCCTATACTCAACAGTGGGTGGATCCGGCGAATGGATAGATAGAATTAGGTTAGTCTGTTAGTCTGAAAGTTAGTCCATCTTCTAGCACAATTTCATTAGCTTCACCTGTTTGAATATAATGGAATCTTTGAATTATACATTCTCCAAGATGGTCTGAAACAAGTAATATATTGAAATAAGGAGCGCCATCACTTCAAACTAAGTGTTCTATAATTAGTTATGTAAACAACTTCGTCGTACAAACGTTATCATGCTTTTAGAATGAAAAATAAAACTGATATCGAACAACGGCGCTTGTCATTCCTTATCGATAATGCAGGTGGCGTCGGTACCGAACTAGCTAGTTTCAAAATTGTAAATAATAATGTAAAATTTGGCAAAACTTGCATTAAAATACTGTTCTATAAATGATTTGTACTAAATAGACTAAAACAATAACATTACATTGACTCCGCGCTTATGTATGTACGATTAACTTGTGACAATGTCCAAAAAACTAATTTATTTTTGTGTTGTCCCGTAGGAGAGCGGACAGCGGGAGGTAAAAGCAAACGCTGTACCTTGCACTTTATTCTGAAGTTTAATGACATTGTATGAAAAATTACACGCGCTACGGTTCTTAGCCGCTCAGTAATGACGCAAGTGGCATTATAATAGCTCTTTCAAAGTCCGATTGCTTCGGAATTGCTTGTTGCAGGACTTGCCACATTATATCTTTCTGAGTGCACATCTGCAAAATACAGCGGCCAAGATCTGTAGTGCGTACTGTACGTAAGTGCGTGCACGTCCGCAAAGTACGGGAACTGATGACTGGCATTGAAAAATAACGCTCAAAAACGAAGCACTTTCAAAGACATAAGGCTCGGTTCGCTTGTTTACTAGCCAGTGCTCTAAGTATAAGGTAGAGCAAACGGTTCCCGCAATTTTAATTGAGAATTACTAATGCTTAGTTTCTAAACTCGTAGTTCACTTTGACCGACCGATAACTATATTGTTGTCTCTGTAATTTGCTTAGTGCCAGACAGAGACAACGATAGATATTCGGTCAAAGGTAACAAGGAGTTCAGACACCGAATATTGCTGTGTGGTGAAATGCCAATTCAGCGTAAGTATTTGAAGAGAGCGTTATTTTTTTATGCCTTTTCTAAAATAACTGGAACATCGTCCCATTAATTATTTTTACAATGTCGTCAGACCACAAGAGAAGCATGAATGTAATTTTGTGTCGGTTATATGTATAACCATAACTATCTGATCGTGGGTTTCACTTTATTAAGCAGAGGCTTGCCTAGGGCTCTGCATTTAGGCTTTGTGTATCACAGGGCAATTCACTTCAAAACGTTTACAAAAAAACTGACATTGTAGTAGAATAGATCGGCACTTGGAATAACATTTAGGTAATTAGTGATTACATTAAGGCGATGTTGTAGTATTTTAGAGAAGTTAATATATAACATAAATTAATGTACTTTGTAAACATAAAATGCTGATTTAAAAGCGTTAGTTTAAAGTTTACGTAAATTCAAGTAACGTTGAAGAGTTAGTAGGATGTAACAAAACATCTGAAATGAAGTGGGCCTAATCAAATGAAAATGGATCAAAGATTACACTAACATATAATTTGTGAATACTCATAAGAGATTCCATCACGAAACCTTGTGAAATGTATAAGCATTTTTACTTTTCACTTAAATCTAACATGGTATTGGATTATTTCTAATATCACAGTGTGGTAACAAATGTGCTCATACCACACTAACACAACCCGGCCTAAAATAAACAATAACATCATTATTTTAAATCAATCATTGTACTATTTGTATTTTACTGTAAATAAAATCCACTTTTACTAACCTATTTGGAAAACACTAGTTTTGGAAGTAGCACAATGTAACTAACAAAACATCAGGATATTTTATAATTAGATAATTGAATATTCTTTAGAATCATTATATGTAGTCCAATACAGTATTGAGGTAGTTAAACATTGTTCCCCCACGTATATTCGCTGTTGTATTTGTGTATATGTTAAGATTTTATGTATATTCAAATCCAGTACAGTAGATCCAAGTATACATGAATATTGCCTGGTACTATTTGTATTGTAATGGTTGTTTTCCTTTTCGCTTTGCAACCTTTGTCTATGTGTCAATGGGTGCCATCGTTTTTTGTGCTTTTGCTACACGATACTAAGGTTGGTATTTCATTATAGATTGTTCCTAATTTGGTGAGAATACTGAAGAACCTGATCCTGGCCGGATATTCGCCGGAGCACGATGTCAGTGGCGTTTCGGACCCGTTCCTGCAGGTATGTCTAATACTTAATTTACACCCAGTAGCAGTGATCTGGGAGCCTTACCATGACGTCTTATCCAATTGAATTGAAATTGATCCAATTGAAGATCAAAACAGAATTGTTTCACATTAAATAATAGTAATACGTACATGGCCATCGATATCATTAAGTTAGGTAGACGTCAATCCCTTTAGATTTAAAAACAACCAAAATTGAGCGTCAAGATGTAACAACAAGACGTCATGGTACGAATAAGTAGTATAGAACGATTCTGTTTAGGTCCTCAATTGGATCGCAATAAGACGTCATGGCAAGCCCCCTGGGAAGTGGGCAGGGAAGCGAGCAGGACGAGAATGTGAATACGATGCTCTTCGTGCTGCCGGCAAAAGTGAAAGCGAAGAGAGTGGCAGAGCAGGATGTGAATACACTTCTCTTGAGATAGTTATTGCCGGCAGCGGGAGCGGCACAGGCAGGAGCTGAGTCGAACCGGGGATAATATCACTTACTGCTAAGTTCATACTGGTTGTTTTCCTTTGTACCTTCATAGCTGTCCCACTAACGCCATCTCTCGAATTGCAGGTGAAGATCCTCCGCCTGCTGCGAATACTGGGCAAGAACGACGCGGAGTCGTCGGAGGCCATGAACGATATCCTCGCTCAGGTCGCCACCAACACGGAGACCAGCAAGAACGTCGGCAACACCATCCTCTACGAGACGGTCCTGTCTATAATGGACATCAAGTCTGAGAGCAGCCTGAGGGTGCTCGCCGTCAACATCCTGGGCAGATTTCTGCTGAACAACGATAAGAACATACGATACGTGGCCCTGAATACGCTGTTGCGGACGGTGCACGTCGACACGTCGGCGGTGCAACGGCATCGGACCACCATTTTGGAATGTTTGAAGGTATTAGATTTGTTTGTTTAATCTTCTATGCCTGTTTCGTTCCCGCTGCTAGACAGACCGCTAAGAGAGAAAGAGGGAGAATATGGGTACAACTAACTGAAACTTGATATGGAAGATGCAACTTCAGCATGTCAACGTTACGGGGGTTTCCGGCAGCACGCTCTAAGACTTTACAATCTAGTGTTGCGATTAATGCGGTTATCTGTGCGTTTTACAACCCAACGATACCGGGTTCGATCTCGGCTCCACACCACTGACCTGTCGCTCGGATTAAATTTCCATCCCTCCTAGCGTCACCTTGCGACACCTTCGACAAGCGACCATTGAAACGTGACGTCACACGTCATAATACACAAGGTAACCCTTCGTCCCCAGGACCCGGACGTGTCGATCCGCCGGCGCGCCATGGAGCTGTCCTTCGCGCTCATCAACGGGCAGAACATCCGCAGCATGATGAAGGAGCTGCTGCAGTTCCTGGAGCGCTCGGACGCGGAGTTCAAGGCGCACTGCTCCAGCGCCATGGTGCTGGCGGCCGAGCGGTACGCGCCCTCCAACAAGTGGCATCTGGACACGCTGTTCCGCGTCTTCCTCAAGGTGAGCGCCGCCCGAGTGGGTGCGAGCGAGACGAGAGATGTAGCTGAGAACCGGCTCTTTGCCCGGTTTCTGAACGAACGGATGACTCTATCGTTGTCTCTGTCTGGCACTCGACTAATGCTAAAGGTGGTACTTACCGGGTGGTCGAAGTTAAACAGGGGTTCAGAAACCGGCCATCAGGGGTCATCAGGGACTGCCCTTCTAAGCTTCTGATTAACTAATTATAAGGCGTGTTTTTGGAATAGTGATAGATAGTATTAATTCTGGAAGATTAGTACCTATCTAGCGAAAACTCAATGTAGGTATAGGTGACCTAAAAGTAACATAAATAATTTATGTAGTAGTTTAGTGAAATTTGTAAAAAAATGAAGTTTATTCTGTTCTGTACAGGCCGGCAACTACCTGCGCGACGACACGGTGTCGAGCACCATACAGATAGTGTCGGGGGCGCCGCTGGAGCGCCAGGCCTACGCCGCCATGCGCCTGTGGAGCTCCCTGGAGCGCGCCGCCGTGTCCGGGGACGCCTCGGACAAGCAGCCGCTAGTGCAGGTACCTCGCCCGGGGTGAATGGGAATTGTAACAAACACCAACTGCTTAGATTACTGCGTAAATGTGGGGCTATAAGCTATACTATTACCAACTTTTGACAAAAAGTCATTGTTTGATGGTTTTCTAAGGTTGTTGATTTTGGGCCGTTATCGACGCTCCACAAATAAACTATACATCATGGTCATTGATAAGGTGTTCTTAAAACATTTGCTAAGTTTTTGCTATATCTTTTTTCTGTTCATCGTAGTTGTTGTAATATGGTTTTGTTAAAACATTTGAGGTGACGCATGTCTCTATCTAGATAGTCCCTGTGTTTATGTCGGAAAGATTAGCTAAGTATATATTAATTAATAATGCATTCTATTAACACTAATCGATCGAAAGCAGTTGTTTCAATAACAAAGATTTTTTTTAATTTCACTTTTTTCAAATTTATGCAATACCTGTTTTTTCAGGTGGCAACATGGACTATTGGGGAATATGGAGATTTGCTAGTGTCGGAGGCTAGCAACGCTATCTCTATGGTGGACGAGGATGGTGTCGGTAAGTCCATTTGTCACTAGTTGCGCCCCGCGGCTTCGCTCCCGCGTTGACTATAGCGCCCTACTACCAAAGTTTTTTTTAAATACTTCATAGGCTAGTAATTGACTACTATCTCACCTGTGCCCCGAGTGTGAGTTTCGGTAAGTCCATTTGTCACTAGTTGCGCCCCGCGGCTTCTCTCCCGCGTTGACTATAGCGCCCTACTACCAAAGTTTTTTAAATACTTCATAGGGTAGCATTTGTCTACTATCTCAACTGTGCCCTAAGTATGAGTTTTTGTGGGAAATTTACGTGCATGACATAGTACGCGTTAACGTGCGCATTGTATGCAGATTCCGTACAGCGCCCCTACTGGCGCGTTTATGAACGAAAGCTCGTTATACAAAGCGCGCGTTGACGCGTACTATGTCGAGCGCGTAAAAACTCACACTAGCCACACCGATCTTAGGCGACTATGTGGACTAAGGTGGTAAACATGCTCAGCTTAGAATGGGACTGGCGCAAGGAACTCTGCCAAAAAACCCAGATAGGACTTTGCGACAGATTTTCTACTTGAGGGTGGGTGGGAGAGAACCTGTACCCCTAGTATGGGTTTTTACTAGTTCGACATAGTACGCATCAACTAGTGCTTTGTAGGAAGATTTTTCGTTCATAAACGCGCCGGTAGGGGCGTCGGATGCGGCTGGGGCGGCGGGGGATCTTCATACAAAAGCGCTAGTGGACGCGTACAATGTCGATCTAGTAAAAACTCATACTAGGGATACAGCTGATAATGGGACTGGCTCAAAGACCGCTGCCGGAACACCCCGATAGGATTTGGCGACAGATTTTCTACTTGAGGCTCGGAGAGCCTGATAGCTAGCCGGGAACTTTAATACCTTACCACCGAGGTTTCTAACGATGTTCCCCTTCATCTGGAAGGTTGAGCTCAGTTTTTGAAACAGCTGAGTTATCGCTTCTAATCTGTGCCCTCGGTCCGCCTCCGCAGACGAGTTCGTGCGTCCGAGCGAGGAGTACGTGGTGGACGTGTACCAGCGCCTGCTGTGGGCCACGCAGCTGTCCATCACCAGCAAGGAGTACCTGCTGCTGTCGCTCGCCAAGCTCTCCACCAGGTTCAGCGGGCAGCCCAGCCAGGAGTGCGTAGCCCACCTACCCTACCCTACCCTACAATACCTATTGCTATCCTAGGGGGAAGACACTCTATTTTTAATTAAAGTGAGAAGGCAGATTGGACGTTTGTTTGACATTTTGAACGTGTCAGGTGACCTATTGAGTATCAACGCGGATGACGCTATTGCTTCGCATACAGTTTCGCTTGTCTTCTGCGATATTCCTTGCAAGATTACGATGTTAAAAAAAAATATGTCTGATATAATTTATTGCCGTTTATTTGAGCAAAGTAAAAGTTGACTACCTACCCACCCACATTTTAACATGTCTACCCTGACATAAACTTAAATATAATTTAAAGACATCCGACCTGATTTACTGACATTATTATGTGTTTTTTTATTTCAGCAAAATCCGAGGAATCATCGACACGTTCGGGTCACACATTCACATTGAGCTGCAACAGAGGGGCGTGGAGCTCTCGCAACTTTACAGGTATGCATTATTATAATAAAAAAATATGGAAAAAAAATTGTATCGTATTTTACGAATGCTGAGCCCGTCCAATGAATGTCCGCACGCATTTTAGTTTCATTCCAGTTTCATTCTAACGTATCCGAGTTAAGGCGCAATTTTGAATACTGATAGGCGAGGCCCGGGCCGCTTTTGCGTTAATTCCAAACTGAACCTTATTTCAGACGTTACACTATGAAACTTTAATAACGGGATTGCATAATGGCGGAATGTATGTCGCAGGCAGCACGCGCACCTGCGGCCGGCGCTGCTGGAGCGCATGCCGGCCATGGAGGCGGCGCCGGGGGCGGAGCGCGAGGACTCCGACGCGGAGCCCGAGCCCGACCTGCAGCCGCCGCCCACGCACGAACAGGTACGCAGCGACTAACTCGCTCGACGTTACCGATCCAGGTTAGTGTTTGAGTTAATCAGGCTTAACGACTGCTAGCAATCCCAGCAATGACAGCTTAACGTTCCGGACAATGGAGCAACGAAAATCCGCGCTCCTAACTTACAAAAAGTCATTGCGCCGTGGATCGAATGTGGTATCGTTGGATTCTAGACCGTAGAAGTCACCGCTTGGCCACCATCTCTCTCCTTCATCTCTATAGATAAAAATGAATCCCGATTTCCCGTGGTCACGGCATCACGCGTGAACAGCTGGACCAATTTTATTAATTATTGTTTTGTTGTGTTTGTTATTGTCAGGAGAAGGTTTTTATGGAAGATACATTAAGAAAATAGTAGGTACGTTAAATTTAGGAATACTTAGATAGAGGGAGAGGGAGAAATATAAGAGTGAGTAGGAAAGAGTTGGAGAGGGAGAGAGATTGAGGGGCAGAGAGAGAAATAGCGGCAGAGGGAGAGAGACAGGGAGAATTTTGGGGAAAAAGGAAAAGGATGAGAGATAGAATGCGAGTGATAATGGAAGAAGGAGAGAGAGCGAGATAGATAGAAGGAGAGGAAGCTTTTTCCCATAGAGACAATGACAGGACAACGTATGTCGGGTCAACTATTTGATCATAATATCTGGTTCGTGCATGGTTCCAGGACGCGTTGCTAGACCTCATCATCGGCTCAGACGCGCTGACCAACGGCGACGCGGAGCCCGCGCCCGCCGCGCCCGCTGCCGCCGCCGGCACCGGCAGCAATGTGAGTGTACTCTATGTGCTTAATTATAGCCCACCAACAGACCTGATAAGAATTATGCATATCCATCGTTCCAATCGTGAGTTACGGTTTTGAGCAACAATAAATTGGTACGATCTCCCAACTTTTCCAATGTTCATCACCATACAATTTATTAGGACTATGACTGTGAAGTTTTTTTTTTTTATAGTTTTACTTCAGTTGCGACAGCCTAAACGATTGCATCAATTGACGTCATCGAAGGCAACAGTGATGATATAATCGCATTTCCAGGATATACTGGACTTGCTGAGCGGGCTGGACCTGAGCCCTGCGAGCGCGGCGCCGCTAGAGTCCCTCAACAACAACAACAACAACAACAACGCGCCGCCGCCCCCCGCCTCCATGCTGCTCGACGGGCTGTTCGCGCCCGCCCCCGCGCCGCCGCCCCCAGCGCAAGGTAGGCGTGCGGACAAGGGCCGAGGCAGCAATGGAACTAGCTGAACAGCCGGCCGCCGTGGCGTAGTGGTCGATGAGCCGACTGTATAGTGGCTGCGATTCTCGCACAGGGGAAATGTTTGTTTGCTCTGAGATTAGTATTGTGGGACTGTGGTCCTTAGTGATCCCCGATACAGAGAATCCTTGTTAGGGCGGGATCTATGGATGTGGTCGTCATTACGTTACACATTATTTAAAAATGATAAAACAAACGCAGTCGAATTGAGAACCTCTTTTTTGAATTCGGTTAAAAATTAAAGAAACCGAACTTTAGTATAAGCTAAACTAATTTGATGCACACAGAATCGACACTATATACACAGAGCTGTTTTAAACTTAGTGTCCTCAAAATCTTCATCAACGTACTGCCTATACAGTAAAATTAATGTGTCAATCGGCGTGATAACAGAGCTGCCGTCGATAACCGCCTTGGACAAGAACGGCGTCCGCGTCGTGCTCGGCGTGCGGCGCGGCGCCGCGGCCGCCACGCTCACCATGCGGGCCTGCAGCGAGCGCGCGCTCACCGACTTCCTGTTCCAGTGCGCCGTGCCCAGAGTGAGTCTACTCTAATTACACTATGACCTCATTACACTATGACCTCATTGCACTATGACCGAATTACACTATGACCGAATTACACTATGACCTAATTACACTATGACCTAATTACACTATGACCTAATTACACTATGACCTAATTACACTATGACCTAATTATATTATGACCAAATTACACTAACCCGTTTCATACAAGTGAGAGCAGTGACGGTCGAACGGTTACATGTGCGCTTCACGATCCAACGAGACCTGAAAACCTTGCACAAATTACTCCAAACCGACTACTGTTTGTTGATAACAGCCGACGGGGACAGAACCTACATATTATCCCACAAATCTGCACGTAACTTCGAACATATGAAAAAATGACTCTCATCTCTGAAATATACAGCTGCATTATACTCATTTGTATTAAAACATTTCAGACGCTCCAGCTGGACATGATGTCTCCGTCCGGGACTACTCTGTCACCGCAGGGTGAAATCACTCAAGTTCTCAAAATCAACAATCCATCCAGAGTGAGTAACTTGGACCTTAAAACTGTAGGCCCATAGTTCAAAATTAATTACATAGTGATCGAGAGGTTACACCATTTGTAATTCTTTTTCTGCGTTCCTCAACAGACCCCGCTGAGACTACGGATACGAGTGTCTTACAACCTTGATGGAGCGCCTGTGTTAGAGCAGACGGAGGTGAACAGCTTTCCGCCAGACTTGTTCAACTGACGAGTGGCCAGGCCACCCGGCTACTGCCTCTAGCTACGACAAAGCGCCCCGCTGCTGGCCCGCTAGCCACACTTTTATGGTCACAGATTGACATGGCATATAGAAGACAGCCGAACTAAGACAATGAAATGTCAGCAGAAATGTACAGCAAATTCTAGAAGCAGCATGCAAACTTCTTGGGTTAATTATCTTCTGTGGTTGAAGTCGTCAATTATGTGGTCTGTAGTGTCACGAGCAGACAGCAGCTAGGAACAGTGGCTGGATAGGCGTTGGTGGATGCAATGGATGATGGATTCGAATATGTTTTTACTTTCAATCGCAGTGTAAAGTGAAGTGCAGTTAAAGTTCGTTATTGGCTTATTCATAGTTTAACAGATACTTAACAGTTAGGAGCTGACGTTAACTATACATTTCAATGTAGTGCGAAATGTGACTATGAAGATGTATGCAATTAATTTTTAGTCTTATGACGGCATCCCCTTCCTAACGTCTCTTCCGAAGACTGACCACTGTGTTGCTTGATACGTAAGGGCACTGCGCACTTGCTGAGTCGTCTGCGGGTCGTATTTGTGCACCACGTGAAGTAAAGAAAAGATCTATATGCATGCAGTTACGTGCTATACTCCCTCGACAATATGTGTGTGGGGATCTTAACTTGCAACCATTTGTATAGCTTATACCTTTCTAGAGATTTATTGACATTCCACTGTATTTTAATTAAAGTGTCAAAGACTATAGATTAGTCTGCTGATTGATGTAGGCCCGAGACTTCTGAATATATTATAATTTCTCATGATCACTTGTGAGATGTAGAGACATTTTGAAATAGAAAATTTGAAATATCTCTTCAGATAATTTGTACAAGGTAATCCTGTTACAAATTAGGATTTTTCAATACATTGCTTATATTTGTATGGTCAAGATGAGTCAGTATTATCACAATCTCAAAAAGTACTCACCCCAGTGTGATAAGATTTTGTATGTATTTTACAGCTTTGGCGTTTGTACTAAACACTAGAAACTAGCAAGTCTCAGCTTTTAGTTTTTAATGGCGCAAACAATGCATGTTTTAATTAGTTTTAAAGAGCTTGCTAAAACTATATACAATATGAAAGCGCAAAGATCGCATAAAAAATACAAGCCTTAAAACTGTTGATAAAGTGTTACTTTTATATGTCATAATCATAACATTCCCGAATTTATAATGCCGTCGAAATCTGTATTTTTCATCTTGAATTGAATGAATTGATGTATTTAAAATTATTTCACACTCGCTATGTAAATAACTTGAGATTGTAACATACTATATAATGTTAAATTTGAATTGCAGGGCTGAACGGAATGTACTTAATAAAATTGTAATTAAAATAGATACACTGTTTATATAATTTTGTGTGATAACTGATAAAGCACTTAGGGTGTAAACGGATCTTATTGGACTATGATGTAAAATTTGTAATTTATTTAAATGTATACTGTGGAGCAAAAATAAATTATTTTTTAATTACATATAAAATACAGAGAACATATCGTGCCCACATGCATGCAGTTTTGGCAAATTTCTTAGAATAAAATTATTTTTATGTATTTTTGCTCTTCAGTATTTTACTAACGCTATTTGATATATTTTTGAAAATTTAGAGAATGTGGATCTAGCTGATAGGTTTATTCCTTAATATTATGCATTTAGTTAAAAGTAGATATGAGATTTGTTAATTGCTTCAAATGCTAGTTAAAATGTTATTTAGTATGTTCCTTTGAGCGAAGGTTTTTATATTGTCCGGTGATGTAAATAAGACATCCTATATGAAATATAAGGCATATATAAAATATTAACATTTATACTCCCTTATATAGTTGTTTTGGGAATTTTTAAACACTATAACCTGGTGAAATTGTCTTGATATGTGGAACTATCAAGATAAATTCACCAGCTATGAAAAACTAGTTTTATTATATTTTTATTTAATTTATGTTTAGAGTAATACTAACCAAGCACATCCAATATGTCAATATTAAGTGCGCATTAGGTAGGTGATAGAAATGAACACAATAATGTAAAATGCACAGGCTCATGCTAGTTATGACAGAAGACATCACCACATCACTGACAATGCAAAGGTTCCCATACTATTATTTTAACAGAAAACACTGTTCACACATTACACAACTGTGTTTAAGAAAAAGTTCATTCTTTAGTATTATAATATGGCATGCCAATAACATTAGCCCATTACCATAGGGTGCCCGTAGGCTATATTTTCCTGTCATTTAGTTTCCCGTATGTAAAAGAGCTTGGCAAAATATTTACATAATATTGTATATCGTAATTTGGTGCTTCGTTTTTATTGTATCTGATAAATAGAAGGCCCTCCACAACGTGAGATGTTATGGTTTTGTGTATAACTAAAGCTATGTGAAAGATGTACATAATGATTACAATGATTTTATGTAAATTGGTTAATAAATATTTGAGAATGTTTATATAATCAATACTTTTGGTTTTATTTTTACTATCCTCGTAACTAAGCGTTTATTTACGTAAAGTACCAGGGCACCATAGGACGCAAGGAGCTAGGCCTTATTTCTTGTGCCATCCAGAAGGACTATCATTTAGAGCTAACTTAATATTTCTAAATGCAAGTATACCAGGCACTAGGGTAGCATAAGACAAGGAGCTCTTACTTCTTGTTCTATTCAGTCTGACTGTGTTGGAGCTAATATATTTTATATCAGCTGTAGCTTATAGGACACAAAGAGACCTCATTTCTTGTGCCTTCCACCAGGGTAGAGGATCCCCTGGTAAGGATTATGGGCATGTACATAAATAGTAAAAATAGTAAAAAAAAAAGGATTTTACAAATACACATTTATTATTACTTTACAACATACAAAATCAGAAATGCAAAGAGAAACAATATCCCTAGAAGTTCGTCGATCACTCGATCATGGGCGTGGGCGCGGCGGGCCGCCCGCTGACGCTGTTGAAGAGGCGGTCCTTGATCATCTGCGCCATGAGGCCGTGGATGACCTCGATGGTGGTCTTGCAAGCGTCCTTGGTGGCCTTGCCGAGCTTGTCCTCCGTGCGTTTCTCGTTGGGGTCTGCGCCCGCGACTATGAAGCCGCCACGACCTGCCGAAAGGAAAACGATCTTTAGGGAGTTTGGGTTATAATTTAGTAATCTGCCATACTATCCTAGTACAAAACAGAATTATTTCTAATAATTTCTAAAATTTTTAATATATTTTAATTAATAATTAAACAATTCTGATGAAATAATAAAATTATTTTGTTAGAAATAATAACTTAGGTCCTGTCAAACAATTTCATGTTACTTCTGAATCGGAACAAATTGTTGTTGGTTGTACTAGAATGTTGTTATGAAAATTAAAAGAGAGATTTCAAATCAAGGGGGTCTGAAGATTTCTATTTAGAGGTGATCTATCTGTGTGCTTTTTAGCCCCATATATTAAAAGCAAAGGTTGACGGTAAAAGCTGAAATATTATTATCCATATAAGTAATAACTGAAAAACTATAAATATGATTCAATGAACCAGCTAACATGCCAATTTCATTTCTCGATTTCGTTTACATTAGGTGGCTAAGCAAGCTTACGTAAATATATACACTTACCGAGGCAAACCTCACTTTGCTCCAACTTATCAGACAAATCAAATATCTGGCCCGTAGTATAATCCGCATTGGTGATCAAGCTGGAGCTGCTGAGAGTATTCACCCAGTACTTGTTCCAGAGGGAGTCGAGCAGCCTCCGGTCTAGAGAGGACTTGAAGTACGACACTTCTAGAGAGTAGTACTGTTTGCAATGGACACCAAAGTCCTCGATCTTGTTTAGGGGGATGGTTTGGTACTCAGACGGCTCTTCGTTAGCTGGTTTGTAGCCCTGTAATAAAACAAATAGGTTTTTATCACTAGAATGCGTAGTTTAAACAATAATTATACCTACATTATTACTTATTTTTAAGGCTATGTTAGCTAAAGCAGTGTCAAATATATATTTTAGTTATATATAGTTTTTCCATCTAATAGATTTCTTCTGTATGTGACAACACTTTTTGACAGCCTTTACAAACAAACTGAATTGTTGTGTAATGAAAGAAATACAATAAAAATATCTATAACCCCAGCATACTGTAGGCTTTATAGTAATGAGGTAACATATTTTTTAAATTACCTTAGGGTATGTCCTAAATGCACCGAGGCACACTTTGCCGGCCGAGATGGTCCTGACAGGGTCAATGACTATAGCCACAAAAGGTTCTTGGAAGTTCTGATTCAACATCTGTGTGGAGACATCGATGCCGGACAGCCAACAACCGTACCCCGGATGGCTGTGGTACCAGCCTATGGCGTTTTCATGTCGACCAACCTTAAAAACAACATTAACATTATGCAGACACTCACTTTAATTTTTTTTTTATGCTTTAGCCTTTTCATTTTTTATCTAAATGGTCCAAAACTTATAATAATAAAATCTATTGTTGATGTAATTTAAGTATCATACGAGGGTGAATCAAAAAATTCTTGGAATCAATATTAAAAAATGCAAAGATTTAAATAATAATATTTTATTTTTCTACATAATCTCCCTCCAATGCAATGCATTTAGAATAACGCGTTTCTAACTTCCTTATTCCTTGTGAAAAAAAATATTTTCTTGACTCTCGAAAAAGTCCTCTACGGCAGCTATAACCGCGTCATTATCGTGAAATTTTGTTCCACGAATTTCCTCTTTTAATTTTGGAAATAAGTGAAAATCACTTGGGGCTAAGTCGGGAGAATATGGTGGGTGGTCAAGGAGATTGAAGCCAGCACAGCGGATTGCGTTGAGCGCAACTTCCGATCGATGAGCAGGAGCGTTATCTTGAAGGAACAACACGCCCAACGACAGTTTTCCACGACGTTTTTCTTTAATCGCTTCACGCACTTTCGGGATTAAATTTGCATAATAGGGTCCAGTAATCGTCTGGCCTTTTGGCATGTAATCAATAAAAAGGATTCCTTCACTATCCCAGAACACAGAGGCCATAACTTTGCCAGCGGTAGGAGCAACTCGAAATTTCTTAATGGATGGAGAGGATGGTCGTTTCCAAGACATGCTTTGTCTTTTAGTTTCAGGATCAAAATGGTGGACCCACGTTTCATCCATGGTGACAAGACGACGGCAAAAATTATCCGAATCACGCTGGAACATTTCGAGATTACGCTTGGAAATTTCCAAACGTCGCTTTTTGTTTTCGTCGGTTAACATTCGTGGCACCCATCTTGCAGACACTTTTTTGAACCCCAGTGAATCAATTAAAATGGATTGAACGCTACCAAAAGATATCTTTAGGATCTCAGCTATATGTTTTATAGTCATTCTTCTGTCTTCCAAAACCAGATTCTCAACCTTTTTGACATTTTCTTCTGTAACGGAGGTTGAAGGCCGCCCAGAACGCGGGTCATCTTTAGAGCTTGATCTACCTCTTTTAAATTCAGCCACCCAGTACGCAACCGTAGAATAGGGTACAGCATCACCCCCTAATGTCTGCTGAATGTCCAAAAAAATTTCCTTCGTAGACATTTTTTTCAAACTGAGATATTTTATCACCGCACGTAACTCACTTTTATCCATAATTTTGACTTTTTAGCAACTCGTTGCACAAAAAAATTTATTACATGCGAACGAACTGACAAAAACAAGTGACAGTCTGCATAAATATAGTGTGATAGACACTCTTTAATTTGAATATCGAACTTGATCCAAAAAGGTTTCATATATATGCACTTCTAAGAACTTTTTGATTCACCCTCGTACATTGTGTCAAATATTTATTTTAATTTTGTACAAATAGACCATGCAAAACACGAGACTAACATAAAACAAAAAAAAATTAGGAGTCAACTTTAACAAATCGCGGTTGATTGATTTTTAATTGTCATTCAAACAAAGACTTGGATGACTGCTACAGTTTACCTGTTTAGCCGCTTCAATATATGCCGTCATGTATTCGTAAGCCTGTGCCTGTGCATTCACTCGAGTCTCTGTGCCTTCCACTGGTAGTGCAAATGAGTCCATCACTAACATTGTGTTCGCATCCACTTTACCTGAAAATATCACAACTTTAAGTTAAGTAGCTGTATGTATTGACCAATACTTTTTAATTTTTTTATATTCTCTTCATTTATAATTAAATAGGATTATCATGGGGAGGCATTTACCCCGCAGTGACAGTATGGGTTAATTGCAATTCATGTTAAATAGTCAGGTTGGTAGCTGCATCGTCTCTAAAAGATACACGCCATTGAGTTCATTTCCAAAACTGACTTTTTATTTACTACCCACATAGTAGAATCAAACATAAATTAAATGCAATACATAACATATCTCCCTTTTATAAATTATGGAATCAACTAACATTACACAAATCAAACTATCAAGCTCTTAAATCAGTATGACACAGAAAACAATTTAAAATTCTAATATTAACAATTTAAAGTTGACATAATTAATCAGAGCAATTTGGTATGCCTATAATGTCAGGCCACATCTCAGGTGGTGGTATTTCAATTAGTTGCTCATCCGATGTTCCAGACTCTGAGTCTAGCTGAGCTCTTTCCTCGGGCAATCTTGCCTCTGTTTGTACCGTCCTAGCCAGCATTTGATCAGCATGGCGGCGGTGTAAGTTGCCATCTTCCGTTCTCACCCTGTATGAGCTTGGACCTTCCACCATCTCTATAGTGGCTCTTCGCCACTTCTCACCGGGTCCATACATGTGAATCAGAACTGGCTGGTCCACCACGAAGGTTCTGGTAGGCGCGCGCTGTGCCGCCGCCTCCAGCTGCTGTTCACCGCGGCTGGGCGCTGAGTCAGGGTGGAGTGAGGATACAGCAGTCCTGTACTTTCGGCCGTTGAGCATCTCTGCCGGCGTTTTGTTCGTGCTGCTATTCGGCACTGTGCGCATATAATAAAGCACCTTGCTCAACTTCTCACTCCATGGCAGATTCAAATCCATCTTCTTTAATTTATTTTTAAAAGTCTGTATTGCTCTCTCAATCTGCCCGTTTGTCGCCGGGTGGTAAGGTGGTGACCTCAAATGCTTTATCCCGTTCTTCTTCAGGAAGCTGACAAATTCCTCAGATGTAAATGCTCTACCATTGTCTGATACAACGACTTGCGGCAGGCCTTGTGAAGCAAAAATCCTCCTCAATAGAGTTATTACAGCTCCGCTGGTCATAGAGTTGATGATCTCTGCTTCAATCCATTTGCTATGGCTGTCAATCAAAACAAAAAATGTTTTTCCCTGAAAAGGTCCAGCAAAATCCACATGAACCCGACTCCAAGGTTTTTCAGTCATAATCCAAGCCTGTGGATCTCTAGGTGGACAGTTCCTTACTAGCTGACACTGCTCACAGCTGGCCACAATTTGCTCTATTTGACTGTCCATCTGGACCCACCAAACATAACCTCTTGCATATGCCTTAGTTTGGACAATACCCGCATGTGGGGCATGTAAAATTTTTAGTACCTCTTCTTGCAACTTAGTAGGTACTATGACTCTGTTGCTCCATAATAAACAATCATTATTAAGTGAAAGAGCCTCTCTTCTGGTCCAAAACGGTTGTAATGCTGGGTCTGAAACTCTGTTCGGCCAGCCATGCTGTACATGGAATACAACTTTTTGCAGCAGTGAGTCCTTCTTCGTTTCCACTCCAATTCTTTCTGCATTTAAGTTCCAGCCATTAGGTTGTTCATCTAACAACAATACATCTTTAAGAGGCTTTATAGCTACTGATCCCGTAGATGGTGCAGTCCACCTGCTCAATGCATCTGCATTACCGATGGATTTTCCAGGTCTGTGTTTTATAACATAATCATAACACGATAGTTTTAAAGACCAACGCAGCATTCTCGGTGAGATCTGGTCAGGAATAGGTTTCGTTGGATTAAATAAGCCTACCAATGGTCTGTGGTCAGTCACAATACAAAATCTGCGACCCAGTAGGAATTCGTGAAATTTGGTCAGTCCAAAGATAATAGCCAAAGCTTCCTTGTCTATCTGTCCATACCTCCTCTCATGGTCCTGTAGAGTTCGCGATGCCATCATAACTGGTCTCTCTGATCCATCATCCATGACATGTGCTATGATAGCGCCCACACCATATTGAGATGAGTCACAAATAAGCAATAACTCCTTTTTCAGATCATACCCCACCAAGGTTAGATCCGATGACAGCAAGACCTTGGCCTTTTCGAATGCCGCTTGCTCATGTTCACTCCACTTCCATGGCGTTTTGGATTCCAGCAATCGATACAAGGGTTTCAATACAGTAGCTCTGTCAGGCAAAAACTTTTGATAAAAGTTATACAAACCCAAGAAAGCCCGCAAGGTTTCCTTATTAGTTGGGGCTGGTTTCTCTTGGATTTCTTTCACTTTTGCCGGTGCTGGGTGAAGTCCCTCACCATCAATCATATGACCCAGAAATGTAATGCTGTTGGCTGCAAAAATACATTTCTTGCTATTTAGTCGGAAGCCCATCTCAGTTAACTTCAGCATCACTTGACGAAGCCTCTGATTATGCTGTTCCAATGTAGAACCAGCAACTGCCACGTCGTCAAGCAAGCAGGCCACACCATCCATGCCTGCTAAAGCGGAAGACATCACCCTTTGAAAAATACACGGCGCCGCACTTACACCAAAAGCAAGGCGATTCACTTTCATAAGTCCAATGGGTGTATTCAGTGTTAACAGCTTAGCCGTCTCATCATCAACTTTCAATTGGGTGTACGCTTGCTTCAAGTCCAGTTTACTAAATACTTTGCCACCGCTAAGCTTCACAAAAGCTTCCACAGAGGTTGGAAGCGGGTAGCTATCCACCTTTATCGATGCATTGACTGTAGACCTATAGTCTCCACAGATCCGCAACGAGCCATCGTCTTTCTTAACTATCCTTAACGGAGTGGCCCATTCCGAGTACCTCACTGGGGTCAGCACTCCTGTGTCCACCATTTGCTGAAGTTCTGCTTCAACCTGCACCTTCAAAGGAAAAGGTACCGCGCGTGCCTTCAAAAATCGTGGTGTCGCATCAGGACGTAAGTGAAGTGTGACTTCTGGACCATTGTATTCGCCTAGCTCTTCTTTAAACAAATCAGGAAATTCCTTCTTGAAAGGCACCAACTCTTCTTCGGCCCAGTATAAGCCCGTCACTTGAATGTCTAATGACTTAAACCAGTTGCGACCCAAAAGGTTAGGTCCATCCCCAGATACAACCACTAGTTCACATTGAGCCTCTTTCACGCCCAAAGACACACACACATTAGCCAGTCCTAACACTTTCAATGGGTGTCGAGTCCATGTAACCAACTTCAATGCAGTATTGTGTAGTGGAGGAGGTGTCGACCACAACTTCTTGAAAGTTGTCTCCGATATGATGCTGCGAGACGCGCCGGAGTCCACTTCCATTGTCAAACTGGCTCCATCAATAATTACGTCTGCTAATATTGGAGGTCGATAACTGTCTGAACACACATAGACACCCATCATATCTTCAACTTCAGGGGAAGCTTCCTGCTTGTCTTCCACCTGATGTACTTTGGACTTCTTGTCACAGGCTTTTGCAATATGCCCATACTTCTGACATTTGTAACACTTCGCTTTCACAAAGGTACACTTCTCACCCGGCTTGTGTACTCGGGTACAATGTCTGCATTCATTTGACTTTATTCTGCCAATGTCCATTGGTTCGGAGGCCTGAGATGGAGTCGTTTTCCCTTCGTTACTCGGACCAGGGTACATATCTTCACTTGACGCTTGATGATTGAGACACATTTGTACCGCCGTCTCGTATGTCAGTCCTTTTGTTTTTAATAACTCCCGTCGTAAACGATCGTCACGCACTCCTAAAACAAGTCTGTCCCTTAATTGACGTTTAATGTCCGTAAACTTGCACTTGGCACATAAAGCACTTATTGCAGCCACAAAATCTTGCACGCTTTCACCTTGCAATTGCCCACGTCTATGAAATTTGCCGGCTTGCAAAATTTCATTAACCTCTGGTTCATAGAATTTGTCCAAGACACCCAGAATGTCTCTAAAATTCACTTGTGTCGGGCGTAACGGCACTAAAAGTGATGCAATTAGAGCATACGTATCCTTCCCGCACTGAGACAGAAACAAAGATCGCGATTTTACATCGTCCTGTTCCGTGAGTCCCGCCGCATTGAGCGCACACAATAACTGTTCTTTGTAATCACACCACACATCAGTTTTAGCGTTAAACTGCCCGGGCAACACAATATTCGTAATATTGAATGCCATTTCGACACAATTGCAATTTATTTTCCGCAGTCGCCACTAAAAGATACACGCCATTGAGTTCATTTCCAAAACTGACTTTTTGTTTACTACCCACATAGTAGAATCAAACATAAATTAAATGCAATACATAACAGTCTCATTTTGTTTGTAAAGAATACACCATATTTAGAGTCAAGAAACAAACTGATATAATTGCATAAACACTTGCTAACAATCTGTATCTACCCACATAAGTCATTATAAATATCAATAGCCTAACTATTTGATATCAATACATAACAGTTTGAAACCAAAAAGCTTTTTAGAAGGCATGTATTTTTTTATTTGGTATATTTTTGTTTCACAATGCTTGAACATTAGAAAGGAGGAACAAAGACCTTTCCGAGGCAAGCAGCTTAAAGTCATAATGCATGTAATAACACAGATACTGCACACCACTTACTCAGCTCCCGATGTGGTCCACTATTGTAATAATACACCCAGTTGATGTTTTTGCCACCTCAATCAAAACTTTTAAAACATACTCAAAAACTGAAAGACCAAACTTACCAAGTAATAGTCCCATAACTTCTAGAGTACCACCAGAACGTGCGTGCATCACCATTTTGAGCAGCGCCAATGCTGATATTCTGATATCTTTGAAAAAGTGAGGACTGAAACAATCAATGGCCAGTAAGTAGGTAGCTATCTACTATTATTTCTTTACAATCTGTTATGTACTAACGTACGCTGTTTCACGATCTCATTGATATTTAGAGCTCGAGGTCTCCAATTATTAGAGAAAATTACGAATAAAGATGGAGTAAACAAGCTCGAAAGAAAGCTTTTGCTACACACAACAACAGAAGACGACGGCATCATAATTGCTTTGAAAAGGGAGAAAATAATTTCAAAAACTTACTCTTTTTCCCATGGTTTGGCCGCAAGGATGTCTTGTTGTTGCTTTTTGTCGTAGCGGTAGATATCGTCGACGCTGGACACAACCTCCATGTTGTTGGCCATCGCCCATGTCTTCTGGGCTATCGCAGATTGGGAATCTGCGCTGCTGGTGGAAGCCATTATTCCTTTTACTAAAGCTTTTAGACCTAGATAGATTTATGAATCTAATTAGTTTCGGAAGATAATCAAAACGAACGAAGAGTGAAGAGCTAGAGGCTAGAGTTGATCAATCATCAAGTCAACGAAGATGACGTTGATTGTTTAATTAACAATGTCACAATTGACAATCATTATTGTTTTTGACACTGACAACTACTTAAATTATATACTTTTTTAAATGGCTTCACGTGATTGAAAACCGTTCCGAAGGAACCGATGTCCGAAGCTAAGGATGTCCGGCTATTGCTCGGAATATGGACCTTGCTACCATCTGTCACCGTCTCCTTTGCTATCAATATCGTTCTCATCATGACAACTAGTAGGTACCAACGTAGTATCCCTCTGATCACAGCCCATACCTGCCTACAGTACTGTTGAGCGTGGGTAAGGACCCGTGCGTGAAGGACCAACTTTAGTAGGTACAAGTACAACATACCTTTTCTAACGCTCTGTGATAGGTAGCTACAAATTAATCTAAAAGTATCACAATATTATTATCGCTTTCAGAATAGATACATTTTCTTTTTCTTTGGGAAGTAGGTACCTAACCCTTACATTACGAGTAAAAGTTCCAAATTGCATCACTATTTTCCGGACTCCCCGCCGCCGCCGCCCCCAAACAAGTTTCATTTGACATTTTATATCAAAAGCCGGCTATCGGCTTAACTCAATATCGTTATGGTTAGAAATACAATTTCTTGTAATGGACTTCTCGAAAATTTGTGATTTCATCATCTTTAACATTGGTTTTTTATACTTAGTTCTACTAGGTAAACTAGAGTTAGCGTGATCGAGCATTCACATTATGAGTCATGACTTGTTCAATGTTCATGTCATGACTCATGGTGTATTATGTCTGTGTGGGATGACCAATTCAAGAGCGTTTGTATTCTCTTTGAATTCAAGCTTGCGATGGTTTTGAATTTATGTCATCATTTTGTCTATCGAGTGTGCTATTTTCCATAGCACAGAATACCAATAGTTTTCATGAAATATGTTGTTCTTCTTTTTCTTTTCTACACGTTTATTACCGATCGTGCTTTTTCAGCTGCCAACTTGGAATTGATGATGACGTCAATCGTCTATCTCTTTCTTACTTATAAAGGCTTAGACGCATCTTTCTCTTTCGTGTAATGTAAAGGCGACGTCTACGCCCACCGTAGTAGAGTTTCACCAATAGGGCACGTCCACATACGCTCTCTTATCCCCGTTCAAAACGATTTACAACACAACTTGACGTCAAATATGCACGACGCAATCGTTTGTTGTCCGCGAGAGAAAAATTGTCGCTTGAAAGTGATCTAACAAATGTGTAGAAAATTCTATTGTAGCATGATAACGGAACTTTGATGAAATAAGTAGCCAGTGCGGTTAATAGTTTTAAGTGTTTCGGCATAGGTCTAAAAATGAGTGGTCCAATTATAATAACGGTGCCCAACAACTACCTGATGGATGAGGATTCGCAAGATATGGTGGACGAACCGCCACCATCCCGGAAGCGGAGATTGGACCACCTCACGTGGGAAGAGAAGATGCAAAGAAAGTGAGTCATTTGTGCTATTGCAATTTGTTCCATTGTTGCTTGCGTGTCATGGATTTTTCGCTTTGTATTGTAACGAGAGATCAAGTTACGCTGGTTGATGAAGTCACTATTTTTAATTATTTTTTCTTATCGTGTTTCGAAGATAACATCCATAGAATAGTCTAGTTAATTATTCGCCGATTGTGTTAGTTTTAGGAGTTTGTTTCTTTTACAATGTACCTACCTACTTATATAAATTTATTATTCAGCATTAATTTAACTAACCAATGACATGCACTGCTGGAGCCAATGTGCTTGGATGACCTCACATTCCGTTATGCACAGTTGCGTCAATTTGAGTTAGCGCGGACCATCAGCACCACTTATGTCCACTTAGCACTAGTCAGAAACTAAATATTTGCCAGCACATCGCTAAAAACAATGTTTGTCACCCAGAAAGTTGAAGAACCGCGTGGCAGCGCAGACTTCACGCGACAGGAAAAAGGCCAAAATGGACGAGATGGAGTACCGCATCAAGAACCTCGAGGACAGGAACGACAGACTCGTCAGCGAGATGGAGAGTCTGAAGGCGTTGAATGAGCGTCTGATGAGCGAGAACGCGTCGCTACGCAGCGAGGCGGCGGCGCGGACCGTCGCGGGAGCCCCCGGACCAGCAGAGTCCCCTCAGCCGAAGGACGGGCCCCCGTCGGCGATCCGCGCGGCGCGCATGCTGCTGGTGATGTGTCTCCTATCGCAGACCTCCTCGCCCAGTTCGACTCCGAAGAGTATCTCGACACTCTCCAACAACTTGCAAACTCCCTCCTCGAGGAAATTGATGCAAGTGCTGCAGGAGCGGCTAAAAATGTAAGTTCGCACGTGTTTTCTCTGCCGTTAAGAAAGCTTCTCTCTCTCTCTCTATCTCTATCTCTCTCTCTCCCTCTCTCTCTCCCTCTCTCTCTCTCCCTCTCTCCTTTTTTCTAACTAGTAGGTACGTTCAAAATAAAATAGCAAAGCATTATGTAACATAGAGGAAATAAATAAGTACTACCTATATGATGACAGAGAGAATTATATTACCTACGCTGATTTATGATGGTTAACATTCATCACAAAAAAACGATTATGTTTATATTCCATGAACCATGGAGTACCTACCTAGGTACCTAACCTACCAATATCTACTTAATTTTTGTAGGTAATAAAGTTATTCATCCATCCGCAACGAGATTATTCAGGCCAGCAGGCTAACGTTTAGCGAGATAACATCAAAACAGATCGTTATCTGCAAAATAATGTCAAATAATAATCCACCTTTCAGTAAACACGTTTTGTAAATGAGACAGTGCAGGCAACCGGCTTAGATAACATGTTATCAAGCGCGCCGGCAAACTTCTGATAATGTAATAGTGTCGAGAATTGCATCATCAGCTAATAGTAGTTAGTAGGTAACAAGTATTTGATTATACAGCTGCATGCATTAATGACTACTTATTAATGTTATGTCTTGTTTTGTTATGAAGAACTTGCTAGAATCTAGACAAAAAACAGGTTATCGTAAGAACAGCAATTATTTTGCAAGCGACGTATACATATCTAACAGGAAAATAAAATGTGAAAAGGAAAATACATGACGTAAACCATTATTTTGAAGCAGTTGTACAAATATGTCAAACAAGGCCGTAAAACAGGCAACACACGTGGGTAGGTCAGTATTCCTATACTGACCTATACTGGCAGTAGCAGACTAAATTACAAGCCTATATGATGAAAATGATATAAAATATCGACTTTCTCAACACACCTCTGAATGTAGCGTAGCTATATATGAAGACGTATTTAGTAGTAACGAAAATGTGTTTTGTTGTTACAGGACACAGTCAGGGAATCTGGAGAGTGCCCTGAAGCAGCTAAAGTGGTGGGGCCCGCAGCAGAGCACCTGGAACCCGATGAAGGTGTAGTCGTTGAGCTCACGCCCGACGTGCACAGGATTCTGTCGCAGCACTCTTACGCGCATCCCTACACCCCCCACATCGCCATCACTGAACCGGTGGAAGACAAACCAGAGAACAATGACAAAGGAGACATGTTCTACGTCAGTTGCGACGAAGACAACGACTGTATCACGATCGAAGTGCCGTGCGACGAGCAGACACCGGACGCGATAGAAGAAGTAGCCCCCATTCAAGTGGATACAGACTTCAATACGCTCACGGACAACTGTGCGGGGATCACATTGGAGTGTGACATGAAGATGTTGTCTCCGATGAGCCTGTCTCCGAAGTCCATAGAAGAGGATATGCTCGGTCTCTCGCCTTCGCAGAGCTTGAGCTCCGATCTCGGCTACGAGTCGATGCCTTCGCCGCTCAGTGAACCCGACTGCATGGACTTGTCGGACTTTTGGTGCGAATCATTTCCAGAACTATTTCCAGAGTTAGCTTAGCCAGCGCTAGTCTGGAACTAGCACTGTACACACTTCTCACCAAAGACTGACTAGTTTTAGTGCATTGAATCTAATATATATTTAAGTTAAATGACAAATTAATATAATGATGTTGTAGGTTTTAGAGTTTTCTAAGATTATGTGTTGTTAAGATTTTGTTACGATTGAATTAGTCGATGTAGGGAATTAGGGATGTAAGTACATAAGTGTTGTAAATAAACAATGTCCTGTGAAGTTCGTTGTATCATTTCTTTCACCTTTTATCAGAATAATGTAGCGAAATATCTCTGTATGTATATACCTATATAGGAGTAAGACGCAATCTGGAATGGTATGACAACATTATCTCAACATTGAGTCATCTATCGAATCGATATCGATAGTATCGATATCAATTCTTAACCGACTTCCGAAATGGAAGATTCCGATCCATGCTTGACAATCTTGACATCATGGTAGTATAGTTAGATAAAACGGAAAAACCCTTGTTGGGGTTATTTTATTATTATAAACCATGGTTATACAACCAGCTAATATAACTGGGC
Organism: Hylaea fasciaria; assembly: GCA_905147375.1. NCBI lineage: Eukaryota > Metazoa > Arthropoda > Insecta > Lepidoptera > Geometridae > Hylaea > Hylaea fasciaria. The sequence goes on from LR990194.1 coordinate 2,307,921, forward strand.
ATCTAAAGATCCGAAGTCCGATGACTACCCAACATGGTATTGAAGCCGCACAGAAAAACAAACAAAATAGTTTGTGTAGTAGTAGGTACATAGTAGGTACTAGTGATAACTTGTGATATTGTAAATATTTCAATTCTTCTAAGTATAGGTAGGTACGTATACCTAAGTAAACTACGTATACAAAAACAACTCGATGGCAGGCAAACACCCGTTCTATATCATTAGTAAATTCCTGTAAATAAACCAATTTAGCGATAAGAACCTTGCGCTAATAAATCAATAGGTAGGTATACGGAATGATAAAGAAACAGTAAATAACTAGCTGGTTGTACAATTTTAACTACATACCGCCCACCACTATAGTACCACACGCGCAAGCAAGGACGTTCTGAGCCATTAGCCCATTATAATAAAAAATGTATAATGAAGAATCGATTTACGAATATATTAAACTCCATACTAGGAATAGAAATTATACGCATCGTTTTCTATAAACCTTGAAACTTCTAAAACAACACTGTTATTTATTAGAACAAATGTGATTAAAATAAGTGCGATGTCGCATTTATATGAGAAAACATAAGTATTCTCAATAATTCAATCGTTGAACTAGTGAGTTTTTTTTTGTTCGAAGTATCCCCATCCTTCCCCATAATCCCAAACACCTTTGGGGTTTGGGATGTCATAATCCCAAACACCTTTATGGTGTTTGGGATTATTCTGATTTATGCCTTCATTATCTCACAACTACCCACTTACATTGTACAATAAAACGATGCCATATAAAACATTAAATATATTTGTTAAAATATTACAGATTCAATAAAATCGTGTACTACATACATACATACACCGTAGCGGTGGATCCGTTGAGGCTGGTTAATGTAACCCATTCGTGTTATCGAGCCGGACGAAGCAATCAACGTACTTACAGGCGGCTGCTAACGACATGTGACACACATACAACATTAACAATACCTACAGACCTTCACTATTTGTTAATGACCACGCACGACCACGGTTCTAAAGCTAAATTAATTAAAGCTTGGTTTAATTAGAACTTTCTTTCGGAATAACTTTTACACAGCAAGGTTTGCAAGTCCGTAACCTAAGACTAATTTAGTACGACCTCCGCTTGTAGTTCAAGAGATAAGGATGAAAAAAGTCAAAGTTCGCTTTATAGATTCCGTCCTATCGGTCACGATTCGTTAGCGTGAACTACCGTGTAGAGTGTAGATAATTTGTATCGAAACAGATGGAAAAATCTGAATCATAGAACGACATCTAGCAAAGCGTATTTTTGCGTGACTTACCCCCAGTTTCTGAAACGTCAGTCAACGTTGACAACAGATTAATTCTATTGCTATCCTTGTCATTTGTTTATAGTCAGATAGAGGCAACGATAGTTTTAATCTACTGTCAAAGCCAACAAACGTTCTAGAAACCGGGACCCATTCGTCAGCGTCAAGACCCATTTTGACGCTCAGGCGTTCGAGTCTAATAGACATGATTTCGGCTACGTCGAGATTCGACACCAGCCGTATTCTTTATTACAAAAGCTATATATTTTGTAGACTTTATAAAAAAGTTATTTCATTCGCACAGTATCGTCAGCAGCCACCCGAAAGCCTGATAAGAAGTTTGGCACTTGCACCTAAACAGTTACCGAAGCGATAAAATAATTGGAGTAATAAAAAATAACAACGTAGCAAATAACTGTACAGCGTAATACTAATGGAAGATATTTTCGACTTAACGAATACAAAATAATTTACCCTCAATTCACCACTTTCTGGGAAAAGATTTTCAAGATGCCCGATAGTGATGATTACTATCAATAACATTCTGAACTTCTAAAAGTAATCATGATTACTTTCAACAACTTTCTAAATTATTGAAAGTAATCATGTGTCACATTTATTGATTTTAATCACTTGCGTTCGTTGTTCGTATTGATTCATGTGGGCAGTTCACTCCTTGTAATAAGATGAGTTTGCTTATTCGCCACATAAAACTTCGAAAAACCAGAAACGGTGAATACAAGGTTTACTGATAAAGCATAATAACGAAAAATACACAAACTAAAGAATAATTGAGTACCGACAACTAATTATACATTGTAATAACATGACACCGCGGCGTAGTGGTTAACTCGAGGGTTTTCCCGCACCGGAACTAAAGTTTGCAGAGAATTTCAAATTTCTACAAGCATTCGCTCCGAGTCTGACGTCGTGGGGCCATGGGCCTTGCTGTTTTTTACCATGGGAGTACCATCGTAAGGATTTGATAATTGGAATTCCAAAACAATCTTAATTATCTTTTGTATTATAATGTATAATATGTACATTTACTGAAAAATATGAAATCGTTATCATGGTATTGGGAGAGCTTTACCCGTTTCACGCAACATATTTCTTGCTTGTCCAGTGTTGCCAAATTATATACATCAAGTTTTACATGCACCATAGACAAATAAGTCGGAAAATTAGTAACAAAGATTGTTTCGACGATTCCTACTTATAGTTATAAACATTAACAATATTATGTCTATGACATTTCAGACCGTTAAATAATACATTATCATCAAATTTTAATTACTTACTAATATCTTAACGAAGAAAGTTGTAGAAGTAGTATATAACACAAAAAAGGCCATTTTCGTAACAACTCGGCACTCCAAAATCTATTCAAATGTAAACTTTAGGGCTTCTCTCATAAAGTGTATTTTTAAACGCAGCGACGTGAGCGGTGCTTTTCTTATCGCTTTACTAAAAAGTACCGTTTAGCTTACAGGCCAAGGTTCATATTAGTTTGATTATAATTTCGAGCTGATGTCCGGTATCATGAAACCTTAGTTAACTTTGACCAACCGATAAGTGTATTGCTGTCTTTGTCATTTGTTTAGTACCAGATAGAGACAACGATAGACTTGTCCATTGTTCAAAGTTAACTAAGGTTACAGAAATCTAGCATGAGTCGTAAAGGTGTTAGACAATGACCTAGATTCTAGAACATAAGACATGTACGCAATTTAACTAGATGCCTAAGTTGATTTGCTGTTATAAACTGCCCAGCGCACATTTATATCTGAAAACTGGTTCTTGGTAAAGTGTTTGAAAAAAGTTAATCATACATAATATCAAATTATGTCGGTCGGTACCTATATTCATTCATGCATCCAAAAACTTTTTATTAATTGTTCGTTTAAAGATATTGAACTCCCAAACTCCCTTGAATGTATCAGCAAATTAGGTTTTCTCTGAATGGATAATGTAACTGCTTATCGATATTAATTAATTTATTACCACCTTAATCTAAATCTGCGTCCAATGTGATTAATTTCCAGATTAAAATTACCTTTACAAACATTTTTATTACAAGGCGTTAGGCCTTAATTACTCGCACCATATTTTCGTTTTTTTTTTACAAACACGTTGTAAATATTTTATATCAATTTACATTTCTAGTTGACGCATCACATGTTGAGCGTTGGCAGCGGACGCCTGTATTAACGCAATATATTTGTACTTTTAGAAAGAGAAAAATAAGTTTATGGTAAAAGAAAAAGTGAATTTTAACATCTTTATACATTGGCCTTTCCAAACAGAACACATAATACTTATATTCATTTTCATATTATATCCTGGAAAAAAATAGAAAAATCAAATAGATTTTTTCCTTTCTCTTTGTCCTATACTTCCTTTTGTAATTATTAGATAATAATTTCATGGAGTATACCTACTCGTATTTATATAGTTTGCGTCGTACTTCTAGATAATTTGGGGTAAATACATAGGTACCTTATTCGATATTATCTTAATCTTTACACAAGGCTAGACGCAACTGTGATAATATTAGTCTTATCAGATATTCAATACATAGCGCAGACATCAACTGTTATATCAGCAGCATTACGAACTAAGACTACTAACGCCACCTATTGGCGAATCAAAGAACAACTTCCAAACCAATATTTTCATGAAATTCACCTCTAAAAACTGAAACAGAAATAGAGCAAGTATCGCGGATCCGCTGCGACAACTAATATCAGATACTGAGGCAATACCGCGCCAAGCCAGATACAATTATTATTAAAGTCCAAAGCACTTGACTGCAGCCGTTTTAACCGATCACATAAAAAGAATCACAACTAACCATAAGACATAAATAAGAGGAAGCAGATCGGAAATTACAGACCTCTAGTGAAGCCAGAGAAAAACCCCATTTAGGCAGGGCCAAACTGACATGACAACTATGTATAGGTCAATTCGTGCTGAATCCGACCTCATATTTTTACAAGTCGGATGAACTGTCAAACTTTCGCCACAACCATCACGACTGGATTCACTAAACATCTGCACCGCTCGGTCCGCTTCCCCTATTAGGTCTGTGCAATTGACGGACCGCGCCATCTGTCGCTCTAGCCGAACAACTTGTCGAAGCAGACGTGGCAGTACGGCTTGTCGTTCTGCTCCTTGAACGTGCCCTTGTTGAGTTGCCGCAGACAGAAGGCGCAGACGAAGTGCTCCGGGTGGAACTTGCGGAACATGGCGGTGATGCAGCGGCCGGCGATGGGCTTGTGGCAGCCGGCGCACAGCGAGCCCCGCTTGCCGTGGTAGTGCGTCTCGCAGTACGGCTGGCCCTCGTGCTCGAAGAACGAGCCGCCGTGGAAGGGCTCGCGGCATTCCTGCAATAGGAGCAACAAGCGAGTTACACCGGTATCGATGTTCATACCACAAACGTTTAGACCAGAGTTAACAGAGGTTTCTAAAATTTCGTTCTACACAATCGACGGCTATCACTCGCGCTTTTCTCACTCAATCATGGCATACCTAATTATTTTACTCGTAAATTTGTTATTGAGTTAGAAAAAGCGAGGGTTAGACGTCGATTTGTGGAGAAAATATTTAGACTCGTCTGTTCAACTCTGGTTTAAATATTTTGTAGTAAGACCGTTAGTAACCGGAGATGAGTGTTACTATGAGGTTGAGTTACCTAGCAATAGGGGTAACTTATGAGTTAAGACAGATAGAGATACGTAGAATCTTAGTAACTGATTACATGATTCGGGACACACTAGGCAAAAAGATATAGTTTTTTACAATGGTTCATATTAATTTCGACTGTTTTTCACCACTGCTTTCCGCGATAAAAAGAAGCCTTTGTATCAATATAGTGCCTCATCCATCTACCTACCAAATTTGATCAATATCCGTTCAGGAGCTTTGGCGCGATTGAGTAATAAACATTTAGAGATAAAAAGTAGGTTTTCACAGAATAGTAGGCCATTCAAATCCACTATCACAATATCCTCCTATGAAATATGAAGTATGCGAAAGTTTGAATCTTTGTTTGTTACTGACACACGTCAGGCTGAACGGATTATGATGAAAATTTTGTACAAAAATATACCTACTACCTACTATAGTTTGGAATTGTAACATTAATTATTCCCTAAAATAGTAGGATGGCGTGTCAAAGATTTTAATAAAGGAGTCCATAAACATCGTTTTGTAAATCAGTATAATTAATTGGATTATTGGAAAATAATTATGTAGAGCAGAGATGACGTCACAAAGTTCATACACAAATTACGTAAGTTCTAGCAATTCGAAAAGTACCGACAGCAAAATATAATAATATATAACATCGGTTTTTATTGTGAATCATTGAAAAATATATAGAATATCATCGAAAAAATGCTCTATAAGCAATCTATCTAACTAAAGACTCGTTGATTGTTTGTTTACATTTGTTACACCAGTTCTTTTTTTTATGCCCGTGTGTTGCGTGTGCGCAGATTCGTGTGCAACATTGACGCACATTTGTTGTACCTACTGTGTGTAAATAAGTGAGTGAGAATGAGATAGGTAGGGTGTGTTTATGCGTGTAGAGTGCATGCCTATGCGTAAAGGTGAATGCTTAACATAGTTTCGATTTAAAATTATATATTAGAAAACTTTCCATTGTTTATTGATAAATTAAGTCAAAAAAAAACAATAAAAACATGAAAAAATAAACCACTAGGTATACAGTCTATTTTCACTTTATTGACATTCACCAAGCGATTACAATTTGGCTGGAACCCAAAAAAGTGTCATTATCGTTAAATAATTTTTCTCTCATTTTTTTGTAAAGTTAGTTATTATAATTTAACAAGTACTTACGTCACTTTCATGTGACATTTTCTGTTAGCAAATTGCAACAGCTATGTCATGTTACTTGAAGTTTATTTTGTGTTGGAAATGATGTAAGTTTGTGAAAAGAATTAGGTATAAGTAGGTACTTATTATAGAAAAAATATATACAAGCCAGGTGAATTAAGTCAATTATTATAATTTCGTTTACTCTTCTATTATAAGTTTGTATGTAACTACAGGATTTAAATGAGATCAGTATAATTCTTCTTATAATAATTAAAATATGAGTTACATTAAACACTTACTTATTTACAAATAGTTTAATTATTGGTATACTTTCAGGCACTTTAATACTGCCTTAATTAGCAAAATATACTTATTTCATTGTATTATTCTTAATACCTATATTAAATCTTTAGGAAAATACCAATCCTGCCGTATTATATTTTGCCAATATTAGTTCTGATTATTGGCAACATTTTAACTTTTTTCCATCAAATTAGCAACTGTATGTTCTAACTATACTTATACCTACTTATTAGTTAATTTTGCAACAGCACTGTCCATAACCTCACGAGTCAGATGTCGACAGCTAGACATCCATTGTTTTGACTGGTCTATTGCCCTTAATACCTATAAACGTGTCGCCTGACGACGCTATATTTATAGCGCACAGAAATAGCGCGCGATCAGATGCGCCATAAACAAACCGGCCTGATTATATTAGCCAGTGTGGCACTGGGTGCCGACGCAGGCGTGACGTCACGGGATAAATATAGCCAGCATATAGAAAACCAGCGGATCTTAGCGGGAGATCTTGTACGAGCAGCGCTTGCTACTAGACCCGCGTTTGGCGTTTTTAAAACGCCTTCCTTCAAGCGTCTAACATAACAATGCGACGCTGAGAGGTCATTGCCTAGCACGTGACCTTGCAAAGGTCACGCGATCACCGCAATAATGCAGTTTTCATATGTTTTTCATTTGTTTGTTGTTATATATTTTTTTTTTTTACCTCTTTTTTATTTTTGTTCTCTTTATTATATAAACCTTAGCATTACAATATAATATTACAAAAATATATTACATAATATAAATTAATATCCCTATACGATAGACTAGAGTTGTAGTAACTTTATGTGTGTGTGTGTGTGTGTGTTTGAGACGCTTTTGCGTTTGTGTGGTGTTCTTTTTGTCATTTGGTCTTGGCCTCGCCGAGCATAGCTGGAAGAAAAAATTGGGGGAGGGGCATCCATTGGGGGCATATCGATGACGTCATCCTCTATTCATCCTCGTCGACTCCGACGCATTTGGGGCATACCGGCTTCCCTTCCATGGCATAGAAGGATTTGCCTTTGACGGCGTTTTGGCAGTCCTGTGATAGAATTTATATTAGCTTCCCAAACCTCGTAATTATTGCATTTATTACGAAAGTTTGGGAAGATCTCATACTTGACCTGGCGTAGGGGCTCCGAAAGACGTCGGACGAGATCCGTACCGCTGACGACCTCGACCTTGACGCATACTGACCTTGCAGACGAAGCAATCCGGATGCCACTGTGTATTAAGAGCCGAGATGTAATTCTCCATGATGGGCTTGTTGCAGCCGCCGCACTTGGGGGCGAACATGTCGAAGTAGTCCGCCCGGCAGTACGGCTTGCCGTCCCGCTCGTGGAACCCGTCCTCCCCGAACTGCTGGCCGCACTGAGCGCAGAAGAAGTGCTCCGTATGCCAGGTCTTCTCCAGCGCGGTCACGCATTTCTACAACCGAAAGTGTACTTTAGCACCCGACCGGCAGAGCTCATTTCGCGTTCTCCGATCCGGTACTAACGTCGAGAATCGGGCCGTTGCAGTACGCGCAGCGCGGCGAGAACAGATTGTGGTAGTCGGGCTCGCAGTACGGCCTCCCGTCGCGCTCGAAGAAGTTCCTCGTGCCCAGCTCTTGGTTGCAGTGGGCGCAGGTGAAGTGCTCCGGGTGCCAGGTGCGGCCCAGCGCGGTGATCACCTGGAGCACAGAACGGTCCGTCATTCACTGGTTTCGCTGACACTGATCCTAGCTGAAGGTGGGATAGTGGTCCACCTGTCCGACGATGGGCTTCTCGCAGGCGTTGCAGCATCCCTTCTGGGGGGTTTGGACCCCTTGGCGGCTCATGTCTGCGCGCAGCGAGCCGAGCATGTGCTCCAGAGAGGCGGGTTCCGGCTGCCGCGGGTTGCTGCGGTAGTGTTCCTGCCACGCACGCTTCTCGCGATATACGTGGGTCCCACCTTCGCCTGTTGCGCCACCGACCTGCAAACAGAATGATAAAAAACCTCGCTATCTACCGAATCTTCGGTAGACTTTTCGATTTGCCATCTCAAGTCTCGATGGCGGTCCGAAAAGTCGACCAGCTGAAATTCAGGCCGCGCAAATGGAACGTACGGAAGATAACCGGCCGGTCTCGACGGATCTGAGCGAGTGCCGTCCGAGTGAAATGCTTGTCTATGTACTCTAATATTATAAGCTCGCGCCCCCCTCCCCTCCGCCCCCTCCCCGCGTGATGTAACCCTCCCGACTATGTTTAGAACGGAGAGCTTCGGGTGGTGCGAGCGAGACGGAGACGTGCCGCTGGAAAGACAGCGAGCCGGCTGGAAATAGCCGTGGGCCAAGAAAGGAGTCTCGCTTGTAAATATTATAATACACGGAAAAGAGTTTCGGTGTGGTGCAGTGTGCCGCGCCCGTGACGTCACCGCCACTAGACCTGGTGACTCAGCCTCCATCCTACTACCCGCGGTAAACACCAGAGCACTAATATAAATAAAGTAAATAGACTATCATGAATGAAAAGGCCTCGCAATATAGGTCGGGGAATATAAACATCGATGTGAAATGCCGCTGTTATAATGTTATCAGGTGTAGTGTCTTGTTGGCAGCTTTTTGATCGCGCTCGTCTCCCGTCGTATATCTTGTGCAGCCTCGGCTACAAATAATGTAAATCGCGGACAATTTAAGAGCACTTGCTCATAAAATCTTGTGTAGTAGAGCTCATAAATCAGGAACTAAACACTCTAGGTAGAGGCTTTAGGTTGAATGCTCGTTGTTTATAATGTGCTCATAGATTTTCGGATCAGACCACTGGCTACTATAAAACAGCGTTGGACTGGGTAACGTCTATGGAGGGACTTCTAAAGAACTTCTGCTAATTCGCCCACCATTAAATTACAAAATGAGCTAAAAGTTCGACAGGCCTCCAAGATGCACCTTAAGTCCTGAGAAGGACGATCTAAAATACCTTGAAGTCTGAGAGCGACGCCATCAGATCATCGAGCTCCTTGGTCGCGCTGGAGGCGTGGTGGTGGTGGCGCGCCACGGCCGGCGCGGCCACCGTGGGCGGCGGCTGCTGCTGCGCCTGCGCCGGCTCCACCACCGTCTCCTGCACGGTCACGGTCACCTGCTTGGTGCCAGGTCGAGGGAGAGTGCCGCCGGTGGACGATGGAACGGGGGATGTTGATGCTCGTCTGTTGGTCAATATACATTAACATTAGTCACAAAGTCAAAGTCAAAGCATTTATTGTAAATAGGCGTAAAAATAAAATCGTACTTTTACAAGTCATACAGCTAATTATTATTCTCGTTAACAAAGAGAATCATAAAACATAAAATATGATAAATTCAAGTTTGAAAAAGGATGTTTCCGTTTCAAGCACTGTACCAATATTCTACAGGAAAAACCCTAACACATTTCATCCCGTTTTCCAATACGACTTTTTGTAAATTCAGGAAAGGCCAAGTCAAGAGTACCCATAATCAGAGAGCACGTATGAGAGGCAAATCATGAAAGTAGAAGAAGCGAAAAGGTGTGTCAAGATCCTACCATGTGGAAAGATGTGGTCTCTGCGTACCCCAACGGGAAAAAGGCGTGACTGTATGTATGTGCGAATTTCCATCCCTCTGTGCTTCGGAGAGCTGTCGGTCTCGAAGGCCCTTGGGCGGCCGATTAACTATGACAATAGGGCTACCACAACCTCAACGTAACGACAAACAACTACAACAGCATTCGTTAGTTTATTTATTAGGGTCACGTTATGCTGTATGTAATTGATGGCATTCTTTAAAAAGGTAGGTTTTTTTATCAACGGTTATTTATTCTTTGTTACAATGTTGTAAAGGCTACTTTTAATTAATTAGCTCCAGTGTCAAGGGAAGCTTCATCATAATTTGGACGTCGTTTTGGCGAGCGCGTCGCGTCGCGTCGCTGCGCTTACGTCTAAATCCCTAAATAACGTTTATTGTCCTTCCAAAACGTTGTTTATGTAGAACGCATATCACTAATTGTAAATTTGCATCATCCAGTAAATTAGTCCGTATGTAATATTTTAATGTACACTGTAAATAACATCAGAGATGAGGTTGTCATAGGTGCGAGGAAAACCGTAATTGGGTCAGTCGTTACGGATTATGAATGTTGTGTTGAATATTGTGTTGTATTGAAGAAATTTTACTAAATTAATCTGTTATAATATCAAACTATATTTCGTAGGGTAACATAATTATGACACAGAGGTCTCACCTCTTGTGCCCATAATGACTGTGTTTTGGAGCTACTTATTGAAGTAACATGCTTTTCCGGAACCCGGATTAATACAGCCACGCCCGCCACTAGTTTACAAGAAACGCGAGCGCAGGTGGCAATACCGCATAAATACTAATTAGCGAACGGAAACAGTCGCTTGGTACTGTTCACTTGTTGGATGTACTGCCAAAAACAATTAATAAACGATATCGCGCTTCAGGTAAGAATATATTGTTATGTGCGGTGCATGCATGGTAATTGCTAACTTGATCTATTGTTTTATTGTGTGGTTTCGCAAGAATGAGCAACAAGATTTGATAGAAAAAAGTTGGTAATCTTTGTTGTGTGAATCGACTCGGTAGGTACTCGTTTGAATGAGGCATTTTACACCGTGGCCGGACGGCGCAAGCCAATGTTTAACATTAGTAACTGGGTCGATTCGTACTGCGGTGCGAACCGCCCCAATGCCCGGAAAATCATGATAATGACCTACTCCAGTAGATACTACTACCTACCCATAACTACAAAACGAATAATATAAGTAATCCATTTCATTCTTAGATAAAACTAATAATAATAATAAGTCAGCCTGTAACTGTCCCAATACTGGGCAAAGGCCTCCCCTCACTTTCGTGAGGAGGATTAGGTCGTAATCCACCACGGGGGCCTAGTCCGGATTGGTGGATAACATGCCTCCGAAATTATTCTCGGGCGTGTTGGTTTCCCCACGATGTTTTCCTTCACCGAAAAGCGAGTGATAATTACGTACCTACATAATATGTTTAACAAGAAACATGTTGGTATACTTGCCCGCACTGGGATTTGAACGAGCCACCTCCGTTTTGGCAAGCTAATGTTCTCCCACTAGGCTACCACCGCTCTCTCACCGCGATATAACTAGCCTTAGGTAAATTGACTACAAGTATAAATTATATCGAGTCGAGACCTAACATAAGGCGCCTGTGTCGATATATTTATCTCGATGATTATGACGAACTCGTAATATGTCGGTAGACTAGACATGTAAAAATAAATGTGATTGTAGGCGCGGAAGGGTGCCAGATATAACATCAATATAGCGCTTCCCTAGAGTCTGAAAATATGATAAATCTTAATTCAAATCATAATATATGTAATTTACTATAGTAGTATTTACTGATTTACCGAGAAAAAGGCCACTTATAAACAGTTTCTAGTGCCATTTCAAATAATCTAAATAACTACATATAACTAAAATGACATTCAAACCGACACTGAAACTGAATCAAAGAGTTATTCGTTTTAACCAGTGCAGTGTTCGTTCAAGAAGATATTTTGGCATCGCCTGCATTTACAATAAATACTAGCAACTCAGGAATTCGGAGTTCATTTCCGTTATTTTCGGTTGGCTTTTATTGTAGGCATGCAACGAGTTGATTTTCTAATGTACCTACCTATTTACCAACTCTATCGATATTTTCTCGAACGATTAAAAGCTTTTAGTGTCAAGGACTACAGTCTTCGAAATAGTTAGTTGTGCCAATGTCACAGGAAGTGGAGATTTGTGACGGCTTGGCTACGTTGGCGTGGCTCATTAATAAGAAATACTAATAAGTACAATCCAGGTTTCAAAGAAAACATATTAGTTACTCCGTAACTAAATACAATACGTGTCGTTGCACCACACAATTTTCATATAGAAAAAAAAACACAAACACCTATGACGTCACAGGGCAGTCTATTTTCGCGCGCGGTTACAATAATACGCACCTCCGAAGAATGAACTATCTCATATTATGTTGCGTCTCACCCTAATGACTCGACCGTAACCTGTGAGATTGCGGTTAGTTCTGTAATATTCTATGGCTTTTTCATCTTACTAACTTCACACTAATCCGTGTCATTTTCGTACAAACTACGCGTTATTCTGTGACATGTTCACACGGCCCCGATGGCACATCATTCAGCGAACTCGTCTGCAGTCAGGAAAATGATTTGTGGGCGATAAAGTGAGGGAGACATGTGAATTGTATTTCTTTTTATCTTCATGATTTTAAGAAGAGGTCATTGTATGGTTGATTGGAATCTAAAGAGAGGAATTCTGCTGATTTTGAGGAAAGAATTCCAGGGGCAGTCGTAAGTGTGTCTACAGTATGGAGAGCTTCTATGTATCTAGAGCTATCTAGACTCGATGTCCGTATTGAAACGCGCGAGCGATGACGCAGGCGGCTCTAGGTGTAAAAAAATAACGTTACCAGCTGTTTGCCAGGACGCCAGTAAACGTTTTGCCAATCTTTCGGTGGAACATGACAAGCTCTGACATGGTGGAATTAAGTCTGTCTTCACCACAAGTCGGTAGGAAAGGAAGTGATCAGAATAAGAGTGTAAATTATTAAAATTTTTGGTCAGAGTAGCTAGAATTAGTTTCTCAATCTTTTACTATAAAAATACACCGTGTGTGTAAGCTGCCGTTAAAAAATATAATTTTAAGGGGCGTGTCAGTAGGCAAGTTTGTCCACCTCGGGCATCGGTGCAAAAAGAAAAGTAGAGACAGTAAAAAAAAAATTGGAGTGGTGATAAGTAGCACTGGCAACTTAAAAAAAAATACAGTATACCAACTTTTTTTTGGATTGTATTGTAGTCCCGAAGGTCAGTAAAAATAATATTTATGTCCATAATATATACTATCATTTCAGCTCTCCATTTCTGGAGCACATTCACATATCAAGAGCAGGTCTGGGGCCATAATGTAAGCGCGATGCCCGCTATAGTATTGCCCTACTCAAAACTTTACTACAAAGTTCTGAATTCTGATGTTTCTGCAATCGTCAAGGCGTTCATATATTTGCTTGTAATAATAAACTGTATATAAATAATAAATAAAAGTACGTATATAAATTCGGACACATAAAAGCTCTAGCGGAAATAGATAATAACAGCAAAACCAAATATATAACATTGTAAATAAGATTTGGAAGTATACCAGTGCACGTAAAAGTTTTACGATATAATAATATTTGGCAGCATTGATGTTTTTATAATTTATAACGTCTATAAATTATAACAAGTACTTAAATAAGTAAAGTTTTTAAAGCATGCTAGTTGTGCTGCGCGGCTATGCACAAAGATTTCCCGTTTCCCTAGTAAAATCACTATAGCTTGGAGTCTAAAAAAAAATCTCTTGAGTAAGAAAACTACTAAGGGTAATTTATTAGTGAAATCATGATAAGTACACATAAATTATGTTTTCTTTCAATGCAGTTAAAAATTCAATATCAAACATTTTCTTTTTAGACAATCTTTAACTGTTGGTTTGCTAAAACAGCTAAGCCGATTTTGATGAAATTTGGTCAAACACAGACTATACCTATATATTATCTTGGATTAAAACATGGTGTACTTTTCCACAAAGCTACCCTTGAATGGGTGAAAAGGGGTGTCAAAGTTTGTAAAGCAGTAAACCAAGAATACCAAGTGCGTAACAGCTCGTGGGTCTCCATAAATATTAATATATATATGAATTACGCGTCACGTTGTGTGATGGACTCCTAAACTAAATAACCGATTTCAATCAAATATGCACACCGTGTGCAGTTTGATCTAACTTGACAGATAGGGTAGCTTACATTTCAATTTATAGTCGCAATAACAAAAAACTGAACCACAGCAAAGCGTGGCCGGGTCCGCTAGTTACATATAATATAGGTTTATATATTATGGTAGTGGCAACTCACCCATTAGGTATATCAGCACTCAGCTGATCAAGCAGCGAGTCCACAGTGGGCCTGGAAGAGGGGCTGGTTGCCCCATTAGTGCGCGCGTAGCCGTCTGTCGCTGTTGACAAAACACATAGGATTATAATACGGGCAGATCTGATATTCCATTTCACAAAAACCTCTCAGACTTTGGCGTTCATCACGTTCATCATAGTTTCTACCTATGCCAATAAGGATAGCCTACGACTTGCAGCGCGCGATCCGAATACGAAACCTACACAATACAGATCTGTGGCGAATCCCATATTATATCCGCCACACTAGACAAAACGGCACGTAGCAGGCATTCACGGAACTATCCTGAATCGCGCAAACGATATTCGCGCGGCCGGGACGTATAAGTAGAAGTTTCAACGAGGAACAAAGCATAATCACTTGGCTCGGTCGGAAGACTGCCCGGAATGTTGGAGGCGCTTCTGAAGTGGATCATTATCATCAAGATCCACTCCACACCTTTCAACTCCACAGATCAATCACCTCGCCCGAAATCTTTCAGACAGAGCATCTAATCATCTAGGTAACCAAGAGGGAAACGAACTCGCCGCTATGGCCCAATAACAAAAGTTACACCAATTAACTGTGTCATTCTTACATGGTGTTCAAACAGATGGCGAAAATTAAATTATACGCCCGTCGTGATTATTAAACGGTTCTGGCAGGAAATTCGCGTAACAAGGAGAGCGGAGCAGGTGGTGAGCCTAAAACCTGACACCTTGCCAAGTGGCTCGTTTTATGTAAACTTTTGATTTGTGGGATATTACTCAATATACCTACATTACTAGCGGTCTACGGTTATACTCGCGTAATTCCCATTTATCAGCAGGAACTCCACATTTTGTCGGGATAATACGTAATCTGTGCTCAAGGATAGTCAAGGATATTAGTAAAAGTAAAACATCATCATGAATGGAGATGAAGGAAAACCCTGTTATAACGCTTGGTGGTAGGGTAATCACTGCCGGTTTTTGAAACGTCAGTTAACTTTGACAGTAGATTAATTCTATTGCTATCCTTGTCATTTTTTTAGTGTGAGATAGGGACAACCATAGTCTTAATCTTCTGTCAAAGCTAACAAACATTCCAGAAACTCGGTCTAAGTGCCACTACCACCCTCAAGTAGACAATGTGGCCCAAACTCCCTATCGGAGTGTTCTGGCAGCGGGCCTAGAGAAGCAGTTCCATTCTAGGCTGAGAATGTGTACCACCTTCGACCTCATTCGTCACTTTAGACCGTTACTAGTATGAGTTTTACTAGCTCGACATAGTACGCGTCAACTAGCTCTTTGTATGAAGATATTTCGTTCATAAACGCGCCGGTAGGGACTCATACGGGCACTGGTGAGATAGAGGTAAAATGCTAGCCTATAAAGTATGTATATCAAAAATAATTTTGTACCACAATCTAACCAACTGGCCTATAACCACCAGACAGCTAACTGGAGATTGTACAACATAACCTTGGCTTGGTGAAAACACATGTTTAGCCTAAGCTGATGATAGACGAACGAGTTTCGGGACCGAAGGGCAAGATCAAAGTCAGACGAGAATAGGAGTAGGGGCGTTTTGAACTAGAAGAAGTCACATAAACGAGAAATTAATGTGGCGTTGTTGCAAAGCGAAACGTACAAATGACCGATGACAAATAAATCACCAGAATTGTGTATTTGTAACCGCTTTGTGCGAGCTAGTAATAATGGATCTGCGTAATAGTATAATTGTTTTGAAACAGAGAAAAATAATTGTGATATTATATGAAGCGAAGAGGGTGATGAAGATACGGGTTCATATATGAGAAAGGTTTTGTTGAAGGCAGTACATTATATTAATTTGATACGAATCATCAAGTCTCGGAGATAGTACTATTTCCAGAATCGCGCTCTGTAACATATGGACGAATTCGCATGTAGCTTGGTGAGGTGTTATAATGAAAATTAGAGTAAGTGGTAAACTAAAAATGACATTTTATTTCACGCATTGCGAATAATACATGCTGCTAAGTAACTATTTGTATATCTATACTAATATTATAACGAATAAAGATTTGATTGTTCGTTTGTTTGTTTGCATTGAATAGGTTCCGAAACAACAGAACCAATTTGAATAATTCTTTCATTGTTTGGAAGGTACACTAGGTATGCCCGACTGACATCGGTTACTTTTTATCTCGTAAAAATTTTCCCGTTAAAATGTAAAAAATGTTTAAAAATGTATAATGGTTTAAAAATGTAAAAACAGTTCCCGCGGGATAGCAGTTAATGCGGGTGAAACCGCGAGGCGCTTCTAGTCGGTAATACTTTAATTTCCAACATTATTTCCATGAAGAACGCTCCGCCCAGAGGTTAGTGTAAAATACGGGTTGATAAACGAGCACTTACGATTCAAAGTCAGCGCTAAATTTAAATGTCAGCGAAACGCCAAATGTCTCTGCTGAGCACATTAGTCAGGACTGGAAGATGGAGTACTGAGGGAAGCAACATAATGGGGAAATAGTAAGTTGACGGGTGCAGAAATGAACGTTGTTGGTAAAGTTTATTTTGAAAGCACAGGAGAATCTGAACGAAGAGATGTTTCAGAAACTTTTGGAGTACCGCTAAATATTAGGAGAAAGTATTTGGAACTGTTCGTAAGTCATCTGACTTCGTTCAATGATGGCTAGTTTTCCTTCATATTTATCCAGATTATATTTTTGTCTATTTCAATAAACTTCGAGTTCGATCGAACCTACATAAAGCTTTGTTTTCATTTCATTTTAATCTTCTATGATTAAAGGTGCATATGATAACGCACTCAACTGTTTATTATCAGTTTAAAATCAAATTGCATATATTTTGAAAATCCATTTATTATTAAAGCCAGAAATAAAAATCTACAAATCAATAGAACGTTAAACAACACACTGAGTTCGAGGTCGCAGCTAGGAACGGTTCAATGGGGCGACTTAATAATCCTGACGGAAAGTGACGAATTGTGAAATGTTTCGGGAAAAACAAACTGACTGAATCGTTTCATTTTCAGCACATCAAGTTAGCAGTTACCAAGATGCATATACCCGAATAAACTGACATCAGTAACAAGACGGATCTTTGAGTCGAGACGCTATTGAAACCCAAAGGCGATTTTTGTAAACATAAAAGTCAGAAGAAAGTCAGAAGTGCGTGATCTAGCTAGACAGATTGATATTATTGAAAATACTCGCAATAAGCATTATCCATGATGATCTAAAGCACTGAGGCAAAGTGGCTACTAAATCTGGTCCAGCCCTGTGACCGTCCTAGCGCCGTCCCTGCTCGCATACAACCGAAATCGAGCGTGCGTCGTCGGTGATCTATTTCTGAGTTGTTGGAGGAAAGCCGCGGCCTTGCCAACGCAAACATTACGATATTTGTTGCCGATGCCGTAAACAAATTATTTGACAATCTCATATTTTATAATGCTCGCCAATTTTCATGTTACCTTCTGGGTGTAAAGATTCGGGACAACCCATAGGATGCAACATTGTTTATCCTATTGTCACGTGAAATTACACGATTCGGATCCAACATTGTTAATCCTATTCGTAATTTCACAGACAATATACTAAGGTCGGTCACACACGGGCATCACGAGCATTGGATACCGTACACGAACTGCTCATACATGATTCAAGCAGTCATTGGCAACTGCTCGAGCAAGAGTATTTTACCGCTGGAGCAGTCAACAATTCAGCTGCAGTTGCAGAATGAGAGACAGACGGACAAATGAATGTTACTGTGCATGAGCAGTTGAAAGCTAGAGAAGTTTACTGCTCAATGCTTATGTCTGTCTCAGGTACGAGTATTATGTTGCTTTTTTGTGTGCAGTTGCAGCTTGAAACTGTCGATAATGACTGCTTCAAGTTACTAGTGTATAGCCAGTAGCCACCCTTATACATCCCATTAACAATCAGAGAATACATAGAAGTTCTTAAACTTTCGCGAACAGAAAACATATTGACTAGCTAAAACAAATCTGATTCGTGCACAAACTATATAAATCAAAATATACAATTTTGACATATCTCGACGTTTCGGCCGAGATACATCGACCGCGGTTATGGTCATGCAGGAGAAGACTGATCGACCGTGGTCACGAGAAGACTTACGTGACGTCGAAGTATGTCAAAATTATACAATATTATATTGATATTAGTTTGTGCGCGAATTAGACCCGTTTTTAGCTAGTTAATAAGAGAATACATAGTTACTATAAATCTCAATCCGACTTATAAACTGCAGCTTATGATGTCTCCGTTTCCAAAGCATGAGGTCATCGCAGTCTCAAATCGTATTATATATAGCAATTTGTTAGGGTCGGATGTCAAAAGCAATAAAACGTCTCTGGCGAGAGTCATAGCCGAGGCTGAGCCGTATGAATAGTAATTGAGTAATCTGCATTAGACACGATTGATTCAGTACGGATCCGAAATGCTTTATAGCCGTTTTTGCATTAGCAATGTTAAACTAGATGATTCGCTCGTTTCTTTTTTTTTTCAAATCTAATCAATAATCCAAGTTGTATGAATATTATAAGATAGTGTAACCAACACATATACTTTTTCTCACAGATACTGCGTTTAATAATAGATTAGCTATTGCGTGATTGAGTAAGGTACTATGATTTGAGAAGCAGCCTGCTAGCTGCTAGCGAAACAGTCTTTTTAAGAGACATTTGAATTTTATGCCGGTTTTGTACCATCACATGCGCGACACAGGCTTTCAACTGCCACCAATGACAGTTTCAAAGGAGGCAGACTAGTGACACTCTACCTATCAATCACCTATACTTGGGTAGCACTTAGCAGTAACGATTAATTAATCTGTGCTTTGGCTTCGGTCGGCTCGATCGGCTAAAGTGCAGGTATGTCACTTCGCTTACCTCAGCAGGACCAGGGGGCTTACCATGACGTCTTATTGCGATCCAATTGAGGACCTAAACAGAATCGTTCTACTACTTATTCGTACCATGACGTCTTGTTGTTACATCTTGACGCTCAATTTTGGTTGTTTTTAAATCGAAAGGGATTGACGTCTAACTAAATGATATCGATAGCCATGTATTACTATTACTTCACGTGAAACAATTCTGTTTTGATCTTCAATTGGATCGCAATAAGACGTCATGGTAAGCCCCAACCAACTAACCCCGACCAACCCAGAGTGTGTCACTAGTCTTCCTTCTTTGAAACTTTCATTGAAATAGCATCCTAAACTTTTTCTTTTATAAGGAACGGAGACGCCATCTATAGGCAATGTGAGTAAACGATCGAGTGAGATTTATTATCATTGCCTGTCTGGTAGAGTTTTAACAGTTGTATTAAATTCCCTAGTATTTAAACTATACAGATGCTCACCGTTTCTCTCTGTGTATGTCTTCTCTGCGTATTTATTGTACCTCGCGTTGCTCAGGTCGTCTAGAAGACTGTCCAGCTCGGTCAGGTTGCCCCTTCCCGTTCTGCCGTACCCTGTTGATATAGAAAAGCATACATCAATGAGGATTGCTGATTCAAAAATGTATGTAGCTCTTAGCTACCTATTATATTGATGTAATTTCCTCTTATAAACAATATTATCAATTTCTTCAGATTTTTCCTAATGTGTTTTTTCCTATAACACACCACATCAGCTATTGGGTGGGATACTAAAAGCAGTTCTGAAGTTACTGCAATACCTTTTACTTTTGGGGTTTCGTAGTCAGTACACAAAAAACGGAACACTTGCAAATTCGTCATTTAATTATTATCTATAATTTTTTCTATACATAATTTTATTGAACTAAAGCCCTAGTTAACTTTGATCAACCATAAGTGTATTGCTGTATTTGTCGTTTATTTAGTGCCAGATAGAGACAACGGTAGACTTATCTGATGGTCAAAGTTAACTGGGGTTACAGAAACCGGGTATAAGATAAAGGAAGTATACTAGTACCCAACATAATTATAAGGCGCGTCGTGAATCTTCGTTCGCGCAGAAAAGAAAGTATGGTCCGAAGATTAACGAAAGAATGCTTAAAACTTACAATCAACCTAAGATCACTATTATAAGGTTCATAATACACTGCAGCTGTTAGTTCCATCTCACTCTAAGCTCGCTAACATGGCGGCGGCTGCCGACCAATATTATAGCGGTCAATAGCATTTCCCGCGCTTTGAAAATTCATCTTATGCGCAGGTACATCGGTAAGCCATATCAGTTGGGTACCTACTACTATACTTATATAGTTTTAGTTAAAGTCTAGCATTTATACCTGCAGTATTACTGGTGTTGTTATACGTCGGCGTGAGGGGGCTCGTGTTCCCCGCGTTGTATGAAGGCGTGTGCGGGCTGGCATTGCCTGCGTTGTAGGAGGGCGTACGCGGGCTGGCATTGCCGGCGTTGTACGACGGTTGGCTGCTGTAGCTGGTCTGTGTGGAGGTGTACTTCATCGGGGTCACCTTCTCGAACGAGCCGGTGTTCTGGTACGTGGGCTGGGGTAATACGAATAATTTAAAACGTGCTTGCGCGCCTCTTAAATCCCTCTTTCGCGCTGCAACTTTGCATTTTACCGGGTTATAATATTACAGTGTAGTACTTAGAAATTACGGTATTAATATAGGAGAGAAGAGACCTATAGAAGGGGCACTCTCAATTGAAGCGAGATAGCATGATCGGGATTTTGTATGAAATTTGAGCGTGTTGACTCTCTCTTTCCTTGTTTTGAGTAAACACACTGCAATGCAAGCCAGCTGCAATATTGCAATATAGATTTGTTGCAGTTGCTACAACTGCACTCGCAGTCGGCGTACAGTATCGGTAACAGTAATAATAATATTTTTTAAATAATAATAATAATAATTTAATTTATTCAGCAGCAGAAAAACATTGTGTAGGTAGGTACAGAGCAGAGATTCCAATTTACATACCTATCACAACTTGGCTTACATAATAATAGCCCTGGTTCTCATTGTAGGATTCCCTGTGTTATGAGAACCAGTTTCTCCAGATGGAACAGTACAAATCGATATCGATACAAAAAGTAGCCAACACTTAAAAAAAAATAACAACAGTTATTTTTGTAAAAGGAAGCGTATCATTAAAAGGGCTGCCAAGTAAACACATACATATTTTTATTTTTAATGGAAGGCCTTCTAAAATTATTTGTAAAATAGCGGATGTGGTCGTTATTTCTAATAATGTATCAGGCAGAAGTACAGTACACCTGTATTGGTCCCATGGGAATTAACACGTGGCTCCAGTAACTAGACACCGCCATATTCAGATTGTGTTAAAATTGTCTTCAAACAAAACACACACGATATTTGTTTCTAGTACGCCGTAAAAATTGGTTGATGAAAATTCTTTATGTTAGTACCAAACCAACTAACTGGGGGGTTTTATGTAAATATATTTACCGAATGTACGTTATAAATAAACACGAATGGGGTCATCATATTAGTTTTCTTGGAGTTAAATATAAATCATAGTTGTCTGTTACACTGCACGACAATCTACAGCTTCACTGTAGTCCATAAATTATTCAAATCTGTGAATCTCGAGTGAGCCATGATGTTTTATGACATCCATTTCACAAGCCCTTGTGCCATCATAAACTAATTCTTGGCACATATTATATCTCCGTAGCGAAACTTGGTTAGTTGGAAAACCGCATTTTCTCGGTAGAGTCGTGCGTGGAAGTAATAGTAATAAATCATAGGCGTTCACTCTACAATAGCGTTTTCAAGACCTTTTTTACTATATTACAGATAATGCGAAAGCTTATATATATTTGTTACTCAATCACGGCAATTTGGCTAAACAAGCACACTTACGCATAGACCAATGTTAAATTGTAGATAAATTTAAAAATATAAATTGTTTTGGCTCCGTATGATTTGGGTTTTGACGTAGCCTTCTTATTTTCTAAGTAATTATGTCACAATGGAACATTAAAAAGTCGAATCTTCAGACAGATGATAATAGCGAGTAGACAAATAAAAAAAAACTACTTTCACTCACTAGGACCTAACAATCTCGTTTAGGTCCGCTAAGCTGAGCTAATATGACACGTTTTTCGAGCATGAGATGTGAAAAGGTTGTTTAAAATATAATAGTTCCTCTAAAATGAACACTGTATTGTGAGTGAGGGAGGGAAAAGCTGTAGGACGTCTGTGTGTTGGATGCACGTTATATGGGTCAACGATATCGATCCCTTTTTCGGAAATACCTATTGTCATTATATTAGACGAGTTTATTAGGAAGATAGCTGTATGCAAGATAGGCCCTACTTGCTGTATGCTAGATACCTGTATATAAGTTTAGCCCTAGAAAATGCGTTACTTTTCTATGCCTTTAGTTTAAATTCTTAAAACCTAAAGGAAAGGCTGGCGCCTTGCTTGATATAACAAAAAAAAATGCTTCCTTACTTTGCTCCAATATCTATTTGGTAATGGGGAAAAGTAAGGACTTTTTTGAGTCTTTTGAGTAGTACCTACCAATTACGGACATTATTATAGTATTGTGAAAAATGCAGAGCACAGAAAAAAAACAATAGAGTACTCTCAGACTCTCAGTACCTATGTAGGCTTTCAGCGCCATCTGGTTTTAAGCAATCGACCCATTTTCATGGAAAAACTCCAAAAATAAACCACTACAAGATACAAGTCATCTAAATTACCAGCCGACACACTAGGTGGCGCTTTTATTAATATTTATTAATTACTAGCTGTGGCCTGTGGCTGTGACTCAAGGATTCACCTGTCTTTATCGGGTTATCCAATAGAAAATGTACATTTATCGTGTATAAATTTCTATATTATATTCACACCAAACTTCATCCCAATCTGTTGAGCCAATGCCTCGTGAAGAGGGAACAAACATCGAACTAAACTATCACTAGTAAGATATTATGATAACATCGGCTAAGTATTCTTAAAAATGAAGACCTTGTTCGCTTGGTCAATAAATATAACGTTTTTACATTTTACTATGGCGAAATCATAAGAATACTTACTACGTGTACGTGGTAGGTACAATTATTACACAACAACCAATAGGCAACTAGCTCATCAATGGTTGGATATTTTCCTCCAAGAGGAATAATAGTTAGTAATTATTATTAAATCGAATTAATCAACGTTAAACATAGTGGTAAGCATATGATTTATTTTGTCTTTCACAAAAAGTCACTTCTCCTCGGGACGTAAATAATGTTATCACAGTTAAAATTCATTATTATTTTTTATTGTTCTTAATTTTACTGGACACATCTTTACAAAAAAAAAAAAATATTCGGTATTGCAAGCTGATCAAAATGAGCGATGATTGGGCTCATTTTGATCAGCTTGCAATATTCAATCATCATCAATAAATCATCATCATCATTATCAATCTATTGCTAATTACTAAGGATTACCTACCGTCGTCTATCTTCCGCCTCTAACATCAGATCAGCTCAGTCACCATTATTCCATTATCATTGGAACTTGATAGGCATGCAGTATTTTAAGTCAATTGAACAACGGGAACTGAATCAAAGCTTTGTAAAAACAAAAAAATAAAGAAATAAATCATGAAATTCTTCTGAATCATAGGTAATAGTAGGGGAGCCCACGATGCTAAATGGGGATTTACTCGAGCGTCGTAGAGACCTATTGGGATGCAAAGCTTAGATGATAAGAAGAAAAAAATGTTATATGATATATACCTTTACATCGGTGGGGGAAGCGGCTATAGATTTTCAAATATGTAAAAAAAAACTGTTGCATGGGCATCCTCGAGCGCGTCAGATATTGATAGCATCAATGCCCTACGTATTTTTAATAATGTACGTATGTTAATCTGATCGTTTGCATGATGCGGGTGGTTGTATTTAAGGATTGAAAATGAAAAAAAAAAAATTTTCATCGAGCGCGTCAGTATTTCTTAGGGAGTGTTAAGTGCACCAAAAAAAAGCTCTTATTCACTAATCTGACGATTTCGATGGGACGAAAACTCGCGGCCATTTTCATAATGTGCAAAAAAAATTCGCCATTTTGAAATACTCAAGCGCGTCAGATTAAGATAATATATATGGTTCATCTTTATGTTCTAAACGTACTGTCTCATAATCTGACGATTATCTAGCGGGATTCGCCTGATCTGACAAAAAAAAATTAGAAAAACGGTTCACCTTAAAGGCCATCCCTGCAACTTCCCGCTAATTCCATTCCTGGGCGCTTAAAATTGTACTTATGACATTTTTGAGCCCAAAATATAATTTATGTGATATTTTGAGCTCTCCCAGCTCGAAAGTCTGATAGAAGTTTCATAGAACACTATTTTTGGAATTTTCAAACCGCAATAACTTTTGAATGGATCAACCAATTTTCACGCGGTTGGCGGCATTCGACGCAGTTTTATCATCCTCATAAGCAATTTTAATTGATCGAACCACAAATTTCGGAGTAATCCCGAAAAAACACTTTTTCGGGTTTCTTTCGTTCACGATATCTCTCGAACGAATCAACCGCTTTTGACCAGCTTGGTGGCGATCGACGTGGTTTTTTAAGCTCAAAGACGGATTAGTTTTTGAAGTTGATCGATAAAGCCGGTTAAAAGTTATTCCAAAAAAAACCACTTTAAAAAAAAATGTTTTTTTTGAGATTTTTCAAAATTTCTCAAAATCTATCGGTCCGAATCGGTTCAAATTCACAGGAAATCAGAAACGCGGAGAAGGAAATGTAGGCATCACGCAGCTGCACGCATTTAACTTTATCGACGAATTTTTGTTATTTCGGCTTGCGGAAATCGTCAGATTATATATTTTTCATTATTCTTGAATTATTTCCTTCAAAATAAAAAAAAATTTAGCTACGCTCGAGAATGTCGAGATGACGTTTTTTTTTTACAACTTTGTTGCCCTCCCATTTTTTTACGTCTCTCTCAAATTGTCAGATTAGTGGAATATACACTTTTTAGGATGTAATTAACTCATCCTACCTTAATCTGACGCGCTCGAGAATTTCTGATGGTCAATTTTTTTTTACTAATCTGATCCTGTATCCTTCACGGGTGGCCTTATATATGGGCCTCATGTTTTGTGGAGGTACTTAACCGGGTACAAGGTATCCCCCTGTATATTAATCTGCCGAGCTTTAGTAAATCCCGAAATCCCCGCTTGGGCTCCCCTACCATAAACAAAAATAATGGCGAAGTATCTGTATTGGTTTTCTTATTGAATCTATAGCTGGTTAGGTATAGCGTCATCGTATTTGTGCAGCTGCGCGGGACCACAGAGCAGCCTCTGCAGGCAGTTCTCAGGGCAGTTAACGTTGGTGACTAATGGTATTGAAGCGGGGCTACTCGTCCTTTGATGTTGTCAACAAACCGGACGTCTTCTGAAGTAGTTGGTAAACTAAGGCTTTAGCAAACAATAATAACCATTACTGTTATCAAAATAAGTACCTAATACCTATATAGTTGATGATGAAGATTTTCCAAGACTCACAAACCTTTCAGTCTCAATAAGTGTATGAGATCTTATTAGGGCCAACTTCGACGTCTTGGTCAAAGAAAGTCATGAGATTGTCTTGACCGTTTCGCGCAACTTTATTGACGAATTCCTAAAACGGGTTGTTCATGGAATAATATGAAATGGGGGCGCAAAGGCAAAGTGGAACAGACATAACAATTTATATAACGCTCCACACGAAAGATTTTATAGATTATAGAGACAAAGCGGCCGTAGAGTACTTTATGGTTGAACACGATTAGTAGGCTTATTCTAAGCTAGACAGCTGTATAAGCTTTGCTAATACAATTTCATACAACATTCATGTTGGTTATTGGAGACAAAGGCAGCGAGTGTATTGGAGTATTCGAGTGGGCGGCACCGCAAATTGCTTTGTTTCCTGTTTACTGGCAAAGAGTAATGATCCGTCTTCTGATACAATCTCACTGATTAGGGCAACAATTAACCAATCAGTGCAATTTATGTAAATGGAGTAAGTTTTAGTACTGGTCGGCACTTTCAAATCTCTTAAAAGCGTTTATTTAGTGTTTAATTTTATTATCATTACGGCCAGTGGGTTTCCCATTCTCTTTGAGTGGTTGGTCTGTCTCCTATTGGTGAGGATGATATTACGATAGAAGTCAAATTCGTTTCCCGTAGCCTGATATGAAAGGTTGTAGCCACTGTATCATGTCAAACGGGATGCAAGATGGAATCCTCGCTGAAACCAGCCCTTAGTTCATTTGAAACCACCTGCGGTGAACTGTAGACAGACATCGCAGTATAGCTAACTAAGGAGCTTTCGAACTGTAGATAGATCTATAGTCTTTTAAAATGATCTTAGACCGTTACCTACTGCTACAACCGGTTGCATCTTCTTTCCCAAATAAAGAACAATTGAAGTGATCAAAGCAATTCTCACCGAAGACGGCTTCGCGTAATCCGAAGACATATTCCTCGATCCATTGATAGAGCCGTAGCCTGTGGAAGTGGGGGAGCTGAGGCTGCCTCCGGGGGAGTTCAGCCTCCCTGGAGAACCCCCCCGGCCGATGGGAGAACTGGTCCGCCCCGGCGAGGCGGTGCGCCCCCCGGGAGAGCCCGTCCTCCCGCCCGGGCTGCCAACCCTGGATCCAGGGTTGATAGAGTTCTGCAAGTCAGCGAGCAGGGCATCTGAAATTGAAAATTGTGACTGATCAGAATATGTTTTTTAGCAATATGGATCCTACAGATATGTTACGTACAATTGAGTTTAGTGCATTTTGGCGTGTTTTTACAATTTCCAGTGTAATCATTCTGGTGCCGGCGAGCTGATAGAGTTTCATTGCTAACAGTGGTACATAAATGGTGTTTCAGTTCATTTTGCTGTGAATACGTACTTTAATAAAGTATCACAACAAAAGTCTATATTATGACCATGATATTATGAACATAGGTAGGGTAGGCAGGTATGTGATATTGTGCCTATCGGTCAAGGTTTCAATTGTGAATCTTCAAAGGAGTCACATTGAAAGAAATCGAGAAATCCTACAACCATTATTTTGATTTAACAAATCGTGTGAAGATTTAGGATTTATGGTTACTGGGATTTCATTTTCGTTTTCGCTTGACATAATTTTTACATACCTACATGTAAAATTATACCCAAATTAAGTCAAGCGAAAGAGAAACTCAATAAGTGATGCTAAACTTTCCTCCTAACTTTGCATGAATAGGGATATAATAATTGAAAAATGTTGCGGTTGATGGGGACATAATTATTACATTATAATTATAACACGATAAGATTACATCACATACGAGTAACATACCTAATACCTACTCTTACTTATTGAAACACGAGTAAATAGTATATACTTACATTTATTTACTTATTATTAGTATAAATAATGTACTCCGTTTAATTTATAGTGTAACAGCTGGTTCGAAAGAAAAAATAATAACTTTTGTTTTTTTTTTTTTATTATCTTGATCATCATTAGTCCGTCGCGCGTGTCTTGCGCCACTTTCTGTTCCGTACGGACCAGGCTCGAGTAACGGAGAGATGGACCAAGCGATCGTTCTTTGATCCTTGTCTAAATAAATAACTTTATATTATGTGGGGCTGTTTCAGTACTTGTATA
Source organism: Hylaea fasciaria (assembly GCA_905147375.1). Taxonomy (NCBI): domain Eukaryota; kingdom Metazoa; phylum Arthropoda; class Insecta; order Lepidoptera; family Geometridae; genus Hylaea; species Hylaea fasciaria. The sequence goes on from LR990194.1 coordinate 2,335,964, forward strand.
TTTACTTTTCGTTTTATTTAAATCGGTCATTCCATTCGGAAGATATCGCGAAGAAAAAAATTATTGAAATTTTGTTACTAGTCAACTTATTTCAGAGGATTTCTGGACTATTTAATTTAGCCCAATTATCCACACCACAGGGTTTATGAACAAAAAGTCCCGAATTCCCTACGCAGGGGATTTCTAACATTATCGCTAGTTATTATGTAATGCCATGTCACGTCCTTAGAGCGGCAAACTTTGACACCAGCCAGTGCATGGGACGACGCTAGGGTCATTGCGTTGGTTTTCGGCCTTTTAGCGAAGACGTCAACTTTAAAATTGCATTTAAAATAATTGGGCTGATGTATAGCCGTACTTATTTTTGGTTTTGATAGTGTAAACACTGAAGTTTATGTTGGAGTTAATGTGAGGACGTTAAATACTACAGCTTTTTTTATAAAAAAAGAAATGTCTGAAAAGTGCTAAAATGCTAGTTTTCGGCCTCAAATTTCAGTTCTCGGCCAGATCATGTTTAGTTTTCGGCCGTTACATCGCGCTATATTAAAGGTAAAATGTCATTACTTTAATATCAAAACCCTGCATAAACAGGTAAAACTGTATTCAAAAAATACATCATCACGCGCCCATCTGCTTTCCGACTTGCCTAAGACCCAATTTGGTGGCATGTGTACAACACGTTTTGGTGGGAGAATGTATGAAAATACAATTAATGGCGGACATCATTATTTGTGTTTCAACGTTTCAAGTTCAAGCTCTTGGACTGGAACGGATTCGGCATCGACATCAATGGTGAATACATCACTCACCCTCTTTTTGCCGATGATATAGTCATCATGGCAGAGTCGCTGAAGGTTTTAATATCTGAGCATAGGCTCAGTGACCTCAGTGGCGTTTCCCAACAGGTGGTCTAAAATTAACATGGACAAGACTTTCATGTCAAATGTCCATGTATACAGCCGGTAATCGTTGGGAACGATACTATCGAAGCTGTTGACCAGTATACATATACCTTGGGCAGATTGTCCAGTTAGGCAGATCCAACTTCAACAAAGAGGTCACCCGAAGAGTCCAACTCGGATGGGCAGTGTTTGGAAAGTAATGTGACATTTGCTCGTCCAAAATTCCACAGTGCCTAAAGACAAGGGTCTTGAACCAATGTGTGTTACTAGTGATGGCATAAGAAACTGAGACGTGGTCCCTAACGGTTGGCCTTTTGGAGAAGCTCAGTCATACAGCGGGCAATGGAGAGATATATGCTCGCAGTTTCTTTGCGCGATAAAATCCGAGACGAGGATATTGGCCAAACACCTAAAGTTTACGACATAGCTCTCAGGGTTTGCAAGCTGAAGTGGCAATGGGCAGGCCACATCGCTCGTAGAACTTTTAACCGATGGGGATGAAAGGTTCTAGAGTGGCGACCACGACCTGGAAGACGCAGCATAGGTAGGCCTCCTACTAAATGGGCCGACGACATCAAAAGAGTCGCTGGCATAACCAGTGGCTGCAAGTGGCAAATTGTCCTTCGGTGTGGCGGTCTAAGTGGGAGGACGGAGGTGGACGTCTTCAAACTGATGATGTTGTTGAAGCAATGATGATGATATTTGTGCTTCAGCACAGTTAAGTTATCCTACGCACTGCTATTTTTTATTTGATTCATAAAGGTTGGGGAACCCTCTTGGACTAAGGCCTTCTAGCTGTTGGGCAAAATGCGAAGCCACTCTGATCACCATTGAACATCCGCTCTAGTCTTTTCAATATGTCTTGGTGGTTTATTTCCACCAGGAATTATTCAAGCTCTCGGAACCAGAGCTTGATCGACTCCTCCGTAACACGAGCCCTCGCTCTATTTATTCCTTCGGCTCGTCGTAGTGATAATGCTAAACGCCGTGTTTTAGTTAAAATTTTGGAGGTGCCATCTGGAGAAAGACATTCTTAAACTGCATGAATCGATATCTGTCAAGTTTCAGTAAATAGGGAGAACCCAGTTCGATTTGCACTAGTGTTAATCTAAATTTGTTCACTATTTTCATGATATGGCCGATAAGTGGGAACATCACTCAGTTTTCGGCCACATTTTGTTCCATACAAGTTTCGGTAGGCCGAAAACTAACCTAGATTTTTATATGGTGTGCTAGTTTTCGGCCCCGATAAAATGGTCATCTTAGTGGCACCATAATTTAATCATACAACTGTAATTTGGCGGCCGAAAAATAACAATTAGATCTTTCATGACGGTTACTATATGAGAGAAAAGAGTAGTCCCATGATGTTAGCCACCAAATAAATAAAAGAGACAAAGTATAATAAGCTATGACAACTTCGTTCTCGGCCACCCGGCCGAAAACTAAATATTTGAAGAAATTACCATGTTAATATTTGGCCACCAAAATTATTGTGTATTTTTATCAATTATGACAATAAACAAGCTAGAAGTATGATAATCAATCATTTATTTAATGAATAACATTCATGTCATCGTTTTTTACTTATAAAAAAGCCTAAAAAAGTTATTTAATCATCACGTGCGCCACTATTTTTTTCGTTCAATTGCACATCTTGTGGCACCTCTGTTGCTGGTGTCAAACTGAATAATTCATTAGAAATTCCTGGTCAGAGCTGTCAGACCAAAAATATTGTCAGATATTAGGCAACTAATTTCAGATGATTGAATCAAAATTATTTTTTCAGGCACCTTCATTTATTGCTATAATCTTAATTATACTGTAACACCACAGCCCAAAGGCCGAAAACCAAAGGTGGCCGGGAAACCAACGCACTGACCCTACCACGCAGTCGCAGACGGTACATCTATGATCTCAGGACTATTACAATAGACAATAAAGGTTACATAAACATCACAAAGGAATTATAATGATTATAATTAATTGAATACATGACAGTTATTCCTATCTATTTACTTGGCCGGGAAAACAGAGACAATGTGTGTTTGCTCCATGACATCATGGTCGTCCTGGCGACTAATTAATGGGAATTAATAAATGTGAATATAGCATGAAATAGACTGTTATTCGACCTACTTATGATTGTCACCACATGTTTTTATTTAAATTAACTTATTTCGCCGGCGCGACCCGCAGCATAATCGGATAATAATTACTTATTATGTTATTTTTTTTGTCTCTCAGATAATTATGGATAAACAAAAAATAACAGATAATCACACTAAAACTGTGAGGCAGTGATGTATGTTTCTCCTAAAACATTTCTAATACTATTTTCTATGCGTTTCTATGTTGAAATTAGTAGGTACCTACCTAGAAAGTGTTCAAAATTTTTTTTATTTAATATTATTATCAATTACTTTTTTCTATATTTTAGGTTTACTCTTGTTATTTATAATTACTACTCATTGATAATGTATAGCGAATTATGTACACACTACACTGGTTCATCAAAAACTAGTTTGCTTTTTGGAGGGTTCAATGGCTCCTTAAGCCTTATGATATAACACATGCAATAAACCATCTTATTGTCCATGGTATAAACCCCAAAACTCGCTGTCAGTTATTGTTTACACGCCTTACGATGGAGATAAGCGAATTTGTATAGAAGGTAAGTAGGTACAAAGTTTCTTTCAGAAATGAGACATGATAAAATTGAATGCATCCTTGACGATATAAACAACGAGCGTATTGCCGTGTCAATGGAAAATAAGAGTTGAGGTCATTTTAATAAATCAGGGAAACAAATTCTAAGCACGTTCAATCAAAAGCGAAATAGTTCCGTACATAGATAATAATTATTATTATATTAGATATTGTGTATAGTTGAAAAAAAGGATCAAAAATACCTATTCCTTCACAAGCTTCGAAGATCTCGGCGTAGTCTGTTTCGGCAGACATAATTCTTGGCGTTGATGCAGTTTTATATATTTTCCCATAAACATCATCGTTCACTTTGTAATGAGTCTTGGAATGCCTCGCCATTATTCTTTGACAACTTTTAAAGTTACACTCTGAATGGTTCACAGGACACTGGGCTGGCCGGCGAGAATTCGCAAGAAACACCACAAAAAAAAAGAAACAAAAATACGTTATCCGATCCAAGGGCAGAAGGGATTCTAAATTTAAATATATCTCCTTTGACTGAGACAGGAGAGACGGCGCGGGCGCTTCACTTATGGACTAATGCAGTACTGATTCATCACAGGCGCAAATCGCGAAAATCGCGCGCTAAAGCTAAACGTATTGTTCACGATATTTGCAATTCTTTATTCGGAGAACCAAGAAGCCTGCGTTAAATAACAGCTGCCAGTATTAAAATTTATTCCGAGAACATTAATTCTAGTCAGGGATAACGGGAAGGTCGTATCGGATGCAAGAGTGCGCTATAGGTGAGATAAGACAGTCTTGATCTTGACCGAACTAAACCCGTTAGCTAGACAATTCATAAGGCTCTAACTAAACGAAGCCCTTAAATTATTGAAAGATCATTCTATCAATGGTTTTGGGTAAACGTTTCTGACATTTCTGAATGACAGACGCCTTAACGGACTCTTGACGGGTTTACATCCTAAAGTGTATGCTCCAAATTAGATTATATTCTATATTTTCTATAGAAAAATGCGAAACGAAACGTCGAACCCGAAGCTGCAAGGTAAAAAGTATTGGATATACCTGCGCCATAAAGTACAAATTACAGCGCTAAAGCTGAAGTTATCAACCTCGTTGGTTGGTTCTTAAGGTTCTTATTGCAGTGGTCGAAGTATAGGTGTGACGCCGTCCACGATAGCTGACGGTGCATTGATAACAAAGAACAGCTTGCGACGTCACAGGGTGACGCTTGCAACGAAGAATTTGTCCGTATGCATGTAGATATTTTGAATACTTTGAAAATGCCTCATTTCTTCATTACTCGACCTATTTCTATAGTTAGTTCCTTTTAATAGGTAATTCTATAATTGGAATCTAGATTTTATTCTTGAATGTTATAGGCTATGTTTTCAAGAAATGTAGTTCCTGTAGGAAAATGAAAAATTACTATGGTTGAACCGCGGGGGTGGACCTAGAGTTCCATAAATAAGAAATGAATTTAAATTTAATAAAATTGCTTTATTTTATCGATTAGGTATAGTTACCAGCAGAATACATTGAGCATAGAACCTACCTTTTGAGCATACCAAGTAGTTGAATGATCGAAATGGTACTCCAAGGAGGATAAAAACCATGCCACAACGCAAAATATATTCATTGTAAAACACACACACAACCATCCTACTTTCGTAACCACAGTGACTTGGAAGATCCTGCGTCGATGACGTCAAGCCGATGTCGCGCCGCGCCGTGTTCACCACGCATGAATGGCTTGTTTACACGCATATTTTGTAAGATGTTGACGCTCCTGAATAATTTATCGGTGATTTTGAAGTAAACAAGTCATCTATGAATATTCAGAAGATATTGCTCTATTCTTGCTCTATTTAATACAAGAACGGTTATCGAAAAAATAACAGAAACACCGTTGTTTATTTAATCAATGTAATTAGGATGAACAGCCACAATTTTTATAGTTTATGCGATTGCGAAAACGGCGTAACAATAAGACACTTGAATCTTGAAGTGTTCCTCCCATACGCCTGATAGTTTTCTATGAGCAAACTACCTTACTGGTTTTGAAGCTTTGATAAAAGTAATATAATATAATTTTTATTATTATATGATAGAATGATTAGGTTTTTTTTTTATTTAATGGGAGTATAGGGGCTCTCTTCCCAATTCATTTTAATTATGATCTCTATACAATTTTACAAACGCCTAACAGTTTTAAACTAGCAGAAAGAGAATAAGCTTCAGTGGTATGGACGTGTTGATATTGCAGGCGTAGTGTCGGAGGGCGGCGCCTGCGCATCCGCTGACCTACAACATCGTTTATTTTCGATTATGACCTCGAGGAGTTTCAGCTTTTATGAATTTTAATATGTGCTGAATTGATCGTTTGAATAATTTTTATCGAATATCTCTACTATCCAACATTAAGCACGTCGTGAAGTTTATTTTCAAAAATTTTACCCGAGATCAAGATTTTTCGTTTTGATTATTCTGTATGGCGAGACCTAATACAGAATAAGTATAATAATATATTAGTTACTCATACAATGTCTCTATGAATGATTATATATATATATATATATATATATATATATATATATATATATTTATTGTGAATTATGGAGATAACAACAACGCAGTCAAATTTTTATTTCGCTCGCTTTTGCATTGATGCATGAGGAAAATATCCTGGTAACTACCTTCCCTCTTTCCATAGTATTTTAGTATCAACAAAAACATTTTTTTTTTGCAATATCTCGCTGTACTTTGTCTTTGCTTTTGCTCTGAAATGGATGCGCTCTGAATTTGGCGGTAGAGTCAAACTTTCATTTGAATGAAGATCTTCGAATTGAGTCGGCGAGGCTAACAACTCTTTTATCGATTGTAAATTGTATGACTGTATATAAACAATGCATTCGATACTGGCATATTTTGCGGTCCAAGCCTGCAAGGTTATCGCAAGACGGTTAGGTGACACTTTGACTTGGTCAACTGATACCGAACCTATTATTACATGTTTTACGATTCCTATTCTATTATTACAGAGTGGTTTATAACCGACTGCAAAAAAGCGGAGGCCAATCGATAAATCCACCAGCAAGTGATGCAAATCAAAGCAGACAGGGGAGGGCAATTCGACTGTATTTTTTGGGTTTCGTATCCAAAGGGTAAAACGGGAACCTTATTACTAAGGCTCCGCTGGCTGTTTCTGTCCGTCTGTCGCCAGGCTGTACCTATCTCATGAACCGTGATAGTTAGACGGTTGCAATTTTCACAGATGATGTATTTCATTTGCCGCTATAACAACAAGTAAGTACTAAAATTATTATAAAATAAATATTTAAGGGCCGTTTTATAAATAATGGTACGTAACCCTTCATGCTCGAGTCCGACTCGAACTTTTTTATTTTTGTGTATTAATGTTATAGTAGCCTCATATTTCCATTTCTAAATATAATATTTAGATGAAGGGAATAGGGACGTAATGCCCAAGACACGCTTTGGAGCTGTAGTCGTTTCAGGTAAGATACATTCTGTGGCTAAGTCGAACAGTTATTAGCTAAAACCAGCACAAAATATTAATCACTTATATGTATATAGAAACACTCCGTATAATCCTATACGTAGCTTTGTAACAAATGGCAATACCCATCGACTTGTATGGCATACTTACCCGTTATCGATTATTTTGACAAGTGGACCAGACAAGTCGTAGTAGGGCCTACTTATATGGTGAGGCGTGATTTTACATTTGTCAGCTCGTACTTTAGATTTCTATGGCGATAGTATCCACTTGACCAGCTTAGTAAAGTAACTCGAACAAGTGTCGTCAGAGCGAGCGAGCCGAATTAATAGCTACTCGCGACTGGGGCTTGATTGATAGTAGGGACAAAATTAAACCCGGAGAAAGATACGGTATTGGGGTTAAAACAACCCTCATAAACGCCGCGTGTGCAAAACAAACAAAACCCCAATAAACGTTTGACGCGTGCGATTGCGCAAGGTTTGTTTACGGCGTTCGTCCCGAAACTCCACTAAAACGTTACCGATTTAGCGCAAGGCCGCACAATAGAATTATTGCAGCTGAACCGATCTGACTCACGAGTCGCGAATCACTTCTGCTCCATTGTTACACTCACCGAGGTATGCACTGAAATCCGTGAAGTATTTCTTCCATTCCGTGGAGCGCAGTTGCGGCGGATTCAGAGGGCCTCGGTCGGCGCTGTACTTCCGCTCCAAGACCGGCGAGAAGGACACCGTTTTGGGGGATGCGGAGCGCGTGCGCACGGACGCCATCCCTTCCGAGGGTATATAAAGCGGAACGGGTCGAGTTCGCGGACAGTCGTGGCCGGACCACGGCTAGAAGTAGACTGGTTATTTTTGGGTAGATGCAGGGTTATCTGCGACGCGGGCGCAGACGGGTGATAGCGCGGTCGCACTGTGGCCGCGGCGACAGTTACGCGAGACGTGCTATTCCCGGCAGGTGGTCATTTCCGCCGGTCGCACGTTTCGCAACTGATAGAGAACAAACTTCATTAACCCAGTGATGATGGAGTGAGAAAATATTGGGAGGGCCGGGTTACATAACAGACGCGTCCGTTTGTCCGGACGTGGGCGGGCGGCGCCCTACGCTTGTGCCTCTTGGGCGTGCACGCGAGACGGAACGAATGATGAGCTTGTCACAAATCATGTAAACATCTTTAACCTTTTACACCGATGAACTGGTTTACTTTACTAAATACTACGAAGACTCATTATGCCAATATAAATATTTACTGAGATGATTTCGTATTGAGCACAATGACTTCCCACGCAATTATATCTATATTCAGTAGATTACAGAATAATGATCCACTGTATTGGATGGCACATCCGTAATTGGGGCGTACGGCGTACTAAACAACTTTAATATGCGTAATGGTAATTACGCAAACTGGTGCATAATTATACCTACATCAATGTCATTACACAATATTTGAATAAAGACTTTTTGATTGACTCACTGAGTTTCAGTTGTAATGACTACAAAAAGCGGGTTAAGTATATGATTATTTTTTAACGAAATGATCATGCCAAGGGAGATGAGAGTTTGATATCTAAATATTTAGCAAAGATCTAAGAATGTTTTTGAAAAATCAATCAATGAACCTGTACCTACCGTCCGAGGAATCAAAGATTACTTTTAGTACGCATCCAGCACATGGACTATGAATACATATAATTACATATAATTGACAAAATAAAGCTCACACACGTACCTAGACAATAAAATAACGCAAATCGACGCTAATTGCTAGTATGTCAAGGCTTATGGTCCCATATAGACGAGTAAGGAAGTTTTCGGTTTATAGCTCGGAGACAGAAGCGTCGATTCCATTGTTCTTGACCATAGAGGTGTGGGCGCACCCAGCCGAGTGGGTGTAGCTGATGGCAGAACCGAAGGCCGCGATATAGCACAGGTATAAGAAATAGACCGAGATGTAGAATTACTGAATATTCATAAAAACAGTGATACGCTCCGTGATAAATGACAAGATAGGCTGTGACCTAGTGTGTGGGCCACCAGTAAAACCCAATGTAAATGTAAATTTTAAAGTGCAATAAACACGTTTAAACCTTAATATACTGGAATTAGTGTAGGAATACGATGGAAGCGAACATAACATATTTTATTCAGACGCTTTAAATTCACATTATGAGCTTCAGAAAAGAGCTGGCATTAAAACTTCAGTAAATCGTATGACATAAATTGCCGATGAAACGTTCGCATAGAGTTGAATAAAGTGGCATAGGTCAGCTTGTTCTCAATATAAAAAAAACTTACATTGATTGATAATCTCCTGTCTGTAATAGAGTCAGAACTGAATAAGGTCAATCAAAAAGTCAATTCCATCAATAAACAATATGGAACAGTGACAGAAACATCATTGATACGGAACAGCGATGACAAGGTCTTCGAGTCATCACAGTTCATTGCACCGAATAATGACTACAAACCAAGACTTTAGGAGTAAGGCGTTTCAAATAGTTCCTCTGGCTACTAAGCCGACTATAATATTAGAAGATTTTTCGCTGTCACTGTAAGGGTTAACATAATTGGTAATAACGTTACAAATAATAGTAATGGTGTCCATATGGAACATATTAAGTTATATGGTAATGTTGTTAATTGAGGACAATAGAAAACGCCCATATATAGCACAGTTCTTACAAATGGTAACGAGTAAAGCTCTTTTATCTATAGACGCAATAAGTCTATTGTACGAGACAAAATATTTGAAAGGCATGATGTGATAATTTAGAAGAGATTTTTTCGTTAGTTTTTGCGGCGCCTTCAATATTTCCGAATGAATATAGAATTTACAACACTAAATTGTGTCTTTTGAATCACTTTATCACTCTTCTAATAATATTTGCTAACTTGTAAATGTAAAGATGTTGAAGCATATCTAAGTAAACAACAAACTTCTCAAATATATTGGCATGAATGAATAATAACAACAGGATCGATTACAAATAGATATCCCTTATACATTTTTTTATCTCAAGTGAATGAATCAAAAGATCAATCATTCTTGAAGCACGAGATTGTTTTTCATTCAGTTTTTCAAATCGAAAGGTACTAGTAGTTCTTATATTAATTGATTCTCATTATCTATACTACTAATAGGAATGAAGTTTTACTAACATGGATATTTGAAACATGCCACCGAGTTTCTCAATACTTTAAAGGTAACTTGTTCCGTTCATATTGTGTGTATGTATTATGTATATATATGTATACGCAAGAGAGACTGCTAACGCTTTGTAAAAGAAAATATTAGCATTATTAACAAACAGTTTTATGATAACAGATTTCCGATTGGTGACGTCAGTATTCTGGCAAACGGGAATACAAGCTGACATTGCTCACAATATTATAACGCTTAATATCCCAATGAAATTACTCTTTCAGCTTTAGGTTACATCAAACCAGATTCCAATTATATCTTCGCTACGTATCATACAAGTAAATGAGACAAACCACAAGTTATTATCATAAATAATGCATAATATCCACGTCGAAATGTCACACCATACAGCGAAGGCCATTTCAGAGAATACAGTAACGTACTGTACGACTGTTTCAGAATTTACAGCACGTACGTTAGTTGAGAGACAGGCCGAAGCCATGCCTGTGCATATTAACAACAAGGAATTAGATGTCAAATCAATATGTGGAGAACCGACATGTGCACAAGAACCCCTTCGCGGAGCAACGAAGCGAGCAAACGCATCTAATGACCTGTATTCACTAAAAACTACATGCCATCTGATTAGATGAGATACGGAAACTAATCGTTTAGACATTTCAAGTCTGAATCCCCCAATCTAATGGGATCCTTACACAGAATCAGTTGAAACAGAAATTGTACGTCATCTTCTCATTTTCTTCCTAGTTTAAAAATGATCATGGATCTTGTAGAGTTGGTCGTTGCGATGGCCCTGTTTTATTTATAGGCAATTAACACTGACGCCTTGTGGCGCCGAATTCAACGGTCTTCTTCATGTGCTTTTGATTGACTGTTGACATTGTTCGACGCCGAACGGTTTAACAAGTCGTGATGTAAACAAAACGACGGCGTACAAATGTCAAGACTCGCAATTGCTGTGTACATAATTGATTTAAAACAAGCAAGTTATATTTTTAGTCGGGCTATTTTCGTTTTCGGATGTGCTACATCATCAGTGGGAGCAGTTATTTTGACGTCCACGCTCTAATTACTGTTTTGTTACTTCAAAGGGACATTCGGCCGCGGGGGCCGCCAGCTCACAGCACAAGCGCGCTAACGAACACAAATTACCCGGATTAGTCTCACACTTGTCCGATTGGACACATCGACCGTCGCGAATCGATTCGAAACCCGCGACAAGCACTCACTCAAAGATCCGTTTATTTTGAAACGCGAATTGAACTGTCAATATTGTGGAAGTGTCCGCGCTCGCGGCGGCGTGCTCGGATGGTGTCGCAGCGACTGACAGACTCGCCGTGTCTAAGCTCAAGCGGGACGTTTTCTAATGATCTCGGTTTGATTGTGGTGTGGAATTGCGCGCGTAATGAGGGCATGTGGGCTGGACCGGCGGTGACGTCGCCGCGAAGCAGCGTCCAAGGAAGGTCGACGGGAACAGGCCAGGTATCGTAGCGGATCTCGCGTTCTCGGAAGCCACCGCGGATGGGAATGCGGCACGCGGTTGCCTCTATCAGGAATGTAGAGTCGAACTAACAGTTGCGCGGAGACGCTAAAATATTGCTAATGCGGAGATACGCCCTTAACAAGTAGCTAAAGCGATCTATTGACACGATAAGCTGGTAGCGGCTTACTTTCCATCGATGGAAACACTTCGAAACTTAACTGTTTGCGTACTAGCGCGATTATCTAAACAGTCGATATAAACTGTAACACCTGAACAAATTGTATCTGAGCAGCTGTATAGGCTTGAAAGTGGGTTTTTGCTGATAAATCAACTATTGTTACTGTAAACGTGGAAGTTAATCTTAGTATTTATTACAATCCAAGGCTTACAATAGACTTAATTCACTCTCTAAACTTAAATGACATAGATAAATAACAGAATCATATAGCCGAAGAGCCCGTGTCGAATCTGTTGGTCAATGCCAAATAATGAACTCAGCGAAGCGTATCGAAAGTAACGACCAAAACAATATAATCTTCCACATAAATAAGGTTAAACGAGTGTATGTTGGTTTACATACAAACTGTCTCAATAGTCGATATTATTCGATGTTTTTTTCTGTCAAACACACTTGTTGCTGTGATAGGTCTTCTGAACACCACCGGGAGTACTATTGTCAGAGATATGCAACCGCCAAGCATAACGGTGATAGAGGATACTGCATCCAAAAAGAAACTGGCCATACGAGAAACATCAGTCTCAGTATCAACCACTTGGTCAGAAGTGTAAACCTTTGCGATCAAAACAATAGATCTAGAGGTACTTAATCGAAGCACTTTTCGTCGCAGCATTACAATTAGCTTGGACCGTCACTCAATCGTATACAACAATTCATTGTATCGCGTCGCGTCGTTTCATCGTATCTTTAGTATAATCGCATCGTATCCATAATTTGAATTTAGGTGTTAGACGAGCACCTTTTTTGAAGAATTCCGGACTGTCTACCAAATACCAATTCTGTACCACTAAATAATTACACATACGAATCCGTGTGTTACAACTAGTATTCCATATTCCTACCGTTCTATTGTAATAAAATTATACTACGCTAGTAGTCTCCGCTTAATTAAGAAACCTCTTCCGGGTTTGGCAGAGTGGGTTGACCGACCATACTGTTTTTGGTAACTTGAGCAATCGTCCGCTAACGACGACGTACAAATTGTAGAGCAGACTTTGTTAGATGCCGTGATCAAACGGTGCGATCGTTATCAGCGGATAATAATGAAGACTGCGTAACGAGGGGATAATCATTGGTTCCTATTTCAATAGCGATTAATATGAAACTTTCGTTTTGTGACATCACTCAGATTATCTGATCTCGCGCAATAGGCGAGATGAAGCTGATATGGTTTTTGATCTATGCTTATTTACAAAACAGTTAATTTATATCTCATTGAACAAATTCCGCATAAGGTTAGCAAAAACAATGACGGCCAAGTATCTGAGCCAACAAACAAATTATGAAACATGCATTTCTAATTACATTCTTGACAATATTTGATTACGAGCGCTTACATTTTTTAATGATTAAAACATTTAAATTCCTATCAAAGTAAAGCACGGAGAAATTGAACATTTTAAAACTACTCACTAGCTCAAGTAGTTTAAAGTTATTAAAAACAGAGTCATTAAACCACAAATGGAATTTCCTAAGTATAAAATCGTCACTACCAACATTATTACCTGTTGGAGCAACTTGTAGCTAGTAATATAAAAACACATCCGGAGGTATTTCTGGTCGATCTCCATTCTTAATGTGAACGAGATTCTAAAGTTCACATTTTAAAGAAACTAATAATATACCTACCTACCTCATGATACAGATAATACCATATAGATATATCTGACAGTAGATATTATAGGAATATTTCTGAAAATGTAACTGAAATTGACAACTCCTGTTTTGTGATTCACAAATGTCACACAAAACCGACCCATCAGGTTAGGACACGGTTTTCATTATACTATTATTAAAATCTGATAAAACGTCTACACATCATCATTTACCTTGATCTTAGACCTGGACCTTAATCTTTAGATGCACATCGACATGGCTAACAAGGCTCCATCAAAACTTAAATAACTATCAACATCCTATTATACTAAAAGGAATTCCTTCCCATATCCCTTCACTATAGTGGCGCCAAGACATATCACACCATACGGAGAACATCTTTAAACTGTCAATTTAAAATAGAGCTGAGCCGAGGCATTCGATGCCGAAGACTCGAGATCCCGATGCATTAGAGCTAATAGATGTTTAATTGGATGATTAGACACTGAAAATGTGGGCGTGGGTATTATTACACCCACGCATAACATAACACAATTAGCATCTAATTCAATGCTACATTACAACTAGACCGCGGCAAACTCGCCCGTGAAAAGTTTCACTGGGAAACTGAAGAAGCTTTGCGCATTCTAAACAACCCAAATATTTAATTTGCAAAAGATATGCCTGACCTCTTTGACTGACTGAGAAGTTTCCAGTAATGATTTGCTTCCGTTGCACATCAGTTACTAGAACAAATTCTAAGCTGTCAAGTACACTGGTTCAACTGTACTTTATATACATTAGGACACGCCAGGGGTCCACGATACGACTATAGGAGTGACTGACATTCTCAGTCTGTCTCTAACCCCCAGTTTCTGAAATGTCAGTCAACGTTGACAACAGATTAATTCTATTGCCATCCTTGTCATTTGTTTAGTGTTAGATAGAGACAACGATAGTTTTAATCTACTGTCAAAGCCAACTAGCATTCTAGAAACCGGGGGTCAGTCTCTCAGTCTCAGTCATTCTCATTGTCTGCCCCACGTATACCTATTAGTAACACGAAGCGACATGGGATTTATAGTCGATTGTTCTAAAAAGCTCGCAACGTGGGATTATGTCAATGAGTTACTTTGGGATTTTTAAGTAATGGTAAATCGGTTTCGATTGGGACTCGTCAGACCCTTTCTTAGCTAGTAAATATGACTCGGAGGCATATTATGAACGCAAATTTATATTTTGATAAACCATTTTTGATGGTTGAAATCATGGTAGGCATATTGTGACTACTTATTTGCACAAGACGATGAATTAATTGGACCTAGACTTCGGGTTAAGTCGATGTAGATAATTTAAGACCTCATGATTTAATTTTAACTCAGCTTCACATATTTATACGATAAAACTGGTAAACACTGCAAAAGTATAAATAGATCTGACTCGTTCTCAATCTAATCGTGACCCTGACATATTTTGCCCTGGAATTGCGAACCACATACATTTTATAACACTTATCCAATCAGCAATTTTTATTAAAACACAATCACACCATAATCATCTTCGAACTCCGAATATTCATAGGAACGTTGCATTCCTATGAATATTGGATTTCCATGGCATCATCAAACCTCAAAAAACAAAGTAATTTATATCCGTCATCGTCATCAGCCTGAAAACGTCCACTGCTGAACATCTAGGCCTCCCCCTTAGACCGCCACATCGAAGGAAAATTCATTCGTCATTTATATTATAGATTTATATTTCGCCTCATGAAGCATTATCTATTTATAATTACCAAGTACCTATCTATATTTTCTCTTTATCGTCATGTTCTAAGTGCTATATAAAGGACATCCCGAGGGTAGAAAATACGCTGTCGATAAATTATTCCTAATTGGTTATTCAAACTGGCAAAGTGAGACTTTCTTTAGAGTATTATATGAACTTGCCTTCCACCGGATGTACCACACAATGATACATAATAATTATAAACATTCGATATAAATAAATCTAAGTTATGATTGTTACCAATACACTAACAGACCGAAGTTGAGATATAAAAGTAATATCGAAAGATACAGATGTTAGGTAAAAGACTGAACGGTGAATATTTACGCTTTACAGAAACAGCAAATACGACACAACCTTAGACAAAACGGATTCCCATTCACGGTCCTTCGGTTTAATGGCGCTCATTTCTCAACCCATACTCGGAGACAAGACACGGCAAACCATCAAACAGCGAACTGACAAGGTGATTGCTGCCTCTCAAAGATGCCGCTTGAATGGCATGCCTTATTTATTACGAGTTTCGTTAAATTTCATGATGGGCGCTTTACCTTACGTGCTCTTTGGGGACGAGATTTTATTGCACCATCGAGAATACACATAGATTCGATAGACTTTGATGAAACCCTCTCTTTTGATTTTAAACAAGAAGAGGTCTCCCTCTTAGTGCCCTTAAATGAATAAATAAAAATGATATTCGAAATGAATCATTAAGTACCGGCTAATAAATAAAACCGGCCAGTTATACTTATATAATGGCTGAGATTCAGCAAACGACCAGCACAGGGCCTGAGAATTGTAAATAGCCACTAAAAGCTACAAGTATTCCGATAAACTATCCAGGAGCGTCTAGTTTAAAAACCATATGACCATACAAGGGTTCCCATAAAACCAATTAATACTTCATAAACCCCTAATAAGAGTTAACGACAGGTTAAAAACGCTTAAAATCACCATAACGACGCTTCAAGTCATGTAGATATTATATTTAAAAGCTGGTGCGACTTATACGGGTGTACGCTAATGATATAACTCACCAGTCATTTTCAAAACGTGGTTCCCAGATGGCCCTCGATAGTTGTCTCACTAAAGGAGCTGGTGAAAATTTAGATGTGGCTTTTCTTCGAATATTGAATTAGGACTGCGTTATTCCGGACTGTTCGGTGGAATGCGCGCTCCAGCCATATGTTTTGTGTGAGCTGGGATAGCTAGGATTGGCAGCCGCGAAACTATGCCTACACTGTGCACTCCGATAAAGTTAGACATGAATGGAATCGGTAACACATACATATATAACAACATAGAACGTGGTTTCACGGCAAGCATTAGATAGTAGAAATTTAGCGTTTGTTTTCCCGAGGAAATTCTGTGTCTGACGTTCCTCTATTTACTGACGTCTGTGGAATTTTCGTTTCTACTTGTAGCCTCACGATAACAACTGACCTTTGCTGCTATTCTTATTTTAACTTCCACGAAAAACTCCAGTATTATGTATCTATCTCGATCATAGGCCAACGCAAACAACATATCACCAAACTCGTAGGTAGAGTTCAGCGGAGACGTCGGTATTTCCTAGAGTGGTACCCGAGCTACGCAGTAAGTAATACGAATGATGACGTCACTTGTTGTCACTTTCCACTAGATTTTCTCAGCTTTTTCACTTCAGACAGAGATTATACGGCTCACAGTCAGAGTCCGATGTGAACTGCACAGGTCAAGGGTATTCAACGACTTTGGTGTTTGGGTGTGGGCGGGCGGGACTGCGACTATGCACCGGGGGTAATGCACCCGTGACGTCACAGGTGGGTGCTGATAACGATCGATAACCAACGCATTCAGCGTCTCATAGCATTTCGAAATCCTTACGATTGAGAGGAAAATGAAAATAGAAACGAAATTGTTTAATGGTCAAGGAACTACGATACACTCCTATTTTGATGATTTGATAGTATTGGTTTTCGTAAATATTAATTATTTCACCAATGTGTTTAAGCGCCCTCTATAGTGTTAACGTAGAACTAAGTGCGGAGGGACTGGCATTAGTGGTGTAAAGTAGTCGTTTGTGGAGCGATGGCTAAACCAGATCGGTCTCCACAGAGTTATGCTACGTTTGTTGTAGACAGATGGCGCTATAAGTAATGAAGATGGAAAAATAAAAAATGGCAAGTTATAATATAATATTTATGTATTATAATTATGTACCTACCCGAGAATTCAAACGAAGTACAAAAAAAATATATGCCTTCTTTTGTCAAGAAATTGAGTTAGTAGAAAACCACAATACTCAATACTCACCCACAATACAAAATTTTTTTTTTAGGACAAGACGAAAATATCTCAGGAAAATGTGTTAGACGAGTAATTTTAGCAGAAAGCGAATGTGATAAATTGCTATTTTACGAGTTTAATAATAGATACACTAGTGGCAACAAAAATAAACGGAACAGCGGATACAATATTCTGCTTGAGTCGACACTCGCAGCTTATGAGGCCGTTCAGGAGCAATAATAAAATTAATAACTCTTGCTAATTTGAGCAATCTCTATCTCTCTCTAGAGATTGCTCAAATTCATGTAGGTAACTTACAGAACCTTCAAAGTTACTTACAAAAAGAACGTTGAAGTAAACAATATGAAATAGATAATCTCTTGATTGATTATTGCATTTTCTCACGTAGAGCGAACACATTGTAATAAAGATATTAAATTAACGTTTTAAAAATATAATAATTATAAGAACTTGCGAATAGGCACATCAGTTACAAACGATGAATTGGGATGGAAACAAATTAATCAACTAAATATGTACAGGTAAAAATAACTAGGTCCGACCTTACAAAATCACATTTTCACGACCTTGACCATCAAATAAACCCAAGGTTCATGGCGAGATGTCTTGTTCATAGAGATAAATTAGACCATCGCGTGTCTAGGATTACTATACGGGCCAGGGTCAGAAGCAATCTGAGGATGCATTAGTGCTAAATGGAAGAGGCGGAGTTGGCTATAAAACATGATAAAAAAGCTATTGAGCCTAATCTAGGAAAGCTTTTAGCATTTCATTTGAAGGCTGTATTAGGGTGGGCTTGTGACGCCATGACGATTACTGAGAATAATGCGTCTAAATTGACCCCTACTAAGGAATCCATAGGGTTAAAAAAGCCGTCAGATCAATTATTGTTCAATAAGTTATTATGGTTCAAGTGCACACACAAATTAGGTAATTTACAGTTAAGTCTAAATGTGTTTTCTTTACATTTAGTATAAGTTACTGCCTCGGTGGATATATAGGTATATTTCTTCTGAGGTTACTGCCCTATTACATAAATACGTCCTAAATTGATGAAAACAACATATAATACGAGTCTGAAAACAGGTGACTTGGATGGTGTAATAATTATATTAGTCATTTAGTTTGTATGGGACTAAATGACTAAACTGAAAACCTCCGAGTACATTCGAAGTGGAATCATTTCAGCATGAGTATGAGGGAGTTAAATATGGTGACTGGTGAGAAAACACGTGAACTAACGTCAAATTGAATCAATGACCGACTCTATTGACGCAGATCTAAATCTGACGATCAATAGTCAAAGTTACTCAAAAGCAATTAGTTACGCTTTAAAATGCACGTGATGTGATTGAATTGAATTCAAACCGGATAGAAGGGTCCATTATAATGAATGTATAATGTGTGTGTTTAATTAGCAGCCATACGGAAGTCATCCTAAAGCCATTTCACAATATCATATAGAGGGAAATCCACACCATTGCCACATTATCATCCACCAACCGTAGTGTGCAATAATTACTGTGTAACAATTTGCAGGGCACTATTTCCAGCTAAATTACTGGGCGTATGAGTCTTCAGAACCAATGTCTCAAGAGTGGCGAGCGCAGTGCAGTGCAATGTAAAGTTCTGGGTGGCACTGGCTATGATCAATTGATCATTAGGAATTTCACAGCCTCCCTTGGAAAATACAATCTCTCTCGAGCACTTTCTCCACATAGCAATTACACATTTTCTTATAGCCTCTCTAATGAAACCTCTCCGAGCGATTGTCTAAAACTGTTGCATTTATATCCGCGTTTCATTGTTCCTATGGTTTCCAAGTATTGTTAATTGCACCAATTTCTAATCGATTGTAACATTGAACGTGGAACGTGTCATTAACAATTTTCACACGGTCAGCATTATAGTCTTTTAGCATGAAAGAGATCATCCACCTGTGAAAGTGTAGATATAATTGTTTATTATTTCTTCAGGTTAGGTTAGATATTGAATTTGAATTGTAGAGGATTGATAAGGAATAAATCAAGATATGATAATGGTAGTGGCGGGCAGAATCGATTATTATACATTTATAGATCTGTATAAATATTAGATTAAATAAAGGTTAAGACAACAACATTGAATTTTTTGGGTAATATGTTTTTATTATCATGAAAACCCCTATAATTGCGATTTTCGTTTTATTAATAGGTTCATATCGTATTATCTCGATTATACGATAAAAATCTCGTACATTGTCATTCAGAGCTTTCAGAGCCAAAAACCTAACACGCTTTATGGCTCGTAAAATACGAATTCTGTATTTTTGCGAAGTACTATTCAAATGGTTAGATTAAAATTCAATGGGCAACATGCCAATTGCGACAATTAATATAGTTGTTTGTTGTATACTAAGATTCTGGTGCCATTGACCGACCTACTATACCTATTCAATGTCTTCTTGTCTGAATGTGTTGCAATTAGTAGGGGAGCCCACGATGCTAAATGGGGATTTACTCGAGCGTCGTAGAGACCTATTGGGATGCAAAGCTTAGATGATAAGAAGAAAAAAATGTTATATGATATATACCTTTACATCGGTGGGGGAAGCGGCTATAGATTTTTAAATATGTAAAAAACAACTGTTGCATGGGCATCCTCGAGCGCGTCAGATATTGATAGCATCAATGCCCTACGTATTTTTAATAATGTACGTATGTTAATCTGATTGTTTGCATGATGCGGGTGGTTGTATTTAAGGATTGAAAATGAAAAATAAAAAATTTAATCGAGCGCGTCAGATTTTCTTAGGGAGTATTAAGTGCACCAAAAAAAAGCTCTTATTCACTAATCTGACGATTTCGATGGGACGCAAACTCGCGGCCATTTTCATAATGTGCAAAAAAAATTCGCCATTTTGAAATACTCAAGCGCGTCAGATTAAGATATATATGGTTCATCTTTATGTTCTAAACGTACTGTCTCATAATCTGACGATTATCTAGAGGGACTCGCCTGATCTGACAAAAAAAAATTAGAAAAACGGTTCACCTTAAAGGCCATCCCTGCAACTTCCCGCTAATTCCATTCCTGGGCGCTTAAAATTGTACTTACGACATTTTTGAGCCCAAAATATAATTTATGTGATATTTTGAGCTCTCCCAGCTCGAAAGTCGGATAGAAGTTTCATAGAACACTATTTTTGGAATTTTCAAACCGCAATAACTTTTGAATGGATCAACCAATTTTCACGCGGTTGGCGGCATTCGACGCAGTTTTATCATCCTCATAAGTAATTTTAATTGATCGAACCACAAATTTCGGAGTAATCCCGAAAAAACACTTTTTCGGGTTTCTTTCGTTCACGATATGTCTCGAACGAATCAACCGCTTTTGACCAGCTTGGTGGCGATCGACGTGGTTTTTTAAGCTCAAAGACGGATTAGTTTTTGAAGTTGATCGATAAAGCCGGTTAAAAGTTATTCCAAAAAAAACCACTTTAAAAAAAAAACTGTTTTTTTTTGAGATTTTTCAAAATTTCTCAAAATCTCTATCTATCTATCGGTCCGAATCGGTTCAAATTCACAGGAAATCAGAAACGCGGAGAAGGAAATGTAGGCATCACGCAGCTGCACGCATTTAACTTTATCGACGAATTTTCGTTACTTCGGCTTGCGGAAATCGTCAGATTATATATTTTTCATTATTCTTGAATTATTTCCTTCAAAATAAAAAAAAATTTTGCTACGCTCGAGAATGTCGAGATGACGTTTTTTTTTTACAACTTTGTTGCCCTCCCATTTTTTTACGTCTCTCTCAAATTGTCAGATTAGTGGAATATACACTTTTTAGGATGTAATTAACTCATCCTACCTTAATCTGACGCGCTCGAGAATTTCTGATGGTCAATTTTTTTTTACTAATCTGATCCTGTATCCTTCACGGGCGGCCTTATATATGGGCCTCATGTTTTGTGGAGGTACTTAACCGGGTACAAGGTATCCCCCTGTATATTAATCTGCCGCGCTTTAGTAAATCCCAAAATCCCCGCTTGGGCTCCCCTACCAAATCGTGATTTCTGGATTTTCTTTGTGGATTATGCTATTTAAAGATTAGTTCACTGTATCAGTCTGCCACACAATACAAGAGCCGGACAAAACAGCACATTTTCTTATAACAAAAAAAGCTACCATAATACAAAAATCCATTGCGATATTTATGATCCCGTATTGTAAGTTAGTGGCAGTTTTTTCAGCTGTTGACTTAAATCACACCAATTTACAGACTGACAAAAAAACAGACACTTCTAACGATACTTATAAAGGCAATAACAATATAGTCTCTTCCGTCTAGCAATAAAAGCCGGGGACTTTTCGTATTAGCATCAATAAACGCCATGAACTATACTATACATTAGAGGATAGCATCTGTAGCCGAAGCAGCTTCTGCGAATTTAGTAGCATAGTTGATAGAATCAGGCGTTACTTTGCGGAAATCCATATTCAAAACAATGAAGTAGAAATATATAATGTAGCTTTAATCCCTTAAATTAAAACTATCTGGGGGCACGGCAGTGCCCCCGCCAAGTCGAGCAAAAAAAAGGCACGGCCGTACTATCCTTTTCTCGAAGCGATTCGGGCCATTTTCGACCCCCTGTAACTTCATTATGGATTAAACCAGAAGTCTACATTTTTAGTGACCAAGAGGGCATCACGTCTACAGATAATAATCCAAGTTACATCAAATTTGAATCAGTAGTTTAAGAATTATTGCAAGTCAAAGTTCCTTAATTTTGCTGCCCACTGACTGACTGACTGACTGACTGACTGACTGACTGACTGACTCACCGATCATCAAAATTCTAAGGTACTTCTAGCCATCCCACAAGTTTCAAATTTTGAATATAGCTATTGTTTAGCCTATAAACCATGGAAAAATTCTGACATTCCATAATTTACATCCCGTTTTCTAGATATATGATCTGCATACATAACTTTGTATTCCCATATAAATCCTATTAAATTGTATGTGATTACAAAGTTACTTTTACAGTTCATAATTAGACTTCATTGAAATTGAATGAAATGGGTAACAGGGGTAAAAATGAGAAATGGTTTCGAGAAACTTAACAGATGAGCGCTTTTTAAAAACTTCCACGATAGATAGAGAGATACTAATCCCTATACTATACCTACCTACACTTTTATAGGTCGAACAAACTCGTTACCTAGGTACATTAAAATAGTTACCTAGGTACCTTATACCTAATACGCATCTGTGGAGGCGCAAAGACACTCGTTCATGATAATCCATGAGCATGACCTATGTCGCAAGGGGCCCCGGCCGCACAGGCGCGGGGCGCGCGTTGATGCGTGTTTTGCAAAAAAACGAAATAAAGAAAGAAAACCTACAAAAAGAAATGAAATCCCATCAAAAACATTACATGTACAAAAATGCACAAGTCTCGCAACGCAGTTTATCTGCCGTAAAAAGTTGTGAGATCGAATGTAAACCAAGTCGGTTAATTTCAATACCTACCTGTACCTATCTACGGGAGCAGTTATATCTTTATTTCTTTAGTAAATAGAGTGTCTTGGCGATTGTACACGGCAGCATAATCTACTAGACAATCTAAATATAGTTTTCCGTATAGGTGTACTTTCAAACAAATACAAGCACAAAGCGCTTAACATAGATTTATGTTGCCGTGTGCAATTGCCAAGTCACTCTATTTACTAAAGAAATAAAGATATAACTGCTCCCATAGATAGGTACAGGTAGGTATTGAAATTAACCGACTTGGTTTACATTCGATCTCACAACTTTTTACGGCAGATAAACTGCGTTGCGAGACTTGTGCATTTTTGTACATGTAATGTTTTTGATGGGTTTATATTTCTACTTCATTGTTTTGAATTTAGTAGCAGCTGCAGATATAGATATAGTGGAACCTGTGGAACCCTATAGTGCACCACAATTTATGTCACATGTCTGTGGAAAGTTAAAAGGTACGGAAACTGGGACGATTTTATTTTTATAACGTTTCTCGGTTTGTGATCGTATCAAATACTTTTAATTGGGCGGCACGAGTTATTAGAACTGTTACATTAAAGAATCAGTTTCTGTTTTCTCGGAATGACTTCAAAGGATATCGTAATTCAAAACTTGTTCGGTAAGTAAATTACATCATTAATGGGCATTAAGAAACATTTTAATAAATGGCAGCACTTCAAGATGAAGCCATTGAATTGTCTCCTTCATCATATTTCCAGGTAACTTGATATAACTCTCTATCAGATATCATGCTTACCAGCGTATTTCATCCACATGTTTCACACGAGGCATCCACCATCCAAGGTTCGTTTTCAACCTCCATCAAAAGGCAAATCCAAAGAACATTCCTCAATCATCTATCGAAACTAGCCATGACTAAAGTTCTAACAACACAAACAAACAAGTCTCACATACCTAGAGTTCAAACACCGGTAACTCAGGCGCAGTAATGAATTCCTAAATAGCAGCATTGTGCTGGAAGCAAAACCCGGAAAATATTTGGTGTTACGTGCGTACGCTTCAGTTAGAAGAATTAGGGGTGTTAACTACATTCTTTGATTGGTATCGTTTAATACTGATTAATATTTTAAGCAAGCATGACTTCATGTCCTATGTTGTATCGTGGTTTTCTGTCAGGATAAAGAGAGAAGAAACGTAAAAGGAGCTGCTCGCAGATAATAAACCATTTTGTTTGAAGAACTGGCTGTTGACTTTATAATAATAAGGAACAGAGCAATAGAGAAAATTATCTATTTTGACCTAGAGGACTCTGGAAGACCATACTAAATGATTCATCAAATGCAAGGCTTATGAATATACAGTAGGGTGGGCCGAATTTTTTTTTTTTGGATTCTTGTAACGTAATAGTTGCAAAAGGGTGCTAAATAGGGTAGAAATGACGTATGCAAAATATTATCTGTCTCTCTTATTGGCAACTGCCTCCGGATTCACTTTGAAAAATCGGAAAAATAAGTTTTTAGATGTGACTTCAAGAACCAAGAGTTATGGATTGTGTTCATAATATTTGCATCAGTGTCACATTATTTGATAGCTTATATGGTCTTATTACATAAACAAACCGATAAACGAGTAGACTAATTAATTTTTGGTATAAGATGAGATGGCACCGATTGCACTTTTCACAAAAAAAATCTCGGTTCAATCATGCCGCGGCTTATTAGGTAGTAGGTCGTACTTATTAAAAATGAAGCGCAAGCCAAACACAACTAAATGTTCTTTATGTTATGAAACATGCATAGGTAATTTAAAAACAATATTGCTTACTTATGCAGACGTTCATATAAAGTATAAAGACTGGACAAGGCGACAGTTAAAATTAGGAAAAGGTACTCGAAAAGAACACATATTTCAACAGATTGCTATTAGTATGATGCTTGAAAGTTAAAGATAATGGTCGGGGGTACCCTTTTCTATCGTTTAACAAACAAGAGTCATACAAATCGTAAAAACATATCACGGCAAGTGCAAATAAATGCCATCAAAAATTATTATCATTTCTAAATTTATTTCCGTACATTACCGGTGGGACATCGGGTCTTTAAACGTTTAAAAGCAATCGGAAACCACCTATAAAGTAGACTACGTAAACTATTCGTAACACACAGGTGATTTAGTTCCAACTAATAACCATAGTGTTACCAGATTTAACACCTCAAGAGTTCAGTACCGATCAATCGTATCAGTATAGATTTCTTGGGCGATTTTCTTTGATTTCCTTGATAATTTAGCCAACAAATTGTCAATATTCCCCAGGCAAGATGTCACATACCAAACGGCCAAAGTGACCTACTTGGTTTCATTGTATTTTGTATGTTTCGATGAAAACTCCACCTAAAAACTAAAGATTTTAGCAACTTACGATGTAAAAAATTACCCTCCGACTTGGTTTGCTACCGAAGCTCATCCCACTTGTAAGGATGGAGCACGACACCTGTGGACGCTGGTATATTGTGCTTCGAAGTATCTGCCAGTCTAACTCAAAGCCCACATCAATGTAGTAATTCAAAGAAATAGTTATTTCGCTTACCTCGAGAACTAGACCCGCGAAATCACATTCGTGAGCAGCGTGTTGTATTTTAAAGGCTTGAGCCGATAAGTAGTCAAATGTCCAACTCTTAAACATCCAGAGCTTATCGTGTATGCAATTTATAAGGTTACCCTCATCAATTTGTCACCTACATGTCACGGAATCTCCAGCTCTCGAGAGTGCAAAAGACGCGGAGTTACAGAATGTTTGATGCACATAAATGA
This sequence comes from Hylaea fasciaria, assembly GCA_905147375.1. Lineage (NCBI taxonomy): Eukaryota > Metazoa > Arthropoda > Insecta > Lepidoptera > Geometridae > Hylaea > Hylaea fasciaria. The sequence continues at coordinate 2,361,929 of LR990194.1, forward strand.
GAGCGAGAACTGCTTCTGCTTCGCCTACCTTGCCACACACAAGAAGTTGAAATGGTTGTCATGACTGTGACTGAAACAGCGTGTTCTTTGTGCGATAAATCTGCAAACCAGGGTTAATAACGACTCCGATAGTCTCGCAAGGCGATGCGAAAATTTTGAAGTAAAAATCTGCAATTTTTTCGCTATTCGTGTTAGGTATTATCTCGATGGGTAATGATTTATAATAATATTTTTAATTATTATAAACACAACTTACAGAAGTACTCTTATTACTGCCAAATAATTGAAATTACACTTGAATCTGCACTTCTAGGAATATATCTACAAAAAGCTCTTTTTGAAAATATCATGATTTTTTAAACTCAATCCGGAGGCTGAAGATAAGGTTCTATAGTGATAGTTTTTTCAGAACATACTACTCTTATAGCGTAACACCTTTTTACAACTATTACGAATCTATATAAGACATTTTTTTTTTCTTCATACATCAGTGGCCCACCCTAATATACAGGCAACGTCAAGTAAGACTGAAAAAGGCTATACAGAGTTACAAAATTTGTTTCAATGTTATTCTACGTAATCTTAGTAATGGTAACCACAAACTCAATAATGATGAATGGGTGTAAATAAACACTGAAACGAAGTGACTCATAACAAAATTTGAAGAGTATAGTATAGTCACAAACAAAAGGCAATTCGAACACCTTCTACTATGAATATAAATTGGTGTTTAGTAGTAATCTTATTTCTTCGTAGGCGTAACAATAAAATTAGCTGATCAAAATATTGGAACACTATATTATAGCGTAGAGAAACAAAGTAATATGAAAAGCATATTAAGCCTGTGAAGATTTATGGTCCACAAATATGGTAATATTTACTTTTGCAGAGCCGTAGCCCGCGGGTTTAACAGTCGATCGATTCATTCAAGATTACTATAAAATACAACAATGTTACCAAATATACAAGGGCACATACATAATTTACTGTTTTCCTTCAAAGTAAAGAGATGTAAATCGAGTGACTGCATTGCCTTATACGGCAGTAGGGACTTTCGTCTTGCCGACCTTCCGTAACTGAGTCACGGTGCCTTATCCGTATATATTATATACAATGTCACTGTTATACGTGGAATTTATGAAATCACGTAAGCTATGCCTATTATGTAATGTAAAAACAATTAGAGAAATAATTTTTAATATTAGGATCAAATATCATAACAGCATATTATATCAAGTGACCTAAGTCATTAACTATATTAAAATTGGCAAGTTATTTATTGCAATGCGACAATTCAATGGACTCTAAAAACCTCAAGAAAATATGCAGGCTTATTCATTTATGTTATTGTCCTGCAGAATTTACGGCCGTAACATTTGTCGTTATTAATTTAAAAATCCGTTCAAAGTTTATATACCTACCTACATGGTATAATAACCTGTTAGAATGTTGGGAAGGAGCCAAAATCACCTGATCAATTTGTGTGACTTAATTATACGTCAAATAAATAGGCATAACGACACTGAGCAGGAAGCCATGGAATCCGTGAAAACGGGCATGGTTGTTAACTAAGGAATGGACCGTTACGTGCAACGTAATGATCGCGAGGCATAAATAGCTTTAGTATCATTAATTAGCATAAACCACGATATAGTAGCGCAACTTAGCATAGAAAATAAGAGCAAATAATCAAATACTGCTATATTTAGCACAGAATAAAAATTCTATAGTAATAAAGTTTATATTCGCAAAGGTAACAATAGTCTTCTTTATATATCTCACAAGTATATAATGAATCTCTTTAAAAGGACAGGGCCTTACCCATTTATAATTAGTTCTATTACCATAAGCATTAGTAGAATCGTGATCCCAGGCGGCTGCCTTTGCCATGACCACTAAAATGGACATGTGACGAACTATGAATGCACAACTACGTACATATAAGCTTGCTCAATGGAATAACATATTAGTAGGGGAGCCCACGATGCTAAATGGGGATTTACTCGAGCGTCGTAGAGACCTATTGGGATGCAAAGCTTAGATGATAAGAAGAAAAAAATTTTATATGATATATACCTTTACATCGGTGGGGGAAGCGGCTATAGATTTTTAAATATGTAAAAAAAAACTGTTGCATGGGCATCCTCGAGCGCGTCAGATATTGATAGCATCAATGCCCTACGTATTTTTAATAATGTACGTATGTTAATCTGATCGTTTGCATGATGCGGGTGGTTGTATTTAAGGATTGAAAATGAAAAAAAAATAAAAATAATCAAGCGCGTCAGAATTTCTTAGGGAGTGTTAAGTGCACCAAAAAAAAGCTCTTATTCACTAATCTGACGATTTCGATGGGACGCAAACTCGCGGCCATTTTCATAATGTGCAAAAAAAATTCGCCATTTTGAAATACTCAAGCGCGTCAGATTAAGATATATATGGTTCATCTTTATGTTCTAAACGTACTGTCTCATAATCTGACGATTATCTAGAGGGATTCGCCTGATCTGACAAAAAAAAATTAGAAAAACGGTTCACCTTAAAGGCCATCCCTGCAACTTCCCGCTAATTCCATTCCTGGGAGCTTAAAATTGTACTTATGACATTTTTGAGCCCAAAATATAATTTATGTGATATTTTGAGCTCTCCCAGCTCGAAAGTCGGATAGAAGTTTCATAGAACACTATTTTTGGAATTTTCAAACCGCAATAACTTTTGAATGGATCAACCAATTTTCACGCGGTTGGCGGCATTCGACGCAGTTTTATCATCCTCATAAGTAATTTTAATTGATCGAACCACAAATTTCGGAGTAATCCCGAAAAAACACTTTTTCGGGTTTCTTTCGTTCACGATATGTCTCGAACGAATCAACCGCTTTTGACCAGCTTGGTGGCGATCGACGTGGTTTTTTAAGCTCAAAGACGGCTTAGTTTTTGAAGTTGATCGATAAAGCCGGTTAAAAGTTATTCCAAAAAAAACCACTTTAAAAAAAAATATCTGTTTTTTTTTTAGATTTTTCAAAATTTCTCAAAACCTATCGGTCCGAATCGGTTCAAATTCACAGGAAATCAGAAACGCGGAGAAGGAAATGTAGGCATCACACAGCTGCACCCATTTAACTTTATCGACGAATTTTTTTATTTCGGCTTGCGGAAATCGTCAGATTATATATTTTTCATTATTCTTGAATTATTTCCTTCAAAATAAAAAAAAATTTAGCTACGCTCGAGAATGTCGAGATGACGTTTTTTTTTTACAACTTTGTTGCCCTCCCATTTTTTTACGTCTCTCTCAAATTGTCAGATTAGTGGAATATACACTTTTTAGGATGTAATTAACTCATCCTACCTTAATCTGACGCGCTCGAGAATTTCTGATGCGTCAATTTTTTTTTACTAATCTGATCCTGTATCCTTCACGGGCGGCCTTATATATGGGCCTCATGTTTTGTGGACGTACTTAACCGGGTACAAGGTATCCCCCTGTATATTAATCTGCCGCGCTTTAGTAAATCCCGAAATCCCCGCTTGGGCTCCCCTACCATATGGCGCGGAGTGTTAGATAAATCTCAACACGCATTGTTAGTGAGACAAGATTGTAAAGATACAGAACGAAGACGATTTTGATAGTTGTATTGAAAATGACAACGCTAAATCAGATCCTAGGATCGCTAACGGTGGCAAGGCAACAGTGAAAAGTGACCTTTATATACCAGGACGTATGTAGAGGACTGAAATTGATAATGATGATGAAGTGAAGTGATTATTTCATTTGGCTAAGGAAAACGATTTACCATGGTAGATAGAGAACGAAATTCAAGCTATAGAACAAAGAGGTTTTGAGAACAAAGCATTCGAACAAAGTGTTAAAGCGTTTTTGGGGATCTCAGTTGACCAAAGTGAAACGTGAACAGTACCAAAAGTTTTAATTACATCAGACATGGTAACAAACTACGTCCTCGTTTTAACCAGATGGTTTACAGGGTTGCCCTTTTTAAATTATATACTTTTCCATTTGTGGCTTAACGGATATTATGTCAGTTGACCTCCCAAAGGCCAGCGTCAACCTTACAACTTTAATTACAACTTGACCAGTCACGTCTAGTGACTTCTCAATGGAAACTAGTTCCGATACATGTATCTTTTTATCTTTATCTTTTGTATTGGTTTATGGGTTTTCCTGAACTTTGCTAGTCTAGGTCAAGGCGGCATTCGGTTAATTGTAATTATGCCATGTTTAGGTATTAGGTATACTTAATTGTAATTATGCCATTTCTGTGATTTAATTTGCTGTCGGATTCAACTTGGAACGGGGCGTGACATTTGCCTAATTGAAGATAAAAAAGTATCTAATGATATATTGCGGGAATTATCATAATCAGTGTCCTATATTCGTCCTAGTTAACAAACTCAAAAATAATTATTCGGTGATTTATAGGTAAAAAATAGACAATAATATAATACGCAAATTGTACTCTTCTAATTAAAGTAACCATAACAAATTAATAATACGTTTTATTTTTATCTACTGCGAATGAACTAATTCGCTTAATTAAAACAATAAATTGTAACAGATGTTTCTACAGCACAGCTAATGTCTGACCGTTATTATATCACAATTCTCAATTTATGTTCTACTTCACGTGTGCTCAGTCCTTGGAAAATATGTTAATGTATGAGATCACATAGGGGCATAGTCATAGTCATACTAATTACAAAACACAATAACATAACCTATAGTGTGTGCCGGGAAAGCAAGTAATTACAGGGCAATAATTACGCAATTATTATAAAACTTAGTTTATAAAAATAAGCACCTAATAGTAAGAGCGAATAAAATAAATGATTTCAACTATAGCAAATAAATACGAGGGTGAATCAAAAAGTTCTTAGAAGTGCATATATATGAAACCTTTTTGGATCAAGTTCGATATTCAAATTAAAGAGTGTCTATCACACTATATTTATGCAGACTGTCACTTGTTTTTGTCAGTTCGTTCGCATGTAATAAATTTTTTTGTGCAACGAGTTGCTAAAAAGTCAAAATTATGGATAAAAGTGAGTTACGTGCGGTGATAAAATATCTCAGTTTGAAAAAAATGTCTACGAAGGAAATTTTTTTGGACATTCAGCAGACATTAGGGGGTGATGCTGTACCCTATTCTACGGTTGCGTACTGGGTGGCTGAATTTAAAAGAGGTAGATCAAGCTGTAAAGATGACCCGCGTTCTGGGCGGCCTTCAACCTCCGTTACAGAAGAAAATGTCAAAAAGGTTGAGAATCTGGTTTTGGAAGACAGAAGAATGACTATAAAACATATAGCTGAGATCCTAAAGATATCTTTTGGTAGCGTTCAATCCATTTTAATTGATTCACTGGGGTTCAAAAAAGTGTCTGCAAGATGGGTGCCACGAATGTTAACCGACGAAAACAAAAAGCGACGTTTGGAAATTTCCAAGCGTAATCTCGAAATGTTCCAGCGTGATTCGGATAATTTTTGCCGTCGTCTTGTCACCATGGATGAAACGTGGGTCCACCATTTTGATCCTGAAACTAAAAGACAAAGCATGTCTTGGAAACGACCATCCTCTCCATCCATTAAGAAATTTCGAGTTGCTCCTACCGCTGGCAAAGTTATGGCCTCTGTGTTCTGGGATAGTTAAGGAATCCTTTTTATTGATTACATGCCAAAAGGCCAGACGATTACTGGACCCTATTATGCAAATTTAATCCCGAAAGTGCGTGAAGCGATTAAAGAAAAACGTCGTGGAAAACTGTCGTTGGGCGTGTTGTTCCTTCAAGATAACGCTCCTGCTCATCGATCGGAAGTTGCGCTCAACGCAATCCGCTGTGCTGGCTTCAATCTCCTTGACCACCCACCATATTCTCCGGACTTAGCCCCAAGTGATTTTCACTTATTTCCAAAATTAAAAGAGGAAATTCGTGGAACAAAATTTCACGATAATGACGCGGTTATAGCTGCCGTAGAGGACTTTTTCGAGAGTCAAGAAAATAATTTTTTTTCACAAGGAATAAGGAAGTTAGAAACGCGTTATTCTAAATGCATTGCATTGGAGGGAGATTATGTAGAAAAATAAAATATTATTATTTAAATCTTTGCATTTTTTAATATTGATTCCAAGAATTTTTTGATTCACCCTCGTATAACCAAATGATTGTCGTCGCGCAACATTCCTTTATCTGACAAAATCAGGTAGGTACCTATTTAGTAGCAAAATGCTAAATAACCGGACACGAACGTGGGCATAGACGGTATAATACTATGTAATGGTATATTAAAGATATTATATATTGATAGTTTCGCAAGGGTACTGGATAACATACTATAAGCACTGTGGAGAGACAATGATCTAATGTCGAAGAATGGTCAATTTTCGAAGAACTAGAGACTTAGAGACTTCTCGTAATGTCTACTCGCGAAACTGATGTCATCACAATACAGTTCGATATTTTTATCCAATAGATATATAAGCACCGGCTGGTGACGGATAAACATGACTATTCATGATATATTACACAATAGCAGATGCAACACAACAGATGTGCATGACCTCAGAGACTTTACGAAGGCCAAACTCTAAGATGAACATTGAACACGTAAAAAAATCTGACTCATTCTCCACTAGAGTTCATAAGAAAGTAAATTGATCACCAACTTATTTACAGTAGTTTAACGAACAAAACAGCCTATAAACCTGTTGATGGAACAGTAAAACTCTATTCATTTTCTGGTCTCCACCCACGGAGCTCCAGGAATAGACGCGGGCGTCACAAAGAACCGAAACAAAACCGCAAAAAAGTTTAAATCATGAAACGATATTTCACGACTCAACAATGACTTCTGCCATCGGCATTATTGGCGAGTACCTAATACACGTGATCTAATCATGGAATAATCACGGAACTGTTACTGTTGCTCAAATAGAACATTTGAGTATCCCAAAGCGTTGACACACAAAACTACAAAATACGCTACTAAGCACTCCGAAAATAAAAGGCTGGCAATCGTCACTAGAAACACAAAAGATAGTAACGGTCATGGATATTACACTTCACTGTTTGTTGTAAATAAACAGGGTAATCACTCGCGATGTACGAATGAAAAACATATGCGCCGGATGGACAAACGAAACATCTGCGCGTAATCGTGCGTAACGAAAGCGTAACTGCACGTAAGGTGATAGTAAACAAACAATAATGAATGCACGGAAGAAATAAATTGATAAATGATAAATAGAAATATTACTCACAGCCGGGCGATATTCCGTTCTCCTTCATAGCGCAGCGGAATGGATAATAAGTGCCGGGCAGCACCTTGCCATACATTGTGCGATCCATCGTGAAGTTGTTTTTTAGAATATAAACACCCACGGGCCCAACGCCGGGCTTAACGCGCCATAATCACTGCCTACACAGGATCAATCCAGTCCTACGCCACAACACAAGAAATTGCAGTACTACTGGCAAATTGCAATTGCAATTGCACTTGTTTGCAAACGATCGCCTTATCTCAAGGACGCGACGCGACTAAAGACGTAACGGCCCCTATGCTTGTATCGATCAATTTATTTTGGTTATCGATAAGCGAGGTGATAAGTGATGTTGATAACGCAATGTCACGGCGGCGAGGTCGCGGTGCTCCGAGTACCGAGGCTCGAGTAGAGTATTCGTCAACGCGTCCCAGTCACAACTAAATAGTCGTGGTGTGTCGTGGTGAGGCGGCGCGGGCGCACGCCACTCCATCCGCAACTCCACGACCACTGGAGATTATTTATACGCGGAGACGGACGCAAATCCACGTGCATTCGTCAAGATCGAACTGTTGTTCTGACATCGACGATTTATCTCACCTGTCGCAGTTACTCAAACGAGCACACTTCATGTTCAAGTAGAAGGTGCTTGAATGGGACGTAAAACAATTCTGGCTCACTATGGCCAGTACGTTATCTTTGAAGCTGAAGATGTTAAAGGACTTTACGACCAGACGAAAGTTGCAGACGGTACGGATCAAAGCGTAGAGCTGCGGTTAGCTAATGACGATAAAATCATCAGTCTTTGAGTGAATTCCCGAAATTAGTCTAGAGGCGTCGAGTTGACATTTAAAGGTGTAGAAAGAGCGATCAATCACGCATTCTTCAGCTGAAGAATTCTAATTTCGTGCCACGTTCCTGCCCAATTTTACCGCGCCTAGCCGCTTCCGGTAGAAAATGATGAAATGAGAGGCGCGCGAGTGTCCAACATAAGACTTCCGGCCAAAAAGTATCGCTTTTCATTCTATTAAATTTACGATTTTAGTAAAAATAGAGTGTTGTACTTTGATCTGTTACTAACGCAGCTAATAAACAGTCATAAAGTTTACTGAAGTTAATTGATCAAGCTGCTAAAGTTACAGGCAAATCTGAACGCGTGGATTGAAGATCAGTAGTGTAGATCGACTAGCTTTCCAACGTGGTCAAAGTTACGTAGCTGTCAAAAGCGAAACTTTCCCAACATAGTTGACATTTTCCAAGCTGTATGTAACCGATGTCCATTACCTGCAATTTGCATTTACCGTGGTTCGTTTTACGAGCTGACTAACTGTACCATTGTCAGAGTCTCTAATAAGGAAGTAAATATTTGAGCGGGTCCCACGAGTAGGTAGATACAGCACCAGGCACCTACAAAACAACCGGCAATTTTAACTAGACCCCGGTGGTTTATGGAACTAATGAAATTGCATAGAAATGTCACAGGTGTGTAGGTGGTCATCGGCGCAAGTGAGGTCAAGATAAAATTGGCAACCTGTACTTGCAACATGCTCTATGCACCTTGCCGACGGCAGAATGAGCAAATGTGTGGAACCGTACTTTTCATGTGACTTGCATGTTGATTTCCTCTAGAAGCGCTGACATTTAAATGACAATTGACATTGTTCTAGTTTGAAAAGAATTTCTAACAAATTAGTTTTGGGATCAGAACATTCTAGTGCTCGCATTTTAGAGATTATAATGTACGAAGAATATAGACTGTGGCGTCGCAAAAGTCACTATTATTATCATATCCACCAAACACGTTTCTCTTCGGATTACGACCCATGAGTAGTGAATAATTTTATTCAAAACCGCGTCTGTTTTCAGCCTTGTCGTAGCATTATTCTCGAAGCATGATTTGTTAGTTTTGCGGACAATAATTCATATCGATCTAGATTTATTGGCCAGTTCTACATTAGGCACCAGACGGTCCCTAAACCTACGTTACTATCGTCTTTGACACCGCGCCAAGTTCAAGCCGATTTAACTGCCAAGGATGTGGTTTACAGTCTCTACATATTGCTGAATGAATATGAATACTTTTAAATGTATATAAACAAATTTCCAACATCATACAATTTCGGTTGAATCACGAAAGTTTTATGCTACGAATTTGAACTTTCGCTTATCTGCTCTTCCGAAAACACACGAAAACTCTTAGGTACTACTGATCGAATACTTTAAACTACACGTCAAACCAAAACACAAGAAATTATAGACCGATTTCATCACTTCTACTAGGATTAAACGGATTAAACCGCAACTCTAAACTAAGCGAGAACCGAAAGAATCCTAAACAGGCACGTCTCTACCAAACAAACCGTAAGTTATCGCACGAAATACTTTAATCGAGGATTAATCGGAGAGCGACAGAAACCCTAATGAATAAACACCATAAATTGTATGCAACAAGACTAATATCCGTCCCAAAAGTTTTACTTGTACCGTCGTGTTTCGGTATACAACTAGAACTGACTGACGCGTGAAACGGGGCTCATCAAAAGCAGGTCCGTGACGTCATAGTGACGTCACTAAACGATATATTTACTGTATAATCTAGCTACAGGAATATACTTATCACTGAAGAGGATTCAGGTCAATCGGCAATCTAGCTTGTTAGATTAACAGATATATTTAGAACTAATGCAATAAGGTAACAAAGCTCTGTTCTTATTTCCGACCAGTTCCATTATAAAACCAACATCTGTAGTTTCTTCAACCATTGATGAAGAAGATTTACAAGGCTTCCGCAGTAAATATGAACGAAGCCATCTAATAATAGAGTAGGTATAATAATATGACATGACTCGTCTCAAGATATCGATCTATATGAGGTAGAAAATTAATAATAAAAATAATTCAGCCTGTAACTGTCCCACTGCTGGGCAAAGGCCTCCCCTCACTATCTTGAGGAGGGTTCGGTAGAAAATTACGTATGTCCATCTCGCAACTAGGAAGGAGTGTCCCATAACGACGCGGCAAACGAAGCGCGACTGAACTTAATTAAATTAACGAAGGCAATGCATTAGTGGACGGAATTAACTGTTACATTGCATGCGCCGTGCTTAATTATAATTATGTTGTAATTATTTTATTCTGTGGTGACTGTTTAGGGCTTTGTAACTGTTCTGATAACGTTTTAAAAGCAAGAGTAGGAGATTCAGTTCCCAAAAGGATAAAATAGGGGCTAGAACTATCTTACTTAATATTTTTAATATTATAAACGCGAAAGTTTGTAAGTATGGATGGATGGATGGATGGATGTTTGTTACTCTTTCACGTAAAAACCACTGAATGGATTTTAATAAAACTTTACAATAATATAGCTTATACATCAGAATAACACATAGGCTACAATTTATACAGATATTGTGTGAATTGTCTAAAAAATTACGATAAGTGCCAAGTAAGTAGGAAAAAATCTACCGTCTGCGAGCTATTCTGACGTGCGCTGCCAAAACCGCTAGAGTGACACCTACTCGTATGTAATGTATGATGGAAATGTTTAACTTAAATAGTTCTACAAAAAAGCCCGCCACAGTATATATCTATATCTTATGTGTAAGCCATTATAGTCAAAATAGTGAACCATTAAAATGTGTGATAAATTTAATGTCCTAATGTTAGTTATTTTCTACGCCACGCTAATAATTATAAGCTGCTCAAAATACTAATCCTGCGCAGACGAAGTCGCGGGAATCAGCTAGTCATTACTAAACTTAGCTCTTGAAGGCTAGTGAAGGGTTTATACCGAATTAGCTAGACGCTGTGGTACCAAACTCTCGACTCTCTATTATCTCTCTCCATCCAAAGGTCGACTGAAAGAGATATCACTTTTAATGATAAGTCCGTCCATTGCACTTTAGATTTAGCTAAAGCTGCTTCTATAATATAGTAGGGGAGCCCACGATGCTAAATGGGGATTTACTCGAGCGTCGTAGAGACCTATTGGGATGCAAAGCTTAGATGATAAGAAGAAAAAAATGTTATATGATATATACCTTTACATCGGTGGGGGAAGCGGCTATAGATTTTTAAATATGTAAAAAAAAACTGTTGCATGGGCATCCTCGAGCGCGTCAGATATTGATAGCATCAATGCCCTACGTATTTTTAATAATGTACGTATGTTAATCTGATCGTTTGCATGATGCGGGTGGTTGTATTTAAGGATTGAAAATGAAAAAAAAAAAATTTTTATCGAGCGCGTCAGATTTTCTTAGGGAGTGTTAAGTGCACCAAAAAAAAGCTCTTATTCACTAATCTGACGATTTCGATGGGGCGCAAACTCGCGGCCATTTTCATAATGTGCAAAAAAAATTCGCCATTTTGAAATACTCAAGCGCGTCAGATTAAGATATATATGGTTCATCTTTATGTTCTAAACGTACTGTCTCATAATCTGACGATTATCTAGAGGGATTCGCCTGATCTGACAAAAAAAAATTAGAAAAACGGTTCACCTTAAAGGCCATCCCTGCAACTTCCCGCTAATTCCATTCCTGGGCGCTTAAAATTGTACTTATGACATTTTTGAGCCCAAAATATAATTTATGTGATATTTTGAGCGCTCCCAGCTCGAAAGTCTGATAGAAGTTTCATAGAACACTATTTTTGGAATTTTCAAACCGCAATAACTTTTGAATGGATCAACCAATTTTCACGCGGTTGGCGGCATTCGACGCAGTTTTATCATCCTCATAAGTAATTTTGCAATTTTAATTGATCGAACCACAAATTTCGGAGTAATCCCGAAAAAACACTTTTTCGGGTTTCTTTCGTTCACGATATCTCTCGAACGAATCAACCGCTTTTGACCAGCTTGGTGGCGATCAACGTGGTTCTTTAAGCTCAAAGACGGATTAGTTTTTGAAGTTGATCGATAAAGCCGGTTAAAAGTTGTTAAAAAAAAAACACTTTAAAAAAAAAATTGTTTTTTTTTGAGATTTTTCAAAATTTCTCAAAATCCGTCCGAATCGGTTCAAATTCACAGGAAATCAGAAACGCGGAGAAGGAAATGTAGGCATCACGCAGCTGCACGCATTTAACTTTATCGACGAATTTTTGTTATTTCGGCTTGCGGAAATCGTCAGATTATATATTTTTCATTATTCTTGAATTATTTCCTTCAAAATAAAAAAAAATTTAGCTACGCTCGAGAATGTCGAGATGACGTTTTTTTTTTACAACTTTGTTGCCCTCCCATTTTTTTACGTCTCTCTCAAATTGTCAGATTAGTGGAATATACACTTTTTAGGATGTAATTAACTCATCCTACCTTAATCTGACGCGCTCGAGAATTTCTGATGGTCAATTTTTTTTTACTAATCTGATCCTGTATCCTTCACGGGCGGCCTTATATATGGGCCTCATGTTTTGTGGAGGTACTTAACCGGGTACAAGGTATCCCCCTGTATATTAATCTGCCGCGCTTTAGTAAATCCCGAAATCCCCGCTTGGGCTCCCCTACCAATACCTTGTGTATTGTTATAACTGGTATACTTGAAGTATTTTCTATTCTTTTCTACTCTATTGATTCGTGCAGAAGCCTCAAAGAAGAATTAGCCTACCATTACGTTGGCCTAATCTCCGCTAAAAACACGTCAATCCTAACGGCTGTTGGTCCTTTAGAAACTTTTATTACCAACAAGTATAATAATAGACATGACATGTCTATTACATATTGACATGACATTCTTAGACAATTGAAATTATTGAATCTATCGGCAGATGTAACCATGCATTCGTAATGACAATTAACCTAAGACCCCCCCTTATTAAATTCCAATCAAGCTAAGTAGTCCACCCACATTAACTGGCTATGATTAATACGTCAATTTTACATACTGTTGGATCTAAAAATATCGCTTCAGATCATTCTCCAAAGAAATGTGGTCAGAGGGTCGGAATGTGTCTCTGTTTTGTGTCATGGAGGATTCTGATCACATGAGAGAGCTTATAAATCTGCGTGATGTAAGTAAATCCGTCAAACAAATCGCATTATGCCATAAGGGTCTAAGAAAAACCAGTGAACTTAATATAAGAAAGGTTTATTAAAGTTTTAGTCAACGGAAAGCGAGATTGGCGTATTTTACGTACTTCCAATGTTCGCAATACTCGTAAGTCTACAGACGCGTTTTGTGGACATACTGAATGAGTTACCGCGTAGCGACGCATGAAATAAAAATCTGATTTTAAGCGAGATTTGGATCAACTTTTGACAGTGTCAGAGTTGCCAATAATTCTGGCTAGACATGCCGAGGTCACATTGTGTAACCGGATAGTGGATCAGGCATTGTCAAGAATCCGGTCCAACGATAAACTAATGCCGTGAATAACAAGAAGAGTCGATGCAAGGCAAGAGACGAACAAGAATAGCCGAGTCGAACGACCATATGAATCGAGATGTTTACCATGTATTTAGGGTGCTATTGTTTGTTAGGGCCACTGAAAGGAAACTACAATATCTTCAGTATACTCGTAGTTGTGAACAAGGTGCTATGTTAGGTAGGTACATAGTGGAGAAATAGCCAAAACTCTTATCAAACAGTTTCTAACGGTAATTCATAGTTACCAAAACACCACCTTTGCTATTCTATCCTTAATTGATGATGACGAACGACAGCCTATCGCGAACCAAAGGAAAGAAGTCCATAAGCATCAAGTACTTACGATACAATATCGCGCGTAGGTAAAATTGGTTGATCAAAGTTATTTATAATAGCTAATCCATCGGATAATAGCGTTGCGTAGTAATGCGTAAAGAAGCTAAATCATGCTATCGGTCGCCGTATCAGCTTTTACAAGATTGTGAGGTGTGGTCGGCCTCGGTGCCCGTCATTAATCACTCCATCGCAATGGGGTGCCATCCAGCTGATTCCAGCCAGGGCTACCAAGCGTCCGCTTTTCCCTAAACAGATATATATATATATATATATATATATATATATATAAACGACCCATAAAGGAACTCCTAGTTGCGTTAACGAGCGAATGGACAGACTTCGAATCAGCGATGGTTCTGAACGTGGCGCGATGTCTCTCACCTAAACAATGTGGCCTTTACGTGCTCAGAAAGTCTAAACAAATGTCATTTTTGGTAGTCTTCGGCGGGAGGAACACGTGCCATATAGGACAAAAATAATAAGAACAGCAATTGACATTACATATAAAAGAGTTCTAAACATAACTCTTAAAACAAAAAACATTTAACTTACTGATAACCTGCAGAATCATTTTTATTATTACATTGGGATTGGATCACAAGAACACACAGAATTAAAAAAATAAAATAATTAAACACTCTCTTAAATATTAAAGAACATGAAAAAATTCAAATTGTTAGAGTTAAATTAAAACACATTAAATTATTCCATATACTCGTAATATCTTGACAGTTATAATTAGCTACCGATACACAAAACTAAGGTTCACAGAATACATAATCATCACAGCTAGCGATGGTGACCCTACCCTCATATTTTCTCATGCCGTTAACGCATTAAAGTAACTGTGGTGTCATTAGCTTGACGCTTGATGGCTGTATGCAGATAATATGCTAAACTTACATGGAGGACCTAACGAGATAGGATCATAGCTTCTAGGGAAACAGTTGATATTATGTATTATCAATTTTTTAAAAGCATTAGGTAGAAGAAAATATATTTTTTATAACAAGACCTCTCGCTTTTACCTCCATAAATTCATTCTAGGTGCTATTCTTCATATTGAAATTAAAAGGTTTTCCACTGAAGTTTAATTGCCTGTGATGGTTTTTATCAAGAAAATTGCTCAGATTCTTTTACTCAGATTAAGAGTCAAGTTATTTTATCTGCTTTTAGTATGATTTAAAATTGTAAGGTTACTTAAACTGGAGAGAAAGGTGCATTGCAATTCCTTCATTTCATCATCAGTATGTATTATAAGTTGTGGAAACAAAAAGGCAGATATAATTTATAGGAAATTATATAAATTCTAAATAATAGGCAGCTTGTATCTACCTAATTATCTTCAATGTACAGCCTTATTAGGGTTCCATACCCAAATGGTTAAATGTTATGGGACCCTATAACTAAGACTTTGCTGTCCATCCATCTGCCTGCTTGTCTGTCTGTCCATCTGGCACCAGGCTGTATCTTATGAATCGTGATTGTTAGGCAGTTGACATTTTCATTTGTTAGGCAGTTGATGTATTTCTTTGCAGCTATGATAACAAATACTTAAAAATTCAATGCAATAAATATTTAAGAGGGCTCCCAAACAACATGTGTGATTTTTGTGCTCGCTTTTATAGACATTGGTACGCGACCTTACGCGTACGAGACCTTAGGGCGCGAGTACGACTCGTACTTGGCCGTTTTTTTAACTTCCAACTCTTATTTAGTTTGGGTGCTACCGTGGAGTGGAACATCCAAAATGTTTATAAAAATATCAAACATAGACTGCTAAAATCGTAACCATTCCTTTGTGGCAATTAAAACTAAATTATTAGGTTTTTATTATAATAACATGTGGGTAAGAAAAAAGAAAGGTAAATGGTTGGATGACCAACAACGTCATTCAACCTTATCTTATCCTTATAATCATTACAAAAACAAAAATAAACAGGGTTGTTTTTACGAAGCTCCACAACATCGGTTTTATTAATATTTAGTAAAATTTTAATGAACTCTGTTTCCACTGTGTGTAGCCTCAAATGGATGAGAGTGACCATAATGGCAGTGCTATGCAAGAACTTGCAGTCCTTAGTTCCGAGCAGCACTTGCCTTCATTTCTTCAGTTATTTATATAAATATGATTAGCTTACTTTCTAAAAAACAAGGCAAACAAGTCAGTTTGACGCTAGAAAATCAAGTGACCTGTACACTATTTGATTTTTTATATGTGAGTTATGACTCTTTTGACTAAACCTAGGCATAGAGTAAGTGGACACTAAATGGTAAATGGATTGAACAATAATGCTATGCCTATATTTATTGAGATATAACCAATTAATAAAATAATGTGGATAGTAAATTAACGACCTTATTATAGACACCATTTCATTTCAGCATCTAGAAATATTTAGCTAAAGTTATTGAGTATGTTTGTATGTTTGCCGCTTCTTAACGCTACAACGGCTGGACTAATTTTAATGAATTTTGGTATGGAGGTAGCTAGTGTATTTTAAAATCATGTTCGTAACGAATACACTCTGTTATCTAAACAAAATATCTGCAGGATGTTAACAAATTGACATATAAACGCACGTTCGCATCCTCTCTGCATGATACTCCTAGTTCGGAGTAAGCCTGGGTGGGTCTAATTGCTCATTCTTATGAAGTTATTTAAGAAGAACACGTCATTTCGTTCGACCTATACATAAAACAAACAGGTTATGATAACAACTTTACTTACCTAAGTCGTCCATGACTTCGTGTTGATAACACGTTCAAACTTACACTAAACTTATTACGCTGATAAATTTGTAAACTATGGCACTGCCTAAATAAGCTTATGTGTTTAAGCCGGAAAATACTAAAATAATACTGCAAATTATAAATATAAAAATTACAGCCCAAATATGGTAAATTGGGAAACGTCAAGCAAGAGTGTCATTCATTTCATATTTTGGGGTTGGTACCAGCGTTGTTCTGTCAAATAATCAAAAATTGCAATCCTTGCATTAATATTTATGAACGAAAGTCACAGTTCTTTGTTTGCATTATTTATTATTTCTTGCTTCTATTTATATTTATAGTATTTTTTAATCCTGTAATCAACATGCAAGTACAATAATCAACTCTCACTCTCAAAGTAATTACCATCGACCATAGGTCCAGCCAGTGTATAAATAACTGCTTATGCCAGGCTTTACCTACCGGTATATTATTATGTGTAGATAGATTGTCAAGTCTTCGTTTCAGAACGAAGTCATTTGAAGTCAAAGACAATGCTGCCAACCATTAGACTCTTAATGTCAAATAATCGTCAAGATGCGTTTGAAACGTTTATTCAGATATTAATGTCTCTTTTCATCTCTGAATTATTTTATATTAACAATCATTTGCACATATGATTTCAATATAATCATATTTAATTTATTTATAAAAGCACACGGACTCTTGTAGATGTTTAAATAATGCAAGGAGATCGATTTTATCAATTAAATAAATGAACTGAAAGAAGGGTGGGACAATTTGACACGATATTTTTTATTAGTTTTCGAACACAGCATTCTGCCTGCTTAGCTATCGATTCATCAAGAGGGATACTATTTACGGTTTTATTACGCCCATTTTTGTCCGAAATCAACTAATATCAGTGTAAAATACTCCATAGAACATGAGTACGACCGGTGAACAATTAACCCTAGCAAGGGATATTAAAAGGGCAATCGAATTGACGATTATCTAGAGGGATTCGCCTGATCTGACAAAAAAAAATTAGAAAAACGGTTCACCTTAAAGGCCATCCCTGCAACTTCCCGCTAATTCCATTCCTGGGCGCTTAAAATTGTACTTATGACATTTTTGAGCCCAAAATATAATTTATGTGATATTTTGAGCGCTCCCAGCTCGAAAGTCTGATAGAAGTTTCATAGAACACTATTTTTGGAATTTTCAAACCGCAATAACTTTTGAATGGATCAACCAATTTTCACGCGGTTGGCGGCATTCGACGCAGTTTTATCATCCTCATAAGTAATTTTG
Source organism: Hylaea fasciaria (assembly GCA_905147375.1). Taxonomy (NCBI): domain Eukaryota; kingdom Metazoa; phylum Arthropoda; class Insecta; order Lepidoptera; family Geometridae; genus Hylaea; species Hylaea fasciaria. The sequence continues at coordinate 2,379,932 of LR990194.1, forward strand.
CAATTTTAATTGATCGAACCACAAATTTCGGAGTAATCCCGAAAAAACACTTTTTCGGGTTTCTTTCGTTCACGATATCTCTCGAACGAATCAACCGCTTTTGACCAGCTTGGTGGCGATCAACGTGGTTCTTTAAGCTCAAAGACGGATTAGTTTTTGAAGTTGATCGATAAAGCCGGTTAAAAGTTGTTAAAAAAAAAACACTTTAAAAAAAAAATTGTTTTTTTTTGAGATTTTTCAAAATTTCTCAAAATCCGTCCGAATCGGTTCAAATTCACAGGAAATCAGAAACGCGGAGAAGGAAATGTAGGCATCACGCAGCTGCACGCATTTAACTTTATCGACGAATTTTTGTTATTTCGGCTTGCGGAAATCGTCAGATTATATATTTTTCATTATTCTTGAATTATTTCCTTCAAAATAAAAAAAAATTTAGCTACGCTCGAGAATGTCGAGATGACGTTTTTTTTTTACAACTTTGTTGCCCTCCCATTTTTTTACGTCTCTCTCAAATTGTCAGATTAGTGGAATATACACTTTTTAGGATGTAATTAACTCATCCTACCTTAATCTGACGCGCTCGAGAATTTCTGATGGTCAATTTTTTTTTACTAATCTGATCCTGTATCCTTCACGGGCGGCCTTATATATGGGCCTCATGTTTTGTGGAGGTACTTAACCGGGTACAAGGTATCCCCCTGTATATTAATCTGCCGCGCTTTAGTAAATCCCGAAATCCCCGCTTGGGCTCCCCTACCAATACCTTGTGTATTGTTATAACTGGTATACTTGAAGTATTTTCTATTCTTTTCTACTCTATTGATTCGTGCAGAAGCCTCAAAGAAGAATTAGCCTACCATTACGTTGGCCTAATCTCCGCTAAAAACACGTCAATCCTAACGGCTGTTGGTCCTTTAGAAACTTTTATTACCAACAAGTATAATAATAGACATGACATGTCTATTACATATTGACATGACATTCTTAGACAATTGAAATTATTGAATCTATCGGCAGATGTAACCATGCATTCGTAATGACAATTAACCTAAGACCCCCCCTTATTAAATTCCAATCAAGCTAAGTAGTCCACCCACATTAACTGGCTATGATTAATACGTCAATTTTACATACTGTTGGATCTAAAAATATCGCTTCAGATCATTCTCCAAAGAAATGTGGTCAGAGGGTCGGAATGTGTCTCTGTTTTGTGTCATGGAGGATTCTGATCACATGAGAGAGCTTATAAATCTGCGTGATGTAAGTAAATCCGTCAAACAAATCGCATTATGCCATAAGGGTCTAAGAAAAACCAGTGAACTTAATATAAGAAAGGTTTATTAAAGTTTTAGTCAACGGAAAGCGAGATTGGCGTATTTTACGTACTTCCAATGTTCGCAATACTCGTAAGTCTACAGACGCGTTTTGTGGACATACTGAATGAGTTACCGCGTAGCGACGCATGAAATAAAAATCTGATTTTAAGCGAGATTTGGATCAACTTTTGACAGTGTCAGAGTTGCCAATAATTCTGGCTAGACATGCCGAGGTCACATTGTGTAACCGGATAGTGGATCAGGCATTGTCAAGAATCCGGTCCAACGATAAACTAATGCCGTGAATAACAAGAAGAGTCGATGCAAGGCAAGAGACGAACAAGAATAGCCGAGTCGAACGACCATATGAATCGAGATGTTTACCATGTATTTAGGGTGCTATTGTTTGTTAGGGCCACTGAAAGGAAACTACAATATCTTCAGTATACTCGTAGTTGTGAACAAGGTGCTATGTTAGGTAGGTACATAGTGGAGAAATAGCCAAAACTCTTATCAAACAGTTTCTAACGGTAATTCATAGTTACCAAAACACCACCTTTGCTATTCTATCCTTAATTGATGATGACGAACGACAGCCTATCGCGAACCAAAGGAAAGAAGTCCATAAGCATCAAGTACTTACGATACAATATCGCGCGTAGGTAAAATTGGTTGATCAAAGTTATTTATAATAGCTAATCCATCGGATAATAGCGTTGCGTAGTAATGCGTAAAGAAGCTAAATCATGCTATCGGTCGCCGTATCAGCTTTTACAAGATTGTGAGGTGTGGTCGGCCTCGGTGCCCGTCATTAATCACTCCATCGCAATGGGGTGCCATCCAGCTGATTCCAGCCAGGGCTACCAAGCGTCCGCTTTTCCCTAAACAGATATATATATATATATATATATATATATATATATATATAAACGACCCATAAAGGAACTCCTAGTTGCGTTAACGAGCGAATGGACAGACTTCGAATCAGCGATGGTTCTGAACGTGGCGCGATGTCTCTCACCTAAACAATGTGGCCTTTACGTGCTCAGAAAGTCTAAACAAATGTCATTTTTGGTAGTCTTCGGCGGGAGGAACACGTGCCATATAGGACAAAAATAATAAGAACAGCAATTGACATTACATATAAAAGAGTTCTAAACATAACTCTTAAAACAAAAAACATTTAACTTACTGATAACCTGCAGAATCATTTTTATTATTACATTGGGATTGGATCACAAGAACACACAGAATTAAAAAAATAAAATAATTAAACACTCTCTTAAATATTAAAGAACATGAAAAAATTCAAATTGTTAGAGTTAAATTAAAACACATTAAATTATTCCATATACTCGTAATATCTTGACAGTTATAATTAGCTACCGATACACAAAACTAAGGTTCACAGAATACATAATCATCACAGCTAGCGATGGTGACCCTACCCTCATATTTTCTCATGCCGTTAACGCATTAAAGTAACTGTGGTGTCATTAGCTTGACGCTTGATGGCTGTATGCAGATAATATGCTAAACTTACATGGAGGACCTAACGAGATAGGATCATAGCTTCTAGGGAAACAGTTGATATTATGTATTATCAATTTTTTAAAAGCATTAGGTAGAAGAAAATATATTTTTTATAACAAGACCTCTCGCTTTTACCTCCATAAATTCATTCTAGGTGCTATTCTTCATATTGAAATTAAAAGGTTTTCCACTGAAGTTTAATTGCCTGTGATGGTTTTTATCAAGAAAATTGCTCAGATTCTTTTACTCAGATTAAGAGTCAAGTTATTTTATCTGCTTTTAGTATGATTTAAAATTGTAAGGTTACTTAAACTGGAGAGAAAGGTGCATTGCAATTCCTTCATTTCATCATCAGTATGTATTATAAGTTGTGGAAACAAAAAGGCAGATATAATTTATAGGAAATTATATAAATTCTAAATAATAGGCAGCTTGTATCTACCTAATTATCTTCAATGTACAGCCTTATTAGGGTTCCATACCCAAATGGTTAAATGTTATGGGACCCTATAACTAAGACTTTGCTGTCCATCCATCTGCCTGCTTGTCTGTCTGTCCATCTGGCACCAGGCTGTATCTTATGAATCGTGATTGTTAGGCAGTTGACATTTTCATTTGTTAGGCAGTTGATGTATTTCTTTGCAGCTATGATAACAAATACTTAAAAATTCAATGCAATAAATATTTAAGAGGGCTCCCAAACAACATGTGTGATTTTTGTGCTCGCTTTTATAGACATTGGTACGCGACCTTACGCGTACGAGACCTTAGGGCGCGAGTACGACTCGTACTTGGCCGTTTTTTTAACTTCCAACTCTTATTTAGTTTGGGTGCTACCGTGGAGTGGAACATCCAAAATGTTTATAAAAATATCAAACATAGACTGCTAAAATCGTAACCATTCCTTTGTGGCAATTAAAACTAAATTATTAGGTTTTTATTATAATAACATGTGGGTAAGAAAAAAGAAAGGTAAATGGTTGGATGACCAACAACGTCATTCAACCTTATCTTATCCTTATAATCATTACAAAAACAAAAATAAACAGGGTTGTTTTTACGAAGCTCCACAACATCGGTTTTATTAATATTTAGTAAAATTTTAATGAACTCTGTTTCCACTGTGTGTAGCCTCAAATGGATGAGAGTGACCATAATGGCAGTGCTATGCAAGAACTTGCAGTCCTTAGTTCCGAGCAGCACTTGCCTTCATTTCTTCAGTTATTTATATAAATATGATTAGCTTACTTTCTAAAAAACAAGGCAAACAAGTCAGTTTGACGCTAGAAAATCAAGTGACCTGTACACTATTTGATTTTTTATATGTGAGTTATGACTCTTTTGACTAAACCTAGGCATAGAGTAAGTGGACACTAAATGGTAAATGGATTGAACAATAATGCTATGCCTATATTTATTGAGATATAACCAATTAATAAAATAATGTGGATAGTAAATTAACGACCTTATTATAGACACCATTTCATTTCAGCATCTAGAAATATTTAGCTAAAGTTATTGAGTATGTTTGTATGTTTGCCGCTTCTTAACGCTACAACGGCTGGACTAATTTTAATGAATTTTGGTATGGAGGTAGCTAGTGTATTTTAAAATCATGTTCGTAACGAATACACTCTGTTATCTAAACAAAATATCTGCAGGATGTTAACAAATTGACATATAAACGCACGTTCGCATCCTCTCTGCATGATACTCCTAGTTCGGAGTAAGCCTGGGTGGGTCTAATTGCTCATTCTTATGAAGTTATTTAAGAAGAACACGTCATTTCGTTCGACCTATACATAAAACAAACAGGTTATGATAACAACTTTACTTACCTAAGTCGTCCATGACTTCGTGTTGATAACACGTTCAAACTTACACTAAACTTATTACGCTGATAAATTTGTAAACTATGGCACTGCCTAAATAAGCTTATGTGTTTAAGCCGGAAAATACTAAAATAATACTGCAAATTATAAATATAAAAATTACAGCCCAAATATGGTAAATTGGGAAACGTCAAGCAAGAGTGTCATTCATTTCATATTTTGGGGTTGGTACCAGCGTTGTTCTGTCAAATAATCAAAAATTGCAATCCTTGCATTAATATTTATGAACGAAAGTCACAGTTCTTTGTTTGCATTATTTATTATTTCTTGCTTCTATTTATATTTATAGTATTTTTTAATCCTGTAATCAACATGCAAGTACAATAATCAACTCTCACTCTCAAAGTAATTACCATCGACCATAGGTCCAGCCAGTGTATAAATAACTGCTTATGCCAGGCTTTACCTACCGGTATATTATTATGTGTAGATAGATTGTCAAGTCTTCGTTTCAGAACGAAGTCATTTGAAGTCAAAGACAATGCTGCCAACCATTAGACTCTTAATGTCAAATAATCGTCAAGATGCGTTTGAAACGTTTATTCAGATATTAATGTCTCTTTTCATCTCTGAATTATTTTATATTAACAATCATTTGCACATATGATTTCAATATAATCATATTTAATTTATTTATAAAAGCACACGGACTCTTGTAGATGTTTAAATAATGCAAGGAGATCGATTTTATCAATTAAATAAATGAACTGAAAGAAGGGTGGGACAATTTGACACGATATTTTTTATTAGTTTTCGAACACAGCATTCTGCCTGCTTAGCTATCGATTCATCAAGAGGGATACTATTTACGGTTTTATTACGCCCATTTTTGTCCGAAATCAACTAATATCAGTGTAAAATACTCCATAGAACATGAGTACGACCGGTGAACAATTAACCCTAGCAAGGGATATTAAAAGGGCAATCGAATTGCTTGAGAAACTACAGCAAAGTGGGGAAGTGCCTGCCACCAAGCTGGCAGCTTTACAGAAAGTATTGCAAAGTGATTTCTTGAACGCGGTGCGGGAGGTTTACGAGCACGTCTATGAGACCGTTGATATTCAGGGCTCGGCTGATATACGAGCATCGGCGACAGCCAAAGCTACTGTAGCTGCATTCGCCGCGGCAGAAGGTCATGCACACCCTAGGGTAGTAGAACTGCCTAAGACCGAGGAAGGTCTAGGTTTCAACGTCATGGGAGGTAAGGAACAGAACTCTCCTATTTACATATCGAGAATCATCCCCGGCGGCGTGGCCGACCGCCACGGAGGGTTGAAACGTGGAGACCAGCTGTTGTCAGTCAACGGCGTGTCAGTCGAGGGTGAGAATCACGAGAAGGCCGTGGAGCTCTTGAAACAAGCCGTCGGATCCGTGAAGTTAGTCGTCAGATACACTCCGAAGGTACTGGAGGAGATGGAGATGAGATTTGATAAGCAGAGAACTGGTCGGCGGCGCACCAACTTCAATTAAAGGAATTGCTTTTGATCTCAAGAAGGCTTGAAGATTCAGATGTGCTTTGAAAGAGAACAATTTTTGGAAGAAAAATAATAGCTATGTCAATGTCTTTCATACTAGTACATCTACGAGTTAAAATTTGATCTTGCATAAGCAAGCCTAGTCAATACACCTGACTTTCAATCTTCAAGTTGTATTCAAATGGTTATTTGATATTTCATAAGTTTATGTGTTCATTGGACAAATGGGGTTTTTATGATCGGATCATGTTTATGTACCTATGGTTGTTATTATTATTTATACCATTACCCTTTATTCATAAAAAGTTATAAAATGCTTAGTAAAACGGCACTGCAATATTATAATGCACAGTACCTACTGAATGGCTTTTTTTTATGACAATGTGTATTGTTGTGAATTTGTAATGATCAGTCTTTTTTCATCGATAAAAGAAAACAGTTACTTCCAAAAAATAAAATTGCTATGATAATTTTTTATGACTAAAGTCTTATGTAGTTAAGTATTATTAATTGTCAGTAAGCTTATGTTATTTTGTATGGTGTCTTTGTACTTATTTCTAACATAATGTCTGGTATGCTAATAATTATATTTCATAGTTATCTTTTTGACAGAATATCTAATATCCATTAATTCCAAAGATTGCATTACTTTTTCTAGATTTTGATATAGTGATATACAGTGTAATCTCACTAATCCGGCACTATTAAAAACCGGAGGATGCCGGATTATTGGAATGTTCGGATTACTGGATTATACTGAAAAAGTCATAGGTAATAAATAAAATAAAGCATTTCATAGAGAGAATAAATGTATACAATGTATTTAATTTTTTAAGTTTTGAAATAATCCTTAATTGAGGTCTGCTTTTGTGCAACTTTGAGGTTAGACTGCTAGTCGACGACGCAGCGACCAAGCGCACAGGTATAGAGGGGTGAGGGAGGCATGGGCGGAGGGTGCCGGATTATTGGACGTGCCGATCTATCGAAGTGCGGGATTAGTGAGATTGTACTGTATTATTTAACTTATATTGTAATATAAAGAGATTAGAACATGTACTTAAATTGGTGAAAGATCAAATTATAATAATTAATATATTAATATTGCCAATGTATTTACTCTTCTAAATTGTACCTTACTTAGCAGTCTTTGATGTACTTAAATTTATTTAGTTTAGTAAGTCAGTATTCTAGAATATATTCCATGATGAATTAAATAAAACATCACACTATGTAATATACATTTTTATTTCCTTAAATTAGGCACTACCAAGAATCAAAAGTACCAAAGTTATATTTGCCTTCTTTCTTAGGTTTTTTTGCTGAGGTGTCTTGAGTTTTAGCCGGTTTTTCGGCATGGTCATGTAGATTAAGGTATTTGCCGACACCTTTTCTAAATACCTTGAGGGGTTGCGTTGATGCCTTCTTGGGCTTCACTCCGGTACCTGCTTCGTCTGCTTGTCTTTTTAACTCCTCTGCTCTTTCTTTGACAAGCTATAAAAGAAATAACATTGTATACTAGAATAGAAATAGATCATCACAAAATTCAATTACAGTAGATGGCCTAAATGTTTAGGCTTCGTCAGCACTGGTTGTTATTGATTGCCAGCAGTTTTAAAGCCATGTTAGAGGCCCGTGGGCGGCATAATAAACCCAGATACCTGACAGCACTCTCAATTCACATACAAAAAAACATGGCCTTACCTGTTCTTCTGCCTCAGTGAATGGGTCCACAAACACCTGAGCAGCCTCTATCACAATGTCATGTATTGGCCGGTCCTTATTGTCAACTTCAATCTGTTCCATGACGGTGAGTGTATCCATGCCACCGACGAGCTTGCCAAATATCGTATGTTTACCGTCCAGCTGCTTGCAAGACCGGAAGGTTATGAAGCTGAAATTAAAAATGTACTTATCTTCATGCGTTCATCTTTTCATTGCATCTTTATAAATGAAAAATATTGATGATGTTTCTCCCTGTTTCATATGATGGCTTTTGTGATAACTTATAAAAGAGTACATGCTTAATTCAACTTTATCCATATTGATGTCATCCATCACACTTTTAGAGCCACAGATCCTGAATCATTCTTACAATTGTGATCCATTAGTGTTAGGTCCAGAGTTGGCCAAGGACAGTATTCCTCGTCCTGTATGATGCAAGTTGGGCCGTATCTCGTCTTCAAATGGCTTCTTCCACACTGACTGTCCACCTAAGCCGGTGCCAGTGGGATCTCCTCCTTGAATCTGTAAGAGAAATGAGACACTGCTTATCAGGACAGGAACAGACACATTGGAGCATTTTGATATGCTTGTCAGATAATAGCATCTAACCCCCGGTTTCTAGAATGCTAGTTGGCTTTGACAGTAGATTAAAACTATCGTTGTCTCTATCTAACACTAAACAAATGACAAGGATGGCAATAGAATTAATCTGTTGTCAACATTGACTGACGTTTCAGAAACTGGGGGTTAATCTAACAAGCATAGTATATCATTGCACAAGTTCGATTCCAAGCTATAAGACATGAAAACCAAACTGATAGCTGTTCAGTGGTTTTTAATGATGCTTGAACAAACAGACAGACTACATTTTCAACTAAGTTATGGCTAGTACCTAGTTTATTTAACATCCACTAATTAATTTAAAAAAATATAGAATATAGTATGGCTAATTAACAAAGGTGTTTTGCACTCACCATAAAATTTCTTATTGATCTATGAAACTTAGTACCATTGTAGTATCCACTGTTGCAATGTCTGATGAAATTGTCACAAGCTTTCGGCGCCACGTCACAGTAAAGTTCCAGGTTTAATGGTCCATAGTTGGTTAGCAGTCTTACATATCCTGGACAAAAGTGAAGAGTTAGCGGTGAACTCTCATTATACATGTAGATGTAGATGGGAATATGAAACCATGCTCTAAGAGTAAGCTCAGGTGGCAGCGAACAGCCGTGATGAGCATCTCCACTGCACTTTCTAGCACTTGCATGCAATGAAATGTAAAAATAAACCTTATTTCCATTACATATCCTTTTTAAATATGTCAAAATCAACTCTTCAAGCTATGTGAAACGACCATCAGAGGCTTGCGTTTTACTTACCTTTTTTCTTAACCCTCTCATATTTAACATCATCCTCGCAAATGATAGCAGCTTCATGCACCATCTCCGGGACCATGGCAGTGGACGTGAAGCTCGCAGCCACTTTGCCAGTGGAGTAGTGCGCTGCATTGAATTTATCTGCAACCTGCAACAAACGTAATATTGTATAAAAGTATATTAGTTAGAAGGATGTGTCGAGGATGGGCTAAATCTAGGTAAGAATAGAACAATTGAGCTGGTGATGAAGTACCAGGACTCTAATGATGGACACTGGCGACATGCAGCAGTGGGGAAATAAATGCTTCAAAGTCACAAAATGTTCCCAGGCTATGCCTAAAGCTCATAGTAAAGTTGTTATCAGATTTTAATTGGTGAAGTTAATTAATAGATAACCTCTTTTTTGATTTCCTCTTTTTCTGGTGCCTTATATTCTTTTTCCAGCTCTTGCAATATATCTTTTGTTTCAGCTGACACCGTCTTCAATCTTGCATGCGGATCTTTCTTCATAGCAATGTCCTCTGAAAAGGAAATTGGTAAGAGAACAATCAGTGAAAAAAAATTAATATCACTTAAATTTTCAGCCATAATCTTATGCACAATTTTGTATACTGCAAATGTTATACTTAGCTAAATTATTACAAGTTAGGAATGTCACTGGACCATATGTCCGAATTCTAGGACATCTCTTCTTAACACTATAAATCGCAACTTAAGCATTAATTTCAACAGAGATCTTGGTTCCAGTCAAGATTGACGCTAACAATGTTATAGAATACAGGACATAATATTTTGTCAAATATATACCTTCAGTTTCTACTTTCAAACTATTCTTCACATGATGAAATGATGAAATATTGAATTTCTGCAGTTTATTTGGTTCCTGAATAATTATGATGTCATTCTTAGCGAATGGTGTATCATTGACCAAGTCCTTGTAGTTCTTTCCCTTGATATTGAGTTGTTCCACAGCTTCATATGAGAATACATTTCCTGTTGTTTTGATCGCCGCAATGTGAGTATTGTTTGTGAACAGTTTGAAGAGAACTGGACAGTGGTATTCACCTTCTGCATTTTTGAAGAAGTTCAGCTTTATCAGGCTTTTAACGTCCAATTTCTGAAGCAACATTGTTTTGGTTTAATTTTAATGTATCCATTTTTTCTGTTGGTGTTCATTGCACACTAAGTAAGAGCAGATAAGCTTTTCTAATTGAGTTATATTAAGGTCTCAAGCACCTATTATAAATCTAATTTTGCATAAGTTCTAATTTTGCAAAAGTTGTCATATATACATAATTTTAGAAAATCATAATAATACCGTCTCTTTCATACCTTTCCAGTAACAGGGTTCACCTTAAACCTCTTTATAAAGTCTATGAGAGGCTGTAGCTCGAATATATTGCCATCAGCGTCGCAATATGGGTCCTCAAAGGGCACCAGAGATAAACAGCAGTGATCGAAAGGTAGCCTCTTGAATGTGTTGTCCTGTTCGGAAGTACCAGATCTCTTTCCACCGTAGAGTGTGGTCCACTCTGTGTACGTTAAGTACCTAAAAACAGCAGGGGCAGTCAGAATCTATTTTAATTTGTCTTTGCCATCGAATGTAAGAAATGATTATTTCTACTTACATTTTATCCTTTTGATGCTGTCGTTTACCCATCTTGGAATAGTATAAATTACTTGGCTCAGTAAGTATTAGGTACTCTAATAAACGAGATAATTTACAATCGATTTATACGAACACGAAAAACTATTTTTTGTTGTATTTGTATCATATCATGCAAATGAAACTTTGTTGGTAGGTAGGTACCTGCCTAGGTAGTTTTGTTTGACTTTGACATATTTGTATAAGTCGTTTTTTTGTTTGTTTTAGTTATGGCTTCGCACGGTTTGTGCATATAGCGAGTGTCAAGTATTTTATTATTTAAGTACCTGTATTATCATAATTTCACAATAAGAAAGTCACAGCAATACAGAAATCCTCATGGTCAAGTAGTCAAGTCAATTATTTACCAGGTCAAAGTCATGATTCAGTAAAGAAGTGGATTCTTTACTGAAACTTCCTGGGAGTTTTGGAAAAAATGCGAAATGACACGGTTTTGAGTTTATATCATTTGCCTACACTCGCGCACGTTAACGAACACTTAATAATTAATATTCCACCAATATTACACAATAACACTCGATAAAACACAAGTTTGAGAAAATAATACAAAACCAACAACATCTCACTATAAGATTCCCGCCAAAAACCCAGACAAGTCGTTACGTTACCCGCACAAAAACTCAGCTGTTTGACTGGAGTGAAGTTAGTAATAAGCTGTCCATTCATCCGTTTCACCCGTAGACGTAGTATCAAGACATGGACTTAACAATAGCCTATTGGTATACCCGAAAGGGACACACCTTTGCTGCAATGTATAAATCGGATAAAATTGATACACGTTACTGAGGTGTAGCTCCTAATCATTCGTGCGACATTCTATAATGTCAAGATAGGTTTGCTTCTCAGTTCTGCAGCAAATCAATAATAAGAGCATACGCCGACAAAGACAAAACATCGACAAAACATCGTACATCGTACTATCCTATTTACTCCTTTATCTATTTCTTATTCTTATTCTTTGTTATATCTTGAGTTAAATGTCATATCTATTGGATGAATAATCTCTACTCTTGTAAGTACTGTGGTAGAAAATACAAAATGTACTGGCAACTAGTGGTAGAAGAAATCTACGTTACTTACGTTATGGCCTACGCTACGAAGCTAGCAAGCCAAGCAACATCCCAGAAAAAAAAAACAAAATAAAAAAATAAAAGAAAGATGTCGGCGAGTGGTTGTGCTTCGTGTATTTTTTTGTAAAAACATCAATTTATTAATTAGAAATTCTTTAATTTTACTCCAATTCATATAAATAGGCTCTATCCTTATAATCGTAAGTATAGCCACTGTTTTTAGGCCTTTTTGATTACGAATTTTCTCAGTAAGTCAGTTTGCATTCCATTTCCAAGAATTTTAGTGGTTGTTTGTGTTGGTGATTGATTGGCGAGAATTGAAAAAAATGTGGTAGAAGAGACGAGAAATTTATTAAACTTAGCGGACCACATCATCCACGACCTGAAGTTTTGGAAAAGGTATTATTTGATGTCTAATGATTGTATTTATGAGCTTATAATCTCATGGGAAAGTAACAGGCTGCCTGTTTGCAGTTCGGAGCATCTAACACGGGGGTTTTCACTGTATTCACATTGAGTTTGTTTCTATTCTGGACGAAACCCTTCCTATCCTCTCTCTTGCGCGTCAGAAGACTCCAATTATATCGAATCAGGTCATCGGTGATCCAAAAAGTCTTATTTTATCGGATAATGCCAGCCCACAAAATGGCCGACTGTTATTCGTAAGGTACAAAATAAATCTTTCGTTGCATTGTTTTGCTGATAATTTGCCTTGTTTTTGTACATTTGGAACTTGAAGTGCTCTACGATACCTATAAATGTAGTTTTACTCGCTTATCGTTGTCCAAATTGTAGCGTGCTAGAAAGCCTTTGTCCCTAGAAGTTGTTTGCATGAAATGAGAAAAAAAAATAAGTTCACCTTTTGTACCTGTGCAAAGTTAGGTATTCTGCATTCCTAGCAATCTTGGCTCCATTAGTCATTGATCTAAATCATGTTGCGGCGATTTGTGTAGCCTTTTATAGCTATTAGCACACCTGAATAAGTCTATTGACTCCAGATTCGCCCTATGATCACATTTTCTCGTCACGCTTTTCTCAAGAGTCATCGAGTCATCAAAATAGCCATCATTTGCAAGCTTCAAAGCATAATAATAATACTATCAGCTTGCCACTGTCACAATTCAACAGTTCATCAATCCAAGCTTTCCACTAAGTATATAATTAATTAACCCATCATCGAGCTTGGTGTTTGTGGCTGTGTGGTGTGGATTGAGTCATGTGGTGCTTTTAGATAATGTCTGGTGCCTCTGGTTCATCAGGGAGTGGCACGGGACGTGGACGAAGCTACGGTGTGACCGACAACAAACCCGAATCTAAAGAGAACAAGCCCAATCAGAAGATGTCGAAAGCTCTTGGTACTTCTGCAAAGAGAATTCAAAAGGAACTGGCGGAGATCACATTGGATCCACCGCCGAATTGCAGTGCAGGACCTAAGGGTGATAACTTGTATGAGTGGGTCTCCACTATACTGGGACCTCCAGGATCCGTCTATGAAGGAGGAGTCTTCTTTCTGGACATCCATTTCTCACCAGAATACCCATTTAAACCGCCTAAGGTAATTTGTTCCTTAAATTTATTGTGAGGCAAGTCTCAGATTCTATCATGTTTTTGTGAGGTGTAAGGTATGTTCAACTCTGCACGCTTGAGTGACGGTGGTCATGCCCAGTGTGCTCTTTCCAATCCAACAGCAACGGGTCCGAAACCTTGCCTTGCAAAAAATGGCTTGTGTGCAGATTTCTTACATAAACCGATGTTACAATATCACACCATACTTTTTTTAAAGTAATGTTATAATATTAAATCGTTATGTTCCAGGTGACATTCCGTACGAGGATATACCACTGTAATATCAACAGCCAGGGGGTCATATGCCTGGACATTCTCAAGGATAACTGGTCACCTGCGCTCACCATATCCAAAGTGCTGCTGTCAATTTGCTCTTTACTCACCGACTGCAATCCAGGTATAGTTACACTTTACTAGTTGTAACCAGGTGTTTCACCTGCAATTCCTAGAATAAACGGCAGTCTGTGTTAATACCATGTACCTATAAAATTTATCAGCAGTTGGGATGCTTGAATAGCAAACATCTACACCCCATTGAGGTATTCTTAGTTTAAAGATGTAACGAACTCATTTTGCAGTATCTTAATTTATTTGTTTTATATTTTCAGCGGACCCACTCGTCGGCAGTATTGCGACCCAATATCTGCAGAATAGGGATGAACATGATCGCATTGCACGCCTCTGGACCAAGCGTTATGCAACATGATTTCCCGGCCCTTCTAAGCCGTTACGGAACAATACAATATCATATACTCAATACCATATTCTAAATCCATCCTCTTCACTTAGTATACAATAAGCTTCCAACTTACTTTCCAACAACTACCCTTCTGCAACATGTTGTTCATACAGTTCAAGTAAAACAACTCGTGCCGCGAAGGGTTTATGTAATTAACGGCTTACATTATTTTAGATTACAATTAATACGATGTCATGCTTGTAATGACAGTGAATTGTGTATAATTTTAGGATAAAGGTTTTTAGTTGCGAAATTGAACAATCTTCTGTTGATGTATCTGTGTAATGTAGAGTACAGTGATTAGTTTTAATTCATGAGTCAATTTTGCTGCTGTAATGTGATGATCTCATACACACATCAATACTGTTACTTCTTATTTGGTAAGTATGTCTGGACTACTGCGATGCTATAATAATGAATCGTCATTATGAGAATAAATTGCATGTTGTCTTCGAAATTGGTTTTAATTTTCAGAAAATGTTTTTTTTTTGTTTGGTTCCTTAGTGGCCTCTTTTAAATCAAAAGTTCTGGATAAAATTCTGTAGCAAAGTAAAATTTGTGGGAGTTCAATCACTGAGTAAAGTATTTATACTGATTTAGTAACATTTCGATGTAAGGTATAAGCTTGTCTGTAATAAATGCTGCGAGAGAAGTTTCTTGAATTTAGCAAGAAGTTAACTGCCATTTGAAGGATAGTGAGATATCGCTAGTTGTGACACGCAATATTTTTGTGCTTATCTTTTGAGAAGCATGAGCTAGATTCGTTTCCGTATTTTCTTATGACTTTAGGTAGCCAAATTATTATTTGGATTTTCATTGTTTAAGTTGATAAGTGCAATTAAGTCTTTATAACTGTTGTCACTCGGGAGAACTGGAAAAATGCAATCGGGTGTGAAAATCCTATTTATTTTTATAAGAGCATGTGAGAGTTATTTTGTATCGTAGATTCGACTTCTTGTGATTAATTTAACAAAATCAAGTGAAGAGACAATATGCCAATGCTGTCATTCAGTTTTATCGTTTATTTTACTACCAAAACATATCATGTACCGAGTGGATTGATTTGTACATTCAAAACTTCTAACACCCTATTCAAGTGCCAAAACGAATAGGCACATTATTATAGCCTCCACTCCAAACATCCCTTTTCCTACAATATTCCGTGTAGAATGTAACACGGTTACTAGTTGTAAGTTATTTTATTGTCTAGATAATTAACGTATGTCTTAACCCTAATTTTAAATGAATATTATTTAGTGAAATGTGTATGTCGCGCGTATGTGAACGCTAAGATCATGAGACACACTTTTTTTGTAAGAATTGATTCGTTGGTAACTGGTGCTGTGAGATTCAAATGCTTGCGACATACAACGGAGAATACCGATGCTGTATTCAGGACTGGATATAATATTTTGTCATTGTGATTTTGTAATTATTGTGTAATGAATCTAAATCGTATATTGTGTTGCTTGCAGACAGCTCTGTAGATAAGCGACTGAAGTTCCTCTGAAATTGATGTTCGTACTCTTTAATTCCGTATTACCATCTTTTGTTACGGTTTATATTCGTGGTTATAAAATAGAAGAATAAATTGTGTGTAACTAGGACACAGTACGCTGTTTGATTGTAGAATTAAAACCCATTGTAGGTAATGCATATTTTATTGTAAATATTCCTAGACACACTTTCCAGTTATATTAATTCTTTGCGTTTTTTAATTAGATCTAAGTAACTGGTTCGTTTAATTAAAAAACGATCGAGAAATAATACAGTGCACCACATCTAGATGGACTAATATTCATGAATAATATTAAGACATCAACATTACATTGTAAGTAGATAAAAAGAGATAATTTGAAAGTTAAAAATACAAGGGTAGAAATTTGAAAGTTCAAAATACAAAGGTAGAAAAAGATGACGTTCGTATATTTTGGCATTTGAGACCATTACTATTTCAAGAGAATCAGTCTTCTACGCTGAGCACACATTGTGAAAATATAAAGAAATTGTGCATTGTGCTGTTTCACTCCATTACAAAATCTAATTTCACACTACAAAGGCGGGGGATAATGCACCCTTATTCGAGTTTATAAGTAGGTAGCACTTTCAAGTACTTTTCTTAAAAAAGAACTATCAGAATGTTAATAATTAAACTTAAAATCTGGCATAACAATCATAAATTATAATAACTTTCCACATATACATAGACGATTGTAAAGTTTATACTTAAATCACAACATAAAATTAACTATTACATTCGAAATGATTATAATAATAATTAAGATTCTGAAAAGAGTAGATTGTGACGAGTTGGGTTTCCTTTACACCGTTTCGTACTGGCTGCGGATGGAGCGGGCCAGGCAGCAGGCGAATGTGACTCCCAAAAGCTAGAAACAATAATTATAAAAAAATCGCTAAATTATTGGGCGTATGAGGCTTTAGAACTGATGAGCTTAGGCTGATGAGCGCAGTGCAGTGTCGCGGAGGATTAGGAAATGCATCGTATGGCAATGCAGTTCCGGATGACAGGTGAATGGCTTGCTCGTCACGTTACTCGGGTACATAAAACAATCTGACTATAACCATTCCAGAAGTAGGTATAATAGTAAGGGAACTTGGCTGGAAGGGTCTTCTAGTCTTTACACATGTAGTTATATCACTGTTTCCTTCTTGGTCAATGGAAATGGATCTACTGAGAAGTATTTTGTCTCGCTAGATCCACGGTGGGTCTTGCCAGTGGATCTACCGAAATTGATCCACCTAAGGTATGTATGTGGCTATAAAAGTGCCTTTGAGACCTACAAAAAAAAACAACCTATTGAAAACATGCAGTACATTTCAATCCTGGTACAACCAAAGAAGAATAACTAGAAGGACTAAAGGAGGTTGATAACAATACCTGTACAAAAGCGATGCCCAGACCGACGCCTCCCAACAGCATTCCTTTAGCCTTGAAGAATTCCACCAGCTTGGGGACGCAGCCCTCCTGGTGTAGGGTGGCGGAGGCGTCGGAGCACGCGGCCACGGCGCCTTCCTTGATCACCTGGCCGGAGCAGCAGGAGTCGGGAATGGTGAGGTTGTTGGTTTTCCAGTCCACGGGGCCGTTGATGCCGCAGCATTGCAGCTGTGGACAGACAATGGTATATTTTCTACATGTTTCAAAAATAAGGCTTCAAGACAACATACTCAGTGTTCGCTTAGGCGAATATGTCGCTCTGTAGGTATGTAATAATAAATATAAATCAAGATAGTTAATTACAAATCAGTCCTAACATGAGCACTAAGGGCTCTTCAAACCAAGTTTGACAAGGTCTAGGATCATATTGGCTTTATCTGACATCGGATGAGATAGGTATGAGTTACATAATCCAATGGAGCTGTCCCCAAACAGTTGATGTTTAGTTCCTTGATTTCGGATACATTCCATTAAAATATGGTATGTATCCTCCTCTTTATCACACACGTTACACATAGGTGAGTTTACTTTGCGCATGAGGTAAGCAAACTTATTCAATGCCATGTGTCCGGAACGCAATCGAAATAATAGAACCAGGTCTTGTCTCCCCAGCACGCTGTTATCAATCCATGGCGAGTTTAGAGGCTTCGGTTGAATTGTCCTGTACCAGATTCCTTTTTCTAGAGATCGTTTATCGAAATACTCCCTCCATAAAACTCGACACTTATCTTTCACTAAATGTAAGCTGTCATTATGAGGGGGAGTAATGGGAAGTCAATTCCGTCACTGCTTGCTTGTTTGGCTAACAAATCGGCTGTCTCGTTGCCGATTATACCTACGTGAGATGGAATCCACTGTAAAATAACAATCTTAGAACGCGAAGTAAGATCTAAAATTGATTTTAATATTGCGTAGGCAATCGGTACACCTCGAAAAGTCGAGGTGCAGCGAGAATTGGTACCAAAAAATGTAACCCAAATCGTCCTAATCGTAACCATTTCGTCGGTAGCCGTAAATATTTGCTCAAGTGGGCGCGCTTCCCGCCCGAATACGCGCTATGTTAGCAGTTTCGGGAATCGCGGTTCACAGGATCTTTGAAAATATTCACACGAAATAAGTTGCATAATATGAAACAATAACCTCGCATTTAAAACTATTCTCAATGATTTAATTGAAAGTATATTTTAAGAGTCACTTAAGACCGGCTCCGCCTAGTCTAAAAATAAACTTAACCGTTGCCTAAATTAGAATGTGAAGCATTTATAATCGTAAAATAAACAGATAAAGTGTACTCTACAAAGTCGGCAGTGCACACGTGTTTCTTTCTATACAAAGAATTGCTTTTAATTTACACATGTAAAGATTTTTCTGATTGAGCTGATCGACGTATTCGACGTCTGCTTGGCAAAGCGTCAACGAGGGCTTTGTTTGGTCACGTATTCACTTACTATACGTCTATGAAATTGCTAGCTATAAGTAGGTGCCTACTAGCAAACATTTCGTAATGGGAGTTTCTTTGTAAATCATATGTACCTAGCTAAACCTCAAAGGACAGGATTACGGTAAAATACGCTTAATTTTCCAAACTTCGGTCTTCTGACAAGAAAATCTATAGGTATATCTAGTAGAAGGTATACCTAATCGAAGCCTCAGCAGCACCAAAGCTGTATCAGGTTTGCCACCAATCTGAGACCGTTCGATATCTAGTGTGATCTCTACTCACGTCGGTTTGGAAGATGTCGAAGGTCTTCTTCACGGTCTCGTCAGTGGGGTACTGCTTGATGGTGGCTTGCAGATGGGTTGTTATTGAGCTCTCGAGGTCCGTACGCTTGACGTAGCCAGCGATGCCGACCGCCAGCTCCGCTACGATGATGATGATCAGGAATACGGAGAACTGAGGACGATGAGAAATAACGTTTTTAATACAAGTCATTTTACTATAAAATATATATTATTTTTTGGGGTATTATCTGGGAATGCTGCAGTGTTTGGGGACATTCAAGACAATTTCACATCCAAAAACCACCTCCACATCCACCGTTCGCTCGTGCCATTCCGTTGTTGCAGGACGAGGGTAGATTATTAGGTACGATGTTATTACACAGTGCAGTCAAAAATAGTTTGATTGTATGATACCTACCTACCCATGAAGTGTACAAGAAGGTTCGAGTGTCCGCTAAAATAACAGTACTATGAAATGTAATATAATACCTATGCAATTCTGTTCTTGCTCCAGTCAACCGTCCTATCGTTCTAACGTACACTTGTTGCTCGAGCGTAATTTGCATCACAAACTAAACGCCATGACAAGTGTCTCGTTAAAGCTACATCGACTTCAAGGCTACTGCTAGATGCGACTTCATTGTTCGGGTGCTATTTGTTGACATGTAATTTCTTGATACGAAGTATGAAGTTCGGAAAATATTAATTTTAGCAATTGATTTCTAGTAAGATCCGATATCCATCGAATACTGCGAGATCTGCTGACCACAGACGTCGCGTCATCAGATTTTGTGCAGGTTTCGACTCCGTACACATTCTTATCATATGAATAAGTTTGAAATCGGACAAACACTTCAGTGCAGTGACGCTTTAGCTTTATCGAGCAAATAAACAAACTCCTTGAAAACGTAAGTCCAATGCACAAGCCAGTTCAATGCACATTGAAAAACGTGGGTAATACAAAAAAACGCTGCGTTCCTTGAACAAAACTGTTATCGATCTCGTCGTAACATTATACATACACATTTGTGACTTGTGTGTATTGCGGTTGCCCTAAATACCTGGCTAGTGTAGTAACGAAGCCCGATACACGATTCAATAATCTGATTAGGAAGTAACATATCCCAAGATATTGTAGGTTTATCCGAGTTTACACGTTATTCCGTGACACAGTTGAAATGCATCGGGAATGCAATATCGGCAACACCGAAAATATGGACAAAAAAGCTTTCAGACGCTATTTTGCATGCGCTGTTCAGCGAATTTTGCAGCTCAAGGGATTTCTTATAAGTATAGGTTATGTACAAGCGACTGGAATAACCACTGCTGCTTATGGTAATTGATCTCGTGAGTTAAAGGTGAAGGAAGGTCAATGAATAAAATCAAACAGTTGGTTTCCTTGTGAAACTTGTACTTGTTCGTATCTCGAATATAGTCATCATCATCATCGTCATCAGCCTGAAGAAGTCCACTGCTGGACATAGGCCTCCCCTATACATTTCCAGGAAGAACGATTTTGAGCCCTTTCCATCCACCTATTTCCCGTGATCTTAACAATGTCGTCGGTCCATCGAATATAGTATAAGCTGGAAATGACGAATAAACCTACCATTTCCATTTTCACGATCATATCATTATCTAAACCCGTCTGAATCACTATCAAGAGAATGAGGAATTACGAAGACTATGGGCCCGCCAAATATTGTGTGGACCACACCTAATATTTGCTTAGAGCCGGTATCGAACCAGTGAAACCTTAAGTACTTACCAACGCTTTGCAGTCAGTTCGTCACCAACTGACACCACTGAAGGCCTGAAGCTATCTGTCATAAAACTAATAATAACCTATCTTATATTATGTGAGAGCTCAACTAGGTATTATTAACCAGTTTATCCAGTTGTCTTAAAATAAATGGCCTTGACAGCTGCAGGCAGATCTACTACACACTGATTAGTCTAGCAAGACTTAGGCCGAGGTAGCTATAGCTATACTTAGATCTTACTTAGGTGGTTACTAAGCAGCTGCGTAGCAAACGTTAGTATTGTTCTAAACACCGCTGGAACCCCGTTATATATTTGTTTTTATTGTCTTTTGAATTTATTGTTATAGCGTCAACAGAAATACATCATCATCTGTGAAAATTTCAACTGTATAACTATCACGGTTCATGAGATACAGCCTGGTGACAGACAGACAGACGGATGGACAGCGGAGTCCAAGTAATAGGGTCCCGTTTCACCCTTTGGGTACGGAACCCTAAAACACGAACGACGTGGATGCAGTTACGTATCACATTTGTAATCAAACGTACTAACTAGTTGTACCGAATTCAAGTGGTCTCGTAACTAAAAAGCGTTTATTTCAACGGGTATGTTATACAAGTACATTCACAATAGCCGTGGTGGGCAGTAACTACGTAGTAATCTGTGGTGGTGGGGCGAATCATTTGCAACAACAACGTTGGCACTGTTGGCAGAGCTACAGATCTCTGAGTCATAATAATATCTGGAATATCTACATTTTAACAGTTTTATAGTGACGCTTGTTGACGAATAGAAGTACTTAAAAAAACCATATACTATTATACTAGCTAGAAACGGGCCTGATTCGCGCACAAACTAATATGAAATTGACGAATACTTACAATACATATTCAAGCGTGAAAAGATCGCAGTGTAGACGGTTTATCGACGGTTGAACGTCTCGTGCGAATGTAGTTTCAAGCAGCGGCGGATTTTAGATCCCTACTCCACGTTTGTTTTTTGCCCATAACGGGAAAATATCAAAAAAAATCTACATGTCCTTATATCTTTCATTCAATCACATCACCCAAATGGAAAGACGATGAACGTCATGAGATAGTGTGAAAAAACTTCGGTTGATGTTTCACAAAGACACCCACCCGTAGGGTAAAGTAACGCAGTCAGAAGTAAGTTCAAACAGATAAGGTTGTTTATTCTAGAATTAACTGTAGGTAATTTAAAGGTCCGTAACGTATCGATTGGCGCGCATATCTCGGTCGTTAACCGAGCGTTAAAGGTTGTGGAAAACATTGCTCGTTCCCGCCAGATGGTAAGTAGACGATTATCGACTGTTGTTACGAGTACCTATTTGTGCGGGATTTTAAACAAAAGACGGAATCGGCGTTGCATAGTTTGGAGAGTAGCAAACCAAAGTTCTGCAAGTATTGGATCACGTTGCTTTAGCGGTGTTTTAAAGTAGCTTATTTCCTCAAGAGTTGTACCTATTACGTCATGGACCATATTTGTTTTTATAAACGGCTTTCAGATTAGGCATTGGAGATGTTAGGTAGGTACTTTAACGCGTCTTCCCTATCTCGACATTAATTATTGTCATAGGGTTTTACCATTTCCAAAGATTCCAACAGACCGGAATAAAATAAAACCAAATTGTAAACTCTGCTGGACAAAATGACAAACAGGAAATACAGTGGCTACTCCATGAAATCAACGCGTGTAACTATATTATAGATGTATGTATCATGTAACCACAGCCGCATATTAGATTGCATTGTTTGGAAGGTTTCATTGAAAAAATGGCGTAAATAGGAAGGACGCGTCATAGTAGAAACACGATGCGTGAAGTTTGAAAACAGTTACAAACGATGTGAAATTTGATCAATGTGTTTTAGTTTGATTTTACTTCGTTCTAGCGGATTTATCATTTCAGATTTGGTGGTTTCTGTATCAAGAGGATGACAGGTCATAGAAGGTAACCCTGCCTAAGTCGAGATAGCTACGCGCCTCTTTTTCTTTATAAAGTACTAATAAAGACTAAGCGATATGCGAACACATCTATGTTCATCCCCGGATCTTATGAAATGCACCCTTCATTTTGTTTTCGTTATTTCTTTACACTGTATGGTGTTTTACAAAGGGCACCTACCGGCATTTTGATGCTTTTACTTCTACTGTGCAAATAGTCCACGAATTTGTATAAAATTTTAGTTTTTACCGTACTGGCTTTGTCTGGATAAAGCCGCGAGGCGCGCTACTCGATACAGAGGAAAAAAACAACGAGCGAGATGCTTAAATTATTCAAATCTTTCATTCTAGTCTAGCTATCATTCATCAGCTCTAATAGCTCCGTTAAGCAAAGGAAGCGTCCATTTAGCGAGACCGTGCCGGGGCAAAGTTCACAGGTTGACTCCATCTCACTCAATTGCTTGGCAAGAACGCTCCGGTTGTGTGGATGCATTGATAAATTAACTCGGAGATTTTGTGATTGCATGAGGTATCGTGTCGTTAGACTCGGATTTTAAGTTCATGTAAGGTTTGAGTTCTGTTTGAACGTTTTCGTACCGAAACGTAGGTACAACGGCAATGGGAACCCGTGATTTTTTTTGAGATTTAATACTCGTATATTAATTATCTTGAATGTGAGATTGATGCAACTAGAGATCAAAATCCTGGCTTTCTTACGTCATCGTTTTGGGAACGTTACCCTTCCATTGACAGTTTCAAACGATGAAACTGCTATTGTCCCACCGGAAGTTTCTTTAGGCTAGGTCGGTGCAATATTTAGTTCGATGATTTTTGAGAATATTATAAGCCAAAATCTGCGCTCTGCGACTTCGCCCGTGTCTATGACGACATTTTTCCGCTGCGGCAAGGCAATATTATTTATTTATTGGAGTGTTTGCTGATCAAACGTTTACCATAACTTTATTATGTTTTGATTGGAGCGACTTCATCATCCGGTCGTTGTATATATTGATCCGGCCACAGTTGACCAACTGTCTGTACTTATACTCATTTTTAGATATTATTGATTACCTTGTTTTTATTTTTGTATAGAACGCTAATCAAACTGGGAAAAAGTAACTCATAATATAGCTTTTTAAATTCGTCTTAGTGACGGATTTGCAGTGTTTATATTATTATAATAATGACATAGTTATATTTATAACAATCATCGAGGAATGACGAACAGATAAGCGACCAGCGCTTGATAGGTACTAGGTACCTGTCTAAAGAAGTTTCTAATTACTCTAAAATAAATTTCTTGAGGAATCTTTAGAGAAACTGAATATAATAATATACGGAGCGGTACGTAGGTACTCATAAGAATAGTTTTTACAACTGTATTTATTACTTCTATTGTGATTGATGACTGGCTGCACGAAGAATCAATACACGACGTAGTTTTGCCAAATTATTACCAAGAATAAGATAACGAGAGTGGCACATACCTACAGACAAATAAGGCCGGAAAGATAGCCTAGTTCAGATATTATTATAGACCTAAATAACTATACATGTAAATATCTACATATAGGACGGTAACATTTATATTTTTAGACTATTGTCTAGTTTTTGTTGTTCCTTGAGAGTGCGGACTTTGCCAATAAAAGAACCTGCCATTATATCGCAGGTTTTGTAAAATTATGAGGGAATTTTTCAGGTGCAATTTGTGCCCAATTGAAGGCACTAGAAAAACGCCCCCGTTCTGTCATTTGCCCCCAAGAAGATGGTGATAAGACAACTGAAACAATATCTTCTCTTGTCTCCAGTTGCGGCAGACGGGAAAACCTACAAATGTATTCATCCTTAGTAGTGGCGAATAAAGACAATTTCAGCGTTATTATTGCACCAGAGGCCGGCACTAATACATTTGACAAACAACAACAGGGTTACTCAGTTCGTCGATATTTCATTATCACCCGATAATATTTTTGGTTAGGTACGCATTTGGTTTTTTTGCGTGACTCATTGAATTATAATTGGTATAGGGGATTTTTAGTCTGGATTGATGTCACGATGGTTCAATAATGAGTCGGTCCAATGATAATACTGAAGTACTAGTCCAGCTAGTTCAAGCAACATTCTTTCCTCTCGTTTTTTCGTTTTCTTTGTCTTGTTATTTTATTTTTGTATGTCATTGTTTTTTTTTTGCCTATCAAACTGTTAAAACTATTATAACTGTACAATTTACGTTACGTGGTTTGTGCATGGTCCCAGTTACCTGATTATGAAAATTGTACCTGTTGGTCGCAGTCGCCTGTCTCCTCTGTAAAATTAACAAGTAGTCCTCTGGACAAAAAAAGTTTTCAGCCTTTATCTCCAACATAGGCGTACCTATCTATATATTCCCATACGTTGCCTCTTGCGAAAACCGGGAAAAAAGTTCTCGGAACATCGCCAATGGTGACGACCGGTAATTGAGAGATGCCGGCCGAGCGGTAACTTGTGCGCTTTAGAATTCAAAGATGCCGAGGTTCGATCTTTGGCCCCGCACCGATGACTTCTCATTAGTTAAGTTCATTTTTCCATTGCTCCGTGCTTATGAGGGCACGTGAAGCCTTCGGTCCCGGTTGTAATAGACTGACAGCAGTCGTTAAGCCACGTCAGAGGTTCTTAGACGGGTCTGATAAACTCTGACACTAGAGGCTAGCACAACTTCATATGACAAATACACAGACTCACCGTCACGATCATACAGTGGTTCTCCTTGACGGCCCCGCAGCAGCCGAAGAAGGCCACGATGAACACGATGATGGCCACGATGATCAGGACCACCGGCGCTGAAGAGTACAGCTTCACGTCCGTCAGGTCCATGTACGGCGACGCGCTGATCTCACTCTTGATCCCGACGATCAGGAGGATCAGACCCGTGATCTGAAAAGGGTTCCGGTTGAAAAGATGATCAGACGACCGTGGCCGGGTTGAGTAACTCTCAGATGCAGGGAACAGTGTTTTTAGGCCCAACATAGTATAAGACCTATTTTTTCATACCGTACTAGCAGACACGGCCACGCGTTGCCGTGGCTAAGGTTTTTGTTATTGCGATGCGTTTTTGTTATTGCAACTATAAAGTGAGATGTAAGTTATCCTATCTTCTAAGTTAGATCAAACTACACACTGTGTACAAAATTGATTAAAATCGGTTAAGTAGTTTAGGAGTCCATCGCGGACAAACAACGTGACGCGTAATTTACATATACCTAGTCAGGTCATAAATTCTGTCACATGTTTTATATAAAATAATTGAAACAAGTTTATTCATTATGTAACCATTTATATACTTACCAAAATTAACTTAACAAAACATAGATTCTTATGACACTAAAGTTTATTCAAAATGACCTTCGTGATTTTGAATACAGGCCTTCAATCTGCGCGGCCAGTCGTCTATCGCAGCACGAACGAGGTCCATGTCAATATCGGCGGCTGCCTTAATCAAGGATGTCTTGAGTGACTCCAAATTGGGATGAGGCTTTGAGCACGCCTTTTCCTCCAAGTGTTGCCATATCTTGTAATCTAGCGGATTGAAATCTGGACTGGAGGAGGGCCAGTCTTCGTGCCGGATGAAGTCGATTTCACGCGCCGCCAGCCAGTCTTGTGTGCTCTTCGCTCTATGAGCTGGCGCCGAATCTTGTTGGAATACCCAGTGCCTGTTATTAAACATGGTATGAGAAACAGGTTCCACAAGGTTCGTCAGGACTGTATTTTGATACACAACTGCATTCGTTTTTACACCTTTCTCACAAAAATGTACCTCTGTTAAGCCCCAATAAGACACTCCCAACCATACCATGAGCGAGGATGGAAAATGACCTCGTTGGACACGCGGAATACGGTTGCTCGCTTCTTCACTACTGTGTGCGTACACCTTATCATTTTGTTTGTTGTAGCTCTCTTCTACGGTAAAAATTTTTTCATCCGAAAAAAGAATTTCCCGATATTTTTTTCCCGCGTACCGCTTCAACAAAGCGCGGCATCTCTTCAGTCTCAGGTCCATTAGACGAGCATTCAAATGTTGTCCTGTTTTTCTTCGATATGCCCGTGGCCCTAAGTCTTCATTTAACACCCTTTTCACCGTGGTTCTGCTTAATCCCATCTGAAGGGCCAACAGTTTCTGCTTACGTTTGGGATTTCTTTGAATTCGCGCCTTCACAGCTTTTATCACTGCTGGAGTCCTAACAGACCGAGGGCGACCACTTCTTGACCTGTCATCTACATTAGAGTCTTCATTGTATCGTTTGATGGTACGATAAACGAATCTCTTGGTTATATTCAAATTTTTCAGTATGTCAAAAATTTGAATTGGCGCGTAACCGCAACGATGCAACGCAATAACTGCAACACGGTCTTCTTTAAGCGTCCACTCCATATTTAAAAATGAGTAAAATTCTAAAAAGTATACATTTTTATTTTCATGAACAATTCGAAATTCGAATTCAATAAACTTTTTTGTGGCCAGCATTCTAAAAGAAAAGTTTTTACTGTGTGACAATACTTATGACCTGACTAAGTATATTATTATTATTTATATATAATACTGCGCATTTATATATCAATATATGAAAAAAATAACACTGAAGAGTTTTTAATGGTTATTTATGGTAATTTTTGGTAGCTTTCCAACAATTTCTAACTTACTATAGTTGAAGGTATAGGTAACTAAACCTTACAAAGTTCCGAGTTCAAGGAAAGTTTTGCACTGACGAAAAATCGTGTAAATTCGAAAACATTTTCAACGACTGCAACCAGTTACGAAACTCAAGTAATTCTTGAATGCGGTCATTAATTTCATTAAGTACTGTTATGAGGCATATTTCTTGAGAGTGGTGTTGCGAATTCATCTTGATTTCGGCACGTGCGTGAACGCATCTAGAATGCAACAGCTGGAATGCTGTAACTAGGTATAATAAATAAGGCTTTGACACGTAGTCTAGGGTATTCTATGACGTAGGCAAAGCCTAGTTCTAAAGCATAAAGACATGAATTGAGTTAAACCCAAAACCTTGCAAACTAGATTGTTTCACATTATACCTAAATGGTTGCCTGATATGAAATATGGCAATTAATGATGGATGATGCAATTAATGACGGCATGTTATTTGAAATCTGTAATCTGGGCCCATTAAAATCAATATTTACAATAACATTGACGTCCCTTTTTCCTGTTCCTGTTATAGGTACCTACTATAACAGGAACAGGAAAAAGTGCTTTGAAGGTCGACATGAATGTACCTACTCGTATGAGTACCTACTTAACTACTTACCAACATATTAGGTACTTATTAGTTACCTATTGGGTAGGTGCATAGTAGTTAATAATATAATAATAATTAGTGGGTAGATATTGTATGTACCGCCAGCTTTGAAGTAGTTGCACATAACTGCACACATTCTCACATCTTATTAAAAAAAACAATAACTAATTTAAAAAAAATTGTGCGTGTAAAATTAAACTTGAAATAAGAAGAAGTTCAGCTACTTCTGAGGCTGACTGTACCATCTTGTACCCAAACAATTTTAATTTCAATTACGCGTCACGTTGTTTGTCCGCTATGGACTCGTAATCAAATTTGCACACCGTGTGCAGTTTGACCTAACTTGAAAGATAGGATAGGTAGCTTACATCTCCTCAATGTATTATACCTACCTACCTAGTCGCAATAACAAAAACCTTAGCCACAGCAACGCGTGGCCAGCCGTGTTTGCTAGTAGGATTTTACTTCAAAATAATTATAATTTCTTATGCAAATTGATAATTTACTTTTAACCATATAAACTGTTGTAAAATAAACCTTATTATGTGCTGCATAGATACTAAGTAACCTATGTATTTATTTTTGAAATTAAAAAAATGGTGCAATCTCTTTGTCAATAACTGACAATGATTCATCGTGTTGAATCATTCACATTTACGTAAGTAGGTAGGATAGCTCATCTATCTACCAATAGTTAAAAATAATTTTACAATATTTGTTGCCCCAGTGTAGGTAGGTACTTAGTAGATTAGTAGGTCGTGTAGGTACGTAGGTAAATAAGTTTTTTTTCGGTAACTAATATAGATCATAAATTACTTTTTTCTGTAAAAATTTGTCATCATTAATCTAAATTAAACTGGTAAAGAATGTAGGTATATAATTATAATACCTACCCAGGTAAGTGGGTTCATCGATAATTCACAAAAATAGTAAGTATTCAGTCCACATTTTATGGCATTACGTGCCAAATAGTTAACAATTATTTTTGCACTTACCCTACCTAGTGTACCTATCGGCCGCCCAATTAGCACACCTTCAAGGATAAAAAAGCTTTCTAGAAACTGACAAATACACACTTACCGCAAACAAAAGATTGAACCCGAAAAGCAGGTATTTCACACACGACATCCCTCCTCCAAGAGCCATTTTAAATGTTTGATAAAACTTCTATGGTTAAAAATAAATCTGGAACAAAAGAACATCGATATTTTAATTCGCCTTTCGCCACGAAGTTGCTGGCAGAACAAGGTAAACATCGATTTTGCGTTGTTGGTAACGCGGAGGTAGATTTATTAAAGAATTACCACCATTTTGTTAAATTTGTAGCTGCAATTAGATTAGAAACGAATAAACTATTTATAACTCCAAAAAACTTATGAAATAGAGCTTACCGACGAATTTTTGCCTTGTGTTAAATTACCACGAGTACAATACGTCCGACGCGTACGAAGAAAAACAACTGACTGAGTTGCCAGTCTGAGAAAATAATTTATTGATTTTATTTTTCGTTGCGGTGCTGCCATTTATTCAGACTTTGAACAAAATGGTAGTTTTTCATTATCAAGAACCTACTACACAAATTACAGACGTATGACAAACAAAATAAATCCTTTCGCGCATCTTTCAACTGATGACCGATGGAGTTGAAACTTTATATACAACAGTTAGTAGGTATTATTATTTAACTTACCTGTTATCCATGACTTCGAAGTTCGAAGGCATAAGATAATATTTATCCAAAAACACAAAGTCACGGGCCACCTTCATAATATTTTAATAATAAGTTTAATACAATTCTTACATACAATATAGTTAGTATAATAAAATTATTATTATTACAAATTATCTGAGTTTTGGCGGGAATCAGAAAGTGCGAGACGTTGTTGATTTAAATTTTTTTTCTGAAACTTGTTTTTCCTTTAGTATAATATGCAATATTGGTGAAATATTATTAATTGAGGGTCCGTTAATGTCCACGAGTGTGCGGATAAATAATATATAAGCCCAAAAAAAATTGCCATATATTTCTAACACTCAGTTTCAGTAAATCATCCACTAGCCTACTTTACTGAGTCGTGGCGTTGACTGTAAATAATTCTTGACCATGAGGATTACTTTAATGCTAACTTTCCTATGTTGTGAAAATAATATTATTTACAACTAGAAATATTTCATACTTGACACTGGCTAAATGCACCAACCACAGTCAAGCCGTGCGAAGCCAAATTTAATTTAAAAAAAAACTTACAAATATACTGATTATAAGTATGTAGGTGGGAGTTTTGGCGGGAATCCGATAGTGAGACGTTGTTGGTTTTGTATTATTAGCTCAAACTTGTGTTTCTTCGAGTGTTAATGTGTAATATTGGTGGAATATTAACCATTAAGTGTTCGTTAACGTGCACGAGTGTAAGCGAATGATATAAACTCAAAAAACGTACCATTTCGCATTTTTTCCAAAACTCCCAGGAAGTTTCAGTAAAGCATCCACTACTTTACTGAATCGTGACTGACGATGTAAATAATTGACTTGACTACTTGACCACGATTGCTATAACATTGCTGTGACATTCTTAATGTGAAATTAAGAAATACTTAAAATTAAAATACTTGACACTGGCTATATGCACAAACCGTGCGAAGCCATAACTAAAACAAAAAAAAAAAAAAAAAAGTATGTAGGTGAGTTTTGGCGGGAATCCGATAGTGAGACGTTGTTGGTTTTGTATTATTAGCTCAAACTTGTGTTTCTTCGAGTGTTAATGTGTAATATTGGTGGAATATTAACCATTAAGTGTTCGTTAACGTGCATGAGTGTAGGCGAATGATATAAACTCAAAAAACGTGTAATTTCGCATTTTTTCCAAAACTCCCAGGAAGTTTCAGTAAAGCATCCACTACTTTACTGAATCGTGACTTTGACGATGTAAATAATTGACTTGACTACTTGAATATCATTGCTGTGATTTTCTTAATGTGAAATTCAGAAATACTTATATAATAAAATACTTGACACTGGCTATATGCACAAACCGTGCGAAGCCAAGACTAAAAAAAAAAAAAAAAGTAGGTACCTACTGTAATATTCAGGTGATATAATTATAATTGGAGTTTTGGCGGGAATCCGATACAATACTTATTATAATAAAATACTTGACACTGGCTATATGCACAAACCGTGCGAAGCCATTACTAAAACAAAAAATAAATAATTATAATTTTTAATAATAATGATGATGCGATGATGATGTGTACCTACTTACAAATATAAAAAAATATACACATCATCATCATCTACATTCTACAGTTCCATGGCACTCGCCTCGGTCCGGCGCCAAGCGGATGAGACCCGACTTTAGTAACAATAAAAGCAGTTACTAATAAAATTATGAAAATTGTCACGCTTTCCAAGTCAAGTAGCAGAACCTACAAAACGAGTATACTTAGGTATGTCTGTCTACTATATACACGAGTATATAGTAGACAGACAGAAGTATAGCGTATGGTTTCAGGGCAAAATATATATTATATCTTTTGAGATTAGATGGGCACGTCAAGATAACTCCGATATTGGATTGTTATGATTGATAAACTCATCTCAATTTTCAGTTAACGTATCAGTATCAGCAAGTTGAAACGTTTGAGCAAGGTAGACAGTTTGGAAAAAATGGGTAAAATGGGGGTGAATTTCAAAGTTAAAGTGCCAAAATTTTTAAAGTCGGTGAAATATTCTTTAGCCGCTGTCAACGGTGTGTTCGTGGTAATGTTACATAGAGATAGATCCCCACTTGTCCCGACTAATTTTGTCAGAATGTTTTTCTTTCTTTCTTTCTTTTTGTGAAAGAATTTCGTGGACTCTCTGAACATTGGAGATGTTCTAGTAACTGCTGTCGGTCAGTTTTGGATTGGTGTTCCTATTTCGTCATTCTTTTCTTCGAGTATAAGTGCTGTCATCCTGACTTTGTGTTATAGCTCACGGGTCTTCTCCTGCTGACCCTCGGTATAGCAGTCCTGGTGGTGTACTCCGAGTATGATGGGCTAATCACGCAGAGGTTCTTCACCGTCCCCGGGTTCGTTATAGCGACCGGCATCATCATACTGCTCACCTCCATGCTGGGGGTTTATGCGGCTATGTCGGAGCAGTTCTATTTTGTAGCTGGGGTTAGTAGTGCATAAATGTTATAATAACAAACATCACCGTCCCCTGTATTATTTCTAATATTATGTAAAAACAGTGTATAAAATTGTAGGTGCCTAACTAAATCGTTGCGCGCTTTGCTATAATAAAATTGTAGGAGCCATCAAGCGGTTGCCGGTCTTGCGGAACTTTTGTTCTGTTTAGGATCTTTTATGCGGAGAATTGGATCACATCATCCACATCTCGGATCTTTTATATTTTAAGATCTTATAACCCTTGACTGCCGGCAACATTAGGCGAAAGAAATTCAATAACAATTATTTTAGCCTTCAAATAGTCAACCACTTCCAAAATGGCCAGAATTCTTCGACTTTGTCTACTGTACAAAACCTTATAAAAGCCTACAATATTGATATAATATCTATTCAGTCGCCTTGTTCCAGTACGTGGTGCTACTCCTCGTGGTTCTCGTCTTCGAAATAGCCATCGTGATCGCAGCGTTCGCGCTGAAGAATGACGCCTCCACTGACATTAGGTCTACAATGATGGAGAGCCTCCGGCTTTACAGCACCAGGCTCGACATCGCCAGGGTGTGGGATGACCTGCAGATGGAAGTGAGTCACTCTTGGAACAGTAGCCATAGAAATAGTATTGCAACGCTACACATGAATCTGCGGGATTAATTATCTCGCGGACTTCGTGGTACTTTACCTGTAATGTCATTTTATTTGTGTTTCAAACGAACGCATCGATAACTGTTTCCCGATTTTGTTCTTCAGTTCAAATGCTGTGGCGTGTCGGGCCGGTTCGATTTCGTCTCGAACCAGATACCAGTGAGCTGCTGCCACATGGACTATGGAACCATCTCTCCGTTCGAGTGTCACACTATAAACGCGTACGAGACGGGATGTGCCGTGGTGCTGGGCGAGTGGTTAAGTTACAACGCCTATGTCGTCGCGGTGTGTGCTCTGGTTGTTACGTGCATCCAGGTATGTAATCATCTCTCTCTCAATTGTCAGACTGCGAACGAGACGACGATAAACTTGCTCTTTACGATACAGTTAACAAAACAGAGTTTCCTGAACGGCTAACTATTATCATCGGTAAACTTATCGAGTATTATGGTTTTGTACTGTTAAGTAGTCGAAATTGTACTGAATTCTAAGGTCAATCGTCCAAAATATCGAGGTACCAACAAAAGTCGAGGTACGTCAAAATTATACCTACATTAAATATGTCGGTATTAGCAGTTCGCGAGTTAGACCCGTTTTAGCCCTATTATGTCGAAAATAGTTCAAACTTTCGACCCGAGAACAACGGAAATCAATCAAATCAGTTTTGAATTTACTAGCGTGCCTGACCGCTTTCCATCTGCGAAGACCCCGCTGGATAATTGATTATTCTGAAATATCTTTTTCAGATACCACTTGCAGCTATGAGCGCTTGGTTGGCGTGGAGATCCAAGTTTGAAGAAGTAGAGCTGGAGTCCTAAGCACATTTTATGCATCTAAATCTCTGTAATGAATATGTCATTTAGCAAACTATTTGCAGTGGCTCTAAGTATGTCATTGTTAAATATAAACTTAGTTTTATATAGGTACATAATACTTAAGTTGGACCTAGATATCTTTTAAAAACTTACCATTTCATGCAGCAGTAATAATTCTGTGTGTAACTAACTACCTACATAGGAATAGTTTTAACATTTATCCCAGCATTATGTATCAGTAGCTATGTTAACTAGAATGTAAACGGGTTTTATTCGGGCACAAATTAATATCAAAATATATTAACTCGACGTTAGTTTGTGCGCGAATTAGACCATGTATCTATTCAGTTCGCGAAAGTTTAAGTACCATAGTAGCTAGTTTAAATTACTATGAGGAAGCGTAGGAGTCCGCCGGAGTTGACTATGGCGTAACTTGTAAACTGCAAATGAACCGTTAACCAATGGTAATTAAACGCTAAAGTACTCTAAACGTGTTTTTCTTATCGCTCCTGTACTTACCTACCTACCCGTCATGTACTTGACTATTATTATAGCTAACAGCTGCGAGCTCTGGCTAGTTAAAATTACCAGCTGAAATGCCATTCAGCCTGGTATTTTAGGGCATTCTATAGTTATTCAGGGACGCACACGAACGATAACTCCGCGCTACTCTATCTATTTGATAAAAGCTATGATAAACGATAGCCTACTGCAGGTGACTAATATTAAAACAAAGAATATTGTCACCCAACTAGCGTTCGAAGTGTGACGTCTGCGTGTAGCGAAAGGAGTGAGATAAATCCGCTTGTTTTCCTTATCAAGATTAATGTAACAAAGTGCGATAAAGTATCGGAAACCTTGCTGAAACTTCAGGCGATACTTGGCGCGCGCGCACGCTTGTTGTGTTAGTGAATGTAAAAAAGTCATAATGTTTGACAAGTTATTTGCAACGGTGAAATATACGTTGGTGACGGTGAATTTTCTTTTCGTGGTGAGTAAGAAATATATCTGTGGATGAAGCGGCTTCTCGGCTTGCAGCGCGATAGAATATTGATTGTTCATGTGATCGGTGTGTTTCAGATTACCGGAATTATAATATTGTCCGTGGGTGCCTCCGTGCAGGCGGCATACAACGATTATCATCCATTTCTAGCGGACAGATTTTTTTCCTTACCCGCATTTTGCATTGCAACTGGAGTCATCATATTTTTGATTGCGGCGGCTGGTTTCTATGGCGCGTTTATGGGAAATTATACGATGAACATGGCGGTAAGTTTCAATGTAACTTTAAATACATTTTTTACAGTAGGTAGGTACAATATCAACTAATCGATAACACCTGTGCCACAGCAGCTGTGCTGTTGCAATGTTATCGCTCTGCTTGGATAAAAACATCTACTTATTTACCTACTTCTATGTAATAATCATATAAATATTTCATATTATAATACACTATAATTCTTATTTGTATACTTATAAAAAGGTCTTGAGGTTAATAATTACTTTTCTATAGGTAGGCAATAGACACAACTGTCGAAATCATTAGTAAAACAATGGTATTTTTACCCTAGAATTTGACCATGCCACTTGGCGTAGTTGAAGTGGTAAATGGGGTCAAAAAGTATTCATATTATAAACACTTACAGCGAAAGACTTTTTCTCTTGAATCCTTACCAACCTAAGTCCTTTTCTAATTTAATTCTAATAACACACTTCACATTTAGAGACTTCAAACAATACCTAAGCTACGAGTAAGTACTATAAGCAGTATTTATGCCGTTATCAATTACGATAATGAAGCTATACTCGTATATATATACCATAGATTAGCTAAGTACTCGTAGGTAATAGGTAGGTACCATTAGATATATATATATCTAATGACATTTGCAGAAAGGTGTGTGAGTATAGGTGCCTATATTTTTAAATGATAGAGGGGCAAACCTCTAATAGCTCCTGCCTCATTCTTAACTGTTGAATTTTACTATTTACTGAGTTCAAAATATGAAAATTGTGATGTATAGGTATGTTATTATATGTATATTAGTATATATTATTATATTATTGAGGAATTCGTCAATGTATGCTATATACGATAAGTAAAGTACGAGGTTCGTTAGTACCAAGTTACCGCGCCGCCACCGCCTAGAATTAAAGTAGTTAGTTAGGAAACTAATTACAAAAAACATGTCAAGGTTACGGAAAGTTGCAAATACGTAAGTTGTTCATTTTCCTTAAAAAAATACGAAACGAAATAATACTCAGTGATGTAAACGCCACATATACTTTTTACTTAATTAAAATGATTGAGCTACATTACTTAGAAATTGTGTAAATCTAGACAATTTAACCGCTAGAAAAGTAAAATAAAAGCTTTACATACCTGGACCTCCGTGGAGTAAGTGGGCGGTGAACTGGCCGTGATGCGGGTTTAATTCCCGCACAGAACAAAGATT
Organism: Hylaea fasciaria; assembly: GCA_905147375.1. Classification (NCBI taxonomy): domain Eukaryota; kingdom Metazoa; phylum Arthropoda; class Insecta; order Lepidoptera; family Geometridae; genus Hylaea; species Hylaea fasciaria. The sequence goes on from LR990194.1 coordinate 2,416,068, forward strand.
TGTGTGAAAGTAAAGAGTTGCACGCGAACTAAAATGATGCGCCATCCTTCTCAATCTTCTCTTATAAATTTTCTTAATCGTATTTTCCTCCTAGTTCGCAGGCGCCATGGTCCTCATCTTTATATTCCAAGTGTCTGCATGCATCGCCGGCTACGCACTGCGCGGTAACAGCATGGCCCTAGTACAGTTGGAATTGACGCCAACCATGGAAATGTACGGCCCTCAAAACTTCGAAATCACCAAGCTGTGGGACGAGGTGCAGACAGACGTGAGTAATATTTTGTGTATTTAGATTGATCAATAGATAACCCTTTATTGACAACAAAATGTATAGAACAAGAAGAACAAACTAGACAAAGGACAAACGATTGATATATATATTTCGAAAAGCTTTCCTTTGAGTAGGAATTACTTACAGTTTTTTTTTAACGTAGCCCATACTAGGATTTCTGCTGTATTCTATTGTGTGGGTACCATTTACAGATATACAATTTCACATTCACATAACACCCAGACCAGAAACAAATATTGTGGACCACATAAATATTTGTTCCGGGAGGGAATCGAACCCGCGACATCAAGCGCAGCAGTCCGAGAGCTCAGTCACTACGCCAAACGCGTCGTCAAAACATATTATCGATGGGACTATTGATATCTTTTGAATATTTGAAACAACACACGATTATGGTTTTGATGATTATTGACTGTGATATTTTGTGGATCCTCAAAGGATCTGCTGTGTCTTGTTGGGAACCCGTGAATTAAAATGGCCGCCGCCTGTATTCCAGTTCGAGTGCTGCGGCGTGGTGAACGCGAGCGACTGGCTGGTGCCGCTGAACACCACGGACACCCTGGGCCTCCCGGTGACCTGCTGCACCCACATAGTGGGATCCGTCCAGACCGTCAACTGTACCGTGCCAATCGCTTTCCCTATCGGCTGCGCAACGGCCTTCGGAGACTACGTGAGATCGCACGCGGCGTCCATTGGGATAGCGGGCATATTTCTGGTCTTAATGCAGGTAGGCACAACACAAAGCATATTTTCTGACATATACGAGGATAACCTGTACTTCACCGGCCTGGCTAATCATGCCACAAGGTTTCCCCGCGTTACGCTTGGCTAGAGTGTATCTCCAACACACTTGGCGAAGTTATAATTGTTGATACCCTATAATTGAAATAGCACTGGAACAATGATAAGTCAGTAATAGATTTCTTAAGCTAAGCACTCGATAAAAACATTACTGTACCGCTAAACCCATCGTGAACGGATATCCAGCATGACTCGAGTCGCAACAATCACTCCAAATGTCTTAAGAAAATTCTATGACTGGATTTAGAAACCAATTTTCATGCGAGAAGAGTCGACAATAACCTTCTTTGCCTTTATGATGATTGCGGCTGAATATGAATTGATGTATTAGGTAGGTATATCCGATTGGACTTTCAATGAAATATATTCGATAATTAATATTGATATCAACAAATTTGAAACCGATAAGTAGGTAAACAATGTGGGTTTCACATTTATTATGATTATAATTATATTTTATCACTTGTTTTTCTACATTCCAGGCTTTGGCAGTAGCAGGTGCGTTATGGATGGCAAAAGTATACAAAGAAGAACGCGGGGCGTACCCGTGAACAACGCCTAGTATTAGGAAATAATAGAATTGTATCTTTTGAACATCGGTGATTACATATAGTCTTAATTATATAAAAATTACGCGTCACGTCGTTTGTCCGCGATGGACTCCTAAACTACTAAGCCGATTTTAATCAAAATTGCACACCATGTGCAGTTTGATCTAACTTGAATGATAGGGGTAGCTTACATCTCAATTTATAGCCGCAATAACAAAAACCTTAGCCACAGCAATGCGTGGGCGTGTCTGCTAGTAGTATGTCCTACATTAAATCAAACTTCAGAATAAGACCGACGCAAACTCGTGAACTTTCTAACGTATTTCAAACACCATTAATGAGTCTTGAATACCAAGTCCGAAAATTATATTTCGATCATAAAAAAGTTCCAATTTATCAAGGTAAAATTATTCACAAATATTTAGAGATATTTTCTACTTGTATAAAACCTATCCAGTATACCTACCATTAATTAGAGTGGCCGCACGTTTGATTTCCTGATTCAATTTTTAAATTAATTGTTACACCCTTGTATTAGCCTGTACTGTCCCACTGCTGGGCAGGCCTCCCTTCACTTAGGAGATTCTCGTGAGGAGGATTAGGCCATAATCCACCACGGGGACCCGGTCCGGATTGGTGAGTCAACAATTATTGTAATTTTGCGGTGACATATTATTATGCTCGATTTAGCATATTTATACAAAAATGTATACCACATTATATGTCGTGTCACATTGAAATATTAGTTCATCGGCTCGGTCAGTTGTAACAGTAACTTTGAGTCTTATCTTTAGAACTTTGGGGCAGCCATTGACCGTTCACAATTAAGTTGTTATCTCGGAAACATAACTTGAGCGTAGGCATCCCTTCAACTTATGAGTTGATGGAATACCTAGATATTTTTCAATTCCAAGTATGGTACGTACCTACGCGTCTTCTTTTCAAATAGCTTTTATTATTTCCCACAATTATAATTACCGACTACGCCAAGTTTGTTAGCTCCGATGTTCATTATTATTTCGATAAGATAAAATATTTAATTGTTAAAGTATAAACATAATAATATCTAGATAAGAAAAGTACAAATAAAGTATTCATTTTATGGGTTAATTATGTGTGAAGTGTGGTGCTATCAAATTCGGTCGGTTGTTAAGATCGAAAGCGATTGCATAAGAACAAAACATTATGATGGCGTAATACATCATTCTAATTATAATAAGTATATACTGTGCGATGCTATCAGCAGATGTGATCTGGCACAATTGTGGCGTTTTACGAAATATAGTGAATATAGCGTGATAAATGATAAGATAGATTCATTAAAATAAACCGCTGCGGTAGCGGGGGCTGCGCGGCTTCGACAACAACGATACTTTCAGGTGGATTTTATTATGTTATCGCCGCCGTTACCGCGTCTTTGTATTTTGCATTTTTATGTCTTCGAAGTCAATATTTTTACCATTTGATGCAGATAGTAATTTTATCCCAAAGTAAATATTAATTTGGTAATTTTACGCTGGTATTTTCTGTAACTTATTATGTTGTTGTTTTACTATGTTATATGCTTAATATGTTTGGTTATAATGTAAAATAAATAAATCAATAAAACTTATTTTAATTATATTTATACCTACAACTCCTAGCTGTCATATTATTGCAATAACCATGTTATTATAATATTACTTATACAGACAGTCAGGTAAATCTAGAGTAAGAATGTGTTACCAAGTTGTAGGTACCTAAATTGGCGGCAAGAAACATCCCGAATTTATATTCCTTTATCCATATTTAGGTGATCTATACAGGGAGTCCTTTTTACGTGTCCGATTTAAAAAAGTTGAAAGTTTTTATAGCACTGTTAGTAGAATAACCGATGCTATTATCGGGCAAAAAGTAGGTATTTTTCAATAGTCTAAAAGCCGGTAATGGCCAATCCTGGTCCAAATGACAATATTAATGTACTTAAGCTAATAATATGTGAGAAAATTTAGACCGGTCACACACGTTCGTTTTCCTAATTCGATTATTGAATTCGTTTTCCTTGTTCGGACACGTTTTTCATCGAAAATGTTATAATAACGTATCGAACCGTACGTATGTATCGAACGCATGTATGTAACAAAATAATTTTTATGCGGTCTGGCTGTCACGGGAGCAGAACTGTTCATAATTGTACAGTCGTTTTGTTTTTGTTGCACTTTGTATGGAATTGCGTGCATTATGTCCAGTTTTACTAGCTAACTTTTGTGTTACAAAACGGTCAACAATTTGAAGTTAGTTTAATTCGCCGCTACCAAAGTGTACAAACGGCATTGCAAACGGTTTAGCCCTTTATACGTTATGCGAAAACTTACCTACACACCGATACCATTTTCAAAAATTGTAAGTAAGTAGGTATATTAATTGAGTAAGTCACAAAAGCCATTTTGAAACTAAGTACCTATATATATCTTAAATGTAAGGCTTTTGTCATTTACTGCGTTACTATAATATGTATACTATATACAAGTCTTCAAGTGTTTTCGTGGTTATCAGCTACAGCTTCGCTACGCCAAAATGGACTCTACTACAACAGGAAAATGACGTCACAACCTCAACCACCACCTTTAAGCTAATTGGCTGAAAATAGGTGAGCATTTTCCTCGACTGTACAAAACAACCTATGGCGATCAGTCAGCTCTGAACAGACGTCACGGCCAGCCGTCGCGATCGCTTATCCACTCATACTTTTATCATTTAATATTGCTGACTTTTCCTAGTGCCTCGCAAGTTTAATTCGTACCATAATGGCGCAAAACATGGAGGTGGGAATGAAGTGCATAAAGTACATGCTCCTATGCATCACGGCTATTTTCGTGGTGAGTTTTAATCGTTATCGTGTAATGCGACACTTTTGTATGCGCATTTAGCCTTATCAGATATCTGAATTTGTTGGAACACGTAGGTAGAATGGTCACAGTTTTGTTCATAAAGGATTTGTTATACTCGTGTGACGTAGGTACTGGAAATTGGAAAGACATTTCTATACAGTTTCATACTCTACATTACAAGACAAATAAATAGGTAATACAATACAACTGTCAAAGAATACAAAATGATAAAACATTTGAAAGTACAATTTCAGAGTAAAAGTTCATAAAGTTCGGAGTCATAACAAATTCGTATCATTTGAGTGGATTCACCTGAAATGTTTAGCTTGTGAAATGAGAATAATATACAGCACAAAATGTCGATCGATACTTTACGTAATAAATATGAATAACGTTCAATAAGTAATAATTAATAACTATACTAAATTCCCAACAAACAGTTAGCAACACTTTTTCCCTATTAAGGGTAAACTATATAATAGTAATGCTATGTATATACTTATAAATATGTACACAAATATTTATGTAATATTAAATAAATATTATTTATAAATAAATATAAATGTTAATTATAGTAATTATTTATGCGGTTTATCCTTTTGTTTGCCTGTGGAACTTTGCTGGATAAATCTACAGCGTAATAGGTACGTAGGTACGTAATAGGATAAAATTGAATCATCTCACCGATCTAACAATTTGCTGATCAATCTAATGAAATCAAGCTAATGAAACGAGCTAAGTTTCACTATTAATTTTTTACAATAAATACACCCTCTACATCCTATTAGCTAACAAACGCTATAATTTAGGTTCAACTCAGCTCTACCAAGTAGTGGTTGTAGACAAAAATAAATAACCGATTTTAAGACAAAATCCGCGGACTAGCCTTAGTACCTATATAATTTATTTCTTTTTCGCTAGATTTAGAAACAAATAACTCTAGCTCAACTCTCGCTGTACGTACCGAATAGTAGTCTAAATTTTAGACAAAAAGAAATAACTGATTTCAGGACAAAATCCGTGGCCTGAATATCTAAACAACTGATTTTTTTTTTGCCAGATTTAGAAATAAATAAGCTGCATCGAAATAAGTTCTGTAATGTTGGAGTTACGATCATAGATCAAACTCTATGATGCTACGAGGTAGATTTACAGTCAGATAGACAAAGGCTTTGAACTTTGAAGTTATAATTTGCCTTATTTTAACTTATTTTTGTAGAACTGTAGATAGATAGTGTTAGATGCTTGTTTAATTTATCTAAGTATATTTTTTTATAATGTATTGAATAAACAGGTCCTAAGAGTTTTGATACTAACATCCTAACACTCAAATAATAAAATCGGATGTTTTGAGATTATGATAATATTTTTGAAAATGATAACCAGTCATGAATGCATGGAGCGAAAACAAGAAATAAGTTAGTAAATTTTAACATGGATAGAAATAGTAGGCCACGAAAACGCTAGTAGAGATGTTAGAGTTTACCGATATGTAAATAACAATATATTTTGCGTTTTGTTTGTATTGAATTTATATAGTTCGTGGAGTTTGCTGAAAAGACCGAATGTACTAAAAGCCAATTAATTCATTGTGATAGCGCGTTCTTTTTCTTTATCAAACAGAAAGAGCAAGACAAAATGTGCTACGAAATTGCTACAAATTTTCGTAGCAGCAGCGATATCTCTGCTGTTTGCTCTAATTTTAATGATAACGATTCTGTATACTGGCAAAAACAATCCTTATTTTGAGCGAAATAAGAATGATATCCAATTTATCGTGATTCATGTATTATATCAAGATTTCTCGAATAGATAAAACGTGACACACGACTACATATTCTACTATGGTTGATTGTAATCTACAGACATGTAACGATGAAAAGTAGTTTGTAATATCATCTAACTTGAAGTTAACTGACATCCTTTATTGCGACATTGACTGAAGGCACTTAAAAATCCTAATTACATATTCTATTGTTTTATTAATTATTAAATGCCAAGATAATTGGTAAAATAATTTTTAAATTTTTCCCTCCCCACTATAATTCTTAGTACCAGCGACGACACTGTCAAAACGGTATGTGAGGACGCTTAACTAAGATTTTTGTTAGGGATTCTGACACTCATTCAGCATAGTACTGCTGTGCATGATTATGCTATGCATGCTATCCAAAGTTTTAGATGGCACTGCATTTATGGCGTATCGTGGCAATAATAATCATAAACGACTGCACGTTTCGTAGTCTTTATTTATATAAGACTGACAGTAAACATTATGCTCATTTACGCTAAGCCGTGAAAAGACCAAGTCATGGTGCTATGCTGGGTATAATTTATTCATATCGCACACAATGCTCAGACGTGCAAGGTCGCGGTGGCCGCTTCAGGTGTTTATCAATAGTATTGATTTTCTAATGTACTTATAGCCCACTAAGCCTTACTGGACGATAGCAAGCCTCTATACGTATAATAAAGTTGTACAAGATAAAATGTTTGTATATTGAACATAATCTGCGAATTTATAGAATGTTGATCCAGGCACGGTTGTAAACACTATGGAACCGTAAACAATGCGGTTTTCAGCGTTCGATGGATTATAAGTAATGTCCAGGCCAAGCTAGCTTGCCGAAGTAGACCCTACCAGGAGAGAAGGTTGTCTTAAATTATCCATGAAACCTCGTAAAAGTAACTCGAGAACACCATATATTTGCCATATCATTCGATATAAGAATGTCCAATAATGTCCATGACCATGATGTCCATGAAACATACTATAAAGTCCGTGAATAAATTAATGCCACGGTCAATGGATCAATGCAGGAATGACATCTATCAAGTTTTTAAAAAGAAAGCAGAATTTCAAAGTGGAGTCTTGCAGAGTAGAATTTAGGTATGCCTATTAAACATAAGACCATAATATGGAATACTTACACGAATGAATAGTAATTAACCATAATAAATTAGTCTAATCTTCAAACACTAACGAATAACGCCTGAAAACTCTTCTCTAAGTACGGTTCGTTGAGTATACTCGTAAGTACGTATTAGCGATTTAATATCAACTGCTCCAGCCACTAAAGTTTATAGTTTGTTGACCTACCCTCAGTTCGTATATCGATTTGCCAATCCAGCGGACCAATAGTAAGAGCGACCTTGACTGCGTAAATTTTTACGCTTACGAGTAGGTATACACAAAAAGTTGAATCACCCAGTTGTAATGAATTATTATTATATTAGCAGGACGCGTTACTCTTTGGATATAATATCATTATAACTAGCAGTGTGCAAGATAGGTAGTCGAATTTGATACAGGTAAAGACGCAAAGGAAATAGTGGCGATAACGTTTACCATCCAAAGACGCTATCACCTTTAAAAACCGGCCAAGTGAGAGTCGGACTCACGCACTAAGGGCTCTGTACCATTAACTATAGAAACGGCAAAAAAACACGTTTGTTGTACGGGAGCCCCCTTAAATATTTATTTTATTGTTTTTTAGTATATGGTGTTATAGCTGCAACAGAAATACATCATCTGTAAAAATTTCAACTGTCTAACTATCACGATTCATGAGATAAAGCCTGGTGACAGACGGACGGACAGCGAAGTCTTAGCAATATGGTGCCATTTTACCCTTTAGGCACGGATCCCTAAAAAGATACAGACGCCCTCCTAGCATCGACAGAGCGTTGTGGATTGAAGAACTGATCGTTTTCCCCTTTTTTTCCAGTTGACCTCAGCTCTGATAATATCCGTGGGCACCACCATCTACACCATCTACCATGACGTGTCGTTCTTCTTGGAGGACCACTTCTTCTCGCCGGCGACCTTCGTGATTGTCATCGGCGTGCTGATGCTGTTCATCTCGCTGTTTGGATGCATCGGCGCTCTGAAGGAAAGCACCTGCCTGGTTAACACGGTAAGGTTTTCACGGTTCCGTAGGCTCCATTGACATTAAGTGAGCAAAATTGTGTGGACACAAGACCATTGGATATTATTAGCTTATTTTGAAAAATACTTTTTGTCTGATTATCTTGTGCATAAATAATTGCGCTTACGTAGCTATATCAAATGGAAAAATACGTATTTTTTGTAGAAACCGTCTTTTGTATTTTGTACGTCTACTACTGCTGTTTTATACTTTACCTACTCGTAAATAATAACATTACAGAGCTCGTGACTGTAATTGTTAAGTGACACGCACCTGCCAGACTTGTTAGTTAGCGATGACTCTGGTACAACTGTTACCAATTTTACTTATCCTTAGTTCTTCTTTGCACATCTTTTAATGGCTTCCGAATACTACAAACTATGTTAGTTATTTCGTGTTCTTTGACGTCACTGTTATACAATTTGATTAACGTGTGGTCTCAGACAATATGGTGGTGATTAATTAACACATACCGATAGTGACAGTGACTATATACATAGCTGTGGAGCTATGTTGTATATAGTCACTGTCACAGATTAGAGGATAGTATCGTATGTCAGTGAGCCTATACCAAGAGAGTGGAAGTTTTTATAGCAGCACAGATGTTTAGAATTTTTTTTTTTCCACTTTTATGTCCTTTGACTTTCATCAAACCTACAAATTTATCATCGACTATCGGCCTATGTGGTTAAAGGCGAACACGGTAAGCCTTGAACGGATGGCTCTCAAAGGTTGCAGCTACTGGACCGAAACACACACACTACCGTACACTTATCAGTGCTTCATTTACAGTTTGCAGTAATCCTGAGCCTCGTATTTGTACTGGAGATTGCAGCTGCGATCGCCGCATACAGCCTTAGGTCTCAGGTCACAACTATGCTAGATCAGCGTCTCCGCGCAGCCCTACCCGAATACTATAACAATCTAGAAGTGGAAAGCGCTTTCGATTTCATCCAAGAAAGGGTAAGTAAGACACAGCTAAACGAACAGTCATCAGTCTTTTAGCACCCACAGTATATTATCTTCTCTTGTTTAGCATCTTTTGGCACTCATATTATTTATTGGGGTTTGTAGCGATTTTCCCCATTCGCGGTTTTCCACGAATATTAATATAAATAAAATTGTATACAAAAACCTTCGCATTTTCCCCCGAAAACGAACCTCAATATAAAATATTGTGCTAAATGTTATAGTTATTTTCCCCTTTCTTCTTTTGTTCGTTATTTTATTTAACCATAGTTACTGGAGTAGCTATGTGTAAAATAGGCCAAAATGTTTAATCGTCAATATAATTAAGCTGTTGTTGTGCTGCGTAAAAGTTGATATAGCTTTAACTATTTTAAAGTTATTCATAACGCTAGTGTAATCACTAGTCATAGTGTAATCACTAGTAGTGTTAATACACTGCAATACCAACCACAAAAAAAAATGTGCAGGAAAATTACGCAGTAAACTGCGTATTAGCGGTATATGCGGTAGGCATTGTTTTCCTGTTCCAACCTATTTTTGAACCCGTTCGAATTACTATGTTACTTTAACTGCGAAGTTATAGTGCTCAACATATTATAAATGTTGCCTGACTAAATAACTCATTTACTCTTCGGACGGACGTCGGGCCTTTGGCCGACCATGATCCTTTTTTGTCAGGACTCCAAATCCTCTTTCAGAACAGCAGCATATTATTTTCTAACTTTCACGACTAGGCACTAGGCTTTTTCCCAGTGAGTGAAATTATAGATTGGAGTCTACTAGACCACCACGCAAACTCAATGTGGGTGCATATTTTCTTAAATTTTAAAATCTGGTTTTCCCGGTTTCTTTCGGCATATACCTACCTCTTCAGCGTTTCAAGTGGTGGCATATATACACACAGAACTAGTCATATTTATATTTACACCGACCTATGATTTCCCGTGTATCTAAAGAACCGTGAACTACAAATGTCATCGTCCCACAAACATCACTATTCAGAACAATATACGACACTCCGCAGTCAGCTTTTTCATTGGTAAAATGTGTCCGACTTTCAGCTGAACTGCTGCGGCGTAGACAGCTACCTCGACTGGAGCGACGTGAGCCCCCCTCCCACGTACACTGGCATTTCCATCAACAACATCACCGTCCCCACATCTTGCTGCGCCGAGCACAACTACCAGTTCATTGGCGAAGTAGAGATCGCCGAGTGCACCAAGCTGTACGCCAACGGGTGCCTCCCCAGGGTCTTCTACTTGGTTTACCAGAGCGCTGGTCTGCTGGGAGCTGGAGCTTTGACTATCGCTTTCATTCAGGTTGGTAGATATATATATATATTGTATGTTTTTCGAACCTTCAAGAAAAGTTTGAATAACAAACCGTAAACCAATGTGATGCCTCACGCACGCACGATGTTTTCTAATATCGTCTTATTATATTTTTATCACTTTCGTTCTGGATAAATAATTCTTCCCATAGACGTGAAGCACTTACGTCCGCGTTCCGTCTCAGTGAAATACTTACTTTTGGAAGTTGTAACGTATTTACTTTTTCATTAGTAGGTATATACTCGTACTAAGTCTGGAGAAACTCACGCTCGTTTTCTTTTTTCAGATCATCGGCATTGTTTTCTCTTTCTCTCTGGCCAGCGCCATCCGTAAGGCTAAGAACGAGCGCGAACGTCGCCGCTGGGAGATCCAAGAGCGCATGATCAATGCGTACACCTCTCTCAACCCGGAGAAAGAGAAGAGCGCCCTCAGCGCTCCAGTCGTCTACGTTCCATTCCATGGACAGACCACTGCTTAATTATTATTATTCTTAGGTTGTACAAATGTACAAGTAACCGCCTTTGTTAGTTTTACTATCAGCGGGATTAAAAAAATATTAGAGGGAATAGCTTTGGATTTCCTGTTCGGACGGATTACCAATTCGTATTCAATATATTTTTCACTAAGTATAAAACTTCGCAGTTGGATCGAAAACGAATCGAAACGTTTTTTTTAAATCTTAGGTTAAGGACACTTTGTAAAGTTATCACCAAATATCAAATTAATATTGGTGTCTACTAACTCCATGCTATATTTTATTCTTACTTATATAAATACACCTATACACTTATCACAAAAATAATAATATATAATTAGATACTTAGGTAAAATTAAGTTTATCTGACAAAGTATTACACTAAAGTATTGAGAATAAAGTATTTTTGTTGACTAACCATGTTTTATTTGATACTGTTTGATACATGTGTACTGCCTGTACTCACATACGGTTGCCAAACCTGGGCAACCACTAAAGCCCACATTAGAAAATTGGAAACTTGCCAAAACGCTATGGAAAGGAGCATGATGGGCATAAGACAATCAGATAGGATAAGAAACACAATTATTAAGAAGCATACAAGGACAAAAAATATCACAGTAACAATCAAAGAACTGAAATGGAAATGGGCAGGTCATACACTCAGAGGCAGAGACAAGTGGTCCAAATCAATCATGTTCTGGTTCACGAGAGACCGAAAAAGAAAACGAGGTAGACCCTTCAGGCGATGGGTCGATGATATAAAGGCTGTAGCAGGTAGTGCATGGACCAGAACAGCAAATAATAGAGAAAAATGGAAGCAGTTGGAGGAGGCCTTTGCCGGAAAGAGGCAAACAGACAGGGATGTCGAGGCATATTAACCTACATTATCGTCAATAATTGTAAAACTAATTAAAATCAAAGAAAATCATGTAATCAAACTAACACATCTGTCTGAATAAAAGGCTATTATTATTATTATTATTATTATAGACACTATTCAGATCAGCAGAATAATATAGCCAAATACCGTCCGATTGGCTTCTGGTGAAACGTTCCAGCACCACAACGCCATAAAATTATTTTATGCTTCCCCGTAAAGCGAGGTGAATAGGCACAAAAGTGGGAAAGCCTTTGACCACTGGAGCCCTCCCAAAAGATGATTTTAGAACCACGTAAAATGAGTGAATGGGGACAAACAACTGTGATTGCTTTTGGGCTACTCGCAACGGGTCATGCAGTGTCTCCCTCACCGGAGCATAGAAGAAATAAATACTACGTAAGAGACTGGAGTTTCTCAAACAGGAAAGGCTACGACAGCAGGGGTCACTTACGGAACCAATACATAGACGCTTCTAACTAACTGCTATCAATAATAGCGAGCTAATAGCGAGCTGTTATCACCCACTGGTTGAGCATTGGTGCACTCGGCCATTCAAAGTCTATATGTGGAGGCTGCTTTGGCTTTTTGATTTCTACATTGTATTCAATTTGCTATGTTTGCTGTAAGCCCCGCGAAAAATGTAAAATAAAAAAAGTATCAACCGGGCCAACGACGTTTAACATAAACGTTTAACTGAAGCATTCAAATGTTGTGCCACTAAAATACCACCCCTGGAGTGTGGCACTGAGGTCTGAGGGCATTGCTCGACTTTGGTTTTCGTTAAACACCCTTCAGTGAAGTAAGTCAACGAGAGAAACAGAAGACAAATAAATATTTCAACTGTTTCAATTCATGTAAACTGTGGCACATAGGTGTATGATAAGCTGGTGGTAGATATGCAAGTCTTTATTTAGCTGTCAGATAAGCGATATCGCATTAATATGCGATAAGCCGGGGTACATGACGTCAGGTTTGTAAAACCGTGCCATAACATGGATATCTAGCGTATTTCCCAGTTTATACAGAACCCTCTTCGAACCCAGGGGATATTTTTTTTTCATTCTTAGCCTGATTAGAGGCAAAGACAGTATAGATAAAGAATAACGAAGACTTGACTGTCACCAATGTCAAATAATGAATCTTATATGCATATACATAGAGGTATAACGAAAGCAGGTAAAATCTATTTTGTTACTCTGCGTGTTTAAAGTCGTATCTACTTTCCCTATAAAATGTCTCTATATCTTATTCCTTATCATTATCCATCGAGGCATAGCTACCAAAGCCGTGCAATGCACAAACAAACAGTCTGTACACATGAGCATAGTTCTAAAAGGACATTAGGTACGCTTATCAGGATCGGCATAGTTTTATCTTTCAGATATCCGTTCGCTTTCGTGGCGTACACAAGCACAGCGTATTTTTTTTTTAATAAATAGTATTGCAAGTTGTCGAGATGACGGTGGCTCCGAGCAACCAGACGATGAAGATCAGCAAGACTGAGGAGGAATATAATATGAAGTCGATTAGGTTTCTGCTGCTTACCATTACTGCGATGTTTATGGTGAGTGACTCGATTATGTATTGCGTCAAATTGCGTGATGATACCAGTATGTTGGATGTTTAAAATCACTCTTTGAAGGGTCATTGTGTTTATTAACAACAGCAACTGCTTTTAGGGCGGTTGGATCCAAAATTGGATCTTATCAGAGTAAAATGGATCTCCCCGTGGACCGTGGTAAAATAAGTTTTGGTTTCGTGTGCAATCATGCAGCTCATGCATGCCCCGTACCGCAGTAACCAATCTATTACCTAAATAAAAATGTATATACGATAATAATTATGTTTCTGAATAGAAAACATGAAAAACTTTCAAACAACACACATTCCAGAATTATTTCACAATAATAACATAGAATTATCTAGAAATCGATCGGTAACTTATAATGGGTCGCGTAAAATTCCATAACAGTGGTAATGCCTGTGGTTTACACAAATACGAGTATCTAGCCTGTGCGTGAATCGATTCCGTAATCGCGCACTTCGTAGTGGGCTCACCAGAAAACTTACGCACCGGAGACCGTCAATAAAATATGGTCACAGCCATGTAATTTTTTTGGGAGTATGGGGTCAAGGTGGCAATGTAGGTATTTAGAAGAGCAATTTTACAAGTAGATGGACTACTTGAAGGTCTTTCATTGTTTATGTTGATAGACAGTTAACTTGTCTTATTGTGCGCGAGTATGTAAATTATTTTCATATTCTTTGCGTGAGCCGTATCTACATAATATATTATCTTACTCTCTGTTCCATAACTAAATATTTCTTTAACTAACCACATGCTGTTAAAAACTGTATTTACCAATTTGTGTTTAGTTTTATTCAGGCTCTTATGCAAGTAATAACGAGAAAAGTGATATTCAAAACAGATTCGAACGATATTAAACGTGCACTTTGTAATGCATCTTATCTTAGTAAATATAACGTCTATCTATTCCACGAGTAATGATATCACATCTCGGGTTAGAGAAAGAGGCATAGTTTAAGGGCCCTTACAGACGCACGACGCGACGTAGTACTTTTTCCGAAAAGAAATACTTATATTCATACTTTTCAGGTGAGAGTTGTAGTACTATACGTACAACCTATACTAGTGAGAATTTTTAGTGCATTATTTTATAATGTTTTCACTTTAATTTCCATGTAATATGATGTTAATCAGGTTGGATTCGGCGAAAAGAAAGATAAAGCCTAAAGATCTACTTAGCGATAGATCTATCTATAACATTCATCATTCGCCTTATTTATAGGGTTCCGTACCATTAACGAAGTTCAGGTGGGTAATTTTTGAAAGTCATTGCTGATATCGAAATTATAAGCCTTTAATTATCTCCATAAAAAGGTGATATTTTGGAGTCTCATCCTCTTTTTACCAATATAAAAGTATAACTTTGATAACAGACAATCGCATGATTATTTTCCATTAGACGCAGTAATTCTAAAAATAACTTTAAGAATCGACCATTTTGGTGACATCTAATCACCAACGACTTTCAAAAATAGCTCCCCAGAATTTGTTTCTCGTAATGTTACTACCTAAGAACCTAATTTCAATATCTAAGTAAAACGGTTGTGACATACGGAGAGGCGAACGGCCATGACGAATTTAAAATAGTTCCTATTTTTGACAGTAATTGGTTACGAACCCCTAAAAATTAACTATTCACGCTATCAATGTGAAAGAATTCCGGAACAAAACTGATCACGTATCGTTGTGTTACAGATCATCTCAACCCTCATGATTATACTGGGCATCTCCGTCTACTCCCACTACCACAGCTTTTCATCGTTCTACTTGAGCTCGAAGGGTAGCTACTTCGTCACCCCCTCAGTGCTCTGCGTGTTCCTGGGCCTTCTGCTGATGGTGATCTCACTGTTTGGATTCTTCGGCAGTCTGAAGCGGAGCACCTGCATGGTCAACTTTGTAAGTGACCATCGCCAATTTTGGTCTAGGATACACGTCTAACCATGTATTTTAAGATGGGTAACGACTGTAGGTAGTGTTCCTTGGCATGTGATCACAAAAGTCAAGCAACGCCCTAGCGGTACTCTTGGATGGGTGACCGTGTTCTGGTTTAACGTCTGAGCATTTCCAAGTTTCCATCGATTCCATGGTTTTAAATCGATATTTTTACTTACTCGTATTTTCTTCGCGGTGGACCGATCGAGTTCTTCCTAACATTCAATTTTATTTTTCAGTATGCGTTCTTCTTATCCCTGATCCTCATTGTGAAGCTGGTAGTGGTGATTCTGGCTTTCACTTCAGACGGAAATCAGATGCGCAATTATATCTACATCCCCATCAGCCAATACACAACCGAGCCTGAAATTCAGGATGAAATCGACATCCTTCAATATAACGTAAGAATCCTACTACTTACTATCTCCTACTTATTCAATATTATAGTTGCTAAGTTACGTCACGCCATGAATTTTAGAAATTCCCATTTGTGGTGGTTAGTTCGATCATTAACTAACGCATTTGCTTCAGCTGGGCTGCTGCGGTGCCTACTCTTACATGGACTACATAGGCGTCGAGTTTAATAGCAACCACTCCACCGTGGTGGTGAACAAGGAGAATGCCGAGGGAGACTTCATCACTATCGTGGTACCGAGCACATGCTGCGTGAACGGCGGCGAGGTGTTCTGCTCCAGGATGTGGTCTACTGGCTGCAAAGAGGCACTGGTCAACGTGCTCGTGCAAAATGCTACCGTTCTGGGCGTGCTTGGCGTGTCAGTTATGTTTATTATGGTGAGTGTTAAGTTTCCTTTTTTTCTTTATTAGGTATTTTAGGCAAGCATTGGACTGGTCTTATTTCTCTTATACTGGTCTTGGTGTAAGTTAGGAGGCAAGTCACAGCTTAATCAACTAAGTTTTTGGGCCGGACCAGTCTAGCCTGGCGGCTAAGGTGCCAAACAAGATTCTCACGAGTGGCGTTTTAATAAATTGACCCCTGATTCTAAAACATCCGATGTACCCTGGGCAGATAGCCTATGCCATGACTCATAAACAATCGCCGCGATGTTTGAGAAAAAATTGTCTATTTTTACTACGGTATCCTATTGCTGGCTCAATCAAATGTCCCACAGAAAGACAGTAAAGCGATCTCTTGAAAGTTATTTTACAATATTACCGCTCGCTCTCCTGTCGATGGTGGCTAAACTCTCAGATGCATGCCTTTTCCCTTGCAGTTGCTAGGCATCATATTCGCTTTACTCCTGGCGCGATGCATCAGAAAGATGAAAAGCCAGAGGGCGATGCAGTTGTGGAAGATCAGAGAACAGATGATCATGGCGCGAGACGCTGAGCAACAGATGAAGAATGAGCAACAGGACCGTGTCTACATCGAGCAACAGGCGTCGAGCGTTGCGTAAATATAGAGCCAGGAGGTCTTGCACGATTACGATTGTGCTTTATGTAAGTGTCATGTGAAATAGCTTACTTCGTCCATCGATCTATCATCTATTTTAGTTTAAAGTTATCTAATGCAACATGTTATTTAGAGAATTTTAATAAGTCAAGGTGTTGAGGAAATTCTATATATAAGAGCGTGCAGGCATAGTTTCAATATTATGTTTGATTTTGATTATTTACGAAATATTATACTTTCAGACAAGAGTAAATATTATTATCGAGCCTTCGTTGTAAATTATATTGTTGTAAATAAAATTAATTTATGGTATTAAGATGAGATTGAGCATTTTTATTTATACAAACAGCATAATATACAGGCTACAACTAGTAAATAAAGAATGGTCATTTTAGATGGGGCAGTAAGGACTATTGCTATTTCCATCTGTATTAACCGATTTCAAAAGAACGGTACAATCGGCAAGAAACAACTAAATTACGCATTTATTGGCGACCCTGTTTCTTATATACGAGGGTGAATCAAAAAATTCTTGGAATCAATATTAAAAAATGCAAAGATTTAAATAATAATATTTTATTTTTCTACATAATCTCCCTCCAATGCAATGCATTTAGAATAACGCGTTTCTAACTTCCTTATTCCTTGTGAAAAAAAATTATTTTCTTGACTCTTGAAAAAGTCCTCTACGGCAGCTATAACCGCGTCATTATCGTGAAATTTTGTTCCACGAATTTCCTCTTTTAAATTTGGAAATAAGTGAAAATCACTTGGGGCTAAGTCCGGAGAATATGGTGGGTGGTCAAGGAGATTGAAGCCAGCACAGCGGATTGCGTTGAGCGCAACTTCCGATCGATGAGCAGGAGCGTTATCTTGAAGGAACAACACGCCCAACGACAGTTTTCCACGACGTTTTTCTTTAATCGCTTCACGCACTTTCGGGATTAAATTTGCATAATAGGGTCCAGTAATCGTCTGGCCTTTTGGCATGTAATCAATAAAAAGGATTCCTTCACTATCCCAGAACACAGAGGCCATAACTTTGCCAGCGGTAGGAGCAACTCGAAATTTCTTAATGGATGGAGAGGATGGTCGTTTCCAAGACATGCTTTGTCTTTTAGTTTCAGGATCAAAATGGTGGACCCACGTTTCATCCATGGTGACAAGACGACGGCAAAAATTATCCGAATCACGCTGGAACATTTCGAGATTACGCTTGGAAATTTCCAAACGTCGCTTTTTGTTTTCGTCGGTTAACATTCGTGGCACCCATCTTGCAGACACTTTTTTGAACCCCAGTGAATCAATTAAAATGGATTGAACGCTACCAAAAGATATCTTTAGGATCTCAGCTATATGTTTTATAGTCATTCTTCTGTCTTCCAAAACCAGATTCTCAACCTTTTTGACATTTTCTTCTGTAACGGAGGTTGAAGGCCGCCCAGAACGCGGGTCATCTTTACAGCTTGATCTACCTCTTTTAAATTCAGCCACCCAGTACGCAACCGTAGAATAGGGTACAGCATCACCCCCTAATGTCTGCTGAATGTCCAAAAAAATTTCCTTCGTAGACATTTTTTTCAAACTGAGATATTTTATCACCGCACGTAACTCACTTTTATCCATAATTTTGACTTTTTAGCAACTCGTTGCACAAAAAAATTTATTACATGCGAACGAACTGACAAAAACAAGTGACAGTCTGCATAAATATAGTGTGATAGACACTCTTTAATTTGAATATCGAACTTGATCCAAAAAGGTTTCATATATATGCACTTCTAAGAACTTTTTGATTCACCCTCGTATATATACCTTAGGATCAAAAGAGTCTGTGGGGCCAACTGAGTTAGACAGTTAGTATACTCGTATGAACTGGTCATGAAACTGTTATAAATCACAAATAACTCTTTCCATACCTTCACTGTTTATTACCTTAATGTGTTCTATTTTTCAAGTATAGGCAGATGCCTTCGTGCTGGTAAATCACGACAAACATTAATAATTGAAGGTAAAAACTGATACCTACTTTATGACGGAGTACGAAACTATATGATTCGATTTGCCTTGAACGTATATCTACTGTACCTACCTACCTACTTATCACAGATCAATGCCAAACTCAAGGGAATAAAAACCCCCTTATCGTTTTGTTTTAGGTAATAATGTAAACAACAGATACGAGATAATAAGATTTTGTTAACTAGGCCTTCCTTATTGTACGGAAGCAAATGTCATGTTAATTTATTTAACCCACAAACGCTAAATCCTTTACCTACATATTTGTGTTCTCTATTCCATATTATGATAGGCATATTATATTTTATGAAAATTCAACATACATTATTTTTAGTGATACTGGGAGATAAGACTATATCGGCTTGATAAAACAAGCAGTTTTAGGAGTTGCTTGCATTCTTTTGTTTTTATTTGTCTAGAAACATTCGATGAAATCCTTCTACTGTCCCGTTCAGGCCCGTGCCAGAGGAAAGTGAACCTTCAAGTTTTAACTATATGGAGGCTTTCAGTCATCATCACAGCTCCTAGTGAACGCCACTGAGCCCGGGCTTCGGCTCTCCTCGCCCAGTCTCTGCCAGCTGTTCCAGTCGTCACTACACCTAGCCAGCGGGTGTCCCACACTACGTTTGCCTTGACGCGGTCTCCACTCTAGAACTCGTCTACCTAGCGATTGTCGGTTCTTCGAGATATGTGACCACTGTCATTTACGATCGTATGAGTATGACGAGTTAAGAAACTTAAATAAATGATTTTCTATCCATACTACTCAAGCTATAAATATCAAATAATAAATTCTACATAGAATTGAAATTTTCCTCTCTTTTAGCATATACCTATACTTAGGTATGATGTTTTGTAGTAATCAGAAGAAGTGAAAATGGTTATAACAATATTCTCATATTCAATTCAGTGCAAATACTGCACCAAGCTGAGTCTGACATTCTTTATACAGCATTTTTTCCCCGCTGTTTGTAGCCGAGCATTGAACCACTATACCTATCTTGTGTTAAGTGGTGATGAGGTCAATAATGATTACTACCTTATCGGAAAGTAGTTGTGGCAAGCTTGGTGGATGTGGATCCCATGAGGTATAGTGTGATGTCTGACACTACCTGCTGAACAATCATCACCTCAAGTCTCCGGAAAGAAGATAAGCTTGTTCAATGATATTAAAACCTGAGATGTTTTGCCTGAGTATTTTCACTTTAATTCAGTCTGATTACCCATTCATATTTAAGAAAATCTAAGGTTTTTGTTGAATTTTCGATATATTGAGTGTGTCCACATTCATAATTCAAACACCAGTTCAAAATTGAACTATGTAATAAATAGGTACATAAGTTAAAATAAATACTTATTACAACTTATTTGAGTATTAGAAGAGAGTTACATACCACAAGGATATTGTTCTCTTCAACTAATCGTCTATTCAATAGTTAATTAATGTACACCGTTAACTAATTGCTCCGTTTGGTTATTTTTTAACTTGGTTAGATGGTCAAAGTAAATTTTGGACCTCTTTAGTATCTCAACTCCTATGTTTTCGCTTTGCCCGTTAGGCAAGTATGTGGGAGTTGGTTCTCGGTAGGCAATGCAGACTCGACGTGATGTGATGTCTTCACGGAGGATGCTGTGCTCCCAGTGGTATCGTGGTGCTCCGTACAGCACGAGGAGTGATCTTCTGCAATGAACAAATAATAATGGCATGGAGTTCGATTTGAGATCCAACAGTGAATGGTATGGTGTGTGTAAGGTTGCCTGGAAATTGCTTCTATGTATAAGTGAGTTCTTCCATTGCACTAGATGTCTATTTGTTGAATTTTATTTAATATTAGTGTAGGTACCTACAGTAAAGAGTTTTTATTGTTTCAGCAGACAAAATATATCTGGCGTTTCTTTTGATATTACCAGCAAAGCTGTAGGATATAGTTTGTGGTATAGAATATTTAATATAACTAATTCCTTACTTACCTCGGCATTGGTATTCGCACAATAACATCCAATATTTTCTCTGGCATGCAAGCTTCAATGACCGATGTTAAGTTTTTATCATTGTTTGATACAACAGTCCCGTCAGAGCTAACTACAGGGTAGTATTCCTCGGCACACGTCAGATTGTATCTACTTCTATTCCCCAGATACGGTGACATGGTTAGAACGGAATCAGACAAACAGTTGACTGTCACTATCCTCTCACCCCAGATCCAACAATCATCTATATGGGGATCTATAGACGCGCCCTTACTAGGATCATATTCTAAGGAACACTGCTCAATCACATGATAGTCCTTCAGTATGTTAACAGTTTCGAATTTATCATGCAAAAACTTTGAAAATTCAGGGAAACCGTCGAAGTTACCGGCGGCGACCTTCTTCTTTTTAAAATTAGTCTTTGGTCCAAAGTTCTGCTTCCGACGGCCGCTCTGCGATGTGTCCCACGGCATTTCGTCGATGTGCTTCATGATCTCTGTTTCTTCATTTTCAGATATGAAATCGAGCTGGATGTAAACGCCGGGGTAGTCGATAGCCTCTCCATCATGGTTGGGATGTTGTTTAAACAAGTTAAGGTCCCAGCCTTTCCAAGCTTTGTTGCAAAAAGGACAGTAAACATAACCTTTGGTTTTATCTAAGTCCAGCTGTAATTTTAGTTTTTCAGCGCCGTACTGAGTTTCACAGACGAGGCATGTTCTACAGCCTTTGCAGCCACAAGGACGTGGTTTTGTCATGATTGTACCTAATAAGTACCTACCTAATAAGTACTTAAACTAAAACTGATTGGTTTTCAATTCACGGATCAACTCAATCAATCACAATTTACTTGCCGTTTTTGATAAAAATAAATTTCGCTTGATGATTTCGCTTCCTTTAGCGTAGCGTTTGTATTCTCTTTGGCTTCCTTCTAACTACTACTTTTTTTTTTGTTTTAGTAATGGCTTCGCACGGTTTGTGCATATAGCCAGTGTCAAGTTTTTTATTATATGTAATAAGTATTTCACAGCAATATAGCAATCGTGGTCAAGTAGTCAATTATTTACATCGTCAAAGTCACGATTCAGTAAAGTAGTGGATGCTTTACTGAAACTTCCTGGGAGTTTTGGAAAAAATGCGAAATGACACGTTTTTTGAGTTTATATCATTCGCCTACACTCGTGCACGTTAACGAACACTCAATGATTAATATTCCACCAATATTACACATTAACACTCGAAGAAACACAAGTTTGAGAAAATAATATAAAACCAACAACGTCCCACTATCGGATTCCCGCCAAAACTCCTAACTACTACTTGGTCTGTGGCTTCCTTCGCACACAGGCCAGCTGACAGAAGTGACAGATTCTTTTTGTTATAGTTATGGCTTCGCACGGTTTGTGCATATAACCAGTGTCAAGTATTTTATTATTTAAGTATTTCTTAATTACACATTAAGAAAGTCACAGTAATATAGCAATCGTGGTCAAGTAGTCAAGTCAATTATTTACATCGTCAAAGTCACGATTCAGTAGTGGATGCTTTACAGAAACTTCCTAGGAGTTTTGGAAAAAATGCGATATGACACGTTTTTTGAGTTTATATCATTCGCCTACACTCGTGCACGTTAACGAACACTTAATGATTAATATTCCACCAATATTACACATTAACACTCGAAGAAACACAAGTTTTAGAAAATAATTCAAAACCAAGAACGTCTCACTATCGGATTCCCGCCAAAACTTCCTCTCCGGTAATTATCGTAAAATTTTGGCCTTGTCAAAACATTGACATTTGTTTAGAGATGCCACATATGAAAACCGGTACATAATCATTTCATTTTTAGATTTTAGACATCAATATTCATACAAATGCATTGATGCGGTACAAATTATGATTATTGGATTTACTTATGTAGATTATTTAAATATGCTTTATTTGATTTGCTGCAGACCAAAGAGAGACTTTACATTAGTCTGCAATCATCATCGTACTAATCTAAACTTAACTTCAGTAAGATGCTATGTAGGGTAAATAAGGTAAAGGATTCAGGAAAATAAGTAGGTACCTACCTAGAAACATGAACCTACATGAAATAAAAAAGTTCGTAGGTGAAAATTAAACAATTGCATAATTTAATGTAAGGAAGTAATTTATTATTCTTATACATAGGTACCTATTGCCAGAGTTGTATACAAAAGTTCAATGAAAGCGCATTCTTGTATAAATTTTCGATTAATGTGTAAGAAATGAAATGAAAAGGCAAACGAAAACGTATCTACCTATACTCATTATTTATAAAATATAACATTAATAGGTATATCATAACATGTTTATTTTAATATATATGACTTTAAGTAATTAAAATAAATCAGTACAAATCAATTAAAACACTGCTGATTTCCAAAATGAAATGTACCTATTTAAAAAATTGGTTTTATTTTATAGTGTAGCTAGAAATGAAATTAAAAAGATTACATCCTACCTACATAATTATTTAGCGTCATGATACATTACTCAAACTACTTGATGTATTTTGATAAATATCTATTAATTATTTTCATATAATCTGCCTTTGTTTCAAGTAGGTAGGTACAGGTAATCAAAACTTTTTTCTGTGGCCTGCCACTTTTAGGAAAAAATATAATAAAACTTTGTGTGCAAAATTACGTAGGTGTAGATACCTACTTACCTACCTATAGTAATACCTATCTGGTAGCCTGTGACGGCAATCCTTCATTAGATAAATATGGGAAAACTTATTCGTATAAAGTGAAGATACATAAACATTAAAAGGAGGTCTCTCGGTGATCTATTGTAAGAATGTTTTTACATGGTTGTCACGTTAGAAAGTTATTCTCTCTTTAATAAAATTTCAGCACCACTAATAACAAATTATGCATTATGATAATACTTTTTCTTTTGTTTATCATAAACTATATATTTAATTGCATAATTAGATTAACTTTCTTATGCTTTAATTGCCTAGTTAACAACTAATTATTAATTTGTAAGCAGCGTGTTTTAATGCAACTACTAATCAATGTATACTTTAATTTTTTTAAACTGACGTTGAAATACGCCGTAGTCTATATATATAAAAGCCAAAACTGACTGACTGATTGACTGACTGACTGACTGACTGACTGACTGACTGATCGATCAACGCACAGCCGAAACCGCTGGGTCTAGAACCATGAAATTTTGCACAAATATTCCTTATGTGACGTAGGCGAGCAATAAGAAAGGATTTTTGAAAATTCCACCCCTAAAGGGGTGAAAAGGGGTTACAAAGTTTGTATGGAGCAACGTGTTTTCTTGGTCCGATCAACTTCAAACTTGGCATTTATATTCTTTAAAACATTTCATTAAACACGTGTTTCATTATTTTCTAATATTCAACCCCTAAAGTGAGAAAAAGGGGTTGCAACATATTTTCATCCGATTTAGTTCATAATTGAAATTTGGCTCAATTATGCCTTAAGTGACATAGGAGTGCACTAAAATATGATTTATAGAATTCAACCCCTAAAGGGGTGAAAAGGAAAGGGGTTGTAATGTTTTTGTGTAACAACGTGTTTTCTTTGTCTGATCACCTTCAAACTCGGCATTTATATTTTAAAAGATTTAATTAAACACGTGTTTCATCGTTTTTTAATATTAACCTCTAAATAATAATAGGGGTTGCAAAATATTTTTCATCAGGTTTAGTTTATAATTGAAACTTTGCACAAGTATTCCGTGACGTAGGTGTGCACTAAAAAAGGATTTTTGAAAAATCAACCCCTAAAGGGGTGCGAAGGGGTTGCAAAGTTAGTATGGAGCAACGTGTTTTATTGGTCTGATGAACTTCAAATTTAGCATTTATGTTCTAAATAATTCAATTATACACGTGTGTCATCGTGTTTTAATATTCAACCCCTAAAATGTAGGTAGGAAATGGTAGAGTTTGGTAGAAGATGGTGGATGTCTTATGTCGATGCCAAAGTCGAAGTCATTTAGTTATAAGTAATTTTGGTATAAACTGATAGATTTTGGAAGAAGATTTTAGATTTTGATTAAACATTTTGGTTGATAAAAATGGTGGATTTACAAAGAAAATGGTAATATTGGTAGAAAATTATAGATTTAGGTAAGAAATGGTAGATTTTTGGTAATAATGGTATATTTTGGAAGGAATGGTAGCTTTTGGTAGAAAATAGTAGATTTAGGAATAAAATGGTAGATTTTGGTTAAAATGGTAGATTATGGTTTATACGTAGATTATGATAAAAATGATAAAGATTTTGGATAAATTGGAGGTTTTGGTATAAAATAGTAACTTTTGGTAGAAAATAGTAAAAGTAGAAAGAATTTGCTAGATTACGTTAAAACAAATATATTTTGATAGTAAATAGTACCTAGATTTAGAAAGAAAATGGTAGATTTTGGTTATAATGGTAGACTATGGTTAATACGGTAGACTTTTCTTGAAAATGGTCGAATTAGGTAGAAAATGTTAGATTTTGTTAGAAAGTGATAGCTTTTGGTAGAAATTAGATTTAGAAAGAAAATGGTAAATTTAGGGAGGAAATGGTAGTTTTTGGTAGGAAATGGTAGATTTAAGTATGAAATGGTAGATTTCGGTAGGAAATGATAGATTCTGGTAGGACATGGTAGAAATTGTATATTTTGGTAGTTATTGTACATTTTGGTAGGAACGGTAGATTTTGGTAGAAATGGCATTTTGATAAGAAATGGTAGATTTTTAAATGAAATGGTGGATTTTTGTATAAAATGGTAATTTTGAAAGATGGTGATGAGTATCATAATATGTAGTATACCTAATATGTTGGATGTCGAATATCGGATGTCGATTTCGATGTCGAAGTTGAGGTCATGGTCTATTATTAGTTATTAGGAATATTGGTAAAAAATATAGTCCACGCGGACGAAGTCGCGGGCAACAGCTAGTCTTGTATAATTAAAAAGTGAGATAAATATTATGGCAGTGATGATTATGTATTTTTATTCTAATTTTTATTATGATATTATTTTAGATTCATAATAATAAGTACCTAGCTGATTAATGGTTACAATTATTGCTTTATTACAAGAGAGAATCATCAACGGGTCAATACATTTTCCATCCGACCTGGGATGGTTTCCGTATTTTTGTCATTTCCATAATATTATTGTGTCATCTCACTCTACTTAGTTCATGTTCAAATACCCTACAGGTGGGTAGGTATCTACCTACGTAAAGTGTATCGACAAGAACTGTGGTGTTTCAACAAATCAACACCAACAAATCTCTTCACCAAATTTTCATGTAGAAAATCTTCAATCGAGTTCTTCAAAATCTAGAACTCTAAATGTCGATCGTGTGACAAGCGCGGGGGGAGGCGGCGAGGGTGTAGGCGGTGCTACAAAAACCGCAGGCGGGCGCAGCCCCAGCGCTTCGTGATGCTATTCATCCACCAGATCCCAGAGCATGAGAGCAGCATCGGTGCCACCAGTGCTAACCAGGCAGCGGTCGTTGAATAGAAAACGAGCACAGTTTACAGAACCACTATAAACTTTAGTTTCATTGTATTCAGCTTTGGGGCTGGCACACGGATACCTGTAAAAGGTCGAAACGTTATCGACGATATTCAGAAAATATGATTTAAGTAACAAATAAAAAGTGTGGTTGTTTCATTACCTAAACAGGCGTAAATGGCCATCAGTATCCCCACTAATAAGAAGGTCTTGAGCAGCAGATCTACTTGCAGTTGAAATCAAAGACGTCATCGGATAGAAACGGTTATTCCACATGCCTGAATAAAACAATCATTATTATTGTATTACAAAATAATATTACAATTATTATGATAGGGGAAAGAATATACCTAAAACAAAATTATTTTACCTGATACGAGGAAGCCAACTGTAGAGTTAAATGTTGACCATTTTACGTCTTTCATTGCTATTGGGCTCTTTTCAGGCGAGAGAGATTTGATGTCCCCTGAAAACCAAGAATCTTAACCATTACATCTTGTTGAGAGACAATTCAATATCTTACTAGGAAAGTATACTTTGTTATACTTACAGAAAGCCAAGTCATATTCAGCGGTAACGGTTTGTAGGTAATTGCCATCGAGACTCCAGTCAAGTTGCATAAGAGGTTGGGCTCCACGTATTTTATTCCATTTCTTATAAGAAAACCCATCTCTTGAGACGCGGAATAAGTATATACTTCCATTTTGTGATCCTATGGCCACAGTGTCGCCAGCTAAAATAAAAAAAATATAGTTTAAAAAGAGAGCTATATTGGTTTGGTATTGGTTGTAGGTATTTAAGTAAAACAAGTGAATCTCACCAGAGTTGTATTGCAAGCAGTTGAGAGGTGAGCCACAAACGCGTAGAGTCGCAACATGGGCGCCAGCATCAGCATTTAAAACTACTAGGTGACCTTCGGTACTTCCTGCAGCTAAGGCACCACCTCCCGAATGCCATGCCAAAGAAACGCATTCATAACCGACCTAAAATAATACAAAATAGTGTTTAATGGTAGATGTATTAAAACTACCAATCTCATTTTCTACCATAATCTTATTTACCTGTGTGGCAAATACCAGCTTATGCCCTTTCCATAGGGCTATATTCTTGTCATGACCAGCTGTTGCGAACATTTCGTCGTCAGGATGAACAGCCAGGCCTATCAGTTGTTTATGATGACCAAACAATATCTAAAATAGAATTATACAATTTAAAATGTACCTTACTGCTAAATAAACAAGAGTGGGTATTATTAGACGATAGCAATGCAATTTTCATAAAGATCTTTTGAACTGACGTGTATATTCTTAACGTACCTGGTTAAATCTCCTTTGAAGTGAACCTTCCAAAATGTTATTGCGTGTTGTACCAACATATAAATTACCGTCATTCCTGCCTGGCCTTTGTGGGTAAATACTGCGTACACCTCCAGCTGACTCCGGTAGCTACAAAATATAAGATAACATTTTATTAGTAGGTAGTAGACTCTGACAATATCCTGATATTATTTACGAACCTTTGTCTCTGTAATTCTTTTGTAATTTTGTAGAGAGTCCCAGGCGGCAATTTTCCTATCCTTTTCTCCGCCAGATATGAGTGTTCCTTCTGATAACATTACCAGAGAACTTATTCCCTTTATGTGTGCCTATAAGGTTAATTACACTTCAGTTACACAATAAACTGAACGTAACATAATAAAAAAACGATTAACCTGTAAGTACCCACCTCAAATTCCATTCGTACAAAATAGGCTCCGTCGCTATCGACGCTGTAAATTGTTATGAATCCGTCACTATCGGCTGTGACCACATCGCCATCTTGCTCGAACTGAAGGGAAGTAACGTGAGTGCGAGATGGCTGAAAAAAATACCGATTATTTTCCTAATTTGCAGATTTATGCTTAAATAATCGCACTCTATTGTCATCTTGACATTACAGAGTTGTCAAAAAGCGTACCTACTGACAGATCCATGAGAGATTCAAAAATTGTAATAAACCGCGGCAAAAATAAAATGGAAAATAATGGCAATTTTGGAAAGTTTCTATTCATCTTTATCGTGTTGGTAATTACAAAAAAATTAAGTATAATTCTTCTGATGAGTTGCGATAGCATTTAATATTTATTAGTTTGAAGTTCTGTAACTTACTGGTTTGATAATATCTGTGCGTTCAAAGAATCCATCTTTTCGACGATTCCAAAAAGCCAAATGTCCTTTCCCGTGCGTGATGAGCAGGTTGTCATCCAATGGATGGAAGGCTGCACCTGTGAGCTCTTCTTGCAAAGTCTGAAAACCACGACCAAGTCAAATAATTAAATAAGTAGTAGGTACATACTTAAACCTATGTGCACTTAATTCAATAAAATAAAATAAAATTTAATATCTATCTACATAATATCCTAGAAGTAATAATATATGAAAGTAATATAATATGTACCTACTTTAACGACGGAGGATAAAACGTCCTTTTCTTTGTAATTTTTTTTTATAACTTCAATTTTGGTAAATAGATGCGTGAATGTGCATAATTATAAATGTGTGTATGTAGCTATTTAGTTACATATTCACTTTCTAAAATTCAAAAAAATATAGTTAAGTAGGTACCTACATAACTACTTCTTTTATGTTACTATGCTAAAGCATAAAAATAAATAATATTCATACAATGAATATAAAGATTGGATAAACTAGTAGTTTAGTGACCAACTAGAAGAAAAAATGTGTAATTTTTTCTTTATTCTAAATCTATAGCCATTTGGCAAAATAACTCCGTTCCGGACTATCGCGTACCTACATAACTAACTCAAATGCAAAAATATGGAGTGGCACAAATCATTGCCCAGGAAAAAAGTAAGTACAGTCATGAATAAAGGGGAGTGACGAGACACGCGACCGGCCGCGTTTAGCGTAACCGATAAGGTGTCGGCAACAGCTTAGGCAACAGCTATGATGACGAATTTTGCTATAAAGGAGAATAGCCGTCACCTGGATTGCTTTGTTACCCTTCTAGCAAAAAAAAGGGTGTCAAAAATTATATAGATATGTTATGGTTATAGCGTCTCACATTATCTCATATTTCATTAAATATTTAAAAGCAAAACATTCGACTGCAGCGGGCATATCGCAGCTCTTAGTCATGATTGTTGTAGCTTCTTATGTTTACGTTTGCTTCGAAGGCGCGATGTGTTTCGGCCCTTACATCATCAATAAGTATTGCAGATTAGCATAAAGCGTAGGTACATTTTACAATGCCTACATTTTCCCTGAGAGCTGTAATATATTAATTTATAAGCAGTCACAATGTATTCAGAGTTAGAACCAAGTCGACTGAGAATAATTTCCGTGTAGAAATAATACTTCGACTATTAGCACTTGATTGAGTACGAGGTTGCGTGGCTGCTTAGTACAAAAAGAAAAATAAATTTACTAATTTTTTTCATTGTGTGTATATATGCTTGTAAGAAAGAATATACTTAGTGAGTAATAATGTTCAAACGTTATGCTTTTTATGAAGGATCATGCACCAAGCGTGATATAAATAAAAAATACAAGTTTGTTACAAACTTTAAAAGCAATCTTTGGAGCAAACCGAATCAATACTTAGTAGGTACATACGTATTATTTTGGGGAAGAAAAATACTACGTAGCAATGTAGACCATCGTCGTAGCGCAGTGCGCTTTTATGAGCTACGAGCTCGGCTACGTACTACGAATGCTACATGCTACGATGCAACCCGTAGCAAATCATAGCGTAGAGCTTGTGCACAATGTTTTTACAAAATGAATAATGCACAGAAAAGCTCATTTCATATTCACCTAAAATTCAAATGAAAACCAAGAAAACGTCGAAATAGTATTAACATATCAACAATTGCTTTATGACTCAAAATCCGACTAACTACCAAAAAACGGTTCAAGGTAAACTGCCTCACGAAATTTCAGGTTGAAACTTCTCCATTTGTTCCACGTGTTTTATGCAACTGCATTAGAAGTGTTTGAAGAGAAACATTATTGTTTTGTACGTGCAGCTATCGCCGCTGACATCTTAATATGCTGCAAGACCTTGAAGGTTCACGCGACAAGGCCACTGACTAGACTTTATGGGAACTTTCAACTTTCATATTTTATTTCATTTGGTTTTTTATTACCCCGCCCTGAATTACTAGAAAACATATAAGACCACGATATATCAATATCTTAGATCAAAGCAATGACAAAAGAAATTGGAAGCGATTTACAGATCAAAGTGAAATCATAACGAGTGTACATAACAAAAGGATTTTTGGATACAATTAATACAAAATATATATAAAGTAATCAAATAACTCACGGCTACTTTTCCTAGGAGATGGCCCCACTGCCACTGCCATACAGATAGGATACTTTCACGCCCGGCGTCCACAGCAAGCACGTAACTGCCCCCATTCTGAAAAATTAAAAGAATTTTAACCGCAAGTAGGTACTTGAAATTTTACGTGCAATAAGATCCATCTGACGCCCGATCAATTAGAATTAATTTTTTTACACCTCTCGCCAACGTCTGGCAAACCTCGTAATTATTGATTGTGAAATGATCACCAGCGAGCACGAACCATTTTTACTAAAGCAGGACTTTAAAACGAATAATTTACAAGATCACGTACGCACAACTCACTCAACATGTTCATATTCCTTAGAAACAACATAGAAACTTCTCACGTTCATCGTTTTCTCATTTTCGTTCCCTCTTTCCTGTATCTTGAGAAATAACGTCTCACCAGTTGAGAGAAAGCGACAGCGGAGACTCCGGCCTCGAACTCCGCCATCCCGAAGACGTGCAGCGTCTGCAGCGTGTCCGTGCTCCAGATCCTGACGTGCGCCTGCGCCCGGCGGCCGCGGCCGGCGCGCTGCCCGCTCGCCACCAGCTCCCGCGACGGGTGGAGCTCCATGCTGAAGCATACAATATAATTAGTACCCCAAAAGATCACTATCACACTATCTCTATTTTGAAATTAACCCGTCCAGTGTGCGAGAGAGAAGGCAGATCGGGAATATGATATTTTGAGCGTGTTCGGTGACCTATCGAGATCGACGCGGACAACGCTATTGCTTCGCGTACAGTTTCGCTTGTCTTTTGTCTGATTCAGCTGTAAGTTTCCACCCTGTGGCTGCATGATAAACACATCGGGTACGTGAACATTTATAAATTAAT
Organism: Hylaea fasciaria; assembly: GCA_905147375.1. Lineage (NCBI taxonomy): Eukaryota > Metazoa > Arthropoda > Insecta > Lepidoptera > Geometridae > Hylaea > Hylaea fasciaria. Next base: position 2,447,803 of record LR990194.1, read on the forward strand.
CTTTTTCATGTTTCATTCCTTAACTGACCCTACCCGTGTTGTCTATCTTTTCCATCCAAAGGTTGTCTAGTAGAGTGACCGAACATTGCACCTATTATAAGTTTGTCTTTTCTGTGTTCTAGATACATTTTGGTGGTATTGTGTGTGAAATTTTTCATGTACTCAATAATAGCTATAAAAATAAAAATAAAACATACTGTTGTTTGATAAATAATTACTATGGGGCAGTATGAGTCCTATCCTCCTCTCACGTAGTGTAAAATTGTACGATGAAAAAAATGCCTGATGATCATAAATTTTTTTGAAACGTAGCCCTCTACACTTTCACCATGGATGGTTCAACCCTAAATCCCCATTTGGTATTGCTGAGCTTACCATTGAATATCCTCAGTGTGTCCGGTGTAGTGTCGCTGCGACTCCTCGTCGCGGTCATACATGACTGCCACGGCAGCCACAAAGTACAGCAGCTCTCCAGTCGGCAGCACCCATAGGTTACGACGAGAATCGTGACCGCGGTATCCGTACCTGAGAAACGAAATAGCTCGATAAAGGTCCATTTATTTATACGGCTATTCAGTCAGAATTCCACTAAATTGAACGGAATACCTAACGAGTAAAATATCTTGTCGGTATGACCAATTTATCCATCTATAATAATCAAACGACCACATTAGCGATCAAAATAAGTAGCCCATAAATTAGCGTAGCGTTTACTTAGCACATTCGTAGGCGTAGCACCTACGTAGCAGAAACTGAATCATAACTTACACCCAATCGAGTAGCATTTTCTTTTCCGGTGGAGAACTATCGATCGGAGCATGGTGAATCGGTGGGTAGAATGTGCGCCGAAGACCTCGGATAGTCACTCGTATAGGTTCCTCTTTGAGCACTTCTAGAAGTGTATAATCTGTAATGAGCAATTTTATTATGGTACAGAATTATCTTTTCATAAAATACGATTAATAAAAGCTGAGTAGTTCCACAAAATTTTGTGCTCTATAGCTTCTACGTGCAACCTCAAAACCTTAAAGTGTTTTTATTTTTATATTGGTAGTTTATTTCTCTTTTACTAATATTATAAAGCACGTTATGGTTTAAGTAAATGACAACAACTTACCAGAATTACGTACGATTTCCCCCTCTGGAGCATAAAGAACTCTGGGGCGACTCTTGCTTCTAGCTCTCCTGCCACGCAAGTCTTCCGAAACTGGGGCTGCAGCGACTGCAGCTCGTGAACGTGATCTGAAACAGATACCTATAAATCAAACGCCAGACGACAATATGACCCAGAAAACAACCAAACATACCTTCTGATTGGAGACTCAATTGGTAAGGGAGCGCTTATTCCGGGGCTGAGGGCTGGAGCAACCATCAGAGAACCTAGATAAAAGGTTTCTATATCGGCGAATTCGTTTCGCAACTGTGAGAAACTTCTGACCTGTAAAACAATGAAGCGCTTAGTAAGTTATCACCGCACTATACATACTGCACTGCAATAATGGAAAATTGCAGTAGTCTCTCCAATAGTTTGCTATGATTCTCAAAAAGTCTGCGAAACTGGACGGCTAGACCACGGTTAATTCACATTTAATTAGCGGTTAACTATGCAGTTTAATTTGGCGTTGTCATTACAATGTTTCAACGAAACACTGGGGATTTATTACAGACCGACCCGCAATCGTTGATACACCAATGCAAAACAAGAAAGACTAGATTCGCACTTGCCATCGAGATGTACTTACTTCTTGGCCCGTAATCGTGTACATTCGCTTCGCTCCACTCATTTTTAACACCTGCCCGAGATCTTCCAGAACTTCTTCAAAAGGTTGTGTCGTGCGTAAGTTAAGAAGCACGCGACACTGCAAAAATATTATTATTATATTATTAACAGCACTAAGTAAATACCAATTATTCCGATAAGCTATTTTGTAGGACTACGATGTACCTGACGTTAGGTACTGACTTTTCCGACTTGCAGCTAGTTGAGGCGCGTTTACGACCTAATATTACAGATTTACATATTTCAGGTCATGATCACGTTTTAGTAACTATTACCTGCCTTACCTTCGACCTCACCCGAAGATTATTCATACTTACTCGTACCCATTATGTACCGCACCCATTCTAACCATTAGATCTCCAATACCAAGCCCTTGCCGATATTGGCACGGCCTCAAGTTTCGCTAAATTCCCGCAATCGAAATAACCGACTGTGTACCAGCTAGCCAAGGCCTGCCAAGGTCATTCGATGCTTTGAAAGCTTTTAACAGCCGTCGCGGAAGTGTAACACGCGGTTACATCACAATAATTACTCGTTACCTTAATTCGGTATATAGGTCTGTATTAATTATTTAAGTTTAAAATGGTACCTCCCTGGTATACAAGTATAATATGTTATACTATGTTACTTAACGAGATAACATTTTTTTTTGATCTAATTATGTATTTTGCATTTATGTAGGTACTCTTTATTAGCCTTAGATAAATCTAAGTACATATCCGTTGGTGATTTTCAGTTGTTATTCTGACTAGGTCTATCGCAATTTGGTTTATCTGTAAAGATAAACTCACTACACGATATATGGAAGTACACACTCACTACAATATTTTCTTATATTTAATGTCTTCCTCAACAGTGACCTTACTACGTATAAGACTGGTCACCTGAATAGAATGATCCATATTATTGATGATCCTGATCACCCGACCGCTGGTAGGCTTGCCGCCGCCGCCCGGGGGAGGCGCATCGGACTCCGCCACCGACTGCTTCCGGGTGCCCGCTCGGGACCAGCCGCTGGTTGCTGGCTGGACCACCTGAGCCCCGCCGCCATACCACATGCCGTTCTTCTTCCCGTAGCTCGCTGCCTGTTGGTTGGAAGCTGTGTTACTCCGCGGGGGCTTGGGTTTAACACGTGTGTGTTCATTAGCCGGGTTCACACCGGCCGATCCCGTGCGCGCGGCAGAAGCGTGCTCCTGCGGGCGCGGTCGGTGTGGACGTGCCTCGCGCGATCCAACTGAATGAGTCGGAGCGCTCGCTCCTAACCTCGAAAGATCCACTCGATCCGGATCGTGGATCACGGAGCGCCGAAATGGAGCGTTCAGTGTGGACCTGGCTAGTGATTGTGAATGATGACCTAATAATACATTTCATAATTAATGAGCAATTGTGCGATCAGTCACGTTTACTATACTACCTAATGCATTTTACACGATACGCGATACGCGACCACGTTCCTCTATAAGTGCCTCAAAACAAGATAAAATGACAAAGACAGGTAATCAAGAAGAGAAAAATAATGCTAAAATAGATGAAATTTTTGAGGATTTTGACGTACCTAGGTGTTGTTTATTTCAAGCTGAATGTAGAGGTACGCTAAGCTTCGCGACCCTGACACGGATTTGCTTGTCTAATGAACGTGCAAACGAAAACGACAGGCAAATTTGGTGTGTACTATCGTATAGGTAGGTACATACACCTACAATCTACATACTACATGTTGAGGTGGTTTTGTAACTGCCCCAAGCAATTTGCACCAAATCTAAGGCCAAACGAAGTGTTAGGGCAGTCGTAACCATTGAATACAGAACGAAGCCTTGGGCTACTTACTGTAAAATTTTGTCATTGTGTAGGCAATAAAAATAGTAGGTTAATAGTTATTAGTACCAACCAATTATAAAAAAAACATCACTCTTTAATTACAAAGTTTACTAAACGCAAGTAAGGCGTACCATTTGCCTACCCACGTAAATATGCAAATGGAAATACTTTTTCTTACAGATGAAAGTGTGTCGAGTACGTTAGCAATGCTTCATAAACCGCGGGTTTATTCAAGAATTTTATGGATTTACAAGGGAATTCGCCCGGTTCCGCTTGCCCTGTGTTTTTCTCGTATTGTAGCGATAGCGCGGCTCTTAACCCAGTTTGGAGTTGTTTGTATTCTAAGTAGCGATGTAGACTTTTTAAAGTAGGTATGTGTACCTATTTAAACTGTTGGAATTGCTCGCGTACCTATAGGTAACGTTTGAGAATCTGAATTGTTAGGTTTTACGTCATAATACTTAAAACATTTTTCTTTCATAGAATTTCTAAAATTAGACTCATTTGTAATAAATAAAATTGAAATTGTGAACTGTTAAAGTAGGTAACGGCAAAGTTTAAATCAATAGCAGCTCTACCAATATATGATATCTCTAGTTCAATTAACTCACCATTATAGTAACCCTCAAATCCTCAGCGCTTTTATTATGCACCCGAATCCTAAGTCGCGATATTTTGCACGATTTGAGGACAGCTGAACGACAGGCGTCACCAACCGCGACCGTCTGACCAATGCCACTAGACGATGTAAATAAAATCCCCCACGTCCAAATTACTTATGCCGAGTCCTTGGGCGATGGTACTGACCGCTTGCCAAGGCCGCGTCTTATCGCGAAAATGTGCGTGCAATTACACCTTCGCGGCCAAAACGATAGACCTCCCGAGCGCACCCGGATAATTCGCGCACAAGCGAATACCGAGCTTGTCCGACTGATTCTGAGGGCTCTACTTTCTCTGGTGTGTGTACATACTCTTCGTCCAGTCACACGTGGCCCAGGGAATACACGTTGCGAGCGAGGTCGCGTCTCAAATTGCTGCATAGCAAGCGGACTGCGGTGTTTGTGAAATTAATACGTCTGAAAACGTTGGTAGTTTTGACGCTTAGCTGGAATATTGTATTTGTTTCTACGAGGAAGCGACCTTCACTTGCTTTTATGCTTATCTACTACTTACCATAATATGGTTTAATTCTTGCCGATTTTGGACTAAATTACCTACCTACTATTTTGTATTTGCATTGAAGCTCTCTCATTATCCTGTAAAATACATTATACCCTGAGGTACCTGCCTTCTGTTAATGCATCGTTTAGATCCGTACTTCTATATTTTAGTGAAATGAGATACGATCGAATTTCTTCTATCGTCAGGGATCTTGATTTAGGATGGATTGTAAATCAGAATGCCATTATAAAGCTATCACTTAGGGTACGCATACATTAGCCCACTTTCGCGACATTATACCTACCTACTCTATCTTTACGCACTACTACTGACTGACTGACTGGCTTATTCACGCAATTCATTTGAATATTTACGAGCAAAACTTTCAGGTTATGTAATTCACTAGGCCCTAAACTACTCAGCTTTATTCAAATCATTTCTTTGTTATAACACTTAATTTATTCATAATGGAAGAGTTAATCATTTTTTCATGTTTTGATTTCTTGTTAAGATACTTTAGAGTTGCGTAATGAACACGGCATCAGAATTCTGTGGTTAAAAATGAATCGAGTGAGAAAATGGTAACGTCCACTTTATTCATCATCGAAATACATTTTGGGATTACAAAGTGATTGGGGGATGGATGCATGATCAGATGAAACTCACTGGAGGTTCTGGCGTATAGACTGGCAAGGAGACGACCGCGAAAGGCTCCTCGTCGCTGTCCAGCATGGAGTCAGCCCCGTGGAGCCAACGGTATCGGCTCGGGCGCCACACCTTTACTTCGACTCGCACCTCTACCGATAAACCTATCCTCCAAGGAGAAACCCTTGGAGCTCTGTGTGCTCTACACAAATGCTGCTATCACTTTTAAAGTTTCATCTATAGTATTTTATCGGCATTTTGAAAGTAGAGAACCAGAGCGTTCACTGAGACGTGATATTTTCTAAATGTCACTCGCGTTCACCGCCTCAAGTCAAGTTCAAGTACCTAACTAATGCCTGGACATACCTAGTCACTGTGTCTTCGTGTCGGCTTGCAGTTTAGTTTTGCATACACTGTGATAGCTGCTTAACATATTGTGTCGGTGTGACGTCTGCCCGGTCCCCACCAGACATAAATTAGCATAAACTTACAATAAACGCCCCGAGATACGTGATTTGCACTTATTTTATCAAACAAGCTGGTTAGGTCAGCGTTTTAGGTGCTGAAATTGAATTAGAGTTGGTACTGAAATTGGAAAGTCACTGTTTGTTAATTATTTTTGATTAATTGAACTTCATTTGAGGTAGGTTTGAAGCTACGGTAACAACATTTTCATTGTTCCAAAGTGATTTAGCACAACCGTTGTTAGTAAAGACAATATTATATATTAGCATCGTTGATAAAGATTAAATTTTCTATAAACAAAACTAGTCAAATCTTTATATCCATAATATTTTAAGATAAAATTACTTTTCTAAAATACCGTACTACCATAACCCGATCAATGAACAAATCAAATTGTTATAATTGCAGTTAGGTTAATGAAATTAGAGTTTTTAATAACACAGGCTGAAGATAACGGGTAGGTGCCTATTTCATAATATTTAAAACATATGATACTCGTACTTCTAAACTTAATTAAAACCTTTCATATACTCGTAATTAGTCAAAAGTTCGCTTTATGTTCATATCACTTTAACTTTGTTTTCACCGAACGTAGACCTGACAATAAAAAAGTAGATTTATATCCAAAACACGACGTTTTCCTGTGGCACCACATTCGGCACTAGGCAGCGTTGCAACAGCTGACTAATTTGCAGCACCAACAAAACAAAAGCCTCCGGATGGCATCGCGGAACGGCCTAGCAGACGCGATGAGCACTAGAGAAGCGACCGTATACCTACGCGGTAAGGTAGTGAATCTCAATGCTACAACTATCCGCATACTACGGACCAATGGAGCAGACTATTCGAATTTCATACGGCCCGTTGGTGGGCAGCCATTGAGGGAGGGGGCGTCAAGGTCACTCTCCGAATCCACGCAACGGTGTAACCAACCGTTGTTGGCTGTTATGCCATAACCCGATATGCATCGACTAGACGTTACTTTACAATTAAGAGCACTTTGAAGTCTCACGTGAAACAATTATTAGAGTTGCTTAGCGCTGGTCACGAGGGGCCACCGCGACACGCGAACCGATAAGAACTCATTTCGGACTACGCATTAACTTAAGTCACATGAATAAAGAGGTTGAATTGAATAATATGATTCACGGACCTTGATCCATTTTTCTTGTTAGTTTCTGTAATGCTAATTGCTATAGAATGTCGTAGAGCTCAAAAGTTTCATGATATACCGTTTTGGGAAAGTGTGTCAAAGTCACGTAATTTTATGGAATATTAAAATTGTATAATCGCTCCCATATCTAGGACAGTCTACGGATTTGGGCATTGGAGAAGACGAATTTTTTTAAACATGCCATAGAGAGATATTGTTACCCTACGCTACAGAGCGTTAGAGGCCAGTTTTAAACATAGTTATAGAAGTAAACGCTCGGCGCAATCGACAATTTGCGGAAACAACGTTTGACCTATATGCCTAATTTCGCTGAAGCCGCCATGTTTACTTCGTTTTCGATACGGGGCTGCTGAAATCACGAACGACGTGCAACGGAAGAAAAGTGCAATTTAGCCGTTTCCGACGAACAATATCGTAGGAATCAGTGGAGCCGGGTCTGCCGCGACGATGTTTTCTTTATCTTATATATGTATTTAAAAGAATTGCTCATGTAGTAGTATTGGCGAATTGGCGAACAAACTTTTTTTTCGAAAAAACACAATTTATAAAAAAAAAATACTGACCAAAGCTCGGTCTACCAGATATTTTCTATTAAAACAACACGTTTTAGTAATAAAAAGTGGAATGGCCTAGCCGTTGGTCAACATAAAGACGTAAACATGTTATTCGAGATGGATGGATAACATTTCCGCGTACACCTGCGGATGATGATAATCCTTCAGTCAAACTATAATCAACGTCCTTCACAATTTCAAATCTAAGATCCTTCAATCGAACTATATTTCAACTTGCGCTTAAATTTGCTTTAAAATTGTAATTCGATATCTGAGCAAAGGATATTTCAGGAAAAGTTGTTAAAATTATATAGTGTTCAGTTCTTTCCACGAAATATTTACATGTTCTAAAAATCAAACCTACCGTAACAGGTCACTGTGCAATTAAAATATTTTACGCTAACTCATTTCTTGAAGTAAATAAGTAATACCAGTAACAGAGCCAGCACGCGAAAAAAATATTACTTTTGCATACAATATCGCCGGCAGGCCTGATTTAATTTGCAAGTACATAACACACGTCTTTATGTCGGTTTTATTATATGTTGTGAGTGCAAAGAGTAATTTTCTGCGTGACTTTACGATGCCGCGCCCTGCTCGTTAGTGTCCCGCATTATGTATTAGTGATATGGAAAATCTGGACAGGCATAATATATATTACAATACGTAAGTGGTGATTATTAAGACTGAGGTCGCAATCACATTTACATTTATTCTGGGTTAGGAAATACATGAACTGCGTGAAAAGGCTAAAATCATGTGATGCAAAACTTTGTAGCACTTTGTAGTAGGACGTAGCATCAATAACGCACAACTATCACCAGCTACGAAGTGTCGTAACATTTCGTAGCACACTCGTAGCACTCAATCTCAGATAAGACTTCTGCTACAAAGTACAAAGTTCCATTCTGAATGTATCTTGTGTATTTTTTATAGCTTATACACGACAAAGGATATGCTATTATATTATTTTCTAAAAATGTAAGTTAAATGACAAAAATTTTAAAAACATCTTTTTTACGGTGTTGCCAAAGCATAAAAACCAAATATACCGGTCTTAGCGTTTTCTATAACCACTTTATTTTGTAGTGTTGTCAAGCACGTCCCGACAGTCAAATATGAGATGATTTCTCTGCCACTATTAAAATTAAAATGGAACATAAAATGATTTCTTAGAATATGAAATAACGAATGCGCCGTCACGCTCCCAGCAATCATAAAGGTGGAAAAAAAACACCCACTCAAGTCAAGAACGGTCGCGTGAGTGAAACCATACTATGCTCTATAGCGCAAAGTTCTTACATTCATAATAAGTACTTCAGTAACCTGTTATTATACCTACTGTTAAATTGTTATTCATATATTTAACCCTTATCAATAACGCTGGCGTGACGGCATTAAAGTTATGATTATGTACTTACGGAAGACTTTTATCGGAGAAATGTAAAGATAATTTGTACATGGAAATTTTGCACTAGGTACTCCAGATATCCTTGTTTGTACCTTCCTACGAAAATGTGGTTTTAACAATTTTTTTCTGTGTTTTTGTTTGTTTAAGGCGAGGTTTAACCCTATTTCGAAGTTTTGTAAAGTCAGGAAACGAATTAAAATATAAAATTAAAGACGATTTTTTTTAAATTGATCGTACCATGAAGACGATTGGGAAGACACAATTTCGATTACGAATAATAGGCTCGATAAAAAAAACACTAAATCGCAACTTTTCTTGTCACTTACTAAGAGGTCCAATCATGAAACCACGTGAAAGTTATACCAATAAATGGGACTTTTTATATAGCTAGGGGATTAGGAACTTACATTTTCTAATTTAGTTATAACTTTTTCCATTAAATAAAACATACGAACACCAGCAGTTCAAGCGCTCGCGGCCATCTGCCAGTACCACTAGTATAACCACTTTAGTACAACCTGGCCTTAAGGTAGCATCGGCATTTGGTAGCTTTGATTTCGAGTAAGTTTAATGAATAAGTGACGACTTTTAAAATTTTGCTAAAAAGTGGGAAACGCGTCTAACATTGCTGAGTCTGAACGATCCGCGGGCTATGGTAATAGACATGGAGACTGGGCTAAAGTTGTCATAATGATGTCACATAATATGGCTATGGGTACATAAAGATATTTGCACAGTATGATGCAAATGAAACAGAGGTAGCTTATACATAACAGTCGGTGAAGACAAGTATAGTCCACGTGTACAAAGTCGCGAGAATAAGTTAGTGTATCATAAAACAATACAATAACTAAATGACAGTTACTTTATATGCATATAACGGTAAAACATATTGCAATATTGAACATCCAGCATTATTTATTCGTAGTGCGTAGCACCGGCTTAAAGTTTACGTGAGTGCTAATCGCACCGCCTCGCCTTGATGTATATTAAGTGCAAGGTGGTGCATTGACCTCGCGAATGTCGTTCCCGACATGCCAACTCGGCATTTACGATGTTCGTAGGCTTTCGTAGTGTGTAAAGCCTGCAAAGGAAAAAAGGGATTGAGGGGAACGACCTCACCTGTGATGGTGAACCGTGAACTGGTGCAGGGTAGCAGCATGCGTTTGAATGCATTTAAACATTTTTATTGACTTAATTTTTAATGTCTTGATTTAAATCTTGAGATTTCAGACAATCCCCGAATAGCGTTTAAATCAATTTTAAATATATGCAGCGAACCCTCCACAATTGAAGACCGGATATTAATTTACTTGATTAGGTACTTTAGTTTTTCGTGAACTCGATATATCCCGTTAACAATTATAGTAGTTACGTACGAATTTTAATGACCATGTTACTTGGAAGCCTTATAATTGATTGTAATATGGCTGGCCGATCCAACCACTACGATGTTTCGACCGCAGACTAGGAAGGGATACTACGTTTCAAACAAAATAAATCTTGCCGCACGTTAGTGTAAACACCACTGATCTAAGAATAATTTATTTACGAATGTGCCGCACCGTCTTCAACAGCTGTCCAGCAGTTCATATCTACTCTTTCGCTTTTAGTCTTCTCTGTCGCTCACGATAATTGGTTAAATGAATGTAGGTACATACTTGTATCAAACCATTTTCAAACCTTATGTTACTGGAATGACAACTGACCAATTTAATTTATCATTAAACAAAAAGTAACTTCCCATCGTTAACCCAGTACAAATAACAGCTTTTCCAAACTGTTTGTTCTCCATTTCCGTTCCGAAAACTTAATTAAGGGGAAACGTAATTTTTTTCGCAATTATTCCTCTTATCAATATGACGTCGAAAACAAAGTTTGTATGTAATCAAAATGCAAATAGGGGTGCGTGCTTATCCCTAACCCACATCTACGGCAAGGCCGCGGCCTCGTCTTAGTGTTACGCGACATTTCCATCGACAAATATGTAATCAATTTACGTAATCATGGCTCGTAATGGAGCCTGGTGAAGCGCGGCAGGACCTAGTTGTGGCTGCTCAGGCTGCGCTAGTGCGGAGTATTTGAGCTAGATTTTAAATCAACGAAATGCTTCGGTACCGTTACTTTTTATGTAGGCATGTCGACTTAGTTATAGTCTTTATTAGACAGGTATATAACGCAATGTTTAAAATATTCGATGCATTTACATGCCCATGACATGTGATTTGTTTAGAGATTCAAATCGTGACTACAAAAAGACAAATTATTGACTATCAGCGAATTACTTGATACCGACAAAGTATTGTGCAAGAAAATAATGAATAAATAAATAGACATGAAATTAAGTTCATCTCAATGTAACAGAAAAGTAGAACATTGTTATCAAAGCTTACCTTGAAAGTTTTGTACGAAGACACGACGTAGGAAGCTCCATCCTCCAGCTCTTCCAGTCTGTACTTCCGGTCGCCGTCCATGCCGAAGACGAATCGAGCTCCGCGCGGCAGCTCCAGCCTCTCCGAGAGGCGGTCGAGCAGCGCATCCATAGAGGCCAAGTCGCGGCCCGGCTTGAAGCGGAACTCCACACCAGGGTGGAACGGGTCTCCATTGCGGTAGAAGGTGACCCTCCTCGCTTTCCAATAGTTGAGGTTCGCGTAACGGCTCGCGGGCTCGGGGCGACCCGGGCGCGCCGGCTCCGACCCCTCGGAGATGTCATCGGGCCGCGCCGGCGGGGAGGACGGTCGGGACGGGCGCCAGTCGCCAGGCTCCCGCTCGTCATCGGACGGCGGCTGCGGGTCCGGCTCCGGCTGCGGCTGCGGGGCGGGCGTGGGCTCCGGCGCGGGCTCGGCCTGTCGACGGACACGCGATGGTAGGCGCGGGGGGTGCGACCGACGCGACATCGCTCGCTACGACCCGCCCGTGGACTAACGCCGGGCCGCCCACGCGCCACTCGGCTCACTTCCAATCAACTGATAGCCTTGTCCCTTGTCTGTACGACGCGACGGCGGGTTCATTCATACCAGCCGGCCACGTGTGTGATTGATTGGTAGTAGGCCGAGAGCACATGATATTACGGGCCCTAAAATACTGGTATCTTTGCACCATATTCGCAACATTGTTTTGACAGGTTGATTATGTACTTATAGTGATCAGGTGGTGGTGTTATCCAGACAGTAGGAACTGTGATTTATTGTATCGTTCTATGATCTTATTTAAGGGTTAATTGACATCGTAATATTATGAGCCCAGAGCTAAGGTTTTGTTTTCATTTAAATTCTAGACAACAATGGGTAGGTTGAACAATCCTTTTTAGCAATGTATCCAAAGGCAATAAAATGTTCCTGTTGGTGACAGCTCAAAAGCTTAGCACACAAAAACTAACTTTTCCACAGGTTAAAGGTCTTATATAATTTGTATAAACTATAAAATGGTAGATGTTCTCTAAGATAAAAGCTAACGAGTGCTAGCCGTTAGGGCATGACTATGACTAAGTGATCGTAGTCACGACCATCGACCTACGGGCCTGACTGTTGTGGCGAACCTTGAAGGTTGCACATGATTCATGGCTTAGCGTTTGTCACTAATAACGAATTGTTCACTCATGCATAATAATTATAGTAATTAAGGTTTGAACAATCTTGGAGATTGGAATAGTGACCAAAAAAAAATGCAGGTAAATAACCCGATAATTTCCTAAACTTAAAGTTAACCAACGACAATTAGAACAAATTCGAACCTTTTATCAGGAGAGAGTTCTTCAATTATAAAAAGGAGAATGTTTTTAAGAAACATTGTATAATAGTACCCCGATGTATAATATTTTACAAAGTTGGAGGTTGCAAACAATCCGTGGCACGCGGTCTAATCTACCTCACACGTAAAATATGGAACGGCCGGTCATCTATCGTCGTTCCTTGAAGATACAGAATGGAAGCTTTTAAAAACTTACTGCTAGCAACTCTGTGTTAGGCATAGCTTAAGACTTAAGTGACCGCTTACCATCAAGTGTGTCTATTTATTTGCTTCCTATTACATACTCTTATAGAAACATTATTACAGAATCATTGAACAATAATCCAATCTGTCATCCAATTGTGTCAGTTAAAATAATTATTTGATATCTTCTGATTTACAAAGAATCCTACTTCTTTCAGACTAAGCAACGTTACGACTAGCTTATTTAGGCCGCCGCGTGCTTTTCTAACACACTCATTTAAGATCATTGCTCTCTCGTATAAACACTACTGTTACCTACAAAACATGCCATTAAATAAACGTATTTTAATTAAGGTGTCATTAAAAATCTCAATTAAAGATAACACTAAGATATGGCACGCGATGACCCCTCCAATAAATTCAAACTCAAGCTGAATTAAACTACGATAGGTAGTTTTGTGTTTCTGGACTCGGCACTCACAATAGCTTGATTATAAATACCTACATTTAAAAACCATACACAAATTCGTCGATCGATGCAGTTCTTTGTCGTAGCCTCATGTTGTGGTAGTAATCTACACATGCAGAAAGGTGGTAACGTCTTACCACAGCTGCAGCTGCAGCCGCCGCTCCTTCAGTCGCCATGATTGCTCACTGTTCACGGTTCATCACACTTAAAATCCCGAAAAGAAGGACGCGGGAAGATGAACACGCACGACACTACAAAAAGTCAATAGAACTTGAGATTTGACCCACTTTGATTTTTTAAAAACACAGCTTTTGTGTGGAAACACTGAGACCCAAAACAAATTAGTTACAATTAGAAAGCAGCGTCTTAAATTATGTGCGAAGGCAACCGGCTTTGTTCGAGTACTGTTGTGATTTCCGGCGTTGTAAGGCTTTTATACACAAATATGTGACACCATTGGGTGCTACAACCTCAGCAGTGAACAAATGCTAAGTACACATATTGTTTTTAAATGTTCAAAATGTTTTTTAATGTGATTTTAATTAATATAAGGGGTGTGAATGCGAAGTCGTCCGGTTATGTTTTGAGAACGGGATCGAGTGACGCCGCGAATGGGCAACGGCGTCGCGTGGCTGGCAGGGCACCGCACCCGTGTGCGTCGACCTGGCCGCACCCAATGTGTTTTGTTCGATATTTATGAACTTTGCATAGAAAATTAACTATATTTATTTTTTCCGAAATATTACGTACATTTTTTGTTGAAATCGTAGGTGATACCTGATACGCATAGACGTAATATTTAATTAATGTATTCAAAACTTTGGTTAATCAATAAAAATCGATGGTTCATTTCAGATTAGCTACATAAAATAATAAGTAGCATAGTTCGCTATTCATTTTAGCACAAAGTTCTCGTTATAAAGTGCCCGTAGAACTAGCTACGCCGTAGCTGCTACGGACTACCATAAAGACAATGAATTCTAAAATAAACTAAAAACAAACATTTCGCGTTTTTTATTCCAATGTACGTACGTAGCTACTTTTACTGCACATAGGTAAATATTATTATAGCAATAAAACCGTTAAACAGTCTAAATACAAGTTTGAAATGTTTATTCCGAGTGGTCCTGCCAGGCCGTCGCCCGCCACCGGTCGCCGAGTTCACCACGGCATTATGTAGGTTACCAGTCACTACTGGCCACCGTTATTTAGTCTCCCGTAAGGAGAAATTTGGCATTTTTATTGCCTTTAACTATAATTTACGGTTCTTTCTCATTGAATTGTTTAATTGCCGTTTCCTAGCAGAAATATTAGCTTTGAACTAATGAACGCCATAAATGAAAATCATTTCTGTTTCTTTCGTTATGTTGCCACTGAGAAGCCAATTGAAAGTGTGACCTATTAAAAGCCAGTTTTACAATTCTATATTCATATACCTACTAGCTACTCTAGCTAGGCCCCTGGTTTCGCCCGCGTTTACTAATCCTGCAGGAACCGTTCATTTTTACGGAATATAAAGTATCAATGTAAAAGTTTGTATTTTTAGGTGTTTGTACGGTTGTTACTCCACCACGCCAAAACGACTAAATGGATTTTAATTAAATTTGATAGTTATATGGATGAGGCACTGGTTATAGCATATTATTATGGTTACTTTTTATTTCGGGAATCACGGGTGGAACCGCGAACCACGGGTTTTATAAAATAATAGTGAGACACCTGGTTTATAAAATTAATAAAATTCATGATAAATCCACATACCTACTGTTATGCCTTTATCTAAGTTATAAGCTGTAATAAAACGTGCCTTACAGCTTAACAGCCCCTAATTACTTTCACCGTTCACCTATTAAACTAATGATGTATGGAACGCGCGGAATCATAATGCGGAAAAATGCAAATAAAAGTGGTTTTCTTGTGGATATTTTCCTAATTTACTAAAATAAACAAAGCTCATGAAATAACCTATACTAGTCGAGCTTGTATGAAGGGGCTTGGAAGTGGAAGAAGCGAAAGAGGTGTCCGATTATCATAGCACGTGGACATATGTATTGACTGCCTGCAACAACAGGAAAAGAGCGTGATTGTATGTATATATAATTATGTATGCAAGTAATAGCCTTTCTTGCTCAACGACTTTCACTAGTTCTCAGTTTCCCGTTCCTTTTCCTACAGTCGGATTTCTCATCTCATGAAGTAAAAATCTCTGTGTCACTCTGATCGCTTCTCATTTTGATTGTCAATAATTTTACTCTATGAGATAAAAAATCCGACTATAGGATAAGGCCTTACAGTTTAATTTAAACACGCTAAAGGCTAAATCTTATGGGTCGCTACGGCGCTTCGTAGGCGGACGACATGATTGTGATTATATAGTTGTGTGAGGAAAGAAAACTCAAGCTGCCTCTAAGAACTCTGTGCATAGAAATAACCAATTAAATCCTTGTTTTGCGTCATACAATTTGAATATATAACTCTGTAAACACTATTACTGAGCAAATACTCGGAGCTACTTATGACATTTCACCCTAGGGGTTGCACGCGGGGAGTAAAGTGGTTTGCCGTTCTTGCAAACTCTAGGTTCAAATACATGCGCCTACTCGCATCGGATAAATCGCACTGAACTCGTAGGTGTAACGGCTATAAATTAAAAATGTAAATTAAAGAATAAAACTCTTTTCAAGACAGTGCATGTTTGAGACTATGGTAGTTTTGAGACACTGTTTTTCTATCAATTTCAAAAACCATCGACGAGATTTCATCGCGACAGATCCTTAGAGCCGTCTAAAAATCAACTGCGAACTCACTTTTTACTTCTTTGCTTCGCAGTTATAAAAAAATCAAATATATTTTGCAAACGCTGGGTAGCACAGGCTTCATGTGTGACTTGTTTTAGTCTCAGCATGGCGGTGGTTCCCGTAGCTCCCGATTGATCTTCGACCGTTCAATTGTGCATAGAAAGCATAACCTGAATACTTACATAAGAATTC
This sequence comes from Hylaea fasciaria, assembly GCA_905147375.1. Classification (NCBI taxonomy): domain Eukaryota; kingdom Metazoa; phylum Arthropoda; class Insecta; order Lepidoptera; family Geometridae; genus Hylaea; species Hylaea fasciaria. The sequence goes on from LR990194.1 coordinate 2,464,203, forward strand.
AAAACGTAACGGGGTTCGTGTTAACGCCTCGGTAATTCATTTTCTCAAAACCAGCCATCAAATTAGAAACTAACATGAGTTTGTTAGTTTAATTACAAGAAAATTGGGTTACGTTCTTGGCCTAAATAAGCGTCAATTTTAAGTTATGAAATTATCGTTTAGCACAGCTTAGTTACGTCGTAGAGGCTTTACTAATACTTCGTAGAAAGCACTACGTTGTAGCTTGTAGACTATCTTTTGTAGACCATCGCACGTAGCTGTCATAAGATTGTAGAACTTCTACGCGCGTAGCTTACATCCGAGTACATTCTTATTAAACTTTAAGTTACAAGGGCTGCTAGTTTTATCGTAGGTTTTAAATAGGTTCGCAGTTAGGTATTTCAGAACTTAAAAAAAAACGCAATAATTCAATTGTATTCGTCTAAGTAGGTAAATTGCCCCTGACTTCATAACCAGGGACTGTGTACTAGTTTAAGTATGAAACTTCCTAATTTCGTCCTTGCGACACGTCACCCCGAATCAACTTTAATAAAAACAAAAGTAATAAATGACGTATCAAGTGAGATCGCCGCCGATACGTTTTATGAAGGTCGACACGCACAGATATCCTGCGCCGTTTCTACATCTTGTTAGGCTAAACAGATTTGTGAGAATTGTGAATGAGGTGGTTGAGTGCCTTATTGATGGTTTAGCTTCAAGGTTACGAAATAAAACTCTAGCTTAAGTAAACATATTATTCTACTTCAATGCGTGTTAAAGTTTCAATTTTACAATTTAGTATACTAGGTTTCTATAAATCAGCTCGAAACCGTCATCAAGCTTCAATAAACGTTCAAAATGATTATACTTATACAACAAATTGAAGAATAATTAGATAACACTACATAACTACTATTTAAATACATACTAGTGAAACCGCGAGGCGCTTCTAGTTACAGATATAGATATATATTTTTTTACGCTTACAGTGAATAATGGCTTCATTTTCAAAGCAACAAGTTAACAAGCTATCAATTGACAAATGACAATCTAGCAACCAATAACGGAAGCTCATTTTCCTCACTCTCAAGGGACCCCATACTTTCGCCCCACCATATAAAGTCTAAAGTCGCCTGCCGGCTATGTTTGGCGATAGGCACTGAGTGACACCAGTGTCATAATATTGAGTTTCCGGCCGCTGATTGGTCGCGAAGAGGCGCAGATACAGGCCCGCCCAGGCCGCCCATGCATGGCACGCCCTAGAGGCAAGGCGCTGGAAACAACTCGGGTTGCTAAGCGACGTGACTGCGGCGACGGTTTGGGAGAACCCTTTGTACATCAACTTTTATGTAATTTCTTTGTAATACTGTGAAACTAATTGCATCTACAATGGAGAATGTCTTTTGAGTCCAAGTCAAAGGTCATCAAACGCTAGCGCATAAAGTGTATTAGTAACACATTTTTGTAGAATTTCTTCAAAATAATGTTCATACCTATCTCACAGCAGGTTGACTAAAGCGGCGTAAAAGTATAAAATAAAGGAAATGACATGTACCAAGCACAATGAAAACATAACCCTCCTTCCGGGCATTACGGTAAAAAGAGGCGACTACTGACCAGCCGCGAGCATCCTTATTAGCTCAAGGGTAACTTAAAATCGAGTATGTACTTACCTACTTTAAGTCCACCTACTTAAACTACAAGTAGGTAAAACTAATAGTGACCCCGTTTTATTAAACAATGGTGAAAATAAGTAATTATGGTAAATTATGATAAAATAAAGCACATTTTAAGTGGGCTTAAAGGACTCGTTGCTCTTTTTAACCAACTGACCAAGGAGAATTATGTTTTTGTTATAACTTTTATCACGTCGTTTTATTTAACTGTTGTCTTTTGTGATAAAAGTTACAGTCTAGCTAGACATTGAAGACACGGATTGAAAATCCTTATAAGTACCTATTATTATATCTAGACTAGGTAGACATTATCCCGCAGCACAAATATATAAAATTTTGCGAAATGCTTTCCAGGTAAAGTAAAAACTACTTATTCCACTAATTTCTATACGCTTATCATGGAATGTTAGCTATCACATGAGCAGGAACCGAGCTATTGACATAAAACTATTGTAGGATTTGTAGGCGGCTCGCCTCGCCGGCATAGTCCACCGGACTTTGATAACCTGTCTTCGAAAATACATGGAAGCTTCATTTGTTTCCAAACACTTGTGAACTAAACGAACATAGTTTGTTGTAGCATCGACACGATCATTTTGTTACGAAGTATCGTAAAAGACGATCGAGACTAACAGCTTCAAACTTCAAACACATGTATAGTAGAGAAAAAGTTTTTTAAAAATAATTATTTTTCTCCCCACTGTTGTGGGACAAAGCGGGCGGCAAGACGGGTAAATAACCCATTATTACATGGCAATCTCGTCTGGTAACTATGCAAATGAAAGCAAATCATAACCAGTCTGCTGAACATACACGCGGACCAAGAAAAATTAAGGGCACACGACACTTCGTGACAGCGCACCGTGGAAGGACATGCCCGTGGGTTTCCCCGTCAAAACGAATCTTAAAGTCGAAAGAATAGGGTTGAAAATATGTTGGTGCGTAAAAGGAAATGCTGTGAACCACTTCGCAAAAACACCGGCTAGACGAAATTAAAGACTTTAACGACGGTCGCCCTACTTAATACGAAAGATTTATTATATGTACTGTAACATACAATAGGTACTGAATAGTGAATGTTTATTGCTTAACTAAATAAACTGTTGTTCAGTTGAACTAGTACACGGTGCCTACTTTCTTTTAGTCCTTGGACTCATAGTTGAAACTTTGAGACTGAAGCATATAATAAATATTAATACCTAAAAGAAGGGAAACTCTCGCTATTTTTAGGGTTTCGTACCAAAAGGGTAAAACGGGACCCTATTACTAAGACTTCGCTGTTCGTCTTTCTAACCGTCAGTCACCAGACTGTATCTCATGAACCGTGATATTAAGATAGTTGAAATTTTCACAGATGATGATTTCTCTTGCCTCGCCGCTATAACAACAAATACTAAAATACACGATTAAAATAAATATTCCCTCCCATACAACCAACGTGTTTTTTTACATTACATTATGGTACGGAACCCTTCGTGCACGAGTCCGACTCGCACTTGGCCGGTTTTTTAATTATAGCGAGATGGCAAATCTGGAGTTTGTTTGACATTTTGAACGAGATTTAGTAAATTTTGAGTACACACGCAGTACAAAACGGACGCTTACAGTATTGCTTGTTTCGTTCGATTCAGCCGTTTGTATGGAGTGTCCACGGCTGAAGATTTTTGAGTTTTTTTTTTCAAATTTGTTTGCTGCTACACAATAACTAGCAATAAAGCGTGTAAAAAAATTAAGGGTATTAGGGTAGATATATATAATTACAATAAAAGTCTATTTTATTAACACAGTTGATTTTTAATTCTATGTTATAAAAATCACACATATAAATGCTTACGTTAACACTCTTGATTTATGTATTCTTTATTGTTTTTATGGTTTTATTTTTTTACAAGAAACCTTCTCACTAGTTTCGTATCGTGGTTATTCTTCTGTTGTCATATTGCTTTCGTCAATCTTGGCCTTCTTCTTCTTCTTTAACTTTACTTTTTCGTGAATATCATTATTTTCAATATCAACCACTTCATCATGATTCTTATCAGTTTCAATGAAACATTTATCTTTCTTCTTCTTTTTTTTCTTGGGAGCTTCCATTTCAGGTTCTTCTACATTCAAGTGCTCCAAATTATCAATTACGGAAGTCAGCGAAGATTGGCTATTTTGATCCAAAAGTGCATCTTTAGCTTTATGTTTTCTTTTCTTGCGTATAGTCTCTGAATCTGCAACAGTTCCGTGTTCGGGTGTAGCGTTTATGTCTTCCGAATGTTTGTCCTTCTTCTTTTTCTTTTTAGGTACCCCTTCGGCATCCATTTCTTCATCATTCGCAACTGTGATATCATCATAGTTCCTCTTCTGCTTATCTTTCGTCTTCTTTTTCCTTTCTAAAACCTCAACAACATCCATTTCAGCCGTATCTTCACTTATGTCGCTATAACCTTTATCCACTGAATTTGCAGCATTCCACACAGCGGAAAGTTCATTGACATCCCCTTTGTCCTTTGTTTTTGCACGTTTATTCTTTTCCCGCGCCTCCTTCTCTTCTTGCCTGTAGACCTTGGCTAGCTCCTTCTGATCTCTATCGAGAACGGCCAAGAAGAAGCCAGTGGTCAGGTCCGCATCAGGCTTGGCGTACAAGCAGCGTGTGCCCGTAGACCCGTACATGGCCGAGCCGAAGTTGTGCCATTCGCCTTTGAGCAGTTCTTTCACGTTCTGCACTCTCCACTTAGAGCGCGACGTCCTAACCACGTTGGCAATGACCCTTTCATTTTCCTCGGGGTAAAGCGAGCATGTGCTGTAGACAATCCTTTTGGCTTTAGGGAACGAGTTCATGGCGTGTTTTAGGAATTTCTCCTGCAAGGATGTGAGCTTTTCCAGTCTGTCGTGGTCTGGCCCGTAGTTGTGCACCGACATGGGCATGCCTATAACAAATACTAGGTAAGTATGTGTGTACATAATCATGTGATAAGACTTATCCAACTAGCTGCACGTCGCGGTTTCACCCGCGTTCGCGATTATCCCACAGAAACCGTTCATTTTAAAGGGATACAAAGTATCCTATTTTCTCGTATAGGACCAATAATATCTGTATACCAAATTTCATGAAAATCTGTTAAGTAGGTAATGCGTGAAGAGAGGACAAACATAAACACACGCGCAACTTTCGCAGTAATTTTGTTAGCAGGATTATTTTTTGTTGAACTGAAAATGGTCTTTAAAACTATTCATGCCTTATTTATGAGGAGATTATGTGAAGTTTGTAACTCACCCGAGCCCGAGCAGCTCGGGTCTAGCAGTATGTACTCGACATCTTCGAACTCCCCCTTCTTGATGTCCAAGGAGTCTTTGCGGTAGGTGTGGACGCACCGGGAGCTTGTCTTCTCAACGAAATCGCACAGCGTCTGGTATCGCTCCTCATTCCTCTCTACTGCGTAGATTTTACCCTAGAAAAGCATTTTGTTACAAGATAGATAGTTTTTACAGACAATATTTTCGGCGACAAGATAACTTCAACCAAATATATGACTCATAGATACGGCCTCATTCTGATTTGCTATATATGAGACAGACCTTCTAAAAGACGAGAAAACAAATTTAATTTCTCAATTATCATTTCTTCTTAATACATTATGTTTGAATGCTTCCGACGTTTATTCTGATGTATGAACTTAGTGTCGAGGTTCATAGCTTACATCGTTCCTCAAGTACGCAGCCAGCTGTGTGGTTTTCATGCCGGGGGCGGCGCACATGTCCAGCGCGACGCTCCCCGGGGGCGGCGCGAGCAGGTGCACCGCTAGCGCTGTGGCCTGCAAGACAACACTATCATTAGGCCATCAGTCCATCATGTTACGCGAGCGCTGCGGCCTGTAGCACAGCAGATAAACTTTACCATCATCTAAGGTTAGGCCTGTGGCCTGTGCCGTCTTACCACGATATATTGAAATCAGAGTTTAACAGATGAGTCTAACTAAATATTTTTCCCCACAAATAGGCGTCTAACCCTCGCTTTTTCAACTCAATAACAAATTCACAAGTAAAATCATTAGCAATGCCAGGGTTGAGTAAGGCAATGCGAGTGATAGACGTCGATTTTGTCGAATGAAATTTTAGAAACATCTGTTTAACTCTGGTCTTATCTTTTGTGGTAAGACGGTATGAGTTCGCACTAACATGAGACAGCAGACAAATATGTTAGTCCATCATCTACCAGAAGCGCTGTCGGATGCATAAGCATTTAGTTTTAGTGGATAAGCAAACTTTTTTGTTTTACCAATGACCATAAAAGTGTAATAGGTACCTTATCTTGAAGAATAATTTGATGTTCTAGATACAGTTCATGATTGTGCCACTTGGTGCCAGGCGCGAACACAAAGATGGTTTTCACGTGGTAGTCCTGAGTGAACTCGTCTTCCTTAAGCTTCCGTATTTGCTCCAGATAGTCCAGGTAAGGGCCCGAAGTGCACCTGATGAATCTATAGCCCTCGTCTTGGAAGGCTCGTATGGCGTCCGACGTTGTGAGGAGGTTGGTGTTGATGCGAACGTATCTCGGTCTTGGAGTGTCTAAAGAAAATTTTACATTGTTTAATAAAAAGTTTGTTTAGTCGTCACATGCAATCTCCAGACTCTAGGTAAGTTTACAAATTTATAATGATTTTGAAGCTCATGCATAATACAACAAAGATAGTACCTACCTACTGTTATAATACAATAGAAAAGAAGGCTGCAATAAAAAAACTACACCCTATATAATTTCTTGGTACTATCTTTTCTAATGAGGTTATTTCCTTTTGCTGTGTGAAGTTCAAGCATGAAAGGGGAACTTTTAAGCCGGTTAGACCTAAGCAGTTAGATATGTAAGCATTATCAGTCAGGTACTCGATCTATTCTATTGTAAGATTCTGTTTCTGTCTCAAGAGTCCAGACTAGATTAAACATTAAATCATCAGTTTGGTTTGTAAGTGCTTTTAGTTGCCACACTTGAATTTTAAACTCATATCAACTAAAGTAATATCCAAATTAGTGAACAAAATTATAAAATTCAAACATTACAATTCATTCCCCAATTTATAATATTTTGTGGCGATATGAACCACTTTGAATTTTGATAAATGTTGAAGTAGGTACATTACTTAAATTCCAGTCACATAATATCTAGTTTTTACGAATGCAAGCCCTTTGTTTGGTGATCATGTGATAAACTCAATGGAAAATTAAACATATTAGGTCTTAGTTGTGGGTAATGGCCTAATCCTTTCCAAGGAAAGTGAGCTTAGACCCGTGCAGTGGACAGATATAGGTAGTGATGGTGATGTTCTAAAAATAAAAATACAATCTACAATATTAGAATCTTTTATTTCTACCTAAAATATGTTAGTATTAGCATAGTATTGTAATACATTAAATATAAACTTTATATTTAAATAAGTACAAAGATACTAGCGCATGAATTTCGAATTTACTAAACCTACGCATGCAATGCCTAAAAACAGATACACAATTGTTATTTTATGAAATATTACAGTTTTAGCCATACTTTGATTCAGTGTATATGGGCATAAGCATAACAGGAACATAATTATAATGTTTCAAAAATACAACATGCAAACTTAAATGCCTCATGTTTGAAGAAGGTACATTGGAGTAAAATTGTGAATATGAATTGTTTTCAAAAGAATAACTTTTTGTTTTGCTATAGGTTATGTATGTCACATAATAAGTGGATTCTTTGATTTTATTTTATTTTTTTTTTTATTTTTTTTGTTTAATTATGGCTTCGCACGGTTTGTGCATATAGCCAGTGTCAAGTATTATAATAATAACGTAAGTACATAATATTTTTATTTTCACATTAGGAAAGTAATAGCTTTAAAGCAATCCTCGTGGTCAAGTAGTCAAGTCAATTATTTACATAGTCAAAGTCACGATTCAGTAAAGTGGTGGATGCTTTACTGAAACTTCCTGGGAGTTTTGGAAAAAATACGAAATGACACGCTTTTTGAGTTTGTATCATTCGCCCACACTCGTGCACGTTAACGAACACTTAATGTTTAATATTCCACCAATATTACACATTAACACTCGAAGAAACACAAGTTTAAGAAAATAACACAAAACCAACAACGTCTCACTATCGTATTCCCGCCAAAACTCCTTTGATTTTATTGTGTGCGCAATTTATAAGTTAACAAACAGTTACTTTGGTAAATATTTATCTAGTGTTAGTCTTACCCCCGGTTTCTAGAACGCTAGTTGGCTTTGACAGTAGATTAAAACTATCGTTGTCTCTATCTAACACTAAACAAATGACAAGGATGGCAATAGAATTAATCTGTTGTCAACGTTGACTGACATTTCAGAAACTGGGGGTTTGTCCAGTTAATACTGCCAACAAATTGGAATGTAATTTCTATTTACTCATCAATCTTCTTTCAAGTTCAAACTGCTTCTGTCAGCCTCCACTGTGGGCTGGGGTGCGTATGCATGCTGATCAATCACATTGCCTTCATCATCATACTCTACCTCATGGTACGCTTTATATGCATAAAGACATATTATCGAGTTAACCGCCACCACCGCAGCCAACACTGACCAAACATTGACAGCAAACGTTCCAAGAGAATAATAATCATTCAGTACGGTCCGAACACCGAAAAAAGCAACAAACGGAATAGTAAACATTGCTACGCTATACAAGAAAAGATTTGCCAACACCAACGCCGTTCTTTTCGTGTGACCCGAGTCTGGGTTTGGGATCAATGCAGGCTGGTCAGTCTCGGCCATTGTGAGTTGTGTGATTAGACGTTAATAGACCTGAAAAGAAATATAAAATGTTACCTTCAGTCTTCAAGTCGTCCTGATGCTCTGATACATATTTTTCAAAGTGTTCTTTGTATGAAAGGATAGTTTGTTCCGGCTTGCTTTTGCTCGGCAGGCACTTTTTGCCGAACAATAGCTCTGCAGTGAGAACCTTCGCGAGCCATGGGTCTAAACGTGGCTCGTGTAATAGCAGTTGACAGTGTTCAAAAATTTTGTCAAGATCTGCCGCGTGCTTTATCGTTTCTGTTATCAGTGCAAAAAGCACATTGGTTCTCTGCAAATATTACAGGCTGATGAATGTTTATGATTATATGGGATCTGAGAAACAATGGAAAGCTGGTATAGCTATTTTCGTTCAAAGGTTTTTGTATAACTCGGGTTACTCGGGTACTTACGAAGTGACGGAGTTTATCGTCGTACAACAAAGTTTTTACGCTTCCGCCCTCGGTGGAAACTTTCTTGACAATGTTAGCAGCTATTTTGTAATGTCTTGGCACCTTTACGGAGTGTTCAAACATTTTATTTGGCAATTCATTTACAAAAACGTTGTACGCATTTGCAAACAAAATGCTCAATCATATGAATTTTATTTTATTCTATTGAAATGAAAACGAAGAAAGACTCTGACAGGACAAACAAACAAAACAAGCATGACAGACAAACAAGCACAAAGTCAAGCACAAGACTTGATCGAGGAGGGTGGAGGGAGATGTCACGAGCGAGAAACTCGTTGGTTTGATTTGATTGTCGATTGATTTGATGCATGAACATTGACGAATGTTAGATGAATGAAGGTTAGATGATTATTACTAGCTGGTGCCCGCGACTTCGTCTGAGTAGGATTAGTATTTCGTGCATTTGAAATAAATTATAAATTTCTACTGTAGTTATGGTTCACTATTTTGGCTATAATGGCTTACACATAAGATATAGATATATACTATGATAGGCGTTTTTGTAGGACTATTTAAGATAAACATTTCCATCATACATTACATATGTCTAACTCTAACGGTTTTGGCAGCGCATGCCAGAATAGCTCGCATATGGTAGATTTTTTCCTACTTACTTGACACTTATCGTCATATTTTGGACAAATTCACACAATATCTTTATAAATTGTAGCCTATGTATTATTCTGATGTATAAGCTATATTCTTGTAAAGTTTCATTAAAATCCATTGAGTAGTTTTTACGTGAAAGAGTAACAAACATCCATCCATCCATCCATCCATCCATCCATACTTACAAACTTTCGCGTTTATAATATTAGAAGGATTTTGGCATCGCATGGTTTGTGCATTTAGCCAGTGTCAAGTATTTTATTATAATAAGTATTTCTTACATTAAGTAATATAGCAATCGTGGTCAAGTAGTCAAGTCAATTATTTACATCGTCAAAGTCGCGATTCAGTAAAGTAGTGGATGCTTTATTGAAACTTCCTGGGAGTTTTGGAAAAAATACAAAATGACACGTTTTTTGAGTTTATATTATCATTCGCCCACACTCGTGCACGCTAACGAACACTTAATGATTAATATTCCACCAATATTACATATTAACACTCGAAGAAACACAAGTTTAAGAAAATAATACAAAACCAACAACGTCTCACTATCGGATTCCCGCCAAAACTCCGATTTCCGATTGTTATCGATATTTTGGCAAAAACTATCGATTTCTATCGATAGTTTTTGTTTTATACCGATACCTAAAATGAAGTAAAATGCTCCAATTTTGCCTAATTTCAGGGCTAGTTCCAATAATTTAGAATGGTATAAGTACCTAATATGATTAATACCTACGGGGCATAATATGTGTCGAATTTATAACCTTCTTTCTTGAAGTCGGTAAGTAGGTACTTAGGTAAAGTTGCAACTGATAGGTAATGTAGGCAAAGTTGGTGAAAAATAGTAGATCGATAGTAGAAAATACTTTATCGATTAGTACCAATGTTTAACGTACACTAGAGACGCACCGCACGCAAGCAAGATCAAACTTAGCAAGCAGAGGGCAGAGACATGAGACGTGATGAGACGAGACAGATCAATCGATCAAACACAGTCAAACACTGGAGAGTTGAGACATGGGAGAATTTGCTTTTTGTGATCGTTTCGTTTCGGTTCATTGAAATTTGATTTGAACAAAATAGGAGTGAGTTTGGTGTAATAAACTCAGTAATTTAATTACTGGATATTTGTATCTTGGTTTTCGGTATTAACTGCGATAGTTAATTCAATTACTTACACTAAAATTATGTAAACATCTTCACGTTTAGGTAATTATAATAGAAATCGCGTCCATGACCTGCGATTCAATGTTGTTTTTGTGTAATCTCGTTGACAGTTTCATTTCGAATGGCGATTTGCTCCTCGTAAAATACTAGGAAATGCTCTGATTCAACGTCGCCGTCGCCGCCGTGGCTACAACAACAGTGTCACAGTGTCTAATATTTTCAGTCTGGGACAGCGACCAGGCCGCCGCGGACTGAGGTTACCAGTGAAAGTCGTTTGTTGAAATGTCGCGAGGGTAATTCGAGTAACCTGGGAAAATAATAGCAAAACAATGGTGCCTGCGCCGAGCTGCCCGGACAAATGGGACTACTGGACCGCCTCGCCGTCCGAGGAGGTGGAGCTGATGTGCCTGCTCCCCAACTCGGTGTACGTTTCCATGAGGACCAGTTGGGATGCCACTCTCCAGGATGTCAAAGAGGTTAGTGACGGGAGGGCGCATCCTCTGACTCACGCCGCCGAATGTTATTTACATCAACAAAGTGGGTCAGACTGTTGGGTAATATGTTTACTGAGATACATTTTGTTTCTTTTAGAAAGTAGTTTATGTTACACTAACTTTGCTGTTTTCATTGAGTTGCTTTGTATGAAAACAATGATAATGAATACTAGTTTATAAATCCTAAATGCAGCATAGTGAAACATCAATAATTGTGTACTTTGTGACTACTCAGGCAGTATAGGTAGGTATTGTATGCTGGTGAAATAAATAATTTAAAAGTTTCGCTTCATAGGTACTAAAGACAAAGCAATATTTGACTCCAAACTAGAACAACATGGTAAACTTAGTAAGCAGTCTGTAACTTCTCATTGCAGACTTAGGTATGTGCTAATATAGACAAAGTAGCAGGCAAGTAAAAAATAGTGAAACAAATTTTTGCCTGCAGGTGTAGCTACTGAATGTTTTAATAACACTTTTTCAAAAATGTATGTAAGGTGAAGTAACCTTAAAAGACATCACTGCTAATGAAATAGGTGTGGCAAAAGTGAAATTAGGTGTATAAAAAAAGCAAACTGCTTTTATGTAGGTAGTCTATTCATAAGCAAATGAAATATGGGACATTTATTAGTTTTGTATAATGCTTTCTTCAGGACTTATGGGACCGTGCCATCCACTATCCTCTATTCGGCATGCTGCACGAGATGTCCGGCTACGTATTCCAGTTTGTCAACTCACTGGCAGTTCTAGAAGAGGTAGACGATGAGACCAAACGCATCCGAGACATCAGGCCTATATTCGGAGTGTTGGTGATTGTTGAGAGGTCTGTGGAAAGACCTGGGGAACAATTACTGAACACACAGATCAGTCACTTAATCGGAAAAGGTATTTATTTATTTACTTATGCTCTATAGTATACTAGATGGTTGTCGGAGAGTCACATACCTTCCATGATATATCTCTTTATGCCTCTCAATGCATGGTTGTTTGACAGAGATCCCTCGACACTGAAGTGTCGGAAAGCCGTGCCTACTGTCCATGATATGTCTCCTTAATCTCCATGCATGGTTGTTTGGCAGAAGGCTCTGAGCCTTGAGATCACCCATTGTAACACAAATTGTTGTTAAGTTTGTTTTGTTCTAGTTGTAAGTTTTTAGTTGTGATATTCAATAAAGAGTTTATCAAAATAGATCCTGATCTTTAACTAGGTATAAATGCAACTACGGAATCAGAAACTAAAACAACAACGAGCCCAGAAGCACCAAAACTCAGTGGATACATTTTTTTAAAGGGGGGATATGCCTTCGCACTATCCCTTCCGCCACGGGGGTGGCGGAAGAGGGGCGTGTGGGACTTGAACCCATTAAAACCCCCCATGAGCAGTCAATCCCCCTGGAGTGGGGCAAGATGGGGTTGTGTTGGCATTCACCATCCCACCCCAAAATTCAGTGGATACCTGATTTAAGGGAAAGGAGTACATTATTACAATTAAAACAGTCCCATTACAACGTAAAATACAATATCGTTCCTTATATTAAAAACATTAAATGTTGTTTCAGGTTTAAATGAATTTGACAGTCTACGGAGTTCAGAAGTGAAAGACTTCAGGTTTCGGATGCGAAATCTTGCAGAGGAGAGTATGATCAAACGAGCCCAGAGTAAAGGATTCCAGCGGCTGAGGTATCAGTGTCCACTCCGACTGGCGGAGAGTGCCGAGACACCCAAGACGTTGAAGACCCATCTCAGTAACAACTGCTTTATACTTGTCACCAAGTTTGCTAATACGGAGGTAAGATTCTTTGTGCAAGTGTTTGTAAAAATATTTATAAACACACAGAATTCCAAGTTGAATATTTAACTGTTTCATGTCTTATTATGTCATCATAGTTACCTTCAGCAGTTTGAAAGGTATATTCATGGTTAAAAAATAAACACTATGCAAAGGAAAACCCTGAAAATCCCACAAAAATACTGGAAGACTTGCAAAGGAGGCTCGGCTGCTAAGGATCAATATTGCCAACTAATTTCTAAGATAATATTGAATTTAAAGGTAAACAGATGAAATTAATTATGATAAACAAATCCAAAGCTTTTATTTTCTACATGGCGTTTTTACGTCGCTAAACTATTTACGTCAGTATACTTTATTGACGTCAAAGCAAATACTGAGTAACGGTGAAATAAACACGAGTTCACATTATGTTCATTGTTGTCTTTATTTAATTTGTATACTGATTAAAAAACTTTCCATTGAATACTCACATCACAGTATTTAGTTCAACATTGTGGATAAGGTAAACGTCCGATAGAATCACTTTTCTGGAAATAACGCGACACGTTAACGTACATAGATCCTGATTCCTATGTCTCCGTGTATCTACGGAGAATCTCATGCCGCTAGTCGTGACTACGAAGCCAGCAGGTCGCAAAAACTGAACTTGAGCTTCCGATGAAAGAAAACGTTAGAAACCTTGGTTGTAGGATATAAAAATGTCGGCCTGGCTAGTTACCCTCAAACAGGAAAAGAAAAAGATACAATTTGTGAAAAAATTACATCCCCGTAGGGTTCCTCGGTGCTGTCTTCTCTAACGGGCGTATTCCGAAGCGCTGGTAGTCAACGGAGTTTCCTTTCCCTGTCCGATATTCAATCTTGGATCAGCGCTTGAAAGCGAAACATCCTTTTTCAAACTCAACCCATAAACTCAATTAATTATAGTATATTTTGTTTTATGGTTCTATTTGTTAATGAGTTTTGAGTGTTTGATATGTAAAAGTGCTATTTTATTGCCTATTTACAATACATGATCTGACTTTGATTATCTAGAAAATTTATCGCCATACCCCTATCGGGGTATCCCGGTTGCGTTCCTTGAGACCCTGACCCGTTATAGGCCGAGCGCATGTTCACCACCTTCGACCACTTCGTGTAATAGTGGTCACAAGCTAGTTTGCAAAGTACTAAAAAACCGGCCAAGTGCTATTGGACTCCCGCACGAAGGGTTCCGTGCCACAACCTATCTATAAAAAAGGAAAAAACATGTCTTCCTTCGCAATCAACTCATCACCGTGGGTGGATGATTTGATGTGCAACAATTATCCCAACGATATATTCCCAACGGCCCCCTTAACCTCCCCATCAAGGCGGCAGTTAGGAATTTAAATTCCCATCTGCCCCCTAGACGTGAGTAAGGGGCAGTTAAGAATTTCAATTCCCATCTGCCGCCTTGGCCTGGAGTAAGGGGGCAGATGAGAAATTTAATTCCCATCGGCCCCATTGCCTTTTTCTTAAAGGGTTTGCATTAGTGTTTCTTGTAGTGAGGAAGCAAAGACAATGAATGCAGAGAGGCCAAAGGGAAATAAGCACCGATAAAAATATAACCAGTATAGATTTTCAGTAGTCTCGCATCTACTATACGAGCGAATTGTGCACCGGTCGCGCATTAGACGACAGATCAGCTGGGCTGTCTATTCATAGCACCATGTCTAGACTCGTCTAGACATTATCACCTGGCATTGACACTGAAATATTCGCGTTATTACAGACGCTACCGCTTGTTCACTGACCTACTTCAATAAATTACGCCGAAAGCAAGATATTGTGACATTTTAATACGCCCATTGACTACAATAAAAATGTGAAATTATTGTAATTATTTAGTTTTTACTACCTATCTCATTTTTAGCGAAGTTTAGAGCATTTGTAATATTATGTGAACTATTTGTGGCCACTTCATGAGACAAAGCTAATTATTTTTTAGGGCCTTAGGTACGGAAGATGTAGTGCCAAGAGCTGATTAGTGATGCTTTACCTATTTACCTAGCCAGTCTAGAAATTGATCTATCCATTCGTTCATTATAATCTGTGATCATTATCGTCATTACATTAATGTCTGCCATTATACCGTCGTCTTGAGATGACATCCGCTCACGTATGTAATAATAGAAAATATATAAAATAAAAAGTCTCGCATGTAAATAGTTTTATATCCATTGTGTCACAAAGAAGTGACGATAAACGGCTTGTGTGCGCAAACCACAACTCATATTTTTATTAGTGTTAAAACTAGCAAAGTCACATTGTAGGTAGGTAGAGGTACCAGCTAAGGACACTCGATACGAGTGAAATTGTGTGTCTATGAAGAGTACAGGAGCTATGCGATATTATCTTCACAACTTTATTAACTAGATATCGATAATGGCACAATATACAAAGTTTTTGAAAAGTGACTGAATATTTATCGAAAGAATTAAAGATGAGGATTTTTCCTGGGGGGCTTCTACCACAATTCGATAAACGATTAGTCGTGACATTCAAGGCTTCCAGGTTTCGAGCAATGTCCGCGCCGAGACCGCAGCGAACGTCAGATGGCGAGGTCTTGGCACTTCCCAACTTGAGTCTTGCGTTACCCGCTGCTGGGTAGACTTTTCATTGCGCTTGTTGCCTCGCTTCTCGATCCTATGCTAGCATCCTCGATCTTGGAAAGATCATTTCCCCACTGAGCTGTTGGAAGACTAATGGAAATCATCCCTTGGAAAGTATATGGTCGCATTTAATGACTTCAATGTTAATTACGCTTCAGAATGAATTTCCTCGTCCGTATTTTCCTCTTCGACTTCCTCGTCTTCGTCCTTCTCGCCCTCTTCAGCCCATAGCACCATCAGTTCCTTGGCCTCCTTTCTGAAAACATGCAGTGTTGCTTCCATAAGTCGTTAATACAGCTTAAAACATGATAAAAAACAAGCGTTAGCTGATGAAGAAGTTCTATGGGGAGACATTATAAAATTAAATAGCTTCGAAACCAGCTGACTGCAAAAAATCACATGAGCTTTCGATGAGGGCAAACATCGTTAAAATACATTAGTGGTAGGGCATTATTAGTGTTCCGCCAGACTAGCCAAAACCACCTTTTCTACCTTCAAGTAGAAAATCTGTCACCGAACCCGTATCGAGGTGTTTCGGCAGGTCCTTGAGAGCCAGCCCCATTCTATGCTGAGAATAATAACCACCATAATCGTCACATAACGCCAGATAGGGCGTGTTCAAATACTAGATTTGGTACAGAAACAATACAGACAGCCAAGCACAGTGAATTTTTAGTTTTATCCCTCAATTCTCAATTTTCAATTTAAATGTCTGTGATGAGTACCACGCACAGTCTCAAGGCTGCATTACATGGACGTTTTCCCTTACCTCTCTTCGGGGCTGACCACGCCTTTGTTGAGCCTCTTGAGTCCTGGCAGGGTTGCGAGTACCTCGACCCTCAATTCCGGCTCCTCCTCTTCTTGAGCGACCTCCGTTTCTTCCTCTCCTGTGCCTCCCATGTACGGGCACCCTTTTAATACGAGGGTGTCTAAAGCGGGGAGGACCTGAAGAAATTTATTATTTTATTTATATGTAGTCATGACTCGTGTAAGCTCTTGGTTGCTTTTTATGAAACTCACCTTTAATTTCCTAACCTGTTTCAACGTGGATACTTTACAGTTCCTCAAGTTAATGTACTGAAGCTTGGTCAACCCTGCGTCGAATCCGTCTAATGATTTAATAGGGTTGTTACGCACGTGTAAAATCCTCAAATTGACTAACTTCTCCAAGCCCGCGAGAACTTTAATCTTATTCCCGGCCAAATAAAGGCTGTCCAACATAGGAAAATTGACATTTAAAATATCTTCTATTCTATTGTTCCGAAAATCCAAGCATTTTAAGTTCGGCATCCTATTATCGAAGTGTATCTTTTGTATTTTGTTATTGGCTACTTCTAAGGTGCATAGTTCCGGTTGGAACACATCATGCACCGATGTCAAGCGGTTTTCGTTGAATATCATCACTTGGAGGTATTTGGTCTTCTTCAGAGCAGCCGAGTGGAGTGAGTTCCTGTCTGCTTGAATAAGTAGTAGATAGGGAAGTTGTGTCACAACTTGCAAGCTATCAAGTTCCAAATGATTGTCGGAGACGTCCACGAATTGCAGGTGTCGAAAGGATTTGATAACGTCTAGGTTGGTGAGGGATAACCCGGTGAGTGTCGCCTTTAGGTAGGTGTAGCTGAGGAAAGAAAATCTTACGATAATCATAGGTTACAATATTCATGTCGATAGGCACTACCACTAGCACAAATGCTATGTTTGGCATGTCTCCAGAACGCAGTGGGTATGGCGCTTTCTTCAATAGCTATGTGAACCCTTGAGTTATGCGAAGAACTAAGTGTAGATCTAGGTGCCGTAGCAGTTGTATCCGTAGCTACCCGTGCCCTTTGGTCGCATGCCACATGTTGTATGATGTCGGATATCGATGCTAAACCACCGAGAGAGTCCCATCTCACCCGTCTCCTTCCGCAGTTTTCCCAAGCAGACTGAGTCTTATTGGCACGTCATCTCTGTTCAATAACACCGGGGGGTATACGATCCTTGCTTCTTCCTCGACACCTCCTGGAGTGAGAACTCCTGGATCTTCCTCTTCATTCACTTGTTCTTCTGCGTCGGGCTCAGCCAGATTGAAATGAGATTTTAACATGTTCGCGTGAGATTTCGCGGATTTCGTTCTTTTATTTTGTGTTGTTATTTAAGTGACTTATAACGTCGGTGTGACTTTGAAAGAAAATGTCATAAAATTACAATGAAAACTGGAGTGCTGAAACGAGGTTTATTGCTAAGAGAATAAAGGTGTAGGGTTCACCGAGTCCCATGTTTTGCTAGGTCTATTATGTACTTGTGCAGTTCCTATATGTATGTACTTGTGCATTTCCAGTTCACGTTTTCGTCCAACGTGCCGGCCGACAGATCGCCGCAGGACCACGTGAGGCGAGTCCTGGGGAGGTTCGCTAACTCGCAGAACATGCGCGGCGACCAACCCGACAACTATGTGCTCAAGGTAACTACACAATATATAGCTCTAAAATCTAACAACGTGTCTACTAGAATGTTCTACTCTGACGCTAGAGGCTGTCACAACCTGATACGAGAAACAAACTGCTGGAACGTTAATTACTAGTGCAACCATTTAACTCAGTTTTCGCCCGCGGGGTACAGGGGCGTGGCGGTAGGATGGCAAAGGGGATCGAGGAAAAGTAACTATTTAATAATCTGTGATCGAGATGTGAACCACCTTGGACATCACACCCCACGCCCCCTTACCCCCCTTACATATCTCACCCCACGCCCCCGTACCTCACGGGCGAGGACTAAGCTAAGCGGTCGCACTATAGCCTCGTAGTCGCACTCGAGTCATTCCTAGTTTGGAGTAGGTAGTACTCTGAACTTTTCCGGGATAAACAGCCTATGGCAGTCAGGAGTGATGTAGTTTTTAGTTACTAAAAGAAAGTTGCCAGTTTTTGTACGAGTACTGTCAAAATCGCGGATGTAATGCGACATGCAACAACCTATCAGCGCGTGGCCAAAATCGGAACCAACTTCATCATCTTGTAGTACAATGCATTGGATACAGATCAGTGGGTACCACGCGCTCCCTGTAGTCACTCACGCGCCAATAGATCCTTGTCGCGCTACAACAGACCCGAGGCCCTGGTGTGTGTGGTTCGTGTTGAACAACAATAAATGTATATCCAGGTGTGCGGTCGCGAGGAATACCTGTTTGACAACAAGCCGTTCATACAGTTCCTGTATATACAAGAGACGCTCTACACGTACGGGGTGCCGCAAGTGATGATCGTCAGCCTCGACATGCTGCCGTTGTCACGTGAGTATGCATTTTGGCTCATTTTAGACGATCAAGACCAATACCGAGACTGACAAAGATCAAGGCTGACCAAGACCAAGATTGACCAAGACCAAGACTGACCAAGACGGACCAAGCCCAAGACTGACCAAAACCGAGACTGATCAATTCCAACACTGACCAAGACCAAGAAATAACCAAGATCAAGACCGATGGAAAAACAACTTTCCATCATTCTACCAAATCTTTCATGTTTACTACTAGTCGATATTACATACAGTCAAAATGGTATCTATGAAGAATATTTTTATGGTGTAAAATATGTATTATGGTTTCCCAACAAGTTTTCTCAAGCAATGAAAAAGTAAACACGTACAATTTGACATTTTAATCACACTATCATATCTCATACTATCCATACTATCGACTTGCACGATATACAATAGAGCTAGAGGTTTCAGTGAGCCGCGAGATCCCGTACTGCTCTCTGCCCGAGCGGCGGCGGCTGGCCTCCGAGCACTCCAACACGATGCGGCGCAAGCGGCACGAGTCCGCCTGGAGCATCGACCGGGACTACACCTGCGCCGTGCACAGCGTGGGCCGGCTCAACGTGGAGCCGGGCCGGGTGGTCGAGGTAACAGGAAACAAACCATTCAAGAAAGAAATAGTATCAAAGATAATGTCCACAGTTAGAAGAATGACACATAGAAACCGATTGCTCGCTAGCGCAGTGGAGCCGTTTTTACTGAGACTGTTTGACTCGCTATTGCTCGGAATCAAGGATTATATGGTAAATGTTTATTAATTTTCCCTGCTTGTGGACTAAATACCAACATTTTAATTAGTATTTAAACGGGTCTAATTCGCGCACAAACTAATATCAAAATATATAATTTTGACATACCTCGACGTTTCGACCGAGTTACATCGGCCGTGGTCACGAGAAGACTGAAGAAATGTCACTGCACCACCACCAAATTTTTGAAATATCTGTTTAACTCTGGTCTTAACTTAGCGGCTAGATTATCCTATAGACGACGGCGCTATCTCGACAAACAACTACAATCACCGACTTGAGCTTTGAAACGAGACACTTATCCTTCAGGTGGTGTGCCAAGTGGGCATCTTCCACGGCGGCAAGCCCCTGTGCGAGGCGCAGAAGACCCGCGTGGCCGTGGTGTCCAGCCAGGGGGTGGCGGAGTGGGAGCAGGAGCTCACCTTCCCCATCAAAGTGTACAACCTGCCGCGCATGGCCAGGCTGTGCTTCGGGATCTACGAGCTCAGCAAGCCCAAGGGGAAGCGGAGCAGGAAGGACGCTAACAAGGTAACCTAGGGCACAGGGGGTTTTTTTTGCTCTAGTTATGGCTTCGCACGGTTTGTGCATTTCGCCAGTGTCAAGTATTATAATATTTAAGTATTTATAGTCAAAGTCACAATTCAGTAAAGTGGTGGGTGGATGCTTTAGTGAAACTTCCTGGGGGTTTTGGAAAAAATGCGAAGTGACACGCTTTTTGGGTTTATATCATTTGCACTCAATGACTAATATTACACATTGACACTCGCTGAAACACAATTTTGAGAAAAAAATACAAAACCAACAACGTCTCACTATCGGATTCATACTAATACTCCCTGGCACAGGGTTGACACTCCATACAAACTGCTGAATCGGACAAAAGACAAGCGAAAGTGTATGCGGAGCGATAGCGTTGTCCGCGTTGTATTGCGTTGGCAATCGATAGGTCACAAAATCTCGATCGTGCCATCTCACTTTAATTTAAACTGTTAACAGAAAGTACCATTTTTTCTAGGCTGTAGAATCTAGGGTATTAATAGCTATTCGATGACTAGGGTTCAAGTGAACGGCTTTGGCGTAGTTGCAAATTAGAGTGTGCCGGTCTTACCACAAAAAAATTAAACTAGAGTTCCACACATGAGTCGTAAATATTTTCTCCACAAATCGACGTTTAACTCTTGCTTTTTATAACTCAATAACGAATTCACAAGTAAAATAATTAGGAAAGCCAGCATCGAGTAAGAAAACTCAAGTGATAGACGTCGATTTTGCCGAACAAAATTTTAGAAACATCCATTTAACCCCGGTGTAAAGTTTTGTGGTAAGACCCTGGTGACTATTGCTGATGTGTGTATCGTCCTGCAGGAGGCCATCAACAAGCTGGCGTGGGCGAACACGCAGATCTTCGACTACAAGGAGCAGCTGCGCACGGACGGCCTCACGCTGCCGATGTGGACGCACGCGGCGGACGACACGCAGGGCGACGACCTGCTGCTGCACCCGCTCGGCACGGTGGTGGCCAACCCCAACACCGACTCCTGCGCCGAGCTGCAGGTGCGCTTCTCCAGGTGAGTGCCCGCAACCCCGAGCTGGCTTTCGCAGGGTCTCATGTACTGCCGTCTCTGTTATTTGTTCAGGGCCAGATAGAGACGGCGATAGACTTGCCAAAACCAGGTGTTAACCTTTCACGTACACCGACTCGTAGAGGAGAGCGATTTAAATATAGTTTTTTCTTTCATATCCCAACTTCTTTATAGGCTCGGTTTCATAGTGTTCTATTTCTGGGCGTCAGTTTCGAAGAGTTTGCATTGCATTGAGGAATTATATAAAGAGTTACAATCTTGCAAAATTAATGTCCACACCATAAGTTTGTTTAACTGCCTAATATACTTAATGATCGTACGCGATAATTTATTCTTCCCGGTCCAGCTACGACAGCCAGGTCCCCATAATGTTTCCGGCGCAAGACGTCGTCAAAGCGTACTCGGAGAACGTAGAGATAGTGTCCCCGTACGTGATGGAGCGCCTCAGCCGGGACTTCGAGCGGCTGCGGACCACCGCCGAGAAGGACCCCATGTACGAAATGCACGAACAGGAGAAGAAAGACATCTGGGCCGCGAGGTGAGTCGCTACATTCTAGATATTATAAATGTGAAAATAACTCTGTCGGATGTTTGTTGGATCTGGAAGTCAAAACCGATGTTGAACCAATTTAATTGAATTATACCAAAATTGAAATAGATTGGAACTTAGGCACAAGGCATTTATTAAACGGGGGGCCCCAAAATTAGTAGCCCCTAACCCAATCCTCTTCCTTCTCCCCCTCTCTCCCTTCCTCCCCTTTTCTCCCTTCCTCCATCCCCTCTCTCCCCTCCTTCCCCCAACACCTCTCTAATCTGTCACTGCACCCAAACACCGCCCGCCCCGCGAGCAGCCCCGCAGCCCCGCCAGCACGTGAAGTCCCCGTTCCTCCCCAGGGAGCGGTTCAAGGCGGAGGCGCCGGAGCTGCTGCCCAAGCTGCTGTCGTGCGTGGAGTGGGGCGACCGCGCGGAGGTGTCCAGCGTGTCGCGCATGCTGCTGCACTGGCCGGAGTTCGACCGCGTGGAGCCCGCGCTGGAGCTCCTGGACTACGCCTACGCGGACGCCGCCGTGCGCAGCTTCGCCGTCAAGTGTCTCGAGAACATCAGGTCTGTCCCGCGAGGTGGCGCCGGCCTCTAGTGCCGGGGCGTGGAGCCCGCGCTGGAGCTCCTGGACTACGCCTACGCGGACGCCGCCGTGCGCAGCTTCGCCGTCAAGTGTCTCGAGAACATCAGGTCTGTCCCGCGAGGTGGCGCCGGCCTCTAGTGCCGGGGCGTGGAGCCCGCGCTGGAGCTCCTGGACTACGCCTACGCGGACGCCGCCGTGCGCAGCTTCGCCGTCAAGTGTCTCGAGAACATCAGGTCTGTCCCGCGAGGTGGCGCCGGCCTCTAGTGCCGGGGCGTGGAGCCCGCGCTGGAGCTCCTGGACTACGCCTACGCGGACGCCGCCGTGCGCAGCTTCGCCGTCAAGTGTCTCGAGAACATCAGGTCTGTCCCGCGAGGTGGCGCCGGCCTCTAGTGCCGGGGCGTGGAGCCCGCGCTGGAGCTCCTGGACTACGCCTACGCGGACGCCGCCGTGCGCAGCTTCGCCGTCAAGTGTCTCGAGAACATCAGGTCTGTCCCGCGAGGTGGCGCCGGCCTCTAGTGCCGGGGCGTGGAGCCCGCGCTGGAGCTCCTGGACTACGCCTACGCGGACGCCGCCGTGCGCAGCTTCGCCGTCAAGTGTCTCGAGAACATCAGGTCTGTCCCGCGAGGTGGCGCCGGCCTCTAGTGCCGGGGCGTGGAGCCCGCGCTGGAGCTCCTGGACTACGCCTACGCGGACGCCGCCGTGCGCAGCTTCGCCGTCAAGTGTCTCGAGAACATCAGGTCTGTCCCGCGAGGTGGCGCCGGCCTCTAGTGCCGGGGCGTGGAGCCCGCGCTGGAGCTCCTGGACTACGCCTACGCGGACGCCGCCGTGCGCAGCTTCGCCGTCAAGTGTCTCGAGAACATCAGGTCTGTCCCGCGAGGTGGCGCCGGCCTCTAGTGCCGGGGCGTGGAGCCCGCGCTGGAGCTCCTGGACTACGCCTACGCGGACGCCGCCGTGCGCAGCTTCGCCGTCAAGTGTCTCGAGAACATCAGGTCTGTCCCGCGAGGTGGCGCCGGCCTCTAGTGCCGGGGCGTGGAGCCCGCGCTGGAGCTCCTGGACTACGCCTACGCGGACGCCGCCGTGCGCAGCTTCGCCGTCAAGTGTCTCGAGAACATCAGGTCTGTCCCGCGAGGTGGCGCCGGCCTCTAGTGCCGGGGCGTGGAGCCCGCGCTGGAGCTCCTGGACTACTCAGCCGGAGCCGCTATCGTGAGTTGTCTCTGTCGATTCTTCTGATTCTTTTTTCCCTCTTTTGCAGTGATGGCGACCTCCTCCTGTACCTCCTGCAGCTGGTCCAAACTCTGAAACACGAGTCGTACCTGATGTGCGACCTGGCGGTATTCCTTCTGCAGCGGGCGTTCAATAACATGACCATCGGACATTACCTTTTCTGGCATTTGAGGTTTGTAACAACATTTTTCGGTCTACCACAAAAGATTAGACCAGAGTTGAACAGAGGTTTCTTAAATTACGTTCGACAAAAACGACGTCTATCACTCGCGTTCTCTTACTCAAGCCTGGCATTCTTAACTATTCTACTTGTAAATATGTTATTTAGTTAGAAAAGTCGTAGACTAGACTTCCATTTGTGGAGAAAATATTTAGACTCATCTGTTCAAATCTGGTCTAAATCTTTACTGGTAAGACGGTAATGTTTAACTCCTATCGAGTTTGAAGCTGATATCGGTTTTGACCGTCGTCGTGGTTGTTGTTGTGTCCGTAGGTCGGAGATGCACGTGCCGTCGGTGTCGGTGCGCTTCGGGCTGATGCTGGAGGCCTACTGCCGCGGGGCGCAGGACCACATCACCACGCTCATGCGGCAGATCACCTGCCTCGACAAGCTCAAGTGTATGGACATTTATATATTATCGTTACTCCATGCCACTCAACTTCGAGTTGTTTAATATTGGTGGAATATTAGTCATAGAGTGTTCGGAAACGTGCACGAGTGTGGGCAAATGATATAAACTCACTTCCCATTTTCAAAAACTCCCAGGAAGTTTCAGTGAGCATCCACCGCTTTACTGAATCGTGACTTTGACTATGTAAATAATTAACTTCACTACTTGACCACGAGGTTTGCTTAAATGTTATGACTTTCGTAGTGTGAAATTTTACACTTAAATAGTATTTAAGTATAGTATTTAATACTTGACCACTGGCTAAACGCACAAACCATGCGAAGCAATTACTAAAACGAAAAAATGCATCGCTCTAGACTAAGTTACTGGCTGCGGATTTAAAATTTTGAAAATAGAAAACACTTACTCAATTTCATCACTGGCTGATTGTTAAAATCGTACGAAGCCGAAATTAACAATAAAAAGATTGCGTGCAGGGGTGAGCCAGTGCATCCGCAAGAAGAAGGAGATCTCGAAGGCGCGCGCGGCGCTGCACCAGCACCTGCAGGAGCGGCACTGCGTGGAGACGCTCTGCGACTTCGTGTCGCCGCTCAACCCCAGCTTCGTCTGCAAGAAGATCAAGTGAGTGCCCGGTCCGTCGTCGCGTGCGGCTCTAACCGCGAGGGGCCCGCGGCTACAAAGCAAAACTTGCTTTACGCTCCTTAGCTAGGGTGCATTTTCGTTCGCAGTAGGGTAGCGAAACAAAAGAGTAAACGATTTTGGCAATCTAGGGTTTGTTAATTTTGTATAGAGTTACTTATCTGTTATGGATTTAGGGTTCATTATCGCGTGCTGCCCGGAAATGTACGGTGGTGCATTAGGAAGGAGAAGCTGCACAGAAGTGGTACTTCTTTTTCAATCAAACGATCAAGCGATTGGTCGGTCAATCTTATTCTATTGCTATGTTTTGTGTATTCGTTGCTCTCTTTTGCTCCGTTTCCGTGACGTCAGAATTCATGGCTCTCTTTCCCTTTCTCTTTAAGTCACATTTCTCTTCTCTACTCTCTCATGTAACGAAATGTGTCTAAACGGGACGCGTTTTACCCGACTACCGAAGGAGGGTTATGTTTAACTTTACTCTCAACGCTCGTGCACTTATCGATTATCGAATCGCGTACTGCGAAGGTGCAGTTCGATAAGTGACCGTTACGTACTGTTATAGAACTTGAGTATGAGACTTTTTATATAAAGACATAAAATACTAAATGGATTTTAGTAAGACTGATTTGGATGTTTGATGAAGACTGAGGTGAGTGTATGGGTATCTGAAGTACCCAGAAAGGATGAGCCTGCCATAAAGGTTGCAGGCGAAGTATATAACAGTAGGATAACAATATTCCAGGCCGGACGTGTGCCGCGTGATGGACAGCAAGATGCGGCCGCTGATGCTGGACTTCGAGAACGTGGACCCCTCGGGCGGGGACATCCGCATCATCCTCAAGATCGGGGACGATCTGCGCCAGGACATGTTCACGCTGCAGATGCTGCGCATCATGGACAGCCTGTGGAAGAGCGAGGGCTGCGACTTCAGGTCGGTGGCTGGCGATATAAGTCCTATACGATATCTCCGGCATACATGGCATCCGTATACGGTTGATATTCCTCCGATTCGCACAAAGCGATTTGCATCGACTGTCATCATTCGTAGTGGCTGAGCAATAAGACTGCTGCGCTTGGTGTCGCGGGTTCGATTGCCGCCCGGAACAAATATTTGTTTCTGAAGTTCTTAAACTTTCGCGAACTGAATACATGTTAATTAGTATTTAAACGGGTCGAGGTATGTCAAAATTATATATTTTGATATTCGTTTGTGCGCGAATTAGACCCGTTTAAATACTAATTAACATGTATTTGTTTCTGGTCTGGGTGTGATGTGTATGTTTGTATATGGTACGATACAGAAGCAAAACTAGTGTGAGGTTCCGCTTAAAAAAAAGAAAAGAAAAAACAAGGAATGCAACACTTTACCGGCGATTTTTAAAGTCGCGTACTATTTTAAATAGTCACCTACTATATTATACAGTCGCCTGCAATATTTACAGTAATCCATACTTCGCTCTCGATGAAAACAGATTGTACCATGAAGATGGACATAGATTATTTTATCGCGATAAAATATAGTCTGTGCGTAAGTTAGTGTACTATAATGAACGTCGTATTCCAGATTGAACCCGTACAATTGCATTTCCATGGAGTACGCGGTGGGGATGATCGAGGTGGTGGAGGAGGCGGAGACGGTGGCCAACATACAGAAGCAGAGCGCGCCGTTCAACGCTGCGTCCACCTTGCAGAGAGCGTCCCTGTTACGTGAGTCCTCTATCGTTGTTTCTTTCTTTTTTTCTTGATTTAAAAAAAAGTTTTAAAATGGGGAGGTTCGCAATTTGATTGTTTTTTTTTTCAATGTTTATATTTACCGATTTGGAAGATTCTTTTCTATTTGAAAGGTTATACTTGTGGAATGTTCCCGTAGACATTTCGACAAAATTGGTTCATCTTGTTTAGGTTTTACATCAAATGACTGGAAATAAGATTATTTCAGCTAATATAAACGAATTACTTTAGTCATTTTTGGAAAAAATACATGTCGACGCTTGAAAGGCAAAACTTCCTAAGCGACAGAAATACGTGAAATGAGTTAAATATACCATTCGAATCGTTAGATTTTTCTGCGTCGTTTAGTCTAGATTTCATCGCTCTACGACGAGTTTTTTGTCGCTTAGATAGTGTGTGATTTCCATCAAATCGCCTAACTTGTGCTTACTAACCGACTGAAAAAAAGAGCATTTAAGGATATTTAGCACTTATGCCATTTTAATAATTGGAAATATGAACTTAGTCGGTTTTTCATGTATTTACTTTTTCATTTGTTTGCATTTATATATTTTTACTTGTTTTGAGATTTCCCTTTGAAACCACTTAGTGTATTGTACCCACCCAAAATAATTGTGATTTGTATGGTTATACATTATAACCTGATAATATTATTTGGTAACAGTGTCTTTTGTATCATTTTACCTGATACAAAGTGGAAAAATATTGAAGCTTAGATACTTTTACTTGTTTAACATAATATTGCTATTTCATACTTGGATATTTTTACTTGAGAACTTTTTCTAATAATAATGTCGGTTAGATAATTTTACTCAGCTTATTTAGGTGGTAAAGTATGGCGCCTCGATAATATTACTCGTGCAAAAAATATAATTTCTCGTCGCTTAGGAACTGCGCGAGTTCAAAATACGTCGCATGACTATGCGCAAATAACGCGCGCCGCGCATCGGCAGAATGAAATTCAGCCGCCGGGCGTCGCTTAGTAAGGACGTTCGTCTCAAATCGTCTCCGTTTGGGCTCATAAGAATGGTCGCAATGAGTATGACGTGTTTGGTAGATGGTTACTAATAATATATTTTGATCTAATAATTGAAATAGGAACTAAATGTATTATTACATTTAAACAAGTTAAATTAAATAAAAACAATAGATAGCCTCGACACAAAATAATCGTTTAAAAAGTAAAAAAAATAATGTTCGTTGGCCCTATTTTGAATTGATCAAAATGTGACGTTGTGATCGCGTCAGGAGACCAAATAATGAAAAAATATATAAAATTAAAGGAAAGCTTGGTGACAATATAATAATAATAGTCATCCATGCCGCTTTCAGTAACGGCGACTTATGTTACTGTTTCTGTTTTCTCGATGTTTATAGCTCTCATATGACTTATAATCCCTATTTTAGCGGTAAATACACGAGCACAATGGGCACATGTTAGAGCACCGTTCAAGTAATTAAATTGCAGGTGTGAGTGCGGTCTCATTGTTAGCAGCTGGTCTCGTATCTCGTCTAGTTCACACCTTCTCTCGTTTTCAAATGCGTAAACATTACGCTTCACCACCGCCACTCAAGACAGTTCTCTGCTAGTGATTCCCAATGAGAGGGTTCAATATTGCATTTGTTCACATATCTTTTCTGAACGTCCTTGTACCTGAGGAACTGCCCACCGCATTTCCACTTGCCATCCTGGAGCTCAGAAAAGAAAATGCGCTTCAACCACTCTCTCAATGGGCATCCGAGAATCGTGCCTACCTACACCATCGCAGATGGTGACACATCAGGTACCTAGGCCTCCATTCCACAGATATATTAGCTCGTTGTAGCACCTCTGTATTCCTGACATAATTTGATCATTTGATGTTCAAAATGTCGCGGAGGCCCTTGAGATTGAATCAATCGAGCGTGCGTATCTGACGGCGGTATAAGCACCACGTCTCAGAGGTATACAAAAAATTTGGCAGAACAAATAGCCATGTACACTTTGACTTTGGTGCTAAGTTTAATGTCATGGGATCGGAATACCCTGACCCGAAGTTTTCCGAAAATAACTGATGAAGCACCAATTCTGCTGTTGATCTCCGCATCAATCTGTGGCTATTTTTGTACTCCCTAGATTTTTAAACTTCTCTACCTACTTCACAACTTCACCGCCTAGTTGCACATTTAGGGATACACGATCTGACGCGTAAGTAGGCGCCAGCACACAACCTTGGTTAGCCCCACAAGTTACTGTGAACTATTCCGATTGCACACCATTCACAGCCACACAGCACCTCATGTCATACATCATGTAAAGAAAAAGCCTTAGCATTGTGAGGAACTTATCCGTACATCCTAGTTTTGCCAAGACTACCCACAGTGCCTCTCGATGTGCGCTGTCAAAGGCCTTTTCCAGGTCAACAAACGGAAGAAGAGGTGGTTGTTGTTGTTCTCTGATTTTTCCTGGATTTTTCATAACGAGAACATTGCTATGCAGGTACCTTTACTAGGACGAAATTCAAATTGGGTCTCGAGTAGAAGAGCCTCGAACATTTGAGTGAGCCGGATGAGAAGCACTCTGGCAAAAAAAATCCAGCGGTTGAGAGTAGCGATATGCCCCTGTACGAGTTACAGTCTACTCGATCTCCTTTGTTTTTATAAAGAGAGTAAATACGTGACATCTTAAAATCCGAAGGGATTTGCTTTTTATATCCCACGTCAAAAGATTAAAGATGACGTGCCATATCATATTTTTGTCGAAGGATTTTACGTTTGAATTCAGTTTTTAATTATTAATAAAGGTTTTTAATACAATAAAAAGATAATTATGTCATTTATTTCCGCATGTGAATATAATTTTGAATACTTTGGTTAAATAATTATCAGTTCCGGAGGGTGGTTTAGAGTAATTTCTTTGACTAAGATATATTTTCTTCAGATAAAAATCACATTTAATAATATTAAGATAAATTGACCTGATTTATTATAAACGATAACATCGTGTTAGATACATATTCCTGTATCGAAATTCCAAACTGTGTGACGTTGTTTACTTTTACTTGTTACTGCAAACCTTTCAGTGGTAACTTAGATAATTTTACCTGTTTATGAAATAAGGTAAATTTTATCTAAGCGACATAAACTACTATCTATATCAGTGTTAGGTGACTGCTATTAATATGGTGGATAGCTATTAAAAAAATATTATTATGTCTGTTAAAATCTTTTAAATCCAACAATTACGAGAGAATATACGATTTTTTTTCTAAAATTTTGAACTTTAAATCACTCTCCTGTAAAATTTGCTCTATGGCGCTTAGTAAGTTTTGCCTTTCAAGCGTCGATTGTGTTTCTTACTTTATTGATGTCCTGGGTGTGTCTTACCCGAGAATTATTTCGGTGGCATGTGTCCACTAATTCAAACCGGGCTCCGGTGGATTACCGAGTCCCGTAATCAGCATCAGCAGTGGGCGAATAGGAGTCGATGATGATACTGATGATGATGATGATGATGATGATGATGATGATGATGATGATGATGATGATGATGATGATGATGACGATGCCGCTGTGTCTCGGCAGAGTGGCTGCGCAAGCACACGGACAACAACGAGGCGGCGTTCAACCGCGCAGTGGACGAGTTCACCATGAGCTGCGCCGGGTACTGCGTCGCCACCTACGTGCTGGGCATCGCCGACCGCCACCCTGACAACATCATGGTCAAGAAGAGCGGACAGGTACATACCCGGTTTTCCTATACCATAAACATTTTATAAATCAATTTCCTAGATAAATATGAGTAAAAAATTCCGACGGTTTTAGCGGGCTTCAAAGGTGTTCTTCATCAAAAAATATTTCCAGAATAGTAATACATAAAGCCTATAAAATTGACGTAACCTTGTAAACAGGTAATGCTAGATCGAACGTATCTATTTGTAGACGCTTTACAAAGTTATGTTGTGAACTTTGTACGAGCTGTCAAAAAGCGAATAAGATATAATCTCCCCCTGCAGCTGTTCCACATCGACTTCGGGCACTTCCTGGGCCACTTCAAGCAGAAGTACGGGTTCAAGCGCGAGCGCGTGCCGTTTGTGCTGACGCACGACATCATACACGTCATCAACAAGGGCCAGCGCGGCTCCGGGGACAACGAGCCCATACACTTCACCATCTTCAAGGAGCACTGCGAGAAGGTGAATGTATTAGCTGTGCCCATGTGTACATTAAATTAGCTTTTTGCGAGAGAAAAAAGGTTTGATTCTTTAACCAAGCACTCAATTTTCGCAACACTCCTTGAGCTGTTACGAAGTAAATTGGTTATTATGTTATTCCACATAAGTCATGCATTTGAATGGGATAAAAAAGTAACCCATGTTCTATTTTGTGAGTTAACGTGTCTATTTCCCAAATATCATCAAGCTCCGTTCAGCCGCTGCGGCGTGATGAGAGGACGAACACGTACGCAAACACGCACGCATGCACGCAAACTTTCGCGTTCAAAACTGGGATAGTCGCGTCGAACTCAAGTATTTCTGTTCTATTCCTGTTAACTTTTTGCGTTCTTCCAAGGCGTTCAAGATTCTCCGCAAGCACGGCCACCTGATCCTGTCGCTGTTCTCCATGATGATCTCCACCGGGCTGCCCGAGCTCAGCTCCGAGAAGGATCTACAGTACCTGCGGGAAACTCTGGTTAGTTCCAGCTTCCAATCAAATGATGGCCGGCCTCCGTGGCTCAGTGGGTGGTGACGCGACTGGGAAGCGCGAGGGGGCGGGCTCGATTCCCGCATAGCTCTAAGATTTTTGTGAACGATAGATTTTGTACTGAGTCTTGGTATTTAGTGAGACCTTGATCTTCGTAGTTCCTGATTATCTACAGGGAATTATAGTTAGGTGTCGAGTGTCGTCGCGTGTATTTTACTGCTTTTTTACTATTAGCGAATTTTATATACACATTCAATATGACTTCCTCTTGCATTTTAATAGGTACCAGAATACTAAATAATGTATCTTTTACTTACACTCACCAGGTAATGGACCTGTCCGAAGAGAAAGCCATCGAACACTTCCGTAAAAAGTTCGAAGAGGCTATCAAGAACTCGTGGACGACTTCCGTCCAGTGGGCCTTCCACAACATCGACAAGAACAACTGACAGTGACCCATGAGCAGGCGGCTGAAGCGCCAGCCGTCTAAGAACGCGCCACAGACATTGTAGACCTTGTCGCATAGGAGGCAAGGTCGATATCAAACAGTGAGATTCGGTGGACTTATGACGTTAATGAATTAGCTTCTGCCATTTTTATTAGACTACATAAACTTTGGTATAGTGAATTGTGCTGAACTTTTAGTGGGTGCGTTTACATAGAAATTTAAGGTGGAATTTTGTGAGCGTACCGACTCGGCTCGCGGACGAACGAGACCTCTAGGACGGCAGTGGACTGCGACGACGGATTGTGCTTATGATTGCGAAGTTATAATCCAAACTTTCCCTGTAGCTACATTTTAACCGCTTCCTATAACCACTTCTCTATGCTTTTAGTGTTCTATTCTATCAGTGGGGGAATGAGGTTGTCCCAAGACTGATAGTCATTACGATGGAGTGAGACGACGCTAGAGACTTGTGGTCACCTTATATCTGATTGTTATATTTTATAATGTTATAATAATTATACAATCGAAGTAATATCACGATTGTGAGTCAATCGAATGTGGGTAGATAGAAATGCAGTTCGTACAGACTGGGTAAAATGTTATGTAAATAGTTGTAAGCTCGAAATATTGTTGGTCGTGAACAGAGTACTGGATCACCTGATCTAAACGTCAGTGCAATGAGACCTTTTCTAATGAAATCGGTCCAACTCGATAGATGCCGCTGTCTGGATATAAGATGTCCAATGAGGTGAAACCCATGAAGGTTGTCTTAAGGTAATCTATCTAACTCTGTCAAAGTCACAATACAAATTTTAGAAGTGTGAAGTGTTATGTTCTGTGCGCAAAATATGTATTTCTTAACTATTTCTTCGGCCTTTGCTAGCATAACGGACGAATCTTGATACATACCTACTTATAATTGTGATAACATTTTGACATTGACATTTCATTTGGTTTTGACATCTTATCTCACAGCAACGCCATCTGTTTCGAAGTTTAAAAACGTAACCGTGAAAAGAGCTCATTGCCGAAATGTATAAGCCTCAGTTAATTAAAAGGCTGCTAGTTTGACCGCGGTAACGATACTCGTTACCTTGGTCTTCATTCAACAGGGCTGGCACAATTGACGTTCAATGCTACTATTTCAATGCATGAAGGTACACTAGGTAAATAATCTGCATAAATACGCGCGTTCACTGTATTTATTAAATAAATATTAAATAAGTATACATAGATAATTCCGCAACGGCACGCTTTTCTTACTAGTTTAGTGCGCCACAAAATAGTATCCATTATGTAGATATAACTGAGTCGACAATCGATTTATTAGACACAAGAATGTAACACCTGACCAATAAAGGAAATCTTCCTGAGGATTTAAATGTAGGGGTGGCACACCATACATGAAAATGAGATGCATAATAATTTTCGCGGATACTGTTGGGGTATCGATGAATAGATTAAAAAGACATGCAGAGTTCCTAAGTGATTTTTGTTTAGTTGAGATGTGATATCATAATATGAGCTTGGAAAGTCGTAACATTGTGCCCCTCTCACTTTCCGACCGTGTCACAAAAATTCTGAAATAAATTAGGGAACCTTTTGAACACCACGGTCATCATTGATGACCGTGGTGAACATGGTGAACGTGGTGAACGTGGTGACATGACAAAGCAAAACGTGCTCTGTACGCCAGGTCATTATTAGATGACTGTTTAAAAAGATAGTTGTTTGTGAATTACGTAGTTTGGCGTGGAGGGTTCGTTTTGCTTCAAAATTATTTAATTATAATTTCTTACGAAGTGCGAACCCTACACTGTGTGGTCCGGCACTCACCTAGCCGGTTTTATGTTACAAAAATTAGCTAAATCTAACCTGACCCGGTCGCTAGTGAAGTAGTGATCTATAAAATTGCTAACATAATAATAAGTCGAACTGAAGAATTGGTCAGGTGCTGCAAGTGCGTGCGTGTGACACGTGCGCGTGTGGGTGCGAGCGCGCATGTTCGGAACCAGATGCTCTGGGGTAAAGGGGACGGTGGCCGATTTGGCTGTGATATAGTGCGCCTTAAGCGCTGGTAGATGCGACACTGTTTACTCTATTTTTCTTTAGTACTGTCGATTTTGGAGTAGACATTTATTTCTTACTTGCCAGTGTTTTTTTCAACAAATTAGAACAATATTACTGTAATTCGTATTGAATAATTTATTTATGAATAACTATCCTTTAAATATGTTTCACTAAAGTTCTTATTTTTTCCTGAATATTTTGTCCTTCTTTTGTTTAGGATCTTTTCGAATTGTTTTTAGGCCATAAAATTGTTATTATTTAGGTAAGTAAGGCAACTTAGTGATTAGTTTTGGACCGATTAGAGATTAGAGAAGTGTTTGAACCTATTCACAGTTCCTTATAAATGTGGTACAGATCGCGCGGCGAGAGTTTGGCTTTGACCTTCGGGTGGAGGGGATTACTGCGCATGGTGTGTAGGCGCATGCGGTGCTCTGATTGGATTGCTCTGATTGTGTGCGTGACAGTACCCATGCGCAGTAATCCCCTCCACCCGAAGGTCAAAGCCAAACTCTCGCCGCGCGATCTGTACCAACCGTCGGCTAAACTTAAACCAAATTGTGCAGTCCTAAACTTATTATCATCCCAGTCATATTCAACAACTCATTTGACAATACTAAATTAACATTTAGTTTAGTTTGTTACAACGGAATTGGCACCAGCATGTCTTGGAAACCTTACCTTACATAACAACCGTTACCACAGATATATTAATACCCTAATAAGCGAGATAGCATGATTGGGTTTTGTAAGACATTTAAGCGTGTTGTCTCTCTCTTCCTTGGGGTTGAGCACCTTTGCAGTACGGAGGGTCCACCCTGTTTTATATGAGATCTTCAATGGTTAAAACCTAGCTATAAAGAGGGTAGAGATGGTGGCTAGTATTCCCGCAATTTGCGTTACGAAACCCTCGCAAATAATACGTGTAATGCCTTTATTACATAACTTGTATCTAGACAGGTATTATAATCTATTTATGTACAGAACAAATGATTACAAAAGCATTAATTACAATGATAACCTAAAAAGTAGTGCGAGTGTCAAGTATTTAGCTGTGAGTTTCCGTACTTTATCGGTATTAATCTTATGTCTTGTCGATGATGCAGACTACAGTTAAAACTATATTGTGTCTTGAAATGAGACATGCGAGGTATTAAGCCACTACCACATAAGCAGCATTTTATAATAGGCGTTATTGCTATATTTCTTTGTTGTACATCCTGTATTCAGACGAACGACGATCCTACAAATTGCTCCATTAATAGTGTCGCGTCGTAATAAAAGTAAGACGCAAGAACATCACGCGTTGTTTTATCTCGTCCTGCCTTTTTGCGATATTTGCTTTTAGTAACCTACATATAATATCGTGCCTGTGTGGTAGAGGCTTTAATTAATAGGGATGTTGCCGTAGAGAACGAAGCGATAGAACGGGCCGCCGTCCCCTTCAGACATCTGAATATTATGAAAACATTATTTAATTATTAGGAAATTAAATGCTCTCATCTAAATGTTTAGGTCTAAGTAGCGATTTCATTTTTCACGCAGGTCCCATCTATTTGAATATTCATTTATTTATAGTTCGATTGATGATTGTCGATACTATAAAGTGACATTGTTTCTGTAGATTGTAATTTATATAATAGGCTTAGCAGTATTATATCGTCGTATAGGATCATTTAGTTTTGCTTCTAAGACTTATATTATTATCAGGCTACCTCACGTATAGAACGGTACCACTTTTTGCCCTATGTAGTAATGATATACAATTTTACTTAAGTATGTTTGAATGAGTGCGTTTTGATGGTAATGATGTACGTGTGGTGTTTGATGAACTTTAACGTTTATGCTTTAGAGACTAGTTTAGCACTCGTTGGATTTTAGCTAAAATATACACGAACGCCGCTAATCGGTAGTTAATAGAATACGAATATGCCTTAATACATTTAAAATAAAGGATTGTTTTGGTTAAATAGAAAATTGTTAACACTGTAGGAAATTGTTATTGTACCCGACCGATATCACGCTGCGACGAACTTAAGTATCTAGAAAATAGGTTCAATAGTATATAAACCAAATATATAATAGGTTCAATAGTATATAAACCCATACTGCCATTTTATAACCTCTACTTTACAAACTCTATAAGCTCTACAAAAAATATTTCTTACGTGTTTGAATAAAAGATAACAGTTAGAATGGCAAGCATTGTTGCAAACTAGTAAGTTTTGTAATAACTTTGTAAAGAGAGCGTTGCAACCAACTACTAAAACTAATTTTAACAGCCGGATATAATATGATGCCCCGTTTTCATATGGGGTGACTACTGACTGAATATGGGTGAACGTAACAGCAATCGTTTTAATGCTATTAAATTAAATTTTATTTTAGTCTGCTGCAGAGTCAATACCAACACCATGCAATTAATCAGACAATAGCACGCATAAATCGCGAAAACTTTTTTTTATGAAATGTGCTGATAATAAGACAGCTAACTGAGCACTACCTGTTGTACCTCGAATATGAATTAGACTTAATTATAGCAACACAGACGTTCAATAGCTTTAGTCATTTATTGACACCAATATTGTTACATGTCAGTAATAAATATAATAAAGAAAGGTTTGAATTTGAAGGTTTGCACAGTAATCTATATCATAACATACGTATACATATAACAAGAAGAGCACGAAACGTTTGTTTGGTCATATATAGGTATCAGGATCGATGTTTATGATAGTTGGATATTATTACGTTGAAACTGCGTTATCTAAGGATAAGACAGAATAAATGAAATTTCCTGTAATGTATGAATTACACTGCCAATAATAGAAACACAGACTGATCGCATTAGCAAATTAGCAATACACAGGCGGCTAAATTTGAGTTTCGTTAACTCCAGAATTACAATAGTCAAAACAGAATAAAGAAATATTATATTTACATTGCATTAAGGTTTGTGTTTGTTACTCTTTTACTATTCAGAGTGCATAAAAAAAAAATTGATATCGATGATAATGAATCGAGTAGGTACTTACCAAATAGTCCGTTAAGCATCTAAATATCAAACACGTTTTCTTTTCTAAGTGGGTGGTACGTACTAATAAACAAAGACAAATATTGCAGAATATTTTAAGGGTAATTTTACTTTTGTTTCTCGATATATGAAAATGTAATTAAACCTATATATTAATCATCTCATTATCCGGTTCGAACCTCGGCCCTGCGCCAACGATTGCTGATAAGTCGTGCGGATTTTTATCGTTCAGGGGGCTTACCATGACGTCTTATTGCGATCCCATTGAAGACCTAAACATAATCGTTTTACTTATTCGTACTGTGACGTCTTGTTGTGACGTCTTGACGCTCAATTTAGATTTATTTTAAGTCTCAAGGGATTGACGACTACCTAAATGATATCGAAAACCATGTATTACCATTATTTAAAGTGAAACGATTCTGTTTAGGTCCTCAATTGGATTGCGATAAGACGTCATGTTAAGCCCCCTATGCTTCGGAGGGAACGTTAGCCGTCGGTCCCCATTGTTATGGACTGATAGCAGTCGTTAAGCCACCTCAGGGCCCTTGAGTGGCATAACAAACTGATATCAGACGCCAGCACTACCTCATTGAACAAAACAAAAATGATGATTTCTAATGAGATGTAAAATTCTTTATACGCATTTATATGAAATTACAAAATGAATTAATGTTCATAAGACTCCGTAAAAAAGCTTGACAATTTATATCTACTGTCTTTAAGATTATGCTTTATAATCTAGCTGTCCATAATAATAATGTTTATCCAATTAATATTAGGAGATGATATGTTATCAAGTAGCTAATTCAATGTATATTGTTCCACTCAATTGTTAACATGTTAGTAAAACCGCAAAGTAATCGTCAAAGAATGATGACACATTTTATATAACATTAATTTTATCGTAGTCCTATAAATACTATACTACGTATACCTATAAATACCCTAGGTTTTTGGCACGTCATGAAATGCACGTCTTAAGTAGTTAACATTACAATTTCTTATGCGTATGTATAGTACCTATCGACTTTCATCAAGCAAAGTAAAATGCTATTACGTAGAATTAAAACATTAATTCAAGAACCACGTTTTTGCTAATTAGTGGATTTAGGACACATTGTCATCGGGTTGTGAGTTACAGCTAAAAGCTTCAGCGGGATAGTTATAGGGGAAATTTTCGAATTTTGAATTGCAAGACTCCGCCCGGAGATACAGACAGACAGACAAACAAGAAACTGGCTTAAGGTGGCCCGTCGTATGGAAGACTAAAGTAATGACGAGTTTAAAATCACAACAGGAAACGAATTGTGATTTTAAACTCGTCATTACTTTACATAGCCCTAATTTAGGCTTCTATAAAATATTGGTATTCTATTTAATATAATGAATGTGTCATCTTCTTTGGTGCATTGAATTGTTTAAGAAAACACTTTTTATTATTATATTAAATCGCGTTCGTTGTTATAGCGTGATCTTCAGATGCATTAAGACAAATGGTAGCATAATTATAGTCAAATTATAGATTACGAGCGGTATTGGATAACATTTATGTACCAACTTATATTGTTTTTTCTAGATTTTGGTTAGTGTTGTTATAATTTGAGCATTTTTATCCAATTATAATTTTTGGGATGGTTTTATGATATTTCGCATCAGGCTGCTTTAAGATAACAGATAATATTTATTTATTCTCATAATGTGCATTATATCACTCAAAGACAAGGTGCGTGTTGCTTTGACTTTTGTATAATAATTGAGTAACGAGATAAGCAGCTTATATATCATTATATACTGAAGAAGACTGAGGCAATCTCTCTTGAGGTCCCTAACATTTGTCACACCTACCTTTATTTACTATTTTAATATATATATATATATATATACCAACGCTCTTTACGGAGTTGTGGGTGCAATACTAGAAATACTCGTATAATCGCTAATACCTAGAGACAACGTCGGTCGTATAGGCTTTGTCCATTTGAACAGATAAGTTAATTACTTTTACAAGAGTTCACACAGTACACAGTTATTTTGTGGCCAATTTAACATAATAATGTGAACAAACAAAACAAACATCTATTTGAATAGATTTTTGTTAGAATAGATTTGAATTAATTTTCATCCAACATGTATTTTGGCAAAACCACTGTGTATCACCAAATAATAAAGTAATCGAACGAATGTGAGTGAATTTTGTGTAATAGCGTCTAAGAAGGTCTCGTATCATATTCATAATTCATGAAAATATAGTAGCTATAAATATTGTAACTGGTTATTTACAAATAATATGTAAAGATTCAGGGTGAAAACAACCGCCTCGATGTACAGAAACTTCAGCGTTTATAAAATATATAATTATTACTAGATCATGAATTTGTGTTCACGAGAATGCAGTTATTTACAAATGGCTGTTTATAACATAATTATTTTCTTTTTACATCGAGGCTACTTTTCACCTTATAAACATCTCAAGTCTACATCAATAGTTCCTTTGTCATGTGTCATTTCGTCATTATATGCTAATAGAAACCAGTAAGGGATATTCGTTTAAGTTACATATAAACAATATTGTATAAAGTAAACATTTACTGAATAATTATTTGCTATCTCAAGTAAGGTTTTTTTGAATAAACATTTACATACAAGGTTATGAAGAATTTCATTTTACCATTTATTTTCAACGCCTTTATTTACGGATGTTCATGTAGTGCCTTATACGCCTTGTAAATCTTGGCGTATTATTGCGCTTGTTACCTTAGTTGTACGCCCAGTAGGTGCATGCTGCTGCTAAGTGGATGAATTTTTGGCAAATGTAAGTTGTGAACTACTCCAGGCGAGCTTAAAAAAGAGGCATGACAAATGTTTTGCGCAGGCTCCTATTATAGGCTTATTCCTAACGGGGACTTCATTCCGGGTTTAATGGAGTATTCCTTCTCTTAGACGGGTTGCGATTGTGAACCAACGCTTAGACCCGTATCTTCAACACCTCACTGTTGATTGGCGTGATGTTTCATTTTGTAAGCGTACAATACCTATCGGGAAACCACTGTGATTCATCGACGTCACAGCGGCTACAACAGGGATAATAGTCAAATGTTCTGTAAAGTAAATATTTCAGACTGAACAACCAGTCTGGTACAGCGACCGAGCCGTCGCGGACGGGAATTACCATTGAAAGTTAGTTATAATGTAGTAGATACGAAGGTAATTCGTGTTAAAGAAAATACTTAATACCAACATAATGGAATTGGCGTCGAGCAGCCCGAATGAATGGGACTACTGGACCTCCTCGCTGACTGAAGAGGTCGAGCTGATGTGCCTGCTGCCCAACTCCGTGTACGTTTCCATGAAGGTCAGCTGGGATGCCACCCTTCAGAATGTAAAAGAGGTCAGTATATTATATCGAACTCTGAATGTGGACTAGACTTATACATTACGTGATATACCAAACCATAGGGTAGGTAACAACTATCATCTTAATATATTATATAAAATCTCGTGTCACAATGTTTGTCCTCATATGGACTCCTAAACTACTTGACCGATTTTAATCAAATTTGCACAGCGCGTGTAGTTTGATCTAACTTGAAAGATAGGGTAGCTTACATCTCAATTTATAGTCGCAATAACAAAAACCTTAGCCACAGCAACGCGTGGCCGTGTCTGCTAGTAATAAATATAAATTACGCGTCACGTTGTTTGTCCGCGATTTACTTCTAAACCGATTTTAATCAAATTTGCACACCGTGTGCAGTTTGATCTAACTTGAAAGATATAGGATAGCTTACATCTCAATTTATAGTCGCAATAACAAAAACCTTAGCCACAGCAACGCGTGGCCGTGTCTGCTAGTAATTATAAAAATAGGTATTACGCTCTTTTGCATTAACCATTTCTGCATGATATCCACCCACAACAGACGAAAAAACAAACAATCAAGATTTAATTGATTGACAATATTTAATTTTGTTTACAGGAGTTATGGGACCGAGCTACCAAGCTCCCTTTGTTCGGCATGCTGCATGAGATTTCCGGCTACGTATTCCAGTTTGTGAACTCACTGGCTGTGCTCGAGGAGGTAGATGATGAGACCAAGAGCATCCGAGATATCAAACCTACTTTCGGAACTCTGGTCGTTGTCGAGAGGCCCGATGAAAAACCTGGGGAACAATTACTGAACACTCAAATTAGCCATTTAATTGGAAAGGGTATTTTTTTTCATACAATTCAATATTTATAGACCCAGACTTTGATTTGGATTGAGTTATATAGCTATGTTGTGCCGTATACGTGATCATCCTGAGGAATTATTGTTTTGTTCTTCAATTGATGCACAATTATTATTATTATTAACACTGGTAGTATGTTTCTAACGTATTCTCTAACTGGCCCACTAGTGAAGACGCTGGGGTTATGACCAATGACCCTAAAATTAAAGGCTTATATTTACTCACAACTAGGTTGATACATTGTGTGGCAAATGTTTTTAGAGCTATGTAGTATAATATATATTGTAATAATGTATTATTGTACACCGATTTTGTTACAGGAAATTTAAAATGGAAACAATCTTCCCTGTATTCTATTAGAGAGAACGAACGTAGAATAAAATTCACAAATACGTATGTAGCTATATAAAGTAAATAAATATGTGGTTTTCCTTACTGTTAGCTGTCTTACTCTCCGTTCAACAGTTGTCTAAAAGAATAGTTGGAAATTATAAAGCTATTATTTTGTGTATTAATAATAATACTTATTTCTGGTGGTTCTTATATCTGTATCGGCTCGTCTACTAGGTACCTACGTACTGTATAGCCAAAGTCTATTATTAGACGGAGTTGAGATTCAAATCGACTTAATATCTATGAACACTTCACGTTTCAGGTTTAAATGAGTTCGATACCCTTCGGTGTCCAGAAGTCTTGGACTTTCGGTTTCAAATGCAAAGTCGTGCCGAAGAGAGTATGGCGTATAGGGCTCAATGCAAAGGACTGCAACGTCTGCGGTACCAGTGTCCGCTGAGACTGGCAGATAAGTCTGAAATACCAGTGACTTTGAAGAAACACCTTACCGACAACTGCTTTTCATTGGTCAC
This sequence comes from Hylaea fasciaria, assembly GCA_905147375.1. Lineage (NCBI taxonomy): Eukaryota > Metazoa > Arthropoda > Insecta > Lepidoptera > Geometridae > Hylaea > Hylaea fasciaria. Next base: position 2,506,126 of record LR990194.1, read on the forward strand.
TAACATTCCTAATATGGAGGTAGGATTTTGTCATACAATTTTATTGTGATAGTTATTGAATCTCGTGGCTGTATGGGACACCTGTGTAAGAAAACCTGTCTGGAAATATGTTAGTGGTAGTTTCAATTACTGTTGACGTTGATAGATGAGAAGTCAATGTTCATAAATTAGTAATGAAAAAAGTTATGTTTATAGTATGCCTCACCGACCATGGTAATGAAACAATATCCTAAGTGCTCGTTCACGGTAATTCGCGTGCGCGGGCGCGGGCGCGGGCGCGGGTGCGTGCGCGGGCGCGGTAAACGTGGCTTAGACCGCACATGCGATGTATACGTGAACACGTGTTTAGTACGCCATACGTTTGATATTTCGCGCCCGCGAGTAAACGTGATCGAGCACTGATAATACAAGAAAAACCACTTTTTTGCGACAACACAACATTTAAAACGGGGAATTATAAAAAAACCGCCAGCACCACCACCACTATCTATAGCTTGTTCGTTTCAGTATCAGTTCCAGTGTAAAGTGCCTGCACAGCGATCACCGCAGGAACATTTGAAAAAAGTGCTGCGCAAGTTCTCTCACCTGCTGAGCATACGTGCCGACCAACTTGACAACTACGTGCTCAAGGTAACTAGTACTTACCTTCTACTATTACCATCATAATACAGATTTTGAGTATCAATCTTCTTTCACCATAATAAAGGTACAAATCACAATCTACATAATATAAGAACAGATTGATTCAAGCGGCTTCCGACATCTCATCTTTGTTATGAATCCGGAATCTAGTATTCATTCTTGTACACAGTACTTCTTTATTTACGATAAGATCTGATAAACGATACATCGTTGCCAATCTCATTGAATTTCCCCGTAGGCGCGTTGCGTTGGTATACGGCAAAGTCATAGTCTTTGACAGTTAAAAACATGGATACTTCCGAAAAGCTCTACGAAGACTTGGATCTGAGATCTGATCCTAATTATTTGTATTAGGTACGCGGCCGAGAAGAGTATCTGTTCGACAACAAACCGTTGATACAGTACCTGTACATACAAGAGACGCTGTACGCATACGAAACCCCGCATGTGGCTATAGTCAGCCTCGACAACCTTCCTTATTCGCGTAAGTATGCAAAGCGATGTGCGAAAGATCAGCTGAAAGTGGACAGAACGTCTTATTGGGAACTTATAGACTGTGGTTATCGTGAATCATGATTCTGCGTCACAAGCAGCCAATTGAGACGTTGCTTCTTTATAGGGTACAAAAGGTGATGTTGTCGTTTTGCGTACTACCCTCGTGTGATTCTAGTTGTTTGATAAAGACATTTTTACTAAAATCAAAAGTGGAGATTATAGGTATACCCCGGTAAACCAGGATCCAAACGAAATGTTGCAAACGGGAGACAAGAACACAGAAAAAGAAGCCAAGAGGCGTAAGCGCTGTATTTCGTAGTACAAAAAATTATTTCTTCGATTATCCGACGCCGCTGAGAGGGCTGGCTTATATCTCGCACAGATTAAAGGATACTATCGTATCTCGCACAGACAATGACATTCGCTTTACAACATAAACATACAGCCAGTATTCTTGGCATTGCCATGCCTTCGGGCATCTTTTGCTAGCGCGGTTTCAGTTTGTTTTGGCACAATCTATTCCACATTTCAGTCAACCGCGAAATCAAATTCGTCTCAATACCCGTCAGAAAACGGACGGGATCGGAACATTATAACACGATACGGAATAAGCGGCATGTGTTATCATGGAACATCAACATGGATTACACGTGCCTCGTGCGCTGCGTGGGGAGACTCAACGTTGACAACGCTCCGGGCAAAGAGATCGAGGTAATGTACTATTCGACTACTTTCGGCCCTGTACTAAACAGTGAAAATCGCATCGCAATCAGTTCAGTGTAGTAAGCAAACAGGAAGACGGATGCAAATTCTCAAAGTTGTACATATCACTGTAAGTACATAATATTTTGTTTCTACAATTTATTTATTTAGGAATTTGACACCAAAAACAATAAAAATAATTAAGTTTTAGTGGATGAAAATCTTGTTGACGCTAATTTTCTTAAATAAACGTAGGCAAATTGCACGTAGGTACTTATCTCGCTCAGGATCAAGCGACAACAATAACATGACGGACTGAATCTTTCTTGGCATTCTGCTGTTCGGAGGGAAGACAATTCAAGGAAAGCAAAGCTAATAATAATCGATCCGTCCGCACTTGAGCTATTATAAATCACACAACTTTATTTTATATGTATAAAGATAACAATCAATATATATATTTATTCAACAATAGGTATTCAATTCAATTTCAAAATGCCAGTGTAAATAAATCCTAGCTCCTATAATTACAGCCGGTAAGTAAGTATTGAAGATATAGGTAGGTTAGGTTCATACAGACCAGTACGAATTGAGTATATTGTCTTTAGGTTGTGTGCAAGGTGGGTATATTCCATGGAGGCAAGCCAATCTGTGAGCCGCAGAAGACACGAAAGACCAGAGTCACCGTGGATAAGAACCAGGGGATGGCAGACTGGGAGCAGGAGCTCACCTTCCCCATCAAGGTTTACAATCTGCCGCGCATGGCCAGGCTGTGCTTCGGGATATACACGCATGACGTGGTCAAGACGAAGGGGAAATGGAGTAAGAAGGATACTATTAAGGTAAATATTGCTCTACCCGCGATTTCGTCTACGGCAGATTATTTTTAGATGTTTCCGTTTCGCAGTGAAGTCGTGAATGCGTTCAGTTCTACGCAGTCATTGAGAAAAAAATGCCATTTAATCACCGGTCACTAACGGCCGAAATTAATAATCAATCCAATCCAAATTATGCCATCTGGGATTGATATCACAATCCATTTTTAGGGTCAAACGAGCCAATAATCGATCTGTGGATTGGTTTATAAAGGCACGCAGATTGGAAATCGATCGAACGATAGGCCGCAACGCAATCAAAGATCGATTTCAATCTCGGATAAAGATACAATATTAATTTCGGCTGTTAATCAGCGCCACCTTTTAAGTTTTTCTCAGTTCATTATCGTACAAAATCAGATACTAAACTCCCAAACAGTTAGAACCGCTATGCGACCGGTTCAGTAGTTTTACGTGGTGCTAAAATTAACCAACAGACAGGTACCTACTTAAAAAAAAACTGTTCTTGTGACTACTTAAATATTTTAAATTACATCTTCAATACAGATTTCTTGTTGTTTACTTCTATTGATTATGAGTACCTACTGATAGAAGTATATAAGTTCAGATAGTTCGACGTGCTCCCCGTGTACATCGTATCGTAAGTAAAGGCATATATTTAAACGTGATCCATTTGTCGTTCATGGGCCCATGCTAAATGTACCTGTCGAAACCGATTACAATGGGGATCTGCGTTCTAAGCTGTACTATATATACCTACCTGTGCTTTATTTCGCTTTGTACTTTGTATCAGGAAATCATAAACAAGTTAGCGTGGGTGAACGTTCAGATATTCGACTACAAGATGCAGTTGCGCACCGACAGCATGACGCTGCCGATGTGGCCGCACGTGGCGGATGAAGCTCAGGACACGGACCTGTTGCTACATCCTCTGGGCACTGTTATTTCCAACCCCAACACTGACTCTTGCGCACAACTCCAAGTGTTCTTCTCAAAGTAAGTATTAGAGTCTGCTGTGCAATCTTTTTTTATCTGTGCTGTTCAACTGCTGGTCAAAAGTTTACTCCATCTTGTGCCAAATGTCGCGATTGTCTGCTCTGCGTCGGTGGTCTAGGAGCAGGTTTGCTCATAAAGTGATGGGATAAAATCTCCATAAGTTTAATAAATCGCTTCTGTGTTCCAATTGCTTTTTGCTGTTCTTATTTCAGATACTATTGCAAGGTCCCCATATTGTTCCCAGCACAGGAACACGTACAAGCCTATACTGAAAACATTGAGATGGTGTCCCCCTACGTCATGGAGCGCCTGGGCCGAGACTTTCAGAGGCTACGGCTGATAGCCGAGACATCTTGCTTGTATGACATGCACGAGATGGAGAAGAAAGATATTTGGGCGGCGAGGTAAATTTCTTCGTTCAATAAGGTGTGGAATAATACTAACTCCAGATTTTTTCAAACCATTAAAATGTTTGTAACTTTTATGCAGCTTTTCATCGAAGAATAAAAAGGATATCTAGGAGTCGAGGCAGTTTCGATGAAGTGTGTTTTCGTTTCGTCCAGAGACCGATTCAGAGTGGAGGCGCCGGAGTTGCTGCCCAAGCTGCTGTGGTGCGTGGAGTGGGGCGACCGCGCGGAGGTGTCCAGCGTGTCGCGCATGCTGCTGCACTGGCCGGAGTTCGACCGCGTGGAGCCCGCGCTGGAGCTCCTGGACTACGCCTACGCGGACGCCGCCGTGCGCAGCTTTGCCGTAAAGTGTCTTGAAAATATCAGGTGATCCCTATTTATATGATCACCAGGTCCACAATCTAGGTCCATTATTATCAGGTCTACTAGGTTATCTAACTCTTATAAACTATATTTGCAGTGACGGCGATATTCTGCTGTACCTTTTGCAGCTCGTGCAAACTCTGAAACACGAGTCGTATCTAATGTGCGACCTGGCAATATTTCTTCTGAAGCGGGCTTTTAAGAACATGGCCATTGGACATTATCTGTTCTGGCATTTGAGGTTTGTAAAAAAATAATATATGATATGAATTTACCGTTTATATCTACAATCCTACAATGCTGAGTAATTAGCGATTATGATTGTTAAGGTCGGAGATGCACGTGCCGTCGGTGTCGGTGCGCTTTGGGCTGATGCTGGAGGCCTACTGCCGCGGGGCGCAGGACCACCTTAGTAGTCTGATGCACCAGATCACTTGCCTCGAGAAGCTGAAGTGTACGTACCTGTCTCCCTTTCGCTTGTATTGTTAGTTGACTGTATTGATCAGGCGTTGTCTTGGAAATTCTGTCATTGGTTTATATTTTTTGTTTAGGCTCGGCACTCAAACGTATCATGCATGTGAGGCGGCACGCTACAAATATTATATTCACACATAAGTAAATACACTATTTTTTGTTGTGGTACTCAGTTTGTTCTCAGTTTGTTCTCAGTCTGTACTCAGTTTGTTACATCAACAGGGGTGACTCAATGTATACTCCAGAAAAAAGAGATCTCGAAAGCGCGTGAAGCGCTCCCCCTACGCTTGCAGGAGCGACACTGCATGCGGACACTGTGCGATTTCGTCTCGCCACTCGACCCTAGCTTCATTTGCAAGAGAGTCAAGTAAGTTAATTGCGTCAAGAGTTTTGGGAGGAACCCGAAAATGTGGCGTGGTTAATTGTACCTACAATAATATGTTTCTATCCTCAAACTTGCGATCCTTCTCTGTTACCAACACAAATGGCAAATGGTACATACACAAAAATTGGGTAATTTCCTTGCCTCTCCAAAACTCCCCATGAAGTTTGCGGCTTGTAGGTACGGCTTGACGTTGTGTGTATATAGTATCTTCATTTCGTTTTTCATCAGGCTGGCTGGGTGCCGCGTGATGGATAGCAAGATGCGTCCGCTAAAACTGACCTTTGAGAACGTGGATCCCTCCGGCAGCGACATCTGCATCATACTAAAGATCGGTGATGACCTGCGTCAGGATATGTTCACGCTTCAGATACTGCGCATCATGGACAGCCTCTGGAAGACTGAAGGTGGCGATTTTAGGTAACTTCATACCTATATTTAGAAACAGTTGCATAGGTATTAGTTTCTTCCATAGTACTCTTACATATTAAGATATTTAGTACCAGATAGAGACGTAAGACTTAATTTGCTTGGTCAAAGTTACCAAACGTCACAGAAAACGAGCGTTAAGCTCGTGTTATATTATTTCAAAAAGTTAGCTTTATCTTACTTTTGTAATGTAAGCAACCCAAGTCTAAAGATGATGGATTAATGAGGCTGTGGAACAAATGTAACAGTACCAGGGTTGTTGTCTTCAGATCAAAATTCTAATGTTACAAATATGTTTTAAGGTTGAATCCGTATAAGTGCATTTCCATGGAGTACGAGGTTGGTATGATCCAAGTGGTAGAGGAGGCTGAAACCATCGCCAACATACAGAAGCAAGGAGCGCCGTTCAACGCTGCGTCCACTCTGCGAAAAAAAGCTTTATTAGGCAAGTCTTCTTCACAAGCTGACAGAGGATTTCCATTTGGCTATGCATCTGTTATACGACTTATTATAGGCTTTAGTGCTGTTCCAATACTCAATTTTTTCAATTTCAAAATATCTTTATTAAAATATATAATTATAATTATGTACAGTTCTAGTGTATGTAGCCTAGAATTGACAAAATAATACTATAATGATTATGCATGTTTTTAAGCTGAGGCGCTTTTACAAAACTTGTTGCAATGATTGTTAGAAGGTTGCTTAATTGTTGACTGTGGTTAGTGATACTATACAATGCAATGTTGTTCTATGTAGGTTTTAGGTGCAACCATACATTTTTAAGTTGAATTTGAAAATAATTATAAAATAACTTCATAGGACGGTAGGTGTAAATTAAGAAGTGCATGCGCGGTGCGTCTGGCAGTTAGCAGCAAGAACAATGCGTGTTGGTTACCACTCACATAATGTGCGGTCCGCCGCGAGTCGCACGCGCTACTGCCGCTCTTCATATCCCTAGATAATAGGGGCGGGAATGGCGCGCACGGTAGCGACAAGCGGAGCGCGCACGCAGTGCGCAGGACTGTGCCTATTCAACGCAGTCGAGGAATAGGTGATGAGGTAATTTGTATCGATTGTACTTATCGATAAAACTAAGGTCTTCATGTCGCGTTATGCAAATGTTTTTAATGAGTTTATTTTTGTTTTTAGGATTACTGTATATATAAAATTTCTTAGATAATTTGTGAATGTACGTTTTAATGTTGGGAAATTTAATTTCTATGTGTAGTTTGCGAAGGTTAGTTCCAAAAGGGGTGTTGTACGAATACTTTATGGCTTTATTTTGAATAATTTGAAGCTTATTGATATTTGTGGTGCAAGTACTACTCCATACAGGGCATGCATATGTAATGCAAGGACGAACTAAGGTGCGATAGATGCTCAATTTTGTTTCACTGCTAAGGCAGGATTTTCTGTTTAATACTGGACTAAGTGCATTGAGTGCCTTAATTCCTTTTAAACATAATTTTGCGTTGTTCTCCGTCCAGTTAAGCTTATTATCCAGAACAACACCCAGGTAGTTCACAGAGCGACTCCACGGGATACTGTATCCTTCTATCTTTAACCTACGCGTGGGAAGAGTGCGTTGTCTGGTGAATAGTATAGCCTCTGTTTTGGAAGCATTAATTTTAAGTTTCCATTTTTGGAAGAAGTTCTGAAGCAGGTCGATAGATAATTGCAAACGGTCAATAATAAGATCCATATCTTTCGATGACGTAAACGACGCAGTATCGTCTGCAAAACATGCCAAACTGGTGCGTGTTTGTATGGGTATATCGTTAAGGTAAATGAGAAACAGGTGAGGCCCCAAGATAGAACCTTGGGGGACCCCAGCTGGAACCGACTTAGGGGAAGAGACGCAATCGTTAATGTGTACCCGGAACTGACGACCAGCTAAGTATGATTTTATTAGTTTGACAAGGGACATGGGAATATTTAGGTTTATGAGTTTGTGCAATAGGGCATCATGCCAGACTGTGTCGAAAGCTTTTTCAATGTCAAGCAAAAGCATGCCAGTTGACAATTTAAGGTTTATATTGGTGGTTACAGCTTCAGCTACTCGTGCTAACTGCTGAACAGTCGAGTGACCGTGGCGGAAGCCAAATTGTTCGTCCAAAATGAGGGGTTCTGAAATTCGATTTAGTCGAGTATATATGATTTTTTCAAACAATTTGCCTAGACAGGGAAGTAGACTGATTGGACGATACGAGCTAGGATCAGATTTTTCTTTTCCAGTTTTGTGAATAGCGATTACTTTTGCTGTTTTCCAAACTGAAGGGAAGTGGTTAAGAGCAAGGCAGGCATTAAATATTTTTGTCAGCAACACTATGCACTTTTGAGGCAAGTTTTTGAGTAGCAAGTTGGAAATATCGTCTGGACCTGGTGCTTTACGAACTTTCAACTTTGAAATATATTTTTTAACTTCTGAAGGTCGCACAATAGGTAACTTAGCGTCATCGGCTAGATGATTAGACAGAGCAGTTAACGAACAGTCGATTGTTGCTTGCTCATCGCTTGTCCAACTGTGAGTTAACTGCATGTTTTTAAAGAATGCATCAGCGAGAGCATTGCACTGTTCCTGTTGATTGGTAGTCAAGATGCCACCCTCAGCCTTGAGTGCAGGGATGGGAGGAGAAGAATTTGAGCGCAAACTTTTTACGACCCGCCATAAGTCGGAAGTAGGATTATCAACTCGTTTTAATTTGCTGTTCCAATTCCTGTCATGATGAGATTTTAGGTAGTTATTAATTTCTGCCTGTAGTTCACAAATTTTGTGGTTTAGGTATTTGCGTACTGAAAAAATAGTTTCGACTGCAGCATATCTTCGCAACCGGTTTTTCTGTTGAATTAATCTCTTAATGCGTCGTGGCAAAGCTGATTTGCAAGGTTTGAGCGTGACGGTAGGAATGCATGAGTTTCGGGTCTCTATTACAATTCTCTGGAAGAGTGAAATGGTCGAATCAATTTCATCCGTAGTGCGATAAACTCGAGAAGATAGAGATACACTGTCGTTCAGGGACTGACGATACTTACACCAGTCACCTTTCGAGTAATTAAATTTAATAATTGGCTTACGAGTGATATCAGCATTAAAGCTTACAAGCACAGGAAGATGGTTAGAAGATAGAGCAGGTATAGTTGCTATATTATTGACCGTATGATAATTTTTCGTAAGAAGAAGATCCGGAATAGATGGTTTGTGTTCAGGGCGATAGTGAACAAGAGTTGGATCCTGAGGAGCATGGATCACAAACTCGTTGTCTACCATGTGTTCGTATAGACGTTTTCCATGTAAGTTTGGCGGTCCAGGGGACCAATATGGGTGTTTGGCGTTAATATCGCCCATGATTACCACGCAGTTTCCAGCGGCCATGAGCAGATTGAAGTCATTTGGTATAAGGGGCATGTTAGGGGATTGGTAGACAGAGTAGAATATGATACTTCTACTGCCTATTTTAAGAGTGATTCCAATTACTTCGAGATTAAGAGTAGCTGGGGATGGGATAGCGGTATGTTCTAGATCGGTCCTAACTAGTATAGCTACACCTTGTCCTGTGTCATTCCAGCGTTTGTCTGCGCGGTAACAAGCGAAGCCGGAGATTTCAAGATTAGTGCGCTGAGTTAAGCGAGTTTCACATAGAGCAATTATATCAACGTTTAGTTCTCTTACCGCCAGGTCTGCAAGTTCTTGCTGCTTACTGCGAACGCCATCTGCGTTCCAATAAAGGATACGAAGACTATTGGTGTTATCAGACATAATGGCCTAAATGCGTTAAGATTAAGATCACTTTATCCATAAAAGTATTGCACTTGGTAAATTCATGTTTTATTGACTTGATGGTTTTAAGGATTTCTAACATTTCAGCAGTGGCTAGGTCTTGAGTCTTGAATTTATCGACGTTTATTTCTTCATTTAAGTTTCTCTCCCGTTGATTCAAAACGATGGATGCTGGCTTGAGGTTTTGCTGTTTGTCTGTTGGTTTCTTCTCGGGTAACTTAGTGTCTGATCGTGGAGTAGTGGTGGCTTCAGATTCAGGCCAGGATATGTGAGGTCGGCCATTGCCAGTACTTGTTATGTGGGCCCAGGTCATCGAACTAGGTGCAGTGGCAGTGGTAAGAGCAGTCTTAGTTAAGATGGTTTTACGGAGAACATCACGTTTAGATTGAATACGTTCTAGGTACTTCACCCTTTCAGAACACTGAGCGAAATTGGCTGGGTGATTTTCTTGGCAATTGCAGCACCGAGCAGGTTCTTCTCTATCTTTTTTTTGGCATTCCCAAGTGGGGTGGTCCAAAGCACACTTGACGCACCTTGCAGGTCGATTACAATTTCTTAAAGCATGACCAAAGCCTTGGCACCTAAAGCACTGTGTACCTGCTTTGTTGCTTGGCTTAAATCTTTGGATCTCCACAACACAGTTTAAGAGATACTTTATTTGTTTGAATTTGCCCATATCAGTGCCGCTAGGCAGTTGGACGAGGAGTGGAGGACATTCTGTAGAGTACCTGGTCCTCATTTCAGTGACAGTGGCTCCAGCAAATCCGATTGAAGCAAGCTCCGTGGGTATATCTACGTGTAGAAATTTAGGCAATCCCTTTAGGACCGCTTTTGGGAGCTTTTCGTCTTTTCGAGAAAAAGTATGATAGACTACATTTTCTTTCAGGAGGCCTTCTTTGACGAGCTGGTGACCTTTTGCTGAGTAGCATTGCACTTTCACTCTGTTTCGTCCTTTGTATTGTAGGTGGAATCCTTTATCGTACTTCTCGATGACTGTTTTGATGTTCTGGTGACTCCAATCACCAACAAGTTCAATCAAGATAGGTGGAACTTGACCAATCGACTTCTTTTTTGAAGCCTTTTTGTAGGTCTCTGTAGCTACATTATCATCCAATGGTAAGCCGCTAAAACGGTTGCTTGTGTCATAATCGTTGCTCTTATCTTTGGAGACATCCTTGGAACTGGCGAACTTCTTGGGCTGCTTCCACTGGTCTACTGCTGTAGGCGCTTCATCACGAGGTCTTTTGCCCAACACATTAGGATTAGACGTTGATCTTTTCAGGAACTTATCCATGTTATCGATAAGCTTATCGATAACAGCTTAAGACATCACTAGATGTATTAGACCGGTTCGGAAAAATACGGAGTGACTACTCGATACGCGCGGCCGCAGGGGCAACCGCACGCAGAATGGAAATGTTCCAATACTGATGTTTGTCAAACAGAGTGGATCCAAAAGCACAACACTAGTGAGGCAGCGTTCAACCGCGCAGTGGACGAGTTCACCATGAGCTGCGCCGGGTACTGCGTCGCCACCTACGTGCTGGGCATCGCCGACCGCCACCCTGACAACATCATGGTCAAGAAGAGCGGACAGGTACCGAGGCGTGCTAACAACTTGACCTAGAGTCTCGTATATTCCTAACATTGTTTTTCTCCCAACAGCTGTTCCACATAGACTTCGGTCACTTCCTGGGCCACTTTAAGCAGAAATACGGGATCAAGCGCGAGCGCGCACCGTTTGTGCTGTCACACGACATCATCCACCTCATCAATAGAGGGCAGAACGGGACCGGAAATGAGCTCACAGAATTCATTGAATTCAAGAAGCAATGCGAAAAAGTAAGAGATAATTGTATGCCAAAGTCATTTAACATTTTTACCCCATTGCGAGCATAATATATGCTCCAATAATGTCTGAGTATTCTGAAAACAAATCTAAATAGCGAATAGCCCTCCATTTCCGCTATATAATTATAGGTACCTACTCTATGCTTCTATTATGGCATGTCACTATCCTAGAAATTTGAGGTGTGACTCTCAAACGACTGAAGCTCGACTGAATTGAAGTATTTATTGTTGTATTATTTCCCTTAACTCTTTGTTGTCTTCCCAGGCTTTTATGATCCTCCGCAAGCACGGACACCTGATCCTGTCGCTGTTTTCCATGATGATCTCCACCGGGCTGCCCGAGCTCAGCTCTGAGGAGGATTTGCAGTACTTGAGGGAAACTCTGGTGAGTAAACGGTTCTCTACCAATTCTCTCAGCGTCCACCGGTGGGACAGTTATTAGAGACGTTTGGGATACACCATTATTACTCAGTAGTGACTAGACACAAATGAAATCTCGTTTTTCTGCATTCCCCAGGTAATTGACTTGTCGCAAGAGAAAGCGAAAGAACATTTCCAAAAAAGGGTCAGAGAGGCTATCGGGTGTTGCATGACGAACGCTTTACATTGGTCGATACATAACGTTAGCAAGAAAAACTAATAACTGGTGGCAAGCAGGCGACTGAAGGAAGAATATCAGAAGTACATCGAGCACAAACCAGCCTTAGATAAGGTACCTACCTACTTGGAGCATTTAACTATGCCTATTATTTAGTATTTATTTATTTGACATCTAAATTGGCATTGAACATTTTCTTGTACTTACTAATAAATGTACTTATTCTGATTATAATTGATGAGTTTTCTTATGGAACCGTTCTGAGTTGCTTGTTTATTCGAGGTGTAATTTTTTCATATTGACATTAGAATACAGTTTCTTACAAAGCCCGGTGGCCATGCCTGCACACTACACCTACAAACGGGTTTTTATGAATGGTTCGCACTCTACTCAATTTATTTAGATATTTATGCGTATTATTCACAAGATTTATCTATGTAAATCAGCTACTATTATAATCGTACTGCCAGCAGTTCTGCAGTTTACAAAAACAACCGTCAGCGGACAATAATTTATACAAAACATTGTTATTCAGGTCTCCTAGACCATTTATAAAAGTATTCAACGCTTTAAATTTTTTGTTGCTTTATTATACTTACTATAGGTATAAAAACCTCGTTTCGAAATTAAAAAAAAACTCATTATCATAACTCGTCATACGTTGCCAAATCTCTAGCGTTAGTCCCTACAATCGATAAACACATTCCGTAATACTAAACTATGTAACGTGAATTACAGCATTTAGAACTTTAAAGCATTAGATGGAAGTGCTCTCTTTGTCAAGAGTAGGCAATTCATTGGCAATGCCGCTAGCGTTATTTGCCTATAGGCAGCGTCATGTCATGACGTGAGCAACGCGCGCTGCCACCACACGTCAGCGTAGTTTGTCTCACATCAAAATATTTAGCGTTCTGTTGGTATACATCTAGAATCTTAGCCTAGAATTGTCTATTAAAAACTCGGTGTTCCGTGAATTTGCGTACGTAATATGAAATCCAAGATCTCCCTTGTGGCTTCGGTTTTGATACGGTAGATCGAGTTTTTAGGTCATTTTGTAGTCCCCGATATTGACACATGTCATTTCATCAAGTCTGCTGGAACATTAGGTAACAGTTCAACCACCTTACCCATTCTATACAATAATAAATTAATAATTCAGCCTGTACTGTCCCACTGCTAGACAAAGCACTCCCCTCGCTTTAGTGAGGAGGTTTAGACCATAATCAACTACGGGGGCCCGGCCCGGATTGGTGGATAACATGCCTTCGAAATAATTCTCGGGCGTTGGTTTACTTACGATGTTTTCCTTCACTGCAAAGCGATTGATAATTATTATTACGTACGTATGTTTTAACAAGAATCACATTGGTACGTGCCCGCACTGGAATTTGAACTCTCCCTCTCCTGCTTTGGCACGCGGACGTTCGCGCACCTAGCCTAGGTATAACCATATAGCTAAAATGTAAGCTCGCAAATTGACCTCGGGTATAATTGTTTTTTTATAGAACGGCAGTGAGACAGCGGATTCAATTCAATTTTTTTTTATAACCAATTATAAGTCATTTTTATAATCTACGTTACTAGAAGCGACTCGCTATTTCACCCGCGTTAACTACTATCCCGCGGGAACCGATAATTTTTACGGGATCAAAATTAGTCTAGGTATGTCACCCGGGGGTTGTCTAGCTTCCCAACAGTGAAATAATTTTTCAAATCGGTTTAGGAGTTTCGGAGCCTATTCAATGCAAACAAACAAACAAACAAATCTTTCCTCTTTATAATATTATAGTACCTACTATAGATTACATCATAATAATTCAGAATTACAACGTCGTAATTTTAGTGTGTAATCTAAAAGGGAATGCATATTTTTATGTTACTAAACCTTATCTACTGTAGTGATTCCCATTATTGTACGCTTATTTACTTATTCCTAGAAACTCTTAATTGCATGTATTTAGTAATGGTCACTTAGAAATTATGTAGTAAGCACATTATTTATACTTAGTTGAATATAATATGCCGACGACATCTCATAATTTTGGTATTGAAATTGTATTTATCTTTTTTTCATTATTTTATTATTTACATTTATCTATGTAACATGTTCGGTTTATTATTTTTACCAACAGCTACAGAAAAACCAGAGCACTTAAAATTGTTTAATATTTATTTTTAAATGTAGTTAGTACTAGTACTTATATAAATTAATGTACCTACATTACTTATTACACTATTTCTTAGGTAGTACTAGTGTACTACCTAAGAAATAGTGTAATAAGTCCAAAACAAACAATAAAAGTCTCAATTTTTAAATAAACACAAGAACAGCAACAACATTTTCCATTTCCATCCAAAGAAGAATTAATTTTAAATTACAGCCTCGTTTATGTATTGTTTTATCTAGCATTTAACATATTTATTTTTAATCTTTACATACAAACATGTTGAGTCAACCTGGGTAAAACGACGCAAAAGTAAACCGTTTTACATGTAGTTAAATATACCATTTAATCATGAAGTTTTAATTTCATTTGTTACAAGAATTATCAAAATGCGTATCTATCATGGCCATTTTGACACAGTGCTGCTAAGCTAAGAAAAACGTGCGTACTACGCAGATTGTCTATAGAAATAGGGCTTATCAGAAATAAATATTTATTTTTACAAAGGTATTAGGCCAGATTCTTATTAGATTGCTTTAAATATCAACAGACTAATGGACGTACCATAAAACGGTTACCCGAATACAACTGTAGGTACGCAACACAAATAAAACGAAAATAATGACGGCGATTGCGCAAGAAAAAAGGTTCTAGGTACCTAATAGGTGTGGGAGGCAAAAGAATGGGTGCCATACAAAGCCAATGAACTTACACTCACGCCACAGCAGTATTTCTTCCCAAAATCCACATTAATTCCCCCGTTGATAAGTAACAGTGAAATAAATATTTGACTAACTTATCAACAGCTTTTGTCGTACTGAAAGAGACAGGTAGATAACATTGCATATATCATCTGTCCTGGTGATGTACACAATGAATAATGCAAGCATAGATATTGTTAAATGAATGTGGGACTTGTCCTCAGAAAGTCGTGAACAAGTGGTTACCTATTAGTGAATGCGAGCGTGCCTCGGCAGAGAGCTCGCCACAACTAATGTGAACATCTATGTACATTGTAGCTTCAGCTCGCGCGCGCTTTACACTCCATTCCGGCATAGCCGCCATAGAAACGGTCGTGATAGTGCCAGAACTCACGTGACAGTGGAAAATGTTGCTGCTTTAATATTTACTAGTATTTTCGTTGAGTGATATAAAAAGGGAAAATGACGGCTGGCAACGAGGAGCATGAGCCGCTGATATCTACATCTGTGGACACCCAGCGTGTTACCTACAGCAACACACCACCGGTAAGAGCTTTTAGCTTTGAAAATATTTATTTAGTAGTACGTAGTAGAGTTATCTCTACTCGAATAGTCGATCGAAGAGCTCATTCTCTTCGTAATTAAGTATATATTAGTTGCATGCTGGTTTTTGTTAATAGTAATTAGGCCATGTTAGTCCGATATCAATCCTAGATATTGATTTTATTAAGCACACGTGAACTTATACATAAGTATCTTTCACAGAAGTTTTGAAATAGGTTTATTATCTTTTTGATTGGGTATTAAACAGTACTTTTGTTTCATTTTCTAGCCCAGGAACTAAAAAATAAGGTCTACTACTTAAAAATTGTAAGCTTGAAATCCGTCCGGCCACAAATATTCCTACTAAATCTAACATATTAGTTGCCAAGGCTAACGAAACACTTCATTTCGTCTGTTACCGAACCACCAAAATGGTTGAACAGGTTTTTTAATACACCGGTTTCCGATTCACTGCATTATAATGTTTTAACATTCTTTTAGCGTCGCCTAGTAGATATCTGTCATGATCTAATGTCTAATGTCATGAGGATAACATAATTACCTATTTTAAAAAGTATACAGATAGACATGCCGTTTTTAAATGAGTTTGTTTTTTCTGCTTTGAGTCACGAACCCAAATTAAACTAGTCTAACACGATGGTGGTTTTCTAAAAATAGTTTCTTGATAAAAAATAAAGCTCTTTGCTTCTAATAAGTAAGTACAAGATCGAATAAATCGAAGTTAATAAAGTTGTAACCGCTGCGCTGTTAGAATTGTAGCGTTGAACTCTTTCAAACTAAGTACGTTTAAACAAACGGGTTCCGTGCCCAAAGGGTAAAACGGGAAGGGTATTACTAAGACTCCGCTGTCCGTCCGTCCGTCTATCTGTTTGTCTGTCTGATAGTTTGATAGTTGTAATTTTCACAGATGATGTATTTCTGTTGCCGCTATAAAATCAAATACTTAAAACTGTCAAGTTTTATACATATGGTATCACTATTTGGTATGGTATACCTTAAAACATATTTTTATTAATGACAACACTCTTCCCTTACTTTCGTGTCATGGCTGGGCGGCTGTAGCTTTTTACATTAATTTTGTTGTATCAATTTATATCAAGTACCTGTCATACTTGTGAATGTTTATTTTGATAGATAAACGATTCGTACAAGTTTAGAATTGTGTTTTACTGTGGCTATGCTCACCTCCGCTCACACCACAACTCTGCTGAATCTTATTAGGTTATGTGACCAGCGTGCATCTGAGCGTGAGTTTTTGAGCTAGCCTTTTATACAGTAACGACAGCATCGTTTGATATTTTTTTTGTAACGTTAACACCGCCCGCCTCAAAACATCAAAAATGCCGGAAACAGGCACCAGTACATCGTCGGCGGCGAGACCACACCATGTGGTCGCCACACCTACGGAGAAGCTAGACGGCCCTACCAATTTCCACACATGGAAATTCACAATGCAGAATATACTCATTTTGGAAGGACTTTGGGACGTTATTCAAGGGCGTGATACTGATGCGGGAAACGGACAACGTGCCCTTGCGCGCATTTGCCTTGCATTAAAGCCGTCATTGTACCAGTACGTGCGCAATGCAAAGACAGCTGCCGAAGCATGGAATAATCTCACACTGGTTTTTGAAGACAAAGGATTATATCGCAGGGTATTACTTCTCAGGAAATTGCATAGGATCCAGTTCAGTGAATTTGAATCAATGAGTGCATATATTGAAGAGGTTACTACTTTAGTGCACCAGCTTCTTGATATTGGGAAAAGCATCGAAGACGCCGAGGTAGCAGAAATTTTGCTAAGCGGATTGTCGACGGAATATGATACCATTGTGTCAAGCATGGCTGCCATTACTGCTACAAATCAACTGTCAAGTGAAGTAGTCAAAGCTAGACTTCTACAGGAATATTCACGTAAACTCAGCAATGAAACTGGGTCAGCTTTTGTATCTAAGAAATCAAATGTGAACTTAGTGTGCAATTACTGTGGAAAGAAAGGACATGTGAAAGCGCGTTGCTTCAAACTTAAGCGTGAGAAGAAAAACAACAAGGCATCAACAGCGAGTGCTAGTGAAACACATTTAGTGTCAGCTTTCTTGACAATTCTTCCCAATACAAACGATTTTTACTTAGACAGTGGTGCGAGCAACCATATGGTTAATGACAAAAACTTATTTGTGGACATTGAACCAAATAAAACAGTTATCAAAGTCGCAAATGACCAAACAATAACTAGTCAGGGTATAGGACAGATAAAATTATCTGTTATTAACCAGGATGAACAAAACCTGGAAAGCTGTGAAGTATGTCTTCAGGGGAAGATGTCGGCCGCATCTTATCCTACTGGACATGCACACCGAGCAACAAAACCACTACAGCTGATCCATAGTGACGTCTGTGGACCGATGCCCGTACCAAGCTGGGGAGGGGCGAGATTTCTTGTCACATTCACTGATGACTGCACTCGCAAAACATACGGTTACCTTATGAAGGAAAAATCTGAGATGGTATAAGTAAGGGAGATGAGATGACTGCGTCCGGTTCAAATGACTCCGTGGCTGATGAATATTATGAAAGCATGACATCATCTGGCCAGTCTTCTGATGAAGGGGAAGAGTTAGAATCTGTTGAGCCTTTGACGACGGTGTCACAGCGTCCTGTGCGTGTTAGACATGCACCACAGAGGTATGGTGATTATGACTATAGTCTATTAAGTCAGCATGCTATATATGAGGAACCACAATCATATGAGGAAGCGATGGCTTCGCCACACCACGAGGATTGGCTTGCAGCAATGCAGAGTGAGTATAACTCTCTTTTGGAAAATCAGGTATGGAAACTGGTTGAAAGGCCTACTAACACAAACATCGTGAAATGCAAGTGGGTTTATAAACTAAAGCATGACGCTGATGGGAAATTTGATAAGTTTAAAGCTAGACTGGTTGCCAGGGGTTTTACCCAAAAGCAGGGGATTGATTATAATGAAACTTTCTCTCCGGTGGTTAGGCATTCCTCTATGAGAATTTTGTTCTCATTGGCAAATGAAATGGACTTAGAAATTGATCATGTTGATGTAACTACTGCATTCCTTAATGGTAGCCTTAATGAGGTTATTTATATGGAACAACCTGTTGGTTTTAGTGATAATAATTTAAATCAAGTTTGTTTACTACAGAAAAGTTTGTATGGTTTAAAACAAGCTAGTAAAATGTGGAATGAAAAATTGCATAATGTACTAGTTGAGAATAATCTCAAACAGTCTCTTTGTGAGCCATGCATTTATACAAAGAAATCAGAAAACGACTATGTTATTATTGCAGTGTATGTTGACGATTTTTATGTATTTTATTCTAAAAATAGTTCATATAAAGAGCAGTTATTGAATGTTTTACAAAAACAGTTTAATATCAAAGTTTTGGGACCATTGAAAAACTGTCTAGGTATGAGAGTAACTAGAAATAGAACTAAAGGTACTTTATGCTTAGATCAAACTGAATATATTAAAAAGTTATTAAAACGCTTTAATATGGAAAATTGTAAGACAGTAAGTACACCTATGGTATTGAATTGTAAATTAACTAAAAACAATGCTAATGTGCATTTGAATGATGAGTCATATAACTATAGGCAACTGATAGGAAGCCTTATGTATTTATCTGTATGTACTAGACCAGATATTTCTTTTTCATGTAGCCAGTTGAGCCAATTTAATAATTGTTTTGATAAGTCTCATTGGACCGCGGCAAAAAGAATATTGAGATATCTAGCCGGTACAATTAATAATTCTTTATGTTTTATAAAGGGTATTAATTTGTCTTTGGTAGGATACACTGATGCCGATTGGGGCAATGATGTTAATGACCGTAAATCCTACACGGGTTTTGTAGTAAAATTGGGAAAGAGTACAATTAATTGGGAGTCTCGTAAACAGAGATGTGTGGCATTGTCTAGTACCGAAGCCGAATATTTAGCAATTGGTGACATTTGTAAAGACTTGTCTTTTACAAAGAATTTGCTGTCAGAACTTATAACTGAGGAGGTTTCCTGTACAGTGTATAATGACAATCAGAGTGCGCAAAAGCTCCTGGAATGTAGAGAACTGTGTCATAAAAGGACTAAGCACATTGACATACGATATCATTTTGTGAAAGATTTGATTAGAAATAAGTCTTTTTCTGTAAAGTATTTGTCAACTGACAAGATGATTGCTGACATTATGACTAAGCCCCTGTGTAAAGATAAGCATTATCGCTTTATACATGGTATAAATATGTTGACACCTGATGTATGTATATGAGTATACTTTATTATTAAGGTATGTAGTTGAATATTTTATTACAATTATTATTGTATTTGTAATTATATAACTTGTAGTATATGTTATAAGGTATAAGGGGAAGTGTCAAGTTTTATACATATGGTATCACTATTTGGTATGGTATACCTTAAAACATATTTTTATTAATGACAACACTCTTCCCTTACTTTCGTGTCATGGCTGGGCGGCTGTAGCTTTTTACATTAATTTTGTTGTATCAATTTATATCAAGTACCTGTCATACTTGTGAATGTTTATTTTGATAGATAAACGATTCGTACAAGTTTAGAATTGTGTTTTACTGTGGCTATGCTCACCTCCGCTCACACCACAACTCTGCTGAATCTTATTAAAAACAGAATAAAATAAATATTTTAAGGGAGCTCCCGGTCTCCCATACAACTAACATGATTTTTAGCCGTTTTTATAGATAACTAGCTGATACCCGCAACTTCGTTCGCATTTTTATATAAAATGTCAACAGTTTAAAAAATCTAAATATGTATTTTCAAATCCCTAACTTGAGGTATTATGGATTTCCCATACAAACTCCAACCCCTATTTCATCACCTTAGAGATTATTTTTTGAGACAAAAGGTAGCCTATGTCCGTCTCATAGGTCTAATCTATCCCTATACCAAATTTCATTGAAATTCAATTTCGTTTTTTCGAAAATTTTCATTGAATTTCATTGGTTCAGCCGTTTAGCCGTGAAAAGGTAACAAACAGACAAACAGATAAACAGACAGAGTTACTTTCACATTTATGATATTAGTATGGATACGTATGGTACGGAGCCGTTCGTGCACGAGTCGACACGAATTTGGCCGGTTTTTATTTTTGACGCGTGATGTTATCAACTTATTCAAATTATTTATTCGAGATAAGCTTTTCGCCTTCAAATCAAGTCTATGATAAACAGTTTTCTGTTACTATGTCGAAATGTTTTTTTTTTCTGTGACCTAGCCAAAGTCTAGCCAGACTGTCTAAGGGTCTCTCACACGAGATCTATTCAGCTAAGTGTATTCAATTCAGAGTGATCGACTGCATCCGCCTGCTATATCTATGACTACCGGCTGGTTCTTATAGTGATACCTAGTATGTCTGAGTGGAACGGTATCTCGTATAGCAATTGGCAACTATGTAAATTGGTAGGGTAAGAATTTAGAATATAATTCAATCGAAAGCGACGTAATTAAGTATAATCTTAAAGTTAAACTTAAACCGGTTCAACGAGATGTAGAATTAATATTTCGACATCTGCTTGAGAATTAAAATATTGGTTGCGACTTATTTTTTGAATGCATACATTTGAAATTAACACGCAGCTGATACCTGAAATTAATACAAATTAAAACATTATTAGGCATTCTAAAATATTAAAATAGGCATATTTAGTCGGAAGACCTTGCGTGGTTATTACTTTTCCGCATCAATGTATCACGATCGAGTTTTTTGACCTACAGATGTTTATATTGCCTTGATTTCTGCATCCACATCTACGACACTTGCTTTTGAATACTGACCTAGGATTTGTTGCATCTAATTAGGCTTTGGAATGAAAACATTGACGTCCCAACCAAAGTGTCCCAAATAACGATGAAAAGCTGGTTTCATAGAAGATATCTCTGCAAGTAAACTTAAATAATTTGGATAGTTGCATCACATGGTTGGACGTTCTCTTTAAGGTTCCTTCTAAAATAACCGTATTGGGTATTCGACAAGGCGTGACGTATAAAATAATCCAATCACGACAGCATTATTTTAGGCGCTAGTAATAAGCGTTACGACACCACGTGGACACCACGTTGTCGTAACCCGACACCTGATGTGGCTGTGTCCCGGAAACATTGGATCGGAAGGAATTAGGACTGATCGTGTGATGACCCCCTAAGTCCGGCCGGTAATTAACACCGTATTCTTAGATAGGTTTCCTCAATTGGTGCGGTTGATAGACGTGCGGATAAAGGGTCATTGGCTTACGGTGAAAGAAGTGTGTTGTGTCAACGATATACAATGAGATAAGCAAAGCTGAGGTAAATTTGCACACACCTTTGCAAGGAATTCTTACATTATAGGAGAAGGCACAATACGATGTATCTTAAATTGCCCAGCGTAAAATGAGGTAGTAACAATGTCGTTCATCAATAACGCGTAGAGAAAAATGAAATCATAAGCATTAGACGGCATCTGAAACGATGGAATGTGACTATCAAAGTGGTCAGCAATGTCCATATGCAACAGTGATAGCTGACACCACTAGCAGTAGGCCTCCCAGAAACCATATAGATCTATAAGATTGTGGTTTTACAGTAGTGTCAACCGCGTACTTGCGGTGAGACAGCCCTCATTTCCCCTTATTCGTAGAAAAGAAAAGTAACTAGTCACTTACGTATTTTAATTCTGCAGGCTCTTTCAAACATACATGTGTAATAAACTTTATTTTTAATAATGTAGGAGAACCCATCGCCCGATGACTCACCCCGAATCAGCGGCGGAGAAGTGACCCTCGCGATACCTCAGCGAGGGAATTATGGAGCCATCAGCGTTTCTGAGAAGGTCACATACACATGGGCGGACATCAATGCCTTTGCGACGGAAAACCGATCGAGGAGGGGCAGCAAGTTCTGGAAGTTCTGGAAGTCGTCTAACAGTGGGATGTTCCAGCAGAGGAAGCAGCTGCTCCGGAACGGTAAAATATTATTACATCAAACTGTACGGGACTAACATCCGTCCTGAATATGAGATTTTAGAACCAACGTCTCAAAGACACGACAACAGTGCAGTACAAGATTTTGCAGAGCAAAGTTCTGGGTGCCAGTAATGAATTTCCACTTCTATTCTTCCAGTGAATGGCGCGGCTTATCCTGGCGAGCTGCTGGCGCTAATGGGATCTTCAGGAGCAGGGAAAACCACCCTTCTCAACACGCTCACCTTCCGCACTCCAAGCGGCGTGGTCTCCAGTGGAACCAGGGCCCTGAATGGCCAACCAGCCACTCCCGAGGCCCTCATGGCGCTGTCGGCTTACGTCCAGCAACAAGACCTGTTTATTGGCACACTCACAGTTCGCGAGCATTTGGTGTTTCAGGTAAAAATTGGATAACGCATTCGCCTTTCATTTGAAGCAGTACGATAAGAACCAATAGTTTCATTTGCGGAAGTTATCTACTAAGAATGATGCAAGTGTTCTACCCACTGCTAGATGGAAGGGTACTCAAAATGCTGTCGGTATTGCCATTTTGTGTTGATGGCCCACATAAGTACCGCAATTTGGTCACACGTCGAATATTATGAAGGTACGAATATCCCATGTTTTATAATTGATTTCTGTTAAACAGGCTCTGGTGCGAATGGATAGGCACATACCCTACGCACAGCGTATGCAAAGAGTCAACGAAGTCATTCAAGAAGTAAGTACGAGATATTTATATTTTTGTGGGCCACTTACCACCTTGGTATTTTTTATAACCAGCGACTTATTTGACATTATCATACGGTGTGCTTTGTGCAACGTCGCATTAACTTTATGTTGTTACTGCAGTTGATATCGGTTGGCTCGTAATGATTAGTGAAAGATGATGATATCGTTTCATTCGTGAAATACTTTCAAAACGGAAGAAACCTCATGCACCTCTCAACCTCTAAGAGCTGTATGTTAAGTACTTTGCATTTACGCACGAATTTCAAAAACTATTCCAGTTGGCGCTCTCCAAATGCCAGAACACAGTGATTGGTATTCCGGGCCGGCTGAAGGGCATATCCGGGGGCGAGATGAAGAGGCTGGCGTTCGCCAGCGAGGTTCTGACTGACCCCCCACTTATGTTCTGCGATGAACCCACGTCAGGACTTGACTCGTTCATGGCCCAGAATGTAATACAGGTAATGTTCAGTTTGTATTACAATGCTTACTGTTTTAATTTGGATGGATGAAAAGTATTATTATAAAGTGCTTCAATACAATAGGAATAATAAAACCTAATTATGGGAATATAGAGACAGTGATCTTAGACAACTAAAAAATATTATCGGTAGCATATATAATGTGATGTCGTCGAATCAAGTCACTTTACATAATTACACATACTACATAGGTAGGTAGGTAGGCCACACCTGACTCTATTTGAGTTGTAGGTTGTAGGTCAAAATTGTATCCATGTTGCTTACTGTGAACGAGAAATATCGTGACCACAGAGTTAAAATTCATGTGAGTCAACCCATAATACAGCCGAGATTATTTCGGAGTTCCCTATGTCATCCACCAACCCGGACCGCGCCCCAAGTTATGGCCTAATCCCTCACAAAAATATGGAGGCACCCACCCATACTCAGTAGTGGGTGATGAACTGTGGTGAGGATATGAGAAATTAACCATACGCACTATTTCTTTCTAGGTCCTGAAAAGCTTGGCACAGAAAGGCA
Source organism: Hylaea fasciaria (assembly GCA_905147375.1). Classification (NCBI taxonomy): domain Eukaryota; kingdom Metazoa; phylum Arthropoda; class Insecta; order Lepidoptera; family Geometridae; genus Hylaea; species Hylaea fasciaria. The sequence continues at coordinate 2,530,246 of LR990194.1, forward strand.
AGACAGTGATCTGCACCATCCACCAGCCGTCTTCAGAATTGTACGCCATGTTCGACAAGCTGCTCATCATGGCAGACGGCAGGGTCGCCTTCATCGGCTCGCCCGAACAGGCCACGGACTTCTTCAAAGAGTACGTAGTAGACGTTATGACGATAAACATGTGATAGACATAAAAAGGTGTGGAGAGCCAATCAACAGACGTAGGTAGCGCCCTTCAGAAGGTAAATCGAGCATATCAGTCAGCAGTTAAAACATCTGAAGATTGCTAAGTGGTAAGTTTTAAGATAGGCCTGGAATAATGATATAAACACTAGCTTTCAGTAACAAACAATTGCGCAGGTTAAAAGCGCTGCCTACTCAGCGGAGTGGCCCATATTATTTTTTACCGCAGTAAAAATACAAAAGAGTGGCTCGCCGTTATGACCCTCTATCTGTCTATTTTATACAGATTAGGCGCAGCGTGCCCGCCAAACTACAACCCAGCCGACCATTTCATCCAGCTCCTGGCTGGCGTGCCAGGACGTGAGGATGTCACCCGCCACACCATAGACACCGTTTGCACCGCCTTCGCTAAATCAGAGATGGGGTGCAAGATTGCTGCTGAAGCGGAAAATGCGCTGTACCATCAGGTAAGAACTAGGCTGTTTATGAGGATATTGGTGCAAGAGGCTCAATACTTCAAATTCATCTTTGTGGTATTGCTAAGCTTTCTAAGTAGTTAAGAGGATGACTTTTATCGAAAGCATCCGAGTAAATAGCATTTATAGACACGTGACATTAAGAACTTTACTTCTACCATCTTTCCCCTTCTTTAACCTCTTTACCTCTAGGTGCCCGTTGTAACGAGACTGTTAGCCAAAATGTTATATACAACTAATATGGAATCTATAAAATATGAACTATTAGGAATCTATCAGTATCGTGCCTCCAGGATTCTCCAAGTCCAAGATGCAATAAATGGTAGCATCTCAGGGAACCAAATGAGTAACCATTAAATTTGAGAACCTTGTTACCTCATGCGGGATAGAGACTACGATTCGTCAACTTGGTTCCACCACAAACGATTATAGGTATTTAGAACTTCAAGGGTATTGATATGAAAACCTTTTAAAAATGTCTGTTGCTTCCAGCGCAAGATAACATCTGGATGGGCTGACCCGGCATGGACCGGCGACGTCGCAGCTCGAGTCAACCGCTCGCCCTACAAAGCATCCTGGTGCGCTCAGTTCAGGGCAGTTCTTTGGAGGTCCTGGCTTTCCGTAACCAAGGAGCCTATGTTGATCAAAGTGCGGTTCTTGCAGACTATTGTGAGTATTTCTTGGTTCAGTATAACAACTGTGGAATCATTTACCTATCTGGCTTTCAGTAGTTTCTCAAAAAGTTACGGAAATGTATAAAAATGTATATATAAATATATATATAAATTATAAGAAAGGATCCGCACTGCTTCAAGTTATGGTTACTTTTAATTTTACAAATGTCTACATACGGAGTGGCACTATACTTTTGTCAAATATCAAACGCCTGGTTTTGCATTTTTTAAGGCTTTAAGAGGCTTCTTTAAATACCCATTGAACGCCTACTCTACCCTTGACCATTACATCCCTTTTTCTACGAGGTTTAATTGCAATATTGTCCCGCAGATGGTATCAATCCTCATCGGCGTGATCTACTTCGGACAGAACTTGGACCAGGACGGTGTGATGAATATTAACGGAGCCATTTTCATGTTCCTCACCAACATGACCTTCCAGAACATCTTCGCTGTCATCAACGTGAGTACATAACAGTCTTCTGATATGAACAGCTACTTCATAGTTCTCATTTTGTTTTATTCCACCATACCCATTTAAATTTAAGTACTACCTACCTCGGTAACTGAAATCACTTAATGTCAAGATCTTATAAAGATCATTCACAGGAAAAGCTACAAAAATTGTGTCAAACGAGTATTGTGTCGAGGATTGACAATGTTTTAATAATTATTATTCATCCAAATGTTATTATGTCCTTTTATTTCTTCACGACCAATATTTACTAATGTTTTGCTTCACTTTGATTCATTTCGACCCCATTTTGTTCCGCATGCATTAACCATACCGTCGAATTGACACAGATTTCTCCTCTCAGGTATTCTGCTCGGAACTCCCAATCTTCATCAGAGAGCACCATTCAGGGATGTATCGGGCCGACGTCTATTTTCTATCGAAGACGTTGGCCGAAGCTCCCGTGTTCGCGACGATACCTCTCGTGTTTACCACTATAGCGTACTACATGATAGGGCTGAATCCAGATCCCAAAAGATTCTTCATTGCTTCGGGGCTGGCTGCCTTGATCACGAATGTTGCCACTTCGTTTGGTAAGTTTTTGGCATTATTACTTACTTCGTTGTTAGTGATGGGTGTTGACAAATGGGTAAGTAAATGGGAAAATGATAGACGACTCTACGAGAATGATTGTAGGAAACCTAGCTAGTAATCCCGGCCTAATTAAAGCATTACCATTACTCTACCAATTTTCCTATCCTTAATAATAATTCGTCTGGCTATATTTTTATACTCACACATATTTTTATACAGTTGTACGTTTAAACATCTGTGGCGGAGTGTTTTTTTTAAGAAGGACTGTTTTGTGTGTTTATCTGCGAGATTGTACAAAAGAAGTAAGAAATAAAATTAAAGTCCAAAGTACCTATTGCATAACAATACTTTTGAATGGAAATTACTTTAAAGACACGTTAACACTAAATACTTTTTAATAGACGTCAATCAAACAAATTTGCTTTGATTATAGGGCTATTATTATTTCACAATATAAGCAAATTACCTACACTGGATTTTTTAACAGTGATTCACGGATGAATCAATTAGGGAATTAGACAAACCATTAGTAGACATAAATAGAAACGTTTGAAGAGATTATTGGTAGCCGCAAGATGATCTATATGTATACCTACCGACATCTTCATGTTGAAAAGGTCTCGAATGGTTAGTCCGGATAGAATATGTTGTGTGTATATTGCAGACATCTCTAAATAGGTATTTTTTTGTATAACTTAACAAATGTTGAGCAATATTTCTATACAAGTATGTAGGTACGTCAGTACGCCCACTTTCAAGCTTTTAATTTATGCTGGGTTTCCGTACAGGGTTCAATCTTGAGACCGACACTAAACAAAGACTAATGACTTATTCTCGTGAGCCAAATGCAAATTCGTCACAGGCTTTTGAGCAGCCAGCCAAACTCTGGCACAAGAGGCACCGCCTAATCCAACAAACAAACAATTCATTTGGAAGGGGAGGTACAACAAAACAGTGTTGCATCATGATAAATTAATTAGTTACATTCTCAAGAGACTATTCTTCTGCCCATAGGCCTCATAAGTATCTAAACCGGTTTGGTTTTTGTATTAGGGTAAAAAACATGGTGCGGATGTCCGCCGCGAGTGATGACTACGTTCTTACTGACCCCACGTCACAGAATAACTAATAGCACTAGTTCACGTGAGTGAATCGCTTCAAGGCTGAGATGTGGTAACAATGACCCTTATAATAGCTTACCTGTGTCGTTTCTTACCGCTGTTAGATTTATAATAAGCCAGTACTATATCATATTTATACAGCTTTATGTAAGATGATATACAAAATGATGATACTTTATACAAAATGATGTATACAATCTTGTATAATAAGGATTATCCTGATTAAAAAATATAGAATAAAGATCTAAATGGAAATCGTCATTACTTCGTGGCCTTTCCTTCACTTTATTCGATATCATTAAATTTCAATAGTAAAATCAATTAACACCATGCCAAGGTGACCGACATTTTGTCATAGGCTCTCGATAAAATATTTTTCTATTTACATAACTCATAAAAACAAGGCAAAGGCCTTTAGGCCTATTTAACTGTAAACCGGATCTGTTACATCAGTAGGCTTCAGTTGACAAACATGAAGAGAATAATTGGAAAAAGATGCTAATGATAATATTGTAATGTGGTGTGAGAACCGTAGGCGGGTAAAAAGATCGATGACTGTTGAAGTTAGTATATACAGTAGATAGTTGTTATTCTGTGATATTGTGGGATTTGTAGCCAAATGGAAATAAATTAAGGGAAGATCTTATAAAATAGTTCTAAATCAATAGTTCTGCTGATATTTTCCCAGTTGAGTCAAGTCTGATGTTAGATTCTTGCACGTGGTAATTCTATTAGAAGCTCCTAGAATGCATCAATATAGTCCAGCTGGTTAGTTCTTTACGTTGTATCAACTAAAACAACCCAGAGTTGATTGAATCTTCGACAAAAGTGAAGATAGTTTTGCTGGAAGATACAAAGTCCCTAAAAAACGGCTAAGTGAGAGTAGAACTCGCACACGAAGGGTTCCGCACCATTATCTACAAAAACGGCAAAAAATCTCGTTTGTTGTATTTCGTTTTGTTGTCTCGTTTGCAGCCTCATTAAACATTTATTTTATTAATTTGTGAAAAGTTCAACGTACCTACCTACAGCCTGGTGATAGACGGACAGACAGACGGACGGACAGCGAAGTCTTAGTTAATAGAGTTCAGTTTTACCCTTTAGGTACGGAATCCTAAAATCTTTTCTTGTACAGGGTACCTGATATCGTGTGCTAGCAGCAGTGTCAGCATGGCCGCATCCGTGGGGCCGCCGATCATCATTCCCTTCATGCTGTTCGGAGGGTTCTTCCTTAACTCCGGGTAAGTAGTATATGAGATCGACTTTGCGCTGCGTTTAATCCGAATATTCTAGCGACTTCGAGAAAACACGGTCCGATGTGTCTGTAGTAACATTTGTACGGGTGGAGGAATTAGGAAGCACATAATATGGTTTCGTATTATCTCGGATTCTTAACGGACTGCCTAAGCTTTCATCGCCTTACTTATGATGTTATTGATGTTGATTGACTGCGGCTTGATTGGACTACTGACAAGCTCAATGTCTGGGGTTTAACAAACGTGCGAAACCAAAATACCAAAGATATTGTTTTATAGTATAGTCAGTTCATCGTTACGTACTTAAGGTATGTATAGTAGTGGCGTGATGTTGAATAAATCAGTCTGATAACTTTTTAACATCAGCTTAAAAATTCAAAGACCGTAGTATGATTCGCATCCACATTAATTTTAGTATCAGCAAATTAAATCAGATTGACCTATTTGGCATTTGATAAATACATAATTAATGTCAATCTCTATTTTAAAATATAGTCGTTTGAAAAATAAACGAAATAAGAAAAATCTCAAATTAAACAATTTGGGAGAACATAATATTGAATAGCATAAGTATGTGTAAGTGTGTATTTTTATTCCTTTGTTACCCAATCACGGAAAACAGCTGAATGGATTTTGATGAAATTTTATAGGTAGTTGGATGAGCACTAGATTAATATAAGTAGGCTTTTTTATTCCGGAACCGCGAGCGCAGCTAGTATATCATATAATATTATAGGAAGTAGATATATTACTACACTCCCCTCCTCACTATCCTCTCTACTCCCTTTTTAATCGACTTCAAAAAAAAGGAAGAGGTTCTCAGTTCATCGGAATCTTAATTTTTCTTTTTTATATCAACATCTTTTATTTTAGTTACAAAATGTATTTGTTCCAGGTCCGTCCCCCCATACCTGGGCTGGATATCGTACCTGTCCTGGTTCAGGTACGGGAACGAGGCGCTGCTCATCAACCAGTGGTCGGGCATCGAGACCATCGCCTGCACCCGCGAGAACTTCACCTGCCCGGCCTCAGGGCAAGTCGTCCTGGATACGCTCAGCTTCTCTCAGGTAACCTTCACCGCTTCAATGCTCACTATGTCAGCGATCTAACTTGACGGGATGGATGGCGGCGAATGCCTATCCACTCTTGAACGGGTTTTTTTTAACGTATCGGAATCACAGAAGCAGACACAACGTTCTTAAAAAAAAACATGAAGACGCAAGGCGCTGCGTTCTTGTACCCAGAGGTGGTATTTAAATGTCGAACCATAACAATGGTATCGTCGGTGGCGCCTTTTCCCATATCTGCAATGTATTCTAAACCTACTGTCGCATTGTTTCTAGGATGACTTTACGATGGACGTGGTGAATATGGTGCTTCTGTTCATCGGGTTCCGGCTGCTTGCCTACATCGCTCTTGTGATGCGCACGCGCCGAGGGAAATAATGGAGCGATTAGACGAAAATTTTGTTTAGGATATAGAAACGTATGAATGCATAGAATTAAAATGGATACCTACTAAGTACTCTAAGTTTATGTAAAATGTTGTTGTAGCGTATAGAACTTTAATAAATATTCAACTATGTTAAAAAAAATCATAATTCAATGACAGTTACTGTACCTACCATAGTTGGGCTTATAATACCAATTAATTAACTAGAATATATTTTATAATTTGCAAAGAGTTAGTAACTTGGTGTGTTATAATATAATATTGTTGAATTTATAAATGCTAGTTTAATAAAACGTTTCATTTGTTGTGTTACTTTATTGCAAATATTAGATATATCTACGTAAATTGTATTTTGTTTCAAAATTTATTTTCAAAATAATGTCAAACATATAAAACCCTAAAAAAGGTTGGCTGTAAAGTATATCCTGCAAACGATAGCCTTTGTAAAATATGATAACATAGCAGCACAGCAGCACTGTATTACTCGTATAAATATCCGTGCAAATCCTTTTACTGCAAATAGGCAATAAACTCGCACTTTTACAAGTCAAGCAATTAAATCTCAGTAAAAAAGAGAACCATAAAACATAAAATATTATAATACAACAATATCGAGTAAATATTTTTTTTTTTTTTTGTTTAATTATGGCTTCGCACGGTTTGTGCATATAGCCAGTGTCAAGTATTATAATAATAACGTAAGTACATAATATTTTTATTTTCACATTAGGAAAGTAATAGCTTTAAAGCAATCCTCGTGGTCAAGTAGTCAAGTCAATTATTTACATAGTCAAAGTCACGATTCAGTAAAGTGGTGGATGCTTTACTGAAACTTCCTGGGAGTTTTGGAAAAAATACGAAATGACACGCTTTTTGAGTTTGTATCATTCGCCCACACTCGTGCACGTTAACGAACACTTAATGGTTAATATTCCACCAATATTACACATTAACACTCGAAGAAACACAAGTTTAAGAAAATAACACAAAACCAACAACGTCTCACTATCGTATTCCCGCCAAAACCTCCGAGTAAATATTACTATCGGTACTATCGGTAGTACTATCGGATTCCCGCCAAAACTCCTAGGAGTTTTGGCGGGAATCCGATAGTGAGACGTTGTTGGTATTGAATTTTTTTCTCAAACCTGCGTTTCTTCAAGTGTTAATGTGTACCTAATATTGGTGGAGTATTAGTCATTGAGTGTTCGGTATCGTACACGAGTGTGGGCAAAGTGTGGTTCGCATTTTTTCTAAAACTCCGAGGAAGTTTTAGTAAAGCATCCCCCACTTTACTGAATCGTGATTTTGACTATGTAAATAATTGACTAGACTACTTGACCACGAGGATAGCTCTAATACCTACTATTGTGAAATTATAAAATACTTAAATACCTATTATAATACTTGACACTGGCTAAATGCAGAAACCGTGCGAAGCCAGAAATGAAAAACATAAAGGCAAATACCTATTATATACTAGAAACATAGACGTCGTATAATCTGAGCCTAGAAATAAGAAGCATAATAAATTAAACCTCAGCAGTGGAGTAAAAATAGTTGCTACGGACTACATGCTAAAATAGTGCGAAGCTCAAACTTTAAAAAACAAGCCTGGTTTTCTCGCAGAACATCAACGACTCACATCAATATATCACAAATATCTCACAAAAATATCAGTGTGATTTGTTAACGAAAGTAACCTACCTACATAGTTTCTCAACCATCTGTGACGAGGTCCGGCAGTACGTATGTATATTTACATAATTTATTTTTTAATGTGCCTATAATATATTGTTTATTCATCGTGCTAATAAATGTCAATTTGCTACAATAACTTCTATACTTTGGTACCTCCCTAACCTAAACAATATCTAAATAAACGTGTCACAATTATTAACAGAAAATTGTTTAATTTGTATCTACCGTTAAGAAAAAGTTTTCTGTTTCGAAGTTTACTATGTGATCGAAAAATTTTAGGATGACCCCTGTACACTTTGTTCCACCTAAATATTACCCTTGATCGGTTAATGAACATAATGACCTTTGATAATGAACATTATTTAAATCTTTTGTGGTAACAAGTTGAAACTAATCTTGATATAAAGGCTTATCTGAAAGATTAGATAAGATTATAAGAACCTCGCCAACACATTTATCCTGAGAACAATACACTCCTGTTTCGAACAGTCGTAGCAGGACGTTTGTCTGTCAGTGCAGGCACGTAATCAACTGACTGAGCGATCTTCATCACATAGAAATATTGTAAACTTACAATGATAATTCAAGATCAGTCCACAAAATAAAGAAAACGACAATGCATAGCACTGACTCGTCTAGTAGATAGTAGTCTCGTCTAGCAGTTCTTAAACTTTCGCGAACAAAAAACATTAACTAATTCTAATTCGCGTCTAATTAATAAAACGTCGAGGTATGTCAAAATTATATATTTTGATATTTGTTTGTGCGCAAATTAGACCCGCTTTTAGCTAGTTAAGACGAAGACAACTGCTACTGACATTTCACAATCCGACTGCAGCGTTTATTACTCGTATGTTGGATGTATCACTTGATACAGTGCGTTTGGCTTTAGTTTGTTTTACAACCACACTTTTTATATTTACTTTGTAGTCATTCTCGAGAATAGGTTTTGAGGATATAAAGTTATAATAGTTATAAAGTTCATAACAGTCAGGTCTGGATAGTAACATGACGGTTCTGCAGGTGGATAAACATTGAAGCTCAATTTACAAGGTAAGTAATAATATTCTTACTACGTTTTAAAAACTATTTTTGTTTGTTTTTCGAGTGACAGTTTACCTGGTTTTACCAGAGTTTACCAGGCTTAGGCTTATGACGTGACTTAACAAGTCCTGTTAATCGATAACAACCGGGGCCGATTGAAGTACGGTGAGTTGAAAAATCAGCAGATAACTTATAAGAGTCATATAGTGCGGTGTTGAGGATCGAACTTAATGTCATTGGATTGCAAAGCATGCAAGTAGGTCACTGCTTGTTCACCATGTCTTATTGTTTTTGACAGCTAAGTACCTAAGTATCATTATTATCAGCCTGAAGACGTTCACTGCTGAACATAGGCCACCCCCTTAGACCCCCACGCCGAAACGACAATCGTTTATTTCATTGTTTCCTTGACTATTGTACTCGCCACCTATCTTCCCACATTCTAAACAAAATGGTATTTTCATCCTACGCTGAATTTAAAGCTGCATGACTCAAATGAAACTTGTAATTTTAGTTCAGACTAAAATGTTTCAACCAAAATAGCCCTATTTTGGTTGAAACATTGTAGTGATAGAATTAACCAGGTACAATACACTCTGCTGAAGGCTTATGGAATCTAGTAAATTACTGTTCATTATCATCAGCTTAATACGGCTCCATTACTTATATTATTATACAAAAGATATTTATATAGATTATACCTTTGCAGGGTTTTCCATCTATCACGATTATGAATAAAAATAATTACCTATTTTGAAACAATAAATGAATTGAACATTCTATTTGAGGCGTTCAGGCGTGTAACTTTGTCGTGCGTACTAATAAGCATCAAGCTATAAAACAATGTTCTAACTCAATGCTCTTTTATATGCGATTTTATTTCAAAATACTAGACAACTTTAGCCCAATATTATTAAAAGCATAGCTAACTGAAATACTTGACTCTACATCGTATTTTTGTGGCTTATAATGATTTGTAATTACGGCTTAACTTTTCGACAAAAACCGCCCATTTTACGGAAGCTCTCTATCTATAGATCCCCGCAAAGAAAAAAAAGCGTGGCGCTTACACGTTGAATACATGTTAACTACGCATGTGAACTACATGTAAATACATGTTATACTTATCATGTCCAAAGACCTAAATACCAGAACGTCATCATCTACCATTGCATCACAAATTCCGCTGTGACATCTGCTCTCCCTTTTAATCTCAATGTGTTTGAACGAGACGAGAAATCGTGCTCCATATTCTGTGGAGGTACCACTTACATGCTCTGTGGTATCGCGGAAGCTTGGCGATTGTAGGGTTGGTAAAAAAACCTTTTTTTGTCGTGATTTCTTCATTTTAAAAGCTAGTGCCTTATATTTGTTAGACGAGATTTTATTCAAGTTCATAAGTTCAATATAGTTTTAGCAAGGAGTGCAGAGAAGTAACGCGATGTTTTTTTTTCTCATAGACCTCCAAAGCCAGTGTAGGTACCTATATAGGGCCAGGAAATACAATTTTATAGCGCTATTTGTTTGAATAGGACGTTGTTAAATGATAAAGGTACTAAGATTGGTATTAAAAGAAACTACTGTGATATAACCTAGTTCACATTTCACAATGTAGTTTATTTGAGAATAAAATAAAATATCAATGGAATAGCCATAATATTCTGAGGTAACAACATGCGTTTAAACTTGACATTGTTTCGAAACTTGTGAGTTGTAGAAGTAACTTCTATATCTAGCTATATCTGACTTCTATATCTATTCTATATCTGTGAATAAGTAGTAAGTATAATTCGTGACAGTGATACGTACAGTAGATTTCTTAAGGCGCTAATAGAGCATACCAGCTACTCGTACTTAGACAGTGGACGACCCTATTCCACGATCCATTGCTCGGTGACCCGTCCGCGGTGCGTATCACGTATCCATATAAGTTACATGAAAACCGAAGCCGCACAATGGAGCCGTCACCTCGCCTTCCGACCTGGCCAATCAGCGCGGCTGATATTTGGGCTAGATATGCCCGAATACTTCGGATATTATGAGATTAGCAGTGCTTGGTGGCAATATCCAATTTGTACTTCCGTGATGTTGCGAGAGTATAAGTAGGCATACTGGACAAACGGTGTCTTAGCCGTTTTAGAAGTAGGGTCGTTTAGGTACTATCGCTAATGCTAAATGTGTATAAGGTGTTTATCATTATAACAATAATTCAATAAGTACCTAATTATTTGTATCATACATACGAGTATCATCTTGATAAGATCACAACATAAATATATATTATCACATTAAATAAATTTCTAGTAGGTATGTCGCTTAATTCCGGCAACTCGGATGACTGCATCTAGGAATATATTTACATACTTACCTAATATATTTTTGATTATAAGTAGGTAAAAACAAAATAATATATTATATTTAAAAATACTTTTGAGATTCGGTGTCCCTGCCAAGTCGAGGTAAACAAGCACGGTCGTATACATCGTATATTCATTCCTCGAAGCAACTCTAGTGAAATAAAATTATAACGTTTTTGCTCTATAATCTTCTAAAGATCTCTTAGAAGGTCGAGCCTTCATTCTTATTTTCTTTGACTCTTGAACTTGGCAATCATAAATGTGGATGTTCTATAATGCGTGCTTATGCTTCGTGATTGTCAAAAATCAACGGGCATGAATGGTCTCTGAACTTGTTACGGCAATAGAGGCATTGGGCTAGACATCTTTAAAAATTGTATATACCAATGAAAGAATGAAAGAAAGAAAGAAAGAAAAAACATTTATTCCGACAAAAACTGCACACAACGACAAACACGTACACATATAATACAAACAGGACAGGAGCATTAAACAACGTAGGCTAGTCAGAATTGTGTACCACTAGCTTACCCGACAGACATTGTTATGTAATTGTCATTTTTCCTGTCACAAAAGTTACATTACAAATAAAGGTATTGTGGTCGTGAAGTTTCCTCTAATTGTCTAATGTTCAGCGTAACTTTATTTTTTTCTTTCAAAAGAACCTTCTCCTGACAATAACAAACACAACAAAAAAAGAATTAGCGGAATTGGTCCAGCTGATATCCGTGATGATAAACGTGACCAAGAAAAATTGTGATTTATTTTTATATAATAAATAAAGATTATAGATTTTCGAATAGTACTAAACAACGCTCATTCATATCAAAATAAATTAAAAACGTAACAGGCTTCGGTGGAAATATTGCACAGGGATTTCCGCAAAATGACCTAGGTATCTATTTAAAATGTTGCGCCGGTGAAGCAAGCTGTTTATACTTAATTAACTGCGGCTGTATAAAAAAAAATATTTTATGTAAAGTTTAATATTTTATACCTACTAATAATATACTTCTCATTACATATTTATAATAAAAATTTAAACGGGTCTAATTCGCGCACAAACTAATATCAAAATATATAATTTTTAGATGTAAGTCGGCCGAAACGTCGAGGTATGTCAAATTTATATATTTTGATATTAGTTTGTGCGAGAATTCGACCTGTTTAAATTCTAATTTAACATGGTATTCAGTTAGCGGAAATATTATTGTATCATTATGTTCGTATTTTGTAACACAATAGTCCGTGAACGGTCATTTTATGGCCTCCTCCGCTTTACCACCGGGCCTCTAGACCGTTTGGCCGAATTATGTGATTAACACTTCAGTAGGTAGGGTCCAAAATTCATTCGATTTGACTTTAAGTGGTTGATTTATGTATAGTTTGCCGGATTTCCTTTGTGAATGTACGAAGGATGATGTACGAAGGGCGACGGCAATAAATGATATTTTAAGATGCAGGATACCAACCAGCTTTTTTGTTTCTCGTTTACTTTAATTGGAAAGTTTTCTGAAAGGTGTTTTCTAGCGCATACTTCCTTCGTTGACCGAGTCGTCGTTTGCCATCAGGTAAGACCGTATTCACCAAAATCTATCTGCTCCCACTCAAATTGCTATGCCCTAGCGGGTACATTAATGCGCTTTACCTAGTCCATATTTTGTACCATGCAATAAATGTTATAAATTGTTTTTTATTTTTTATTTGAGGCTATTGTCATATAAAATTTATAAATAAAAAAACGACATAATTCTGTACAATATTTTATAGATAGTCACGGAAGTAATTCTTTCACTAATGTCGTACCTATATTCGTATCTGTTTGTCTACTTTTCACGCATACAAACATACGTGATTTGCATGAGTTACTACAATGTTGTTATGGTTTGCACAAGGCTTTCGTTTAACCACACAATGTGGTTAGGTGAAATTTTAATCCCCTACACCTACCTAGTGCCATTTTCGTCGTTAGATAGGTGGGTATTTGTTTTAGAACTCCAGGCGTTGATGATAAATGATGTTAGTATGTAGGACCTGATTATGCAACCAAATATAGGGTGAAATAAAAACAATTAAGAATTGAGTATAGCTATAACGTTAACGTTCATGGAAAATGAAACGAAAATTTTTAAATAAACATAGGTAAAAATTTAAGAAGCAAGGTTTAAAAAAGTGCAATGGCGCACTTTGGATTTTGGAAAGAAAAACGAAATTAATAAAAAATAGATAACGTATGTAGCAAGTATATTAAAACAAAAATACTATGTATTTCCAAAATACAAATGGTAAAATTTTTAAGGCGAGGTTTTACTCTATTTAGAAGTTTTGTAAGCTCAGGAAACCAAAAAATTGGTTGTTCAAATAATTTCTCATACTATATGAAGACTATTGGGCAGACAGAAACGCGATTACCAATAATTGGCGAAATAGAAAAAATCACATAAATCACATTAAATTAAATCTTAACTCTTCACCTACTAAGAGATTCCACCATGAAAACACGTGAAAGTTACACCAATAAATGGGGCTTTTTATATAGGAAGCGATTGGGAACTTACATTCTCCAATTTCGTATTCAATTATTCGTACTCAATATTCAATTTCCAATAGATAAAAACATACAAATACTTACTACCAGTTCAAGCGTTCGCGGCCATCTGCCAGTACCTCCATTAAAACCTGGCCTTAAGCCTACTTTTTCAATTTTCATGTTTTCATTCATAGTCATGGTACAGATATCATCACGTGACGTCATTCAAGATGCCATACCAGTCAGAAGCGTATCGCGGGGAATTTAAATTAATATTATAAATTGTAAAATATTTAATACTTATAAAAGTTAGTTTTTTTAAATGTTACTATGTTAATTGTGAACGCCTGTCAATTTTCTTTTAAATAAATTAATTCAACACAAAAGAAGTTTCAACATTAAAATTTTCCAAAGACCCCCTAGTACGGTGTTTCCGCCTATTAAAGCAACCGGCTTTTTAAGTAGCTATATAATATGTTATAAATAATTCATGTAAAAATCAAGGACAATATTATGCCATAGGCCTACCATTAACTATGCGTCTAATTACCATAACATAAAATGACAATTTGGAGACTTCATCCATTACAAATTCAATAAAATAAACTAGTTAGCTGGACTAAATATTATGTGGTCCACATACTTGAACAATTTTGGGTAAATAAATGGTTTCATAAAAAGGGCTTGTGTTACTCCACAGGAATAACAACTTAAAATATAATTATAAAATAACGATTTGTAATATAATACATAATAATAAATTAATAAAACTAGTAAAGACAGGGTGCGGTTTTGTATAATTTACGCATAATTACAAATCATTATGATCGCCTAGGCCTAGTAGATGCGTCATAGTTACGCCCAAAATTCTGGCATTTATTTGTAGCTGTTATCTTTCGCATCTAATTATCATTGCAATTCAACGGGGCATTGCCGCTAGCGTATTGCGTCTGCTGCCATCCGATAGTGAGCTAAAACACGAGTTAACTTCCAGTAATCGATCGATATGGCATCTTTTGATGTCAAACTTTGCTAAAGCTTTGAAATCTTTCAGAAACTTTGTCATGCTTTTCAAGGACTGTCATCGATAAATAGAACGGAATCGAACGGCCTGTATAACGTGACCAATGTAGACACAAAAATACTCAAATTGGCACAAATAGGTAGATATGCTACGAAATACGGTCACCTATCCAAGCTTTGGATTAGATCCCTTAATTTCTACGTTGACGCGCGTTTAAAGAAGTAATAGTAGAGCTTTCAAGAGTACCTGTCTGCATGACGATTAGACTATGGGGAATAATTGTTTCTCAGATTAATTGTTTCGAATAAAAGTAATAAATTAACATCTGCTGTCCGACATCCAACAACGTCAATAAGAGCTAAGTATAAAACTTATTTGATGTTATAATAAGTAGGTTTTCTACAAAGGCTTTTCCGAATTGTAAACGTTTTTAACTATTTATTGTTTTAAATTTATATGCGCTCTATATCTATGGTTTTCATCGCAGGTAATCAATCAAATTTAACGATAGCAAAAAAAGACAGCTCCATAGCACTTAATTATGCTGCTTACGCCTACAACAAAGCATTGACGATGTATGTAGGGTAATATTTCTTCTATACTATATAACCAAGTCGTGTTACACCATCTATACCTAACTCAAGAACGGCTGGACCGATTTTTATGGTATTTGCTTTGTTAAATTCAGCTCCGCTCCAACATACCAAATAAGTCATAAAATAAAAAAAAAACACGTAAAGAAGAAAAAAAATTATTAAAATTCCATTTCATACATTTTGGATTGAACGTTTGTCAGACCAGCTAGTATTATGAACTACTAGCCGGTAGTTCTGATGCCATTATTGTAATGTGACAATTGAATTCGAAAAAGTATGCCATAGTTACCAGTTCCCAGCATACGTTGTTGAGGCGTTTTGAGCACCTTCACAACTCGTTTTCCATCTTCAGTACAATAATTTGTGATACCCTCACGTTAATAGATTTTAGTGCGTCTCGTTCTAATTATACACGCCGTCCCACTCCGACACGCAGAGAAATGTCAAACTAACTACAACGTGGTAGAAGGCAGCCGCGTACCCACACCGGCTCAGTCCGAAACTTCTGAGTATGCACGGGTAGAAAATGGACGCGACGGCGCGAACGTTACGTATGAAGTTCCTAATTTGAAATTGTTTTTTTTTTTACAAATTCAAAATAGTGTTTTAAAAATGAACAAGAAGTCGTTTAGTGGCAAGGGGACTAAGAAAAGTGTTCCCAAAAATGAGGATCCAATGAATCTCTCGCCTTCGGAATTTGCCGTGAGTATCTAGCTTTATTTTTATACTTTTACTGGCTTTACTTGGTTTAGCATGGTTTATAGGTAAATAACTATTTTTTTTAAATCATAAGCATTACATTTAGTTCTTTTTTGTAACAATTAAAATAATGGTAGATACTAAATCAAACAACAGAATTAGGCGTATTTACTCGATTTCACAATAATTTTAATCAAAATAGTCACGCACTAGCACTGCCCAATTATAGCATAGAGGCCATACAGGTTATTTCCAGTTTTATAGGATTGTCTGCGACGAGATTGTTACCTGACTACGACGAAGCCAACGGAGGGTTATTTGTTTGCCGGTATGTATGTATGTACGTACCTATATAATATGTGTCCTCATAAGTTTTTAAACTCCTGATCATAATTTGATAAATGAGGAATGGGGGCACGTCTCTATTGTCCGCCGGTTATAACTTATGTGACGTCACAATAAATTGAATAATATAGCGCCCTCTATGGTATAAATTCATGCACACAATTATTTTTTTGATGTGATGGTATGCTTACTACATTAGAGCATATTTAAAAAATGAAAATTACATTGTCAGGTATAAAATTATATTGTAAAATACGCCTCACATGGTGAGCAAAACATATTTGCTTTCCAGACCTACCCAAACATACTTCAAGTAACACGTTATAACCCCTATATAATTGAAATAACAATAAGTTCAAAAACTAAAACCCGAATACTGAAAAATCACGTTTTTAAAGTCTTAAACAAGTAAATAGATTCATTACTATCTACTGATGTAGAGTAGGCATTTAGACATGATATAGCTACGCGCGTTACTTGCAAACTCTCTATTATTTATTTTTATCTCCATTAAATTAAATATTATTAAATACTTGTTTGAATAAATTTTAAGAGATAAAAGTGTTTGAAAAGAATCATAAATTAAACAGGCCTATCATACTCTTATGATTTAATGTGGGGTTTTGCTGGTTTCGTTCTACCCTAATAATATAATATAGGAACTTTGATTATTTTTTTGAGCATTTGTTTTATTCATAATATTAATATTTCATTGTAAATTTATAAATTTACCTTGAAAATAAAGTAGGTATAATATTTTTTATAATAAATTATAATTTAAAAAGGTTAATCGCGAAAAAATATTTTCAATGCTGCTTACCATTTTGGAGATGCTTAATTTATGATTTAATTGTATAAACAATATATTATTTTTTTATAATTTAACTTGTTTTCGTTAAAGATATAAATTTAAGTCATAATAAAAATATATATATTTAAATAAGATTTTTTTTTAATTCTTTCTTCAAAGCTCTCTTGTGACGGCTGACAGTTTCTATGAATATAGCCATTTTGTACTGGCAGGAATAAAATGCGATTGCTCAATCAATACTGTAGTTTACTCAACCATGGCCCACGTTAACTTATTAAGTAGTATTTAAGTGGTTGCTAAGAAAACAATATCCAGTTCAACTAATGGTCCCACGATCGTAATTAACGTTAATTTGCTAAAAATGCTTATACTTATTTTGCCTATCGTACTATCAGTTTTGCAATGCAATTGCGACGCCGTCTGCATTACGAGTATTACGCTGCCGGCTGGTAGTGTTAGATCACTTGGTTTACTTATGAGCCTGTAATCCCTACTAATATTATAAATGTGAAATACACTTTGTTTATCTAGGCTAACTTTTGTCTCAAAAAATAACCTTGAAGGGAATGAAATAGGGGTGAAAGTTTGTATGGGCAATCCATAATTCTTCAAGTTAGGGATCTGAAAATTCGTATTTAAGCTTTTGGCAAGAAATAAATGAATACGGAAATCAGCTTTTTTGCAAAATCATCCCTTAAAGTGGCAAAGCAAGGGGGTGAAATTATGAGGTATGCTGTAGATGCACCCCCTACGGACCACAAGAAATGGCTGAACGGATCGTAATGAAATTTGGCAAGGTGATAGATAATAATGGATACAAGATAAAGAAAGAGAGAGATAGAGGAAGAGAAATATATCGAGAGGGAAAGATATAGAGGTAGAGGGAGAATGGTAGAAGAATAAAGAGAGAGATAGAAAGGGAGATAGATAGAGGGAAAGGGAGAGAGATAAAGAAAGAGGCAGATATATTCTTACCCTTACCTAGCTGTTACCCGCGACATCAGTTGATTTTATAAACACTTGACGTTGTGTATTATAAAAATGCGAACGAAGTTGCGGGTATCAGCTAGTATTATAATAATTGTAATCAATAAGTAAACGATAGCATTTTGGAAACGCTGCGTAGTAGCAGTTTATTTGACTAGTGATATTTTTTAGTTCTTTTTAGGTTTACTAAATCAGGTTGTTCGATAACTCGAGAAATAAAATTCAAATAACGATAAATACATCGAATATGCATTGAATTACTCGTATAATCATATCGAGGCTAGTGACAAACTGCCAGTTACAATATACAGAATCCGTTTTTTTAAATGTTCATATTATACCTTTTTGTTTTGTCAAATGAGGTATTGCAACCTCTATATTATAGCCGTCAGATGGCTGTCAGAATTTTTCAAGTTTAACAAATTCTGAAACGGCATCAATCGAAAATAATTATTATATGATGGGGAAGCAGTCATAGACATTAGACATACAGATATTACAGATTGTATAATTAAAACGATGAAATACGGCATACGTGTTGGAAATTAAGAAATTGACGCAGGACCAAGATTCGAACCCGGTGACATTGAGTTGTAAGGAGCACACATTACTGGTTTTTTATTTAACGCTACATAATATCCTAAAGATTATGTACTTATAGCTTTTGTTTTTGCTTCTTGAACTCAAACTAGACTTTTTCGATCGCATTGATCTCTGAATGGATTTCAATTTCTTAAACATCTATGATGAAACGTTAATTATGTACCAATTAGTGTATCAAAAACACTTTGTTATGCACTGATGACCCTGACAGATAACAGTAAATTATATACTTAAATATAATAACTGGTAGTTGCCCGGGGGTTTCGTCGCGTAGACTATACATTATAATTATGAAGATTAAAGTATTGTAAAGTCCTCCATGATCCAATCGATCTCTTATACCAAAGTTCATTAAAATCAGTTTAGCTTTTTAGTTGTGAAAAGGTAACAGAGTTACGTTCACGTTTTTATATGAGTATGGATGGAGATACCTATAAAACTATATATCACCAGCTATTTTACCCACGACTTCGTCTGCATTTATATAGGTAACAGCTAGTAAGTAATAATACGTAAAACAATTGGATACAGTCATCATTGTCTCTGTCGATATCTCTAAAACATCTCTATTTCTAAGTAATGTCCACATCTCCCATCTACTATATTTATTTCTTACCAAAAGCCTATAAGTATGAATTTTCAGATCCCTAACAGAATTATGGATTTCCCATACAAACTTTCTACCAGTATTTCATCCCCTTCGTGATTATTTTTTGAGACAAACGAAGAAATCTATTTTTGTCTCATAAGTCCAAACTATCTCCATTCCAAATGTCATCGAAATCGGTTCAGCGGTTTAGCCGTGAAAAGGTAAAAAAACGGACAAACAGATAAACAGGGATACTTTCGCATTTATAATATTAGTATGGATTTAGCATCGGTTTTTTATCGGTGACATTATGTGCATATTAATCTCGACTAAACCGTTCTTAGTCTTTAAGAATACTTTTATATTGGCTATTTTAACTAGCTAAAAACGGGTCTAACTCGCGCACAAACAGGTAAAAAGCTGTTTTTTGGTAATCACAAACATACTCGTCAAATTTATTTAAATGTATAGATAACTTTTTCTCGCGACTTTAAACATACTACGTTAACTACATTTTATTGCAATAAAAAGTACCCTAAGCCCTTCTCCAAGGTCCAATCTATCTATACACCAAATTTTATCGAGATCGGTTTAGCCGTGAACAAGTAACCAACAGAGTTAGTTTTTCATCTAAGGTTCGATTTATTTGACTATAATTTATTAGTCAAAACACATATTTAATAACTGTTCAGTGCAGTGTAGATGTAAAAATAGTCTAGTTTATTAGGTAGCATTAATAAATTCCATAGTCACTGATGAGACGTTGCACTCAGTGCTGTTGTAGGATTGTGTAATTCAAAACCGGTTTTCTATGTAGCGTTTGTAGAAGTTGTTCGTAGTACAACGGGAAACCTGTCAATGAATCACACATGCGCATGCAAGAGTGAAACATCAGGAATATAACTAATATGTATAATCATCCGCATTGACAGTAGTAGGGTGAGCACGAATGGCTATCGAACAAGTATTCGTATAGTTAACGTAAAAAATGATTTTAGATTTGATCAGCACAACACTTATAATAGGGCAAGCACGAAAATTTTAACGGTTCGTATCGATTAAGTTAACCGTTCGTTACGCGTATTGACGATAGCAAGGGCGCTGATCAAATCATATTTTTTAACGTTAACTATGCGAATACTTTCTCGATAGTGATTCGTACTTGCCCTACAGTTTACCGCTATTAAAAGTATCCTATATTTTTTACCAAGGTCAATATCTATATCTCTATATAAAAATTTATCTAAATGCTTCGGCGGCTCAGACGGGAAAATGAAAGAAACAAGTGACGACGCGACGAAGCGTAGAAACGTCGTCGCGTTGCGACGTTTCGAATCTCCATTAGAGGGCCCTTTCGTTTTTTATCAGTTTGACCTTTAGATAGTACTATTATACATTCTGTGGCTTTATCCGACATCAGAGGTGGAGGGAGACAGAGTTACATCCGCTTTTACGAAAATATTTATAATTTTGTTCAGGAGGTGATTTTTTTTGTGCGCCTCATCATTATGTGGAGTCCTTTGTTTAAGTCCGCGCGAAATTTTCAATGTTCAGGGTACTTTGAATTAGAAGATTAGTGATATCAGTGAAGATTTAAATGTTAATAGCTTTTACATTTGTCGGCAGGAATTGACAACCGAAGACTTGATTTACGTCGACCCTCCTAAACGGCAGCACCGAACTCAGGGGTACGACCCTCTCTTTCCTGAAGTGGAAGATGTGTTGGGGTCAACGCACGTGCCGCAACCATGCACCCTAGTGTGGAGGGACATCAGTGTCCACATAAAGCTGAAGGGCGGAAAACTCAAACGGCTTATCAATAATGGTGAGATTGAATTGTGTCATGCGGCGATAGAACTGAAACTAAAGGGGTGGTAGCTGTGTGGGGTTCTGCCGTTCGTTTGGGCACAGCAGTAGGCCCATTTTGTAATGATGAAGATTAACAAACCAAGTCTTTACATCTCATACTTTCTCAGTAACGTACTTCTATAATTTCGATATAGCATTGATCGAAATTTCATACAACTACATTGTTTTCAATTGTAGCATAATCTGTTTTGTTTAAAAAAAGTAAGGATAATTATCGCGTAAAAGCAAGTCATCATGAGTCATTACTTTTAAGTCTATAGTCATCTTTAGGTTAACTCGTGTTATGGAATTATGGGTTTTATGGCCAATAAAGAATTTCATATAATTTGTATGCTAAAAAGTGGAATATTATATGAATTGCGATACGATGAACTAGTATTTACCATGATTTTTATATTTCGTGGAGTAGAATGAAACTTAATTAATAAAATATTTTTTTTATGTTTTTTTCGCGGTGCAGATTAGGAAATGTTGGAGTACTCTGGGAATAAACATTTAAAATTAATCTTAAACACACTCACAAATTTAGTAAATTTCTCGTAGTTGCCAACTATAGTGCAATGATTGCTGTACCAAATAAGTAATTAAATTTATTATAAAAGTATTTTATTTAAAAAAAAGATTTTAGTGGTCATTTTGTAGACGTTGTATTGACGTCTTTACAGTTAACTATAATATTAAAGGTACCTACTTATACTTAATTTTCATTAGTGTAAATATTTGTTATGTTTAGTATTTTGTATTTATTTATAATTTTTGCTTACAGTAAGCGGGATTGCGAAGCCGGGCACACTAGTAGCTCTGATGGGTCCCAGGTAAGACTAAGCTTGTCAATTAACTTTTAAAATCACTGTTATATAAAAAAGTGCAATATGAAATACTTATACTCACTCATATCTTTCATGTACATAATTAAGTAAACACCTAAACATACTATACTTACACTAAAATTACGAACTTATTTATTATATAACAATTAGTACATTTAACAAGTATTTTCACGTATAGTGTACCGTATTTATTTATTTATTGATATTTAGCATATTTTTTGGGTCATAGAATTATTTATTAACCCTAAAACATGATGCCGTTAGTCTGTAATCAATAAAAACATCAATGGGTTTTCTTTATTATTAAACCAATCACTTATTTATTTACACAATAGATATTGACTCAAAATTAGTCTGGTAAAGATCGTTTTAAACGATAAGACCGCGCATTGCACCTTTTTAGGGTTCCGTAGCCAAGGGCAAAAAACGGAACCCTTATAGATTCGTCATGTCTGTCTGTTCGTCCGTATGTCACAGCCACTTTTTCCGAAACTATAAGAGCTATAACTGTTGAAACTTGGTAAGTAGGTACCTAGATGTATTCTGTGAACCGCATTAAGATTTTCACACATAATTAGAAAAAAAAACAATAAATTTTAGGGACCCATAGTTGTGGAAAAATATCCCCCCCCCCCGTCTAACTGGTAAAATAGGAAAAAAGATAAAACAAAAAAAATATATGATGTACATTACCATGCAAACTTCCAACGAAAATTGGTTGTGAGCGAGATCTAGTAATAAGTTTTTTTTCAAAACGTCATAAATCGAATATAAATACACTATTATTAAAACATCAATCAAAGTTACAACGAACTACAAGAACTTTTATATTATGTTACTTGCTGCTTCGGAACCCTTCATGGGTGTATCAGACTCGCACTTGGCCGCTTTTTTTAAGTTTGTCCTTCTCATGTTCTTCAGGTAGAGTCTGGCTCACTGAAACACCCCGGCAAATTCAAAAAATATTAGTATTGCAACCTATAATTGCCACCATCTTGAAAATATTGGGGAATTTGTGTATTAGTGATGCCCTACCCTGATGCCGGTTCTCCCAAATTTTTGAAAACAACATTTTAATTTAGCCAATGCTTTTGTTTATTTTTACGATTCAGAATTAATAATAATCAATAAAGAACTAAAAGATTGTTTATTTTGTATTATTTATTCCATTAGTAGTCGTTTGAAGTTGTTTTTATACATTTTAGGTACATAAAAAACCATGCAATGCTAAACCACAATGAACTTAAAACTAAGTCGATAAAAGTGAAATAACACACTAAGAAGTGCGTTACAATAACTCGAAATCAATAATTATTGCATCCTAAATTTACCCTGTCACGGAGCATAATGTTCAGTGGTGGAAACACTAGTATGGCCATGTAAAAAGTTTCGAACAAATTCGAGTGTCTACTTTCGTTGGCCAGACTCTACCTACATTTTGGTGTCAATAAAGGGTTATCTTTTTATCTATCTTTGAGTATGCGCATATCGACGACGGAAAACAAGAAGGGCGTAACCCTGGAAAACCCAACTTTACACCAGAGCCTAAAAACAGTGACAAATGGAGAAAATAAATCATATCTTTTTAACGGTTAGTCGTGTGAACGTAATATTTATACCATTACTATAAAATATAAATCTGTATTAAATGGTCTACAAACGAATAGCCCCATATTGCTAGGAATAGGTTTTTTTCGAGTTACAGCCATAGCGTATGAAATGACAAACCTCAAAAATGTCGTATCTTGACATGAAGATTGTACTCAATCAGAAAATTATAACAATTTTGCTGACCGCAAAAATATCGTAACTACTTTTTAGTTTAAATTTGCTGTCAGGAACAGGGTGTAAGCACGTGCATAATGAAATACATTGCTTGGTAAATTTGTCGTAATATAATCCTCTAGAAACCTAATAATCTCAATAAAATGTCATAAGCTTTTGTGGGCGTACATTTACTAGACTTCAAAAAAGTGAACATGTAGGAAACCATGGTACTCATAACTACAACTCGGCAATACCTATGACACAGCTTGTTAAAATGGACTTTATTTATACCATAATAGGTAGGTAACGTTGGAATTTTTTATAGTAAGACAACAGCATAAATATAAATTAAAGTAATCAAACATCTTCTGTAATAACGAATTACTCTATCTCTACTCTTTAGCAGTAACACACATTATTAGTGTTTAGGAGCGTGAATAAGATTTCAACAGACAGGGTACCTATAAGTACTTTTGAGACATGCTTGATCTCAACTCAAGCGTAACCTGTTTGAATTAGATGATAATTATTGTTACTTATCTCTAAATAAAATGTATGTGTGTAATTTGTAACAATAACATGAGATCAATAATTATTTATATCTTGCGTGCCAACAAAAATAACAAAAAAAAACACTTTACAAGTGAAATCATAATTAAACTTAGGTATAATATTTATAGGAACTTTAATAGGTATTATTAATTTGGCATGATATAATAAACAATAAAGCTCAAAAATCAAACATAATTTAAGTCAAGTAAACGAATCAAAAACAACAATGTTTTACAAATAATTATCTTCTAAAATTAAACATTGGAAATTAGAATGTACCTACATTCTGTGATAAACGGAGAGGGACTTACGCTTAAACATATTAAACCAACATAAGCTGTTTATTCTAATCAAACAAGAAAAACTTGAAGTAGGGGAAAGGTGTACACGAGATGATTCATTTAAGGGGGAATGCTTGTAGTTTAAACAACATTCAAGTTAAATCAGCAATGTTAAGAGTTAATTATAGGAAATGTATCTGTCTATCAGTTGTCTTACCTACTCAAAATGTTATATTTTAGGATCTATTATTATAAATTATATATATTTTTTTAAAACACTACTAAATAATCATCTTGTACACCCAGGTGTCCAAGATGATTCCTACGGTAAGGGCAAGATGATCCTGGGGATAATTTTGCCCTTATTTGGGAATGTCTTAGGTTTTGTTGACTTAAGATCCAAGTACTCACTAACGTATGCTGATGGTATGACTTTTTTTGTAACAAGTTTTTTGAGGTCAGCATACTTTTGTGCCGATATTGGCAGTTTATTTTGGTATATGTTTATTTTGGGCGAAAGTTCTGTTTGAAATGGAATCAACCAGCTTATTCTTTACTATACTACTGTTTTCACACAAGAAAAACATGAATATCGTGTCCACAACACGATTTAACTTGCAGCTAAATACACACAACCTTTTATCACGGCGTCCACGCATCGACCGAGGTAGCTTGCCTGGGGAGTAAGCGAAAAAAAACTATAGTGTTCCAGAAATGACGGGACCTATGATTTGTCATAATTACCTATGAACAAAATGTTGATTCTTGTTATAATGTAATAACATGGTTTAAGTTAATTTTAGTCACCCACGAAATTGTAGTAGCTTGGAGGTTATTCGTTGACCTTAGAAAAATACAAACCATAATGAGTCGTAAACAGTGAAGTATAATAAAATGCATCACTCTAAAAGGTCGTAACAGGTGTGGTCCATATAAAAAAGAACAGCGTAACTATTCTTTGATTAAAAACACAAACTCCTCGTCGTCGTATCTCTAAAAAGTTGAAATTCGGCTATTTATGGGTAGTTACGCCAAAAAAAAATTGTCATACTTTTCAAACTACGGTCGAAATTATAATTTTAGGTCGTCGTAGAGCAACGAGACCCAGACCATTCGACGCAGAAAAAAAAGAAGATTATTACCTTATCCTTAGTCTAGTTACGACCTTTTAACGGGTTACGCCCTTCTTGTTTTCAGTCGTCGATATTGATATTTACAGATACCTAATTATTATCATATACCTAACCTTTACGCAAACTCACAAGTATAAAATCAATTTACAGCCGATATTAATATTGTATCTCCTATCCAAGATTGAAATTGATCTTGGATATCTGCATCGTTCGATCGATTTCCAATCTGCGTGCCTTTATAAACCAATTCATGGATCGGTTATTGGCATGTTTGACACAACAAATGGATTGTGATATCAATCCCAGATAGCAAAATTTGGATTGGATTAATTTCGGCCGTTAATGTATAATAGATAAATTATCATAGTCTCATAATAATGTAGATACGTCTACCCATAAATAATTGTAGCAGATTTTTTAAGCATCTTAATAATTGCTATAAATAACTACTTTTGACATTTATAAATAAGTACTAATAAGCCTAGCAATAAATAAAATCATTCAAATTAAGTAAAAAAAAAATAATAATTCAACCAATGTGTTTTGTTCAGCTCTACATTATTATTCCATTATTTCTTGCATTTGCATAGAACTGATATAAACTATAATTTTGTTTATATAAATATGTAAATGGTATGTCTAAATTTACAGCCTAATATATCCCTATGTAAAGGAAATAGGTATAAAATATGACAGAGCTCAATATAATGAATCATCATTTAATATCCTACCATTTTTTTTAGTAAGGGTGACGACTGGTCGATTAATAAATATGGAAATAAAAGCCTAAGTGCTTTGCTGCGGTTTCTTAATCGATTTTATTTTGTAGTAAAAGGGATACCGTACTGAACACACCTGTGTGCCTAGTGTGAGTTTTGCCAATTTCTTTACGTGCTCGATCCGGTTAGCGTAAACTTGAAACTGTATGGAATAAGAGCAGCGCCGTCTAGAGTCAGTCAGTCAGTCACTAGATGGCGCTGCCCTTATTCGATACAATTTCAAGTTTACGCTAACCGGATCGAGCTCGTACAGAAATTGGTAAAACTCACACTAGGCACACTGAACAGGATAGTAGTACTGGTTACGGTTCCCCAGATTTGGTGTCATAATAATAAACAAAACAAAAAATAAAGCATTTGGAACACAAACGTGAATATTCTGCCCTCGGTAGTTTTATGTACCTTGTATCTAAGGAATCAAGGACAACTTAACTAAGATTATATTCGCACAAACGGACAGATTCGGAGCACCTTCACCTCCTTCCTGTGCGGGAATCGAAAGAGTAACATCACGATTCGCAGCCGGCTCATTACCGACCACAGAAGCTGTTGGTTGATGAGTCATTAATTTGACAGATGAGCCGCAGTAAACTGATAGACCGGCGAAAACTTTATTTCACGACCCGCGAACCATGTCTCGGTTCCAAAAAAAATATCGTCGGATATTGCCACGGGTATTATGTTCTTCGCTCATAAAACACTAGTAAACTAATATGGCGTAACTAATAACTGTTCTAAACACTATAATAATGTAACGATGGATTAGCAGTACAAGTAATATTATACTAGGGAACTTTCTAGCGTAGTTTAACCGAGCCATGGACTGCATTCGCTCGTATTACATTACTTGAGGAAATTTCCAGTGATCATTTATTTGATTTGTTATTTAAACGGAGATTCAGTGATGGCAATTATCCTTATACTATCCTTATGTGGATCCGTTTGCAAATAACTCTACGATAGATACTTATTTGACTAAATTTACTTATACATAATACAAGTACTTACTTTTTATAGTTTTTAAAAAACAATCAGGGAAATCCTACTCCTGAAAATGTGTAAACTCAATTTATAAACTGTCACGGTCTTACCACAAAATATTTAAACAAAAGTTGAACAGATGACTAAAACAGGATAAATATCTACACGAATATAGCTCTTGTTATTTGTAATAATAAATCGTATGATGATAGGCATTGTTTATACGAGTAATTATAATCAAGAAATAATCTATTCATTTTAATATGTCAAAATTATTATATTTTGATATTGGTTTGTGCGCGAATTAGACCCGTTTTAGCTAGTTCTTATGTTTTCCGTTTGCGAAAGTTTAAGTAAGTACATGGTATAATGTTGTTTTAAAATTGTTGATAGATCATTTTCTGTTTCAGCGGTGCTGGCAAAACCACCCTGATGTCGGCGTTAGCATATAGAAACCCAGGTAAGTGCTGGAGGCTAAAGCATTTAGGTCACACGGAAAAATCAGTGTTTTGATATTTGTATTTATAAATGGACTAGAAGCACCTCGCGGTTTCACCCGCGTTAACTACTATCCCGCGGGAACAATTAATTTTTACGGGATAAAAGGTAGCCTATGGCACCCGGGAATAGCATAGCTTCCCAACAGTGAAATAATTTTTCAAATCGGTTCAGTAGTTTCGGAGCCTATTTATTACAACCAAACAAACCAAGTTTTTCTCTTTATAATATTAGTGTAGGTAATGGTGCAATTTGGTCACAATATATCAAAATGTTTTCAAGTATTGTGTTTTGGAGTGCGTTACCTTTATCCTTGAATGTTAAAAGGTACAGTCAGCGTCATAATTATGAACATCCAGATAGTAAATTGGAGTTGAAGAAATTGCTGGTTTTAACATAAGTAATGTTTACTTTACATAAATGTGTATGGATGATACTTTGGTGATTTAAATTATTGTACCTGTACCATTGTACTGTATTAGTACCTGTTGCTCTCAAGGTTCATCAAGGCAAACATTTCTATGTAAACGTATTCAAATTACGCCAGTGGTGTATCCTATTTCCCACGATAAATCTATACTAAATTACTATTCATACGAAAGTATGTATGATTGTTTTTTACGTGTTCACGTGTAAAACGTCGAACCAATTTTGATTATTTTTGACAAAAATTGGCAGTCTGCGCAGACGAGGTCGTGACCAAATATACTACTTATTTTATTTTTAAATAATACATATGTATGAATAAAACTGTCATGATTTAGATAAATGTCGAGGAAAATGTCATGCGCATTTTTATTCTAACCGTAGGTAGATGTTGAGATTTCCTAAATAATTATGTTTCAATTATGATGGCAATACAAAAAAATGCATATAACCACGTCAGACTTCAGTTAGGTTTTGGTAATGGATACGTTCAAAACCATTAGCTGACCACATTAGGTATATACGGCAGTATACGACTATACGTGTCAGGAATTTAATTATCCGTCGAAAAAGAGCTTAAAAAATATATCAAAATGCCATTATTCCGCGTCAATGCACATAAACTATGAAACGAGGAAAAAATCATCGAATAAAAAATAGTATGTAACATTTATTAAGTGGTGTCAAAAAAATTGCACACTATTAAACCTATTCTGACAAACTACAGTAGGTATGTATAACTATTATGGTTTTTAGGGTTCCGTACCCAAAGGGAAAAAGGGGCCCTATTACTAAGACTTCGCTGTCCGTCCGTCTGTCTGTCTGTCTGTCCGTCTGTCACCAGGCCGTATCTCATGAACCGTGATAGTTTGGCAGTTGCGATTCTCACAGATGATGTATTTCTGTGGCTGCTATAAATAACAACAAATACTAAAACACAATGTAATTTGATAATTAAATTCAAATAATATTATTATTTAAGGGCTCCATACAACCATCGTTTTACAATATTTCATCATATTAAATTATTAGGTAGGTATAACCTATTCAGTAGTGTCTATGTTATAATTTATCATAATGATGAAATTATAGGCTCGAAAATGAGGATAATTATACAATCTGGTGAAGGTAACAATGTAGATATTCCAGTTTAACAGGTATGCGTAAATTTTGGGACATTTGAAATTGAAACATGACATTTGAAAAAAATCTATCATCTACTTCTGGTATTTATAAATATTATGCCTACTTATGTAGGTAGGTTATATGTTGAATAGCAACATTAAAAAAATACTAAAGCTGTTTTGGCGCCCGGAAGCAAAAAATGCCTATTTTGTGTAGGTCATTTGCAAAAAGCGAAAGGGGTTTCCTGATATAGCAAGAGTCACGACGGTGATGTACGCTACCACTATCTGAGTTCATAGACTCATTCTAATCAGAGGGCTTACCATGACTTAAGACCTGAGGACCTAAACAGAGTTGTTTCACTTTAAGTAATAGTAACACAGGCATTCGATATCGTTTAGGTAGATGTCACAATCCCTTTAGATTCAAAATCAACCTAAATTGAGCGTCAAGATGTCACAACACGTCATGGTACGGATAAGCAGTAAAACGATTCTGTTTAGGTCCTCAATTGGATCGCAATAAGACGTCATGGTAAGCCCCCAGCTTGTGTTAATTTTATGTAGTTACTGGATTATAACCTTTACACAGTTGGAGTAGTGGCTGATGGAGACATAGCAATGAACGGGCAGCCAGTTGGCGATTTCATGCATGAAGAGAGTGGATACATGCATCAAGATGATCTATTCGTAGACAACCTCACCGTTATTGAACATCTCACTATAATGGTAAGAACTTTTCCTAAACTTTGGACGTGAATTAGTTTTACTAAGTTTTATTTCCGTTTCTTTAATGGTCAGCTCAGCTACTATAACAATAGGCTTGCCTAGAATACAATCTGTTCACTAAACATCCAATCAATAAAACCCACCAACACTCATTACACACGCAATTCAAATCTCTCTAAGAATTTGATATGATACAGAAGGGAGGAAGTCAGGATGAGTCGGAAGTCAGGTAGTGAAATGAAGTTTAGTGAGGTTGATTTGGTGTGAAGACCGCGAGTTACGGGCTTCTGCCATTAGAGCCACCACTTCTAAAGACCCTGGAACAGTACACAGGACGTTCGTGGCTGTTGCAGGCCTCGAAACGCGTGAAATTGCTAGGAGACTACATTTCTAGTCTAGCGGTAGATTAGACTACATTTCTTCTTCTATTTATTTTTTATTTTTCCAATAAATGTTTGTACCTTATTTTAGACTCTGTATTTTTACTTTGTTTACTAGATTTTTCTTTTGTGCTTTTCAAGTGTGACAAGCGTAATAATGGGGTTTATTTCCGTTTCGTAGTCATTAAATTGTCATTTAATATCAGGGTTGAGTTTGATATTTAAAATTGCCTTTAAATTGTATGCTGCAACAGATAATATGTTTTTTGGAAACGTTGTCAGATTCAAAGTATTACCTAAATGCTTAGGAAATTGACGGATTATGTTTTGCTAGAATATTTCTTACCTACTGCGCTACTAGCTGTTACCATAGTATTCTGCAGCTGTAAAAACTCGTCCGCTATAATCCATTCACCGCATATTGAATGGACCGAGAGATGAATGCATACCACGTCCGCATGTTCGCCTAGACTTCATGACTTGATGACCATACTTTGGAATCTAAATGTTTCCGCATTAGCTAATTATATTGCAAAATATTTAATTTGGACGGCCTTAATTCATCGAACTTGCTGTTCTTTTTTTTGTTAACCAGGCCTAAATAACCGGCATTGTAAATGCAATACTTTTTACGGTTAAGAAGAGGTCTTCGTCACGAGGCTGTCTGGTATTTGACAACCCGGAAAAATTAAATATTCCAAAAACCTTCAATATAACAAAAATAAGACAGGCGGAAAACAAATTTTGGTTTTTTAATTGCATGATTATTATAATATTCAAAATTAAAAAAACTGGTTGTGTTAAATAAGTTCGAAAAAAACGAGTGTATGTGTTGATAGTTTAAATTTAAACAAACGGCACTGAGTAGTAGACAGTTATTTGATGCCTAATCTAAATACGTAGGTTTTGCAGCTGTGATTA
This sequence comes from Hylaea fasciaria, assembly GCA_905147375.1. Lineage (NCBI taxonomy): Eukaryota > Metazoa > Arthropoda > Insecta > Lepidoptera > Geometridae > Hylaea > Hylaea fasciaria. The sequence continues at coordinate 2,561,991 of LR990194.1, forward strand.
TCCTCAGTTAAAAAAGTATCTAGCAATTGAAAACTTACGTAACTCACATTATACCTTTTGTGCAGGCCCGACTACGTATGGACAACCGCACTTCTCCCTTAGCGAGGAAGAGAAAAGTGAATCAGTTGCTTAGGCAGTTGGTGCTCTACGAGACCCGGTACACCAGGATAGGAGGGCTGGATGGTACCAAAACTCTCTCTGGTGGTGAACGGAAGAGGCTGGCATTTGCTACTGAGGTATTTATAATATGAGTTGACTTTTCTAAACATATTTACGGCCTAATTCAACAGCAGTGTAATATACAGTACCATAGAAAGGCGTTTAACGATATACAAGTTTCTTAATTTCATTTGGGATGATGAGTATATATGTGTAGACATTTCGTTCTTAAAAGTTTTTTATTTAAACTGATAATGTTATAAAAGTTGTGGTCAAAAACGGAACTAACGGTGCATGTTCATTTAATAGATTCTGACCGCTCACTAAGATTCCTTGTGGATGAGTGAGTGTTGTCTCTACACGTGCGCTATCTTTAGATTGTAGCGTAAATGCAGATCCTTCAATAAAGCTAGAGTTCCAACTGCTTCAAACAGGTTCTATCAATTAAGAGAGCCGGGGGCGTCATCTATATCTATGGAATGTCGATGTCAAGGCCATTTGAGGCTAAAGACAGTGAAAAAACGTTATTTTTCTCATCTACACGTTTACTCGTTCCAGCTTTTGACAGACCCCGGTCTTCTGTTCTGCGACGAGCCAACCACTGGACTGGACTCCTCATCGGCCCAGAAGCTGGTCACGCTATTGAGAGCGAGCGCTGCTCAGGGCAAGACAGTGATATGCACCATCCACCAGCCTTCTTCCGAGCTGATGGCGCATTTTGACAAGCTGGTGTTATTGGCCGAAGGAAGGGTGGCGTTCGCTGGGAACGCATCGGCCGCGCTGCAGTTTTTTGAAAGGTAAGTTCTAGCTACACCATGATCACTTTAGTTGGAAAATGTATGTTTCTGGTATCTGGTCTGATTTAAAATGAAGTGTAGCTGTTCCATTGAGTCTAATGGTGAAAGAAAACATGGTGAGGAATTCAAATGATGACATGTGCATATCTTCAAAATTCGAAAACATATGGCACATTTACATAAATCGCCAACATACTGGTTTGTTCTGGCTACTGACCAAGTTAGCGGTTTATGGCTCTTGACCAACCTAGTGGTATATCGATACTGGACCAGGCAGTGGTTAATTGTGGGGTAATCATGCCTAGCCCATCTTCCTGGATCAACAAAGTATATTGTTTTACTCTAGCGTCGACTCTCTTCAAATAGGAAAATAATGAAATATAATGTTAAATCGATTCACAAGACCTTTTCACAACCATAAAAGACAAAATTTAAGGAACCATTTTGTATTCTCATGTAGGACAAACATACAATGTTGCAGATGTTCGTTAGCCCGTCCGTACTGTCATCTTGGCCTATAATTATTCAATAGGGATCCAATACAATTGTGGCTCATCACTTAACTGATCTTGACAAGTTGACCCTAATAGGACTTCCTGAATCCTGAGGGATCATCCCAAGGGATTCATTGTGCATTACTTACGTACTGATACCATCACTGTCGGGTTATCATATACATACCTACTCTTTTTATACAGGGGTAAAATAATTTATTTAGAACTTGTAGGTATACCTTGATGGTAATGGGCCCTAATTCTTTCAAAATTATCCGTGTTGCTTTTTGTTATCTAGGTAGGTAACATGACTAAATAAAATAGGTTTGTAGTTCATGTTAAATTATTATATAAGTTCCTAGATTTCTGCTGTAAGTTTAGCTATTTTTTTTTGTAGTAAATTTTTTTTGTGAGTAAAAAGTAAGTTGAGTAAAAAAAACTAGAACTAGCTAAATCTAAACCTAACAAATCTAACAAAAGTGGATGTCCAAGTGTACGTGCGGCATGGTATCAAGAACACTGGCTGCATTACCTCGCTGAATAGCAATGGCTATGTAAATAAGTCTACTATCTACTATCTAGTATCCTACTAGATACTCGGAAACCACTCCACCGAAATCCAAATAAACACAAGCTATTATACTTAATTGTTTTAAGATCTATCAGTGATAAGAAACACGCCCATAGTATTACTTGTCAATAACTGAATCCAAATATCAATTTGTTAGTAGAATTGGACCGCTCCTAATTCTTGTAAATTTAAGCGCTAAATTAAGACCATTACGAACAGTCGAACTTCAAGCATGTTCTAAAAGTGTGTTGTTTCGTCCAAAGCAATATTTAATACAAAATAAACAGTGGTTGCCATTGACAAGCATTACAGAACCTCCTAAGCTAAAAAAGAACCAACAAAAGTTAGCTTGTCGGAAATTTCAACAACATGTTCTATACACAATACACAGATCTTTTTTGAAAAACCCCCTTACGAGTATGTGCAAATTTTAATTTTAATTAATGAGTACATTATTGGAGCCTGAAGTGCAGGTAAAATTTGTTCAAAACAGCTGAACTTTAGCGGCTTCTACTGAATTTGTTTATCCAATATCTGTTACGTGACTCATACAAAAAAACACTATGAGCTGTAACCGCATAGACACATTTGTATGGAGAATTTTACAGATTAAACCACCTTAAAAGTCAGAATCTAAATAAATAGAAAACCTGCCAAGTGAGAGTCTGACTCGCGAACAAAGGGTTCTGTACTCTATAAAACAGAAATACATCATCTGTGAACATTTAAACTATCTCGCTATCACGGTTCATGAGATACAGCTTGGTGACAGACAGACAGACAGACAGACAGACGGACGGACAGCGGAGTCTTAGTAATAGGGCTCCGTTTTACACTATGGGTACGGAATCCTACAAATATCGTTTGGACATCTATTATGCAATTACATATTCTACTCAGATAAGCGCGTAAGGAAATCTAGTTTGCCCTGACTAAACTTGATTGAATTTTATAGTGCTACTTAGTTTTTTTTTTATTGGGAGTTGTATGTTATGTTCTGAATATAGTGATTTTTTTTTCAAACACTGTGAGCTTAGATATTCCTAGGGTATTAATAGGTATTCTGTGGCTATACCTTAATTTATTCGATAGTATTTTTCTGTTAAAATCACAGTTTCGTTTTTTATTCAGTACACACTATATCAATGGCAGATACTCTTCAACTTAATTATTCATATTTCTATGTACATATTTATTGATCTCTTTGTTTGTAGTTAATTTTTTGCCTTACGAAAGTGAGAATCATAGCCCCTTACAATAAAATATGCTTCGAGCTTTGAAGATAGGTAATGGTCTGGAGTTAACGACTAGATAAATATATTGGCTGGGTAGAAATAAAGCAGAGGTTTCCAAACAAACAAACAGGTATGAAATTTTAAAAAATATCTAGGCCCTCCATGCGCAGGTTAGACTCGCACTTGGCAGGATTTAAAACATAGGCAAGTAAGGTAAGAAGTTAAATTTGTAATTATTGTTAATTTTTAAGTACCTAATAACATTAAACAAACAAGTTAATTTATAAACATATTATTATGCATATTTATACTGTATGTTATATCAATTTCATCCTGTTTGTTGAATAAATAAACAAGCGTATAGCGTTTTAAATGTCAAGTTCCAATTTAAAAACTGACATTTTGAAAAAATCTACGTCTACGGCACTAGAAGTTATTAAACTTTCGCGAACAGGAAACATACTAATTCGTCGAGCTATGTCAAAATTATATATATTTTGATATTTCTTTGTGCGCGAATTAGACCCCTTTTAGCTAGTTAATATACGGCACTAGAGTCTAGCGATTTTTCTTCGTACAATAAGAGAACACGGTTTGCCACCCTTAAATGTTATCAGATTACAATGATTTTTTAAGTATATTTTATCTAAAACATGAAAAACTCTATTCTCTTCTCTATTCTTCCTCTATCTCTCTCCTTATATTTCTATATATTTCCCTCTCAATCTATCTCTCTGTCTCGCTGTCTCTTTCTCAATCTATTTTTCTCTCCCTCTCTCGCTCTCTTTCTCTCTCGCTCGCCCTCCCTCTTCCTCGTTCTCTTTTCCTTTATCTCTATATATTTCTCAATTACTCTATCTCTCCCTTTCTCACTCTCTTTATCTACTTCCCTCTTCCTTTATCTCTCGCCCTCTCCCTCTACATCCCTTTATCTCTACCTCTTTCTCTCTCCCTTTATCTCTATCTATATACTTCTCCCTCTATCTCTTCCCCTCTCACTACATCTCTCTCTTTATCTATCTGCTTCTTTATCTTGTATCCATTATTATATATCCTCTTGCCAAATTTCATTATGATCCGTTCAGCCGTTTCTTGTGGTCTGTAGTAGGTATATCTAAAGGATACCTCATAATTTCAACCCCTTGCTTTGCCACCTTAAGGGATGATTTTGCAAAAAGCTGATACTCGTATTTATTTTCATCCCCTTCGAGATAATTTTTTGAGACCAAAGATTGCCTATGTCCGTCTCATAGGTGCAATCTATTCCTATACCAAATTGAATCGAAATCGGTTCTGCGGTTTAGCCGTGAAAAGGTAAACAGACAAACAGATAAACAGAGTTACTTTCGCATTTAATATATTTTTAGTATGGATACAAAAAACAGTTTTTGTCTATCTTATACGCGTACATTTTCTGAAATCTAGCATAACTTTGTCACATGTCGTTACAACTTATTGAAATGTCGTTCCAGCCTCGGCTACCACTGCCCCATCATGTACAACCCCACCGACTACTTCATCAAGGTCCTGGCGCAGACCCCGGGCTCGGAAGCTGCGTCGCGTCACGCCGTCAAGAGCGTCTGCGACCGGTTCGCAGTCAGCGACGCGGCCAAGGAGCTCGACATGGAGATACAGCTGGAGTTCCACATCATTGACACTGAGGATGAGGTGAGGCACGGTACAATCTTAGGGTTACTCCCAGAGTGCTCCATTGTTTTGTTCTGTTCTCAAAATATTTTAATCCCATACATTCATTCCCAAACTACTCCACAGAATTATTTATTATAAAAATATTATTATTTAAGATACCGTATTTTTAGTTTCATCTTATTCCGGAGGTAGCTGACATTATCCGGATTAACTCCACGCACACTAAGAATTCCAAATATTATTCAGAAATCAAATAATTAAGTTTCATTGTACTCCACATTTTTATATTTCGATTATTCATTGGATTAGATTGGGAAATTTTGTTGGAGTACTCTGGCAATAGCCCCAATTTTATACTTCGCAAAGTATGCCACTCCGGACAGGATGATGACGTAGGTGCCGGTGGTCTCTTTCTACGTCATCAATGTACGTGTGATACCATTTCGTAAGTCCCCGATGTACATTGATTGACGCAGAAAGAGACAACCTACGTCATTATTTTGTCCGGAGTGCCATATCATGTGTTCTACTACCATGAGGTGAGCCTCTTTTTCTAAACCCATTGTAACACTAATGATTATTATTAAACTTTTTTTTTTCGCTTTTGTTCTGTTGTGTTTAGTAAAGAGTTAATCCATCCATCTAAAGCCATGAAGTGAGGGCTGCAGGGTGCCCTTCAAAACCTATTTATTCTAAATCCTATACTGCGAACACTTTCGATCTACATCTCCTTTCATGCCATTTTGTACACTACCCAAAGTACAGTGTAAAAACAAACCAAATGGTTGAAACGAAATCATTTTATTGTAATAAAAAAATGTTATAATATTTGTTCAAAATTATTGTTCATATTCATATAATTCACTTACATTTAACTCAAAAACTCTTCAGTTCAAAAACCAATGCACAGATTGAAATATCGCGGCGCTAGAGAATTATCCGGCTCGACTTAGATTAGAAAATATTCCATTTATTACTAAATATATTGTCATTTTTAAAGAGCATCACTCTGTTTATTTCCGACCATTTAGATAATTATGTATTAATAATGTTAATATTAATGGCATAGATAACAATTAAAACAGCTATTTTGATCGAGTGACCGATACAGGTGTGTCGTGGGCGTACCTGGTTCGAGAAGGATCATTATATTATAATATGAACTAGATGATTCTGGTCGTAACATTTAGATGTAGTTTTTTTACGAGATCAAAGCATATCGACACATCAATTTGCCCAAATATGTAGTACAAATATCGCACTAGCTAAATAACATGATGAATGTGCATTTGTTATCAACGAGGATAGTTAATTTTCGTTGTAAACTTTTGGTGTTTTATTTATAATATCTGGATGACCGAGCTTTGCTCGGTCATCCAGATTTATTATAAATTGCTTTTTTATAAATTGTGTTCTTTGGAAATTATATTGAAGTACGAATTACTAATAACATGATGAAATATGAATAATATTTTTCGATTTTACCGATAGAATAGTAAAAAAATATGAACTGGCTATTTAAAGAAAAAAATCATAAAAATGCACCAAAAAAAAAACGTTTTCTATAAATGATTCTTAGCTAGATCGATTTATCGCCCCCAAAACCCCCTATATACTGAATTTCATGAAAACCGTTGGAGCCGATTCCGAGATTCCAATTATTAGTACATTACGATACAAGCTGTCTAAGTTGTATATTAATACACGGCGGCGTGAAGTTAGCGCCCGAGCGAAGCGAGGGTGCTAACCGCCGTGTATTTAATATACTTACTTGTGCAGCGAGTATCGTATACTATTTTATAGCACGTGCGACATAAACCCGCCATCCATTTAATTTATTTAAAAATAATCTTCTAATTAATGCAATGAAAAGATGTTCATTTGACTCTTAGTAATAAACACACAAATTTTAATGCGGGTAGGTTGGCATTCCGCCAGTAGAGAACGGGAAAACACAATTTACACCTACCCGTATCACTTCTAGATTTGTTTTTTAGGTTATTAGTATTTTTGGATGCATATTTATTGTTCGTGGATTGCTTAATGTGATATTGTTTCAGATTTAATATTGTTCAGTTTAAATAATAGTCAAACAGGTTTCAACTAAAAAACAGTGAAAAAATATCAATAGTGTAGGGCTTCATTTTGTAACCGAATCTTTATCGTAACGTGAATACCTAGCTAATATAGGAATCTGTGATTGATCTGGTTTGTGCATAAATGTATTCACTATGAGACTATATTATATAATAATTGAAAGTGTGTGTATTCAGTGAAAATAGTTCATGTGTCGGTTACATTAATTTATGTAAACAACAAAAAACGCAACATTTCTAAATCAAGTAAGTATTCTTATGTTTCAATAATTATATAATCGTATTAGAAATTGAATAAAATATACAGTGTACGGTTAATATCGCTAACTTAGGTATAGCGTTTTCACGTAATATTGTCTGACGAAGACCAAAATGAAAACATGCAGAAATATGGCGCCAAAGACATTGGCGTTTCGGCCCCACACGTTACAGGTTATACGTATCTTCTCTTGCTTACTATGAGTTTGTGAGTAGTGTAAAAATGTATGACTGATTAGCTTTGGTTCAGTACTACGCTCGCAACGATGGCTATATTCTTCAACGGTGTGAAGTTAGTGAACATCAGGCCGTTTAAAAATGTGCTACTTTGAACAGCGCAAAGCGTGACCTAAGTGCGGGGTTAGGTCGCACGGTGCTATAAACATATATAATAATTATATATATATATATATATATATATATATATATATATATATATATATATATATATATATATATATATATACTAGAATTGCTCAATTAAAGATATAAGATAAAAAAATGTCGAAGAAGATTTCTTAAAATAGGACGTACCTATACGTTCCGATTCTGTTCCAGAAAATATCAGAAGCTATCATTTTGTTACAGGACACGAAGAAATACAAGCGTGACACATTTCAGCCGCCCTCGTTCGTCATCAAGATCGCTTGGCTTGTCTACAGATACATGCTGATCATTCTACGAGATTCACGAGTGCAACTGTTGCGCATAGTACAGAAGTTGGTAAGTTTATAGTCCATCACCAAAGTTATGCTATATCTGCAGCGACGATCGAATACGATGCGTATACTTAGATCCAAACCTAGGATAGGATATTTGAGTACCGATAAATTATTCTGAAGTGATTGATCATCTGCATCTCTACTTTTGCCCGTTTCTGGTGAACGAAGCCGTGATCACAGTTGCAACTCAGTTTTTTTCATTATTATCTTTTAGTATCTACATTTTTTAGATGATTTAAATATTTTGCAAGCTGAAGTGGCAATGGGCAGGCCACATCGCTCGTAGAACTGTCAACCGATGGGGAAGAAAGGTTCTAGAGTGGCGACCACGGACTGGAAGACGCAGTGTAGGTAGGCCTCCCACTAGATGGGCCGACAACATCAAAAGAGTCGCAGGCAACCGGTGGATGCAAGTGGCAAATTGTCGTTCGGTGTGGCGGTCTAAGAGGGAGGCCTATGTTCAGCAGTGGCCGTCTTCAGGATGATGATGAAGTATCTACATTATCCTAATTTTTGTGCGGTTTTGTGATAGTAGTGATGTTTTCTTGCAGGCAATAGCATTAACGGCAGGGCTCTGTTTCATCGGCACGGCGCGCCTCACCCAAGCCGGCATCCAAGACGTCCAGGGGGCGTTGTTCATCATCATCGCGGAGAACACTTTCACTCCCATGTACTCGGTGCTTCACATGTTCCCGGAAGAATTTCCTCTGTTCAACAGGGAGCTGAAAGCCGGACTCTATTCGACGCCTATCTACTACACTGCTCGGATGATCGCCTTGGTGAGTGTTCTTATATGTATATTATGAATCTTTGCCTTGTGAGAGTTTTCAATGCAGGAGAAAGAGCTAGTGCATTAAATACATGTTTATTTTGAAGGATATCTTTACGATCATGAACTCTGTAGAAGAATTTTTTTTCAAATGAATTCACGTGTAATAAAACAAATACCTACGCTATTCATGCACAGATCCGTTCTTATCAAAATGTCATATTGGCAAACTCCGAAATTTTTATCTACCACGAAAATGTTGTTTTCATCATTAAACTTTTTATGGCTTGAATTATTTAGGTATTGATCATCAAAATGATATATTATAATGCCCATTTGACAAAGTTGTCACATACCATCACATCACAATATACTATTTTATAGTCGAGACTATTTTATATACTAACTATCATAATGAATTATGGGAGTTTTTGAACTTTCGCGAGTTGAATTCACAGAAGTCTGTGCGCAAATTAGACACGTTTCTAGTAAATATTGTACAAACAATAGTATTATTATTATTATCCAGTATAGGATCCAGTTTTTAGTTTGTGAATTATGCGAGACCTTATTAACAATTAATTATGTACTCAGAAATGGTAAAATACTATATTCATCCATTCTAGTTCTATCGAGGATTTAGAAATTATGTTCTTAATAAACCAGTTTTATAATAATATGGGCTCACCTGGATTTTATAAGTTGTTAAATGATTCTAGTGAGCGTGTTGAACTATTAAGATTATATAAGCCAATTTTGAACTAGGTAATAAATGAATATTGTACATTGATTATTCAAATACAACAAAATCTAGTTTTGCTATCTATGTCAGTTTGCATACCATCTTCATAGAACAAATACAAAAGGGTCAAATGATTATTCTGCCAAAGACAAATGGGATCGTAGCCGCAGGGTAAAATCAAAAGACAAATAATTATTAATGGAATGTTGTTAATGAAATGAAGGAGAAAGAATAAGGGCGCGTGCAGAAAACGCCACGTGAAAAATATTTGTTGCGTTTTCCTCTATGTGTTTTCTACTTCTCCAGTTCCCCGGTCTCCTCATCGAGCCCACATTGTTCACTCTGGTGGTCTACTGGATCGCGGGTCTAAGGAACACTGTCTACGCTTTCGGGCTCACCTGTTTCATCGCTATCCTGGTCCTCAATGTTGCTATTGCTTGTGGTAAGTTTGCCATTGCTTGCTTCAAAACGTTCATTCAAGAAATCACGTGATTTAGTATTGTCATTCGTTTTCCAATCAAGCAAAATATGTTTTTCTGACGGATCTCTCGTAACAGCTTCTGAATACGCTTCTGCCTGTTACATTATTTCTAAATTGTAAATAGAATCCTTTATAGTTGTTAAAACATCGTAGGCAGGCTTATACTCTTACTCCATCCATTATTTTGGAAGAGTTAAGAAACCTTAACTCTTCCAAAATAATGATGTCATCGATTTTCCTTCCGTTCCAGGGTCCTTCTTCTCGTGCGCGTTCGGTTCTATGCCGGTCGCCATCGCTTACCTTGTGCCATTCGACTATGCCCTCATGATGACCTCCGGACTCTTCATTAAACTCAGGTTTGTTTATTGCATAATAGTATAGTTCATCGTCATTATGGCGAAAAGACAGGCCTTGGCCTATATTTACACACAGACAAACCATTCTTTCTTTCTTTTGTTTTTCATTGGTATGTCTGGCTTGTATTTCTTTCATATTTTATCTTTCTTGCTATAATCACACAATTTCCTAATCCCCAACTTAATGCGTTACAGTTCAATACCCAAATACGTGTCTTGGATTCGCCACCTCTCCTGGCTGATGTATTCCAACGAAGCTATGAGCATCGTGCAATGGGATGGAGTTCAGAATATAAGTAAGTTACAGCTCTCTGGCTTAGAAGATATACTTAACACATAGAAACCAAGTACTCGCTAGCGCCATGTAGCAATTTTTACTGAAACTTTTTGGGCCTAGTTTGGTCTTTGACTCGCTATTGCACGAAATCGAAGCTTTTATGGTAAGTATTTATTAATTTTCCCGGTTTTTGGGCCAAATACCAATACGCGTGCGATGTTTACATTGCGCATTTTGGAGTATATATTGCATTTGCACTCACGCAAACATTGATAAAAAAGTGGCTACACTTTTCAGAGAAACTACGCAGGGAACGATTCGTCCCTGCGTTATTATTCTAAGCTATCTGGTACTAATTACGTTGGCAGTTGGGACAATCAACAATCTTTACTGAAACTACGTTAGGCATTTGTAAAATGGGTATCTCTTAGACGTTTGGTAGGAGAGATGAGAGTTGGTCTGCATTGCTCAGTAACCCATCTAAGAGAAGGAACACTTCAAAAGCAAACGTTTCTTTTTCGTCTACTGAATTTTGTAGGTTCATAACTCAAAGTCAAAGTCAACTCGGTTATTGTAAATAAGATGATGAATCTGAGTAAATAGGCAAAAACATCGCACTTTTAGAAGTCATACACTTTAATCTCATTAACAAATAGAACCATAAAAGAAAAAAAAGGTATAATTAATTGATTATGGTTTGAGTTTGAAAAATGCATATCTCCCTTTCAAATTAATTAAACAAGTACCTACTTACGTAAGAAAGCTAAAAACCTTGAAACATTTTCTATACTTACGGTACTTATGTCTAGACGCGGAGGTCGCTAGGTCGCTAGGTCGCCTCGTTACAGCGCCTGCTCATATTATGAACGTTATTTCAAAGTACCTACTTTTGGTCGATTTTTGTACAACAAATACATAATATTTGACAACGTTTTATCTAAGTTGGGCACAAAAGTAGATTCTACCAGAAATATCAAGTCATAAGATTATCTAGTATTAGAAGAATTAATGAATCCGGTTCAACCAGTGTTAAATAAAAATGCATCACTTATTTTACTAATGACCCTAATAAACAGAAGTCGCTAATGCACCCGATAGACCACACAATCATGTATATACCTACAACTTGTATCCAACTAGTAGCGCCCGCGGATTCACCGCCCGATTCTCGGAATAAAAAGAAGCCTTATACTATGTGATGTATAATATCTATATATAACTATATATTATAATGCCCAGTGCCCGTTTTGTCATAGTAACTTAGATGTTTGGGTAGAAACAGAGTTTTGGCGTAATTTGATAACAAACATCCAACCACATGGTTGGATGTTACACATAGTAAACATAGATGGATGATAACATAGTAAACTTTTATATATTTTATAGTATTAGCTAAATCTCCATAAATATCCAGTAAAGGTTTCGTTTATGATGTAAATTAGTAGTAAATTATTGATAATATTATATCTGTCTAAAAATACTTAATTAGGTATACTTACTTCAAAATCAAGCCAAACTAAAATGTCATGACGCGCGGTATTATTTGATCGCAATATTACCAACATCAACAACGGTTTACTGGGTAATGGAAAAATCTGCCGCTAAAAACATTCACAGCTCCATAATATATTATTATATTCGTAGTTCATACTCTTCCGGTGTCGTCACCTGGATTGGATTGTGCATATTTCATTGGGCGTTGTTTAAATTTTTTGACCTATAGTTTTTACATATTTTTTTTTAATTATGCACCATTTTAAGAAAGCAATTTAAGCATTTTAGTTTTCCAAGGATAGTTATTTTACTAAATATATTTTAAGATGTGGCATGCTGACGTCATCATTGGCAGAATACCATACAGCGCCGCGCCGTTGCCACTGCGTGAGATTGAAAACCTATAGATTTTTAATCTGTGAGGTTACTCTGTTTTGTTTGTTTATCCATAGACAGACATAGACAGAGATTGAACTTTTATTGGGTGGGTATGTAAGGCTTAGGCAATTTTAACATAATGCCGAAGATGACGTCATTTTCCGAAATCAAGGTAATTAATAATAATATTTATTCTAAAATATCCGACATTAGGAATTATACAAAAAACGGTTGTTTTGTGATCAACGAGTCTGTTCCTCGAAATAAAATAGTATTTGCAATCACTAACTTAAAAAAAAATGAAGAATGCCCACTGGTGCTAATAATGTGAACCGGCCATGAGGCAGCGCTAGCCTCTAGCGACAGTTTGTCAGGCTGTGTCAGACTACCGAGGGCCTGTGACGTGGCTAACGACAGCTATTTGTTCCCAGCATGCAGCCCGACGGAACCCGGAGCCCCTTGCCTCAGCAACGGCGAGGAAGTTCTCAACCAGTACGACTTCCTCCCCGACCACCTCTGGACCGACGTCATGGCCCTCGGCATTCTCTACGTCTGCTTCCATCTCCTGGCGCTCGTCGCTCTCAGATACAGGACTAGGCGAAAATAAATGTACCTATCTACTTACTGTTATGTGTATGTTACTGTTATTTAATGTGGTGTCTATTGTAATATTAAAGTTTTGTGTATTCTATCCCGAGTGTAAATATTTTTAATAAAAATAAGTAGGATGTCCGTAAGGATTGAGGTGCCACTTTTGAAAAATTAACAATTTCTAAATGGAATTTCACGCAGTTTAAATGTAGATGTGTCAATAAAATTTGTATTCTAAAGCAGATTTTGGTAGATTTTATGCATAAAAAGTTCTGTTACTGTAAAGGTGGCACCTCAATTCAGCAAATCAGGATTGAGGTGCCATTTTTCAAGTGAATAGAACTGGTTAAGTTATGGATGAATATTTCTGAAAACGCAATATCTTTACGGACGTGTTGTATATTGATTGCTCCCAAACTCTGGGGCTTGAACGGCTTCAATTTAAAAAGATATATAACATTCAAAGTGGCGCCAAAATCTATAAAAAATCGATTTTAGATTTTTTTATTTTTCGTTGATATAACTAGTCAATTTACAAAACAAATTTAATGGAAAATTTGTAGATAGTTGGCTGAAATTGTAGCCAGAGAATGAAGTAATAAAACCAAGTGGTTTTTTTGCTGCGACTAATTTTATGTGGCTCCTCAATCCTTACGGTCTGGAAATAATATTTCGCTATAACTGCGTGACAACAAAACGAAATCGAACGATGAATATCCCAAAAAAATGTAGATATGCGTGCCTTAATATTCATATATAATTTAATCACTCTACGTATCCTATATTGGCCAAAACATACAATTTTTTACTTTCTCATACAAATTTTCTTAAGTGGTGACCATAATTTAAATATGTAACCAGGGATATGGAATCCGAGAGTTACTTACGCTTTTTTGTAGTGGACCCGCACTGTTAGTGCAGTCAGCCAGTGTAAACAGCTCGTTTAAAAATATATCATCTGGATGACCGAGCTTTGCTCGGTATTTCTTTTTTATAAATTCTGTTTTTTGGAAATTATATTTAAGTACGAATTACTAATAGAATTATGAAATATGAATAATATATTTCGATCTTACCGATAGAATAATAAAAAGATATGAACTGGTTATTTAAAGAAAAAAATCATAAAAAAACACGAATAAAATGACATTTTCTACAAATGATTCCTAGCTAGATCGATTTATCGCCCCCGAAACACCCTATATACTGAATTTCATGAAAATCGTTGGAGCCGATTCCGAGATTCCAATTATATATATATATACAAGGTGTAACAGCAAGGTGTAGTAATACTGAAACTATGCATACACATACTTATTTCGAAGTAGTCTGGAGGTACTATAAATCTGTAAGTAGGTAGGGTAATGAATTAAGACACGTCAAAGTTTACTGCAAAACTAACCATCGTTCAACCCTAGTTATCAGCTGGGCAATGTCAGTGAACGTCAAATCCGTCAAGACAAATTCATAAAAGTACTTAGGGTTCCGTTTGTTTTTTAAATAATGATTTTTACCGATTTGTACCGACCCGGACAGATGCAACCGGACAAAAGTATTCCTTGGCGGCTGATTGATATCTGGTCCGTGTAATGTACATACCAAAATTCTATTCTAAGGCGGTAAGTATCTGAAATGAATTTTAGAGGCTTTCAACTTTGTAACAATACTGAACCCTAAAATATTGTCGGCAAATTCAAAGACCGCGCGGTGCACCGCGGTCTCTTTGCGGCAGAAATAATTCAATGCCAGAAAATATTGTCGGCAAAATTCAAAGACCGCGGTGCACCGCGGTCTATTTGCGACAAAAATAATTCAATGCCAGTGACCCGCGTAACGTGACGTCATCCGTATCATGTTAGGGTTGCCGATACACCTTGTATACAGGGTGTATCGGCAAGGTGTAGTAATATTGAAATGTGGGTATGTGTACCTGGTGATGAATCATTTGCCAGGGTACTAAAACCTGAAATCGATAATCGATTTTTTCACTCAAATTGACAAAATAACTAAATATTACAACCCTAACATGATACGGATGACGCCTCGTTACGCGGGTCACTGGCATTGAATTATTTCTGCCGCAAAGTGCGCCGCGCTCTTTGAATTTGCCGACAATATTTTAGGGTTCAGTATTGTAACAAAGTTGAAAGCCTCTAAAATTCATTTCAGATACTTACCGCCTTAGAATAGAATTTTGGTAGGTACATTACACGGAGCAGATATCACTCAGCCGCCAAGAAAAACTTTTGTCAGGTTGCATCTGTCCGGGTTGGTACAAATTGGTAAAAAACATTATTTAAAAAACAAACGGAACCCTTAGTACTTTTACGAATTCTTTATTGACGGATTTGACGGCGGGCCTAGTTTTGTTTGAGTAATGCCGCCGGCTAGAGGTGTAAAAGTAACGAAACAAAGCGTACAGTCTTACCCAACTTATATGGCGCGTCGTGAATCTTCGTTCGCGCAGAAAATAAAGTATGGTCCGAAGATTAACGAAAGAATGCTTAACACTTACAATCAACCTCAGATAACTATTATAAGGTTCATAATACACTGCAGCTGTTAGTTCCATCTCACTCATGCCACGCGGCGATCGCTAAGATGGCGGGGCGGCTGCCGACCAATAGCGGTCAATAGCATTTCCCGCGCTTTGAAAATTCATCTTCTGCGCAGGTAGAACTGCGATGTGCAACAGCTGCTGTGTATTATGAACCTTATAATAGTGATCTTAGGTTGATTGTAAGTGTTAAGCATTCTTACGTTAATCTTCGGACCATACTTTATTTTCTGCGCGAACGAAGATTCACGACACACCATATAAGTTGGGTACGACTGTACATGTTAGTCGATGCCTCAAGTTCACTGACATTGCCCAGCTGATAACTAGGGTTGAACGATGGTTAGTTTTGCAGTAAACTTTGACGTGTATTATATTAAATAATATACTAGAAGCACCTCGCGGTTTCTCCCGCGTTAGCTACTATCCCGCGGGAACCATTAATTTTTACGGTATAAAAGGTAGCCTATGTCACCCGGGGATAGCATAGCTTCCCAACAGTGAAATAATTTTTCAAATCGGTTCAGTAGTTTCGGAGCCTATTCAAAGAAACAAAGTTTTCCTCTTTATAATATTAGTATAGAAAAACCAAAACTGACTGACTGACTGATCGATTAACTAGCTGCGCCCGCGGTTTCACTCGCGTTTGTATAATATAAGATGTATCTTTATGAGTTGTGGTCCATGTGTTATTCTGATATAATGTAAGCTATATTATTGTGTAGTTTCATCAAAATCCATTCAGTAGTTTTTGCGTGACAGAGCAACAAACATTCATCCATACTTACAAAATTTCGCGTTTATATTATTAGGAGGATAAAAATACACTTCACATAGAAATGATGCGAATTTTTGTCGTTTAGATATTTTTTTACCGACA
This sequence comes from Hylaea fasciaria, assembly GCA_905147375.1. NCBI lineage: Eukaryota > Metazoa > Arthropoda > Insecta > Lepidoptera > Geometridae > Hylaea > Hylaea fasciaria. The sequence goes on from LR990194.1 coordinate 2,578,498, forward strand.
CAATATGGACTATTTGCACTGAATAAACACACTTTCAATTATTATACACCATATCTAATACTATAGTCTGAAGGTGTGCACAATGCACAATGCACAAACCAGATATAAATCACGGATTCCTAGATCAGGGTAAGTATAATCATTTTACAATAAAGATTTGTTCATAAAACGAAAGCTTAACAACATAACGCTATGCAAAGATATTTTTCACTATTTTTTAGTTGTAACCGGTTTGATTATTATTTAAACTGTACAGTATTCAAACTAAAAAATATCACATAAAATTAATAAACCACGAACCATAAATATCTATGCACCCGAAAATACTAATAATCAAAAACCAAATCTAGATGTGATACGGGTAGTTGTGAAATTGCGTTGTCACGTTTTCTAGTGGTGGAATGCTAACCTACCCACGTTTGTGTACCTATTGCTAAGAGTCAAATGAACATATTTTAACTACATCACTTACTTAGAAGATTATTTTAAAATAAATTATATAGATGGCTGATTATGTCACACGTGCTACATATTATACGATACTCGCGGTGTAAGTAAGTGTATATTATACACGCCAGAAGTTAAGTCACGCCGTGTAGTTGTATACTACTTAGACCGCTCGTATCGTAATGTGCCTACTACCTACCTACTTTTATTTATTTTCTATTTTATGTGATATAGGTATGCCATAATGTATTAATATGATGTGATGTTGTTATTGATTATAATTTTTAAAAGTGTGTCCTATTTTTTTCTTAAATATTATGGTCACCGCAGTGAAATTTGTATGAGAAAGTAAAAAATTGTATGTTTTGGCCAATATAGGATACGTAGAGTGATTAAATTATATATGAATATTAAGGCACGCATATCTACATTTTTTTGGGATATTCATCGTTCGATTTCGTTTTGTTGTCACGTAGTTATAGCGAAATATTATTTCCAGACCGTAAGGATTGAGGAGCCACATAAAATTAGTCGCAGCAAAAAAACCACTTGGTTTTATTACTTCATTCTCTGGCTACAATTTCAGCCAACTATCTACAAATTTTCCATTAAATTTGTTTTGTAAATTGACTAGTTATATCAACGAAAAATAAAAAAATCTAAAATCGATTTTTTATAGATTTTGGCGCCACTTTGAATGTTATATATCTTTTTAAATTGAAGCCGTTCAAGCCCCAGAGTTTGGGAGCAATCAATATACAACACGTCCGTAAAGATATTGCGTTTTCAGAAATATTCATCCATTGGTACTTGCATCCTAACACTACAGTTGAAAAAATAACGGAGCATGTTGAGTCAATATGTAAAACGAAAGATATTAAGGTAGATAAAATCAAACCCAAAGTAACGCGGGAGTACTCATCTTTCTGTATAGGAGTACCAGAAAGTACTTTTCATTTGCTGTCGAAACCAGAAGCCTGGCCGGTACACACTGAGTTCAGTGAATGGGTATGGTTTCGTAAAACAGCTACCAAGCCAAACAAAACAACACTTGCCCACTAGATCCATTGAGATGTTTTATCAAAATACAAGAGGTTTACGCACCAAACTAGATAAATTTTTTAGCAGTTTATCTTCGGCTTCTGAAGACCTATTCGCAGTCACTGAAACTGGTCTAAACGAGTCCATATACGACGGCGAGTTTATACCTAAAGATTTTAGCATTGTACGTTGCGATCGTGTCGACGGGCGCAAGCACGGCGGAGTACTGCTGGCATCCTCACCGCGGTTGCATCTGAGGCGAGTCACGTTAACTAAAGATATTGATATAGATGCAAGATCGTTTGAACTGGTTTGTGCGACGGTTCATTTTACTGCAAAGAGTACATATTGTGCGTTTATGTGTGGAGTTGTTTACATTCCACCTAAAAGTTCTGATAACGATTATATGGTTTTGTTCCAGTTAATTGAGAATGTATGTTTAAAGTATAACAAGATAATTATCATCGGTGATTTTAACTTGTATTCTGCTTCGGTGGAAGTTAACAATTACTATGAGTACTTTCTGTCATTCTGTGGATTTGACCAAAGAAATGAAGTGGTTAATTGTCAAAATAGGCAACTTGATCTCGTGTTGACTAATTTTAGTTTTAGTGATATTATTGTAAGGCCAAGTTCAGATTCTTTAGTAATTATAGACCCATATCACCCACCACTGGTGGTGCACATTGGTACCAATGACTTAGGCAGCTGTCAATCTGATGACACAACTACCGCGTCGGTTAACGAGGTGCGGGCAACTGCAAGTATGAGCATGCGTCCACAGTGGAATTTTAGAAAAGCTAACTTTATTGCGCTTTATGTTGGCATCGGGCTAATAGATTGGACGAACTTATATGAGATAGAAGACGCGAAAGACGCGCTAGACTATTTTTATACTGTTATTAACACAATTATAGACAATTGCACTCCTAGGAAAACACTTAAGGCGACGGCCACCAAGTACAGTTATCCGGACTGGTACAATGCTGATATTATATGTGATATCAGGCATAAAGCTAGTCTACATAAGCATTTTAAAAAAAGTAGATTGCAATGTGATTACGAAATATTCTCTACGAAAAGAGCTCTCGTTAAGTCCAAAATTACTCAGGCGTACGAAGATTATAAAAACAGATTACAATTACAATTTTCTAAAGATCCACTGTCATTTTGGGGTTTTGTGAAGTCGAAGCGATCTGAACACAACCCAACGTCTGTTACCATGGAGGGCCAGGTGGTTGAAAATGAGCGATGTGCACAAGAGTTCGCTAAATATTTTCATTCAGTCTACAACAATTCACCTCCTAAGTTGAGTGTAGCAGAGGCAGTCAAAGCAGCTGCAGCGGACTACAGAACTAGTTCTGCTCGTGTGCGTATCACTTCTCTTACGCTAAAAGAGGTGTCTGCTGCCATGAAGCGAATAAAGCCCAAACAATCGGCAGGCCCAGACGGAATCCCAGCGTTCTTGGTAAAGGACTGTGGCCAAGCTCTGGCAAAACCACTACAACATATTTTTGATTTATTACTTGGGTCACACACATACCCGGAGGAATGGAAACTCACCCGAGTGATTCCTGTACCCAAGAGTGGGTGCGGTTCAACCGTGGAAGGCTACAGGCCAATAGCGGTGTTATCGTCGTTCGCGAAGGTTTTTGAGACTGTATTACACCAAAGTATTTACTCACAAGTAAGTGCGCTGCTGTCTGACGCCCAGCATGGTTTCCGACCTGGACGCAGCACGGACAGTAATTTGCTATGTTTTATGACGTACGCAGTTCCAGCTATGGACGCCGGAGTGCAGGTGGACGCAGCGTACTTCGACTTTAAAAAAGCCTTCGACACAGTTGATAACGACGTTCTGTTAATAAAGCTGGCGATGATGGGTTTTACGCCAGACTTATTGGAATTTTTCTGCAGCTATCTCCGCGGAAGACAGCAGTATGTTGAGTATGGCGGATATGTGTCGGAGCCATATTTCACTAATTCAGGAGTTAGTCAGGGTTCAAATCTTGGACCTCTTGAATTTGTGATCATGATAAACGACTTACCAAACATAATCAAGCACTCATTATGCCTGCTTTTTGCTGATGACCTCAAGTTAGTATTAAAGGTCAAAAGCAAACAAGATTGTGAGCGGCTACAGGAGGATATAGATAGCGTAGTAAGATGGAGTCAGGCCAACAGGTTATACTTTAACGTATCAAAGTGCTCTGTTATGACGTATACTAAAGCTAAATCCCCATGTATGTTTAGTTACACAGTGGATGCGGATGACATGGCTCGTGTCACATCTGTGAAAGATTTAGGAGTGCAAATAGATTCGGAGTTAAGGTTTCGTAATCACATTATAGATGCTTGTAAAAAGGCATTCAAGAACCTAGGCTTTATACTTAGACAATCGCAGAGTTTCCAAAACATTAATGCCATAAAAGCCTTATACAATGCATTGGTAAGAAGTAGACTTGAGTGTAATGCAATAATCTGGAGCCCCCATGAAACTAAATATATATCGATGGTGGAAAAAATCCAGAATAAATTTACGCGTTTTTTGTACCGAAAACTATATGGGGTTTATCCATACTATCCACTAATGTATCCTACCCTGTTCGTCTTGGGAATGGTAGGATATTACAAATTGGAGGTAAGGAGGGACCTCATGTTGGTAACATATATTTTTAAACTTTTACGAGGTTTTGTACACAACCCTCTCATATTGCTGTGCTTGAAGTTGAACGTACCGGACAACTATGTACGTGCGAGGCGGCACAAACTGTTCGCGGTGCCAGTAGGCAGAACCAATGTGCTCCACCAGGCACCTCTTACCAGAGGCCTTCGATGGCTGAACAAAATATGCGCTGAGCACAGCGATCTTGATATTTTTATATGTCCTTTGGTGACATTTACGCATGTTGCCCTTCACTGTATTAGTTCATAGTATATTTAATTACATTGTCGCATTGGATATATCTGTTAAGGCACTGTAAATTGGAATGAATAAATAAATAAATAAAATAAATAAATAACTTAACCAGTTCTATTCACTTGAAAAATGGCACCTCAATCCTGATTTGCTGAATTGAGGTGCCACCTTTACAGTAACAGAACTTTTTATGCATAAAATCTACCAAAATCTGCTTTAGAATACAAATTTTATTGACACATCTACATTTAAACTGCGTGAAATTCCATTTAGAAATTGTTAATTTTTCAAAAGTGGCTCCTCAATCCTTACGGACATTAAGTAGGTACCCTACTTTTGTCTGAATGAGACGCATTGCTGGTTTTGTTTATTAGAAGGACAGCACGCAAAAAAAATTGGCAATGAGACCGAGTCCGAGAGTGATTCGGATCACAGAGATCCAGATAGTATTCAGATATAATAATATCAATTCAAGGAATTTGATGAGTTAAAAAAGACAATTTTTAAAATAACGTCAGAATGTAACATGTAATGAATGTAAGTAAGTACAGATTTATCTTAATTTAAATAATGACTCAGAGAAAACTCATTTTTTTTTTGTGGAAAATAATAGAGGATGGAAGCGAAATATGGAACACCATTTTCTTGCCTGACAAGTAACATTTTTTTTCTAGTAGTTCTTACAAATTGATTCGTTATAAAGCACGAAGTCGTACGCGCTTTCAATAAACGTAATCTTTGCATGGAGCACCATCTGGCACTTCGCACCAAGAACAAGACGCCCGCTTAATTTCCATATAAGGCAGATAACATCCAAGTTCGACCGGTTTGCGTGAGATGGCGGCACGGTCGCGATGTTTTGTTACCTGGCCGCGGCAGGCAGGCAACGCTGTGCGCAGGCGTACGTCGCTAGTTCAAACCCATCCGCCATATTAGTCGTGTCACGCGGAGTGCACTGCACCGCGCTGACATGTTTTATCGTAAACTGCAATGACAACGAAACCACAACGGTGCTCTCTTTATAAACCGAACACGACAATAAATATGCGATCAGATGCAGGCCCGAATGGGTACTCGCGTCGTTTGTTGAATAATAAACGTGCAACGAACACTGCATTCGTGTGTTTATGATAACAACATTTTAACAGTAATCCCCGTGAATTGTTCTAGTGTATGAAAGCTTGGTGTTATTATGCAACGTGACATAACCGTGACCTTCGTGTCGTGACCGTGCTAAAGGTGCTTTTTGAGGTTAAAATGCAGCTTGGATTATGAGCGACTGCGCCGAGCCATCAGGTTAGTAAGACGTTCAATTATTTTATCTGCGCTGATAAAGTTGGGCGAAGTGTTTGTTTATCTGCGTGCCCTACATTCAACTCCTCGGGTCCTTAACACAATATTTAATCTAATTGTTTATCGGCGTTTCGTGCTCCAAAAGAATTTGGTCCTAACCTAACGTTCGGAATTCAAAAGTCAATTACCCACCGGTCGCTCAACGGTACCTGTCAACGGTGTCGTACTGCGTGACAAAGTTGTTCCATTTGAAGAAATAAACAAGGGAGGTATTGTTAATTGTTGAGTCAGGCTGTTGCGCGGGAGAACGGTTCTCGCGAGCCTTCGTGTGTTGGCGGGCCCGGGCCCGGGCCGCGCTCCGATGCACGGCGAGCATGCGGGGAATGCAACCTCGCCACAGGAATCACAAAGGAACCACATCGACGCAAGGACGAGCCTTTTAATGCCCGAAACTTTTTACTCTCATTGGGAAGGACGTTAGAGGCCCATCGATTTTGTCGATATCTGATTAGACAAGGCCCAAACTTGATTTTGATCATCGTTTTGGGATTCCAGTTGGGATCGAGTCACTTTCTTTATAAGGTGCAACTCGAAGGATCGAGATAATAATATGTACATATAATTATTGTCTGTATATATTCAATCGACGTTATATGCTGGATCATCACGCTTGGAATGACACAAATGGTAAAGTATACGTACATCTGAATATGGAGGTGCTGCCCACATTAAAAAAATACTTTACGAGGTCTCACCGCTAGAAAATAACAGTAGTTGCACAACCAAGCATACCTAATAGACTTATTTCTAAGGAAACAACTGCAAAGGATCTGGAACAAAATAAGCTAGAAATGAAACATAAACATGATTCAATATGGTTGTGGTGCCAATGACAACTGCTCAAAACAAAGAATCATAATATAGGTGCCAAGCCAATAAAGCATAACTAAATTAGGTAAACTAACTTCCAGATACTATCACAGCATGTCTACGAGCAAGGACGAATTAATCAAAGATTATTAAATAAATCAGTATAAACAATAAAGCCCCATTCAATGAATCATTTGGAGAACTGGCTGGAGTAAGAGTAATGGCATACAAAATGAAGCTCAAAAGTATCGGAATCTAATTATTATAATAATCTTGGATGAGTATACCATACTGTTCAAGTGGATTCGGGTTCATAGTCCATTGACCTAATGAATGCTAAGAATAGATATGAGACGATGACCAGACATCCTTAAAAATGACAAAGAGCAACTCCTTGATGAATGGTTGTAAAAAACAGTTTTTCTCGCCATTGACCTTATTCCAAATCTTTTGATCACCCAAAGCCATTACGTAGCGATTACAATTTTATCAGGAAGATCTCATTAACTAATAGCTTCTTTTGTTTTCACCGGAATATCAGTCATTCTATTTTTTCTACGACAAACATCCTGTCGGTCGTTCGGTCTGTCTATTCTTATGTAAATGTTTACCCTTGCGTGTTGTTTTTGTTACGAGCCGAATTATGTTTATTGTGTGTGTAAAGTTTTGCAAGTACGTTGACCTACCTACGTTGAAGTCATTAACCATGTCAGGAAATATCACTATTTTTGATAATGTTCGACTAACTGCTGAGCAAAGAGATGTCAGTAAACTTTGAAGTATGAAGTCATATTGATACAGGAAGAATATCTTAATCTGGATTAAGATCTGGGAGATATTACCATTAACTTTTGCTAGTTTATTTAAGCAAAACTAGATTTTGTATCCCTTACGAAATAATGTCTAATCAACAAAAATAAGCCAAGAATAATGAATTCATTAGGTATAACATGTTATTCATGTTTTCGGGACACACCCACTGAAAAGACGCCATTAATACACACCCATCGATCTGTTTTCCTCTTCCATTTGTTATCAGGAATTGGCAAAGCACTAAAGTCCCGGTCACCGCTATCTATCGATAATACCACTCTAGATTACGCTGCGTTCTGACGTCAGTACGTTGAAACACTGCACTTTACCGCAATGCGAGTAATAACCACCTATGGTACAGTAATAGATCGGATAGTAAACACCTGACCGCTATCCTGGTAATCACTAGGCACCGTGACTGATGCTACATTTGTTAGTAACAGAATATTGTGCTGCCATGAAATTAAAGTAATCTAGAACTGGGATCAAGATAAATCAACATGGATGTATTGAAAAGAGCGTAAAGGTGCTCGGATGATGATATGTTAAAAAATAATATTTATGAACGTTTCTGGTGTTCTATGTACCAACTGTCAACACATTCACAAGTTTCACAACATAAAAAAATTGTTGAATTTGGATGTCTCTAGGTCCTTTTGGGTACTAAAAGAAGTAAGAAACCCGAAATTGAGAAGTTGCTGATATTATTTTATACGTGAAGGTCGCCGTCTCAAAAAACTGTTAACCCATTTCCCACGTACAGCACGACAAAGAGATCTAGATAACGTCTCAGACCAACTAATCGACTAAAGACACAGCATAATGACCAGCGGATCAGCAAAGGTCATTCGGTAGCGCACTGCTGCTCGATAGACGGTCGCGTGTCTGCTCGTCGTCGAGGCTAACGGGTACCAGTTGATAACTAATGGCTAATGAGTCCACTAAATAAATAGAACCCAACGTGCAACCAGACCTGAGAGCTAAGAATTCTTGTAAACAGGGAGATAAAAACTATGAAGACCAAGTTGCCTTGACACAGAACAAATTCAATTCAATGTAGTTCTAGTGTGATTCTCTTTACGTAACTGCATACCACCAACATACGATCGAATTCATATGACTCCCTCTCAATGGTCCCTATGGAGGAGTATAGATACGCCACTGTCACGAATCACTGCAATCAAACACTAAGCATGCTATTTATGCCTAATAATCCTAACATTTTGCCTAATGGCCCGTGAAATCAAAGAGTACCTACCTACTATACCGAGAAATCTTTGGTTAGTAAGACCTAAACTAGTGCAGATCGTGCATTAGTAAGTTGGGCCAAGCGATTATAGCTCTCAATAATACTGTTGCTGATGATTGACGGGGCTAGTGTGCTGATAAGAAACCTTCGATTACCAACGTTACCAGCTGGATCGTAAAATTTAAAACTCATAAAACTCAAGCCGTCTCTATTGAGCTACTATGTACAATGAAGACTCGTCACCACCAGTTTAAATGTAAAATAACTTTTACATGCGAACAAAAGAAGGGCTCTTTCAATTTATTCAAAGAAAGCTTCGACGTAAATGAAGAGCCTTATATAAAATCCTTTAAGCCGCCGCGGGTCTGAGTGGCATGTACCCTATTAATGAGCCTTCTTAGGCAGAGGTTTACCTGCCTCTGGCTGTTGCGACAACCGCGGATGTGATTCATTAAATAGCTGCCTAGATTTCCGTTTTAACCAGTTTAACCGGGATGGCTGTTTAAGCTGTCCGCATAGAAATATATTACAGCGAAATTATGGTCAACCTCCAACTGGTAATGCCAGTTTCACGATTTTAGAGTGTTATAAAATTCCGATGCAGTTTTCGAAGGTGCTAAGTGCTAACATTGTCTTTCTAATCTGTCATCTGTCTCTCAGTCGATCGTAGATTAATCTCGAGCCTGGCTTATTAAATAAAGGAGATATTCTGCGGACTTCCGGCTTAAACGGAGATTGTATAAAAAGAGTGGGAGACGTGTCTGTAGGTATTAGGCATGAGCACTGATTCAGACTATGATGACGTAATGTTATTGGGCATATCAATTCTCCAGAGCGATTCATTGGCAAACAGACCATGATTGAATAACAATGTCTGGAACACTGCTGGCTACTTCTCCGATACAATACAATATGGTAAACCTGTATTGAAGATTCAATCTACCAGACCCGTAATCACGATACGATGCAGAGCAGCAGAGTCAAACAGTCCACCTAAATAGATTCCAGTGTAACTTGAGACCGATGAACTCGGTAATTAGCGGGCTGCGTTCCGAGAGGTGAAAGGAAAGTCTCGCGTGATACTCATTTTTTTCGTAATCCACTTATGGTATTATAATGAGAATAATTTCGCCTCTTGCAGTTTCTTGTTCGGTACCAATTACTATGGCATCGGTCACATACGAGCGAGTGAAAGTTGATAATTGTAATGATTTAACGAGGATCCGTCAAATCGTGTAGGAATTTTAATTTTGGAGCTAGCTGATCACCGTTATCTTCTCCAAACGTAGGGAGGTTTTTTCATAGGGAAAATTGATGAGATGTAAGTGTTTACTACGAGGTTCGGCGTGATGACTGGGTAAAAAGTAGAACTGGTTTGATGCTCGTTACGACGCGCCAAGGAGTCTCACGTATCGGAAAAAAGTATGGCCTGAACAGGGCAGACCCGTTTGCACAATACTGACACTTGAATACCAACGCGTTTACCATGTGACAACCCATAGCACGGATTGTTCGGGGAACCTTGAATCCTTGAGCATTTTACCTGGAGAGATTTCATATAATGAATATTATGGACTTATTTGGAGAACTGGTTCGAACTCCGGACACCCAAGCAGTTGACCAGTTTTGGGATGAACTCATCTGATTTTGTTCGAATATTTATTATGTAGCGGACGTTCAATTTGGCTTGGCAAATTATGTATTTGAGTAAAATACTTTAAAGGAAACCACCCACATAATGTTGTGTGTCTAAGCTATAACCGAGTAAGAAACACAGATTTATCGTTCCATTCTGAAGGTCAGACAGATGTAACTCTGAAGATAAAATGAGAAACTGCATCATATGACACATGTTGCAGTACTTAGAAGCATCAGATTAGATCAAGAACTTCGTGTTTTATACCAAAGATGGTCATAAACTTTTAACCGTCACTTTGATATCGTCTGTATAGAACAACCACACCTTAGCTTTTAAGACTTTTATGATAAAGAATGAGGCAGCGATTTGTTACCAGGCCGCTGGTGAACTTACTTTCACAGTAACAAATTATCTCCCCTTTCGAAACTAACGTTATTTATTAGAACTCGGACTGGCCCAACCTGAGTTCAGAACCCAGTTTGAATTTTAGCACTAGCGCCAGTCTCGAGGTCGGCGACCCTTAATTATCCAAGTTTGCACCGCTGCAGTGCAATGCTCCAGTAAAATTCTGCATAACAAGCCTTTATTGGAGTCTGGCGACTCCCGCTTCCTCGATGTCGATGGTTCTTAATAGTTTTATGGGGGCAACGGACTTCACCAACGCTATTCAGAGGTAAATGCGGCGAAATGGCTTCCGTTTGCATATTGTTTAAAGCTAACTACTCGCCGATTTTGTTTGAACCGCCTTTTGTGGGGAACGGTCAGGACGAACTTAAAAAAGTCACGTGGTCCCATTCCCAGAATGGATTGTGTAAGAAAACCCCAAATGTTGCAACGTTTTGTAGTGGTGCAATGTAAACGAACACCGGATAAGCCGGAAACGAAGCCAGGTCGGTTCCCTGCGTAGTCTCCGTATTGTATCATTTTGCATCGCGAACCCTTTTGTGGATTGCTTTTTATAAAACGCAAGCAGTAAATTGATCGCGTAAATCAAATCGATTTATTTTGATGAATCATACCGATTCTGATGAATTGCGTTTTTTGTTGGGTGCCAAATGTTCCAATTTAGTTTTTGCGAATGATATTGTGATGTTTCACTGTTAAAAGTTTTTATAAATCGATTTTAATAGCTACGTTTGTATTGGCTTGTGAAGTATGTTCTCAGCTAGATTATTTATATAAGCCGATATCGAATTGTGGGACACGAAGTTGTCGGACAGTTTTTCTTTTTTTCAGCTTCGCGACAACGCCGGCAATTTACTAGTGTTGCCAATAAATAAAAGCTGTTCTATTATGGTCGCTAGAACTGGCAGTATTGTCGCGATACGGCTAAATAATGAACCTCCTGCTTGCTTTTGTCCAAACAAGGAAGTGTGAATGTGGAGTAATAGCCGGATTAGGAAGCCACTAAAGGCTTCTCAGGTCCATCGATCATTTGAGTCGATCCCATTTTAACGGCTTCCTTTTTAGCGGTAAGTGAAATGTGCTGATGAAAGCTGTTTTATGCGACACGTGAAGTAAACGTGCGATTATTATTTTAACGAAGCGGTCTTAAAGGACCGGTTTCTGTAAGCTTGTATTTTCCCGTTAGCGGTGACATATTATATGAACTGATCTTCGGCGGTACCTACATATCCCCCGGCCTTACTCTTAAGTGGAATGGGGTAAATTACTATAATATCGCGCGAATAGCTGACTTCTTTCGGATTTATGAGGCAATTATGGCCATAATCCCATATGAAGACTACTAGCGCAGTTGCGACAACTCTTGAAAACGTAATCTTAGAATTATGGGCTTGCACTGTATTTGCGTAGGCATTTCTCAGGCGGGTTAGCACATTCAATTACATACAATGTAAGCAGCCAAGATTTAGCTAAATGAACTTCCCTTTTTAGACTGGAAATTTCGTTGTGAGAAATACGCAGAAAGGGTGGTGAACTGGTGAATGACCTACGGTACCTCGTCAGTCTCAAACGCCAAAGTATTAATGTTGTAGCGCGATGCTTTACGTTATGCATACGTGGGAACAAATTGTTTGGTTCTAGGCCAAATAGTGTGTGGATCACATGCAGCCAACCAAACAATAAATTTAACCAAAATTAAATAAGTGAGTTACCAATTATGGTGTTGATATCTACGACAAGGCAACCAATTTCAACAACACTCCGTCGTGGCGAGGCTGACTGTAGCATGTCCATTATATTGATATCTCACAATTCCAGATATTGATAACTTTGATAACCATAATGCACGTGCAAGATCGTCGACATTGTAAGTAGCATATATATTTGGTTGTAAAATAAATATTACCAGGCAACCTTTTGAATCACGTTTTCCTGATCCAAATTAGTTCAAAAACCATAAAAACAACAATGTTTCTGTTATCTACTGAACAATTATCTTGTCTACCTTCCGTTTCAATTATTGTCTATCAAATCAGCTCGCTTTCACCGGTAATGACGGTATTTCACTCGTAATGACGGTATGTAACTCTATTAAGTATGAATCAACGTAATTTGACCGGCATGCATTATTCAGACTCAATTTAACAACTTCGCAACAATTGACCTATAGGTACAAACATCTATCCATCCACCTATCACAGACTTCTAACTTATAGGAACAGTAAGGTAAATTAAAGCTTGTAAATATGTATACCATATTAATAATAATGTGCCTAATTATTCATTTTCATATTCATATACTTACATGCTATTCATTACATCTCATGGCATTATGATTGATCCCCATTCGAAAGTTAACAGTAAAAATGTACAGATAAATAAGTATTTGTTTTTATTTATAGTTGATCAGCTATGTCTATAAAAAAATTTGGTTTGCAAATAGGTACTTACCTAAGGTTCAAAATACAAAACTCAACATATAAAACTTCGACGGCATCACCGATCAATATAAGTTCGAATCCAGCAAACGGGTCAGATGGATATCTGGCGCCCAGACAAAGGTCAGGAGTCAAGATGGAGTGAGTGAGATCGAAGATAAACTAACTAGGCATAAATGAATTAATTAAAGTAAGCTGGAGAAATGAAAATTGATTTAATGATGAGGATGTTTATATACAGTATGTTGGATAACACTTACTACTTAAAACTATGTAGAAACCACCGTTAATCATTATAGAAATTACATTTATACGAGTAATTTGCGCTAACCGAAAATACCTGTCATCCCCGTGCTATGGAATTATGGAATTATATTCCTGAACCTTCTGCCTCTATAATATTCAAAACTTTTGTCAACGAGTAGCTAGCCAAAATTGAATCGCTAGATTTGAATTGAGCAATCTCAGTGAACAAAAAGCTGACAAAGATCGCTAAGATTAGAAACCTACATGATAGATATTTTAGTATCGACTTGAATTGTTTTCAAATTATGATTACAACAATAAACAGAAAGTTATTTACAGTAAAGTAGCATAAGCAATCCTCGTGGTAAAGAAGTCGAGTCGATTATTTACATAGTCAAGGTCACGATTCAGTATAGTGGTGGACGCTTTATAAAACTTTACTTAAACGTCCTGGGAGTTTTGAAATAAATGCGAAATGATACGTTTTTGGGTATATATCAATAATATCATTTGCCCACACTCGTGCACGTTAAAGAACACTCAATGATTAATACTCCACCAATATTACACATGAACACTCGAAGGAACACAAGTTTGAGGAAAATAATACAAAACCAACAACGTCTCACTATCGGATTCCCGCCAAGACTCCCAGCAGACAATAATAACTTGTGTATTATAAAGCACACTAAACGCAAAACAGTAGGTATTACAATTTACAACGTGTGTATAAAGCATACTAAACTAAACATACAATAGCATCAGACAAACAAGAGATGAACAAAGTACACCGTACGTCTAGGTCTACCTTTATTAGTGCGTGTTTGTGCCACAGCATCTTACGATCCAAAACATCCACTCACGCGCATGCGACCTTGGAGCGATAACGCGGCCCTGATTACCGTGGACCAGTGCTATGATGTAGCTTATTCTAATCTAATACATAATTGAAATACGTATAGTGAAGAGTATAATACCTCAATTAAAAAAACAAAAAACAATATTCATACTTTAGATAATCGCGCAATGTGACTGTCAGGTAAATGCCGATAATCTCTAATTGGCCCATTGTCTATCTTTCTGCTTCATTCTATCTGAAAAGAGACGAAAAGGCTCTTTAAAGCACAAATTTGATAAACATGATGGAAACATCCAAAAAAGGTAAATTCACAATTTCTAACTTTACGGTGCATTTCATTGTTAATCAAGTAGATCACGTTAAGCTAAACAGAGAAATTCAAGCCCACCTAATTTGCCTGTACACAGACACGGTTTAAAATCCTAAACGAAACCTAATTTCTTCACCGTAACTAAACCCGTGGCGCATTATTGCGCAGCCCGATAGTTCCAGTTTATGTTATCGGCATAGCTCTGGCGTAGTATATATGCCTCGGTCGTAGATAGCGCATGTACCGCGTATGACAACTGGCCCGCCGCGCCGCTGGTTTACCTGGAACCATGCTGTTACCTAACTCGATTCCGTATAATGCATTTTGACAACAAGCCTAGACGCTGTCTGTCTAGCTGAAACGGGAGTGTCAACGTTCTGCTGATGCAAGTCTACAGTGTTGTTATTCTATGGGAATAGTGAATTTCCTCTGGCAGGTTCTTCTCAAGTGTCTCAAGATTTTAGGCTAGTTTCTTCAGTCTTTATTAAAATTGGATTCTGTTAAAGAAGTAGCAAAGCGTCTCGCACTTTCATATTACCTAAGTACTTTTATAGGGAACGGATTAGGATCATGATTGTGTACCTTGAGACTGACCTGGATGTTGGTATACTAAGAAGACTGATTCCACAATAAATCTATAAATACTTTTAGTAGGTACTTTTTCTGTCAATACTAATATTTTTGTTCCCCATTTTCCTGCCAATACGCATTGACACTTCGTGCGCGTGGAATGTTATCACGGCTCGTGTTACCTCAGTCTGTGGTTAGATAAGGCCTGCCTGGGACTAATGCGGACTCGTCTGTGCGTTCTGTTGGATGATTTAGATGTTTGTTAGACATCAGAAAATAAGGTACCCATGAAAACTTTAAGTCTCACATTGTATAATGAAGGTAGGAAGATAAGCCATGCCACTGTAGGATTAGGGCTGAATTTGGAACCCGAAGCTCAATGATCCATAATACTTATTTAAATCAGCAGATCCTCAAGTCTTACTAATTTGGTAAGCAGTAGGTATCGCAGTAGCACCAGGTTTGTAGGTTCCGATTCCTTACACAGAACGATTTCTGTGCAAAGAATAATTCCAACCTGTGTTAAGTTATTAGCTCCGAATTTGACCCTATTGTTTGGAGGCAACGATTTCACTTTATTACATCACGTAATTTCTTGATCAGACTTTTCATTGATGCTAACATTTGCATTGCTAACAAAGCAGCGAATTAAATGTTGCACAAAATTAATAAACCTCAATTAAATGTTGAAAGAGATATAGCCATATTATAAGCCGTTACGCAAATAAATGATGCACAGAGATGCATTTGCTCAACCTATCGCAAATCTTAATGACAAATAGGACCTTGTCGTAATCATACCTATTGATATTGAGCTCTTCAATAAATGTCTATTCCGTTGTTCGTAACATTTTAAACCTTCATTGGCTTCTGAACAATGACATGCAACCTTGTTTACGGAATGTCAGCGCCAGAAACGGCTTTGTTGACTTTGAATAGGTTTTCGAAAGTAAACTTTGGATGGTGAACATTTTGTTTTCTTACAAATATAAGTTAGCATAAGAAGTCAACCTGCCGCCGCCCTGTAAGTCGCTATTATAGTATGCTCTTTTTATTTAGGTTGACCCTGAAACTAAATCCAGGTTAATACTTTTTTCATTGTCTGTATCTTGAACTTCAGATCTTTAGTCATAATACTGAACGCAATTGTAATGTTCTCACGTGAGAGATGTACATGGGAGGGTGAACAAATAGTTGAACATTAAATATATTTGTAAAGCAAAATACAAAAGTTTACAATACAAATTTAATGTCTTTGGTAACATTTACAACATCTATAACAATGTTTTACAAAGCAACTTCATCTCCATAGGAACACCGGCAACTTTCGCCGCGATATGCCCAAAATAATCGCTCCTAATTAAGTCAGCACTTTCGTCCTACTATCACGATGCCTGAGCATTAAATCTATTCGCCGAAGTAGGTCTGATGTCTTGAATTCGATAACTATCGCTCTTCCCATTACTCTTTGTCGACTTTAAAAGCTCAATTAAGGCTACATCACGACGAACAAATTAGTGTTGTTGCTTCAATGCTTCAAGGTTGCACTCTTAAGTTGGGCCTTTAGTCAAGAGTAGGAAGCTCGTCAAAAGCTTGCTTATAATCGCTTTTAGCATAAACAATTAGTTGATATGTCCTTCTGTTAATGTATAAGTGGACCGTTGTAAAGCGTTTAAAGTTTAAGGAGCAGGCAAAGTAGATGCTGATGTACGGTAGGTGTACGCATTAAATTAAGATGGCATAAAGCTAAATAGCATTAATAGAAATTAATTAAGTGAGATATTGAACAGATTTTATTTATCTCTAAAAGCGTTTTGTGTAATAAAGACGATACGAAATCTTACTTTAACTGAAGATCCATTAAAATAACTGTTCTCTCGAGTACACCTATCTTCAAGAGGTACGTTCCTCTCGATTATATCACGAGAGCGTTCGAGATTCACACAATAACATTTTGAAGAAGCAAAAGCGGCCTTATATTGGCCCCTTGTGGAACACCAGCCTGTATTCGAAGCTGGGACCTCAATAGATCAGATTGTCTATTGTGCGGCGGCAACAGCTATTTATGGAGTTCAATAACCCTCGTTCTATCAAATAGACATCATTTATGTTCAAGCTTTATATTCAGGGGGTTTAACATGTTGTAAGTTTGGTGGACGCTATTGACATGTTTTTTGTCGTTTGAGTTGCATTGCTCTAAATATGGTAGAGATTTGAAACAGGAATTGTATCTAAAATTTTTTTTTATATTGATGGCATTACCATAATAGATGGCGCAGTTTTATTAATCGAAAAGTTGATTGACGATAGACTTTTTACCGGCTTCATTTGTCATTAGTAAGAGTGTTATATTTCTATCTTTATGAACAACTTACGATTTGGTACATCATCTTACGAAACATGTCTCACTATAGTTTTTCTTGAGCAGAGGTGCGTCATCGATTTTGCTAACATTGTAATCCTTTCATGTTGTGATGCCCATATATTCTCATACTCAATGGGCATGGCCACAAATCAAGAGCACGAAGTCGGCTGCCTCGACACGCGTGTTCACATTGCGCCTCCAGAATTTATGGGATTTTCATCCACTTTCCTTTTCGAAGCTGTACTGGGTCCTGATCAGTGGAGCGGCACCCACGACACACGTGTTCACTGTGCAGGCAACAAAAATGCTCTTGTGACATATCAGTATCTCGTCAGAGACAATAATTATGTTTATTTGCAAATTATGAGGAATAGTATCTCGTCACAATAGATATATACGTAAAATACTAGTAGACACGGTCATGCGTTGCTGTGGCTAAGGTTTTTGTTATTGCGACTATAAATTGAGATGTAGGTAAGCTATCCTATCTTTCAAGATAGATCAAACTGCACACGGTGTGCAAATTTGATTAAAATCGGTTAAGAAGTAAGGAGTCCATCGCGGACAAACAACGTGACGCGTAATTTGCATTATATTAAGATTAAGATTTGTACCAATTAGGACAAAGTCATTAATAAAGTATTCTAATGCGATATAGTATTCGATGCGAAATACGATGAAGTAAACAAGCCATCTCTTGACTTCACAGAAGGTGGCCACAAGTCAAAACAGCACATTAAACTACATAGATGGACAGAACTGACCACAGACATTTTCAAGGCCTCCAGAGAATGTCGAATTGGAAGTGCGCTTGTAAACTTTTATTTGGATAATTAAAGATTAATCTCAGGCTCGTATGTTAAACTTTACGACCAGTTACAAACCAAATTGGGCTGGTTTATATTTCACTAATCGTACAGTTTGAGAAGTTATAAACCTACATTCATTTGGATCCGTCATTGCAAGAAGAAAACAAGTACGTCAGAAGAAGAACTTCTGACTATACGGTACCTTATATATTAGCATCTTTAGGCAGTTTTGCTGAACATCGGGCACTTGAAACTAAGTAATACCTTTAAGAGGCTGAAGACACCTACTTTTCACAATCCGACTGCAGCGCCACGAAGAAACGGCGGCGAAACGGCGTAATAAAAGTTCCAGCTATGCTACCTAGTGGTAGCGTATGCCATTTTTGGAGAAGTAACGGGTGGTTTATCTTATTCCAAAGAGAAGGGACTTAATTAGCTCCTGTAATTTCGTCATAACCACAAATCCAAATTATGAAGTGTCCAAATTTTGCAATTCAAGGCGTTGTTGGCATGACTGTCGAACTGTCGATATGTCAGGATTTACCGTTGAGGTGGTCAAGGATATCCATATTGGGAATAATATAAAATACGTTATTCCAATTTGGCACTTAAGTCTTCACAGTAAGGGTTAGCTAGGGTATAACTTATTAAGTTTCTTAAAGTAGGTTGACATGCATGCCATGATGCGGTTGGATCAATTTCAAGGTAATAGTGGTTTGACAGACGAGCTTGTTGGGGCAAACGTGTATTATTAAAATATTTGGTGATACGGTAATGTGATAGCATATTTAATAAACCTATCTACTAGACTTTGACATCAAAGGCAGCTTTATGTGTTATGGTATTACTACTGATAATTATGTTGCAGGTTGCAGGTCGTCTAACAGCAATAGCTAGCTATAAACAGAATAATAACGCAGAGAAGGATAGTCCCATGCGTAGTTTCACTCAAAAGTGAAGCCACTTTTTTATCATTGCGTGCATGAGAGCCATTTGATTATCTTTCCGAAAACGCACACAAGCGCAATGAAAATGTCACATGCATGTTAGTGTTTAGTCCAAAATCAGGTAAAATTAATAAATATTTACCATTAAAGCTTTGATTTCGAGCAATAGCGAGTCAAAGTCCGAACTAGGCCAAAAAATCTCAGTAAAAGTGGCTACACGGCGCTAGCGAGTACTTGATTTCTATGTGGTATTCTTCTAAGGCTATAAAGATATTAGACATGTCACAAAATTATGTTTAAAGTAGGTATCTGATTTTTAAGAATTGCCTCAATGAACTTGCATAATAATTCTTATAACTTGAATGCAAATTAATGATGCCCGTGCTAATTGCGGTTTGTGTCTGTCAGTCATAACAAGAACAGCGCTCGCTTTGTTCTTAGAAATTAGCAGTCTCAGTTTACTGGGGTGTTGCGCAACTCTTCATTTTCGACGAAATCTCTTGATTCGTTTGCAATTGTTTTGATTTTAACACCATATTTGTTAGTAGAATTCCCAAAACGGCGTTATTCGTTAAAAATGTAACTGTAGTGTAATTCTTCAGTAGATTATTATGTCACAATCGTTTACCCTTGGCCAATTTTGTCAGGTCTTTATTTTATCGATAAATATTTAGCGTGTTGTGCAGCGGAATTTTGGAAAGGTTAATATTTTATTAAACTGATAGCAAACAATATTGCATTTCCTAAAATTACTATTTCGATAGGTACCTAAATTTAAGCTAAATAACTGCAATTAATGAATAACATTTAATTAACTATTCCTACCCTGTATCCAAAATTGTTTACAAGTAGAATTCAGTAAGTAGTTGGTTTTCCTCCAAATGTGAATTAGACACCTAAATTACTGACTAAACGACATCAAAAGATCTGATGTTTGATATGAGTCTATTCTCACGGTTAAATCAACATTACTTTGGAAATCAAAAGAACTCTTAACAACAGTATTAAAAGAGCTAATAATATACTCACCAACGTATCTTCAATTTTCACAGAGTGAATATGTAGAGAAGAAGAAAGATAGAATAAATCTAAGAGTGACGAATGCATTGCAATGACGTGACAGATGTATTTTTAACATGCTAAACTTCCTAGTAATAGCAATGCAGTTTTTTTAATGGAGCTGACGATCCGAAATCTATTGATCACTAGCTGTGCCCTGCGTTTTCACCCGCGTTACATATACAAATACAACACTTAAGCTATTTGAAAGGTTGGCGTAACTTTTATATTTATTTATGAGCCGATTGACATGAAACAAACACTAAATGTTAAGTTAAGCTTACCACCATATTAGTGAAAACCACATCTAAATCGGATAAGCCGTTTTGAGATTAGCGTGCACAAACGCACAGGCAAACAGACAAAAATTCCAACAATCATTGTTTTGGGTGCTATTTGCGTGCGATAAATGTCCCAATAATATTTTTTCTCATATAATTTCTCATTTTTTCTATGTCCAGACAGCGGTCCGTTACATTTTTATATGTAAGTATAGAAGATTTTCTTCATGAATAATCACGAAACCTTCATCATGGTAGCCTTTATTTGTGCACAAATGAGCCATCAGACTCGTGACATCGGGAATAAAAGCCGATTGAGCCGCACCAGCAGCGAATCAGTGTTTCATTTCCAATGGTCAATGAAAGCCGTTGCAGCTTTGATGTGGACTTTTATAGCATTGTAAAATGGCGGAATGTATTTATTCACCGGGGCGGTAGGTTTGTTTTTTTTTTCTCTCTTTTCTTCTTTGGCCATGGTGCTTTTCGCACATTGTGCCAGTTTCATAGGTGTGTTTTGTGTTGCTGTCAACGTGTGCGTGCAGTCCTACCACTATGTAGGAGGTTAGCTTACAGTCCACTGAAACTTCCTGGGTCACTTTTGGCGAGTACTTACTTGCCTACACAAAGTCAGGCGTTGTTATTGTGGATTCTTAGCTCTTTTTTATTCATATTTTTTTTATTTATTTATTACTTTATTGCACATAACTTACTATGTAGTGCAGTGTGGCGGACTTAGTACTAAGTATTTTGTACCAGCTAACCACTGATAAAAATAAAGGTTTTTCTTTGTCAGCTTGTGATACATCATTTTGATAAAAGATAAAGATAATTTATTTGCATAAAACACGTGTTCACAAAAAATACATGGCATACATAATTATTGTTGATGTTAGGTAAAAATTTAAGTCCTTCGGGTTTTACCTTACCACGTAGTGGTGTACAAATATGGTGAGAGATGGAGCTTCACTTCAAAACATTTTAACATGAATATGAATCAAGTCAATAACAAACTTTTTATTTGAAACATAGTCATAATAATTAAATCATATTATTGTCTAAAGCTCATAAGTCATAACTCCTCTGCCTTCAAAGCGAATCCGTCGAACTGCAGCTCCTAGCCCGCCGTTGTTATTGTGAAAGGAGTGTAAATCGTTGAACTTGGAAAAGTTTATTTGATCGGCCGGTAGGGTTCGACGGCCGGGTGGGGTGGTCAGCTTGGTTACTCGTAGTAAGCTCCATGGCAAATGCGGACTTTTCCCTTTTCCCTAGCTAGACAATGAAACTCTATTATTTTAGAGTAGCTCTCAATATATATCTTATCTTCTTAATACCTATATATAAAATACGCGTCAAGTTGTTTGTCCGTGATGGACTCATAAACTACGTAATCGATTATATTTGCCGTTTTTTTTTTAATTTTTATACCGAGTGCAGTTTGATATATTGATAGCTTACATCTCAAGGTATAGTCGCAATAACAAAAACCTTAGCAGCAACGCGTGGCCGTGTCTGCTAGTATATAATATAATATATAGAGACGAGCGGACCCGGAAACGTTGTCCTGCATGATATTTCAAGCGATAAATAACCTAGATACCGACTGCAGCGCCACCGGCCGGGCTGATTTGTGAATTTAAACCATCCAGGGCGCCACACAAGCGCATACAAAAAAAATCATTCAAATCGGTCCAGCCGTTTAGGAGGAGTTCAGTGACATACACACACACGTACAGTAGATATAATATATTTAAAGAGAATATATATACTACACCTATATATTAAATTGCAATGAAAATGATCCATGTTATTTCTCCAAGGTCCATCTATATTATCGAGATCGATTCAACTGATTGGCTGTGAAGTTACTTTCAAATTTGTAATATTAGTAAGTATGGAATAATAGATGTGAAGTATGGATTCTTCAGGTTTTTGATAAGTACGTACAGTATTACCCAACTGATATGGCTTACCGATGTACCTGCGCAGAAGATGAACTTTCGAAGCGCGGGAAATGTTATTGACCGCTGTTGGTCGGCAGCCGCCGCCATCTTAGCGAGCTTAGAGTGAGATGGAACTAACAGCTGCAGTGTATTATGAACCTTATAATAGTGACCTTAGGTTGATTGTAAGTTTTAAGCATTCTTTCGTCAATCTTCGGACCATACTTTCTTTTCTGCGCGAACGAAGATTCACGACGCGCCTTATAAGTTGGGTACTAGTAGGTATACCTGATATTATTATTTTTACCAATATTATCTGTTTTGCTAATAAAAATGAAAACGAAAACACACAACCTGTCGCATTTCTATAATATTAGTAGGATAGTATCTATAGCCTTTTCCCGTTTGATCGAGGCCCCAAATCATGAATGGAACCACTCTACTCCTATATTTGTAGGTAAATATTATTCTAACACTTATGACAAGTGATGCTAATTAAATAACTGATCGCGCTACTCGTGATATTTTGGAAGGCAATGATGATTGGCATACTAAAGTCAATGTTTATGTAACCATTTTAGTAAAGTAGGCGCAAATACGTCGTGTTAAAATAAGTAATCGCGAGAAATGTCGTGTTTCATGAAATACTTCGCTTTGCTATAATTAATATGTTCCCTACGAATATATACTTCACAATTAGACCTCGTAAACAACTGTATCATAATGAAAGCTTTCGAAAGAAAGAAACCAAAAACATAATTATGCGTACAGGGTGTGTCGTATCCCTAAATGGGGAGAAAAGCGACTACGGACCTACTGTCCGACTAGTGACCTTTGTGGTTGGTATGATTGTGTATGGCATTGTATGGATGTATGGTATGTTGTAAGGAACATTTTGCTTTCCATTTCGTTTGTCGTGGCTGTCGCGATAAGGTGACGTTACATTGCAATAATATTCAAATTTCAAAGTAAAGTGTATTCTTTTAGAATCGTTACGAAGCTGCCTTTATCCCTTTTATATTATCTATGGTATAAAGGATAAAATTAAATAGTTTTGCAATAATGATATACGAGTATGTAGGTACCAAGGAATAAATCGACTGGTCGGCTCAATCATTCGATACGGTATCAAAATTAAATGAAAAGAAAGTATTTATACCCTTTTCTTGGTGAAGTCAAGAAGCGTCTGCAATAACTGAAGCAATCTGTGACTTTATTTCTTTTAGGCACACATCCTATGGAGTTATGCGCGCCTGGTACTTTTTACTTGAAACACATTTAGCACTGAAGAGTTGTTTACGTGGACCGGGGACAACGACACGTGCCATCATGACGCCCCGTCGTATCTCCGTTTCGGGGACAACGGTACGGAAAATAATGACGTCACTTTGTCCCCGAATCGGGGGCACGGCTTTCAGGGACAACGGGACTACCACTCCTACTTAGCGCAACCTTTCGTATGTCGCTCAGTAACGAACCAATAAAACACGTTATCACAGTGCATAAATGGCACATTCGTGAGCTACAAACGCCTAGCGTATGTTTTTACGACCACCACGGGGATATAAATTGTAAATTTTGTTAGAAATACATAAATTAGACGAGATAGTATGCAGACAGTATCTGTGTATTTGTAGAAGGCGATTGCTGTCTGTCCGTCTGTACGGTTTTATACGAGAATAAAACGTTAGATCGACGTATTTGTAGGAATATTGACAGGAACGCTGTTGTTAGAAAAACTTTAAAAACAAAGAGAACCTTTTAAAACTTTTCACCAGCAACGGAAAGCTTGTAGATTTGCTACTTTTACTCAGCTACAAGATTGGGCCAGTTTTACATACAAGGAGCTTCCACTGCACCTTTGATTTTGTATAGGTACGACGAATTTTTTGACAACATAGTTTTTATGTGCACATGAGGATTGAGGAGGCCTATACCCAGCAGTGGGTTGATGTGGGCTGATATAGATAGTGTTTATGCAGACACAAGAATTCTCTTTTCTAATATTATGTTGTGTTCAGGATATAAAATTACAGTAGATGCGACGAAATTGAAATGGAAAATATTTGTATTAGTCAATGTTAATATTTACTAGTGTGCGAGCAAAGCAGCGGGTAACCGGTGATGCTTGATTCATAAATTCATTGACACCACACTGTTGTGAGTTAAATTCAAAGGGCTTAAATAGGTCTATGAATTTTATAGTCTAACGGAAATGTTTCATTAAGTCAACGTTTTGTGGTGTGACGTTCGATAATTAACTCTAACTTATGTAAAAAAGCAGGTTGCTTGCTTTTACATAGGATCAACCAGAATACATATTATTTTGCAGTGTGCTAAATAAAACTATATTTTACGAAACAACTTTGCTCAATGTGAGGCTCTTCAAAGCAAGAGTGAAAAGAGTCTAGAGAGTAGGTACAAGCTACGCTACGACAACGCCCGAGTGTTGCAGGTGTCCATATGCGGCAGTGATCGCTTTGCCATCACACGTGCTGTCCTAAAGATAGTGAAAAATTATAAAATACTCGAATTAAACGAATAGCGGTTTGTACAATCGCTATTTTATAATTGTAATAGTTGATTTTCTGAAAATAGTGGAGTTTTTGAAATTGGGTCTAGACTAAAACCCGATTAGAGATCAACCAAGATACGGGTATTTCGTTAGATGTTTAACAGGCGCTACAACTCGATTGTTTTAACATAGGTACCTATCGCTGTCAGAATCGATTTGCGGTTGGATCGGTCCGAGCCGGAATCGTGGAAGGTTGGGCAAGCCCAGAACAATGGTCGAAATACACAGAAAAGGCTGTACTTTAGGGTTCCGTAATCCTTATATAAGAACACTTGCTGCGCCCCGCGGTTTCACCCGCGTTTGGATAATATACGATATAGTATCTTTATGAATTGTAGTCTATGTGTTATGCTAATATGTATAAGCTATATTGTTGTAAAGAATCATTAAAATCCATTCAGTAGTTTTTACGCGTAAGAGTAACAAACCATCCATCCATCCATACTTACAAACTTTCGCGTTTATAATATTAGTTGGATTATATTTTGATTTAGTAGGTACCTACCTATTTAGTGACGGTAACCGTCATGCACAATATACAATCAAATACAGCTAAAAGAGTCTTCCTTGCGATTACTCGTACTATTGATTGAGAAGGATTCGTTGCGTTGCATCCTAAAATCAACAGACAAAGTAACCTGAGTAAGAGTAACACAGACAAATAATATTCCCTCATACATAATAATAATAATAATAAATGTATGCTTTTTATGTAAATATCACACTTATTATTCATGTTTACTACAATTTTACCGTGCCCGATTATGTTAACATTCGTTTATCGATTATGTTATCGATGACGATCGGTGTGGGGGATTCCTATCGTCGGTATGTGTTTGTAAACAAAAACACCGATGAATTTTCGTAGTGGACTGTATTTCTTTCTTCTTAGTAGTTACAATGTTTTCTTTCTTGAGGCTGGAAGATCTCGGCGCTGTATCGAACCCGAACCCAGATCTTCCAAACCTTCCTATATTTAAACAACTTTTAGCTATGGCAACTGCCACTAAGTCAAAGAGATAATCTACAATTATACATCATTAAGAGTGACTGAGAACGCGATATCCCGGTGCTCTTCACACATGTGGGAGCGAGACAGACTGTTTGTTTTGGTGCCGTCCCGCTCTCGAGGCTTTCGTCCGTAACATCCTCCCCCCGGCGCAGACCTTCGCAGCCTCCTACTCAATCGGGAGGACGATGAGCCTCCTGACTGGTCGTCTGAAGGTGCCTCCCCTCGTCCGCACTTCCGCACTCCGCACCACGCCGTCTGACCCGGGGTACACGCGTTCGACTTGGCCCCGGGGCCATACGTTTCTTGGCAGTAGACCGTCCGCTATCACCACGACGTCGCCTGGTTTTATGTTTCTCTGTTCTCGTCTGATGTCCCCGCGCGGCGCTAGGGTGGGCAAGTACTCCTTTATCCAACGTGCCCAGAACATGTTGGCTAATGCTTGTGCCGCGCGCCATGTTCGTCTATCAGCTGCATCGCATCCTCCCACATACGGTAGGCCAATCGCCGTGCCCAACAAGAAGTGGTTCGGAGTTAGCGCCTCCGGGCTGCCCGGGTCTTCCACCGGGACGTGGGACAGAGGGCGCGAGTTCACTGTGTGTTCAGCTTCAGTCATTAAAGTTGCCAGTACCTCTTCTTTCGGCGCTCGCCCGTTTAGGGTCACGGCGAGCGCGTTCTTCACGGACTTGATCATCCTTTCCCAGGCTCCCCCTTGGTTTGGTGCCCCTGGGTCGATATATCTCCACTCGACCCGTCTCGTGAGTGCGTAATCCTTTAAAGCGGGGAGCCATTCCACGTACGCCTTATTCAGTTCCACGTCAGATCCGTGGAAATTAGTGCCGTTATCGGACAAGTAGATACCGGGATTCCCGCGTCGCGCAGCCATTCTCCGGAGAGCCATGATTGCAGAGTCAGTCCCCAGGCCAGCGATCAGCTCGATGTGAATCGCTCGTGTCACCAGGCATGTAAACAGCATTCCCCAACGTTTCTCGCGTCGGCGGCCAATCGTCACCCACATGGGGCCGAAGCAGTCGACTCCGCAATGGGCGAACGGTCTTGTGTGCGTTTTCAGTCGCATCGGAGGCAGATTTCCTTTCACTGGTATTGCGGGCCTGGCTCGCTTCGCTTTACACCATGCACATTCGTGCAGAATCCGTCTGACTGTCGTCCGCAAGCGTAATATCCAGTATTGCTGTCGTAAATTGTTCACTGTTTGCTCTCTCCCGGCGTGGTTATTCTTCTCGTGCTCCCGACGGATGATCAGGCACGTTAGTGGGTGCGCTCCATCCAAGATTGGTGGGTCTTTCATCTCCTCGGGTACCGTAGCGGCGTTGATCCTGCCGTTCAATCGAATAATCTCCTTCTTGTATTGCGGGTCGAGCTTGTACAGACGGCTCGTTCGATCTACGCTCTTTTGCTGTGCCAGCCGCGCCACTTCTCCGGGAAAACTTTCCTTTTGCGATTCTCGGATGAGCAGGCGCTCAGCTTCTCGCATGTGTTTCAATTCTAGTCCGCCGGCGCGCCGTCGGCACTTCTCGGCGAACGTGATGACGTAAGCGACGGCTCGCACAAGCCGCTCGTATGATGAGAACCTGTTCACGTCGATCAATGGGGGGTTCTCGTTCGCGTGCGCCACCAACATTTCGTCATCTTCAGGTTCGTGTACCGTTTCCGTGGGCCAGCGATCTTGAGTTTCGTGCAGAAAGGCTGGGCCCACGAACCATCGGTCGTGACTACGGATCCTCGTTACGCCCGCCCGAGTAGCATCATCGGCTACGTTGTGCGCCGTAGGTACCCATCGCCATTGGTTAGGCTGGGTGAGCTCCGCTATCTCGCTGAGCCTGTGCGCCACGTACGGAGTGTATCTCACGGAATCGTTCCTGATCCAATGCAACACGGTCTTAGAGTCACTCCATAGGACTACTTCGGCTTTCGTCTGGTGTCCCTTTATGATCTCGGCGGCAAGTCTGGCGCCTATGAGGCTGGCTTGTAGCTCCATCCTGGGTATCCTCTGTGCTCTAAGCGGTGCGACCTTGGCTTTTCCTGCAACCAGCACGACGTTGACGTCCCCATTCTCGCGCACGAATCGCCAGTACGCCGCCGCGGCGAAGGCTTGTTCGCTAGCATCGCAAAATACATGTAGTTGCTTCTGCGCGATCCTGCTGATATCGTAGCATCGTGGCAAGCGTAGGTCGGCTATATACTTCAGATCCGATTGCCATTCGCAGAAACTCATCGCTTCTTCAGGTGGTAAAGGTTCATCCCAACCTATTTTCTTTTTCCAGAGATTCTGTAACATGATCTTGGCGGTAATCGTGTAAGTACTTAACACGCCTAAAGGATCAAATAGCGACATCACTGCCCCTAGAGCTTCTCGTTTTGTTGGCGTGCGCGCCGCGTTCTTGACATCTTCTGGCACGCGATGCATCGCCGTGTTGAAAGCGAGCTCATCTGTGGCCGGTATCCACAGCAATCCCAATGTCTTCCCGTATAGATGGGCATTAGCGGCAAGCTCCTTGGGTGCGTGCGCTCGGTTTTCGTCGGGGATTTTCTCCAGCAATTGAGTTCGATTCGAACTCCAGTTCGCTAGCTCGAATCCCGCGTGACTGTGCACTTCTTGCACTTGGGCCACCGTGTGCTTGGCTGTGTCTTCATCGTCAAAGCTGTCCACCCAATCGTCCATGTAATGGTTCTGGGTGATGGCTCTGAACGCCAGCGGGTGTGATTCCCTATGGTCTGTCGCGTTGCGATCTCTAACGCTGTGCGTCAGGAACGGCGAGCTTCGTGCTCCGAAAATCATCGATGTCATTACGTACTTCCTCGGGGGTCCTACACGGTCCTTCCCCCGCCACAGGAAGTGCTGAGCTACGCGATCTTCCGGTCGGATTTTAACTTGGAGGAACATCTCTCTCACATCGGCGGTGACTGCGATCGGTTTAATTCTGAACCGAAACAAGACGCCGTACAAGGTTTGTAACAGGTCTGGCCCGTCAAGCAGCACATCGTTCAAACACGTTCCGTTCGTGCGTGCCGCGGCGTCGAACACCATCCTGGTTTTGTTTGGCTTGTTGGGATTTGTCACCGCAAAGTGTGGTAGGTACCATAGACGTGGATCGCTGTCATGGTCCTCTTCGCACGGCTCTGCGTATCCCTTCTCGAGCAGTTTCGTCACCTGTTCCGTGTATGCTGCTTGAAATTCTGGAGATCTGTCCATTTTTCGTTCGATTCCTCGTAATCGTCGGACAGCCATATCATAACTCGGCGGCATCGTGAAGTCGTCATTGGCCCATGGCAATCCCACCTCAAAGCGACCGTTTACACGCTTCACTGTGTTCTCCAAAATCTTCATAGCGCGCTCGTCCTCCGCTCGCGGTTTTCGTTGCAGGGAGACGCCCAACGCGTCTATATCGAAGTGTGCTTTGACGAGCTTATCTAAGTCGTCCTCATGTTCATCTGACTTGCACTGAAGCGTGTGCACGTGTAACACTGTCTCCCCCCGCTGGATGACGCTCCGAGGTACGGTTCCGTGGATAATCCATCCCAAGCGGGTGAGTGATGCTGCCGGTTGATTCTTCCTTCCTGACAACAGCTTTCGTGTAACGATGAGGTGCCAATTGTCGGCTCCGATGAGTATACGCGGCTTCGCATGCGTATAGCACACGGCTTCGTGATCGAACTCTCGCAAGTGCGCATGTTGAAGAAGCTCGGTTCTGACTGTCTGGCTTCCCAACGTCAAATTCTTCACTGTGTGCGCTCGTATCGGCTGATAGTTCTCTTGGTTGTGGCCCTTGATCTCTAACTCCACTACTCGGCTGTCGGGTTCTCTTTGGCTCGATGTGACTCCGTGGATGTGTAACGCTCGAGTCGGGCCTTGCGCTCCGACTATCCCGGCGATCTCTTCATCGACCAATGTTATTGTGGATCCTTCGTCCAACAACGCGTATGTGTGTACGCTCTTCCCGCTTCGGCCTTTAACTGTGATCGGACATACTTTCAAAAGCACTTCGTTTGGTCCGGCAGAGACGTGTGCTGCTGCCGTGACCACCGACTCTTCCTTCTCGGTCGGCTTCGTGGCTACTTCTCTTTCCTTAGCCGCATGTAGAAGGGCATGATGTGACTGACGACATTCTCCTACTCCGCACTGCTTGCTTTTGCAGTGGAAACGTCTATGCTTGCTGTTCAAACACCGGAAACATATTCGCATCTCTTTAGCCCATTCCCATCTCTTATCCACCGTCATGGCCTTGAGTTTGCCACACTGAGTGGTTCCGTGTTCGGCTCCGCAACAGAGGCATACGTTCTTCTTCGTTGAGTCCTCCGTTGTAGCATACACGGCCCCTCGGTTCCGTTCGTTCGCCCGTGGCTGCTGTTCGGTTCGGGCGTTCGTCGCACCTCGCGTCGTTCCTGATGAGCTGGCCGTATACACATGCCGCATAGCTCGATCTGCTTCCTTCATCAGGAACCGGGATAATGTGCATATCTCGGGTTCATTACGGCTTCCGAAATCTTCCACATAATCGCACCACTTCGATTTAAGGTGCGGGCCGAACTTCTCTGCGACTTGTCGTGCGAACATGGGATTCCGCAGATACTCTCGTTCATCGAGGCACATAATCACCGTCACTATATTCTGGACTTTAATCGCAAACGAGTTCAACTCCACGGCCGATGCCCCCAGGCGCGGTAGCTTCTTTATGTCTTCTAGCGCGTTTTCAACGATCATCTCTGGGCGTCCGTTGCACTGTTCCAACGTCCTGATTATAGTCGACGGCTCCGTTGCCGCGTACAGCAGCGCCGACACAGACTGGCGTGCCTCTCCTCGAAGGCATGCCCTAAGTCTAGCCAGGTTCTCGCTGGCCGAGAACCCGTGCAGATTAGCGCTTTCCCGCCAGGCTGCCTTGAACGGCAGCCATTCTCCCACGGCGCCACTGAAGAGAGGCAAGTCCTGGGTCTGTCTGGGCGGCGCTCTGTTCCGAGCCATGCGCTCTATGGTATCTGCTAGTCGGTCCACTGCTCGGTCCCGCGACCGGGTCGGCGTCGGCGATCTGGGGCGTCGTGTCGCTTGTTGTTCAAACGTGACACGGTTCGGTGTACCCGGTATCATAATATGTCGTTCGGGTATGTTCTGTCTTCTCGGCGAATGACGTCTCATCTCTCGACCAGTTTCCAAATGTTCCACGCGTTCGGATTCTTCGGTCTCCCCCCGTGCTGCGTGCTGCTGAAGCCAATCACTGACTCTATGCTCTGCTTCCACAGTATCTTCCAGTCCGATGACGCTCTCACGATCTGTCTCTTCACGTATCGTGGCGACTTCCATTGCCAGTCTCTTCTTGACGAGCATTGTCTGAATTTCTAGCTCTTTCCTTTGGATCTCGGCGAGCCGTTCCTCTGCTTCAAATTCAGCTTGTCTGATACGCGCTAAACCGCTAGCGGTTGATCGTTGCGAGCGCACTGTCGGCGCTCTGGTTGCTTCATGTACTGGCGCGGCGCGAGACGTCGTGGGACGCGGCGGCGCATTCCTGCCCGTGGGTGGTGCGGTCGCGGTTGCGGTTCGTTCGGTCGCGGTCGCGGGCGCGGGTGCGGGTGCGGTTCGCTGGTACGTGAGTGCAGACACGGAGGCATCCCCGGATGGGGACGCTGGGAAATCTTCGTAAACGCGAAGATTCTGGCTCCTCTCCTCGGCGGCAGCTTGGCTCCTGGTGACGACCATCTTCGGCACTTGATGCCCCTACCGGCCCTACCTCCCTATCGGCCCTATCAGTCCGTCAGGAGGGACCAGCCCACACGAGAGGCTGGGATATGCTCCTTCAGGGATGGATCGTGAGGAGGGGTAAGGGGGGCTCCACCCAGCAGAGGGGAACACGTACTACGGGGCGCTCGGTACCGGCTGGACTTTCCGATACCATTGGCAGTGCCTACAGTCCGGCCCCCGCACCACGTGAACCCTTACCGGCGAGGATGTGCAACTTCAGTCCGATCTTGACAGACTGGTGGTGCCACACAAAACACCACACCGCCGTGGAACGGCGTTAACCGTTGCACCCGGCCGTTTAACACCGCAAGGTGGACGGTGTGCAACAGCCGCGGCAAACCGCGTAGGGCGAGTCTTGTCTCGCCCTTAAGCACCTGCCAGGCCCGAAGACACGTCGTAGTTGCACCGTTGGGTGACCTTCTTTTTTCCTCGCGTTGAACCCGTCGTGGTCGCACCGTTGGGTGATCTTCTTTCTTCCTCGCGCCGAAACTCGTCGTGGTCGCACCGTTGGGTGATCTTCACGCCCACTGGCGCGCTTCACTGGATCTCTTCTTGAAACGCACCGTAATGTAAGGGTGGTGCGTTTCACTGGCGCCAGATAATAAGCGCGGCGCTTATCCCCCCGACGATCGACGTGCTGTTCACTTATCCGGCGACGACAGGACCACCAAATTGTGGGGGATTCCTATCGTCGGTATGTGTTTGTAAACAAAAACACCGATGAATTTTCGTAGTGGACTGTATTTCTTTCTTCTTAGTAGTTACAATGTTTTCTTTCTTGAGGCTGGAAGATCTCGGCGCTGTATCGAACCCGAACCCAGATCTTCCAAACCTTCCTATATTTAAACAACTTTTAGCTATGGCAACTGCCACTAAGTCAAAGAGATAATCTACAATTATACATCATTAAGAGTGACTGAGAACGCGATATCCCGGTGCTCTTCACACATGTGGGAGCGAGACAGACTGTTTGTTTTGGTGCCGTCCCGCTCTCGAGGCTTTCGTCCGTAACAATCGGAAAGACGCCGATAGCTACAGCCTGTTCAATAATCGTAATTTTTACACCCCATCCATTGAACATTACGTTACTCACCGTTTTACTTACTCTCGGCCAAGGATTTTATAATAATAAAGTCGATAAGTAGGTGTCTGTATGATTGCGCACAACCCTACCTTTTTCTTTTGTAAATTTAATTAATTGTATACTTTTAAAATTTGTTTTCAAAATTTCACCGCGAAGGTGAAGTTACTCATGTAAAGTTATTTATTGGAAATATAACTTTTAATTGTTTTTATTGCGTTTATAAATAAGCAACAGTGTCAGAACGTTTAATTTTTCGGCGTTTTTGCCAAATTGTAAATACTTAATTTATAAAATGAGTGTAAAATAAAATGTCATAATAATAATAATTAGTTTCTCGTTAAAACATATGTAGGTAAGTAATTATCACTCGCTTTTCGGTGAAGGAAAACATCGTGAGGAAACCAACATGCCCGAGAATTATTTCGGAGGCATGTTATCCACCAACCCGGACTAGGCCCCCGTGGTGGATTATGGCCTAACCCTCCTCACCATAGTGAGGGCAGGCCTTTGCCCAGCAGTGGGACAGTTACAGGCTGAATTATTATTATTATAATAATAATTATTATTATTTTTATTATATTTCATTTTACAATCATATAAAATAAAATAAGATGTGTAAAATTGCCAAGTTTAATCGACATTTTTATTATTTTTAGTGTGTAATATCCTCCTCACGAAAGTGAGGGGAGGCCTTTTCCCCGCTGTGGGACAGTTACAGGCTGAATTATTATTATTATTATACAGTGTATACTCGTAATATTGGTCAACCTACTTAAACGGGTCTAATTCGCGAATAAACTAAATTCCGCCCGTTTTAAGTCCGCGAAAGTGTAAGAACTTCTATACCTACTTTAAATTAAATATATATTATGGGTAAAACAATTGGCCCTAAATCTCACACACTACTTTATTTATAGTTTTTATCGGCCTCGAGATAATGTTTAACAACGGTCGTAAACATTCGTTATCAGGTGACCCAGTAGGATAAACATTTCTTGACTTTGTAGAACAAGTTCGGTATTACCACAAAATATTTAAACCAGAGTTGAACAGATGAGTCTAAATATTTTCTCCATAAATCGACGTCTAACTCTCGCTTTTTTTAACTCAATAACAAATTCACTAGTAAAATAATTAGGAATGCCATGATTGAGTAAGAAAAAGCTAGTGATAGACGTAGATTTAGTAGAACAAAATTTTAGAAACAACTGTTTAACTCTGGTTTAAACTTTTGTGACAAGACCAGTTGTGTTTAGTGACTGTCCTACTGTCACAGAATATCTATAAATACTCGACAAATATCCACTACTCGCCAAACACCTCATCCGATTTTCCATAGTTGCAGTCCTGCCTCTGGACCGCTGATTGGTTACTACACATCGTAATGACACTGATTACTAAATAGTTACACAGTAAAATGGTAAACCCATAGGTAATAAAAAAGTTAAATTTATTCGGTACCTATTTAAACTTATTCTTAGTGAGTAAATCTACATACGAGTAGATGTTGTTTTTGTTCATTTTGGATAATTCGCAGAATCAAATAAGAAGCTATAGTTTAAGCTTGAACATGTTTTTTATAGAACCTCATTTGTTGTGGTTTGTGGCTTTTAAGGACGCCCAAATGACAAATGTCTTGCGAAAGTACATTGTATAGCATGCTTCTAGGATCCTTGAGCTATTACGTCGAACTATTTCATGTGAATCAGTTAACGGAACTAACACTGCAAAAAGATCAAAAGCAAAATTCGCAGAAGCTTTTTACGCACATTTTCCGGGAAGCTATTTACATGGTAGGTATATTGTGATGTTACATTTCTACACTGTCATATTATTTTATCCCAGGAAACTGCAGTTTCTGCGGGTACAATAGCTCTTGGGACAGTTTACGCATTAGTAACCACAAATGTTAAAAACGTTCGGGGTGTTGCAAAAAGTTATTCCGATACCGGGAATCGAACCCGAGCCTCCTGGGTGAGAGCCAGGTATCCTAGCCACTAGACCATATCGGATTCTAAGAGACTCGTGTAAATAATAAACTGGTATTTAGTATTTACGAAAATCAATCTATCAATCAATCCTCAATCCTCATTAGTTTCAAAATTACAAAAGAGCAAAAACAAAAGCTCGCCCGTCCCGGCTACATTCTTTTTTGGACAGGATGAGCCCCAACTCAATATTTCACATATTATTATGTAACGCGCGTGAAAACGACCATTTTGCAGTAATCAGGCGCATCCTCATCATTCCACACAATTGGCCTGACCCACATGCACTGGCCCGAACGTTCCACTGGAACGCTGATGACATCATGAAGGAAACGCGACGTGGATTTGAAAATGTCTTCCATTATGTGCCATTCCAACGTCACCCACAGGAGTGTATTCTTGAGCAAAAAACCCAAACATGGGCCTTTTTAGTTATATTATATAACATTTTAACTTATATCTATAACTGGTACGAATGTGACAGATTAGCCAACCGAACAGTATCATGATGCATTCTCACTGTTCAGTTTGCCTTTACAATTATTATAGGAATCGATTTCTTGAGTCGGGGTAGGTTCTATAATAGCGTTCTGCACGTAGTCCTTTACATTGTAGTTTTATCATTTATCTGGCATCCCACAGGTAGTCATGTCTTGCACCTGATTGTATGTTGACTGGAGACCACCCACTAGCCACAGACGAGATTCTGTTTCTATTATCTTTGAAGTTCGCCCTATTGCAGTGACAATCCATCGAGGATAGGTAATACAGATAACTTGGCCAGCCAAGTTGTATGTTACAAAGTGATCATGGGTGATAAAGATTATAAACCCATGACCACTTTGTAACATACAACTGAACAGACGGTACAAGAATCTAGCATGATACGTAAATACGAAATCTCGCCATTTTTCATTTGTTCCAGTTAAATACCGTACTTATTGTATTTTTTCTGTATTTTTGTTGTTTACAATAGAGAGTTTTCTATTCTATACCAAGTATTTTTGTTTTGACATGCGTATGTATATAAATACCAATGGAGTTCTAATCTTTATGCCTTCTTGGAATGCGCGTATCAAACGTGTAATCTCCAATACTACTAAGTAGGTGTTGTTATAAAATGTAAAAGCTCAGGCGTGTTGTATTAAACAACACGGATGTTAAGTTTACCAAATAACATGGCGGGCTATAATGTTTAGTTTAACAAACACACCTCAGTGTAAACATTCAACATGCTATCATTCAGGTGGCTATTTTATTCACAAGGTATTTTTACTATTCCGAGGTAAATAACCTTAAGGTTTCCACGTGGCGGTGCTGAACTTTAAGTTAAACTAAGTTTGATTCGTCTCGATAGTCTGCGTTGCTAGTTGCTCATCTTTAGACTTTTATTAATAACATTTATTACCATTAAACATTTTATATAGTTATTTATAATCTAAAATGGCATTCTCAATCATATCTCTATAATACCTATGTTACTTGCTTTTATAATTTTAGTTTTATTATCTGCAAATTTTGCAGACTTAGGTTTTTTTAATCGGGAAATTCTCAAAACAATATTCGATAACTATACCAGACAAGAAGTATCTGGTGCAATTAGGTATATTGTAGTAAACGTAAGGACGGGTCATTACCAATGTGCCGAATAATTACCATGCGTAGCTCAATTCAAAGAACAAGTTCGGTAATTGTACCACTACTTCTAAATCCAGACGCGACTCAGGTGTAACTCGTCATTTCAAAATTGAAAGCCATAGCGAATTGCGCAAGAAAGTCAACATTTCAGACAATGGTTTACGAGCGACAGTAAAGCGTACAGTAAAAACCGCGTCACTGTCGACAGGTGCGTTAGAACTAACTGAACACGTAAATACTGATGTTAAAATGCGCAATGAACAACCGAGCGATCGAAATAGACAAGGGCGTCTATTCTGTCAGGCACATCGATGAAACCGAGGAGAGATGTTGCCACTCATCGTTCGTCAATTGCAGAGGACGGTCTGTGATTGCAATCAAGCGTCTATGCCACATTATTGCATGACACATAAATAGCTACCATAAAAATTATCGCCGCAAGAATGAAATTGAAGAACTATCATAGCTCAGAAAATATACATGTCCCATTAGCTGCGTCACGGATGCATCTCGGCCGCTATGAATATAAAATTTAGTGTACCATCTCATTGCTTTAAATTTAGCTGTCACTTGTCAAGAAAATAGAAATGAATTTCAGACGGTGCCAAACGCTCAAGTCTTTTGTATTCTACCTTTCAGTGATTCATTGTAAACTGGCGCGAGGCGTTTTTCTGCCAGATATTTCAGGTTAGAAACAATGAATTGAAATGTGAAGATTGGGTTTAAGATAAGATAAGATAAGATAACAACTCTTTATTGCACTCCAAGACATACAGATTTAAAAATAAAGAAATAATATATAGGTAGGTATAGGTACAATGGGCGGCCTTATTGCTACACAGCAATCTCTTCCAGGCAACCTTTGGATGGAGAGGATTAAATAAAAATAAAATTTTATCGACCGGTAGTGCATTACCTATCCAATAACTAATAAAATTAAAATACATACAGACTAATAAAATTAATCATAGAAAATAAATGCAATACAACCAAGATGAAATGACACATAAATGAAGCAGTACAATAATTTTATACATATAAGAGCCTACGATAAATATAGAAGTTTAACCTGCGCTTTAAAATGAGTCAGAGTTTGAGCACGTCTGATTTCCACTGGCAGAGAATTCCAGAGCCGGACAGCTTCCACGGAAAAGGAACTGTCGTAGAAGGTGCTGCTATGCACAGGAGTCTTTAATGCAAGATTTTCTGATGATCTAAGGTAACAGGAATTGGAGGACTGGAGAAACTCAAAGCGATCTTTGAGATACCGGGGGGAGGTGGGATTGAAAAGGACATTATAGAGTAGGGAAAGAATATGAGTATTCCGGCGAAGTCGTATAGGAAGCCATTTGAGCTGCGTGCGAAATTGAGAAATATGATCAAATTTTCGGAGACCGAAAATAAATCTGATGCAGAAGTTTTGAAGGCGCTCGAGTTTATTTAGCTGATCCTCAGTGAGGTCAAGATAGCAGACATCGGCGTAATCAAGCACAGGGAGTAAGAGTGTTTGTGCAAGGCAAACTTTAGTGGCTGTCGGAAGAAAGTTTCTCAATCGTTTTAAGGAACCAGCAGAAGCATAAAGTTTACGACTGAGAGATTCCATTTGTGGTCTCCATGATAAAGTCCTGTCAAAAATGATGCCTAAATTTTTAACCTTATCGCTGAAAGGAACTACTATTCCATCAAAGACAACGGGAGACAAGGAGGACCAGTCGATCTTTGAAATTAGACGCGAGCTTCCAATGACAATAGCTTGCGTTTTGACTGGGTTAATTTTAAGGCCAAACGCTGTGCTCCAGCTAGCTATTCGATTTAAGTCGGCGTTGGTTCTGTTAATTGCAAATTGCAAATTATCAACAGAGGCCTGACAGTAAATTTGTAAATCGTCTGCATATAGATGGTAGGAAGAAGTAAGTTCATTAGAGATTGAATTTATAAAGGTGGTAAAGAGTAGAGGAGATAAAACACCGCCCTGTGGTACGCCGGCAGACGTAACGCACCAAGAAGAAAACGATTCTTCAACACGAACTCGCTGTCGGCGCCCATACAAGTAACTATGAAACCAGTCTATCACCGATGGAGAAATGTTGATAGAGCCGAGCAGGGCCAAAAGAATGTCAAAGTCCACAGTGTTAAACGCATTACTAAAATCTAGTAATGTTAGAACTGTCAGTTTACCTTCTTCCATACCCAGCCTGATATCATCAGTAATCTTGACAAGAGCTGTGGACGTACTGTGACCAGGTCGGAAGCCGGACTGACAGGGGTTAAGGATATTGTTGCAGGTAAGAAATCTGCTCAACTGACCGTTGACCAGACGTTCTAAGACCTTGGACAGAAAGGGAAGAATGGATATAGGACGATAATCGGAAAAAGAAACAGGATTACGTTTTTTTGGGAGTGGAATAATCTGAGCCTCCTTCCATAAGGAAGGGACGGATGCTTTGGAAATGGAGTTGTTAAGGACTTGGCAAATGATAGGGGTGATTTCATCCAAAATTGGGACAATCATATTTCGACTTATATTGTCGCCGCCCACTGCGTTCGATGAAATGGATAGGATACTCTTTTCAACATCACAAGCGGAGAATTGACTAAATAAGAAGGGAGCAAAGTCGGGGATTGGACGAGTTCGAAGGAAATTCAATGTATTCATTTTGTCATTCAAATCAATATCGGATGACGAAGAAAAATGTAGATTGATAGAATCAATATCAAGGTCATCAGGTACTAAATCTTTAGATTTACCAACCCCCAGAGTTCTGAGAAATTTCCACACCTTAGCTGGATCTTGATTATCGACAGAATCATGTATATGGCGACGTTGTGAATCCCTACACACTCTATTGCAGCGATTTCGGGCTTTTAAATATTTTTCTTTATTAAAATCGTTAGGATTGAGTTTAAATTTATATTTGGCAACATTCTTTTTGTGTTTAAGGGCCTTAATATCGTCGGTCAACCAGGGAGCAGGGACATGTTTTATTTTAATGGCTCGAATCGGCGCGTGTTTATCATAAAGTTGAGTCAAAATGGAGTTAAATATGGCGATTTGGTCATCAATAGATTGTGCGCTCAGTACAGGACACCAATCAATGTTGCGAACATCTGCACGTAAATTTTCAACATTCATTCCACCAAAGTTGCGCTGCATCAGAATTTTAGGCTTAGCTTTTGGAGGACGTATTTTGTAGGATAGAAAAAGGAGGTCATGATACGAGAAAGCATCCGCCGTACATTGACCGTGTCTAACAACATGCTGAAGTGAAGAGACAATGATGACATCCAAGAGAGAAGGAGTCGAATTCGGAAAGTGGTGAGTGGCAGAAAGAGGCAAGAAATGCATATTGTTGGCCTTGATGGTAGAATCGAAGGTGGAGGACCGAAAATCTTTTTTGATGAGACAGGTGTTGAAATCGCCCATAATAATAGAGTGAGGGTAGGAAGGAATAAAATCCTCCAGAATCTTTTCAAAGGACTGAAAGAAATTAATGTGAAGAGAAGGGCTATAGTACACTCCGAGTAGCACCTTGGTGTGGGATAAAGTAACTTCAATAAAAAGATGCTCGCCAGCACTAGCGGGCGGTGGCTGTGCAGACACACTTAAAATCGAGAAAGGAATTTGAGAGCGTAAGTAGATGGCTACACCGCCGCCACCACCACTAGTGCGGTCATTCCGGATCAGGTGAAAACCAGGAAGAGTATAAGAAGAGGAAGGGAGACAGGGCTTTAACCAAGATTCGGAGACAAGTATGGCATGAAGATTTGGAAGGTCAAAAGACACCTGCATATCTGAGAAATGTGCCGGAATACTCTGGGCATTTATGTGAATAACGTTGAAAGTCCTAGGATCATCAGAAAATTGAGCAGCTAACGAGTCAGATAACGTTGGAATGCTGCTAAAGCTAACATCAGGATCGTCACTACTCGAGTTATTTGAAGAGGCAGAAAAAAAGCTATCATCACTATCGCTGTTGCTACCGATTTGAAGCATACTCTTGTGTAGGTATGTATAAATTATAGCACTTAAATAAAATATAATTGTATGATATTATTTAGATTAAGGTAACCCTAATAAAGTTGGTTTATAAATTAAAAGTTATAGGAAGCCTCTGTAGTAGGCAACCAATAATACTAATGTCCACTCCATCTGCCAGCTGTGAACAATAAGCTATACACAAGCTCTTAACTTAACTTGAAACAACAAACTATACTATACTAATGAAAAAACAATATTTAAAGTAGAACATAATATAGTTTCCGAATACATTCGTAGTTAGCACAATAATTGAAACAAGAAAAGTAAAATAACATTTTAACAGGCGAATACAATAAACATTTTGTAGTTAGGCCAATTCCAAAGACATTCAGTACAGTTCGTTCGAAAACTTCAATCTTTTGTTGACTGAAAATTAAATAAACGGTACGTCAAAATATGATTGACATATGACATTTGTAGTTGTCGTTGACAGAAGTCGACAAGTAAAAGTTCAAACAAATAAAAAAACTAAAACTGACTTCAAAACAAATAAATACTGGCGAAACTACTGAAATTTGTGGGTACAAACTACGGATGTGAGAGAAAAACAATGTAAATAGTGCACTGTGTGTGACTGTGATCGGTTAGACTAACACAAAATCTACATTACTTCTTGGTGGCTGCTACTCGTCTTACTCTCGGAGCAGCGGTTTCCTTGGTGCTGGACGCAGGCTTCGAAGTCGCAGAACTCGCAGGGGTCTTAGGAGATATCTTCTCGAGCTCCCCCAGACTACAGATACGGTGCCGACGGCCGTCGGGCCCGAGTATATGAATATTGCCATCCCGAGTCCAACATTGCTTAACACCGAAAGTCTGCCTGGCAGCCATGAAGGTCTCGTGCCTGTGTTTTGTGAGAAACTCAGACAGAGAGACGCCAGTGCCTTTGAGATTAGTCTTGCAAAACCACATCTTATCTCGAATGGATAAGTCGCGCAGTTTCACAAGGATGGCCCTGGGTTTGTCAGCACTTGAAGAGCGCCCCATCCTGTGGCATCGCCCAATGCTGTCTGTAGAAAAATCAGGGATCTTCAGAAATTTCTTGACTGCCGTTACAATTTCTGCAGCTGTGTCCTCCTTCTCTTTGGGCACACCGTGTAGCAGAAGTATCTTGCGGCGGCTGCGGGTCTCCATCCGATCACAGTCCACAGCAAGCAAATCTACTTGTGCCTGCAGAGCTTGGAAGGCCTTCAGCGTGAAATCCTTGAAGATTGTAAATTCAGTCACAATGTTAGGAACATTGGGACTCGCCGAGGTAGCCTTCTCCTTGTGCAGGTCACGTTCAAAGACTTCCATTCTCTTGTTGAATGACTCCATAAGTTCTTGCATAGATTGCTGGACTGCCTCCATCATGCAGCTGTAGTGGTCAATGACAGTGCAAGAAAACAGCTGTGTAGCGCTTTGTAGGAGATGGTGTATATTGGCAGGTGAAGTAGCACAATTTAACTATTATAAATACCCATAGATAGGGCTTAAATAAGCACTTATTCTAGTTAAAAAATTAATTCCAATTAGGAGCAAATTAGATAGGTTTTTATCAAACTACCGCCGAAAAAAAAAAAAAAAAAAAAAAACTCTTAGTTTACCACTCTTAGTTTACAAAAAGTTTAGCTTACCACGGAACTCGATCACGCCTGGTTTCAACGTGTATGATTCAGAAATGCCGCGTGTCGGATTGCTAACAGGCAGTCTGATTCCGATGAGCAATCGCATCAAAGCTTGTTAGATACTCGTAAATCATGGTTTATCAGAAGTGGTGTCTAATTTGGTGTTATTTAAACATCGCCCACGTGCCGAACTTGGTGTCATAACACGAGACCGGTGTCGATTGGCGAATACCTGAACCACCTGCTCGGGTGGGCGGCGGCGGTTGCCAGGGTCGACGGAAAATTCTTTTACAATTCACCTGCTTGCGCAAACACGAATGTGATTTTTGGCCGTTAAAATCGACGTGGCTGTTCCAGGAGTGTAGGCGATGGACGGCATGACATTTTGTTTACAGCATGTTTTCGACATTTGTTTTAAATTTCGGACAGTAATTTTGCATTAGTGACCTTGGCATTGATTAATAGAACGTAAGAGGAAACGGGCTGCCATTATTTCATTCGCGAGACTTTCAGTGTAGGAGTCATCAAACTCACGCAGCTCAACTTCCGGTGCATCCTGGTGCAGTCATTAGCTCCGGCATACCGTCGTCGTGCAAATTCTACGACCCCTGTCTGCGAATTTATAAATAATCCCAGTGGCGGCGGCGGTGCGGTGAGCCGCGGACGGCGCGGCGCGCGAGCCGCGTTCACCCGCCCAGCACGAGCGCGCGATCTGATCGTCTGAGCGTCCGGGCGGGACACCACGCGTCCGTGGAGGTCCCAATCCGCGACCGATGCCCACGCGCAACGACCCGACCCGACCGAAACCGCCGCGAGTGCAATCAACAGAAAACTTGTGATCGTCATGTATAAAAAAAAATCCCGTGAAGTGAAATTGCTGTGCAGTGAACTTTTTACTTAACTCATTCGTCAATAATCTTAGAGAACTTTTTTAGTTGTAGCACGACCGGTCATTGAGTGTTTTTCTTCTGGCTGATTAAGAGCAGACGTGTCACATTCAATTCAC
Organism: Hylaea fasciaria; assembly: GCA_905147375.1. NCBI lineage: Eukaryota > Metazoa > Arthropoda > Insecta > Lepidoptera > Geometridae > Hylaea > Hylaea fasciaria. The sequence goes on from LR990194.1 coordinate 2,621,694, forward strand.
CGGAGCATAAATTGTCGCTCGTCGGTGACACTTGAAAAATTCTCGTCTCGGTCTCAAACATACGAGTCATTCGAATCGTAATGAGCTACATCAATTATTCTTAATTTGCATGTAATAAGAGCTTATTTCCCTTTGCATTGGAGTAAATCAAAAGTATTTGTGTTCCTAATTTGACCGGTCTCTAGTTCAGCAAAAGGACTAAGTTTGCGTCCATAAATAAACCTAGACAGTTAAGTATGTCAGTCACGTTGACTCTCGAACAATTTTATTCATGATAAAGTACTTTTACGTGAACATGTGTATTCAAGGACGGTACGTATGTAAAAACCCCAATGATAAATGAATAAAAAGAAATATGCAAGGGACGTAAAGTTTAACACGCTTCAGCGGTGCCTCTTTGTATCGAAGTTTCCATTGATTCCCTCAAGCAAAGCTAATTCCGTTGTGTACATTCATTCTGACGAATCATTAGTGTCTTCATTTGCGTACATATTGTTATTGGCATGTCTATTTTTAATTCACGAGCGCTAAGACTGCCACAAGCTTGCCGTTCCTATGTCTGTTTTAATTACAACTCTTTGTATTCGCCGGCTTCAGATTTCTCGATCACAACTATTGCTTCCAACTCCCTATAAGCTTTGTTGTCTTCAAGCTTTATTAAAACCATTTTCCACCATTTCAAATTTTATTCGCTCTTCGAGTGGCATTAATTTTCTCAGCTGACAGCAAGCCGCGTGCATTTTTCTCAATGATAAATGATAGGTGGCCTTTCTCGAATAGTACTTCGACCTTGGCTTATGATAAATCACCGCGGTTTTGATAGTAAATTGGTATGTGTTCTCGTCAAAGTCAACAAGAGATATCGTACGTAAAATAGGTAAGATTGAGGTGAGACAAATTTTCTAAAAGTTTATTCCTTTTATCATGAAAAATGCGTCCGTGAACAATAATACAAGATTTTATTCTACTTTTCCTTAGGTATTGCAAATGAGAAACGATGTCACTACGCGCTTAATAATTATCATGTTTAATTTGTGATATCTTGATCTGTGCCAAGATTAATAAAAATCATTATTTTTTTTATATGTCAAAACCACCCGAGATGTCGATATAAAAATTGAAATGGCGCGTGTTTTAAAGATCTTAAACTTTTACGGCTCTTTTAGTAATAATAATATGATAAATGCGAGCGTCCATAATTACAAGAAAGAAGTCGTGTCACTGCTACAAAAATGTGTTTATTGTAATTTCCACCTACGTTCCCGGTTTCGACATGGCTGAGCCCATCTTGTGCGACTGTGCGTACGTCATGTAAAACACGCCGTTTCTCAGACACAAATTCATTAATCTGTTTGTCGTGGGCGACTTCATAGGCCATAACAACACTAGCGACCTTGATTCTTACGTCACCTTTATTGTCCATGTCGTTTCTACCATAATCATCATCAAAATCATGCTTTATTTCCAAAACAATAGTCATATTTGCTTCGTTACTTTTAGTTCTGTGATCACGAGAACAATCATTATGTTATTGTTATATTTTGTTGTGTGCTCTGCTCTCAATTTGTTCGAAGTATCATCTTACTGAACATCATACACGACTAACCCAATTTAATGAAATATGAACTCGGCCGTAATTTCTAGTCGCTGACTTAATTATTCCGCTGCGACTTCTGTTCCGTAATTAAGGCCTCAGTTTAACCCTATTCTCTGGAATTTGTCCTCGATATATCGTGTTTCTTTTATTCACATTGTATGTAACTGTACACGCTTGCATTGCATTCCTTGTGTCCATTCGGCCTAGTAGAATGTACGGCCATCTATATCAATATAAAACACATTGGCACCTTGTCGCTGTAACTGTTTTCGTGTTGTACATCTTCAAACTATAGGTAAAATTTTGCTAAACATTCCTTAGTTCATTATTACAGCTTCTTCTTCGTTCTTTTGTCTTGCTCTTTTACTGAGACAAAGAGCTAACTTGCTAACAAATATTTATATCGTAGAATGTACAGTGTAATTGCTAACAGATAGTTACGCAAATCTGATTGATGATTATTATCAGCGATTACCGTTACATCTATTTGGCCACTGTATCTTGGACGTTGAACTTTTATAGTAATTTCTTTAACATAAAGAAGCTTTTTGATCGTTGTTATTGATACGCGAGTCAGCGGGTACGATAAAGTCTACTCCACACATGCGCGATTATACCGCTTCACTTTGTATTAGGTCCCATATTATGATCTTACAAGGTTTTGCAATAATAAAGTGGTGATAGAAAATTTCAACTGTCTAACTATCACGGTTCATGAGATACAGCCTGGTGACAGAAGGACAGCGAAGTCTTAGTATTAAGGTCCCGTTTTACCATTTGGGTATGGAACCCTAAAAATTTGGCGCATTGGAAATATCGGGGTTTAAAACGCAGCTGTGTGGAAAGCGGCATTATCGGAATAATTCTACGATAATATCATGTCTGTGGTGCTTATGATTTGTATCTTTTTGACCTCAATGATATTGTGTTGCGGTACACTTTTTTGGGTGTAGTGGCTCGTCTATGAAATTACTACCTGTTCTATCTATAAAGCGTTATTTTGGATAAACTGTTTACTGTTAAATATAATATTGTATTCTTTTATTCTTTCTTTCTTTCTTTTTTTAACATAGCCCCACACTAGGATTGCTCCTGTATCGTGCCTACCGCTTACAGACATATCATTTCACATGCACATCAACACCCAGACCACAAACAAATATTTGTGGATTACAGTCAAACATAGATAATATAGGTATTTATTTAATCTAATTCAAAAGTATTTATTCTATGATCAAAACTATTATTTATACTTAATTAAACCACTGGATATCCATAAAGCGTTCGAATCTGAAAACAGACGAATCAAAGAGCTCTTAAAATATATTATGCTCTCGACATACAGCGGGCGTCGGCGGGACGTGAGCAGTTGTAATGTACCAGTTACATGACACAGAGCGGGCGTGGGCCACGGCGCGGCGGCAGCGCAGCGCTAGTACATTACAATTACAACTGCTCACGTCATCGTCGCCGCCGTCCCGCCGAGGCGCCCGCCGTGTGTCGAAGGCATTAATATTTTTTGGTAGTTATTTTAACTTTATCGCTTGTTGAATCTAAACGTACAATATTAATGAGCGGTTCATTGTTCAGAACGTGGAACTAATTACCTCGATGACTGGTCGTTACATAATTAGGAGTGATGTATCAATTTAAGATGAACACATCTCATTATACTTATCGAGTAATGGAACGATGATGTTTAAGTATTTGTGATGTGTGCAGTGTGAAGGAAGCAAAATGATGCAAGGATTGTTGGATTCACTATACAAAATCTATTCAGGTGAGTGCAGAATTCTTATTTTTAGGTTTAGCTGATCTAATCCGCGTACTGATTCGGTGACCACTGATTTAATCCTAATATTTTAGGTGGCTATTGCTTAGGTTATTTTATCCCGAAAAATGCAGATTACACGTGAAAACTAAAAACCTGGGCGCAGCTAGCGTTAAAATAAGTTGGGCAACATGCCTGATTGAACCGTGTTGGCTTATCTGGAAAGTTTGCGCTGTGTTTATTAGTTTCTTTTAATTTGCAGCACGCCCATCTTTCTCCAAAGGTGTACCATGATGCATCTTAATCATGAACCCGAGTTTCATCGCGTCGACTAACTGTACCGCGTTTTTTGACCACGAAGTTTTAAGTACATGTTTAATTAACTTCGAAGCTTCGGTCACGATTATTTCTCGTCTGGGGCGGGCCCGCAATATATTAAAGTTTAGTCAGTAATTTGCTATATTTTTTGCTTTGTTTCTATGTGTTACAAAGTGTGGCCTGTATATCGGTTTGTATGCTAAAATAGTTTACTTATGTATTTATTTAATATTATCTACTTACCTACCTACACAATTGCTGAATTATTTTCATTCGATTTAGATTTGAATATGTTTGCGTGCGTAAATATGCCGTCGCAACGTGAAATAAATAATAATATTATTTTCATTAATTTAATAAGTATAGTTTATTCATTTTACATACGTTCTGTACCATTAAAGTGTTCACTGTGCAGTAAGTAAGTAAGTTCGCCAGGAGACCGCGAGTCGCGGGCAAGGGCTAGTATTGTATAATGAGGTCGCCGACCTCTAATTGAGAGTGAAGAAAATGCCTTTTCGCGGTTTACGGTTCAGCTTGGAGATTAGAATCAAGGTGATTATGTACAGTTGCTTTTATGGTGAATTACGTTGAGAATTGGAACTTAGTCCATAATATCCATAGCCTATGGGTACTTAGGAACAGCCTTCAGGCCGAGATTTGGCTATGAATGACGGATGAGATGATGTCGAGGTTGGTGTTCAGTATAATTCTTTAAACATCGTTGTATTTATACATTTCTATTAGTTTTTCTACCTAATTGTTGAAAGCTTGTGTACAAAAGTAAAAGTTGTGCCAATGGGATTCTGCAATAATTATAAGTACTTACTTACTAACTATGTACGCTCGTTTCGCTTAGTATAGTTTATAGATAAAATATTAGGTTTGGTATCGTTAGATTCAATACAATTTTAATTATTCACATAAAGAGTTTGTTAGTATGTAAGTAAGACTTAATCTCCGAAACTACTGCTGCCTATTCTGATCCTGAAAATTATTTCACAAACAGAAAGCTTAACCATCTCAGTGTTTTATCTCGCAAATGCAGTTACTGCGGGTAAACGGGAAAAAGCGGGTGGAACCAGGGCGTGGTTAGTTTTGGAATATTTATCCGTATCCGAGCAAGTCGTGCAATCGGTTTGGAAATCATAAAGTCAATGCCAAGATTGTCATGAATTTGGATGTTGATAAAATCTCGTGTGGGAGAACCAATGAGGTTTATTTATCTCTCACCCAATATTATCTTCATACGTTGATCTGCAGATATGAATTTCGGAGTAGGTAGCTTCGATAACACATTAATTACAATAAAACAGAAATTTAAAGAGAAATCGAATCGATAAGTTTTGTCCATGAGGTATGGCGCTAAAAACATTGGATTTTCATGTCTAGGTAGCACCAAGATATTCTCCGTACGAGAAAAATTAGTCAATGTGTTAGTTTTGGTTAATTCAACAAGTATATAGCAGTTAGCGAAAAACACAAATATTTATTCACGTGCCAATAAATAATTGAGGACATGAGATAAAATATTTTATTTTAGTTTAGTATAAGTAACTAACTACCATGCAATTTGGATTTTGGAAATTATGCATTTATCCACACGAACGCCTTATAAAAACAAAACCAGGAAGCAATCATTTGTTATTTTTGCATACGGATCAAGGTAAAATATAATTATGTACTCGTATATGCACGATACAGGCATTTAGCACAGGTAAAGAATTTGCCACGCGTCCTTCCTTGTTCCCCTATACGGGCCAGATTTGGATGTAACGCTGGACTAAAACGTACCAAAAATTAAAAAGGAGTTCTACCATCATTATATACTATTTATAGCACCGTGCGACCTAAACCCGCACTTAAGTCACGCTTTGCGCTGTTCAAAGTAGCACATTTTTAAACGGCCTGATGTTCACTAACTTCACACCGTTTAAGAATATACCCATCGTTGCGATTGTAGTACTAAACCAAAGCTAATCAGTCATACATTTTTACACCACTCACAAACTCATAGTAAGCAAGAGAAATACGTAAAACCTGTAACGTGTCGGACCGAAACGCCAAAATCTTTGGCGCCATATTTCTGCATGTTTTTATTTTGGTCTTCGTCGAACAATATTACTTATTACGTGAAAACGCTATACCTAAGTTAGCTATATTAACCGTATCTTTGTTATAAAATTTCTTATCCGATTATACAATTATTGAAACATAAGAATACTTACTTGATTTAGAAATGTTGCGTTTTTTTGTTGTTTACATAAAATTTAACCGACACATGAACTATTTTTACTGAATACACACCCTTCCAATTATTATACACCATACGTATCTAATATTATATGTATAATAATTATAGTCTCATAGTGAATACATTTATGCACAAACCAGATCAATCACAGATTCGTTACGATAAAGATTCAGTTACAAAATAAAGCGCTACATTATTTGATATTTTTCACTGTTTTTATTCTAAACCTGTTTGACTATTATTTAAACTGAACAATATTAAATCTGAAACAATATCACACTAAGCAATCCACAAACAATAAATATGTATCAAAATTACTAATAACCTAAATGAGCAAATCTAGAAGTGATACGGGTAGGTCTAAATTGTGTTTTCCCGTTCTCTACTGGTGGAATGCCAACCTACCCACATTAAAATTTGTGTGTTTCTTACTAAGAGTCAAATGAACATCTTTTCATTGCTTTAATTAGAAGATTATTTTTAAATAAATTAAATAGATGGCGGGTTTATGTCGCACGTGCTATAAAATAGTATACGATACTCGCTGCGTAAGTAAGTCTATTAAATACACGGCGGTTAGCACCCTCGCTTCGCTCGGGCGCTAACTTCACGCCGCCGTGTATTAATATACTACTTAGACAGCTCGTATCGTAATGTACTATTAGATCTAAAAAAGTAAGTTCATACAAAATCAGTCCTTCTGTGCAGTCGGTTCAAAAACCTTGTCGTGCCGCGTACCTAAATAACGGTGCATTGTTGCAAAAGGTAGTAAGTATAACAAAGGTTTTCAGCTGTAAGCGAAAACAATGGCTTCACGGCATAACACCCTCATTGCAATCGAGATCCTAAAGTTCCTATAGCCAAGAATGCAGGTGTACAAAATCGTGATCGAACCCGCAAGGTCGAGAACTCGAGACTGGAACCGCCGGTAGAATACCCATTGTCTAGCACTAGAACCTTCGATCAAATATTTTGATCGAAGACTAGAACAATTAACGTGAGAACCGCGCGAGTTTCTATCGAGAAATTGTGGTAGGGCCATATGTTTCTCAAATTATTATTATCGTTACTGCCAAAGTAAATGTCAAGATCGTTCCGTGATTTGACCTGCTGTAAAGTGATATCTTGTGCGCTCCGGTGAAGGTCTCAGTCAGTGAAAGGGTAAATAATATAACTGAGTAATAAAACAAAGGTATTGTTATCGAGACGTATAAAGGCCCTACCACAAGACACGATAATATGATCGATAGATAATATCGCAGCGTTTTGCGATAAATTTTCGAAAAATAAATAAATTATAGAGTAGCATTTGACCTCTATTTTACCTAGTCTTAAGTGACCATGTGGTCCAAGATGGTAAACATGCTCAGCCTAGAATGGGGCAATTATGCGTCCCGTGTCCTTTTCACACCGTTTTTTATCTTCCAATGTTTCTAGCCGTCTACTATTGCTAAATATCGTATTCCAATACAAAATAGGCTTATAAAAGATATCACCCAAAATGTCTGAGAAATTATCGACCGATATTAATGCGCTAGTGTGGGAGAAGCTTTAATCTAGTGTTAATGAGAAAAAAATATCCTAATATAAGAATATAGTGTAAGTTCGGGACTAAATGTGTAAGAGTGAGATGGCCGGTCAGAATAATTATAGATCCCCCGGAATCAAATTATTATCAAATTCAGTACCTAAGCAATTGTTAATGTTTTTTGTTAGAAAGGTAGCTTGAAGATATTTCATAAACTTGCGCCAAGAATAATATCGTCCATACAGAAAAAGATAAGCCCACCGTGGCCACTTTTTATCGATTCCCCTTATCGATAACTGCATCCGATTACACAACATCGATAACGATGCGATAATTTTACCGACTTTAAGTTAAACATCCCCGTTTCGTAGTGTTGTCGTCTAGTAGAAAGTTTAACTAATATTTTATGGGTGGACCATAAACAGAAATTGATGTTTACTTTCTTGCATCCGGTTTGTTTTTGCTGGAGAATTACCGCTTTATTTCCATCGTATAATCTTGTACATAACATGATAGTTGAAAATCAAAAATTTGAAAGTGATAAGGTTCATTTTTCTTAGGATTTTGTTTCTTCGTGGCGTTCTGTCCTAAGCATGCCCATCAAGTTTCAGTGTAGCATCCACCACTGAATCTTTACATTTAAATCCGACCTTTTGGCTATTTTGGACAAAACTTATACTAATTTTACTTATGGGTAGGTACTTTATAACAACGTGATGCTGTGATCAAAATGTTAAATTATTTTATGTTATTTATTATTATTTTTATCAGCCGTGGTCGTCCCACTGCAGGGTGAAGGTCTCCCTACTCTCATCTCGACATTAGAATTATGTTAAAATGTTTTATTTGTGTAATGTTTGAAAATTGTCAACCACGCATTGTCAAATATCAAACAACAGCATCAAAGTCCTAAAGTATGTTCGGTTGTCCCCCGTGACGTCAATTGGCACGTCGCAGGTGTTCTAGACGCAAAACAATCTAAATACGGACACTTGGAAATAGCACAACTGATTGTTTGGTATTTTTAGCCAACCCATGGTAAAGTGGAAGTTTTCGGTATATTTGTTCCAAGTCTAAGATTTCCGAATTCTACACTGCTGTTTATTGCAAAGTCACCAATGGTATATTTACAAGTCATATAAAAGAAAACAGATAAGGAAAGAGTACAGTATTTTCATTACTTGGATTATACCTAATTGTAAATAGTTTACACACCTAGCGGTTAAAATATGGCGATATTATGCATGACCAAATTAACACCTACCATGATGCCCAAATTATAGTACAAATAAAGATTGATTTGATTTGATTATACAACGACCACACGATTATTGTACTATACCTACTTACTATAAATCACACAATATCATAAACTGCAATTAATTTTCGAACCACTCAAGTTCAAGGACTAATAAAATCTTAACGAAGTGAAAGTCATTGTCAGTTACAAGCCATGTATCCGGTCGCTATCCAAAATGTCGTGCAAAAATAATTAGCAGCCATAAAGTCGGGTATTAAAACATAAATTTGGAGCAGTATTAAATTAATAATACAGCACTTAAAATCGAGAATTATAGGTAGGTATGTACTCAATGCGAATAATATTTATTTCATATTAATTTGGGTAGTCGTAATCAATTTCCCAATTAATGTTAATCAAGATGTTTGTAGTTTTAGTTTTTCTATGTTTACGCCGATAAATATTAAATTTTCAAAAACTCGTTTACATAAACAAATTTTAATAAGTTCTTTCGAAGACTGAGACGAAGTTCTAAGAAAAGTCAAAGTCAAAGTCAAAGCATTTATTGTAAATAGGCAATTAAATCGCACTTTTACAAGTCAAACAAAAGTTACAAGAGAATCATAAAAACATAAAGTATGATACATTAAATTAAACAGTAATTGATTATGGTTTGATTTTGAAAAAAGGATGTTTCCTTTTCAAGCACTGTACAAGACGTGAATGTGAATGTGTAAGACAAAAGTTCATACGAGCACGATAAGTCAATGACCAATTATATCAGAAATTATTATTCACATGGGTACCTACCAGACTATACCACGACATTCGAAATATACATACCTACTTATATCAAATCGAGAAGAATCGACTAAAACAATGGCTAGTTTTTTCAATATTTGTTATCTATATTCTGATAAGTACATCAGTGTTGCTAAAACGATTGAAAATTCTCTTGGATCAAATTCATCTAGCATTTTATAAGTGCAAATAATCTGCACTGTGAACGTTTTTTTTTTCCGTTGATACTCTGTAGGGCGAGCCGGAAACCTCTATCGTGAAAGTATTCGATACGTTAACTGTCAAATATGTTTTAGATTTGAACAATAGGTACTCCTACAATAGGGCAAGCACGAATTGTTTTAACGGTTTGTATCGTTACGTATCGATCAAGGTAACCGTTCGCGTACGCATCTTGTCGATATTCCAAGGTGCTGATCAACACTAAAACAATTTTGACAGTTTACTTAGCGAATACTTTCATGGAGGTTCGTGTTCGCCTTACTGTATTCTTCTCCGTAGGTATGTCGTTCTTTACATTAGATAGGACGTTGCACAACAGTGCCTTTGTTAGCTCTTTAGTTGAGACAAACGTTACAAAACCTAATTAATGAGAACTATTGTTGAGTAGCGGGGTCGCACGACTGTTTAGGTAATTGTGAAATACATTTTGTACACCATTTTCACGCTTTTAGCCTTTTGCATACCATTTCAGCGGGGAGTATGGCATTAGTTGGAACTGAGGAACTAAAAGTCTAATTTAATTAGGTAAATTGAAAATAGAACTCAGGCACAAAAATGTGATCACGGTTGCATAATCCATTTTATATTATGTATTATGTACATGTGTCTTCAAGTGGCTATGTTAAAAATTACAAAATATCTACTAAGTAGGTTAGGATCATTTTTGATAAATCACATTCGAATCATTAACTGCAATAGAAGTTACATCACTATTGTAATTGCAATTAGTGGGGCTTCACAGCTGTCATTGAATTTAATTGACAACATCAGATTTGATAGTAACCGAATAACGACACTTAATAATATTTTTATAAATGTTACTTCATCTGTGTATAGGTAACGGTCTGGCAAAAAACTACGAAGTATAGCGATAAAAAACGATTTACTTATTAAAATTAAAATAGCCCTACGTGTAGTGAAGGCCAGTGGCAGAGACCTGATAGGGTTATTAACATAACCTAGATTGAATGAAAGTAGACAGCAATTCCTAGACGGAAACATAAAACTTAATATCAATTTTCTTAGACGTATAACCGTTATAATAGCTATTCCTCACATAGAAATTAATGATAACAAATTACCCACTCACATAAAGAGATTCAATATTAAAGCCGAAGTCATTGCTCCAGTGTAGGGCCAGTTAACCGCTATTAACATCGATATGGACGAATCGATTGCACCCCACACAATACTGGCAATCAAACTGACGAAAATTGAAGCAGCACATGCCAAGCTAATATCAACTCCAACGGCTGATGATAAAGTTGTAACTGCTGACGAAGCTGCCCAATGGAAGGAAGACAGCTCATCAAGTGTTTGGCAACAGCGCGAGGTAACAATCGTTGTGGTTTCTGGAGCATTCCATCACGCGGCACCCTAGAGCGATCTATCCGGAACATTGACAGGGGAATGATGGAAACGTTCGTTTATGTTGGAGCAAATCTGTAAACAACATGCTGTTAGAATTAAATATTGCAAATACATAATTTGAAATGTTTGTAAAATATTCTTTAGTAGGTATACAGCTTGATGGACATATTGATGGAACATTAAAATAAAACTAAGTATCTCATTTTTTGTTTCAGGTAATGGCTACTCTTCTAACAACAATCCAAAACACATTAAGGTACTCAGTAGCTACACACGTATGTCGTGATAACTATGATAAATTGTACATCCATAACCCTCTAAGTACAGATAAGTGATCAATGGAACGCCTATTCCAAATTCGATCTTGACTTAATGAATGAAGATTCACTTTTGACTGCAGAGTTCCAAGATTTTGTTGTGTACTGTCTACGAGCTAATGTGCCGGTCCAAACAAATCGTACGCACTTTTAACGCAAACAAATTGTTGTTTCTTGTGCTATGGAGCAAGGTCACGATTTAGTGCTAAGTGGATTAAATGGAGGCCCTCGTCTCGTGCCCATGGCTATTCCGTATTGAGTTTAACAATGGAAAAAAGAAAAATAGGTTCATCGTGTTTTGAATTAGAAGAGTTCTTCACGATCTTACAATAATGTTCCTTGTTTTTTTTATCAAGAAAGGTGTTACTAAATCTTGTCTGCTTGTAAATACTTTGTTGGGCGTTGTGATGTAGCCTAGTAGTATGTGTATTCCATTATATCGAGTTCATGTTCTGCATTAAATAATTGCATATTACGCTTCTTCTTTGTTTGAATAATGTTACTAGCAAGTTGCGGCGTGAAAAGGAAAAAACACATCAGCTCTCTCGTTTAAAAAAATAGTGTAAAATTCTTTACCAATATCTGAATTTCGTCAGCTGATAATCTGAGAGCTGACCCCGACCTCCAGTCTACTGAGATATATCTATGCTTAATTGCTTTTTAATTAACTAAGAATAGCAAGAATATTACATTTGGCACTTTGATTGATGACCCGAGTACTATGGTGTATTCTGTGAGTACCTATATAAATAGTTGGCCAGTTTGACCGGACGTATATTGTTATGAAATGGCTTTTGTACTGTCATAATAATAGTTAATTTTATGGTGGTTGAATACAAGGTCGTATGCATTATTCATTTACGTACAAAAATAGTAATAATAGCAGACTTAATTCCACGTTGTACCTAAGCTGCAATTATAGCTATTTTGTATTTTTAAGAACAGTGTCATGGAGATACAAAAAAAAGTAAACAATAAGAAACAGTAAAATCTCCGTGAAAAGTATGATTTTGGATTGAAACTGTGTTTATTGCTTAAATTTTTGTCGGTGACAGCTGGATTTGTATTTTTACACTCGGTGGTAATTTGTTCTTGCACACAAATATTTACAAGTAAATCTGCCACAATATTTACAATTGCGCGTCGCGATGCCGACTAATGAAGATCAAAACATAAGGGCAGCATAAATAAACTGTTGTATTTATATCGGAAAGTGATACTGTATGAATTTATGAAGTATTTGTTACATGGCGTGAGAAATCGTGTGCGTGTTTGCAGTTAGCAGTCGATTTCATGGGAAACAATGCGGGATAAAGTTTATCGAGTTAGTATTTATACGATTATTTGATAAAACCATTAATGGAATTCAGTCATGTTTTAGTTTGAGATGACGGAATAGTGAATTTTGGTCACATCTTAACTTTCTATTGTCTTATTATATGTTACAGGCACGTAATAATGTCATATCAAATACGAAAAAAGCTTACCCAATAGAACTAAGATCATTTAATTTTATAAAGCTAAGAGAATATATTTTACATGTTAATTTAATTACCGATAAATAATTAATGGTACAGAATACTGATTATTTCATTAAGGACTTCAGTTTGATGTTTACCGTATTTTGAGATTCTTTGTCGAATTAACATCACTTTCATCCAGTAAGAAATATTGAAGATATTAGAGTGCCCTTTATAGAGATAAAGTTCTGAACAGTGTTGCGATGATTGGTTTGGCAAGAATTAACATAATCTACCAAAGATATCCATATACGGTACGTGGTCGCGAGAATCATGTTCGCTTTTATGGTCGTGACCTTATTTAGATTTCGCTCTAATGAGACCTATGTTATGAGTAGAAGTATAAATAGGTGCCTACACATCTAGTTAATAATTTTCAACATACATGAAAAAAGTATAATATTTACAAAATTCTTGCAGCTTCTCATAGAACCGATGTAGTATTTATTTCATCTGCGCTTCAGTTTCTCTCATTCGGATATAAGTACGTGGGATTTTCTTTAATCTAAAAATTAATAAGCATTATGTAATAATCTGAATGCTAATTGTATATTTAACACGTATTTGAAGTTTTATTGCGCTGTGTTAAAGCTGCATTGGCCTATTATTGCTTAGTTACTGCCGATAAAATTTCTACTAGCGATAGGGTCGTAATATTGAACAGATGTTGGCTAGAGTTACTATCAAAGATTGAAAAAAGGAAATCAACATTTGGCTATGTTTTTCTTGGGACGATATTATCTTAAATATAAACAAGCTAAGTTCTAACTTTATTTTTATGATTTAGATATGTAACATCGGTCTCATCATTAGGGTAATTCCAGGATAGATGCCCGGTTCGGATAGATGCCTCAAATTCAAAAACTATGATTTCCCGGCTTGTTTTTGCTGTCGTTGATATTGCCAAGCGAGAGACATCCCCGCACCTACCCGGTACCCCCCGCGAGGTAACCCCTGACCCGTCGTGCATTCCATCTATACTCAATGAAAGATTTGGTGCGACGAAAAAATTGCTAATTCTTTTTCTACAGCATTTTTGAGGAGCTGGAATTTTTTAAATGGTGACTAAATAATTTATATTTTGTATCCTAATGTTACAGTGGACTGTATACTAACACTAAAATCATTTTTTTTATAATATTTATTGAATACACATTTCTGAATATGAAAGGCATCTATACTCTACGAAATGGATAGACGCCTCGATTTATTTTCGCCTAGGATATACAAAACAAATAATTCCGTAAAAGTATAGATGCCTCAGGAAGGAAACTTATTTTGTGAGGCATCGATACCCTAATATGATTATAAAGAAAATACACTTTTTACGAACATTTTTAATTAACATCTGTGTTTAGATATTACTTCCCATCATGAATACCTAATTTCAAACTGAAAAAGTGTTTTTATCAATGAGGCATGTATCCCATAGCTGGTTTTTACGCATGGACCAACTATCCGCTATAGGGCATCTATACTTCCAAAAATAGAGGTCTGGGAAAATCGATATAGATTAGTAAATATCAACAGTGATGTTTTCTTTTTCCTTCAAAGTGGTAGTCGAAAGACCAATCTATTAACATGTGTGATAAACGTTCAGATCCATTAATTAAAATGAGAAATATAAAGCGTTTTCAAAAAGTATGGCAACTATCCTGGACTTTCCCTAAACTAAAGGTTTATTTGCTTTAAATTCATTAAAGCCACGATCTAGCCAGTTACTGCCGCAGAAGATGTATCGTTATAATGCTTTTGATTGATTGGTCATACATAGGTCACCAGTGTACTGATGTCTGCGTAATTAGAGCAGCTGACATTAAAAAAACTTCATCATTGTCAATGCCCAGTACAGTTTTTATTCAAATAAACCAGACAAAAGCGTCACAATTCCATTCTTTTGTTACTTCCACACTATGAAGAGATAATTAATGTTTGTCTAACAAAAACACCATGACTGGACGCGTTTAAAGGCGTTCGTCATAATAACTGCGTACCTACTCAAACGTCAGTACGGGGCTGAGATTTTAACTTTAAATTGAATTAAGAAGATGAAGCCTGGAGGGCTTTGTAGCCATGTTCATTATCACAGACATTAACTTTACTGCTGGTAATAGGATTTCCTGTAGTAGGTACTAACATAATAATGGCTTTATCTGATTCTGACCTAAGTCTATGATTTTTAAAACGCAGTTTAGCTGGCTAATTGAAATGGAAAAGACAGGTGTTTTGGTTGTTTCTATTGTATTGGCTAAGGAATCAATATCACATCCAAATTAAGTATGAATTAATACCTCATTATAAGTATCACAATCATTAAGATTCTTATATGACTTTATATAGCCGCTATCTGGTCCGCGCTCGTAAATAAACCGATACTTATGTCTGAAAATATTTTATTTACAGCAATCAAAACAATCGTATCGGAGTATCCCACTTCAAGCTTAAAGGTGATAAAATTAACGCTTTATGTTTGTTTTCTGCTTCATATGCGTTTATTTGTTCTGCGGTCGTTAACCTCTGCAATGCATTACGAAATTCTGTTTAACCTAAATACAATCGTGCTGATTCTGAAACTCATGAAATGCGAATCGTCATCGTAAACTTGTCAAGGAACAAATGACGATCACCCAGTTACGACGCAAGGGACTTCATTTCAATCAATATTTTTAACGGACTTCCAAAAAAGAGGAGATTCTCAATTCGAGTGTATGTTTTTTTTATTAGGTTGTACCCAATTATTTTATCGTATACGGAAATGTTGATTTATATTTTGTTTATCAATTGTGAAGTAGGAAAAAACCTGCGAGCTAGTTATACAAGATTTTCTTCTAAGTACCTACCATTTACAAATAGGCCTGTTGTTGTCACGTTTCAGATTGAATTTCTTTTTTAAAAGGTTTTTTCCCCGGCTTTTGATACACTGCTGTACCTAATAGACGGCGATCTATCTCATTCCAAACCTCCATAGAGATTGGTGTATGGCGAATTAGCACTAATAATGGCTTTGACTCGGTTTCAGAGAACAGTTTTTGTTTAAGGTCATTGGCATTTCTTTTGTGGAGAGGTGTGGCACAGGGTAGTGTTTTGGGTCCTATAGTTAATCATGTCTTCACTTTGTTCGCTTGATTTATGAGTTGAATGACCCGTTGTTTACTGTATTTTTAAATGAGTATCTTCAAATTGCTAAACGTTAATTTAGAGATATACGCGACCTACCCAGATACGAAACAATAGTTAATTATAAGTAAAACTATATTATGTCGTTTCCGGACTGTGCCCTGCATCCCCAGTGCCAGGAAATCCGTTTTACTTTTTTTTTAATTTATACCATTAACTATACTTACCTATATTATATCTCGAGATCATTTGAGTAACACACAGACAATCGTGAGACCGGATTTATAATATTAATAAGAATTTATTATGAACAAGATTTACTGCGCAAATTTCGAAATATTGAAATAATGTTATTGACTTCAGACAAATATTAATTAATCACTATTTTCACGTAACTCTTGTTCGAATTTTTATTCATTAACACTTGTGTATCGTAAACTACTTAAACCTCGCCTCAGGCTATGTTTCAGCACACGTGGTCATTTATGGCCCTCCTATATATTTGACGTATGATGTCATATTCCAAATTTGGAGTCAAATTATGGTTACGGAAGGCAGTCGGCTGTAATGAAACTATCATGGTTTGAAATGTGAATGATTTGACTTGATCGTTTTGTATCATTAATCAATTTAGGACGCAGGTAGGTACCGATTACCTGTACCTGAGATCTTATGTGTTACTTTTTGTATAAAAGTCTGCGCTTAAATTTATTTGACTCTTTATTTGTAAAGCTATAAACCCCTGAAGCATCAGCTGATCAATCAATCAAAATCTTTGCAAGAATAGAGATTGAAAATATTACAATAACAAAATGTGCTTTGATGTACTCGCTACTAGATTAATCCTTACTTACGCTAGTTATCGGTTGTAATAATAGGAGTAATGAAGGCTTTCTAAAATGCTCTATAAAGTAGGAGATTAGTTTTTAATCTGACTTGATCCCTTAATTAAGAGCTACTTGAATGGTCCAAATGGAGTTGACTCAAAAGTTACATGACGGTCTGACGTAACACCCAACTTTTTACCAGCATCATAATAAGCTTAAAACTTATCCATACCAAAACAGTTCAGCTTTTTTGTAAGAGTACGGTCAAGCGTGATAATGTGTATGGAATTGTTCAGAATGATTAATGTGCCATTCTCGAGTTTTTATCGACGAGATGATATCAGATACCCCAAGAATGGAAGTGCTATAGTTAATGGTGCATGAGGCCATGAAAATAACTATTGATTTTTTTATAGGATGTTATTTAGCGGCGCGGTGCTTATACGTGCTTTTTGGAACAGGGATTGTGTAAGATTAAGATTGTGCAATAGACATTTTTACATCATTGTATGTACTGTAAAGAACAACAAATAGTTATTCCTCACATGTTGTCAATTTAGTAACAGATTGATACACAGCTGCTTGATTGCTTGAAAGATGATGAAAATTTCTCATTTTGGTAAATATTGAACTTACTATTGTATTGTTTTCCAAATATATTCGTCTCAATGTAGTGAAGAATGATAAAGATGAGTTACAATAATTGTTATTTTTCTTCTGGTCGATAGTAATGGGCTTTCTGCCTTTAGATATATTTCATAGAGTGTAGAATGTAGCTTAATAATAATACAAATCAAATAGCTGGCTCATTTTATTTATGTTTGTACATACGAAACTTTGACCTTGGTTTTCAGTAATAATTTAAGTATATTATGTGTGAATTGTCCAGCATTATTTATTATTATTATTATTATCCAAGTGCTTCATTTAATTAAATGGTCGTTTATTAATCACAACAGGAAACCTCATATCTAGAACGTCAGTTTTTGATCTGTAAATACTAGTTTAATTCTAGACGGCAACGATTACAATCCGATCTGTAGGATCGATAATGTCTACCTACTGCGTAGCGCTAGGAAGATATTGTATCAGTTTAGTATTGAGATCAGCTGAATCATCGCTTTTGTTGAATGTAGGATTATCTTAATGGAGCACAAATTATGTTACAAATAGTACTTTAGTCGAGAGCTTTTTTTATCTATACTAATATTATAAAGAGGAAAGATTTGTTGATTGTTTGTTTGCATTGAATAGGCTCCGAAACTACTGAGCCGAACACAGGTTGAGCCGGGTGACAGGCTACTTTTTATCCCATAAAAATTAACGGTTCCCGCGAGACAGTAGTTAACGCGGATGAAACCGCGAGGCGCTTCTAGAAGTAAAATAATTTGATAAGCCGCTTTTTCTTCACTCATTATGTTATAAATACTTAGTAAAACAATTATTATTAAGGTCTGGACCTCAATATAAGATGTCTCAGTGCCTGCCTAGCCTACTTGTTGTCCATAAAGTACCATCTTACTGATAAAGATATTTAGTGAATATACGTACGAGTATAATATTAATGATATAGGTATTTAAAAAACACAGACCCAATGTCTATGCAGTATTAGTTTTAAACGAGTCAATTATTATTATTGTTCTTGTCATGTAAAATAGCTTCAGATAGTAATATTTGAGCTGGGTTTCAAATTGCGTTGTCTGCGAGGTAACCTAAATGACAGTTTCAACGCAGTCAACCATCACCGGTGTATTCGGAGCGCATAAGTTATTAGGGCTTCCGCAATTTAACATTATTGCTGATATTCTGTAAACCAGTTGTTTGCTTGTGCCCCATGACATAAGCGAGATTACGTTTTACGGGGATAGTGTTATTTTGTCATGGTGTAATTATTATGTTCACACGCAAAAACAAGTGTAAATTGGTCACACCTGTGTTTTGATTTTTATTTAGATGGGTAATGACAGTTTAATTACAATTAGATAATGACAATTGGTTTTCAACTTTTAGTGGAATTTGGTCACACCTATAAACTTGACAGACGTTTTTCTCAATTTGTTAATCTGATATTTTGTCATCTACATCTTGCAAAGTAAGAAATATAATTTAATTGTAGCTTACATAAAAAGCTTTGTGAGATTAAAGAGTGCATTGCATTTGTATTGTTGTATAAAATTTGTCGAAAAATAGAAATTTACCATAAGTAAAGTACATTTTTGTTGTTTGTGTTTTATTTCCAATGATTATACAAATGGTGAATAACCTTGACTATAAAAAAAATACGACGTCCGTTTGTATTATCTATGATTTCAAAGATTTTATATTTAGTTTATTTGTGTTCTGTTTATTTTTTTTTATACGAGTGTTAATTCATATTTTAACTTTTTCAAATCGCTGAAGTTTTCTCTTTGCACCACACAGTTTGCTGTGTGTTAGCAGTAAATTGCCCTTGCTTGTCGCTCGAGTGGGCACAAAAAGGTTTGCTTTAAATATATTTTTTGCATGCTTGTACGAGTATGTTTGCCTTTTCCTTCGGCTTGCCTTTATGACGTCATTTCGCGTACTGATTGATTTACATCGGTGTTTTTACTTTGAAGAAAAGCAAACACTCCGTAATTCTTGCAATTGATGAGATCATTTTTAACGAGTGCATAAGGAGGGATTTTTTTTGTTAGTCAACTTGCGACTTTACCATTATTGTCCCGCTGCCGGGCTAAGGTCCCCCATCTTCTTCCCAACATCGCGATTGTCCGCTAAGCTTACCAGCTCCTTACAAAATTGTCGAGATCATCACGCCAACACTTTCTTGGCCTGTCCCGGCACAGTCAGCCATTTTCAGGCGCCCGTTGCGTGATGGTCCTAGTCCACCTGTCAGGATAGATATAATTATTATAGCAAATAAATTTAATATGCGTGTTAGAGGACTTATAATAGGCGTGTCGAAAGATTTTGAAATCCTCTTCCATAATAGCGGTACATATTTACTATTTGCGAAAAAACCTTTATTTCGGTAATAAATTTGAGTTTAACGAAGTTAAAACCCTTTTTCTAATATTTTTTCAAATAGTGCGCCAAAACAGCTCGCGGTGTCATGGCGTCGGCTCTGACGTCACGCTTAGGTAAACATGTAATTATGTCTATGCGTTACGAAGAATTTAAACAAAACATTTAGATACTTAGTGTGATACAAATGAATTCCGAAGTTTATAAGTGGTGTGCAGTACCGCAGTGTAAAAACACATCAATAAGAACACCCAAAGTGTTTGTACATTTTCCAAACAAGAAAATAATAAGAGTTAAGTGGTTAAAGCTCGCACGGCGAAACTTCTGTGAAGACCACTTTGATGTGAGTATGTTATCATGTAATTATAGGTCTTAAAATGTTTGTTTGACTGGAAATAGTTGAATTAATGCGGCTATGGAATAATTAATTTATTGAGGTTATGTTTGTTTTGGCCTTGGCCTATTCCTTATCAAAATTCGTTTTCTTTTTTGAGGTGCCAAATGACATGGAAAATTATATGGAGTACAATGTGATGGTATCAGTATCACCAGTACGTATGAAACCAGAATGTTTGCCCCATAAATTTACACGCCAATCAGACAGGAAAATACGAACATCCGACACAACTGAGCGACCTTATAATATAGCTAAGAAACGAAGAATGATGGTTCTTGAAGTGGCTTACAAAGAAGTCTTCACGTTTCGGAACTCAGACGAGCAAAATTCTTTATTTGTTGCGAGGAAATCGCCCAACATTATTATATCAATCCTAGGCAAATTAGAGCTATTTGCCTTAACAAAGCTTGGTTCCATTGTTATATTGTAGATTAAAGTCGATAAATCACACGTTAAATAATAAAAATACCACTCCAAAAGCGCAAAGCAGTATTCACAACAACAAAATACAGTGGTATCAGCGGAGTTTACCTAAGCGTGACGTCATGCGCTGTGATTGGTGTTTCAATCAAAATGGCCGATAGCAATATTTTAATGTTTTATTTTATTGAAAATCTCAATAATCTGATTATATTAAATAAAACTTAACCCGTGTTTTTAATTATTTTAGTATGTAGATTGCCCTAAAATGATTAAATCGACGATTCTTTGATACTGTCGACACGCCTATTGTTTCGGATATCATTGAAGGTGCCCTTGACACTGACTTTTCTTTTGTTTATGATTGTGCGAGTAGGTGATGAGTCAGACAGACATCAATTACTGTACATTTTCAACCGGTTTATTTTTTATTTCTTTGTTATTATATTCAAATATTGTTAAAGGTACCTATTACTTACATTATGAATCACAGATATCGTTTTGCATTAATTAAGTAACCGTGCGTATAATTTGTAAAGATTCCAAGAGTATACAATTTACTTGCTCTATAATTGACGGTGACCATAGCAATTTCAATACCATCATGGTTAAAGATGATGAGTTAGCTGAAAGCAATTTTGAAAATGATGGTAGTACCCAACTGCTTTACTAAGTTCACTCATCGCTTCTTCGTAAATTCGCACACTGGAGCTTCGCCCTTCGCTTTCTCCGGAGTTATCCTAATTGGGGCAAATCGCCACTGGCGCCGCGGCTCTTATCTATTTAATTTATCTTTGTTCCCTAGGAATAGCCTGACGTGATTGGTATACTTGTCGGGACATGGTATTTGCTGAGAGCATGTCGAATTAAAGAGATTTGATAGGACTATCTTGATCTTACATCATCATCGTATGTAGGTTCTGAAGTTGAACACATACCTAGCTAAATCATAGAAGTTTCATTAGACCTCACACGACTATGAGCAGCGGCAGAATCGTATCAACTGCACCGCCTAGAAAGAAATAATTAATGTGAAATCAGATGCTTCAGTATATCCCGGTACTTTTGGTCTATCTAATAACAATTGTGTTTGTATTGATCTGCAAGTGTGTAGAAATTGAATAGTTTTCACTAGAGAAGATGAGTTTGGTTGTCATCATTTTCTGTTTACGATCAATTCAAAGTCGAGGCGGATGCGATTCGTCACTGTTGTCGAAGTATATTTTGTGGCCCTCGTCTTCACATGCCTACGCGGTTGCTATCACACAAACGTACTTTCTTTTATTTGTCCTAATTTAAAACGTCCAAAAACTGTTGATACATTTTTCAAAGTAACGGATTGTTTTTATATACCTACTATATACGTCAATTTGTTATTGAAGCTGTATAGAGAAGGTAGACTACGAATAATATAAAAGCGATAGTTTGTGACTGTGTTTGTATCTTTGTTACTTATTTACGCTCAACTGCTGGACCAAATTTGATGAAATGTGGTATGGAGGTAGCTAACAGCCTGGATTAAAACATAGTCTACTTTTATTTGTAAAACTGTGGGTAGCACCGCGGGGCGCAGCTAGTTAATAGCTTAACTAGCATTTGTCATAACATAATCGGAATGAAGTGATATTTGTTATTGGCATTTCTTTAGATACGAATAGATACGTTTCGGTCTAAGGTTTCGGTGATATCGTAAGGGTTATAGTTTAGTTACCTTGCCAGTCCTTTAAAAAGCACTTTACTAACCACAATTCATGTACATATCAAAGGCAAATCCCCATGAGGCATGGTGTGGTCAATTTTACTTTCTATTACGCAAAACTACACGCAGTGATTGCAGTGCGGTTCCCTCGCGACCGCACGCCGAGGATTACGGAGAAATTCTACAGTAGGTAGAAATTGTATCTACCTACTACATAGGTTTTCTATCCACCTACTTTTCCTTTGACTGTACTTTATTTTCCTTGAACAATAGATATTTTCGATCATTTCCAGAGCGGCTCTTGTCGCCGGAAGAAAAATAATAAAATTTAATCAATCCGGCGAATGGGACCGCGGTCCCCATACCGGCGATCCCAATTGACGGAAGCCTCATAGGTGCTACCAAAGTTTTGAATTTTCGAGAGTGTAACGTTTTTTTTCGGTTGTTGTTCACCACTTGCCATGTATTTTTAGTTAGATTGGTAACTTCGCCATTTGGATTCATAGCTTAACCTTTATTTTTGATAGGCACTCGTATTTTACTTTTATATTCAAATAAAAGCTTAATTGCCTATTATGATTACCATATATATTTTTCCCGAGATTTCAACGAATATCTCGTACCACGTCGTATAAAAATATTATGTGTATATATACCACAGAGCATAATCTGTGAACCGCAGAGAAACGTGATTTTAGCACTCTGTGTGAAAGGTATTGGATTTTGACAATTTTTTTTCATCATAAGTTATATTATGGTAATGCAATAATGTTCTTGAAAAGGCGTTAAAACTGCAGTGGATGGGCGAACAGACATTTAGAGGACCATGATTGATATGAAAATCTTAAACCTGACAGTCTAAGGTCTGGACTCTGGACGTAATAGGTTAGGAAAATATAATTGGTACCCGTTTCTTAAATAAAACCCTTTTCTTCTGTAATATGAGATAACTTTTGTAGCGACACATTATTGCGTTTGCATTGCAAAAACAATTCACAAAAACAAAATATAAAAGACAAGTTATAGATCGACAAGACTTTTCTACATTGATGGAGGTCTCGTATAATAATTTGATAGTTCAGAAACCGTCTTAAGGTTTAGAGAGCTGCTACTGACATTTCACAATCCGACTGCAGCGCACGAAGAAACAGCGGCGAAACGGCGTAATAAAAGTTTCAGCTCCGCGACCTTGAAGTACCGGATCTCACTACCAAAGAATTGAACTATTAGAACGTAAAGAAGTTACGCGCCGGCGATCTGTTAAATAAGCGGTTTATCTAATAAAAGTTGGTCATTATTTTATTGAAAGAATAATATTATGTAGGTACATAACCATTTAGACTTAAATAAAATATTCTACAATCAATGTACTCGTATTCAGATGTGAAAATTTATTTTCTCATTCCAACCCAATATAACAAAGAGCTAAATTAGATGAACGATCCACCTACTATATTAACAGTTTTATTATTTAACTGATAAAATCCCAGAGTCCTAAATATAAACATTCTTAAATAATATTTACAATCCATACTAATATTAGAAATGTGAAAGTCACTCTGTTTATTTAGGTATCTGTTAATTGTAGATTTGTTACCTTTTCACTGCTGAACGGATTTCGATGAAATTTGGTAGGTATAGGTATAGATTGGACCTATGAGACGGACATAGGCTATCTTGTGTTAACTATATCTGGTTCTATAGGAATCAACTGAAACTAGGTACCTCTGCTTAGTTAATACATTTATAATCAAATTCAGTGATCAAATACAACGTCTTAACTACGAGGTCTGACATACAATAATCCGCTAACTGTAAAGCAGGGCCTCTATGCCCCTTTTGTTATTGTTTCCATCTTGAAATTTGACCACGTCGTCCGGGGCCTGAACCGGGAGCGGCGAGCGCCACGCACGCCGCATATCTTGCTTTTCTGACGTCACCGATACTAGGCCGGCGCCGCCGGCAGCGGCCGCGCAGATTGCCAACACGGCCATTCTACACGGTGCATGTCCCACCAGGCACCTCACGAGTTCAGATAAAATGCTGAAACATACATTTTCTTTCTGTTAGCCTACAATAATTTTACATTAATCTTTGGTATGGATGGATTCATGTCAAATACTTCGGTTTCCAATTCTGTCATCGATCTTTGCAAATTTCTTCGCTTCAATTGTTCGAGAGTAAACTTTAGCCACACCTTATATGGAATCTGTGCCACAACAAACTGTGTACGCTTAAAGGGCATTGCCACACTTAAGTGTACCTACTAAGCTCATTCTATAACCGTTCGCTTCGCCATCAAGTTTTAAGAACAATACAATTTTAACGACAACCAACCGTATGCGCTCAAAGGGACATTGCCACACTTAAGCATATAATTTAAACTAATTTTGAGATCACTTGCATTCAAAGGGTTACCACCTCACTTAAGTATTCCAAGTTCATCCTAGGACTACTTGCACTCAAAGGGCTACTACCTCACTTAAGTGTTTCAGGTTCCTTCCGAACCTCTCGCACTCAAAGGGTTACCGCCTCACTTAAGTGTTCCAACTTCATCCTAGAACCACTTGCACTCAAAGGGTGTTACTACCTCACTTAAATGTTTCATGATCATCCTAGAACCATACGCACTCAAAGGGTTACAACCTCACTTAAGTGATTCAAGTTCATTCAGAACCATTAGCACTCAAAGGGTTACTACCTCACTTAAGTGTTTCAAGTTCATCCCAGAACCATACGCACTCAAAGGGTTACAACCTCACTTAAGTGTTCCAGGTTCATTCAATTATCCATATTCCCACACACTGTTTCCTTATAAGTGTTTTTTTAGCTCTCGAACAATTTCTGTTTAAATGCAATTAAATACCAATTAATAATGATACACAACAAATAATAATAAGACCAATAATTAATAGAAATGAAGCATTTTATGTTGACTCGCACATCTCAAACAAATCAATACTGACACTGGAAAGTAATAATCAATCATATATGTATATAATTACACTTGTAACCTTAATACAAATTATTACCTTGCCAACACGTGTACAAATAAATTAATGTCCAATTTAAGTGGATTCCCAATCATCAATTCGTATCCATGGTTTCATGTTCTCAGCCGCTGTTACACCAATATACTTTTTTTTTTTGCGGCATTTTACATCCGTACCCTTATATCTATCGTTCTCAAGTACCTTCCTCACTTTGAAAGAGACCTTTATAAACCGGCAACAACTTTAGACTTTGACCGTCATTGCTCTGGTTTTGTACTTCAATGAGAACTACATTTTCGTCCGATTAACTTCATGGCTTTGTCCGAGCTTTATCGAATCTGTGCTATTGTGACTTTGCACTGGACTTAATATTAATAACTGCCCTCTAATGCAAATCTGTCACATCTAACCTGGCCTCGTTATCAAGCTCCGGAGCCAAACTATCGCTGTCAGTACGTAATCTATACCCGAGAAAAACTTCACTTGGAATAGTTTCCGTTGTCTTATGAATGGTACTGATTAGTCTTTGTTGTAACATATTTATACTTGAAATATATTATACATTATATACTATTATATATTATACAGTTTAAACAGTTTTTAATGTATATATTTTTTTGTATAAATCGCATCTTAGGAAACCAATACCGAAGACCATTATACGTACCATTAACGTTACATTTATTACCATTAACATAACATCACGTACCACCAATACGTACCATTGTTTTGTCGACTGAGAAGTGCCCTAGGTCGTCATGGTTGCATTTAATTATTTGCCAAATACATTTATTTGGAACCACCCACCGGCGACCTCGGTCTGTTCTCCTGTAAACTTTGCCACCTAGCACCTCGTACTTATTTACCACAAATGTCTCTATTCTCATCGGCCTCTCCTGTTTCTATAATAATTGATAGAACCCGTTGCAACTTTGAGTCTTGTAATTGTACCGAAAGCAACTAAATACCCCTCTATTCAGGCCATAATAATCTCGGTTTCAGTTTTTCCCCGGTAGTCACGGGATTTCGACTCAACGCATCTATATGTTGCATTCGTGTGCCTTCTCTGTGTACTATTTTAAACGAAAACTCTTGTGTAGCAATAACCCACTGCGCGATTCTAGGTAGGTATATATTTTTTTGTCAATGCGTACCGGACTGCATTTACAATCGGTCACAATTTTAAAGTGTGATCCTAATAAATAGAGTCGAAACTTTTGAAGTGAACTAACAATTGCCAATACCTCTAATTCAAATGAGTGCTACTTTTTCTCGTCCTCTGATGTTTGTCGACTATAATAATGGACGGGTTTTCATCTTCGTTCGAGTAATTTTACATTTTCTGCCACAGTTTCCGTTACCAAATCTTAAATTTCCCAACACTTTATTCATCATATTATGTTGGAAACAGGATGGTGCGTTCACCAAACCAAACGTAAGCGTCAAAAACTCATAATTACCATTTCGTGGTTATTTATACTTTTCCCAAATCTTTGATACTTGTCGCGATACATTCGCTGTACTCATTCAAAAGCATAATTACTTCATTCTGATGAGATTCGGAATCGATATTACAACCACTTATCGTTTTACAAAACTCAGTCAAAGTATTTGCGTAGTCAAACTTAAGTAGGTACCTGACCCACTCGCGAGTAAATCAGGTCAGATCGCTCTGTCACATTTCTCCCTATCAATACCTCGCAGTCAGCTAGATCATTAGACGTGTAAAAGTAACGAAACAGAGCGTACCCGTATGTATTCGTTACTTTAACAATGAGTACCTGTTACTATCGTATCGGTACTCGCTACTTCCGTATGATACCTCATAACATGCTATGATGCTTAGAGAGTCGTATCGAATCGAGTCGCATTTCGTACGCGTGCGGTATAATGTTACGGCGTCACAACATTCGTGATTAGTAGAAAACTTATAGGTACGTTACCTACTTAACCCCAAACTGCGTAAGTGAATTTATTCCACTTTTTCGTATTTTGAACCTGACATAGTGTTTAAGTTCATTCTACATTTAATTTGATGTAATAGTTAAAGTGTAAAACTACAAGTGAACTTTTGACAGAATCTACAAAAATGTACTAAGTAGGTATTTTGTAAAATATACTTGTCTACCTTAATTCTGTTCCAATCACAAACTTCACTACTACACACACAATACCTTTCATATAAACAAACAGTAAACAACGTGGACGTGGAAGCAACGTATACGAAACATGCGAGTAACGAGATGGATTCGTGAGTAACGTTTCGGTACTGGTTACTAGATGGCGTACCCGTTACTCAGTACCGAATACCACAGCTCTAAATCCTTGATAACATAGAAATCAACGTTCGTCAATGACAGAGAATCCAATGTCAAATCGGCTGTTATCTTGTGGGTAACAAATTTTGATGTTTCTTTTGAGAAACCTTGCAACATAATCGGTACAGGGAGCGCGATATTATTTAATGAATGTTTCTTTGTTAACGATTCGGTTATTAAGGAACAGCTGCTTCCTGTATCAATAAATGCTTATTGATGAAAATTATTTAAGGCTATTGTTGTTACAAATGTATTCCGCGGGTCAGGGGTGGAAACGCATTTTATTTCTTATTTATCAGGTATTACTGCATTGGGTTTTCTATAACACGTTGATTCTAGATGACCTCGTATACCACAATAATCACATTTATTATTGTCACACTTATTTTTATTGTGATTACCGCCACAAATAAAGCACTTCATAGTTAGCCTGGAAAAGCTGGTATCAGGTAGGTCGCCCCGCCCTGTCGCAGTCACTGAGGGTGACGTCGTTATCGTAGTCGTAGGTGTTTGCCTGATAGGTTGATGAATAGTAAATTTCGTCTGGTTCTCACGCGACTTAGCGTTAATTTGTTTTACATTTTTCGGTTAGTACGTGCGGCCATGCAAAAAGCTAGCTAACTTATCGCACGTTACGAAATTGCTGGTTTCAATTGATGCACCTATACCAATGTCTCCTATATTTCCGACAAAAATATAAATTATATCTTGTTCCGAAAATGTCAACGACTAACGATCAATTTTGCATTTTTGTTCGAAATAAAACTCATACAGAGACTGATTTTCTATTGGTTTGCTGTCTATTATTTCTTTTAAAAGTTCATACACATTCCGACAGACTTTTTTTTTTTAAATTAAAGGCTTACTCATGTTTCCAATCCTTCCATTTCCATGATGGCCACTGACTTTCAGATCGTAAAAGAGAGTCATACCATACTTTCGCAGACCATGAAAAAGTTTGAGCGTAAGACTGGGTAATACTTAGCCATGCGTTCACGTCATCTCTCAACGGGTCGAACTCAGGAATAATGCTATTGAAACTGGTGCTTGTACTCACAGGTGCAGGTTCAGCTTTTCGTGATACCTGTTTTCGGTTTCTCCGTGGAGGTGACGGAGTCCTGGCACTAAACGTATCACTGCTGACGCTGCTGCTCGTGGAACTTGACCTTCGTTTTTCTTTTGGTCGCTTATTACGTTTATTTTTCTTCTTACCCCCCATTCTGCGTAGATGTCACTATCCCACTTCTGATGTTAACTATATCTGGTTCTATAGGAATCAACTGAAACTAGGTACCTCTGCTTAGTTAATACATTTATAATCAAATTCAGTGATCAAATACAACGTCTTAACTACGAGGTCTGACATACAATAATCCGCTAACTGTAAAGCAGGGCCTCTATGCCCCTTTTGTTATTGTTTCCATCTTGAAATTTGACCACGTCGTCCGGGGCCTGAACCGGGAGCGGCGAGCGCCACGCACGCCGCATATCTTGCTTTTCTGACGTCACCGATACTAGGCCGGCGCCGCCGGCAGCGGCCGCGCAGATTGCCAACACTTGTGTCTCAAAAAGATTGACACTATGCGACGTTGACACACTAGGCCCGTGGGAGCAAGAAGACATTACTTTGCGTGAGCATATCCGCGATATAATCGAACCGTAATCGGGCGTTGCCGTTTCATATTATGTAATTCAAAATAATAAAATAAGCTCCAGGTGACGTACCTATCCAATTCAGTGCTGCCAGAATCTTGCACGTGGTAGATTTTGTGTCACTTACTACATTATCACATTACTCTCGTACTATAC
Source organism: Hylaea fasciaria (assembly GCA_905147375.1). Lineage (NCBI taxonomy): Eukaryota > Metazoa > Arthropoda > Insecta > Lepidoptera > Geometridae > Hylaea > Hylaea fasciaria. The sequence goes on from LR990194.1 coordinate 2,651,214, forward strand.
TAAGTATAACTGAATGTAATATTTTGGTAATTTTTTCTGAAAAGATATTATGAATAATTTGTATTGTAGAACTTTGAACATGCTAATTAATTATAGGGGTTTCAACTTTCCAACAATATCATCAACAAAGAAAATTAATGAGCAAGGTATACCAGTAAACAGATAAGAGCAAAAAAAAAACTTAAATAATTAAATAAGTACTTTATCTTAAATACCTACGTAATTTTATTTTAAATAATTATAGCAATAACTCGGTTGGTTCCCGACGACAAAGACGACGCGATGACGATAAGACGTGTTCAATCAAGGCAGAGTACAATACCTGTGGTACAACTGGTACAGTACTTTTGGCTGTTGTGCACTGGCATGGTAATACAGTAATTATCAACTGGTATCTCCGTGATCGTGACGTGACACTGTCTGTCAGTGTCAGACTGTCACGTTTCGTTCTCTGTAGTCACCGGCTTGGTAAATAAAAATTGTAAGATTCAAGAGTTGACGATATTTCATATTATGTTCAGTGTTGTGAACCGTGAAAACTGTTTTATTTTTCTATCACATACGTAAGAACATTCCAACATTTTAAATATAATTATTTTGATTTTTAGGTTAGGTCGGAGAGTTCCTGTTTTCACGGACGATGATAAAAATGTATAGAGCAAAAACATCAAAATCGAGCTCACAGTTATTCTGGACCTGTATGTGGCTGAAAACGTGTCCGTGCTCCGCTCAAGGGTTTCCATGGCGAAGATGTTTCGTAAGTATTGAACCCATTGTTAACGTGCAACAAATTACTTGGTACAAATGTAGGCAACCTTCCTACTCATTTTCATTCTCATTCATTCAATCATTGTATTATAGTTTCATACGATAAATGCTAGTTGGTCGATGTCGATAGTCGACATCAGTTACCGACTCGCACCGCAGCACTAATGTCGCGGTGCAAAGGAGGTTTCATACGGAGGCGCACACTGGCCTCCGCAGAAAAAGAAAGATGTTTAGTCAGACTGACATTACATTCCAGGTCAAGATTTTTATTGTAATACTGCTAGCTATTTTATTGTTTAAATTCTTTATTATTTACTAGCGTTTTGCATGTATATATATCATCCTTTACCCTGTGTATATAGTGCCTGTGTCATCGCTAATGTAATATACCTACTCCATCGTCAGTTCCTGTGTGTTTTACATCTCTACCTATTCCTGCTACACCTTCTATCTACCCGAACATCTGAAGGTAATATAGGGACCTATACCCGCTTACTCTATACGGGCACCCGCGACCCTATACTGGTGACCCCGACGTGATTTGAACACGCATATAAATTCTGTACTGTGCAGATTCCTTATACAGACGAGATGAAATTATTGTAATGCAAACCTGTGATTATTTATGTTCAATCGTTATGTACCTCTACTCAAGACATTATACGCTACTACAGAAATGAATAGGGGTGGTGTGGTACCAACATTAGCAAATAACGAACGAACGAATAGTACATCCAAATTTGTTTAGGCATTTAAAAGTTATGGTGTTATTTTGGATTACAGGTACAAGGGCAGCTAAGAATCGCAAGAAAGAAAAAATATTACTTTGTGTGCTTCATTTCACCAGTGGAACCTATACCTACCAGAACTTGTTCTGAGAAGGGTTAAAAAAATGCAAAAGGCATAGATTTTTAATATAGGATATCTGTAAATAAATCTTTTTGAACCTAATGTATTCTTTCATTTCACTAATCGATCTAGTAGGTACGCAGTCATAGCCCGAACCTACTGAGTTTCGGGCTGCACCACGATGCTCCACACCGCACGATGACTGTCAAAATATCCTCGTTGGCTGGCTGTTAGAAAGCGTATTGATTGTGGTTCTAATAAGCAGAAAAACTAGGTGGGTAATCTAGGCACAATGGATAACCAAAAGGTCTAGAAAAATATTTTCCAACAAAACCAAAGTACGGCAATCGAGAACCGAACTCCAGCTCTTCGTATCATAAATCTATCATAGTTACAACTATGCTATATTGCAATTTGAAAGACCGTCAAATTTTGATGTACATATATACTTCAGTTTTTCCATTTGCGTATGACGTGTGCGTGTCATTCGTGTGCATAATAGGATAAAGTTTTGATTGAGCTATTCTCAAAAGTGTAGGCATGAATGAATAGGTTCAAATATGTTTGATATGTGCTGAGACCAAGTTGGAAAACCTGCGAAATTACCTAAATTAAGTTTATCTCTCGCAAATACAGGTAAGTATTGTACTCTCGGAAATCTCTTGTTTAGCGACACCAGACTTTTTCCTAACATTACCTATTATAAGCAGCAATGACGATGATGCTATAGAACTAGGTGGTCATTGTGAAGCTCACACGCATGTACTTAGATTGAATCATCAAGATGGCCTACACAAAGATTGTCTCGTTATGTAGGTAAGAACGGGAGTAACGTGACTGTTTGGCGCTTCTATTTAAATTCTATTGTAATAAACGGGCTAGAAAAACAAAACACAGCCGCCACTGGCCGCGCCGCATCCAATGCTTGTTTTGCCTAATCAGTGCCTTGACAGACCAAACATGACAAGCGATGGATGCGGCCCAGTATTTTTGAATAATATGATTACGTAAAAAAATAATTGAAAAAAGTGACACAGGTCCGACTAGCGGCGCGCCGCAGCGACTACTGTCGAATCGTATGGAAATGATAGAGAGGACACAACATGGCGGCTGGCGCGTCATTCTACTTGAACGAAAATATACAGAAATACATTTTCTTGAATGAAAATTGGTGAATTGTTGTTACATTAAGCAATAAACAGCTTTATTATTTTAATGGTTTCAAATTCTATAGATTTCAATAATGTTCTTCCATAAATTAGGGAGATTTTAATATCAGAAACTTTTTTCAAGAGGTTACTTTGTAATTTTTTTCTATCGAGAAAATATCTTTTGATTGTGTTTCACTACCTATGATCAATTAAAGTATATGATCAAAATTAACATATATTTTTTCTACATTGCCAAGTCATACGGATTTGTCGTAAGCGGCGTTCAAAATCTGTGTAATCATCTGGACTCACGACCTTAAATGCTATCGTATAGTTTAACATAATAGTTGTGCTTAAATTAAATTAATTGAACCATGTTATTTTTATCCCATCTTGCAGCTAAGCCCAGGAATTTAAAATTACGACTTGTCGTAAAAACTTCATAACGAGCATTTCAGTGCTGACATCGTTAGATGTTATCATTATTATATTATAGAATTATGAACATGAAAAAACATTTACCGACCTATAAAAAATTAAGTTGTGACCTTTTTGACAAATTTGGAATTCAACGGAAGTCTGGCAATGACGAATATCTTAGCCGAAATTATTTTCCGCGAAACCAGATCAATATATGCTACAACTACAAACCTCGAAGATAATTTTTTCATCGTTTCTAATAATGTTAAGTACCTAGTTAAAATTGTATAAGTTGTGATTAATGTGTGGTAAATAAATAAAAGCTACAATTTTTATTCTTTAGCATTTGATCACGCAACTCCGGCCGCCACTTCTCACCAGAATTTTTCATTGTAGGCATACGAACAAATATTTTTTGTCTTTTTGTAACTAATTAATAGTAAAAATTTGAAATATGGGACTCTTCCACTATGTAGATAGCCCGCGAAGGTGCATTTATCTTCGGAATCCAAGGGTTTACTTTATATCAGCGGAGATCTTGCACACCCCGCTGGTTAGGGTGACACCCCTGTCTCGTTCCCTCTGCTTTTGATATATCGTGCGGGGTTCAAAAGATACAAAGTCGGTCTGGATCTGGTAAAACGTTAAGGTTGACCTGCGAATTAATTATAATCTAGAATTAATCCGAATCTTTTTTGTTTTTGTTTTATTGCGAATAGGCAAGCATTTGGTCGCAGTCTCACGATGGTAAGAGACAACGCGGTCGAGGGTGGCGTATGCTTGTCTAGAAGATACCATGAATTAGTATCTTCCGACTGGATTCTTGATGGATGATAGTATTGAAGATTTATGAGGCTGTGATAGCAGCCAACACGGGTGAAACTGTAGGGTGCACATGTTACGATCACGATAAAGCAACATAAATAAAACCACTTCGCTTGCTTTTTTCGCTAGCACTGCCACATCTAGTATCAACCCTGTTCAAAATGCAACACTAAGTTACATACAAGTGCATTGCAACGTGCCGAGTGTCGGTGACTCACCCCTCCGTGTTCGGTTGCGTGTGTGGGTGTCACTCGATGTATGGGTGATATCATTTTTGATGGAATGCAATTATCGTGAAAGTGATGTCATCGAAGTTTGGGTGAAAGCTTTGGAATATACAAAAGGCAGTTTTACAAACATTATTGAACGCTCGATCAAGTTGCAAGTAGAAAGTTTGTTAAGTAAATTAAAGGGCCACGTGATGATCAACGGCATTTACTGGTCTGTTCAATGCACAGTGTTTTGTGAACCAACTAGCAGTTTTGTAATGTGCCGGATTATACAATTCAACGGCAATCGAAACAAAAGTCGAACGAGAAGAAGAGAACTGATGAACGAATGGAACCCCAAAATAATATTTTCTCTCAAAAGCCTATACCATCACAATAAGCTTGCAAACTGAACCCTCCATTGAAGATGGCTGATAGCGATCACAATTGAAGGTACCGACGCGGAGCTCTAATGAAGACGTCGAGGAGCGCCCGCCCACTTAATGGGCTGGTCATTAACAGCATCTGATTGCACCTTTCGTGTGGATATTGGTTACCGAAGGGAAACTGTTGATAAATATGAGATAAATAGTGGAGTAAACTATTTACTTTCATGACTAAGTGAAGAAAAACGTCAATATGCCTGCGCAAGTCAAAGGTGTTGAGTGGATCGTGATATGACGATCCAGTTCAGAACCTCCAACATTCCAGGAAGCCTTCCGACTGAGTCAGGTGGTAAATGCTCGGGACAGCTGCCCGCTTCTGAAGCGGGTCATTATCCATTCCATTCGATCCATTCCGCACCTTTGGCCTTCACAGGTCCTGCGGTTTTTAAAGACTTTTAAATACTCTTTCCTGTCCTATTCTAAGTCTAAACCACAGACCTCGCGATTCGTTTGTTCTGCTCACACATGCATTTGCAATGCATAATTCATCACCAATGTCTCGCCCTATTTTATCACCGAACGGGACGTCCTGGTGAAAAATGGCTGTATTATAACTTTATCAAGTCCTGTAGCCAACAATGGCAGGGCCCACGCTATCATGTCTGCCCACCCCCGCCGTCGGCCCGGAAAATAATAACTTACTGAGCTTAGACTTAATAAGGCATTTGATATAAGGAGCTCATTGCAGTATTGCAGCATTTGCTTTGATTTGTTTATGCGATATCAGGATGCAGCCTCCCGCGTGATGTACTGCTGAAAGTTCAACTGGTTTGAAATCGTACATGCAGTTTTCAAACTTCTTTTACTTATTTACTTTGGTAACGCTAAGAATCTTGTGATCACGAATATACAAGAAAATCCTGCGCCAAGTCAGCTTCGGCTGCTACCGGTGCAGTTGTAAAGGTTCCGGTAGCAAACTGCAAAGTAACTACGATACTGCTGGACAGTTTAATTCATCACTCAGACCTGTAAGTCCTTGGTAGTTTTTATTTATTGAGGAATGTCCTTTCGTTACTTACGTTCATAATACGAGTACAGTTTACTAATACAGTAATTCTGATCACAGCAAAACGATTCCTTTGCGACGGAACAAACGGATTCAGCAAGCGTGTAAACTGCGAATCCTACGCTGTTTCCATACACGCCACTACTCTCTCACGCACTAGTAATACCGTTGGCTAGGGTTGTCATGAACGCTAAACATATAATATTTTTTATGAAATCAAAACAGTTTAGAAATTTTAGATATCCTCATTTTACAACTTAATGTTGATAATTTCAAAATATCATACAGTTTTCGATCAACAACATAAGAACGTTATTGAAGAGTAATAATTTTTTTTCTTTAGTTTGTTACTTTATTTAATATTATGCAAGATGTCGTTCTTAGAACCCACCAATGGAATCAATTTTATAGCTTAGAAGCACTGAAGTAGCCGTTTTTTTAGCAGCTGGTTATCAATGGGCTCAATATTATTTCTGCCAAATAACCAGCCATTCTGTATTCGGCGATTCTGTACAAAACTCACTTACGCATTCAGCGCTGCCACGTAACTGAGTTTTGTTCAGAATCGCCTTGCTGAACTGTCTGTAAAAGTAAGAAAAATTTGATGAACCTAAAGACGTAATTACGGTCAAAATTTAATCAAAGTTTGCTTTACTTATTCCAGAGCCACAGCACAGTTATTATTTTTAGAAACTGCCAACCCTGCAATTTCATAGCATCAGTTGGCTAATTGTTCTGCGAGTCAGCTGGCAATAACGGGATTCTGCGGAGCAACCCGACCAGTCTCGAACATGCCCGATCAACAGGAGCAATTCTGTTTGCGAATTGACTTGAAGAGTAGGCAACGCAACAACAAAGCATGGAGTGTTGCATCTGTCTTATAAGGTGGTGGTAGCTGTTTGCCATCAGGCGGGCTATCAGCTGGCTTGCCGCTTTATCACATAAAAGGAACCGCAGCTGGGGTACCTACATGATCGAAGCTACCCTTAGGGTGTAAAACTGTAAATGAATCAATCTCTTATGATTATGAAAACATCCGGCCTACTTTCATTGGATAGTCCTGTCACCGTTTCCATCTCAGGGTTGATATTGATAGTTGGTTGAGAGAATGGACAAGGAAGCAGAAGAGGATATGTTTCTATTTTTCCTTTCTGAACGTAAGCTCGTACTAAGCTAAGCACAAACATTATCAGAAATACCTAAATTGGATTGTGGATTGCATTTCTATCCCTACACTAATGATGGAAAACCGTTGGCAAGCTGTATGCATATGCAACGTATTGATCCTTCGCAAAACCGAAACATTAACATATCCAACTACAAAGTAATCCGTCAGGCTTAAATTGCACAACGTCTCTTCATCCCCTGCAACACGAGAAAAGGGTTGAACCCTTTGAAACGCACTAATCACGTAATTACGCATTTGTGTAAGGGATTACGCCAGACAAAGAAACTTTTAGAGCTTAATTGTACGATGTTGCAGTTTTAATTTATGATAAGTATTGTTTAGTTTGATTCGGGTTGGTGAGGTTTATCAACGGCAGGCAAACATTTCACTAAAGGATTTAAAGTGAAGACTCACAGCCACAGTTTGCTAATTGCTAAACTTAGTCGGTATGTATGCGGTGATCGCTTTGCAACTAAATGACTGACAGTCTGCTCCTTAGCATCGCCAAATACGTAATCATAGCCAGTTTTTAGCAATGTCAGCGACCCTTAGGTGCCCTAACAAACTTTGATATCAAACACCGGCACTACTCCAACAAACAGGTAGGTAGAGTCTGGCCAACGAAAGTAGATACTCGAATTTTTTCGAAACTTTTTACATGGCCATACTAGTGTTTCCACCACTGAACATTATGCTCCGTGACAGGGTAAATTTAGGATGCAATAATTATTGATTTCGAATTATTGTAACCCACTTCTTCGTGTGTTATTTTACTTTTATCGACTTAGTTTTAAGTTCATTGTGGTTTAGCATTGCATGGTTTTTTATGTTCCTAAAATGTATAAAAAACAACTTAAAACGACCACTAATGGAATAAATAATACAAAATAAACAATCTTATAGTACTTTATTGATTATTATTAATTCTGAATCGTAAAAATAAACAAAAGCATTGGCTAAATTAAAATGTTGTTTTCAAAAATTTGTGTGAACCGGCGGCATCAGGGTAGGGCATCACTAATACACAAATTCCCCAAAATTTTCAAGATGGTGGCAATTATGGGTTGCCATACTAATATTTTTTGAATTTGCCGGGGGTTTTCAGTGTCTACTTTCGTTGGCCAGACTCTAGCTAAGAAAACGTGTGGTACCACAGAATTTGCTCTGATCGATTGTAGTTGAACGTAGATTTCTTATACAAAAAGAACAGCAAAAAATTATGCGCTTCTTCAGTTAACAATTTGCAGGTAAAGAAAGCCTAGAGTAGATTGAAGGAAAATTAGGAGGTAGATGTGTAGGAGTCCTCTTTCTGGGTTTCGGGTCCTTCGAGACTTTGTTTGGAATTAGGTATCATTGTAAGACTACAACGCTTTCTTACTATTCAGAGCTAAAAGTCGAATTGGGTATGGCGTTAGTCAATTAGATAGAAGCGAAATCTTTATGAAGACCAATCAGCTATCTTTAAAAATGTCGACCATTTCACACATCATTGAAAGCCCCCGCTATTGTTTTATATCGCAACATGTTTGAGAGCAAGCGTGAAAAGAAACATTAAAAGATGGTATCTCTTAACACTACCAGAAACGAAATCCCAGTGCTTTCTACAGATAAAAATATTATGCTGAGACGTGCCATGTTAAAGGACAAAAGCAAAAGTGCGATAAAGTGAAATTCGCTACTCAATGACGCAAGTGGTAGCTGTATCTTTCGCTACCTCTACTGTAGGATCTTTTTAAATTGGGGAAGTGCACTATCGTACAACTTCTCAATGTCTGTTTGAGAATGTATATGGGACATTTTGTGAGGGAACTTTGATTATTGAGTATCATGGAGTTATATGTTTTGGCAAAAGTCCTTGAAAGTTTTATTGAAACCTTGAAACATTTATGTTCCACCTTCTAGCTAGTAATAATAACGCATAAAGCAAATCATCAACTCAAAACGGCCCACTGCCACTAGGTCTCATCTCATTTTAGTGATTCACCACGGACTCCTAGTCTAGATTGGTGGATCACACCGATGAAATCATTCTCGGTTATGTACCCTCACGATCATGTCAAATGACGTACACGATACTTTGATAATAATTATATATAATATATAAACCAAATAATTTCACAAAATCATGTTCTACTAATCTCAAATCAGCACCGATCCCTTTCCATTTCCAAACGCTGACAGAGAAATGATCACGTAGCGGGCATAACTCGGTAAAAGCTAGATTGAGCTTATGATTGCACCAAGGCGAGGATCCGACGCCTTTCTCTCGACTGCTAACAAATGAGCAGAGGTCCATCGTGATTTATTCAAATCCAACACCGTTTGACGCTGGTCACGTCTGCCTTGACTTGTGTAGTCTCAACACGAATCGTTGCAGATGTTTGTTGCTGCTTTACACTTTGGGTGGATTTCTGCCCTATACTTTAGTTTGTCTATATATTTTATGTATGGTTAGGCGAATCCAATGTCGGATATCCTGGAGGACATGGACTAGATGTACTGAACACGTGGCAATAGATATAGGAATTATAATTATACTTTTTGAAATGTTGCCTTTAAATATAATGATGTTGCAAATTGACGCAATGACCTGTACACAGCTCTTAACTCAGTATAATAACGAAACTCCAGTTTTAATGATAATGCACAATTCAATGTTCGATGACGCTTAAATCGACACGTAGATATTTAATTTTATGAGGCCGCAGAAAAGCAAGTACCCCACCAGCGGATTTCAGGAATCTCCATAGCAGTATCAAGTGTGCGGATGGCTTTAACTCAGGTAATCCGAGTATCTGCTTCGTAATGCAATTATAAAAATAGTTACCTACATTTATTGGGCGTAAAAAGCTAATAGGCCGATCACGTATCGATTAAATTAAGGTCGCTGCTACAATAACCGATAGTAATTGCGGTAGCACTTACGCATAATAAGAATCACAGACCTCGTAATTACGTGTAACACGTATTACAGCTTTGCCTTGATAAAAACAACATTGAGTAAAAATTATATCAGTATGGTTCAAGGACAACTGTAGTAAACTTTTGTGGAGTTTATCATGGCGGACATCAAAGTAAACTATACCAATTTTTCAGGATGTGGAAATAATTCGGTGTGAATCCGACAAGGAAACTTGCTTGAAAAGTATTTCACCGGGTCTGCCCTTAGACCGCGTATACAGATATTGATAGCAAACGTAACCAATTTGACATTCGTATTGAAAATGACCAATTAAACACTGTCAAAGTTCACCGCTATTTGCGGTACCTACTGTAATATGAATGAATTTGACTTTTCTATTGTGAAAATGAGAAATACTTAAAATTATGCTATAATACTTGACACTGGCTATATGCACATTGCACAAACCGTGCAAAGCCATAAATAAAACAAAAAAAAAGTATTTCCGTGCGTGCTAAGTAGTCTCGACGTTTCCGAGGTGCAACCAAATGCCAAAACTCACAAATTATCTCCGGTCGTGACTGAACTTTGGTTGCTGCAACTCGACGCAACTCTCATCTGGCTAATACCTCGGTTTGGTATTTTCGCCTCGGGTAGGTACTGGTATTATTCTTGGGGTGTAGATTGCAATGTCGAAAGTGTTGCGGTTCGAAACGTCTGGTTGAAATTTTATATCTACCTATAATTAGTAGGGCGAAAGCTTTTGGGTCTTCAGCGGTCGCGTGTAGGTATGGTAATATATTATGTAAAGTCACCATATATCACAGTATCACTATGCGATGTTTCTTCGGCTTTACATAAACGTGCAATAATGATGTTGCTACCTGGCTTCCAATGACACTTTACCTAAGCATTTTACTGTGCAGGTGTAAAGATATCACATTGCATCTGTCTAAGCAACCAGCATTGCATTCTTCAATCACTTCCTTTGACATAGATAGGTAAATTGCGTAGCTAAACTTAGAATTATCCTTCAATGTGCGGTGCGGGTACGATTTACCATTTATAAACATTGTAGACATTGTGGTCGTATGTTGCTACAAGATAATAATTTACCTTATTATGTTCTATTTGTAGAATATATGGCGGATTTACTTACTGGGTATTTTTTATACTTACAGATTGTTAACATCCAACTAATGCACTAAATTAAATTTATTTCCAAAAATGAATCCATCTCTAGCCTACATTTCACCTACTTCATCTTTCCTAAAAGTTAGTAAATTCTCATCAGGAACATCTGAATTTACAAAAGTAAGTACTTGTGACTGCGTCATTAGCAGCACAATCTCCTTTTTTGCACGTAACAGCCCTATTTATATTTATAATCGCCGATTCGTGAGCAGTAACGTAAGGTCAATCCGGCCGTATCGGCGCGACATCTGTCGTTCAGATCGGCTGATAAGTCGCGACGACTATCTGAGACATGAGTCTGCGTCTTAAAAAGTTGACCCAGTTAAGAGGCCGTTATCATGAAGAGAGAACACGTTTGAACATTCGCTTATTAACCCTGCACAGTATGCTGATGAAGCTGACTGTGTTACAATAAGAATGTTAAGAATATTAATTCCTAAGCTTTCAGTTGAGTTTGACACAATTATTTAAGAGCGCAGTTAGGATTTAGGCTCAGTACCGTGTTTCCCATTTTTTTTTGTTGTATTGGAAATTATATCTACGTATTATTCAGTTGCCACATCTGATCATCATCAGCCGGAAGACGTCCACTGCTGCACCAATCTTAGCACATTACTACCTAAAATTCTTAATAATAAATATATAAGTATTTCATTTCATTTCATTTCATAGACTTCCGTCATAGACCGCTGGAACGAGCAGTTCCTAGCTGTTTGCATCAACTGATACCCATACAACCACACGCGAATAATGTGTAAATAATACGACTTGCCAGTAAGTATAGTAGATTGTACTACAAGGGAACAAAATAATGTATTTATGGGCGAGAGCGATTTTTTAATCCAGAGCGAAGTGAAAGATTCTGTAGTAGAATCCTAAGCGTAGCGAGGGATTCAAAGTGCTTCGCTCGAGGATAAATAATTTTGTTCCCGTGTGGTATACCTACTATGCTTTTCGTCCTAAGCTATGAGAAAAGTATATTCGGCTTTGTTATTTAAGTAAATTAAGTGTGCTGAAATGACCCACTTTGTTCGCACTTCGAGGAACCCTTTGCCTCTTTTCGAATAGATGGGATGAAAAGATTATAAGCAGCAAGCAAGTGGTTACTGCACACTTTTTCCTGCCACTCCAACCGAACTGTGTCGATGTAGACGTGTGCCTGCATCGTCTCCCATTGAAGCAACGTCCCTGGCATTGATTATATAAGAAGGTGTAATTGGTAATTACAGAGAGAAATAAAAGGTCGTAGTGACAAAACGTCACACATGCCTTATCGCGATATCGTCAGTTTAACTTATGATTCCACGACACTCGCCACTTTGTCGCGCCGAATGACGACACAGGGCTTATCCGTGCCACAATCGATTTCTCCGAAGAAAACAGCTTTAATGGATGGCCTCGTTTTGAAGGATTCAAGCCCTTATGCCCGAGGAATAAAGTGTATACCCGTGCAAGAGGTGGCCGATGACCACAACAATGTGTCAGGCTTTACTACCATTTCTAAAGTATCAAGTTACTCGATGGTTATGGTTGCTCATACACGTAATTGCAGCTATTTTTGTTTTTACGGTAAACAATCAAGTTTCTTCCCAAATACGGCGGAACGGGCGTTGTGTAGTGTTAAATGGCAATTAGGTAATTTGAGATTAACGGTTCTTGCTGTAAAGGTAAATAATAGGCATTTGAAATTCATATTGTTTACTTATCTTATATTATGAGTACTTTGGCCGCGTTTAACAGTACCTAGGTACAAACACTCATGGTTGGTCCTCCGCATTTATTGGGGACACCTTGGACATGGCTAACAAAATCTTGTTTATAAAAAAATATATTCCAACACTTTGTTAATCTCCATCAAAACTAAGAAAACCAACAAACATTAAACAACCCTTCAGTCATCGCTATGTAATTCGCCCCACGTACGACCAGGGCGGTCTGTTAGACCCTTTATTAAGTGCGCCTGCGATGCAAACTCGGTCGATAATTACCTGTAACTGGAATACCAAATCAGGATTTGACTTTGATCGTAGTGACAAATGCTATTAGATTTTTTTGCGTTGGTGTCTCACAGACGTGACTAGATTAGTTAAGTGTTTTGATTGTGAGCAAAGAAATGCATTGATCTTATGTTAATTTCTAGATCTATCAATCTATGTTGGCACGCAGACGGAGAGAAATGTATAAGTACCTTCGCTATTTACCTACGGAATCAAAAAGACAAAATTCTGAAATGGTGATCCCTAGTGCCCCTGTAAGTATATTAAATTTAGAATTTGCATTCATGAACGTGAACGACATTCCCCAAGGAGTTTTATTACAATAAGCAACTTTAAAAGGATCAGTCCCTATCTCGTTATTTAGACTGGGGTGCAAGTCGATGATAAGAGAACTCAGATTATTATTATACAGATTAACTCAGATGATTATTATTTAAACGACTGCCCTCGCGGAATTATCATGGTATCTATAAGCAAAGTATATTCGCGTAAAATATAGCAATAGAGTATTCAAACTTTTAACGTATACTTAAGTATTTATTAAATTCTCACTGTGAATCAACAGGAGATCATTCATTTTATAAATTGTGCAGCTGAAGGAATAAACATATACTTAATAGGAACTGTAGCGCGCTTATTCAACTTCCTTACTGGTATAATGTTTTGTATTTAAAAAGTTGTGCAAAGCGCATGCGTGTTTTTTGGAGGGAAATCCGTCGTACACAGTGTCGTCATGGCAACTACTTGTGGTGCACCTTCTGCATTATTAAGTTTCTTTGTGCCGAGTGCGTCCACGGTAGTTCTCTTTGTTGTGCGTAAATGTGTATAAAAGTTATATGTGCAGTGCTCGTGGCGGTGGTTGAACTGTTAAAGGATTGCTTAAACTTTTTAGGTTTGTTATGTCTTGTATTTATCACTTTTTTATTGGCAGAGGGGAAGCGATACACCTGGTAATGGGTCACCACCATCTATGGATATTCGCAACACCAGGGAATTTCCAGTGCCTTGCCTATCCATTATTTTCACATTAAGTTTTGTAGTTCAATGGAAACCCCGGGGGAATACCATCTGATCAGAGGTCTAATTCTGTTGTGATACGTGTGTTATTATGATCCAATTGATTACTGTCGAATTTAACACTTGTTTTAGATTTTGTATGAAAAGTGTTCCCTCCAGTGTTCCTAGCGGCAGTCTCATCTGCATTCATTGACGATTTATTCAAACATTGACCCCACCTCACCCCACCTCTTCACTCATTCAACCTGTTTTCCAAAAGGGCTCGGATGGACAGAGTCGGGTCACATTCTTTGTCTGTATTGTATCTCTCAATTAGACCTTCCGTCTTGGCTTAATTGCTGTCCAGCCCTTCACAAAGAGCCGACCTATCTTGGCAGGGCCGCTTCCTTTTACTCCTATCCAGAACCCTTTCATTAAAAGATAAGGAACCACACAAAAAGGGAAGTCAACATTATTTTGTTTTTATTTTTAAGCATCGCCGTCGCTTCTTCTTCTTCTTATCCATCTATTTAATTCGTTTACATAATACCAAAATTTTATAATATTTATGTCGGCGAGGTGGATGGATGCAAATTTAATGGAATACTATTATCTAGGGTACATTGTATTAGTACTTGATTGCCATTATTTTGGTTGTACTCGTATATGGTTCAGTAAAGGGTAAAACGGGGCCCTATTACTAAGGTTTCGCCGTCCGTCCGTCCGTCTGTCAGTCTGTCACCACTGTATCTCATTAACCATGAAAGACAGTTGAAATTTTCACAGATTATGTATTTTGCCAATTTTATAGATAATGAATTTTACGTTGTGGCGCACATTAACATCTGTTAGGAAACTTGCATTGCCTGCGTGAGCAACTGAACAAGTTCGGTACGTGTCAAGGTAGAAAGCTCTAATGTAGTTACTAGAAATGTACTGAGTGCCTATTTATTTAGACATTCGCTAATCCACGCACGCTGTCGGGTCTCGAGTTAGGTCTGCATTTCTCTCATAAACGCTTAGAAAATGTAGGTGAACCTAATTTAAATAGCTTCGTAAGTAGCTGAAATGCTTATAGATCTGTTTAGTAGATTTTCTAGTTCGCCTTTATGGCGTGGTTTTTAGAACTAACGTAATTGGTAACTAAGTACGCTAAACTTAGACATCGATGGCCAAGGTTCTAAGTATAGATAAATATTCTGAAAACCACAAATTTTGATGAACTTAAAACAGCTTTAATCAGCTTTAAACTAAATTTAATATACCTACATTGAGACCTAATCAAATAATTAAACAATTGAGACCTAATCTTTGGATTAATATAAAAAAAAAAGCATTTTAGTTAAATATAGGTAGACGTACTTCTTATTACAATTAGTATTAGTAAGTACCATGTTCAGATAAAGATCTCTGATAACAAGCTATTCCATAGCAAAGCCATTGTTTCCTATGGGATAATTTAACACTTCTAAAGGTAACGGTGCATTAAACAATTATTCTGTTCCCATTCGTATCTCTCATCAGATAAGGAATGCAAATCAGTATACAGAATAAGTAGATAATATGGAAATTGATAAAAAAATCATTTATGTAGTTTCGATGTTTTCTTCGTAAACTAGGTAGGTAGCACACTGCTTAGGTACCTATTGCAAACTGCATAAACCTAGTTATTGTATGTAAAACTTACGATTGTTTTGTTAGCTTTTTGATAGCACTTACTACAAAATAATACCAATAAAATACTTAGGTAAACAATGTATTCAAAAGGCCGTAATTTCTTTCGGTTTTGTTCACGCTGATGTAGACACAGTGGCGCCGCGCCGCATTATGCGCGGGCGCAAGAAAATTATGACGTGATGTGCCGATCTACCGAGTTCCGCGCTCTGTGGATAGGTGGCGTTCTTTTAAACATATATTTTAGTTCCTATGTGTGGTTCAAAAAGTTAGTAGTTACTAGTACTTACCTATATGAATGCTATCTGCTATAATATCAAAAGAACTGTCACAGTAAAAACATTTAAGACATATATTTTATTAGCGAATATTACATTATCTGGTATATAGGTAAATGGTATACTACGTATTAGGTGGAAGTGATAGTTTATTTTATGTAGTGGTAAACCAGCTGACGGCCCGTCTGATGGTGATCGGAATAAGAATGTTTTGCCTGACAGTTGTTCTGTGTTGTCTACAGATTGGCGCGCACCGATGACTGACGAGTCGGAGGCGGCGAGGGCACGGCGGGCGCCCGCGCCCCCGCCGCGTCAGCCCTCGCGCCCGGAGCACCGGCCCCGGACCGGCACCGAGCCGGCGCTGAGGCTCCCGACCGGCCCCGATGGCACCCTACGGTTCCCGACCGGGCAAGATCAAAGAGCCGCGGCCGCGCAAGACCGAAGGTTCTCCACCGGTCAAGAACCAAGGTTCAAAAGTCAGGACCCGAGAACTCCGATTGGACACGACTACAGGTTTCCAACCAGTCCGGAACAGAGGTTGCAAAGCCATGAGCAAAGATTTCCTGACCGCTTGCCCGGTCCGGAACGGTTGGAGCAAAGGTCCGCGCCACCTCGTCTGATTCGGCCTTCGGAGCACCTCGCGATAGTGGCTCGAGAGCAGCGACAGCAGCACCTGATGCCGGCGGTGACGGTGGTGCAGGGCCCGCGGCCATCGCTGCCGCCGCCGCCGCCGGTGCCCGCGCACCGCGGCGTCGCGCCGCCGCCGATGAGGATGCCGGCTCCAGTGCAGCAGATAATGCGACCGGCGAGGAAAGATTCTCAGGTATGTACTGTTTTATTGAAGTTGCAAGAAGGCTGTTTGATTATCCATTCGTATGTCTCGTCAGGGATCCTGCAAGGTAACAAATCAAATCTGTGGTATCTGAAAATGAAACGAACGAGGAGTGAATGATGAGAAGGGACCTTTTTAATCAATATCGAGCTTAGTTGCCCAAAATTGAAATTAAAAGCATTTACTGGTTCTTAAAACTTAAAACTGGTTCTTCAAACAGCATACTTGTATAGTAAGTACATAATTGATTGAGTAGTTACCTACCTATTAAATCGCACCTTTATTCAAAAAACGAAATAACTCAAAATTTCTGTTTTCGCGGTTTTACTAATAAAGCGAAATAACTTTGCTAGGAGAATCCATTCACTTTAACAGCGAACTCGATACGACAAAAATGACAGATTTAAGCAACTGTCGTTCTCTTTTTTACTAACGCGCGCGAACAAGTCAGTACCGATAAAGTGATTGAATTCAGTGATACGCCGGATTTGTCTGAGGTAAGAGCTCTGAGAACTGTAAAAAAATCGAAATAACCCGAATTATATCGATGTTTTACTACCAGGAGTACTATTTTATGAGCGCTATTTTATTCAAAAAGTGCATTTCTCCGACTTATTTCTCTTTATTAGAAAAGTAAAGGTATATTTTTTTGTAAAATTATGACTTCATTCAGTTTTATAATAAAAATGTTAATGAAAACTAAAATGAATGGTGTATTGTTTCAGTTTTGTTCTATAATTTAACAAAAAAGTGTTTTTATTTTTATTTGTTCCTGTTTACTATTCAATTTGATAGACCCAGCTTTTGATTTTATTCGAGTTATTTTACTATTTCAATTATACCACGCGTATAATACTAGGTATTACAATTTAGTTTAGTAGGTGTTCCATTTATAATAAAGGGAATAAATGAAATAGTGAATAGAAAAATAAAATAGTCTACCTAATATAATTCATTCAAGTAAAAATAAACTCTTTTCATACCGGCTCGACAATGTCTCATTACATGTCATGCATCCTCTACTGTAAAGCAAGTCACTTCCAACCCATGGGCAGGAATTTTGTATGAAATAAGGTAATGTGAATACATATAATAAGGTAATGTAAACATCAAAATATAATATTTCCATAAAAACTCTAACATACTCGTTAATACACATAATACAAAGGCAATACTTACGGGCATAGCACAAATAATTTACCCGAAAAAAGAACTGGTCACCTAGACAGACATCAGAAGATAAAAGGTGCAATGGATTGACCTCTGTAAATGTACCTACTATTACTGGCTAAATCAATACTATTACGTAGTATTTATTTCCTCTTTGGTCAGTGCCGTAATTATTGCAGAGCATACTACAGGATAGTAATATTATATAAATAAGTACTTCTTTTACAGAATCTCAATGAAAAGATAGTGTTTGGTGTTATTTTAATAGTTCCGTATTTTAACCATCTTTGGAAAAGCCATCTTAGCTGACGCTATTACTCGAACGCCAAGCAGCCTATGGTGCAATTGCTTTGCAAAAGGTATGAGAAGTGGAGCCACCTCAAGGATAAAGCCTGTCGTCGGTTTAGGTGGCTTGAACCCTTCGCTTCTTCAGTACTCTAAATAGCCCCCTCGCTTCGCTCTGGAGTTAACTTACAACACCCTCGCTATGCTTTTGCTCACTAGTCCTTCGTTACGCTCTGGGTTCAATATGCTGCCCGTGACGGTAAGACAGTGCTTTATCCTCTCAGTGCGTAATGTACTATTGTCCTGGTTTTAGAACGCCATTGTATACCTACTCAAAAAGGGAAACCTGGGGAAGATTGGAGAAAACTCAGCAACGGACTCTTCAAAATGAGAACCATAATTATTATTATGGTTCTCATTTTGAACCATAACTATTATTATGGTTCTCATTTTGAAGAGTCCGTTGCTATTGCTATTGCAATAAGGAGGAGAGCTCCAATCACGAGGTGATTAATTAAATTATAACAAGAGTCTTATAATTACTTGGTTATCTTGTTGTTCTACTGGCTAGTTTTGTTTACTACTTCGAATTTGTGAGCGCCAGGTTTCTAGTCCCGATTCGAGCTTAATTAGTTAACAAGTTAGCTACAAAATGAAAATAAACATCTTGTCGTAATAGAGAGCGAGATTGAAATTAAAGGAAAAGGACAATGGAAGCAGTAGATTTCTTCGATAAAACAAATGAAGAAGCTACAGAAGTACCAATGTTACAAAATAATTATGAAAAAACTACATAGGTATCTACTTACACCTACCTATCTAGTACCCACATTTTATGTTTACTGTTATTATAAAAACCACAGCTTGAAAACACCCGAATAAATCTGCCACCTTATTATGATGGTGATAATTATTAAGTACTTTGTCTGACAATAAAAATAATACACAACACAAAACTACTAACAAGCACGCCCTCACTTAATAAATGCTAGGCATTTGGCTGTTATTGAAACAGACGACAACGATGATGTTATTGAAAATACTCTTCCAATGCTTGAAAGGGAAATGTCCTTTTGCAAATTCAAACAATATTATAATCATTAAGACTAAGTCGTGTTTAATTTAGTTTATCATATTTTATATTTTCTGGCTCTCTTTGTTAATGAGATTTATTACAGTGGGTTGACTTGACTTGTAAAAGTGCGATTTTATTTCCTATTTACAATAAAATGCTTTGGCTTTGCCTTTGAACAATGTCTTGAATTTTTTTTAGGGAATGCAGTAAATTACTTTTACAGTTGGATAATAAAGATGATGTAAATAAATAAAAAAAAAAAATAAAAAAAAAATATAAATGTTCTTCAATTTAATTTTAATGTTTATCATTCAGTTGTAAAAAAAATCATCTATAACATCATTCAGTAATTAAATCCTGACCTCCCTGGGATGACGATTAAATCGTCTTCCCAGAGAGGTCAGGATTGCACAAAATTATTATGCATCTCGACAATCTCATGTCGATAATTTGATGCATCTCACTTGCTCAGTCTGATTTGATATAAATTAATCACTAAAATATTATGATTATGATGTTTTTTTTATTCATTTAATCTTTTCTAATGAAAAATACAGCAAATTCATTGTTTTATTTATAAAAACACCATGATATAATTTATTACTCAAATTAAAACAAAGAAACAATGCGGAATATTTCTCCGATAGTTTATTCTTCTTAAGTTAAAGTGTGCAATAAATTTAAATATTTCTCCGACTTAAAAAATAATTTTAACATAAAACTGCAATATTTGCAATTACTTCATCTGTTTCTAAACAATTAGGTTACTCGTTTTACTGAAAAGTGAAATAACTACGAACTTTTTTTTTAAATGTTTGTTTAGGTGGCGGGCATTTAAATATGTGTAATTTTCTACAGTATTCTAATAGTTCAATAAGCAGCCTACCTATCCCTACTTTTGGATTAACCCTAAACCAATTATTTATTTTTTTATGATAATTAAAGTCGTCGATGTGAAGATTGTAAAACTTTAAATGCGTTTTCCCACAAAATTGAATTTTTGAGTTATTTCGTTTTTTGAATAGAGGTGCGAAATATTGTCCTGGGAAACCTAGTAGTAATAAGTCATTTACTCGCAGGGATTAAAATGCTCCCACACACAGTTTCGCAAAACACTTTCCAAACTAGCCAGGCATGAAAACTCTTTATCAATAATACAAAACCATACGCCCAACTAACTGCAAAAAACTATAGCAGCGTAGGAAAAGTTTTCCTCGAACATTCCACTTCCATACAAACAACTGCGAACCCCGGCATCGGCAGTATGAAGTTATTCGCTCATATTAAATACCAGTCCTTTTTTACGTCCGGTAGCCGGTTCGATTCGTAACGGGCTTTATGCGCTCGGAAATTTTAAAATTAAGCCTTTTGAAGACGCATTTCATCTTTTTATGAAACGTCTTCATGTTCTGTTCGTAAAAAATCGCACTTGGTCGAAGCGCGCTCTATTCTAAAATGTTATCTTGAGCGTTGCTTTTGACTTAGTGGTATTGAAAATCGGACTGATCAGTTATTCAGGATATAATTGTGATACGGAAGACTACTTGTACTTGAAATATAGTCAACTTCCCCTTCACTGGTTCTTATTCAAGTCATAGTTCTATGCAAACATTAAAATATGTTTATCTACAAAACCAAACCTTTAAACATCCTTACTAATTTAGTTAGATCTCATTATACACATATCTCTACGTCATCAAACCTAAAAAAATCTCATCACGCTTTCTTAGCTTGGTGTTGCAAGTGCAAGAGGGGTGTTTTACTCTTTGTAAACCTACCCACCGTTGATTTTTGATCTTTGTTTACATCGTTCGAACGTAGTGGGCGTCGTTTTCTCCGATCCTTGTTATGCTAATCACGACATTTCGAGATGACACGCCGCATCCGAGTAAGAATCGATACGAAAGTGGTATCGATATGACTCATGATGTTAGTCGAAAAAGTGAATTCAATAAAGCATTGTTCTGGCAACTCTTGGCGGTTACACGGTCCGATGTTGTAACAGTATCGCTTCTATGTCAGCAGTCAGCACATTATTGAGAAAACAATAATTTGTTTTTTACAAAAAATATTTTTGTCAAAATTCTAACAACAGAAATAGGAAAGTTAGTTAAAAGTGATCACAGTGTAGTGAAAGGACTTCCTTGTCATAGACATTCTTTTATGGTGATAAATTACACTTTTGTCGCTATCTGTACAATAATTTTGGCACTCGGGACGAATATAGACAGTTGTTATCGTGCGGGACGAATAAAAACTTTTTAATAGTGTGGGCAGAAAAACTGGGACTGATAGGTGTGGCATAAATCGTATTTTCAGCGAAACCCGAAGTATTTGCCCAACAACTAAAACTTCTCTGAACTGCCCGACAATAGCTTTCCACAGTAGCTTTTACCAAAAGTTACTTTTAGCACACCCGTCAGTGAGCCAAGTTTTGGGCCAAGGTCCGACCACGCCTCGTCTCGCCGTCCCATTACGGACGAACCCTTAACTGGGGCAAGGAGATATCAAACACACTCCTTATTGCGATAAATTGCTGTTGTTTCATGTTTTATGAACTTCACCTTGGTGGGACTAATATTTATGGTTGGAAAGTTTTTGAAACAAACGAGGTAACTCCCGTCTCATTCCGATTAGATCCGGTATGGGGTGTTTTTGGGGGAATTTAAATCAGTTTCGTTAACTTCGATAAGAAGCGATGAAACAATTAGGGTGAAAAATAATTGGTTGATAACCTTATCATATTATTGAGAACTTTACATTCGCTTACAGTGCCAAAAAAGTACATCTTAAATTTTCAACTCTGAACGCTGCATGAATTAGTGCCGGAAACTCCTAAAATTGAAAGCCCAAATAAACTTTACCTCTGTATACATACATTCTAGGATATACATTCCTTCAACATACTTCCCTACATCCTTTACATTGGTGCCAGACTCGGCGCCCATTGTGGTGTCCGAGCGGCTGCCACCCACTTAAATAATCTCATTACAATAAGAAAGCCGTCAATGACTCAAACTGGGAAGTCTTGGCTTAATGTGGAATTACATTACATACAGCACATTGTGCGGTCTGAGGACACGATGCGATTCCACACTCTATTAAAACCGTACCTAACGGATCAACGGATCAGGAACGGGCGTTCTCGCCGATTAGGTACTTTATTCATTGTGTCTAGATTTTCTATAGCATATAGATCAGAAATAAAATGTTATATTATGGCTGGTGTTTGTTTTATCGCATTTCTATGCCATTATTCTTACAAACTGTAACTACAAATCTTTCAAAACATGCCCTCAGGTGTCTAATTCAATTCCTTCAAAATCGTTCAATAAATCAATTCTGTTTTTTCAATCGACAAACTCTGTTCTATCATGAGCTTACAACAATTTCTCGTCACATTTAACAGCTGCAGTAATTGCCTCGTCATCTCGCGCCAAACAATCCCCTCTTTGGACTCTTGACCTACTGAAGGGCTGAGTGTTAATGACTCGCCCCACTTCGGAGTGGGCTGGACTGATTGACTGGATCGGAGAGATGGTATTTATACTATCTAAACGGGTTTGTTTTTGACTACAGAAGCTGTTTTTGTGGTGTTTTATATTTTCTCTTCTTCAGGTCGATGTTTTTACCTACGTGCCCTGACCTGTCCCTCACAAAAGCATCTTTAGACTAACTTCCGCTGTTGTTTCTGATTGAAGGTCAAAAAATTTCGCTTCTTTCCAAGAATAATCCAACTACTTAGTGCCTATTTTTTATCAACTCCTTTGTTTGCTCTAGTATGATTTAATATATTCAGAGGTGCATTCTTCACAATCAACATATTTCGCTCGTCAGTCCTTTTCTGAACATCACTCCATGCATTACCCAATCACGGCCATCAACTGTGTTTTAATTATTGGACTCTTCTACAATTTTATTGTCTTGATCTCTTTTCTGGTACACAAAATCAGTCCATCACGATCCAAATCTCCTGTCCGATAATCCGATTGTACTGCATCGGACAGGCAATCACCGAGACACGCCCGAGATCGTTTGTCATTGTTTTTATTGCTTTGCAGTTTTTGTTGTTTGTTGTTTTGTAACGGTGGTAAAGTGGGCCAAATTTTTCATGGCATAGTTTCTTTGATAACAATAATAATTTTAGTTGTCACACAAGAAACAACAACTCAAAAAACAAGATACGTGCCGATTCAAGTTCTTGTAGAGACACCTACATTAATAACACGTGCTCATCTGCATAAACTATCTTAAACATATAATATTTGTATCCAAATAGATTTTCTCCAACGGCTCGAGCTATCTCATCCATCATTTTATTGACATTATATCAGTTTAATAGATTTGAATGGAGCATATTAATAAACATGGCCGGGTGCGTGGGCGCCGATGTATTCATTGCTTTTCGGTTCGATAGTTGTCAGTTTATTAGGTGTTGCTATGCTTGAGGAATTACCCCGGCGAGTTGGCAAATTTTACAGCTTCGGTGAGACTAGGTGTCTTATGGAAATTGTACTACAATTGTACATTATTGGTTATTGTCTGCAGAGTATATATAAATTGCATTAGCGACAGAATGCACATAATATTCAATGTTCATGTGAAAAATGTAGGGAAAATTAAGATTTTCCATGAACTTTAAAATAAAGGAGTAAATACAAATGAGTGTGTGCCTCAGAGAAAATATTCCTGTGTATGCTAATTAGTGGTCTACGCGGAATGAATTTAAATTATGACTTGCAACTGTTCATTGCTATCAGCCAGATGAAACTACTGTAACTAATAAGTATTTGAGTTAAAGTTGTAAAATCAACGTTAGCCACCAAAATTTGACCTGGCAACACAGCTTAATCGATAACCCTAGCTTTGTTGCCATTGTGGAGTGCATTATTAACTGTTTAATTATGTATTGTGCGATCACACCCACTCGGTTCCTATATTTAATGGTTTCGTAAGCTCATAGAACCTAGGATAAAGTTTAGTCTATGAAGGAAACTTTTCTTCGCTCAGCTAACTAAGCTAAAACTTCACTTACGCTATCTCATGTACAAAACAAACCTTTAACGATAGATTACTAAGTGAGCTTTAGATTTGTGTTGATTTTATCAAGCATTGGCAAAGTTTTGCTGTTAAAATCCCGCTCACAGTATAAAATTTTCTTAAGTAATAAGATACTCGTATGTTCGCTGAGTATGCGTTAATCCTTTAAAGTCACAATACGAGTACAACGCGAAGCAAGTTTACATTATAACGCCTATGAAGATGGTGCCGCAACGAATGCTCGGATACTTTCCAATGTTGGCGCGTCGTGTGCCTACGCGTGCGCACGCATGATTGACAGCCGATGGCGAGTTTCCACTGTCGTCCCGTGTACGTCACGTCATTTATCTATATTAATATTATAAAGATGAAAACTTTGTTTGTTTGGTTGTAATTAATAGGCTTAGAAATTACTGAACCGATTAGAAAAATTCTTTCACTGTTGGGAAGCTATGCTATCCCCGGTACACATCTCAGGCTACCTTTTAACCCGTAAAAATTAATGGTTCCCGCGGGATAGTAGTAAACGCGGGTGAAACCGCGAGGTGCTTCTAGTAAAATATATAATAATAATATACTAGCAGACACGGCCACGCGTAGCTGTGGCTAAAGTTTTTGTTATTGCGACTATAAATTGAGATGTAAGCTATCCTATCTTTTAAGTTAGATCAAACTGCACACGGTGTGCAAATTTGATTAAAATCGGCTAAGTAGTTTAGGAGTCTATCGTGGACAAACAACGTGATGCGTAATGTATAATTGTATATACTCGTATCTTAAAAAAGATATATTTGCATAGGTTTGTTTGGTGTTCAATTTGTCTGATTGGTTTGTAACAATTCTGTTTACACAAACTTATCTGGATTTAAGTTTAGGCATGTGATGCGTTAAGTCACCATTATGGAAGCATAGTTTTTATTACAAAATAAAAAGAAAATAATTCTAGCATTTAAAATGCAATATTAAGACGGATCTTGACTTCTCAACTGTTTTAATTTTTTTTTATATTTATTCATTCTATCCTAAACTGTAATTCTAAATTCTAAATTGGTTTGGAGAGTCATATAGTTCTTTATTAACACGCTTTTATAAATCCAGTTGGTGTTGTTGTTGTAACTAACAATGTAGGTACTACAATCTTTGAAGACAATATTTTTACTTTGCACTAATAATTTTGACTACTTATAGCGACAAACAAGGACCTTTTTTCTATTATAAATTCAAAAATCGTTTGCATCAAGTTTGACGTAGGCGCGAAATATTCGCCTATCTCGTGTCGTGCATGACAATGAACACGAACAACGAATCGGTTGCGTATGCAATGATTATGCAAATATTGTCTTTTGCCGCGCATCTTAAGCTGTCCATACAATGGCTGTACAATCGTACTTGAGTGGAGGAAAGTCTTTTGATATGTTAATCATGTTTGGTTGTGCAAAAGATAAGGCCTGTGTAAAGTGTGTAAAGAAACGGGATAACGGCGTGTCTGGGCGTCTGTACGCTATGTCATCGAGCTACACACTAAGTACAATGTGCTCTTCTCGGTGAGCGTGATTTCAGTGCAATGTTTTATACTTACCTACTATAATAATTTAGGCTGCCAAATGCAACGTGGTATCAGGTAACATGGTGTTAATGCAGCGCTATACGGGCTTGTTACACGGACACGGTCGTCGCAAAAGCTATAATTATTCATTAATAACCAGCTACGCACGGGTAGTCCCAAGTATCGCCAGCGTCAGTGTCTTCGTTGTCAGCGTTTGTGTCATCAGCGTCGGCATCGTTAGCGTCATCAGCGTCGGCCGCTACATCAGCGTCAATATCATCAGTGTCGATCTCGTCAACGTCGACGTGACCAGTGTAAGCGTCGTCAGTGTTGGCGTTGTCAGCGTCGTTAACGTTAGCGTTGGCGTCGTCAGCGTCAGCGTCTTACAATCAAACGATACCCGGGTTCGATCCTCAGTGCTCAATAATGATTTCCTTTTTTCTTGAAAGTAACGTTAAAACTGTGAAAGTAACCTATAAACACCAATAAAGTCTATAAAACGACGCCACCGGTCACCGACCTCGTTTAAACTTCTTTATGCCCTTTCACACCTATAAATTATTTTACACTATGTAATGAATGCCCCCATTGTTTGACTTGACAACAAAGGACTGTTCTTAAAGAGCAGTCATATTTTATGTTTTGTAATAAAATAAAGATCACTCACATCGTTTTTATAACTATCTTGCTACTAAAAAGAAACATTGTTTATGTACTACAATTTTTAATAAAAATACAAACTAAGTAAATGTGTAGACTAATAAAAATAATAAACGACATAATATCATTACATATTTATGTCAGTACATACCTATATAATGTAATTTACTCTACGAAGCAAACGAAATAGTACTTTCTATTATTCACATTTTTAAGTTTATCGCAGATCAAACTCAGGCCAATATTAAAATGTAATTTGATATCTGGTGCCTCCTTATAATATTGTAACTAGACAATTAAGGGTCGTTTAAAAATAAAACACTGCTTTAAAACTACGTGCGTTAAGATAATTTCAGCTGCAACAAATAACCATCCAATTACACGTAAATAGGCACAGCTCATTCTATGTTCCCTTCTAATGTGTGCAAATTGCTTGTAAATAGAGTTGCCTACAGACACGTCTGTCAGCATCGTTTCGACACCCACTCTAAATACTCGATAGTTAAATAAATACGTACTTTTGTCACTAGATGGAATAAAGCTTAAAATAAAAGTGATGAATCTAATATTATTATGAAAATAATGTACCTACATATCTACTTACTGACTTTCATAACGGTCAACCATGTACCTACCTATGTAAGCTCAAAAGTGTGGATGAAATACAGTAGAATTCAAGTGTTAGGTGCAAACAGCACGACACGACATACAGTAAGTAGATATTTTGTAAGCTAGACCTTATTTCCTTCGACAGCTTTTAATTATTTATATTATTTATAGTCCATTAATTTCACCAGCGTCAAAGCTCTATTTAGGTTCGAACCAAAAGTATAGAACAGAGAGCTAGCTCTACATTCAAATAACAAATCACATTACGCAACCAAATCACACACTGACTCGATAATTCGATTCTGTCCGATTTCTAATTCGATTGCCATTATTGCGAATCGATTGTAATGATAGCGTCGATTGCTATGGATACGAGTCATGAATTACGTTCGTAATTTTGGTGGTACTATTGCCAGAGGGCGGAATAAGGTTAGATACGGAGTTCATTGTTAGATACCATTTTGGTTTTGATTGTGCAATGATCCGTACTAAAACTTTGAATCGTCTGTTTATTATTATCCTGAGTAAGATACACTTCATAATTGGATCTAATTTGTATTTTTACACCAAAACTGATGTAGCTTTAATAAAACTAAAAATTATTCAACTCTTCTACAAATCTAAAACAGTTTTTTATATTTTTCCCTTAACATTATAAAAGTACCTACCTTTATAAAACATAGGAGTAGATGAGTTTGAGTTTCATTATCTACAACTACATACTCATCCTTCCGAGAGACTTTTCATTGTTCATTCTTCGCATATTGCCCCTAATACTTGTTACTACTCAAATTGTAAAGACCAGCCACCATCTCGTTATCAATCTCATGATCGCAAGTTCGACGGTTACTAATGTTGCGTCATCCCACCGGAATTAGCGGCTCCGGGTAGTCTGACGCCTGCTGGGTAATGAAGCCTCCCAAATAGATTTATATAATAGATCGAAGGCATCGATGCCAAGGTTCGACGGTTCTTTTCTATAGCAAGTTGATTTCCCTCATCTATGTATACAGTTCTGTGGTTTATGTTTAGTCTAGCGTCTTATTCAGATCAATCGAAATAAACTGCTGTGGTAGACAATTTCCGTCTTACCACAAAAGCTTTAACCAGAGCTAAACAGATGTTTCTAAAATTTCGTTCCAATTAATCGTTGTTTATCACAAAAGATTTGAAACAGAGTTGAACATATTATGTGTCTAAATATATTTTCCACAAATCGACGTCTAACCGACCCTCGCTTTTTCTAACTCTATAACAAATTCACATGTAAAATAATTAGGTATGCCAGGACTGAGTAAGACAACTCGAGTGATAGCTATGTCGATTTTGTGGAATGAAATTCTAAAAACTTATTATTGTAGCCTTGAGATTTGAATGTAACTGTTGTTGGTGTACGTTTGTTTGACTATCAACTTATTAAAAGGTTCATCAATGAGAATTCAACCTTTCAACCACTTTGAAGACTCCGAGGGAAGTGTCAGAAAATATACATTAACTCGACTGAGATGTGTTCAAATATTTTTATCTACAAAAGCAAGTAATTCTGCACCAGCCGATTACAATACAGCGATAAATTCTGTTTTTCTCCCAATACCAAACTTCACTTTACAGAACGCCGAACAACTAAATCGGGTGTAAAGAAGATTCATATCCCAGTTTCGCGGTACAATGTTATGACGTTGTTATATCAATTTATGATTTGCTTCGGTCCGTGTCGACCGTGGGCGGCGTTTACATGTCTGTGGTCATGGTTTAACGTGGCCGTCTGTTTGGTTTTGTGTTATAAATAAAATATACTTTTCTTTGGTATTGACGTTAGGAAATGGTAATTAGTCGCTAGGGTAAAGGTTGGCTATTATACCTCGTGATAATAAGAATGCAAAGGAACCAAAATACAACAACAAACAAAAAACAAACCAACTGGTGTGGTTGTTTGTCAGATCAGTGGTGCGGGCCTCTGGCGTCAGAGTATATCTGACCACCAACCTGGAACCGGTCCCATGTCTTGGGCGGCCTCTGAAGCCCAAACCGATGAAAATCTGAACATGACTGATATCATTGGTGCGAGACCGAAAGTCATTGGGTTGCAACGCGCAGACTTCACAGCTAAGCCACCGCCGCTCTAGCAAAAATAATAAACAATCCCTTCCTGAAAATTTACAGGTTTTCAAATATTCTTGGTTCCGCCATATTTCGTAACGCACTGGAGACTGCGGCTGGTTAAAGTAGATTTTCGCTTCTTACTTAATTGGATTCATGTTCAATAAATCAAACTGTATCCACACGACCGCCTTGTGACGATCGTACCTCCTAGGTAGACCTACCGGGCATACTCCGTACTATACGTACTATACGCAAACTCTCTCGCATACTGTGGTAATAGGTCATACCGTCGACGCACCTTCCGGTACAAGACGATGTAATTAAACTTCCTTAATGTTATTGAATTCGTGTGATGTTCAATTATCGATAATTGTTATTTCGATGGTGTTATGGTGGCCATGGTTTGGGGTAATAACATAATATTTTCTTCGGCGTAGTTCATGATTTATCCGGCTCTACATTGGTTATCAACCTGCGCATAATTTCATCTATCAAATCAACTATAACATTTTTGATATTGATTCGTTTTATGCATCTATTATTATTTTTATTTAATTTGAATATAGTATGCAGTTAACGTATTAAGTTCAAGCCATGAGAGAAATTTCAATACAAGGTCTATGCCGCACTGCAAACTAAGGAATGAGGCACTCCGTCCGGGATACGGAATAAAATCAAAGTCATACTTATTCAAGCCATAACCCAAGTTTTATTTTAAAATAAAATAATACAGTTGTATTCGAAATAATTGATCAACATTTTTAACATTTTTCATTTGCACTTGTTTATTTTGTAATTTTTGCTCGTCTCTACTTAATATGTTACGTTCGAAGGTTACAGTGGCTAACTAAGACACTGAAGTAGAATCATAAACTACCCCACGTAGAATCGTTTTTTGAAATCAGTAGATCCTCTATGTCCCATCACATCTGAACTGATGGTCACGTAGTGTCTCATAACCACGTCACGGACAGTGTCATTTATTTAATGATGAAGCGCGTTTTTATGGTCATTGGCAGTTCGAACGATCGTTGCATTGTTTTTTGCCAATATAAGATGGTATCTCGTAGTCAACATGTAATTAAATTATCGTGGTATGTATTTCACTGCTTTTTATGTTACTGAGCAGAGCGACGAGCAATGATGGCATATAATTCCTAAGTATCAACACCCTCGAAGAAGGGATACTCTCTCATTTTGTATGACATTTTGAGCGTGTTGGATGACCCATTGAGTACCAACGCAGTATCCACGCAGATGACGCTATTGCTACGCAAAATTTCGCTTTGCTAAAACCGCACAAAACATACAAAAAATCATTGGTGAGGATCGAACGAGGATCGAACGGAGAATCGATATGGTGGGATTCTAAATTCTAAAGTAGGTACCGCTCGGCCACCATCGTGGTAACGAGGGACCATTGCCTGTACCAAATTTCTAAAGAAAACTATAAAAATGTTAGGCTACGCCCGAACCAGAGCTCACCAACATAAACTGTACGCATTTGAAATTTATTGTTCGAGGAATGGTAACCAGAGTGCATCCATCTAAAGATTTATGTTATTTTCACTGATCACTCAAACGGCGCGAACTCTCTCTTGACCTATAACGGCTATTTATTAATGGGATTCATGAAATATTGCCTAGACTTTCTAGCTCCCCATTCTATGTATTTGTAAATTGTGACATTTGTGAGCTACAGAAGCGCTGCGATGTTAATTATTGGCCATCAACAACGACAGACAATACTGGGGGGCAAGCCGGCTATTGAAGGAACGCTTCAATGGAATCTCAATGGAGTGGCTTAGGAATAGTTTGCGAGATTTCATTGTGACATATTGATTCCAAATGTTCTTATTCAAACTGACTGATACAAATATCAGTCTGCTAGTTAAATATGAACAAAAAAAAACTAGCAGACTACCAAATTTCACAAACTATTCTGAAGCCACCCCATTGAGTATTAAATTTCGATTGAAGCGTTCTTAAATTAGAAAACTTGCCCCCTAGGTGCCCATAGTAATTTTTGCTTAGTTGCCATCAAGATGATTTATTTTTCCCATTCTGTCAGGGTGGATTCTAATAAATGGTTATGTGCTTTTTTAATTAGGTACCTACCAAAAATTATATTATAAAAATTCTGTACTTTATTATACTGCCCGCAGAATTGTGCCACAATACAATCATTCAATAGTAAAAACATTACCGCTCTTCAAAATGACCTGTTAACTCTATAAAAAGGTAACTTCACTCGTTACCGGACATTGTTGCTAATGGGCACAACAATATCACCGACAATGAATTCCTTATTAATATTTTACTACCTTTAACAATGCACTAAAGTCGGTTATTTACTTACTCTGGTCAAAAAAGTCGACAATCATATCATTATAACTTCATCGACGGAACCAGCTAACAGCTGTGGTAAATACTCATTAACTTCATAAGGTAGGAATCAACGAGTATTCGTTATGTTGATTATGAACGAACATTGTTGTTGATTGTAAGGTATAAACCTGCCGCGCCGGTAAAAGTTATAAGAGGTACAAAATTACGAATAATGTGGCAAATGTGCCAATAAACGTTGTTGGAATAGGAGCCCCTGAAAAGAATAGTGGGAACGATTACGTGTTTATCTTGGTTGCTAATAATAAAAACTGATTGAAATTCGCCATTGTTACACACATTACACCGTTAATAAGTTTTACGCGGGTCTCAAACGACTCAGCCATACTCGATTCTATGTGCCGCACTCGCTACGCTGGTGCGGCAAAACATCGAGTAGGAATGAGTCGTTTTCTTCCCTTGTAAAACAAAGTAGGTACTATTACAACTTACAATCACTTAATTGAAATTGATTACAGTAGAAGTTATATAAAAACAATTTCCTGAATTTTACACGCGTAGATTATCATTTTCAAATAATGTATTCCTGAAAATATGAATCTACAACAAATTGTTGACTGAATTTGTAATACGAGTACATACGGCTGTTGTCGACGCCGCCGCCAGTGAAGAAATTGTGTTAGTGGGCTTAGACCCTCGGACTTGCAGGTATTCAGGAAGCTCAGATTAAGCAATTGTTAATACCTACCTACTTCCTCATTGTTCCTTCGTGTTATCACTTGGATTGGATTCAACTTTCACTTCTACATTGGTAATAATTATTGTGTTTGCAAACATTTTATCTCAATTCAATATAATATTTTCCTTTTGCCATTACGAGTATAAGATTTTGAGTTGTTTGAAAGAAATCCTATTTCCTCCGTTTTCTGAGCTATTTTAACTCTATGGGCAGAAATATATAGTGCGGGAGAAGTTCTTATTTATTATTTTTGTATGTATGTTACCGGTATTGAAATATAACTAGGTAGGTTCTTATTTAATAGCATACAATAGAGGTGGCAATTATTAACAAGAACTTCACTACTAAGTTTTCCCTGTCAATGAAGTCCACCAAGTAGGATACTGAACCGCATCAGTTTTATTTCTCAACAGGCATCGTGACTGACTGCAGTTGTCAATAAGCAAGTATCAGCTTTTATGGGAAATGTTATTACGATTCGATGGAGATTGATCGAGCCTCCTCAATCTGTCGTAAGACATTATAAATAGATATTGGCCATATCAAGTAATCGAATCCACTGTTATCTATCAATCGATTTGATATATTGCAATCGATATGGCCCTTAGGATACTTTGAATCATACCTCTACGTTACCTTAGTTGACTACTTCTTTTTTATTATAGTCATCCGTTAATTTTGGATTCTTATTGACGCGAAATCTTCAGGTTACATTTTTAGCAGGAACTGCTTCCCGCTTCTATGTCTTCATTCCTTTCATTTTCTTTGTCCTTCGCGTAAAGTTAAAGTTACCATACATTTTATTACTACATTAATTTTAACTGTCGTCTTGTTAAGATTCGCAAGGTTAAGTGAGGACTCTAGACAAATCAACATCTATTGATATTATAACTTCTTTGTTCTTTCAGTAACTTCAGCAATACTTGTTAAATAACTTCATCTTTACATGTCGTTGACCGTTGTTCTAATTTGGCGCCCCAGTTTTAACTTGTTCCTCGTGATTTACTACGTTTTAGATTTCCCCTCGGGGCACGAATCTAATAGATTTCTTCATTACCCGACGTCGGATGTCGATACGCGTTATAGACAATTATCCGATAGATTAAATCGATTGTCCCCTTCGGCTGATTGTGTCGGTGTAGTCCGCTAGTTTTATTTTGTTTGAAGGTATTGAAATTTAAATACTTCAGTTAGTTGTACCTACCAGGGATATTAACCAATTCTAGTAACTAGTCTGACAACTTTAGGTTCAGGTGAATGTGGAAATTTGCGGAAACTTATTTAGTTGATTAGGGTTTGACGTTATTTCACGGCTTTGTGTATTTTTTTTTGCCCTCATTTGCAAATATGACTTAATTTTGTTTAATTATATTATAACCTGCCATAGAATCTATCACGAGTGCTAGCACTCGTCATTTACAAAATGATGATAATAATATGATATTTATCTAAAACCATGTAGAATGTTCGAAGATCAATAATCGATTGTATTTTCCTTACATTACTAATTTGATATTATGCTATGCGTAAAATATATTAATAGTATACAGATACATGTGTACACATTGGCACTAGGTTTAGATATTTAGTTTGGCATTAGGTTTTATAGAACTGTCACACTATCTATCTTATCGATTAACGGTTCTGTATTCGAGTCTGGAAATTAAAGTACCGGTACCGATCCGACGCTTCTATCGTTCGTTTAATCGATATCATTGATATTTGATACTCTAGAATCGATTAAATAAGCTTTCGTAACTATCTACTAATAGATATCTTGGGTATAGATGTTTATAATGATCGAAGCTACAGTTAAGAGATTTCAAATTAATGGTTACGGTACCGAAGCAGTATCTTTTTCACCGTTCATTGGTTCTCATGTCACTTAACTACTATAAAGAACGTAGATTATTTTTTGTCCAACTGTTAATCTATTACACTGATTACACATATGATTACATTATGTGTAATCAGTGTAATATAGTGTAAAAATTATATCGAAACATTTGCTATTAGCAAATAATCTTACTGCGACCTCATTACGGCTCAATTTAACTTTTCCTCACATTCAGATTCCTAGAACTCAATTCATAATTTTGTTTTCGCTTAGACCTCCTATGAGCTTATAAGCAGGTCAGAGATAATGCGTGGAACAATAATTATTATCATGAAAGTGCATGTCAGTCATGCTTATAACCGTGAAGTTTTGTTGCTACGCCTATCCATTCAATTCGATGTCACGTCATCCTTCATTGAGTGTGGGATCCATATGGCAGATTGTAATTATTACTGTACCTAATACTTTGTCAATTTCATGGCATTTGCTGTTATGATTTTTCAAGGTTTCTGCTGTTCATTTTGCGCGACTGCGGAAATTGGTAGCGTTTCTTTCCCTTGGATGTTGGTTCAATTAAAGCGCAATTTAACACGATGCCGAATTTTAAAAAGTGTGCCAATTTGTATTCTATTGTTTTTACATTTGAACATGGTGTGATTGAAAGTGTTTTATCACGCTATGCGTAGAAATACTGGTTTGCAGGGACTGCATCCTGAACCTCCCAACAAGGGGTTGGCTACACTGTTGCTGCTTGGTAGGTAGCCAGGCAGATACAATGGTGCCCTATCCAATATTAGCAATGGTCACTTACCGTTGTGTTGATCTAACAAACCATATTTATTCATCATTCTTTTACATCCAGTATCCATATTCTGGTTACCGTAATTTCATCAATTAAGCCGTAAAATTTAAGCGAGTCTATTTCATTAAATCGATTTAAGTTAATGCGAATTTGACGTGTGATTTCCGAAGGAGGTACCGATAAATTGCTCGTATCCGAGTAACGGAGCTACGGTTAAATCGTGTAGAATCAAGCGTGCCGGTAATGTGTGCTCGGCTTAATGTTCGGTAATTATACTGACGTGTGTCGGAGTACAGGTGAGAAGAAAAGCGTTGAATTTATTTATATAACAAATACTATTATATTGGTGTCCATTCGATGTCGAGACCGCTGAACACCTGACTGAGAGTCGATCTGTTTGCTTCATTTTCTAAAATCTTTTTATCTTTAGTTTGTTGTTTCCAGAATCAGCTCTTGAGTCGATAATCTGAAGCACCTAAGGTTAGACGGCCTTCCATGCTCGCTACTACAAAAAATATGTATACATGTTAATTAGTATTTAAACGGGTCTAATGCGCGCACAAACTAATATC
Source organism: Hylaea fasciaria (assembly GCA_905147375.1). NCBI lineage: Eukaryota > Metazoa > Arthropoda > Insecta > Lepidoptera > Geometridae > Hylaea > Hylaea fasciaria. Next base: position 2,686,713 of record LR990194.1, read on the forward strand.
AAAATATATAATTTTGACATACCTCGACGTTTCGACCAAGTTACATCGGTCGTGGTCACGAGAAGACTGAAGAATGTGGGTGTCACCGTCCGGAGCGGCAGGTGTTGTTTCCAACTACCCGCGTTTGGTCTTGCAAAATATAACCGTCACTACATACAACACTAACAGTATCTGAAGTCCCACTCGAACACAAATCGCGCCGCACACATTTGCTAATAACTGGATTCCAGGAACCAGACAACCTGAACCCATCTTCCCGATTGAAATTTCGATATTTCTTGATTTCAATCGCTTCCCGTACAATTCTAGGATAGAAATGACGATCAGTGGAAAGGATCTTCGGGTCATGCAATTCAATCCAATGGTTTGGTCCAGAATCAAGCAAATGCTCGGCTATGGCTGACTTGTTCACCTGACGGTTCTTTACTGCTGCGATGTGCTCCTTCACTCTTTCCGCGATAGTTCGCTTTGTCTGTCCGATGTAGGAGTTTTTTTTTTTTTTGTTTTTTTTTTTTTTTTTTTTTTTTTTTTTTTTTTTTTTTTTTTTTTTTTTTCCCGGGGAAATGCTTTACGCATACCACCCCGCCCGAGGGGAGCAGGGTGGTTATGTGGGACTCCCCCGCCCTTGAAGAGGGCGGGTATACCCACTAAAACCCCGGGGGTGTTCTCTCGCCGCATGTGGTGTGGCCGCGGGATCGCTGACGCACGCACCGCGACCACACCTGCGGATGCCCTGGGCTGGGCTCTCCTCGGAGGTGTATCAAGCCTCTATCTCCGCTTAATGCGCCCCAGAACACATCAGGGCGCATTTCAGCTCGGGACTTCTTAACTCGGGTGACGGACCCCCCGATCCGCCACCCGAAAGTCCCCATAATGGCGGCAGGTGGCGGGCACAGGCCAATAGCCCGCGGCCCGGTCTGCGGCGGCGGATTGGGAGGGAGAGAGTATCGTCCTCTCCTTCCCTCTCCGCTCTCTCCTTGGAAGGCTATGTAAAAAGAAGAATAGATCAAAAGACACAAATGAAAAGGATAAGAAATGGATGATCTGAATGAGACGAAAGAGAAAGAAAGAGGAAGAATAATACGTGAATGATCAATATATACACACAATAACAAATAAACATACACATATAAATAGATGATCCGGTATGAAGACCACCGCAAAGCAAGCTTTGCGACAATCTTCACACCGGCTACCGCGGCGCCCAGGGTTTTAGTTACGTCTGTTCCAGAGGGGACCAGACCAATAACAGGCAGCAACCACGTGAAGGATTACCCTGGACTTGCCTTGAGGATCATCACGACTTGCGCTCTCCCTCAAGACCGACGCCTCCGCACCCATCCGGGATGAGCACGGAGGGCCTGGGTTTATGCGTCAGTGACGGATAAACCCAGGCCCGCCCTCCGATGTAGGAGCTACCACAACTGCAATCAACCTTGTACACCCCCGGTGTCTGGAATGGTATCACGTCCTTCGCGGTCCTAACCTGCTGTGCTACTTTGGATAACGGAGTATATACAGTCTTCATGGAGTATTTTCTCAGTACTGCTCCAATTTTGTCCGTTACCCCTTTCACATAGGGCAAGAATACCATTTGCCGGGCGACTTCAAAGTTAACCGTCTTCTTCGGGAATCTACGTCTAGGAAACCTCTTCTCCACTTTGTAGCTGTTTCGTTTAAGCACCTCCTGAACATGCGATAACTCAGCCTGCAAATGTTCAGGGTCACACAGATCATGGGCTCGGTCCACCAAAGAATTAACAACAGACCGTAAATGGCGGGGATGGTGGTGAGAAGAAGCATCCAGATACCTGTCAGTATGTGTTGGTTTTCTATATACAGAGTGCGCCAAGGAACCATCCGGTCTCACCATAACCTTCACGTCAAGAAACGCCAGAGCTCTGTCCACTTCCATTTCAAAAGAAAATTTTATCTTCGGATGAACGGACTCCAGAAGAAGTCGAAATTGTTCCACTTCCTGCCGACCTCCTTTCAATATGCAGAAGACGTCATCAACGTACCGCTTCCACAAGCTTACCGTCGACGACTGCAGTGCTAATGCAGAATCCACATGTTCCATCCAGATGTTAGCTAAAACCGGTGCTACTGGGCTACCCATAGCAACGCCATCTATCTGAATGTAGTACTGCCCGCGATACAAAAAGAAGTTCCCGTCCAAGCAATTACGAAGCAAAACCATATAGCTTTCCGAGATACCGTTATCTTTGAGCTTCTCTCTGACTACATCAAGGCATTCTTTAACTGGAACGTTGGTAAAGAGTGACTCCACATCAAAACTCACCATAATATCATCCGGTTCCAGCTTTATGCTCTTGACAATCTCAACGAAATGGCGTGAATCCTTGACATATGAAGATGTTTTTCCAACTAATGCTACAGCCATTAGTTGGAAAAACATGCAGGCAGGAAGTGGAACAATTTCGACTTCTTCTGGAGTCCGTTCATCCGAAGATAAAATTTTCTTTTGAAATGGAAGTGGACAGAGCTCTGGCGTTTCTTGACGTGAAGGTTATGGTGAGACCGGATGGTTCCTTGGCGCACTCTGTATATAGAAAACCAACACATACTGACAGGTATCTGGATGCTTCTTCTCACCACCATCCCCGCCATTTACGGTCTGTTGTTAATTCTTTGGTGGACCGAGCCCATGATCTGTGTGACCCTGAACATTTGCAGGCTGAGTTATCGCATGTTCAGGAGGTGCTTAAACGAAACAGCTACAAAGTGGAGAAGAGGTTTCCTAGACGTAGATTCCCGAAGAAGACGGTTAACTTTGAAGTCGCCCGGCAAATGGTATTCTTGCCCTATGTGAAAGGGGTAACGGACAAAATTGGAGCAGTACTGAGAAAATACTCCATGAAGACTGTATATACTCCGTTATCCAAAGTAGCACAGCAGGTTAGGACCGCGAAGGACGTGATACCATTCCAGACACCGGGGGTGTACAAGGTTGATTGCAGTTGTGGTAGCTCCTACATCGGGCAGACAAAGCGAACTATCGCGGAAAGAGTGAAGGAGCACATCGCAGCAGTAAAGAACCGTCAGGTGAACAAGTCAGCCATAGCCGAGCATTTGCTTGATTCTGGACCAAACCATTGGATTGAATTGCATGACCCGAAGATCCTTTCCACTGATCGTCATTTCTATCCTAGAATTGTACGGGAAGCGATTGAAATCAAGAAATATCGAAATTTCAATCGGGAAGATGGGTTCAGGTTGTCTGGTTCCTGGAATCCAGTTATTAGCAAATGTGTGCGGCGCGATTTGTGTTCGAGTGGGACTTCAGATACTGTTAGTGTTGTATGTAGTGACGGTTATATTTTGCAAGACCAAACGCGGGTAGTTGGAAACAACACCTGCCGCTCCGGACGGTGACACCCACATTCTTCAGTCTTCTCGTGACCACGACCGATGTAACTTGGTCGAAACGTCGAGGTATGTCAAAATTATATATTTTGATATTAGTTTGTGCGCGCATTAGACCCGTTTAAATACTAATTAACATGTATTCAGTTCGCGAAAGTTTAAGAACTTCAATATGTATACAAAAGCAGCATTTCATATCGTTAGCTGGAACGAACGCGTGCGCTCGCATTTTTGTCTCGCATTTTGCTTCAAGTACAGAGATACGCTATCGGCATGTCTCATCTGCCTAACAAGGGCGTACAGAGCATTTACAAGGGCCTGCTATGCATTACAATAGTGCGAAATGCCCTTGTTAAGGTCAATAATGTCGCGCATGGGCCATTGTGGGTAAGATTGCAGAATTTATTCGCTTAGCGATTGCATACCGTGCGTTTTCCTTGCGTTAGAGTTTTTTGGTTCTCTAACTATGTACTGGGAACTGTATTCATAGAAGATATTACTTCGTATTTTATTTATTGATGTCTTTGGAAAACAAGATCTCAATGAAGAGAGATCGCGATTGATTTATTAGAGTTGTGTCACCAATATTCTGCTTTCTAATATTGATCCCTGCATGTATGTCACTCTCCGCACTAAAAATTCCACTCTCAGATAAACCGATAGCAATCTCATCCAATAAGGAAACTTGTTACTCGGTAACACGATCGATACATTGCATTGACTTTTTTGTATCAGATCTCTGCAATTTCTAGTATTGCAATGCAACGAATTCAACTGGTATATTATGCAAATATCGATTCTCATGGTATCGATTTCACGTTACCTATGAAAACGGTCGGAGGGGTCAGCGGCGTTCGAGGAAGAAAGTCAATTGGAATCCGTGACGTGCTTAGAGCTGGAGTCATTTGTATGCGTCAGATTCTGGTAGCTCGACTGGTAGCCAGTTATCCTGAACTCATACGTCCTAGAATATGTAACAGCAGGTGGGTCGCGGTTACCTGGTCGGTGGCGTCTATGGTGTCTTTAGTGGGCTAATTTCCAGCAGATAGTGGATATGATGGATGGCTTCACGCGGTGCTCTGCGTTAGTTCAGGCCCGGTCGGAGGTTAAACGCCCACTTAGAGCACGATCCCTTGTATTGATTCAACTATCGATCACGATATTGATCTATGCAACATAAAGTGCATAATACACCGATACGCAGATGTACCTCTACACCAGACATAGTCATCCGATAAAGGAAATGTGTCGTGTGGGAGTGCCCGTAATTTTCTTTACGGCTACATTATCTAATGGCGGTCGAGTTGAGCGTATGCAAAAACTGTGTTTAACATACGATAAGGCGGAAATGACCGTCTTGTGGACCTTTTGCAGCGGTTATGTAATTTCCTCACTGTTTCTGAGAGGTTCAATTGACCGCTTTTAATGCAAGTATTAACGTCTGTGCACTTTTAATAGTTTACTTAATATCCCATTTGCTCACCACAAGAAGCTCTTCCAGCGCCGCGAATAGGTTTTAAGTGAAAGAAGCTTTTATAATTTGAGCACTATTGATTTACGATTAAGATTTTGTTTTCTTCCGTCCCGATTACGATTTCGGCTTGGCAATAAATAACGCGATCTTTGTACGGGCTTTCGGGTTCCTTTCTCTCGGTGCATCGGTGTTTTAAAAGGGTTCGTATCTTATTGACCTGTGGTTTTCGATTTTTCCGTCTTCTCGAACGGTGCATTGCTCCAATTTTAGGCGGAGAAAGACCTAGGTATTTGACAAACTGCTGAAGGAACTGCGGGAGTTCCAAGTTTAGGTTCTGGTAGGAGATCACGCAGAATCAAGAGAAATGAAGTTCAGTATTGGCAGAGACCCGCGGAGTAAAAAATTACGTACTATCTTCTCTAGCAGAATAGAAGAATAGAAGCCGCAAGCGCGATGCATATTACTGTCCAATTAGGTAATTATCATTAACAACAAAGCTTGTAAAAATACATAGCATATTTTTTACAAAAATACGACATACTTGGATAAAGTAGTCAACTGTTACGTTTTAATACGGACTATGTCTATTGTTTGAGTAGCTCGAAAGCTCGTGATTAAATTGAAGCAATAAATAATGTTGTGTCGAATGTAACTGTACGCTACAGATTGTAACGTATGTACCTACTTATTGCCTGATAGATATTGCAAAACTAGAAACGCATGGGCGTAGCGAGGACGATGATTTTGGGGGCAAAGCGTCCGCCCTACAAAGCCTGAGAAGGCTGTTTTCTAAAAAATTTAAAGAAAACGCACCAATTTTCAATAAGTAGGTACCTATTACTTATTCCAAATATAGGCATTCATTTTAATTTTGAAATGGGGTAGGTATGGTTTGCTCAAAAATATAATGACGTATACTCTACGGTGCTCACTTATAAATAATTCAATGTAGAGGCCAATCGTTTCATGAGGTTTTTTTGAATGGTAACGTGTAAACCGATGTTACTATATAATTCTGATACGACATGCCCTTTCGCTGCTCCCAAATTAAAAAGGCTGTCTAAGAAATAATTCCCCCTTCCCCCCCCGGATACGCCCATGTGATACGAATCGTATGTAAATCAGCCAACAGTTCCTTTTGGTAACACAGTAGCCAATGTTTACGTCCATTAGTTTATGTATTAGATAACTCTGTGTTGATTAAGTTATGACAACTGTTGATCAGTTGTTCATGTTACATAAGCTTGTTGTGATTGTAGCAAGTTGTGTTTGAAGTTTGTGTTAAATTCCAACGGAGCTAAATTAGTTAACTATTTAAAAGTGGACAAACCTCAAATAATAATATAGTCTCATGTCTTGAACAACCCCAGCCGATAATTATATAGGAAGTGTGTCCACCAATCAAGACCGGGATAGTATGATGGATTAATATAAATCCTCTTTATGACAGCGACGTGAGACTCATGCTTAGATTTCAATATCATTGTTCCACAAGTGTTTTTAGTAAAATAATTATCGTATTTTGGCCTATCATGTTGCAATTTGTAGGTGTCATGACATCACCAATACGGGCAATTATCCCAACTTATCTGGGAGCAATATAATGTTAGTTTAGGCTGTAGTCTCCTTTAAACGCCATCGGAGCGTCACGATGCTTACCATCACACGCTGGTGACTGCGTTTACTCTATAGTAATCGTGACGCGGCGTACGGCGGGACGCTGTAAGCGGCTGGTGGCATTTCTAGGAGACCAGACTTACGGCCAAAATTAATAATCAATCCAATCCAAATTTTGCTATCTGGGATTGTAATCACAATCCATTATTAGGTTCAAACGTGCCAATAACCGATCCGTGGATTGGTTTACGAAGGCACGCAGATTGGAAATCGATCGAAAGATAGGCAGCAATCCAAGATCGATTTCAATCTTGGATAGGAGATACGATATTAATTTCGGCTGTTAGCGCCCACCTAACTCCTAAGCCGGCTGACGAAAGCGCCGTTTACAATCATTTGCATGCGGAAGCTGATAAAGGTAACGTAGATACCGCTGAAGGTGCTGATATTCAACATTAGGCTTACAGTGTTGCCAGCGAGATAGGAACGGAAGTCAAGATACAAGAACATGGTAAGATTCATACAGAGCTCCTGAGCGCTGCACCGTTGCCACAAACAAATCGTTCCTGTGATGGTTTCTTAACCCCTAGTAAACTTTGACCAACCGATAAATCTATCGTTGTCTCTATCTGGCACTAAACAAATGACAAAGACAGCAATACACTTATCTGTTGATCAAAGTTAACAGTAACTAGACATCAGTCAAACAATACCAAAGATTGCTACAAGTACAAAATAGCGTTTCTTGCTAACCCCAACAATCTCCAAGCTCGTGTACGAACAGAACATAATGCCCGTTTCTATCCACTTTTAACGTAACTCAAAACGTTACGTGCTTGTTCCAAGTCAGATAAATCTCACTTCAGCGAAATGCACAAGTTCGTTTTATCGCGTCTAGTTTTTCTTATCTGACCTACGTCGGTTCAAGTGAAGGGTACGGTTGTGTTGACGAGCGGAGCGATTTTTGTCACAAGTTCTTAAAGAAATGTTCTCTAAAAGGAAACGTAACCCCTTTTGTGGTGTACCGGCTGCTGCAGTTGTAATAAGTCTGTTCGATAAATTCATTACTCGATGCGTTAGATATGTTATATTAGTCATCTTCAAGCACATCGTCTTTTTAGGGTTTGTTTATTTGAAAAGGAGCCTTAATTACTTTATTACTTATACAATTCAGTGGAGAGATTGATGAGATGCCACCCTAAGTTTGGATTTAGAACCCGAATTTAGATCATGCACGTTTCGAATCTGGTACATTTTTCAACGATTTTTGGTGCCATGTACTGCAAGCCAGTAGATTAAACATATTAAAACGCTGTCGCTACCGCCTCTTACTGAGCACCATCCTGCACCTAACACTGCACTTGAGGGAACTGACCCTATCTACGAAGTTGCCTTTCCTTGCCCTTGATGGTAATCTTCGCTAAGTGAATGTATTCGCAGAGAAACTTATGAAAGTCTGGGCTCTTATAATAATAGATATGCACAGAGGAATAGACTCGATTGTCTTTACGCTGAAAATTAATTATTCACCATGACTAGACTCCTTTGAGTCTTTAAAAAGGAAGAAATAAAAAACAAGTAACATCCATGTTACTTGTTACATCGGGATTTGAGAAATTAATTTTAAAATTATTTAGAATGTTGGATCTTTGCATTTTCCAACCAGCATTCTGGACGCTTTCTTTCAAAGGTATTCTAGATTTTAAAGTTTTTATAGTTATTTACATATCTATTGGAGTTCTTATCTTTCTATTTAATCTTATTTACAATCGGTAGATACCTGAATTTGAAGGGTTTCTTGTAATTGAATAACTCTTTGAAATAACAGCTAGGTATGGCTGGTATTTTTACATTATATCGATCAGTTTAGACTGTTACTTTATTCTGAAACAGCAAAACGTTATTTTAAGATTCATTATGATTCCGTCTTGCGCGTTTTATTGCTTACCATAAAATGTTCTTATTCTTATTTCCCCTGATCTATTTCCATTCAGTTTTATCTCCAATCTCTGCCACATCATCAGTCCCTTATGTATATCGACCCTTCGCTTCGAGACTCCCAATAAGTCTAGTATGAATAAATATAATTTAAATAGATAAGCCGGCATGCAAGAACGTTATGTAAACTCGGCGCTGGTCATCATTTATCTTCGGCTCCCGGGTACCTGTCACATACGCGGTATTGAACACGCACTCGCTTGTCGGCGCGTCAAATCCACGCTGACAGCTCGGCTGTGCTCATTTGCATTTTGGACTTTATCTTTCTTTTGCTATTTATGGGTCAGTTGATGTGACTGCTTACCTACCTACTGAGTTTACATAAGTTACAGCTGTTATTTGATCAGGAATACTTCTCAGAAAAATAAATATCACATGAATTTTCTGATTACAATAATTATATCGATGAAGACAAATTTTTCTTATTTATTAAGTTCATTTTTTCAACATGGTTGGGAACATTACAGTGATGCGATCTACTTGATGATAAAAAAGTGGTCACCACCGCATAATATGGACATCTGTAACACCATGAGTGTTGCCGGTGCGTTGATTACCCTTATTAAAGAGCAGAGAAGAATATCCTATTTAACCTTTGCTTTAAAGTTTTGCATGCTGTAATGTAGAGCATAAGCTTCGGATGGAAGATCATTCCAAAGCCGCACAGTTACAATAAATATAATGTGGTATTTCAACTTCAATAAGTCTTGTTACCAAAACTGACCAATATCGCTCCGCAAAATTATAGTGAGTCACGGGAACCTCCCATATTTCCTGTAAAATGGCTTCCTTCAATACCTTCCTAAACCTGCCAGTTCGGCAGTTAGTTTCCTAGACGTCGACGGTAATTCTTGCTCGCACTGTGGGTGGCCGAGGAAGTAATGTGGACACCCACGGCCTTTCATCGCTGGTGATTCATGGCCGTTCTCCAGCTGTATTAACTAAGAACTTGTCGACGAGCATTCGTACCGGCTAACAGACATTAGCATGTTAGGCTGTGCAGCCAGGTTGTAAGTCTTACAAATGAGCACCGAAATGCATGCATTTATATTGGACAAATATTAAGGATTGCCATAATAACGCGGCGGCAATGTAGCCAGCACGATAAATATGTTACCCATTGGTAGCGGCTTTTAGTTTTTGAGGTTAAATAGCTAAGTCATAATGTATTAAATTTACATGTTGGAGTATTCTTTCTGGTAGCATAGCAGGCATAAGATATTCTAACGATTTTCTATCTATCAGCCCAACTTGTCTACATAATCGAATGCCTATTTCAAAATGGCAGATTTCCACCAGGTTCCCATTCCAGATCATCTCACTGATCGACAACTGACAAGTACTTAGATATTTTATCTACTGAACCATCGGTACCCCGGTCTCCAAGCGTGCGTTGCATAACATCATTTATTCTGTAAGCTTACACTGCCACCGTAACATAACTAAGGGCCTGTCTTCACCCATTAGCCATCTTAGCATCTCCGAGGCTTTGTCTGTCCGATTTATTACATTGCTCGCGTGCTGCTATTTTCTTCGACGCACGCGAAGTTGGTTAGAGGCGCGGGCGCCGGAATAATTGGCTTCAATGGTTTTGTTAATTGATTTTGTGTGGACTGGGAAACCTTTAGCATCTGCTGCACGGGGTTAAAGCACGGTTAGGATATCAAGGCATGAGAGAGTAGTGAGCGAGGTGGGTCGGTTTCCATTGCAAGTGCAATTAATCGGGTTTCCAGCTTATCTGAAAGTTACGTATTTTCTTGAAATCTGTAAACTTGGCTTGGCTGATCGCTCGATAGCGGTTGTTCGATAGACACGTCATGTCGTTAGTGAAGGTGGATGCTGCCTGGGGACATTTTTCACCGCCAACTGTGCAAATTATGGGGTGTTTGGCTGGTTAATGCGCCAATAAATACGCGATAAATATCGCGGCTAGCTCGGCACGCGCTCGGGTCTCGATCTAATGGATAAGCTTGTAGCATTCGCGAGAGAAGTGCTAGCGTTTTGGCGCTGGCTTCGTTTACTTTTACAAATTATAAAAGTATTGGCTACTAATCACCTGTCACAAGTTCAATGATGTGGCATACCCAAAAGTTATTTTGTGTTTATATGAAAAACGTAATTGTTTTTTTTGTGGAAAAGCTGAAAATATATTATATAGTTGTAATTTGGTTTTAGAATCAGTTATTAAAAACTAAAGTCAACCTTGTATACATATTTTTTCCGGATACACCTAAGATTAGGATTTTGTTTGTTTAACTTTGAACTCGCTCTCGCTCTATATTCCGCTTTTCGCTCCTGCCTTATCCCAACATATTAAAGCCCAGTAGCGGTCCACTTTCACTGTCCGCTGTGGGAATACGAAATTCGACTAATAGTTTGAATTATTACAATCTCGGTATGACTGTAATTCTCTTAGAATCACATTTTGTACACTTTGTAGTATATATATACTTATGTATATTCTGATAAAGTAAGTTAAGTAGGTACATCGAAATTAAAGTTACGGAATTCTTTCATCAATGCTTTAATCAAATTGGAAAAGCCAATAAACTGGTAGTCCTTGCTTTTTTCTTGAATTCTGAGAAAAGATTTGATTGTTTGTTTGCATTGAATAAGCTCCGAAACTACGGAACCGATTGGAAAAATTATTTCACTGTTGGGAAGCGCCACTATCCCCGGCTAACGTAACCTTTTTATCCAGTCAAATTTAACGGTTCCGTAAAAATTAAAAGTAACGCGGGTGAAACCGCGAGGCGCTTCTAGTTTGACAATCATTTTGATGTTAGTGCTTAAATATTATCTTAACGTCTTACTATCTCGGACATAACGACATAATTGTATTAGTTATGTTATTTTTTTGATTATAAGTAGACTAAATATTTTAACTATAAATAAAGGTTTTAAAGTAGTATCTAATGAGTTTATGGAATGCAGTGAAAGGATTTTGTCCACTGGAAATAGGGTTGAATTGCTGTCAGTGTCGTTTCATTTAGGATTAGTATACCGGTTACGTTATTGTTATGTGAAAGTCGCCATTCCGCAGAAATGCCGGTATTATTTTGAAATTGTTCTAGGCAAAGCTAGAATGGGACTAAATAATAAAACGGGCCTACAAAAACAAATCAATGAAACCATTTCAAAATAAATGAAATAATCTAAAATGACCATGGAAATAAGATAAAGCTCATAAAACGTTCGAATTGAAGGTAACCGAAGAACGCTACATGACACACGTGTTGAACCAAATTTTGAAATTTGAAATGTTGAAAATACTTCTGCCTTGAAAACCAATTTTTTTTGTAACTACAACTGGCAATTATTAGAACAACTTCTCTCAAAATCCATATCCTAGAGCGGGGTTGGCTCAAACGCTGTTACAGACGCGTTCCCAATCGGCGACCTATACATTTTATTCCTACATTCTTTTGAACAGCAACGTTCCGCATTTCTTTTACCCTTACATTTCCCTTACAATGGCATGGTTGCCTTAAAAGCCTTTACCCTTTACGGGTATTGAATTGAGCACGTTGCGTTTTTTATGTACTCTTGATAAATAAAACTCGCATACCGGTCGCAATTTGCATCGGCCATTGTTTCAATGCAATTTCGATGTCTTATTGATTTTTTTTACATTCTGTTATCCCTGTAGCTCTTTTTAGGTGGAATTTTACCTCCCATCGAGAAAATTTTCGTAATGGTTTTGGTTTCGCAATGTAAATTAAAATGTCATCATCAGCTGAGACATGTCTTTGTCTAATAGTGAACCAAGAGTTTCCTGATAAATGGCATCCAGCTTTTAGGCCACTTCCGGTGCCGGAATTGCCATTTAAGGCCCTTTACTTCCCATTGTCAGGGTTTTCACACATTATTCCTGACCATCAACAGTAAACATGTAAATCTTCTCTACAATGTAACAGTCTGCTGTAAAATATTTAATCGTTTAATGGTTTATGTATTCAACTTCTTGTCTCAAGGAGTAGGTATTTATTGCTCCTCACATAAAACATCGCGCGGACAATATGTAAAAAAGTGATTTATATATTTGCACTGAGTCCGGTTACAATGTTGCAGTAAGAATTTGTGAAGTAAAGGAGGGATATACAATACACATCACTAATTTCCAAGAAAAGAATTAGTAATGTCTTGGACATGCTTTGTAATTTGAATTACTTAAAGCACATCATCTTCTAGCATTGGACACCGATTGTTACATTCAATACTATATGAACCACTGATTAGCGACTCTTTAGCTGGTGTTATAGGGTCAAATAAGCATTCTCTGGTTTATCTCTACCGAGATTCTAAGTCATTGTTCCTATTTTTATTCTCCTAACTTTTTAGCAATGTTCATTGCAGTTTGTTCTCAAAATGAAGACTACAAAGAAACACTCTTTGCCAGACGATACGTACCTATTTACTCTTTTCTTGATGGGTATGTAAGATTTATTATGACAAATATTTAATCACTGGTTTTCTTCGAAGCGGTTCTGCGCTCAGCTCCCAAGCAAGACCAATTACCGTTAACAATACACCACTCAACTGTCCCTGACGGAAGGCGCGTTTTACACACAAAAACATAATACAATTTAAATCGATGTATTGATGAACGGCCGAGCATTTCACGTATGTCTGACTGAATACGTAATTAATGAATTGGGTGTCAGGGTCAGGATTTCATATTTACTGTGCGAGTTTTTTCTTTATTGGTATTTATGAATTTCCAAGTTGGTTATTGAAAGAGCCGTGTTAATGTGGTTTTATTGGTGATGTGGGTCCTTCTGATGATAATGCACGAGTATCTATTGTGAACGGTTTATACCCAAAGTTTATCAATAACTAGCTGCAACCCGCAGTTCCATTTTCCAGCAGGTACTAGTCCTTAGGGGTACTTTAGCTTCCTATTTGGGACAGAATTTTCTGAATCAGATCAGTAGTTCCAAAGATAACTTACCTACAAAGAGATACGAACTCTTCATAAAGTAATATTATAGTGTAGATCAGTACCGACCAGAATCGGATCAGCAGCATATTAACGGATCTCATCGTCATCATCATCAGCCTGAAGAAGTCCACTGCTGGACATAAGCCTCCCCTATACATTACCAGGAAGAACGATTCTGAGCCTTTTCCATCCACCGACTTCCCGCGATCTTAACAATGTCTTTGGTCCATCGAACAACGATCCATAACGGATCTAATCAGTAGTTATCAAAGTCAATCAGAAACTCTAACGGAACTCAGCATTTAAATAAACTGATTAACTTGGAGCCGACTCCTTTGTTGAAGGGTCCAATTTATCTATACCGGACCCCTAAGGCCCGAGTTTAGATTCGAGAAGCCAAAAGCAAAAGAAATTAGGGTCTATTCCCAGTTGTCCTTTTGAGCATGTCTGTTGCCCAAATTACTAAGAAATTTATCTACTATACCTACCTCTATCGAGTACAAAGAGTCCTTGTTAGGGATCAGGGTACACGTATGTGATCGCGTCGCATTATTTTCACTGTAGAGGCTGAATATTCTCTTATCTCTTATATATGATTTCTGCTCTGACCCGTATCGGATCGGGTGACCTCTCCTTGCTCTCCTAAACTCCCAGTCTCGCCGACTTTGACCCGGAATTGTGTGACCTTGACCAGTTTGATACGACTGCTTCGGAAAACGCCTTTGCTAAATCCTTAGGAACTTTCCTTTGATGCTTAGGAACTTTTTTTATTAGAAAATACTTCACCTTCTCTGGTGGAAGTATGAGCCTCGCGCGTGGTGTGGGAGTTATCATCATCGTAGACATGTGAAAATAGGTACAGCAAGTAGTTACTGTGGATCTCTTTGATTTCATTGCACAGAGATTCCATAATATTTTTTCAAATTTTGTCTTTTATAGTTTGGTTTATGCTCTTCTATATACAAGGTGTATCGGCAAGGTGTAGTAATATTGAAATGTGGGTATGTGTACCTGGTGATGAATCATTTGCCAGGGTACTAAAACCTGAAATCGATAATCGATTTTTTCACTAAAATTCACAAAATAACTAAATATTACAACCCTAACATGATACGGATGACGTCACGTTACGCGGGTCACTGGCATTGAATTATTTTTGTCGCAAATAGACCGCGGTGCACCGCGGTCTTTGAATTTTGCCGACAATATTTTCTGGCATTGAATTATTTCTGCCGCAAAGAGACCGCGGTGCACCGCGCGGTCTTTGAATTTGCCGACAATATTTTAGGGTTCAGTATTGTTACAAAGTTGAAAGCCTCTAAAATTCATTTCAGATACTTACCGCCTTAGAATAGAATTTTGGTATGTACATTACACGGACCAGATATCAATCAGCCGCCAAGGAATACTTTTGTCCGGTTGCATCTGTCCGGGTCGGTACAAATCGGTAAAAATCATTATTTAAAAAACAAACGGAACCCTAAGTACTTTTATGAATTTGTCTTGACGGATTTGACGTTCACTGACATTGCCCAGCTGATAACTAGGGTTGAACGATGGTTAGTTTTGCAGTAAACTTTGACGTGTCTTAATTCATTACCCTACCTACTTACAGATTTATAGTACCTCCAGACTACTTCGAAATAAGTATGTGTATGCATAGTTTCAGTATTACTACACCTTGCTGTTACACCTTGTATACGAGTACAAAGATTAAGCTCTATTAGTAACATATAAAGTTACAAAAAAAATAAAGAATCACGATCATTGCTAGAGACTCATAGATTATACTTAATCATATAATATAATTCATGTACCTACATAGAACCTGACTCCTAACTAGGATAAATATTTTCGAGGATCATTGAAGCATTCGATTTGAATCGGTGTCCCGACAAAATAAAACAGATCTGGGAAAAGATAAGCACTTTTTACGGTAGGTACTTACTAGTAGGTAACTAGTTCACATAAAACGCTACCGCAGACTAGAACCTCACGGCCAGCGTCCTCGGTAGTTCAAGGTGAATCTGCTAGAATCAATACTGGTCTGACAGCGACCTCGGACCTTGGACTTACCCGTAGTCACCTTCGTGCCACATGCTATCCTATGATACCTAGTGTTATTATAACTTGGAATTGAATTGCCCGTTTTTTTTTTATTTTATTTTTTTTAGCTTCTGTGGCGTAAGTTGCGGTGGTGAAGCATGTGGTTCCATTTTCGAGTCCCACAGCCAAAGAGTGGTCTCACTTCACTATCTTGTCAATTTAGGTGTACGTTCGTGTTATTTCAAATTTCCTTGGTCTTGTTACAGGTATGGCATCGAGTTCGAATTTCAAGAAATCTATTTTCAATAAGGTATTTATTTGCAGACATTATGACTTTTGTCATTTATGAAGATGGTGGTAAAGAATTCTCATGGCTAATGGTAGTTTCCGTCAGATTTTCTCCGAAAACTATGTTTAGAGTTAGTGCTACTATTTAGTCTGCGGTTAAGCCATGTGCCGACAGATGGCTAGCTCTGTCTGACGCATCTCATTCGTCGTTAGAAGAGGTTTCTTATTCGCCTTGGACAGTTATTGGAAAGCCAATATCTGTCTTACCACAAAATATTTAAACCACAGTTGAACAGATAAGTCTAAATATTTTCTCCACAAATCCCAGGATTGAGTAAGAAAACGCGAGTGATAGACGTCGATTTTGGCGACCGAAATTTTAGAAACATCTGTTTAGTTCTGTTCTACACTTTTGTGGGAAGACGGCATTTGTATGACCATTGTTAAATCAATTAATATGAACGAGTACTATCTTGAAATACATTATGTAGAGTACCTTGAAAAATAGAAAAAAAAACTGTTGAACCAAATAAATTATGACTATTTTATAAACATACTTATGACAAGTTCTAACATAATGATGACAGTGTAGAGTGCAATCACTAGTCATTTCTAGAGAGCCGTAGAAGTGCAAATTACTAGGCACACACAGTAAGCGTGGTAGTAATGTACTATATTAGAACGAATTAGACCCGTTTATAGCTAGTTCATATGTATCCTGTTCACGAAAGTTTAAGAACTTCTAATATATTTCACACAATTACATACAACGCCGTAACAAATGCAGCGAATATCATAGCATAGAATATTATGCCGTTAAAAGTATGTCTTCATAATCTCTAAGATACGAATACATAAGACAGCTAGCACCAAAGCCTTGCCAAATCCGACGCTTGTCATAATAGAAAATGCAGACCAAACGAGCGATAATAAAATCGATAACGCCTACAGCACGTCTGCTGACTCCAACGACTTATCGAGATATCTCTCCAGGGCATCGCGCGATTATACAACTAGCGAGCTTATCTGCGAGTAGAGTATCGATAGGGTGATCGCGCACTTATAAAATAGACCCGAAGATTGTGGTACACGATCGTTTCTGAGCTATTTGTTTTGGATCGCATTTTTATTAAAAACCTATGAGATTCTAAAACGCACTGATCGCGTCGAAAGCAGCGAAAGCGTTTTCAAAATTTTCGTGTTGATCTTAAGTCTCTTTCATTTAAAATTAATTCAAATATTAGCGCCTCAATACTTCTGGTTACTGGTTGCTACGTGCTTTTTAAGTTTCGTTAATATGTCAACTTATAATGTACGTATTTTAGGCTATGCACTTTTGAGCAATTATCTTTTAATAGTTTTTCTTGATTCAAACTCATCAACTTTGTAAATGTGAAAGATTCGCTTACTTTGAAAATTTTCGTGACTTTTGGTCGGGGCTGGTCTAACAAGTGCGCGAGGACCACAACGCTTTGCGTCACTATTGCCGATCCTATGTCAATGAACTTGTTAGCTACGAAACGTTTCGCTAACGGGTGTTCGAGTAGGAGTATTGGTTCACATTCAGTTGTTACATAAAAATGCTTTGTTGCTAAATACACGCCTCTAGATGGTCTAGCCTTAGGTGTCGTTTTGTTGTGACTTAAACTTTCGGAACTTTCGGTCGTAAAGCATTTTTACATGACACATCTATTAAATAACCCGGTCCACCTACGAGTAGCTATTTATTTTAATTATCGGTTCAACTGAGCAGCTAAGGTGGAAGCTGTCAAATACAACGCGTGATTTGTTTTGGCGCGACTTCGCTCTTTATAATTTCTGGTATCGTATCTTGAGTTTCTATGGTATTGCTGTATGGTATTAAACTCGATTACTACTCATTCAGTACGGTGATACTGTACAATTTACATCATGTGGTTTGTGGGTCCCATTCGCCGGAAGAAAAATAATAAAATTAAATCAATCCGGCGAATGGGACCGCGGTCCCCCCATACCTAGCGGTCCCAATCGACGGAAGCCTCCAAGATTTTGTATCATCACATTAGGGTAAGTCCAGGATAGTTGCCATACTTTTTGAAAACGCTTTATATTTCCCATTTTAATTAATGGATCTGAATGATTGTCACACATGTTAATAGATTGGTCTTTCGACTACCACTTTGAAGGAAAAAGAAAACATCAGTGTTGATATTTACTAATCTATATCGATTTTCCCAGACCTCTATTTTTGGAAGTATAGATGCCCTATAGCGGATAGTTGCTCCATGCGTCAAAACCAGTTATGGGATACATGCCTCATTGATAAAAAAACACATTTTCAGTTTGAAATTAGGTATTCGTGATGGGAAGTAAAATCTAAACGCAGACGTTAATTAAAAATGTTCGTAAAAAGTGTATTTTCTTTATAATCATATTAGGGTATAGATGCCTCACAAAATAAGTTTCCTTCCTGAGGCGTCTATACCCTAATGTAGTTACATCGTTTGAAAATAATGGGAATTATTTGTTTTGTATGGTTAAACATAGGCGAAAATAAATCGAGGCGTCTATCCTTTTCGTAGAGGATAGATGCCATTTATATTCAGGAATGTGTATTCAATAAATACTCTAAAAAAAACTGATTTTAGTGTTAATATACAGTCCACTGTAACATTTAGACACAAAATATAAATTATTTAGTCACCATGTAAAAAGTTCCAACACCTCAAAAAGGCTGTAGAAAAAGAATTAGCAATTTTTTCGTCGCACCAAATCTTTCATTGAGTATAGATGGAATGCACGACGGGTCAGGGGTTACCTCGCGGGGGGTACCGGGTAGGTGCGTGGATGTCTCTCGCTTGGCAATATCAACGACGGCAAAAACAAGCCGGGAAATCATAGTTTTTGAATTTGAGGCATCTATCCGAGCCGGGCATCTATCCTGGAATTACCCTATAGACCTATTCACCTCATCACATGTATCCAAAGCAACAAGCCTAACTGGCCAGTAAGTCTCGTTATATCCAAGTACCTAGTTAGTTTTACAACAAGACTTACGTATGCGTATTATGCAAATGCGCTGCGAAGTAAAGTCACATGTGATGTGCGAAACGGTCAAGTACAGGCTTTACGGTCAGTAAATAACACGGTTATGGCTTCCCTCTGTCTATGGCTGACTTTTACTGGTTACTAATTTATTTCCGTGTTATTTAGTTAACTTTAACCAGGTTAGTCTAACCTTTCGACCGTCTGGTTCCGTAAAGAGTGCTCATGAATTCAGTCCATTGAGATGATACATTTTGTATGGATTTAACAAACGTTGTGGGCAATCGAGTCACAGTTTAGGTAGTGCAGAATTTAGGATAGTCCATCTAACGGAACTCAGCACTCTGTGCTACGGGACCAGTAGATCATGAGAGTCGCAAATATAGTTTCACTATTTGTATATTCTGACTAGCATCGCTCTAAAACGCTCAGCTTCGATGCAGCTGACAAAATCGATTTTACGTGGCTCAATGGAGACCTTTCATCGATTAAACAAAAACGCAATCGATTTTACAGTTACACGGTAATTTCGATTCGGGACAAATTAACGGTCTTTTGTTCCTGCTGCTACCCCAGTATAACTTGAACCGTGCATTTCTTTCAGCTTTCCCCTCGTGTTCCTGTTGCGTGAGGAATAAGAAAGTGGGGTAGGTCTTGGTACGTTGGTATAGGTAATTATGCACAGCCTACGTCCGCCCACGAGCTTCCCACGTCAAAACATTATGCTATCCTAAACTACGGTATTAGAGGTGTACCATTAAAGGTATGCCGGATAGGGAAGCTAATCCTAATGCTGCCAGCACATACGTCGGAATCGTCTCTGATCATAGTTAGTATGGTTTGGTATACGCACTACTTTAAAACTACTGTGACGTCAATTGATCAATATGGTAACCCTAGCAAAATGATCAGCATCGAATGCAATTAAAACTACAGACGATGGTAATAAATATACTCGAATTAGACAAAACCTGTAATAAATTATATTATTAACTACCATAATTACGGACTATTTCAAATTCGATTTTAAGTCTAAACCTATGTCACTCTGTTAAAATTTAAATCATGCGAAGATGAATAAATTATGTAACGTCAAGAAAAAGGAGTTTTTGAATAAAATATAAATTATTACTGATAATAAAATGAAATCAATATAAAAGATAAGTGCAAATGGAAAGATATTACATAAAGTGCATCCATTGATTACGAGTATAGCGCAAAAGGTTCTGCAGTAAAAGTGCCGTAGACATTTAGTTTTCAATGGAAATCAATTTCAAAGGAAATGGAAGGTTGTATGTTACAAATGGAGGAGAAAGCCGAAGCTATTATTTTTTTATTAGCTATCAATACAGTAGTAAACGCAGAGCAATAATGTAAAGTAGAATATAAATACGATCCAGTAGGCAATACTAGTTCTGCATAATAGATGCTATTGATGGTCTATGAAGAATGAATCCTACTAATATTATAAAATCGAAACTTACTCCCTCTTCATGGTTGAACGAAACAACCAACTCGTTCGCAATAAAACTGCACCCGGACACTTTGAAAACAATAAAATTACTAAACTCTGATTGTCCTGATACCTGAAATTCAACTTACTACAATTTTGAATGATTCTAGTTATGCCTGACAATAAACCTGCTATCCTTCTCTACTGACACCGATCCTAACTATCAGTGAGGTATAAGTAAGACCAGTGTGCAGTAACCTCTTCAAATGGACTGTGATGATGATGATGATGATAATAATAGATACAAAGTGATGAATAGTAATGGTCTGATAAGTGATTCCAGCCATTAACACTGCTAACACCGTTCCGTATGAAAAGGCAGGAAACTCTGATGTTTATGCAAGTAGACTAATAGTCACTTTCTACGCGTAATGCGTGGGCGTGCAGCTGTGAAGCTCTAATTAGTACAACTAAGTACACGCGCGGTGAGCTGGTACTAACTAAGTTTATTCCGTGCCGTTACTGCCAACCCTAAGTGTGGCTTGGAGATATAGCAACCTGGATGAAGTGACAAAGTAAATACGGTGTTGTTTGCTCGAAGTTTGAATAGGTGAAGAATCTTCGACTTTCTAGAAGACTTCCCAATATTTTGAGTCATGGGACAAAATATACCATATTGAGATAAAGTTCACTAGTTATAATCCTACTTTCTACAGCTCCCTTGACTAAACCATAAAAGTAACCATAAACTACAACAACGTATTACTGCTGGTCGTTATATGTTCATCATTTTGTCGATTTAATCTCTATCGATCACTGCTGAGGCTGCTATATCGATCAATTTAGTCGAAGAGAAAACTATCGGTGTCGTGATAACTTTCAGTTAGTATAATAGGTGATAGTCTTTGCTGGACCTAACCCTCCACGAGCGATGATATCCTAATAAATTAACCCTCCTAAACACACCACTGAGCGTCCCACTTGTCTTCAGCCCTTTATATCCAGATAAGCCGTTTTTCGCAGCTCATTTAGCTTTCGCAGTTTCATACTGTCGCAAGAATTGCTGAAAGTTGTCAAAAACAAAACAACTAACGAGCTAGTCGAGCCTAGACTCTACCCAAATGTATGTGTCAGAACTAGTCAGTGCATCGTAAACAATGTCAAGAGCTGTGGAAACGTGACTATATCGCGCAACCAAATGAGGGCAAAGGGAAAGGAAAGGAAAAGTTCCAGAAAGGGAACAGACACCCTGGTTTCTTGTAACCAGACAGTATGTTTATTAAAAGGCGTGAAGGGAACGCTCTAAAATTAAAACGATTAGAAGATAATAAGTGAAAATTACAAGAAAGGTGCGGGAATAATTTTTCAAAATGTGAAGATAGGATTGATAGGAATTGACAAGAACAATTAATGTGATCAAAAGGCAACATAATTAGCTTTGGGTTTGTCGCCGTTCGCGTTTTCCCCCAACAAATTAAATATTAAATGTGTCAATAATTTGCTAGATACATAAGTGTTATGTATCTATTTTAATTTAAGCTAAGTAACAGAGTAACAGTTGTGCTCGCGTCTCACTCGTAAGTTGCTGTTAGCCGTCAATTTATAGGCTTTTAGCGATGGCCCACGCTCACTGCATGTAACGAGGTCTCCGTATCTAAGGTGGAAATTTAGTAGCGCTGGTTTGTGTGCTTACTACTGAACGAAAATAACATAGTGTGACTTAGTCCTGACAACCTTCGATGTCAAATCTTAAAAAGTATTAACTTCTGTTATGTATTATTTAAGTATAATAAGGTTACAGATACCTACGAGTTTTTTTTTTCTAAATTCTTATATGCTATTACACTCCAAATATGAAGATCGGAGCAACACTTGTTGCAAACAGTCTTTATTATCTTTGGTTGCAAAGTTTGTTGAACAAATCCATAATTGCAGATACGTCCAACTTCTTTTACTTCACACGACTCATAAACAAAGACATACTTTCAACAACAAACAACAACATTGACGTCATAAACTCACCTGTCCACAGACGGTCGAGTTGTCACGCGCGGTTAGCACAACAAAGCGCCAATACAAACATTGTCATAAGACATTACCGGCTAATGAGGCGTGAACACGTGCGCAAGCGCACGACGATTTTCAATCGCTCGTGGCGCCTGCTTGCGTAAGATGAGATGCACTTTAGTAGATGCATCACGGGATTCTCGGTCACATTAGGAAACGTGCCATAATGGTGTGCATTCTGCGTTTGGATCTAAGATTTTGAACTTAGGTACTTACGGCCTTACCATAAACGATTAGGAGTTAAAGAAAGGTTTCCAAAATTTCGATCTACAAAATCAACGTCTATCACTTGCGTTTTCTTACTCAATCCTGGCAATGCTGATTATTCTACTTGTAAATTTCTTAAATTTAGTTTAAAAAAATTCCAAGTAGTACAAGTTTTAAATGTAAGTAAATTTAAAAGCAAGGATTTGCCGTCGATTTGTGGAGAAAATAGATGGTAAGGCCGTTACATTTCAAGTTTACACGGTGTGATCATAGTTACACCAAAGGCAAACTTAACTTAAAGGATTGTTATGATGGAATTGAATTGTTTAATACACGGCGATGATCACATTACTTTTAATCAAGGTCAAAGTCAAATCATTTATTGTGAATAGGCAAAAAAAACCCCCTTTTGCAAGATAAACATATTAATCTCATTAACAAATAGAACCATACAACAAAATATAATTAAATGATTAAAGTTTAAAAACGATGTTTCCATTTCAAGCACTGTTCCAAGATTGAATCTCGGGCGGGAAAAGGAAACTCTGTTGACTCTACCAGTGCTTCGGAATACACTAGTTAGAGAAGACAATCTCATACAAAGATCATAATATTATCATCTCGTCGAATGCAACGTTCGCAGATCGCAGTGTTGGTTCTTCTGTTCACCTAAAAGAGAACCAACGATGTTTTTTAAAATTCCCGTAAGTTTTTAGTATTGGTAAAACCACAAACCGGCACAAGCTCCGCGATGTCGCCTAATTAATTTTGATTTTTAATTGATATTCTCGATACCGATTGATAATAATAAACCAATTGGTCGCTAATTGACACTACCGAAATAACCTTACTTTAAACCCAACTTAACTGTCACTTGTCAGTTAACCTAATCAAGCGTACAAATCAAACCAACACGGTTAATGAATTGACGTTTAACGTTACCTACCTTAGGTAGTTATTCGCTTTATTATTGTCTACTCTACAATAAGTATAAGTAAACATAGTTGATGGATCTGTTACTAGACAGTAGTCTCAATATACTCCATACTAATATTATAAATGCGAAAGTAACTCTGTTTATCTGTTCGGCTGAACTGATCCATGAAATTTGGTATAGAGATAGTTTGGACTTATGAAACGGACATAGGCTATCTTATGCCTAAAAAAATAATCTCGAAGGAGATGAAATAGAGGTTGAAAGTTTGTACGGACAATCCATAATTCCTCAAGTTAGGGTCTGAAAAATCATATTCAGGCTTTTGGTAAGAAATACATATGGGAGATGGGGGGATGGGGGATGAGAAATGGGGAGATGGCGATATTAGAGTTAGAGATGTTGTAGAGATATTGACAGAGACAATGATGACTGTATCCAATTGGTTTATCATATTAGCCATAAAAATGCGACGACGAAAACGCGGGTAACAGCTAGTTATTATATAATTATGAATGTACTTTCGATTTCTTTTAATTATAATTTGACTAACGGTTTCCTTAAAACCGTAATCAGCCTTTAAGTTTCAAAGTGTATTCAATCATAATTCTATTTATTCATTGCGTATTGAAATGAAACGAAATTCAATTAATTAAATCAATTATAGCAATGAATAACCTGGCACCTTACAACACCGGGCTGGGACTTAATTGTTTGAGTGGAAACTGAAAGTTAGGGCCGGTATATAATAAATCCAGTAACAAATACATACCTATTTATTGTAACCATGTATAATATTTTAAAATATATATATATTATTTCAGTTGGAAAATACTTGCGTACCTACTTTATTATTGTTATTTATTATGGCTATAAATAAAAGAGTTTAATTTCAGTTTTATTTTTCCTAGACTTTTTTTTTGCAGAATAGTAATGATAATTTAACTTAGGTATATAAACTATCACGGTTTGCGCACTGTGTGTCTAAGTTTTAATTATTATTTGCTTTCTACGTAATATTTGTTGGTTAAATTATATGTAAATGAATCCATATTTGCTTTTTCACAGAGTTTTTTTTTGCATAGACGCTACTTATTACCATTTAATACAATTAAACCAGTCTCCCAAACCATCTGTCAATATTATTAAACATAATTCTAATTAGAAAGTCGGTCACAAGTTATGATTATTGGCGATCGATTTACCAAACAACATTCGTCATAACTCCTCCAAGGCTACAATTTTTTGTCATCCAATTTTCTAAACTCATAAATTGACTTTGAACATTTTTATAACACCTCGTTTGTGCCTGTTTTGACGCAGCCAATATTAAACTCTTTCACTTTTTAATGAATGCAATGTTATTATTAATTTTATTTTTTGATTTACGAGTATAATTTTAATTTGGACGATTGTGCGCCTCGGATCGAAAGCGGCAGGATGATAAAATTGTTTCGTTTGACAGTAGCGGATTTATGGTTGTTTTATTATTATTTACGACTGGGGTAATTTGTAGTAATTAGCCGTCGACTGTAAAAACCAACTACAAATTGTAAGTGGGATATTCACTTACTGGTTTTTTCTGTGTAAATACTAAATAGTAAGTGGTGCACAGTAAATATTTTCCAGTAGATCTGCAATTTTTCAGTTGGTGCAGACACGGTCGTCCGCCGTAGCGGTGTGCACTGCATTCCATTTTATGTTTTATTGTCACCATACCTAATAGTGATAATTTATACATACCTAGTTTATTTTTCTTATCAATCTAAAAATCCTCAAGGTGAGGAGGAACCTCTATCGAAAAACGTTATTCGAAACGTTAACTGTCAAATTTAAGTAGTTTAGATTTGATCAGTGCCTTGCAATATCGACAAGATGCGTACGTGAACGGCTGCCTTGATCGATACGTTAACGTTACAAACGGGTAAAAATTTCGTGCTTGCCCTATTATATGAGTAGTGAGTACTGTGTGCCTAGTGCGAGTTTTGACAATTTATTTACGCGCTCGGTCCGTTTGGCGTAAACTTGAAATTGTATGGAATAAGAGCAGCGCCATCTAGCGTCAGTGAATCAGTCACTAGATGGCGCTGCTCTTATTCAATACACAAAACTCGCACTAGGCACACTGATCAAATATAAAACAAATTCGACAGTTAACGTATCGAGTAGTTTCTCGATAGAGGTTCCAGCTCACTCTACAATTTACCATAATAGTAATTGGGCATGAAAAAAACATACATTGTTATATATTTAAAGTGATAAATACTAAGTTACTCGTTAATTTTCCTAACATTATCATTTTACTCACGAGTCAAAGTAATACTTCATTTATGATTTTAAACTAAAACACAAGTAAACTATACTTTAATACTTTTACATTCCTTCTTTGTTTGCGCCCAAGGACGTTTTTATTTGTTCGGGCATTGGTCACCACTAGGAAGGGACGGCATTAATAAAAATAAGCTTTATGTAGGGCTATCAATGCATATCTTGGTTTATTGGCTTTAAATCGCTTCCTACGCATTGATTTTACGTCGGTGAAAAACATTACTCATTCGTTTAGGTACCTATTCTTATGGTCGTGTTCTTTGTCTGCTGCTAGTAAAACTATATTAAGTTAATTTGAAGTAAAATTGTAAATCGTGGTTTTATCTCGTGAGGTACGAGGTTTTTTTGCTCATAGCCTCACGATTTGCATACCCTGAAGTGAAACAAGTGTCTTCATAAATCTCGCATACCTACCTACGAATCGTGAAAATCGTAATATACAAAGTATGCATTTTGTGTGAACAATCATGCACTAAAGTGACCACCAGTGCCCGCTCTACCGCCAGTCATTAAAACTTACGATAAGGCATTAAATTCACTGCTAGCTTAACGCTTTCGTGTTCATTAAGACACCTCCATCTTTAGAACAAGATAATTTTCATGGCACAGTTTATGCCCATACGTGAACCAATTCTCGTCACCCGGAAAGTGTGGTATGTCACATGGCGATCAATCAAGCTTTATTAATGGCACAGTGGAGGGAGGGCAGTTGGTGAACTTTACAGACGATTTTAGCGGGTCCGGTGCATTTGAATATAAATCAAATATGCAGATTTTGAGACGTTTTATTATCTTTTTTAAAGATTTATGAATATGTAAAGAAGTCTGGTTTCGAGCATTGGTTATGTGAAAACGATGCTCAATTGTAGCCGTTACTAAGACTTATAGTAGCAAATAACAATACTATTACAGACAATTATAGATCGATATTATTAATATTACCACGATCATTACCGAGATTAATGTGAGTACATATTATTACATATTAATATTTATTATTGTACAACAATAATAGTCACTTACTGTTTTCGCTTCCCTATAATTACAGGGCTTATTACCGAGGAGCCTCGATTATCCGCACCGATGGCGGTAACAATCGAATAATATATAATTAATATTGATATTGATTCCTTTCGCAATTTATCATCGTTCGTAACACGCAAGTGACGTAACAGTCAGAAGTTCGGCGATCTCGAATAAAAAAGTAGTATTCACAAAATTTTCACGTGATGACTGCATGTTTTACAATCAGCTGTTAACTCTTCAAGCACTACACTATGTTGAACCAAGAGAAACAAGGAAACCTAACACGCAAATCTAGTTATAAGACTACCACTTTCTTCCACCATACCCAGCAAGTCAAGGAAGTCCAACTAACACCTCGACGACTTCATCCTCTTAGCACATTGCCTATTTGGAACGCCCATAAATCCATCCCTCCATAATGCTAGATATATCCCACAGATTGTGGAAGTTCGTCGTAAAGGGCACAACTGACTTCGTTAATTAAATATGGCGATGGCATCGACGGCGTCGTCTTTGCACTTTCGAATTCCGTATTCGGAACGAGGTCGTTTCGGAAGTCAATCTGGAGCAGGAAGGGGACTCTGTGAGTGAGACGAGTTAAGGATTTAATTGTCAAATTATACCATCACTGGGCATCATTTGTCGTTCACGTATTAACTGAATAGGTCAACTGATCCCGTGGACACAGTTTGGAGCGGGCTCAGTTGACGTAAAAGCCAGTAATCATCTTTGATTAAAAAAAATCCAAAGCCTTCATTATTGTTTGCACTTGATCTTCTTTTGTTCGATGTCGCAAATAATATTTTGGGCCCACTCTCTTGTTTGAAATATGATGACGTTCTGTTCGCGTCTATGGTCTGAACTCGTATAACCTCAGCTGATAATGTAGACAGTATCATCACGTTATCCGAGGCAGCGGTAACTTGCTTTATTGTACAGGGTGTTAGTAATGGAGACGAAGATGAGCAGACGAGGCAGCCAAACGACGAAGATGCAGTTCATCCGTCCAAGGTGTACAAGATGTTCTTAAATGCATAGGAAACAATTGATTGAAACGCCAATTGGGGAGGCTTCTATCTCAGTGTATGCGCTAGCGTGAAAAGACTTACTGAGTAGTGTATGTACCTACTCGTTTTTTACGTACAAAACAATCTATTATCCACAAGTTTGCTTCAACTTTTTGTGCACTCTCGTAATACATTACGTGACGTTGTTATATTTCAATTGTTGTCTAAGCCCCACATTATACGCGTTTTGATTTCGTTTATGTCGTAACGTACCTAATACATAATAAATGTTTTTACAAGAACCTGTATTATTATTAACTTGTGAAACTTTATACCTTTAGGTATTTACTGCCCTTACATTGCCCCTAGTTTACTGCTTTTACTTTTCTCCGTTTGTTCACTCCAATGCTGTTTCAGCGCATTGGTTTTTGTACTTATTTAATTTCGTAGCAAGATTTTGTTTGATATCATAGTAGATTGTTATAAAGACGTTAACCAGGAGATAAGCTTTGGTCATAGTATACCTAACAATCAAGAACTGTCCCTCTTTACTCGCTACAAATACACTGAGCGTTTACTGCGCATGGCCACCCAGTAGATTTCTATTAAATGTTGTTGTTGGTTTTGCGTAATAGGTAGGTACCATAATATATAGGTTTTATCACTTGAGCCTTTTTATCACTTGGGTCCTTTAAATTCCTCTCAAAATCCGGCAGCCTTTCTATAAACCCCAGCGAATTTATTATACCTTTCTCTAATCGTATACTTTTTTTCTCCCGCCGCATACTTAGTTAGGTACCTTTTTCACTCAAGCAGATTATGTATGAAGAGGCATAACATATTTTATCATTTACATTCAAATAGTGAACCATTTTATCTTACTCCAATTTAATCTAAGCCAAATAAATCACGATCATCTAACGGCCGCTATTCCCAAGTCCTTCGTTATCAGCAGCAAGGCAGATCGACAAATCATAAGCGCCAAGGGAGGTCGTAAATCGTTCGACATTTGCACAGGGGCGCATTATACATCTCGCCATAGGCCGGACAAATTCTCGAGCGATCTGGAAATAGTTGATAAACCATAAGATATGGTCCCTTAGTCGTGACAAATGGTATGGTCTTGGAAGATGAGAAAGGAGTGAACACAAGGGACAAATGAACAGTGTTATTCTCAAGAAAGGTTTGTTATCAATTTCGAACTGAATTGTGAATGTTAGAATCGAAAGCTATGTACCTACCTATTAGTAACTACTTATGTATTATGCATTATTATGCGTATGCCGCTTTTACAACATTGTTAACCCCAGTAAAGCTCTTACTAAGAAGGAAGATGCATTTAGAATTTTAATAATGCAATATCTTCATGGAATTAATCATAAGTGTTAATGAAGCTATAGATCTATAGTGATCCTTATTACTTCGATAAAGTACGACCAACTTAACATAAAACTTTTCTGTAATAGTATTCTATGAGAGCTGATAGTGCACAATTGCCACACCCTAAGATTTGTTTAGTTATCTGCTTGCCATCTCTTAGTTTCATTAATATCTCTCATTACAAAATATAATATTGCTTCAACGGCAACCTTCCTCTACCTTTGTGCAACTTTTCCCTTCGATTCGATCAGTTTCAATATTATTTGACCTTTCTTGTCTATTATCCGTTACTTGTTCCATTCTTATGGTATTTATGTTGAAATGGAGAAATATGCTGATTGTAAAGTTTATTTTCTGCCTAGTTAGTGGGCCCTTTAGTTGCTTGTGTTTTAGCTATAATGGTAGGCACCTACGTGAATATTGATTTGCCTTCTGAGCTCAGGTTTTATTATGACGTCCTAATATTGATATCCACCTTTTGTTTTATGATTTATATCTTGCAGATATAAGAAGTGGTTGTAGTATAAATATGTACTTATGTATGGTCGAGAACAGTAATTAGCCTGCCTTCATCTGTGTGCTATATTTATGTACAAAAACACATTTTGGTTAAGTTACAATATTTGAAACTTTTCATCCAATAATATTATTTTGTCCAAAGAAATATACAATGTAGCACAGCCTACATTTTATAGATTCATCTTTAAGGGCAGCGAAAGCGAGTCTTGTGCAAGTCTTATAATTTAGACCACTATTCCCTTTTTGATAAACTTGTTTAAGGCAACAACTTTGTTCACATTATGGCATATCTATTCGATCAGAGACCTCTGTGACCATTTATAAAACAATGACATTATTAGATAAGTGCTATTTCAACACTTCAAAACGGGGGTTGTGTTTTGATTTGGCATTTTAGATATCCCTTTGGAGTATACCGGGATTGTCATGTTTATATGGTCATGTGAAATAACTGATATTTCCTGTATTTGTGAAATATATCTTATTAAGTACCTACATAGTTATTATTTTTCCATTATGATACTAGCCTGGAGGACATTTTTATTAACGTTAAGTATTATTCTAGCCTTCTTGGCACATAATTTTCATTTCTACTTGTTTTTCTTGTCGATCGATCGATCTCGAATGAGTTAGTAGCCTCGTCTGGTGCCAAAGTTTGTCACATCACTCCAGTTCGACCCCCGAAAACGGTTAGAATTTTTGCAACAAACTTGAATTGGCACTTAGGTCTCTAGTTATTTATAGCAGCATTTTTATTCCGGGTTAAGGAAAACCTGTAGTCGTCCGTCCGCAAAAACTTATTTTACGTCCCAGCAATTCAAATGTGAAGTCGATTGGTCAATAGTCGCGTATCTGACGAAGTTAATCCGACAGCCTGTCACTTGTAGTTACTGTGAACTCACGGAAGTACCACATTGCAGATCACAAGCAAATAATATCCAACCATGCGTACAGCTGGGGAGAAAAGTGTTGGAAAGGAGATTTGTTTTAGCCATCGCAAACAACCTATTGTGCCTTGTGTCATTCTTTGACGGTACGTTTTAAAGGTATAAAAACATCAATAGTAACATGTGTTTGTTTTCATTTGGCGTTAACTTGAACAATGATAAAAGTTTTGTTCATTTCCCTGAAATATTAATTTACAATTGTCAGATACATTTAAAAGAAAAACGAATTAATAAATATTATTTTTTAATTGTTTTTCTTATGTCAGACTTCTTTTTCGTTTGCCTGTACGAAATGATAAATGATCCGGCATGCACGCCCAAAAAGGCCTGCGTATTCGAGTCGAACGAATGACTGTTTTGGCAATATGTATTATTCATAACTACGAAATATACAACGGAATGTTTCTTGCGCCGTGTCTCCGTGTAGGTTTGCTTTTTAAAGTCACGACTTCTGTTGAGAAAAGTATAGTATTTTACGGAAAACTTAACGCAACTTTCAAACATAAAGATGAAAATTGACAGACACTGCGTATAATTTATTTGAATCTTTGACATGCCATTTAACTTATCTGTTTGATCATTGATCATAAATTAAATGTGTTAATTAAATCGCATCGACCTTTTCTAGAAATAAAAACTAGTGGGGAATCAGAAACTAGGATTACCCTCTTCCTTAAATGAAATTTTCGTAAGATGTACGTTATCGTTTGTCCAAAGGAATAATTTATGGTAATTGGTAACGGACATTGGAATATGAAGCAAAAAGGTAACTTCAACGGTAACACTGATACTTACAGCAATTTGTACAATCATCATTACCATTGCGCAACAGCTAATCTAGTTTCAATTTAAGAAATTCTGTGCTATGAATTCGCACAGAATGATTCATGGAGAATTCCATTTACGCATTATGCAATATCTTAGCCATCATCAGCGGCAGTGAAAGCTAGTCTAGGAATTATTGTGTGCCGTGCGGAATGCAGATCCTATTTTTTTTTCTTCTTTGGCTATGGTGCTTTTTGCACATTGTGCCAATGCAGATCCTTTTAGTCTGTAGCCACGACGTGGGCTACTGTCACTGTGCTGTCATATTTGGAGGCAACGGCTACTCTATATTGATATAAATATCTATGGTCCTTTAAGCAGAATCGATCCGGATTGGGGCATTTTTAGGCTAAGCAATTGAACTCACGCGGTCTTACAACAAAAGATTAGGTCAGAGTTAAACAGAGGTTTCTAAAATTTCGTTCGACATAATCGAAGTCTCGTTTCGCATTTTCTTACTAAATCCTGGCATTCCTGATAATTGTACTAGTAAATTTGTTATTTAGTTAGAAATAGCGAGGATTTGACGTCGATTTGTGGAGAACATATTTTGACTCATCTGTTAGACCCTACTTAATTTTTTTTGTGCTAAGACCGACGTTGTTTTTATTTTTGTTGTGGCTGGTTTCTGCACGTAACATAGGTATGTAACATACCTGGTATACCAATATACGAACCCTAGATAAAATTATAGAACGAACGTTAGTCATAACGATAAAAATATTTCTCAAAAATCATCCACGGGAATGAGATTAATCGTTAAAAAAATAAATATTTAAACGCTTCACAACTGAATATTGATTCATTCAACACACGCAACCAGTTATGGATTGGATTATAATTGAAAAAATAAATTAAAAACACACAAATTGGGCCATAAATAAAAAATCTTGCGTAAAGTTTAATTATTGGCAATATTAAGAAAAAGTAAAAATGTTTTATATATTTTTGCGATAATTTGGTGAAAATACGAGCACCTGATGTGATGAAACTGAGTACTGCAGCTTTGGAAGCAAAACGTCGGCATGACGTAATAAATAGTAGGGACCTACTTACCAGCAAAATTACTGCCTTCATAAGAACAACCAATAACTCCAAGTAACGAACCATTAAAGTACTTACAGTAATTTTTTTGCCACTCACAATGATGTATTTCTAAAATCTTGCACTGCAATGCGCTCTTCCATAATAGAGGTATGACCGGTAATTTTTGGAACAATACCGTTCATACCAAAACACAATAAAATTTGCAAACGTGCTCTACAGATCTCACAGAGAATGTCTCACAATCACAAGGGTGGTGTCTGGAAGAACGGAGAAGAAGCTTTTATAAGCTACAATTTTGGAGAACTAGACGATAGAGCATATAGGCTAGACATCACCACAAAAGTGGTCCGTTAGATTATCACAGCAGAAAATATCACATTACCGAGCCCAGCCCACTGGGAAAACTCATGGCATGGATAAGCGATGCGGTAGTTTGCATACAATCAGAGTGAAAGGCCACTGTGCATTGATATTTTAATCATAGGCGGTTTATCCGCGTGAAATCGATGCTATGATCAAGTTTCAGATGTATAGGGTGCTTGAACAAAACATTATAGAAATTTGCTTCAAGTAGACACTCAAAACGTTTTGAAGTCTACTTACTGTATATTTAATTTGGTCTAAGGGGGGCTATGTTCAGCAGTAGACGTCTTCAGGCTGATGATGATGATGATGATATATTTCATTTTGTGCCGATGCCTGTCTTTTGGGCAATCCAGTATACACCTTTTTTTTTTTTTGAGAATGGATACAATGGTAGCCTTTAGTAATTCAAGCAAAAATAATCCACAAATAATATTTGATTCTGCCTCTAGATTCTATATTCCTCTTCATAATTCTCTTCATAACTCTCTTCATAACTACTTAAATTGAGTATTATATTATAACTTCAGTTTTAGTTATTTTTTAAATGGAAACAACAGTGGCACCGACATAGAGTACGCTAAAGTATACGTCGGTCATCGTTCCAGATACGGTATATGGGTCTAGATATAACAACGTGTTGATGTCGGTATTATGTGGAAATAAAACCATAACAAATGTGGAAACTCCCCCTTATCAATGTCCGGACGGATCAGCTGCGCAAAACGCCCTTCCTGTTTACGTTTAACACCAGTACTATTGTCCTGCTGTTATCTTTATCAATACACGTTGTGTTAACTCTTATCAATATAATTACGAGCACTAATTATAAATGCGCCTTGTTTTTATTCGAATTTGCGTTAAATTATTTATTTGCATTTGAAATTAGATTCAAAACACTGGCATGTTTATTCGAGTGAGTACTTTGTCACCTTTTTTGTCGAGCAAGTCAAATGCTTTTAAGTCGATATGTTTGTCATGTCGAGGTCAAACCACAGAATATAGTTTACATAGTCAACTATTAACTGGAACAACACGTGCACTGGGCTCATTATTGTAACGTGCGACACGCCATCAGACAAGCTGAGAAAAATCCCCGTGGGAATTCGGAAATAAAGGGAATTTCAATAGTCAACAATTTACTAAAGAGATGTTGTCATTGGCCCTGGAATTAACTTGCATTTTAGGTAGCATCCCTGGGATCGATGAAGAAGCATCCCTGGGAGAAGGTGATCGAAGATGATTACCTACTCTACTTCAATCAGCTCAGTATGTAGTATTATAATTGTGCCATGTGATATCTACTTCCTATGTAGCCGGATTTTGTGACGTACTATAGCATTACTATCTATTATAACTATTTTAACATGAATAATTATAAAAGAATTCATCACTAAGTTAATTACAAATCTGGTATGTATCTTATATCTGATAGTAATCTCTAAACGCTGTTTCAGGTCCCAAATAAAAAGCTCACTTTGACGCATTTCGCCTACGGCAAAACTGTTTACGGATATAACAGATATTGCACTCTAAATTGTCGGAAAGTTATTGCCAAAGTACAACGGGCAAAATGTCTTTATACCACTTGCCCTCCGGCTGCAGTGCAATCTACGTACAACTGGGGCGATAGCATCTCACTCGCATTGAAGACTCGGGCTGCGCGTGCGCAAAACGCTGCAATACCGATTTACGATCAAGGGGCGGAGCACGAAAACTGTGGATTAGTGTTAACTCTTGAAAAATGTTAAGCGACGATTAAATTATAAAACGCTAAAAGCATCTTTCTGGATAACTCTTGCGCTTCTGGGAGCTATCCGTGCCATAATGTGTTGCTTTTGGGGCCTACCAGAAACTTATAGATTTTAAAAATTTTGACTCATGAACAGAATTTAAAGGAAGTTAACATGCCAAGTCAATACCTCGAGGGACCGAAGGCTATTCTGAGGCCACGAAAATATAAGGGACCTATCAACCTCAGGATTCAGACCACAAATCTTCAAAAATCACAATTGAGTTTGTTTGAATTATCGCAGTCTTTAAAAATATATTGAAATGTAGACCAGAACCTATATCAGTCCACGAAATAGGCACTGCTTGGTCAAGGTTCAAACACTTCGCAGTGCAAGCCCAAAGGTTACCGTTCGGCAAGTCTCCGGTCAATCTATAAATAACCTCGACGTTTCCGGGCCATGTTACCAGCAGTACCAGCACTAAAGACTTCCCAACCTATGTTTACCCTTGTTCGACTCTAGTCTTGTTGGTGTAATCGTTTGTTTTAGGTCTAATATGTAATTTATCGTTTACATTCATTGGCAGTTCTAGTTTTAACACCGCTTCACAAATAATATTGATGATAATTGATTTACCTCTTTTGTGCTTGCAGGTACGTTTGGCCACTTCCCATAAGCGTAGTTGAAGTAAGAAATGCAGGCGGTGGTAGGTAAGTTGGGTGTTGATTCTCGAATTCCTCATACACTAATAGCGCTTTCAAATTTCAAGTACTTATTTTCCAATTGACAAATCTATCTAGCTAGACCATCTTGTAAACAAGTAAAACACTTAAAATGACAAGATTACAGTTGAATGCAGGAAGGTAAGGAATATTATGAGCTTACTCACTGCACTATAATCTATCAGTATTTTTCTTACAAACTTTGGACACTACAGAATATTATGAACATCAGAATTCTTAGAATAACATAATTAACAAAATGTGTATATCCAATAAATTGAGTAAAGATATAGTTATATAATTAGTAAGCAAAATATAGTTGGTAGTTTATAAATATTCTATGCCATTACGGACATCTAATGGTTGGTCACCACTGTGTTGTATCCAGTTACTCGGCAATACGTAAATAATACAATCAATGGAAACAAACGATTCAACGATAATAATCAACCAATTCACAAGGCCTCTGGCTTATATCGAGTTACTTCGTGTAATGATAGACAACGATAATTTATCACAGCTCTTTCTAAATGGTTACATGGAGACATAACGTCTTAGTTTCTGTCGATACAGTTTCAGATCAGTATTCTATCAGTCGTTTTTATGAATCAATTTCCTTTTGAGATAACGTCGATATGATTGATTGTGGTTTTGGTATTGCGATTGTTGTTGTGTTTTGATACAACAATAAAATATACTCAATATAAGTTCTGTATTCAAGTCTCGTTGGTTTATTAAACGAATTTTAGGTTAGGTTTATTTTGCCATAAGTTTGTTGTGGAAATACAAGAAACCCCTTAAAAATCGGGTTAAAATCACCACCAAGAAGACCGAGTGTACATAATAACTGTTAAAACTACACAATGGAAATAATTATTAGTTACCAATTGACGAAAATTTCTTACTAGAACATTCCTGACGACATAACACTTATTCTAATTTAATAAACGCCAATTCAGTATTTACTAACTTACAAATCATTAGTAGGTACCTACATAAGTACTGTTAAAGAATAAAGTCACCAATCTCGTGTCTGTCTCTGCAATATAATATCTAGGAAACTGCAGAACCGATCTGGTTCCGGTATTACCCTGTGGGAAGCCGGTGCGAGCTGCTGCTAAAGTTGATAGCACATTTAAACTCAATAAAACTAATGTAAAGTCATTAAGGTTCATTAGCTCTTAACCACTGGCTTTCAGATTTCCATTACTCGTGAATAGGGTTGGCAGTAGAAAATATACCTAAGTGTATTACAGAGTTCTTAAACTTTCGCGAACTGAATACATGTTAATTAGTATTTAAACGCGTCTAATTGTACAAATGTACGTGTAATTGTGTAAATGTACGGCGCAACTTATGTTCAAGTGGGACTTCGGATAGAATAGAATAGAATAGAAAACTCTTTATTGTACACCAAAATTCAACAAATACTAGATACTGTTAGTGTTGTATGTCGTGACGATTATGTTTTGCAAGATCAAACGCGGGTAGTTGGAAACAACACCTGCCGCTCCGGACGGTGATACCCCCCGCATTCACCAGTCTTCTCGTGACCACGACCGATGTAACTCGGTTGAAACGTCGAGGTATGTCAAAATTATATATTTTGATATTAGTTTGTGCGCGAATTAGACCCGTTTAAATACTAATTAACATGTATTAGAGAGTTTCAAGCATTCGATGTTCTCTTAATTATTTCTATCTAGCTACCTCGCGCTCTAATGTTGCTACGTCCATAAACACGATCAACAATAGGATAGTCAGTCGGAGAAGTGATAGAATAAAAATCACAGAGGCAAATTACAAATATTATTTAGGTTTCTTTGCAGTTAGACCTTACATGAACATAAATAATGGACCCATGAGTAATATGAAAATGATTAACTTAATTCATGCACTGTCTCTCGCTTGGTTGAAAATGTATATCAACCCTACAGAACCAAGATTTCACAAACAGTAAGTGCCAGCCGTTAATTCAATTTGCCGGGGCTTTCTAATTAATGTACAAAACTAATTTTGCGAAATGACAAGTGAAATTGCGTGTGATATGGACGTACAAAAAACCAACAGTTTTTGAGTATGCAAATAATATGAAATGTAGACTCGATACTGCAAGGTGACCAAAATGAGCTCAAACACCATCATTCTGAGGACTTCCGTTGTCTACCTTCCGTCTCTATCATCAGACCAGCTCGCTGTTGCAATAAAATTGTCGTCGAGACTTGACGGGCGATTGAACAACGGAATCTGGGCTAAATTTGCAAGCAAGACTAATTAGGCAAGCGTGTTGCAAAGTGTATCAACACCACCGAAAAAAGACCATCAATTAATCAGAACATGAACCCCTCAAATATTGACTTGAACAGTCCTAGAACTAAAACAAAACGATAAGTGGGCGCGTCTTCATAGAATACAGGAAAGTTACCTGAGATTACGAATAAGTATACAGCCTGATAAAGAATTTCATCGGAGCCTGATAATATTATGGAATATTAATCAAGATTAATCGCTGGCAAAGAACTTACCTCCTTCACCATTTGTTTGATGAATGAACATGATTTCTCAGGGCGTGGAGTTGCAAGTCAGAAAATGGTTTTAATTCAATTATCACCGTTTTAATAGCTCAGCCTACCACGTTTAATAATGCGAGATTCCTTTAGGGATTGCTTTTTGTTATATTATATTAATCAACGCAAAGATAGCTAGAAGCAGTTCAGACATAACAAAGTTTACTTTTAACTCGCATCACGCATCAGAAAGTGACCACTGTCCAGGGCTTTTAACACTGTCGCAACTGCATCTAGGTCTCAGATGAGTTTAGTCAGGTTATCTCCGTGACATCTGAACATTACTGGCCGGTTCCTGCTATCTGGTGGACTGGCTTATCTGCCTGTTTAATGTACCAGTCGCAGTTACTAATGGGTCGAGTTAGTGGAGGCGTTGGCGAGGGTGCTAGGAAAGTTAGAGTTCTCTGAAAGTTAGAGCAGGTTTACTAGTAGGTGCAGAAAACTTGGACTATCTGCTTGTAAATTTGTACATGTGCTCGAAATAAGAGTTCTCGTATTTGTTGAATCAGTTGCATGTTTAACTTAATGACAATTTTGTAGGGGCGTAGTAATCTTGCTACCAATCTCATGCAATTTTGATGATATTGTACCAAATCAGACCCTGCTAGATAGACTAGATAGACTCTAGGTGGAGGACTTACACAAGGCTGCCGAATAATGAATGCCCCATTTAGACTCAGCCTCTGTGGGCGCTTCTCCCTCTGCCGACAAGAATTCCTTCGAGAGTGTGTGTTTACTTACATACTGCCTTAAACTTCGTGTTCATTTTCTCCGGCACCACGAGTAGCAGTGGCAGGAGCGTGAGAACTATCGTGTTTGCATACTCGTCCTGCTCACTCCTGCTGAATATAAACGGGGTGATAAATGTTACATTCTCCAACTCATCGCCTTTCGTTCATTCATGCCGAATCATACCCCTTCCGTAACGGTTATTATAAACCCATGTTTACTAAAACTGACGTCACGATCCGCTGTCACCAGACACTAGCTTTGATGTCATGTCATCGCCTTCGGATTTACGATACGAGTCGCATTTCGTTGTGACGCACTTCTAGCTACTGACTTCCTTATTTCTGTTTCTAATTTTGACGGATCCACTTACTCAACTGCTGATTCTGCTTATAATTTTATTCACTGCGTTTTCGTATAATTTTCGACAAAACAAAAGAAGTGATTAAATTTTGACTATATATTTTTATTCCGAATGCAGAGCCATACTATAATACTATCATCGCCATAACCATAACTTTATATTTTCTTACAGACATCGGTCATGAGCACTTTTTGTACAATAATATTAATCTGTTATTCTAAGTTTCTAAGTAACTTTATCATAAAATTAAGCTTCACATTACAATAATTAATTTTATCAATTAACTAGATAAAAATCTCAAATTAAGTATGCAAATCCTTTCAACCAACATCCTGTAGAATATATCACTATTTTCTATTTTAATTATGTGAAGTCCAACGATATAAATTAATTGGGTAACTTCAGTTTTCTCTAATCAGTTTCATTTCATATTGTAAACAAACGTATGGTTTCTAATGATTTAATAAATCAACTTGAAGAAAGTAGAATGTTTATAATCCAAGAGACAATAGCCCAGTGTCTAGATATTTTACAGCTGTCAACTGCTTAGATAGTACTGTCTACTCCAAGAATAATACGAGTAGGCAACGTTGACTATGTCTCGTCTAGGTTTTTACCATCATCATCTGTTTACATCTCCAATGGTGGAACTG
Organism: Hylaea fasciaria; assembly: GCA_905147375.1. Classification (NCBI taxonomy): domain Eukaryota; kingdom Metazoa; phylum Arthropoda; class Insecta; order Lepidoptera; family Geometridae; genus Hylaea; species Hylaea fasciaria. The sequence goes on from LR990194.1 coordinate 2,726,360, forward strand.
GGGCTTTCTCCTCAGCGATTTGATTTCAACTTGAATTATATAAACAGCAAAATATAAATACTGTAAAAATTTTTAAGCTCTACCTCTATATGATAGTACTGTCTTGTGTATAATAAATAATAATTAAATAAACATCTCACCACCATTCATTACATCTGACAACAGCGCACGCCAATGAAAATCTGTGAAAAAGAGGACAATAAACGAAATGACACGCTCAATTAGTTTTACAACTTACAAATAGCTATCGTAAAATGGCTCAATTACAGTGATTACGGGATTCCGATTAATGGTGGGGCCGTTTACGAAGACTTGTTCAACGCAACATGGAGAATTGAAATGGAGATCACTGGCCTTTGAAATAACATGTGACAAAGACTGGTGGTCGTGATTGCTTTATAAACGCATAAAGGTACCATTTTTTACTTCAAATGGATTCATAATCCTACGCTAACAATCGGTGGATTTTTTTTGCCATATCTTTACAATGATAAGACGTGGAGTATTGGAATAGCCACTCGCACTTCACACTCTACACTGTACACTAGACACTTGATCTTAACAAAGGCTGGTAACATTTCATTTTATCTGTATTTGCTTTCTTAAAGGTACAAGCCAAAAACATCGCAACTAGAAGTGTTGATTTATGATTAAAAACTTGATGAGATAGTACAACGATTCGTAGTAAACATTTTAAGCCGTTGATAAATACCAACTTGCCTGATTTTTTCTTTTCTTTCTTTAAAAAAGAAACGTAGCCTCACACTAGGATTGCTCCTGTATCGTGCGTACAGCTTACAGACGTATAATTTCACATACACATCACACCCAGACCAGAAACAAATATTTGTGGAACGCACAAATATTTGTCCCAGGCGGGAATCGAACCCGCAACCCCTAGCGCATCAGTTCGATTGCTCAGCCACTACGCCAAACGAGCCGTCAAAGCGAGCCGATTGTACGGCTGCAGAATAAAATTGATAGGTGCGCAAGTCACATTAGCCCTCCATAAATTAATACCAATAATAAAGTCAGAGCAGCTTTCGGTTTATTAACGAATAATAAACTACGAAAATATAAAATATATCGACAATTTACGGCTCTCATAGAAAGTGTAAGTGCCAACGTTATTTATTGACCGATAAGACACGCCATATTTGCATCTGAAAGTAGAGATAAGGAAATTGCAATACGAATATTTCAACAAATAAATGCGTCCGTATTGACATTAACGTTTTCATTGCTAATCGCACGTGAAAGCGGATTTATGTTAGATTAAAGTGTTTAAGATTGCCGGTGTACTTGCCATTTGAATTTTGCCGTTAACATAATTATTATGATTTTTATAACATTACAATTTGTGAATAACAGACACCTGAAATAATATTGACAAATGTGTATAAGGTGAAAAAGTATCATTACACAATACACATAGAGCACAACCAAACTTTGCCACTCGCTTTATTTCGTGAAATCAATAATTATTCGTAATGTGATACCATAAGTCATATTGTCAGTTCATTTAGCAGCATCGGAATTAAGTGAAATCGGACACAATACATCTCTCTCAAACTAACAATGCACACTAGTAATTTTTCTGTCAGCGGCCGCCGGTCCTCTTTTGTTTCATATACGGTTTTTGACACACGTCATTTTTTTACTGTACTCCATGAATATAGAGATGTTCAGATGACGGATCGTGTATGGCAAAGGTCACCGCGATTATTTTAATCGAGACATTTATCTCGATCTTTATTGTTTTCGAGTTCCGTGATGCCACCGCGACGTCTTAATCGGTCCGCCATTTTGGATGCATCATATTTTTACCAACAGGGACGGGAGAGTGAAGGATAACAGTGATTTGGTTTGTAGATGGATTATGCGGTCTCGTTGGGTGGTGGCATTACAATTGTAAAATGGTTGCACTGCATCCAAATTCTTGGCGTAGGTAAATTATAACCACATCCCATCGGTCCTTGCAGAATGAATACATGATATTTTCCTTGAATTGGTTTCATATCAAGCCCAATAAGGCCGTTGATAAATTGTTTGGTTTGCCTTAAATACATCGCCGAATCTTTAGCAGCTCTAATATTCAGAGAAAATTTTGATTGAGTTAAGTATACAGATAACACCATTATCAAAAATGTTGTTTAAACTCTTTATTACGACAATAGATATACGTATTACAGAGTAAGTGGTTCTTAAAAACATACGAGCACCATACATAACATTAAAAAGGCTTTGGAACATATTATTAGAAAATATTCAAATTACTTCCTCCATAAAGTGCTTACTCATTTTCAATAACAGATCAAACGCAAATATTATTCAACATGGTTTGCATGACAATAAATCGAGACAATCGAAAGTGAACGGCATAAGACGTTGTGAACTATCGATGATATTCGTCGATACACCTACATCCCTGCTCTAGGCTTGTTTTGACGAGTTACGAGTTTGTGTGTAACTGCTTGATCAGTGATGCCACTTTATAATATGTTTGGATGACTATTTATTTCAGTAAATCTTGGTGATATTTTGAAGTAAAGAATTAGAACATAACGAAATGGCAGGCTTTTATGTCATTGCGCAGACACGATTGCAAATGTCAGGTAGTTTTGTATGTATATATATCTCAACTTAAAGGGTCGTACCACAATAGATTTAAACTAGAGTTGAACAGATATGTCTAAAGATTTACTCCATAGATCGACGTGTAACCCTCGCTTTTTCTAACTCTATAATAAATTCACAAGTAAAATAATTAGTAAAGCCATGATTGAGTAAGACAACGCGAGTGATTGACGTCGATTTTGTGGAACAAAATTTTAGAAAAAATAGTAAATAGTATTGGAAAGAATCTGGTGGTAGAGTCCAGACATATTTTGTTTTTGTTTTGAGCCCACGAGAAGAAATATTTTTGATTTGATTTGATAGGACGTTTCTTGTTACAAAGGTTTAAGTTTCTAGAATTCAATTCTTCTCCAAAGTGGTAACACTAACGTATGAGCCACGATTTGTGTGTCAGCCGGCGTGGGAGGTCAGTAACTCGGTAATCGATATTAGATAATCGCATTAGCTTTACAAATGTACGTTCAATATCGTTCGTTTTGACTCACATTAACTTGTTACGTCACTTGTCAACTTGTTACGGATTGTGGGATGATTGAAACTACTGACTGAATTTTGACATTCCAAAGAATTTTGTAGATCGTGAAATTAGTTTATTATACTACTTGTATATATAAAAGCGTAGTCAAGCATTTTAGTGCACTAAAAGACTTTTCTTTATATTTGATTGAGCAATTTTGATTAAGTATTTAATGTTTCCTACCAGCAGTTTTATTACTTCTACCAATTAACATTTAACAACCAAATTAGGTAGATACCTACTTCAATTATGTAATCTCATCTTAATATTTACAAAACTCGAAGAAACATCATAAATCTTTAATTTGTAAATGCTGAACTGTTTCTTAGTAGATAATTTATTCATCGTCGACGTAAAGAACTAGGTAGGTGAAAGGAAAAGACACCACTGCAATGTAACTTACAAATTATAAGAAAACAATGGTCTGTGTCTGGTATCAAACCCGGCAGCTATGAACTTTGAGATTGCAGCAACACAGAGTCACAGATCGTGCTCTACATATAATTATTTAAGAACCTGAATTACGTAGCTCATGCTATTCACTATTTTAGACCAATATTTTAAATACATATTATTTTGGTAAGTATATGATCACACCATAAAATAGCTAGATAGGTAGTCATCTAAAACACAAGGTGATGATTGCTAATACGAGAAATAGAGAATACTTACGTGAAAAATACGGGTGCAAATACAAAGCGCAGGCGAGTGTGTGATTTAAATTACACTTTTGTCGCTAGCTGTACTTAAAATAATTTTGGCATGCGGGACGAATATGGACAAATCTTATCGTGCGGGACGAGTAAAAACTTTTTAATGGTGTGGGCCGAAATAGGGACTAATATGGCATATAAATTTTATTTGGACTTACAAATGTCCGATGAACGGTAGTGCGAAAGAACGCAATGCGATGAACATTATTCCGAAATAGTGTCATCAGAATTTGTATCTCCAGGTATTTTTCAAGTTTTCTAACTACATTTCAGTACATCAAAGTGTAATTGTCTACTACCACTACCTATCTCTTTAATTAATCGACACCATTCGTTACAAAGTTTATCCTAATCTTCAATACGTACGTAGTTCGGACCATTCAAGACCCGCCAGCTAAAGGCCACCCATAACGATCGAAGTTAATTAAATTTTAATCAAACGCTGTAATGAAAACAATAAAATTGGCAAAACTGGTCCAAAAGCAATCGCCTTTCAAATCTTATGATTTGCTGTTGAATTCCTGACTTCGAGCGCATTAGGGCTGCCATGTTTCTAAATATTTGTATTTCTTGAAGGCTGCATGGCTCCAGTTATAATAGTAATACCTAGGTACTAATTTGCTACGTCCAGCTAAATTGCTAATTTATAATTTTATCTTCATAGGTTGTCGCACATTTGTAGTTCTATAATTATAAGGTTACGCACTCAAAAGAAGGGTGCGGTAGTTGAGTATAGGTGTTCCAAAAGAGTCGAGTGGCAGCCCTACATCAGCAAATATTGTACGGTCTTACCACGAAAGTTAAGGCTAGAGTTAAACAGGTGTTTCTAAACTGTCATTCCACAAAATCGACCCATCACTCGCGCTTTCTTACTCAATCCTGGCATTCCTAATTATTTTACTTGTGAATTTGTTATTGAGCTATAAAAAGCGAGGGTTGGACGTCGATTTGTGGAGAAAATATTTACACTCTTCTGTTCAACTCTGGTTTAAATATTTTGTGGTAAGACCGGCAGTGCTTCCTTCAACTTTGACACAGAGTGGTCACAGTATATTTGAAATCACAGTAAGTCTCTTAACGCCGTATGAGACGAGAGTTTCTTCGCAAGAAAGTCCCCGTTCGCTAAAAACCTACAAAGGCTATTAATTTCAGTCCCACCTTCAAGATTTTAATTACTATTAAGTACATTGATATCTTTTATAGTATATGGAATGACGCAACCAGTTTTACGATTATTGACGTGTTCTGTGAAAGTAGGAAGCGAGGAAGTCTAGACGTGCTTATTATTTTGTAATTTAGAAGTTTTTTATTTGGCTTGTAGCTGTGAAAACCACCTAAATATTTTTTACGGTCGAATTAAGAGGGTTTAATAAATTTTAATGGTAACGCTAAGTATTTGTGTGACTATGAACGGTGATGAAAATTCTCCGAACGGCTTGACTTTGCCGATTTGTTTTATAACCAAAAATTGCACTAGGATGTTTTTAACGTTCCATTTTTTACCATTTCACTGGATTTACAGAATTCTATGACAATTGCTATTGTTCAACTGCTTTCATAGTAATTGTTTATTTACTTCTAAATAGCATTGTTAATTTTTGTAAGACTCAAAGGCGATAAAGAGAAAACAATGCAGCTGTTACAATTGTATTGTTCTGTCATCAGCTCATGTTAGATTTTATAATAACTGCTAATTAGCGATAACACTCAAGACATAATAACAAGGTTTGTAATTTTGATAATGATATGTTGTATCTGACACTATATGCCACAGACAACTTCAATTTTGTAAGGGTCAAGATCCGCTTTTATAAGGTATCATAAGTCGATGGCTTATTAGGGGCATGGTGCGTTTCGCCCGAAGCCACAGTAACAGTTCCAGCCGTATACTGGTAGGTACTGGTACTTATTCGGTGATGCGAAATCGCCCTTTACACGCAGCGCAATTATTGCAATTATTTTTAGAAACATGTCGGAACAGAACCGTAATTATAGCTTGGAAAAAACTAAAAGGTTAAGCTGTCTTCCAAATCATTAGCCTTTAATAATGCCTCCACTTTTAACTGACTGTCTTAATTCATTGATAAACTGTATCTTACTACATTTCTATAGAACTAGGGATTGCGTTTGTTCGTTTTAAGTTCTGGGTAGCCGTAAACTAATTCTTTTAAACTCCGTCAGATTCAATTACTATAGGTAGGAACTGCCTTTTCATGACTTTAAACATAAGTAAAACAGGACATAGCTCTTATGAAATATACTGCAATTAGTCGCACAGATTCGCAGTGGGATCATAGTAAATCACTCGGCGTGTTCAACAATGGATTTTGACGATCATAAATAATAAATAATGCTGATTGCTGCTTTCTACGCAACGTCATCTATTATTAAGCCTGTATTACATTAGCATTCGTGAGATTCGTCACTTTCACTAGATTCGGGTACGGGTTATGCAATTTGGGACTCACGATGCAACAGCGGAGAATCAGTAAATTATCTGTGTATATCAACTCGGTTGAGATGACACTTGCAACTGATTCATGACCAGTTCTATACATTTCAATGTGGTATCAGAGCGGCAGCATTTGGATAGCAAATTTATAGGTAAAGTCCCACAGTCAGCGGCACGCTTTCATACAAATTACTTACAACTATCATCCTAGAGTTAAATCCGAGAAAACGTCAGGTTACGCATGAAACTTCAAATAGTTTACTAGCGCATTGAAAACTAGACATCCTGCCAATACCTCCTGCAAATAAATACTCACACAATTGACTTCCATTGCAAAGTTCTGCGTTGTTTATGCCACCAATAACCTTCTATTGGTGGCGCTACATGCAATAACGGAATAAAATTCCTGTACACCACTGTTCTTGTCGTGTTACTGTCTTAGTTACACTCAAACTGCTAGTTTATAACCGTGTCCTTTTGTCTGGTACATGTGAGATAGGGCTGCCTAATTGACTGCAGTTTTGCAATATTCTAAGCTGACACTATAATAATGTAGGTAGATCTCGTCTGAGAAGAACCTAACCTATACCACGATTCAAGTTATGCGTTTATCTTCAAAAGTGTATCATCAAAAATAAAGTAGTCTGCCGACACGGTTATTTAGTTATTTTTAACCGACATCCAATAAGGAGGAGGTTCTCAATTCGAGTGTCTGTTTTTTTTAAGTTATGTTAATTTGGAAACGCCGCTTTCGAAACCTTTTACGTTTTTATTCGGACTAAAGCGTAACTAAAGCCTATGCTAAAATTTATAAATATTAGTTTGGGAGAAGTGATTCTGAATGACATTAAGATAGTGTTTAGCACGGGAAAGGTTTATTGATCTTGGGCTTAGTATCAATAATATTCATGCTTGCCTAGTAAGTATCTTTCAGTGCTCTTTTCAGGCTAAATTTGCTAAGTAAACGTCTAAAGTAATGATATACTTACTGTGACATCAGTTTTACAAATCACGAGTCTAGAATCGATTCCTCATTACCATCATCATAATCAACGTCATTGCGCCTCTTTGTGTCTTAAGTTCTTTTAGATGTAACGTTTTGCTTCGTTTATGGATCCGCTATCTCGCAACTGTTAAGTTACAACAACCCGGCTGTCTATCAAGAGCCCGCCTACCCCGCCAGCTCTCAATCCAGTTATTTATTTTTACTAATTGGCTCCAAACATAATCTAGATCAGACAGCCCTAATTTGCACAATCGTGATTCATTCGACCCAGAACCGAAACGAGGATGAAAGTCGGCGTCGATGCAATAACGGACACCACACACTTGGTACTTTATGATGCTTGATTCGTAGCACACCTGAGTAAATCGGACTTTATAGTAGTGCGCGTGGTTATTAGGGCACCGGTTAATAGTTACGTTTTTTATAGTACAAAAAATGATGCACTGTAAAAATATGAGTAGGTACTTTTTATTATGTTACAATTTATAATTTGTTCCGTATCTTGAAGGATTCATAGTCTTCATAAAATAAAGACATAACTTATAGTAAATGCACACGGTTTTTCATCACCCGAAGAAGTTTTAGAAAAGTTGTATACTAAAATTCGAACTATTTCTCATGTGTGTCAAAAATCGCTAATACTCGAGTGTCGAGTGTGCGGTGGCGCCAACAGGCGATATGTGTGGTCCGATACAGATAAAGGTGTTGACACACGTTGCGTATCTGATGCGTTTTTTTTCTTGATTGACAGGAAAGTTCGTGACCTCACAACTTACTTTGCAGAATTGTGATAACCCTCGATTGGGCGTAATGTTTGTTCAGTTATTGAAACTTTTCTTACATCTTAATTTCATTGCGATTATTATTTTCATTATCATTTCATTAACTTAACTATCAAATGAAGGCGCCTCAAAGTTTTCATAGGCTATTACTTTAAAACTTAGGTACCCAAAATGTCTCTAGCAAAATAATGCAGTGTGTATCTGATGATGTAAATTAAAACAAAGGTATATTTCCATAGTTTCTCCACTGACTAAAGAAAACTCAGAACATTATTGAAGTCATTTAATAACTTCAAAAGGTATACGTAGCGTATCGCTCCACAAGAAAATATGGCTCTTGTATCATTTATTAACAACTTGAAGTGCTAATTACTTCGCCGTTCGGAGTCAGGGTGATCGCCCGCTGATTTGGGCATAGGGCTGCCACACACGTCGCAATGTATAATGAGAAATTGGGTAAAAACATTTTGAGATTTATTAAATTAGCTCGTACTGACGACCTCGTTCGTATTCTTTTGTTTCGATTTTAGAAGATTTTTCGCCCTAGCGTGCCGTCAACCAAATTCAGATTGCCAGCTACTACACGCTAAACAGTGAACACCACTTTGCAATTATTTCATGAGTTTGTGTGATCCGAAAACATACAGATACACGGAACAGACGACATTTTAAAGATTATTATTATTTTTCTGTAGGGTTAATGTATGATAGTATGATAAAGATAACTTCTCGCTTTAGATAATAGTTAGTTAGTTAGTTCACTATATAATATGTGTGATAAAAGGCGAAATTTTTGCTTAGAAAATTGTTGTATAATGCCACTTTAACAACCCTCTCGACTTGAGATGCCAAATCTATCAATTACGTCATAGCTTTTCTCAGACGATGGCCTGCTAGCCCTCCGCCCTCGCAATCGCGTGTCTATAAACTTTAGACTCCAGCACCACATAACGAATTTAAAACAATAAGAATCGACTCAAGATGTCGCCTGCGATAGGTGCCCCGCACTGTTGACATATCACGCGACCGGCGCAGGCGCAGTTATCGCCGGCCGTTGTGCGGCTAAAATGCCGATTGTCGCGCTATTTAGCGATTGCAGTGACAAATTCAGTGTTTTAATTGCGTTTTAAGCCGCTGAAGTTAATTACTTACCTGTAGTATTTCTCGTTTAATTATAATTGGGTGGTAATATTCCATAATGTCCGATGAAAATATTATTGCCCTTTTTAAAATGTTGAACCTTACTGTACGTAAGTTCTTTGGGCACATAACACGAAATGAAGACTCAATGGAGCGTCTTGTAGTCCAAGGCAGAATGGAGGGCAAGAGATCCCGTGGCCGCTCGCCAACCAGATGGGGAGATCTCATCAAATCCCTCACCAAATCAACCATGACTGACTGCTCACACAATGCCTCCAATAGAGCCGAATGGAAACGCATAGCAAGAGCCGTCATTCATCAGGACTCACTCATAACCATGACCACTCTGCCAAGAGTGCCCGACTAAGAAGAAACTGTACGTAAAATCTGACTTCGTGCGCTTTTGAAAGTTCACCTACACCTAAAGGAGCCTCTTATTTACAGCTGTTTACGAAAATAAATTATTGTTATCTATAAGTTATTTATGGCCCACCCCCGTCGCCTTTGTTCGCATCTTTTATTTACAGATTTTAATCGCAATAAAGCATTTTCACTTTTTGGGTGGACATGTATTAAACTCAGTTCCGGCAATTGGGCGGCTCTGAACACTTAAGATAAGACAGTCGAGAACTTGAACAGAAATCGCCGGTGGTAGTATAGAATGTACTCATTATTACTACTATTAATGATAAGGTCCATGATAGTTCCGCCATCCATAGGGGCTCGCGGTTTTTCTTAATAAATACCTACTACGGAGGGACTTAAAAAATCGTTATAAATTTAAATTATGTGTTGCATACAATTATAGGACCTTAATTTATTTTTTGCTTTCTCTAGAGAAACTTAGTTTATGTTCGTTTGTGGTGGTTACGAGAACGAGCGGGAAAAATTACGAGCTCGTGTTTTTCTCGTTTTCCAACGCTCTGCCCACCACGACGATCGGCATTCCGGACAGGCTGTGTCGACTAATTGTTTCATGATCATACCTCGTGTTCTTACAGTTCGAGGAACCGCACAATCATGAATGAATTCTCTGCCCATTTAAGCTACACAAGTCTTGCGTAGTGAAGTTATTATACAATTTAACCACTTAATGCGGAATGTTTTCCATGTAATTCTTCATAGTTCGATTGCTTCGTAAAATACTTCCTAATGTGGTGTTGCGTTGGGTATACCTACATCTTTATTTGTAACCTGGTGAAATTAGCCCTTTACGTTTTCTATCTATAGGTGTATCTGAAGTTCCCATGGTATTTTTCAGGGTTCCGTACCCAATGGGTTAAGCGGGACCCTATAACTAAGACTCCGCTGTCCGTCCGTCTGTCACCAGGCTTTCCAGTGGTTCACCAGAACAACAATATAAAATTGAAACAGGATTACTTTAGTTTCAATACAATATATACAAACGCATATACCTACTATAAAATTTAATTCCTATCCAAAATATAATTAACTACTTACCTATAAAGATGTATATAAACAATTACTCAAATTACAATTTTCAAATGACATTTATCAATCGATAGCAATTAAAAACTTTGTTCATTGACTCGAAATAATCGATTATAACTAAGTACAACTTTATCCAATCAGCGAAGTTATGTCACCTCTTACCGAATCATAGATTTTTAAAAATATATAATTATGCGAACATTAATTAAAACTGTATGATTAATTATGACATCAATGGGTAAAGTGTGCTCATTTTTAGATGGTATATACTGTTGCATAATAAACATCATTATGTTATGATAATATCTATAATATACAGTGGATGTTGTGTCACAATTTTTAAATATATGCGTGCCACCTGTTAGAAGAAATCCACGCGCGTACGCTGCCTCTGATAAAAGAAAATCTTAGGCTTTAATTAGCTGGCTTAGTAAAGTACAAAAATACTATGCCTAACCCAATTTTGCTATAAGCTCGACTGCTGTAAAATATTCAGAATGTTTACATGAAATTTCAAACTATAACTTTTGATAAGGTTCGTACCAGTTTAAAATGGAACGGCCCAATCATAGTCTCGGTCCATCATTTGGGCATTGTCATTCAGAAGATGCAACAATGTAGGTAAAACGTTCTGTAATTTTTTTTATTTTTAAATAGGTAGAGCCCATCCACATTAATTTGTGCAATAGTATTAGTCAAAAATATCGCAGGCGTTTTTGCAATATCTATTTTAATTATTGGGATATAAAAGTACTGAAAATAATGTATTGGGATATACGCTACAATAATACCGGGACGCAAAACAATATGCGACACAGCGCGTTTTTAGCTATATACTCACACTATGTCTCGATTTCGCCATTCCCCTTTAGAATAAACATTTGGCGTTACAAATTGCACACAACTACACGCATTATTATGTTCACATGGTCATTATCTACCCGACCGATCTGTTACCTTTATTGCGGGCCAATAACATAGTGACGTAACCGCCTCAAATAAGTTTTCTCTCGGCCTCGATACCAGATAGAGCTATTACAACCTTATTATTTTATATCTTTGTTTATGGCTCTGAGATGGAATGGGCGATAATGCATAGTTGACGTTTTTAATTAAAACATTGTTTATTTTGTTACAGGTACGGGTTGCATGGTGGTTGGTGATAACAAGAGGGTAACTGAAACACGATCTGTTATGATTTGGCAGATCTAAGCGGGTGGGATACTTAACGTCAACAGTCAAAACATCAAATATTAAAATATCAACACCAAATAATCAACAGTTTATTTCATCAATGAATCAAAGTAACAGCTGGATATAACATAAACGGTTCAAAATATCAACACTTCAGATGGTCAAAGGGTGTGAACAAACACCATTGATCTATGAAGTAAACAACCGTAAGTATGCAAAAGATACCATAAGAGGTAAAGCGAGAATCGATAAGGAAAAGTAAAGCGGTGCCTATAAAATTTTCTTATCGATAACAAACGCTAGTGTTGTTAAACTACCAAACCCTTAGACTCAAGTTAATATCTTCAATCGGTCCGCGCGATTAGTTCTCGGTTCCGACAACTCAATCGGTCGTGGTTGACACTAACTGATAGATTGTCTACAATATAGAACTCGGTCACAGTAAACAATTAAGTACAAGATGCAGAAATTATTGGTTGCGCAAACGTGCTGAACTGGATTCGGAGTCAGAAAGATTACAGTTACATAGTAAATATATACATAGTATTATTGTTGTGTCCAAATAATGCTTTGCCATTCAAAACTTGGGTTCTACTCGTACAAATGACACGTGCGCTCATCACGCTGACAATGAAATAATGTCACCTGGCCAACGTTCTTTACATGCAGTGCTCGTCAAATCAAAACAAAGTAGGTAGGATGATGATGATAATGATGAACTAGATAATAAATGACGGCAAAACAATGAAGACATAGTTATATTTATGCTTTAGCCTGGCGAAACATGGCAGATGAATCAGCTGGTAAAGTAAAAAAATAAATTAACAATACTTAAGGTCTCAGCACACATATAGGAACGGAAAGGGATCGTAACCGTATCGCCTCGAGTCGTTCAGAATGGTTTGTATTAAACTCCCTACTGCAACGCACACTAATCGGAATCGTACCGTGATCGCCTCCCCTCAGAACACGGCGACACGAAAAGGCGTTACGGTTACGATCCCTTTCCGATCCCATATGTGTGCTGAGACCTTTAAGCGGAACAATAACAAAATCATTAGGAAACTTTTAAATAAAATTAAAATAAATTCATCAGGCAACTGGTACCGCAGTCCTAGTTTCGAAGCGGTTCCAGAAGCCTGTCTCCTCATGTTACATCCTGCCCTTACATAGGTACATTTTCAATGAGCCAATATAGATCATTAAAATTAGTTTCGTGACAGACCCGGTGCTATCAATCACGGTCTGATTACAACAAGGAAGTGTTATTGACAACATTGCGCATGGAAGTCTTCGAGAATAGATCGTGAAGCACACGGGTCTTGTAAAACGTGCATGCCTTGTTAGGGTCATCGTGAAACCGTAACCACTTTAACTTTGCACATAAGTTTAAACTTTGGTTATCGCCGTAATAAGTTATGAGTGTGGCCGTCTCTCGGAGACCTCAACATCCAAACTCCCAAGACTCGACCCAAATCTTCCTACAGCTACATCTACAACAGTGCGAGCGAGTTATACTGCTACTGCGTCTACTGTGACTAGACATAGTATCGGATTCACCACATCAGCATATTATGCCAGAAAATTAACAGGGTTGTCACCGTCGGTCACAGCGTTAACAAACATCATCAACAGCAATTCAAACGTTTACAAGAGTCCATTCTCCTGCTCTTATCCCACGCTAGGTAGGGTCGGCACAACATGTTTTATTCTTCAACTTACTCCTATCAGCCGTCAAATCTGCACTCACTCCTTTCTTGCACATGTCCTCCTTCACACAATCCATCCATCTCTTTTTCGGTCTCCCGCTACTCTTACATCCATCCACATTCATACTCATCGTCCGTCTTGTTACTTGCCTTTCGTCCCTCCTCATCACGTGTCCATACCAAGCTAGCCTGGCGCTTCTCATCTTTTCTACCACTGCGGCCACTTTCAAACTTCCTCTACTCAAACGTTTACAAGAGTGCTTGTAAGTTTTTAATTGTTAACATAATTCTGATAACTTTGTTAATACATTACATCCAAATCTCGCTAGCAAAATCATTAAAAAATTCAGTGTTAAAAAGATAACTGATTTCCCTTAGGTAATTCGTTCGCGCTATATTTTGACTCATAATTTTCATCTGTTATTGCGTCCAAATAATCACGTATTAGAGTAATGTAATTTACAGTGACTTAACTGTTTTATCTTATCAAAATTTCTTTCCACGAACTTCTATCAGTTACGCCATCGACAAAACAATAAATGATTAATAAAAAATTGCAATGATTATGAATTTATTATCCAACTGTGTATCAACTTTACGTTAGGATTCGGTGTTCTTTAAATGTGACCGTCTTCAAAGAACGTTGCCTTTATTTTGACTACTTTTGTAATTAAAATGCAAGTGAAAAAATAACTACACAGAATTTCATTGCAACTCTTGCGCTGCTTTTTTCGGCTGCTCTTAATGCATACATTACCATGCTCCCATTAATTCACTGACTCACTTTACTCTGACTTAAGTGAAACTTGTTTTAACAGCCTTTGTTAAGTCTCCGATACTTCGTGTCGTCGAGTCGTGTCGGACGATGGTCGGCCGATAATAAATCGCGTCTCCCGTCACCACCTCGACTACAATGGAAAAGAGAAAGTCTAAGGAAATGATTGCGGGTACAATTGGACAAGACAAAAATTCGAGTAAATCGCTTACTTATTCCGTCGTAGTTGCGTTCATTATATCCACGGTATTGTTCTTGTGCATTTATATTATGGCCTTTAAATGCATCCTATTTTTAGTCTGCGATGTTAATCGTTATTTTGACCGCGTTTATGGGATAATCGTAAGATCCTTTTCAGAACTTGCTGCTAGAGGTTTTAAAAACAGAAAGTCTTTAATGCACTACAAATATTACCACAAAATAATTCATAAAAACAAATATAATTGAGAATTAAAACAGCGTTTGCATAATACAATAATAACTCATAATTGAACACCATACAATAAACATAATATAGAGAACAGAAAAATTTAACAAATAAATGATGTACTATGGGCGGCCTCATATCATACATTTTGTAAATAAATAGAAATGACCCATCATAGTTTTATAATTCAGCCTGTAACTATCCCACTGCTGGGCAAAGGCTTCCCCTCACTATCGTGAGGAGGGTTGGGCCATAATCCATCACGGAGGCCTAGTCCGGATTGGTGGATAACATGCCTCCGAAATAATTCTCGGGCATGTTGGTTTCCTCACAATGTGTTCCTTCACCGAAAAGCGAGTGATAATTACGTACATATGTTTACAAGAAACAAATTGGTGGGTGCCCGCACTGGGATTTGAACTAGCCACCTCCGTTTTCGAAGGCGGACGTTCGCCCACTAGGCTACCACCGCTTATTATTATAGTATTAGCTCCCGATAATCGTGATTCGCGGTGGTCTCCTACTGCTACGAATTACCTACCTATATCTATCTATCGATCTAGCTACGATCGACACAATAATAATATCAACTTCATTTACTACAAGATTATAAATTTCAAATGAAACAGTGTTAAAATTTTCAGTATAAGAAGTTAAAATAAATTGAATTTAGTCTAACGGGGAAAAGTACGATCCCATCAAAAACATTACATGTACAAAAATGCACAATTCTCGCAACGCAGTTTATCTGCCGTAAAAAGTTGTGAGATCGAATGTAAACCAAGTCGGTTAATTTCAATACCTACCTATACCTATCTATGGGAGCAGTTATATCTGGGGGCACGGCAGTGCCCCCGCCAAGTCGAGCAAAACAAAAGGCATCTTTATTTCTTTAGTAAATTAAAGTGACTTGGCAATTGCAATTGTCTTTGCGTCTCCACAGATACGTATTAGGTATAAGGTACCTAGGTACCTATTTTAATGTACCTAGGTAACGAATTTGTTCGACCTATAAAAGTGTAGGTAGGTATAGTATAGGGATTTGTATTTCTCTATCTGCGGTAGGTGTACCTTATCGTGGAAGTTTTTAAAAAGCGCTCAACTGTCAAATTTCTCGAAGCCATTTCTCATTTTTAACCCCTGTTACCCATTTCATTCAAATTCAATGAAGTCTAATTATGAACTGTAAAAGTACCTTTGTAATCACATACAATTTAATGGGATTTATATGGGAATACAAAGTTATTTATGCAGATTACATATCTAGAAAACGGGATGAAAATTATGGAATGTCAGAATTTTTCCATGGTTTATAGGCTAAACAATAGCTATATTCAAAATGTGAAACTTGTGGGACGGCTAGAAGTACCTTAGAATTTTGATGATCGGTGAGTCAGTCAGTCAGTCAGTCAGTCAGTGGGCAGCAAAATTAAGGAACTTTGACTTGCAATTTATTCTTAAACTACTGGTTCAAATTTGATGTAATTTGGATTATTATCTGTAGACGTGATGCCTTCTTGGTCACTAAAAATTTAGGCTTCTAGTTTCATCCATAACGAAGTTACAGGGGGTCGAAAATGGCCCGAATCGCTTCGAGAAAAGGATAGTACGGCCGTGCCTTTTGTTTTGCTCGACTTGGCGGGGGCACTGCCGTGCCCCCAGATAAGTTGATAATTTGAGGGTATCTTGTGAAAGATGTCTATGAATGATGTTCCTGTCAATATTCCGTTGAAATAAAAGATTTAGATTTTTAATCATGAGTACATCTGCAACTGCAACATACAAATCTCTACATAACATCAATATGAGAATATCGATATCGAACATTCGAATAAGAGCGAACATAACATATTTTCCGACAATGTAATGACTAAGTTATAAAGTTGTGAACGGAAATCAATGAATATTTCGACGTAGATTAAAAAATACAAGTTCAATTAAAACCTAGATCTCACGGACAGGAAACAGTAACAAGTGTAGAGATGCCTCGCGTGCTTCCAACTCCGGCGGCTCATCAAACAACGCTCCCGATAAACTAGACCAGCGGTTCCCAAACTGTTTTGGTCACGGAACCCTTTTGACAAGCAAAATACTTGACAGAACCCTACAATAAAACAATAGTTTTTTAAAGTGTATTCTTTATTATATAAGCATAGTAAAAGTACAATGTAACAGTTACTAGTTATTAGTTACTTTGCCACATGGCAAGTACAATAATAGAAGATATTAAAATGAAAAAATCTTAACTAATGGGAGGTATGAAACTGTTTTTTATTTTTCATCGATTGGTTGATATCAGGTTTGATTTTTTTTCTAAATTCTTGCGGAACCCCTACAGGGGTAGCGCGGAACCCTAGGGTTCCGCGGAACACACTAACCCCCAGTTTCTGAAACGTCAGTCAACGTTGACAACAGATTAATTCTATTGCTATCCTTGTCATTTGTTTATAGTCAGATAGAGGCAACGATAGTTTTAATCTACTGTCAAAGCCAACAAACGTTCTAGAAACCGGGGGCTAGAGTACCGCTGAACTAGACAATCTGGTCGCTCGCAGACGGCAGAAGCCAACTTCCTCCTTCCAACGCGGCTGACGCCCGACAATTTATTAGTTATACTAACACATGATTAATCGCCTTAATCGAGTGACCGGGTCGTCTCGATTCCCACTTAATTGTACCAGCTTTCTTGCGTTTATCGATAATTTCAATCGCTCTCGTCCGATTGCACATTTTTATGTTAACATTTTATTAATTATCGCAATCGTAAAAGTCGAAAGGAAATAGTGATGTCCGTAAATGATAGGATAGCCGTAATGGGTGGTGTCGTCGATCGGAATACTTTTTTAGTTTTATTAATAACAGTATTTTGCGATGTTAAAGCTGATGCATTTAATAAAACGGTGACCCTATTCAATAAAATTAACCGTTAGCGCTATAAATCAGAAACGGAAACTGTGCGAAACGTTGTATAGAATATTTCGAGATTGAGGTCACTGATGGGCGATAATTATGGAAGATATCGTTATCTCAGAAACCCACAATCACCGACGTGGCCCGAAGGTGTAGGCAGTCAATGCGATGATTATTCAAATAGGGCCGGTGCATATCGCAGTGGTCGCGCAACGGTACCGTTGCGGCTACGTGATCCTAGCGCGTAGCGGCACTCCAACATCGTCAGTCATTATCCACCCATTAACTTCGCTTCAGGATGTGACATACTTTCCCATTTCAATAGACAATACGGTTCGGATCTTCATAGCTCGCGACGAGAAAGTTCATTTACGGTGACTCATTTTGTGACGATTCCGCAGATCAAGTTACAATCTGCATTCCCATGAGAATAACAACTTTGCGATAATTCAGGGTGCCGTAGAAGGCGTGAATAATTAAATGGATTACAGAAAAAGCGGTCGGATGTCGCTGCAAAAAGACCGAGCTTGCAAGATGCGGCGATGCCAGTTGCGACCGAGTTTTTTGTTGGGGGTGGAAAAATGTGGATTGCGGGGTCGGGGGCGTTGAGGGTTGGGAAGATGCGGCGGCCGCGGTGGATCGAGCTGGGAGCCCGAACGCGGTGCGTCAGTCGCGCCGGAGCCCGTGCGTGAACGCTCGTGGAGGGGCGTATTCGTCGCGCGCCGTCGCCGCTGTTATTCGCGGTTTTCCGTCGAAAGCGCACGTGTAGCCGACGCCGAACACAACACCTATTTACGATCGCGCACCTATGACTAAACAAATATTTGACGTGCTGTGAAAGACCACTATTGGTTCTCTGGTGTTTGTTGTCAAAACACATAGTTCTGAAATTGTGATGCGTGCTTAGTTTGTGTCTTCTGCTACTGTGTTTGGTGCTATATTCGTACAGTTATACAAACGCTAGTAATGTTCTGAAGTGTCCAATTTTCGGCGACAGCCAAGGCGTCCCTATCGAAAGTTGGATGAAAGCCAGCGTCACTGGTGCTAAGGTGAGCAAAAATTGGGAATACCTTTGTATTTGCGAGGCTATTTTTGTAAAGACACACGCAAACTTTGGAATGTTTTTCGTTATCTGCGCCAACCGTTGCGCCGGCTTATCTGCGTTCCGCTTAGTGTTAAAACGTTCCAATATTGCGTTCGATGCAATGGCTTTATCTGAATCCAAAAACAACGTGTATATAATGTGGAAAGCGGACTATAACTAGAATGAATAATCCTACGTCATTTACAAGAACGTACATTTGTAATTCATCATATTTTGTGTTACTTTTGGGTTCCTTTTGCAGCGGTTCTGTCTCAACATCTTGAGTCTGCAGCAATCTATTGTTAAGCGATTGTCTAATTGCTAACACATGTTTCAGTGTCGGTCGTGGGCCCGACATAATGGCTCCATTCAGTGGCGTCTGCTGCTATTATCCAGATCCTACAATTTCTAGAGAATCACGATGCGGATTATAATCAATACCTCCAGAACTATTTCTAGCCTCATCTAAAGATTCATCTTGAGAGGCGATCTCAGGGGAGGTCTCGCATTCAGGTTTTTCTTGTTTACACATACCTATGCATACTCATATAACAATTGAAATTCTTGGAGTTATTTTTGATAGGTACCTCTACCTACGATATATTATTGGGGCACGTTTTAAATTTTCCACTAATAATTTTTATCTTTAGTTATTAGGACCAACGTTACTAACTGCTTGTGTTATCTCGTACTTTTCAAGGGCATGTGATTACCATCACATGCCCTTGTTCAAATTTTCGATCAAATATTCGCTTATCTAATGTTAGTAATATCATATTCACTAAAACGTCAAATTTGTTTGTCATAGCTGTAACCAAGTTATGACTGTTTGTTTTAACTTTCATCAATTTTCTTTAATTGACCTTAATGACAAACCCTGACTAGTATTACTAATCAAATTAGAAGTAAATATTCTTACCTCAAAATTGACAATTTTATCCTGTTTCCTATTACTACCTATACGCAGCTACAAGACTACGTATTTATTTCATAAGCAAGCATGATTCACTAATTTTTGTTATTGTAAGTTAACCTCATTATTACTTTTAATGGTCATGGTTTAACACCATGTTGGAACAAGTGTCCCCATTTGAAGTATTTCGTAGTGGGAAATATTTTTTCGATATTTTATAGCAAATGTCTGATCTGAAAGACATCAATACCGCTACATTTGCATTAATGATCTATTCATAAAGGGGACTCGTGAAAGAAATCACGAACTCAATAAAAAGAGATGACCAAGTTAAAGACAGTCATTGTTAACTGTAACGAAATCCCTATCAAATTGTAAAGCGAGAGAAGACACCTTCCGATTGCCCGTAATCAGATAGCGTAGCCCGTCAGACAGAGCGGCGCGCTACGTGCCTCCAATGATTCCAACGAGGTCTCTTTAGTAACCCATCACGTTTGACACACTCAAAGAACCTCCTTCTTCCTCACACGCTGGCTATTATCGGCCATTTACTCACAAACTCATGTGTGAAGCTCTAGATTGGATAGTAGTAAAATTTTATTGGAGAGACTGAAAATGAATCAGTAAATCTTCATAAACGAGCATTTAAAAACTTTAATTGCCTAATTAATCCTTCATTCAACAACATCTATTAACACAAGTGTTTCAGGCTCCCAATTCGAACTCACGAATTGTTTGATACTTACCTCAATTTAATCTTGAAAATAGTAGGCATAATTATAAATTAGTTATTCAATAACATGTACGTACATAGGTATGTAATTCTCTGAAAGTTGTTCTCCGTATTAGCATCACCATAATGATCGAATCGGATAATTTCAAAATACGCTCCATCCATTTCGCTGTCAGTGCAAACCGTTCGCCGAGTATCGAGGCAATCGTAAACAGATACGGAATACGCATTTCCTCTAGCTCAATGGCCGTATCACTCGAGTGGACTGACTCAGGTACTTCAGCGATTTCGACCTGCCCAAAATAGACCGTTCGTTGTCTGTCTGCCTCTTTTTTCGCTAATCGTCACTCATTCAATTGACTATATGTTGGCCTACCGCCAGGACATAGATGCCGAGGCGTGGTCCACTTCTATGTGCGCTGTATTTGCGGAATCGAATCACATCTTCGACCTGAAACTTTATCATTCTAACAATTTTACGGCATACGGACGATTAAACTGCAAATACGCGCATGCTGGTGCGTCCTCATAATATGTTACCAGCAGCGTAGCCTATATTTCATTTCTGGCCATCTCGCCAGCCATTCTGATATCAATGGCAGTTGCCCGAACTGAATTTAGTTTTACGAGTGGTCGCGGTGCAGTTCCGAGTCGCTGCCGCGCATCAAAAGCCGACCAACTCATTGTTACGTGTTTATTATTAGTTTCCATGAGCAGTTTATGTTACGCTCATATGAACGGGTCCTCATTTTTCGTAACCTTGGCTACTGTTTTGAAAGCGCAATTACTCACCGCTATTATTATTTTTTTGTTGTTCAGCTCATTAATCTCCCGGGCTCTTGTGTCGACTTAACCAATATTGACAGAATAAAGGACGGCCACGCGGAGGGCATCATGAACAAGGATTTTAAACGGTGTCATTAGGCCAACGGCTTGCAAACAATGCACCAAAATAATGCTTAGTTACATTATTCATGTGGTGTCGCCAAAAACTCAGTCATGCGCACGAACCGGTCGCAGTGACCCGTCCGCGTTTGACTAATCGAACCAAGTAGTAGGCGATTTGGTTTCACTTTTCGAAAATTCCGTATCAATATAGCTGTGGTTCGATTTCGATAAAGGGGTTTATTTTTGAAAGTTTATCGGTTATTGGTGACCCCCCAGATCACGATTTAACATTTTCTATCGGGTGTATAAAAACCAAAAAGCGAAAGTTTTCTACATCATTTCAGTTCTGGCCCAAAATTCAATGTTTGCAAATATTGGTTAAGAGGTCGGAAACCGGCGTTTCCGACGGCAAATTCAGAGAACGTTAACAAACTCGATGGTTGAATTAATGCACCTTACATTTTATTGTTGCATTGACACCAATATGTCATGACGTGAGCGTAGGGCTGAATGGAAAAAAGTGGAAACGTACGATGGGGCTAGAAAATCGGAACAAGACAGTCCGTATATGGCCGCGGCGACAGGTTCTCGACGATTGTCGAAGTCATCGAATAACGGTCAGGCTGGGATGAAAAAATTCAGTATTTCGTTCCCGCGTAATTGGCAGGTCGCAGTCGGAATGCGGCCCGAAGATGTCCCAAAAGGAAAGATGGACAGCCGTAAACGGCGCAGCGGATGCCTATATTAAAATAGAATGTCGCCGCGGCCGAGAGAAGGAAAAACGTTTTAAAAACTTTCTTGTTTCGCTATGATATGCCATTTTAAATACGGATATTTACCGACGCGTGCGCACGATTGGTATGCGACAAATTTCGCATTTCACAGTTGTTGTCTGCAATTATAACTGTTAAAAGTGTAATTACAGGCACTTCATAATGGCGCTCTCTGGATGTTTACAACGAATTATTTGTCTTTAAAGCTGACCGATCCATCAAACTGCCTTGTTGATCGCGATTATTCAATATTCTCGTTTCTGTCGTAGCGAAGTTGAACTTCGCTTAAAAGGCATGGAAATTTATCTAAATTATTGTGATTAGGTTGTCTTGCGGGCTGGTTGTCTAGACGTTGTAGTGTTTTAAGGCTTCGACATATTAGTTGAATAACGTTGCTAGGGTTGCCAACACGTCCGTAAAAAACAATAAAAATGCTATATTCATAGAAATTTACTTAAACGTGATTTACAATATACCTACTAATTAGTTGCTTCTAGCCATAATTAACCTAAAGCGGTCTGCAGTACTAATTTCAAATACTTTAATATATAAGTAAGTAAGTACCCTGTAAATAACACAAATTAATATAATTTTCATTAAATATCCATGATTAAGTCTCTATAGATCTACTTTTTTCGTTCCATTTCAACATAATGTGGCCTTTGCCAACCCTATATCAAACGGGATTTTTAATCATAAAATTACCCCTACAGTTCGAGTTCTAAGTCATGGTTAGTGGTTAGCAGCGGACCCTTAACTGAAGAATGTATGTTTATCACATCTTAACCACTTCCGAGAAGGTCGGAGATATGTTACCCCGGTCGGTATAGTAGGTATAAAATAAAAATACATTAAACAAATGTTTCTGTTGATGTATGTACGTACCTTTAATGTTTTAAGGCGCTTTATGAGTTCGAGAGTGGTTCTGAGAATTACCCTTAGTATACAAAGTGCACCTAAAATTAATGTGAAATAAGGACAACAAAGATCTACTCGGCTCATATTTTGACACGCGAAAGCGTTTAGGACTTAGGTTCAAAACGTCTCTTTCCCAAAAACGTAGCACGTGCGTGTGAGTTTTGCAATACCAGTATATTCAATCAGGTGCTCCGAGAACTAACGCAAAAAATGAAAGTTCGTATGACATTATGCGCCAAAAGCTCAACGTTACACTTTCTCATGAGATAGGTACGTCTACGTACAGAGAGCGACTAAAGTCACTGAACATGTCATATGCTTCCAATTTACTGGTGACACGTAAAACACGACAATATTACCATACACAGTGTATTAAGAGTTTGAAAGGTTTCAGCAAATATTGTTGCTGACTGTACTTATGTGGTGACAATTCTTGATCGATGTCTTGAATAGAAGAAAGTATCACTGCTTATTTGGTTTCTGTATTATGCGCTGATTAAACAGGTTCCAAAATATATCGAGTTTCTAACTTTTTTGATAATTTGGAGTGTTGAATATTGGATAGCATTCCAATTGCAGAATAAGTCAATTGTGTACCTTTTGAGGATTTCGATAGAGTTTTATGCTATTGTAGTATTTATTACCGTCCAAACCAAAGAGTATACAATAATTACTAGTCCCTGCCTGCGGCTCCGGCTCGATTGCGATATCCTTCAGTAGGTAGGTATGACTATAATATTAGGCAGGTGTGTCTATAAATATATCTATACCTATGTGTCTCTATAAAACTGTTAGGTAAATGAAATAAAATAATAATCAATTGTTTATTTACTAGAATATAGAGTTACTATTATGATTTACTGTAGTATCTATTTCATCACGTACAAATGTAGGGATGCATTATTTTCAACTTCAGCATTCCTAAAACTGTACTCAAGCGTGTGATTAATAACTCAGCTGCATAATGATTTTTGATCACATGTCCATTTAAATTTTTTACAATTAACCAGTTCAAATAAAAAACAAATACAGTTTGGCAACAACAACACCCTGCCTGATTCGAAGTTGACTGCAATCAATTACATGCAGTAGCAATCAATACGGAAATTAATTGCTTTACATCGCAACGTAGCTCTTAAGTCTCCTCGATTGAGGTGACAATCATTTGGCAGATGTTGTGGAAGCACTCAATAAAATTCACATCAACGTTTTTCTACGGATAGTTGGAACACCGGGAAAGAGAAAATTCCATATTGCACGACCGGATTATCTGAAAACGGCAATCGCTACATTCCAGCCTCAATGACTGCGAATGTAAAAGTTGATTGTGATTGGCGACACGTACTTGTAAAATACCGACCAGATGTAAAACGAGGAATTACTGAAGACTTTAAAAACTTACCTATGAATGCATCGATCTTTAAAGAAGACGTAGAGAATGGTGAATTTAATTCGCGACCACAGCTCATGGCTTCTTAACTAAGTGTATTGGTGAATCTCAGTTTCAAAGCGTAGTATCAACTTTCAAAGCAGCTTGAAAATACATATAATTTTATTGCTTTACCAGGAAGATAAACATTGCCTTTCATAGAACAATTATTGGCATGACAATGCCGTAACTCTTGGTGAATTTTAAATGTCTCACATATCAATTTAACTGTTAGAGTGGTCTCCTTTACGCTATTAAAAAGTCTATATTAAACGACTAGATGAAATGGAGGATTACGATTTTAAACATAGGTATGGTCGTGCTTCCTTCAGCGGGAATGCGAGTGTTCGTGAGTATACAGCATGTCAAGAATTATAGTGTACACCACGAAAAGTGAAAGGGAATCTGGATCAAATATTGTGAAACTATTTTATGCAGGTATTATATAATAATACAAGTTTTAAAAAAAATATTCCTATCTACGCAGGACACGCGTCTTTATGCCGTAAAGTCACAAGTATGTGATTTAGTTATGTTATTTCAAAATAAAATACAACTTTTACAAGTACCTACTAAAAATATTTTAAGCAAGGCATCATTTGTGTAGGTATTTAAGTAACACTTAATTCATTCAGCCTAGGTACATAAAACAGCAAAATAATCCAAACAACATTCGCCATTTCTGCGACCACAAACGGGTTTAGATAAAAGTGAGTGAAATATTGCAGTACGCGTACATTATTCATTAATTAACCCACTATCTCGAGAACGGCACATCCTCGGAAGCACTACCAACCACCGACCAGTTGTAAGTATCACATATTTGCAATAAAATCTATTAGATAGGCAATCCATCAAGATGCCAACATAGTTGTGTGCATCGATAAAGAATTTATGGCGTGAGCGAAGCGTTCGACTGATTTATTAATGCCAATACTACTTTCAATGTGTCAGTCTAAGGTGTCAATCGTATTTTTCACACGAATTTTCTAGAACTCGGTAAATAGATGCATCACTCTACTACTGCTTCCAATTTTGCGTTGTCATTATTTCCGCAGATTTCCTTTAGTCAGCTCACGATCCCTGTGAATTTGTTTGTACTTTTCCAATGCAGAAAATTATTGTGAGGATGTGTTGCCTTGCATAAGCCTTGAAGTTGTCTCAGTGTACGCTTATGTTATTGTTTAGAATATCACGGATGCGCACACTAATAGAGATAAATTAACATCGAAATGGAAAGTAAAACGATGACCAGACTAGTATCGGCGTAGTCATGCCTTCCGCATAATTTGCATTAGCGTAAGCTATTTACTGACCTGTGAATGCAAATCATAATATTTCCGCCTTATGCATTATTTATGATGTATTGAAACCGTTCTATAATCTAGAAGACTAAAATAATAGGGAGGGATTTGATAATATCTAAACAATTATATTAGTACCTAATAACCCAGACTTTTATACGTGTATATATGTATTTGTACATAGGCCAGAACCCTTTTTGTCAACGGTTTGGAAATATCGTTGTAGGTACAGGAGAATTCCCAAGATAATCTGGGGGCACGGCAGTGCCCCCGCCAAGTCGAGCAAAACAAAAGGCACGGCCGTACTATCCTTTTCTCGAAGCGATTCGGGCCATTTTCGACCCCCTGTAACTTCGTTATGGATAAAACTAGAAGCCTAAATTTTTAGTGACCAAGAGGGCATCACGTTTACAGATAACAATCCAAATTACATCAAATTTGAACCAGTAGTTTAAGAATTATTGCAAGTCAAAGTTCCTTAATTTTGCTGCCCACTGACTGACTGACTGACTGACTGACCGATCATCAAAATTCTAAGGTACTTCTAGCCGTCCCACAAGTTTGAAATTTTGAATATAGCTATTGTTTAGCCTATAAACTATGGAAAAATTCTGACATTCCATAATTTTCATCCCGTTTTCTAGATATATAATCTGCATAAATAACTTTGTATTCCCATATAAATCCCATTAAATTGTATGTGATTACAAAGTTACTTTTACAGTTCATAATTAGACTTCATTGAAATTGAATGAAACGGGTAGCAGGGGTTAAAAATTAGAAATAGCTTCGAGAAATTCGACAGTTGAGCGATTTTTAAAAACTTCCACTATAGGTACACCTACGGCAGATAGAGAGATACAAATCGCTATAATATATATCTACCTACACTTTTATAGGTCGAACAAATTCGTTACCTAGGTACATTAAAATAGGTACCTAGGTACCTTATACCTAATACGCATCTGTGGAGACGCAAAGACACTCGTTCATGATAATCTATGAGCATGACCTATGTCGCAAGGGGCCCCGGCCGCGCAGGCGCGGGGCGCGCGTTGATGCGTGTTTCGCAAAAAAACGAAATAAAGAAAGAAAACCTACAAAAAGAAATGAGATCCCATCAAAAACATTACATGTACAAAAATGCACAAGTCTCGCAACACAGTTAATCTGCCGTAAAAAGTTGTGAGATCGAATGTAAACCAAGTCGGTTAATTTCAATAGGTACCTACCTATACCTATCTATGGGAGCAGTTATACCTTTATTTCTTTAGTAAATAGAGTGTCTTGGCGATTGTACACGGCAGCATAATTTACTAGGCAATCTAAATATAGTCTTCCGTATAAGTGTACTTTCAAACAAATACAAGCACAAAGCGCTTAACATAGATTTATGTTGCCGTGTGCAATTGCCAAGTCACTTTATTTACTAAAGAAATAAAGGTATAACTGCTCCCATAGATAGGTATAGGTAGGTACCTATTGAAATTAACCGACTTGGTTTACATTCGATCTCACAACTTTTTACGGCAGATTAACTGTGTTGCGAGACTTGTGCATTTTTGTACATGTAATGTTTTTGATGGGATTGCAATTTACAGTAAAAAAAACGATACCATATTATTTGTTTTTTGCTTTTTGCTAGTATTTAAATTCATTTACTTTAGATCCTCACGTTTTAGTCTCACGTAATGTTTAAGTACCTAAGAGTAACATTTATAGCTGTCTTTGGGTTTAGTCAACTTCAAATTCTAAATTCTATACTTTCTTGCCTGCTACAGAAATTGTCTTTCCATGGTATTGTGCTGTCTAACCATTCACTAATAGGCTTGCATTAAAATTCCTACAGTTTGAATATCGAGGGGCAAACAAGAAAGGTCTACAAAATGTCATCATTTCATGGATTCCATAAATTCTCCGTCGTGATTCAATAGAGTCTTTACACCGTGCGACATAAAGGAGGGCCATTTATAACGGCGGCACTTTCGCACGACACCGCGGGTCACGCGCGACTTTGTCGTACACGACCGAGTCGGCGCGACTTTACACACGACTGGATCGGCGCGACGCGGTACACGACCGCGTCGAACGCGTCAATTAGATCGAGTTGCGACGTGCGACATAGTTTATATTGTAGGGCTTTCACATTTGTTTGCTTTGTAAGGACATTATAATGACTTAGAAACTGACATCAATGATTCGATTCTGCTTATGACCCGTGACCTATTAACTTTTGTTTGGACTTCTAGTTTCAACCAATTTCTTTAGTCCGATAATATATCGGGCCTCCATCGAAATCTAGATGATCATGGATTGATTTGATCATTTCGACATCTCCAACGACATTGTTAAATTATTACCTAGGTATTTATTTAAAACAACAATCTCGAGCTACAAATTATAATGTTCATCATTAATTTTGTCGAACAAAGGTAAACCCCCACAAAACTAGGCTAAGGCAGTTCAAATTTCTCAGAACCCCCCAAAACATCTATTAATTCATTATCACAATGGCACCACCTACTTTCTACACATTTCAAAACTTCATAACCAAGTTCATCGTTTGGCCTCGTCAATTTCACGGCAATGTCAGATCGCAGATAATCTTCGCCCGACCCAAAATGTCTCTGCCCGGAGCACACAGGCTGTCCATAAAGTTCTGACACTTTATCAATCACTCTATCAATCTTCACGCACGACTGCATGCAAACAACGAGTTTGTTTTTATTGCAAGCTTTTATTATAACATGTTATATTTGTATATCTATGTTTGTATGTTTAGGTCTAATCTTACAAGCTCAATTAGAACCACTTCCTCTTCCCTGCACATTGAATTTTTTCATGTTGGTTCAGTTCTGATGACAGTGCATTTTTACGATGAGCATGAACTGAATCGACTTCCAGGATTAGCTCCAGATAAAATAACTCTTCAATGGTCAACAGCACAGCTCCGAAATTCTGTGTAAATATCACTTTTACTAAGATATTGATGATAGTACTCAATGTCCTGGCTAGGGAACTCCTCAATGTTTAGAAGCACAGACATGAAAAGTTGTATAGGCATTCAATTCTGATATCCCATTCTAAGTGTCACCATGACCACGAGTTCTGCACTTTTTATAAAGGCTCTGTTAAAATATACTTTTCAACATAAAATTATTCATATCTGTTTTTACATTTTTGGCGCTACGGGCTGTTTAAACTGCGCCTACTTTGGCTGCCTCTACATTTGATGTCAAGGTTACAGGGTCAACGTTGACGATTTCTACTTTACTCATATAATTTTATCTACACTGGTTCATAAAAAGGTAAGTGCGCGCACTATGTGACTACAAAGTCACGTAATGTGTAAAAGCTTTTAGAGCATTACTTCTGTTTTAGTGAGTCCTGAGTTTATGGTTTATTGGGGAAAGTGTCAAATGTTTGAGGACTGTTTAACTCCCCTGCGCTTCTTTCAGTTCGGATTTTTTATAGTAATTTTCTGGTTATTTGTGTTATCTATTACTTACTCTTCTCTATTGTTGCACTTAGAGTGTTTAATGTATTTTCACATTCCAATGTGGTAGTTTAAATTTATTCTCAAGAACTCTACTTCCTTTACATAGATACGTATGTTTCAACGACTTATAATAATAAATTGATTACATTCATTTCTATTTCTTTTCTTGGTTACCTTTACGTTATTATTGTATAAATAATTTGTTATTATATTCCTCTACTGCGATCGATCGAATGTCAAGGAGAGTCTGTGCGTGCTTGAAACTAGCGAACCAAATTGGTCACGACAAACAATCGTTTTGAATTAATAACACTCGATCACCGACAGTATCGATCGCCTACATAGAATTCTTTTGCATGAAGAATTCGGCCATCATTGCTTATCGCCATGCTACCTCAAACACCTTTTATTTAATTATGAAATTCTAGATTATCATCATTAATTGTATCTTTTTGTTTCATTTGGTAAAACTATCTATTATTCTATCGTTAAGAAATGGTTAAGGGCATCATCGTCGCTAAGATCACTGTCATAACACCGCACTGGTATGATTTTTTTAATACTATGGCATGTGTAAAAAAAAAAACAAAATAAAGGGAAGATGTAATTCTCTTTTCTCGATCAAGACATTTAAAAACAATATGGCTAAACATAAAATCTAAAATCTCTTCACATGGATCCCAAAATAGAAGCGGCTCGACCACTCAATTCGGAATACATCCCTTCAAGAAAAACGCGTTATCGCTGCAAATTAACTGATTTTGACAAATGCGTAATTTTAGATCGAATTACAAATGACCCCATTAACGTCACTGGCAAAGAACGCTGTTTTTTCATGAATACTCTCCTAATTGGCGACTGTGACAGTGAATACGCGGTTCAACAGAGTTCAGGCCCTGGTCTCCTGGTAATTGCCATCATCCGAGGAACGCCATCGAGACTTCACAAGGTCCTTTTACCATGACAAGGTCTATCAAGGAGCACTTATTCAATTGCCTTTCAATCTGTACCGTTGACATGCGGGCATTCAAATCATACGGGATGTACATGAATATACAAATTGCTTAGCCATTCCAATGGAATGTTGATTTATTGACTGTCAGGATTGTATATGTTGATTATATTATAAATGCTCGGGGACTGATAAAGCATTATGTCGATTGATTCCTGTTTGTGCGATGCGACCTTTGAATGTTTTCTTATATTTTGCGTTTGAAATCAGGAGTAAGTTTAATGCTTGGAAAGGTTCTGCACCGACCCTTATTTTTTGCTACTTGGTCTTTATGATTGTTGGCACTGCAATAGTATTCTTGTGGGCAAGCGTAATACTTACCGACAGGTTTGTTTCTTCATTGAGTTGTATGTTATATCAATTTCAGTTGTTACATTCGTTGTAGGTCAAGGAACTCTCAAAAGACTCCACACATCAGAAATATGATTATATCGGGATGTATCATCGTAAAACTCTTCGTTTTAATGCATTAGATAAGATATCATAAAGTTTTCTGCGATAGACCATATTATCATATCGTAATATTAAGAGAAGGCCTGAAGTGACGTCAAACTTTCAGAGTTACAGTCTCGTATCATAAGGCTGAGAGCAAACGGCGATAAAAACGATACCTGACCCTACTCTTCATGGTAGCATAAATGTTTCCACCTGGTAACAACTTTCTCAGAAATCTAATTTTACCAAACTGAAATCCTTTGAACAATTTACGGCTACCTGAAAACGTGGCGGCAACATCACCCATAAGCCGACATTTGCATGGCTAACAAATTAGAAACTGAATGTTGTATCATTTCCACCGTCGCATTATATAAAGTTTCGCTCATCTGTGACATCACCTATTCTGCATGCCTATAGAATTATATACGAGTACATATATAGAAGTTTCATAACATCCAGACACGTTCCCGTCGCCAGACCCAAATAGATTAACAAGTCCGCACAACTACTCGTCTTCGCCGAGTTAATAACCAGCACACATCATAACTTTCTTAATTAAACTTGCTCTATCAAAGTTCTAAGATATGTGGACCCAATGTAGACTTTATGGCTTCATCATAAAGTTTATATCGAGATCGGTTCAGCTTTCATCGGGAAACTGGCGTGGCGTCTCACCTCATTCATTCAATCAATCATTCGTTCATTAGTGGCTGGATTAAATAGGAATGAATATTCTTGATAACATTGCGATTCGGTGACTAGTTACATATTCATTTGTTTTCTTATATCATGATGCTCCCACTCGATGGACCGACGACATTGTTAAGATCGCGGAAAGTCGGTGGATGGAAAAGGCTCAAAATCGTTCTCGGAAATGTATAGGGGAGGCCTATGTCCAGCAGTAGACTTCTTCAGGCTGATGATGATGATGATGCTCACTCATATTCTTCAATCCGTATTAACTCACTGCTGGGTGTATAAATATAAATAATGCCTCTTTAGAAATCTGGTTATTTCGATTATTTTGTATTGAATGTAATGTTCATGTACTCATAGATATAGATAACTCTTATCGATATAATTATGATTGCGTCTCATTATGATTTATAACTCCTATGATTATTAGTAACCTGTTCACAAAAAAGTGAATATTTCGGTTCCAAACGAGGTTCAAATCTACAACCTGAGCTGCAGTACTGCTTGTTACGGTTACATACCTTATCATTATTTAGTCTTGCTTATTTATATTAATCTAATCAGTAGTAGTAAGTAGGTACCTACATTCTTATTGTTTCCAAAACAACTACTCGATCATTTTTATCTGTGTTGTCTTTTCTCCACCTATTTTTTTAACGATATATTATGTTACTGACTTTTATCTTATCATTATTAACACAGTCCGATTTAGAGTCTACTATAATAATGCGAAGGGTGAATAAGCTATAATCTTGACGTTTTCATTTAAGTATACTGGACAGAGTTATATAATTTTAGGCCATTTTATAACATGGATCAGAGTTTGCATATATGCTTCATAGTACAGTATTACCCAACTGATATGGCTTACCGATGTACCTGCGCAGAAGATGATTTTTCAAGGCGCGAGAAATGCTATTGACCGCTATTGGTCGGCAGCCGCCACCATCTTAGCGAGCTTAGAGTGAGATGGAACTAACAGCTGCAGTGTATTATGAACCTTATAATAGTGAGCTTAGGTTGTTTGCAAGTTTTAAGCATTCTTTCGTTAATCTTCGGACCATACTTTCTTTTCTGCGCGAACGAAGATTCACGACGCGCCTTATAAGTTGGGTACTAGTATACTAAGATAGTACTAGATCATTGTGTCAGTAATGTATGCATTATTCTACCGGCTCAGTACAGTTACGTTCGACACACAGGATACAGTGTGGTTCAAATTAATTGCGGTCGATGCGCGCACGACGCGACGCTTCCGTTGCACTGCAGTGTATCGGGAGCAAATGCTTGCTTTAAACCTTACTGTAACAGCATTGTTTCTATTGCATTGTCTTCTACTAACTGGGATTATCCACGTTTCAACCAAATAAAAGTTAAAGTTAAAGCTAGGATTCTTGCGGGAAGTTAATAATTACCACGCGTATGGATGGACACTGTAACGAGTAAGTATATTCCACGTAACATTTTCAAAATATATAAAAATATTACACAAGCGGTCGCACTCACAAGGCCATAGAGGAAATAAATACTACGAAGGCAGCGAACCCACGAGATTGACGGAAATGAAGAAAAAAAGTGTTAAATAATAATATAAATAATTTTCCTACTAATTTAATGTTGTTATGTGGCCAACTAAAGCCATTTTTTTATCATAAAGAATACCAAATATTTACAGTACATAATATTATAAGCCCACCATTAATACCTAATATAAAATTCTTAATTCAGGTCGTCTCAGAAAATTGATACCGGAATCAGATACTTGCTGCAAACACGAACATATATAAATACTTTACAGCAAATAGATTAGCAGCCAAAAGGAAATGCGGCTGAATGTTTACCATCTCAAATTGTGTTATTTTGGACACCGTCCACTGTAAATAAACAGAAGATCCAATTCATGTTGCAAGACAAAATAGCACAACTTTTTCAGAAAGTTTTAGAACATAGTATGTTACGCAAGGCATTATTTACGTTTCGGAATCTGCTAGCGCGCCTACGATCGGGTACCTATCAGTTCTGAAATGGCCACTATTTTATCATGGCTGAGTAATAAATGAGATTTATGCCAATTTCATTATGCAAATGAATCAACCCTCGATTAATTTTATGCAGATATTCCCCCGCGCGTAAATTCGCTTGCAGGCAACGTCGCCCCTTCACACAAAATTTTTATCGCAACATTATCTTTCGACAGCAAGAATTCCTTGAATATAGTTTAGTGACGTTCAGTATCTAATACAATCTGACATAATAAGAAGAAACTCTCATAAATAGGTATATTCAAGTAACAACTTCGTCAGATTTATACAATTTTATTTGAGTGGGTTGTTATCTCGACCGCAATAAACTCGCCCATGCGGTCGAGTTACCACCCTTTAATTTTAGTAGTAGTGAACTCGACCTCACGTGTAAATTACAGTTAGTCGAAAATGTGATATAAAATTTGACTTGTAGACCTCTTGTACATACCTATATTTCCTAGATATCGCTTTTGTATTTGTTCCCCATATTTAATAACACTGTCCGACATTTCAGCCCCCACTTTCGAAATGTCGTAGAACCTTTATTACGAGGGGTGACTCCTAGCCCGGACCCTTCTAAATCATATCCACAAACGCTATAAAGTGACAATTTATTGGCTATTTCATTACAATAGAATAGAAAATTTATAACGTGATAACACCCGTTTGTCATCCTGTTTATTTCGCGTCGAGGTATCATAGTAAATCCTGTGGATTTATGGAATTGCCAATGGGAATCGACGGAGATTTCTCTGTGTTCATTAGGGTTACCTAACTCTTCGGCGTAGGATTTCCAAATGGATTCAATATTAACTAAGAATGGCTAGTATTTCCTTGAGCTATACAAATTTTGCTTTTGTATACTTAATATTTATGCTTGTCCTAGTATGCTTTTACTGTAATTGAACATTATTAAACTACAGGCACGTTTCATCAGAACGTTATTAAGCACCACATTAATAGTTTAGATGCTGTATGTACATAGCTTACTAATGTACCTTTATTTCTTTTTCAAAATATTACCTTTTGCCAAATGTAGGGAAGTACCTACTTCATTTATATTCCTTGCTTCATTTCGCAAATTCCCTTCCTCAGTTGGCAACTTACAAAATTGCATTTCCAAAGCTAGAGAGTGCGCTGCATGCGTAACTAATCAGGACAATGGCCAGGGCCTGTGCGCCCTCCCTCGTCCCACAGGACTGTTTGCAGGCACGTTTGGGGGCACGTGGCAGTCACGTGCAAATTAAATACATAGAGCGTGCATCGGGAAGATGTTGATGTGTTCATTACTCAGAGAAAATGCTTCCCAGTTCATTAATGACCTGGCTCTGTGAGATTTCTGATACCCGAGAAAGAAAATAATGTTTTCATGAAAGTGGAAGCAGCATACCAGAAGTACACCTACATTCTTACATAAGTACACATTTAAAAGACATCTCAAGGATAATTTGAGAATGTAGAATTTTAAAGAGCACTGCCTCTCAAAACGTCTATCGTATTTTTTTACTTAAACAATTACACAATTTGATGATCATAACAGATTATGACCGATTTGCTCATTGTTAATGCTTGGGAAATAGCACAGGCGAGATAGAAAATATGATGCAAAATACATCAGTTCAGCTCTTTCATAGCGATGATTAATTTCATCACTGCATTGTTGTCAGCCGTGAAGCGTGACCCGCCTGGTGACCGAATGTTTTGTGCAATCCTTTGTTGAACGAAAAAAGTAAAAAAAACGCCGTCTGCCGAATCGCACAATGCACCGCGCATGCGTCCTTTGTCCACATTGTTCAATCCTATAAGGGCTAGTATTAAAAACCCTCAGTTTACCCCCTTGCGTCCATGAGATATTATTATCTTCAATCACTCTCACGGATCATTTTTACAGCCGATTTAACATTTTTTTTATGTTAGATTTGTTTTAACTTTATTACTTTCCATGCTATAAACCTGTAATGTTAATCGATACACTTCATACTGCTTTTGTACATTTATTGACACGTCAATGCTACGTCTAGCCTTTTCCGTTTTATGTGCGGTTTTAACTAATTTAGCTCTCATAAAAGCCGTCGTAAAATTAATTCCTGAATTAATGAAGCTTGACTAAGTGCAGCGCATAGAGGTCTGTAGGTACATTATCCGGCGACCTAGTTCCTTTTCACGTCATCGATCGGCCCTTAGACCGTTACACAATTTCTCTATTTATCTTACTCGTAAGCTTTGTCATAATCTTTATTGATGGATGTTGCTTTCTAAATTAATACTATCTCATTTGTCATAGAGATAAAAGATATATTTCGCTACCGCATTTTGTTAATCGCTTCTGAGCCTGACACATGGTTGGGATCGATTTTTTATGGCAGATTTCCTATCTGTAGTGGTGCTAGCAAACAGCGGGGATGTTTGACCCCTGCGTTGCGTGTATTTATAGATTATTTTTGAAGTGTTGCATTGCATCGTATTTTACCCTTGCATTGAAACATGTTATATACATCGTTTGCTTCTATGGTTGTTCATACATTATTAGTAGATTCTTAATATTGTTCCATTACGTGTTACGTTCCAAAACTTAAAAAGCCAACTTTACTGTTAAATGCAACATAGCTCAGGCCGAGGACACGCTCCAGCGGACACCCTTCTGTCTGCAGCATTGGAATGTTCCAGCGGTTCCATATTCCCCCACCTTTAGGTCCAATGTCCCCCTCATGATGCCACCTTGGTGATTACGTACCGTAACTGCACATGCCGGTACGTCACCTGTTGTCTTCTTTCCCACGGATCTTTGCCCACCTTCCCCTACTTGAGTCGCTTTATGTTTAAAGGAAAAAGTTAAGTAGCTATGTCTAATGGGTTTGCGATCGTTTCATTTGTGAACCGCCAAGACTTATTTTTACCAGTCTTCTTGACAGATTAGATCATTATGTTTTATAGGCTTGAAGAAATGTCAAGTGAAACAATTTGTTGAACAACTTTATTTCGTCCGTGCTATCATTTTGTTCCACATCATCGAGCTTGACGCTAACAGAGGCAGCTGTTGTTAACAGATGAAAATAACATCTTTTGTTTATCAATCACGTGCAGCCTCTCATTTCAGTTGAATGTTGTGTAGTAATCGCGTCGATGACGCCACACGCCCGTCTCTAACCACGTCATTTCCTTCATCAGCGTGCAAATCTATCAGCTAATATCACGACCTCTGACAGAGCCCATGGTTTTCATTTATGACCATTCCCACGACTGACTCAGAATCATCCGTTTACTCGTGAGATTGAGCGGATTTACGATACAACCTTTGTCTAACCACTGGCATAAGTCAGTGTTATGCTGCATTATGGGCTATCTGAATAGATTTGCGTCTTAATCGTGATTAGCGGTCGCATTGCCGACTGTATTTGGACTCCCTAAGAATTATTGCGAATTACCTTCTAAGAGCAATGCGGCATTGAATTAACTTAAAATTACGAGCGAAGCGAAACATGGACACAGAATGTTGTGTTTTGAACCATGAATAAAGCGGTAGGTATTTACGATGGGATTAGGCTAATTCCCGTTGATGTACAACCCAAATTTATTGTATTGAACATTTTATTCGGATACAGTATTTCATTAGCTACAATTTTATTGAAATCTTCTTAACATTTTCAGCCAGTAAAAATGTTAGCACTAGTTTCCTTTGATGAATCGCAGTCTAAACATTTTTCAATGCCACTATTTTTCCCCCATTGTTTGACGTACAATTTCCGATCTTTTAAAAATATCAAGTGTTAATGGTATCGTACGGAATACGTTTACAAAGCATCTGTTTCGTAGCTGAACGCGTCGAAGGACAAACATCGTATAACATAGTATCCGACGTTTGTTCTAGGACGTTCATATTAATAAAATAAGCTACAATTTACGCGTATAAATTAATGTTCGGACAAGTTTGTGTTGGCCTCTAAATGGTGGCGGCGTTGTGTAGGCATAACGGGGCTAGGTGTTAGCAGTCGGTCCACAGACACTCAATACAACAGTAGAGTTAGATTAATGGACTGTAAGAAGATACATGTTTCTAAATGTATCTTAACAGTTTATCGTATCAATATGGAATATTTAGACACTATTTTAATATTTCCAATAGTCTCCTACAGGGCAGTTGTCTGCATCCGGAGCAAGCGTTGATTACAAATTACAAGTCGTGTCTTACGGAGAGGCAAACGTGAGAATTTTTTAACTGGCGAAGTCTAGAAATGAACGGCCCGAGTCGCGGGCAAATAATCTAGTCCGTAATAATCTTAGAGGGATCCCAGGCAAGCCGCCTTGACCTAAAATCGTGAGCGACGCCGCGAGATCGGCGCGTGCGCCTGCTATTTCTGAAGTCAGAGGTCTACCGAGTGCATTTTGTAATGCCTTTTTAGGAAAGGTCGATGTGATAACTGGTGTTAAAGTACATTTTGTAACTTTATCTAAAGTGACTGGTTCCATTTATTGTTTTCGTAAAGGTTCACTACTTCGGCACGACTGAACTAGAACGTGTCAGCGATTCGATCGTCAGCAAATAAAGTGCATCTCAAACGTGTCTACAGTTTTAACGAGTTCAGCTGATAGTGTTTTATATTTGTTTTTATCATACATCATTTCCTAATAAATAAACACCCGTCCAGTGATATCTTCATAGACATCAACAGCTGTAGCTCCAGCCTAAACACCAGCAATTTATCACCGGGAACCATGGAGCGTGCGCTTGACATCACAATGGCTCATCCATTCGCAGATCCACCTCCCCCGGTACAGTCCTGCTTTACTGCCACAGTCGTACTCGTGACCACGTCACATGGGTTTATGAGCTTTTACTTTTGAGGGCAAGAAAGCTTTGCAGGTTATTCACTGGAGTAGGACAGCGCTTACTTGGTTTATGGGGCGGCACGTTTCTTCAAGTATCTTCATGAGCTTATCGTTTTCGATTATTATAGCATGTGCAGGAATGTTAGCTGATGTAGATGCTGTCATAGTTCGACTGTTAGATCTTGACTGATCACCAGAGATAGAAGTGTCTTCAGCAGTTCACACTTGGTTAGGTGATTGTTTAATGGAGTTACACCTGAGCGCTTCCGTGCTACGGAGGGCACGTTGAACCGTTAGTGCCAGTTGTTATCAA
This sequence comes from Hylaea fasciaria, assembly GCA_905147375.1. Lineage (NCBI taxonomy): Eukaryota > Metazoa > Arthropoda > Insecta > Lepidoptera > Geometridae > Hylaea > Hylaea fasciaria. The sequence goes on from LR990194.1 coordinate 2,764,925, forward strand.
GTGATAGCAATCGTTAAGCCATGTCAGAGAACCTTGCGACCTGACAAACAGTGACACCGAAGAACGCCACTACCGCATTTGAGATCGATCCATCAACTTGCAGCACAGAGGCATTTACATTAGACCCGCTTACGTCAACTGGAACTAGTTTCCAGCTCGATAACGTTCCAAGGAAGGTATCAAGTTCAGATTTTGCAGGAAAGTTAGAAATTGACGGTCAGCAAGATGTAGCTCTTATGTAAACGGAAAAGGTGCTACAAGCCGCTTCTAATCGCTGAGCAAGATAAATCGCCCGCTAATGAATGAGCCCACTCGTACGTAATACAGTAACGCTATCTATTAACCTTTAGCTTCCACATAATGTTTAATCTAAACACATTAATTTCGAAGATAGGCCATATTTACATCCGCAGCCGTGTATTGAAGATTAATCAAATTCGGTAACGATTTGTGTGGTGTGGATGATGTTACGTGAATTTGTTCGCAGCAAAAGAAGACGTGCTCATTTTGACAAGGTGTTAAACTGTTAACATTTTCAAAGTGAATGAACAATATTATTATTTTTTAATCACTCTTTCACATTAAACATATCTGCAATTAATTTAACGTTTATTTCTGTTGAATTAACTTTTATCCGTGTTACGTTACGACAGTGCGGCGTTTCACAGATTTCTTTTCATTTCCTATTTGTTCATTATGATTCTCGTTACATTATTCATCTTTTCTAGACTTTACTTGAAGTTGCGTAGTGATTTGTGGAAAAACAAATGTTCAGACAGATAATTCTTCTATTCTTACTATTCATACTCCATAAGATTACTAATGTATCCTATAAAAGCGAACTCTCTGAGATCGCATGATCTTATTTATAATTTCTGTATATTTTACGTTATCAGGTTACCCGGTAAGGTTGCGTCTTCTATCATATCCCTGTCATTCCTTCTGACTAACGCGTTAACGTTAATCAATCTACATGGTTTATTACCTTTTCGAGTTATGCCAACTACTTATTTCTCCATTCGATCTTTGATGTTCTATTATTTACACAATCACAAACTGTTGCGATAATATATCATAACAATTAACATGTTAGCATGCGCAAGCGCCGTGAGTCACGACTTGCCCCCGCGCACAGTAACAGCATAATTTCCACCGTGCCAACATTGTACCAGAAATCAATTTAATGCACAAGTCAATATTTGGGAATTGTTTTGTCAACAGCATTTGATAATTATGAATGAATTTTGTTTGTACTGCCGCGTTGAGTTGAGATTTCGTCTTGTTTGTACGGCTAATATTATCGTAGGTATACGACTTGTTTGCGTTTGTTTTATTGACCAAATTGTTGGTATAACTGAGTTTTGAATAGTTACAGTTACAACGTTGCTTACGAACATCCAACGAGTTTCAACTTATGAAATATCTATGTTGGTAACTCTTCCCAATTCATTTCCTGTGAAAGTAACCTGTAAACGATCCTTAAATTTAGATTTATATTGTATTGTATTCTGTATTTTATAGACTTGATAATTATAATAATATCTAGGTACTGAGTTTACATATTGCTACACAATTAGTTTTAATATTCAATTTTTTAATCTCTTCATTTGCTCATGTTCATAATAAAAAGTTAATAAGTGTTAAAACTTTGGACCGTACTTTCCCAATGCTCCGAAAAATCCTTTGTACAAGTTTGCATAACTCACTCAGTACGTCTTAACTTTGTCAACTTTTCCTAAGCCTTTCCGCTACAAAATAAAGTGTATATTTCTTTATTTATTTATAGCACCCTTTCGTGTTGTAGTAGTGTTGTAAGCAGTGTAATAGCTTCCGGCACTCTGACGCCTTTACCGGTTTGTTATCACGTCGATTGTATGACAGTATACACTTTATTTACAGTAAGGGGGGTTTACTTGACAGATTGAGGCTCGCTGTGAACGTCTAAACAGCCGACTAAATACCTACAACGACAAACTGATCTAAATAGTTTAGTTCATGAGTTAGTAAAGTAAATAAAAACATAAGCCTGTTTTTTAAGTGAGGTTGAAATTTTAATCATGATATTTTTCCCCACAAAATAATTTTCGAAATAAGAATACATTCATAATGTTTCATAACATACTATAAACACGCATGAAATCTTCAAATAAACATAATTATGAAGTCTGGACAGACATTGTATAATGGAAGTGCCTGAGTCACATCGAAACTCATGCTGATTTTAGGCTACATTTCCTTCTGTTAGTTCCTGTATGTTGCCAGATTATTTTGTTATACCCCAATGAGCATTACGGAACGGCCGCTTTTTGCCAACAAGTTTTTAGAGCTTTATCTTTTCAGGAACGGAATCGGACAGCCGTTTCCGACGGGTAATACGCATTTACGCCTTTGTTGCGTAACATTTGGTCCAATAGTGGGCTAGTTGCCTTTTAGAAATATTACTCGACGGCTGTCACTGGAGACTTTATAGGTTTATCTGTCTGTCGCATTTATCGTAATTGCTCGTGATAAATTGGACTGTAGGTATTGAGTTGTAGAAAGTTTAGATCCTGTACCGGGTTGTCGGCGTGGACAGATGTTTACTGGCCAAAATATTATATACCTACATCACTGACATCACATTACATCCTTGTTAATAAAATACAGAAAGTTCTGAAATCTTATTAATTTTGATTTTTGTTTGGTACTTACTATTTTTAGTGAAGTTGATGAAACCGTTCGATCATAGTGTATTTGATTACCTACAGTTTAAGTTTTATAAGCACCTAATTAAATTATCGGTCTCCGTAACCTAACACATTAGTCGGTCTCCAATTGCTAGTAATCGTTAAAATGGCTTACAATAAACCAGTTTAAAAGAAAGCTCATCAATAACTTTTTACGTAAGCTTTGTTGGCCGACAGTCCGCCGACGTCATCGAAACATCTTGAAAGTCTGATCCTATCAATGTTTCGTAACCGGTGCCGTATCGTCGTATCAACGGAATCAGGGTATAGCGCAGGCTTAAGTAATGAGAACTTAGTAGACAAAAATTACGTTAGAGCCTATGTTTAAAGCTAGAGGAACCTACTTGATTCACAGACAACCTACAGTAGAAATGTTTATTTAAATCTTTGATAGCGCTGCACTGCGCTTATCACGCGGAAATATTGGTTTTTAATCTCATATTTCTAATTTTCAAATTGTATATTGTTATTTTCATTTTGGAACTACATCCAGTTAACACAAACAGGTAGGGAATTATTGTGTTCGTGTGGGTTCCTGCCATTATATCTTCATCTTCTTCACTTTAAACAAGGTAGCCCCACCCCACACTATGATTTCTCCTGTACCGTTACAGTCATATAATTCACCACATACACATAATACCCAGACCAGAAACAAATATCTGTGTATCACACAAAAATTTGTTCCGAGCTGGAATCGAACCCGCGACACCAAGCGCAGCAGTCCGAGTGCTGAGCCACTGCGCCAAACGTGTCGACAAATTTCAAGGAATCATTCTTCGGAAATTTCTAATAACAGATGCCTGACTACTGAACACTGTTTCAGTTTCTTTTCCAAGCTGGATCTCTTATAACTTCGCCCGTCATAACGCGGTGTACTTTCAAAATTGAGATCTATCATGAACTATGTATTATCTATAATCTCTAAAACATGTCTGCCTTTTAATTTATCTATTGTCTTCAATGTGTGGCACTGTGGATTCCTTCATAATTATTATTGTTAGCTTTCTTTATCGTAATTAAATATATTAGTCATTGTCATTAACATGAAAAGTATTGACTTCGCTCATTACAATTAAAACACAGCGTCATCGTTCACTGTTTATGTATGTAATGTGGCCTACATTACATACATAAAGTATTCAAATAATTGATAGGTATTGTTGGTTCAATAACCATTATAACGCTTCCATCTAATCATATTTTCTCTAGCAAACATCTCGTTTCTACTCCGCTGGGTCAGAGATATTTGCAATCTCACACGCAACTTGTATGATATCATTTGTTGTTGAGTTATGTAGTCGGTTTTTGCTAGTTATTTTATATTTTCTTTCTAAGTATAGGTGATGAATTTCTTAGTCATTGGCGATAATACCAGTGTAAGTTAGGTACCTTTATTTATGACACATAGTCAATCAATAAGCCAACATGTCCTATACTAACGGCCAAACATTTCTCGTTTTAAGTTGCCAACTTTCAACTTAACCGTAACTTCTCTACCGGCTAAGTTACTTCGATTCAGTCCAGTTTGTTATCTTGTGGTTTACTGCAGACGCTAATGTTTACTTTGACTGACGGCTACTGATACCCTAATGAAGAGTGATTTGACGCTAATCGCAGTTGTACAAGTAAACTAGACGATTGATTTACTTGTAGGGTTGTTGCGTAACTGCACCGATCGAAATATTAAGGTAGGCCGTGTAACTAACATAAAGGATCTGTTACAGGTGTAATGAGGTCTTCATTGGTACAAAGTGGAATCCATCTTACAAATTTACACAAAAACTTCTTACTTACAAAATAGTTGTGAAATTATATATTTCAACTTCATATCCACGACTCTATTCCCAATTAGAGTTATCCACCATCTTTCCAACTTCGGTACCTTTCCAGCCCTATCCTTCAACTGCAAGTTGAGAGACTCGTCGTAATTGGGTAACATTCGTACCGAAATAGAATTGGTATCGAGTTCGTTCCCGGATTGTTTGCGTTCGGAATAGGTACGGATTGTTGTAATCTGGCGAATGATTCCGGTCGGGTTGGTTGTTTGTTTAACCTGCCTTTGAGATGATACTGTTAGCGTGATCAATACAACAAAAACAGTAGGTAAACATCGTACAAGAAGTGTTAATGGACACGTTTGCATTGATTCTCGCTCCGGTAATACGTCACATAGGTACGGTAGAATTAACTATGTACTTACAAGGTTAACCTCTTTTAGATCATCATCATCATTATTATTATCATCATCAGCCCCTATCCACCTCCTGCTGAACATGAGTCTCCCCTCACTTTCATGAGGAAGATAAGGCCATAATCCACCATGTGTGCCAGATTGGTAGATAACAACCCTCCGAAATTTTGATTGAAAATAACAGTAATTTGCCTTATTGCTATGCTATTCAAATGTAATTTGATTTGCAATTTCTCAATTAGATAAATTGGTTTCTGAAATCACTAAGCAATTTCACATAATTATAGGAAAATGTAATTCAACATAGACATTGACCTTATGAGATTTGTCAGTTTATCCATCTATCAGTCTGTCTATTCCTAATTAAATTTTAAGAGTAATTAACAGAAACGCGTATTATTGGTATAAGTAGAATAGGCACCACCTTTTTTGAATTTATTTTTAATTAAGACTTTCTATTGTTACAGGTATGTGACTTAATCCAGTATCTACACCGTAAACTGCTAAAATAAGTGCCCAAAAATAATATGGGCTAAAAGTAAGTTAAACTAAAAAACATGTTAAGTAATGAATTAAAAAAATAAGTACATAGGTACCTACATAAATTATTTCATAGGTGAATAACAAATAATCTAAAAACTAAACAATTACGATTTCTTAAATGATACTAATGAATTAATACACATAATATTATATCAGGAAGTCACTTAATATAGGTACACAGTTATTCGCCCAACAATCATACGCTCAAAGTCCTAAGAAACTTGAGAATAATCATTTCTGGATGGCCAGTGCACAATAATATAATATTATGAATCCGGTCATAGACTCTGTTAACTTACGTGAGTCACATCATGACGGTCTTTTCTAGTCTATAACACCTTTTTGACTTTACATTTGATGAGATCGTATGTCGTAGAAAAAATTATAAGAGACCTATGTCCAGAAATAAAAGCAAAAGAAACAAGAAGAATATTTTAAGCTGTTATCAATCTGGCGACGAAGTCATCACTCGTACCATGCATAGTCAGTGTATACCCTTCCTCCGCGTGAGTCACATGTCATTGTATTTATGTCCATTTGCATTCATCGCCGAAACTGTTAGATTGGTGATTCAGGACATAGGCTCGGCCGCGGCTGGTTGGCAAAGTTTATTTTTATTGGACTGGTTCACTGACTGACTAATAATGGACTTAGATCGGAGTCAGTAAGAACGGCAGTTAACGTGTCAATGACTATTTTAGGTCAAAACTATAGAATAATCAATTTTATGGCCATCAAAATTTACATTCTGCTGCGCCTAGTTTCACTAGAACATTGCCGTATTAGAAATTCAGCTACTGTGAGTTCTTTACATGCTTTTACTTTTGACTATCGCCGATATTCCTATGAAATCCTTAGAAATTATCGGATGCTTTAGAAAGAGACGCATCATTTCAATGCCTGTTTCACATTACAATTACAACTTCTGCAAGATGTTTCCTAATCTTTCTTTTACCCACGCTCTTCTGTGGTGGGGTCTTACTTCAAACTCCAAAATTTTCGGCATTTAGTTCCAATGATCCTAGCACATTTATGTTTATTGAATTTCACTAAAAATGCAGCTATCATCATTCCTCTGAGTTAGTTGTCATTTCGACCGCAATTTTCCTCTACCTCAGTGAAAGTGTTCGATGCAACTTCTACGGAATAAAAACTTTTTACAGTGTACTATGATTGATGGGCCCCATTCAGGTGTTGAGTCTTTTTCTTGGTAGTTTTTCTTAGGTAGGTTGACGGTCTTTGATTCGATCCAAGTCGTCAACTGACAGTGATTAGGGTTAATCTTTGAGCTTCGAAGCGTTTTGACCTGTGCTTTTGAACTTACGTGTTCAGTTGACCTTTTGTGTTATCAAAGATTTTTAAGATTTAGTGCAGTTACTCAGGCGCGTTCATTGACTTTTACCTGGTATTAAATCGTTCTTGTATGTGGTATTTGAGAAATTTTAATAATCAGCATATAAAGTAATGTACAAATAAGAGGAAGAGGCAGGCCTAAAAAATATTCCCCTATCAGCACATAACAGAAGATAAATGGCACGTCGTAAAGAGAAGTCAAGGCTTTAGCTTAAGATATAGCTTGATCAATATCAACTATACCTATACAAGAAGCTATACCATATCGAATTATTAATAACAGTCTATTTGCCGCTAAAAGGTTGCTGTCATTCCTATAATAACTTCTCTTCAGGTCACTGAACTTGAATATTTTCCATTCGTGCACTAATTAACTCTAATTATAGCAATTAGAAGCTAAAAGAAATCGACACGAAACCGTTTACAGGTCATTCGGAATCTGAAGTGAGAAAATTATCATTTGGCGTCTACAGAAATGGTGTCAAAACATTTCCGGTGGCAAATAGTTGGTAGAATATACAACTAGTCTAGTAGGTATACTAGTACCCAACTTATAAGGCGCGTCGTGAATCTTCGTTCCATTAGTTATCGACCAATAGCGGTCAATAGCATTTCCCGCGCTTTGAAAATTCATCTTCTGCGCAGGTACATCGGTAAGCCATATCAGTTGGGTACTTAAGACATGAGAAACAGTCACGTATCTTTTGTGAAAACCAAGTGCTTACAGAAGTTGCTGAATAATAATATCTTCTACATGAACTTAGTACATCCTCAAGAGATAGAGTACATCTCAGCATCATCACCATCATCATCACAATTCCTAATCTATCCACTGCTGGGCAAGTGTCTCGCCTCAATTCCGTGAAGGTAATACGTCTACTTTCAAACTATTGATTACATAACTCACCATTTTATATATTTTAGAGTTCCATACCCAAAGGATAAAACGGACCCTATTACTAAGACCACTGTCCGTCCGGCTGTCTGTCTGTCCGTCCGTCTGTCACCAAGCTGCCTATCATGAACCGTGATAGTTAGACAATTGAAATGTTCACAGATGATGTTTTTCTGTTGCCGCTTTAACAACAAATACTAAAAACAGAATAAAATAAATGTATAATGGGGCTCCCATACAACAGACATGATTACCGTTTTTATAGAAAAATGGGACGGAACCTACTTGCGTGATTTCGATTCGCACTTGACCGGTTTTTCTAGACGATAGATGTATCACTTCAGCAGGCATCTGTAATCGCGTCAGTCAAAAATCAACTTAACAATGATTGTTGAAATCAAAACAAAACTAACCAATTAAGTAACAAAACGTTTTGTTTGGCCCGTTTAGCCATTCAAGTGGTCGTTATGCAAGTTCGAGTCGTTGCCCCTGCTATGGCGGCGTGACGGACAGCTTCCTCTTAGCACAAAACATGAATAGTTGAACTGTCTCGTTATTAAAACAAACAATTTGAACTCCATAACGATATACTTCTATGACAAGTGGCAGATCGGTGCGGTAATTATCGTATGCTGCTGACTGAAAGGGTCTTGTTTCTAGCAGATAGTGCGACAATTTTAGTTTTTGTCTTTTGAATACTAATTTTCATGTATATAACAGCCACGGAAACCCAATAAGCCGTGCCGATATTTAAATACAGCCAGCATTGTACTTTGTTCAATCTTATTACTGATTCGAAATCGAAATTTGGGTCTCAATTTGTTTTCCAGTTAGATTTACAAATAACTGAAGACTGTATTTTTCTACTTCGTAGTATGAAATTCTGATACGCTATACCGAAAGCACAATAGTTCGATGGACGTTTGTTCGAAAATACGCGAATATGATGTACGCTTTAAGAAAACTAAAGGAACAGCATGAAAAGCCTAAGGTTACATTATACCGAGATTGCTTATTGTACGATATTAGCATACCTACCATTATATATTCCTGCGTGCATGCGCCATGTTGATTTTGAGGTCGGATAGCTACGTCTCGTTGATATGGACACTACATTTTTTTCGCACTCCGATTCCAAGTTGGTACACCAGAACAAATAAGGTTTATATTCGCATCAAAACATTCCAAATTGATAATTAAAGCGACTGCACATTACATGCTGAAAATGAAATGTCATTGTTGTGTAACAATTTCGTCTAAATGCATTAATTTCATATTCATACATGCAAATTGAGGTTTGTGGTTACGCTTTCAGTTTACGAGAATGCACTGTGTAGTATTTATTTCAGTTCGTTAATTGCTGTAAAGCTTGTGTTCATAATCACAGGCCACATCTGTCCACTGCAGTGCACTAATATCAGCTCACTTTGCAAGAAAAGTTAAATCCATCCCCCACGGGGGTCCGGTCTGTGATGGGAGACCACATACCTCGGAAATAATTCTCGGGAATGTTGGTTACTTCATGATTTGTTCCTTCACCGAAAAGCGAGTGGCAATTATGCCTACCCATACATATTTTACAAAACACTAGTATGTGCCCGCATTGAGATTTGAGGTCGCCTCGCAACCCTCTGTCTCTTCCCAATTACATCTTCCATCTTTACTAGGCGGACGTTCTCCCGCTAAAGTATTACCGGCATTTATCATATTTTATGTTTTACCTGATCGGGTAAGTATCGGTAACAGATAGTTCCATAATGTCACGGGCATCTGTCGCACGATCTGCACATTTAAATAGCACCACCGTATCATGATTCTGTCAGGAACAGACGGATGAAGTCATTTATCTATTTTCAACCATGAGTATTGTCAAACCGCGGTACAAATTACGCGAGTCATATTCATTGCCTTGCCTGGAGTACCAATTGATTCACTCTACGGATGGTCATTTGTTCAGTTTTTGCAAGACGAAAAGTCTGGGTTTTCATAACATATTTTTTATTATTATTTTCTAATACGCACTCCCTGCACTAGGAATTATCCTGTGTCGTGAGAACTGTTTGCAGACACATAATTTCACATACACATAACACTCAGACCAGAAACAAATACATATCTGTGTATCACACAATAAATTCCGGGCGGGAATCGAATCCGCGACACCAAGCACAGCAGTCTGAGTTCTCAGCCACTACGCAAAACGTGTCTTCATAGCATAATGAAGTCTGAACCATGCTTACCTTTAGAATACCGTAATCTACTTATCGAGCAACATTTTGGAAAATTTACAATTATGTAAACATAATATTTTTGATTGCCGTAAACTCATAGCTTCTTTTTTAACTCATGGGTTCCCGGATTTGTGATAACTGTATTTCTGGAGCCAATGGCTTCTCCTACACCAATGCTCTTGAAAATCCATTTGCTACATTTTTGTATTACTTTCTTTTCATACAGGGCAACCAACCTAACAAAATTAGCATCAGATACGGCCGCGGCAACCACTTCCGCTGTATTCGCTCTGTTTTTGACAAGTCGATTATCATGTCTGTTTACCTCATTCTGGTGTTTATTCGCAACTGGGTCGTTAAACTAGGCGTTAAGTCGTCTTAATTTGAATTTAATTAATGTTGTAGTGAAATTTGCATTTTAAAGACGGAAATAGTAATCGAGCAAAGTTTTGCAAGTGTGCCTTAATTTAGTGTTTTAAATGAATGTAATGTAGTACATTTATATGTGTTCGTACCTATTTCGACCATAAAATGATTATTGCTAGTTAATTTTACATATTGTTCAAGATTGGTTCTTTCTTCCTTGCGCCTACCCTACTTTTTCCCGTCATAGAACATCTCAAGTCACATCTTTCAAACTAGATCTACCTACGTTACCTGTAACTGTAAGTGAGGGTTCTATATTATCTCCAAAGTAGGTAAATAACAGTATAATTAAACTTTAGAGCGACCGTTTAAGTCAGTCCTCGCCCGCAGGGTAGAGGGGCGTGGGGTTTGATATCAATGACGATAATACAAGACAAGGAAGAAGGATTGACGGCACGTTTGGCGTAGTGGCTGAGCAATTGGACTGCTGCGCTTGGTGTCGCGGGTTCGATTCCCGCCTGGAACAAATATTTGTGCGATCCACAAATGTTTCTGGGCTGGGTGTGAAGTGTATATGAAATTATATGTCTGTAAGCGGTACCTACGATACAGGAGAAATTCTAGTGTAAGGCTACGTTAAAAAAAAAAAAGAAAAGGGGGTTTGCGGGAGGTCCGGGCGGCAGGCGTATCACAGATTACTAAATAGCTACTTCGTTCTCGATCCCTTTTATATCCTAACACCACTACGCCCCTGTAGGTACCACGCGGGCGAATAAGTATCAGTAAGTACTACATCTTTTGTCTATTCACCCATCGCCTACACAATTACATCCATTCTAAACAATCAATCCTTCTAAATGGACGGATTAGCATATTATCACGTCTTATTACCATGCATTTGCATATGTCATTCACACATTGGCAAATTTATATTCACACATTTGCATGTGGTAGTGAGACATCGCGGTTGGTCACTATGTGGTCCAACACATGTAGAGCTGCTAATAATGTTGTGTAGGTATTCTTAGTTCACCTCGAAATAATTATTTTACAAGTCAAGTGTATTTTATACATTGACTACAAATACTAAAATATAATAAAATAGGCTGTTCTCGTAGAGTATAGCATCATTATTATCAGCACTTGATCAGAATTTTGTTTACTACGTATTTTTTAATTTCAACTTTTATACATAATTATATGTATCTAGTACTAATTGACTCTATTCTCTGAAAGGGCTTCTTAACTTGAGCCAAAAACAGGTTACATATTACACTCAATATCTGGATGACCGAGCTTTGCTCGGTATACTTAAGTATATATTTTTTTATAAATTGTGTTTTTTGGAAATTATATTTAAGTAAGAATTACTAATAAAATGATGAAATATGAATAATATTTAGATCTTACCGATAGAATAATAAAAAAATATGAACTGGTTATATTTAAAGAAAAAAAACACGAATAAAATGACATTTTCTAAAAATGATTCCTAGCTAGATCGATTTATCGCCCCCGAAACCCCCTATATACTGAATTTCATGAAAATCGTTGGAGCCGATTCCGAGATTCCAATTATATTATACAAGAATTGCTCATTTAAAGTTATAAGATATTCACATTTTATATTATAAACTCCAAACATTCCAAAAACCAACGAGACATCAACTCATGCTCAACGAACACGTGGTCTGCACAAAAGTGACGTAACCATTGAATCATGGGCAACATTATGAAATTAACGACAACTGTTCATGCAAAATCAACTCGTAATATACATGACATTAAAGACGACAATGATAGATGCGTTGTAGACAGGTGGAATGAAAAAGCTGCGTTGATAAATATGGTCGGAAATATTTAAACCGTATACGGAGAAATGCCGCCAGCTTTTGACTGTAGTACATTGAAAGTGTTAATAATAAGAATGGCGGTATAATACATTCTTATGCAATAAATCAAATGAATGACAGTTTGCTTCTTGATGCTCTTTGTGGTAGATCAATGCTCGAAGTTGTGAAGTATCAAGACAGTTGTGACAGTTAATTTAAAAAAAACGCGGGTAGTTTGCAACAACGCCTGCCGCTCTCGACGGTGCTACCCGCATTCTCCAGTCTTATCGTGACCACGGTCAACGTAACTTAATCGAACCGTCGAGGGTTGTTAAAATTACATTTGATACATTCGTGCGCGAAATTGATCCATATTGTATGTGTTTGTATGAAACTAACTAAAATCAGAAGCATGAATGTTTTCAATTGCACCTGATTGGTAACGCTCGACTCTGTCATCATAAAACAGGTGACCAAGTGAGTGCTTATTACTAGTTCATTCGATAATTACATATCTACAGTGGAAACACGTTTGATAGCTACCGACACAGAAACGTGTGAATTCATAGAAATAAACACACCCAGTTTAGTAGGATAAAAAGTATATATAAGTTATAAATAATATATAAGTTATAGTGAAGTTAATTCTACTTTCATTCTTATTCAAGTACTAGTATCTTTTAATCATAATCTAATTGATAAGTCAATAATGTGGGTTGGTATACAAAATTCGGATCCCGATTTTGGGATTGTTAAGTTCCGTCCTGTTTCCTCTTTCAACAACATAGCCTAAAAATTAAAGAAAAAGCTTTGTTAAAACTACCTGTTTCCACGTCTGAGAGACACAGGCCGCGACAGGCGTAAACTACCCCTTCCCCTACCCCTATAATAATATAAAGATCAAAATTTCTAATGCAATCCCACATACATTTCAAATTGCTATATTATAGCAAGCTTTTAATTATTAGTTCATATGAATTGAATCAACGTTAGAATCGACTAATGTATTTGGCGAATACAACTATTCTCATACTAACACATACCACACCAAATAACGATGTCAAAATTTTCCAGGCTGAAAATAGAGCAAGAATGGCGCATTGTGAACGCGATAGTACAAAGCAATTTTCATATCACCGCAAGGCCAACAGGATGTTATTCTGAATTATATTCACGTACTGGACTCTAAATTCATTGTCCGAATATATTATATTCAAAGATAATAAAATTGTTCCTAACGTTACTAAATTGCAATGTAATGTAACTAAAATGTGTCTGTTTTACAAACACAGCAAACATATTACCTTAGCTGCGTAATATGCGTGTGCAAATATGCAATATAAGAAACAATTTTCTCTAAGACCGACGATAAAATTACAAGTTATCAACTCGTCGAAGGTAAACCTAATTTACATGACACATAAAATGTTCATCCCAAATTCCATCAATCCGCTATGCTATGGGCTATAAAGAATAAGACACTTCTTTTATATGAATTAATTTAGTATTGTACTTAATTATAAGTCAGTAGACGACTACGACGCCATTTTCTGATGTGTAAGCGTCTAGATCTTCTCAAGACTTATTGACTTGTATTACCCTTATCTCCTTGAAATTAGGTTCATATTTGAGTATTTATACACCTTTTCTAAATATGACAAGTCGCTTTTATAACTGCACATTACTTTTCATTAAGCCTCTGCTAGTTTAATTTAAGTCGTATTAATTACACAGTACAGCGCTGTTTCCATCGCTTGCTTTAAATATAGCAGCTACTTCATCCGTGTGTAAGGATGAGGAATGCTGGCAACTTCAATTAAACGACCGCATCTTTGGAGACATTTGAATGGGGCACCGTGTTTTTACAAAATGCTCTCTGGAACAAGACTTTCTGGGATATTTTAACCAGCTTCTTTCTATAATTGGTATGAAAGACAGCGAACTTGTTAAAAGATGTAGTACTTATTTGTATGCAGCAGTTTTGCTATGCAATCGCTAAGAGCATCTCTGCTGTTTTGTTTACGATCCATGCGTCGTATGAATTGTTCAAAATACTCAGTAAATCAAGTGTATCAAGTACATCAAGTAAATTATGATCCACTAACTCTACAGATTCTCTACTATTTTGCCACTGTGTGATATGCTGTTATTTATGTAATATTCATATTCACTGTCAGGAACTTGGTGCCTTTATACAAAATCAAATTTTTCACGAATTTTAAACTTAGATTGTTGTGGATTCTGCAATAAAATTAAGATTTAGTTTGTCAAGAAGTAGTCTAAATTAGATGCCATCGAATAAACTTCCATGTTTATATGCAGCTTCTCTTTAAACAGGAATATAAATAACACAGTAATCTCTACCGGAAAATGTACAGGTGAATAAAATATATCGTCGGATTTGCAGGCTGGTATTCCTAACGGCAGCCGATGGAGAACCTTTGATTGCTTGCTGGTTGTTAATTTAACCATTGATCTGGATCTTGCCTTACTCGTGTGTCGTTCCATAAATGGTGTAGATCTAATAAAGTTATGTTTTATACTGATAGGATGGGATTAAATCGATTTGGTGTGGAAATATGACTGTTATTTTGTTGGCAGAAAATAGAATGGTATACTAGGCAAATACAGTCCTTATTTCCTGATTACTCCTAGTAAATTGTATAATAGGTTCTAGAAACTGAATTTAGCTAACTGTTATGAAATATTCTAGTTTATTTCATATCATTTTTATTCGTTACACGACCCCTCCGTCTAAAACTTTGTTATTTGTGATTCCAATCCTCTTTAGTGTCGCAAGCCAAATGAGATAAAAGAACACAATTTTTATGGGTGGTTCTTACTTCTTCCTTATGTATCTATCTACTATGAATCTAGTATTTTATAACGACAGCATTTGTTTAAATTAAATCTAAGCAATGATAATTTAAATAGATATACGCAACGTTGTTACTGTTATTGTTGGCCGTGCTTTCACTATAATAACCTTGTTAATTATTCAAAAGCACTCCACTGTGAAATTACGCTTTTCCATTATGAAACTTCCTATATACGGGTTGATGGAGCGCTATTTTCATTGGTTGAATTATTACTCGTAGTAGTGTCCTAGGAGGGATAAATTGTCTGTTCTAGTTTTGTATTTAATATTTGTATCGAATCACTTTTATGGAAGATTTCCTTTATCCATAATTTAATAAATAAAGCAGTACCAGAATCGCAAAGTATTTTCACATGACTATTAGAAACAACGAGCTCGATACTTTTGGCTAGACATTTTTAGCGAGATTTAAAATGAGGTATTAAAAATCATCATATAATTGGATTATTGGTATTAAATGTGGAAGACCTCTTTACACCTAGGCACATTTATACATTTATTTTTGTTCCCACGGTACTCCTTCCGATGTCCTTCGTTCTTTGTAGGAGTTATGAGCCTTTAATCTGAGTGTCATAATCTTCACAACATAGAATATGTGTATTAAAAATGACCTCACCAATTAAAACAATGTTTGTATCATGAGAATCTGAATGTGTAACATATAAGTACAATAGTTCGAATAGGACCGCTTGGCATTGACTCGGTCAATTATTATGTTTTATCTAATGACTGGGTTGCGCCAGATCTACACCGATCCTCTATTTGATAGTAAATAGTTGGTTTCGCGTCCTAATTACGAGTATGTTAATTGTTAGCTTATATTCATTTCGTTGTCTTCTCTGTTAATCATAACATAACAATTTACCTACCTAAATACGGTGTTCTATTTCAATGGTAGCGAAGTAAGATACCTATCATAGTGAATTGGTCCTAATTGTACCTAAGTATACATACAGATAAAACACTTGGTTTAATTTTTAAAACAGAACACTATCTACCAACAAAACTATGTAGGCACCTGACTCGTCTTAACAATATTTTTGCGAAGGTTTAACACCTTGGGATATATTCGTCTGGTAATGAAATCACCTAAGGCGTCTCTATTATGCTCTTTAACGTGAAAACTTTTAGTTTCAAGCAAATTATCACTCGTACTGAATATTACATCTTTGCTATAAGTGAACCGGCATTTCTTTTATTTTGCACACAACATGCAATTGTACCAGCACTTGGTGTAAATTACTCAATATTCCTATTATTATATAGGTTAACCGTCTTTAAACCGTATTTTATGTTCTGCTGGTAGGTAATGGCAGTTGTTATGTATGAAAAGATTATGGGGTAGGATTGTTTTTTTTAATGTCTGTTTTTTTATGCAGGTTATGACTAACTATATTCATTTGCTGATTGCCATACAATACAATGAACAGACTGTTGTAAACTGAAATTATTAGGAAGTAAATTCAGCACTCGTAAATAATCCCTAGACTATGTTCAACTTTTTAGTGGTACTCAACTCAAACTAATAACACCCCGTGGGGCTACGTTTATGTTTTTAGAATCGCAATAATATTTAATTTTATGTAAATCGTAATTTTTGAACTATGTTATGGTACTTAAATATATTGTCATTATTCTGTGGACGGCCAGGATCGAATCTCTTTTTACAAATTCTAGAGGACTTTATTGGCAAAAAAGTCAAAGGACTTCATATAAATATAATACTTACATATAACGCTACAAGAACGGAAATAAAGTTTTAATAAATAGTCTCAAGTCTCAGCTCAATCAATCATTTTGAACCGCTAACAAATCAAATTTTCTAACAAAATGAAATCTCAGCGCATTTTGGTTTACATTTCAATTTCATTCTCACTCCAGTTATTTCTCCTGCAAAATCATAAAGCGAAGTCCTCGTAATATGCGTCTACTGTCACATCGAGACATTAATTCACAATTTACTGCTTTGCTCGTGCTGACTAATTTCTCCAAGGCCAGAGACGATCCATTATTATTTATTGCCTTATTAAATCCCACAGTCGAATAAGACTTTATTTCCGAAAGTATAAGGTCCATTTTTCCTGTCGTATCGGAATCTCATTTGGACCCTTTACGACGACAGAATGACTCACAAAGGCGTATAAGTTTTCTAAAAATAGAGCGACTGCGAATAATTCAATTTCTTTATACAGAAGTTGTTGAGACTTACCTATTATTTTCAAGAGCTTATTTCGTATTAGTCGTAATGTTACCAGAAACATCCATTGTACGCGTTTATTTATCGACAATTTTAAATGGCAATATTTCGACGATTATATTATTTTATAGAGTAAAAGATCTTCCAAATTAGGTACTGAAATAAACATCGGACAATGAAGAATGATTGTCAGGATTATACATTGCAACAATATTAGATACCTACCTATATTCTAATTTTACCTACTAACTTCCGTAACGTACGAGTACTTTGTTGATCTGTATTCTTTCTCTGGCAAACATCTGTCGGCACGCTTGTTTATTCATCCAACATCACGGTACGGTGGTGTAATACTATCATTTCACCCAAAGAAATGTAATAAAAGGCTTGTTGAGTAATTTATGAATCTGGGATAGTTATTCAGAGCACAATGTTGCACTATCTCACTATCTCAGTATAGTTTCAGCATGCTAAAAGAAGATTCACTTATGTTTTTGCCCTGATAATAACTCTACTATATGCATACTCGTATTATAATAATTTTGCTATTAAATCATACAGAATAAGCTATCACAAAATGCCCCAAAGTCTTTTGCACCAAAGCAATTAATTTGAAGGGCACTCACATACCTTATCCCTATACCACTCATATCCCTACTGGGAAAGTTCAAGAGTCGCCATGAGCTCGTTGTTGCAAAATTTAGTGTTATCCCGAACAAAGCCCCTAGCGAATGACCCTTGTGCAATACACCCATTTTTTAAACTTTTGTTCAAGTCCGCATGTCGTATTTGATGATGTCGTATGTATTCGTAGAACACTGTATCAAAGCTTCTGTAAGGTTTTTGTGCCTGTTCTTGACCGTTTAGTTCAATAATTCGATCGATAGGTACTTATTGTGTTGTCTGAATATATTTCTGAATCTTATCATCACCTATTAATTTGCTTGTATTTCTTGTATGCTTCAGTAGCGTAGTCACATCCCATAATTTCATAACCTTTCATCTCCATTCCAAAATTGTATTATTTTGTACGTCAAATTCTTTGTCTAACACCTACACGATTATTTCTACACCGCTGACTTCATACTCATTCCATATATTCCTGGTAACTGGCATCCCACCGAGCGCAAGTACCATTGCTATTATTTTTTTTCTTTTGTCCAAGTCACCTGCTGTGCTATTGATATAAATTATGGGCCAGATATTTTGCTTGCATTAGAATTTCAAAGTGCGATCTTGAAATATCACCAGTGTTCGTTCTTATTCTGTTTTATTTTGTGTTTATTTCTTTTGTTCGTTCTGAGTTTCGCGCTCATAAATAGTTTTTAGAACTTCTGTACTAATTTCTATTGAATGCGCTTGTTTCATCTTTTACAGCTATAGAGACAGTTTAATCTAAATAATAGTCGTTGGGTGCTTTTGATTGCGTTTCTTTTAAATTGCATCTTTATCAATTCGAATATTAATGTTAATGTGTGCATTTCTATGATATCACGTATAAATATAACTAGTCAGGTCATAAATTCTGTCACATGTTTTATATAAAATAATTGAAACAAGTTTATTCATTATGTAACCATTTATATACCAAAATGAACTTAACAAAACATAGATTCTTATGACACTAAAGTTTATTCAAAATGACCTCCGTGATTTTGAATACAGGCCTTCAATCTGCGCGGCCAGTCGTCTATCGCAGCACGAACGAGGTCCATGTCAATATCGGCGGCTGCCTTAATCAAGGATGTCTTGAGTGACTCCAAATTGGGATGAGGCTTTGAGCACGCCTTTTCCTCCAAGTGTTGCCATATCTTGTAATCTAGCGGATTCAAATCTGGACTGGAGGAGGGCCAGTCTTCGTGCCGGATGAAGTCGATTTCACGCGCCGCCAGCCAGTCTTGTGTGCTCTTCGCTCTATGAGCTGGCGCCGAATCTTGTTGGAATACCCAGTGCCTGTTATTAAACATGGTATGAGAAACAGGTTCCACAAGGTTCGTCAGGACTGTATTTTGATACACAACTGCATTCGATTTTACACCTTTCTCACAAAAATGTACCTCTGTTAAGCCCCAATAAGACACTCCCAACCATACCATGAGCGAGGATGGAAAATGACCTCGTTGGACACGCGGAATACGGTTGCTCGCTTCTTCACTACTGTGTGCGTACACCTTATCATTTTGTTTGTTGTAGCTCTCTTCTACGGTAAAAATTTTTTCATCCGAAAAAAGAATTTCCCGATATTTTTTTTCCCGCGTACCGCTTCAACAAAGCGCGGCATCTCTTCAGTCTCAGGTCCATTAGACGAGCATTCAAATGATGTCCTGTTTTTCTTCGATATGCCCGAAGCCCTAAGTCTTCATTTAACACCCTTTTCACCGTGGTTCTGCTTAATCCCATCTGAAGGGCCAACAGTTTCTGCTTACGTTTGGGATTTCTTTGAATTCGCGCCTTCACAGCTTTTATCACTGCTGGAGTCCTAACAGACCGAGGGCGACCACTTCTTGACCTGTCATCTACACTAGAGTCTTCATTGTATCGTTTGATGGTACGATAAACGAATCTCTTGGTTATATTCAAATTTTTCAGTATGTCAAAAATTTGAATTGGCGCGTAACCGCAACGATGCAACGCAATAACTGCAACACGGTATTCTTTAAGCGTCCACTCCATATTTAAAAATGAGTAAAATTCTAAAAAGTATACATTTTTATTTTCATGAACAATTCGAAATTCGAATTCAATAAACTTTTTTGTGGCCAGCATTCTAAAAGAAAAGTTTTTACTGTGTGACAATACTTATGACCTGACTAAGTATTGTGCTGTTTCACTTTTATAACGCTGTTATTGGTTTCGGTAGAAGTTTTTTCATTGGATTTATATCACACATAGGCAGTACATAGACTTAGGTAGGTTATTTCTTTATAGGGCAATCTTGTTACCAAACTGCTTATATCACATCTGTATGACGTCAATGGAAATAGAGCCTATAATCTCTTTTAACAGGATTACGAAAACATGTTTGTCGTTTGCGTTGAATATAGAGGAATAACTAAGTATGTAGGTATACCTATTTGTAACCATCTAACTCAATTATATGGGTATCATAAAAACTTTAATATATTGACATACTAAATAAGACATTGTGGTATCTGTTCCACTAGAATGAAAAATGAAAATGTATATAATAATTTCCGAATTAAAAGGGCTACATAAAAACGAAGAAAATGTACAAAAAATATTTTCTAAGGAACGAGATCTAGTTTCGGTCTATCTTCTTCATTTCTCTAGTCCTTTGGCTTGACATAGAGACCTCACAGATATAAACCTCAAATTCAAATCATGCCACGAAAATGCAAACTCAAATCTCGTTGATGAAAAATCCCCGACCTAACACAACTCCGGTCGTTCACCCGATCTTGTCCCCTCTCGACACCATCTCCCCGATGCCGACGCTGTCGACTGCATTGAAGAGCCTTCGTCTCCTCAAAGATAATGCCGGCGATGCACAAAGCCCGCTGAAGTGCACTCTGAGCGTACGCGATTCTATTTTTAAAGAGCAAAAAATGTGGATGCATTTTCACTGTGGTGCAATTTTTGCCAAGTCGGCTGCACGCATACACAGAGAAAGCTTGCAGGCATACTTTAGAGTCACAATACTTTTCACTACCTTTGACTGAGGCGCTTATAAATTCAAGTACTGCGCTGAATTATTATCTTTCATACTGTTTTAATTTACTCTGCTTTTGCACTGTAGAGTGAATCCGTTTATTTACATTACCTACCATTTAGATTTTATCTGTCAAAGGTATTCATCATCTTATTCCGTATATCTTATTCCTACCATCATTTTATTCCATATTATTAATTACTTATTTGTTTCTTCTAGTCTGCCATCGCGGCCACTAATAAAAAAATTGCTTCTCTCTGCAAATAAACAAGGCCTTCAAATAGATTTGAAGATACTTATTACAAATATAATTTCCCTATTTAACACAAGAACAAACATACAAACTCTTAGCACATCGTAGGCACCAGTATGTAATGGATGCTTCCGTTCCATTTACACACATAAAGTGTGCTCAGTTAATGAATTCACTTCGTACTCAGAGATCAAAGATATTATGCTCATCCGTGCCTCGGGCTGGAAATGCAGATTGTTATTTATGTCAGGAAAAAGTGTATTTAAATTATAAAACATATAGTAGAAACCGTGCAAGTTCATGCATTATGTATTAGATACGTATAATATGACCAACTACTGGAATGAGCTGTAGTTCGATATAAATAATGAAAATCTAGACACTCCAACAATAAAACATAGAAAAAGTATATACAATATTTATTGCTCTAATCATAATTCATAATCTCAGTACAATACATTTAACTAGATACATCTAGATTTAAATAGAGAAAAAAATACTGCGAGTAATACTCCTACAGCTGGCTATGCCTAATACTATGCTAAAACTCAAAACACTACGCTTGATCAGCCGATTATTATTGGCGTTGTTATCAGTCCAGTAAAAGCCAGTCCAAGTGAAGCATATATAAAGCTATACCTATAATCGGCTCTGAATGTCCAGCACGTCCTGCTAACTTCCGGTGCCGGCGCCTGGGGCTCTGACACTGACCCGTTCCCACGACGAATGGAAGGTGGCTGTATACTCATTTCGTATCTGTAATCTGTAGGCCAATATTTCTCGACTGCGACCTACGTGAAATGGTTCAGGTGTATATTATTATGAACTAGCCATATCCTTGCACAAAAGAGATTTGGTAGTGACGAGCTTCGAGGGTCGAAAGCGACGGGAATTTGCTCTAAAGCAAATAAATCTTACACATATTTCAACTGACTCAATTATTTTTGGAAGCTTGCTTATAGAGAACAAGCATCATCAAGTTCTCTTCCTTATTTACGATGTTTTAGATCGTGCTCACAAAATAATGGCAAAGCGGAAATGTATTCTGAAGTAGATAGAATTGAAGCCATGCCAGTGATAGTGCGTCCCCTGAAATTAAGCAACAATTTGGATGAATGAAAGTTCATTTAAGAACCAGTTGTATTATTGAACGTTGTATGAAAATTAAAAGCATGTCACCCCCCTCGCCCCGCTAATAGAAAATAATCTTATTACACTTATACGACTTCCGACGGCTTCACGTGTCTTGTAAATATCAAATGTTTCCACAGCTGCTACAAATTAGATTTTCAAGCACAACGTAGTTCATGCCAATGAGCAGCTTATGTTAATAACGTCATTACTACCTATATTTTTTACTTAGAAATTGTTTAATGCTGCTACTCATAAACGCGGTAACACGTGAATACTGTTTTGATAACTAAGAACATAGTAAGCGAATATGAGGAATACCAAATTACGCTTAAATCGCCCAGTGATCATAATTAGTTATGTTCTATATTGACAGAGTCTGGAAGTTTCTCATTGTAGTAACTAGACACTACAGGAAATGCTCTCGATTCAATCACACAGCGACAGTTGTAGAAAATGTATCCTCTAGCTAGATGACCATTTGAAATGTGTCCAATAGTATGGTTTTTGTTTTACGTTTATTTATTTTATACTTATCGCTTATTTGTTTGTCTTTACAGGTACGTTTACTATACTGAAATAACCAGGATGTTTTTTCATTACCTATGATATGTAAGTACATAATATTATGTTTGACCTAAATCATTGCCTCAATAAAATGCATGCTCCAGATTTACGCAAATCCCCTCATGTTTCTCCTTGGCCATTACCTTGGCAACAAGCTCCAATTCCACAACATTTACAAAATATTAACTGTTTCAAATGCATTGAAAGTTAAACATTGTGATTCGCAGAAATGTGTTCCTAAGTATTTCGTGTCCATTGATATAAACATTTGCACATGCGTGCTTCGGCCGGCGCGGCCGCCCGCGCCGCCACGTCTGCAGACTCTCTATAATGATATAATATAAGCTCTCGAGGGTTTCCTGCTCGAAATGTTTATTAATTTATATATGACTAGCTGTTGCCCGCGACTTCGTCCGCGCGGACTACATTATATCGCGATAAAAGTATTCTATGTCCGTCTCGAAAGTACAATCTATCTCTATACCAAATTTCATCGAAATCGGTTCCGCCGTTTAGCCGTGAAAAGGTAACGAAGAAACAAAAAGAGTTACTTTCAAGTATGGATGAACAGTTGATTGACGCACAGTATGGATGGGGTTGAGAAAGTTCCTAAGAAGTATTCAAATAATCCAAAAAATATTCAAACATGTCAAAGTTCTACCTTGTCTATGTTCCGTGTTAATACGGATTTCGAATTAAATCTGATGACAATATTTTGCAACCTTTTTTTATAATTTTAGGGGTTGTATATTAAAAAACGATGAAATACATGTAAATCTTTCAAATAATATAAATGCCAAGTTTGAAGTAGATTTGACCAAGGAATCAGGTTGTCCCATATAACATTTTCCCCCTTTTTCACCCTCTTAGAGGTAGAATTTCGGAAAATCCTTTCTTATCGGATGTCTACGTCATACAAAGAACACACCCTCCAAGTTTCAGGTTTCTACAATCAGCGGTTGGTCCGTTAGTAATTCAAGACATCGACCTCGACTTCGACATCCACCATCTTCTACCAAAATACCCTTTTTATACAAAAATCTTCCATTTTATAACAAATTCTACCATTTTCTCCCAAAACCTACCATTTCCTACATTTTTTATCATGTACAATTTTTTATCATAATCTCTCAAAAGCTTCCATTTACTAAAATCTATCAGGCTACCAGAATCTATCAAAGGCTACCATTTCCTACTAAAATCTACCATTTTCTACCAAAATGTACAATTTTCTACCATAATCTACCATTTCCTACTTAAATCTACAATTTTCTACGACAACCTACCTTTTCTTTCGGAATCTTTTATTTTCTACCATTTCCTACCGAAATCTACTCAACACCTACAACAGTCTACCATTTCCTACCAAAATCTACCATTTTCTATATAAATCTACCATATAAACGAAAATCTACCATTTACTTTCTGTTTTTACTTTTTTCTATCAAAAGCTACCATTCATTACCAAAATCTACCGCTATTACCGAAATCTACCATTTCTTTCTAAAACTACCATTTTCTACCAAAAGCTACCATTTCCTTTCAAAATCTACCATTTTTACCAAAAATCTACCATTTCCTACCGATATTACCATTTCCTACTTAAATCTACCAATCCCTAGAACAATCTACCATTTCCTACCTAAATCTATCATATTCTACCAAAATCTACCATTTTCCTGCCTATATTTTAGGGATTGATGTTAAAACACGCGGAAACAGGTGCTAAATTAATTTTTAAAGAATTTTATTCGAACTTTGTAGTTGATCAGACCAAGAAAACACGTTGTTGTATACAAATTTACAACCCCTTTTTACCCCCTTAGTGGTTGAACTTTAAAAAGATTCTTTCTTAGTGCACACCTACGTCACTAAGAAATATTTGTGAAAAAACATAATTTCGAAATAAATCTGACGAAAAATATTTTCCGACCCCCTTTTATCTCTTAAGGGATTGAATATTCAAAAACTATGAACCACGTGTTCAATTATATCGTTTAAAGAATATAACTGCCAAGTTTGAAGTTGATCAAACCAAGAAAACACGTTGCTCCATACAAACTTTGCAACCCCTTTTCACACCCTTAGAGGTTGAATTTTCAAAAATCCTTTCTTAGTGCACACCTACGTCACTTAAGAAATATTTGTGTAAAATTTCAATGTCGAACTCAATCGGATGTAAAATATTTTGCAACCCCTTTTCACCCTCTTAGGTATTGAATTTTCAAAAATCCTTTAACCCCTTTTCACCCCTTTAGGGGTTGAATTTAAAAATCATATTGAAGTGCACTCCTATGTCACTTATGGCATAATTGAGCCAAATTTAAATTATGAACTAAATCGGATGAAAATATGTTGCAACCCCTTATTCTCAATTTAGGGGTTGAATATTCAAAAACGATGAAACACGTGTTTAATTAAATCTTTCAAAAAATATAAATGCCAAGTTTGAAGTTGATCGGACTAAGAAAACACGTTGCTCCATACAAACTTTGTAACCCCTTTTCACCCCTTTAGGGGTTGAATTTTCAAAAATCCTTTCTTATTGCTCGCCTACGTCACATAAGGAATATTTGTGCAAAATTTCATGGTTCTAGACCCAGCGGTTTCGGCTGTGCGTTGATCGATCAGTCAGTCAGTCAGTCAGTCAGTCAGTCAGTCAGTCAATCAGTCAGTCAGTTTTGGCTTTTATATATATATAGATGCTAGCAGTTTGTTTACGCACGCACCACGTGGCAGGGGCAACGAACTCTGTCTTTCTATTTGTGTTTTTCTTTTGTGAAATTCACTCTATTCGTGTTTTTCTGAACGGCCGTAAATGCGGTTTCATTGCGCCTCTTAAAATGCTTTGTGAGGGCTTTGATTAAATGCTACTTTTTATGTGCAATATTTTCTCCTCTATCATTGGTTTTGTTAGCTTTGTAGTCTTTAATTTCGCTTTAGATATAAATGTTTTATGGAATGAAAATAGAAATTGGACAATTTCCAACGAACGCGATGTGAAAGGAATTAATGCAATCTTCACACTCCAGTTTCTCTTTGCAAATGTGTAATGCGTATCAAACCAATTATTTGTATAAGCTAGAGCCTGTCAAGGGACCAGAGCCACCTGGAGTGCTGGTATCTGCCGCTTTCTATCCATTTGATATTTCTAACTCGTCAAACCCGCTGTCCTTCTTGACTATACCAACCTCGTTGGCAAATGGTCATTAAATTCCATATCCTGTAGAACCAATCAATCAGATAATTGTTCAAGCCCCATAATTATGGAGTACCTACCTAACAGATTTTGGTTAATTTCAAGACAAGGTTAAGGTGCTTTAGTCCATTGAGGAAATATCGTGAGGTGATTTGTAAAGATCAATTATTTGATCAATAAGGTAGACACGAATGTTTTAATTGGTGTTAAACGGTTGGTCGTGTTTATGTAATGAATTGCAGTGTCACTAAAAAACTTACGGTAAAAATTTCCCAAAGTATTCATAGCTAAGTATAATAAGTTGAGTTTCACTATCCTATCTATGAAAGGCCACTTTTTCAATCTTTTCCGTCAACTTATTTTTGGAGTAAGTGCCTATTATAAGTTCTTTCTTATGCTCATTTACGACTACAAATTCACCTTTACAATATAATGACCACTTTACCCGTATGGTCAGCTATTACCACAAAACTTCCATTGTCGCGCCCTTTCAGTACAAAATTGCTTGACAATCCTCTCTATATCCCGTTACATATTCTATGAATAAAGGCATAAGGCCCATTTTGCTGTAAACTGTGTGTCCCAAAAAGGTAATGACATGGTGTGAGGTGTAATTTGTGTGATGAAATAGATTTGGTAGGGACACGGTCACAGGTGTTTCGAAATACATGACTGTTGTCACGCCATCCATTTGTATACTTGATGGACTGTCTATCGATGTGTTTGGAGTACATTTACTACTGTAGTTAGGAAATTAGCTGTCTAAGAGTTACAAGACTAACTTACTTAAGATTAACTTACCGCCTTAGATGCATTTGATGCACATAACCGTTCTGGTGACTCCATATTCTCCATAAAGCCCAAAAGTAGTTTGAAACGGCTGCACATCTCTGCTCTCATTCTGCAAACGACACTTACAGAAAGCATGCTCTCAATTAAATTCTGACAGTGCATCAGAGCAGAGCAAAACGAGCGCGTAAAAATCCATCGAGTACTACGCGGCCTAAAATAAAACCATCTGACTCTCAAGTGTTATAAATATCCTCAATAATGGGCCTTAACTGTCAATCACATGGATCAATGCCGGTAATGAACGTAATAATATTTTATTGTACAGCGGATGTGAACGCTAAATCTTTTGCTCACGCGCACTAGACAATAAATAGTGTTCAGACGTCATTTACGAATAGGAAATCGATGAAAATCATGACGTGGATATAAACTTTAAAAACTTATGAATCACTCACTCAGCCTCGACGAGGTTATAGGTTAATGAAACTTAACATTTCACATACTGGAGATGACGATGCAATGCACTGCAAAGAGACTTTCAATTTCTATTCACTTGACAAGAGTAATCTAATAAAGATGGAATTACCTAAAGTTATTTTTTTCTTGAAAAAAAAGCAGAGTCCGAGAGATTTTAGATAGGGTACCTAACCATCTAACCAGTGAAATATGTAGCAAAAGGTGTTATAGCTCTACGTAAATACCGTAAAAAATAAATTAACTACGTTGTTCTTCTTCCGATAACTAATCAATATTCCAGAAAAAAAAACTGACAACGCTAAATAATTGGCTCATCATTGCCATGCGCCCTAAGTCACGACATCGACTTAATATCTCAAAGATGCCATACAAAAAAACTGCGCAAAAACTTAGGGCACTTACTCAAAACATCATTAGGTTTTTTAGTGTTACCATTGTGGAATATGGAGATAAATGCTGATAGTGATAGATAGCCGTAAATCATGGCGTTGTTTGGTGTCAATGGACTTAAGACCAATGTTTTTTCTTCTAAGGCTTGAAAGGCGTGGTCCAAAGAATTCGCCATGGGATATTCAACTTTTGATTAATAGCGCAGTGATGTAATTTTTTGTACGTATAATAAGAAGCCATAACATTATGCTTTTATGTGTGTAATGGACCGGTTAGGTGACAATGAGCTTATTAGTGAATTAAATTTATTTATGAAGTTAGATAAAATTGTCACAATTTATTATTAAATTAGCAATGCGCCTAATCACTTACGGAGGCCGGCATAATATCATATGTTCTGCAATCTCAATAATGTTCAGTTACTGAAATATTAATAAAAAAAGCTTTTTAAATTTTTCATATTCTCGTTGTTTCAAATCACCTATTGCTCCCTGAGGTGATTACTTTGGTAAAAATACCGTGATGATAGGCTAAGGCAAATAGACTGGAGATGACGTCTGTGTGGCGGTCTAAGGGGGAGGCCTATGTTAAGCAGCGGACGTCTTCAGGCTGATGACGATGATGATGATGTATGTATGTCCTAGGTAAGCCGGGTGGTTTTGGAATCATAGGGAATCAACCCAGGCTTCTGTCATTTTCCGTGCTTATAAGTATTATCAATACTATTATGTGCATTGCATTGCTCGAAGTAATGCATGTGAAGAAATACGGGTAATATCGAGCCTTTGACAAATTACCCTCCACAAAAGTAACGCACCGATGCACATAAAAGTAATACTATCTGTAACTGCACAGATTTGGTAAACGGTAATATTTTACAGTTTCAATCCCGTTACGGTAAAGAAATCGAAGTTTTTGTGAAACCTAAAAACTGAACAGTTAATTGGATTTTCGTAAAACGCCAGCAGACCACAGATTTCGAGGTTAGCCGCAAAAAGTTAAACGGTATAGTTATTAGCAGTAGCTAATCCTTGGAAAAAGTTACTGACTACCTTGCCAGTTAAGTTGGATAAAAACTAGGCGAAGCATTAATTATAAATAGCAGACAATTAGTAGCTTTATAATAAGAAGGCCTATTATTTGTTCTTCTGAGCTTCCTCGTATGTCACTTATGTTATTTAAAAACTTGGAAGTATACTCAAATGATCATTTTCACTAATGGTGTTTCGGGCCACTGTACTCCAAGAAATCATGATTATCACTTGGGCTCAAACATTCTTATCACAAAATATTTAAACCAGAGTTGAACAGATGTGTCTGGATATTTTCTCCACAAATCGACGTCTAACCCTCGCTTTTTCTAACTCAATAACAAATTGACAAGTAAAATAATTAGGAATACCAGGATTGAGTAAGACAACGCGAGTGATAGATGTCAATTTTGTAGGACGAAATTTAAGAAACATCTGTTTAACCCTGTCTAAACATTTGTGGTAAGACGGGTAGGGTTTAAATATCATAATTAATTAAATTATAACAGCGTTTCATAAAGTAATTTAGCAGCAATGAGCTACTTAAGTAAACATAGTAGATTGTATCAATTAATTATGTATCGATTAACTTGAATAGGTATTTAATCGGAAGCCTGTCTAATTCACGGTATCTACGCAATAAATGTGTAAGCGTCTTAGTGCGAACTCGTAATTGCTCCGAATAAAGCTGTTCTATGGCCAATTAACCAACACTGATAGTTGGGTACCTTTAAATTACTTTTGCTTCTAAGCATTCATAGTGTTGTGCTTCTGACTGAGCGCCATTTTACAACGCCATTAGTGATGTGAAAAGCATCAACGAACTATGTAGGAAGGTAGGTATAATATTAGAGCAAGGGTTTAAAATGTTCCATATAGTAATTTTACCATAGTTACCTCTTTATCTCATTGTAGTAGGTACCTACTTAATTAGTTTGTGTGCAATAAAGTACTACTACTTTTAAATGAGGAAATTTACGAAGTCAGAATATACAACCATTATGATTTACAAATTGAAGGGACCATTCCATTTCCACCGATGATAAACTTACATCTGTATCTGGGATTTCGTCATTAAAATAGGTACAGTTTGCATACTGCACTATCTCACCGACGATCTCGCCGAGCAAAATTCAATTCTGAAAGCAATTTGCAAAGGTTAACGCTCTGTCCAATTAACTGTTGCTAAATAAGCATAACTGGGACCTGATAACAGTGGCAACAATCCACCAATGGATTTATTGCTTTAACAAATAGTTAATTTCCTTCTGAGATTACACTTGTGATTGTAGAAATGAAGATATTATCTCGTGCTTATGTCGTTTATAATCAACGAATCGCTACTAATCCAGTAGCTAAGTAGCCACTGAGCACAAAGAACTAAGAATATTAAATAATAAAGAAATAATATTATATCAGAATATTTTTCTACCAACACGATCGGATATTTTTCCAAATTATCGGATTTACCAGAAATGTTTACACGTAGCGTTATTGTATTCCAAACATATCAATGTTATTTATTGGCAGATATATTCATACGTGAAGAGTTTATTGAAACATTTATGGAGTTTCCTTTCCGCCAATATTTATGTGCGATAGAATCTATCGTAAGATCGGAAACCCTGCCTTGTAGGGTGAAAGACAACATCGGACGCACATGTTTGACCCACTTTCATTGCGTGTTCGAGAGACCAACTTTTGTAGAACGATAGCGAAACATGTAAGGAAAGATTGGAACAATATAATAATAATATAATAATACAGCCTGCAACTGTCCCACAGCTGGGCAAGCGCCTCCTCTCACTGTCATATAGAGGGTAAGGCCATAATCCAGCACGGGGGCCTAGTCGGGATACAATATAAAGGTTAATAATAAAACAACATTTGTCCCAAATCTATGACACCTTGATTTCTAAGAAACTAAGTTTCGTTTGTAAAAAGTTCATTTAATCTGCTATACTACTTACTCGTAACTGCAAAGTTATTTTCGCAGACATGAAATGTTGTTTATGCATTCGATTATGATATTCTACGAGTATGTCAGTTTCACTAACGGCACTAACAGCTTAGCAGCTACTTTTTATAAAAGTTTGTTTGAAAATATTTTTTAAACAACAAAATTATACTTTTATTAAAATTGTAAATCATCAAACCATATAAGTAGATACTTTAGTGTGAAACTAAACTGTCTGATTTACAAGGTACAAAAAAACCCCGCCGTTTCTTACAGTTTGCACCAACAAAGCATCTCTAGATAGTGACTGCCGATTGATTGTGTAGATTAGCTTTCTATTATACCACCTACATACCCGCAGCATGTGACATTTACTCGGTAACGTAACTGGTAACCTATCTGCCATTACCATTGAACAAACATTTTGACACGAAATGTGATATGCTGTTAAACTGGTATCCGTCCGTCACTTTATAAAAGACTTCTGCGTAATTTGTCAGGCGTAGCGTAGGTTGGTCGGATAACATTTCTGTTGTGACTGGAGGAAAACATTATCGACACGATCTCCACTAACAAAGTATTTGTAGATTCTTGAAGACATTTTATGACAAAAATGATACTTCGTAAAACAAACTAAAGAGCTCAATGCAAATATGGATCAAATATGGAACACAAATATAAAAGTACATGTAAGTATATTAAAAGTATTCCATAACAAAGTTGCACAAGAATTAACACCATAGTTTCACTAGAAACCTTCCTGTAAAGAGCACCTGGTTGCGCTTGTCCATCCATCCATCAATCCCGCTTGAAGTTAACTTGCCACTGCCAATTTGTAGCCACCGGGTTAGCTATAATAGGCGACGCCGACCAACACCTTACCTGAAAACTATCATTCTATTTCGAACTTTATAACTGAAGTGCTGAATTCAAATTTGCTTGATATCGACTAACAGATGGCGTTACGCGCGGTGTCGAGTGTACAAATCACTGGTTCGCAACCAGTAGGTGATTTTACCATAGCAGTGGAATGATTCGAGATGGATGCTGATGAAGTGTAGTGTGGCGTATGAATGGGAATGGTTACGGGGTGCGCTAACGAAGACTTATGGTTATTATGACCACCATTATTGAGCTCGGTTGACGCCTTTATAACTGCCACGCTTTCTGCAGCGGTCAATGATTTAAGGTTTTGAACGGATATGCAATAGCTTTCTAACATAATAGTTTCGCCACGGTGGAGTAAGTGAATCGAAGACTAGACGAAAGTGATTGGCATGAAGGATATCATAATGAACCAGTAAAAAATAATCTCGGGAACATTCTTCACATAGGTAAAAAAGTAACAAACAAGCACTTTTCTAAAAACTTGAATATCACTATCATCGAAGTAGCGTCATCACAATAATAATTTGTCATTGGCACGAATCTTACCTTGTTAGCATAAAAGTGAAAATAGAAACTAAATTTCTAATCCTTTAAATAATACTAAACCTTCCTTCCGGCAACAAAGCAAGTTATATTAGTAAAGTTTTTATATCCTCAATATAACAATCAGGTTTTTAAGAGTGTAAATAAAATATTAATCTACATATTGTATACTAGCGCCCTTTCACTCAATCGTTGACACTATTAAAGAGACCGCATAAATAAATAAACAATAAATTATTCTAATGCGACACAATAGTACATGAATTATTTAGCTAGCGTAAACATATTCCTGATTCGTGTATGAACTGCAATGCAATGTTATTTAACCTGAGAATTTCAATTTTATTGTGTTATTATACTACTTTTCCTGCTTGAAACTTCATTGTTATTGCACTGATTTCCGTCAAAATAATGATCGTGTTCAATAAGTAAAACCTCAGAGCAATGCAGCCAGCGTTTTCCCGAAAAGTATTTTAGCGTATAATCTCTTCAATCTTCTATCCATCATTAGAAGCTAGTTCTAAAATAAAGGTCTACGTTACCCTTTGCATCATCAGCTATCGACCAGTGAAAGTTCTGTCAAAATCGGTCAAGCCCTTTCAGAGATTAGTCGGAACAAAAACACAGTCAAAAATTATAAAAAGTCACAAGTTACTACCGTATTCATTTATTTGCATTTAGTAAATTGCTGTTATTTTGACATTACAAACAGACACTTTTATTTGATTTATTTGTATAGATATTATTAAGTATGTATTACCGACCACTTCTGTGACATAAGATGTCTCTTTATACGGGAAACTGTAAATATATGGCCGTTACGTGAATACTATTTTTGTTGGTAATAGAGAAAGCTGCTAGTTTGGTAACATTAACATTATATTGTATTGGTAATTTTATAAAATTAGGATCGATATAAGAAAGCCATTTGGCACTTTTAGAAAACTTATATGATTAATGATTATGATTCTTGACCGTTTTGGTATTAGAGTAATTAAAATACTGTTAAATACATCAAATGAATTCTCTTAAAACGGAGATTGAGAAGTGGCCGAGAGATGATGGTCCAATTTGTTTCCTAGCATCAGTGTCATAATGTGCCTACTGTATTTCTCTTCAAATCTTTGAAACCAGTTCATCAAAAACATGCATCGAGTTCGGTAGAGAGAAATCGTATGATTTCCTACTAATGTTGTTCAATTGTTACGTATACTTAGCACTTGTCGTTGCGTTTCGAGTGCAGTTCCATTCCAGAGACCATTTCTTACAGCGGCCCGTTTCGCTTCATTCTAGACTCACAAGTATGAATCAACGGTCGCTAGACACTTGGACAAATGCCAAAAACAGAAAACAAAAAAAAATCTCTAACCTTGGAACGGAATCTCTCGAGCTGACTGATGCCTCGTATATTTGTGCTAATTAGCTATACTTGTTAATGAGGTGGCGAAACAAATCTTTGGTGCTTTATAGTTTTTCTTGGTCATGTTCACATCCTGTGTGGTGGTGAGACGAGTTAATTAGATTATTTCAGTTCTTACCGAAATCGGCTTTAAAAACAGCAGGATCGTTACAATGTGTTGGTTGTCATCTCGATCGCAATAAAATTCGCCCGCGTGGTCGAGTTGCCACGTATTATATGAATATTATTTTTAGTAGGCAACTCGGCCGCCATTTAATATATTTTTATTTTATAAAATATGTATCACCGTCATCGTGATGGTATTTACATTTTCAAAACTAGTCTCTGAGCCTGGTCTCTGGTCACCTATTCTAGTCGATGCCGGTTTTTATGTTTATTTTGCCTATTTCTGTATTTCAAATCAAAAATCACAGTTCTCAAAAACTGTGTCTCGTATCGTAAATGTACAGGTGATACAAAAATACCCGTCAAGCCGAAACGCGGTTAAATTGAAATATCTAGTTTATACCATCAACATATCGAGTATGTAGGTATTGAATATATTTGTGCTGCATATTTTCAGATTGACATTTTTATGTTTTACTAGAAGCACATCGCGGTTAACTACATCCAACGAGAAGCGTATAATTTTTACGGGATAAAAAGTAGCCTATGGCACCCGGGGATAGTGTAGGTTCCCAACAGTGAAAGAATTTTTCTAATCGGTTCTGTAGTTTCGGAGCCTATTCAATACAAAAAAATCAAACGATCAAATCATTCCTCATTATAATATTTGTATAGATTATTCGCAACCGGTTTGTAGTTAACGAATTTTTTGCAAATTGTGCATTCGATTCCTATTAAAATCAGTCAAATTTACATAACCAATCCTACATATTGTAGAGAGGCATATAATTAAGAACTACCCATTTATCTATAAGTAGTTTAACAGGAACAAAACATTTTAAATTATGGTAGGTACTTATATAAATTACTATTATTTAATTATATAGCTATATCTGGGGGCACGGCAGTGCCCCCGCCAAGTCGAGCAAAACAAAAGGCACGGCCGTACTATCCTTTTCTCGAAGCGATTCGGGCCATTTTCGACCCCCTGTAACTTCGTTATGGATAAAACTAGAAGCCTAAATTTTTAGTGACCAAGAGGACATCACGTCTACAGATAATAATCCAAATTACATCAAATTTGAACCAGTAGTTTAAGAATTATTGCAAGTCAAAGTTCCTAAATTTTGCTGCCCACTGACTGACTGACTGACTGACTGACTGACTGACTGACTGACTCACCGATCATCAAAATTCTAAGGTACTTCTAGCCGTCCCACAAGTTTCAAATTTTGAATATAGCTATTGTTTAGCCTATAAACCAAGGAAAAATTCTGACATTCCATAATTTTCATCCCGTTCTCTAGATATATAATCTGCATAAATAACTTTGTATTCCCATATAAATCCCATTAAATTGTATGTGATTACAAAGTTACTTTTACAGTTCCTAATTAGACTTCATTGAAATTGAATGAAATGGGTAACAGGGGTTAAATATGAGAAATGGCTTCGAAAAAGTCGACAGTTGAGCGCTTTTTAAAAACTTCCACTATAGGTACACCTACCGCAGATATAGAGATACAAATCCCTATACTATACCTACCTACCTACACTTTTATAGGTCGAACAAATTCGTTACCTAGGTACATTAAAATAGGTACCTAGGTACCTTATACCTAATACGCATCTGTGGACACGCAAAGACACTCGTCTATGATAATATATGAGCATGACCTATGTCGGCCCCGGCCGAACAGGCGCGGGGCGCGCGTTTATGCGTGTTTCGCAAAATAACGAAATAAAGAAACAAAACCTACAAAAAGAAATGAGATCCCATCAAAAACATTACATGTACAAAAATGCACAAGTCTCGCAACGCAGTTTATCTGCCGTAAAAAGTTGTGAGATCGAATGTAAACCAAATCGGTTAATTTCAATACCTACCTATACCTATCTATGAGAGCAGTTATATCTTTATTTCTTTAGTAAATAGAGTGTCTTGGCGATTGTACACGGCAGCATAATCTACTAGGCAATCTAAATATAGTCTTCCGTATAGGTGTACTTTCAAACAAAATCAAGCACAAAGCGCTTAACATAGATTTATGTTGCCGTGTGCAATTGCCAAGTCACTTTATTTACTAAGGAAATAAAGATATAACTGCTCTCATAGATAGGTATAGGTAGGTATTGAAATTAACCGATTTGGTTTACATTCGATCTCACAACTTTTTACGGCAGATAAACTGCGTTGCGAGACTTGTGCATTTTTGTACATGTAATGTTTTTGATGGGATGGAATTGACTATAGCTGATAGTTTTTAATACGTACCTCCCATTACCTATAATTTTGGCAAAGCGTTATGAACCACTTGTATAGTCCGTTAAATTATTAATACTAGTTTCTATTAAAATAAATCTGTGACCTACTTGCGATACCTACGTATCTACTAACTGCCTAAGTTGATAGGTTCTTAGGAAACGACTGCATATCCACATTTTATATCCTCATGAATGGCATTTGAAAATTACGTAAGCGAACTGATATTAGCTGTGATAATACTGGTAGTTGTAATGAAAACCCCAATAATCCAGTAAGTATAACTAGTACCCAACTTATAAGGCGCGTCGTAAATCTTCGTTCGCGCAGAAAAGAAAGTATGGTCCAAGATTAACGAAAGAATGCTTAAAACTTACAATCAACCTAAGATCAATCATCACTATTATAAGGTTCAGAATACACTGCAGCTGTTAGTTCCATCTCACTCTAAGCTCGCTAAGATGGCGGCGGCTGCCGACCAATAGCGGTCAATAACATTTCCAGCGCTTTGAAAATTCATCTTCTGCGCAGGTACATCGGTAAGCCATATCAGTTGGGTAATACTGTACCAGTTTTAAAATAACTGTCTCTATTCTAATAACAACTGAAACATACACTTTCATAGTGCAAGATTTCATACATTTCCCTTTGGCCGTTGTGTGAGAAGATATAAAATTAAAGTATGACATAATAATCGTACTAAACTGCGTAATTCTCCGTCATATGCATCATTAAAGCTGTCATTTATTCATGGAGGAAGCTGTTACGACTGGCGCCATATTGTCGGGTTCATATCGTTGCCAATTTTTTTTTGTAGCCTTTCGAGCGGGTCGTTAACCTGATGGTAAGCGTCACGTCCATGACGGTGGCAGCGCTACCCAGAACTATTCCCGTTTATCTGAGAAACGTCCATTTTGTCTCTACCATCGCCTACCTTCACTTTGCGTAAAAAGTGTACAGTTTCACTTTGTGTAAAACCAACGTGGCTTACATCGGTGGAGGCGAAGCATGTGATCGTTACGCGTTATTCGCGCTTATTTATCACTATACCTATCCGTGTTTATTGGGTATGTATTGGAGCAATTGACGGAGTGTCCATTCACAAAAAAAAAACAAATTGTATGTCCTGACCATTCTCCAGAAATAACTGTTTGCGTTGGGGTTAGTGTAGTTTGGTCATAGTGTAATTTGGTCACACTCAAAAACCAGTGTAAATTGGCCACACATGCGTTTTGTT
This sequence comes from Hylaea fasciaria, assembly GCA_905147375.1. Lineage (NCBI taxonomy): Eukaryota > Metazoa > Arthropoda > Insecta > Lepidoptera > Geometridae > Hylaea > Hylaea fasciaria. The sequence goes on from LR990194.1 coordinate 2,802,063, forward strand.
TTTTATAAAGATAAGTAACGTATACTTACGTACAGCGTACGGTTTCAGTTTTTGGCTGAATACATCACCCGTCAATGCATACATTCCTTACTCTCCCGTTTGCTCTACGAATGTACACTAGGCCTACATTTCTGTGGCTTAACAATAAGAAAGGTCGTCGCCCTCGCATGCTGTAACACCTATTAACAACTCTATAACACATATCGTAACAAACGTTTGGGTGACAGCCCGATGTGTCACGTAGAACACAGTTCATGGAATCTGGCGGAAATTTGCTGCACTCTGGCCTTTATCGATTGGATAGATGACGAATTAATTTTCCAACTTGATTTTTTTCGGGTAATGTGGAATATAAAATGTTCGAGTGTATCAGACCACGCAAAGAAAAATGTGTCAATTCGTTTTCTCTCCAAAAACTGTTCATTAAGTTATAGTCTGAAATCGTGTATTGACAGCGGCATGACTAGACTACTGACCAATATCAAAATTACAGGTCTATGTAAGAAAAAATATTTTATAGTTAACTGTTGTAATGTGATTGATTAGATGCTCAACCTTTGTTTCATTGATCCAATTTTTCAAAGCTCTTGAATACAAAGCTCGTCTGTTCTTTTTATATTGGTATCTCTTTCATAACATTTTTAGGCCACCACTGACCTTACTGATTGACCTTCAACCCTCAAATGATCTCGGGAGGCTATTTATAAAAATCACTGTTATTGTTTATACTACCTTATCTGACCTTTACCCGTGCCTCATCCCATTATGCATGGCAATTTGGGCACAGTATTTTACTAGGGACGCATCGATTCGCAGTTTGGCCGATTGCCGGAAATTCCGGCCAAAGCTGAATGATATAGATAAGTTGCCAAAGTAATCAACATTTATACTAGTAATTTTTAAGAACACATTATTATAATATTTACTCAAATGGCCCCCTAATTGATATCTACTATATGAAACAAAGTAGTTTTAGTAACACTATTTAGAATTCAATAACGGCTGGACAGTTTTTTTAATGATTTTTGCTATGTTAGATTAGATTTTTTATTGTTTTTGCTGCTCGAATTGAATCCGGCAAGATACATTAACTGAGTTCTTTTAAGGATACCCATCCTTAAAAGAACTCAGTTACTGGCCGACTAATTTACCCCGTCTCCAGACTAGTCTGGTAAGACATTGACCGGACAGAAGTTCATATTGCCTCACATCAATGTTACCCGACTTACGCAACAGCGGCTCACCATTTATTACTATTTTTATGACTTACGTTACGCATAATACAGAAAAATAGATCTCAGTTACGACGTATACAGATAAACCGTATTGTTGGTTAATACATATATTTATCTAAGGATTAGAGTTGTGAAGTGATAAGACTTGAGGCTTAGAGGTTGTTACGAGAAGGGTTAGTTCCCGGATAACATAAGGGATGGAAATTATTAATGTATTCCCAAGCGTTTGCGGGAGCACTAGACACTGATAAGAAAGACAATATAAAGCCGCCTTACCTTGATTCCCACAGCTAATTCCACCGGTTCGTCTGTAAACGCACTCTTGCAACCCTTTTCAAGGGTGACACAACACTTTAGACACAGGAATTGTATTTATTTCAATTATTAGAAGAACGCCGCGCACGCCATTTTTTTTTTTTTTTTTTTTTGTAGTGATGCGCTTGCGTTCGCGCATAGACAACGCACGCCCTCTAGTGGTGAGCGTGAAGTCGATGTTTTGTAATCGACTAACTATCGATGTGATGTCTCGATGTTTCTTGAGGCCCTAATTCCACCCCAGGAAGACAGCTTGCGCTTACCATCGCGCTTGTCTATCTTGACCAGTGACTGTGTACGAAATGCAAACGCTTAGGAATGAAAGTACGCGGAAAATTGGGTGCTATTTGAATTAGGAATACGGTGACGATACAGAGGTTATAATGCAGGTGCTTTGTTCTATAAGCCTTTATAAATGACGCTCGGTTTATTTTGGAGTAAGGTATTACGGAAGAAAACCTTCTGTAATACAAATAGAAATCTTCTTTGCCAATCTGCAAGCGCGTGGCAAAATTGTCTGCTTTAAAAACACGCTGATTCTTCACATCGTTTGCAATATGCATACATAGTTTAATAATGTGTTTCAGTTTATAAATCCCTCGGATAAGATATGGGTAACATTCGATTTCGAGTGGTTTATTTGTCGGTGTATTGCTCACTATTATAATTAGAGGCGCGATGCACTTGACACACAAGTGACGTCAATAGGAATGATTATAGCAAATTTCGTGTTTGAATATTGAAGCTTATCGAGGCACTTTTGTTCAAAAGCTGTGAATCATTTCCTAGCTGTCAACGATTTCACTTTCATCCAACCCGCGGTAACCTCATAAACTGTGCTCGTGTCAACCAATACAGCTTCATCCAACAATATTTCAACATAACCAACAATGCGAATTGAGCCCCGTCACAATCTAGAGTAAAGACAGATAATGGCCAAAGTGTTATTTACGGCTTCTATCCTAGGGCAGGCCTGGAGCTTTCTAAGCTTTAAGTTACGATTGGACTTACTGTCCCCTTTTTTGAAATCAACCTTAGACTTCTCGTGATAGAGTCTATAATACGGAGGTTGGGGCTCGGGGATGCAGGTGTCACTTTATCAAGGATCGGGATAACCGTTCGTCACTTTCACCCGATTACTGGGATAACGTAATTGTGAGCTTGCACGTTTATGGGTCAAAGCGGTCAAGTTTGTGCTTTGGTCTGATGTTTGATGGGTTCTTTAAATTATATCCTTTCTTGTTTATTATACTGTTGACAAAGTCTTCATTCACTGATGTCTCTTTTTTTACGATTCTGTTTCTTTAGCTGAAGTGTCTCGAAAGTAAATCTTGTTGCTTTGTCATCCCACCCCATTGCATTCTTTTCTTCTCTATGGTTTATTGTTCAACCTTCAATGCTGTTTCATAACAGTTTATCTACTAACTTAATTGCTTAAGTAACCCGAGTGGGTTTAGCACCATTCAGAAGCGTAATATCGTCTTTCACACGCGCCCGTGCCCGCCATGATTATCTATTGCGACATAACACTCATATACGACGCGCAGACTAACCTCTAGCGTATGGTTTAAGTTGAAAGATGCACCGTTGATCATCTACTTTAAAAAAGTTTCAGAGAAACATACTTAAACATAAGATTAAAAGCAGAAATCATGAAATTATTTTCTGTTATCATATATCACGACATTATAGAAACAGGCAGTATTGACACTTGGACAATGTCATTAGAAGAGAGGAATAATGTAGAGCTAGTAATTATCAGCTTCTTTTAGGAAGTGATCTGTGAGAGCTTCCCTCAATACCCACTAAAAAGACAATGCGTAGGTACCCAACATATTTACCAAATGAAAACGTCACACGTGTCTATAATATATCATTTTCTCGATAGCGCAGCCAGACACTGCAATTAATAATGATGAATAATAATAAATGCTTTTAGGTAGTAATAATTATGATAATATCATATTGAGAATTGTTGGTCCTTTTTTAGCCTACGCCACAGCCTAAACAGGCCAACAGAAGCCGCTAAGTGGATAATATCATCTGTAGGAGCCATTCCGCATTCCACCAACGAATAGGCCATTTGACACTAATGTCAGCTACTTCATTAGCTGGTGGACGTGTGAAGATGATAGTGGACGTAGGAGGAATGTCCTGTCGATAATTTTCTCACAAAGTTAGCAATAGTAAACCTATGTAAACATACTCGTAGTAGAAAGCAATGAAAGAAGTAATGAAAATTTACAATTTATTTGTAACATGAAATGCACACCAATGACTCATCGAGCTTAACCTTGCCCCATTCTAAAGCATCGAGATACTTAACGCTCAAAATAAAAGAGTAATATTAAAATAAATTACTAATATCTTTTTTCAAATGCAAGTGGCAGTTTAACTGACATGCGACTGACGTGTAACACGCCAGCGACGTCATAAGGTATCCGAAGATATGTCTGCCGACCTACATACAAAAATAAACAGCTAATTAAAGTTTTGGCAGTTAGTAATGAACTAATAATATAATGTGCAGTAAGAAATGTTGTCATAATGTTTAAAATAAATATGCCTAGTTGCTTAGCAGGTTAGCAGTTTGAAAGGGGTAAAGTGAGTTGTTACATTTGCTTACAAAGTTTGTTTTTAAAGCAACTTTTAGTAAGCCACTGAATAGCACTTCTCCATTGTCATTATTTCATTCTATTTTCTTTGTTTTTTTTAAAACGTAGCCCCACACGCACTAGGATTTCTCCTGTGTCGTGGGTAATGTTTACAGATATACCTACAATTTTACATACACATACCCTCCAATATACCAAAATATATGTTCAAAACTCTAACCACAAGGTTTTTGTCCGTATTTATGTGGCAGTTAGTCTTTTTTCACTCATTTTAAGTTGTGACATTTTCTCCTAATGCTTCGAGTTTAAGGGTCAGAAGGCACATTAAAACTTCCATTATAACCATGCAAAGTGCTGAGCTAAGTAGTTTCCCTTGTATGGTAGTAAATGTGTCTAGTTGGTACCCTTTTCTATTAGCGTAATGTCGTCACGTTGTGCTATTTAGTTACTTTAGGTACTTGCACTTCTCGAAAGATGTTGCGTAATTATAATTCACTTTTACTAACGTATATTTTTTTAATTGTTGCAGGTCAGTATCAGCAACGTCAGCAGTTCAATCTTCTGTAATCTGGAATAAGTAAGATACAAATAAGCTAGGATTATGTTCATAGAACTTTAGGTTAGAAAACGGAAGATAAGTCATCTTTAACAGTGTTTCTACTAGCATGAAACAAAAGCCATACATAAGTAAACATAAGCCACTACAAGTAGTATCTATAGCAGCCTACATATGCCTACCCACTGATGTGTATATAATACAGGCCTCCTCATTACATCTAAGAGACACTAGTGACGTAGACATTACGTTATCGATGTTATTCATCGGTATTCCAGTTTACGCGTAGGAATGCGATACGAATAAAATTAATAATCACAATCTGGTGATGCGCGAGACACGTGAGCGTCGATCATCGGCATTTTTACTGGCATTTACCATTTGTGTACGTACACTTTTTCATCATTAATTTGCTTCTTCATGTGTTGAATCATTTTGATCTTTGAGTCGTCTTACATCAACCTTTCAGACTTTTTATAGTAAGAGTTGCGTGCAGTTAACTTAAGCAGAGTTTGTATGCAGTATATACACTGCCAAAAGCAAAGTGTTTTTGCAGCAAATTTCGATTACAATAAGCTCTAAACTCGGTGAACCCTAGCAGGAATCGCAGATTTATTTATGAAATTGTTACAAAATCCTGTTGGGGGAAAAGGGTGGATTGCCCTTACAAATGGCTCTCTCATAGATTGGAGCAGTGAATTTACTTTAAAGCTTACACTCTCACTCCGCTGAAATTCTCAACTCCCATCCTCACTACAGTCTATAACTTGATGGGATCTGTCGGATTCGGGCTAAGCAGTACCTACCTATTCCCAAAGCTTGATTTCAGCCCATCAGGATTCGCACGGCACCGCGTCATCCGGCCTTACGATTCAGACGTTTACCGACACGCTCATATTTACGAGCGGGGCTAATATTATTTATGTGTCAACTTGGTCTATTTTTGTGGTGCCTGTGACGGCACCGGCTACTCGCCAGTCGCCCACCGTTCACTCTCCGCTGATTCATTGCCGGGAAATGGATGCATTTCTAAATCTTAATGAACCAACAACCTGAAGCATGGCCGCTGTATATCATGGTGCATGTTATCTGCGAATTCATCATATTCCGTCCGAGTTGCTTTGCGGCGTTGGTAGCAGTAATTGATGTGTGGTAATTCATTTTACTCGGCTAGGTGAGGTGAGATTATTTATCTATTTTGATATTTATAGGTTAGTTAGGCGCGGCATTCGAGTGTGAAACCGATTTGGCGTCTTGGACGTGATCTGAGGACGATGGAGTTCACATTAGAATCAAGGATAGAGCAATTATAATAATAGTTACTAATGCTTGTTACCACCAACATCGGAAAATAAGAAATAAAAAAAATTTGAAAGAGTCTGAATAAATTATGTGTTGATAAACAAAAGAGAGAGTCATAATTACGATTCGTGTAGAATTTCAACACAATCAATCTTATACCATTCTTGAATCTCAAATTACAATTTCCAGCCACAATATAATTGAATTGTATTCAGACCACCAATTTCATTATTATACCTCCTATTGTCCTTACCCCGACCACTCATCAGGTCGGAGCATAGAAAGTGTTCCAAAAGATCATAAATCACACTGATTGACACTGGTGACGAAACAAGTGGTTCCAAAGAGTATGTAAGTGTATTGTACCTGGCTGCTGATATGGCACACCGATGAAGGAAAATAAAATAATAAAAAATCACGTTTGTTTTACTAAATCAATTGCGCCATTTATTTTATCCGCCGTCCTGTTTAGCAACACGTGGACCGATAGTGCTTGCTACTCTTTATCTTCGATGTTCCATTACAATAGCCATGAAACGTACGAAATTTCCTGCGCATTAGACAAGAAACCACTAATTTGTTTTAATTTCTTAACAACTATGCGCTATCGGTAACAATGGCCTTTTGCAATTTGGCTGACACAACAATGATTTATTTGTTAGTTAAGTAAGCGCACTTTATCTTTCATGTACTGTTGGGTGTATGATGGATTCCAAGTACTTGCCTAATTACGGAGCCTAATCTAACTATGCTATACTGTCCTAGCGTTCGTCACACATAGTGTTCGTCGCACAGGCATTATTTAGCACTAGGGTTCGTCGCACAGGCATTCTTTGGCACTAGCGTTCATCGCACAGGCATTATTTAGCACTAGCGTTTGTCGCACAGGCATTCTTTAGCACTAGCGTTCATCGCACAGGCATTATTTAGCACCAGCGTTTGTCGCACAGGCATTCTTTAGCACTAGCGTTCGTCGTACTGGCATTCTTTAGCACTAACGTTCGACGCACAGGCGTTCGTTCGTACCAACGTTCATTGGTCGTTTGAATTCGAACTAAGATTACGCACTCGTTTATTCCATCATTTATATACTTACACATACCCTGGGAGCATGGGATAGAACGGCTGACAGACAAAAAAACTGTACCGACTTAAGGAGACTAACAGGTCTAGTCTTTTTATATCATCGTACTCGGATTTCTACTCTGATCGATAAAAGGGGTAAGTGGCTAACGATATTGTCGCCGTAACGAGCGTTGGTCACACTAAACCGTCATTAGCCCACAATATCTATGGTAATGAACGAAAATGAAAGCTAACTTGACGTTAAGGTAATCTTACTGCTGCCAACTCGATTCTAAGCGATATTATGCTTATTGCCTTTAACTGTTTCCGCTTTTAAGCCATGTCACTTAGTGAGCTTTTCAATTCTTTCATACTTTCTTTACAATAGAAAGTTCGAGGTAACTTTATTTCAGAATATTATCCTAATATTTTTTTGTCTAACGTTGTGATATGTTTATGCCATAACCGTAACCGAAGGACCTGTAAACAGATTTGGTTCTATTAAACATCCTACACATATTACTAAAACACAGAGTATTACAGTAGAAAATAAGGGAGCTAAGCTCTCGTTCTTAAGGTCCTGTCTTTAACTGGCTGGAACAGCTCTCATTCTTCAAAATAACTAAGCATTACCGGTATCCGCCAGCAATCACTTAAAACCCCCAAGCGTGACACGGACTATACGAGATTTAACCAGCACGTGCGTGAACGCGAAATTGGCAACCTTGGCTGTATCGTGTTTCTCCAAACCGCTATGTCCACACGAGGTGGTCCGAGGCCCTGTGCAAACAGCCGCGCGCCCCATCAGCCATTACGGCTGAATGGTCGGCCATTATGGGCAATTTGACGGAACCGTGAAAACTGCGATTTCACTGATTCAGATCCGTCACGAAGTTTGATGCGAGAGTGTTTCGTTTTTTTTTAATCAGCTGCCGTTAAGACTGTCTCACGTAGTGGAAAAACTTTTTAAATCAGTTGCCGTTAGACTGCCTCACGTAGTGGAAAGTGGCGATTAGGATGACGAGTGAACCTGTATATGGAAGAAGAGCCGGTATCGAACACTGATTTGAAGTTCTCTGTTCTCGGACCAATGACTTATTAAATAATTTATCGCCTGAACTGAGCCAAAAGACCTAGGTACCTATGTTTCTCTCAATATCTCCACGATTCATCCCCATTATTGAAATTCATTTCACATTCGCCCTATTATGCCTTATTATTTGGTAACCGTAATAAAATAACATGCAGAAGTAAAGTAGATTGCTCACTGTAAAGTGATTACACTGGTAACACTCAGATGTCTGATTACTTTATTGATAGTTAAAACATGAAATGGCCACAATAAAAGTGGGATTTATTCGAATGAATCACTAATTAATTGATTATAGTAACGAATGTTCGAGGGTCGTAAACTATACTGATGGTATCATTGGCCTGTCTCTTGCTAATGAAAATTTTCGAATGCGGTGAAGTGATTCGAGAGGGTACCTACCTATATAATTATGATAATTGTTGCTTGCATTATATTCAAAGTGCATTATATTAGTAGGATTGCATATATGTAATTTGTTTTTAAGCTTTTATAAAATACTCGTACTATTAAGTAGGTATTCAGGAATTGCTAGCTGATCAAAATGAGTGAAAACACCATCGATACCCTCCCCCTTCCTTCCACTTGGATCCACCGCTTGGTTTAACCTTTCTCTTCCCTTGAATCTAATCCACCGGTGGATCAACGCTTTTTTAACTCTTTAATCCACCGGAGGATCTGTGTATACATTTTTTTATTTTTTATTTGCCTTTCATTTTTACATCAATCATAATACATCACCTATTAATATTTTTAAAGTTTAACAAGCCTATTAAGCTTACTTATACATGAAGAATACATAAGTCGAAAACAATCTTGGATTATTTTTTAAAAAACGTGAGTCTTTACAAGACGGTGACATTTTGTGCTGAGGTAACGATTTTATCAGTACCATTAAAACCAAGTAAAAAAATAAGTATTGACGTTAACAATTAATTAAATTTAACACAAAACACGGTAAATGACAGTGTTTTGAGGTTACTTCCTTACATTGACAACTGCATTATGCCTCATTAAAAAAATGTTATTAAAATTATGCCAAAAAGTGAATGGAGTCCTAGAAACAATGGTACATTATAATTAGCATATAACAACTGATAATGATGGAGAATTTCCGCCCTGTGACAATATAATTATTTATAAATATTTCTGAATATTGTGTACTTACATAATATACTTATTTATACAATTCGCCACAATAACAACAGTACGTAGGTAAGTACTTATCAAATAACATAAGCATATAATCGAGTTTAGCTCCTCAAAGGCAAAAATGAAAAGCAGTTTAAGAACGTACGATAGGCTAGTTTGAGTTCATTTTTTATAAATCCGTTCTGACATCAACTGAGCCCGCTCCATACTATGCCCGCGGGATGAGTTGACGTAATGCATATTTTAATAGGTCAACTGAACCTGTTGTAAACCTAATTATCAACTTTAATCCAGAGGTCAAGATATGATTCAGGAATTTTTAACATTCATGCTTTGTTCAATGTCTTTTACTTATATGTTTGAATATATAATGACCACCGAAATAGCAACTTTACTAGAAACCATAATGAATCATTCATTATTACCAAAATCACAAATAAGCATATCAATGAAATCAGTGAGTCACCGTTCGATTTTGCTTGAACTCGATTAAATCGAACGAAGCTGAATGAAATATATTTTTCACATTCAAATAAGGTGTTCAAGAGTCCAATTAGCGATTTAAAGAATTAAAAGTTTTATAAAAATCAGGGCAATTCGTTTGAGGTTACAGCCCTATTAGTAGAGACGGGTAAGACGGGTTTGAAAGTATCGATGTCTCATTACGGGGAGGTCGGGTTTAAAACAATGTATCGATATCGTTAATCGAATCGGACGAAGGTTATCGGAGTATCTCGGGACCTTTTAAGGCGCTGCACAGACGGGTGGGCGGCGGCGACATGCTGGCTATGTCGAAGCTACCGAATAGAGATGATACCATGCTTTGTCTGTCACTAGTATTCCTGTTTACTAACAACACGAAACGTGTTGACTTTGCAGTGTGAGCAGTAGGGCGAGCATGAACCTCTACTTATCGAGAAAGTATTCGATACAATTTGTTTTAGATTTGATCAGCGCCTTGCAATATCGACAAGATGCGTACGCGAGCGAACCGTTAAAATTTTCGTGCTTGCCCTATTGTAGAAGTACAGTGTGCCTAGTGTGAGTTTTGACAATTTCTTTACGCGCTCGGTCCGTTTAGCGTAAACTTGAAATTGTATGGAATAAGAGCAGCGACATCTAGCGTCAGTCAGTCACTAGATGGCGCTGCTCTTATTCTATACAATTTCAAGTTTACGCTAAACGGACCGAGCGCGTAAAGAAATTGTCAAAACTCACACTAGGCACACTGGTCAAATATAAAACACATTTGACAGTTAACGTATCGAATACTTTCTCGATAGAGGTTCGTGCTCGCTCTAAGCTTCTATTATTTAACACTCGGTATTAATAATAGTTATTAGGGATGATTATGTATGTTCCGGTCGTAACTTGCGAGTAAACTTTGACATTGTGTCCGTTGTTATATATTGAGTTGCAATGTTGCATGCCTGTGAAGTTCGGATGACGACACAATATTACCGTGACAGTGAGCTGATCTGATAATACAGACGGAAGGTAGACAGCGGAACTCCCGCTGCGACTAACGGTTATAATAGATAATGGTGTTCCGCCTCACTTTTTAGGGGCCCGTACCCAAAGGGGTTTTTTTGCCATTTTATACATAGGTAATGGTACGGAACCCTTCGTGCGCGATTCCGACTCGCCATTGGCCTGTTTTTATCAATTCTATAGTTATTGAATCAAAAGTTTTTTGTTTAAAGTTAACTATTTGCATGGCGATAATGTGGATTAAAATTGATTTTCCAAATATTATACTGACCAAAAAGGTTGAATTTAGCAATATAAACCAGTCTTATTTATCACACTTACGAGAAGAGAGAGATTTTTTTGTTAACATAAATGTAAATAAGTATATGAAAAGACTGGTTAAAGCCCAGTATTTTTCAATCTTGTTTTAATTACTTACCTGACTATTGAAACATAATCTCAGCAGAATGTCCCCGTTATCACTTTTTTACTTTTTGTTGAGCGTAATGCAATTTTCGCGTTAAAACTCCGTCTCAAATGTCACGTTTTGCGCCATTAACCGTATCAGGAAACGTGATATTTTCAGTTTAGTATAATACCTACTAACTTGAATCAAGGTTATGGGCAATGCAATTCAATTGAACTGTCAACCATTTTGTAAGTACATAAGTATAACATACGAGTATATTGACATTGACATGTAATTTTTTTTTCATTAAACTTTGATGGCTTTGAAATCAACCAGTTCTTATGGGATAGTTCAAAATGTTGTTTAATAAAATAATTGCTGGGGTACAAAAACAACAACAGGTAACAGGGGAACAGGTAACAGTAACATTAAAAGTGTGGTAATAGGGGAACGCTTCATTTTATTCTCTCAAGCAATCGCGTGCTGTATTTTCACAAAAGCCAAACCTAAGCCGTTAAATGGCATAACAGTGATTGATGAGGCTAAGCAGTTCCTAGTTGGGTCCATACGTTTCCTAGCCTCTAATCAACTGCTAATTCACCCGTGATGCTAATGCCTGCTATTAAGTCACGTAGAAGCCATAAAGTGTGTGCCTTGTAAAAAGCTAGGTAATGGACATAAGTATCGGAAATGGTCTATCCATTAATTATTTCTGTTAACGTTCTGCGGTAATGGCGGTCTACCTTAAGATGCAGTAAATAAGCATCAATTTTGCATGGGGTAATGTTACGTCCAATCTGAAAAGTTAAAGACATCTTAGCATGATTTGCAGGTAACAGTTTTGAATTTGCGTGCCCATAACTGTATAGAAAATAGTTTTTCTGAATAAATACTGTATCGGTTAAATTTGGTGTATCTCCAATCAGCAATTGTTAGGTAAGTTTTATAAGACAGTGTTAACATTGCATCATCATCATCATCAGCCTGAAGACGTCCACTGCTGAACATAGGGCTCCCCCTTAGACCGCCACACTGAACGACAATTTGACACTTGTTGCCTGTGACTCTTGATATCGTCGGCCCATCTAGTGGGAGGCCTACCTACACTGCGTCTTCCAGTCCGTGGTCGCCGCTCTAGAACCTTCCTTCCCCATCGGTTATCAGTTCTACGAGCGATGTGGCCTATCCATTGCCACTTCAGCTTGCCAATCCTGAGAGCTAAGTCGTAAACTTTAGTTCTTTGGCGAATATCCTAGTTCCGGATTATATCGCATTTTATCGTTAACATTGCATTGGAGATAAATATTCCATAATCTGTCATACCACTTGATGGAAACATAATATTGCCATCAACATCCCTAATATCTAATGACAGAAAGCACCATACTATAATAACCGCAAGCGAGTGAGAGTGCTTAGAGACCAGATGAAAAGAAAGCGGTTCGCTGATAAAACTATGACATTATCAGTTTTTATTCCTACCATGGAACATGGCGGTAATAACGTATTATTAATCAATTTGCGCGTAATGGGCAACTAAGGAGTATTAATTTAAGTGATAATGATTGGTCCAACTCACCCGGTGTCTTGTCACTTACACCCTCCAATATTATACTTCACACGAACTGGGCAGTTTTTCTGAGAGTGAACAAACTAATTATTTGCAACTCTTCAATCGCAAAGTCCTTAATTTTAAAACACAGGAACGGTTTTTACAACTTTTCTGCAGCGTGATAAAGTAGTGCATGCTCTTCTTAAACAATCTCGCACATACGCCACAGCCGCAAAGTTCCTAATGTTCTAGCAATATTTGGAAACCGGAAGGTTAGTAAGAGAGATAGATGAATTACTCTTTATTGACACCAAATTGTAAGGAACACATAAAGGTCAGAAACTTAAAATAGGATAATGAATAAAGATAATGTCATACATGTCAGTAGTTCCCAAAAAGTCTCCAACCATGATTTTCAAGCTTTTGCGAGTTTAACCAGACACTTAATTGGATCATGTCGAGCTATGACAAGCCATAGAGAATCCGATCTCTCGGCCGTTTCTCCGGCCACCCAACCTTCGACATCCCGTCAACTAATTGTGACAAACTAGCTTTTACCGTCCGCAATCGTTAAATCTCGATCATCCATCGCGGCAGTCAATCTGGATCGTTCGGTAACCGTCCAGATATGGACAGGTAATAAATGTTAAAGCGATCTTATCTCTAAATTGGTCTCGTTACTGTTCGTAATCGACGTTGTAATAGGGCTTTTTAGCATCGGTTTTCTTGTAAGTTACACTGGAATAGATACGGAAAAGTAAAGACATTAGATTCCCTTCAATTATGAATCTACATTTAGCTCCACTGATCTGAATTTAGTTTCAATTCGGAATCATTTAATCTGTTTTTGATAACCAGCTAAAACTGAGTTTCCAATTCAAAGACACTCCATTAATATAGTAACTATGTAAATGCAATGTTCTATAACATTAAAATGTATACAAACATGTCTGTGGACCATTCCGTGATCGATCCGATGAACATTTAAAATCTCATTTCATATGAAATAATGCAGCAGACTTTTAAAACTTTTTCAGTTTAGGTTGGTTCAGTTCTATTTAGTTTGCAGCAATCGTTATCTCGTTGCCTGTAGTGGTTTCATACGAGAAAGTTATGTTTTCAGTACTATAGAGCAATTCCCTTATTTCTTTGTTGCTATTGTTTATCAGTTTTCTCGGCTTTTAATGCAGTTCTATAGGCGTCGTTTCTCCAGCATACCATTAAAGAAGCAGTATGTCGTATTATATTGTAGAAAGCATTTAACTATTGTTTTCTTTTTATGTGGATCTATCTGTTTTTGTAACCTATCTAGTACTTATTTATACTGTTGTTTAATTTCGTTTTATTTTTAGCTTTTATAGCCAAGTAAGTGCTATATGCTATCCGCTATTTTCTAATATTCATGTGATTCATTATAATCTGCGATTTCTGTGTTTGTGTGTTCTGCGTGTGTATGTTCATTTTCAATGCACACGTTGTATTTACTACAGTTGCTAGCTTAGTAGTCTTTAACTGACTGTCATATCTCTCTGTACGTACTCATCAAAGATTTCTAAGATAATCAGTAGCGACATAATATCCCCCCTCGTAGCTCCGTATCTAGCTCCAGTATAGTTTCCATATTAACCACTTCACTACCTCATTTAATACAAATACACAGAGTGCACTTTAATGTGGTCGCTATGTAAATCCAACATCCCATCAAAGGATTAAAATGTTTACGTTCCGTAGTAGGTAGAAAGTATTTCCGGTGGATACTCCCGATCCGCAGACTATAAAATGAAACAGTATAAATAATACATTCTATGCCTTTAAAATAAAGTCGAATTTACGCTCTTCTCGTATACAGATACTTCCTGGTCTAATTTATGTCTTTGCCGCCGAAATTGAATATTTCAGCCATAAATATTGGATATTTGGTACTCTTAAAAGTCGTAAATATTTACGCCGCAGTTTAGGGCAAGTTTCACGGCGCGATCAAGTCAGTCGCATCCGAAAATGAGAAATGAAAGTGAAAGAGATGGAAAGGGAATTTAGAATGCTGAGTTACCCATTATATAGTTTTATTTCATAGTCTTGTATGCTCTTCTCTATAATGTTCTTTAATATCGAAAACGAACAGAAGAACTAGTGAACAAGGGAATAAAAGAAACAAGCAGTAACTAGTCAGTATACAGAACAACAAAGCTGTAGTATGGTTGTTCAAACTCCGCGCTTATAAGATCTGTATTTGAGGCTAGTAAAGGTGGCACGTTATCGTAGCTTATTCGCACTGCTGGCACTGTTTTTAGGGTTCCGTACCGGTAAAAGGTAAAACGGGGGCATATTAAACATTTATTAAACGTCGTTTAGTATTGCGCAGTACAATTTTTCAGTGCGCATTTTTAATAGGTAAGCCTTACCTAACTTTTTTGAACAAGGGGGATGACTAGGTAGGTACCTACGCTGTCCGTCCGTCTGTCTGTTCGTCTGTCACCAGGCTGCTGTACCTCATGAACCGTGATAGTTAGACGGTTGAAATTTTCGAACATGATGTATTTCTGTTGCCGCTATAACAACAATAAAAAACAGAATAAAATAAATATTTATGGGGACGCTCATACAACAAACGTGATTTTCTTTTGTTAGTTTTTTTGTTTTTGATCTTATCTATAAACCAAATATGAATATTTGGAAGAGTTTCTAAACCGTATTACCGCAAATATGTTTTCCCCCAATACCATAACCTCTACCCATCTGCGACACCTGGATTCTACCAAGTATTTGGTAGTAAGTATTACCTCTACCAAGTATTACCTCTACCTACTTATGTAGAGATTAGAACGTCAATAACTGTTAGATAATTAATTTACAGTAACATCATCTGATAACAATGATTACAAAGTCGTAACACAAACTGTCCAGTAACAGACACTTACTGCTTACCTTACATTTAGTGGTCCCTATAACATGCGCCTTTTCAAGCACATTACTTAACATAATTACCTTATATGCTTTACATAATTATTGCAAATTCATGTGGAATGGAAAGTTTTATGTGATCGAATCGTAAACGGTATAGTAATATTTCTATACAAATAAATAAAATTTAAGTTTCTGTTTGTAATGTCAAAGTAACAGCTTTTTACTTAATGTGTACGAAAGTATATAACGGTACTTATGACAAAAACGCAATTTTTGATATATTTATCTGTCCGTCTGTCTGTTTGATTTTCAAGGGCTTTCACCGGCAGTTAGCTGATGTTAATATACTTACTACATTAGCCTACTTTACTAGCTAACTAGCTGCGCCAAGCGATTTCAGTCGCAATAAACGGTTCCTGCGGAATAACAGTCGACGCGGGTGAAGCGGCGAGGCACAGCTAGTTGTTTCATATAAATGCGGTTTTATGTGACTTTCGCGTCTAAATCGTTGCACTTAGCACGGGCAAGCGTTTTATTTCGTCGCTGTTTGATCTTATCGCCGCTTGGGATCTGTATATCTATATATATAAAAGCCAAAACTGACTGACTGATTGACTGACTGACTGACTGACTGACTGACTGACTGATCGATCAACGCACAGCCGAAACCGCTGGGTCTAGAACCATGAAATTTTGCACAAATATTCCTTATGTGACGTAGGCGAGCAATAAGAAAGGATTTTTGAAAATTCAACCCCTAAAGGGGTGAAAAGGGGTTACAAAGTTTGTATGGAGCAACGTGTTTTCTTAGTCCGATCAACTTCAAACTTGGCATTTATATTCTTTAAAAGATTTAATTAAACACGTGTTTCATCGTTTTTGAATATTCAACCCCTAAATTGAGAATAAGGGGTTGTAACATATTTTCATCCGATTTAGTTCATAATTTAAATTTGGATCAATTATTATGCCATAAGTGACATAGGAGTGCACTTCAATATGATTTTTAAATTCAACCCCTAAAGGGGTGAAAAGGGGTTGTAATGTTTGTGTGTCACAACGTGTTTTCTTTGTCTAATCTGCTTCAAACTTGGCTTTTACATTATTTAAAAGATTTATTTAAATATTTCATAGTTTTTTAATATTCAACCCCTAAAATAATAAAGAGGGGTTGCAAAATATTTTTCATCAGATTTTGTTCGAAACTGAAATTTTGCACAAATATTCCTTAAAAGACGTAGGTGTGCACTAAGTTTCTTTTTTTTTTAATTCAACCCCTAAGTGGGTGAAAAGGGGTTTCAAAGTTTGGATGGAACAACGTGTTTTATCGGTTTGATCAACTACAAACTTGGCATCTATATCCTTTAAAGATTTTAATAAACACGTGTTTTATCTGGTTTTAATAATGAACTAAATGAATCCTAAATTGTAGGTAGAAAGTGTTAGATTTTGTAGAAAATGATTAATTTAAAGTAGGAAATGGTAGTTTTTAGTAGGAAATGGTAGATTATTGGTAATAATGGTAGATTTTTGGTAATAGTGGTAGATTTTGGAAGGAATTGTAGCTTTTGGTAGATAATAGTGAATTTGGAATTAAAATGGTAGATTTTGGTTAAAATGCTAATTTGGTAGAAATGATAAATTTGGTAGCTTTTGATGAAAACGGTAAATTTTGGAAAAAAAGGAAGCTTTGGTTAAAAATGGTACTTTTTGGTAGAAAATGGTAGATTCTGATTGGAAATGGTAGGTTCTGGTAGGAAATGGTAGCTTTTGGTAGAAAATAATACATTTAGTAAGAAAATAATAGATTTAGAAACAAAATTTTAGATTGTGGTAGAAAATTTTAGATTTTAGTAGGTAGATAATGGTAGCTTATGGGTAGAACATGGTATTTTGGTAGAAAATGGTAGATTTTGTTAGGAAATGGTAAATTTTGTATGAAATGTTAGATTTTGGTATAAAATGCTAGATTTTTATATAAGATAGTAATTTTGATAGAAGATGGTGGATGTCGTACGAGCATGTTGGATATCGCATATCGGATGTCGATGTCGAACACGAGGTCATGGTCTATTTTTAGTTAAGTATTTCACTTATTTCACTCCTATGTCACTTATGGCATAATAATTGATCCAAATTTAAATTATGAACTAAATCGGATGAAAATATGTTGCAACCCCTTATTCTCAATTTAGGGGTTGAATATTCAAAAACGATGAAACACGTGTTTAATTAAATCTTTTAAAGAATATAAATGCCAAGTTTGAAGTTGATCGGACTAAGAAAACACGTTGCTCCATACAAACTTTGTAACCCCTTTTCACCCCTTTAGGGGTTGAATTTTCAAAAATCCTTTCTTAGTGCTCGCCTACGTCACATAAGGAATATTTGTGCAAAATTTCATGGTTCTAGACCCAGCGGTTTCGGCTGTGCGTTGATCGATCAGTCAGTCAGTCAGTCAGTCAGTCAGTCAATCAGTCAGTCAGTTTTGGCTTTTATATATATAGATTATGGTAAAATATATAGTCCGCGCGGACGAAGTCGCGGGCAACAGCTAGTTATTTTCTATAATGGTCGCCTACCTAGAAGTTTTTATATCTAGAGCGGTTAAATCGGAAAGCATTAGACTTCTATGAAACAGTTCGTAAATAAGTATACTACCTACTTACGTAGTTGTTATTGGTTACTTTACTCGATTTTACTGGGTTTTGCATGTGAATTAGCATTAACATAATGTAAGGTTTCACGCCTCATCCATTAGCCTATATTGTATAATGGTCGGCGTCTAATCTTTGTCGGCAATTAGTGTGGTAATTTTGACGTTATTATCATATACAATCCCGGTTTTAATACTTTAATTGAAGAGTGCGCGCGGTGCAATTATCACGTCAGCCGTGGTGGTCGAGCAGCTCTTTATTATTTACTTACCTTATTTGACTTATATTCGACTTTAATGCATAATTATTACTTAAAAGACAAGGCTAGTTGGCTCCATATATCATTTTATATTATCATCATCAGCCTATTACTTTCCTAGCGCTAAGGTTAAGGTTTTCATGTCTAGCCTCAAAGATACTCAATCTCGTTCAAAATGTCATACAAACACCCGAACTGCCATTTCACTCTAATTTAAAAATAGAGAATATGCCCCTTTTCTAGGATAGGTATTCTATGCCCCTAGTTAACTTAGACCACCAGATAAGTAGGTCTAACATTGTCTCTATCTAGCACTAAACAATTGACGACAACAGCAATATCGGTTGGTCAAACGGGTTCAGAATCCGGGCATAAGTCTGCTTCGAAAACCTCAGGTCCGGACGGAAACGCCTCAGACCCACAAATCTGGCTGCAGCTGGCGACAGACAGCTTAATCTGTGTAACCTGAGGACCGTTACCTACAGGCGTCAGGTTACAGGTAGATGCTCCGGCGATACGGCTTCTCGCTACACTGACTCACGGCACGGGCGTTTTGTACCTGTCAGCGGGTTTCAAGATTTCATACAACACCTACATGGTATACTTATGTCGCAACAATTACTTACGTTTCCTTATCATCCTTTTGCAAATGATTACAACTTCAACTCTTTTGGAGTGGTTTCTTCTGTAGAAAAAATGTAAAACAGTGATCAGTGAAATAAGAAAATTATTTAGGTAACTACCTGAAGTACCTGATTTAAAAAAATGCTTGGGGAACCGTTTGCAGCTTTTACCGTAAAATACATCATTATACACGGTAAAGTGTTGGATGGCTAAGGTTTCACAAAATGAACGAGCAACGCGATATCCTTCTGAAAAATGCTAATAGAATATCCGCGTACATACAAATAGTAACGCGTGCTGGGTACAAGTAGTACTAATACAGTAATATTCAATCTCCATCTCAACAAGCAAAGGAAATAGCTGGGATGTCACCTCATTTACTTCTCTTCAAGCCACTCGCAGATAAGTGGCGATCATAACTAGGGTTGCCATCGAGATTTGCAATCAGCATCGTGGTTTCACGTTTTGCCTCATCGGGGCCTTAGCTGGGAACGAGGTGTCATCAGCGACAGTGCGTGGGCACCGGCAGTTTCTGCAATCAAGGATACGTAACAAGCTGCGCCACTGTTGCGTGACAACCCTGTGGATTTGTGCAAATAGGAAATGCTGTGTGTGTACAGATATGATTTATGATAGCGCATTCGGTGCGGCGAGTTAGTCGTGATTTAAGATGTGCGTGGTTGCAAAATAGATAACTTACACGAGGGAATTCCATAAATACATAGGTAAAACGTAAATAAAGCCAAGTTTATAACACGAAATCAATTTTAGATCAATAGCGATACCAACTCACGTGATGAAACTTCAATTTTGTATTGTTTAGTCTAGGATCTTTTGTGTATTTCACTTTAGCTCTAGCTAGACCATTAGCTGTCGTTGTTATTTTGATTGGTGGCATTTGACCATTTGGCATCTGATGGTAGGCGATGATACGGTTGAATGTGGTAAACACACTGAACATAGAATTAACTCTCAGAGGCTATAAGCAGAATGTGTCTTAAGGATTTCTGCTTTAGTTGATAATAGATACTATTTTGAGACGAGACTCGGGTCCCGTCTCGAAGAAAAAAACAACAAGGTAGATTTCGGTTTCCCGCCAAAACTTTATCCTTGTTCTTTCTCTTGTTTCCAGCCCCAAGCAGTTGCCGTCGCTCAGCCGCTACAGCCGCTAGCGTTGCCGCCGCCGACCGTCGCCGCCGCGCCGCCCGCGCACCTCTCCGCGCCCCGCACCATCGTGATCCAGCGGCCGGACGCGCGGCACGGCTTCGGTTTCACCCTTCGACACCTGGTAGTCTACCCGCCGGAGTCAGTGCAGGTGTGTTTACTGTTCCAAAGCCCTATGTAACTTCATTGTTTATGCTACTAAATTGGTCCGTTATTATAAGGAAATGCATGCGTTTTCCAAAGATTTGCCTTGTCAACAGTTTTTCTCAAAAATGTCGTTGTAATCTACCAATAGACTGTGCATTTTCGTCTACATAATATTTCCCCCTGTCAACAGAATTAAATGTTTTCAAATCTTGATACGCTTCCGTCTTGCGGATGACCACTTTCTCATCTGATCTGATCACCGACGGAATTCGCGTACGAGCTTTCGCAGGAATGTTCCGTTTGGCGCCCCTTTCACATTTCTCCTCGCGCAATTCCAGGAGCTGTACGAAGATGCGCGCCACCTCGCGGTGGGCGCGGTGGGTGCGCCAATGGACACGATCTTCGTGAGGTCGGTGCGGCCGGGCGGGCCGGCGGCCGCTGCCGGACTGCGGGCCGGCGACCGGGTGCTGGCCGTCAACGGCGAGCCCGTGGCTTGCGGCCGCTCGCGCGCGCCCTACGCCAGGGTCGTGCAGCTGGCGCAGCGGGAGCCGCGCGTGCTGAGGCTCACGGTAGTGCCGAGGGACCACGACTTGCTGCAGAGAGTGAGTAGCCTTCCCTACTTCTTCTCCTGGATTAGCAACGCGAGAGCCGTTGCGCGTTGCGTTTTTTAAATTAGATCCGTTGAGCCGCCGTATTCTGGACCGCCTAAGTACAGCGGGCTAGTCCTTACAACGTATATAGGTATTACGTTCCAATAAAAAAAAAAGAATTATAAAATGCCATACAAATCTCCACACAATCTCTAATAACGACTTTTTTTTAGTATTTCAGCGAAGCCGCCTATAATCCCGAAACGAACATGCCAGCGCCGGTAACGGAACACGAGTCGAGGCTCTTCGACGCGTACCGGAGGCCCAGGGCTTCGATACCGGCCCCGCAGGCGCCGAGCCGGCATCGAGACGACCCGGAGTACGCCAGCGTAGCGTCCTTAGCGCCCTCGAGGTTCGAAGTGGCCAGGATTGGAGGGCCACCACATTACCTGCTGCATGATGTGTAAGTTTTTCTCAGGTTTTGCTAATCGATGAAAACTACTCGCATTTGATGTAAATGAATATTAGAATTAACCAATCTCTTTATTGTTTCCAGGAGGAGAGAATCGGACACCTCGCTCCCATCATCGGCGACAGAAAGCAAGGACAGCCTCGGATCGTTCGACTCGAACTCGACTCTGACCGGTAGAGAATTGGACGACTCGATAATCCTCTCGCGAATACGAAAGAGCCTCGAGCAGAAAGAAGCCTTCCTCCGACGCCCCAGCCAACCCACCGGCTGGGTCACTCCCGACGCCCCACCGCCTATAAAGCAGAAAGAGTTCTACGCAAGGCCACAAAAGCTACAGAAGCCGGCGTGGCCCCCGCCCGCAACTTCCCCTCCCCTCGCAGCGTCCCCACCCCCGCAGCAAGCGAACCAGGAACAGAAAAGGGAGGAATGTTCGGCGAGCGTCGACAGCGGAACGTTCAGCGGTTATGGAGAAGTCAACGGCACCCACGACAAAAACAGGCTAAAGCCAGACAAGAATCAATTTGTAGCGACGTTATCGAAGATACAAGAAACTGCACCCAGTATTCAAAGCACGAACATCGGAACCATGATCAATGGGTCGTCAGCAGAGGCTAGAGAAGAGGCTAATCAAGACAGCAAGTAAGTATACCTACCTAACCAATGGAATTTACTGTCTAAGCTCTTTTGACGATCTACTTGCTTATGTATTTTTTTGGTATTTTCAGATACCCAGTACCTGAACTACAATTAGTAACAGCGCGCACGAAGCAACTCGAAGAAGCGCGCGGAGGCTGCGAGAGACGGACAGAAGTAGCTCGCAGCGAGCTGGCCAGGATGACCACCACAAGGCTAGAGCCTAGTGTGGCTTTGAGGCGCAAGGAGTTTGAGACTAGAGCAGCGAGACGAGAAGCTAGATCACTGGATGTGCAACCACAGCAAGGTATGGCTTGCACTATTTTGCCTTTCTTTGGCTTGTCTACAAGTTCCAGGGTATAACTAATACCTATGGATCATAGCTAAGCAATTATTTATCTCGTTTTCAGAATTGGAACATGAAGGAGCCCTTGGCGGTAGCTTATCAGGAAACCAGTTAATGATCACCGGCAGCAAACATCTTCATTGCCTTCCACCAGAAGGATTTCGCCCCGGTATGTCACTACCACCGTCTATTAATGAAATAGAACTATTAGGTTCATTAGGTGTCCTCATGAAACATGCTTTCATCGCTTTACAGAAACAGAAAAGGTTCAAATGCGAACAAGGTCAAACAGTACCGGTAGTGAAGGATTACCCATTAGAAGACATCATGCCACAGGTAATCCTCATTTCCAATTACCTCATTCAAAAAATAGGCAATTTAGTTCCATTCCACGCACTTAGAGCCACTTCACATGAAAATTGGATAACCGTGTCTAAACTTTTGGACGGTTAGTCAACTTTCCACTCTGGTGCTGCGTTTTCATCGTCATACGCAAACTGTCACGTCCGAAATATAGCTTGTGCTTTCTCACGATCATTAGCTGATTGGTTGATGGGGCCCTAAAACCGCGTAGAAACTGCGGGCATGCACCGATCATGGTTTTGGAAATTCGAAGGGCATGGCAATGCAGGGGTGCAAGAAGCCTTAACTTAAATTTGCTTGCGGTGACGTCAGACTACAGAAAGATGTGACGCGGATCCGTTACGACTAACGTACGTGTGCCAAAATCGCACGATGTCGTGAATCAAGCTAGCGGTTTGCGTATACATGAAAACGGGGCCCACACACGGCTTGAAGCACCGCGTCTAATCGCACTGTTACGCCCCAAGATGGCAGTCACGCGAAGAGACGAATGGGGCTGAACAGAGAACAAATGGAGGCGATGAACCGAGTGTCGCTGCCCGGTGCGGTGAATGGCGAGGGGCTGCACGGTCTGCCAGGGCTTCAGGGGCCTCAGAGGCCGACGCAGCTATCCCTGGCGCCGCCGACCCTGCCGTCAGGGTCCACGTCGGCGGCCACGTCCCCTTCGCCGACGCCGAGCACGCCTGCCGATTCAGGTCCAGCGACGTCGTCTTTCGGAATGCCGCTTTCTCCCTTCTTCGCTTCCGCTTTTGCGAGTCGATTTTGGTGATACGATGTCATTGGCATATCAAATGTCCTCATGGAGAATCCTGTTTGCAGAGTAATCCTTTTTTGTTTTGCATAATTAAACGCATCCTGAGTTAAAGTTAGAGAATAGAAGTATACTTCCTTTTTATCGATGTCCGGAACAAAATTCGACTTGCATTTGTAACAGGGTACGCTTCAAAACAATGTACTTACGTCCATACTAACACATTGCTTTGAAGAATGGCGAGGGAGATCAGCGATTTTATTACTTTCTCTTCACTATTTAACATTGCATCAAATGCATTTGTGTGCTTTTCGGTGTGCTAACAAGGCTCTGTTCCCACTGATGAATCTAGGTATTAAAACGGTAACAACACACGTAAAACTATTGATGTCAACTAACTTAACACTTCTGAAATTATATGCACTAGACTGCCTGTAAATAATTTAAAACTACATTACTTAATGAGTATTGAGTAGGTGCTGTTTCTTCACTAATCTTTTCTTCTCAGTGGGAATAGCCTTGAGCCGTTACTAATGGTCGTGTTCATCGATGTCTAATCCTTACTCATGTTACGACAAACGAAAAGGTCGGCCTCTCAGCTGTTCTTAATGAAGTGTCTTGCTTCACAGGATTTGCCGACGACGTGGTCACGAGGAGGCAAAAGAAGGACGCCCAACTTGGTGGTTAGTATTTCCATGAATTGAGATCCTAGAAGGGTTAGATTATCGGACCTATCGGAGCCTTATTAGAGCGTCGTTAATGTTATTCCTCTTTGTTGAAGCAGAAGAAGAACGAGCGATGCGAAGGGTTTCCTACTTGAAAGCCACATGGGGTGACCGGCTGCACTTGGACGGCGATGTTGAACCAGAAAGTGATCATGCCCTGAGAAGGTACATTATTAAACAATAATTGCAACTCAGTTCATGACATCGGAAGATGATTCTATTGTCGAATGCGTTCGCAAGACTACGTCCTATCGTCAAAGAACTTGGTTCACTGATGAAATTAATATAGGTACCTAGTTAGTTTTCTAAAGTAAAGATTCACGATTGCTGAGCTTCGTGATGAGGTAATAAGATGGAAGAACTGTTCAGTTTAATTAATAAGTATGATAATATCTGCATGTAAATAAAGGGCCTGTTGATAACTAGCAATTTAGCACCTGGTTTACCTGCAATTTTCCTTCAATAAGTGCCTGTTTCTTCCACTTTCGTTAGATCAGAGTAACCTTATTAGTAAACTTCCTCTGTGAACAGTATTGTTCGGAAATACCGGGTGTTTCTTATTTATACACACAAAAGTTTTGTCAATAGACTTGTTTTATCTTTTTAAAGTGTTTCTTAGTTTAGGACGTAGCAGTAGTTCCCTAAACTTTCAGTAACTTTCAGCCATGCCGGCGCCCAACTATTGATTATGCACCGAATCTATTATTTCTTATATGACATTATATATTACACTTTGTTGTAGATATACTTAGATAATAATCCCAGATCTGAGTTGTTTAGCAGTATCTAACCACTTTGTTAGTATCTAACCCAAAAATTTGAATATAATATTTTATATTATGTTGGTCGATTGGATTACTTGTATATTTGTGCCTTATGTGTTGGTGATTGGGTTCAAAATACAGTATGCATCGCAAGTGGCGCCCTCCTCGGTTCACCGACGACATAACACCACTGCTGCGAATATTCGACCCCTACGCGGTACTTCCTTCGCGGTACGTCGCATGTCGACACAGTTACGCAAAGTAACAATAGATGGCGCTTGAATAAATGTGTGCAATAGTTACACGCATGAAATAGATGGCGCCTCTAGTGTAAGACTCAACTGAAAAGTATACTTTGGAAGAAAGCGGAAGACGTTTTTGCTGTATATATTTTATTGACCCATTGCACAGCTTACAAAATCATCGTTAAATTACACAAAGTTAGCAAACTGGTGACTCAAGCCACGAAATAAAATCATTGCTACTAAAAATCATTAATTAAAAATAACGTAAGGAGCTAAAGTTTTGAAAACGACCAATCACAAAGACTAATTTGGTCAAATGTTTGATTTAAAATTAAATTAAAAACTCAACGTCGTCGTGCTTCTATACTAAACAATCTTGCATGAGTATCTTTAGATCCATATTTGTAACTAGAGTTCCTACTGCATGCCTTCGCTAGGTAAATGTTGTTGTCTGTTGTTGAAGTTTGAGCATGGACATGTCTTGTGTGTATGTACTCGTAGACTTTAAATAGCAAGCGGTAGGTAACAGGTAAAGGGTTGTGGTAAACCATAATATGACAGGTAAAGTATTGGCACTAGGTTTTTTCCCCAAAAATCGCCTTAGATAAACGTAAAAAGAAAAACCTTATCTATAAATACAAAAGAACCAACACGTTAGAGTCATTTGTGATAAATGTTACATATTTATAATTGTAAATATATATACATATATACAAGAGTTGCTCGTTTCAAGTTATAAAATAAGATAAATACTATTCCACGTCATTATAATATTGTTTTTTCCAATAGTCCTGAGAAGAAAGGCGAGGGTGTCGCAGAGATCGTGGTGGAAGTCGCAGAAGGTGACGTCGAAGGCAACGTGCAGATCAAGATGGTGGTCAGCAATGGAAAGGTTTGTCTCATTTTTTTTTCTCAGGTTTGGACCACGGGGTTTTGGCACAGAATACAGGGTTTTAATACATGGGCCGACGACATCAAAAGAGTGGCAGGCAACCTGGTGGATGCAAGTGGCAAATTGTCGTTCGGTGTGGCGGTCTAGGGGGAGGCCCATGTTCAGCAGTGGACGTCTTCAGGCTGATGATGTTGATGAGGACAGGGTTTGCTGGGAAATCGTATTCTACATTATTTTCATAAAAAATAAATTAGGCAGTCAGCTGCTTAACAGATATTTAGTTTTAACTCAGATGACAGATAGGCCGATACGTATGGAAATGTTAACGTATTCAATTTCCCACGTGTCCCACAAAGTTGGTAATAATGAAGACCCTTGCAATTTGTATCCGAGGTCAGCCGTGTGTAACGAAATCCTTTATTCCCTTATTTATTCTACAGCGTGCGAGCGACCGATCGTGGAAGCAGGTGTGGGCGGTACTACATGGAACCAAACTGTACCTGTATAGACACCATCCGACTCAGGTTAGTGCTCTTACTACGTAATACATTACTTTGTTCCATTACCGTGGGGTCTTACAATAAAAACATTTTAACAAAGAGATGAACGAACAGTGTCTAAAATTTCGTTGTTAAAATTGACGTCTAACACTCGCATTGAATAACTCAATTAGGAAGTTCAAGTTTGTTGAAATTCAACTTTTCAATTTTTTCGTAATGGTTGTGGTGCATTTGTTTATGTGGAATTATTACACCTACAGGCGCGTAATTTAGGTCCGGAGTCCTGATTAATTATTAGGACTTCATGTGTTTAGGAATGAACATGGCTCTCTGAGTCTCTGAGACTCACACAAAATATAGCTTGGGCAGGAATCAATCTCGTACCCTTTTCAGCAGGCTATTATTTCTTATATTGATTCTCTTTCAGCTTTTAATGTTGCCGTTGCCGATTAGATGTTTTTTTTTAATTATTTCATTGCATTAATGATTAATCAAAGTATAAAAGACTTCGAGTGAGGATAAGCACAGAATACATGATAGTATTAACTAGTAACAGTCCTAAGTCATTTATTTACTAAACGATACGTTCGTACGCATTAGTTAATTTTATACGTAACGAATCGTACCATGGAAATCTCCCATAGTGTTTCCTTTTCAATCAATCTTTCGCCACGATAAGACGCCACTCAAAACAAATGAAACTCAAATCTACGTGAGTGGAATCCTCCGCCAGCGAGGCACGCCCTCTTTATATGCGACGCATTGTAGACTTGGAAACAAACAAAATCGCAACGCGATCTGCGAAGTGTACACTGCACGTACACCGCAGAATAAATATTTTGATCGTTCACGGCTAATGGAATAACATTTTGTTTTTATTTCGCCATGTTTTCGGACGAGGTTTCATTCCAAAAGGATCATGTGCCTAGGATGTAAAGGATCAAGAGCAGCGCCATCTAGCGTCAGTGAATCAGTCACTAGATGGCGCTGCTATTATTCCATACAATTTCAAGTTTACGCCAAACGGACCGAGCGCGTAAATAAATTGTCAAAACTCGCACTAGGCCACAGAATAATAAACTAGTAAACTAGTACAGAAGCTTTACTTCGCAATGGTTTTCAAAGAAATATTGACTCTATCTGATAAACAAATGATTTAATTTAGCTCGCGGTCCAGTCGAGCACGTGTTCATTTACATACCTACCAATTTCTTTTTGAAGGAATATGGGCCTTAATTCACTATACTACGGTAAGTTATACATTGTTATACGTATTGAAAGAGCCGCGGACTAGTGTTGCTTACTTCGAGAAACTACTTATGCCATCTAGCGCACAGCACGAGCGTTTACTCCTACTTGTGGCGGGCAACGCGCAGCAGGCAGCGCCGAGTACGTTCATGTAGTCTAAGAGCTAGCTGCATAATTGTATAAAATATGCTATACGATTATTGCCAAAGATTTAATTTAATGAAGTAATAAAATAAAACACATTTTGTTCATTATACTTATATAGACAAAAGAATAATAGATGTTATGTATGTGTAAAAATATCTGGAATTGTTTTTGTTTCGGACAAAACATAATAATTGATACTTAATTACTGAAATATACATAAATTGATACTTAAATAACTTAAATTACTGAAAATACTGCACAGTATCTTTTTGCTTATTTTCGTTTTGTGTCCATCTTGCAATTATATAATGAATCACGCAAATCAAATAATTAAGTTGAACGTGGTCGAACATATAGCGCGCACGCGTGTGTTTTCTTTCGCTTGTGGCAGCTTACTAGATTGGCCCTTGGGCAATGGCCGCCGCTACACGCGGAGTGACACAGGCCTGACTAGGCACACTGTTATTAAGAATGTGGACTGAAAGTTATTTGGTTTGCCGGAAACTCTGATGATCTAAGAGCTTGGTCAGTTGCTATGCTAAATCCCAGTGTTGATACATTATATTTTAAACAAGGTTGTAATAGACTAAACTCCGCATTACTATTCACAGATGGCTTAATTAGGTATATAGGTACATACCACACATAGAGACCATACATAGAGTTCCGAAAGCTCAGTGATGGTCAATCACAATTGATAATTAAACACTTTTATAAATATAAGTGTACCTTTATTATTAACGAATAAAAAGACAGTTGGCGTGTTTTTTTGGACTGTAAGTTTACTATAAACTATAATGTATTTTAAATTGAATGTAGGTACAAATAATGATAATTAGGTACGACTCGTAGGTACCTAAGTTCTAAGTATCAATGTGTAAGTGTATTCAATAATGTAGTTGATCGACATACCTTTTACTAATTAACTAGGTATTCAAATTATACTACCACAGTCTAAGCTTACTAATGCTATTGACCAGTTGGTAGCGTATTCATAATTATAAGCTAAACAATACCAATAAGTGTCACATTCCAAATTCATAAGGCGTCTTCGTTATCTCGATAATAATGATCTACTTCCCGTTGCGCACACCTGGCTTCCTTGCGCACGCGCCGGTCGTAGGGCTGCCACAACTTCTTAGTTACAGTGAGGAAATACATTTTATATCTAAATAACAAAATTAACTAGGTACTTGCTTACTATTTGAGTTTTTTAAATGCCTTTTTTTACTATTAATCCAAACAAGACACAACAAATAAAAGACACTTCCAACGATACCTCATATAGTTTGTAAAATTATGATGAGTTGTTTAGAAGTTATGGCGGAACAGATGAATATATACACACATACATACAATATACATACCTACTGGTCAAACACAACCCCCTCCGTTAGCTTCGCCGTAGTCGATAAAAAATAAAAAATAATAGATAAGCGCTGTTATAAGCTTAACTTACTCTCAACACGTTACACTATCAATAACTAATATTCACGCCCACTTAATTAAATCGTGATTGACAGCCCTACCACGCGTCCAGCCCGCACCTTCCGCGACCAACCGTCCGTGAAACCAACGGAAACCCCTTGTCAGCACATTTACTAGGTGGTAGAGTCTTGCAAGAATCTATCATTTATAACGACGACTAACCAGTTGGTTATGTGGTCGGATGCCACGCCATAGCTGGTGCCTGGTGGGTTCAGAACCAACCAGCAGTGCTATATGTGGGTCTGATGAAGGTATCAAGGTATAGTAGTACCCAACTGATATGGCTTACCGATGTACCTGCGCAGAAGATGAATTTTCAAAGCGCGGGAAATGCTATTGGCCGCTATTGGTCGGCAGCCGCCGCCATCTTAGCGAGCTTAGAGTGAGATGGAACTAACAGCTGCAGTGTATTATGAACCTTATAATAATGTTCTTAGGTTGATTGTTAGTTTTAAGCATTCTTTCGTTAATCTTCGGACCATACTTTCTTTTCTGCGCGAACGAAGATTCACGACGCGCCTTATAAGTTGGGTACTAGTATAACTTGGTGGTTTGGCAGATATGCCGGTTAGTATCCGCCTAGCTAGCTTCTGCTTTCATGCAGAACGATTGGCAATTTCGAGGTGTTCTGGTAGCAGTTATATACACTCCCATTCTGGGCTTAGGTTATTTCCAACCTTCCATCACATCATCAATTAGACACTTTGCTCTATCTAGTAAATTCTGGGTGCTTTAGACCACCGGTTTAGTAGCAATTTTCTCCTACTAGATTAGATTTCTCTAACGCAACCTTACTCACCCGATGTCTCATGAAGGATCCCAGATTACATCTGTCCGGATCAAAAGACGCTGTTAAGATGGGTGCTTTATTCCTTCGCTGTTCCGTTTGAGTGTGATTTAAATTCGTTTAACCCTGTCTACCAACACACTGCAACGAATCAGGCGCCATACCACGCCATAATACCACCGTGGTTATGTACCATAACGAACATGTGAATACACTTTTTCTTATCGGGAGCAGAATATACATTAATTTAGTTGTCACAGCTGTCGTATAATGGACAGAATATGTACTTATGTATAATTTATTCCGTGACACTTTTATAGGCGAAGAGCCTTCCCTTGGTTTGTGAAGTTGGGACCCTAAGTTACGTACTGTGACCTATTTATTATATTATGCCACAGTTGACCTAGTTTTTATCTTAACGGGTATAAGAACTCGTACATAAACTGTTAGTATATTAAGAAACGTGTTGAATTCTGCGACGGAATAACGCTTTATTCCCACTATTCTGTATTATGTAAATTAGTGTACCTACCTATGGATAGGTACTTGAGAAACCATTTTCTATTTCATAGTCATAATTATTTTCAATTACTTAGGAAAGTTTATTTTGTATACTTCACTCGGTATATTGATATTCCAACTCACTTACACTTGATTGATCTAAAGAACGTAGTACGAGTATACCTACATTGGTATAATATTATGTTCCTTGGAATTCTTATTTCCAATTACCATTGGGAGAAATGAAAAGGAACATAATTTGAATATAATATCACTGATTTATTACATAATAGATATAAGTATTTCCTGAAATATGTACAGCTTCAATAAATGTTATAGGATATAATATTAAATACTTGGAAAACTCCACTGACACCCGAACATCTTATGAAAAAATTATCAACCGTTACAAATTTTATTATACATTCTTCCCTGTAACGCAATAAATATAGAATCATGTAAAATCCCAGCGATTCATTCAAAAATTCTCACATTTGCCAACATATCACAATTTTATCGCAACTATTTCATCGTCTTCAGTCACATGCCCTGTGGAAAACACTTGCCTACGTGCATTTTACAACGTTTTCCTCGTTTCAAAACAACAAAAGCTTTTAGGGCGTGTTTACTTGAAAACTCGAAGAGCTATTTAAATACTGTTCTATTGTGAATTATTGACCGTTTAAAGTTTCATATCTCATTTTTAGAACTGGGCTTACTACACCAAATTATCTAGGCAAGGAAAGCTAGGAGTAGGTAGGTACTGTAAAATTATATATTATTATATACTTACCATCAATTCACACGTAAATTTGCGAAGCCACTTTTTATAGATGTTAATTAGTATTTAAACGGGTCTAATTCGCGCACAAACTAATATCAAAATATATAATTTTGACATACCTCGACGTTTCGACCAAGTTACATCGGCCGTGGTCACGAGAAGAGAGTCTTCTCGTGACCACGGCCGATGTAACTTGGTCGAAACGTCGAGGTATGTCAATTAGACCCGTTTAAATACTAATTAACATGTATTCAGTTCGCGAAAGTTTAAGAACTTCTATTGCAAACTTTTTATAGAACTAGTTAAAAGAAAGATTGGTCCACATTATTATATCTGTGGGGACGTTCTATAAAACACGTTTATTTAGCTTCGTGAGATGATACGAGTATGCTTTCATAATAACTATCGTAATGCTAGAACAATATTTCCCTGAAATTCAATAAAACATCAAATAACCTCTCATCTCTAAAATAGCCCACGGCAATATCGTTTTATGTACCCGTAACCCAGCTTTAAACCAAAGATCAGCCTCGAGCGGATCTAAACCCCATAAAAGTTGACATAAAGCTGCAACCTCGGTTTAATCCTGTTATTGTGGTATCTAGGGTGCACGTGACGTAGTTGAAAGTTGAACTCTTGTATTCATGTTAACAGTTATAGATCTCATGCTCACCACAATTTTCTAAAAACTGAAGACACTGTGTGTATGTATAGGTTACATCTAATAAGTGCGACCATAAGATGCGTTGACAGAAATATCTCACACTTGTCACAATGTCATTTAATTTTATTATACCTTTTCCCATGTATTACGTGTTAAATACATAGTTTGGAATTATACAAGACGCAACCCTAGTGGGCGCTACAGAATATTAATTCGTTTGAGGGTAGGGCACATGAAATAATGAAATAAAAAACATGGGCAAAAGCCTCCCCTCAGTTTCGTGAGGAGGGTTAGGCCATAATCCACAACGGGGGCCTAGTCTGGATTGGTGGATAAATGTCTCTGAAATGATTCTCGGACATGTTGGTTTCCTCACTTTTACAAAGTTTTGCAAAAGCGGGAGGTGGCTGGTACGGAGCCAGGGTACTGTCGGCCACCGTGCCTGAAAGGCCAGGAAGGGGCCGTGACACAGCGCAGGCCGTGTCACAGGACTGTGACGGAGGCGCGGCCCTTGACCCACTGAACTGAGAGGCTGCGGAAACACGTCACAGACTGTATGCGCTTTTACGGAGATGGATTGCGTATTGGCTTCGGAAATCGGAATAGCTGTTTGTTCCCGGCAGTTCTGTCTCGTCTGTGAATTCAATGTAGAGCTTGAAGATTGACATAAATTCAATTATTAGAGCGAAATATAGATAGGTATAAATATAACAGCTGTTTATAATACACCAAAAAGATAGAAAAACAACAATAAGCAAGAATAACACCACTACTCTACCACCACATCCGCTACTACATGATTAGGTAGGTATGTATGTATAGTGTATACTACGGTATTAGGTATATTTTTATGTAAAGTTTTCACTGAAGAAATGTTAATGGACAGTAGACTTTACACATACGTACAAACGTATACTATAAAATAAAACCATGCGTGTTGCGCGTCTGTACGTTACATTCCTTCCAATTATTAAGTTACATAGTTCCCTTTATGTACTGTAGGTACAAACACAGTATTTTTAGTACTTGATGCCAATTTTTGATTGGAATGCTTCAGCACAGTGTTTCCGAACTGACTTTCAGATTAGTAGTTTTGTATATTCGAAGTGAATTTTAAATTACGTACAATGATCGGCACCTAATAACACTGAAATTGTTCAAGATGAGCTATTTATTACGATAACAAGGTTGGTTCACGGACAAACACGTGCAAAAAATCGGGAGTCTTCTTCTAAATTAATCCCTACTCCGTAGACAATACGGTGCAAGATACATTTGCAAAAATACTGCCTCAGGCTGCTTCGTACATTCTGTAGCTATACTTTACCAGGATTTATATAGGTAAGTACGTTTGAAAATTCATGGGGATATTTATGTTATGTTATATTTTATAATACTCATAACGCTTAGTGTATTATTATGGTCAGACGATCTATTATTTTTAGAGATCTTTCCAGTAGTGATAATAAACCTTTTAGCCTATATTTCTTAGAAGATTTGAGATAGCTTTGTTCATATTTTCCTTATTGTTTCTTGCAAACTACTTTAAAGAGGTTAAGTCTTCATCAAAAATTATCTAAATTGCACATCGTAAGTGCAGTTGGTGTATTCAAGTTTCTAGAAATTTAATTATCTAAAATTATTCACAGAATTTAGAAGCTACAACATGTGCGGTGAAGAATAGTAGAGTTTTCATGACATAATTAGTAAAATGATGCTATGAAAAAAAAAACAGTAAGTGTAAATCTTTAAAATATTTATTAAACATAGAACCACAGAGTAAAACTCAATACAAACTTGACGAAGCACTCACTATAATAAATCCATTTTCACTTTGCACTTGCTCGCTTTACTACGGTCTATTTATTTATTGAGTGGAATATTAAAACTTTGTTAGTTAGGTGATAACAACATCATGAGAGATAGTAATAAATAAATAGTATAGTGTTGAGAACACTGAACTTTTAGGAATGAGTATTTGGGATATCTATAGAATTAAGTGTCTCTCTTAGCTAACACTTTTGTAGAGTAGGCAGATCAAGAGGGAAAGAAATATTATATAAATTAATATATAAAAATTATCTATATATATAAAAGCAAGAACTGACTGACTGACTGACTGATTGACTGACTGACTGACTGACTGACTGATCGATCAACGCACAGCCGAAACCACTAGGTCTAGAACCATGAAATTTCGCACAAATATTCCTTATGTGACGTAGGCGTGCAATAAGAAAGGGTTTTTGAAAATTCAACCCCTAAAGGGGTGAAAAGGGGTTGCAAAGTTTGTATGGAGCAACGTGTTTTCTTGGTCTGATCAACTTCAAACTTGGCATTTACATTCTTTAAAACGTTTAATTGAACACGTGTTTCATAGTTTTTAAATATCTAACCCCTAAAGGGGTAAAAAGGGGTTGCATAATATTTTTCATCCGATTTAGTTCGACATTGAAATTGTACACAAATATTTCTTAAGTGACGTAAGTGTGCGCTAAGAAAGGATTTTTGAAAATTCAACCCCTAAGGGGGTGTAAAGGGGTTGCAAAGTTTGTATGGAGCAACGTGTTTTCTTGGTCCGATCAACTTCAAACTTGGCATTTATTGAAGTGAAACTTCTTTACGCGCATGAGGGTAAAATTTTTACAGATGAAACGTCACGCCGGTATGCAACGGAAGTGTCGGAAAAGAGAGAGAGAGTGATCGAGACCGATTGAGAGAGAGTAAGACAGGGCGAACGTAGCATGAGCAACTAGCCGTGGAGTGAGAGTAGGGAGCAAGCGAGTGAGAAAGATTGAGAGAAAAAGGTATAAATATAAACAAGATTTATAAATTAGTTCGCCAAAGAAGTTTCACTTCTGACATGTGTACTTTGTACGCACGCATGTTTTTTTTTCTTTAAAACATTTAATTAAACACGTGTTTCATCGTGTTCTAATATTCAACCCCTAAAGTGATAAAAAGGGGTTGCAAGATATTTTCATCAGATTTAGTTCATAATTGAAATTTGGCTCAATTATGCCATAAGTGACATAGGAATGCACTAAAATGTGATTTTTAAAATTCAACCCCTAAAGGGGTGAAAAGGGGTTGTATCGTTTGTGTGTAACAACGTGTTTTCTTTGTCTGTACAGCTTCAAACTTGGCATTTACATTATTTAAAGGATTTATTTAAATACATTCATGGTTTTTTAACATTAATCCCCTTAAATGATAAAGAGGGGTTGCAAAATATTTTTCATCAGATTTAGTTCAAAACTGAAATTTTGTACACATATTCCTTAAGAGACTAAAGTGTGCACTAAGAATTTTTTTTTTTAAATTTAACCCCTAAGTTGGTGAAAAGGGGTTGCAAAGTTTGGATGGAACAACGTGTTTTATTGGTTTGATCAATTTCAAACTTAGTATCTATGTTCTTTAAAAGGTAGGAAGTGGTAGATTTTGGTAGAAAACGATAAATTAAAGGTAGAAAATGGTAGATTTTTGATAGGAAATGGTAGGTTTTTGGTAATAATGGTAGATTTTGGAAGAAATGGTAGCTTTTGATAGATATTAGTGAATTTGAAATTAAAACGGTATAATGGTAAAATGGTAGATTACGGTTAAAATGGTGGATTTAATTTAGGAAATGGTAGTTTTTTGTAGGAAATGGTAGATTCTGGTAGGAAATGGTAGCTTTTGGTAGAAAATAGCACATTTAGAAAGAAAATAATAGATTTAGAAACAACGTTTTAGATTGTGGTAGAACATTTTAGAGTTTAGTGGAAAATGGTAGCTTTTGGTAGAACATGGTATTTTGGTAGAAAATGGTAGATTTTGGTAGGAAATGGTAGATATTTGTATGAAATGTTAGATTTTGGTATAAAATGCAAGGTTTTTGTATAAAATGGTAATTTTTATAGAAGATGGTGGATGTTGTACGAGAATGTTGGATATCGCATATCGGATGTCGATGTCGAACTCGAGGTCATGGTCTATTTTTAGTTATTTGGAATTATGGTAAAGTATATAGTCCGCGCGGACGAAGTCGCGGGCAACAGCTAGTTGTTTATAAGAATATAGTAATTAATAATATTTTATTGTAATAATTTAATAATAACTATATTAGTATATAGAAATATCTTTTTGCAGTGAAATTCAAATGCAAGGAATAATTATCGTTTCCTGGTAATTTTCAAATCAACCAACGTCCTATACATAAGATACACGTTAAAAACTCTTTTCCTCAAATCCAATCCAACTTTGTGACGCAAATGCAAATTCCGACAGTTATACAAGTTCATCCCGCTGTCGACGACGATACGCCGAACAATACGATGTGTAAGCACTTTGTCATGCTCATTTTGACCTGTCCATTTTTACTCTTCGAATGGCAAGTTGTGCAGTTCACAACCCAACTATAACATCGGGAATGATCATCGGATTCGTAAGTTATGTGCGGGTTCTCATAGCTCCGTCCTTCGGAGGTTCCCAGCTGTTGTTGACAAACTCGGATACTCTTCAGAAACCATAACTGCCTTATTGGCAACAAAAACCCGCCTTGATAATGCTTTTTTTTTGTGGAATCATGTTCAATAATTTGGTACATATACCCGCCAATGCCATGCGGTGATGGGACAAGAGTATTGGCGCAGGTATTCAACCTCAACAAAAATAACTTCGCTTTTGTTATGTTGTACATAAGAGATATATCAAACTGCTAACGTGGGTTCTTAGTTATAATTGTTCGCCATTGTACACCACTCAACGTGCACCGAAATAAACGTGATGGAAATAAACTCAAAGCAATTACCAGAATACAGGTAAATTTAGACGTTGCGGCTTGTTGCAAATTAGAGTTTCTATTGTTTGAATGTTTGACTATTGTACCGTATTATTTTAAGGACAGAATGAATCTACACTACTAGATTCTTAACTTAGTGCTTCACGAAAACTACAAGGATCATAATCAGATCTTGGAGCGTGCTTTATCACTGTGAAGTCACAATTATAATACCTACGATAAATAATTGTCTATATATAGAATTACCATACAGAAGAGCCAGGTTACATGAACAGGGATTTGAAGTCCGCAAATAAACTGGTTAAGCAAAGTGGCCCTAGCGGTTGGACCAGTAACTATTTATACACCAACAGCCTTGAACGGCCCGCATCGTAATATTGGCTGGACGATTCGCTCCAGCTCTCAATAAATCATTCGCACAAGTTATCTTAACAACACTCGTGGGCGTCTTTCATCTTTCATCAACAGAGGTTTTACTATACAATCCTCGCATCGGCAAAGGGTTATCGACCTTTACAGGCGTGGGAGTAGCATGAAAGCTCTGAAAATGAGACAGGTGAAAAAGGAAAAATCTCGTAACGAGGGAAGGGGTGAGTGGGGGGAGGGGTAACGAACCCCTTCACAAACTAGTGACACTCTCAAATGGATGATGGAAGGTGTGATTGAAATATCTTTATAAGGTAATAAAATATCACCGCGTAGTACGAAAGTACGATGTAT
Source organism: Hylaea fasciaria (assembly GCA_905147375.1). Taxonomy (NCBI): domain Eukaryota; kingdom Metazoa; phylum Arthropoda; class Insecta; order Lepidoptera; family Geometridae; genus Hylaea; species Hylaea fasciaria. Next base: position 2,839,982 of record LR990194.1, read on the forward strand.
AATTTGCGTCACTGAACGTAATGCCCTGTATACTCAACGTCGACGCTATCCCTGAAGTTGTGTCTCGAAACTCATCCAATCATCTCCTTTCTTGTATTCGATATTTACGCGGTTGAAATCGATGCTTGTCACATTCAATTTCGGCGACGCTCGTTGACACTTTTTATGAAATACCAAATTAAGTTTAATCGCCTGGAACCTTTGCAGCTTTGACGTAAATTGGCCATACATCATCCCCAGTGGGAGTTACTCAATTACCAGTCGTCGCGTCGTGGACCGAATCGCTTCATTTCCATCGTGTTATTTAATTCGCTGAGTTATCGCGGTGGATTTCGAGACTTCCGGTCGCGCCAATTACAAAAATAAACAATAATCACTTCCTACGGTGTTGAGACAGGTCGTTGTGTGTCGATGACGGCGGCTGCGGATAATTTGAGGGCGGCTCGGTGTCCAATTTGCGTAATCGAGCGACGTGTGCGGTGATCGAACACTCCATATGAGGAGGTAGAGAGGACGCGGCCCGCGCCGCCGGAGGCACAAAAAGCGACACTGAACACACCGATCATTAACTCGCCTTATCTATCGAAAGATCACAAAACAAGCGCCGATCGATGTAAATTTCATTACCACTAAAGATGTTATCGAAGCGGGTTAATAGTACTCTGTTTAAACAATAGGTGAGGTGTGAAGTGCAAGATGATTACGCTTTTAGAGCCAATTGCAACAATCACCGTTTGCGATAATGTCATCGTCTTTGGGCAAGTGACTTACATACTGCTTCTGTTTTGGATAATAGTGAAGTTCTACGTGAAATTGCTTACGTAGTGCTAGAATCTACTAATAAACTTGCGCTACCCTTTCAAGCTCCTCAGAGTCTGGATTAGTTATTTCTAACAACCACTTATTATGATTTCTTTAATATTCCAATATGTTTACAAACGTGTGGGTACTGTTCAATCGACATCGGTTCTCATCGAACCTTACCGGCCTATATTGTGGCTCCTAATTTCCTTTATCGGAATAAGTTAGGACGATATAATAAATTCCAAAGCGATGAAGGTTGCCAAGATGCCAAGTTATTAAATGAAGGTGGCCTACTTTGGAATTCCGTCGCTTCAGTATTCTCATTAATAATTTCTCTCGTTTAGTGATTGAATTTTGTAAGTAATAAGGACGACTTGGACGTTGTTATTTTTATGTGAGGAAAGTTTAATTTGCTCATTATTCCCAGAGATAACATCTACATCTAGATCTCAAAATATACAGTAAACTGAAATCTATGGCTGTAGTCACAATAAATAATGCAAACTTGGAAAGTAGAACTTACCTACTGTGTAAGAGGTATGGGAAGTAAATATAAAGCTTGTAAACAAGTAATATTTACAAGCTTTTCATTTTACTTCACGTATTTGTTTGGTCAAACAAAAAACTTGTACAAAAGCTTATTACTGAGCGACAAAGTCCTTAAAAAATATTAAAAAAAAGCTTATTTACGTTAAATAATTTGTGTAAACCATGCATGACGTACCTACTGAAACAAAGAGGAACAAAGCTAAGCAAAAAAATAGTTTCACCTTGAAACATCTTTCCACGGTAACAGCATTGTGTAACGTTAGCTCAAATAAACATTACATAACATCCAATATTGGGTCTCGCGTATGTGAATGCCAATGTTAAATCGAACTAACGAACTCAATAGCAATGTGGTGAATATTTCCACGACACACAATTCGGGAATAGAATCAGAAACTATCTCTAATCTAGAGATGGGAATAGTCGGCCACCTTTGGGTCATCGAAAATTCGATACTTAACTATAGCAAACTAATGAATTCGCTGAGTTTTGTAAAAGTATGAACAGGTTACAATTGAAATACAGATTTAAAGTAATAATCGTTCCTTACAATTTAATTTGTTCTTCCATGCTAGTAGTTATTCTATACCGAATAAAGTCATTAGGGCCACTAATCCCTGAGGGTTGGCCCAGAAACGGATGCGTACCCATCGGGAAGTTCGGTTAATCTAACCGAATAGAGATCATGAAATTCAGGCAACATTAGCCAGTTCGTGCCCTACATTCTCCAGGCAGTGATATATTATGTAATGTCCTTCGGCTTAGACGATTACTCCCCTATCTCTGTATTTAGATTGGCAATCAGGTACTTCTACTAAAAGCCTAAAAAGCGCTTTGAAGCAAGCCTGAGAGTACACCTCGAGTAAACTCAATTCATCGGGCGGTGATTAATATTATGTCAAGACCAAAATACCACCTATTTATAGATTTTTTCTTCGTGTACGCTATATAAAATCTAATTTGTGCTTTCTTGGTCGATTAGATAAATTCTTTTCCAGAAAAACTCGTGCGTTGTACAAACCTATTTCAATCTAACCTCATTTGACGATAAGATCCTCATCCTATCGGAATTTACGAGTACTCTACCGCGAACTGGGAGCTCTCGGATATCTCAAAGAGATTCTCTGGGCGCCATGTTTCATATCCACCAGGATTAAAGGTGGGAAACCTTATACTTTCTTGGAAAAGGCTTACACTAAATTGGCGCTCGTGTTACTACCAAGTAAGAGTTATTATTTGGGAAATGAGGACTGTACGTAGGAACTTGTAAACTCAAACATAAAAGACAGATATGATTAGATATCTAGGCAGCTGGACACCAATTTGTGTGATACCATCCACTATACCAAATAAAGACCGCAAAAGGTGGCCCCACAAAGTGAAAGAAAATATCTAGACCAGAAGATTGTGAGCAATAAGTAGTAGGTATATTTGTCCAAGGAACCAAAACAACACATTTGTTATATTTTGGCAAACGGAATGTTAACAGCATTCTTATAGATTCAGAGCGATTGCTGTGGAATGTTACAAAACAGGAAAATGCCCCCGTTTCTCATCAATCAAACTAACAATGGAGATGAAATGTGACACCCTAAACATGAAGAAACTTTGTGACCCTTCTACCGATTAAAGAGAAATTGATATATTTATATGTAGTACTATATAGACTAGCATTCGACCAGTCTCATCAGTTGTAAGGTGGTAAACCTGCTCAGCGTTTAACATACCCTAATATACTGCTACTTCTACAACAGGGATTGTTTCCGGCTAAGTTGGAACATTTTTGTAATCTGCATCACCATCACAAATCTTATTTTATGGAATATCAAATATAGGCCACTTATATCTACTTACGTCATTTATCTAAGCCAACCTCATTCACATTCAGCTTATTTACTCATTAACTATGAGTCATAAAGATTATAAAAAGAAATCAAAACACAGCGTGGTAGTCCTCAACAACACGATATTATGACACCGCACTAATTAAAAGCAATTTTATTTCTATGAACACGATTCATGACTGCTCTAATGAGTAAGTGAAGTGGCGCCAGAATTCGCGGACACGGCGCCTTGCCTCATTCCACACATTCCTTCCTATAGTCAAATCGCAGTCAGCATCACGATGCAATAAAGTACTGATGCTTTACTGGAACCACCTGGATATTTGCGAGTAAGAGCGCGAAAGGACATGTTTCTATGAGTTGGTTTTAAACATTTAAAGTTATGAGCACAATTTTAACCAAAAAATACAACTTCAACAACGTCACATTTTCGGTTACGCACAAAAATTTCGCTCCAAACACAGTTCACAGTTGCGGGAAGTGTGAGCTGTTATTGGAGCATTATTATGTTAATCGAAACCAGAGCAGAAAGCAGAGCAAACCGAAATACACACCCATCGCGTAATTAACACGTAACGATGATTGACAACAGCAGCCGGGTGATACTGCAAGCTCTAGTTCGGGATGGCCGGTTGCGATTATTGGATAAGTGGAAAAATTTGAACCTACATTTTTGGCGACATGTTCGGAGAATGTGTTGTATGAAACTAGTCTAGGTCGTACGGTCACAGAAGTTCTCGTTAGTTTGGTGGGTTTTAATTGATGATGCGAAATGGATGCCAAGTGTGGGTGTTCACTAGTGTCCAGTGCAAGAGAGAAAAATAAGAAAAAAATACTGTGTTAAAATACCGATCGGTTCGCGTATTTGTCATAAAGTTTTGTACAACTCTTCTAAGCTATTGATATATACTGTGATAAATCTACTCTCCATTATCATCGGAAGATGTCATTTCCCTCCTCCTTTAAATATTTTTCTCAAAATGTTAAGGTTTCTTATATCTCAATGTTTCGTTTATATAATTGTTTACTTATATAATACAGATAAATGGATTGAGGATCCGCTGGTGCTATACGTACATATGCCATAGAATTATATTGTCATGTAACTTCAGAGTGGAACTACAAGCTAAGCTGGCTGCTTACTGTGTCGGCGTGTGTTGATCGCACTCGTCTTATTTCCCGCGCCGAGCGTCGAACCGCAACTGGGTCACATTCCATTGACACCACTTCACACACATTCATTAACTTCCTCTTCCTTTTAATTTTACCACATTTTCTCGGGAACACGACACATATCTGTCGTCGAACCATTTGTTTGGCACTTACCCGAAATCTGTCGTGTGGTATTATTCAATTTCTCGAAAGATTAACTTTCTTATCTAAGAAATGACAGCATCTATTTTTCAATAGCATCTGTTTCGCCAACGGGCTCCATCTTATCTAATATAGGCTTCTGGCTTAGTGCTTTTCAAAACATTCCTGGTCTGGTCTGATGACGCACACGGGACCTTGATCTAGTCTACATTTTCGAATTTTAGAGATTTTTAACAATTGCCCATGAACTGTCAAAGCGATAAAATAACAACACACTGTTACTGGGAATACCTATATACGAGTATAACAGAATCTAAAAAAATCAAAACAGTCCTCATGAATAGCCTTCTACGTTGTCCATCGATCATTTGTCGAGCTCCATAAACCCACATCCCGAGTATATTGATGGCAGTCTTTGGGGTTGCCGTGTCACCTCGTTTCGTGTTGACATCCCCTGAAGGTGGCGAGGCCTGCGGGTGTTTTCCATCGAACCCAGTTGGGTTGTTTACGCCTGGTCCTCTAAAGGGGCCGTGGGCACACAATCGATTTCGGGTCGCAGAGCGATTACCAGACATCCGTTAATAAAGTCACAGGCTTGATGTTGCTGAAAATGGGGCTCGACCTTAATGTTTCGGGTGAAAATAGACTATTAGTCAATATTTGTTGTGCCTATGCTATTTACCCTTCGGTATCAAGTCTATATGGTGTTTTTGTTCATTAACAGCCTTTCAGCAATTTCTTTTCTGGGTTATTTATTCCCTTGACTTTACGCATACATGCAGTATATTATACCCTTTCATGATTCTTCATGGGGTTTTCAAGAAACTCGTTCTACATAAGAACGTGTCGTTGTTAAAACACTTATTCCTTAAAGAACAAATGAAAAGCGATTTCCCGAAGTAATTTTCTTAAGTGGTCGCTCGCTCGCTACAAGAAACTCAATGTATACCTGCATGTTATAGTTTTTGAATGAGAAGTCCGCCTTACAGATACGAAGCACAAAAATTGCATTTTCCTCGCCGAGTCTCTCACCAGCCTATTTCTGCGCAAAATTTTTCTTGTGAATCAACTATAAATAAAAGCATTTAATTAGTATTTAAACGGGTCTAATTCGCGCACAAACGAATATCAAAATATATAATTTTGACATACCTCGACGTTTCGACCAAGTTACATCGGCCGTGGTCACGAGAAGACTCGAATTAGACCCGTTTAAATACTAATTAACATGTATTCAGTTCGCGAAAGTTTAAGAACTTCTAAATAAAAGCATTGTCTAAAATACCTCGTTTGCTTCACTTCTGTGCTACGTTTTTGTTTTTACGCGAAACTAACACCACTGACCTATATTATATCAGTTATTAGTTTGCGGCGAGCCACAGAACGGTGATTTCGTAAGATATTGGCACTCGAGGATGAATGGTTTGGTATTTTTATTGTTTTTCACGTAATCTGATTGTTGTTCAATTTAATATTTTCCTCAAAATCTGCGCCGAGCTTTAGTCAACAACTTACCTGTTTGACCTACATGGGGGGAGTCGCGAAATTCATTACGTTATATTATCGTTTTGTCGGTATGTGAGAAAATCAAATATATAATATAAAACCAGCACAAGAACAGGAAGGTTGGAATCCAATAAAATTGAGGTTGAGGTTAGTAATTTATATTGACAAGATATTTAATTTTGGGTGGTTTTATTGCGATTCAAGTTCTCGGTGAAAACGGAATAAATAATTCATTCAAAAATAATGGTACCTATATTACATTATATTGGTAACTTAACTAAGCATACAACAATTCAGTTATTTATAAAATATCCTTGCTGTTGAGAAAGTCAATGTTGATCCGTAATTAGGTGTAAACATTCGTTGTAAACAGCTTAATTTTATCTACCTAATAGTGGGAGGTTTCCTATATGTAGCAACACAGGAAACCGCCATGGACGGCGAGTAGCATTTGTACTAAATTAATGATATAATTAACGATGCAGTTAAATAAATCTTAGTCAAATTTAAGGCTCTGTTAGTATCGGAAGGATGGAATCCTTCCGGTGCTAAAATTCATAGTTAGCGTAAATGTTAGTTTTAGAAGTGGGTAGGTAAGTTAGTTGGTAGTTAAATTTTTTGTTAGTTGTGGATATCATTTGATACTTTCAAGTAAACCCTATGACTTAGGATGAGATTTTGCAAAACAATGCTTAGGGTGACGTGCGCAGAGATTTTACAAAGCAATGTGCTTTAAGGCACGTATTAGGGACGTCCTACCCTAATCCTTGAAATTGGATATTATGTAACGATAAAATTAAATGTCACAATACTTGCTTGTAACGCGATGAAACCTCACGTGTTTGTCGCGTATAGATACGTATACGTAAAACCGCACAAAGCGACCCGTCCCGCTGCCAACTTGAAACAATAGGGGGTAGAGTGTGACGTCATAAGCAACAGCTATGACGCTCGCAGTAACGTACTAGATTGCTTCCGCCTATGGTTACCGTCACCTACGAAATGTAGATCTAAAAATAACGTTCAGAGAGTTTTTGAGTGCAAGTTTTTTTATGTTACTACACGATTTCCCTATAGGCAGACGCCTCCCTCAAGTAACGACATGATCACTTTCGTAGAATAAAATCTAGAAATCAAGAATTACAAACACCCACTTTCAGAATACATAAAACCCATGTGTCATAATAATAGTGATCAAACTCAAGTCGTGTAACAAATAATAATAAGTGAAATATTAGATAAAAATATTAAAGACCCCGTTTTGCTAATAACTAAATGACTTAAGAATACATTGTCATCAAGTTGTGGGCTGCCCTGAAAGTTTCTGCTTGGTAGCTAGCTGATCAGAGAGTGGTGAAAATTTGAGTTGCAAGATTCCACCCGGAACGACAGACAGATAAACAACAAAGTGTCGTAATAAAAACGCCTGCAGTACAAATCGACAACAACAACAACACCTTCGGACAACACCTAGCGATCCCACTTCTGACATATATCCAAACGTACCTACTACGAGCATTTGTAATTTATAAACTTTGACATGTGATGGTTCAAAGCGGTACCAGGGGGAGATAGCCTTACATATTCCTATATTCATATTACATATATTCAATAACATATTCCTATGACGTATAAGTGGCCGGCTAGACGAAAACATTGAAAGGGTATCTGGATGCCCTTAGATTAAAATATTCATAACGGTAAGTTGTTCTTAGTATTAGAGTAAACTAACTAACCTCTTAGCGCAACATATTCGACGGCTCGTTCGGCGTAGTGGCTGAGCAATTAGACTGCTGCGCTAGGGGTTACGGGTTCGATTCCCGCCTGGGACAAATATTTTATACGATCCACAAATAATTGTTTCTGGTCTGGGTGTGAAATGTATGTTAAATTATATGTCTGTAAGCGGGTACACACGATACAGGAGCAATCCTAGTGTAATACGTTAAAAAAAAGAAAATAGCCGACGTACTGAAGTTTAGTCAAGTAGTTACTTTTTTCTGGTTGTAGGTAAGTATTACCACTATATACTCCACCTTTAGTGTCTAACCATGAAATAGCCATTTCAAGTATCTTAACCAAAACTAGTATTCTACCTACCCTTCTATGTAGGTATTTAATTTTCTTCACAGATTTCACAACCGACATTTAAAACGGCAACCCATATAAATGCATTTCTGGTACTTTTAGACTGTAGGTAGTTCTAGTTAGAAAAATAGAAAGTGTGTTTTAACAACAAACATGAATGGTTTGTTAGAGCGTTTAACGACAGTTCTAGCATTGTTAACACGTGTTCCTGTGTTTATGTTTCAATGAGATAATGTTCTGTTACGACACATTTTTATGTGTCGCGGATTTTTAATGATGCTGTTAAAACCAAATGCAATAATTTATGATGCCATTCGCCTACGTTTTCATTTTTATTTTGATTAAATCAAAATGACTTTTTTATATTGTTTTAGCCTATTAGTTTAACCTCTCGTTGGAGACATCAATCAAAAGCCCATAAGTATTGCATTACTACAAAATATATTTACATAGTATTGGGTTATGCATCAAACCTAAAATGTACAGGTAATAGGTATACTTTACCTAAATGTATGTATATTGTTATAATGGTATTGCTATTCAAAATGGAAATGCAGCCCGTGTTCTTGGCACCTTTTGAAGATTTTTAGATTCAGTTAGGTTTTGTTCTTTTATTATCTATCCGACTCTGAATAACTCATAATTATTAACAACGTGCAATTAAAAATAAGTAGGATAGAGGCATTAAAATTGCAAGAATATTTTCTTTCATTGTTTTCAGAACCAGTCTAACGGAGTTCAAATATATTATAATACATATTGTGCTCTACATAGTAGGCTAGTAATAAAAGATCAAATGATATGTGATATTTAGCAAAAATACCTGGAACCAAAATATGTATGCCACATAAATAACTTCAAAACTTAGATATAACTGTAAAATCAATCAACATAGAGTTGATTTATAGAAAGTCATTAACATAGAGCTACAATGTCCGTTCAATCTCTATACTAATTACCCTGAAGCACGCGACTCTATCATAGACTTATAGAGGTGATGTCCAAGGGGTGCTACTAGAAGTCCGTATTGTATAACACGATGAAATCAGTGAAGTGGGCTGAGAGCACGCTGTATATAGTGTTCCATATACAATAACGTTACAGAGTAGATGATGATTTTTAGGAGGAACTAGATACCAGACAATGGCTGGAATCCGACAAGCAAAAAAAAAGTAAAAACTTTTCCAAAGAAAGGTTTTATTTCCTTTTATAAACTTTTTTGTCTCCGTGAAAGAAACAGTGCTCTTCAAACAGTAGCACAGTAATGTTGGCACACTACTGCTTTGCGTATAATTATATACCTATGGCAAAATAACCCATATCCCAAAGGCCGACCAAATTCGTTGTAACAAGAACATTGGTTCCATAATATCTGTCATGGAAACTCCTGGTATATTTCAGACGATACCTTTAATTTATACCTTAGTATTGAGGCATATTTAGCAGTAGCACTACAATTAGTGCCGGTGCTAAATATAGCTCCCTGTCAGCGCCGCCCTACTTATTTATGGGTAATTATGGTAATGGTGGGAATACAGTGCTATATCCAAACTGAACACGGAGAAATACAAGTTCATGGCCCCGCATAGTACCAATCCACTCGCCCCGTGCTTTGACGTTATATTTAAGATAGATGAGCATATTGTGAGTTTTATGGTGCTCCTATCTGCACATATCTTTTATATATGACAAAAATGTATGAGCAAAATCATTATATTTTACTCCTTATTCTGCTATTCGGAGCGGAGAAAAATACAACAATGGTATCATGACAATCTGTCCTACCGTTCTTGAGTTATAAATGGTGTAACTAACACGACATTGTTTTATATAATGAAAATACAGGGCAAACAGTTTGTACATTGATTGTATCAATCACAGACATGAAGCAAAGTTCTGTAGAATTTTGCTTGTAATTAAGTGTCTACTCTCCCTCTGCGCTCCCTCTTTACCCCGAAGAGGGACTAATGAAATTCCTAATGTTACAAATTCATAACCAATGAAACGACAGGTATACCTAGTACCTACCTAACACGCCAAAAAGGTGAAATTTCTATAAATAACCTCCGCTCGCAACTCGCACGTCAGCAATTTGAAACGAGATTAACGCATTCTGTAGTTATTCTCGGGCGAGTCGAGTCGACAATTCGATTACCAGCCCGTCGACGACGTCGAGCTTTTATCGGAGATGTGATTACTGGCTACGTCAGAGGAATCCTTCGTGTCACCTTTAGAGATGACGGTTTTCATGTAAAACTAGCGTAGCGTAGCTACGATGCTACCTTGAACTCCACATATTTACAGTCAAGTTTAGGTAAGATTGTATTATTACGTCTTGACTCACCTTGTATAGTATTCATTCAACTAGAGGTGTGCACCAATGTGCCCTGTGATTCCAATGCTTGTCTAGTAATTGTATGGTAGGGAAGGAAAGCTCAGACTGGCTTACTTGTGAGAAGTCGAAAACAAACTGCCTTCCTTAGTTGAACGTAGATTTAAATGCCTGATAAGGTTCACATATTCGACCGTTATATTAGTAAGTACCTACAATGTAAAAAAGTAATTATATTATGATTTACGATCATTAAACAATAGGTGCGATTATGCATACTCAATTAACAGAACAATCACTTATTTCGGCGAAACCACCTTGAAGTTATCGGCGTTTGGGCGCAGAGATACACCGACGCCTGCCGATCACGCTTCACCAATTCAATAATGTTTACTGCGTCATATATATAAGATACATTGTATGTTCATGATTGAGATATAGATAAGTTCGCCTTTATGGGACTGTAGATTTTAATGTATCTGATAGCAATATTTAAGATTTTAAGACGTTGCGTCATCATTATTGGCAGCCTGCTCCGCCCACCGCAGAGCATTTGACACCCATTATATTTATGTCATAAGATTTAGTTATTAGGACGGTTTACTAGAATAGAAGGACCTTATTGGCATAACCCACGTATTAGGGAAGGTCAGAAAGAATTTTCAAATATGTGCCAAAATGACACATCCAAAGTAAAATCCAGACTTGAGTGCAAAGACCCCAGAAAATATTTAGAATGGCAAAGTCGCAAATATTTATGACAGCTTCCGGGATGCTTTCAATTTGCCTTTTAATTCCACAAATGAAAGTAAATACGCCCCAAAACGAGGAATATATTATTTTAACGAAACAATGAGAGAAACGCGGACGAGATCGCTCAGTTTTTCATTTTTCTTCATTCTTTTCCTGTTTAGTCATCTTGAATAAATTTCACAATTCACTTCACTAAATGACATTTATTTTGTGGAAAATCAAAACTTAGTTTTACGTTCTAGGTATAAAGTTGTATAATTGGCTGCTTTGGGAAATTACGAGTGCAAATTCGGAGCAATAAACTTTTTTCTGAACCTCGTGACTTTTTAAATCTTGATGGCTTTTTATCATCATCATTTTGAGTCGCGTACATACATAAGTAAGATTTCCTGATGACATTTCGTCACAATATTTGAACTAACGGCACAAAACACCATTAGCACAAAATGTAACAAAGCAGGCAGGTTCTCAAAGCAGCCCCCACATTGTGATTCAGCAATTAATATGTGTCACAAAACAAGAAACTTTTCGCAAGAAAACTCGAGTTGGAACCTTCAACGTTATGAAATTGCGACCAAATAATGTTTGTAAAGAGTTCAATGCACCCGATTTTTTTAGATACTTACTATTGCCCGTGGCTCTGCCCATTTGATTTTTAAAGGACGAACCGATGTTTAATTAAATTTTTTTAATGTCTACGCTACCACTTATTTTCTTAGGTGTAAACTAACAATACTTTTAATGATCTTTCGACCCCAAAATATAAATGCGATTAATCGCAAACAAAGAACAATCCAATCAATTTGTATAGGCGTTGTAAATAATTATACCGTCGGCAATTCGGCATGTCACATAGAGTTCGTTATTACGGTTATGTGTAAAAGTTTCCAGTTCCACTTCACAAACAAAAGCTATCAGGAATTCAACACCGAAACGTTTTCGCTAAAGGCTACGGAACATTTCACAAAGTACTTCAATCGTACGTTGAACCCGACGTTACAATTCAAACGATGGAAGAAAAGTATTGTTACCACAATAAAATGGATCCTATGAATGTCAAACGAAGTGGAAATATGCCTTAACTTTCTCTCTTATTGCTTCTATTTGCAGTAATATTTTTCGGATTTGGCATCATTTACGATTCCGCTTGACTTTTGTATTGCCTTCATAGACCTACGAAGTCTTATGTTATAATTGATGCTTAATAATTACCTACATAACTTTAATTTTAATGCAGGTAGATTATATCATTACGTAAATTCTTACATGAATGATGCGGTAATGAAGCATTTTACATCAACTTTGATGTTATTAACTGTTAATGAGGTCAGTGTTGCGAAAAAGACTTTATTGCTGCAGTAAAATAACGCAGATGTTTAGCACTTTAGCATCTTCATGTTACTTAGCTGGTACCTACACCTGATTTATGTCCAAAAACATTTACGTACCGCACAAAATGTAACACATTCCTCGTCGGGAATCAACCGTTTCCAATTCACCTACATTATAAATACAGCGAATAGACCCATAAACCTTATTCTTAATACCATTGTCTGTAAAAAGTAAATTGGAATTTTGTAATCCACGTAATTCGGTTTGCGGAACAACCAGGCTGAATCCCGGATGAGGCCGTTGCCGTCGGTGGTGCCGCGCCAGGCGCTATTAAAAAAGTATAAAATGTGCTGGCAACTTTGACCTGCTTATTATGTTTTTTTTTTTACTCTCGTTCATGTACTCGTTTAAACGCGGGAAAGCAATGAATGTGGTGAGTGGGCAAGCACGGAATTGTTATGTTCTTGATTACTTACAACAAGATGGAAATAAATTAACTATATCTCTTTCACTTACATACGTTCGGTAATTGTACTTATTGCAATGTATTATGTACGTTACCAACTTGATTGGCGTCTCAGCGAGTGTTTCCTTTACTAAAAGTGTCTCTACGTCGCCATTCGTCCCTCATGTATCAATCTATTCCTATGATAGAAATAAGAATTCAGATTTTGATACTCATGTGGGCGGGAGCTGTTGTTATTTAGTTAGATCTCACAATCAATAAACTATACATTGCTTTTTTACCTGGATAGTTTGTTAGATTGTTTTACTAACTTAATTTGTTCGATAATATTAAAAGATTGACTTATTGCCTACATCAAACGGTCCCTCCTACACTATCGCTCCGCTAGCGTCGTTGTCGTTTTAGTTTTACTCAATGAATATGCCTACCACCGACATGTGTTTAAACTTTAAATATATTACTCATATTAATAACCCTCTTTACGGTCTGTCAAAAACATAATTTTATAACTCCGGTTGTTGGAACCCACTCCATTTATCATGCACATAACTGCACATTACAACAACAATAATGTTTCTAATTGTAGAAGACCTCATTCCCCTTGAGGAACCTAAATCTGGAACTGCCACCGTCTGGAATTAGATTTCATAGGCTTTATCTGCCTGTAGATTACGAGTAGGTGATAATATAATATAAAAATTCCTTAATAGATATTAGAAAACCATTCTTCTTATTTCATCCTGCCAGGACAATTTGGCTTGTTTATGCATCTATCAGCGTAGGCTCAGGAGCTATTATATATTAACGAGTAAAAGTTAGAAACCGTTTTCGTAAAGGACTTTTTCCACTATCATAAAGTGGGATAATCTATGTTGTAAAAGAAATAGCCCGGGTGAAGGCTACGATTGCTAGGAATCACCTTCGTGACGGATTATTTAATTGCCGTCGCCAGCTTTTATTAGATGCCGTAATGTGTCGCCGAAAGCTCAATTCACATAATGATAATGTAGTCGCGTGGGCGGCTCTTTGTGGGACATTCAGGAAGCGGTGCGCCCTTCGTTGCTATCCAACCTTTATTTGGCGGGCACACAGGTTCGAGTTTTCACTTGCCTTATTTGAATTTTGGTGATTATATTCTTCATATAATGTCACAACGGATATTGTCAATACTGCACATATTACAAGGAATATTGTTTACACTACGTAACATTTTCTTTTTTGCAACTCAAAAATATAAATAAACTATTCGCCTGTTTTTTGAGTCGATGAAAAAATCAATACTTCTTTTTTTTCTTGATCTCTTCTGTTCTTTCTTGGGAAAGGACAAGTTCCGCGTAATCTAATATGCGACGCGATGCGACGCGGACGTAGGGTAGCTATAACTCTATTGTTGCATTATAGCGAACTTCTTCGGTACAAAGCCGATTTAGCCAAATGTCTCGTCCCAAAATAGAACAGCCTGCGACTCCGCCCTTTATTACCCGCAACACAGCTGGGACATAATTCGCCATTCACCAAGTGGTAATGAACGCTCCATCGCCCAGTGATAATGAATTTACCGTTGTTTCAGGCTCAACATTTCACGCTATATATATATATAGATTCACCGCTTTTATGAAAATTTTATAAATAGAGCCTTAATTAAGACTTCAGAGACGTGAGCTTTAGAATTTATACTATACTAGCTGCGCCCTGAGGTTTCACCCGCGTGGACGGGAACACTAAGTATACTTTAAGGAATCAAAAGTATCCTATGTGTTAATTCAGCGTGTTAGCTACCTCCATACCAAATTTCATCAAAATTGCACCAGACGTTTGAGCATGACGAAGTAACAAACATACAAACTGTCGCATTTATAGGGTAAGTCCAGGATAGTTGCCATACTTTTTGAAAACGCTTTATATTTCTCATTTTAATTAATGGATCTGAACGTTTATCACACATGTTAATAGATTGGTCTTTCGACTACCACTTTGAAGGAAAAAGAAAACATCACTGTTGATATTTACTAATCTATATCGATTTTCCCAGACCTCTATTTTTGAAAGTATAGATGCCCTATGGCGGATAGTTGCTCTATGCGTCAAAATCAGTTATGGGATACATGCCTCATTGATAAAAAAAACCCTTTTTCAGTTTGAAATTAGGTATTCGTGATTGGAAGTAAAATCTAAACACAGACATTAATTAAAAATGTTCGTTTATAGTGTATTTTCTTTATAATCATATTAGGGTATAGATGCCTCATGGAAGAAGTTTCCTCTCTGAGGCATCTATACCCTAATGTAGATACATCGTTTGAAAATAATGGGAATTATTTATTTTGTATGGTTAAACATAGGCGAAAAAAAATCGAGGCGTCTGTCCTTTTCGTAGAGGATAGACGCCTTTTATATTCAGGAATGTGTATTCAATAAATATTACAAAAAAACTCATTTTAGTGTTAGTATACAGTCCACTGTAACATTAGGATACAAAATATAAATTATTTAGTCACCATTTAAAAAGTTCCAGCTCCTCAAAAATGCTGTAGAAAAAGAATTAGCAATTTTTTCGTCGCACCAAATCTTTCATTGAGTATAGATGGAATGCACGACGGGTCAGGGGTTACCTCGCGGGGGGTACCGGGTAGGTGCGGGGATGTCTCTCGTTTGGCAATATCAACGACCGCAAAAACAAGCCGGGAAATCATAGTTTTTGAATTTGAGGCATCTATCCGAGCCGGGCATCTATCCTGGAATTACCCTAATATTAGTACGATATACGGGCATATGCGCTGAATTGGTGCATAGAATGTACCAACAGAATAGGTTAACTGTTATGTATGTATTTTTATACTCCTGCGTTGGGTATAATGAAGGTAGGTCTGGAAAAAGAAGGGATGCAAAGTTTTACTCAATACCTGCTGTTACATCTACAAAGCTCTCATCATTAGGTATCTTACACTTCGTACCATTCATCTATTTTAATGGACTTTCGTCGATTGTGCGTACTTCAAGTGGCTGTAAAAATACCTTTCCTGATTCATCATAGATTTTTACGAACTAATAATTGGTCACTGATACAATCCATGTCACTAGGCCACTGCTTCCTTAGCTCTCCTCAACCCACACTTTCGTCAAAGTCTTAACTATTTCACATGAAAGCTGTAGATTTTTTTTCACGTGAAATGTTAAGACGGCGTCCTTGATTAATCGCAATACTTTCGTAATATGGGGCGTGCGAGTTCTTACACTTCTTAGAAAGTGTTCGAACAAGCTCCAATTAACGGTTAAAGACACCGTACTATAATTAAGCTTGATAATATAAACAGTGGTTATTTTGGATGGGCGAATAGCGAGATTATTTATAGAGTGGTTGCGAAATACATGGCCGAGTTATGTCAGAGCGTCTGCGCTACGCCGGCCGTGTCAACCACGGCTGGTAGATACAAATTGGAACTGTCATCAGTAAAACGCATGCATCTGGTTCGAAGAAAGCGCTTTTCTGAGTTGCTTTCATACTAAATTTATCAAAGTGAATAAAAATCCGAAGAACTCGTGATGCTTACAAGAGTTCCTTCCTTCCAAACTGCACTTCATGCGGTGACTGAATAGTAATAAATCTATCACCAATTTCGTCGAATTGGCCGCTAGCAAAATCGTACATATTCAATATGAGTATTTTAAAATTAAGACACTTTGTAACGCATGATCCTTCATAGGTATATTCTTCAGCCCTATATTTAATTATTATACGCCTTCATTAATGTATGCGGTCCAATATTTTCATGAATCTTTTTGTTCAACAATGACTCGGTCGTAAATAAGACGTTTCCTGGTCCAGAGATGAAAGTGGCCGAATTCTTCGACGTCTTATTCGAGAGTCGCGAAGCGCTTCGCAGTTCCCGGAAAGTTACCGTGTGTCACAGCACATTGTTACCCGAATTGTGAACACTTTATTTGAAGTTAGGAATACTGATTCTGTGTCGAGTTGAGTGATTTACACGGCTGGGTTCCATAAGCTGGAATCTGATTCGTTATATTTTCACACTTTACGATATCCTGGATAGAAAGATACCTTACTACTTGTAGAGGTTTAGGGCACTTGGGCAACCTTTACAGGCAGGCTGTTGTCTGTAATGGCTTGTAGTTAACCCAACTGATATGTGTGCCTTTTGTCAGTATATAATTTGTCAGTATAGTCACTGGCCGGAAGAACAAAAAATAAAACGTAATACTGAAATTGTCCTAACAAATGAGGATCAACAAAAAATACCAGATATAGAATTACAATGCAGTACTTACTGCCCAATACATAAATTACAATCACGCAAACGAAATGTCTATCGAGTATAATTTAATAAACAACTTCTTTATACGAAAGCAAATAGTAATAACTAGTAAATTTCATGCAAGTGTTGTCTACCCAGACGATTGGGCGTCTGCAGAGTAATAAACAAATTGCGAGCAATAATCTCATTTGCCTTTACGATCACACGGAATCACATTACAGTTTTCTATGCGGAAACCATGCTTTATTACTTCAAGGAACGCACGGTGTTCATCTGTGCAGAAGCGCTTCTGATAAGCAATAAACCTATATTTTGGTACCTATCTGGAATATGGAGAAACAGATCACGGGGGTCCGCTTACCTTTCATGTGATCAGAATTTGCTTGAACTGTATTTAATTTTGTTGAAAATGTGAACATTGACTAACAATTTTATTATAAAATTCATTGCACAAGTGAGACAAGTCCAAATAAAGACAGAAAAATACTTTCTAAGGTTTGCTATACTTATTTATAATGTTCGGTTTAATATACGCTCGGTCGCTAACTTCACGCCGTGTAATTATACTCTACTTTGAATACCGCCAAAAATGACCTAAGGTAGGAATTAGGTCGCACGGTGCTATAAAATAAGAGAAATCTCCATGCAAATATGAATATGACCCCTTCAATTCCCCATTTGAAAGGGAAACATCGTTTTCCAAACTCTAACCATAATCAATTAATTATATTTTGTTTTCTTTTATGATTTTATTTATTAATAAGATGGAAGGTGTTTGATTTTATATTGCGATTTTATTGCCCATTTACAATAAATGATTTGACTTTGACTTTGACCCAGCTCAAAACAATCATCTCTAAGACAAAGGTCGCAGGTTGAAACAAATCTCTACCCTACATAGGTTATAATCAAGCCACAGCAAACCAACTTTTAATCCAATTCATGTCTATTTAGATAGGATCGCATCGCATAGACGAGATATTTAATTAAGTTTACATTTAAATGTATTCGGGAACGAAAATAGCCGGCAGGTACTATTTACGGAGCCCTGACATGACAGGGGTAGAGCCGCAGTATATGAGTATATATTATGTTTGCTTGGGTAGAGATTTGAGTAGAGATTTGGGTATTTATGTTATATAGGTACACACTTAAATTCTGTTGATCGATTGGGATTTAACTGATGGCGTTCTCCATACTCACGGTTTGATGAGCTCTCCGAAGCATGGTAATTCTGATTGTTAGGTATACCGCTAAAATGGTCACCCATCCGTCCTAGAAGTGCGGCCGCAGGGACGTTGTTCAACTTTGGTGATGAGTAAGATACCAGTCAAACTATGGCATTAAACATTCACGCATCAAATTCTGTGAACAATGTTTTGTGTGTATTATAATAAATCCTACATTGTGAAGTGTCTGATGTAGTTGATTTGATCTGGCACTTGTAAATGATAACAAGGGAGACAATAAAGGCAACACTGCATTTTAGCTTGAAATCACAAAAGGTAGCGCGACAAAGAAAATCAGCGCATTTGACCCATTTTCACGATCAAAGTAAGTAAACAAAGTTTTACGAACACAAAGCAGGTCTTTGTTATCATATGATTAATGCGAAAATATTAAAGCAGGCGTAGATTATAATGTCTTATGTCTTCCGATTGATTTACAACAATCGTAATCTTATTATGAGAAGGTTTCAGTTTAAATCCAGTTTTACGTCAGTCTGCAAATAAAACCCGGAACCATGTAAGTTTAGACAAAGAGTTTCGCTCGAATTGACTTTATGGCGCGTCTTTTACAGATGTACAGTACTGTACAGTGCAGTATGTATAGTTCGGAGGTAGTTATGCTTACGGCAAGTACTTAAGTAAGCTTACGGTAATTACGGCTAGCACCGACAAATAACAGTAATAAAAGTTAACCTTTTCATTTACAGTTTCTGCGACATAAGGGTATCGAGCTTTTGTCTCCGAGTAACGTTATGAAGAAAAGTTAATAAAATAGCTCACAGAAAGACGATCTAGCTAAACGTCAGTGCACCACAAAAACGGAACGAAAAATAACTCAGTGACATACTTGTAAAACGTTACATACTATATACCAATAATCATTTATAATAATTCGGCATAGGTTTTAGGTTACAGCTAGTCTTGGTTCATTTTACAAAAACCTATGTAATTAAAAGAAATGTGTATCCAAGTTAGTGTTTATAACATGGGCTGACTCTGATATGCTATAAGAAGCTAGATAAGCTGTCCAGACAAAGGTTTAACAGTGCGGTTGAAACTTCTTTACTCCCCATCAAATCCTGGGTAGAAAACTTACATAATGGAAAAATCTGTTGATATAGTGTGTATCGCTTACATTTGGCTATAATTCCATTTCTATTATCTAAGACGGGGGCAGTCTTTTAATTAAAACTACAATCTAATCTCCAGTGATCATCACGCGATAACATCAGGAAATGTAGTCTAAGTTCGTGAGTCTGAGTTGAATCTTAATTGATTCGTTTGTTCCGAGATCGGCCGGATACTGCACGTAACCGAAACCATTACATAATGCTATTATGTTACACGAAGTTCAACACTTTTGATTACGAAACGTAGTCGATGGCCCATAAAATAGCACCTATGGTGCGCTCGCGCAGTAATCAATAACTCCATCGTCATAGTGGAGTCATAGTTGAGTGCTATCGCTCAATAAAACCTCATAGACAAGAGAAATGTAGATATCGTCGTCTGGAACTCTAGAGTATGGATTTAAAAAAGGCCATTATCGAACGTAGAACCTAACTTTATACTAAATTAAGTGCAGACTTTACTCAAAGATTTCGGAATTTAGCCGAATTAAACTGTAAATACCAGTTCCAATACTTGTAGTATTATAATAGTCTTCATTACATTTTATCCACTCTTCCAGAGTTTTTAATCGGATCGAACTGTGCCGGGATGCGCTTGCGCAACGTAATCACATTAACTTCTTAAACCCGCGAACGCGTTTGATATTCGGAAACGAGAGATCTAATGATGGATTATGATGATGATGAAATGTAAATTTAGGTTGAGATGCTCTGTCTTTGAAGACATTGCAAAATGCTTGTTTATCGTAAAATGAAATGTGTACGTAGTACAACCCGCAAACTTTGTTATACTTATTGTTTTTGAAATAGAATTACTTTTTCACATCGTCGTCGTCTCTATATTAGCTGTTATTATAATTACTCAAACCAATATTTACCATAAAAAATATTATAATCGTTTAATTGTACATTACTTACCCCTACCTACTCTACATTAACTCGGAAGAACCTTTTTTTTCTGAACTGTCAAAGTGGTCAAACGCAAGCCGTAAAAATAACCTTTTAAAAATACGTAACATCTTCATACAAAAGTTAAAATACTTCAACATCATCCTCAAACCTTGCAACCGACCGCGAGCTAACAAAGCTCTGGAAATAGAGACATAAAGCGCGCGGCACACGTCACAACTTGCGTGCCTTTTATTAAGCACCGGTTTCATTGTTCACGCTGTAAGCGGTAACCTACATGCGGCCAAATAATTGGTGCCACTCCACGGTCCAGCGGTCGCGTTACATTGTGTTACCAGTTGTTAGATCACGAGGACGGAGCTAGGGGTCTGAAAGGGGGCTATTTCATAACAGAGTAGAGCCTTTGTTCTTGATAAAAACAGCCGCTTATTTGATAAATAAATATATGATAAAGCTCGCAATGTTCGAGATTAAAACTACTAAAAATTTCTTCCACTAAATGATTTACTTTGCGCCGAAGCTTTGGCTTTTTTTTATTCAATTATATTAATAAAATATCCAATTTTATTAGTAGAAAACATATGAATAGATAGTTACATCTACATATAGTTACAAAATGTTTTCAAACAATTTTCGTAGCCCAATCAATCGTACCCTGAGTGCAGCCCTGTTAGATAAGATCAGAGATGCGCTGTAGTGAGAAGTGGGTGAAGTGGGGCGCGACGGCGGTCGACAGTCTTCCCAGCCGCCCCCGATATGTCGTCTGACAGTGGACACACTCCTTGTTTAGACTCTTTAGACTAGTTCAGACGAATTATCGAGACTTCTAGTGAATGCGTAATTAAGGCAACGTGTGGGCATCTGTTTACTATTAGGGAGAACTTTTTGACACAAATAATAAGTATTAGTAGTTGGCTAACTGGGTATGGACTTGATTTGGGTTCTCGAACGTTCTAATTTGTTTATGATGAACCCAATACTTAATTACAATTATCTATGGATAACACTTGCGATGAAAATCGACTTTCATGTTTTGAACATAAACAACAAAGCTATTGATTTAAGATACACACTGGACAAAATTTACTCAAATAGAAATACTTAAAATGGCTCAAAATTTCATGTCATATTTTCAGTTATGAAGCCACACTCAACGCGCGAGTGCTTGTGACGTCACGGTTCACGTAACGTGAAAGCTCGGACGTAAACGCTAATTACACTTTGAAGCTTGCGAGAAGGGTCGTACTTTGCCCTTTGGGAAATCAAACTTCTGTTCTGCCATTTGCAATTATTCCTGGGTAAATAAGATACGAACAAAACTTACTATGGGCCGTTAAACTCTAGGATATAGCTGTTGTGGTACCTAAGTTAATAATCTCAATTATTACTTGATAAAGCTGCAATTACTTATTGTACGAAAATGTTTTTAACGTTAAACGTCTAGTGAAGCAACATATTTCCGAGTAATGGCTCTGTGTTTACGAAAATAGGTTTTAGTTTATTTATTATAAGTCATTTCGCGAGTTTTTCCAACTTGGTCTCAGCACATATCAAACATAATCGAACCTAATCATACCTAAATTTTTGAGGAAAGGTCAATATGTGATACCAATGATGGTAACAAATACATACAAGAAATGGAAGAAAGGAGGAAGAGAGAGTTGAGAGAGAGAAAAGAGAAGTGGTGCTACGAAAACATGCCAAACAATGTGACAAAAAATGTAATGCAATGGACATCTTCAGGCTACAGTTGAAAACTTATTATTATAAATTAATTATATCCAAGACTGATCGTTCCTTCACTTCAATCCATGCGTTTGTTGTGACACTTCACACGAGCCCAAATAAAAATACGTCTCATTACATCTCTCGCCATTTGCCAAATGTATCAATGAGCCGCGAAAACATTTTTGGTTATAATCATAATCATTACTTCTCGTATTTATCGTTTGTTTAATGAGAACACGTTGATTTATCGCATGAAGATGTTCCTGGTTCACATTTTGACAGCTCCCCTTTTATATCCCGAACTGAGTTAAGAAATCGGAGTCGATGACTCAATTATAAGGCGCGCCATCTCAAGACAAATCTGTCATGTCAATACGATCTTAAAAGGTTTATTCTTTCTTGCCTAATGTTAGGAACTGTCTGAACTGACTTCTTTCAGAACGTTAATGGCACCGTATATACCCTAAAAATATACTCTTTATATATCTAACACAAAAACAAGACTTAGGTTACAAGAAAATAACTATGCTTAGATACATTATATTTATAAGGATCGACTAGTGTTAGACATAAAATTTGGAAACGATACATTACTTACGCGTATTTTGCTGTTGTATTATTGTATTTCATAAATTAATCAAATGTTTACTTGTTACAGGTACGTTTGCAATCTACAACTTCATCATCATCAAATCCGTATGTATATTTATAGGTTTCCCAAACATGGCAATCGATTACATAAAATGTCAAAGACTATTTTTAGTAAAAACGACAGATCGATCATTTTAACACAAGAATATATATCGATACACTTTATAAAGAGCGAAATTCATCACTATGCATGACATACGGGAAATTTATGACATAGATTAACATGGGTAGTATACTACAGAAGCGACCGACACCTGCACAGAGGGCATTGCTCAAGGACTTGCCTACAAATAGAGTGCTATTTTTAAAGTTAGAGTAGACGTCAAGAGTGATGACACCAGTCGGGGCTTGGTCGCGCGTCCTTGCCGTGATTACGTATGAAACGTCACTGAAAATTGGGACTTTTCCGCCTTGGATTCGGTTCTGTGTTTATTTGACCTTTGCCTCGCATTAGTTATTTTACCGGCGTAACTTTATAAGTGTCTTTTCGGATGATATAGAACAACAACGAATAACAGTTGAAACCTGAAAACTATATTGGAGTACCTAAGTCACAAAAGTAAAATTTTCAATTAAGTTAAATTATCAGCAAACTTTTTGATGATCAAGATCAGCTATAAATTTAATGTTATCAAATATTTTTAGTCTGTAATCTTAGCGCATGATAAGAATCTTCGATAGGATGGTCTTTCTTCGAGTTAGTTCTAGTTCTTATTAAAAAGTGCATCTTTTATTTCGTTAAAATAATTATAGAAGCGTAAATTAATTAACCAACGCCTTATTAAATTTCACGCGATTCTCAGAAGGACTATAATCCATAGTTTATGAGCCAATCACTAAGCTATAAAATCTCCATACCGTTGTAATGTCAAACGTACATTATCTTATCAAAGTGGGCATATATTATAGAGAAAATAATGATTGATCGATTTAATTGCACACTAGTTGCACCTTGCGTTTTCACCCACGTTACCTACTATCCCGCGGGAACCGATAACTTATACGGGATACAAACTAGCCTATGTCACTGGGGGATAGTGTAGCTTCCCAACAGTGAAATAATTTTTCAAAACGGTTCTGAAGTTTTAGAGCTGATTCAATCCAAACAAAGAATCAAATCTAGCCTCTTTATAACATCATTATGATATTTTTATATATATTGTATAGACTAGTTGCGCCCTGCGGTTTCTTCCGCTTAATTCTCATTTTCCCGGAAATAAATATGTAATCTATGGAGAATGTAGTTTCTTATGCGTGAATGAATTACCAGAATCAGATCAGTAGTGTAGATAAGTGTATGTAGATTTAGAGAAGTGTGGACTATAAATACTTTAAGTAGATAGCTGTAGGGCTGTTTCAGTTGCAGGTCAAGTTAAATCTATACCTATACAGATACTCATATTTGTCTAAACATACATTATTGAGCAGGCTAGCTTAATAAAACTTCGTTCGCCCACACCACTCTGAAAGTTGAAAAAATATAGCTGCTCCCCATCAAATACATACAAAGAGCAGAAGTAAATGTATAACGAATATTTATTCCACTGTCATGTTCTCAAGTGAAAGAGTATCGGCTTAAAATAAAACCGTAACGGTACTTATAATCAGAGATGCTGAATTCGGTGAGTTACATTAACTTTTTTATTGGAAAGAATCTTAACTTGGCGATCACATAACGAAATTACGCACGCCATTGTTTAGTAAAATACAGTTTCACAAGTAAATAGCCATCGAAGCTTAAATTGACAGGAAGTAGGAAATTTATTATTAGGCTGCTGTGGTTAGCGGTGGTACCTACTTATTAGGAAGAAATTCAGCATCAATAAATGTACTTATGTATACAAAATGATTAATTTGATTAGAAATTAAACCTAAATATTAATGGAAATTCCCGAGCGCAGAATCTTTTATTTTGTTTGCTAAAAGAATGAACAGAAATTATTATTATCAAACCATGGGTTGTAAAACTAATCGCCTGTAAACAGTAGGTACGTACGTTTATCTGTTTGTTTTGTTTAGTTAACATTATTCATATCTCATTGCTGCTGTTAGGGTTTCCCTTGGACGTAACGATTTCGCTGGACGAAGAAAAACATAACTAATTCACACTAAAACTGCGCAAAACAACTTCATTTACAAGTAAACCTGGTCTAAGACTCTTCTACCTTTTAAGGTCCATCACGTTAAATAAAAGGTGACTCAGACGCTTAGTCGTGATATTTACTGAGAAATAGTTTGGGGGAAAACTTTTTCAAGAGAGGTTGCCTCGAACAAGAAGGCAAGGTTTATAATTAATCGGCGATCAAAATAAACTTCAGTTAGACGCTTGTAGGCGATATTTATGCGTGCAATCATTTAAAGTTATACGGACGCCGCATTAGAATGCGTGTCGTACGATTGATTTATCGGGCAACTTGTGGCATCGCATCGCAGCTCCTTTTGGAAAAGGTCATTGTAGATATTAATCTGTCAGTTTGTTGATACAAAAACATCGTGTGACTGGAAACGATTTGCTGAGAATAGATGTGCCATAGTTTGTGTTATGTAAGTCACTGAAATACCTAGTCAGGTCATAAATTCTGTCACATGTTTTATATAA
This sequence comes from Hylaea fasciaria, assembly GCA_905147375.1. Classification (NCBI taxonomy): domain Eukaryota; kingdom Metazoa; phylum Arthropoda; class Insecta; order Lepidoptera; family Geometridae; genus Hylaea; species Hylaea fasciaria. The sequence goes on from LR990194.1 coordinate 2,865,490, forward strand.
AATAATTGAAACAAGTTTATTCATTATGTAACCATTTATATACCAAAATGAACTTAACAAAACATAGATTCTTATGACACTAAAGTTTATTCAAAATGACCTCCGTGATTTTGAATACAGGCCTTCAATCTGCGCGGCCAGTCGTCTATCGCAGCACGAACGAGGTCCATGTCAATATCGGCGGCTGCCTTAATCAAGGATGTCTTGAGTGACTCCAAATTGGGATGAGGCTTTGAGCACGCCTTTTCCTCCAAGTGTTGCCATATCTTGTAATCTAGCGGATTCAAATCTGGACTGGAGGAGGGCCAGTCTTCGTGCCGGATGAAGTCGATTTCACGCGCCGCCAGCCAGTCTTGTGTGCTCTTCGCTCTATGAGCTGGCGCCGAATCTTGTTGGAATACCCAGTGCCTGTTATTAAACATGGTATGAGAAACAGGTTCCACAAGGTTCGTCAGGACTGTATTTTGATACACAACTGCATTCGTTTTTACACCTTTCTCACAAAAATGTACCTCTGTTAAGCCCCAATAAGACACTCCCAACCATACCATGAGCGAGGATGGAAAATGACCTCGTTGGACACGCGGAATACGGTTGCTCGCTTCTTCACTACTGTGTGCGTACACCTTATCATTTTGTTTGATGTAGCTCTCTTCTACGGTAAAAATTTTTTCATCCGAAAAAAGAATTTCCCGATATTTTTTTCCCGCGTACCGCTTCAACAAAGCGCGGCATCTCTTCAGTCTCAGGTCCATTAGACGAGCATTCAAATGATGTCCTGTTTTTCTTCAATATGCCCGAAGCCCTAAGTCTTCATTTAACACCCTTTTCACCGTGGTTCTGCTTAATCCCATCTGAAGGGCCAACAGTTTCTGCTTACGTTTGGGATTTCTTTGAATTCGCGCCTTCACAGCTTTTATCACTGCTGGAGTCCTAACAGACCGAGGGCGACCACTTCTTGACCTGTCATCTACACTAGAGTCTTCATTGTATCGTTTGATGGTACGATAAACAAATCTCTTGGTTATATTCAAATTTTTCAGTATGTCAAAAATTTGAATTGGCGCGTAACCGCAACGATGCAACGCAATAACTGCAACACGGTCTTCTTTAAGCGTCCACTCCATATTTAAAAATGAGTAAAATTCTAAAAAGTATACATTTTTATTTACATGAACAATTCGAAATTCGAATTCAATAAACTTTTTTGTGGCCAGCATTCTAAAAGAAAAGTTTTTACTGTGTGACAATACTTATGACCTGACTAAGTAGAGGTTTAATGGTGGATGGCTTGTTTCAGTTTAAGAATTCGACCTTATTTCTGACAGGCGTGGAATTGGTTTTGGCCTTGTTTAATATCTACTTTTTGGTCTGTCAGCGATCTGTTTTGTCCTCGCCTTTGATATAGTGATATACTCGTAGCACCTGGGCTGCGATCTTTATGTAGATACGTGAAAAAGGGATGACCTTTAAAGCGAATACTTCTTAAATAAAAATTTGTGAAGAAATATAATGTAAAGTTCTTCTTTTGATCAAATTATGTAGTATGAATGATGTACCTACATACAATTTTCTTGACACTTAAAAGAGATAGAAGACGGTCAGTGATGCTATTTTCCTTGAATAGTAATAGGTACCCGTGAAAATAATTACCCCTTACTGCCCTAATACAACCGCTCACATGATCACAATGCGTTCAATCAGATCAAGGCAGTAATGAAATTAATTTCATTAGGTACACAAGTCTCATGGCCAACATTTCCGCGATTATAGATAAACCTCCACGCTTATTAACACTACGAAATAGGAGAGAAATCAACGAACAACGATTATACTTCTTTTAGACGAGATTATTATGAAATCTTTTGTTTGAAATGAAGATTTACTAAGTGGTTTAATTAAGGCATTGCTTAATGCATACGTTAATCTAAGAAAGGACAGTCAGCCTCTATTTTTATTAGGTCAACAAATATCGTAATAGCTTTATAAATTTTCGTGCTAATTGCAACTCAAAGAAGCTAGCCTTCGGCTGCTCTCAGTATTTCAATTCTTTAGTACAAACTGCCGATAAATCCTTATTCAATAGATAAGGCTACAAAAGATAAATGGTCTCCTCGCCTAACCGGGCAGGTTAAGCCTAGCTTATACTGACTTGCTTTGTAGGTGCCGGTAAATATCTACGCAGTAGTCAGCGCAAGGATAGTTATGGGACCTGTTATCTTATAGGGCTACAATAATAATTGTGCAGGTTGTTTGCACATTATGTGCATGCACTTGCTTTTCACATAGAGTTCCGGCCTAAACTCTACTTTCGACATTCTGAGCACAAATTTTAATCGTGTGGTATCTTTTTCATCTTTTCTAGTTTACCTATTAAACCTTCTTTGTGCCTACAAAGAAAGTTTATTAGGTAACAGGTAGGATTAACAGGTTAAATGTAAAAAAAACTAATGAAATCACTTCATTTTCGTCCTGCCTGTTATGTAATCTGGTCACAGGCGCACTCAATTTTACTAATCAACAAGTGACGGAATTGTCCAGAGTTCCTTGTTACGATGAAAAGTAGGTACACAAGATTTCCAGGGAAACGTGGGACACTCATTAAAATCCAGGGAACCATGTTCGGCGAAGTGACACGGCTGTTGTGGACCCGGCGTTAGTTTCATAACAAGGCCGGTCTAGGTGGTATTAGTATCCTACGCGCTATGTGGGCATGACCTAGACAGGATCTGAGCCTACACAACGCATTATTGGAATTGCTTCGCTGGCTTAGGTATCGTCTTGACGTAGACTATGAAATTATCTCATCTCTGCAAGTGTCACCACGCCTTGTATCAGGTTTATCATTTTCTTGACTTGAGGATTTATGCTCTAGGGATATTATAGTTATAGGTATATTTTGTGCTTGGGTGTTAGGGTAAAGAGTGAAATGAAACTTTAGAATCTTTCGATCTTTCATTGATTAAGAGTCGAAAATAGTTACTAAAATATTTGTATACCTACCCTTTACAGCTACCTATTACTTTTTTGACAGCCTTAGTGATATAGTTGAATTAATTGCAATTACCTAAGTATGTTTTATTTCTTTTTAAAATTTGTGCATGTAATTTTACATAGGATTACTCGAGTTAATATTAGTGACATGAAAAAAAAAGTATGTTTGTCTCGTTGGCGTTATACGAATTTAGCGCGAAAACATAGAAGCATTGACGCTGTTTGAATTGAAATAAAACAATCATAATATATGCGTATGCAGATTTAGACAGTTTATTTGATCAGTTTAATTTATAGTATAAACGAAAAAAATCCTTGTTCGCCATTCCTAGCTGCAGCAACAGGAAAACAGCTTTATTCTATCCGCCGTAAAACTAATGATTTACGCAAAAACTAACAACTATCAGGGACTTTGCGCAACAAATATAAATCTAATATGTTCTTCAATCAACAACAACATTTTGAAAGAGCACGTAGCGCTTTGTCTAAATTAAAAAGTAATGGCTTGTGGTTTCAGAAGATAACGACGCGTGAGAATCTTTACTGTGACAGAGAATTAAAGTTTTTACGTGTACAGTGCAAAACAAGAAATGGCGCAAGGCCGTGTGACCATTAAAACGGATTTGCCTTGCGATTGTTTCGGGAGTCGGCAGTTTTCCTTAACTATTGAGGTGCTACTGTGAAACGAGGAGATGCTTTTAGTTACCAATTTTACTTTTGGTATTCAAATCCGAAAATATGCACATCAACAAACATCGCGAGATGGAACCTTTAGCTCCCCTGCCTCTTGGCGTGAATTTGTACTTTAGCCATCTTAGTTTAAATGTATTGAGTGTTCTAAATAAACGAATGCATCAGACAATGAGATTCCACCGGAATCAAAAAAATACGGAACGAATTTATGTTCGATGATGGATTAAAAAGGTATCAAATATTACCTATGTGCTACTGCAACCCAAATCTAAATCCAACCCGGGATGGAGTTTACACACTCGTAGTAGGTAGACTCTTACAATAGCATTGTAACATCGCACTGTAAATGCTCGTATCACTTAAAATGTCTATATTGGCGTAAATATTGACAATCGTAAAATTTTACACACTCGTAATAAAATTGTCTATTGGTAAACTACAATTAGCAAGGCGCCTGCGCCGGCCGCCGTAATAAAAAATACGGGAGTTAAGGTTTGACCTTTACTGCCTTTGCTAGAAATAACAATGGCTCAATGCAACTATCAAAGTGGCGATGATGATAGTAGGCAGTTATCAGAATAACTATTAGCATACATAAGCAATAAGCATATAAAGCATCCTGCATAAATATAATGTGTCTCGTCATTTCCAACATTATTTTGAATTTTTAGATACCTATAAGAAGATGCCCTTCATGCGGCTGATCGCATTTTATGAAATTAAGTAAAAAAAAACAATTACGAGGTCGTATTAAAGAGTTTTTATTCTAAAAATCAACCCCGTATGAAATGGGATGTCAAAGTAAATAAACAAAACCGCACGTGAAACTACGTGGCGCACTAAGTTATTAAATAAACTTGCTTCCTTACTGAGCTGCAAATGTTGCAATCATACTTTGAATTCTAGTATACAATTGCAATTGATCACAAGATAAAAACATCTCAAGTTCGCATCAAATATGACAAGAAAATAATGAGGGAAATTCATAATCCGCGCCAAAACGCACGCGTGGATGCCTTAACCGAATTTCAAGTCGAGCTGCCCGAATTAATTATGAACTAATTAAAATTACTAAAATTGCGCTTTCGTTTATTTTGTAAACCTTACGTCTCTGAAGGTTTTCACCCATCGTGGCGGCCGTTTCGAAAGCTCCTTCTTATCAGATCGAATTAATTAGCGGGAGAAGTTAATTAATTGAGCCGCTGTACCGTGTTTCCACTCGACGTTTTTATATTCTTACTGACAGACATATTATATTATATATATATTTTCGGGGTATGTTTGAAGGCTAAAAATAAATAGCTAAATTTTAACCGAGAATCCGAGGTCGGTACGTCATAAATAATTGTAACGAACGAAAACTAACGCTTAGGAAGTCACATAAACAATGTTACCGAATTCCTTTTTATGTGCGGTTGTAACAGCGTTTCTGCTGTCAAAAATAAACGTTTTACGGCGTAAAATGAAATTATAACTAGTAATGGCGACACAGACGATTAACTTTATCAAAGTGCGACCATTCATCCTCATAAATTAAAATACACGAGTTATCGCGGAGGATTTTCACATCCCTCCGACTTGATTGCAAAATAAAAATAGACATCGTAAATGTCACTTTGGATATTATGAAGCACGGAAAGTATGGCAACATTTGTATGACCGGATTCGCAAATGTCGAGTGTAGACAACCTGTACGAACATCGTCAATATCTATGCGAAATGTCTTTGGCCAAGCTTAATGGTTAGTTAGGCTTTTGTCCAAATATGAGTGTCGACTTACAGCCGAAATTAATATTGTATCTCCTATCCAAGATTGAAATCTATCTTGGATTGCTGCCTATCTTTCGATCGATTTCCAATCTGCGTGGCTTTATAAACCAATCCACGGATCGGTTATTGGCACGTTTGACCCTAAAAATGGATTGTGATATCAATCCCAGATAGCAAAATTTGGATTGCATTGATTATTAATTTCGGCCGTTAGGGAGCTACATATTTATTACCATCAGCTTGATAATTTATATTCATATATACTTACCTAAAAGCTTCAGTAAATCTACTTTTAGCCACCCACCCCATAATACAATTTTCTTTATCAAAGCCTAACAACATTAAGTAATTTGTTAGACTACGTCTCTATTCTCCTTGGAGACCAATCATCTGCTATTTTAATATCAGATAACAAGGCCATGTCGTTATCGATAACCATTTCGTATTAAATGAAGAAAGTAAACAACTAGATTAATTCGAGATGATACAAACAGATCGATAGATTAGTGTCAAAAGCTCACAAGACGTGATCTTGAGATTCAATGAAAAATAGCAGGGGCTTCGCGCTAGACATTCTACAACTACGTCATCAAACCTGCTCTTATGGGAACTTATAAATAAGAGACATTGCATTGGACATTTGGCCCAATTTTTCCTACTCTAGACCTCGGGTGTCCATCAAATGCAATGCCATTTGTCACAATTGATATGAAGAGGTCTCGGACAGGACGTTATTAGATTATGTCTACATGACCGTCTTTTACCGTTTTAAATAATATATATTTTTTTGTAAGTTATCAACTTTTCGATTGTCGCCGACGTTTCAAACGCGTCCTCTAGAAAGAAAAATCGGTAGCCAGAAACATAGTTTACATCTGTTTTAGTTGTTCAACTACGTTTTACTTTCGTCATGTACCCATCCCGAGAACACGGTTGCGTCAGTTTGACACCCAAGTTATGTGCAACTAATTATACAATTCGCGTGGAAAGGGGTTTTCTATCGCGTCGCGTTTGGGCGGGCGGGGCAGCTTTCCCGAGCGAAGGAAAACGCGAGTAAGTACTGCGCGACTCGGCCACCGCCACTCGCGCCGCGGCCGTCGATCCGATCGCACGCCGCTCGCAGAGACATACAAACGCGCATAATATATACTGAAAACAAACATGTGCAATACTTGTATACCTTCCAAGAGATACAGCACTTTTTAATTTGGAATCGTATCGCGTATATTAATTAAGGAGTTTCGAAGTCGGGCTAGGTTGGAAAGGAACAAGGTGGATAGTGAGAGTGTAAAATGACATTGGACAAGGGAGAGAGTGTCGTGGGCAAAATCCAGCCGGCTGCTTCGGTGTCCTGCCTCAGCCAGTGCCAGAACATTTTTGGGAAGAGGCTGAAGCGCTGGGGCTCCACGGGATCGTGGGTGAGTGGGCTAAGATGAGAAACTTGCAGTTATTGCTTGGCTTCAGAATATAAGATAGGTCGTATGAACTTTTATGATTTAGACGGCATTATGGGTGACACCTAAAATGTTCTTCCGCATCGCGAAAACATGATAAGCCCATTAAAATTATCAGCAGCCTCGAAAATTACTGTGTAAAATTTACTGCAAAATTTTATGTTTGGTACAATTCACGCTATAAATTAGCTTTGAAATATGTTTAAATAAATAGGTAATAAACATTAACGTCGCTTCTTTGAGTACGAGAGATAAATTGTAAAACAACTATTAAATAACCAGAGCTTTTAAAATGTATAAAAGCAGAAAGAATATAAATTAAACGGTAAACTACAAACACACTTGCGTAGGTCAAGATATGAAAACTCTCTGAGACCGCTTGTTGTCCTCGAGCTTGTTACCCGTACAAATATGTGAGCTTCTGTTTACAAACACATCCGTAATATCGACATAACGACCGTAAAATGATGTATACGCAAATTCATTCGCTTTACACACGTCCTTACTGTGACCGAAGTAAGTCTGTAACAAATATCGAGGCTTCGAACTTCACTGAATACATTCCGTTTTATGGATATTCTCTCTCAACTTTTCTCATTTCAAAATCAATCTTATTTTGTCTAAGAATGAGTTAACGGTTGTTGGAGGCTGTATCAGCAAACTGTTACCCGAACTCGCGTAATGTAAACGTGTCTGTACCCGACTCGGGCTTGACCCATAGACTCGGTGCCCGACTAAGCCCAATAATCTCTTACGCTACGAGTACGAAAACGCGTCGCCCTAAAGTCCTTCAGGGCGTAATAACCTAGTACGTACCTAGTATAAGTTCTTGTTTGCCTGCGGCGGTATGAAGCCATGTAAGGTTCGATTGGTAATGGTTGGTGCGATGCATGCCGGCGGCGTGATTCTCACGTGACACGATTTTTACTTGGTTCACAAGGAATATGGACATTTCGCCCGAAATTTTCTCGCCTTTTATCACTGGAACAGCCCGTTTTTAGCTACATAAAAGAGTTAGGTCTGGGGTGTAATGCCTGACTACGTCATACGAACTCGCGTAATTTCAGATACAATCACTAGCAAAATTCGCTGGGCTATTGCTATAATAAAACAGGTATGGATATAAAAGTCTACGTAGGTACCTATTAGAATCGCGTAAATCACAATAAATCTTTTTGTATACAAGCCTACACCTACAGAGAAACCATGTAAGGTCCGATTGGAAATTAGCGGCGCCGGGGGTGCGTGCCGCCGCGTGGCCGTCACATGACCACGGCGTGCCGTTCGCGTTTCCGATACGATCGCCTTTGGGCAAATTGACCGATTGGACGCCACGGGTAATTGTAGGGGTTGAATGTAAATGTGGTGGTATTTTTTACAATCGTAGTTGGAGAGCTATTGTGCTGGAATTGTTAGGTAGTTACTGGTAGTTTCCAGTTACAAATAGTAGTCAAGATTTAAGAGGCTTAATTGTGAGTTGTAGAGCAATGAGTAACAGGGATGTGCTTTCGCAGGTGTTTAAGGTAGACTTTGATGGATTTAGCATTCAACATAAAGACATTTCAAACAAACAGAGCCTTATAAGCGACAGCAAAAGCGTCAGCGGCGAAGCTTTGATCTTGACTTAGGGATAGTATTACTGTTATCTGGTAATGATGTAACATAGTCCGAGAGTCTGAGAAAACTAATCATCGCTTAGTTTGTAAGTATTGGCAACATTCTCGAGTAACAGTTATAACGAGCTGAATTTTCATGACACCATCGCCTTTTATCTATACAACTTATACAGCACATTATTGGAAACGAGTTTGGTTGCAGATAATGAAAACGGTCTCTTATTGCGCCAGTTATACCAGTTTACGTGTTTATGAACTCCTTATCTAAACAAATTAGGAATACAGCTAGGTACCTATTGTATTTTTAACGCCATTCCAAGCTATTCGGCTGAAGTAAGTCCTTTCGAAAACAAGTGTTTTATACTGAGCGATAATAAAATCTGATAATATATCCCGTGAAACAAATCGATAGGTGTTTGGTTAATAACGTTTGTAGACTAGTTAACCTAATGATATTAATGTTTGAATAGAACTTAAAAGCTAATCCTTAACGAATCGAATGCTCGATATTGTGTTATTTACAATAAAGCTGTCTTCCTCCGCAGTTAAAGTAACTCGTGCGGTGTACGTTTTACTCCGAGTAAAGCGGTGATTTATATGTGAAATGCGTGATTTCTTACTGCAAATGCTGTTTAAAATAAAACAGATTGTTTTGTGTCAAAACGTTAAAACTCAGCGGAAGAATAATGGATCTAAAGTTGTGGTATGTTTGAAGTTTCACTTACTTTTAGAGTCGCTTTAATAATGAAAGTTAATTAGGCTTGTGTTTATTTATCTCGGATCTTTATTGTCCTATATTTCTACATCGTTGACATTTCTTTTTAATTTAGGTATTTGTTTAATCAATCAATTTATAATTGGCTGCAACTTTGCTTATTCCACAAGTAACGCAACATGTCCGCCGTCGGTCGTGACGCAAAAAGACGTACCACACATTTTGCAATATTCTGCATCCTCGCATGCGAAATAAAAATAAAATTAATAATAAACGTGTTGGAGGGTATCGCTCCCGCGTGTCGACTCTGGACGCGACTCGATTGAAAATTATTGTTAACACGATTTAAAATATACTATTATATTTATTTTTTCACAGTTACATAAACATGCATCAACTAAATGAGAAGTTGATGCGATTTGCCATTACGAAGTTAGCTGCTGTTGCAATTTTTTTTCAGCTGTATTACCACTAAATTTCATTTTTATTTCATCGCGGTATTTCAAGTCAAGGTCCCCGAGATGGCTGTGCGTACGAAAGTATCTCGTGCAGTGTTCCGCTTCATTAGCGAGCTCATTGTGTGAGAGGAAATGGTTTATTTACTTGTAAATTCGATCGTGCCGGTTGCTATTTCACGTAATGCAGCCGGGTCTATGGCGGGACCTTGCTCCGAGCGAGGAAACTGGTCTCGCGAACAGGTTTCCTTCAGGTGCCGGCCTACGGGTCGCGGTTTACGTAATTTGCGGAATTATAGCTTAACGTCACTGTCAAAATTATCACGGTTGCTAGTTGCGGGCCCTTGACGTGGCTACTACGTTGCCGGCTCTGTGAAAACAAACCGATATTGGTCAAAAGAAAATGAAAGTATACTTCCGATCTAATTAAACCAACGCTATGAAATTGTTAAATACTGCAAGAAATGTCAAATGGGGTATATATAAGTAACTGCGTACCAGCGAGATACAAATATAATATTATTGCGATAAATTAATTTTAGTAAAAATACTAAATCATATAACAATAGTTTAAATAGTAGTCTAACAGTTATAAAACATCAAACTACAGTTATGGCTAAACTACACGGTAACATTTGTAGGTGCTCTAGCGCTAGACGACAGTGATGTGTTTTGTTTTGTTATTTTGGAACGAACTCGTAAAAAGTTGAACTAAGTGCAAGTATAAATAAAATGTTCTCCCACGCAACGTGAAAACTAATATGTCAAGGTTCGTTTAGAAAATGTTTATCATCTCATGCGGACCGCGGCGTTATCTAATTACGACAGCATCCGCGGAAACCGACGTGTAAGTAATTAATCATACAATCTTTCACTAAATTATTTCATTTAAATTGTGATTAATTTCGGAAATTAATATCAATGCAAGTAAATACATTTTAGATGTCCACGCAGTTGAAACATGCATGCTTTTATTTTGCCAACAGCTATTTGGCAAACAGTTTTAGATCAAGCAAATAGCTTATAATTGAATATTGTCGTTCAGTGTGGCGGTCAGGGAGGCCTTTGTTCAGCAGTGGATATCTTCAGGCTGATGATGATGAAATAGCTTATGGCGTAGATTATGAATAAAGGTACCTTACATTGAGGAGATAGCGCAATATTGACTAAAAGTGAAAGCCATCCAAGTTATGCTATCAAAACAATGGGAGCTAAGTTACACGTTCCACTCTTTTTCTTCAAAACAAATGTACCATTGTAAATCGACTGAGAAATTCGTCTCGAATGTCAGGGTTGTCGCCCACAGTGGTTCTTTCACTCAGACTCGAGGTTACCATTTCTTTTGATTAATGTTAGAACATTAAGAATTGCCAATTGTTGGTGTCTCTAGTCTCTAATGTGTCATCCGTTGTTGAACGCAAGCTTAGTATTGTTATGAGCATGGCAGCTGATTAATTTCGTCTTTAATTACGATCAGGGAATTCCGATATGTACGTACTACAATGCAATAGTAATTTATTTACTGCCATATTTATATGAGATATTTCAAAAGCGAATGAATGATACGAAGATAATAAACTGGGTATTTTTACATTCACTTAAGTTAAGCTCTACAAATGGTGGCTCGATTGTAATTTATTACACTTGCATTCATTTATGTAACAATAAACAACTTCAAACTATACAGACCCATGGTTGTTTAAAAAACCTTACATCCAAAAGCTTTTTAAGGCAGCTGCGAAGATAAGGTCACTTCTAAAGTTTACGTAACCCAAAGTAAATACAGAATTATCCGAAATTCCTGCGCGTATCGACTAAACGCAAATATATCTGTAGGTTTGCTCTACGATAAAAATGTTTGAGGTCCGGCAAAAACGAGAGTTCCGAGAATATTTTAAGGTCCTTATGGTAGGTATAAAATAATTATACTAGACATACCTATATTATGTATATAAACTATACAGTTCTATGAAAATAATCTATTCATGCATAATAAAATATGTTGGTTGTTCTCAATAACTCCCATAATTATGTATAGATAAATTGCTATGGTATTCGCCAAAACTCCATTTGTCTTGTTTAGACTATTTAAATAAACTACGGGCGCGTCACTAAATCGCAAATAAAAAGAGAACAAATTTATTTTTCTTGGCAATGGATAGAAATATAAATGTAAGGGCCAGAGTTCAACTCAGTAACTTCATTATCTGACAGATTTGCTATGAAAGTTAAGACTAACACAAGTTACCCGCGAACATTCTGGATTCCTTTATTAGATCGCATCACAAGCCACCTTATTGCGATGGGCGATAGGACTAATATTCTTCACCAACGTTTTCCTGTAACTAAGCGCAAAATGAGTGTTAGCAATCGCTCTATATTCAGGGCAACTAGTCCCACCTCGAAGAAATACCACATTGGAGACGATGGTACTCTCAACATCCAGGTTTATAGGAGCATGGTGGTCAGCAGCGTCATTATACCGGCTGTCAGTATACTCAGCATCATTACGTTTTAATGGCATTTCTTACTAAGTACCGCCACTAGGGTTAATATTTCCTCAGTATGTTTTGAGGTTATTTTTTAAGGTTAAAATCCAGAAAGGATTTAATGACGACTTCCGATGGCATTGGTTTGGTACGTGCATCTATAGAACCTGCGGCTACAACATGTTAACTTTGAATATCTCTCAAATCAATGTTATTATTTTAAGAAGAACAGATTTTTTTTTCTTATAGCATGAACGTAGAAACTGTAGAAAAAATCTGTGACCGACTGGATTATCTGGACACATCCCAATATTTGTTTTTCTCCGTCTTTATCAAGCCTCTAGACCAGACGGGCTGTATATTATTTTTCAAAGACACATTGTCTTCAGAAACTACAGGAAATTTACGTTACAGCTGCAGTTTCCTGTAATAATGTCGCTTGGTGTAACACAGTCGATGTCAGTGAAGTTAGCAGAACATTTTCCAGCAGATCAAAAATAAAAGTGAGTTCTGTTCGCATGCAGGTGAGTTCTATAGTTCCTGATAACTTTCAGGAATAGTTCTGCCCAAATTCCTGAAAAAATATCAATTGAAATAATGATCTGCCAACTTCCCGTAGCAGATCATTTTGCAAAAAATCAAAAACCAAATGGTTTTTCTTACACCTACTACTGAGTTTCATAGTTCCTGAAACTTTTTAAGAATAGTTCTGTAACTTTCAGCCTGCAAAAAATTTATGAAAAAAATGCCAAAATAAAATATCTCTTCTTTTTTCAATGACATCAATTACTTTCACAGGCTGAAACTTCTCAGAATCCCGTAGACAAATAGCAAAACTCTAACTTAAAGCAAAAAACCTGCCTGGAACTCATACAATAGCATCAGCAGAGCATAGAAGTATGATAGCATATTTTGTGCAAGAAATAAGAATCACAAAATCACATTATAACTCTTCGATACCTGCTAGGATAATATAAGAACTACAACCTGGAGTCCAAAACCTGGCTGGAACTTTCAAGTAACTGCCAGCAGAGCATGGTTGTAGAAATAGATATAATTGTAGAATAAATCTCAAAATTACAAGTTCGTTTTTTTATAATTTTTTGTAAGAAGCAGGGGCTAGAACTCTTCGATTTCAGCTAGGTTAATATTAGAACTACTACCTAGCATCACAAACTTGGCTGGAACTCTTAAAAAACTGCCAGCAGAGCATGGGTGTAGAAATAGATCGGTGAAATAAATTTCAAAATTACACGTTATTTTTTTTATCAATTTGTGTAAAGAGCAGGGGCTAGAACTCCTCGATTTCAGCTAGGTTACTATCAGAACTACTACTTAGTATCAAAAACTCGGCTGGAACTCTTTAAAAACTGCCAGCAGAGCATGCTTGTAGAAATAGATCGGTGAAATAAATCTCAAAATTACAAGTTATTTTTTTTATCAATTTTTGTAAGTAGCAGTGGCTAGAACTCCTCGATTTCAGCTAGGTTACTATCAGAACTACTACCTAGCATCAAAAACTTGGCTGGAACTCTTAAAAATCTTCCAGCAGAGCATGGGTGTACAAATAGATCGGTGAAATAAATCTCAAAATTACAAGTTAGTTTTTTTATCAACTTTTATAAGAAGCAGGGGCTAGAACTCCTCGATTTCAGCTAGGTTACTATCAGAACTACTACCTAGCATCAAAAACTTGGCTGGAACTCTTAAAAATCTTCCAGCAGAGGATAGGTGTAGAAATAGATCGGTGAAATAAATCTCAAAATTACACGTTATTTTTTTTATCAATTTGTGTAAAGAGCAGGGGCTAGAACTCCTCGATTTCAGCTAGGTAACTATCAGAACTACTACCTAGTATCAAAAACTCGGCTGGAACTCTTAAAAAACTGCCAGCAGAGCATGCTTGTAGAAATAGATCGGTGAAATAAATCTCAAAATTAAAAGTTATTTTTTTTATAAATTTTTGTAAGAAGCGGGGGCTAGAACTCCTCGATTTCAGCTAGGTTACTATCAGAACTACTACCTAGCATCAAAAACTTGGCTGGAACTCTTAAAAAACTGCCAGCAGAGCATGCTTGTAGAAATAGATCGGTGAAATAAATCTCAAAATTACAAGTTATTTTTTTTATCAATTTTTGTAAGAAGCGGGGGCTAGAACTCCTCGATTTCAGCTAGGTTACTATCAGAACTACCATCTAGCATCAAAAACTTAGCTGGAACTCTTAAAAATCTTCCAGCAGAGCATGGGTGTAGAAATAGATCGGTGAAATAAATCTCAAAATTACAAGTTAGTTTTTTTATCAACTTTTATAAGAAGCAGGGGCTAGAACTCCTCGATTTCAGCTAGGTTACTATCAGAACTACTACCTAGCATCAAAAACTTGGCTGGAACTCTTAAAAAACTGCCAGCAGAGCATGCTTGTAGAAATAGATCGGTGAAATAAATCTCAAAATTACAAGTTATTTTTTTATCAATTTTTGTAAGAAGCGGGGGCTAGAACTCCTCGAATTCAGCTAGGTTACTATCAGAACTACTATCTAGCATCAAAAACTTGGCTGGAACTCTTAAAAATCTTCCAGCAGAGCATGGGTGTAGAAATAGATCGGTGAAATAAATCTCAAAATTAAAAGTTATTTTTTTTATAAATTTTTGTAAGAAGCGGGGGCTAGAACTCCTCGATTTCAGCTAGGTTACTATCAAAACTACTACCTAGCATCAAAAACTTGGCTGGAACTCTTAAAAAACTGCCAGCAGAGCATGGGTGTAGAAATAGATCGGTGAAATAAATCTCAAAATTACAAGTTATTTTTTTTATAAATTTTTGTAAGAAACGGGGGCTAGAACTCCTCGATTTCAGCTAGGTTACTATCAGAACTACTATCTAGCATCAAAAACTTGGCTGGAACTCTTAAAAATCTTCCAGCAGAGCATGGGTGTAGAAATAGATCGGTGAAATAAATCTCAAAATTACAAGTTAGTTTTTTTATCAACTTTTATAAGAAGCAGAGGCTAGAACTCCTCGATTTCAGCTAGGTTACTATCAGAACTACTACCTAGCATCAAAAACTTGGCTGGAACTCTTAAAAAACTGCCAGCAGAGCATGCTTGTAGAAATAGATCGGTGAAATAAATCTCAACATTACAATTTATTTTTTTTATCAATTTTTGTAAGAAGCGGGGGCTAGAACTCCTCGATTTCAGCTAGGTTACTATCAGAACTACTATCTAGCATCAAAAACTTGGCTGGAACTCTTACAAATCTTCCAGCAGAGCATGGGTGTAGAAATAGATCGGTGAAATAAATCTCAAAATTACAAGTTAGTTTTTTTATCAACTTTTATAAGAAGCAGGGGCTAGAACTCCTCGATTTCAGCTAGGTTACTATTAGAACTACTACCTAGCATCAAAAACTTGGCTGGAACTCTTAAAAATCTTCCAGCAGAGCATGGGTGTAGAAATAGATCGGTGAAATAAATCTCAAAATTACAAGTTAGTTTTTTTATCAACTTTTATAAGAAGCAGGGGCTAGAACTCCTCGATTTCAGCTAGGTTACTATCAGAACTACTACCTAGCATCAAAAACTTCGCTGGAACTCTTAAAAAACTGCCAGCAGAGCATGGGTGTAGAAATAGATCGGTGAAATAAATCTCAAAATTACAAGTTATTTTTTTTATCAATTTTTGTAAGAAGCGGGGGCTAGAACTCCTCGATTTCAGCTAGGTTACTATCAGAACTACTATCTAGCATCAAAAACTTGGCTCAAACTCTTAAAAAACTGCCAGCAGAGCATGGGTGTAGGAATAGATCGGTGAAATAAATCTCAAAATTATAAATGTTATTTTTTTTATCAATTTTTGTAAGAAGCCGGGGCTAGAACTCCTCGATTTCAGCTAGGTTACAATCAGAACTACTACCTAGCATCAAAAACTTGGCTGGAACTCTTAAAAAACTGCCAGCAGAGCATGGGTGTAGAAATAGATCTGTGAAATAAATCACAAAATTACAAGTTAGTTTTTTTATCAAATTTTGTAAGGAGCAGGGGCTAGAACTCCTCGATTTCAGCTAGGTTACTATCAGAACTACTATCTAGCATCAAAAACTTGGCAGGAACTCTTAAAAATCTTCCAGCAGAGCATGGGTGTAGAAATAGATCGGTGAAATAAATCTCAAAATTACAAGTTAGTTTTTTTATCAACTTTTATAAGAAGCAGGGGCTAGAACTCCTCGATTTCAGCTAGGTTACTATCAGAACTACTACCTAGCATCAAAAACTTGGCTGGAACTCTTAAAAAACTGCCAGCAGAGCATGCTTGTAGAAATAGATCGGTGAAATAAATCTCAAAATTACAAGTTATTTTTTTATCAATTTTTGTAAGAAGCGGGGGCTAGAACTCCTCGATTTCAGCTAGGTTACTATCAGAACTACTATCTAGCATCAAAAACTTGGCTGGAACTCTTAAAAATCTTCCAGCAGAGCATGGGTGTAGAAATAGATCGGTGAAATAAATCTCAAAATTAAAAGTTATTTTTTTTCTAAATTTTTGTAAGAAGCGGGGGCTAGAACTCCTCGATTTCAGCTAGGTTACTATCAAAACTACTACCTAGCATCAAAAACTTGGCTGGAACTCTTAAAAAACTGCCAGCAGAGCATGGGTGTAGAAATAGATCGGTGAAATAAATCTCAAAATTACAAGTAATTTTTTTTATAAATTTTTGTAAGAAACGGGGGCTAGAACTCCTCGATTTCAGCTAGGTTACTATCAAAACTACTACCTAGCATCAAAAACTTGGCTGGAACTCTTAAAAAACTGCCAGCAGAGCATGGGTGTAGAAATAGATCGGTGAAATAAATCTCAAAATTACAAGTTATTTTTTTTATCAATTTTTGTAAGAAGCGGGGGCTAGAACTCCTCGATTTCAGCTAGGTTACTATCAGAACTACTACCTAGCATCAAAAACTTGGCTCAAACTCTTAAAAAACTGCCAGCAGAGCATGGGTGTAGGAATAGATCGGTGAAATAAATCTCAAAATTATAAATGTTATTTTTTTTATCAATTTTTGTAAGAAGCCGGGGCTAGAACTCCTCGATTTCAGCTAGGTTACAATCAGAACTACTACCTAGCATCAAAAACTTGGCTGGAACTCTTAAAAAACTGCCAGCAGAGCATGGGTGTAGAAATAGATCTGTGAAATAAATCACAAAATTACAAGTTAGTTTTTTTATCAAATTTTGTAAGGAGCAGGGGCTAGAACTCCTCGATTTCAGCTAGGTTACTATCAGAACTACTATCTAGCATCAAAAACTTGGCAGGAACTCTTAAAAATCTTCCAGCAGAGCATGGGTGTAGAAATAGATCGGTGAAATAAATCTCAAAATTACAAGTTAGTTTTTTTATCAACTTTTATAAGAAGCAGGGGCTAGAACTCCTCGATTTCAGCTAGGTTACTATCAGAACTACTACCTAGCATCAAAAACTTGGCTGGAACTCTTAAAAAACTGCCAGCAGAGCATGCTTGTAGAAATAGATCGGTGAAATAAATCTCAAAATTACAAGTTATTTTTTTATCAATTTTTGTAAGAAGCGGGGGCTAGAACTCCTCGATTTCAGCTAGGTTACTATCAGAACTACTATCTAGCATCAAAAACTTGGCTGGAACTCTTAAAAATCTTCCAGCAGAGCATGGGTGTAGAAATAGATCGGTGAAATAAATCTCAAAATTAAAAGTTATTTTTTTTCAAAATTTTTGTAAGAAGCGGGGGCTAGAACTCCTCGATTTCAGCTAGGTTACTATCAAAACTACTACCTAGCATCAAAAACTTGGCTGGAACTCTTAAAAAACTGCCAGCAGAGCATGGGTGTAGAAATAGATCGGTGAAATAAATCTCAAAATTACAAGTAATTTTTTTTATAAATTTTTGTAAGAAACGGGGGCTAGAACTCCTCGATTTCAGCTAGGTTACTATCAAAACTACTACCTAGCATCAAAAACTTGGCTGGAACTCTTAAAAAACTGTCAGCAGAGCATGGGTGTAGAAATAGATCGGTGAAATAAATCTCAAAATTACAAGTAATTTTTTTTATAAATTTTTGTAAGAAACGGGGGCTAGAACTCCTCGATTTCAGCTAGGTTACTATTAGAACTACTACCTAGCATCAAAAACTTGGCTGGAACTCTTAAAAATCTTCCAGCAGAGCATGGGTGTAGAAATAGATCGGTGAAATAAATCTCAAAATTACAAGTTAGTTTTTTTATCAATTTTTGTAAGAAGCGGGGGCTAGAACTCCTCGATTTCAGCTAGGTTACTATCAGAACTACTACCTAGCATCAAAAACTTGGCTGGAACTCTTAAAAATCTTCCAGCAGAGCATGGGTGTACAAATAGATCGGTGAAATAAATCTCAAAATTACAAGTTATTTTTTTATCAATTTTTGTAAGAAGCGGGGGCTAGAACTCCTCGATTTCAGCTAGGTTACTATCAGAACTACTATCTAGCATCAAAAACTTGGCTGGAACTCTTAAAAATCTTCCAGCAGAGCATGGGTGTAGAAATAGATCGGTGAAATAAATCTCAAAATTAAAAGTTATTTTTTTTATAAATTTTTGTAAGAAGCGGGGGCTAGAACTCCTCGATTTCAGCTAGGTTACTATCAAAACTACTACCTGGCATCAAAAACTTGGCTGGAACTCTTAAAAAACTGCCAGCAGAGCATGGGTGTAGAAATAGATCGGTTAAATAAATCTCAAAATTACAAGTTATTTTTTTTATAAATTTTTGTAAGAAACGGGGGCTAGAACTCCTCGATTTCAGCTAGGTTACTATCAGAACTACTATCTAGCATCAAAAACTTGGCTGGAACTCTTAAAAATCTTCCAGCAGAGCATGGGTGTAGAAATAGATCGGTGAAATAAATCTCAAAATTACAAGTTAGTTTTTTTATCAACTTTTATAAGAAGCAGGGGCTAGAACTCCTCGATTTCAGCTAGGTTACTATCAGAACTACTACTTAGCATCAAAAACTTGGCTGGAACTCTTAAAAAACTGCCAGCAGAGCATGCTTGTAGAAATAGATCGGTGAAATAAATCTCAACATTACAAGTTATTTTTTTTATCAATTTTTGTAAGAAGCGGGGGCTAGAACTCCTCGATTTCAGCTAGGTTACTATCAGAACTACTATCTAGCATCAAAAACTTGGCTGGAACTCTTAAAAATCTTCCAGCAGAGCATGGGTGTAGAAATAGATCGGTGAAATAAATCTCATAATTACAAGTTAGTTTTTTTATCAACTTTTATAAGAAGCAGGGGCTAGAACTCCTCGATTTCAGCTAGGTTACTATTAGAACTACTACCTAGCATCAAAAACTTGGCTGGAACTCTTAAAAATCTTCCAGCAGAGCATGGGTGTAGAAATAGATCGGTGAAATAAATCTCAAAATTACAAGTTATTTTTTTTATAAATTTTTGTAAGAAGCGGGGGCTAGAACTCCTCGATTTCAGCTAGGTTACTATCAGAACTACTACCTAGCATCAAAAACTTGGCTCAAACTCTTAAAAAACTGCCAGCAGAGCATGGGTGTAGAAATAGATCGGTGAAATAAATCTCAAAATTATAAATGTTATTTTTTTTATCAATTTTTGTAAGAAGCGGGGGCTAGAACTCCTCGATTTCAGCTAGGTTACTATCAAAACTACTACCTGGCATCAAAAACTTGGCTGGAACTCTTAAAAAACTGCCAGCAGAGCATGGGTGTAGAAATAGATCGGTGAAATAAATCTCAAAATTACAAGTAATTTTTTTTATAAATTTTTGTAAGAAACGGGGGCTAGAACTCCTCGATTTCAGCTAGGTTACTATCAGAACTACTATCTAGCATCAAAAACTTGCCTGGAACTCTTAAAAAACTGCCAGCAGAGCATGGGTGTAGATTTATTTCACCGATCTATTTCTACACCCATGCTCTGCTGGCAGTTTTTTAAGAGTTTGAGCCAAGTTTTTGATGCTAGGTAGTAGTTCTGATAGTAACCTAGCTGAAATCGAGGAGTTCTAGCCCCCGCTTCTTACAAAAATTGATAAAAAAAATAACTTGTAATTTTGTGATTTATTTCACCGATCTATTTCTACACCCATGCTCTGCTGGCAGTTTTTTAAGAGTTCCAGCCAAGTTTTTGATGCTAGGTAGTAGTTTTGATAATAGCCTAGCTGAAATCGAGGAGTTCTAGCCCCTGCTCCTTACAAAATTTGATAAAAAAACTAACTTGTAATTTTGTGATTTATTTCACCGATCTATTTCTACACCCATGCTCTGCTGGCAGTTTTTTAAGAGTTCCAGCCAAGTTTTTGATGCTAGATAGTAGTTCTGATAGTAACCTAGCTGAAATCGAGGAGTTCCAGCCCCCGCTTCTTACAAAAATTGATAAAAAAAATAACTTGTAATGTTGAGATTTATTTCACCGATCTATTTCTACACCCATGCTCTGCTGGAAGATTTTTAAGAGTTCCAGCCAAGTTTTTGATGCTAGATAGTAGTTCTGATAGTAACCTAGCTGAAATCGAGGAGTTCTAGCCCCCGTTTCTTACAAAAATTTATAAAAAAAATAACTTGTAATTTTGAGATTTATTTCACCGATCTATTTCTACACCCATGCTCTGCTGGCAGTTTTTTAAGAGTTCCAGCCAAGTTTTTGATGCTAGGTAGTAGTTTTGATAGTAACCTAGCTGAAATGGAGGAGTTCTAGCCCCCGCTTCTTACAAAAATTTATAAAAAAAATAACTTTTAATTTGAGATTTATTTCACCGATCTATTTCTACACCCATGCTCTGCTGGAAGATTTTTAAGAGTTCCAGCCAAGTTTTTGATGCTAGATAGTAGTTCTGATAGTAACCTAGCTGAAATCGAGGAGTTCTAGCCCCCGCTTCTTACAAAAATTTATAAAAAAAATAACTTGTAATTTTGAGATTTATTTCACCGATCTATTTCTACACCCATGCTCTGCTGGAAGATTTTTAAGAGTTCCAGCCAAGTTTTTGATGCTAGGTAGTAGTTCTGATAGTAACCTAGCTGAAATCGAGGAGTTCTAGCCCCCGTTTCTTACAAAAATTTATAAAAAAAATAACTTGTAATTTTGAGATTTATTTCACCGATCTATTTCTACACCCATGCTCTGCTGGCAGTTTTTTAAGAGTTCCAGCGAAGTTTTTGATGCTAGGTAGTAGTTCTGATAGTAACCTAGCTGAAATCGAGGAGTTCTAGCCCCCGCTTCTTACAAAAATTGATAAAAAAAATAACATTTATAATTTTGAGATTTATTTCACCGATGTATTTCTACACCCATGCTCTGCTGGCAGTTTTTTAAGAGTTCCAGGCAAGTTTTTGATGCTAGGTAGTAGTTCTGATAGTAACCTAGCTGAAATCGAGGAGTTCTAGCCCCCGCTTCTTACAAAAATTTATAAAAAAAATAACTTGTAATTTTGAGATTTATTTCACCGATCTATTTCTACACCCATGCTCTGCTGGAAGATTTTTAAGAGTTCCAGCCAAGTTTTTGATGCTAGGTAGTAGTTCTAATAGTAACCTAGCTGAAATCGAGGAGTTCTAGCCCCTGCTTCTTATAAAAGTTGATAAAAAAACTAACTTGTAATTTTGAGATTTATTTCACCGATCTATTTCTACACCCATGCTCTGCTGGAAGATTTTTAAGAGTTCCAGCCAAGTTTTTGATGCTAGATAGTAGTTCTGATAGTAACCTAGCTGAAATCGAGGAGTTCTAGCCCCCGCTTCTTACAAAAATTTATAAAAAAAATAACTTGTAATTTTGAGATTTATTTCACCGATCTATTTCTACACCCATGCTCTGCTGGCAGTTTTTTAAGAGTTCCAGCCAAGTTTTTGATGCTAGGTAGTAGTTCTGATAATAACCTAGCTGAAATCGAGGAGTTCTAGCCCCCGCTTCTTACAAAAATTGATAAAAAAAATAACTTGTAATTTTGAGATTTATTTCACCGATCTATTTCTACACCCATGCTCTGCTGGAAGATTTTTAAGAGTTCCAGCCAAGTTTTTGATGCTAGGTAGTAGTTGTGATAGTAACCTAGCTGAAATCGAGGAGTTCTAGCCCCCGTTTCTTACAAAAATTTATAAAAAAAATAACTTGTAATTTTGAGATTTATTTCACCGATCTATTTCTACACCCATGCTCTGCTGGCAGTTTTTTAAGAGTTCCAGCGAAGTTTTTGATGCTAGGTAGTAGTTCTGATAGTAACCTAGCTAAAATCGAGGAGTTCTAGCCCCTGCTTTTTACAAAAGTTGATAAAAAAACTAACTTGTAATTTTGAGATTTATTTCACCGATCTATTTCTACACCCATGCTCTGCTGGAAGATTTTTAAGAGTTCCAGCCAAGTTTTTGATGCTAGGTAGTAGTTCTAATAGTAACCTAGCTGAAATCGAGGAGTTCTAGCCCCTGCTTCTTATAAAAGTTGATAAAAAAACTAACTTGTAATTTTGAGATTTATTTCACCGGTCTATTTCTACACCCATGCTCTGCTGGAAGATTTTTAAGAGTTCCAGCCAAGTTTTTGATGCTAGATAGTAGTTCTGATAGTAACCTAGCTGAAATCGAGGAGTTCTAGCCCCCGCTTCTTACAAAAATTGATAAAAAAAATAACTTGTAATGTTGAGATTTATTTCACCGATCTATTTCTACAAGCATGCTCTGCTGGCAGTTTTTTAAGAGTTCCAGCCAAGTTTTTGATGCTAGGTAGTAGTTCTGATAGTAACCTAGCTGAAATCGAGGAGTTCTAGCCCCTGCTTCTTATAAAAGTTGATAAAAAAACTAACTTGTAATTTTGAGATTTATTTCACCGATCTATTTCTACACCCATGCTCTGCTGGAAGATTTTTAAGAGTTCCAGCCAAGTTTTTGATGCTAGATAGTAGTTCTGATAGTAACCTAGCTGAAATCGAGGAGTTCTAGCCCCCGTTTCTTACAAAAATTTATAAAAAAAATAACTTGTAATTTTGAGATTTATTTCACCGATCTATTTCTACACCCATGCTCTGCTGGCAGTTTTTTAAGAGTTCCAGCCAAGTTTTTGATGCCAGGTAGTAGTTTTGATAGTAACCTAGCTGAAATCGAGGAGTTCTAGCCCCCGCTTCTTACAAAAATTGATAAAAAAAATAACATTTATAATTTTGAGATTTATTTCACCGATCTATTTCTACACCCATGCTCTGCTGGCAGTTTTTTAAGAGTTTGAGCCAAGTTTTTGATGCTAGGTAGTAGTTCTGATAGTAACCTAGCTGAAATCGAGGAGTTCTAGCCCCCGCTTCTTACAAAAATTTATAAAAAAAATAACTTGTAATTTTGAGATTTATTTCACCGATCTATTTCTACACCCATGCTCTGCTGGAAGATTTTTAAGAGTTCCAGCCAAGTTTTTGATGCTAGGTAGTAGTTCTAATAGTAACCTAGCTGAAATCGAGGAGTTCTAGCCCCTGCTTCTTATAAAAGTTGATAAAAAAACTAACTTGTAATTTTGAGATTTATTTCACCGATCTATTTCTACACCCATGCTCTGCTGGAAGATTTTTAAGAGTTCCAGCCAAGTTTTTGATGCTAGATAGTAGTTCTGATAGTAACCTAGCTGAAATCGAGGAGTTCTAGCCCCCGCTTCTTACAAAAATTGATAAAAAAAATAACTTGTAATGTTGAGATTTATTTCACCGATCTATTTCTACAAGCATGCTCTGCTGGCAGTTTTTTAAGAGTTCCAGCCAAGTTTTTGATGCTAAGTAGTAGTTCTGATAGTAACCTAGCTGAAATCGAGGAGTTCTAGCCCCTGCTTCTTATAAAAGTTGATAAAAAAACTAACTTGTAATTTTGAGATTTATTTCACCGATCTATTTCTACACCCATGCTCTGCTGGAAGATTTTTAAGAGTTCCAGCCAAGTTTTTGATGCTAGATAGTAGTTCTGATAGTAACCTAGCTGAAATCGAGGAGTTCTAGCCCCCGTTTCTTACAAAAATTTATAAAAAAAATAACTTGTAATTTTGAGATTTATTTAACCGATCTATTTCTACACCCATGCTCTGCTGGCAGTTTTTTAAGAGTTCCAGCCAAGTTTTTGATGCCAGGTAGTAGTTTTGATAGTAACCTAGCTGAAATCGAGGAGTTCTAGCCCCCGCTTCTTACAAAAATTTATAAAAAAAATAACTTTTAATTTTGAGATTTATTTCACCGATCTATTTCTACACCCATGCTCTGCTGGAAGATTTTTAAGAGTTCCAGCCAAGTTTTTGATGCTAGATAGTAGTTCTGATAGTAACCTAGCTGAAATCGAGGAGTTCTAGCCCCCGCTTCTTACAAAAATTGATAAAAAAATAACTTGTAATTTTGAGATTTATTTCACCGATCTATTTGTACACCCATGCTCTGCTGGAAGATTTTTAAGAGTTCCAGCCAAGTTTTTGATGCTAGGTAGTAGTTCTGATAGTAACCTAGCTGAAATCGAGGAGTTCTAGCCACTGCTACTTACAAAAATTGATAAAAAAAATAACTTGTAATTTTGAGATTTATTTCACCGATCTATTTGTACACCCATGCTCTGCTGGAAGATTTTTAAGAGTTCCAGCCAAGTTTTTGATGCTAGGTAGTAGTTCTGATAGTAACCTAGCTGAAATCGAGGAGTTCTAGCCCCTGCTTCTTACAAAAAATTATAAAAAAACGAACTTGTAATTATGAGATTTATTCTACAATTATATCTATTTCTACAACCATGCTCTGCTGGCAGTTACTTGAAAGTTCCAGCCAGGTTTTGGACTCCAGGTTGTAGTTCTTATATTATCCTAGCAGGTATCGAAGAGTTATAATGTGATTTTGTGATTCTTATTTCTTGCACAAAATATGCTATCATACTTCTATGCTCTGCTGATGCTATTGTATGAGTTCCAGGCAGGTTTTTTGCTTTAAGTTAGAGTTTTGCTATTTGTCTACGGGATTCTGAGAAGTTTCAGCCTGTGAAAGTAATTGATGTCATTGAAAAAAGAAGAGATATTTTATTTTGGCATTTTTTTCATAAATTTTTTGCAGGCTGAAAGTTACAGAACTATTCTTAAAAAGTTTCAGGAACTATGAAACTCAGTAGTAGGTGTAAGAAAAACCATTTGGTTTTTGATTTTTTGCAAAATGATCTGCTACGGGAAGTTGGCAGATCATTATTTCAATTGATATTTTTTCAGGAATTTGGGCAGAACTATTCCTGAAAGTTATCAGGAACTATAGAACTCACCTGCATGCGAACAGAACTCACTTTTATTTTTGATCTGCTGGAAAATGTTCTGCTAACTTCACTGACATACACAGTCGGCTGTCATAAAACCGGCTTTAAAACAGATAGTTTTACCAATAAATAGGAAATTAAATTAACGGGTAAATACCCGACTACTAGGCATACTGCGTACGAAGTTGACGGCCTGATAATAATATTCATGTGTATAATTTTCATTCAACCTCAAACTGTGTTTCCGCGCTGCCGGCCGTCCATTCAATAATACGTCCGCGATTTCTACCGTTTGCGGTTTACATTGCCTAGTTTGTGAGGGTTCGCACAAACTAGGCAACTTGAAATTAAAATTATACACGTTTTTCTGACTATTACTTACATATAATCTATAAGCACTATAAAACTGTACCTATCTGTTCTCACAGCGTCAGCCAGCTGCAGCAGCCATATTCACACGTAAACACTATATATGTAACTGACACGTCTTTTGACGTGTATAAGTAAATGGTTGTTCTACTAATATAGAACGATACAGAAGAATAGAAAGATGTAAAAAAAGTCTAACATGTTATGCTTATGGCAACCCTACCTAGTATAGGGCGGTTACACAACGGACGGTTAGCGCGGTTTACTCCCCGATTATTACGGCCCAATTGCCGTGTGTCGTAAGCCTTACATGTGCTGTATGGTATGGCCCTAATATTGAACGATGATACAATGATGTCATTATGTCCAATAGTAATGAAATATAAAGTTTGAATAGTACGCAGTACTACACTAAAAACGAACACAAACAAAACGAAAATATAGAACAGAAAGATAATAGAATAGAAAGTCTAGTCTAGTACGTCTCTAAGTACACAATATTTAACCGTAGAATAGTTGAATTTATAATGTAACTCAAGACATCATTTGGATAGTTTTAGAGATAGGTAGGTTCATAGATATTTAGAAATGAATTACTCCCTATCAGTAGAAAAAATTGAAAATCTTGTCCCATAGTTGCACTAAAATTTTGGTGAACCGAAATAAGAAGATATTATAAGAAATTTCGCTAAGTTAAAAAATTGTATGCCACAAAAATATACTCATTAATAAAAATAACTGGCTAAACAAACAGGGGTCAAAGGCATTATTAGGCAGGCCGATAACCTAGCTATTCTCATTTTCCCTAAATACCTCTTAACTACGTTTTCATATTGATGGCCACCAGCAAATGTTATCTGGGAAAATTGCGTGATCACTCTCCATTCAAAGAGACCTTTCATACGCGAGAGGTAAATTTTGCGAGAGTTCGTCGCCCTTATAATGTCGTACTGAGTTATGAAAATCTCTTTACTTGGGTAAATATTTATGAGGCTGTATAGAGCCGCAATCGCTGAAGAATTTATTAAGCTTGCGGCGACTGAAATAAGCGGTTGTTTTGCTTAGGACAAATTGTTTCGCAAAACAAAAGACTAGACCGAATCCAAAGACTGACTATGAACCTTAGCAGATAATACTTATTTGAATCATGAATCAGCCAATTTGAATACCCAAGTACTTGCTTCCTCAATCATCAATGCATTTCGATATTTGTACCTACTCCTAATCAAAATCGTGATATTAACATCGTGCCATAAGCGCAGAACAATATAAATGAGCAGCACGAAAAACAATTGACGCTCGTCAAAACATTCCCACCGCGCGCCTTGAACGGCGTGAACCTATCAATAGATTCATACAAAAGTAAAGGAAAGGTTGAGGCGGCCTCGAGCAGAGCCTGCTGAGGTCACATGTCTATGCCTTCAATAGGCGAGAGATGACAGCTTGGATAAGACTTGCCGATATGACAGCAACGGCCGAGGTGGGCCATGCATCCGACCCAGGCCCTTGAAACTGACAAGCCTCATCTTATTGTGCCGGAGATTGCGCTCAGCTGATGGATGTGATAGGCCGGCTTTTGCGACGTTACCACTCACAACGGTCACTGGGTCGTAACTTTAAGGGTCATTATCTTGATTTACAACATACCCGTCACATTCTCCAACAATGTATGTAAGCTTCGACTTCCGATGCTATAAAAGCTTATCGCACAAAAATGTTAAAGAGAATGCTTTATGGTAACACCGTATTGTTTCTGGTCGTGATTCATTGCCGATTCAAGCTCGTCCCTTCGCCTTCGGCTACTTCCACTTCGAGCCGATTCAAGACCATCGCTACATTTTTTGTGGTCAGCAATCGTGAACGTCAACAATGCGTCGAAACTGCCGCGCGTTGCCGAACATAGCACTACTTGGCGCGCGCACCTCTTTTATTAATTACCGTGTCCAATTCAGTAGAGGATATGACGCCATGGTGTCGGTGTCCGCACGTGACCCACCTGCCAATAGCTCCTGCCACGCAATCGGTATTCATCCTTGAACGATTCGAATCGCACACTTATTGTTGCTGATGCTCCTTTATCGATGCCCGCGCGTGCCAAGTCGCGTCGTCATCGCTATTAGGCCCCCTAATTTTGAGTTAAAATATGCACATTTGAAACAAGCCACAGGAACCTACCGTTTAGCCAAATTGCCTCAATTGCCTGCTCTTCGATAAAATTGTTTTGCCTAACTTGTCTATATGATTTGACAGGAAATAATGAAAACATAGCTCGAGGCACTCGAAAATAAAATCTTCCATCTTTTATAACCAGCTACGCGTTTAACATTTTACGGTTAGTTATATATGAATGTATCTGTTTATGACTTCAATGGGTCTTGTTTTGTGTGGACTTACGAAATCGTAGGCGACATTATGGTTTCATCTTTATATTCGTCGCGTCGTTTATGGAACTCATCGCAATGTCGCATCGCAAATCAATTAGGTTTTACTGAGGACAACCATTCTGCCTCCTACATCAGAATGTAGGTTTACTATGCAACACGAACCCAATAAACGTCTATGTAATTTCTCGCGACAGCATTCTCAGTGTTATTTCACGGTTATAAACACTGGCAGTAATCAGTGTCAACAGTGCAAGTTGTTAGCGACTGTACTTACACGCACTACTTCACTAGCGATACAGATAAATCTGTTGGCGATACGTCTCTTTCCCCCTTCCGCATTTAAATATGGAGCACTTGATGATTTACGAGAGCCCCGTAACTAAAGACAAACAAATTGCTCTTCAAACTTATACAATATGAAGAGGCTAATGGGTTTGGAATACTTGCGAAACTGCCGATGAGTTTGTTTATCTTATTTGGTGGGCATCGGTTACCTCGCGTACTAGTGATCACGCGACAGTGGAAGTACCTAGTTCTTTCGGACGATTGCCAGATCGTTCGCCAAGAGGGTTTCAGTGTACAAGCGGAAGATTTTAGGATTCGGATTAATTAGTACGTTGTTGAATTTTAGATTGTCATATTGATCGAGTTGCCTAGTTGAAACTTGTTTCCTATTTACAAACCCGATGGCAACTACAGACAACAATGAAGAACGTTGAACAGAAGAGTAAGTAGGTACACAAAAGTCGATGTGGCACCAGTACAATGGTGAAATTTTTACGTAATAAATCATTCGTGACTGTTTCTTTGCGTTAGGTTAGGTATCTAGTGCAGAAATGCGAGCTATAATTTGCGGTCTACGATTCTTATAACAATAGTATATAGTTCGGTGGTGTACGTGGATTTCAACACGGTGGCATCACGAATTTAAAATTTGTTTCGCAAGCGGCGCCGGCCCTCGTAAACAAAACGTCCGTCAGGCAGTCACATCGCATTACATATCTACATTTTATTGCAGCTCCTTGGCGTACGAGAGCGATTTCCTAACACATAGCTATTCCAGGGATTTCGAAAATATAATAGTTTATGGCGAGTTATGCGAATGCCATTGACCCAATAGTCGCTTTGATATCTCGAATTAAATAATTGATTTAAAGCGTTCATCGGGGGACATGAGGTTCCAGTGGAGCGAGGACACGCATAAATTAATTCTAGCAAGATTTTGTATCTGCTACGTAAATGTTTGCTCTTACGCGCGGTTTAAATATCTTATTCTATTTCCATATCTTCACATCAAATCTGATTTGTATGTATGCACTTTCGATTAATTAAAGTGAAAATTGTGTCGAGCAATCTCTGCGCTTGAGCTTTTCAATGCATTTTCAAATAATTATCATGTAGGTATCTTTCTTTTTACGAGTACCTATATGATCTTGACCAGTTTTACATCTGGTGCAATTAATCGCCACAACACTTGCCCGAATCTGTCCAGTCATCTGATTTACGTATTCTAATGTGTCAGACCACTCAGTACTCTTGTTTGTTGTACAAGCGTCTGTGTGTCTGCGGGTCCTGGCACCGTGGCCACATGTTGGTGGCTTCTAGGAACGAATGCCGGACTCTCGCGCTCCTACGCCGCACATTATAAACTATTAGACGTGTTTAAGTGCAGTTTAACTCGCAAAATTAATGGTTTTTGTCATTATTATGTGGCATTATGGAAGTATTCGTGATGAACCACTGACGCGAATCGCCTCTATTAAATACCGACCATCTGTTACAGTGTAACGAGTGTTACGAAAATATTAGGTCTATTCTATTCATAATAAGTTAATTTCAATTATATTGCGAATCTTTCCGTTTAGGTTTTGAATAACGATTGAGTAGTTTCTTACTTTTATTAAGTTTAACAAAAGCCTTGACTTTTATGCTAGGTACAGATTTGGTGAATTTATACTTTGTTTAAGATAAAGATCTTTTCCTTCGGATTTTATCATACTTACTGTGTTTTATAGTCTGCGTTGTGTTCTTTCTGATAATGATTCTTTGATCTGTAACGTTTCATATAACTAAATATAACGTTCTAAATATACCTAACGTTGCATGTAGTTTTCCTATCGGGGTCTATGAATCTTGCGTGCTTGTAAATTACAGACCTACATACTTACACACCATTAAGTTCACGCACGTATATACCTATACATAATTATTTCTTCACAGTTACTATACGGTTGACTACGCACGTAAATAGTAGGATGTAGAAACAAATGTTTTATACGGACTAAGAAAATTAAGCAATGTGTAGCTTGCTCGGTCTGAAACGTTCAGGAATTACCCGTTAGCTCTGTTTTTGATGGAATATAATAATTACAACATAAGATACTTTCAATTTTGTGCAACGTCCCCTGAATAATAAACCAGCACTTTCTCCCCTAGACTATGATAACACAGACAAGTCCATGATGCATGAAAAAAAAGTCCACGATACTTTTTCATCAAATAACACTGAAGCACTTGATAGACATGCCGATGCACAAGTGTGCACAAATATGGCATCGCATATTACGCCACATGGCCTGCTCGCGTCCAGACCGAGTGTCTGCCTTCTGCGAAACGTGAGTAAGCGCTTGTAATTATTCGAAGATATAGGTTTTCAACATGTTTTTTATGAACTCGATGAATGTTGTTTGGCAAATTTTGCGGTATCGTTTAATTCCGAGATGATTTTATTTTTATTGATCGGATGTTTTCCGGAAGATAGCGAGAAAACGTGTTTATCTACTATCTATATACAAAAACAATGTTTTTGGCCCGTAATTGTCGACGAGCGTAGTATAAATATTATTCGTTGGGGAGCTTTTTTCTTCTCCAACATTTATGGCGATGTTTAGCTTTGTTGTCAGACCTTTCTTGCTGCCCATCCTTATCTAAAAACACTTAAATGTGTTTATATTGCATTCACTCAATAGCAATATAGACCAATTGCAATGTGGCATCTCTGTGTTTACTGTCAATCTCACAATCGCATGTCTATGAGCTACGCACGCGCACGTTGCGCGCGCATTGCGTCCGCTGCACTGCCGGGGTCGGCGAACCCTGCGTACTACTGTGCGATGGAAATTCAATCGTAGTCTAGGAATTAGCATTAATGAGGATGTGGGAATGTCTTTCAAAGACTTAAACTCTGCCTCTGCCTGTATCGGCAAAAAGGACTTATAAAGTTAACGGAGGATATGAAGTTAAATAGCGAAATCGTTGCTTACTGGAAATCCCAAGACTAGCCCTATCTTTAGCTGGCGCCAGGATATTACATCTAGGTACTACAATAAAGTATAAAACAATACTTAATATAACATTTTATAGCCAATCAATATCTGTGCGTGCGGACTTTAAATAACCTCTTGCTATTTGTGGTAGGTAAGTACGTCATTACATACAAGACGGAATCCAGCCTAGCGTCTGATACGCTATTACTTGCCAAGCCTGGCTACAGTTTCCCTTCAACTGGCTAGTGGAACAACGGAACTAATATTAATGTTTATTTTATTTTATAGGAATAATGTTGCAATATTCCATAATTTTACAGGAATCTTTTTGTCAACATCCGCGCTAGTGAACAGTGCGGACACAGCTA
The DNA here is from genome assembly GCA_905147375.1 of Hylaea fasciaria. NCBI lineage: Eukaryota > Metazoa > Arthropoda > Insecta > Lepidoptera > Geometridae > Hylaea > Hylaea fasciaria. The sequence continues at coordinate 2,897,349 of LR990194.1, forward strand.
GCATTACTACGTACCTCGTATATATTATGCATCGGATGAAAGATTGCATACAACAGCTAGGTTTCTCAAGACAATCACGCCCACGGCCCAGGTCTTTCCGCTCCGCTGGAGTCGCTGAATAGACGAGTGGGCACCCGGACATGTGCCAATACGGCCAATTGCGGCTTTCTATCGTCGATCGCCATTGAATGCCATCAGCCCGCCCCGTGATTCACGGCCGGATCGCATTACACCGATTAGGCAACTAAAACATGTTTGAAAACAAAAGTGACTTCATTCATCGACCACCCCCGAGACAAATTCGATTTCAGTAATCCGCTGCGGGTACAACGAATCGCTTCTGATCGATCCAATTCTAGAGCTGATCCGCAGACATAACAAGACAAGCAATGCGGTGCAATCGCGTCGTGTCATTGTTATTACTATTACGATTGAAAATCGATTAGTTTCTTCGCCCTTGTTATGTCTACAAACGAATGATTTTAGGCATCGATTTATCCGGAATTCGAAGACAGGTAAAGAAAACAAATAGTACGCTCATGTTATTAGGTAGGTACCGTGTGCAAATCAGCATTCCATAACACCAGGAAAAGAGTGAGTCTTTGGTTAATCGAAAAAACATTTCAGATATTTACCTAATGCACAAAATTAATAAACATAAATTTCGGGTTGTTCTTAGAAGTCAATTTTGTTTATTAACACGCGTTTCTCATTCTCTTCACCTGTCTCAGATGTGAGGCTTCGTTTTACTTCTTGTTGAATTTCAACGTCCATCCCATGATTCTATTTTAGATCCTAATTTATAATCGTGAGTGCAAAATCAACGCTACAATAATAAGTTGCACCTCGTGAGTTTTCCATAATCACCATAATAAATAACACATTTGGAAGTAGTTTAGCTTTTTGTTATCTATGGAAAACGTACCTAAATATAAGCTATACATGCAATCTCTCTATTTACATAAATTAATATGTTTCTATTTTACTCTGTATCACCCGAATACAATTTACAACAATTATTTTATCGTGTTATATAAGTATATTATTATTTTATTTACATAGTTATTAATGTTATCCAGGATAAATTATCCTATTAAGTATAGGTATAATATTCATCGGCACAACTGAATTGAGACCGAACTATATTGGACTAGATATTATGTGTATCTGATCTATAGGGATAACTATCCCATTCTCTGAATTCTCCACACCGCCGACATGCACTAGTAACAATGCTGTCTATACATCAGACAGCAGCCATTAAGCCGCAGTTACAATGAAGTCATCACGACCAGAGGAGCACGCTTTCCGCGCGATCTGTCGCCGCCGATGCGTGCTCTCACTGGACCACTGGCTTTCCAGGTCGGGACTGCTACATCGTAAACTAAACAGGCTTTACGACTTTATTACAATGAGCATAAAGTTGTCAATAGCTCTGCCAGTATTGTAACAAATGGTGCAAACACACTCAAAATCTGTAAAGAAACGAATGTGGGTAATCTAAATACTGGAGTAATGGAAAAGAGATAATGTATACCTGTTCGATCCGATTCCGTCTTCGATTTTTTTTATCTATGTTTTGTTTGTGCTGTTTAAGCTTCTATCTGTGGCTTTGTAACACCAACCTAAATACGTAACTTAAACTGGGCTATCAGCAAACTACAGTTTATAAGTAATTACGGTTAAAACTTTATTACGAAATTAACACATTACTTTTTGGGTCGCTTTGATCTTTGCCGTTATCGCAAACGTCCGAATGAACTTTCAACTTACGAGAAAACATGATACGTAGTAAAAAAACAACTCGGCAATAACTTCTATGATTTTTATTAAAAAGTTTTTGCTTTCGAATACATGTTCATCAATTCTTATTTCGAACGATTTGTATCTAGGTTCGCTGTATCAATGCATCATCTTGATTCATGCAAAATCTCATTCTATTCTATGAATGAAATCACGCACAGTTACTACTAGACTAGGGTTGCCAAATCCATATTTCCCCATTCAATCCCAGTCCGGAGTTATCTGTTCCACTTTCCAACAATAACAGTATAAATAGAATAAAATAGGTTATAAAACTCTGGTGTATGGACAAACTGACCCAAATGCAAGCATGACGTCCGTACCTGACGTAACAGTATGTAACGCAGATCTTACAAGATCCAGGATGAGCTCATTGACTGTTTGGACTGATCCAGTTTCGTAAATTACTCCGTGAATACTGATCACTGTTTATATGTGGAGAAAACAAAATAGTGGATATATTATGCAGCTCCGCTCTGTCCCAGATAATGAAAATAGTATAATTAGAGGATTTATTAATTGTGGCAAAACTCATTCATCCCATTCGCCACGTTGTAATAAGTATACCTACATCAAAGGCCAATTTATATTTTGCAAGAGAAGCAAAATAAATGCTACAATTTGCATTCAGCTTTGATACAAAAATGGTGATTAGAATAACGTTGTGTGTGTAGAAAACTTGGACTAGAGTATCGTGTTCCTGAGAAAATTGCTCACAGATTAACAACAGTGGGCATCGCATGCAATGGGCCGAGGGAGAAAGAGCCAGCCGAAGCTGCGGGCTGGCAACTAGCTAACGAGCAAATCGCCGGATATTAGGCACGGCAGTTAATATGAAAATCACAGGATGTCAAGTGGAAAGTTAAAAAACAGCAAATGCGACCATGAAAGTCACTTTGATTATCATTTAGATGTCTTACAAAGAGCCTAGACAAAAGTGACTTTTAATATGAACTTGTGACTGATCCTGGTGACTCATTCATGTTTTATTGTTATTATGGCAGAAAACCACAGTAAAATGATATTATTATGACTCAACTAAGGCTGGTTGACGTTGCTAGCTAAATTCTTACTATGGCGTCGTAAGTTACCGCACTCGTCTTTTTATATGGGCTTTATGTAATTGGGCAATCCCGTGGCCTCGTTCGTCGGGCTCACTATGCCTAAATACAAATAATTGACATCTAGGCTAGGCAACGCAAGTATATGTCTAGTGCCTGTCTGAACTCGGCCGCCATTTTTCGGTTTATGTAATGCAATTAATTGCTAAATATCTGATATCTACTACGAAATAGCCCTCTTAAAAGTCAAGTACCGTCTGGCGCGGCGTTATGCAAGGCTGACTCATTGCCGAATACGAAGGCTCTACTTGTAGGCACTTCTTTGCACCTTCCGACGTTGACTCATCGTAAGTCTGTTTATCGGCCAGTTAGTCATGATAACCAGTTACAGAGAGTTAGCCTAAACGATTAAAGACATTACCGTAAGAGTTACGTAAAATAGAAATGCAAATATTACGGAAACCATATTCGAGGCATCTTGGCGGAAAGCGGCGCCGTGTGGTACTAGACTAATCTATTATACCGCTGTGGGAATGGGCCGATTCGATTCGCAATCAGTCATCCAGTCGTCTGCCGTCAGGGTTCGCTTCGCCAAGAAATATTTACCAAACGGCAAATGGTGTATTCTGTTGCGTCAATGATTGATGGTGTGTTTCGGTGACCCAAATTGATTACGGAATACCCTGGCACAAATCACATAACAAGGCATTAAACCGAATGATACCGCTCGACTCGATCACCATTAGTACTTAGGTACAGCTTTTTTTAACCAACCTGTTCGAGTATTTATGAAAGTGCGAAAACTAATTGTGACGAGGTCAACGGCAAGACGGTGACAAAAACGGAAGGGCTGTCTCTGGTGACAAGAAAATGGCTATAAAAATAAACTCACTGAGTGAAATACAGTATCCTGGGGGTATAATGATTCTTGGAAATGTTGCTGATTTCTCCGAATAGCTCCGACGAGGGGAAAGCACTTGTAGATTGAATGACAAAAACTTAGATCGTTGACAACCCTGAAGAGTTGACAGAAGGAAAAGTATGACAAATCGCGATTAGAGATGCGTCCGCGCGTCGGACGGAGTTAGAAACACGGTAACTCGGAGATGAAGACTCACTCACGACCCGATAATATTATAAATCACTTTAACAATTGATCTATCCGGATGTTGGAATAAACGACAGAGATGCATCGTAGGAAGTGCACAACACATCCGTAAACAACATTGTTGCAAATTTTAATATCAACCTCCAATTAAGAACTTCGATTTCTGAATGAATGTTAGCTGTATATCAGGAACTAGGTAGTTGACGAATTAAAGATTGTATCTGCTCCAGGCCTATATTATTACATAGGAAAGTTCTTCTAGAAAATATGGAGAAACCAGCTCATTATTTTAAATTAAACTGCTTGAGATAATTATTATTAATTGTAATTCTAGTGATGATTCCAATTAGTTATCTTCACTTTCCAAGTAGTAGAAGAAAGCTGAAACCGAACCGTGTCAAACGGCTTGTTATTTATTATTTTCAATAAATTCTAAAAAGTAAAAGTACGCGTACCTATTGTTGCGGGCGAGTCGTCCGGAAAAAGCCATCAATTCCCGAAGCGTGAAAACGACAATTTGGCAGACGCCGCCGCGGAGTCTGCGCGGGAACACTTTCTCTGCGCAGACGCAGCTTCGTACCGTAGTCCTTCAGACGCTCGCGCGCCGCCCGCCCGTATGTCCGTGCACGCTTCCGCTACATTTTATTAACATCTCGCGTTCACTTATCTCGACGGATCGCTTACGGATCTGAGCGATTGATTTATCGACACTTTCAAATCGAATCACTTGAATCGATCGGCGTCATCCAGTTCGGTGATATTTCGGAAGTTTAGGGTTGATGCCTGGGGCGATGCCCTGGTGAATACGCGTGTAAATCGATAAATCGAGTGTTTTGGATATTGTGTCCAGACTGTTCAGTGATCTGTGCATTGTGCGAGTCCGCATGCCGCTACCGATATGTGACAATGACCACCGATACGCACCTGTGACGCGCATGGATATCAGCCAAATCATGACTTTGTGGTACACCGATATATTGGTGAGCTTAGCAATTTCTATTCTCTTGTTTCAAATGTATTTACCAGTTTTGACAATTATCTCCGACATTGTGAACATTCGGAATGTTACCGCGACGTTATTTCAGTTGTTCACGTAAGTTCACATTGGCAATAAGCTCATGCCAATTCTAATACATACATATAACAATTGCCAAAATTCCTTTTACCATCGCAATGACAAGGCGTCGACATGCGAGTCTTTCTTCATCAATGAAAGCTCATTCAACTGTGAACTTCACTTTATAGATAACAATAACATCGATGCAGTGAATGTAAACAAAACTCAAATTCATAAACTACGAAAATACTCCGTCTGTAGCATGTCATTGTCGAAATAACTGAACGCAATTCATCACCATCGAGGCCCGGAATTTTTCCTATTCAATTCCACAACAGGGGCAATTAATCTTCAGCTAGCATGTGCTTCTCCAATCGAGGGCAATGTCAGGCCGTGGTTACCATAAAAACTTAATTTCTCCAACACTGCGCGTCACTACGCTTAAGTTATTATGTTTATTGGAAGGTTAGACAATTGACCTACAAGCAATATGTTATTACTGGCCATATCGATAGAAGCGCCGCCGCTGGGCTTTTATAGGACCCAATTCAAATTTCGTTTGCTTTCTACGCTATCGGTATTCTAATCAATTTCGTCATTACGAGGGCCCTAGCGCTCGCTAATTGTGTTCGATTGCCATTAGAGGCGTATTGTGTGCGATATTACGTCACCGTGCCACTTCTGACGAGATGCTGAGTGGCTGACCCCCTAATTACAGATGTGAATAGGTTACGACCGACCGGCCAGTGTCAACGGACGACGTTGTCGTGCGGACACACGGAAACCGCATGTGGGTCGGCCACAATAATTGCCGATTCTTATCGATTCAATTCCGAGGCTATTGAAAGCATGACCGTTTTCTCGCTTAAATCAAAATCCGCGCACGGCTCCAGATGGTATCGCATCACGAAATTCTCGACTACTAAGCGTATTCACGCCATTATTATTTGTGTAGAATGAGTTCTCGGTACTTCTTTGAGAGGGCATTAAGTTCAATGTCGTGTCGAAACTATTTTGCATAATACACTATCTCTATCATCACTTGGGTAATTACTAAGATAAATTTCTACGAAACTAAAGTGGAATAGAAATATTCTATCCGAAACCATAATTGTACAGTTTCTAAAACAAAATAGGTATATTGTACTTGGAAAAGCGTGTAATTTCCTCCAGCAGAGACCGTGAAGTGACATCGTGTCTATTGAACACGCTAAGCTAGGAAGAAGCGACCGCATTACCACTTTCGATTTCCTACGCGTAACCACATCGTGGCCGCACTGCCGCCGGCGCCACTCACAGAACCACTCACAGGTCCCATTTGGGGCTATTCATCAGTAACTACAGCTCGACCTACTTACTTAGTTTTGTTTTATATATTCTTTTATATGGAGGCGGATCTATTAACAAAGGCCCGACACTGGAAGTAGGCTGATAAGCCTTTCGGAGACACATACACCTACATAGAAGCGACGATAGTTGCCATAGCGATTGTTGAAAGATCCGCAAATACTCGGGACGCAATCTCGGGACAGTAACGTAAACATGCGCGACCGCGGAAACTAACGAGCGTCGTTACCAGATATACGAAGCTTCATAAAGTTCTATAAATACGCGGACAATGGCGTAGTAAATATCGACAGCACCGTGGCCAATGCATACTTGAAACAAGACCCAGCTTTAAGTTTTTTCTCGGTCAACCAGTCGAGCAGTCTCTCTTTTGATTAATGTCATCATTTAAGATAATGGAGATAGAAACGTGGAGCGCATTAAACTACAGAATATCTACATAATGCAGCGCCAAGTCTATTCTGTAGCATACCTACAATTAAGGGTGAAAGCTAGAGGACGCCGGTTTTTATTTGGGATCCGTGATCAGTGTCGTTGGGAACGCACGACTTGTCTACGTCTCGTCGGCGCCGGTGATGGATGGTAATAGGTACCATTTATTTCGTGAATGCAATTTGATGTTTGCTAATCTTAAATTGGTGATTTTGATGTATCGTGATTTTCGACGCCCACGCATTCAAATTATACTCGTAGTCGGTAGGAAGATACAATTTTGTAGCAATTCTTTTGTGAATCACGCGGTATTGGCACAAAGTTCAGCGTCCGCGTTGAGGAAGGACATTCTAAAATATCTGCATGGATTAATTAGGAAGAAGAAAACCTGGAACAGATCACTTAGATCTATTTTATTGCAGACTACATCAATAGGCAATCGGCATAAATTTTTGATCCAAGAAGTTTGGGCTTTCATTTAAGGTCTCATGTCTCTTGTTACAGAGCCCCGGTGCAGTGAGCGGCTCCGGCACGGAAGCCCAGCCGGGCTCCAGAGATGCCCTGGACGTCCGCTACTCCTTGGCTGCATTAGCTGACGACTACACCAAGCGGAAGCACGTCGTCAGGGTCACCACGGCCGCCGGTGCTGAGTTATTGCTACAGGTATGACACTTCTTGAACACTTGCATAATATCTTTATCTTTACTTAACATAGTGAGACATCCTCTTCGGACTTTACTTGGAAGTATGGTTTGTGCAAGATTTGTAAGAACTGACTCATGTTATGGCGAAAAAAACAATGGTCGCTTCTGTTCTAAACTCAATAGCTGGATGCTGATACATGTGAAGGAAACCTGGCGTGTCATCAACCAATGTCGTCAAGTTTGTCTGTGACTTTGTAGAAATTTATCTCCGGATCTAATTCTACTGATCCAATTCTCAAAATTCACAAAATTAAATGCGAAGCTATCATCCTTGTGTGGCAATGTTGCGAATAGGGGTGATGCAAAGCTGCGGGTCCGCAGAGTGCAGTTAGTGAAAAGATAATGTCACCTATCAGTCTTACCACAAAAGATTAGACCAGAGTTAAACAGATGTTACTAAAATTTCGTTCCACAAAATCGACATCTATCACTCACGTTTTCTTACTCAACCCTGGGTTTCCAAATTATTTTACTTGTGAATTTGTTATTGAGTTAGAAAAGGGAGAGTTAGACGTCGATTTGTGGAGAAAATATTTAGACTCATCTGTTCAACACTGGTTTAAATATTATGTGATAAGACCGCAATAGTTCAGCGTGCTAAGTTTCCGAGTCGTGGTCCAGGCGGAAGGCGCAGCAGACGCGCAGCGGTGGCTGGCGGCGCTGCGCCGGCACTCCGCCGAGCCGCCGCCCGCGGAGCCCGCGCCGCCCGCGCCCGCGCCCGACTGTCCCTCGCCGCTGCCGCCGCAGCGCAACAAGAAGATCGGAAGGAACAGGTCGCCCACTGGTAAGAAGAAACGTTCTACACTACCACAGGACACTATCGTAGCAAGATATTTCACATGAGAACGCGAATAATAGGAATAAGAGTTATACCTACTATTTCCCAGAAAAGAACGAATTATTCGATCAGCTATGTACGGAACGTTGTATTGTTTATCCTCTCCCATCTCGCATTCGTAACCTTTATTCGATTGATTGGTGAGGTGGGGGAGAGAACTGGGTCATTCTCACTTGACTTTGCCTTGTTTAACGGAAGTCCTGAAGGCAAATTCAATAAAACTACACGAACAATCGGCATACCGAGATTCGTTGAGATTAATTTCTCGGTAGGCTTATAGAGTTACTCTACAACAACAAAAAAATACAAAATAAAAACACTATCGCATTGTACTTCCAGGCCCACCGACGCCGACGCTGCCCTCGTCTCCCAAGAACAAGACGTGGAAGGGGCGCATGGCGAAGCAGCTGCGGCGCATGCAGGGCTCCGGCAGCGCGCCGGCCGCGCCCGCCGCCTCGGGCTGGCTCGGCGCCTCGCTGGAGCGCTGCCCGCACGACGCCGACCACCCGCTCGTGCCGCGCGCGGTCACGCTGCCCGCCAACGCCGTCGAGGTGAGCACGCAGCCTGCTCGAGGGAGATAGAGCATTGTGGCCAAAGAAGAAAAGAAAAAAAAGGGAGATAGAACTAAATGCTACAATGCCACATTCGGTTCTTGTCATTTCACAAGGGTATGCGTCCGAGGGAGATACGAGGATGTCACGTATCCTTATTTTCAGTATTCTATACCTACCTACCAAACTATGACAACGGTGTCGAATAAAATGAAGTACCTACCTAACGTTTCGTCTCATATTTGACGAGTGGCACTCCGGACAACCGGACAAGATGATGACGTGTCTCATTCTACGTTATCAACGTACGTGTTACCATTTCATAACTCCCCGATGTTGTAGAAAGAGACGCTTACGTCATCAGCTTGTCCAGAGTGTCATTATTCTCTAGTAACATGGAATAAACCACGAAAGAGAGAGACTAGTGGAAGCGAGAAGTGAGCGGAACGCGTGTCAAACATATGACTCGTAGTTCAAAACCCGAGTGTTGTTTTGTCCAGGCGTACGGCCTCCGCACGGTGGGCGTGTACCGCGTGCCGGGCAACGCGGCCGGCGTGACGGCGCTGGCGGCGGCGCTGGACCGCGGCGAGCCGCCGCCGGAGGGCGACGCGCGCTGGGCCGACGTGCACGTCGCCTCCAGCCTGCTCAAGGCTTACCTGCGCCGGCTGCCCGACCCGCTGCTCACGGCGGACATGTACCCCGCCTTCATCGGTGAGTGGTGTTTGTGTGATTGCTCCCCTGACCCTAAGCATTCCTTCATCATCGTCATCGGCCTGAAGACGTCCACTGCTGAACACAGGCCTCCCTCTTAGACCGCCGCACCTAACGACAATGTGCCACTTGCATCCACCGGTTGCTTGCGAAGTATTCCTTGTGTCTTGGGAATCGGGTACTAGACCACGGTCGTACAGTCGCCAGTGCCTATAGCGACTATTGGTTCGAATACGAATCTTTTTGCTACTCACGCTTCGTACTTGAAGTCATGCCGCGGAAGTAGTCAATCATCGTGTAGTTTTCTTGAGAAATATTTGACAGATCGTTACATGTTCTGCTCGTAGTTGAACTTTGATGTGATATAAATATTATGTAATCTTCATGAGGTCAAATAAATTTTCCTCGTATTTTCGTATCACTCGTTTTACGACTTTGCAGAATTACGCCGCTGGCATTTTGTTTTTGTTTACGACCTACGATTTTTGCGCGTTTTTACGGATCTCCATATTCTCCATTGCGTTGCAGCCGCCGACCGGTCGTCAGAGAGAGCGCGAGAGCTGCGGCGTCTCGTTCACGCACTGCCGGACGCACACTACGAAACACTCAAGTACCTGATCCAACATCTGCGCAGAGTGGTTGCGCATTCCGCCTTCAACAAGATGGAGGCGAGAAACTTGGCCATCGTGTTTGGGCCAACGTTGGTCCGCGCCGCCAGCGATGACATGCTGGCCATGGTCAACGACATGTCCAGTCAATGCCGCATCATCGAATCTTTCCTCACACATGTAAGTATGGACCGCATGAAAACAATGCACTCGGTTTTTGGGTAGTCATCAAAGCCATGTATAGGTACCTACCTAATAACTGAATAAACAAAAGAACTAAGTACATACTTTGAATCTATTCGTCTTTCTGCAATTTTTTTCTACGTGCCATTGGATTTCCCACATAGTGGTTCAATGCTGAATTTTAACTTGGAAAATTACTTAAGGTTCCATTTTGATGCATTTTAAAATCTTAGTTACGAAGTTCTCCACCGTTTGTCTCGTCTTGTCTTCATCGCCTATTCTTATCTTATGACCACCTTTCCAGTACGACTGGTACTTCGAAGAGGAGGAGGGCGGCGACCCCCCCGTGGACCCCCCGCCCCCCGCGGAGGAGCTGTCCCCCGCGCCCGCCCCCTCCCGGGACCTGCTCATACACAATGTTAAGAAGATCGAAGGTAAGCGCATGCAAAGAGATAAGGAAGTATGCGAATATACTGAGCATAAGGTACTATGTAGAAAAAAAATCTTTGGTGGTAAGGTATCAAATCTGCTCGACAAATACGGAGTGTTCCCGCGGTGGTCCTCGAGGGCCATAGTACTGCCTTTGAACATAATATAATATTGTATGGTCTAACGTATCCGTATCGTTCGGCATAGGCCTCTTCCGTCTCACACCACTCGTTCCGGCCCTGTACCAATCCCATCCGGTCTGGTCCTGTAATGGTCATGACACTTTAAGAAAAACTTAAAAAAAATACATTAAAATAAAATAAAAAACATTAAAAAAATTATTTACCGTCCGTAATATTCTCAACACGTTCCCTTCCAGGCAAAGACGTGTCGACGCGGGACATCGTGTCGTCTATAATCTCCGCGGCGAACCGCAAGATCCAGCGCAAGCCGCGCTCCAAGCCCTCGGACAAGAAGTGGGCGGAGGGCAAGCGCGCGGAGTCCCCCGGGGGCTCCCCTCCCGGCTCTCCGCTGGCGTCTCCCCCGCCGCACCTCACCACCTCGCTGGCGGCCTACGACGGCCTCCCGCACCGGCTGATGGCCAGGCACGAAGGGGCTAACAAGTGAGTCATACTTCGCACTGTCCTTGACCTGAATGGGGAAGACACTGTCGTTTTCTTCTGTCTACTTTAGACACCGATTAGTCTCTTCAGAATTCTCGACTTTTTTTACAATCTGATCATTTTGAACTTTTTTAACGTGTCTATTATGCCCCATGTGCATTAATGTTCCGTTCGAATCTGTGAACGAATAAACATAATCTAATAACGAATTTTCTATTACGCTGATCCCATTAACTATCAGAACGTTGTTCTTGACACACTCTTCTGTAAACACGTTGAGTTCCCTAAATGTACTCTGACCAACCAAAGATCGGTAAAAGAACTGAATTGAGTACCTACCTAACGATCCGAGATTTATCAACAGTACAATATTTCGTTCCAGAATCGAGTTAGAGACGATGACGGCGCTGGGCCGCGGCCGCCCGGAGCTCTCGCGGCACACCCACGCGCTCACAAACTTCTCCATCGATGGTATGTAGCTTTACACTTGTCATCTACCACCACGGTCATAATTACATTTAGGGGTGGTTTCATTTACGACACATTATGTTACCTGATTTTACAATATGTACCCAATTACACATACAATAAAGGTGTCTACTATTTGCCCCACTAGGTGTCCAGTACTGACGTCAGAGAGTAGACACGGCAATCCCTTTCTTTTGTCCACACTAAAAGGTATAGGAATGTATGCGTGCGTGTTGTAAGTGTGTGCGCGAGCGGACGGCCTAACACGACCTTCTCGTTACGTGTGTTCTGTTACTCATACTCGTCCGCACCCGTGTGTCGCAGTGTTGCCATAACGCCCGAGACGTTCGTAGACGTCCACGACGCGACGCGACGTCGACTAACGCTTTCAGTCGCGCGACCGTCCATCGCATCCGCTGTACATACCGTCACGTCACCGCTCGTATCACCATAATAATTACGCATATCATCTAATCCGCGAGGCTCTTGTCTAACACGCTTCCGTCGTCCGTGTCCAACGCCGCCCCCCGGGCCTCCCGACTGACCCCCGCTCGCTTGTCGCAGGAACCGGAGACCTCGTGTCCAGCCTGACGAGCACGTTCGACCAGAAGCTGCGCACGCTCAACAACTCCTCGCCGCTCGACGACGGCAGCATCCCGTACGCGGACGAGGCCGCGGACGGAGACGCGGACGCGGACGGAGACGCGGACGCGGACGCGGACGAGGCGGACGGCAAGTCCGGCTCCAGCTCCGCGTCGGGCGGCTCGGCGCGCGTGTCCCCCGCGGCGCGCGCGCACGAGCTGAAGGCGGCGTGGCTGGCGCGCGACCACCGCCACTCCTCCTCCTCCAGCGACGAGCCGGAGCGCTGGCCGCGGCCGCGACCGCGACCGCGCGCCGACCGCGACACCGACGACTCCGAGAAGGAGAACTGCGAGGAGAAGCGCGACGACTCCGCCGACGACGACGAGAAGGACGTGGACACGCGCTCGCAGGCCTCCTCCGAGCCCGCGCCGGACAACGACCGGCCGCCCGCGCCGGAGCGCGCGCACAAGCCGGAGGGCGGCAAGCGCGGCAGCGCGGCGCCCGCGCGGGAGAACAAGGACGAGGGCGCCAAGCTGAAGCGCTCCGAGTCGCTGCAGCGCTCGCCGGAGCGGCGCGAGCGGGAGGCGCGCGTGCTGCGCTCCGAGTCGCTCAACTGCCGCGCCGAGCGCGTGCAGCGCTCCGAGTCGCTCGGCAAGGGCGAGCGGCTCACCAAGCTGGAGAAGGGCGAGTGGAACGTGGTGCGGCGGCGCGAGGGCGGCGCCTGGCGCTCCACCAAGCTGAAGCGCAAGAACGGCATGCCGGAGCGCGGCATCAAGCGCCGCCACACGGTGGGCGGCACCAAGGACTTCGACAAGGACGGCTGGAGCGCGCGCCACACGCGCACCTCCTCGCCCGACCTCACGGCGCCCGCCGCGTGGCCCGCGCCGCTCGTGCCGCCCCCGCGCCCGCCGCTCGAGTCGCACGTGTGACCCGCCGCCCCCGCCCCCGCTGCCGCCCCCGCCGCCGCCCCGGGGCGCGCGCACCCGAGAGTGCACGCGCAGAGCCTGTAAACTTTGAGTGAGAGTCTATTCGAACCGATCGCGTGCGACGGGAAATGATTCCATGGAGATCTAGATTTTAATATTCAGTGATCCAGACTGGAACACGAAATGGTACTTAGCTTGTTTGAGTTGTCCCCGTAGGTGACTATATTTCGTGGTGCTGTTTATTTTTTTATTGATTCGAAACGAATAATCTGTGAACTAGTTTCAATTTAAACAAAATCGAAGATACATGATGATGACCTTATACCCAACGAAAGCCTGACTGACATTTTATTCACACTACGTCACTGGTCGTTCGAAAATATAGAGAGAGGCTATTGTAATGATTCGATGCAATTGACTGAATAGTTTAGGTCACCAGATATCTATTATTATATATACCTAATTATATGAAATATGAAATACTCAAGGAGTTGCGAGCGAGTCGGGAATTAAAAATTCAATTACTATATTCAAATTATAAAAATAAATTATTATATTGACGATATAGAAACGAAAGATTCGTAACGTACAATTCGAACAGTGCAATACATTAGAACGTGGACTAGGAAATAATTGATGAAGACAAACATAATAATAATATTGGTGGAAGTGTGAAGGAACTTAGCTCACTAAACAATGCCAAAGAATGATATGAAACTGACATTTTGAGAGAAAATGCATGCGCGGAGCGTATACTAGAGTGAAGGGACGAATCGGAGACGGGATGCAAGGATGTTGTAATCAACGAAACTAACTGAACTACTAAGGAAACCAACAATTTGTACATTAGTACAACGGTCGCTACCGTTCCACTTTCTACACGATATGTTTGTAGTTGGACTCCCGTTGTAGAACAACACTACTGCTCATGGAGTTTGTGTGGAACTTATTTAGAATTCAAGATGCATAATATTATCAAAATAGTGCTACTAGATTCGAGTTATAATTATGTTGTTAATGCAGACAATTTATATGTTTAGACTCGGTGCCTGTGGGCTTTATTGTAAGTGATACGTACCCGGGAGGGTACACAATGATATGACCACACTGTAACACCATTTAGATTTAAGTTGTTAAAGTAAGATATTTTAATGTAGGATCCCTTGAATTTTTGTCAAATAGTGATTTTATGTAAATGCGTAGGTACATCACCACTTGCCTTTTGCAATAGTTTTAGCTGATTTGAATTTATGCACAATTCTCAATTAAAATATACGAATTAATGTTACCTAATGACAACAATATTATGCAAAAAAACAATAAGAAAACATGAATTATTATCGAATATTATTATGAAAATGTAGATTATATTGAGTAAAAGCTTTGATTTAAATTACACGAAATATGAAGTTATTCAATTGTAAATACTAAAATTGTACCTATCCAATATCGTTTAAAATATAAATGTAATTTTAATATAATTCAGTATAATCTTACAATATATTATTATTGTTACGTGTATCAGCGCCCTCTATTGGTCGCTAATAACTAACTAATAACACTACATTACAGTGATAATAATAAAGTGATCCATCTTATTTACTTTTGTATAAATTGTACATTTCTTTTATGATTAATTTATATTAAATTTGTTATGTAGCTTTGTTGAATGCAATTATTTTTTATTGTTTTGTTTATCAAAGAGAAGTATTTGTAGGCTAAATTCAATTGTTATTTATTTGTGAAAGATGTAAAACGTGATTTGGAATAATTTCTTTTAGAAATGAAAAGATAAACATATTTTTTTGTAAATATTAAATACTATTCATCGTCAGAAATGATGTAGGTTTTATTAGATTTTCGTTCTTTAACTTTTTGAAAAATTTTATACCATCTTTACGTTAAGACGATCTCAAGTTTGTTGAATGTTTGCAAAGCGTTCCTTTTAAAGTTTTATTTGTAAATATTAATGTAGGAACAGTGGATTTACTAATTTTACTGCAGCATATTGTACGTAGAGTAGTGTAGGTGGCATTAGAGCTCGCGCCGTTATAAGACACTCGCCGAGCCGTCGCCGGCGTCTGCTTACAACATTGTATCCAAGTAATCTATTCGTGTTCTTCGTGTAATCAACTGTTCAATTCAGACACCTTCGAAGACATGTTTTGAATATGGATCTATCCACATTTACAATGTCGCTGTCGCTGTGTATATTTTGGAACAATGGAAATAAAATATTGAATCAAATTATTTTGGTCCTTTTATTTGTGCCCTACACGTTTTTACGCCTTTATTTACCCAGGTATAAATAATATGTATATACTGGACGGCAATAGAGGTAGGCCTCCTTGTGTACTATGCGACCCTGGCACTTCTGGTGAAATTTGTTAGCTCAAAGTCATATTGGACGGCACAAAAGATAAGAAAGACCTCCTGCTGTTCTATGCGACCCTGGTACTTCTGGTGAAATTTGTTAGCTCCAAGTCATATTGGACGGCACAAAAGATAAGCAAGACCTCCTGGTGTTCTATGCGACCCTGGTACTTCTGGTGAAATATGTTAGCTCCAAGTCATATTGGACGGCACAAAAGATAAGCAAGACCTCCTGGTGTTCTATGCGACCCTGGCACTTCTGGTGAAATTTGTTAGCTCAAAGTCATATTGGACGGCACAAAAGATAAGAAAGACCTCCTGCTGTTCTATGCGACCCTGGTACTTCTGGTGAAATTTGTTAGCTCCAAGTCATATTGGACGGCACAAAAGATAAGCAAGACCTCCTGGTGTTCTATGCGACCCTGGCACTTCTGGTGAAATATGTTAGCTCTATATTGGACGGTATAACAGATAAGAAAGACCTTCTTGTATTCTATACGACCCGGGTACTTCTGGTGAAATATGTTAGCTTCAAAACGAGGGTTTTTTTTACAAATTGTCATATTCCTTAGTGGGATCAGTCTGGTGGATAAAAAGATACAAACAATCGTTATCTTACGACTGCGTAGAAAACCTTGAAAAGACATGAAAAAGACACAACAAATAAAACTCACATATGCACGACAAGTAAATAATTATTATTATGTCAGTTACATTCGTTAAATTCAACAACATCAATCTATTACATTAATTTGTTATAATCGATCAAAAATAGAAGTATTTTGCAACAAGAGTCCGAAAGTCAATAGTTATAAACATTAACATTTGTCACACTACTTACGCTACGAGTTGTGTTAGTTCAAGTGAACCGATTTAACACTAATACAAGCCTTAAACACTATTCAGTACTCTGTTACCTCTTTACCGAATCACACACGTTTGAACTTTTCAGTCGCTTCAATTTAAATACTAAGCATTATATACGAATCAAACACCGAGACAAGTGACGCTACAGAGGTAGCGCATGACTGAATAGTAACTGCACTGTCGCGTAAGCACGTAATGAACAGTAACCTACCGCAGGAACCTACTGGCATGCGCTACCCCACATTACCTACCTCTAATTCTATTTCACGAAGTCCTTTCGGCTAATAATTTGTAGTTACAAGTATTACCCAACTGATATGGCTTACCGATGTACCTGCGCAGAAGATGAATTTTCAAAGCGCGGGAAATGCTATTGACCGATATTGGTCGGCAGCCGCCGCCATCTTAGCGAGCTTAGAGTGAGATGGAACTAACAGCTGCAGTGTATTATGAACCTTATAATAGTGAGCTTAGGTTGATTGTAAGTTTTAAGCATTCTTTCGTTAATCTTCGGATCATACTTTCTTTTCTGCGCGAACGAAGATTCACGACGCGCCTTATAAGTTGGGTACTAGTATACGTGGATATGCAACGGCACATTTCTTTAGCGTGCGTAAGCTTGAAAAATTACTGTTATGTTTCTCACACGTTTGTCTGTCCGTACGTTCACGTGTCACCACTACGTCTTCGTGAAATAGCATATTTTTAATTGAAATTCGTATCACCCCGCGAGTGCATAGACCCAAGATTTACCAAAATGAAATAGATAGCCAGATAAGAGTAAAGTCTACCGCGTAATTTTTAAGTATCACGTAATCTTACATCGAAATCTACTGGTCGTTTTTAAGCTGGCCATCTCTCCAGTTCGGTCAATATGTGCCTCTGGGGTGAAACTTAGTAAGCCCGATAGACAGATAACATTATCGGAAAGTTATTCCTCCATTGTCTTACTACAGTGGTACAACAAGAGAACTCTAACTACAATAAAACGGCTAATTAAAATTACGAAGAGTGATATTTTTAGTCAAAGTTCGGTTCAAATCTACTTTCCAATTCGGGAAGTATTCAGACCTACAAAATCGGAGGAGGTACCTACCTTTTTGCTTATTTTTATGTGACACCAAAATACGACAAAGGAAAAATCATCATACTATTTTATAATAATGTGAAGAAGACAACTTAGTTACATATTATTATTTGAAAGCTGTTTTTTCTCAAACCACACTATTTGTTAAAAATAGTGTGCCTGTTATTTCATACAACTATTAATATCAATGAAATCAGAATATTCACGCCTAGCCGCTTAGAAAGATAAAGTAAATGCAATAATAAAATCGATACTAATAAACATAGATGTACAACTAATTCATGAGAATGTCAGAAAAATATGAATTGTGAAATTGTACATCATATCTCTTAAATAACACACAAACACTTTAATCTTAGCATCATTGTACTATAATAATAATATAGTATTTACTAAAATAAATATTTTAAGAGATCCTTTACAATTTTTCTACCTAATGCCCATAGTGAAGGCCTCATCGAACAGAAATAATTATCATAACAAAAATATTGGAAAACAAACCAAGTCCATACGACTAGAAAATAAGCAAGGAATGATCCAAAGTTAAAATTAAACAACTCAGATCCTTTGAGAAATTCTCGCTTCAATTGGAGGCCTTCCAATTCAAAACAAAAATGACACTCATACAGAAAACCCAAAATATTATAAATACTAATAACAACACTTACTCTGAATCTCTTTAAATTACCAATGGATACCATTAGTGAGATAATTAATAATATTACAATATCATTCATTTCGTGTTTTAATAAAATTTCAAATAATTTTGCACAAAGATCATCAACAGAAGGTGCAATTACAAAATCAAAGTAAAAATAACCTCTAATAGAAAAGACACATTACGATCATAAATTGATGTTAAATATTTATTTCTAAAATTTTTCCACGTGTCTTGTAGTCTGGCTTTCAATGGATAAAAATATCGCAGTGTATGTACGTGAAGCGGTGCTATAGTGTCTAAGCTAAGATGTCTGTACTATTTTCGTCTCAGATGACATGGTTATTATTACTATTTCGAGGGTTGAGTGATAAAACCCAAAAAGTGCAAAATATTGTATTTTTACTTTAAAAGCCTGTGATAATCAACATTCTTCGCTCCTTTTAGTGGTGTTATCTAATAAACCAATAGATCTGTATACCAAATTATCTAATAAGTGCTTATTTTTTCTTTTATTTCAGTTTATAATACTATAAAGCAACCTAATATGGAGATCATTTTTATATCTGTTTTGTGAGACAACCACATAGGTAACAATTTGTAATCACCATTATTGACGTATGAAATGGCACAAATATTTATTTAGTTTGTGTTAAGTCTCCCTGCAATTTATTATCTTTTTTTTATATAAGAGTTATATTACTACACCCACCAGAAATCATAAAAATCGTAACTAAAATGTGTAATTCTTACTAAATTAATACAAATTTGCACATTATTTGGTATAGGACATAAGTTTTTTTATGCTCCGTAACTTTAACATTGATTTATCTCAGAAAAAACTTTGTGTTTATTGAATAAATTTAGTCACTTGTCTAAAATCCCTTCTATATTATGAAATATGCTTTGCATTTGTATGAATACACGTACTATTACATACTTCCTGGGTTTCATTATTCAAACCTCCTTTCATGGGAAAATATTTTTTCTTAATTAAACGGCTCAACTCTTTCAACCAGTATAGGAAGAGAAATGGAATCTCTTGAAGGATTGAGCAATGAGTAATAAAAAAAAACCTAACTCTATACACCTACATTCGTAATGTATCCGAGCCACTCGGAACGTAAAAAAAAACTAGTAGTGTTCGTGAACGTGCACTGGAACTATCGTGTGGGAGCGTAAAACGGGGTTACCTTCTATTTACGAGGTGACACTATAACTTTTTTGATAGTCACGAGTCTGGTCGAAATTTGGCCCGGCGCTCCCGCGTACCACGTTATCAGTCGTCACGTACATCGCAAGGGACCCCACCGTCCCGTCCCGTCCCGTCCCGGCCCGGCGCGCGGTGGCCGCGGCGCCGCTCACAGCAGCGGGTGGCGGCAGATACAGCGCGGCAGGTTGCGGCGCCGAGCCGAGAGACGGCGCTCCGCTAGTCAGTCGGCCTGCTCCGGCTCGCGAGGGCTCGCAGCTGTACACAACGAATAGAAGACAATTATGAGAATGCAGTGATAAGGAAAAATAAAGCTTATTGCAATGGTCGCAAATGCTATTTGAATGTGAAAGGCTGGCTGGGCGGGACGTCACCTGCGGTGGGCGCGGGCGGCGCGGAGGGCGCGGGCGGCGCGGAGGGGGCGGAGGGCGCGGCGCTGGGCGGGCTCCAGGGCTGCACGGGGGGCGTGCAGGGCCGCGCCTCCTCCAGCGCCGCGCGCGCCTCCGACGCGTCGAAGCTGGATATCAGCATATCGAACAGGCTATCCTGCGATTTCATAATATTCGATTGGATTCTATATCGTTTTAAGTTAGCCGTTTAATCTAGTGAGTATAGTTAGTGAGTTTAATATTGTTAAGGCTCCATTGCAGATAACAGGACCACAATTGAAATACAGATATTAAAAATGAAATCATGGTCAAAAAGCTTGTGAAAGTGTTAGAATAATTAAAGGCTGAATAATTTAGAGAGTTCGCGTCGTTAATAGTTAAGCACTAGGCAGGCCGACCGGTTAGATCGTCTCACGTACATATTAAAAAAAAATTAAAAATGTTTCGTTTCGTCCAGCCGGTCCAGCCGACAGTCGGAGCGTTAGTGCGCGGTTATTGCATTACGTTGTACTCCAACATGACATCCACCTCGTCGGCGTCCGACACGGACGACACGGAGGGCCAGTAGTCGTGCAGCGGCGACAGCGCGCCGGGGGGCGTGCCCGGGGGCGTCGCCAGGCTCGGCGCCATCTCGCGACCTGGGGGACGCCATTATCGCACCCTCAGCTATTTAGACACAGTTTACAAGCTGTTCTTTGTGAGCGTTTAACTACGGATAAACCGGTTATGTTGTTTTTTAAAAGGCCTAATAGTTAAATATTGTAAGTATCAATGTTTATTTATTTATTTATTTATCAAAACTAGAAAACAACACAAATGAATTCCAGCCTAGGCGTCTGTCTAGCCTCGACCGTCGGGTGCTACACACCTGCGACGGCGCGCGAGCGGGAGTGGCGCAGCTGGCCGGGCGACAGCGGCGGCGCGGGGGGCGACAGCGGGGGCCCGGGGCCCGCGCGCCGCGAGCGCTGGGCCCCCGCGTGCGGCGCCTCGCGGGCCCCCGGCGCGGGCCCCGCGCCGCCGTACGCCCGCCGCGGCGCCTGCCCGGCGGAACCGCTCCGCGGCGAGTAGCCTTCCGGCATCTGAGTGCCGCTCCACTGCCGTTTGGGACCTGGTGAAATGCGCATCGAAGTTATTTATGGCAGCGACTCGACTGGACTCGAAATATCAAATAATAGTATAACTATTTTAAAACGCCTCGAGAAGACATCGCATTAAGCAATGCCATCCATCGCATTCCACTCGTCTTTTATTTTCTGAGTGCATGCGTGGCGTCCGTACAGCGTGCGCGGCTCACCGTGTCGGTGCACGGGCGACTGCTTGGGCGTGAGGCCGTTGATGCGCATGAGGTTGAGCAGTAGCAGGTCGGTGTGCTGCGCGGCCGCCGCCGCCGCCGCCGCCGCCGCCGCCTCCGCGTCCGCGCGCGCGCGCCGCGGCGCCAGCGCCGGCCCGCCGCGACCCTGGAACCGATACATACATAAATTAACTTTTTTTATTTTTTTTTAATCTTTTCCCCACACTAGACTTGCTCCTACTCCTGTATCGTGGGTACCGCTTACAGACATATAATTTCACATGCACATCACACCCAGACCAGAAACAAATATTTGTGGATCGCACAAATATTCGTTCCAGGCGGAAATCGAACCCGCGACACCGAGCGCAACAGTCCGATGGCTCAGCCACTACGCCAAACGTGCCGTCATAACTCATTATTGAAACACCACAGCACATAGAAAACTTAAAGCTAGAACAGAATAGAGCAATAAATAACAAAAAATTTTGTCACAATAATGGGCGGTCTTATCGCTCAAAGCGATATCTTCCAGACAACCGTGCACGGAGAAGATTTACGATAATGTTTTTTACTAAAAAAACAAACTGCTGTCTTTGTACTTCTAATGCGTTTAGCCAAAGTCGAGTCATAAAGTATTCTATATTTAACAAAATAGTGCAAAATTGTAAGTTACCACCTTTTTAGTTTTAGCATTGAATATAATATCATCATCGTCATCATCATCATGAGCCTGAAGACGTCCACTGCTGAACATAGGCCTCCCCTTTAGACCGCCACAACGAACGACAATTTGCCACTTGCATCCACCGGTTGCCTGCGACTCTTTTGATGTTGTCGGCCCGTCTAGTGATAAAATGGCCTAGTAATAAAATATAAATAATATGAATAAAATACACGGTTTAGAGACGGTACCTGCACTACCGTCAAGAGGCGGGTGAGGATGTCCCCGTCCGTGTAGGCGGCGCCGCTCAGTGCGCCTTCCACGTCATTCTCGCCTGGAAACAACACGTCAGTACGTACAGCGTATAAGAAACTAACTAAACAAAATCACTCACAGTCTTACCACAAAACATTTTAAACAGATGAGTCTAAATATTTTCTCCACAAATCGACGTCTAGCCCTCGTTTTTTCTAACTCAATAATAAATTTAAAAGATCAATAATCAGGAATGCTAGGATTTAGTAAGAAAACGCGAGCGATATACGTCGATTTTGTCGAACGAAATTTTAGAAACGTCTGTTTAACTCTGGTCTAATCCTTCGTGGTAAGACGGTCACAGTTTATCACAAATTCTTACATTTTTCTTGTGCGTGTAAAGGAATGAAACAGTTAGCTATACAAAAAATATTTATTCATTAAAGTTTAAACTAATAGGAAAAGAAAGTAAGTAAGTAAGAAACAATCGTGTAGTGAACACGCATGACAATTTTTCAATCACTTGTCCACATTTGTAATTAAAACCAATTATATTCTCGTCCCATTTTCGCGCGAAGGTTTCGTTTTTTGTGTTCGATATTTTTGAACTAAATAATCATTAGGGACATCGACAAATCGCTAAGCATTTTTTCTTCTTAATAATCAATTTATAGTGAAATAATAATGTAAATGAGAATACAAAACAAAATATTACTTTAATAAAATGTCTAAAGAGCATGTTACAAAAATTTACTTATATGAGTTTAGGGAGGTCACGTTAAGCTAGACTCAAATTGAAGTGAATCGGAGGCTACGTCCGCGATGCGATCCCTTTGTGTCGATCCTTCGTGTCGTTCGGCCATAAGTGAGATTTATACATTTCAAGTCTTTTCTATAGCCACCTACTGAGTATAGGTATTCAGCCAGTAAGATGTCAAATGCGACGACAAACATGAAAAATCTTGCTGTTTGATATTAGACCTCAATGTCATCGTGTGCGTCACGGTCAAATAACTAAATAACGAATGTCTATTGCATTTGTAAAAGTTTGAAGATAAGCTAAGAAGACTATTCGTAGTATACTGTATATGCGCTTCTCTGACGCTCGAGTGACAAGACGGTCACAAACGAGTATCTAGACTGCGGGCGGCACAAACAAATCGCATCCGAACGGACGGGTTCAATTCGAGCACAGCTCAATCGACGGCCTCTATGGATAGAAATAGCTATCGCGATGCGCCCTCGCGGCGGGTGGGCGGCGCGGGGGGCGGGGGCGGGGGCGGCGGCTCAGTCGACGTCCCGCGCGGCGCAGCTGCGTGCGTGCAGCACGGTGGCCGGGCGCGCGTAGGGGCGGGGGCGGGGGCGGGCGCGGGGGCGCGCGCGGCGGGGGCGGTAGCAGGGGGCGGAGCCGCGCGACGCGCCCGACTCCCCCGCGCCGCACCACGAGCACGAGCCGCTGCGCGACGAGCCGTCTGCGGGAGGGGAGGAAGTCACGGAGGTGGGCGGGTGAGGTAGTGCGGGGTAGGCGGGTGAGGTAGTGGCGGGGTAGGCGGGTGAGGTAGTGGCGGGGTAGGTGGGTGAGGTAGTGGCGGGGGTATGCGAGCGAGGTAGTGGCGGGGAAGGGGGGTGAGGTAGTGGCGGGGGTAGGTGGGTGAGGTAGTGGCGGGGTAGGTGGGACAGGGTAGCGGAGATAGGGCGGGACCTAGGCTCCTTTACATCGAAGTTGACGGATGGAGAATACGGATAGCAAACGATACGAAACTAAAATTTATACTAAGCTCATGACACCGCTGGTGAATTACGGCCTGATCCTCTTCACGGAAACGAGACCCGGAACCCCGTACTCAGCAGTGGGCGTATATGAGTTGACTATTACAAGATAGAGACATCTCACCTGACATGGTTTCATCGTCGACATCGTTTTCCTCGTTGGAGTTCTCGTCGGCGTGGCTCGGAATGTGTTCGTCCGTGAACACTTCCAGCTCGCTGAACAGTAGATCCTGAAGCCGAGGTATAATATCACATTTACACACACACATATGAACACTTTTTTATGCTGCCTATCTTTATTCGCATCAAATGCCGACACGAGATTATTCTCAGAGTGCAATAGAGTCGTTTTCCTATATTATTTCTATAGTTACCCCAGTGTCGCTGCTGGACTCGGAAGCGGCGTTGCCGGTCTGTGCAGCGGCGGCGTTGTCCGCGTCGCAGTTATGCTTGCGCGTCGTTGCCGCTCCGCCCGCGGATCCGTTTAGCTCCGGAGAGGAGACGGACACGCATAGCGCGTTGTTAGCGGCGCTCGTTTCGGTTACTGGAACGCTCGCCACTGCTGCAATCAGAAAAAAGGGGAATAAACATCAATGTAATATAATGCCTTCTTTGTCTTTTCTAACGGAGATTCGGAAACTAGGGTAGGGTAGGGTAAGGTAGGTCGGTAGGGTAATGGGGTAGGGTAGGTTAGGTAGGTAGAGAGGTAGGGAGGTAGGGGGGTAGGTAGGGTAGGTGAGGTAGGTAGTGTGCGGCACCCACCGGTGAGCGCGGAGTCCTTGGCCGGCACGTGGCGCTGGTCGGCGCGCGGGAGGCGGGCGGGCGCGCGGGCGGGGGGCGCCGCCGCCGCGCTCAGCAGCGTGTGCAGGCTCACCAGCGCCAGGTTGTCCGCGCCGCCCACGTGGAGGGAGTTGGCGGATCTGAAGAGAAGAGGTCATCATCGGTTACTCAAATTCATGGCTTACCTAGACCGCCAGCGCGGCGGGGTGCGACGGGGCATCACACGCGCGCTCTGGCCGTCGCGCCCGGCGAGAGTGCGGCGGGATGGAGCGCGACGGTGTGACGTAATATACTTTCCAGTACATTACTGCTGCTGCCGTCACGCCAGCGTCGCGCCGCCGTCTCGCCGCGCTGGCAGTCTAACTTAACCTTCAGCTTTTTGTCTACGTTACTAGCTGACCCGGCCGACATTGGCCTGTCAAAATTACTAATTTCGATTTTAGTTCATTATTCAGCTGTCCCTTTGGTCCTTCAACTACTGTATAAAGGCGAAAGAAAAAAATATCTGCCGAATTTATGGAAATTATGCCATTTTAGAATTTATGGACGATTAATTTGTATCCTCACCGGCCAACATTCGAGAGCGGTCGACGAAGAACCTAAAAAAAAGAAAGAAAGGAAAAACATGAATGCGTTACCTCGAGGTAGAAGGCAGGCTGTAGGGTGGCACGGGAGCCCCGCGGCGCTCGCACTGCTGCCCGTAGTCCCCGTAGTGGCTCGACACGTCGTTGTTGCGCGTGTCTTCCGCAAACATGGCCGTGTTTAGTAGATCTGATGACGAATGGCTGACATCAATGTACAGTCCACAATCAAGTCATTATAGACCGCAGTTCATAACGAACAGTTATGCAGAATTTTTACGTTGATCGGTTCACCTTTTTTCTCCCACTGAAGTATCCGATACCGGATTTAGTCGCGTCTCGCTCGAAAACTCAATAATAGACAAATACCACCTCTCTGTTCGTATTCAAGAGACGAATATCAAATCCCGTCTTTAAAATACGAGAACACAGTCATGTTAACCTCGATTTAACATCTACGTAGGTGTATGTTATACTGAAAGCCACCATCAATAATACTTCTCGATTCTCCCCATGCATGCTTGTGTGAAAGACATCGTTTTGAGCAAGGCCGCCCAAGCCCTAATTGATGACACTAATTGTCATTTATTGCCCTGTTCGAGGTATAAGTTTTCTTTGTTCTGTGGTACACCACAAAGAGTACATGGTACAACAAAGAGTTTATCATGTAACTATCATGCTGTGTCATTAGTCGCTTACCTGCGTTGAGCCGCTGGTGCGCGGCGAGGCCGTGCGGCGCGAACATGCAGTGGCTGAACACGGCGTCGCTGAGCGCGGCGCCGTCCACGGGGTTGTTGTGCGCGGGGTTGTCGTCCGCGGGCGCGGGGGCGGGGCCGGGGGCGGGGGCGGCGGGGGGCGGCGCGCGGATCGCCGCGATAGAGTTGCGCGACATTTCGAGGGACAGCCGCTGAGAACAGAACACTTTTTTTTAGTTTTGGATTTGCACTGTTTGTACATTTAGGCAGTATTCAATATTTTTCAAGTTTCATATGTTCAATATATTTTCACAGTAGGAAAGTCATATAGTCAATACTCGTGGTGAAGTAGTTACAGGCATTGTAATTTTTCTAAAGTGGTGGATGTTTTACTGAAACTTCGTGGGAGTTTTGAAAAAAATGCGAATATACAAGTTTTTAGGATTTATATCATTCGCCCACGTGCACGTTAACAAACACTCGATGCTTAATACTCCACCAATATTACACATTAACACTCGAAGAAACACAAGTCTTAGAAAAAAATACAAAACCAACAAGATAACGTCTCACTTTCGGATGCTCGTCAAAACTCCTATCAAGAAACTTACCTCTTTGAGATCGTTGATCTGCAGAATGTGTTGGTTCTGCATGGTGATGAGCTGGTGGATGTACCACTGCTGGTCGCGGCACCTCTGGAAGAACGTGGGCGGACGGACTTGGAACCTGCCAATCAGTACAAATATTGAATTAGACATGTGACCACTACGCCGTAGCGGTCTCATGTACGCCGTAGGCCGTAGTGACTACGGTCGTAGCTCGCACTGCTACAGTGCCTAGTCAGTATGTAATATGGCTATGCGTGACGCGTACCGCAGTATGAGCGTGTCGGCCTCCGGGTTGAGGTAGCCCTCGCTGGCCAGCAGGTCGAGGCGGAAGAACCGGTTGTAGCCCCAGCACTCGCCCACTTCGAAGTCGGACGCGAACTCGCGCACTATGTTCTTGGACGGATCGCGCGACGCTTGGTGCAGCATTTCCACGCGGTATTCGTACCTGTAGCGCAGATTACTAAATAGTTATAGCACCTGTAGGGTGATAAGGGTACTTTCAATGGGAAGCTGTGGGTTTTAACTTTCTCTCAAAAGATGAAATCCTTCGTTGCATAAGTTGTACTGATTACATTATTGATGATTTTTATTTTTATTGAAAAACCGTATCCCCTCACTAGGATTGCTACTGCATCGTGGGCACCGCTTACAAACATATCATTTCACATACACATCACACCCAGACTTGACCAGGTTTGCGATTCTGCATCGTAGTCTCTACAATTTATATAAGACGCTAGCGATCTAGCGAACCCACTATGTAAGTTTCGTATAAAGCGTAGCTAGTGAGTGGCGTGGCCTACAGAATAAGTCGAGTGCACTCACTTGGAGGTCTCCGCCAAGCCCGCGCTGAGCTCGAGGAACACGGAGAGGTAGTTCCCGCGCACGACCCCGTTGCCGTCCGGGTACACCTTGAGGCGCCAGCAGAGCCCGTGCACGTGCAGCGGGGCGGAGTACACGGGCGCCGCCGCGTGCTGCAGCTGCGTGAAGCCGGCCAGCGGGAACGTGCTGCTGTCGTAGCTCGGGACGATTTCGCTGTGGAGAAACATATGTACTGATTTTAGTTCTAGCCTTGCAATACGACTGTATACATGAGCTGTTTTATTTTAATACAGGATCAGTTGTCAGATAATATTTTAAACTCAATTTCAATGGTCTATGTAGGTATATAACAAAAGATAGGTCATTTTTGACATAGAAAGGTGAGAAGCATCCCTATGAAACTATGATATTATAGTATGCACAAGAATTTAGAAGTGCCAATACCTCTACAAACAGCTTATAGTTCAAACTAATTTGGCTGTATCCTATATGACCATTTTGTGTGACACTAACATTATAAGGAAATAAGCAACAATCAGAGATTAAAGACAAATCATTATTAGATTTAAAGCATAAAATAAATGATGGATGAATGTGTACCTTATCAACTTTACTTGCCTGTGGAAATCGGCCGGTACAGGCGCCGTGACGAAGCTAGCCATGGGCTTTTTGCGGACTTGATGGATCATCTTCGACAAGTCTCCACTCTTCACTATCAACTCAGATCTGTAAACAAACAAACATGGTAAGAGTGTAAGACAAACATTGCCATCTTGTTGCAGCGTTAGAATAATTACTATAATCAAGAATTAGCAAACATAGAATACAAAAATATACCGAGTGCTAGCGTGCATTTGATGTTCAATCTCTTGCAGTAAATGTTCCAACTGCTCCGTTTCTTGGGTGAGGCTGTTCTTCTGACCCATAAGGGTGAGGAGTTTAGCCTTCAGTGCAGAGTCTAGGCGCGAGATCATCAGTTCCACTGCATTGCGAATCTCACGAACTCTCTCATCCTTGGCCGAGCGCACCGATTCTACATTGCGCTCCTGTAACAAAACCCACCGGAAAGTCAGGAAGATATTGCTATAGTTCTTATTTTTTCATTGTTTGACTGCTTTTAACACGTTAATTAGTATTTAAACGGGTCTTTCGACCAAGTTACATCTTTACATTTGTGTTCGAGTGGGACTTCGGATACTGTTAGTGTTGTATGTAGTGACGGTTATATTTTGCAAGACCAAACGCGGGTAGTTGGAAACAACACCTGCCGCTCCGGACGGTGACACCCGCATTCTTCAGTCTTCTCGTGACCACGGCCGATGTAACTTGGTCGAAACGTCGAGGTATATCAAAATTATATATTTTGATATTAGTTTGTGCGCGTATTAGACCCGTTTAAATACTAATTAACATGCTTTTAACACTCTGTAATTCCTTTGACTAAACCGAGAGTCAAACGCTTTGTTTGAAGATGCCAGAATAATCAGGATGACTATCTTCCTCACCACTTCCTGCACAAGGCTGATTAGCTCCATGAGCCTGCGTCTCAGCTGCGACACCTCGTCACGTATCTGAGTCACGTGCTGCTCATACACCTCCTCTAGCGGCTTAAAGGTGTGTCCCGAGTGTGTGCCGCCCCACAGAGCACACTGGTGACAGATGCAGCGGCGACATGTCCAGCAGTAGACCGTCAGTTTCTCTGAGTGTGTTGCACACCTACAACATAAGCAGTTTGGTATAAATATAAAATCAGGTACCAACTACAAACGGTGAAGAAAATAATGTCCTATTAATTCTTGAGAGTCAAGCTCTCAATAATTATTTTGTAGGTGATCCACCACACTGGATTAGGCCTAGTGGCTATGTCCATGTGTCTATGATGGCTAATAGTCCTCCTCAAAAGTGAGGTGGGACTCATGTCCAGTTGTGGGTGAATATGGGTTGTGTTGGTGAGATGCTACAAAAACTTTCAGTAGAGCCCCACGCCAAAGGCAAGATCAGAATGAAGTTAAAATTGTATGAATGCTTATGTCAGACAAACTTTTGATATGGAACAGTGGATCCTATGGACATAGGTGTATAAGATCTACATTGCCCTTAGCCAAAAACAGTGTGTACTGAAATGCTGTGGTATCCTTTTGCTCAGTAGATAAAAAACTGATAAAGCTTACTTTAGCAAAACATACATCCATTTGACTATGATTTAATAGAAAAACTATTCTAATAAAATCACTAATTACATTACTACTCACCGTTGGTAGCATGATGAGATACTGACAGGCATGTATAGAAATATTTGAAAGGTACATATTTACAAGTAGTTTCAAGAAGGTTCAAAAACTATTGTTTAATCTCTAGTTGTCTTACCACAAAGTTTAAACCACAGTTAAACAGATGTTTCTAAAATTTTGTTCCACAAAATCAATGTCTACTACTCGCATTTTCTTATTCAATCCTGGTGTTGATTTGTTGATAAAATATTTAGCCTCATCTGTTCAACTCTGGTTCAAATCTTTTGTGGTAAAACAGTAGGAGTGTTGAACTTTCTGATTGGAATCAAACTAGAATGACCTAACAATAATTCAAGAAATTAACTAATATGGTATAATGTGTGAAAGAAAGTAGTAAACTAGCATAATTCTATTCAGGCACATGAAATGGAAGTTTCTTTGGTTGATATCTGTCATGAAAAATTCGATCAAACTATTGAATAATAAAAATAATTTTAGTGCAATTTAATGAATAGATTGTTATGTCAACACTGCCGTCTAAAGAAAAACTAAGGTTTAGATGGCTGGGCATTGTGGACTGATCAAACACAAGCACCAATTTAAAATGGCATTCAAATTAAATTAATTAAGAATCACCTGTCTCTAAAACTTTCCCTCTGGGTAGCCGAGTTAGTCTGCTGCATGGTTTCAATCTGCTGGGTGACTTCCTCCACCCAGCGGCAGTTGACGAGCTCGTGCAGGTGCAGCGAGGCTCGGCAGTGCGGGCACTGGGACCTCTGCTCCGTCAACCATCGTCGCACACACGCGTAGCAGCACAGCTTCGAACAGTGGGGGCATAGGTGCGCGTCCACCAGCTTCTCCATACAAATGAAACACCGGAACACCTCCGCCAGCGTCTGCAACTAACAACCCATACAGCACAACGGGTCAAGTTTAATCCAACAAAAAAATCTGGGCCACATCGATTTACCTCGACGATTTGCTCCTCGCCATTTCCATTCCCTTTGTCCCCTCGAGAAGCCATATTTGTTGTTTCCTTTCCTTGGTGCGGGGCAGGCAAACACTTCACACTACAATTTAGACATTTCTTTTCTAAAATAACCGAACATGTTTCGCAATGCCAGCGACCAGCGTCAGTCAATCGATCAATAGATATGAAACGAAATCACTTCACGTTCACTTCCGTGTTCGATTCGAATATCAATATAAAAATTGTCTCCTCCCTCTCCTCTTCTCTCTCTCCTCGCCTCGCTCCTCACCTCACTTTATGAAGTGAAATGTAGCACCTATATCGATGAGTGAAACCATCGCTAAACTGTACATCGATGAGTGAAACTATCTTCTAAATCTAGGAGAATAAGGTAGTGTAATGCGACTTCCAACTATGGATGTTACGAATAATCGCATTCGCATTCGCGTATGCGAATGATTCGCATCATTTTAAACATTCGCATTCGCATTCATATCAAGCGCTGCGAATGTTTGGCGAATGTGAATGTGTACACGTCATAATATTGTCGTGTCTGGCCCGGCGGCCGCGCGATTGGTCATCTGGGTGATTCTGCGCAGGAAGGCGCAGGAAGGCGCAGGAAGGCGCACGTGTTTTATTTTGACCAAAGCATTAATTTCTCGCTGCATGCATTGTTATTGTTAGTTTAGCTAGTTTTGTTTTAGTGGTTTTGTCAGTGAGTTATAAACGTGATCACGTAAATAAATAACTAGTTTGTGACCTTAGAATTATTGTACTTAGACTATTTTGGCAGTTTTAGTAATTGCACCGGGAAAGAAAAGTGAAATATGGCGATTTTTTAATTCTGATGTCTATTATTGTTTAATTTTCCTATTTTATGTAATAAAAATAGTGACTTAAGTTGATTAAAGACTTTTTCTTAAGTCATTCCGTACCATTCGCGTTCGCATTCGCAATGAAAAACATGACATTCGTAACATCGCTACTTCCAACTTCCAACCATAGAGTAGTTTCAGTAAGGGGGCTTCCATTCCAACAAGATTGCAGGAGTTTTGGCGGGAATCCGATAGTGAGACGTTGTTGGTTTTGTATTATTAGCTCAAACTTGTGTTTCTTCGAGTGTTCATGTGTAATATTGGTGGAATATTAACCATTAAGTGTTCGTTAACGTGCACGAGTGTGGGCAAATGATATAAACTCAAAAAACGTGTCATTTCGCATTTTTTCCAAAACTCCCAGGAAGTTTCAGTAAAGCATCCACTACTTTACTGAATCGTGACTGACGATGTAAATAATTGACTTGACAAAATACTTGACACTGGCTATATGCACAAACCGTGCGAAGACATAACTAAAACAAAAAAAAAAAAACAAGATTGCAACACAGTGACAATGCTACCATGACCATGATTGAGATTCAAATCAATCATCGCTCCTGGGGAGAGGGAATAGAAAGAGACAGAGCGAGAGTGAATTACGAAGTTTCACTTCTTCCGCGCTGAGGGACTTCCACGCACTATTTTTATACTGGAGACTATTCTATCAACTCGATCCCGATTGACCACGACGACCATGACTCGACTAGGCATAGGCAAAAAGTATCGATATATAAAAAAATATATATTTTTCCATACAATTATTTATATATTATACTCGTTGCAATATTGTATAAATTGCGAGCATTTCACGCTGGTTCTTTTAGAAGTCATCTTTTAATACCTAATATGCCAGGCTTCTTGGATGTCTTCTGAAAGAGTTGCTTCAGCCATATTTAACCAACAATAGAAGTTGTTTGACAGGCGAACGTATCAAACAGAGGATGCTCTCAATGACCATCTGATAAATACTAGTTTTAAATGTATATTGTAATTGTTTAGGCTCGAGCATGAATAAGAAATACTATTTTCTTCATGTCTATTCTGTTTACGAATTTTGCATGTTTTGGGAATAACGATGCGAAAACTATCGATAATTATCGATACTGTTTAAAAATATGGATATATTTTTTCACTTGCCCATCCCTAGACTCGACTGAGTCCGACCGACCGACCGGGCCCACAGGGCATAGACTACGGGATACATAGTACCTACTTTACCTACGGATGGGTGGACCGGACCGGATAGAACCAACCAAACCTATGTAGTGTACAAAAAAAAAATACCAACTGTGTACATACACAGAGAAACAAAATAAAAACAAAAATGGAATTTTGGCGGGAATCCGACAGTGAGAGTGAGCCGTTTTTGGTTTTGTACTACTTTTTTCTCGAAGTCCCACGTCGTTGCAACGTTGCAAATTGCATATTTTCTCAATTGGCAGCACATGGTCGTATCAATACGTACGTCGAGTTTTGGCGGGAATCCGATAGTGAGACGTTGTTGGTTTTGTATTATTAGCTCAAACTTGTGTTTCTTCGAGTGTTAATGTGTAATATTGGTGGAATATTAACCATTAAGTGTTCGTTAACGTGCACGAGTGTAGGCGAATGATATAAACTCAAAAAACGTGTCATTTCGCATTTTTTCCAAAACTCCCAGGAAGTTTTAGTAAAGCATCCACTACTTTACTGAATCGTGACTGACGATGTAAATAATTGACTTGACTACTTGACCACGATTGCTATAACATTGCTTTGACTTTCTTAATGTGAAATTAAGAAATACTTAAAATAAAATACTTGACACTGGCTATATGCACAAACCGTGCGAAGCCATAACTAAAACAAAAAAAATAAAAAATACGTACGTCAATTGACGTAATGTGACTTTGACGTACAGATTTTGACGTTACTTGTTATCAGTTGACCTTCAATTTCAATCATCGTCAACCTGTCAGAAGTGTGAACTGTGAGTGAATTGTCAGACAGAATTACAAAAATAACCTCAATGTTTTCGAACGGGCTAGATTCACTCAGTAATTTTGACAGTCACAAGATTTTTTTTTTTTAATTGCACAATTTTTTTGTCTGTGCAATTTCGGTCTTGCAGGATTGTGTATGTGAATCCCGCAAATGAGTGAAAAAATGGAATATGAGTTCATTTGTTCACTCACTTACTCATTAGGATGATATACATATCCTGTGGTACAGACGATAAATGCTGCAAATTTACATACGTGTGCGTAATTTAGTTTGACGTCTTATGCATGTGTGCACTTTTTTGACATTTATAATGGTTTGTTTTGGCTATTCTTACGCAGTAAGGCGTATTACCAACATAAGAGCATTCTTGTCAGAAAACAGCAGCTCTACAACATTGGAATAGAGACTATTATTGTAGTCTTAACAAATTTACGATAATTTGCTACGTGTGGTATATATATAATAAAATTGTGTACAGTGTATATGTGTACACGATGAATGCAAATAAAGAAAGAAAACGTAGTAGGTAGGTAGGTACCTATCTTTTTTGCGTTTTATTTTTCCTTACAAAGAATATTAATAAATTGTCTAGATAGGTAGGTATGGTATAGTAATAAATTGTAATAAAAATGTATCTTATACATTTTTAGATTAGGTAAGGCTGACACAACATCTTATTGACAACAATCATAATATTTTGATCACCATTTGATATTATTGTGACGTCGTAGTTGAAATGTTTAATGGCTAAGTAGGTACCTACTGTATAATGAAATAAGGGTTTACCTACCTACTGATAGGGACTGATATCGATATTTCCAAAATATAGGTGTTTGCTACGGAAATACTGATAATGCTATCGATATTTAGCTAAATATCGGTACTTTTATAGGTACCTATTTGTCTTTTACTGGTATAATGGTATCGATCGATACCTATGTACCTACTCATATCGATACTTTGAAATAATGTACTTACTTACCTACCGACATTGAAAGCGATGCGATGTTTGCCAGAATAGGTGCCTACCTACCTATCCTATAGTTCATTGATCATTCCACTCACCACCATAGGTACGTTTAATTTCATATTCCGTAAGTCCCGTACTTAACAACTTTGACCTAATCAAACATCATAAAATCAGTCCAGCTGTTCTGAAGTTATAAATGGTGTAACTAGCACGAATTTGTTGATTACAATTTTCGTACATGAACTAATGTTTTAAAAACAAATGCACAGACCTACCATTCTAGGGGAGCGGAGGGTGAGAGGTAGGTCATGGCAGAGGCTTATTTCGGAGATCCCCTAGACCATGTGCAGGATTTCTGGGTTTGCAGAGGAGTAGATATACTTAACACTAAAAATATTAAAAAAACCGGACACATTATGTGAGCAGTTTTCAGAAATAAAACAATTTTTTTACAAGTAGGTGCATAATTTAAATTTTATTGCAGTATCATATCAAAATAAACAATCTGATAACTAATCTTTGTAACCAAGGAGTAGTAAGTAAACTAGTTGGCTGCAAAATATATTCACAAACAATTAGTTAGGTAGGTACTAAAATTGTGTTTTCATTATTAGATACTGTACCTTCCTCCTTAACCCGGGCTTAGAACCGGAGTCATAAATGTTAAATTATATTAACATTTATGTGGCGGAGTTACACAGTCATAATAATTTGTCCCTTATTATCATAAACATACATACATACACCAAGTGAAATGCATGCAATAAATATTATAATAACGTACCTACTAGGGCTTTCATCCCGGGAATCTCGGTCTCGAAAATTTCGAGATTCTCGACGATTTTTGGCATTTTCGAGACTCGAGACTTTCAGGTTTACAGTCCCGGGAATTTCGAGACTTTCGAGACTTACTTCAACAGTACTAAAACTCGTTACGAGCACAAAATTCTACTAAATCAACCATAATTTTCATCAGGTTTGGTACCATCAATGGGCGTGACAACAACAACACAAAATAAAGTTAATTCTATGCATTATGTAGTAGATTTATTCGGAAATTTTCTGTGCATAAGGTATTGTGCATAATAACTGCGACAGATAAATAAAAATATAAAATTCACCGCTTAGACTTTTTACAATAGGGAACCGATCAACTACCTAGATTCCTGAATGATAGTCAGCCATTCCATCGAACAGCTAGGCCAATGGTGTATGGTATTTTTTACCTATACTTACACAAATATTGCTTGTTGGCGCCATATTGACAGTGAGTGCATTTCAGTGATAGGTGTTAGAAATGGAACTAACTAAACTTAAATTACTTGGTCAGGGAAACAGTTAATCGTTCTTCTTCTTTTCGTGTCAATAGTCGTAACTCACAGGACCTTGGCTAGAAATGTAGCCAAAGTCACCGCATTGTCTGAGGCTGCGGTAAGTTCCTCTATTGTACAGGATGTGGGACACCAGGAGCATGACAGCAGGTGAGGCATGGTTTGTCTTGGGGCTCCACAGTTGCATTGCTCGTGTGATTGGTCTATGAAGCCCCATTTGGCTAAGTTGTGCCTGCATCGGCCAACTTGGGTCCGGAGGCGGTTAAGAGCTTTCCATATTGGCCACTGCAGGTAATGACCAAGTGGGAGTCTCTGATGGCTGCATCGTTATCATACCGAGATATTTGCCGAGCTGATTGATTGAACGGCTGAATACCATTCAAGAAGCTAGTTAAATAGCGCCGTTTAGTGAAAAGGCTAGGCTGTTAATTAAACGGCTGATTAAACTAGTTACCTGCGTGCAACACATAGGTGCATAAACAAGATTTACTACAATCACGTTAATATATTAATATTAGATAGGTACTGTGCCTTCCTCCTTAACCCGGGCTGAGGACCGGCACCATAAATGTTTAACTAACATTTAATGTGGCGGAGTTACACAGTCATTCGTCTCTTATATAACAATTTACTCAGCAAGTACATGCATATTTCATACACCAAGCGTAACGCATGCAATAAATATTATAATTAATAAATAAAAATATTATACCTACCATTTAGATAATATTATTTACAAAATTTACAAAATGTACATGTACAAAATAGTATATTTACAAAACTCATAATAGCGGAGCTACACAGTCATTCGTCTTTAGCCTTAGTTAATTTCACTCAACAATGACATGCATATTCATGCTTAATACACACAGCATAAAATATGCAATAAATGAATAAATAATTATTATACAATTTAGACTTTAATTACAAAATGGTAAGTAATTTACAAATACTTATAATTATAACGGAGTTACACAGTCATTCGTCCATTATATACCATCTCACTCAAAAAGGACATGCATAATATTATATTTTCATACACCAAGCGTAATGCATGCATAAAATATACAAACAATCGTTATACTTGATAATATTATAGTCACACCGGAGTTAGTGAAAGCTGAACGCGAACATAGCTGAAAAAAAACGTGCTTTAATAATGTGACGTGCTCATAATAGAGTACCTTGCGTTGTATCTGCCACATCCTCATCCGCTAGAATCTGCAACAGTTAAACATTTTAGTAACACCCTAACAATTTAGATATATTATTTACAACTACTTAGGTATACTGTACAAAATGATTTATTCAAAGCAGCCCACCTCAAATACTTTGCCACTCTGAGAATCACAACGTGAACACAAAAATGTAAGAGGATCACAATTTTCAATCTTCAAGCCTCTCCTTTCAAGGCATCGTTTATGAAATCTATCATTACAATTTACGCATTCTATCAAATCTTTAATATCACCAGATTCTCGACAATAGCAATATACTATTGCAAAACACTGGTTAATGGGTCTAGAAGAGACTTGTCTAGTATAGCTACACGGGAACTCGCTAAAACATCGCGAGCTAAGACACTGCAGCAAATGTTCCCGCATTCTATAACATTCAAAATGTGCAGTGCTTGGGTCTTTAGCAGAGCAAATCATTTTGGCGAACGCTATGGCGAATACACCACAGTCATTTGAGTTTGGCTGTTTATGGACGTCGTGAATTTTAACATGAATCATTGTTATTTCTTTGTAAAGTCTACTTAAACTACTAGCAATTGAAATGATTTCAGGGCTGATTTCTTTGCTAAGAGAATCATATAAATCAAGAACCAAAATATTGTTTCTGATATGGCCCGAAATGCAATTCCAGTGATTACCATTAACATGACAAATTTGAACAAATGGTATTGAGCAAGGTTTAAACATTGGAGGAACGGCAGAAGCAAAGATTGGATTTTGTAATCCTCCCACGTCTGTGTGTTCACTTTTAATAAGAATAGATGCAGAGTTGATAATCTCGTCATCTAACCACGAGTTACTAGTTAGTATTTTACTGTGATTTGGATTGAAAGGAATGTCATCGCGAACATTACCACTAATTCTATCATCAGCAACACACTGGACAGAATTTGAGCATTTTTTGTTACGAAATTCTTTTCGTACAACATGGAAATAATCCGTAATGCGTAATTTACGTTTAAGACGTTCTGAAGGTTTTGGAGCTCGACGCTTTTGCCCTATAGCAGTAAGTTTACTGCGACCTGGACCTTTAGTTCTTATAGAAATAGGCAACTTGTGGATTTTCTGTTGTCTGTCAGTACTGGGTGTCTGGACACAATTTTTATTTAGATTGGACTTTATGCGATAGATCGGAACTCGACTGCGGTCGCTACCTAAATTGAGGTTTTGTCTGTCTGTAGTCAATGCCTGGCCACAGGACTTATTTGATTGTATATCAGTACAAGGTAGAGGAGAATCGGTTTTACTATCAAGATTTGACACATGACCTGACCATTGCTGCACTAAATTCTGAATCACGCCTAATCTATAACCATATTCAGAAGGTTCTGAGGTTTTCAGAATTTCTAGTAAAGTGTTGCAGACCAGTTTGCTCTCTAGAAACCTTTCAGTCTCTTGGTTACATGGTAACTGTGGGACTTTAGGAGCTAATGTGGAAACAGGGCAACGACACTTTGCAATGCTTTCTAAATAATGCGACTTGGTCCATCTTTGAGGAACTAGCGCCTCATCAAAAATATCTAAGTTCAGATATGCCCGCACTGCAAACATGTGAGCACAAGGTAGATTGTATCTGACGAAATAGCTACAACTGCACGCGATAGGAGTGGTAAGAGCAACGCGGTGGGGAGGAATAGCTACTGTATAACTGTAACAGCCAAGATCCGGTCGTCTGCTAATTGCATTTACGCCTTGTACTCCAACACCTTCAGATATCTGACTAATTATCTGTTTATAAGCAAAATACGTAGCGGTCTTTGAAACGCGGTCTGTGATAGCTAATGGAACATCAGTGAACGTTAAGTTCCGGTAGGAGGAGTCTTTGAAGGCAGCAACGAAAAATTTATCCAACATATATAGCAAGTGAGATTTTAAGCTACTGTAAAACTCATCAAGAGCTGCGTACTTTCTGATGGACTGTTTCAGCTTCTGATTTAAAGACTCTAATCTGTTATTTGTGGAATCTCCCAAGTTATAAGTACACATACGACTGTACATGGTCCAAGAATCTCGACAAGAGTGCCATCTAGTCAGAAACCTGTCTACAATATTGTACGCAATAAATGCAGAGCTGAAGATCTGGAGTGTGCTGTCGTATGCCACTTCACTGGTAGCAAAAGCCATTTGCTCAAGCAAACATTTACAATTTTGGTACAAAGACTTGGGAACATTTGAAGAATGAACCAAATCTTTGAAGCTCTTCAAAACGTGAAACAAGCAAAGCTCATG
The DNA here is from genome assembly GCA_905147375.1 of Hylaea fasciaria. Lineage (NCBI taxonomy): Eukaryota > Metazoa > Arthropoda > Insecta > Lepidoptera > Geometridae > Hylaea > Hylaea fasciaria. The sequence goes on from LR990194.1 coordinate 2,936,660, forward strand.
CTTTGCTTGAGGCATGAACTTTTTGAGGGCGGTAATTTCTACTAAATCTTTGTCTGTCATGAATGATTTCGTACTTGCAGATGAAGGATTATGTTGGACAAAAAAATTTACAAACGATTCTACTACATGTTTGGACTCCTGTGCTAGAAGTCCAAAAGCAACGGGGACTGAGTGGTTATTACCATCTACTGCCAATATAATGTATAAAGGCATCCTGCAATTATTAAGACAATATGTGCCGTCTATAAGAATGTGGTCCGGATATTGTGCAAAATATGAAACCATCCATGAAAATTGAAAATATATTAGCTGTGTTACATCTCCAGCAGTCAGGGTTTCTAGAACCATACCCGGATCAGACTTGACATCGTTTATAAGAGAATCTAAAAACCTATCTTGATCGGTCCGATGCAGAGCACCGGATTGCAAATTTTGTTTATTTGTATCATTCCTAAGAGTTTTAGTACTAACACCTATACCATGCTCATCCCTCAGAAAGTCTTTTACTTTAACTATGGGAGTGTTATACTTCATAAATAAAGCAACACTATCTTTAATCGGTTCAGAAGAGTCTTTGGTTTTGGTAATACTAGTATGTGTAGTATGTATCCGGATCCACACGTACACGTGGTACAATATAATCTAGACTCCGTAGCCCCTTGTTAGTGGAATACTGTTGGAATGTATCCTTATCAACTGGGTGTCCACAGTGATCAACAACTAACGATTTAATAAGGAAAGCTTGATGTTCCTTACTGTATGAGATGAGGATATGAGCCGGACACCCTATTTTTGCACTCCTCTGGAGAGGACGCAATCCCGACGACATACTATGATGAACACCTTTATGAGCACAAACAAATCGAACACTTTGATAACCTAATTCGGTGTGTAAATTTGTGTTGTTGCTTTTGTTATAAGCGGGTATAGTTCTAGATCTGTCAATAATAAACACAGGACTGTAGGTGGCCTTTATAAAATTTTCATATTTGTCAGCAAAATCATTCCAAGAAGCAAATGTCATACCTTTGACAATGTGCGATGCTATACCCACATCTACAAAAAAAAAATAACATGCTTTAAAAAACAACATGCAACCTCATGCAATTTGTATGAATTTGTGTTAGGGTGAAACTTAGGGCCGTATTAATAAATCAAACTTAACTCTGAGAGCTATCTTCAGTGTGCACTTGCTCTTTCGTTCTATTTAATATATATACATCTTACGTTGTAGATTAGGAACAGAAACTTACATGATCTCTGGCAAATTAATAAATGACACTCAGCGGTGAAGTGCTATCCGATTATGACACAATTGGCACATACAAGACAGTATCTAGTAGCCAGTGCTACATCTCAATATCCATTTATTAAATAGCAACGATTTCAAGATGTAGATTACATTTTGAGTGTGGATCAGCTGATAGCGCACTTGGTAGCGCTATTAAGGTTCTTTTATTAATACGGGCCTAAGAAACATTGATTTGCTCTGTGGGGTGAAATGAAAGTAATGAACTGAACTCATTACGGAAAGAGGGGGGCGGCAGCTTTTCATGAAATTATTATTTTGAAAACCCATATAAACTTGCTTTAAAATACATTTACGCACCCTAAATATAAAAAATAGCGTAGGTAACAAATGAAGTAAATTTAGTCACAGTTATTAAAATCATGAAACTTTGAATAAACTATACAAAATAGCTAGAAGTGTATCAACACTGTAAGTATAGATAATTTTACATAGGTAAGTACTTACATACATACATACGCTCGAAAAACAATACATAACCCTCCTTCGGCAGTCGGGTAATAAATATTTAAGGGGGCTCCCATACAACAAACGTGATTTTTTTGGCGTTTTTATAGATAATGTTATGGAAACCTTCGTGCGCGAATCAGACTCGTACTTGGCCAGTTTTTATAATAAAGCTATTCTATATTTTCACTGTAGGTTATACCTTAGTTCGATAGGTATATTCAATATATTAGGTTCATATTTAACTTACCAAGCTTAGCTGTAAGCAATATTATATTACATCTGTAAATGCATTATGCATACCTACCTATATATAATTAATACTAATAAATATAAAAAAATATAACATACATAATGCTTTTGAATTATTTGTGAAGAACTTCGATGTTGCTAAGCATTTGATACTGCAAGCTCATCAAAATAAGCCCACACACCAATCTATGAGAAGTTACCATACCGAAAACCCGCTTTAACAATTATCACCTGAGGGGAATTTCTATCCAGAAACCCCCTTTGCATGCTTTTTAATTATGTACCTGAAGAGGATGATTGCACAGAAACCTCATAGCTTTAATTTTATTATAGAATATAATAAGTTTTCAAGGTAGGTGCCTACTAGATAATTCTAATATTGACCTCTCAAACATTCAACCAACCTTAATAAAAGAAAAGAAGCTGATGGGAAAGCGTTATAACAAATTTAGCTCCTCCTCCAGCATTTCAACCAACTAATTTCTACCTACCTACATTGTTTTTTTTTTTTACACAATTATGTAACAGAAATATTTAAAATAGTAAGGTTGGCTTACCATGTTCTGTAGGAACAGGACCATCCTGTAATAAAGACATATTAATTTAGTTCATAATACAAAACATTATATTCTTGACAAATTGTTATAATTATGTTAAACATAGGTGTACAATAGCTATTAATACCCTATAAGTAGGGGTACCCTATTTTTAAATTAAAGCAAGATTGCAGCTCAGGAATTTGTATGATATTATATGATTGTATCATAATAAAACTATAACTGCAATTCCAATACACACGCCACTTAAGTTAAACAAGGGTTTAACTTAAGATATATAGCTGCATACTATATACGGAATTTATAATTTTGAAATACCTCGACATTTCCAGCCGAGTTACATCTACAGATGTCACGAGATGACAGAGTCTGAGTCTTCTCGTTATACCTGTTTTTAGCTAGTTAAAATGTTGAAAGATAGGATAGCATACATCTCAATTTATAGTCGCAACAACAAAAACATTAGCCACAGCAACGTGTGGCAGTGTCTGCTAGTATTATATCAAACAAAGTTGTGTTAAATTACACCATTTACAACTCGACAACAGGTTCTTTACATCCAAGCAAGTAATAGGTAATAACTATTTATCAACATCCGACATAAAAGAAATGCCCATAAATAGTTAACGCAAATGAAAATTTCAATTACATAGTAGGTACATAGTCTACATGCAATGGCAAGCAAACTCCTGCCTACACGCACCACCCTACATGCAAATCAGCTCTGCAAATTGGATATTGTAATATAATTAGTTACGATCAGTGAGATCAGCTAAAAACATCTTAGGCCCATGTTAATAAATGAACCTCAATAGCGCTACCAAGTGCACTACCAGCTGATCTACACTCAAAATGTAATCTACATCTTGAAATCGTTGCTTATTAATAACTGGATATCGAGATGTAGCACTGGCAACTAGATACTGTCTTCGGACCTCAGTATCCTTTATTCTGCGAATGTGATGGGATGGGCGCATACCGCCTAAGTATAGTAAGTAACTCACGGTCACGATTGCTTTCGAAAGAGACATCACGGAATCCACAGGGACCTAGAAAAATAGCAAATATAGCAATGCACTGAGTTATAAAACAAAATACAAATACATTTTAAAATAACAAACCGACGTCGCGTCGCGTCCTCGGTAGGGTTGCCAGATTATCAGCACTAGCAAAGCAAATTAGTAAAGCAAGCTCAATACGCCTAATTTTGCCTACCAAGTAGCCTAAATAGCCTAATATATTTATTATGCACAGGTATCCTAATTTTGCCTAACATTTTGATAAAAGTATACACAAAATCAAAAAAATCTAAAAACCCGCTTCCACGTGCCACGTTGAGTATTTTGAACCTTATTGTCTTTGCCATTGAGCCTATATTTATGCCAAATAAAGAAGATGCGCAAAAACAGCCATCATGTTAAAAAAATATGTTTACCCGCATATTATAACTATTACTTTACTCTTTAGTAAATAATTAGGTAGGTCATCAATCAACATTTCATTGCAGAGCACCACCGTATTTAGGCAATTATCCCAGGGCGGCGCCACTTAATTTGGCGGGGTAGTAGAATAGAAGAAAGAAAGATTGTTTTCTGGTGTTTATACGCGTTTGTCTATCTCTATCTCATTCCTACAAATAGTGAATGCGATACCTAGAAAAAATTAAGCAGCTTCGAAAAAATCCTGAGGTAGCCTAAATCGCCCGTTAGATTTTTTGGTCTGGAAGTAGTCTAAATAGCGATAATTCCCCTAATCTGGCACCACTGGCATCGATCGGTAGCGGTACATATACTGTAGTCCACAATAGGTACCCCTAGCGCTGAATGAAGTATTAACAGGTAATACAATTCAATGACAAGTAAAAATCCTATTCACGGGGTTACGTAGTGGTTGTCGGTCTACTGTATTATTATTATTACTACTTTACTTCATTCTTTTTTTTTATCTGTGTTACTGCGTGTATTTAGTCGCAGCCCAATGTTTTCGATTGAATATTTCTAAAACGTAAATAAAATATTAGAGAACTTTGTTTTGTGAATAATTATACTCTATTAAACGACAACTATCTACTAAGTAAGTACTTTATTCGCATATTAAACATTTGTCGTTCGATAATATGAGCAAAAATTTTGAGATAACCATATTTTCATCGTTTCGTAATCACAATAAATATGAATTTGTATGAAAAAAGCTTTACACGATCTTTAAATGTGCTCTTTGAACGACAAGCTTGGGATCTTGAGCTTTAGCTATTACCAATATAGCTCTTGCTGTAATGAAGTCCTTACAACACCCAATATTATTATCTACTATCGGTACCTAATTTCAGACCTTCAGTAAACAAGTGCGTTAAATAGTCTGGTACTTGCGGTAGGCTTCAGTCAGTACTATTCAATTTCTCCAACAGAGCAGTACCTTGCAAAGCTAACTAATTTTAATAATTATTTATCATTTCTAATTCTAATAGATAATATCCTATATTCTATAAGAACGTTATTTACGGTCTTCCTGTACTTAATTTGTAAAGTTACTATCCTGATATTTGTTTTTCTAGAAATAGTTATTTCTTCCCCTGTTATACTCGGTCAGTACCTATGATTTATTTGGTAACTTATATATGCATAAAATGCAGTCCATAAATAACCATTTAACAATTTTGATTGTATTACTATAAATTTATAGTAGCATATAATTTACTTTATATTTAGTTAAGTTTATTATAATATGTTTTCTCTAATGGATGTATTCAGAATCCAGTGGTAGGAGTCAGTTAACTTTATGAATTATGTAATTTTTTTTATTAAAATAACTTAGAAAAAAATAAATTTTAAACTTAAAGGTCTTCCTACCTCAAGAAATAATTAAATTATACCAAAAAATCTCTTTTGTTGCAGGATGTTGACACTACGCACACATCTGTAACTACAACATGTCCTTTATAAAAGTGCTGCACTGCAGACTGTGCCTCAAGCATGGCAACATTGGACTATCAACTAAGTCAGTGCTGCTTAAAATTGGAGTAAGTATCAAGCTAATTAATATGAATGTACATGCACCAGCATTGCCTATTGATATAAAGCTTTCGAGTAACCAATGCCAGACTCAATAGATTGTTACATGGTACGTACGGACCAATGTAGGTGCAGTGTTATGTTTAAATAACTGATACTAACCACATGAAATTAAAAAGGATTATTCTCATCATGCTTAAGTATTTTTGGGGTAAAGTGGAGACAATTAGAGACATGTTATAATCAATATAATATAATGCAGTTATGAAATGTATATTTTATGTTTTATAATTATTATTACATAAATATTCTTGAAATAGTTTTGCTACAGAATAAAGAATCTAATATTTTTGTTTGTAAGAATAAAGGTGGTTTCTCGATATAAATATAAGTCGATGCATGAATTGAATGATGTGTAAATGTAAACATTGGCACTTAAATGAGCATGCAACATAATAACTGTATATATAAAAGGAATTTAATTATTCTATACTACTTATTAAAACAGCCACATAACAGGATAAATTGATATTTGTACTCATACCAAGTACCTATAACCAGTGAGCATGTATGAATGAGACTCACGACAGCAGAAGAAGTGAAAGTGGAGTGTAAGGCTTGCGGCATTATGAAAAGATGTAGTCTCTGCCTACCACAACGGGAAAAATGTCTGTATGTACATATTTATTATAATATATTATGTCATATATTTATTATATGCATATAAAATGGTATAAAAGAAAAAGTGGATGATGCAAAACTGAACTGGTAACATTACAGACAAAAAAGGACAAAGATAGCTTTTTCTATAGGTTTACAAATTGATAATAATTATTTTGCAACATAAGTAAGCGGTTACATGTTCTACAAAAAAACTAAAGGTCATTAGATAACTTGTTCAAGATTGTACTTTTTACTAGATTTTTTGTCTTGAATGAACTCTATAATAATGATAAGCAATAAGTTATTCTAGTCTTTAATATAAAACCTTACTAAAAATGTGTGTAGGTCCTATACTTACTTTGAATTTAAGAAATATCAGCTACAACTTATACAAGTAATGTTATTTGAAGTGGCATCAGAGACTTTTGTATAGGAATAAATTTGATTTAAAAAAGCGGCCAAGTGCGTGTCGGACTCGCCCATGAAGGGTTTCGAAGCAGCAAGTAACATAATATAATTTTCTCGTAGTTTGTTGTAACTTTGATCAATGTTTGAATAATAGTGTATTTTTTACGATTTATGAAGTAAAAAAAAACTTCTTACTAGATCTCGTTCAAACCAATTTTTGTTGAAAGTTTGCATGGTAATGTACATCATATTTTTTTTTAGGTTTATCATTCTCTTATTTTTAGAAGTTACGAGGTGGGCACACATTTTTCCACTTTGGAAGTGTCTCTTGCGCAAACTGTTCAGTTAAGAATAAAATGATATTAAAAACCTCAATATCATTTTTGAAGACCTATACAATTATACATCGTAACCCCATAGGTATGGACTTGATGAAAAAAAAAATTGAGTTTCAGTTCTATTCTAAGTATGGGGAACCCCAAACTATTTGTTTTTTTTTTCTATTTTTGTGTGAAAATCGTTCACAGAATACATCTACTTACCAAGTTTCAACAGTATAGCTCTTATAGTTTCAGAAGATAGTGGCTGTGACATACGGACGGACGGATGGACAGACAGACAGACATGACGAATCTATAAGGGTTCCGTTTTTTACTTTTGGCTACGGAACCCTAATGAACTCAAAATATCTAATGATCTGACTCTAACTACTCTCTATATCAGATCTGCTGTATATCTGGTACATCTAGACGTTGTCTGGTACAGGTCGCTAAACAATTAGAACGCCCATCGTATCTATTAAGAAGTTTGCATTTTCTGTGTTTTATACATTTTGGTGTCATTAAAGAGCTATCCATCAACTGTCTCGTATTCTGCTTTCCCAGGACGGCACTCTATCGCAGCAACTGGCGCGCATATCGACCACACAATGCTGGAAGAACAAAATATCCGTCGCCACCCAAATACAGACCTCGGCCTCCATAAAAAGTAAAAAGGACAAGGACAAACAGGACAACAGAATGTGGAAGGAGATACCGTCCATTGACAGAAAAAACAACATAGTGCAGTATAGCATGATGCTATCCAAGTTTAGGTTGACTTGTAAGTAATGGAAGCGCCTATGACAAACTGTCACGGTACATTCTTAAGTATATGATTTTTAAGTAAAGTCATCTTACGAAAACTCTGAAAAAATTTCACCCGTAAAAGATTTTGCCATTCTCCAATCGGTTAATAATTGTTACAAACATTGGAAAACTTCGCCGTTACGTCAACGTCTTATACGAATCTTCAACAGACAAATAATCGGTACATAACTACATAGGTAGAGGCTGACCCCTAACCAGCTAATCGCAAATTGCCCTAAACTATGCGATGTTATTTTGTATCTATATTAATGACCAATGGAAAGCCACATGCCCGAGAATTATTTCGGAGGCAATTTATCCACCAAGCCCCCAGATTCTTCCTCACAGAAGCGAGGGCAGACCCATGCTCAGCAATGATGGCTTCGTTTGATATTGTCTTCCAGCTTTAGTAGTGATGACGTCGATGGCTGGCTACGCGCTAGCGCCGGCGCCCTTCGATTTCACCACCTTCGCCCTTTGCGCGGCGGGCACCGGCCTCGTGTCCGCCGCAGCGAACTCCATCAACCAATACCACGAAGTGCCTTTCGATGCGCAGATGTCGAGAACAAAGAACCGTGTACTAGTGAAGGGATTGCTAGAGTGAGTGACTACAGCCAGAGATCCTATATAGTCTTATGTGTTCCTGATAGCTCTCAACTTGTTTTATGAAATATCAACCGGTATGTCAGCAACATGTAATGTTTTCTCCTATTGGAATCAAGCTAACTATGGATAACGAAGTCAGAAGTACCTACATAACTAGAAAAGTAGGGGATAAATGCTACATCTAATTTATTAATAAATACTTACTAACACTTACTCCTCGGTCCGGCCCCAATGACTTTCATAAGTACCTACTGTTATGTACCTACTGTCTTCCATCACTCCATACTTTGGAGGGCACGTTAAGCCGTCAGTCCTGGCTGTTATCGTTTGATAGCAGACGTTAAGCCACGTCACGGCACGTCTTTGGCGGCCTGATAAACTCTGACACTAGGCACTAGCACAACCTCAAGCGACAAAAAAACTTACTAAGAGATATGGCGGCCAGAACATCTTTTTCTTACCATCGCAAAAAGTTTAATCACCACCTTAAAAAAAAATAAGATAAAGGTTTAATTTTTTGCCATCGGGAAGTCAAAATGAGCATTAAAATGATAATAATATGTAAAAAATATATTCACGTGCCACACGTATGTCATCGCTCGATCGTTCAATTGAGTTGGCCTTTTTGTATACCAAGATCCCATTATAGTATACTTACAATAATATGGTGACAGCGAGCTGGGGCCTTACCATGACGTCTTATTGCGATCCAATTGAGGACCTAAACTGAATCGTTACACTTTTAATGATAGTAATACATGGCTTTCGAATACATTTAGGTAGGCGTCGATCCCTTTAGATTTAAAATCAACCTAAATTGACCGTCAAGATGTCACAACAAGTCGTCATGGTACGAATAAGTAGTAAAACGATTATTTTTAGGTCCTCAATTGGATCGCAATATTATAAGACGTCATGGTAAGGCCCCTGATCTGTGTGCCTACTTAGTGTGAGTTTTGACAATTTCTTTACGCGCTCGGTCCGTTTAGCGTAAACTTGAAATTGTATGGAATAAGAGGAGCGCCATCTAGCGTCAGTCAGTCAGTCACTACTACTACATGATAGAGACTAAAGGTGGAAAACAGGTCTCAGTGACAGAAAATTAATATGTTTGGGCACATTTTGACGAATATACGTATTTTATTAAGCCTGTCTGGAAAATACACTAGCGTGTCAAAGATATTCACGATATCCTATCAATATAGTATTTAAAGTGTTTATACATCTAGCCAATAATTGAGTTGTCCATCTCAGGCCAGCTCACGCGATCAGCTTTGCGGCGATGACGAGCGCGACCGGCCTCGGCATTCTCTACTTCGGAGTGAACCCGCTGACAGCGGCCCTCGGGGCCACCAACCTTGTGCTGTACACGTCCGTGTACACACCCATGAAACGCATGTCCATACTGAACACTTGGCTGGGTTCCGTAGGTAAGTAAAATACAATAAACGCAAAGTATGTTACGCTTAGAACTTCACTTAAAACTTTCGAAACTGAATACATGATAACTGGAATTTAAACGGGTCTAATTCGCGCACAATTTAATATCTTAATATATATAAATTAGGCGTCACGTTGTTTGTCCGCGATGGACTCCTAAACTACTGAACCGATTTTAATCAAATTTGCATACCCTGTGCAGTTTGGTTTAACTTAAAAGATAGAATAGCTTAGGTACATCTCCATTTATAGTCGCAATAACAAAAACCATAGCAACGCGTGGCCGTGTCTGCTAGTAAAAATATATAATTTTCTACGAAGACTGGAGTATGCGGGTATCACCGTCCGGAGCGGCAGCGGCAGGTGTTGTTTCCAACTACCCGCGGTTGGTCTTGCAAAACATATCCGTCACGACATACTACACTAACAGTATCCGAAGTCCGTCAGTATCCGTGTCAAAATTATATAATTTGATATTAGTTTGTGCGCGAATTAGACCCGTTTAAATTTAATACACATCACACACACATTACATACATACACACATTACATCACACATTAAATACACTCGAAGAAACACAAGTTTGAGAAAAAAATACAAAACCAACAACGTCTCACTATCACTATTTGTCCCCCAGTGGGCGCCATCCCGCCCCTGATGGGCTGGGCGGGCTGCTTGGGCGCGCTGGACGCGGGCGCGCTGGTGCTGGCCGCGGTGCTGTACTCCTGGCAGTTCCCGCACTTCAACGCGCTGTCCTGGAACCTGCGGCCGGACTACTCCCGCGCGGGGTACAGGATGATGGCCGTCACCGATCCCGGTGAGTGCCGCGTTAACGGTGGAGGAGGCGGTATGGTCGGTTGGGATTTTTTCCCAACGGGTCACACTGTGACGGGTGTGACTCGTCGGGAATTCACTTGGAAAAAAGATGCGTTGTGTAATTGTGTGACTTGTTGGGAAAAAATTCCCAATGAGTCACAGTATGATGAATTTTGCATAGTTTATGTTAGTTAAAGAGTTACGACAGCGTTGAGACTGATTTCATGCATGTACTCACTTGCTGCGCTTGGGTGTCGCGGGTTCGATTCCCGCCCGGACCAAATATTTGTGAGATCCACAAATGTTTGTTGCTGGTTTGGGGGGTGATGTGTATGTGGAATTGTATGTCTGTAAGGGGTGTACCCACAATACAGGAGCAATCCTAGTGTAGGGCTAAGTATAAAAACATAAATGTGAAATTTTAAATAAGGCAATGTTATGTAAAAATGTTGCGGGTTCTATATTTTTGTTATTAGCAAATCCGTCAACGTTCCAACCTTATCTATTGTTTTATTCCAGCGCTGTGCCGCCGGGTGGCGCTGCGGCACACGGGCGCGGTCACGCTGGCCTGCGCCGCCGCGCCCTACCTCGGCGTCACCAACGTGTGGTTCGCGCTGGAGTCGCTGCCGCTTAACGTTTACTTTATGTACTTAGGTATGTTTCCATAGATATATAGGTCTGGTCCACATAGATTAGCAGCCCGAATTCTGAGGTCTCAAGCATAGAGCTCGCATGTACAGAGTTCTCCATAAAACTTGTAACAATTGGATTTTCATTTTATGTACTTAGTCAGGTCATAAGTATTGTCACACAGTAAAAACTTTTCTTTTAGAATGCTGGCCACAAAAAAGTTTATTGAATTCGAATTTCGAATTGTTCATGAAAATAAAAATCTATACTTTTTAGAATTTTACTCATTTTTAAATATGGAGTGGACGCTTAAAGAAGACCGTGTTGCAGTTATTGCGTTGCATCGTTGCGGTTACGCGCCAATTCAAATTTTTGACATACTGAAAAATTTGAATATAACCAAGAGATTCGTTTATCGTACCATCAAACGATACAATGAAGACTAGTGTAGATGACAGGTCAAGAAGTGGTCGCCCTCGGTCTGTTAGGGCTCCAGCAGTGATAAAAGCTGTGAAGGCGCGAATTCAAAGAAATCCCAAACGTAAGCAGAAACTGTTGGCCCTTCAGATGGGATTAAGCAGAACCACGGTGAAAAGGGTGTTAAATGAAGACTTAGGGCTTCGGGCATATCGAAAAAAAACAGGACATCATTTGAATGCTCGTCTAATGGACCTGAGACTGAAGAGATGCCGCGCTTTGTTGAAGCGGTACGCGGGAAAAAAATATCGGGAAATTCTTTTTTCGGATGAAAAATTTTTTACCGTAGAAGAGAGCTACAACAAACAAAATGATAAGGTGTACGCACACAGTAGTGAAGAAGCGAGCAACCGTATTCCGCGTGTCCAACGAGGTCATTTTCCATCCTCGCTCATGGTATGGTTGGGAGTGTCTTATTGGGGCTTAACAGAGGTACATTTTTGTGAGAAAGGTGTAAAAACGAATGCAGTTGTGTATCAAAATACAGTCCTGACGAACCTTGTGGAACCTGTTTCTCATACCATGTTTAATAACAGGCACTGGGTATTCCAACAAGATTCGGCGCCAGCTCATAGAGCGAAGAGCACACAAGACTGGCTGGCGGCGCGTGAAATCGACTTCATCCGGCACGAAGACTGGCCCTCCTCCAGTCCAGATTTGAATCCGCTAGATTACAAGATATGGCAACACTTGGAGGAAAAGGCGTGCTCAAAGCCTCATCCCAATTTGGAGTCACTCAAGACATCCTTGATTAAGGCAGCCGCCGATATTGACATGGACCTCGTTCGTGCTGCGATAGACGACTGGCCGCGCAGATTGAAGGCCTGTATTCAAAATCACGGAGGTCATTTTGAATAAACTTTAGTGTCATAAGAATCTATGTTTTGTTAAGTTCATTTTGGTATATAAATGGTTACATAATGAATAAACTTGTTTCAATTATTTTATATAAAACATGTGACAGAATTTATGACCTGACTAGGTAGGTACGGATTGTTAGCGCTTGAATAGTAAATGAGATATAAAGTTATGCAAAACATAGTTTTTAACGTATCGTGTATGTAGGTAACGTATCATTTGAACAAATTTTCGCATTTTAAATAGCTTAACTTTCGTTTTAGGGCAATCTTGCGTTTACAAACGTATATTCCCCGTTGTCGCCACTAACGCCGTCCCTACTGGCATTAAATGAGGAAAAACCCTATAGGTAGGTACCTACCGTTCACCCAACCCTTCCTTTGTGAAAATACCTTCCCGACTTTTTGTGACCATAAACATTGTTTTCCAGCATGGCAATTCTACCAGAAATCGGACAGCGGGAGCTCTCGAAAACTGTTCAGGTTTTCTTTGATCCACCTGCCGGCGTTGATGCTGCTCATGCTAGTCAACAAGAAGTACTGGAGCTCCGCCGAGACACAAGAACAGGATCTCAAGTCTCCGGACCACACCAAGCTGCCAGACTCCAAGAGGATAACAGTATTGCCCAGGGGCCCCGTGGTAGCCGCCCAGGATGCCGACAATCAGTGAAATTAGAACTAAGATAGCCCTAGTGCTGATGCTAGTTACGTAATCGAGTTACCGAGTCTTTTCTAAGTGACAAGCAGACCGATGGTTGTCACCCAGCATCGGTCTAATTTCAAATGCACCAAGCTGGACTGTTTTGAAATGGTTGATATTTTATATGCGACGAAGTCATATTTTTATTATGAAGAAGGCTAGTTTCTATGCTATAGAAACAGCGCCGAAACGGGTCTGACACATGGCTTGTACGAATATGACGACGGCAATACAAGCCGGAGTATCAAGCTATGTTTTAAGACAGATCTTTTGGTACATTGCCTAGGTCATTTACTTCATGTAATTATTAGTTCATAGTGACTGAGATTCAGTTAAATTAAATGCGTATTTATTTTAAAACCATTTAAAAGGCTTGACACGAACCATGTGCTATTATTATAGGTAATTGTACTTACTAGTTTCTTTCCCGGAGGTGCAACTGTTGGATACTTTGTAAAAATCGACTAGAGGCCGTTTGATACTTCCGGGGCAATAGAGGTCTAGATGAATCTACATGTGTGTAGATAGTATATTTTTGTTTTTGTAAATAATGTACAATTAATTATGTGATCAGTTTAGAAGGCTTGTAAGGTAATAAATCGATCAACCACGAGATTTTGATAAACAATAACATCTATGGTTATGTCAATTGAGAAGTTGTAAATGTAACTAAATATCTTACAACTTTATTCCCGTTTAAACAGAAGCTGGGATAGATTTGAAGATTATTTAGAGATGTTTTTTACTTGATGAATAGAAGGGTGTCATATTCTTTTGATCCTTATGTCTTAACAATAAAGATCAAAAGGTATAGGCACTAAAGTCTCCGTGGTTATTTTTAGAAAAGCATATCCATTTTTATGTATAATAATTTATTTTTGTCATTAGTTGAATAGTTCCTAATGTGACTCAGGAATAAATGAAATATGCAAGGTTATAAAAAAATCTTACATTTATTTGTGTTGGTATAATTTAAATTACAAACACTGGAATTGGACATAGCTACATACATACAAACATTCAGACCTGGTTTGAACATTGGCAGACGGACATTGGGTATGACGTAGAGCAACGAAATTAAGTAATTAACGCGAGCCTTTATAGGCCACTTGAACCCGTGTTTTACTCCAAACGTATTCTGCTGAGGCTGGTTATTTCCTGGAAAAAAACGCATGTTAGTCAATGGGCGACCTACTGCGCTCACAGCACACTACATTGTATTCGCATTGGGGACCGGCCAGTCGTGAGGCAAGCGCTTGTGTATGTACCATCATACACTAAAAAACCTCGTAAAAAGCTGTCAAGCAACACCAATAATATGATCTCTACTATAATACCACAAATGATGAAGACAAGGTTTATTCTCACTTGGCTTTCTTCGAGGAGCGGTCGTGGTCGCGGCTGTCGTCCCTCGAGCGCTTGTTGGACTTGTGTTCCCCCGAGCTGCGCTTGCTCTTGTCGTCGCGGCTCGACTTGCGGTCGTTGTGCGACGACTTGTGGTGCTTGTCGCGGTTCTTCGAAGGGCTGTAATTAAATTACATAAAGCAATGTTAGTATGTTATTTACTTTTCTAGGCTCGATTCACTCTACGCCCGTCTAAGATGTATGACAAATAAATGAGTCGCATTGTACTAACCTGCCACTGCTATGTTTCGACGGGCTCTTATGGCTCGAGCTCTTATGATTCGAACTGCCGCTTTTATGATTCGAACTGCCGCTCTTGTGATTCGAACTGCCGCTTTTGTGATTCGACGAGCTTTTATGATTCGAACTGGACCCCTTGTGGCTGGAGCTTTTGCTCTTCTTACTGCCGCCTTCTTCTTCGAAGGGGCGGCCGCGGTTGTTCTTTCGCTTGCCGCCGCCGAAGTCCTCGGCGCGGTCGTAGTTCCGCTCCTTCTTGTCCTCCTCGGCGGCCTCGCGCTCGAGGTCGGACCAGTCCTTGCCGGACTCTTCGTCCTCCTCTGAAAAGGTGAGGAGGGTATATGAAAGCAGCTGTATATGATCGTCTTAAAAAAAAGATTATCACTTTTATGTAGCATTGATGAGGCTGATAGCTTTTGCTCTCATTTCAGTTAAAAACTAGATGAATGAGTGGAGGAAGTGAACGTACCCTCGCTGTCACCAGACACGGCGGACTCGTCCGACGCTTCCGAGTCGTACTCGGAGCCATCGTCCGACTCTTCCTCTGACTCGGCGTCCGTCGGTTCGTACGCATCGTCCTCTTCCTCTGTGTCTTCCTCCTGTAATCAATATATTTGAAGTTGATTCCTTACAGACAATATTATACCTACTTATACAGTATGCTGTCAGTACATATTGTGTGAGCCTTGATTCTAGTCCAGCATTGGCAGCATAAGAAAGAAATTACATTAACTAATGTTAGTTACCTGAGCAGCATTCTCTTCATCAGACTCAGGATCCAAAAACGACCAGCCTCCATTATCAAAGAAACCTTCAATATCATCGGTGATCGTCTTCATCACCTTGGTCCAGTTGAGAGACTGGATACCTTCCGAGTAGCGGATGTCGCATGAGCTGTAGGCAAAAATGTTGAGTTAATCACACCCGGTTACAAGTGACTGAAGATGGTGATCAAGAGGAGCCTCAAACGGGACAGATTTTTAAGGATTAGGTACAATAGGCACTGCCTGAACACTTTCAAAGCCTCTTTCTGCTTGAGGTTATCACCCATCATCCGGCAAGCTTTTGTCACTTGTCGTTTGAGGTAGCACCGGCCTGTTGCCAGAGGTAGTCAGGGTGTTGTCGAGTTACAAGCACACATACCACCTACAGCCTACAACTATTCAAGCCCCATCACTAAAGGCCTCCACAAACAAACCACTCACTTGAGCCACTCCTTGACATGATCCAGCATGTTCATGGGCACCGCGTTGACCATCGCCACTTTCTTCGCGTAATCCTTAAACACGAACACCATGTCGAAGTTCTTGAGGTGGAACTGCACTCGCTCGAAGTGCACCAGCTCCACGTCCTCCAGCGCTATCACGAACGGCGGCCACTCCGTGAGGTTGACGAGCGCGCCCGACGTGGGCTGCAGCAGCACGGTGGAGCGGAACGGCGCGCCGGGGAAGCCCAGCTCTCTGGAGGTACATAGAGCCAGAGTTCAACACCGCTTTCAAGCACGCGGCTTTTTTGAATAATGTAGATGCCAAAGTTACTTTAGCCAGTGGAAAACACCGTTATCAATGTAACGAGCGCAGTGCCAAGCGACAATATGTAATACTACCATGAGTAATACATATAGTGACACCACTAGTGTGCCTCGAATCTTTTAGCTATTGAACTGCAGTAGCGTTGCAGTTGCCGATTTGACAGTTTTCGAATATATTTCGTACCGACAACAAGTCAGACATTTCAATAATTACTACCAACGGCCCATATTTCGAACTCAGTCACTCGAGCGGTACAAATAACCCCTCGCGCCTTGGCCCACTCCTCGCGGCAACTCACCTGAAAGGCGTGTCGAACTCGACCTCCTGCTTGGTGGTGTTCTCGACCCGCTCGCAGAAGCTCTTGAAGGCCACCTTGAGCTTGTGGCGCAGCTCCCGCTCGCTCTGCTCGGCCGCCAGGTCGTCCCGGTCGTGCATGTGCTGATGCTTGCCCAGGTCCGTGGTGATCTCACCCACTTCCGTGTAGAATTGGACGTCCACATGTTTCTTTTTACCTGGAAATTTTATACAATATGTGGATATTATGCGATGTGTCTCCGATGATGTACTAACCTAGCCCATAAAATAGAATAGTATGGGGAAATTTTATTTCCCATCATTACTGAACTGTCATGCTGTCATGACAAATGTAAAAATTAAAGGTTCTAGTTGTTACTAAAGTAGTTGTAAACATACATGCAAGACTTCTGCTTGAGCTAGAAACTAAAATATATCGAAACGAATTCCCTGTTAAAGTATGACTATATAAAACCTGATTTACATAATACTCACCGAACATAATAGCGTGTTTCAAATGGAAATGTAATAGAATAATCATTTCCCCGTCGCACGGTTGGAAGAATGCGTTCTTAATATTATTGTACAGAATATCAACTTTGTCTCCTCTCACTGAAGTAAACCTAAACCCGTTCGTGTGCGATTCCAGCGAGCCGCTCATTCTCTTCGTAACTATGTTAGGTCTTATGTACAGATCTTTTAACTTGGGGTTGCCTTTGCTCTGTGAAAGCACTAAAGTGTCTTGTTTGACCAAATCTTCCTTCTCTCGTTCCTCCGCTTCGCGCGTTTTGAATTTCTTTTGTACTTCTTTGATGAGCCTAAAGCCGGTGTTGAGGTTGGATGACGGTGGTGAGATTTCGCCGGGCTCTTTTGTGTTTGTACTTCGATATGTTCTGAAAAAACCCAGCAGAATACAAGATTAATTAACAGTTTTTTGATATCCATCAGTCATTAATAAGGTCCAAACATACTTACACCTCCTTCACAAAAGTAGCGTCGGGCTGTGTGTAGTTGCCACCTTCGTTTCTGCCCATCGTCGCGCCGGGATGGAAGAAGTTTATCCTAAGGTAAGTGTAGTCACCCTCAACTGACTGGGAAATATTCTTTATTGTGGAAATGTGGAACGGCACTGGCACACCGAATATCGGCAGGATTACAGTCTCGTATTTGCGATCTGAAAATAAAATGTTTACTTTCAAATTACGGCTGCATCAAGATACTTTCTTGCATCAAATTATAATCAGGCATGTTAATTCTAGGAAACAGTTGGTGCATGACTCATAATTGAAGGGTGATCAATGATCATTACAATTTTTTAAATACATAAAGGGTTTATTCTGACTCTATCAAATGTCTACCTCAAACTGGCCTTAAAAATAGTATAGGTTATAAATAAAGATAGTACATACTCACCAACATATAATTTGAGCTCTTTCACTTCATTCTCTCTCGGCATCTGGCTCACGCTCTTATAGGATACGGTGCTTTTCCTCAGCTTCTCCGTGTCTTTCCCGCTGGATTGCTTCGCCAGACGCTCTTTAGCCTTCTCATTGAGGGTTATAGCCAGTTCCCGCTGATGTTCCTTACGTTTCTCTTCTGAAGAATGTTCAGTGCGAAGCTTGGACTCTATAACGGCCGTTCTTTTACCTCTACCTGTAAAGGCAATCGTGTTTAGAATTGGCACAGCTGTTGACGGTATGCTAGCTTCATATCTTGAGTACTGATTGTAGGCAAATGAGTATAGATTAGGAATTAGTATTTCATATTATGCAATTCATGTTTTCTAATGATCATACTCACAATATAAAAGTAACAAAACAACAATTAAAATGAGGATAAATAGTTTTTCGATATATTAAAAAAAAACAATATTCCTAGACAATGTTCATACACATAAAACTAATTATGAGGAAGCTTGAGCCAGAGTTGAAACACATTATTTCTGCCTGGGTTTCAACAGATCATTACAAAGGTTTTGGTCAGTAACTCAAGACAATTTCAGCTAGATTATTCATGCAATTAGTGTAATTAAACTAAGAAGACTTACCGCCATTCTCTGTTTGTCCACGATTGCATGTAAGTAAATGGTTAAAGTTAAAAAACAATTCATCATCAGGGCACTTGTAAGAAATCATCATTTCACACCTTTACTGTAACTTCATCAAGCAGATCATGCAACATTTTTACTTTAAAAATATTTGATGTGTGAGTCTATTGTGAATTACGAAAATTCTCTATGTTGGAAAATATCAAGTGAGAAAAAATGTACCCACCTAATTATAAAATTAACCAAGTGCAAAAAAGCAAAATCTATACAGAGCTGTTGACACCTTGAAAAAGTTCTGCATTATTTAC
This sequence comes from Hylaea fasciaria, assembly GCA_905147375.1. Lineage (NCBI taxonomy): Eukaryota > Metazoa > Arthropoda > Insecta > Lepidoptera > Geometridae > Hylaea > Hylaea fasciaria. Next base: position 2,955,783 of record LR990194.1, read on the forward strand.
AAAGCTGTTCAAATTCAACTCACCGAGTATTTCAGTCTTGTTTTCTTTTTCTTCTTCTTCTTCCTCATCATCGTCTTTGAGGAAGATACCAATATTCTTTATTTTCTTCTTTGATTGGGTAAGCAGGGACGCCGGTTGTTCCTCGTTAACTAACACTGTATCGCCGATGAATAGTGCATAGGTCTGAAAACCATATCATTATATTTCTATAGAATAGTTAACCATTCATCAACAAAAAATATTATTGATTCATTTCTCAGCTCTAGTGATGTCCTTTGCAAAAACTTACAGTATAATAACATAAAAAACTTTGATGCATCCACTGCACATACATTATTTATCTCAGAAACCTACCCAATCAAGCCCACATGTTATAAAGATATTTTTCCAACTTGTCTTCCTTGGCTACATTTACCAATAGCCACCAATCGATCTTAGAAACATCTTAGGAGTGAAACTTAGTATTGTATACAGTGAGATGTAAAACTGTATAGACTTTGTTTTCTCACTTACCTTGCCTTCTTTCTCTGTAGAGGCACTGTTGGTCAGGTTAGCGAGACCAATGTTGATGTTAAACACCATTCCCTTTTTAGCCACAGTCGAAGTTTTAGGACCAATCACGATCGAACTTTCGCGAAACTCTATTCCCATTGCAAATCTGTAATGACAATAATATATAACAGATGTCAAGGATTTCATAATATAGATGTTTAGTTATACACTTACCCAAAAGATTTTGTGAGATTATCAACTAGATCAGGCTTCTCTTTCTTTGCCAATTCCAAGCCAGCTTCATATACAGATGACAACTTCACTCCCGCAACAAGTTTTTTTATGACTTCCTCCTCCAAGTTCAATAAGAAGTTGTAGTTGCTCTGAACTTCGTCAGTGGGATTGACGAGTAGTGTCCGAACAATATTGGAGCAGTAAGACTTGTATCTCGCGCCTAGGGAACATACGATCGCGCCGAAATGCAAGTGGTTCTTGTCCGAGACAGCACTGAATTTCAGACTGTAATTCCCTCCTGACTGAATAATTGGAGGGTAGCACATGTCTACTTGGCTTGTGTCGACGCCTGTGACATATTTCTTATCAGATATAGCAGCCTCCACACCTTCCGCTAGTTTTGAATGTTTAACTTTCTGGAAAAAATGTTTGGAATTCATTTTATTATAATATTTGAATAATTCCACAAAGCTACAATTGATGCAGGAGTCATTGCATAATATGGTGTAAACTTGTATTACGTACCTTGTCAGAATCAATGATTTCCATAATTTGATCTTTCAAATACTTTGTAAAAACATCGACTGTTACTAAGCACGCTTTTTTAACTGTTATAATCTCGGAATCTTCCTTCTGTGCCATGAGCAATGCAGTAGCTGAGCTTACATCAACATTTTCAAACTTTTCTGCTTTCATTACATTTTTCCAACTTTCGCAAAATTCACCGGGATAGTTGTCTTTCGCAAAGACTCCTAATGTTTTTCCTGATTTTGATTTCTTAATCTCTTGTATAAGTTTGTTGAAGTTTTCTTTGTCTTTGTCGGTCTATAATGTAAGATAATTGAAGATGTGAATAAATATAATATATCAATAAAGACAGAATACCTAGTTAAGAAAAAAAATATAAACCATCAGCAAGGGGCATATTAATTAACTAACAAAAATGTAACATTGCATAACACATCAACAACTTTACAAGAAGATAGTATGATTTTGATGATGTACTGCTTTTTATTCTAAATTGGTCAGGTTTATGAACGATTTATGGACAACCAAACCAAAACAGATAGGCGGAATCCACCTCACACAAGTATGGCGAGACCTGTGTTTAACAGTGTGATGATTAAATTAAAGAGCACTTTAGCAGTATTTGTATTGCAACTTAACTAGTCACATAATTTTGTATCTTCTGTTTGTATGGCTGACATTATTTTTAAGGGGTTCTGGTTAATTAATAAAAATGTTGGTTAACATTTTGTCTCAAAATATTTTCAATAACTTACTCTGTCCCTAATAAGAAGCTTGACAGGGGGCAATTCTGTTTCTTCCTTGCCATTTTCAATTTGTCTCAGAAATTCAATTTTCTTTTTGCTGGCAAGGAAACACATGCTTGATTCTGTGAGAACTGTAATCGTATCGGGGAGTTCATATCCAAACAGCCAAGTCTAGAACAAAATTAGAGAAAACACATTATTTTTAACATTTAACCTTTCACAGATATCATTATATACATGTAACACAACTGTTATTCTTCAGAACCAATAATAATTGTTCATGTACCCTAATAGGTTTGAATTATAAATAATTAGTATAGGTAGATAAACAATTTCCATCAAAATGTTCTATATCTACAAATGAAAGAGCAATTAACTCCAATATATAAAGTTTAGACATACTTCCAAAAAACAATATACTTACATTATATTATACACATATCTACAGAAAAATAGTTTGAAAATACATTCTTTAGTCAGGTATTTGTTTGACAGTTTACACAGTTACATCACAATAATATGATCTAAACTTTGTTATAGTGTTGATAGAATTTACTACGAATTTCAATGCATTCACAAGAGCATCAGATATACCTACCTACCCATTGATTTCATGCAAACAAGTCTAGAATTTGAATGTTTACTTTGACATGTGTTGACATGGCCTGGACTTCGAATATATCTCGTACGTTGCAGAGCTGTATGGTAACTTGTGAAGAATCGGGTTTTCTCGTGTAACCGGCCAGACGTGCCACCTTTTATATTTTCTAGCACATGGAATAGCAATCAAAATACACAAACCTGTAGCGCCGTAGACTTGCTGTAAAGCGTGTCCTCATCCACTCCGACGCATGATACCAAGCAATCGACCTTTGCCAGGGTATCTTCACCTTCTGCACCCTGTGAAACACGTCAATTTGAAACCAGAGGAAAGATATATCATCACAATAATCTGTCTTGTAAAACCAACCTTCCATGCTGCGTACAGCCTTTTCATACGCCGATAGAAAGTTTCTTTATCAAGCGATATATTCGACATGGTTACTAATACTAAATAAACCTAACTACAGTTACTAAAATATGTTATTACGCCGCAAAGAACAAAAATTATTCAACACTGCACGACTCGACATTACAGCTTTTGACAGCAAACAATGGCTGCCCGACTGCCCGGCGGGCCGCGGCGAGGCGCGGGCGGGCGCGGGGCGTCATTCATGGCCATTTTTTGTCTATGGATTGTTGATTCGGATGTTCTTTGGTTTGATTTGATTTGATTTTATTTGATTTCATACAAGTAATGGACAATCAACCGATCGATTGAGGTGATTCTGCTCAATTCTCTGCGACGTGCGTATCGGTGTTAGGTGGTTTGTTGGTGGTTCAGTAGAAATTGCAGTTCTGACCATAGAGTAACTTACTCTGGTTGTGGCTTCTGTGGTTGAGACCTACAGATTGTCACAATGAAAATAATATTCATTCCATAGACGAAATATCACACAGACTTGGCAATAGCGTATACCCGTAAGGGACAAAACTTTACTGCAATGTATAAATCGGATAAATTTAATACACGTTATTTAGGTGTAGCTTCAATCATTCGTGCGACATTCTAAAATGTTGAGATCGCTGGTTACCCCTATAAGTCGGATAAATTTAATACACGTTATTTAGGTGGTGCTTCAATTATTAGTGAGACATTCTAAAATGGCAAGATTGGTTTGCATCTACAGTAGGTAGGTACAGTAATAAATTAGGGCCTACGCCGACAAAGACAAAACATCATCGTACTATCCTACTTACTCCTTTGTCTATTTGTATACACTTGTCTCTTCACTTCCCCGGGTCTTGAGTTAGATGTCAAATCCATTGGATGAGAAATCTGTGGTTCATTCTCTTTTCTTTTTTTTTTAGTTATGGCTTCGCACGGTTTGTGCATATAGCCAGTGTCAAGTATTTAATTTTAAGTATTTCTTAATTTCACATTAACAAAGTCACAGCAATGTTATAGCAATCGTGGTCAAGTAGTCAAGTCAATTATTTACATCGTCAGTCACGATTCAGTAAAGTAGTGGATGCTTTACTGAAACTTCCTGGGAGTTTTGGAAAAAATGCGAAATGACACGTTTTTTGAGTTTATATCATTTGCCTACACTCGTGCACGTTAACGAACACTTAATGGTTAATATTCCACCAATATTACACATTAACACTCGAAGAAACACAAGTTTGAGCTAATAATACAAAACCAACAACGTCTCACTATCGGATTCCCGCCAAAACTCCCTGGTTCATTCTCATTCGATTGACATGCCAGCACAGAATAAAAATAAATATTATATTAAACTGATTGTCAGATTGTTTGTCATGTTTGACGTTTGTTTGTAAGTTATTACTAGAGTTTTGGCGGGAATCGGATAGTGAGACGTTGTTGGTTTTGTATTATTGGCTTAAACTTGTGTTTCTTCGAGTGTTAATGTGTAATATTGGTGGAATATTAACCATTAAGTGTTCGTTAACGTGCACGAGTGTGGGCGGATGATATAAACTCAAAAAGCGTGTCATTTCGCATTTTTTCCAAAACTCCCAGGAAGTTTCAGTAAAGCATCCACTACTTTACTGAATCGTGACTGACGATGTAAATAATTGACTTGACTACTTGACCACGATTGCTATAATATTGCTGTGACTTTCAATGTGAAATTAAGAAATACTAAAATAAATATAAGTAATAAAATACTTGACACTGGCTATATGCACAAACCGTGCGAAGATATAAAAAAAAAAACAAAAAAAAAAAGTTATTACTACATACCGTTATTTGTTTTGTTTTTTGTTTTGTTTGAAAGTGTTGGTTGGTAATTTAGTTTGTGAAATGGTTCAAAAACCAGCGTAGCGTTTGTATTCTTTGTTAAAAACAAAGTAGGGCTACATACACATTGGGTTGCATTGCTTGAATATAATTATGTTCTATAATTATAGTGTCCATAATCTGTGATAATTATTACGGTCAGAATAAAAATGCAAAAGTTGAAAGCTAATGAGATCATTCACATATCAGAAAATGTTCTGCGGACGTTGACGCAGAACCGTATCACAACAATCTTGGATTTTCTTCGAGAGGATGTTACTAAACTATCTACAATAACTAAATTGAACCTACCTCAAATATTTGCTGCAAGATGTGAAATATTCGAGCAATATTCAGCACCTACCATAAACGGAACTACTTTATTGGATAAAAGCTCAAGAATAAACTTCCTGACCACAGGTTTGCATAAGTAAGCACTTTAAAATTATACATGCACTTCCAACTCAAAATTAAAATTATACTGAATGGTAATGCAGGTAGGTACATTTAATGTTTTTTTTTATGTCATGTAAGTACATGTTACATAAAACTATTATAGCTATAAAGCTATTGTATTGTACAATATCATCATTCAATTCAAATTTATTTAGATTTTTAACAGATATAACATCGCGTTAAAATAGTCACAATAGGTAGGTAATTATTATTCATTATTATCTCTTATTATCATAAGAATAGCACTAAAGTCCCCTAACAAAATTTTATGTGCAAATATATTTAACTTTCTGAAGTTACTTTCAACTCTGTGATGTAAGCAGAAACATCAGTATCAATGCTGATATTTATATTTTTCAGTATCGATCACATGTTGGATGGGGGAATACCAAAAGGATACATGACAGAGCTATGTGGACTTACGGATACAGGGAAGACTCAACTCTGCTACCAGTTGGCCATAAACTGTGTAAAACATAATGAAAATACTGTGTTGTACATTGACACAAAAGGAGACTTCTCAGCGATACGGATTCAGAAAATTCTTGACAGATCTGGATTTTCACATAAGGTAACGAGCTTGCTTTCAGCAACTAGGATGAATTATCGGCCCCTTTTTCCGAATGTCAGGTGGCTGTCACTAGTTCACATTCACATAAGGTTTGGTTTGGTATCCAGTAGAATGAGAAAAGCTGTGGAGAATGATGACATGATTTATATTTTAATTATTATGCTTTGTGTCTACAGGAAATGGCACTTATTATGTGCAGAATAAGAGTGGTCCGAGTGTGGACTATGGAGGAGACCATAGACCTGTTACAAAGTCTGAAAAACAAAAGTGTAGAAATTGAAAATCTAGCATTAATTATTCTGGATTCGTTACCTTGTTTGATGTTCCAATTTCTTGGTGATGACAATAAAATTGGTAAGATAATACATTAACATATTTAATGAACAAACAAAAAAACAAACAACTTATTACACTATAGTTATGTAATAAGTAGGTATTGTAGCCTGTTATATCTCACTCCTGGGCAAAGGGCATTACTGTAAAATATAACAAGCCCAAATATCCCCAGAAAATGAATATCAAAGTTTTTACTTATTAATCTTTCTATTAAATAAGTTATTGTTTATTTTTTGCAGGTCTTTCTATGTTAAACACTCTGGTAAACTACAGTAGATTTTTATGTAGAGAACTAGATATATGCATGTTGTGTGTAAACATACAAACTAGATGGGTGGACCAAGATTTGGCTGATTTGGAAGGTACAGAATCAGGCAATCTTATCTAAATTAATTAAAATGGAAATAAAAAAATATGCCAACTATGTAAAACAAAAAATATTTATTTATGTTAGATTTATTCCTAAAATACACTATTGCAGATGATGGAGATATTGTTCCAGCTATCAAAGAACAGTATGTTGAAAAAAGAAACCGTTGTTTGGGCAAATATTGGCAACATATTCCTAATCTAGTGTTGCTCTTTGAAAAATTACCAAGCAGTGAAAATAATGAGCAAGTGGTTATTTCAGTGATTAGATGTAATAATCTTAAAATTATATCGAGACAATGTGTTATTCAAATTAGTGATATGGGTGTCAGATGAATAAAGATATTTTAGTTATATTTATTTTTATTAACTGTACCTACTACCTACTACACTACTACATAACTGCAGTATTAGTCTTCAGAAGCTGGGAGGCCAGCCCAGCCAGCTATACATCTCGATGTATTTATTAATAAAAACTAGGTAGGTAACCTACACATTTATCTTATGGTGTTTTGTTCTATTGTACCTACTAAATAAACCCAAACCCTAGCTGACCTGGCAAACACTGTCGAAAAGTTGCATTACAGAAGTTAATGTGGCCGTGAAGTTTTAATGTTCGGCGTAACTTTTTGATAAGAACCTTCTCCTGACAATAACAAACACAACAGAAAAAGAACTAGCAAAATTGGTCCAGCCGTTCACGCGTGATGGCATGACCAAGGGAAATAGGAATTCATCTTTATGTGTACCTACCTATATAATATAAGGATACCCACATGCGGGACGGGCGGAAACGACAGTATCCTTTATTCTGTGACGGGCGGGATAATATGCCGCTACCTGCAAACCATGGACCTATAGTATCAGAGACTGCAACCACACCCACCACTCTAAAGAGTAGATTTGACAGATTGAAATTTAATTGAACCCCTCGCCGGGTAGTAGGCACTTCGTAACAGCCATGAGTAAGTTTATATTTTCCACAGACCAAGTACATAGTAGTTAGATATTTTCATTCAACTACAACCCTCACTTCAAGTGTTTCCGTTTCCGCATGCCACTAATAAAACCATAGTCAATAGTACAATACTTTTGTTTATAGTGAAGGTTATCAGCTGCTTGACGATAGGTAGCGCTAAATTAATTACCCCTATGTCGAAAATTACGCACAAGTGTGAAAGCCCAGTTTGATAAAGTTGTCTATGGATTTAATCAACCAGCCAATCAGCGTCGAGTCGTACCTGACATCTGTGGATTTAAGCAGTGTGACCAGAATACATAAATTAGTAATATTTGGCAATTTAAGACTCCTATTGACGCTAAGGGTAGGTATAATAAAAATATTTTGAAGCATATAAAAATATGCAAAAGTTAGTGATGTGTCAGGAAAATTACCACTTTTATTTACATAGTAATGTTTCTCATTATTGACCATAGTTTTTAGGTTCATATTCTGCAACAATAACGTTTCAGTTAGGCATAATACTATAGCATTTACTTTTATAAGCATAATAAATTATAATTTAGCATTACTTTTTTAATTGATACGACGTGATAACTGTTAAGCGTCTTAAACATCATCTCTTGTCAAGTCATTGCATTGCTGGTTTTTCCCCTCAATCTTGCCAAACCAATACGAAACGGATTTTAATTTAGGCTTTAAATATTTGAGAAGCAAGAAACCAAAAAACAAAGTATTCATAAATGTATTTATCTATTTGATATCAATAAAGTTAGGTAGAACTCATAAAAGCAAAGTATTATTTGATTGTAGTAAATTGAATTGAATAGTATTAATTATCTTTTCTATCTGGTCATACTCGATAACTCAATGCTTCTCGCTCGCTTGCTAAAATTTAATCATTCGGTCTTTCATTTTGGCGCACGCCTGACGGGCGATGCGTAATTCATTGTGATGGCCCTTGATAACATTTTTGTAAATTTATCATTTTTATGATATTAGTGCTTAGATCCTTCGTAGTGTAATTTAATTTTAATATTATATTTGCGTTTACCTCATAAAATGGCGAATCAACAGAGAATGGTTTACAAGCTGGTGCTCACGGGAGGTAAGTGTCAATGTGTATAATATTTTTGGGAATAATTTTCACAACTAGGGCGTAACGTTGTTAATTTTTACAGAATTGAAGAGAGTGATAAGATTTTTTAAAGTTACTGCAACTGGGTAATTCGTGCCTGCGTGCGTGTTCTAAATAAAAAATAAAATGCAACACGTGGGGCTCATTGCTACGTTTCATATTCCGATTTTTTTACAGGACCCTGCGGCGGCAAAACTACCGGCCAGTCCCGTCTGTGTACGTTCTTCGAGAACTTAGGATGGAAGGTGAGATCCATTCAGTTTTAGTGCCTACATCTAGGTCTGTAAGTTACCTTTGAAATACTTACTAAACTCGCTGCTGTATTCTCAATTTGCGATATCTCTGCCCCGTTTTCCCGAAGGTTACTTATTCGTGCATTATTCCTGTGTTTTTGACAACAATATTATATGTAAAACCAATTTGTCACTTGGAGACTTGAACAGTTTTAACAATTTTAAAACTGTAATGATGGCTACCTTTCTCATTGATTCCGACTAGGTATGTTCAGAACATACTGTTTACATACAGTCAAGCAAAATGTAAACTAAATCTAGATACTGTAATTTTTGTTAAGATGTTATCCTCTGTAAAACCCTGTAGTTGAAAAATATTTGCGTGCATTGTAAATAAATATAGGGTGTTGTAATTTGTTGTGGTGGTTTCTCCGTGTGGGGATCCGTAAGACATCTTCCACGTTGTGTTTATTTACAGGTGTTCCGGGTGCCGGAAACGGCTAGCGTCCTCCTCAGGTACGATGTGAACTTTCACACATTGACACAGTGCACTTACCTGATGCGGCATTTTAAAATATAACCATGTTTGATAGCTAGTTTATATATACGGCTTAATTGAAAATTCTATTTTAATATACTTGTAGCTATTTAGGTTCTTATTTGTATCATGACAATATTCAGAATTTTACCAATGTGGCAGATATACTACGGTTGTTGCTATTTGTTACATTTGTTTGATTAAAAGAACTACGGATTTGCTCTCTAAGTAATCAATTGTCTGTAATATGATAATGTCTGTAATTGTAACATGTAGCTATGCTCTCGATTCAACAGCGTACGTACGATAAAAGTAACATTTATAACAGTATGAAAGGAAATTTAAAAAGTCTCACATTTCGTGCACTGTGGAAATTATTAGTACCTATTTGGCAGTTGAATTCAAATGAAATTGGGAAATTTGTTTTGTTTTTGGCGGAGTTTGTTTCTTTAAGATGTGTGTTTCAAAATGCCCCCGTTCTCTTTTTCAGTGGTGGAGTCAAGTTTGCCGATCTCACCACCGACGAGGGTGAGTACATTTTCTATTTTTCAAATGTATTTATTTTAATTTTTCTTTTATTGTATAGTACCTATGTCTATTTACGTGTTTTGTTAGTCTCAGTTTCTGATGGCGACACCTAAAACTGATTATCGTAACACAATTTACACTTTTTTTTTACATAAAACTGTTTGTATTGATGTGGATTATCACAATTGACGAATGATATATCTTTCCCTATTTCTTCTCATCCAGAGATCAAAGCGACAACGTCAACCCCATTTCACCAGAAAATCCCCATGACTCACGTAATTTCAATGACTAGCTATTTGGGCACCCCAATATTACGTTTCATTGTATAAAATATGTGCATGCGTGATTAATATTTTGTGTTTTTACGACACGTAAATCCTGCGTAAAAGGAAGCCATTAAATTCTTACATTGTCCAAGGTACAGTCTGTTTATGGTACCTAAAGCTAATTTGTATGACTTTGTACAACTTTCCCGTATAGCGCAGAACATTATATTACGCAATATAACTGTGTGTGTAAGTGTGTATAGAGCTGTTCCTGTAGCTATCAGGTATCTCTGAAAAGCATTCTTCATGTTACTTGGAACTTACCAATGAGGCTTCAGAACAATAGACTTACCGCGAGAACAGAGTTGATTATGCAGACGGAGAATCCTCATTGTATTCGAACTTCCAATTCCATTGCATTCAGTGAATTCTTAAACAGGAATTCATTTGGGACAACGAAAGTCAACTGGAAAGAAAAGGAAGATATTGAGAGCATTACAGCTATATACATTAGGCACGTTAATAGCCGTAGCGAAGTAACAATGGATAGAAACAATCGATTTACCGTAATTCTTGTAATTTTAGTAAGTAATTAAACGCCCATCGAAACTAGCTCATGATAAAATGAAAAATAAAAGAACTTTAGAAGATCAATCCAAGTAGAACCAACTGTCTAATAATATGAGAGCGAATGTAAATCTACTTGGACCTTTTTGGTTGAAATTACCTATCTTGATTAATTTCGTCATGGAGATAGTTTGAAACCTCGAGAAGGATTAGGAAGGATAGGAGGTTTTATCGCGATAAACCTTTTTTCCCTGCGAACGCAGTTGCGGGCATAATCAAGTTCCTAATTAGAAACTGATGTGAAGAAAAGGTCGCGAATTAATAAAACAACTAGTAGGTAGGTACCAAGAGCGTACCACGTACCTTTTTACGACCTAGGGAGGAAATAGAAATGTACCAATAGTCTAATAATAAATAGTCACATGAAAATTAGTTTTTATTTACTTTGGCAGTATTCAGACGAGGGTCTGCCCGGAAATTTACGTACCAATGGTATTTATTATACCTAGTTTACTTGCTTCATTGTTTACTTCGTCTTGCCAAAACCTGAACTGAAATATCTCGTATTATTCTGACGTTTGAGTTTATGTAAAAGCAAAAATAAACTAGACCTTTATGCCCTCTGATTTAATACCCAAGGATAGGGTTTATGTTATTAATAAAGGTAACTAATTTCATGATATCGTAAATGTCTTACTATCAACGGCAATGCCTAAAGGAATGGCCGTAAATGAATACCCTTCAATCTTATTCAATGTCGATAAGACGTTATTTTAATATATAGAGTAATCTGTGCGTAATGCGCGTTATTTTATTAACTTTCATCAACAATAGATATAACTCGGTGTAACATTGTTCTGTAATCGAAATAAAGAAAATCCCTATGACACCTGATTCATAGAATCATGCATTCAAGATTCCACTTTGTCTAGTCACGAGAAACAGCATGCACAATGCACATTGCATATTATTAGACTAGAAGCATTCCTATATACGTACTGTTTGATTCCATCGAGCGATGGAATCGGTACGTACTTATATAGGGATCGGAGGCGCGACCACCTCTGACGTCTGAAACCACGTGAGGTAGGTCGAAGCAACATCAATTCTGCCAAGCCGCTAAATGTATACTTACCTAATACTTACCAAAATCGTACCTAATTACTCCTTTTTGAACAATGAACAATGGATGACTTGTAAGATTTGAGGACTTGAGGCCTGATGAGGGTAAAATAATATTAGCAGGTAATGTTATTGTACATCATTAATCGAGACCTCAACTCGAGTAATAAATTATTAAAAAATACTATTTTACAAAATTATTAATTATCGTCGCTAAAACTTTTCTGAATTTGTGTACACACAAATTCGAGGTTTGATGACGTGATAACAGTAGATAATATTAGGTTTTGCGGAGGAGAAAATGTCAGCTCGACCACCCGCAGTCCGCTTTATTGCCAAAGATTTCACGAAACGGACGCGATTTTCACGATTGTAAAGATCATAACGATCTATCGTAGTATGTTGTTTCGTTGTTCAACGACACTCAAACAGTTAAATCGATACAAAATTAGTATTAGGTAGTGGCTTAAATGTAAATCATCTCACTTCGAAGCCTAAAATTTGGATAGATACGTATTCCACTGGAGGAAAGAGTCAACAGTTAATAATGATTTTTTCGCACAGACGTGTGTAGGTGCACTTTGCCAAGGCGTAGTAAAGAGGGTTGAAGTTCAATTCGAAAAATATTCTAATTACATTATTTTGTTTAGAACAATTTGTTCGTTACGCAACGATAAGCGTGATTGAGTCGGGTTACTCGGTTTATTTCGGTTGTTTTGCGCGGTCACGTGTGAACCGTTTATTTTTGTTGCCGAATGTTTCAACCTAGTCCTATTCGCTCGCTCCGGGGTTTTATCGCTTCAAGTCCGTCTATTGCGAGGCCCCAAAATAAAAATAAAAAGTCTAGACTGTCGCGGCTAGCTTTCTTCGTTATATAAAACGGCTACGTCAATATTTCCAATGCCGTCAACCTCGACGAAATCGGTGTTGAATAATGTATTCTCACTGTATTGCCGACAATTTCCGTCGTACTCGGCAATGTATTTAATCCATTAACGGCAAGGTCGTTCAGAATCTCCTGTCTTTCCGCAGAATAATACATTTTCCATAATCTTCTAAGAATGGAATTATGGACAGATTGGATCGTTATGGGGCTTCGCCCGTGAGGCTGCCGCCACGTGTCCCACGCGGCGCAACTCGAGCGTTCACGGTCACGGACGCGCTGGAAATATGCCTTCTAACAACAAACCTACTTTAGCCGGACAGACGTTGTATGTAGAGATATTCTATCGAGTAATATTGAAACATGTTATCGGATGAACATTTTGCGTACCTAGCAATATGAAAGACAGCTGCATTGTATGGTTTGTGGAGGCAGCCTTTCAGTCAATGTTGCTCAGCTCAGAATCAGATACGTGTATTATTTTTTTCCATTGTTATTGTTTGTTTACGTTGCAAATAAATAATTATCTCTGATTATAAATTAAATACCACCGACAAGTATGTATACGATCTCCGAATCAATAGTGGTATCGTCTGTAATGGTTTGCAGACGTTGAATCGACTCTTGATTGGATAAACAGTACCAAATACGATCAGCCTCAACGAAATACAACGATGAAAATAGTTAAAAAGAACTAACACATTGGAGAACCAATAGATTCTCCATTAGTATATTATGTGTATGTTGATCAATCGTGTCATTGTTGATAATAAATATTATGCAATTTGGATATTTTATAGTTCTCGTAATATCTGACGCAATCTTTTCTAATTTAATTAGTCGATTAGGTAGTTCACTTCGATACCGGAGCAGTCAATTAACGTTGTAATTACCTACTATGAGAGGAACCCATAACAAAGTAGAAGCAGTTCATAATATTGATAGACTATGATAGACTCAACTGTCGACCAACCAGAACGTTTCCGGTTGATTATTATACTTACTACTTTTTGTCTTTACGCCATAAGGGGTCATCCATAAATTACGTCACACTAATTTAGTGTTTTTGACCCCTTCCCCCTCTTTATCACTGTTGGTCACATTTTGTGAGATCACCCTAATGTGACGTCACATATCTTGCAATTTTACATCTAGAAATTATGAAATTAAAACAGAAGTTGGATAATTATATTTTTAAGTATAGTTCAAATATGGCATTTTAACACTTAAGATTTTTAAATGTGACGTCACGAAACTTAGGATCCTCTACCACCCTTTGTCACACAATATCACACTTCGTTGACCCCATCCCTCCCCCTTAACGTGTGACGTACTTAATCTCTAATTCGCTCTAAATAAAAATCACTTGTTCAATCAAATCGAATGTAACAAGATACCGTTGTTTTGTATAAAACGATGTCATTAGTCAAATTAAGTCCTGAAATTTCTATACATAATTACCTACTTATATAGCTGATGCCAGCAATGTTGACGTGCCGTTGCTGACGTATTACATTGTCTTATATTATAATTATATGTATCTTTCGAAATTATTGTATTTGGAGACGCAATCTTGACATCTACTTCTCGTATCAACACAGATACCTACATTATCTTAGGACTTGAGTGATAAGTGATGTATATTGTTATACACTTGTATGGGATATAACAATGCTTTCGGAAGTCACGCGCTCCATACCCGCTTGACGTCAACGTTAGCACAAAACACTCGAGTAGGCGTGTGTATGTAATAACGTATGCCCGCTATAGCATTGAAAAATAATGCGCTATCACTGAACGCAAATCTCACGATAATTTGCTTTTATCTCTGCAGACGCCAGTGAAATTCCATTCATACGAAATCCCATTTGCAAAATACAAACATAATCCTAGATTGTGTTTGTTTAAAAGTACGCAGTAAACAAAACTGGTAGTGGTACCCCCCTACCCGTAATAAATGAGCTATGGCTGGCGGGGTTGGCGACATTGAAACCCAGGCTTTGTACTTTATGACATTAGCCTGAAAGGTCAGGTCGGTGCGTCCTTGCAAGAAAACAACGTGATTATTTACTTGATTGGAATGGAAAGCTCCCTAACGGTCGGACATTATAACAGCTAGTTATTAGTAAAAAGTTATTTGTGGTGGAGTAACCTCGCGCCCGTTGCTCGACCTTTGTCTATGTAGATCAGTTTCTCTTGCTTGCGATCCTTGTACAGTTTCGAAATCACTATAGAGGCACGTTCTACGAACCTTTTGTTCAAAAGGGTCAGCAAGGTTTCAATGGCGTAAAAAACTAGATCAAACATTTTTCTTTTATATGGAGTTTTATGTCAACAATGCCATTGCCCAAGGGATTCAAGTATGAATTGTTATAGTAGCATTGCTCTTTTTATGTCTCTCGGTGACAAGTTTTTATATCTTTGCGAGCCAAAGAATTTTGTCAAGGCTTTTTACGGCCACCCAAATGGTCCAACTTCAGGTTGCCAGCTTTTATTTTCAGAGATTTCTTTCAACCGGCAATAATTATTACTGACGGGCACGTTTTATACGACAAAAAGTGAATTTATGTGAAGGACTCTTTCCTAAAATCAATGTGCAATGTGACTAGCAGATTCGCCCATAGGTGTTACTGCAGACATGACGTGTCTTACTGAATGTAAGCGCTGCACCGCCGCTGCAGTCGCGCAAGCAACCCGGGGTGACCGTGGTGAGTCCACCATCACTCACTGTCGCGCTAAACCCATCTCCACGATAGAAAGGCGACACCCGCAATAGCTCTGTTCTTGGCTCTTGTATCAGTTTAGGTCATTGCTCATTTATTAATTGAGTCATCATCATTAGGCTCTGCTAGTCTATCTACGGCATTGAATCTAATTTCATTAATATATTTGATGTGTTCGCGTGTGACTTTTATAGCTAAAGGGTCGCTTGCTATGACATTCTGTGCTATAATTTCGATGTACTTACATACTTAACAATATAATGTGCAATGGTTGGCAGTGTCTTATACTAGGAATTGTTGAGCAATGTATGATATTGAATGAGGAAATGATTTTGTGAGAAGAAACTTGAAAGTCAATAATAGCTTATACGAGTAATAGCAACAATTACTTCATCGATGATCGTTCACGTTAGCGGTTTTAGATCGTCTCCATTTAGGTCTATTTTGTTTGGTAGCCTGCCAGTACCTACCCAGTACCCATATTTTACATATCTGTCTAATTTAAAAATCAGTTTTCAATTGTATACTTTACATCAATTGTTATATCCTGAAATGGTTCTAATCAGGATTATAATAGAGGCGGCTGTTGCTTGTCCGTTATCTGTAACGTGACGTGAAAAAGTGTGAACCGTGAATGTTTAGTTTCATAGCCTGCTGACGTCATAGCAAACGCGATGGTCAATGTCCACTTGCAAAGTTGCCAAAATATGAACTACTTGCTGACCCGTGACCACTTCGTCTGGCGGTAACAATTTTTTACTTGTGATTGCGATTAAGAACACGGTCGCAGTTCCATACATATGTCGTATGATCTCTTTAACTATGCGTCCAGATTATCTATATATTATGTGTATAGTTCTATATTAATATTAAAAAAGGTATAGTTTGTGAGGTTCTAGGGGGTACTCTCGGATCTACTTAACCGATTTAGAAAAAAAATTCGCTTATAGAAACCTACGTTATAATATCGTATGTGAGATATTATTAACCCGTAAAATGGGATTACTTTTTCGTAGTAGTCGGATTTGCAAAGTCGGATATAAAACAACCGAACGAAAACGTTCTTAGGAACGATGCCATAACGATTAGAGATATTTGATTGAGTTCTAGAAAAAAGTTGTATAGCATGATAATAATGCCTTCAAAAAAGTTTGGATATCATCAATAAATATCATCATGAAATAAATCATGTTTAAATTTTATATTTGAAATAAAAAAACTAACCAAAAAAGTAGTTAAAAAGTAGTTATTTGTATATATAACTATAATAATTGGAATCATTAGGTTAAGACGTTTATTTAGCATTAAATTTTCATATCGCGTTAGGTAACAAATATAAAATGGTGTCTAATTCTTATAATCACTAATGCCCCCATTAATGTCATTTATAAAAAAACAAGATTTCCGGAAAATATTTATGCTTTTATTTATTAAGTCTTTAATAAATATCTCTATCTATCCAATTTGGCGCAGTCTCGTGAGTCATTTTACAGAATAACAAAAAACAGAAGTATTAGTAATATCGCAAAGTCCACAAAGGCAATGGCGTCGTTTCGGCAAAACGGAAGTATGCACAGTAGGTTTACATTTACAACCATTAAAAGGTAATTTGTCTTCCGATGAGTTACGTAAAGGCCAATGCACGAAAGTTGATAAAACACGCGATATCAAAATAAACTTCCTCCGTTGTAGCTTTGTCTTCCCCGCTATCACTAGCCTTTCATGTTAACTGTCATAAAAAGTATTAATCGCGAAATGGTATTCAAATGAGAAAGTTTTATGGTTGGGCAAAAATATAATAAATGTTTGTACTTATTGCCTATTTTCACTGGAGCAAAATATAAATTAAGTCCAGCCCGGGATTTCTGGAATAAGCCTTTTAATCAAAGCTATTATTATCAGAGATTTACGTCAAAATTGAAGCTATAGAAAGCAGTGACGTCAATCATGATGAGTCATATCCAAAAGGAGCTAATTGAATTGCCCATAAGAATCCCAGTATAGCTGATTGTTATATTTGGAGAAATTTCAGGGGTTTCCTACACTTGAAACAACAATTTCAAGATCTTCATTAATACTTGTAGGTATTAGGTTATAATATTAGACAAGATCTTCCAGGTGTGTATACCCCTAAACAGCCATTAAATAATAACCTTATTGAAGATTTACTTTCGTTGTTAGCTTCTTAAATAGTCTGTGAAGGCCAACACTCGTGGTTAGGTGATGAAGAACAGGATGTTATAACTCTTTTTCGAAACCTTTTGCAATAGAACTGGAGGCAGAATAGAACTGGTTATGTATTGTGCCGACTTGCATGGCACCCCGCGTTTGGGGGATGGCCTTGGTGATCAAGGTCATCCCCTCCGTAGGCGTAGTGGCCCGGTTGTCCCTCTGGGCCTGCCGCTGGAGCGGGATGGTGAATGTCAACGGGACCCATCTCACCCCACTCCCCTTCCGCCACCCCCATGGCGGAAGTGAAGTGCGAAGGCATTCCCCCCCACAAAAGGGTTCCCTCGATTCCTAATAGTTGTTAGAATCTCTTAAGTCAGTCTTTTGCCCGTAGTGTTCTTTTATGTCCGCCAATTCGATTTGTTTGTTAATTCCATTTGACACGATATGTCGTGGTTTGTTTAGAATCCGCTATCTATAGATAAAACGTGACCCGCCCGCGGCCGCCGGCGCGGCGCGTGGTCCGTATTCCCAAACATTGCACTGGTATTAGCCGGCTTCAGGCGCCGGATACTTTGTTTTTTTTGGTTTGTTTTGGGAAACGGTGTCTTTGATAATATATTTTTGCCGTGATTTCCTTGTTATCTTGGGGTATGATCACAGAATAACCAAGTCACACAACTGACACAACTTAGCGGTTCAACGTTTTCGGGTCTAAGTGTTTGTGTAATCTTTAACTGCTTACTTATGAGGGCTTTACTGGTGGGCATATCTATGGTTCCGCCGAGCACAATATACTAGATTTTTAAATAGTTATAATTATCCACTGCCGTCATGCTTGTTTATTTTGTCAATTAAAACAGTATTTTTCTCAAACACCTTTGTGCTTGAATTCTATCAAAACATTATTATTTTATTTATACTCATTCCTGAAGAGACTAAGGTGCGGCGGAATTTACAATTCCAGGGGTACTGTCTTTCCACGCCCGCCTTTGTGATAACGATTTCCGCGGCCTTTGAATCCAATTACAGTAATTTGATCACAATCTGCATGGCTGATGGATTGCCTTCAAAACGAAAAAAAGTAGGAAAACTTTTTGTTTGCCTCTTCCATAAAAAAGTACGTACCAACTTGCCTTCTTCCTTATTCATCAAAGGCTCTCAATGCCCTACGAAGTTTCCCTCCTTCAATTAAAATTCCTTAACTGTTTTTATAAAGCTTCAAGTGAATCTTATTTTCAGCTTCAATTTTATTTATTTATTTATTTATACTTTAGCACAAAAATATACATGTACAAGGAGGACTTAATGCTAAGTAGCATTCTCTACCAGTCATCCTGGAGGTGCAAGCAGAATGGTGGCAAAAATAAACAGTTTAATTTACGAATAAAATACGACTGAATATATAAATTATAATAGACTAATAAATATAAATTATAATAGACTAAATTTCAAGTTTACCATCGGGTAATTGGCCTGGACTACACTATCAATATCTAATGTTTCCATTTCAAAACATGCCTCGTGCAAATTTGCGTATGTGTTATCAACAATAGTTTATAAACAATAGGTACCTACCAAATTAATATTATCTTACTCATTATGTTAAGGATATAAAATAGTGTTTCTTATCGCTATTATCTCGTCCTAAGTATATTAGATCCATAAACATAAACTATAATGATAAATTAATTTTACATTGCCAAAATGCTTACATAGTACATAATTGTGTTACAAATTAAGGAGAAACGTTTTACAATTGATATATGTAATAATATGATTTCTCGGCGAGAGCCAAATTAGACTCGAGGCTTGTATCTTGAAGCTCGAGTTCCAGATTTTTAAGTGTATTGTTTATTAGTGTGGAAATTGGAAGAGTGAAATTGATTGTACGTGTATACATGTGCGGTTTGTGTATGTATGAGTGAGTGTAAGTGTGTGGATATATAGATGAGTGAGGGGGAGAGGGGGGAGGGTGGATGTGGCCGGTGGGTGATTTATGTGTTTGTGGTGGTTATTGAGGATGCCATAATAAAAGACACGTAAAAATTTACCTTATCACAGTGATTACGAAACTCCGTTTTAAACGTAACAAAAATCTGCTCTCTTCTCCGAGCCGGTCTGTGTGAACGGACCCTTAACCTAACCGTCTTGTCTCTTTACTGCAGAGCAAAGGTTTGTGTAAGAGTTTATGCATAGAGGATAAAACAGCAAAATATGAACAAGGATTTAGTCTTCTAATTTATTGTCCGTTATTACTGCGCCATAAAAATGACACTTTTTACTTCGTAAATCGCGTACTGTAACAGTTTACGCTAACCTGTTTTTTTTTTTTTTAAACTGGATTTTTCCGCAAAAATGTCGCCGTTTCTTTTGAAGTGTAAATCGTACTCAGCAGTTCACCCAGTGAGTTTGTTGACAATCTGAAAATAAGTTAACGATGCCGTGTCAGGTTGTTTCGCAGGCAAAACTTCTCACGCTCAACTTTGCGTGATTCAGTAATACAAGTATAATAATTATCATCAACCGGTAGGAGCGGGTTTTGATAATAATTATTCATACTAAATCTAGTTACATTCTTCCACTGTAATACCATGTAGATCTTTATTATGTATATCAGTGATCGACCTTTCCATTTATTGATCCTTAAAAACCTTGGAAGTGTTTAATACAGGATATTGATTCGAGTAATTACTTTGTTTAGGCTGTACATATTTGATAGACTTACGATCCATGTATACCTACTTTTGGAGTAGTACATTAGGCACCACAGTATACTGTAAGGTGTCTACTTTCATTGAAAATCGTATGGTATATATATTCCGTGGAAAGAAAGCGATCATAAATTGATATTTAAATGACATTTAATTATGACACTTGTGTTGAAACATTAATCCTAATTATTATATCAATTAAACCTGTAAGTACTTTAGCTAAGGTGTCTTTTGCTCTCTATTTATTTTACTCTCATCTACTTCACGGGCTTTGATAGTCATATTTCATTCAACATGAGATACACAAAGCGGTTCAAAAGACCAATCTGATACTTATTAGCATCATTCGCTGTGAGCTTCATAAACTGAGGACACAAGCAATATTGCAATGAGAACCGGCGCAATCTAATACCGTAACGGTACGACTTTGCAATTTATCGGAGACAGCTTACGTGAACTGGAACTGTGGATCCACAATGAACCAGTTACGAAACTCGCTTTAATATCACACGCTATCATAAAATGTTTCTATTAGGTATTCAATATCGGTGGTGACGTTGTTCCATTATCGAATTTAAGCTTTTCGCGAACGATTTCAAGCTAATATCCAACTGTAAGCATTAAACTTAAACATAGCGATTAGGCTAGAAGACGATGTAAGAATGAGAAGGAAAATTGTATATTGAACGAGTTAGAAGAGTAAACGGATAAAACGAAGAAGTGGAACGTAAGGAAACTGTGTGAAAGAGATGTATAGATTTAAAATATAGCATGAATGAAAGAGGAAGTAAAGATGAAACAGAATGACAGAGATAGATAAAACAAATGTGATAGGATAGAAAGAAATAGAAATAAACAATTAATATGGCGAACGTCTTACGTTTTATTCCCAAGCCCTTACATGGCGCTGCGGACAGGATAGTTCAACAGATAGTTACTCAACAGCATATATAATAAACAAAGCAAAGTTTAACAGAAAATTCGCAAGATATGTCATAGATTTAGCTCCATTTGAGTTTACACCTATACACAGACCAGGAAGTCAAAATCAGATAGCAGACCATCTATCAAGGTACCCATTAAATGAAGTATGTCTTATGGTAATAAGTAGCAATACAGAAAAGTTGAAACTAGCTCAAAGCAAAGACCCATTTGTTCAGCAAATATGTAAAAAATTACAACAAGAACCAAATTCACAGCACTTGAAGCAGATCAATGAATCATTCAAAATGCAAGACAATATATTGATACATATAAACAAAGGACAGTTGCAAAATGAAGAAAAAATTGTAGTCCCACAAAGCTTACGATCAAGTATAATTAAAATAGCACATGATGAAAATGGACATTTAGAATATGAAACAACATTAAACAAAGTTAAAAGTAAATACTGGTGGAAAACAATGAGACAAGACATAAAAAGTTATACAAAGGCATGTATAACTTGTGCAAAGATAAATAGACGTACAAAATTTGCATATGGTGAAATGGGACAACGACCAATACCAGAAACTCCAATGCAAGTAATATCATCAGACCACATAGTAGCATTACCACAAACAACGTCAGGAAATACATACATACTTGTACACATAGATCATGCCACAAGATATATATTTGCAAAGCCAACATGTTCTCTCTCAGCACAAGATGTTATTGAGACTATTGAAAATGATATAATTTATGTGTATGGTCCACCTTTGACATACATATCAGATAGTGCTCCATGTTTTACAAGTCAAGTAACACAGAACTTTTTCTCAAAGTATGGTATTGAAAGTATAACAACAACACCATACACACCGCAAAGCAATGGATTAGTCGAAAGGGCAAATGCAACAATAATGTCAACACTTACAAAGTATGCATTAGAAAACAAACAAGAATGGGACAAATTATTACCAAAAGCAGTGTTAGCTATAAACACTTCAGTGCAGAAGACAACAAAGTATTCACCCTTTTATCTATTATTTGGATTTCAACCAAGAATACCACCCAATGAAATAAAGTTTGGAACAATTATTGAAGATATGGAACGAAGCCATCAACTAGATTTTTTATCAGAAGCAAGAAAACAAGCATTACTAAATATCAACGAAGTACATGAGTATAATAAAGCCAGATTTGATTTAAGACGAATTCAAGACACATTTCAAGCAGATGATTATGTTTTATATGATTGGCACAAACCAACAGACACAAAACTAACCCCAAGATATAAAGGTCCATTTAAAATAATAAGAAAAGTTGGTTCGGTTTGTTACGAGATTCAAGATGTTAACAAGCCAACAGTGAAGAAAATAGTACATGTACAATTTTTGAAACCAATAATGTCACCTCACAAATTAGATTCTTTTCCAGCAATTTCAGATAACCATTACAATCAAGTATGTAGTGATCAAGAAGATGACCCCATGGATAATGATAGTAACAACCAACCAGATGATAATAATGATGATAACAGCGATAACACTCCAAACCAAGACAGAAGATACTACACAACCCAAAAAGGACGTGTAATTAAATTACCCAACTATAAACAATATTATTAACTATTTCTTTATATTTTGGCTATGTCATTTATGGACACTCATAGGTAAAGTTATTAATATGTAAGTAAAATAAGTTAGTTTTAAAACATAAGTTTAAAACCATTTATTAAGGTTTAATAAGAATTGCAAAGCCCACTCATATTCATGGTAAGCATTCTATGTAAACAATTAAAACATACTAAATATCATTATATAATTAATTAATGTAAGTAATCTTAGTTTAAAGTCAAGTAAATTAAGGTTCAATAGTAAAATAGTACCTATAGTATAATTTATTTTTCACACTAAGAAGCAGTTTCAGAAAATAGGTATAGTTAATATTCTTTATAATCTTAAGTTAAAATCCTACCTACAGGCTAACATTGTTATCAAAGTATAAGAAAACAAAAATTGATCGAAAACTAGTAAAATTTAAATGATAAAATATTATGGAACATAAAATAAAACAAATAAATTGTTAATTAGGAATAAACTTTATTACAATCAAAAGATCACAATGTAAAGCTAGCTTTCTGACATTTAATATTAAATAAGTTCATACAGGTAAAGACTTAATAAGTAAAACAATTTGTAAAGTAAGAACAAGATTGTAATAAATAAAAGCAAAACGTTGTAGTACATACCTACCTAATAAATGTAATTATGTAAGTAAGTTCAATAAAAGTAGTATCAGCATAATTATTGTAAAAATACCTAAGTAACTTTGAGAGTATGAAAGTAGATTACATTCAGTTTTTATTATTTTTGGGAAGTAATATATACCTATTGTAAGCTTAAGTAAATAACCAATATTGTTTAAAACTGTAAGTACCAAAAGAACATGTAAGCATTAGTGAAATCTACAATTGTAGTTCCCTTCAGTCATACAATTGTAAATTTCAAAGGGCATGTAAGCATTAAACTTAAACATAGCGATTAGGCTAGAAGACGATGTAAGAATGAGAAGGAAAATTGTATATTGAACGAGTTAGAAGAGTAAACGGATAAAACGAAGAAGTGGAACGTAAGGAAACTGTGTGAAAGAGATGTATAGATTTAAAATATAGCATGAATGAAAGAGGAAGTAAAGATGAAACAGAATGACAGAGATAGATAAAACAAATGTGATAGGATAGAAAGAAATAGAAATAAACAATTAATATGGCGAACGTCTTACGTTTTATTCACAAGCCCTTACATGGCGCTACGACAAAAAAATTTTTACTTTGTATCAAAATACGTCTAATTTTGTGAAAAAGTTAATTTGTGTACGTTATACACAACATATGTCAAGATTTTCAGGTATTATCTTACAGATTAATCATATCGTGAAGAAGATTGAAACGGATAGCATAAAGGTTTCACCCCAGATCAAACATGGAATCGACTCGAGAGGAAGATTTAGAAAAGTTCACAGTACAACAACTAAAGGAAGAATTACGATTTAGAATTTTAAGCTTAGCTGGAGTAAAACAAGATTTAGTCAAAAGATTAATAAAAGACAATTACAAAAAACACGAGGAAAATCTA
This sequence comes from Hylaea fasciaria, assembly GCA_905147375.1. NCBI lineage: Eukaryota > Metazoa > Arthropoda > Insecta > Lepidoptera > Geometridae > Hylaea > Hylaea fasciaria. The sequence continues at coordinate 2,980,269 of LR990194.1, forward strand.
ATGGAAGTGTACAAGGAAGAAAAATCAAAAAGAATGTCACAACAGCAAGAGCTAGAAGATATGAAAAGTCAACTACAACAAATAAAAAGTGATAAGGAAAATCTAAATGCATCAGGTATGTCAACCACACCAATAAATTCGAATGATGTCATCACACAAATACTTCAAACACAAACAGAATTAATGAAACAAATAGCACTTAATAATTCAAACACTCAAGTTCCCCCTACATTCCAAGTGTTTAGTACAGCCGACACAAGTCAGGCAATACCCATATTCAGTGGAAAAAAGTATGAAAATGCAGTAGAATGGACCAAACAGGTAGACAGAATATCGACATTGGCAAATTGGTCAGATAATTTGTCCATGGTAAATGCATCAATGAGGCTAAGAGGTCAAGCAAGCGACTGGCAAAAGGCCATAGGAAAAAACATATATTCATGGCTAGAATGGAAAATCAAACTAATTGAAAGATTCAGTATCAAAATGTCATTTGCAGAGTTCATTACATTTCAAAGTAAAAGAATACTACGTCCAACAGAAACCTTGTCTGAATATATTTATAATAAAAATGCACTGTTTGATAAGTCGCCAACTATGATTCCAGAACAAGATAAAGTTTCCCTTATTTTAGAAGGCATTATAGATCGACAATGGGCCGTTCCATTGGCAACGCACTGCTGTAAGTCAGTAGACCAGCTACTCAATCATGCGTCAGCACTAGATCAGATCAGGAAAGTATCATTCATCACGAGCAACAACAGACAAGTAAGTGACAATGTCAAGAATAATAACTCACAAGAGAAACAAAGTACATATTGTAGTAGATTTATTCCAAAATTTAACCCAGAGAAACATAACGAACAAGAACAAACATGTTATCGTTGCAAACAAAAAGGCCATGTTTCATATAATTGCAAAGTGCAACTCACAGCTTCAACATCAACAAACAATATAAGAAGCGATCAAAAGCAAGTAGAATTTGGCAAGGAAGGCAAAAATACATGCAACAAACCTTCAGCAAACTTTGAAAATAGAGATAACAGTAGTAAAAATCAAGTTCATTGCATACAACCAGAGATACCAAACGTAACATTGATTCCAGTAACAATAAATGAAACAATGGAAGTTCAGGGACTACCAGATTCAGGCTCAGTGATCACAATTATTGATAAAAGTATATTACCAGATGATACACAAGTATACCCATGGCAAAAAGGAAATTATAAAGTTGCAGGAAATGATTTAACTCCATTAGGATGGATGTCAGCAAGATTGCAGATAGGAAAAATAGATTATATTATGCCACAAGTAGCAATATGTGAAAACCTACCGGTACCAATGATCTTAGGAAAAGATTGGCAATTAGCAGTATATGCTCGCATTATACATGAACCCGATGGTAAAATATGCATAATTACACCGACACATACAGAATATTTCCCAAGCATAATAAGAACAGGAAAATCAGTTTCATGTTGTATCAGAGAGAAAGTAATTGCACCAACAATTAATGAAAATGACATAAGAAAAGTAGAACAATTAGTCACAGAATATCAAGATATTTTCAAAAATGATGAAAATGATATAGGTAAATTTCCAGATTTTGAGTTGGAAATAAAATTGAAACATGACAAACCAATAAGTTGTAAACCATATAGATTACCGCAACCAGAACGTCAATATTTGAAAGAAACAGTTGAAAAATGGTTAGAACAGAAAATATGTCAATTATCAAGTTCCCCATATGCAGCACCAATGTTTGTAGTACAACAACCGTTCCATGAAACTACTCCATACAGACCAGTAGTAGACTACTCAAAGACAATAAACCCGATTACCATTTTGGATATTCAACCTATAGAAAGAATGGACGATATCATACAAACAATATCACAATTTAAATTGAAGTTTAAATTAGATATTTATCATGCATATCACAACATATGTATAAAACAAGAAGATGTTTTCAAGACTGCAGTTATAACACAAGATTATCATATAGAATTTCTGAGAGTAATGTTTGGTTTAGTCGGAGGACCAGCAATCATGTCAAAAGTTGTAAACACCACCTATGGTAACCTATATAATGAAGGTGTAAGAGTATATTTCGATGATATTTCTGGAGGAGCAGACTCCATCGACAAATTATTGATAATATTGAAAAAAATATTTGATTTAACAAGAGAGAAAAAAATTAAATTAAACAAAGAAAAATGTACATTCATCGACACAGAAATACCATTATTTGGAAGATTAATTGGATTTCAACAAGAACGCACTGATCCAAAGCGTACAGTAGCAGTTAAACAGTATGAAACATTGAAAACATTGTCAGAAGTACGTTCATTTTTAGGATTTTCAGGAACTTTCAGAAAGTACATTAAAAACTATGCTTCTATAGCAAAGCCATTACAAAACATTTTGAAAAAGGACAAGTCAAAAATGAATAAATGTAAACAAGAAGGTAAAAATAAGAAAATAGAACTCACAACTGAACAGTTACAGTCATTCAATAGTTTAAAAAAATGTATAACATCTACACCAATTTTGTCAAATTTTCAACAAGATTCAGAAACAATTGTTGAGACAGACAGCAGTCATAAAGGTTTGGGTGCATGTTTATTACAAATACAAGACGGTGAGAAGAAGGTCATAGAATATGCAAGCAGAAGTTTAAAAGATGCAGAAAACCGATACCACATAAATGAACTAGAAGTAACAGCGGTACATTGGGCAATCGTTCACAAGTTCAGAATGTATTTACTTGGTAACAAGTTCACATTAATAACAGATAGTTACTCAACAGCATATATAATAAACAAAGCAAAGTTTAACAGAAAATTCGCAAGATATGTCATAGATTTAGCTCCATTTGAGTTTACACCTATACACAGACCAGGAAGTCAAAATCAGATAGCAGACCATCTATCAAGCACTTGAAGCAGATCAATGAATCATTCAAAATGCAAGACAATATATTGATACATATAAACAAAGGACAGTTGCAAAATGAAGAAAAAATTGTAGTCCCACAAAGCTTACGATCAAGTATAATTAAAATAGCACATGATGAAAATGGACATTTAGAATATGAAACAACATTAAACAAAGTTAAAAGTAAATACTGGTGGAAAACAATGAGACAAGACATAAAAAGTTATACAAAGGCATGTATAACTTGTGCAAAGATAAATAGACGTACAAAATTTGCATATGGTGAAATGGGACAACGACCAATACCAGAAACTCCAATGCAAGTAATATCATCAGACCACATAGTAGCATTACCACAAACAACGTCAGGAAATACATACATACTTGTACACATAGATCATGCCACAAGATATATATTTGCAAAGCCAACATGTTCTCTCTCAGCACAAGATGTTATTGAGACTATTGAAAATGATATAATTTATGTGTATGGTCCACCTTTGACATACATATCAGATAGTGCTCCATGTTTTACAAGTCAAGTAACACAGAACTTTTTCTCAAAGTATGGTATTGAAAGTATAACAACAACACCATACACACCGCAAAGCAATGGATTAGTCGAAAGGGCAAATGCAACAATAATGTCAACACTTACAAAGTATGCATTAGAAAACAAACAAGAATGGGACAAATTATTACCAAAAGCAGTGTTAGCTATAAACACTTCAGTGCAGAAGACAACAAAGTATTCACCCTTTTATCTATTATTTGGATTTCAACCAAGAATACCACCCAATGAAATAAAGTTTGGAACAATTATTGAAGATATGGAACGAAGCCATCAACTAGATTTTTTATCAGAAGCAAGAAAACAAGCATTACTAAATATCAACGAAGTACATGAGTATAATAAAGCCAGATTTGATTTAAGACGAATTCAAGACACATTTCAAGCAGATGATTATGTTTTATATGATTGGCACAAACCAACAGACACAAAACTAACCCCAAGATATAAAGGTCCATTTAAAATAATAAGAAAAGTTGGTTCGGTTTGTTACGAGATTCAAGATGTTAACAAGCCAACAGTGAAGAAAATAGTACATGTACAATTTTTGAAACCAATAATGTCACCTCACAAATTAGATTCTTTTCCAGCAATTTCAGATAACCATTACAATCAAGTATGTAGTGATCAAGAAGATGACCCCATGGATAATGATAGTAACAACCAACCAGATGATAATAATGATGATAACAGCGATAACACTCCAAACCAAGACAGAAGATACTACACAACCCAAAAAGGACGTGTAATTAAATTACCCAACTATAAACAATATTATTAACTATTTCTTTATATTTTGGCTATGTCATTTATGGACACTCATAGGTAAAGTTATTAATATGTAAGTAAAATAAGTTAGTTTTAAAACATAAGTTTAAAACCATTTATTAAGGTTTAATAAGAATTGCAAAGCCCACTCATATTCATGGTAAGCATTCTATGTAAACAATTAAAACATACTAAATATCATTATATAATTAATTAATGTAAGTAATCTTAGTTTAAAGTCAAGTAAATTAAGGTTCAATAGTAAAATAGTACCTATAGTATAATTTATTTTTCACACTAAGAAGCAGTTTCAGAAAATAGGTATAGTTAATATTCTTTATAATCTTAAGTTAAAATCCTACCTACAGGCTAACATTGTTATCAAAGTATAAGAAAACAAAAATTGATCGAAAACTAGTAAAATTTAAATGATAAAATATTATGGAACATAAAATAAAACAAATAAATTGTTAATTAGGAATAAACTTTATTACAATCAAAAGATCACAATGTAAAGCTAGCTTTCTGACATTTAATATTAAATAAGTTCATACAGGTAAAGACTTAATAAGTAAAACAATTTGTAAAGTAAGAACAAGATTGTAATAAATAAAAGCAAAACGTTGTAGTACATACCTACCTAATAAATGTAATTATGTAAGTAAGTTCAATAAAAGTAGTATCAGCATAATTATTGTAAAAATACCTAAGTAACTTTGAGAGTATGAAAGTAGATTACATTCAGTTTTTATTATTTTTGGGAAGTAATATATACCTATTGTAAGCTTAAGTAAATAACCAATATTGTTTAAAACTGTAAGTACCAAAAGAACATGTAAGCATTAGTGAAATCTACAATTGTAGTTCCCTTCAGTCATACAATTGTAAATTTCAAAGGGCATGTAAGCATTAAACTTAAACATAGCGATTAGGCTAGAAGACGATGTAAGAATGAGAAGGAAAATTGTATATTGAACGAGTTAGAAGAGTAAACGGATAAAACGAAGAAGTGGAACGTAAGGAAACTGTGTGAAAGAGATGTATAGATTTAAAATATAGCATGAATGAAAGAGGAAGTAAAGATGAAACAGAATGACAGAGATAGATAAAACAAATGTGATAGGATAGAAAGAAATAGAAATAAACAATTAATATGGCGAACGTCTTACGTTTTATTCCCAAGCCCTTACACAACCACTTATTATGCTAAACAGACATTAAAGAGCCACAGTTAAGATATATTTTCCACGGTCTCAAAAATAAAAGATATTTTAGTGCCAATGCTAATGTATCGTGCGTGTAGCATGTTTATTTGTATTTAATGTTTCCTGTCTTATACTGAACAAAATGTTTTCTTTTTTGTAGGAATGATTGCGGAACTAACATCTGAGCTGAGATAAAAGAAAGATTGACGGGTTTTTAAATTGTTTTACAAAAATTTCTAGAGATTTTGTTCGGTAGTTGAGGTAGTTACATTAAATTTACTATCTTAAGCTGTCACTGTGCGCCAATGTTATAATAAATAATTTACTGGATTCATATACCTAGCATGCTTTAATATTATTATGTACAGGTCTCATTATGAAATTATATCACAAATGCTTTGACATTTATTATTGGCATCGTCTCATAAGTAGGTGTGCAGAATTGTGTTTCGGTCATTAACAGTGCCTTGCGGCCAGCTAGGTGATAATGTATGATCCGCGTCGTATCTATAATGCCCTCCACGTCAGAGGCGTCGTATACATTCACATGGACTGATGGACTAATTGGAAATGTGCTGTCTTTTGGGATGGACATCCGTTGGTACTAATTGCTGTACATAACATTGCCGCAGCGCAGTATAGTCTACTCTATGAGTTCAAGGCTTCAATCCACGTGTTCCATGTTATTTTCTCATCGATGGTAGATGTTTCTAAATGCCTATGACTAAGAGCCTTATTGTTTTCGAATCTTAGTTCTTTATTTACAGTTCAATTCAAATTGCTGGTTTTGTCTGTCTAATTCGTTAAGGCGTTTAGGGATTGATCGACCGACGATTTTGTAGCTATGGATCTGTTTCGTATTAAACTAGTATAGATTTTAAATTTCGTAACCCTGAACGCTCATTTATGCCGTTTCTCATAGCCGCTCTATTTGTCAGCATTGGAGGCCCGTCACTTCCGTTCTTTTGGCAGAACTCCACCTCCACGACTTAGCGTCAAATTGTCAGTCAGTACGCTTAATTAGTGATTATTAAAGTAAAATAAACTGCTTGTGACAGTGGGTCTATATTTGTGCGAATTTGGTATCGAAATGGTATAGAAAATGGTATCTTTTAAATTTCTTAGTTAACACCCATTGAATAGCCCTGCATACCCTCTGCCAGGGCAACTGCGTGAGTGATGAAATGAAATTGAATGTTGTTTTTTTCTGTACTGTAACCTTCGATATCAATTAAAACCAGCGATGCATAGAATCGAATTGGCTGGGAAGTCCTGATGGCTCTGTGCTAGTTTTTTAATTACTAGCTGGTACCTCCTTTAATATTATAACCCTATAATATTACCTACGTCTACATAGAACATTTATAAGACTTACTTGGACAAGAGGTCTTGCAGATGCTGGTCACCGAAAAGACGGGTGACCGCTCTCTTTCGTTACTGTTTAATTTTGGAGCTGACTTTGATTATTGTTTATTTTGGCACTCAGAAATGACGTCACTGTCTCTAGTTCTCTATGTATTCATATTATAGCAGCATTCCTTTACATTCGAAATTTGCGCTGATACGTTCTTTCTAACCTATTCGAAACAATGGCTTTTATGATCCTCTATAGAATCCAGTCAGTAATCTGCCTTAATCCGGTTGAATTGGATAGTCTAATGACCTGGCTTAGAGAAATACGCCTACAAAGTTATTGAGCTCAGAATGGTACACTTGTTTAACCATGACGGGGTTATTAACAGGGGCTTTTAAACTCTTATCGAAACGGCTTTCAACGATTATGCGATTTGTTTTCAATGATGACAAGTAAAGCTCAATAGAAATAAGGAGTTATTGTCATCTCGGGACGGTTGGTAACTCACGGTGTACTAAAGCAATACCATCACCACATCATCAGCTCCTAAACTGCCGATACGCATCGTTATGGTCAAAATATTCAATTTGTGATTTCATCCATACTAATAATACTAATAACGTGAAATGCAGACTTACCATTACGATTTACTGGCACATTGCTCAGCCCGTTGAAGTAAAGAGATGGAACCCGGAACTCAATGAAGTCTCTGGTGAACAGTTGATTGGTGGGTGTTTTTAATAGAACAGTTGACTCCAGTAGGCTCAAACGCACGGTTTAGCATAGAGATTTGCGTCTACCTCTATGCCTTGAGACATGATTTCAGGATTTGAGGATCAAATGTTTAAAACAAAAAAGTCATAAATGTTATATAGGCATGGAGACTGAATTCGTGTGCGAAGTTTTATGGTAGGTAGATGTCGTTGGATTGCAAAGCGCTCATTGCCGCTCGGGATTGGCAGCCTGGTGGACTAATTGGATTTCAAATTATTCGATTATACCAACATGAAACGACGATAATTCTTTCGTCAACCACAAACAACGAATACAATATTATTCATTGGAAGGGCCGGAAGATTAATATTTGATTGGCCACCACGGCTCTGACGTGGGTCATTTCGACGCACGCAACCTACATACGAGTACATAATTATTACATTCTGTTTCTACTATGGCTAAATGTTTGTAGCGCTTGGCGTCTTTTCAAAATCGCTAAATGTTGATTGCTAGTAAATTGCAATGGAGAACATACTGAGCTTTTATGTCACTGTTTCTGTATTGGTAACAACTAAAAAAACAAAATTTCATTCTGACATTTTTTATTAGCTTTCGGAATCGAATCATTGAATGGGATATTTATCCCTGTTTTTTTTTAAATTTAATTGTTTTCGAGCATCCCCTCGACCTTCGTCCCTTAATCTGAAATTGAATATAATTAATATTTATTAACACGCAGATACGTTTAAGATTGCCAGGTAACAACAAACCACTAATTGCTTTGTTATAGCTCTAACATCAATTAATGCTGCTATTATATCAATGTAGTTCTAGTTGTTGTCAGCAATTAATTTATAGCGATTAAATGCATTTAATTATGTACTTCCTAAGTATTTATACATGGACTTGCACCTCGTTTGTAGTGTCTATCGGTTGTTAATCGTTATGTAGTATAAGTCTACTCCCACAGCCGCTACTTACATTGTAATGCTAAAGGAAGGCTTGTTTGATGATAATTGATTCCTACATTATTCAAAATAATGTTATTTTGAATATTTTGTATGCTATACGCTTCAATATGTATTTCTAGGTGAAACTCGCATAAATATAATGACGAGAAAATAAGGAATAATATTACCTACGTAATTATTCCATGTCGATTTTTCATTTTTTATTTTCAATGGTAATCATAATATTGGTATGTTTGGGAAATATAAGAAAGTATAAATACGTGACACAGTCTGAACCTGTGTTGGTGTGAATGATTGTGACGACTATCAGAGTGTTCCAATATTTTTCTATATATTGGATTCATCTTGATGCCGTGCGAAACTGTGAACGAAAGTTTCCATTTAAAACAAGACTAACTCACTATGTGTGTCACAAAAATAACCCCTATTTCCATTGTTACAGCATTGAAATTCCAAGAGAACCTTCTGAAGACCATGATCCAGATTGAGAACACATTCTTCGAACTCGGCAGGACATGTCAGAGGAACTGTCTCATCATTTGTGATAGGGGGGCGATGGACGCCAGTGCATGTGAGTTTAGTTCACTCGTCTCATTTATGGTTCTCCAGTCTTCCATAAAAAACGCGCTAGATATATACCTGCCAGCTAGGTGATGCTATGAGATACCCAAAAGTGTATCGCACCCTCGCCGGCGATCGTACTGAAGAAGGGCTTTGTATGCTTCCGATGAAGTACCGATCAGTGTGCCTAGTGCGAGTTTTGACAATTTATTTACGCGCTCGGTCCGTTTAGCGTAAACTTGAAATTGTATGGAATAAGAGCAGCGCCATCTAGCGTCAGTGAATCAGTCACTAGATGGCGCTGCTCTTATTCCATACAACTTCAAGTTTACGCCGAACGGACCGAGCGCGTAAATAAATTGTCAAAACTCGCACTAAGCACACAGCTTGTAATCTATATGCCACTGTCTCGCTGGAAAGTTTCTATGTATGCGTGTGTGTATGTTTCTCCTCTCTTCACGCCTGAAATTTGGTATACGGATCCTATAGCCGCTGGAATAGACAATGGAATAGTTTTTATCCTGTAAAATTGACAGTTTCTGTGGGATAACATCAAACGTGTAATACGCGGGCCGCAGCTAATCCTAGTAATTTTATAACCTAGCTGTTACCCGCGTTCGTCCGCATTTATATGTAAAATGCTAGTTTGATACATAATATTATTTATATTTTATGATATTTCAGTTCAAATTAACGATTCCTTAGCGTAAAGCTTCGTCGGTCATGGGGTATTTCTCACATAATTTAAGCCCGGCAGAATATTGTTTGATAAAATTAAATACCTATAGAATATGGCTTGTTTATTGCGTAGATAGAAATATTTTAAAGCCGGGTCAAGACCAAGAAAATGTAACTTCATTATGGTTCTAAAATAAATCACGCAACCGCAAGATTATTCAGCCCAGACCGGAATAAAAACTAGTGACTCACTTTAAATGGTAATTCCTATTATGAGAACGTGACAATGTAACATCAATGTAAACTAAATTCTTATGTATATTGAGTTCAAAAATGTTACAAATATGTGTAGAGTTGAAAATCACTGCCAAAATAACTCCCTTGCCGTTCGAAGACAAAGATTCATCTAAAAGTAAATCTCGAATTCAATTCAGCATTATATTATTACTAGCTGCGCCCCGCGGTTTCACCCGCGTTTCATATTATAACACATATAGGACTGCGGCTGTTAGATACGACTTGTAACATTGTGTCAGAGAAAATACCGAAATTAGGTAGTTTTTCACAGTTATTATCACACTGGGATGGACAGTGAAATAGTGATGATGATGATGACATTGTAGCCTATATTGTGTGTCTTAACTATCTGCATAATTATAACATAATCATGCAAATTAAGGACTATCTATTTTTTAAGTTTTCTTTCCACTGTGTATTATGTGTTTAAGTTGCTGTATAAACTAATGCCAAATTTAATGCGATTGGGGTAGTTTTTCATAGTTTTTATCGCATTGATGGAAAACGTTTATGATTATGATCGATGATGACTTATACTCGTAGCCTATGTCCTAAATTGTGTGATAACCTATCTGCGTACAGTAGTACCCAACTGATAAGGCGCGTCGTGAATCTTCGTTCGCGCAGAAAAGAAAGTATGGTCCGAAGATTAACGAAAAAATGCTTAAAACTTACAATCAACCTAAGATCACTATTATAAGGTTCATAATACACTGCAGCTGTTAGTTCCATCTCACTCATGCCACGCGGCGATCGCTAAAATGGCGGCGGCTGCCGACCAATAGCGGTCAATAGCATTTCCCGCGCTTTGAAAATTCATCTTCTACGCAGGTACATCGGTAAGCCATATCAGTTGGGTACTACTGTACCAAATTTAATAAATTTAATGATTTGAAGAACTAACCAACATACACACATACATACATACATACAAACTCTCAAACTTTCGGCTTTATAATATTAGTAAATTCGCTCTTTCTCTATCTCTTTCTAACTTTTTCCCTCTATCTCTATCTCTTTCCCTCTCCCTCTATCTCTCTCTCTCCCCCTCTCCCTCTATCTCTCGCTCTCTCTCTATCTCTCGCTCACTCCCTCTATCTCTCGCTCTCTCCCTCTATCTCTATCTGTTTCCCTCTCCCTCTATCTCTCTCTCTCTCCCCCTCTCCCTACATCTCTTGCTCTCTGTCTCATCTCCCTCTCCCTCTATCTGTCGCTCTCTCCTTCTCCCTCTATATCTCGCTCTTTCCCCCTCCCTCTATCTCGCGCTCTCTCCATCTATATCTCGCTCTCTCCCCATCCCTCTATCTCTCGCTCTCTCCCTCTATATCTCGCCCTCTCCTCATCCCTCTATCTCTCGCTCTCTCCCTCTCCCTCTATTTCTCGCTCTCTCCCTTTTCCTCTATCGCTCGCTCTCTCCCTCTATCTCTCGCTCTCTCTCTCCCTCTATCTCTTTCCCTTTTACTCCATCTTTCTCCCTCTCCCTCTCCCTCTATGTATCTCTTTCTTTAACTTGTATCCATTATTATCTATCTCCTTGCCAAATTGCACTACAATTTGTCGTCCGTAGGGGATGCAACCTCATAATTTCAACCCCTTACTTTGTCCTCTTTAGGGATGATTTTGCAAAAAAGCTGAGACCCGTATTTCTTTATTTCCTACCAAAAGCCTAAATTTAAATTTTCAGATTCCTAACTTGAAGAATTATTAATTACCCATACAAACTTTCAACCCCTATTTCATCCCCTTTGAGATTATTTTTTGAAGCAAAAGATAGCCTATGTCCGTCTCATAGGTCCAATCTACCCCTATACCAAATTTCATCGAAATCGGTCCAGCCGTTTGAGCGTGAAGAGCTAACAAACATACACACATACACACACACACACACACACACACACACACTCACAAACTTTCGGCTTTATAATATTAGTAAGATTTATCCAATAGACCAAAATAACATGGGAAATTACCGTAGCATTGGTGTTTATAATCAGCTGATAGCGATAATAGAAATATCGCTGCATTTATAAATAAACAAATGATAATTATTATCACTTGTTTATTTACACCTTAGGGTGGTGATTTTTGAATGTCATCGGTGATTTCGATATCATAAGTCATTATTATCACCGTAAAAAATATGGTATTTAGGAGTCTCACTCTATAAAAATATTTCACAGCTTGTACCACTGACAAGCGTATGATTGCGTTCCATTCTGCACAGTAATTTATATAAATCAATTTTAAAATCGGCCATTTTGGTGACATCAAGTCACTGATGACTTTCAAAAATCGGCCACAGATACTTTTGTGTGGATAACAAATGGTTTGATGGTGTCGGCACGTGAATGGCTTCATTCACATAGTCTGTCCTCAATCTGGCTGTGCTGTGACGGTGAAACTAAATATAGATACAAATACATACTGAGGCTACCGATATTGACACGCTTAGGATCCGTAGTTTTTAGGGTTCAGTGCCCAACGGGTAAAACGGGGCCCTATTTACAAAGGCTCCTCTGTCCGTCGCTCTGTCTGTCTGTCACCAGACTGTATCTCATGAACCGTGATAGTTAGACAGTTGACATTTTCACAGATGTATTTCTATTGCCGCTATAACAACAGAAACAAGATAGGTACCTACTAAAAACAATAAAATTAATATTTAAGGGGGCTCCCATACAACAGACGTGATTTTTTGCCGTTTTTATAGATAAATGGTTGGGTACCTTTCATGCGCGAGTTGGACTGGCACTTGGTCGGATTTTAGGTTTGTTTTACGTAATAATCAGATTAGTGTTGTCCCCACCACATGATGTTTTATCAACGATTAAAATAGACATTCCGTAATGTTAGGACGTCATATGTCTCGTGTCCGTTGTTTCCTGAAATACAGGCAAATCAAATACTTATGGGATAATAGCTTTGTTTGCGTCATACTGAGAAAATACGATTATCCATTCGACTTATACTTAGCTTTAAGATATATCTTGGCTACTTATCCAAATAAATATTTATTATTTTGCCATTACATACTTTGACTGTATTTCAGGTAATAGCTATTCGTTATCGCCGCATAATAAGAAATCTCCTTCGAAAACGATAAAAACAACCGGCAAATAACAAAACAATGACATATATATATATTTCCAATCCAACTCATTCTCGTAATTTGTCTACTTAATATTACGTAGATATACATAGTTATTACGCACTCTGTAACTAATTGCTTTCACGATCAATTACAGATGTATCGAAGGAGCAATGGGAGTCGATGCTGGCTGCGACCAACCTCAACAGTGTCGATATGCGGGACAACAGATACAACCACATCGTGCACATGGTATCGGCGGCCAACGGCGCTGAGGACTTCTACTCTATAGAGGTAAGGAACTGTTATATACTCCGCCCGCACCCTTTATGGTAGACTCATCCCTAATTCCACCTAATCATCACTAATATCACTATCCCTTTCTTAGTACTTCCGATACCCATCCACTCACCTCAGTCTTCATCCAACATCCAAATCAGACGGTTGTCTTACTAAAATCCATTAAGAATTGTATTTCTTTTTTTAAAAAGGTTCATCCCCTAAATCCTATAACAGAACGAATGGTGTAAGCAGTAAACACCTTTAAACGAGAACGGTACGACGCATACGGAATCACACGGTGGACACTGGACACTCCATGCGAACGGCTGAATCGAACAAAAGATAATAGCGTCGTCCTCGTTGATGATACTGCGTTGGTAGTGTTGCCACTCAACGGGCGTATTATGAACTTATTTAAAACCAGGCAAGGTCCAGGCAATTATTTTTACGGCCGTAAACTGGATTGTCTTTTTTCGTATTATGGCCAAAGTTCGTAATGCGAAATTGCCAGCCTGTTATTAGGTCAGTAGTAGGTTTCACTGTCACGTGACGTTACTGGCAATCCAGTTTACGGCGTAAACTGACTGGGATTAAGGACAGGTCATCCTAACGCGCTCAAAATGTCATACTAAATCCCGACCGTGCTATATCGCTTTCATCTAAAAATAGAGTATCCCTTCTTCTAGGCAGGATTCTATGAAGAAAGTCAAGCGTATCAAAGGGGACGGGCGCGTGTTGTTAAGTGTCATAATATTATGACACACTTCCCTCATTATCGTACGTGGCGTCATCAATATAATGTGATACGAATGTCTGCGAGCCACGATAAGCACGATAGTTGCTTGCTGATCTATTGAAAAGTATCCTAATAGAAGTCTAGCGAACCTCTAGAATAAAATAACGCCAATTCGTAAAGAATTTGGATTCCATCTGTGCTTCGGAGAGCACGCCAAGCCGTCTCCCGGTTGTTATTGTTATAGATAGTTGGCTGTTAAGCCATGTCAGAGCCTCTTGAGCAGCATGTGAAACTGACATCAGAACAATCATTCGGAAAACAAACAAATTAGGTCTGCACTAGTTTTTATCCCTTGGCCATACAAGATAATTAATGTAAGTTTATTGTTTTAGCAAGGCTTCACCCTCTTTACCTGAGAAATAAATTCATGTATTTTTATAGGAAATTCTTTGGTTTCCGTACAAAAAGTAGGTAGTACTAAACACGCGCATTTTATGTAAATTAGTTTCAGTAGTAAGGTTAAAGTTTTAATTCCTCTCGCGTTTAGCTAACCCATTTATGTGAAATGCGGGCTGTGAATATTGTAATGGTTGACATGAAGGTTGGTATTTAATGAATAAAACAAATATTCTTTGCTATAGTACTGGAATCTGAGTATATTCAATTGCCACTCCAATAAATGCGGCTGTGTAAATATTTTTGAGGGCTTGTACCTACCGAAAATATCAATAGATATAATATACGATTTATTACAGTGTAAGAGTTATCGTTATTCTCAGGTGCACGACAGAAACCGTATCGAGTACCTTAACTATCATTAATATGCTAGATAATAAAAGTTTGCTCATGCCCGTAAATGCACATTTTACTATAAAAACTAAATAATATTTACATTCGTCACATAACGGGCACATGGAACATCATTATGCTTAGCATCATCATAAAAACATGTGACTCAAACGAAAACGTGACAACATTACGCAGTTTCATTGTATAACTAGCAACTACATCAATTTGCCTGTGGTTATGGAATCAACGCTACGGCGTGAACACACGGTGCAACTATCGCAGAAACTATTGCGCCGTTGCTGGCTGTCGTAGTTCTTGAAAATTGACGCGAACGATGATAAGATAAACGAGGAAAATCTAAATAGCTTATGTCGTCTATTATTAGCCAGACAGTAGACAACCTCGCGTTACAAATTTTATTTACAATGTCATCAAACCCGCGTGTGGAAAGCGTTTACCTCGATCTAAATAATCGTATTCCTGAATTTTAAATGTCTTTTGTAGATTACATTATCTACATGTTAGTAAAATGTTCATCATTTACCTAATACATTAAGGACCTGTAGGCAGCGAGCTTCCGTAAAATGGGCGGTTTTTTGTCAAAAAGTTAAGCTGTAATTACAAATATTTATAAGCCAGAAAAAATACAGTGTATAGCCAAGTGTTTCAGTTAGCTAATAAATCATTAATATTGGACTAAAGTTGTCTAGTATCTTGAGAAAAAAATTCACGAGAAAGGACCCGAAAAAAATCTTTCGTCACATAATGCTCAACATTTTCAGCGACAACTATCATATTTTTTGGAACCATAAAAAAGGCAATTTTATTTTTCAATGAAATTTGAATTTTCCAATGAACTGAATCGATTCCGTTCTTCTAAATTAATAAAAACGACGAGAATATGATCAGTTTGAGCGCGTACTAGGCGGCTCAGTACCCGCTACGGCGTTTCAGAGAGAGGACGTATGTCGCTGTTCCTCAAAATTTTCTCGTCGAATTTACTGTTTGTTCTCCAAAAAAATAAAGCAAACAGAATCTCTACATGGTATACAACTGGTTTATTTACTTAGTTGCCGTAAATGACTTCCTTCGACGATTACTAAACTTTTATTATAACCTTTATTACTTTGTATTTATTCTCCATTGTGTGTAAAGAATAATGGCTAATATGACTATTCTTGCACCACCTGTAACTGAAATTAGCAGCAAAAACGCGTTTTTAGATTGTTCACTTAAATAAAACTGGGATTTCTTATGATAGTTTGGAGTTAATCAAAGGAGCAGATTATGATTGTATATTAAAATGAAGATGTAGTGAACTTCCGTTTTCCATAATGGCGGATCTGGCGGATGCATATTCTGACGTTTTATTTTTAGCACACTTCCAGTAATCTTTCTGCTAAGCTATGAGCCAGTTTTTTCAATGTTTTTGTTTCGCACGATTTGTGCATTTAGTCACTGTCAAATATTATACTGTAAATTCGAAAGTAACACTGTTTCTCTGTTTGTCTGTTTATTTGTATGTTTGTTTGTTTGTTACTTTTTATGGCTAAACGGCTGGACCGATTTCGATGATATTAGGTATAGAGAGACAACAAAAATGAAAATGAAATTTGGTAGGTATATGGGAGAAGGAAAGATGAGGACCTGGGGAGATGGGGAGATGGAGAGCAGCAGCTGGAGAGATGAGGAGATGGGAGATCGGAGATGGATGAGGGATGGGAGATGAGATATTGGGAGTTGGGGAAAAAAGCGATGAGGAAATAGGAGGATAGAGATATTGACAGAGACGTGACGTGCCCGATTGATTTACAATAGCATACAAAGTTCACGCATATTGTGTTCTTACTATAGCTGAATTCGATTTAAATGCAGACGAAGTCGCGGGAAACAGCTAGTATTCCATATTTTTACAACCTCGTGGTAAAGTAAATTTACAGTCATAGCCACGATTCAGTAAACTTTACTGAAACTAGCTTTTACGCGCGACTTCATCCGTATATGAAAAAGCAACTGTTTAGAAAATAAATATTGAAGTCTTTGTATCTCTATCCCTGTCCCTGTCCCTTTCCTTTTCCCTATCCTTAGTCTTAACCTTTATATTTTATCAAGAGCCTAAAATAATGAAGTGTCAGATCACCTACTTGAGAAATTATGAATTGCCCATATACATTTTCAACTCCTATTTATTTGGATTCTAAGATCCCTATTTTTTCTGACGAAAAATAGCCTATACCCATCTCATAGGTCCAATCTTGGTCAAGATTGATTCAGCCGTTTAGACGTGAAAGGATGGCAAAAACTAAAAAAAAAACCAACAAACACACACACACAGTTTCGCATTTATATGATCTTAGTACGGATGCCTGACACTGGCTAAATGCACAAATCTTTTACTCCGTCATTGTCATTGTCAAAATATACTTATATCAAAAAGAAAATTATGGAAGTGGACTAAAGAGGATGTCTTGTATCAAATGGACTTGACAAACGCGCATACCAGAAGGGACAGAAGGGGAAATTTAATACAACTTATTTAGGTGTGACTCCAATAATTCGTGCGGCATTCTAAATTTGATAGGATTATAGTCAAGGAGGTAATAATTTATGTAATGCTGGCGGTAATAATTCTTTAGGAACGGAACGTAGCATCTCAGACCGCTCGGCCAATCTGACATGTCATTACAGTGTCGAAATAATTGAATGCTTCAGACTAAAGCCTACGTAGTAACTATCTAGTAATCTGTGCTAAGGCCACGTGATGCCGTTAGTAAGAGTATAATAATTATGAATTAGCGTTTTCGACTTGCCGTGAGCGCGGAGCCAGCGTGGCGCGCGGCCCGGCCAGGTAACTTTCATCTTCTAAAATACATGAATCGCTCCTATATTAGCGCCTTAATAACTAAATATTTCTAAGAGCTGTGGGATTACTTTTCTTTTATTGAGCGGCGCCATAGTTGATCGTGTGGACAGGCATGTTTCTTATACATTGTAATTCAAGCCATATTATCTGCGATTCTCGTGTAAGTGGAGAGGTGAAGGATTCGGGCATTGACATTGTTGTATCTATACGTATTTTCAAAAACGTTGCTATAAGCCTGTATTCGTTCTTTAATTATTCTATATACACAGATTAGGAAATAAAGATACAGACCTTATGACTTAATTATGGTATAAAGCATATGCTTTATACCATAATGTGCCTATGCAATATGCTTTATAAGTTTGTGAACTCACAGGATTTGATAGATTCAATGAAACTGTAGCACTGGTTTAAAGATGCTGCGTTTTGAGAAGACTACCTAACTGATAGGAATTCGACATTTTAATGAATGTAAAAAATATAATAATACGTGCTTGACACTGCACTGGCTTATAGATCATTATGCTGATTCGGCAGTTGGGTAAGATTATGCGATGGTTATGAAATTTGCGCGTAGTGACTTTATTAAAATACATAATAACATCTAATAATATATATTTTTTTATATAAGCATAAAATATATCGTTTTACATTGTTAATCACTAAAAGGGTTACCCAATAAGCGACACTGAAATGTTTATGAAAATTTGGAATTATAATAATTAGAAAATGCTGTAGGTAAATGTTGTATTGTATTGAACCTGATAAACTGTGTTTGCGTCATTATATCAATGTTAGTTTACTGATTTTAGAACTTGAATAATAGTATTTAGATAAAGTACTTTGGACTTGTGATTTGAAACTTCGATTGTTAAACAGTTCCAAAATATACATTACTAGAAGCACCTCGCGGTTTCACCCGCTTTAACTGCTATTCCGCGGGAACCATTAATTTTTACGGGATAAAAGGTAGCCTATGTCACCCGGGGATAGCATAGCTTCCCAACAGTGAAATAATTTTTCAAATCGGTTCAGTAGTTTCGGAGCCTATTCATTACAACCAAACAAAGTTTTCCTCTTTATAATATTAGTGTAGATAAAAAATAGGATCGCTACGAAAGTACAATGAGTAAAACTGGCAAACCCATTATCAGTGACTTTGTCACTGTCACGTACAATGTACGCCGTACACAATTACTTCTTCAGTGTTTCCGCCTAAATATGTCTTTGGCGTGTCTCTGGCATCACGCCACATAACGACACACATCATCAAATGATATTGCAGTACTCGACTGACATGCACGAATACAATCGTTCTATCTTGATCTATTTACATCACGAGATATGTCAAATTGATAAGTTTTTCATAAGTACCTAGGCTCAATTTATCTATATTTACCTATATTATTATGTTGGTGCAGCTTTACACATAAAAGTCAATGATTTCATAATATTTTCAAAATCTAGGGTTACCTAGGCTTTACACGTTGACCTATATTTCGGTAACTTCCTACCTAAAAGTTCTTAATCCTAACTTTGTTACAGCGTTTCCATTTCCACTGAGAATGTGAAGCTGATGCCAATTTTATTTCCTAACGAATACTTAGCGCAATATGTACACTTAAAACGGGTCGATTAATCACGAGAAAACTCAAATCTCAATGGAATATTTTTGTTCAATAATATTGTGCAATAAATTCACGCAAGCTTAAGAATTCCTAACATTACCTTCGATATCATCATCCTAATAAATTTGTCTCTGCTTCCAGGACCACATTTGCCGCTCGGAGGGCGTGGAGCTGGCGCGCGAGCTGGACTACAACGCGGCCGCCGCCTGGATCGGCCACCCCTACTTCGACGTGATCGACAACTCCACAGACTTCGACAAGAAGATGAATCGGCTCATCGCCTGCGTCTGCCAGAAGATCGGCATCGACACCGGCGACCGGCTCAACGTCAACTCCAAGAAGCGCAAGTTCCTCGTGAAGACGCCGCTCGTCGCCGACGCGGAGTTCCCGGCCTACCAGGACTTCGACGTCGTGCACAACTACTTGCAGAGCGACCTGCGGAAGGCGCAAGTGCGGCTGAGGAAGCGCGGACAGAAAAACCACTGGTCGTACATTCACACGCTGCGGAAGTTCCACCCGACCAACGGGCAGTCGGTGGAAGTGCGCACTCAGCTTTCCCATCGGGATTACTTGAATCTGCTGCCGCAACGCGACGATGCGCATTTCACTATATTCAAAAAACGCCGATGCTTCATTTACAACAATCAGTACTACCAGTTGGACATGTATAGGCAGCCGACGCATCCCAGGTGATTTATTTATACTATAACAAGTCTATGTTTACAGTTAGTCCTTATAAAATTATTAGAAAATATTACACCCGACAATAGGCAACCTAACTTAGCAAATTTGTATTTTGTTAATTTATTGAAATTACTGTAATCTATTTGTGTATTTAGGATGATTATGAGTAGAATAAAAGTAGCATTACAATTAAAAACTTGAACGAGTACTAATCAGTTCTTAAATACTTCAGGTGCCGAGGGCTAGTACTGCTCGAGACGTATAGCGCTGCGTACGACCAAGACTCACTGCTAGCTTCCCTGCCAAAGTTCCTTACCATTGAGAGGGAAGTGACCGGGGACCCCGCCTTCTCCATGTACAATCTCTCGCTGAAGGAAGATTGGAAGACCTCAAAAAGGTACTACGCGGGCAATGACGGCAATGGTAAGAACGAGTGTCTGCTTTGCTCTGTCGAGCGTTCTTCCTTTGAGTACTTTCTTTAATCGTACTCTTGTCACCGTTTTCCTATGGTTGTCAAATACCATGTCCAATGTAAGGCTATTCCAAAAAGCTTAGCACGACTTGCGACAAATTTATCGCAACTGATTGAGTACTCATTCATGGCTACACTGTAAAACAAATATTCCATATAGAAAAACATTAATTTTCGCTAGTTTCAATCACCCGTCGCAAGTCTGGTATGGCTTCAGACTAACACCACATGTCGAGACTTTATAGCGCAAGTGACGTTGCTATTTATAATAATTATAGTCTTCGATGTGGTTTTTGACGTGAACCTAGCCCCTAAGGACGAGATCCGTAGAGCGAATGGTATTCTGCATAATCTACGCTCGCGAATGCTATACAGGAAACGTATAACATATTTTAAATATTGCTCAACATGTGTCAGGTTCTGACACATGTAATATTCTAATGCTGAGATAATCCTAAATTCGCTCCAAAAATCTCGCCCTTACAGTCCCTTGTGCCATATTCGTGCATGTACTATATTATTCTTGTGACGTGGACACTGGCGTAATTGTGTTAGAGCCTAGTTTAGATACCTATTAGATGTGGTAGATTTTACATTATTGTTTGACCTATACATAAAGGTTTATGCCGTCTATTTTTTTTTAGTTTCGTTCCATTTTTTGATCTCACTTGGATGTCGTGCACTGTATGGAGTGTGTGCTAGTGTGAGTAGTTAAACACAAGCTTTAGAATATATTAAAATAGACACATAATTTTCAGATACAAAACAAGTCATTCTGGGATATCAATATTCTGATATGCCTAAGAGCCTTACAGCTGACGATTCCACTAGTAAGGACTAACATGCAAGAGATTAGATTAGTTTAACAAACTACATAGTTCTCAGTGACTAACACAATTGCGCCAGTGTTGTATCATGTAGTATTCGGGGTTAAAAACAGGTTTTATTTTGGTTTATCAGGGCATAAGGTTAGGAATGGCCACAGTGACGAAAATATCAATCGTCATGCCGAGAAAGTGAACGGCCATGCTGAAATGAACGGGCATGGAGGTAGCAAAGTGAATGGGCACGGAGGTGACAAGCTGGACGTGCACGGAGACAACAAAATGAACGGCCACGGTGGCGACAAAATGAACGGCCACGGTGGCGATAAAATGAACGGCCACGGAAGTAACAAAATGAATGGCCACGGAGTTGAGAAAATGAACGGTCACGTTAATAAAAACGACATCCGTGCCAGCAAAATGAACGGTCATGCAAAAACCAACGGCAGCGTCCTGAATGGCGACTCCCACGACATAAACCACTGTAAAAATGGCCACAGAATGGATCTCGGAACGCCAAAGATTCAAAAGGTCGCTGTGAAGATATAAACGCAGATAACTTATTTAGATCTAAAATTTTATATATTATTCCACTTTGTAACATTTCAATATACACTACATCTTTTTGAAATACTATTATGAGTGATATGAAATCTACTTAACTAATTTTAAGAGTATATTGTTCAATGCTATATGTATTATCATCTGAAACACGTGAAAGCTATTTAACATGTATTTATTCAAGTTGATTGTATAAATTGCCAAATGAAATATATTTTTGTAGTATTCCTTGAGAATAATGATTATATTTTACATTATGCAAAATGTAATCCATGTATATTTTGAGCTAAACGATGGTTTACCAAATGTAATAAGTATTTATATTGTTTGTGCCTTTACAGAAATTGTTACAAGTTTTCATGATATAATTAAAATTCACGCGTACGTATCCTAGAGTAGGTACCTACTTACTTAAAATTTGCAATAAAATATTTTTAAGTACTGATGCAGTATACTTACTTACTCTATAGTTTATTAGGTTCTATGTTACCTAACACGATAGCATTTTATATTTTATAGACTTATTATTTTAACTAATTTAATTTCAAATCAATAAAACGAATAAACATTGAAACATGAACTTTGTCGATTGGTCATATTGAATTATTAGATTTTAGTAGAAATTGGCGTAAAAACGTTGTTTTGATGTCGTGTCGTCATTAGATTGTACCTACACTTAATTTTAAGGGGCACCTAGTAGTAATCCGATCGATGTGTCGTAAAAGGAAGCAATGTACAAACATAATTTGGTCCCCTGTGTAGCGGTGGCCTTGCAGACGAAGTATATTTTTGATTGTATCGAAAAGATATTATAAATAATTATTTATGTGGCATAGAGTTAAATATCTTGTAGTCGGAATTGCGCTGCAATGTCACATTATTTTTTGTATCGAAGTAAACTAATAGTTACTTGTTTATTGAATTATGACAAGAACATATTATAAAAATGTAATTTTACAAAAGTATAGTAAGCCACCACCGTTAGTTAATTTATTATTGAATATGTAAGAATGGGAACATCTGAGGGGCGGGTCTTAATAGCGAATCCGAGCGATGACGATACGGGAGTTGGCAAAGATCCACTTTAGCAATGTAAATGGCTGTGCTATTATAATTGAGCAATTTAAACTCGCCTGTTGGCAATAAATCGCCGACAGAATTATAGCGCTTGTTGCACCAAAAAGATAGTTATTTTCGCCAATAACAATTACACTACAAGACGGCTCAAATTTACTCTATATGTATTAGTAGCTGTGATTTTTTTGGTGCAACTTGCCTATAGCTTTTGGTGGACGTAAAATCTCGAAATTGCATGTCTATTACCTTCATCAGCATTGATTCTTGAATAAAGAGGACATGCGTATGCTAACTCATTTTGTTTTTATTCCCCTGTTTATCCATTGTGCTACACCTACTATACAATATACAGGTAAACAACATAAAGGTTACAGCGAACTACACCACCCACCCGGCACCCGATATGCACCGCCTCGCCTCGCGCGGTAGGTATTGTTTATATGGACTTCTATGGATATTCGCTCACTACATCACCTTCGTTTCCGTCCCCCCCGTCAGTCCCCGCCAGCGACAAATGGGTACGTAAATATAATTATTCACGATTGTCTCCGGTGGTGATAACTTGTGGGTATGTTGCGCACGCGTGGACAGCTAATTATTGTTTACCATCGCTGACAGACTACACATAAATTAGTAGACCACCTAGACTAGTAAACAACGAAAAGGTGAGGCGGTGCTGGTCGGGGCGTGGGATGGGCGTTACAGAGATCCCCTGATGCTTTTTGTTAATTTTTCCCCAATTGCAAAAACTGCACGCACAGGGGGAAAACCGGCCAAGTGCGAGTCGGACAACACGCGCGAAGGGTTCTGTACCATAATTTATGAAAACGGCAAAAAAAATCACGTTGGTTGTAGGGAGCCCCCTTAAATATTTATTTTAATCTGTTTTAGTGCTTGTTCTTACAGCGGCAACAGAAATACATCATCTGTGAAAATGTCAATTGCTATCTATCGCGGTTATAAACGTCGTGACTTTAATTTTTTCCATCTTGGACCTCTCACTGAAGCATTATGCATTTATAACCTTGTGAAAGACAAACAGACAGCGGAGCCTTAGTAATAGGGTTACGTTTTACTCTTTGGGTAGGCAACCCTAAAAATGGACAAAATGTTCACATTTATTATATTTTTAAATTGGGGGTGGTGAACTGCAATGTAACTAAAGTGTACATAATTAGTCTTCCATTTTTTATACAGACTTAATCTGCATATTTTCATGTCCCAAGCAGTGAAACAAGGATGTTGGCAGGGCAATGGGATATTTTTCATAGCCTCCACAGACCATGTTAGGGGAAAAATGTAAGGTTTAGATATCTTGATGGGTTTAGAGAAGAATTCATGTACAGGTTCAAAGTCAAATTAAAAAACAAGGTTTGCCCATAGCGTCTATCCTACTCTACAATCTCAGCTCTATGAACTACTCCTACAACAGCCTTCCATGATGTAGTGACTTATAATATAACATAGTCTTCATATTTTAAGCTACAACAATATCCTAAGCCATCCCAATAAAACAACAAAACTGATGACAACTTATACTACTTTTTATATGAATCTCTTAATTTCTGCTCTTTATACATCTTGATAACTTTCTTGCCTGGAACCAATGCTTGGGTCAAGCCTGGCCGCTTGAGTCTCTTCTTGTCTGAACCCCCTTCCCAGACTGCGTCACTGGTGGACAGGTCTACTGGTGGCGGTAACGCTGATGTTATTGTTCCTGTTGCTTCACATACTACTGTATTCAGTTTCTGAAAAGTAATATGTACTTTACTGAAGTTAGACAATAGAATAGATAACTTGGGGTAAAGCATGTATGAAAAGCAAGCATGGAAATATTGTATATTATATTATTATACTATAGCAATTTAATACAGGCCCTCTAGTCATACTAAATTGCATTATAAGTGTCAAAGTTGTTGTTTATTTTTTAATCTATGACTTTGCAGTGTTATTGCAGTTTAGCTAAGTGACTTGAGGCCCAGCCGAGAGCACATATAAGGAGCACAACAAGAGAATAATATATACCTTTTTGTCCTCAATCAATTCTTCAGAACTCTTCTGTATGTCAGAGTCATGGGCGTATCTGCACTTATGGCCAAATCGACACCTCCCCTTCCTGTAGTTCCAGCATATCTTCTTGCCGTTGATCATCTGAGTGTCGCCTTTGCCTGGAACCTTACAGTCATTGACTATGTACTTTACGATTATATGCACAATTGGGTTCTCTGCTTTCCTACTATGTTTAAATGTAAGTTTTTAATAACTAGACCTAGAGGGCCTATTAAAATCTCAGGTGGAGGTAAATTATACAATGAGTAAATACGGCCGATATGTACGAAAAGGAAGTCAACGTATACCATTTTCACATGTTTTTCGAGTATAGCGGCCTTGGCACGCTCGGCTGCCACAAATGGATTAGAAAACACCGAAGTTTGGAGGTTCTCTCCAAGGCTAGGCTTCGGCAGCTTAGGTTTGGTACTCGTCTTCAGTTCTCTGAAAAAAATCAATAGTTTCGTGTTGCAGCTAGAAATTGGACTACATGGTTCCCAAATTAGGTGCGACGGACTTTTGCTTACTCTTTAGATGAAGAGGAGTCATTGGAATCGTCATCCGATTCACTCGAGGTACCATAATCTAACAATGCGTTCATTATATTTATAATTTACGAGTAAATAACAATGTAAATATTTATTTGCCAACAAATTCACAACGCAGTTCCGCTACTTCAGCTTAGCACCAATCAATAAAATGAATGAATTGAAATGAAAACATTAAAATAAAAACTTAGTACTGCTTCATAGAGAACTGACATTGACAGAATGTAGCAAGTTGACAACAATAGTTCAGTGTATTTTTTTTATATTTTGGTATCGCACGTTTTGCCACGTACATAATATTTTAAACTTTACATATTTTCACAATAGAAAAGTTATTATTTACAGAGTCAAAGTCACGATTCAGTTAAGTGGTGAATGCTTTACTAAAACTTCCTTGGAGTTGTGGAACACGTTGGACACGTTTTTTGTGTATATTAATTATATCATTTGCCCACACTCGGGCACATTAACGAATATCTACTTAATATTGGATGGATTCCCGCCAAAACTCTAAACTCAAAAATCCTTTTTGTAGTACGGTACCTAATAGGCATGTACCGGTACCTATTTTCTACTCACAGAATAGTCATACTGAGTTTTGGCGGGAATCCGATAGTGTTACTTTGTTGGTTTAGTATTTTTTTCTCAAACTTGTGTTTCGTCGAGTGTTAAATGTGTAATATTGGTGAAATATTAGTCATTGAGTGTTCGTTAACGTGCACGAGTGTGGGCAAATGATATAAACCCAAAAAGCGTGTCACTTCGCAGTTTTTCCAAAACTCCCAAAAAGTTTCAGTACAGCACCCACCACTTTACTGAATCGTGACTTTGACTATGTAAATAATTTACTTGACTACTTGACCACGATTGCTATATTGCTGTGACTTTCATAATGTGAAATTAAGAAATACTTAAATACTTGATACTGGGTATATGCACAAGCCGTGCGAAGCCATAACTAAAAATATATATATATATATATAATGAATTACGAAATAATACCACGCTAATTAAAAATACTACTAATTTAGTAGGGTTTTTGTTTTCAAAAGAGTAGCTGTTTACAAATTATTATTCTTTATGCACGCTGTTTCATGTACGTAGTTACATACCTCGTACATATTATTAATTTCCATCACCCTAAATATACCTAGCTACCCAAAACGGTTACATGTACCTAGGTAATTATTGTGTTAATTAATTTTGTCTCTTCATTGAAATAAAAGCCAATTTGATGTTTCCACATACACGCTAAAACTTCGGTTATTGACACAAAATATTAGAGAAATAAGTTTTAGGAGGAAATATTCGCTGCTTCAAAACTAAAGGGCCACAACTCAAAAAAATTCAAAATCGGTTTTATCTCAAAAATGTGATCAGAATTGGTCATATTTCTTTATTAAAAAAAGACAACCATCAATTTTGCACAAGAAAGCACCAAATCACGCAACTGCTACTTTTGTATTTTTTAGTTTTTGTAACTTACTTTAGAGCGAAACGGCCGTATTTGTAGTTGCGACCCAACAATTTAAAACTGTTAGTGATAAATTATTAATTCTATAGGAGACAGCGCCATTTTTTGGAATGTGTCCGTTTCAATTATAAAATCGTGTGCATTTTTTTCAAATATTTATTTAAACAATGGGTCATATTTTGGAATGCGTCCTTTTTGCATTTAAAAAATAATCTTGTGCGTTTATTATTTTTAAAAAGATAAGTTCCGTTTGTGAAATTTGTGTGCCTTGGATATTATATTAACTTTAATACTGTTTGTAATTAAATGTTAGAAATTCTAAAAAGTATATTTTCATTGCACGAGATCTAGTACATTGTTTTTATTATAACATTTTCATGATTTTTTGTCACAATTTAAATACTCAAACACTAGGAAAGGTGGAATTATTGAAATTTAATATGACAGTTTATTTACCCGTAGACGGATAAAATGCAGCGAAATTATACTGCTTTTGAAAACTGGAAAAAATAAGTTTTGTTACAAAAAGTTTGAATTGTGCCTCTAGGAAAATTATTGAGAAAATCAGAAAGACAAATTATGATCTATAAGCAGTGATGTATGACTCACAAAATTAAGAGCCAAGTTTCAATTACATTTAAAAAAATATTTTGGGATTAATTTAGAGGTAAAAAACCTAATAAAACTAGTTTTATATCCGATTTATGAATATTTTGTTAATATTTTACTTGATGCTAAAACTTTTTTTATATGCAAAAGGGGCTTTTGTGATGTTGTACGTTTTTAGGTGACAGAAGGCGCAATATAAAATATACAGATGTATAAAGGTTCTAAATACAAATCTTGTTCTATATAACACATTCTTATGGGACTTAAGAAAGTATAAAAAAAATTTAAAATAGTGTGCCAAAAACTTTGATTGGCTCTCCTGTAAAACAGTGACTGTTTGATTTGTGGCCCTTTTGTTTTGAAGCAGCGATATCATAGCTACAGTGCAAGTGGCTACGTACGTACGTAGGTAGGTACCTATAACAGCCCATCATACATTCACGTAGTACCTATCTCATTATGATATAATACAAGTTACGTCGCTTAATTTCTGATTTCTACATAGTATCACATTTTGTTATGTTAGCTGTAAGGAGGGTTTACAGCTAACATACCAAATTGGATACGATGTAGAAATGCAAAATGTAAAATAAAATAAATAGAATAGTGTAATTTAAATGTTGTGTGATAATTGCATACTGATTCAAACAAAGCGTTTAAGTTTAAGTTTATCATGCTCCTAAACTCCAAACCTTCGGCATGAGTAGGAAATTATGGGGATTAATTATGTAGGTAGTAGCTTTTCATTTTTTTTCTGTGCTAACCCCAAAATTTCTTTTCCCATCTCGAGATGTCGTGTGAAAAGCGTGTGAGAGAGAGAGAAAGAAAATCTTGCATTGCGTGCTAGTTCGCCGCGTAGTGACGGCGGCATCAATTTCTGAATTAATTACCATTTGTCGCAAAAACTGCGCGTCCTTTATCTTTTCTAGACCAAAATCTTAAATTTTATCAAAGGTTGTGCCCTAAAGTGGTTTAAATGGCTTCAGATGATGAAGTAGACGGTTCTTTCGCAGGTAAACGTTCAATTTAGCTAGCATGTCATAGGTAAGCCGCGAATAGCGGTATCATGTGTTTACTTGCGGTATGCAATTAAAAATTTAGAAAATTTTGGTTTTCGGATCAAGGTTTCAGCCGGATACTACAGCTAATTCGGATGCTGTGAGTTTGGAGAAGTGGTTTGTGAATGTAGCAATGGAGCGTTTGTTGTTTTGTGGATGTAAACATTTTTGAGTGGCAGTTTGTGACAGAAAAGAACATGCGATATCCCCTCATTACTACTTAACAAAATGGACGCCGCCAAACAAAGGGATTAGTGACCTTAGCGCGAGGTGGTCACCGATGCGATGGAACACAGTGAATAAACAGTTTTCCGTGTGTTGGCCGGGCGTGCTGCGTGCGTGGAGTCGTTTCACGAGTTTGTGATGCTCTTGCAGGTGACGAGGACGTGGAGGAAGGTGAAGCTCAGAACGAGAACTCCGGCGAGAGTGATGAGGCTCCACCTAAGGTAATCATTCCGCTCTATGTTCCATCACAATAAACATATTCAGTGATATCTCTAGCTAGCCCTTGTTTATAACTGATAATAATACCAATATTTACTTGTAGGAAGATGAAGACTACTCGCCAGAGGATGGCAGAAAGAAGAAGAAGGGTAAAAAGAGGAAAGCCCGAGGAGAAGAGAAAAAGGGCAGAAAGAAAAAGAAGAAGCGAAAGAATGAGAGTGAGGAGGTGAGCAATGTTAGTATTCTATTTACAATTTTGAGGGTATGCATGCTGTGCACTTTTTATGTAATGTGAAATCAGGATGGTGAAAGCTATATATATGCAGAAGATGGACCATCGAAGATATCAAATGGGTGAGTTGCCACTAAAAAGATGTTATCTTGCACTCTGTCTGTATCTGTAATCTTACATTTGCAGAGAGATAATTTTTTCATTATTATTATTATATTAGAGATTAAACTGAATAAATAACTACCCAGTACAATAAGCTACCATACATACACTTAGGCCATAATTATATGGTTGGCTGATGCCATATAGATCACTAAACTATGTACATACATTTTGTCATCAAGTCGTACAATAAATACTTTGACATCTAAAGGAAAATCAAAGCATTGAACACTGTCATCAACAATGCATTTATAAGTACCTACCTACTACAGCAATGCTAATTCTAACCAATTAGCAAGATTATAGGTTAGCTCAAGGGTAATGATATTATGGCTCAAGGAAAATGTGCCATTTAATTGTATTCCAAAATTTATGATTTAATGTAGTGATGTCATCATCAGTTCTATGATTTATTAAAAATAAAATAAATTATAAAAAATCAATAGTAACAATATAGATCTTGACTCCTATGTAGGAATCCATGTGTCATACATTTAAGGAGCCAGGAACTGTTAGGACCAGAACTTATATTATAATTATGAATTCTGTTGAATAGAACTCAAATTGTGTTTGAAACTATTTTTTGGAATAACTTGGTTTGATTCTGGCATGTGTAAACAAACTTAATCGTACCAATTTCAATAAGATTTAATTAACCTAGTGGCTTAATTACTACCAATTTAGTAGAAACATTGGAGAGAAAGTATCCAGCTTCAGTAGCGAAGCAAATTATGTCTTTCAAATTGTCTGATACATTTTCAAGAAGAGAGTTCATTGAACTTTAAACTTGACTAGTAACTGGAATAGATTAAGGAATAGGTATTCAGAAGTGCCAGTCAAACTCAGTCAGTAATGCAAGATGTTTAAGGTGTAATTTTGCATTCTTAACAATCCCAAAATTTTATATGAGATGACAATGTTTCATGGTTCCACTTTTCAAGAAAATCAAAATATTGTGTGACGAATACATTTTGTACACTTACATAGCTCATTGCACTGAAAAGAGTCTGCTAACATTATAATAAACTGTATTTCTTTATTCGAACTGAGCACATTTGAAATAAGTAGGTAATGTTATTTATTATGATTCGAGGGGAGTAAAATGTACCTACATAAATATAATATGAATAAAATGTATGTTTGATGTATGGCTTTTTGAATCCAGATTGCCACATTTTGATAACATACCAATAGATCTGAGAATACGATAATTTTAAATTAAGATACTCAACTGTCTCCGAGGGCTGAATAATGAAAATAATCAAAACCCAAGGTATGATATTATTTTGATTACTTTTTACACACAATATTATAATAAATTAAATAAATGTGAATAATGATGATAATTAATGCAAATTAATTACATAATACAGTCACTCCATATCAAATCCTACACCAAATAGACCACCAGGTAAAACCGTCTTGTTTTTTAACTAAAGTAGACGAGGCTTGTCTCATACACGATAAATGTTACCAGGACGAAGACTTCGGCGTGGAGATGGAGGCCGAAGGGGACAGCGACTACGCCCTCAGCGCGGTCTCATCCGGCAAGAAGTCCCGTAAAGGGCGCACCAGTAAACACGGCACCACGCCGTCTACGCCCGCCGCCTCCGATTCCGGCTCTGGTAAATATCTAGCTCTTATAATGAAAAAGTTTCTATTATATACTCTAAAATCAATTTTATGTGTTATGTGACCTCTACCATAGAATAGATAATAGTACTTATGTTCAGAATGTGCACTCCCTTAGGAAACACGTAAGTACCTACAATCGGTAAAGCTCATTCAGTGCAAGCCAATTTGTACCCTATGTGGATTGGAGAAAGGTTTTAAAGCCGACGGGCGGTATACAGTGCGCTAGGCTTGCGTCCACATCCTTTCGATTCCTCAACCAATTTAGTTTTTGTGTAGCGACAGGCCTTCTCTGCAAGGGTCTCTTTGTGGAAGTACACCATCACACGTTGGTTAGATATTCATCTGCCAAGCAGTAGTGTAGTATGTTCTGGTTTGAAGGGCACTGACTTGAGAACTGCTAAAAATGCTCACCACAAAAAAAATGAGCTTTGTAAAAACAGAAATAGCAGTCCTTAAAAGCCAGTCCTAGGCTTGTCATGTTCACCAACCACATTATCACCTAACAGCAGGTGATATAGTGATCAAATACTAGCCTATGAAGTAGGTATAATTCAATACAAAATAATGTAGGTATGCTGATTGACTTGTTTGTTTGTCTTAGCTGGCATGCCAACAGTAGAAGAAGTGTGCTCCTCATTCAGCCTCACAGACGTCGACGTGGAGTACTCGGATGCGGATTTAGAAAATTTGACATCGTACAAACTGTTCCAGCAGCATGTTCGCCCAATGATTGTGAAGGAAAATCCAAAGGTCAGTGTCTGTATATTATTATTTATTTGACACATCTAAATGACTCCAAAAAAAAGTTTTAGGTGGCAAAAACTTAAAGCCTTTACCATTTTGCATGAAACATTGTGTATTGAATTATTGACACAACATAAATAGGTATGTAGATTAATACTATGTTACAAAAAATAAGTTACTCTATAACTTTCGTTTGCACAAGCTTTGAAACTGATAACAAATCGTTTTCATAGTACCAACTGCAATATAATTAGCACCACTGTATGTACTGATTTCAAACAGGTTCCAGTGTCGAAACTGATGATGCTTGTAGCGGCCAAGTGGCGTCTGTTCTGCGAGACCAACCCACATCTGAGCGGCCAAGGCGGCGCGCAGAGCTTGGGCTCAGAAGAAAACACCAACACTTCTACTACGTCAGACTACGCGCCGGTCAAGGCGGGTAGGACCGGGCGCACACCGAAAGAAACCAAGGTATTTGTGGCTTTTTATTTCTAGTCTAATGATCTCTGAGAAGAATCAGAACATCAGTCAGAATCTACGAGTATGTATCTCATTGCGATATTTTCCTTTATCTGTTCTAGAGTGAAGAGGTTTTAGAGGAGCCAGAGGATGAAGATCCTGAGGAAGAGGCAAGCGACGAGGGCGTGTCGGTGCCGCGGAAGCGAGGCCGCAAGCCGAAGCACGCGTCGTCTAGCGGCGCCACGCCTCGCGGCAAGCCCGGCCGCAAGCCTAAAGTACCCACGCTCAAGATCAAGTTCAGCAAACGCAAACGAACTAGCAGTGTAAGTACTCAATATTATGGTTTATTGATAGGTGTTATTTTGAATTGAATATTACGGAAAAATGGTCCTTGGAAGGTCTGGCAAACTCTAAAATCAGAGGCCGACACTACTTCGTCTGGATAATAAACAATAAATATTATATGGTAACTACTCTTATGATACACTTGACGTTTTTAGTTTTTACCATCTTTGACTACATCATGTGATCGTCAAAGTAAAATGTTATAGTAGGTACTTATTATAAAATCGAAATTCAACCGATTGTTTGTTGCAAACAGTACTGATAAAGAATATAACACCGCTTTCATATAGGAAGAGGATCCGGAAGGAAGCGCAGGCGTGAGCGCAGACTCGGATGCGGAGTTCGAACAGATGCTCGCGGAGGCAGACGAACCGAAGGCCACACCCGCTGTTCTGGAGGAAAGCAGTAGTGTACAGCCCATAGACGAGAATGCTACACCGGTAAGCAATGCTTACTAAGCATTACATTTTACTTCCAAGCAGTGGTGTCTGAGCAGTGATCTGTGTGCTTTGTAACTCCAATTCCGGGTTCGAGTCGGAAGCTCTGCTTGACACCGATTAGTTGCAGATTTCCATCACTTCCAGGGGCATGTTTAGCCATTGTTTCCAGGTTTTTACCGATTGATTAATGTCCACATCAGACGTCTTGCAAACTCCGACACCAGAACCTATATCTCGTACGACTAATAGATTGCAAACATTTCGGATAATGTAATCCCAACCCCAATGATATTTTTTTTTATTGATATTTACCTTTATGTTAAATTTAAACAGCAACCCAAAAAGAAAGCAAAGACCAAGATCGGCAACAAGAGCAAGAAAAAGAAGAAACTGAAGACCACAAGCAAGTTTCCTGATGGTGCAGAAGGGGAGCAAGAACACCAGGACTATTGTGAGGTAAAATAACAATTATGTCAGTAAATATTATATATTTCAAACAAATATAAACCATTCTTCAGTTACATCCAGTTCTACCAAGTTGTGTACTACATTTGCCTTCTTAGACTGCTCTAAATCAGAGTATATCAGGGACAGAATTAAATGCATTGATAAAAACTGAAACCTATTAGTCAATCCTTGTTATATGAACAACACTATTCTCCAGGTTTGCCAACAAGGTGGTGAGATCATCCTCTGTGACACATGCCCCCGGGCTTACCACTTGGTATGCTTGGAGCCGGAGCTGGAGGAGACCCCTGAAGGGCGCTGGTCCTGTCCCCACTGCGAGGCCGAGGGCAATCAGGATCAAGAGGACGATGATGAGCATCAGGAGTTCTGCAGGTGAGATGCAAATGAAGGAAAACATCGTTAAACACTTGGTGGTAGGGCACTAAAGTGTCTACCGGGCTACCTACCACTCTCAAGTAGAAAAACTGTCCCCAAATGTGTGTTCTGGCCGTGGTCTTCTCTTGGCCCATTCAAGGCTGAGCATGTTTATCAGCTTCAACCACATATTTAAGACCAGGTGAGATGAGAAGAAAAATCATACTCATTTTGAATGCGACAAACTGGAACCATCTATGGTTATCGAAAATGCTCCATATGATGACAATGTGTTTTCCTTAGAATCTGCAAAGATGGTGGCGAGCTGTTGTGCTGCGACTCGTGTCCGTCTGCCTACCATCGCTTCTGCCTCAACCCGCCACTCGAAGAGGTGCCGGACGGGGAGTGGAAGTGTCCACGATGTAGTGTGAGCATCTTTTATTTATCTTTAGCACTCTTGTGCACCTAAAGTGGTAGCATATAATTTAGACCCCTTTCTGTTATTGTTTGTTGGTAATGTACAAAGGTTATGGATTTCTCATTCTTCCTCTTGCTGTGCCTCTTTAGAGTTAGCTCGTCAGTGGGTCGAGGTGTCAATGCCAGTGAAAATTAATCTGTATCGTGGTATTTGGCATCATAATATCTTATAATATTATGTAGAGACATTTCAGAGAATTTTTTCTTGTGCAGCACATTTTTTTGTATCGCATTATTGATGGGGGTTTTTTTTAAATCATAGTGTCCACCGCTGGACGGCAAAGTGTCGAAGATCCTCACGTGGCGATGGAAGGAGGCGACGGGGAAGGCCAAGGCGCCGCGCCAGCGGGAGTTCTTCGTCAAGTGGCACGAGCGCTCCTACTGGCATTGCAGCTGGATATCCGAGTTACAGGTCCGTGTTCTACTAACTGGGTAATGAAGGAATCTGTTGACAACAAGTGAGAAGCAAAAAAATACGCTTTGAAGCGAGAAAGGTGTGGACGCATTTTAAAAACGTTCATGGCTTCACCATCACGCATCATTCACTGCGAGAGCGTCGCGAATTTCACAGACTGCAATTAAGGTGATAAACGTTCTAAACTGACGGTATGAGGCATGCACTCAAACATTTAGCCAGCACACCTAAAAGCGGCTTTCACTTTT
Source organism: Hylaea fasciaria (assembly GCA_905147375.1). Classification (NCBI taxonomy): domain Eukaryota; kingdom Metazoa; phylum Arthropoda; class Insecta; order Lepidoptera; family Geometridae; genus Hylaea; species Hylaea fasciaria. The sequence goes on from LR990194.1 coordinate 3,015,493, forward strand.
CTCAACAAACAATATTTCCAACGTTGCGATTATAGCTAACCTATAATCGTTTTTCCAGCTTGACGTGTTCCACCCGCTCATGTATCGCTACTACATGCGAAAATCGGACCCTGAAGAGCCGCCCAAGCTGGAGGAACCGCTGGACGAGAGAGACAGCCGCTCCAAGAGGTTGAGAGATCAGAAGGCAGATCAGGACACCGATGAGAAACTATTGGAGGAGACATTCTACAGGTGAGAGTATAGACAATAGACTCGATAACTGCCAGTAGATTCATGGTGATAGAACTCATCTTAATCAGCTTGTAGTACCGAATATGTACGATATGAATAAATAAGTAAATCTATAAACGTTCTTCAGATACGGTGTGAAGCCGGAGTGGCTGGTGGTGCACCGCGTAATCAATCACCGCACGTCCCGCGACGGCACCACCTACTTTTTGGTGAAGTGGCGCGACCTGTCGTACGACCAGGCCACATGGGAGTCGGAGCACGAAGATATCAGTGGTCTCAAGCCGGCCGTTGAGTACTATCAGGTGAGAACTGCTATTTTTAAAATTTATTGCACACTTTGTTATAATGGAGCGATAAAATGATGAACAATATACCTACTAAATTGGATCCGCGATTTAGGCGAAAATAGTTAAGTGTTATCAAATTTTATAACGTTACATTTACGTTACAGTTACAGTTACAGTTACGAATGTATTCGGAAACTATACTATGTTCTACTTTAAATATTGGTTTTTCATTAGTATAGTATAGTTTGTTGTTTCAAGTTAAGTTAAGAGCTTGTGTATAGCTTATTGTTCACAGCTGGCAGATGGAGTGGACATTAGTATTATTGGTTGCCTACTACAGAGGCTTCCTATAACTTTTAATTTTTAAACCAACTTTATTAGGGTTACCTTAATCTAAATAATATCATACAATTATATTTTATTTAAGTGCTATAATTTATACATACCTACACAAGAGTATGCTTCAAATCGGTAGCAACAGCGATAGTGATGATAGTTTTTTTTCTGCCTCTTCAAATTACTCGAGTAGTGACGATCCTGATGTTAGCTTTAGCAGCATTCCAACGTTATCTGACTCGTTAGCTGCTCAATTTTCTGATGATCCTAGGACTTTCAACGTTATTCACATAAATGCCCAGAGTATTCCGGCACACTTCTCAGATATGCAGGTGTCTTTTGACCTTCCAAATCTTCATGCCATACTTGTCTCCGAATCTTGGTTAAAGCCCTGTCTCCCTTCCTCTTCTTATACTCTTCCTGGTTTTCACCTGATCCGGAATGACCGCACTAGTGGTGGTGGCGGCGGTGTAGCCATCTACTTACGCTCTCAAATTCCTTTCTCGATTTTAAGTGTGTCTGCACAGCCACCGCCCGCTAGTGCTGGCGAGCATCTTTTTATTGAAGTTACTTTATCCCACACCAAGGTGCTACTCGGAGTGTACTATAGCCTTTCTCTTCACATTAATTTCTTTCAGTCCTTTGAAAAGATTCTAGAGGATTTTATTCCTTCCTACCCTCACTCTATTATTATGGGCGATTTCAACACCTGTCTCATCAAAAAAGATTTTCGATCCTCCACCTTCGATTCTACCATCAAGGCCAACAATATGCATTTCTTGCCTCTTTCTGCCACTCACCACTTTCCGAATTCGACTCCTTCTCTCTTGGATGTCATCATTGTCTCTTCACTTCAGCATGTTGTTAGACACGGTCAATGTACGGCGGATGCTTTCTCGTATCATGACCTCCTTTTTCTATCCTACAAAATACGTCCTCCAAAAGCTAAGCCTAAAATTCTGATGCAGCGCAACTTTGGTGGAATGAATGTTGAAAATTTACGTGCAGATGTTCGCAACATTGATTGGTGTCCTGTACTGAGCGCACAATCTATTGATGACCAAATCGCCATATTTAACTCCATTTTGACTCAACTTTATGATAAACACGCGCCGATTCGAGCCATTAAAATAAAACATGTCCCTGCTCCTTGGTTGACCGACGATATTAAGGCCCTTAAACACAAAAAGAATGTTGCCAAATATAAATTTAAACTCAATCCTAACGATTTTAATAAAGAAAAATATTTAAAAGCCCGAAATCGCTGCAATAGAGTGTGTAGGGATTCACAACGTCGCCATATACATGATTCTGTCGATAATCAAGATCCAGCTAAGGTGTGGAAATTTCTCAGAACTCTGGGGGTTGGTAAATCTAAAGATTTAGTACCTGATGACCTTGATATTGATTCTATCAATCTACATTTTTCTTCGTCATTCGATATTGATTTGAATGACAAAATGAATACATTGAATTTCCTTCGAACTCGTCCAATCCCCGACTTTTCTCCCTTCTTATTTAGTCAATTCTCCGCTTGTGATGTTGAAAAGAGTATCCTATCCATTTCATCGAACGCAGTGGGCGGCGACAATATAAGTCGAAATATGATTGTCCCAATTTTGGATGAAATCACCCCTATCATTTGCCAAGTCCTTAACAACTCCATTTCCAAAGCATCCGTTCCTTCCTTATGGAAGGAGGCACAGATTATTCCACTCCCAAAAAAACGTAATCCTGTTTCTTTTTCCGATTATCGTCCTATATCCATTCTTCCCTTTCTGTCCAAGGTCTTAGAACGTCTGGTCAACGGTCAGTTGAGCAGATTTCTTACCTGCAACAATATCCTTAACCCCTGTCAGTCCGGCTTCCGACCTGGTCACAGTACGTCCACAGCTCTTGTCAAGATTACTGATGATATCAGGCTGGGTATGGAAGAAGGTAAACTGACAGTTCTAACATTACTAGATTTTAGTAATGCGTTTAACACTGTGGACTTTGACATTCTTTTGGCCCTGCTCGGCTCTATCAACATTTCTCCATCGGTGATAGACTGGTTTCATAGTTACTTGTATGGGCGCCGGCAGCGAGTTCGTGTTGAAGAATCGTTTTCTTCTTGGTGCGTTACGTCTGCCGGCGTACCACAGGGCGGTGTTTTATCTCCTCTACTCTTTACCACCTTTATAAATTCTATCTCTAATGAACTTACTTCTTCCTACCATCTATATGCAGACGATTTACAAATTTACTGTCAGGCCTCTGTTGATAATTTGCAATTTGCAATTAACAGAACCAACGCCGACTTAAATCGAATAGCTAGCTGGAGCACAGCGTTTGGCCTTAAAATTAACCCAGTCAAAACGCAAGCTATTGTCATTGGAAGCTCGCGTCTAATTTCAAAGATCGACTGGTCCTCCTTGTCTCCCGTTGTCTTTGATGGAATAGTAGTTCCTTTCAGCGATAAGGTTAAAAATTTAGGCATCATTTTTGACAGGACTTTATCATGGAGACCACAAATGGAATCTCTCAGTCGTAAACTTTATGCTTCTGCTGGTTCCTTAAAACGATTGAGAAACTTTCTTCCGACAGCCACTAAAGTTTGCCTTGCACAAACACTCTTACTCCCTGTGCTTGATTACGCCGATGTCTGCTATCTTGACCTCACTGAGGATCAGCTAAATAAACTCGAGCGCCTTCAAATCTTCTGCATCAGATTTATTTTCGGTCTCCGAAAATTTGATCATATTTCTCAATTTCGCACGCAGCTCAAATGGCTTCCTATACGACTTCGCCGGAATACTCATATTCTTTCCCTACTCTATAATGTCCTTTTCAATCCCACCTCCCCCCGGTATCTCAAAGATCGCTTTGAGTTTCTCCAGTCCTCCAATTCCTGTTACCTTAGATCATCAGAAAATCTTGCATTAAAGACTCCTGTGCATAGCAGCACCTTCTACGACAGTTCCTTTTCCGTGGAAGCTGTCCGGCTCTGGAATTCTCTGCCAGTGGAAATCAGACGTGCTCAAACTCTGACTCATTTTAAAGCGCAGGTTAAACTTCTATATTTATCGTAGGCTCTTATATGTATAAAATTATTGTACTGCTTCATTTATGTGTCATTTCATCTTGGTTGTATTGCATTTATTTTCTATGATTAATTTTATTAGTCTGTATGTATTTTAATTTTATTAGTTATTGGATAGGTAATGCACTACCGGTCGATAAAATTTTATTTTTATTTAATCCTCTCCATCCAAAGGTTGCCTGGAAGAGATTGCTGTGTAGCAATAAGGCCGCCCATTGTACCTATACCTACCTATATATTATTTCTTTATTTTTAAAACTGTATGTCTTGGAGTGCAATAAAGAGTTGTTATCTTACAGGACATGCGCGCATACGTGATGTCCGAAGGGAAGACGAAGAGCAAGGGCAAGAAGCCGGGGCGCAAGAGCAAAAACCGCGAGGCCATCGACGAGGACGACAGCAGCACCGGCGGCCAGTTCAAGTACAAGAAGTACAACCCGCCGGCCGAGCGGCCCACCACCAACCTCAACAAGAAGTACGAGGACCAGCCCCAGTTCGTGTACGAGACCGGCATGCAGCTGCACCCCTACCAGCTGGAGGGGCTCAACTGGCTGCGCTACTCCTGGGGGCAAGGCATCGACACCATCCTCGCCGACGAGATGGGGCTCGGGAAAACCATCCAGACGGTCACCTTCCTCTACTCGCTCTTCAAGGAGGGACACTGCAAGGGCCCGTTCCTCGTGTCGGTGCCCCTCTCCACCATCATCAATTGGGAGCGCGAATTCGAACTGTGGGCGCCTGATTTGTACTGCATCACGTACGTCGGCGACAAGGACTCGCGCGGTGTGATCAGGGAGAACGAGTTGACGTTCGACGATGGCGCGAACAGGGGCGGGCGACCGTCGAAAATCAAATCGCAAGTGAAGTTCAACGTTCTGTTGACGTCTTACGAGCTAGTTTCCATCGACGCCACGTGCCTCGGCTCCATCGAATGGGCCTGTCTCGTGGTGGACGAAGCTCACAGGCTGAAAAGCAACCAGTCGAAGTTTTTCAGGCTGTTGGCTGGATACCACATAAACTACAAACTGTTGCTGACCGGCACCCCTCTGCAGAATAACTTGGAAGAGTTGTTCCATCTGTTGAACTTCTTGAACAAAGACAAATTCAATGACTTGGCCGCTTTCCAGAATGAATTCGCCGACGTATCGAAGGAGGAACAGGTGAAGAGGCTTCACGAGATGTTAGGACCTCACATGCTACGGCGGCTGAAGGCCGACGTACTCAAGAACATGCCCACTAAGTCCGAGTTTATCGTGCGCGTGGAACTGTCTCCGATGCAGAAGAAGTACTACAAATATATCTTGACCAGGAACTATGAAGCTTTGAACCCCAAGAGTGGTGGGCAAACCGTCTCTTTGCTCAATGTGATGATGGACTTGAAAAAATGTTGCAACCATCCGTACCTGTTCCCCGTCGCGGCCGAGGAGGCTCCGCTCGGGCCCCACGGAAACTACGACACTCAAGCTCTAATCAAGGCCTCGGGGAAACTAGTTCTCATGTCCAAAATGTTGAAGCAGCTCAAAGATCAGGGCCACAGAGTCCTTATCTTCTCCCAGATGACCAAAATGTTAGACATCCTCGAGGATTTCTTAGAAGGCGAGGGTTACAAGTACGAGAGGATCGACGGCGGCATCACCGGCACCATCCGTCAAGAGGCTATCGACAGGTTTAACGCTCCGGGCGCTCAGCAGTTCGTGTTCTTGCTGTCGACGAGGGCGGGAGGCCTCGGTATCAACTTGGCCACCGCCGACACGGTCATCATCTATGACTCCGATTGGAATCCCCACAACGACATCCAGGCGTTCTCGCGCGCCCATCGTATCGGTCAGGCGAACAAAGTCATGATCTATCGCTTCGTCACACGAAACAGTGTCGAAGAGAGAGTGACGCAGGTGGCCAAAAGGAAAATGATGTTGACGCATTTGGTCGTGCGGCCCGGAATGGGCGGTAAGGGAGCCAACTTCACTAAACAAGAACTGGACGACATTCTCAGATTCGGTACCGAGGAGCTTTTCAAGGAAGACGAAGGCAAAGAGGAAGCCATTCACTACGACGACAGAGCCGTCGGCGAGTTGCTCGATCGATCCAAGGAAGGTATCGAGTCGAAGGAATCCTGGGCCAACGAATATCTCAGTTCGTTCAAAGTCGCCAGCTACTCCACGAAAGAGGGCGACAACGAGGATGAAGTCGACACCGAAATCATCAAACAGGAAGCGGAGAACACCGACCCGGCCTACTGGATAAAGCTGCTCCGGCATCACTACGAACAGCACCAGGAGGACCAGGCGCGAACTCTGGGCAAAGGCAAGCGAGTCCGCAAGCAGGTCAACTACAACGACGGCAGCGTCGCGCAAACCGAGAACCGCGAGGACAGCACGTGGCAGGAGAACGGATCCGACTTCAACTCGGACTTCTCGCAGGGCAGCGAGGACGACAAGGAGGACGACGACTTCGACGAGAAGAACGACAACGGGGACCTCCTCAGCCGCCGCAGCAAGCGGCGCCTCGAGCGGCGCGAGGAGCGGGACCGGCCGCTGCCGCCGCTGCTGGCCCGCGTCGGCGGCAACATGGAGGTGCTCGGCTTCAACGCCAGGCAGAGGAAGTCCTTCCTCAACGCCATCATGCGGTACGGCATGCCGCCGCAGGACGCGTTCAACTCGCAGTGGCTGGTGCGGGACCTGCGAGGCAAGTCCGAGCGGAACTTCAAGGCATACGTGTCTCTGTTCATGCGGCACTTGTGCGAGCCGGGCGCCGACAACGCGGAGACGTTCGCCGACGGCGTGCCGCGCGAGGGGCTGTCCCGCCAGCACGTGCTCACGCGCATCGGCGTCATGAGCCTCATCCGCAAGAAGGTACAGGAGTTCGAGCACATCAACGGGTACTACAGCATGCCGGAGCTGATCCGCAAGCCGGTGGAGCCGGTGAAGGCAGGCGGCGCGGGCGAGAGCGCCGCGCCCAGCCCCGCGCCCTCCACCGCCACGCCCATCACCTCGGCGGCGCCGTCGCCCGCGCCCTCGCAGCCGCCGCCGGGCTCCGGCCAGGCGCCCACGCCCGCCGGCTCCGACAAGGACGACAAGGAGGAGATAAAAGACGACAAATCGGAAACGAAAGAGAAACCCGAGCCGATGGACACGAGCGACGTCAAAGAAGAGCCGGAGGAAGAGATGGAGCCGCCCAAAGAGGTCAAGGAGGAGGCGAAGGAACCGGAGCGTCGCATGTCCGTCGACGAGGAGCCGCCCAAGGACGACGCGGAGAAACCCGCCGAGAAGAAGGTCGAGGAGAAGGAGCCGGTGAAAATTAAAGAAGAGGAAGTAAAGAAAGAAGATGTAGATAAGAAAGACGACGCCAAGAGCGAGAAGGCGGATTCCGAAGCTTCCGACAAGCCTAAAGATGAGAAGAAGGTGAGGGAGGAAAATCTATCTCAAATGCTAAGTGAATTTTTCATCACCGTATGTGTATGTGATTAAATAGACAATTTCCCATCCACAGGACGACGAGGACGACGACGTGGTGCTCGTGAAGGAGGACGAGGAGCTGAAGGTGGAGCGGCGCAAGTTCATGTTCAACATCGCGGACGGAGGCTTCACGGAACTGCACACGCTGTGGCTGAACGAGGAGCGCGCGGCGGCGCCGGGCCGGGAGTACGAGATCTGGCACCGGCGCCACGACTACTGGCTGCTGGCCGGGATCGTCACGCACGGCTACGGCCGCTGGCAGGACATACAGAACGATCTCAGGTTCGCCATCATCAACGAGCCGTTCAAGATGGACGTCGGCAAGGGGAACTTCTTGGAGATCAAGAACAAGTTCCTGGCGAGGCGTTTCAAGGTGTGTTTCTTTACGATACGAGGTAGTGTCGTTCATTTTTGGCCATAATTATTTCGAAGGTCAAACTATCCCGTTACGAACTAGGGTGTTGTATTGGTTGAAGAATATTGCTAAATATAGTGAGCGCAGTAGTGGTAGTAGCTTAGTGGGCGAACGTCCGCCTGTCAAAGCAGGAGATGGCGAGTTCAAATCCCAGTGCGGGCACGTACCGATGTTTCACGCTAAACATATTTATGTAAATATCACTCGATTTTCGGTGAATGAAAACATTGTGAGGAAACCGACATACCCGAGAATCATTTCGGTCGCAGGCTTATTATCCACCAATCCGGAACATAGTGAATTATGGTGTAATCCTCTTCACGAAAGTGAGGGGAGGCCTTCGCTCAGCACTGTCAGGACAGTCTGTAATATTTATTTTATTCATAGACGCAGACGCAGGGGCGATTCGCTTGAATGTGTATGAGTTTGAACATGTGCATTCCAGCTGCTCGAGCAGGCGCTGGTGATCGAGGAGCAGCTGCGGCGCGCGGCGTACCTGAACCTCACGCAGGACCCCAACCACCCCGCCATGTCGCTCAACGCGCGCTTCGCCGAGGTGGAGTGCCTCGCCGAGTCCCACCAACACCTCAGCAAGGAGTCGCTGGCGGGGAACAAGCCCGCCAACGCGGTGTTGCACAAGGTACCGCACTACTAACCCGCCTCTAGACTAGACAGTATGGTACCGGTATCGAGCCGAGACCAATGGCACCGGTTCTCATAAAATACCGGTATTGCTAGCCCTGGATGTGTTAAGACGATTGACTGTGTTTTCTGGTTGGAAGTGAGTGAAGTAAGGACGCATAATTATTTTTAGGCTTACTATCTATATCGGCGTTTCATACGGATTAGGATGGCGATCGTACTGAGCATGCTGTGATTGTGTCGATACAATATCTTTAATTACCTAGTTAGTGCAACACTCGAGCTACATAATGATCGAGGAAAGTCTGGCCAAATTCCAACTGTCAGATGTAGTAGTAATATTTTATAGTTAGTTTATAGTGTTATATAGTTTTCTTCCATTCCTTTTCATACAAAGGTTGCCTTGTCGTGTTTTAATTTCTATATACTTTCTATGTCAATAAAGAGAGCGATAAAGAGTTGTTATCTTGCCTTTTAGTAGTTAAAGAATGGCACAATATGCCCATAAAGATGGTCCAATTAGAAGATGGCAACTACAACATTGTCGGCCGCCCCCAGGTGCTGAACCAGCTGGAGGAGCTGCTGTCGGACATGAAGTCGGACGTGTCGCGGCTGCCGGCCACGCTGGCGCGCATCCCGCCCGTGGCGCAGCGCCTGCAGATGTCGGAGCGCAGCATCCTGTCGCGCCTCGCCGCCACCGCCGGGAACCCCGTGCCCGCTGGTCAGTCGCTCAAGAGCCCACACTAGCCTTACTGCTTGCTGGGGTTTCCAGGTTACTCTGTCTGGGTTTGTGGGACGATGGCTCTTGAACCTGGTTCCCTCGATATGAGGAATCCTGGTTGGGGATCAGTTGTGTGTAAATGTATGGCTTGTTGTTATTATTGTTAGTGGTTATGGTGCCATTAGAGAAATCCTTATACATTTTGACTCCAGGCACGGTGTGGTTGTGGCTTGCATTGTTTAATTAAATAGGATGGTGCGATGACCTGAAATGAATTTAGGGCTTCGATAATAAAAGGCGCCACGGCACAGGGTAGACTAGACACTCCATACACACGCCTGAAGCGGACTAAATACATGCGAAACTATGCGAAGCAATAGCGTCGTCTGCGTTGGTACTCAATAGGTCACCCAACACGCTCAGTGTCATACAAAATCCCGATCGTGCTATCTCTCTGTAAACGTAGACAGTGCCCCTTCTATCTAGTGCATTAATAGGTATTCTATTATTTTGGTCTACTTTGTGCTGCCACTGGTTCTCAACGTCAGGAATGTTTATAGAAAACTTAAACTACAGCCGTGTTGTATAATTCCAGCGCAAATGCCCCAGTTCCCGGCCGGGTTCCAGACCGCCGGCTCGCTGCCCGGCTTCGCGCCGGCCGCGGCCGCCGCCGCCAACTTCTCCAACTTCCGCCCGCAGTACTCCGTACCGGGACAGCCCACATCCACCGGATCTTCTAATGTGAGTACACAGGAGGATACTGGTTTACTATGCACCTTTGTTGCAATTACTCGTTTGAAATCGATTGCAGAAGTTACGTAATCTGGTCCTAGGTTATATCGCAGCAAGGGCGGATAATGGTAGCGGCCACGATGTGATGTATTGTAACAACACTTTATTTAGTAACGTGTACTGATCTTTCTGGTTACTATTTATTTATATGACTAAGAAATTGACGCGAAAATGTTTTGTGTTGTTACAGAAATCATAAGCCCTCGTAATTCGACATCATAATTCGACTCTACACACGTGCAGGTAAATTTGATTATGTGTATTATTAGGCAATAATGTAACTTTCGCTTGACTATACATCCCAATCGAAATCTTCGAGTATTGAGCACATTAGCGAAAGATTGCACTTCTATATACCAAGCTCAAGTGTTACTTTTAAGGCATAGAATAATATTTGTATTGTTTGTTTTAGAGGGCGGATAAATGGTCACATAGATGAATATTTTAGATGTAAGCTTTCCAAGATTCCTGTTCCACCTTGGGTTTCAAGTGATAATTTATAGTGATTAGTGCAGTTATGTTTTAGGTAACATAAATAATACATTATTGAAACAGAACTCTCACACTATTTATTTCATCCTGATCTGTATGAATCTGTTTATGTGTAAGTGATTGTGGACTTATGAAATCTTTATTTTTAATTTACCAAAAATGAAATAAATCAATACAATTAAGTAAACACCGATGTCTTTCATTTTGTCAAAGAAATCATAAAAGTTAATGTAGAAAAATATCATTTTTATTTCGTAATCTCGATGGATTCTTAAAAAACAGTCACAAAAACAATAAATATCACCAGGTATAAGAATCATCTTCAGTGTTGTACTTGACACTATCCAGCTGTTTGATGATACTGGGGTCCGGAGAGCAGAAGTGTTGCAGCATGGCATCGCTGATGCCACAGTCGGATAGATTCTCTTTGTTGAACGCTTTGGCAAAGTGGTTTGGTTCGTTTTCTTTCGATGTTTCATCTGAAACAACATTTTTGTCATTTTTATAATCTCTAATAGGCGTGTCGAAAGATTTTGAAATCCTCTTCCATAATAGCGGTAAATATTTACTATTTACGAAAAAACCTTTATTTCGGTAATAAATTTGAGTTTAACGAAGTTAAAACCCTTTTTCTAATATTTTTTCAAATAGTGCGCCAAAACAGCTCGCGGTGTCATGGCGTCGGCTCTGACGTCACGCTTAGGTAAACATCTAATTATGTCTATACGTTACGAAGAATTTTAAACAAAACATTTAGATACTTAGTGTGATACAAATGAATTCCGAAGTTTATAAGTGGTGTGCAGTACCGCAGTTATTGATGTGTAAAAACACATCAATAAGAACACCCAACAAAGTGTTTGTACATTTTCCAAACAAGAAAATAATAAGAGTTAAGTGGTTAAAGCTCGCACGGCAAAACTTCTGTGAAGACCACTTTGATGTGAGTATGTTATCATGTAATTATAGGTCTTAAAATGTTTGTTTGACTGGAAATAGTTGAATTAATGCGGCTATGGAATAATTAATTTATTGAGGTTATGTTTGTTTTGGCCTTGGCTATCATTCCTTATCAAAATTCGTTTTCATTTTTGAGGTGCCAAATGACATGGAAAATTATATGGAGTATCATGTGATGGTATCAGTATCACCAGTACGTATGAAACCAGAATGTTTGCCCCATAAATTTACACGCCAATCAGACAGGAAAATACGAACATTCGACACAACTGAGCGACCTTATATAGCTAAGAAACGAAGAATGATGGTTCTTGAAGTGACTTACAAAGAAGTCTTCACGTTTCGGAACTCAGACGAGCAAAATTCTTTATTTGTTGCGAGGAAATCGCCCAACATTATATATCAATCCTAGGCAAATTAGAGCGATTTGCCTTAACAAAGTTTGGTTCCATTGTTATATTGTAGATTAAAGTCGATAAATCACACGTTAAATAATAAAAAAACCACTCCAAAATCGCAAAGCAGTATTCACAACAACAAAATACAGTGGTATCAGCGGAGTTTACCTAAGCGTGACGTCATGCGCAGTGATTGGTGTTTCAATCAAAATGGCCGATAGCAATATTTTAATGTTTTATTTTATTGATAATCTCAATAATCTGATTATTTTAAATAAAACTTAACCCGTGTTTTAAATTATGTTAGTATGTAGATTGCCCTAAAATGATTAAATCGACGATTCTTTGATACTGTCGACACGCCTATTATGAACTCATCCCCATAACACCATTTCATTTGACCACTCTCTATACACAAGTCAACTGCTCGTTTGGTGTAGTGGCTGAGCAATCGGACTACTGCGCTAGGGGTTGCGGGATCGATTCTTTGTGCGATCCACAAATATTTGTTTCTGGTCTGGGAGTTATGTGTATGTGAAATTATATGTCTGTAGTGGTACCCACAATACAGGAGCAATCCTAGTGTGGTATTACGTTAAAAAAAAAACTACTATAGTCCTCTCCATACCTCGTGCGATATTGGCGGCAGCCCACGAGAAGGCCAGCGTGGGCTGGTGGTGCGCGAAGGTGGCGCTGAACTGGCTCGCCGAGCTCATTTTCAGGACCTTGAACAGCGTGTGCACCGCCGTCGGGAGCACCGGCCCGCGGAGCTCGATCGAGTAGTACTTGTTGCTCTCGGAATGTAGGGTGGTCTCTCGCACCTGACGCAGCATTTGCCGTTTAGTTTGATTGATATCCGAAATGGTTAGAATCGATACACATATATATAATACGATACATATACACCAAAATGTCGCAAATACTATGATCACATTTCAGCTCAACGGCTGGAACAATTATGATGAAATTTGGTACGGAGGTAGCTAATACCCTGGATCAAAACGTACGCTACCTTTTATTCCGAAAACAGCGAGTAACACCGCGGCGCAACTAGTCGTAAATGACAACTGTTATTTCCATCAAGCAATCAACATCCCTAGTCTATAGCAAAGTACCTTCAAGGACTGCAGCGTGCCGCCGTGGAAGGCCGTGGGCGCCAGCAGCGTGGGCGGCACGCCCGCGAACGGCCCGGTGGGGCTGATGATGGACTTGCAGTTGAGGAGGAAGTTGAACAGCGCCTGAGCGTCGGCGCCGCGCACGAACACGAGCGACTCGGCCGCGCTGTCCACGCTGCTCTCGGCGCTGTGCGTGATGCGAGCCTGGAGGAATACGTTGATGATGTAATCTTCACCTACGGTGATCTTCCCGGAGATCTAATCTTATTTTGGAGGCAGATGATGATACTCTACAGTGGTCCTTGTCCTAGGTAAGTGACGGATACGAAAAAGCGAGGTGATGACGTATGTTATGTAAGTCACATTATGTAGTGCCAGAATAGATAATTATGTGATAGCGTCGTATAGCTTTTTCGTATAGTCATTCACCTATAACGAGTAGGTACTTGGAAAAAATGGGACGATAAGGGTAGAAGTGGAAATATAATAGTCAATATTGAATATTTCCCTATCAGAAAATTATGTGCATAAGTCTATAAAAAACTATTTATCCTCACCTGAGCAGTATTTATCTTCTTAATGAGGTCGGCCTCCAGCCCCAACTGCGAAAGGAACTGGTCAGGGTCCTCTTCATCTTCTTCGTCCTTGAGCGGCTCCTGCATAGACTTGGTGTCGTCCATGGTGTCGTAGCAGGAGTCGAACGAGGAATTCTTGGGCTGTTCCTCTGAGGTGTTCAGTCTTTTCTTGATTTCTGGCCGAAGAGGCATTGTGAATTCCACGTCTGGACAATAGAAAAGTGACATCATCAGTAAATCAAAATCTTATTGTGCAAAATTTTCTAATTCTGCTGAAGACTAGAAAAAGATGTCACTAGGCGCGCCTAATGATTTTGCACATTATATCAATTTTTATTTGCAACATTTATGTAATACTCAGGAATAAATACTAGGAACTAGAAGCATTTTCTTTGATAATAATGTGCAGTAAAGTTGCACGCATCATCGTGTTGTCGAGTGCAGGGTGGCAGCTATCTATACCTAGGGTATATAGTTATTCTGTGCTTATACATAACACATTGATCAAATGAACATTATTTGACTGGTAATATAGAAAATGGTTCGTCCCTATGACTTACCTTCCTGCCTCAAGGTTTGCCTCAAGCCTCTAGTGGTGGGCGCGATCAGCGCGCACGGCTCGGACACGCCGCACAGGCCCGCCGCCCGGAACAGACATGTGAATGTGTTCGCGCACACGTAGAAATACGGGCAGTGGAGTGCTCGGAGTAACTGGGAATCAGTTGAATAACTTTGAATACAAAAACTGCTTAATAGTTTTAAACGATTCTCATTCGGGCACAAAATAACATCAAAAGATGGGTTATCAATCGGTAAGATGGGTTTAGGTAACCAGTTGTTAGCAAGTGTGTACGGCGCGATTTATGTTCTAGTGGGACTTCGTATTTTGTTAGTGTTGTGTGTCGTGACGGTTGTTTTGCAAGACCAAACGCGGGTAGATGGAAACAACACCAGCTCCCGTTCCGGTCTTCGGTCGATGTAACTCGGCGAAACGTCGAGGTATGTCAAAATTATATATTTTGATGTTAGTTTGTGCGCGAATTAAATCCGTTTAAATCTAGTTATGTTTTCTGTTCGCGATAGCTTAAGAAATTGTAATAAAATACATAAGTATCTAATATTTTCTCTTACAATTGTTTGTAGTTATTTAGCTCCAGAATTGCTATTGAAGATTATTTAGATGCCATATTATAATGATATGACTATAATGTAAGTCTTAATAACAAATAGGGTGTGTTTGTATATAGGTGAAGGTGCAGGGCAGAGCCAGTTTAACATAAATTAATCAATCTCCCCATATCACTTCAAACCTGAAATAATCATATATCTGCTTGAAGAAAAGCAATCTGCTTTTTGTCTATTCTCACCTACTTTGACTTTGCTCTATCTATTAGAATAGCTCACTGTGGGCTTACCTGAAACAAAGACCTAAAGCTCTCCGTCCATTCTTTGTGAAGCGCCTGTTTAACCTCCTCATTTGTAGCCATAAAACTAGTAGCTGCCACTTTGCCTGACAACCTGGGATACAAATCCAACCAAGGGAGGTGTGGGTGCTGCCAGTACAGGCAAGTTTGATGGAACAGTGCGCGCGGTGAGGTGTCCAGAGTGGGCGAGTTTGTTGTGTCCAGACATCGGACGAACCTGCAACAATAGACTTTTATCACAAAGAAGATTTAAACACAAAAACAGTTGTCCTGACAGATTCAGATTTTTTGTGACTGCTGGATACTAAAGGGATTTTTTATACCACAGAGTGATTAGACTGGCAGGGGGCCAACTCCAAATCATAATGGTAATTGTCATGATGTTTAAAGTATGGCCCAAGTGTGAAATAGAGTATGTTGTTCCAGTAGTAAACACCATGTTTGCCCTTAACAGTTGTAGTACCATCCCATACTTTGTATTATAATATCTTGAATTGCAGTCCACTACTTACAGTTGTCACTCTGAATTGTTAGTTCTCTTTAGTTCATTCGTTACTTTCACTAGAAATAATATAGGTGTTTCATATGTTAGCTTACCCAGTGATCCCGGATGCTTCTTCGCTAGCTTTCAACTTAAGTGTCCAGGGGAATGGTTTAGGCGACATCAATCTGACCTTGGTTTTTAACGCCCAGTCAATTGGTATGTGTTTGTACTTTTTCTCTACTACATGCTGCAACAGACAGATTATGACAAATGGAAATATCCTGGTAGAGACAATTATGATACAAAAATAGTTACAATGAATGTATAAAAAAAGTTGTCTTACTGTTTCTACAGAATGGTCAGCTGTGAACTTTTGTAACAGATTGGAGAAAGTGGAGAGTTTCTCCGTGTCCACATCCTGTGGCGGCTTCTCTACCACTTTGGCGGGAAGCTTGAGTAGTGCAAACAAAGTCTTATCATTGGACTCGTCAAGCTGCGAGTCATCATCAAGCCTGACTTTCTTGCTCGGTTGTAAATTGTTCCTGTGACAAAATTGTAATGTTGTCATCTTCATTTTTATGGTTCATACACTTTCTTTTGCGATGGCTTGGGATAGGCTCTGAACTTTTGAAGGATATCTAATGATCTAACTAAGCACTGCAAGTTTTGATATTTATAATCAGATAGAGAATTTTATACTGAATACTTTTACCCACTTGTGGTGAGTAGATCTGTATTTCATTCATATCATCAGAATGTAAAGTTTTTAGTTTTGATTTGTTGGAAGAAACTACATCGGACAATATAGTTTTTAGACAATAGTTGAGGTAAACAGAAACTTACTTTGAAAATGGGTTCTTTCTCTTATCACCGTTGAGTAGTCGAGAGAAATCTAAGTCTACAGCTTTGTGGCCACTGATCTCTGCACTAGTTGAACTTGATGGTTGTTTCATTCGCTCCTGCAAGATGTTGAAATTTCTTTATTTGATTTACAATTTCCATCTGTGTTAGCTCTTATAAACAATATAAATAGTAGCACAGATATATAAGCAACAATGTACCTATATACAAAAGATATTGCACCCTTATGAATCTCACTGTTGCACCTACAAAATTCATGAAAAAGATTGTTTGTAGGACTGACAATAGCTGACTTGAAACTAGGTATTAACAATGCATCCATCTAATCCTTCTTTCATTAGCTAATCTTTTATAGAAGTTCTGTAACAATAGGCTGTTAGGAAGCTTACCTGCAAAGCTTTTTTTCGTTTTTTCAATTTGTGCAGTTGCATCACTTCGTTTGGTCTTTTCCACGGCGAAGGTGGCTCCATGATGATCGGATCTGTATCAAAACCTAATCAGTCTACATAAGTTTCTTCTTAGCGGTAAGAGCACACGTATTTTGAATTGTATCACGTTTGTTTACATTCTTTGATTATTTTCAATTCGATTTGCTTTGCTTGCCGCCATGATGTATATTTTTTGACAGAAAAGACACAGAATGACAGTGATACTTATGTGATAGTGATAGTGACACGGAAAGGTATTTTTTCTTCTTACTTTTGGCTTCGCACGGTTTGTGCATTTAGTCAGTCTCAAGTATTAAAATATTTAAGTATCTACCTATATCTTATTTTCTTAGTAGGAAAGTCATAGCGTTATCGCAATCCTCACGGCTCAAGTCATCAAGTCAATTATTTACATAGTCACGATTCTCCAGTATGCAAAGTTACTCTATGGTCACGCTTCAGTAACGTGGTGAACGATTTACTGAAACCCCCTGTATGGAAAAAATACGAAATTAGACTTCTCGTATATCATTTGCCCACACTCGTTCACGTTAACGAACACTGATTGATGAATATTCCACTAATTCTACTAATATTATACACGCGAAAGTTTGTAAGTATGGATGGATGGATGGATGGATGTTTGTTACTCTTTCACGTAAAAACTGCTGAATGGATTTTAATGAAACTTAACAGTAATATAGCTTATATATCAGAATAACACATAGGCTACAAATTATAAAGATATTGTGTGTATTGTCCAAAATATGACGATAAGTGTTAAGTAAGAAGAAAAAATCTATCATCTTCGAGCTATTCAGGCGTGCGCTGCCAAAACCGCTAGAGTTACACGTATGTAATGTATGATGAAAATGTTTATCTTAAATAGCCCTACAAAAAATCCCGCCACAGTATGTGTCTATATCTTATGTGTAAGTCATTATAGCCAAAATAGCTACTCGAAATACTAATCCTGCGCAGACGAAGTCGCGGGCACCAACTAGTATTACATAATATTAACACTCGAAGAAACATAAGTTCAAAAAACAATACAAAACTCCAGAAAACTTCCTGTTTATTTTGATCTGACTAGTTTTCTCGTTGTCAGCACAGCACAAATAATATTATGTCAGACATCTCTACCATCAAATGGACTTCCGTCTACGCATCTCTACTCTACTCATAAATTTACTACCCAAGACTACTCTATTCTACCATAATCTGTGGTTATGCTGCCACTTGTTTCGATGAAATTTTCAATTTCGATGAAATTTGGTATATGGATTGATTGGACCTATGAGACGGACATAGGCTATCATTTGTCTCATCAGGGATCTGAAAATTAATATTTAGGCTTTTGGGAAGAAATAAATATCGAAATCAAAAATATGATTTCATCGAAATCG
This sequence comes from Hylaea fasciaria, assembly GCA_905147375.1. NCBI lineage: Eukaryota > Metazoa > Arthropoda > Insecta > Lepidoptera > Geometridae > Hylaea > Hylaea fasciaria. The sequence goes on from LR990194.1 coordinate 3,033,597, forward strand.
GTTCAGCCGTTTAGCCGTGAAAGGTAACAAACAGATAAACAATCAGACTTACTTTTACACTTATAATATTAGTATGGATACATATCTGTATACCTAGTTTAAATAAAAATGTGGTACCCAGTTAGACCCCATTGAGCAGATATAATAAATAGGTAGGTAGGTACGTTTTTAATTGACGAATCCCTATTAATTATTGAGCTTACCTACCATTATGTATTGGTACTATGCTTTTCTCACATTTTATAATAATATCTCAATAATAAATATTGTTAGAATTTTTTTATACTCTCTCTTTTGTCTAGACAAAAGTTAGTAGCCCTATAGTTACTAGCCCACTTTTGTATACTAACACTTATATTTCTTGGCTTACAATGAACTTGTCGCTTTGATAAAAAATATAGAGCAAGCACACGAAATGTTATAAGTATTATACGTCATTTTTCTCACAAACCAATTTAATTATGATTAGGTATTTTATTTTGTAAAACAAAGTTTTTGATTCATGCACTAGGTATAAAAACATAAAAGTTACATGTAAGTATGTACCTAGGGTGGAAGCAGTTATATCTACCTACTTACATAGATACATGCAATAAAGGCTTGTTTATCTCATGATCATTAATCGTCATACACTCCCAAGCACACCACGTGCGAATTCAAAAACCAGTTTATTTCACGGGGAGTGCAAGTGGAATTCAGTTTGCGACTGACAAGCCTATGCACAGTGTTACCAGATGTACCGAGTTCTGCGACTTTAGCAAAACTGAATCTTCATTTTAGGGTAACGTAAACTTTTCCCGCAGCTTTAAAATAGGTAGTCGGATCAAAATAAATTACACGTATACGAGTAGGTATATTGATATTGAATTGAAATATAATCTTTCAAGCAGAGAATTTCTTGACGGTAATTTCCTAGAGAAATTAAATGAAAGGTAGGTACTGAAAAATTAAAGAGGTAGTGCTTTTCTATAAGGATCGTAATACTACAAACACGCACCTATTATTGTTGTTTTGTTTTCTATCCATAATCGTAATCATTATTGTAAGTAGATGTTTTTAGAACAAATCTAGCATATTTTGGCCATCAGTAGGTACTAAAATCTGGCCACTCTACCCACGCCTGCAGTTTCGGTTACGCGGCGATCGCCGCCGCACACTCACTGAACTTTATTTCGGTTAGCTATGATTCAGTCGACTCTATCATACTGTGACTAGGATATGGAAAAAGAAAAAGCTCGAAAGTATTGTTATAAAGAATAACCGGATTTATTTTTAATAAGTGTAAATGATATAGTTAATCATGTTTCATAAAATATTAACCTACTTGTAAATATTGAACTGAAAATTTAATATATTGAATACAATGACTGTAAAATCAGTTGTTGGGGATGGAGTTGAATTCGTAAGAGCACGCGTTTTTCTGGTAAGTCACTTAATTTGTACTTACTGAATTATACTTATTATACTTATTGTCTTATATTATATTGCCTAATTTTTAAATATATTCCGCAATAATATTGAAAAAACTGTTACACAATTTTAAAGATAGTAGGTATAGCCTACCTATATACTGGTAGCTAGGTATAGGTAGGTACCTCTACATATTATAATTACACAATACATAATATATAGATATAGGCTTACTTTATCATAACTTAGAATAATAATAATTGGTATAGATGTAGAGGTAGGTGTGAGGTAGAGTATGCAGTCTCAGTTTATAGTACGGGTGACGGCGATAACAGTTGCAGGACATTGCAAAATTCCAAGAACGCGATGATCTCAACCTTCGCGTTACAAAAATAAATTCTATCGTTATTTCATTGACATTTTTAAAACGCTCTTCTATAGTACAGTATTTTTAAGAACATTATGTTATGATAACATAATTATAAGTTGTTATCTAAACAAGAGAACGGACAACGAACTATTTCCTTATTGATTATATTACTAGGTACCAAACCAAATCATTCCGTTAACAAACTTAGGGACAAACCAGCTTACTTAGCTAGTACATTAGGTCTACCGTGTCCAAAATTATTTGCCATTTCAATAAGCTTTTTTTTTGCATAGACGTGTTAATTTATTTTTTCTTGGATTGTTGAAATATGATAATTTAATTAAGAACACTCGCGGTATCTAGTTTCGGCTTCAAATTAAATTGAATACATTTGCTCTATCTATGTACTTATCACTTGTGAAATAATGATGGTAAACGCTTGTTCAGCTACTTACCTAATTAAAAAAGGTCACTGGAAGAAGATTATAGAGTTCAATATTCATATTATGCGCGTTCAGACATCGCGAGGCATTCGTCGTGAAGCAGTGCGCCCGTTCGTTGCGGATGTCTGTCTGTACCTATAATACGAGTGCTCAAACTGTGCGACGCACCGTTCGCGCCGCATGCCTCGCGATGTCTTTTTCAGTGAATTAATTACGCTCACTGTCTCCTACCAACCTGTGGTGAATGCCATAAAAACGAATCATCATATTTTGGGCACCATCACTGGCGTGTCAGTGATCTACGCTGCCCCTGACGTGTCACAAAGTTTGTTTTGGCGACGCGTTCGCCGCTACTTCCTACATACTATAGATAAGACGGTACTGAGCAAACATATCTTATATTATATCAACTGCTTTGAACTGATTGATTGATTTGGGTTAAGATGAAATTCCATCGAGGGGCTCGTTACGGAGGCGACCGAGCACAGAGTCTGGTGCGCCGGCAAGCAGGTAGACAAAGATTACCTATTTTATACAAATATTTAGGTAATTGTCAATGTTTTCGTGTAGCCGTTCAAATCTGAATAAGTATATAACCTACCTAATATGTGTTTACGTAAGGTAACTACTACGTAAGTATGTATATAGGAACCCCACCACGTCATCCGCGTGTAGGTACATTGAACAAAAAGTATCCTATACATGTGTTATTTCAGGGCATATAATTGTAGAGTCAGACTGACATGATCCAATAATGCAGGGCATTGAATTTCAGTAAGTACTTAGGTAGGTAAGTACCTAGGTTATTTATTGGCCGCATCATGAAAGGCACGGTTGAGGATACAATACAATACAAATCAATTAAATTACACTTTATTGCGTATCATCAAGGAGTGCTTTAAAATAGTGTATTTATATGTTTGATGGTAAAAATGTATTTACATCCTCAAACACCTTGTTATTGAGGATACTTTAAATCGATAACAATAGGATATTCACGAATTGGTTTTGGTAAAACCGTCAGTCGACGCGACCAGTTCGTGATTCATAGCATAGCTTATTGCGAGATGGTGCGCTCGAACTTCGTGACATGGTCAGAGGACATCAATATGCTGATTATGACCATTAATATTATAGTTTCGCATCACAATAGTTTGAGGTCACGGTTGAAAATAGTATGTACCGAGTACTGCGCTGCCTAAATACCATTTTATTTGTGAATCACAGCAATTCGCAGGAGGAGATCGCTTCGTGCCACGAACCTAGGGTAACAACAAAATAAATTGTCGTCAAGAGATACACCTGTACTAATATTTATCACAAAAATCAAGAAAGAAATATATTTTGCACAATTCAACCCTTCAAGATTTATTGACCCGTTTGCAGGTAGCACGGTAGTGTCATAGTACCTCGAACCGCATAAGAGCTTTATGATTGATAGCTATCACCCCCATTACCCCAACAAGATTACGCACTGAAAAGGAAAACCCTTCATCCATGAAATGGTTAAACGCTCCTTCCGGTGCGAAGGACCATGCGGGATAGGTAGGTAGGTACTAGGAGCTACCTACCCGACAGTCCACATTAGCGATTCATCTGCATACTGAGACTATTGAAAACGCATCGAACCGGCAACAAATCCTGTCATCTGATGCAAATAAGATCCCGACGATAGCGGCATCGACACGGCGTCTAGTAATTAATGCGGGACCACACTCCGTGCTCGTGCTGTCATCGGCTCTATTCACTCGTTCAATGGTGGCTGGCCGTCAAAGGCAGTGTATATAGGCAGTATGTAGGCACCAGCTACGCACGAGTTATGAATAGAGTCTGAAGTGTCTAGCTGTACGGCATACGACAGCTTACATTTCCGACGCACTGTGGACTCTGTGCATGATAGAATTTCACGCTCTTCCATATAAAATCGTGTATCACAGCTTTATTTTTGTTGGGTAGGTACACTTGACACATTTAATCAAACAAATGATCCAATGTTTCGTAATCAAAAGATTTTTAACGACACGACATGACACAAGTGTGGTCATTATACGAACTCGTGTGTTTGAATCACCGAGTAACCATTTACTGAAGATTTATAGCTGAAGAAATTGATAGAGAATTATTTTTAGAATTCTCTAGATAGGTATCTATCTACCCGATTATTTATAGGGACTGAATCGCTGTGATTGCCACTAAAAGCATGATTTATAATAACCACCCACATCTTTGTTTCAGATATCATGGATCTCATTAGTGATATATCTTTTTTATGACACATTTATTTATTACAAAAATGGACGAGAATTTCATTATTTACGAAGAATTTTAGGGGTAAGGTCATTTAGTTTTTTTTTGTCTCAAACTTCCATGAAATTATTAATCGGGTATTTCATTGTACCTTCCTATACATTACATAATTGGTGATCCTTTCTATGTCTTAATTCATTTCAGTTAGGTTTATGTGTGTCGCGAGCAACCGCCACAGTACTGAACCTTTGCGGCGCTTTGATATTGCTGCCGCAATGCAAGAAACTGAATCAAATACTCTACAGGATACTCTCCAAGCTATGGCCGAGACTGTTCTTCTTTTGGCTGGAGAAGGCCAAGAGTTTTCACATGACTGTTGCTACAACACTTGTAACTTTTGGTGGTGAGTACGATATAGTTAGTAAGTAGGTAGTATTAAATTATGAAGCGATGATAGCTCAGCTGGTTACGTTGGTATCTGAATTGCAAGTAGACGTATTAGGTTGAAAATCAGCTGACAGCTAAAATTGAGCTTGAGCTTCCTATAGCTAAACCTCGGGGGTATGGACCTAAAGTGCCCACGTGGCTAACTAACACTTTCAAGTAGAAAATTAGTCTCTAAAAGTTAGAAACCTTAACCTTGAGAGCCTGTATGTACCATTCTAGGCTCAGCGTGTTTATCACCTTCGATCACATGGTCAACTATAAAGTCTTATAAAAAGTCTGCTTGGGTTACCTACGTAATTATCTATTATTAGATTCTATGATTATATTAATGAAAATGAATAATTACCTAAATATAGATACCGATTGAATTAAATTCTTAAAATAAACTGTTACCCAGAAATACTAACCAGACAACGTTTATTTTATTCAAGAACTGTGCCAAAAATATACGAATCTATATAATCACAACTGTCGTTCTTGGAATTAGTTTTCGACATTCTATTTATATTATCCATTAGAGTAGCAGGCACATGGAACATAAAACGGCGACAGGTATTTTCAATTTATGTTATTTACCTATTTATTCAAACGCAGCTAAAACCCTACGTATGTTTTGTATCAAACTGAAAAACTTTACTCCATATAATAGTCTAATGAACACGTTTTAGCCAACTTCCAAAAAGGATGAGGTTCTGAATTCGACTGTCTGTTTTAAAATAAAACAGTTGCTCAAACAAAAAATAGTTTCAATAGATTAATCGCTCCTCCACAACAGCATAAAAACGAGAAGTGCATACACAGAGAGTACTAACCCGACTTCAAAATCTGAACGAAACCTTTTATGTAAAGAGGGTAAAATCATAAAAGAGAGGGGGGCACTTTCTAGGTGTATACAAAAGCTAGACCTAAACAGCGGCACTGCCATTAGCCTGAGTCTCAACGACTTAATGGCGTCGCTTGCAGGGCTCTAACATCCTAATGAGCACTTTGGCATTGCCAATTCCCTTTGTGAATAATTTTGGAAGTCATACAGACCTGCGGCAACTAGGACACGAATTTAAGCTTTTCGACGTGCCTGATAGACCACATTGATATAGAGACGTAGAGATAGCTCTGTCTACACCAGCAGCTCTATACTAATTCGTCTAGTTTATATAATATAGCCTATACGTCAAAAGTGAGAGTGTAGATAGATAATCTTTGTCCACAACCATTATTTACTCTTTGATTTTTCAGCCTGTAATTAGACTAAGGCGACGCATAACATGTTATTGAGTTCTTCTTCATTCCATCCCACTTCTGAAGCAAACAACATTTAAGTATAAGCTATACCTACTTACTTATCTCTCTATGAAACGAATGAGGTGTCTTGAATCTTCAAACATTCTGCCAAAACAACTGCATCTCCTTATTATTCGCAACCAGTATAATAAATAGTTTATGTCCCGCATTATTTTCCAGTGGTACATTCCGCATCCCACTTGGTGAACTTATGGAATTTCTCGAGGGGGTTCGACGCGGACCGACGCGAAGTTAACTTGGCGAAGTACAAGAGCGAGGTAAGTTTGCAACAATGCACTTCAGGTTTATGGCCTCTCGAATTTACCTCCGGCTGGAAAATTGCTATTTGTTTGTTTAGAGAGACTATAAAAGGTGCGTGGTTGAAGTAAAAGCTGGCACCATGCGTGCACAACAAATTTTAAAAAGGATTCTTAAAGTTACTTTAGTCTACTTTTGTAAACATAGGTACTTATTGAATATGCTAGTTTTAAACATTGAGAGTAATTCTATACTGAAACATTATATTTTATTAGATATGCAAGCCAGTCCTCCTCGTAAAGGAGTATAATTTTTTACTCTTCAAAGTGCTATATTTCAGAATCCACTTCACTTACTAAGCACACCGGGCGTTACTGGAATCCTGATGCTCCTAACGATCCTGTGCATGGGAATTACGTCTCTGAGGGTAGTTCGAAGAAAGGTTTACAACGCGTTTTGGTACGCTCACCAGCTTTATTTACCTTTTATGGCGCTATTTCTTATACATCCTCTAAGGTAAGATCTAAATAAAGATCCTATGTTTTCAAGATTGTTGGAAGAAAATACTTTTCACTTTTTTTTTATTGCTACATGTCACTCTTTCCATCATCCCTGAATCGTCATTGGGATCTCCCAAGTTTATTTATCCAACGAAGATGTTACCTCTTGGAAAAAAAATACGTCTGTTCGTATCTCTAATTTCCGACACAATAGATTTTGAATTTTTGTTTAGGAGGGTCTATAATACCAATACTCCATATCAATTATACTGTGGTGTCGTAGTACTGTGTGTATAGTATAGTGGTATAATTCCGTTGATGATGATCTTAAAAGAACTGTATTCTGAAAAGTCACGTACGAGTATTTAACCAGGAGCTATGTTTTACGTAGCAGCTAATTAATTTGACCAATTCCCGGAATATAGTTGGCTTTACAAAGTTATTTAACATTCCTGAAATTCTAAATCAAATTCAGGTCACTCGTGTTTAATGATTTAGTCAAGCGTAGTGGAAGCCATAGTAATAATAATTAACTACTTACTACATAAATAATGTAACTGGTAGGTATATACCTATACCTATACCTACTTTACGTATTACAAGCTGTTAGTACCTATATATACATGGATCCATCTTGTTGAAAATAATAATATAAGTATCTCTTATATGCACTCAAATGAGGATAATTTTATCAATTAGGTATTTTGCTTATTTTTTAGCAGTTCAGTAGGTAGGCTGTAATATGTATTAATTAACTTCTATTTCCGCCAAATTCTCATCTACCAACCGGCCAATTGATACCTAAATACGTAATACCTAAGTGATCGCCTGATAAGTTTATTGCACTGTTCGTATCAAAAATTATGGGGCAGTTGAAAATCGAATAATAACTTGATTTTTATATATATTGATAGTTAATAATAGTTTCATAAATAATTTTCAATAATCGACTACCTATAGATTTGTCTAATATTAAATTTCTCATGTTTCAGTGGCGTACTAAAACAACAAGTAATAAACGATGAGAGTACTTTGAATGCTAGTCATGTTGATAGTGGGACCAACTCTACGACAATAAATCCTCCTAGATTTACTCCTATCCCATCAAAGGTAAGAACCGAAATGTTTATAAAGTGCTTTCCAAGTGGTTTTCGAAATATTGCATTGCAGTGTTCTATAATTCGATGTTTCTGTTAGCTCAAGTTCGACGTTCTTCAGAGTTCCGTACCATAGAGTGCTATGAGACAGCCTAAGGCAGACTTATTTACTATAAGTAGGAGACTATTATTATGTTGAGAGCACCTGCACCCTAATGTCTTATATAGCATACCTGCTTAGGTAGATAATTCGATTCAAATGGAGCGCTTTGTCTGAAGGAATGGGCTTATGCAGAACTGAGAACTTATACTGTAGGCATTGTAGTTATGCCAAATTGAAAACGTAATGTTTATATACCAACTTGTGAACTTGAGAAGGTAGGGACTTTGTACATTATGTAGACTTCATACAACATTGTTTGCATGGCTTATTCCAGAAATCCCCTGGCAGTATCCCCAAGCGCAGGGGATATCTGGATTATTGGGCAAAAATAACTAAAGCGTGGTCCGTGTATCGTAGAATCTTAAAATATATGATTTAGGTAGAATAGCAGCACTGCAGGACTTTTTTTGATCCTCTCATTAATTGACCGTGGCTGTGACATTCCTGACTGAAGATGAACATGCTTCTTCCCGACTGCTAATAAGTATATAATATTCATCATCACGCTACACGGCCACGGTCATCATAGTAACACGGCACAAAGTTTCTAATAATTTTGGAACACCGAATAACCTATCTAAATCGGTTGAGCCCGGGGTTTGGTAAAACACCTGAGTCCAATACCGAAATACAGAAGTAAATTTAATCTGGAGTCTATCCTAACTCCATAGCTGCTAACAAATCCTTAATCTGTGTGCATGTAGTGCCTAACAATGGGGTTTATAGCGGAAGTTCCGGTCTGGCCGCTATGATCCACCTAATCTCGGATACGGCGGCCCATTATTGAATTTATTGGTAGTTTACGAGACCGCAGGTGAAGATAAACCTGTTTGGATATTAGCATATTAATGGAGCTGCAATAACGCTCATATTATGTCAGTTAAAATGGTTTGTCGAATTCATTTTGATGCTGACTAGGTACCTAATTCTAAGCATCAAATTAGGTGGATTTAAGAAAATATTCGGTATCATCATCAACATAACTCATAATATCCGCCCACAGCTGAGCTTGTGTCTCGGTCTCGCCCCACTTTCGTGATGAAGATAATCCCAGTTCGAGTTGGTGAATCACATAGCTGTATCTCCGAAATAATTATCGGGCATGTGGGTTTTCCCACGATGTTGTCCTTCCCACCATGGTATCATACTTATCTGCAATGTGAAATAAATATTACAATATACCTACTATACCACGCTCTGTTTTTTTTCAGACATGGTTATGGATGTCTGCACCGTTGACTTGCTTCTTTCTGGATCTGTTGTGGCGAATATGTTCTAGAAACCGAGCAGTCGTTGATATTTTACAGGTAAGATCATGCATTTCACTTAGTTTACTTTCCTAATACTTGGCTAGGTAGGTAGGTACTATTTGTTTGCTTTCCAAATAGGTGCTAGTTCAGTGTAATTGGATCATGTTTTTCATACATCGTCACTAAAGCGATTATTATATGCACGCCTGTAACTGTTAATCCTTTATCCGATTTAAATCTGCATAATCCTCTTTACTGTACGAGAAGGCGCGGCATTGTCGAAACCAAATTAAAATCCCAATTTAATAATACGCTCTCGTATACTTACTAAAGAAATATAAGCACTCGTAAGAACTAACAAGTTTATCTCTCAATTTTCGGATTGAATCATTTCAGAAGTAGCCACTTTAATCGAAGTAATAACGTATCTATTGTAAACACTGACCGCGCCTAAATCAGCTCTACTATTCACAGACGATTAATTTCAGGGTCTTTGGGATGGGTCGCTTCGTTTTGTAACGCCTTAACATTTAATCGTAGGTTAAACACATGGCGGGTCGTACAATTAGCTTGACCATAAGCTGTGCGAACCACGGCCTCGAGTGTCGCGCGGGCCAGTACGTGGTGCTGCAGTGTCCGAGCGCCTCCCTCATTGAGTGGCATCCCTTCACTGTTGTTAAGGTAATGGAACTTCAAGGGTTGTTTGGTTTGTTGACTATGGTAGTGTTGGCCTTTAGTGTCAGACTTTATCAGGGCGCCCAAGGGCCTCTATATGCTGCAATCAATCGATAAAAAACTATAGCCTGAGTCTTTTTTCCTTGTTTTCACAAAAGCATTCTAGAGGGAAAGGGCATCAGTTAGACAACCAAGTTTCAGGATCACTGTGAGAATGGTGAGATGTCGTCAGTAGCTTACATATTCTCTCTGGCCATACCATCCATCACCATACTCCATGATCACGGTACAAATGCAATTTGACGATTGTGAATTTCTAAATCGCAGCACCTTCCGTCACAACTAGTCACAAGCCATGCCCGTCTGCCAGAAATAACGTGATATTTATTCCTGGTTTGTACCCTTCAGGAATGTGTCGTGTTGCATGCATTGTTCCAGAGTATTGATGGCTGGTACAAAGTCACGCTATGAACGACAGCTGTGGAAATCGTTAGGTTTTAATCTCTACATATATAATATATAATATCTACGGACAATAGCCCTGAATAGGATATTGATTCATATAATTATTATAATGTAAAGTATACAGTATAATATGTGCATATCTTTTACTTGCGAACTTCTCCTGGTATCCTATGTCTTTCTTCATGGCTCTAAATCTAACTAAGGCCCAGCGCCCATTATCGGCATCGGCAAGGAAAAGGTAGCGTATTAGTAGGAAGCGGTATTTTTTGTTATTACGACCATATACACGACAGTTTCTACTTAATTGCCATTATGTTGATATATTGTTATTTGCCACCTAAAATCATCAGTCGTGCCGATGCCGATAATGGGTGCCGGACCTAAGTATTTCTCTATAAGCCTAATTTGATCAAGGTCTGTTCAACAGTGAAAAGAGCGCAAATGGACAGGACACACAGAATTACCTACTTTCGCTTTTATTTGTAGGTATAATATATACTCGTAATATCAGTATGATAGGATAGTAATTCGGTAATAATTTTGTCTAGCGTTTGTTTGAGCACACTCTGTAAGGATCGAAAGGTCGGAAGTGGTAGAGCCTGCTCATTCAACTGGTTATGGCAGCATGGCCCTTATAAGACAATTTTTCTAAGGACGTGAAGACTCCGCGGTCTTCGATATCTACCATCTGGAAACTACAAATTTATTGTAACTCTGGGAGCTATTTTTATCAGACGACTTAAACAGAGGGCTATAAGTTTGTCTGTGTGTTTGTCAGAGGCAACATCTGCTAATCGGCAGAACAAATTTTAATTAACTTAGTAAGTTTTTTTATAAATGACTTAGGTGTACCAAGTAATTATACTTTCTAGGTTCCTACTTCATACCAAAGAAATTTTGTGTTGTGGATACGAGTGAATGGCGACTGGACTGAAACCTTGGAGAAGTTGCTAAAGGAGAATGGACCACGTGACATTAGGTAAGCAAAGCTTTAGAAAACATTCATAGAACTTCACCAAAGTTTCTAAAAGTTTGTGTGGAAATATGGGGACAACTTCCAAATAGAAGCCTCAGGAGAATAATTTGCCATTTTTTTACATGTTTACCTACTCTCATTGTAATAAAAATTTTTTAGGTAAACATCTAACGCCATCTTAGCAAATTAGGTAGTTACCTATATTATATTAATCTTTTCGTATCCATGTAGACTTTTCGATCGACCTTAAATGAAGTGGTAGGTACATTTTATGCGTCCAGAAAAACGGTTTTATTTTCAAGCAAAAATGTGTTTCTTCTTTCTATTTACAATACAGCCAGTCTTGGCAGTACATAGTAACTATTCATTCGTGTTCCCTTTCAGTCTGCTGGTGGACGGTCCATTCTCGAGCCCCATGGAGGCCGTGAGTCGCAGCGACGTGGCGATCTGTGTCGCTGCCGGCGTCGGAATAACCCCCTTCGTTTCCGTACTGCGACATCTCTTAATGTAAGTAGCGATACAAGATTCACAAGACGAGATAGCTCATAGACGGTCCCGTCTTCCGACCGCAGACTGCTGGTTCGAAACCAGCTGACCGCAAAACCGAGCGTGAGCTTCGGATGGAGGAAAACATTAACCTTGGCACTATATTGCCTGCCTGACTAGCTACCACGCTCAAGTAGACAATCTGTCGCCAATAACGTTTGGCGTAGTGGCTGAGCATTCCCGCCCGAAACAAATATAAATTTTGTGTGATCCACAGATATTTGTTTCTGATCTCGGTGTTATGGTATAAAGTGACATTATATGTCTCTAAACGGTACCCACGATACAGGAGAAATCCTAGTGAGGGGCTACGTTTTTTTAAAAGAAAAAAATGTCCTTTTTCTAGACAGCCAGCCCCTTCTAGACGTTTTACTATTTCTGTATACCACCTTAGACCACGTTACGTCGCCAGTAACTCCAGTTCAGCTGATAGTTGTACACTTTGTTTCCAGATACCCTCGCAGCCGGCTGCCCGGCCGCATCCACCTGTTGTGGATAGTGAGACACGAAGAAGAGCTCACCTGGCTCGCAGACCTCGCCAACAAAACCATCTTGCAACTACGCGAAGCCAACCGGCCAGACAGACTGCACCTCCAGCTGTTCGTGACCAGTGCACCCAAACGCGCACAAAATAAAGACCAAAATCCTACACACACGGTAGTTATTAATGAGAAGGGATGCCTCACCCACGTCCTAGATAAAATGGCTGACGGTGAGAGAGTGACGCTGCTCACTCCGCATATGAAGAGGACTGTTCGTAGCAAAGTGGACGTGGCGGATGAGAGTTATAGTATAGCGAAGGATTATCCCCTGTTGGGCTGCAGGGTCAGAAGAGGAAGGCCCTACTGGGACCGCGTTTTCGGATATTGGGTGCATTTATATCCAGAGTAAGTTGATAAAAATCAATTTTGCTTTTATCAGGGGTTTTTTTGTTGCCAATGGGAAATAACAAATTGTGAATTTTCTGAATATCTGGGTGCCAATTCTGTTGTTACAAACTAATACCTCCTAAAGTTTTTTGGTTACTGAACTTCACTACACAAAACAACTTTAGTTGGGCTTTTATCAAAGTGTCAAAATTGAGGATTAGCAAGCAGTTTAGATAGTAGGTAGGTACCTATCGAAAATAGAAGTCCTGGGTTTAGATTTATTTATACTTAAATACTTTCTTAAACCTTTATTTACAGAGATCACCTCAACCTGTACTGCTGTGGACCAAAAAAGTTGGTGAAAGCACTGAAAAATAAGTGTCAAAACACGTCTAGAACAACTAAAACGAAGTTCACCTTTGTTCACGAAGGGTTTTCTTGACCACACTAAATAAAGATACTTAACACAAATTATAAAATACATTTTGTTTCATTAAAATAGGTAACAATCGACAGTTTTAATAAAGACTTTTTAAATTACGCCCAACCAATAGTTAGATTTCGCCCCCTATCCATCCCCTAACTAAGGGTTAGATTGTTAAGAAGGATATACCTACTGTTAAAATAAGTTTAGATAGGCTGAAGTACCTTATTATTACCTATGATTTCAATAGATGGGTGGGTGTGTGATTGTGTGCGCGCAAACGGTCTGGTGAGGTGAAGAGGTTGATTGAGCATCCATGTAGATCTACCTACTGTATCTAAATACGTAGGTTTGCGGGTGAAAAATTAATGTTCAAGCCAAACATAGGTAGTTTGATTTAACGCTTGATTTTTTTTACGTAGCCCACACTAGGATTGCTCCTGTATCGTGGGTACCGCTTACAGATATATAATTTCACATACACATCACACCCAGACCAGAAACAAATATTTGTGGATCGCACAAATATTTGTTCCAGGCGGGAATCGAACCCGCGACCCCAAGCGCAGCATTCCGATTGCTCGGTATTAGTAGTATTATCGGAATTAGTAGTAGTATTAATTTGTTTCATAAAGAAGCCAAAAGTCGAGGATTTATATAAAATGTCTTAGTTTAACAAAGGCAATCCTATTTCTCGACATTTTTTTTGCAAAGGTAAGTAAAATAATCCAGGCCTAAACTAAAAAAAAGCATGCATTTTTGGTTGATGTTGTTGTTGTCAATGTTAGTTGGTTGCCACTGTCAGTTACCTAATACCTAGGTAGGTACTGCCAAATGCCAATCAATCTACCAAATTGCCAAATGTCAGTAGGTACCTACCTTACTATGTCAGAAAAATGTTTTCGAGATCTAACTACTACCGTAGAACCTTGCAACATTGCCCGCTTTTTTACTATTTTTTAAGATAGCACAAAAAGGATTAGCTTCATTCAAAATGTAAATATGCAGTTATACAAAGCGCAATTAAAGGAATGTATATATCCAAACAAATAGTCATTATGTTAAATATATACGGATAAAATTACGGTCAAAGAGGCGGGCAACTTTATCAGCCATTTCTTACAACATTGCTCACCTTGAATATTCGAGAAACCGTAAGCTCTATTGCTCTGATAATAAAATATATCTTGAGGAATGGTGTAAAGATGAAAACCCAGTTGACAACAAGCTAAAATACCTTATAGTTTTTTTTTAAATGAGGTGGGCAACTTTGTACTACCCTCCAGATCTACTTTCATACAAAGTGATGTGAGGTGCTAGGGCTGCTACAAAAGAAAAATCTTAATATTATATTTTTGTAGATTTATTTAAATTTATTATTACAAACAATGAAAAAAATATATTAAATAAGTAGGTAGGTAACTAGGTAGTACCTACCTATCAAGATATTACGTAGGTATCAATTTATACAATTATGAAAATAAAGAACAAAACTAAACTTGCACCTTGGTATGCCAAACTTATTATACCTAGTTATCTCTTTGTTCCTACTTAGTTAGGAATTGTAAATACAATTCAAAGCAATAGCTTAGGAAGTTATTGAGGTACCATAGGTACTTACCTACCTACTTAATATATTTTAGACTGCCACCATATTCTTCTCAAATTAAGTTAATACCTGGGTAGGTACCTATTATGTAATAATTACCTATTATTTATTATTATAATTAGTATGTACTTATGCAGAATTTTCAATTTCTAAAAGTGTCAACCCTAACACCATTTTTGCGGTGGGCAATGTTTCAAACTCTTTGCTGCGGAATGTCTCACTACTTTGCCCAGTTAAATTTCTTCGTAATAAAGCGACCTACAGCACAGAATAAGGAATTAAACTCATCGCCAATAAAGCGTTTTTAAGCACATGCAACTTGACTCATCTGAAACAAGTATTTTGGGAATAGCACGGTAAAATCTGCGACACGGAATTGACACCACCTTCGACTACCCCTACTTTGATGGCCGCTGTCAGGAAATTCAGCGAAGTTAGGAACAGAACTAATAGCTTGTATTGCCTTAAATATGTCTGAGATTTACCCAAACACTCAAAACTGTTGCTATCTTATAAACTAAATTTACCACGACAACTTTTGTTTATTTTTCGGGTTTTGGCAAAGTTGTACTGCAAAGGCAATGTTGTAAGGTTCTACGGTACTTGGTCTGTGTTCGAGATTATGTTTACAAGTGAGGTGAATCTGGTGAATAAAAAAGGGCGAATTAAATTGTAATATACTCCAAATCGTCTCATTCCATTTGAAACATGAATGTTAAACTTAATTTACACAATGACGAAGCATTTAAAAGGATGATAACAAAACTACAAGATCCTGATCAAACCTTTCAAAGTTTTGTGAAGAAACTGTCGACACACCACTTTCATGTTAGAGCTATTATCCAGGTAAGAATTACAACTTTTTAGTTCAGCTTTGTGGTATTAAAATTATTGAAAACGCTTATACTTGACCTGGTACGCTAATTTCCAAGTTTCTGACTTACACCATCATTCTCGTGTCCTTATAGCCGAATTATACTTATTGTATGGTTACATTTTATTTCATTCTATAACAATGTAACTACTTTTACTACATTCATAACATGAGATGTACCAACCCTATTTCTATTTATATCTTGTCCATCCAAAGGTTGCCTGGTAGAGATCACTATAAGCGATTAGACCACCCATTGAACCTATTATTAAGTTATGTCTGTTGTGTTTTATACAATTTGGTGTCAATTAAAGAGTTATTTCTAGATGTACTATATTTTCATGTGGCATACATCTCGCGCTGAATTTGTGACAACTTTACAGGATATTCTAGAATGCAGGGATTCAATGCAATCATTAAATGAGCTGAATGAGAAGGGAAGGGCAAGGCTGACTGAATTAAGGGAAGAGCTGGAAAATTTAGAGTTGTACGGTAAAGATGTTGGAGAACCGAAATATGCTCAACTGTTGGAATCGGAGAGACACCAGTTGGCTTGGTGATTATAATGTTACCTGTATTAGAGACATGCTTTTGAGAAACCTGTTTTACTAAATTTATGTATTTTCCGACATCAATGTTATTATGCCTACATAATACTTTGGACACACAATGTCCAAATGTCACAATGAATGTGGCAAACTGTTACAGAGCATGACCAAATCAAAATGTCTTATGTGTTAGCTCACAAACTTTGTAAATACATTGTGATTGAATAATGAGATTTGGAACTCTCAATCATTTCTACATATTATACAAAATAATATAATATAGCAGTTCCAAGAAATAGGTATATATTTCCACATCTAATTCTTTATCTATTATGATATTATATTCTAATCTATTTCAGTCTCCTCCGAGAGTTCAAAGAAGCCAACATAATCAGCATGTTTGCGGTAGAGAAGGCTGCCAGAAAAGAGCTCCTGAAAGCCGGAGATGGAAAAGACACACACGTAAGGAACAGAAAGAAAAAAGTTGACAGAGATGGCCTGATTAAAATGTCTTCAGGTATTTGCTTTTCTGCATAGTAACTACATAGGTTTACCAGAAACTGGTATAAATTGTAAGTGATTTTATCATATAACAACGATCAATGAATGATGAATTAACAATAAAAATGAAATGTCCATTAGAATATTTAACGAGTTAAGTAACTTGTGCTAGTTATTTTCCTTCCTTTTTTATCCTTTTTCAAACTAAAACCATCAATTACTGTTTAATTTAATTTATCATACTTAATGTTTTATGATTCTCTTTGGTAACGAGAATTGCTGTTCGACTTGTAAAAGCGCGATTTCATTGCCTATTTTACAATAAATGCTTTGACTTTGACTATTCATTGAGAAATTAATTTTATTCTCAATGGCATTCAGTTGATATAAATTTGTATAACACACAATTTAACTTAATTCAGCGCAAATAGAGTCTAAAAGATGCAAAATGATTCAGAATGAAACCATTGTCAGAGAGTAACACACTGCATCTACAGGCGTCACAGAACAGCTGTTGGCAATCAGCAGACAGTTGGCCGACACCACTCAAAGAAGTCAAGATACTCTGGACAGTCTTGTATCCTCTAGCTCCACAGTACATGTAAGTTCTCATTTGTTTGTTATTATAACAGGATATGCCCGGTTTCCTAAACCCTAGTTAAGTTACTACTTAACTTTGACCCATAGATAAGTCTATTGTTGCCTCTATCTGACAAATGACAAAGACAGCAATACACTTATCAGTTGGTTAAAGTTGACTATTGGCACGGGATGGACACTCCATATGAACAGCTAAATCGGACAAAAGACAAGCTAAACTGTATGTGAAACAATAGCGTCGTCCGAATTGATATGGCGTGGGTACTCAATAGGTCACCCAACATGCTCAAAATAAAAATAATCCCATCAAAAACATTACATGTACAAAAATGCACAAGTCTCGCAACGCAGTTTATCTGCCGTAAAAAGTTGTGATATCGAATGTAAACCAAGTCGGTTAATTTAATACCTACCTACTTATTTATTTCTTTAGTAAATAGAGTGACTTGGCAATTGCACACTTCAACATAAATCTACATAGCGCTTTGTGCTTGTATTTGTTTGAAAGTATACCTACACGGAAGACTATATTATTAAGATTACCTAGTAGATTATGCTGCCGTGTACAATCGCCAAGACACTATTTACTAAAGAAATAAATAAGTAGGTAGGTATTAAATTAACCGACTTGGTTTACATTCGATATCACAACTTTTTACGGCAGATAAACTGCGTTGCGAGACTTGTGCATTTTTGTACATGTAATGTTTTTGATGGGATCTCATTTCTTTTTGTAGGTTTTCTTTCTTTATTTCGTTTTATTGCGAATCACGCAAAAACGCGCGCCGCGCGCCTGCTCGGCCGGGGCCCTTGCAAACATTAGGTCATGCTCATAGATTATCAAATTATCATGAACAAGTGTCTTTGCGTCTCCACAGATGCATATCAGGTATAAGGCACCTAGGTACCTATTTTCATGTACCTACCTAGGTAACAAATTTGTTCAACCTATAAAAGTGTAGGTAGGTACCTATAGTATAGGGATTTTATCTCTTTATCTGCGGTAGGTGTAGGTACCTATCGTGGAAGTTTTTAAAAAGCGCTCAACTGTCGAATTTCTCGCAGCCATTTCTCATTTTTAACTCCTGTTACCCATTTCATTCAATTTCAATGAAGTCTAATTATGAACTGTAAAAGTAACTTTGTAATCACATACAATTTAATGGGATTTATATGGGAATACAAAGTTATTTATGCAGATTATATATCTAGAAAACGGGATGAAAATTATGGAATGTCAGAATTTTTCCTTGATTTATAGGCTAAACAATAGCTATATTCAAAATTTGAAACTTGTGGGACGGCTAGAAGTACCTTAGAATTTTGATGATCGGTGAGTCAGTCAGTCAGTGGGCAACAAAATTAAGCAACTTTGACTTGAAATAATTCTTAAACTACTGGTTCAAATTTAATGTAATTTGGATTGTTATCTGTAGACGTGATGCCCTCTTGGTCACTAAAAATTTAGGCTTCTAGTTCTATCCATAACGAAGTTACAGGGGGTCGAAAATGGCCCGAATCGCTTCGAGAAAAGGATGGTACGGCCGTGCGTTTTGTTTTGCTCGACTTGGCGGGGGCACTGCCGTGCCCCCAGATATACAAACTCCCGATCTGCCATCATCTTTAATTTAAAAATAGTGAGAGGTTAATATGCTAGGGGTACAGAAACTGGGCATGAGTAAAATAACTTCAACTGTTTTTAGGTGGTTTTTGTGGAGAGGGTTAATAAGAGTTAAAGTTAAAGAGGGTTGTACAATTTCGCCTTTTTGAAGGAGATTTAAGATATGAGAGTGAAAGAAGAACATAAGATTAGATAAGTAAGACGAGTTGAGTATCTAATACGGATTTATAGTAGACTGCTTGATGACTGGCTTGTTTTGAGACTATTATAAAAATACTTCTGTCTTTGTTTAAGGGCACACAGCAAGAGCTCCAAAACACCGCTGGCTCAATATCACAGTCAAGCAAATTGCTCAAGAAGTATGGCCGAAGGGAGTTTACAGACAAAGTCATAATGTTCTTCGCATTTCTGTTCTTTCTAGCCGTTTGTCTTTACATCGTTCAAAAACGACTATTCTAAGTTATTTGTTGGTTGCAGTTGTATTTATTTAATTTATTACGTGACATTGTTTGTATTTACCAATTTAACAAATAAATTGTACCCTAGTACGTCGTAATACACTCGAAAACTAAATTTCTCTTTACTTTGTTGATTGGCTCAATTTGCCTGAAACGTCTCTAGAAAACTAAGTACAATTGTTGGAACATTGCCATCAAAACAAGCCATGACCAATTTGTATGTAGTTGTAAGCAAATATAGTCAACAAAGCTTCTGTGCAAAGTGGAGTTAAGATAAGATAAATTGTAATCAAATGTCGCAAATAAAGCATTAGAATGTCTACAGTAGGTAGGTACATGACAGTTCAATTAAAAGTGTAACTTGAGTAATTATTGTACTTACACAAATAGTTAAATACCATATAATGAACCTGCAGGAAAACTATTAGCATTTTAGCATCGCCGACGGCCGTCAGTCTGCCGCTAGCCGTGCTCTGCGACTGACCCGTCTGATTCGTCTCATCACAGTATATTATTATTATACCGGTCGCCGGCCTGCGGACGATGACCTCACTTGGGGCTTCGCGCAAAACGCTAGCGTTCGTTATATTGTTACTAACGCATCATGCCCTTGCACTCGACATCCTAGCGATCGTCACGTTGCCGTTGAAAAGCCACTACATGGCCTTCAGGACTTTGTTCCATGAACTGGCAGTGAGAGGCCACAACGTCACAGTGATCAACAACTTTCCCGATAAGGACCCGCCCCCGAACCTCAGGTTTGTCGACGTAGGATATGAAAAAAAAGACTTCATACCGACTTTAGAGCACTATGAGACCTCCGACTCAACGTATATGCATCTTATCAATATGTACCGTCATATCAGCATGGGCAGTCGTAATGCGGGAGAAGACTGCGAATACATGTTTAAGAGTGAGCAGATAAAAGCTCATTTCTCCGAAGGTCGCAAATATGACGTGATATTTGTGGAGCAATTCATGAGCGATTGCGGGCTAGCGTACGCCATAACATTCTACGACGCTCCGATAATCGGTATTACGTCACACACGCTGCTGCCCTTCGCGTACACGCGACTGGGCCTGCCGTTCGATGTGGCCGCAGATGCGTTTTACTTTTCGAACGCGGGACCAAACCCTTCCTTATTGCAGAAAGTAGAGACTGCTTTAGTGAAGCTGGTGTTCACCACGGTCGGTCGGTGGAACATTCATAGACACATCTACGGAGTGTTCAACCAGCACGTGCCTAACAACTCGCTGGACATTGAAAGGGATGCCAAGTCGAAGATGAAGATGATGTTTTCGTACCAACACTTCTCTGTGACCGGGGCTCGACCGCTGGCGCCGCAACTGCTTGAAATTGGAGGCATTCATATCGGGACTCCGAAGAGTCTGCCAAAGGTAATTTTCATTTAGTATTAGAATGTAGGTAAGTAATGTATTCACATGGTAATATAAATAGTTTTATTATAATAAGAGACCAGAAGTATGGGAAACAAATCATACCATTCTTTCCCATAACTTAACTTGGACTTATTATTAAACACTTGTAATATGTGACATGCATGCGAGAAGAGATAGCGGGAAACCCAAGTCGTGCAGCCCTTTATTGATAACTAGTTTACCTTATCTGGTGTTGTACCTACCTACGTGATTCAGTATAACTATCCGCTGTCGGCCGGCGCCGACTGCATTTTACCTTGTGACATCAATGGTGTTACAAACACGGTACAAAGTCGAACAAAATAATATAGTCTTCGTTATTGTGATGCTTGGGTTATGTCAACATGCCGCAAAAGTTCTTGCCGTAAATGCCTCCGCGCTGTTATTACATGGCGTTTCCGCGAACTTCCTAACCAGTGTAACCAGGTCACAGTGATCAATTACTTCCCCGACGACGAGCCAATGACGAATCTGAAGTTCATCAACCTGCAAGCTGACTCCTATAACAAAAATCCATTAGAGTTCTTGGAAAATGTCGATTAGAATATCAAGCGTTTAAATGTCTACGGACACACAGTTACCGCGATGGTTTCAAAGGATTGCGGATTCAAAGGCTCATACATATCTAAACAAATACATAAGCGTGTTAATAATAATTATATTCCCAGGAAATAGAAGACTTCTTGTCGGACGCCAAGCAAGGCGCTATATACGTCAGCTTCGGCTCTAACCTGAAGTCCAGCACGATGTCCGAGCGGAAGCGCCAGGAGTTCCTGGCTGCCTTCAGGCGGCTCCCGTACAAGGTCATCTGGAAGTACGAGAACGCGACCTTCTCCCAGGACAACCTCTACACTGCCAACTGGTTGCCGCAGTTGGATATTGTGTGTGAGTATCATCTATTACAATTATTTTAGATTTTGGGTGCTACTTTGTGTTGATTCAGAAGGAGATTCTGACGCAGGAGACATTGTATTCATAATGGAGGCATAAGATACAGTCCACGAACCGCGTATTCCTTGTTATAGTTTGGTAATAAAGTCAAAAACGAGTGTCTGTTTCCAGGCCATCAGAAAGTCCTCGGGTTCGTCTCCCACGGCGGCATGCTCAGCCTGTCGGAGGCTGCGCACTGCGGGAAGCCTCTCATCACGGTGCCGTTCTTCGGCGACCAGTTCTCGAACTCGGCGGCCGCGAAGGCGGTGGGGTTAGGGAGGACGCTGTTCTTCGACCGACTCAACGCTGATAGCTTAGAAGCGGCTGTTAGAGAACTCACTTCGCCCGAGTAAGTGTTAGATCGGGCTCCCAAATTTATATCTGAATCAGGGGGATGGGGCTAAGCATTATTTTAATACAGCATTATATTATTCGATCAAAAATTCGACCAAATGTGTGCGGGTTACGATCTAGGATGGTTTGAATATGTGATAAGGAGAGGAGTGGTGACTCAGATTTTACCTTTATAGTGTTTATCTTATACAAAATTAAATATGTTCCTAATCTAATTCCAGAATGCAACAGAACGCAGAAAGGGTATCGCGGTTGTGGCACGACCGACCGAGCCCAGTTATGCAAAGCGCCATCTACTGGACGGAGTACGTAGCGCGACACAAATCCGCGCCGCCATCTTTGCCCGCTAAACACAACACGTGGTTTGAGAGCCTTCTCATAGATGTCGCTGTTGTAATTTTAAGTATGGTACTTTTATTAGGATTGGTAGTTTATTTACTTATGAAAATTGTAAAGTTTATATTTATGAAATTCTTGAATTTGTTCGTGCGACATAAAGTAAAGGGAGAATAATTTTGTATTGTTTGTAAGAACTGTGTACCTGGTATGTTAGTATAGTGATAATAAGTACGAAATACATGATTGTGAAAATCAGCAGAATCTCGTTATTTAATCTAACGCGTAGGTTTATGCATGCAGGCAGAAGTCGGAATCACATTACGCATTTTTGATTTACGCTTTATTTTGCATATAAATACAACTAGTCAAGTCGCGTTGCCGCGTCCACAGCACATGAACAACTGCAAGCTATGTAAAAATGCGTAAATCGAATGATTGCAAGATGGTTGATCGCGTGACGGTCCCCTGCCCTATGAAGGCTATCCTTACCCTATCTCTAGAACAACGCGGCCGGCTCGTATGTTTCTGAATGGAACCGATCCGGAACCGGGACGAGAACTCCAACCATAATACGATTCGATGATGAATAATTTACGAATATGGAATTATAACGTTCAAAAACTCATTAACACAGTAACTAACATAGTGATACGTTATGTTCTACTACTTAGGTACCTAAATAATCTCAATGGATGGAGGTACACACTAAAATATAAAGTTGTGGTGGGTATTCTAGAGATTTACACTCTGTAGTAGGTACTCTGTACTGTATTAGTGTACAAAATACATAGATCGATATTTAGCAACTTTCTAGGACAATAAATAATCTCGCGTTATTTTTTGTAGACGGCAACATCATTATTTATCACAGCGGGAACTTAACCCGCCCACATCCTGAATATATAACTATAAAAACATAAGTAGGAATTCCTCTTTCTCAAATAAATTGAGAAAGTATATTTTGAGTCGACTTATCTATAAAAAGAGTGTAGGAGCATAGCGTAGCAGTGTAGAACCATCAGGTTAACACGTCAGCCATATAGCCGAGCATTAGCTTGATTCGGGACCAAACCATTGGATATAATTACATGACCCGAAGACCGAAGATTGATCGTCATTTCTATCATAGAATTGTTCGTGAAGCGATTGAAATCAAGAAGTACCGGAATTTCAATCGGGAAGATGTATTTAGGCTGTCTGGTTCATGGAATCCTAGCAAGTGTGTACGGCGCGATTTATGTTCAAGTGGGACTTCGGATATTAAACTGTTAAGTGTTGTATGTCGTGACGGTTATGTTTTGCAAGACCAAACGCGGGTAGTTGGAAACAACACCTGCTGCTCCGGACGGTGACACCTGCATTCTCCAGTCTTCTCGTGACCACGGTCGATGTAACTTGGCCGGAACGTCTAGTTAAGGTATGGCAAAATTATATATTAAGATATTAGTTTGTGCGCGAATTAGACCCGTTTTTAGCTAGTTAATATATTATTATTATGTATTCAGCTTTATCAAAAGCTGCTCTTGTAATTACCTAATATCAAGGACTTCCAATCAGGCCTCAATCTCTTCTCTGCAGACAGGCCCACATGTCTCACCCACGCGTCTAATCTATCTTGTAAACAAACCATAGTAGTTTAGCCAGCAATCAGCACCTAGGAACTTAGGCAATCATTGCGAGAACATATTCCTGTCTGGAGTGACGACAGCGGCGTGAGACGTGCAAGGCCGTCTGAGGAGCGACCCTGGACGAAGACCTGTGATTGCCAGATAGGGTTGCCACCCGTACTTTATAATAAAGTAGGTACTTATTGTACTTTATTTCAGGTAATTGTACTCTATATACTTTATGAGAACAATAAAGTACACGAAAATATTTTATTTCGCATGATTTGATTTCTTTGGAAGTCGTAAGTATTATTTCGTTAGACGGTCGTGTAGAGATGCCGTGCAATTGTTTAATAAAGATGCTTATTTGATACAAACCGCAAAAATCAATAAAAATATGTGTTCAAACATTATAATAAAGACAAATAAATTGTACTTTATTTTCATATTATGTACTTTTTTTCTTAAAATGTGGCAACCCTATTGCCAGAGAACGGGACGTAGGTACCTAGTACCTGTATTCCCAGTTGTGGCCACGGGCTCCGTCCCTACGAATAGGAACTTTGTAGCAAGAGGCACGTTTTTGTGCCTCACGAGACCTCGCACGCTGGGAATTCTAGCCTGAAATGGAGAGCTTTCCATTTCACTTATCTGTTAATTTTTTTTGGACACGGGACGTGGCAGTAGTAATTTATTTAAACCACTACGATATAATGTAAAGTTCCTCGGAAAGTGGGCCCTATAACCCTGTAAGCCCCAATTTCGCACAGGCATTAAAGCAAAGCCCCATTACCATCACAATTGGTAAAAGCAACCCAATTACATCGCGGGATCGCGGGCGGAGCCGCGCGCCACAATCGTTATGTAAATATTGCAGGGATGAAAAATTTGTATTGTCGGTGGTAAGGGTGACCAAAAGTGTAGACTTTGAAAATACTTTTTATAAAGGTCACTTTCATGGGCTGGGCCATTGCATCCCTCCAGGCAGGGATGTATAGAAAGAGTACCAACTAGGTAGAGGTTGCTATTCCATTCATTTATGAAGCCTATTAAAATAAATCTCAATATAATCCTCACCTATAGGTATTTCACTCACTATTACTCGCATTCCAGTAAAAGGAAAACATCGTGAGAAAACCCGCACATAGCACCTACCCGAGAATTATTTCGGAGGCATGTTATCCACCAATCGGGACCGGGCCCTCGCCTCGTAGGGGATTTTTTCCTAATCCTCCTCACAAAAGTGAGGGAAGACCCGTGGCGGATAGGGGTTGGTGATGATAAAAAATTTCAAACTTATTGAACAACAAAAGACAATGTCCGGGAATTTACTATAATGGAGTTCCTACTCGCAGTGGCTTCTGAAGGTTTGCTAATTATTCCGAGTGTTGATTCTGCAGTTTCAATACGAGAATACCCGATGTTTCGAGAGCTTACCACGTACAGCGTGCCGGTTATTTAACTTTTGTTAATTTTATGGTTAGATTTAAATACCTTCGAACAAAGTTTGTCAAATTTTTGCGTCTGTTTAGTTAGAATGTTTGGACCGATTCCCGCACAAAATAGAAATGATGTCGAATCAGATAACGTAACGTCAAGACAATTAATGGCAATAAACACAATTTTATATTCACATAGGCTAGGTCAGGTAAGTATTCTATGACATGGGCATGGAATAGGTACCTACTTACCTATTATGACATTGGTATAGACTATTTATAACTTCTCTACAATTTCAATAATATATCTTTGGTATTGTCTCAGAATAAGGTATTATAAAGCTATAAATACGCGTAGACCTAACGGGCGATTCAACTTGCGTCAATTGGCTCCTAACGAAGTCACAGATTAGTTAATAGTTGTTGGTCCCGTAGGTACCTATACCTATCTCCAACACGGAACCCGGCTGTAGATAATAAACGCTGATCCGCCGGCGACGTCGCAACTGTCGCAATCAACTGACCTTACTCAAGTTCAATGCCGGTGCGCACGCGCACCCCGCTTTACTAACTGTTTCATAAACTACGTACTGTACATCTGGATTAGGGTTGCCACCTTTTTATTTAGCAGTTAAAGTACATTACGTTATTATATGTAAGAAAAAAGTACATATAGTATCAAACTGAAGTACAATTTATTTATCTTTATTAATATTTTTGAAAACATTTTTTTTTTTTGCTTATTGCAGTTTGTATCAATAACAAACTGTCCGACCACGAACATACAAACTGTACGACCAATGAACAAAGAGATACTTACGACATCCAAAAAAATCAAATCATGCTAAATAAAGTATTTTCGTGTAGGTACTTAATTTTTTTCATAAAGTATATAGAGTACAATTACCTGAAATGGAGTACAATACTTTATTATAAGGGTGGCAGCCCTAATCTGGATTGACGAAAAATAAAGAATTAAAAAAGAATTGAATACATTTGAAATTTTTAATTACATGCCCAATGCAGACGTTATATATAATCTTATGTCTTCACAGTACTCGAGGGTCGAGGGGCTACCAAAGAATACTATGTAGGTAGAATAGCCAGGAATCATGACGTTCATTTCATGTTTCTACAATGATACTTACCCGGAAGAAATATTAGCAGATGTTCAGTTTCCGTGTTGCCAAAACCCGAGAACGCTGATAAGTTTTATTCCGGAAACTGTGTGAACTTATAGCAAATATACCTACTTACTTGATAAAGTTCAGCTTCCGGAATTGATATACAATTTACTTAATTTTGATTTTGTATTAGGGTTGGTAATTTTCAAAAGCCTATAGGAATCTTGCAGTTCGATTAAGTTTTTATTATTATTACAGCTACTTTTTACAACGTCAAACCTTATTTTTAACTGTAAAAACTCCAAATAAGCATAAAAAAAGTGTTAAATTTCCTTACGTTTCACAAAACACTAGTCTTTATGTTTCTGCTTATTTAAGAACGCTTCAATCTAACCTCAATTGCGTGCTTCGGAATAGTTTGAATGACATGTGGAAGTCTGCAATATTTTTTTTATTTGTCATCTAGTCAAATAAGAACATTTCAAATCAATATCACAAACTATTCCGAAGCCACTCCATTGAGATTCGATTGAAGCGTTCTTAAATTAGCTGATTTGACCCCTTGTACCTCCTGTTGTCCAGTCATGAGTCAGCCAGCTCGCAAATCTCCCCAGTTCACGCTCGCCGCGTCGGCATTGAGCTGCATTACGATAATTTGACACTTCACTCATAAACAAAGGCCAGGTTGGATTAGGCTCGTTTTCGGCTCACAATAGTCTTAAGGCCGTTCCCTGGAGCGATTGATGGATAAATGCGTTTGGCAATGGACTTCGAGTGCAGGATCTTAGCTGTTATTGCTCTATTAATCTCTATCTTAGAATGAAAACGAATCTAGAAGGTGTAGGAACTTACGCAAGATCAGTAAGGGTACTGGCACGGTACCTCCTCGAGCTCTGTCACTAATCATTTGTAACAGATTTGTTAAATGAGTGATTTTACTTTGATGCCATTCACGTTTCTGCATTAGGTACAACTGTTGAAAGAGAATCGAGCTTTCTTTGAAATTGTGAGACGTACCTACTGTGATCATGATGCTGCTACTTTCATTTGGCTCTTGAGGTTAGCTCTGCATTTGAACACTGCAATGATATTTAGACTTTTGAGTAAGTACTCATATACTTAACTCTAGGACTCACATTTATGGGAGGTCTGTAATAGCATAAGTTTATGAAATTATTTAACTACAGTATTAATTTTATTAATTTATTTTGTTATTGCAAAATGGGCTAGTCATTTGTAATATCCTCGAAGTACTTATCTCATCGTTTGCGGTTCTCGGTAAGCCTTGATCCCAGATATCAGTTCCACTTAGCTGTTGTTATGTATAATTGTTATTGAAAGCTATTTGTGGAAGTTGTCAGTACATGTTACATATATTTTATAAGGAAAACTCTTTATACGCAATACTATTCATATTCTAATCCAGGTCAAGCTTATGCCCCATAAGGAATTGAAATAGAGGTCACTATACGCTAAAGTGTTCATTAGTTAAGCATTTATCATTATGTGGAAATGAGTCACTAGGAATCTATTTCTGAAACTATTCGTACGGGAAATGGTAGGTACTAAACCTTCATTTATTCTTATTTCATTGATTTGTGGAGCTCGGAAGATGTGTTGATACATTGTGGAGACCTGTGTTAGTCTCCACTGTAACCCTTTGGGAATCTGAATATTTATAAGTAGGTACCTTCCACAGATATACATTATGTAAAGAGTTGAGCTTCCTGAATCATTTATATTTTAAAATTCTGCATAAAAACAATTCCTGTTCAAAATATTAATATAGATAGCTCACAGTACAGATACGTGGCATAGGTATGTGTATGTAATACAACCTACAGGATACACGTGCATTATCGTTAATGTGTTACTACGTCATAATGCGTGGTTCCCACTTGGCGTTTTATAGGCCATTTGACTGCGCAGATGCTGTCAGCAGATGTGCAGTTATCAAGTGCAGCTGTACCTAACACTGGTTTGCCACCCCCATCATCAGCCTATATTCGTCCACTGCTCGATGCAAGCCTCTCCTAGAGCCCGGTCTTCAGCTCTCCTCATCCAGTCTGTGCCTGCCGTTTTCCGCTATAGTTTTCACTCCACCTGGTCGCGGGCGTTTTTCCCTACGTTTGCCTAAACGCAGTCTCCACACCACAACTCGTCTATCCCATCAGTTACATTACCATCCTGCAGCGGCTAATGCCTGTTCATGTTCAATTTCAGGGGTTTTGACTTTTAGGCACTCTGGTAGCAAGTATCTTTGAAGTGATCGTTCCACGACGGTGGAGAAAATCATCGTGTAGCTACCGGGTTTTGTAACAACCTCGTAGTTCAAGATTTTTTGTCATTTGGTAACTAAATATGGTCGGTTGTGGCTATCAAAAGATAGACATACTGTTTAACAATACGCCGCCATCGCTACAGTGTAGACAATGCAATGACCGACAAACCCCATCTACCAACTACAGAATACATAATTATTGTATTGCGTAGATACGATTATCATAGTCTTCCTTCGCCAAGTTATTGACTTCATGTCCAATATAATTATTATATCATCCTTATGGGACTTTTATGGAAAAATGCAATTGTGATTGTTTAATTATGTTAACAAACTGGTGACGATACAATGTCTTTGTGATGTTATAGGAAACATAACAACATTTTAAATCATCACCTACGGATGTACATAATTAAAATAAACGTATGTAGAGTTTGCACATAGTTCAGAAACTATGGTGCGAATTCAATAACAAAGATAACGTAGTAATAGTCGATTCCAATGACCAAATCCAACTAGATATAATGATACTATAATACTATGCGAAGGTCTGGCATCAATCTACATTCTGTGTATGTAAGAAGCGTAGCTATCTGCAGTTTTATGACAATGTTTATTTTAATGGCATTAATATTAGCAGCTGGTATTATCGGACGCATCATGCATGGCACCAAGTTGTGAATAAGAACATAGACAAAGTAATCCTTAGTCATTACGTACCTACTGATATTAAATCTGTGGTTTTAGGGGTATTTACCAACTTCCCACAGAATACTTAATAGTAGGTCCCTACTGACAGAGGTTTGTCTGCACACTGATTGAGTGTTTATTAGTTAGGT
This sequence comes from Hylaea fasciaria, assembly GCA_905147375.1. NCBI lineage: Eukaryota > Metazoa > Arthropoda > Insecta > Lepidoptera > Geometridae > Hylaea > Hylaea fasciaria. Next base: position 3,063,582 of record LR990194.1, read on the forward strand.
ACCTAGTTTATGTATCAAGGAAATATTTATGCTGCTTAAGTTTGTTTTTAAATATTTTTCTGCCTACAAAGTACATAGATAAGGTTCACAAGTATATTTCTCTGCTCAGTTGTGTTTTAGTTAGACGGCGACTGGTGTCACAGTTTGTTAGGCCGCCTAATGGCCTCTGACATGGCTTAACGACTGCTATGAATCGATAACAACCAATACCGACTGTATAACAATCCCTACGAAGCACGGCTGTGTTCTGATGGTATTTTACTAATAAGGTTTATGCCATGCCACACAAGCGTTGCAGCTAAAGTTGCAGGTGATACAATAACCGAAGCTGGCACTGCAGATGTTGTACCTACTCGTATCTTATTTATTTTCACAATTGAAAGTGGCAGCGAATCGTTTGACAGGACTCGAAACAGTCAAACTCTGCAAACGACTTATAAAATCACATTAAAATAAAATTAAACTACGAAGAAACTCATAAAATAAAACACCATAACTTACCATTTACATTTCACAACTTAACACATTGTTTCTTATTTAGCTTTGCGACCTTTACGTTTCAGATAAGACGCAAAGTTAACCCTGTTTTGTGTTTCGGGGGTTCGCGACGGTCTGCTATTCTTCAGGGCTGCGTGAAACATTTAAGGGTTCCTTATCTTATCTTATGAAGGTACTCTTATATACGTAACTTTTGGAAACGCGTGCTTCTGTGGTTTCACTGTTAGGGCCATGTGGTTTATTCATAGAGATAAGATAAAGTTTTCTATATGTTTTGTTTTACTATGTGTGTTTTCTTTTACGATAATGTGTCTAAATGACTGCTATAGTATGACAGAGAAAGCCAAAGATTAATTAATAATTTGAGCGCATTGTGCAATTGAGTTTAGTTTCATTTTAATTTTGAGAACATTGCCCAATTGGGTTTGCATACTTGTCAAACTCTGATGATAATGCGATTATTATCGTAGCTGCGAACGAATCTGATGACCTCTATAAAGCGGCGGAAGGTATACCTAGACAAGCCTTAGTAAAGTACTAACAGTAGATTGATGGTCTTTTGGCACATTTCGATACGCTTTCCGTAAATAGGTAAGTATATACCAAATACGAACTTAAAAAGCTTATTAAAAAAAAAGCTGCATAACTATTTGCATATAACTCTAGTCAAAATAACAAACATAATTGCATTTACTTATCTTGTAATTGCATTTACTCAAAGGTTATTTGAACCAAGTGATTGTTGGCACAACCTTAGGTACTAGGTAGTGATCAGGATAACCTACTAATCACGGATTCAGGCGCAGTCTCCATCGAATTTGTTAGCAATTAATCGAACATTTGTCGGTAAACATCGGTTGGATGGAGCCGAATTATTCGTTTGCTTCGGGAATCAATCGCATTGCGATCGAGCTAGAGCGTTGCGAAATTGTTTATGAGCCGAACCGTGATAGGGGTGCCGCCCATTGATTGATAGTCGGCGAAGCTGGCCTCTGCCCTGTACCATTGTATTGAAAAAGGCCACGATAATAATACATTTGCAGACGTCACTAATCAGCTGTTAAACAAAAACACTGTCCTAACTTTCCAAATGGCTTTATATTTATTGAAGATAACTGCAAATTGATGTTCTGAATAATACTGAAATGCTCTGTTCGTTCTTAAAGTAAGAAATGGCTAGATGCGAAGTCGAGTTCTAAGGAAAAACATGAGCGAGATGAAACCATGCAGCGAGCAAGTGTGGCGAATTCTGGGCCAATCACTTCAGAGCGTATAATATCAGATAAACAGAAAACTGATTGTGGTTGTTACAATAGGAACAGTTATGTTATTGGCTAAAATCCAATCACACACTTCAAAACGAAGATGATCTCCATTAGGGTAATTCCAGGATAGATGCCCGGCTCGGATAGATGCCTCAAATTCAAAAACTATGATTTCCCGGCTTGTTTTTGCTGTCGTTGATATTGCCAAACGAGAGACATCCCCGCACCTACCCGGTACCCCCCGCGAGGTAACCCCTGACCCGTCGTGCATTCCATCTATACTCAATGAAAGATTTGTTGCGACGAAAAAATTGCTAATTCTTTTTCTACAACCTTTTTGAGGTGCTGGAACTTTTTACATGGTGATTAAATAATTTATATTTTGTATCTAAATGTTACAGTGGACTGTATATTAACACTAAAATCAGTTTTTTTAGAATATTTATTGAATACACATTCCTGAATATAAAAGGCATCTATCCTCTACGAAAAGGATAGACGCCTCGATTTATTTTCGCCTATGTTTAACCATACAAAACAAATAATTCCTATTATTTTCAAACGATGTAACTACATTAGGGTATAGATGCCTCAGGAAGGAAACTTATTTTGTGAGGCTTCTATACCCTAATATGATTATAAAGAAAATACACATTTTACGAACATTTTTAATTAATGTCTGTGTTTCGATTTTACTTCCCATCACGAATACCTAATTTCAAACTGAAAAAGTGTTTTTTTATCAATAAGGCATGTATCCCATAACTGGTTTTGACTCATGGAGCAACTATCCGCTATAGGGCATCTATACTTCCAAAAATAGAGGTCTGGGAAAATCGATATAGATTAGTAAATATCAACCCTGATGTTTTATTTTTCCTTCAAAATGGTAGTCGAAAGACCAATCTATTAACATGTGTGACAATCATTCAGATCCATTAATTAAAATGGGAAATATAAAGCGTTTTCAAAAAGTATGGCAACTATCCTGGACTTACCCTATATAAATTTTACAGAGGCAACCATACGCAATGATGCAACTATACGATAGCGGCTATTGAGAGGTGCAATTAATGCTTGGAACTGTTTGCTTTCAACTAATGAAAGGATGCTTTGTATGTATTATGGAGAGAGGTTGCTCAATAATCGAGTTCGGTGACTTCCGCAATGGATATCACATCTAAGACTACCTTAATATTTTCATTCGGTTCTGAGTGTTCGTTTGTGGATATTCGAGAAACTTAGGAACGAAGTTGGATTATAATATCTTCCAGTTATCGTGCGCTGGAGTTCTTAGATTCCCGGCTAGCTTTGAGGCTATATCAGTGTCAACTCGAGGATGTTCCGTCATTCCTTGACACTCTAGGGTTAGCGTGCTTACCTTCGCCTACAACTTCACCATATCAAACAGCCATAAATAAGTTCCAACAATTTGTTTTGATTTTACATTTACTTGAGTACAGTAAATTCAGAGCATCTGTGGCTATAACAGGTTATCTTGGCGACGTACCTATTTGTTACAGCCCTGTTGTGTAAAATATTGTGAAAAGTGTCTATTATACAGACCTTTCAAACACGTAGGTATTTTAAATAATAGAAAAGCTCGTTTGTTACATGCCTTTGTAACAATTGCGGCGCCCTGCACTTTGGCACTGCAGTCGCTAACAAAACGTTCTCGTTTTAGCGTTTCAATAATTATTATATTTCTGTTTTGAAGCTTTAATAGCAATAACTATCAATTACCTATTAAATTATTATTTTATGGGTCGTCAAAATAATAAATGAAATTTGTTATGAAGCGCTATGATGACTTTATCATTTTAAATAATATGTTGAGACTATTTAATTTTCATTATCATCATCAGCCTGAAGATGTCTACTGCCGAACATAGGCCTCCTCTTAGACCGCCACACCGAACGACAATTTGCCACTTGCATCCACTGTTTCCTATCTAAGTTGCTAATATATCTAAGTGTAAATTGTACGGGGAACGAACGACCTATGTAATATGTGTTTGCATAGACCCCTGAGATAGGTACATACCAGTTGAATAATTCAAAAGTAACATTTTCAAATTCAAATTTATAAAGGCAGCAAATTAGTCTTATAAGGTAAGCAGGAAATAACTCAAACTAACGATATTCCTTCGGATTAGCTAAACCGTAACATTATTCATTATAACAGACCCTTTCGAGGAGAGAGTCATTAATTTGTTGTTATAATGTAAGCCACACCTGTGCACTAAGCCGTGATCTAAAACATGTTCCTCATATGCGCATATATGGACAGATATTATAAGGCCAGTGAATCGATTTACACCAATGCTTCAGTATCGTGTACAGATACAATTTATTAAATATATGTAATATTTTGTTTCTCGTCTATACTTACCTTGGTTACCCTTTTTTCACACAATTTGTACATTTCTGAGTCATAATAACAAGTCGTCCCAGTCAGTCAGAGTTACAAAACAAAAAAAGAAGAAATAATTTGAAGGAATATCAGAACCTGATATGAACTGGCAATTATAAAAGTTTATACTACTACTGGACTACTGGTTACTACTGGAATTTATAAGACCCATATAACAAACTCTGTTACAATACTCGTGACATGCATAATATTCAAACTAGGTACTTGTACGCACAACAATACAAACCAGTGCAAATGACAATTTAAGACCCAATAAATCCAGTTTTAAATACATGAATATACGGACTTGTTCAAAATTTTAAGTAGTTGGCATAGCGGCTGCAATGCGGCGTGGTCGCGAATGGAAAACGCATGCGAGGTGAACGCTCCTGCGCAATGAACTTGACTCCGGTTTACCTTAACATTGCCCGCCGCGAAGACATGACCTGCCTATTACCTAATTGATTGATCACATCTGCGATGAGATCGCGATGCTTTTTCCTCTTGTGAAAAGGATAAAGAGGTTTTCTGGGGGTTGGGGACTCAGTGAAAACGGGTGAAAACTGCAAGGTCAATTTCACGGACTGATTTGTACCGACTTATCTGTGAGTCAATGGTGATGTACTGGGTACTTGAGAGTTATTTATCGCAATTAGGACATAGCTGCAAATTACACAGCCGCAAGACTATGTGGGTGCAGCTCTAATTGCACAACAGGTGGTAACTTTGACTTTACTTGTAGCTGCAACGTTCTAGTATTTAGCCAAATACGGCCAAAGTCCTGACCGCAAGATTGTCTTCCTGTTTACGAAACCGTCGCGTTACAATACGGCTTCGTACCCTTCGAATATTCCGCGCTAATGTATCTCAATGCGGTTCCAGGGAGTAGACCGTGAACCCGGCGTGTGCGCCCGTGTTTATCCGTCATCGGATGCTCCGAGGCCGATATATAAGCCAGCGGCGTGAACGCCCGGCACCATTCGTGATTAAACGCTACTGGAGCGAGCTTCCGCAGGCCGAGGCCCGACTGACCGCTAACTGATTGTCACAATTGCCATTAGCAACCCTTCCGCGATGCGTCTCCTCGCTCTCCTCGCGGCTCTTGCGCTGTTCGCGGCTTCTGTAGACAGCGCGCCATTCTTCGACGCCATATACGATGCCATCAACGGGAACGAGAGAAGATCTTACGGCTACAGCGGCTACGGCAACTACGGGTACGGGCAAGCGTACGACGGTTACAGCGGCTACAGGAGGCCGCATGTGGAGCACAAGCCGGCGAGGCAGGGCAAGACGTACAAGGAGCTCTGCAGAGTGCACTTCCCTGGTTCCGTGGCCGTGCCTGGCGCGGGTGGTATAATCTGTCCCTATTGAGGGTCAGAACGCGTGTTCTACGCTATGGAGCGCCTGCTCCGACGCCGCAACATCATGAGGATGGGATGACCTGACGTTAGAGACCCTACAGAAACCTGATGTGCGTAAATAAATATAAATATTGGTGTTTTTTCAGCATGTATAAAAGTTAAAACGAATGAATTGAATTAATGTGAGTTTCTGTATCGTCTCAGTTATGTTATAGCCACGAATTCCTTTTAGACTCGCATAACTTTCAGTGGCTTTACAGTTATATCGATTTGAATGATATTATGCACGCTGTTTCCTGAAAGATTTGATTAGAATCGTTTTCTCCTCTCTCTCGGCAGGCCACTCATTCCTGTTCAGTGACAAGTTAATGTGATATGAATTGGAACTGTTATTTGTTATTGTGATGCAAGCTGTGGTGTGATAACCTTGTGATATCGAGTTCTTCTATTATTAGTTTCGTTAATTACGATAACATAGTTCGTAAGTACCGGATGAACAGTTCGTAGAACACGCGATAGCCCTAATACCTTATAATAATTATGCATCTGTTTAAAATGATAATTTTATTGGCTCTTTGTACTTAGAAATTGTTATTGGCTTCGAATCTATCTTTCAGAAATTATGATTTGCATTTGTTTCTTCTTCTGTACGTCCATTGTTGAATTATTCATTATCCACAAAATATTGATTCTTATTATAACGAAATTATCATTGTATGAAATTACAAAGTTAGTCATAACTGTGAATATTTATATTTAAATATAATTTACTTTTAGTTACATTTATAAGTACCTACCTATTACATTTTGTCTGAAAATTGCTCCGTTTGTTATCAATAAATAATAGCTATGACATTATTATTGGCTTTTGGATCAGAGTAACATTTTTTTATTTAATCATTCGTAAGTCCAACGGCTGTTTTAGGCTGGTAATAGATTTATTTAATAGGTGCCAGGAAACCAGTTAGGAGATCTCACGATTAGAAACATTACAAAAGTTAGTGTGGCAAATAACTTGTCACTTCTCAACCATTCCCATTTCAATTGTAGAGTATGGGGCGTTTTGCCCCACGGCCAATATGCACCACACCCTGTTTTCGATTATTTGACGCGACTTCGTATTAATTAATCATTTACTATCTACCAAGGGGGAAAGACATTTGCATTGGTCATTTCGCACCACAACTAAAAGTTTAAAAATTTGGACCGTACAGACCTACCGATGAAAAAGTGGTATTTAAAATACTAGGATAGCATGTAGGCTTCATAAAATGTTCAGCCTTCAGCGCGCTAAGCTGTTGCAACACAGCAACCTAGTCCTGCAATCCCGGAAGAGTTATGGAACAAAACGAACGCTGCGAAAGCTCATGGTTTATAAGTATCAAGACTTTAGATCTGCAATAAATGTAAGCTACAAGACAAGGAACTATAGCCGCTGCTGCACGTTGCTTTCTGCCCCAACCCAATGAATGCGGCGGGCGAGTTGTAGTAATATATTATTAACAGTAATATATATTATTATAAGAGTTGCAGTAATGTATATAGTAGTATTTATTATAAACCAACGATATTTTTGAGTGTATTATACGAGTTTGTCAATGTGTGTCCTCAGAACGCTTTTCTTGATGGCCACAACGCGATCGAATATTATGAGTAGGTACGGGAAACATGTACTGTGCTGTCCGTACGTAGTGTCCCTACTCTATGCGTGTACGCATCGTCATAATAAACATTATGCTATCATATATCCTACACATTACAGATATCGTTACGGAAATCAACTCGTAAGCAGAATAAATAACTAGGTACCTAGCTAGCTATATTCTGAATGGGTTCGTGCTTTTTTTTGGATGGATTCGTTTTTTTGCTTCACATAAACCTACAACGAGCATGTGCTTAGTCGGGTACAGCGGAGTATATAACATCTGTAGTAGGTACACAAACATAAAACAAAGCAACGAACAAACCACACCTAGGTACCTAGTATAGTGCTATATTAGTCATTCAGTAGCAACATATTTTATTCCCCGTCAGCTATGATGTCTGTTTATTAAATGATATAATTTGTATCACGTAATGTATCACGACAAGAATACGAACCGTCGTTATTATGAAAATTCCATCCTTGAAATCAGACGCAAAAAATGTACATAATGTAATGACCATTATTTAAGTCTTTTCAGACAGGATGGCGTATACAATGTTTGAATGTTAAGGAGAACTGTGTTTATGTTTTGTATACGGTAGGAGGACTTTTGTGCAGCACCAAACAGGTCTGTAGTTCTTTAATCTTTAGCGAATTGTATTCACGATTACTAGTACAAAAACGTGCCTAGTTCGTACATTGACCGTGGTCACGAGAAGTCACGGAATTTCTCGTAAAGTCGTGACCACGGTCAATGTTATTTGATCGAAACGTCGCGGTTTGACCATGACCATGCCCATTGTATGCGTATGTCTGGTATGTGGAAATGCTCATTTCCACCACCGGTTCAGTAAAGTAAGATAAGTTATTTTTAATGTAGGGTCATAGAATAAATAATGCAGTAGGTACTTGTAGGGTAAAGAACCGATTCCAAGGTAATCCAGACCCTTGATTATATATCTTATTTGTATTGATACTAATCTTGACTTAACATCAAACTTTTTAAAAATAAATTCATTTCTCGTAATTCCCTGCTGTAAATTCCTAGTAAATAACATATATTTAAGCCCAATATAGTAGAGCAGTAGCTGTAGAAGTCAGATGTTTTGTTCTCTGTATATTTTATTATAATAATATATTATATTACAGTACTGTACATTTTATTCCTTATTGAGACAGACTTCGTAGCGTAGTGGTTGTGATTGTGTGTGCCATTCCCGCATAGGGCAAACATTTTTGTGCACCACAGATGTTAGCTCTTTCTGGACGTTGACATCATAGTACCATGGACATCATAGTATATTTCCTAGATACAGGCCAATAGTCCAAAACTGTCACCGGCCTCATCGTTTGTAAGCATTACCAATGTAGTTCTACTGCTTATATCCTCACACAGTCTTGTTGATTGTTGATGGTGCACTCCCTGAATAAATCCAGCTTTTATTTTGCAACTAGCTGCGCCTCGCGGTGTTACTTGCTGTTTTCTGAATAAAAAGCATGTGTTAATCCAGGGTGGTAGCTACCTGCATACCAAATTTCATGCAAATCGGTCCAGCCGTTTGATCGTGAAGAACGAACAAACACACATACTTTCGCATTTATAACATTCGTAAGAGTAAGATAGTGTTGCAGACTTGAGCCATAAAACCATAAATCTGGCAATATTGAGAAAGCAACAGAGTGACCCACATTGTGGTACACTAAAACTTATTTATAGACTACCCAAGTAACCTATAAGGCATCTAACAATTTATTTATATAGAGATTGCGAAAGGCCAGTCAACAGTTGTAGGTAGGTCGCGGAACTTTTAATTACTATAAGGAATGCAAGCCTACATTTTTATTGGTGCAATTTGTCGTACTACACTCGTTTTTATATATGATTTTGTTGTGTGGCGGCTTTTATTCGAGATGTAATTGAGCCTCTCCAAATGCTCCGAATGCAGTTTGCGCCACGATATACAAAGGCTTCGAGACGTAATATTTATTCTGTGCAATAATGGCCGTGCGGATGTAAGAAAGAACTAGATTACATAGTTATATGTATAATAATATGATCTTTAGATTGTTGGCCGGGGCGCAGACTCGCAGAGAGCTTTAATACCGCAGGTTACGAAGTAACTATTTGTAGTAATCTGTGCCGCAGGTAACAAACAAACAGCTGACTATACTTAATTCAATTCTACGTTGCAGCAATGTTTACACAAAAAACGGGTTAGTAGCGATCTTCCCCATTCTTGGTTTTCCCATATTACCTAATTAAAATTCAATATTGTTGCATGTCAAAAGTCTACCACTAACCCCTGTCTACACGATACTACAGCCACACTGGATTGTATTACCATAGTACTACAATTATGTATTCTATGGTTTTACACCATTCTATTAATAGCGAGAAATACAATATTTTTAATTAATTAAATTTATCGATAATATTTTGAACGTTTCTCTATGGTTTTGCAGTCTCAAGTTCTTAACGAGCTTACCTATAATGGCGAACATAATGAGCAGCCATATCAATTAGAAGGTTTATTTTAGGCAGGCGTATCCCGTGCCTAATCAGGGGTAGTGGTTTGGCAATTAGAACCTAATCATCGTACAGCGTTTTGCAGGCTTAAAGCTTTTATAAACCTGCACGAACAAGGCGACTGCGGAGCGAGAGAACTGAGAGAGGCTAGGAAGCTGCAGTGCGGGTATGCTTTTAATTTTTGTTGACCTACAGCCTAAAATAGGCAACAAACTTTGAAATAGGAGTCAAAGTAATGTGATACCTTCGAAGTGATATAGTAACGTCAATCATATTTTTCTTTTCAATTATTAGTTAATGAACTCTACTTAATATTATTCTATGTCACATGACTAGCGCAAGTTACGATGGTGGGTCGCTTAGGTGTGTCCAGAGATGTAATAATTTTCAATAGTATTTGTAGCGATTATCGCCAATGACGATGGAGCTGGGATTATCTTTAGCTTTGTGCACTGACAATTGGGATTTGTGTTACATTCCGCTAATTAAACTAGATCTAACTAGACGTTTTGGAATATGGGTACCTACCAATAATTCTCCTTTGTCTATCCCACTCATTTATTTACAATTTTGCATAATTATATTGTTCAGTAGGTACAATAGCGTGGCGTGAGAAGTGTCTCTTAGTCCATTTTTTTGGTGTATACATTTTGTAAAAGTGCTGCGTTACTTGTAGGTACTTTAATTTTTTATTTCACTTTCACATTTATATTTCACCAGAGATTAAAGATTGTTGCTATTTAGACCTCGTCCTTCACACATTGTCAATAATTCAGCTCTGCCTAAAGGTTCCCTGGTGGAGATTTATTTTAGAGATAAAGCGTCTATTTATATTATATTCGATAGAGATATCGCTGCATACGCTTACATAAATGTTGTACATAACATTTGTTATTTTACCTCGTGCAGAATAAGTTTTGTATTAACGCCTTATAAAATGATGTAAGCAAAGCTAGTGAGCGTTTTGTAGCTGTAAAACGGTAGGAAACCATAGAATAAAAATAATATTGGTAATTTTATTAAAATAACAATTGCGTAACGTAGAAGTTTCAAGGAAAAATCATTTTAATTGCAGTTGACTGTTGAGTGTAGGTTTGCACTTGCACTATGCACGTTTGCATATTATACTCAGATCTCCGATAAGTAGGTATAAGACCGGTCAAACGCACTCGGACGTAACTTGAAATATTCCCGTGGTCCACAGACAAGGGTCCCTTATCACAAACGGTGACTTGTAAGAATGAGGCTCTTTAAAATTCTCTACCCTTGTTCTTTTTTAGGTGTAATTTATATACCTATTGATCACAACGATACGCTTAAATTATGCTAACTTTAACATTCTAGCGCGAAAGAAAATTCAAAATGCAAGCGCAAAAACATGTCGCTATTTGTTATTATTGGAGAAGAAGATAATTAAAGTACTCCATGACATTAGGAATCCGAGTATAGTAACACGGACAATTTTTATCCCATCAAAATTAACGGTTCTTGTAGGCTGTAGTCAACGCGGGTGAAACCGCAAGGCGCAGTTAGTAAATAATATAATGAAGTGAAAATGACTGGACGGAACATCACCCGCATGAAAACATTTTTCAGGGCATCGTTTGTACAGATAAAAAAAGGGGCGACAGAATCCGACGCTAAATTGGACGCTGTCCTGACATAAAACAATAAGGTGTCGTCCCCAAGGGCCCAGCGTCAAGGTGCGTTTTTGTGTTTTGTATCATGTTACGAGTATATGAATTGTAGCTACGTATTGCGATAATCGATGGGTTGCGTGACTTGATGCATTTCGTTTGTTTTAAGGGTTCCGTAACCAAAAGATAAAACGGGACCCTATTAGGGACTAAGGCTACCTGTCTGTCTGTCTTTCTGTCTGTCCGTCTGTCTACATCTCGTGAACCGTGATAGTTAGACAGTTGAAATCTTCACAGAAGATGTATATTTCTGTTGCCGCTAAAACAAGAAATACTTACTACGAGTAAAAAACAGAATAATATAAATATTGCCATTTGTATAGCTAATGGTACAAATACCTTAGTGCGCGAGTCCGGCTCATGTGACACTGTTAAACTTACGTTTTTGCTTAAATTAAGATAATATAATTATGCAAAAGGAAGTTTACATCGAGTAGTACCTACTTATTATAATAAAATATCAATTTGCGTTGTGATTTTTCTTCCATGATCGTTTTTCGAGAATTAATTATGTTGAAGTGTATATAACCTACCTACCTATTGTTTTTAGGCAATAACGATTTAATATTTAATAGAGTAATACTAAATAACGTATTTCCCTGCTTACAAGGTGTTCCAAAAAATTGGTTAGCTTTTGCATTACGGTCGTAGGTAAAATATAAGTAGGTCTCTTGCGTAAAATATAACGTTGCGACTATGAAATTAATGAAATTAGTTCGAAACACTACTACAAGAAGTAATAACGCCAATACGCACCTCTCCGTGTGACTACGGGTTTTGCGTCGTAAAGTCGAATGGGTAATAAATCGGACGGCAAGGATGTGCGGGCCAGCTTTGAGTGGTCGGTGAGTGATTAAGGAACGGGTGGTCGCATTGTCTGAGCCGTGTCGAAGGTCGTCCAAATCTTGACTTGGTGTTATGGCTCTGCAAAGCTAATTTATTAGCACAAGGGGCATGAAATAATTTCTTTCGCAATATTGGGTCTCTTTGATGTCTGTATTAGGTGTTTATAGTAAACATTTTTTTCATATTTTCTGTATGAGTTGTGGAAGTAAAGTTTTGAAGTGATGGAACACTATTGCAAAATAAAGAAATTCAGAGAATTCCGTAATCATCAACTTGGATACCAGTTCTGAATAACAAACGCAAGGAAAATATTTTTTTCACAGAAAACTATTTAAAACACGCTTTTTAAATCAATTGCGCTGTAACCGATCGGATTGAAACCGGTAACATTGAAAATAGTTTATTTACAAGCTGCATATCCACGGCATACATGCGAGTGGTGATTGTGCAGCTCAAAATGTATCCGACAAAATTCCAATATTGGATGTTCTGCTAAACCTGGCTGTAAATGGTGCTACTATGAATACATTTTCGGGGAATTTACGGTGATTTCTGTTACAAATGTTGTAGATTTCAGTTTTGTTGTTTAGTTTCAACAAGTTCGTCCCTTTTATGTATGGACTTTGAATAATTATTTTTTGAAATTAGAGATTATTTCTTATTTCTTTGCGTATAGTACAAAAAATATCTAATTTATTTTCAATTTCTAAATAAACAAATATGTTATACAACTGAAATATTACGGTATAAAAGTCACCGATTGCGTATATCAGTGGCTAATCTCATAAGCTCAAAGGATTCAATTTTGGGTGATCACCAAGGCGCAGTAGGATTTCTGAGGATACCAGACAGAACGTGTAAAACACAGTTTCTTTATCAAGTGAGATTCGAGTGACGCTACCATAGTATCGAATCAATCAGTGACATAGTTCGAGTGTAAATAGAAAACAAATTGCCTGTTTCCTCGCGAAAGCAATCAATGAACGCAATGACGCAGGCCGGCACTGACAAGCAAATCCTGTTTGATATTGGACTGGTCTAATTACAGTAATAACACATAATAAATTGTGATTTTTCATGATATTCAAGGAACTGACGGAGACTTTACTGAAATAGCTAGGGCAGTTTTGGAGAGAAAACAAAATGTACCTATCATAAAGTACGGGTATAATGTCCCTCACTCTGGCACGTTCACAAAAAATATTTCATTAAACGTCATATTTTATGTTTTTCACCATAAATCCACCCTAAACCAGTATTCTAGGGAACTTCAGAACATGTCCATTATTCACCAATTCAACATCGAAATTATTCCTTTTATATAACTGTAAAGTGACAATATACGCTGCATTATTTTCGCCAAATGCACCGTTTGAACCAATCGAGCCATTTACGCCATTCGTTGGAGCGGGCGCGGATGTAAATGGGAAACAGCTTTATTTGCATCGCCTCAGGCCGATGAAATAAAAATACGAGCAGACTACTTTGTGCGCCGGATGGGTAAATTATGTTGTACTACGTATCATTGCACTATAGATGTGTGCCACAGATTCACGAAGGCAGGTACAGAAAATAAAAAAATTGCTTTAAATCTCAAAATATGCATTACATCAACTCATTCCGTAAGATGGTTTATTGCTTACTTGCCGATGTAACGTTAGTACGAAACAAACGTGAAGCGTTATTGAAAGAAAAAAATTTGGTAACTATAGTCAAATTAGACCCGCCCTCCCAGCGCCTATCTACGGAGCAAGTCTGCACGAAGAGCAAAAAATCGAGATTAATGACACTCTATTCGTTTTATTCCTCCCTAGGGTTGCCTAGCTGCTTGTCTCGTAATAAAGACCCGCTGAAATATCACTCTGTTGGTACATTTTAGTACAGGTAAATAGGCAATTTGCTGCTCGAGATTTAATGCCTTTTTGAGGGATTTAGGAATTAACCTTCACAATATTGCTAAGGTCTTTTTTCTACGGTGTTTTCACTAGCGTAGGTACTCGTATACGTTGGGGGTGCGTCCGTTTGTCAGTCGGTTTCATAACTCTTGGACCATGACGTAGATAAATGAAATAGGGTCCAGAGATAAGTTGCTAAAGAGCTGCGTGATATTTTTATTTTTTTGTGCTGCATGTAAAGCCTGTTTTGTCCGAATAAAGGTCTGTTAAAGTAGGGATGACGAGGTAAAGGCTTTTTGCAGTCATTGCGGTGTTTTTATTTATTCTACAACGAGTACTAGCTGGCCCGACACACGTTGCTCTGTCAACTGTCAAGCTATTACCAAAATGTATGAGAAAATTAATAATCATATTTCTCTCGTATTCGTGAACTTTTCCCATATTGTAATAGTTATTCTGCTTTTCGTAACGGAGACGAATCTAAAAAAGCAAAAATCATGAAAATCGCTCCAGCCGTTCTTGAGTTTCAAATGGCGCAACTAACACGACTTTGTTTAGTATATACCTATAGATGACATTCTTCTCATATGTTTCAAAGCCGCAGTCAACACACTATTGTAGACATTGGTGCCCAACAAAGGTTAGATTTGGGCCCGTAATCCGGAACGACGCTCAGTAAATCTCCACTTAAGCTTAGATTTGAGTGGATATCTCCACAGAAATTTCCATTCAAGGGTAGTCTCAAACTTCGATTAAGATTAAGCTGTGCTTTTTCTAAACCAATATTGCGAGTGTTAGACCGAAATAAACTAACCATAATAGAATAACTCTCTATCGATTCGCAAGCTTTTATTTGAGTCCCAGTTTCATTTATATTATGGTAACAGCGAGCTGCTCTGATGATGAAGACGGAAGACAACGGAACTACGGTGTTTGGGTTCGCTTTTATCAGTTTGCAGTAATGAATACGTATATTTCGCATAAAATTGTTCGGAAAAGATATTTTACAAAGGAAATCAAGAGAATATAATTTTATGTCTAATGTGCTCACACCTTTAGCCTAATACAATGGATAAACATCACGTCGCAATAGATAGGCTGCAAGCGGTGCATCGATCGAGGTGCATCCGACTCGTTGCTCGCGACTATTTTCCACTACATGCGTCAAGCACGGCCCGCTGCCCCAAGACCGCCACAAATAGATTACGGCCCTTAACTTGAAAATATATGGACGGTTGGCCTTTAAAATAGTACCACTTATGGATATTGACTTATGAGAGTGAGGGTGCATTCGCCCCCCTGTTATGTAGTTTGTAACAGAGAGAGAAGAAGAGTTTGTAGAAGCAGAACTGGAATCAAATCTGTAAAATTAAATACGGACGAACAACATTTTCTTCGTGAATAGCAGGTAGGTATGTTCCTATAACCACTGTAAAGATTAGATTGAACTTTATGTACCTTAAATCATTGTAAAGATTAGATTGAACTTAGTGTCTATCGCTAAAGTGAAGGTTGAGAAAACTTCTTAAAAATATATTGCACATAATTTTATAATCATTTCCTTCAAGAGTATCGAAAACTCTGTACCTTATAAATGCCTAATAAAATCAATTTTGATCAGAGGTCTGCTAAAGCTGTTGAGTCCAGGGCTCTTGTAAGCCAATCTTGCGTAAGAATAGATTTTGTAAAGTGGAAACGTGGAAATTTCGCGTACGATTTGCGTACACTGTCAAGTACTCTCAATGTTCCGTTTAAAACTCTCTATAAATTATATTTACGTTCGAAGAGCGCATAAAATAAAGCGGTATTAGCGAGTCCAGCATTGAATCTTCTTCTTTTCTTCTTCTTCTTATATATAAAATCAATCGCTGTTCGTTAGTCTCGCTAAAACTCGAGAACGGCTAAACTGATTTGTGTAATTTTGGTCTTGAATTATTTGTGGAAGTCCAGGGAAGGTTTAAAAGGTCACTATTCCACGCGGACGAAGTCGCGGGCACAGCTAGTCTTGAATAAATCAAAAACTTGGCATATTGGGCTCTACCCCTTTCTTTAAATATAACTTTGATCGCGGCATAGATATACACAGTGATTACGAGGAAAAATAAGCGTATTTTTATGCATAAATAATCACAATATCTTAGAGATTGCAACAGTTTAAAACTGCCTTATAAAAAACTTGAATGTACTGCAATAAGGTACGGTACCTACTTAAATCTTAAAGTTTAATACATTATTGTTTGTTTTCCTTACTCCTTCGGAATATCTTCAATTTACATCGTCGTATAACTTACGTCGTATTATTGGTTTGCGAGATGTGATAGCTGAAAAATACTTTATCAGCAGCAGGAATCGACTGCGGTCAAACTGATTTGATTATATCTAAATCTAGGAATATAATTATTGAGCGCGTTTAACGTATCTAATGGTGGTCCTGCATGACTAGAGGTGGTGTGGTTTTAATGATTGAAAAATTACATTATTGAAGAGAGTTTTATCAGTTATGGATAGATTATTGTGAGCTGAGTAATCAGAGTAACATTATATAGTGCCGTCATTGACTATACTGAGTCCGCGTAAAACGATAAAGTACATAAGAAATAGTATCACGCAATAGTAATCTGAATTCATGTTCATATGTTTATTTTTTGTTTGTGTGGTTTACGAAGTGGAAGGGCAGCCTGCGTGATTAGTTTATAAAATAGGATCACACTGTAAACATGCGTATTGCGTGTTTGGTGCTTGTGTATAATTATTAACAGATTATTCAGTTCTCAGAATGGATTTAACTGTGAGTAGAGTTATATGAAACAATGACGTGACCTTATAAAAGTTGCTTGATAACTCCCAATTTTAGTTAGGAACATGACATTTACAAAGGCGCCTATTTCAGGCACTATGCCTTTCGAAATACTTTAAGGACGGCAAAGTTAGCGGAGAAAGTAATCTATCACTGGTATATATTTCTTCCGTTTGGGATCTAAACTATATAGGACTCTGGGGTACAGAAACTAGCTAATTCATAAAGTTGTATCACACTGAAATGTAATAGTTATGTAAATCCTGATACCTCATTATTGAAAGCGTAAAGTCCTTTGATCGATCGCTTAAATTTACAGGTAGTAACAATCCTGACGGCATTCATCGGCTGTGTATTGACGAGTCCTATATCTCACTACGGCCTAGTGCCACAGACCTCGGCCCATGAATCTAACCACAACTCTCGTCATCAGCACCATCCCCAGCCCCATCAAGTCCCCACTGTGCCGGCACCATACCCAGAATTGTATGATGACTCTGACGGTATCGTGGCGCGCAAAATGCCCTTGCCCGATATACCGGTCATGACTCAAGACCGGCAAATAATGGTTGTGATGATGAATACGGCTGCTGAAAACCCTACTGGAAGCGACGCCTCGTTACTTGATTCTGTAAGGGCATAAGAGGGCGGGTATCACTGAAGATTACGATACGAATGGCAAACAAATGACAAGTTAATATAGTAAAGCTGCTCGTAGCTGCGCCCCGCTCATTACCTGTGTTGACTACGATGATAAGCGTGGGTGATGATGAAAATCAACGATTGTGTAGGTACTGTGAAGTAGGTATTGTGAAGTAAGAAGGCACGCATACTACGCTAAAAGAGAGACTATATTTTTTTTACGACACAATAGTAGGTAATAAATCAGTGGATACAAAATTGTGATCTTCATGTTTGCATAGTGAACGATTTTTAGTATAGTTTTAAATTACTATGCCTTTAATATTTATTTTATTATTATGTTACTACTCAGCGCTGAAACGCCTTTAGCAGATTTTGATGACATTTTGTAGGTCATCCGTGGCCTAGAAAAATAGGATACTTTTTATCCCGAAAAATAGTACTGTAGTACCTACGATATACCTACGATGAATACTTAAAACGAAGCTTACATTATTTTTAATACAATTTTTATCTCTTTGAGGACGTAGTAATCTACAACATATGCAATAAACCCTTATTTATATGAGCATGGGTACCCGCAGCAGGCTGAAATGAAAAGTAGTCTATATGCTAATCCAGTAGATCTGTAAAGCAGATTGGTGCAGGCAGTGATTGAAGTGGTTTTTCAGTCAGAGGATGACACATTTTCAGGTGCATATGCGCTCAGTTTCAGGCGAGTTTCAACCGCGTTACAATAGCTATTTGAAAAGTTGGCGTAACTTTTTTATTTATGAACTGATTGACATGAAACAAACACTAAATGTTAAGTGAAGCTAACCCCAATATATTAGTGAAAACCACATCTAAATTGGATAAACCGTTTCTGAGATTAGCGTGCAGAAACGCACAGACAAACAGACTAAAATTCTAATAATCATTGTTTCGGGTGCTATTTGCGTTGTTAAAGGCCCCAATAATATTGTTTCTCATATATCTTCCATGCACAGACAGCAATCCGTAACTTTTTTTGTTATGTCTATAGAAGATAGAATTATACGCTGTTACTGTACTCTGAACACAACCAGTAGTTGTGTCAAATGTTAGTGCACCAATTATGGAAAAAAAATTGATTTAATACAACATTATTACTCGCATCAGTCTTATCATTATTAAACAGCACCTCGTATTGTACTTATAAGAACAAAGACGTTGCGTGCTTCCTGATTTTATGCACGAGTTGGTTAGCAGATCAATGTTACCAGTAAACGTATTCGAATTAATTAAAATAAACTATCCCGTTTAGTATTTGCTTAATTCAAATGAAACTATGTCAAGGTGTTTTAAGACCATACTCGCCGATGTATCTAATTCCCTGCGTACAGGAATTCCTAGTTAGCGGTCAGGATTTATGAGTGTGAGGTTTATTAATTAACTAGCCACGCCCCGCGGTTTTACCTGCGTTAACTATTATCCCACAGGCACATAGTATGCCCTGCATCTAAGGAATTAGGAACGACGAGGAAATACCCAGGTTCAGAGCAAGTACCTGCGATGCACACAAATATCGGAATCTAAACCGCAACCGCAAATAGGTAAGTAATAGGTAGCAAATAGGTAGGGACTCACAAGTAGCTGAATATGGCGTAAGTTTCAATTTAACTTCACGCACGAGAAATATCTGTCAACTAATAAAATAAAAGGCTACATGTCATTTCGTACACTGCCGAATGCACGAAAGTATAGTCGAAAAACATACCAAATGGGTGAAAACGAAATCTTTTTTTTTTGTAAAACGAGATCCTATTACTACGGTTTCGCTGTCCGTCTGTCTGTCCGAATGTCTGTCTGTCTGTACTTGAAATTAAAATATGAACTCTTAATTATTCATGTCAGTGCCAAAGAATACTTAGAAAGGCATTACAGACTACTTTTGTATGATAAATAATTATCCAATGGAACTTTACAGAGAAAAGAAACTCAAAAGTTGTTGTACTACTTAGACTAATTTATTCACTAATTGTACCTAACTCAGTTCTAAAGTTAAGCGTAAGTAAGAATAAAACGTAACTTTCATCTGACCTAATTAAATTTGTAACGTTTTGGCAAGTCTTCTATAGATATTCATACTCCAGCAGAAGGTATACCTAGTAAAAATAAAATAAATAAATAATGACAAGTCGCGATCACATACATACATTACGTTAGAATTTGGCACGTGCAATACTGTTCATATCATGTCACTTTTCCACGATTTATTTATTATATAACGGGATAATTCATTGTTATCATGCTACATACACTTTTTTTTATCAGGAGATAAAGTATAACCTTGTTTTTTTTTTTAAGTCGAGGAGAGTTCTCTGGCTCTTTATCTATATTTCCAAATAATATTACGTCAGTCCTTTGCTCCATCGCCGACAAACAAACAAACGCACTTGACAGAAATAAAGTACAACATTGATTTGCGACGACCAATAACATTTTACAACAACATACATTTTACAGCATTTGTAATTAGTAGAATGTTGTTGCTGCATACTTGTTCAGTGTTCAGTGCTTCTGAACATAACCCTAAAACACGTTTATTTTAAACAAACTCGTATTATTCGCTCAGACTTATCTGCCCCATTACAATGTAACATCCAAAACTCGTATAATGTTTATGGTCGGAATAATATTCGTAATATGTCCGGCTTGAAGCCATCAGATAAAAGGCAAATGGCCTCTCGCGAGCTTGCTTTGTGCTACGAAATGTCATTTAGAATATTTAACGCAAAGTTGCTAAATTCTCTACAAATAACGCAGAGGACTAAGATTTTTACGTGACTGTGGCTGGACTGTGGGAGATTAGACAGAATAAAATGAATATCAGCTAAATAGGATACAAATTATTTTAAGGTTACAACGTTATTAATCTGAAATAAATTATGACAAAGTACACTTCAGTTGTTAATATTTTTAAATGAAGTTGGGTCCCTGGGTCTTTGGAGTGTTTATTGTAAACGGTTTACAACTATAACTCTCTGTAAAAAGTTTACAACTGACGACGCGGGGTATTGTGTTTTACATTTATATCGGTTTAAGCGCCCATTATGTTAGGATGACGCCGGGGGTGAGATTTCGACTTCGTTTTTGCCGTGGTATGACTTCATGTAATTAATAAAACCTGATATTATTATCTTGCACCTTGACCAGCATTTATTTTTACGGACGGCTTTTAATATTAATTTCTTATATGTAAAACATTACATATTAGCATATAAGTTCTACTTTAATATAATTATAGTAGTAAACAAATAGCTGCTATTGCCTTTTACAAATAAAAATATGTTACCAAACAAAATCTTTTTATTCCTATACTTACTCAGACAATTCAGTTTTTACTGTATTCTCTACTGAAAGCTGATAAAAATATCCCCAAAGCTCAAACACTTTCAATCTACTAATAATAAAATAATAATAATAAATTTGTTTATTGACTTCTTTCAAAAGTTTAACTTACAAATAAGACTTAACTAATTAGTGTACTGGATAGAGGGACTACAAATGCTTGGTGGATCGTTGATGCCTGAAGTAGTATAAACTGTATCACAGGCACCACCGCCTTCCGTAGGGATTTAGAGCTAATTGTACATACATTTATGTCTAGTTACAAGAAATTTGTGACTCAAAACAAACAAGAACAAACAAAGCAAAATGCGCGTGAGTGATGGAAATGGTGGATGAGTGTAAGGAGTAAAAGAGTGTATGATTGTGTACCTAGATGTATGGTGGTGGGGTGTGTTGGGTTCGTGGAGAAGTGTGGTATAACAGTATATTTCTAAATATATATTAAATAAGTCTTACTGGGAAAATATATCAATATGAGTATCTATCTATATTACAAAGATGGTTTAATCAAATTTTCTGTTTCTGCATATGTCACTTGTAGAAGATATGATTGGGTGATGTTTTTAACCTGAGATAGGGAAAGAGGATAGATATGAAGACAATCATTCAGCTTATTGTACAGTCGACAACTAAGTATTTCAAAGTGTCTACCTGCTAAAGACGTACGATATGGTCTTGCTGTGCACACGCGATTTCGTCTACGTGGATTACCATCCAGACGGACATCATACGGCATGATCTTATGCTTTAAAACAATGGTATTAAGAATGTACAACTGCCGTACTGTCAGCACTTTACAATTTTGATAAAGTAGTGATGTGGGATAATGAATTGGGAGTCTATTTATAACTTTGAGAATTGCTCTTTGAACTCGTTCTAACGGCAAAAGAGAAGTTGCACAAGCACTTCCCCAAGATGTGACACAATACGAAAGGATAGATTGGGCCAAAGAACAGTAAACCAATTTTAGGGTTTCAATGTCCGCAGAAGATCTGAGTTTTTTAAAAATGTAAATTAGTTTCCTTGTTCGTAAGACAAGAGAACCTATTTGTTTTTTCCAATTTAATGTGCTGTCAATTTCTACGCCTAGATACTTAATATTATTAGTTCTTGAAAGAGATGGGCAATCGCAAGATAAATTAGGCATCTTGGGGCAACTATGAGCTACTATGGAGAAGGAGCCATCAGGCTGTGAAAAGGAGTTTGTGGAGAATGCGATACATTTTGTTTTGTCTACGTTAAGAGTGAGCAAATTTGCGGTTAGCCATTCCATCACCAAGCCAAGTGCTTCCTGTCCATAGTGTTTAACCTCAGACCATGTCTTTCCGTGTACTATGAGAGCAGTGTCGTCCGCATACGTAAAGACTTCACAGTTAGGCAACTGAAGATTGCATAAATCATTAACATACAAAAGAAACAGCACCGGCCCTAGAATGCTACCCTGTGGCACGCCAAAAGTCAAGGATTCGTCTTTACTGACGTGATTTTCAATTATGACACATTGTGTGCGGTCAGAGAGGTAATCCCGAAAAATATTCAGCGCCAGACCACGGATTCCCATTTTTTCCATCTTTAGGAGGAGCGTAGGTATATGGACAGTGTCGAAGGCTTTAGAAAGGTCGAGGAAAATTCCACCAGTTTTCAATTTATTATCTAGTTGTCTTACTATTGTGTTTGTTAGGTCCATAACTGCATCTTCAGTAGAAACTCCTTTTCGAAAACCATATTGTTTGTTAGAAAGTATATTGTGTGAATCTAGGTACTTTGTCAGTCTGTAATTTAGTAACTTTTCTAATATTTTTGAAAGTGATGTTAAAACAGAGATAGGTCTATAACTTTCTATGATACCCCGATCACCACTCTTGAAGATGGGATGAACCAGAGCTTTTTTAAAAGGCTTTGGGAAGGTACCGGTCGTTAAGCACAGATTGAAAACATAGACTAGAGGCGGGACGAGGACTTCACGAGCATCTTTCAGTACTCTCACTGGGATACCATCCCAGCCTACAGCGCAATCCTGTCTGAGGCTCATAATGATTCGTTCCACCTCTGAGCAGTCCGTTTCATAAATGGCCATGGAGTCCGCTAGATATTTAAGATTCGCGTTTTTAATAATACTATTTGTACCTGTGCTCATAATTTTACTGGCTAAGTTTTTTCCTACACTTATGTAATACCTATTTATGTCATCAGTACATAATGTAGGATCTACACCACTTTTTAAGAGGTTGGTAGCCGTTGTGATTTTATGTTGCATGTTCGCCACTTTCTTAATAGTATTCCAGGTAGCTTTCGGATTTCCCTTGGCCTTTTGAAACTCGTTCCTTTCATACTCCCGTTTCAGTTGTTTCAACAGATTATTACAGTAATTTCTATACCGTAGGTAAGTAGTTTTAGTAACCGCGTTATCAGGGTTCTTTTTTAATTTTTTGTACAATTTATCACGGTTACGAATACACCTGATAAGACCCGGAGTGATCCAAGGCTTGATAGGTCTTCGTCTGCGGGGTATATGGGTGGTATGACTATTTGAGTTAATTATGTTACTAATCAATGACACCAGCATGTCCGTCGCCTTAACTGCATCATTTAGACTAAACAGAAAGGAAAAGTTTGTAGCTTTAAGTTCCGAGGCAACGGCATGATAATCTATACGCTTAGACGTTTTACTCGATGTAGTAATTTGACTAGTCCTCTCGATACATAAGAGGACCGGAGCGTGATCTGTAATCGTACTATCTATTACGAGCGTGGTAGCTTCTGTGTTTGTTCGAAGCATAACATGGTCTAGGCAGCTGTTTTCACGCGTAGGGAATAAATGAGCTGGAAGCATAGCTTGTGCAGCAGTTATATTCAAATAATCATGAGCATACTGATCACTACTACCGGGAAGAATATTTAGATTTACATCACCAATGACTGCAACGATCTTAAAGCTAGACAAGGAGTCTAGGATTTCATTTAGGCTATTTAGGAAATTTTGAGCATTTGTCGTTGACGGTGAACGGTATACCGCTAGAATAGCCATCGTTTCCCGATAGGTGAGTAACAAGCTGCTTGCGTCAGACAGATTTGGTTCTATTACATGACAGTCTAGGTAAGGTTTAACGTAAATAATCACACCGTCATTTTGATTTTTATACCCTGATCTCTTACTTACAAACCCGTCCAATATGGGATTATATGGTGATTTACTTAGCCAGCACTCAGAAAAGATTACCACATCACATTCAAAATTAAGTCTAGTTATGAGGACTTTAACATCGTCTATGTTCCGTTCAACGCTTCGGATATTTAAGTGTAATATTTTTAGTGGCAAGCTGTATTTACCCACTTGTTTCAAACATTCCTCGGGCGAACACTGATAAGAATATGACTCAGCGAGGGATTCAATTTCATTATTTGTTTGACACAACCTATCCATACTTGTTCCTTGTTGTAAATAAGGACTTAACTTGCTGGTATAAAAACAATTTATCGTAGTCTGTGACAATATAATGAATCGTTCGGATATAATAGATGTTATAGTAAAAATAGTAAAAAAGGTAATCTGAGTAAAACTGAGATAATTTTTGTGGCATGTGTTTGTATTGGGTACTAGATGAATAATTGAATTGATGGCAATGGTAGATGTGGAAATATTGTTTCAACAAAGAATTTGAAATTCCCACATGCGGGTCTTTTGATGTGAAAAATATGTCTGTTAGGGTGTGCTTAGTGTGTACACAGTGTAATTGGAAATGTGTAAATTTTTTTATGCAAACTGTTATTGGCAGAGAGTTGATTTTTGTATAGAGAGTGTAGCTGTGTATAGTGATTATATGATACAGCGCAATGAGATAGTTACATTCTAATGATATTTGTAGTAGGTTAGCACAATATGTTAAAAAATTATAAACGTGATTAAGCGAACACAAATTAGACATTTCTACACGCAGTCAGTCGTTTCTCACTAGGTTTTCCAGATCCTTTTCATTATTGATTCTAATGGACGGCGTGTTCTGCTTAGCACGAAGATAGACTTTCCCATGGGCTATCCAGCAGAAAGAAAATCCATAAGCTTTAGCGTGCTCCCTGGCTAAGAAGTGCAGTTTCTTCATTTTTGAAGTGAGAACCTCAGAGACATATACTGCAGCTTTAGGGCAGTTTAGTTTCAGATTTGTGGTGTTGAAGCGGTTTCCGCTGTGTTTCTTGTTGTACACTTTCGACGCAGTGATAAACTTTTCTTTAGAAATGACACTAATGAAGTTCGCGATGATGGGTTTGGTAGATCCTGGTTTCGCGTTTGTGCGATACACGTCTCTTATATCAGATGGTTGCAAGTCCAAGTCAAAAGTTCTGCTCGCTTGCATTACTAGATCAAGCAGTTCTTCTTTGGACTCTAGTTTATCATTAGACGTGGGCACATTTCTGAGTTCGATACAAGATATCTTGTGGCTATGTTGAAGCTTCTCAATTGAATTCTCCAGCATTTGCACACTAGCACGTTGAACGTCATTTTCTTTTAGTAAACTATCATATTTTAATTTTAATTCTTCATACTGACTGCACATAAAATCAAGTGAGGTTTTTATGTGGCTATGGTTCTCATTTAGTTTTTCCAAAGTTGCCTGGAATTTATCAAATTTATGTCCCTGCTTCTCTGTCCAGTCACTGAACATTCCTTTCACTTCAGTCATGAAGCCTGCAAACTCAATGTCGTCCTGTTTAACATCCTTTTTTAGCACCTTGCGTCTACTTTTAATCGGCTTGACTTCTGTGTCGCTAAGCGAGGCCATGCTAGCGGCTGAGCTTGGTGGTTTTAGCGGGGAAGCGGGTGGAGTTCTTCTGACTGACATTTTAATTTACTTAAATATTGTTCCGGAGGCGTTAATAGCACCAGCGTAGGCCTAAAAGTGTAGCAGGCGCTCAGCTGTTTGTAATAATATGTGTAGCTGCGTAGGTAAGCATGAAACAGATAGCAGTGGAATGCGAATGCCTGCGTAAGCGCCTGTTATTGAAGGTCAAGGTACATGCGATGTATGCGGCGTGCGAGAGGTGTGGTACTCTTTCTGATTTCTGCGACTTTAATTATTGCTATCTCACTCGGTGTGTTTATGTGCAAGAGGAAGGGCACTCACGGTATTATCGTTAGACTCCTTCGGATTGGAGCTGGCACTCGACGCTCCTGAGGTCAAGCTGTATGCTGATTTAACACTATATAGTTTAGGTCGAAATTGGATTGCAGTTAAAATATTGACCAATATATTATTATGACGCGACTGTAGCAGCAAGTTGGACACGTCTACTCGCTTACGCGCTCCGAACGGAAGGGGAACTAAGGAGTACCGCTGTCTATCTTCAGAACAAAACACACTTTGTAGAGCATAATAATATAAATTAATGAATCGCATTACTCCAAAAATTATGGTAATTCAGACAGCCAATTCATACCTACACTACAACCTACAACTAATATTATTATTCCGTTAGGTATACACTGAGTGAAATCATTGAATGGAACTCCAAACACAATACGATATGACCCAGTATCCGTTGAAAACTTCGAACAACGAATATAAAAAAAAGGAAAAGTTTGCATGGAAAAGCGTGTTGGAAGTACTTTCGTGCGAAAAAGTTTTAAGAGGCGGAGCTTGCCCGCGCATGCGCCATTCCACTGCCGAAGAAATGCTTCGCAGGCTTCGACGGCGACCGCGGATGGCCAAGCACTCCAGTCGCCGCGATACCTCTGTGCTATACGGACGCACATCGAATGCACCACTGCATACCCCATCCCGTGAAAAAATATTATCATAAAAAAACAGTCCCCCCACATGCGAACCGATCTATAGACACTTTGAACGAAGTTTGAGAACTTTTGAAGTTAGCAAAAAAGTTTTCCGAAGTTGATTGTTGAATGAAAATTAGTCGCGTGTTTTACTGAAAGTTGGTAAATATTTTTAATTTGTATTTTTAATGTAGCTTAGCAATTTTGTCCATACGATATTTTAATTACCAACAGTTATTGTTCAACTTCATAATATATAATACGTGTTCACAAAAAAACCGCAATTTAATTAACACGCCACAAATTATGTTATGAAATATTGCTCTCAACAATAAAGTGACTTCGTGCATTAAAAATAAATAACGATGAATATACTTACATTATTAAACGTTTTAATGTTATGTAGTTACACGTTACAATAATAATTAATTATACATAATCTAACTTAGAAGTAGGTAAGCCATAATATGCATAGATAAGTAAATCTTGAGTTGCAAAAAGTTGTCGTAAACATCGGATGTAATATTTATAAATTTAGAAACGCATTACTTTCAAACAATTTATCATTATGCACCATAGTAATAAATAGCGAATCTTTGCATTGAATTTTTTTTTTTTTCATGTTTTTGTTCAAACTTAAATAGTTGTTTTTTGAATTATTGTATTTGAATATTTATTGAAATAAAACAATTATGAATAAGGTATCAGGCATGTAGCGCACGCTACTTGCATAATACTTCTGCGGTACTAATTTATCTTGGGAAACGTAATCAATTGATGATGTTGATGAAAAAGAGAGTCTAAAAACGTCCGACGCACCTTTAACTAATTATGTCCCCGCAATGTTTAAATTTCAAAATACGTCATCGCAGAGCTTATTGCAACCATTATCAACATAAATCAATCCCTACAAGATAATATTATAATCGTTACACAAAAGTATACCTACGAGTTGTATATAAAAGATCCAATCTCCAAAATAGCATACACACGCACAATGTAGAAATATAAAAGACACCCTCGATGTCATTAAAACACAAAAGTTGCTTGCTATTCGTTATTCAAAACTCATTAACCCTTAAAACAGCTTAGTAAGTTTCCTTTGAAAATATAATTTCGTATACAAAACTCTGGTACCTTAATAATGTCACATTTGCGGTTCCGTACCTAAGCCGAATGACCCTTAATTATGTGACGTCACATTTTTCTTTTTACGTCGCCGCGGCGACGGCATTGTGTTAATTATATAAGGCATATGAAACAAAAGAAGGGGATATAATTATGATACAGCCCATGGATTATGTATAAAGAGATACAGCCAGTGTTATTTTTAATTACCTTGCAGGTCAATTCTTAAACTAAAATGTTATCTACCTACCATATACTAATCTTTTAAACAGGAAAGGTTTTATTGTTTGTTTGTTTGCATTGAATAGGCTCCGAAACTACTGAACCGATTTGAAAAATTATTATACTGTTGGGAAGCTGCACTATGCCCGGGTGACATAGGCTACTTTTTATCCCGTAAAAATTAATGGTTCTCGCGGGATAGTAGTTAACGCGACTGAAACAGTGACGCGCTTCTAGTTTGTTATACTTTTAAAAACGGTATCGTGTACAAAATGTATAGCTATCAATTTATATTTATGTTGCATGAATCACGAAATAATTAAAAAGGTAATTGAAGTTAAATCAATATAGGTATAGGTATCATTAGCTTCTAGTGCTTGCTCACCATGTTTATAGTCCGAAACTATATAGCACCAATTTTAAGCTTTAAGTTACTAATATTTGAATAAAAGTTCTTATTTTAAGCCATCTATATTTTCTTGTCATACTTGGCGACTTGATCATATTCATTATTAAAGGTAGATTACTATTCCCAGTATTTAGAAATTAAGCCTCTACGAGCATTATAGCCCCACAAACAACCGTGCTCAGAACAATCAACGAATATAGACACAAATATTTGTCCTCTGCAGCTACTGTGAATACTGACAATGTGAATACACACCACACAATCAGTCAAAAATAGTTTTATTACCTTCGAGTTACGGCTTATTCTCGAACTGTCGATTTGTTTTCTTTGAACGTACAAAAGCAATGGAGCAAATCTATTTTCTACGGTTAATCTCTACAAAAACGGTTCAAAGAAAAACGGTAACGTTCAACCCTATTTACTAAATAGATGAGCCCAGGGAATTTTCAGATTTTAGACTTGTGGGCAAAGTATAGTAGATACCAAATGTTTGTCATAATAATAGTCGTTTTCTATCGAATACGGAACCCTAAAAACAACCTGTTTACCCACTTCTTTCGTTATCAATTGCCTATTGCGCAGAACACGTACCAATATTAATTTTTTGTTCCGGTTGTATTGATATCGACGATCTTCCGATTCTTAAATATTCAATAAGAAGTAATTAAATATATAATAAATATCGACGATTCTTAAATATTCAATAAGGCCGTCAACTACCAAAGGACCAACGTTTTATTTCACTGTGGCTGTTTACCTAATTAAAACCAAATTTTGATGAATGGTTGAAAACGGGAGCTACCTTATAAAGACCTTTTTTGCAGCAACCGTAAAAATAAATCTCTATCAAAAGAGCCATATTTTTACTTGCTACATTTAAAAATATCTTTTTGATACCTAATTAAGAAATACCTGCGCTTTACAGACATAAAAATATATACGAGTAAATTTAAAAAATAAGTAAGGTTTTCTACAAATTATAGAAAAGGCAAGTTAGTACTTTATGCATATGGGCTACACCACGCTAAATGTCAATAATACCTAGGTACTGGTTTCAATAATACAGTCGCTTTGAGGCCATAACGCTACAATAATGTTTTTCTACGTTAAAGGCGTAGAAAAACATTATTGTCAATACAAAATATATTGTCATTAGTCAATACAAAACTGGCATAATTATTTTTATTCACATGCGTCAATGTTGAATTGTAGCCTATTTGAGGCGGAATGCTCAATTTCATTATTACACACTTACACAGTCCTTTTCTAATGCTGGGCCCGCACCTGCGTCTATTGTGACGAAGCTTCGTAGCTTTGCACAATAAATGACACGATACATGCAGAACAGACCAACCATTATCGGCTATCGTCGCGATAGGCCGGGCTGCGTAGCACTTATAACCTGGGTGGCGGTGTATCAAAAGGTTTTAGCGCGCTAATTAGCGTAGCACACGGTTGAACTAGCTTTTTACATTTTAATCTTTTTGGATTATTGCACGATAATTCGGCTAAAATTATAAAGCCGCTTCTCATAGCTGTGATCAGCGCATAAGCGCGATGACTGAGCAAGCGAAAACTTCTGCACGTATTGCTTCGCTACGACTACGATAAACGCAAGTGAGGCCCCAGCACATAAAACACTTCCCTGAAATATTTTATGTGGCCACACTACTATTGTACCGTATCATAGGACAGTCATGTAGCAAAGTGTCGAACAAGGTACAAATTCCTTGTCGAGAATTCAATCCACATGGCATTTGACGGCTTTATTTGCCGTGACGTTGATGATGCTTAGGTAATATGAGCTACTAATAATCTGGTATGTTACACGGATGACCGAGGCTAGCCTAAACTTCGTTATCACGACGCGCGGCTGACTAGGCAGGCACCGATGCCCTTAGGGCGTCGCCGCGGCGGCACTCTGGAACCATATCTGTTCCTAGATGTTTAACCGATAATTTGAATTATTATAAAGTTAGAACAACTTTGTAAAATCGATTTTAAACTTCACCTTACCTGGTTCAATCGAAACGTTAAACTAGTAGTCTACTCATGATTAGTTGCCTATTGGTCGAAAGTTGTAGATGTGTGTAGAAAATAACTTTGACTGGTATTAATGCACAATTTGCTATAGTATATAAGTTTCTACGAATGAAACTAAGGACCCTTAGTAAAGAGAACTTTAGGTTGATTTACATACGTTTCGTGATATATTGGCTTCATTTTTCAGTAATAGTAAGTCTACAGTGTAAGTGTTAGTATTTCTGGCAGTTCTATAAACTAGTATAGAGTTGTATAGATATATTATGTTGAGTTGTGAACCAAATAATTAAATAAGAGTTGAACAGATGAGTCTAAATATTTTCTCCACAAATCGACGTGTAACGCTTTTTCTAACTCAATAACAAATTCACAACTTAAATAATTGTGAATGCCAACATTAAGTAAGAAAACGTGAGTGATAGATGGCGATTTTGTCGAAAGTAATTTTAGAAACATCTGTTTAACTCTTGTCTAAACTTTTGTGGTAAGACGATACGAATTTCTCTTGTTAGTTTCAAAGTGTGGCTGAAAATGATAACATCCTCAAATACCTATCCAAGATTATTTTAGGTTTTCTTCGGGTAAAATAGTAGCTCTAAATTTTACTATAACCACTGGTTTAATTTACTTGGAGAGAAGATATAATACATTATTTTCATAAATTGTTTCAAATACAAACATTTGGCAAAACATTTTCCAATTTCCTTTAAAATAAAAAATATTTCTGTGATATTTTTGTAATAAGTTATTCAGTTGAAACTTTGTTTCCTTGAATTTCACTTGAAGAGTGATTTTCCTGAAAATATTTATATCTGAACACAGCGTAATTTCCGCAAAGAGACTGTGACTCAGGTTCCTAATAGAACATTCCATTAGAAAAAATTGGATTGAAAACCAAATTACCGTTGTACCGAGCGCCGCCTTTGTTTTCATTGCTTGCATCTTCATTTCATTTCGCAGCACGAGAATTCTAAATTAGCCCGAGATTTTCATTGTGACTGCACGCGGGCTGCAGCTGTGCTGCTTTTAGTGGCTGAAGCTTGAAGCTTGAACGACATAAAATACAAACATGTGTGAAAATATAGGCTACGCTTTCTCGGCTGATTGGCACTATCCTTGTTCGCCTTTTGACTTAATACCTAAAGACATTATCTTACCCATTTGTGACAATGTTTTCAATAGCGCAGTTGTTCCAGTTTTTGTTAGGCCGCCTCCTAGAGTAGATCAGATAAGTAGTCTATGTAGTAACAATAGTCACTTTCGTCGACAAAAAGTGGTTAGTTTCTATTTCGTTCGTATTCTACATTATCTAGTGTTGTAGAGTCATGAACCGTGCTCGTTTTGGATGAAGTCATTTTCTTCCAAGCACTTTTATGATTCGAAATAAGCAGCCGAGTCGTATTTCTTAGCTTAACAGCAGAGTAAAGCTGTCGCTGTATTTTGATATTTAAATGATACCTAGATTATCCGGCTCCCAATAGACTTTCGGCGCTCTTACGTTCCCAGGTGGAGTCGCTAGATATTTTTTGTTTTCGTAGGCGAAACACGTCCGCTGGTAATAAAATATTCAATGTCTTACATTTGGTAACGGAACACGTGATTTTGTATTCATACCGGCGTTTCGGTTATTATAAACGTACAACATCAGAAAGCACTTTTCGAAAGAAATTGACATGCTGTGATTTTTCTTTAAGAAGTCTACTATAGTGGAGGTTTAGGCATCCACCCGGATGCGTGAGGAAATGAAATAGAATAACAGCTAACGTTTTCAGACTAGAGTTAACATTATATAGAAGAAGCTTTTAGACTTCTTACGTTAGTTACTGAGAAATTCCGTTGTTCAACTTTCATTGCGATCATCATATCCTCGCGTCATGCCACGATATTGTGTTATAATCAAATGTTCGATGACAATACAACGAATGATGAAACATAAAAATAAAACTGGAAACAATTTATATGTAAGATTTAACTTAAACATATTCATGATAACATACCCACCCATATTTGTAGTGCGATTAAAGCTTGTAAAATCTATACATATATACATACATGACCTCATATGTCATATGGAGACAATTTCAGCAGCGTGTGTTCTGTGAGAGACAAAAATACATTATAATCTGTGTAAAACCTATACCTGCGTATAATTTTTGAATTATGGCCACTAATATTGTTAATTTTAATCTTTCAATTCAATTTGGCAAGTAGCGATCAAGGGATTTGTTGTTTCTGTTCTGCCCTGAGAGGCTGACAGCAGAGCAATAATGAATCAGTTGTCGTCGGTTTTGCATTCTATTAACAAAAGTTAGACGGGCGTGTGTTTATCGACGAGTTGATTGTTCTGTATAGTTTGATGAATTTGTCAGCCTAGTTTATTCTATTATAGAGTCCAATAACGTTTAGTTTTACGTTTATTCGAACGCAAACTTCCCATTGTTTGCTAAGGCAATTAAAATCCCACACCTTACTCAGATTAGACACAGACATTTGAAGCTACAGCATACTGGTCAAAAACATAATATAATTATAAGTACAAAAATCTGAGGTCAAAAGCAAACCTATCTGAAATAAAAATAAATATGACGTCATAAAACCCTTGCTGATGATACAAAAATGTGGGATCGTTGGATACGCGACTCATTGCGGATTTTATTTATCTTGTTTGAACAAAATGAAACTGACCAGATGAGGCAATCACGCTAAGGGTTGTTGAACAGACTTGGATGTGAATTGGAGTGATGAAACTTAAAATAAGAGGGCCAACGTTTCAAACACCGTCAGATGATACGAATATGCGCTGTGATTTGGTATGGTATTCAGATTATTATCCAAATATACTTAGAAAAGTGAATTTTGCTACATTCTAGACATTTTTCTGGATCTTTACAAATCCAAGCTTACCTCTGTCGAGAACCCACATCATTTTGGGTCAGCCGCAATTGCCAGTTTTGTCATGTTACGTTGCCGAATGCTTCAACAATTTCACAACTTCCAAACGATACCAAAGGTTTTCATAACAACAAGGGCTTTTGTGGGAGAGTCCAACTAGAAATTCCACTGTGATTCCACATTGTACATGTCAACAGGCTTGTTAAACCCTGCGTGTGAACTGGGGTCATTAATTTAACAGTGAATATATTGACCGTTGTATATAACTATGTAGTATTTTGTGGCATAAGCTAAGCTGCGACAGTTGGTATAGACAAAGACTATGTCTTCCAAAGCGATGTTACTGCTTTTTACCACGTTGTTTTGATCATTTACCACAATTGTTACTTACAAAGTTGAAGTTGGCTTCTGATTAAATGCCCGCAATAACAATTTTGAATCAATCAATAAAGCAAAATGTAGATAAGTGTCATTTCGGGGAAGTCGGGCGAGATAAGAGGCGACTTTCGGCACCGATCGGGCCCTTTGACGCAACTTCTTGAAGCCCCATTATTAAGGAGTCTTTGTTTTGTCCGAAACACTTCCCTTCAAAATAATATCGCCTCAAACATTTTTTTTCACAATTTCCTTTTGTACGCCCTTGGAAATAGTTGCGGAAATTTGGCTGCTTTCCTTTTTTAGAGTGTCAATTTTTGTTACGTTGATGGCCAGCGTTTCTGTATTCTTCTTTTTGCCAAACGATTTGTTCTTCTTTGCCTTTTGTTTTTAATTTGATGAAAGTGTTTTCAGTTCAATTCCTAGCACGGATTGTTTTCTCATTTCAATGCGTAGGTAGCTATTTATTCAATCATTTAAAATAGAATTGGCGTTTAACCAACATTAAGGTTTTTCAATTAGCCTCTTTTATTCCAAATACTTCGAAAACTCTTCTCGTGTACTTCCAGTAACTTGTATTGAAACCGCTATAACGGAATTCTCAGCAAACAAACGAATTATTCAAGAGCAACTAACTACACAGAGCCACAGAGTGCTAATAGTGCAGTGTCGGCGAGTATTATTTAGTTACGAATCGAAGTGGCCGTCGTGTGCTGGCTGACTTGTTGAATCACTAGTTCTTGAACTAGCAGATCTAGGGCTGCCATCAACATAATATACCAGTTAAATTCATATAGCTAGGACTCGTTATATTTTAGATGTTCCTACGAGTACAAGGTACTTAAACTTGAAATATAAACTTATCATACTGAGAATTCATTTATATAAATATAAAAAACACTGTTTATAGAGAACCTTGGATTTAACTTATAGGTACATTTATTTAACATGCATAAATATAAACATGCATTTACGAATCACACATCCCCAATAAGTGTATGGGTGTGTGCAATATTTTTTCCTTGAAAAGTTAATGTTCTTACATAATCTGAGCTCCGAGTTCAAACTTAAATTCCGACCCAAAAAGTTACGTGGCAACCCTTACGAAGTCAACTAAACAGAGCTTAACATCAAAATATTGCAACTCTACGTACGCCAGTTTACGATACAACACGCTTCTTGTCTTGAACTAAGTTTAACGAGATGCGATAGTACACTTCGGGACGCGTGACGTGATCATTACATACAATATCTTATGGAGAATGTATCCTTTTGGAGGTTTTGTTGGATTGGAATCGAAATATTAATATGGTGTTCTGGTTTTTGGAGTTCAGTAAAAATACTCCACCGCTAAGTTACGATACAACATAGGTAGTTTAGTTTGCTTTTGTTCTTGTCTTAAGTTTTTCTTTTGTTTGTTGATATTTTTTTGTTATGGTCCTAAGTTTTTCTTTTGTTCAATAAAGAGTTTATCTATCCATCCTATTATATCTTTAAATTTATTTCTAGGAACGTTAACGTTTAAATGGCAAATAATGCGGTCTACTAAGTAGGTTAATTTCTTGAACGGGGTAGTGCCGCACTCTAGGGTCATAATTGTATGGCAGTCGCTATCAGTCAATAACAACCGGGACTTCAATGAACGGAAGCTTACAGACGTTGTCCCATTAACAAGGTTGTGCCTTGGAACGTGGCTTTAAGGCCAGGTTGTACTAAGATGGTTATACTGGTAGTACTGGCAGAACGCCGCGAGCGCTTGAACTGCTAGTTATTGTATGTTTTTATTTATTGGAAAAAAGTGATAAAGAAATTAGAAAATATAAGTTCCTAATTGCTTCCTATACAAAAACCCCATTTATTGCTATAACTTTTACGTAGTTTCATGATGAAATCTCTTCGTAGGTGACAAGTAAAGATGCGATTTAGTGTTATCTTTGTGATTCTTTTTTAAAGAGCCTATTATTCGTAATCGCGTTTCTGTCTACCCAATCGTCTTCATTGTATCATCAATTTTAACAAAACAAATTTTTTACTCATAATTTAAAAAACTTCGTAAAAGAGTAAAACCTTAAGAAGATTTTCAAAAAGGTATAAGGGTAGACAGTTAATGCTACAAAATTCCAACACCGCACCACTACATAAGTGACATCAGTTTAGCACGACATGACACGTTCCATGAACTAAGTTTTAGAGTTGTGATATTACACTTCGGGACGCGTGACAGCTTTGAGGCGCGCTAATAGGTTATGGTGCAATTTAGTTTTATGTTGAATATTATGTGTGTACGAATACAGTTGGTTGGGAATTCGTAGAGGTAATGGCGGAACGTGGTCGTGATAAGAAGCTGTCTTAAGTTTGTGATTGATGTGACATGGTTTGTAAATTTGGTAATGCATGAAATAGTTGGTATTGAGACATTGGCGACAGCTGTATGTTTGGATGGTGAAATGGAAATGGGAAATTTTAATCTGTTGATATGTTTTCAGTTTAAAATCATAATATGAAATAAGATATAAATTATATAAACCATCACTTAAATTTAAAGTAATATAATATAATATAATAGTTTCACATATTATAACACTACACACATTATAACAAACCAGAAAGACATTTTTGTGGATCGCACAAATATTTGTTCCGGGCGGGAATCGATCGCGCGACACCAAGCGCAGCAGTCCGATTGCTCAACCACTAAGCCAAATTTGTCGTCAAACTACAAGGAAAATATTGATTTTGTGCTTAATAATAATTGTACAAAGTGCATATCCATTACCTACGGCTACTATTATTGAGTAACGTTGGTTACGACCAAGTTGCATATAACTGTTATTCGGAAACAAATTGTATTCCCTATCGCATAGAGTTAGCGTTCGTGTAGTATCTACTCAATGAAGCGTAATTGCGTGAATCGGAGTCTAGTAGGTACTAGTGTAGATACAATTGATACGACGACGTGTCAAATCAGTATTAAGTACTCCACTAGATTACTACCAGTGCCAGACAGGGCGAGTTAATATTGGTTTGGACGTCGATAATAGCTGTTGTGCCAACAGCAATTATCCGTTCTCGACTCGGCCACAGATCTTGGGCCATTTAGATTAATGCTGGTTCCAAACGTTCTATCAATTTGATCGTATTGCTTTACAAAACTGGCTTTGTTTAAAATTGGATGAGTTTGCTTGAAAAGCTCATCAATACATTAAATGCTTTCGATTAATTACCAAGCTCTATGTATTTTTAAGGCCACTTTAAAATACAGAAAATATCAAGTCTCAAAGGCAAATCTCAAGGCTCACGCAAAATTCTATTGAGTAAACTATTGGGAACTAGATATTAAATTTGGGGAAAATACGGACACACGTGAAACAGCGTATGAGGTTGTGCTAGCCTCAAGCGTCAATGCTTATCAGATGCAAAAACTTAAAAATTAAAAACGTATACTACGTGCGTTTTTAGGGTTCCGTATACAATAAATGGGACTATATTACTAAGGCCTCGCTGTCCGCCCGTCTGCCTGTCTGTCTGTTCGTCTGTCACCAGGCTGTATCTCATGAACCGTGATAGGTAAACTGTTGAAACTTTCACAGATGATGTTCTGTTACCGCTATAACAACAAATACTAAAAAACAGATTAAAATAAATATTTAAGGGGCTCCCATACAACACGAGTGTTTTTTTTTGCATTTCTATAGATAATGGTACGGAACCCTTCGTGCGCGTGTCCGACTCGCACTAGGCCGGCGTTTTTAAATTAGACATAAATTGTTCGCGAGCGTTCTGGCGGGAGATCGTGCAAGTTCCGCGCTAGTCGCACCGGATGAAGCTGACAGTATCGCCACCCAGTGACGTCATTGTCTGGCGACCCTGTTCCAGCCTACATTAATGATGTTACCGCTTCAGTTCAGCTTACATTAGGTATTAGTATAGGTATTAGGTATAGGTATCGACAGTACACCTTGCTTCAGGTTGTGAAGCTTTATTTGAAGTATTTAATTAAAAAACTGTGAAGTGACCTTCGTCTCTATGCTCACTGAATAGGATTCATCGAAATGAAAACAAAGCTGTCACCATTGAGGAGTTCCAAAGACAATCCGTTTTATCATCAGATCAGATTTATAATACCATTTTCTATATGCCATCCAGAATTTTATACAATTGCGTAATCTCTGAAAAGAAGTGGATGAAACTCGATTCTACTTACAAACTTATTCAAATCTGACTAAAATCCTATGTTCAAGTCTTGTAGTTGTTACGAGTAGGTTAAATATCGGCTGGTTTGGTTACATTGAAATTACTTATTTTGTTTTATTAAGGTTTTTTTTTTAAACTACATGTTACATTATCTTGCATTTCAGTGATAATGTGTAACTCAAAATCAGCAATATAACATAATCACTTAACTTTTCCCCAGAAGGCTTCCGAACGCAAAGTACACGGTTAGACCCCTAGAATTCGCAAAGCCTACGTTTACGTTGACACCGTAATTATGGATACAATAGCCCTGTACGCGACAGCTCTCGGTTTGCGCGATCACGTAATTCTGTTCGTACCGCGTAGAATAGGTACTACCTACGGTACAGCGAAGTAACCTGAATGGCTTAGGCTCAACCAGGGCTTTTTAGCCCCAACTAACATACAATAATTTATGAAGTAAATTACACTTTTGTTTATTCTATTCATACGCGTACAATAATAGTGTTCGTAACTTTTCCGCGTGAAGTTTTTACTATAACATACTTTTTATGTCTGCATTGTGGGTCCTATTTAAGTTATATCTATACGAGGTTTGTCAGCTCTTCAATTATTGTTATCCTTTTTAATTTTATAGAGAAAATGAATCTGAAATTATATTCATTTAAATAAATGAAAAATATGTTAAACATAATATGTATACCTACAAACTGAAGATTAATGAAAGATATGTGGGCGGACGTTTTACGTTTCTATAATTATTTAGGTGGGGTTAGCTAGCGTAGTTGCTAGGAGCTAGGGTTAAGGCTTCTATTATAGTCCCATCTATCATTCGTCTAACATTTTGGCGGACTAATTGCCTTGCCCAACTTATTGGAATACAAGAATTACCGCAAAATAACATCAGATTGTATCACCTAGAACGAAGCATACTAATATATTTTCGACTATAATAAGTCAACAGTGTTGGCACGAAAGACTGCAGAATAACAGAAATAACGATTCAGTGCTTTTGAGAAAGCTGCCAATAAAACACTTATAAGCTCTGTAGTGTTACTTTAGCTCGCGGCAGATAGTTAATCAAAGTTCTCTTACCTTAGCAAAATCCTCTATAAATAAAGTCACTTACAAGTATAACGTGAGAGTGAAGATAGGATCCCTTGGACGCACCTAAACAGGTCTACCGCAATGCGTTACTCGCAGACGAGAAAACGTTGTTACTGAAAGTGTGGAATGAGTTCAGGAGCCGTGTTTTAGAGTATATGCCGTATATTCGTGACTTAGCAAGCTTCTTCACATTTTTAGGGCGCTATTTCCGCATCTCAAATATGTTTGAGTTAGAGTCAAATTATACATACTTAGGTATTAATTACCTAATAGTATGTGATAACACTTGGGTAATGCTTACTACATGATAGTGCAGAATGCCACTATCACTCAATTATATTGTAGGATTTATTTCAAGTGACAAATTAAAATACCTAACAATACCCTTTCAAACAATTATACTCTGTGGCTGTTGAACAAATGAGGATAACCATGGCCTTTCCTAAAAATAGCATAATAATATACATAATATGTTTAACTTATTAGATGTTTACAACGATATGCCGCTGGGGGGTAGTCTGTAATTATTTCATATCAGGTACCGGCATTTTTTTGATGATTTAAATGTTCTGCGGGTGGCAGTAATCTAAGTTGTAATTTTGTCTATAAATCGAAATATACTGACACTAAGGTCTTATTGTATCGATTGTGTTGATTCAACAAATGGTTGACCATTGCTCTGAGATGGATTGTTTTAGTGTAATATCTTTGTGACATAATTAGCCAGCTAGACTGCGATGCCATAATGGGCATCCGACGTATTTTAGGATCACAGCGCCACATTCATAGGGAGTGTCCTCTTTTAAAATTATTTTATCGTTCAAAGAAACACAGTAACAAGTTCACAATGTTTCTTTTTTAATTTATTATATCGTATCGTGACAAATTTTTATTCATCAATCCAACAGGCTAACATGTGACCAAAAAACAATGCACCGAATGTTCGGATTCGGCTGAGTTTCTACCGACAACGACAAAGACAAGCACGATGATGTCTCAGCACTTGACGAGTATGTTCGAACAAATCGGGAACTTCACTAAGAACAACTTGACGCATAACTCGAAGCTGGTGAAAGAGAAGGAGAATAAGGCCAGTGCTAATCATGTGGGGGGTGGTGGGGGGGATACGCAAGCGTCTCCGTCGCACAAGCATACGCCGCCGCCGCCGCTCAAGAAACCATGCAAGCTGAGGAATGTAACTTCTAAGGCAGAATCGTATGACACTTTGTACGGGAAGTTCTCTTTGGTGAGTGATAGTTTGTAAGTTAGATTTAAGCTAATACGGTGACGGACGCGGTGTCATGGTTTTCATTATAGACAAAAAGATTCGGTATGTATGATTTTACTCTCTAACAGCAAGCGTTACAGTTACCAGTGCCCGGTAGCGGGTTGGTTTGTTGGGAGTGTAAAACAATTCAGTTACAATGTGTATCAATTTGATGATTTTGATAAGTTTTCTTTGTATATTGACAGTTGAGTTGCGACAACAAGGCGGATACCTTATATAGGAAATGACGGCCTTAATTTAAATCAATATTTTAGTAACATATATTTACAAGATTTTATTTAACTTGTTTTAGAAATATGTACCTATAAAAACAAATTAAACTTAAAAAAATTCATGACAAAAGCTAACGTAGTTTGTGGTATTATCTTATCTACTGAATTTTATCCGAAACATAGCTAAATTCTACTGACACGAAACCGGTAAAATATAAAAAAATCAATGCAAATATTATCAAGAAAAGTTAACATTATTATCTCATTACGTGAAGTAGGAATTAAACTCTCCTCTTTCTCACTGCCGCAGCTGTACTCAGACTTGAAAATAACGCTAATTATCATTAAACTCTTTTAAAGCCCAGACTTAAAATAATGGTAATAAAAGATTATAGACGTTTCTCAGTAAGATAGTAATGTTTTATTTTAAACGGTACGTATACTCGTAGGTATAAGATAAAACGTCTGCACATTAAAAGATATACCTATTTAAGAAAAACTGGTTTATTTTACGAGATTGATGCAAATAAGTTAAATGGTTATACCTACTGAATAAAACTAATACTATTTTTGAAAATGGTGTCTCGTGTGTTTCTTTTCGCATTACTGGGTGGATTTCACTGTGACAGCTACAGTAAATTAAAACAACGTCATAACCTTTGAAATCGTTCAGAATACTCATCTATAAAAAAAAACATCAAAGTGACGGCAATTCAGTTTCTGTTAAAATTACAATTCATTCCTTTTCATGTTGTCGCAAGTGGCGGTGTTCCCTTTCATGTAGACTGACCACTTTGACGGTACCGTTACCGAATTATAAGCAAACAGACTGACAGTCATTCAGACCTTTTGTAAATATGGGGCTTGTT
This sequence comes from Hylaea fasciaria, assembly GCA_905147375.1. Taxonomy (NCBI): domain Eukaryota; kingdom Metazoa; phylum Arthropoda; class Insecta; order Lepidoptera; family Geometridae; genus Hylaea; species Hylaea fasciaria. The sequence goes on from LR990194.1 coordinate 3,105,046, forward strand.
GCAACAAATACGAATACTTTATTGGATGTAAAGTTCGATAGGTAGATACCTATCTATATACGAGTATTATTTCATCTAGCAGTGTTACACTCAAGAGCTATGAAATGATTTCCACACTTTTTATAATTTATTAATCCAAAAGTAGACCTAAAAGTAGACGTAGGTCTGTGTCGAGAGTATCAAAATATAGTAAGATATTTTAGCAAAAACTTAATAACGACTTAATAACTTACAGTTCGTGATTGTACGACAATATAACACCATAGAAACATTTGCACACAGTTTTATCTGGTTTCTCAAATTGAAATCAATCTATACGAAGGTGTAATTAATTCCATCAGCAAGACGATTTTGTGTCCGTCTACCTACACTATTCAATGGACACGAGCTGCCACTAATAAATGGTTCAAAGGTTGTTTAGTTTATATATACCTAAATCATGGTGAGGAAACTTTTTACGCACCGCGTACTTTTCACGTTATCATACTCGTAGGTACGAATACAAAATAGTGATAATTTGCGTACTGTCCACTCGAACCGCTAAGTGCTGGTTTCCCTACGATATCAGTTTATCTACGAGTTAATATTTACTACAGTGGTACTGATTTAGACTATTGCCGATAACGATGTTGACGCTACGACGTGCGTAGAGGGTGTCGTTATAATTCAGTGGATAACAGAGGGAGGGTCGACGTAGTGCAGCTATCCCTATCATGACTGTTTTACCCTACTTCGGAAAGTTGACTTGCAGTACTTTCTCAGTGTCTCTTTGAGAGTTTAATATTTTTTAGGGATGAAAATAGCCAAGGTTCTTCTACTATTCGGTTCGGTTTTGGTTCTTCAGTAAGTTGGAGTTTGTCGACTTTTGTATTGAGAAGTACAAAGTAAGTGCGTTGAGGTACCTACAGTAATAAAATTAATCAACATTGATATTTAATATCCAAGTCAAGAGTACTTATAACCGAAGAGCATTTATGAAGCAAATCAGGAATGTAGAAGAAGCGAAAGAGGTGTGTCAGGATCGTAGCATGTGGAAAGATGTAGTCTCTGCTTATCTCAACGGGAAAAAGGAGTGACTGTATGTATGTATGTAATATTTGTGTATTTATACATACATTTATATAGAGTTGATGACGTTGAACTCACATGAAAAAAACCAGCCCGCCGTCATATTTGTTTGTACCAAACCACTAAGATAATATAATTCACGAGTAGCGGTCTATTAGATTAGTTTTATTTACGTTTAGTTTTTAGATTTCAATTTGTTTTTATAATAATAATGGTGAATAATAATATCTAAGATTCACGAGTAATCTACATATTAAATTATCTTGAAATATGTTCTGGTACTGCCCAAATTCGAAATAAGTTCTGTAAGGATCATTAGAAAATGATAAATAATAAACGGTCACGCCTAAATAATGCGTTGCGCAACCAACATAGAAAAGCAATATTTTTATGGCATAATAAATCTTGTTTTTTTTCTCCCTATCAAACATGTGAGAGGAAAACGGGGAAAACACGGCAGCGGTAACCTTACGAAATATTTTGAGGTGTATACCTACTTACTAGTGGCGTTTTCTCACGTACGGAGTCAGGCGTTCGTGATGTAAACAGGACGACCGACTTCTGGAAGAGACATCTTTTTTGTTTTCGTGTATCTACACATTTTCCTGTCATCCTCGCTGATTGCTCAATATAACAAAACCAAGAAGGAGAGAATTAAAAATAAAACCACGGTAAAAACAGACGAATAGAAATTACCTACCTAAAGCACGATTAAATTGTGAGTGTACCAAAAACGAGTAGCAAGCAGGTAATTCCAAGTGCTAGGCTAGTGCCTAGCTAGACACTAAGTTAAGTTAAGAGCAAAATTTATTAGAGCAGTCGGATAAAATGGTAATTAATAATAATGGATAAATGGATTTCATAGCCTCGAATAATCATGTCGTCGAATTCTGAAAAAAGAAATTGCTCGAAGAAGAACATTCTCCCAGGGAACAATGATTGCAGTTGCCATGTGGTCACTTAAATTGATATTCAATGGCTATGGCAATCATTGTAGTTATTTTCCTCCAGCTTTACTTTCAAAACCTGTTTATGTTACGAATTCTTATATAAAAGACAAAAGAACGACCATAAAAGACAGCCAGTGTTATATGAACACCCCCATACGAGGTGGCATATTGGATAGGTACATTTACTTCGCTCGGAGCGAATCTTTCGGACTTGTTTAGATAGACCTATTTATTGGGATAAAATATTGTAAATCGGGTGCCGTTTGAATAGCTATCGCCTAGCTTTGGTACGTGCCTCGGGCGAATGATCTCGGAGACAGCGGGGCTAGATAGGTAAATAATCGTGTTTTGTTTGGAATACTACTTCTGGAATGACTATCAAGTAGTCACCTAAGAGACTTGGTTATTATCAGATGGAATTTATAGTAAAGCGGCGTACATTATTTTAAAGATAAACGTGTATGTATTATCGCGGTTGAATCATGTTTTATTAATAGACACTTATCAATGGCATGATTTAACCGTGATAATGCACAGTTTCTATTTAAGCTCTGGCAATGGCAAATTTTTGGGTTCTGTGCCCAGAGGGTAAAACGAGAATCCCATTACTAATGCTCCCATGTCCGTCTATCCGTTGTCACCAGGCTGTATCTCATGAACCGTGATAGTTAGATAGTTGAAATTTTCACATACAAAGGATATTATATTTCTATTGCCGCTATAATAGCAAATAACCTACACTAGAATAAAATACATATTTAGCGGGGCTCCCATACAACAAATGTGATTTTATTTGCCCGGTTTATAGATAATGGTACAAAACTCTTCGTGTGCTAGTCCACCTCGCACTTGGCGGGTTATTATTTTTGAGAGACAAAAAGCTACACACTAAAAAGACTCATTTGTAGCTCACATTATCAAAAATATTTGAACCATCTAATAAAGTTTTCTGCGTTGTAAACCTTTAAAACATGTTCAATGCATACATACAATCGATATATCATGTCATTGTATCATTTTATTTCCAGTCGTCGATTGGAAAATAATTTAATCATGAGGTAGCGGCGCTTGCCTCACTGCTCGCGAGAAGCGGAGAGCAATCCGCTTATGCCATGTCTCATTTCAAACTGTTACCCGCAATAGTAGAGATAATTAGCGAAATTATAGCATAGATAGTAAAAAAACGATATCGATGTTATAAGACAGCCTTATATGCCAGCGCAGCGCATACAACCAATAATTAATTATCACAAGCTCGTTCTCATCAAATGCAACGTCTATCCGTTCTTAATACAGATTCAAACTAATAATGAGCTGAAAATTTTATTGCAATTAATTTAGCAAATTTAGCGTAAAGGGAAAGCCGACAGTCTGGTAAATATTATGTTAATATGCTTGTTTAGAAGCTAATTTTATTGTTGCATTATGCCGCTTATCGCTAACAGTGTGACGTACACGAAACTCTTTAGCGCTGTTCTAGTTCCCGATACAATTGTCTTTACTGGATTAGTGTTTGTTAGATAACACAATAAGCTTGGCGCTGGGCTTCGGATAAACAGCTGTAAGGAAACTCTTTGTCAAATGAAAATAGCGGTGCAGTAAGGTTTATCTTTGTCATTCTTTGTTTTGTGCTTAAAGATTGTGAAGTGCTCGGGTTTGTTGTATTTATAGAACCTATTTTTAATAAGTTACGTTAAATGAAATTGAAAGTGCAGTTTTTACCAAAGAATTTTTTTTATACTTGTTCAAAAGCTTATTTAAGTCTTCCTAAACCAATTATTATAATATAACTGTAGTGTACAAGTAACTATCTATATTCGAACTTATCCTAAAAACTCTGAATTGATCGTCATTGTACCTTTACTTATCCTTGTATGTCTTTGAGTGTAATAAAGAGTTATTATTGTAGCTTAAATAAAAAGTTATAGGTTTTGTTTAATTGGTTTCGGCGAGTGAAGGCAGCTTATCGAAAGCCCGAGCTATTCCGCGTCCAATAAGCTATCATCCGAGAGCTTACACAACAAACTGATGGCTCCGACCCTAATCCGTAAGCTACACTTGCTTTTGATTACCCGACACCGCCGCTGAAATTAATATTTTGCAACGAACTGTCTAACGTAGTTACGGTAAATTATTAATAAACTCACTAATCCGTTAAAGTAAGACGAATGAATAAAGTTACGCTCTCGTCAAGTTAGGGAGTGCTCTAAACTTAGTTTGAATGGTTTGATCGGTTGTAAGTAGATGTTTGTTGACTTGCACGCGAGCCGATTTCACTTTTCCAATATACAAGTATTGTTTGCCAATTAAACTTCCCGTAGTATCTCTATAGTATAGCCTTGGCTGAAGATCGCGGCCACCGTAATCTACCAATTTAAGATCCTCTGAATTTGCTATTTATCAGTAAGTACGTCATACTTAGACTTTGACACTAACTAGAACATGGTCTGAAGTACAGATGTAAAATAGCTTTTATGTTACTGTGCTAGTCATCGATAATGCCTGTAGGTAGATACTTTAAAGTGGGGACGTAGGTAGGTTATACCCCAAGATTCTATGCTGTTTTTTCTAACTACAATAACATTGTGCAGAGGTACATTTACAAGCAGTTATCTATACAGGTGCTTCATGTACGGTCTTCTTTATGAAAGTACGTTTAATCTTCCAGCTAGTCGTGCATATTAGATGTACTCGTAATTACCGTGTCCTGTTCTACTTTTGTGTCTACGTTTCAACAATTAGTGTCCTGTCTCGAGGTAATTATGCCGTCATGCATAAGAGAAAAATGGTCTGTTTTTCATACGACGACAAAGCTAGCTCGCGCTGAATCACCAGTTTTGAAAAACAGAAAACAGAAAAACAGTTTTGATTGAAGCTTCGTTCTGATGATTGTAGCACTTTTATTGATAATGCACAGGGTAGATGTACTCTCTCACCGTTATTAAATTCTTTCTACACAGCCTGTCGTCGTTTAATAACACGTGGAGCCCCGTGCAGCTTCCGATCAGCGTCCGATGCAATAACGGAAGCTCATTACCGAGCGCCTTTATAAACTGCGAACAATTTCCGGGCAGTGCCTTTTCTTTTATATTAATATAAAAAAATATGTAGAGCTGTAAAGGACGGTAACGGCCGTATTTAGATCCTTGAATGTTTTTATAATTATGTTACATGCATAGTGTTTATTAGTATTACTGTAAGCAAAGTAGTATTTTACCCATAAGTTTGAAAGGGGTTGAAAGTAATAAAGCTGCCTATTTTTTTTTTCTATTAAATATATTTTTTTTTTACCTTATTTCACGATCACAGTTCACGTAAATTCTACAAGAAAAGATCTAGATAAAAATGAAAAAAAAAAACGAAACAAAACCTTACCATATTTTACATAAATACGAGATTGTAACATTTCAAACTTTATTAACCTCAGAGAACAATTCCTATTTAATGTGATGCACATTTGAACGCATTTAATTTGCATCCCATATTCATTTTCAAAAGTCCAGAATGTCCATTTTCGTCAATGCGAAAAAATGATAAACGTTTTTCATCAGCCGACAATTTATTAACATTTCAGTTCAGCTAGTCGTATAAAAGCGTGAAACGAACTGTAAACGTCAATCAATGCGTAAAATTGCAGCGAGGATGGCCGACCCGATCCAGCGACCGGATTGTCGTCGCCGACTCAGAAAATACCCATTTCATAGTCGCTTGACTCCGACCAATGAGGAGACCTTTAAACCATTAAACTGCCCGTCAGTTTTCAATTGAAGATGGCCCCGTGTCCGGGACATGAATCTGACACTTGGACGTGGACGAAACTTTTCGTTTTACATGTAACCTATTCTGTTGAGGCTGAGACTCCTCGGGTTTGGTTCAGAGGTCTTGGTCCTATTGAGAGTTTGCAACGGAATAGTATCGAGTTGTTTTGAAGGACTGTTGTTTTGGACTTGCTGGTTTTTGAAGGTCTTAAGTCGATTTTTGCCGTAATATTTATTTGATTTACATTGAAAATTACGAAAGTGTATTAAATTAATTAAAAGTTTAGTTTTTTAGTTACGATGATTAATTTGTTCTGTAAATCTAAAGTTACCTACTTACTTACACCTAATAATAACTTTTTTTATAAAAATATCTTTTAACCTTTAAAAAGCCTCTAGAAGTTACTATAAATCATACCCGTATAGTCGCAACACTTTACCTACTATTTCCACCACGTGCAATCCCTTTTGAGAAGTCACTTGGTGACCTGCATTTCTCAGGGGCAAATTCAAAACGTGACATTTCTAGTGCACTAAGTAAATTTAATGCATACACTCGCAGGCACTGCCGAGTCGACATATTACTGGCAGTGATGTTAAAAGAGTATATCTTCACCGTTGCAAGCACGCAGCCGGAAGCAGCCGCTGAGAAAATCATTTTGAATACAATATCACCTTCGCAAAGGAATTTAAATTTTCTTTCTGATTGCTAACGTAACCTACTTATTTAAACTTTCCGGAAGTTGAACTATATTGGAGCTGAAAGTATAAACTTTCTGGAAGCATAAGATTTTTTATGACAAAATTGTACCTATCTATTCATTAAAAGTACCAATAGTTACCGTTGTAGTACATTTACATTTCATATGACCGCTGTTTTAATCCTCCCTTTGTCTAATTGTGTAATACAGTAATGGGTTATCAAAATAATTCCTACACAAATCAGCCGGCAGCATTGTATCGCTAAGGCAATGCTGATTGAATTAGCTCAATAAATGTCAAAATCTCAACCAAGTGTAGGCCATAGAACATCACTCACCACACTAACGCCACAGTCGTGTTTTTTATAATATTATGTTGATCTTCTATTTTTACTACTTTGGTTTTTATTACCAACTAAAAAGGTCAGCATCCCACAGTCATAAAATATATCGTAATACTTGACGTTTCTATTTCCCTTATGTTTGTGCTAAGTCATTCACAGCATATTTTATTTTCCCTATCGCCCTAAGTTTTTTTTAGTTTACATAATCACCAATAAAATGATAACTGTATAATACATACAATGTGTCGCCAATGTCGCTATACATACATTATTAGATTCTGACATCTAACTAGGATTCTGTTTACGTAGGTGGCAGGATCGACTGTTACTCGAACCATGGCAAACACCTAAAAAAGTGTCAGAGCCAAACTTACTTCACACACAAAATTCACAAACTTTTGACGGGTTAGTAGCGATTTCCGTGTTCGCGATTTTCCCCGAATAATAAATATGTATATAATTGTACATAGAAGACATTCACTTTCACACTCAGTGAACCTAGTTTCTCTAGCAATGATTCTGTATCGAAAAATATCACAATACCTCTCCTAACTAATAACTATGACCGTTTGCTTGTGTGGTGTTAACGCAAATGTATGCACTGAGTTACTTGAAATTTTGTTAAGATATAGGGGAAAACAGGGTGGCTCCGTACAGAGGGAGCCTTCGTACAGTACATATATCTCCACTATTAGTTATTTAGGCGCGTTCATCTTTTTATGCCTGATTGCCACTCGTATGCAGCTACTAATTAGCGGGACAAAACATCAGTATGGCTGCCGGGTCCGTTGAAATAAATTCAAATGTGTTTTCGCGCCGCGAGAGTAATATTTGGACTTGAATTCAAACTCATGTAGCTCTAGTAAGTTTTACTGAAATTGTGTAAGTAATTCATTGTAATTGAGGAACATATCCATTACTTTATTATGTATTCGTAAATTTTGGGTTGCAGCTTAATGCATATTTATTTTTATTAGAATTGTGTAATTATTTTGGTTGGGGTACCTTCGTACACATGTGTGTGGGGTACATTCGTACTATATAAATGCTTCGTGAAAATATTTTTCAGCCTGCAATGTCCATATTAGTATTTGATTACCACGATTATGTCATGTTATCGTTATTATTTATGTTGATTCTTACTAAGTAGACTATTTTAAGTGACTTTTTATTCTAAAAGAATATTTTTCTGTGAAATACTGCTGCATTAGTATTACTACATCTAAAGACTGATAATTACTCAATTTTATGTAATTTGAAAATCAAACTGTTGAATGTTTATAGTTATTTAATGATAAACGTATTTAGTTTTATTTTAAATAACTTTTATTATTGTGTTAGCTGTGTACGAAGGTACCCCACGTCTGGGGTGCCTTCGTACGTTTTTCATTATTCAGTAAATCCGTCATTACTCAGTCAATTATGCTGTATCGATACTAATCCATACTACATTTTATAGCCAGATATGTGTGTAACATACCAGCATTGAAGTGAGGTTGAAATAGCTGTTAAATTTTTTTTTACAAGGCCTAATGTAAAAACTGTACGAAGCCACCCTGTTTTCCCCTAGTGTTTTGAATAAACTGATACATAGAGAAATGAACGATTATTAAATGCAAGGCGCACCTAATATAATGTTAACGGGCCTCGTTTCTAGTTTCGTATGCCTCTGTGGCGACACACGCTGTTGCGATTTTGTTTTTCACTGCCTCATAGGCTTGAGAGCAACGCCATGCTTGTATTGGTTAGAAATTTGACAGCCACATCTAATAACGCTAAACATGTAGCAAGTAATGAAGATAAGCGAGATCGTCTCACTAATTCCTCTGACAGAATTAGACGCGAACTATAACGAGATTCAATAAACACCTCTAATTCGATCCGAGCTTAGCATAAGACTTCTCATTGAAATAGAGTTCTAGCCATAAGATTATTTGCTAGAATTGTAGCAAGATTGTGGTATCTAAGCGAAGTAATAAGTTGCTCCTTTGAACAGTTCAAATGGATCGGATGAATAGAAACCAACAGATTTGAAGGATACACTATTGTCATGGTTTTAACACAACATTCTAAAAACTTTCTTTAATTTACTGTTTCTAATTTAAAACATGACCTTTGGAATAATTAATCGGAAATTCATGCAACAGACCACAATCGCTTTAGCTAAATTCACGGGTTACTTTTAAAAAGCCTTGCGACGTATTCTTAATAATGGATGGCTCATTTAATATATTGCTTTTAATTCAACTTCTTTATACGATACATTTGGCAAATGAAAACCCTTGGAACAACCACCTCGTGGCGTGGTCAGGCAAAGGTAACGTTGCGGTCCGCCGCACGTACTCACACGTAGATTTATTTCACTCTCGATGTAATGTAACGAGGGCAGCGCTGTATCTGTGTAACAAACTCTGTGTACAAAATCTGTGTAACAAACTGGGTAATCTTATCTTATCTTATATCTTTAAATGAGCAATTCTTGTATATATATAATTGGAATCTCGGAATCGGCGCCAACGATTTTCATGAAATTCAGTATACGAGGGGGTTTCGGGGGCGATAAATCGATCTAGCTAGGGATAATTTTTAGAAAATGTCATTTTTTTCGTGTTTTTTTTTATGATTTTTTTCTTTATATAACCAGTTCATATTTTTTTATTATTCTATCGGTAAGATCGAATAATATTATTCATATTTCATCATTTTATTAGTAATTCGTACTTAAATACAATTTCCAAAAAACACAATTTATAAAAAAAAATCCAGATATTTTTTATTATTGTAGAATGACATAAATTATGCCTGAAGTGGCGTTGCAGTAAGTAGTTTGATTTTTGAGACGTTCGTCTCGCTCTAGGTGAGAGATTGCGATGACGAAGCCTACGTTCACGGTACGTCGCTGGTAAAAATCCTTTGACAAATCATTTCTCCATGATGTTTCAAACGAAACAGCTTATCTCTATCACGATTGAAACACCGTACCGAAACACATAAAAAATATGTATGCGCATTCTGTCTATTTCTTGAGAATTGAAGGGAAATTTACCGGTTTGTGTCTGTAGGAAAAACTAAAGCGCTTTTGTGCGCCAACGAACCGTATTATGTTTTGTATGGAGGAGATAAACAAAATTAAAAGAACGGCACTCTAGTGCGATCTCTAAAATTAAATTACCATATCTAAAGATATGAAGTATGTAACGAAAAACAATATTAATGTATGTATCTGATAACTTCAGTATCGTTAATCTTACTTTAAGGTGGCCGAAGCGACAACAAACGGTACATTATTTAATTTTATTGCCAAATACCTACCATTTATGTAGGGCTTCCTCTGGAACTTCTGCTGAAGTAGTAACTCTCATACTTACCCCAATGCCTCGAAAGTTTCATATAAACAAGTTACAAATGAATTTGTTCCGCACTTACTGGAAGCAGGTAAACTTAATGGAGGAGAAATTGAGTGAGTTAAATTTACTGAAGTGAGAAATAATGTACCACAGAAAATACTAACCGTTATAGAAACGAAGTACATTCTCAAAGCCTCGAAAAATATTATATACATTAACATACGTCAACGACTTTTTCATATAAAAAATTACGTAGGTAATTTTTGCAAATTTTGACGATAGATTCATGTTAATTAGTATTTAAACGGGTCTGAATATCAAAATATATAATTTTGATAGATTCATATTACAGCGGTGTTATTACATGAAAAAATACTGGCCAAGTGCAAGTTGGACTAGCACACGAAGAGTTGCGTACCATCCTACTTATTAATATTATAAACGTGAAAGTTTGGAAGTATGGATGGATGGATGTTTGTTACTCTTTCACGTAAAAACTACTGAATGGATTATGATGAAACTTCACAATAATATAGCTTACATATCAGAATAACACATAGATTACAATTCATAAAGATATATCGTATACAAACAGCAAAGAGATCACGTTTGTTGTATCGGAACCCCCTTAAAAAAAATATTTTATAGTATTTTTTAGTACATATTTTATTTTATAGCTGCAACATAAATACATTATTTGTGATTCATGATTGATGAGATACAGCCTGGTAACCGACGAATAGATGGACGGACGGACACCGGAGCCTTAAGTAGTAGGGTTCCCGTTTTGCCCCTTGGGTACGGAACCCTAAAAAATATTGAAAAGAAGAATTATTATGAATTTGTTAAAATATTATTTTTATAGAAACCATATTTCTCCCTCAAGTCGTGAATATGTGAAGCAAATAATTCTGCTATATCGCAAAATATGCATATCAAGAACATTTAAATAGAGAATAGACTCCAGGCACCCGACAGCGATGCTTACTGACTGACACCAATGAAATTATTGCTTCCAAACCGATGTACCCTTGACGCTGCTTTGTGAATGCTGTCTCTGAATGCTTTCCGTCCCTGAGGATATTGCTTACTCAAAAGTGCTATGTGATGTCTCTAGAGAATATTGATTCACGGTGATAGCTTTCAGGTTTCCGCATTATAGGCACGGAGTGTTGGGAATAAATGTCGGAATAAATGTCGGTATTGGAGATAGGAGATGCTTTTAAACGGCATCGCATACAATGAATGTGTTTAGATAACCGCGTTGGTGGTATTGTTAGGTACAGACAACAGTCGTTGCACATTTGCACATGTTCAAACTTTCAATGTACTTACTATAATACGTCTGAAATTGTAAGTATTTTGCGAGCGTAAAGTCAAGTTGAAAGTTAGGACATGGCTTTCTTCCTTATAGTTCGTCTTATCGTTGTTGTACTGTCATCATTTTTCAGGGATATAAAATGTCAACTCAATTGAGGAACTGAAACTGGGTCTAAACTGAATCGCAAGATTATTATCATATGCCCTAACAAGGCTTGGAGATAAATTGCAGCTGGTAAACAGATCTAGTACTGTTATTTTTTTTTTTTATTTATTTAGCCCGTTATACTGGGTGAGAAAATTAATCTTTACAGCTGTATCATTCGGTAGTTTTGCTATAGGATGTCCCTCAACTCAGTGTGCCTTTTGGCAAAGGCCTCCTCCAGTGATTTCCATTGCTTCCTGTCTTGAGCAACTCTCCTCCATTTTGGTCCCGCAGTAAGTTTCAGCTCATCTTCCCAGCGCATTAGTTGTCGTCCTCTACGTCTCTGGCCATCTCTTGGCTAGTACTGTTACATAGTCGCTAATTACCTGTTTCTATCCTATTACTATACATTTTAATGTCGGCACTTGGAGTATTTAGCTTTCTTAAATCGTTGTAGGTACAATGCTGACGTTGCTAGCTATTGCAAATCTTGGATTACTGAAATGCAAAATCTGTCTCGCTATTGTACGTGATCTGCAAGAAAATCATCGGTACGAGTGGATTTGCAGTTATGCTCGAAATAAATAAGTACGTACATGGGTTAGTTACGTAGGTATTTTATGGTCACGTTTATGTTATTTTGATTTTCAACCAAACTGATGCTTTAGAGTTCCTATTAGATATGATTTGCAATACTGAATTTGCCGAAGTTAAAAGGAAAAATTTAATAATAAATCCCGTCCAATACGAGTCGATTGTTGTGAAATTAATGCTCTGTGCCCTTACTTACAGGTGCCTAGTTGATGACATATTAAAGTGTTACAATATTGGAATGTTAGGTTCTCGATGTCATGCAGTCGTCATCCAAATGTATAAAATCAGCCAGCGCCAGGCGCGGGGTTTCACTTTGCGCTTGGTGTTCACGGCGGCAACATCGGTTCGGGTCAGCGATCTGCTTGCTTGTACCTACTTTTTTGTATTTGTGTGTAAATTCCTATTGTGAGGTTAATTTTGTGATATTTGCTTTATTTGTCCAAGAATTATGTTCGGTTCGATACAACATTTAATTCAAATTTAATGTGGTTTTTCATTTTATCTTTTTTCAATCTGATTTTGGAGTTATTCCTAAAAGTAATATAACATCAATAGGTGATATTATTTAGTTTGTTTCAGACATCGACGACCGTTTACATGATTTTGGTAGTTAAGATTGAATTTATTGCATCGGTGCGTAAGAAATATCTCTTGGACGTGCGTCAAGGGACACAATATACGAGATCTTGTTTTATTATTGGTTTTTATGTTATTTATGTAGTAAAATACCACGTGTAGCAAATTTTATGACAAAATGGAGCTCTTTTATATTTCCAAAAACCTTAAATTAAGGTACATAAATGAGATCAACGCCCTTGATCTATCTCTTATGCCATTTAAGGACAATTGTAATATGATTTACGATTATGTACCTAAATATATTAACTATTGAAACAAATTTCACTTTAAGAAAAAGCGTTTTCATGTTCTATTGAGAAACCATCATAATATATTAGATATCCCTATTCGGAAGACATAAACTTTACTTACCAGTACTTGCACGTAATATGCAATAAACTAAAACGGAATAAGAGAAAGGTCTAAATTGTATGGGATTTCGTCGACCCTACTACTTTATACCCCATAATGATATTGAACCCTTCTTATTAGTCAAATAAGGGACCGAATCCGAAGGAACTGTAATAAACTCGTGTAGTGGATAAAATTGAAATAGTATAAACGGTTTCCGTTCGTACTTACCATGATATTGTATCAATACGCACGACCTCGTACTTGGAAGTCATAATAATTAATCTCTGGTATCCATTTGCTACACTATTCGTAGCATTACCTACTTTGTACCAAGATTCACAGAAGACAGTATGAATATATTCCATAGTCATAGCAATTAACGTAAATAAAGTGAACATTGTAGTTGGGTCACTTTCGTTTTCTTATTAATAATTATATGGAACTGAAAATACTGCGGCCGAATTCTCGTTTATGAATAGTTCTTTATTATATTGGCAACTTATCTCAAATGAAGATTTTCGTTGTGCAATATGCGATAGGATCGTGCGATAAGATCTTTCAAGGAAACATCGTTATCAAGGTGTATACAAAAATCTTGTCCAATACAAGAGCTTTGTTTACATCTTGTACAAAATGTAAAAATCGGATCTTCGCATTTTGTTGGCAGACAATTCCGAAGGTAAACAGACGGTATTGAAGAGGTAGGTACTTAGAGAAAACAGGTAGAAATACAAAATCGTAGCGTCCATATTTTGTGGCTTCCGCCGTATTGTTCCTTTCTCTTTGATAGTATCTGAATATTTTAAAGGATTCTAATTCTAATCCCTATTGAATATTTATGACCACTTTGTACTCAATCACTGACAAAGATTGGAAATAAATGACTGCTTACGGTAAATAATATTTATTAAAATCCTTATAAATATATCAAACTGCAACATTTACAGTTTGTATCTATAACTTACACTATACTGAAATTTCAGGTACGTCCTGGTAGTGTGTGTGAATTTTTAGCATAGGTATAACCCGCGAGACGTGTTACTCAGATATAATCATTAACATATACATCTATGCTCATCTATTATTATCTGTAAAATTAGGATGAAATCGGTCTTGTCTTATGATGCGAAAGCCACATAAACAAACAAATAACGTTTCACTTTTAAATATATGTATAATGTATACGTTCATCCCTTCATTTCATTAACTCCACGAAACAAATCAACTGAAGATAGCAATAAAACGGTTTATTCCCAACGACCACCACTGATTCTACCCCCAGTGGTGGTCGTTGCAACAGAATAATATTTTTTGGCCCAACCACCCCCAGTGGTGGTCGTTGGAACTAATTATTTCCAAAGAGCCACACTAAAACTACCACCACTGGTGGTGGTTAGAACCAAATCATAATTTGTTTGCCCTACCGCCCTCAGTGGTGGTGGTCGGAACATGAAAAAATAATTATGTGCAACGACCCCCACTATTCCTGCCTCCACTGGTGGTAGTTAAGAAACAATCATAATGTTAGTGCTATCAATCACGACTGGACTTTACGCCACAAAAGGGCAAGGTTTGTAGTGTATAAGTCTTTGCAAGTAACAGGCGAGCAGAAACCAGTAAGAGGTCGTATTCAGTATGCAAATAGGTAGGTTTTTAATATTTACATAGGCTATGCTCGGAGTTTCTTTGCGCGATAAAATCCGGAATGAGGATATTCGCCAAAGAACTAAAGTTTACGACATAGCTCTCAAGATTTGCAAGCTGAAGTGGCAATGGGCAGGCCACATCGCTCGTAGAACTGACAACCGATGGGGAAGAAAGGTTCTAGAGAGGCAACCACGGACTGAAAGACGCAGTGTAGGTAGGCCTCCCACTGGATGGGCCGACGACATCAAAAGAGTCGCAGGCAACCGGTGGATGCAAGTGGCAGATTGTCGTTCGGTGCGGCGGTCTAAGGGGGACGCCTATGGTCAGGGTTTATTCCCAACGACCACCCCTGATTCTGCCCCCAGTGGTGGTCGTTGCAACAGCTTAATAATTTTTGGCCCAACCACCCCCAGTGGTGGTCGTTGGAACAGCTTAATATTTTTTGTCCCAACCACCACCACTGGTGGTGGTTGGGCCAAAAATTATTAAGCTGTTGCAACGACCACCACTGGGGGCAGAATCAGGGGTGGTCGTTGGGAATAAACCCAATAAAACTGTATGACAATGTTACACAAGACAATTAACAAGATAATAATCTCGCAGACACTTTGATTAAAATTAATGCCGTGTCTTGCACATGGAAGTTGCGCAATTACCGCGCCAGTTACTTTATGAAAGCTTTGATGTGATAAATCTGCCAACGGCTTCCTGCTGGGAAGCCTTAACAATTAAATCGTGCCATAGCACGATGTAATTGTTAAGTTTTTCTTTGATCTACAAGCGTGTCTGGATCTAACCATCGCTCAAAATACTTTGCCGTTTCTTGCTCATCAACCAGCGATGGTCCTACAGTCCTCTATTATAATTGCAAGCCAAGTTCAGTAACTCCTGAAAGAATCATCATAGCATCACCAACACGGAAGTATCAGTGTACACACATCCGCTGGCGAAGTGAGTCTTGTTCAATTTTCAAATTTCCTATGTCTTTCTAGTTTATCGTTCAATCTACGAAAGTACGTTGACTTGAAAAGCAACGTATATCCAACGACATCCCATTCGCATTGTCATTCAGTTCTATTCAGGGATCCAATAATGTCTAAATTGTAATAAAAGGTGGCGGGCGTCCATCGCCCACTGGGATCAACGTCATGCATTGCAAATGCTGAAACAGGGTATGATGCATTTTAGAGCAACCTGGTTATACTTAGACTATGAAAGATACGAGAGGGAAGATACGCCACGTGCGTCTTAGTCCGCCTAAGTAAATATCTAGTAACTTATTTGATGAATTTTAGTGACTTTAGTGGGGCATCATCATCTAACGAACACTGTAATAGAACTTTAGTTTAGAGGTGTAGCCTCATCTTGATATGATGCGTTAAATAAATCTATTTAATAAAAATATTTCATACAAAACTTAAGAGATAATAATTAATCTTATAGCAATCACAAATTTGAACGTACCTAGACCTACTCGGTATCTATTTATTTTTGTGTAATCTAAGCTTGCTACGTTCTTATACCTCGTAGCCGTTGCTTGTAGCCCTAGGGGATGTGGCTACGACGATGTAGAATGCAGACGCTACGGCGTAGCGTTTTGTAGCACATCGTAGCGGTCTTAAAAATTTAATAAATAACGTATGTAGTGTAAAGTGTTTCGTAGGTTTTTATCACTTTCATCAGTACGTAGCGACCAATAATTGTGTGCGTAAGGTTATTCTCATTCAGATAATAATTATCATTTACAGTACAAATACCAGTAATTATGTTTGAGAATAGATGTACAAAGGTGAACGTATTTCTAGAAAAACAAGCAATGCTTCAACCTATGTTAACCAGTAGTTTCCCAGTGTACGCGTGTAGGTGCGCGTCGCCCTGGACCTTCGATAGGTTGGTTGTTGAGTGGACTGTATTAAATAAAAGGTCACCGATGTTAGGTTCAGCCGTTGTATTCCGTGCCAGACTTACAAGAAGTACATCGTAGATAACTAGGTAGATAAAAATATTAAGCGTCGCGGTACATAGGCGCGTCCGATCTTGCTACCGTTATAAATCAGAGTGTCAGAAAAATGAATGAATGAAAGTGAATCTAGACCGATCCCTAATACAGATAAGCTATACATAGAATTAGTTCGGCATTGACAGATCGAATGAACGGTTCGTTCATAATTTAGTGTTGCCTGTATCGCCAACATGCTGCGGCCTCACAAGAATTCGAAGCTAACACAATTTCGAACAATAAACTGGTGTTGTTTGTTATTGATATGACTATACAACATTATACATGAATTTTATGACAATTGTTGTTGTACATTGAGTAAATTATCGTTCTATAAAACCTTATGCATTAACCTTAGGTACTAGTTATATAATCGTTACATATCTATAGGTAAAAGAGAAAGTTTATTAATTGCTCTTATATGAGCTTTACCATTTGAGGTTTTTACCTCTACAGCACGTATGTTACCGTCATGGCCCGGGAAGACGTTAGTGACTCTGGCCATTGCCCAAGACATAGGAGGGGCATTATCATCCCTTAAGATTACAAGAGAGCCTATTATTACATTATTCACTTGCTTACGCCATTTTGGCCTATTCTGAAGAACATTTAAATACTGCTTCTGCCATGTCTCCCAGAAGGATTGCTTGATCTGTGTACATAATTTCCAATAATGTAAACTATTCAGTGAAACATTGCTAAGGTCATGCTCAGGATACATTGTGAGCGCCTTTCCTACCAGAAAGTGAGAGGGTGTTAAATAGCTATAACTATTAACATCAGACGACATAGGAATAAGCGGCCTGCAATTCAGTATACATTCAATCTCGACTAGCACAGTGTTTAACTGCTCATATGTTAACAACTTATTCTTTAAACAATGGACAAGTCGTTGCTTTGTGCTAGAAACTGCTGCCTCCCAGAGACCACCAAACGTTGGAGAGTATGCTGGTATGAAATTAAACTTGATACCATTTTGTGAGGCAAAATCGCACACCTTCGCCTGGTGGTCCCGTGAAGACGCCAGCTTATAGAGCTCCACTAATTGGTTCCTTGCACATTTGAATGTACTCATGTTGTCGCAGTGGATTTCACTTGCCAGACCCCTACGAGAGAAGAATCGCCTTAGACAAGCGAGGAACGTCTCCGTAGTAAGGTCCGAGGCCAGTTCAAGATGTATGGCCTTCGTGGTGAAGCATACGAAAACGCAAATGTAGCCTTTACCGGTCAGTGAACGTCGCAATCGCGAAAGCTTAACGTTAATGGGGCCAGCGAAATCCACCCCAACACGCTCGAACGGCCGACAAGGAGTGACCCGTCCCGGCGGCAAGGAACCCATTAGCTGCTCCGCAGCCTTCGCCTTTTGTCTGTAACACACAACACATTTGCTTGTTACTTTCTTAATCTGAGAAGATCCACTAATGATCCAAAATCTTTGACTTAAGTTAGCTAACAATAGCTTGGGCCCTGCATGCAGCAGCCTTTCATGCTCACTCCTAATTAAGAGACTAGTGAGGTCAGATTTTGGTAATATAATAGGATGCCTTTGCGAGTATGGAATATCAGCGTGGTGCAACCTACCACCTACTCTTAGTAAGCCCTTGCCATCAAGGAATGGGTGCAATGCTAGCAGAGAGCCCTTGACCACCTCCTGCCCCTTCAGAGAGTTTATTTCGTTTGAAAAGCATTTCTGTTGTTCATTTTGAATTATCATCATAAATGCATTCTCTAGCTCAGGGCTTGAGAGATAGTTATGACTTATTGTAGCACTTCTACCGTTGACGTTATTGCAAAATCTCAATATTCGCGCCAATATACGTACCCTTTTGTGGATGCTAGAATACTTATGCAGCTCATCAAAAATGTCTTTAGTGGGAGTACCTGCTACTACCCCTGGACAACTGGAAGATGCAGCGGACTTGGTCTCAGGAAGCTCGCGAGGCAGGTCTATGCTGCAATTGAATTCATGCTTACTGTCGTGCAAAAAATGTGGGCCATGCCACCACATGCTGCATGCTGCCAGCTCATCCGGACGCATTCCTCGTGATATGTAATCTGCAGGGTTATCCTTTGTGTTTACGTAGAGCCACTGGCAGTTACTTGTGTGCTGAGTTATGACCTTGACTCTGTTTGCAACATAAGCTTGCAGGTTGTTTGCATTTGTGCGCAACCAGGCTAGCACAATTGTTGAGTCAGTGAATAGGTATGTGCCACTTACCTTTATTTTAAGGCTGATGGTGTTTGCAACTCTGGCCACCAGCTTAGCAAGCAGCAGCGCAGCATTCAACTCCAAGCGTGGTATGGTCATGCCTTCAGATTTTAGTGGGTTTATGCGAGATTTCGAACATAGCAAGTGCACCGTTACTGCACCTGTTATTTGTGTTACCCTCAGGTAAATCACACACCCATAACCTAACGAGCTAGCTGCATCTGAGAAGCCTATGATGTCAACTACATCTGTATCACACACACTTATGTTCCTGCATACAAAGATTGGTGCCATGCTACCTAAACTTGAAGCAAAGTCAAGCCACTGTTCCCTTAATTCCCCTGAAAGCTCAGAGTCCCAACCGTTTGCAACCCCAGCGGTTGAAAGCCACAGCTTTTGCATAATAGCCTTGGCTAGTACAATAATAGGACTTGCAAAACCCATAGGATCATAAAACCTGCTAATATAACTCAGAACGCTCCGCTTTGTAATTTTACTACTTGTGAAAGGCTCAGGACAGCTGATTTTAAACTGGTCAGCTTTAATGATCACATGGAGGCCTAGCGCCTTGAGACTACAGTCGTTCTGTTCTAACTCTATGCTTCCAAAATGCTGCTCAGCTTCAGGAATGCCTTGCAAGACTTCGTTACAGTTTGATGACCATTTATGAAGTTGGAATTTGCCATATTGCAACATCCTACACAGCTGAGCCTTGGCATCCAGCACAGTTTGCAAGTCATTGTGAGCATACAGCATGTCATCAGTATATGTGCAATTTTTAAGGATGAACGATGCCAATGGCAGATCGCGTTCATGTCGATTGGCTAACTCATCCAGACAACGAGTAGCAAGGTAGGTTGAGCTTTTTAGCCCATATGTGACAGTGTCAAGCCTAATACATATGATGCTACCATCAGGACTGTCCCTCCACAAGATATTTTGAAGTGAGGTATACTCTGGCGACAGTTTGACGTTTCTGAACATTTTTTTTATATCAGCAGTGAATGTATACTTGCCTAAGCGAAACAACAAGAGAATGTCAAACAATTCTCTTTGGACAGAGGGTCCATTCAGCAACAAATCATTGAGTGATGTCCTTTTGTTGGTTTTCATTGAGCCGTCAAACACAGTTCTTAACTTAGTGGTTCTACTGTCTGCCTTGATTACTGCATGATGAGGCAGAAAATATGTAGGCTCTTCATTAAATTTATAATCCTCAATATTGACAATATGAGCATGACCCAAGGATAAGTAGTCATGAATGAATTTTTGATATTCTGAGAAGAGAGCGGGATCTTTGTGTAATTTCTTCTCTAAGTTGAGAAACCTCTTTAATGCTAATGAAAATGAGTCACCCAGTGCTTCATTAACATTGTCCAACGGTAGCTTTAATGGCAAAGGAACCTCAAACTGCCCGTCCTCATGCAAGCGGACATTATCCCTGAACAGTCCCTCACATAACTCCTGTTCAGAGGACGTTTCATTGAAGACTTCAGGGACATCCTCAGTTTTCCAGAATTTAGCAATATTATCATTTATAGCAGAATCACTTACAGTACATTTTAGAGAAACCTTGTTGCAGACATTTGGTGCAGCCTCGTGCGGCAGGTTACCGCCTACTATGTATCCGAACTGTGTAGCAATGAAGCAGGGCTGCTGCGAGCTGTGCTGCGGTGACTTGTCACTGCTGAGAGGCACGCTCGTTGGCAGCAACACCTGGAAAAATATGTTTGCTCCTATCAGAAGTTCGATTTCACTCGGGGTTCCAAAATTTTCGTCTGCCAGCTGCACGCCCGGAGGTATTTTGATTTTAGAAAGATCTATCTTAGTCTGGGGCAAGTTGCATGTGATCTGGTCAACAATGTGACATGTTGCAGTAGTCTTGAATGGGTTTTGCAGCGAATGTAATTCTATTGGAAGGCAATATTTAATATTACTTTTAGTGTTTGTAATGCCTATGACATTTGTGTTTGTTTGTGTGGGTTCCAAACCTAGCTGCTGCACCAACTTAGTTGTTGCAAATGAGAGCTGTGAACCACTGTCGAGGAGAGCCTTCGCATTCAGCTGGACACCATTGCGACCTATCAGTTTCACCATTGCTGTGGGTAATAGAACATCATTATTTTTGCCTGCCGCTAATGCGGTAGGAGAGGCAGCTTGGCCAGCTGCTTGGGGTGGATCGCCTGCATGCAGCAGAGTGTTGTGCCCTTGCTTGCACTCTGCACATCGGAAATGGAATCTGCATTTGCCATTGTGCGCCCCAAGGCACGTGGAGCACAATTTATTCGCATTCACAAAGCGAATTCTGTCAGAGACTGAAGTCAATTGAAACTTTTTGCAAGTATATAATTTGTGATCAGACTTACAGTATACACATGAAGCTGCTGTGTCCTTTGCTGTAGTGTGCACATGAGCTGCTACCCTTACAGCCGGACGCTGCTCACGTTGAGTGGTGCGATGCTGCTGCAGCCCTGGTTCAGCATTCTCCAGCGCCGTTGCTCTTTTCTCCAAGTATGCTAGGAAGTCTTGAAGAGTAGCCTCTTCTTGCATGTTGCGATCGAGGTGATACGCTCGGCTCGTGTATGAATCTAGTTTCCGCAACAAGATACACAATACTATAGCATCCCAATACACAACGTTGGGGTTTAAATTCCCTAAGGCAGCTATGTGCTGCTTTACTACCGAAACAAACTCTCTCAAGTTGCTGGAGGTTGATCGCTGCATCACAGGCATATCTAAAATGCTGTTAATGTGGTCACTCACAATTTTGTGTTTATTATTGTAGCGATCGTCTAACAGCTTGAGAGCCTTATGGTAGCTCTCAGCTGTCAACGGCAAGTTCTTCACCAAGTCTAACGCTTCACCCTTCAAATAAGACCTCAGATAGTATAATTTTTGTATGTGATCTAATGACTCGCTACTATGTATGATGGATTCAAACAGGTTTATGAAAGGAGTGTACTCAGAACACTTACCAGTGAACACTTCTATAGAAATAGAAGGGAGATTGATTTTTGGTTGTATGGTCAGTGGCAATGAGGCAGGCGGTGGCATGTCGCGCTTCTCATGGCATTCGCGATTGCGTAACTCCTCGTTGAGGCTAGTAAGGATTACGAAGTACTTAGCCTCCACTGCTTCGACATCCTCTGAATCTGACGGATCTAAGCAAAGAATTTTCTTGTTCAGGTTCTCGTACTCGGAAAATGACGTTACGATACGTTCCTTTCTAGCGATCAAGGATTCAGTTGATTGCGGTTCTTTTCGAGCAATAATATTATAAAGGCGCGTTATCGTACCTTTGAGATAGCCACGAGACGCCACTGCCTCCTTGAGCTCCATCGTGCTGCACTGACACCACAACAAACCACGACACTAACACCACTGTAGGTAGACTATAGCTTCTATCAACGAAAGTAACATACACTAGGCCGATGAATTTAACTTTAACAACGTTAAATAATACCTTATCCAACGATAACAAATAACTTAAAATAAACTAAGAACGCACGCCGTCTGTTGAACTTGAATTTGCTTGTGTGAACTTGTGAAGTAGCGAGTTGAGTGAAGTTTGAGCGAACTTTTGAGTGAAGAAAAGAGCGAGTAAGTTTCTTCCCGCGCGCAACCGCAGCTAAGTTCGTGGGGTTCGTCCGGTACAAGCGTCACCGGCCTCGTGTTCCGGCCGGGCTAGTGCAACTTGCCTGCACCGGTGACCCGTGCCGTGAATCGAATGTACTCGAAGTTGCATGCGGCTTGCGTGTCTTGAATTTCTTGCTTGATACTTGAATGTACTTTAGCGCGTCCAAGATCAAGATGCACGACGATGAATGATGATGCGAAGATACTTTTCGTATGTTGCACTTGCGATGTGTGAGCTTGTAAGTAGGTAGGTGTATCTGCTTTTCAGGTTTTCTGATGGTGATGCAGCCAGACCGTCCTGGCGGCGAGAGATAGGTGAAGCTTCTGTGCGCTTGATAGCACCTAGGTATTGCTCCCGTGTCGCAGAATACTTCAGCTTGGCGAGATGGACCATGTACGCGTGTAGGTGCGCGTCGCCCTGGACCTTCGATAGGTTGGTTGTTGAGTGGACTGTATTAAATAAAAGGTCACCGATGTTAGGTTCAGCCGTTGTATTCCGTGCCAGACTTACAAGAAGTACATCGTAGATAACTAGGTAGATAAAAATATTAAGCGTCGCGGTACATAGGCGCGTCCGATCTTGCTACCGTTATAAATCAGAGTGTCAGAAAAATGAATGAATGAAAGTGAATCTAGACCGATCCCTAATACAGATAAGCTATACATAGAATTAGTTCGGCATTGACAGATCGAATGAACGGTTCGTTCATAATTTAGTGTTGCCTGTATCGCCAACACCCAGCTATAATCACTTGTCAGTTTTAAATCCAAGTGTGAAAAATGTTATTACATCTGATTAATTTAAAGTTACTATTACTACAACAAAACCCTTCGAATATAACTAACACATAACTCAATAGGCCTAGGCTGTCACACGAAATAGTAAACCTGATTAACCGTTCATTTCCCTCGCATAGCGGGTGGCCGATTGCTTACATTCACCACCGTCCTAAATACACGACACAAGTTTGTATTACCGGACGCAAATACACTGTATTTATGATTAAGTGGCAGGTTTGGACACCTGTGGTAGAGAAAACAATGACCATTTCTGGACAAACCGCCCTTTCAAATGTTAGCCACGGTTTATGTAAGAATGACTGCGTCGTTGGAAATTGCTATAGACTTTTCCCTTTGGTAACTCTACTTTTGTATAATTATAATCAATTAGAGGAAAATGCGTAGAAGGCTACCTTGTCGTTCTTTCTGTGAAAATTATATTAGAGAGATTAGATATATGGTCTTTTTTTAAACACTTTATTATAAACTAGAAGCACCTCGCGGTTTCAGCCGCGTTAACTGCTATCCCGCGGGAACCATTAATTTTTACGGGATAAAAGGTAGCCTATGTGTACCGGGCATAGCTTCCCAACAGTGAAATAATTTTTCTAATCGGTTCGGTAGTTTCGGAGCCTATTCATTACAACCAAACAAACAAAGTTTTCCTCTTTATAATATTAGTGTAGATGATAGAAATGTTATTCGTATTACATGTTTTTATTTTTTGCGTGACGTTTGTGCTTTAGAAAGGCCTGTAGTATTTACACTGTGTATTATCTTGGGTGCTTTGTTTTTGCATTTAGTATTTGCACCATCTCAGCTTTTTGTTTTAAAAACCGGATAGTGCTTTGTTTTAGATTTTAATTTAGCGTGGGAAACTCACTGGCATCTTTTATGCGTCAAAACTTGTGTCGACCTCTTTAACCTTACCTTGTTTGCAATAAACATTGCGTTTGAGTTTGTAACATGCGAATCGTAACGTCCAATAAAAGTCAAACGTGTTGTCGATTCTCGCACTTTCGACGGTGTTAACTTTGATATCCGCGAAACACGGATAGTAAAGCCTGGTATCCACTAGAACTGCGTTATATCTATAAATACGATAGCGTTACTGTGTTATCTTTACATATGGCAGTATCTTATTGGCGATGAGTTAGAAGATAATTGAAAATAAGCACGGACAAAGCTAGCGTGTCCACTTTGCGATGCGTCAGTCTACACAGGCTATTTCAAGGCCTATCGGAAAACGAATGTACCTTTAAATTCAAGACCGTGAGATACGAGTAGCTACATGAGAATGATAACATGATTATTGTATGCATTGAAGTATTTGTTATTTGATTTTCTTCTCTAGAGCTACGTCGTTAGATAGCTTGAGTGGAGGATCACCCTTACATCTTTCAAAGGCTTACTCCGAGTCTCCTCAGTACGTAAAATACGGTTTAACGGCTTGTATTTTGGGTGTCGGATTTTATTATTTTGGTTTATGCCCCTTGAGCGTCGGGGCGCGTCTATTCTGACTCAAGATAGTCTATTTGGAGAGTCATAACTTGAGACTAAAACAATACGTTTGTTTTTGTTTATTGCGTTTCGGTTTTGGTCAGTTCAGGACTGTTTAATTGGGTCTGAAGTTCCAAGTGGAGCAGTAAAGTATGCAGATTGGGGTTACGACAGAAGGCTACGTATTGTGTTAAAATTGTGTTATTTTAAAAACTAGCTGCGCCCCGCGGTTTCACCCGCGTTTCATATTATAACACATATAGGACGGCGGCTGTTAGATACGACTTGTAACATTGTGTCAGAGAAAATACCGAAATTAGGTAGTTTTTCACAGTTATTATCACACTGGGATGGACAGTGAAATAGTGATGATGATGATGACATTGTAGCCTATATTGTGTGTCTTAACTATCTGCATAATTATAACATAATCATGCAAATTAAGGACTATCTATTTTTTAAGTTTTCTTTCCACTGTGTATTATGTGTTTAAGTTGCTGTATAAACTAATGCCAAATTTAATGCAATTGGGGTAGTTTTTCATAGTTTTTATCGCATTGATGGAAAACGTTTATGATTATGATCGATGATGACTTATACTCGTAGCCTATGTCCTAAATTGTGTGATAACCTATCTGCGTACAGTAGTACCCAACTGATAAGGCGCGTCGTGAATCTTCGTTCGCGCAGAAAAGAAAGTATGGTCCGAAGATTAACGAAAAAATGCTTAAAACTTACAATCAACCTAAGATCACTATTATAAGGTTCATAATACACTGCAGCTGTTAGTTCCATCTCACTCATGCCACGCGGCGATCGCTAAGATGGCGGCGGCTGCCGACCAATAGCGGTCAATAGCATTTCCCGCGCTTTGAAAATTCATCTTCTACGCAGGTACATCGGTAAGCCATATCAGTTGGGTACTACTGTACCAAATTTAATAAATTTAATGATTTGAAGAACTAACCAACATACACACATACATACATACATACAAACTCTCAAACTTTCGGCTTTATAATATTAGTAAATTCGCTCTTTCTCTATCTCTTTCTAACTTTTTCCCTCTATCTCTATCTCTTTCCCTCTCCCTCTATCTCTCTCTCTCCCCCTCTCCCTCTATCTCTCGCTCTCTCTCTATCTCTCGCTCTCTCCCTCTATCTCTCGCTCTCTCCCTCTATCTCTATCTGTTTCCCTCTCCCTCTATCTCTCTCTCTCTCCCCCTCTCCCTACATCTCTTGCTCTCTGTCTCATCTCCCTCTCCCTCTATCTGTCGCTCTCTCCTTCTCCCTCTATATCTCGCTCTTTCCCCCTCCCTCTATCTCGCGCTCTCTCCATCTATATCTCGCTCTCTCCCCATCCCTCTATCTCTCGCTCTCTCCCTCTATATCTCGCTCTCTCCTCATCCCTCTATCTCTCGCTCTCTCCCTCTCCCTCTATTTCTCGCTCTCTCCCTTTTCCTCTATCGCTCGCTCTCTCCCTCTATCTCTCGCTCTCTCTCTCCCTCTATCTCTTTCCCTTTTACTCCATCTTTCTCCCTCTCCCTCTCCCTCTATGTATCTCTTTCTTTAACTTGTATCCATTATTATCTATCTCCTTGCCAAATTGCACTACAATTTGTCGTCCGTAGGGGATGCAACCTCATAATTTCAACCCCTTACTTTGTCCTCTTTAGGGATGATTTTGCAAAAAAGCTGAGACCCGTATTTCTTTATTTCCTACCAAAAGCCTAAATTTAAATTTTCAGATTCCTAACTTGAAGAATTATTAATTACCCATACAAACTTTCAACCCCTATTTCATCCCCTTTGAGATTATTTTTTGAAGCAAAAGATAGCCTATGTCCGTCTCATAGGTCCAATCTACCCCTATACCAAATTTCATCGAAATCGGTCCAGCCGTTTGAGCGTGAAGAGCTAACAAACATACACACATACACACACACACACACACACACACACACTCACAAACTTTCGGCTTTATAATATTAGTAAGATATTATTTTTCGAGATGCTAGAGATCAATTTTTGATTCGCAGTTACGTAGTTATACAATATACACTTACTTATTTTAGTTAAAATATGTTTTTTAATTGTTTAATTATGTTATTTTATGTCATTTTGTTTCTGTAACTTTCAAATTACTCTTAATTGCTATGACGTAGTTTTATAAGAGGTATTTAAATAGGTTGTTTAAATAAATATGTAGGTCATAACCCGGTAATTAGCAATATAAAGGCTGCCTAAATTAAATCAGTTGATGTACTAAAAATGCGTACAATAACTTCACGCATCCGCGATACAACCGGAAGGGACCAAATGTCTGGCAACACTGGAGTGCCAGTGTTGCCAGCCACCTTACACCTTACCCGACGTGTATTTTAATATAAATTCCACTGTATTTGTAACGTACGCAAATTTTTATTCAGATTTGTATTCAAATTAAAATGAGGCTGTTCTTCACATTGTTCTCAATATCGTTGCTTTTTTAAGGTAAATAAAATGTCTAACGTACTTGAGCTTCACAGAAAGCCACATGAAACTGATAACGTTAAATCTGCATATTAAAAAATTCTTTGTTTTTTGTTCGTTGGGGAGTTTTGTTTAGAAGTCTTGAGCTGTTTGAATAAATTTATTGGTTTCTCCACTGTTCAGTTTTCTGAACTCAAAACATCAGAAGGCTAAGTTGGGGTAAGTGAAATTTTGAGCATTGTCGTAGTTTTGAACTTCCCATGGATGCTAAGTCAATAATTGACTTGCGGTTTAATTAATTTAAAACAAAAGACACACGTAAAAATGTGGGCACAAACGTAGATGTTTTGCCTCAATCTATCACAAAGTTTGGTGTCGATATCACTTGTGTTTATGTTTATAGTGGTCAAACGCAAACCTATTAATTAATAAATAAAAAAAAAATATCTAACTGTCGTACATTTGTATGAAAAGCCCAAATTCCAGAGAACTCTAAAACAACCTAAGTTAATAACTTGGGAATAGCAAACCCTACATATTTCCGAAAATACTTTGCGTCGGTCTCATTGTTGAATAGTATAATGGTGTAACAAAACGTTTCTTACAAACCAAGCCCTTCTATTAAGATAAGTAGTAACTTCGCTTCGAAGCATAATAATTAAGCTAAACGATTTTCCTTTTGTAAAGTTGTAAATTCGTCATGTTTACACGAGCCTGTATTCAAGAGTTAGTGTAATAAGGATTTCATGTAACTTAGAAATTACTTGAAACTTTATTAGAAGTGGTTTATATAATCAAGCTTAAATTAAGTTAGAAACAATTTAAACTGGCTTTCTCTGCCTACAAAACAAAAACTATTTGCCTAGTTGCGCGGATCGGGCTCGCCTGGGCTAAAAAGCTAAAAAACAGTGTCTTATGTCTAAATGTTTTAAACAAATCAAATAATATAAATTATTTATTTGCTAGAGTACATTTTACTGTCATACTACACATGGGTCTTAAGAGGTAATAAGATGAAATATTCAGACTGCAAGCAGACGTGCAAATATTCAAAACTTATGTAGGTTTACTCTTAGAACAATCAAAAGAAAAATCTATGAACACCTTAACACTATAAAACAGTTGCTTAATAACCAATTAAGTTGTCTAATTTTGGTGTCATGTTATATATAGATTAGAATACACATTAACAACATCATTATCTCTTATACATTTTGCCACACAGCCATCATATTGATTGCACCTACAGAATGCTACTTAGCATTAAATTCTCGTACATTTTATTTGTATTAGAAGTATAACTACGAAGCAAGTTATATGGTTTCGTTGGTGTTAAAAAATAAGTCTTATTTATACGTAGCACGGAAGTTCGTCGAAATTGATAGTGTGGCCCAGAGTAACCTGTATTGGTAATATCAAAATTAGATACAATAATTTCCCCTTCTCGTTGCGATTAAAACGGCTTACCAACTTGATAGCACTAGGATTAGTTTCAATTAATTTCATTGTACACTGCCTATTAATTTCGTATAAGATTGTAGATTGTTATAACAGTTAATTAAATTGTCAATACCTAAGTAGAAGTATGTTTGACTTGTAAATTGATTATACGGCAAAGATAAGATAAGTATATGGTTATATATAAACGTGTATATAATTATGTATTATGATCGAATAGTTTGAATTTAGAATTGAATAGTTATATAAAGTTGAAATAGTTTTGGGTAACTACAGTTTCAAAAGCTCCGGGAGAAATTGATTCCAATTTATAAAAAAAAGTTTTATGTAATTTTAAATACAAACAACAGCTAGAAAACAGCTTTTTTCATTCTAAAAACTTTATAAGACAAATGTCTGACTACAGTGTAATCTTCACATAATATGATATTAACCTATTATATTACTAAGCTATTGGAAAAAAGGGATCTGTAGACACTTTTCTCGAGAAAAACGTTAGCATAAATTCTACCTTTTTCCTATGAACTAAGGGTCATTTCAGATCGTGCGAATGACGGAAACTGCTGAACGAGCGTATAATGAAGGTAGTTCAAAGTTGCACAAGAGATTTAAAATGCTCTCCAATTCAGTAGAGTCGCGGACGTTTCTTGCTGGCATTCTTTGTTGCGCCTACATTCTTCGAAGGCAACCGGGTTTACGTCAATGTGGCTAACGATAGAGTCGCTTCCAGTATTTCATGAAGCTTGGAGTGAGAATTCTCGTGCGTCAATGTGGCTAACGCTAGAGAGTCGCTTCCAGTATTTCATGAAACTTGGAGTGAGAATTCTTGTGTGCTTCATTAGGGCTCGAAGAGGAAGCTTATTTTCTTTGATGGGTGAGAAAGTTTTGCCACTGCGGTTTTAGTTTTATAAGTTATAAGGAGTGAAACTTCCAGCTAGATACTTATTCTTTGATATTGTGATGTTTTCAAAGATGAACACGAGTACAAATAAATATATTATATATTTTAGCATTTCAAAAGGGATTTGATGGATTTCGTACTGTGGTAAAAGATGTTTTACATTGATTGTAAAGAAAGATAATATAGTTAGAGAATGATTTTGAAAATACGTTTGTCTCACAGATTATCTACATTATGCGTACCTACTATTTATACTTAGTAAGTAATCGGCAACTTACTAGCTATAATATTGTATTTAATGCTTTTTATCGGCTTTTAATTCAAGCACTATGTTTACTAGTTCGAACAGGTGCCCTCAATTTTGATTTAATTTTACGGACATTACCTGCAAAACACATCTATTGTATTTGACAGATATTTCCTCCTAGACTCGATTCAAAGTTGGTCGCAAACCAAAACACGATCGGAAATAGCCTAGATATCTAGAGGGTAGGCATTACTTTGGTGGCCAATATCTAGGTTATTAACCTTCGGTAACGACCTTCATCAAACGATTAGGTATAGGAATTTCATGGAGTTTCAATAAGTATTATAATTTGGTATGCTGACGTACGTAGAAAAATGTTAAATTATTAAATTATATATATTTATATATAAATATATATATATATATATATATATATTTATATATATATATATTATATATTTATATATATACAACAAAGTCATATTAGTTGCACTATTTATAACTCAACAACGGATGGACAAATTTTCATGACCACTGCTTTGTTGAATTCGTCTGTGCTCCGAATAGCAGAATAACTATTAAAAATGGCTAAATTTCACAAAAAGAGAGTAAAATGATAATTCACTTTCTAATACATTTTTGAAAGGATAACGTCTGTCGGGGCAGCTTGGACTATTAGGTATAAACAAAGGGATAATATTTATACTTAGTCAGGTCATAAGTATTGTCACACAGTAAAAACTTTTCTTTTAGAATGCTGGCCACAAAAAAGTTTATTGAATTCGAATTTCGAATTGTTCATGAAAATAAAAATGTATACTTTGTAGAATTTTACTCATTTTTAAATATGGAGTGGACGCTTAAAGAAGACCGTGTTGCAGTTATTGCGTTGCATCGTTGCGGTTACGCGCTAATTCAAATTTTTGACATACTGAAAAATTTGAATATAACCAAGAGATTCGTTTATCGTACCATCAAACGATACAATGAAGACTCTAGTGTAGATGACAGGTCAAGAAGTGGTCGCCCTCGGTCTGTTAGGACTCCAGCAGTGATAAAAGCTGTGAAGGCGCGAATTCAAAGAAATCCCAAACGTAAGCAGAAACTGTTGGCCCTTCAGATGGGATTAAGCAGAACCACGGTGAAAAGGGTGTTAAATGAAGACTTAGGGCTTCGGGCATATCGAAGAAAAACAGGACATCATTTGAATGCTCGTCTAATGGACCTGAGACTGAAGAGATGCCGCGCTTTGTTGAAGCGGTACGCGGGAAAAAAATATCGGGAAATTCTTTTATCGGATGAAAAAATTTTTACCGTAGAAGAGAGCTACAACAAACAAGATGATAAGGTGTACGCACACAGTAGTGAAGAAGCGAGCAACCGTATTCCGCGTGTCCAACGAGGTCATTTTCCATCTTCGCTCATGGTATGGTTGGGAGTGTCTTATTGGGGCTTAACAGAGGTACATTTTTGTGAGAAAGGTGTAAAAACGAATGCGGTTGTGTATCAAAATACAGTCCTGACGAACCTTGTGGAACCTGTTTCTCATACCATGTTTAATAACAGGCACTGGGTATTCCAACAAGATTCGGCGCCAGCTCATAGAGCGAAGAGCACACAAGACTGGCTGGCGGCGCGTGAAATCGACTTCATCCGGCACGAAGACTGGCCCTCCTCCAGTCCAGATTTGAATCCGCTAGATTACAAGATATGGCAACACTTGGAGGAAAAGGCGTGCTCAAAGCCTCATCCCAATTTGGAGTCACTCAAGACATCTTTGATTAAGGCAGCCGCCGATATTGACATGGACCTCGTTCGTGCTGCGATAGACGACTGGCCGCGCAGATTGAAGGCCTGTATTCAAAATCACGGAGGTCATTTTGAATAAACTTTAAAGTCATAAGACTCTATGTTTTGTTAAGTTCATTTTGGTATATAAATGGTTACATAATGAATAAACTTGTTTCAATTATTTTATATAAAACATGTGACAGAATTTATGACCTGACTAGGTAGAACAAACAAATTCAGAGCCTACAGCTACGCGGTCAACGTTGTTCAAGGTATTGACGCAATATTGATCGTGTATAATATATATTCGTAATAACACTCTTAGTTTTTCATATCTACCGCGCTTATTTACCAAAAGTTTATCTGTTTTGTTTTTAGGGGCGCAACGCGACGCGGCGAATTGAAACATAATTACATTAAAAAATCTGACTTTAGTGAAAACCTAAAAAAATAGGTCGCACTAATATACCTATATTATTGTTACTTTTATAATCTTGTCTTTACATAACATACGATAACTTACGACACTCGCTTTCAAAAGTTTAGTTTCAACTTTCGCTACAAAAATATAAATATAAGCGATACGGAAAAACGGCATCGTTGTTTGTAAGCTTTTTCGTTTATGTGCTCATGATAAGCTATGGGAAACAATGTGATGATGATATTATGTAAAACAAGTGACGAGTGCCATCAGGAACTTCAAGGGTATCGAAGTTTAAATTTGTATGGCACTATAAAGCCAACAACCAGACTTCTAGTTAATAGATTTATAACAAAAAATATTTTACAAGTGTTGTAAATTGTTTATTTATTTTATATTTTTTTATTACAATCTTTCATTACGTAAAACTAAACTGACCAAAACAAGTCTAAATACTACCTATACATATACTATTAGTTACTGATAACTAATAAGCCCCGTTGCTTACCTTCAGATTTACTCAGAGTTGTACCTCCTTTAAATAAATTTAAATAAAGTAAAATTTAAATCCAAATCAACAAGGAAAACTAAGTAAAAAAAATATTAGACCAACAAAACCTTTCCCACTAACATAAACTTAGTAAGTTACATTAAAGCTTGTGATCCAAAAGCACCTTTTCTGTAAGATAAATAAAATATTCGCTACTGCCAACGTCGCACCCGCCGCTCCGCCACCGCGCTGTTGCATGATGTATGTAATATTTTCGGACACGTCTACTTTCGCAAATATTTCCCACGGAAAGAATCATTGTATAATAAACATTAACCCCGTAACCGAATGTGAATTGTGCCAACTGTATTTACATTTCCCCCGGTTCCTTGTTTAGGAAGCATATTTATAGCGTCGAGGTGTTTACTTTCACAATACGATTTTACGGTCGAAGTAGTTACCTGCGTGGATCTACCGCAGACGACGGCGGTTGTTAGTGAACTTTAGGGACTGAATGAAACTTGTAAATTCTGGATGTTGTTTGTTAGTGCTTAGTCGCTGACTGTATTTTGGCAAACTATCCTCTATCTAGGTAAAGTTGTACCGGATGAAATGCCTACTCTCGAATTCATTTCCGGTGGAACAGTAGTCGTACGTTGCTTGAAGGTTCCAGGCTTATTATGGTATTATTTCATAATGCTGCATGAAAAAAAAATTTAAGCACATCCAATAATTAATACATAGCTCAGTATTCTTTATTTACCTACCCGAGTATACCCACTATTTTTATCAGCATACAACCGGTGTTACTAAGCTAAGGTGAAATAAGTTGAAACGGTCTACAAAATCCGGGTTCATTTTTAATATACCACATTCCACTCTTCAAAACTATCAACTTAAACGTTTAACTTCACGTTATCAAAGTTTCTCAGAGACCCATTTTCCAATTAGACTACGCTGGCTGGATTCCGGCAAAAGATGGACTCTGTCCTATTTAGATGCACCACTCCACGACCGCAAAATATCGCACCGACACCGCACCCATAAGAAATTGCGTTCTTCGGCTAGCTCGCAATTCGTATTGACAACGCAAGATTAATTCTGTATAAAATTTATGAATGTGACAAGACTACTCGCAATGTTATTGTCAATATTCACATTAGTGCCAAAATTATGGTGTAATGTACGGACAGCCGTCGAGTGGTTCGTTGCCGTTGATGATACATAGTCTGTGTAAACACGACATTCCACGTGCCCACAACGTGATCGAAACCGTAATGCAACTGCGCTGATATTCGTGCGTTGTGGTTGCAATGTAGCTGCGGCATTTAGCGGTCGTGTGTGACACGTCTATGCGCACTAATTCTGATTATTCACGCCGGTGAAACATTTTTGCGGCGCGACTTCAGAAGTTAATCTCAGGTACCTGCCGCGAGGGATACTCCGGAGAATACATTTTAAGCGCCGAAAGAATTAGCCATTTATCTTTTTGTGAGAGATTTAAATGTACACCGGTTTTGCCGATTTGTTATTTGTGTCTGATTTTGTTTTCATTTGGTTGAGAGATCATTAAACTCGGTAGGGAGCAGTTATTTTTTTACCGTCGAACAAAGATGCTTGGTTCCGTTTTATTGTGTTTTTGTAACGTAAGATGTAGAAATTGTTAGGTGTAGATTATTAACAGTTTAGCCAATTCGTTAAGCCTCTTTCGCGCTTTTTCAGCCAGCAGCAGGCATGTACAGGCATTGCGCTCATCATAAAGCCAACGTCCTGTTCCCCTCATCACGACACAGAAGTATAATTATGTAAATAAAGATTCCGAGCATAACATCCTTTATAACCTTAAGTGCGCAAAATATATATCCAAGTTTTGCAGTAGGTAGACCACTCAAATAGAAAACTTTTCATGGAACAAGAAAAGTGTTCCAATGAAACTTTTGTTCTTGGTATTTTGTAGGAATGCATTTGTTCCGGTTTATTTTGAGATGCGGCATTTCTCTTGTTACAGATTTTTGTCTTAACATTCATGTTGCGCACATAAAATAGTTTGAGTTTTTCGAATAATAATTTCGAGATCGTTATTGCATTGCAAACGAAATATATGAGGTGTGCTAGTAACATAGGAGTTCCCAAGCCTCTAAAATCATTACCACAATATTGGTCTTGCAATGTATATGTTCATGTCAAACAATTTGCAACAGATTGCGCTGAGGGTTTAAAAAAGGAACATTGTGACGGGCGTTTTGCAACGCTGACGCTGGCATGGTTCGTCAATTTACCCTTTTTAACCTACTTAAAAAAAAAGAAGCGGTTTTGCATACAAAGGTTTAATTTTATATTATGTAACAGAGCTTGTCTGCTTAAAGGAAGGTATAAAGTATACTGTATAGGCTAAGTAGCAGTGGCAGTAGTACTGTATAGGCTAAGTAAATCCAAAAGAAAAACTTTGAAATCCAACTGAAACAATCGCAAACTTTTCAGGGTTCAAATGGATCGTAACTAAAGCTTCTAAATAATTCAGTAGATGATTACAAATCGTTCAACGCCACGTTAACTTAATGCTATGCTTCTACTTGCTACGTAACGCTACCGCGTAAAGAAAAGATCTACAACGTATAGAAAGGGTCTACGATGTAGAGGAAGGGTCTACGCTCGTCGTAGCATCAGAAGGAAGGGCGAAATATTCTTGTCGTGTACAATATAAATCTAATCTGTTATCATTTCCGGCCTGTTTATTTTTGGATACCGTTGTTTGTATTTCAGAACATTACAGGTACATCTTGGTACGAAGGTTCACGAAATATAATAAAATATGCACGTAATAAAATATTCCAATATTTGCTTAGAAAATGCAAAATAGTGATGTGTCAGAACTTAATCCGTAGATAAGTGGTGAAATATATCACGATGCTTACAATTCTGAATACGCTAGTGGATTCCCCGTATGCTTGTTAAAACTTCCACGGCGATGCTCGCCTCGACCGTTCAACTAGTTTATTGAAAATATATTATTATGTAGGTACATGTCCTGAATATTGCTCGTTCAGTGAAGTTCACCCTTAATCTAGAAATTTTGCGAGTTATGTAAGGGTTCATAGAATGTTTGCGATTAGACGCCAAAGACAGGTTTCGTGTTCGTGAGAACTGTTTGCCAATTTAGTGCGTGTTTGTCAATCGTTACACTTTGTGTCTAATCTGAAACCTAGTCGACATATTCGCTATTTTATCGCTAGCCCTGATAAATCGAACACTAGTAGGTTGTTTCGAATACCCTGTCGCTTTCTTAACTGATACCGTTTATCGACTTATATCAGAATAGCGATGAAATATGTGGATTGTGTGTATCACCATTTGTATCAGGATGAATAATCTCGTTTTCATTTGTATGAGATTATATTTCATTATTTTTTTATGATACCGAAATCTTATGCAAACTTATAAAACAAAGAACTATTGTTCTACAACGTACTTTTTCAATTGGATGGTTTCTGACTATCACCAGAACTAAATGAAGATTTTTGATGTTTATTGATAACTCTGGTACTATAATCTTACAGCGTATTACCACGATTGATAATTAGAAGCAGTTTCCTAATCAAGATAGATATTAACACTATATAAAGATCACTATAATTAACGGAAGCGGTTAAACTACTTGGAAATTTATGACAATCAAAAGCCCTTAAGAACGCTTCAAACGAATCTCAATGGAGTGGCTTAGGAATAGTTTGTGACATTTGCAGGGCGTCAAATGTAACCTCTCCGCTGTTGCAATTCTAGGCACGATAGATTTACAATTGTGTTTTGGCAGGATCCTTGACAAAGCACGGGAAAGATCACTTTTGAGAGTTTGATCAACATGATCAAAGAGTGTCTTTTCATTTGTTCCTGACGGTGTCGCACAGTGTAGTGGAAAATAGCTGTATTCCGACAGAAGACAGTCAAGGTAAAAGTTAGACCTTTATAAATTAAGAATAGATTTAAATAAAAAGATATCCAAGTTTCCAAACTTTTCCATACAGGATCACGTCCAGGATCCGTTTTAAAAATTGCTCTTATTAATTCAAAATGTTTGATAACTTTTACGGTAATCAGGAACAAAGTTTAGGAGGGGCACCGTTTAAGGGGCCCTTATATTCATGAATAATAAAGAGGGGCCAAGATGTCTGCATTTAAACTGTGGCTGATAGTCTTTCTTGGATTTTTGTTTGTAAAGTTATACCTTTTGAGTCGGTAATGTTTTCTTTTGCATAATTTGCAGTTTGAAGAATGCAAGTAATTCAAACAAACGTACGAAAATAATAAACCAAACAATTACAAATTATATGATTGGTTTTATTAGCTCACAAATTCGAATGTTAAAGTCAATATTTCTGTTAGCACGCAGCATGCAGTATTATTGAAACTCAAATATTTATAGGCACCTTTACTTCCGCTTAGTCACTTAATTACAAACCATTTAATTAGGTTAGCTTAAAGATGTACCTACTATTGTTCGTTTATTATCATTTTATTGGTCGCTTTGTTTTACTTCTCCTTATTATTTGCAGTTAGAGTTATAGATCCTTGTTATCTGGTAACTAGATTTTTATTTATATTTGTATAGTTATCTGAACTGTAAATAAATTCTCGAAAATACCATTGGAATAGCCAACTTTTTTCATGAACCCTTGTTTACTATTCTTGGTCGAATCGTGTATTTTCTTTTAAACCCTCCCAAGCACATAGCATCTGACAAGACTTGCTATGAACCCTTTTTAATACTCCCTTTCCCAGTAAATGCGCGTAAAACGGCTCAATATTCGTCCACGACCGCAATCTGTTTACGGCGAAACGCAATTGGCCGAAGGAGTCAGTCGACCGCGAGCCTGACGACACCCTTAATTGAAGGTTTGAAGGGCGCCGGTTATCCGCCCTCGCTAAATATACAAACGTTTGACATTGCCCGAAAATTCGGCCTCCACTCCTTCTTTCGGCTTGAGATGTATTAAGTGTTGACATTCAGACTTTACGAGCGTTTCGTAATTTGATGATATCTATTTAATTTTATGCCTGGATGTTATCCTACATTGGATTTTATTATAACGTCTAACTGGTTTATATACTGTGATACCTGACATTTTTTTTCCATTTACCGCTGTATTTCATTTTTAAACGAAATTAATGTTCATTTTTTAATTAAATACGCTGTGTAAATACTATATTACTATAGTGTCACTAACTTCACAACCGCGTGTCTTTTATATTTATTGAGCTGAAGTAATGCAGGAGGTACCTACTTTACTCATGAAAATTTAATACTTGTAGGTACTATAAAATACCTATTACAAGGTAGATTTCTTCTTTTAGAATCTTCTGTTTTTGAACCTG
Organism: Hylaea fasciaria; assembly: GCA_905147375.1. NCBI lineage: Eukaryota > Metazoa > Arthropoda > Insecta > Lepidoptera > Geometridae > Hylaea > Hylaea fasciaria. Next base: position 3,143,165 of record LR990194.1, read on the forward strand.
TGTATGTGTTTATCGGGAACTGATTTAATTTTTCTATAATTGTGTTGAGAGCTCGTATCGATCAAACACCATTTAAATTAAAAAAAAACAGTTCATTATGTAAGTGTAAAAAATTGCCACAAGTGATTTTACCGTGTGAACGTGTAAACAACCATGAAATAAAACAGAATGTTGCCAGTGTTGTTACAAAATAGAATAACCATAATTTAACCCGATATTTGGATGCGTAGTCACGTTACTGAGAGGTATACTCTCCGAATTTCCCAGAGGGCACAGGTTTAGAATTCGCCGTGTGAAAGACCTTTACAATGATAAATGCCCAAAAATAATCAACTTCTGTTAAGAAATACTCGAGTAACATTTTTTGTTTGCTTATTTCTAATTGCGTCCATTATTATTTTTCTGTATTTGTATGTACCTTTTCTCGTATTGATGTTTACGATATCAGAGTTTTCATTCCAATTTAAATATGGATAGTTAATATTATATGCCCGGTGATATAGCTGATATGGCAACTTGTTTTTGGATCAGTAATTTGTAGAAACGTTTTCAGTTCTGATATATTGAAAGTGTGCGTTCGTTGTTTTACTTTGATAATTATCGTAATAAGAAAAGGTAAAAGTGGCCGTGCTGGTTTAAACAATATCTCTTATTACTAGTTTCTATATCATGATTCAAATTTTAGAGTGCAAGTACGTGATTTACGTAACTTCGCTCCGTCGTGCTACTTACTCAAAGGCTGATGCTTCTCTAATCAAGCCGACTGGCCAGACGCGGTTCCTTTCAAAGATGGCAGATTAGTCTCCGCCCTGTTGCAGATCAGGTTGGTGTAGACTTAGAGGACCTAAATACGGAATTTAATCCGTAAGTAAGTAAGTGCAATATACTCGTACCAATCCACGTACGTATAACCAACACGATACAATATATTCACAGCAAAAGAAACATGCAAGGCACCGAATTTTAGCTAATGTGACTTGGTTTTGTTTATAATTAATCCTAGAGTAAGAGCTAAGGAACGTTTGCCGGCATTCTTTTTTGAATTGTCGATGTATACGCACGTATGGTCCCTTGAAATTATATATCAATGCTATTTAATACGTGAAGTGAGTTTTATTTACATTATAGTGTGAAACTGAACGTACGAGTAAATTAAAAAATTAAAAACCACACGGTTACTTAACGCCTACGCGAGAACAGGGCTTTATTGTTATCACATAATATTATATTTTTATTGTATTCACTGATTAGTACCGTGGTTGTATTCTGAAATTACTGAACTGAATAAATAAACACAACAGACAGACACAATGAACTGGATAAATAAATAACCCAGAAACGTCCGTTCCTTATTTTTGGGAATATATAATAATATATATACCTAGTATTAGTGTAGGCGATATTGAAAATGTCTGAAAACAGTATAGGTGTGTATGTGCATATTGGTAATTTCATTGTTTTGAGCTAATAACGAAGAGTTGATTTTGGTCATGGCTTTTCTTTTTTAAATAAATTAACAATGATACACGTAAAAGTGAAGTAAAGAACACTCCCGATGATGACAGCGCTCAAAAAACAAAATTGAATCATAATCGGTGGAACCGTTTGAGAGCTACAATGTCATAGATATTATACTCATTACTCTTTAAGAACCCCTCCGTTTGCGTCGGGGACGGGTTAATAAACAAATAACTAACCTGGAAATCGGCTTACGTGGGTAAAGTAAACAAAAAGTTGACCAGACTCTGATGGTATCCGATAAGTGCATAGTTAATTGCTCTGCAAGTTCTTCTGCATTTCGCTTGAAAAAGCGAAGTTGAGACGACGTAGGTATACGATGCTATTAACCTTTGTGAATAGATAAGTGTGTTATAAACCGGAAGTTTATATTATGTCCTTTGAGAGAACTTAAGTTTTAACAAACATGGTTTTGTAGGGTTTAATTGGACCAGTCCTGCATAAGTTCTATAGCAGGCTTATCAATTAACTACAAGTTAACATCAGAGTAAATTTTCAGTACGTACGTAGAGCTTCTATTTAGCTTCGCCTAGTTAGTCTATGGTCCGTATTAATAAAACAAACTTAGCTCTGAGAGCTATCTTCAGTGTGCACTTGCTCTTTTGTTCTATTTAATAAATACATTTTAAGTTGTAGATTAGGAATAGAAACTTACATGATCTCTGGCAAATTAATAAATGATACTCAACGGTTAAGTGCTATCCGATTATGACACAAGTGACACATACAAGACAGTATCTAGTAGCCAGTGCTACATCTCAATATCAATTTATTAAATAGCAACGATCTCAAGATGCAGATTACATTTTGAGTGTGGATTAGCTGGTAGCGCACTTGGTAGCGCTATTGAGGTTCATTTATTAATACGGCCCTATATTTGTTTGGACCAAATAATGTTATAAAAGTAAATTTAAACCCAGTTTCCGTTGTTTTTTAGTTGAAATTGAAGTTCCAATGACAGTACAATATTTATGGCAACAGTGAGCTGGGGGTCAATTCTGCTAATTTAAGAACACTTCAATCGAAAGTCAATGGAGTGGCTTCGGAATAGTTAGTGACATATGGAAGTCTGCTATTTTTTTTTTAATTAGCCTGCTAGGCAAATATGAAAATGTATAATCAATGTAAGTATGAAATGTCACAAACTATTCCGAAGCCACTCCATTGAGATTAGATTGAACGTTCTTAAAATAGCAGAATTGACTTCATCGGCTGTACTGGAACTCAGCAGTAACTAACTGTTAATTTATTACGCCTTACGTCATATTGTATAAAAAGCAGGTCTTGGATTTTTTTTGCATCATAATTAGTTTTTATGAGCATTTGATTTAAGAATGATAGAATATGCCTTTTACCATGTTTATTGGCGTTTTAATTTGGTGTGAAAGGGTTGAAATCCTTTGACCTTATGTTAATCTAAAGATCAACACATAATTAAAAGCGTGCCGGGGTCTAGCGTGTATAATTCAATTTACGATTCGTTCTCACAAATTCCGGCCCGTGTATGGAACATGGGACATAGAACGGTTCTATACGGTGATCGGGATTCCGATCAGAATCGCAAAATCACGCGAATCAAAGTCGAAGCATTTATTGTAAATAGGCAATAAAGTCGCACTTTTACAAGTCAAAGAGCTAATTCTCGTTAGCAAAGACAATCATGAAACATGAAGTATGATAAATTAAATTTAACAGTAATTGATTTATAGATTGAGTTTAAAAAAAGGATGTTTCCCTTACAAGCACTGTACCTAGATTCTGGTCAGGAAAAGGAAACTCCGCTGACTCTACCAGTGCTTCGGAATACGCCCGTTAGAGAATCATGATCTTACCATGGCTCATAATAACGTTAATTATGAGGGTTAATAGACACCTACCCTATTAGTACACAGAAGAATTGATAGATGTATAACTCTTTATTGGCACTAAGATGTATGAATTGTATTAAACGATTACTGCAGCAGATAGGCCACTCTATACTGGCTAAGGTGTATTATATACGGTTATTGTAACGTGCGAAGGGTTGAAAGAGGAGCGACGATTTCGGATGGCTTAGCATGAATTATAATCAAATCTGTCAGGAATTAAGGCAGGTGAAAATCTTTCGGATACAGGTGTGCGCTATTTTTACCCGCTGCCTGCTCAGCAACCGGATTGTTATTATAATTAATTACTGAGTAACACAAGGGATACTCGTAGTGCTCATCCAAAAGGACTCGTTTTGCTTATCAAGAAGTTCAGTGCCTCTTTGGAATTACATTCTTTCTCAGTTTATTTCTAATGAACTTCAACGTTGTGGATTTACTCAGTTTATTTCTAATTAATTTCAACATTCTGGATAAGCACCTTTTAATAGTTTTTAGTGGTTTTTTAACCTAGGAATTTTAGCGGTTACGAGTACCTACCACTCATCCAATTTGCATTATAATAGGTCTAACGTAGGGTTACTAAGAGTTCATACACTTTAAAAAAGAAAATTTAAATTAATTGGACTTTGAGGCTAGATTTATTTAGTTCAACCATTGTTAACTTATAAAACTTAACAATTTTGGCTTGGTTGGGCTAGTTATTTTTGTATGTCTTATCTTTACTATTTATTTAGTTAAGTAGGTACATATTATAGACTTACAGCTAGGCTATGATTATGTAACGAGTAGTACAGAATTTGAGATAAATTCTTATAGCCTCGGTGCTGATATGCTATGTCGGTTGGTTTGGTTTTATTTTCCTAGTTGACTGTGGTCAAACAACGGTTGATCAACACCACTCTTAAATTGTTTTTTCCAACTTACCCGGGCGTCGTATCTACTTATAACGGAAGAAAATTTTCACGTATTCAATTATTCAGGTCGCTGGTCAAGAAACACGTAGGTACATACATAGGTAGCGAAATTAGTAGTAGGACATAAATACGATAATATTTCACTGTTCGTGCTCGTCCAGCCGTGTGACGTGTGTGTTTACGTCATTACCATCATCCACGTTAATTTGTTTCATGTTAACATACCATTAATATATTTTGACTAGCTTGTTCCCGCGACTTCGTCTGCTTAGGATGAGTATTTTGTGCATTTGAATTTTTTCCTAGTTACTTGACACTTATCGTCATATTTAGGACAATTCACACAATATCTTTATAAACTGTAGCCTATGTGTTATTCCGATGTATATGCTATATTACTGTAAAGTTTCATTAAAATCCATTCAGTAGTTTTAATGTGAAAGAGTAACAAAAATCCATACATACATACAAACTTTCGCGTTTATAATATTAGTAGGATATCCATATTATGTCTCATTACAAGTAAAGAGCGTACCTAATATTCGACCGTTTCGGAACTTCTGCGTCTTTCTTTCATAAGTGAATGAGTTGTTGATTTTATTCTCGCAGCGACTATAAAACTTTCGCAACGCTTTTAGTAGATAAATATATTATTGTACAAGTAATTGTTTTTTTCCCTCACGCAATGGAGTGGTTAGCTAAAAGCCTAGTTGATTGATTCAGAAGGTGGATCGGCGTAGTGCTGCTTAGTATGCACACCGTGCCGGTAGGTGGCGTGCGATCATTTCAGTTCTCAAACGAGGTTTCGCTATATTCTAGTTATAGTTTAGTTCTGATAGCTTTGATAGATAAAAGTAAATTGAAATGAACAAATAAATAAATGTTATTCCTAATGAATGATTTTATTATTATTCTATTATTGAAGGTATTTTAGGTATTAAGGTATTAGTTGTCTGGAAGAGATCGCTTTAAGCGATAAGACCGCACATTGTGACATTTGTTTTGTGGTGTTTCAATAAAGACTTTATCAGCTATCTATCTAACATAACATATCAACTATTGATGGAATTATCACAGGTTTGCGAGATCGGAATCATTAATTCCAAGTAGGTGCAGGTAACAAACAAGAACAAAGTTGGTTGAGGCATTAATTCTCGTTCATCATCCCTCTACTTAGGCGCTTTGATTAGTTATTTTCTGACTTGCCGAGTGTTATTTATTCATCAGGCATGTAGAAGTTTGAACCTAAATTATCGGAAAGAAATGTAATTGTGACGATTTCAGCCTTGTTCTCTTTCTTCCGTCTTCATTTCAATGGCTGCATTAGTATAAATATTGTTAAAATCACTGTTAGTATAAGTGGATGTACTTATGTATATCTTCTTGGAAGTCTGAATGTTAGGTTACATAAAATTTTAGAAGGCAATTTTGATCCAGTATAGGAGTTTTCTGTTCTTGCCTAATTGAATCTATCCTTTTTTTGTTCACTTCAAAGAGTGTTTACTTATAAATATCCCGCAATGGTGACTATAAAGCCTTTGATACGAGTACATAATATTATACCGAAATCTACGCTTTATATAATCAAGTTGTTACAATAAGGTAAATGCAATAAAAACAGATCGAAACGGTTGAAAATACTCATGTATCCGTTATTTTCCGTGTTTAATGGTTATACGAGTACCTATGTTATGTGCTACATTAATTATAATATTTATTCAGAAACATTTTAATATTTCAGGAAATTAAACATTACTCTATAATTATAAAATATAACTAATAATTGGTTCCTAATGTTCATATAATATGTGAGAAAAAGAGAGATTAAACCAACGTTGGGCTTGTTCTTTCTTGTGTAAAACATACGTTACATATTTAACATAGTTTTACTTATATGCATTGCTGTTTTTGTAGTTAAGAGCAAACAAATATTCCCTGGTCGTGCGAGCACCTACTACGAGTTCAGATTGTGAGTGCAGGCAATCACTAATTGGTCGAAGGTGGGATTAGTACTAATTGAGTCCAAGGCAGTGGGAGCACCAAGTTTAAGGAATTACTAACCAATGGGTGGTCCATAAGGTTCAATTTGGTTCACCGTGTTTTTCGCAAACACAACACAAGTCGCGTAAGTTCCCTCGGGTTTCAGGGAAACCTATAAACCTGTAAACCAATTTCTAGCTTTATTTACAAACGTGAGTCGTTTGTTACCCTCAGTTTCATGTTTTCTTTTGAGATGAATTCGACTGTGCGCGTTTGAAACGGAAATCTTACGGGAAAAATATCATACAAATTATTTGACTTACCTGTTATTTGTTTTGAGTGGAGTGAAGTGTAAGAATTAACAAACACAGAGTTGTAAATCTTAACTATGCAAGTGCTTGTATTAGCTAATTACTAAATAGGTAATACAACTACGTATTTATAACATAATTTTAATATTAATAATAATATATGACATGTATTTTTTTCTGAATTCTTCTTTTCAGTGTAGATAATAATATGAAGTTTTTTAATAATATAGTTTGATTTTGAACTTTCTTCCTCTTCAAAATATACCTTGGTGTCTGAAACATAATTACTGAAACTGATAATGGAAACTAACTATTGCATTTATTAAGACAATCCTAAAGTAACTTCAACACACTTAGCGTGCAGTCTCTCATAGTTTAGTATGACTTAGAATTTAATGGTTTAGTTAATGCCTAACTTAGTATAGTTTAGAACATGAAATTGCTGCGTTCAGTTATAGAGTTATAGAGCAACAAGCTAGGACACTATTTGGACAACTAGGTAGATACAGTGTCACTACAAGCTGTCACAGATTTAGCAAAAATATTATGTACCTATATAAAAGCGTGAATTATTTTATAATAATGCTATATCATTTCACTATAATTATCTTCGCCGTTAGTTTGTTTGGTAGGGGCAGTTTATCAAAATAACCACGGGTTGAAGAAAAAATGTAGTTTGAAAGTTTCACAATAGCAAGTAGTGTCGATTTGATAGACGAATATAACTGAAGGAATTCAATGCAACGCTGTAAAATAGTTTCGGTCAATTTACTTGCCTTTTTTTGGCTTCCCTTTTCAAGTATTGCAATATCTATAGCGGTATCACAAAGTGAATTAATCACGGACGTATTTTGGTAGTATAACGATACTGATCGATCGTACCTCCATAAAAATGTATACCATATTTACAAAATTCCAAACAATAGACCGGTACCTCCCTTACTCTACACATGCCGAGATAAAGCTTACCCCACGCAGACCCAGGCTATTATCGTTGCAATTGATTTCCTTACCAATCTATACGTTCCCATTCGCTTCGATTGGTATGCATTATTTATGAAAGCAGAGTAAATAAGCGAGATGGGAGTACGGAGGCCTCGGTTACGGGTCGTCTGGGCGCGCGTGGCTTGATAGAATCATGTGGAATGTGCGTCGCGTATCGGATACTGTGACGTTAATCGTAATATACACATGCTTGTGTTTGCACTCCTAATTAGGGCTTAATAGATGGCTTGGGCAGCAATATTATTCCTCATTACTTTTAGAGCGATATCAGGTATACGATACTTGTAAGATAAAAGACATTGCCTTTAGTTGCTATGCATATTTTAATCTCTGATAGCCGATATCTAGTGTCTGTCTATACTCAAAGGCGGATCACAATCGTGTATACACCCAATATTTATACTCGTGCCTGATACTACTTAGAATCCTATATAATTACAGCAGTATTTGTGATCTGGGGTGTTCAGTGATTTTTTTTTGCTAAATATAAATGCATGTAATAATTCATAATATTCTTTAATAAATTTTGTACATTTTTAATATCGAATTCTGTACAAACGTTTTTTACCTATATTATATGAAAACTACAGACTTACCCGTATCCTGGGAAAAGTAACCGTTATTCTATGAATTTTCATGAATATATTTGTGGTTAATAATTTTTGAGTGTAAAGAAAATAAGATAAGTGAAAATAAAATAAGAACTCTTACAGCATACGACTAAAAAAATACTTTAATAAAATATTGCTCTTGTCCTTAAAAATAAAAATATCTACAAAATGTTCGAGGGAAATTTCAGATTTTGCATTCGGTCATAATGAACTTCGGTAGATGAGACGCAGTCAACGTCAAACGCTTGGAACGGCACGGATAAATAGGTACCATCTTTATAAACGTGAGGCTGCAGGGATCATTTTGGGGTCACTCAAAGGAGGAATACTTAACCCTGATCTATGTAGACGAGTATAATTGACTCTTCAAACGGTTAAGGTTTGATAGTGAATAAACACAAAGGGCTCGTACATCAGGACTTTGAGTAAACTATAGTTGACTAAGAGTCCGTTACAGTAACACGCGTCGACAATGTTTCGCAGCTTAGCCTGCCATGGGGCTGCGGCGGAATGCACTCCGATGTTAATGGCCGCAAATGGAGCCGACGTACTTTACTTCTATATTTACTTACCTAGTCGTTTCACTGGCAAGCCGCAGTTTAATTATAGTTCTTGGGAGGAAATTAAGTGATTTCTTTACTGCTGTGTTTCTTATGAACTTTTATACTAATTCATCAAAAGTTATCATTATCATCATTTTTATTTACAGAATTTAAAAAAACTTTGTGAAAAGATTGTAATGCGTATACCTCAACTTAACCTATATATAGGTGAGCACATATTAAATTATATAATTATATAGTGTTACAACCCGCTGCTGCTTGGCAACGTTTTAAATCATGTAAAAATACTGATACAATCTTACAACTATTTCGACGCAGTTCATATTATTCTAAATTAATAAAAGATTAAACTATACATGAGTATAAAATACTCACCGAAAAAACAAAAAAAAAATATTAACCCACAACAACCTTGACGACGTGACGCCATATTTATTAAAACAACTTATTTTAGGCACGTTTAATTTGCAGATGACAGTTTATAAGTTTAAAAACTTTCCGGAACTCTCTTGGCTCCATTCAGGGAACGCCTTGAATAATAAATATGATAGTACAGTATGAATGGCTTCGCTCTGTTTTGTTTTAATCTAGGCACCAGATTGCTCGTCCGGCAAATCGATTCCGGCAAGGTAAATATTTTCCGCCAATAATTGGTGTTGCCATAGGAAAAACCTGTAAGAGAGTAATCAGCTAATTATTTTCTCGTGGCACCACCGAGTACCAATTTCTTTAGCACTTCTTGTGTAAACGTCTTGTGCACACTGAGTGGATTCTTGTTAAAACGAGCAAAGAGCAATGTAATATTCGTATAATATTTGTGTGCAGGGAATTCCAGTATGATTTATTTACCTCATGCCAATCTGAAGTTGTATTCTTATTTATGGGTTCCTATACTAATTACCGTAACCACAGTAAACATGTTTACTGTCCTGCTTCTGTCGTTCTCGTAGAGGACAACTCGAGTTTAATTATTATTAACAAAAATCTATAAGAACAGGCCCTACTGTAAAAATGTGATGCTGGAACGTACATAAAACACCCGGTAACTACTTATTTATTTTCACACTTATCTAATCGCCTTAAGGTAACAATTCAAAAGAAATGAGTGACAGGTTAATCAGGTTATTCGCCCGAAGATAAGCGCCACTACATAATAAATAATAGTATTACTAGTTCTAGCTTGATGCATGCTTTTCAAACTGAATCCCAGTTACTCATTCATTTAATTGTTCATGTTATAAGTCCTCATTTTTCTCATTGTTTATGAAAATCTGTGTTTCTCTTGTAAAAGTGTTTATTTCAGAGTTCACGAATACATGATTTATTTAGATTAACTAAATCGCTCCAGAGCGCTATTCTGGCATGTGCCAACGAGTCTCGCAGGATCCGCTGAATAATGCACATGGAACGTGCGTTGTAATTATTCGGTGCTCATTACCGAATGCGCTGACGCTGTCGAGACGAGGAGCGACTCGGCAACTTCGATTTCAGCACATGTCACGTTTCAGAATAGGACTGCTTACTAATGGGGACTATTAGCACGTTGCGGTACAAGCGCGTTACGTGACGTTATTAGGGTTGTCTTTAAAACAAATTCTATCGACTTTTGCATTATAGCTCAAAGCACTCCATACTCGGAAGGTACTCAAAGCCACAGAAGACCTCAAACGTCACAATGTAGAATTCCGATCATGTTATCTCGCTATTGACTAGTTACTAAAAGTCTTCTAGGGTTTTCATATAGGATTTCTTTGATTATAAGTTAGTATAATTATTGCTGTTTTGTAGAAATCACCTTACAGGAAATTATGTACTGAATGTACTGAAATGGAAATAGTAAAAAAAAAGTTCGATTCAGTCTTAATCTCGTTCTCTTTACATACATTGTCATATTAACTAGCTAAAAACGGGTCTAACTCGCGCAAAAACAAATAACAAAATATATAGTAATTTTGTGGTCCGAGAGCCAGTAACAGATATATATGACCAAGTTCCTCTCAAGTGATAATTAGTAAAATGCATCAGAAAATCGAACCATAAAGCCTCGTGAACGTCAGCTAAGGCTCGGTGGGGGGGATGAGCGGTTGTAACCTCCCACGCTTGAAGAAAAAAAAAATACATTCACTCATTTCCTATCGGCTAAAAATGTATCAAGTTATAGCTAACCCAATATCTCAACAAAAAAAAAAATCAGCTGGCTATAACATAGTGTATTGTTCGCCAGCTGATGTCTCGATCATGGAAAAAAAAATCTTCAATTTCAGTGATGTCCTCTCAAATAAAAATTTACCTGATGATAGCTTATATGTAACTATTGATAAATATATACGTCAGCTGGCTGTATCTAGGTGGAAAAATCGTCAGCTGATACTTTGAAGATCGTTACATAGAAGTTAGCCAGAAGCATTTACTGACTATTTAAAGGCATCAGCTGACCAGGTTTCCCTCGACTTACTGCTAGCTGATTTTTTCTATTTATCACAGAAGTATATTCAAAATCAGCTCACAAATTTTCATGCGGGAGGAAATGACGTCTCTTTAATTATTCGGCATAGCACTCCAATATGAGTGTTGAGGTGAAACAATTATTTCGTATCAATATTTTTTAAACTTATATGTATATAATCAAATAATTTTAAATATATTTCAATATTTAAATAATCAATTTGCTTAATATAAATTAACTAGTTACTCGATAAAAATATTTATTATAAAAAAATTATGAAAAATTACAATAAGAATGACAATGTTATTTAATCATTTTCATTTTCGCTTTGGCTTGAGTCATAATCATCTCTCTCTGATCCATTGTCCGAGTCGCTGTCAGAGCTGTCTGCTCTAATATTTTCATCGTCATCATCTGTACAAAAAAAAAAATTAGAATGCGTATTTTACCATAAAATCATTAATTTGATAATAAAATGTTACCTTTTTCGGGCTGGATAGTTATTTCATCAATCGATGTTGGCAACTGACTTCCAAAGAACCAGGTGAAATTATATTTATTGTCGATTTCTTCCCAACCATAGTCTTCCGGATCATCAGAAGTTGGAACCTTCAAGTGTGCATTTGACCAAATTTGAGCAATGTAACATGCTCTTAAAAATTGCTGATATACGAGTAGCTCTGATTTGCAAGGTGGTAGAGAAGAGCCATCAATACCTTTTTTGGTAACTTGAATGTCTCAGTATCCAAGAATTTATATGTTTTTTCAAACAATGCTACTCTTGCCTCATTGACCTGTTTCAGACGATTTAATCCATACATATGGCAAACAAACTCTTCTATTTTCCCAAAAATATTGTCTCTATCCTCTAATGATTTTGACATTAACAAGAATAATTAAAGAGACGTCATTTCCTCCCGCATGAAAATTTGTGAGCTGATTTTGAATATACTTCTGTGATAAATAAAAAAAATCAGCTAGCAGTAAGTCGAGGGAAACCTGGTCAGCTGATGCCTTTAAATAGTCAGTAAATGCTTCTGGCTAACTTCTATATAACGACCTTCAAAGTATCAGCTGACGATTTTTCCACCTAGATACAGCCAGCTGACGTATATATTTATCAATAGTTACATATAAGCTATCATCAGGTAAATTTTTATTTGAGAAGACATCACTGAAATTGAAGATTTTTTTTCCATGATCGAGACATCAGCTGACGAACAATACACTATGTTATAGCCAGCTGATTTTTTTTTTGTTGAGATATTGGGTTAGCAATAACTTGATAAATTTTTAGCTGAGAGGAAATGAGTGAATGTATTTTTTTTTTCTTCAAGCGTGGGAGGTTACAACCGCTCATCTCCCCCACTGCGCCGCAGCTGACGGTCATAAGGCTTTATGATACAATATACTCGTACCTCGACATCGATACATTGTCATTCTAAGTTCCACGGATATTGAAACTATAGTGCCACTTTTTTATGAATCTATCCTAATTTTATTTCATTAATACATTTATGTTAATTCTAAGGTATTTGTGTGTAGGTTACGTCCAAGTATACAAATATCATCTCGACCGCATGGTCCACGGTATACTTACAAGCATTACACCTCATTTTATTTACGTAGCATTCGACCACATCAATGAAGGTATCGTTAGTTTTAGTGTATTAGTCTAATCCTCTTGTTAATCTCTGAACCTTGTCCTTAGTTTCAAAGGCATAGATACGAGAAAACAATTTATAACACATCTAACTGCTGTCATCTGAGAGATGGGTATTAATCCATACTCGTCGTTTGAGCGCTGAGGAGCTCGGACTAGTGTTGTAATATTGTATAAGCATTATTCCAGTGTCGATGACATGATATCTAGATTATTAATTTAATTATATTTGTCACTAGAAGCACCTCGCGGTTTCACCCGCGTTAACTACTATCCCGCGGGAACCACTTACTTTTATGGCTACCTTTTATAGGTAGCCTATGTGTACCGGGGATAGCATAGCTTCCCAACAGTGAAAGAATTTTTCAAATCGGTTCAGTAGTTTCGGAGGCTATTCATTACAACCAAACAAACAAAGTTTTCCTCTTTATAATATTAGTGTAGATAATAACTAAAAAAATTGTAATTGCTAATTCACGTTATATACAATTCAACAAAGTTTAACCGCCTACATGTCAATACAGGCTTATATTATTAATTATATCTACCCAAAAATACGAATATATTGCCCTCATTGGCATTGCCTGAATTTCAATGCTAAATCTATGAGCTAAAAGTAGGCAGGCATTTTGGTCATGCGCCATATTTGTAACCTAATAAAATAATATAGTAAGATAGTGACAGCCGGTTTTGAACGTTCGTTTACTTTGACAGCAGATTAAATCTGTCGTTGTCTCTGTCTGCCAATAAGCATATGACAAGGACAGCAACAAACTTAATCTGTTGTCGAAGAAATACCGGGTGTTAGTCATATAACTAACACAAAGTAACTTATTGATTTAGATGGAAACCTTTTTATAACCACTCCGCTTGAGAATTATAATATATGCACAGCTTATATTTTATAAAGAAGCTGAATAATAAGGCATAATAATTATAATATATGCCATTGATAACTATTGTTTTATAATTTTTACCTTATGTATTACTATCTTATATGTAAGTATCTGATGGATCACATGTGGGGAAGGGCAAAAGCTTTGAAAATGTGATTTACACATGGACAATAAGGGATAACAATCCACCGATAAATCTTTTTTTCATTTAAAACGAATAACCAACTAGAGTCGTAAATTAACGTTGATGTATATTTGCACACAATACAATATTGTAATATAATACTACACAATAACTTTATTGAACACCAAAATTATATTTGACGGTGTGAAAACAAACTTAAGGTCAGGTTGTACTAAGGTGGTTATACTGGTGGTACTGGCAGATGGCCGCTTGCGGTTGGACTGCTAGTTTTTGTATGTTTTTATTTATTGGAAAAACGTGATAACGATATTAGAAAATGTAAGTTCTCAATCGCTTCCTATATAAAAACCCCCATTTATTGGTATAACTTTCAAGTGGTTTCATGATGGAATCTCTTAGTAGGTAACAAGTTAAGATGCAATGTAGTATCATCTTTGTGATTTTTATATCGAGCTAATTATTGGTATAATCACGTTTTCGTCTTCCCAATTGTCTTCAATGTATAATCAATTTTAGCAACCATTATTTTTTCACTCATAATTTTATATTTTATTTGGTATCCTGCGCTTACAAAACTTCGAAATTGAATAAAACCTCGCCTTAACGATTATGTTTCCCGGCGTCCGTAGCGCAAGTGGGCGACGAGCTGACTCCGAAGTGTGGGGTTTCGGACTCGACTCCCACACACGGCAACCATTTGTGTGAACCCACAGGTATTTGCTATGTGTGTTACTGCTTATGGAACCACGGTCCTTGTCGATCCTGATTCTTTAGATACTTATATACAGGGAATCCTACGTTAGAGTTCCGGATTTATACATGTGATCGTGATGTATTATGTATGGTAATCTTATCCATATTGCCAATTTCCAGGCAATCTTTGGGTGAACAAAAATTAATTACAAGATGCATTGTTTATTTTAAGTACTAATAAAAGAGCGGGTGATTATAAAATCGATATATGGGCGATGAAAACCCGATTAAATCGATACTTCTTAAGTACACCACTACGGTGACGACAAACGGGGTACCAAAGTCCCAACCTGTGTAACAAAATCGGTCTTGAGGTAACCCTTTTCAAGAGTAGTCATCTGAAAATAATTCGACCACGATAAACGATTGCGTCAAATTAAATTAGTGTTAGTTCAATTCATTGATTTGAATAGCTACCATACACAAAATATGACGTATATATAAGTGAGGATCAATCACGCCCTTTAAATAAGCAACGTATAACACAAATAGATTTTCATCTTAGACTCTGTTTGTCTTGGTAATTGGTTATTAAAAGTCAGGTAAATAAAAAGGAGTATTTTTAAAGATCCAAAGAGTTCGGCGAGTATTTTTAGAGATCGTTTTCAATATTTGAATGAACCACAGTGTTTGTGTGGTGGATGCAAGTGTCAAATTGTCGTTCGGTGTGGCGGTCTAAGGGGGAGGCCTATGTTCAACAGTGGACGTGTTCCGCCTGATGATGATGATGATGATGATGATGATGACAGTGTTTGTTCTATAGTCTTCGTAGATTTATAGGGAGTCCATACCTAGAGGTTTGGATTCCGTCGTTATTCGTGATTATTAATTGTTATACTATTTACACTACTAGATATAGCATTATTGTACATAGTATTGTATGTTACACTCACTACTATTTTGTCCATGCAAATGAGTAGGTAAAGTAAAAATCTTCCGCCCAGAGTTAGGAATCAGTTTATGACGAAAAAGGCGATGTGTACGGAACTTCGATATTCCAAATCATGATACCTACGGACAAAAGTCCTTGTATCCATCATTGCTCCTTCTAAATAAAAGCGATACCGAACTAAGTCCACCGTATAGCATACAAGTTATTGCTACTACATCAAAAGACTCACTTGATTGCGTGAAAGTTGAACATCCTTTTTCATTTCGTCACTTGGCACAGATGTTCTGACCTTTTTCGAGCAAGATTAGTTTTCGTAGAAGTACTTAGTAAGGCTTGTTTGGTAACAAGCAGTTGAGTAAGGTTCATCAAATAGCTGCTATAACGTAGTTTGTTGTGTAACGAATATTCGGGTACTTCTGCTGTTCGGTCGGCTTTGGTATCATTGTTCGAGTACTTGCATACATACTACGTTCTGTCACAAAACACAGTAAATATTAATAGATTAGATTTGGGGTGTACGGAACTATTGCAAACCCTAAAACTAATCTATTAAAAATCTAAAATATCTTTAGTTTATATTAAGAATATTATTATGTGAGATATTTTATACCATAAACTAGCAGCTACGTACCATAAAATTAAAAAGAGTATGTACACAATTAAAAATAGCTTATAATTAAAGTTTTCCTTAAAATAAATAATTAAGATGTTACTAACAAACATTATAATAATATGTAAAACATCAAAGTAAAAAGTGTAAAAATGCGACCTTTTCATCCACTTTTAAAAAATAACTTAGCTGCTATGACTATATAAATTGGTATTATATGAGGATAATATATAAGAACTGGATTTCTCGAATATATACAAAAATGTGGCAAGTATAGCTTATTATATAATTGTCAAAATATGCCTTCATTACATTAGTTTACAACGTATATTAACATGATACGATTTATGCCAGATTAATTATTAATTATAATATTGTATATCTTGTAGGTAATTATATGTACAAATTGTAATCACAATTAATTAACTTGCTATTTTTGTTGTAATTAAATACCCTTCATTAGAACAACAACACAATTATAATTTACCGTGTGTAACTTGTACCTACAGTCTACATTCTTTGAGGATAACCACACATAACTCAGTGTTTTGGGCATTAAACTGTCTGTCAAGAAAAATATCTATCTAACAGGATATGAACTAAGAGCATTCTGACACGACGAGTTCCTTTAATGACACTAATTTCTTACTGTATGTCTAGATATGGTGTTTGAGATGGGCCTATTGAAAACACCCCCGTCACAACCGTCGAAATAAAACATAATCATACGCGGTCTACTAGATGCTTATTACTGCGTATTACGTATTAGTATAAATACTACTACTACGAGTAAAACATAGTTACAATGGTAGAAACGCGAGAATTTGTATAATTATATTAGCATGATAATTAAATTTACCAACATGATGTCAACGAATTAACTTTTGTTCAATGGTATTAAAATATAAATAAGTATACAATATATACGATTGGTACCAATTATCCGATTGATATCAATATCCATATCCGTAACTTCACATTTAGAACATTTCTAAAGTTATGCCCGTGGGGCGGATTAACTTTTCAAATTATGCAGGTGCTATCTGCCCCCGGTAACCTGCTCGTTATATTCATGTCCGGGCCGTATTACGAATTAATTCGGCTTCCGCGCGAATATGAAAACTTTGTTTAACTTTGGTAAAACTATTTTTTAATGCTAAAATCATTCAATAATAAAATAAACCTACATAATTAAAATAAGCATATAAGTTGGAGAAAACTTTAAACTACGGCACCCCTAAGGTCCTACCTACATTTCTTGTGTTGGTGCATAATAATTGTGGATTTTATTATAATGTCGTAAGTGTTTGCAAATATTATTCCATATTTCCATTGTCTTGTGAAGTATCTTCCTCCAGAAACTCAAAAAGCGCTAATTCCTCGTCACACATTGTGCTGATAAGAAGATTTTACCAAAACAATTCAAAAAAAGCTACTCTAACACACACCCGCAACTGAATGGTTTTCGTAGTGTTATTTTGACAGCTAAAACTCGCTAGCTTATGTCAAAATAAAGCTCGTAATACGAAATTGCCAGCCTGTTATTAGGTCAGAAGTCGGTCTGACTGTCACGTGACAATACTGGCTGGCTTTAGGAGTTCATAATACGAAATAGCCAGGCAGTTCAGTTCACGGCGTAAACTGGCTGGGAATAAGAGTTCGTAATACGGCCCCGTTGATGAGTTTGTAAAGTGCCAGCACCAGCTTGCTTCAACGCGATCGTAGTCGATGAGATGATAATATGCCCTTAAGACTTAACTGACAACATCATTCGGTGTTAAGACTGTTAGTTATCATTCTGTTATAGAACTCGCCGGGCATTCAATTAAATACAATTTTGACTGTATTGGAATTATATCCCTGTATTTGCTTCTAGCAAAACATAAATCTATCATAATGTGTTATAATTTCTCACTAGCAGCGTTTACTGTCCGATATTTGCAGATATGCATAATACAATATAAATATTCGATCATTATCATTAAGTCAAATTCCAGTTGGTTTTGTTCAGGTGATTTTGTTTGTGGTTTTTGTTAGTGTATGGTGAATTACTGAATTCCAAAAAAAAATTGAAAGAAAGACATTCACAATTTTAAGTTTTGCTTTAGAACTTGATGCACCCAATATTATCACACAAAAGTTGTTTTGTTTTAATATTATGAAAAAGGAAAAAGATTTGTGAGAGCTTAAGCTACTTTTGATCCTGAACGAAGCGGAATTCCCGCGGGATAACGCGAAAATTGCAAACGGAACCGATAGGCGCAGCTGGTTTATATTGTAACGAGGTGATTTTCGCTTGTAAGAGTTGCGGAGTGCGCACGCGTGTCTTATCGTTCATCTCGACTCGACTTGCGTTCCGCGAAATTGCTTATTAATACGATGGTCCCGTAAATCTAGATTACTTACTTAGCGGGACTTGGGCGTAGGTTTTTGCGAGTCTTCGTGTATTCCGCGATAAAGCACGTGAAGACAAATGTCTTTTTCGGCGAAGTTTGGTCTAATGTTTTCGTCCTTTCCCTTAATGTTTGATCAAATCGTCGTAATTTTTTTTCTAAATGGCTTACCATAATTGCTTATAGATAAAATAAGTGTAGGTGCACATAGTTGATAATTTTACATGTTTTTGACACCATGCATGGTTTGTTAGTTCTTTTGTGTGATTTGTTATTTTTATGGACTAGTTTTCTACGTTACTTTTGTTTGTAATTAGAAAAGTAAAAAAAAACAATATTATCATTCATTTGCACAAAATTTTGTAACACTGAGACTTGATAAAATTGTAATTAAAATTATGCAAGTGTTTACGTCAGGTTGTACAGGACGTTATGCAATAATAATAATAATTATTTCCCAAATGCACAAAAATATAACGTTGAATATCACTCGAGATGAAATAGCTTAAGGACCTGTAGGCAGCGAGCTTCCGTAAAATGGGCGGTTTTTTGTCAAAAAGTTAAGCTGTAATTACAAATATTTATAAGCCAGAAAAAACAGTGTATAGCCAAGTGTTTCAGTTAGCTAATAAATCAATAATATTGGACTAAAGTGGTCTAGTATCTTGAGAAAAAAATTCACGAGAAAGGACCCGAAAAAAATCTTTCGTCACATAATGCTCAACATTTTCAGCGACAACTATCATATTTTTTGGAACCATAAAAAAGGCAATTTTATTTTCCAATGAAATTTGAATTTTCCAATGAACTGAATCGATTCCGTTCTTCTAAATTAATAAAAACGACGAGAATATGATCAGTTTGAGCGCGTACTAGGCGGCTCAGTACCCGCTACGGCGTTTCAGAGAGAGGACGTATGTCGCTGTTCCTCAAAATTTTCTCGTCGAATTTACTGTCTGTTCTCCAAAAATATAAAGCAAACAGAATCTCTACATGGTATACAACTGGTTTATTTACTTAGTTGCCGTAAATGACTTCCTTCGACGATTACTAAACTTTTATTATAACCTTTATTACTTTGTATTTATTATCCATTGTGTGTAAAGAATAATGGCTAATATGACTATTCTTGCACCACCTGTAACTGAAATTAGCAGCAAAAACGCGTTTTTAGATTGTTCACTTAAATAAAACTGGGATTTCTTATGATAGTTTGGAGTTAATCAAAGGAGCATATTATGATTGTATATTAAAATGAAGATGTAGTGAACTTCCGTTTTCCATAATGGCGGATCTGGCGGATGCATATTCTGACGTTTTATTTTTAGCACACTTCCAGTAATCTTTCTGCTCAGCTATGAGCCAGTTTTTTCAATGTTTTTGCTTCGCACGATTTGTGCATTTAGTCACTGTCAAATATTATACTGTAAATTCGAAAGTAACACTGTTTCTCTGTTTGTCTGTTTATTTGTATGTTTGTTTGTTTGTTACTTTTTATGGCTAAACGGCTGGACCGATTTCGATGAAATTAGGTATAGAGAGACAACAAAAATGAAAAGAAATTTGGTAGGTATATGGGAGAAGGAAAGATGAGGACCTGGGGAGATGGGGAGATGGAGAGCAGCAGCTGGAGAGATGAGGAGATGGGAGATCGGAGATGGATGAGGGATGGGAGATGAGATATTGGGAGTTGGGGAAAAAAGCGATGAGGAAATAGGAAGATAGAGATATTGACAGAGACGTGACGTGCCCGATTGATTTACAATAGCATACAAAGTTCACGCATATTGTGTTCTTACTATAGCTGGATTCGATTTAAATGCAGACGAAGTCGCGGGAAACAGCTAGTATTCCATATTTTTACAACCTCGTGGTAAAGTAAATTTACAGTCATAGCTACGATTCAGTAAACTTTACTGAAACTAGCTTTTACGCGCGACTTCGTCCGTATATGAAAAAGCAACTGTTTAGAAAATAAATATTGAAGTCTTTGTATCTCTATCCCTGTCCCTGTCCCTTTCCTTTTCCCTATCCTTAGTCTTAACCTTTATATTTTATCAAGAGCCTAAAATAATGAAGTGTCAGATCACCTACTTGAGAAATTATGAATTGCCCATATAAATTTTCAACTCCTATTTATTTGGATTCTAAGATCCCTATTTTTTCTGACGAAAAATAGCCTATACCCATCTCATAGGTCCAATCTTGGTCAAGATTGATTCAGCCGTTTAGACGTGAAAGGATGGCAAAAACTAAAAAAAAAACCAACAAACACACACAAACAAACTTGGGATCTATTACATGGAATTTTTCAGGAAATACAGATTTAATCGTCAACACCTCAAATAATAGTGCATTTACCTCAATGTTGTTAGATTTTGCTGTTCTAAATAATTTAAAACAGTACAATCATATCTTAAATAACAAAGATAAGACTTTGGACCTAGTGTTGAGCAATGTAGAAGTTACTAATCTCAGTTTGATTTCCAACCCTATCACTGTAATTGACGCTCTTCATCCGCCCTTTCAATTTGATGTATCATTCAGTTCACACTGCAATCTTACCTCTAATAATGTCCGTCACTTTTGCTTTTTCAGAGCAGATTATGTACAAATTATTAATTACCTAAATGATGTGCACTGGGAGGATGAATTCACGGATTGCACTTCAGTGGACGATATGCTCTCGAGGTTTTATATTCATATTCGAGAAGCGATCAATAGGTATGTACCCAAGTCTAAAGTCAGATCGCCACGTTATCCTGTATGGTTTTCTAAGGAACTAATAAATCTTTTACGTGAGAAGTTAAAGTATCGCAATAAATTGCGCAAGTTCAATAAAAACCCGCTTGACCAACTTTCGTTTGAATTAGCTAGAAAACGCTCTGAATATCTAATGAAAACATGTTACAATGCTTATATCGCTAGACTCGAACAAAATTTACAATCTAATCCTAAGCTCTTTTGGTCTTTTATTAAAAATAAGAAGAAGAAAAATAGTAATCACTACCCAGCGCAAATGTCACATGAAAATACAACTGCTTCAAGTGGTAACGACATCTGTAATCTCTTTGCTCACAATTTTTCTTCTATTTATGATAGCAGCAGCTCTTTCACAAAACTTCCACCCAGTAATCTGAATCGAGTGGCTTTGTTGACCAATGACTATCTCACCTTAATAAAATTCAAGTATGACCAAGTTTTTAAAGTTTTAAAAAGACTTGACTTGTACAAAGGTGCTGGCTCTGATGGAATTCCATCGGTTTTTGTCGCCAAATCCGCCCCAGCACTAGCCAAGCCTCTGTGTCTGATTTACAATAAATCATTGAACACTGGTATCTTCCCATCTGTTTGGAAAGTTGCACTAGTTGTTCCATTATTTAAAAATGGTCAAATAGACTTAATTAAAAATTATAGACCCATTTCTATTTTGCCAGTTTTTGCTAAGGTTTTTGAACAACTACTTTATCCTATCCTAGCTTGGCACTTTAAGCAAATGATAAATCCTTTTCAGCATGGCTTCATGAAAGCCAGATCTACAGCTACAAATCTTACGTCTTTTATTAACTATGTGTCTTTGGAACTTGACAACCGTTCGTCCGTCGATGCAATCTACACTGACTTTAGTAAAGCGTTCGATCGAGTTAATCATAAGATTTTACTTGAAAAACTTTGTAATTATGGAATTGCTGAACCGCTTTTAGGTTGGTGTGCATCATACCTTTCAAACCGTAAGTCTAGGGTTGTGGTAAATGGGTACACTTCTAACCCATTCTTAGTATCTACAGGTGTACCACAAGGATCACATTTAGGTCCCTTATTGTTTAACATTTTTATTAATGATGTTAGCAATTGTTTCCTTCACTCCCG
Source organism: Hylaea fasciaria (assembly GCA_905147375.1). Classification (NCBI taxonomy): domain Eukaryota; kingdom Metazoa; phylum Arthropoda; class Insecta; order Lepidoptera; family Geometridae; genus Hylaea; species Hylaea fasciaria. Next base: position 3,165,603 of record LR990194.1, read on the forward strand.
TTTTTATCTGTTTGCCGACGATTTGAAGTTTTTTAGGCCCACTAACACTTATTTTGATGCAGGTCTCTTACAAGAGGATCTCGATCGGTTAACTCTATGGTGCGAACATAATAATATGGACTTAAATGTTTCTAAATGTTTCTCTATACGATTCTCTAGAAAGAAGGTTAATTTGGACTTTACTTACAAAATAAAGAATGACGCCTTAGTTAAAGTAGACAAAATAAAAGACTTGGGTGTTATGCTTGACAGTAAACTACGTTTTAATGCTCACATTGATAGCATAAGTACCAAAGCGTTTAAGAATCTTGGCTTTATTCTCCGTAATTGCAAGGATTTCAAATCTCCAAAGACAAAAATCCTGTTGTATAACTCACTTGTCCGCAGCGGTTTGGAGTATTGTAGTGTGGCCTGGAATCCCTTTTATGATATTTATGTTAAAAGACTTGAAAGTGTCCAAAAGCGATTTTTATGGCATTTAATATACTCACTTAACATGGGTAAGCTAATTTTAAAATACAACGAAAGACTTGCACATTTCAAGATAACTTCATTATCGGATCGAAGACGCATGCTTGACATTGTATTTCTTCATAAGCTTGCGAATGGCGTTTTAGACACCCCAGAATTACTCTCTTCACTAACGTTCTCCACGCCGACACGCCTCCCGCGTGCATCTAGATTCCAAATTCTCAAGGTTAATTTGTACAAATCTAACTTGGGTCAAAATGCGCCCCTTAATCGACTTGTCAGAGAGTTCAACAGTTTTGGTATAGCCAAAGATCTTGATTTGTTCGCAGACGACATTCGCAAGGTAAGGAAATTAATTTCGTAATAATATTTAGCGTCACATTTTATCTTATAATTATTATTTTTCGTTCCTCCAAATTCAAGTATTATGCATTAGGATTCCTTCTATTTTATATTAGTAGTTTTTTTTAATTTAATAGTGTATGTCTTTAATACCTACCTCAGATGTTACTTTTTATTCTTAGCATGTTGTCATCGCCTATAATTATAATGGCATTAAGCATGAAACGTTAATTCTGCATGTCTGTACATTTTTAATGATAAGATGCACATTATGTTGGTGATAAATAAATAAATAAATAAATAAATAAATAAAATAAATAAATAAAATACAACTTATTTAGGTGTGACTCCAATAATTCGTGCGGCATTCTAAATTTGATAGGATTATAGTCAAGTACATAATATTTTTATTTTCACATTAGGAAAGTAATAGCTTTAAAGCAATCCTCGTGGTCAAGTAGTCAAGTCAATTATTTACATAGTCAAAGTCACGATTCAGTAAAGTAGTGGATGCTTTACTGAAACTTCCTGGGAGTTTTGGAAAAAATACGAAATGACACGCTTTTTGAGTTTGTATCATTCGCCCACACTCGTGCACGTTAACGAACACTTAATGGTTAATATTCCACCAATATTACACATTAACACTCGAAGAAACACAAGTTTAAGAAAATAACACAAAACCAACAACGTCTCACTATCGTATTCCCGCCAAAAACTCCAAAATATACTTATATCAAAAAGAAAATTATGGAAGTGGACTAAAGAGGATGTCTTGTATCAAATGGACTTGACAAACGCGCATACCAGAAGGGACCAACACTAAATAAATTTAATACAACTTATTTAGGTGTGACTCCAATAATTCGTGCGGCATTCTAAATTTGATAGGATTATAGTCAAGGAGGTAATAATTTATGTAATGCTGGCGGTAATAATTCTTTAGGAACGGAACGTAGCATCTCAGACCGCTCGGCCAATCTGACATGTCATTACAGTGTCGAAATAATTGAATGCTTCAGACTAAAGCCTACGTAGTAACTATCTAGTAATCTGTGCTAAGGCCACGTGATGCCGTTAGTAAGAGTATAATAATTATGAATTAGCGTTTTCGACTAGCCGTGAGCGCGGAGCCAGCGTGGCGCGCGGCCCGGCCAGGTAACTTTCATCTTCTAAAATACATGAATTGCTCCTATATTAGCGCCTTAAACAGTTGGCCGTTATTTAAAAATGAGGAATGATATGGAAAATATTTTTGATAAGTTCTGTCGAACAAAAGCATAACAAAAAAGCAAATGTTCCTAATCTCTGGTTACGTCTGATGAAAAGGTTGTATCTTGAGAATTTTCCAAAAAGGAAGGAAATATAAAACCGGGATCATTCGCCCGGATAGTCCCGGCGGAAATATTAGGGGCTAATCCTGAAATCCGTAGCTCATTAGCTAAATGTTAGGGCGGTGTGTCACTGTTCGCCTTTTCAGGCGTTTTTCCTGCGTCTCGAGCTCAAGCTATGACGTAATGTTTGCGCAAAATTAAAATTACCTCAACGTTTAGCTTATACGTAGGTGTACCCAGTTGGGTAGCTTTTTGGGAGATTATCTTACTTTTCTAACAAGGCATCTCTTTTCAGTAGTATGATAGCAAAGAAATTGTCTGATTTAGAAACAAGGAACCAGTTGGTAGGTACATTAGTAATTTCAGAACGAAATAATTATACGTTCTACTTTCGTACTTGCACTGAGTAGGTGAGCTAAAAGTGTCGCATTGGAGAAAAGTAACTTTTAGTATATATTTAGTGACGTCAAATGACAATAATAAGTATAGATTATATGTTTTACATTGTACAAACTTATCTTATTCACAACAAGCAACTTGTCATGTGACTCGAAGAACAAACAGTACCTATAGTTAGTGCTATATTTGCTTGCATTGTTTATTTCGTATCTTATTGAGTCACGCTTATTTGATTTTGACCCGTTGTTAAAGTAATAACGATTTTACCGCACGCCTGGATTCTGGGACGTTTGTTAACTTTGACCACAGAACACCTCTGTTAATATAGCTTTGACAGCAGATTGAGTTTAGTAGTCTTTATTTGCCACCAAACAAATGGCATTAAAGTTAATTCGTTGTCAACTTTAACTACGTGCAAGAAACCGGGCCGTCTAACAAGCTCGTAAATCATATATAAATCAGTTTCTTGACATTGGCTCAGGTGTTTTATAATAACACACGGAGAATATAATTTTACTGAAACACCTTTAAAACATGTTTAAAATAAAATTCTACTGTGATTCAACCTTAAAAAACCGAACCTTAAGATAAACTGAAAAAAAAACAATCAAAAAACGTTGTTGTGTAGGACCCTTTCTTTACTTTACTTTCTAGAGATGGTAACCGTTGTGTGCGGATATCCATCGCTCCGCGCTTCGTAGGGCACGGTAGAATACGACTCAGGTTGATATCCACTGTTAGCAGTCATTGGACGACCTCTCGGCCATTTTTTTTTAGGGGGGGAAATGCCTTAGCACTTCCCTTCCGCCACGGGGGTGGTGGAAGGGGGTGTGTGGGACTTGAACCCACTAAAACCCCTCCGTGAGCCGTCGATCCGCCTGGAGTGGGGCGAGATGGGGTCGTGTTGGCATTCACCATCTCGCCCCAGCGGCCAGCCCGGTGGGACTACCGGGCCACTACGCCTAGGGAGGGGATGGCCTCTCGGCCATACTCTAATACTAGAACCAACACTTCTCACACTGCGACACACACTTACTTAGTGGATACACATATAGGTACTTATTAAGTAAATGGAAATTATATAATCAAATCTTTATTTATCATTTTGATCTACACATGTAATAAGATTAGTCCCCTTAGGCTAAGAGGACTATTTTTATTTTTTTAATTATTTTATCTAGCTAAAGGCCCTTTAGCTATCATGAAATAATAAATAAATAGACTTAGTTCTGAATATAGATGTTTTTTTAATTAGCTATTCATAGTTATAGGTTCGTAACAAAAATCATCTTCCTTATACTACCAGTCGGTTAATAATACTCATATTATTAAACTTATTTCCTTATACCTTAGTCACGATGACTACTTTGTGTGTTAGTAGCTCTCATTTTAATAAATGTTTCTACTCGTACTAACTTAGGTACCAATATGAAACCACAGTAGTTTAGTATCCATTATTTCGACATGAGCACAGAAGTCAATCGTTAACCCGGAATAAAATTGTCTTACTGAACTGAAAACATACAATAAATTTATATCATTTACTGTAAGTCATCATCGACAGCCTTGTCCATCTCAATGCCTGGTGTAGGCCTCTCACACTGGCCTCGGTCCTGCGCCAAGCAGATTCAGGATCAACCCTTCGATCTTAGACTATAAGATCGATTATTTCGATTTATTGTAAGGGTTCAACCTGATGTGTTTTATTCTGTCGCAACACATATTGTGAACTGTTTTTTCCAAAATTGTTTCATAGTTCAGACACTCACACAAAAACGCGACTTTGATAGAGGTATTGTCGATTATTCCCAATTCCCAATTCTCTCTGGCCAGTGCGTCGCTCCACACCCGATTAACTTTTTTTATTAATAACCAGCGGGCGGGCTTCGAGATATTATCACTTTGCCGAGAGTTGCGGTAGTTCACTTTCAGAACACGATACTTTCCTGTGGTTTCCTGAGACGGCAAACTAGATTATTTTTTTATTGTTCGTTATTTATATTTATTGACAGCAGTATGATGACTAAGCGGGTAATCTGGATTTTAAATCCTGTCTCATTACAAACCAATGACAGGCCAGGGCTTACCAATATTTTGAAACAATGTTGAAGTTTAGTTAACTTAAATTTACCAAACCTACATTGCAACTGTAGTAAAATTACCGTTAAACAGCTTGTGAACTCCAGCCATTTATTGTTGACAACAATTCAATTAAAACTGTGTTATAATTTATTATTACAGCTATGACGTACTTCATTACGATGTTATTTTATTACTGTGTTGGTATTTTTGCAAATGTTAGGTCTTATTGAGACGCTATTTCAGTGAAAAAGCGCCTGTAATTCAGTCGTACAAACCATTTACGGTCCCGTTAGGCAGCCGTTCATCAAAATGCCTAACGTATATTATGTACCAGACGTATTGGTACATTTAACACATTTCTTTTATAATATAATAAATGGCCTTTCTAGTACACTTATTATCGGCGAATATATTGATAGAGGTAGATTATGGCCTCATCCTCCTCACGAAAGTGAGGGGAGGCCTTTGCCCAGCAGTGGAACATTTACAGGCAGAATTATTACTATTTTATTATTATTGACATAATACGTAAGTGACAATCTCGAACGCATATAATAATAAATACTGCATATTACTACAGTTTAAAGTACGACATAAATGAATTAGGCATGTGATATACGTGTGTCACTTTTCAGTGCACGCTCTTCAAAGTTCCTACGTTATAAGTTCTTAAACTTTCACGAACTGAATACATATTGGGTCATCGGGCACAAACTAATAGGTATCAAAATATATAATTTGACATACCTCGACGTTTCGGCCGAGTTACTATTAGTTTGTGCGCGAATTAGACCCGTTTAAATTCTAATTTCCTACATTATAATTAGTGTTTGTTTAGTTCTGCAGTAATACTTATCCAATACAATGTTCCATGTTCAATGTTCATGTCATTTAAGGGTGATGTCCTCTCACGCTCATCAAGATCGCCTGTTGCTTCTTGTCAAATGTCGTGGCAACTTAATCGACCACCTGTTGTGTAAAGATGTCGTAATTCGTATTGTTTTAACGCTAACAGAATATGACACGCCAAATGCATTAAATTATAATGTTTTTCTTTGTCTGCTTTATTCGTATAAAGATAGAGAGACGCGGCTGATTTTGTATTATTTTTCTTTACCCTTATCTATTTTACATAGAAGTACGTATGGAAAGTAGGTAAATATGGAATAGTACTACAAAAAGTCAATGCGTAAGTACTGATGTGACAGTTGCTGCCGCCTTAGATTTATCCACTCCGGCACCGTTATCAGAAATACTCGAAGCTTACAACCATATCAATACGCGGAAAAATAGTAAGCATCAGGGGGTCATTGACATTTCATTGTGACATTGATTTCAAATGTTCTTATTTGACTAGCAGACTAAATAAAACAAAACTAGCTGACTTCCATATGTCACAAACTATTTCGAAGCCACTCCATTGAGATTCGATTTAAGCGTTCTAAAATTATCAGATTTGACTCCCTGGTAAAATTAAACAGAAGTTGAAACATTGTTGCCAAACATATTTATCGGAGATTAAGTAGCCAAATTTACAGACTGTATCTCTGATACCGGAGAAAACTCAAAGAATATAATAAAAACAGCCATAAATCCTAAGCAAATTAATAGCCCAATTGTTTATCTTACAAAGAACAAAGTGATAAATCCAATTGGGCAAATACAAATGGTATTAATGTAGATCCAAAAACAAATTATATGACAAACTTTTTTAACACTGTTTACGTTGTAAACAGGCATCCATTATGAATATACATAATATTATAACATTGTTATAACTTCTGCCCACAGATTTGATCGCATTATTTTAGCCGTGAAAGGTCAATCATTATAATTGATTGAGGAAAAGCTTTAGATTTGCTTTTTAATCACTGCCTTCGCTGTCTCTTATGGCATAGCGAAAAACCCTTAACCAGATAGGTAGTTTCTATCTGGTTGAGAAGATTCTAATCGTTTGTTGGAATCATAATATCTCAACCAAATATTTATACTTATTTATATTATCTATCCTAATATTATTGTAGAGAAAAAATTTGTTTGTTGGTTTGTTTGCATTGAATAGGTTCAAGTAAGAAATAGTAGTAATAATAGTAAAAAGTAACGGTTCCCGCGAGATAGTAAGTAGTTAACGTTGTTGAAACGGATCGGCGGTTCTATTATTATATAGTATATTACTTATATAATATATTGTTTATTAATACTAATTAATGAGCAGGCAGTGATTTAACGTTTCTGGGTCAGAGTTATTCTGCCGTCCTTATTTAAAGTGCAATAACTAGGTCTAAGCTAGTTTCGAGAAAAACGCGGTTAAAGTTTTTATTTTTCTTTTGTTTGTATCTCCATTCCCATTTAAGGTATTAACTCGAAACTTTTACCAGATTATAGATTAAAATGTATACAATATTATGTAGTACATAGAATTTGTAAATATATTGACTTAGCTATTTAAAATCACGGTATTGTACTTATGTTTAGAACTGTTTCATATATACAAGGTGTAACAGCAAGGTGTAGTAATACTGAAACTACGCATACACATACATATTTCGAAGTAGTCTGGAGGTACTATAAATCTGTAAGTAGTTACGGTAATGAATTATTACACGTCAAAGTTTACTGCAAAACTAACCATCGTTCAACCCTAGGTATCAGCTGGGCAATGTCAGTGAACTTGAGGCATAGGCTAACATGTACAGTCTTACCCAACTTATATGGTGCGTCGTGAATCTTCGTTCGCGCAGAAAATAAAGTATGGTCCGAAGATTAACGAAAGAATGCTTAACACTTACAATCAACCTAAGATCACTATTATAAGGTTCATAATACACTGCAGCTGTTGCACATCGCAGTTCTACCTGCGCAGAAGATGAATTTTCAAAGCGCGGGAAATGCTATTGACCGCTATTGGTCGGCAGCCGCCCCGCCATCTTAGCGATCGCCGCGTGGCATGAGTGAGATGGAACTAACAGCTGCAGTGTATTATGAACCTTATAATAGTGATCTTAGGTTGATTGTAAGTGTTAAGCATTCTTTCGTTAATCTTCGGACCATACTTTATTTTCTGCGCGAACGAAGATTCACGACGCACCATATAAGTTGGGTAAGACTGTACACGTCTAGCCGGCGGCATTACTCAAACAAACCTAGAAGTTGTGGTAAAAGTTCCACCAAAAATTACTAGATGGCGCCAGGGCCGTTTCTAAGAAATCCTGCATCGCGCAAGCGTTGTGTGACCGGCGTAACGTGACGTCATCCGTATCATGTTAGGGTTGTAATATTTAGTTATTTTGTCAATTTGAGTGAAAAAATCGATTATCGATTTCAGGTTTTAGTACCCTGGCAAATGATTCATCACCAGGTACACATACCCACATTTCAATATTACTACACCTTGCCGATACACCTTGTATACGGAATCTTTACTAGTCATAACCGCAATAAGTAACGTACTTATTGCACTTATCATTAGTATTGCAGTTAGACAGTAGGTAATTTATGTATGATATAGTATTTTCTAACCATAAGTGCAATAAGTGTCTAAACTAAGTATTGCGTTTTCATTACTCAAACGAGTTAGACTTACATTCAAGATGTCAGTTAGTTGGTTAGTTACTTGTACAAATATAAATAAAACGAGATGCTACTTATAAATTGTTTAATTCAGACGTAAATTATTATAAAATGTTAAAAAAGCCATAATCTTAATAAGCATAATTATTCTCATAAAAGTCATAGAAACATAACAGCTTAGAAACTTCAAATTAATATCAAACTTAACATTTTTTATTGTTATTATAAACCTCACTTTTAATACAATTGTATTTTTGACAATCAGCAATACTATCTTAGTTGTTATTTATGTATTTAAACGCTTATGTAAGGCACAACGAGATCAAAGATTAAACAGTCTAAAAACTGGAATCTAAAAACAATGTTTATAATATTTGTTGTACAGGCTTAGATTTAACTTAACTCAATCTAAGTTTGGCACCCGGGAGGATTCAGGTAAGTTTAACCAGAAATCTCTCCTGGTTACAAGCATTAAAGGTAGGTACTAAATTTGTTATGATTCTTTCCTTGCGCTCCTTGGCTGTCCCTCTCACAGAAATTTTATTGGCAGCAATAGGAAATGTATTGTTTTTTGTAATTCTTATCTGAAGAAAATCCAACTCTGTCCATTCTGTGTCCTGGTTCAATTTAATACCTGAATCCTCTCGGGTGCAAAACTTAAGAGGCTGTTCAATGAACATGATTCATACTCTTATAAAATGTAAGTTATTGAGACTGACTAAAACTTTGATCTCGTTGTGCCTTACATAAGTATTTAAATACATAGATAACAATAAAGATAGTATTAATGCTTGTTAAAAAAAAACAATTGTAGTAAAAGTGAAGTTTATAATAACAATAAAAAATGTTAAGTTTGATAAAGTAATTTGAAGTTTCTAAGCTGTTATGTTTCTATAACTTTTATGAGAATAATTATTATTCTTATTAAGATTGTCTTTTTTAACATTTTATAATAATTTACGTCTGAATTAAACAAATTCTTAAGTAGCAACTCGTTTTTTATTTATATTTGTAAAAGGAACTCACCAACGAATTCTATCCATGTCTGATATTGGTACATAACAAATTAATGCAATAACTTTACTAGTAATATTAGTGAGTGTACTATAGAAGTTGATGGCATTCCTTGACATAACTGCAATAACTATCAGTATTATTGCAGTTATGTGTAGTAAATGAGATTTTCAAATTAAGGGTGTACTTACTAAAAATAAAATAACTATCGTTATTGCAGATATCGTTAGTAATATATCATAGAATTTCATAGACTTTCAGCTTACCTTGCCACAACTCAAGATATTTCACTTTTGGTAAGTAAACCACGCCCAAATCCCTATTTATGGCGGTTATGCTAAGTAATAAAACTAGATCGGTGATAGATACGTAAAAACCGGCTAAGAAGAAAATGTAGAGCTCGTTTTGCTGATTCAGAATATGTATAGAACTCGATTTCGTCTAAAACCGAGTTGTTGCACTTTTGATAAGGACGGCAGTATTGTACATTAGGTAGGGGGTCCACTTACTCACCGAAGACCATTCCGTGTTATTGCGATCCAATTGAGGAGCTAAACAGAATCGTTTTACTACTTAATATCTGGATGACCGGTATTTTTTTTATAAATTGTGTTTTTTGGAAATTACACTTAAGTACGAATTACTAATAAAATTATGAAATATGAATAAAATAATAAAAAAATATGAACTGGTTATGTAAAGAAAAAAATCATAAAAAAACACGAATAAAAAGACATTTTCTAAAAATGATTCCTAGCTAGATCGATTTATCGCCCCCGAAACCCCCTATATACTGAATTTCATGAAAATCGTTGGAGCCGATTCCGAGATTCCAATTATATATATATATATATATAGCAATTCTTGTATATATATATATTATACATTTAAAGATACTCGTGACATCGTACCATGACGTCTTGTTGTGACATCTTGACGCTCAATCTAGATTGATTTTAAATCTAAAGGTATTGACATCTACCTAAATGATATCGAAAGTCATGTATTACTATTATTTAAAGTGAAACGATTCTGTTTAGGTCCTCAATTTGATTGCAATAAGACGTCATGGTAGGCCCCCTGCCTGGTTAGATCGATGGGGTATTTTCATTACGCCGCCGGGTACCGCAGACGGCGTCGCACCGGCTCGCGCTGCGGTGGCAGTTTTAATTGATCCATTTTATAATTCTGATATACTGAATTACTGGGGTACTTTAAAAAAAATAACAAATAACGCCTCTGTGTATCAGAATAATAAAGTGGATCAATAGGAACGGAAGTAAGCTTGTTAAATAACGTAGAACAAGACGTTATGAAAAGTTTGTGCTCGTCGCTCGGTTGGAATATGAATTAGTTGTAGCCTGGCTTCCAGAGATACCATCTGATATTTAGACTTCATTTGTGATGCTAAAGAAAATAAAGTAAGTTCAACTTTACTGCAGAAGTTTTTTTATAAAGTTTTTGTTATGTCAAAGGTGTTCCCCATTTTTCCTTGTATTTTGTAAGCACCTGATATAATGATGATGTTTAAAACCTAAGTACTACGACTAAAGTTATGCGACTCGGCAATATTCGTTTATCTTCAAAACTGTAAAATACTTTAGGTTCCACATAAAAAAAGACTAACCAACCTCAGAACAAAGTAACAAATAAAGTTCAACTACAACAAAGTCTCCACTTTATTACGAAAAGCCTGACATTCGCCGCACAAGAGTCTAGCCCAATTTTTCTCTGTAGCCCTTGTTGGACTGTCCCAATACAAAAGCCGCGGGTGGTAAAGCAAATGACTTCACTGTTTCTCCCGGACTTTTTTTTGCCTGTGTATGGATAACAAGAGTGCCAGACTAGTTTTTAGTTCAAAATGTAGCCTCGTATTTTCGAGGCACAAAGCGGGAGTTTTCGTAGTGAAAACTGAAACACCTGGCGCGAAGTCCGAGCGTGAAGGATTGTTTTAAATATGTTTCCATGAAATACTCTGTGTATTTTTTGTTAATTTAGTGTATTACTTATGCTCAGAGCTTGCCCAATGTTTGTTTTACGCTAAATGTGTTCCAGAAATATATAAGTAAAATTAACTTAGTCAGCGCACTTTCGCCAACTGATATTCATCCAAGAAGAAGTAGTATGAAAATCTTACTTATGAAAGGAGCTATTTCTAGCAAAACTACTGGCCATATAACCAATGAGGGTAATGAGCGCAGTATTATATAATATATAATAATACCAACTACAAAACTATTTACCAACGAATTGTTACAAATAATCGTAATTCGCAGAGAACTTTGCAAAATACTGAACTTTCGTCGCCGGTCCCAAAACGATTGCTTTGACGCTGAAAGGTCCTTTATTAATAGTGGAAATTAGAACTTTACGAATTAGAAGACAGAACAAACTGAACTGTAATGAACATAACGCTTTTAGCGCTGAACATGAATTGAAATACAAAAGCTTAAAATAGCTTGAAGAGCCGAGGGTCGTACTGCGCAGGTAGTTAAGAGCTTTGTAATGTTTTCGCAGTATAACGGTATGAGTAGGTAGTAGCGTCTTTATTGTTTTCATAAAAATAGCTCCACTTTTGTGAGATTTTTATGGTTTAGTTAGTCTCAGAAGTTCTTAAACTTACACGAACAGAAAACGTATTAACTACATTTAAACGGGGGTTTGTGACTTAGTTAGTGTTCGTTTTTATTTAATTTATTTACACGTTTGTTTTCTTTGAATATTGTTTTACATTTAAAATATTTACTGATTTTTTTGCGAACCATTCCAAACTTTACGATAACATAGACGTTAGACCTAAATCAGAGTGGCAACAAAGTGCAGTGTCGCGTAATACAATGAGAAAATAGCGCGGCGTGCGATAACACCAGCTCGCCATATGACACAGTTAGCCACAAAACAAAATATTATGATCTTGCGTCATAACAAAGGAAAGCCTCGTCACCTTTGACAGGGTAACGGCCGAAATTAATAATCAATCCTAATCCAAATTTTGCTATCTGGGATTGATATCTCAATCCATTTTAGGGTCAAACGTGCCAATAACCGATCCGTGAATTGGTTAATGAAGGCACGCAGGTTGGAGATCGATCGAACGATAGGCAGCAATCCAAGATCGATTATAATCTTGGATAGAGGATACAATATTAATTTCGGGCGTAAGACTTCAGCTACATATCTTCAATCACAAGCAAATAAAATGATCCACGTTTAGGACAATGAAATGCATGACTCTGACCAAATATTGTAACATAGCACATGACTAGAAACCACGCGGGGTTGATGACACAGAGATAACAATTTGTTGACTGTTTGTTATTGCTAATATTTATTGTGTTACTGCTGAGACAGGTCACTGTTGTGTTAGAATAGATATGCGACTTTTAGGTGCAGTGAGTGACCTTACCTTATGGATAAAGAACAAAAATGGGGTTCACAGGATTTTTAATGCTACGAAAGTATGTCCCATTGAAAATTAACAACACACGTCAGATTAGGACATTGAACGGCATACGACGATATTGATTAAAGATCAAGTCTGATAAATTTGTAAGTTTGTGCAGCATTTCCAGTTCCATCACTGAAATAACTTAATTTTGCCCCAAGCCATGAAAGAAACCATAGGTAACCATGCCGTTACAACATATTCAGCGGCTTTCACCAGCTTTTGCGCTCGCGCCCGACTAAATCCTATTTGTATCAATAAAAACTTTATGGAGCTTTGTGACGAACGCTCCTTTGAAGGGAAGTGACACAAAATCGGCTTACTTCTGCTACCACTATTTTATAAACGTTCGCAAGTGATGAGATTTGATGTGATTTTAGGTTGGAACAGTGACAGTGGCTGAGTGGTTAGGTGCGATAAATTTGAATGTTGATGCCCTGCAAATAGAGTTTACACTGTCGACTGATAAACGTGAGAGGCCGGCGACCGCACGAAACTTTAGGATAGGTGAAAATTTATTCGTCAATTTTCTTTTACTAGCAGCAGTTACTAAGAAACAAGTAACTTCAGGAACGACATTCGCTTTATGATATTGACATGCGATTGAAAAAGAGCTTTTAGGAAACTAATCTCACTGCCGTTGTGAACCATACGCGAGGTCATCGCACGTCACCTCGATTCTCACCAAACCAACACCGGTAACGTGTCACGTTGTTGGCAAACATTAATAACACGGACACCTGCGAGTTTGTCTCCGATGATAAAATTATTATAAATACTGTGAGAAAATTTACTTGAGTGTAGTGCGGCCGCGCGTCGCGTGTTACTCGCCAATCGCATCATCGAAACTCTTACGTTATAGTATAACAGCCTCTGTATCACAAGACGATACGGTCGAAGCAATGGCTCCGGGTGTGAACCAAACCTCCGAGACGATCATTAGCAATTCTCTTCAAGAAATTACTGCAGTTCATAATGGAGACTTGATCGACAAGCTGATTGAGTTACCTCTCAAAGCGTGTCCGATTGATCATTTCAGCAATGTTCATAACGGTGTGGTTGAAGTGGAAGATGTAATAGTGAAGAAGACTGTGAGGAAGGTTATCAGACCTAAAGTGCTAAAGAATCACGAATCATATGACTATTTGTATGATCGTCTGTATGGTTCGACTTGTCCCGCTGCGGTGAGTAAGGCAGACGAAATTTTTCGGAACTAAACTGTGTAAAAACTTGTCTTACCACAAAAGATTTATACTGAAGTTTAACAGATTAGACTAAACGTATTCTCCGAAAATCGACGTCTAACCTTTTGTAACTCAATAACAAATTCACAAGTTAAATAATTAAGCCAGGATTGCGTAAGAAAACGCGAGTGATATACGTCGATTTTCGAACTAAATTTCAGAAACATCTGTTTAACTCCGGTCTAAACTTTTGTGGTAGGAAGGTTATTTTTACTACATTGTGGGAAGCTTCTAATGTCCTCTTATCTCGTTTAAACATTCTCTGAGCATGGTAAGTATGGTTAGCAGTATGTCAGAACAACTAATTTATCCCAAAAGTCAAAAACTTAGGTCCTGTCTGAACTGCGTAAATGCGAGGATGTGCAAGAGTTTATCTAAATCTATTTTGAAGATAGGTTTTTGTTTATCTGTACTCATTTTGGAATCCCGTTGAATAATTTTTGACTCGGAACATACAACAAAATTACCATAAACTGTTTCCATATCTAAATATTTTGACTGTTATCGAACTAAGCAGTTTTAAGTTCGGTTTTGATTCAATTTCGAAATAATAGGATGTGGTGAAGTTTATATTTGATTATATTTATTTATTATATTTGATACTAGTTATAGATGATTAGCTGCATGAACGTTGGTATAAAATCTAAGTAGGTAGTCAATATACGACTTTGCGCAAGAAAAATCTTCAGCATCCGGCACACGGTCGCATGTATAATGTTATAAGCATATAAAGAAGCAAGGTCGTGTATCTATAGGATATACCAAAGCCACGACAGTAAATACGACATTTGTATTCAAGCATTGTATTAGGATCCTTTCAAGTGTATTCACGTCAAAACTTATGACAGGTATCTTATGCGCAAAACCACCGGGATCAAAACCTCGGTACTACACCAATAACTTTTATAAGCTCTTTGGACGGATGTTATCTATGGATAGCAGACATTTTTTAGTGAACTGAGATACTCTGACTCCAGAGTCTAGCACTATCTTATTTGATACAATTCGTGTCCTAACCAACCAGTCAACAGTGAACAGGTATCCAGGACAATTATGATTATATACCTCTAAGACATCATCAAAAATGATTATAGTATTATTAAGTTATGTAAAACTTCAGTAAGCTACCGGCCGGTATTTAAATAATTACTTTCAGTTATTTATATACACGCAGTTACCGAACAAAGGGTTGTTTAGGCTTAAATACACAATAATTATCATTCAGTTTATAACATTAACAAATATTTGCTTATGCAAATGAGCACAGATTACGTATGCTCATATTTGTTGAACAACTGAGCACGCGCCCAGAAACAAATAGACAAACACGAGTCAAAGTTACGTCTGGATCAGTAATTCATTAAATATAATTCAACTTTATCTCGTTTCTGTAGCACCACACATTTTCATGTTGTAACTTTCATCTAAAGCTCCCAAATATTGTTGAGTCAATAAATAATTGTTTTGTAACTCAAAGCTTCAGTTTCATTTATTTATTTAATGGTTATATAATGGTATTCTTTTTAAGTTTAGCTTTTAAAATTAAGTTAAAAGATTCTCTAGATGTTAAATCAAATAAAAATAAGAAAAAGTAGTTGTTGTTAATATTTACACAACTTAAATAATTGGCTTTTATGAGAATTTACCTATTGTAGAATTAGTCCGTTTACCTTCTAAATCAATAAAAAAAAAATAATATGTGAATTCTGGTGAAAAGTTAAATAAGAGTAAGGCATATGCTTAGTAATATATCGGAAAACCTCAGAAACTTACATAAAGTAGGAGTCAAACAAGCTCTTACAAATGTTTAGGTGTGATTCCTAGTACACAGTACACATACTAAACATTGCTCTAATGTAGACGTATAATTACAAAATACATTTGTGTTTCTAACATTTGTCGACACCGATAACACCCGCCATGGCGGTAACTTGATTTTATTACCCGTTCATTTCGAACGTTTCGGTCATAAAGAATCAATACATAAACGTGGAAAATGTGTGGAAAACAAACAAGGCGATTAAATCAGTCGCGCCACGTCCATGTATGTTACACTGCCTTGTTATGACTTAGATATCTATACCTATCTAACAAAGAGTATTGTAACGTATATTGTTTCGAATGTTACGGATTCGCTACTATAGATTGGAATTAATTTATCTGTTGTTTATGGTACAAGGTACCTTGGGGTAGAGTCTGTGCTACCGGTGGCTTCGAATGAGGAGTGAGGAACCGTCTGGCACTAAGTAACGCTTCAAGGAGTTGACATTTCTTTACTACTACTAATTATCAGTTTCATAACATAAACAACAAATTATGTTAATTGATTGAGTTTAAAGCCAGTTTAAAATTTCCGATATCCATACTAATATTATAAATCTGAAAGTAACTCTGTTTATCTGTTTATCTGTTTATCTGTATATCTGTTTGTTTGTTTGTTACCTTTTCACGGCTAAACGGCTGAACCGATTTCGATGAAATTTGGTATAGGGGTAGATTGGACCTATGAGACGGACATAGGCTATCTTTTGTCTCAAAAAATAATCTTTAAGGGGATGAAATAGGGGTTGAAAGTTTGTATGGGGAATCCATAATTCCTCAAGTTAGGGATCTGAAAATTCTTATTTAGGCTTTTGGTAAGAAATAAATAAATACGGGTTTCAGCTTTTTTGCAAAATCATCCCTAAAGGGGGAAAAGCAAGGGGGTTGAAATTATGAGGTATTCTTTAGATGCACCCCCTACGGACCACAATAAACGGCTAAACGGATCGTAATTTAAATTGGAAAGTAATTAAGGGGGAGAGTGCGATGGGAGGAGGGGGAGAAAGGGGTAAAGTGGGGGAAAGGGGGAGTAGATGGTAGAGTGAGGGGAGAAGAGGGTAGAGTGGGGAGAAAGAGAGGGGAGAGCGGGAAGAAAGAGGGGAGAGTGGGGGGAGAAAGCGGACAGAGTGGGGGGAAAAAGAGGGGAGAGTGGGGGGAGAAAGAGGGGAGAGTGGGGTGAGAAAAAGGTTAGAGTGGGGGGAGAAAGAGGGGAGAGTGGGGTGAGAAAAAGGTTAGAGTGGGGGGAGAAAGCGGACAGAGTGGGGGGAAAAATAGGGGAGAGTGGGGGGAGAAAGAAGGGAGAGTGGGGTGAGAAAAAGGTTAGAGGGGGGAGAAAGAGGGGAGAGTGGGGAGAAAGAGAGGGGAGAGTGGGGGATAAAGAGGGGTGAGTGGGGTGAGAAAGAGGGGAGAGTGGGGGATAAAGAGGGGTGAGTGGGGTGAGAAAGAGGGGAGAGTGGGGGGAGAAAGAGGGGAGAGTAGGGTGAGAAAAAGGGTAGAGTGGGGAGATAGAAAGGGGAGAGTGGGGTATGAGGGTAGAGGGGAGAATGAGGATAGAACGGGGGAGAAATAGGGGAGAGTGGGGAGATAGAGAGGGGAGAGTGGGGTATGAGGGTAGAGGGGAGAATGAGGATAGAACGTGGGAGAAATAGGGGAGAGTGGGGTGAGAAAAAGGGTAGAGTGGGGAGATAGAGGGGAGAGCGGGGAGAATGAGAGTATAGTGGGGGGAGAAGGAGGGGAGAGTGGGGGGGAGAAAGAGGGAAGAGTGGGGGGGAAGAGGGGAGAGTGGTGGGAGAAAGAGGGGAGAGTGGGTTGAGAAAGAGGGGAGAGTGGGGTGAGAAAGAGTGTAGAGTGAATAGAAAGTGATGATACAGTGGGGGGAGAAAGAGGGAAGAGTGGGGGGGAGAAAAGGGGAGAGAGGGGGAGGAAGAGGGGATAGTGGGGGGAGAAAAGGGGAGAGTGGGGGGAGAAAGAGGGGAGAGTGGGGGAGAAAGAGGGTAGAGTGGGGGGAGACAATGGAGAGTGGGAGTGAAAGAGGGGAGAGTGGGGCTAGAAGGAGGGGAGAGTGGGTGGAAATAGGTGAGAGAGATTGGGTGCGAAATATATAGAAATAGAGGGAGAGGGAGTGAGCGAAGGAGGGAAAGGAAGAGATATAGACGGAGAGGGTGAGGGAAATAAATATAATGGATGAGATGGACAGGGAGAGGGAACGCAAGAGATTGAGAGTGGAGAGGGATATTAATGATAGAAAGATAGGGAAAGATATAGAGATATAGGGAGAGGGAAAGAGATGGAGGTAGAGGAAGAGAGATAGAAAGAGCGAAAGAAGGAGAAAGATAGAAAAAGAGCTAGAGAGGGAGAAAGATAGAGGAAAAGGGAGTGAGAAAGAGACAGATATATTCTTACCTATAACTGTTTTCTAAACAGTTTACATTTTATATAAAAATGCGAACTGTTATAGGACGTTTGTTAAATGTCTTTTTAAAAAAAGATTATTTACTTTAAAACCTATTTATTAGGATAATCGTTAAATAGGCTTTTAACAATGATTTAATTACGACCCGTGGACAACCAGTCGTTACGAATGTCAAACCGAGACTGGCACTGGACAGCAGGTTTCCGACTAAGAGGCCAAGATGGGGGGCTGACACAGCATGAATCGTCAGCACCATCCCTTACTGGTCACGGGTATAACACCTCCCCTTTAAGAGGATACTTTGGGGTTGTTTCCTACCAAAGTTCCAAGTTTTAGATTTGACTTCTAGTGGGGGCAACGTGACTCAATTCTACATCGGAATCTTGTTTATCTGGTCTTCTGAGGGAGGACCGAAAAGGTAAGTTACATTTAAGCTTGAATTTAGAAGGTTGGTTGTCTCCGGGCTTACAAAAACATCTTAAGGCTACTAAGTAAAAAGAATATAAAAGGATTATACACAAAATGAAAATAATTAAAAAAGAATAATGAGTCCCATATTTTACAATGTGCGGGCTGTTATCGATTTTCTCTATGTTGTCTAATACTGAGTCTAATGCAATTTTGCTAGACTTTAGCTCATCCAGATCAATATTTTGTAAGTGAGTGGGCGATACATCTTGGATAAGGGTGTTGAACTTTACAATGTTGCAACAGGAATCATTAATAAGATTAAAGTTCGGTATGCTATTAACAGGTGAAGTAATATTTAAGACATATTTAGGTATTAGTGTAGTACTTTTACAGCGAGCAGTGCATTCATTAGGTAAGGTGAGTATTCCTGTAGCTAGAATAGTTGTTTCATAGAGTTTAGAGTTTAAGCAATCTATAGAAATTTTGTTGGGTTCTGATTGTACATATATCCACTTGTTATTAACTAATGGTTTCCAAATGTCTAATCTTCCGTAAATAAACTTAGTGTCACACTGTTTGGGTATTGTATTAATCACTTTAGATAAGAGTTCACTTTCACAGGTGGGGATAGCGTCGGCCGTATAAACATTCGTGATGTCACAGATATAGGTACCTGGACTTACAATTTTACATTCACTCAAATCGTCGAAGTTGCAATACTGGGATCTATCTTTGGTCATTGCGATAAACTTACTACTAGGAATAATTAAACTGAATTTGTTTGGTTCTTTATAATTATACGGTGTAGGTAGAGCTATGTTGTGGAACAGCGTGTATTCCTTAGTGCTAACTAATGGGACTTGTAAAACAAACATAAGCTTATAATCTATATAATAGCAAACTAATTCTGAGATACTTAAAATATAATGCATATTATTCATATCTAAAACTATAGGTAGTTGTAGGTGTCTAGATAGGTGTCTGTAGTTATCGGCAAGCTCTCGGTATAGTTGTGATGACGTCATAATCGCCGGGTGCATAATGTTTTGACTACTGAATAAGATAGCGTTTATTACGTCCTCTAATTGAAAAGATAACGTGAGTATTGAGGTTTCTAAACGGTTAAAAATCTGGTTAGCTTGATAAAGTACGTGTAATCCATTTGTCTGTGCAGAAATATTTTTAAGGTTAGACGAGAGTTTGTCGATAGCTTCATTTAAACTAACTTCATTATCCATAATTTTGCTCAAAGTTTTGTTATAGGATGTAATAATTGATGTGGTAATTAAAATATTTTCCTTCATTAATGAGGCCATATGTTTTTCGTTACTTTGTATGTATTCTATGGCATCGTTATACTTGAGGGCATCGTCCTCGTCTAAAGTTCCAAATATCTGTTTGAGTACAGATCCTATACCTCCGATCCAAGCCCGTTTGGTACGGCTTTCTATTAAGTGTGAAATTGATTCGAACTCGGTACTTAGGTCTTGGTGACGCACCGTCAAAGGTTGAAGTCTATCATGACATACAGAATCGATTTCCACTATTCGGGTTTGATTACATAAGTATCTGGTGGTTTCAAGGGCGGCCTTGATGTTTCGTATGTGTGGGCCAAAATGAGAAATATCTAATGGTATTAATATTTTAAGATAACCATTACCTACTAGCTTTAAGAGTACCTAGGTATTCAAAGTAGAGGCCCGAGCTCGATGTTATCGGTTGGAGGTATCCCTCATACGATTGGCCCCGTACCGAAGCCCTGCAATTTAATAATAAAACTGAGGAATACATTTAGGTAAGTTACTTAACTTAATTATCATTCTGATGTTTTATGGTAGAACGTAAAGTAAAGGCATAAAATATAATCTAAATAGAGATGTAAAATATATGTATATTATTCTTCCTACATACTAACTATTAACTAAACTAACTTTATGTTTCAGGTTGCGGGTTCCTGATATCGTCGGCAGGTTTTACCTGGTCATAATGGTGAGTCACATGCCGTCGGTTTATTAGTAAGGTAAGTGTATTATTTCCATTTATTTTCACCACCTTGTAGGGTCCCTTCCAAAGAGGAGAGAGAGCTTTTCGTAACCTCAGATGATTTTTGAGGTAAACGTAATCACCGACTTTATATGAGACTGGGCGAGTGTGGGTGTCGTAATAATTTTTCGAATTCTCCTTAGATTTCCTAATATACTCGATTGCTTTTTCCCGAGAATATTTCAATCGGTTCTGGAGCATTTGGACATAATCGGAGTATGTGGCCCCTAGGGACTCGTCGTAGACAGAATTAGGAATGTATGGTTTATTACCAAACATTAATTCATAGGGCGTGAAATGTGTTGTCGTATGGACAGACGTATTGTAGGCTAACATGGCCGTATACACATAGCGAGGCCAGTTGGTTTGTTCCGCGTTCGTGTATGATTTGAGATACTCTTTCAAGGTAGAGTGGCTTCTCTCCAGGGCTCCCTGAGTTTGTGGATGATAAGGAGAAGACCACAGATTTTTGATTTTAAGGAAAGCGCATGTTTCTTTAAATAGACTTGACGTAAAGTTAGTGCCTTGATCGGTGAGGATTATTTTAGGAATTCCAAATATGGAAATATAGTGAAGGAGGCACTCGCTTGTTTCCTCTGCCGTGGTGCTACGCATAGGGTATGCAGACGAGAACTTAGTTAGGTCATCTTGGAATGTTAATATAAATTTTAATTTTGCAGGGCCTGCTTCGGGAAGCGGACCAACGACATCGATGGAGAGACGCTGACCAGGTTCGGAAGAAGTGCTGGTAATCTGCATGGGTGCTCGATTGACCTTCCTAAGTGCTTTATTCTCTTGACAGGATTTGCATTGCTTTACGTATGATTCTATGTCGCTTCGCATTCCTTTCCAGTAATACGATTGCTTAAGTCTGCTATACATACGGGCCGACCCCAGGTGACCCGCTATAGGGATATCATGGTTGTCGTGTAAAATCTTTTTGATTTCAGACGGGACTGGATATATAATGCTGTTATGGTATACACTGATTTTAATTCCAGTGTCATGGAAAAGGTAAGTCAGGATATTGTAGATTTTTATGAACGAGTGCTTTTCAAAAGGATTCTTTAGGTCAGGTATACCAATCTCGTTTATACCGCCTATAGTTACTAATTCATTTCTTACCCTTTTCAGAGACTCAAATATTTCAGGATATGACGCTTGGTCAAAATGATGGACTTTGTAGTAAAGTAAGTAGTATGTTTTGTTGTTTAAGTCAAATTTCTCAAACATAAGAAGTTCCTTTTCAGAGTCGCATGCGTTGGCATGTATTTCGGGATCGCTCAAGACTTCTGGGATGTATGGATTGGACTCATCCAGATCAATGGAGGTAGGGACTAAGATGATTTTCGCGAGACATTTCATGAGACTCTCATTATGTTCTGTGATTTCTGTGTTAAAAGTTCTATCCTTCTCTGACACGACTTTTAAGAAAGTGGGATAATCATCAGTTGGTGCATCTGGATTTGCACTCGTGGATGGTTTTGGATCAAGTTGAGGTGGAGGCGCAATGAAAGGTGGAAGTTCTTGAACGGATCTTGGAAAGTTGGCCTCGTTCTCGATCTGATCTCTCAAGATATTAGGGATGTTGTCTGGTAAGTCGATATTAGGTAAAGGCAAGATATCTTCGTAAGGGTCTATAAAATCCGGATTCTGAAGGATACCATCATCAGGGTTAAAAGAAGGTGGGGATATTAGGAGATCCATGAGATCTCCGTCTAACTCTCGATTAGCTTCCCTTTCGTTACTAGGATCAGATGTAGTTGGTTCTTCCGGTTGGACAGGATTAACCGGGAACCGTGATAAAGCATCAGCATTTGTGTTGATTTTGCCCTTCTTATATCGGATGTCATATTCAAACTCTTCGAGTTTTAGACGCCATCTAATGAGTCTTGAACCCGGGTCCTTACAATTAAACAGCCATTGTAATGGTCTGTGATCCGATAGGATTACGATCTTGTGACCGTAAATGTAAGGTCGAAACATTTTTGTTCCGAAGACAATGGCGAGACATTCTTTCTCGGTCACACTGTAGTTGATCTCAGCTTTGCTGAGCGTGCGGGGCATGTAGGCAATAGGACGATCTTGACCTATTGGGCCCTGGGATAATATCGCGGATATTGCGTAGTTCGACGCGTCGCATGTCAAATTAAAAGGCTGTGAATAATCAGGATAGGCGAGAACTGGAGCGGAAACGAGTCTGTCTTTCAGAGTTTCGAAAGCGAGTTGTTGCTCGTTCTGCCATATGAAAGGGACGTCCTTCTTCAGAAGAGACGTCAATGGCTTTGCCAGCTTGGCAAAATCGGATATGAAACGTCTATAGTAGGATACTAGCCCTAGGAATGACTTAATGTCCCTTGGCGATTCCGGGACAGGGTATTCGGCTACAGCTTTCGTCTTTTCAGGGTTGGTTTTGACTCCCTCTTCACTGATGATGTGCCCTAGATAGGCGACTTCCTTTCGGAGAAATTCACACTTCTCAGGCTGTAATCTGAGCTGGAAATTTCGAAGTCTGTCGAACACAGCTTTAAGGTTTGAGATGTGCGAAGGGAGGTCAAACGAATAGATGACTATGTCATCAAGGTACACAAAGCATCGGGTGCCTTGGAGCCCTGTTAGGCATGTATTCATGAGCCTTTGAAAAGTGGAAGGAGCATTTTTTAGACCAAACGGCATCCTTGTGAATTGAAAATGACCCTGAGGTACTGAGAATGCCGTTTTGGGTGCGTCGTCTGGTGATACGAGGATCTGATGGAAGCCTGACGCAAGGTCTAAAGTGGAAAAGTATTTACTTTTACCTAGTTCGTCTAAGATCTCGGATATTTGCGGGATAGGGTATATTTCCCCAATTGTGATGTCGTTCAATTTGCGGTAGTCGATTACTATCCGCCACTTCCGATTTCCCTGTGAGTCAACCTTTTTAGGGACTATCCATATTGGAGAACTCCAAGGAGAGGATGATGGTTGGATGATTTTGTCATCAAGCATTTTGTTGATTTGCGTTTCAACCTCCTTTTTATGGAATTCCGGGAAACGATAAGACTTAGTATGAATTGGAATATCGCTATTTGTCTTAATTTCATGTTTCAAGACATCAGTATAGGACAACTGCTCGTCTGGCAGGTGGAAAATATCAGAGTATTGGGAACAAAGTTCCAAGAGAGCGTCAGACTCTTCTCGGTTCAGATGTTCGGACCTCAAAGATTTAATGACAGCATTAGTACGGTCAGATGCATTACGCGAATCATTTTTGATTTGAATGGCACATGAATTTAAAGGTTCAAGCTTAAGATTCAGATTGGAATTGATGTTTGCGGGTGATTCGGATGTATTGACAATAGTCAGATTCACGCGTTTGTTATCTTTGATTTTCACGATGCAGTTGGATATTAATAGGTTATCGGAGAGATGTTGATCTATAATGATACCTTCTTTGAGGTTTGTCCTTTGAATTGAACATTCAATGACTGCCTCAGTACGAGGTGGAATGATGTAGAAAGGTTCGGAAAAGTAAAGCTTGATATCTAGTTTTCCTATCTTTAGGATATCGTGTGTGTAGTCGATTTTACAACCAAAAGCGGTCAGGAAATCAGTTCCTATGATACCATCGTAAGGCAAATTGATGTCTCGGACAACATGGAATTTGAAGGGAATGGATTTACTCTCAGTTAGTCTTAACCTGAGTTGGAAATGACCTTCAGTTGGAGTCGGTTCGTCAGAAGGGTCAATGCCCTTAAGTTTAATAGATTCTTTGATGAGTTTCTGAGTATTATGAATACTGGATTCCTTCAGTAAGCATATAGCGGAGCCAGAATCAACCAGTAGTGATAATGGGATATTTGAGGCTTGCGAATCTAATAACACATGAGGTAATAGCCTTTTCGTGGTGTCTATATTCACCTCATAGATGCGGTTCTCGTTGGATACGGAGGAGACCTTAGGGTTCTCAGTGTCATGAGAAATCGGTTCAGTAGTTTTACGACTGTCAGTTTGGGGCTGGTTACCCTGTCGGTTAGTCTGGATACTGGATGAATATAGACTGTCAGTTTGGGGCTGGCTACCCTGTCGGTTAGTCTGGATACTGGATAGATTTAGACTGTCAGTTTGGGGCTGGTTACCCTGTCGGTTAGTCTGGATATTATGATGTCGACTGTCGGTTTGGGGCTGGTTACCCTGTCGGTTAGTCTGGATACTGGATAGATTTAGACTGTCAGTTTGGGGCTGGTTACCCTGTCGGTTAGTCTGGATATTATGATGTCGACTGTCAGTTTGGGGCTGGTTACCCTGTCGGTTAGTCTGGATAGTGGATAGATTTAGACTGTCAGTTTGGGGCTGGTTACCCTGTCGGTTAGTCTGGATACTGTGGTGTCGACTGTCAGTTTGGGGCTGGTTACCCTGTCGGTTAGTCGGGATACTATGATTGTCGGAGGTGCCGCTTTCTACTGATTGTCCCGGGCGGCACCGTCGCGAGACGAAACTTCGTTTAAATTGTCTTCATAATCAGACGTTTCAACAGTTTCCTCCTCGGATGTTTCCCGAATGTGGTTTATTCTGTTGCCGCGAAAACCATTGCTATTTGTTTGTTGACCCGGCCTACTAAATTTGTTATTGTAAAATTCTCGTTTCTTACAATCTTTGATGTCGTGACCAGCACCCTTGCAATAACGACAGAATAGGGCGTCGTTTCCGGTCCTTGTTTGATTCGCGTTGGACGAATTGGGTGTTACGTTTGGCCTTGAAGGACCTGGCTTAGGCTTAGCAACAAATTTATTCTCCATTGGAGGACGTTTGTAAAGACTCTGTTGGATACGTTCTTCAGAGATTGCCATATTAATGGCTTCGTTTAAATTCTTGGGGGACCTACATCTCACAATGTTGGAAATCCGAGGGTGAAGCCCCAAGAGGAAGTGATGGAGAGCAAGATCTTCCATTGCGGCACAACGACCTGCTAATTCCTTCACTTTCGTGTTGGAAAGGGTGATTTCCGTGAGTAATTGCGAGAGGTAGGTCTCTACACGAAGTGAAAATTGGCTAACGTTATCTTGCGGGCCTTGCCTGCTCTCTTGCAGGTCGGTCAGGAGGTGAGCGTAGTGTTTGCGCTCACTGAACTGAGTTTTCAGAAACTCTCTGAGTTGGTCCCAGGATGTGAACTCCTTAATCGAGCAGGCGAGCTCCGCTTTGCCACTTAATTGGCTAAGGATATATTTGAAAAGAATAGGCTTCTGCGTTTCTGAAGCCAATTCGGATGCGTTATTACAGTTTATGATAAAAGAATTTACTGTTTCTCGACTACCATCATAAGGTTTGATAAATTTAAAGAGCGTGTTGAGGTCGAGTTCTGCCATTACAGCAGCCGCGACTACGGATCTCGTGAGTCGTGGAGAACTGACAGGTGACTTAACGTCACTGGGAGGGACTGATTCCGGGATAGTAACGGTTAATTTAAGTTCCTCTCCCTTGGGCACTTTTGGCATATTAGGATAATGAAGTCAATCGCAAAAGTTAAATGTGTACATTAAAATGGAAAAGGATTTTATTTACCTACTCACTGAACCCTAAATTATAAGCAATGACCAAAGACTCACAGTACAAATAATGCGTAGGCGATGGCGGCCGATTCCGCGAACTGCATTCCGCAATGATAAGGCGATGCGCTTCGGCGAGACGACGGCGACGATTCTTGACTCGATGTAAGGTCAATAAATTAAATTATTGACCATGGAACTCGATGCAGGGTACCACGGCGTGACACACAGGATGTCAAAGGATGCAGGATGCAGGTGATCGATGATGATGATCACGACGTAAGTATTTGCAGGAGCCGACTCTCGCAGTTGCAGCAGCAGCTCAATGCCACGGCAGCCGAAGGTAAGTAGCTTTAGTCCAGGATAGCTTATAAGCTTCTCTTTCAGGATACACGAGATTCGTGCAGCACACTTAGGATGACCAAATATTATGCTTGCACTATAGGGCACACACGCATGGTAAGTATGCACTTCCACTTAACATTCACGATATCACAGGAATTACACAGGATAGATTTAGAATTGAGTCCGGTTGACTTTACACTTCTTTTAAACGTTAAGGACACTTTATAACGTTTTAAGGACACTGGGGATTTTCGCATCCCACCGCTGCCACCAAATGTTATAGGACGTTTGTTAAATGTCTTTTTAAAAAAAGATTATTTACTTTAAAACCTATTTATTAGGATAATCGTTAAATAGGCTTTTAACAATGATTTAATTACGACCCGTGGACAACCAGTCGTTACGAATGTCAAACCGAGACTGGCACTGGACAGCAGGTTTCCGACTAAGAGGCCAAGATGGGGGGCTGACACAGCATGAATCGTCAGCACCATCCCTTACTGGTCACGGGTATAACAGAACGAAGTTGCGGGTATCAGCTAGTTAATGATAAATTTAGCCGAAGCTATTTTGAAAGGAAGCCTCGTAATTTGGTGTTAAAAAGGATTATCCCGTTTCAACCACAATATTGCCGCTCACGATTGATCGCCTGTTTTTCCAATTTCATTTTACAGGCTTCAATAATTACAACACCCTTTATATTCTTAATCCAGTATCATTATAAATTTCGACAAAAAGTTTATTCGTAAATTTTAACAAGAAACCAAGGATTAATGCGAAATTAAACAGTAACACCATCTCGCCGCTAACAAAACTTCAGAACCGAGTTAACAAAAATGATACAATATTTATTCCGTACGCCGTATCCTTGCAAAGGCGTAGTTTCTTAACTCCAGTAAAACCGCCGTAGGGGCTCGCGCCGGGACAAAGTTATTTCCAAAGGAACTTTGTACGCGATGTACCGCTTGGGTTTTTACATAACTTCATAGATTATGCATTTGCGTACATTATACTAGAGACGGATGCATGCGAGTTCATTTCAAAATTTCACCATAGTCTATAAACTTTTTGTTACCATAAATACATGTACATGTATTTATGGTAACGTGGTAATGCTACAAGGGCTCGATATCATTATGTCTGAAATCTGAATAAACATCATTTACATGACTCTGACAGTGTTATCATGTTAATTTGTTTATATGTATGGGAACTATTATTAAGTTCTCCGAATTACTTTAATTATATTTTTTAAGTAAATACCTATAGAAAAATGATAAATTGAGACAGTGACATAACTTCACTATACCTACGTCATATCGCAACTTGCGTCATCTGTCCTTCCGTTAGGTCCGTCACATGTAATGCCAGTTAACTAATGATGTAGCTTAACTTTTTTTATGTTAACTAGAATTTATACAGTTCTAATTCGCGCACAATTAAAAAAATATATATATCGTTGCACTGTTAGTTTATTCAACCAGTTTTAGTAATATTTACAATACCAACTTATTTCACTCCTCTTTTCAAATGTCGTCTCTCTCGCACTCAACAGTAATGTACCATTTTATATCAACCTTATTTGTATTAAACCTTTTTTTATTATTAGTAGGTATGTTTCGCACCTGGCAATCAATAAAGCAAAAGCAGCAACGGACGTTTTAGATAGAATCCTTTTTACTCCCCTGATACGCGGAATGGGCGTTTGTATCACCGAATCATTGAAATGTTATGTCAGACATAAAAACCCCATCGTGTTTTATGGTACTTACCTTTTATGGTTAAAAAGTGAATGACGTTAGAACATTTATGTAAGTGATATGTAGCTTATGTGTAGCTATTTATAAGAGCCCTTTACTTTTTAACTACAACAGAGTAACGAGACACCTGATGGCAGTGCCAGCCAGTACTTTGCATTGCAATATATTGTGCGGAATTGCATTGCGTCCGTCACCCAATACTTAGATCCAGTCTACAGTGTTTGGATGTACCTATTGCTGAATCTAGTACGTTAGTACGTCGAAGGGAAACACTGTATTTCAAACTATAACATGGTTCAATAAAGTTGATTAATAACACTGGCACAACTTCGAATACGGAATATGTAAAAGTTAATTAAAATATATACATTGGTATTTATGTGCGTCAGTTTATCTGAGTGGTTAGTTTTTCTGAAACAATAAATTGAAGTGAAAATAACCACATGTAAAATGGGACAGTCTTTTCGAAAGCTACTCAATTCCATACATTCAATTTACTATACTACCAGAACAGATACATTGAATGCTAATTTTTGTTCACCTAGTTCTATAACTATAGTCACTTGGGTATATAGCACCATGAAATTATTGTAAACTAGAAACACCTCGCGGTTTCACCCGCGTTAACTACTATCCCGCGAGAACCATTAATTTTTACGGGATAAAAGGTAACCTATGTGTACCGGGGATAGCATAGCTTCCCAACAGTGAAAGAATTTTTCAAATCGGTTCAGTAGTTTCGGAGCATATTCATTACAACCAAACAAACAAAGTTTTCTTCTTTATAATATTAGTATAGCTATAGCACACACCTAATGAACATTTTGTTGCAGCCGACGCTATGCAACGAGAAAACGTGCCTTGGCAGCCTCATGGCGATCCCGGGCCGCGGCGAAGTGCCACGGGAGCCGGCAGAAGTGCTCAACGACGCAAAGGACTTCCTTGGACAGTACTTCGCTTCTATAAGAAGGTGAATTCTATAAATTTAATTAATTCTTACGAGAGCGGTGGAGTCAAAAGAGTCACAGGCAACCGGTGGATGCAAGTGGCAAATTGTCGTTCGGTGTGGCGGTCTAAGGGGGAGGCCTATGTTCAGCAGTGGACGTCTTCCGGCTGATGATGAGCGGTGGAGCCTAAATTTTAATATTTCCCTCCATAGCAGACTATGAAGTTAGAAAGGAATGTGCATGTCTTTACCAATCTGTGTCTCTAGCAATGACTTATTTTTTGGCACCTACCCGTAGATTTTGAAGACTCGCTCAAACACGGTTACAGAAGACATCGTATAAAACGGTACGATGTTAACGAAATTCTATGTTCTGACTTTGCAATTGGTTAAGTTTGCAGTGTTTGGTAATGCAACATTTTCGAATTATATCGCGTATAGGAAAATAGGTAATTTACAAAAGGTAATACAAGTAGATGTATTTGGTGTTAGATAACAAAAGTTTAAGAGTAGTCAAAGTCAAAGTCAAAGTCAAAGTCAAAGTCAAAGTCAAATCATTTATTGTAAATAGGCAATAAAATCGCACTTTTACAAGTCAAACACTTCAATCTAATAAACAAATTAATAAAATCATAAAAGAAAACAAACTATAATTAAATGATTAGGTATGGTTTGAGTTTGAAAAAGGATGTTTCCCTTTCAAGTCCAGGATTGTAGTATATAATAGTAAATAATAGTATTGGACTCAATACCCTACTTTATTCATAAATGCGTCAAAGCCGAGTGTATTGGCAGTTAAAACTGTACGCCTACAAAATGTTATTTCAAAACTTTGTCATAATTCTATCTACATCTGTGCACACGTTTTATTACTAAATTATTTCATACCCACCGGTTTCCAGCACAAAACGTAACAATAAAACCCTCCAAGTTGGAAAATAGAAAGCGCAACAATAATCATAAAAAATAAGTTTTGTTTCATAAGAATAATATGCTAATACTTCTTGGGAAGAAAGTTTTATGTGTTCCACTGGCGGTAAGATCTCCATCTTCTGTAGATACTTCTGAAGGCAGGTATTTTCATTTTTCAGTAATTCTTCATTTGAGTAACTTCGCTACAAACTTCTCTAAAAGTCGAGCTCGTCGTTAACAGGGTAATAAAACAATGGTGGCGGAACTTTACCTTTTCCCGTTTCTTTACAAAAGATTTTAAGAACTGTTTGTTCGCTGTTATGAAGAAAACTTTACTAATACAATGGGAATCAACAGGTCCGCTCCAAGGTTTAGTTTGACTTACATACAATGGCATTGTTTCATGTGTTTACCTTGCTCTTTCATTCAGAGAACAAAGCTTATTGGCTGTTTAGGTATAAAGTTACAGAGCCATTTTAAATCTAAAAGCTTTGTAAAGTTGGTATTCTGAGCCACAATCTAAATCTAGATAGTCTACTGCGAACCTTTGATCCACATGTAGAGACACGCACATAGAAAATAAAGGTTTAGTTGGTAAGCAAAATTATTACTCGTGTCAAGTTCTTTGTCTCATGACATTTGCCCACGTGTGATGTTGATTTTTCAGCACTTTTTCAGTGTCGTTTCCCGTTGGTACGTTATGGTGTCACGGGCTGATTACTTCCGTGCATAATAAAGAATAATCTTAATATATATAAATTACGTGTCACGTTGTTTGTCCGCGATGGACTCCTAAACTACTGAACCGATTTTAATCAAATTTGCATACCGTGTGCAGTTCGATCTAACTTAACAGATAAGATAGCTCGTCATCTCAATTTATAGTCGCAATAACGAAAACCTTATCCACAGCAACGCGTGGTCGTGTCAGCTAGTTAAAATATATAGCAGGAATGTAAAGAATGACTAATCTGACTCAATTGTTTTGACAGAGCAAACACGCCAGCACACGAAGCTCGATGGAAGGCGGTGCAAGAGGAGGTGGCGAAGAGTGGCACCTATCAGTTCACCACCACAGAGCTGGTGTTCGGCGCCAAGCTAGCCTGGAGGAATGCTAGCAGGTGTATTGGCAGAATACAGTGGTCTAAATTGCAGGTGAGTTCTCACAATGGTTATAAGATCTTTTGAACTTCTTCCACCGTCTTACCACAAAAGCTTAGACCAGAGTTAAACGGATGTTTCTAAAATTTCGTTCTACAAAATCGACGTCTATCACTCGCGTTTTCTTACTGAATCCCGGTATTTCTTGTTGGCTTACTTGTGAATTTGTTATTGAGTTAGAAATAGCGAGGGTTAGACGTCGATTTGTGGAGAATATATTTAGACACATCTGTTTAAGTTTTGTTCAAATATTTTGTGGTAAGACCGCCAGGATTTTAAAATTAAGGGACTTTTAAACTAAAAAAAAACATTTATAACGTGTATGTAAATCCACTTAAAAATTTTTTTGATAGTTTTAAGGCGGACTTAATTGTGAATAATCTAAAGGTGATGTCATTTTTGAAATGTTATAATCCCGCATTATGTAGGTACTCGTATAAAGTGTGATATGAATTTTATACGCGATATTATCGCGTATAAAATTCTTCTATCTAGAGAATAAAACCATTAAAGCTCGATGAAAAACCTTTAATAATTGAAGAAATTGGCACTCCGTAAAGAAACAAACCGAACAACAGCAGTTCTTGCCTAGTGAAGACTTTCTCAGGGAACGGTACCTAAATGAATTTGCTGGCTCTAATGAGAAAACTCTCATTTCGTTTTACGGTGGCAAAAAAACATTGGCAATTAACACTAAGGGTTCCGTGCATTTTCTCCAGGAAGAGGAATCCTCATTTCTTGAGACGTTGGTAAAGAGAGCGAGGTGAGGAAATTGGAACTGAAATATTAATTAAACTAACGTCTCAGACGTCATGGCATCTGAGTACAGTTTGTCTGAAACAAGACCTAAATTTAAAACGTGAAAAATGAAGTCCCTCTATCACTTTTTTCTATTAAATTTTTAATGTTAATAAGAGACAATTTAACATTAATCTAAATATATATTTCAGTGAATAATTTCAAAAATACAACCGCATATGGCTTCATACTTTGTGGTCAAGATATCAATAAAATTGCAAAACATATGCAACTGCGACAATACATGTTTCAAATGAACAGTCAATGAATTTAAGGTATCTTATAGACGACATTAATTCATTCATTCATTTCCATTCACTTTCCTCAGTTACTGTGGGAAGGATGTTTTAACGGAATTACAAGCTGCGAAGCTTTACTTGAGCTAGGGAGCTTTGCGCGATGTTCTTCCACAACCTCACTTCGTAATTACGCCGCTTAAATAGATTGCGCGAATAATCGGAACGATTCAGTTATTGACTCGCGGTTTGGGTGACTTATTCTGGGACAGATTGAGATTACATTGGTGTTTGCTTGTTTTTAATTACTTTCATAGTACTGAGCTAGTAGGAATAATAATTTGCATTACAACATCTTAGTAATTATGATATTGTTTTGGATATTTTTAATATTTATAACAAAGAAAGAGAATATTATATTATTATCACGTGATCGACAGCTTCTTAATCTACTTTTCTACCTAACTTTATGATTATAGTGTGTTTCGGTGTCTCTGGTTAGTAAAAATAGTAAAGCCAATGGATTAAAAACAAAGAAAATTAAATATTGTTTTAATGCATTATAATATGTAACACAGGACTTTAAATCGTCATATTATACTGGACCATTAGAACATTAAGACCTATTATGACAGATAATAGTATAAACGAAGCTGAAATAATAATAGTGTGGTTTTTAAATAAATTAATTTTAGGTCTTAAAATAAATAAAAAAACTACTCAACATTTCGCAGTTCAACCGCAACAGCAACAAACTACGAACTGTAGCTCTGGAATTAAATAGGGATGCTAGTATCGCGCCTGGTTAGCAGCCAGTTGGTTGCTAATTCAGTAGTGAGTGACGTGACGTCACTCGACGATGATTGCCTTCCATTTGCTGAGGTTTAGATTTGTGGCCTCGAGTTACAAACTGGTAAATTCAATAGTAAGGATTTATTTACGAGAACGATGATCCCGCTTTAAACTTACAAATAAGTATTCGAAATGTATGGAGAAAGAGAAAAATAGTTGTTTTTTTGTGAATTTCTGCGCATAGTGCACCATAAAAATCGACTTGACGATTAGAAAATATTTAATACTGTATAAGGAACGTAAATCATAATATAAAAACTAAGTATAAATGGTTTTAGAACTACAACTTTGGATGATACTCAACAAAGTGCACGAGATTCAATTCATTAAACATTGATTCCGCTATAGAGTCAAGATGGAGTTCCATTAGCAAGCCAGTAAATAAAATGAAGCATTCTCGTAGCATCTCAACTCGTTTAGCGTTTGTATAGGAGCTTCGATTTGGCTTTTGATCCACACAGTTTAAATCTCTATAAGGTCGATCTTTCCCGTCTAAAGATTGCGATTTGAGTTCGACAAAGTGTATTAATAGTCGTACTGTGTGTGACGCGTTTCCACCAATTCCCGTCTGTTGCCATTGGGACGACAGTTGAACCTGGATGTCTTGTTCACTGGTCTTACCATCGATCCGGAGGTCAAATTTGCTGATGCAACAACACTTCAATTGAATCTCAATAGAGTGGCTTAGGAATAGTTTGTGACATTTGCAAAGTGTGGCATTTAACTTTTCCGCTGCTGTAACTCTAGACAGGCAGGATCTTTGACACATCACGGGAGAGATTCACTGAAATTAGCAGACTTAACCCCCAGGATTTACCACGTGATTGCTGTTTGTGAATCGTGAATTTTATATTGATAACTCCAAAGTTATCTTTATATTCCCAACGTTGGTTTGTATAAGTATATGATTTTATAACTATCTAGCTAGAGACTTTATCGACTTCACTAGTTTGGGTGTAGCTTGAAACTTATAAAATATTCTGTTTTAAATTGCGAGCTTTGAAATTGGGTGTTATAGAATTTGAATTTTAAATATAACAGTTTCAAAGGAAGTGGCACTTTGCAACATTAATTTATGAATTAGTGAGGGATAAGCAAAATACATTAAAAGTTGTCCAGTCGTTTTTGAGCTGATATGGATTTGTGATTTTGTTAGAACTTAGTTGAAAGAAGATTCATGTATTACGGACTTTTAATTTTGTTTTTCTTCTTCACCTCTAGGAACCATAGCGAATTTAACCAATATCGTCCACTAAACAAAATAACAATTACTTGTGCTAACACTCTAAAGTAGGTTAACATTACAAATTATGTTCACAGGTATTCGATTGTCGGCAAGTGACGACCACCAGCGGAATGTTTGAAGCTCTTTGCAATCACATCAAGTACAGCACAAATAAAGGAAATATTAGGTAAAACTCTACACGTAGATACATTAATAGACTGATATACAAAAGAACATAATAAAAAAACACTATCATGCACCCACAGGTCAGCAATAACGGTGTTCCCGCAACGCACAGATGGTCAGCACGACTACCGGATATGGAACAGTCAGCTCATCAGCTACGCCGGGTACAAGCAGCCGGACGGGACCGTGCTGGGAGACCCCATGCACTGCGAGTTCACTGAGGTGAGCTTGTACTTGTAGTGCGGCGTAATGAATCTCTTTACCTACACCGTGCTAATAGGTTCCATGGACTTACGGACTGCATCGACGCGTACTAGTCGAGGAACGATACCACGTGGTTGGAACATTAGTACGACACCATCAAGAACAATTAGGTCACGATTTTCTACGTTTTCGGAGATTCCACTACGTTTGATGTTAGTCTTACGGCATATTCATATTTAATAATTGAAAGGTAATGACTTTGACATCAAAATGGTCATCGGGTGAGATGGTGAAGCGAAAACAGCGAGAGAAAACTGACTGTCCACGAACGTCAAAGTTCAAAGACTGTGATTTAAACCAGCACTGAGCAAGTGTGGTAGAATATGATTCATTTTTATTGCTGAGGGAAGGTCTGTGTCTCAGCAATGAGAATGTAATAAGTTAATGCTTACGATACCAAGATTTATAAAAGCACAGAAGTCACATTTTAATAACAAGTGCAATAAATGAACGTTCTTATTGTACCAGACTAGAATAGGTCCGTTGTATTTATAGGCATAACAATATTAACTTTCGTTCGAATATTCGACGTTCACTTATTCTGTCGCCCAAAAATGATTGTGGAAAAAACAGTTGGTTCACTGTGCGAAAGCACTACAAATGAATCAATCTATTTTGACGGTTTCGACTTGCTCACCACCTGCCTCGTAACGAATGTGTATCATAAAGTATCACTATTATAGGGCTTTTGAACGGAACCTAGAGAAACAAGGTTTTGTAGAATGTTTTTCTAGTAGGTACTTGTTGTGCTAGCAGTACATACCATGCACACAAAAAATATGCCTAGTTGAGTAGCCAGCAAAGTTGATCACATCTCTCTTTCTGAGCGTCCTGGATCCCAGCTTTCAATAGACTAAAAAAGTCTGATGATTAACTGGATCTGAGGATCTGTTGTTTTGTCTGTGTCTCCAGTTGAGCTTGAAGTTGGGCTGGAAGCCGCCTCATACAGCCTGGGACATATTGCCGCTGGTGCTATCTGCCAACGGAAAGGATCCTGACTACTTTGAGATACCCCGAGAGCTCATCATGGAAATCCATATGACACATCCTACGTAAGTGGCCAAAAATTTAATTTAACGTTAGTGGATATAAGTTTCAACTTACAATACGAATTGTCTATTGTTTGTATGCAAATTATATATGTTCGCTAGTAAAGATAATTGTCTAGTTCTGTGTTCTTAGAGTAAAGATTACAGACATTGTTCCCCATCTTTCTATGTGTACAAAACGGATTATATAATATCATTCTTTTTTTACGAATAGATTGCGGTAATGGACATTAGGTTTATCAAACTTTTACCTAGGTTCATCTCAAAATTAACGTAGCAAATACGAGTACTGTCACCAAATTATTAATAATCAAGTTGATTTAATCACGATTCGAGTATGAATACAAACAGCATTTCATAAACGAGATGACATCATTATGCGTGGGGCAATTCACGAAATTATGACTTTTACCTGCAAACACAAACGATACATCTTACAAAAAAAGTACACTTTATTATTCGCCTAAATTAGATGCCATAATAATGAATTTCTCAAACAGGTTCGTTAATAAAAAGAAGCGGAAGAGATGTTTTATTTATTTTATGCTAAACACTCCACACATGTTCAGTTATTTAATAAGTCGGCTGCTCATTTATATTTGCCTATGGTGTTATCGTTATTTGATTTTTAAATTGCAACTTAGACTTATTTATGTTCCTAGAAAATAATAATACAGCTTGGAATACATGCCTAATTTAAATATTATTATAGCTAATAAATTTAGGCGTATAATATTAATAAAATTGTGTACATATTTGACAAACAAATTATTTCCAATCCGTCGGAACCATGTCGTGATAAGTTACACCTTATAGATTTAAATGCGGAAGATCAAATTTATTGATGTCGCGTTTTAGAGACAGCCAAGTAAATGTTCTTTATCGATTTAATCTACTCCTAACAATGGCCAAAGCGTTCATGATCCACGATCTTCGATAAATCCCCAGATTGTCTCACAACAAAAGTTTTAGATTTACGACACCAAAGTTTTTTCACAATGCCATCAGCAACATACAATGCTCGAACCGTACAGAGTTTGCTAAAACGCTTACTGACTAAAGTCACAATTTACAATATAAAACAGTGATAAAGCTTCATTCTTCATTGAAGTTATTAATAATAAATGCAATGCAGCTCATTTTCAAAATCTTTGGAATTTTTACCATAGTTTGCTCGCGGCATTGACAAAAGCGTAGTGGTTTTATTTTCAATCTAGAATCGCCTCGCGGTTTTACCCGTGATAACTACTATACCGCGGGAATCGTAATTTTTACGGGATAAAAAGTGGCCTATGCCATCCGGGGATAGTGAAGCTTCCCAACAGTGAAAGATTTTTTCAAATCGGTTCAGTAGTTTCGGAGCCTATTCAATGCAAACAAACAATCAAATCTTTCCACTTTATAATATAAGTTTTCAAATAAAATTACGTACGTTTCAATAAAATATAGTTATATTTCCTACTAAATATCCACGAACTAAGTCACTGTTACGTTCTTACATTTCACAACGTGTACCAATCCCCGACCGTGCAACATGTCGCTACATTTCCCATCTCCGATTTACGCCACCATAAAAAGCTTGGGGAATGCATATTATGTCAAGAGAGGTAAAGGCCGACAAATAGGCAAGCGAGCGTCCATCCGAGCAGATTGCGTATCGTAAAAGTGTGGTCCGGTGATCTCCAATCAGTGTTTATTGCCAATAACTCGGGCCTATTCAATGTCGCATCGGTATTGATCTGGGGGCACGGCAGTGCCCCCGCCAAGTCGAGCAAAACAAAAGGCACGGCCGTACTATCCTTTTCTCGAAGCGATTCGGGCCATTTTCGACCCCCTGTAACTTCATTATGGATTAAACCAGAAGCCTAAATTTTTAGTGACCAAGAGGACATCACGTCTACAGATAATAATCCAAGTTACATCAAATTTGAACCAGTAGTTTAAGAATTATTGCAAGTCAAAGTTCCTTAATTTTGCTGCCCACTGACTGACTGACTGACTGACTGACTGACTGACTGACTGACTCACCGATCATCAAAATTCTAAGGTACTTCTAGCCGTCCCACAAGTTTCAAATTTTGAATATAGCTATTGTTTAGCCTATAAACCATGGAAAAATTCTGACATTCCATAATTTTCATCCCGTTTTCTAGATATATGATCTGCATAAATAACTTTGTATTCCCATATAAATCCTACTAAATTGTATGTGATTACAAAGTTACTTTTACAGTTCATAATTAGACTTCATTGAAATTGAATGAAATGGGTAACAGGGGTAAAAATGAGAAATGGTTTCGAGAAATTCGACAGTTGAGCGCTTTTTAAAAACTTCCGCGATATATAGAGAGATACTAATCCCTATACTATACCTACCTACACTTTTATAGGTCGAACAAATTCGTTACCTAGGTACATTAAATAGTTACCTAGGTACCTTATACCTAATACGCATCTGTGGAGACGCAACGACACTCGTTCATGATAATCAATGAGCATGACCTATGTCGCAAGGGGCCCCGGCCGCACAGGCGCGGGGCGCGCGTTGGTCCGTGTTTTGCAAAAAAACGAAATAAAGAAAGAAAACCTACAAAAAGAAATGAGATCCCATCAAAAACATTACATGTACAAAAATGCACAAGTCTCGCATCGTAGTTTATCTGCCGTAAAAAGTTGTGAGATCGAATGTAAACCAAGTCGGTTAATTTCAATACCTACCTGTACCTATCTATGGGAACAGTTATATCTTTATTTCTCTAGTAAATAGAGTGTCTTGGCGATTGTACACGGCAGCATAATCTCCTAGGCAATCTAAATATAGTCTTCCGTATAGTTGTACTTTCAAACAAATACAAGCACAAAGCGCTTAACATAGATTTATGTTGCGTGTGCCATTGCCAAGTCACTCTATTTACTAAAGAAATAAAGATATAACTGCTCCCATAGATAGGTACAGGTAGGTATTGAAATTAACCGACTTGGTTTACA
Organism: Hylaea fasciaria; assembly: GCA_905147375.1. Taxonomy (NCBI): domain Eukaryota; kingdom Metazoa; phylum Arthropoda; class Insecta; order Lepidoptera; family Geometridae; genus Hylaea; species Hylaea fasciaria. Next base: position 3,204,439 of record LR990194.1, read on the forward strand.
TTCGATCTCACAACTTTTTACGGCAGATAAACTACGATGCGAGACTTGTGCATTTTTGTACATGTAATGTTTTTGATGGGATAATGTTAACAGGTCGTAATCTGGCGTGAATGGAGCGAGTCATTCGTTTTTGTTTGACAATACGAGCAAATATTTTTGTCTACTTATTCCCCACTTCGAATTATAAATCAAAGGTTATGTATAACATTCGTTTGTATGACGTAAGAAAGTTCGTTTTCTATCTAACTGAACTTAAATTTACTATTCGTTAAAAGAAACTAAGGAGTATCCTACGAATAAGTAATAAGACTTATTCGTAGGGAGTAGGATCATACATAATAATAACACAGTGATTACCTACTTACTATATTAAGCTGTAATAAGGTGGCACTAGGCACAAATTGCAAATATATTTTTGAATATAAAAGTACAACAGTAAAAACATTCATATTGTCTACCCATCAACTTGTTATTACGGACCCTCAGGAGTATTTAATTCAATTAAAAAATATTTTTGAACAATACGCCTGTAGTTCCAAAGTTAGATAATTCAGTTCTAAATTAATTTCCCTCATAGCAAACCACCAAAGATCTTCATATACCTACCTATTCCCTACGTACCAATTTGCGTTGACGACGAAACTTTTTCTGTATCGCAAAGTTGTAGCGCCCAAATGAATGGACGATAATTTCGTGATGAATTTGACAGATAAACAGAGCCCTCGAAACTTTTCTTATTAACTCAGTACCTATATGGAGTGGCCGCGGAAATATCGGCAGTGGAAAGATGCTCGGGACAAACAAGCTTAGCTGTGTAGGTGTGTGGCGATGTTAATTATGTGGACGTGAGCATAATTAATCAATAATTATATTACATACTACTCAGCTCAATAATTGGTATCATATGCACATCCAAATTACGATATCTAATTAGGCTAGAGCTCGGTAACATTTGAAGGGTAACTTGCCAAGTGAATTACAATTTATAAACAAAAAATAATAAACACGGTGACTTTTATTATATAAGCCCTGTCGGTCTTAATACTGACTGTATTTGAATTGTGATCTGTAGAGCTATCAAAAACATTTAAAGATGACAATCACCTCAATAGCTGTTACGAGAGAGCGGTGGTGGTTAAGTGGTGGCTTTATTGATAGAGAGCGATCTCTTTTTAGAAAACCTTCTTTTAGGATGGATGATTTTAAGGTTGAAGTTCATTCTATTCCCGACAGGCACGAATGGTTCAAAGAGCTGAACCTTCGTTGGTACGCTCTCCCCGCGGTCTCTGGGATGCGGTTCGACTGCGGCGGCATAGAGTTCACCGCCAACGCCTTCAACGGCTGGTACATGAGCACGGAGATCGGTTGCCGCAACTTTTGTGACACTAACCGGCTGAACATGCTTGAGGTCAGTTGCGATGTGTATTTTTTTTTTAATGTTTTTACTTTCAAGGTTTGTATATTCAGCCAGTATCAGGTAAAATCGAATGTCGCTTTGTAGGCAAGTCGCAATCGTCACGATTTAGTAAAATGTAACTTTGTATTGCATGCATCGCACTTAGTTGCATATAATTTAAAAACAATCTCTCAAACAATGCTTGATGTACATAAGGTATATTTTGGTCCATCATCAACTACCAAAATAAAACTGTGGTGTAGTTAAATTCAGGATCCCAAATTAAATTCAGTCATAGGCTGTGAGTTGGGGCATTTGTAATCGTAAGATTTATGGATATTCAGATTGTATGTAACAAGTCGGTCTGTCTCCCGGGAAATTAAAAACTCGGTGTGATTGATGAATGAAACTTTATATGCCAATTAAAACACAAAAGGGTTCTTTTTTGCTTCGTATGTCTTGTCAAGGGTCCTGCCTGAAAACATGGAAATTAGACAACGGGTAGTTTAAGCTTAAAATACTGTGCACATAATTTTTATAAATTGATTCGTTGTACTTCTTTACATAGTAGGTACCTACACATTTATTAAACAAAAAGAAGTCATCACAAAGAAGAATCACTAATGACCGTTGCCCATAATGCCCATACAGAAAGTAGCCCAGCGTATGGGCCTAGACACTCGGACTCCTGTCAACCTCTGGAAGGACAAGGCGCTGGTGGAGGTGAACGTGGCCGTCTTGCACAGCTTCCAGCAGCAGAACGCCACCATCGTCGACCACCACACTGCCTCCGAGAGCTTCATCAAACATCTCGACAATGAAAACCGGCTTAGGTAAGACTTGCTCAAGCTTCTTCTGCGCTGCTACTTTCTCTCTTCTTCTCCTTGTCTCTCTTATTACATGTCTTCAAAAGAAGAGTGAAATGATTTTAGAGTATGCAGCTATTATAATTGCTCAATGTGTGCAAGGAATTAGTAATGCTTCGAGTGCTGCACTCTCTAATAATAGACTGGTAACAACAGTCTCACAACAGTGCCATCAACCACTAACCTATACATAACACTAGTGTTGACCTACTCGTTATTGTGCTGGTAAGCAACTTACCTCCAAAACCTGTTTATTCTCAAGTGATACTGGCCTCGTAAGCGAATGGGGTGAATAGGATCACGAAAACACATAAATAAAAACAGAAATCGTCTGCAAACTGCTACGTGTCCCGACAAAAGGGCAGGAAAATCTTCACGACTTTATCATTCGCCCTGTCCACTTGAGAACAAAGTTACCGTCCCGGCTCGTTCTCACGGCTCACTCGAAAAGGAACTCTTTATAATTTCCAGTTCTGTATCATGTTTAAGAACCAAATTAACCACGTACGTATAAATTAGATCGCTGCGAAGATATCCGGATCCGGAGTATCCAATTAACACATTTTAGCATCTTAATTGTTGAACTAGATTATAGCTGTTGTTTGACCAATTGAATTTTGAATGATTAATGATTGCATGAAAATTGTACGACTACGTTTAGTAAACGTGCAAGATTATATCATCGCTTTCGTTGATAACGTAACACCTACTCGTAGATACAAAATACCATCAAGTTTGCGAATTAAGAACAGTTTTGTGAACGAACACGAGAGTATAGATGGCGAGTTAATCTACTCAAACGTAGTAAAACTATGCGGTCGCAGTCTGAAATTGGGTTGTTGTCGCGTGTGTTGTGTGCACACTGCACAATGGTGCACAGATTAAATAATTTGAGCAACCGCAACCTACGTGATTTAATTAAACCCACTCAATACGATGATGAGGATACAATTATGCAAACCGAATATTTGCCACTACCACGGCAGCGTAGTAAATATGTCGCGGATGAGAACCCCAAATATTAATTACAACCATGCCGGCGGCAGTTTGGTTATTAACCTGTCATCGGGCGCCCTGCAGCCTGTATTGAAAGAAAACAGTGGACATGTGTTCGTAAGGACGCCGGCGTACATGGCATTTACCGTGTGATTGTTTTGATTCGCGGCTTCTCTGCGCTAGACCTTACACTGTAACATTACGTCAGTATGCCACGACTTGAATACAGGCACGTATACGCGAGTACTACAGGGTTATATCATTGGAACTCCAGTTCTTTAGTATTACGCTCACGTACTTTGATTACGGTTCATATAAAATGACGTATTTAAAATTAACGAGCGGGATATGATGACGATACGTGCTTTTAAAATCAGTACTGCAATCGTTATTTTGTAGGTAATTGGTTTGTACAGCGAGTCAGTGAGTCACATCCTCCAGATGACAACTGTAAAGAGTTTCTAAGAAAAGTTCATAATACTATTTATTACGAAATTTTAATCCATCAAATTAATATTCTCGGGGTAATAATTTAAAGATGAGATCCATGACTCCACACATAATCCTCTACACGAAAGTGAGGCGACACGAATATTAGCTGTGATAATGATGATAAGCCTATTGGGGGATGAATGTCAATATTTGTAAAACTAGTCACCGAAGCCGCTATAGAGTTCAAAAATACTAAAAAGTAGTTTTTAAAACCGTCAATAATTAAACGTAATTATGGGCAATAAAAGCTAATTGTAAACGCTGTGCGGTTAATTACACAATATCGTACATGCTCCTCATTGTGGCATTATAAAAATCAAAGTAGGTACCTCTTTGTTTTGAGGTGGGGAAAGTACCACGCCTCCCCTACGGGGGTGACGGAAGGGGATGTGTGGGGCCAACGCTAAAGTACCTGCTTTTGGCGAGTGGCAAAGTGATTAGCCTTAATTTTCAGACTTCAGTGTTAATTTCAACAGCTGGCTTTTATTTGGCATTATTATTTCAGTGTTTAGTCATTTGCTGAATGAACGGCAGCTATTGCTGTTTTGATGGCGTAATAAATGCTACTTTGGCAGTAGGCGAGTCTCACAATGGTCTTAGTAGTTATGGTTCATTTTGAAAAGTATTAAAACGTCCACGCCACGAGTTAAATTAAAACCCGACTTCCAGTACCATTAATCTACACTATAATATATATATATATATAATAGTATAAAGAGGAAAACTTTGTTTGTTTGGTTGTAATGAATAGGCTCCGAAACTACTGAACCGATTTGAAAAATTATTTCACTGTTGGGAAGCTATGCTATCCCCGGTACACATAGGCTACCTTTTATCCCGTAAAAATTAATGGTTCCCGCGGGATAGTAGTTAACGCGGGTGAAACCGCGAGGTGCTTCTAGTTATTAATATAGTTAATCTAACAATTACATTGTGCTCTTGGGTATCGTGTGCTAGTGGTACCACAATGTGTAGCGCATGCCACTCATCTCCTACTTCGTCATAGCATAATAATTCTTCTGAGAACAGAGGTTGACGGAGGTTAGAGAGTACCTATTGTATAATACCCTTTAGACAATCGTGCATTTTATCATCTTCAACGCCTTTTTTAATGGCAAACATGGTAACGAAAGTGTAACGTAAGAGAAAAGGATTTGCACATGGCACAACGGTTTATCTTGGATTTGCTTACTTGTCTTTTCTGAGAAGCACAAATGTCGGGAATTTGTATAATATCATTAGAAACCTACGTAGGTATATGTAGGTCGTAGGTACGTCGTAGGTTCTACTGCCGATGTTGAGTGAACTCAAATAATAGAATTCCTGCATATTAAAATAGCTTGGTTGTTAACAATAAATATTAATTCATAGAACAGGATAACAAACAAACAAAAACAAGAACTTATCCTTATTGTTATAGTGTATTTATGCAAACCGCTCCTTTATTGTATGAAGATGGGCATTAATTTGCTACTGTAAATAAGACCTGTACTTAATAATTATAGGTGTTAACGTAATTGTTCATACAGTTGTTTATTTTTGAGTGAATGGTGCAGTCGTAATATTTACTCAAAAAAAAATTTATTACGTCTCGTGATGTAGCATTTCACCTATAAAAGTGCCAAACACCTGTGAAGTCTCTCAATCGAAAACTACTATGGCTAGCATTGCAGAATATACTCGTATTTTCAATTCGGTCTAAATGTTGCTTTAATGAAGTTTTTTTTTGTTTATTATACTGTCACAAAAACAGAGAGAGAGAGAGAGGAGAAGGAATAATATTGTAGGTAATTTGGTATCTATAACGCTAAATACGGATTGGTGAATATAACATATGATTAATTTTACCTTCTTCAAGTTGTATTTTTAGGTTCGCTAATGTTTGTCACATTATACGCGTTTGCGCAGATCCGGCTGCCCAGCCGATTGGATTTGGATCGTGCCACCTATGTCGTCGTCCATCACACCTGTTTTTCACCAAGAGATGGCGCTGTACTACTTGAAACCTTCTTATGAATACCAGGTATTTACATAATAATATACATACCTAATATAATTGTAAGTCTTCCTTAATCTTTACCTACCTTAGTGTAATACATATACATTATCACTATACATAATCAGATGTAAAGTACTTAAGTAATTTTCAAAAAAACACGAATTCTCCCAAGATTACTGAAGAATGCAATTCTTTAGGAACCAGCCTGGAAGACTCATCAATGGCAAAAATCTAAGCCCATAACTGGCAAAAGGCCCATCAATAGAAAGTTCCACTTCAAACAAATCGCTCGAGCAGTCAAGTTCACGTCTAAGCTCTTCGGCCGAGCTCTCTCTAAGAGGATCAAGGCGACAGTTCTGTTTGCAACGGAGACTGGCAAATCGGAGCAGTATGCAAAAGAACTCGGAGTCATATTTGGACACGCTTTCAATGCTCAGGTATGTTTAATAACAGCTTTTTGATTTCTTACATATTATTATTATTATGGTCGAAGTTCAAACCGACGACATTGAAGAGGTTATATAGGGTCATGGGGGTGCCCGTATAGAGTAAGCGGGTGGGTATAGGTCCCTATATTACCTTCAGATGTTCGGGTAGCTAGAAGGAGTAGCAGGAGTAGGTGGAGATGTAAAACACACAGGAACTGACGATGGAGTATATTACATTAGCGATGACACAGGCACTATATACACAGGGTAAAAGATGAAATATATACATGCAAAACGCTAGTAAATAATAAAGAATTTAAACAATAAAATAGCGAGCAGTATTGCCATGAAAATCTTGATATCGAATGTCATGTCACTCTGCCTAAACATCTTTCTTTTTCTGCGGAGGCCAGTGTGCGCCTCCGTATGAAACCTCCTTTGCACCGCGACATTAGTGTTGCGGTGCGAGTCGGTAACCGATGTCGACTATCGACATCGACCAACTGGCATTTATCGTATGAAACTATAATACAATGATTGAATGAATGAGAATGAAAATGAGTAGGAAGGTTGCCTACAGTTATAGTTAAACTTGGTGTTTTTTTTCTTGACGTTGAAGGTACATTGCATGGCAGACTACGATATAACGTCCATTGAACACGAAGCGTTGTTATTAGTGGTGACATCTACATTTGGAAATGGAGACCCACCAGAAAATGGAGTTGTAAGTGATCAGAAAAAAATATGTAATATATTGATAAAAAATAGGATAAAACAAAAAAAAATATTTTTCAGGCGTTTGGAGAACACCTCTGCGAGCTTTTGTATGCAGATCAAATTGAAGAATCTTCTGGGTAAGAATATGAAAGAAGACGATATATTTCCTTCAAATCCGACTAGTAAATAGGTTGCAACATTTTATAACATTAATCCAAACACTTTCAGGAACCAAATACAAACCCCGAAGTCGGTGATGAAAGCAAACAATCAGATTGAGCTTCAAAGATACGCCTCTGGGACCCAAAAAAAGCTGAACCGTTTAGAATCACTGAGAGGTATAATAATCTTCTTGATTTTATATCAAACAATAATGTAGGTAGGCCTTCCACTAGATAGGCCGACGACATCGAAAGCGTCGCAGGCAACCGGTGGATGCAAGTGGCAAATTGTCGTTCAGTGTGGCGGTCTAAGGAGGAGGCCTGTGTTCAGCAGTGGACGTCTTCAGGCTGATGATGATGATGAATAATACATAGGCAAATTTTATAAACGTTGAATTTTGCGGCATTAACACAACTTGTTAAATCAATCACCTTTTTAGGAAGCACGACTGGTGGCACTTCCGTCGACAGCTTTGGCCCATTGAGTAACGTGCGATTCGCCGTATTCGCCCTTGGCTCCAGCGCTTATCCCAATTTCTGTAATTTCGGTAAATATGTGGACAAGTTGCTGGTGGACCTCGGAGGCGAGAGGATCCACGACCTGGCGACGGGAGATGAGATGTGTGGACAGGACCAGGCGTTCAGGAAGTGGGCTTCTAGTGTGTTTAATGTGAGTACCTTTTTCAATGATCACGAAGAAGTGATTAGCAAGCTTTTTATCTGTGTCTTTTTCATGATTCAGGTATAGCCGATTAGCACCGGGTAGTCCAAATTAAATTTGTCATATTATTCCACCTAGCTCTTCTATTTTTATTTTTATTTCTCTTTATAAAAAAACACGTAACCTACCACTAGGATTTCTCCTTTATCGTGGGTACCGGTTTTGTCCCGTATAAACACTGTATGGGCGCGTCAGATTCTTAAAACATTTTAATATACGTGTCAAGTACGTTTAAGCATTTTCATAGCTACTCTTGATAACTATGGTTAATCTAGATATCTACCAAATGATAAAATCTACCAATATAGGTATTGATACGGCTAAGTAGGTACTTTTTGCTGAAATAATACGATGTTAAACCGACAAACGCATGATTAGTGGTTATTTAGCTCAAGTTTCCATCTTCTAGCTATCCGAATTTCCTCACTTTTGTATTATGTACTTTTGAGAAGTTAGGTACTCTGAGCGAATTGTTGACCTTGCGTCTCGTCATAGAATACCTAAGATAAAGGCCAACGCTGCGCCTTGTGGGCTAAGGAAGTGGGCCTCAAACGTCAGGTTCTGGGAATCGTAGAACAGCTAACAATCGATCGGCTACTACACCTTTTTGTCACGACTAGTCTTAGTTTCGCTCGTGTAGTTCTCGAAAGGAAATCATCTTTAGATTGATTGATTTTAAGGTCAAAACAAAAAAATATGCACACTTTTTGTTTCACTTCTTTGGGTGTTATTGGTTACTCTGTCTAGGAAGTCTGCTAAAATGGGTAGACTTTCCGTTTTCTGGATCAAACTGTGGCGAGAGAAATAGGTCGTTGTGAAGCTGATTTTAAGCGAAATGGCGTTCTTAGCACCTCTCTAAAAACCAAACATCATTAAAAATATACCTATTATGGAGTTTGGACGTTAATAAACGCGCGTACTCGTATACTGTTTGCGTTATACTGTTCCCAAGTATCATTTATTTCCCAAGTATTATATTCGCGTGATTTTCTATTTGGGCACTAGATCAAAACTTGGAAAAAAAGGAAGGCAAAGACTGACACTGTTATTCCTACTTTTCATCATTTTCCACGCGGACAAAACCACACGTCGTAACCAGTAGGTATAATCAATATCCATCTGCCAATAATTTGGCTCGTGGTATAAAATACTACCTACTACAATTAATTTTACGACACATTGAGCTGTCTTTTACTCGTAGTTACTACGAGTAAAATGACAACTCAATGCGCTACTTATTTTACGCATCGTGAATTATTGATACCATAATTAGAAAATGTTATTACCATACAATCAGTACCATCAAAAGACAGCAATCAATTAATTTATGTTCAGTCAGCTCAGTTAACGATTTGAGTGCCAAAAAACATTATAACATTATAACAATCAAAACATTATATGATTAGTGTAATTAATTGTTTATTAATTAGTCTTGAGCCAAGGCTTCGCTGAGCGCTAACTGCTATAACTAGGCTAGGTACTTACTTTCAGTATTTTTTTACTAAGGACCTAGTATTTTGCATAAACGTTTGAAACCCTAGTGTGTAGTATAGGTAATGATCCTAAGTACCCGAATTAGTTTCATGTTTTAACTAGACGTAATTTTAAAATAAAGCCCTAACATGATAACGCATGATGCATTGGCGTAGAGTACCTATAATTAGTTGAAACTACGTGCTCACTTACATGACTTCAAAAAGTTATTTTAACGTCAAAATAGGTAGCTAACCTGAAATATACACCCAGTAAATACCTGAAGTATAACATAAGGATAATATATGAGGACATATATACGAGTATATTATCCGTATGTTATACTTCAGGTATTTACAGGCTGATTTATATATTTCATAAAATTTATAAAACATTTAATGAAGCAATTGAGGAAATCACTGCAAATATAGGTACAACTGAAATAGCACGAGCTGACGTTTACTTCATGTTACTTAGCTTCCCGAAGTTGTTTACGAGCAATTTGTAAGTATTATTATATTATAATATTATGTATATATTTAAATTTGTAGGTGGCTTGCGAGACCTTCTGTTTGGACGATGACGAAACTCTACAAGAAGCTAAGCGCGCTCTAGGGACGGTGGCGCTCAGTGAGGAGACAGTCCAATTCGCGCCGGCTCCCATCAAAGCACCACCGCTCCAAGTGTCATACCAATCTGCAATGAACAAAAAGTTCATATCTGCCATTGTCAGAGCAAATAAAGATCTAGGGGACGAGTCTGCTGAAAGGTCTACTATCTTCATTGATATGGAACCGAAAGTAAGTCAATGGGGGTTTGGTAAAGCTGGCGTAAAGAGTGTCGTATTACACACACCGCAAATTAATCAGAATAATGTTTGCATAATCCTCCATGGTGGTGAATTATCTAGAAAAGGTGTCGCAGACGAGACAGCTACGCTAACAGAGGAATTAAATTTGTCTAACCTTTCCAGGAAGAAATACAATACGATCCAGGTGACCACGTTGGCTTAATGGCATGTAATCGCAAAGACTTGGTAGACAGCATACTTTCGAAAATCAGAGATGTCGATGATTACGACGTTCCTATGCAACTGCAACTTATGAAAGAGACTCATACATCAAGTGGTAAGAAGAGTATATTATTGCAACAAGTATCTTTTGTTAAATACAGTTATAGTTCTAAAAAGAATCGCTGATCTTGATATTACACCATAGTAGACTCAAAATCAATAGGTATAAGGATAGTAGCATTGCAAGTTACGAGTTATTCTAGTGAAAGTTGCATTTCAGGTCCAGTTAAAACTTGGGACCCACATGAGAGACTACCAGTTGTCAGTGTCCGTGAGCTTTTCACAAGATTCTTGGACATAACCACTCCTCCCACCACGATACTGCTTCAGTACTTAGCCACAGTTTGCGATAGCGATAAAGAGAAGGAGCAGCTCAATAATCTTGCCACTGTAAGTAACTATTACTTCGTAATAATCTACAAATTCTTAGGCCTTCTCTAAGAGAAAACGTATTTGACGTCACTTGATGTCATATCCAATACCATAGAACTAATGACTGTTGGACATTCAAAAGGTGATTTGGGTTCCGTTCCCATTTAAAGTTATAAAAATCTACATAATTTATTTTACCTGAGTTTTTACAAGGTTTATGTCAAAGGTGAGACACAAAGCTGGCACAAGCAAACTTCACCAGCAACGTAATTCTTGCTAATTAGATATCTCAACGCGATACTGTCCGGTCACCACTATGTATGACTGCAGATGAGGCATCGTGAGCAGATAAGATAAATACTGGAAATTGACAACAAATAAAAGCAAAACTTACGAAAAATGGTCACTGTTTATGCAGGATCCAGGAGCATATGAAGATTGGCGCCACTTCCGCTTCCCGACTTTAGCCGAAGTGCTGGAGCAGTTTCCGTCGGCAAGACCAAGCGCTTCCTTACTGGCTGCGCTACTGTCTCCGTTGCAGCCAAGATTCTATTCAATTTCATCTTCACCGAAAGGTCATCCCAAACGACTGCATCTTACGGTCGCTGTCGTCACGTACAGAACTCAAGGTCAGTTCAATTTTCACTCACCCTTAAAGCAAGTTCTGATTTTAAGGGTTGTAAAAGAAGTGTCATCATCATTATCGATGAATCTCTATTTTAATAGGTTTTCTGGTGATATCATTCGATGAATAACAATTCGAATTTTTGTCAATATCATCTATCGCACATCTGTATCGAACATGACCTTCACCATCCTCATTGTTAGGCTCGTTGTAGTAAAAAATCACAAACTAAAATAGCGCGTGATTCATATAATTCCACACGCCTCATAAACGCATTTAGAGCTAGTTCCTATACAACTGTACTCCATTATAAACAGTGTAATGCATTAATGTCTCACAGTTTATTATTCCCCATTCCCACGTACGATTTACGTTAAACGCTGAAATCGGGTGTACAAACTATTTTTAAGTTTATCCATCCGCTCCAGACAATGAGTTAACAATAGCGACATTAAAATAGGTACGCGGAAGGTTGATCAGATTTTTGTAGAGAATGATGATGCCATGTATTTACAGAAGGGGAAGGACCGTTGCATTACGGCGTTTGCTCGAACTATCTCATGGACCGTAAGCCTGGTGATGAGGTCTACCTTTTCATTCGAAGGTAACGCTTTTCATTCAAAGTTCCAGGCGATTCTGATTTACGGAACAGCTTCATCCACTGATATCTTTTTCCAGCGCTCCAAACTTCCACTTGCCTCAAGACCTGACGGTGCCTTTGATCCTCATCGGTCCTGGAACAGGAATAGCGCCGTTCCGTGGATTCTGGCACCACCGCAGAGCCCTGCTTACTTCTCGTACTCGCTCCACTGCTGGCCCAGTCTGGCTCTTCTTTGGATGCCGGACTCGTACCATGGACCTGTACCGAGAGGAGAAGGAACAAGCGCTGAAAGAGGGGGTCCTATCTAAAGTTTTCCTCGCTCTGTCGAGGGAGAAAGACGTTCCAAAGGTAAATAGATATCTCTATAAAAATATCAGAGTTATTTTAAACATGCGTATAAAATGCCTGCCTGTGTGTGTGTATTTATATTATATCGAATTGTTTTAGATGTACGTCCAAGAGGTAGCCGAAAAAATAGGGTTCGAGATCTACGATCTGTTAATAAATAAAGGAGCTCATTTCTATGTGTGTGGTGACTGCAAGATGGCTGAAGACGTGCACCAGAAACTGAAGGGTATTGTGAAGAAACATGGAAATATGACTGACGACGAAGTTCAGAACTTCATGTTTATGCTAAAGGTATGTCTTCTATGTTCTCTAGAGCCACTTCAGGAATTTCTTCTTTCGTATTGTATGGACTTTACAGAATCGGTATCATTGAATGGACAGTGCACAGTTTAATTAAATACCTGCTTTATCAATTCCAGAGATTAGGCCAGTTGTAAAAACCTGTTATTAGTCTATAATTGACATGAATTCCCTTCCTTTGTTCTAATTAGCTGGTGAATTTTCCTTCGAGGATAATCACAATCAATAGCACGTAATAATTTAGCAGTCAATCAATGGAAGAATTAAATAGATGTCAAATATATAAATAGAAAAGTATGTGTACCAGTACGTTTTTATACTAATGTAACTATGATCTCACCAATTCTGCTAATTTCAACTATAGGTTCAGACAGTTAAAATATGATAATGATGGTGATAAAAAAGGAATTCTGCAAATTAATATTTAAATTTAACAGGCTTTGTGTACGAAACGCAGTTCCCCGAAGTCATTCTAGTCCCGAACTTAAATTACTGTATTTTAAAAACAACTTTAATATAATATAATATCCTTATACTCGTATCTACCTACATCTACCTCTGCATTCAAAAAATAGCTCTCCCTTAATAGGTAGGTATAGTAGTACCCAACTGATATGGCTTACCGATGTACCTGCGCAGAAGATGAATTTTCAAAGCGCGGGAAATGCTATTGACCGCTATTGGTCGGCAGCCGCGCCGCCATCTTAGCGAGCTTAGAGTGAGATGGAACTAACGGCTGCAGTGTATTATTAACCTTATAATAATGATCTTAGGTTGATTGTAAGTTTTAAGCATTCTTTCGTTAATCTTCGGACCATACTTTCTTTTCTGCGCGAACGAAGATTCACGACGCGCCTTATAAGTTGGGTACTAGTATACATTATTTTGTTCCCTTGTAGTACAATCTACTATTGTCTTCGAAGTTAACTAACGTACTAGAAACCGGTCGTTAGTATTCTTTTACGTAATATATGATTGCTGGAGTGTTAATAGTTAACTTTTTCAATGTAGGAGGAGAACCGCTACCACGAGGACATATTCGGCATCACGCTGCGCACCGCCGAGGTGCACTCCGCGTCACGTGAGTCGGCGCGCCGGAACCGCGTCGCCGCGTTGCCATGACGCCGGTCCTCCAGGTTCCACCACACCGCGCTTACTTAGCCGACACTGTATCATACCATGTTTAGCTGGCATATGCATCTTTGCGCATAGAAGACGGCCAAGCTCTCCGCATATGCATTCGTTTCCAATGCGTGTGCCCGTTGAGTTCAACAATCTACGCACGTTCGGGGCCCTGACTGCCTTCTATTTGCGTAAACTTTAAGCTCTACGCGCTCTATATCCGTGCAAGACGGTTCACTCAAGGTTATCAGTATATTTTGGGACTCACTTTCGAAATTGAGGAAGACCATTGTTTCCTTGATAACTGATTGGTGCATAGATAGTATGCTCTAGAGCGGAGGTTCAGCATGGTTGGGTGGCACGCACAACTTTATAAGCACCAGCTCCAGAAGTAATCTATTTGCGGCGATATGACCGACAGTATATTACTATGACGTGATTCTGGAGTCGTTTGTGACTTGTACAAGTCATGGGTATAAAAAAATCTTTTTGTATAGTAGAATGCTCATTGACGAAGAAACAATCGCCGCTGGATTCATGGAGTTGGTGCCTAGGCAACCTGGATGTAGTTACAACCTCGATGGTTAAAACACGTGCACTTAGCATTTTATAGTCCTTGAATAATTCCTAGTTATATGCGGGAAACTGATGGTTGGTAAAAAGTTGGGCATCCAACAAAATCTACACACATCGTCTATTTTTATTTCCATTGATGGGGCATAAGCTCTCTTTCAGAGAGCGATAGGATGGGCTATAATCGTTTACACTGGCCCAGTGCCGGCCGTTAGTGAGTGATGGCATCGAAATGAGCTCAAGTTTTGAACGCGCAATCTTGCACCGACGACTTGGTACATACTCTTTAGATTGTGAAACACACATGCTACCCGTTCGCCCAACATCTCATAAAACACTCATAAAATGTTAACCTACACATAATATATTCCATAAAATATTTTGTAAGCTTATGAAAACTAATTTTCACAATTGTTTTTAATTTTTTATCTGAATAACAAAAAAAAAGTTTTCGGAGCTCAGAACATAATATTATTCCTATTATATAAGATTCAGTAACCATAAGATTTTAATTACTCAACTACTAAAATAAATAAACATTAATTTACTCAATTTAAAGCTTTTTAGATTGTCCCTTTTCTCAACTTTGTCGTATAATGGTGGATAGCAAATGAATTTATTAATTTTGGGGTCGGAACAGGCCGCCGCAGTGGTTGTGCATAACGAGTCTTGTATTTATTGTACATAGTTTCTCTATTTTCATAAACACATTCCATTTCAGTATTATAACTTTATACGCTCATTTCAAGAGGCTGCTAACAATATAATAATATATTCCACGCGCATTTATTTTCTATGGATTCTAAGCAGGGTGTTTCTATTACGCGCAAACGCTTACTTTAGATTTTTCTGGCAGCTTAATATCAACATTAAATATAAATAAATTAATAATAATATCGTAATCTAATAACAAAACATAATCTACAAATTATAATCAAATCTTTAGATAATTTTCTATATTTGACAACTAATAATAATTCATTCATATTTTCATCATCATATTAATGAATACCCATATTGCTGTTTATTATTATTATTACATATATAAAAATCTCGATATTTCAACATTAAACATTACATTACTGTAGATTAGATAGTCAAATTATTAACACTAATACATATTGAAAATTGTAACGTTATTTCATTGGTTGCTAAACAACGACGATTGTACTTCTAAGCCAATTTATATTGTACAGCTTATATACAAATGTTTCTTTTTCTAATTTTGTCCATATTTATGTATATACTCGTACAATTAAAATTCAGTGTAGCTGATTCTATTCGAATTTACTTTGATCCACTAAAAATTGTTTATCTATTTACTCAAAATATATTGGTTTGTCAACGATCTTAGAATATGTAGTTATTTATTATAATAAGTATTTTAATCAATATAATTATTATGTCGCTAACTTTTACTATTTGATAGGTGTGAGTGTTGAATTCGTGATTCTTAACTAGTCATAAGAAATATAATTAATATTTTCTAATTTACGAGAATTTAATATACAAAAATCTTTTTCTGATGTTGCTAATATTTCTATACTTGTAATATTTAAAATCGTGCATTGTATTGTCTGTCTTAACTGAGTATTAACAAATTATGTCATTAATAATACCTTCTAACTTTATCGGAAGCAGAATTGCGACTTAATAATAATAATATATTAAAAATATTATCAAATTCATATCACGCCATGTATTATCGTAATGCACTGTTTCATCTAATAATGAATGCTGTTTGAAAATGTTTAACCTACAAAGCGATATGAGAATTGGATTATATAATGAAAATATTTGTCTGTTATTGGTTAAATAAAGTTCCTTCGTATTCAAAAGGTATTTAATTTCATTTTGTACCCTATCCTCCGTATTTAATCTAAATACAAACAATACATTTTGAAATGAAAATATCTCAGGCTCTATCGTCCATTGAGTTGTTACACTCGTAGTTTGATCACATATAGTTTATTATAGGAAACGTTATTTTCTGCTGTTGTGAGAAAGTCATGGCGAACACACACAAAGGCAGAATTCTTTACAACAAGAATTTTAATCTAGTCAAATTATTTATTGCGCAACCATACCTAATAATTTAAACCACAATCGATATAATTTAAAAATATGGTAGTATTTTGAAATTACTAAAGATAATGTTTTTTTTATGTCAGCAAGGCTTATGAAACTACAGTAGAAAAGCTAGTTAACCTGGTTCTCACACTAAGCTCGAAACTTGTATCATAGGATCCAGGACTCATTCGTCAGGTTACAAATAATGATACCTTATTATCTAAGTATACGAAACTAAACAAAACAATTGCTAATTTGTTGTATTTTTAATGTATGTGTGTAATGGTCTGTTGTATAATATGTAAAGCTGGGTCTCCTGCGCGTGCTTTTTCAAATCTTTACACAAAAAATAAAATAGTTATAGTAGCTCAAATTTAGCTTAGATATTTGTTTAAAGTTGAAATAATAAATGATCTTCAATAATAATTCATGTAATGTTCGTTAGTTATACAGTGAGTAATTATGTAATCTCATAAGACTGTGCTTCTGTGTAAAACTGACTACGAGCAAAATAGCAATAGCTCTACCACTACAAGTAGTATTTCCACATAACGCGCATAACACTGGTAGTCTATTACTTGTACCACGAATATTTCATTCAGTGTAATTTTTTTGAGTTTTATGCTCCTAGGGGTGGCGGACTAACACTAAAGAACCCCATTTTTCCGATACGAAGTTCATAGTAATCTCAACAGCGTTCCCACCAGTTTTAAAACAATATTATTACGCATTTTCCAAAGCTAATCCGGCTATACTTTTTAAACATTTTCCATCGATTATCGAACCACCGTCTCACTGCTCTACAGTTGAGTTGTTATCAAATTCACTCTATATTTGTAAATAGATACAACACGTATTCGAGTAGATAACAAAACATGGAAATGCAATTATAGGGGTTGTCGAGATAAGATCAATCTTTAGGATTTTTTATCGGTATTAGGTAAGTATACGTACATCGCATATTATTATGACGAGTTATAACGAATGACGAAAGCTATTCTATTCTCTACTGTAATGCGGCCTCAATTTATTATATAAGACGACACAGCATTGGACTAGTTATAAAGCATAATATAAATGCAGTTCATGTCGTGTTTGTAGCGTCATTACTTAGAGCGGCTTGCAGGGTTTAATTCGTTCTTATCCGGCTGAATGGTTAATCTCAGTACATCGTTTTGAAAAAATTGTAACTTTATACCGGTAACAACTATGATATTTTGTTACAACTGTTTTTGTAATATCAAAATTAAAATATTAGATTTTAGAAACATTGATTGATTAATTAATTGCTCAATTATATATAAACGTTTCTTATGATAAAACGTTTTAATCTATTGGAATCGACCTACCGGTAATATTCAGTAGGTTGTAGAATTTCAGTACCTACGTGTTTCCTAATAAATATACAAATTAATTAATGGTGTAATCAAAAATACCATAGGTATTATGTGCTGTGGGATTACCGTGGACAAGTTAGTTATGAAAATTGCGATTTACCTTGTCCGTATTCTAAAATGTCACTAGGGTATTATTTTTATTACCATTTTTACTCTTTTACATAATTATCATGATGCCACGTCTATAAGTTTGGTTTGGAAAATTTTACGCGGCAATCCGAGGCACTGTGCTGTGCTCGTCAGCCTGATACGTTGTTTGTAATCCAAACAACATATCAGATAGAAACTATAATAACCTGTAAACTATAACACAATAACGGTACATTTATTTATCTCGGAACGTTTCGTGGTTTACACTAACACCGATCTGCCTCACATTTATTTTAATAATTAATAACAATAGACTTCTTTCCCTATTGTTATCACTTCGGTTTCTCCATTATGTACAAATGATTCTATTAGAATAACAATTAATTTATATGTTTTACCTGAACATTTTTGAAATATGTTGGTTACGCTTGAAATAAACACTATTGTTGTTCTATTTATACCAATTAACTACAACAACACAAGGTTTTCCTGTTTTAATCTGTGCGGGTTCTCCACTCCTAAAGGGGAATAACTATTATACGTATTTAAGAGGGTTACTGGCGTATTTATAGAATTATCCCTTAAAACTTGAAAAAAACATTGCATAGAACTAAATTTTAGTGGTTATACCTACCTACCTACAATAATAATCGAATTATTATTTTGACACCCTTTTTATTTCACTAACATCCCTCTAATATTTATAAAAAAAACAAGTTAATCTAAATGTTCGTACATGTGTACGAACTTTATCCTATATCTGCTTTTTACTTGCTTTTCAGGGCTAATGAACGGTTCTTAACCCGTGAGTAACCAATGCCAGAAACAATAGATGTTTGTTACATGGTTACATTGGACAAGTACAGGCGCAGTGTTGTTAATAAAAATTAAATTTGGTACCTATGGAGTTAATTTGAATCCTATCGTAGGGTAGGTATATAAAGGTAGGTAGCGTACTATAGGTATTATAATGTCCTAGCCCTAACGAATAAATTAGAATATGTTTATTCCGATAAACTGTAGGTTAATTATTTACGCCAAAAGCTAGTTGTCGGTAATAAAGTTACATACTTGATGGAATTACGAATCCGTCTAAATTTACTCGCTTAGCTTAGTTAGGAGGAAATATAATCCTAGTAAGCACAATAGTAGTATTAACACTTTTTTGGGTCGCATTTTCTACCATACAAGATTAAAAAGATTAAGAAGTCAATTACCTAGAAGTTGGATGACAAATAAACCAACAATGTAACCTCTAAAGTCACCAATCTAAAAATAAAATTCTAACATCCTGGTACATTCCCAAATCAGCTAAAATACCATCGTAATAAAACATCTTAATGCCAAATGGTCTAATCTTCATTAAAACAGTCCAACTATCTTAAAAATACCAAAAGATATAGCCCGTTTATGCCACTATGTTATTAGTAAAATCATTTACACATTTGGGGCACAAAAAATTGTTTATCGAGAATTTAACAGCTCTATAAGAAACTAGATTAAGCGGACTGATGGCGTCACTGGTTTCGTAACAGTTCCGTTATACGCCTAAGTACCCCTTCCGGTTTACGGCACTTACCGGCATCGCATCGTTTCGGCCAAGAGCCTGATAAACTCGCATGTGTATCAACTACATCTCTGATAAGATCTGCTACACGACTGCGACTAGTCGCGCCCCGCGACCGGCGCGGGCGCTGCGTGACGCATTATTCAATGTTGATATTTTTTGCGGTCCAGGTTAGAATGCCCGGCACGATCGCCGACTCACTTCAGTTCAGCTCCGTATCTCCAACGGCATGCATATATACCATGAAGCGATCCACCTCGGGCTCAGTTAGATCGCGAATCACGCAGCGGTCCTAACGCATTTGTTTCGTATCCGTCGTCCCAAAGATCCTGAATGATCCTTTGAGGATCAATTCCGAAACATGGATCAGGCCAACGGACACGTGATGGCTAAATGCCCTTTCAGTGGTGAAAGTGTTGAGTTGAAGGATGAGAATGGGAAGCCAGTGAAACCGAACCTTCGCATTAAGGTCCGCCAGCCGATCAGGCTGAAGAACCACCTGGAGCTCGGAGAGGACTTAGATCAACTACACTCTCGGATTGATGAAGTTACCAGCTATGTAAGTTTTACATTTTATTATTGTTGTAATATTAGTATTGTAAGCAAATATCGAGTAACTACATTTTGTTAACAATAATAAACCCGATTTAATAAAAAGAGATGTAAATTAAACCTAAACCATAGGTACCAAAATCTTGGGATATGATCACTATTTAGGTAAATTATGTACTCGTATAATACATGCGAGAAATATTTTCTATTCATATTACTATCAATGCTGATTTCAGCTCAACATTTCATAATTAAAAGCGTCAAAAGCATACAGTTACAATTTCAATTTATTTTTAATACTAGGTACCAATGCAGCGTATGTACATATTATGTCCAATTATCATATAAATACACATTAACCATGTAAAACGACATAGCTAATGAATTTGTACAGATTGTTTAGAATTTGAAGACAATTCTCAACTACCTAATAAGACTTAACATGGTAGTGCTAATTCTAATTAGTCATATTTATCAAAAGAAAAGGTGCGAGCACGAGAGTAACATTTTTCATTTTTGAAATATTGGTCAATATTTTTGTCGAGTATATTCGGTAAATCGTGTGCATTTACACCTAATTATGAAATCAAAGATCTTACATTTTCCTTAACTAGGGATGCTTTCGTTTTAGTTTCAGGTAATCAACTTACCGAGTACCTACCAATTTATCTGAATTTATAGAGACCTTTAATTTTCAAAATTTTGTTGTTTTTATAAATAAAATTCAAAATCTGTTATAAATAATATCTTATAGTTACCTAGCTCCTGCTTAGAAATTAGTGTTACCGAGTTTGAGCCCACTTACAACGCACATGCAAAAATTGAACATAAATATTTGCGGTGTAGTTTGCAGCGAAACAACAAGCGATCATAACATTTAAAATAAACAAATCGTAGCACGCTGTGAACCAGCTGAAATCGAATAATTTTCAACCATGTCACCGCGTATTAAAGTTGAAGTTATGATTTAATTTATTCTTATGACCTTAATAATCTGTACACCTAAATAATTGACGAGTATCATAAAATTATAGTCCAAAACCGGTAGCATTATAAGTAGCATATCTATCGTCTATTAATATGTATGAATTCTGCATTACAAATACCTTCAAAGAACAACATCGCAGTGAGTTAAGTACTTACTAGTATAGATAAGTGCCTATTTATTAATTGTGATGGATTTTTATTCTTACGAGTAAAACAAATAACAGGCATTGTACACTTAAAAAAAACCTGTTAATGTGTAAATTTGATAATATATATTCGTCATATTCAAGTCATTACGATTCAATCGACGATCAAGTAACGATTAAATGTTTAATTAAAATGATGTTAGAGTTAAACTATTTTTAATTGCATGCAACTCATTAGAACTTGTTGTTTTCAACCTGCTGTGTCCCACTGCTGGGCAAAGGTCTCCCTAACTCCTTCCACTTTTTTCGATCTTGGCCTAACTTCTTCCAATCTTTTTCAAAAGGGTCATCTGTTGCGATTAGAACTAGTTATTTACGCAAAGTAATGTCGCGCGTTGAATTTGGCCATTCCAGAGTAGTATTTTTATGATTAACATGAGTTGACTAACAAAAGTCGGATAGTCATAAAACCACCACAATATCCGCTAACGATACAAATATGCATGCATGCCATCCACGCTATATTTTCTTAATTAGAAATTTCGTAAACATGCACAACATACGTTCATTTTTTATTTTTGAAAATGTAATTGTAATCAGTGATATTATTTTGTAGTAAGTAAATAAAATATTTTATGTTTGTAGCATCAATAAACAAAGTAATATACTATATAGAAAAATTATTTTATTAATTATTAATTTTTATTAATAATAAAAATGCAGGTCGGTACCTAATTAAATCATAAATTGGTCATATTAGGCCCTATTATTAAGTTTGTCCTTTTCTATGTTCTCTACATTTAAGTGTCAAAAAAGAGTTGCCTAACTATCTACGAGATTTCCTGCTAACTCGGACTAAACTTATATAAGTTACATATTTTGACATAATTGAGAAGTCATAAATGTGTAGGTACACAGGTCCACAATGCTGGCCTTGTCAAAATACAACTATTTCCTGCACGCACAGAATATCCACAAAACGTAGGTAAAGTTATTATTTAAACAAACACCACTAATGTGTTCGACGACAAACAATAACACGAACTCACAGCTCAACGAGAAAAAAATGATGATAATCGCGATAGCTTTTAGCGGGGCTATAGAAATGTTTTGGTATGTACCTTGTATTATATATTTTAATAATGATTAGAAGTAATTTATAGTGTAGGTATGGCGAACGTTTTTAATGAAAAAATACTATAAAATAAAAATAAGGTAAGAATCCTTTATTGCTTTCCACGACCTACAAATAAAGTTAAATATACCTATTATAAACTAGGTGGTGCCCGCGACTTCGGCTGCGCAAGATTTGTATTTCGAGTAGCTTATATACTTATTAGTGTGGCGTAGAAAAGAACTAACATTATGACATTAAAATTGTCACATAAATAATGACTTACTTGACACTTATCGTCATATTCTGGACAATTCACACAATATCTTTATAAATTGTAGCCTATGTATTATTCTGATGGATAAGCTATATTATTGTAAAGTTTCATTAAAATCCATTCAGTAGTTTTTACGTGAAAGAGAAACAAACACCCATCCATCCATACATACTTACAAACTTTCGCGCTTATAATATTAGTAGGAGAAATACCCCACGTGCCCCCTGTGTCTTATGTATTTTAAAACAGATTTAATTGAATCTTTTAGCGCTATTTGGATGGAGCCATTTTCATAACAGTACTTTACAGCACGCACTGAAATAGTCATTATTTTAATGAGATTTTGTTTGACATAAATTGTGCCGACCCACATAGAGATGCTTATTGAAATGACTTCACCTAAAGTTCGAGAAGCTGACACCAGAGCTTCAATTATGAACAGAACATGATTCACATAGCGTTTTTCGCGTAGGCATTGCACCAGATTAGGTGGGCAACAGACGCACTGTGGCCATTTTTCTGTAGCAGCGGATATGAAAAACCACGAAAAGCCGCCCATTAGGTCCCATAAACATAGTGATACCGTAAAAATACGTTTAATGTTCATAATCACCGCTATTTGAACATAACAACGCGTTAGTCACGCCACGAGAGAATTTCATGACACTAAACTTATCATTCATAGCCTATCTTTGTTAGCGTAACGGTATCAACAACGTTGATGTGATAACGATATGATTTGGTTATTGTGGATTCGGGATATCTTAGATTAGGCTATAAAGAAAAATCTATTAATCATGACAGTGGATTTTCGGAAATGCTGTAAATCTGTGTCACATCTATTCTCATAATTTATCAATAGATAATCCTGAACAAAACACTCAATGAATAGACGCGACGCGATTATAATGTCAAAATCTAAACCTATCTTAAATAATTGTATACTAATTATTACAATGCTAAGACGGAAAACATTAGCGGCATTGACAAAGGTTGATCTAAATAACTCAACAGTCTGCAATAGAAAGGCAATTAGGAAGCAATCGCAGATTACAGTTAAGATACCGTTTGGTAACGTAGGCAGAACAATAGCTTGTACCAGTTGTTCTCAAACGTTACATTTAATTGAAATGGCGTGTGATATTTTGGAGTTTTTAAAATAAACTTTCCGCCACTGATCCTCTTGTTAAAAAAAAAGTAGTACCTGATCTGCTTTAAAAATATGTTTGTGGTATGGCGCAATGTTTCATAGAGCGGATTAGTAAGTTATAAGTAACGCAGGGCACTCTATGTTACTTATATATTTTTTTCATGATAGTCTAAAATTACCTCTATATGGGTTCTAGTTCGTACTCAATAGTTTCCATTTGAGACACCAATTATTTTGTTGAAACATCACAATCAGCTAAGACAGGCAACATAAAAAATGGAGACATGAAAATAATTTACATACACAATTGGATTTTCACTTTCATATGTTATACAGGTTTAGGTTTCACGTAAGGGCATACAAGAAACATACAAACATGGTCTTATAATCTTATGCAACGGCGTTTTTATTGATAGCTGTACAGACACAATCGTGAACGAAAACTCAACCTCTTGGAGAAAATGAGAGGGGCCTACCTTACGATAAGTGCGTGGGCTTTAAAGGTTGAGAGCATCTCCCTTGCATTAACATTCAAACGGATCCAGTCCACACTTCATTTAAAGCGTAATTAAACTGTGCTTAATTATGCCGTATTTATTTTGTAGCCTGCATAAATGTGTCAACAAAATTGTTTTTGTTTATTGAAGCGCGTTGATGTCTTTTGAAGGTAATGTTTTTTGTCAATTATTTTCTGTTTTGTTCCTGTTAGTGTTAATGATGCAATACTTGATACTGTGAAAAAAGCTTTTGATAAAGCTTTTGTTAATAATTATTATATTCCAGTACGGCTGAAAATTATATTTACGGACTTCGTAGAGTTTCATCAGTACAGCACAGATTGAACTTAAATACATATTATTTACTCATAATTATATGCGCGTTGTTAATATAATAATATAATTCATCTTTTGGGTCAATATTTCAACTATTGTGCGCAGAGCCTTGCGGTGGGATATGTGCTGTTTGATACATTTGGGTCATAAAATTCGCCCAAGCAAACTACAGTTGGCTTGGCGTCTTGATCCGCTATCTATAGATATAGTGCTATCTAGACGCCAAAGATGCAGCAGGAATTTACAGCATCATACTTATTTAAAAATGCTTCTCGCTGAAGCTCTAGTCTTGCACCCAAAGAATTCTGGTAGTAGTAGCTTGTTGGCAGTATTAAGCTCGTGAAAATATATTTTCGTGAAGATAAGACTACCAGATATTTGCAGGCTCCATAGGTAGGTACGTCATTTTCATCGAACCCGATAGAATCTTTATAGTAGGTACACATTCACATACACGGAACTATATAAAAATTGCATTTAATATAATAATATGATATCATCAACGGAAGCTCTAAAACCCGAATCCGACATTTTTCCACGCTACCGGAACACACGCGAGCTAAGAGATAACAACATTGGATAAAAACGAAACACATACTTACTCGTAGTAGCAAGAAAGATAGACATCAAGACGCCTTTACAATTACAACCAATCAACTCGTGTGGAAAATCTTGACATGCAATTTCACAGACATAAATCATCGTCTCGCCGAATAATTGGTCGAATACGTAACACGCTCACATTCAACAGTTGGTCAGAGATATCGGTCACAAAACTTGGAAAGACGTCACAAGGCCGTGAGAACTCACACGCCTTACTTTAGTACTTCTCCCTGACCCTTAAGTGGAGGTAATAGAGGTTGTTTTCTAAAACCAAAAGGCATATTAACAATGAGTGCATGACGCGATAATTTGATAACAAAGACAGGCTGTGAACTGAAACGTAGCCTATAAATAATGAGCAAGTTTCATGAACATCTTGTTAGTGGGCCATTATTAATTTACTGCGTGGAATTACTGGGAATTCTCACCAACGCGAGCAACGTAAGTTTTCGGTTAATATGCGTTACGGAGTGAGATACGGAAGTGTTAATGTTGTTGATTGTACGCGTGAAGCATTCGGGCTGTTGTCATTTGCAACAAAAAGTTCTAGACACTGTGTCAAATTACTCATTGTTTTAGGTAAACAATTAATTATACAATGCAACCATAGAATAGAATTCCTGGATCTATGTAACCAGAAAATACGAGGATTGTGATAATACAAACACCTTCAGGCATTACCTCTCAATATCCACAGCTTTTATCCCACTTCTAGGTATAGGTATCTATTTCGATACCACTCGCCTCGGTCCTGCACCAAGCGAATCCAGGATAACCTATAGAATAAATAAATACTACGAATAGCGGATCTGTCTGAAAGCGGATTATCTGCAATTTACACAAATATTTGCTCTGCCTGGGAAACGCACCCGCAATCCCATGTTTGTCATTGAGGTTGCCAACTTCACCGGATAGCAATTAATTATGTAAACTTATTAAATTGTGTAACTGCAATGGACAGGGCATAGCAAAATCTCAGCACACACAGGTAACCGATTAACTAATTTCAAAGTTTCATGCAAAATATATGGGCATTTGTCTACTGACGCGACCCCTCGTAAATTAATACAGTTAAACCTGTCCAAGTCAGTTAATAGGTCATAGTTTAAGAGCTGCCGATCAATACGACTAAACAATAGTATCAGATATCTTGAAAACACTCACGACTGGTTGTATTAAAGTTTTACAAAACATAATTATCGTAAGTTTCTTCACATAAAAAAATATTCACACAAAAACTAAAACTAAGTAAACCTCATCTCATACCAACAATCCAAACCGCATCTAATAACCGCTACCAATGGACAACTCTCCCAAAATGATGGCTGCATTGCCACGTTTGCAATGCTTAATCTTTGAACAAAAACCTCACATTGATTCTAGAGATAATAATAATTAAAATGGAACATCAATTAATTAACTTTACCTACACCAAAAATGCAAGCAACGCCAATCCACTGCTACATGTGTGATTACATGTTTTAAGTATCATAGGTCACATAAAATAACTATATACAATGCATGCAAGATCTTATATTATTTGTTTGCAGACATGCTTTGCCCTATTAGGCGTGCAAATGAGAGAGATGGCAAGATTATTCACGGTACATACTTTCACACTTAACATAAAATATAATACTTACTCCTTATTCAATTCACTCAGTAGCTCTCCACACAAACCGACATGTACCTAGTAAAGACGTTTACTAAGTTATATTGTAGTTAGGCATGCAAATACCTTAACTTTGCCAGGTAACGAAATCAATTATGGAGAATAAATGATACGAAAGGAGCAGACTGGCTTCCACCGCTGACAGGTGGAGTGATAATAACGTTGCCAAACTTCATCTAGATTAAGTTATTCAAGTAATTCAACGTAGAATATCTATTTTACCCCATTCTACCGACTATATGGATCTTTGAATTCTAATACTAGTTTAAGTTTTTTATAGGAATAGGTAACTAGCTATACCTATAAATGTGCAAAAAAACAATGAATTATGTGAAAACCAGTGCCTTTTATATATAAAAAAAGTCCTAATTCAGTGAAATGGCAGGTAACTTTGAACTCCCTGTCAAAGATTTACAAAGTTGTATCAGTGCTGAAATTAATTGTTAAGACAGTTAAATAATATTATCATTGTTATCCTACGATAATTCAGTTTAATATGGACGTAGGATAAGTTGAGATTTATTTTTGGAAATCATGAAAATGATAAAATTGCACGGGTATTGTCAGACATTTTTTGCAAGCTGTAATCATTAATCATTTGAATTTCTGTGCTATTTTAGTCAAAGCAGAAATTCATGACAATCGTATTTTCAAGAGAACCTCTCTCAGGCCTATCCCACTCAAATTTTTTACAAGACGAGATCCACGATCCCGTAAAAATATCTTAGAACGTATCTACCTGTTTTATTTCAATTCAAAATTGTCGTAGCTAGTCAGGCTCTTTCCACCAAAGAATAGAGAGAGATGCATGTATAATTGTATATTCACTGAATTGTTACGATATAATCCTAATTTCATATGACCATCGGTAATTTGGAGTAGTCAAACAAACAGTGGCCAATAGCCAATAGTGGGCAATAGTGGCTTATTGACTATTGCTCAATTAACCGTAATAACCAATCATTCCGAAAAGACGCTAATTTCATTAAACACTAGTTAACGATTACTAATGCAAACACTGCTCGGTAAAACCGGCCAATTACCAGTCCTTTGTAAAGATGAGATAGTAATAGACTGCCGCAAAAACGGTAGGCGACTGTCTAGGGTTGCCATACTTATGCATCGTTTTAGTTTAAATTGCCGATCCTCGCTTTTAAACGTCGATTAATCGGACAACGAACTCGAAATCGAAGAATAATTCACATTTAATGGCAAAATGTACTGTAAACACAGATAGACAGACCCTGTAAACTTTTACTAATCTGGAGTAACTGTACGTATGGCAGCCCTACAGTACAGCCTTCATTTGAAGCGGTAAAAACTAGTGTTAACATTTATCATGTAATGCGACGTGTTCTCAGCTCACTTTTTATTTAGATGTGTAACCGACACTTGTTAAGTAATCGATAATCGAAATAATACAAATAAGTAGGTACTAAAGGTAGGTACTAAAGGTATATTATTTATTTATTATGACAAATATTTGTGGATCGCACAAATATTTGTCCCAGGCGGG
Source organism: Hylaea fasciaria (assembly GCA_905147375.1). Lineage (NCBI taxonomy): Eukaryota > Metazoa > Arthropoda > Insecta > Lepidoptera > Geometridae > Hylaea > Hylaea fasciaria. The sequence goes on from LR990194.1 coordinate 3,232,675, forward strand.
AATCGAACCCGCAACCCCTAGCGCAGCAGTCCGATTGCTCAGCCACTACGCCAAACGAGCCATCTAGGTACGTATAGGTAGGTAATAAAGGTTTACTTTTTCCGAGGATCTATTACATTTAACTCCATGAAAATTACGAGAGCACATAATAATATAAAATATTTGTAAAAACGGACTTTCTAAACCAACTTAATAATGTGTGATTTTACACTTCATGCTAAAATACTTTGTTAAAATTTTAATTAACCCATTGTTCAACATAAAATCTTAAATTCTGCTGAAGACCTCAAAAAACTGACCCAATATCTGAAAAAAAAACTGTCAATACTGCGGAAATCTCTTTGAATAATAATTGAGTTAAAGTTAAAGCAATTAGCGCTCCAAAAGCGGTTGGCCCGTATTCTGGAAACCTTTAAATTTATCCAAAGTTATTATTAGTGCCTTCATTATTTTGAACGAAGGCGTTTTCAAATGATTAAACAATCATAGGGCGGTTGGACAAGTAGAGAAAAGCTTAATCAGAATAAATACGTACCCACTTATAAATCGTTAGCGTAATTGAATAGAAAAACAAAACCTTGAACTTTCACAACCTCTTTGACTTTACAGAGTCTCTATAGAGGCTAGTGTGAACGGACCGTTTAGCTAGCTAGTGACTAGTAACTCAGCAGAAACACTACCAGTATGTAGTGACAATTCAATTTACTATCTTACCAGTAAAACAAACATAGTATAAATATGTAGTTACCTACGATAAATTTAACAAAGTGGTTGTAGTAACATGACATATACAGCCAGATATTTTGCTAAAGCGATCACACACCTTTCTGTAAACCTTCTTATAACTTGCATGTTTAATATTAAACTGTTAGTGTAAACTGTGCTTTTTAATAAAAAAAATAATAATCTTTGGCACTGTAGACAATATGTTAGCTCCTCGGCAACTTTCTGCGAATTACGAATTGGAGCTACTTGTACTTATATATTTTGCGCACGCTTGAATAATTATCCGTACAAGAATGCCTTCACTACAATGAGGTTTTTTACTTTATATTACTTGAAGCGGATGTACCATTTCTAAGAACCCTTTAGAATACTTTAGATCGATTACAGAACGACGCCCATGAGATTATTCTGATGAGGAAAGAATAATGACCGAGCAGCGAGACGGTCGCAGAGTCACGGTAGATCCGTGACCGACTGTCTGTAGCCAGGTGAGGCAGTTCTAGAGCTTTCCACAAAACTGGGACAAGCTTTACCAAATCAAAAACTTGTGAAATAACAGTTTTAACAGCACTTGGACAGTGATAGGTAACTGGTTAGATTCACCATGTTTTTATTTTAATTATTATTTTATTTTTTATAATGATTGCAGTTTTGCTTTCACGTCCAGTACCTAAATAAGAGTAATTTGAAAAGTCTAATGTCATAGAAATTACAAAAAAAAATGGAAATGATTTGCTCAATAGTCATTATGGTGGGGTCTGTAACGGTATAAAATAACTCAGTGAATTTTAAAGCTTAACAAACACGACCTAATTATCGGTCCTATAAAAACATTTTCTCGCTATTCAATTCAAAATAAGTACAATCCAAAACTGAGCGAGCTATAATACTGTCTGCATGTATACTGGGTCGGCAACCGAGGCGGATGTGGGGAATACCTGATGCTCAATAGCGGCAGAATGCTTACCGTCCTGCGATTACAGGCGAGCGCATTGGCTTATAAATGTACTGCTGCAGACGTCATCATGGGTGCTGGGTGGTGACGTAGTTACTGCAAATTCATTATTACATACTTGTTGGCTTTGCTCAGTTATTGTACTCGTATGTGGCCAGTGTCAAGTATTTCGAGAGAGTCAACGGTCAGATTGTGTTTTAGTCGAGTTGCAGTCGACAACAATCGAGAATGTATCTGGATAGAAATCCTGAGGATAAGTTGTTGGTGGTTGCGGGCCGAGAATCGAACTCGGTGTCATTGTGTTACAAAGCGTACAAGTTCCTAGTCAGACACCAAACAGGTACCTAATGACAAATTGTGTCACAACTTCCATTAGTATTGATTAATTGCGGCACCCGTACCTACCGTTTATTTAATTACTAGAGTACCTATACTATTGTGGTTTGTTACCGCCCTATTATTTATGACTATCATACCATAATGTGTTTACATTGCCTATCTGATAAGTATCTAAGTACTGATAAGTACATAATAACTACTTAATACTTACACTAAGTGTTATTCTCGACTTCGTTCATGGTGTTATAATATAAACCCCTAGCATAATAAGTATTACAAGGAGCAATTATCCTATACTAGCTGCGCCCCGCGGCTTCACCCGCGTTTTGATAATATATGATATATCTTTATGAATTTTAGCCTATGTGTTATTCTGATAAGTAAGCTATATTATTGTAAAGTTTCATTAAAATGCATTCTGTAGTTTTTACGTGTAAGAGTAACAAACATTCATCCACCCATACTTACTTACAAACTTTTGCGTTTATAATATTAAGTAGGAAGGATAGTAGGATATAGTAAATCCTTAATTATCTTTCTTATCCAAGCCCTGTGGCATATTTTAATGGTGGCACTGGCTCTAAAAATAAATTACATTTTCATATCATCAATGGATAGACATTTGGCCCTTCATTAATTTATTACTTTTTTACATTCGTTAAGTTTAACGTAAATGAACGCATAACTAACAATAGGGAATTTTAGGAAATAATGTTATCTTTCTACCAGTAAGTAGGTGTAAGAAATGATTTATAATAGAATAATGTGACTTGCACTTCGCCAGATTAGCTTCAGTTGGTGCCGCTGAATTTGTCACGTTTTTTCCATCAGCCGCATCTAATTCTCAAAGCGTCATTGTTGTAGTGTCTTGAGGCTTGAACAAAATGAACAAACACATTTAATTTGTGGAAACTGGGAAGAAGTGTGTTGATTTTAATATAACGTATTTACGCTTATACGCAGATTTTAGTCTATTACGACAACTGTGTATTTTTTTGATGTTTTTAGGGTGCCCTGCCCAAAGGGTAAAACGCTCCTAAGCCTCCGCTGTCCGTCGGTCCGTCCGTCTGCCTGTCTGTCACCAGGCTGTATCTCATGAACCGTGATAGTTTGATAGTTGAAATTTCCACAGATGATGTATTTCTGTTGCCGCTATAACATAAAATAGTAAAAAAATCAGAATATTTAAGTGGGCTCATATCTAATACAAGAATCGTGATTGTGTTGCCACTTTTATAGAGACTGGTACGGAACCCTTCTTGCACGAGTCCGACTCGCACTCGGCCGGATTTTTTATAATAAATCCAATAGAACTAAAAAAGTACCTACGGGATGTATGGTTCATTACCATTTTGATCAAATCTCTGTATTCTGTACATAGGCAAATATTTGTACAACTGTTATAATATATTCGTAAATAAAGAGTTAATCTCATTTCTAGACAAAATAACAATTTTGATATTAGTTTGTGCGGGAATTAGACCCGTTTTTATAACAACAAGTTGTAGGGCAGTGATGAAAATTCGTCATGTATACATACATAGTACATACCTACCTATAGTGTCAATGTTTACAATGCTCTGTTTACATTTCATGTACACATTAGCCGAAAGCATGATAAAAAGCTTTTACAGCGTGTCTAGATTACGTGATAGAAATACTGCTCACGAAACTATGTCGTAACAGAAAGTTTATTTTTAATCTGTGGTGTGTCTAAGTAGATACGTTATTATCACTATCATCACTAGAAGTTCTTAAACTTTCGCGAACTGAACTATCTACTGAAATATATACTGAACTATCATCACTGTGGCGAACCTCATCCGCCACACTAGACAAAACGGCACGTAGCGGGCATTTACGGAACTATCCTGCATCGCGCAAACGATATTCGCGCGGCCCGGACGTATAAGTAGAAGTTTCAACGAAGAACAATCGGACAGCTGTCCCTGAGCAATATCACCTGGCTCGGTCGGAAGACTTCCCGGAATGTTGGAAGCGTTTCTGAAGCGGATCATCATCACCACGATCCACTCCACACCTTTGACCTCCACATCACAACTTATATCCGGCAAAGCCTCGGTATCAACAGGAGATAAAGTTTTACATCGTGAATACCTTTCTTCATAATAAGTACGAGTATTAGCTAGATTGGTAGAGTGTTTTTATGTTCCTGGCTTACGCTACGTATTATAGTCATAAAATCGAAATGATTTCCAACGCGCGTTCGCTTTGGAAATTGGTATATTAAGGGTGGAATTATTAATAGAAGTTTTTACAACCTTTAACCCTTAAATACCTAATAAAAAAACCCTTAAATAAGAAATGGTCTTATTAGAGTTATTTGGTTTAAACTGCTATCGATTTAACATTGAATCGCGTTTCGGTTAAGTATCTCAAGCAAGAGTACACATGGATACTAAACTATTTTTATTCGATACTTGAATTAGTTTCTAAAGCGAAAGTTACATTGTAGTCGTGTTTCCTACGTGAAACTGCTGGAACGTGCTGGTAGAGCGCAAAACTCTACACTTATGAGTTGTAACGTCATAAACACAATAATAATAAATATTAGCCCTACACAAATTGCAACTAACGTTTAAACTCAAAATAAGGAACCACACAACTCACAACGAAATCAATCAATAATTTGTTTTTTAAAATAGTAACAGAGGAAAATTGGTTACCTAGTTTTAAATAATAATAAACGTCGTCTTCCTAACACCAAATTTTAATACGTGCTACACAATTTTTTTAATTATTTTTTTACAAATCTATTGATACGTTTTTAATCTTACCTAGCTTAAGTTTGCTTGTATTCTTTCTTGCAATGACTTTTTTTAGATGTCGACGCTTTTAAAAACTTGTGTACCAACTCAGTTAGTTCTAAATAAAAATAAACATCGTCTTCCTAACACCAAATACGTGCTCACTCCCCTCTTCTACCAGCTAGATATCCAATACGAGAGCAACCCCTACCTACAATACTCTATTCAGTCCCGGTGATTAGTCGCAGTAAGGTAACAGTGAATACCGTCGAGTAGATACGTATACTAGTTAAGTAGCTATAGATACTTGATATTCGAGTAATTAGGGATACGACGCAAACCAGTTACTCCGAACCGATTGAGCGAGATAAATACTCGATGGTGCTGCATTTGTTACGAGCTCATTATTTCTCTTGTCATGGAACAAGTTTTGCATAAGAACGCCATTGGCCGACATTTTAACAGATAGTTTGTATTTTATTTATGACACTTTCGGTCTTACCATATAAGATTTAGACCAGAGTTGAACAGATGAGTCTAAATATTTTCTACACAAATCGACCTATTCTTACTAAATAACAAATTTACAAGTAGAATAATCAGGAATGCCAGGATTGAGTGAGAAAACGCGAGTGTTAGACGTTGATTTTGTCGAACATAATTTTAGAAACCTCTGTTTAACTCTGGTCTAATATTTTGTGGTAAGGCCGTACTACTTTATAAACTAAGCAATCATACGAATGCACATCACGAGTAATACTACTTATTAATTCTATTGTAACACTAATTGGTGCGCCGTAATTAACGGCACAACAGTAACTGTTTAAGTACACTTGGATTAATTGATCGATTATTGTGGACAATCAGATATCTCTGTTGTCACGCAATTGAAACATGACATTGCTTCTGATGTTCTCGGAATAATTTCAGAATAAAATGTAAATGTATGTAGGAATGATAGTTATACGCCTGTACATTTTAAAATAAACACCTACTGTTTGTGTCTCTAGCTGGTCTCAAAAACTGAGCAGTCGTTGAGTACCATGACTATGTTCTTTGATAAGCCTTTAAGGCGCTATACAAGACGTGTTTCTGGTCCAAATATTTATTAAATAATATATTTTTTTATAAATATATTTTTACTTTTTTTTATAAGTACAAGTTGACGTAATATGGCAATCACCTAAATAGATATTGTATGACAATGGACACGTTCATTTCTCACTGACTGTACCTACCAACCAGATACGTAGCTATTGGTACCTATTACTCCGTACCGTTTTTTTTTATCAAGACATGAGGTTCTTCTTAGTCACGACTAAAATGGTTTTAAGGTGACGTGAGAAACGTTTACTAACAAAGAACACATACCTGCAATTTTAAAAAGCAATTATTATTATCAAATGGTAATTCATATTAACTAGCTAAAACGGTTCTAATTCGCGCAAAAATTTAGTTTAGGAACAAATTATAGTAATGCAATGTATAATAGGTGCCTCTACATAATGTATAATAGGTACTTAAATACAATTGTGTGTAAATAAATAATGTACTGTAGTACCTACGAGTATATCTTTATAGATAGATAGATATCATGATGATAATAATTATCAATGAATTAAATAATTCTCAAACATTAAAATAATTATTTGATCAGGGTAGGGTATTAATATAGGGGCACCCATATCGATTACAAATCCTAGTATTGCGGTAGAAATTTAGAGTAAGATAAAAATAGTAAATAATAAACCTTGGGCAAACATTGACAATTATGTATGTTTTCATTTCAGAGCACAAAATGCAACGACCACGTGTGCCAGTCGAGTTCCATGGACATCCCCGGCCGGGGAGACATACCAAGAAGCCCCGAAGAAGTATTATACGAGGCAAAACTATTCCTCAAACAGTATTTTGCATCCATACGCAGGTATTAAGATAACTTAATCATTTTCATGCCTAGAGCGACTTCAAAGCTTTTGTCCAACAAAAAAGACGAAGACCCTAAAGAGATCTGTATCTTTTGCCTGTGCTTGATTCAAAGTCAAAATACTCACGCGAGCCCATGCAGTAGTTACTTATATATCATTTTCCGGGTAAAATAAAAAGGCTGCACCAAGCGTAATAAAGTTAGGTATATTATTATACGTAACTATTAATACTACAGAATAAATAGGCAGGTAATTCCAACATGTAGCAATTGATTTGAAGATAAACATCGTACCATTTTTTAAAGTACACAATCTCTGTCTGTTTTCAGAGAAGACTCCGAAGCCCACGCGGCAAGGTTTGAAGAAGTGAAGAAGGAGATAGAGTCAACAGGAACGTACCAACTCAAAATTTCGGAGCTGGGTTTCGGAGCAAAGATGGCCTGGCGAAACGCCACCAGGTGCATCGGCAGAATACAATGGAAGAAGTTGCAAGTGAGTTTTTTTGTTTGGCTTCGGACGTTTCACGCATTAAGTCGGTGTAATGTCAGCCACTAAGTTAAATATCTCACGGTTTTGTGCAAAACTTCAATATCCCAGCCGCCTAGGGAGTCTAGTTGCAGTCAACGAAAATTGTTTTAGACAATCTCTTCATGTATTATAACTTCGTGTACGTACGTATTATAATTCTGACACACCGTCATACTCATTGTTTTTTAGCGTCATGTCTGAACAGTCCATTAATAACATAAGCAAACAAGCTACCTGCAGTTCTGAGTGCAGATTGTTTACCGTGGGTGGCTAATGCTCGGCTAATGACTGCCGGCTGAGTCTCGTTATAAACTTACCACTCCATACTGACTGCTTCCTAATCTACACCTCTGCTCTGCCAACCCTAATTAAAAGTTTAAGTGTGAGCTGTTAGATGTGCGTATCAAAGAAATAGGAGGTCATGACCCGCTTTAACGTGAAGAAGGTGATGAAGCTAAACAATAATATTCGGTCGTTCTTTTTAGAAATGTCCCAATGCATGTGTATAATGTGTAGGTATATCCTATATTTCGATGTATCCCAAAATAATATTATAATATTTGATAGGTACATTTTATGTTTTTAGGTGTTCGACTGCAGAGAACTTACAACAGCTCGCGGAATGTTCGAAGCTCTTTGCAATCATATCAAATATGCTACAAACAAAGGAAATATCAGGTAAGGAAGATATTAAAGTTGCTGATATAATCAGTTATCAAAATAAGAAACGTCAATGTTTACGTTATGATAGGAAGTTGGAATAGAAAAGAAATCTTAGATGATAATTTCGATAATACAGTGACCATAAAATTTGTTAACTTTATATCAATTTCAGGTCTGCAATCACAGTTTTCCCTCAGCGTACAGACGGCAAGCACGACTACAGAATATGGAACCCACAACTCGTCGGCTACGCTGGATACAAACAACCAGATGGTAGCATTTTGGGTGATCCTGCCAAAGTCGAATTTACAGAGGTAATCCATACAGCGTTCATGAAAAGGACTGAATATTCCACTAATAGGCACAAAGATAAACATCAAATAGGTCTACACATTTATCTATTTTTTAATAGGTATGCTTGAAACTGGGCTGGAAACCAGAGCGTACTCAATGGGACATACTTCCCTTGGTCTTGTCAGCTGATGGCAAAGACCCAGAGTTCTTCGATATCCCTCGTGATATTATCCTGGAAATTCACTTTGAACATCCCAAGTAAGTGGAAATGTAACATCATCAGATGGTATTTTTAATACAGGATAGGAAGTTTAATAAATATTGGCAAGCCAGATAGAGAAAAGAACAATCTAATCGGTGAATTTGATTAGGACGATTCGCACATTTTTTCCTTTATGATTGGGATAAGTTTTGATCCTCAATTTCAGATATGAGTGGTTTAAAGATTTGGGCCTACGCTGGTACGCCCTGCCGGCAGTCGCCAACATGAGGATGGACTGTGGTGGACTGGAGTTCACCGGAACTGCCTTCAACGGATGGTACATGGGCACTGAAATCGGATGCCGCAACTTGAGTGACAGCAATAGATTGAACAGCATAATGGTAAGCATGAAAACTGATAGTCGATGCTAATGGCTTTCAAAATACTTACTGATCCAATAATTATGGAAAGAAGGTTTGTGTTGAACTTTCACCAAGAACCAAGTCTAAGCGTTAGGCTTATCCGCCAAACTGATTCAACGTATGATTGTTATAATGAATTCCCACAAAATACTATTCAAAGGCAACTAAAGGTTATAACTGGGGAAAAAATGTTGCATCCGTTTCAATGACCGGCTGATGGTTATTACACAATAAAAAGCCTAAAAATGGTGTTCCTAATCTAATGATAATTAAACGATTATATTTTTCAACGCTGAGTTTTTAATGAATGACTCCATATTATGCAAATCACGGCGCGTACCTATCTACCTAACGGAAAACCAGTATCTCGCCATTATAATGTTTTTGTTGCGTTTAACTTGAATGGTATATTCATACCATACATCAGTATTGACAGCTTCAAGTCTCAGTTATTCAAGGGAATGAGATTACGCCTTTGAATTTGATTATACAATTTGTAATACGTATTGTCGCGGGTCGTTCAAGGTGCTCTCCTGAGACCATCTTTATTTCTTCTTTAATCAAATATTGGCGATGACTTTTTTCAGAAAGTTGCTCAGAAAATGGGACTGGACACAAATTCGTATGTATCGTTGTGGAAAGACAAAGCATTAGTGGAGATCAACATTGCGGTGCTGCATAGTTTCCAGAAGAACGTCACGTCTATCGTGGACCACCACTCGGCTTCTGAACAGTTTATGAAGCATTTGGAAAATGAGAACAAGAGTCGGTTAGTATTAAAGAATGGCAATAAATAAAAAAAATATTTACGATGATCTTATGAATCAGTCAGCCCATAGAAATTCCAAAAGGCTGAGTATAAAAATAGGCATTTATTACTCATGATAATATTTTGTTTTATAGAGGTGGATGCCCATCCGACTGGGTATGGGTTGTGCCGCCGATGTCAGCCTCTCTCACATCTGTGTACCATCAGGAGATGGCTCTTTACTACATCAGGCCTGCTTATGACTATCAGGTAAGTTTTCTGCACCCAGCACTGTTCTTAGTTATTTTTGAAAAATTTCGAAGTATTTCGCCGCAACTTGATTGAGAGTAGATTATGTTCACTAATTGAGTCGCAACAATAAAGTCATCAAAATTACGCAGCTATACAATTTTTATTACTCATTATAATCATGCCCTTCTGGTTGTAACAAAACTGTCATAACCAACACAGTTATAATTTTCCAATGGAATATGAGTGCTTACTCTATCTACCCCAATTAGATCACAATTTAAGGCTAGCGTCAAGTTTCGTTGGGAGTGAACCCTTTGACCCTTGGTCCAATAATTGGATAAGGGTCATAGCTAATGACTTGGGATCAGAAACTTGTATGAGTATTTGCAGCCACATTATTATTCTTCCATGATCCCTGAGCCAAACGTCCAAACAGAATCAATTGTAATGGTTATAAACTTCAATTCCCTAGGTACCAGCGTGGAAAACTTATCAATGGAAGACGGCGGACGGCTCTAAGGCAATCCAAAGAAAGTTCCACTTTAAACAGATTGCCCGAGCCGTGAAGTTCACTTCAAAACTGTTCGGAAGGGCTCTCTCTAAGCGCATCAAGGCGACCATTCTCTACGCCACCGAAACAGGCAAATCTGAACAGTACGCCAAAGAGTTGGGGACCATTTTCGGATACGCTTTCAATGCGCAGGTAAGTTCTGTTTGTAACTAATAACTCGATAAACTTTGTTTATGTTCCAAATTCGTGATTTAGTGGCAGAGGTTGAGACTTTAAATTTTGTCATTTTAATTGTTTTGAAACGATAAGGAAGAAAAAGACTGCTAAATAAATAATGTGTTGTATTATGTGTATTTGTTTGTAGGTGCAATGTATGGCGGACTATGATATGTTCTCTATTGAACACGAGACTCTATTGCTGATAGTAACATCCACCTTTGGCAATGGAGAGCCTCCAGCTAACGGAGAGGTAATTGATATACAAATTAACCCCATAAAACGCTAATGAATCAGTGAAAGTTTTGCTAACCGACGATTCTTTTCTAGGAATTCGCCGATCACCTTTTCCAAATGATTAACGATGCCAAAAATCAAGAGAACCACACAGAAGAAGCTGGGTAATTTCCTTTACCTATATAAACAAAATTTAGTTCTAATAAAAAATATATTAATAATGACTTTGTAAATTTTCAGGCATCATAGAACCCCGACACCAAAGTCACTGATGAGAACCAACAGCATAATATCACCAAGCATCGAATACAAAAAGCAGTTGTCGAAAGTTGACTCAAACCGAAGCAACAGCATCGCTGGAACATCGTCCATTGAAAATTATGGTCCATTGAGCAACTTATGCTATGCTGTGTTCGGTCTAGGTTCAAGTGCATATCCCAAGTTCTGCAATTTCGGGAAAACAGTAGATAAAGTTCTCGGAGACTTGGGCGGCGAGAGAATTTTAGACTTGGCATGCGGTGACGAGATGTTAGGTCAGGAGCAACAGTTCCGAGCCTGGTCATCAAACATATTCCATGTAAGAAAGATACATCATTAGGTATAATATTTAGGATAACTGCTAGTTAGCAATGTATTAATTTAAATATTGAACTTTTTCAGGCGGCTTGTGAACAGTTCTGCTTGGAAGAAAACGATATGGTGAAAGATGCCAAGAAATCTTTCGGTAGAGTTCCGCTGACAGAAGAAACTGTGAGATTCGAGAAGCCTAGCACGACTATGCCATTAAAATCGGCTCTTGAAGGTGGATTTAGAAAGGCTTTGATTGTATGCAAAGTGAAAGACAACAAAAGTTTGGGAGATAAAACTGCTGACCGTGAAACAATATTCGTTGATATGGAACCGCAGGTATGTACCTATCAGAATCATCAATAATTAATGAGAATTATAATGAAACAGAAACAACTATAATTTATTATATAGATTTTAATGTCAATATTATTTTTCAGAGCGAACTGAAATACGAGCCTGGAGACCATGTTGGCGTAATGGCGTGTAATAGAAAGGAAATAGTAGACGCAGTTCTTAACAGAATGAGAGATGTTGATGACGTGGACGGAAAGCAGGTTCAACTGGAAGTAATGAAAGAGATTCTTACACCTATGGGTAAGAATACAATTTTGTTTAAAGCTCACATTAATCATCTAATAGTAGGTTCATGGTTTAGAGTAACTGATAATGTGTATGCCATAATGATAGCCAAATTAATACGAGTATTAATATGATGATACTGATGGGCAAATAAAAATATAGTGGTCAAATCAAACTGATGAACTACGTTATTTGATGGCAGCGATATCTCTGATGAAAATAGTCTTTATAATATTAAATTATAAGGTTTTAATATTTAAACGTTTCAATTGTAATTGTACTCGGAAATAAAGTCAGAAATATTAAAAAATAACGTATTTAACAGGAACTGAAAAGGTTTGGGAACGACACGAGAGGATACTACCGGCGACAGTGAGGGATTTATTCACCATGTTCCTGGATATTACCACGCCACCATCGACGACTCTCCTAAAATACCTCGCATCAACGTGCCACAACAGCGATGAGGCTGAAAGATTGATGGAATTGTCTACGGTACAGACTATTTCTTACTTCATTTGATAGATAAATTCTATTTGCCTCTATCTGTATATTGTAGATTTTTTAATATCACAATCAAACTAAATATTCTAATGTTTCTTATAATTGGGACATAAAATTTCTTCCGGCAACTGAAATTCTAATTACCATTACTTCAGTTTTCATACAAACTTCTGATACAATAACCGATTGCGTATGTTTCTAGGATTCAGACAAAAACGACAATTGGAGACACCTCTACTTCCCCAACTTGGCGGAAGTGCTGGACCAGTTCCCTTCGTGTAGACCGCAGGCGTCGTTGCTGGCTGCGTTGCTTCCGCCGCTGCAGCCGAGATTCTACTCAATATCGTCGTCCCCGCTTGCTCATCCAAACCAGATTCATGTCACAGTTGCTATTGTGACTTACCAAACTGAGAGTAAGTACAGAAACACTATGCACAATATTATAGTAATAAATTAAAAGCTCTACTATTTTCACAAGGACATTCTTTGGTCCTTGAATTCATAAACTTCGAGTATCTACCAAATAAGTATTAAATAAAAGTTTGTCTGAGAGAGTAGTATATTACTCTTAACAAAAACTTATGATGAACTAACTTACATACTACTTCTGAATAATTATATTTCACCTCTTGTAATTTGCAGACGGAAAAGGACCAACCCATTACGGTGTATGCTCTAACTACCTCAAAAATCTCAAGCCTGACGAGGAACTATTCGTCTTCATTAGACGGTAAGCATCTACTCTAAAACAACTCGTCATTTTACTGTATTGTCTTCAAGACTGATACTCACTAGATATTGTGCACATTTACAGCGCACCAAGCTTCCACATGCCCAAAGACATATCGGCGCCGATTATTCTAATCGGCCCCGGTTCTGGCATAGCCCCCTTCAGAGGATTCTGGCACCAAAGACGGCAACAGATCAAGGAACTTTCCGGTGACCAAAAGGCCGGACCTATTTGGCTGTTCTTCGGATGCAGGAACAAAGGAATGGATTTGTACAAGGAAGAAAAGGAAGCTGCAATCGCAGAAGGTGTATTGACTAAAACAATACTCGCTCTTTCTAGGGAGAAAGGTGTGGATAAGGTAAAATAAACTTTTATCAATGTAACATGCATCTTATATAGTGCCATAAAAGATAATATTATAATGCATTATGTATGCATATTGTATTATAATGCTGTCATTTCTGTCATCTTTTAAACAAATCGATCTAATCTATAAATAGATACTATGGAAATTGTTGTCCTAAAAGAAGCTATAGACCAGTGTGGACTCGACTTCACGAAAAATAAATTACATAGAGTTTAAATAATAATCCAGCTGAAAACAAACCCGAAATTATAGCCCAAAAAGAAGTAATGCAGCGACAAAAATGAGTAAAACAGCTTTTAAAAATGCTACAATAATTTTACAGAAACACGTGCAAGCTCTTATGGATGACGAAGGAGCTGAAATTACAAAAATGCTGGTAGAGAAAAAGGGTCATTTCTACGTATGTGGTGACTGCAAGATGGCCGAGGAAGTGCAACAGAAACTGAAGGTCATCGTAAAAGCCCAAACCAAAAAGACAGACAAAGAAATTGATGACTTCATTCTTGATATGATGGTAAGATAGAACTCCTCTATTTTCCCCTCTGATGCATATCTTGACTAGTTTTCTTTTATTAGGTCCAGTGTCGATTTGATTACTGCTTGAATCATCATCATCAGCCTTAAGATGTCCACTGCTGAATTTGGGCCTCCCCCTTAGACCGCCACACCGAACGACAATTTGCCACTTGCATCCACCGGTTGCCTGCGACTCTTTTGATTTCGTCGCTCCATCTAGAAAGATATCCCAACAATAGGATAGCTTGAATGGATGTCCCAAACAAATGAAATGTGCTTTACCTTTCTTTTTTTAAACATGTTTTATAATCATCATATTGTGTTTCAGGATGAGAACCGTTATCATGAAGACATCTTTGGTATAACTCTGCGAACCGCCGAAGTCCAGAGCAAGTCAAGGGAAACCGCTATTAGGGTGCGACAAGAATCTGAACGGACTCACTCGCAATCTCAGTGAATTTCATGTAAATGTAGAAATTAATATTTATTGCTATATCTGTCTGTTCATCGTCGCATTTAATATACAAAAGAAGAATTGTTTCCCCACGAGATGGTGTAGGTACAGTACAATCCAGACAGTACTATTATTTCTGATTTGTAATAGTAGATATTAATTACTATGGTTGTTGCAAAATATCGACATAAAATTTTATTGTAGTATTAGTTCATAACAATTCCTGAATATTAGTTCCCGTTTTAAAGTACATTCACACAGTCTTTATGGCGTGAAAAATATGAATGTAGCGTTTTTAAGTTTTAAATGACTCCTCTTACTTTGAATTTAATTTAAATGTCTATTCATAGATAATTTTATAATATGATAAACTTTTCAGTAGCAATCTCCTAATTAATTTAAAATGCTTTTTTTTATAAAAGAAAGCACATTACTACTGTAAATTTATAAGATTTTGCATTTATATTCCTGAAATAGATATTAAATGCTGTTATAGCGCACAATCTGACAATAAGTTAAGAAAATACTTTAATTAGCACTATATTTAATTAGACTTACTTTCATATTATAACCACTGGTAAATAATACTACTTATAAAATTATGATTAAGGACACATTGAAATATAATTTATGCATATTTTTAGCACTTAATTATTCACAATAAAAGACACATAATCATGCTTCTGCAACTAAAGTTTATTATTTGGAAACCTATTTTTAAAGGGTGCTATAAAATTAATCTTCCTACTTGGGTACATGCGGTATCTCGCAGGTAATAAAATTAAATTCAAAAAGAATCGATTTGATTTAATTGCAATCTAATCAAATTACGAGGTTTCCGTCAATTGGGACCGCTAGGTATGGGGACCGCGGTCCGATTCGCCGGATTATATCGTTTCATTAGTGATTTAGATAAATCGAAATATTGTAAAGTGCCACTGTGTACTCTTTTTCAACTCTGTGTCAACTTTTTCTTCTGACAACGTGATCGTAGATTTCAATCTGTGTGTACCTTTTGGAGTAGACCCTCTGTTTGAGCGTGTTCTGGCCGGGGTCTTGGTGCGGGTCGGGGAAGACGATTTTGTGGTCGTGACGGTTTTGGAACAGCAGTCCCTTGTCCGGGTCCATTATGGGCTGAAATATGAAAAAACTAATTCAAAAAGTTCATTATCACCGCAGAAGTAGATGTAGTATTACCATTGATTAAAACAAAGATCTTCGTCATGTCTCGTGATTCGGTCTTAATTATGTTACTATATACAGATGGAAGTATTCAAAGCGACAAAGAGAATCTTACTACTAAATTGTAGCACCAAACAAGGTATTAAAACAAAGGGCATTATACATTTCATAAAATAATAACGGACCTTTAAATAATATTGTAGAAATGTGACCTAAAAATCATATCTCGTCATTTCGTGTAGCATTTGCTAGAGAGGAAATCAAAGCATCGTATGCTTATGCAAGATTCAAATTTGAAACGAAATTGATAATATTTCGTATCTGTAATATTCTTACGCAACATACGAGTACAGGCTAATACGGCACGTACACGGTATTAATATGAGAATATCTTTAGACTATTCAACTATTTAGTGAAATTGCTGACGGTTTGAGGATATCGACATTGTTTCATAATTGTATGGCAGTTTTGGGCAAACTTATGTGTACGTCTATATTAAAGACAAAAGATTAAGTATACCAGAGTTAAACAGATGTTTCCAAAATTTCGTTTTACAAAATTGACGTCTTTCACACGCGTTTTTTTTACTCAATCCTGGCATTTGTAATGATTTTACTTCTGAATTTGTTGAGTTAGAATAAGCGAAGGTTAGACGTCGATTTGTGGAGAAAATATTTAGACTCATCTGTTCAACTCTTGTTTAAATATTTTGTGGTAAGACCGGTAGCTTTTATACCTATAGATAATTGCGAACCCTAAGCTGTTTTTCCGGAAATTGATATTATACTCGTATATTGCGTAAAAAGAAAACTGTGATCACAAATATCGGAAACGCATCAATATTTCAGCCACAATGAATTGAAAAAGTTACGTATAAAAACACAATATCAATATCATATCTACACTAATATTATAAAGAGGAAAACTTTGTTTGTTTGGTTGTAATGAATAGGCTCCGAAACTACTGAACCGATTTGAAAAATTCTTTCACTGTTGGGAAGCTATGCTATCCGCGGGTGACATAGGCTACCTTTTATTCCGTAAAAATTAATGGTTCCCGCGGGATAGTAGTTAACGCGGGTGAAACCGCGAGGTGCTTCTAGTTATTCATAAAAGCCAACATAATCTACCGCCATATTCAGAATACAACCAAATGTATTGTTTTGACGTTCCTATATCCCTTTGTACTCATATTAACAGATCGTAAGCAGCTTAGGTAACGAGTACAATAGGATTTAAATTGAAAATTGAAAATTAATTAAGCACTCTCATTTTGGCACTGATTAAAAAATACGACCTAGACAATCAGGAACACTTAAGTACATCAAAACTCAAAGGTATACATTACACATGCATAAGGTAGGTTCGCCTAATAAGGACCACATTTTTACACATCCTTATAAATCTGATTTAAGAAGCGTTTCAACTGAAAAAAACATATAAAATAAAGAAATTGCCTCTATATTTGAAGTAAAAACATAGAATAAAAATAATTTCTCGTAAGTAAATTAATGACAAAAATAGTAAAAACAAATTGGCATGGACTTTATTAAAAACAGGTGATCTCAATAAGGCCCATTTCTTTACCGCAAGTATTTCATAAACTAGGTACTTTACTTTATTATTTAATTTCAATTTTGTGTGATATACAGCTACAGTTATTTTTATCGTTCCCGACATTCATCTAAAAATTAATAAAAATTGAAGGGGTTGTCGGTCTTTATTAAGACTATAAAAACTTAAATGCAGCATAACAACATTGAATTATGTATTTATTTCAATAAAATACAGTTTAGTTTTGTATTGTTACGTATTAACTGAAATAATAATCAGCTTAAAAATAATACGATTTAGGTACATTGTCAGTTAAGCCCTTGGGCCTTATTGAGTGAAGAGAAATCACATTTTTGGCAGCGGACTATCAAATAGTAACATAATGTATGAAGTAAATGAACTGAATGAAATCAGGAAAATCAGTGACATTTCTAATGCGTAAGTGTCTCTTTTAATATTCCTTCATTGCAGCTCATTTTTGGATCGAATGGCTCGATTTTTTTGTAGAACGGCACGATATTCAAATTTGTCGACACGACTTTTTGGTCAATCGGCACGATTTTTATGTCGAACGGCACGATTTTCAAATCTGTCGGCACGACTTTTTGATCCAACGGAACGATTTTGACGTGGAATAGCACGATTTTCAAATCTTTCGGCACGACTTTTTACCGAATGGCACGATTTTTAAATCATTCGGCATGAATTTTTGATCCATCGGAATGATTTTGAGGTGGAATGGCACGATTTTCAAATCTGTCGGCACGACGTTTTGGTCCAACGGAACGATTTTGACGTGAACACGATTTTCCAATCTGTCGGCACGACGTTTTATTGAGTGGTACGATTCTCAAATCTGTTGGCACGACTTTTTGATCGAATGGCACGATTTTGAAATCTGTCGGCACGACTTTTTGATCCAACGGAACGATTTTGAGGTGGAACGGCGCAATTTTCCAATTTGTCGGCACGACTTTTTAACGAATGGCACGATTTTCAAATCACTCGGTACAACATTTTAATCCAACGGAACGATTTTGACGTGGAATGACACGATTTTCAAATCTGTTGGCACGACTCTTTGATCAAACGGCACGATTTTCTATTCTATCGGCACGACTTTTTATCGAATGGCACGATTTGTATATCTGTCGGCACGACTTTTTGATCAATCGGAACGATTTTGACGTGGAACGGCACGATTTTCAAATCTGTCGGCACGACTTTTTGATCGAACGGCACGACTTTTTATCGAATTGCACAATTTTCAAATCTGTCGGCACGACTTTTTGATCAATCGGAACGATTTTGACGTGGAATGGCACGATTTTAAATCTGTCAGCACGACTTTTTATCGAATGGCACGATTTTTAAATCTGTCGGCACGACTTTTTATCGAATGGCACGATTTTCAAATCTGTCGGCACGACTTTTTGTTCAAACGGCACGATTTTCTAATCTTTCGGCACGACTTTTAATCTAGTGGCACGATTTTCAAATCTGTCGGAACGACTTTTTGATACAACGGAACGATTTTTGGGTCGAACGGCACGATTTTTAAATCTATCGGCACGACTTTTTGATCAATCGGAACGATTTTGACGTGAAATGGCACGATTTTAAATCAGTCGGCACGACTTTTTATCGAATGGCACGATTTCCAAATTTGTCGGCACGGTTTTTTGAGCAAACGGCACGATTTTTAAATCTATCGGCACGACTTTTAATCTAATGGCACGATTTTCAAATCTGTCGGAACGACTTTTTATCGCATGGCACGATTTTAAATTTGTCAGCACGACTTTTTATCGAATGGCACGATTTCCAAATCTGTCGGCACGATTTTTTGATCCAACGGAACGATTTTGACATGAAACGGCATGATTTTCAAATCTAGCGGCACGACTTTTTATCGAATGGCACGATTTCCAAATTTGTCGGCACGACTTTTTATCGAATGGCACGATTTTAAAATCTGTCGGCACGACTTTTTGAGCAAACGGCACGATTTTTAAATCTATCGGCACGACTTTTAATCTAATGGCACGATTTTCAAATCTGTCGGAACGATTTTTTATCGCATGGCACGATTTTAAATCTGTCAGCACGACTTTTTATCGAATGGCACGATTTTCAAAGCTGTCGGTACGACTTTTTGATCAATCGGAACGATTTTGACGTGGCATGGCACGATTTTAAATCTGTCGGCACGACTTTTTATCGAATGGCACGATTTCTTAATCTGTCGGCACGACATTTTGATGAAACGGCACGATTTCTAAATCTGTCGGCACGACTTATTTATCAAACGGCACGATTTTCTAATCGATCGGCACGACTAATGGCACCATTTTCAAATCTGTCGGAACGACTTTTTGATACAACGGAACGTTTTTTGGGTCGAACGGCACAATTTTCAAATCTGTTGGCCCGACTTTTTATCGAATGGCACGATTTTCAAATCTGTCGGAACGACTTTTTGATCCAATGAAACGATTTCTAAATCTGTTGGCACGACTTTTTGATCAATCGGAACGATTTTGACGTGGAATGGCACGATTTTAAATCAGTCGGCACGACTTTTTATCGAATGGCACGATTTCCAAATTTGTCGGCACGACTTTTTATCGAATGGCACGATTTATAATCTGTCGGCACGACTTTTTGAGCAAACGGCACGATTTTTAAATCTATCGGCACGACTTTTAATCTAATAGCACGATTTTCAAATCTGTCGGAACGACTTTTTATCGCATGGCACGATTTTCACATCTGTCAGCACGACTTTTTATCGAATGGCACGATTTCCAAATCTGTCGGCACGATTTTTTGATCCAACGGAACGATTTTGACATGCAACGGCATGATTTTCAAATCTAGCGGCACGACTTTTAATCTAATGGCACGATTTTCAAAGCTGTCGGAACGACTTTTTGATGAATCGGAACGATTTTGAAGTAGAACGGCACGATTTTCAAATCTGTCGGCACGACTTTTAATCTAATGGCACGATTATCAAATCTGTCGGTACGACTTTTTGATCAATCGGAACGATTTTGACGTGGAATGGCACGATTTTAAATCTGTCGGCAGGACTTTTTACGAATGGCACGATTTCTTAATTTGTCACCACGACTTTATGATTAAACGGCACGATTTCTAAATCTGTCGGCCCGACTTATTTATCAAACGGCACGATTTTCTAATGTATCGGCACGACTTTTAATCTAATGGCACCATTTTCAAATCTGTCGGAACGACTTTTTGATACAACGGAACGATTTTGGGGTCGAACGGCACAATTTTCAAATCTGTCGGCACGACTTTTTATCGAATGGCACGATTTTAAAATCTGTCGGCACGACTTTTTGAGCAAACGGCACGATTTTCAAATCTATCGGCACGACTTTTAATCTAATTGCACGATTTTCAAATCTGTCGGAACGACTTTTTATCGCATGGCCAGATTTTCACATCTGTCAGCACGACTTTTTATCGAATGGCACGATTTCCAAATCTGTCGGCACGATTTTTTGATCCAACGGAACGAGTTTGACATGCAACGGCACGATTTTCAAATCTAGCGGCACGACTTTTAATCTAATGGCACGATTTTCAAAGCTGTCGGAACGACTTTTTGATGAATCGGAACGATTTTGAAGTAGAACGGCACGATTTTCAAATCTGTCGGCACGACTTTTAATCTAATGGCACGATTATCAAATCTGTCGGTACGACTTTTTGATCAATCGGAACGATTATGAAGTAGAACGGCACGATTTTCAAATCTGTCGGCACGACTTCACGATTATCAAATCTGTCGGTACGACTTTTTGATCAAACGGAACGATTTTGACGTGGAATGGCACGATTTTAAATCTGTCGGCACGACTTTTTATCGAATGGCACGATTTCTTAATCTGTCGGCACGACTTTTTGATTAAACGGCACGATTTCTAAATCTGTCGGCACGACTTATTTATCAAACGATTTCTATTCGATTTTCTAATCGATTTTCGATTCTAATGATCCAACGGAACGATTTTGACATGCAACGGCATGATTTTCAAATCTAGCGGCACGACTTTTATTCTAATGGCACGATTTTCAAAGCTGTCGGTACGACTTTTTGATCAATCGGAACGATTTTGACGTGGAATGGCACGATTTTAAATCTGTCGGCACGACTTTTTATCGAATGGCACGATTTCCAAATTTGTCGGCACGACTTTTTATTGAATGGCACGATTTCTTTATCTGTCGGCACGACTTTTTGATTAAACGGCACGATTTCTAAATCTGTCGGCACGACTTATTTATCAAACGGCACGATTTTCTAATCGATCGGCACGACTAATGGCACCATTTTCAAATCTGTCGGAACGACTTTTTTATCAAAAAGTACGATTATATACGAAGAATATACAACGGAACGATTTTTGGGTCGAACGGCACAATTTTCAAATCTGTCGGCACGACTTTTTATCGAATGGTACGATTTTCAAATCTGTCGGAACGACTTTTTACCGAATGGCACGATTTCTTAATCTGTCGGCACGACTTTTTGATCAAACGGCTTGATTTCTAAATCTGTCGGCACGACTTTTTGATCCAACGAAACGATTTCTAAATCTGTTGGCACGACTTTTTGATCAATCGGAACGATTTTGACGTGGAATGGCACGATTTTAAATCTGTCGGCACGACTTTTTATCGAATGGCACGATTTCCAAATTTGTCGGCACGACTTTTTATTGAATGGCACGATTTCTTAATCTGTCGGCACGTCTTTTTGATCAAACGGCTTGATTTCTAAATCTGTCGGCACGATTTTCAAATCTGTCGGCACGACTTTTTGATCCAACGGAACGATTTTGACGAGGAATGGCACGATTTTCAAATCTGTCGGAACGACTTTTTGATCCAACGGAACGATTTTTGGGTAGAACGGCAAGATTTACAAATCTATCGGCACGACTTTTTATCGAATGGCTCGATTTTCAAATCTGTCGGCACGACTTGTTGATCCAACGGAACGATTTTGACGAGGAATGGCACGATTTTCAAATCTGTCGGAACGACTTTTTGATCCAACGGAACGATTTTTGGGTAGAACGGCAAGATTTACAAATCTATCGGCACGACTTTTTATCGAATGGCTCGATTTTCAAATCTGTCGGCACGACTTTTTGATCCAACGGAACGATTTTGACGAGGAATGGCACGATTTTCAAATCTGTCGGCACGACTTTTTGATCAATCAGAACGATTTTTGGGTCGAACGGCACGATTTTCAAATCTAACGGCACGACTTTTTATCGAATGGCACGATTTTCAAATCTGTCGGCACGACTTTTTGATCCAACGGAACGATTTTGACGAGGAATGGCACGATTTTCAAATCTGTCGGCACGACTTTTTAATCAATCGGAACGATTTTTGGGTCGAACGGCACGATTTTCAAATCTGTCGGCACGACTTTTTGATCAATCGGAACGATTTTGACGTGGAACGGCACGATTTTTAAATCTGTCGGAACGACTTTTTGATCCAACGGAACGATTTTTGGGTAGAACGGCACGATTTACAAATCTAACGGCACGACTTTTTATCGAATGGTACGATTTACAAATCTGTCGGCACGACTTGTTGATCCAACGGAACGATTTTGACGAGGAATGGCACGATTTTCAAATCTGTCGGCACGACTTTTTGATCAATCGGAACCTTTTTTTGGGTCGAACGGCACGATTTTCAAATCTAACGGCACGACTTTTTATCGAATGGCATGATTTTCAAATCTGTCGGCACGACTTTTTGATCAATCGGAACGATTTTTGGGTCGAACGGCACGATTTTCAAATCTAACGGCACGACTTTTTATCGAATGGCACGATTTTCAAATCTGTCGGCACGACCTTTTATCGAATGGCACGATTTTCAAATCACTCGGCACAACATTTTAATCCAACGGAACGATTTTGACGTGGAATGGCACGATTTTCAAATCTGTCGGCACGACCTTTTATCGAATGGCACGATTTTCAAATCACTCGGCACAACATTTTAATCCAACGGAACGATTTTGACGTGGAATGGCATGATTTTCAAATCTGTCGGCACGACCTTTTATCGAATGGCACGATTTTCAAATCTGTCGGCACGACTTTTTGATCCAACGGAACGATTTTGACGAGGTATGGCACGATTTTCAAATCTGTCGGCACGACTTTTTAATCAATCGGAACGATTTTTGGGTCGAACGGCACGATTTTCAAATCTGTCGGCACGACTTTTTGATCCAACGGAACGATTTTGACGAGGAACGGCACGATTTTCAAATCTGTCGGCACGACCTTTTATCGAATGGCACGATTTTCAAATCACTCGGTACAACATTTTAATCCAACGGAACGATTTTTACGTGTAATGGCACGATTTTCAAATCTGTCGGCACGACTTTTTGATCCAACGGAACGATTTTGACGTGGAATAGCACGATTTTCAAATCTTTCGGCACGACTTTTTACCGAATGGCATGATTTTTAAATCATTCGGCACGACTTTTTGATCCATCGGAATGATTTTGAGGTGGAATGGCACGATTTTCAAATCTGTCGGCACGACGTTTTGATCCAACGGAACGATTTTGACGTGGACACGATTTTCCAATCTGTCGGCACGACGTTTTATTGAGTGGTACGATTCTCAAATCTGTTGGCACGACTTTTTGATCGAATGGCACGATTTTGAAATCTGTCGGCACGACTTTTTGATCCAACGGAACGATTTTGACGTGGAATAGCACGATTTTCAAATCTTTCGGCACGACTTTTTACCGAATGGCATGATTTTTAAATCATTCGGCACGACTTTTTATCCATCGGAATGATTTAGAGGTGGAATGGCACGATTTTCAAATCTGTCGGCACGACGTTTTGATCCAACGGAACGATTTTGACGTGGACACGATTTTCCAATCTGTCGGCACGACGTTTTATTGAGTGGTACGATTCTCAAATCTGTTGGCACGACTTTTTGATCGAATGGCACGATTTTGAAATCTGTCGGCACGACTTTTTGATCGTCGGAACGTTTTTGATCGATTGGCACGATTTTCAAATCTGACGGCAAGATTTTGTGATCTAATGGCGCATTGTTTAGGTCAAACGGCACGATTTTTAAGTCGAACTGCATGATTTTAGGTCGATCGGCAAGATTTTAGGACCGAACGGCACGATTAACAAATTTGTCGGCACAACTTTCTGTTTCAATTTCCATTGAAACAAACGATTTTTAAATTGGACGGCTCGGTTTTCAAATAATAATGGAGGAGAAGTCCGAGAGTTATACTACATTACAATAAAAAATACATTCATTTTATATTTTTATTACCTACAAAGTAATAGATAATTATAAAAAAAATGTGTAATAAGTAATTAAATTTAGTTAAAACAGACTAGCAAGTAGTTTACATTATTCATACACCTTATAAAGTCCGGCCTTTAATTGGCGACAAGGAGGTGGACTTTCTTAGGTGTTTCTTAGGTGTTTCGGCATCCTGGAGAAAACCAATAAAAATCGACATAAAAAATCTTGCTTTCAATAACATAACTTCACAATCCACGCTAGATGTTTTTTATTCCTTTACATTAATTAATTTCTTGTAAAAACCAAAAAGAAATACTTAAATTACTCAAAATGCTACTAAGGCGTATAATAAATCGACCGACGCATTGTGACATGTACTACTTTGACAAGCATACTGACAAAATGGCAGCGTAAAATGTAAATAATGCCAATGCTCTTATATGATTGGTCAATAAGGAACGTCGGCACGAGTTTTGATTTCTATTTATCATCAGGAACTGGGTTTTTGAAATGGTGGCCCTTATATGAAACCGGTCCTTATTAGGCAGACCTACCTTACATATTATACATAGGTACATGCTAAGTTAATAAATAAATAGCTGCATAATAATTAAGCAGCAAACTAACCTTGTAGTTCCTGCTCATATTACTCCTCACAGTGCCATGCCGCCAGTGATAATATCCGAGGTCACTATCTTTAGGAAATAGCTTTTTATTTGACTTGAAGAAATCCTTCCAATTTTCTGTTAAAAGCCGGTGCGCATAATCTATGTACCCAGAAATTTCGAAACCGCCTTTCGTATTATTTCGTATAAATATTATGGACTGTGAACAAGAAAAAAATATGCGATGCATTTTATGCTTAGCTTAGAAGTTGAATGACCAATTCCAATAAACAAAGAACAAGAGGAGAACAAGAGACAAGGGGGAGACAATTAAGTAATATTGGAGTTTTTTGACGATTCAATTAATTAAACAATTACATATTTTAAAATAATCTATAAACAAGGACTAAAGATTTAATCCACAACAAAGCGGTTGCTAGCAGATTTTTAGTTATTTTGATTGTGTCTCTAATAATTATTACACTTAAGACTACTTCATACACAACACTGTCTTGTCCCGCTGAGAGGTGTAAAATAAATCGGCGCGACAATTATTTTTCACAGGTATAGTCCAACAGTCTCATGACTTCATTTAAGTTCCCTTACCTGAAGTATCCCCACTCTATTGGCCTGTTCTCTCACGGCTAGTTCTCTATTAAAAGGGTCATCCAGGCACGCACCTTCGCTGGCCATCACGTATGCTGCCACTTTGGGGACCACGATCTCTTGGATGACGGCGCGGCGCTTGTAAAACTCTTTCTCTTGTAAAGTGTCACCTTTTGCTCTAATTACATTAATAAGATTAAAGTTTACAACTCGCTGATGTTGCAGGGCTTAGCAATAAACTTATGAAATGTGGCTGAATAGACTAAAAACTTATGAAGGGCAAATGCGAAAGAGCAGTCCCAAATTCGTGTAATTTCCCGCACTGTTTTGGTATTCCCATAAGTACAGTAGGTAATCGTTTTATGAACGAAATCTAGTGGTATTCTAACAAGTTTCAGCTTCATACCTGTATCCAAATCCAGCAATAGTTCTAGCAGAGGCGAGGCTTCTCAAGTTCCGAAGATCAGCAATGTCTATGAGAGAGTCCAAATACTCTTCCCAATTTTCGAAGGGCAACAGCCTCCTATCGGCCTCTACACTCGCGGAGGTCGCGTTTTTCTTCTCTGCCATCGCCATGATTACTTACGAAATGAAAATATGCTTACAAAAATAGAAATAATTAAAAAAAAATCTACTGTAATATTATCATGTGTTTGTATGTTTTACTCAAAATGACATTGACGTATAGACAAAATAAATACCGGTACTACGTAAGAATTGACGGATGTATATAATTATATATCTCATACTATTTTCCATGGTATTTGATACTTCGTCTATGGGTACAATGGTATTTTAATTCTACACAAAATCAAAGAAAAGGTTACATAGCTTTCAACTTATCATAAGTCGAAAATAATAAATTGTTAAAAAATAATCAAGGTAGGTATACCTACCTGTTGCTAAAGTTAATTTTATCATCTGCTGTTACGTTCCAAAATGGTACTTTGCGAATGAGTATGAGCCGTGACTTCGTGAGCCGTGGATGTGAGAAATGAACTTTCTTAAGAAAGTTAATTAGCCACATCTACACTACCTTTATAAGAAAAAAAGTATTTTTCTTTCCATTTCCATTCTACCTCAAAAGTTCCACAAAATTACCAATTTGAGAAATGGAAATAATCTTATCACATTTTCACAAATTACCAAAACCTGTTAAGGGTGTTTAGGGTGAGTAAGGTTGGTAATTTTTTCGAGAGCCATTCAAGTCCCATTAGGCATGGGGACTATTGGGGACGGAAGTCGGCACATGTTTTTAAAAATTCCTGTAAGTTACCTACCTCGCTGGTTGTACCGTACGTAATTCGATTTTCTACTTGAGATCCAATCTTATTTTTGGCTCGAGGAAGAACATATAATATTTTTCTTAGTTTAGTTGCGGTATAATGGCATTTTCAATTAAGTAAGGTACCTATCTCTATTAATTTTATTTATGGAATGTAGCGTAGCATAAAACTCTACGCAATTAAGTTTATTCATACAAAGACATTAAATAAGATAGATAGATATTATGCGGCACCATACATGCATAAACACCATAACTATTATGAAAAAGTACTAGATTCTAGACTTACTATTTACTCGCGTTTCGGCACTCGATTCCCATAGGCGTATGAAAATTGCGGTCTCCCATTCGACTTTCAAATTTCCGCAATAATTGGAACAGAGTTGTGTTCAATTCTGTAAATACTGTAAACCTACGAGGGATGCACTCGAAGCGTTGCATGTTTTATCCAAATCCGTTCCGCTTCAGTGCCTACGCTCAGTTATCGCCAATGGAAGGTAAATATTTGTGTTAAGCTTTTGTTAGGCACTATTTCTGCCCGCGAGTCTTTCGTGTCACGAATATCACAGCGATTTATAACGTAGGTAAACTTTAAGGTACCTATACCTAGTATAAAAAAATATTTAGACGCAAACAAATATTATCTTTAGTTGACAAAAAGCAGCAAATTAATACTAAATTTCAATATTAAAAAGATTAGGTAGTTTTTAAGTAGGTAGCAATTATATTAAAATCACTTATTATATTTTTATATCATATTTTGGGGCTGAGTTTACGCTCCTCAAAAACGGATAAAAGAAAGCAAAAAGTGCAAGATATGAGACCTCTATACAAAAGTGAAGCTGAATATATCGTCTTTCAGCCTCCTTCCCTTTCAGGTAGTGTCTGGTATCTCATTACTGATACCTGCGGATTTTCAGCGTTAATCAAAGATCAGGTTTAATTAGCAAGTTTATAAAGTGTCAGCGGGCAGGTGGCTCCGACGTTTGACGGTAATTAAAACTTTTATCGAAGTTAAAAAGAAACGCTTAAAATAATTTAGTCTACAACAAAGTACCTAGTAGTAAAGACAGATGCTGAATTATATTTTTATAAAGTGTTTTATTTCTTAACCTTTAAGAAATTGATCCGCTGTTGAGAAAATGCCTCCCCCATTTCTTTTGTGCTTTATGATTGAGATACGTAGAAGTATTCCTTAATAATAATTACTGTAACTGTCCCACTGCTGGGCAAAGGCTTCCCCTCACTTCCGTGAGGCCATAATCCACCACGGGGGTCCGGATTATAACATGCCTCCGAAATAATTCTCGGGCATGTTGGTTTCCTCACGATGTTTTCCTTCACCGTAAAGCGAGTAATAATTACGTACATATTTATGTTTAACAAGAAACACATTCATTGGTACGTGCCCGCACTGGGATTTGAACTGCGGGGGTGGTGCTTTGGCAGGTGGACGTTCGCCCACTAGACTACAACCGCTTCGTATTCTTTAAATAAATATTTTAAATACTTATTCATTTATTGTATAATGTATTATAGTCATGGTGGTGGTGAATTGTTATTATTCTCTAGCTGTACATACTATTTTATAAAAATATTCAAAGTTTGTACAAAGACCATCAAACTAATTCCAGCCTATACAGTTGTAAATTTTCTATCCGAGAATACTGGCATTTTGTGAAAAGGAGTTATTATCAAAGACATAGCGCTATGAGTAGCTATTGAATATTTTAAATATTGTAATGTCTACGCACTTTGCGTACCTTTGTTGGTATCAGAAATGTATGCGCATTTTGTAGGAGCAACGTCGAAATGTTTTGTGTAGAAGGGTCCTTCCAAAATATTTATCTGCGCGTGTCTAGCGATGATAACTTCGAAGTAACTTTTTTCCAAGACGATTTTTCTTCCGTTTGAAATTGCATAATTTACCGTTATAGTAGTTCAGTTTGTTCTCGATAATGTTAAGTCTATAGATATCTATAATAGAGAGGGCACAGATTCGAGGGAGTACATTAATTTGAAAATAACTTCAACGGGTAAATTTTTCTTCGGTACAATGCGGTAGCAGAGTTTATTTGCTCGTTTTTTCAGAATTTCACGTTACATCATCATAAACAAGGTTGTATGTACTAGCATCTTAAAAAAGGACCACAAAACGTTTTCAATTAATCAAAATCGCCAATCAACCTGGCAAATGACCCAATAAATAAAAACAACAGTTTTTGCAGGCTTCCGCCTTTACAAGCTGTTAAATTGGAACTTTGGAACTTTCCGAAGAATTCCAATCAAGAACCTTTGTAGTTCGCATTATTAGGCGAAAGGGTAAATTATCCTTACATTAAACAACCGATCTAACAACTTTTTTTAGCAATTTTCTCCCATTAACATAATATGAAGCTAAAATAAAAAAGTGTCGACCGCATTTTGGGGTTTTATTATAAAAGGTATGCTTGCTAAAATCCAGACATACCACACTCTCATACTCTCATCATCTTAGTAGCGACTATCTCGACAGTTATTTGTAGTATGACAGGTTATATAACAAGGTACCAGATACAATTATTATCATCTATCCAGTTGTTCCGTATTTCCCGACGTTAGTATACCGATAAATTCAAACCTCTTAGCTCTGCACTCAAGTGCTGACTATACATTAGGGTAATTCCAGGATAGATGCCCGGCTCGGATAGATGCCTCAAATTCAAAAACTATGATTTCCCGGCTTGTTTTTGCTGTCGTTGATATTGCCAAACGAGAGACATCCCCGCACCTACCCGGTACCCCCCGCGAGGTAACCCCTGACCCGTCGTGCATTCCATCTATACTCAATGAAAGATTTGGTGCGACGAAAAAATTGCTAATTCTTTTTCTACAGCCTTTTTGAGGTGCTGGAACTTTTTACATGGTGACTAAATAATTTATATTTTGTATCTAAATGTTACAGTGGACTGTATATTAACACTAAAATCAGTTTTTTTTGAATATTTATTGAATACACATTCCTGAATATAAAAGGCATCTATCCTCTACGAAAAGGATAGACGCCTCGATTTATTTTCGCCTATGTTTAACCATACAAAACAAATAATTCCCATTATTTTCAAACGATGTAACTACATTAGGGTATAGATGCCTCAGGAAGGAAACTTATTTTGTGAGGCTTCTATACCCTAATATGATTATAATAAAAATACACTTTTTACGAACATTTTTAATTAATGTCTGTGTTTAGATTTTACTTCCCATCACGAATACCTAATTTCAAACTGAAAAAGTGGTATTTTTATCAATGAGGCATGTATCCCATAAGTGGTTTTGACTCATGGAGCAACTATCCGCTATAGGGCATCTATACTTCCAAAAATAGAGGTCTGGGAAAATCGATATAGATTAGTAAATATCAACACTTATGTTTTCTTTTTCCTTCAAAGTGGTAGTTGAAAGACCAATCTATTAACATGTGTGACAATCATTCAGATCCAATGATTAAAATGGGAAATATAAAGCGTTTTCAAAAAGTATGGCAACTATCCTGGACTTACCCTAATAAAAATCCTCTGCTGACGCTACTCGCCCCAAGGAGTAGACTTTTGTTGCAGTAGGTGAGGTCACGCTATTTTATTACAAGTTACAGATTTAAATAAAATGCAAATCAAGTGCGGAATATACGCAGCAGACGGAGGTAGCAAGCAACATAAGTAGGCATAAGTTAGGTATGTTAGAATAGAATAGAATATAAAGTACCTAGTTTATTGCACACTAGTTATAAAAATAAACACAAGGTATTACAGAAGGAGCTTTGTCTAAATCTAAAGAACAATGGGCGGACTTATCGCTAAAAGCTATCTCTTCCAGTCAAACTTTGGATGGAGCGGGATATAACGGAGAGTCAGAGGTCGGCGGTATGTAAATAAATGATATTAGGTATTAGACAAATTCAGTGTATAATATTAAAGTGTCTTGGTTAAAAACATAGATACAATACAGAGTCAACCAGTTCTGCAATACACTGTACAAGTTACGTTCTCACAGACTTAACCGGATCAATTTGTAGCCCTATGGAGCACGTATATTAGGTCCAAAGTAGTACACCTAACAAAAAGGTGTACATCGTAAATCAAGAGTTGTTGTGGCGCTTCGCTCCAGCCAATGTTTGCAAATCGCTTGTTTTGTTTTAATCACCTCAGTGTACAAGTTAACCAACTCTATTAATCGCGCTAAGAAGGAATACAAAAAGGTGTTTTTAGATTAACTGCCGTTAATAAGATATACTTTGGGTCGTTTTACAGTCAGCATAAGAAAGAACTCGATTTAGACCACGAGCAGATCACAGCTCAAATTCTTATTTTTCTTTGAAGAATAGTAAAAATTCAAGTTATTCTACGTAGAATAATAAACAGTAAACAAGTTACATTACTACAAAACAAATATATTATGATAGTAAGTTAAAGAGCGTATGACAGTGCCTGATGCATCCCAGAAAAAAACTATTGAGGTGAAAGAAACGACACAGTCCAGGTCCGCAATTATACATGTGTATAGAAATAATATACGAATTTATTTCGCTTACTTTTTGCAATACAATGGTTTACGTAAAACTGAAGCATTTATAAGTTATAAGTTAATACCGTCTTCATTTTTGACGGACACATCAATAGCATTACATTTCAAACACAGGCGATCATAAAACAACAGCCGAGGCTTTCGCCTCGTTACGGCTTACTTTGTTCACCAACAAACATGGAAAATGTAGACAAACTACGCCGCCACAGAATATACTATAGTATGTTCCTACTGCTACGTTGTCATACTGTTTACCCTTTTTAGTGCAAATCCTGCAAAGTTCCATATTGTGTTGTTTACCCTCTGTGACTGTTCCAACGCTGTGACATTTATTAGTAATGTATAAGCTACAGTGTAGCTACTTTAGTTAGGTCGGTGATATAATTATTATTACTAATGCATGGCTATTAATTGTACTTATGGTAATTCTACGAGTAAGTATGTAGACATGTGGGTAGTATGAAAATAAATTACCTATAGGTAGGTAGTATAATAAAAATAAAGCTGAAAAGGAAAATTAGACTGCACCAGTGCACAATGCACATTATTGCACATTGGGAATCATATTGCTTCAAAATAAGCTATGGGTGGGTGGGTACATACTGAACTTACTGGGCTCTATATTACCACTCCACGTTACCAACTTCAAGTTTGTTTAGTTGTAACATTAATTATTGTAGGTACTAGAGTTACATTCAATATTTATGATGGTACAACTGATCCTAAATAATTGTCACTAGTACCATAACAAATCAATGGTACTACTGACATGAATATAACATTTTTAAAAGCGGTGTCTATCTTGTTGGTTTTCGAGTTATGACAAGATTACACAGATGTTTCATTTCCCGTAATTTATGCTCGTAACTTCAATGTACTACACATTTATAAATGCAGTCATAATAATAATAATATTCCTATTTGTCTAATAGCAATATGCGTGAACAAACAAATCTGTGTACAATCTAAGCATACAATCATATTATGTGGTACAATCAATGTATCTAGTATGTATAATTGTATAGTCACATAATATGTAACATTATGGGTTAATAATAAATACAGTGAAGCCTTCCCAATGTGGATATGCGAAGACGCGCTACAGGGAGTAAATTGAAACTGGCAGGCGACAATACGCAGTGATTGCGGTGTCAAGTACTCTCGCTGCGGACAATAACTACTGCCACTACCATAGGACACAAGTTGCTTCATATAACTCGAACCATTGTCACTCTTGCTTAAACTCGAACCGAAATTATGGACTTAAAATATTAGTAAGTACCTACGTATCATGCTCACAAACTGAATGTAAAATATTCACACTGTAATAAATATCGTAGTTCACGTGACCTAAACCCGCACTTAGGTCATGCTATTCGCGCTGCTCAAATGGCACATTGATCACTAACTTCACGCCGTTTAAGAATGTAAGTACCCAGCGTTGCAAGTTTACTGAACCAAAGGTAATTGTTCATACATTACACCACTCAGATTCATAGTAAAAGCAGAAGAAGAATTTAGAAGAATTCAGTATTAAGAAGAAGAAGCAGATAACACACTGCGGCCCGCGCGGCGCGCTTCGCTTCCCGCTTCAGTCCGCCGCCAGGCGTCGAGGAGGCAAGATTATCTACGCCAGCGGTACTCTAAGTGTGTTCCGCGGAACCCTAGGGTTCCGCGCTACCCCTGTAGGGGTTCCGCAAGACTAGAAAAAAATCATAACACCTCTCTCTGGTCACTGGTCGAACGTTTTGACTCCGCCCGCCGCGCGTAAGTATACTTGTGAGCGCGCAGTCCCTTTGATAAAAGCCGCCTCTGAATTAGACTCTATAGTTGTGAACAAGTGACTTCCGGCTCTATCTTCAAAAACATAAAGTCGAGATTGTTAAAGAATACACTTTTAAAAACTATTGTTTTATTGTAGGGTTCTGTCAAGTATTTTGCTTGTCAAAAGGGTTCCGTGACCAAAAAAGTTTGAGAACCGCTGATCTACGCCGATTTTGAGCTCACTGCGTTACCCCGCTAGCCGTTCGAAATTAATACGTACTAATTTATTTTATTTTTCGGCGGACTTACAGCTAACATAGCAAATTGGATACAATGTAGAAATCAAAAAGCCAAAGCAGCCTCCACATATAAACTTTGAATGGCTGAGTGCACCAATGCACAATCAGTGGCTGACAACAGCGCGCTACTTTACAATAGTAGGTACCTATAGGTACTTAACGGACCAATGGCAACCAGCTAATCAAGCATTCGTACACAAGCCTAAACGTTAGAAGTTGACAATAATAAAGATAAAGAAGATATAGGCAAACAATAGATACGCTTGCGTTGTCAGTTTTGCGTACTCGCTGTGAAATTAGAAATAAGCCTTGCTTAATGTACTTGCAAATAAGTCAACGTCAGAATACTCACGACTCCATCGTTGAACTCCATAAAAGAACGGTTAAAGAAGGAATTATTTCTATAAACGGTGCGTGCCCGCGGAACATGGAGCAAGATTTTACGGCGGGAGTGCCGCGGCGTCGCCCTAAAATTAATATTAAGTATTAATAATTTTATTATGAATGCTATTTTGCAACATGCATTATTAGTATTGAAAAATTAGTCCATAATTGTTATACTCGTAGAATTGAAGTGAAGTGAAGTGATTTATTTTAATATAATTTATTTTAAAGAATCAAGTACGGTCGGCATCAAAAGTAGCTTAAAATGTTTTGGTTCCCAATTCCGTTGTAGATGACACGTTGACATTTTTAGGGTGTATATTAAATTTAAGATACGGAGATGTTCAACTATTTTAGAGGCCGTTCAATTGTAGATACGCATAACGTATATTTTTAGGGTGTATATTAAATTTAAGATACGGAGATGTTAAGCTACTTTTGATGCCGACCGTACTATTCATTCAAAGCAAATAAAAGTTAAGGTAATACCTACTGTGCCGGAATAAGGGGGGCCTTAATTACTATTACTGAATCTGTGACCTATCAGCCTAAGACCTAGAGCCAGTCATCGTTGCAGTTTAACTGGAACAATATCAAGTAAGCTTCCCTGTATCTTCTTGAAAGTTATTGAGTCTTTCACACAGGGGTATTTTATATTCTTCTCTAGTACCTAAGTATGTACATTGTACTGTACACACACTAGTAAGCTAATCAGAAAAACAAGTACGAAGCCTCTAAATACTTAGGAGCACTGATTAATTTACTTAAAACGTGACTGTGTAGGTACTTAAAAGTTTATGACTTTCTAAAGTACGGACGGGTGAGCACTTTAAGTACTACTTTCAGTCACTTAAAAGTATCTACGGTGAGATGAGATTTAAAAGACAAGGATAAGAAGAAATACAAAGTTTAAAAACGTGATAAACTGTTCATCTTATTCTTGACTTGAAGAAGTTCCTGTCATGCAACCTTCTCATGTTGAGCATCTTGAAACCCAAGCTCATGTCTTACAATCCTAGACACTTGTCCTGAAACCCCAGCTCATGTTATAAGTATAATCATATTATAGCACCCTACGCACAAAATTACGCGTAAAAACGGGAAACATCATATATAAAACCACTGCCTGGAGCTAAAATGTACGTAACGGTTTTTGATGGTGCTAATGGAAGTTTCAGGATAAAGTGCAGTAACTATAAAAAAGTGATAAAGAAGAATAGATGCGCAGTCCGCTGAAACTTTGGGAACTGCAATTTATGATTATTTTAAATGAATGAAAAGTTTTCCAGCGCCTGTCCAATTTCAATTTATATTTACAGCATATGAACTGGACGTATAGTGCACTTCTTTCATATTTTTATTACTTTAACGTTTGGAACCATGGTTAAAACCATAGTTAACTTGGTATTTTCGAAATATATATTCTTTCCAAGACAAGTAAAATGGATATGTACTAGCTTAAAAGGGTCTAATTCACGCACAAAATAAAATTAAAATATACAACTTTGACATACCATGTGGTCACTTCTTGTGACCAGTGACCACGGTCGATGTAACTCGGCCGAAACATCGAGGTATGTCAAAATAACATTATTTTTATACTAGTTTCTACGCGAGTTACTGTTAGGGAGATCTGTATCTTCAGAACTGCTTAAATAAAATGGATTTTTGATTACATGAATTGAAATGTTTCTTATTCACTTGGTCAATTTAACTACAGCGAGACATCGGGGTTAAGTTAGATTTTTGGAGGCCATAGGTAACTCTGATATATTATGACTACAGTGTTGTCGAATTCCAGTTAGCACAAAGTTGTTAATTCAACTATATTGTTTCTACCCACATCTAAGCA
Source organism: Hylaea fasciaria (assembly GCA_905147375.1). Taxonomy (NCBI): domain Eukaryota; kingdom Metazoa; phylum Arthropoda; class Insecta; order Lepidoptera; family Geometridae; genus Hylaea; species Hylaea fasciaria. The sequence continues at coordinate 3,268,650 of LR990194.1, forward strand.
CAATTGACGTATAACAGAAATAGTTCACCTCGCCCGTCACAAGAAGTTTCAACTAGTGAAGTCAATTGTTGAGTAACTAGTGAGTATCTAGCTAGACCCACAGAGTTGTTTGTGATACCACGCAAATGAGAAGGATTTGAAACACGGTTGCTAAGTTTTAGTTACACCTAGCGGTAGGGTTGTGCGGCTTCCATTGTTGAGTACCTACCATTATTTGGCATAAAAATTCTATCATGCAATGAAGACACAGAACTAAGAAATGCTTTAACAATCTAACATATAAGCAGCATGAGGTCGAGGATAAGCTACAATTAGATTACATTAATTGAAGTACAAAAACATAATCTGAAATGCTGCGTAGCACGCAAGAGTATTTTATTCCGCTTTGACAAACTTTGCCACTTTGTGATTTTGAACTTTATGAACGTGATGAAAACAATACGGATTCATTCATTCAGTCATGTTCAAAACAGTCAAGAACTTCGCAATATATTTTCAATAGCCTAGTAAATCTCCAACAATCCAACCCGACACGTAATAAATGTTTGAATAAAGACTCAACGGTCACAAAGAAACAACGAGTTCAATAAAGGGAAAATTCCTCCGACTCGGCGCGCGTCGTCTGTCCGTCTCTTTACGGGGCGACTTAGCAGCAAACGCTTCTGTCAGAAATCCGATTTGCCTCGTATTTGAACATTCCTAAAGGAAAACATGCGTGTCGACGTTTGCTTGATAAAATTTCAGTATTTGGACATTGAACTGAGTGATATTCGTGTAAAATTCCGCTTACTTACAAAATTGTGTTTAATTTACCGTGTGAAATGCTCTACCAACTCGGATTTAATTATTTAGAAGCGTCATGTTTTGGTCACTAGGCTTGTACTAGGTATGTTACGAGATCTTTATGTAAAACCTATTCTTCAAAAGCATTTTATCTCTGTCACAGCTTCATAAATCTATGTTGTTTTTGGCGCTTGTTTGTACAAGTCTGGTTCTGCGTGGTTTATCAGCTCCAAACCCTAAAAAGTATCCCGGATTTATCTTTATTTCACAGAAACCACCACTGAGTTGAAATTTGAATTTGTAAGGCTCACTTTTTAGACAGACATCATTTAGAGTTTGTAGAGTGGTGGTTGATACGCTTTGCAAACCAACGGTACCGTTTAGAAAATGTTAAAGTGCATACGATTTCATTATACATTTATCATCCTACTTCTGAACCATGGAATCGAAGGCTTAACTACGTGCAGTAGTACGTACCTACCAAACTTATAACATGTGCCTACCTACTTCAAAACACGTGTCTAAAACGTGCTGGTTGAAGCATAAACAGGATTACAGCTGGTATCAAACCAAAGTAGATTCAAGACGATTTTACCTCAATATTTTGGAATTTCCGGGGGGAAACCTGTTTAGACGATTTTGCTTGCATACCTTGCATCGAAGCTTAGTTGTAATCAAATTTCCGTGCTACATGGCTAATGTCAACATCACCATACCACCTGTAAACAGCGCAATATACTAACCGCATTACAGCGTTCGAATGAGCGGTTATTTCGTAAAGTGTGTTACTTACCGCAAACCCATGTAAAGGCTGGACAGGGGAGGATGTAATCTCTAAACCTAGGCGCAGAGTATGCACAGGCATAAGCAGCACTGCGGTCACGAGCGTACACCGCCTTTCAGTGATTTCCGCATTTCAATAGGGATACTTTTCCGTGCATTGTCATGAAAACATCAAGTGAGTAAACATTATGTGCAATTGTGCATACAAAGTAGTATCGTCAATATGAGTATATAATATCTACTATTAAAATCTTACGTAATTATAATAATATATGTTACATTAGAAGTCTTTAAACTTTCCAAAGCCTGAAATTAGGTTATTCTACAAAAACGTATACTTAGCTATAATTAAGTATGATTTAGCAAGGTGGTAAAGTACGACTCAGCATTGATTCCTTTTGTCTCGAGTGGATACTTCAATAAATCCTCGCGTCGAGAAAACAAACTCTCCCGTAACAGTTGAAGTGTCTACCTAAAGATCGATATCTTGCTCTTCATAAAACATTATTTATTATACATTTTTTTAAATCATAAAGCTTGTGGTCAGCTTATAATGGAATACAATGCAGTATTTCTAGAGTGTGTTGTTTATCGATTTACGATCAGATTTAAATTTTAACACAATGCTAACAGTCCAGTCAGTTATGACCAAAAACAGTAAACTTAATCAACTTTCAATTAACTATGAATCTAAAATACGTTTGCTAACAAGCACAGCGGAGAACCTCTCCTAATATAATAACAATTTGAAGGCAAACAACGTCTGTCCCGCTGAACGATTTGTCAAATATTTAAAGACAAGCTTTTCCTTGGCCCGCAACGGGGACGGTTCATCGAATAAAACGGGAAGAATTTTATTTTTATAACTTCTTTACGGAAGATAATGTAGGCAGCCGCGGGGGAACTCGGCCGCGCTGGGTAATAGGCTGTGTTTAGGTACTGTGTAAAGAGAAAACTCCAATAGAGATGTAGGTTCGTGCTAGTTTTCCCAGTAGCATAAAAAACGAGCTAGGCCTCATACAGATTTTCATGCAAAGGACTAAATAAAATACTATAAAAAATTTGGTAGAATCACTGATCGCAAGTTTTGGGAGTTTTACTGTCCTTTGGATCAGTTTTAACTTCAAGAGATCTTCACCAGTATGTGACTTTTATCTATTCTGTTGAAATCTTTATAAAACTGGTAGTCGTTAATTACTTACTACTACCTCAACTTTACCTATCTCTTTCTCATTGGGACATACTCCAGCTCTAGTTCTAAGTTAGTTTCTAACTTCGAAGTTGTTTTCGGAACTGAATCTTACGAGTTACGTCAGCACAAGGCATTGGTTAAGCACTTTCTACCCTCTTCTTAACTGATCCTGACACGTTTCTTTGCGTCTAGTTTACACGATGTAAGCTAGCGCAGTTTAAAAAGGACTGGTTTTATTTAGTTGGCATGTAACTGTTTGGTGTCTGTGCAATTTTTTACTCGCATGGACGAGATGGGAGTAAACTACGTCAGTCACGACACGTTCCCTATACGTTTTTGATTGTAGGCTCCAAGAATATTCCTTGATTCTAGATATCGGAACATACTGGCGCTGTTAAGGTGTTTAATTCCTTCGTTATATCCCATATTTGTGACTTATTAGTTACCTACTAGCCTTGTGTAAACCGACCCTTAGTGTTACAATAATTTGCATCAAATTAACAAGTTTTAATTGTCCAGGTGCTTGGTAATAATTGTTTGGCGTGTTTAAGAAAGGCGCGTCCATTAAAATACCTTTTAGCGAATTAAGTTCCCTTAACAGTGAAGTGGTTAAACTTTTGTAGCGTGGATTACTCTATTATTAGTTTAATCTGAGGTCAGACGACATGCTGTGGTTTGTAGTTTAACATAAACCAACTGGTTTTCAATGATGAAAAACATTGTGAAAATCTTGGTATGGTTGGATCTCGTTTAGCTGCATTCAACCAAAAAATGTGTCGCAAGCTCCGTTCCGGTATACCGGATATCCGGGTTGTTGAGGTAGATATTCAATCGTCAAGCAGTAGTGTGCAAGCATGAGGCACTGCACACCGCAGTCGCGGACAGTGCCTTGTAAGAAACGCGCACCGAAGTGGATACAAGGTTTACGCATAAATATTGCAACCTCCGTCACCAATTCCACTTTAACTTTGCAGGTCCATAATCCCGACAAAGCTAATTCAAACAATTCAAACATAACTCCAGTCGACATAAACACGCAAATCAAACTCGACCCGACGCCAAACAAAGAGCGCTTGTGAAGTGTAGGGTAGGGTGGTCTAAGACTGCGCACTTAACTTTTCAGTGGCTATAGAACAAAAACTGAGAATATTACAAGAATCAAAATGTATTATTCTTAAACCTTAATCATTAGGCAACATTATTATAAAGACTTTTTATCATGAGATCAACAGTTCTTGAGCAATTAGACAATAATTCAAAAATGAGAAATGCGCACTCTTACACTACCTGTTGTGTAAGATTGCGCAGTGAGATCGGTAAAACTGCGCGGGTATGTGTAAGACTGCGCACTTACACAAATCGCACTAAAATTGGTCCAGCACCAAGATAAGTGGTGTATTTCTTACGCCACCACTCCTTATAGTCAACGCATTCATTGCAATCTTCGATTTTGAGCTCCTTGTAAAATTCTCCACATACATTTCCTCAGGAAATTTCCAAGTTTTCATGAGGTTGAACGTTAGGTTTGGTTTACCTGTGCCTATGTTTGGCTTCATTTTTTCAGTATTTAAGCGGCTCGTGCTTGCTGTTGCTTCGATTTTTATCTTTTTTATCTATTTAACTCAATTTAACCATAGTCGCAACATAGACTCTGCCATACCTACCAAGTTCTTTACTCACGCCGTCTTCAACCTGCTTACGTGCCCTTTTTATTATTTAAGGTCAGACAAATCGATCTTTTTGTTTTCTTGAATCTTCTAGACGTCATTTTGTCTATTAAAACATTATTTTGAAAAGTTACAATCATTTTCAACATAAATATAGTTAATGAGGTGTAAGTGTTCGCGCGCATTCTTACACGACCTTTTCCTGCGCACTCTTACACAACTGCCCATTTTCACTTGTTAATGTTGGTGCCGCCATCTATCCGGAATGCTCTAGATTAAAATGATTATAGCCATATCACGACTCGTTTTACTTGCCAAATCAAAAGAAATATCTTTTGTTTTCTGTTTAGTAGGGTGTTACAACACGTCATTCAAATTGAGAGAAAATAAGATGAAATTGTAATAAAAACTTCAACCTTACCTGGGCAATTGTATTTTCACGTCAATTAAATGATTTTCCGGGAGCAATGTCCGGTTGATAGATCCTTCAAAATAACACCGAAGTTGGCTACTAACTTCGCTCTGATTTTGAGAAAAGACGTATGCGCAGTCTTATCGACCGCGCAGCCTTACACCACCCTACCCTATGCCCTACTTTACTTCAATTTCTATGTAGCTTATAGTACAATTCAATTCTCTGTACGTTTATACTGTACTACCACAATCATATTTTCGTACATTACTTACCAGTATTTTGCCCTAAACTGGACCTCGTTAGAAATTGGTCATCACCTACTCGTATTTAATTTTGAACTTATAATAATTGTATTTACATGAAATATTAGTCGTACTAATGGTGTACACCTTTTCATGAAGATCAGATGTACATAAGTTATCGTTAAATAAAATACATGCGAAAATACGGTACATTAAAACCGCCGATTTGTTTATTCATCTCTGTAGACTATAAGAGCGCACTTCGCTTAGAAAAATATATAATTTGAACACAATGGCAAACGAGCATTTTTTATTCTGCTGATATAAAAGCCTTAACTTTTTTTAAAGAGTTACTAAAAAGTCAAATTTAAATATCTAGCGAGTTCTCTATAATATACTTAGTATGTTTTGTAGTGTATTGTGTAATTTGAACTTGTCAAGTTCAATATATTTTTTTTTAAAAAGCTCAGTCAGTATAAACATCCCTCGCACTCGTATCCATGACAATACATACTCTACTAACTTGGAGAATGGAGAGCACATAGCAGAAACCACGCAAAAAGGCCTTCTATTTGACCTTTGATTTCTTATTTTACCTAAATATCTCTAATGCAAGAGTCTAATATAGTAGCTGTCTGGTGCTCTGTAATTTTTGAGTATAAAACAAAAGAAGTTATTATGTATACCTACTCGTGGGATTAATAAAAGCCAAAAAAATTAAAATTGTTAATTCAGAGTAACTTAGCCAAACTTAGCTTATTAAGTAAAAGTTTGTCAGCATAAGTAAATCTAGCCCATTCCCACACGGACTTGTTTCAGACCACTTACATTTTAAAATATCTCTACCCTAATTTTCAGGCCATTAATTTTCATAACAAACGCCGCTCGCGCCCTCAAGTAGTTTCGCGAAAAAGGCTGTAACCGCGGAAAGGGTGGCGGTGTGAGTACTCCCACGTTTTTCCATGTAGCGGAAAATTGGCCGGCTCTCATTAGCCCCGGCCATTTGTTTCGTACACTCGCCCTTTGGAATCGCAAAATGTTTTAGATAATGGAGTTGTATGATAAAAATACGTCCGTATATTTGCTTAATACTATCCAGAGCGGTTTTTGTTGTATAGGAATGGGTAAGCACATTCTACGACTTCATAAAGACATCTCTAAAAAGCTATTGACAATATATTTTGTAAATATATCTCTGTGGGTTCCGAGGTTATGAAAATACAAACGCTAATCACTGATTTGGTAGTTGTTCTCTTGATTTTTATCGACACACCTATTATATAAGTATATAGGGCATACCGATAAAGTCATGAACAAAATATTAACATTAATTATGTTGTAACCTATTTCGTAACCCCAGGAGCGTTAAATGATTATTAAAATAATAAAAAAAACAATATAATAACATCAATATAATAAATAAAAAATTATAAATAATAAAAATACAATATAATAACAATAAAAATCATCATCATCGTCCTGTTTTCAACAAAAATCTAATAATTATTTATGAGACGTTCATAATTTGCATGTTATAAAATAGTTTGAGAATGTATCGTCAACGAAGCCTATAACCTCAACTTACCTTACTTAAAACCTTACTAACCAGCAGGCTAGGCGGATAAGTTATGTATACGTTAATCTACGTAACGTAGTCCTTAACATTTTCGTGAACACGTTGTCTTTGCTTATTCGTCTGGCTTTGGACAATTTGCTTACGAATGTCTTGAGAAACAGGGTTGTCGGTGTCACTATATTATTGTAGGGTTGTTTTACGCAAAGAGAATATCTGTTGTTGGTAAGTAAATTTAAGAGTAGGGAAGGTAGGTAGGTATGTTTCGGGACCTAGGTATAGGTACTTAACTTAACTTATCCTTCTTAATTTTGATAGGTTTCATCAGGATAAGACTGGGAAAATTCAGTTGCCATATTCATCTGTCGGTTTTAGTTCTTACGTACCATTCAATCGTATCATTCAACGCAATCATTACTACTCATTGATGGTATAATTAAATTGTTAGTCCTAAGTTAAATATACAGATGCAGTCCTTCATAGCTTTGCTAAAAACGTGTTTGTACCTTACTACTTCCCTGAATGACTAAATGGCTGGGATCCACTTTTATAAACTTGGAACACTAAAAGCTCTTGATGGATAATCCTTTGCCTCAAGGTTGTGTTTTCATCATAAAACAGAGAGAGAAAACGTGTTGTCTCCCTAATTCTCTTTGTTATCTTAATGATTAAATACAATTGTGCACAAATCATTTACACCATGTTGAATCACGGAGTGTCTTTTGATAAATGTGAAGAAATTTAGCAAATAACTTGCAACAAATATGTAATTTGCATTTATGACAAAATCACAACTATTTAGAATTATTATACAAGCATAATATTCTTGTTTTGTTGGTAAGTAAAGTGGTCATGCATTGAAGTAGAACGAAAGTTCATTGTGTTTTATTCTCTTTAATTGGTATACGTATTAGAAACTTTCTGGGATTTAGCGCGTAGCGCTTTGGGTAGGAGAGTAGTGCTTCCTCAATTTCAGCTACTTATGCCTGTACCTAAGCGATTTTGAAATCATTGCAAGTAGGTTGCCTGGTTACTTATTGAAAACTCTGTCATAAAACTACCACGTTCACGATGGGGTCAACAATAATTTTGAGTTCTTGAAATGAAATGCTACAGTGATACCTACGTCTCTAATATTAATGTATTGGAAAGTTAATATAGGTACATTATACGGTAGATCTAAGTAAATTGAAGTCTTAGGATGCGTTATTTAAATACCTAACGTACCTGGGGACGAGCGCAGTTCCGCAGGTATAAATGAAAAATTCTTATTTAAAAATATCTAACTCGTTTTGATGGGTGAATATTGAAAAATAAATATTATGCTGCCTTAAGTTTCCTTACAGGCATTTGCTTTTCCTTCGGCCAATTAAGTAAACCAGAATCTGCTGATTTTGCCACCAAAGCCCGGCAAAGAATTCGTTAACAAGGCAAACAACCTTAATTAAGTTCATAATCTTCAAGTTTCCCTCGTCACGGACCGAAACTTATTGGATGCATTTGTTTGCACAACTGATACCCTATTCATCACGTCTTTTCAGACTGTTGTCCCGGTTGCGTGGCTAAGCAGTAACTAAACTACGTACGAATATACGATGCATAAAATATCTAGTTTGGTATAAGTTGTGCGTTATTCCTGTAGCCTATACTTAGGTAGTTACTTCCTTCTTTTTGGTAAGTATATTAATGGGGTTTTTAGTGTACAAAAAATTTAGAGTAGGAGCAGGCATAGAAAGCAACTTAGTAGGTAGGTACCTGTTTGAAATTTTGAATCGTAAAATATTATATGCTGGATTCGTTTCATCCTCTAAGGATAGGTACGAGTAGGTACTATACCTGCAGTCATAATTATTTAAATAAACGCCGCTGTTAATTTCCATCTATTCCACTCAATCTTGCTATACTTACCTACAGTTTTTAGTTCGGTTTTTGTTACGGGCTGTTTATTACTTAGGTAAAGTACCTACGTAGGTACAAGATAAACAACGTTCAGTGTGCCTAGTGCGAGTTTTGTCAATTTATTTACGCGCTAAACGGACCGAGCGCGTAAATAAATTGACAAAACTCGCACTAGGCACACAGTACATAAAATGCTCGTGAAAACTAACAAAACGGATGAAAATCTGACTTTTCTGAAAGTAGGTAGGTACGAAGTTGAATTACTGGTAGGCTATTGTCTCTTGGTGTTTGATTATATTTTTATTATTATGCCGCCAGAATTGAGACGATCCATCACTATTTGTGAAAGAAATTGGTATGAGGGCTTTATCGACTGTTTTCTTAGGCCTCGGTGATGAATAACTTTGCGAGTTCTCAATTTCTCGGAGACATGTCGAGTTAGTTACTATGCACTGCGTATGTTTTACTAGAAAACACACCTCCACAAAAAACGTAGTATAAATAGTTACCTATAAATAGTAGGTACATAGGTATACTAACCGGAAATTTCATTAATAATATTGCCGGTGGAATTTGTTTCGTCTATGTTTATAGCTTCCATTCACAAAAGCACACAAGTTAAATAAGGATCAATCACACAAAAGCGTTTGTTTACACGACGTGATTAATAGCGGTGGAGGAAGTGTAAGGAAATATGTAATTAAAGTTGCTTACGGAACTCTTGCGTGGAGTTCCCTCCCTGCCTCAGGCAAGTGCGCCGCTAATTTAGCTTTAGAGTGTACGATTTCTTTGGTCGAGCGACGAACCTGGAATCTCAATAAAATTGGGGTGACCCCTATTTCGAAATTAGTACCTACTCGTAGGCACTTTACCCGAGCTTGTAAATAGTAATTTTTGGTAATTGCGATTACGACTTGCAGCGCTCCGCGGTGTTACCTACTGTTTTCGGAATAAAAAGTCGGTGAGTTAGCCTAGAGTGTCAGCTACCTCCATAACAAATTTTATCAAAATTGGTTCAGCCGTTTGAGCTTGAAGAAGTAACAAACAAACATATTGGAAGGATGAGCCTGTTTGGCCCGTTGTTGGATGAACAAAATGCCTTCCAGGCACTACCAACACGCGCTTTGCCCGATCCTCTCGCTGTGGCAGGGACCAGAGTTGTAGCGATTTTTCCCACCAGCTCATCTTAGTATTATTTGCATAGACACTGTAATGAACTAAAGTTTACGACATAGCTCAGGGTTTGCAAGCTGAAGTGGCAATGGGCAGGCCACATCGCTCGTAGAAATGACAACCGATGGGGAAGAAGGGTTCTAGAGTGGCGACCACGGACTGGAAGACGCAGTGTAGGTAGTCCTACAACTAGATGGGTCGACGACATCAAAAGAGTCGCAGGCAACCGGTGGATGCAAGTGGCAAATTATTGTCGTTCGGTGTGGCGGTCTAAAGGGGAGGCCTATGTTCAGCAGTGGACGTCTTCAGGCTGATGATGATGATATGTAATGACCATTATTGTCGCTCTACTAGAGAAAAGCTCCGACATCTTGGTTCTTCCTACTTGAAATCGGTCCGTGTAAAAGTATTCCCCTCGCACGTTTCTATATGAAATTGTCAAAAGCACCGCTGACGCTGCACGATGTTAATGTGGCGATTACTCGTTCCGACGTGTGTGCGTAATTTCACAACTTCATAATGCGTGAAATTGAATTTCAATGATTAGAATATGAGTAGGTATAAGTATAGGTAGAGGTGAGAAAGTGGTTATTCAAACGTATCTAAGTATTAACAGTAGCTTAATTTTCAAAGCTCGTTTTTAGATATCTTTCGCGTGGACTATCGTTTGTATTTTTAGTTTAGGTTAGTTGGTAAGTGTAATAAGATTTGGTTATAACGAAGAAAGTTTCAAACTATTTCTGAGCCTTAGGATATTGCACCTAGTCTTTAGAATATCTATTAAATAATACCACACTTGAAATACATAATAATTTATTTTTGAATAAATGTCCAATAAATCTATATTGAAGAAAAAACAACTATTACCAGCGTTTAACAATACCTTTTAGAATAATACACGTATAAAAACTTATTATAGAGCTTCGTATAATGTAGCACAATACAAAATATATAGGACCCAACAAGGAAGCTAATTAGCAAAACATGTTATAGTAACGTTTTAAATTCCTTATTACAATGAGAAATGTATGAATTTTCAGGGTCATTTTAATTAACAGCTCAATATTGTATAATTATTATAGTTCTTTCAACTCAAATTTGTTGATTATCAATCTCTTGGCATTGAAACGCTTTATTGATTCAGTGAATCATTTTCGTGTCGTTAATAACTGAATCATTTATTTTCATTTGACATCTATTAGATAATATAGTATAGTATAAGCTGTCGAGGGTATAAAATGTGCATGATCTTACAAAATAATTACATTTCTGAGATAATATAGGTGGGTGGTTTCCTTCATAAGGAGATGTGTAACAGAATGTATGAATCTTGGAATAACATGAAAATGTTACTATAAAATAATAATATAACAATCATCTAGTATACAGATTCATTGCAAACCGTTAACTGTTTATCTTTACGTAAAAATAATATCATAAAATTAATTTCAATGCTTGTAACGATAAACAGAATTATCACTGAAGGTGTAAAGAAGATTTAAAGTGACGATATCATATAGCAGCAAATCGGTTATTTATTCAACCCCTTTCGTAGCAAGATGTAATTGGAATATGAAGAAAAAGAGACGTTCATAACTTAATAATAATATTATTAAGATTAATTGGCTTACTAAGAGAGAATAATCAAAATCTTATAAAATTCAGCATGTAAAGGCACAGACAGACACGTTTATTCACTTGGGACATTATGTAAGCACATATGAAATTGAGTTTTTCAGGCACATTTATCATTAGGCACTAAATGTAGTTTAGCACAAGCATAAAATGCAAGTTTCTTTATAATAATTTCAATGAGTAAAACTTCGAAAATTGTAGAAATTTGAAATAAAAACGAGATCTATATTATAATACGACGAAATGCGACATGAGTTGTTACATTCAGTCATACAGCATAAGAATGAAGCGAACAATTTATTAGGCTCTTTATAATATTTGTCACATAATATTTGGTAGATTGTTATCTTTTCAAGACCCTCGTGCCATGTTATCGTGGTTTATTTACCGCTAGCACTTCACATTATGTTCATTTGACCAACGTTCGCGAAGAGAAAAAGGGACGAAATTATCGATCTGCATAACTGCGTCCCTTTCTAAATGACACGTGAGAATACGCAACGCCACGCGTAGTGCTTTATTAAAGGTATTTTCATGGAGAATTCACAAATGAGATTAATTTTCAACAATCAGATCACTAAGCGGGACGGCACTATATCGTTAGAAGTGTAAATACCAATTTGTACTTGAGAGATTCGATACAATTGTAAACAAGTTTAGTTTAATTTTAGTTTTTATTTTGTGTTTGTAGATAATAATAGATAAATAGATAATAGATAAAATTAAAATAGTTGTACAATTATTACATTTAATTCTAAGGGCGACTTCCACCAACTCATTAAATCTAATATGAACCCAAAGCCTTGAACCCACGGCGGACACTCGGCACTCAAAAGATACTAACACCCACAGAAGAGAGAGAAAACACACTCAAAATGTCTTACAACATTACGATCATGCTATCTCGCTTCAATTGAGAGTGCATTCTAGGGTATTAATATAGTTATTCTGTACCTTTAACGTAGTTTAGCATCTTGCAACGTCCAAAGTGTAAATCTGGATTCAAAGCAAACTGCAAATTAGTACCTTGAGTACAGCCGTGCTTGGCACCGATTCTAAAATCGATTAAAATCCAGTGAATTCAGAGGAAGTCGCCCTAAATCTACAGTAAATGCGAAGCTCGCTTTTCCAATAACACACTTATTACAATAAACATGAAAGTGTACCACTAACTTCGTTAAATGTAAAATGCAGAGCAGTTATTTGAGAAACTTATGAGAAAATGTAGGACATCAGTTGTTCGGTGTCAGTATAGACTCCTTAGTCTATACTCCAGCATGAGACGTCTTCGCCTCAGCACTTCATGTAATGTCTAGTGCAATCACCCTGGAATAGAGAAATAATATTAAACAATAAAAGTCACCAAAATACCATAGGTTAGACTAGCATCGGCTCGCGACATCGCCCGCGCGTCCTATATTTTATCGCGATATATTTATGCCTGTGAATTATTTCGGAGGTATGTTATCCACCAACCCGGACTAGGCCCCCGTGATGAATAATGGCCTAATCCTCCTCACTAAAGCGAGGGGAGGCCTTTGCCCAGCAGTGGGACAGTTACAACCTGAATTATATTTTATATTTATTTCAGCTTCCTTTGGCCTTACATTATCGAGGTTGGCTCAGCCGTTTAGCAGTGGTAACTTAACAGACAGTTACTATCGCATTTATCTATATTACCCGCGTTCACTATTATCTCGCGGGCGAAACCGCAAAGCGTAGCTAGTTCTAAAGTAAAAGCAGACTAAGTTACCAAGGAGCCCCAGCAAGCATTTCTTGTAATGTCCAGAGCAGTCGCCCTGAAACAAAGTAAAATAAGACTAAATCAAAATCATGAACAAAATACATTTAGGTAACATAAAATAATAGTAGAGGCAATTTTCAGTAAATCTGTAACCATATAAACGAATTATAATGGTAGCCTAGTAGTAGCGAAGCGTGATAAGATTATAAATTAACCTCTACCCCTCGCCATAAAGGAAGAGTGATGGAATGGATAAACTTTATCTCTCGCCACGAATGAAGAGTGCTGTAATGGTTTGACCTCTAGCCGCCTATCGTTTGAGTCGTTTATTGAACTCGTTGTCTCACCTTTGTTTTTGTTGTTGTATAACACAGTGATGTTCCTACTTCTATCCAGCTGTACAGGGTCTCGTGAGCCAGGCAATGGATTTACCTCAACACCTCGCCACGAATGAAGAGTGATGTAATGGATTGACCTCTAGCCGCCTATCATTTGAGTCGTTTAATGAACTCGTTATCTCACCGTTGCTCTTGTTGTTGTTGTGTTGTTGTATAACACAGTGATGTTCCTACTTCTATCCAGCTGTACAAGGTCTCGTGAGCCAGGCAATGGGGTTACCTCTACACCTCGCCACGAATGAAGAGTGATGTAATGGACTGACCTCCAGCCGCTGCCAGAGCCGGTTAATGAACGCGCTATTTCACCCTAGTTTTATAACAGTGGTATGATATTTAGTTCGCACCTCTATCCAGCTCTGCAGGGTCTCGCCGTACTTGTTCTGGAACATGTCGGCGATGTCCCCGAGGTCGACCTCGCAGCGGGTCACCATGATGCGGATGAGCTGGCGGTCGTTGGTGCCGAGACCCTTCATCGACTTGTGGAGCCGCTCGGCGAAGAACAGCGGCTTGTTGCGGACCACTTTCACTGTTAGGTAGAATACTTTTTTAGTAACTTTTTATTTTTACAGACATTTTATCTGGATTCTTATTTCAACAACGTAAAAATATTACATATTAATATTACTTACTAGCTGTTGCCCGCGACTTCGTTCGCGCGGACGATTTTTTTTTACCAAATTCCAAATAACTAAAAATTTACCATGACCTCGAGTTCGAAATCAACATCCGATATCCGACATCAAATGCATACGACATCCACCATTTTCCATCAAAATTACCATTTTGTACCAAAATGTACAATTTTCTACCATAACCTACCATTTATACCAAAATATACAATTATAACCAATATCTATAATTTTAATTCTAAATCTACTATTTTCTATCAAAGCTACCATTCCTTCCAAAATTCCTACTATATGCTATCCAAATTTAGGGGTTGAATATTAAGATACGATAACACACGTGTTTAATTAAATCTTTTAAATAATAAAAATGCCATGTTTGAAACTGATCAGACAAAGAAAACACGTTGTTACACACAATCTTTACAACCCCTTTTCACCCCCTTAGGGGTTGAGTTTTCAAAAATCTTATTACGCACCTACGTCACTTATGGAATAAATGTGCAAAATTTCAATTATAAGCAAAATCTGATGAAAATTTTTTCAACCCCTTTTTATCACCTTAGGGGTTGAATATAAGAAAACAATGAAACACTTGTTTAACTAAATCTTTTAAAGAATATAAATGCCAAGTTTGAAGTTGATTGTACCAAGAAAACACTTTGCTCCATACAAACTTTGTAACCCCCTTTCACCCCTTTAGTGGTTGAATTTTCAAAAATCCTTTCTTATTGCTCGCCTTCGTCACATAACGAATATTTGTGCAAAATTTCAGTATCGAACTAAATCTGATGAATAATATTTTGCAACCCCTCTTTATCATTTTAGGGGTTGAATAAAAAAAAACATGAAAGTATTTAATAAATCTTTTGAAGAATATAACTGCCAAGTTTGAAGTTGATCAGACCAAGAAAACACGTTGCTCCATACAAACTTTGCAACCCCTTTTCACCCCCTTAGGGGTTGAATTTTCAAAAATCCTTTCATAGCGCACACTTACGTCACTTAAGAAATATTTGTGTACAATTTCAATGTCGAACTAAATCGGATGAAAAATATTATGCAACCCCTTTTTACCCCTTTAGGGGTTGGATATTTAAAAACTATGAAACACGTGTTCAATTAAATGTTTTAAAGAATATAAATTCCAAGTTTGAAGTTGATCAGACCAAGAAAACACGTTGCTCCATACAAACTTTGTAACCCCTTTTCACCCCTTTAGGGGTTGAATTTTCAAAAATCCTTTCTTATTGCTCGCCTACGTCACATAAGGAATATTTGTGCAAAATTTCATGGTTCTAGACCCAGCGGTTTCGGCTGTGCGTTGATCGACCAGTCAGTCAGTCAGTCAGTCAATCAGTCAGTCAGTTTTGGCTTTTATATATATAGATAACATGATGAAAGAGTACTGCTCCATCCGCCCCGTTAATCATCAACGCTGGGGCAACCATAGAGCCACCGGAGCAGATGAAACTTTTTTCCCTTCTGGCCATAGTACCTAATAGTTCACCGGAGCCGAAAGGGTCAACTCGAAAAACTTTATAGTGGTTAAAAATGTGTATACACGCACCGATAGCCCTGAGCGCCTTCTCGAGGTCCCCCGAGAACTCCGCCTTGATGGCGTCGTCGATGTCGTGTCCGGTGAGGAACTGGTACTCCTGGAAGATGGCCGCCAGCTGCGGGAACGAGCGCGAGCACAGCACGGCGTTGAACACGGACTCGTCCGTGCCCAGCTTCAGCTCGCCTGGAATCAGACGAAACAGACGCTTATGGAACTACGAATAAGTGACTTATTACTTATGCGTAGGTGTGGAATAATGTACACATTAACACAGGGTGTTAGGAACCATCTATGCCAGGGTTTCTTATAGTGGGGGGCCATGGACTCCTTAGGGGTCCATTACGTGAATGCCAGGGGTCAACAGCAACTCAGTTTACTTCTAAATTTGTAAATCCTTTCTTTCCCTTTCTTTAAAAAAAAAAACAAGGGGCACTATAGGATTGCTCCTGTATCGTGGGTACCGCTTACAGACTATAATTTCACATATACATCACACCCAGACCAGAAAAAGTATTTTTGGATCGCACAAGGGAAAGGACAAGGGAATCGAACCCGCAATATCAAGCGCAGCAGTCTTATTCTTAGCAGTTAATTAAACATTGTGTGTATTGCTGTTTTCTCCTCTACAACTTTTTTTCAGCAGGGGCCCATGATATTGTTGAATTTCTGAAAGTTGTCCATGCGTATAATGTACAAACATATCTGGTTGAAGTCATTCACACGAAATTTAAAAATGAATCATCACCTCGGCAACTCAAACAAAGGATGATTAACAACTGGAAATACGTCATGTAAACAAATTTTCGTAACACCGGCTGTAGATCAGAACGTCGGAAATGAGTTAAGCCATTATGAACATAACGAACATTGTATCTATTGACTAACTTATGTATAGAATTGAAAATAAATGAAACTAACAAGGTCGCATTAAGTTATCTCCTGACCGCAGTCGTCCGTAGCTATCGCTATAAAAAAAACCGTGCGTGCATTTAGCGACGCACTGACTGCGTCCGCAAAATAAAAAAAATAAACATCAAATATTTCTGTTAAAAGATAAGGGGCAACGACTGCACTGATAAGGTGGGTTTATACCCTCAGGGTATTACTGTGTGAGTGATAAAGTCGCTCCCACACAGACGCGACATTATCGCCGCATTAGGTAGTAGGTATCGCAAAAATGCGGTTACAAATTCCTCGTTTCACTATTCGTAAATAATCATATTCTCGTGTATTGTTTATTTGTTTCCATTCTGGTGTTGAATAGAGTTTGTAGTGTGTATCTATGTTAATAACCGACAGTGTGTATGCGTTAGTCAGCCATTACAAGGAAAATGTACAGAGGCGTGTAATTTATGAAGATTGATACGGTTAACTGAGTTAACTCAATAAACGAGCGGGCACGGGAAACCCGCGGACGGTTATCGTGAAATATGCATGTAAACGGTACCTGAACCACGCGCCCAGCTTCATATGGAGCTAAATTTGTTCACCATAGCCACCGCCATTTTGACTTTTTTGTTACTCCGATGAGATAAAGGATCCTTTAGTTCATTTAGACATAGAGTATGAAGTATTTGCAATATTAGAATGTTTAAAATACTCGTATAATTACTCAAAATATCGAGTCTCGGTCATGTAGTCAGGCTAATCATGTAATCATGTGGCTAACATTCGTGGGTCAGTTTTGGAGAGAATGCGATATCAACCCTTTTAGTTGCTCTAGAGGTTTTAGTAAGCTAATTTGTACTGTAATTCAGTGGAGTAAGGTAATATTTTCGATAGCTTACCGGCTTGAAGTAAGCTCCTTGCATCTTCTCTGGCCTTCCCTTGGTCCGCGTGGAACTCTTCAGCTCTGTTGCCCTGAAAGTGAAATATATTTAGTTAATGCAGGTTGTCTGTCAACATTTTGGCCTGTCTAGACAGTGAAGGAAAATATGTCTAGACAGTGAAAGAAAACCTGTCTAGACAGTGAAGAAAAAAATTCTTACCATGCACAGTGAAGTCATGAGCCTCTTGAAATTACCCGATGTGTCTCCGCGCAGGTCATCTTCTAGCAAAGTTCCGTACACTGAAAGAGAAGTACCATTTATAAGAACAACTAAGTACGTATTATTAGAACTACTTTCATTGTATTTTTTCGCGTCTCGGACGAAGGTCAACACATATTATACATCTAGTTTTAAACTCTGCGGTCTGCGTTTATAAATAAACATGATAACAGTGCGAGAATTTCGCTTGGTAATAATAATGATTGTGTTGTACAACATATTCATTCAGCATGAATTAGATTAATTTAGTTCATTCGTTTTTGAATAGTCTCAACTAGTATTTTTGTTATGCGCGATATTTCAATTTAAATAAAGTATGTAGGTACTCTATCTATATAGGTATCTAATTTACATAAAATGTATGCGCCCAGACATTAAATTGGTATCTCGTTAATTAATAAATGAATCACTAAAATTTTTCAAACAAAACCCCCTTTTAAATATCCTTAAGTATCACAGTTAATGCCACTGCGTCGGAAATATCATAGAGGAAAAGGTTAGCGCGATATAAAGTAGTTACCAGACAAAAAGCCTCGTTTGACGTCATCCGAACTATTTGGCAAAGAATCGAACTATTCGTGCGTGAGTCACCGTTCGTTTCGTCATGACCAATGAACTAATACAGCCTTGTGAATCGACGATTGGGCGATTAGTAAAGTAGGCGAGCGGGCCAAGTTACTATAGCTGGGGGCCTACCATGACGTCTTACAGCCGAAATTAATATTGAATCTCCTATCCAAGATTGAAATCGATCTTGGATTGCTGCCTATCGTTCGATCGATTTCCAATCTGCGTGCCTCTATAAACCAATCCACGGATCGGTTATTGGCACGTTTGACCCTAAAAATGGATTGTGATATCAATTCCAGATAGCAAAATTTGGATTGGATTGATTATTAATTTCGGCCGTTATTGCGATCCAATTGAGGACCTAAAGAGAATCGTTTCACTTTAAATAATAGTAATCGCTTTCGATATAATTTAGGTAGACGTCAATCTCTTTACATTTAAAAATCAACGTAAATTGAGCGTCGAGATGTCACAAGAAGACGTTACGGTACGAATAAGTAGTAAAACGATTCTGATGTTTAGGTCCTCAAGTGGATCGCGATAAGACGTCATGGTAAGCCCCCAGGTAGCTGCAGTAACCTATACTGTCTATAGAAAGAGGCTATTGGCCAAGAAACTAAACCGTTGGTATCGCTAAATTTACTATGAAATGAGACTCCAGCAATAAACAGCGACTTAGAAATAGAACGTGCTTATCTAATCGTAAAATTTCTGTAGTCGGATGTTCTAGTTTCCAACGCCATTGTCACAATGCTATCACCGTTGTACCACTATTAGCTATTCTATGGCGTTATTGAGAGCGTACATGGTCGCAACTGATGTTTAATCTGTGATACAGAGTACAGATCGCATCGGAAACCATTCATTAGATGCCACGAGATCTAGAACCCAATGTAATACGGCAATTCTTGCTAGTTTAGGCTTACGTCACGGTAGCTGGTGACATTCGACACTAGTATAGTAAACTGATGTTGGCTTCATATATTTACAAAGCTGTTTGACTGCATCGTGACTTAACACCAAGTGAAAGTACTGTAGAAAGCTAGCTTACATTTGAATCTATTCTTCAGAATATCGAAAAACATCATTTTAGAAGTACGTACGGTCGGCATCAAAAGTAGCTTAACATGTTTTAGTTTCCAATTCCATTGTAGATACGCAAAATGTACATTCTTAGGGTGTATATTAAATTTAAGATACGGAGTTGTTCAACTACTTTAGAGGCCGTTCAATTGTAGATACGCAAAATGTATATTTTTAGGGTGTATATTAAATTTAAGATACGGAGATGTTAAGCTATTTTTGATGCCGACCGTACATAACGTACATACACACAGTCACGCCTTCCCTTTGGGATAAGCAGAGACTACTATTCTTTCCACAAGCTACGATTCTCGCAAACCTCTCTTTTATTCGCTCTCTTCCTCTTTCACTGGATATACGAAGCTATGGTTTCGAAAGTGGCTAGAACGCCGCAGCAGGTCGCTACTATGGACCCACATAAAATACTAGAAGCTCCTCGCGGTTTCACCCGTGTTAACTACTATCCCGCGAGACTCGGTATTTTTTTACGAGATAAAAGTAGCCTATGTTACCCGGGGATAGTGTAGCTTCCCAACATTTCAATAATTTTTCAAATCGGTTCAGTAGTTTCGGAGCCTATTCAATGCAAACAAACAATCAAATCTTTCCTCTTTATAATACATATGCAATAATTTTTCAAATCGCTTCAGCAGTTTCGGAGCCTACTCAATGCAAACAATCAAATCATATCTTTCCTCTTTATAATATTAGTATAGATCACTCACTGGCAGTGTAAGATTGCTTGATGACGTTGATCTCATGGTTGGACATGGTGCACATGACCTCTATGAGGACGTCCTCGTCGGTGCCGATGCCGGATATGGCGTCGTGCAGTTCCTTCGCGTAGTACTGGGGCAGCGGAGTCATCAGCGCCACCAAGAGGTCTTCGAACTTGCCGCTGGTTTCGCTCTTCAGGTCCGAAACTAAGTCCTGGAGAAACAATAGTGTAAGGTTATTTTTATGCTTTGGCTTCGCACTATTTGTGCATTACGTTTGGTGCCGGGTTTTTATGCCGGTTTCAGTGTGTCTAAAATAGTCACACCGTCGAATCGGTGTCAGTGAAGTAGTCTAGTGCATTTACAATCTACGTCACGATTCAGTAAACTGCATGGTAGGTGATTTACGGATACTTCCTGGCCTGGACAGTTTTGGAAAACCTCCAAATACTTAGTGTCCCGTGCATCCGGTGCAATATATATTTTTTTCTGTTACATTTACGAACCAAAACACTTTTCCTATTCATCGTGAAACCTTCCTAAAATAGCCGACGAAATGATGATCGATTACGGTCAACCTACAAGGCGAGGCAGCCAACGAATTAGGTAGAAACTGTCACATGACGAGCGGGTCCCGACTCACGGTCGCCAGTATTTACTCTACATCACTAATATATTATGTACATACTACTTACAGGGTGAATTATGAAGAAGGGACAGTAAGGGCAGGTACCTTAACGGTTATAGTTACAGGAAAACGTTTTTTAGGAGACTGTCAATAATTTATTCGAGATATTCTGGACTGCATTCACAGATTTTGGAATAAATGTACAGTCAGTAAGAAATTGAGCATTATACACAATAACTGTTTTTGATGGCTATCGATCCTGTTTCTTATAAGGATCAAAAGTCTCTACCGGACCGTTTTCCTGTAACAATATTATACCGTTATTGCCCTACCTAATATGTCCTACAATAGCGATATTTTCAAGTTCACGCGGTTCCAATTTTTAGAAATCGTTTGTGAAACTAAGCAGTAAAACTCCTCAATGGCAGCAAACTACACTCACAGTTTGTTAGGACGTAGGTTCTTACAAACCCAATAGACACCGCCCAATTTTTAAAATTATCTTTCATTATTCTTCTAGTGATTTTACTACATACTTATTGTATACTTAACACAATTTCTGAGTAACATAGGCTATTTAAAAAATACACTAACATATTATATTACAATCTCTAGTGAATGTGAGATCTGAGCTATAGAGCTATAATAGCTATATACCAACACAATAACTGTAATGTTAAAATTATTCATGTGACGTATTTATGGAGCGATGCCAAAATAGAGTAATAGTTGGGAGTCATCCGGAGCAGTGATAACGTCTTGGAATATTGACTATTTTCTATTTTTGACTTCAGGAACCTTTATAAATAAAATCTAGGGAGCTTGGATGAATATTCCTTCCTGAACTACCTAGGTAGGATAAACAATAACACTCGGTTTCTTAGAAGTTCTAATGATAGAACGGTTAAAGAATCATCAAATTATTTGTGTTTTTTTTCTACAAACCGGTTACTAGACTTCGACAGTGTTTCCCATCAAAGAACGGTGACCTATACCGGCAGCACCTACGCGCCGCCTAATTACTTAACAGTTACCTTATATTTCGGGGTTTCTAACCTAAAACTATACACCAAAGTATAATATGATATACATTAGTACACCCAAAAACTATAACGCTTTGGCTTCTTCTTCTTCTTATTTAAGAGCATAGCTCTTGTCGGTGGAGCAACCGCCAGCGTTCTCTATCTTCAAAAAAAAAACGCTTTTTCAGAGAAGTAAAAAACAAACTGAATATTGTTTTTAATTTTCATAGCATAGTAAGTTAGTCCTATTCGGGCACTTTAATTGATTACCAAAGGGACTCTAGCAACCGTTATTACTCGTAATTAATTCAATTTATAGGTACACCCTTGCTCTCTATTTAATAAGGCTAACAACGTTTAAGCTTGGATATTCAGTAGGGTAGCACGAACCTCTATCAAGAAAGTATTCGTAACGTTAACGTATAACTTTGTTTTAGATTTCATCAGTACCTACCTACCAGTCCTACAATAGTGGCAAGCTCGAAAATTTTAATAGTTCCTATCATTAACGTATCGATCAAGGTAACCGTTCGCGTACGCATCTTGTCGATAGCAAGGGCGCTGACTAAACCTCATTCATTTTTTTTACGATAACGATACGAATACTTTCTCTATAGAGGTTCGTGCTCGCCCTACTGGTAAATAATACTTATTCTGTGACGTAGTGAAATAAAAGGTTCTTAAAGTTTCAACGGTATTTATGGCTAGTCAACTTTTCTGAGACACATACATTAGGTACATACCTAAATTAAATACTCTAGCCAGACCCTCTAGGTAAACGGAAGGTGGATAATAAAATCAAGAAAGAACGTAACTTTTTTATTGATAATAACGAACCAGTCACACCACACGACACCAAGCGACTCCCAACGGACGTCAGTCGTCACATAAACAATATGTTGTGCAACGGACAACCTTAGTCATTTTCAGTGTTGTTTGTACGTGAGTAAACGCAATTTATGAGTCACTGGAGTAGCTCGTGTGACGATAGTTTTACGGTCGTAATTTGCTTATTTATATCACGATACCTATTATATTTGAGATCGCGTCCGTAGTGTTGAGATCCGGCGAAAAACGAAAGTTCGTGACGTCAGAACCACAATAGCGATACTCGAATTGGGTAGCCAGGACACATAGGCAGTCGAATTGTTCACAGGTTGATGAAAGCGGTGCCTGAGTGGTCTAACAGCAAGCCGACAGTGTTGTTAAGATCGTGGGTCAAACAGATCCGGTTGGTACGATGCAAAGTCTAATGCCATGGTAAATGAGAGACCTATATAGGTACTTACCTACTTACCACAGAATAACCATATATCCAGGAATAGGACGAGAGGGTGTCATTGCCGATTTCACTTACGTATTATGTGAAATTGAAAAAAAAAATACAATTTAATTTCACTAGCGGCGAATGAAATTCCGTCGTTACGAGTAGCTTGTATGTGTAACGAATTTGCTCGCAGCGAATAATCGCTATGTGTGGGAAGGCTGGCCGAGCTGGCGCTTAGTATACAAGGTCGGATCATTGTGTGCATTAATTTATCGAACTCTCATTCGACTTTTGTTCACATTCCTTTACCAAAATCACATGGCGCGCCACTTTCATTGAATCAAATCTAAACTTATTACGACTTCGTGTACTTTTTGACAAGGCTGTTTAATCAATTAAAATTAATGGCAACTGAGTTACTTAGTTGCCTAACAAGTCAATATGATCATCGTTTCAAGTGTATGCTAATCTTTGTTAATGAGAGATAAGTGTTAATTTAATACTTGTAAAAAAGCGATATTATTGCCTATAACTACTTAGAATACATGACTGGAGTTTCGATTTACCTTGCCATATAAAGTCTTGAACTCGAAAGCGATGCGCAGGCGCTGCTCGTTGGACCGCCGCGTGAGGACCTCGATGATGGTCTTCTCATCGGTGCCGAAGCCCTTCATCGCCTTCCTGAGGTCGGCGGCATCAGCGCGAGGGTCGAACGGGTTGACCGGCACCACCGTCGGCTTGGACTGTGGAATATTCATAGACTATATTCTTCATATAATTACATTAAATCCATTGTTAATTTTGGGCTGTACCAATGAGTTATTAGGAACAGTATATCCTGACCCTGACACCTATTTTTACCTGAGGGCAAGGAACTGTCGAAGAGTTCTTATTATTATCACACTTTGTCTATATACCTAAATGGCATTACAAAACTATACAAGTATAGTGTTAATGGAAACACTTCCTTGCACATTCGGAGCGACACAATCGTGCCAGCTGAACTGACGGATGGGGTCATAATCATAACAAAGAATAGGTCCAAATAAATACCCTGTAACGAAACGACTTGAAACCTCGCCTCAGGCCAATTGTCGCTCTATACGCACTGCGCATACTCGAATTTGAAGTAACAGAGGACATTATTAGAGACCTCTCTTCCAAACCGCGCACTTTAGAAAATCACTACAGTACTGACTACGGGCTAATGTAACACTATTATATACATAGTCACAGGTGAGAATCACTCCAATTGCGGCAGAAAAGGTATAAAACTAGGACAGTTGGTGCGGGCTACATCCATTGTAGCGGGGACCAATGCCAAGACTGAATTGCTTTGATAAATGTACGGGAGGCAAAGTGAGCATAACAATGTAATTGCAGCAAAATGCTCCTTGAATAGTCCAGCGGTTGGACGTAATGTCAGACTGTATTGTGTTGGTATCTATAGAACAACATTATTCGCGAAAAAGAAAACTGCTGTATTCTTTAATAGAATCTATTCAATGGTTTTTTATAGTATAGGTATGATTGAATTGATCGTTAGAGAGAACTGTTTTTTCACTTTGGAGAAAATGTCAAGATGTTTGTATTACGTGTCTTTAATCCTCTTCCATATAAATCCGAAAAAAATTTAGAGATATTTCAGTTTCTAATAACAATATTTTGACTGAAGATTATAGATAACTATTTATTCAATCGAGTCTATAGAATTGATTTCTGTAGTCAAAGGCTGCTTTCAAGTGATATAAATCACACATTTTAGCTCTCATAAAATATTAGTTGATAAATCCAAAGCGTGCCTACCTACAGTATTGGAAGAAATGTGTTTCTGTCAATAATTAGTTTGCAGTTGCCATGTTTTATATAAACTGCATCAAATTACATATAAGTACAAATAAAATCACAAACAGGAAAATGTGCAGTAGCTATAAATAATCAGTTTGGTATAAAGTAGGTATGTTTATGTGCCTAAATAGAGATATGTAAGCCCAGCAGATAAATAAATTTTAGTTGTTTCCATGGTCTCTTATTATAATATTATATTGTACCTACTTACCTATATGTATATATATGCATAAAAAATAATATGTATATCATATTCATTGGTTCATTTGCTATTTTCAAATACAAAATATTAAATAAGATATAAATATTTTAAAAAGGAAAGTTATAGTTTGACATCACTATTGTAAAAATATTTATCTGTGCGTACATCAACTTTCAGTATTATTCAGTTGAGTCTTACCATTATATAGTTTCATAAGTCAAAAGTTTTAAAATGAAAACTAACTACTTACTTTCTCCCTGTAAACATTGCTTATTTGCTAAGCACTGAAAGTAAGAAAGAAAGAAAAACATTTGTTTGCAACAACACACAATATTTAAAACTAAAGAAACACATAGATATTATGTATATTACAAAACAATGATGTTTGTTGTCACAAACAGCAGTCTTGATCCTTACTCAGCAATCACCAAGATAACAAGCAAGCTAGGGAATAAAACCAAGCCCAAACACCAACAACCTATGTTAGGCAGAGGCACTGAGGTGCTCCATTGTTTAACTTTGATCTATCTATTAGATCAACTGGATACAAATATTGTTTTCTTGAATTTCATGTAAAAACACTCAATTAAACATGAATACTGGGCCAAAACTTGCATCCATCTTTAGATACACTATACAGCATACCAACACAGTCAGATAAATAAGTGGTTGAAAAATAGAACTTGATTAATGAAGGCTAGTTCAACATACCTGTGGTGTGTTTGGCATTTGATTTGAAGACACACTGTAACTCCGGCCAATTTGAGCATGCGGCTGACTGTACCCCTGATAGCCAGGTTGAGCATTCCCCGGATAGCCTTGGTTCTGATTCGACTGAGGGTATCCAGGCTGAGCATTCCCTTGAGGGTACCCAGCTTGGGGATAGTTAGATTGAGCTTGCGGGTAACCCTGACCGGGGTAACCTTGAGCAGCATTTGGCAGGGGGTACCCTTGGTTTGATTGAGGGTACCCCTGTGCGGGAATACCGGGGCTTTGTTGGTAGCCCTGTGACGCCTGAGGGTATCCCGGAGTGCTCCCATAACCCGGCTGGGGTGCGGGGTACCCCATAGTCGGGAGCCCGGGCATAGGCATTGGATTTCCAAATGATTGCGGGGCCGAGTTACCAAATCCAACACTATGGTAATATTGCTGTTGAGGATATCCTGATTGGCCCTTGAATTAAACAAAAATGAACATTACAATCTGTCTCAAAAGCTGCAACAAATAAATATTTGATTCAGAAATGAAGCTTTGATAACAAGTCCACAAAGTATTAAACTTATGATAAAATTATGAGTTACTTACTTATGTGCAACTTTTGAATAAATTTCCAATGGAAATAAAATAAGTAAGTAGAGTAGGTACCTACATATGCTTTGGATTTTCTTGCAGCGATGGAGTTAGATTATAACTTTCGAAAAACCAATGGAAATACTGAACAAACAAATAATTACCAACTGAATAAAACCAAACATGCCTTCATAAATAACCCTTCCAACTACTAACTAGCGATTATGCCAACTAGTTCTAGGTGTAGTACCTACGTAAGCTACATTTTTAATGGCCAAGAATTCAAATTGGACAAATAAAAGCGTCTCAACGGAAAATAGTAGTAGTTAACCTAAAGTCGTGCCTAACTATAGGTAGGTATTGAAGCCAACCCCATGCTAACAAAGTAACCGAAAATTACATGACATACCTGTTGATAGGGATTCATTTTGCTGCTGTAGCGATGATACTCCGGATGTAAATTCTTACTGTGACGAAGAAAATATCAGAAAAGTTCTATAAAAAATATTTGCACTGTAAGTATACGTTGTTTCTCACTTCTCACTGCCAAGTCAAGTAAAGTCTCGAGTCTGGTAACTAATATGAAAATGGTTGGAGATACGTAATAGTTGTAATTAGGTAGGTACTCGTTGGTTTTAGAGCTTTCGATTGGCAATGAAAGTAAACTACAATACAATTTATATTAAACACTTCACCACCAGCACATATACCACTTCACTCACACTATCCTGTCACTAACAAACAAAAGCAGTTACAAAAGACTGGTAGGTACCTATCTTATAATCTGTGCAAACAAACGTGAAACCGTGAAACGCATAATAAAAACCCAGCAACAGTGTTACCAGTGCTAGGAAGCTATTTCAGACGGTGCGACGCCGACGGCGACCGACGGTAAGTTGCTTGAAGAGGGACGGTTAAGACAAAAAGGGACAGTCTCGGAAAAAATAATTGGTTAATTAAATGACTAGTTGCTACATGTAACGTTACTTCCAACGTTAATGATTTAAGTACGAGTAGGGTAGGTACGGGAGGGATGGGCACTTTTTCACAATGAAATGCATAAAAAAAATCAAATTTTATAGATAATCAACATCTATTGCCTATTCTTATTGCACTACACATTTAGCAAGATATTTCTTGAAATTATAATAATCAGTCTGAACATTACGAGATAATAATTTCAGAAGTGCTCAATGCTCCCTATGGCAGTAAGGTTCGGGCACAACCTGTGGGAAGCTTGGTTTGGGCATGGCCTATAAAACACTTTTTTTTGTTTTAGTTATAGCTTCGCTCGGTTTGTGCATATAGCCAGTGTCAAGTATTTTATTTTAAGTATTTCTTAATTTCATATTAAGAAAGTCACAGCAATGTTATAGCAATCGTGGTCAAGTAGTCAAGTCAATTATTTACACAGTCAGTCACGATTCAGTAAAGTAGTGGATGCTTTACTGAAACTTCCTGGGAGTTTTGGAAAAAATGCGAAATTACACGTTTTTTGAGTTTATATCATTCGCCTACACTCCTGCACGTTAACGAACATTTAATGGTTAATATTCCACCAATAATTACACATTAACACTCGAAGAAACACAAGTTTGAGCTAATAATACAAAACCAACAACGTCTCGCTATCGGATTCCCGCCAAAACTCCTATAAAACACTTTATACTTATCCATAACTAGCTGGCCCAACAGACGTTGTCCTGTCAAGCCGTTCCATACAAAATGTATGAGATACTAAAATGAACGAAAAGAACGATCAAAATGAATGAACGTAATTATAAACTATGACAGCAGAAATTCCGAAACCAACGCCTTTTTTTTGTTGTCATAGCAGATACATTTTTCAGCTCTGTTTTCAGTGTGTTAAATTTTAATGAGCATCGAACATTATGGTTTCCAGTTAATGTTTTAAATAATTTAATACATAATCACTTTATTTTTGTTATAATCTCGTGTGAAATTATTGTGGAACAGGCAGTGTAAAATCTTATACCTATTATATCCTGTATTTCCAGGTGACCACCCCGATGTCTCAATTATTATTAATCTGTAATTTCAGTGGTTTCTGTCCGTTTGAATCTGTGCGTGTGATGAGTTCTAGAAACTGTCCTATATAGGACGGTTTCGGCCATGGGAAGGAAAAGACCGGCCCGACATTGAAAGAGACAAAACCGTCTGAAAAGGGTCGATCTGGCAACGCTGCTAGCAAGCAAACGTCAACTCGTCAAGTCAAACGTCAACGTCATCGAGATCAATACCTAAGTATGTGAAAACTGTCATAAGTGTCAATTTTTTTTTTAGTTTTGGCTTTGTACGGTTTGTGCATATAGCCAGTGTCAAGTATTTTGTTGTATGTCTTAATTTCACATTAAGAAAATCACAGCAATATTATAGCAATCGTGGTCAAGTAGTCAAGTCAATTATTTACATCGTCAAAGTCACGATTCAGTAAAGTAGTGGATGCTTTACTGAAACTTCCTGGGAGTTATGGAAAAAATGCGAAATGACACGTTTTTTGAGTTTAATAATAATATCATTCGCCTACACTCGTGCTCGTTAACGAACACTTATGATTTAATATTGCACCAATATTACATTAACACTCGAAGCAACACAAGTTAGAGAAAATAATACAAAACCAACAACGTCTCACTATCGGATTCCCGCCAAAACTCCATTTTTCTTCTTTGGCCATCAAACCAAGTAAAGTCCACTAATCGGTAGGTACAGTTACTTAGTTTATTTTTGTTTTGACTTCGCACAGTTTGTCCTTATACCAATGTCAAGTATTAATAAATTAACATTAGGTGAGGTACATAGTACTTATTTCTTATTTTCACAATAGGAAAGTCATAGGTTTATTAGCATTATAGCAATCATCGTATAGTCAACTATTATAGAGAATAATAATTTGCCAAGGAATTAGTACAGGTAAGTAGGTACCATGGAACTGGAAGGTTCACTGATACAAAAACCGCGGTCTGAAGGAGACTGAACAGTGAACACTAAGGAGGTGTGTCTCTTTCTATTCTTAATTTAAGCAGGTACCTACTACCTTATTTTGAAACAA
Source organism: Hylaea fasciaria (assembly GCA_905147375.1). Classification (NCBI taxonomy): domain Eukaryota; kingdom Metazoa; phylum Arthropoda; class Insecta; order Lepidoptera; family Geometridae; genus Hylaea; species Hylaea fasciaria. The sequence goes on from LR990194.1 coordinate 3,298,088, forward strand.
GTTTCTTTTTAAAGGTTTATTAATATGAACTCGATCTCGATCTTGATCTTGATCTCAATCGCGATCTCGAACTTCTCGGTCTCGTCCTCGACCGCGACCTCGAACTCGGACTCGGACTTGGACTCAGACTCGGATTCGATCTCGATCTCGATCGTTTGTACGTTTTTACGTTTGTACTTTTGTACCTTGATACTTTTGTACTTTTGAACGTTTAAACTATTGAACTATTAAACTATTAAACGAATGAACTATTAAACTATTGAACTATTTAATTATTGAACTATTGAACTATCGAACTATTGAACTTTTGAACGGTTGAACTGTTGAACTGTTGAACTGTTGAACTATTGATCACGGTCTCGGTCTCGACCTCCGCTACGCCGAGATTTCACGCCGGTCCCAAAATCGGCGGCGCGGGTGGCTGCGGGGAAAATTTAACGGCGGCGGCGGCGCGCCGCGCCGGCGCGGCGCAGCGCACACGTCTGATACCTTAGATTATTTTGCAAAAAAGCTGATACCTGTAATATTTATTTACCTATTTTTTACCAAAAGCCTTGAAGCCTTTTCAGATCCTTAACTTGAGGAATTTTAAATTGCCCATACAAACTTTCAATGCCTATTTCATCCCCTTCGAGATTATTTTTTGAAACAAAAGATAGCCTATGTTGTCTGTCTCATACGTCCAATCTATCTTTAATACCAAATTTCATCGAAATCGGTTTAGCCGTTTAGCTGACTCCGTGTCAAAGAAAACTAAAGATTAGCACAGAGCAAACTGAGCAACTCTGTGTTGTCTTAGCTTGAATAAAACGATAATAATTTAGGTGGGTACCTACGTTTACCCACCTACCTATTAAGTATATAAGAGAGCAGGTGCTACCATTTTCATGCCGTAACGCTACATATTATCAGATAAAAAAAGGAAATAGGCTAAGTCACTCATGGATAATGGAACCCAAGTATGTACACTATCAAAGTCGGATTAGTAGTCTGAAATCCGGAGATTAGGTACCTACCTACATACTACTTGCATAGAAATAAACACACAAACAATATTTTACCTTTTTCTAGTGGGTAGGTAATTATGGTTAATAGAAGCTTCAATCTTTTGCTTTTTAATATAATTGTATATATAGGGATAGGTACCTACCTACTTATTAGAGTAATGTTTACGTTATAAGTACCTATCTGTATAGGTCAGGAGTTTATCTAACTGAAACATATTTGGCAGATTGTTGTTTAACTACGAGCGTAATCATAATTTTATTTAGGTATGAGAGATTCGTAATGGTGTGAATTTTTGTGAAACAAGTCAGTGATTCGTAACCACAAATATTAATTATAAGAAACTACAAGTAACCAATGTACAAAGATTATTAAATATGAAGACAGAGGTGCTGAAGAACCGAACAACTCGTAAGTAGAACCATATTATCTACATACTTGAAGGTTATCTAAGTATACTTAGTTGCAATAATTTGTAAGTCATTGGAGTGCTCTAGTAGGCAAATTTAATAGGGAGCAAAGGTAACTGTTGCCAGCGACTTCATTCGCTTCGCACTTAATCACATTAAAATAATATCGTGAAAAACTATCCTATAACATGTCCTTTTGCAAGAGTATACCTACCTTCTATCTCTATACAAAATTTCATCGAGATTGGTTCTGCTGTTTTACTTTCGCATTTATGTAAGTAGTAGGTAGGTATAGTATGTATAGTACAGTACCTACCTGCATGTATAGGATTACAAATGTTTTTGTACAGTTTGTATGACTAGAATAGAACACTTGGCTCAAATTGTTATTTAGTATGTTTTAGTTATTCCCATGTTATTCCTTGACAACGAACTTACATGTGGTTCAGTTGAGAATGGCCTGAATGACTTTGAGAGAAGGAAGACACGGCTGTAGTTTTGTTTGTTCGAATTTTCAAACGACGAAAGAAATACTCAAGCGTGAATTTGTCTTCAGAGATGCCTTGGAAGGAGCTGGTCCTGAAAAGATACACCGAATCTCCGTCTTACTCCATACACACTTTCAACCACGCCGCGTCGCAGTGGGACTCCGTCGGACATCTCACACACTTCGTGACGCGTATCCATGTACAGGCTGATAGAGCCGTGCGTGTCGTTCTAATGGATAAAGAAAGCAGATCGAACTCGGTTATTATATATGAAATAGGTATGCACCTAACTCATAAAATTTAAAAAAGTTAATAAGTAGGTACACACACATAATATCACACAGAACCCACTGCTGGGCACGCGTATCATTCACACTTTTGTGAGTAGGATTAAGCTGTACCTACCCACGCTCGGTCCGGCTTTTGGTGGATATAATATAAGTATTATAATCTTATCTCTCTGAAACAATTTTCGCATCTATAGGTATCCTCGCGATGTTTTCCGTCACCGAAAAGCGAATGATAATTATTTACGTACCTATGTCTATACTTCTATACTAATATTATAAAGAGGAAAACTTTGTTTGTTTAGGTTGTAATGAATAGGCTCCGAAACTACTGAACCGATTTGAAAAACTCTTTCACTGTTGGGAAGCTATGCTATCCCCGGTACACATAGACTACCTTTTATCCCGTAAAAATAATGGTTCGCGCGGGATAGTAGTTAACGCGGGTGAAACCGCGAGGCGCTTCTACGAGATAAAGGTGTGCCCGCATTCGGATTTTAATTCGCAAAACCTACTTGGCAGATTTCCCCACTAAGCTACTACCGTATACAAATAATGGCATTAGAATTCGATTGGAAACCACTAAATTTTGTTTATAGTGTTTATTATGTTCATGTTTATTTCCAACAGAAATGTTATGGTACGATACCCAAAGCACGACATTATCCAAGCATAGTAGCAATGGTAACTTCACTACTCGGCGCTTCTCCACTCCCTCCGACATACTCTCCGCTACACACTTCAGGAACTTTTACTTCAAAAAAGACAATGGTAAGCTACGAGCGCATCTTTTCTTATACTTAGGTTGTGTTTACAGATCAACAGTTGGGTCACCTTTTGAACCGACTTCTAATAGGAGGATATTATAAATGTCAAAGTTTGTTTACCTACACATAGGCTTAGCAGACCTTGAAAACCAAATATTTATCGTCGCTTGTTTTTTTTTGCTATACCGTACAAATCCGTTATACAGGAACATTGCAGTTTGGAAAGGAAGGTGACGTCTCTCCACTTGTATTCGACAATGACGCGAGCGACGCATTCTTCAATTACATACAGTTCTATTACGGCCCTGCTTACAACGAGGGCAGCGAAGAAATAAAGATACGATACGACTGCCCTGCTTCTTAAACATTGAGGTAAACAACAATTCTGTACTGTTACTACTCATTTATTTATACTCATTCATTACTTCATTCAAAAGTGAAGTCACTTTTTTATCTGTGTGCGTAAGTGGCATGTTTACCTCGTTCTCGACACGCACGTAGGTACTTACATCATCTCAGAAATACTAAGCAGGTAGTTGGCTTATTATCCCAAAGTAATTGTTTGCTCGTATTTACTACAATATATTTTTTCCATTTAATAAGCCTTTTTTCCTGGCAGCAGTCAGTGAATACGAAACGCATTTTGCATTGAAGACAGTGGGCAAAGTTCAAAAGTGGCAAAGCAGAAGACACCTTCTTACCTAGTTAACAATGAAATGCTTGATTGATACCTCCTCTTAATTATACTTGGCATTGTGTTCCAGGTAACAGATGCCTTGTTCGAATTGCCACCTTCGTCCAGTGCCTATATACCCACGCCCCTGCTAGTTTTAGAGTTTAGTGGACACGATTTTGGAGTAGTGTCTCTTTTCATTTGTTGTACCTAAACAAACCTATCCACCCCCAGCTATAATAATAATATTATGAACAATGAACATTGTGGATTGATCTCATTTGGGGGTGGGTAGGTGTGTTCATAACAAATGCGATGAGAAACTGCTGCAAAATCGTGCCCAATATTCTCTAGAACTAGCAGTGAGTGGTGCCGGAGCGCTGTGCGCTTCGCAACCCAACGGCAACGGGTTCAAAACCTCGGCCAATCAATGAACCAGTGCCGGCACTCCTGGACCCCATAACGGCTCTAAAACTAAACCAAAAATCTCGTTTCTCTGGGGCATCATAATTTAACGTTAATTGTTTTAAATTTATGTTCTTAGGCTTTTGTTATGTAATTTTGTAAATGTTTATATATTTTCATGGAAATTGTAATGTATGTACGTGAAGAATAACTAGCTCGTATACTACATACTATCCGATAATAGTAAATGAATAAATGTTGTATATAAATAAACATGATTTTATTTAATTATGCCTTACATCACTACCACTCAGACGAGTCTAGGAGTAATTACACCTAACAATAATAAATATTGAAATCTGTATTGTAGGCTGTAGACTGTAGGGTAAAGCGTCACAAAGAACGAGACATGTAAGTAAGTACCTACCTACATACAAAGATAACATACGCTCGAAAAACATTACCTTCCTTCGAAAGTCGTGTAAAAATAAGCAGATCATCGATTGTTCCGCTCGTCAGGTATCAAGGCTCGCTTCGTCAGGCATGTTTTGTCCAGTTGTACAAATCACCCACGACACCATTTTATAGACAGTCCCACTTGTACTACTCTGGTACCTATGACTATCAGTCCCCAATCTACACAGATAAAGATTATCTTAATAATAGCTAAGTAGGTACCTAGGTACTTCGCATCTACCTTCAGTTCGCATCATGGTGTACGAGTGGAAAGACAAAGTTGTTCTGATCACTGGAGCCGCCACTGGAATAGGGGCTCTGGTCACCAGATACCTTATGAAAGAAGGAGTTAAGGTAAATATAGCTATTGTGTAAAATTTTTATTAATCACTTATGTTTCAGTTAGTATGGATGGATATTTGCTTAGGCCAAATCTTACAAGTTAAAAACAGTTACCGTTGCTTACCTAATTGAAATTTTCTTCAGTAAATTATACATGATAGGTAAGTGTTAGTCTGTGTTGAAATTGTGCATGCATGCTTGTGACAATATTCATTAATATCATGCGAGAAGCGAGCATACACGGAAGGTAGATAAAGGAACTCGCCAATGAATGGTAGCAGAGGCTGGGGTAGTAGGTTGTTTGTGTTGGGCTCATTTTGATCAATTTGCAGTATTGAAAGCATTAGAGAAAATATTTTTCTTCAACAACCTTTGATTATACTGTGGGTACGTACATACTTGATATAATTAGTTTTTGTAGTGTTTTACATACAATCCGTAGGTCCTAACGTAGTCTTATGCGGTGTTCAGCAAATACGCACACACAGTATGACTTATAACATTTTCTTGTGTCGATGTCTAGGTAATGTAGGTACCTACGGGTTGGTAATAATAGTGTCTTTTCTCAGCATGTAGCAGTCCTAGACATAAATGAGAAAGCAGGCGTCGAGCTACAAACCGAACTCAACACCAAGTACGGTGCCAACAAAGTGAAGTTCTATAAGTGCGATGTCTCCGACGACGACCAGCTCTCGAGCGGGTTCGATGCTACGCTGGCCCAACAGGGGTATCTGGACGTAGTCATCAACAATGCTGGGGTCATGAACGATGGCCTGCACATATTTATAAGAAAGCGATACAAATTAATGTGGCAAGTTTCCATGAAAAATATACTTAGTACTTATTGCTTTATCTTGCTCACTACACTGCACTACACTACACTGGTACCTACATAATATTAAACTGACCTTGCTGGTCAGTTCTGTTTGCATATATTATTTGTCAATTTTGTGTATAATATGAGAGACTGTGTGCGGTAGGTACTCACACCTATTTGTACCTAATTTTGGTCATTAGATACCATGATACGAATCCATGCAGGCTAACTCGATACGCCGAACACCTGCCATAGAACTGATCTTCTGTGACTAATTTTATTAGAGTCGTTAAGTATAAATTAAGTGTCTTCCCGTTGTTCCTATGAAAGATTGTAAAACAAAGTATTGATTCCTTTCTTGCATTAATTTATTTTATTATGATACTTTAGACTGCAGTAGTAACTGGAACCCTAAAAGCGATGGAAATCATGGCTAAGGACAAAGGGGGGCGAGGCGGCGCAGTTATCAACATTTCTTCCATCGCTGCGATGTACCAATCGGCTATATTTCCAATCTACTTCAGTGCGAAGAGTGCTGTCTTGCAGTTCAGCAACTGCATTGGGGTGAGTATCGTGGAACAATGAGATTAGGTACAATGTTAAAATTTGTCCAAAAAGACCGGAAAGCATAGAATGTACTGCCTGAGAGAGAGACATATTATAGAAAAATAGAGAGGGAGAGAGAGATTTTTACTCCATTGTGATGATATATCCGACTATACGAGTATAGATACACTGCAATTAGTGAAACTCACGCACGACCAAGGATTTACTAAATCCACGCGCAGTATGCGCCGACAATTACGACATGACAGAATACTGTACATATTGATATTGTAATATCAATATTGACATCAGTGATTAGGTATCTTGGTATCTTGGCTCAAAGTCCTGTAAAAGTGTCGTTGCAGAAATTTCCATCGGGTCACCCAAATACGCATGCCGATACGCATCCGACACATTATGTATCGTTCCGGTAAATTTGTCGGTCACACCTAATGACCTTATGTGCTCTCGCTTGTTTTTATACCAGCTAGGCTATATTACATTATTTTTGGAAATGTTGGTCTTGTATGCTTGAGTAATATGATTAATCTTTTATTTTATTTTATCAGCTGAATGAATATTACGACCGGACTGGCGTGAGGGTGCTGACTATTTGTTTCGGGGCTACGGACACTCCTTTGATGAACCCAAAAAACATCGGTTACTTCGATAAAGACATTGAAAAGACGTTCGATGAGAAATTTAAGGCTTTCCCGTTACAGAAGTAAGATTGTTTATGAGAATTATTATATAATATTACAATATTAGACACAGACGTTGGCTAAGCCAAATCTAACAACCAAATACATCTTTGGTCTAGCACCTAGGCCTTTGGTTTAATATGATTATGGAAAAACTAGAACAAACATTGTTTCATTTGGCCAACCAAATCAAGGATCAGAGCACTTACAAAGAAAACAGTCCAATTTCATCCCGGAGTTCTCGAGGGTGGAATACGTTACGACCTGAATCTCGGGATCTTTGGCACCCCCTAGGATCGCAAGATTTAGAATTCCAGGTAAAATCCTTTATAACCGAACGCTTTGTTTTCAGACCAGAAAATGCTGTTCAAGGCGTCATCGACATGTTCAAACTGGGAGAAAGCGGAAGTACTTGGATAGCTACCACCAATAGGCCAGTGAAAGACATCACGGCGACTGTTAAAAAAGCCTACTCAATCTTGTCCGAACACGTGTTTGAATAAGTTCAATAAATTTGATTTACATAACTGTTAATAAACCTTTAATTATAATTCCGTTTTGTGTTTTCTCTGTCTGGAAAATATCGGCCAAAATGGGCGTTCGACTGCGCATTTTACATTAATTATAGTGTAGAGTTGGTATCTATCGGGCTATCTCTGAAATTCGGGTTAATTATTTTCTTACTAGCCGATACCCGCAACATTGTTGGCATTTTAACTATATAAAATGTCAACTGCTTAGAAAATCAATTAATGTCACGGGTAACAGATAGGTAAAAATACTTATATCTCTCTCTATTTCCCTCCATTTCCCTGTCTCTATCTCCCTCTCTAGCTCTCTTTCTATCTTTCTCCCTATTCATCTATCTTTCTCACTATCTCTCTCTCCCTCTTTCGCTTTTTCTATCTTTCTCCTTCTCCCACTATATCTCTCCCTCTCCCTCTTTCGATCTCTCTCCCTCTATTTCTATTAATTTCCCTCTCAGTCTATCTCCCTCCGACTCTCGTACTCTCTATATCTCTTTATTCCTCGCTCTCTCTCTTCCCAGATCTCGCTTCCTTTATTTATTTATATTCCTCACTTTATCTCTCCCTCTCTCTCTCCCTTTATCTCCTTTCCTCTTCCTTTATATCTCGCCTTCTTCGTTTCTCTCTCTCCTTCTCCCTCTTTCGATCATTCTTCCTCTCAATCTAGCTCTCTCCCCTTCTCGATCTACCTCTCTCTTTCTCGCTCTCTCTTTCTATCTTTCTCTCTCTTCCTCGATCCATTATATTATTACTCACTCTATATCTCATTCTCCCTAAATGTCTTTTCAGCTTCCTTTATCTCTATATTTCCCACTCTCTCTATCTCTCACTCTCCCTTTATACTCTCCTACTATCTCTTTCTCTCTCCTTTTATCTCTCTATGTATATACTTCTCCCTCTACCTCTTTCCCTCTCACTTTATCTCTCTCTTTCTTTATTTTGTATCCATTATTATCTATCCCCTTGCCAAATTGCATTACGTCCGTTCAGCCGTTTATTGTGGTCCGTAGGGGGGGAAATCTAAAGAATAATTTCAACCCCTTGCTTTGCCACCTTTAGGGAAGATTTTGAAACCCGTATATCTTTCTTTCTTACCAAAAGCAAAAATATACATTTGCAGATTCCTAACTTGAAGAATTATTTAATTACCCATACAAACTTTCAATCCCTATTTCATCCCCTTCGAGATTATGTTTTGAGCAAAAAGATAGCTATGTCCGTCTCATAGGTCCAATCTATCCTATGCCAAATTTCATAGAAATCTGTTCATCCGTTTAGCCGTGAAAAGGTAACAAACAGACAAACAAACAGTTACTTTCACATTTATAATATTAGTTGGTATGGATATGGATAGTATGAATAATAATAACATAATTATTCTATCTCACAATATTGAGATTGCCTAAAATTTACCAATTAAAAAAGGTTCCGTTTTTGTTCTTTACCGAAGTAAACCGAAAAATTAAATGTTAAAGATTCTTATGCAGTCATTAAAATTTCTGGCTCTTGTTACGAAGTTGAATACACCAACTCCCGCACTGAGAACAATCCGCGACGAAAGAAAAGAGAAACTCCGCCGGGGCACCTGCCCCCTAAGAACTGGACCAGAACCAGACAGCGCGAAAACGTCTATCGGGTCACCTTCTAATAAATAAATAAATTTGAATGAATTAAATATCGTCTTGAATTTTAATATTATAAATGACTTAGGTATGTTGAAATTCGTCAGATGGTTTAGGCTATCGAGCGTATATGCTTGCTGCTTGCAAAGAATAAGATATAAATACAAAGATTACACAAATACACACTCTCGAAAAACATTACGCTCCTTCGGCAGGCAGGTAAAATTAAACAAATCATTGATTGTTCTACTCGTCAGGCATTTGTGTAGTATCTGGTTGCAGAAAGCACCCAGATCACAGATAGATAGACACATTGATATGTAGAGATATATAGACACATTGGCGGATCCGAGGGAGGGGGGGGGGGGGGGGGGGAGCATTGGGGCCATGAAAAACTCCCAGGAATTCCATACTTGCGACTCAACTTTTCAATTCAATTCTGTTGACCAGGGGCGCGAGACCGTGGATGCTCGAAGACTCCAGCACCCATGATATATGCACCTTACGAGAACATGGCCACAGATAAAAAAAAATCACTAAACGAGTTTTCAGGAATACCATACCTAACCCGCTCGCGGAGCAAGACATCTACTACCCACATTTTTGACTATTCTATTGTCTAACAGAGTATTCAGTCAAGGAATAGTCAGAGAAATCGAGGCGGTTACCTGGAAAGTCAGGGGGAAATGCGAGACTTTACAATTTTGTTCCACTCTTTCTCAGTAAATTATAAATTCAAAATGATTAATATAAAATCCATGGTAAAAAACCCTTATACAAACAATAAGGTAGCTATTTTTTTCGGAGCTCGCGCATTAGTGGTTTGAGTTGTTTCTACCCGTACAAAGTCTTAAAAAAAATCCGGGCTCGTTTCGCTCGCGATTTTTCTCAGATTACTTTTTTTACATTTACATTTTTACATTTTCAGATTACGTTTCTTTGCCAACGCTAATAGAAAACCTTAATAAGTTTGAGTTCACTGAGCTCATGATTTAGTTTATGAATTATTATTGGTATACCACACTGTTAGAAGAAAAAAATTCCGCGCTATCATATATCGACTTGCATAATAATATTCCAGCACATATTCCAGCACCACAATCATTAAAAAAAATTGAGCTCGCTGCGCTTGCGCTTTTATTCTTTACCTTATAGGTACACAGTAAGTATTTCAATCACAACAATAATAATGGACACACAATACAACTTTTCTTATAATCTTTTTAGTGTGTCAGATACGAGTATTATGTAAGTTGTTTACTTGTGATTTTAACCCAAAATGAAATCCTGGATCCGCCCCTGGATAGACAGCCCCACTCGAAGTAGGTGCTACTCTGGTAGGTACGGTAATCAGTGCCCAATCTTCTTCCTAGATAAAGTTTTTATAAAACAACAGCTAAGTAGGTGCTACGCATCAGTTCGCATCATGGTGTACGAGTGGAAAGACAAAGTTGTTCTGATCACTGGAGCCGCTACTGGAATAGGGGCTCTGGTCACCAGATTCCTTATGAAAGAAGGAGTTAAGGTAGAAAATATAATTATTGTGCTCATTTTTTATTAATCACTTTTGTTTCAGTTAGTATGGATGGATGTTTACTTCGTCAGGCCAAATCATACAAATTTGAAACAGTTCCCGTTGTTTAATTGAATTCTTCTTCAGTAAATATTGTATAATATTGTCTGCGTTAAATTATTGTGCATGCATGTTTGTGAAAATATACATTAACTAGTTGGTGCCCGCGACTTCGTCTGCGCAGGATTAGTATTTTGAGTAGCTATTTTGTCTATAATGGCTTACACATAAAATATAGACACAAACTATGGCGAGTTTTTTTGTAGGACTATTTAAGATAAACATTTCCATCATTCATTACATATGTGTAACTCTAGCGGTTTTGCAGCGCACGCCTGAATAGCTCGCAGATGGTAGATTTTTCCTTTTTACTTGACAATTATAGTCATATTTTGGACAATACATACAATATCTTTATAAATTGTAGCCTTTGTGTTATTCTGATATAATATAAGCTATACTATTATAGTTTCATTAAAATCCATTCAGCACTTTTTACGTGAAAGAGTAACAAACATCCATCCATCCATCCATACTTACAAACTTTCGCGTTTATAATATTAGTAGGAAGTAGGATATGATGGGAGAAGCGAGCATACACGGAAGGTAGATAAAACAACTCGCCCATGAATAGTAGTAGGTTGTTGGTGTTGGGCTTATTTTGATCAGTTTGCAGCAGAAAGTATTGGGGAAAATATTTTTCAACAACATCTTATCCTTGATTAAGGTTAGTAGCCACTTGAAACTATAATTTTTTGTAGTAGTTTACATACAATACTTCCTAACGTAGCCTTATGTAGTTCAGCAAAACCACACTCACAGTATGAATTAAGACAACTTCTTGTGTCGATGTCTATGTAGCTACCTTGCGGGTTGGTAATAATAGTGTACTTTCTCAGCATGTAGCAGTCCTAGACATAAATGAGAAAGCAGGCGTCGAGCTACAAACCGAACTCAACACCAAGTACGGTGCCAATAAAGTGAAGTTCTACAAGTGCGATGTCACCGACGACGACCAGCTCTCGAGCGGGTTCGATGCTGTGCTGTCCCAACAGGGGTACCTGGACGTAGTCATCAACAATGCTGGGGTCATGAACGATGGCCTGCACATTTATAAGAAAGCGATACAGATTAATGTGGTAAGTTTCCATGAACAATATCATAACTGAGACAGGCGGTCATTCTATAACAGATTGAAGCTTGATATTACAGAATCCCTATGCGCCTTCAATGCGTATAAGTCCGGGTATATATTTTCAATGGAAGGTTATAAATATTTAAAACAGATGTAGAGATACGTACCTACTCGTAATAATAGTCACGATGATTTGACGAAGTTATTTCGCTCCAAGGTATACTTAGGACATACCTACTGCTTTATCTCTCTCACTTATCTATATATTATATCAAACTCAACTTGCTGGCCAGTTATGTTTGCGCATATTTTTTGTCAATTTTGAGTGTATGAGAGACTGCGTGTGGTACTCATATTATCTATTTGTAATAATTGTGGTCATTAGATACCATAATGCGAATCCAGGCTAAGTTGATACGCCGAACACCTGACATCGAACTGATCTTCTGCGACTAATTAGAGTTGTTAAGTAGAAATGTCTTCCGTTTGGTCCTATAAAAGATTGTGAAACAAGTGTTAGTTCCTTATTTATTGTTCTTGCATTAATTTATATTATTATCATACTCTAGACTGCAGTAGTAACGGGAACCCTAAAAGCGATGGAAATCATGGCAAAGGACAAAGGGGGGCGAGGCGGCACAGTTATCAACATTTCTTCCATCGCTGCGATGTACCAATCGCCTATGTTCCCGATCTACTTCGGTGCGAAGAGTGCTGTTTTGCAGTTCAGCAACTGCATTGGAGTAAGTACCGTGGAACAGTGAGATTAGGTACCTACAATATGAAAATTCATCCAAACACACCGAAAAGCATATAATCCTACTGCCACGCATGTGTGTGCTTCGTTTTCGGTCTTCTTTTGTTTTTGATTTATCAATGTTTTTATGTAAGATCCCTATAGTTGGATTGCTAATCTCATGCAATGAATGACGCTCAAGCACCACCATGGATTTACTGAATCCATGCCCACGACACATTACGACATGACAGAATACTGTTTAATATCGATATCAGTGATTACGTACTTATCAGGTTTAGTTGGGTGCGGTAGGTAGGTACACGCTGTGTCAGCCCGACAGTGTGAAAGCGCAGTACCTACAACGTTTTATATAATCATGTATTTATATAATATTATAGCTATATCAATATTTATGTAATATCTTCTTAGCCAAAAGTCCTGTTAATGCATCGTTTCCGATATTTTCATCGGGTCACCCAAATTTGTCCAGTGATATTGAAATACATCGCCCGAAATTAATATTTTATCTTCTATCCAAGATTAAAATCGATCTTGGATTGCTAACTATCGTTCGATCGATCTCCAACCTGTGTGTCTTCATAAACCAATCCACGGAACAGTTATTGGCATGTTTGACCCTAAAATGGATTGTGATATCAATCCCAGATAGCAAAATTTGGATTGGGATTGATTATTAATTTCGGCCGATGCCAATACGCATACGTCACATTTATCGTCCAGCTAAAACTGTCGGTCAGACCTAATGTCGCTTGTTTTTATACCAGCTAGGCTACTTTCAATGTTTTTGGGTACATTTGGATCTTGGGAGCTTGAGTAAAATGATTGATTATATTAATAATCTTTTATTTTATTTTATCAGCTGAATGAATATTACGACCGGACTGGCGTGAGGGTGCTGACTATTTGCTTCGGGGCTACGGACACTCCTTTGCTGAACCCAAAAAACATCGGTAACTTCGATAAAGATATTGAAAATAAGTTGGTCGAGGAAATAAAGGGTTTTCCGTTACAGAAGTAAGTTTTCTTTAAATGAGGATTATATATTACATTATATTATGCGCAGGTCAAGTCTAACAATCAAATACATCTTTGGTCTAGCCCCTAAGCCTTTGGTTTAATATGATTTTGTAAAACTAGAATATAAATTTGTTCCATTTGGCCAGCCAGAAGGGTCAGAGTACTTACGAGAAAAACAGCCAATTTTCATCCCGAAGTTTTCGAGGTTGGAGTAGCTAAGCCCTGAAACTAGGCACCCCTAGGATCGCATGATTTAGGATCCCAAGATAAAATCCTCTATAACCGAACACTTGGTTTTCAGACCAGAAAATGCTGCTCAAGGCGTCATCGACATGTTCAAACTGGGCGAAAGCGGCAGTACCTGGATATCTACCACCAACAGGCCAGTGAAAGACATCACGGCGACTGTCAAGAAAGCCTACGGACTCTTGTCCGAGCACGTGTTTGAATAACTTCTATTTAATTTACAGAGCTGTAAATAAACCTTTAATTATAATTCTTTTTTGTGTTTTACCTGTCTGGAAAATATCGGCTAAATTAAGTGCTCGACCACGCATTTTACATTATTTATGGTGTAGAGTTGGTACCTATGGGGCTATCTCTGAAATCTTCTTATAATAATACGATATAATAATGACATAATTCTTCCTTGCAATTGAGAGTGCCTAAAAGGGTTCCATTTCTGCTTTTTACCGGCTTTTTAAATACAAAGTTTGCGGCTTTTAAAATTGCTGGCTCTTGTTACCGAGTTGAATACGCCTACTCCCACAACTCCGCGAACCATCCGCGACAAAAGAAAAGAGAAACTCCGCCGGGCACCTGCCCACTAAGAACTGGTCCAGAACGAGACAACACGAAAACGTCTATCGGGTCACCTTGTAATAAATAAATAAATTGGAATGAATTATAAATCGTCTTGAATTTTAATAATAGATGACTTAGGTATGTTGAAATCCGACACATGGTTTAGGCTATCGAGCGTCATAAATAATAAGACATACATACAAAGATTACACATGCTCGAAAAACATTACGCTCCTTCGGCAAGCAGGTAAAAATAAACAGATCATTGATTGTTCTGCTCGTCAGGCATGTATGTAGTATCTGGTTGCAGAAATCACCCAAGTCACCATGACCATTTGATAGGCAGCCCCACTCGAAGTAGGTGCTATTCTAGTACTGTAATCAGTGCCCAAACTTCTTCTTAGATAAAGTTTTTATAAAACAACAGCTCAGTAGGTGCTACGCATCAGTTCGCATCATGGTGTACGAGTGGAAAGACAAAGTTGTTCTGATCACTGGAGCCGCTACTGGAATAGGGGCTCTGGTCACCAGATTCCTTATGAAAGAAGGAGTTAAGGTAGAAAATAAAATTAATTGTGCTTATTTTTTAATAATCACTTTTGTTTCAGTTAGTATGGATGGATGTTTGCTTAGGCCAAATCTTACAAGTTTGAAACAGTTCCCTTTGTTTAATTGAATTGTTCTTCTGTAAATATTATACATAAATATTATTGTCTGTGTTGAATTATTGTGCATGCATGCTTGTGCCAATATGCAATTATATCATGGGAGTAGCGAGCATACACAGAAGGTAGATAAAATAACTTGCCAATTAATGGTAAGTAGGTTGTTGGTGTTGGGCTTATTTTGATCAGTTTGCAGCATGGAAAGCATTGAGGAAAATATTTTTCAACAATAACGTCTAATCCTTGATTGTAGTGTGGGTGTAGGTTGGTAGGCACTTGACACTATAATTTTTTGTAGTGGTTTACATAGAATACTTACTAACGTCACCTTATGTGCTTCAGCAAAACCACCCACACAGTTATGACTTATAACAACTTTTGGTGTCGATGTCGGTACTTACGGGTTGATAATAATAGCGTACTTTCTCAGCATGTAGCGGTCCTAGATATAAATGAGAAAGCAGGCGTCGAGCTACAAACCGAACTCAACACCAAGTACGGTGCCAACAAAGTGAAGTTCTACAAGTGCGATGTCTCCGACGACGCCCAGCTCTCGAGCGGGTTCGATGCTGCGCTGGCCCAACAGGGGTACCTGGACGTAGTCATCAACAATGCTGGGGTCATGAACGATGGCCTGCACGTTTATAAGAAAGCTATACAGATTAATGTGGTAAGTTTCGATGAACAATATTTTATCTGAGACAGGCTGATTCTATAACAGATTGAAGTTTGGCCGTTTGATATTACAGAATCCCTATGCGCCTTCAATGTGTAGGGTTGCGTATAAGCCCGGCTTTATATTTTGAATGGAAAGTTATAAATATATTGAAACAGAGGTACCTACTCGTAATAATAGTCACGATGACTTGTCATAAGGCATTAACTTACTCACTTACATCATATCAAACTAGCCGTGCTGACCAGAAATATGATAGCGTATATTTTTAGTAAATTTTGCGCATAATAATATGAGGGGCCACGTGTGTGTGTATACTGATTATTTTTATTACGTAATACCTATATCTTATTCGTAGATCTATACCTCTTTTTATCGGTCAGGTCCTTATCCTTATAAGTAAATAAGTATTGATCGTTTCAAAATTTGTTAGTTTTTAATCCTTGTGATCATTGGATAAGAATCAACAGTCGATACATTCAACCCTGACATCGAAGTGATGGTATTAAACCAATTAGAACCGTCAATGTGTCTTCGCTTTGGTCTTATGAAATAATAGACGACCACTTATAATCCGTCTTGGATTACTAATATTGTTATTTCACTTTAAGACTGCAGTAGTAACTGGAACCCTAAAAGCGATGGAAATCATGGCTAAGGACAAAGGTGGGCGAGGCGGCGCAGTTATCAACATTTCTTCGGTCGCTGGGTTGTGCCAATCGTATATACTTCCAATCTACTACGGTGCGAAGAGTGCTGTATTGCAGTTCAGTAACTGCATTGGAGTAAGTACAGAGGAACATAGAAGCTAACTAACCACTAATGTGTAGTATGCTTCTTTGTGGCCTTCTTTTGCTTTGGTTATCGTTTCATGCCAGATAGGTACCTACTAACACTGCCACTGTCACCAGTCATAAGTACGAATACATTAGGATTCAAAATCGATATAACTGAACCGTCTTCCAAAAAGGATGGTTCTCAATTCGAGTATATGTTTCTGTTGGGTACGGTACACGCTGAAAGAACTTTGCAAGTTTCGTTGTCGGCATTTTCGTCGGCTCGCCTTGATGTGAACACTTGAACAATGCTTTCGTTGATGTATTTCAATAATAGCACTGTTATGTCAATATACACTCGACATATTTTAATATCGACCCGGTAAAACTGTTGCTCCGACCTAATGTGCACTTGCTCTGACTTGTTGTTATTTATAAGCTACATAGTAATTAGATGTTCTTTGGAATTATTTGAGCTTGTATAAATATCAAATTACCTATCTACCTACAATACCTACAGTAAAATGATTGAGTGGGTATTATTAATCTTTTAATTTATTTTATCAGCTGAATGAATATTACGACCGGACTGGCGTGAGGGTGCTGACTATTTGCTTCGGGGCTACGGACACTCCTTTGCTGCACCCAAAAAACGTCGGTAACTTCAATGCAGATATTGAAAAGACGTACGTCGAGCAATTGAAGGAGTTTCCGTTACAGAAGTAAGCTGATTTTTGAAAATATATTATACTAGCTGCGCCCCGCGGTTTCACCCGCGTTTGGATAATATACGATAATATATCTTTATAAATTGTAGCCTATGTGTTATTCTGATATGTAAGCTATATTGTTGTGAAGTTTCATCAAAATCCATTCAGTACTTTTTGCGTGAAAGAGTAACAAACATCCATCCATCCATACATAAAAATTTTCGCGTTTATAATATTAGTAGGATTGAACACAGGTAGACGTTGCTAAGACAAGCTTAAGCAACTATGTCTTTGGTCTAGTCCAACGCTTAGCTTATTGATTATGATTATGGACAACCAGATTTTTTTTTATTTGACTAGGTACCCGGAAATGTCAGGGTACGAGTAAAACAGCTTATCTTGGGATCCTGGCCCCCCTAGGATCCCAAGGTTATGATCCCAATATTAAATCCTCTATAACCGAACACTTTGTTTTCAGACCAGAAAATGCTGCTCAAGGCGTCATCGACATGTTCAAACTGGGCGAAAGCGGCAGTACCTGGATATCTACCACCAACAAGCCAGTGAAAGACATCACGGCGACTGTCAAGAAAGCCTACGGGCTCTTATCCGAGCACGTGTTTGAATAACTTCAAATCGATTTACACAGAACTGCAAATAAACCTATAAATTATAAATTACGAATTTCGCTCATAACCTTTGTGTTTACAGACTCCCTAAGCATATTTTTGTGATAGGTGTCATAACACGAATTTCGTGACTGTTTGTAGAAACCGAAATTTGGATTATCGTTCAATGAGAGATTTCTGTTTTAGAGGCTAACATACACAATATGCATTTGTAAGAAACAAGTAAATCACCGGCACTTGTTAGAGATAAATAGACTTGTGATCGAATGGTGCTTACTCAATTATCTGCCGTTATGCTATGTAGATAAGTACCTAACTGAAAAAGTGTAATAATTTTTATTTACGGGTTGGTATATGTGACGTGTGCAAAGCAGGTGGATAAATCATTGAAAGCCAAGTGCGTATACGTCAATGCGTTGCACAAATGCCGTTGAATTTTCATTCAAAGTGTCACTCTCTTAGGATATATTTTATCTTGGCAATAAACGCAAACACTCGGCTCAATGATTTGCTATGTCAAAGTAAAAATTATTCTTATACGTTTGGCTAGAGGCTATACTCACTCCCAGCGACCCGTGTGTCTCTGCATGGCATGGTACCGGGACATATATAAAAATTGTGCCAGTAGCCTCGGTAGGCTTTATAAGTAGGGGAAGTAAGAGTACGGGGCAGTTGCCCCTCCTGACCTTAACTGAGTACATCCCTGTTATCAGATAAGCGAGCAGATACAAAATATATTATCTGTATTATTATCGGCGGTGATGATTGATTGTCATATTGTATTCCATCAGGCATCAGCCCCCACTCATGTGATACAAAATGACAAGGGCGATGCATGATATTTATAGTATTACTTATCAGATAGCGTGAAGTCAAGCATAATACGCCTTTATATTAAATGGGAAGTATTCTCATTGTATAGATACTTATATATATATAACCGCTTTAATACAAACACCGGATAACAACGCCAGAAAAAAAAATCTTATATTATAAATATACGAGTATAATATATTATAGATAGAATAGATAGAGATATTATGAAAGCTTAATAATGATATCCGCTATAGACATAAATACCGCGTAGGTTGATTTTTTGTCTTCAAAACTATTTTAAAAAGGACATTAAACCTTAAGATTAAAGTGAAAGCGCTAATACAAATAACTGGTAGCAATTGAACATAATACAAACATAATTACGTAGGTATAGTAAGCATGGAAGTAAAAAAAATCAGCGACTTGCCTCGCTGACAGTACATTACCTGTACCTAGGTCTATTATATAACAGTTGGTAATGTCAGTAGCTAGATAAAAAGGTAAACGATAAAAAAAATAATTATAATGATTATTATTCATAGATAAGGAATCTGAAGAAGATAAATAAAAAAGTTACTACGTATTCTAGATTGTAGTTCATAATACATTATCTTTCTATAGGAATATTATAAATATACTAGAGTTGCCTAATGTAAGGTTGTTTCGGTACGCAAATAGAAGTGTAAACATGTACCAGTGGCAAGATACAGTCGTCCTAATCACTGGCGCAGCCAATGGCATAGGAGCTAAGGTTGCCAGGATTTTACTGGAGGAAGAAGGCGTTAAGGTAAGGAAAGGAAAGAAAGGAAAGAGAGAAAGGGAAGGAAAATAAATAAACACACATTGACATTGAGACGGTAAAAATGTATATAGTCAAGCATGTGGTTTTATTAGGTTATGGTTTACGATTGAACCTAAGCCTAATGTGCTGAACAAGCAAACGACGTGCCCGCCATGCTTGATGAAAGGGCAAATGAATTTGAATGCTTGAACGTTACCGTAAGCTGCGTCAAGCATACTGATGATGAATAACTAATTTCGATCGTCTAGTCGGCCCGTGATGTTAAAAACATCGCTATTATTTACCAGCCAAACGTTAAATTATTGGGAAATATTAACTGCGTGTTTGTCTAAAATTCTAAATAATGCCAAAAGTAAGATCACAAACAAAATAATTAAGAAGGTTATCATAATATTACGCCTGCATAATAATATCTGGGCGTTTGGCATCAGCAGCTGTGCGGTTCGCCCAAGTCTTCTTTGTCAATAGGGCTTTTCAGATCACATTTGTACCGGGCGGTGTGAAACGTTCAAGTGTGATGTTACTATAATTCATTGCAATTTCATTTTATTTCAGCGCATAGCAATCCTTGATGTAGACGAGAATAATGCTACGAAGTTGCAAAACGAGCTAAACGCCAAATACGGAAGCAATAAGGTGCAATTCATCAAATGTGATGTCAGTAACCAGGAACAGCTTAATAAGTGCTTTGAGACAGTACTTGGAGACAAAAGTAATGAATACGTGGTCGTGAACAATGCTGGAATATTGAATGATAGCTGGCAAACGTATAAGAAGGAAATTGATATTAATGTGGTAAGTTCTTATCTTCGACACTGTTCTTCACAAATATTTTAAGTGCCTGCCTACAAAAGCAAAGCATCATCATCATCATCACACTCGATAACCTGCTAAGCAACGGTCGCACTTCCCTTTTGTGAAGAAGATTAGGCTATAATACCCCTAACCCAATAGATCACGGGGGCCCGGTCCAGATTAGTTATGTAACTTATGGGAAGAAAAATTGGAAATGTTTTTCCTGATAAAGAAAAAACACGGAAATAATTTTCAGATAGTTTTTCCGACGAGACGCCCTCATAATTGTTTTTGATGTCTGACTATTTTGACAAATGAGTTGAGAATTGACAAAATTAAAGGTTTCCTATGTTTTTCAGACAGGTTTAATCACCGGTACTTTGAGAGGCCGCGAGTTGATGCGCAAGGACCAGGGCGGTCGGGGAGGAACCGTCATCAACATATCTTCTGTGGCTGCTTTACATGCGATGCCATACAACCCAATTTACAATGCTACAAAGAGTGCAGTTATGCAGTTTAGTGTTGGAGTTGGAGTGAGTAGAACTGTAAAACTTGAGAATCTGTCACTTTCCGTCCCTAGAGGTCTTGACTCTTTAGTAAAGTGTTCGAATGGCTTTATACCTATTCATTAGAAAAAAGTATATGGCTTCACCTTTGCTGACAAGAGAGAATATGTTCCCATCTATAGTATGCCCCTCTCTGCCACAGTTACCCAAAATAAGTCCGTATCCGATAGCAACAACAACCACAAATTTTGAAAGTCACCGGTAATTCGATACCATCTGATAATAATATTACTATGCAAAATGATAAGGTATATTTTTGATGTTTTTGACGATATTTTTATCCTTTATGAAAATCTTTCAGAGCTTTATCACTGACGTGCGCATTATTGTTTTCCAAACATTTAACAATGTCAATCGGTGATCGGTGGAATTTGGATGACATCAAGTCACCGATGCGATGCGCATAGGCTCACACATTAAAGGGTACTATCGTATCATAGGCTAGAGACATCATTACTACAGAATATAATTACTTATATCGATGTTATTTTTCAAGGCAGATAACTATTACTTGCACACTGGAGTGCGTGTTCTGACGATCTGTTTTGGAGCCACTGACACCGAGCTCTTATCGTTAGACAACATGGGGCATTTCGATGCGGAGGTCGAGAAAACATTGGTTGTACCTTTACAGACCTATCCGGGACAGAGGTAAGCAAGTTATAGAAAAGAAATTTGAAAAATCTTACATCTCCGTAGAGTTCTTGGTGCTGTTATTTCTAACGGGCGCATTCCGAAGCACTGGTAGCGTCAACGGAGTTTCCATTTCCTGTCCAAGATTCAATCTTCGATCAGCGCATGGAAGGGAAACGGGCTTTTTTAATAATATGTTTTTATTGTTATCTTTGTTAGTGACATTTAAGTGTTTGTCAAAGTGTAATATTATTGTCTACCTAGGTACTTATAGTTACAATAATAATTTGACATATAATATGTATCATGTACCTATGCCAAGAAACTTCATTGATTATCTCAGAACAAACTTTTACTTAATTACCGGGTTTCATCACTCAATCCTCGATATGTTTATGAAGTTTATCTTTTTTCATTTCAGCGTTGAGGCGGCAGCGCGCGGCGTTATAGATATGTTCAAGCAGGGTAAAAGCGCTAGTGTCTGGTTAGCTAACAACAACAAGCCAGTGGAAGATATAACAGATGTCCACACGAAAGCTTACGAGCTGCTCGCGGCAACTGTGTACAAATAAATCATAAATTAGAGATAATGATAAAATAATGGAGTTGAAACAGCCGTTTAAAAAAATTGTTACTGGATGTAATGGTTCATATAAATTGATATTATTATTAATTTGATATTAAAATAGTTATCATGGCAGCTCCTAATGCAGGTTTTAAAAGGAGACTAGTCCTTCAAAACCTTATTCACTAGACCCTGCGGTTTTAACCGTCCTTTTATCTTCAGGCTTCATGGTTTCTTGTAAATAAGCTATTGAAAATAAGCAAGCTCATAATTAAGTTCTAAGTGAACAGGTTGTAAAATAAGTTCAACGCACCCAAATAATTATGGTCTTATCACAAAATATTTAAACCAGAGTTGAACAGATGGGTCTAAATATTTTCTACACTAAGCGATGTCTAACTCTCGCTTTTTCAATAACAAATTCGCAAGTAAAATAATAAGGAACGCCAGGATTGGGTAAGACAACGCGAGTTCGACGTCGATTTTGTAGAATGAAATTTTTGAAACATCTGTTTAACTCTGATCTAAACTTTTATGGTAAGAAATACGGTTAGATTTGAAAAATAAGTAGGTAATAGCGATTTAATTATTTTGACACTACCCTGGCAGCACTTGTAACAAAAGTATTTATCAGTTTTTGTTTGTTTTCGACAGGATTATCTTCTCATGTTGTTATCTAATCTTTGTTTATCTGTAACTAATCAATATTATATACCTAACTTAGATTAGTAGGTACTATGTAGATGAGTGAACAAATTTTATACGACTGGTATCTGGCTTTATTAAGTAAAATATGATGTATGATACCTACAGTTTCATTATTTGTTTCGGCAGTTTGTTGCCTACAATGACATTTTGATGATTCGAAAAATATTTTAGAGTTTGTTACTGTTTAGGGGGTAGGTACCCCCTTATTCTTAAAAAGTTATGTAAGGATTTTAAAATGCGCACTGAATAATACGAAGTGACGAATATACAACATAAGCTAATATAATTAAATATCCACTGTACTAATAAACCTTTTTTCCAAAAAAATAATTATCGAATCTTGATTAAACTATAATATATAATAGTAAAAACGCATGGAGAAAATAGCATAAAATTGAAGATGTTTTTATTTGTATCCATCTACAACGCGTAACGCAACTAACCTTACCCACTCAATTTTCATCATCATCATCATCAGCCTGAAGACGTCCACTGCTGAACATACGAGTAGACCTCCCCCTTAGACCGCCACACTCAACGACAATGATTTTCCACTTGCATCCACCGGTTGCCTGCGACTCACGCATCGACCTAGATTTGGTTAACTAAATTACAAAGTTGCTCCAGCCTTAGAAACCGGGCATATAAGGTTAATATACTGGCATGAATGAGTTCAAGGAAATACATCAAGTTTCGTTCGACCGCTCGCTAGCCTTGACGCCCAGTAAGTATTGCGAAATCGGGCGCATACATTACTGACGTACTAGCAACGTTACCTCACTAAACATCTCGATAATGAGCCTTTGCGATCAGTTGCTCTATTCCTTCTTTAGGTGGAGGTAGTAGGGTATTCGTTAATTTAACGCTAACAAAATTGGTGAAAAAAGTGTGGATGGCGAAAATTTTACGTGCCCCATAAATTTTTAAATTCAATAAATTTATTTTTGGCCTTAATTTTTGGAAAATATCAGTATACTGGATATAAAAATTAATAGGTAAGGCTTAAAATTCATTGAAATTACAATATAGTAATTATATCGACTATGTTGAAGCTCATCAATACAAGTAAACGTCAACCGTGGCGCTCGACTTTTTGTAAAACTAGCGCATATGGATCCCACCTGGATATTTTACGTTATCTGGAGGTCTGTTGTTTGTTCATTGTATGAGGTTGTGCCAGCCGAGCTATCTGGAGGTGAGAGGCGTAAAGTGCGAAACAAATGTTTACGAACACAGCTAGCTAGATTCACCATAAACTATGGGTAGAATTGAGTATATTGAAAATTGGTCCATTTATGACTCTTTATTTAATTTAAGCGGTGGTAGCCTAGTGGGCGAACGTCCGCCTTCGAAAACGGAGGTGGCGAGTTCAAATCCCAGTGCGGGCACGTACCAATGTGTTTCTTGTTAAACATATTCTTTAACATTTTCTAAACATCTTATTAATGTACGTATTTTCGGTGAAGGAAAACATCGTGAGGAAACCAACATGCCCGAGAATTATTTCGGGGGCATGCTATCCACCAACCCGGACTAGGCCCCCGTGGTGGATTATTATTATGATTTTTTTCTTTAAACGTAGCCCCCCCCCCACACTAGGATTGCTCCTGTATCGTGGGTACCGCTTACAGACATATATTTTCACATACACATCACACCCAGACGAGAAACAAATATTTGTGGATCGCACAAAAATTTGTCCCAGGCGGGAATCGAACCCGCAACCCCTAGCGACTGCTCAGCCACTACGCCAAACGAGCCGCCATATTTTTTTTACATTATGGCCTAACCCTCCTCACGATAGTGAGGGGAGGCCTTTGCCCAGCAGTGGGACAGTTACAGGCTGAGTTATTATTATTATATTTAATTTAAAGAACTGGACACTCCACACCCGTATTTCTAAATATTATTTTTTTGTTTGCTCGAACACTGTTCCTATGCATCTTTTACTAACAAACTTAGATATCAATCAACAAAAAAATGTTTTCCCTATATAGAAACGCAATAATTTAAAACATAATGTAAGTAAAGTCTACAGGATTTATAAGTCTGTGTTAGATAATGTAACCTATGTACGAGTACAAGAAAGGTATTGTTAGTGTTACTCAAATAATAGATAAAATTACTGAAACAATGATTACCACTTACGAGTTACCTGAAATAAAGTAAAGTAGGTAAACCTTAGCAAACAAGTAATATTGCAAGCGATAACCTGATAAGATACAACGTAGGTAATATAAAACATACATTCTGGAACACAACAGTTACTGGTTTGTAGAGCTTTCACGAAGTAAGTTACCTACAAAAAATATATTTTTTTGTATCTAGAACTTCATGAAAGCTAAGCAAGTCTTGGTCAGATACTGATTAACTTATTTGCAAAGATAGTGGCTGTCATAAGAAGTTAGTATTTGTGACATACAAAATATTGATTTGATAAAAACATATTTTTACGTTTTACCCGCCCTAAAGCACATAATTATTACTAAATAGTTATCACGTACTAAGCTAAATTCCGCGGGATTTAGAGCGTGCAAGCAAAGATATTTACAGTCATGATCCGTTTATTGAAATCTCGCTGGTGAAATCTACGACCTGCTGAATGTATTGAAAAGGTTATCTGTTGGGGCCGATATAGACACAAATTATGTCAGAAATTTAACAGGTTGAATTCAGTTCATGATCGTGATGATGATCAATGATCATCGTCATCACCACGGTTCATATTTGTCACCCGCTCAGCACGATTCTCGCCTCGTTATCGTGAAGAGTTTGTAATAACCCTAATAATAACCTATGTACAAACCAACACCTGTGAATCGTACCAACCGAGTAAACAGGCGATCATTTCGAATCTTTTGTGGCTACAATACTGTAATTACAGCCCATAATAATATACATTATAAATAAAACTACATTTTTAAAGAACAATATTAAAAACAGGGAATAGTTTAAAGAAGATCAAGTGGTGATTAGTGGGTTCTGTGGAGCAGAATAATGTATGAAGTTAAAGATAAAGTGGCGCTCGTGACGGGAGGAGCGGCTGGCATTGGCGCTGGTGTGGTCAGAGCGTTCTTGGAAGATGGAGCCAAAGTAAGTGATTTCAGTCGTTGTCCAATCTTCCATCTATACAAACTGGTAATAAGATTTCATGTAGGCATAAAGCTTAATATAGAATGAATGACCTTCCGTCGGCAGTTTTCCTGCAGAATTCTTCAAGAGCCATGGAGAAGTGGCCCGGCTTATCCGTGTAATTCTAATCTCTGTCATCAAGCCTTCTAATCTCTGGGACCATCAAGAAATGTGTAATGAAATGTTTAATGAAATGAATAGGCAACAAGATATAAGTAGTAATGAGATACGTACCTAATCATGAAGCTGTTTCCAGCATGTTGTTGCTCTTGACGTCGATACCGTTAATGGTACAGCTCTGGAACGAGATTTATCAGCTCAACATGGCCCGAGCAAGATCAAGTTCTACAAATGTGACGTCACATCAAACGATTTGGAAGAGGCCTACAACTGTATAATAAAGGAATTCGGATACATAGATATTGTGGTCAACTGTGCCGGCATAATGAACGATGATAGAAGAGCCTATCTGAAGGAAATCTCTGTGAATGTGGTAAGTGACTCATGTCGAGTTATATAAGTTAGGGAGTTTGTTGGTTGATTTGCAGGTCTAACTGTAAATAGAATTTTATTCGTAAGCGATAGTGCTTCGTACCCTAATTAAATCATAGAATTATTACCATCCGTAAATAGCAGCACCAGTACCGGTAATTTACACAGTGAGCACTTATAAGTTATATTTATTTTGTTTTTGATAATTGTTATTATTTATTGGTATCACTCTTTGTTGTGCGTAGTTGCGTACTCTTGCCATCTCCCGTGCTGCCTGAAAACTGACACCAATTGTATTAAAAACTCACACCAGACGAATCGACACTGTTCCAATATAAGTAATGGAAATTATTCACTCCGCGACTTGGTATAATATTTTCAGACTGCCCTAATCACAAGCTCGTTCAAAGCCTTCGACATAATGCGGAAAGACTACGGTGGCAAAGGAGGGACCATAGTGAACATCTCATCTATCGTAGGATTGTTTCAAGCCGTGCTACTTCCTGTGTACGCTGCGACGAAGAGCGCTGTTCTGCAGTTCAGCACTTGTCTTGGAGTAAGTCATGCAACTACGCTAATAATATCCCAATTAGGCTAATAACAACTGAATTAGGTATACTCGTATATCGGTGCACTGGACATTGTTTACGTAAATCTGAACACAGGAGTTGGAAAGTTGAAAATACTCTGACCAATTTCTGAATATAGATGATTTCCTCTTGAAGTCAATGCCATTGTGCCGCAATGAGCGCTAAGAGTGCGAGGTCGCGAGGTCGAGGAAGTAGAGGTACTGTCAGCTTGCTTTTACCCGGGGAAATGTAACGTTAATAATTTCAGATGGAGCCCCACTATTCTCGTACCGGAGTGCGCGTGTTGACGCTTTGCTTTGGGTGCACCGACACGAGTCTATTCAGCTCGACAAAGATGGCCGCCTTCGATAAGGAGACTGATGCGATACTGGCAGAGTCGATTGGAATGCTGCCTATGCAAGCGTGAGTGTTTCAACCTGTACATAATATTGTCATAACAATCAACATAAGAGCCTCTTTGTGCGACGTCTTCATAAATAAACAGGAGTGGAGAAAATAAAAACCTAAATGAATTTTATGAGCAGTTCTACTCACTGGAGTAGTGAGTAGAGCTTCGCTGCCTTGCCCTTTTAAATAGTAGGCCATTTCCCAACAGCCAAAACTTTCAAACCATTTCATCAGGCAATTGCAATAGAAAAAACAAGTGAAGTCCTCTTTCGCTTCCAGACCGGAGTCAGCCGTCCGCGGGTTAGTGGAGGCCTACAAGAAAGGAGAGAGCGGCAGCACATGGCTGATCACATCCGATGAGCCAGCAAAAGAAATTACCTCCAATGTGACGAAGGCTTACGAGATCATGAGCCAAGGAGTGTTTCCTGTAGAGAAAAATAAGTAGAAACATTCGTTACATCTCTGTTATTCCAAATAAAGTTGGTATTGTGTACCTATGCTCCGAGTTGGGTTTGTGGAATTATTTTACAAGTACCACAAAGCCATGCATGGAAATTTGCAGACAGAAAGCATTGACATGCAAATTGCGTTGACGTTGAATTTGTATTGAGATGTAGCGGTTCAAGGTTTCGTCGGTACACAATACCTGTTGTTAGTATGATTGAGGATAGTACCTACCTACATTAATACCCAGTACTACATAGATACCTAATTTGAAACATTTTGAGTGTTTAAATCTGGTCTAAACTTTTGTGGTACACGGTTTATGTTTACTTATACTAAATGAGTTAAATTTATTGTAATAAAATGTTGTATGGTATAGTTTGTAGTTAGGCAACCATAAATGCAATCAAGACGGTGTACCTATACTTTTCAACTTACAAACCAGGCGCAAAACGCTTCTCAAAAAATATTATGTAAGTACTAACAAGTTATATTATTATATAATGCTAGTTTTGTATTAGGCGATTGAATAATGTATCAATCGTACCTTTTTATTTTAATAAGGGTTAAATAAATTAAGAAATGTGAATCATGCAGTAAATAGTTTTTATTTTAAAAACTTCTTATTACCATAATAACTTCTCGTAATCTTTGTATGAACGAAATAATGTTATCTTTGCTATTATCCATCATTATTGTCTTCCAGGATAACCTGTTGTGGTTAATTACTTTAATCTTTACAATTTCCTTTAATGCACGTTGCCTTTAGTTTTTATTTTTCTTTAATTCTTAATACAATGGCGGCGCGGGAGCATCGGTTTCTCTGAGCTCCACTACTCGTAAATGGTAGCTATATCGCTTTTTATTATTTTTTATCAAGTAGTCATTAGCTAATATAAGTAATATTGTAACATTGTGATAGGATTCTATTATTTTTGATTTTCGTAGTTGTTGCAGTATAATTTTCTTTCTTGTAATTTAGTTTGACAGAAAAGCTATCATTATTATGTTTTTATAATCTAGACTCTAGCTAGAGTAACTGCCTAATTGTTATTCTTACTATATAGTTTATATTTGTATACCTTGCTGGTTTATATACCTTGCTGGGTGAGCTATGTCATGGTAAACATGCCACGCCTCAGACTGACTTTCAAATCTTAAGTATACCTACTTATAACAAATTTAACAAATCAAGATGTTGCTTGGTCTTTAGTTCTATTAAGAGAGTTTGAAGTACACTATTCTTTGATCTTTAGTGTCTCACCATCTGTAGCTCAGAGGAACCGATGCATTTACTATATCGGATGCGCATACTACGAGTATATCGGAGAAAAAGGAACCCCGGGCCTCATACATCTATTGGAAGACGATACAAATGCGGTCGGTATTCCATTTCGACTAATAACTCTCTTAACCATTTAAAAATTACATTACAAACTTATTATACAGGTTGTTAGGTTTAGGAGTATGAAAAATGAATGTAATTGGAATTTAAATGAGAATTATGGAATTTAAATGATCGATTGCATGGAAATCAATGCAATCGATAAATAATTAAATGATACATAATAATGTTAATCCAACCATAGAGTTTTTAAGAAATCATTCGTACAGCTATTTATTTATCGCTTATCATTTTAGTGTTATTATAATATTTTTAATGAACATAACTAAAAATAAAGTATATAGGTACGTCATGTACATAACCACTTTATTTTTTAATTATAAACTCCTGTTACCTTACACCCTGTAATTCTAATTTACGTAATAATACGTCTTAAATCAATTTAAACGATAAAGAACACTTCGAGATTTATTATATCTATATTTTATATTTTATTTTCACTGTTGCTTTCCTATCTAATAATACCAAGAACTAGACTTTTCTATTCTCCAAGGATCATCGCTTATTTATTTTTACTTAACAAGTATATTATTTTTATTTATCCCATTAATTATTATAACCGCAATTGAATTTCAACTAGTAGTGTTGGGAATAATTTACCAAACGATGACTAATAAATTTTTGACTCACATTAAATTGTGAGTAATAAACATCATGCCTAAGTGGAATGTTAAAATGATATAGATAGGTAGGTAGGTAAGTACCTACGTTTATAATTTTTTTGGTAGTCGATAATTTCCTTGGATACTTAGACGAGAATAAAATTATTTTTCATCTAATTATAATATTTCACTAATAGTTAACGCGATACATAATAAACATTAAGAATTTCCTTGGGAAACAAATACATACATTATCACTTCAATAATTTTCTAAGATATGAATAGTTTTTCTATAATATTATCTATTTACATCACTTTTTAAATATTAGGATTGTTTAAAGTTTCTATTTTTATTTGACAATAATTGTATAGTAGTATTATAATATAACTATGAAACTTGAAATATTTTTATGAACTAAATTTAACGTAAGTAGGTACATACTTTGAAATGTATTTAATAAATTTGAACACGTAAACTATTAACTGGTTTTTAGTTAATAGGTATTTTAATTATTGCATTTTTTTAATGCAGAAACATTCGATCTTAAGGTTTTTTAAATATAATTTTGTTAAATAATAATTGAACGTTGAAAATCTTTATACAAAATGGCAGTTTTTTGATATCACGCAATATGATGTACTAATAATAATATTGTATTGTATTCCAAAATACAACTTTTACATTCACACTTCAATTATTAATCCATAACATAAATTATTGCCGCATATTACACTATTATTTACTACATTTACCTTCTACTAACCTCGAGAAGGAAGCTACAATTAGCTATATAGGTAGTAATATATACAAAAATGATTTTTTACTATCTACATTATCAAATTTTAAATCAAATCGCCTGTGTCTCGAGTCGATCGGTCCACATGCGCACTTACTTAATTTTTTTATAAATAATGCTTAAATATTTTGTGCGTATAAAAATGTTCAACTTTTTACATAAAATAACAAGATGAACACTTCGGTAGATAATAAGTTTCTTATTTCCAAGATTATTAATATTTAAAATAACAGAACAATATTACTAGAAATACGTAAAAAGAAGAAAATTCATGACTATATTTTTTTCTGAGATTTATTATTATTTTCTTTCAACAATATAACAAGCTACAAAATTGTTATTAAAAAGCGACTAAGAAATAGAAGCATGAGTCACTTTAGACCACCGATCGACTGCAGTTGGTCCGAAATATAATTTGCGCTAACTCTACTTTTCAATCAATAATTAATTATTTACAGTTTTAGTCATTGTACCATTTTAGGAAACAATTCTAACAATTATTAATAATACAATTGATTAATTTCAACCGCTTGTCCTGAGAAGTTAGTTAAACTGACAAATAAAGCCAAAAACAATGTTGAAATGCACAACAAAATAAGACGGTAAAATGTTCAGATATTAATTTATTTCTC
The DNA here is from genome assembly GCA_905147375.1 of Hylaea fasciaria. Classification (NCBI taxonomy): domain Eukaryota; kingdom Metazoa; phylum Arthropoda; class Insecta; order Lepidoptera; family Geometridae; genus Hylaea; species Hylaea fasciaria. The sequence continues at coordinate 3,329,245 of LR990194.1, forward strand.
AGCGTTTCAAAGTAGATAATTTGATTTGATTTATTTATTTGATTAATGTTCACGAAACAATTGACCGAATTTAACGTCAAAGTAACCCACAGACAATGATCACGGTCAAAGCTCGACGCAACGTCTCTCAAGTCGTGCAACCACAGATCAGTAAAATACCTAGATAGGACTCCGTACTGGAAACCAGTCACACAGTGGTGACGCGGTCGATTTCCACGTATCGCACGGAGTCCTCGCTTGGTCAGCAAATCACTTCTTTTTCGTCGAAAATGGCAGTGTCCGAGGACATACTCTTGAGCCGCTGCTGGAGAGCCGAGCGACGCCGGCGGCAGGAGCGAGTCACTGCTATCTGTAAATCGAAACAAGTTTTTGTTTTGTAAAAATTAGAACTGTAAGACGTCATACAGTTGGCAACACTACAGTAGGGCAGTGTGTGATTGAAGCGTGGAGACAAGCAAATTTTATTATCCAGCCAAGTGTCAAAATATACACTCAGCAGCACTGAGCAGAACGAGAATGCAAACACGATACTTCTCATGCCCCTGCCACTGCTCATCGTGGAAAGCGGAGTGAATCGGAATCCGCGGAAAACGGAGTCAATCAGAATCCGCGGAAAGCTGACTTAATCGGAATCCGCGGCAAGCGGAGTGAATCGGAATCCGTGGAAAGCGGAGTGAATAGTAGGGCAGAATGTGAATACACACTTTTCTTGAAGGAATTATTGCCGGCAGCGGCAGGAACAGAGGCAGGGGCCGAGTCTAAACGGAGGGTAATAAAAATAAATACGAGTTGGACATACTAGAGCAACAGTGGCGAGTATAGTCAGCGCAATCAGCACCGCTGCGTACTGCGCCGGCACGCGCAGCAGCGCCGAGCACTGCGCCAACCGCTCGTCCTCCCCGTGCGGGCACTGCGCTACGCCGTCGCACCACAGCGCGGCCGATATGCACGCGTCCAGCGAGGTGCATCGGTACTCGCACTCGCCCGATAGTGCGTACACACCGCCTCGGGTGCTCGGGTGCCTGAAATATTGAATATAGCAAACGGACTTTGCAGTGGTTTAATTTGTTTACATTATTAGTTGTAGTGCCTCACTGATGGGCAAAGTCAATACTCACTCTGTTATAAAAAAGCTCTTGTAAACCTACTTATACTATACAATTATGATTATTATACTAGCTGCGCCCCGCGGTATCACCCGCGTTTGGATGATATACGATATATCTTTATGAATTGTAGCCTATATGTTATTCTGATATGTAAGCTACATTATTGTATAGTTTCATTAAAATCCATTCAGTAGTTTTTACGTGAAAAAGTAACAAACATCCATTAAGTAATCCATCCATCCATACTTACAAACTTTCACGTTTATAATATTACTAGGATTGAACGAATAGCACATTAATTTAAAGTTCAATAGAAATTACGTAAAGTGGTTTTAACTTTTAGGAAAAGTCTAGATCCTGCAAGACAACAATTACAAAATGTCGGTTCTGTAAATAAATTCCTTGGTCTTTGAATTGAGGTACCTATAGTGATAGATGTGAAATACAGATAGATCGATAGAAAGACAGATATACCCTTTATTGAACACCACAGAACAAATAAAACACATAATAATATGACTAGAACTAAAACATTAACAATTAAAAAACAAAAGAAAAACAAAAATAATCTAAAATTTGTAGTTTTAAATTAATCTAAATACTGAAATATAACTAAACATAACTGTAACTTTAAATGTATGCAAGTAAAATAGATTATTGTGGACCAGCTTGGCGGACCCAATAATGACTGCGGTCACCTTCTAGAAAGTTCCAGCCACGTGACGTAATAGCTTCCGCTTTCCACTGCGATGAGTTCCATGGCTAACGACCGCGGCCAGTCCAGGTCGAACCGGTCCGAGGAAGGGGCGGGCGCGAGCACGTGCCGCGCTAGAGGATCCACATCCTTGGTCCAGCCGTCTGAGAAAATTTCTACTAATTCTTCGTCCTGAAAAAATATAGATAGATAGATAAACTCTTTGTTGAGAACCATAGAACAAAAGAAAAATGTAAGACTGGAACAGAAACAAACTTAACAATCTACGTTACAATGGGCGGTCTTATAGCTCAGAGCGAAAAATTTCAACTGTTACATTTTTTTACAAAATGAGGATGTTATTCTCAAAACGGTTGTTATTATTTCATTTACGACTTTTGCATTTAGCTAGTGTCAAGACAAGTTCAAAGTTATTTCAAGGTTTTGTATGTATTAGGCACGAAGAAAAAATAATAACGTAAGTTCCGCAGGGTTGCTTCTGGACTGATTGTAAGTTAAAAAGTCCAGAAGTCCCCTGCTCAGGGGACACTGCCTGGGGATTTCTGGAATAAGCAAAAAATCGGAGTCATATTGTCTTAAGTTCTGAACGCGAAACATATTCTGTAGCCTTAGATGCAACCGATCATTTTTAAAGCAGACTGACCTCGTCATGTGGACTCGGACATATAAATATGGGGCTCAGCCCACCAGCGAAGATCGCTATCCTGTTGGGAGTCCTGCACAGGTGCCGCAGGTCCGGCGCAACGGTAATGTTGTTCAAGAGAGTGAAGTTGTCCAGCTCTGGCTCTTTGATGATGTTGCCCTTGATTTGGAGGTAGAGGTACCGGCCTGGCGACGGATCTATCAACCAGGGGCGTCGGTCACAACGGTCCTAGAAGAGATAGATGATATGAAATTGGAGGGGTTTCTTACAGTTATGTTGTTACTAGCGATATGGTGATTTGTAAGTTAAAGTAATTAGCATTTTTTAATCAATTACAACTTATTACCGGTACAACTAGCGGAGGCGGATACTGTGTGTTTGTAGTACTTTCTAAATCATCTTCATGAAGATATTATTCATAATATTATTTACTGTTACAGTGAGTTCGACAGTTTATAATTTTTCTATGTAAAATTGAATAATACGTAGGGGATGCATTCTTCTAATATTGACCCAGAAAAAGCACAGTGCCACTTTACTGGACAGTTAAACTTTAACAATATTTTATAATACATAAAAATATATTTGCACAATGTACCTACACATCCATTTATGGTATATCAAAAGTCAGATTCAAAAAGGAACTAGTCTTAAGCAAAATGTTTAGCCAAACAAAGTCTCCGACTCATGTCAGAGAAAAACAACGGAACAAACAAAAAAATTAAACTGGGAGGAAGAAATTATGGCATAGAACTTACTGAATCAGCCATAACGGAACTAGAAGCCAGTCTCAGCTCGCCGCTGGCGCCCATCACTCTGTGTGACTCCTTGCAGTTGTCTTCTAGCCTCACGAACTCTACTGAAGCTTCGAAGCCGAAGGAACGGAAGTCGTCCGATGCAGACATGTTAACGACGTCGAACTTCAGCTCGGCGACTGTCGACGACGACGTGAACTCATAGTCGCCGACATCGCTGAAACAAAAACTATCGGTTGTAGTTCATTCACGATAAAGAAAGTTAGAAAACTATACTCGTATACACGTAGGTACGTTAAAAGTTGTTGGGCAAAAATTATATAATTTGTATAAAGAGGGGCTGACCCTAAACAGATTTGGATAATAGCTAGAGAAAAAAGAAGAGAGAGGTGCTCATAATCTGAAATCCATGGGTTTTCTCTTTTGATCGAAGAATAAATCTACAGTAAATCAAGAAATTCTGTTAGAACACCTAATTTAAGTGAGCACCGAGTAATTTTACACTTGAGGGCTTCAACTCGCCTGGAAAAGTCCCAACTCCAGTGAGTTTGATACAAGTGAAACCAACCTGCACAAGCAATCTCTCGGTACACCAGTGCCGATATCTTTCCAGGGTCGGTCGAAGATTCTCACAGCAGCAGTGGGGTCCCCCGCACATCTGTACCAGGGCGAGTGGGCTGAGTGAACCGAACGACACAGGCGGCCGCCGCTGCGGACACCCCACACTCGGATGCGGATGACTTCTCCAGGGTTAGCTTCGAAGCGGTAGGTGCAGCTGGAATCATAGGGCAAAAGTAAAATAAAGCTAATTTTGATAGTTCTTATGTTATTGTTGACAATGTTAACTACAACTATTATACATAAATCGTGACTAAAATAAAAACGAATTGGTTTACAACTGTTTCATGATGAGTCTACGGCCCTCGTATTTCTTGAACCCCTAGATGCAGGAAGTTTTAGTTGCGGGGCAGTTGCTACTTACATATTATGTAAGTAGGCATGTTTACGATCGTGATGCTTATTGTTATTATGAGTATGAGGAAGTTAGTTACCTTATATTTCGATTGCCACCTCTCCCATACAGGAACACGTCTCGAGGAGAAGAGAAGGTAATGGGCGGGTCTGGTGGTGCTTCAGGAAACGATCGAGAGGAAAATCTTCTTGAGCAGTACCCTCGACCCCAAGCCTCGCCATCCTGGTGAAGATCGACGAACTCGTAAAGCGCCTTGAAGAATACTGGCCTGGAATGTTAAAAAATATTTTTTGCTATTTTGTTGCATTTCGTTTGGTAATTTTTCTACTTTGTTTGGCCTTTTCTTTGGTGCTGATTTTTCAGCTGTATATTGTCCTTGTATCTTATACTCTTGAGATGGGGTGTTTTGGTTGAAATATTACAGGATAAGCCATTCAATGCAAGATAAAGTTAGACTGCTAGTCCGACTGTCTGATCTCTTACAAGCAACACTCGTAACAGCACAATTCAAAAGTTCTCACTCTTCATAGCATTCACTATGCTATGGTATTTTTTTTCAGTCATAGTCACTCATGTACGGTCGGCATCAAAAGTAGCTTAACATGTTTTAGTTTCCAATTCCATTTGTTTTAGTTTTCCACAATAAGTTAGTAGAAGTACTCGTAAGTGAACTATTACTTCAAATCGTAGACACACATAGTCCGCAATAAGTTAGCAGATCGAAGAAGTAAGTGAACTTACTTCAAAGCCGTTCCCTGTGTTAGCTTCAGTTCGAGCGTCAAAGAGTCTCCCTTAGAGAGAAAGCTCTCGGTCTTAGTGCAAGCTCTGGACCTCCTCAGGAGTGCATGCTCGCAGGTCCTCGGGGCCCGTTCTCGGCAGAATCTGGCGACTAGGGTTGCGTTGGCAGGGGGGCGCCCCACGATCACCGACTGGGGGGAGGTGGCCCTCGACATTTGGACTGAACGATCTTTGTCGCTATAATACAAAATAGAAAATTCTGTTTCAGAAGAATCACAATCTACTAGGCATATTCTAGGCAAGCGTTGAGACTGTGGTGAAAAGCTTGTCTACATGGAAACAAAACAACTTATCAGTATAGAAAAGAACATTCATGACAGAGTAATTATTCCAATCCGCAAAGGCCAGTCTGCAAAAATGATTGGAGTCATCGAGGTGTTGGGAAATAATTATTTCATGTGTGAGTAGGTACCTAATATTTATTTTCATGTGCAAAATGAAAATGTTATCCAAATTTATATGATACGTAAGTACCCGTTTAATACTCAAAACGTCGACTAGAAATATTAAGTAAATATATCAAGCAACTCCAGCCAAATCTCCAATCCGATTATGCAAAAGTAAATCGCGTGGAAAATCCACCGAGGACTCACCAGAATATATCGCTGCAACCGGGCGATATCCTCATTGGCCCGTCCCATATATTCAAATGACTGCCGCAGTATTCGTCCTCGGGCAAGTTGGGGTTTAGGGCGTTAGTCACATAAAACTTCAATACCGAAAACCAGACGCGAAATCGCGGCGCTGAAAACGACGTCCTTCTGTAATTTATATTCTTCCCAGATGGCCCGGAAGTGTCAATTCCTTGCATATGATAAAGGCAGGTCGTGTTGGGCGGCAGGGAGTGCTGGGGGTGTTCGAGAACCCCCTTCCCGGTCCCCCTGATCCAAAATTCGCAAGCCCGCTTGTTCTTTGCGTAAGTCGGCGACTGCTGATCTACGAATCTGACCTGGAAGTGAACAACGTCATTAATCTTGGTCAGAGTTTGCCGAAACTGTCACCGTGGAATTCAAAGCGCCCGAGAGCGTAATGTTATGCGCTCTCGTCATAGCCGTCTAAAGTAACAGTGAATTATCTGATATGTTTTAATTGCTGCTAATCCTTGGCTAATTATGTAGTTACTATTTTATATTGCAATAGAAACGACACATAGTTTTATTGTTGGATGATGTTGGCTTTGTGACCATGAAATTCTACTGGGCAGTGACGGTAAATTGTCCTCGCCGCAGTATCGTGGGGATCACCAACACTCGGCATTTTTCTTTTCTGACCAACAATAGAAGTCGTGTTTTAAGCTTTCCAAGTTTTTTGTAAAGTTGTATGGGTTTCTACTAGACTTGCAAACGAGCTCTGCTTGAAGGAATTTGAGGTTTTTATCGGAACGTTGTATTTACCAAGTCTTTTATTTATTTCGAGTGCTCGATTCTAGCGCCATTAAAGGTGCCATAATGACAAAAAGAAACACCATTGACGTCTCGACCATTTCCAAACCAGCTCTAACGATCTAAAGCCAGATTAACCTGGCCTTTCAATTAAAAATGAACCTAATATGGATAAGGCAGTGAAAGCAAAATAGCTAAATTGCGCAAAGGATTTAAGGGGAACGAGAAACGGTCGGCCTAATTCCGTAAGTTAAAACAATGTGGGTGTAGCACTCTTGCCCCATTACGCTGTCCGTGCGAGCCTACGTTACTAATTACACTTTGGCAGTGGCCCAACCGAGGGCTTCAGGGCACTGCTTGATTTACTGTTGTTCACCAAGAATGAAACACTTTAAATAACACTTCATGATGATATATGGACTACATTAACCTAATTTCGGCTAACGATTAGACTGAGTATTAGCATAAACCGCTGCATGTGCCAGATTTACATGTAAAGCCCTTGTGTTGGCTTAATTTAATTAAATAAAGTGGCGCTTACATGACATTCATAGGTTGAAGTGAAATTCTGTCCTGTTTTGTGTGTATATTGGCAGAAATAAGATTATAATAATAACCTTTAGTATAGTGTTACTACGGTCTAGTATATTAGTTCTGTTGAGTAAGAATAATATTAATATCAAATTTATAAAAATTGAATTTGTAACATTCTAAGTTATAAAAAAATATATACGTAGGTATATAATATACTATGTACAAAAAAATAGCATGCAGAATCATTAATTTTATTTTCATATGATGATTATTTATAAAATATAAGCAATTTAAACGTAATATAGAATCCATTTTTATAGTCCTTCATAATTGTAAATTCTTAGCTGCAGTAGCTAGAAACTGAATACTGGGAAGTTTCCTAGTACGAGTACTATATTTCAGTTGGTACCAGTTGGTACTGACATTATAGTGTCTTCTAATTGCAGTCTCCCGGAGCAGGACTCTTACCATAGTAGTACCTCAGCACATTTCAGCACTCAAAGGAAGCATTAATAAAATCACATTAAATGGAAGCACTCGGTACTATAACACCTCTTGTCTAGGCACTCTAACACCTCTGGGATAGGCACTCTAACGCCTTCGAAACTTAAACTTCTACCATTCATTAGGTAGAAAAAGTTGGGCTTACAATCAACTAACAATGTTCATCCGAAAATGAAAAGTATAATTCTTCTATGAAAACAATTTACTGCATTATATCCCTTAATTGCAATTTGGCTGTTTTCCAGAACGACCTGCTAACGGCACTCATGGGAAATGGAAAATAATGCACTTTTCTCCTAGATTATCCTTATCTTGGAGTGTTTTTATCTTGTGATGGCTTTCTAAAGCCTGATAAGAGATAAAACTTTTATTAAATAAAAACTTTTTGCACTCCTCTCTTCGGTCGTTACTGCCTCCGTGGCGTGAGTTGGTTGGAAATGGGCCAAGTGCGATGCGTGAGACAGCGGGTTCGATTCCCACCCAGGGCAATTATTTGTGCCAAATAACAGCAGAAAATGTTTTTAAAGCAGCCCTCGTAGTTGATTCCTTAGATACAATTTTAATTAGAAGTCAGTATCATTGTATGCGATCGTGCTGCGTTGTTAGCAATGAAATTGGTTTATTATATTTTACTTTATCCTGAAGTTTGAAAACAAAATTCGTTCTGTATTGAATGAACAAAGTTAAAATAACTTGAAAAGTTCGCCACAAGAGACTTCCAAAGTCCTTGTAGTCCTTGAGTAGCCGGGTGGAAAACTAAAACAGAGATGATCGAGGGTTCCAGAGAATTTTACATTGTAATTTTGCCACAGAATCCGTAAAACAACGAAATTATAGATCACAAAATACATCCTTATTTACAAATGATATAAATTCTAGAAATGAAAAGTACCTACTTAATAATAAATATCTACGCATTAAAAGTAATACCTAGTTAAGTTATCTACTGATACCTAACGAAAGAGACAAGAAGTTATATCAAAAAACTATAGACGGAATTTACCAATAGTTCCGTTTTTTTCGTATGGTTATGTAACCCTACAACAGAGGCAATTTTATTAAACTTTACGTCCTATTTGGACTTGTTTCTCTGCACGAACTTAAATACGCTAACGACTCGGCCTGTGCAAGTTTAATAAAAAAACTTCCCAGCTCTTGGCAACAAAAGTTGGTGAACTGCATAAATTAGCTCCGACCGACACTCGCAGTATCTGCAGATAAGGGAACAAAAGTAGGCCAAGCCAACACGTTTTGCAATAATACGCCTCCCCAGATTATATTCTCACCTCCACTTCTAGCTGGAAGCCGTGTAGGGACTGCGACGTGGCCGGCTGCAGAAACGTTCCGAAAGGGGAGGTCGTGAATTCTACTAACAATTCCGGTCCGCTGGATATCGCTTCCGGCACGGCCACCCCGCCCCCACAAAACCTCAGAATGACCGGGTCTCGCGTCGTGTATCCGTCGTACACCGTCACATAGTCCTGAACTTCGTCACATTGTTGCCAAAATTTTAGTTCTCTCCCATTGTTTCCGCGCTCTTGCTGCGCAGCATACAACGCCTTCTGGCTACGTATGGACACCAGCTGTCCGTTCGGCTGTTTCACGACGATCAGCGCATGTTTCCCTTGAGGAACTTCGTGCTGTCGCACCGCGTAGTAGCACGTCAGGTTTCTCGGATAAACGCCGGGGAAATTAGGGGACTGTAGCCTGCAGTTTTTACGATCGCAGTCGCTGAATATCCTTGAGCAATACGTCCCGGAGATCAAATCCCCGAGGTAATAGTCCGGAGTTTTTGTAGGCCTCGCGACGTTCGCATCCTCTCCGCGTGATATGTTTACGGGGTACGGTAACGGCCTCATCTTGAAATAAGGGCGTTCTGCAATAAGAAATGGTTATTGGGCGTATCGGTGCGGAAACTTGGAGAAAATACTTTCGTGTGGATTTCGTTGGTGCTGCTATAGATGGGTTTTAGTTTTGTATCAGCTTCGCAGCCTTCATGTTAGGTAGGTGAGATGATATGCCTCTTGTATGTTCAACTACGTGCAGAACGTACAAATGAACTACATTACGGCTTGATAAGGGTCTCGTACATGCCTCAAGCAAAACAATCAGATCTTATCTAACTTTGACAACAGTTCTGATTGGGGTAGACACTGTCATTTCACAACTGTTATAACTGTTAAAAGATTATAATATTGAGGTTATAGGAGTAGTATAGGTTATAGTTTACCTGAAGGAGGGGTCCCACCATACCGAACCGTTGCGTAATCCCTTCTCAGAACTTTGTATGCCATTCGAAAATCAAAGTTGTAGTTGTTCTGTTCCTTTGACAAATGCAACAGCCTGATGATGAGAGTAATGGATTTTGTCTCGCTGTAGTATATCGAGGGCCCCCAGGAGGTGCCGCACCAGGAGCCGCCGACTTGGGGTCTGCTGGCTTCTTGGATCTGCATGTAGCCGTCGGGACAGCCGTCTTCGGTGAAGGAGGTGAAACGGCCGAGAGTGAAGCTATCGAATAGGACCTGAAACAAAAAAAAATATGGGTAAATACTTCAAACTGGCGAAGGCATAGCTCTTGTTTGAATCCAGTGCCGCGTAATATTAGGTGTTGGGTGGTATTCCTACTTTGGGCTGGTGTTGGCGCTTACCATCCGGCAAATGACCCGCCCGAGTCGTTGCTAATGTAAAGCAATCAATAATATTGTAATAAAACTTGGAAGGGTAGGTAGTAAACTAGAGAAGAAAACTTTTAGCTCCTATGGCTAAGGTTGGGTTTATCATACCAGTACCAGTAGGTACATTTAATAAACAATATATTTCAGTTTAGTTTTTGTATAATTTCAGTTATATTTACCCCTAGAACCAACCCTACATCTCCCTTGAGCACTATTTTCTATTTCTCCCATTTATATTGATCTCAACAGTTCAAAGGATTTATTTTTATTTTCAAAGGATTATTTTTATCATTCTTCCTGCATACCAATAATACCCTTAGATAATTGTACAATTCAGTCCAAAATTAAAAACTTATGGTCGGCGTGAGCCAGGTCGCGGGCTGCTGACTCGCCTAATGGTCCAATTAAATCGGAAACCGCTTTATATGGACCAATTAAAGTTAAAGAGCTTTCAGTTAATTTGATAGCGCTGAAAGTAGCAACGATTTTGGGACTCGTTCCGTGTGGAATCTGAACTGAGTTGATTTTGCGGCCATTTGGCATAAAATGTAATAGACAATTTCTATTAACATACGCCTCTACCTTATTTGTAAAGAATATTTAATAATTACCTATACTAATAGTTCACACTACAATATTGTATGAGAAGCAACACAAATAATTGACATTATTATTTATTTAGACAAAAAAATACGGCATTTATTAATTTTATTATAAAATGAATACATGTTATGGAAAACATGTTATATCAAAAATGTAGGCACTTTAAACAAAAAGCTTTGGTTAAACCAAAAGCTCCTTTTATGTCCACTCCAAATGTATTTATAAAAACAGTGCCTAATAACAAAGGCAATTTATTTTCATATAAGGTTTCACCGCCAAGGGTCAAGAGCTTACGTGAAACGAATGAAAAACTAATCAAATGACTGAAAATACAAGGTTTGAGTGAAACGACACGTACGGAGAGTAAGGTTGTATATACAGTCGTAATTATGATATCTATGCACCTACTCGTAGGTTTTTATATGTACCTATAATTAATAATTATATGTACCTATTGTGAGAATATTATATTGCGAGTTACTCGCATATTAGATTTATTTTGGTATCAGAGTCTCAATCGGTGAGGCAGTAAACGTAGAAAGCTTTTACCAAATTAAGGAACTTACACACTACTGCGCTTTATATTTGGCTCTATTGATAAACTTTAAAGTCATACATATATATTGTTATATGGCAGTAATACATGAAAGATTTATTAGACTGTCTTAATACCTACTATAGGGAAAAATTACATCTTATCTGAAGAACGTGTATACGGCATTGAAAAAAAATTTTATAGGTAAAGTAAACATCAAAGACAATAATAAGAACCACCTCAACTCAAAATGAAAAAAAAAATACAGCTTTAAAACCCTCTCACAGAATTTTCTTTAAGACTCGGATTTTGAAGAAAACATCCAACCAGTGGGGTGCGAAATCTTTTCGTTAAATATTAAAAATCCAGTTTGAACTTTCAGCGTTTAATTCCGAATTTTCGGTCTAGTTTTGCGAATACCCGAGGGCAGTTGACCGAATTGGAACTAGGCAATGCGGAAAACGCAATTTGCACCCTCAAATTGCATCTCAGCACTGCGTTCACGGGATACAGTGTCGGAAGGATTCCCCACTGGAAATCTGCGGCTACTGTGGCAAAGAGACTAGAATACTTGACGATCCATTGATAATGATTGATATATGAAATGACCTACGGTTGACAGGGCAAGCTAGCATTAAAACAAGTTATATTTGAAACGATTATAGCTCAGTTGGTTGTGTCCTCGGATCACATGTTGACACAAAACAGAGCTTGAGCTTCCGATGAAGGAAAATATTGTTAAAAACCTTCATGGTAGGATATTAAAGAGGCCGATTGGTTAGGTATATAGCTACCACCCTCAAGTAGAAATAAGTACTATCTGTCTCCAAATCCCTATCGGCGTGTCCCGGTAGGTTCAATGACCGCCTTCGATCACATCGTCAATTGACTAGGTGAGTTGGTGTACAAATTCTAGCCTATACATACAGTATAAAGAATAACCTGTTTTCATCAGTACTCTAATCTAGGAATTTAGCTAAAGAGGAAGAGTATGAATCATGATATTAAACAACGTTGCTGACGGTTGAACGAAAAAAAATAGACTACGAAACATACACGAAAAAGTAAATAATATTATGCCCATATCATCAGTGTCTCATTTAGTAGGTGACATCTGAATTTCTAGCAGTGGAACAAGTTGCCGCCTGGTACCTACAGTCTATACCCGCCGGGTACAGTCGCTGCCGAGGAAACACAATTTCACCAGCAGACGCGAAGCTTTTGATGAATTTAAACGTGCTGCCGGAAACATATGGCACTTCAATTTATGTAGCGTAAATATGGCGTGATAGCGCGTCGTGCAGGCGTAGCATTGGCGCCATTGGCGGGATCTACGGCGGGCTACGTGCTACGGCTATATTGAAAAAAATTACAAATGCCAGAACTCAGAGCGAAAGCAAAGTTTACAAAACAAAAGACGTACAAAAACTTGAGGAGATACCGCTCTATTGCTATTATAACCTTTTACGAACTGTATTCATGATTGACGGGTATGGTTCGTTGGCTGAATAATATCAACATTTTGAAACCCCAGAACCCCAGTTCCATATCCAACTCAAGCTTTAAAGTAAAATAAAGTCTCGTTTGCAGCTCGACATAATAACAATATTTGCGAGAAGAGAATCCTTTTCGACAGGTTATCTCGTAAATAGGTTATCTCGTAGTAACGGCCGCGTAGACTATAATATGTGGCGTAGATTTGCGCTGGGGCGCTTATTTGAGGGTGAAAATTGCATTACGTACGTACCTATTTCCATATCAATTTACACTACCTTCTGGATTCACAAATCCGAACAATTTCGAGCCTAAACGATTTCGCGGATAAATCGCGAATCGACAGCGGAAAGCGGACAAACAATTCTTGGATGAACGAATCCCATTACATTAAAACTTCCAAATAATCGTTTGACTTTTGTGCTTCTAAATGTACCATAGTAACATGCATCATCAGCCTGAAGACGTCCACTGCTGAACATGGGCCTAAAGTAACATAATCATAACAACTCTTTTTAAAATATATGTTGTGGTAAGACCGTTATTTTTTAATTAATGTCAGCCTTATATTATGCCAACATTTATATGTCACGTGTTGCTTCGATCATTTGCCCTGATAAGTATTTTAATATTCGATGGGCTCGTGGTACCCATAGCACATCCCTAGCGTCACGCTCTAGTAAGATTTATATATTTTTCCACTACAGGATAAACAAACTGTGTGCACACAGAAGATAGTAGGATACTTTTCTGTCCCTTTCCTACCAAAGCAAACGGAAAATTCCGCTTGAACCTTGAATCCAATATAGGCTGTACGACGTACAGTTATGAATATTTCAGATATTGGTCGGCAGTCAGCACTCGGCTGTACGATGCAAATTGCAATATGCGGTGATATCTGAACTGCTGCTTTATGGATTGGCATCGATTCCCTTTGTCTATTTCTGTATGACTGATATTACTGCGATGATGACATGAAAATTAAATGTAGATATTATGTACTCGTCAAATTCTATCGAATAAAATAAAAAAAAATGATTTGGCTGTATGTATAATGTAGGTATACTATGTATCTATTATAGGGATCAAACTTTTTGTTTTCTATGATACTATATATCATAATAGCTAGGTACGCCAATGCTACGCTTATAACAATCAAAAGGAACCAGTATACAGGCAAATCTTGTTACCACGACATTTCAACCATAAAGTCCATCTAAGATGCAATAGTCGGAACATCGATGTACTAAAAGCTGAATTGACAAATCAAGAAAGATAGATTTAGATACCTGAAATAGACGCATGACTGAACGTATCAATGAACTCGTCTATTGGCAACTCACTACGAACCTCGCACGATATACTGTGCCCACAAAGGTCAAGCATACGTGGTCGTTTAACCTATATGACTGTGTGGTACATCTATCTATACATACTGTACGCGCCGATATTGCCAATATATAGCGCAGACATAATGATACTTAAGCATAACGCTGAAACTCATTACGTCCTAGTCATGCCGCTCTTTACTAGCGAAGGACGAAGTTGATTCCAGTGAATTCTATTTCAATATGAGTCGGGTAGTTATTGAATAATAGCCTAATAGGCAAACAATCTTACAACATAATTATAATTGTTATCTATGTTGTTAAACGTTTAGTATCCGGTTTATGTCGCATAATAATTTAAATGGTTTAACGAAGTTAAGTTTAACGGATTCGGTCATACAAGCGAGAACCGTGCCAGGAATTATAATATGTAAATTATGTATATACGCTGGAAACAAATGTTTTTTGGAAACCTATTTCGCACCCCTTCTAAAGGGATACACTTCAACCCTCATCCAGGGGTTTCATATAATAGGTAGGTACTTACATTGAATTGCATAATTTCAACAATTACACATAAAAGAGCACTAGCTGGCCCAACAGTCGCTGTCATGTCAAGCCATTTCCAAAACATATAAGAAAATAATCTGGGGGCACGGCAGTGCCCCCGCCAAGTCGAGCAAAACAAAAGGCACGGCCGTACTATCCTTTTCTCGAAGCGATTCGGGCCATTTTGGACCCCCTGTAACTTCGTTATGGATAAAACTAGAAGCCTAAATTTGTAGTGACCAAGAGGGCATCACGTTTACAGATAACAATCCAAATTACATCAAATTTGAACCAGTAGTTTAAGAATTATTGCAAGTCAAAGTTCCTTAATTTTGCTGCCCACTGACTGACTGACTGACTGACTCACCGATCATCAAAATTCTAAGGTACTTCTAGCCATCCCACAAGTTTCAAATTTTGAATATAGCTATTGTTTAGCCTATAAACCAAGGGAAAATTCTGACATTCCATAATTTTCATCCCGTTTTCTAGATATATAATCTGCATAAATAACTTTGTATTCCCATATAAATCCCATTAAATTGTATGTGATTACAAAGTTACTTTTACAGTTCATAATTAGACTTCATTGAAATTGAATGAAATGGGTAACAGGGGTTAAAAATGAGAAATGCCTTCGAGAAATTCGACAGTTGAGCGCTTTTTAAAAACTTCTACGATAGGTACACCTACCGCAGATAGAGAGATACAAATCCCTATACTACTCGTATACCTACCTACCTACACTTTTATAGGTCGAACAAATTCGTTACCTAGGTACATTAAATTAAGGTACCTAGATACCTTATACCTAATACGCATCTGTGGAGACAAAGACACTCTGCACTATGAGCATGACCTATGTCGCAAGGGCCGCGCAGGCGCGGGCGCGCGTTGATGCGTGTTTCGCAAAAGAACGAAATAAAGAAAGAAAAACTACAAAAAGAAATGATCCCATCAAAAACATTACATGTACAAAAATGCACAAGTCTCGCAACGCAAACTGCGTTGCGAGACTTGAGCATAATCTACTAGGCAATCTAAATAACTATAGTCTTCCGTATAGGTGTACTTTCAAAAAATTAAAACAACAAAGCGCTTAACATAGATTTATGTTGCCGTGTGCAATTGCCAAGTCACTTTATTTACTAAAGAAATAAAGATATAACTGCTCCCATAGATAGGTATAGGTAGGTATTGAAATTAACCGACTTGGTTTACATTCGATCTCACAACTTTTTACGGCAGATAAACTGCGTTGCGAGACTTGTGCATTTTTGTACATGTAATGTTTTTGATGGGATTAGATTATGTCATATTTCTCCCGTTTTCGTGAATTCTTCTCATGTTTTAATGGCTCTTACGTCAACTGAGCCCACTCCAAACTGTGTCCGCGGGATCAGTTGACTAACAGCCGAAATTAATATTGTAGCTCCTATCCAAGATTGAAATCGATCTTGGATTGCTGCCTATCGTTCGATCGATTTCCGATCTGCTTGCCTTTATAAACCAATCCACGGATCGGTTATTGGCACGTTTGACCCTAAAAATGGATTGTGATATCAATCCCAGATAGCAAAATTTGGATTGGATTGATTATTAATTTCGGCCGTTAATGAATATTTGAATCGGTCAAATGAGCCCATTATAGTTCTTCTGCTATTCGGAACAGAGGCGAATCTAACAAAGCAAAGATTTTGTTTCGTTCGTGAGTTATATAAATTGTCTAACCAACACGACTTCAATGGGCGGATTTATCGCTAAAAGCGATATCTTCCAGTGAACCTTTGGATGGAGAGAAATAATGGAGAGGTAGAGTTGCGTGGCGGTGTAAACAAACGATAATTATAAAGGTTAGCTGATTATAATATTATACTTGGATGACTTTTAACAGTAAAGCCTAATCACGAACTTAAACGTAGGTATACTAGTAGGCCCAACTTATAAGGCGCGTCGTGAATCTTCGTTCGCGCAGAAAAGAAAGTATGGTCCGAAGATTAACGAAAGAATGCTTAAAACTTACAAGCAACCTAAGATCACTATTATAAGGTTCATAATACACTGCAGCTGTCAGTTCCATCTCACTCTAAGCTCGCTAAGATGGCGGCGGGTGCCGACCAATAGCGGTCAATAGCATTTCCCGCGTTTTGAAAATTCATCTTCTGCGCACGTACATCGGTAAGCCATATCAGTTGGGTAATACTGTACCTACAATATTATGTTCGAGTCCCATTCACAACTGGTATTTCCTTTAGATAAATCAAGGTGTAAGGGTAAAGTGTTCAGTCTGCCGCCGACACATGAAGGGATAAGTGGAGTAATCTTGAATAAATAAGGTTACACTGAAAAAAGGATCCAATGCCAATTTAAGGTAGTATTGCTTTATTATAATAACTTATTCCACTATCAATTTTGTAGGGTTTTAGTTTTACCTCCCAGTCTGTAAATAAATCATGGAAATATTAATTTTCTTTGTAAATTTAAATTATAGCGTTAAAGTGAACGATGCGATATTTTCTCAATTAAGTTTTATTTTATCGGGTCGTCCCTTAAATACAAAACAAAGAATACCATCGAGTCGATATTCGTTAAAAGTTTTGAAGTGCCGTATTCGGCTGAAGTTCAAAGCTAAATAGCTAAGTTAATTATTTGCTTTCTAACTTTTACCTAAAATGTTTGCAAAGTGAATTACGTGCTTAAAATTACTTCGTTTAGTTTAGGTAGACTGCGATGTCGACTTAAACTTTATATAGCTTTGAAGATCGACAAGGTCCGCGTAAAGTTACCAGTACTATATTAATGAGCCTTTTATATATCTATGTTTTATTAAAGGTGCCTCAACGGAAGCTTGTTCATGGATATGGAAAATCGAGAGCGAAGCTATATTTATGCCTATAAACCATTTTTCATAAATAAAACAACCAAACTCTGATCAGTTAAAAACTAGCACAAAATATTTTTTTGATAATTTTATGTGCCGTTTAATCTTCGAAACGGCTGAACGGATTTTGACAGGAATTTCACAGCGTGGCGCAGCTTAGTTGTAAAATAAAAGTAGCCAAGTATGTTACGCATTGTAACATCAACTAACGGGTCCTGCATGATAATAAAACGCGGGTAAAACTTCGTGTCACAGGTAGTGTGTTGCTAGCATATTATATTAACTCTCTTTATTACCTTTGGAATTAAACACAACTGCCACTTTGAGCCCCCACTCCGCATCGAGTTCCCGTGCAAGTTAGTTATTTCATGTACATTTTGTGCACTTAGTTTCATTGTCTGTTCAAGACTCGTGTGTAAAATGCTCAAATTAGGATGCATCCGTTTGCTTTTCCCAGATCACAGTTCCTCATGAGCGTTTTGTATAATAGATGCTTAGAGAGTTGTAGAGTTGTGTGAAGTGTTTACTTAGAGTTGTAAGTACGTACCTACTCTTTGAATGAAGTATTTAGTAGTGTTATCGGATTTAGGAGTAATGCAGCTTCCTGTTAGTGAAACAGTCTTCAGGATTGGTTCTATAGTTCCGGAGAATACCACCTAGAATGTTACAAAGTCATAAACAAACTTTACGCCCTTAGTGCACCTAAGCCTAAATAGTGAACACAGATAGCACTGTCCGTCACTGGCAGGTTGATGACTTGCGTTAGTCGCAAGGTAGTCGCGTTTCACCCTACTATTTTTGTAGGCTAAATTGTAGGTGCCTAATTAAAGTCAGTATACTAAGAAAAACGTACCTGACCGTAGCTGAAGTCGTAGCGTGTAGCTTTCGTAGACTCATGAACGATTGCAAGAATAATTCTGGAATCATCGTTTACGTGCCAAGAGAAGAAATATTTAAAAAATAGGTACATGATACCTTGAATGTCCAAAGTAATTATGACTTATTGATCATTGAGACATCAATTCCGATACAAAATATATAATATCGTGAAGATATTGAATTTAAGATATGTAAGGCATTCAATAAATTTACAGAATCCGTACAAGTTTTGTAAAATAGGCATTCAAGTTCCAAATACCTAACTGCAATGTCTTGCGCAACTTGCTGCAGCTAGCAAAACAACGTAATTTGCAACGTGTTTGCTGTTGTTGTTGTTGTTGAATCTGGGCTGTGCTAGCTCGAGACAGCTTGCAAGAGCAGCTGGGTTCTTGCTAAACTCAGCTCAGACTGGCTTTTAGAATACAAAGTGATATTTATTACATTGTTACACTGAAATTTTGTATAATTTAATCAATCCATCTTTATAAAAACACTATAAGTCCTGCAATGCAAAGCAATTTTGGTGTTAATCGGTTTTCTATTTCCCTGACTAAAATGTTACAAGACGCTAAATATTAATTGTTAATTTATTTTCAATACTATATTTTCAAATACTCTTTCGCCGCATTAAACGCCAGAAAAATGTCGGAAACTGGTGGAACGCCCAGTATAACTATACAAAATGTACACGCAGCTCGTCGTACCGTGTAACTTTCAGTTTACACTTCGTGTTTGGTAACTTTGTTTACTTTTCGCAGTTGGTTAATTGCACAGAAGAGGCATATTATATGTGGGGTGTGAGAAACTTAATGAAATATAATGCTTGTTTGTTAAAATTGTTGAGAAGATAAAGAGCTGTCTCAAAACAAAGCGTTCTTTCTGGCACTTTCGCAAATAAATTCGTTTTAGCTAACTTTAACACTGGGTCTTATTCAAAACGACGAGGTTAGTTAGATCATCGATGTTTTGATCAAGTTACATTGACTATGGTCACGATAAGACGAAAAATGATACACGATAAAGCTGATATTTATATAAATAATTATTATAATTAACCTCGTACGACAAACAACGACATTAATTTGTGCGTGAATTAGAGTTCCCGATTTCAGCGAATAAATATGAAAGCATTCTTTATTTAGAGTTGTCCAACATAAAACTGCCCTTTCCATGTGTTAAATTTTATTTAAACGTCCACCGCCTGGATTCTTGGCACCCTTCAGAGCCTCGCCGAGTCCACGACCCCGGGCATTTTTACAGAGCGTTGCTTTTTTGTGTTTGCGTATCTACTTGTAAGTGAAGTGTACAGACCGTGGTACAGACTTCCGGCTAGGAACACTCTCTGCTGCGGTACTGTGAAACAGTTAAGAAGTAAACTATCGTAGGGTTGACATAAATGTTCGGTACTTGCCTGTTTATGTGGCTCAAGTGTAACTTTGAATTCACTTTTATTTTAATTAGTTTCAAGTAAAACCCGATGGTATACTGTGATTGTAAATGTAATGAAAAAATATAATTACCAAGTTGAAGAACATTTTTTCTAAAATGTAGAATTTGGATCTGAATGATACAATTAATAAAAATGTATAAAAGGTCTAGTGTCATTCAATTTGATGACTCAGAAAACAGACTTCTCCCATCGCAGAGAGTGATACATTTTTTAAACGTAGTCCCATAGTTGGATTGCTCCTGTATCGTGGGTACCGCTTACAGACATATAATTTCACATGCATATCACACCCAGACCAGAAACAAATATTTGTGGATCGCACAATTATTTGTTCAAAACGGGAATGGAACCCGTGACACCAAACGCAGCAGTCCGATTGCTCAGCCACTACGCCGAGCATGTCGTGGTTATGTCATACTACCTAATAAGTAAGATAATTGCTCTATTCCAAACAAACAGGCACCTATACTCAGTTATATAATAATAATGTTTTCGTCCAGTCAAAGAGCGGCCCGTGTTGGTGTCAGAGATTGCATCGCATGAATTTGTGATATATTTTTGTTTTTTCTTTTACAGTAGGACCGCAATACTACACTCTGACAACGAGATTTGTTTGCGGACTAGACAACCGCCCGCTGGTGTTTCTCATGTCTTTGTTTTTTCATTTCATTTGTTTTTACAATACACTGAAACGGATAATCCTGTTAAAATATGGACTTTGTTGGCAGTGTAATAGGGTTGTTTTTACAAACTTTTATTTACCTCGCTGTGTTTTTGTTAGTAAGACTGGATGTTTGTTTAGGTCAAATGTTGTACTCGTAAGTCAATTTCGATCCATTTATGTTATTGAGTTCAGTTGTTCCGATGACAATACTTAGCAGTTACGCTAAAACCGAGCTGTTCTGATGATAAAATTGATGAAAAACATGATCATTGATCTCGCAAGTAAGACATACGAAACCTATGCCTAAAATTCAGAAACAAGCAAAACTGTTAATTTTTATCAATTAGTTTCAATAAACAGCTTGCGATAATTCCTTGATTTGTGGAAAATAATGGACAAGGCACTAATTCTTTTCGAAACTATCACACTTTAACTGCAGACTAATTTTATTTTTCAGTTGATGCTCCCTAAGTAATGGAATATAATATTGCTCACGGAGAACGCTTGCAATATCTTTAATTTGGGATCAGGAACCTTGAGTTAAAAAATAATAAAGCATAAAAAAATTATTGATCAACTTCTATCTAACCCCACAAATTAGCCGAATGCCCTTTCCACTGGAACTTGAAAGAATAAAAAAAACTCCAAATCTTATCTCCCTTGTATCCCTTTAAACAGACTCAAGGTGTAAATACCTATAGATATGGGTGTATCGGGGCACTGAAAGCCCTCAGGCAGCTCATTCCACCTTGAGGGTGTCGGGGAAGCGACCAAAGCGGCGTGGAGTGCCGCACCCATTCACTGCCAACAATAACGTCTAATAGCTGCCTTACGCGGCGGGTTTGGGGGGAAAATGTAGGGGAAATGATAGAAAATGGTGTAAAATATGAAACAGTGCGTGTACGAGGTGGTTCTAGGTCAGAGTTTGAATTTCGAAAATGATTGACTTTCAAATAAAGGTTTAAATAAAACTATACTTAATAATAATTGCAGTGATCAACTCTACCTACGAGTTTTTGGTTGGAACCCGATAGTGAGACGTTGTCGGTTTTCTATTTTTTTCTCAAACTTGTGTTTCTTCGAGTGTATTGGTGGCATATTAGTCATTGAGTGTTCCGTAACATGCACGAGTGTGGGCAAATGATATACCTAAACTCGAAAATCGTGTCATTTCACATTTTTTCCATAACTCCCAGGATGTTCCAGTAAAGCATCCACCACTTTACTGAATCATGACTTTGACTATTACTTGACACTGGCAATATGCACGAACCGTGCGAAGCCATAAATGAAATTAAAAAAAAAACTCTACCTACGTCAAAAGTTCGCGCGAATTAACAATAAATAATATTATCAAGTAAAATTCACAGTTACGAGTTTATGCAACTTTCAGGTCCCCAAGTTAAAAGCGTTTTTATTTCATTCCATACAGCAGTTAATTCCACAATAGCGTGCTCGGTAAGTGGTAAACTTTTTCCAGAACTCCACCTTTTCATTTTAATTATTTCTCGCTCGCACATACCTACCGACTTTATCAACATGTAACGTGCATAATACTGGCTAAACCAACGCAACTATGTCGACTGCAATCCGCGAAGTACGACTGCATCAAATGTACCTATTTATTTCTATGTGCCTTAGAATTTTCACTGTGAGTGATGCTATTACGTCATGGAAAGTGAAATTAAATTATTTTACAATTTTTTTTATTCCTCTACATCTAGTACAGTACAAAATTGTTTATAGGGCATAGTACAAAACAACGTAGGTACAACCGTGCCTGTCGTTTAGACTCGCCATCATTTCGCAGTTGCGTAAACTGAGCAGGTTTGGCCGTAGCTGAAAACACGGGAAATAATGAAACGTGAACAAAAGGTACTCAACAGCCAAGCGTAATGCGCTGCTGTGGCAGTGTGTAGCCACAGAGGTAGAGTTACGTAGGAACGGTGTTCGTGCGAGTAATTTAATTAAAATCTTAACTTGATTGCGTCAGCTTGGAATGCCAATGACGTGACTGCCTTAAAGACTAGATTTTCTCCAAAATGTTACGTATTTGTAAGTAAATAAAGTGCATAAGTTACACTACCGACTCGCGGTTAACTTAACTGCCTATTGTGTCTCTCAACCTTGACCTCATAATCAGTCCAACACGTCATTACCAATACCGAAGTCATTACTCCTCAGATAATACAGTCGTAAATGCGCTCGCAAATCCGATGGGTGTTCTTATCTACTGATAGCTCGGTATCGAAATCGTGTAGAATTAGTTTGATAAAAGCGTTGTTTCAGCCGGTACTGTGTTTATTATCATATAATACTTCGATATTATTTTGTGAATAATGAAATAATGGCGTGTTTTGTGAAAAAGTCTGTGAATATTGAAGATAAAGTGTTTTTAGTGACGGGGGGCGCAGCGGGTGTCGGCGCCGGGGTGGTCCGAGCGCTCGTTTCAGAAAATGCGAGGGTAAGGCCTGATATAGGGCTGCTTTTCATCCCGCAGTGTGATCTATAGTTTCCTTAATCGACTTTAAAAAAGGAGGTCAAGTGCAATGAAATAAGAAAAATAATTTCTGTTTCAGTCACTTTGATAGATAACTTGATCACTGCCATGACAAATTAATTTTTGTATTTCGATTCCAAAAATAAAATTAACGGATAATTTATCAAATGAAATAGGCAGCTGACCAAAACAAACTGCGTCGGGGTTAGATTGGCTTCTTTACAGAGAATTTATAAGATTATAAAACCAAGCAATGAACAGTACTCGTATGCCTTTGAATGCCATGTTGAATAGTGCCATGTCTGAAGTCTGAAGACGAGTTTATTTAAAATCTAGTTTCCATCAAAACAATTTGTCGCAATCGTACCAAATTCTGACAACCATAATATTGATATTTTTTATAAGTATAACTAATTATTGTGCGATTTGAATTGAATCGCCTAAAGCGACCTCTTCGATTTATGAAATCGATTAATCTACTGTAATTACGAGTATTTTTTAATCATTATTATTATTATTATTGAATGATTAATTCGTTCAAGTTATTTACTTACCTAAATACAGTAAGGTGTATTTACTGAACTAAATAGTAACTGTAGATTGGTATGCAAATAAACAGCTCTTCAGCTGTAGTTAAAGCAAATATTCCTGCTTCATTAATATCCCAGTTTACTTTCACGACCGAAATTGTAACAATCTGGTTTAATTAAGTTGGTGTTTTCGTAAGTATGATACGCCATATCCCAATTTAGTTGGGTTGATATTTTGTTACAACTACTGTTAACTAATTCAACTTTGTCGAGTTAATCGAGTTGCACCTGCTTTCCTGATCCCGTATAATGCATAGGTACAAATACCTACTATACAACAACAACAGGCAGTAACTACAGGCTACACTATTTCTTTAATTCCTGTCCATTCGAAGGAAGCACTTTTAGCTGCTAGACCATTGCATTTTAGACAAGTGTGTTGTAAATATTGTAAAATAAGGCGACAGGCAAGCCGCAGGAAGCAGCTAGTTAAAATTCTTTGGAGGCGCGGTATGCTATCTACCCATTTAAGTAATCGTTATTTACAGAAAAGATTTATTATGTTTGTGTCTTTTGTGATTGCTGCCGTTTGTGATAAGACAATGAAATATTATATTATCGTCCCAAAGAATAGACGAAATAATAAACGAAGTGGCGTAATATCGAGGAGTGTTTGCTGTGGGCGTTGTTCAAATATTATGTACAGCTGCTAGTTTTAGATAAATAGACTGTAGATAAATAGAAAATGTTGTGATAAACACACCATTGGACCAAAGTCTCACATGACGATGTCGTCGATGATGATAAACATATTCACTGCACAGACTAGAGTGGAACTGACTCTCAAGCACTGCTGTAGCAGCGACACACTCATCATCATCATTTCGATCATGCCGCATGGACACCGAAACCTGTTTGTTCTAAAATCTTTATTACCATTAATATCGACAATTTTACGATAGTTTATTGTTTCTAAGCCTTATTTGTCCGATGTAACGTTAGTACAAAAAATGTACAAAAAATGTTACATGTGAATTTTTATTTCGAGTACCTACTTTAGAACGACGATTTATTTACCAGGTTTAGATTTAGTTTGCATTGCTCTTTTTATTGTTGTGTCATAACTTTTGAATTATTTCTAGCACGTGGCGTTCCTCGACATCGCAGCCCGCGAGGGGGCCTCCCTAGAGCTTGAACTCGCGAACAAGTTCGGCGCGCTAAAAGCCAAGTACATAAAATGCGACGTGTCAGACGAGCAGCAACTCTTGGCGGCTTATAAGCAGGTGCTTGACAAGTACAGGCGGTTGGACGTGGTCATAAACAACGCGGCGGTGCTGAGCGTCGAAGAGAAGTCTTGTAAGCGCATGATTGATGTAAATTTTGTAAGTATTTTTTTATCACAGTGATCAGGGGGCTTACCATGACGTCTTATTACGATCCAATTGAGGGCCAAAACAGAATCGTGTCACTATAAATATTAAGTAATACATGGCTTTCCATATCATTTAGGTAGAAGTCAATCCCTTTAGATTTATAATCCACCGTAATTGAGCGTCAAGATGTCAAAACAAGCCGTCATGGTACGAATAAGTAGTAAAACAATCATGTTTAGGTCCTCAATTGGATCGCAATAAGACGTCATGATAAGCTCCCAGCTAGTAATATTGCAATAAAGACAGGCACACGTAATACTGTAATCTTTCATTATTAAATTAGATAATAAACAATAAGGTTCTTCAACCCTTCACCTGCATGACGAAGCAACCGAAGGTACATTATCGAATATTAGGAACGTTATTCGATTACACAACGTAGCGCCGTGTTGTGAATAAGATTACCTACTGAAGGTAATTGGTTCTGCTTTTAATCCCGTTCGTGCTCGAGTTGGCAACACTAGTAGGCTTTGATGAGTCAAAGTGGGAGATACGTTTTAGCTACAACCATAGAACTATCTAAATTCCATTATGATATATTTTTTTATTCTTTTATAACGTACGAACTGTGTATTAAGTCAGTGTCAAACATTCAAAATATCTAGTCTCGGCAGGTCAGGTTCCGTGTTTTTGGTACGAAATGCAAACAATACATCAGACCAGCGCTGAGCATCTTGTTATAAATAATACCCTCGCAAAGCAGTTACGGTTACCATACTGTTTTCTTCGGTTACATACGGAACTTGGTATTCCAAAGCCACTGTTTGGTTCGTAACGCATCTCTCATTCTGATTTATCAAAGCTTGTAACGTTTGCGACCGTTCCGATAAAGTTTGAATGTTATGGCGTTGTTTTCACAGGTTCCGCTTGGAAACATTGTTGTGCGACTCGCGAGTATTATTGATTCGCATTGATTCAGTTCAAACTTTGAGCGGAAGTAGCCCATGGCTTTCTATTGAATGGGATTTATTGTGCTAGCTACATTCTTCATTTCTGAGAGAACAATCGAGATAACTGGCTCGTCCTCAGCGAACTCACTGTTAAATTTATGTAGCATTGATGACGTTCTGGTTGCTAATCGATCGCTTAGAAATAGTTGATTTCTAAGCAATCGACTAGCAACAGTTATTACTGTGCCCCCATTTGACTATGCCACCTGCGCTTTCTCCTCCGATGGATGCAAGTGGCACCTTGTCGTTCAGTGTGGCTGTCTAAGAGTCCCTCTTAGACAGGCCTATGTTCAGCAGTGGATGTCTTCAGGCTGATGATGATGATGATGCTTTCACCTCCAGAACTAACAAAGTTCGCCATTTACGGATATTACAAAAATAGACATCAACTTGATCGAGTTTTGAGGGTAAATTATGATTCGTTGGTTTTCAGACTGCTACAGTAAACAGTACGTTGAAAGCCATAGAGGTAATGGGAACTGACAAAGGTGGTGCTGGTGGCACAGTGGTCAACATATCCTCGCTACTGGCTCTGAACATCGGAACGCATCTGCCGGTGTACGCTGCCACTAAGACTGCTGTGTTGCAGTTCAGCATATCTATGGGGGTATGGAACTTTCAACTGACCCACAACTGACTGATCAACGCGCAAAAGAACGATATCGAATTTCGTCTATTTCGACGTTCCCGAATTAGACAATAGTGTTTATGTAGTTAGCGTTATATGTAGAGTCGCACATCAACCATTTCAAAATGGTGAAAATTTACAATTAAGTAAGAATGAGAAAAAAACAAGTTTAATTGCAATCCAAAAGTGAAATCCACAAGGAGTAGAAAATTATCTCGTCTTTATCTTTCCCTTTACATTTTTAAAGCCGAAAGTCTCCTTTGCTCTCCAGATAAATGTAATTACACTGGGGTAAGAGCCGGAAGTTCAAATGAAAGAATATTACCTCGTGATAATAAGAAAATATTCCCTCTTAAAGTATGTTCTTCGCTTTGGGTAACGTTCCATTGAAACTTACATCAAATATTGGGAATTTTGGGATAAAGAGGCGTTGGATTTTCGGGGACATTTTGTTAGTAGAGAAATGTTTTTGTTACGTAGATATATAGCTAACTAACGTGTTAGACGTCTTTACGGGTGGATGTAAGGCCTGTTACCTGTGCTATTACAGAATCGATCAGAAAAGCTTCAACGTTAAAGAAGAATCGAATAGCAACAATTATAATATTTGTCTCAGGTTTAAATCTCGGCCAAAGAGTCACGTGATTCTAAAATTTCAGACTCAAGAAAATTACAACAGAACGCAAGTTCGGATACTGACAGTGTGCCTCGGACCCACAGATACAGCCATTCTGCACAGAAGTAATTCTGACAACTTCAAAAAGACTCAGCATCCACTTGCGTCACGGGTGCCCGTTAGGCAAAGGTAGGATCATCGATATCGATGGGTACTTGGGTAGGATACATATTTTGATTCAGATGTAGGTAGATAAAGTTTGGTAAGATTCTGAAGATACATCTATAGGTCATTATTGGGAACTCAAAACAAACATGGCCAATGTCCCGTTGCTATGATGATATAATGTTACTAAGTAACCCAATGACAATGTACTAACGGCCCCAGAGAACGCAAGCCGACCAGTCTCAGAATATTATAACCAAACACGTTTTCCGTTTTCACTTTTACAATCTATAAACCCATAAAACAGAACACACGTATCCATCATTGCAGTGCTGTACATTTTTATTCAATCGATCGCAATCTCTCCACCTTTTCGAAGCGGCTATAAAACAATCCATAATTCTTCATGCCCGTAAAAATATCTTGTTTTTCAGAGTGGCGTCTGCAGTGAGCGGTATAATGCGGGTGATCAATCAAGGGGCCAGCGGGTCCACGTGGATTGTAAAGGACGATAAACCAGCTTACGACATCACGGGGGAAATCGAGCAAGTTTTCCAGACGCTATCGAAGAGTTAGGTCACGTTAGGACCCGTAACATGGACATAACTGGACATGTGTCCAGTGCTGCCGTCTCTACAAAGTCGAGCGGGTCTGTGGGTGATATGAATGATGTGAATTTTAACTTTTTGTAGACTTTATTAAGCTTATTTATATTTAAAACATTGTATTAGGTACGCCTAATTCAAAATGATGTAAGTAAATAAAAAAATAACCCTAACTTTCAATGTTTGCCACCCTGCCAATACCGCACCAAAACAGTATATCAGAGATAGTGGCCGAGCGGTACCTTCAGCGTTTTCGAATCCAGCGTTACCGAGTTCGATCCTCGGCCCCGCACTAATGACATTTCGCAAGTTATGTGCGGTTTTCTATCGCTCTGTGCTTTGGAGAGTACGTTAATCCTTCGGTCCCGGTTGTTAGCGAATGCTTAAGGGTGACCTGATAAATTCTGACACTAAAGGCTAGCACAAACTCATACAACGATTCGTCACACAGAAGTTCGTTCCACATAAAAATAAATCTGCTTTCGTCCCACATTTTATGCCATGCAACAACATTACCAGAACAGAATTTAAAAGGATTATTCTATAAACTATCCTAGATTTATCGTCTTAACAAGATGACAACCAGCGAACAGATGTCAGTCAGCACAGCTAGGGCGTGAGAGCTGGCAAGAGTAATGGAATTGCACCGGCAGAATCCACGGTATGTTTTATTGATGAGCTCTATCGCTCAGCGGTAACCAATACCTGCCAACGTCAAGCGATGGTTGAACGAGGGAATATCGGACGTAGGATTAGATTTTGACCTGCTGTACGGTTATTTTTCACTTTGTAAGCATTATTACAAGCCAGTGAGTTTGTGTTTTGACCCAGTTCTCGATATAGCAGACGTAAGTATTTAGTATACCTAATCTGTGTTCCTTATGTTCAGTTGAGGTTTATGCTTTCTCTGTCAGGTTGACTAAAAGTGAATTGACGGTGTTGCGGCTCATTTGATCAACTTGCAGTACCAAATATAAAAATATGAGATTACGCACACAAAACTTGCACTTTTCTACTGCTATATTTGATGGCAATTGAATACATAAGCAAATCATGTGAAATATAATATAAATATATTCACAGACAAACTGGTACTCAAAAACAACATACATTATTCTTGAGATTCGTCAGAAAAAGAATAATTTCGTCTTCGATATATTCCAAAGTAATTGAGCATCTATTTGCTGACACTAAAATAGATACTCTCATATTGGAGTAGTCCTTTATATCATTACGTACTTGTTTACGCTCTCCAGTTTCCTTTTATCTGGCCACTCAAAGGATTCTTCTTACTTGGTAACTTGACTCAACAAGATTTTCCTTCTACAAAGCGAAAGCTAAAACTAAATTATGACGATAATCCGGGTCCCCGAGCAGGGTCTACGGCGTAGACGTACATCATAGAAATCGTAGGCATTACATTTCACATTTTTACGTTAGCGGGTACTTTTGAAAGTCTGGTAGGCAATGAAGCATTACAACTAAAGTCTGCAAATCGAAATATGTCAGATTAAAAATGTCTGTGATTTTAAATTTAAATTGAGAAGGGGCTCGCAATGTGTTATTCATAATAATATCATAGGTAAAAAATGTCACTCCCGACGAACCTTGATTGTAGTTAATTTTGCATTAATTAGTTTTTCTCAGTTTAAAGTTAATTTTCACTAAGTACCTGGCCGTTAATTTATGCCTGAGCACAGTCTGAGGTTTGCTTTATTCCGAGCTCAGGCCAGCTGGGATAGCTGCATCTTTTAAAATGTGGCTTGAGTTTTGAATGTGAAACGCTGAAGCGGTGGTTTTTGAACGTTGGCTGTGAATTTCAACTGAAACTGCATTTTAGATTAGACCTGAATGGGTTGGAGAATTACAAATGTGTTTTTAGTTTTCATTAAGACTTAGACATCAAACAATGTCGTTAAACGAGTGCTGTGGTTGAATAAATAATTATATGATTATTTCAAAGCTTCTAAAGCCTCTACATAATTTTTACAAGACAATTTCCAAGTACAAAGTTTGTGAGTTTATTGTAAACATCGCTTTGACATCAAAGTGGAGTGTTAGAAACTTCTCTCTTAGAAGATTTTGTGAGTTAGAGCGCAATCTCTTGCAAGTAGGCAAGTGCCGTAACTTGGTAAAACGCGGCGCAACATGGCCATGTCAAAGTTTAGCTAACGATGTCATTTTCATGCCTGGAGTGCAAGCAAGTAATAGTTCAAATAACTACGATAGTTCCATGAGATTTTTAGATGCAAGTTATCCTTAAAACTCTACTAAATGCTAGATAGCTTCTAAATACTTATTTACTTTACACAGTTGTAAGAAAGACCGAGCTGTAAAAAAAACTAATTATTGCTATTCTTTTACTTTTCATAAACTTGAAAAGAGACAAAATATTACTGTGGTGATTTTTTTTTCATCTTCATTTCATCACTTTTGATCGCTACCCCATAACTAAGCCCACTATGTCTCAAAGCGTTAGCAAAACCACGGTATAATTTGGCACACAGATTCGTCTTTCTGCCAAACAAACCCAATATATCCAACAATGTGCTGATAATTAAAATTTCAGAAATCCGTGCTGAGCTGAACTTTACTAAAACAGTGTTTAACTATTCACTGCACAGTAGCAGTGGATCTAAAAACGATATAGAAGCCGGTCAGCTAATGCCACAGAATAAATAATTGAGCTATTAATGCTCGATGAAATGCTGATGCAATCGATTAATAGTTGCTATGAATAATGTGCTATGTTTGCCACTTGACTCGGAAACTCAATCGTCGTGTTATAAATATATCGCAAAATAAATATAGCACCGACGCCTGACGCCTAATTTACGTTATAATATTATATGCTAATAATCTCAAGTTCATAGTTATGTATGTTATTTAGTTTGATTTGATCGTTTTAAGATAAATTTATGAAAATATATAACGGTTTAAGGCTTGTATAACTTAATACTATATACTCATAACAGATGGGATTCCAATGTTAGAAGACCTCCGTATATAACTGGTATTGAATTTATGACTTAGTAAGAAAGACTTCATTCCCAGGAAACGCGAATAGACTTACACAAAGAAGCTGGACTTTTATTGAGCACAATAAAGACGCCATGAAGCTAAAATAGGAGCTCGTTTACGTTCTATAAAATGTATATATTCTTGAACGTAACTTCTTCGTGAATGAAATCTGGAGAAAACGTAACCTATTTATTACTTGCAAACAAACAAAGATTGTTGTCGACTGAATATTGTTGGATTGATCGTTACGATTTAAAAATAGATAAGATTTTAGCAATATTTTGACTTACATACACATACTTTGAACAACATCTTTGGGATTCGACTATAATTGTAATTATTATATAGTTATAACAAGAACTGTTAAACAATTAAAATTTCTCAAATATTCTAAAGTTTTCATGATGTTCACACAGTCATAATAATAATATTGAAGTTATTAAATATTTCCGCATAAATAATTTTCCGTTATCCGCCATGAGAACTGAACGCTAAAGTGCTTATTTAGGAACTTTGCCACTTTGAAACTTTTGACTGTATCGAAAAAAGTGGTATAAAATTGTACCAAAAAGAAAATAACAGGCCGTTTTGTTTAAACGTTTTGCCTTCGCATGGTTTATGTATTTGGCAAAAGTTGAATTCTTTTTATTAAAAATGTCAACATTTTGATTTACGACTCAATAGAATGGTGGATGATTTACTAAAAAACGTACAATGCTACATTATTTTTAACGTTTTAACCATGTTTAACTTACTATTTAGCTCGTGTAAGTCATAATTCAAGTGCGTATAATTTATTAATTATTTGTAGTTCAACCGTTTGTTTAAATATCAATTGATAAGTACCGAACTCGACCTAAGCACAAATTTTAGTCAAACCACGTCAAAAGGTTTGATGAGCCCCTAAACCCCTGCGACCCCTCTTTATTAAGTTTTGAAATTTATTTTCCTTGAATATCTCGCCTTTCTCAACAGCTTTCCCGAAAGTAAATATTTCTTTTCAATCTTCTATTGTTTGTTCATTTTAAAATTTAAGCGTAAAAATTTCATTATTTCTTTACGAAGCTGAAGCAATAATGGCTTTTATTGAATCGAGTGAGAAAAAAAAAAGTATTTCAAAAAATTCGCTACTTAAAATAAGAAAACTAGTAAACAGCTGATTTTACAACTAACTGTTTACTTTTACCCGCGATTTCATCCGCGTTGTCTTTTATCCCGCAGGGACCGTTAATTGCAAGTAAAACCACGAGGCGCAGATAGTTCTAAAAGAAAAGAAGCCTATTACTTCTTGTAACATCAGTTAACGTGGAGCTTAGTCGGAATTCGGGACAAACAGACAGACATAACAAAAAACCGTTTATACTTTCATAAGAATTTATGAACACGCTGTTATTTTGGCAAAACAAACAGACACTTTAATTTTATTTATTCGTATTGTTTTAATTGACGTTCTATTATATGCATGACTAGATGATTCTTTTGTGACTGTAAAAAAAAACAGGATAGTGTAAGATGGAAACAAGTTTAAAAACGTGCACCGCAATCTGACCCATTGAATGGAAGTAACAAAGACGGTTTCCGGTCACCGCGTGGACCTCACAGCTGACCTATTTCAGCTGTCATGTTCCTGAAGCGCAGTTAAGTCGTACGCAGACCAGCTGTGCTGCTCCAAACTGGGCAACCAAGTGGGGTCCGGGTTTTATGTTCGGTTGTAGCCGCATTACTTTTTACTGGTATTTTTTACTTCAGGATTCTTTCACTGAGGAGTTGAACAGAGAAGTATAATTATACTAATCTAAAAACAGTTTTTAATATGTTTGTATTATTTTTAATCCTTAAGAAACAATTCAGTTTGATCACAATTACAACATATTGCTACTACTATATTTTGTTATAGTTCTGAATTGTGTATTGTTCATACTGTACTGTCATAATAATATGAGGGATAAACTCTACGAACAATAATAATGTTAGGTAAACATGTACTCGGTATTTATTTCAACCTTAGGCACTTTTCGAATCAATTATGAAAATTGTATATTCCGAAATTTCTATATTCAGACACAATCCAGCCATAATTAATCTCTCGTCTGCCACCAACTCTAATCATTCTAAACCAACCACGTGGGCAGAACAAAAATGAAAATTGTAGGAGACGCAATGAAGCGCGCTAATGAGATTACTTTTCAGTAATTAAGTTAGCTATTGATTTAATTCTGTTTCGGGCACCTACGGGGTGGATTATGACGCGTTTTCGGGTAAACTATTTGACATTAGCTGCGCCAGTGCTTTTACCCGCGATGACTATTACCCCAAAGGAACCGTTAACTTTTACCCATGCTCAGATTGGTTTTGGTGTAAAAAAATTGTTACTTAGTATGTTTTTTTAAACACTCAATGTGTCACGGTTTGGCAGACATCCGAAGAGCCTTTCTTTGGCATAATATATTTTTCGTTCGTAGAAATTCATCGTTATTGTAACTTACGAAAGTAGCCATTGCGGGGCCGAAGATCGAAGCTGGGTGTCATTGGGTGGGAAAGTGCATAAAAAATATGAAACAGTACATATTACACTCCAGTACCTATAATAATTGTGTATCGTATAATATACTGACTTGCATAAAAACCAAGTCAATCCATAAATTTGACGAGTAATAGAACACCCCCGGGCTGGGCTCGGAACGGTCGGGCGTGAAAAATATCCTGTCATGGAAGTCGTTCCATACATACCTTTGAGCTATAGGTACAATAACTTGCGGCCCCACCATGTTTTACTGAAGGGTGGGCAAGAAAGAAAACCTCTGACAGTTTGAACCTTAGCTCTCAGTAATAAAGGCTCTTTAGATTAAATTTTTGGACATAACTAATATTAAAGTTCCTTATAAATTGGGCGTCAGCTACGCCCCTGAGTGTTCAAAATCATGTCAGTTTCTTTAAGGGAAGGGGTCTTTAGAAACGTATAAGAACCTTTATACAAGGTGACGTGTGAAAGTAATTGATATAAGATAGGTACCCACTTTTCTACAAGAAGACTGCATAATCAATATTATATTTTTCTGGCTATAATAAGTCACCTGTAATAGAAAAGGGGTTGTCTTCATTCAACCCCAGAGCGTGATAAGTACTTTAAATTTCCACATAAAATAATATGTATGTTTTACTACATGTAACATTAATGTACACGCCTTTGCCCTGTGTACAACACTATTTTAATTAAGTTTCCCTGTACCAGATTTTTTGTTGAAGCCATAAAATATAGCGAACGGCTTATTGAATAAAACTAACCTAAAGAAAACACTCAGGAAATTTAATTGATTTCCATTTCCAATTACTTTATCCGCGATTTGTCCAGACGCGCCGGATACTTATTCCGTAGATGTATTATTTAACTTCAAAGATGTATCTTCTTGATATTTTATCAGCGGAGCGATATCAAAGAAACAAACAATTTTAACAAGAAAAGCATTTGGAATACAATGAGAAACGTATTCTTTCAAACACCGTCAGAGTGTCGAAAAAGTCACACAGAAAACGCAATGCGAAAATGATTGGGAAAATGATCAGGCGGATAGATTTCCTGCTATTCTATGACGATTCAGTATTTTTTGTCCGTATTCAATTTAGATTTGTACTAATTTATAAATGCGATATAAACAAACACAACTGGCACTGATGTTGGTGTAAGTACGTGAGTAATTTTTAAAGTGTCACATTATTCCTTTTGATAACACAACTCTAAACACTGCTCCACTGGCCAGAAAAGTTTTCAATTAACGTAAATCTACAACAATAAATATGAGAAGAAAAAAGTTGGTGACCGACCAAAGTTTCAGCTGAAACACTTCTTGCGACTCCGTACAGGGCAAATAAAAATGGGCCTCGTTTGTTCCACATACTTACTCGTAAATACCAAGTAGTAAAAACCAGTCTGAACGCTTTTAAAATAAAACAACTTCTCGCAACACCGGATTCTCTAACGTTTTGTTTCCAGTGCTCGTTCATTAGCTCCGCAGCTTTAATTTCTAGAGTAGCTCTATAATTTGCATGTAATTAGACAGGCTCTCATTACTTATCGAAGTTTTTCTTTTTGCAGCATTTCCTCTTGTAAAAATTGCCCCTAATTGCTGCTTTGTGTTCGGCGTTAGATTCTTTCTTTTAGAGAGATTATTTGCATTTAGTAGGTAACTTGATACGGTTTAGGAGTTGGGCTCTAGTATATTATACTAGTACCTACCCAACTTATATGGCGCGTTGTGAATCTTCGTTCGCGCAGAAAAGAAAGTATGGTCCGAAGATTAACGAAAGAATGCTTAAAACTTACAATCAACCTAAGATCACTGTTATAAGGTTCATAATACACTGCAGCTGTTAGTTCCATCTGACTCATGCCACGCGGCGATCGCTAAGATGGCGGGCGGCTGCCGACCAATAATAGCGGTCAATAGCATTTCCCACGCTTTGAAAATTCATCTTCTGCGCAGGTACATCGGTAAGCCATATCAGTTGGGTACTACTATAATAGTAAGTATATTAATTTTATTATTTGTCATGTCATTTTGAGCTCACACCATAAGTACCACGAACTGATCGTAAGTACCACGAACTGATAGTTCTGCAAATATTATTTTATAAAACCCCACTAACCTGCACCAGGTCTCCATGGACCCCACCAGCGGCCGTTAGGGTCAGCAGACACACGTAAGGAACCAAATCCTCTCGAGGCCGATGCAGCTCCAGTTCGTAAGTTCTGCCGATGTCGCCGTAGTAGGTTCGGTTACAGCCTGCGGACAAATAAATCATTTTATCAGACAAAAACTATAATTTTAGTGTCAGTAAAAAACGTTCCTTTTTTAGAAAATTCCTTCGCAGTATCCCTTCCACCAGGGGTCAGTAAATAAAAAACCTAAACTAATCTAAGGAATAAAACAAAAACCGGTTGGAAACAATTTAAATTATTTAACCAGCCTTATTATTGAAGCCTTTGTTTACCTTAGTTTTGCGTACTTAGTTTTGGTGGATTGTATAATTCTCGATAAGTTTAATTAATTGGTACGTATGTACATTGTTTTTAATTTGTGTAATACCTATGGTATACAGGCTAGAATAGGCTGGAATTTACCTAAATGGAAATCTGATAAAATGATCATAATCTATTATATTTTTCAAGTTATCTGTAACATATAAGACTCAAGTCAAGGGTACTGTCTGTCTAGGTACATCTATCAAAACGGCGGGATACAAATACAATCTCGCAACACAGTTACAAGGTTGACGCTTATAACTGCAACTGAAGCTGTAACTGCAAAATATAGTCCCATCGCTGTAACAATTCATGCCATAAATAAGAAAAACGTTTACTTCCTGCCCCTAACAAACAACCTGTATTACATACAAAGTTTCCTGTTACGGTAAGATGCACAACGTATTATATAGCAGGGTAACTTATATAGTCGAGTGTAGTGAAGAAAGTTTTGGTCGCCTCCGGAGTGGAGCGACGGGCTTTTATGTTGATTGCCGAAACAATAAATAGGTGGATGGGCCGTCTATTTTGCTTGCTTAGTCAGAGTTATTTACGGCTTTACGGCATAGATATTTCTAAGAAGAAACGTTGTGTCAAAAAATATATGAAATGCCGGCCTTGGTAGCCAGAAAACCGTGAAGATCTAAGTTCGAGGTCGCTGAGGACTTCCATTATTTACCTTCTCCCTTTACCAATTTAGCGCTTAATATGGGGTTGTCATCGGAATTCAACAGGGGTGCAAAATTTCAGACCAACTCAATGAATTTCTGCATCAAAAATCTCAATTATGTTTAACCTAAACAAATAAACTAACATACAAACACAGTGAGTGAAATAAAAGCTTGTAATAAACTATATTCAGTTACAACTGGAATGGTTTTAGCTTGGTAACAAAGAGCTATTCTCTGTCAGCACTCGGCAACAAATTCTGCCATAATTCTCGCCATAAATAATTCATACGCCAAAAATGCGAATTTCCGGTTATTTCCACCACAAACGCCAGTTATTTCGGCATCGGTCCGTGACGAGGCACAAGGGGCCCTAATGAGCGGATCGCAGCGTCGTATTCACCGTGCTGCGAACGTTACAAAGTACGTCAAAGTACGTTCAACGATTATAATTATACGGTACATTTACGTTCTCCGCTCGTTTTGGTTTTCATGCATATGGAATGGGATACGCAATTTAATAATTACGGTTTTCTGGTTTTCCACCCTGAAATTTGACACCCTATTTCACCCTTTTTTATTAGGTTCTTGTTTTCCATTTAAAATTTGCCACCCTTTTAACAAGTCAAGGATCACCTTGTCAAGGATCATGCCTTATTCCTGGAAATGCACAATAACTATTTAAAAAAAGTAGATACCTATGTTTTAAATTCAAACAAATTTTTGGACTAAATAACATTGATATTCACTAATCTTTTTTGCTTTTTTTTTAGTTATGATCGGAAGAATATGAATCGGACGTAGGTAAAGGTGTGATGCTCTGTCATGCGCCATTATCTTTATTTACGACAGAGATCGAAGTAGCTCAATAATCACACTAGAGTATGTACTCGTAGGTAGCACGCTATTGACAATCTCGTGAACGTTAACCTCAATATTTTCATCAAAGTTTCAGCCGCAAATCGAATCCCAAACAACGCTCGCTATTCAAGCCGTGAGACAAAGCCGAACTTTTGAATCCACACTAAAAGCTCTCTCTTTGATTGCTGCGTGATACATCGGGACACACGCGGCACTTGGACGACTAGCGAATGCTCCAGTGTGCCGCCGCCTTTACACTTTGAATCTGTATGTCTGCGAGCCAACCTTGAATAGGGCTGGGATTCTATCAACACACTGATTTAAATCCTACTAATATTATAAACGCGAAAGTTTGGGAGTATGGATGGATGGATGGATGGATGGATGGATGGATGGATGGATGGATGGATGGATGGATGGATGGATGGATGGATGGATGGATGTTTGTTACTCTTTCACGCAAAAACTACTGAATGGATTTTGATGAAACTTCAAAATAATATAGCTTACATATCAGAATAACACATAGGCTACAATTCATAAAGATATATTATTGTATATTATCCAAACGCGGGTGAAACCGCGGGGCGCAGCTAGTAGTTTATAAGCTAGCATTTCCCTATTTTCTCACCAGTCACTGGTCATGTTTGTGATCACTCTTTTAAATAATAAGTAATATATTTTCACGAATTGATATCACCATGACCGTCGACCACGACACGATGTCTTCTTGTGACCACGGTCAATGTAACTCGATCAAAAGTTAAGGTTCTTTAATTGAAAGGAGGTAATATATAGTAATATATAGGTAACACAGACGTTCCTTTACAATTAATTACTTTAAAGGATCTCTGGTACAAAGTTGTTTTCATTCAATAACCGTAGGCTAGATCATGATCGACACTTTTTCATTAGATATTTAGCAGTTTATTTTTTCTACTTTTTTTTACTTTTGAGATAAGTTACCAAGAATCACGTAAGGTAAAAAGTAAATCTATTGGTTTAGTTTTTCTAAAAAGCTCTAGATACCTTAAATGTGTGTTGGTTTGCGGCAACCCTGTGCCATATTATGTCTGTGCGCGTTTGTGGGCACTTGGGGCAAAAGAGCCCACGAGCTGATGCGTTTCAGTGCTTTTGCGGATATTTGTAGTCTTTGCGCTAGATTTCAACTACTAAAGTCGTTTGAAAATGGAAATATTTTTTAAGTAGGTAATGTTACATTTAAAACTTTTAGCATTTGGCATCTTTAATTTCAAGTAAGTTAGCGGTACATACTCTTACATAGGTCTCATAATTAAGTGACGACTTTGAATATTTTGCTATAAAGTAAGTACCGCGTACAACATTATTGAGCTCGAATGTCCGCGGACTATGGAATAATTAATAGAGTTGGTGACTGAGTTGTCATAATGACGTCACACGTTGTGATAGTCCACGCGTACGAAGTCGCGGGACTAGTACCTTATAAATAAGCAATTGGTGAAATAAATAGTATAAACAGTAGGTACCTACCTACTCACAACACCAAAAGTTTGAAAGTCTTGTCTTTCCAACAACCTTAGAATTTCAATTCCAGCCAGATCAACACTCTCACACATTCATAGCGACCTCAAATCTGCATACGAGACGGAATGAATTCGCTGAGATAAACAACGCTCGACCGTTGGTGGATAAACATCAAAATAGGAACATTCAAATCACAGCAGCAGTGATAGACAGTATTGAAGCTTAGATGGTAATATCACCAATGGTATCATAGGTCCGAAAATAATTACGTATATTATTGTAATACTACCTAATGACGTTGAAAAAAATCGTAGTCTTACAAGAAAAAGTGAAAATCTATATGTTTAGTCAAAATCAAAATTTAATGCTTTTTAACGCTTATCGGCATGGTACTTATTTTTTACCTTTAACACTATCGCGTCTAGGTACTACAAAGAGCGATAGTGATTGTCAGCATTAATAATAATTACAGCTTCGTATTCAACTGTTTTGTTCGTTATTTGCAACAACTAGTAAAAATTATGAATCATAGGTATGTAGTAGCTACATAGAGCAACAATATCGCGCGATTGTTTCGAAACTCTGCAACCTCAACAAAAGTTAAATCACTGCAGTACACTGCGAAAATCGCCTCAAGTCTTTTGTAACACCGGATTTTGTATAGTACAGAAGCACACATCTGTACTCGTTTGGTCCCTTTTGTTACCGTCAAGTTTAGAACGTACGAGATCGTACATTACGACCGCACTTGTTGTGTTACGGTAAAACTTTCAGACAATAAGATGTAATTCCAATAAAAAGGTCATTCGCAAAGGAGTTAAATAGTAAGTAAGAATAATCTGGGTGAAGGTTGCAGGGTACCTTATATTATTTGCCTCAGAAAAGAGAATATTAGAAGATCCCTACAGATAAACAAATGATTGACAGAGTTAATTAGGAGAAGAAGAGCGAGGATAGTTTTCCTTAGCTGTTGAATAAAATGTGTTAAATGGTAATATTTATAGCCGTATGGTTTGAATAGATACGGTTGACACTGTATTTCGTACCTATATTTTTTGGGGTTAAATGAGACCATGTTTATAGTAACATTTATAAGTAGAAGCTCTTGAAGTAAATAGATTTGATAGGGTCATCATGTTCAACCGTATCAAATGAATGCATTAGGCCTAGTAATATATCTGAAGTGGACTTCAGATGCTTTGTACCTGAAATAGGTAATTGCCTAAATGATATGGGTACAACAACGGTTTTAACACCAAGGCTAAATTGATATAGCCTCGGGTTAATTAATATAATAGTAAAATTACAGCTACCTAAGGATGTGTATCAGATAATCCTGCTTGAAAATATTTTCATTTTTGCAGCTGTGACGTAAGCATCGGAGCGTAGCTGTTATTGCGTCAGAGGGTAGGCATGCTCATTGCTCAGTGTCCTGTGAAATAGACGGGTGGGTTCAGATATTTTTAGACTATGTAGAAAACTTTATCTTATAATTATTATTATATTTTTACAATTGAAATTTGTATGAATCTGTGATCAAATTTTATTTCAGGCACAGTTGCACAGGCATCAAAAAGGGGAACATTTATGTCACGTCTAGTGACTCTGCGTGTAGATTAGAAATATCTTCCACTATATAAAAAGTAATAAGAGAAGAAACGTCAAGAACGTCGACAACTTCCTTCAATATTTATGCATCAATCACATCGTCTGTTCACTAATTACTTCTGTTCTTTCAAAGTCCTTGGAACCACTTG
This sequence comes from Hylaea fasciaria, assembly GCA_905147375.1. Taxonomy (NCBI): domain Eukaryota; kingdom Metazoa; phylum Arthropoda; class Insecta; order Lepidoptera; family Geometridae; genus Hylaea; species Hylaea fasciaria. Next base: position 3,369,976 of record LR990194.1, read on the forward strand.
AGCAGTTATAATACATGCGTCTTCGTCAGTAACACATTTATAAATTTTGTCTTACGCTTCTCTATTTAAAATTACTCAGACTAAGTAGTTTTTAAACTTATACTCTATGACAGGTAAGTATCTCACACCGTTACTAAATTGTGGGAAACCGTCCAAATCTTTTATCTTCTTCTACTTTTCTGCTTATCACCAGATGAAACAACTCTTCTACGCTGGCGATTCCAGTCCAAGTTGAATAAAATAATATCATTTCCTACTTCTGGTCGAAACACAATACAAATCGAGCTTCAGAATCAATTGATTTTGCAAGCAATGGGTTAACGTTGGCAGCGTATTCACGTGGAACTATACGTAACATGTTTGCAAACTGATCGCTCTCGACGCAACACAATAGTTTGTGTGGTTTACATACGAGTACCTACGCTGTCATTATAACTGCAGGTATCGGATATTTGATACATGTTGTTGGTAGTTTTGATGGCGTAGCCAGAGATATAAATCGGAAACTTGGCCATGCCCACTCTATAAAATGAACTACTCGTATTTTACACCGAATTTATTACGATAGCATTATCTGTAATGTGCAAAAGTATGATTTTTTCATGAAAATCATTGAGTGATGAATTTCTTTTCTCTCTACCATCATTGCCCTACTAATGGAATGAAAAGAAATTTCCAACAAGTGTGGGCTCTCTCTCCGCCACCATGAAGCGTCTTCTTTATTTTAGTCCCCCGATTTAGTCCTTATGTCATGGAAAATGACCGTGGATACCTTTTTCGGTATTTTCGTCCGTTTCAGAAAAGTAAGAGAGTTCATTTAAATATTCCACTTGGTAACCTTAAAGGAAACGCCATTTGTTCATGGCATCCATCTCTAGAAATTACATTTTACCTATAGATGTAAAGTATATTTGTTCGTACAAGTTTGCCCTGAATAGCGTGACGGACGAAGTCTTTATGGTTTTTGACCTCTTAGGCTATATTTTTTTGAAGAAGCAATAATGTTCTCCCGATAAGCAAAACACAGGATCTATTTTTACGGGTTTCGTTCCTATTCATCTTATCGCGTGGTTTTACGGGCGGCCGGTAATGGTGTTTACCCAACGAGGGTGCGCCGTTATCCCCGCCGTCGCAAGTCGCGCAAGCGAATTTTTTTATTTATTTATTTGTAAAGCGTCTCCATTATTTTGGCGCTCGCCGTTTGCAAACTACGGTGCGGTTGGCAGATTCATTTGGTAGGTATTGCTTTCATAAAATTAAATTGCTTTTCTTTTGTTTTTATTATTCGGTCGGGTAATTAGAAAATCCCCAAGAATAAGTTAAATTTCTACATGTATAATAGGTATCCTCTACATTAAAGTTATTATCCTAAAACAAACTTTTCCACATTTTTCCCGCACCCGCTTGGTTTTATTATATTTGCATAATAAGGTGTATAGGGTAACAGTCATTGTGATAGTTATATTATTACGTAGAGTGAACTTTGATTTGAATCAGCATATCACTGATACGATGTTTGCTTGCTCAGCACAATCTCAGTTTCCGAATCGCTAGTCTATCCTAGACCTAGACTAGACCATCCACCCAGTCTACCACTGTGAATTGCTAAAAATTTTCTCAAAATGTAAATAAGACCATGAAATCAAAATGGTCTCATTTATTATGTACAAGTACAATTATACAGTTGTTATGTACAATACAGTTGTATAAGTATATAACAATTATGTACAACACAACAATATTATATTTGACTCGCATTGATACAATATCGGCGTATTGCCAGTAACGATAACTACAGTATCGTATCTTCTGCTTCGTTGCGATCCGTCACAATTTTAATGCAGAAAATTAAATGGTAATTAAATATACCTACTATATTCCTATGCAAAAGTCTGATCAAAGGCAAGGTACAGATTTACTTTGGGTGCGTAACGGCGTTTCAATTCCAATTACGATTGGCTCGCATAGAAACAATATCGACGTAATGCCATTCAAAACAATAAGCACAGTATCGTAACTTCCGCTTCGTTATGATCCGCCAAAGTTTCAATGTATACGGACCGGGATCAGTAAACTACAACTTTATGTGGGTAGTTTCACAACGGGTATTGTGCTCGTATCTTTTGCGATATCGGATGTTTGACGATGTCGGTGGGTGAACTCGTTTGTGGACCTACGGTAGGTACAGTGAACGACACAAGCCGCAGAACATCTCTTTACTTCCGGTTTGATGGCCACAGTTGCGTAACGTGATGAGACGACTGCAACACGTGTGTTGCAGGCTAGTTCCGCAAATGGCACAATATGCAGTTTTAGCATTTGTAGTACCATGGCCCCCATATTCCTGGTCCCCTAGAAGCAAGTTATCCTGCTTTGGAGACAGGGTCTATGTAAAAAAGGATGACGCGTGCTTATAAAGAATTTAAGTAGGTACTTACCGCCCAAAATACGATACGATTTGGCGTAGGACAGTTTTATAGATTAGACACTGTGATACCTACGGGACAGGATGTGAATAGTTTTCCGTGAGAAAAGTGTTCGAACTTCAAGATAGACACTTTAAGTAGGTTACTCGTACTCACTTGCAGTTATCCATTTTTCCTTTGTACTGAATTGTACTGTGTGTGTATGTTATGGTATCGTTTTAAAGGATGTGCTGATATTCTTCGGGTGGTTTCTTCGGCAAGGTAACTTGCTATGAGACATGTATTTTCGGCAACGAACCTTTACTAATTTTAAATAAGCTTCCACTAAGTTTTATCAATGCCAAAAAAAACTATTTACACCGAAAAAACGACGTCTAAAAGGATGCTTAGAAACATAATACGTATTATTATTTTATTTAGCATCAGTATGTGTAAATTTAGCATCAGTATGTTTACTGTAACCACTGTTCTAACAAGTTTAAAACCATTAAGTGTGAAAAGCAGGGGATCAAAATGTAGAGGTAAAACATCGTGCCGTACCCGTATCGAGAGCGGGCCGAACAAACAACACGGTCGGCAAGCTCGGCCCGCAAGCTTGGCATATGCAAATGTATGCGGAGTCAAAACACTGTGAACGGCACAGAATATTATACAATGTGAAAGGTGAAACCAGAAAATTTGTAAACAAGTCCGCGGCTAATAGTCCGTGGAAATTACGTGTTGCACGGTTACCTTTCGTCTAGAAAGACTATTTTATAGTACTTATTTTACTATGGTATGGTTACAGTGGTGCAGAATGCCTTCTTATATCAATATTCAGTAGTCTGCACAGGCCACATGCCCACACTCGCGTGATACTGACCGGTATTCCAAAGACTAAAACAAAATTGGTTACGCGGGCTATTTGTTCTTTAATTACCTATCAATTTGCGATGATAGGATTTGATTTTTACTGCATTAGTCTTGTCACCATGCTCCCATTGCTATTACTACTATGTTCAAGTTCCGTATTATAAATACCTACGTTGATTTCTACAAAGGGTCTTAACTCTGCGCTTTGAATTGTTAATGTCTTTGACTTTGGTGAAACGGATCGTTTGCATAACAAAATTGAGCAAGGCTCGGTTATTGATGTGTTTTCTTTAAGTACTTTTACTTATTTCATTAAGTAGCGCAAGTTATTTACATAAGCTACCAGAAAGAGGCCTTTAGCTAGGTTCCTACACAAAGTTTATCTATTTTATTACTCTATGCAATTGTTAAGTTGCACTCTGATGGGACTAACATTAATAGATCTATAAATTTTAATATAATATAATTACAAGCGCAAAATTTGTATATGAAATTGCGCAAGCTGGGTCTAAATACTTAACATTAACAGTAAGAGACTTTTATAAATAAAACTTCCAATGCAGTCCGCTGAACTCTCGGCATAATTCATAACGGATTTAAAATTGGAACGATTCTAGCAACATTGCGCGGGAAATATTGCGCGAAACTTTATGTTTCGATGTTTTTTTTTCGGATTGGTCGCAGGACGGCCGGACGGGCGCGTTCTTACGAATTTCAATTTAACTTGAAATAAAGTTGGTCAACTTGTACAAATTAAGGGCAAATTTTCGTATTACAAAGATGTGAAAGCGATGCCTTGAATGCCCGCTTATATTTCAGGGGATTTATTGAAGGCTCGGCTTGTGAGAGCTTTTTGTATTAAACTGTATCCCTCGGATATTTTGAACCAATTATTTTTCAGTTCAAATTGTAGAGGCGTGCCAAATTGGATGAAGATTCTGCTCAGTGTTTGGAGACGAGATAAATACCGGTTGTAAGACTCAAATCAGAACAACAGTAAGTTTGCCCCAAACGTATAAACTCAAAATAAATACTATTATAAACCATTACATCAATCATTATTACTACGTAATATTTTTCAGTTTATTTCAATATTTTATGTGGACTACTATTTGCACCTAATAGAATAATAAATGCCATGCCATAAGATGACGTCACCATTTTTGATGACTTGCAGTTGCCATCAATCTTGTTAATCCGCTCTCGGTCCCATTCGCCAATCGCTATCAACTTAGCCAGCACTCAAAAGGGTATTAAGTTCTTAACATTTCGTACGACGTTCTTGCTTGATAGCATTGTTCAGGATCGTTAAACAGCTGGGAGTCTTGCTCGGCGCCGAACAATCACGAAAACGGAATTTAGTCTGTTTGTCCTAATTATGCGCAGACGGACAGCTATGTAAATCAGTGGGGCATCTGTATAAAATTCAGTAATAGTAGGTACGTACCTACCAAATAACATTTATAAGACCTTGACGTATAAAACATATATTACAATAAACATACTATTGAGTACTGAATCTATAATGTATAAATGAGTATTTTGTTGAACATATTTTTTTCCAGACAGTCTTTTTTTAGGGAAGGGAAGAAAATGCCTTTGCACTTCTCTTCCGCCATGGGGGTGACGGAATGGGATGTGTGGGGCATCGCTGTCCATCCGGGTGACGCCGCAGATCGCTGCTATTTATACGAACGTTCCATCTCATTTGTCATGCTCCATCTGTGACTAAGCCGACACGGGAGCTTTAAACAATATGCGTAGTTTAAATTCACGGTCTCTGTGCGGTTACGCCATGTTGAGCGTTAATTTATCCTGTATGGTAAACTGGTTTAGTCACAGAATAAATAAAAGTAGGTACCTACTTATACATACACTTCAGCGCCCGGTTACACCACCAAAAAAATCTTGAACCTGGCTTAGAATAGGTTCTCTTTACAAAATATAAATGGGAAAATGGTTTTAGAGATACTGTAATTCGGGTCACTATAATCTAGATCATTTAATATTTCTTCTGAATGGCACAAACCGTGAGATAGTGATTGCGAATTTTAAACTTCTGATCTTGATTATAATTTTTTTTTATTATAGGTAATCGTTTGCTATCAGTCATCTATAACACTGAAAGTTTACAGAAGAAAAATAAATTCCAACATTTTAATATCTGTAACCTTTGGCGCCTCATTTCCAGATCCAGACTTTATGCAAAGTCTAGATCCCAGATCTCGTCTGAACCAATGCAAACACATTTAAGTCAAACTTAAGCCCTAAGTAATCCATCCGTGTGTACCAAAGTAAAAGGGTCGCAGACTTGTAGTTAAGATCATGTAATCGTACGTTGTACTTGAACTGGCTGAAGCGCTTTTTGGCATAGTTTATCGGAGGGTGCTTAACTTAACCGTTCAACAAAGTTAAATTACGCTCCAAGCGGCACACACTTGGATGGGTGCCCATTTACTGGCGTAAAATCAGTGCTTCCGTGCTTTGGAAAACCCGTCAGCGTCGGTCCTCACAAATTGATAGCAGTTAAGCCATGTCAGAACCTCTTGCGCAGACTGGCATCTGATCTCATCTCATACCAAAGGACGCTACTAACTCATTCGAGTCGTATCAATCGAGCTACCAACTGGCTGCCAATTGGACCTTATCTTAAGAAATAAACTCTTTATTACACTGTAAGGCATATAAATTAACATCAACATAGTGATCAAACAATCGATTTCGTACCTACAAGCTGATATGTATTATTTACCTTTCTAATACAATCTGCCGTCATGGTAATAGATGATCCAGTACGATGACTGAGTAGCTGCGCAAGGTATCCCGAATGTTTTAAGAATTATAGACATTTAAGGCCTTCCCCTTAGTACAAAGTCGATCATCTTTCCGCCTGAATTACCATCCCATGTCTCTTCAATACAAAATATCTCGCTACACTATACTCGTACGTACGACTTGGGTTCCATCAGACCCGCACTCTCACTACGCTTCGTTTGCCGGCTTTTACCGCAGCATGCGAATTATATTAAGTAAGTAGGTTGGTTGCTGTGAATCCATTAGCGAACACAGACTTTAGTAGTCAGAGCTTCCGGGAAGAGAACATACCTACAACGAGTCAATCTTCTTATTTGTAGTGCAAATAATGTAGCTTCGATCGAACATAATGAGGTAGATCACAGTTTTTCAGAGAGACTCAGTAGGTACAACTGGAACCGATGGGCGTAGCACTTTTGCGTAGCGTTTGCGTAGCTCTAAGACGGTATGATATTAAACGGTCACCCATCCAAGGTGAAAACAGTTCCTTTTTTCAGTATCTATTGCGCTGCTTGAGTTAAGATTGAGACTGCAAATATATCAAATTGATAAGGAATGGGGTCAAAAGAAACTACAAGTTCGATAGGAATGGGGTAAAATGTTTCAGCCATGTTTATTTAGCACTTTTGTAAGACATATTTTGTTTATCTTGTTGGGGCATGGTTTCGAGGATTCGTTTCGAGGTTGGACATTGAGAAAGGTACCGACGTGAGTCAAGTTGAGATAAAAGTTTCTTTGGTAAATTTATGTGTGTGAAAAACAATGCAAGAGTAGTATTTTACGAATAAAAGTATATTGTATACTTTAGCACTTGCGTTCATCGGTCATTTGTGATTCGAATGTTATGTGCAGAAACAGCGGCCAATGTATTTTAATAGGGATTTGATACGTGCTAACAACAATAACATTATTGAATAATATACGATCTAGGTGTGCCCCACGGTTTCGCCCGCTTTTAATATTATACCGTGGTAGAAACAACGGGGCGCTACTTGTTCTAAAATAAAAGTAGGCAATTAGTATTTAAACGGGTCTAATTCGCGCACAAACTAATATAAATTATACCAAAAAAAATATATTATATATTTTGATATTAGTTTGTGCGCGCATTAGACCCGTTTAAATACTAATTAACATGTATTCAGTTCGCGAAAGTTTAAGAACTTCTAAAAGTAGGCAAGTTGCTCCTACTTGTCAAGTTGTCCTTACCGACAGTCCGACAGATTCGGAGATCAAACAAACAGGCACAGATAGATAATAAAATCCATACTGTTTTTTTATAGGCACCAAAAATATTATAGGTACTATACTATGCATTCAGTAAAAAAACTGCTAATTTGACATAACAATTTATGTAATGTGTAGTTTAGTATGGAATATAAATGTAAGACGAACTTACACAAGTTGAGTTAAATAAACGAAAATACCTATAATATCTACTTTTAATAGTTACCTACAGTACGTATTTATAAGAGCTACAACCACTTAATAATAAACCGAAAGGATTGATGCTCCCAACTTTGTTTAAAAGCACTTCATCAATTCTGCAATTTAATCCAAAGTTTCTCCGCGACGAGACTAAGTATAGTTCCACGTGAACGAACACCAATGTGGAGAATCAAATTTTTTGGTATTTTATTGTGCGTTTTTGGAGGGGTCAAAAGTGCCGTCGCACTGTTCCCTCTGCCAAGGGAGTGATTTAAAGGGGAGTGGAGGGGAGAAAGGGGAGCTTGTAATCTACTAAAAAGCGTAAGATCCTCCGCAGTGGTTAGGCAATAATAAGTATGGGGTAGCGCAGGTACGCCTCTTGCCTCGGTTCTCTATCTATCTATCAGCCTACATACACCTACTGCTGGATTTAGGTAAAATAGTCCCATAAAATCAGAATAAACGGTCAAACATTTTCATGCCACATGGCTATGAAAACCATCGCTACAGCTGGGTCAGCAACGTAACGTAACGTAAACACCAGTAGCACTAACCAACCGGACGATTTAGCCCACTATGCTCACATAGGGGAAAACCGGCCATTAAAGCTACATTACACACATTAGCGCACATCGCACGTACGGTATACATTGCCGGCTCGCCGGTAGCGATGCTAATTGAATTAGTTCAGGACGCGCGATGGAGCGCGCTACAAAGCGTTCTTTCGATCCTTCCGTGCGGACGCGCTGCAATCGGATTACCATGAATAGACCTGGAGTGGCCTGGATGCTCTTTGACCCCTTTGACCGGCACAATACAGTTCAAAATGCAATATCAGTCAGCCCACTTCGACGTTTACTATTCAATGGAATCTGCTTCACTATGCTACTATTTGATGCTTGCCGATAGGTTCGACAGTTGGCAGTTTTTATAAGTCTCATCATAGAAAGTGCAAAAAAACATAGCCCCACTGCCTTACTTAAAACGAGTGCAGCGAAAGAGCATTCATCAAAATTGAAGTTATAAAACCTCTATAAGCTTTCCTAGCCTTCACCAACGTACTTACCAAAAATATGTTTTCCGATGTCTACATTTCATTTTCAGAGGAGGAATAGGGTTTTTGGCTTTGTGCCCATAAATTCCGTAAAATATTGCGGTGGGATGACCATGTCAGGATATGATTTAAAGACAAACAGGAAATTGATTTAGATAGGTACCATATACGTATAATGTTGTGTAAACCTCAGTTATAGCGGGGTCCACCTTTTATTTACGTGGTCGTAAATGTTCAAGTCGAAATTAAATAAGAAAAATATATGAATATACGTAGCTACATTTATTATTATAAAAATGAGCCAGTTGTAGCAAAAACCCGCTTTAAACAAAACAAACTCATTCATATTTCGAAAAACATAGCAACAAAACATATAACAGAGGCCTTGATTTTCCGAAATAAAAACATAATCTAAGCAATCGTCAATCAAACACGTCATCACTTACAGTAAGACACTGTGGTCTACGCTTACTCAATAAAAAGCAAGAACCCCATAATATCCCAAAAATATCCTATCCTATTCAAACGAACAAATATCATATGACTCAATATTTTCCCGCACACAGATTACCCACATTTTAATGGAATCTCCATAAAAAGCGCTGGCTCGTATGTTATTATCTGTAGCAGTATTACCTCGGGGAGCTATCTGGGTTGGCCGTAGAAGCCTGTGATAAAACCTCCACTTTACACCCCTAGTGCCTATTTACTAACCACTCTGGTTGTGCGGTATCATCGATGTTCGAGCAAAGAAATATTTCACCCTTTTCATTCATTTGCAAAAAGATAATGAAGATTGGGGTTTAAGTTTGTGATCAGACGTTATTATTGTTATTGAGAATATCGTCTTAATTGTCACTGACTAAACGTATCTACTGTAACTCTTCCCATTATATATTGAGGAAGGGAGTGAAAAAAATCCAAGGTACCTACAATAAATACATAATATAAAACGCAATAATTCAACAAAAATCCAAGTAGGTGCCATCACTTTTATGGCCAGCTTCAAAAACACTCACCCAGAATCCCGTTCCCGTAAAATTAAAACCATCCAAATCATTGCCGCCACATTCCCTTATCAAACAATAAAAAATAGAGTAAAATAACTTGAGGCCGTAAAAATTCTCCCTGAAAGCCTTTTAATAGACCGCGTTGCGTCGTAAACTGTTAAATTCCTAAGGAACTGTTTCTGTTTGCTAGCTTCAAGTTTACTAGGGCGCAGTGGATTAGCTCTACACAAATTAAACACTTTGGGCAGATTCTCTTATAATATTATTACGTCGTACGTTTTCTCATCGGCAACATTTCCTATTCTCATTGCGTGGATACAGGTGTTCTTTCAGACGGAACCAATGCCACTGAGCGAACATTACACATTTATAGAATTTACTGCCTTCAGAATTTGCTCTTTGTAGAATTGAACATTTTGAGAATTTAGCATTCATGGACATCGTTTTTTTGAGAATTGATCCTTTGAAAACTCACAGTCTCACATGCCATTTTAAGAATCGGACACTCTGCAAGCCATCTTAACTATTTTATTCATCTGACCCCTCATTTACATTGAGCCACTGTCACTGCCACAGTGGCTCATCCTGTCACCACGATACTTGAACCAAAGTTGCCCATCTTTGCACACAATGGTTGAAACATTCGTAAGTGCCTCTATTTTAGTCTACGGTCGAACTATCGACATGAAGAAAGTTGTCACTAACAAAACTCACTTTTACGAGTTACCGAAAGAAGTTAACGAGGGATCAGTAAATGCCAGCATGTATTCTTACACCATGTGTTCATGGTCATAACGTTAGGTTTGCCGGTTCTCACCTAACAACGATAGGGCCAAGCAGAAAGCAGCTGGAGGTCATACTATGGAGGTAAAATCACTGAGGTGAGATCCAAGTAAACAGAGACTAGCTCCATAGAAATGTAGTCTAATGAAAACTATGGTGCACAATACAAATACTAAAATCTAAGCTACTGTTTACATTTCTTGACCGCTGAGGTTTATAGTTTATAGGATCTCATAACTGACGGAACGGACGATCGTAAACTCTGAAAGGGAAGTGGTCCGTATCCGGACAATGCGTTGACACGTGGTTAACGCAATAAAACGTAACAAGTTACGTTGCGTCACGTCGTCCGTCCACGTTTGGCCGACGCAGTTTATAGCGTTAAGCGAGTAACCGTGTTGATTTGCCGGAAATTGGCGAGTTGACGTCTTGCGAAACGTAAAGAAAGGACTGGGTGTGACAAAAGTAACCATTTCATACCGTTGGCATGTACAAGACGAGTTACATTTAGAGAAAAGAGTGCCTTTTCTGCTATCCTCTCAAAGAGGTCAACGAGTGTTAAAGTAATTAGCGGGATCCTTAATAAAATGCTATTCCAAGTAACGCTTAACGAACATCATCTCATCGATTTTGTGTAGAGATTTAGAATAAAATCAACCATAAGAACATAGAAGTGCCAATTGGATAAGACTAACTAATGGTAAAATTGTTTGGAATAAAAATAATTAAGTACAGTCAGAAACAGTGAGCACTAAATCAACACTGTAATTTATTTATTTATTTATTTAATCATTTGGAAGAACAACAGCTTTCTTAACATAAATATACATGACATTAGTAGTGACAGGGAGCCATTTAAAGTTCCTCACGTTTAATAAACATCGTGGATTTAAAGAGAATGAGCACACATTCCTACGAACTAACCGACAATTTAACTACTTACTTACATACATTACAATCTACGATATATAATATCATTATGATATCGTATCATTTACAAGTATACCTATTTAATTCCATAATAATATGGTTACGATTAAAGTTTCAAGGTAAAATAAATACTGACTTACAAAAGCTATAAGTATCTCTTTGTGTTGTTATCTACCTACTTACTTACTAAGTGACATAATATATTAAATTGTAAAGAAATCACCGCTCAGTAGCCGCCTCGCTGAGTGTACGCTCGTGCAGAATAAGTCTAACGAGTTATCTTCCCTACACATGCTATTGAAGTTACTGCTCGCTCTGTACATAAATGCATTTTGCCGATAGTTGGTGCCAACGACTGGAATACTTAGAATTGGGGTGTACCTACAGAACCTAGAGGGGACATTTAAATTAATTTTAGCAATTAAATCTGGACAGTCGATTTGGTTTGATGCTATTTTTAATAGAAATGATGTATCGGATATCTCTCGTCTTATACTGAGTGGTAATATATGGAATTGTTTACAAAGTTGTAGATAATTATCTGAGCTATATGGAATGTGCAACCGAAAACAAAGGAATTTAATAAACTTCATTTGTACTCTTTCGATTCGCATAATATATTTATTATAACGCGGATTCCACACCTGTGACGCATACTCCAGTATGCTGCGTACAAAAGTGCAATAGAGAATCTTGAACGTTTTTGCTTTTTTAAAGCCAACTGAACTTCTCATTATAAAACCTAAAGCTTTAGAAGCCTTGGCTACTATGTGTGAAATATGCTCATCGAACAATAACTTTGAATCATGAATGACACCTAGGTCACGAATGACGTGCGTCCGTTGAATTATTTGGCTTTTCAATGCGTAGTCACACGTGATAGAGTTTCTCTTCCTACTAAACGTAGTAACGGAACACTTGGATGGGTTGAGATCTAGTTTATCATGACGACAGTATTCATCAAGTCTTGACAGGTCTTCCTGCAGTGCTTGAGCGTCTTTCAAAGTATTTATATTTGAGAATACTTTCATGTCATCAGCGAAGCATAATAGTTTAGAATTTTGGAAACATTTTGAGATGTCATTCACAAAAATAACAAATAGCAAGGGGCCAAGTAAAGAACCCTGGGGGACCCCACTGGGGATCATCACCCAGCTCGATATGTAGTTATTAATCACAATGGCTTGCGATCTCATGCTGATATATGAAGAAAACCATCTAAGCAAGTCTCCATGGATGCCTATGTTCCGAAGTTTAGTTAATAGAGTGATATGGTCTATTCTATCAAAGGCTTTGCTATAGTCAGTATAGACCACATCTACCTGGTCTCCAGAGTCCATCGCGCTGGTCAGATAATCATTGAACAAAATCAGGTTCGAAACCGTAGACCGCCCCTTTAAAAAGCCATGTTGAAATGGACTGAAAGAGCCTCTTAGTGTTGGATATACTTGGTTATACACAATCCTCTCAAATACTTTAGATATGATACTGTACGGGACGACTGCATCGACACGTGAGCGGGACGGGAGGACCATCTTAGTTAGGTTGATTTGTGTATTTGTAAATTTCCGTTATATTCGCCGTATTATGTAAATAAATGAGGGGGCGGTCACTTTATTTCACCCAAAGGCTTGCATTAGGTAGGGAAAATAGGGCTCACACTTCATCAACCTAGATATATACAGATAGGGACACTAGGTTAGGAAATAAGTGAGGAAATGTGAGCACCCGATAGCAAAATTAGGGAACAAACCGACATTTTGCCAAATCGGGACGGCCAATCAGGGAAGGGATTTAAAGATGGAGGGCCTTCAGTCGCACACCGTCCTCCGTCTTTGTCTCGCAGACAGCGGGCTCCCTGACTGGCCGGAACGTACCCTCTACCTGCGTGGGATCGTCGCAGGGTGACGCGATAGTCAGTTAAATAAATAATAGAACAGGAACGATGCACAGACAGTTCACTGCAGGCAACCGACGAAGAAACATCTAATACAGCTGCAAGCCTCGGGGTGAAAGTCACCGCTCCCTCCGTACCGCCATAAAATATTGGTTTCTTTGGGCAATCCCGGCACATACAAAAAATAGGCGGCCGTCGGACTACCTGAGCGTGGCGAACGAACGTCGTCACCGTTATACAGTCCACTACCTGAGCCGAGCCACGTTCAGAGACGGTCGCCCACATTGTCTGGTCCTGTCGAGCCGGATGTTCCTGAAGAAGCCAATATGCCGGTGACACGCTCATGTGGGGAAAAGAGAAGAAAACAATATGAAGAAGCCCCGACATGTAGTGTCGCTACGGAGCCGCAGTCCTGTACCGAAACAACGACTACGGAAGGAGCTGCGGGATTTTCATCCCCGTCAGTGGCGTCGACGTCTGCCCATACTGTCAGGGCAGAGACACGTCGAGTCACCGCAGCTGTACACGCCCCGCCGACCGCTGTCGATGTCGGCGCGGCCCGCGCCAGCACCGTGCCTGCAAGAGAGACGCATGTAGCACTGACCGCTACTGAGGGCGCGCCACTGCCGGCAGCGCTCATCGTCGCGTCTCAAGAAACTGCACGGTCCATCGGCGCAACGCCTACGCCGGTGCGTCATATCGCCGCGTCCAGTCGTATACCTGACGCCCGGTTGTCCGTCGCCGCACCGCCTGCCGCGATGTCTGGACAACCATGACTGCACACCCACCGAACATGCTCAAGAGCAGTGGCGTCGACGTCTGCCCATACTGTCAGGGCAGAGACACGTCGAGTCACCGCAGCTGTACACGCCCCGCCGACCGCTGTCGATGTCGGCGCGGCCCGCACCAGCACTACGAAGACCGTGCCTGCAAGAGAGACGCATGTAGCACTGACCGCTACTGAGGGCGCGCCACTGCCGGCAGCGCTCATCGTCGCGTCTCAAGAAACTGCACGGTCCATCGGCGCAACGCCTACGCCGGTGCGTCATATCGCCGCGTCCAGTCGTATACCTGACGCCCGGTTGTCCATCGCCGCACCGCCCGCCGCGATGTCTGGACAACCACTGCACATGCACCAAACACGCTCAAGAGCCAGCAACAGCAGCAAAGCAGCAAGAGCTTTGGAATTAGCGCGCGCCCGCGAACAACTCGCCGCCGCACGCGTCGCCGTACTAGAAGCCGAAGCACTTGTAAATGAAGAAGATGAAGATGTCCGCACTACCCTCGGTGACGAAGAACCAACTGAACGTGTGGACTCATGGTTGCATGATAGCCAGACTCACATACTGGCTATCACTGAACATGAAAACAGAGACGTTCAGCAAACGCTACCGAAAGCAACGCCGGCATCTCCTGTGCCACCTCCGGCGCTTGCTGCCTTCATGAAGACTCAAGCGTTGCCTGAAGCTGAACCGCCGCAACCCCGTCCACAAGTACACCTGCCTGCGCCGCAAAGGGAAGCTACCTTCCCACATCCAGGGATTGCGACATCAAGACCGAACGCTGCCGTCGCCCTTCAGCCACCGTCGACACCGAGGGGTGACATTGCTGAGCTGGCCTCTGCTATTACACAAGCGACCAGGCAGTCCCAGCTACGGGCGCATGGGAGACTCAAGACTAGCAGAACGCACGAACCGCGGTACTACAGGCTGCTACGGAGACGAGGAAGACTCAAGACTAGCAGAGCGCACGAACCGCGGCGCTACAGGCTGCTACGGAGACGAGGAAGACTCAAAATCTGCAGTGCGCTCGTTCCGAGGCGCTACAGACACACAACGGTCGTCGTGTGTTAATTCTATGCTTAGGTCAGTAGCAGAGGTTGTGGTGCTCTCAAACCATTGTGTATGTCGGCGGAACCCTCATACAGCGGGGAACATGTTAACGAGCGCCACAACCTAAGTCTAAGTAGTTGAAATAAGTAGATATATGATAATGAGATTAGCATGTAGCCATTAGATAATTGATAGATGTATGTAAAACACCACGCAGACCGTCTCCTAGAAATTACCGCGCTACCGTGAGAAAGAGGCAGGATGGGTGCATGCCAGATGTACGCGGCATTTGTATTAGGTTCAGTTTTATCTATTGTATTACGGCCCTATTGTATTAGCGAGACAGAATGTGTTGATTGCCGTAATATAAGTTTATTTTAGCAGTAAGATAGTTTTGTCTGTCTTTACCATTTGTATTACGGTCTTTATTGTACAAGCCAGGCAGAATGTCTTATTGCCGTAATATAAGTTTACTTCAATAGTTTACAACTAGCCATTGTATCGAGGCCCTATTGTGTTAGAGCAGCTGGATGTATCATTTACCGTAATAATGGTTAAGAATAAGATATTTTGGGAAGACAAAGATCCACTGTGGAAACAAGCTCACAAGACGAATAAGAAGACAGTAGAAATGAAGAAACCTGCTTCATCACGGCGGCGATACCTGACACTTGACGCATCAATCTTACGCCGCGCTGAAACACTAATTATCAAGGCATCACAGCAAGATGCTTTCACCGAAGAAATAGCCGCCCTAGAAAAGGGTAACACCGTGTCATTAGGCAGCCGCCTCAGGCCGCTGTCGCTGACGTACGTGGACGGCGTCATACGCATCAAAAGCCGCATACAACGAGCGCATGACGTCGCCGACACGGTGTAATCGCCACCCGTGCTAGATGGCAATCAGCACGGCACACGACTCCTGATCGACCACATACACCGTCAGCTGTATCACGCCGGAGTCGAAGCCACCATCAACGAGTGCCGACAGCACTACTGGGTCCTTCGCCTACGGCCCGTGACAAGAATGATCGTGCACAGCTGCATCCCGTGCCGTCTCCGCAGAAGCACGCCGCCGCAGCCATCGACGGCTCCGGGAGTACTTCCCCGACCTCCAACACCGGCGGGAGCCGCATGACAAGGGCCCGCCGCTGAAGGAGGGTGACGTCGTCTTCATAGTCGCCACCAACCTGCCACGAAACACGTGGCCACGTGGAGTCGTCACTGCAACATACCCGGGGCCAGACGGCGTCGTACGAGTCGCGGACGTCAAAACGAAAGGCGGAATCCTGCGCAGACTGACCAAGAGGCTCATCGTGATCCCTACCGATCCAGTCGCCCTTCCAGCCAAGGTGTAGAGTCCGCAGCCAGGACTCAACACGGCGGGAGTATGTACGGGACGACTGCATCGACACGTGAGCGGGACGGGAGGACCATCTTAGTTAGGTTGATTTGTGTATTTGTAAATTTCCGTTATATTGCCGTATTATGTAAATAAATGAGGGGGCGGTCACTTTATTTCACCCAAAGGCTTGCATTAGGTAGGTAAAATAGGGCTCACACTTCATCAACCTAGATATAGACAGATAGGGACACTAGGTTAGGAAATAAGTGAGGAAATGTGAGCACCTGATAGCAAATTTAGGGGAACAAACCAACATTTTGCCAAATCGGGACGGCCAATCAGGGAAGGGATTTAAAGATGGAGGGCCTTCAGTCGCACACCGTCCTCCGTCTTTGTCTCGCAGACAGCGGGCTCCCTGACTGGCCGGAACGTACCCTCTACCTGCGTGGGATCGTCGCAGGGTGACGCGATAGTCAGTTAAATAAATAATAGAACAGGAACGATGCACAGACAGTTCACTGCAGGCAACCGACGAAGAAACATCTAATACAGCTGCAAGCCTCGGGGTGAAAGTCACCGCTCCCTCCGTACCGCCATAAAATATTGGTTTCTTTGGGCAATCCCGGCACATACAAAAAATAGGCGGCCGTCGGACTACCTGAGCGTGGCGAACGAACGTCGTCACCGTTATACAGTCCACTACCTGAGCCGAGCCACGTTCAGAGACGGTCGCCCACAGATACATAACTTGGAGATCGGTCTATAGTTAGTTGCATCAGTTTTAGAACCTTTCTTATGAGTGGGTGTGATAAATGCTGACTTCCAAATACTAGGAAAAGTATGTTCAGCGACAGATCTTTTAAAAAGGATGGTTATAGGAACCGTTAGACTCTCAGCGCATTTAATCAAGAAGACAGAATGTATGTGATCGGGGCCTGCAGACTTTGACGGGTCAAGATGGGCTAATATTTTGGTCACCTCTGACTCATTTATTGCTATGGTGGAGATGCCTGTCAAAGACTGAGACTGGGGCAAAGTTTGCGATAGTAGAGTGGAAGCGGAGTTGTTGCTACTGAGTGTACTAGGTGAGAGGAAAGTTGAGAAGAAATATGAAGAAAACATGTTACATATTGCTTCCCCTGTGGTAGCAATGTTATTGTTATAAGTTATATTATTGGGCATATTGTTTGACTTGGTGCGCGACTTTATAAAGGACCAGAAGTGCTTGGGTGCCTTTTCTATGGAGTCCTCAACCGACGCCACATAGTATTGATAACATGACTGCTCCAACTTCTTAGCTCTGTCACGTAGACACTTGAACGACTGTAAATCGGCACTATTCTTATAGGTTTTAAACTTACGCAAGTATTTATATTTCTCTTTAATAATCTTCTTTAAAGCTTGGGAGTACCATTTAGGAAAAGACTGACTTTTTACTTGTCTAGAAGGGATATATTTAGTGTGCATCACGTGAAGTACATTGTAGAAGTGGTGTTAGGGACCTTATTCAGGACGTCGGTAATAACAACACAGTGGACTGTATGAATAACTGGTGTGTATATAAATATAAAACAAATTCAAAAATAACTGTATGTGAAGCGCGATATAGTCTATCGGTGGCGAAGTGGCAAATAGTCGCCGACCGTCGTGGCACGTCGGTCCGATTCACCCGCGTCCCGCACCTGGCTGCGACGCTGTCGCAGCGTACCTATACGCTCCAACATCCTCCCCGGGTTGATCTATCAAGACAGAGGAAGTGGACAGATGTTGTTGAAGGCTCGTAGCATGGTTCCCTTCTTTGTCTTCAGCTCGGCCACTCTTGTGGCTCCGTCACAACCCGGGAATACCTTCGTGACTCGTCCTAAAAGCCATAGCAGTGGTGGCTGCCCCTTATCTTTGATGAGAACTAGCGTACCCACCGACAGCGGCTCTGTGGTAGCGGTCCATTTCGTTTTGCTCTGGAGTAGAGAAACATACTCAATATTAAAACGGTTCCAGAAATGTTGTTTGATGAATTCAACCCTTTGGTAGCGCTCCAGTCGGCTGATGTTGGTATCAGGCACCTGTGGATGTGGAACAGATATAAGTGATCGTCCAATGAGGTAATGAGACGGTGTGAGGGCTGAAAGGTCTAAAGGATGAGATGAAATGGGAGTGATGGGGCGAGAATTGAGGACTGCTTCTATTTGAGTCAGACAAGTGGCCATTTCCTCATAAGTGAAATGGGTCAGTTGAAATAGCCTTTTTAGGTGATGCTTTGTTGAGCGCACGGCAGCTTCAGCAATGCCGTTAAAGTGAGGGGAATAAGGTGGAGCAAAACTAAACTCTATACCCAACTGAGCGACCTCGTATGAAAGATTGGAATCTTGTAGAAACCTGTGCAATTCGTTAAAGGTTCCAACGAAAGTACTAGCATTATCAGACAGGATGCTTCTCGGCTTCCCGCGACGAGCCACGAAACGATTTAGAGCAGCCATGTAGGCTTCCTTTGTGAGGTCTGTGACGAGCTCGATATGCACGGCTTTAATTGCAAGACAAACAAAAATACACAGGTACGATTTTATAAGCTTACATCCTCTCCCCTTTCGGTCAGCTATGAATACTGGCCCGGCATAATCTACGCTACTATGTAAGAAGGGGTATTCTAGTTGTGTTCTTGAACTAGGCAACTGTCCCATGATTGGCTGGGGGGAAGTTGCTTTATGACGAAAACATTTAACACATGAATTTACTATTGTTTTAGCTAGGTTTCTCCCTCCCAATGGCCAATAATTTTGTCTCATGGTTGCTAAAAGCAATTGAGGACCAGCATGTAATAATTTGATATGCTCCTTTTGAAATAAACATTTAGTAAAATGGTGTTTACTGTCTAGTAAGACAGGATGTTTGACGTTAAAATCATAGGGGGAATTATCAAGCCTCCCGCCTACACGAATGACACCATCGGTATTTAAGAATGGACTCAGAGCGACGAGTCTATTCTTGCGTGGTAACGACTTTCCCGATAGGAGCATGGTGTGTTCTTCTTTAAACATGTCTAATTGGGCGTTATGAACGATATGGTTCCAAGAGTCAGTGAGTTCATGAGTAGAAAGGGGGCCTTGTTTTTTGTTTAATTTAGTTTTAGAATTGTAAATAAATCTTTGTATATATGCTATAACTCTTTGCAAACGGTTAACGTCAGAATATTTATGAATGAGCGATGATATTACTGACTGGTTTGATGATTGTGTTTGATGAAATGAATGCGTCATGTTGAACGAATTTGATGGATCGTGGTTATTGGTATGAGATGCAACGACTTCAGGCAGATCTGGTTTCGCAGCATTATTTGGCATTTTTGGCCAATGTTTTTCATCTTTGGTCAGAAAATCTGGTCCAGACCACCACAATAAGCAATTACTGATTACATCCGCCTTCACCCCCCGCGAAACAAGGTCTGCTGGATTAGCCTTAGACTGTACGTAACCCCACGTATGGTTTGCGGTGCTCTCTTGTATTTCGCTGACACGATGACGCACAAAAGGCTTCAATTGATTCGGTGCCATTCGCAACCAACACAATACGATGGTTGAGTCGCTCCAAAATCGACATCTTGTAATTGATAAAGTGAGAGAGTTCAGAACTTTAGTACACAGTCTTGTTCCTAACAGTGCTCCGCAGAGTTCCAGGCGAGGAATTGTCGTAGGCTTGAGCGGTGCCACGCGATTTTTTGAAGCCAAAAGCTGTACATTAATTGCACCTTTGCTGTCTATCGATCTTACGTAGATGCAACTCCCGTAAGCCCGTTCTGAAGAGTCTGTGAAAACATGAATTTCGTGAACGATAGAGTCATCACTTAACACCCATCTTGAGATTTTCAGTGTATTAAGATGTGGAAGAGAGTTCGCAAAAGAGAGCCAAAGATCATGTAGTTCTGAAGAAACCTCGTCATCCCAGTCAAATTTTGCAATCCATAACCTTTGCATTAAAATTTTAGCTTCAACCACACATGGACCAACCAAACCTAAGGGATCGAATATCTGACTTAGGATAGACAAAATGTGTCGCTTCGTGACTCTTTGGTTGGAATCTATGTCGATCGAATATCCTAAGGTATCTGAATCGCATAACCAGTTAAGACCCAACGTTCTAGATGAAAGGGGTTGTGACTCTGAAAAGGTAAGTTTATCATAGCTCTCTGAAGCACCAGGAATTTGTTCTAAAACTTTCTTGCTGTTAGATTTCCATTTACGCAAATTAAAATTAGCTGATGACAAAATAGACGCAACGTTGTTAGCTAACTCTACTGCCCCTGAAATGCAACTACTACCACTAAGATAGTCATCCACGTAAAAATCATCCTGGATGGATTTCGTCACTCTTTCATCCGAGGCGGCTGCCCCGAGGCTGACTAAGCACTTCGTCGCTAGATATGGAGCAGAGGCTGTGCCGTATGTTAGTGTGTTCAGCGTAAATACTTTCAACCGCAATTTAGGGTCGTCTCTGAAAACAATTTGCTGCAAGGCGCGTTGTGAAGGATTAAGAAGAATTGCTCGGTACATTTTTTCAATGTCTGCTGAAAGGACAAATTTATGTTGTCGAAACCGGAGCAATATAGATAGGAGGTCATGCTGTACAGTGGGCCCAATCATTTGTATGTCGTTCAAGGAGACTTGAGAGGTAGATGCTGATGTTCCGTCAAAGACAGTTCGGAATTTTAGAAAATCTGAGTCGGGAGACCTCTTCACTACTCCATGATGTGGTAAAAAATACTCAACATTGCTACTAGAATGAGGCTCGTGTGTAGGCTCATTTTCCGTCATATGACCTAAGTCTTCGTACTCATGCATGAAAGCAACGTATTTTTCTTTGAGAGCTGGATCACGTTGAAATCTACGTTCGACTGAAAAAAAACGACGTCTAGCCATATCAAACGACCTACCTAAGACAGAGGGATCTGCTTTTAAAGGCATTGTCACAACAAATCGACCAGATTCGTCGCGAATAGTGTTTTGTTGAAAATGTTCCTCACAAGCACGCTCTTCATGAGACTGTGTATGCTTAGTAGACACTGAGTCCAGTTCCCAAAACCTATTAAGGTTAGAATCTAGTTCTTTCAGCGCAAAATTGCATCTATGTTGCTGTTTAGATAACAATGAACGTGGCGGAAGAAATACTGGGCCTGAAATTATCCACCCGAAGTGAGTTTCTCGTAATTTCGGCAAATTCTTACCCAAGTCGACGGAAGCAGTACCAAGGACGTTCCAAAAAACTTCAGCACCGACCAAAATATCGACAGATGACGGCACGTGAAATGAAGGATCAGCTAGATGCAAGCCCGATGGTATAGGTATTTTATTTATTTCAATTGACGACGCAGGCAACCTTTTCGTAATTTCTGGCAAAATGAAACAGTCTATATTGGCCTTGAAATCGCCGTTATAAGACTCGATGGTGACGTTACAGGACTGTGTACTAATTGACGTCTGATTATTAATACCTGTGACCGTGGAGTTTGTACTGAGTCTAGGCAATCGCAGCTGCTCGCAAAGTGATTTTGTAATAAAGTTGGCAGTGCTGCCATTATCCAGCAGTATTCTGGCATTGAAGCTCTTTCCTTTGTTGTTCACTGCTTTCACCAACGCTGTGGACAGTAAAATATGCGACGAAGTAGTCTCTGGTTTCGACGTGTTACTGGA
Organism: Hylaea fasciaria; assembly: GCA_905147375.1. Lineage (NCBI taxonomy): Eukaryota > Metazoa > Arthropoda > Insecta > Lepidoptera > Geometridae > Hylaea > Hylaea fasciaria. The sequence continues at coordinate 3,392,028 of LR990194.1, forward strand.
CAGCGCTACATTTTCTGACGTGCAAGTAGGGGAAGAGGCACCATCAAAGGAGTCAGCAGGAAGGGCGACACTGTTAGGCATCGGATCTTGGAAGGACGAGCTCGTTGCTTGTTCGATGTGTAAAAGCGTATTATGCTTACTTTTGCAATATTTGCAGTGCGACAGTCGGCATCGGTTTGTTAAATGGCCTGGCCGCAAACAATTAAAACAAACTTTGAAATCCTTTGCCTTGGCAATGCGCTCATCAACTGTCAGGCTTCGAAAAATATCACAAGAGTACAAAGGATGTGCCTTTGCACACATGGCACAACTAAGTTTAATTGAGTTGGAATTGGAGGTTTGTGCAGTGTCCTTTGCAACTAAGAAACTCCTTAGTTTCGCTTCCGTTTTAAGCGAATTGTTCATTTTCATTCCGTCTTCAATGGTCTCTAATAAGTCAGCCTTATTATTTAAGAAAGTGCAAAATTGTATCAAAGTAGGTGATTTTGACAAGATGCTACGATTTTCCTCCCAGTTTCTGTAGGTGATTGTGTCTAATTTATTTGCCATCATGTAAATAATTAATGTGTCCCAGTACTCGACAGGCTCGTTTAACGTTTTCAACGCTCTTATATTTTTATTTATAGTGTCCACAAGTCGACGTAAGGATATACAAGATTCCTTTGAAACTACTTCAACATTAAACAATGCCTGCACGTGATTGTTCACTAGTAAGCGGCTGTTGTCATACCGTTCACACAGCAAATTCCAAGCAGTTTCATAGTTACTAGCTTTAAAATCGATATTACAAATAATTTCCAATGCAGTCCCTTTTAAGGAAGCACGTAGGTAGTGGAACTTGCTTATGTCATCGATAGTATCGCTACTGTGAATTAACGACAAATATGTATCCCTATACTCAAGCCAGGACTCATAGGAACCTCCAAATTGAGGCAGTTCGATTTTTGGTAAGCGAATAAAGTTATGTCGACCTGCCTTGTCTGCCGCTGCTGAACTCGCCACAGAGCCCTCGTTGGCGGAGCTTGCGCGAGCTACCATGCTGCGTGCCTGCGCGGCCAGCGCATGATAACGCTCTTCAAACTTGGCTCGCTCTTCGTAGGCCTCGTCTGGCAAGTCGGAAAGCACCTCGATCTCCATCTGCAACTCGTCAAATTCATCGTATAAGGCATCAAATTTAGATAAGCGTCCTTCTAATTCGATACGTTGTAAATCAGAAATACCTTTACAGCTGATAAGCACACTAAGATAGTTGCTAAAATTTGTAAGCTTTGCTTTCATAGCACTGCGTTTTTTTATATTCGTTTCGATGGAGGCCATATTGATAACAAAAATGAAAAATTAGCAGCTATTAAATGAATCTGCACAAAGAGATTGGCATGCAAAGACTGGTGAATAGGCACGTAAGATAACGTACTTGAATGAACGTAGGTATGGGCGGCCAGCTGACTAGCAGCAGCTGATAGATAACACCGTTAGGTTATTATAATGCAACTCAGGTAAACGAACTCGCTAGCAGTAGGTAGATGCGTAAGCGCACCGTTATCAATGAAAGCAGATCAATGAATGAAAGTCAAAGAAGTGTTAGATTTATACTTGCTTTATAAATCTTTGAAATAATCTTGCAAATAGAAGCAGTGAAGGCGAAATTAATAATAATATATCTTTATTGAAAACTAAAGAAGTAGTATAGACGCCAGATGGTTTGAAAGGGATTTAGAAAGGAAATAATTTGGAACGAACTCACAATATAACTTTATCCTTATCCAAACAGGCGTTGATGATTCCGTTTTGGTTTCGTTGTAAGCACGAAGTGATGACGATGACACGGCGTAATTCGACTTTCTTGTCCAGTCAAAATTCACCACAATTGACGACCTCGGCGACACGATTTTATATCATTCATCATCAATAATCCAAGCTTCTTCAAAAACTCGACTTTACACTCGCCGTTGAAGCGATGACACAACACTTCTGATCGTCGGGTCCAAAGTCCGGCGATCGTTTCTTCTGTTATGATGAATTTATTTCATTTACGGCGCTAAAGGACCATTGTTAGGGACCTTATTCAGGACGTCGGTAATAACAACACAGTGGACTGTATGAATAACTGGTGTGTATATAAATATAAAACAAATTCAAAAATAACTGTATGTGAAGCGCGATATAGTCTATCGGTGGCGAAGTGGCAAATAGTCGCCGACCGTCGTGGCACGTCGGTCCGATTCACCCGCGTCCCGCACCTGGCTGCGACGCTGTCGCAGCGTACCTATACGCTCCAACAGTGGTCAACTGCGTCGTCTAATGGTTTCGCACAGAGTTTAGCATTCCAATTCAGCCTCGATATTTCCCTATTTATGGAGTCATAGTCACCTTTATTATATGCGTACTTAGTGTAAGAGTTGGCTTTAAGTAGAGGTATTTCAATAAACTGCACACCAATTAGCAGTGCACTATGATATGGGTCTGTTGTAAAATACTACCTTATTTTATACTACTTAATTAAAACTGTTTGTTACTATCCTTGTAACTGGCATAATTATTTAAATTCAAATGTATAGTGTATACTAAGTTCTTTTTCCTTGTCACTCAAAATATACAACTTACAATAACAACATCGTTTTTCTACAATAATTTACAACACGTTATCAGCACGAAGAATTATAGTGGAAATTCAAATAGAAAGATGTTGTGCAATAAGTAATAATATATTTTAAGTCGAAAATTATTTATCTTTGAAAAAGTTCCAAGATGGCGAATAGTGGTGATTCGGGTACGGTAAGATGGTCTTCACCTATTCCGGCAATACTTCTCACTAGTAGAGAAGGCTATCCGTCGTGGAAATTCAAGATGAGACAGTATCTGATCCATGAGGATTTGTGGAGCAGTGTAGATGGCACTGATGTTGCCATCCCTGCAGCCACAAAAATCAGGAACGATCAGATAGCATTAGCAAAAATATGCTTGACAGTCGACGGGTCTGCAATAACGCATATTAGAAGCGCCAAAACTGCCCAAGATGCCTGGAAGGCGTTACAGGGAGCCTATGAAGATAGAGGCATGGGCAGACGGCTAGCGTTAGAGAGAAAACTTTACAGGCTCTCGCTGAATGATTTTCAAAACATTGAAATGTATGTCAACGCTGTTTTGAGTACAGCACAAGACTTGGCTGACATCGGCAAGGTAATAGAAGATACTTCGATTGCTGCTATTTTATTAGGAGGTCTTACTTCTAGATATGAGCCCCTAATAATGGCATTAGAAAATAGCAATGTTGAGGTAACAACTGATTTAGTAAAGTCTAGATTACTGAACGAGATGTCTAAAGATGTTCAGCAAGATGATCATGTAGCGGCTTTGAAATCGAATAGTTCTGGAATAAGGAAGAAAAAGCCTATAATCTGCTACAAGTGTAGAGAACCTGGACACAAAAGTCCTGATTGCCCTTTGAAGAAGGAAAAGAAGGCATTTAGCGTATCAGAGAGGGTTGAACATAAAGGCACAGATTGTTCTTCGAAGTTGGAAGAGGAAGAGGCGCATGTGACAACAGGCATGGCTCTCTCCACACCTGTACCAAGTAACCAGAAGTGGATAATAGATTCTGGAGCAACTGTTCATATGACTCCACACAAGGAGTGGCTGAATAATTACCGACAAATAGAAGGCGGAACTATTACAGTGGCAAATGGACATAAGATTGCGACTTTGGGTGTTGGTGATGTATTTATTGATACAGACTCTCCAGTAAATAGAATAGAGGGTGTAGTTCATGTTCCTGATCTGACAAGCAACTTAATTTCTATAAAGAAAGTTGTGGATAAAGGTTTTGTAGTACTTTTTAATAAAGATGGTTGTAGCTTTTATAAAAACGATGATTGCTCTGTTCAAGGTGAGGTGATTCTACATGGTTCGGCTGGCAGTGGTGGACTGTACAATCTAAATTGTACTACCAATTCCTCCCGAAATGTGGCGTACGATGTGCACTCTGACAACTCGTTAAGCAGGTACCAACTATGGCACAAACGGTTAGGTCACTTATGTCGTATAGGTATGGACCAATTGAAGAACGCTCATGTAGGCATAGATTACAAAAGTGTAGATACAACCAAATGCATTGCCTGTGTTGAAGGTAAGCAAAGTAGAAAACCCTTCAAGGCAATTGCGTATAAGAAAGCTACGTCTAAACTAGAATTGATCCACTCAGATATATGTGGACCAATGTCTGTGACGTCATTGCAGGGTAATAGGTACGTTCTATTATTCGTAGATGATTATTCGCGGATGGTTTATCCGTATTTCATTGCTTCAAAAGCAGAGGTGAAAGATAAGTTTTGTTCTTTCCAAGCGCTGGTAGAAAGGCAAACTGGTGCTCAAATAAAAGTATTGAGAACTGACTGCGGAAAGGAGTACGTCAATAAGGATTTTTTACAGTATTTAACTTCGAAAGGCGTGACGCATGAGACAACTGTTGGGTACAGTCCTCAGTCCAACGGCGTGGCAGAGCGGACCAATCGCTCCATAGTGGAGAAAGCGCGCTCAATGCTTGCTGGGAGCTCTTTGTCGAAGGCGTACTGGGAAGATGCATTCAAGGTGGCAGTATACTTGAAGAACAGGTCGCCGCATCGGGCCTTAGAGAGGCAGACACCATTCGAGAAATGGAACGGACAAAAGGTAGATCTGAGCCATTTGCGTGTATTTGGATGTCGAGCGCTGATACAAATTCCCGCATGTCATAGAAAGAAGCTGGATATGAAAGCTAAAGAAGTAATTTTTGTCGGATACTCAGAAGATCCAAACGGATATTTCTTTAGAGATGCTTCAAATCCAAGGCAAGTGCAGAAGTCCAGAGATGTGACATTTTTTGAAGACCGCTTTAATCAACTGAAAAGTAATGTCGTTGAAACTGCAAAACCGGAAGCTATCATTCTTTTTGATGATGTCAGGCAGAAGGACAAAGAAGTGGTGGTGGTTGATGTTGAGCAGAAGACAGACGAGAATGTGGTTGTACTTCAAGAAAATTCTGGGCGCAGTGATGATGAAGTGGACTTCGATTCCGCTGAATCGGAAGGTCCTACGAGTCCACAAGTTACAAAGTTACAAAGATCAAGCGCAGATCAGCAAGTATGTAGGTATCCTACTAGGGCTCGTAGACAACCGGACTTTTATACCAATATGGTATCAGCTGATGATATAAATGAGCCGAATAGTTATTTAGAGGCAGTTAATGCTAAAGATGCTGATGAATGGCGTACAGCTATGAATAATGAATATAATTCACTCATTAAATTAGGGACGTGGAAACTTGTTGATAAGCCTGAGAAAAATAAGAAGGTGATACCATGCAAATGGGTTTATAAAGTGAAGACAGATGCTGACGGTAACATTATGAAGTATAAGGCAAGGCTTGTGGCGAAAGGTTTCAAGCAGGTAAAGGAAGTAGACTACAATGAAACTTATGCTCCGGTAATTCGCCATTCTTCACTCCGTGCATTATTTGCTTTGGCTGCAGAGTTGGATCTCAAGATGAGGCACTTGGACGTTGACACAGCTTTCCTCAATGGAGACCTTGAAGAGGAAGTTTTTATGGAACAACCTCAAGGCTTTATGAAGAAAGGTCATGAAGGTCAAGTTTGTCTGCTGCAGAAATCCTTATATGGGCTGAAACAAGCGCCCCGAGCATGGAACATGATGTTGGACAAAACTCTACTAAAGTTGGGTTTTACGAAAACTCCTTCGGAACCATGCGTATATAGAAAACTTTTTGGTCAGGAACTTGTCTTGTTGGCAGTCTATGTAGATGACATTATTGTCTTTCATACAAGTGACGAGACATGTCAAAAAGTGAAGTCTGATTTGGAAAAAATGTTTTCGTTGAAAGATCTTGGAGAAGTAAATTATTATTTGGGACTGAATATTGTCAGAAAAGATAGCGAAATCAAGGTAAATCAACGAACAATTATATTAAACCTGTTGAAAAGGTTTGGTATGGAAAATTGTAAGGCTGTTGACACACCATCGAGTCTGAAAAAACTGGATGCTGTAACTGGTCAAGATGAGTCTTACCCATATCAGAACTTAATCGGGTGTCTGATGTTCCTATCAGTCAACACTCGTCCTGATATAGCTTTTGTTACAAGCTATTTGAGTCAGTTCAATACCAAATACAGTAAGGAACATTGGACTGCGGCGAAAAGAGTCCTACAGTATCTGAAGGGTACAATCGATTACTCTCTTACTTACAGGAAGGTTGGAGAGTACCTGCAAGGGTACACAGACGCAGATTGGGCTAACTGTAGCATTGATCGCAGGTCATACACGGGCTATTATTTTACGTTGGCCGGAAGTCCTATTGCGTGGCAAGCCAAGAAACAGCCAACTGTGGCACTATCTTCGACAGAAGCGGAGTACATGGCACTCACAGCTGCGGCTAAAGAAGCTTGTTACCTTAGAAGGTTTATTTCAGAAACTACAGGTAAGAGCGATATAGTTGTCATGTATAACGATAGCCAGAGTGCACAGAGTTTGGTACACAATCCTATCCACCATGAAAGGACGAAGCATATAGATACCAAGTATCATTTCATTAGGGAAAAGGTGTCTGACGGATGTATAGATATTCGGTTCGTCAGATCAGAACTTAATTATGCTGATATCTTCACAAAACCTTTGGGGAGAGTTGCACATAAAAGGTGTGTAACAAGTTTAGCCTTAGGTTTTTAGAGAGTTTTAATTAAGGGAGGATGTTGTAAAATACTACCTTATTTTATACTACTTAATTAAAACTGTTTGTTACTATCCTTGTAACTGGCATAATTATTTAAATTCAAATGTATAGTGTATACTAAGTTCTTTTTCCTTGTCACTCAAAATATACAACTTACAATAACAACATCGTTTTTCTACAATAATTTACAACAGGGTCAATAGGTACAAGTGAGTCATCACATTCTGTTACAACTACGGTATCATTTGATAACACAAGGTCTAAAATTTTACCATATTTATTCAAACAGCCATTGTATTGGTTTAAGTTATGCATGATTAAATCATCGATCAAGGTTATTTCATCGATTCCGTTAACATTAGTTGGGGACAGGTATCTTTCTCTACTTACTGGTAACCACGTGATGCTACTCATATTGAAGTCACCTATAACCAAGTATTTGTCATCAGGATGGGTAATTATGACGTCATTAAGTTTTAATAAAAAATTATTCAACTGTACCGAGAAAGAAAGTCCCAGGTTCTGTTTACACAAATATAAAACGCATAAATGCAGAATCACTCGCCTACCATTCGACGGTTTAACCGATAAGGTGATCCACAGGTCCTCCGCTGTCGATAGGTATTCAGGCTGCGACCTAATCTCGAGATCCTTTCTCACTGCAATAAGTACACCACCGCCGCGGGACTGTCCCGTCAGCGAGTAGTTCCTATCACGACGCCAAACGATGTACCGATCATCAAAAAGTTCCGAGCTCAAAACACTGTCAAGAAGCCAAGTTTCCGTCAATACTATCAAGTGATGAGAGTTGAGGCAGACATTGCGATAAAAAACAGAACTTTTAGATCGAAGTCCTCGGACATTCTGATAATATACATTAAGTTTATCACCCTCGGTACCCATTTTTAATCATTGTTATTAGTAGAAACAAATTAGAGACATACTTTAATAGAAAAGGTAACCAGTTGCAGCAACCAACATTTACAGATTTTGTCAGGCATAAAACACCTAATATTATTCTTAATATTGATAAGTGGTGTACGTAAAATAAAGTAGATTAAGAGTAACAAAGCAAACAATAATACCCAATAAGCATGCATTGTGGTTGGGAATAGATAACTTCAGTGGGCAAGCGAAGTGCAAGTACTGCAAGTAGTGCAACGAATGTGATTGATAAAAGTAAAAATAATACGCGTTGACGCCTGTACCGGACGAGGCAGGGGTACTGAGCGGTTTTAACAAGTTTTTAATGGCAATTGAATAGAATATTAGTTGTTTTGTGTAAAGTTTTAAGTAAAGTTGGAGAAACTCACATAGACACAATATTCGGCGTATGAACATATGAAATATTAACAACAAAGAAAAGCGGGATAGCTCCCAAAAACAGATCAAACCACTTTGTTTAAATCACCCTCGCAGGTGATGACAAACACGCGCGACGTATCGTTCTTCCTTACGTGTATTTTGCCGTAATCTAAACTATTACGGACCAGATTGTACTGAAGCGTGAGGTCAATCACTCAGGACACTTCATGCACAAAATAGAGTTGCAATTTTAAAAGGCAAAGAGCACCTATTAAAGGCGCTCGCCGCTCGGTCGGTGCTGCCACATTCTGAATAGGGTGTTTTCACGCACCGACGCTGTCAAGTCGACATGGCGCCGTGTGAACGCGACAGGTGAACGCAGCCTGCAATGCATTTTCTAAGCATTTTATATATCGAGCTATTCTGTGCCGTCGCTGACGGTGTCATTCAGTTTTAACAAACTGTTAGTTAGTGTAGATGGGTTATTTTTGATCCAGTTTCTGTTCCTCAATTGAGTGGAAATTTATCGGCTCTTACGTCAACTGAGCCCGCTCCAATCTGTGTCCGCGGGATGAGTTGACGTAATGAATATTTGAATTGGTCAACTGAACCCGTTAACAATGCCTGGTTCCAACGTCAATACATTTTAGGTGACAGACTGACTATGATGTTGCTTTTCAAGATCTCAGATAATAATTACGCCATCGTGATCGTAGATGTAGGAGTCGCATCACGATTCTTGATCACCTTATTTGAATCGCAAACCAAATCACCGTGGCCTTCCCTAAGCCTGTCCCAATGGTCCAATAAAAAGTTCTACAATACAAGGGTTCGTTAAAACCTTACTCTCTCAGCTAATGGATAGTGACTAACGAAAAATAATGTGCAGTCATAGTGCCTTGTTCCATGAAGGCTTCGACGGAAAGGTTACGCTTCAGAAAATGTCGATAACTTTAGCTTTTACTGTATCGTTTGTGCCTTATATAGCTTGGTATAGCTGTTTTGATCAAACCCGTTGCGTCCAAATCAAATATTACATCGTACATTTCATTGCATGCTTTGACATCTTTAGTATTGGTAGCACTATTGATTAAATTTTTTGTTCTGCGGGTATTTGTATCGGTTGGTCGTGTTATCGATTTATTATAGAATTTGCTGTTATTTAGCGCGATTATACTAAATCCTTATTATCCGTAACACCTACAAATTCTATTATATCTGGAATCGTGTATTAATATTATTATTATTGTAAAATTGTAATTGCTACGATTTTTTAATGTCTATTTTGTTTTACTTGTATACACTGTACAAAATATAAATGTGACGTATATACTTAGTCTTCTTTCCAATTATAGTATTACTTAATCGTCTGCAGCTAACTTCAGTATTAAGAGACTGGAGTTTTGGCAGTCTAGTACAGACTTCAGAATTAAGTGGGGTGATGAGAAGAAATTAAAGAATAACTCTTTTCTCAGCAGTGCGCTGGCACTGCGCCAAACCGTTGCTGGAACGATTATGCCCGTTTTGAATTACAATCTCCAACGATTACCGTTTTATATTCACTTGCAGCAACATGCGCGGCCACGAAAACATTACAGCTGACTTCTTTATTACAGAAATGTGGGTTACTACGACTTGTTTCTCTTTTCATGTCGATACTGCACCCTGCAGTTTCACCTTAAACTTATTCCGCAATAAATACAATTTCTCGAGATCAAACAAAGTACTCAAGGATAACATAGCCATCAGGATAACAAAGATAACATCCTATTAGTAGAAGAACTTCCTGATTCAGCAAGATCAGTTTATTAGACATTGCCTTGTACAAAACTACAAACTCACGAAGCCACAAACAAACTATACGTAGGTACCTTATAAGAAGTAACGTGCGTCACTGACGCTCGATGCGGTATCTAGTCTCCACTGATGGTAGCATCTATCAACACCATGTTACATTGAGACTAATTAAGTGGAGTGTGAGCATTCGTATAGTTTAGAATTCATAGTACGGCGTGGCTTACTTAATAGGTAACAAAGTTGGCGCGCAGGCTTTGGCGCGTCAACCGACATCTTCGGAGTTCCAAGCGTGTCGAAGCGAGCCGCACCCCAGTTACACAACAAGTTTGTTGATGGATATCGGTGTTGAATATCCAATTAGATCAGCTATGGATAAGTTGGTAAAACTCTAGTGTTCAACAAAAAAACACCTGTAGACCTAATACCTCGCTCTATTTATCACTCTATTATTCTATCACTCGCATCTTCTTACTCAATACTGACATTCTTAATTATTTTACTTGTACATTTGTTATTGAGTTAGAAAAAGCGGGGGTTAGACGTCGATTTGTGGTGAAAATATTTAGACTCATCTGTTAAACTCTTGTTTAAATCTCTTGACCGTTTGTACTGGAGGGTATTTGTTTGGGATATTCGCGCTCTAAGTAGATATATAAGTCAAAGACCATTAGACGCAAGATAAACGTTACCCCTACTAGGTAACGCGTCCTACCGGGCTAAACGACAAAGTGCGCGATACAATGAATAGTTTCAAGGCTTATCTGGTCTAAGGCGTCCAGTAGCCTTAGACTAGAGGACTACTAGTGTACGAACACCCTTAAATCGAATCTTGCCAGATAATTATTATCTAGTTTCTTTTGTTCAATGGAATTTACATTCTGCATGCTTGTGAACTGTCAATACAATATTATAGTAACCGCGAGTTGATCTGATGATAGCGGCGGAAAGTGACAGTAGACTCAGGAATCGCAGAAGAGTAATGATGTTTGATTCACCTTACAGTACTGGTTATAACAGAAAAACTTACCTGGAAAATATACTGTTCTATAACCTTATTGAAACCAAGATTTACTAAATAAACTTTGGCAATGCTTGATCCACCTACTCCTTAGTTCTATAGTTCGCTTCACTAGTGTTAGTAAATGTAAATGAGTATGACAACATCTGTGCCAAGTTACGTTTTGATTAGGAGAACACAGCGTCCGGGGTTGTTTTACAGAGGCCATCTTTGAATCAGTGGAATGACATACGCAGTACGTAAACTTAAAAGGCAAATTAGTTTTCTTACATGTGGTAACTTTAAAGCTTTAACTTGAATACTCGTAAATTGAGAATTATTGTAATGACTATAACCGATGTAAATTATAACAATGATGCTCTTTGTTTACAATCGTTTATCTCTTAAAAATAATTCAATCAATCACGCGAGAAAAATGTATAACACATATTATTATTCACGCTTATTCCCGAACGGTTGAACCGATTTTGATTTTTTTGGTTGAAAGGTGAATTAGTTGGGAGTGTTCTTAGCTGTCAAGATGGCGGCCGCCACAAAATGGCGGATTACATAATTTTATAGCACCGTGCGACCTAAACCCGCACTTAGGTCACGCTTTGCGCTGTTCAAAGTAGCACATTTTTAAACGGCCTGATGTTCACTAACTTCACACCGTTTAAGAATATAGCCATCGTTGCGAGCGTAGTGCTGAACCAAAGCTAATCAGTCATACATTTTTACACCACTCACAAACTCATAGTAAGCAAGAGAAGATACGTATAACCTGTAACGTGTGGGACCGAAACGCCAATGTCTTTGGCGCCATATTTCTGCATGTTTTCATTTTGGTCTTCGTCGGACAATATTACGTGAAAACGCTAAGTTAGCGATATTAACCGTACACTGTACCTTTTATTCAATGTCTACTCCGATTAGGTATATAATTATTTAAACCTAAGAATACTTACTTGATTTAGAAATGTTGCGTTTTTTGTTATTTACATAAAATGTAACCGACACATGAACTATTTTCACTGAATACACACACTTTCAATGATTATACACCATATTATATAATATAGTCTCATAGTGAATACATTTATGCACAAACCAGATCAATCACAGATTCCTATATTAAGTAGGTATTCACGTTACGATAAAGTTTCGATTACAAAATGAAGCCCTACAATATTGATATTTTTCACTGTTTTTTAGTTGAAACCTGTTTGACTATTATTTAAACTGAACAATATTAAATCTGAAACAATATCACATTTAGCAATCCACGAACAATAAATATGCATCCAAAAATACTAATAACCTAAAAAACAAATCTAGAAGTGATACGGGTAGGTGTATATTGTGTTTTCCCGTTCTCTACTGGTGGAATGCTAACCTACCCACATTGAAATTTGTGTGTTTTTTACTAAGAGTCAAATGAACATCTTTTCATTGCATTAATTAGAAGATTATTTTAAAATAAATTAAATAGATGGCGGGTTAATGTCGCACGTGCTATAAAATAGTATACGATACTCGCTGCGTTAGTAAGTATATTAAATACACGGCGGTTAGCACCCTCGCTTCGCTCGGGCGCTAACTTCACGCCGCCGTGTATTAATATACTACTTAGACAGCTTGTATCGTAATGTACTATTTCACAACTCCCTAAATATGGGTATCAAATAAAAAGGCTTGACTAGTAAACTACTGTACACTATGGTAAACAAATCCAAGATAGCCAGTTAAATAAAAAAAAAAATTTTTTTTATCATAGTTTTTTAAAGTTTTAAGCTTAATTACTTATAGTCTAATAAGTTCAAGTAAAATGCATACATGTACAATACAATAAATAATGTTACATAACACGTTACTTACGTACATAATGTGTAAGTAATGTGCTCACTGCTAAAGCTAACATCCTGTATTACACCTTTTGTATACAGGCTGAACTTTAGTTTCGTGATCACGTGCCTAACTAATTAGAACGATGGTGTCGAGTAAATGAGGATACCAAAGGCTCAAATGTTTGCCATAGAATCAATCTGGAACGCTTTTCACGGAAGTTAGGGCGAGGTTTGGAATTCTGTTTTCTGAAACACTAATCTAAAGCGCTGGAGCATTAAATGAGAAACGCAATGCAATCAGTTAAGTAATCTGTTTTGACAAATTATTGTTTTTGTAAAGAAATAGAAGGAAATTGAAATGAAATAAGTAGAAATAGAAAAGCTTTAAAGAATCGAAGGGAAATAATGTACTTATGTCAAAACTTAAAATGTTTTAAACGTTTGTTATAAGGCAACGTGCCCTGAATGAAAATACGCCTATTCATAGTTCGTAGAGATACGCGTAGTACAATTTGGATCGATGTGATTTTCAATAACAATGTACTTACAGACAAATAAATAATAGATAAACTTTAGATTTAAGATATAATACAACAATAAATTAAAGAACTAATCATTTCTACAAGTTACCGCCAATTAATCAAGATGTTGTCTTTAATTGAAAATATCTTGCTACCAAATCAATTTCCTTTGAAGTGGTAAAACTTTGCTAACTAATATTTTGTCTACCATCTACAATTACTGAAAGTTTACCTCCCAACTAAGCTTACTCTTGAGACGGGTTTCTAGAATATCTTGAAAACAAATCTGTATTAAATTGTAATCTACGTATTCCAATACCGTGGGGAACAATACAGAGTTAAATGCTACAGTGGGAAAAGCGTGGTTCCATTAAAGGGAAGTAGGTATTCGTTGAATTCGTGCGTTACAATATAAGGAATCCCATTCAAGCGGGCTTGCCGCGTCGGTACGTTGGCATATCAAAAGGTGCGCTCGAAAACGAAATTACTCGCATTCCTAACGAGATATTCATGCATGAAGGTAGGGTTGCCAGCATTTTTTTAAAGTGACAAACAAGGACGCTGCCCGCATGATAGATGCAAAACAGCAACATTATGTACAAACATTACGTGCATGAATACACAACCTCAAGAATGCTGTTCTACGAAAAAAACATTGTTTAAGTGCCTAAACCCATTTAAGAACTAAAATAAACATTTTGAAGAACAAAATAACTAAAATGGAACAAACACCAACCACAAATGAAACACAAATAGGAGAATTCTAATAATTGGCGAATTACACATACCTACCATCTGACCTTTTTGCTGAAAACATGCTGTCTACGAACTAAATCGCATTTTCTGGATATCAAAGAAAACGTCTACCTCGTACTTGAGTGGACTAAACTAAATAAGTCTTCATGAAATAATCCCACAACGTAAAGTATTCTTTCTAATCTCCGACACAAAGCAATGGAAGTGTCCCCTTCGTACCCTTGTGTATGGAATCAAAAGAAGCTTAGGAATCCTTTGTGCTCTGTCGCAATGTTGTTAGGCTATGCAGCTATTTCATTATATCGTTATGAATAGCTTCATAGCGTTGACTATCACTCTTTGGTGAGTAATTTGAGTAGTTTGGAGCACTTTAAAAGTGTTTTTGACAATCAGGTCTGTTCCCCGTGATCGCTGGCTACTCCGATCGGAACGCGCTATTTACTCCTGTAAACCTAAGTACAAACAATACGATACGAGATCGAAAACTGTGGGCGGTAGGAAATTAACTTCGTGGGATTAGTGGATAACTCAACTTGATAGTCAATATAGAATTCATAGACACCAAGTGCGAAGAGAGATGTTTGTAAAACAACCGTCCATGATTCTTAGTACCTGTTAAAGATACGATAATGCCTAACACGTCATAGTTGAAGTCGAAAATTAGCTGATGATTTGCTGCTCTCAACAGCTCTCGTAACTTATAAGATGTACAAAACATGATTTTGTACATTTTACAAAGTTCCTATAAAAAATAACGATAAAAATATTTGAATTTTCCACAACATAACCCGCATAACCACACAGTTTACCAAACGAGTGCTAGTTTTCACACAGTTGGCCTTCTGGCAAAATATCCACAATTTGCTATAGTAGGTACATACGAGTTCAAAATTCAAATACATGCGGAGCTCTATATTGAACGCAGGTAAAACGAGAGTGCTTATTATTCTGTTAGCACAAAATTTGTCTTTAGTTTGGTTCTGCCAAGAGATACATTTAATAAAAGGGATGAAGATAACTTTAAAGATGTCCGGTAGTAGTGTCAAGAGATGTCTAGGTGTCTAGTAAGTGTTTTAGAGTGTATGGTATACCAACTTTAAGGACGAAGCGTCATGCGTCTTACTGCATTATTAAAACAGCAAAGAACTGTATCGCTGTGTTCGTCTGTCTTTGGCGCAACAGTACCTATCGTCTAGGCAAGCGTGCTACAAGATTGTGAGATTGTGACCAAAATGGGTAAGGTACTATGAATATGAAATTATTTATCTGCAAAAAACATTCTTTGCCGTTGGATACGCATCCCTAAAAAGTTAGTTGCTTCGTCTAGTATCTATTCCCAATGTTAGTACTTACTACTATAACTCTCCAGCAGACTAAGTTTATCGTCCCGCGATGGCCAGGAGTTGTGAACTGGCTCATTACAAATTCAAATTTAATACCCAACGGTCTCACTGGGGTTATATTTTGACTCTCAGGGCAATCTTCAGTAAATGCCTCGGTAGATATTTCATACAATTTTCATTGTGACTATTATTGTCCCATTGCAGTTACAACACACAATCTTAAGATATTTTTAATTTTGGTGTTTCAACTTTACTTTTATACTTAGCTACTTTTAGGACCTCCTGGATTCTCGAGTACAAATCCATCGAAGCTACGAATTATAAGATTGTGGTGGTATCATAAAATACATATTCCAATTCCAATTCTTTCATTAAAAAAGGGCCCAACAGATTCCACTCCTTGAAAACGCAACTGCATTCAATTAAATTTCATCTTCATTCATACTAATTTAATTTCAACGTCTAGAGATTACAGGGGCAGATTGCGATTGCGGTTATTTATCTTATTACTAGTGACATAAAAGCCATTATCCTTTGTTTTATCGCCTGGGGGCCGAGCATTGTGGTCGACGTCATTAAAACTTAATAGTGGTGGATTCAATCCGCCCTAGGCTGCATTTTACCACAGTATCTTTACCAACACACTATAGTCTATACAAATGATGTAATTACTCATACTAGCAAAAGCCTTTCGAAGTCATGCCGCAAACTGCCAGGGTTTTATCGTCAAACATTAAAAGCCCACTGTTCTTGAAAAACGAATTTTCACGCGTCTTCACTGGTGGCCTTATTCAAGTCTTGAAATCGAAGAGTGTCAGATATGAGCATTTAGGTAATACAGGTATTTTATAGGTTATCATCACACGAAAGAAGAAGTAGATATCACAACTTTTCAAGTCTTTAAAACTGGTATCTACAGTCTTTAGAAACGCAGACATATTCTACCGTTCACGAGGGGACAGTGGTTTCGCTCACCATGTGTTTATTCTGATAACTCGAAACCCTTTTGTGTCCGTTTGCTCACTTTTTACCCATCAAGTGGACACGACAGAAATAAGGATAATTGAGCCAGGCATTTTTAATCTTGTCATTGTGTTCTGGGCGGATTTCTGGCGAATTGAGGGGCTGACAATAATTTTCCGGCTGACGATTTGCCGTAGGTTTGTCACAGATTGTAATTTTAGAAGTTTCAATTTGTTATATTGCTGCCGTTAGTCTCGTAACTGTGATTGCTTGGGAATGGCCTTAGTCAAAGTCAAAATAGGTAATAAAATCTCACTTTTACAAGTCAAACAGTTAATTCTCGTTCGCAAAGCACAGCTGTAGTACGAGTAGAATAAAATCATCGTCTTTTTCGCTACACATAATCCTACTAATATTATAAACGCGAAAGTTTGTCTGTATGGATGGATGTTTGTTACTCTTTCACGTGAAAACTACTCAGCGGATTTTAATGAAACTTTACAATAATATAGCTTATATATCAGAATAACACATAGGCTACAATTCATAAAGATATACTATACTACTTTAATATTATAATCGCGAAAGTTTGTCTGTATGGATGGATGTTTGTTACTCTTTTACGTGAAAACTACTCAGCGGATTTTAATGAAACTTTACAATAATATAGCTTATACATCAGAATAACACATAGGCTACAATTCATAAAGATATACTATACTACTTTAATATTATAATCGCGAAAGTTTGTCTGTATGGATGGATGTTTGTTACTCTTTTACGTGAAAACTACTCAGCGGATTTTAATGAAACTTTACATCCTACTAATATTATAAACGCGAAAGTTTGTCTGTATGGATGGATGTTTGTTACTCTTTCACGTGAAAACTACTCAGCGGATTTTAATGAAACTTTACAATAATATAGCTTATTATACATCAGAATAACACATAGGCTACAATTCATAAAGATATATGGTATGTTATCCAAATGCGGGTGAAACCGCGGGGCGCAGCTAGTATTTACTAAAGGAATACAAAACTTAGGATTTTATCAATAGAGATGGGCATAAATATGTTATATATTTGTGAGATAAACAAAAAAAATGGGAGAAAATCAATTCAAGAATTTATAATTTCCATATTATTATCAACTATTTGGTTTCGATATACAACCAATCAGCATAAAATGGTATTTATTTCCAGGAAAAAAACGACCGTATTTTATTCGAATTCTCCCTCCTATAACTCACTATCAAATGAATAACTAAAACTCAGGTGATTAACAAACCAAGAAATTGTATTAGCCGCGGCTCCTGAAACAGGGCATTGTGATTGAGCTCCCGTCAGACAAAATTTAATAACACCAAGCCAAAGGAAATAAATTTGAAGGATTTTGTGAGGATAAGAGATGTAAGGAGTTTAATAGATTTTAGGGCGGCTTAGAAAACGAAGCGGCAGCAATTTAGTAATTTGAAGGCGGAGGTTTAACAGGCACTGTTTACTTTGCTAAAAAGTGCCTTATTATAATGTAATCTGTTAGTAGTGATAACTATTGGTACTTTAGACAAATTACAAACGAAACTAAATGAAACTTAATTTCAATATACGTAATAAACATTGGTTGTAAAGATCGCTATTTCTCACCCGCTGCGGTCTTAGCTATTTTAGTTCTTATTCCGTTATGTTAAGGTCGGCTCTAGCTCATTGTTACAATGTTTAGCACCTCACAACGGCAGAACACTTCATACTTTGAAGTTCCACAGTGAACCCGTCAGACAGAGTTGAAATTAGTTCCCGGTCGCTCTTATATAAAATGTGGAGAGCATACCGAGTTAAGTGACATGACATGGATGCTGTGTGTTTGTTTCAGTGGAAATTACACTAATGTAATAGTTTTGGTAGGTACTGTAAACATTTACAAATTGTTTTACCTAGAAGACTTCAAAAAGCTGCAAAAACGAAGAATAAACATTGTTTTGAAAATGATGTCTGTACCTGTGTTTCTTGTTGGATTACTTTGTTCTTTAACTTTTTTTTGCAATTGTAACGTGATTTTTAACATTTGTTAGCATGGTTTTCAATATTGCTTGAAAACTGATATATTACTTATCTACGTTTAACGAGTAGCTAACCGAGCTATTGGCAAATTCTTTTTATAAGTGGCACCTCGCCGACATAGGTCACCAGACTAGCAACCCGTCAGACAAAAAAAAATATCGCCACGACTAATAAAAACGATACCTACCTAAAATAATTACAAAGTCTCCCGAACAATTTCGCCTCAACTTTCTTCACCATTAAACTCAATTCTACGTCAAAATTATCCTGCCCAAACAATAGTGATTCAATTAAACATTTTAAACTCCCACGGGCACTTGAGAGACAAAATAACGGACGAGAGAGCGGAACTTGGTACCTACAGCCAACAGTCGCAAAGAACAATGAATACCATAATTGAGTTTGGGACACGGAAGTGCTCCCACTACGATTCAGCTTCGATTCATGTTCCGTTCGACAAAATAGATTATCTACCAAAGATAGCTGCATTAAAATAGTGGATCGCTTTGGAATTGGAGCTAACTTAGTCAATGGTATCGGATTTGGTCTTTTGTGCGCGTAGTTCGCGAATTTAGGGACGAGTAGCGGAGAAAGTTATGTAAGTTAATTTGCTTCTCTTTGTATGACATGGATAGTTTTGCTATTTGGGTTCATGTTTGGAACTTTATCCTGTTATTGTTGATGTTGGATTTAATGGCATGAGTTGTCTTTTAATCTTACGTTTGGTAGTATTTAGTACGATATCTGAAACAGAAGCATTAACTTGCTAAAATCAAAATAAGAACCACTGCTTGCTAGTCTAACGTCCTCCTTACAAAAAGGAAGCCTGACCGTTCACAAGTCTATTAAACACGTACGTTTATTATTTGCAACGCACGTAGGAAATAGAAACCTAATACCATTATTTATTTAGGTCGCTCCGCAGCCAGTCGTCCAATTGGCAACCTAATTTGTTCTACATTGGTCTCCCATTTCTACCTACAGCGAGGTTCAGAACTCACTGGCCGACTCTATATATTGCACCAGAATACGATAGGTGAATATTCTTTTACGATCTATTTACATAGCAAAGACGTTCTATCGTACCTGTAGTTAATCAAAGTTACTTGGCTAATGCGATTGGCCTACATTTGTAAGCGAAGCGCCGTGAGCCTTTTAAAAACATTTCAGCCAATTACATAACATCGATGAATGTTATGAGTTGCAAAACAGTAACGTTTCCTGTTTACATTACAGGGGGTGATTGTGTGTCATGAAAATGACCGATTTTTTCAATTAATTTTTCTATTTACTGCGTAGAATGGAACACAATCGCGTGTTTTTTGTGGTAAAAGCTGTTAAATATGTTTATGATAGTAGACGGAGCCTGAGAATCTAAAAACACCATTGTTTTTACAGTGATAATCATATTACATCATGCTATTTAAATCACTGACAACTTTCAAAAATAGCTTCGCAGACATTTTACTTCTATTGTAGCAATTTATTATTATATATTATTTGTTACTGTTAAACTTACTACGGTTTGTATAATGTTTAATATTCTTGGCACCGTCAGTCTAAGCCCTTATTTCCTCGTCTACCTTTGCCTTTAAATTGCATTTTGTTGTTGGCGCCCGCCCAGACAATCTAACGAATTGTGTCGCCGTACTTGTGTACTAACTTGTTTGTCTTCTTTACTTTATTTCGTGCGATATACTACGAGTATATTATTACTAATTGTGTCTTCTTACAAACATGTTGCTATGTATGGGAGTAATTCTGTTACATAGCTGAGACCTTTAATTGTGGCATTAACTTTGTTTTCGTATTAGTTTTTAAGTTTTATAATATGTTTTGTTGTTTCTGTAAAGATATTTTCTATCTATATATTACAAGCTCAGCGGCATTTGGAGACCAGTCATTTCCTAGATAAAAACTATTGACGCTTACAAATTTCCTGAATTGTCTGAAGCACTGCCAACTTTTTTCGACGACAATATTGAAAAGGACCATTATTTTTTGAGGTTACGGCCGAGAGGGAGGTGGCGGCCACGGATCAGATATTGGATTCTTATTACACACTAGAAAGGATTCAATGAAAGGAATGAGAATCTGAATGGAACGCTCTTACCGACACTGGCTTTGAAATTACGATATTTGAGAGTAAATAATTGGACACAGAGATGCTAACTGAAGTCAGACGGAAGCAGAATTAAATAGAATCGTTGGTACGTGAGGTAGTACAATTACTTCTTAAACAGTAGTGGCTGCTAGTATTATTAACGTTTAGTATACGTTTGAATGTATAGTACAAGCTAGGGTATTAATTGGTATTCCGTAGTACAAGTAAGATATACATAATGCAGTAGAAAACAAAAAGTCTGTGAAAACTAATTCAGCAAGAATATAACGTTATGCAAAATAGTCCCTGCCTGTCTGCTTTTGTAATATTTAAATAACATGTTGACTTGTCGTGGTAGCTTAGAAACTTAAAAACTGATATAAGAGTGCATCAATCAGAAACCGAAATACTTGAGCTTATTTTATTCGGACAGTTGAAGGATATTACTATTTAGTAAAAAAAACACCTCGTACAAATAAACACACACATAACATTTATAATTTATCACTGATTTAGAAGATTTGCCGTTTTCAACCCCCTCGTTGGTTTGTTCTTCAATTATACTAGCAATATAATATCAAAAAGTCGACATAGGAATCTGTCAGTCGTATCAAATAAATAAGCAAAGCGTCTTTTAGCGCCACCCTTTTCATAAACAGACAACATAATGACACACGCGAGCAGCTGACGCAGGCATGTTCAAGACATCCATTGTTTCAGCCAACCTTCCACTAATATACCGTTAGGGCCCTTACAGTGTGTTTTATGCGACCTATGTTACCAGGTATACGTTAAAGAGCTAACGCCATGGGTAAACCGCTACGTAAAAACCTCGACTGTTCACATCAAGCCATAAAATTAATCATGAAACTCATAAAAACTTCAGAAATGAACCTCTAGGGTAATAAATCATTAGGCAACGGCGAAGTTTAAATCAAAGAGAGGGAATAAATTTCCATTATGCGATCATGAGGGTAACCGAACGAAAAGGCGGATTTCAAAGGATTCACGTCAGTGAGCGGGTAATTGTTATCAAGGTGCATAGACAATACATAATGTGGGTACTTTTGTCTGGTCTTATAATATTTGTTTTTATTTTGTAGGCTAAATAAATTGACAATTTGAAATAACAACAAAGAATTACACTCGCTACTGCCGATTAGGCCCAAATTATGCCAGATAAAAAACAAATCGAATTAGTAACTTGAGAAAATACTTCTGGACCAAATATTTCAAGCCACTTTTCCGACAAGAGAGAAAGTCCAAGAATAAATTACAAATATTTGTTCGAATGAAGGTATTTTATTTCCGTCCCGGGCCATAGCCAGCCGGAGCAAGGGGTGAAATATTTCCTCACCTCTCTCTCAGCTGTTGCCGCGTCATGTAGGAGCCGAGGAGAAAAGGGGGATAAGGAAATATTACCGTTCGCTTATTTTAGCTTTATGACGTCAATTATTTTTTAAATGTTACAGAAACTGAGCATTGTTTTCAACTTTTAATAATAAATAACAGGTCAGTTTGATGAAATTTCACTCATATTTGCTAATAGGCTGCCCTTTATCCTATGGATCACTTGCTGCATTCGACGGCTGCACTACGTTTTATTTTCATTACCACTGGGTAATGCCTATTTCTACTTTAGTGGACGGTTATTTTCTTACTCTTATTCCCAAAGATGTACAATTTTGTTCCCTCCACATCCACGCTTTTTGTTTAGGTGGTTCATGTATTCGATTCTAAGCAATAAAATCTACTGTAAGTATAAAATATAAAAACTACTGGCACTCAATAAACTTTATATCACGTAAGGAAATGATGACGCAGAAACTGCATATTTATGTTACTCTGCCAATGAAATCCAGAGATACTACAGCTAAATCCGGGGTCTCAGCTTATTTCGAATTCCACTTTTGTTCTACTTCCATGATTTACAAAACCGAATTCTACTCACGTGTACAGTGTCTTGGCTCGTCCGATGAGTCCCCACAGTCGTTGCTGCCATCGCAAAATCGGTTTACCGGTATACATTTTTTATTAGAACACTGATACTCCGATATTCTGCATCTCGTGTCGTTGTTGAGGAGTACCGGCAACAGCTCGGGCTCTGGAATCTTCGGACTATCTCTCAAGTATACACCGGTTTGAGGACTCTCAGTGACGAGGTCACAATCCGTGAACGTGATGAAAGCGATTAAAAATCCAATTCCCAGGGCAATATCTGAAACAACAAATTGTTCTTATTACAGTTTGCCCAACAAGTACCTAATATGGGTGAGAGCAAATATCAAAGGTAGCTCCGTTGGTTACACTAGTTGATTAGGAACGTACGTACACAAAGTCTGTGATCGTGTTTACATTTAATTTCGTTTGTTTATCAGCGACGTGTCATTTTATATACAGATCGAGGGAGACAATTCGGCATTACATTTTTATGGAATGCTCTACGCACGCCATCTCCATCATCTACGACATTGCTAGGTCGGTATTTTGATAACGTTGTTTTAGATATCCATTTACCTTTCACTCGAAATAATATTCCCCGGACGACCGCGTCCTCACCGAATATTGAATATTAAAATAAACAAAATCGCTCAAACTCCGCGCACTACGAAAGTTTTATCCGCTGGGAATTTGAGTGAATAGCGGTGTTTTGGAGTGAAACTGTCATCAATCTTGCTCGGAGCTTATCTAAATGACGTCCTTTCATGCTTTCATCTTTGGTATTGGACGGCCTTGAATGGGAAAAATAAATTAAAACGTAAGATGTCTACGCACTCGGGTAAGCGGCAGACAGCCCCTTAGACAACTTTGAATGTAAAGGATTGTACGGGGGAGTGTAAAGCCTACGCATTGCCGCCGTGACCTTTTGTGTTAGAGAGATGAAAAAAGTTCCTGAGCACAATTCTAGGAAATGGGAAATACTCTCAGAGTATCACTTTATCTTGAGTAGCTTCCTACTGAAATGTCACAGCCAGTTAGATTCACGTGGTAAGCGAATATATTTAAAAAGTCGTTAGGTGATACTCCTAAACGTAATTTATGAATAGATATTTTACTCTGCGGCTACATGTTTACTAATTCTTTGTATTGAATAGATACGGCAAAATACATATTTACGTACATTGTGGAAACCTTCTCCCAACGATCACAACTAAATGTAACGTATTTTTGCAAGATAGATAGCTACAGTTCGCAGCCAACGAAGTGACTGTAAAAGAAATTAAATATCTCCTTGTAAAAAAAGACAAATCGGTGTTACGCTTCCACAAAGACGAGCGAAACGGGGTAAAGCGGAAAAATAACAATTAATCAAAGCGTCTGCTGCATTGTGCACACCCGATAGTAAAGCGGAAGGAGACAATGAATTGCAGACGATCTACTCAGTATACATTTTATGCTGGAAGAAAAGAAAAACTTAGTGTTACATCCTATTTAGAAAAGAACAGGGGGAACGTGGTTGATGTATGCATTATGCTCTATCATTTCCATCAGATCACATCAGTTTCAGAGCAGTAACTAGAGACATCAAGTTAGTACATATTTTAAAATGTACAAGACCACAGAGTTTAGTAGGTAAAGTACATATTGATAGCGATACAAAGGTGATTTTAGTTCAGCAAATGTTTCATTTATTCATTTGTTCATTATTTAGACACAGACTAACCCAAATGTTCACATTATAAGAGGATGGTATGTAAAGAATGATGTGAAATAAATAATACGAGCTCTACAAGGCGAGCCTATTCAGACATGTGTTCATACAGTCATTGTCCTCTCTCAAGGGTGCCTAGATAAGACCCTTCACGCAATGCAAAGCAATATATGGCAATACATAGCTGTCATAATAACGTCGGCAGTACAATGATATCAGGGATTCGTAAATACGAACCCGTGTCATGCGTGAGAGATGGCAGTGCCGATATCTCATTTAGCGCGATCGCTGCCGGCAGCAGGGAAATATATTCACATATTGAATGTCAAATGTGAATGTAATGTGATTTGGTGTGGCTAACGGTAATGTTTATTTCTAAATTGTTTTAAGTTGTCTTCAAGTGCAAATAAAAACAAAAATTGTTCATCAACTTCGACTCTATTTTACGAGAAGAAATAGAAACATTAAATAAGTAGGTCAAATAATAAACTTTGAAATAAGTCATATAATAAAGCAGTGTTTACGTGCACGCAAACTTACATGCCCAGTTTTTACGCCAGTATTTGTAAGACTGCTGCAGTACTTGTACTCGAGTTTTATGGAAATCACATTAACCTGAATAGCTTGCAGCAATCAAGTTTCCTTTTTATAGAGACATGCAACGGTGTTTTCTGTGTGTGTGTAACACACACAGAAAAGTAGTTGTAAGTAGTTGTAAGATACACATTTTTCAGTTTAGATTTTCGGTAACTCGAAAAAGTGCTGTGTTAGGTATCATTAATTTCATTGACAACTTCAGTGAATTTAAAGCTACTATTATTTTTAGAAGTTAACAAAAACTTAATATTTTATTTTACTTGAAACTCGTTACGTCATGATTAAATTGTGAGCAGCTAAAGACAAAAAAAAGCATAAAGAATAACTGAGCACACGTTTGTTTTTGTTAAATCGGAATTCCGCATCAAACTACTACGTGCACTCCATAGCGCAAAGCTGAAAAAAAACCAACGTATTCTGCTTTTGTTTTGTGGAGTAGGTCTGTATGGTATGGATGAATGGATCGCTAAAATACTCGTAGCTTCAAGTCCACCACGGGTGGATATCGGATCTTAGTGCTCTTGTCCCAAGTCTGTCAGTGTGCCGCTATAAATAGAAATAGTGATCCTGGTGAAAATTTATATCACGCAACATGGCAAAATTAACGGGCTTCCTCGAGAAGTTACTCCGTCCAGCCAGCTATAAACCATCCACCGCTGAGGCAAAATTACCCCTCTCTGTGTTAGTAGCCACAAGGCTCGGAGAACTTTCACGAATTACGGCCCTCGTGATCCCGAGCCGCGGTGAACATGTAAAGTTTGCTATCTATAAATAGTTTACATCGCACACATTGACGTGAAAAGATAAGTTCGTGGTTAGAGCAACCACAAAAATTAGCTAAAACACATCAAGGTACTAATTCTTTGGTATGTAATAGTCTCTCCCAAGAGCATAATACTGATATTACAACGTCCTATGTAGTTATTTCCACTCTGCTTATAATATAAGGTGGAGGTCTGCTTGTCAAGAAGAGCGGGCCGAGCACAAACCACGAAGCTCACTAGGCAGTAGTAGACAGACGTAGTCAAGTCACACCCCATTTATCTAAAATGTCTCTTTGTATCAATATAGGCCAAAAATCCACAATGTCGTCCCAAGTACAGGCATGACAGTGCTTTCACTCCGAGAAATTCCTGCATCGCTTCGAGTCGCGGCAGAGGTCTCCTTCCCGACATTTCCAGCGCCAGATGCGTCGGAAATGTTTGACATTTTCCAATAGGAATTTTTGACAGTTTCCATTTGACAGTTACCAGTAGGAATCTGATGCCGCCAATAACTTGGAACCGTTTGGAAATAAGCCGATAACTATCGGCAGTTTGACGAAGGTCGAGGGTCGACGTTTTGTTTTAATAACCGATTCAGTTTGGAAGGGTTAGGATAGATAAGGTGTCTAATGGGTTTGGTCAAATAGACAATACTTAGGGATAAGTAGGATATTAAAATTTTTCTATTGATTTTATCTAGATTAATGTTAGAAAGTTGTCTTATTTAATAATACACATTACACAGTCATGTTTAAATGCTCAAGGAAAAAATATGCTTATAATCAAAAATGCTATCATATGAGATAAAAGACAAGATGTACCTACAATTTGTTGTACCTAGACAGGTAAATAGATGTTTTTTGTCCATGTTGCTTACTCTATTATTTTTTAATAAGTAAACCGACTAGCTAATATAATAATCCGCCTACTGGAAATTCTATTAATTATACAAGAAATATTTACAGCTCTCATTATTTCACTTTATTTGGAGGCTACCTAATTATAAATCTAAAATGAGAAAAAATGTTGTCTTAGAACTTGAAAATTAAAAGAAACAAATGGGGTAGGCATTTTTTGTTGAAAATACCTTTTCATTTCATTAACTTTTTGGGAATCATATTTTAATTTATTTTATACACAAGTTTTGTTCCTGACTCTGATTATTATGAATTCTATTGTAGATATACGTATTTGCATTTATTATTATCATCACTAAGGAGTAGAACCCCTTACCTGATTTTGTTTTCCAACTGTTATATTAATTTGGCTGTATTCCACAAGTGAATACGTTACATATAGATAAAATGCCCCGATCCAACGCAATAGAATATTAAAAAATATATTAACATTGTAATAATATGTACCTAAGTATTTAATTATAATATATATGTTATATCTATATATAGATGGTTTATAAAATCATGTAGGTACACTGTACCTGTACACTAACAGAAGGAAATGTTAAAAAATAAATTATAAAACCTACTGTGTGGAATTAATGTCTGGTTAAGGGTGTTCGGGCTAACGCAACTGGACTAATCGGGATTTACCTGTTTCTTCATTATTCTTAAAAACAAAAGGCAAGCACTATCTTGTAATGTTTTAGTAGAAACGAAAGGAGGTAACATTTTATTAAGATTACAAAGGTTTTCCTTCTGTGCTTATCGCACCCGCCGGTTGTAATAAATAACGGGACCTACCTTACAATGGTCCTTTAAGGCCAAAAATAAAATTACCTTTGGTACCTTCGGAGTATACTAAAATAAATCCGTATACTGGACCAAATAAATTTTATGTTGAATCCGTTTTAGAACGAGAGTTGGATTGCGTGTTTTGGACGTTTTATTTTTGGGCTCAATTGAGTAACAAAGATACTTTTAGCAGTTATTGCGTTACATTTGGTTTCACATTATGACGAAGGGGAAGTGTGATATGCGTTTTTACATGTGGAGGTCGTCGATTGAATCTGTCTTTAGTCCAGCGTCAATCTAATTCAGCCAAAATAGCCCACCTCACTGCATAAGGGTTGAAACAGGGTGGGATACTAAACATCAATACCCAGAACGTTAAAAAATAAAATATCTACACCAAATTATCAAGAGATTTATTTATAAAACATTGCCACGAAAGCGAAGAAGATGAATCTACCTTTTCTTTCCATCCCCACATTTCACATCCCTTCAATTTTCGGTTTTGACACACACTGACTTTTATTCAGCACGTGACCGTATTTCGCTGGTGTCTAGTAAATAAACCGTATTTACGTGCACTGCATACGATCCATTAGAGTCGTGGCGTGTCACATAAACTACACGATTTACGATGCACTATAATGCGATTTGCTTTATACCAACAACAAATTGATTGTTTATTGATTTATGACGGTGTCGGAGTTATAGAGGTAGTGTTCGATATTTCATTTGAATCCAAATTATTTGCGACGTAGAAAAACGGCCTAGTTCATAATTTACCGTGAAACCGTTGTTGAAAATTTTATAAAGCAAGGGAACCTTTGTACCTAATATAACCCACATTTACAAAGTGCGCCACGGTAGGTTGGCGCTGATATTATTATCATGGGCTCACCTCGACAAAGTAAAATTATGAGGGTGAAAATATTTTCACATCAAATCTGTTATTTTTCCAACAATCCAAGCCCGCACTCAGCACGTGACACGATACTAACACGAGGACTCTCATTCTGAGCTCACGCTATAAGATGCAATGCAGTAGGGCAATTCCATAGGAACAATATTACTCTGAACAAGCATGTTTTAACCCACTACGTACATGGCTTCATACGATTTGCAACCGTTTATAGCAGCGTCTGTTATGGTGTGCGATTGATGGTTATGATCGGTTGCTATAACTCGCCATGCTATATAATATTGTCATCGCGATAATTGTGTTAGTGTGTGCGTTTAGGTACAGAACCTTATAATAACTGGAAGTTAAATTTCATATGTCAATTTTGTCCCACGTACGCGCGACTTCTTACTGCCACAATTTATATTCTGACAAAGACTCGCATACCACACTGGAGCATTAAAACAACGCGAAGTACCGGCGACTGAATAGCATGAAATTTGAATAATCCGACGCTGGCACGCGAGGGCAACCTTGGAATAACAGAATACGAGTATATTGCCCGAATTCTTCAAATGAAATTGTATATTGTGAGAGCAACAGAGCGAAGGGCTAAACTGTACTCTGTGCGCTTCACAGCCTACCCATGATTGGAAGGGTACTTCAGCCCATTGGTCCTACTTGTTATTGAATGATGGCAGTCGGAGGCGATTAGGTGGTCTGACAATCTTCGACACAAGTGGTCGGCACGTCGCAAATTACAAAAAGACTGTGAGACTATGACTATAAAAATGTGTTACTGTAATTTTTATACATGACTGCCCAAAAAACGACTGCAGTGTTATTTTATTATGTTATTCTGGGCTAATGACATAAACGAAAAATTGATATTTAGGGCTCCCAAAACTGAATAAGAAGTGTCAGTAAAGCAACTATCACTTTATTGAATCGTGATGTTTATTTATTTATTTATTTATTCAAGAAACACCAACAGTACACATATTAAACAATTTAATGAGAAACACTTAAGGCTATGACAATTATCATAGAAATTCTGATATGTATACCCTTTACAGGTGTCTACAACATTCAATGACGGTACAATATCAGAGAAAAAAAAATAGTTAAGTTAAACAAAATAAAAAACAATTTAGCACAAATTATGGATGTCAGAACATGTTCCCGTTGAGGGACTTTACTACTTTATTCTTAAAAACATATAATGAATCGTGGAAAATATCGAGATCAATCAAGGAAGAATTCAATTCGTTGTAAGTGCGAGATATTCTCGGTAGAGGAGAGTTGGATGCTAAGTTTGTTTTGGCGGCTGGTACTTGAAAAATTTTATAGATTTTCTGTCGCGGGTAATGGTAAGGAATGTTTAAAGAAATGTCTTCTAGAATAGAGGGACAATCTGTTAAGTTGTGAAGAGATTTATACAAAAAAGTAAGGTCACGGACTTTCCTCCTATCGCGCAATTTATGCATTTTAAAGAAGGATAAACGATTTTCATAAGGACTCCTATGAGAGATTCCCGGACGTGAAAAGGCTAACGACCTCGTGAAAGCTCGTTGAATAGCTTCAATACGTTGAGAGTGTGACACATAGAAGGGACTCCACGCCACGCTTGAGAATTCCAGACAGCTTCGTACCATTGAGTTATAAAGTATAATTTTTGTTTGATAAGATTTAAAATTTATTGTGTTTCGCCTAATAAATCCAAGCTGTTGAGCTGCTTTCTTAACCACTGAGTTAATATGAGCTTGAAAAGTTAATCGGCTATCGATTAGAACCCCCAAATCACGAATCTCACTGACCTCTTGCAAAGGTACACCATTCAAAGTGTACACAGAATTAATGGTGTTTTTCTTGCGCGTATATTTAATATAATAACATTTTTGTACATTAAGATGCATCTGGTTTATGTCACACCATTCTTTTATATGATTTATGTCACACTGAATAAGATTTGTGTCTGCATTACCATTTACTATTTTATATATTTTAAGGTCGTCCGCGAATAGCTTATAGTTGCAATGTTTTATGTGTGTCGTAATATCATTGATAAATATCGAAAAAAGAATAGGTCCCAGATGCGACCCTTGTGGAACACCCGATTCGGCATAATATATTTCAGATTCATACCCATTAACAAATACTATTTGTTCCCTTCCTTTAAGATAAGACTTGAACCAATTCAGAAAGGACCCGTGAAAACCTATGAGTTCCAACTTCTTGATCAACAAACTATGACTAACTTTGTCGAACGCACTGCTGAAATCGGTGTATACCGCGTCGATTTGATTTCCTGTATCGAGTTGTCGAGACAATTCAGAGACGAAGCCAACTAAATTTGTTTCCACAGAGCGACCTCCCTTGAATCCGTGCTGCTGTGCTGAAAGAAGGTGACTGGTATGATGTGATACTATTGGGCATATCAGTGATTCGAACAATTTGGAGAAACATGATAAAATAGATATTGGTCTGTAGTTTTTTACGTCATCTATGTTGCCCTTTTTATGAAGTGGTATGATCTTAGCCTTCTTCCATGCATTAGGAAACTCCCCTAATGATAAAGATTGGTTTATTATGAGGGACAGTGGTAGCGTCAGGGCAGTACCGCATCGCCTGACTAAAAGAGGAGGGATGCAATCAGGACCTGGCCCCTTTAAGACATCCATAAGCTTGATTTTATCCATGATTTGGCGCTCAGTGAAGCTAATTTTGCCAATGCAGTTGTGCTGGGGAATACTATGAGATGTAGCTGTGTCGCGTCTGTACAACGTGTTGGCATTAGAGGTAAATGCCTTGGAAAAATTATAAGCAAACAGGTCAGCTATATCCTTTCCTGTGTTAGCGATCTTCTCACCCATTTGCATTTTAGCAGGGAGTGAGGATCGTGATTTTCGCTTGTCCTTTACATAGCGCCAAAAGTCTTTCGGATTTTTTGCAATGCTTTCCTCCGTTCTCGTGATGTAAATTGAATACAGACTGTCATACAATTTGTGACTGCGATCTCTCAAAATATGGAACTCAATTAAGTCGCGAGGGTTTTTGTACTTTCGATACTTCGCTCTTAACTTCTCTTTTTCTGCAAGTAATTTAACTAAAGAATTATTAAACCAGGGAGGAAATATCTTCCTATTAAATTTATGTTTTGGGACGAATTCATCGATAAGTTTTCTTATTACCTTGTAAAATGATGAAACCATTTCGTCTATTGAGGCACAGTCTTTAAAAATTGCATTCCAATCTGTATTCTTCAGATGTAACGTGATGCCATTATAATCTGCTTTATGAAAATTAAATTCAGTGGTCAACTTTTGACGAAGTAAATTCAAGTTATTGTTCGGAAGTGAAAGTAAGAAAGGAGGATGCTTACTGTCAAGTTTACTCAATTGATCAAGGGGTGGCGTTAAAGAAATGTATGGTATTGTGCTAATTGCAAGATCTAATGTTCTGTCATCCTCATTGCATATATAATTAAATTGGTACATATTGGACATATAAATAAAGTCAACTAGTGCGTTGCCCAAGGAGTTGCTGTAGTTGGAAGGCGTTGTTAAATTGTTACATTTAGTCCATTTTATAAAAGGTAAATTAAAATCGCCCAGCAACACAACCTCATCAACTTGGTCAATATAATTATTGACGTTATTCAGAAAAACGCTAAGTGATTCCAGTTTTACCGGCGGAGGGATGTAGACAGTACAAATAGCAACATTTTTTATGTTCTTGCCAGTTTGCATCTCTACAACGACCCAAATATCTTCACAACTGGATTCCCAGGCTTGTAAACGAGTAGACTTGAATTTAGACGAGACAGCTATCAGCACCCCACCGCCATCTTTTTTTACATGCGGAGTAGAGCCAGAACACACACGATCACGTCGATACACAACATATCTCGAATCTATAAATTCGCTGCTATTGACACTAGAGTTTAGCCAAGTTTCAGTAAAAGACAAAATATCGTAAGAACTCTGTAGTAGATTGTTTAAAATATCATTAGTCTTCGTTCTCATGCCACGAACATTTTGATAATATATAGTAGCCATTTTTATATATTCTAAACACCAGTTAACACTACATTAAGTATGAAGTTGCAAATGTATCAATCAACGATTCATCGTAAAAAACAGACTGTCCTCGGTACGTATTTGGAGCGCTGCGCTAATTTCGTCCTTTCTTGTGTAGATCCTACCGTCACGGACCCAAACAAACTTGTAGCCTAGTTCCTTCGCTTTCCTTCTGACAGCACCATGTAGGGTCTTATTTGCAGGGCTTAAGTGTTCAGATACATAAACAGGAACGCAGGTTCCTCCTAACCCGAGGTGATGTGAATTAATTTTGTCGCGGGGATTATTCTTGTTGAACTTCTGAACTGCGGCTAGCAGGTTGTCGCGCAAAAGTCGGGTTCTCAACTTCAATACGATGGTACGTGGTCTGTCACTCTCCTTGTTTAATTTTGCGACTCTCGTTACATGAACAATGTCCGTCTCAGAAATAGGACACTCCGTTTTCTTCGTGAGTTGTTCTATAGTTTTGACAATATTTTCAGAACGGTTCTCTGGTACCCCGTTTATTTCCACGTTACACTCGCGCAGGTGCTGCTCCATTTGATTCAGTCGCCCAGTAAAGCCCTTTTCAAGACTAACTACCTTCGACTTTAACTCGTCGTTGCTTTTCTGAAGCTGATCAATAACTACAGTTTTCTCTTCTAGACTTTTCTTTAACTCTTCAAAACAGTTGTTAAAAAACGAAAGTGACTGTTCGAATGATGAAATCTTATCACTAACACTTTGCAGTTCCCTCGTCGTGGATCTCACGTCGTCGTGATGTTAATTTTACAACAAATTTATTATTAATATTTTTTGTTACATAAAACAAATTAATCTTCTCTATATATAAAATGAAACCCAATTTCCCTTGGTCACGGCATCACGCGTGAACGGCTGGACCAATTTTGCTAATTCTTTTTTTGTTGTGTTTGTTATTTGCAGGAGAAGGTTGTTATGAAAGAAAAAAATAAGAAAGTTAAAATTTGAGAAAACTTAGCGACCATGTTCCCTTAGAGTAGGGAAAGAGATAGTGGGAGATAGGTAGATGGAGAGGGAGAGAGATAGAAGAATAGGGAGAAAGATAGAGGCAATGACAGTAAAACGTTTGTCGGGTCAGCTAGTTAAAAATAAAACTAAAACTAGCTAAATCATAATTGATAATAATTGACCGTGCACAAATTGCGCTAAGCTTATGGTTTATGTATGATAATTTATACATAAACCATAATGAAGCGATCTTGATAAGTATAAACTTTTCATGCATTGTGATTTTCTTCGTGTTCATATAGGTGTATCGTGATATAAACCAAATTCACCTTATTAAATGTATCATTACCTATTCATCAAACCTATCAGAATACGTTACTATAATAACATATGAAGAGGGATCCTCACCTCATATCCTCGGGGGTATCTGCAACGCATTTTCCTCGTTTTACGAACGGCATAAAATATTTCATGGTAAAAATAATAATCCCGGCCGCGATGTGACTTACCCCTACGTACGTACATATAATTCTGAGATGATTCCATTTGCTAGTGGCTAACTGTTTGGTGAGTCACTTAGCTAATATAAAACCTACCCGGGTTATTTTTCAGTTTCGAAATGAAATACTTAAGCTTCGAAAACAAAATCTGTTCTCTTTCTGTCTACAATTTAGGATTTTACAGTTCTAAATACATATTTCTTCATGACATTACATTGTTTGAGTTACTATTAATTAAATACTTCCTACGCTACAGTAGTTAAGTTTCTAATGACTAACCAATCAAACAGACAAAGTTAATAAAAGTCAATTACCCATTCAGCGATTAGTAACTAATCCACTGAGCACATCGTCAATGCCAACCCAATAATATATGCACGAAATTAATTCAATACATACGTTCAATTAATTCGCGTCCTTGGAGAGATTGAGGTATTTTGACTAATAGCAGTTAGTTATAATTACCGAGTCACAAACAACAGTCTACTATTCCAAATAGATTTTAGTGAGTGCGTAATTTTAGTTCGACTTCTAAATGTCCGATGGATACTAGTGCCAAAGAATGTCTGTGCGACGTAAGATTTTGAGAAAGAAAACATATAATTTTATACGTTGATTCGTTTCATGAAATCCACAAAATATATTGAACTTATTGAAAATGGTTTCAATACCACAATCATCTAGTCTTTTATGGAAATGGTAAGTAAAAATGCTAGCGATTCTTGAAAGAAGCTTTATTGGTCATTTATTTGTGCATCTTACGGCTACATTATGCTAACGTAAGTTCGATTAAAACATTTCTTCGATAATATGACTCTCTGTCATTGAGACATGCTCTCTATAAAGAAAATGTTACCTGATAGATCACAACACACAAACATTATTTCGTCAACGATATAAAAAGTGAAAACGACTAATTTCTAAAGTCTCAAAGTACTTACAAAATTCTTGCCCTGAGATAAAAACGAGATGGCTATTCAGTGCTAATAAATCCAACGAAACAGGCTTAAAGATTCACTGCCTATCCCTCGCATAATCCAGTCCAACCCATCCCTAGCGCACAATTTGCGAAGCTCAAGCGTTGTTCTCGAACTTAAGGATCAAGGTATAAACGGTCATGATCCTCTGTTATTCGCCAGAACAGTGCCAAGGGGAATACTAGCCTTGTTAAACGCGCCCTCTTGAATAGAATTTGACTAAGATTCTTTCTCACTTCTCACATGAGGCACGGTGTCGCAAACGGTGTTGATTGTCCATCACAAAAAAATGTCGTTGCGTTTCTCTAACAGAAACGTTTTTACGTCTCTCATTTTCTTGGAACTTTTAATTTGACCAATTTAGACGTATTGTATTGTAATTATTATGCTAAAATAGGACTGTTCCCGTATATTTGAGTAAAAATCTAACTTTGATTTATTCCAGATTTCTCCATTCAGCGTGTTAGTATTCTAGACGAGTCGAGTATATTCGCGAGAAATCCACAAGTAAGTATAGTGGTAAAGTTTTAAAGACACGGTGAAAGCTTCAGGAACTTGGAGAGATGGATTAAAGTTTGTTTCTAGACGTCGAAACTTTGCCATCAGATCAGAGTGGTATGCGTGGTAACTGCCGCCGCTGCAAGGTTTACCGAGTTTTTTTTATATCACTTGACCACCAGCACCGTCCTCCATTTGTTATTAAGTGAAAGTAAAAGATACAACACGCTAACCCTAAAATGGGGCTGGCTCTCAAAGACTGCTGATGGGATACTCCGAAGACAGATTTTTTCGGGCACTTAGCTTGGTTGAAAAAGTGTGGTCATACGCAACCACCTCGACGGCAATAAAAATAATAAAGTTATACCTACACGTACTTAATGGTGCACGTTTCAATAAATTAATCATTGTTTTATTTTCTAACGAAATAATGAAACCAAATATAAGTATTATGACTGCATTGGGAACGATACATATCATGCTATAATTATTATTCAAGTTCTACCTAATAAAGTTATAGTAATGAGAAGGTTTATGACCGGAAAACATAATATTATGTTGGACATTATGTACTTTTATGGATCTGGACGAGGGAAGCACAAGGCCGGTCGCATCGTAGAAGTTATTGAGGTAGGCCTATGCCGATGTCTGTCGGCTGTTACAGACGAAGAAAAAGAAGATGGATATGGGTTTCAAGCTTATTGCGTGCAAAGTACCTACAGTGAAAACCTAAACAAGAAACTAAGTACTCCAAGATCAAGAGAATCATGAGACATGAACAACGCCTACCAAGATCTACCACATTATTTAAACTTGTAAATGTACATTAAGCTCGTAAATTTTCACGTAAGCGACACATGGATGGACCCATCTGCGTCCCGTCTTCAGCTGATAAGAAGTCAACAAATTCGCGAATAACCCATACATTTTCACTGCAGCAATCTTGAGGGCGGTTTATTTAGATTACCGCCTCGTCTGATGGCATTCTATATTCATGACGTCACTTCACCGACACTTTTCGTATGGATACTTCGAGAAGGCTTGGAGTCGGAAATTCGTATAATTCCGTAGAGGATTCTGACAATCACTCCCTTCGCTTCTGATCGCTCCCTTTGCTCCTGATCGCTCCGTTCGCTCCCAATTGCTTCCTTCGCTCGGAATGCTCGGGCTCGTTTTAATGTGTAGCGATTATGGTTACTGCATATTATTATTGATATGTGGGTCGGATTCTGTGTTATTGGATTCCCTGGGTAACATGCTGCTCGTTAGAAGATTGTGGAGGTTGAACTGCCTTTATTGCTAACTATAAAGTTTTTTATGAAAAAATCTACATTCATATAACGTTTGCATGCAGGCCAATATCGAGCATTGATCGGTCATTACGAAATAGGAAGAAGGGGTACGATTTTATATAGGCTGTTATTTTGGGTACCTATATTATGTTGAGAACTTCTTAGCGAGTTTTGATGAATCTTATATTATTATTTACAAAGTTCGAATCGCAAATGCAAATAAAATTGGCGTAATATTTTTTAATTATAAAAAGTCCATCAAAGTAACTTTTTTGGGTTAATAAATCACCATAATTTTTATCATTTTCATTTCATTCGTGAACATGACTATAGCCTAAAATCAATAATGGGCGTTTTATTTAACATTGTTGCCATGGAAAAAGAAGAACGCTCTAATCTAAATTTATTTTGAGTTATCTCTTTCAACGGCGTGGCATTCCTATTGGTGTGAGCCGTAAAAGAGAAAATAAAAGAGCTCTTCCTCGTTTTTCTTGATTAAAACTTACTCAGAAAGCACTCCATTTCATTCCCTACCTACAAGCCCGCATTCACTTGAATAAGAAATACACACGAAATATTGTCACCCATACCACCCTTGACGAATTTGTACCGCGAAACGAATGAGGCAATTTAAGCCCACTTACACAAACGCAGGTGCGGCCTCAAATTGGAATTATCTTGCGGCTTACGTGGGCCCAGATAATAAAGAAACGTTGTATAAACAGACCTGGAGCGGTATTATGAACAGGCTTGAAACGTTATATAAGTGTAATTGAAACGTAACGTAAATTGAGTTGAAATGGAACGGAGTTGAAACTTTTCATATTATATAAAGTTGGAACCTTAGGTTGGAACGATGTTTAAAAAGTCGATAAAATTTGACCACGGTACTTGGCCTTAGCACGTTTTTCCTCTCTCACAGATTGAGATGTCTTTCAACTGTTTTTTGTTCTGATGTACTTATATACTCCCAGATTGAGTAGTCCGATTGCTTCAACCCTACCATCTCTTGTCACGTCAGGAGAAATCTGCACGAGGCGCAGCGTAATCCAAACTAATGACGCGGCAGTGATATTAATGGTGCAGCTCAGGAATGGTATGTTCGGTGAAGCTGATGTTTCTTACGCTTGACATCGTCAAGAATACTCGAGAAGTGGGTGAATTCCTGAACTACGTGGGCTACGAGTCTAAGCCCTACTTAACAAATTAATATACAATAACCTATCGGGACGATTAGGGGCTAAGCATTGCAGTACAACGTGGCCATACTGCCAAATTTTGGAACTTCGCCTATTGGCATATAACTAAAAACATTTCAACCGTATGCAGAAAAAATAACACTATCTTTGACTACGTTCACCCAAGTTAGAATAATGTAAACGGGAATAGTATAGACATAAAATATTTTTAGATTGACCTTTAAAGTTTACGGATAAATTGATTGGCAGCATTTACTTTCGTCTCTACGTTTTCCAATCAACCAGATTGGATGATAAAATAAAGGTTGTTACGATATTACAATGTTTTTAAATAACAACGGACGAAGTTACGAATTTTGTTCAGGTTCAAAATGGTGTAAATATTAACATTGATCCCCGAGGCTTAATCAAACTACCGTGTACACAAGAACAATGAAAAATCGAGGCACTGTGAACGAAATACTCTCGGGAATAAATGAAACAGTATTCAATATATTCAGTGAGATTCGAAGCGTAGTCGATGAAAGAACTTTGATCTTACTTTGAAGAGTTTCGTCACATTCTGATAAAACTTCGTCACACACCAACATTCACATTTAGGTATACAGAGAACGACAAGAAAAGGCATTATCATAGTATCTACCTGTATCTTATCCTCGTATATGTTCTAACGTTCATTACGTCGTCCTTAAACGGGAATACCTTAGAGATCAGCAAATAAAAATACCCTACCTAGTCATCCGTTATCCGGATCAGTCCGGATAAAAAGCTCCTGTGCGATGCTGATCCGGAAAAATGCGGTATAATTTATGTGCGGCTCGAGGCTTGAGTATGGCGTATTTCTACGTGATTAGATACACGTGAAATCTGTTATTCTTTTATTCAAATTTTGTATATTATTTGCTATTGCTAGACACTATTAGGTTACAGTTTTGGTTGGCAACACATAGCCACGCCACAAGACGTACACACAAAAACTGAATGGCATGGTAGCCCGTACCATGGACATGGTGCATGCTGACATGGTGTAGAAAACAAACTGGGAAAAATATATCTGATAAAATCGGGTTGTACAGTTGACAGCTGTCACTCAGTTTAACAGCTGGGACAGGGAGAGAGACAGAGGGAGAGGAAGAGAGAGAGAGTACGAGGCAAAGAGATGGATATAGAGGGAGAGAGATAGAGTGCGAGGGAAAGAGATAGAAAGATATAGAAGGAGAGGTAGCTTTTTTCCATAGAGACAATGACAGGACAAGGTCTGTCTGGTCAGCTAGTAATAATATAAAGAAATTAATGGATGAACCTCGATAGCGCTACCAAGTGCGCTATACGCTGATCCACACTCAAAATGTAATCTACATCTTGAAATCGTTGCTATTTAATAAATGGATATTGAGATGTAGCACTGGCTACTAGATAGGTCTTGTATGTGCCAATGGTATCATAACCGGATAGCACTTAACCGCTGAGTGTCATCCATTAATTTGCCAGATATCATGTTAGTTTCTGTTTATAATCTACAACTTAAGATGTATATATTAAATAGAACGAAAGAGCAAGTGCACACTGAAGATAACTCTTAGAGCTAAGTTTGATTTATTAATACGGCCCTATATTTTTAAATGTGGGACCGATCGAGCCTAGTTTTTTGTCGATGACAAATCAGGCTTGTGATCAAATGGTATGAACTCTTCTAAACATACCTTCATAATAATTAGAATGTATCCTCGCTTTCCCAAATACTCAATTAGTACACTGATATATAATAAAACTTAACTGTAGCTAAGCAATAATGTTTTTGGCCCAATGTTTACCATTCCATGGTAATATTATTTCCTATGCTAAAGCCACCGTCATCAATTCTTATTACATTCACTTTGGCTACTTTATTTTGACAGAGAACGTCACTCTTTGCCAACTCTGTAACGAAATAACGCCGTGAATTTCCCCGACTTGGCCTGCGAGAAAATGACTGAAACAGTGACAGTGGAGAAAATAAAATTACCATTTATGAATAGGTTACGATTTCTCACTGAGCAAGGACGTATTTTTTTCTTTATTCCGCAAGAATTTTATTGAAATCTTGTAATAACATACAGTCAGCCAGTTATGGAAACTCTTTTGGACTTTTCGATGGATAAATGAAAATGGGACTATTAAAATAATAATGTAATAATAATATAGTATTTAAGTCGAACACAATACGGCGCATAGTGTTAAATCGTGAAATAGAATGACGCAAAAAATGCGTCATGTCGTGTCCTCAAAATGTTCTCGGATGTTTTAGTAATACGTTTTAGTTAGACTATCGGCTACCTGGGACTCGAGTAGGTACTCGACATATGCCCAAACCAATAATCATGCGAAGCCAAAAAAAAATGTTGTTAAAAGTTCTAAACATAACTGAGCTAAACCGAATAGTAATCCACCTAAAGTATTGACCATTCATAAATAAATCATTAGCGTAATCATACACAAAATTTCAATTTAACTGTTATCAAATAAGTTAGGTACTCAACCCAAAGCACTTAACAATGTATTCGGCCATTTCGTGGCCCGACCACAGGCCAGGTATTATCCCGGCAAATACATTATTAACCGGGCGAAAACCGGGCACAGTAACCGGATAAAAACCCGGGTGGAGTGTGGCCGCAGTCCCTTGAATTAACGCCCGAGGTTATCTGACAGCTTCTCGGGTTCCCATTAATTGAGAAGTGGGATTATTGGCTCTATTTCGTCATTGGTTTCTGATTTGTTTTCAAAACCCTAGAGACCACTATTATGAAAATCGATCCCATTTACTTACTTCAATAGTTTATTTTTATGCAGTGCCTTAGTTCAAGTGAGATTTCTTGAATTGGTTTTGAAATAATTTATCACCAATTTACACAACCTTTTTATCTTTTACTGACTCTTATATATATTATTTTGTAAATAGAGTCGCAGCTACTTATCGAGAACACACTGAAAACATCTTTAGTCATTTCCATAAGAACAGTCATAATGTGCTACAAGCCATAATAATAAAAATGGCAATAAAATTTCACTTCAAACTTGTAAAGGACATTTCGCTTTTGTCCACCAACATTTTTGCGTTAACGTACCTATATGTTCGTAACCGTTAGAATCCGTAACAATGCCCGCGCGATTTCAATTTCAAATGTTTGGATTCGGTCCTGGTGAATGGTTAAATGGTTTTTAATTTTAGGTGGAAACGGAGCACGGAGCTAATGGCTCGTGCTTAATGCCAGGCCCATTCGAATATCAGACTGCAATTTATTTCAGCCGTGTTTCATTTCTTTATTATTTACTGGTTATTTCCATCCTGCATATAAAACTTTTCTGATCCAGTCCTGCAACGATCCTATCTATACGTTCTGGCAACCCAGAATTTTGCATTTTTACTTGGCGCTGCATTGCAATGCATTGAGCTCATTGCCCTGAGACATAAGGTTCCGATATGTCCAGGAATTTCACGAATAGCGTTATACTATAATTCTAATGGTGGCACACTTCTACTGGGTCAAATATTTCAGGCAAACTCAGACTTTTGCAGAAGAGGCCTTTACGTATTTTGCTTGCATTGAAATTGGTACTTATCATTCTAAGGCGCAACCATTCCCAATCAGGCTTTAGGCTTCGAATTCGTTTGAGCTCTTAATAAAAAATACAAGACGATACTAGAATTGCTTTAAGCAATCTTGGGTGTCAATTCTCGTAATTACACAAAAAGTTGAACGAAAGTTGACCGAAATGTGATTGGATTATGACTAGACTGAGAATTGGTATTCTGCTCCCATAAATTTACAACTTCATCTCGGTATAATCAACTTACGATCTAGTTACAGTTAAGTCAACCCATTGTCTATGACATATAACTTCAACTCATTTTTGTTACTAGAATACCATTTTAGCGTTCGGTTACATTACGATATCATTTCGATCAAGCGAACGTTAAATGTCACTTTTCAAGTTACGAGAATACCATTTTTAGACTTTAATGAGATTATAAGTTGATCGGAACTAGATTTTGAACATATTAAATTACCAGAATTGCCCTACTGAAACTCAGTTCGACGATCGCACCTATAAATAATCTACGAGCGTAGACACTCGGCGTAGCCGTAGGCGTAACACGACAATACCTACGCATTGGATTCGACTAATGCTACGAAATATGAATTTAGACCGGGCCTACGCCATCGGCCGCTTACAGCATTCGCGTCACGATGCTTTCCACGAAATAGCAACTCTCTTTCGTAATGCTTCCTATAGTAATGTACTATTGTGGTCACTTTCCCATGCACAGCATGACGCTGGACGCAGCTGATGGCGTTTGTAGGAGACAGCCTTAGGGAGTCGGCAAATAGAAATAGTTTCTTAAGTTCTTCAGCGTGGGCTTGTTTTCAGAGAGTTTAAGTTTGGGAGTTGAGTTTATGTACATACAATTATAATAGATATTAGACGTTACTTTGATGTACTTTACTTACTATTATGTATCAGAGTAGGTATATTATATTCCACTAACTATAGGTGTAAATTTCTTACCCAGAAATTTTCAAAACGCTGTTGGGCGAAAGTGATCAAAACCTCTAAGGTTTTAAAGATAAAGATCACGATTAGTGATCTTGAATTCGTGATCCGCTCTATTCTAGACGAAAAATCACGATCATGACCCTTAATTAAATGATAGAGACTGCAATTAACATTTTAAACAACAATTTTGTTAATACGATGTTTCAATGAAAATGGCACAATGGCTGCCACACATGGCTGTCTTTATTGAAACCGAAATGAATTTAGAATAATTATCTCAAAGCTTTGTTCTATCAATGCGTTTAATCTAAATTGAAGGCAAATGTTTTCACAAAAGCCTTTAGAAGGGCTTGCATTGAAAAGGTGACTCTCCCGCAAGGTGCTTTCGAGGTTATAGACCTAGACATTCGAGGCCTCTAACCCCAGACCGGTGACCTCTAGTTTTCAGCAAATCCTTAATTTTTAATACAGACATTCGACGTTATTATTTTTCTCTACACTACTATTATAAAGAGGAAAGATTTGTATTTTTGTGTGTAGTTTGTAATGTATAAACACAAAATCTGCTGTGTCGGTTTCAAAAATTATTTCACCATTTGGAAAGCTACATTCACCCTGAGTAACATAGGCTACTTTTTATCCCGTAAAAATTAAAACGGTTCCTGCGGGATGGTAGTCAACGCGGGTGAAACCGCGAGGCACTTCTAGTTTTTAATAAAGATTGTAAACTTTTTTTTATTGAATTATGTGCACCTGGACTGCAAACTCCTCGATTGTTTCACTGGATACAGGTACAGTTTGTTTGATAAGATTTTTAAAACAGCAGGGTTTTATTATTGGAAATTGGAATTACGTTCAATGAAGATACTTTATATAATTTTTTGGCATCTATTTGGAGTTTTGACATATCCATGCGATTACATCAGTATGTACCTACCTACCTATATTTATAAATCACGTGGTATTTTGACGGGTATTCGATAATGGGACGTTTTTGTGTTTCTATTTTTGCGCAAGATTGTGTTATTTCGAGTTTTAATGTGTAATATTGGTCGAAAATTAATTATTGATTGTTCGGTAACATGCACGTCGCACGAATCTGGGCAAATCATATAAACCCAATAAACGCTTTACTGCCATCCAACACTTTACTGAATCGTGACTGTAAGTCATAGTCAAATCCTCGTGGTCACTTGACCACGAGTATATTGCTCTAATGCAATGACTTTGCTATTGTGAAAATAAGAAATACTTTAATGTCATAACTTTACACTGGCTAAATGCACAAACTGTACGAAGCCATCACTATAACAAAAAAAAAACACGCGTGTCGAGTGTCAAACGCTTCTAAATCTATGTACCTATAATGCTGTCAGTGGAATATAAAAGAAGACAGACGAGACGTCATTATCGATCGATAATAACGCAAAAACATTACCCTCCTTCGGCCGACGCCATGTATTTGTTTTACACTTTTTGAATCTTTGCGATATAAATATAACAGCATATGAGTACGACAATGTTCCATTACAAAAAGTACTTAAAACAGCTATCAAAAAAGCGATATTATTGACCACAATCATATTATTGACCGAAAGATAGCATGCAATCATATTGCAACCATATTGCAGATAATATAGCTTCAAACCACCACCACTATCCAGAGGTTTGAAATCATATATGGCTAGTTATTTCGGGTAATTCACCAACTGGAAGCGAGCGACTGGACACGCGAGTGCCTCGTTTCATCTGTACCTGTCTAGTGTCTC
Source organism: Hylaea fasciaria (assembly GCA_905147375.1). Lineage (NCBI taxonomy): Eukaryota > Metazoa > Arthropoda > Insecta > Lepidoptera > Geometridae > Hylaea > Hylaea fasciaria. The sequence goes on from LR990194.1 coordinate 3,435,860, forward strand.
GCACATAGTGTGCTTAATCTGAAACCCAAACCCCTTTGAGAATAATTCTAGGAGTCTAAGATTATGCGGTAATTTCAGCCAAGGTTGCTGTGTGCGACGCGTTTTAATGACTCCTTGTGTTAAAAATAGTGTTTAACATAATCTTTACATTTAGAACACCCGAAAGGTTATGTGAGTTTAATAGCTAATGGTTTAATGGTGCGAGTACGAATATAGTATCAAAAAGCTATCTTACCACACTGGGCCATTATGGTAGATAATGGCCGGTACTTTCTCCCTCCTCTGTTTTAAGTTAGAATGTAATTAGATTTTCCTTTAGGTATTTCAACTTGGAAGTTAAATGTATTTTTTATACTGATGGTCAGATTATGTTTGATCAAGAATCGTATTTTAATATGTTCGCGGTTGGTCGCTATCTAAACTGGACAGTAAAATGAACCTGAAGGTAAAGTGACGATACGGTTTGTGATGATCCAAGCTCAGTTAGAAGTAACCTTATTCATTAGTGACTCGACGACTTGAACATTAGGCTGAAAAAATTACGTTAATATTTTCGGCGGGTAGTTTAAGTATAAGGTTGTTGTAGCTAAAATGTCACTAGGCTTAATATCCAATACTGTCTTTTACGCCTTCATTATGAGCACAGGTCTTGCCGACAGAAAATTGACATTGATATACTTATTATAGGTAGTTAATACCTACCTTTTTTCTGACTAGTTATTTTTCATAATGGTTACACCTACTTATAGTAATTATACTGTGCTAACCTTAATTTATTTTTCTTAATTACCGTTACGTAATATATAAATAGGTCTTACCTTTCAGAATTTTCATCTTGACTGCTCTGGTATTCTGCACTTTGGGGTCACAAACGTTCCATTATTTTTTTCAATTAATCATACTATTTTCGTAGTCAATGTTCTACAACTGAAACTATCATTTAGCATTTTGGCGATTGAAAATGTGTTGGAATGTCTCAGTATAGTTCAAAAGTCGTCAATAGTTGCTAGAACAGCTCCCACTTTGCGGTAAATGTCAAATGAGAGTGCAACTAAAAACAAGGTTAGGGTGCTAGCGCGGGAAAACGTGTCAAGGTTATACGAGCTAGTACTTGAATGGGACCGCCACGGACACTGCAACCACGCCAGCGCACCACACACCTACACTACCAATACGTAACATAACATTAAAAAAGAATTAAAAAAAATTGCACCTATCTCAAAAACTTAACTGAAACAACACTGGCAGCCTACACGTCGGGAACGCATGAAGGACGTCGTGTCCGCCCGCGCTGCACTTTCGAACTATTTCATTTTCAAATTTTTGACATTCTCCTCGGTCGTATCGGGCGCGCGATGCACCATCCCTCGCGTGGGTTCCTACTAGACTGAAGCTGCCGCTAGAGGTCGCTGCTTGCGAAATTGGCGCAATTTCAACGCATGCGCAGTGCATTCGCAGGCCGCCTCCGGGTCCGATGCGACCCGACGCCCCTGGCTTGATAGAACGAGGACGTTACGTGACGTCAAGAACTCGAACACAATATGGGTTAATCGTACGTAACGAAAACAACTCGTAAGCCATGCTAATTCTATTGGCATGTGAAGTAGGGGTAAACGAACAGGTAGTGATTAGGTTGTTGGGACTTGCCGTTTCTTTTCCAAGAGTACTTTTAAGTAGGTAGTTAAAATTAGGCCGATTTATGACCTAACTTTTTAGACCTAATTTGTGACAGTTAATGGATATGCGCTCTTATTAAATTCAATGACCGCTACCATTATTCTTACGAGGGTTGAATACAAATTGTTTTCCTTAACCCCGACTGTGAGGGGGTTGTTTTGAATATTCGTTCGCGGACCTTCAGAGCGAATTTTACCGCGTTCTTTTGTTTCTAATAAATGGCGCCCAGGGGGCAGAGAGGCGCCTTTGAATTTTGAGATTAGGAAGGCGTTGATACGCGGTGTTCGTGTGTTAGAATTTTGTGGTCCTACTTACGAGTTACTTTTTTTAGACACCTTATTATGATATTTCACATTTCAGACATAATATTACCGTCTCTTGTATGTATTCTTGTTATTGTTTAGTGCGTTACTAAACTCTAATCAAAATAGTCGTAAGTAGAAAATAATCAGCTCTAAACTTCACCTTGTAAAATGTAAGCTGAATGAAAATTCAAACTGAAATTCACTTAAACTCAGTGACGTGGTTTAATTACCTAAGTGCCAGGAATTAAAGACTTAGTAATAACTTCGTTAAAGGCAACTAGCACTGCAGCAAAGTAAGTTAATCGCGTTCAAATACGGGAAAGTGGGAAATAGGAGAATTCCCGGAAAAAGGAAAGGCCCGGCGGCTAGTGACGCAATGACGTAAAATCCCTGCTAGTCATCGCGGGGTGTGCGGACTTTTTTCTATGTAGCTTTTAATTACAAAACTTCAACGCCTCAAATTAAGCACAAGGAAAAATATATATTTTTATAAAACAAAAAATTTGGCATCGCAAAGCGCAATTGCCGTTGGGGAGATCAGAATTTCATTTCACCGTCTGACTGAAACGGTCCTACCACAAAAGATTTAAACCAGAGTTGAACTGACGAGTCTAAATGTTGTCTCCACAAATCGACGTCTAACCCTCGCTTATTCTAACTCAATAATAAATATACACGTAGAATAATCAGGAATGCCAGGATTGAGTAAGAAAACGCTAGAGATAGACGTCGATATTGTCGAATGAAATTTTAGAAACCTCTGTTTAACTCTGGTCTAATCTTTTGTGGTAACCCCGTAATGTCTTGACTGCATTTCATTTTGAAGTTCTCGTTTCAAGAATCTGGTTCGTAGTCTGTATTCATTCCTTTACTATGAAAAATACTTTAGGTCCTTATTTTTTCACTTTTATTTGCCATTTTCAGCGGGCCATTTTATTTTGAAATGCCTAGGTACCTAACTTTAAAATCATTCGACCGTCTTTAGCTGTTATGCCTTGTGCCTATATACTGTTCATACATATAATTATATATTGTACAAGAAATCATATATAATATCTTGTACAATATTGCAAATAAAGCATCATGTTTAGCTGAAACTAAAATAAACTCTTAGAGAACTTAAAACTACTTACAACTAACTTAAAAATGTATACTGCTCAATCTATTAAGACGCTTACCTGCAGTTGCCAAGTAACTTTCAACAAAGCTAATACTTCTAAATCGGTTTTCAAAACTACAAGTTAAATTAAACTTTTATATAGTTCAGCGCCTGCCATAAATGTGAGCTAGCCAATCGCAAAGCCGACATTGCTTCGTGGAATTGTGTAGGAACTTGAAAAGGTTAATACAGACGTGGTGCAAAGTAGTTTATGAAACTAAAAAGCCCAGAATATAAGACATTCTTATGTTTTCAACGTTTGTAAAAGAACCTCTTTGGTATATTTTATTGAACATTGATTATTCAGCTCAGCTGATGTTTTATTATTATATTTATTATATATTTCAATTCCATAAGGGTAAGAAATAATATTAATGTAAAAGAAAAAAGTAAAATTAAATAAAAAAAAATATAACCATAAAGGCTATGCTAACAATTTTGAATACATCTACAATTTTTCTTGAGCTCGTGACTGTTCCGTATAGTAAGTATTCAAAGTCTCTAGTTTGTTTATCCAGCATAAAACACAGATATTGTAGTATAACAGTTACAGATTTACGGGTAGATCCTACACTAGGCCCCCATAATATTACAGCTATACGTAAATTCTCAAAAGTATCTCAGTAAATGTAGGCATTCTTAATTGCTAACATTAAGATCAGACTTACCTGCACAAGCTCCATAAAGTGATATCAGCGTGCCATTACACATGAACATTAAATTTTCTATCTTTATGCCGTAATTTACGAGTATGAGAGCGAATGTTCGTCTTTCTGTTTATTTGCGTGTGTTTTTATAATTAGGTTATCAATATTATCCCCCATGCCTCAGTTTGACCTAACTACAATGTATTTTGAAAAGTAGTAGGTAGGTATAACCTATATACGGTTGAGCCTGCCAACAGCGCGGCTGTCATGTTATTCTAATATAATTTTTTAAAAACTTTTCCCGTGACTCTATAAATTGAAAATTTTGTTATTGGGTTCAGTTGACCGATTCAAATATTGATTCGGTCAACTGATCCCGCGGACACAGTTTGGATTGAGCTCAGTTGACGTAAGAGCCTACAAAACGATGTCACATTGTCTATACTAGTTTTACATGGACCTACAAACTTTGAAATCAAACCAAGCCGAACCATATAAGTAGGTATTAGTTCTGACTATGAACGTTGTATTATTTAAATTATTAATTGTACGCCAACTTTATAGATAACTCGCAACTATGTCGCGGTTTGCTTTCTCGAGCAGCTCTGATTAATGATAGTGCTACAACACGATTTGTCAATAGCGGCACGGAACTGATCGACGCATAGATATGTGGTAAGGTAGGTACGACTACCAACGGCCAGCGGAAAGTAATGGTGCAGGTACAGAAGTCAGATGACAAGGTGCGATAGTACGCAAGTTTGTATGTATGAATAATGTTCATAGACCAATAGATATATATTGCTTATTTTTATTTAAAGAGTTTGAGATAACTTTGCCGGAAGTTCTTAGAAATATAGCGGCCCCAGCATGGAAAACTCTTTTGGTCAATATTGCTGAGTGGGCTCATGGAGGTCATAAGGTATACTTTCATTTAATTTTTGACTAAATGTTGACTAAAATGTTGACAACATCTGAATCCACATCAGGGGCCTTACCATGACGTCTCATTGAGATCCAATTGACGAACTAAACAGAATCGTTTTACTAAGTAGTTATTCGTACCACGACGTCTTGTTGACATCTTGACGCTCAATTTAGGTTGATTTTAAATGTAAATGGATAGACGCGCACCTAAATGATATCCAAAGCCATGTATTACTATTATTTAAAGTGAAACGATTAGGTCCTCAATTGGATCGCAATAAGACGTCATGGTGAGCCCCCAGGTGTTAGCTTATCTGTTAGACAGACTCTGATTTTATTCTAAATAAATTATAAATTAATCATTGATGGTTACGTGATCGAAGTAAGCACCCTAAGCCTAGTATTAGACCTCGCTCTCAACCAATGCCGGAACACCCCTAAAGGGCCTGATTTCCTGCGGGTCGTAGCAAGCATTGATGGTCAACAACCACAGCAGCTTTAACAGAACCCCATATACTTGCATTTATTTATTTATTTATTTATTCAAGAAACACCAACAGTACACATATTAAACAATTTAATGAGAAACACTTAAGGCTATGACAATTATCATAGAAATTCTGATATGTATACCCTTTACAGGTGTCTACAACATTCAATGACGGTACAATATCAGAGAAAAAAAAATAGTTAAGTTAAACAAAATAAAAAACAATTTAGCACAAATTATGGATGTCAGAACATGTTCCCGTTGAGGGACTTTACTACTTTATTCTTAAAAACATATAATGAATCGTGGAAAATATCGAGATCAATCAAGGAAGAATTCAATTCGTTGTAAGTGCGAGATATTCTCGGTAGAGGAGAGTTGGATGCTAAGTTTGTTTTGGCGGCTGGTACTTGAAAAATTTTATAGATTTTCTGTCGCGGGTAATGGTAAGGAATGTTTAAAGAAATGTCTTCTAGAATAGAGGGACAATCTGTTAAGTTGTGAAGAGATTTATACAAAAAAGTAAGGTCACGGACTTTCCTCCTATCGCGCAATTTATGCATTTTAAAGAAGGATAAACGATTTTCATAAGGACTCCTATGAGAGATTCCCGGACGTGAAAAGGCTAACGACCTCGTGAAAGCTCGTTGAATAGCTTCAATACGTTGAGAGTGTGACACATAGAAGGGACTCCACGCCACGCTTGAGAATTCCAGACAGCTTCGTACCATTGAGTTATAAAGTATAATTTTTGTTTGATAAGATTTAAAATTTATTGTGTTTCGCCTAATAAATCCAAGCTGTTGAGCTGCTTTCTTAACCACTGAGTTAATATGAGCTTGAAAAGTTAATCGGCTATCGATTAGAACCCCCAAATCACGAATCTCACTGACCTCTTGCAAAGGTACACCATTCAAAGTGTACACAGAATTAATGGTGTTTTTCTTGCGCGTATATTTAATATAATAACATTTTTGTACATTAAGATGCATCTGGTTTATGTCACACCATTCTTTTATATGATTTATGTCACACTGAATAAGATTTGTGTCTGCATTACCATTTACTATTTTATATATTTTAAGGTCGTCCGCGAATAGCTTATAGTTGCAATGTTTTATGTGTGTCGTAATATCATTGATAAATATCGAAAAAAGAATAGGTCCCAGATGCGACCCTTGTGGAACACCCGATTCGGCATAATATATTTCAGATTCATACCCATTAACAAATACTATTTGTTCCCTTCCTTTAAGATAAGACTTGAACCAATTCAGAAAGGACCCGTGAAAACCTATGAGTTCCAACTTCTTGATCAACAAACTATGACTAACTTTGTCGAACGCACTGCTGAAATCGGTGTATACCGCGTCGATTTGATTTCCTGTATCGAGTTGTCGAGACAATTCAGAGACGAAGCCAACTAAATTTGTTTCCACAGAGCGACCTCCCTTGAATCCGTGCTGCTGTGCTGAAAGAAGGTGACTGGTATGATGTGATACTATTGGGCATATCAGTGATTCGAACAATTTGGAGAAACATGATAAAATAGATATTGGTCTGTAGTTTTTTACGTCATCTATGTTGCCCTTTTTATGAAGTGGTATGATCTTAGCCTTCTTCCATGCATTAGGAAACTCCCCTAATGATAAAGATTGGTTTATTATGAGGGACAGTGGTAGCGTCAGGGCAGTACCGCATCGCCTGACTAAAAGAGGAGGGATGCAATCAGGACCTGGCCCCTTTAAGACATCCATAAGCTTGATTTTATCCATGATTTGGCGCTCAGTGAAGCTAATTTTGCCAATGCAGTTGTGCTGGGGAATACTATGAGATGTAGCTGTGTCGCGTCTGTACAACGTGTTGGCATTAGAGGTAAATGCCTTGGAAAAATTATAAGCAAACAGGTCAGCTATATCCTTTCCTGTGTTAGCGATCTTCTCACCCATTTGCATTTTAGCAGGGAGTGAGGATCGTGATTTTCGCTTGTCCTTTACATAGCGCCAAAAGTCTTTCGGATTTTTTGCAATGCTTTCCTCCGTTCTCGTGATGTAAATTGAATACAGACTGTCATACAATTTGTGACTGCGATCTCTCAAAATATGGAACTCAATTAAGTCGCGAGGGTTTTTGTACTTTCGATACTTCGCTCTTAACTTCTCTTTTTCTGCAAGTAATTTAACTAAAGAATTATTAAACCAGGGAGGAAATATCTTCCTATTAAATTTATGTTTTGGGACGAATTCATCGATAAGTTTTCTTATTACCTTGTAAAATGATGAAACCATTTCGTCTATTGAGGCACAGTCTTTAAAAATTGCATTCCAATCTGTATTCTTCAGATGTAACGTGATGCCATTATAATCTGCTTTATGAAAATTAAATTCAGTGGTCAACTTTTGACGAAGTAAATTCAAGTTATTGTTCGGAAGTGAAAGTAAGAAAGGAGGATGCTTACTGTCAAGTTTACTCAATTGATCAAGGGGTGGCGTTAAAGAAATGTATGGTATTGTGCTAATTGCAAGATCTAATGTTCTGTCATCCTCATTGCATATATAATTAAATTGGTACATATTGGACATATAAATAAAGTCAACTAGTGCGTTGCCCAAGGAGTTGCTGTAGTTGGAAGGCGTTGTTAAATTGTTACATTTAGTCCATTTTATAAAAGGTAAATTAAAATCGCCCAGCAACACAACCTCATCAACTTGGTCAATATAATTATTGACGTTATTCAGAAAAACGCTAAGTGATTCCAGTTTTACCGGCGGAGGGATGTAGACAGTACAAATAGCAACATTTTTTATGTTCTTGCCAGTTTGCATCTCTACAACGACCCAAATATCTTCACAACTGGATTCCCAGGCTTGTAAACGAGTAGACTTGAATTTAGACGAGACAGCTATCAGCACCCCACCGCCATCTTTTTTTACATGCGGAGTAGAGCCAGAACACACACGATCACGTCGATACACAACATATCTCGAATCTATAAATTCGCTGCTATTGACACTAGAGTTTAGCCAAGTTTCAGTAAAAGACAAAATATCGTAAGAACTCTGTAGTAGATTGTTTAAAATATCATTAGTCTTCGTTCTCATGCCACGAACATTTTGATAATATATAGTAGCCATTTTTATATATTCTAAACACCAGTTAACACTACATTAAGTATGAAGTTGCAAATGTATCAATCAACGATTCATCGTAAAAAACAGACTGTCCTCGGTACGTATTTGGAGCGCTGCGCTAATTTCGTCCTTTCTTGTGTAGATCCTACCGTCACGGACCCAAACAAACTTGTAGCCTAGTTCCTTCGCTTTCCTTCTGACAGCACCATGTAGGGTCTTATTTGCAGGGCTTAAGTGTTCAGATACATAAACAGGAACGCAGGTTCCTCCTAACCCGAGGTGATGTGAATTAATTTTGTCGCGGGGATTATTCTTGTTGAACTTCTGAACTGCGGCTAGCAGGTTGTCGCGCAAAAGTCGGGTTCTCAACTTCAATACGATGGTACGTGGTCTGTCACTCTCCTTGTTTAATTTTGCGACTCTCGTTACATGAACAATGTCCGTCTCAGAAATAGGACACTCCGTTTTCTTCGTGAGTTGTTCTATAGTTTTGACAATATTTTCAGAACGGTTCTCTGGTACCCCGTTTATTTCCACGTTACACTCGCGCAGGTGCTGCTCCATTTGATTCAGTCGCCCAGTAAAGCCCTTTTCAAGACTAACTACCTTCGACTTTAACTCGTCGTTGCTTTTCTGAAGCTGATCAATAACTACAGTTTTCTCTTCTAGACTTTTCTTTAACTCTTCAAAACAGTTGTTAAAAAACGAAAGTGACTGTTCGAATGATGAAATCTTATCACTAACACTTTGCAGTTCCCTCGTCGTGGATCTCAACGCTAACGTCATCTCTTCTCTTATTATGGTGCGAATATCTTTACCGCCAGCGTCGAGAGCCTCATCAGGAGTATCGTTAGACGATTTTCGGCGAGGTAATGCCTTGGAGACATTTCGCCGGGTGACATTCTCCGAGTCGCTCGTAGCCTGAGGTGCTCTAATTGGCGTGTTAGAGTTATCAGATTTTGGCTGACTACTGGAACAGACTGGACATTTCCAATTTTTTTTCTTTTCCGAGGAAAACGCGTTGAAACGTTTTACACTTAAATTGCAGCATTCCAGGTCGAACTTTAAGTCACAAGTAGAGCATGACATAAATTCTTTGACCTTGATTAGGCTATGGCATCCTGCACATTTTGTGGACATGATGATGCTTGTTGCAATAATCTTAGAGAAAATAGATCAGATAGCCAAATATTATCTTCGAAGCAAAGAATGTATGCCGGCAGAGAACACAGGCGTAGTAACTGCTAATATATCTGCGGTTCTTCTATGCGTGCGCCACAGAATAAGCACCAGTAATCGAGGCGATCGCGGTCCGCCGGCCGACACAGTAACGACACAGATCCCGATGCGTTTCCAGCTGACGCAGAGTCAACACAGTGCACGTTTTCGCTTACGAGCACCCTCGTTTTCGAAAAAGTTTTGGATGATATTATCCACACTGAATGAATATCACTTTATTTGATATCACTTAATTGCCGACTGCACTATATTGTTTAGATTTTTAAGCATTGATCCATGAACCAACAACTTTAGACACTATTTTGTTTATTTTTTTGTTACGAACAAAATATAACCGTCCGTCAGTTCCGAGTTCCGAGAGTGAGCTAATCTTGAGTGAGCTTGCATGTTGATAAGCTACCCTATACTGGTACAAATCACGTCTCTAATAAGCCAGAACTGCTTAAGGCGCTAATATAGGAGCGATTCATGTATTTTAGAAGATGAAAGTTACCTGGCCGGGCCGCGCGCCACGCTGGCTCCGCGCTCACGGCAAGTCGAAAACGCTAATTCATAATTATTATACTCTTACTAACAGCATCACGTGGCCTTAGCACAGATTACTAGATAGTTACTACGTAGGCTTTAGTCTGAAGCATTCAATTATTTCGACACTGTAATGACATGTCAGATTGGCCGAGCGGTCTGAGATGCTACGTTCCGTTCCTAAAGACGTAGTTTCGAAGTTTCGAAACCTGCTGCCGGGAAACTTTTTGTGTATGATTTTTGTTTTGGTGTATGTATATAAGTAGTTTGTTACAATGAAAAATAAACACAATCTATAGTAGGTAAATAATGTATTAATTAAATGTTTTATCTTTGTTGGCGTACGCACCAAGCACCAACATTACCGCCAGCATTACATAAATTATTACCTCCTTGACTATAATCCTATCAAATTTAGAATGCCGCACGAATTATTGGAGTCACACCTAAATAAGTTGTATTAAATTTATTTAGTGTTGGTCCTTTCTGGTATGCGCGTTTGTCAAGTCCATTTGATACATCCTCTTTAGTCCACTTCCATAATTTTCTTTTTGATATATATTTTTACAATGACAATGACGGAGTAAAAGATTTGTGCATTTAGCCAGTGTCAGGCATCCGTACTAAGATCATATAAATGCGAAACTGTGTGTGTGTTTGTTGTTTTTTTTTTTTTAGTTTTTGCCATCCTTTCACGTCTAAACGGCTGAATCGATCTTGATCAAGATTGGACCTACGAGATGGGTATAGGCTATTTTTCGTCAGAAAAAATAGGGATCTTAGAATCCAAATAAATAGGAGTTGAAAATGTATATGGGCAATTCATAATTTCTCAAGTAGGTGATCTGACACTTCATTATTTTAGGCTCTTGATAAAATATAAAGGTTAAGACTAAGGATAGGGAAAAGGAAAGGGACAGGGATAGGGATAGAGATACAAAGACTTCAATATTTATTTTCTAAACAGTTGCTTTTTCATATACGGATGAAGTCGCGCGTAAAAGCTAGTTTCAGTAAAGTTTACTGAATCGTGGCTATGACTGTAAATTTACTTTACCACGAGGTTGTGAAAATATGGAATACTAGCTGTTACCCGCGACTTCGTCTGCATTTAAATCGAATCCAGCTAGTAAGAACACAATATGCATGAACTTTGTATGCTATTGTAAATCAATCGGGCACGTCACGTCTCTGTCAATATCTCTAAAACATCTCTATCTTCCTATTTCCTCATCGCTTTTTCCCCAACTCCCAATATTTCATCTCCCATCCCTCATCAATCTCCGATCTCCCATCTCCTCATCTCTCCAGCTGCTGCTCTCCATCTCCCCATCTCCCCAGGTCCTCATCTTTCCTTCTCCCATATACCTACCAAATTTCATTTTCATTTTTGTTGTCTCTCTATACCTAATTTCATCGAAATCGGTCCAGCCGTTTAGCCATAAAAAGTAACAAACAAACAAATAAACAGACAAACAGAAAAACAGAGTTACTTTCGAATTTACAGTATAATATTTGACAATGACTAAATGCACAAATCGTGCGAAGCAAAAACATTGAAAAAACTCTGAGCAGAAAGATTACTGGAAGTGTGCTAAAAATAAAACGTCAGAATATGCATCCGCCAGATCCGCCATTATGGAAAACGGAAGTTCACTACATCTTCATTTTAATATACAATCATAATCTGCTCCTTTGATTAACTCCAAACTATCATAAGAAATCCCAGTTTTATTTAAGTGAACAATCTAAAAACGCGTTTTTGCTGCTAATTTCAGTTACAGGTGGTGCAAGAATAGTCATATTAGCCATTATTCTTTACACACAATGGAGAATAAATACAAAGTATTATAGGTTATAATAAAAGTTTAGTAATCGTCGAAGGAAGTCATTTACGGCAACTAAGTAAATAAACCAGTTGTATACCATGTAGAGATTCTGTTTGCATTATTTTTTTGGAGAACAAACAGTAAATTCGACGAGAAAATTTTGAGGAACAGCGACATACGTCCTCTCTCTGAAACGCCGTAGCGGGTACTGAGTCGCCTAGTACGCGCTCAAACTGATCATATTCTCGTCGTTTTTATTAATTTAGAAGAACGGAATCGATTCAGTTCATTGGAAAATTCAAATTTCATTGGAAAATAAAATTGCCTTTTTTATGGTTCCAAAAAATATGATAGTTGTCGCTGAAAATGTTGAGCATTATGTGACGAAAGATTTTTTTCGGGTCTTTTCTCGTGAATTTTTTTCTCAAGATACTAGACAACTTTAGTCCAATATTATTGATTTATTAGCTAACTGAAACACTTGGCTATACACTGTATTTTTTCTGGCTTCTAAATATTTGTAATTACGGCTTAACTTTTTGACAAAAAACCGCCCATTTTACGGAAGCTCGCTGCCTACAGGTCCTTAATCGCCGTAATCTACGAGTATAAGTAATTAAGCGCATACTTTATTTCATATCACTCTACACTGTTAATCATCTTTGTCTGAGCGCCTCTGATTAGCTCTCTAGTCACAGTGATTACGGATCCAACTAGAGCGTGATTAACGAGCGATTAATCATAAGATATAACTGATGTATCAGGTTATTTGACGTGTAAATGGCAGGCTGGGAAGTGATTAGTCAAAGCTACAAGAGGGTTGGCTCATATATTGCACATAGCTGTGGGGGCATTTATCGTGGAAATGCAGTCAGTGTTCTTTGCACCATGCTTCATGGGCATCAACTATACTTAATCTAGTAATATTATAAAGTGAAAGTTCGTGAGTGTGTTTGTATGCTTATTATTGATCAAGCTTAAATGGTTGGACCCAATTTTGATGAAATTTGGCTAAAAGCTCATCATCATCATCAGGCGGAAGACGTCCACTGCTGAACATAGGCCTCCCCCTTACACCGCCACACCGTACGACAATTTGCCACTTGCATCCACCGGTTGTCTGCGGCTCTTTTGATGTAATGATGATTTTGATGATTTTTTAAGACATCGGCTACTTTTTATTCCAAAAACAGCTGGTAACACCGCGGGGCACTGCTAGTGTTGTATTATAATTATTTGTAGGGTTAAAGTTTTTTTTATTCTAATTTTTAAAGCAGGGTATGGAAATAAAATTATTTAAAAGATCTATTTCATTGTCAAAGACAAGTATAAATATTTATTTGAACTCGCTATGGCATCCGCCAATCGTTTGCATATAATTATTTACTAGTAAAAGAACCTTTAATAATGTAATACCTATAATAATTCATAGCTGTAGCGGGCGCTTATTTAGACGCGCAGGATTGCATTCGAAAACGGCCCTTAAACACTACGCGTAACACCGCGCATGCGCCAACGACTCCTCTCCTCACACGCGACGGCGCGACTCGCGCGCAAGAAAGAGACCGCCACGCGCCGCCCGCCGCGATACACGCAACGCGTGATATATTGTCAATTAATTACCCAAATCAGTGCTAATTCCTGTTTTGCCGTGTTCCTTTTGTTTTAAAATATATACCTTACTTCTAACTTGTGCGAGAACTCATTTACACGCCCTGAGATCGACCCCTAGCCTTATAGTGACGCCCAACTCGCGGGCACAAGCGAAGCAAGTGAATACCTACCGACGCCATTATTAACGGTCGTTGTGGAAAACACGAAAATATTAACCTACGTGCACCGGATCGAACGCTACGATGTCTCGGCCTTTAACGAGACAAGAAGCGCTCCGGCAACAACGTAGTGAAGAACAGCACGACGACGACACGATCACCGCGCTCACGGAAGACGATGGCGGCAACGGAGAAACCGGCCGGCTTGACAGAACCGTGATCGACGACGCGATCGGCGCGAACGCGCGGGCGACAACCGCGACGTCGGCGCAGTCTCCAGCGTTCCAGTTCCCCACTGAACAGTTCCTATCCACGCTGGTGGAAAACATCACGCGTGTGCAGGCGGAGGCCAACCGCCATCTCATCAGCTCGCTGTTCAACCCGGCCGGGATGGCCGGCGACTTCAGAACATCGAGTCCCATCGCGCCTACCGCGGCGAGCACGGCCGGCTGCGCAGCCGCCGCCGCCAGCGGCAACTTTAGCAGATGCACGGCGCGATTCAGCGGGTCAACGAACGACGGCGAAGCGGTACTCGAGGCATTCCTGGATTCGGTCGAAGTTTACAAAGAGTGTACCGCCATCAGCGATGCGCACGCACTCCGCGGCCTGCCCATGCTGCTAGTCGGCGAGGCCGCCGTCTGGTGGCAGGGAGTGAAACCTTCGGTCACGTCGTGGAGCGAAGCGCTTCGTAGACTTCGCGGAATGTACGGAGTGCCGCGGCCCGCGCATAAAGTATTCCGGGACATTTTCGCCGCCGAACAAAGTACCGAACGCGCCGATGTTTACGTGTGTAGAGTGCGCGCTTTGTTATCAATGTTACCGTATAACGTGCCGGAAGTGATGAAGTTAGACATGGTGTATGGATTGTTAAGTCCTAGAATTAGGCAACGAGTGTCTCGCGACGCGGTGGACGGGCTCGAGCACCTTATCGTGAAGGTCAGGTTAGTAGAGGAGTCATTGGCGGAGGTGAGTACATCATATCCCTCTAATAACAGTGTTAACGGTTCTGTTGATAACCATCCTCAGACCGCGCGCGACAGTGCGAATGCAATCCTGTGTGATAACCCCGCGGACGCTAAGTTTAACCCCTCGACAACGCCATCCTTATTTACCCCGTCGGGAAATTTTACCCGTTTGACGACGCCGCCGTCGGGAAATTTTTACCGCGACGATCAGGCGACTTTTACCGATCGTCCGCGTGCATCGAATGTAAACCGCGACGATAGTGACGGGCAACCGAAACGGGTCCGACCGAAGTGCACATATTGCAAACGTTTCGGACACACGGTCGATGATTGTCGGAATAGTAACGCCGCGACTAGTGACGATGTTTCGTGTAGGTCGCGAAATAATACGGAAATACGTTGTTACGGATGTGGTCAGGTGGGTGTCGTGCGCTCAAAGTGTGATAGATGTACTAGTATACCGAAATCGAGAACATCCGATTTTCAGAGCGCGCACATAAGCGGGAGCGACGACGCGCATCCCTTGGTCGAAGTTGCCATTGTGGGTCGCCAGGGGGTGGCCATTTTGGACACTGGGGCTACAAATTCTATCGCGGGTCCAATGTTATACCGAGTACTTACCGATGCTGGCGTAGAGTTTAAACGCACATCTCGCACGGTGGGTCTCGCGGATGGTACTCAGCGAGTGCGCCCCGTGCTCGAGTGTGACGTCGTCGTTACCCTGGAAGGTCGCGACATACTCACCACTTTCTTAGTGTTTCCCGACGCACAGACCAGGACCCTACTCGGCAGAGATTTTATTAGGAAGGCCAGTATCCTGTTGGATTTACCACAGAGTAGTTGGAGTTTCAGCAGGCACCCGCAGCGGTGGTATCCGTTCATCACCAGCGACGACTTACCTGCAGCCGGCGTGACGAAGCTGACGATGGTAGATGCAGCGCAGCTCGTGCTGGAGGAACCACCGAGGTACCAGGCTGACGGCGAATAAAGAGACTCCACACTTTTGCGCTTACCATCCGCTGATATAAATGCTGATGTAGAATTATTATTACTATCGAGAAATATTCTGGTCGTTCACGAGAACCAGCTCCGAGATCCCAAAGTTCGGAGGATCGATGAGGGCCTCGGGTCCACCGACGATCCGTTTAGGGGGAGGGGACGGGTAGACCGGGGATTTATTATGTCCGATGGCACCCGGTGCAGGTGAAGTCCGGAAGATGGCGAGAAAGATACCGCCTGCCTGACAGTACCTGTACACGGAGCGATTTAGTACCGCGACGATTATCCGCGGCACCGCTCGAGGCGAGAGACGAACCTACTGACTAGAGAGGGATAGTCCTGATGAAACGTTAGGTAAGTATACCGCGTAACGTAGCCCAGCTGACCCTATCCGTAGGTAACGTTCAACCACCGGTCAGCGTGAAACGTAGTCGAGGTAGACCTCGAAAAGATCTGACCAAGACGCGAGGGCGCTAGGTCTAGGTCAGAGGGGGAGGATGTAGCGGGCGCTTATTTAGACGCGCAGGATTGCATTCGAAAACGGCCCTTAAACACTACGCGTAACACCGCGCATGCGCCAACGACTCCTCTCCTCACACGCGACGGCGCGACTCGCGCGCAAGAAAGAGACCGCCACGCGCCGCCCGCCGCGATACACGCAACGCGTGATATATTGTCAATTAATTACCCAAATCAGTGCTAATTCCTGTTTTGCCGTGTTCCTTTTGTTTTAAAATATATACCTTACTTCTAACTTGTGCGAGAACTCATTTACACGCCCTGAGATCGACCCCTAGCCTTATATAGCTTATTTTCATCCTTTTAAATAGGCATACAATAATGAGTATACATGTAGCATAAAGCTAGGTATGGTGGTAACAAATTTGACTAACTAGTAGGCAAGTAATCAGGCTAATCACTGATTCCGCAATTCCCGCATTTCTCCAACTATCGAACAAAACACCCCCATAATTTAGTACTGAAAGGTTTAGTACGCGTGCACGAGTACCTTGTAATAAATAACGGATTAGCTGACTCAAAGAGACCCGGCCATTGGTAATTAAATTTTATTACGCCTAAGTAAAATCAATGACTTCATACATCTCTCGATTACACGGAGAGACATTTACCGCTTTTATATTAGAGGTGTTGCGGAATTCCGGCAAGAATCGGGCACTCCGGACACTTTTTTACGATTCCGGCTAGATATGATAAAAATGTGTTCTTATTGACACCGTCGATTTAATTATGAGCTACTATTATTATGTATCCGTAATATAATAATTGTAATGATGACATAAGTACCTATGACTGAACAAATTATACGACAGTAAGTATTTATACATCTGATGGGGCTATTTTAGTATTTACCTAGATTTCTGTATACTTTTTTATTTTAACAATGTTGCAAGCGCCATGGACTATTTCGCGAACTCGTTCCACTAAAGTAAAGTAATAAAAGAATTAAATGATCAATGAAATATTTGGTCGGAGCTATTACTAGATTCAATTTCTAGCATATTATTACGAGTATGTCACTATCCGTCCAAATAACTGTTCTTGGCATTTCTAATTTTATTAACCTTTAATACGTGTTTTAAAGTCCCGAATTACTCACAATATTCGATTGGAAAGTGTCATTGGTAAATCTGTTTTTACATATTGAATTTCACGGTATTCGTTCTATGTTAATTTATTTACAATAATACGATAAATAACTTAATTTATTACGCACGGTAATCAGTTTGCCACAATATTACGTACCCATTTTGGACCATTATAAGGCTAATGAATAGCCTTATCAAATACTTGGAGTAGAAGGTAAAGAAATCTAAGTAGGTAGGTACTTAAATATGTAACTATAACGGAAACGCTACGAACAGGAATAAAATAAAGTCCCCTTTAATGAAGGGGAAAATAGAGGATAACGTAGATATAGGGGAAGTAAATGAAAGGTGTTTGTGACTTTTGTTGACAAGGAAAAGAAACTGCCCGAGGAGGACAGAGTTGAAAGTAATTAAATGTTTGTTTACTTAGTTATGTATTACATCTGTATAGTATAATATTGAAGACAATCTTAATATAAATTTCTAAAAATCTATTATGGACACTGGACACTGGACAGTCAACAGTCAAACCACATTATAAAACAATATATAATAATACGAGACGTAATAAATTTTGCGTGCATTAGGTTGATTTTAGCTAGTAATTAAATATAATCAAACGACAGGTAATACACATTCAGTGTGAGTACATAAACAGTTAAGTATAAGTATTAAGTTAGGTATAAGTATTTTCACTTTTACTCAGATACTGTAAGTATTACAAGTATATAGATTCATTGATCTACAAAACATGTCCTTGAGGTGTGTGTTCCAAATATCCTTTTTCCAGCAAAACGCGAGTGTTTTTAGCTGAACACCTCTGAATATCGAAGCAATGCTCACTGGAGCTGATTCGATTTCAAGTTATGATTGTATTATTGTCTACAGATATTGAAATTGTAAAGGTGACCAACTAGAGAATAGTGTTGCTATGTGATTATTTATTATGGGTATGGGTAGGCATGGCGCCTGGAGTATGAGTCGCTCCTCCAGCTATACTAAGTTGCTTACTTACACACTTCCGAGCTTGAAGTACTTACATGCTTGTGTAAAAACAGGCAATGCCGCAAATATTTGTGACCGCTACCAACTGGTAGACTGCCTGCTTGTAATTAGTCGTTAAAGGTAGGTAGCTAATTCGTATATAATTATAATGTACATAAATACATAAGTCATGTTAGTTACACCATTGATAACTGAAGAACTGCTGCACATATTCAAATATAATAATTTGCACATAAGTAAAAGCATGGGAAAATGTGTGAAAAAGAGAAAAAATATATATAATTCATTTTCCTATACATTTTTGACAAGATAACGTCTGTCGGGATAGCTAGTTAGGTTTCAAAAAGTAAATAAAAACCATAACAAAAATGTTCATAATGAATATTATGGCTATTTGTTGAAGCTTGTAGTTGACCGGTTCGAACTGCAAGAACTTTATTTCAGACGCATGTTCACAAATATAAAGAGATCCATAACATGGGTCGTAACGTTAACTATTGGAATATAAAGTGCCGGAGCATTTTAAACAATCAAACTCAATACGATGAGAAATAACACAACACTACATACTTTAAATTCAAATAAATATTCATATTTCCCGAATTTATACAACCTTATTATTTTCTGTGAGAACCAAATAGGAAAACCATTTATGAGCACCGCTAACTACACTTTAAATACAAATGATTTTAAATTATCGATTGAACGTGCCACTTACATTTGATGAGTTCGATTCACTTGGCATCTCATTACTAATCTATACCTACCTAGGCTACACCAATAAACGTGAGATGTTTCAAGGTAGCCAATGAGAACTGCTTGAAATTTGCTTTTTTATGACCAGCCAGTTCCAATTTGGAAATTCTTGAGTTGAAAAAGGAGGCAAGGCAAAATATTGTAGGAGGAGCGTTCGTAGCTTAGAATTTTAGTCTCATGACATCGTCGGCCGTCAAACAAAAACTAACAAGCTCCCAGACCTTAGATTATGTTGGTCATTTCTTATTTTTTATTGCAAATTTAGAAAATATTTTTCATTTCTTCCCAGTGATATGCTGGAGAGTCAGCTAGTTAGACAGAGACACCGGCATTTTTTTTTAAGTTTCTCTTTTACACTATAGTCATTGGTGGCTGTATCATCATCATTCAACCCATTGTGTGTTCAATTTGTTAGTAATCAGACGTTTTGAAGAAGTCTTTTACACGTAGTTTTTTTTTCATGATAGTAAAGCTGAGCGTTGTTGGTAGATCTCACAGTTTTATTTCGAGTGTTACTATCTTTGCAAATGTGGCAGTGTAGTTTTCCTACTTATACTCGTATAATTACTCCTTTTTGTCATAGATTATTATTATTTTCATCTATTTGAATAATGATATTTGATATTTGTTATGTGTAATCAAACACATACAAATGTATACCAGCTGAATGACCAATAATTAATTGTGCTAGCTCATATAAACGAGGTTCAGTAATTGACTACTTATTTAATATTATGGTACAAATTCTATTTTCATTTACAGAGTACCAGTTAACCGATTAACAAAGTTATTTAATTTAGCCCAGGACTCCAAAACCGGGGCAAGACGGCCTGCTGCGTACACGTCTAATTGATTTGCCCCGGGATACACTGTAGACTGTAGGGTGGCCATGATTTGGAAAAACAGATATAGGTACTTATTATAAAGCCGTAAGGGCTCTACAATTTGGATTTCGGGATAGTTGGTAAATTTGTTCATAAGAATACATATTACATATCCGCCCACAGCATGAGTCCCGCCTTACCTTAAATTCCCCACGGGGCGTGGATTAACTCGGAAAAATCTCAGGCGTAGGTATAATTATAATACACATTAGAACGCATACGAGCTCTAACTTGAATCATCCGTGTCTAGAGAATCAGAAACTCCGAGAACCTTGGCCCTACTAAATCTTTTACTAAATTACGAAAACTTTATACCTAGTATGTATTGGAAATAAAGTTCAAATGAAACTCAAAGTCATGGTCCCACTAACAATACGGGATACTCTGCGGGCAGTCCCAGTTAACGTCACCTTTCCGAACAACCGCAATTTATAAGTGGCCGTGGCTATTCCGTTTTATAAACCGCGCCGTATTGTTTCAAGCCTTTCTACTCCATCGCCATTATTGACTTTAGAAAGTTTGAGCGCGTGTTTTTTATGTGTTTTACGCAAGTTTCCGGAGTAATGGGCGTTCGTAAAACGCTTAGTGAACTCGTAAGTGTGTCCGATAAAATCTGTTAATGAATTTTCGATGACGCATGAGAACTTTACATAAGTTTTTTTAATATGGGTGTCTTTAATATAATATAATTATATTTCAGCCTGTAACTGTCCCACTGGGCAAAAGTTGTCGTTAATGCAGATTAATGTTACTTATTGTTTACCTACAAGCTCTGTTTTTCTGTGGTAAACACTAAAGAGTTATCTTATTTATATCTGTGTTTTAACTAGCCGTGTAATATGTGTTTTATAAGAAATAACTTCCCGTTCTGGTATCATAATAACCGTCTTACAAAATTAGAGATCGAAATTTGTCAGCAACAATGTAGTTTTTAATCCTTCTTGCACGACCTTAGCGCACTTATCCTAATATCTCTAAAATTCAATCACAATTAAAATAGCTATGACATATCCATAACCGAATTAGGCACACACGATTTAATTCAAACATCGGTTCGGGATGGGTCCAAGGGAGAGCACGACAGCTGTCATACTTCTGTCATATTAATCTTTAATCCGCTTTTAGGAACCAGTTTAATGGTTCTAAATAGAATTTCTTACGAGACGCTGGACTAATGCGATTATGAGCTGATATAACTAAGTCGTGTTTTGTTTTTATCAAAATTAATGAAACTGAACTCACCAATGAGAAGGTTTCAACGATTTAATAATAGGCGCATATTGATGAGTCTCTTGATATGTTAGTAAAAAAACGGTACCGCTGGAACTAGGTTTTGCTTCTGCATTTATTTTCTACGTGAATACCATCGTAAATGTTTCGTTCATTACGTCCAAAATGGGTTGAAAATGCTCAATCAATATTGCGAATTATTGTTGTTGAAATGTTACTATTTTGTAATGGCCCAAATTGTATTTTTCATGGCGCAAGCCCTTGATATTGAATCACAAATGAGAACCAGTGAACGTTTTCTATCCCGATTCTATAACTCGCGGCAACATTTATAATAGGAAGTGCTGCAATCGTCTCCTAAAGACGTATACAGACTACGATACTTTTCATAAACACACGGTTTTACCATCGGATGCGGCCCATTAAAGAATTAAGGGAGACATTACACGGGCAGTTACGCCAATGGCGAGATTGGTGGTGTCCGGCGCAAGCGTCGCGCCACTGTCATCATCCAATCAGGGAGCCCGGTGTCATTGATCCGACTGAGAGATATGGAGCATGGTGAGCTAAAGCATGCCAAAATAGAGGCCCAAAGGTGACCTGACAATTTCTGTTACTAAAAGCAATGACAGTTTCAAAGGATGAAGACTAGTGACACTCTGTGGGCTGGTCCTGCTGAAGTATTTATTTGAAGTGACATTACCTGTACTTTAGCCGGCCAATATTGACCGGGACTCAAGCACAGACTACGGCACAAAAGTGACTGCCGGTTACAGCGTCACTAGTCTTCCTTCTTTGAAACTGACATTGATCAGAAGCCGGCACCGTCTTGTGCGACAAACACATAACATAAGTAACAACCCAAATAATTATTTAAAAATGTGTTACATAAAAACAGAATATGAATAAGTTTATGGCATATTGAGAAGTATAACAACTATTACTATCTCAAAAAATATCTATAATGGAGAGGTTGCCCTTGAGACTGGAGGACCGAAGCTCATTATAAATTAGAAAAACCTTATCAGAGCGGTCGATGATCAAAAGGCCACGTCAACCGTGACATTGACATTGCTATCCTGTACATTTGATAACATTGTATATTCAGCTAGAAAAGTGGCTTTATATTTCCATACAAAAACAGACTACACAATAATATTTAGGGTTCAATGTTTTCGTGCGTAAATCCAGTGAGAGTACAAAATCTTAGAGCAAATAAATCATATTGAACCTTTCTGTATTCTGAGATTGAACGTTAGACCATTTTCAATGACTTTTAAGTATACTTTCAATAGTTACAAGTCAACACAACGAGTTGACTCATAACTATGAGTCAGTGAGTTAATAATGTAATGTAATTTAATTAAAAAATACTCAGGTAAGTAGCTAAAAAAATACTTAATAATTTTAATAGCTTCAGAATAAAACAACCACTCTTAGCATTATCTCTGATCATTTCTTCGAAAGTAGAGCGTGCTTCACGGCATAGTGATCGCAGAAGGATTTAATTCATCAAATTAATAGAACGGCTAAGAGCGTATCAAAACTCGTTCACCGCAGGGTCCCGTAGCCATTATTATTATTTTTTTTATTTTGAAAAACTAATATGAAAATACCTATAAGAACATCATAATTATGTACACAGTTAAACAGTCAGTTTTAGCGATCAAACTTTTAATTCGCCGTTAGTTGGTAAAAAAAATGTATTTCTAATCTTGAGCGTCTACATATACATGAAACTGCTACAATTACATACGAGGACAAAATTATTGTTATTGTATTGTATTGTATTCAAAATCCGGTACCTAGTAAATATAGTAAAGAAAGTATAATAATTATGAGCTAACTTTGACGAGTAGCTTCTTGGGCCCATATTATGCCAATAAAGATATTTGATTTGATTGGCGACGGAACTCTGAAAAGGTCGATGTTGTGGTATCAGATAATAACACACCAGTGAGTGAGGTTCCGCCTATGTTTGGGGTTCGGTGCACACGTTAAGTTTTGACATGCCGCAGTCAAGCAGACAAAGCAATATAATCATTAGTATTGTGAGTTCAGACAACTAGAATTAATTAGATGATCTCGTCTTTACCTATATAGAATACGTGTAGGAATCTACTATTAACAATGGCTGCGTGTCTCAAGTTGGTTGTTATCTCGACCGCATTAAACTCGCCCATACGGTCGAGTCACCACTTTTATTTTAGTGGTAGTGAACTCGACCGCACGTGTAAAGTACAGTCAGTCGAAAAAGTGATATCAATCAAATTATTATAAAATATAAATTAATCTAATAACTACAGCTGTAACATTATTTCCATTGGATATTAGATTGAGCCGTTATAATTGCGCTCGAGTTAAATGTAATTCTGTTTAGGTAGGAAGGTAGTCAATTGGATCGCAATAAAACCTCATGGAAAGCCCCATGGACACACATGAAAATATTTGCATGTCCAGATAACGAAATAATAAGTGATGTCATCAACGTTAGGAGCGTCATCAACTGAATACACGCGTCTCGTGTCCCAGTTGGTGAATGGTGAATGTTCTTCAACCATTTTACTGAGACAATAATATTTTGAAGTAAGTACCATAGTAAGTGCAAGATAAAAACTATTAATTCGTTCAGGAATATCAGAATATCAAGAATTACAGTTCAAGTGAATAAGATACGTCTATTCAAAATTTGGAGTAATTATTCGACCGAAGTTTTTTGCTCGCAATTACGGGTTATGTACTAAACGATGTTGAATCTTTTAATATACTATTTATGTCTATACGTGTAATAGCTTATTATAAAATTTATTTTTTCTTGTTTTTTTATTTATTTATTTATTTATTATTCTTACTTGTTCTTGGCTCGACATTGTATCCAGTTTTATATAAACTACTCAATTGTACCTACTCAATTTTGCAACGTTTGTCTATGAACAAAGTTTCTGATTAGCATTGTACCGGATTTTGCGGTTAGCAAAACCCACCGATAAGCTGATAGAATATTTATTATTATGTGTAACTTCATTAAATAGCAAGCCTAATTGAAGCGAAACAAATAAAATAAAAATATATTTTATTGTAGGTAGGTACTTTTATTATTGTAACTAAAAACATCGATCTTGGACTTCAAAAAGTATAAGTTACGTGTTGCAGTCGAGATAACAACCAACTCGTGCCCTTCGGTCTACGATATGTAAAGAAAAGCAAGTAGGTACAACAGTACCTACTAAGTATAAATAATATGATAACAGCTGAATTATAAATTGAAGCGAATCCAAGACAAAGGCCAAGCCAAACATCATTATAAAGATACATAATTTTTCACAAAATAATATTTGACACTGGCTAATCCATAGTTTCTCAAACTTATTTCATCTACCGTCCACTTGTATCAGCCGAGGGTTACACAAATCGCGGTATCTTACAACAACTTGTTGAAAATAGATTGTTTACGGGTTTACCGACGAAAGTTAAGTACTTACTCTTACATTAAATATTTAGTTTTTATACAATCAGACGGCAGAAATATGAACTAAATAATCGATCTTGTGTAGTATAGGTAGGTTTCAATTTCCGTTAATTTTGCAATATCAAACAAATGAAATTACAAAGCAGCCATCGTCCCCTTAAACAGCTTCAACGCCCCCTATTTTGCTTGGCCCTTACCGCCCTCTTTTAGGCCTCCAGCGCCCACAAAGGGGCGTTATCGCCTATTTTGAGAACCTCTGGAATAGATGAATATAATGTGCGAAGCATACAAAAAAATGAACGCACATTGTTCCCACGGCCGACGCGTGGCGTGTGCGCTCCCCATTACGCTAAACTTCCGCAATTAAACTGGATACGGCAACCTTTCTCCGTACTAACGCTGTGCTAATGCGCTGATATTTTACGCGATCTATAAACACGCCTATGACGGAAGCTTTATACCAACTAGACCAGGGCCGGCAGTATCGCTAAAAACGACGCAAGTCTAGGCAAATTTGGTAGACAAGATTCAAACGAAATAATTATTTTTCTTTGAAAATGTACAGATTCTTTGTCAACCTTAAGCTCACAAACGATTACGTTTAACTTTGTCCCATGATCTTAGTTTCATTTGAACTTGTGTCATCTGTGGCATGTTAGGACTTAGCGACCGATATCGGTAGCTAACTAATGTACAGACTGTCGCCCCAGGTGTGATAGTGGTCAAATGATATAATATGTACGGTCACGCTTTTTTCAATTTTAGTAGGCAGAGACTCAACTCTCCACATGCTACGATCCTGACACACGTCTTTCGCGTCATCCACTTTCATGAGCACCTTCATACCTGCTCGCCGGCTATGGGTACTTCTGACTTGGTCGTGTTTAGGACATCCGCTAGTCCATTCATACTAACTAGATCTTTAAATGTATTTCGTCCTTTATCCATCCTCTCTCGATGTCCAAGCCATCTAATCATCCCTTTCTTTATAAGATATAGTTATAACCCACAAGACTGCCCGCATGAACATGAACATGAAAAACCGCATAAGAAACTCTGTCTTTGTCATTGTGTCCTAACTTCTCTGTTGAACTTGGGAGGAGACAAGCTTCGAGTGCTGGTTTCAAACATGTATCGTTTCCAAAAACGTATAACGACTCTTCTACACAAACGCTGAATATCGCATTTGTTTTTTAAATGTATTAGAAAATAGAAATGGCAAATTTACGATACAAGATCGATGCCTTTTTGTTTATTGCCTGAAGTTGTCCGTACTAATGCTCAAAGTTCAAAGGAGTCCAAGAAGTAATAACTGTCACTGAGAATTCCAAGGAGTGCCACAGAATAACACTAACAGTCTTTCCAGAAAATATGTCATACCTTCGTTCCCGAATCCCGAATGAATTATCCAACGAACGAACGTAAAATCGATTAATTTAAAACGAATGAAAGTTACCGTCATACCCGTTGATCGGATTACAGAATCCAATTACATCGATATGATCCGATACATCGTGTTTAATTAATTATGACCGTTTATGACTGATCTGATTCGGTGTAGCCGGTATTGCGTGAAAGTGTTAAAGATTGTTGCCACCACAACAGTTGTAAAGCTGTTAGATTTCGTTGCGTTGAGTAAAAGTGGTTGTGTATTAGAAAACTTTTACAGTAGGCATTTCGTCTCATAAAAGCATGAAAGTCTACAATTTGCGGAACGACAGCAAATTAAGCGCAATTACAATGAAATCGCGAGACAATCAAACATTCGCTTCGCGAGTGACCATCTGCTTATTTCTACATTCAAACTTTCGAATCACTTTATTAATCTCAGCTGGTAAGCAATTTGGTATCTCATTATCTAATTTAAGTGGAATTTAATGCAACAATGACTGGCCCCTAATTTCATTACCACCCACGGGCTTCTGCTGTAGAAACTGTTGTCGAGGCTGTGGTCTGACAGTGCAAGGAAGCCGGACTCTAAACCCACTATGCTCTAGATATACACTGTGTTGCTACCTGAGGAAAAGTGCTGGAAAGTTTACTGGTTGGACTGGTCGGAACAGACCTCAATTGCCTCAGTAAATTTAGAGAATCAAAGGAGAAGAGAGTTCATATTTTTAGGAAGTGACTGTGGTTCATCATTTCTCTTTCACTTCGGTGAACTTAGTGGGCTTCGAGCACAAGGCCCGGTGATGCCATCCTCTGCAACAATAGCCATTGTCCGTCGATGGAAACAAATTAGGAAGATGACACAGTACAATTTCACGGCGAACTGACGGGAAACCGATCTCGCGGTATTTTACCCAATTAGGGAGAATTTATGCGTAGAATTGACGTTGGCACCTCTAAATGCTCTGTTTTCATTGTACGAACTTGATCTGGTGTATAGTTATTGATATTATAGAATTGTTCTTGTTAGCGGCATGATATAAATAATGATTGCATCCTATATTCCATATCGATTTTTACTTTTTACCAGAAGTGCACAGACATTTAGTAATTGTGAATTTTCGATAGTAAACTTCTTAGATCTGATAAATATGATGATTTACGCGCCAAACAGAAAATAAACAAGGAGGAAAAGCCCTAAACTAAGATATCTCATAAGTTCATAAACCAAAAAAGCGTGTCGACACCGTCGTCGTGCATAAAATTGAACGGCTACACCCAAGATAGTTTCCAATGTTGTATGCAACAATTACTTGAACCTTTGACAGAGCGGTCGCTGCCGACGGCAGTGCAGGCGGCGGCAGACAGGCGCACGCGCAGGTAGGCCCTGCAGAGTGAGCGAGCCGATGGGATCCAGCCTCTCTCTCGCACCACGTGGTGGGGCGAAGGCGCGGAGGCGCGGGCGTATGATTGCCGCCTGCGCTGCGCTACATTTTTATTTAGTTTGTAACCGTTCTCTGAGACTACGGTACCGTCCATATTGGATTCAATATTTACCCGCCGTTTATCAAGTGTTTCGGTATCAAAAGTTCAACAGATGAGTGAGAACGCGGTGGGAGTTCCGCGAAGTTATCGGCGCTTTAGCGCCAGCACACCCTGGCATGGGGGGCCGTAGAATGCTGAAAGCCGCAGCTGCGCTGGTTGCACTGGGCTACTGCAGCCTGCTAGTGTACCAAGGAGGAGTGGCGTTCACCTTCCAAGAAACCCGCCCGGGAGTGCAAGTGCCAAACTTATCTATCGAGCCTGTGACTAAAACTACCGTTGATGATAGTGGACTTAGTAAAAACATAACTTTAGACGATATTTTCATTAGTGTCAAAACAACAAAACATTACCAATACACGAGATTGCCGATCATATTGAAGACATGGTTCCAGTTAGCGAAGCAGCAGGTAAGAAGCCAAATGATAAACATACTCACCTAGTTGTAATTTCAAGAATAATGTTTGATAACACTAACGTTAAAAGAAATCATAACAGTAGATAGCTTAGCAAACGCAAACGGTAAGTCCGAATGAATTGAAAAAGTATACGCCAATGAGATACAAGTCGAAGGCACAATAGCAAACGAGGATAATGAAACAATGTATCTTAATGATATTTGCTTTGTGCGGATAACTAACTTAGGCGATAACCATTGTGTGTTGGAATTCGTTGAAGGGAGATGGAATTAAATGATAACAGAACAACACGGTGAAAACAAAAAGCTTGGACTTACAAACCAGTCTGGTTAATGTTTATTTAGAGATAAGGATTATTGAATTTTACACAGTTATTCACGTATCATACAGTCTATTAGCAGAATAGGTTCGACTTTCGAGTTACTTTTTCGTGTTTAGATTTTTGTGATGCTTTTTTTTAACACTACCTACATTATACAAGCTACATATTATTACCTACAGACTAGGTAGGGCTGCTACGTTCCACATTTTTCATTGTAATGTTATAGCGCCCTAGACATATTATACGCGTAAGATTATGCTTATTTTTGATCTTCGTGCTTATTTTACGACTTTGCATTGTACTTTCTACGAGTAGATGTCATTAATTATATTTTAACACATTTAGCTGGATATATAATAATATGCTGACTTTTACTTATCTACTTACCTAGAAATCATTATGTTCTGCCGACCATATATTATATAGAACGAACTTTTCATTATCTTATTTCGCCAATAACTATTTCAATTCAATCCTACTCCAGTGCCTACATTTGTATTATAAGTCCATGTATCGTTTTAGGAGTCAAGTAAGGAATAACAATATTTATGCACAATCATGACTACAGAAGACACTTCAAAATATCCCATAATCTTTTGAACCTAAAAACTTGACTGTAACTTAATTACATTTTCTGACAAATGAAAATTTAATGCATCGTTTCCGTAAAACGCTTTTAAACTTGATACTAGTAAAATAGGGAAGAGCTATAAAAAGACAGCCCGCAGAGAAAAGTTTCAATACTTGGGTGATAAATCTCAATAACTGCACTAGAGAGAGCGCAGCGGGGCCTGTGTCTTATAGGTCAATATTGCCATTAGCTACGGAATCACCGACAAAAGAACATCTTAACTTTATTCCCTCTATCGACCTTTATAACTGCAGACAACCCGTTTGAGACCGTTTACACAAAATTGCTGCAAGGTGTTCACAGCGCTTGCGTATGTGAATATAACGTTATTATGCAAAACATTTCTGTGAATACATTCATCTGGAGATTTGAATCGCAAAACACGTTTTTTTGTTGATATCTGTGTATCAACGGACACATCTTGGTGACTTTTAGAAACAATGAATTTGGAATTTTAATTAGGTGCCCTGACATTTTTTAGCTGGCTACCTAATTAATGGCAGGTGCTTTAGAGTTAAAGTCGTAGTAGTAAATTACTATTTAGATTTTACGTAAAGTTACCGTTTCCTATCTGTAGACGTAGAATACTGTAGGTACTTAATTACTTCATGTTTATTTCTATTAAAATAATCGTTCAATACTAAACATTTGTGGGTGTATCCCAATTCTCCTAAAAAGACGTTTTAAAAGTATACAATTTAAATTTGTGTCTATTAGGTATCTCACAAATCAAGATGAATAAATAACGCATTTAACTAAGAAAAAACATTATCTAAAACAGTTTTAATATCAAATAGACGCGAAAATTCAAACAGTTACCCAACTAAAACAATAAAACTCTACCCACGCCTCACTCCAAAACAAAATAAAACCCATTATAAAACAGCGGATATTTTAATAAAATAATAAATCACAAAATGGAATAGAACCATTAACCAATTAGAAATTCAAATAGAAACTGTTCAATCATTTCCGTATTCCGCGGAGTAAACAGAAAGGGTCGGTTAGCCGCCGGTTAGCCGCCGGTTAGCAAGTCGTGCGGTGCCCGGCTGGTTCCTGAATCTAGAGCGTGCATAATCAACCGTTAATGCCATGCGAAGGACCAACATGCACGGATGGTTTGTGTTGGAATAGCTACTGGATTGGACAGTTGTATGTGCTAGAAGCTACTGAATCTTAAAAAACTGTTGCTTTTGTTTGGTAAAACTAATTATTAGTATATCATCAAAAACAACAATTCGTTATGTAGCAATTGTTCTGATAAACAAAATGTTTTTTTTATTCATCCAATATGCATGGATACGATCGTGAAAATGAATGCTTGATATTCAATGAATATGAAAACATGAGAAAGAACTCTTTTCGAAAACTTTCTCAGAATAATTTGAAAGATAAAACTTCAATTATTTTAACAGAATTAGCCCACAGTTATTCCCACCATCAAATACAATAGAAGTGCAATTGTTAACTGTACTCATGAGAACAACTCACACAAAAGCGTACATAAACAACGACACAATAGCGTAGTTCAAGCAACTACAATCCAGTAAACAATAAAGTATGAATCAAGTTGGTCGCTCGACGTAAATCGACATTGTAGGGCCGTGCGCAGGCGCAGCGCGTGGCACGAAGCCGCGCGCGCGACACGTGACTGGACCGCGGCCTATCGCGCCCTTTTGTGTCGAAAACTGGCTCTCATATGATTTATTAACGGTGGGCATTTTATCCTCGTGCTCACATTGCTTTTGCTCTATTTGGTTTTTGTAAATAAACCAAATTAAAACTTATGACTGGGCAATACGATGGCATGGATCAATGTGTCGCGGGTACGATTCCCGCCCGGAACAATTACTTGTGCGATCCACAAATATTTGTTTCTGGTCTGGGTGTGATGTGTGTGTGAAATTATATGTCTGTAAGCGGTACCCACGATAAAGGAGCAATCCTTGTGTGGGACTACGTTATAAAAAAAGAACAAAAAAAACATGTCAATGAGGTAGTTACAGTTGTGAATGCAGTTCTATAGTGTTTGTTATTAAATTGGCCCGAAAATTGCTTCAGTCACGGGATGAACTCAATAGTCATCAATTTCAATAAACGACAGTTGGTTCGCTAATAATAGCACAGTACAGTAAAAGTATTTTATACCTTTTATTTGTGTAGCAATTTGTGTCCACAACACTGACTTTATGCCACCACTGTAGATGGTGTCAGACTCAAAAATCATGCCTAAAATAGTTAATCACTGCTCATGATGTATACAACGACCACATTTTTTACTCTCGTTCTGTAGAATTGCGTGATTTCCAACGAATTTTTTCTCTTATAAGCATATCAAACGAGCTGTCTTATCAGATCTTGTGTGGCAATATTGTGTTTACACACTCAGTTGACAGACAGACTCGTTTCCGGATATCGCATTTCTACAAGCTCGGCTTATCAGTTTTTGGGGTTCTGTATACAAGAGATTCAAACGGAACTCCATTGCTGTAACAACGCTGTCCGTCCGCCCCCCGAACTATCCAGAAAAAGGGGCGCCGTAAAACCCCTGTTTATTTCGCATGTTTTTATCACGTAAACTGTAGATACTTAATTATATAATTATATCTAGAAATAATGGTTTTCTTTTGTACAGAACCCTGAATACCGTAGCACAATTGCAACTTGGCCAGTTATTTTGCTTTAGTTCTCAGAAGTTAGAGTAATGTGAGCTCACCTCACCGCTTATTGTAAGTCTGGTGATAAAGGTCTAAGTATTTAGCACCAACAGATAATAGATTATAACAAATCAAAAAACGTTGTTAAAGTTGCAGTTATACATAAGTCAAAAATATGTTATACCTACTTAAACTATAGATTGAAGTTGTAAAGTTGATTGATAAGAATAATCTCTAAAATTTCAGGAGTCATTCCAAAAAAATCATATTTAGTGCAACACTATTCTCAAGGGGCATAGGCTATTTTAAACTTCGATAAAATAGAGAGTTCCTGCGAGCAAATGGAAATTCCGTATGTGGAAAGATAGGTCACTGGAAAGACTAGAATCCGTCTGACTCTGAAAATTATTTAATTATTATGTTTTTATTCATTTACTATTACTGCGAATAAGAATTGAACAGTTATTAATTATTAAATTGTTATATGGTGTTCAATTTCGAACTTAATAAAAAAATACATTAAATCTAATCCGAGACCCATTTATATACAGGTATGCCCATTTTTCATGGGTATGAGCAGGTACCTTATAGTTTATACATTTATTTCTATACCACTACCTCTCTACTATATAATACCTCTTCCTATGACAATCTAATAACAAGTATAATTGGCTAGCTAATACACCGATCGTCCTGATAAAAGACATCCGCACCTGAGACAAATATGTCTCAAGCAAACTGGGGCATGTCTTATGTTGTTTGCCGACGTGTACCTGATATGGTCCATAGAAAAACACTGGAAGAGGTATTTCTATATTACGAGTTTGTACCAACTACCTTCTCGATGTTCTATGGTTCAACCTACATTGACCTAGTGCACTGCTCGTGTATTTGTCGAATGGGTTCCTACCAGCTAGCCAAAAGTTATTCTTGTATTAGTAGGACTAATATACAGATTCAATAAGTCGTCTTAGGACAAATAAAAAATATATAATTCTCTTTTCTCCATATTTCTCACTGTGATTTAACATTGGTGGAGGCGACATGCAACCATGATGGCTCATTATTAAGCCCTAAAACTCAGCACTGCTATTCAGCGTGGCAATGCCGCCAGCATTATAGGCACATTCACCTCTACCAAAGGTATTTTACATTTGTAAGGGGGTTTTTATAAAAGTGTTTTATTTAAGGTTTGTTTGTGTATGTCTTTTTATTCTAAATATCTGTAATACGTAACTATTCCTTGTAATAAACCCACCAATAATTTTAAGTTGGGGAACTACACAACACAAACATGCACTCAGCAACATTGCGTTGATTGAGGTAGTTGTAGTCATTCGATATGAAAACAAGGCCTTGCAAATACCGATGTTAACCGCCTACTATTTATAATGTGAGGATGATAATTCAACGTTCGTGTTATTTTTAACAATATTTTATCATCATTTAAATTCGTTCTTATACCTACTTACCAATATAATATATTTATATCTTACTTTATCGCAGGATCTATAATAAAAACAACTTCAACATAGCAAAAACTATCTTAAAAGTATTATTTTAATTTGCCGCTCCCTTAGTTACACCAAAACCGAACCGACTAGTTCGTAAATATTTTTATTCCTTATGACATTTAGAATTAAAAAAAAAACAACCGTCATCGCAATTAATTTACGATATAATGGAGACCATTACATAATTTTTCGACTTTTATGAGTCGTAAAATAATTTAAGTGCCTTTATAATGGGTAAAAACTAACAGCGGATTAAGTCCAAGATAGGAGACAATTACGGAATCAAAAATAGCAAAATATAAAAATATATTTTGAAGGCAATTTAGAAACTTAATTGCAATTATTTGACGAAGACTAAGTTCTTCCAATATTACTTATGTTTATTTTGTACAGTTTTTCAAGTGACGATAAAGGGGCATAATGGCCCTAGAGCGTTTAATAAAAGAGAGAAATGCTGTTTTCTGAAACAAGTTTCTTTTAGAAACTTTAGATCGCTGGTCAAGTTATTTACGAAGCTAGATATTGCTTGCCTCGTCTATATTCACCCAGCAAGTTCCAAGATTGCCTTTCTAACAGAAATGTTGCTATCTTATAATCTACTAATATTATCACCATGGAAAATAAGTATCATTGACGTTAGGGGCAAAATGCTAGACTCGGTTGATAATATTTCTAATTAAAATTTCAAATTATAAATACAATGTACGTATGCTCTTACCTCTCAGATGCTTAAAAGCGAGAAAGATTTTAATGAATAACAACTCTAAATATATATACCGGAAGTATATAGTACAA
Organism: Hylaea fasciaria; assembly: GCA_905147375.1. Lineage (NCBI taxonomy): Eukaryota > Metazoa > Arthropoda > Insecta > Lepidoptera > Geometridae > Hylaea > Hylaea fasciaria. The sequence goes on from LR990194.1 coordinate 3,469,745, forward strand.
TAAGTTGTATATACTGGACTAGTAAGTAGAATCCTTTCGTTAGTGTTCGGTTAAAGCTGCGGGCAAACATAATAATAATTGTGTCGATCAAAAGTTATCTCTCTAGAGAGGAACTAGAAGCCCGGCTACATTCCGGCATAGAATGCATATTGCTGATTCAGTACCTTATTACTTGGTTTCCTACTAGACCACATTTCTTATTAATATTAAGTATTACCTTTGTACAATGTACGGTACATTCATCTTCATTATTATATACTAGAAGCACCTCGCGGTTTCACCCGCGTTAACTATACTATCCCGCGGGAACCATTAATTTTACGGGATAAAAGGTAGCCTATGTGTACCGGGGATAGCATAGCTTCCCAACAGTGAAAGAATTTTTCAAATCGGTTCTGTAGTTTCGGAGCCTATATTCATTACAACCAAACAAACAAAGTTTTCCTCTTTATAATATTAGTGTAGACATAATTTTGCTCCTCCAAATTCTCTCACCAGATATTTCCAGTTGGAGACCTCTAAGGAAGCTCTAGCGGTATGTGGTATAAGAGCCTCGGGTAGGGCATTTTATCACTCCTCATCCGAAGCCTCATTATTAACGTTATCTAATGAACGAGCGGGCATTGTATTTCCTGAGGGTCCACAAGGACCAATACGTTATGGTACAGGTAGCAATTATCCCAAATGATTTCTCGTTTATGTGTGTCGTGGACTGCGGACTTCGCAGTAAGGGGAACGTATGGTACTTAGAACTGCAAGATAGGATACGAACCAATATAATAGCAACCCATTAAAAAGGAATTTATTAATCTATAGTAGTATAATGAGCAGTATTAATGGCATACAGAATTTTTGCACATTTTTTTCTTGAATGGATGAACACTAAACAGTGTCGAAAAGAGCAAAAATAGCAGTAGGTATATGCTAAATAATCTATCTGATAATGATATGCTAATATAAAAGATTTAATATTGATAAAGCAAATACACCCACCCGTTCAGACCCACTTATCGGTAGGTATTTTTGTCAAAATTAATAAAGCATTGATTAATTTTGCAGAAGCCTTTATATTTATTTATATGGATATTATTAGGTAGGTAAGTATAATTATTATTAAAATAAAATTTTATTTTAAAGTTATGTAAAGATGTTGTTTAAAGAATATCAACGTTTGATCATCGTAATTGGTCAGCTTCGGATAATTAAGTTAAATTATTGACTTAATTATAGACATTATCTATATATATATATATATATATAATAGACATTATCTACACTAATATTATAAAGAGGAAAACTTTGCTTGTTTGGTTGTAATGAATAGGCTCAAAAACTACTGGACCGTTTTTAAAAATACTTTCACCATTCGAAAGCTACATTGTCCACGAGTAACATAGGCTAAATTTTATTTTGGAAAAAAAATAGGGTATCGTAAGATATTTGGGGGTTTTCGGACAAAAGGTATAAAAAATCAACCAGAAAAGTTACTTATTTTGCGTACTCTGCCTAAACTATAAAAGATATAGAACCATAAAATGTTCTAATTAATGTTCTAATTTGTACATACAAGTTCGTCACATTATCACAAGTAGGTACACTTAGAATAACAAAGTAAATAAAGTATCTATGAGGCCACTTTTTCAGTTTGTGGCTGAAACTCTATTGACTGATTTGCTCATTTGTTGCAGACGTGGTTCTTCACAGACACCGATAATCGACAGCACCAGAATCAAACAAGTGAGTAATTATTATCTTCTAATTTTCTGCATTATTTATCTATAATGTATTTATCGAAGAAACAACCACTCGTCATTACGATGAATCTAATACCTATGTGAATGGGAAACTGTACCTAATCAATCAGAGGGTTGAACAGTTTTGACTCTATTATTCTTAATACTTGATTGTATAAACGATCGTTAAATTTGTAAAATGCAAAGCCTTTGGCTGCTACGATTCTAAGATTTATTTTTTCGCTGAATTTTTCCATCCCAAAATAGAAAATACATAATTTACCTTACTTTTAGATATTATCTGCTTAATTATATTACTAACCATTAGTGGAAGCTAGACACACATAATTTAGATAAAACTAATGGTTCCATTCGTACAGAATATTGCTGTCTATTACCATGTAGATACGATATAGGTATACTGTAAAAATATGCACTATGAAATAGATTCTGTTCAAATGTGTTTCTAATTTTATACCTTACTGCATTGTAACAAGTGTGTTCGTTTGCAGATGGGCACATGGTAAACACCAATTGTTCCGCGTCACATCAACGCAAACACCTCTGCTGCAAAATGTCCGTGGAGTACGACCATTTCCTTGAAAGTTCAAAAAAGTGAGTTATTTTGACTTGTTCTACAGTTATTTTTGTAAAACGCCGTATTTTAGTAAACTTCTTGGAGCGCCTGTATCTGATATTATATAGATAGATAGCTGATAAAAGGAATTCAATAAAACCTACTTACAATAGACTTAGATACCCAACGTTGGAAACGCAAATTCAATAATAATCGTTAGGCTATAAATAAACATAGTTTTATATTCACAATAGCAGTTTTATGACGAGACGCGTGAGATGTTTGAAAAGTGGAAACGATAAGTTGCGTGATTCACGAGTACCTACTCGTGCGCATAAGCAGACACGACAGCGAGGTGCTTATTAAATAACAATTACTCTTACTATTTACCTAACACCAATCGACAAATATGGATCCAACACCCTGTGGATACAAGTGGAGTCCTATGTTCAGCAGTGGACGTCTTCAGGCGGATGATGATGATGAATCCACCAATCCGCACCGGGCCCCCGTGGTGGATTATGACCTCATCCTCCTCACAACAGTGAGGGGAGACCCATGATCAACAGCGGGCGGATAGGGGTTGATGATGATTATGACCTACTAGCTTTCATTTTGCTCTGAATCTATCTGTCCTAATTTACATAGGCAATTTCTGAGAGCTTATTTCCAAACAGAATCATTACCTACGTTGTATTGTACATTATTGTTACTTGTAGAGACATAGTATTACTCTTACCTATTACAAGCTTATTACGTAATCATGCGTAATGACACTTAACAACAATTATAATGCAATTAAAGCTCTGGAGCGAAATGATTGATGCCTAAAATTATCAAGCCTTAATTACAGCCGTGAAACTGTAAACTGTGAAATCTTGAATGGGAAATATCATATTGTTCGCATTCCTACGTAATTAACAAAGCATCAACATTTAATATTACATGCTTAAACTCTACTATAACTTAAATTTAATTACTCTATCAGTTCTAATGGATCTCAAGAGGTGTTCGTCTACACAATATTGTTTAATATATTTTATAAAACAATTTGAATCAATTTCACTCTGAAATATCGTAATTAGGCAAATACATCAGGTAACTAAAAGGCTACAACAAACATAAATAGTTAAACTGCGCCGGACGGCTAATCGCGTCTCAAAAGTTTTATTTTTACTATAAACAGACCCTCTTCTGTTTTTAGAAGCGTTCTCTTCAAATATTGACTTCCATTTTGGTTTGACCATTCTGATGATTATATATTTTCAGATGAAATATTCAAATATGCGTAGTTATATACGTTCTACAGCGCATATTTTATGAAAGTTACCTTGCACTATCCGCATTAGTGTTTACTGAAAATGAATGTTCAGGATTAAAAAAATATTAGATTTATATAAAAATAGTAGATAAATAAAAATCTATATAAATTGTTCAATTGTTCAATTTACCGTTACAGTTACAGCTAACTGCACGGCTAGCACACGTTTTACTTTTGATACAGGATTTTCATATGTAACCGGAAAATGATATAGGTATAACTAGTAAATTATGATGTAATCCTAGAAACGTTCTAAACTTCATAGCCCATTAAGTATATTCTGAAAACGGGCTGAAATGCGGCTAGAGCGAAAAGGAAGAGGATCCAAGCTGTTGAAGTGCTTACCATGAAATGTGTAGCGCCATTGAATACTGCCTATCGAACCACAGAGTTAGAGAGAAAATACTCTGCAAAAAGAGTCGATTTTAGTAACAAAGACAGACATTTAATTCCTATTTACTCGTAAAATAGTCGATTATAATTATGTCTAAATTTTAGTAATGACGTAATTGAATGCACGTAATACAAGATTTAATATTAAGGCTTGATAATTATTTACGAATAATAGAAAATATTGATTTTATATTATAAACCAAAGTAAAATCAATTGCTGCTCCATGATTGTTGGAACATACATAGACTTTCATTAATATAGATTGCATAAGGTTTACACACAATAGTTTGTTAGTATTTTACGTTCAAAAGATTTGCTACCATTTTGGGAAGTCTCAATTCTTACTCGCAACACTAAACACTCGCAAGCATTGAACATCAACTATGACGTCATACGATTTTACTAAGTTCTAGTGGTATCTATTATTTTCAATCTCTGGTAATCTCCGCCAAACCGTTTGCGTCTCGGAGGCCTTTTTAATCTGTACACAGCAGCCAACCAGCCTCACCGTTCAAATACACCAACAAACCTTAATGGTTTTTGAAGAGCTGGTCAAATATTATTCCGGCTCACAATAATTTTCACGCGTTTACACAGGTTACCGACGAATGTTTTTGTTAGAGATTTCTTGTTTTCTTCCCACAGTAACTGTGTTTAGACTTGCACCCCAAACGGGGAGATCGGGTTGCTAACTAAACTTGCTTGGAAAAAGTGAAATTTGATGTTCCGGTAATTACAGACGCTTTCTAACGTAGCGGAATAAAGGCATTAATTAAAGTCTTGCTTAGTAATTTGTCATGGCACGGTTGAGATGTTTGCATCAAGTATTTAGAAAGTTCACCTAAAATATCTATTTTAGGGTAAATACACACACACACATAGATATACCTAGTACGAAAACCAAATTTATCAATGCAGCTTTGCAATTTTCGACCAGCAATTTAACCTACAAGCAAAAATGTATGGTACATTCATTCAGCAGTCTTATCACTCACAGTGATCCCTTCCAGGGAACTGTGCCATCATAAAACAAATACTGAAAACCTTCGCGTGCATTATCAACGTTAGGTTTTTCTTACTACTGAACTTACAGAAGCGGTCATTTCAGACAAGGATCGGACTGTAACCCTCGCACTTCAACAATTCCTTTTACCAATTACTAAAATTGCCTCTCTAATTTTAATGGAAAAATTATATTCTATTCACATTATTCACAGATTCAACTTAAGCGAGAGCTTGGCTATTAAAATTATTGCGCTTATTCAATAATAAATACCTCCGGTGTGCAATTAAGCAGCTGTCTTGCGATATGACCGATCCAGTTTCTCGAATGCGAACTCGATATGCAGAAACCCGATACAGATTATAAGTTGACCGCAATGGTCGTTTGTCGTATACCAAGCTGTGTAATAACTCGTTATTAATCTGCTTTCCCGCAGTATGTGGTTATGGGTACACTTCGGACCGCGAGTATTCAGCTACTGTTATTTGCGTCGAACTTAATGCCACTAAATTACACTGCAGCACTAATTATTGGCACCCTCACCTCGACTACTGCTGCAGCACCATGTATCAACACGTCAACTTAGTTATTCTTTTCTCCGTAAAGCTATACAGCATAAGGTTGAATTTGTAACAAAATATTCGTACTATTACCCCGCTCAGTAGTTTTTTCAACGTTGCCGTCTTTGGATGTCGATAAACTTTTTGCGCTTTGTGATGCTGTTTTGAACAGATCGTTTAAAATGTTGCCTGAAGCGGCATCAATGGTTGCAGTTTTATATCGATGTTACGTTTAGTTTTAACGCTTAAATTATACCTGTTCAAATTTAACTTGAAGATCAAAGCTATCTGTTATGGGCGCTTCTGTTCTTTTAATTCTATTTTTGGTTAATATTTAAATGTTTGATTATTATGCAACAGGTGGTTCTGCCATTTCGACGATGACAACTACGTGAACATTCCGCGCTTGGTCAGCGTTCTGCAGAAATACAACCATCAAGAAGACTGGTATTTAGGGCGGACATCTGTGTATGAGCCCGTCAAAATATTCAAGAAGCCGACAAATAAGGTACTTTGGGTTTAGGCGATAACCAATCTTGTGTTAATGCACGTAAAGTATGGATTGTTCTAAATTTGTATTTGTTTCAGTTGATGTTTTCCTTTTGGTTCGCCACCGGCGGCGCTGGATTTTGCATCAGCAGAAGTTTGGCGCTCAAAATGTTACCTGTTGCAAGGTGATTAAAATTGTGTGCTTGTTTAACTTTCATTTAGAGAGTTGTGAGTTGAACTCGGTATGATGTGACGTTTATTGTTTCAGTGGTGGCAGATTCATAAGCATTTGTGAAGGTATACGATTACCAGATGACGTTTCCATGGGGTTCATAATCGGTGAGTTCCTTTATTTAGTCCATTGCCATTAACAATACATTTTTTGTTATGTACCTACTGCATATTTCTTGTACTTACTACCGCTAAATCTGTTTTACAAAAAAGTCTTGCAATACTAATCAAATAAATGTCCAAGCATCAAATTTTATATGCGATTTTCTAAACCACCATGAACATAAACTATTCCAATATCAATGCAATATTACTTAGTCAGGTCATAAGTATTGTCACACAGTAAAAACTTTTCTATTAGAATGCTGGCCACAAAAAAGTTTATTGAATTCGAATTTCGAATTGTTCATGAAAATAAAAATGTATACTTTTTAGAATTTTACTCAATTTTAAATATGGAGTGGACGCTTAAAGAAGACCGTGTTGCAGTTATTGCGTTGCATCGTTGTGGTTACGCGCCAATTCAAATTTTTGACATACTGAAAAATTTGAATATAACCAAGAGATTTGTTTATCGTACCATCAAACGATACAATGAAGACTCTAGTGTAGATGACAGGTCAAGAAGTGGTCGCCCTCGGTCTGTTAGGACTCCAGCAGTGATAAAAGCTGTGAAGGCGCGAATTCAAAGAAATCCCAAACGTAAGCAGAAACTGTTGGCCCTTCAGATGGGATTAAGCAGAACCACGGTGAAAAGGGTGTTAAATGAAGACTTAGGGCTTCGGGCATATCGAAGAAAAACAGGACATCATTTGAATGCTCGTCTAATGGACCTGAGACTGAAGAGATGCCGCGCTTTGTTGAAGCGGTACGCGGGAAAAAAATATCGGGAAATTCTTTTTTCGGATGAAAATTTTTACCGTAGAAGAGAGCTACAACAAACAAAATGATAAGGTGTACGCACACAGTAGTGAAGAAGCGAGCAACCGTATTCCGCGTGTCCAACGAGGTCATTTTCCATCCTCGCTCATGGTATGGTTGGGAGTGTCTTATTGGGGCTTAACAGAGGTACATTTTTGTGAGAAAGGTGTAAAAATGAATGCAGTTGTGTATCAAAATACAGTCCTGACGAACCTTGTGGAACCTGTTTCTCATACCATGTTTAATAACAGGCACTGGGTATTCCAACAAGATTCGGCGCCAGCTCATAGAGCGAAGAGCACACAAGACTGGCTGGCGGCGCGTGAAATCGACTTCATCCGGCACGAAGACTGGCCCTCCTCCAGTCCAGATTTGAATCCGCTAGATTACAAGATATGGCAACACTTGGAGGAAAAGGCGTGCTCAAAGCCTCATCCCAATTTGGAGTCACTCAAGACATCCTTGATTAAGGCAGCCGCCGATATTGACATGGACCTCATTCGTGCTGCGATAGACGACTGGCCGCGCAGATTGTAGGCCTGTATTCAAAATCACGGAGGTCATTTTGAATAAACTTTAGTGTCATAAGAATCTATGTTTTGTTAAATTCATTTTGGTATATAAATGGTTACATAATGAATAAACTTGTTTCAATTATTTTATATAAAACATGTGACAGAATTTATGACCTGACTAGGTATCATCATCAGCATTATCATTATCATTATTTATTGCCCACTGTTGGTACACTGGTCTTTGACTCCTCTTTGAGAGAATAGTTTGACCATAATCCACTACACTGAGCCAGTGTGAGTTGCCCGATTTCAGCTTTCTTTAAATTTTGTGGTACTTTGACAAGTCGGCTTCCTCCCAATGTTTAAGTTAAACATTATTGAGGGCTTCGAAGTCTGTAAGCTATAAAATAAATCATTACAGCATTTACAATGCGTTGCTTATACTTATTTCTTTCAGAACACCTAATGAAGAAGAACCTGACACTAGTGCCAGAGTTCCACTCTCATCTAGAGCAGATGAAACTGTTGCCGCCAGAGACGTTCCGAAATCAAATCTCGTTCAGCTACTCCAAAGGGAAAGACGAGTGGAATGTTGTCAACGTGCCCGGGTTCGACACCAGATATGATCCTACCAGGTAAACGAATTGAATTATGACTTTGAATGACATCCATCACAGTTTTCCAGTTGGTGACTTGATATTTTACTCAAGAATTTGATGACAACACCAGGTTTTATAGGTATAAATCGTGACCTAATAGATATTTAGGTAGGCAACACCTACGGGGTCTTTCTGGAAACCAGCGTTCAATTCCTAGCAATACTGTTGAGCACTTACTCCTTTCAGAACACTCAGAAGTTTTCGTACTTTATATATATTATTATTAATGTATATACCTTGCCTTTTATATTTATTCGCTATGTCTGAGCAAAATAAACAATTAACGGGTCCGATATCGTCGCTTTTCATCTAGCTAGCATCAGATGGATCTCAAATGAGAACGCGTGAATAAAAATAAAGCTGCTTCATATTCAATTCCACTGTCTGTCCCCCATCAAGTGAGACAGTGGCGAATGTAGATGTGGATCTTATATCTGATGTTGCAGTCTCTCATCGAATGTATCGAATAAATTCCGATATTCCTTGTTCCAGGTTTTTGTCCCTGCATTGTTTCCTGTATCCACATTTCAAATTCTGTCCGAGATAGCAAGATAGCTGTGATCCGAGCCGCAACCGGTCGCATGTGTATTCATGTTTTTCATTGTTTTAAAATATTGTCGAGTGTGGATTAAATACTACCGTGTGATGCGATGGACTACTTTTTAAACAAATAAAACCTATATTTGGAAATTCGCAAATTAAGCTAAACAAAAATGTTTATGATAGATAGGTGCCTAATTCGTTTTTATGAATTAGAATAAATACATAGAAGTTTTATTTTACTTGTACTATAGGCGTGAAAGTAAAAGGTACTTTTTAAGTTCACTGTACTGAGTTGTCATATTTTATATATTCACCATATTATGAGATAGATAACTAAGTGCAATAGCATAATTATTTCAGACATCTTTATAGAAGGTATTTTGAGAAATGACAAAAACATACGATCAAATCCAATGTTATTAAAAAGATCACTACATCTAAGGTTCATTTTCACTTTGAAGAATGTTGGATCGATAAAAATGGCTGACCTAAATTGAATGAAAATTACGGAGCTTATGTTTATACAACGAAATAGTGTCTATTTACGTACAGATCAATAATTTTAAATAACGTCACACCTCGACGTGTCGCTGAAGTTTTAGAATTTTTTATAGCAAATTAATAAATTTATTCGACTTCGATTCGTGAAAACAGTCCGTAGTTCCACCGTTTTATGAAGAAATTAGAATCAAAAGTATTTCACTGCACAAAGTTAAATCTGCACTCAAATTATGGCAAATTCTATCGCGCCATTTTTCTATTGGTTTCCATTGATCCAACATTCGATATTTATGGGAATGATTCAGGTTGTGATAATAATAGTTTTATTAGAATTTATATGAAAATCTTATTGTGAACTAAAAATACATTAACAGTTTTATGTAATCATTTAGAAATTAAAAAAGAATTGTATAAAAATATGCTTTAGCGATTTGTAGAAATCTATAATCTTTAAAACTGTGATATTAGTATTAAGGTTTAGTAAGGTCGCACTGAAAATGTTAAATGTATTTAAAAGTCTTTTCCAAGTCAGAAATGTTATGTTACATTGTTTCTAAATCAACTTGTTTATAAAATAAACGGTAAATATTTTAAATATACATTGTTTTATTTAACCACGATGACGAGTGATAGATACTGAGACTATTAAAGAACTATTGTTTTCTTTTTACTAATGTACAGCTGTAGATCTTTACTAAAGTACCTATTTAATTTAATGAGTATAGCTAACTACGCCAAGCAATTTCACCGGCATACACAATTACTCAGAAATCGTGATTACAATAGATAGAGATAGATAGATAGATAAATTCTTACAATATTATTATTCCGATACCTACCTACCAAAATTATTCTATACTAAATTCCATTAAAACCCTTTCAGCTGTTAGAGCGCTAAGTGATAAGGTTACTAACATACTAACACGCGCCAACGTCGCCATCAGGGTAGGATCATCACTGTTATATCTACATAACTATATTTTCACCGTCATTACAAACTTTGTACAGCTTATAATGAAAACCATCGCCACAGTCAAAACAACAATAACGTCATATAAAACCCACAAACACAATATTAGGTCCATCGACGAACGGTCCTAACATCTTTACTCTAGATAGCAATTGCTCCTGACGTCACGTTTCAACCACATTGACCACATTCAATGGAATCCAGGACACAGAATAACTATCAGTACACGTATCCAAGGTTATTGTCCTGGGAATTATGCATGTAGCCTCTATCTATGCGTGCAAAATAGAGTTAAAGCTAGCGAACGTACTAAGTAGGTATAGTAATGGTCTATGTCTAAAACCGCGAGCAAATTGAATAATTTAGTACAAGTACCTAACGGTACTAAACTAACAATAAACTATAGATATAAACAAGAGTTGAACAGATGAGTCTAAATATTTTCTCCACAAATCGACGTGTAACCCTCGTTTTTTCTAACTCAATAACAAATTCACGGGTAAAATAATAAGGAATGCCAGGATTGAGTTTGACAATGCGTGTTAGACGTCGCTTTTGTGAAACGACATTTTAGAAACATCTGTTTAACTCTGGCTCAAACTTTCGTGGTAAGACGGTAAATGTCATACCAAATATAACCGTTCGTTCAGTAGCGGGTCCAAGTTTATACAGTATGGTTGCGACTTCTATAGTATTCCTTTCCTTAGTTTTAACTTTTTGGCGGAATAAAGCTGCAACTTTAATTAACATAACATTACATAACAAAAAAAAATAAAAAAAAGTTTAAACTGTTTTCTTATTATTTGCTGCTACTTACGAACTGAATGTCACCATCTCCACGGAGTATTTCAACAACTGAGAATTATTATTATCGTGGGGAAACGCACATCAATTTTCAGTAGCACTCCACCCAAACAAGAATATTAAAAGAATCTAAGTACTTCTTTTTTTTTTTTTTCTTTAAAAAAAACGTAGAGAAATCCTAGTGTGGGGACACTAGGATTTCTCCTGTATCGTGGGTACCGCTTACAGACATAATTATAATTTCACATACACATCACAACCAGACCAGAAACAAATATTTGTGGATCGCACAAATATTCGTTCCAGGCGGGAATCGAACCCGCGGCATCTAGCGCAGGCAGTCCGATTGCTCAGCCACTACGCCAAACGTGCCGTCATAAAGCTTACCATAAAGTAACCTAAAAATTAACCACAGTAGCAGACTGATCTTTTCGCCTGTAGCCAACGACACATCAATAGGCCATTAATAAAGGTAAGAGCATCAGTAGTAACTATTATTTCATCTGTGATCGGGGCCTACCTACATTAACACCTCTAAGGTGAGATAGAGTCCGTGAATCCTCACTTAGATCCATAAAGGGTCTAACGGGTCGATTTATAATCCGCGCGGTTTCAGAAGGGTCTCCGGAGTCCGGTTGAGTTTTTGTAATATTTATGTACAGACAGACCCACATTTACATGCGATGTTCTTGGTAGATATTTTTATGGGATTAGTGTATGTAAGTATAGCACAAAATCGAACACCATCAGGCGAACGGTCATCCTTCTCGGTAGTTTAAATGAGACGGTTATACTGAAATTGATGACTGTATCGATTGCATGAGTGAGTAAGAAAGATGGACGCTGTGAAGCCATTTTAATGAGTAGTTAATTTGATTGGCATGGTCCATTTGTTACGCGGTGGCGGGTCCAAGCTACTATTGCACCTGGTCTTTAACTCGTTCAGTGCTGCCAGGTTCATGGTTCTCTTTAAGAGGGTATTTTAGACATTTCAATGTTATCTCTGTCCTTTTCTGTGACTCTACAACGAAACAATTTTTGTGACAAATAAATTAATAATTCAATATGGATATGAACAAGTCATTGGTGTTATGGTAAGCGTCATGTTTTTTTTACTAAACTACAATGTTATCCAGAATGTTACATGGCATAATGTAACCTAGCACTGTCACCCAATACTCCCAACTACTTTGTAGATTTTTTTTTTCATAGGTATGTAAACTTATACTCCTAGCTGGCAACACTGAATCTTTTTGACCAGTTAATGCACTGTCACTGGGCTTAATTGGGTTCCTTCCAAATCCGTTCTGCTGCAAGCAAACACTATTCAGTCCAACGAACGGAATTTACACCGATTACGGACCCTGTATGCGGGCATCCGCCTCGTTATTTAACTCTTTTTAACTTTCATTAGCTTTAATTATGTTATCCATTTTATCGCTACTAACTTTAATGCATTCATGTACTTTTCTTTTATCAAAAACGCTCCGATTTAAATAGACTATTTTTACGAGCAAAGTGAAGAAATGACATTATTTTCTCTAAACTCTAGCTACCGTTAAAGCCTCGGAACACTCTGAATATCCATCGTATCACGAGTAAGAACTTTCGAACGTACTTAACTACTCGAAACGGATCGATTAACTGAACTGGTTCAGGTATTAATGGTTTCGAATAAACATAATTAAGCTTTCAAAGCGAGCCGATTGATCTTTGGCCCATTAGTTTGGAAATGACATTCAATTAAAAACTGGGATCCCATTTGTCTCGGCATCCTGGGTGTCTTTGGGCGATCGGTTCATTTTTATCTTTTATTTCTAGTCCATTGGGTTTATCCTGTTATTCTATTGTCGGTCGGCGACGACCAGGAGAAAGCCAGAAAAGTGGAGTTAAAATAAAATTAAAATTTATATATTTTTGAGTATAATCGTATCAACTTTATTCCCATGACGTGTCAAGTTTATAAGGGTTTTATCGATTATCACAAAACAAAACATTAATATTAACGCAAACATAGATGAAGGAAAAAAATGGTATTTTACCAAACAAACTTTCATAATTTTGGTATAGGTACATACATGTACATATTTGGGAATACGAGTATATCGACAGATCAGCCCACTTTCAGTATCACCAAGATGATTCAGTTCAACTAAAAAGCACATCTGGGCGCACAATGGTTTAAAACATCGACTCGAAAGCAGCAGCACTAGTAATTTCAGTCCACCTGTTTGTACTTTTTTTAGCATTGTCTACAACATTTTGTTCTGTTTCTTGCGCCTTGTCAAGCGAGTCCCCTGTACTTTAATATTGTAATTGGTCCTTGAGTGCAGCCCTAACCTTATAATCTGCAGCCCAGTAAATAACAGTTTCGCTCGTTGAGTCAGAGTTACGCCACGGGACCGGTCTCAACCCAATGTTATTAAAATCCAACTTTACGGTCGCCGCGCACTCGCTACTTTCAATTGGAATCGGCGACTCTGCTTTTGAGTAGCAAAGCCATTTAATTTTATAGTCCTGACTATGTGATAGTGATTTTTATGTTAAGATTTTATTGTTCACATCCTTTTATTACCTACTCGTATTTTGTGTTTTCGGCGTGCTCGTTTTCGAAATATCCGGCAATGCTCAAATTCACAGTTTTGTGCAGGAACATGCGAATTAATATAGAACATTCATTTCATAGATAAATACACAAAGTGCGCGGAGGCTCTTAGTTGCCTTACAACTTGTAAATACCAAGTAAAAACACTTAATCGTTTCACGAGTTAATTGTCGATTCGCGTCTGCTTGCCGGGTGGTGGTTAAAAATGCAGGTTTATAAGTAGCTCTTTATGAGCCTTGAGCGTTTACTGATTATTGGTCATAATCATTGTATTCAGTAAGTAAAATATACATCATAATCGTATCCTTTGGCCATTGCAGCAGATGAGCAGTCGCCAAAAAGGCAAGAAATCTATACGGTAATACATAAAGCTAGACCTACCTGATAAGTATAGAATAGCGTAAAATACGAATACAATATTATTATTAAGTATATAAAAGATTAACGGAATGGAAATCGAGTTTTAAAAACAAAACATTACACCTCCCAAGATTACTTCAATAAGATCGTCTTGCAATGTAAAAATATCTCTGAGACCGGAGTAATGACCTGATTTCATTCATTCATTCACCATTGATGTTGTCAATTATTTTTACTTCCATTTTCTCAAATAAAGATGTAAGCATTTTTACAGCGGACGAAGGCAAATTCACACTGTAGAGTTCTGCTGCACAAGTACCTACATACTTATTATTAGGATAGTATTTAGGTCAATGTTAGTGAACAACGTCATATAGACACGCATATGGCAGGATACGTTAGATGCAAAGAAATTGGCCATTACCCATAAACGATGTAGGCCCGGGTAATTCGAGGCTAGACAATTTAAACTCAACACGTTCATTTACCGTTTTTCTAAAATTAGGTACCTACATGCTGTAATGCTTGCTCATTATATTCGTGCACCAGTTATGTAATCTGACATTGCTTGTTTAGTAACAATATCTGGATGGTATTTTTTTTTATAAATTGTGTTTTTTGGAAATTATATTTTAAGTACGAATTACTAATAAAATGATGAAATATGAATAATATTTTTCGATCTTACCGATAGAATAATACAAAAATGTGAACTGGTTATTTAAAGGAAAAAATCATAAAAAAACACGAATAAAATGACATTTTCTAAAAATGATTCCTAGCTAGATCGATTTATCGCCCCCGAAACCCCCTATATACTGAATTTCATGAAAAACATTGGAGCCGATTCCGAGATTCCAATTATATATATATATATATATACAAGAATTGCTCATTTAAAGATATAAGATAAGATAACTATGTTAAAACACCAGAATATGAATTTATGGAGTGTGTTCCAATTTTATGACTTTCGGTAGGTACCTACTGACTTTTTATAGCAATCAGTTTCAGTAGGTTCATGTTAATCGTTAGTTCTTCATATATTATTATGCCTAAATGTCGAGTTTATTGCTCAAGTCTGATTCTACTGTTTATATCAATAACAACTTTAGTTAATTTAGCTCATATTACGCTTTGATTGACTTGACTGCTGACTGGAAGCAGTAATTTACATTCCATGGATCAGCAGAGTCGGGTTACGACGACGTTGGCTGAATTTGAATCAGTGACAGAGCTTGTTTTGCAATGATTGCCAAACGTGTTACATAGTAGACACAAACGTTATAATTAATAGAAAGTAATTACCTATTATTTAGAACTCGTAACTCAGGTGGAAGTCGAGTTTTTAGGCTAACAATAATGTTTAAGAAAGTATACAACTTGAATTATACTTTTTAATGGTCTGGCTTCGAACGGTTACTGCATACTTTACTTATAGGCAGTGCCAATGTCAATTAAAAGGCTGAAAAAAAAGGGGCGAGCATTATTCTATGTATATACACTCATTTTTTGTTTGAAACAGTCAAAATGTTGAGTGTCAGTGAGTCAGGTTCTAAATCACCAGCTCTTAATATCAAGTATGATACAATGACGGTAACTGGTCCACTGCAGATCGGCAATCTGTGCCGGTAGTATTATTTATTCTGTGCCGGTAGTTCAGGCCGGGTGTGGCAAGTCACGAATCACAACACTGAAGTACAGTGGGGTACAACGAGGAACGACCAAACTGGCAGAAAAATAATGTGGATATATATAAATAATGTTTAGAATACATCTTTGCTTAGAAAATGGACAGACAAAAGTGAAAATGCGAGTGAAATCGAACGGTATGTTCAAATAAATGAAGCGTCATGAAAAACATTGCTCCGAGTTTCTGGTCTTATAGAATTCATATCAAATTGTAATTCAGCGATCCTATTTAAATTTTTCAGTTGCTTCTTTGGTGCAGGCAGTGACTTATCAGTGTACAAGTATTCCAGTATTCCAGCTTTTAAACAAATAAAACGTTGTATCGGTTTATGGATGGTACATTAAGCACGCCCTATAGTATTATTTTTTCATTGTGCACTTTGGCACAAATGCACGCCCTACAGTTATTACAGTAGTTTTTTATTGTGAACTTGGATAATATTTAACCAACATCAACTTATTGAGTAGCGGGACAAAGCGTGGGCAGGAGGAAGCAACTAGTCGACATAACATTTCCAAAGCACTTTTATTCGCGCCTGTCCCTCTGTGCCTCGCGCACCCTTGAGCACGCCCAAGCACGCGCCATTGTCCGGTTACCAGTGAAAGGATACAAATCCAGCGCTGATAACCTTTGATCTCATTTGTAAATCTGTATAATGCACTTATGTATTGTTTTTCATTTAACTACCGGCTTTAGATGTAAGACAATCACCTTTGCCAACACTAGTGCCACTTTTTTGTGATTTATAAACACTCCCCCAACCTACTTTATCATTTTAGGACTGCAAAGTGATGATTAATTTTAGGGTTAAGTGCACATGGTCCTGATAAGAGGTAATTATACCCTTTAGAATCTTTCTGGTTTTTTTTTCAGCTGATGCAGTTCCTTGAGACAAGTAACGAAGGCGATCAAGAACTTAATCGAATCTGGAATCTGCAGAATTAGTGTGTTAAATTTTGTAAATTATGCAGATTTATTTATTGTATGCCAAGCTGCGGCATGCTACTAAGAGATACCTATTACGTATCATGTATCAGTTGATCACATTTACGTCATATTCATCCTATATATCACAGCGCCAAATGAACACTTGGCAGGCGCATGTGGTAACACTGGAGCTGAATGATTCGATGGACCACATTGATAAGAGGTTCACGCCTACACAAGCTGTCAAAGCGAAATGCATTATCGAATCGGTTGAGCAACTTTTGATCTCGCGAGTAATGAGGTATAAAGCATAGATTAAAATCAGAACGTGTTATTCTGATGAAATTGTCAAGTCATCCGCTATCTGCTAGTACTTAAACGCCATACAACTTATTACAATACTAGGTAGGTAAGTATAACCCTTCTAATGGTGCTGTGAGGAGGATAACGTAGGGTTATAGCCAAACACACGCTTACTAGAATAGACAAGACATAGAACTAACATGGCAGGTATTTAGCCCAATAATCATGTCAAAGGTTATGGCAAAAATTAAGAGGACCATTCCTCGGCGAGATTAGTTAAAACTATAATTATTTAAAAAATCAACCCGAAATACAATAATATGAAATGTAAATAACATAAAAATATTATAAAAACGTCGAAATCTGATAACATATTATAAGGGTGAGAAACGGTGTTCACTTTTTGCATAGAGAAAATCGTTAGACTAAATTCCACCGTTTAGAACGATTCTAAGCAAATCCATCCGGTTAGTAATGATTTTTTATCTCGACCTCGCCTTTTTAACCTCCGGGCTGGGGTAACTGCTTATGTATTATCTATATATTATTATGTACGCTAGCATTCAATTATAGTCGCTATAAATGTCCCACAATGATCACCTTTATTGGCCAAGGTCAGTATCAACCACAGGTAAGTAATAGCTCTTTGTCCAATGCATTGCATGACATCGCGTCGTCAGTCCATTCTGAATACTAACGACCCGTCCCAGCTTGCTATCAGCGACGGTTAAATGGGCTCTCGAAGTATTAAGTACGTGTTAATAAAAGACAATATAGTTATTGAAATACATAGATACTTTTGAAAACAGACTGATCTCTAATAAATAGTGACTCTGACATCTAATAACCCGCTGAGCTAGCGTAATACATTTTTGGTACATACAATTGTTTCATAAAGATCGTAATGTTGAGAAAATTTCGTTCCGATTGTGAAGTTTGTGCTTTAGCAAAGTCCAAAACGTCAATCCAATATCAAACTAATTAGAATTTTATCAAGAACTGATCTAGAATAAACATAGAATAAACTAGAATAAACATTAAAAATTATTGGCTGATAAAAATTATTATAAATTCGCCGTTCATTTGTCATTACTTTTCAATGGGATGACTCCAGTGCCAGCAGCGGGATGATTAAGGTTTAGTATGGTAAATCATCCCAAATAAAAATAACAACACGTGACGATCACATAGACAGATCAAGAGTATCATGACCACTTGAAACCTGTCTACTGTCTTTAATGAAGTCATACATAGGTTCTGAAACAAGCTATATCCAGAGCCCGGAAATTAGACACGTAACAAAACAGCCGGACGCAATTGCCTAGATTCCAGTCACGACTAGATCTTAACCAACGAGCGATAATTTATTATCGCAACAGCGGGCAGGTGCGAGTAAGTTATGGACTTTATGTAGGCACGAATAAAGATTTACACCATATTTGCCTACGCCAATTCTGTAGAGGTGGGCGTCCGACAGTTGTATGGAGGTGGGTTACGAAGAAAATGATTTATGGAGTTCAATTTATTCGTATAGGTATAGGAACTGCAAACCTAAGACGAGAAAACTGTGGGGGTTTATACATATCGAGATTTTTAAAACATAAAGTGCAGCTTAAAATAGAGATTGCATCGCAATGCCTTCCTTTTCCTCCGTGAATCAATACAGCAAAAAGTTTGTGTTTATTTAACACTTACAATAAGTCACACGCGATAGCGTTCTGGTACATGTAAATATCAAATCAGTCTACTACCCTGAAAGCTTATCTGGACGATAGAAAACATACTCCAAATTAACTCAGGTAAGAAAATATTCCTTAAAACAACAAAAAATGATTCTAATTTTCTAGAAACTGGTTTATAATTCATTAAATAGATCGTGCTGATCCGCAGCCTCTGAGCGACGTTGTTATGAACGCTAAAAGTGCAAATATAAGTCTATTACTTTTCGTATTATTTAATGAAAGTAATTAAGGTTTAGGAGCCAAGCGGCACGTAAAGGAAAAGTGAGATTAAAAACATAGTAAGGCAAGGGACATTTCCAGGAAACAACTTATCTCTATGATTTAGTCATTGGTCATTGTGACTCATGTCCACTTTCTATAATATCCATATTCTAATAATACCTTATGCCTTATCCGTAGATAACTAGTAATTTAGTTGGGGTAGAGAGAGACCCCAACTTATCAGCTGGTTATCTTCGGATTTCCACCATCGCTCGTGCTTCGGAAAACACGTTACGTTATCAGTCCCCGTTGTTATTAATTGATAGCTGCCGTTACAGTCATGACGTCAGAAACCCTTCAGTGGTCTGATAAACTTTGACATCAGTGCCTTGAGTATGAGTTTTTACTAGCGCAACATAGTAGGTACGCGTCAGCTAGCTCATTGTATGAAGATTTTTCGTTCATTATCGCGCTGGTAGGGGCGCTGTACAGGATCTTCAAACAAAAGCGCTAGTTGACGCGTACTATGTCGAGCTAGTTAAAACTCATACTAGGGGTACTGATACTGATTAACAAACCAAATGGCTTCACATATTATACGAAAACAAAATGTAGGAACGTAAAAAAATTTAGGTATTTACCTATTCGAATTGAAAATATGCTCCTTATTCGAAATCGCGCAAAAATATACATGGTTATTATAATCTAATAAGATAGGAACTTATCCGTACATTTTTAACAGAAGCCTATAAATCAAAGCAGCATTGCGTCTGGTTGTTTCCATAGAACTTCAACGCCAGAGAAATCGTTGTTAGCACAAACAAGGCGTGGCAGCAACTTGTCTCAGCACTTGCTCCACTAGACCATTGTGAAAGGATAGTTACTAGACACGTTAGAAACTGGATTAACATTCAAAGCGGTTCAATTAAAATTAATAAGTTCGTAATTGAAAACATTGAACGGAAATCGACGGCAATAAATTAAACGAATGTAGTTCAATTACTTTTGGAAAGTGTGTTTGGAGTTTATGCAATTGAACACCTCATTTCGGAAGCTTATCTAATAGCCTATTAGCTACCAAAACTTAAATAATTAATAATTGGTAGAGACTATAAAGATTGTAAGCTAGACCTAAGTTTACAATCTATGGTTAGAATGATAGAAATAATTGTTATCATCCTTTTTAAAGTGTCAAAAATTTTATTACAACAGTATACGCCTAGTGTGAGTTTTTACGAGCTCGACATAGTAGGTACGCATCAACTAACGCTTTTGTATAATAAAAACGAATAGGTACTTAAGTCAAATAATTAACAGCATAGCGATTTGTGAGCCCGACAAATAAATTCGGCTGTAACCTTCCGTAAAAACTGACGGAGTGTTGGTGAAACCGGAGCATAAACTAATTTAGATAAATAATACAAGTTTCAATATTAAGTAAAAGTAGTTAGAACCAGGAAACGAAACAATCTGCTTACTAATTACTTTCTAACCGATTTCAGAATTATTTAGTACAGCTACGAGTAAATCGAAGAACAACCCCCCAATTTGGCACAAGCCGTCAACTGCAGCTATCTAGGTCTTGACATGCTTTAGAACTAGAACTCACTCAATCACTTTAGATTTTCCGGTCTAGATTCAACTGTCAATCTAGCCAAAGCGCCTCCAGCAGCACACACTATAGAATGACAGACTGTGGTGGCACAACAACTGAACGTATCAGGTAGTGTTCGTACTTCGAAGGGTGCGATTTCGGTTGTCTTCTGATGCTGGAGGGTTACCCATCTACCTTATTCGAGATCGCTCGAATATTGGAAATTTCCAACAGTTTATTTATTTATTATTTGGACGACTTGACGTGATGATTTGGATGATTTTAAAGTGACGTTATTCACCTGTTAGTAAATACCACGGCCTGCCAGTGGCTAACTGAAAATACGAGTATTTATAAACGTCATTGGTATTCTGAGAATATTTCTGAGAAATTCCTCTACTCTGCCGTCTACTGTTACTATGTGGCATTAAAACTAATGCCCTTAATAATTTTCTGGTGCACCGTGAGCTGTAACCAGCAGATACCATTAGCATATCGGCAGCTGTTATGGACGGTAATGTAAGACGTTCTATACAACGTTGAGCTGTAACCTACTAAAAGGTGAGGGTGGGTAAGAATGGGCTCCTTTTTCTGCGCTGATTCTATATTATGGTTTAATTAGACAAACAGTGTCCGAATTTTTAGTATTGAGTTGCTATCTGCGAGAGTTTAATTTTCATCAGAGTTGAAATGACAACACATTTTTGTTTCAAGTAGCCACAGAGCATAATTATAACATTGGTTTATGTACCCGATGAACTAAACTACTGTTATAGCTTTATTAAAATTATTATTTTTCTTGTTTTTTTTTTTCGAATTTAATCTATGATTGGCTGAATCATCGTAACAGAGCTATTGAAATAGAAACAATAGAATACACAAACGAATGGTATCAAATGGTTAGACGGGGCAAAGACAATAAAGCAAGTTTCAAAGATTCATCAGCGTATGAGATCATTAGGGACTCGTACAATTAGTTAACCGACCTCTCCGAAAATAGCGACTGAACACAATTTAATTTGAACCTAACCACACTATATCTTCCACAACCACAATATTAAATACAATGGCCCCTTTAACTAATATTGCTGTAGTACTACGTATACCTACCTATTTCAAGACAATATTTCACCTTTTCTAATAATTTCCTTGCTTTAGAAAGTAACTCGGAGATTACTTCTGTGCTAAAAATGTAAGTTGGTAGGTACACTTCGGTTTATCACGCCGTTGAAAAAACGTGTATGGTAATGAATATCTAACGTGATACTAGATTACCTACTTGGTTATTGTGATACATAATGTTGATATAACCATGTCACATTAAGAATTGATAACTTTTCTTTACATTGAAGCGGAAAATTTATGGATAACCTTGAATCCGATACGGCATTAAAGCGCTGATATTATAGCATCAGCGCTTTACGCTCCATTCCCTTTCATTTAAACTTTTTCCTTTTAACCACGTCTTTGAAACTTATGAAACCACTAATAGCGGACGTGGTTTATAAAACTTTGCTATACTAAGGGAAAATGTTAAAATACTTGAATCGATACCATTGACGTGCCTTGTGGTTTACTAAACTTTGTGGTTTGGCGTTTCTGACTTTATGCAGGTAACTTCTTGTTCTCCTAATTTTGTGGTTTTCAGGTACATGGTCATACTTATTGCTATGAATAAAATTGAAAGGAACGTAGTAATAATATTTTATTGCTATAAATTTAATCTATAAGTACCTACGTAGTAATATAATATTCTTGGTGTGGTCAAGATCAATTAGGTTACAGTTTTGTACGCAGTATGAAGTAAAGTGATGATTGCTCAGTGAAGATAAGGACTGTAATAGGTGGCATTTCTTAACTCCCTACTAAACTTTAAAAAAAATTGTTTATAGTTACAAGAAAAAGTAAGTACAAGAACAAGAAAAAAAAACGTAAACAATATACAGGTACTTCGTATAGTACTATCTTCGCAAATGTCCGTTTTCGAAGCGCTGTTAGAGTCAGCAGAGGAGTATCTTTTCCTGTACGAAGAATTATTATTACGGTCTTGAAGATCGGACTTGAATGATCACATGAAAATGAAAAGCAATTTTCTTTTAAAATTTAAGGTAAAGTTATTAATTTTAGTTAAGTTATCGTCTGTGTGGGTTTAAATCATGGATTCCCAACCTTTTTTGCTTGGTAAAAATAATGTAAAAATATTGGGTATAGCGTAGTAGTTATTTCGGCCGATTGGAATAGCGACTAGCGAGTAGCGCGACTAAATCTGTGTGTAAGTGTTTTAAATAATAAACAATGATAACTAATTACCTAGATTAAAATAAAATATCCGAACACTTCATGCACCCCCTAAGATCTCTCTACGCCCCCTCAGGGGGCACGACCCACCGGTTGAGAAGTCCTGCTTTAAATGGTAAAGGGTCAGTAAATGGAACATAAAACGCAGCATCGTGTGAGGTCCACAGGTCACCGTATATTATTCCCAATGGGCTGTTTGTTTAAGTACTGCATTCAGCCGTTTAGCATAACACAGATAGCGGATGCCAGAGCTCTTTGAATAAAGCGACGAGTCTTACTTATTCTGTGCGAGTAGCCGCGTGTTTGCGGGCTCGGTGTCTGGATTAGAACTCTTTCGGTGTTACCACAAAAGATTTAAACCAGAGTTGAACTGATGAGTCTAAATATTTTCTCCACAAATCGACATCTAATCCTCCCTTATTCTAACTCAATAACAAAGTAAAGTAATTGGGTATGCAAAGATTGAGTAAGAAAACGCGAGTGAAAGACGTCAATGTTGTCGAACGAAATTTTAGAAACCTCTGTTTAACTCTGGTCTAGTATTTTGTGGTAAGATCGTTTATATTTGCATTTGCTGTCAGACGACCCTGTTAACTTGTGCTGGAATGGAACGGCTACGCAAAAGCACGACTGTTATAGTGCTGTTAGATTTAATCTAAGAACCTAACTGCCAAGGCTCATAATATACATCAAGCGATCAATTCTTTTTTTTTTGTAAGGTTGTCAAATGTCCACTTAAATCTGGGTACAATGTAAAATAATAGTTTTGATGAATGTAATATGTAACGTTGCACCTTTTTGCAACTGTCACAGAATATAATATCTCTAGGTAACTTAGGTGATATCCATAACTTTAAGTGTACGTGAATTAAACTACTTTACTCTGAATTAGGTAGGGTCTGCTTTTTAAATAAAGTATACAAAGTGATCAGTTAAATACCTAAATCCTACCAAAAGGTAAGTACTTACGTCATTTCTTAATTTTTTATTATATTAACGTAATAAACGAAAATTAATATGAACGCGGGATGTGCCACCGCGGCGCCGTCATCGCTCAACCTTTCATTTCCTTTGTATTAAATTAATTAAATCCAACTTGGCTTTGTTCATAATTCCCTTCACAATCAATAAATTAATGGTACATTCAATTCCGACAATTTATCTATGGATATCACGCTGGGATGCGGACCCCTACCACCTTGGCTTTAGATTTGAGCTCGACGTGGCTTCTCAGGCAAATTCTCAGTTTGGACATTATTAGTTGAATTATATACTACAGAATCTCAATAGCAACATTTTGGCATTATTATAGTAAGCCTATGTACTGGCACGTTGTACTTAGTTAGTCCATAGTATGGCAGGCGATATTGCGATATCGACTTTAGCTCACTTTTTACGCACACGATCTTCTGTTGCAGGTAATATACCTAATATAGCACCTGAGACAAGCTCATATAATAATTTTATGAAAATTGACAATATTCAAATGCACTTTATTATAATGTATACATACACTTTTTTAGAATTATCATGCAACAAACAATTGTATGGAATGAATTTTGGAAAGCCTCATAATGATGACGAAACTGCATCCACGACCACCGTAGTTATTATATTATACTACGTATTATATTATACTACGCAATAGTTTTCAAACCTATTGTCACAGTAGATGTGTAGAGGTAGTAGATGTCGCAGTTCAATGGTAACCCCCATAATAATAACAAATGGTAGGAAGGATGCATTAATACAGGGCTATCATTAAGATCATTAGTATCTGTGTATAAAGGGTAAAATGTTAACAATGACTAATGACTCACAATGGTTTAAACATACAATTAAAGTTTTTTGTTTCGGTTTTTTTTTCAAACCATAATGTTTTGTTAGTATAGAGTAGGTGTCCATATTAAATTATGGTGTGCCTACCATGTGCCTACGTGTGTATGGTATATCAGTGTAACTAAACTATGTTTTTTAAAACAATGCGTCGTGGGTCTATAGGAATTAGCCCAGTTATGGCCCGTATTGTATTGTTATCAGGATATTTCTGAATTAATGTAACTCTAGAAAATGTCACGATGCATAGAACCTAACAAACAACATTTCATAAGGCTATTAAGTTGAAATAATCAAAACGAATCTAACAGCTTTTTAATAACGTTTAAGCCACGTTGAACTGCGTGCGTGTTAAGTTTTACACCATATTTTGTACGTAATTAGTTCTCCATCTTTTTTATAGAGAAGTTATAGGGAAATAAACGTTATCCGTATCCAGATCTGTGAAAGCATTTCAATATTGGAGCCGTGATGTCATTAATATCCTAAACAACTCCATAAAAAGGTCAAAAGACGTAGTGACACGACAAGGGGATCGAGGTTCTATAGCTACTATCAGATATTCTACACTCCGGCTACGGTTTCCTGTTACAAATTTATTTCTAATTACAATTACATATAATAAATAACAAGAAGTTAAATGAGCGTGAAGAGACTAAAGATTCGTGTACACTGTTAAATGTGTACGGGACAGACACAATTTATTAACATAGACACAAGAGCGTACATAACGTGTGTGTGGAGTGTGTTCGGACAATTACATAGAAATAATAATAATCAAAACATAATTTTATGTAGTTTGATTTATAATATACGAGTAATCTTGTTAAAGGTGATACAATTATTATTTATTAAATCTATAATAATCATTATCATTAAACCTTCATAATTGTTATAACTTATTATAATGTTCTATTTATAATGTTATTTAGGCTTTTTAAATGTCACACACTCGATTATGGGCTTAATATTATGGGTAAGTATAAATGTATACGCTGCGCTAGCGTACCGCATCTTTGTGCATGCATGCATTAATTCCTAAATAACTATAAATTTTTCCAAGCATACGTTGTATAAAGACCACTTAGACCACCAAATAGACTGTACGAAAGTCCAAGATATGATAAACGCCGACTGTATAAGGTTCTCGTGTCTGCTACGTCACGTAGCGGACACGCGACAAGTGTAAACTGGCCTTAAAACGTCGGCCAAGTAAGGTGCTTAGTAGGTACAATAATGGGCCATTAGAACTCTTTCACATGGTTAAATGTGACCTCACCTTGGCAATTCATTACTGTTACTTAATTTGTCTCTGTAAACAACTGCTATTAAGGTGGTGAAATATTATGTTTTTTTTTGTTAGCAATAGATAAAGAATTGTTTAATGACGTTCAAAATGAAATAATTAATACGAGATGACAATCGAATAATATGCGGTATTTACATTTGATTTGAATTTTGATTTTTTTAATGGACTTTCATACAACTTCTTTGTTTAAGTTCACTATAATTATATTAAACTTGCTACGAGCTTCAAGTGAAGTTTGAAATATCGGATAGGTATTTTGCAATAATACTTGTTTTAATATTTGCTTTTGCGGTACTCTCGAACGAACGCTCCCATTTGATTAAAATGCTTTTCCGCATTAACCAATTTTCATTTTCCATTCGCATCGTTCGCCCGCGGCATGAATCACATAATATCATAATCGTACTATAATTTTAGCGCATCCATTTAATTTATCTCGATAAGCATTGATAATAATGAACTTTAAATTTATTAATTGGTTAGGTAGGTACCTACCTAAAGATATATATGCCTATAGGCATCAAATACATATTAATACCTAAAATAAGGGGCACTCTCTCTATTTTGTTAAATAGAGCGAGATGGCAGATCAGGAGTTTGATTGACATTTTGAACGAAATTGAATCTGTTGAGAGCCGTTTATATGGAGTGTCCACCCTATGCTATAGGTATAATATGTATATCTAACTAACCTGAAATGAAAATCTGAAGGTTTTATTTGTCGAAAATGAATAACCGGAATGTAATAAAAGTATTACTTGTAAGTACGAAGAATAATTCGTCTTTCGTATAATAAAAACCTGATGAGTGTCCGAATAACGTGCGTTGGTCAAAAGTAAAAATGTAATGTCACAATGTCCACCTGTCCAGTGGCAGTGATAGAGATTCAATTGCATCCGACGTCCCTGTCAAACGATATCAGACGTTACTAGAACTGTTACAATCAAAAGCACCGCCAGTAGGTAGTAACTACATCCACCCACTTACATTTTACACTGTCCCGGGCAAATGATTGTCGGGTCTCAATGGTAATAAGTATTTAGTCAGTGAAGTCTACACCAGAGGGCTAATTATACCTCCAGAGGTCGTGTTTATTCTGCGTCTACGGCCAAATTCTGGAGTAATAGACATATTGTCGAATTTACGAAATTTTTTTTGAGGCTGTAAGTGGCAACCATATTTTATAATTGTGTCGGTTGATAACTGATTTCATATCATTCACATGGCCTACGAAACGTGTATGGTAAAGATGGCTAAATAGTCACAGAGATCAGGCTATACATTACTTACTGTTTTAACTGCAACTATAGGTACTTCTGCTAGTTCCACTCCTTTGTATATTAAGTTTTGCTTACGGGAGAAAATGCGAAAGTTTCTATGTACAATTTATTTTATATTATTATTCGGGGAAAACCGCTACTAACCCACGGATGCTAGTATAATATTATGTAGAATTATATTGTATAGAATGACATATTTTGTTTCGACGCCATTGATCTCTATTGCACAAGAATTGTCCCCTGATCGGTGACGAGACGACTCAGGTTCATGCCCTTTAACTTGTGCCACTGCTTAGCTAATTGTCTGACTGTTAATGTAGTTTAATTTATGCTTGACGCAAGTTAAATAACAGCTTGTTAAAATGCGTGATTTTCTTATTAAACGGTACAATCACTTGGCATATCTGCCAATAACACAAAATTACATGCACAATTACCTAAACATAACGTTTCATTCTTATAATTATAAGTTGAGAAATAA
Organism: Hylaea fasciaria; assembly: GCA_905147375.1. NCBI lineage: Eukaryota > Metazoa > Arthropoda > Insecta > Lepidoptera > Geometridae > Hylaea > Hylaea fasciaria. The sequence goes on from LR990194.1 coordinate 3,497,595, forward strand.
TTATATTTTTACATAAAGATTCTACATAACACCACAACCATCTAAACACGTCCTTAGATTATTATCATATGTTAAAAAGCATATCCTATTAATTTTGTCCGAGGCAAGCTTTCCCCAGAAGGCTATGATAAAATCTGTTTCTCTACCCACAACTGTATATGTATTGGACTCATTAATGTCCAATCACAACACATTGTTCATGTTCTCATGACACACAATAGCGGCCGATTGTCTGATCTTGTACCTGATTAGTGCTGTAATTTGTTTCAATTCAATTTCAATCAAGACAATGATTTGCAATAAATTGGACAGTATATCGGTTGTTACAGCCGGAGGTTTGGTTATTTCATGCGTTTCTCAGGTAGTTTTTGTACGACTTATGCGCGGTTCCTGAACCCTTAGTTAACTTTGACCAACCGATAAACCTATCGTTGTCTCTACCTGGCATTAAACAAATGACAAAGACATCAATACACTTATCGGTTGATCGGTAGGGGTTCAAAAAAAGGCATTAGCGACGTAACTGGCTAATTTTTGTGGTGGTAAATCGTCTCGCTTATTCAAAGTCGCTGGTTTATCACTTTGGATTGCAACGGTGTGTATAGACTGTAGTATCTTTACATCTACGATTTATTCCCTAAGTAAAGGTGTAGTTTCTAACGTAATTGCACTTACGATTTCCATTTAGAACTAATCGCTTTTTGTCTGTAACTCCTCGTTGTTGTGTTAGACCAAAGCGTGGTAGTCTCCCACGCCATGCAAGTGTGACGATCGCTTTTTACGATCAGAATAAGTGGATTGTCTTGTTCAGTGTTTTTGCATTATACGCCTGCATAGCTACTTACTCGTATATGAACTGCAATGTACTAGTAAAACCCTGATTTAATTTACTTATATAGTACTAATGTGGTGGTCGTTGGGAATTTTCAAGAAGAAATCCTTTATATTTCTGGTAACCGAGTAACTTCTAAATAAACACTTGTTAGACTTATAAATCAACATTTAACGCTTTCAGAAATCAATATCCAACTAACTTGCCTACGACCCAGTATGTATTTTTAAATGACAAGCAAGAAAACACAGATCACAAATATGGGAAGCTCGTTAGAAGAAAATATTGGATATGCACTCCAAAAGCCATTAACAGCCGGTCAAGTTGTCTTAGCGTTATTTTTATTGTTGTTTTTTAGTAAATGCGTGATTTATTGAGTAAAGTCGTGTAAAATTTGTAAGTAGGTACCTATTTGTTGAGCAAAAGTAATTGGTATGAGAAGAAATTTAACTTTCTACGAAGATACTTGGGTTTCTTTTTATATCGTTATTGTTGAACTTGCCTACATAGAACGTGGCAAGTTTTATACAACTTACCCATATTATATACTTTTGAGTTGATCATAACCGTTATAATACCAGTAAATTTAATTGTACCTATTGATGTTTGGTAGACAAATTTATTTTCACATCAATAATTATTAGGTTTTGTATAGAAATACTTAAGGCGACGATTCAAAGTTATAAATTCGATCACTTTAGCTTCCCATTATAACTGTTAATTATTGCTTATTTAGCGGCTCTAATATCTATAATCTAAATTTATTATTTGTTGACGATTCCGTTATTCGGGTAGGTAGTGTGAAAGGGACCTTGATTACAATACATTTTGGACCAGTAAATAACGTTCATATTTAGTATCGGTTTTGCAAAGTAAAAAAATAATTGGATTATAATTAAATTCACTTTCCTTCATACATTTTCTAAATAGATACAGTATTGTCTTTATGTCATAGCCACCACTGGTACATCAAGGCCGTAATGTTTACGTTATTAGTGGAGTTTTTAAACTGTCCCTTGTTTACTTCTAAGAATAGGTATGTAAATTAGAAGAATACAATTGCATGGCAATATAAAACATTAAATTTTGAATTAATTATCTTGTTTTGAGCAGAACTACATTACAAGTTTCTTTTTTATTAATGTTCAAAAAAAACTATCCCATAATGGGGCCCGCTCCCCTACGTACTATAACCCTGTTATTTCCAAGGTATAGTTCCACGGCACTGTTTCATTCCTATAAGAGTAATTTCTGGAAAGATCATCACGCTTCCAGAATTAACTAAAAGTGGATTTTCATATTTATATAATTCTAGCAGACACGACCACGCGCTTATGTGGATAAGAATTTTGTTATTGTGACTATAAATTGAGATGTAAACTAACCTATCTTTTAAGTTTGACCAAACTGCACACGCTGTGCAAGTTTGATTAAAATCGGTTCAGTAGTTGAGGAGTCCATCGCGGACAAACAACGTGATGCGTTATTTATAGGTACCTTTTTGTAGAAGCAAGCGTCAATTGCCCAAGATTCAGGTTGCATCAACACTCCCTACTGAACCGTCGCTGTATGTGCCAGATAATGCGCCCACACAGCAGTTAACCTAATACATCCACGCCCCCGTGAGCTGGCAGGTCCATATCAGGCAGTATTCTAACTGGACTGCAGTCATTAGTAGCTGTTTGTGGGCTATAATAGATGTCTTGTCATTTAAGCAATTTGGAGAGAGATTTAGTGCATTATATTTGGCCAGTCTCACAGTAGTGCCTTTTAAATGAAACAATTTAATTAGAATTATATAATTTTATATTAATTTATAATGACAAAAGTGTTACTACTTTCGGATCGATATTTTAAAGATGAGATATGATACAAGGCCTTAAATAACTTACCTTTTTAAGAGGCTTTTATTGCGGAGTTATGGTGTCACTGAAATATTATGTAGTCTGGTAGGTGGTGGGGGTGTACCTACTACAAAGATAAAAGCCGATCGCGATGCTATCTTTTCCACAGAGCTCTATATTTATGACGTCACTACCGAATTCGAGATCGATCGATCGAACTTACATGTCACGACATAATAATTTGAATCGAAAAAAGTAATCCAATAATAAAATCATGTTTGAATTGGGTGGTTCAGATATCGATTTAGTTTAATGAGGGCAGTTTATCTAATCACACTAATGGGTGCAAGATTGATGGGGCACGGGCATAATACGAATATCTACGTAATACGTATACCTATACAATATGAAGAAATTTAATTTGCTTCTCTGTATCTTTCATCTATGATAAATGGAGTGGGGTGTGACACCTTAACTTCCAGTATCATTTACTTATCTGTAGAGTTGAACACGTAGAGTATTATAATTGGAAAAAGTATTAAAACACACGTTTTTGCTAATGGATTTAGAATCTATTGTCATCGAGTTGAATTGTAAAAAACGGACCAAAAGCCTTTTGGAACACGTAAGCGGATTCAGTAGTTACCCCTATCGTTGACCTGTGATAGGGTCTTGTTGTTACTTGATTATTCAGAGAAAGATGGAATGTGGCCGTTTGGCAAAACGCCTAGCTGATTTACAAACCCGCGCTATTTTATCATTTATCCGATAGATATAAGGCCTACAAATACGGCTACGGCATACAAGTAAACCCTATATTATGTAACTACGGCAAACACCGAAAACAAGGTAAACCGAATACGGAGGCACCTTAGCAGCCACCCTCACAATAAAGGCAAACGAAGAAGTCACACGTTCAAAGGTCGACAACAATTTTCGCATACTGAGCATTGTTGGAAATTGAAAGGCTTACCGGTGTCATAAGAAATAGAATAGGCACCATGCTAATATCCACCTTTCCCGGCTGTTTATAAAGTACACATTGCAATGGTATTTAGAGTAGACGTTAGAGTATGGCACGCATGAAGAATCTTAATAAAGTATTATGTTGCTGTGAGTGTCTGAAGTTGATGAACGTTATCAAACGCCAATGTTGCTGGTATATGACTAATATGGTTATGATATAGATAGTTAGCAAAAGAATTCACAATGCTGCAAAATATATTAAAGCAGCAGCAACTGGTTAATAATTTTGAAAAAAGCATAGTCTATTACTGAGCTCCAGCTACCGTTAAGATAATTCTGAGTATACTTCCTATTTACGTATGTTTTATTTACTTAATCTAATTTACAGTGCCTTTAGACATTTTTAACGCGATACCGTGGAACGTGATGTACATTATCAGACATTTTCAACGCGATACCGTGATGCACATCCCGACTTAAGCAAACATTACTACTTACTAACTTAATATAAGCAAATAAGCAAATACAGGATACGAAAATGTACAAAGAAAATAAGATCAGCCATCAGTTCGCTCGTAAAACTTGGTAAGCCGTTGTCAACATTGACGGTAACATAATATTCCGGAGTAGGTACCTTCAAATGTGATGTGAGATGTCCCGTCTGAGCAGCACAATTATAATGAAGACGTCATCTCGTTTTATTGCAACTCGCATATTTATATTTAGAGCGGTGCACATTCAACACGCAAACGTAGATATATCAAATTAATATGCGAATGACATGAAACCAAGTTAACTCGACATTTATCTCTGACCATCTTTTAATAATATTAGCTTTATAACTCGATTATTTCAGGGTAATAAAGAGTAAGTTGGTCCGTACCTATAAAGATATTTCATACGTGTGACGAGTGGTATTTTGTTAGCGCTGAGCAGGTTCTATAATAAATACTTTAGGATGATGGTGCGCTTTGCTGCCAAACGACACGAAGTTCCATGCTCGGACCCGCATTATAGTCTTTCATAAGTGCTACCGGTCCCAGTTGTTATCGATTGATAGGAGTCGTTAAACTATGTCAGAAGCCGTTGAGCGTTTTGATAAACTGTAACACGAAAAGCCAGCACTTGCTCATTTGACACACAAACTTTATGATCATTACCGTCACTAACCCATATCCTTCCACGGAATCTCCTCTCACTTAAAAAATAAAACACCAAAGTAATAATTTTATAGGATACCAAATGTGCGTCAGCAAGCGGAGCTCGCTTCGAACAGCGCTCTGCATTGCCTCTAACCTCACTAGAAATCATTATCCAGCTCTTACCTATCCAGATAATAACCCTAAAGCTCTGAAGGTAAGCCGCAATAGATCGCAATTCGGTACAATACAATAGCTTAGTTGGGTGTGTCGAAGCTGTCGGCAGCTCAGCAGTAATTGGCGATTGCGTGTCGCATTGGGTGAAGGCTGGCGTAATTAGGTGCGGTGAACGTTCCGACTTGAGATATCTAACTACCTAATGGTGAAAGTACTGAAGGCTACTCATATAACTACTTAGATCTATCTATAAGTTCGGGTTGATTATCTAGGGGCTTGATTGTATCAAGTTACGTAAATCCACCCAAAAATATTTTGTACAGCGCGTGTTGCCTAAAACGAAGGTACCTAATACAAAATGGTGTAAGTCAAAATTGGCAATTTATCCGTACCGGGCAGTGTCCGGCCGGGAACTAGATAATGCTCGTCTCACTCGAAATAACTCACATAGATTGAGTTACGAACAATCGTCCCTCGTCCGCTGAGTTACGAGTAAGTACATCTAGTTTTACCTCCTTACGTGTGGGATTGTAACTTTGCGTTAGTTTCTTAACATTTGTTCGGAACTTTTCAGTAATAAGTACTTACTTACTTACTTACTTTTGGTTAGAGACAAACGTTTTGAGATTTCTTCTGCGTTGTTGTAAATAAAAAAAGTAGTTCTAGATGTCCAGCAATTATTTTACTTTCTCAGATTCTTTTTCTATGAAAACGATGTATATGCAATAATACGCACGTATAGCCAACGATATCACATAATGTGACTTTGATAACGTGCGGGCGTTCGACTGAAATGCTAATAACCTGTCTGTGGCGCCATATTTCTGCATGTTTGCGTTTAGATTTTAGTTAGACAAAATTATTTTTACGTGAAAACGCTTTAAGTTAACGATACAAACCGTATCACTCTACCTTTGTTATGAAATTGCATATTCCGTTATACATTTAAATATGGTATCATAAAAATACTTACTTGATACAGAAATGATGTGATGTGTTTGTTGTTTACACATGAACTATTTTCACATACGCCATCATTATCTAATAGGTACTTACTATAGTATGAAAGTGCGCACATTTTTGCACAAATCAGGTAAACCACAGATTTCTAAATCAAGCCATCACTTCACAATAAAGATTTGTTCACAAAACGAAAGCGCGACAATAACGAAAACCCAACGATATTTTTCATCATTTTCTAGTTGATAGCTGATTGACTATTATTTAAACTAAACAATATAACACAAAATTGATGCACGGACAATAAATTATGCATCCGAAAGAACTTATATAACCCAAGAATCTAAAATAGAAGCGATATACGGGGTAGGTGTGAACTTGCGTTGTCACTTTTTCTACTGGTGGAATGCCAACCTACCCCCTTTGTGTGGTCATTGCTAAGAGTCAAATCAACATTTAAAACTTAATTAAAAATTATTAAATCGATCCCTGGTTTATATCACACGTGCTATAAAATAGATATAGAAATATTGGTGGCGTAAGTAAGTCTATTAATTCATCACGCATCACTGACGTCACATACCGACTTCAACCTAGGTGCATTGAGGTTAAACTCTAGCAATAAGTCATCGTGATGGTCGATAGTTGGGTAGGTATTAGGAGCTCCAATGAAATCACCGGTGTTGGTTAGTGGCAGGTTAGCACAACTCTTCCAAGGCACCTCGTGAGCGACCACGCCCTTCGCGTCTGATCTGCAAATAACTTCGTTCAACATACACACCTTTAAAGCTACCACAGGAATAATTACATTAACTCTGTGTACTGTAATCTCGATAAGTCGTAAGTCATAACGTGCTTGAGGCTACGCACCTGCACAAGCGTAGATTCCTGTAGATGGCGTGTGCGCAACTGCAATCTTCAAAACTGGAATACACTCCTCATATACACTTAACTACTTGCATAGTACTTCATTTTATGTCTTTCAAGGAATCTGAAGAGATATAGAAAATACGGAACGCTTAAAAGTAAATAGAGGTTCCACGTGGATCTCCAATTCCAAGTCCAGTACACATGTCAAACTTTTCCCCACTTCTCAGATACCTAGTATCTTTTATTGTCGTCGTTAACACCACACAAGAAGACAATACTTTCATGGCACCAAACACCGTGAAGGAATATCCTATAACATTACCTAATGTACACTTAACATATCAGTTTCAAGAGTAATTCTTATCCAAATGGGTCTCAAGAAACTATTCAGTAATGTGATTCCCAATCCCCAATCACTGCGTACACCAGATCTATGAAGTTAATCTTGATCATTTATAAATAGTTCTTATGTTAGAGTGATAAGGGTGCTGTTGGGTATGTTGTTGATGGGTGTACGCAAATGGATGTAGACAGAATGTGCCCGCATATTGTACGTCATGGTAATATTGGTGGGAATCAACATAAGACAGTGCGGAAGGTCGTGAAAGCATCTCTATGCATTTGTGGAGGAACTCATCATTTAGCTATGTTAGCTATGCATGCAGAAAATACACAGCGTTCTAACAGGGTGCACGTTCAGCTCTTTTGTCTTGTCTTTTACGCCTTATAATTAGTTATTATTGATTTCCTAGATTTTCGTAGATATAGAGTTAAGATACCGAGTTTGAAGAATGTACTTAAGTCAGAGGCTATAACCTAACACTGACTAAGGCTGCATTAACTTCTGCATCTTCACTGCTGATATGTCCACAAGTACCTTCAGTACTGTCGCCATAATCTGTGGTGAGAACAACACGTGTTCCAGAATGTACCCTCGTGTGAACAAGATGCAAGAAGTCCGCATTGTTTAGATACGGCCCTGTTTATAACCCTTGCCCGGGATAGTGTAAATAAATATACTTGCGGCGAACAGCGTAAATTTACGGTATTCCCGTAAGACATTATAAACCTTATGGAGTAAATTCAGATAAAAAGATAACCAAAAATGTTTTACTTTTCATTTACAATTTTTGTTGTAGCTACATAATGGTACTGTACCATTATTTTGTTTGAATTCACATTCATAATGATTTGTTTTATGTTAATTTAAATGGTAGCTGCATAGCGAAACAACATCGAGAATACAATCTCACATTCCCTTTAACCAGTAAATATCCTCTAATCTATTCCAATAGCAACACTTATTGGCTTGCTCCAGTATAGTTAGCACACGATAAGGTAAAAGCTGGTAAAAGCTTAGGGCACGCGCAGCTTCCAAGAAGGCGCGCGAAGTCGTTACGATAAATAGCGGCTGATAAATGGTTATAGGGCTCCGTAGTCGAACCAACGGGTGGCTAGATTCGAGAAGCGAAGCTGTTTCCATGCAAAATGGTTCAGGTTTATTATATTTAGTTTCGTAAAAAACTCACTGTGTTAATTATATCTTCGTAATTCACAAATACAATCGCCGAACAAAACTTAGCTATTTAATTTAGACTTGGTTGTCTGGATTGGTCACGCTCTATGGCAACTTCGCAACCCGGATCATTATGAGCATTATCGTCTAGTTGGCCAACACTCCATTTTAATATGAACGCAGAAGGATAAAACGTATGGTGAGATCCTTGTTTACCACAAAAAACATAAAAATGTACGGCATAAAAATTAATATCTTCATAGAAAGTTTCATGAACAAACTCTGCCCATGTTTTTGTTCTTTGAACATGAATTATGAAGAAGGCGAAAGTTTTAAAGTTTACCCATATTATGCACTTGCCGGATAATTTCCACAATGCATGGCAAGACTTTGTGATAAACCAGCCTCGATATTAGCAGCTCGTTGGAGTATCTCTAATGTCTCCGAGACTAATGGTAACGTGATAAAAACATTAGCTCGAGACGACGCGACGCTACGGCAGAAAATCTCCATTTACAAAACCTGGGCGAGATAGGCAGTGTTGCCATTTGTAACCAGCTAAAATTCAGCCTAAGCAATAGAATGTATTCAAGCTGCAAGCAACTTAATAGAATAGAATAGAATCAAGAGGAATAAAACTACAATTTCAGTACGAACTGGAGCTTGTTCTAGTTGTAGATATATAACTCGTATATTTAGTAGCGTTAGACTCAATCTTGCAATGAACATTAAGTAATTGTTGTTCTTCTAGCATTTAGCACACACATCACAGATTTAGCAAGTGTCACGCAAAATGTTTATTTCAAGCATTCCAAACACATCTTCAAAAATATACGTAGGGAATTTTACTGATCTTGCAACACTGAGCAGGGGTATTTGCATTTTCACAAACAAATGCAACCGGGAGACGCAGATGGTGCCCTGGCTCGCTTGCAAAATTTTAATTCGTTCTTCCTTTCCACATGTGCACGAACGGGGCGTATTATATATCTGCCTAAATGCTCGCCTTGGGGACATTAAACGTTATTCATAATTATCATGGGAATACATCCACATTTTATGAGAAGTCATAACGAAGAAGCTTTTGCGGGTATATAGTGGAATTTTAGTTATCAATGCGTATAGCGCCGAACATAGTTTTGCAGTGGTATAGGCTTTTTAATTATAGGTGATTTTCCATCAAAAATCACACTCAAGGTGCTTTATCTTAGTTGTTGGCACACGCTGGACAAACTGCAGTAAGTAAAGAGAACAAGTAACCGCAATCCCTACATCACAGGCGAGGTCGATGGCCGATACGGCACTGGTGCTTTCTAGCCACGGTTCTAGCAATATTTGCAGCTCGCTTATCTTTCTCCAGGTCGATGGAATGCGGAATTGCGGCCCTGCAGCATGGACTACATTATTGATCGTTGTCAGTATATATAATTATGTCATGCTCACTCGTGCTTAGTACTGAATATAATCCGACCATTTCACTCAGCCCTCTATATCAGTCCTTAGTCCTTTTATTATATAGAACTATCTTCTGCATTCATTCTTCTTTATTCATGCCAGCATTTCATGGCCATCATCATCATACCATGGTATATACCTACTTGTATATTTTATTTTATGCGGCATGCAGGCTCATTATTGCCTTCTTACAATATATAAATAAAGCCACGCCAACGAGAAGATTAGCTCCAAATTCTTCCGTATGAAGTGTTAATAGAATGAAGATATTATCCATACATCACTGTGTTTATTGAACTAAGCCCAATATCGTCGAGTTTAAGCCTTTAACGAGTTTCAATCCTGACAACGAACTGCCTTGAATGGAGTTCATCCGATCTTTACCCGATTAAAATGTAAATTACCTAGTATCAGGTCTCATCAAGGCATAATCTGGGAATTTAATACTGAATTATGGGTACTAAATATGCTAATAATAGTCAGTCGTGACAGTGATTATGGATTTGTCTGTTACGTTTTAGAAATGGCCTGTTTTTTGGGTGTTTAGTTAAATTTGACACTTACCTGTCTTACATTATTCATATGTGGGTGTTTTAGAAAAGAGTTATGGTTGTTTTTGTTTTTTATGTTTTAGCTTAGAATAACTTTGTGCCAGTGGATTTTTTTCAATTAAAAGTCATCAAATTGAGAACCTCATGCTTTATTGAGGGCGGTTAGAAATAATCAAAAAGAAAAGATGAGATGTTTATTTGACCACGCACCTATTGGAGCTCCCAGACCCTAACAAATGATAACAGAGTATATAATATGAAACACAATATTATACATTTAACAGTAATATAAGATAGTAAGTTAGCTTGTTCTGTGCTATTAATAGTATTTGTACTACATAATATTACCTACCTAAATTATTATACTTAAACTAGGCATCTGTTTCAGTTGCTTGACCTATTTATGTCTGAAGACCTACCATATGGCATTGAGCACTTATTTATTACATCTATACTTGCTGCATAATGTAAAATTTTGGTATTCTGGTCCCATGTTTCTAAGACGCACTAATTAGATAATTATACAATAATCCCATAATTTTGAACGTTTTATGAGACGCATGTTGATAGCCACTTACCCACAAATAACAATATTTACTGTCAAAGAATTTTCAAACTATGGCGATAAAGTTTCACCTCAACTGGGTCAGCTTTCCTCCGGCACAGTCGATAAACCCGAGGTACTTGTACCACTATTATTTATTCTGTGCCCGAAGAAGTTGTCTAGCAGGCCGCTACTTGAATTATTATCTAGTACAAAATTCATCATTACCACACTAATAGGGAATGAAGATAAATCGCCCTAGGGAATAATAGGCAAATTAACATAATGAATACCTATAACATAAACAAAGTAAGTAAACAAAGCGATACCGTTAAAAGCGTTATATGAAGTGTGTGTCTAATTACTCCAACAATTCAGTTTGCTGCAGTCACTTAGTTCTAAGAATATTCTTGGTAAGTAAGTGAGTAAGTAAATTAGCCATCGGGAAGGGTGACACAATCGCAGTACCAAAACCGACAAGAGCGAGCAAATTAAAAGTTCAACCATTCTACGTGCTCTACAATCTGACGCCATCACCCATGCGTTCTGTGCTGCAGTACCTAAGCTATCAAACTAGCGTTTTTTTTTTCAGGCAAGTTTTTGTTTTATTCATAACTAGAAGAACCTCGCGGTTTCACCCGCGTTAGCTACTATCCCGCGGGAACCATTATTTTTTACGGGATAAAAGGTAGCCTATGTGTACCGGGGATAGCATAGCTTCCCAACAGTGAAAGAATATTTCAAATCGGTTCAGTAGTTTCGGAGCCTATTCATTACAACCAAACAAACAAAGTTTTCCTCTTTATAATATCAGTGTAGATTTAGGTGCTGAAAGCTTATCAAAATGACCTCAATTACCCTCAACCTACTGTCAGTCACTGAAGAGATAGGTTATCTACGTGTCTCTATCATCTTGTTCTTACCATTATAATTGTATAGTCATCGGAAATTTACAGCCATGAGGGTTTCAACTTATTGAACAAGGAAACTTAATGAAAATTGGATTGCAAAATTTTACCAAAACACATTCTACTGCACCTGCCATCTCATCTTGAATGTTTTATAATTATCACGTGTGTCTGTGTGAAGTTTGTTGCATGCCAACTTCACACAGGTCTATATATCGCTATTTGAGTGTGGTTATTGGTTAGATAACCACACTCAAATAGCGATTTTATCAATAATAAGATTTATTATTGATAAAATCCAAATTATCCTAATTTGTTCTGATAATATTACTTATTTAGTTAGTGATTCAATATAGCTATTAGTTAGTTATTCATTACAGTCCATACAGAATCCGAATTTATTTAAAGTATCTTTGTTTGCTTGTTTTTGTCCTTTAGCTGTTTCTCCATCTCACACATCTCTAAGTAAAATACCATTCCAACGTACTGTTTAACACTACACTGTCGCCCATTTGGGCCGTCTTAACTCATCAAGTGTATCCAATTTTGTTCATCAGCTCAATTGCTCTTAATACAGGATTGCTCAGCTCTGAAACGCGATGCGAAATTTTAATTGGTATCGTCAGACCCGTAATGGAGAGCGTTGAACGGTGTTTTAGTAAAGCTATTGATTGTTTAGTAGTAGTTACAAGTAATATAATAATATGGTTAAGATAGATTATCAGCGTTGGTTTACTTGTATAATCTGAATTCCGTAGACATAGTTATAGATCTTAGTGTAGCCAGATTCAATATAATATTAACTGTTCTAGTTAGCTGATCAGTTCAAAGACCAACTTATGCAGTGTGAGTTTCATTTGATAGAAGCAGCTATTGTTATCATTATAGTAGTTTCGAAGTTGGATTGTCAAAATGATTTCGTGCCCGAAAATGCCTGTTTATTATATTAAGGCGCATTTAGGACAGGACTACTATGAATGTAGGTAACGGCAGATTCACACAGTGCTAAGTTCTATCCAAGTGAATATCCCCGTAAAGCGGTTATATTAATTTGTCATCAACTATTTACCGTTGTGTTGTCCAAATGACGGTTTGTCACCGAGCAAGTCAGAACACTACTTAAATATAAATACCGCCATTAATATTTCATACAGTTGCAATTACCAGCGACCACCCCTGAGACGATTGTGACTTGATTTGGACTTTCCAACTTTAATAAATCGATTTCTTTCGGTAATTATGACCAGTTTTTAGGGGTACGAGCTTATAAGGTGAACCGGAACTCTTATGGTGAAATATTGATGTGATACCTGTCAGTATGGCACAGTAGTTTTTCTGGGCAAATGAAATATGATTACCAATGACTTGAAGATTGCTATAGGCGCGTGCATTGTGAGTGAAACGAATATGAAATTATTTTTATAATACTTACGGAACTCTCAGTCGCACAGGTTTTGCGCTTTTATATTAGCTGTTCTTCTGCGAAATCTATAAACCTTGACTTTTACATATAAACAATACATGCGGGACAAGAAAACTTATGATTTGATTATATCTATCAGATATGCCAAACATATTATCTTGAGGCTGATTAGTCCGCCAAATTCTTGCACAAAGTCCAATAAACGGGTCCATATATTCTCATTAATGTCAAAATGCTTCGACACTTTTATTTTGTTTATCAAAATCGCCAGCCATTAATTTAATTAAAGCATTCTTTCGGAGACATCCATAGATACCGACTTAAACATTTCTGGAATACTTATCATCCAAGTTTTGTTTGGACTGATTGGATTGAGAATGGAATTTTAATTAAGAATCAATTCAGATATAGAAGCTTACAAATCTCATTAAAACCCCAGCGATTGTAGATAAGATAATATATACAATTATAAGAAAACTCAATGATATAAATAAATTCACATTTGATGGTAGTCACTCAAAAACATCCTTGGCTCTAAACACCGATAGTAAAATCACAGTCCGAATCCGTGAGATAACATATACACTGGAATTTTCCTAACCGTCATTCCAAGAACGCAGATGATCTACTTAAAATTCTGTTAGATGCTTTAAGACTTCTCTGGTCCCGTCTTACCTATTTAAGGCATAACGTGGTTACTCTAGCTCACTAGTCTGTGGCTAAAGAATCTTGCACTACCGGTTAAGAGCAACATACAAAATAATCTGCGAAGAAATCTTAATAGTGAATTAACTAGAAGGACATAAATAGTATGCGGTCTAGACGACTAAGAAAACGAACTTTTAAAAGTGAAACGGGTCTCTAGAGTTGGCGCCGAAGACGATTCTACTAATATTATACTTACCTAATACAAGTAAATTAAAAGTATAAAATATACAAAACGCTCCGTTATCACCAAAGCTTTTAAACAGATACAATGAGCTTATTATAGCAACGAGTTAACATCTGGTTTGGCTTACACTCCACGCGGTGCAAGATGGAGACGTCAAGTGTTCTCCCACGGACGTTAGACGCGTCTTATTGCTGAGTGCACTTGTTCAATTTCAATTTACTTTAGCTGAGTACAACACTAATGCGTGTTTTCGCTAAATCCAAGTAAGTTTAAACGAAAGCGATGTCTAATTATGTGAAAGCGGATATATCGCCGTTTTCCAACAGGCAAGTGATTTAAGTTATTGCTTATATTCTATATGAACCAACTACCACCACCGACCGGCCACTAGGAATCGGTGTCTTTGTCCAGAACAGATTTAAAAACTAACTTGTAAATAAGTACAACAGTTGGCGAAAAATTTTAGTCACAAATTAATACTGAAAATAAAAAATAAATTTTATCATCATACTTATACAAGTCGGTAAAATTTACAGTGCTTACTAAAAACTTCATACAAAATGCTTGCAAAAATCTTAGTCTATCACTTAGAACAAAATTTTGAATCTATAACTCCATAAACTCGTCACGATAGTGACGCTACAACTACGTTGCGGTAATACCAATTTGAATAACAAAACAGTAAAAAAATCAGGCAATGATCATACCTTTGATAGGGCAAACAACACGACCATAAAGCAGATGTACTGATTTTTTTTCGAAACGTGCGTTCCTTTATTTGAGAACCAGAATAAATGTAAAGTTTCATTAGTACCTACATAATCTTAAAACACTAAATGGACACTTAATCAGCACGCCTATTTTACTAATACTCCTGCAATGATGCGGATCTTTGAGAACCTAGTGTTTTGCGATAGTTTATCTTCTAAAACGTAATGCGGTTTCAAGGAACCAACGAAACAATAAGGCCGTCCTGCCACCGGTACATATTCGTCCATCCCCCCATTAATAGGAAAATTAAACGTTATCAAACCTGTGTTTGTGCAAACTAAAACCTTTTGTTTGTGTCCCTGTATAGTTCGCGTCAGGGATAAGCCTGGGTCCCCTATACAAAGGTAGGGTTACCAATTGTCTAGATTACGATCGGACCGTTCGCGCGTCTTGAAATGATTTCCACATACATATACATCTATGTATAATAATGGTTTCTCCTAAGTCGTTCTATTATTTATTCTGTGCTCTTGCTTGCGTTACGAATTGTTATTAATTCGTTATCGATGGGTTTAATATTAGAAGACAGCTAACCTGTTCCCAGCATATAGCCTGACTTATGTATACTAATGCTTTTAATTCAGTCTATAAGTCTATAACAAACAGTCTATAAGATCTAAACAGTCTATAAGATGTTTTTTTATAAATACAAATTTAGCAGGTAATCGACACAGAACCAGCCCCCTTCCAATTTAACTATGATCGCAATTACGAATTGTGTCATAAAAATATATGACAAAGAGCTTACAGATTAATGACAGTTAAACCACGACAATGCATTATTAGAACATCAATTTGTTACTATTTACGAGTGAGTTCTATTTACGAGAGCCTACATCAAACAACTAAACTAGAGACTGAGAAGTAAGGTAACAAATATATTTCCAAGGTTTATAAGCGAGTATAATAAAGTAAAGTTGTAAGTAATATAAGCATTAATCAAGCGAAGCACTGAAGTTATCCGAGCTTCGCTTGTAAATCTTGGGAGACGACTGTATAAAACTCCTTGAGCAAAAACAAGGTCGTACCTAAAATATCCAAATTAGGAAAGACAAATCTGGCCACTCTGTTGACGCATACGGACACACATGGCCAGTTTGCTGGTTTCGTTTGTGTTTCTAAGCCCCACATTGCATTCGCGTTCACGCACACCTCAACACAATATCTCTGGATGTGATCAATGACCAGCGGCATAGACCTTCGAATCCCCCCCCTCCTTTTGCATATCTAGGTTACTCGGCAGGAAGGATCAATTTGTTTTGGTTAGGGTCTTTCTGCTGACACCTTAATGATACGATATCCGATCCTATATAGCTCGACTTTTACCCATATCTATTTTGTGACGTTCAGCGGATGGTCTGAATTCGGAAAACGAGCACATAAGACGCTTTGAATTTGTATTTCATTAAGCAAAAACATCGTAAGTATAGATATTGTTTTGAAAATTACGTACTAATTCGTATTAATTAGGTACTTACTTACCAAGTGTCATTACGTTCCTGATAGTTGTCATATTATGAGTAAGTGTAGTCCTGATAATTCCGCAATAAACATTCGGAGCACTCAAAGCTTCATCGCTTTGATTGGATGGAGGAACTAGAGCGAATTAGTTCCGGTAATCATGATTCTGTTAGGTTTCGAGCAAGAACATAATAAATCAGGATTCGAGTTATGAATTATATGAGATAATTCTTTGACCCTCACAATTTTTTATTTACATATACGTTATTATCGCGGTATTTTGCACTGTCCAAGTCTTGCTTTGTAAGGTCTATCGCATACCTACGATTTAAACGTTCCAAATACGCGTATGTACCTACTTACATTTTTTCTTCTTGCCTGTCAAGACTATAGATCCGATACTAAAAATGATAGACCGGATCACTGGTTTTGACTTGTAAATAATTATTATAATATTTTCATGCCTATAACTATACGAGTAGTTCAGCATCACCCCAAGCAAATCTGACCACATTTCACATTCTCATGCAGAAACAATCTTGAATCATTACAAATAATTTGTTCACAGATTTCACGGCCCACTAAGCTTCCATTTACCGTTCACCACGCTATTGTTAGAACAATGATGGTGCATGGTGGTAACCACCGCAGTTCCACGGACAACATACGCGAACATTCGTAACAAATCGCTGGAACCGACGAGGTTCCTGCCATTGTCCACTTAACCACTCTACCGTGAGTCACTTGGACATATTAGAGTTAGACAGTCATGGTATGGAAGCATCCCAAGTTCCCACGCTTGAGGACAAGTTGGGGGCGTTAGTTTGCGAACCAAGATGGAGCTTTATGTAGCAGTTCGCATACAGTGTGAGATTATCAAGCTTCACTTGTCCAAATATGTATCAAGAATAATATGCATTGTAATGAAAACTGTGTATTTATCGCAAAATATAGATCAAATTATCAAGGTGTTCCAACCATCCTTATTATATATATATACCATAGTTGAGGGCGAGTTATATTCGAAGCTTCACTTCTGTACTATCTTTCGGAAAAATCGTCAGACTAGTAATGAGGCAGTGATTTACTTTTTCAAACAATAGGTAAACATAATTAGCTAAGATCTGATGGTAAGGCACATTCAATAATGAAAACCAATATTTCCGCTTTTGAAGTGAGATGGTCCGTTGGCTGAAACCTGCATATATACGTGTTTATTTCCGTTTCATTCCTAACAACACGTCTGCCTTCCGAAAAAAAGGCTAAACGTGAAAAAGAGCGGAATCCCGTAAGCACGACGACAAATTTAACTTTTCATTGTTCCATTATATTTAAATGCAGCGAGGTGTCGGCACAATTCACCTGAAAAAAGCGTAATCATCTGCGTCACCTTATCAAGTGAAATGAAAGCGTAGACGTAACAAAACAGGGCAACTTTTTGTGTGCCCGGGCCAAACACATTTTAAGTTCCGTTTAAATAGAGAGATAATTTAGGAGACGCTGCTGATGAATTTTCTGCTTTATGTATGTACCACCAAGATATATTTTGGCGTAAAAAATTCGGTCCTTGAGGACAATAACATGAGTAGTTGGATTAGAGTAAGTGGAGACATCATGTTGGCGGCTACCGTTCCGTCATTGTGTTGCTCTCGGTTCTTTGAGCAAGCCCCAAGACATGGAGTTACTTATAGTCCCCGGGCCACTTGTGCCTTTGTATAAACACGTTCCTGCTATAAGAGGTCGCACCTGCGAGGATACTCTTTGATACTATCGAGATTGTATTGGGTTGGGAGCTGGGGACTAAGTTGTACCACGTTCTTATGACTTCCCGATGCAATTCCTATAATGTGTCCTATAATGTTGCAGAGGACTTCAATCTTGCATTCCCTTTACTGGAAATTCTGGAGTTGTTTAGTGTTTATTCTGCGCAGTTTTTATTTCAATGGAAAAATGTCTTTATACACTAACTAAATAAAGTAAGTATTAGATTAGACAGCCTACAAGCCATATTACATAAAAAATTCTAGGTTTTCTTTTACGTATACGTCATCTGTTACGCGTTGTATCTAGTGTTATATTTGTAATTAAATAGTTAGATAAATATCCTTTTCTGAATTTAAATTTTCGCTTCTTGCTTCCAACTATTCTCAAGTCAAGAACCTCAAGTAAGAAGGTTGTATCTGCAATTGACGTTTGTAATTATCGACATCAATAACTTGAGATACTTCATCAACCTACTCAGGACTTTAGAGGGGCGGTCCAACTCTAACCTTGTTCCTGTATTATGAGATTGTTTGCAGTAATTAAAATACAACGTACTAATACGAAATAATAATGCGTTTGACAATGTTTTGTAAAAGATTTCGCTAGATAACAATTAAAAATCACGAACTTATTGTTTATGTTCGCGTTTTTTTTGTAAGTTCCTGGGCCCTTATTCACCACGTAACCCGGCGAGTTACGGTAACTCCGCGGAATCGTATTCAGTAAGGCATTTTGTAATCCGACAAATGCGTGAAGGCGCGCTACGTGGACGTTGTAAACTGCCAAAATAGCGTCAAGCGTTTGTAACGTATTTGCACAGCACGTTATGACGTCACACGTTGCCTGCAAGTGGCACAGCGAATAAGGCTCTAGACATTATTTTTTTCGTGTGGTGAGGGCCACGCTTTGTGTTATGTGCCTAGGAAGCAGCTTTGGTGTTCTCGTTTATTGGACCATGAGCCCCAAACCAAACCCTTATTACGCCCACGTTGCAGTTACTCTACATTTGCGATAGAGTGGCACTTCCAGCGCAAGAAGCTAATACTCCGTAATTATTCGTAATCACACGTTAGATCAATGGATCAGACCGACATCCGCAGTTGAATGGTCCATGTGAGAGCCTGTTTTTTCTATAATTACCGATGTAAGTACGTAGAATCTTTAGTACATAGAGTGGTAAAGTTGAAAAACAACTGCCGGTACAATTCCTATTACTAGAAATTATAAAACTGGAATATTTCTGGACTGGATTCAAGCAACTGGAATGGGCCAGCGTTTAGTGAATATAACGGTCCATCATTTCTTATTTCTTTTAGATCCTCAATCCTACCCTTAGAGCAAAGCGACATTCTGAGTAGTTACATTATAAACACTATTCCTCTGTATCGAATCCATGTAGAGTACTTTTAAAATAAAAATAATGATCACAATGAGCCTTGTTTTTTTAGATACAGTTATCTGGTATGAGTTAGTTCAGAATGTGTTTTTTAATAGAAAAAATGATCTCCTTTCGCATTAATTTTTCACATGTTGTGACTGAGATCCATGAGAGGTTTGCACTCATTCGACAAACATACTCGGTATAACTAATAGTGTTCACAACAAACTCAACTCACGGCAAATATCTCAACAACACATAAGCCTGTGAGTAAGTTCTTACACAAATAATTATTCATTATCTTCACCACCTTGCATGACAAGCTTGGATCCTCTTCAAAGGGTAACACGACGCTATTTATAAACGATTCGCTTTTTTTCACTCCTGCTTCGTTGGATGCGCAGGCGCACCTGCCGCGTCTCTGGGCGCTCATTGGCGGAAACGAGACCCACGAGTCAATAACATCTGCATCGTCTGAGGCCACCCTAAAGCATGTTTCCTTAGCCCTTATCTTGTCTTTAATTGAGTTGTGATTCAGAGAGGTGAACCTTTGTTTTGGTAAGGTTTGTTGATGCTGTTACTTATTCTGTGGTGAAGGTGAATGTGCACCTGGTAGTACTAAATTTTTGGCAGATGATGAACCAGTTTATCGTGTTTCTTTGGGGGCTCGAGTTTGATCTCAAAACATTAATGATGTACACCTAGTAATGCAGTCTAAGTAGAAAACTAAGAGTAATAACAAAAAAAGGCATGATTTATTTGTGTGGTACACATTAAAATACACATTACACAGTACACGTTAAAATAGAGAAAAATACGTGTATTTGTAAATTCCAACCAAATCAATTTTATTAACACTTAAAAGTGGCAACGACCTTAGCGGATAGCTGCTGGCAAAATATTAGATTTCGTTTAATTAAAAAAGCAATTAATGAAACCAAAGCAGTTGTTAATTTTTTTCTTATTTTATGTCCATCGGTCGATTGCTTCCGTTCATTTCTTGTAAGCTTTTAAACATTGCAAACAAAAACAGTCCGCACTAAGCATATTCCGTTGAATGCATTAGTCAAGTCAAATCTCGAGGATCTCTCTTGTCCGAGTTAGGTGCTTTTTATCTCTGTCAAAATTCAATGGTCAGATAAGTAGGTACCTATGTATAAAGATCATGAATATACATATACATTTTATATTGTTTACGACTGTCTGTTTGTTTTTTAAAAGGTATATAGAAAGGTGTTTGTAAGATAAAGAATGGTTCAAAACCATCCACTGTAGTCGGGAAGTATACATACCTGAATGTATATGTATAGTACCGCTACATACCTAGGAACTACAATAGCTATTTATTGTAGTACCTATATTATTATACACAATCACCAAACATAAGCAGATTGCATTTAAATCAATTTAGGCGTTATAGTTATATCGTTACATCATAATTATATTGTTACATAATATGAAACAAATGTTCGGTTTCTTTTTACTCTGCTGTTTTTTGTTGTTGTTATAATTTTGTTATGTGTTTCCGACCTCGTGTACCCTCCCTTTTCGCTGATCTAACACTTACACCAAACCATACTTTAATGTCCGTCACACATAACACTCATTCTATAATAGAAGCCCACGCAACCGAAGCCGCGGTAGCAAGCTACATAAACATATCATGGGCAACGGTCAAAGACGGCTACTTGAGAGACACTCAGAGATTGACAACCGATAAAATTCAGCTATTGGCTTGCCTATGGACCGGTCATTTAACAAATGGACAGCTTCAGAAAAACTAATTGATTGTTGTGATAATTCACTTGACTCAAACAACTGTTGTATAAGTTTTGAATAGACATTGCGTAGACGGAAGATATAGTATATAGGTAACATAACTTTCATCGATCAGATCAGTGCGATGGTAATTTTCGGTATAGATGAGAATATTTATGTGAAAAGTTCTTAAACTTTCGCGAACTGAATACAACGGGTCTAATTCGCGGACAAACTAATATAAAAATATATATAAATACCGTGGTCACTTCATTCTTGGCTCTACTTTACCTACACAATATGGCAGCCATATAAAAATAACACTTCCACTATAGACCAACTTTATTCATGTTTTGAACTCCTATCAGTGAAACTATTCCAATAACGCAACTACCACTCCAACAGCCGTGTAGCCGAGATACACTTTGCTATAGAATTTACAGATAAACTTCACAGAAATTCGAATCATTTATTCGAATTCATTTACAAACGCTTCAGCCTGTATCTCCACATCGACAGTATAGCGGTCTCTTTAAACAGCAAGCTACTGGTAATAAAAAACTTGAAACATGGAGTTTAAGAAGACATTCCTTGACCACTTGCCGCCGTCCATGCTGTCGCGTTGATACCATCGGAAATGTTGGCATTCCTTTTGACAGAGACGAGACCAGAAGCCATCTTAAGACTGTTTAAATTATTATTTCCATAAGCGGAATAGGAGGAGAGGCTGCATATGTAAACAGTAATTATAATAGACAAGTAGGTAGGCAATTTGTATTTTCTCGAAGAATAATTTATAGATGATTGAGAAACTAGGAATTTTATTTAGTAAACAAGACTTCGAAAATTACAACGATCGATAAACAGTGCAATTAGCGATACATATCCTAATATTGTTGTGACGGTATTCATTTCTCATGACGTTTAGCCTAAAATAGAGAAATGATATTCAATACGGAGCGGTAAATCAAATTCTACGGCCTCAAACTTTACAGTATACTAACACAACGCCACGCACATCGTACTGTCCTAACAGCTACCGTGTATAATTCCTCAATGGCTACACCATCCATCAAAAACAATCACACGACTTCCCCAAAACATTCAATCACAGTCAGTATCACTGATACCGACTTATTGTAATCAAAGCAATCAATAAATCATCGGCAGCGATATCGGTTCGTGCAATTTCCCATTGTTTTTGAAGTGCTTCATACAAGAGCACTTCAAAAACAATGGGATCCGGATATGCAACGGATGTAGAAACGCTTTATTAGGACACGTACATACGACAAAGGTCTATCGACTTCTTTGTTACCTTTCAGGATGATAATATAATATGATACTTAGAAAACCCATCTAAATTAAGCGGTATATCGGTAACAAAACGGATAGCAAAAAGGAATATTCGTCACATAAAGTTAAGATAGACGTTGCTATTTTGAAGTCACTTTTAGCGTACTAACCACCATTGACCGTGTCTGAAACTATGTGAAAATCTGGTAAAAACCCAGCTTTCTCTTGTCGTAAACAACTCCCATAAGAAACTATTATGTTCAAACAGATGCAACTATTTCTCATTGTCGTTACACTATTGTTCTATAATCGTGAACTTGTGGAAGTTGTTTTTATACATAATTATGAACGGGAAAATTCAGACCAACGCTTTAAAGTTGAGTATAAAGAGATACAAATATATACCTAAGTGCGTTTAAAGATATATACGAGAAACAATATTGCAAAAACAGAATTTGTCATCGCCCTTTAAAAGGATGGCCTCATTTGCAATATCCAAAATCGGCTCCCACATAAACTGCACAATTTTAAATCTTGCATTCAACCAATTTCCGTTGACTAAGGCCGATAAGCCGGGGTCCGCCTCCATAATACTTTATAGTCAATAAATAACCCAAAAATCGCCTTCTTAATTAGCTACGGAACCACACAACGAACCATTTCGTCTTGCGCCTTAAAGAATTTTAATTTAGCCGTCCTTAAATGTATGAAATACGGCCAGCTGAGCATATTCATTCTCGTTCCTTTTTTTTAATCTTTATTGTTGAATTTGTTCACCGTTAATTTTTGTTAAATAAATGTATTTTTCGTTTTCATAATATATAAAGTTATTTTGTTTAGGTATACTTGCATTCAGCTACGTGAGACTTGTTTTACTTGGGGCATAAAATACATGCTTGGAGTTCTTTAAATACCTTATTCTACAACCAAGGTTTTATTACGATGTTTAACTTCATAAGCTCCATTATAGTATATTAATTTGTTATATGTATTTCAGCATGTCATACTGACTCAATTTGCATTTGAAACCAGAAGCAATCATTGCGTCAAAATACATATTAATTATCTTAAACAGCCTTCAATACTTTTCCGGCTGTCATTATGGTGTGTCAATTGAATAACATCCTATTTAAAAGTTGGTTACAAACTACGCACGGTAGGATCAAGCGCAAAGCTAGACCAAAATCTCCTGCAGCAAGATTATTAATGCTAAATTGAAAGAGTTAAGCGATTCCCGGCAATCGTCTATTTTGAATATTCATGAGTCTCTGGGCGCTCATAGCTTTAGTCGTTATAATTTCTGCAGCGCTATTCAACTTGATTCAATTTGAGATTTGTCTTGTATCAGAATATTGGTGTTTAAAGCTGCTTTATGATTTAAACGCTTCTTATGTAAAATTTACACGCAGTTTCACGTACATGTTAAGAATTATTTTGAATTAAACAGCATTATAATATTTCAATTGGATGTCCCACGATTTTTTTATATTGACTGTCTTACCACAAAATATTAGACCAGAGTGAAACAGAGGTTTCTAATACTTCGTTGGACAAAATCGACGTCAATCTCGTGTTTTCTTAATGAATCCTGACATACCTTTGTAGCGACACATTGCATTATATATGTATTAATTTCTGCCGACTCTACAGAAAGTAATTCATGACGCGAGTTCGCGACACCAGTCGTCACCACGATAGGTAGACGTAGTTTCAGTAATCGATTTAATAATATACCGCTTGACCTACTTAAATAGTATTTTCTTTTCTAAACGCCATGTTAGGAAATAGTGGACGGGAGATAACTTGACACCGAATCTCTTATTATATTTAGGTAGGCATTCACACATAAGCGGTAAACTGGTGTCGCGAATTCGCGTCATGAATTACTTTCTGTAGAGTCGGCAGAAATTAATGCATATGCAATGTGTCGCTACACTTATTTTACTTGTAAATTTGTTATTGAATTAGAAAAAGCGTGGATTAGACGTCTAATGGTGGAGAAAATATTATTATTAAGATTCATCTGTTCAACTCTAGTTTAATATTGTTTGTGTCAAGACCGTGTCTAGCTAGAGTAAGATAATTATTAAGGTATATCCGATACTTTCTTTAAGTTTGTATCTCTCCTAAAGGAGCAACAAGCCGTATATCAAACATAGACATAACATAGATCAAAATTACAGCTACCTTCCTACAATCTACATTCCTTTCCCAATATAGAATCTGATTTTACTGGACGATTTATTTAAAGTCCGGATGCCGCCGCCGGCCGGCTTTTTACCAATGCATTGGTTTTTGCCGATCGGTCGCTGGCATTACCTACTGACAATACGGCGCGTGACAACCCGTGGGTGCGTCTTGCTTCAATACCGAAAATACAACAAACCAATTTCAACTCTGAACTTTCCCATTACGGATCAAATTGCACCAATCATCTTCTAAAAAGCCATGGATTTAATCGCAGTGATTGTAAATCAAATTAAACTGTAAGCCGAGGAGATAAGACTTCATATCAGTTTGTCAGTAGCTCTAACAAAACGACACAATAGAACGGTCAATGTGTCTCGTGCCACGATTTTGTTCTGGACAAAAAGGTGGTAGTTTTTGTTGATACGTTTTTTTTAGTTTGTCGAAATCACGTAGCATGATGCACAATGGGACGGAATGAATGTTCCATGGGCTTTTTTACAGTTTCCTTTATGAAGGTCATTGAACGTACGATGCATTGATTGGGTTTGTCGAAATACTTATATAGTAGGTATATACTAATAGGAAAGCTCATTAGTTGAAATTGAAATTTTAATCTTCTCACAAAAAAATATGATTATGTAAATAACTTTTTTACTACAAATACTTAGTTGATAAAATAAGCCGTTTCTATGCGACAATCTATATATTCCAAACATATGAAAAAAAATATTATGCGTTTTGACTATACGTATAACCTACCTACTTCAACCAAAAAGTTATTATTCCTTAATTGGTGTATATACAAGGTGTATCGGCAAGGTGTAGTAATATTGAAATGTGGGTATGTGTACCTGGTGATGAATCATTTGCCAGGGTACTAAAACCTGAAATCGATAATCGATTTTTTCACTCAAATTGACAAAATAACTAAATATTACAACCCTAACATGATACGGATGACGTCACGTTACGCCGGTCACACAACGCTTGCGCGATGCAGGATTTCTTAGAAACGGCCCTGGCGCCATCTAGTAATTTTTGGTGGAACTTTTACCACAACTTTGGTGTACAGTCTTACCCAACTTCTATGGTGCGTCGTGAATCTTCGTTCGCGCAGAAAATAAAGTATGGTCCGAAGATTAACGAAAGAATGCTTAACACTTACAATCAACCTAAGATCACTATTATAAGGTTCATAATATACTGCAGCTGTTAGTTCCATCTCACTCATGCCACGCGGCGATCGCTAAGATGGCAGGGCGGCTGCCGACCAATAGCGGTCAATAGCATTTCAGTATTACTACACCTTGCTGTTACACCTTGTATATATACAAGGTGTAACAGCAAGGTGTAGTAATACTGAAACTACGCATACACATACATATTTCGAAGTAGTCTGGAGGTACTATAAATCTGTAAGTAGTTACGGTAATGAATTATTACACGTCAAAGTTTACTGCAAAACTAACCATCGTTCAACCCTAGTTATCAGCTGGGCAATGTCAGTGAACTTGAGGCATAGGCTAACATGTACAGTCTTACCCAACTTATATGGTGCGTCGTGAATCTTCGTTCGCGCAGAAAATAAAGTATGGTCCGAAGATTAACGAAAGAATGCTTAGCATTTACAATCAACCTAAGATCACTATTATAAGGTTCATAATACACTGCAGCTGTTGCACATCGCAGTTCTACCTGCGCAGAAGATGAATTTTCAAAGCGCGGGAAATGCTATTGACCGCTATTGGTCGGCAGCCGCCCCGCCATCTTAGCGATCGCCGCGTGGCATGAGTGAGATGGAACTAACAGCTGCAGTGTATTATGAACCTTATAATAGTGATCTTAGGTTGATTGTAAGTGTTAAGCATTCTTTCGTTAATCTTCGGACCATACTTTATTTTCTGCGCGAACGAAGATTCACGACGCACCATATAAGTTGGGTAAGACTGTACACCTCTAGCCGGCGGCATTACTCAAACAAAACTAGGTGTAGAAGTAAAGTTGTGGTAAAAGTTCCACCAAAAATTACTAGATGGCGCCAGGGCCGTTTCTAAGAAATCCTGCATCGCGCAAGCGTTGTGTGACCGGCGTAACGTGACGTCATCCGTATCATGTTAGGGTTGTAATATTTAGTTATTTTGTCAATTTGAGTGAAAAAATCGATTATCGATTGCAGGTTTTAGTACCCTGGCAAATGATTCATCACCAGGTACACATACCCACATTTCAATATTACTACACCTTGCCGATACACCCTGTAATCTACATTAATTATAATGTAAAAAATAAAAATACCTGTTGAAATAAACTTCGATTAAACTAAAACCTAGGGGGAAAATCTTAACAAAAAAAATTTTATAGAATAGGATTTACTATAAACTCATTAAGATACACCAAACAAAAATACAAAAACGATAGAAACAGCAATATAGAAAACACAAGAAACAAAACGACCAATGCGAAATGACTAATGGGTCGATCGGCCCGCGGGGCGAACCGGGCCTGAGGCCAAACGCCCCATACCCCCAAGTTCTAATAAGACCGCAACTTTGCTCGAGTTTAAAATTAAGTTAGATAAGTATGAGGCGTTCTGCATGAAAATCATGAATATTTGATAATACGCAGTGCAGCACACTAATAATTTTGATAAGACGTAAGTAATATTTTATTTTGCAGCAGCATTTTATTTTATATTTATTTTTCATTATATCGTATAAAATTTCAGGTAATCTCTCGGTGGCCCATCACATCACGTTCTTACTACACTAACATTTCTCGAATTACCTGCATTTATCTGTTTCTTCACAAGGCTTATGTTTTATTTACAATCGTTACGACACAAACTGCCCTATAGTTAATGAAAACAATTCTCGAATAACAAATCCTTTCCGTATCAAACGGAAATCAAATTTTTATGCGTATCTGACCCATTTCCCATTGAAAATAAATTGAATAGGATGGCAGTAATTGAAGTGGTAATAATATAACATGATCGGCGCGTCTCCGGCGAAAGCTTGCGCAATTTGAATAACAACGGAGAAAATGTCTTTATTTCCCTAATACTGAGCTATTCGGGAGCATTTTTCATTCATCTCTTGATGTGTCACCGGCATTACAAAAAAGATTTATGTCTGGTGATAAAATACTTTGTTAAAACTTGAATAGCTGAGAAAGGAAACGGAAGGTGTACCTACCTATGTGCTATTTTATTCTTATGTTCCGTAAAGTCGAATATGAGTGTGATTAAAATTTACATTTGATACCCCTTCACATGGTTTATACATTGTACCAACCCTAAGATAGTCCAGTTTTTTAAGCAGTTATACTTAGGCTTATTAGTTTATGAGATCTTTGTAGAAAAGTATCTAAGTAATATATTTTCAGGTAATCTTACAAAATACGTATTCTTTCACAATTCGTTACTGAAGAGTTCCGTATTCTACCTTCCGGTTCAGATCAGCTTGTTGTCACCATAATATTTTATTGTCATCGGAAAGACAGTCTTGCAAAATTTCAGCACAATAGATAGTAACGGAAACTGGGTCAAAGTTTGACTTACTATCTTATAACAAGTGGTATAAAAAGATAATCGATTTCTTCTTAGAAGACTCTATATTTATAGAAGATAACTAGCTGAACAAGCATGGCGTGTAAAGTTTTCTAGGCGCACGAAGTGGAATCAGACGGAGTCGTATCGTTATTCTGTGGTACGATCGCGATGGAATTTACATTCGCGTGCCGAGCCCTGGGCCAAGCCTGGTTTAAATAGATCTTGGGTGTGGTGTAAATATATTGGAATGTATACTATAAAAAGTTAAAATAGATAAAACTGTGCACATGAAATTTGACTTGGCTCTTATTTAGTAAATAATATCAAAATTCAATTCAGCATTCAGAGAAATTAACCATTATAGATTAAAAGTGCTCATACAATTAGTCAGCTTTGTTTCGTTATAAAAAGTTTTTCCATAGGTACCTACGACATAATGCAGAATACGGAACTTTATAAGTACGGAAATTGATAGGAATGTTACACACTGTAATTATAATTTTAGCGGTTCAAATAGTAAGTTCTGATGTACATACTAGAGGTACATAGCTTTACAGGACGTACATTTAATTAGGTAACAAATTAATGTTATCAATGCTCAAATCTCAATGCTAAATCAATTCATTATTTAATATCATTTCGTTATAACATTTTAAACAAGAGCATAAACTTCCTCATTAGCCAAACATAAAACAATGTATCCGTGTTTTCCTGTAACAAGTACCACAGCACACCATGCCAATGGCTATCAAGTCATGGAGCACCTTTCTAATGCTAATACAATTCTCGGACGTTATAGATTCGAATTATGCATGGGGACTGCGGCATAGAAGATGCCTAACTGCAGTTTACAGCGGTACTGTTTGATGGGTAATATTTGGATACTCTGTGTGATATTAGATTAGGATATCCACATAAACCCCAATAGTTGTGACCCCTCCGCAATGATCAAGAGGGGTGTATTGTTTACACCTTAATCAACGCCAGCGGATGCAACCACAAGACAATTTATTCCAGTTACGTCTACTAACTATCATATTGGCTTTGAGCCACTATGCTGCCCTTATAATTACGGAGCATCTATCAAGTTCTACAAGTAGTTATCTATGAGTCCAACCCTAAGTAAACCTAGAGCTGATATCCTTCTAATGCACTCCCAGCAGCTGCATAATTAACTAGTACCGTTATGAACCACGGTCTAATCGAAGCAATAAGTCGAGCTTGCCGGATTCGCCACGCAAATTATGTGTGCGGAAAATAGGTGGCTGCCTCGATATCGCTGATTGCTGTCAGTATAACTACTGGCTGTAATATGTTATAACCCATCTAATGTACTAGTTAGCCATGTTTAATGCCGCTATAAATTGAAAATTAAAATAATACATTTACAAGTAAAATTATCAAAAATTACAGGATTGAGTTAGACAACGCGATTATAAACATCAATTAGGTATGTGTGAAATATTAGACACATGTATCATAAGAGTTGAACGGGTGTATTCGTACACCTCTAATTTAAACTTTTGAATAAGTATCTTTTGGTAAGATGGTAAGTATCTTATCACTAGGTATAGGCTGTATTTTCGTTGACTGAGAGAGGATCTTATTAATTACTTTTAAGAGAACAATGTACATTGTGAAATAAACAAGTATTTAAGTAATTATTGCATAACTCCTCGTCCAATTAAACTGGCTGACAACGAACATGTCCATAGTGTACTAGCGTGAAACATTACTACATGCTAACTATGTACAGAGCAAAATTAAAAAGTTATCATCAGTTCTGAAAACGAGCAAAAATGTTATCAAGTTAATTAATGAACATAGTATATATTAATATGTGATAATGGAATTGTATAAAAAGCCGCGGTCGTGGATATATATAACTATAGTGGTGGTTCTGCATTTAAGGGGTGGAAGGCAAATGTTAATCAAAATGTTGCTCTACGTGTTTGCAACATTTTGCATTGCGCTGACCGCGGGTTACAGTGGTAAGGGCAATTTAGTACTTTTTAGAGCGTTGTATTTATATAGTTTGTAGCAATATACACTTGGATTTGTATTTATTAAAAAAAAAAAAAACGTATCCCCTCACTAGGATTTCTCCTGTGTCGTGGGAACCGTTTACAGACATATAATTTCAAATACACATAACACCCAGAATATCTGTGGAATATCTATATCCAAACGAATATCTGTGGATCACACAAATATTTGTTCCGAGCGGAAACTGAAGACGCGACACCAAGCGCAGCAGTCCGAGTGCTCAGCCACTACGCCAAACGTGTCGTCAATTATATAACTTGTCTTGTTGTAATCGTTGTTTAATATTAATATTATACAATGTACTCAACTATCAAGCCCGTTTGATTATTTGGTAATGTTTTGATATCTGATTTTAGTGCTGGATGATTTCATAGTCCTACAAAGCGACCCTGAAGAACTGGCGTGGCCCGAGAAATACTCCGTGAAAGTAACCAAGCTGTATCTAACATCTAACTTGGTGGAAGACTTCGTGGCATGGCAAGTTTTTTTTAATGTGCTACTAAAACTTTTTGATCAGATTTAATGTAATGAGTAACAACATAAAGTTCACGAAATTACAGTAACTGATGACAACGAGAAGTTGAAAAAGTTTAAGAATTAAAAAATACTGGCATTTGTATATTTAGATTTCTAAGCATTATATCCGTCTTACCACAAAAGCTTAGAGCAGAGTTAAACAAACAGATGTTTCTTGAATTTCATTCCACAAAATTGTCGTTCTACTCAACCCTGGCAATCTTAATCATTATACTTACTTGTGAATTTGTTATTGAGTTAGAAAAAGCGAGGGTTAACGTCGATTTATGAAGAAAACATTTACACTGATCTGTTAAACTATTGTTTAAATATTTTGTGGTAAGACCGATTTGTTTTAGCTACAACTTTCTATCCCTAAAATTAATCCCTTCAAATAATTCCAAATCCAAATTAAAACCTGTGAAATATGACATAAATTGCATTGATATTTCAGTAGGCAGTACTAATTTAGCTAGAACTAGAGGCATAGCACTAACTTAGGCCTAACTGAATAGCAAAAGCAACCTACAAGCAAAGTTAAAACATAAATCCAGGTTGAAAAAAAATCCAATCTTCCAAAAGCTCAATAATTTCAGAACTATGTGATTTGAGAACCCGCGTCAAGCAAGGGCATGGCGAATGCTAAGCATTTGTCCGACACAAAAACCATGAGTTCTAGAAATGAGAGTAAGTATAGTCTGATGATGAAGAGTAAACTGGTCTTATAAACACAATGTTTAATTTCAGGAAAAAGAACGATTCTTCTAGGGTAGACTACAATAACGGTGCAGTAAAAGTGTTCAAGACTGAAACTTTGGGTGAAGATGGATTCACGAAGATTGTGAAGCACGAGGTAAAGATACGGTTATATATAGTTAGGCATAAAATATTAATAAACCAATTCATGAGTTGAATACGTAGTTTAGGATTAAAATTCTAAACAATCATTTGCAGGTCCATCCTGAGACCTCAGATGGAGAAGAACCCGAGATAGTGTGCCACACTATCACTGCTGAAGACGATCCTGCAGCAACATACGAACTTGATTCTGTTTTACCCAAAGTAGGAGGGTATGCGGATTATCAAGCTGTTGGTATGATAGTTTTTATTTACTTACTAGGTGACCCGACAGACGTTGTTCTGTCATTGTCTCTATGGTAAAAAGCTTACTCTCCTTCTATCTCTCTCCCTCTATATCCATCTCTTTTCCTCGCACTCTATCTCTCTTCGTCTCCCTCTCCATCTCTTCCTCTCCCTCTCTTCCTCTCCCTCTCTTCCTCTCCCTCTCTTCCTCTCCCTCTCCCTCTCTTCCTCTCCCTCTCCCTCTGTCTCTCTCCCTGCCCCAGCTGTCAAACTGAGTGACAGCTGTCAACTGTACATCCCGATTTTATCAGATATAATATTTTCCAAAGATTAAAATGTATTCCCATGGTGACGGGATAAGTATCCTATATCCTTCTGGTTCTCAACTTCCCTACCAATTTTCAGCCAAATCGGTTCAGCCGTTCTTAAGTAAAAAAAATTTTTAACTAAGACGATTATAATAATAATTTATGATTCCTACGTTTAGTCTTTGCTCAAGCGTTCATACGTATTTGCAAAGTTACTACCTCTTATCGACCTATCTAACCAGCCCATATCCGCCCACTGGCAGATAATATAGGCCTGTCTGTACAGGCGTGTTTCACGACATTTGTTACCAGCTAATACAATTAATTTGTTTTAGCTAACGAGACCTTATCTGAAAAAGAAACAGTGAGATTTGAGTACCTCGAAGAAACCCTAGAAGTAAAAACTCTACAAACCATCTGGGCAGTTTTCGAAGAAATTGGTGATGATGTATATGAATGGGTTCCAGTTAGGTAAGTATTTACAGTGTATGGACATAATTATAGGAAATTATATTAACTAGCTTATAACGGGTCTAATTTGCGCACAAACTATTTTTAAACTATTTAGTTATTATGTTTAATGGTCGCGAAAGTTTAAGAACATGCATATGATTGTATTAAATAACCGGTCAATTGCGTGTCGGACTCGAGCACGAAGGGTTCCGTACGATTATCTATAAAAACGAGCACAATAATCACGTTTCTTGTATGGGAGCCCCCTTAAATATTTATGATAGTCTGATTTTTCAAATTTGTTGTTATAGCGGCTACAGAAATACATCATCTGTGAAATTTTATAGTGTTTAACTATCACGGTTCATGAAATACAGCCTGGTGACAGACAGACATACAGATAGACAGACTTGCTGTCTTTGCTGTTTTGTTTGCTGGTAACCTCTGTTTTAAGTTGGGGGATACCAAATTTTATGCAAATCGGTCCAGCCGTTTGAGCGTGAAGAAGTAACAAACACACAAACTTTCAGCTTTATAATATTAGTAGGATTTACAAACATGGCTCAGTTATAGTTTTATAATAGGTAGTAAATTTAATACAGATAGTTAAGATAATAATAATTATGAACATGACGTCATGTAGTTATTAAAGAAAGGTAAAGATTATATTTCCGGTAGAGCCTCCACCACCCGGACACCACACCACAGGCCTTACCAGTGTCTTTTTTTTTCAGATACGAAAAGAAAGTTTACAACTCAGTCTTAGGATCTCTGAAGCAGCATGAAATTTGGGACTTTTGGGAGTTTACTGTGGACTTCGAAGACGAAATTTTCGACTACACAGATTGTGAGCTATTGAACTACTTATTAGACATTAATTTTCGTAGCTTTACCGTTTTTTTCCTTACCATTTGTTACAGAAAAACGTTCTTAGTCTTTTGAAAACAATGACTGGTTAATACGATGTGTTGTTATAATAATTTTAGATTCTTGCGACGATGAACATGTTGTTAAACACGCACCTGACAGTGACAAAGTCCTTCTAGAGCTGATGCTCGTCGACGCGGAAAACGAAAAGCATATTGATCGTGTTTTTCACAGGTCAGTTACGAAACTCTCCCAGTCTTACCACAATAGATTAGACCAGAGTTAAACAGAGGTTACTAAAATTTCGTTTGACTAAATCGACGTCTATCACACGCGTTTTCTTACTCAACCCTGGCCTTCCTGATTATTCTACATTTAATTTGATATTTAGTTAGAAAATGCGCGGATTAGACGTCGATTTATGGAGAAAATATTTACTCATCTGTTCAACTCTGGTCTAAATCTTTTGTGGTAAGATCGTCCTTGTTTTCTGCGTTCGCGTTTATATCCTCTATGTTTTGGTTTAGACCGTAGTAATAAAGAGCGAACGGTATGAAGGGATACGCTTTTAGAACCTTTTCGGGTAAGTACCGTACTTCTTACTATATTTTTTTATGCTATTCAATTTATATTCATGATTATCATGAATGAACAACCACATAAGCCTTTATGCACTGGACCACAAGAGAGTACTCATACCACCTGATTTGGACTATACATCCATTCGAGAAAACCCAAAAAGAAGCTAACATTAGGGTACACAGAATTGGATTTAAATTTATTTTAAATTTTTCAGCTACATTGCCAAATTCGGCCGTGAATATGCTCATGAAAAGGAACATGCCATGAGGAAGGAGATCTTCCGTGAGAACATGAGGTTTGTATTAGTTTTATCTATTTGAGTTGATCTTGATTGAGCATGAGCAGAGCCTAAAAAATTTACACAAAATATGTCTCAAACTACCTACCGGTAGTAAAAAAATGCTTAAGTATAGGTATATAATCGTATATAGTCATCTAATTCTAAGTTAAAATAAGAATGAAATACACACTGATTACATGATTTGGAGATCATAGTGTATTTACATCTACAGCATGCGAAAATACTTTAAAATTATTCTGACATGGTTACCTTTTAACTGTGGTTAATTCATATAATTGGTTCCTAACCGTGTTAATTGTTTTTCTTTCAAAGGTTGGTGTCAGTTGTCAACAAAAAGAAACTTAGTTACACGCTGAACATCAATAAGTTCTCAGACCGCACTCCTGAAGAACTAACAAGGAGCAAGGGTCTGTTAAGCCGACCAGAAGGAAAATCAGGCAACTTCGCGTTCCCTTACGATGCTGATAAGCTGAAGGAAATTGATAACTCACTTCCTGAAGAATACGACTTGAGGCTGCTCGGCCTAGTCAACCCAATTAAAGGCAAGTACACTTCATACACAAAAAAGTCTTCAAAAACTGGTCAGCGATAACATTTAACATACTCGTTTGAGGTTCTGCCATGTTTATTAAAATCATTCATCAAAACGAAATTGAGCCCAGAGTAACTATAGCAAAGAAAATGTTAGCTCTATTATGAACTGTTAATCCCGGTCAGTTTACGCCGTAAACTGTACTGCCTGGCTATTTCGTATTATGAACTCCTAATGCCAGCCAGTAACATCACGTGATCAAGTCAAACCTAATTCTATCCTAATAAGAGGCGGCAATTAGGAGCTTTCATTTGACATTAATGTAGGGCATAACACGAAAATGAACAATCCAGTTTACGTCCGTAAAACGAATTGCCTGGAACTTGCCTGGTTTTAAATAATTTCATAATACGCCCCCTGATCTTAGAAAAAATGATATCGATAAGAAATAATGACCGTGCAAAATGAACGATGCTCATGTTATAGAACACGTAAATACAATTAGTAGACTAGCAGTTAAAAGGCTAACAATATTTGTAGATCAAGAAGACTGTGGATCCTGCTGGACTTTTGGAACCACAGCTGCTGTAGAAGGCGCTCTTTCGAGGGCTAACGGAGGCAGGCTCATGACTCTGAGCAACCAAGCTCTCGTTGACTGCGTTTGGGTGTACGTACTTTCATAAAGCAAGGATCGTTACCATTATCATCATCTGCAGGTTTTACCCTCGCACTGCTAGCTTGTCTTTTACCATGCCTTACGCTTCAGGCCCTTGCCCATCGGATCCCGATGCGACCCGACCTATTACTGCTGACCGAGCAAAGACGCTTCGCTTTCCTCGTCTCGTCCACCATTCTGTCCCCACTTGAATAAACACACAGAAGTCGCCACACTATCTTTATACTTATCTTCACAACTACAATGTGGTATACATTGGTCATCATCGCAGTACAACCAGGAATTTGCCAATTATTGGGGCGTCTAATCCAAATTGTCTTTCCATAAAAATCTCTTTTGAACAATTTAGTAAAATTTTAAAAACATGATAATATTCAGATCGTTTCAGCCGCTCTCGAGTGATGACCAACGAACATAATTTCGTTTTCATTGCACTACAGATATGGAAGTAATGGTTGTGATGGCGGTACCGACACTTCTGCTTACGAATGGATGATGGACTTTGGCCTCCCAACTGAAGAAGAATATGGTAGTTACAAAAATAAGGTACGAATTATTATTTTAGAAAAAGGAACGATTTTCTTAATTTAGGATGATGGGGATATAATGATTTATACGAGTCTGATGATGATAAACCATAATACCGATGTGTGTTTGTTGCTTGGTCCTTCTTTCATGCTGGAATATAGAAAAACGGATCGATGTGATTTTTTGCATAGCGGTAGATGAAGAGCTGAAGAGTACCTATGTGAAATAAGTAGGATTCATTTGGGATAGCTACAATACGGATGAAAAGCGGGCGCGGCTAGATTAAATAATAAGCGGTTGCCCTTGACTTCTTCCGCGCCGAATAGAAAAGTATCTTATGTTAGTTAAATCTATCTCTGTACCAAATTTCATAGATATCAGTACAGCCGTGAAAAGATTATGTTAGTTAAATCTATCTCGGTACCAAATTTCATAGATATCAGTACAGCCGTGAAAAGGTAACAAACAAACAAACAGAGTTACTTCCATAATTATAATTATTAGTAAGGATTATTACTAGCTATGTTTTATAAACGAATATGTTTTTTTTCCACAGGATGACTTCTGCCATATTGCAAACATGACAAAGATATACCCCATTCGTGGATACACAGACGTTACACCTCACAGCGTTTCAGCTACCAAGGTAAATAGATACTCCAATTACTTATTGCAAAAGCACCACAGTTTTTAAAATGCCTAAGTATTAGAATGGAATCAGAATCACAGATAAAATGCAACGAGAATCGTAATATTTTCTAATTGCAGACGCACAATAAAATTAGAGAATTTATTTTTCTAAGCTTGTAATTTGTTCTGTGCAGAATCAGTTCTTGTTCAAATTACTGTTTCTGAATCATCTTGTTTACAACAATCAACAACGTCATTGCGTATGAAAAACTGATTAGCTTTATTTTTAAACCATGTACCTATATATCTGAATATAGCCAAATATAACATTTTGAAATTATTTTTCTATAAATTATTTAATTTTTAGGTAGCAGTTGTGAACCACGGGCCACTGTCGGTGTCGGTGCATGTGTCGCGGCTGTTCCAGCATTACTCCAGTGGTATATTCTACGAAAGTGATAGGTAACATTTCGTTTATTTTATTTTATTTTATTAGTCTTTGGGCAGTTAGGTTCGTAAATTTGCAGAATACCACATGAAAAAATAAGATAAAGGTAAAATAAGATAAACGGAAAATAAAGGTGAAAAAGATAATACATACATACATAAATACTTACATGAATGAAAAAGATAAAGATTGCCTGGAAGAGATTGCTGTTTAACTTTAAGTCCGCTCATTTAACCTTTACTTATGTCATTCTATTATATTTTTTGTGTATCTTGAAGTGCAACAAAAAAAAAGCTCTTGAGTATCTTAAGTATCATCTTATACCATAATATGATTGTGTGCAAATGGAAATGGTATTTAAAGTACATGTTTGAGTTTAATTTTATCGATTTAACAGTACTGTATTCCGATATAAGTACTAAGAGCAAAAACTACTGTACTAAGTATTCTGGTTCAAAGAGCACTGTTTCTAGCCAAATTTCCTACTGTCGGCCTAATGCAGATACACGAACCATAGAAACTAATGGTACAACAAATCCCCTTGTTATAAACTTTATGTCACTATAATTATAAGTACCCATTTGCAATTTTCTCACAACCCTTCACAACACAACTCATGAGATTATTCTTTCAGCGAAACCCCCCTGGACCACGAAGTGACTTTAGTCGGTTACGGCGTCAGAGACGGTGACCTTTTCTGGATACTTAGAAACTCATGGGGCCCGAACTGGGGGGTCGATGGGTACATGCTGATCGCAGCTAAGGACAACGTCAGCGGAGTCACTACCGAACCTACCTATGTCGTAATCTAATCGAGTTCAGTTCGAATGTTGAAGCGACTGTGCCACTAAACCTCCTAATATAACAAATCTTATCAAAGCAATAGAGTTACCGCACCTACTTGTATTTCGACATTGCGCAGTGACCAAGCAGAGGTTTAAATTTATAGAATGTATTTACTTTAATACTCTACTTGTTTTGTAAACACCCAAACTACAATCCTGCAAAACGCCTGTGATAGTAAAAATCTCAAATGGTACAGCCAGCTGCAATGTACATGTTTCTACTTTTTCTATCTATATAGAAACTAAAGGTACCTATCATAAAGATAACTTGGCACGTTTAATGGTAATTGATATTCTGATATTTTATTTTATTTCCAAGCTTAACAAATATATCACGCATGCAAGAGTTGTGTTTTATTTTCAGTTGTACCGTAATTGCTTTTGCAAAATCTGATTCATAATTATTAATTAGCTGCTAGACTATTGTTTTTCGTCTATATTCTATAATATTTTATTTGCGTGAATAGGATTTCCAATATCTCCATTGAACTTCTTTTTTTTTTTTATTAAAAACATAGCCCCACACTAGGATTGCTCCTGTATCGTGGGTACCGCTTACAGACCAGAAACGAATATTTGTGGATCGCACTAATATTTGTTCCAGGCGGGAATCGAACCCGCGACCCCTAGCGTAGCAGTCCGATTGCTCGGCCACTACGCCAAACGAGCCGTTTAGATTTAGTCTTTACTACTGCGAGATAAGAGCTCAAAGGCGTCGATACCAGATACCATTTCGCACTAAATATGCGAACCGTTGCGAACCCAACTGACCGCCATAAGTCATGGTGAAAGTAAGGTAATAACTGTTCGAGCTGATTCTACTTTCTATTCCATCTTATGAAGAAATGAATCCTTCTAGTAGCTGTATTAATGTTTGTTG
Organism: Hylaea fasciaria; assembly: GCA_905147375.1. Classification (NCBI taxonomy): domain Eukaryota; kingdom Metazoa; phylum Arthropoda; class Insecta; order Lepidoptera; family Geometridae; genus Hylaea; species Hylaea fasciaria. The sequence goes on from LR990194.1 coordinate 3,536,535, forward strand.
TATGAGGTTGTGCTAGCCTCTAGTGTCAGAGTTCATCAGGCCGCTCAAGGTCTGACGTGGCTTAACAATTTGGTATCAGTAGATAACAACCGAGACTGACGACTTAACGGCTCTCCGAAGCGAAAAGAGACGGAAAACCGCACATCACTTCTGAAAAGTCATTGCTACGGGCCGAGAATCTAACCCGGTGTCGGTGTATTAATTAATGTACCTATATATACTTAATAGAGACAACATTGAGTTCTTTACTACTTCATAAGCAATTGATAAGATCATCGTAAAAATATTATAGACACGTGCTGAAGTAGGCACCTATTTAGTCGTTTTTCGGTGAAGGAAAAAATTCTTGAGGAAACCCACGTTCCCGAAAATGATTTCAGAGCACGGAATTTCGGTGGTCGGCCGACCAATCCAGACCGGGCCCGCTTGATGGGTTATGGCCTTATCCTTCTCACGAAAGTGAAGTGTAAGATGAAATATTATATAATGAACTGTGTGATGTTGATGAGAAATTTAGCTAGCCAGAATGCGATTAGTCTGGTTGCCGAGTGTCCATAAGATATTGTGAAGATCATAGCAAACATTTTTTTTTACCATTATAAATAGCATTTAGGTATATCATAGCATAAACAATGGGCACACGCGTGTTCAACTGGTAAAAAGTTCCAGTCCAGTAATTGATGGTATCCCCTAACATGATCGGAATTTACGCACAACTTCACAGCTTCTATGTCTTGCGAGAGGAATGAAACCAGAAAATAAAAATGCAGGTATTATTGGACAAAAACAAACCGGAAATATAAACACGGATTGATACGTGTATTTATGTTGTTTTTGTATCGCTCGACATTATTCTTAGACGTTAATTGTCTAAAATTAAACATGCTATGTTATATTACGTAGAGATGTGGACTCACATATAGCGTTTCATGTAGGACAATATATTTTAATACTGTCTAATAAAATTTACAGTCAAGAGCAGAAATCAGAGGATAGGTACATCAGAAATGGTGCTATATAAGTATAAAATTAAAAATGTGTTCGGAGATTAGCTGGAATACAGTAACTAGCTGAAAACAGGTCTAATTCGCACACAAACTAATATCAAAATAATATAATTTTGACATACCTCGACGATTCGGCCGAGTTACATCGACCGTGGTCACGAGAAGACTGGAGAATGCGGGTATCACCGTCCGGAGCAGCAGGTGTAGTTTCCAACTACCCGCGTTTGGTATAGCAAATCATAACCGTTACGACATACAACACTAACAGTACCCGAAGTCCCACTCGAACATTAATCGCGCCGTACACAATTGCTAATAACCGGATTCCATGAACCAGACAGCCTAAACACATCTTGCCGATTGAAATTCCGCCACTTCTTTATTTCAATCGCTTCACGAACAGTTCTATGATAGAAATGATGATCAGTAGAAATCTTCAGGTAATGCAGTTCTATCCAATGGTTTGGTCCCGAATCAAGCAAATGCTCGGCTATGGCTTACTTGTTCACCTGACGGATCTTCACTGCTGCCTTCAAACTTTCCGCAATAGTACGCTTCGTCTGTCCCATGTAAGAGCTACCACAACTGCAATCAACCTTACACCCCCGGTGTCTGGTATCGTATCACGTCCTTCACCATCCTAACCTGTTGACGACGAACACGAGACCACGAACGGACAGACTCTTCATTTGTATTTATTCTCATAGACTACCTACTAATCAATAAAAATAAACATACCACAGCAACGATAGCGGGGCACGCGCTTCACAAATTATCTTTATATAATAATTACAATATATTATTATGGATTTTGAACGAACCAGAACCATTTCAGATATTGTACCTATATATAGATTTTGTATCTAGACACGGTATAGACCACCTCTATAGACTAGATAATCAAACTTCAACAGCCCACACGCGCGCCACACCCGAACTTGATTAGCCTTGGGCGAAGCACACTATTTCTAACCTTGCTTAAGCTTTCAAATCTAATTGCCGCCCAAGGCTTCAGTTACGTTTAAAACTCCACGACACTCGGTATGCGTGATATATTAAACGATTACAATAATAACAGACTGAATAACTTCCTTAATTGATCCCAGACTACACTGAGACTACTGTTACCTAATCTGTGTTGTTAAATAGCAGACGTAAACCTGATGAACTGACTTTATCAACTTGACGCTTCGTTTAGTGTTGGCATTATCGAATTGTATTGCAGTTATGTATGGATTTTTTTGTTTTTACTTTGTAACAATGCGACCATATCGTTCAACTCATGGTTTACAAATACAAAGGGAGAAATCTACCATAATTGAGTAGGAGTTAGTAACTTGTCCGATACTCACTAACACAAATCTTTATTAACACACACAAATATTTACATACTTACTTTACTTAAAGTAGGTACCTATGTAAATATTGAATATTGATACCATAATAACCATCGACTAAATGACGCTGCGTGAACTTAATCGACGTTTTAAAAGCATCTCCAGCTGTGATAATTCTGTACATTTCAATATTTAACGAGTTGTATACATTTTTGTGAGAATATTGTCAGTTATATGTTTCTTTGTGTATATTTAATACTTTATCACCGTAAATAATGTAGAAATGGGGCCTGTTGATCAATGCTGAGACTAGATGTTTTAACTGCTAGCTAAAAATAAACAATTTCCCTACTTTTCCGATGCGTCTACCGCTGAAAGCAGACAGTCACTCTACAAATGGTACTCATCTTTCACCGACATCGTTAGTTTAACAAAACCAATTCAGCAAGACCCCACAAGACGACAACACCTCTACATTATGTTATTGAGCCTATAGCCGCGCCAGGTCTACAAACGCTGGTCTCAGCTACGCAACTTGGGAAAAATACAAAACGTCCAGTATTTCCTTTGAGGCCCTCCAGTTGCAAACTAATGAAGTAAATTTCTTGAGTAAACATTTAAATGGAAATTTTAAGCAGAAATGATAAGTTTGGGATTTTATTTTCTATCCAGCTGAGAATTTCAGTCACGATAGGTATTTGTTTAACTACTATTGTGGGAGGTGTTTTGTTTTCAGTTGAGATTCAAATACTACTTATAGGTACTACTTTAGTTAACTTTTAGTAGTTTATTGTGATAGATTATATAGAAGACTTGACCGCATAGGTATACCTATTAATACCCTTGGTAAGTAGCTATGCTTGATAGAGTCGTCGTGAGCTGAAAGACAGCTGTACGCATTTATTGAAGTGCACCGATTATAAAAGCCATGATACATACAAGCATATTATATACATAATATATAGGTATAGCTATGATGCATACAAGCATAATTATATGCATTATGTATACTTGTATAGCTATGATGCGTAATAAATATAATATTTTGTATATAACAGCCATAAATATCGAACATTATTTAACAACGCACTGTGCTGGTCGTAATAACAACATCATCATCATAATCATCAGCCTGAAGACGTCCATTGCTGAACATAGGCCTCCCCCTTAGACCGCCACATCATAATAACATAATAACCGAAATATGAAATAATATGAACCACACCTGAGTCTCCCGAGTGGTCCGAGTTACCAGTACTCCTGTTGCAGCTTTGTCGCTCGCTTAGCATGCATCGCAGCAACAGGAGCGAAGTGACAACCCTGGAAGCGACGTGCCTTGCCTGCAAACAGGTTAGATAAACTTCAAGGAATTTATTTTTCTTAATTTTGGTGTATTCACACCAATCACAAATGGTGTATCTGGAGAGATGCTTGTGAAAAAGTACTAAGTCAAAGATGGCTAGAGTAGTATGGTATATCTTGCAAAATAAGTGTTTAGTGCAATGGCAACAAGTAAATGCATTAATTCATTGCATATAGTACCTATGGAAATATTCTAACTCAGCTGAACTCCTGTCGTTCATCTGCATTGGAATTGGAATCGTGTATAACAGTGACACAATGGAGCGCCTTGTAGTCCAAGGCAGAATGAAGGGCAAGCGATCCCGTGGCCGCTCGCCAACCAGATGGAGAGATTGGATCAAATCCCTCGCCAAATCCACCATGACCGACTGCTAACACAATGCTTCCAATAGAACCGATTTTATACGCATAGCAAGATCCGTCATTCATCAGGACTCACTCATAACTACGACCACTCTGCCAAGAGTGCCCGATTAAGAAGGAATATAATGACAGTGAAGTTCTATTCATAATTATAATTCAGCCTGCACTACAGCAGTGGGACGTTGGCCAAAAACCTCCCCTCACTTTCGTGAGAAGGTTTAGGCCGTATCCACCACGGAAGCCCGCTCAGGTTTGGTGGATAACATACCTCCGAAATAAAACTCTCCGAAATTTGAACTCTCCACCTCCTGCTTTGGCAGTCGGACGTTTGCCCACTAGGCTACCACTGCTTTTATTGATAATACAACATTAACATATGCTACTATGGAGCTGATGTGGAGACGGAAGGAATACAAAGTAACTCCTCAGTGGTTAACATAAAATTGACTGATGGAGCTCATTTCATTGGTTTGCGGTAAGTAGGTATACCGAGTATTTTAAACCAGCCGGTCTTGAAAATATATTTCTTATTGTTACTAAGAATAATTCTATTCTAAAAGCATACATACCTACATCCCATATCAACTATTTGCGTCACTCAGTCGGACGACTTTTAAATTGGACTTCCATCGCTCGCGGCACCGCCAGACACTATTTCGATGCAATCTCATACCTAATATGCAGGCACAGAAACCTTGTGCCACTGCTGAGTAGTGCGTCAATTTTGCCTACAACATTAGCTTACTCAGTGAAGGTCGCCAACAATGTTCATAATAATTATAAAGCCTGTGATCTTATCTCTATAAACTGGGATACAAAATACACAAAGGTACCTACCGAAATATTTATATTGCAAAGTCACTCAATCGAATAAACGCAACATAATATAACGCTGCTTCTATGCTTGGAATAATTATTAAAAGTCTGTAAATTCATACGCGACTTCTCACGTGCGCGCCCTCCCTAAGAATAGATAAAAACACAGATAATCAGCGATTTTAACAGTGACATTGATCACAGTGAAACGAATAAAGTGGCCAAATTATCTAAACACGCAGCATGCGCTCAGTCAACCACCGCGTCATCACTTATCTCTATCATCTAAATGAGACTGTATAATAATATAGGGTATATATAATATAGGGCTGCGTACCAAAGTTTGCCTATGCGGCAATCAAACAAGATACATGCCAATTTGTTCTGTTCTGTTGCGTTGATATTCTTTGGCCTCAAAGCCAATAGTACTGACGTATTATCTTCGCAGCTCAGCCCTGGCTAGCCACTGGTGCCGGGTCTGACGAGCTTTAGATTTAGTTTTCAGTAGTGAATTTCCTTTACATTTTGGAATTTGAAACTGGAGTGGAAAACCTGAGAGATTATGTGGGCAAGCTCTTGAATAATAATTACTCGCTGAAGCTTTGACGACAGTAGAGAGGTACCTAACTAAGAAGTTTTTTGGGGTCAGTGGGTTAGGCAAACTCGCTATGTTCTTCTAAAAACTTAATACTTAATTCGGCTTAGGACTTCCGATTAGGTTTAGGGCTACAAAACTCAACCGCAAAAGAATCCTTGATTTTCAAAAAAACCTACTTTAAAATTTATTCCAATTCTCAATTTCACCAACTTGCATGTAAACTCCCACAAACACGGCAAAATCACTTACTTAATGAAATCTCGCGATGTACACATTTGATTAAAATAATTCTCTTTGCACTTCCCAGAATGACATCAGCGTTGAGTGAAATAAGTGCTTGAAAGCGTGTACCCAGAGCTTTTAGATTAATATGTTGCATTAGGCCGCAGAATAGCTAGGTTTTTAATACCTATATGTCTTCGTTCGTGGTCGTTTTCATTTTATATCTATATTTGAATACAGTTTCCCATCAAAGTAAACGACCAATCTATAACTGCACGCCAGTTTTACCAGTTTTGCAAAAACAGCTCGGTTTAATCAATTACTCTGGATTTAGTGTAACAAAACAACGAGCCTTATCAGCTCGGTTTTAATTAACAATCTCGTTGAAATTAGATGTAACAGAATAAGTATTAGTTTCTAAACAGATTGTCTAGTAAAATGTATAATAAACTATAGGTACGAACGAAATTAAAGCCGCATTGCGATTAACGTATTATAACAAGTATTTACATATACATTTTAAGCACACTGCAAAAACTAATTTAGGAATACGTAGACAAAGGCATATACCAGATTAGAGTTCTTTTGAGGGCCAACCGTACCAGTTTGCGATCGCTTTGACTGTTATACAATCGCCAAGCTGTATTATTTGATGATAATTGTAAGCAAATCAAATTACGCCAAACGAGAATTTGTATAAATGGAGCTCACAGCATTACGACAGGGTCGCTGATATTATATTTTGAAAGGTTGGCATAAAAAGAGAATCCTTAAATGAAAATCATAATGTCACACCCGCTTCCATACGGTTACCCAGCTTACCCCATTTTCCCACGGTAGATGGCACGCGGTGCGGGCGTCAGCCATAATTATGGAAACAGTGATGAAGGTTCATCCAAATACACTCAGTCTTCTCGTGACCACGACCGATGTAACTTGGTCGAAACGTCGAGGTATGTCAAAATTATATATTTTGATATTAGTTTGTGCGCGAATTAGACCCGTTTAAATACTAATTAACATATACTCAGATCTATATTAATTATTGATACACCCGTAGCATAGAATACCTATAATACCAGATAAATTATTCGCACAGCTAGTTGGGGTCTATGCTTAAAAGAAAATGCATTTTTTATATACTCTTAAGTAATAAATAAATATAAATATAATAAGATCACACACTCTCTGAATCCCAACCAAGATTTTCTGTACGTACAGAATCAAATACTACGTAGGCCATAGTCCAACAAATACCCAGTTTAACATATCTTAATAGCATCAAACGCTGCTTTAACGTTTAATTCGTTTAAGTTACCATAAGTGTTTTGTAATCTACGGAGGAAACAGAAAGAAGCGTTAAATTGCACCATCGTAACCCTACGTACTGTCAACATTAGTATCTTGAACCAAAAGTGTTGTCAAAGAGCTCTCCCTACGTCGAAATGAACAAAGCGGCATTGTGCGCCCTGCCAATTGTACTTTATGAACAATCTATTACGGACCATTGTTTAGTGGAGTTCGTCGCAATTAATGAGTTTGCATAACTTGTGATAGGTACAATATAACATAAATGATACTGTGATGAAAATGTCTACACGTAGAATCTCGACACGTTTAGCGTAGTGGCTGAGCACTCGGACTGCTTCGCTTGGTGTCGCGGGTTTGATTCCCACCCGGAACAAATGTATTTTGTGTGATCCACAGATATTTGTTACTGGTCTGGGTGTTATATTGTATGTGTAAAATTATTATGTGTTTATTCCCAACGACCACCCCAGATTCTGCCCCCAGTGGTGGTCGTTGCGTCTGTAAACGGTACTCACGAGTCACGACACAAGAGAAATCCGAGACTGGAGTTACGTTTAAAAAAAGGAAAAAAAAGATGTACTCGAAGTACCTAACAGTAGAAATAAAACATATTTAAAAAAAGTGTGTGCGTGTAACCTTTACGCGCGATTGAAGTAAACCTACATTGACATGTCAATGTAACCTTTTTTAAATAGCGGAAACTACGCAGACTATAATAAATAGTAAGCGTTACTTCCGTCAGAAAAAAAATCTGAGTTACTCCCTAGTAGTCCCTAGTCGCGCCTAAAGAAGTTTTACTTCAAAAAATTTTTGACCAGCCTACGTTTATTGCAGCGCAAATATGATTGAAAACTTCCTACTGCAATAATCAAGCCATATTATAATATGTATCTTGTGTTTTTTTTAGTTTTTAACTAAGAAATACTATCGACATATATATAATATTTAATAAAACTTCTATAATTCAAACACACCAATTCAAATTCAAGCATAGTATATTTTATTGCAACTTAAAAGTGTCCATTGTTTGACGTGTGGTTCAGTCCGCTGATATCCAATAGCAACAGCAGCATAGCAAGCAACAATAGCAGTGATTACATTAAACATTACGTTACTATTTGACTGACTGCTAATGATAATATTGGATCAACTTTAAATAACAACGTAAGAGGGCTGAGAGGCGACCCCGCAGACATTGTCTCGGGCAGCCACCAGCATGTAGCCGTCGATGCCCCAGCCAGCGCCCCAGGAGTTCTTCAGGATCCAGAACAGCTCGCCGTCCCTCTCGCCGTAGCCGACCAGCGCCACCGCGTGGTTCGCGCGTGACGTACTCGTAGAACTGGAAAGAAACTGGTATGGGGAAACATGCAAAGGAACGCTTCGTGACATAAAATTGAAAACATCGGCGAAGCTGTCGGACATAACGTGTTCTTTTACTCCACACGGTAAAGTGGCGTGGACACGTCTTGCGAAGTCCAACACGCGTCTTTGCGTGTAATTATATTTTCTGAAGACACAAGGTGTCGCCTAAAAGGTATCTTAAGGGGCATTATAATAATAATATTATCATTAGATTTAATGTGAAAAATTAAATACGAAATCTTACCACTCTTCGTTACTTTGATAGAATATACCGCTAGAGTACTGTGAGAAGGCTAATGTGTAACGGACGTAAATGAAGAGTGGTCCATGATTTATCACCGCCACCTAAAAATTATAAGAATTATGCAACACAAAAACAAAACACCACAAAAATAAAGTTTATCTAACCTTTCACAACTTCTTTTATTTTTAAGAAGGAAAAAACACTTCTTTATGATTTGATTATGGCCAGGGCTTGGACCTGCGACTATCCATGGAAGCATGCCTCAATTTTACCATTTTGCTTACCTTCATAGCATTAAAGCTGTTTTGAGTAACTTCTGTATATCCTGCGATCTTATATGTTTTTGTCATGTTAGAGATATTGCAGTAACCATCCTGCAATTTTTTTTTGATTAAGTACTATTTTAATCAATCTTAGTTCAATAAGTAGGTGTACAAGAGAAAACATAATATTTTACTTTCGTAATTATTATTGTGTAACGAATGTTTAAATACTAATTAAAATGTTCCACTAAACATAATGGACATTGGAGTGAATCAACGAGTACAAAATTAATTTACAAAATATGCACTGGAAAATTAATTTTCCTTTCTATCTACTAAAAATATATGCATAGGTAGGTAGGTACCCTGTTTTTATAAGGACCGTACTCCTCTACCGTGGGCAGACCATGCTTCATGATAAAATCGTATGCTGCGAAATCGAAGCCGCCGCTGCATCCACCTGCTCCCTTATACTCCCTGAGAGGTCCGTAGGCGCAGTCCATAATAGCCTGGTTGCTCAGGGCCAAGACTCGGCCTCCGTTGGTTCTAGCAAGAGCACTCTCAACAACAGCAGCGGCAGCGAACGTCCAGCACGATCCACAAGTCCCTTGATCTATAAATGTATCGCAGAATGAGTGTACAAAGAAATGGAAGGAAGGCAGTGTATCGTTTAAATACCAAAATAAAGATCTTACCCGGAACCGGCGAGATAAGTCCATCGAGTCTCATATCATACTCCTTCGGCAGTTTACTGACGATATCATTCACTTTGATTTCATCGTAAGGGAAAGCTACAGTTCCAGTAAGGCCTTCCGGTCGTGGTATGGTACCGAGGACTCGGTTCATCTCTTCAGGAGTCCAGTCTGAGAACTTATTGATGGCGAGTGTGTAGCCAAGGTTGCGTCTGTTGACTGATGCAATCATCCTAGGGAAAGGAAAGAAAGAAATGAAAAACATTGTTCGATTGATGGAAAGGATAATACATTGCTTAACTTGCATCTGTATAAGACAATGTGTGCGGTGTCTAGGCTAGCAGTCGGCAATCAACTCGTTAGGTAGGTACATTACAAAAAATATATTATATATTTTGATCAGAAGTGAAAGCTGCTTGAATAGCAAGTATAATTTATCAGGAAGTGCGTATTGCAAATGTACAAATTTGGGCTCTAGAGGAAAACGTAGAAAGTAATTAAATTTTGAATACCTCATGTTGTCTCTAAAGCGATCCTTCCTCATAATTTGTTCATGTTTATGAGCAAAATTCCTCTCGTATTTCTTTTGAAAGCTGAAAAATATGTAGAAAGGTAATACCTATATATCTTATATTACTATTTCCTGTTTTCTTCTTTTATATTTTATTTCATATCTTCTATATCTATAATATATCCAAATCTATATATCTATTATCTATATTATCTATCTATATTAGTAAAAAGAAAGTCGTGATAGTTATACTTTTATAACTCGAGAACGGCTGAACCGATTTGGCTGAAAATTGGTAGGAAGGTAGCTGAGAACCAGGAGAAGGATATAGGATAATATTTATCCCGTTACCACGGGAAAATTTTTGAAACTGGGAAAATATATCTGATAAAATCGGGGTGTATACAGTTGACTACTGTCACTCATTTTGACTCATAGAGACAATGACAGGACAACGTCTGTCGGGTCAGCTAGTCTACACTAATATTATAAAGAGGAAAACTTTGTTTGTTTGGTTGTAATGAATAGGCTCCGAAACTACTGAACCGATTTGAAAAATTATTTCACTGTTGGGAAGCTATGCTATCCCCGGGTGACATAGGCTACCTTTTACCCTGTAAAAATTAATGGTTCCCGCGGGATAGTAGTTAACGCGGGTGAATCGGCGAGGTGCTTCTAGTTTATAATAAAAATGAAACTGTGTGCCTAGTGTGACTTTTGACAATTTCTTTACGCGCTCGGTCAGTTTAGCATATACTTGAAATTGTATTGAATAAGAGCAGCGCCATCTAGTGACTGACTGACTGACGCTAGATGGCACTGCTCTTATTCCATACAATTTCAAGTTTACGCTAAACGGACCGAGCGCGTAAAGAAATGGTCAAAACTCACACTAGGCACACTGATCGCTGTCTGTAGATGGAGGATTTTTTTCATTCTCCTCACCACGCGGATAAAGTCGCGGGCATAGCTAGACATGTATATATTCAATGAATCTGCATCACTGGACTCCTTCTCTTCCAATGAAAGGTTTAAAATTATTTGTCACTTACTGGTTGTAGACATGATCGACATGCTCCTCTTTCTCAGGGTTGATAAACAACAGCTCCTTTATAACTTTATCACTGTCAGGAGCATGTTTAACGGCAGCAACGTCACAGTTAACTAGAATATTAGAATATATAATTATTTATTCATTCACATCTATATTATAATAAAATAAATATCGTGGACGAACGTCGGCCTGCCAAAGCAAGAGGGCCCTCTTCAAATCCCAGTGCGGGCACCTACCAATGTGTTTCTTGTTAAACATAATATAGGTACCTAGATAATTAGGTATCAGTCGCTTTTCGGTGAAGGAAAACATCGTGAGGGAACCAAAATGCCCGGGAATAATTTCGGAACCAATTAATCCACCAATTTGGACTAGGCCCCCGTATTACGACCTACTCCTCCTCATGAAAGTGAGGGAGGCCTTTGCTTAGCAGTGGGACAGTTATAGCCTGAATTTCACACGGACACGGCACGATAGTAAGATCTATGCCAGGCATGGTAATTTAACGATATCACAGTGCTTTAAATTGTACCAAAATTAATGAAAGTTGCCGTTTGGTTTATACTTACACTGACTAACATCAAAAACATCGTCATCGACGTCCAAGCTATAATCGGAGAAGCTCCAAATGTCGTGAGATATAAGGCGTCCAAGGCTAACGTCATATGTCTTTTCCTCGTACCTGCAAAATAGATGGCTCAAACGACTGCAATTTTTTTCATAGGTCCACCAGTTGATAGTTTTTCCTTGTGTGTTGTTGGTAGTTTAATTGTGTGTCGATTTCGACACACAGTAAACTTTCAGGCCCTGTGTCTGCTTTTGAATGATACAAAATAAATCTCAGCTGCACGTCTGGTTGGAATTGATTAATGCAGCCGTGAATATTGTGAAGCCTCGTCAGAGACTCTTGGATGACCTGACACACTATGACACTAAAGATCAGAATTAGAAAAAAACACAATCAGCTTTAAAGAAAAACGGATTTGCTACAGACTAGTTATTAAAAGAAAGCATATGATAATATGAAATCTATGTTAACAACGAATTGTTATTTACGAAGCTTCGTGTTTTAGATACAGGAAATTTTCGATTGCGTAACATTCATAAATGCTTATTATGCTATAAACAATACCTGACTGGAAACCACCCAACGTCATCAACATACAATGCCCAGATAGTTTTTCTAAGTTTGCTGTACCGGTTCCTAAAGGTATATTCAAATTTCACTGTTTCTATGTCGTCGATGGTTTCGTTACCTACCTAAAACATTTGAAATACATTAAAATTTTTATACAAATAGGTACTAGCTGGCAAACGTTGTAGGTACCTACTGTAAAAAAATATGAAAAATCCTACCATTTTTCTTTTTGTCGTTAATTTTCTATATATTCTGTTATTCGGAGTGGAGACGAATCAAAGATCATGGAAATTGGTCCAGCCGTTTTTTATTTATAAATGGTGTAACTAACACGACTTTGTTTTATGTAGAGAGCCTAGAGCCTAGACATATTATGCTGCTGAAATCGAAAAAGCGAGCTAAGCGAGATATCGCAGTGAGGCATCACATGGTATACTTATGGAAAGTAAGTAACTTTATCTTTATAGGAATTAAGTCTGTTTTCCGTTGCGCTTCTCACAGAGGGTAATCCGAGCCGAAAAGGATAGCTACAACAGGGCTGTTTGTCCTTGTCGTCTCATCTTGCCAGCTTTCAAAAATAGTGTGATTCAAATTTTGGATAAAAAAATATTTTCAATTTACGCGTTTATTTTAATGCTATCATAACCAATTTTAATTAACATTGTTATATTATGGTCCTAATTATTTTGCTAGATAGACCTAAAAGAAGACATTATTATTTAAAATCTTTTTGTTAATATTTTTTTCTACAGGCATTTCTTTTACCGATCCATAGTTGCTACATGAGTTGGTGAAAAAGAAATGCAAAGCTCTGTTGTGGCCATCCTTGTCGGCACGTTTTTTTTCGCAGTAATCAATCCTTTTGGGTAATACTACGAGTACATCCATGATGCCTACATAATCAGCTCAATTTTGAATAAAACCTTTTTGCGCTAGTCTTCTTAGGACACAGAACACGACAATAATGTGACAATGATTATCGGTTTTTTATTGTTGCTGGCTGCTAAATCTCGATATTCCATACGTACCTACCACTTTGCTGGCGCATATCGAGTAACGCGGCAAGCTCGACTTTGCTCAAATAAGGTTGTCAAAATATTGACCACATTACATAGATAGGTAAGTAAATACCATTTTTGAGTATAATATTTAACTTACCAACAATTTCAATGCCCGGCATACCAGAGATCTCGGGTAAGATTTGGTCGAGGTATACGTCATCGTTCCATCCCTTTGGTAGTTCATGACACACTATCTTGTTCAATTCTTTCTCAGTTGTTTCAGGGCGGATCTAAAAATAGCCACTTATTAACCCTACCCCAGTTTTTAAATATGTCTTAACATTGTATTTAATTATAAACTGCATTCCACTGCACCTCGCGCCTTCATAACTATAAGCACTTATTTTAAAATACCAAATTATTAAAATAATCATCTTTCTTTGATAACCTAAAACAACACCATGAATATTCTACGTAGACAGATTTTGTTATAATTAATGTACAACAGAATGTAACCAGTGCGCCAAACATTTTAGGGCCGCATATTGTTCAAACATACCTGGAACATATTACCATGTGAATCAGACTCCGTAGGCAAATTCGAAATTTTTTTTACTGCTCCCTTATTATAATCGATTCTGGATGATTGGTTTGTTCTCCTACAAATATTACAATAATTATTAAAAATGGTTTCATAACAAAAAAAAACCAGACAATGCAATTTTTACTATAATATTGCGGAAAGCCATTTAAAAAAATCCAGATAATAAATTTTATAAAACTGTATTCAGTTCTACAAGCTAATCAAAATCAACCCAAAAATTATATATTATAATATTATACACTAGATTATATTATATTATGCTAGTATATCTCTATACTAGTTACATACCTTTTTATTAACATTTCCTTATTAAATATAAATATTTTTTTTTTTATTTAATTATTAATTATTTTATATATTTTATTAATAAATACACTATACTGTTTATTTATTATAATATGCAAAGTTTACCCGTCAAACACATTACTTACCACGCAGTATAGTCTTCTATTAAGCTAGAAGTGAGAGAATAGCTCGTAGCTTTGATCGTGTATGTGTCGGGCCAGCGCAACTCCTCTGTCTCGCTGTACAACACCATATAATTTTCGTCCAGTACTGAGTAAAAAACACGAGCGGTCTATATGTAGGTAATATGTAGTTTGTAGGTAATTAAAAGAAATAAAATATAGAGCCTGTTACAATATAAATAATAATCAGATAAATAAGCTTAAACGTGTTTTTAAAATCAAATAAATAAGGAGTACCTACCTATAATATGAAATGCTAAAACAAAAACTGACATAATTATTGGCAGTATTGCTACAGCGATATCATTTTAAGGTTTCACTTGTTTTCACCCTTCATGCGATAATTTCTCACTTATACTTTATATATTTGAATTATATTCATGGCGATATAACTCAAACCTACATATTATAGGTAATTTTGAACAAGCATGAATTATAAGTATATTATAATGTCATACAAATCCTGATTTATGTAAGGTGACTTAATAAGAAATTGATATAATAGATAACAATTAACTTACCACCGTACCCCTTCACCGATACAACACAAAATGTTGCTAAAATATAGAGCAACATTTTACTGCTTTTTTTAAACTCAACCTCGTGTGATGTTAAAATCCGTAATAAATTATTTTAATGTTAACTAATGGCTTATATTGCTATATAAACCTAACTATGCTTATCAATGTAGCATTAGAATTAATTAATATACTGGACTAGCTATTATCCGTGACTTTGTTCACGGTTCTTTTTAGGGTTCCGTAGCCAAAGGCAAATAACGGAACACTTATAGTTACGTCATGTCTGTCTGTCTGTCTGTCCGTCCGTATGTCACAGCCACTTTTCTCCGAAACTATAAGAACTATACTGTTGAAACTTGGTAAGTAGATGTATTCTGTGAACCGCATTAAGATTTTAATACAAAAGTAGAAAAAAGAAACAATACATTTTGGGGGTTCCCCATACTTAGAACTGAAACTTAGCGGTAGCAAAAGAGGTTGTTGGGCACTAGGGAGTGAAAGTAGTCTTTTTCTAGCCGTTGGTGACAAGAGGGCTGGCAAGGGAGATTTTTAAGTTTTAGTTTAAGTTCGTTTAAGTTAGTTGATAGAATCAGGCGTTACTTTGCGGATATCCATATTCAAAACAATGAAGTAAAATATATGTAGTTGTAATCCCGCCAAAAATTCGTCCGATCAATGTTGGCTAGATGACTGATGACGTAATCTTGTATACTAACAGCCCCCTGAAAACCTTAGCTAATATCCTAAACAGTAATATACCCCCTAATTATGCCTAACAAATTTACGAAAAACACCGTCCCCAAATAATCCAAAAAGCCTCCCCACCAATCTGAAACCCAGTACTAAAATGACCAAACGTAAAATAAATAGAAACAGCCGACAGGCCGTATCTACCTATTTTACTTCTACCTAACTATCCTATACCGAATATTAATAAAATAAAAAGACTTACTCCCATCCAAAAACCTATCCAACATCGACTGACAGCAATACGACACGTGTTTCGTCTCTACACGAGACATCTTCAGGAGATGTTGACTCGTCGAGCGCTAGCAAGAGAGTCTCTAGCGCTAGCAAGAGAGTTCGGTGCCAACATTGATCGGACGAATTTTTGGCGGGATTACAACTACATATATTTTACTTCATTGTTTCGTTTAAGTTTTTATTTGAATTACTTAATTTAACCTGTTTTTCTTTTTATCGAATAAATAAGACAATTGTTAGCAGAATCTAAGCATAATATATTTATTGCATCTTAAAAATTAGGGATCCATTGTATCAGTTACCTGATGGCCAAAATAGTAAAAATAGCAGTGATTAATTAATTATTACGTTACTATTACACTGACTGCTAATTAAAGATTAAATTTAAAAAACAGGGTAAGTGGGATTAGAGGCGACGCCGCAGACATTGTCTCGGGCAGCCACCAGCATGTAGCCGTCGATGCCCCAGCCAGCGCCCCAGGAGTTCTTCAGGATCCAGAACAGCTCGCCGTCCCTCTCGCCGTAGCCGACCAGCGTCACCGCGTGGTTGGCGTGTGACGTAGGACTGGAAACAAAAAAGGTATGGGAACGTGCAAAGGAACATTTCGTGACATAAAAACATCGGCGAAGCTGTAACTTCTGAATACACACGTCACGTAAAAAGTCCCATATTGGAGATTATAGTAATGATATTTCCTCAAGACTAGCAATAAGACTGCCTTAGAAATAATCTTAACAAAATCTTACCATTCCTCGTTACTTTGATAGAATATACCGCTAGAGTACTGTGAGAAGGCTCCTGAGACGTGGACGTAAATGAAGAGCGGTCCATGATTTATTACTGCTACCTAAAATTATAAAAACAAAACAACAAATAGCCATTGCTATTCAGCGAGGTAATGCAGCCAGCGTTCTTGGTACCATGCCACATGGACACCCTCTTTTGTTAGATTTGTAAGGTTTAGTTTAAGCTAGTTTTAGTTTATTTTATTTTATTTATACTATTATTAAATAAACAATTATTATTCAAAAAAAAAATACAGTTCATATAAAAAGTAGAGTAAAAACACTTCCGAAATGCTAGGATCACGGTCACTGGTGGATTATGGCTAGGGCTTGAACCTGCGACGATCCATGGAAGCATGCCTCTCTTTTACCCATTTGCTTACCTTCATAGCATTAAAGCTGTTTTTAGTTACTTCTGAATATCCTGCAATCTTATATGTTGCCGTCATGTTAGAGATGCTGCAGTAACCATCCTGCAAATTGATAATGATTAGATTTTTAATCTTAGTGCAATAACCACATGAGAAAATATATTTGCGCTCAAATTCTATGTTAATTCTTATTTGTGTAAGTAATGTCTAAACTAAATACTAATTAAAATGTTCCACCAAGAATAATGTGCATTTAATTGAATCAACAACGACCTTTACAAAATATACACTCTTCGAATATTATTTTTCTTCTATCTACTAAAACATAGATAGGTACCTACCCTGTTTTTATAAGGACCGTACTCTTCTTCCGTGGGCAGACCATGCTTCACAATAAAATCGTATGCTGCAAAATCGAAGCCGCCGTGACATCCACCTGCTCCCTTATAGTTACTGAGATATCCGTAGGCGCAGTCCACAATAGCCTGGTTGCTCAGGGCCAAGACTCGGCCTCCGTTGGTTCTAGCAAGAGCACTCTCAACAACAGCAGCGGCAGCGAACGTCCAGCACGATCCGCAAGTCCCTTGATCTATAAATGTATCGCAGAATTAGTGTACAAAGAAACGTAAGGAAGGCAGCGCAATACATATTACATACTAAAATAAGCTTACCCTTCACCGGTGAGATAAGTCCATCAAGTCTCATATCATACTCCTTCGGCAATTTACCGACGATATCATTCACTTTGATTTCATCGTAAGGGAAAGCTACAGTTGCAGTTAGACCTTCTGGTCGTGGTATGGTACCGAGGACTCGGTTCATCTCTTCAGGAGTCCAGTCTGAGAACTTATTGATAGCTAGCGTGTAGCCAAGGTTGCGTCTGTTGACTGATGCAATCATCCTAGTGAAAGGATAGTATAAAAATGAAAAGCAGACAGTGTTCAATTGACATTGGTTTAACTTGCACGCCTGTATAAAATCATACGTGCGAGTTGGTTGTCATCTCGACCGCAATATACGGGGTCTAGGTTCAATCAACTTTGTACCTATTCATACATAATATGTATTTTTTTTTCAATATGCTTGTTTTAGGTTGCAAATATATCGTCAGCAAGTGCATATAATTTTTTATGTGTGTACGAAACCAAAATTGAAAATTTGTACTCTAGAGTAGAAAGTCATTAAAATTTGAATACCTCATGTTGTCTCTAAAGCGATCCTTCCTCATACTTTGTTCATGTTTATGAGTAAAATTCCGTTTGTATTTCTTTTGGAAGCTGAAAAATAAGTAGAAAGGTAATTATGGAGATATTCAATGAATCTGTACCACTGGACTCTCTTCCAATTAAGGCTGGATTCGTAATTAGTTGTCACTTACTGGTTGTAGACATGATCGACATGCTTCTCTTTCTCAGGGTTGATAAACAACAGCTCTTTTGTAATTTTATCACTGTCAGGAGCATGTTTAACGGCAGCAACGTCACAGTTGACTGGAATATGTATTAATGTTTTATTCATTTTGATCTATTTCATAAAATAAATATCTTGCCGTAACAGTGACACAAGGATTCTACACGTTAAATATTTCGTCTTTAACAATATGTTTGTAAAAGTAAAATAATGTAACAAACATAGAATAGAGAAGCAAGAATATATTTTAAGCACTGTGATATTCTTGTACGATTAATACCCATAGATAGTATTAAAGCCACGGTCTACATTATAGAAAATGTAACACAAACGTGCCAAAATAAACAAACGTTGCCGTTTGGTTTACTTACACTGACTAGCGTCGAAAACGTCGTCATCGACGTCCACGCTATAATCGGAGAAGCTCCAGATTTCGTGGGATATCAGAGATCCCAGTTTGACATCATATTTCTTATCCTCGTACCTGCAAAATAGATGGTTGTAACGACTAATGCTTTTCATAGGTCCATGAGTTGGTCGTTTTTCCCTCCGGTCGACACACGGTAAACTTTCTCATCTCCACAGCTGCCTGCTATTGAATGATACAAAAAAGTCTAATCTGCACGTCTGGTTGTTATCGATTGATACAGTCATGAAGCCACGTCAGAGCCTGACACACTAAACACAATCTATCCTAAGAAAAACGTATGTTACATAATACACAGATTAGTTGCAAGGAAACATAATGATAAATATGAAGTAAAGAACTTATATGCCAACAATAAATTGTTACCCACGAAGATTCTGATTTCTTAGATAGATATAGGAAATCCTAGATTACGTGATACTATTAAATGCTAAATATTATATGATTTATGAACAATACCTGACTGGGAACCATCCATTGTCATCAATATACAACGCCCAGATAGTTATTCTAATATTTCTGTCACGGGTTCTTTCGGTATATTCAAATTTCACTGTTTCTATGTCGTCAATTGTTTCATTACCTAAAACATTTGAAATACAAATACCTAATATTATTTCTTCAAATATTTTATGAGCATGAAGTTGAGGATTATTATGAGATTTCTCGAGCGGCATCCAAACTATAGTGCGACCGTTTAATTCCGTCCTCGCTCGCGGGGTATAGGTTTTGCGAAAGGGTTTGCAGGGTGGTGCGGGTGGCAGGCGTATCACAGATTACTAAATAGTTACTTCGTCCTCGATCCTCTTTGACATCCTACCCCCACGCCCCTGTACCCCGCAGGCGAGGACTGAGTTAAACGGTAGCTCTGTAGTTGGCGGCTGTGAAGTGCGCTGCGAGCACGAGTTAATGCAAGTGTCATTCCTCCAACGCCCCGAAACCGAAGATGCCTCGATACCCTGTGCTCGCTACCTCGATGCATCTAGACTGTCGGTGAATGCACAATAATGCACATGCTCAAGAATGCTCTAGATTCTAGAGCATCTTTGGCCAAGTGCAATTGTGCATGCATGTCATCTACATTTACATACATTTTATTATAGAGCCTATGGAACTGAAATCCAAAAAGCGAGCTAAAACGCGATAGCATGGTATCGCAGTAAGGCATCTTCGACATGGCATTACAACCATTGTTATTGAAGACCGTCTTGCGCCGTTGCGCCTAATTTCTCACCCACCATTTGGAATCCTACAATCCTATTTAAAATTAACTTACCAACTATTTCGATTCCCTCCATATAAGCGATCTCTGGTAAGATTTGGTCGAGGTATATGTCGTCATTCAATCCGCCTGGTGGTTCATAACACACTATCTTATTCAATTCTTTCTCAGTTGTTTCAGGGCGGATCTAAAAATATCCAATTATAATTGTATTTATAACATATCAGAATGTAACCAGTAGGTACGTTGTACATTTTATTGGCGCACAGTAATTATGTTAAAAGCACAGTAAACATACCTCGAACATATTACCATGTGAGTCAGACTCCGTAGGCAAATTCGCTATTTTCTTGACTGCTCCCTTATTGTAATCGATTCTGGATGATTGGTTTGTTCTCCTACAAATATTCAAATTCTATTAGAAATGGTTTCATAACATATTTTTTTCATAAAAATACAATAATTAGGTACTCTAAATATTGCGGGGACGGGTTTAAAAAGACATTTACGCGTAGGTACAAACATTTGTGGAAAAAAACACCATATAATACCTAAGTTTTTGTATAAAAACTAATCTGAGTTAAAAACGCATCCTGCTGATGCAACGACCTGCACCCAATTGATCAAAATGAGTCCAAAAATTATCAATTTACTATTTTTTTTATTTTAACTTTTTTTTTAAACTAAGAACATTTAGTATTACATAAAACAAGTTAAACAAAAAAAAAACTAAAACTAGCTAAATCTACTCCTTAAAAATCTAACAAATGTGGGTGTCCATGTGGCATGGCACCAAGAACACTGGCTGCATTAATTTGTTGAGAAGTTTCAATATCTCTCTTGCGTTGCATCTCTATTTTATCATCACGTCAGCCAAAGGTCTACAGAACTTAACAGGGAATGAACGTTTAATCGTAAATATAATATCTCGTATTGGGTACTTACCACGCAGTATAGTCTTCTACTATGTTAGAAGTGAGAGAATAGCTCGTAGCTTTGATCGTGTATGTGTCGGGCCAGCGCAGCTCCTCGGTCTCGCTGTACAACACCATATAATTGTCGTCCAGCACTGAGAAAAAAACAAATAGCGGTCTTTATATAAAAAGGGACGAATGTAAAGCTTGTTGGAATAATCAAAGAAAATTAAGACTACTCTGTCTTTAAAATCAGACAAATAAGAAGAAGTATGAAATGCTAAAACAAGCGTATTATATTATAATAATATGTATGTCGTATGTATTATTATAATAGACAGCATTGCAACAGCGATATAATAATTATAGAGTTCCAATTGTTTCCACATTTCATTCAATCATCTATTTCTTATACTCGTACTATATGTACCTATACCAACTTTGGCATTAAATTCAAGGTATATAATAAATCAAAAATTACATTAAAAACTTACATTACCTAGGTATTTAAAAAAAAACGTTAAATTATGATGTACACGAATTCTGATTTATCTAAGATGATTTAGTAAGAGTTGGTAGGTAGAAGTTCTTAAACTTTCGCGAACTGAATACATGTTAATTAGTATTTAAACGGGTCTAATTCTTCTCGTGACCACGGCCGATGTAACTTGGTCGAAACGTCGAGGTATGTCAAAATTATATATTTTGATATTAGTTTGTGCGCGAATTAGACCCGTTTAAATACTAATTAACAAGTTGGTAGGTAATAATATAATACATAATAGTTGGTACATAAAATAAATATTTTATACAAACTTACCACTGTACCCCTTCACCGATACAATGCAAAATGTTGCTAAAATATAGAGCAACATTTTATTGTTTTTTTTTACTCAACCTCATGCGATGTTTAAACCTCTAATCAAGGATTAGAATGTTAACTAATGGCTTATATTGTTATACATACCTATGCTTATCCACTGATAAGCGGTGCAGTATTATAAATAATTAATATACTGGACTACCCATTACCCGCGACTTCGTTAACGGGTGCTGTTTTCTTGCAACGCTTCCGTTAGGTGTGACTTCATGTGACCCGGGGGTTATGAAGTCACACGTCGCGGTCACTCGCAGTGGCGGTGGCGAGGCTGCGCGGTGGTTTCCTTCTAAAGATGGTGGGGTTTTTGGGCATGGCTACCACGACTCTATCAATAGTAATGACTCCACTTGGTGCATTTCAATGTAGCAAAATACAACTATTATAGCCTATTTGTAACCGACTTCAAACATGACGTTCTGAATTCGTCCGAATCTTTTTTTGTATATTATATTACTAGCAGACACGGGCACGCGTTGCTGTGGCTAAGGTTTTTGTTATTGCGACTGTAAATTGACATGTAAGCTACTCTATCTTTCAAGTTAGACCAAACTGCACACGGTGTGCAAATTTACGCGGACAAACAATGTGACGCGTAATTTATATATATTAAGATTATGCTCAAAGATGCCTAGACCGATTTTAGAAATACTTTTTTGTTTAATAGGGTATACTTTCCAAGTTCCGTAGACATTTCATCAAAATCAGCTCAGTATAGTTTAAAATCCCATCAAAAACATTACATGTACAAAAATGCACAAGTCCGTAAAAAGTTGTGAGATCGAATGTAAACCAAGTCGATTAATTTCAATACCTTTTTTTTTTTTTTTTTTACGTTGGGAAATCCTCATGGATACCACCCCGCCGCGGGGGCAGCAGGGTGGTTATGTCAGACTCCTACTGACTAAAACCCAACGGTGTTTCTGCATCACGCCTTAGGTGCCGGGGCTACGGGGACTAAGAAATACTTCCGCGGCCCCGGCGGCGTTGGTCCTGGTTGGACCTCGTCTCCTGGTCAGAGTGGAGGCGGAGGTCTCCTCCACTCTGCAGTCGGTAGAGGGGCGCGCGGAAACACCGCGCGCGCCACCTCGAGGCAAGTAGCTGGGCGACCAAACCCCCCCGGGTCGTGCCGCCCTGGCCTCAGTTGTGGAGACTGGCGGCAGCACGGTGTTGTGTGCCTCCGCCGAATCTCCAATGACTCGTGACAGCGGGGAAGGAATCGGACGCGAGTCCTCTCCCCTCCCCGCAGTCCTCATGGGAGGATTGAGTCCGCCCAGACTAGGATGGACTCGCGTCCATCCCGTCCTCACCCCCCCGAGTGGGGGGGTGGCCCGGAGCCCGTGGGGCCCTAGCCGCCCTCGTCTGCCTGGGTGGGAGAGGGGAGCAAGCTCCAGTCCCCATCCGGTGGTCCGCCTTCTTGCCTGCGGCCGCGCAAAGGGAGCAACGCGGCGCGGCCGCAGTGCACCCTGCCGCCTTGTGGCCGGGAGTCCCGCATCTGTAGCACTCCCGGCTACGATCTTCTTCTGCGGTGCACCTAGCCTGCACGTGCCCTATGTGCAGGCACCGGAAACACCGCAGAGGCCTCGGCTTCAGCACGGTGACTTGCGCCGAAGTCCATCCAACCAGGAGGCGACCCCCCTCCCCCAACTTCTTGGCAGCCGCCAAAGGGCAGCTGACCCAGACGGTGCTGTAGCCCCGGGAGTCGGTACGCAGCTCACCTGCCTTAACTGACCCCTCGGGGCAAGCCCCGCATCTCGCCACGGCAGCGACGACGTCCGAGACAGAGGCGGAGTCGTCGAGCCCCGAGACGCGCAGATCGGCGCATCTCGTGGGCCTCGACACCCGCACCATCTCGGGATCCACCACTTCGCGGAGCCTTTGGGCGAAGGCGTCCGCCTTGTCGCCGCTTGCCGCCCCTGGTACCTCCAGGATGCACCCGCCAGTGACCGCCTTCTTGAAGCGGAGGCCCGCCGTTATGCCGCAGGAGGCAAGGTCGATCTTAGCCCTGCACTCCTGTAGCACCTTCACATATGAGACACCCCTCCCCTCCGCCCCCGGCTGCAGGGTAAGGACCACAGCCGCAGAGCGAGGAGGGGGGCGCAACTTCACTGGCGCCTTCTTCGCGCCGGGCCTGGCAGCGACTGCACCGGCAGGTGCAGGTGCGGGGGCCGCCTCTGGCTTCCTCTTCTTCTTTTTTGCGCCCCGTTTTGCTACCGTCGACCACTCCGTATCCATGGACACGGGGGCCGGCGGGAGGGGCCGAGGCGCCACCTTCGTCATTGGGGTCGGGGTTGGGGTCGAAGCCGCCACACCAGCCGCAGCAGTCCTCTTCCCCTTCCCCTTCCCTTTTCCCTTCTTTGGCCTGGGGGCGGTCGTCTCCAGAGCAGCTGCTCCGGACGTCGACGGTCCAGCCCCCGGCGGTCTCTCCACTGCCTCCGATGGTGAGGCTTCCGCAGCGGCCGCAGCAGAGGCGGCGTTTCTGCGGTCCGCCGCTAGCGGGGGCCGGAGCCGCTTCTCCGGGAGGAGTCGCTCCTCCAGCCCGTCCAGCCGCGCGCTCACCATGCCGCCCACCTGCAGCATGATGGAGCGCGTCAGCCGCTCCCCCCACTCCTCTTGCGAGGTCGAGGTCTCCGCCGTCGCATCCGGTCTTGCAGGGGCAGGGGATGGAGGAACTACCTCCCTCCTCACCCGCTCCATCTCCCTCCGAAACTCTGCACGCAGTTCCGTCATCTGCCTTCGGAGATCTACTAACTCCAGCTGCAGGCGACAATTGTCTTCCTGCAGCACTGCAGTCTCCTGATTGACGGTCCTGCTGTGCAGGGCTCCCGCCGCGGCCTTTATGGAGGCCGCCGCCTCCTTTAAGGCCCGAACCACCGTGCCCTTCAAATTCATTGACTTCGTCGCCACCTCTGTGATAATGGCGACGTCATCAACGACCCTTTGATGAAGGGCGGCAGCAGTTCGGGCGTCCTCCACGTCCGCAACATAGCCCAGCGAGGACCTGGACCTGCTGGCCTCCCTGGCCACCTCCTCCAGGTGCCTGTCCACGCCTAGGCGTCTTTCCTCCTTCGCCTGCCTGCGGAGAGCTACTTGGCGACTGCCCTCGTAAACTCTCCGTTGTCCTAAGACAGGCGACCTCACGTCGAAGTCCACGTCACTGACCGGAGAGGCTACACCCTCACCGCGCCGTCTCTTCCGGTCTCCACCTTCCTCACTACTCCATATCACTGGAGGGAGATCGACCTCGGAGTCAATGTCATCCGAGTCTCTCTCCCCCCAACGATCTCTCCTCTCCGTCTCCTCCTCACTTCCTCCGTCTCGTCGAGAGCTGGGGCTCTCATGGCGCTTCTTGCCCCCCCCAGAATACGAGGGGCAGACTGACCCACTACGACGTGGGCCAGTGAGGGATTCTCCAGCCTCGACGAGGCTGGTACCCTCCTGGGGTAATAATTTTTTAGGAGTCGCCATGTCATGTGTTTTGCCAGTTTAGAGGCTCGGCAGCCTTCCACCTTCATACACGTCATGGGAAAAATGAGCAAGAATAAATAAAGAAAGAAGAACAAAAGACAAAAGAACACCAAATGAGATACACAAGAAATGAATGATACACGAATAACAAAGAAAAGAAAACCAGAAAAAGATGACAACAAATACACAGAGAAATACAATAAAACGATGGAGATGAAAATGATGATGAGGATGATAGATGAAGATATATACATATAATAATAA
This sequence comes from Hylaea fasciaria, assembly GCA_905147375.1. Taxonomy (NCBI): domain Eukaryota; kingdom Metazoa; phylum Arthropoda; class Insecta; order Lepidoptera; family Geometridae; genus Hylaea; species Hylaea fasciaria. Next base: position 3,562,131 of record LR990194.1, read on the forward strand.
ATAAACATACATATATAGATAAATTACCGTCCGGGCAGACCACTCTCCCTCTGCCCAGACCCACCCCGGCCCATCCACTGTGCCCTCTGCTACTCAGAGGGACACGCGGAAAGGCCCCCTCGATCGCCCATGAGCCCCCGTGCCGTGAAAACACGGCACGGAGTCCCATGGACGAGAACCGCGGCGCCCAGGGTTTTAGTTACGTCTGTTCCAGAAGGGACCAGACCAATAACAGGCAGCAACCACGTGAAGGATTACCCTGGACTTGCCTTGAGGATCATCACGACTTGCGCTCTCCCTCAAGACCGACGCCTCCGCACCCATCGCGGGATGGGTACGGAGGGCCTGGGTTTACGCGTCAGAGACGGATAAACCCAGACCCGCCCGATTAATTTCAATACCTTTTTTTTTTTTTTTCTTTTTTTTTTTTTTTTTTTTTTTTTTTTTTTTTTTTCCCGGGGAAATGCTTTACGCATACCACCCCGCCCGAGGGGAGCAGGGTGGTTATGTGGGACTCCCCCGCCCTTGAAGAGGGCGGGTATACCCACTAAAACCCCGGGGGTGTTCTTCTCGCCGCATGGGATGTGGCCGCGGGATCGCTCAGCGCGCATCCGTGACCACATCTGCGGGCGCCCTGGTATGGGCTCGGCACAGAGGTAAGTTCCTCAAATTTCACCGCTTGATGCATTCCGGAACACCTTGTTGGACGGAATGCATCACAGCTCGGGACTTCTTATAGCTCGGGTGACGGACCCCCCGATCCGGCACCCGAAAGTCCCCGTTATGGAGGCATATTATGTGCGTAGGCCAGCCGCCTTCGGCCTGGCCTCCTGCGGCGAGTTGGAAGCGCGAGGGCATCATCCTCACGGTTCCTCTCAGCCGCCTCCTTTTCTTTCATGACGCTTTCTGCGTACCTCGCCATTGCGTCCCACGCCTTTTCCTCGCTGGCTATGGCGCCAATTAGTGTTGGCAGCGACAGGTCTGCTCCGATGACTGCCTCTAGGGCAATACGCTGCTCCAACCAAGCGGGGCACACGGCGCGGGTGTGCTGCGCCGTGTCCTCGCCTCCACCGCAGTGGTGGCATATCGTCGTGGGCTCACGACGGACCACATGGCACAGATACCGGCCAAAACATCCGTGTCCCGTCAGCATCTGTGTCATGTGGTACGTTAGGGAGCCATGCCTGCGCTTGAGCCACTGTTGTAGAACAGGCTGTATGGCAGAGATCAATTCCCGGCCGGCCGTCGGGTCCTCCAACCGAGCCGACCACTTCCGGAGCAGAGCGTCGCGAGCTTGCTCTCTCCACCGCTTCATCTCCTCCGGAAGGGGCCAGTCCCCCCTTCTCTTCGCCTCCGCATTCTGGTGATAAACCACTGCGTGGGCCTCGGCTTCGAGGTCCCACGGGGGGCTACCAGCAAGAACGCATGCCGCCTCGTAAGAGACGGTGCAGTACGCTCGAGCCGCCCTGAGCGCTATGACTCGCTGCGGGCGCCGCAGCAGTGTCTTGTTCGGAGCGCTCAGGGCGTCCGCCCATATCGGCGCTCCGTAGAGCGCCTTCGAGCGCACTACGCCGCAATAGAGGCGGCGACACGTCATACTCGGTCCCCTCACGTTGGGGAGCAGCCTCGCGAGCACGCCGGCGAAGGCAATGACCTTGGGTGCCAGCCGCCGGAAGTGCTCAGCGAATTTCCAGCGCCCGTCCAAAACGATTCCGAGGTACTTCATCGTGGGCTCGACGGCTATCACCGCTCCGCCCACCACAATCATCGATCCAGGTGGAGGACCTCTCCGGGGCCCATGGAAGTAGAGGGCCTCTGACTTGTTGAGGGCCACCTCTAGCCCCAGGGCCCGGATTCTCCGCACGACTTGTGCTACGCCCGCTGTTGCGAGGAGTGCTGCATCCCTGTGGGTGCTACCGCGGGCGGTGACGAGGGTGTCGTCAGCGTAGCATGTCACGCTGACCCCCCGGAGGTTTTCCCCGCGGAGCACCCAATCGTAACCAATATTCCACAGGAGCGGCCCAAGGACCGACCCCTGTGGAACACCGCAATGCATCGCCCTTGTGGCCCACTCACTCTGCCCCGGAAACGTAATGGCCCGGTTGACGAAGTAGTTGGCTACCACCTTTCTCAGGTATCGCGGGACGTTGTGATACCTGAGAGCTTCCCTCACCGTCTCCCAGGGCAAGGTGTTGAACGCATTCGCGATGTCGAGCGACACCGCCAATACCACCTCACCCTGGGCAACCGCCTCCTCGGCGAGGTCACGCACCCGGGCGATGGCGTCCAGGGTCGACCGGCCGCCGCGGAACCCAAACTGAGTGCCGTGGAGATCGGGCCCCACCCTCTCAAGGTGCTTGACGAGACGTGCGGCGAGCACCCGCTCGAAGAGCTTGCTCATCTCGTCAAGCAGCACTATGGGGCGGTAGGCCGACGGCGATTCAGCCGGGCGCCCGTGCTTCCGGAGCAAGACCAGCTTACCCGATTTCCACCTCCGCGGAAATCGACCCCGGGCTAAGCACTCCGAGAACAGTGCCCTCACCTCTTCGGTAAATTCTTCCATGGCTATGGCTACCACGCGCCCTGGTATACCGTCCGGCCCGGGGGCCGTGTTCTTGCGCTTGAGCCGCAGTACCGCCACCTCGAGCTCCGCCTCCGAAACTGGTGGTACTTCTTCCTCTTCCTCTTCGCGTGCCTCAAGAGGCGCCATGAGCGGCGGCTGCCACGCATCCCTTACTGGGAAGAGGGTGGAAACAACTCGCTCCAGGAGCCGCGGGTCTAGACTCCGTGTCAGGGGAGGGGCCCAGGGGCGGAGTTTCTCACTCACAACCTTGTACGGTCGCCCCCACGGGTCAAGGTTGAGGGTCTCCAACCACTCTTCCCAGGATGCCTCCTTGGCCTGCCTAATGGCTGTCTGAAGAGCCTTGCAGACAGCTCGATATTCTGCGTAGAGCTCCTGCTCCCGCTCCTCGTCCCGAGTTCTACGACGCCGGAATCTGCTGTACTGGCGGCGTGCCGCTGCGCAGGAACTCCGTAATTGGCGCAGCTCCGGCTTCCACCAGTACAGCTGACGTCGCGGCGGCACCGGCCCGGCTCTGGGCATCGCCGCATCGCAAACCCGCGTAAGAGCGCCGATCAATTTATCAGCCGCGGCATCCACGTCCTCGCTCACTGCACTGGGACTTGCTCCGGCACTCCAGGCTTCAACAATGGCCGCCTCCCTGGCAACTTTCCCATCCAGCCGCTTCAGCGACCATCGAGCCCCTTCCCTAATAGGGGACCAGCTCGCATCTGCTGATGCGGACGTGGAGACGTCAAACCGGATGTACCGGTGATCGGAAAGGGTCTCCACGTCCGCTTTTACGCTCCAGTTCTGGACACGGCGCGCCAGGGCGGGACTAGCGAACGTCACGTCCACAATTGACCCGCCCTGTTGCCGCACGCACGTGTTTACCGATCCCCTATTCAGGACCTCCAGCCCCATTGCCGCCGCCCACTCTTCTAAGGCCTCGCCTCTGACGTCGGTCGCAGGACACCCCCATGCCGTCGATTTGGCATTTAAGTCGCCAGCTACCATCACGGGATTGGGGTGCGCCCGTCCCACGAGCGCACCGACCTCCGCCAGCGAACGCTCGAAGTCGGCTAAGGTTCGGTTCGGGGACAGGTACACCCCAACCACCGCGACGCCGTCCACCACAGCCAAAACGCAGCCACGCCCTTTCGCCACCCTCTCAAATGGCGGGGATTGTGCGACTATGGCCACCGTATCGTCATGATCCCCCACCCAGTTATCCCGGGGGGGGATGAAATAGGGTTCTGCAACCACCGCTGTTTTTATAGACCACTCTGCCATGCTCTGGAGTAGCAAGTCCTGAGCACGGGCAGAGTGGTTCACATTCGCCTGCAGGAAGGGGATGGACATCTAATTGACGATGTCCATCCGATCTTCCACCCGCAGCGAGCGCTGGGACGGTTGCGAGGGGGCCCTGGGGCCATCGCCAGCTGTCCTTCTTCTTCCCTTCACCGTTTTGGTGGCTTTGGCAGAGCATGCCTTGCCGCCCATGCGGTGGTCGGCGGTTTTCCCCGCAGCGCTGCATATAGGGCAGCGCGGCTGCGCAGTACACTCGGCGGCGACATGCCCAGCTTTACCGCAGCAAAAGCAAAGCTTGCTGCGGTCGACACTTGCTGCACACCGCGCTGCCACGTGACCAGGCTCCAGGCATCTGAAGCACTGAAGCGGCCGGGGTTCAAGTACTTTGGCTCGGACTGCCACCCAGCCCACCAGTAATCTTTTCCCTACCACATTCCTCGCGGCACCCACTGGGCAGCGCAACCAGACCGTTCCCTGGCGGCCGGCGGGACGGTTGATATCTCCCGCTTTAATGGCCTCCTTAGCGCAGCCGCCGGCTTCGGCTACAGCTGCGACAACCTCCTCTTTTGTGGCCGAGTCATCCAGGCCCTCTATGCGCATTTCGACACAGATCTCTGGTCTGGAGACCCGGACCACATCCTCGCCGATAGCCTCCCTAATTCTACTGGCTAAGGCATTTGCCTTTTCGGCACTGGCAGCGCCGGGCAGCTTCAGGAGACGGGCACCAGTAGCCGTAGTGCGGAACTGGATTCCGCCGTCAATGCCGAGACCCTTAAGGTCGATGCGCTGCTTGGCCTCGGCAAGCACCTTACTATAGGTCACCCCGCCCTCCTGCGCAGCCGGCTGTAGGGTTATCATCACCGCGGTAGAGCGAGGGGTGCTCAGCTTGATCGCCTTCTTCTGCTGCTGTGGTGGCCGCACCGAGGGGCCTGTGGCCCTCTTAGCGGGTTTCTCCTTCTTGCCCTTGTTGCTCCGGGCCACCACAGTCCAACCCTCATCTGCCCCTTGTGACTGGGGGTGGGAGGGAGTGGGAGGAAGGGGCTGCGAGGTGGCTGCAGCAATCTTCGTCGACTTCCCTTTGCCTTTCCCTTTCCGCGAGGCTGGGACCAGGACTACCGTCGCCGTGCTCGTTGACGGCCCTGCAGCAGGGGGCGTGGGTGTGGGCTTCTTGCCTTTGCCGTGTGCCGGCTTAATGGCAGCTGCCACCGGCGCAGCCTCCGCTACCTCTTGTGGAGGCGGACTAGCTTTGCGGGAAGCATTCGTTGGCGCACTGACGGCAGCCGACACAGCTAGATCCCTCTTCCTGTCTGCGGCCAGTGGTGGCCGCAGACGCTTCGCGGGGAGCAGGCGGTCCTCGAGCCCAGCAAGCCTCGCACTGACCATAGTTCCTGTCTGGATCATAACCGCACGCATTATGTCGTCCAGCGACGGAGCTGGAGCCGGAGCCGGAGCCTGCTGCATCCGCGCCATTTCCTTGCGGATCTCCTCCAGTTCGCCAGCTAGTCGGGCGTTGGCTGCCTCGAGCCGGGCGACCTCCTCCGTCACCGTGCGAGTCTTGAGTTCCGTGAAGGAGACTTTTATGGCCTCCGCAGCCTCATTGAGGGCCCTAACGAATGTCCCTTTCAAGTGCCCAGATGTCTTGGCGACTTGTTCTATAGTCTCCACAGACTCACGGACGACCTTCTCTAGGTCGAGCGTCTCAGGCTCGTCTCGTCCCTGCTTGGAGAGAGCCGGGGGCTTCCGAAAGATGGCGGTCCTTGCCTCTCTCTTTCGCCTCTGGTCTTCCGCCAGCCCTCTCTCGGCCTCAATCCGGAGCTCCTCCGCCTTGGCCGCGTTTAACTGGGCCTTGGCCTTGGCCATGTCCGTATACACTTCGGTCGAGGAGGGACGACCACGCCCTCTCCGGGCCGGTGTCTTCGCCACTGGCGTCTGCTCATCACTCGATCCCGAGTGAACGATCACGTCCCTTTGCCTCTTCCGCCAGAAGCGGTTCGGCGATAGCGTCCGCGACGAGACCGTCTCGCAGCTCATGCCCGATGACTCGGACAGAGTACGGATTCTTGCCGGGACGGCAAGCACCTCTCCTTCTCCTCCCTCCACAACTGGAGTAGGACAGCGAGTCAAAATAACTCGCGCTTCCTTCGCCACTAACAACGAAGCACTACTATCACATGCAAATTCGGAGTCCATATTCTTGCTTGGGTCGGTTTGAAAGTCGGGACCTTCACAGCGGTTGTTGCCCCCCCCCAGAGTACGTGGGGCAGCCTCCGCGGCCGGAGCCGGGAGGGAGGGATTCCCCATTGCTGGGACCCTCCTGGGTAGTCATATACTTTTTGCAACTCGCCATTTTTGTTTTGTTTTTTGCCATTTTTAGAAGGCATGACTGCCTGAGGGGTGGGTGCCCTAGCGATCAGCTTCCCCTGACCACGCATCTATAGGCGAGCACCAGACCTTTCGAGATTGGGCAAGGTTATACGAAAGAAGAAAAGAAGAAAGACACAAATGAAAAACAAAGAGTTGAGAAATGGATGATGTGAAAATACAGGAAAACGAAGAAAAGAGGAAGAAAATACGTGAATGATTAACATATACATACAATAATAAAATAAACATACACATATAAATAGATGATCCGGTATGAAGACCCCCGCAAAGCAAGCTTTGCGACAATCTTCACACCGGCTACCGCGGCGCCCAGGGTTTTAGTTACGTCTGTTCCAGAAGGGACCAGACCAATAACAGGCAGCAACCACGTGAAGGATTACCCTGGACTTGCCTTGAGGATCTACACGACTTGCGCTCTCCCTCAAGACCGACGCCTCCGCACCCATCCGGGATGAGTACGGAGGGCCTGGGTTTACGCGTCACTAACCTAACCTAACCCAACCTATACCTACCTATCTATGGGAGCAGTTATATCTTTATTTCTTTAGTAAATAAAGTGACTTGGCAATTGCACACGGCAACATACGAGTAAATCTATGTTAAGCGCTTTGTGCTTGTATTTGTTTGAAAGTACACCTATACGGAAGACTATAATATTTAGATTGCCTAGTAGATTATGCTGCCGTGTACAATGGCCAAGACACTCTATTTACTAAAGAAATAAAGATATAACTGCTCCCATAGAAAGGTATAGGGAGGTATTGAAATTAACCGACTTGGTTTACATTCGATCTCACAACTTTTTACGGCAGATAAACTGCATTGCGAAACTTGTGCATTTTTGTACATGTAATGTTTTTGATGGGATCTCATTTCTTTTTGTATGTTTTCTTTCTTTATTTCGTTTTTTTGCAAAACACGCATTAACGCGCGCCCCGCGCCTGTGCGGCCGGGTCCCCTTGCGACATGTCATGCTCATAGATTACCATGAACGAGTGTCTTTGCGTCTCCACAGATGCGTATTAGTTATAAGGTACCTAGGTACCTATTTTAATGTACCTAGGTAACGAATTTGTTCGACCTAAAAGTGTAGGTAGGTATAGTATAGGGATTTGTATCTCTCTATCTGCGGTAGGTGTACCTATCGTGGAAGTTTTTAAAAAGCGCTCAACTGTCTCATTTTTACCCCTGTTACCCATTTCATTCAATTTCAATGAAGTCTAATTATGAACTGTAAAAGTAACTTTGTAATCACATACAATTTAATGGGATGTATATGGGAATACAAAGTTATTAATGCAGCTTATATATCTAGAAAACGGGATGGAAATTAGGGAATGTCAGAATTTTTCCATGGTTTATAGGCTAATCAATAGCTAAATTCAAAATACGAAACTTTTGGGATGGCTAGAAGTACCTTAGAATTTTGATGATCGGTGAGTCAGTCAGTCAGTCAGTCAGTGGGCAGCAAAATTAAGGAACTTTGACTTGCAATTATTCTTAAACTACTGGTTCAAATTTGATGTAATTTGGATTATTATCTGTAGACGTGATGCCCTCTTGGTCACTAAAAATGTAGGCTTCTAGTTTTATCCATAACGAAGTTACAGTGGGTCGAAAATGGCCCGAATCGCTTCGAGAAAAGGATAGTACGGCCGTGCCTTTTGTTTTGCTCGACTTGGAGGGGGCACTGCCGTGCCCCCAGATAACTGGAAAAATATATCATCCAGGTAAACAATATTATTCGTCTAATGTGGGCCGGTTACAAAAAATATTTATTTTATTCGAAAGGGTAAACTCCTGCAGTGGTTCCATAATGATAAGCAAGATCTGATGATGCAATCTCAAGGAAATCAAGGGAAACCCTTATAAATATACCTACCTACTAGTGCCTACCTAATAGGAACTGTGTCGACTCCGCCTGAGAATGTCGGTCGCCGGGAGCAACCAAAAGTAAACTTCTATCAATTTATCTAATCATAGATGACTTATTACTAACGTAAATTTACGGACTTTTATTACTAGATACGTACGTTACATCTACGCTTAGCGTCTACGTATATATTTGTTTTACACAAAAAAAGGAATATAAAAATATTTTTTTATAAAAATTCAAAACCAACAGAAAAGCACTAAAACGCGAAAAATAATTTTACTCACTTACATAAAAGTAAATGAAAAAATTTATATTTTTTTTGGAGTCGGTGCCTAGCCTGAAACAAAATTACTGAGCGATATAGGAATACAAAGTGTTATAAAATAAGTAAATATTATGTTACTGCTCATATACCAACAGTTAAATTCACAAGTAGCATCAAAAATTCAATTAGCATTAGCGGGCTTGCCACTATCTCCAAATTGATTAGTGGGTAACGCATATTAATTAATTTATTCATTCAATAATTTTAGCCTTTTAGTGCCTTTTTGTTGGTTATGTCTGTTTAAATAATAATATGTAGGTAGGTAATAATGTTTTTTAACCATTTCAGTTTTTAACTAAACATGTTGTTTGAACAAAAACAGTTTTATCTTATCTAACGTATTATTTTTTTAAATATGTTGGATAATTAATTATGATTACCCTACATAAGCATCATGGCATAGAAGTAAATTGCTTACTATACTTAATAATTATGGTCGTTGTACCTACTTAGGAATGTATGTTATGACTTAGTAAGTACCTACTGTATTTTTGTGCAGTATTTTACAATCAAATCACTTAGAATAAAATAGGTAGGTATGTGGAAACTTTAGTAGGTAATAATTATGTAGCGACACATTGCATATGAATTAATTTCTGCCGACTCTTCAGAAAGTAATTTATGACGCGAGTTTGCGACACCAGTCGTCACCCCACAGGCAGGGTTGTAGCTCGTCAATAAGTAGAGTAATTATTTATACTTGCCTATATTATAACTATACGTGTGGATGTAGTTGTGGAATTGACAATACGTTATTACGGTGATTAATTGCTTTTAATCGAAGGGCACCCGATGAACCCCGTTAGGTATAACGTTTAATTGTGGCAGGTATACTTACATAGCCAGCCCGGAGTCTTGCTGTTCCATAGGTACTAAGTTTATGGCAAATATTGGCAAATATATGAAATATCACATAATAATTTCCCAAAATTTTAAAACACCAAGTACCAATTTAAAGGCTTTGAAAATTACGTCTAAAGCAGACCTTAAATTTTTATTCACTTTAAAATAGATGATGTAATTGAATGAAACACTGTTTTTATCAAGCATTTGTTTTTATTTCTTTTCAAAGACAAGGAGGTAAGAAGTACTATTTCAGATGCAAGCGTTTTAATAATAATGCAACTTAGAAACTAAGAGCCTTTATATGCGTGGCTAAAGTAAACCAGTATATAGTCAAGATGTAACGACAATTTACGATAGTTGTTTACATATAATCTAAACATTCTGGATTTTAGCGACCCAATAAGACAGGGCTTAATAACGGTTAGACAACAGCGTAAGAGGCCCGAGAGGCGACGCCGCAGACATTGTCTCGGGCAGCCACCAGCATGTAGCCGTCGATGCCCCAGCCAGCGCCCCAGGAGTTCTTCAGGATCCAGAACAGCTCGCCGTCCCTCTCGCCGTAGCCGACCAGCGCCACCGCGTGGTTCGGCTGATCCGGGGGACTAGAAATGAAAATAAAAATGTAGAAATATGTTCTGATACGACGCATCACGTCGACGAATCCCCTGAATGGAACAAGAAGTGAGACCTTCTCGTGCCTTTAGTGACCCTGGTACTTTTGGTATCAAATATTATAATTATTATACTCGTAGCTCCACAACACAGCCAACAACCAAAACTTGATTTAATATATTTATCCGTTTGGAATAAAAAATAAAATGTATCATTAAAAAGAAATAAAAAGAATAGATCTTCTTTTACTCAACTATAGTAGCACCTAAGAGCGGGCCGTTGAGAAATCTCGATTTTTTTTTGATGAGACTCGTATCGCTTGAAATATCCCGTTGGGGGCTTCATATGTAACGGTCTTACCACGAAAGATTTAAACCAGAGTTGAACATAATATGAGTCCAAAATATTTTCTCTACAAATCAACGTCTAACCCTCGCTTTTTCTAACTCAATAACAAATTCACAAGTAAATTAATTAGGAATGCCAGGATTGAGTTAGAAAACGCGAGTGGTAGACGTCGATTTTGTGGAAAGAAATTTTAGGAGCATGTGTTTAACCCTGGTCTAAACTTTTGTGGTAAATAAGAAGATTGAGGTCTGCTTATTACAAAATAATAACTTACCACTCCTCGTTATCTTGGTAGAAGATACCGCTAGAGTATTGAAAGAAGCCTTGTGAGACGTGGACACCTATGAAGAGTGGTCCATCATTCACCAATGCCACCTAGAAATAGTAAAAATAATACAACACAAAACGAATTGATAAAAAATAAACAATTTAAATATTAAAAAAATAAAAACTATACACAAAATGGAACTTTATCAACATTTCAAACCGTTAAATAGCACTTCGGTTTCCTAAATATTAAACCTTAAACATTTCCAATGAACGAGAGATTTATGAAAGAAAGAAAGAAAGTTTTCCGAAATAATTATTATATTACCATCGGGACTCGAACTCGAAACCGCGACAATTCTTGCTACCATCATGCCATCTAACCAGATTGCTTACCTTCATAGCATTGAAGCTGTTTTTAGTTACTGCTGAATATCCTTTAATCTTATACGTTTCCGTCATGTTATAAATGCTGCAATAACCATCCTGCAATATGTTTTTTTATTATAATTTTGATTTAACATTAATTACGTGTTAGTTCAATAGGTATAGGAAACATAATATTAATATAAATATTTGCAGTCAAATTGTTAGGCATTTCTAATTGGTTTTACAAATGTCCATCCATATTTTTAACATACACCTTGGTTTCTTTCTGAGCTCTAATTTATTTTGTATAGAAATTTTCTACCTAAGTATTGAATTATATTTTATACAATAACATATAGCTACCCTGTTTTTATAAGGACCGTACTCTTCTTCCGTCGGAAGACCATGCTTCATGACGAAATCGTAAGCTGTAAAATCGAAGCCGCCGTGACATCCACCTGCTTGCAATAGATTGAGATTCTCGTAGGCACAGTCCAACATAGCCTGGTTACTCAGGTCTAAGACTCGGCCTCCGTTGATTCTAGCAAGAGCACTCTCGACAACGGCAGCACCAGCAAACGTCCAGCACGATCCGCAAGTTCCTTGATCTATAAAAAGTATTGCAGAACAAACAAATACAATCAAATCACAACAACAGATACAAACAAATGAAGGAATGCCTTAAATTTTTTACTGTAAAAATATTATGATAAAGATCTTACTCTTAACCGGCGAGATAAGTCCATCGAGTCTCATATCGTACTGCTTTGGCAATTTACTGACGATTTCATTCACTTTGATTTCATCGTATCGGAAAGCTACAGGGGCAGTTAGGCCTTCCGGTCGTGGTATGAGACCAAGAACTCGCTTCATCTCTTCAGGTGTCCAGTCTGAGAATTGATTGACGGCCAGCGTGTAGCCGAGGTTGCGTCTGTTGACCGATGATATCATCCTAGGGAAGGTATATTATTATTATGACAGTGTTTAGCAGACGGGAAGGACACACATTGCTTATACTTGCTTCAAGTGCGGTGTTTATACTCCTACCAGTAGGAAGTACATAACAAAAAGCCTGTATTTATCAAAGCTTAATGCAGTTTTTGTTGGGTGGCAAGTTTATCAGCATACGTGGCCACAATTTAATTATACCTACCTATACTTTGATTTCTAATGAGTGAGTGCAACCTAACGTGTAAATTTCGGCTCTAGAACAGAAACCAGACAAGTTATTAAATAAGTAGGTACCTCATGTTTTCTCTGAAGTGATCCTTCCTCATAGCTTGTTCATGTATGTGAGAGAACTTCCGTTTGTGTGTCTTTTGAAAGCTGAAAATATGTAAAAGATAATTAACGAATATACCTATTTAATGAATCTGCATCACTGGACTCTAACTTCTCTTCCAATCAAGGCTGGATTCATAATTAGTTGTCACTTACTGGTTGTAGACATGATCGACATGCTTCTCTTTCTCAGGGTTGATAAACAACAGCTCCTTTGTAACTGTATCACTGTCAGGAGCATGTTTAACGGCAGCAACGTCACATTTAACTGGAATATTGATTAAAATTTAATTCATTTAGATCTATTTAATAAAATACCAAAATAAAATAAATGTTTTGAAATTGACATGATCTGTAACATGGTAAATCATTTATAACATTTGTTTTAGTTATGTGAAATAATAACTATAACAAACAGCTTAGTATCCAAAAACATACTAAATCGGCAAGGATACGGTTACTGAAATGGTACTCGTAGTAAACAGTATTGCAGTACTTGAAAATTAAAAATCGAATATATAACTATACTAGCAGACACGGCCACGCGTTGCTGTGGCTAAGGTTTTTGTTATTGCGAATATACATTGAGATGTAAGCTATCTATCTTTCAAGTTAGATCAAGCTGCACACGGTGTGCAAATTTGATTAAAATCGGTTGAGTAGTTTAAGAGTCTATCGCAGACAAACAATGTGACGCGTAATTTATACATATTAAGATTTATAAAAAAATTCAGTTTGTTTTACTTACACTGACTAGCATCAAAAACATCGTCATCAACTTCAAAGCTATAATCGGAGAAGCTCCAGATGCTGTGGGACATCAGAAATCCTCGCCTAATGTTATATTCCTTTACCTCGTACCTGCAAAAACAGTTGGTGGAAGCAATCGATGATACCCAACGGTTTACGGTGAACAAACGCAGCATTAAATTAGAAAACGTGAGTTCGTTCTAAATACGCACGGATTTTACTTAAGAATAAATCAAGGAACAGGCAGAAATAATGGCAAATTAGTCACAGATGAGTTCAAAATATGTGGCCACTTATATAATATAGTACTTATTAATATTTTACTCAAAGTTGGAGAGTGAGCCCTCCCAAAAACTATAACATATTTTGTGTCATATTCATTCTCAACTCCCGATTTAGCACTACAACTTTGACTAAAACCAACGTCGAATGACACCAACACAATTCACTGAACATAATATAAATAATGATACCTAGAATTACATACCACACAATGATGATAATTATAAGAAATCAAGAACTATGCGAACAATGAAGTATACGAAGCTTCGATGGATAATGATTGATTAACTATGATATTTTATGAATTATACCTGACTGGGATCCATCCATAGTCATCAACATAAAATGCCCAGATAGTTTTTTTAATATTTCTGTAGCGGCTTTTTTGGTCATATTTAAACTTCACTGTTTCGATGTCGTTAATAGTTTCATTGCCTAAAACATTCATTGAAATACAAATAATATTTTGTACAAAAAATATGTGATTTAATCTAAAAACGAAGAATTCATGTCCTGAAAATACTATATTAAAATAAATCAATCATGAATTTATGAACAAAGTGAAGCATTTCATATGAATCTTCTCGAACGGCATCAAAATTTGTTGGCGGCTGTAAGTACGCTGCGTGCGTGACTTTGCGCAAGTGTCACTTCTCTAAAGCCCAAAACCTAAGAATAATGGCATGCTCAATATTGCTCAAGATACCTCACTGCGGTAACTCGCCTACATATAAAAAGAACAGAACAGACAGAATCCCGATTGTCACGCATTGACATGCCAGCTTTATGCATCTAGGGTAGCTCAAGAACCATTCAAGGGCAACCATTCAACCAGCATGTCAATCACGTCAGCCAAATAGACAATGTTGCTGAATTCTGGGTAGCAAGCTGAATCGCAATGGCTAAGTATTGCAGTAATGCATCTTCGATATGACAATGAAATAATTGCATTTGAAGAGCGTCTTGCTCGTGACATTTGAATGCTACACTGCTCACCAACTGCTTCAATGCCATGCATATAAGAGACCTCTGGTAAAATTTGGTCAAGGGTAATTTCATCAAACCATGCTTCTTGTGGTACATGGCACACTATCTCGTTCAGTTCTTCCTCAGTTGTTTCAGGATGAATCTATAAATAAATATCCATTGTCATTCTCATAGTCCCCAATATTTAAGTATGTGGTAGCCTAAGGGACGGTGGTAGACGTTTTTAAAACAGTTTGTTATACCAGCAGTACGTCGTTTACCTTAGAGTAAGCGGATCACAGTTGCCACCAGATGTAGGTACGTACCTTGGCACACTAATAAAGTTACAGGGTCTAACAGGTTCAGGTATCTAATTACAAACAAAAGGTAGCACGACATTGCCTGCACTGCGCAGTTAGTAAAATTAAGTAAACATACCTCGAAACTAGTACCATTTGAATCCCAGTCCGTATGCAAATTCTTTATTACTTTGACGGCTCCATTATTGTAGTCGACTCTGGATGATTGGTTTGTTCTCCTAAAATATGTTCCAATTCTTATAATTTGTTTTTTACCAAACAAAAGTTTCTAATTGACCGAGTGAAATTAGTGAGTGAAAGTTTTCATTATCAGAGTGGCTGTTTATGCTTTCGTACGGATGTATGTTTGTTCCGGGATATAGGTCGCATTACTCACCCGATTTTTACGAGTTTTGGTATACAGATTCTTTGATTTTTATTGTTTGGGGGTTGTTTTCTGTAGCATCATTTATTGGGTAGGTTATTTCGTGGACAGCTTAAGTATTAAATCCTGGGTAAGTTGTGAAAAGAAAATAAGTTAGGGGGAAACGAGGCAAAAAGGGGAAAAGTTTGCTATAGCGACATGTACAAGAGGGTTACCAAATTTGGTGAAAATCTTAAGTACTGAATTATGAACAAGTTTTGCGAAAAAAAAGGATTTAAGGTTGATGGCAATATGAGGCAAAAAGGGGGATGCCTAACACCATGATATTGTTGAAGCTCCTGATCGATCCTGTTCACAGAACCACTAGTTAAGTACATAGGCAGTGTAACCTTTGCCGTTACAGACACTTTTAATTTAATGTATCATACTTTATGTTTTATGATTCTCTTTGTTAACGAGAATTAGCTGTTTGACTTGTAAAAGTGCGATTTAATTGCCTCTTTACAATAAATGCTTTGACTTTGACTTTGAGTAATTTTTTTATCAAATTCGTATCCGGCAGCCGTAACTTGATCAAAATTAGCCTAGAGACCATCTTGGTCTACTATACATTATTGAGAAGTTTATATAATATCTTCCTTCCGTCTCTTTATGATCACATCGGCTGGTTGTCATCGCACTAGGAATAGGCATGCAAAATTGCAACTCAATAATTGAACAACGGAAACTGGGTCAAACATAACTTGGAAGAATTGACCGAAACGAAGGTCCATCTATACCAGCACAAGCTATGAGGTTTACCGCTAATGAATAAGTTAAGCAGAACATCGGGTATTCTTACTTCATGATCGATACCTGGAAAACACATTACTTACCACGCAGTATAGTCTTCTACTATGTTAGAAGTGAGAGAATAGCTCGTAGCTTTGATCGTGTATGTGTCGGGCCAGCGCAGCTCCTCTGTCTCGCTGTACAACACCATGTAATTTTCGTCCAGCACTAAAAATGACAACAAATTAAAGCGAAAGATATTTAAAACTGTTAGAATATTAATAATCTTAAAAAGCAAGAGTATAGGTACGTGAATATCGTAATAATTAAAATCAGAAAAATAAGTTTGATAATAGTAATAATTATGTATTATGCTAAAACAGTTTTACACTTCTTCTTCTTCTTATTTAAGAGCATAGCTGTTGTCGGTGGAGTAACCGCCAGCGTTCTCTATCTTCAGCCAAAGCTTTGACTTCCCTATACGACGTGACATTTGTCTTTTCTTTTATCTGATCTTTTTAATTTTACACACACAGACATTATTACCACACCGATATTATTTTAATATTCCCGTTATTCACACCTTTTAGCGACCAACGAACCTTTTAATTATATGAAATCTTAATATCATAATATCGATAATTTATATCTAACTAGCTGATACCCGCAACTTCGTTCGCATTTTTATATAAAATGTAAACTGTTTAGAAAATCAATTGATGTCGCGGGGAACAGTTATAGGTAAGAATATATCTGTCTCTTTCTCACTCCCTTTTCCTCTATCTTTCTCCCTCTCTAGCTCTTTTTCTATCTTTCTCCCTCTTTCGCTCTTTCTATCTCTCTTCCTCTACCTCCATCTCTTTCCCTCTCCCTATATCTCTATATCTTTCCCTATCTTTCTATCATTAATATCCCTCTCCACTCTCAATCTCTTGCGTTCCCTCTCCCTGTCCATCTCATCCATTATATTTATTTCCCTCACCCTCTCCGTCTATATCTCTTCCTTTCCCTCCTTCGCTCACTCCCTCTCCCTCTATTTCTATATATTTCGCACTCAATGTCTCTCACCTATTTCCCCGCACTCTCCCCTCCTTCTAGCCCCACTCTCCTCTCTTTCACTCCCACTCTCCACTGTCTCCCCCCACTCTCCCCTCTTTCTCCCCCACTCTCCCCTCTTTCTCCCCCACTCTCCCCTCTTTCTCCCCCCACTCTCCCCTTTTCTCCCCCCACTATCCCCTCTTCCTCCCCCTCTCTCCCCTTTTCTACCCCCCACTCTTCCCTCTTTCTCCCCCCACTGTATCATCACTTTATATTCACTCTACACTCTTTCTCACCCCACTCTCCCCTCTTTCTCCCCCCACTCTCCCCTCTTATTCCCACCACTCTCCCCTCTTCCCCCCCCACTCTTCCCTCTTTCTCCCCCCACTCTCCCCTCTTTCTCCCCTCTTCCAGCTTTCTCCCCCCACTCTCCCCTCTTTCTCCCCCCACTATACTCTCATTCTCCCCGCTCTCCCCTCTCTATCTCCCCACTCTACCCTTTTTCTCACCCCACTCTCCCCTATTTCTCCCCCGTTCTATCCTCATTCTCCCCTCTACCCTTATACCCCTCTCTCCCCTCTCTATCTCCCCACTCTCCCCTATTTCTCCCCCGTTCTATCCTCATTCTCCCCTCTACCCGCATACCCCACTCTCCCTTCTCTATCTCCCCACTCTACCCTTTTTCTCACCCTACTCTCCCCTCTTTCTCACCCCACTCACTCCTCTTTATCCCCCACTCTCCCCTCTTTCTCACCCCACTCACCCCTCTTTCTCCCCCCACTCTCCCCTCTTTCTCACCCCACTTACCCCTCTTTATCCCCCACTCTCCCCTCTTTCTCCCCCCACTCTCCCCTTTTCTCCCCCCACTATCCCCTCTTCCTCCCCCTCTCTCCCCTTTTCTCCCCCCACTCTTCCCTCTTTCTCCCCCCACTGTATCATCACTTTCTATTCACTCTACACTCTTTCTCACCCCACTCTCCCCTCTTTCTCAACCCACTCTCCCCTCTTTCTCCCACCACTCTCCCCTCTTCCCCCCCACTCTTCCCTCTTTCTCCCCCCACTCTCCCCTCTTTCTCCCCCAACTCTCCCCTCGTCCCCCCACTCTTCCCGCTTTCTCCCCCCACTCTCCCCTATTTCTCCCCCGTTCTATCCTCATTCTCCCCTCTACCCTCATACACCACTCTCCCCTCTCTATCTCCCCACTATACCCTTTTTCTCACCCTACTCTCCCCTCTTTCTCCCCCCACTCTCCCCTCTTTCTCACCCCACTCACCCCTCTTTATCCCCCACTCTCCCCTCTTTCTCACCCCACTCTACTCTCTTTCTCACCCCACTCTCCCCTCTTTCTCACCCCACTCTCCCCTCTTTCTCCCCCCTCTAACCTTTTTCTCACCCCACTCTCCCTTCTTTCTCCCCCACTCTCTCCTATTTTTCCCCCCACTCTGTCCGCTTTCTCCCCCCACTCTCCCCTCTTTCTCCCCCCACTCTGTCCGCTTTCTCCCCCCACTCTCCCCTCTTTCTTCCCGCTCTCCCCTCTCTTTCTCCCCACTCTACCCTCTTCTCCCCTCACTCTACCATCTACTCCCCCTTTCCCCCACTTTACCCCTTTCTCCCCCTCCTCCCATCGCACTCTCCCCCCTTAATTACTTTCCAATTTAAATTACGATCCGTTTAGCCGTTTATTGTGGTCCGTAGGGGGTGCATCTAAAGAATACCTCATAATTTCAACCCCCTTGCTTTTCCCCCTTTAGGGATGATTTTGCAAAAAAGCTGAAACCCGTATTTATTTATTTCTTACCAAAAGCCTAAATAAGAATTTTCAGATCCCTAACTTGAGGAATTATGGATTCCCCATACAAACTTTCAACCCCTATTTCATCCCCTTAAAGATTATTTTTTGAGACAAAAGATAGCCTATGTCCGTCTCATAGGTCCAATCTACCCCTATACCAAATTTCATCGAAATCGGTTCAGCGGTTTAGCCGTGAAAAGGTAACAAACAAACAAACAGATATACAGACAGATAAACAGATAAACAGAGTTACGTTCAGATTTATAATATTAGTATGGATTAACCACTAACACAATGCTTAAAAAATAAAAATAAGTAGGTATTATCGAACAAACAAACTTAAAATTAAATACTATACAAATGCCAATACATCAAAGCAAGCAGTTAAATATAAAATCGATATAATTATTAATGCAATAAGTTGTAATTATGACTTACCACCGTACCCCTTCACCGATACAACACAAAATGTTGCTAAAATATACAGCAACATTTTTACGTTTTACTAAGCCCGAACCTCATGCGAGCTTTAAACCCCAAATCAATTATTATTTTGTAAGATAATGGCTTATATAGCTATACCTACCTATGCTTATCAAAAATGTTACTTTTTTTACTTTTGATTAGCATATTTTGATATACTAGACTAACTGTTACTCGCGAATCCGTTTACGGTGGTATTTTTTTGTAACGTTACCGTTACCTAGGTCATAAATGGTCACGCCACCGACCACGCGGTGACTCGCAGTGGCGTTGGGGGTGGCGGTGTTTATTTATTTATAGCACCGTGCGACCTAAACCCGCACTTAGGTCACGCTTTGCGCTGTTCAAAGTAGCACATTTTTAAACGGCCTGATGTTCACTAACTTCACACCGTTGAAGAATATAGCCATCGTTGCGAGCGTAGTACTGAACCAAAGCTAATCATTCATACATTTTTACACCACTCACAAGCTCATAGTAAGCAAGAGAAGATACGTATAACCTGTAACGTGTCGGACCGAAACGCCAACAATGTCTTTGGTGCCATATTTCTGCATGTTTTCATTTTGGTCTTCGTCGGACAATATTACGTGATAACGCTATACCTAAGTTAGCGATATTAACCGTGCACTGTACATTTTATTCAATTTCTAATACGATTATATAATTATTGAAACATAAGAATACTTACTTGATTTAGAAATGTTGCGTTTTTTGTTGTTTACATAAAATGTAACCGACACATGAACTATTTTCACTGAATACACACACTTTCAATTATTATACACCATATTATATAATATAGTCTCATAGTGAATACATTTATGCACAAACCAGATCAATCACAGATTCCTATATTAAGTAGGTATTCATGTTACGATAAAGATTCGGTTACAAAATGAAGCCATACACTACTGATATTTTTTCACTGTTTTTTAGTTGAAACCTGTTTGACTATTATTTAAACTGAACAATATTAAATCTGAAACAATATCACATTAAGCAATCCACGAACAATAAATATGCATCCAAAAATGATAATAACCTAAAAAACAAATCTAGAAGTGATACGGGTAGGTGTAATTTGTGATTTCCCGTTCTCTACTGGTGGAATGCCAACCTACCCGCATTAAAATTTGTGTGTTTATTACTAAGAGTCAAATGAACATCTTTTCATTGCATTAATTAGAAGATTATTTTTAAATAAATTAAATGGATGGCAGGTTTATGTCGCACGTGCTATAAAATAGTATACGATACTCGCTGCACAAGTAAGTATATTAAATACACGGCGTTTAGCACCCTCGCTTCGCTCGGGCGCTAACTTCACGCCGCCGTGTATTAATATACAACTTAGACAGCTTGTATCGTAATGTACTATTATTTATCATTTGGAAGACCAACAGCTTTCTTAACGTAAATTTTAATATACATTAATAGTAACAGGGAGCCATTTAGAGATCCTCACCCCCTTAACGGTTGAATTTTCAAAAAATATTTATTACTAGCTGCGCCCCGCGGTTTCACCCGCGTTACACATACAACACCTAATAGATATTTGAAAGGTTCGTGCATATATTATTGTATCATCAATGATCATTATATATATCCGCATATATACGAGTTGACATCCGCGATAGGTACTGCAAAAATACTTTACGATTTATAATATTACCGCTTACACATAAGATACAGGTATATACTGTGACGGGTTTTTTTGTAGTACTATTTAAGGTCGAGAGTAGAGATGATTACACATATTTTGAACGCCACTTACGACAAATCCGTACAACTTGGGAATGTGGAAAAAATATATGTTAATTTCGAACATATACTTTCTAGGCGTGATGTATCAGAAACACAATTACAAGATATTTTCTCGATAGAAAAAAATTACAAAGTAACCTCTTCAAAATAGCAATTTAAATTCAATCTCACTAATTTATGAGAGAACATTATTCAAATCGAAAGAACTTGAAATCATTGTACAATAATAAAGGTTTTTGGTGTATTATATAGCAACTATGCGCCAATTTTCATTCAAGAAAACATATTTGAGTGAATTTTCGTTCAAGTAGAATGACGCGCCAGCCGCCATGTTGTGTCCTCTCTATCATTTCCATACGATTCGACAGTAGTCGCTGCGGCGCGCCGCTAGACGGACCTGTGTCACTTTTTTCAATTATTTTTTTACGTAATTTAATTTTTCCGAAATACTGGACCGCATCCATCGCTTGTCATGTTTGGTCTGTCAAGGCACTGATTAGGCAAAACAAGCATTGGATGCGGCGCGGCCAGTGGCGGCTGTGTTTTGTTTTTCTAGCCCGTTTATTACAATAGAATTTAAATAGAAGTGCCAAGCAGTCACGTTGCTCCCGTTATTACCTACATAACGAGACAATCTTTGTGTAGGCCATCTTGACGATTCAATCTAAGTACATGCGTGTGAGCTTCGCAATGACCACCTAGTTCTTATAGCGTCATCGTCATTGGTGCTTATTATAGGTATTGTTATGAAAAAGTCTGGTGTCGCTAAGCAAGAGATTTCCAAGAGTATTTGTACTCTTGGAAACTTACTTGTAATTTGTATTTGCGAGAGATAAACTTAATTTAGGTAACTTCGCAGGTTTTCCAACTTGGTCTCAGCACATATCAAACATATATTTGAATCTATGAATTCATGCCTACACTTTTGAGAGTAGCTCAATCAAAACTTAATCCTATTTAAATGAACACGAATGACACGCACACGTCATATGCAAATGGAAAAACTGAAGTATATGAACATCAAAATTTGACGGTCTTTAAAATTGCAATATAGCATAGTTGTAACTATGATGGATTTATGATACGACGAGCCGGAGTTTGGTTCTCGATCGCCGTAGTTTGGTTTTGTTGGAAAATATTTTTCTTGACCTTTTGGTTATCCATTGCGCCTAGATTACCCACCTAGTTTTTCTGCTTTTTAGAACCACAATCAATACGCTTTCTAACAGCCAGCCAACGAGGATATTTTAACAGTCATCGTGTGGTGTGGTGCATCGTGGTGCAGCCCGAAACTCAATAGGTTCGGACTATGACTGCGTATTATTATATTAGATCGATTAGTGAAATGAAAGATTACATTAGGTTTAAAAATATTTATTTACAGATATCCTATATTAAAAATCTATGCATTTTGCATTTTTTTAACCCTTCTCAGAACAAGTTCTGGTAGGTATATAGGTTCCACTGGTGAAATGAAGCACACAAAGTAATTTTTTTTCTTTCTTGCGATTCTTAGCTGCCCTTGTACCTGTAATCCAAAATAACTCCATAACTTTTAAATGCCTACACAAATTTGGATGTACTATAAATAGGGCTTCGTTATTTGCTAATGTTGGTACCACACCACCCCTATTCATTTCTGTAGTAGCGTATAATGTCTTGAGTAGAGGTACATAACAACTGAACATAAATAATCACAGGTTTACATTACAATCATTTCATCTCGTCTGTATAAAAGAAATAACATTTGCACAGTACAGAATTTTCAGGTTGGTCTTTGTACCAAGAAATTTGTTGCACGTTAACAATGTGTTCAATACTTACGAAACATCTTCGCCATGGAAACGCTTGAGCGCAGCACGAACACGTTTTCAGCTACATACAGGTCCAGAATAACTGTGAGCTCGTTTTTGATGTTTTTGCTCTATACATTTTTAGCATCGTCCGTGAAAACAGGAACTCTCCGACCCAACCTAAAAATCAAAATAATTATATTATTATTTAAAATGTTGGAATGTTCTTAATACGTATGTGATAGAAAAATAAAACGGTTTTCACGGTTCACAACACTGAACATAATATGAAAATCGTCAACTCTTGAATCTTACAATTTTTATTTACCCCAAAGCCGGTGACTACAGAGAACGAAACGTGACAGTCTGACACTGACAGACAGTGTCGCGTCACGATCAAGGAGGTACCAGTTGATAATTACTGTATTGCCTTGCCAGTGCACAACAGTCAAAAGTACTGCACCAGTTGTACCACAGGTATTGTACTCTGCTTTGATTGAACACGTCATATCGTCATCGCGTCGTCTTTGTCGTCGAGAACCAATCGAGTTATTGCTATAATTATTGAAACAAAATAACGTAGGTATTTAAGATAAAATACTTATTTAATTATTTAAGTCTCTTTTGCTCTTATCTGTTTACTGGTATACCTGGCTCATTAATTTTCTTTGTTGATGATATCGATGAAAACTTGAAACCTATATAATTAATTAACTTGTTCTAAGTAAACACGTTCTACAATACAAATTATTCATATCTTTAAGAAAAAATGTCCAAAATATTACATTCAGTTATAGTATAGTACGAGAGTAAAAGTGATAATGTAGTAAGTGACACAAAATCTACCACGTGCAAGATTCTGGCAGCATTGTATTGGATACGTCACATGGCGCTTATTTTATTATTTTGAATTACATATTTAATTACATAATACGAAACGGCAACGCCCGATTACGCTGCGATTATATCGCAGATATGCTCACACAAAGTAATGTCTTCTTGCTCCCACGGCCCTAGTGTGTCAACGTCGCATAGTGGCAATCTTTTTGAGACACAAGATAGCCTATGTCCATCTCATAGGTCCAATCTATACCTATACCTACCAAATTTCATCCAAATCCGTTCAGCCGTTTAGCCGTGAAAAGGTAACAAACAGACAATAAACAGATACCTAAATAATTAGAGTGACTTTCACATTTCTAATATTAGTATGGATTATAAATATTATTTAAGAATTTTCATATTTTGGACTCTGGGATTTTATCAGTTAAATAATAAAACTGTTAATGTAGAAGGACCGTTCATCTAATTTAGCTCTTTGTTATATTGGGTTGGAATGAGAAAATAAAATTTCACATCTTAATACGAGTAGGTACATTGATTGTATAATATATTATTTAAGTCTAAACGGTTATGTACCTACATAATATTATTCTTTCAATAAAATAATGACCAACTTTTATTAGCTAAACCGCTTATTTAACAGATCGCCGGCGCGTAACTTACCGTTCTAATAGTACAATATTCTTTGGTAGTAAGAGCCGGTAGTTCAAGGTCGCGTAGCTGAAACTTTTATTACGCCGTTTCGCCGCTGTTTCTTCGTGCGCTGCAGTCGGATAGTGAAATGTCAGTAGCAATATTCGGCCCGTTAAGATAAACATTTGCATTGTACTCGTACATTCCATATGTGTAACTCTAGCGGTTTCGGCAGCGCACGCCAGAATAGCTCGCAAATGGTAAATTTTTTCCTACGTACTTGACACTTATCGTCATATTTTGAACAATTGACACAATATCTTTATAAATTGTAGCCTATGTGTTATTCTGATGTATAAGCTATATTATTGTAAAGTTTCATTAAAATCCATTCAGTAGTTATTACGTGAAAGAGTAACAAACATCCATCCATCCATCCATACTTACAAACTTTCGCGTTTATAATATTAGTAGGATTGCACACTCAGAGTGCACACCTACGTCACTTACGACCGAAATTAATAATCAATCCAATCCAAATTTTGCTATCTGGGATTGATATCACAATCCATTTTTAGGGTCAAACGTGCCAATAACCGATCCGTGGATTGGTTTATAAAGGCAAGCAGATCGGAAATCGATCGAACAATAGGCAGCAATCCAAGATCGATTTCAATCTTGGATAGGAGATACAATATTAATTTCGGCCGTTAAGGAATATTTGTGCAAAATTTCATGGTTCTAGGCCCAGCGGTTTGAGCTGTGCGCTCATCGATCAGTCAATCAGTCAGGCAATCAGTTCTTGCTTTTATATAATACTAGCTGTTGCCCGCGACTTCGTCCGCGCGGACTATATATTTTACCATAATTCCAAATACTTAACTAAAAATAGACCATGACCTCGTGTTCGACATCGACATCCGATATGCGATATCCAACATGCTCGTACGACATCCACCATCTTCTATCAAAATTACTATCTTATATAAAAATCTAGCATTTTATACCAAAATCTAACATTTCATACAAAATTTACCATTTCCTAACAAAATCTACCATTTTCTACCAAAATACCATGTTCTACCCATAAGCTACCATTATCTACCTACTAAAATCTAAAATTTTCTACCACAATCTAAAATTTTGTTTCTAAATCTATTATTTTCTTACTAAATGTATTATTTTCTACCAAAAGCTACCATTTCCTACCAGAACCTACCATTTCCAATCAGAATCTACCATTTTCTACCAAAAAGTACCATTTTTAACCAAAGCTTCCTTTTTTCCAAAATTTACCGTTTTCATCAAAAGCTACCAAATTTATCATTTCTACCAAATTAGCATTTTAACCAAAATCTACCATTTTAATTCCAAATTCCCTATTATCTACCAAAAGCTACAATTCCTTCCAAAATCTACCACTATTACCAAAAATCTACCTATATTACCAATAATCTACCATTTCCTACTAAAAACTACCATTTCCTACTTTAAATTAATCATTTTCTACAAAATCTACCACTTTCTACCTACAATTTAGGATTCATTTAGTTCATTATTAAAACCAGATAAAACACGTGTTTAAAATCTTTAAAGGATATAGATGCCAAGTTTGTAGTTGATCAAACCGATAAAACACGTTGTTCCATCCAAATTTTGAAACCCCTTTTCACCCACTTAGGGGTTGAATTTAAAAAAAAAGAAACTTAGTGCACACCTACGTCTTTTAAGGAATATTTGTGCAAAATTTCAGTTTCGAACAAAATCTGATGAAAAATATTTTGCAACCCCTCTTTATTATTTTAGGGGTTGAATATTAAAAAACTATGAAATATTTAAATAAATCTTTTAAATAATGTAAAAGCCAAGTTTGAAGCAGATTAGACAAAGAAAACACGTTGTGACACACAAACATTACAACCCCTTTTCACCCCTTTAGGGGTTGAATTTAAAAATCATATTGAAGTGCACTCCTATGTCACTTATGGCATAATAATTGATCCAAATTTAAATTATGAACTAAATCGGATGAAAATATGTTGCAACCCCTTATTCTCAATTTAGGGGTTGAATATTCAAAAACGATGAAACACTTGTTTAATTAAATCTTTTAAAGAATATAAATGCCAAGTTTGAAGTTGATCGGACTAAGAAAACACGTTGCTCCATACAAACTTTGTAACCCCTTTTCACCCCTTTAGGGGTGGAATTTTCAAAAATCCTTTCTTATTGCTCGCCTACGTCACATAAGGAATATTGGTGCAAAGTTTCATGGTTGTAGACTCAGTGGTTTCAGCTGTGCGTTGATCGATCAGTCAGTCAGTCAGTCAGTCAGTCAGTCAGTCAATCAGTCAGTCAGTTTTGGCTTTTATATATATAGATTGATGGTACGGAACCTTTACTACGCGAGTCTGACTCGCACTAGACTGGTTTTTCATAAAGAATAATTCGGCAATAAAGTAGAGTGTGAGAAAAATGGATAATTTTGTTTTTTTTTTATGCGTATTGACTCAGTTCCATGCAATGATTATTTAATTCTCTATCGGAAGACAAAAAACCTGTTGGAACTTTGTCAAACATAAATAATTATTTTCTCATAATGGTTGATTGAACCACGTTGAAGATCTGACAGGCTCTCGAAGGTCCACTCTTACGGAATGACATTTTTAGTCGTTTTTCTTTTTAGATTTCAGCTTCAAACCATTAGAGCATTTAGCCGAGCCTGCCGAGTCAGCCCAGTCAATTTAGCTCTTGAAAAAACTGGTTAAAAGGGTAATTTAGTAAAAGGTGGGGGAAAATCCACATCCATACTAAAGTTATAAAAATGCAATAGTATAATATAATATTTTCATGCGGTGGTAGCCTAGTGGGCGAACGTCCGCCTTCCAAACCGGAGGTGGCGAGTTTAAGTTCCAGTGCGGCACGTATCAATGTGTTTCTTATTTAAAAACATAATAATACTCGTATGTACGTAGTATCATACACGCTTTTCGGTGAAGAAAAACATCGTGAGGAAACCAACATGCCCGAGAATTATTTCGGAGGCACCAATCCGGACTAGGCCCCCGTGGTGGATAATGGCCTAATCCTCTTCACGACAGTGAGGGGAGGCCTTTGCCCAGCAGTGCGATAGTTACAGACCGAATTATCATTATTTGTATTAATATTTTCTTTCGCTGAAATTTGGTATAGAGATAGATTGGACCGTGGAGATCGGCATAGGATACTTTCATCGCGATTATAATGTAGTCGTTGTAGTATAACTAGCTGGCAAAAAATTGAGGATGTAAAAAAAACAGTTTTTAATCAAGCATTGTATTTTATTTATTTTCAAAACATGCCGATATGAAATAGTTAATAATTCAGATGCAAGCGTTATAATATTATTGCAAATTAAAAACCAAGAGCCCTTAAATGCGTCGTAGATAGTCAAGATGTAAGGATAACAAAATAGTACTGAATCTACCTGTAGCAGTGAAGTCTAATCAGCCGTTTAATTAACAGCCTAGTTTTTTAATTGATTGGCGCCGGGTAACTAGTTTCCTGAACGATATGCCGCTATGTCAAAAAACAATATTTAATGAACAGCACTAGTCCAGTCGTGCCGAGGAGCAAGGGGCCGAGCCTAAGCGGCGGAGGCGAGTGAGAACGCTGCGACGAGATACGATAGCACTAAAGCGCTGCGTAGTACTGCGTACCTGTACTAAGCGGAGCCGTCATATCCGGAAGAATGCCTTATTTTTATTTGCAACATATTTGTATTTCGGTAATCATGGGATCAAAAACTGAGTAACAGAACAATATATTATGACATACATGCCGACGTCATATTTGGCAGTGTGTGTGTGTGTGTGTGTGTGTTGTAACGCCAGGTGGTAGAAAGTCGAACTACATTCAAATGGCTTGGCTAGGCAAGTAGTTAAATGTTAGCGCTCCAAGCCTGTTTCATTGATTGGCTGCATACCATTCAGGAAAGTAGTTAAACGGCGTCACTTAGTAAAGATGATTGGATGGCTGATTAAACAATTTGGCTGCAACGTAAACCTTCTGACTATTAACGACCCAACAAAACAGGGCTTAATAACGATTAGATAATAGCGTAAGAGGCCCGAGAGGCGACGCCGCAGACATTGTCTCGGGCAGCCACCAGCATGTAGCCGTCGATGCCCCAGCCAGCGCCCCAGGAGTTCTTCAGGATCCAGAACAGCTCGCCGTCCCTCTCGCCGTAGCCGACCAGCGTCACCGCGTGATTCGCCGATTCTGGAGGACTAGAAATAAAAAATTATACCTATTAAATAACATGCAGATCGACGCATCGCGTCCAAAAGACATCAGGGGATGCTGCCAGGCGTCATGGGATCTTTTAACTCAATTCAGTAGGTATAATGTCACCTTAGTAGGTATATCCGTTTAATTATAATATTATACTTATAATAACTTGCGTTATTCATCTAATAGCGGCATGTTGTAAGAAGCCTCGAGTAGTTTCTGCCGATACACGCGTCGCCTGAAATGTCCGGATGGAGATTTATACGTAGAGCTCTGCCAATTCAAAGGAATAAAAACTTACCACTCCTTTTTATCTTGGTAGAAGACACCGTTAGAATATTGAAAGAAGGTGTCTGAGGCGTGGATACCAATGTAAAGTGGACCATCATTTACCAACGCAACCTAGAAATAATAAAACAATATTACCTACTCAAAACCAAACAATGCTAAAAATACATTAAATGATAAATTCCAAAATATTAGCAAATCTAATTTTAAATATGAGTTATTAGATACGGATGGAGCTCGAACTTGAAACCACGGCCATCCATGCAACCACGCTTACTTACTTTCATAGCATTAAAGCTGTTTTTAGTTACTTGTGAATATCCAGCAATCTTATATGTGTTCGTCATGTTATAGATGCTGCAATAATCATCCTGCAAATTATGTTTAGATTAGAAATTTCATTCACATTAATAAGATTAATTTATAGCACCGTGCGACCTAAACCCGCACTTAGGTCACGCTTTGCGCTGTTCAAAGTAGCACTTTTTTAAACGGCCTGATGTTCACTAACTTCACACCGTTTAAGAATATACCCATCGTTACGAGCGTAGTACTGAACCAAAGCTAATCAGTCATACATTTTTACACCACTCACAAAGTCATAGTAAGCATGAGAAGATACGTATAACATGTAACGTGAGGGACCAAAACGCCAATGTTTTTGGCGCCATATTTCTGCATGTTTTCATTTTGGTCTTCGTCGAACAATCTTACTTATTACGTGAAACGCTTTATCTAAGTTAGCGATATTAACCGTACACTGTACCTTTGTTAAAAAATTTCTTATCCGATTATTTAATTATTGAAACATAAGAATACTTACTTTATTTAGAAATGTTGCGTTTTTTGTTGTTTACATAAAATGTAACCGACAAATGAACTATTTTCACTGAATACATATACTTTCAATTATTATACACCATATCTAATATCATATAACATAGTCTCATAGTGAATACATTTATGCACAAACCAGGTCAATCACAGATTCCTATATTCTTCCTTTCAGTAGGTATTCACGTTACGATAAAGATTCAGTTACAAAATAAAGCACTACAATATTGATATTTTTCACTGTTTTTTTTTGTTGAAACCTGTTTGACTATTATTTAAACTGAACAATATTAAATCTGAAACAATATCACATTAAGCAATCCACGAACTATAAATATGCATCCAAAAATACTAATAACCTAAAAAATCAAATCTAGAAGTGATACGGTGGGTAGGTGTGAAATTGTGTTTTTCCGTTCTCTACTGGTCGAATGCCAACCTACCCACATTAAAATTTGTGTGTTTATTACTAAGAGTCAAATGAACATCTTTTCATTGCATTAATTAGAAGATTATTTTTAAATAAATTAAATAGATGGCGGGTTTATGTCGCACGTGCTATAAAATAGTATACGATACTCGCTGCGTAAGTAAGTCTATTAAATACACGGCAGTTAGCACCCTCGCTTCGCTCGGGCGCTAACTTCACGCCGCCGTGTATTAATATACTACTTAGACAGCTTGTATCGTAATGTACTATTTCTGTGCAATAAGTAGGTACGTATAGAAAACGTATTTGCACTCAAATTGTTCCGTAATTCTAATTGATGTTACTGATGTCCAATCACATTTTTACTTAGTCTCTTTTCGAGCGCAGTTCTACTTATATAATAATAATACCTCACTATCGAGAGGAGAATAAGGCCATAACCAACCATGGCGGCCCGGTCCGGATTGATAGGTAAAATGCCTCCAAAATAATGATCGGGCATATTTTTTTCGTCACGATGTTTTCCTTCACCAAAAAGCCAGTGATAAATTACATAGCATAATATTATGTTACGTAATTATCACTCGCTTTTTCTGCACTGGGATTTGAACTCGCCATCTGCTACTTTGGCAGGTAGATCTTCGCCCACTACGCTACCACTACTATAACATGTATTGAATTACCCTGTTTTTATACGGGCCGTATTCCTCTTCCGTGGGCAGACCATGCTTCATGATGAAATCGTAAGCTGAAAAATCGAAGCCGCCGTTACATCCACCTGCTCCCATATCACCGAGATCATCGTAGGCGCAGTCCATAATAGCCTGGCTGCTCAGGTCCAAGACTCGGCCTCCGTTGGTTCTAGCAAGAGCACTCTCGATAACTGCAGCGGCTGCAAACGTCCAGCACGATCCACAAGTCCCTTGATCTATAAATGTACTGCAGAATGAGTGTACAAAGAAACGGAAGGACGGTAGCGAAATGTGTGCAAAATACTGAAATAAAGATCTCACCCTTAACCGGCGAGATAAGTCCATCGAGTCTCATATCGTACTGCTTTGGCAATTTACCGACGATTTCATTAACTTTGAGTTCATCGTAAGGGAAAGCTACAGGGGCAGTTAGGCCTTCGGGTCGTGGTATGAAACCAAGGACTCGCTTCATCTCTTCAGGTGTCCAGTCTGAGAACTGATTGACGGCCAGCGTGTAGCCGAGGTTCCGTCTGTTGACCGATGATATCTTCCTAGGGGAGGGATATTATGAATGAACAACAGACAGTGTTTGAGAAACGGGAAGGGCACACATTGCTTATCCTTGCTTACCAGTGAGTAGGTACCTACATAACAAAATACTGTATTTATCAAAGCTGAATGCCGTTTCTGTTAGGTGGCAAATTTATCAGCATGTGCCCATAATTCAATTATGTATGATCTTTAATGCGTAGATGCAACCTAAAGTGTAAATTTGGGCTCGAGAGCAGAAAACAGACTAGTAATTTATTAAATAAATACCTCATGTTTTCTCTGAAGCGATCCTTCCTTATAATTTGTTCATGTATATAAGAGAAATTTCGTTTATATGTCTTTTGAAAGCTGAAAAATATGTGGAATAGTAATTATAGATATATTAAATTAATCTGTATCACTGGACTCTAACTTTTCTTCCAATCAAGGCTGGATTCATAATTTAGTTGTCACTTACTGGTTGTAGACATGATCGACATGCTTCTCTTTCTCAGGGTTGATAAACAACAGCTCCTTTGTAATTTTATCACTGTCAGGAGCATGTTTAACGGCAGCAACGTCACAGTTAACTGGAATATGTATGAATGTATATTTGTTTAGATCTATATTGTAATAAAATTAGTAAATGTACCTAATAAATGTTTTTAAAATTACATGATTAGTAACACTAGGATTAATACCGAGGAAATTTATCCGTTTATAACGATTTTTTTATCATGTGGAATAACAACTATATCAAACATAGTATTATATCCAAAACCAGACTAAGGCGGTAAGTACACGACTAGGTACTAAGATAATATTAAATAATTTTGTTGTGCTTAATAGACGGACTTAAATGTAACAAAACGTATATAATATAATTTTCCTGTTTGTTTTACTTACACTGACTAACATCAAAAACATCGTCATCAACGTCCAAGCTATAATCGGAGAAACTCCAAATGTCATGAGATATCATAGATCCCCGCCTGACGTCATATGTCTTTACCTCGTACCTGCAAAAAAGGTGGTTGAAAGAACACGAGATCGCTCTAAACAAGCACTTATTTTACGTAAGGATGAGTTAAAAGGAACAAGCAGCAATGGCAAGTTAGTCACAGATGGGCTCAAAATGTGTGGGCAATTACAGTAGGTACATTTGACTAAACGTTCTATGTAGAGTGAATAGGGGAGTGAGCTCTCTAAAACCAACGACATGCTTGATTCACATTCATTCTCAACTCCCGACCCGATATTATAGCACTACAATCTTAGAATATTGGTGTCGATAGACTGAGTGGCGAGTATAGATCCTTGGTGCATAAATATAATTTGTGCACATAATAATTATGAGCATGTACCTTCAAGCACCAACACAAAAATGATCCCTTGATTTACATATCACATATCATAATATGAAATCAATAACTATCTATGCGACCATGAAAAACACGAAGCTTATTTTATTATAAATGATTAATTACGATTTATAAACAATACCTGACCGGGAACCATCCATTGTCGTCAAGATAAAATGCCCAGATTGTTTCTTTATTGTTTGTGTAGCGGTTTATATATTCACAGTTTCTATGTCGTCAACGGTTTCATTACCTAAAACATTAATAAAATTGAAATACAAAGAACAGTTTGTTCAAACACGGATAATTCAGGTCCTGAAATAATAATATATACTTACCTAGGTTCATCGCGCCTTAATTTATGAAAAAATTAACTATTTCATATAAATCTTCTCGATCAGCTTAACTTGTTGGTGTATGCTTATTGCTTAGCGTTATTCTTCTAAGGGTGTATATATTAAGTGCGCTGCGAGTGATTTTGCGCAAGTGTCACTTCTCCAAAGTCCCGAAACCTAAGAATATTGACGTGCTGAAGGTGCCTTACTACGATATCTCGATGTCACCTACATGTTAAGCAATCCAGAACAGAACAAAATAGAATCCAGATAGACAGGCCCGGTCTTATGCAAATGATGCATCTAGGGTAGGCAATGTGGCTGAAATCGAGGTAGCGAGCTGAATCGCGATGGCGAAGTATCGCAGTAAGGCATCTTTCACATGTCAATGCAATCATTGCTTTCGAAGAACGTCTTGCGCCTGCTCCATATCCGCCATAACTTTGAATTCTTTACTCACCAACTGCTTCAATGCCCTCCATACTAGAGACATCGGGTAAAATCTGGTCGAGGAATATTTCACTCATATCAGGATTTATGGCACACTATCTGGTTCAGTACATTTTCAGTTGTTTCGGGGTGAATCTAAAATATCAATTTATATCAATAAGTGCTCGTTAACCCTACTTTTAAAATAATGTGTATCACTGTCTTATACCTGCCACTGCAACATATCGTGCAATTAAAAACAATCACATTTCTGTATGTGGTAACCTAATAGACGGCGGTAGGAGTTTTTAGGGTTCCGTACCCAAAGGGGACTATATTACTATATTACTAGGGTCTATATTACTAAGGCCACTGTCCGTCCGTCCATCCATACGTCCGTCCGTCAGTCCGTATGTCGCCAGGCTGTATCACATGAACAGTGATAGTTAAACAGTTGAATTTTTCACAGATAATATATTTTTGTTGTCGCTTTAACAACAAATACTAAAAAACAGAAAAAAATAAATATACATATTAAAGGGGGCTGCGATACAACATACGTGATTTTTTTGCCTTTTTTTATTGATATAATCGTAAGGAACCCTTCGTGCGCGAGTACGACTCACACTTGGCAAGTTTTTTTATACAACATAATATAGTTATGTAACTAGTACGTCGTTCACCTTATGGTAAGCGCAACACAGTTGCCACCATAGATGTAATAAAGTTACAGCTTCTAACAGGTTCAACTAATTACAATCAAAAATGTAGCCCAGCATTGTCTGCACTGCACAGTAATTAAAATAAAGTAAACATACCTCAAAGCTAGTACCATTTGAATCCCAATCCGCAGCCAAATTCTTTATTGCTTTGACGGCTCCATTATTGTAGTCGACTCTGGATGATTGGTTTGTTCTCCTAAAATATGTGCCAATTTTTAGAATTAGTTTCTTAAAATATATGTTTACCTCACAAATGTTTCTAATACAACATAACTTTTACTTTTAGGGGATAAATGACGAATATCGCAAGTGACCATTCGCAAGTAATAACGTTATACTTACTTAATATGGGTGATAAAAACCAGTCTAGCTTAATATATTATATGAAATTATAATATATATAATTTATATCTTATATCTTTAAATGAGCAATTCTTGTATATATATACAATATATATATATATATATTCCGAGATTCCAATTATATATATAAATCGGCTCCAACGATTTTCATGAAATTCAGTATATAGGGGGTTTCGGGGGCGATAAATCGATCTAGCTAGGAATCATTTTTAGAAAATGACATTTTATTCGTGTTTTTTTATGATTTTTTTCTTTAAATAACCAGTTCATATTTTTTATTATTCTATCGGTAAGATCGAAAATATTATTAATATTTCATCATTTTATTACTAATTCGTACTTAAATATAATTTTCAAAATAGGGAGGTACACAATTTATAAAAAAAAAATACCGAGCAAAGCTCGGTCATCCAGATATTAATTAATTATTGTACCTATCCGGTACCGCAACCTGAGCAATATCAGCCTAAAGACCATCGTGATCTGGTATGGTATGGTATGGTACTAATGGTACATTATTGAGTAGTTTATATGTCTCCCTTCCATCTCTTTATGATCAAATTCGCTTGTTGTCATCAGACTAGGAATAGGCATCTAAATTTGTAACTCAATTGAACAACGAAACTGTTTCAAAAATCACTTTCAAGAATTACCGAAACGAAGGTCTATCCATCCCACCACAAGCTATAATGGTTTGCCGCTGATGAATAAGTTCAGCAGAACGTCGGGTATTCTTACTTCATGATCGATACCTGGAAACACATTACTTACCACGCAGTATAGTTTTCTATTAAGCTAGAAGTGAGAGAATAGCTCGTAGCTTTGATCGTGTATGTGTCGGGCCAGCGCAGCTCCTCGGTCTCGCTGTACAACACCATATAATTTTCGTCCAGCACTAAAAATGACAACAAATTAAAGTGGAAGATATTTGGAGCTTTTAAAATATTAATAATCAGAAAAAACAAGAGTAAACTTTACTACCGTAATAATTATAATCTGAAAAATAAGTATGAGTATGATAATATTTAAACAATTGTACACACAAAGACATTATTACCATAGCGATATTATTATAATGTTCCCCTTTACCTTTAAATTATATCAAGGTAAACTTA
Source organism: Hylaea fasciaria (assembly GCA_905147375.1). Taxonomy (NCBI): domain Eukaryota; kingdom Metazoa; phylum Arthropoda; class Insecta; order Lepidoptera; family Geometridae; genus Hylaea; species Hylaea fasciaria. The sequence continues at coordinate 3,597,482 of LR990194.1, forward strand.
AATAATATCTCAAAATCTTAATATCGATTTATTAATAATAAATTACTAACGGCCGAAATTAATAATCAATCCAACCCAAATTTTGCGATCTGGGATTGATATCACAATCAATTTTTAGGGTCAAACGTACCAATAACCGATCCGTGGGTTCGTTTATAAAGGCACGCAGATTGGAAATAGATCGAACGATAGGCAGCAATCCAAGATCGATTTCAATCTTGGATAGGAGATACAATATTAATTTCGGCTGTAAGCCAACGATTAAAATAAAACAACAAGAAATGAAGATTAAAAAAAAGAACAAGGTATCTATTATCGAACAAGCAAACTTAAAATTAAATATTATACAAAAGATAAAACGAGCTGTTAAATAAAATTGATAGAATTATTATTGTAATAAATTGTAATTATGACTTACCACTGTACCCCTTCACCGATACAACACAAAATGTTGCTAAAATATAGAGCAACATTTTTACGTTATAATAAACCCGAACCTCATGCGAGCTTTAAACCCCAAATCAATTATTATTTTGTAAGCTAATGGCCTATATAGCTATACCTACTTAATTTATCAAAAATTGTATTAAAAATTATAGTATCTAGACTCGCTACTACTCGCGACTTCGTTTACGGTGGTCTTTTTAGGGTTCCGTATCCAAAGAATTGCTACTGAAAATTCAAACTCACAAAATTTAATAAACAGAAAATTTATTCATAGCGATATTCAGAGGATAGCCGTGCATGGCCGTACACATTGTATCTAACAGTAGTAAGCAATTGTAAACTTTAGTTAGGGCACAGTGGCATACGACCACGGCTGTCCTCTAAACATCGCTATAAATCTATTTTCCGGCTTAGTACCTACTCTTAAGAGCGTTAATTTTCAGTAGTAGGGATCTAGTTATTGAACTTAATTCTTTCATCTAGAACTTTAGCTGCCGAACAGTGAAATCCGCATTGCCAGCAGTTTAGTAGTTTTCATATAACGCCAAAATATAACGACACCAAATAACATTATCATAAAGGCCCAAGAAGGGTAGACAGAACGACTAGTTGCTTTCTAACGGCCGAAATTAATAATCAATCCAATCCAAATTTTGCTATCTGGGATTGATATCACAATCGATTTTTAGGGTCAAATGTGCCAATAACCGATCCATGGATTGGTTTATGAAGGCACGCAGATTGGAAATCGTTCGAACGATAGGCAGCAATCCAAGATCGAGTTCAATCTTGGATAGGAGATACAATATTAATTTCGGCCGTAAAGCGATCGACAACAGAAATTTGGAAGAAAAATTATGAATTAATAAAAGGAAATTATGTGTATGTGTGTCAACTACTTAAAAAAACTGGTACATGCTCGTTTTTAGTTTCATGTCCCATTTTTTTTATATCTTTAACAGGGATACCCGCTTTCAGACAACTCCTTGATTGAGTGCTCAAGCTCATCATGTCCATTTGTTGACTCGTATAAAAAAAAAGTTCGGTCCGGGCATTCTCTTTTGTGCGAGGTGAGGTCGTAGAGGTAGGTATTCCACAATATCAGAGACTTATCAATTTTACTGCCAGTGGTAATCGGTGCTTGCACCCGTTATTTGGCTTTCATGGATGCTGTAGCTCCTTAGCACCCGCGAAGCCGGCACCTCTGATCTTTAATGTACAATCCATGTTATATATTTTAATACATAATATATTTTAATACATAATATATTTTAATACATAATATATTTTAATATATAATAGGAAGTAATAAAATTATGTGTCCTATTATTTTTAGACCTGGGTCCGTAGTTAAACTGCGACCAGGCTCACCGGAGGATGGGCAGCAGCGTCCTCTTATTTTTACTGTGATTATTCTGCGATCCCCCAGCCGCATGCGAAGCGTGGGGATTATGCCATCTAGAGTGGTGACCACGGACTGGAAGACGCAGAGTAGGTAGGCCTCCCACTAAATGGGCCGACGACATCAAAAGAGTCGCAGGCAACCGGTGGATGCCAGTGGCAAATTGTCGTTCGGTGTGGCGGTCTAACCCCCAGTTTCTGAAACGTCAGTCAACGTTGACAACAGATTAATTCTATTGCCATCCTTGTCATTTGTTTAGTGTTAGATAGAGACAACGATAGTTTTAATCTACTGTCAAAGCCAACTAGCGTTCTAGAAACCGGGGGTATGTATGTTTAGCAGTGGCCGTCTTCAGGCTGATGATGATGATTATTATTATTATTTCTAACAATATAGGTTTTTAACAAAACTTAATGTTGTTTGAGCAAAATTTTACGTCATTCTTTTTAAAAACCTACAAAAATATTATCTACATCATGGAATAGAATGACCAAATAATCAACACATAATTCATTAATCTTTCATTATCTTGAACAATATTTTTGTAAGCAAATTTACACTATCAGATCATTATTACATTAATCGTTATATCGCGCACTGTTCGCGACGCATGCCTTGCAATGAAAAACCCGAAATAAAAGAAAACCCGTTTTAAATCAAGCATTTGTTTTTATTTATTTTCGAAGACAAGTCGATAAGATACTATTGCAGATGCAAGCGTTAAAGTATTAATGCAACTTAAAAACTAAGCCCCTTTAATGCGTGGTTAAAGTGAGGTAGTAGATAGTCAAGATGTATGGATAGCAAGTATTTACATTAAAATTGTAGTCTGTATTGACTATTACCTTAACGACTCATTATGACAGGGGTTAATAGTTTACAAAACAACGTAAGAGGGGCTTGAGGCGACGCCGCAGACATTGTCTCGGGCAGCCACCAGCATGTAGCCGTCGATGCCCCAGCCAGCGCCCCAGGAGTTCTTCAGGATCCAGAACAGCTCGCCGTCCCTCTCGCCGTAGCCGACCAGCGTCACCGCGTGGTTTGGACGGCGTGGAGAACTACAAATGGAAATAGGTATGGAGGAACATGGTAGAGAGTAGCATCGCGCTGCCAGAAATATGGTCACAATACAGAAGGGCATCGTGCGATTCCCGTGTTAGCATCAGGGATCTGTGTAACTGTGCGTCGTAACCTGACCCTACAACCATCTAGCTCCTCAAAGTGACAGTCTATCATGTCGTATTATATTTGAGCCTGAAAACGATCACTTCGCACGATATTGTTTTTGGCAACACTGCGATAAGACTGTTTTTGGTATTGCGAGCGCAATGAGTTTTAAGGTAGGTATCGGTGCCTATCCTGTTGTTACAAACTAAACCAATTTTAGTTTAGTCCTATCAAATAGTAATTTGTCACAATTCAACCATAACAAAACAAAAGGGATGGCTATAACTTTAGAACTGTCCAATTAAGATTAAAAAATCTTACCACTCCTTGTTGCTTTGGTAGAAGATACCGCCGGAGTACTGTCCAAACTCTTTGGACACGTGAACGTAAATGAAGAGAGGTCCATGTTTTACCACCGCTACCTAGATACATCATAATTTTAGATTGCATAATACACAGAAGTTATTTCAGTTCCAATCTTAGATCTGGACTCGTAATTCTATAGTTTTAATGTAACTCGTCGCGTGTCTCAGTTGTGTGGAAATTTATAAGACATCGGCCGGTTTCTATACTTGCAGTAGGTACCGAATAAGTGCTATTAAAAACAAGTCATAATAAATTCCGAAAACTGACCTTCATAGCATTAAAACTGTTTTTCGTCACTGCTACGAATCCATCAATTTTGTATGTTGTCGTCATATTATGGATGCGGCAAAAACCATCCTGCAAATTAATAATTATTATTCAGATTATATAATTTGTAAGCAAAATATAATATAACACGGGTTGCCCGGTAAATAGTGGATAGCCTGACTCGACAGGCTCAAGGCTTTGTGAAAGGCACCATTTGTGATACTTTAAAACACTAACCCTGTTTTTATAAGGACCGTACTCTTCTTCCGTGGGTAGACCATGCTTTGTGATAAAATTATAAGCAGCAAAATCGAAGCCGCCATTACATCCACCTGCACCCATATGACCGAGACTATCATAGGCGCAGTCCACAATAGCCTGGTTGCTCAGATCCAAGACTCGGCCTCCGTTGATTCTAGCGCGAGCACTCTCAACAACGGCAGCGGCAGCGAACGTCCAGCACGATCCGCAAGTTCCTTGATCTATGAATGTATCGCAGAATGAGTGTACAAAGAAACGGAAGGAAGGTAGCGAAATGTGTACGTCAAAATACTGAAATAAAGATCTTACCCTTAATCGGGGAGATAAGTCCATCGAGTCGCATGTCATACTGCTTCGGCAAATCACTGACGACGTCATTCACACTGAGATCATCATACGGGAAATCTTCAGTTCCAGTAAGGCCTTCCGGTCGTGGTATGGTACCGAGGACTCGCTTCATCTCTTCAGGAGTCCAGTCTGAGAACTTATTGATGGCGAGTTTGTAGCCAAGGTTGCGTCTGTTGACTGACGAAATCATCCTGGGAATAATAAATAGCTTAGCCAGTGTTTGATGACCTAACGGAACATAGACGGTCTTACCACAGAAGATTTAAACAAGATTTGAACAGATTTGACTGAAGATTTTCTCCACAAACCGACGTCTAACCCTCGCTTCACTTTTTCAAACACAATAACAAAGTCACAAAAAAAAAATTGGATTGCCAAGATTGAGTAAGAAAACGCGAGTGATACTTAGTCGCCGATTTTGTGGGACAAAATTTTAAAAACATCCGTTTAACTCTAGTTTAAACTTTGGTGGTAGAACGGACATAGTTTCACTGCACAATAATCGATGATAGCTCAGTTGGTTTCGTCTTCGGATCAACGCAGGGTGTTGTTTTGAAACCATTTCACCGTCAAAATTGAGCTCGAGCTTCCAGTTAAGGACTGTTAAGCCCCTTGTTGGGCACTAAAGCCTGGCTATAGCTACCTTTATGTAAAAATCTGTGAAATCCTTTATCGGGGTGTTTCTGCAACGGTCCTTGAAAGCAAGTCTTACTTTAGGTAGAGTATGTTTACCACCTTGGACTATAATTCGTCAAGTAAGTCGTGAGATAATGGTCAAATTCCAGCAACTAAGCAGCAAACAAACTACGAAGTAAAAAGATCATATTTTAACAGTAACACCTGCCCCCGACATACTTAATGCAATTATGCAAGTCTATGCTCTGCTTTTTTGCTTTTTCATTGAAATTCACCTTTTCTTTACTGATTATGAGGCTAATTCCAATTTACCCAAAAGTTAGCTACTTATATCCTGGTTGCTGCGGGAGAAAAACACGACGCATCTTGTTTTTATTTCGAAATGAGCGAGCTCGCTCTGTTATTAATTACCCTTATTCTGATAAAACATTCGGTTGCAGAAGACCTAAACATTTTAGGCAAGTAATAAATACGATAATTATGCATTATAAGTACCTCATGTTGTCTCTAAACACCTCTCTCCTCATGTTTTGTTCATGCTTATGGGCGAATTTACGCTCATACTTATTTTGGAAACTGAAAAAAAAAACAATTAAAAATGGATGCTTTGTGTAATTCCACCTGTTTAACCAATGAAGTATATAAAAACTTGCTTTAATTAAGAATCTATGATTAACTCACTGGTTGTAGACATGATCGACGTGCTTCTCGTTCTCCGGGTCGACAAACATCAACTCCTTTACGATTTTGTCACTGTCGGGTGCAAGTTTCACGGCGTAGTCACATTCATCTGAAATAATTAAATTGATGATGATGATACGAGGAACGACACGATAGGAAACGCAAGCAAGAAATGTAGTAGATAAATAATTGGGTGGTTCGGCGATAATTTGTGCTTACTTACACTGACTAGCATCAAGATCTTCATCTTCGAAAGACGTAGTATAATCGAAGTAGCTCCAAATTTCATGGGCTAGCAGGGGTCCCAGCTTTACATTATACATCTTTATTTCGTACCTACAAAAACAGACATGATTGAAATTATCGGTGACTTGGCAACTTTGTGCTATTAGTAAATACTAGCTAATTTCAGCGACTTCGTTCGTGGAGTATCAATCACAATGTGTGAAGTTATTATGACCAACTCTATTTCCATAGCCCGCGGACGGAAGTTCAGCAACATTTTAAAGTCTGCACGTAAACATGAAACCTAACCTTATAATTATCTTTAGCTTATACTTCAAACCAAAGCTACCAAATGCTGAATTTCATATCAAAATCCGTTGTTTCTGAGTTTTAAGAAAATAAACAAACAAACAAACATTGTAAAAACAGATTTTCGGATTCAGTGACCTTTAAATAATCGATACCAGTTGGTTTACAAAAATATCTGCAATTTACAAACAGATATGGCTCAGTTACATTTTAGATCATGATACGTATATCTTTTATTTTATACAATCGCAGATCTATTTATTTAATATACAATACCTGACTGGGAACCATGCATTATCGTCCTCAGAATAAAACGCCCAGATAGTTTTCAGAACTTCAACTTCGCGAGTCCTATTGATAAATTCGAATCTTACTGTTTCCGTTTCCTCAACGGTTTCATTGCCTAAAAGATAAATTGGGATATGAATTATAAATGAAACTTCTATGTATTTCAAACAGTTGCTACATCAGCATTTCTTAAAAAATAATAAGTACATACATACCTATTATATCTAAATAACGCGTCACAAAACTATCAATAATATTATGAAGAATAAAGGAAAGCTTTTTGACAGTAATAGAAGAAAGAAAAAGAAGAAGAATAGCAATGTATTTAATTTTATCGATTTTTAGTAGGTACTAATGTTGTTACACTATTATTTTCTACAATATCAAAATAAAATTTGCGTCTCATATGAGTATAATTAGTGAAAGCTTATGTTTGTTTATATATATATATATATGTATAATTATAAATGTTTTAGTAAACAAGTGCATAATGTCACGATGTATTTTAGTTAAAACTTACCAACTGCTTCGAATGCGTCATCGAGTTTTGGAAAGATGTCCTCCAACTTAAAATCGTCATTATATGGGTCCGGTTGTGCATGGCACACTATCTTGTTTAGTTCCGTCTCCGTTGTTTCAGGGTGAACCTAAAAAGGCGAAAAGGTTTATAAATTACAGTAAAACTCACACTTTTTCCTTCCGTGTTCTTTCAAAGAATTTTGCGCATAGGATTCCCTATAATAGGCGTGACGACAGTATCAAAGAATGGTCGTTTTAATCATTTTAGGGCAATCTACATACAAAAATAATTTAAAACACTGGTAAAGTTTTATTAAAAATAATCAGATTATTAAGATTTTCAATAAAATAAAACATTAAAATATTGCAATCGGCCATTTTGATTGAAACACCAATCACAGCGCATGACGTCACGCTTAGGTAAACTCCGCTGATACCACTGTATTTTGTTGTTGCAAATACTGTTTTGTGCTTATGGAGTGTTTTTTTTATTATTTAACGTGTGATTTATTAACTTTAATCTACAATATAACAATGGAACCAAGCTTTGTAAGGCAAATAGCTCTAATTTGCCTAGGATTGATATATAATGTTTGGCGATTTCCTCGCAACAAATAAAGAATTTTGCTCGTCTGAGTTCCGAAACGTGAAGACCTCTTTGTAAGTCACTTCAAGAATCATCATTCTTCGTTTCTTAGCTATATAGAGGGTCGCTCAGTTGTGTCGGATGTTCGTGTTTTTCTGTATGATTGGCATATACATTTATGGGGCATACATTCTGGTTTCATACGTACTGGTGATACTGATCCCATCACATGCTACTCCATATAATTTTCCATGTCATTTGGCCACTCAAAAAAGAAAACTAATAAATTTGATAAAGATGATAGCCAAGACCAAAACAAACATAATCTCAATAAATTAGTTATTCCATAGTCTCATTAATTCAACTATTTCAAGTCAAACTAACATTTTAAGACCTATCATTACATGATAACATATTCACATCAAAGTCGTTTTCACAGAACTTTCGCCGTGCGAGCTTTAACCACTTAACTCTTATTATTTTCTTGTTTGAAACATGTACAAACACATTGTTGGGTGTTCTTATTGATGTGTTTTTACACTGCGGTACTGCACACCACTTATAAACTTCGGAATTCATTTTTATCACACTAATTATTTGAATATTTTGTTAAAATTCTACGTAACGTATAGAAATAATGACATGTTTACTTAGGCGTGACGTCAGAGCCGACGCCATGACACCAGCGAGCTGTTTTGGCGCACTATTTGAAATAGTATTAGATAAATGGCTTTAAACTTGGTAAAGTCAAGTTTATTACCGAAATAAAGGTTTTTCCGTAAATAGTAAATATGTACCGCCGTTATGGAAGAAGATTTCAAAATCTTTCGCCACGCCTATTCTAAGTAATCGGTGACTACGATGGTCATATTATGGTTCACATCGGACATCACCATCTTTGTGTTAATTTCGAACATATTATACTTTCTATGCGTGGTGTATCAGAAACACAATTACAATATATTTTCTCTTTAGAAAAAATTACAAAGTAACCTCTTGAAAATACCTGTATAAATTCAATCTCACTAATTTATGAGAGAATTATTGAAATTGAAAGAACTAAAAATCATTGTATAATAATAAAGGATTCTGCAGCTGCTGTATAATATAGCAACAATCAGTGAATTTTCCTTCAAGTAGAATTACTTGCCAGGCGCCATATTCTGTATTTCCGCTGCAGTCGGGTTGTGAAATGTCAGTAGCTGTATTCAGCCTCTTAAGCTTACCATGTACTTGGTGCCATATGAACTGCTGTCCTCAGGCAAAGTAGTAAATACTTTTACTGCTCCCTGATTGTAGTCTACTCTAGATGTTTGGTTGGTTTTCCTGAAAATAATATGTAAAAAAAAATGTGTCCCTATTATGTTACATTAGTAGGATACGCCAGTGTGGTAATGTAAGGGGGGATATGTCTGGTAAAATTGGTAAAAAGAAAGTAGGAATAAATTGTTTAAAAATGAATCTAGGTTAAATATATTTAAACAGTTCTTTATATTATTGGCCAGTTAGTCAGCCTCGCTTATAAAAAATGCACAGTACAATTATTAACAGTTTTGGCTTGGGCATTTGTGTTTGAGGCTAGTACAATGTACCTACTTACATAGCAGGTTTATTCGTTACGAATACACTTGTTAGGCCAGTTGCTTTGGCTTTCAACACAAAATTTGCTCTCACACCACTCCAGATGAGCTAGAATAGTGATCTAATAGTGAAGTGGCATAGTGTTTAAATGCTAGGCTAATAAGATAGGTATATTTTAAAAAACTTACCAGGCAGTATAGTCTTCTACTAAATCGGACGTGATAGAATAGCTCGTAGCCTTAGCCTTATATGAGTCAGGCCAGCGCAAGTTCTCTGTTTCGCTAGACAGCACGATATAATTTTCATCCAGGACTAAAAAAAATACATAATTATAACTAAAAGATGCATTATACAACATTGAAAAATGTAGAGAAACTTTAAGAACTACCATGGAAAAAGGCTCCCAGCTTATGTTAGCTTACAACGTTTCCAATGTATAGATACCTAGTAATTGAGGTTTCGTTCTAACTCATATCTAGGTTATTAATAGATATTCTATACCGATACCTATAGAAACTAAATTTATAGAATACGGAATAATATGCGATTGTTGAGTACATACATGTATCTATGCACACAGCTTTCAATAGTTTTGTTTTTTATAAAAATAATTACCTCTTTACTTACCATTGTACCCCCTAACAGATATAACGCAAAATGTTACCAAAAAGTACGGCAACATTTTCTTTTGAAATGGACACAAAAACTGAACGTCATGCGAGGTTTAGTTTCTATATAAATTATTCATTATGCTAATGGCTTATATATACCTATCCTTATCAATATAGGTACATAGTACGTAGCTGCGTAGGTACGCACATAGAGATTATTTCTATGGGTACGCAGTATAGTATGGTAGGTATAGGACGATAGCGATCCTGTTCCCTTCTTTATCCCTCTAGCGATGCTTTCATCAGAAAAATAATTAAAAAGATAAAGTTAAAAAATGACATCTTCGTAGAGTTTCTTGGTGCTGTCTTCTCTAACGGGCGTATTCCGAAGCACTGGTAGAGTCAACGGAGGTTCCTTTTCCTGTCCAGAATCTTGGTACAGTGCTTGAAAAGGAAACATCCTTTTTCAAACTCAAACCGTAATCAATTATACTGTTTAATTTAATTTATCATATTTAATGTTTTATGGTTTGTTAACGAGAATTATTTATTAGCTGTTTGACTTGTAAAAGTGCGGTTTTATTGCCTATTTACAATAAATGCTCTGACTTTGACTTTGACATGCGTCTAAATTGCCTGACCTTTGACATCTTTAACAGGGGTACCCGCTTTCAGACAATCCCTTGAGTGCTCAAGCTCATCATGCCCATTTGATTGCTCGTATAAAAAAGTTCCATCTGGGCATTCTCTTTTTGGCGAGGTGAGGTGAAGTCATAGGGCCGTATTAATAAATTATATACGGCAACTCGCAATAAATCCATCAGAATTTATAATCGAAAGATACCGGGTTAACCCGAGAGTCCTAGACCGATTACTTTTCGTAAGCTATGTGCGGGTTTTCATAGCTGCGTGCCTCCGGGCCATCGGTCCCGGTTGCTATCGATTGCTAGCTATTTTTAAGCCACGTCAGAGCGCGGTAAACTCTGAGACTAGGCTAGCACAACCTCACACGACAACCAACAAACAACCATCAGAATACAATCCTATCTTATCCTATCCTATCCTATCCTATCCTATCCTACTTTCTACTAATATTATAAAGGCGAAAGTTTGTGTGTTGTCTGTGTTTGTTACTTCTTCACGCTCAAACGGCTGCACCAATTATGATGAAATTTGGTATGGCGGTAGCTAACACCCTGTATTAACACATAGGCTTTATATTCCGAAAACAGTGCAGCTAGTATAACATAAATAAGGACTATCTAACAGTACCATCAAGTCTATTCAAGACTCGGTAAAAGACCAACTATTCTCGTTGCTCTATAGTATAAAAAAATTACGAGGCGTGTCACCAACGAGTAAATCAGAAACGGAATGATGACGAGTTTCCACTTTCCTATCATTCATGGATCTCTGCAGCGCAGCGTAAACGACTTGCAATGCAACGTTATATTAAAGGAAGTTTAATATCCGCCGCATTGCAAACTATCACAGCTTTCCGTTAAACTGGATTTAATTAAACCGAACGGTAGGTGCAAGTACCTACCATTCTCGTTGTATAACTGGGGGGGTATACGCGTAGCGGCGAGCTAGCAACAGTCGGGAAATGTTGTCAGAATTGAAATAATAGGCTTCAAATTAGCACATGCTAGTATTGATTATGCACAGAGTAGGTCAGATTATGAGAAAATAAAAACGAGTCATGTTAGAGGTGCCTATACCCGTGCAGCCTAACAAACTAAGGCCCGTATTAATAAATCAAACTTAGCTCTGAGAGCTATCTTCAGTGTGCACTTGCTGTTTCGTTCTAATTAATATATACATCTTAAGTTGTAGAGTAGGAACAGAAACTTACATGACATCTGGCAAATTAATAAATGACACCCATCGATTAAGTGCTATCCGATTATGACACAATTGACACATGCAAGACAGTATCTAGTAGCCAGTGCTACATCTCAATATCCATTTATTAAATAGCAACGATTTCAAGATGTAGATTACATTTTGAGTGCGGATCAGCTGGTAGTGCACTTGGTAGCGCTATTGAGGTTCATTTATTAATACGGCCCTTAGGCAACAAAATAGCAGTAGGTAATGATGCGATGATTATACTCGCTCACTTGGTTCCGTCTTCGGATCACATGCGTGAGTTTGACACCAACTGTCAACTGTTGCAAAAACTGAGCTTGAGCTTCCGATGAAGGAAAACATCGTTAAACCCCTTGGTTTAATATTAAAGTGCCCGCCTGGCTAGCTACCTACAATTTTAAAAGTAGAAAATCTGTACTCAAATCCTTATCGTAGTTTGGTTTCTGAATTCGCCTCTCATACCATAACCTTAAAATTTGGTAGGAGAGCTAAATGGTAAGTAGGTATTTAGTTCGTTTATCATAATGAATGGAAGTTAAATAAATTAACGCATAAAGCTCCAAACACCGTGGACAAGGACATTTTCTAAATAGGACGATAAGGATACCGATAACTATTATAATGAGCACGTACCTACCTATAAACCAATTTGCATTTAAATCTGGTAATTTTAATTTGGCACCATTAAAATAATTAATTAATAGCGGTGGTGGCCGAGCGGCGATCTGTGCCCTTTACAACCCAATGACACTAGGTTCATGTGCGCATTTTCAGTACTCACGGTCTTACCTTAAATTATTTAAACAAGAGTTAAACAGATAACCTCAGTTTGCTGATTATTTCGGGATTGCGACGGTAATTCGAACAATATTCGGGCACTATCATCGCTTCATTTATCTCGTACAAACATAGCCGTATATAGTTTCCAACCGTCCAGCAATCTGGGAGCACTGGGTATTCACAAAGCATTGCCTTAATTGCTTCTGGCATGCGTCTAAATTGCCTGACCTTTGATAGCGTTATGTGGCGAAAGGATATTTCAATTATCTGGATTGCACTGTAGGTATTCACCGGCCAAGAGGGTTAGAACTATATAGGTAGTCGTGGTTATGATACTACTTTTCAAATTTACACATAGGTTACCTATGCATGTATATGTATGTATGCATCTATGTATACCTATTACCTACGCAGTGGATATATACAAAACAACGTGAATATACTGACTCTCGTCCGACCACCAAAGTTTAACTTTGGACGAGGCCAGTAATCTGTTGAGGGGCCGCCTGGTGATATCCTCAAACCTTCATCACATTTGGTAAACCTCTTCTAAACTAATAGCCAAGAAGTTTAAACTTTTGCAATAGTATCGTTTTTATCTACATCTTCCTATCTCTTTTATAAAGTCACAAAATGAATGCTCAGGTAGAGCATACAGTTTGTATGTTGTTTTGTTGTAGGTACTTCCTCTTCAGTTTAACAATACCCTGTTAGAGTTCGCGAGTTTTTACCACCGTTCTAAATTCTGCTACCGTTCTAATAACTATCCAGTTACACTACATGCTACCTTAGCATAATAACAATGTGAACGATGCTACGTGGCCAAAGAAGAAAGTGCGAGAGCTCTTAAGCTGTATGGTACTAAAGTGTAAGCGCCAAAATGTTTAATGTATCTGCTGTTGACGTGGGAATGGGAACCTTCGGTAAATGATTTACTCATAGATTCTCACGGGAGTACGATAACTGAATAATTAAGTGCTGATTGAGCTGTGATATTCGCGATGCCGATATCTCGATGTGGTGATACCAAAATATTGAATAAACATGAGATTTTGTCGGAGTAACAAAACGGATTCAAATTCCAATTTATCGAACTTAAAATAAAATAATACCAATAATCCTGTACTATTACAATTTCAGTAGGTTAGTCTTCAGTGCGTTATTTCAGAAATAATATCCTTAAAGTAATTAATGAAATACCTACTTAGGTACAGATTTAAAAATAAACCACTGAAACTAAATACCTAATTAATTAAAATTTATAAGCACTAATACGGGTAGGTAGGTCATTAAAACGTTATCTGATAAAGCTCGTAATAAGAGCTTCAAAATATGTTTAGTATGAAAAATAATGATGTGTAATTAGTGTGATAATGTTATTAGTACCAAATCTATCGGGCTAAGTCCTTATCTGTGCTAGGTACCTAGGGTGTAATGTAATTTTCAGGCGCTAATGGCAACACAGATTTTGTGGGGTATTTACAGGAATTATAGTGAAACTTTTTTACAGTCTAGAGCAGAATCAAAAATATCGCGTTGTATGGAAAAACCTTGCTAGATTCAGGGGCCACCACTAGATAGCGTAGCAAGATAGGCCTCATGGAGGAAAATGGTCCTATTATGCAGATATCCGAGTGTAACTATGTTGTCTGTGAGTGGAGAGTGATGATGCTGCTTCGATTTCCCTACACAGCTAATAATTCTGTGAACCACATCCAGCAAAGTACTGAGTTTAGATTTGTGGTGTTGTCGACCTCGTAGCTCCTTATTCCCAAGACAAAAGGAATCCTATTGGCACAGAATTTAGAGATTAATGCGTAACCGTTGGTAGTGATCATAGCTCAGAAGGCTCGGTCTTCGGATCATGTCCGTTAGTCGTGGGTTCGAAATCCTAACTGCGAAAACTGAGCTTAAGCTTCTGATGAATGGAAACATCGCTAAAAACCTTGGTTCTAGGTTCATCATTATCGTCATCAGCCTAAAGACGTCCAATGCTGAACATAGGCCTCCCCCTTAGACCGCCACACCGAACGACAATTTTCCACTTGCATCCACCGGTTGCCTGCCACTCTTTTGATGTCGTCAGCCCATCTAGTGGGAGGCCTACCTACGCTGCCTCTTCCAGTCCGTGGTCGCCACTCCAGAACCTTTCTTCCTTTCTTTTTTGTTCTTGGTTGCTTGGTGGTATCGAGATGTTTCAGGTAGTGGCTCTTGACAGCCAGTCCCATTCTAGGTTGAGCATGTTTAACAATTTCAAGCACAATAGTGGGCAAATTCTAGCCTACCTACTTATAAAGTATTTAAAAATAATAATCCCCAAAAATCTCTTAGGTAAATATTATCAAAGCAGTCTCTCTTCACATAAATTCCTGTCAATGTCAAGGCGTGCGCGCACATGTGGCCATGCGATGCGCCACTGATTGTTGTTTCGAGGGGCGCCTGATGATACACATGGCTTAATTACTCTTGTTACGACGGCTATGGGAACGGATTGTCTGTTCGTTTGGTGACATTTCATTGGTGGCGTCATCAAATTGACCCATTTATGACTCATCTTGGATATAAAATAGTGGCTAACAGAAATAGCTTTTGAACTGCGAGACCGCGGGATACCAAGTGCACTCGCAGGGCGCAACAAGTCTTCATCTATACTCGTTAGCCCTTGAGCTACCTGACTGCGAGTAACAGCTTTATAAATAGTTCAAAAAAAGAAAACATAACACGTTCGGTCGCTGCTGCAGTCGAGTTAGTAGCAAAGAAGTTGCACCTGTCTTAAAGTTTTAAAAACGAGTTAGGGGTTCTACGTACAGTTGTAGCTTTGCCGGATTAAAGGCACAAAACAAACTGCAGCGGTGGCAATTGCGATTAGTGTTTATTTTTCTTTTTTGTACCTACCTCTTCGTTCGCTGGATAATATTAACGAGCGCTTGCTTACCTATATTATCTTATAATAATACATTAAAAGGATATTTATTTTTTACGACATTAGTGTAGCTGCCTAGATTACGTTCGACGTTTTAAGAATCATACCGAATAATAAGGTTAAGGAAGATAATACGAGTAATAAATGATACGAGTTAAGGCAACGGCGTATTAAAGTGACGCACAAAATACTCTGCGGTCTTGCACGCTAGTAAACATTAGTAGGAATAGTATGTAGGTAACGAATATTTTACTAATATCCATCAGAAAGCTACAATATAATAATATAGAAATTAAATTCACGATAAAGTTTCTGTACGTAAAACTATACAAATGATTTTATCCGAGACATTTTACGAGATATTTATCAACGGTAAGCTTATGAAATATTAGTATAACATACGAGATCCTTTTTTGACACTAATGTATGAAGCCAGAGCGTATTTAATTAAATAGTAATATTATCTTAGTATTAAATAAATTATGAATTGCAACAGTAAATGAATATTTTGCTGGTGAAAACCTAGGTAAAATCATAGAGTAGTATGATAATATTATACTGAGAAGTTAAAATTCTTCAACGATTTACTGTTTTTGGTGCACAGTGCACACCCTGTAATATTATAACAGTAACTTTAAAGAGAGCTCCTGTCCCTTTCATTTTAGTTAAGTATAATTACCTAGTAGTAAAAGAAAACAAATCGTTAGACCTACTACAAATTCATAGAACAACTACGTTGGATGCGAAGCTTTGATCTGACCGCCAATTAAAATGTTTGCCTAAAGCCGAGAGGCGACCCGACAAAATCTCGTATTGCTGAAGTGCAAAACGAACAAGACCTTGAAACTCATTAGCTGGGAGTGGCTGCAGTTGGCTTGACATACAAGGTGTGGTGAGACTGAGTCACGTCCTGCTTGGACTTTAGATCTTCTACGTGACCCAAATCTCAGAAAAAATTAGAAAGAGCGCCTATTTTCTCAGAATAACAGTAATTTTTCAATTGATTTATAGATAAGTAGGTCAAACAACTCCATGTAATCACAGACTTCAATACTTATAAAGTAGTTATTGAAAATGAAACAAATCAAGAACTAAACGATGAAGATATTAAGTATTATTGCATTAAAATTATAAGTACCTAGGTACCTATTTAGTTTATGTTTTGGAAGGGCGAACTATGTTAAAGTGAAATATCTATGTAGATACCTACGTAGGGAAACTAAGTGGTAGGCTATAAAAGTAAATAAGGCTAACACTATCGCGCCAAGGGCATGTTGTTTACACAAATAATTTGGCCTAACCCTGCAATTATAGTCAGCTCATCATAAGCATAGGTATAAATATAAAAAGACGTATGTATAATGTTTTTCTTTCTTTCTTTCTTTTTAACTAGCGGTGGCCACTAGGTATACCTACTACAAATCAGATAATTAGTCTAATTTAGCGGTATATTCAGCTATCTCGTCACAAAGCAACTATTAACCAGTCCATGGCAGCCTCCCACACTACTCACCCTCGACCGACCTCGTTCAATAAATTTTCATTAGTGTCAGCAGTCGGCACTCCTCTTTTTTCTTGTCAAATTCGGCCAGCGATGAATTTTGGCTACGTTCGGATTCGCTAAAGGAATAGTGGAATGTGGAGACGCCCTAAGGATTTTAAAACGTCTGCCCCTTTTGTCTAGGGAATAGGGCTCATTTTATTTGGGACTGATTAAGGTACAAACATAGAAATAAAACGCAGGTACAAACATGATTAGGCTGTCCGATAGGCTACATTAAAAAGTAGGTACTAAACCGATTTTTACTTCTTGAGTAACTATTTTTCCCTCGTTTCTTACAATGCTGGTAAGGTCGTGAGTGATGTGTCATATTTATGGACACTTCCCCCAATTGTCAACCTATCTTTCCTACATAAAATTTGCACAGATTATAGAAGCAGTAGGTAGATATCTGTGTGCGGAACCCTTTCCAAAAGTCAGAGAACCTAAGGAAGCATCTGTCTAATTTGTATGTTTCAACGGCGCAGAATGTTACCTAGAAAGTATAGCAGTTTTAGGTTTAGCTGCTATACCTACAACATTGTTTACATATAAACCTATTTCTAGGTAATAAACACATTTTGTATTGTTTATTTTCTGAATGTGCACTCCCATCTACAACCCGTGTGAAAAGTACTGGGTTCCGTTTTTAGAATCTGGATACGACACCCTAAAAAAGGGGTCCCTGTGATTGTTTTTTACGAACTATGCCTGCCTATGTCAGTGGTTCTGGATAGGTGTGATTTAGGGGCCATCAAGACGAGAATGAGATGACCAATGCTTAGACAAGTGTCCTTCATCGTCAACCACATCCTCAGGAATCGTCAATTAACATCAGCACAACCGTGAGACTGTCCAATAAAAACAAACTCGTCTTGAGCGTTGAATTCTATAAAACCATCCGGCATGAATTCTCTGTTCGCTTCATTTGAGTAAGTAAATCCGCTTTATCCACGTTTAAAACTAAAAGCACCCCATCACCGGACACCGAGTTTGTTCGCCAGGATTTAGCTCATTCAATATGCAACGGAACTCCTCGCTAGCGTAATAGGGGAGCAGTCTGATACTTAAAGATATTAACGCTCAAGCAAACTTCGACTCTAGTGGTTTGATACGAGATCAAAAGAAGATCTAATTTTGAAACAATGATAATAATGAGTCATTTGAAAATCGACGACGAATTTCGAAGTTTCCCGGTCTACCAAAGTGGTGACCGAGCGGTTACATTGTGCGCTTGTAAACCCAATGATACCTGGTTCAGTTCTCGGCCCTGCACCAATGACTTATCGTAAGACTAATAGGTGCAAAACCGAGACGAATTTTTATCCCTCCGTGCTTCGAAGTTATCGATTTCATCGGCTGTTATCGATTTATAGCACCACTCGTTTAGATTCCAATCGAAACAATTTTGCAAAAGTGCAAACATTTTTTAAGTCGAATGTACATCAGACACTGTGTGAATGTACGAAGAAACGAGACGTGAAATTAGTTAGGCTTATCTACTAAAATGTTTTTGAAAGCTTAAGCTTAATGGTTTCCTATTTTTGGAACATTAAAAAGGGGTGCTTTAGTTTTTCGCTTTGAGTTTCGGATAAGAGAGATTATCTCTGAGGCGGTTACGGCGTGCAGATTTAATACGACTTCTAGATTATTTAGAGAGCAGAAAAGGAAAAGAGGTCAGTTGTTCCTTTATCAGTTTGAAAGTCGAAAGGAATGGCAATAAATCGAAGAATAACCTGAAAACATTACTTCCCTTCGGCAGTTAAGTACAAAAATAGAATCCACTGAACGAGATACAAGTCGTGAAATTTTATGTAGTCAGTCAATTTCAGTAGTAGTACCTAATTTAGTAGGTTACATAGATATTAAAGGTTTTCCACTATTTTTACGCCCCAGACACTGGTAGGTACGTATGCATTGTATGCCTAACAAAATTTACGATAATAATTATTTATTATACCTACATAAATTATGTATTTTAAAGGTATTAGTGGAGTAGAAAACTACGAATCGGTCGCTTTCACTATGTTTTTTTTTTATTTTTATTTATTCAATATAAATATTTCTCTTACATGTCACAATTCTAGTAGCAGAGCTTTGAAACTGTATTCTTGTGCGAATCTAATTTCGAACTTCCGCTTTGTCAATACGGGTATATTCTCGAGATTCCAGCTGAGACCTTTTTCGATTACTTCGATTTAGCCGAGCAATGAGTAAGGTAAGCGTTTGGCTCGAACCGAATCGGTGAGCCTAACGGGCTTACAATAAGGTTTTCCTCGTTTCATTTAATTAATAAACTAAGTGGCATTTGCTATATTAACCGGAAATTTCTCATTTTTATCTTTAGGCAATTGTTTTTCAGATCTATTAATAAAATCTCAACTCATAAAGGATCCGATAGACGTTAGTGGACTGTAGGTAAATCTAATTTAAACGAATTAGAATTATTATTGTTCCATACATTTCGGTAGCTAGGTAGGATTCGTCGTTCGTCAGTCAAACAGAATAGACGTGTGTAAATTTTTGCTCCAGATTTAATAATCAGTGCTATTCAAATTTAAAACTTACATAGTCCTTAAGTAAACTCATACTGCAAAAACCAATACTTAAAACAATTGTGCTGTTCTGGCCCTGTGACTGCACATAGTGGATGCGCCTGCGCCGCACCTCACCCCCGCGGGAACAAGACAATCGCGATTTTTCGACTCCCTCACTCATCGACCTGGAAGCCTCGTTTGTATACAGGCAAGTAGCACATTCAAGTTCGTCAGTAATAAATTATTTTGAATAGTCTAAAACTCCTGCCTAAAATATGAGCGTGCAACGATCGCCAACGCGACCGCTAACCAGTGGCGGATCGCAACCGGATTTATCTAAGATGAATACCCTCACTGTAGATCCACAAATAACTCTCCGTAAAAGAAAACATCCATCAGATCGTGAATGTGGATGCTCTAACGAGATAACACAAATTAAAACGGAGCTAAACCGGATGAGTTCTTTATTAGAGCAATATGTTGGATCTAATCAACAGATAATGAGTAAAATGCAAGAAAGTATAACAGAGGTGAAATCCCAAATTAGTGAAATTAAATCGTCCAACGAGCAAACTATAAATATGTTGCGCGAAAATGTGACTGAAGTTAAAACACAAGTAAATGAAATTAAAAAATCAACAACAGGCATAGTTGAAAAGCAAAAATACCTAGAAACCCACGTAACACGCCTAGAAAAGCTAGTTTCTTTGGGTGAAAATAAAATAAATTCACTTGAATCTTCATTTAAAAACTTAAATCCAACTTCTCAAACTTCATCAGCTACATATTTTGAAGATCAGTCAAGTTCGAGTGAACAACTAATTCGTGAAGTGCAAGAGCGCCATAACAGAGAGAAGAATATAATAGTGGTAGGTATACCAGAACAAGCCTCTTCCAACCCGGGAGAAAGAATTGCCAAAGACGAAGCAGATATTTTGAACATTACTTCCATGATTGGTAAGGAAATCCCAAAACCAACAAAAGTCTTCCGAATTGGTAAATATAATCCAGAAAGGAATCGCAGCATCAAAGCATGCTATGACACTAATGGGCCTATTAAGCAAGTACTACGTAACAAGGACAAATTACCAGAAGATATAAAAGTATTCTCAGATCAGACACCTTATCAACAAAAATACCTAAAGAACCTGCAAGATGAATTGAAACGTCGTGAAAAGAATGGTGAAAAAGACCTCACTATAAAGTATGTTAACGGGACGCCTACCATCATAAAAATCAGTCCAAAAAACTCCAAATAGTAAACTCAACTACAGAAAGTGGCACAAATGGTATCACCTATCAAATCATCAACGATTATCAAGACTTGATAATCAAAAAGTCGCGTCTCACATTTCTCTATCTCAATGCAAGGAGTATCCGCAAGAAAGGAAAATTTGATGAGCTTAAGTGTATTTTACAGTCAATACCACAGACCACCCATGTTATTTTAATAACAGAAACCTGGATCACCTCTGAGAAACAAGCGCTAGAACTACAACTACCTAACTATACCCACTACTACAACCTAAGGACCGACTCGAGAGGAGGCGGAGTGTCAGCATATGTACATAATAATTTGAAGCACAGTTTGTCGGAATCAACTTACTTAGGAGGAAATAACTACCTATGGATACGGCTGGAAAGATGCGCAATTGAGGTAGGAGTGGTCTATAACCCTGGTAACACCAACTTCCAAGAATTCCTTGAAGTGTACGGATCACAATTACGGCAGAGAAATAGAGCACTTGTCTTTGGAGACTTCAACATTAATTTATTGACCAAGGACAATAAGACCGAACAGTATAAAGAACTTACAAAAGAAACAGGGCACACAATACTTAATAAAGTTAATAAAAAATACGCTACCAGAATATCTTCATCAAGGAAATCTATCATTGATCATGTTAGCACCAACTTAAAGAATGATAACTTCCATATGGCAATAATGGATTCTGCCATGTCCGATCATAGACAGATATACATAGAACTTAAAAAAACTAAACCACTGCAATACATTCGTACCCTATACACAGCCATAGATTATGACAGACTTTATGCCACTGTAGAAAAAATAGATCATGAGGAATTAGGAAGTGACTATGTAATATGGGACAGTAAAATAAAGTTTTTAACAGAACAATGCAGAACAACAAAGGTAAAAATTCTTAACCCGCCACAAAAAGAATGGATCAACAAAAACGTAATTACTGAAATTGCCATCAGAAATTCTTTATGGACTCAACTTCAGAAAACCCCTAACAATAACACATTGAAGGAACAATTTAATTCAAAGAAGGAGTATGTAACCAGACTTATTCGAGATACTAAAGACTCTTATCATTACAAAGAATTCAACAAATATGTGAATAAGCCGAAACAAATGTGGAAACTAGTGAATACTTTAGCAAATAACAAAATAAAACAAAGCTGTGCTCTTCCAAGACTCTTAGTAAATTCAAAGCCAATCACTGAACCTAACGAAATTTGTAATACATTCAATGATTACTTCTGTACAATAGGGCCTCTTTTGGCGAAAAACATACCAAAACCATTTCACGACAATTTTAGTAAAGCCCTGCTAGAAATTCCAGAAACCTCCTCGAAATTAACCACTTTTAACCCAATTACTGTTACCGAAATGATTAAAATTATAAATGATCTAGATCCAAATTGTAGCGCTGGTCTAGATGGAATAAACACTAAAGTCATAAAGCGTATAAAGTGGCTGATAGTGACTCATTTAACTAAATGCTTTAACAAACTACTTTTAAACGGAGAATTTCCAGACCCATTAAAAATCGCAAAGATCACTCCCATTTACAAATCAGGACAAAAAAGTGACCCAGGTAATTACCGTCCCATTTCTGTGTTACCAGTTTTATCCAAAATTCTCGAAAAGATTCTACACAGACAACTAGAAAAATATTTACAATCTATTAACTACATATCTGAACGACAATTTGGATTTAGGCCAAAAAGTAACACACTCACGGCAACTATTGATCTAGTTACAAAAATCAAATCTAACATAGATAGTAAAAACATAGTTTTGGGTATCTTCATTGATTTAAAAAAAGCATTTGATACTGTTAGTCACAGCCTACTCCTAAAAAAACTAGAATGTATAGGTATTAATGGCAATGCTCTGAAAATGTTTGAATCTTACCTAACAAACAGATCCCAAGTAGTCCGTATAGAAAACTACCAAAGTGATGAATTACCTACAACGTGTGGAGTACCACAAGGGTCCATACTAGGCCCATTGCTCTTTTTAACATATATAAACAACATACATGAAATAGGATTACATGGTCATATCACTCTATATGCAGATGACACATGTCTGTTTTACTTTGGATCGTCAATACATAACATAATTTCACAAGCACAAGATGACTTAAACTCTTTATATCTATGGTTTCAGTTTAACCTTCTCACTATAAACATCTCAAAAACATGCTACATAATTTTTAAAGCCAAAAATAAAATAATTCCGACACATGACCCTCTCAAAATAAATGATATACCCCTACAACAAAAAAACACTGAAAAATATCTAGGTCTACGAATGGACAGCTATTTAACGTGGAATTGTCATATTGAGCACATAAAAAACAAACTATCATCACTTCTTGGCTCTCTACGAAACATGGTGCGCTGTGTCCCACGTCGGTTACGACACACCATTTATAATACCTTAGTAAAGCCACACCTTCTGTACCTAATCGAAATCTGGGGCTGTGCTGCCAAAACTAAACTAGCCGATCTTCAAGTTGCACAAAACAAAATTATCAAAATGCTTTTTCATTACCCGTATTTAACTCCAACTAGTAAAATCTATGCCGAAACAAAGATAATGAATATTAGACAACTATATATATACAACATTTGCATTTTGGTGCGAAAAACCCTTAACAAAAGTATCCATACCAATATGACTTTTACTAAAATAAAACAAGTGACTAAACGCAGCACGCGTCGAGCGAGTCTTATTGTCCTACCAAAGATACGAACAAACTATGGCAAAAAAATGTTTACGTTTGAAGGAGCGCAGCTTTATAACCAAATACCCTCGCTAATAAAAAATGTTAACTCATTTAACGCATTCAAGTCCCGATTAGCCCAATATGTTGCGAAAAATTACTAACTACTAACAGTAGGTAATCAAATGGCCAACTTACTTACTACCTACAATGCGTTAAATGAGTGAGCCCCACTCATTGGTTATGACAATTTAATGTAACTGACGAATCAGATGTACCTACCAACTTTATGTATAACAGTGTTCTCATGTAAGTGACATTTCTTGTCTTTTTTGAGAATAAATGATCTTTGAACCTTAGGTACTTAGGTACTATTAGAAATAGAAGCAAAATAAGAAACAAATCATAATGTTATATTGAAAGTAACATTAACAAGATTTAGATGGATGCACAAACATGACGTAATTTCTACGTCGAGGAACTACCATCTTTATCACAAACCATTTCATAATAACCTTACACTATTTAGACTAACGATAACACCGTTGTTTATATTATGTACTTTATAATCTCATTACATCGCAAACGAGTAGGTACAGTTACTACGGACCTACCTTAATCTGGCATAAATTATTACATAACTACATAACATAACTATCACCGAATATTCGTATCTCTATGCTCTAAAGTCAAGACTTAAGTCAAGACTATTATCAATAGTTTACCCTCTAGGGTAACCTCTACGATCTTGATGTAACCTCTACGTTTCGGTGACAAAATTCAAGTCATTTGTAATAGTAAATAGCGCCTGCCAACGCCAAAACTCCTGCAAATACGAACACGCGCAGCATAATCTGCAACAATAAAATGTGTGTCAGTATTCTGATTTCAAGACAGCTAAGTACTCTGCACCTTAACAAGCTTTCACAAAATAGGTAAAATTTAATACTACAAGCCAAACACCCAATCTATTGTGAATCACTCAAGAACTCCGTTGTCTACCTTCCATCTCACATTCAAAATCCATTGATTTTGAATGTGAGATGAAGTTCAGATCATTGAAGTTCATTGGTGGCGCACTAACCACCATATTTAGGTACATCTCAATTTTACCGTCTCCGTCCTATGTTAGCTTACCTGATCTTGCCACTCCCGATTCTTCACGCAGCGGCTGTAGGGCATGGTAGTAAACGTTACAGAGTTGTAGAGAGGCACCCAGAAGGTAGGCATCAACCAGAACAGGAAGTCATCCATCACCTTGCGCAGTCTATAAGACGGACGAGTTACCAAGTCTCTCATCTGAAAACAATATACGTTTCTTCTTAAAAAACATTGGTTCTGTGAGCTGATCAAAATGAGGATTAGGCTGTCCTCTTTCTGTGTCATCAGATCAGCACACTTTTGCCTTGATACCCTTGATATTGTAATATTATCGACAGGCATGCAAACTATCAATAGGACCCTTGGAGCAAGTGGCTTAGCTCTTGCGTTTCCACCTCTAGTCTGCCAGTTTATACAAGCTCAGGGTGAGGCGTCTCACTTAGCTCCAAGGAGTGTCTCGGGGTCATCAGTGTTCATTCGCTAATATCTCGCCATAAAGACAGCGCCTGCTTCTTATATTGTATTTTATTGCAGTGATATAAGAGCGATGTTTGGTATATGGTAGGTACAGTTTGGTTGCAATTATGCCCGTTCAACTCATCAACACATTTACCTCAATATAATTATACATCGCCAAGTCGCAGATAGCGAAGGTGTCCTCCCATCTAGTGTCGCTGAACTCTGGCAGAATCTTGGACAGGTTGTTGCCATATTTCTGGAACAGCTCGTCCAGCAGCGTGCAGTCTTCGAAGCCAGCGTTCATGCCTTGCCCGTAGAACGGGACTACTGCGTGTGCCGCGTCACCGATGATCAGAGCCTTGTCGTCTATGTTATAGGGCTTGCACTGTAATAGAACAAAGTTTTACTTTAAATCGCGTTTCTTAAAATTTTCGCAAAAGAGACGAGACCAAGATGCTAGCTAAGTACAAAATGTGCCAACTCCCATCCTACTAGGTAAGATAAGTTAAATTTTATAGGTGTATAGCTTAGATATGCGAGTTTTTTGTTTCGACGGGTTTCTAAAGAGAGGAAATCTGATATGTAAGATTCTGCATTATTTTTCCAAATATTTTCATTTTACCTTCACAGCAACCAAGGGTGACGGTGACCCTCCAAAGAAATCATCAATAAGCTTCTGCTTTCCAATCAAAGGTATCGAATCCGGGAAGTGTTTTTCAAAGAAATCGAGCAGTTTCTCTTCAGAGTCGATTTTCTTGAAGTTTGTGAAAGGCATGAAGAGCGTGACAGTCCAGGAGCAGTCTTGATTAGGAAGCGCTATCATCATGAACTCCCTTCGAGGCCAGATGTGAAGGTAGTTTGGAGGCATCAGAAACTGTCAAACAACACAGATATTTTAGCGTAGAGAAACTTTAAAATGTGAGGTAGTAAAACTGCAGAATACACCGCACCGAACGCGGCACAGGTGTAATGCTTGTTTCGTATTTTTTTAGGGCCTTGTAAATTTTTTATAGAAGCATCTACCATCCCACGCGAAGCAGGGGCAATTTCTAGTAAGTCTCTTAGTTTGGTCTTAAACTACTAATGAAATGAGTTACATTTTTGTCCGCAAATAATTGTGATGAACTATAAAAATACACATTATTTTTCTATTTATTCCCAATAATAACATGTTATTATAGAACATGATGGATGTGCTTAAAACAAGCATAGGTATTGGAAAGAACTATCCATTTCTTTGATGTGATTTAAATGCCATTAAAAATGTAGGTAGGTACGTACCTACGTTTAGTGAAACTGAAGGGTAGAGGAACCCTTCACTAAACAACAGAAACACGATAAATCTTAACAAAATAATGTGTAATATTACACGTGTCAGGTTATTTATCATTTCAAACATTTTGGAAATTGAAACTTCCAAGTTTTAGTATCCATTCGTACGTTAGAATAAAACAATAAAACAGCACAGTGTAAAATGATACAATTCAAGATTTTAATAGGTTTGAGTTTTCTGAAAACATATTTGTGTGGTCAGCAAGATTTATTCAAAGCCTACACGGAATCAAACCTGGCTACATCAAAATGTATAAAGAGTGTTGTACAACAATCGTTTCCTTGTGGCACACCCATAGCTGCTGTAGTCAATACAAAAGCAGACGTCGATTTCCTCAACCACTTGAGCCGCGACAACTGCTACAGTTTTATCATAAGAAGATATAAAAACCATAACTGGCTGATTTCAACTAAAGTTTACATCCACGTAGCTAGAACCGCTCGGCACTTCTCGACAGGCATGTCAAGACTTATAACTGATATTTTTTGGGACTCAAAAGCACATAACATTATTGTAATAGAACAACAGGAAGACGAAGACATCGAAAAGGTATTTGACGTGATGTTAAGATACAATAGTTTCAGCGCTATATTGATACGAAGAATTAGCAAGGATAATGTGGCAGTATATACTTACTATCCTTTTAACGGTACCAACTGTGGTTTAAAATACGATTACGCAAATATAAGTAGCTGTGAAGATAAACACAAAATAAGTTACTTTTCGAATAAGCCATTGAGCTTAAGGGATTGCAATATAACAGTGGTCGCAAACAAAGATATTCCAAACTTTACTTATAAAGAACAAGGTATTGCAGAAAATTTGGATAGTCTACCTGGCTTAGAACAATTTATATTAGAAACCATAGCAGAGAAGGAACATATTCACGTCAATTATAACCTAGTTACGAAAGAATTAGGTTTCGGTGTCGTTTTGCCAAATAATACAGCGACTGGATTACTAAGCTTTCTGCAAAGAGACGAGGTTGATATTGCTGCAGGAGGCATTACATTGATCAAAAATAGAATCGATTTATTTGACTATATTTGGGGCTATAATTACGCTACTTTAAACTTATTTACGCCAACAATTGGCGAAGAGATCTGGA
Source organism: Hylaea fasciaria (assembly GCA_905147375.1). NCBI lineage: Eukaryota > Metazoa > Arthropoda > Insecta > Lepidoptera > Geometridae > Hylaea > Hylaea fasciaria. Next base: position 3,624,812 of record LR990194.1, read on the forward strand.
AGGACGTATATAAAGAATTTAGTTTGAAAACATGGATACTCATAATATTTACGTACTGCACATTTACAGTATTATTCATGGTAGTAAAAAGATGGAAATCACAAATCCTAACCAACCGTACATATTTAAGTTTAAAATTATGGGGATATTTATACATGAATACCTCCAAAACGTTATCTAACGACAAGAGAATGAGAATTTTAATGGTTTCCTGGATTTGGTTTACATTTTTCATTTGTAACTTCTACAACACTGCATTATACAGTTTGTTGACGGGAAGAGACCAGGTCAAACGCCAGATAAGAGTGGATGACTTGTACGAGTTACCATTCGAGCCATGCATTAGCGAACCTACCAGGGTGTATTTCCAATTTGCCTTGAATAAGAGTATATCAACTGGACGTAATTTACCAGAATGCATGTACACAGATTCGGCTTTAGATTATGTGGCTTCAGGAAATAATGCTTACGCAATTGAAATGGAATACATTTATAAGCTTAACGAGCACAAATACCTAGACGACGACGGTCGTCCCAAGATGGACGCTTGGACATTTTCTACAACCAACGTTATAGTTATGTATCTAACTAGAGGTTTTCCAATGACAAAGGAGTTTCAAGATTACGCATGGAAGCTCTACGAATCTGGCATTCTTAAAGAGCATTTGAAGAAACTGTATCACAAGAGTAATACTGAAGCACAGCTACACAAGAGACTTTTCAAGAAAATGCTGTTGGCTGATTTGCGGATTCATTTTCTTATCCTCGCGGCGGGGTCCATGCTCTCTGGCATGTGTTTCGTATTTGAAATTATATGGTTTAGAAAATAGTGTTAGGCAAACCAATAGTTTATTGTGTTGTGTTTTAAATAACCATTGGGTGAGTTTTGAGAAGCAAAGATGATTCGTGTTGTGTCTAGCAATGTTGATTTGTTTCAAATAAGTTCAGAGAGACTTACGCCGCCATTTTGATCAGCCGGTATACACAGCTCCATGTATCCATGTTCGATGTACTTTTGGCTAAAATCGAAGAGTGGCTGTGTCATCATTGCTTTGCGCACTGCTGAGAAGGCTCCGTCTGCGCCGATGATTAGGTCAGCTTTCACGTCGACTTTCTCATTCGTATCGGTCCTAAAATATTGAAGAACCAGGTGGCTTACCATGATGTTTTATTGCGATCCAATTGACGACCTAAACAGAATCGTTTCACTTTAAATAATAGTAATACTTACATGGCTTTTTATATCATTTAGGTAGACGTCAATCCCTTTAGATTTAAAATCAACCTAAATTAAGCATCAAGATGTCACGACAAGACGTCATGGTACGAATAAGTAGTAAAACGATTCTGTTTAGGTCCTCAATGGGATTGCTATAAGACGTCATGGTAAGCACCTGCTATTTAAATGCGACATTGTGTGTGTGATATTATGCATTTTGTGAACACATTGCATTGCCCCACTTAAATATTAAACAAGTATAGATAAACTTACTTAACAAACGTAAGCGAACCCTTTCTCAAATTAGCTTCAGAAAGTTTATGATTAAATAATCTTTCGACGTTCTCGTAGTTTTCAGACTCTGGAATTCAATCAAAAAGTTATGGGAGTTTAGTTATGATCTACTTGGGCCTGTTTGGGTAACAAAGCTGGATATGATCGTCTCTATACACGATCTTATTCTTATTCGGATCGGTTATTTAAGACATCATTATTTGTAACCAGACGAAAGAGGTCCTACGATACGGGTTTCGAGCTTAAAGTGTGGGAACCAGGTGCTCTTAATTCACTGTAGTTGTTTCATAAGCCTTGCTCAAATAACTATTGTTAATTTTTCATTTATCCATTTGGAGTCGGTGTTTCAACTAAAATGCTGTGAGGAAGTTTTGATCTAAACACCGTAGCGATAGGACCAGCTAGCTAGGTTACCTTTCATAATGTTTATTGTTATATTTCACTTGTATGTCTTGGAGTGCAATAAAGTGTTGTTATCTTATCTAATAGGGTCATAGTGTTGAATAATACGAGTAGGTACCTAGGTACGGAATCGCTATTAATTCTACAGTTACTTTTAATCACCTTGCAGCAGTAAGCTGTTCAAGTAGTTACGTCCGACAGAGTAAATACACTGAAACAAAAAAGTTTTCATTATGACAAGATACCGTACGAGTCGAATTAGTGAGAACGAACGGTTTTTGCTGATTTTGAACCCACTACCTACGGCGAGACATTAAACCTGCAGCTAATTCAGCAATTTCCGATAATGAAGACAATGTTTAGCAAAACGGTGTTAAGGCCAAGTGGAGTTAATTAGGAGAGACCAATGTTCAACCGGTAATAAATAAGGTCAATTCATTATTGAGACAACCTTGGCTAGGTATATACCTACTTACCTACATAATTGTTCAAAAACTGATTAGGTTATGAAAATAGATGATTTCCGCAAAGACGAATTAAGGCTTGCCACAAAATAACGCTGTTGATGATTCTATCAAATCATCTCGTCCAAAGGAACGTCGCCCGAACGTGTGAGTTCCTATTAAATTTGACTTATTTTGTAGGGGGTGACATCCGCACGTACAAAGAAGCCGGATATAAAATGAATGAAACATTCCATTACGTTCTAGTTTTCTGGTTTCGTTCATACGTCTAAGTAGGTGATTACCTGATTTGTTCTCGCATCGTAAGGTATAGGGTAAGTCGTCCCGTCCAGTCTGTGTATCATTCGGGCCCTCATTGGAATGCCATGGTTTTCTACCATATGCAGTTCGAGGCCGACATCTTTTAGAGCCCTTCTGCCACGAATAGATAGCGCCAAGTTGATGGAACGCCCTTTTGCTTGCGGCGTCTTGCGTATGTCTGCAAGGATTGTGCATGATCACTACATAGTATAAAACAAAGTTACTTTCTCTGTCCCTATATCCCTATGTATGCTTAAATCTTTAAAACTACGCAACGGATTTTGATACGGTTTTTTTAATAGATACTATAGTGATTGAAGAGGAAGGTTTATATGTATAATAACGTAGTGATACCCGTGCGTAGCCGGAGCGGGCCGCTGGTTTACTTATAAATCATGTAGGTATGAGACACGAAAATCGTTGAGTGCGCTACATGTTAACAAAAATCGAAACTTATAATTATATAACGGGGCGTCCATAAATTACGTGAGGCGTTTTTTTTAATTTTCTGCCCCTCCCTCCCCCCCTGGTGAGATGTCGTGAGATTTTATTCAACCCACTCCCCCATCCCCCTATCTCACGTGAGATTTTTCAAAAAGTGAGTTTCTTACGTAAACGCGTTGGATTGTTATTGTAAAAAGAAAAAAACAAAATTTGCTTCGTGCTTTTATTTACGACTAGTTAAGACTAGTAATCAATAGACTAGTAATTGCTGAGAGCATGTACAATCTGGATTAAATGGACCAAAATAGTATAATTTTTTTTTGTTTCAATCAGAAAAAAAATTGCGTGATATTTGCCGAGACCCCCCCCCCCCCTCTCTCCAACGTAAGATTAGATGAGATTTGACTCGACCCCCTCCCCCCCTTAAACACCTCACGTAATTTATGGACGCCCCCTAATGCTAAAAATTTACAGCAGCAAAAACTTATATATAACAACGAAATATCTTTCATATCTTAATATATATAAATTACGCGTCACGTTGTTTGTCCGCGATGGACTCCTAAACTACTGAACCGATTTTAATGCAATTTGCACACAGTGTGCACTTTGGTCTAACTTAAAAGATAGGGTTTAGGATTTAGGCTTACATCTCAATTTATAGTCGCAATAACAATTTTTTTTGCCACAGCAACGCGTGGCCGTGTTTACGCGTCACGTTGCTTGACCGGAATGGACTCCTAAACTACTGAAGCGATTTTAATCAAATTTGCACACCGTGTACAGTTTGATCTAACTTGAGAGATAGGATAGGTGAAATCTCAATTTATAGTCGCAATCAACAACAAAAACGCGTGGCCGTGTCTGCTATATTATATGAAACACACAAATAATTCTACAGATTCTTCTAATCTGCTTTTTATATAAGTAGGTACTTGTGTAATAATGTATATACTTACTTTTCATAATTGCTAAAACTTGCATAAAAACGCGAAATACTGCGTTAATTTTTTCTAAATTATTCTAAGACATAGGCTAATAATAATGGTAGGTAGGTACGTCTACGAAATTGTATTTCCTGTCAGACTAGTTTTGTGGACTTGCTTTAGATCATTTTATCTATATTTTTTATTAAATATATATTCTAATGTGCATTTATTTATAAGTACAAGGAAATAACAACAGTAACTATCGACTATAAGTATATCGACTCTCTGTTTACAATAATTATCGACACAATAGTGGCAATAGGTGTTTTTATAAAGTACGTAGGATATTATAGCCACAATAATCGTAATAGAACGTGTAGGTACAACGAACCCAGACAATATGTGTGTGTATAAGTATTATAATTATTATGGTAGTTCGAAACTATAAAGTTACGAGTACCATACGCCGGAAATTTTATCACAATCACAACCCATCGAAGATGACAGGTCACAGAACTCCTAGCAAGGACCATAGTTACAATTGTATAGTATTAAATAGTAGTAGTTACTTATTAAAACATAAAAGCCCAGATCCCTTTCAACAGCTCGTTGTGGGTCTCGTTATCATGGTTTATTTATAACAAGGTGTCGACAGACGTTGGCCTGATGAAAATGTATGGGAAAATTAATTTTAAATTTTCTCTTGTTTGTATATTTTTCCTTATGCTTATTCTGCTATTCCTTATCCTTATTCTGCTATTCGGGACGGAGACGAATCCAACAAAGCAAAGATCATGAAAATCGGGGGTAGCCGTTCTTGGGTTATAAATGGTGTAACTAACACGATTTTGTTTTATAAATAGATATAGATATACAGATAGATTAGTTAGGTATAGGACCTACACAAGTTTAAATTTAACTGGCTTACCTTCGCGATATTCATAGAGACGGACACGGTGACCTCTTTTCGCCAAATACAGAGCTTCTAACGAGCCCACCTGTAATAAATACGAACTTCAAAGTAGCGCAGACTTTACTATACTTACATCATCCTCAGATTAATCCTCTAAAGGTTCATGGTATTATCTAAAACTAAATCCCTTTATGTTCCAGATGATTGTTCCAGACCTTCTATTCTGTGGTAAAATAGGGAGGAGGCTTTTGCCCTCAAATTTATCATGATGAAAAGTGTCTTAGGGTGCATACAGATACACCAACTCGTATTACTTCCTCTACACGTGTAGACAATTTAACATATAGATCGTAGGAACCTGCTTATGTAAATATTTTCGTCATAATTTTATCACTAAACGCAACCGGCAACAGTAAGCCCAAGGCAATTAAAGCACTGTCTAACCTGTTCTAATCCATATAATTATATTCTAGCTACATTGAGATCAAAGTAATATCTAAGCCATAGCAGTAAATAGATTAATCTTTAGCGATCTAAATGGCAGAGGAGTATAACATTTAAATAGCACAAAACCAACTTACCAATCCACCACCAACAACAACGATATCCAAAGGCTTCGTGTGGCCGTTTTGTAATGTAGCCATCACTCCTTTCGTAAACTTTACCTAATGATCAAAAGGTAATATTATATTGTACTCTAAAATAAAGTAGAAGACTGAAGCAAAACTTGTTCTAACTTATTATAATAGGTAAAACACGACCGAGTTAAGAGTTAGCGACCGACCGGACCGAGCGAAATCAATTAAATGCCTTCGAGAGAATCTTGAACACATTATGGTTTCTATTGGTAGGTATGTAATGGTATATTATGTATATCTCTAGCTATATTATTGTTAATTAATACTGTCAACTACAGGTTACACGCTACTTTGATCGCGGATTATTTTTTAAATGTAGATACGTACCTAAGTAGGTAATTTGTTAGGTAACTGCAAATTATCTTTTAAGCCCGATTCGAAGCTACATAGCTGAGAACAGGTAGTGACGTCAAAACAGATATTTATAAAAAATATGTTATTATTGTTCAGTGGCTTACTTTTAATTTCCCAGCCTAGATAGATCATAAATTAATTTTGTAAATTTATTTGACTTTTCTGACCATAATATTATCATCGTGCCGAGTTACAGACCCTCCACCACGACGACTACTAGGTAGGTACTTGTATCTCGCACGTGACGTGGTTAGTTTTTTATTTGATCCTCAATGCCGCGCACTTATCAAAATGATGGCAGTACAATTTACGTTTCAGACGAAATTTACCGTCAGGTAGACGTATTTATCGTCGTGCGTGACTGAAACTGATAGCCATGTATGAGACATTAAATCCATACAAAAACATTTAGCTCGTGGACTTCAATGCGTAATCGTTATGCAATACTAAACTTGTGCATTATAATTATGAACAGCGGAAGGTCAAGAACTATTTATTATTAACTATCCGGTTTTCGGGAATGTGTTGTATTTTATGACAATCGTATACACTTAATTACAAATACTTAGGTAAATTAAATACTCGTACCCATGAAACAGTCAAATAACGATAGCGATAAAAATAACATACCTATACCTACTTTTAGCAATGACCAGAACCCATATAATAATATTATATACCTATGTATGTTTTTCTACATAGTATATTGAACGAATTACTTATAATAATTAATACAGCATAGTAAGCGATGCTTTGTGAATTTAGTATTCGTCTTTTTCTAGAGCGCTCGTTCGTTACCGGTTTTACTAATGGATCTCAACGGCACTCACTTGAATGAGTAACGGATTCATCATCATCATCAACGCCTATCCACACACTGCTGAGCCAGGTCACTCCTCTCTTTCGTGAGGGGGATTAGGCCATACCCCACCACGGGGGCACGGCCCGAATTGGTGGATCACATGCCTCCGAAATAATTCTCGTGCATCGAATCACTAATCGGATGACCAATTAGTGGCATAAAATCGGTAGGTATGTATCGATTGATAGCAAAAGAGGTCTTTAGACGACCTGCAAACCTCTGACATCAGAGACGGCACTATCTCATTCGAGAGCGTTTGATCGAGTCAAGGAATAACAATATAGGTAACTGTGCTCTTCGATTTCAGTTTACCATAATTTGTCAACGTTATTCATGGTATTATTTGGTCATCGACCTATTTGCCTCGTACCTAAGAAGTCCCCTATATTGAAATATAGCGCGGGCAAGCGTCAAGTAACTTGAAACTGCGGCTTTAGATACGATTTCAAGCGGTTTAAGTTACCTATTGTCCCAAATAGATACTTTGACACTTTCACTGGTAAGTTGGTAAACATAATAATATAGATATACTTACCAACTTTGCGTTTTATCAATTTGAGAGTTACGGCGTCGTATATTTTATAAGGTTTATCAAATTGGATACAAACGTAAATAAATGCGAAATAAAAATGTGATTAGTACCAGTGTGCCTAGTGTGAGTTTTGACAATGTCTTTACGCGCTCGGTCCGTTTAGCGTAAACTTGAAATCGTATGGAATAAGAGCAGCGCCATCTAGTGACTGACTGACTGACGCTAGATGGCGCTGCTCTTAGCAGCGCCATCATAAACGGACCGAGCGCGTAAAGAAATTGTCAAAACTCACACTAGGCACACTGATGTTATTTTTAAGAAAACTGATCATAGTATCCGCAGTTGACCTTGGCCACCCTGACAGCAGCTGTAGGTTCACGAACGATTGCTCATGTTAATTAAGTTGAGAAGAGAAAACAAGGTACCGAGATTTTACTTTTTCAAACCCAAACCTGTAAAACATCACTTTTCAACCAATCTTCACATTTTGAATAAGCTGCAGCTAAGCCTCGTTTAAATAAATTTAAATTAAGGAATAATGTATGGAATTTTGAAGACGGCCTTTACAATTCTTTAGTGAGCATATTATTATTATCTAGTCTATCTGAGCGTAAGTGTTTAACTCTGCCTGTATAATATACTATTTTTACTATTTATTCTAAGCCTGTACCTACCTACTAACACACGTAAAAGTTTGCCAATAGAATATAAAATCAAACTTGGACGTACTGAATCTTAATAGTCATCACTTTAATAAATCTCTTATTTAGTAGTATATAAAAATGTAACATTTTCTCTTATTACATTAGCCACAAAACTCGCACCACAAAAAAAAACAATTTGAAATAGAGCCTTTGCGCATGCTGTCTGCCTCAGATTGATACAATATGAAGGAGACAGCATGCAAAAAAGTGCTATTCTTAAATAGTCTATTCGTTTATTGCCGCGATTTGTATAGATCTCCTACGATAACATGTCCGACCCTCCAAAGTATTGTGTTAATTTACCTTTGACTGTTGCCACTAACAGACCCACGGCAATAGCAGATCGACATAACTTGTTGGTCTCCTGGATTGTTGTTAGGACTTTACATCAGATTGACAGATTTGACAGATATTTCTGTATGAAGCCATGGCGTTGCGTATTCGGGTATTCAGACTATTTAGACAGAGATGCAACTTGCAACTATACAGTCTTCATAGTGATTTCCTTTCTCATTCAGCAAAGTAGCAGCAAAAGTGCAGCGTGAGGCATAGTGGTACTTTGGCAAACTGTACTTGCGTTAGTTTTTGGGTCGAGCCATAATATTGTAGAAGATTTACAGACACTTATATTAAAAATTAAGATTGCTAGGCGCAGATGAGATATCTTCAGATGGGCTTTGACTCGAGCTGAAGGAGCTCAGAGTCTCTCTGGTTTCGTCCTTGATCCTCAAGTGGTCTGTGCTGGAGGGTGGTCGGCTGAGCCTGTCCCGGTGATCTTTATCCTTGGAAGACTTATCTTTGCTGTGCTTGTGCTTATGTTTGTGTTTGTGTTTCTTCTTATCCTTTTTCTTTTTCTTCGCCTGTAAGTTTGACTGGTTTTAGTGAATGTTAACTGGGATATCGTTACGGCCACTTACGGCCGAAATTAATAATCAATCCTCGTCCAAATTTTGCTATCTGAGATTGATATCACAATCCATTTTTAGGGTCAAACGTGCCAATAACCGATCCGAGGATTGGTAAAGGCACGCAGAATAGAGATCGATCGGACGATAGGCAAAATCCAAGATCGATTTAAATCTTGGATAGGAGATACAATATTAATTTCGGACGTTAACAAACACTGTTAGTGACGTTCAGTGTCTTCCGTTGAAAGAGAAAGCTATAGACTGCTTATAACGGTAGTCTCCTTCTCATACGCAGAAGAAGAATACCGAAATATTACGCGTGAAGGACAGAGCTACACTATTTGTATCCGTTAGTTTGTCGATATTTTCAAGGGACAGCTCTACTAAAGTAGCTTCACAAACTTTCGTTTGTGAGTCAAAATCAATCGGTGCAAACTATTTTGGTATATTTTTACTATTGCCAATCTGTCTTACAGAAGATGAGAAAAAGTATCTTAAATCTCCCATATGAAGCACTAAAAAGAGAGGTCTTATATCTCGTGCGGCCACTCTGTGCCCGGGTTAATATTTTCCCTCCTTCTATGGACGTCTTCATTTTTTAACATTCTACAGATAAGTTAGGCTATAGTTTAAGTAGTATGTTCTTCATTACGTCAAACATATTCCTATTTGGAACTGAAACTGTGACTCACCTAAAGAGTAAGGTAGATAAATAGGACAATGCTTATAATATTAAGATAATAACTGACCTTAGAAAGTCCCATATCATCCTTGTCGTGGCGGAACATGCCCGGTTCAAACCCGATAGGGCCTGAGGATCCAGGAATGCCAGGCAACGCCACCGCATTATCCGATATATACTCGCGTTTTGAATCATCCTGTACAAAAATTGGTATATTTACCAAACGTGCTTTATGTAACACAGTTCAACATTCGTATTGGACTCACGGTACTCACGCGTGAACGAAACAGCGAATGAAACTCTCGAGTGAATGAAACAGCGAGTGATAAACAGAGAATGAAACTCACGAGTGAATAAAACAGCGAATGAAACTCACGAGTGAATGAAACAGCGAGTGATAAACAGATAATTAAACTCACGAGTGAATGAAACAGCGAGTCATAAACAGTGAATGAAACTCAGGAGTGAATGAAAAAGTGAGTGGATAAAGAGTGAATGAAAGTCACCAGTGAATGAAACAGCGAATAAAATGGCGAGTGATAAACAGTGAATGAAACAGCTTGTGATGAACAGTGAATGGAACGGTGCTCACGCTGAAGACCCGCATGGGCATGTCGGGTGCGAAGGCGACGTCCGCCTTCACGTCCTCCTCCTTGATGCTGGCGAGCGGCACGGGCAGCGCGGCCGCGGCCGGCGCCGGCGCCGGGCGCTCCAAGGGCGGCATCGTGATGCCGGCGTCCGAGATCTCCGTTTCGAACTTTATCTGCAGATATCAAAGATTATTTCAATTATGTACCTATTGACATTATTTAATTATTTTATTTAAATGGTCCTGGTACCAGCCGCCTTTTCATCACTGATCGAAAAATCCAGTCACTTGACAGAAACGTTATTCGTCGTTGCTCCCGGCAACCGACCTCAGGTGGCATAGACTAGCGTCGCCACATTTCTTTAGACACTATTTATTAATTCGACGGCACGTTTGGCGTAGTGGCTGAGCAATCGGACTGCTGCGCTTGGTGTCGCGGGTTCGATTCCCGCCTGGAATATTTGTTCCAGGCGGGAATCGAACCCGCGTTTAATCCAAAAATATCTGTTTCTTGTCTGGGTGTGGTGTGCGTGTGAGATTATAATTAAGTATGTAAGCGATACCCACGATACAGGAGCAATCATAGTGTGGGTCTACATAAAAAAAAAAAAAAAAATAATTAAAAGGTGTAATTTATTTGATGATTGTTTCTGTAGTAGCGGTTTGGAGAGGTAGGCATCGCTTACCTACTAGATAAGATAATTTTGTCTAACTTAAGTTATTCTTGCGTCACGATCGCGAACGATTCAGTCACAAGCGGATTAGACTTTACGACTCCGTTAGAACTTCTCAAAACAAGAGGAATATAATCGTCTTAGGAAGTTTAATTACCTTCCCATACTAAAAGTTTGGTTTATCTCGAAATAGAATTGAATTTTAATAGACATATACATACACTATACACATATATATTACACTCACGTCATCGATAATCTCCTGCTTTATGACCGGCTGCATCGGTATTTCTGGGATGTCCATCTTCTGTCTCTCTCGTTCATTTTCCCGTTCCCTCTCCCTCTCTCGTTCCCTCTCAAGCCGCTCTCTCTCCTTATGGTGCATCTGCTTCATCATGGCCTGTATTTCCGGTAACGGCACGCAGATGGGCCGCTTCAGCCCGTACAGAGTGTAGTACAAGTCGACGAGATCGCATCGCAGCCTCGCATCGTTCGAGAGGAGACTGTTTATGTTGTTCCAAAGTCTGGAATAAATTATACGAGCTCTAATCGTTAACCTCTAGTGTCAGGGCTTATCGATAAAAACGGAGACCGACGGCTGAAACCACCTTCAGGAGCGAAGGTAAATCACACATATATATGGTGGTCATGGACGCTCGATCCCATCGGTCTCGCCCTGCGGCCGAACATCGAACAGTACCCGGTCAATGACAGAGCACGCAAGGCACCGCTCGGACACCGTCGCTAACATCGATTCGCTTTCATTCCGTCGCTACAGATCAGTCTAAACCGTTCTTTCGTAAACAGATATACTAGCCGTCGACTGCGAATTACATAGAGATCGGTGCGACAGTTTAGCGCGGTAAAGATCGATAAATAAATAAAACTACATTCGCATGCACTCGTATATAAATCGGAACGCTGTGACGGCACGTTTAGCGTAGTGGTTGAGCAATCTCACTACTGTTCTAGGTGTCGCGGGTTCGATTCCCGCCCGGAACAAATATTTGTGCGTTCCACAAATATGTGTTTCCGGTCTGGGTGTGATGTGCATGTGAAATGATATGTCTGTAAGCGGTACCCACGATACAGGAGTAATAAAAAAAAAACAATGTTCCGACCTGTGCACCACGGCCTCGGTGTCGAGGCGGTGGCGCTGCGCGCGCTCGAAGGGCGGCATGGCCACCAGCAGCCGCGCCAGGCCGTGCCGCACGCCGGGCTCCGCGTCGCCCTCCGCCGCCGCCAGCAGCGCCGCCAGGTGCTCCGCCTTGCCGTCCACGCGCACGAAGTCCACCAGGCACTCGAACGCCGCCAGCCGCACGTCTGGGGGCGAACGAGACCAAGTGGGGTAGCACACAATGACGTCACGATGACGTCGATGTATGTATATTTATGATAGTCTTTTATCGATGAAAAGCGCAGTTTAGACACATTTACAGAACAAAAACGTCTACAACAAGGAATTGAGTTACATTTTGGGCCCGTTGCTGTTGATTTAAACGTTTAGTTTAGACCTTTTATAGGACTAAGAGTAAACGCTAAGAAAAACTCATACTCAGGGCACTGATGAGCGTGATAGGAAGTAATTATGGTCCAATTAAAAAATCGCGTTACGGCGGTGTACTGGACGTCCTCAGGTCCTCAGGTCTCATGTTTATTTTTCTGTTTTAGTTATGGCTTCGCACGGTTTATGCATTTAGCCAGTGCCAAGTATTATAATATTTCGGGATTTTATCGGATTCCCGCCTAAATCTGATAGGGAGTTATGGTCCACTTAAAAAAGCGTGCTTCGATGTGTGTACTCACCGATATACTGTCCGTACTGCGCGTAGGCGCGGAATATGGTGGGGATGCTGGGCAGGTGGCCGCACTGCTGCAGGCGGCGGACGGCGCGCAGGCAGCTCACCGTCACGGTGTTCTTGTAGCACGGCAGGACCTTCTCCAGGTTCAGCACGCGGGTGATCTCTTCCAGCACCAGCCGCGTGTCCGCGGAGAGCGAGTCTGCCGTTATTGGCGCGCCCTGGACAAGAAAATTACATAAGCGCCAACCCTATTGATTGTCGCTTTAGTAGATTGTCACTCTTTATTAAACTCTTGTTTTTTTTCATAAGTTCAACTTCAATTTTTGCTGATCTGATTTCTGTTAATTTTTCACTTTTTTGGAATAATAATTGTAATAAAAAATATTGAGCAACATTGTCTGAAAAAGTCCAAAGAAAACTGACTGTCGCGTAGATTCTCATTCTAGCTTTTTCAAACAAGTCATAATATTTCTTCTCTATAGATTTTAGCTTCGCACGATTTGTGCGTTCAGCCAATGTCAACCGTGAAAATATTTCAAACGCTTTGTTACAAATGTGAATAATTCTAATTTATGTCAAGCCCCAGTCAATCAGGTAGCCAGTAAACTGGCCGTAGTTAACATCACGAGTATGTAAAGTGGTGCTTGCTTTACTGCAACTTCCTAGGAAAAGTGTAACAACACAGATAATCTATTTTGAAAGGTAGGGTCTACTCACTGGTTGCAGTACTGATATGACAGGCGTGATGGTAGCAGCTAGCGCGTCCACCAGCGCCGCCTTGTAGTAGTTGTCGGAGAAATGATTCTTCGAGTTGTCATTGTATTTGAACAGGTCCAGTAGGAAACGCACGACCTCTGGCGGGCAAATGCCGTGGATGTTTCGCAAACCTACATGCAATAAAGAAGTGATATCACTTTAAAACCCATTTAAAAAAGAATCGACGAGTTTTCAAATGTTTTAGGCACTACGCAAGGAACAAGGCAGTAGGTATAGTCATAGACCTAGGGACTGAATCCTGCTTATTAAAAAAACGTTAAGATGTATTATATGCCCGATTGGTCAGCTAACGACACACTCTGTGATCAGTCGCCGATGACCTGGGTCAATTATGTGCTAATTTCCATCGCTGCATGCTTCGGAGCGCATGTTATGGCGCCAGCCCTGGTTTTTATCGATCCATAGTAGTCGTTAAGCCACGTCAGAGGCCCAAGGGCTGACGGAGAACACTGACACCAGAACCTGGCACTAAGCTATTAAGGTCTTACCCGCCATGGCGACAGGAATGGTCTTCTGTAGGAAGTAGTGCTGCAAATTGTCGAAGTTGTTCTGCTTAATGATGTGCGGCGCTGAGAACGAACCGAACATCTTGCGGAATATGGTGAGCATGGCCGGCGGGCCAGCCCACGAGCTTATCATTGCGTTGGCGACCTGGTGGAATAATAAGACATGAATTAATCATACAATAGGCGCCATAATTATCCAATGACACAGGCTTGCCGGACTCGGACTCAGTTGGAAAGAGAGAGCGCTACGAGCGAATGAGATAGCACGTATCACTGCTTGCGCTAGCTTCCAGGCTTTAATAACTTAATTACAATCGAAGGGCGACGGTCGACCGTTGATGATGCTACGAGAAACACAATGAGAGGAACTGAGATAGCATGTTCTGACGTCTGTCCTCACCTTAGTCAAGCAATGGGCCGCCCTGCATCTGATCTTGTAAAACGTCTGTTCATTCTCGATCGTGTCCGTGAGAGCTTTCCTGGTAGCCGGCTCGGGATAGTTGTGCAAGGCGTCGACGGCTTCGCTCTGTGCGGTGACGTCACGCTCATAGCGCAATTGGAACTGCCATTGGTAGTCGGGCTGAGAGATCACCGTGCTTCGGAGAAGCGACATTTCTGGGTCCAGCCGAATCCATAGGACGGGTGAATCGCTGGAAAGAAGGTGCACAAAAACGATGCCTACAAAATATACTATGAAGCGGAGTTGAGCGAAACGTAACGAGCGTTAATATATTACGCTCACTTCGCTCACGTCTGTCAATTACAATCATTTTTAAAAGCTATTTTTAATCAATAATAGAGAAGAAGTTATTTTTATACGCAACAATTTACATGAAGACAATCAAGAAAGCGATAAATTTATACGAATATATATATAGTAGATTATGAAATATCTATAAATACCTAGTTGTTTAAAAAAATATTTTATAGCACCGTGCGACCTAAACCCGCACTTAGGTCACGCTTTGCGCTGTTCAAAGTAGCACATTTTTAACCTGTAACGTGTGGGACCGAAACGCCAATGTCTTTGGCGCCATATTTCTGCATGTTTTCATTTTGGTCTTCGTCGGACAATATTACGTGAAAACGCTATACCTAAGTTAGCGATATTAACCGTACACTGTACATTTTATTCAATTTCTAATACGATTATTCAATTTCTAATATATTATTGTTCAATTCTGATTTTTGTATTTGTTGTTATTTTTTTTTTTTTTTCGTAGCCCCACACTAGGATTGCTCCTGTATCGTGGGTACCGCTCACAGACATATAATTTCACATGCACATCACACCCATATTGAAACATAAGAATACTTACTTGATTTAGAAATGTTGCGTTTTTTGTTGTTTACATAAAATGTAACCGACACAATAATTGAACTATTTTCACTGAATATACACACTTTCAATTATTATACACCATATTATATAATATAGTCTCATAGTGAATACATTTATGCACAAACCAGATCAATCACAGATTCCTATATTAAGTAGGTATTCACGTTACGATAAAGATTCGGTTACAAAATGAAGCCCTACACTATTGATATTTTTTCACTGTTTTTTAGTTGAAACCTGTTTGACTATTATTTAAACTGAACAATATTAAATCTGAAACAATATCACATTAACCAATCCACGAACAATAAATATGCATCCAAAAATGCTAATAACCTAAAAAACAAATGTAAAAGTGATACGGGTAGGTGTAAATTGTGTTTTCCCGTTCTCTACTGGTGGAATGCCAACCTACCCGCATTAAAATTTGTGTGTTTATTACTAAGAGTCAAATGAACACTTTTCATTGCATTAATTAGAAGGTTATTTTTAAATAAATTAAATGGATGGCGGGTTTATGTCGCACGTGCTATAAAATAGTATACGATACTCGCTGCACAAGTATATTATAAAACACGGCGGTTAGCACCCTCGCTTCGCTCGGGCGCTAACTTCACGCCGCCGTGTATTAATATACTACTTAGACAGCTTGTATCGTAATGTACTATCTAAAAAGCCTTCCTTTGCTTGTCCCCAAACCGAACTAGTTGAAGAAACTTATATAGGTTTATAGGCCATCAATTCCAATTCCCTTACTCCATAGCCGACAGATCCATATCGACCTCCTCTCCCGTGCACAGCGGGATCTTCTTCTTCTTGTTCCTTCTGCTCTTGCTGTGGCAGGTGATGTCAGCCTTCACCACTATGTTCTCTATTTGCAGGGTGTGCTTGAACGTGCCGTCTAACTCTTGCAGCTGTACTAGGAGCGGCCCGACGTACTTGCGAATGCCTCGCTCGTGAACGCAGTCCTGACGGATTTCCAGCTCCACTGTGTTCCTGAAAAGTAATACCGATAAGTTACCTTTTAGCTATGTTTTTGGTTAATCTAATACTGTCTTTTATGTGGTCGCATTTAGCGGAGCAAAACCATGGCGGTTACGTTAAGACACCCGTGTAAAATTTTAGATTTTTTCCATGTTGCTTGATAAATAAATAAGAAACAAACCCAATCTGATAGCATTTACTAAAAAGTAGGAAGCCCTGTTTTTTTTACCATACATATTACTATCAAACGGTTTCATAATGGAGTACCTACCAACTACCAAGTATACGGATCTAACATTTTTAGGTGCCACTTTTGACAGTTCTTCTATCAAGGCAATCCAATTTTTCAGTATGGTCAATAATTTCAATGGCATATGTCTCTAGCGACTTCTGACTTCCAATGAGAAATATAAGAACAGACCTAAAATCAAAACCAATTCACCTTTTACGATTAAAAACAGACTGCAGCTGAAACTTAGCGTGCCCTCCGGTCCGCACCCACTGGTCCACAAAAACGGCCATATCCTTCCCGGTGACAGTGAAGATGGCCTTCACAAACAGATCGGTGGACAGCAGCAGGTGGCCCCACAGACCGCTCCCTATTTTGGTGTTAGCCGCGTTGGTGGCGAGTGACAGCTGCTTGTTGAACACTTGGAGTAGCAGCTCTTGGCCTATCCGTTGCTCCAGCATCCGCAGTACAAGGTGGGATTTCTTGCGCATTATCTAGGGGATAACGATTGGTTAATCTATGCTTTAAACTGGAGTGATGGCCTTTATTAATGTCTCTGTTGATATAATTAGACCAGATTTTTTTTATTGTATTAGTCTTAGCTATCCAGGGCTACTCTGTCTACCGCTAAAGCCGTAGACCTGACAGTCTCTCACGATTAAGTAATATCCACAAATGTGGACATGTAGGGCACAGGTATACAGCAATAGATAGTACTTAACCGTCTAATGCATCTTGTAACTAAAGTAACTTACTTCAATGTATTTAGGTGACATAGTCTGCACATTTCTGACGGGGAAATAGAACACGTCCTTGGATTCGACTCGAGCGCCGCTCGCGGGCGGTTGCCACGGATCCAGCACTATACCGCCGTACTGTTCTTCATAACCTACCACCTGGAAATTAAAGGACAGTGAAAATGTCTTCAAACATAATTCAGGTAATTCAGTGAACATTCAGAGAATTATTCCAAAAACCCCTGCAATTTGTTAACCATATTTCTTAAACAAACGATTAAAAGTTGAATACCTCCTGCAACTCTTGATGTATCAAATACCGATACTCATTATTCCCAAAACATTTCTTCGAGTACAACCCGCACAAATAGTCCGGGATGCCTTTAGCGAGCCACAGATCCGACCAGTTCTGCATTGTGATGAAGCATCCAAAGAACTGTTCTGCAACTGCTTGGGCCATCGCTTTTCGGCTTATGTAGGTTTGGTCGATAATAGCTATGGAATGTAGGAGATGTGTGCTGAGTATCGACATCGTCGAATATGCTGTCGCGTCGTCTTCTGTCTGAAATCATTAAAAATATTTGACCATTCATGTCTATTCTACCGACATCATGTTTTCTCTTTTTTTATCATGTAAGTATATTTTTCAAGTTGTCTGTCTTTTATTCAGACAAGGAACTTTACTTTTATTCAGTTGTAATATGAAATGAAAGAAATGTCTTGCATCCTGCCTCTATAGGTGTTTAGGTCTTGGAACTCCAGGGCATTAGGTCTTAGTATTCTAGTTAATAAATGTATTACAAAAACAGTATTGCCAAGCACATGATAACATTTTTATTACTTATGTAGTTTACCTCATCAACAAATACTTGTTTGTAGCATGGATATGGATATCTAGTGGATAAGGTCTCTTCATAAAACCCGAAGGCTTCGTGGAGGAACCGAACTGCATTTTTGAGTATTTGCAAAAGATTTGGCAGACAGTAGTGGGTCACTTCGTTCATGAATGGATCTACGTATGTTTCAAATGGTCTGAAAATAAGAGTCAGTAATAAACTAAGATAAAACAGTGAAACAGATCTTTTTATAATTTGTTAATATTACATGCTTTACTTGAGAGGGTTCTCAATACAGATTATTCAGTAGCAAAACAAAATCATAAAATTAATCATTCAATGTGATTATCTTCTTCTACTTGTAATTATTTTAACCAAACATCTTCAAGATTTTGTTGGTATTGCATTAATATAGATAGATAGACACTTAATTGTACACAAAAATGATAATAGATACAATAGGTGGTCTTGTCCCTTATATAGATCTCTACCAGACAACCTTTTAGTGATAATATATTACCATAAGACTTTTTAATACAACTACACTCTTGCATTAACTAAACCAAAGTCTTACCCGATAGCTAATGCAATGTTAGGCGCACAAGCAGGAGTATTAACTAAGTAATGGAACGTTTTCCTTCTATGGTCTGGTGTGAACACCACATCTACTAGTTCACCACAGGATACGGCAGTCAGACTCTCATCTACTGTGAACTCAAGCTTCCACGTGCAAGGTTCTGCAAAGCTGTCAACACATGGGAACCAGAGGCGCGCTGAGTGACCATATGTGAACATGTGGGCTGATTTCTGAAACATTTAAAGATTTTTGTTCACATTACTGTTTCTGGGAACCACAGTTAATGTAATAAAGGCTGAATGCTTCCTATTTAAGTTATGAGTGGCTCTAGTTGCAAGAGTTGCAATATTGGCATCTGTCTCACCTCTAATAAGGTTCCTTCTCCTTCTGGCACAACAAAATGCATGCCACCTTGTGGCGACTCCAATGAGAACTCAATGCCTATCCGAAGCCCACGCCCCTCCCCGACCAAGTGAGCCGCCTCTTCTGGAACTTGAATATGCAGCTCTCCAGAGTTGTGATCAGGATCTATCTTCTGCGCTGCCGCTAAGTGGTAGCTGGAGAATACTTCTAAAGATCTCCTGGAAATTGAGTATAATTGATAAATAAGTCTATAATTTATATAATATACTTTCACAGCTATCTTCACAGCTATCTACAGTTTAAAATGATTTTGCAATATGTGTACAAGTGAACAATGAGACTTGAGATCACTTAACTGTCACTTTAATAAATAAATTAAACTTTTTCAAACCCCAACTGTATCATATTATATGAACTGACTGGACTGAAGTGTGCAGATTGAGCTTTATGCCTGGTTCACATTTTCCAGCCCAATAGTCAAGCAAACCAATCCAGTCTATTATTTCCACACTATTATTATTCCATTATTGTAGTGTCAACTTTTCATTTTAGCTAATTGTTTTATACCACTGTAGATGTATATACTCGTAATAAGATGCTTGGGATGGGAGGTCCAATTGGACTCAAATAGCGCTGGATTCGATCACTGAACTGGAATAATATTGGAATAACGTAGACCAGCACCATTAGTGTTTCAAAAGATAATAGTAGGGCCTTACGTATTTGGTTCAGCCTGACAGATGTCCAAGAAGGGATCACAATACTGGAAATTGGCTTCATACTGGTCGTTTAGGCAGACACGATAAATACGACACTGTTTAGCATTCAAGCGTATGATACGCAAGTTATCTTTGAGAGGAACTATCGTCAGTTCCACGAAGCCCTGAAAGAAAAGTCTAGTTTGCAGAAACTGTATACAACACTTTACATTGCCATAATTTCACCGCTTGTTGATCCTTACGATAATGCTTCTTCTTTCAAAGCTAATCCCAGTTAAACTGAGAATTTGATGAGCTGTAAAAGAGGAAACAAACATAAAAATAGGTTGTGAAATAATGTTTATATCAGTTGGTGACAATGAGTATGTAACTGATACTTATAGTTTAAATGGACGACAATTATCTCCCGTCCTCTCCCTCCTCATGTTGTTCATCGTTGGTGGAGCTTTTCTCTTCATTTTATTTAGTAAATGTTATTCTTTCTCAACATTTTCAAACCCCTTCCTCAGCGTTCGACGGCTTCATTGATTTGATTGATTGATCATTGACATTCACTCAGAAATATTTATTTGTTTGTCATTGTCAAGTTGACTAATTGTCGTGTTCATAACTGTCATCAACATAGGCGAAATATCACAAGTTGCAATAGCGTATACCCGTGGGACAACATTTTACTGCAATACGTATAAATCGGATAAAAATACACGTTATTTAGGTGTAGCTCCAATCATTCGTGAGACATTCTAAAATGTCAAGATTGGTTTGCATTTGCAGTATAGTAATAAATTAGTGCATACAAAGACAAAACATCATCGTACTATCCTACTTACTCCTTTGTCTATTTGTATATACCTACTTGTCTCTTTACTTCCCCGGATCCTGAGTTAGATGTCAAATCTGTTGGATGAGAAATCTGAGGACTGAATGAGCTATGTAAAGCCAAAATTAAAAAACAACTGACTGCCACAATGAAAATGCCATTTGTCAAAAGCCTTGGTGAATTTGTACTGTCAAAGTTTAGTTCTGTCTGTCTGAAGTTTACGAACGAAGATTTCTGTGATCTGTCGTCGCTCGCTACATACTGCGATTATTTGTGGATTTTCTAAAAATTTGTGGCTATTGATTGCTGCGCTACATTTATTTAAAGTTTAATTAAAACTTACTGTCAGTGTTTAATAACATAATCTGTTTTCATGCATTATTTCGTTTCAATTGAGCAAAATGTGGGACTCTCCATACTTGACTTGTTTGGTTCTGTATATATTTTCTTTCCAAATTATTGTCACTAATTCCCGTACCTCCAATGTTTGGAAACTTAACGTTGATGAAGACAAGGTAGTGGACGGGAGCACTTTGCCGCAGGTCAGTCAGAAATTCTACAAATTATGTGCTGAAACATTTATATAATCAGTGTACTAGATTCTCCTCACAAACATGCACAGTGTCCTTTCGTTCTGCAGTATTACTTCTTATTATCTGGTTTGCCTTGAATAATAATTTTATTTATGTTGAAAACTGTCTATTCTCTCAGATAAAATGTAACCGAGTCAACTAAAGACTTGAATTTGTATTGTAGGATGAGTCTGAAAAATCAAAGATGAATGAAGAAGACCCCGTTTTCAACATAATAACGTCGACGGTGTTCTATAGCAATGGCTGGAGTAAGCATGGCTTTGATATGTTTTGTACAGACTGTCAGGCGTATGAACAGCAGAGGTAAATATTGCACACTCCTGACCTAAATGTTGTTTACATTATTAGTACCTACACACAACTGTTGAGCAATTGCATTGTTACTGTACCTAATTATTGAATGACTAGGTATATACTTACTAAAATCTATGTGAAAAGTAGAAATAATTAAGAACCTACATAGTCACTTCTAAAATGTATTAGTATTATTACTATTAGCAGTCTAAATTGTCTTCTTGTCAAAGGCCTCCCTTTTCCATGGATACCTGTTGACTGTTACTAATGGCCAATCCTTGTACAAGTCCAGTAAAAGAAAAAAATATAATTAAATACAATATACTATCTAGATCAGATCATCGCTTAACATCAGGTGTGACCCGGGATCATATTACACTATCATGATATTTAAACCATCACAGTCCTCGCACACCTATATAACTTTAATTCCAACTATGTAACGAAATAATGTCAAGCAAAACTGAACCTAAAACTTCCACAAAAGCTTGTTATGTGACAAAAATAGACAACAATACTCAATGTGATCATAGTGCTCCTGCACTGAAGATGCAGCATTTAAAATATCCCATCTGTACTTGCAAATAAAGCTGCATTAAGACGTAGCTGTTGCGGTAGTTGTGGGTGACAATTGGGGACATATTTAACAGTAATGACATAGAAGACTATCAGTAGATCTAGGAAAACAATATAAAAAGCTAACAAACTTGAAATTTTGCAGAGCCTCAGCAGAAAGTGATGAGACGTCGCCATCGGAAGCCAATGGCGATGCAGATGATGAGTACTTAGACTGTGGAAAAGCTGTCAACTTTACCTATTATGATAATCTAGTCGGTGTGGCAAGACGCCACCGACACCCCAATGTACCTGAACCACAAGTATGCATCACCTAAAATGTTTTTCATAGCCATTGTAGTTTCATCTAATCAAAATGTCATTGGTTCTAAGTTCGATTATGTAGTAGTGTCGGTAATTACCCTTCAAACGGAAACACAGTTTTTGCTACTACTGCTTTCTGGTAGATTATCTGGAAAAGTCATTGGTACTACATTCGTGATATTTTCTTAGGACTCTCATAGAAGAAAAAAAGGTCTACCATCATATTTAGTCTGCTCAAAGAATCTATGCTATGAGTATTATTATAGACTATCCTTTACTTTAAACTTGAGGTAAAACTGCAACAGAAACATTGGTGCTTTACAATACACACCTGGATAACTTCTAATTTTGATAACTAGAAACAGCCAAGGAAAATGTTAGAGGAAATTCATGTCATTAGTGTAACCACCTGTGAAGTGTCTCTGGGCCAGTGTGCTCTATAATTCATTATTATCTTTGAGTAGCTGTGCTCTGCAGGTTCACCATTTTGTTTCATCCCACAGGAACTATTAATTGCAGGTGAAGCTATGGGGCTTGAGTACTTGTTTACATAGGCTTAAGACTTGTGCTAAAATTAAAAAATCTCCTCTTACTCCTTATAACTACAGCTATCTGGCAGAGAAAGTCCTGTCAAAATCGGTTCCACCGTTACGAAAATGAGCCTGATTAAACTGATTGGCAGACAGACAAAAAATTTATAAAACAGATTTATTTTTAATAAGTAAAATAAAATTTCATATGAATCTAGTAAAATAATATTCTTTTCACATTACAAACAAACGCTTTGTAGGTAACAGCCTTCAGGAGCAGTCTTGTGACAATGCCCATTCTTTTGTTGCTAAATTTTAGTTGATCCTGTCAAATAATTGTTTGTCACTTCCACATTATGAAAAGAAATGAATGGCAATAATTTTAGTACTAACAAATTAAGTTCAGATTGTTCCAGCAAAATTACTCTACCATTGGTACCACTTAGGTACTTAATGTTATACTGTGTACTGTGCCTAGTATCGACAAAACAAATCAACTACCAGAATATGTGTTTCATCAATTAACACTTCCTTTTAGGTTGCCCTTATATTTACTAAGAAGAAGTCATACAAGAATAGTGTATCAGAATCAGATATAAACATATTAGAGAAGAGGCTGAAAAAAGCCAAGAGGGAAAAACCGAAGTCAGTACAGTTATACAACCAGATAGGAAACTTCTGGAGAATCAAAGGAGATACGAGACAGTCTATCGAGTGTTTTCGACGCGCCCTCGCCGTGTCGCCATATAATGCAGAAGTAAGTCATATTCACATGGAAAAATATTACATTTAAAGTATACATATTTTTCATGACATTATTCAATATATCATCAAGTGGCATAAAGCAAATAATGCCCTAAGACATAATAATCTAAAGTGATACCACTGCTCAAACTAAAGCTCTATGCCTAATTTAAACTTGACAGCAGTGAGCAAGGCAGAATGGTGAAACTTATGATACTTGAACTAAGTGAACTGAGTTAAGAGATAACTAAGTTGAACTTATATTCCCATGCCCCTGCACTACTGCTACTTTCCATGCTCCTCGTGCTGCCCGGTGAAAGTGAAACCGAAGCGAATGAGAGCAGAATGTGAATACACACTTCTCTTAAGGGAATTATTGCCTGCAGCGGGAGAAACAGGGGCAGGGCATGTGTCTAAATGGGGATATGATCCTAGTTGTTAACCGTCTTGTACTGTACAGGTACTTCTGAACCTCGCTCGGGTGCTGTTCACGTTGCAATACCTCGACGACGCCATCTACCTGACGCGGCGGTCGCTGGAGGTGCAGCCGCCGGACCGCAGCGCGTGGCAGCAGTACTTCACACTGGGAGAGATATTCAAAGCGTACGGACACTATCAGGTACTGGCCCTTGTAGCTCGGTACCATATCCACATGTAGCTGGGCGTGATACCGACATGTAGGTCGTTACAATACCGCTTGTAGGTTGGTGTGATACCCCCATGTAGCTCGTTACAATACTCGCTTGTAGCTTGGCACGATACTCACATGTAGCTTGGGACGATACTCACGTGTAGCTTGGCACGATACCCACTTGTAGCTTGGTAAACATAAACGCCATCTACGCTACGCATCCAGCCGTGGGACTTAGTTAGTAAGGTAGTATGTCGCTCTCTTCAACACCCCAATCTTTCTTTGCTCTTTCTCCCTTACACGCTCACTATTTTTGACATTAAAACGGATGCGATGGTAAGATCTGATAAAGGTTAAAAGATAGTTCGCTTTTCTCAAGGGTACGTAAATTACGAGCGAAATCTTGTGAATGCCAAATTAGGTAATAGGAGAAAATTGAAAAAAGACGCAGCAAAATATTATTTTTAGTCACTAACACGTGAGATAGTATAGTAAAACCCGATGCACGGAATAAAATCATAACACCTTTATTACCGTGTCCTATTTCAATAGCTCTATAGTCTAGAAGATTGCCTTTCAAAGTAACCTACACACAATGTAATAACAACAATCGGACAGTAGTCGAGTCTACGAAGTGGGTCAACTCGACTCCCGCAAAAAGTGCAAGTCTATTTCGGCTACAGGAAGCGGCGATGCAGCTTCGGTATGCGTCGACGCAGGCTGCCGTCGGCGGCCGGCCTAACGGGTTGTTATTTGAACTATTTCTGAAATATATTTTGGTAGTCTGTCGGTTTTGTAAGAACATAAATTCAACGTTTTAATCCACAGATGAGATCTATATTTAACGAGTCGTGGTTCTGTTGAAATTGGTATGTGCTGGAAATAGTATATTTCTACTTTTATCAATATAGAAAATAAAGCTATAATTAATTCCTCGATATTTTAACTAGACATGCCCATAATATCCTGTTCTATTTGGTATTTACTTTTAATCTGCTTTCAAAAAGAGGTTCTATATTCGTTTCAATTTTTTCGTGGCTCATAAGTTACATGGTACTTAATAAAAAATAATGCACATGCCTAGAATCTCGATCACGCAAATTATAATCTCAAATGAGTTGAAATTCAAACGCAATTTCCCTCGTCTGTGATCCGCTTCTTACTCTTCGGCGGCCAACTGCCCTTCTTTAATCCTAATCAAAACAAATATAACTTAATATTCAAGACTGTTTCAGTGCCTGTACATTACTTATTGTTTTATTGAAATCGGTCACTCCATTCAAAAGATATCGTGAAATTAAAAATGTATATATTTTACTAGCAGACACGGCCACGCGTTGCTAAAATGGCTAAGGTTTTTGTTATTGCGATAAATTGAGATGTAAGCTATCCTATCTTGTAAGTTAGACCAAACTGCATACTGTGCAAATTTGATTAAAATCGGTTCAATAGTTTGAGTCCATCGCGGACAAACAATTTATATAATTGTTAAGATTGAAGTTCTTAAACTTTCGCGAACTGAATACATGTTAATTAGTATTTAAACGGGTCTAAATTTATATTTAGTTTAAATACTAATTAACATGTTAAGATTGAATCTTCGTAAGTGGTACACCCGACTAACCTACTACCCTCCGTGCGCAGGAAGCGGCAGTGCACCTGAGGCACGCGCTGGACCTGCGGCCGGACTTCGAGCCGGCCGTGCTGGCGCTCAAGGACATCGAGAACATCCCCGAGGCCTCCGTGCACGTGTACACGCTGCTCATCATCGTGTGCCTGGTGCGTGCCTCGGCGGGGCGCAGGCGCCCGGGGGCAGTAGGGCCATGGGCCGGGGCGGTGGGCTGCCGAGGGCGGCGCAAGCCGAGTTACAAATATTATACTCTAAAAAAATACTGAATTTTTATAAACTTTAATTATAAACGCGAAAGTTTGTAAGTATGAAAAAACTACTGAATGGATTTCGATGAAACTTCATAATAATATAGCTTACATAACAGAATAACACATAGGCTACAATTCATAAAAATATATCGTATTATTATCCAAAGTCCAAACGCGGGGCGCAGCCAGTATTAAATATTTTTGCCATAGTATCATATATTCCAATCTGCCATCATAGAATGCCCCTTCTAAGGTATTAATAGGTGTTCTATGCCAATGTTTTTATTTGAAATTGCTCCTCTATAGTTTGCATAGAAGTAGGTATAACTGGATACGAGAGATTCTCATCTATGTTTTTTTTTTACATTTTATTTTATATTGTCCCATAATACCTCATGTTAGTGTAGTGTTCATATTAGTAACGTTTCAAAGCCGAGGGCAAGTTTACACACGACCACGTGTTATGTGATCCTTTATCGTGGTTACCGCTGCGATACCTTATCTCTGATATAACCGATACAAATTACAAGCTATAAAGATAACTGCGGCTTTTAATGTAAACAACGAACCCATGTTGTTAGTTTTGTTATCACAAGTTCATGTGAAATGGGTCTCGTGTAGGAAGACGGAAGTCACACCCTAGTTTAGATCATAATTTTATTCTACTATTTATACCTATAACTACCTGCGCCCTGCGGTTTCACCCGCGTCTAATTTAAGCCTTGCCGATCTGCCTTTTGTCCATAATGACAGATAGGTACATGATGTTGGCAAACACTGCGCAGCATGACATCACGTAGAACATTAGGTAAACCTACGGCCGAACGTGCGAATTGTGTAATAACAGCTGAAAAAACGCTAGCTTTACATAAATGACGCCCGATATTACAGGGCCTTAACATACAAAGCGTGTTTGGACAAAGGATTGTTTTCTAGATTTTTAACAGCCATATTGAGGCGACCGCGAAACGTGAGGCTCTGGAGTCTATCTGCAGATATCAAAGATTTGTTTATGTATATTATATCAGGGCGTGGGTCAATGACCCTCGTAAATTGACGGCACGTTTGACGTAGTGGCTGAGTAATCGGACTGCTGCGCTTGGTGTCGCGGGTTTGATTCCCGCCCGGTTCAAATATTTGTGCGATCTACAGCTATTTGTTTCTGGTCTAGGTGTGATGTGTATGTGACATTATGTCTGTAAGCGGTACCCAAGATACAGGAGCAATTCTAGTGTGGGGATATTAAAAAAAAACACGATTACCTCCTACGCGAAATCCTATAGGATCAGGATCGATGTGTGTGATCGTGATATCTCTATAAAATAAACCTACCTCGCTTTTCGGTGAAGGAAAATATGGTGAGGAAACTCACATTGCTCATAATATTTTCGGAGAAATGTGATCCACCACCGGACTGTAGAACCGGGATTTATCACGAAATCGAGGTAAACCCCGTGCTCAGCAGAGGGCGGGTATGAGATGATGTGATGTGAAACCTATTACCCTTCTAAGTAATATTTTTAAGGCGAAAGTTTGTATGTTTGTTACTTCTACACGGAGATAAATATTGATGAAATTTCTTATGGAGGTTAACTAACGTTGGCTACATTTTATTCCGAAAACAGCAGGGTAACACCGCTGAGTGCAGTTAGTATGACAATGTGTTGTGCCTAAAATAACTGTTTCCCCATAGTTATAACTTGGTAGTCTTTAAGTCTCGAGTGAACAGGTTACTTCTCGGTAAGCGTGCATCATAGTAGACCGCATCGTCACTTTACATCACTCCCCCTAGTGTAAGTGTTAACGAGCTCGACAAAGTACGCGTCAATTAACGCTTTGTATGATTTTTCGTTCATAAACGCGCCGGTAGGGGCGCTATACAGGATCTTCATACAAAAACCCTAGTTATCGAACTCGAGCTCGTAAAAACTCACACTAGGGGTACAAGTGTAATAGTGGTCAAACGCAACCCTATTCTATTAAAAATATATAAAAACCGGCCAAGTGCAAGTCGGACTCGCGCACGTAGGGTTCCGTACCATTATCTATAAACTATATGTTCCTGTTTCAGGTGATGGGCGTGCTCCTAGTAATCCTTTCATCTGTGGACAACGGCAGCGACGTCGAAGAGCACAAAACGCAGCGGCACTTCAACCGAGCGATGGCCATGAGGTCGCTGCGGGGAGTCACCCTGCCCGGGGCGAGGGGGCGCAAGAAAGGCGGCGCGTAAGCACACAGGCGGCTAGTTTGGGTTTATAATCTCTACCTTTTTGTTTTATTGACAGGTTTGACTGATCAGTGTATGATACAGTATCGCTCAGATTAATACCTACTAGGTCCATGATATTGCGACAAGGATCTTTTGACGCGTGAGTGGCGTTACAGGAGGACGCTATATACGCTGATCTTTGTTCAATTTATTGTATCCAATCCAATGCATGTCAGTGTTACAAGATGACTGCGTTAGTTGCGATTTTGGCCACGCGCCTCAACTTCCTTGTCGCACTATATAGCGCACAAGATCCTAATAATAATGTTGGAACATCTGAAAAATATGCGTAGGTGAAATTACGACATACGAAAAGGCTTATTTATCTTTTTTTTTATTTAACAGCTATTCTTTCTCAGCTAACATTGTAATAGTAAAAGTATTCGTTTCTAAGACTGAGTTGTAACGAAATGCGTTTCAATACTCCGATTCGGTTCGCCTTTTATAAATTCCGTTTTTAATTAGCATCTCATTAACACGTATAGATATTTAAAATGGGAGGCCTTACAGAGGCGTCCTCAGTGTTCCGCCTTTCAAGTTATAAGTTATGTTAACAAAAAATAGAAGCAATATTACTTATCAACCCTAGGTTTATACTGAAGCTGGTACTTTAGTATTTAATAAGCAAAAACATAGCTGCACTTATTAACTAGATTTAAATGAGTCTAATTTATTCGCGCTCAAACTAACGACTGACCATCGTCGATGAATGTCATATTTTATATTTTGATATTAGTTCGTGCACTAATTAGACCCGTTTAAATCTATTTATATTGTGTTATGTTCGAAAGTGTAAGAACTTCTATAAGCTGAACTGTTGTTGTACTGACTCAACAGATAATAATGATAATCTTCGATAAAACGAAATTGAGAACCTCGCCTTGTACCTATTTGAAGTCGGTTAAAAAAATGTGCCTTATGTGTACTTATTTATACCTATTTACCACACATTTTTGTGAATGTTTCTTTAGCATTCTCAACAGCCACTGACCACTATTATAACTTGAAAACATTTGAAACGCTACAAAAACACAACATATTGGTATTTATTAGATTATCACTTGCGTTAAATAATCAAAAAGTAAAAATATTTATAAAAATAAAAAAGTCAAATATGTAACCACATGGCAAATGCTCAATCGTTATTTGTGAAATCTTGCATTCTACTTAGGTTGTGAAAAAAAATGTGTTAATTTAGTTGTTACATCAGAGATTGTAAACCCAAGTTGCAGCTAAAGTTATCAATAAATTGTCGCTTGAAAAACAAATCGTGAGTGTAACTGGAACTGCATGGAGTTCTGTGGGCGACGACGCCTAATACTTTGTAGTACTGTTTTGTTGCTTTTATCAAGGAAAACTTCCCGCTTATAGTGTCCTGACCTGAAGAGAGTAGGTACCTACAGAAATAGATATTTGGGAAATATTTGCTGTCGCGCTTAGGCCGGATGGCGAGCTAACCAAAGCGATAAAGATAACTGCGCCGCGGTCGTCAAGATCATCATTACCGGAGTTTCCTATTTTACTACTCACAATTTCAACCCAATAAAAAAAAATGCTTTTTAATAGTTATGTACCTATGGAAGTTAACAGAGCAGTACTACAAACCAGAGGCTAAAATGTACAAAATGTTCTTACGTAAAAACGATCCAAAACGGTATTGCCACGTCCAATTTGATCTCTCGCTTGTAGTTTTCATAAAGTAATATTAAAAATAAAACTCTTTGTGGTGTTTCCTTTTAGCAGTTTGGAGGACATTTTTAATAAGCTTTTCAATACTTACATTTTATATGGAACTGACAAATGAAATCTGCTCCGTTCTTATACTTTTAAGATAAGGTTGTTTAAAAGCTTGGTAAGCAATAATAGTGAAATACTATGTGTAGCTAGTTGGTAAATGTTCGAATGATTGTGGAATCTCGAATTCTTATTGTGAAACGGAGTTAGGACAGATATTTCGGAAGATGCACAGTAAAATCAAAATAAAAAAAACAATGCACAATATTTTACAGGCATGTACCTACTGTGATCCTATTTGCCCATTTACAGAATTCACAAGAAATGTGGCGCATAAATTTTGCCGTATTTCTCGCAACATTTAATAATAATAATAATTCAGCCTGTAACTGTCCCACTGCTGGGCAAAGGCCTCCCCTCACTATCGAGGAGGGTTAGGCCATAATCCACCACGGGGGCCTAGTCCGGATTGGTGGATAACCTGCCTCCGAATTAATTCTCGGGCATGTTGGTTTCCTCACGATGTTTTCCTTCACCGAAAAGCGACATTTAATTTACGAAAATAACACTTGATTCTGATTTAAAAATGAGTGCTTCATACACGTCTGTAAAATAATGTTCACTTGTACAGGACCTTGTGAAAATAATACTGCTAAATGTGAAATGTACCCGCCAAAACCTACCTATACATCGATGGCGTGCCACCTTGCAATGATTGTATTCACTTTGCAACCTAGTCATTCACTTAGACAAGTTGGCCGCACAGGCCCCATGTGTGTATTTTGTCAGTAGGCATGCAAAATGGAATCTTGTTAAGTGTTGTAGTGTCTAAGGATTTAAAAGGAGTTTTAAATTCTGAGATTGGTAAAAAATGTACCTGTTTTCAGTGGTTCTTTTGTTATTTTTGACTATTTATAAATACATGATTGTCTTAGCATTGAAGTTTTTCGTTTAATTTTTCATCCAGTATCCTAGTCGTGTAAAAATTCATTGGTACACAACAAAATCAAAGCCGCAGATATAGAAAATTATAATGTATTTATTAATATAAACTGTATACATGTAACTGAAAAAAGTCCATTATTAAGCCTTATCAAACAGACAAGCCAAAAACTGGTGCCAAATTCATTCAGCACTGAATCACTTTAGAATTTACATAACAGGCAATCGAGACTTATACCTAAGTAATCAAAGATGGAAACTTCTATAGCAGGATCACTTTACGTACGATCTTGTTCAGGATATGAAGTGGAATTACTTAGAAACCCCGGTATACATTGAGACACTAGTCATGACTGCTGAAATCTCCTGTGTACACTTGGACTTATTAGTAAATAACATTAAACATAAATATGGGAACTGTCTGTATCCCATGCTAGTGTCATAATGTACAACAGCGCCTACCACACTGGCGCGATGTTATCTGTCGATAACAGGCGTTGTTATAATATCGTCTTTTAGTACATTTTGTATTGGGACACGTGCCATCTTACACTGCGCTTTGTAAGACGCTGGAAATAGCGGAAGATAAAAACGCAGCTGTGGGGAACGGACGCGGGGCACGTCGGAATAATGCGGCTTTATCGACCGATAATATCGCGCCTCTATGGTAGTGGCCTAAACGAT
This sequence comes from Hylaea fasciaria, assembly GCA_905147375.1. Classification (NCBI taxonomy): domain Eukaryota; kingdom Metazoa; phylum Arthropoda; class Insecta; order Lepidoptera; family Geometridae; genus Hylaea; species Hylaea fasciaria. The sequence continues at coordinate 3,656,593 of LR990194.1, forward strand.
TTAAGCTGCAGCAATGTCGTGGATTCCAAGGCGGAAGATGTCGTGCTGAACGAAGAAGGATTCACCGAGCGGCTTCAAAACAAAAGTTTGCATGTATGGGTGAGGGGGGTCATCGTCACACTGAAACATAAGAAAAGTCAATTAAAATAAAACAAAAAGAGAATAAACTGGAGCTTGGACTATTGTTACTCTACGACTGGGGGTTTTCGTAACATTTGTGGTAACATTTGCGGATCGCACTAATATTTGTTTCGAGCGGGAATCGCACCCGCGACACCAAGCGCAGCAGTCCGATTGCTCAGCCACTACGCCAAACGTGTCGTCAATAGGTCGTTATAGTAATAATATTGATAACTATATAAACATAAAATTATTCATGAAAACTCTTATGTGATTTTTCTGTAAATTAACCATTATTGTAAAATTTATTTTAGACAGAAAACCCCTTTACATACACTTTTGGCAAAATTTTTATTAACTGGTTGATTGGCTGTTCAGTACAAAATTGACATCCCAAAGCCATGCCAAAGCCTCAGAGTGACTTGAAACTTCAGAACTGTGTCACTAGTCATTAGCCTGTTTTTAGTATTTAACCAACCTTTGTGAGTAATTTTTAGGCTTTAGTTAGAGGTGATCATGTAATTACTGAAAACATCTAGCAGTATTATTATTTCAGCACTAGAAGTGAAGGATGAAACCAGGGAGTCAGGCCAAAGAAAATGTAACCCAAGGATTTGTATATTACAGTTTTTTTTTTGTGGTAAATCATTCAAAGTTAATTCACCAAATAACAAGTAGACAGGTAAGTATTTACATGAATGCTAGACTGATGTAATAGTAACACTTTAGTAATTTTAAATGTTTTAGTTGTAATGTCAAGAGTGGTCAATATTAGAAAAAGAAAATAACAATTAATTTTCTTACTAAACAATGACAATTATTAATTAAAGCTGTTAGCACTTGCAACCATGTAATTTATAATGTGAGGTTTAAACATTGTTAATCACATGTGCAACCAAATTATATACAGAGTGCATTGAACCAAGCATAAATGCTTTATAACTTTCTCTCTTACTTTTAATTTGGAGATCAAATTTACACATCATGGAGGGCTAGCCTGAACATGTCATGTTCGAGGTAAAACGAGTTCCCTATAGGCTTCAGTACGAATGTCTGTATGTATGCATGTGGTAGGTCATCATCAGTCTGTCAGAATGCACAATTCATTAATCAATTTATGATAGAAGTATCATAGTAATTATAATAATCCCATTTCGTAAATTTGCTATTCATACTTCCAGCCACTTATAACAGATTTTTTTACAAATTGCTGACAAAAATATTATGTAACGTAACAAAAATTATAATAGTAAGTATGTACTTGTACCCTCACATGAAAGATAAGCAAAACTAAGCGCTTTCCGCCTACAAATCCATTAATAAAAATACTTATTAAACTAATAATAATTGCAGTAGGTTTTGAATAGAAACTCATACCTGAAGTTGTCCAAGGACATTAATTAAAACACCGCCATCAAACATTGGCTGTGAATCTACTGATGTTATGATTCTGCCAATCTTTTGAAACGTCAAACTCTGAAAAATGAAGATGGTTTCTTAAATTAATGCACTGACACAATTATTGTTAAGATATTGGACGCAGAGATAAGAACATAGTTAGTTGACATCTGCAGTATCCTTTACTTCCAACAATCAAAAAGTATGAGGATTTTCAGTGGATTTCAAGTGGATTTTCCAGCATCTGTTTAAAAGCTTTAAGTCTTGAAAAAGTTGGCAATCTATCTTCTGCATCTTCTAAGTAAGCAAGCTCATCAATCAGAATATCAATAACACCAGGTAAGATAGTATTTTAACTATTCTCTGAGTCAGCTCTATATAAACACTATGTATTTCCATCTGTTTTATTGAATAAGGTGACTATAGCCTTTGATGTGTCTCAGGCGGCCCAAGGGCCTCTAGCATGACTTAACGCCTACAGCCAATGAATAACAATTATGATAAATATCTTAACTCATCACTGAAGCATAGAGTGATGGAAATCATAACTTATGAGAATAATTCATTGGTATGCGGCCGAGGATTAAACCCATATCGTTGGATTATACATAAAGAGTACAAGTTGCGGCTTGGCCACCATTTCTCATCACATATTTTGATGATATACTGGTCTTCGCATAAACAGGATAGTTTTTGTCCACACAGTAAATAGGCAAATAACTCCTATCAGATATTGTAGCACAAATTGTCCACAGAATATAAACTTACATTCAATTTTTCCATGATTTTTACTGCACCCTGAAGTTGTGTTCCCTCAAAAGTCATAAATGATGTTTCAACCTGTAAAGAAGTTGTGAAAAACATGTAAGCACAAAGGTATTCACATAAACACAACTGGTGCACACATGAACAGGTTTGGTCCAAGATGGTAGTGCGCACTGCGCAGATAGCTATATATAAGCTTATAAGATAGCTTATCAGATAGATAATAAGGTTCAAATTGATTCAAAAATATGGTGCAGTGGAAAGTCAGTATGGTACTTCAGATAACTCTATGGTGACAATTGATACTATGAACAAGGTATCATACACCCACTGTTGTGTTCCACAGGTCCTGTGTCTCCACAACTACCTATACGATTATTTATTGATTAAACCAGTGGAGGGCAACCCAAGTCTGCTGTATTGCTTTGTAGTATTTGAGATGAATACCTAACATTGTCATTCTGCTCATTTACTTATGAATTACAAACCTGTGTATTTAGGCACTGATTCTTTTGAGAGGCAATGAACTTTTGAGACATAGTAGGTTCCTAAGCATCTCGTTGCTTGGTCACTGGGGCCCCCAATGATGACTCATTGTTTATGCATCAAATAATCATACTAGTGCAGAATTACGCGATAGTGCATGTAATTAGGAATGATAGCCCATTTTGTGATAAATCAACTTTAAAGGGAGATTTATAAATTAGAGTTATCTTGTTTTTTACGCGGGAGCAAAATAGGATAACCTAAAAATTATGTTCATTACAGGCTTGCAAATATACTTTATTTGGATGTAATAAACATGCCTGCGAGTATTATATCAGTCTGCTTTCAAAGAAAACACTCACATTGTACATATTGACGAGATTGTGTCGCTGTGCCGGATCGTCGAACAGTATGTAATATTGCTGCACAAAGCCTTTTCCAATTGCATCGTATTGTGGATTGAGCGCCATTGGGGCTACTTTTTTATACTTATATTCCACTAAATTGGATTAATATCACGTTTCGGTGTTTGATTTTGGGCTTTTTTGCCCCTATCGCACACGATTTCCAGTCTTTTTTTTTTTTTTTTTTTGTTTTATTTATGGCTTCGCACGGTTTGTGCATATAGCCAGTGTCAAGTATTTTATTTTAAGTATTTCTTAATTACACATTAAGAAAGTCACAGCAATGTTATAGCAATCGTGGTCAAGTAGTCAAGTCCATTATTTACATCGTCAGTCACGATTCAGTAAAGTAGTGGATGCTTTACTGAAACTTCCTGGGAGTTTTGGAAAAAATGCGAAATGACACGCTTTTTGAGTTTATATCATTCGCCTTCACTCGTGCACGTTAACGAACACTTAATGGTTAATATTCCACCAATATTACACATTAACACTCGAAGAAACACAAGTTTGAGCTAATAATACAAAACCAACAACGTCTCACTATCGGATTCCCGCCAAAACTCATTTCCAGTCTTACACATAAAAATGGTTGACGGATCTTGATTAGATGTTGCCATATTTCTTCTTTTTTTTTAGTTATGGCTTCGCGTGTTGCATCTTCGCTTGTTCATTTAGCGAGTGTCAAGTATCATAATATTGAACTAGAATTCTATTCTATTCTTTTATTTCCAAATAAGAAAGTCATAGCAGTAAAGCAATCCTAGAGGTTAAGTAGTCAAGTCAATTATTTACACAGTCAAAGTCACGATTCAGTAAAGTGGCGGATGCCTAGGTAGGTACTGAAATTTTCTATGAATTTTGGAAAAATGAGAAATGACACGCTTTTTGGGTTTCTTATAATTTTCCCACACTGGTGCACGGTAATGAACACTTGAACAGCCATTGACTAATATATATTCCCCCAATTTAACAAACACATGATTGAGAAAAAAATAGAAAACGAACCTTGCGACTTACTATCGGATTCCCGACAAATCTCGTTCGTTCATTGTTGATCGTGTTCTTTTCTGTGGTACGTAGTTCGTAGTTTTTTTTTTGTTGTTTTAGTTATGGCTTCGCACGGTTTGTGCATATAGCCAGTGTCAAGTATTTTATTATATAAGTATTTCTTAATTTCACATTTAAGAAAGTCACAGCAATATAGCAATCGTGGTCAAGTAGTCAAGTCAATTATTTACATAGTCAAAGTCATGATTCAGTAAAGTGGTGGATGCTTTACTGAAACTTCCTGGGAGTTTTCGAAAAAATACGAAATGACACGTTTTTTGAGTTTATATCATTCGCCTACACTCGTGCACGTTAACGAACACTTAATGATTAATATTCCACCAATATTACACATTAACACTCGAAGAAACACAAGTTTGAGAAAATAATACAAAACCAACAACGCCTCACTATCGTATTCCCGCCAAAACTCCTAGTTCGTAGTTCGCAAAGAGAATACAAGGTAGTTCGTAGACAGACGTCTAGCGTAGCGTTTGTATTCTCTTTGGACAGACGGCTCGGGGTTACGGACGGATACGGATTATGTCATTATGTGTATGATCTATGCTCGGATCGTTAATCGTTCGTTCGTAGTGTTTTTGTATTGTTTTGTTTTGTTTTGTCGTTTTGTGCTGTATGGTGAATGTTCGGTGAAATATAATTTTATTTAATCGTTCGCCCGTCCGTCTCGACTCTCGACAATGTCTTTAGCAGACGAATTACTGGCTGATTTAGAAGAAAATGACGATGGGGAACTGGAAGCTGCCATTGAAAGTAAAACTTCTATGGATACATCTTTCGAATTCACGGTACCTTATCCGGTTGCCCCAAAAGAAGAGGAAATAAATGTATCAATCAGAGAACTGGCCAAGTTACGGGATTCAGAGCGGTTGAAACGGGTACGCATTAAAAGCAAACCTATGACCATTTGTGCAAAACCTGAAAACTTAACCTTCCTACCAAATATTATTTTCAGGTCACCACGGAAATTGAGCAGAATGTTGGCAATAACAGAAAGAAGATCGAAGTCGCTGGTCTAATGGAGTCTGACCCTGAATATCAACTGATTGTCGAGGCCAACAATATAGCAGTTGAGGTAGATGGAGAAATTGGTAGGTAGCATGTTTTTTATTTGTAAGAAAAATATCAGGAATATTCGAAAAACAATCTTCAAATACCTACCTATATTACTGTTCAATAGTTTTTAGATGTTAGGATGTAAATGTGAACTCCCGATTATTATTTTCAGCTATTATCCACAGATTTGTCCGTGATAAATATCAGAAACGCTTTCCCGAGTTGGAGTCCCTCATTGTAACACCACTGGAGTACATACGGAGTGTGAGGGAACTGGGCAATGACTTGGACAGAGCCAAGAATAATGAGATACTGCAGAGTTTTATTACACAAGCCACTATTATGATTGTGTCTGTTACTGCGTCTACTACTCAAGGGTATGTAGTTTTATTTTAATCAGTGATTGTCTTAAATCATTGATAGCCTAGTGGGTGAAGGTATGCCTGCCAAAGCAGGAGGTGTTGAGTTCAAATATCTGTACTGGCACATACCAATTTGCTTCTTGTTTCACATATTATTTAAAATATTTTTAGTAAGGGAAAACATGAGGCAAAAAAATGCCTGAGAATTATTCAGAGGTATGTTATCCATCAGTCTGGACCGGCCCCCATGGTGGATTATGGTCTAATCCTCCTCACTAAAGTGAGGGGAGGCCTTTTCCCAGCAGTGGGACAGTACAGGCTGAATTAATTATTATTCAGTTATTGTTGAACTGCAAAGCATTTTTTCAGTCAGTGGCTTTCAAACTTTTGCCTTGTAATTTGTTTCATAAGAACATTATTATTATAAGTTTTGCTGAATAGTACCTAATCTTAATTGTTATTTCCAGGAAATTGCTAACAGAAGATGAGCTGGCTGAGATATTTGAAGCTTGCGACATGGCATCGGAGCTCACTAATTTTAAATCTAGGATTTTTGAATATGTTGAAAGTAGGATGACTTTCATAGCTCCCAATATTACTGCAATAGTTGGTAAGATACATTTACTTGTTCCTATAGAATAATAGTGATAAATTTACATAATAATGTCTTATTGCATAAATGACATCATGTCTACTTCACACTTGTGAAAGTAACATTAAAGAAATATTGTAATTTTTTTTTTGTATTATTAGACTTAGGTCTGGCATTATGAGACTTAGCTGTAACTGACTGAGATACGAAACCCAACTGAATATTTAGTATAGCTACATTTAGTAAATTTTTGTAGTATGGGAATGTTAAAAATATGAATCCATTGGTGTTTCTAGGTGCGTCAACGGCAGCGAAGATTCTTGGCATTGCCGGTGGGTTGACAAAGCTATCCAGAATGCCAGCTTGCAATGTGCTCACCCTGGGCCAACAGAAGAAGTTGTTGTCTGGTTTCTCACAGGCAGCTGCTTTACCGCACACAGGGTTTATATACTTCTCTCAGATTGTTCAGGATACTACTCCAGTGAGTAAAATTATCTGTGTGAAATGAACTTTACAAAATGTAATTATTGATTTGAATACAATGATGAGTATAGTATATTTGTTGCCTGATTGTAAGCGCCATGTTTGTCCAGTACAATTTAAGTGATACTTCTGCTGATGATTTGCAAGAACTTACCAGTTGTACGAGAAATACATAATAGAATAAACCTTTCATGTATATTGTTAAACAAAAATGAATTATTACATACTACAGGAAATAGTCTAAGTAAAAGCTACAATTGTAGTGTCACATTCAGATGATTCCAATTGTTGATTTATTATAGTTTGAAAATGCAGAATATAAATATGATAACAGCCCTGAGTACTATACCCACTCCATGTTGTAGGAACTCCGGTTCAAGGCAGCGAAGCTGGTCTCCACGAAGCTGACCCTGGCGGCTCGAGTGGACGCCTGCCACGACAGCACGGACGGACGCATCGGACGCCAATTGCGCGAGAGTATTGAGAAGAAACTAGACAAGTTACAGGTGACTAAACTAATTTAAGTGCTCCAGAATCAAGCTGTTATTTGGTGGAAACCATACCTACCATTCAAACTAACCTTAATGTTTGCATATAGCTATGGCAAAAGAGTGATGAATGTCTGTCAAAAATTTGCTACATCCTCAGGTGGATGCTTGCAAAAGATCCTTACATTCATGTTTTACTGGCCACATGATATTTCGAAACCAGTTTGACTAGCGTAGTCCAGCGCCAACGCGAGATTTTGCAATCCATCTTTTTAATAGCCAGCATTAGACTAATATCAGTGGCAAGTGGCATACATTTTTATTATATTTGCTTCGAATTGCTTCGAGGCGGTTGTCACTTGTCTAAGCTCTCAAGTATTAGTGACAATAGGGTTCAAGATGGTAAACATGCTGAGCTTGCAGTAGGACAAGCATACGGGGACCGCTGCCCATAACCTGTGGTTTGCCATCGGAAGACGGACCCTAATGAACAAGTCCTAATGATCGCCTCAAGACTTTCAGTTGGGGACACAGTGCCAATAGAAAATACAAAAGTCAAAGGTCACACTTCCTAAAGTTGTATAATGCCTTCATCAGACGACCGTCATGTTTGCGGATGGCCAGCAGCTAACGGCTGACCATTAACTGCAATGTCGGCCAGAGCATTTGAATAACAATAGCTGAATGGCAGTGACATTGAATAGTGCATTTCAATTTGAGATGAGATGCCATTGATTAATTCTATCCTTTTGCTGATAGGTATAACAAAAGGGGCCGGTTTCCTAGTCACATTCTTTTCAGCTGTATTTGCTGCTGGCTGCAATTAATGCGGTCTTTGTTATTTGGGATCATGCCCATGGCTAGCTTGGTTGTGTTTGGATCATGACCATTGCTGGCTTGTGTGATTTTGGATCGTGACCGTGGCTAGTGCGGATGTGTTTGGATCATGACCATGGCTGGCTCGTACTTATGATTTTGGGCTAAGACCATGGCCAGACTGTGATTTCAGCTCACAGCTCTCCATCTCATGTTATGGCATACATAAACCCAACTCCCCAAAAAACCGAAAAGTTGGCAAGATAAGGGTTAAAACTCTATTTACTGTCACAATCAGTATTGGCGCTGCACTGTCTGTTTTAGATAACTATGGAAATTTATAATGCCTTGATCCATTGTTACCTCAATTCAATTTTTTACCTTGCAACTCCGTATAATTGTTATTTTATGCGACTTTGACCTGAGGACTTTGACTAATAAATAATCCTTAGAGTATGAACGCTCAGTGATTGATTACGTATCAATATCCATTCACAAATTGTAGAGCATTATCCGATCAAACTTGTACAATTCGGCAATATAAACACGTATAAGTATACCATTTTGCTTTGCTTATTATTATGTTGCAACGCTCATTGAGATATTTCAAACTCGTGAGCACGTTTTCTTTGCCATTTTGTCAACGTACCGTGATTCATCAAGGTCGACCACGTACCTATGTGTGATACCGGTTAGCAGTAAAATGACATCATCCAAGCGCTCCTAACTTGAGGCTAGTGAAGAAAGTCAACTGAGGACTCTTCAGCAAGGCCGTTCCGAAGATGTAAAAGCATTTTGTAAGTTACTTGACCGACAAGGAATATACGGTCTACCGAGCACTTTACATAGGTTGATAAGTGAAGTTGTTACCGAAAAATTATCATCGTTCGTGAATCCTTGTAGCTGTAGACTTGAACTTTCCATTTCGGTATAACACCTCCCACAATCGGTTGAAAGCAAGGTGTAAATCCGAATCCGTTCGGGCCCTAATTCAGGTGCAATAGATACGAATGTCGAATTCGTCACCGTTGTAAAAAGTGGCAAATTGTGACATAATTGCTTCTTGAAGCTGTAAACTCGGTAATAATAGATATTTAGTCGGTAAACTATAACCCCCAGCGCAAACAGAGCGTTCTGTTATGTTTAACCTGTGTAAGTATATAGTAATTATGTGTTAGTCTGTAGCATCGTAGGTTCCTAACGGCAGAAACGATTTTAATTAAGTTGAATTTGATTAAATAGTCATTTTGTCGAGAGTGTTCTTAGCAACATAATAATATTACCTAAACATCATTGGCGAATTCGAGAATTGGACCCCCGAAGATTTACGATGCGCGATTTTAAATATCAAGAACGTAATAATCACGTTTCGAATTTGAAACGGATTTTGTTTGGATAACATTTACATCCAATGGGCATTATAATTTAATGGATATTAGCTCTGCAGGCTGTTCCAAAATTAGATACACTTTGATATTTAGACTTTATACTTATAAACTAAAACTAGTAATATAAAATCTTTTAAAGGTAGGTAATTAAAATCTATCTTTAGATTATTGTTTACATTTTTAAATCTTATATTTCATAGTCTCCGTTTGGTAGGTTGTAGGTAGTGATAGTATTATTTGCTAGTAGTATAGAATGTGAGTCCATTCCGGTTCTGCGCCAAATATATGGGGGCACAGACTGGAAAAACGAGGAAAATGTTTCCAGCTTGCAACCGATAAAGTCCTGACGTTCCGCCTTGATTCCTACGGACAATTTTTTATTTCTGTTTTTTTAAAAGGAACCTCCTCCAGTGAAGTTCGTGAAGCCCCTACCGAAGCCGATCGAGCAGAGCAGAAAAAAGCGCGGCGGGAAGCGCGTGCGCAAGATGAAAGAGCGCTACGCCATGACAGAGTTCAGGAAGAACGCCAACAGAATGAACTTCGCGTCGGTGAGTGTAACGTATTGTCGACTTCTTACTATTTATATTAGTAGCTTATTTATTTATTTATTTATTAAAATAGTACAGCCACATCGTACACATTAACACTAATGCTGAATCTTTATACATATGAGCAATATTCCGATGTGTACAACAAGTACGGCGTACATAGCGTTCAGTACGGCCTACATAGCGTTCATAGCCTTAGTAGCCTCATACGTCGATTCTGCTGGTACAACAGCCTATCAAAGGTATAGAGAAAGGAGTGGTAGAAAGGGACAGAGAGAGTTGGAATTTTAACATACAACTCTCATATAATTGCTATATTTCCAAGAGTTAACAGATAAATTGCCGTAACGCCCGTAACTGATGCGTTTTGGATCCGCCTTCATCCAGATGTTTTGTGGCAATTACCACCGCTTAATAACTGCACGCTACAAAAAGCACAGCAATTAATCCGGCATGGTATCACAAAAGAAAATTCAATGCATTTATTTTGCGAACCGAAACGGTGTGGTGTTACCATCACGCGTTATAAAAGAACGGGACTAAAAAGCTTCTGCGGCATCATCATCATCATCATCAGCATCATCATCGTCATCAGTCTCGATTCTAATATGTATTTTCTGATAAGGCACTTTATATCATAGTCGACTGACCTATAAAACTAAAAAAATAAAGTGAATACCATGAAAGTTTTTATTTACTGACAAGCTTTTGTAAACTACGTATTCAATACTATATACTTTACATTATATAATAAGGATAAAAGCTTCTAAAACAATAAAAGCGACAAACAGCACTATAATCCAAAGATCTTTCACGATAGTATAATTTAATCTGTGATTTTACAGAACTTCCCGTATTGGGTAGAAAGAGGTTTTCTCTAGCGAGAGGTTGGGTTCAATCGGCTGCCATCAACCTCAGACTATTTAAAAAGATACATCACGTGGTGTTAAAAAAAACAAAGAGTATCATAATTTAAGTCGCTATGCGTATAACCGTTTAGTAATCTGTGGTAAAACTTCCGCAGAAAAGCGCACATTTGGCAACCCTAAACAATAGTGATTGCGGCGTAACTGAATGAGATCAAACGCAGCATCATTAATTTAAAGCAATATCGCCGTGCGCCGCGCCGTTCCGGAAAAATGGAGATTCTACACATTGTTTCGTGATGGGAACAAAATAATACGATTATCCATCACTTTTATGCGTAACCACATTTTTTGGTATCCCTGAAAATTCCGCCAATCACTAATGGGTAACGTAAAGTCAAATCATTGGAATAATATTTTTTATGTAGGTTTGTGTTTTTTTTTTTACAAATGCTGCACCACACCACAGTGACAGCTATCAGTAGAAGCTACTTAAAATAGTTTTAACCGACTTCCAAAAAGGAAGAGATTCTCAGATCGAATGTATGTTTTTTTAAGTATAGTATCTTGCTTTAGCCTTGTCTCTATGGAAAAGATATAACGTACAGATTTCTCCATGTGCAGTAGGTATATAGCGCTAAGACCGCCATAATTACGAGTATGCTGTTAACTTTATTAGCCTGCATTTCCTTTATGAAACACAAATTATAATACTTCTGGATTCTAGACAGAATCAGTTCTATTAACTTGTTCTACCATAAAATGAAGCAGTTAAATCAACTCATTAACATTTACATCGTATCACTGTAAATCTGTAATTTATTGTAATCAACTTTTTAAGATTGCGATTTGATAAAAAAGAATCGATAAAAACTCTGATCGCTATCTATTGAAGACAATCGCATGTGACTGCGACCATGCGTGCCGTTCCATTCCAACAATGGGGTGCTATAACTCGATGTTATTTACGTGATCTTTATTCACATTTATATCGCTGCTTAACCGTCTACCCTTATAATCGAGTTCCATATACCCAATAATGACAAAGAAGGTAATAACATTAAAGAAGAAATGTTTCTTTTTGAGTGTATTTGAGTAGCGGCGAAAATGACAAGGTATTTCGATTAGGGATTTTCCGTTTGGGACTACATTAAAATTATAGGTCATAAATTTCTAAGACTCTCAAGATACTTGAGAGTGAAAATCGGATTTAAACTGATGTATATTATAATCCTAAAAGATACGAGCGTAGTCGCTAGCGAAAAGCCCGTCTTCGCTATGAAATGTGACGTCACGCTCTATGGTCCGTGGCAGATGAGCCGAGTTGAATTTCAAATCGTGCTTCGGAATAAGTGGGCTTGCACTTTTTTCGCGAGCGTAAATAGACCGGAACCCTCTGCGCCGGCGCGGAAGTCGCGCACGCCGCGCGCCCGGCCCGTTGCTTGCGCGTGCGCACGGTTATTGATCGGCGGACATACGGCTCACTGGTTTGACTAGCAAACTAAAAACTAAATTCTTTACTATCGCAGCAGATGATGCCCACATTGTCATAACCAGTAGTGGCAGCCACGGGATGACAACGAACCCACTTCTCTGGAAAAAACTGCCCAAAACATTATCTATTGTACGTCGCTGATTCTAGGCATGAACAAAGTAATAAAACCCTACTTTTATTTGTTACCTCTCCCTCTCGACTCCCATTGGGTCAGTAGGATATGCAGAACCGGTTCTATCTTGATTAACCGGGATTTTCGGTTTCAGGCTATATGATATTTGATTTGAAAGAAAGAGAAAGATTTCATTACCAGCTGATACTGGCGAAACAGGGCATGAGCAAGCGTTATACGATACTCCCGTGACTATGCATATTTTCTCTATTGGAACCTCAACAGCTGAGAGTTAGTATGACACAAAAAAAAGTAGTCGACAATATTTAAATCCAAGCCTACAATTTGCTCGCTGGAAAGCAATTCTATCTATAACTCGCCCACTGTGCGACTCCAAAGCGGTCCCAATGCGTTTTAAATGTCGCGCACAATTGCCTCACGTTCATTGTAAACGATTATCGAACTGTGCTAATGTAATGCGCTCTTATTTCTATAATATGTAACACTTATTCCGGTGGTAATTATATAGCACAGTTTTTGATACGACTGTATTAAAAATTAATTTGCAATTATTTCGCAAACGCCTTCAGCGTTTCCTCCGACACGATACCGCTTTTAGTCACTTATGGTTATTAATTTTACGCTTATTGCGGGGAGTTATGTAATTCGGTGCTGTTTTTTTGTCGTTTTTGATTTTTTGGAGAAGCTGGGTGCCTAAAAACCTACTTTGTACACTTGACGACCGAAAGTGGGTCTCGAATTCTTGATATGAAAAAGCCTCGCTGATTTCTATTTAAATGATCTATTATTTTGACTCTAACGCGAATAATTTGAGCTTTCCTAATTGCAAACAATATCAATGATTAATATCCTTTACCTGCAGCGGACTGTGTATCCGCAAACAAGATATTTCTATTTACTTTAATAATAATAATTAATTTACATCACTCTTCTCGTCAAATAAATCCACCATTTTCCTTTCATTTATGTATTAAATCGTTCCTTACTTCCACATTCATAGTGTACCATAAACAATTAAGTACATAAATTATTATGTATCTATTCTATTTTCAACTAAACAACTAAAATACTAAAGTACCACAATATTATAACCGAACTGCATAATGAATGAGGTAACCAATCAGTCGACACTAACAAGCAATCGCCTAATAGTGTACTCTCTCTGCAGATAGAAGACGACGCGTACCAAGAAGACCTCGGCTACACTCGGGGGACCATCGGCAAGTCAAGCACCGGCCGCGTCCGTCTGCCGCAGATCGACGAGAAGACCAAAGTTCGCATCAGCAAGACGCTGCAGAAGAACCTTCAGAAACAACAGCAGTACGGTGGAGCGACCAGCATTAGGAGACAGGTGTCCGGTACCGCGTCCTCGGTGGCCTTTACTCCGCTACAGGTGAGTTGAATGGAACTTCTTAAAGAAGACCGTAGTATTAGGAAGATGCAGCAAAAGATCGAACCTTCTTAGTAACAACATCACAGCTTATATTCGTCTGCTGCTCTGGTAGTGGCCGCTACAGAGTTCTAGCGTTTGTTACATTTTCACCTGTTAGCAGTGGAAACAGTTTTGGTTATTTTGCCATAAAGATAATTAGCCCTTGGAAAAGGACATAGGACACCTTTTCCTCGCGATATAGGTACTGCAGTTCGCGCGAACGAAGTCGCGTATAAAAGCTACTTAGTATGAGGCATAATATATAAGTTTCGATTTCACTCCTTTCCGCCGACTGAGACTTTAAATTGAACTTTGTCATACAAATTATTGATGTAAGAGTTGTGTCTACGGCTGCCTTTTATTATGTGTATTTTAATTAGAACCAACATTCCCTAATGATACACCCACCGGTTCATGTCGCCACACCAATTAACATCGCGGTATGTCTTTTACCGCATTGACGCAAAGCGAAAGGCGCCGTTGATTTCCTAATTGAAATAGTAAATAACGCTTGGACCGAGATATATAAACATTTCTTACCCAAAGCACTACTTTTGCTTAAAACATCAGTTTTCAAGAACCAGTATTTGCAAAATTGTTGATAAATCTTTGTAAATAGAAAAGCTGCGTTTAGAACTATACTAAGGAAGTCTGTTCGCTTAGCATATGCTTACTTATTTATGTACAGTGATCAAGAGAGGAAGCCGCGTGCCGCCAGAGGCAAGGAATGCCACTCCTTTCCCGCTTTGCATAAACAAACGTGCGAAACGCTTTGTGCGAGATTGACCGTCTTTTTCCGACAATCATTCTCATCCATATTTTCGCGCAATGTTATGAGTTATGACACGAGGTTGCGGAATATTTGTCGCGCTAACGTAATTTCAATGACTTGACGATAGTCCCGTTAGGTATACTTAGTTGAGTTTTCTTTTGTGATGTCAGAGCAAAAATAATCATAATACGTTCATTTGTACTGAATACAAGATTGTGTGTGAGAATTCAATCTGAAAATCCCGTGCTTTGATGAACAGATTGATATATTTCAGCCTTTTCTTATAAAACATGTTTGACGTTTTTAACGGATTGACTAACAGTATATTGACGACAAACATTTTTGTTCTAAAGATGTTATAAAGTTCGTCCACGGATGCTAATGTGTCGTTTGCGTAACCAGTCGTACCTATGTATTGTCGAGGACCGAGGATGCTACCAGAAGTGTGATACCCGTATTATTCACACTATCACATCAGCTTCTTTACGGCTGTAGTGTACCTATCGTATATCAATCATCCGCGTCTCTGTACGGCCGCGCTCTCTCTTACTGCTTGTCCATGGTCGTGAATGAGAAGAAAACGACCGCCCTACCATACTTTGCACCTAATTGACGACGCGTTTGGCGTAGTGGCTGAGCAATCGGACTGCTGCGCTTGGTGTCGCGGGTTCGATTCCCGCTCGCCGCCGTGATTGTTTCTGGTCCGGATGTTATGTGTATGTGAAATTATATGTCTGTAAACGGTACCCACGCCACAGGTGCAATCCTATAGTAGGGCTGCGTTTAAAAAAAAGATAGAAATAATTGTACCACTGCAAATCAAAAAGATAAACCTGTCGTATAAAACAAAAACTACACGCAATTACATAAGCAATCGCGATACGGCATAACTGTGCCGATGTACCCAGCTGACAAGCCACATTGTCATCATGCCGACATAATATACATGGCGGTGTCTCACGCGCTCCCACATACAAAAACGAAGAGACTTAATAAAATACATAACGATTTAAGGTGTTGCTACACTATTTACAAGTGTGAGGCGTATCTTCGTCTTGCGTATCGTAGGAGAGAGAAGTTGCAATACATTTACAAACTGGCACTAGATTCTTGTTGGTTCTACCCCTATTCGCCAAACAAAGAACAAACTACTACTGAAGTTTACGATCACATCATATAGCGCAATGGACAGTGATTTAGTTAGATATCAAAGACGTGAATTACCTAATATAAGGTAAACTAGTCCATACGTTCGTCCCAGAATGGTCACTCTGTCTGTACTCAAAAGGTACTCACACCCACGGAAGACAGAGACAACGCTCTCAAATGTCATACAAAATCCCGATCATGCTATCTCGCTTTAATCGAGTGTCCCTTCTATGCTATATGTATAGGTAGGTATACTTATTCTGTGCTTTAGTTTAAACCTGTAAAGCAATTGGATGTCTGTAGCTTTCGAACCAATATGACAGGGGTTTCAAAAGTGCCAACAAAAGAATACGCGTCGATACGTAAAGTAGTGGCTTCTCCCAATGTAGCAACATCTTTAGCTATATTTTTTCATGTCTTGTCTGTTCCTAATTACTATTGGACAATGGATTTGTGTCTTCGTCAAGTCTTCATGCGTGTTTTGACCTGAAAATAGACAATGGGGCTTAAACGGACGTTTTGAGAATCGACCGACCTCGCTGGACTGGTAGCTGGTAATTTATTAACATCATTCCGTTCAACAGTTAGTTTTTATCACAACTTTATTTCATTTTGGAGATTCGTTTAACTTGAAATGTATTGGTGACAAATACTCCATTCAAGAGGGGTCGATTCGCACCGCGTTGCGAACCAGTTGTGGTGCGAAACACCCCGTATCCCGTATTCTCACACTAAACTATAGAACAGCTATTAATATCCTAGGACTAAACATAGCCTTTTTTGGCTTTGGCACGTTGTTTACCTCTCACGTACAGAGCTTGCGTCCTTGATAAAAAAATTGAAAACAACTATTGCTCGTTCAGATCTAATCGGTAGCGATTGATTGCTAACGAAAACTTTGTCATACATGGACTGTATGGATTATAACTCCGTGACCTTTTCTCATTAAAAAATATGAATTTGAAACTATTTACATCCCACAATGTTTCAAAATACAGGTTCATCTTTTTGTTTGCATAATTGTATGTAAGTATGCAAAAATGTTCACTGATTTGTACAGTAAACTCACGATAAGTTTAGCGTACATCGCCTGATATCGATCAGTAATCGATACGGTTCAATAGTACATCGATTGTCCGATTACGATCGTAAGTAACGTTACTTCGTGTTACTGCGGCTGTTTTACCGGACCATGCGGTTATTACTTATTACCTTCGAGTACATTTGTGCGTATCTAGTTCGATAAGTACACATGCATTTGTACACCCATATCATTATACGACATTTGAAATGGTAAAGTGGTCTAGTCTTCAAGTGACAGCTAGATAAAACGTCCATCTTTCGAAGCGTAGTTATACTGTATTTAGTGTTCCGTCTCTTTCTTTGTTATAATGGATTTTCTCCGTCATCATAGCATGCCATTGACCAGTTTATGATCATACATTCTTGTCTTTTTTGCATATCTCCGCGTTGATGTAAAATACTTAGGGTAATAAGTATTTATTATTAAGAATTCCAGTTTGAAAGCAGACTGTAGTAGTACCCTATGATCGTGTGTCGTTTAACAAACATAAAAATAAATAATAAAACGTAACCTCATTCCGAGGTTTTATGGTCCTGTAACAACCTTACATACTAATTTATTATTTTTACCTCGGTCTTTATCTGATGATCTTTATAATAACATAAACTGTCATTATAGTTGCTAAAGGCTGCTTATAATAGCAACAAATAACAGTAGGTAATAGAAACTGTTTATAGAATCTAGCGGACCCGTTTTAGCCTTAAGTTTGGATCAGGGTTTGAAATTACGAAGATAGTAATATTTTTCAACGAAAGGTTTAATATTTACTTGAACTTTTTTTTAAGTTTTGTGTCGTTTATGGGCTAGCGTTTGACCAATATCTCAATGTGATCGAAAGTGGTAAATACCGGAATACCCCGAAAAATACTTTTAGCCATCCTTTTTCAGTTCATAGGCAGCTCCTCAGTTAACACACTTAGCTTATGTCTTTTGTAACCTGCCGCTAACTAATAATCATCAAATCCCCACATATCGCGTTGCAGGGAAATTAGAAACCTAACACTATGGCGCATCTGTGCACATGTTATTTTTACCATAACACAATTGTGGTATTAAACATGTATGGCTTGGCAGGTGGTGTATCATACACCTTGTATAAGCTGCGGTCAGCTTATAACTGAAATAAATCGGCTTCGTACTGACTTAACGTCACCGGAACGGTCAAAATTCAAGCATAACTCATGATAAAAAGGGATTGTTAGAATGTTGCTCGTACTTTCGCATTTGTACTA
Organism: Hylaea fasciaria; assembly: GCA_905147375.1. Taxonomy (NCBI): domain Eukaryota; kingdom Metazoa; phylum Arthropoda; class Insecta; order Lepidoptera; family Geometridae; genus Hylaea; species Hylaea fasciaria. Next base: position 3,674,733 of record LR990194.1, read on the forward strand.
AGAGTGTGTACGTACGTGTGTTTCTTCCACTCAGCTTCGTAATATATCTGAACTTGTTATGATTAATTTGTTGTTATTGTTTAAAAGCGTACCAATTCCTTATTTAAAAAAAACATGGTTCTCGCGGGTGAAGCCGCGCGGCGTAGTCAGTTTGTAATATTAATGGGGTAACAATATGCCCATCTAAACCTCTACAAGTTTTGCATAGACAAGCCGGAGAAAATTGCCAATCGGCATTTCAGGCGATCAGGCCGGGATAGTACTTTCACCGCTTACGTGGTCCATGTTGGTATTCGTGCTATGGGAACGGCGACGCCCTTTGCGATACACGTCTAATAGTTGTAAAGACCTTGTTTGGCAAGATACATATCGGCTGGGCTTGGGAACATTATTAACCATAAAGCCGACGAAACGGCAGGAAATTGAACATCTAAAATGTATAATTAAAACATCATGTCGAACATCTTGTGAGAAAATTGCCGCTAAAAGTATTAAGACGTTTGGAAAGTTGATCTTATTTGGTGTAGTTTAGAAGCAAGAAAGCATTTTCTGGTTAAAATGATTACTCACTTTAATCTATTCGCTATAACACGAGTTCTTACGTTCAAGACCGTACAAAAAATCCAAAAGTCAAAGATGATTAAAAAAAATACCACCGTATTATTTCTCAGCAACGATTCCTTTTATCGAACTTTACAAGTTATACATACGTTCGCAGTTTCCAACAATTGAAAATATAAATATAGTTTATTGGCTTGCAACAGCGCTGGGAACATTCTGCCTTACCCTACCTTAGATCAATGCCACGGAATTAGTGATAGTAGCCACGCCCCGCCCTTCCAGGGCAGGCAGTAAACACGGAGCGGTTGCCGCCGCAGAACGGCAGGTGACCAGCTCTAACCTGCCACGGCAATCTGTACAGGGGCTCAGTAAGGGCATGGGCGGCAAGGGCTGATTGAACAATTTACCTTAGGTCGAGTGACCCCATATAGAAATGTAAAGATGCATCATTACATCGATATCGATATACAGCCCAACACACGCAATGTACGGGGATGTCTTTAAGAAAATAATGTACTTTTACTGTCAATTACACGCTCGATGAAGTTTTAAGAAACAAAATTCAAGAGCGAGAAATAGAGCTGGATTAAACATTGTGTCCGTAACTGAAATCTTGTGTACGAAACAAGATCGACAACGATTATACATCTGCCATATTTGCCGTCAGTGCTAAGGAATATTCTGTCATTATGTTCTAACTCTACCCCCCCTAGCCGTCCTTAATCCGTTTATTCTATCCATATACCGTTAGCCGACGGACGGCAATCAGCTAGATTATACCCCGCCATCGCCGAGTGATACTCAACATTGAACATGCCAAGTTATCGCGCAGCATTCCTTTGATCTCAAACAATGGCCTTGGCAACCCTGAATAGATCCCAGAACGTATGATAGACTCCGCATTTGGCAGTATAACTGAAATTTCTAAGAGCTCTTAAATAAATCGTAAACCATACTTTCAATTTGAATACATCAAATCATCCATCAATGGATGAGAACATGATTATATCAATTCAATGATGTAATCGTGTTTCCATGTCATTACTATAAAGACAATAGAGATGAGTGCATAAGAAAGTGCTTCTGCGTTACTTGGCCTACAGTCAACTCGCGTGAAAAATTAATGTAATCACACCTAATGAAGCGACAACAATACAATGAGCAAAAACCACTAACGTGATAAGCTAGAATTAAACGAAGACACTTGCTATTGGTTTACTTGTCTGACGGTGCGTAGGTACAGCTGACCACATTCTTTGAAGTTGATTACAATCGCCCTTATTGCTTCACAATAAGGTTGACTAATAGAAGACGTGGGTGTTTCCATGGTGAATAGTGTAGCAGTGAGAGCTGCGGCCTTGCAATTAGACCGATCCAAATAGTGATCAAGCAGGATGACGAGGTACCAACGCGGTCTCAGAAACTTAATATGCAACAACTTAGTATAATTAAGTTGCTATTAACGATGACTTTACCTACTATTATGTTGTCGCTCAGTCTTTGAACAAAAAATATTTTCTCACTATTATAAAATTAATTCGCCTCGTAGATCGCCTCGAACTTAACAACGTTGTTGTTGTCGTTTCACGCAACACCGAATTTCCAAGACTTTGGTATACGGAAATTGTAAGTTCTAAATTGATGTAAGGAGAACTACTAGACTAGACTAAAATGGGGAATCAATGCAATCGCTGAATGTCGTCCAAGATGTAGGCTGTGCATTCGATAAAGCCTCGATGGTCCGACGATATTGTATGTGACTTGCAAAATGACGAGGTTTTCTTTGGGTAGTAACAAGCGGGCACAATTCGCCTACTAGTGTCTTAGATCAAAATTAATTGTGTTTTCCTTTCAGGGTTTGGAGATAGTGAATCCTCAAGCGGCAGAGACGCGTGTCAACGAAGCGAATGCCAAATACTTCTCGAACACTTCTGGATTCCTGTCAGTAGGCAAAAACACCACGTGATGATGAACTGCCACTCGTCGTGATGTGATGCTCAATTGACAAAAAAAAATAAAATAATATGTGCTACACTTCCTCAAAGTTGACAATGGTGTTATCAAAACATTTATAAAACAGAACTTTTCTATTGAATCACAGTAAATTAGTATTGACATAGTGTTATACAAAACACGGATTATATTGTGATGATTTATATAATTTGGAAGTAACCGTGCCTAACTCCTTAGTAATTAGACATTAATTTGGGTCGCGAAGCAGCGCATAATTTTTGGCTAACTTGGATTCTAAATAAACGGCTACGATTACAGATTGGTTTTATTGTGTTAGTTTTATCGGATAAGTTGGTCGAGACTCGAGAAGCCGAGATGTACGTGAGCGTCCATACGAGACGATTTCACCGAGCTATAGGGTGCGTGCACTGTTTAGAATAGAATAAACGAGAATACATAAGTCCTCAGCTTATAAAGATAAAGTGGAAAAGAGAATGGTGGTTCCCGCGACTTCTCAACTCTTTCCCTCACTGAGTTATGATGGGCAAGTCTTCGGGGACAACGGGTCTACATCTGTAATTCTCTGGGGAATAACTCGCAGCAGTGCACTTAAAATCAGACGCGGAATACGAAGTCGTAGCTTGCGAGACAAACATGAAAATACAGCCGCTAACAATGTGTAAGGCGCGCATTACTTCTTGCGATATTGTTGAAGAGTAGATGCGTTTAGTACCTTTACTCAGCTGAGCTCTGGTTTGCCAACCGCTGTCCAACAAGCAATGTAAATATGAAAGGGACCTCGCACGGTGTTCTGACAACTGCTCCCAGTGAATTGTTAATTTGAATACATGAATATTTAGTGAACGCGTTCTCGATTGAAACATACTCCCTGCTTTGTCTTTTTATTCAAACTACTTTATAGTACCTACCTCTTGAATAGGCGGAGTAAGCACTGGAAAAAAATTAAACAAACGAAGGATCACAACTTGTGTCCAATAATCTAATTTCAAAGTATCTGGTGTTCATTTGTGTTGTTACAACGTACAAAAAATGGTTCCATTACAAATTTGAAGACAGGTAATCAATAACCTAAGCAGCTCGTATATTATTTGTTTTGTTGTATATTATATAACTGCCAGCCGGGTTGTAATGCAGCGTTATTTATAGATAACCATAAGCAAGTCATACCTTCCAAAACTATAGCAGTACAAAAACGATTAACCTATTAAAATGCTACGACCTCTTCATAATAGAGAGGTGTTTTGGTATGCGCCGCGCCGCCGTAGGTCAGTCAAGGCTGAACTCTGTTTTACTTAAGATTTCGCTTACCCAACCTGTCGTTTAAAATAGAAATAGAACAACGTTCTCACAGCATTTGAGGTAAACAAACCGCACCTAGGTGTACGTAGTAGGTACTTGTCTACTGTTATGGTATCCAAATTGTTTCCTAATTTGTATGTAGCCCCAGATTACCTTGAACATGTGTCCCCTTGACTCTCCCTTTTGGATTGATTGATTGGCATTAAAATTAAGGCATTACGGCTCTCTGCATAGTGTTTGTATAAGCAAGAGGCTGTAAGCCCTACTATACCGTGATGGATTGATCCTAAAATTATCTTGCCTTCGTCTCCGAGATTTATACTGACCATGTAGTAGCCCTGCTACGCGTGAACCTACTCGCACACAGTATTTAGAGCTGTCAGAAGGAAAGAACAAAACCTGCTTGCCCCTCCCTCCAACACGGTTGGCCAGCCGGCCGCTATCGCCAAGCTAGCCTCATTCCTGTCCGTGCGCGCGCGGCGTTCGCACATAGTACAAAACTAGGGACCGTCGTCAGTTTCTTTTTTCTAAATGCCTAAACGCAAGAGTGACGAGTCGGAGGAAGAAAGGTGGAGAAGGAAGTTGCAAAAATACGAATCTAAGTTACAAAAGAAGCGAAGCAGACGGATCATCTATTCAAGCGATGATGAAAATGGTGCAAATTTTGAAGGTAATTCTATAATTTGCCGACTGCCGCTACGATTATGCATTTTATTATTTTCTGCAAATTTTTCGCTTCGAGCTAATACGAGATATTAGCCAATAGCTATTTTCTGCTCAGAGTTAATACGAGATATTGACCCGTAGCTACTTTATTACTTGTTTGTACAAGTTGACTATGCGCAATGTTTGCCCAACCGCAAAAATCTTATTTGGTCGCTTAAGCTTTATAAATATGTATAATATATATTTTCCAGACCACCTGCAATCTGATCAGTTGTCGCAAAATGACGTCGATTACGCGAGTGACATCTACGCTAACATAGCTTCCACCGTCGTTGCTATGGATAATACCAACTTAGAATCCGCGGCAGATGTACCTACACTACCTACTGAAGCGGTTCCAGGTTCTTGCGCTGATGAAATTGTAAGTTCCGAAACTGAAAACGTTGATCCAGAACTATTACGGGCCCTTGGCGACTTTGAGGCGGAAGTTGTCGAGTGGGGTGAAAATACCCATGGGGATATTGCTAAACATTTCCAGCAAATTCTTTTAAACGGTTTAAAGAAAGAAGCTAAAGATGAACTGACCAAGAAATACTTATTTCCTAAAAACGTTCCTTCCATCAAGCCGGAAATTGGCGCTATGCTGACAGACACTTGCCGAAATAGGGATAATAGAATTCTTACAAAGCAACAGCAGATTGGAAGAGCTCTTTCCGCGTTAGGTAAGGCAATGACCACTCTTTTGAAAAAAGATGCAAATATACCTGACGTCATACGCATTTTAAACGATGCCGGCAAGTTCATGGCTGACAGCCACTATGCTGAAACGGAAACCCGGCGTTCTCTGCTCATTCCTCTTATCGATAAGACCTTAATAGACTCTTTTAAAGACAGGAAAAGAGATTGTTTTCTGTTTGGTGAAAAATTGGGAGATCTAGTCAAAAACTCTAGAGGAATAAAGAAAACCGGACAACTCATACAAGCGTCGACGCCGACCGCGTCCACATCGACGTTAAACTGGAAAGGCCCATCGTCTCGTGCCCGTCAGCAACGGAGCAGCCAACCTTACACGAGCCGGATCGGTGGGCAGAGAACACCGTACCCGAATCGGCGCCGGGCGCCCCCGCCACCGCCGCCTCCTCAGGCGCCGTTCTACCGCCGCGGGCCACCGCCACCACCGCCGCAGCGACGCCCGCCACCGGCAGCGCCGCCGGCACCACGCCCGACTCCCGCCTACCCACCCCGGCAATAGATGCGCAGGTACTTCGCGCTGGTAACTTACGGCATTTCTTACATGCTTGGAAATTGATAACTAGCGATGTATTTATACTTAGCACTATATCGGGCTACTCTATCCCGTTTAGCACTATTCCGAGACAGCGCCCGGAGGACTACCCAAAAAGGTCCTTTTCAGATTCTGAATCCTCAGCTATCGGGGCGGAACTCGCGCATCTATTAAATATAAATGCTATAAATAAATGTACACCGGAGCCTGGTCAATTCGTATCTGACATCTTCCTGGTAGCAAAAAGTGATGGAAGTGCTAGATTTATTTTGAATCTGAAGAAACTTAATAAATTCATTAATACTGAACATTTTAAGATGGAAGATAATTAGAACGGCAACTCGACTCGTGACGCATAGTTGTCATATGGCTACCATCGACCTTAAGGAAGCATATCTTTCTTTGCCTATTATTGTGCCTCATAGAAAGTATTTGCGATTTTATTTTAAAAATGATCTCTATGAATTTACGGCATTACCTTTTGGACTTTGTTCAGCACCGTATATATTCACCAAAATATTACAACCGGCCGTTTCATATTTAAGATCTTGTGGCTTCAAATCAGTAAGATTCCTTGACGACATTCTTTGTGTAGGTACTTTAAAATCAGATTGTTTAGAAAACGTAAATCGAACCTTGGAATGCTTAACCGATTTAGGGTTTGTTATAAATTATAAAAAATGTTCCTTGGAACCCAAAACAATCTGCACTTTTTTAGGGTTTGTCTTAAATTCTGAATCAATGTGTTTGCAACTACCCGATTCTAAAAGAAATAATATTATGCAGCGTTCAAATGCTTTACTAAGTTCAAAAGTTATTCGAATTAGACAATTTGCAAGCTTTCTTGGTACCCTGACTGCGGCTTGTCCTGCCATCAAATATGGGTGACTGCATACCAAATCATTCGAAAGAGCTAAATATTTGGCGTTACTAAATAACCACAGTGACTACGACAAAGTAATGACAGTCCCAGTTAGTTTACATGTTGACTTATTGTGGTGGAAAAATAACATCTCGTCTGCCACCAATTCAATAGAACTGCATAAATATGTGCAAGAAATATTTACTGACGCCTCAACTACAGGTTGGGGCGCTGCCTCTGGTGGTGAGAGAACCGGTGGTCAGTGGAGCTTCACGGAGCGAAGTCATCATATAAATTATCTGGAACTGCTCGCTGTTTACTTTGGTCTAATTTCGTTTGCTGGTGGCAAAAGAAAATGTGACATACTTTTACGCGTTGATAATACTACAGCCATATCGTATATTAATAGAATGGGTGGTATACAATTTCCGCACTTGAACCATGTTGCCAATATGATATGGAAATGGTGTGAAGAGCGTGAAATATTCATCTACGCGTCATACATCAGGTCTAGTCTAAATTTCGAAGCCGATAGTGAGTCTAGAAAACTAAATCTCGATACAGAATGGGAATTGAATGATAAAGCTTTTACAAAAATTATAAAATGTGTTGGTCAACCCGATATTGATCTTTTCGCATCACGACTAAATGCAAAATGTACTAAATACATTTCATGGAAAAGAGATCCATACGCTTACAACATTGACGCTTTCACTATAGAATGGACCTCCTATTTTTTCTACGCCTTTCCTCCGTTTGCCTTGATTTTGAAAACGCTGAACAAAATAGTTACTGATGATGCAACTGGGATAATAGTGGTTCCACATTGGCCATCCCAAGCATGGTATCCACTTTTCAAATCCCTTTGCATTAGCAGAATTATATATTTCCCACCAAGTAAATATCTTCTATCTTCGCCTTTCAGGTCAACACATCCCCTGCACTGTCAGCTTACCCTGGCAGCGACTATGTTATCAGGGAAGGTTTTAAGAGGAAAGGCATTCCAGAATCAGCCCTTAGCATAATGCTCTCTTCTATTACGGAAAATACAAAATCCCAATACTCATCCAGTTACAAACTATGGTGGGGGTATTGTAATAGGAAACATATTGATTTGTATAATGTGAAATCACATTCTATATTAGATTTTCTTTCGGAGTGTTTTAACTCAGGATCGTCATACGGTACCTTAAATAATCATAGGTCTGCTTTATCTCTAATTTCAAATAACAACATTGGCCAAAATGATTCTGTGAAAAGATTTTTTAAAGGCATATTTAAATTAAAACCAACTTTTCCTAAATATACAATCACATGGAATCCTAGTATAGTTTTGGATTACTTGGCAGGATTTTACCCAAATGATGCAATGGAAATTAGCGTCTTAAGTAAAAAGCTGGTGATGTTACTGGCTCTGGCTTCTGCACAAAGAACGCAAACGTTGTCTTTAATTAAAATATCTAATATTAAGATAAGCAATGATAGAATAGTAATTCCAATCAAAGATTTGATTAAGACATCTGGTATAGGGCGAGCCCAACCAGTTATTGATTTGCCATTTTTCACTCAAAGGCCTAGTATTTGTCCAGCTAGTGTCGTAAAAACTTATATGTCAGTAACCGCGTCTTACAGACCATCTACTGAAGACAAATTAATTTTAACTTATAAAAAGCCTTATAGATCGGCTTCTTCCCAGACCATCGGGCGCTGGCTCAAGCAAACGCTAGGAGATAGTGGTATCGACACTACTTTATTTGGCGCGCATAGCACACGCCATGCTTCAACCTCAGCCGCTTCACGAGCCGGTATGAGTGTCGATGCCATTAGGAAAACTGCTGGCTGGTCTGGCCAGTCAGCAGTATTTGCAAATTTTTATAATCGGCCTATTATTGATTGTCATTCTAATCTGTTCAATAATTTATTGTAATAAGTTACTTATAAGTTATTAATAACATGTTTTGATACATTAATGTTACATATACTATTTGTAGTTACCATGGTATTAAATAATATCTAAGGAAAAAAATATATATATATTAATTTTGAATATAATAACCTTTTTTATTTCCGTAAGGCACATAACATTACGTCTATACTTACAACATTGAATTAAATCACTCTGAACATCTACATGGTCAGTATAAATCTCGGAGACGAAGGCAAGATAATTGAATGATCAAACGAACTTACCTAAAGTGAAGTTCGATCTTAATTATCTTGACTTCGTCGAAGAGATTTAAGGTCCCGCCCTACCCTATACTTCTTACCCATTATATTATATTTAAATCAATGTTGCTGTCCACTCTGAAAAGAATGAGGCTAGCTTGGCGATAGCGGCCGGCTGGCCAACCGTGTTGGAGGGAGGGGCAAGCAGGTTTTGTTCTTTCCTTCTGACAGCTCTAAATACTGTGTGCGAGTAGGTTCACGCGTAGCAGGGCTACTACATGGTCAGTATAAATCTCTTCGACGAAGTCAAGATAATTAAGATCGAACTTCACTTTAGGTAAGTTCGTTTGATCATTCAAATATACAGGCTTATCGTTGATTTTTAGGGCAATGGTCTTTCGAACTAAATTGCTTTTGTGGTGCGCACCCGAACCGACATTTTGGATAGATACGTATCATTTTCATTGATCGAACTAAGCTAAATTTTTTTAATTGAGAATACCGTCAAGGTTCGCGATAACAAAGCATTTTGATCTAGTTCCGAAGTAGGTTTTATACAAGAAGCTTCCAACAGCTCTGGAAATTTGGGAATTGGAGACACATTTTTAACCTAACCCTTTGTAACAATGTTAGTTCTTTTTACGATAACATAATGTATAGTGTCCTACATTTCTGATTTCCTTACACGCAGGTATTACAGCTATTTCGTAAACCCTGATGCACCGGCCCGGTGTTACTAAACAGATTGGTACACATAATTAACGCGTCATTTTAAATACCCATCTGTGAAATATAAACAGCAACATTATTAACTAAATAGTAATGTGCCGAAATGCATATATTATTTTTGTTTCCGTCATCATTTTATTTTTTATTAGTTTCGTAGCTCAAGTACCTAATGAATCTAAACTGGGTGTCTTAACTATAAAATGTGAATTGTGAGTATGTGTGCTGGTTTGTCCTTTAACAGCTCTTATTAATCATTTTAACAGCAACGGAATGTGCGTTTTTGCATAGATAATTATATTAATAGACATAATAATTGTATAGGTTTTTTATTCCGGAAAAAACTGCGGTTCTTGTCTGATAAATAATAATCAACACGTGCAAAACCGCGGGGCGCTACTAGTCCATAAAATTTCGCAGAATTCGATTACTCTAATTGGCGTTCATTTTGAACGTGAATGCGCGTATGAATTTGCATCGATGTATCAATCCCATCCAGTGGAGCAAGCAATTCTCGCTAAGATATCAGGTAAACTATTATCAACCTTAAAAAAAAGTTTAGTACAATAACAATGAAAACAATTTTGGAAGTATAATATTATGTAATCCCTACATAATAATATTATACTTTCAAAATTGGAAGTACTCGTAATATGTAAGAAAACAATATTGGAAGTATAATATGTATCCCTACATACTATTATACTTCCAAAATTGTTTTGGTTACACTTCTGTAACTATACCTATACGAGGGTGAATCAAAAAATTCTTGGAATCAATATTAAAAAATGCAAAGATTTAAATAATAATATTTTATTTTTCTACATAATCTCCCTCCAATGCAATGCATTTAGAATAACGCGTTTCTAACTTCCTTATTCCTTGTGAAAAAAAATTATTTTCTTGACTCTCGAAAAAGTCCTCTACGGCAGCTATAACCGCGTCATTATCGTGAAATTTTGTTCCACGAATTTCCTCTTTTAATTTTGGAAATAAGTTTAAATCACTTGGGGCTAAGTCCGGAGAATATGGTGGGTGGTCAAGGAGATTGAAGCCAGCACAGCGGATTGCGTTGAGCGCAACTTCCGATCGATGAGCAGGAGCGTTATCTTGAAGGAACAACACGCCCAACGACAGTTTTCCACGACGTTTTTCTTTAATCGCTTCACGCACTTTCGGGATTAAATTTGCATAATAGGGTCCAGTAATCGTCTGGCCTTTTGGCATGTAATCAATAAAAAGGATTCCTTCACTATCCCAGAACACAGAGGCCATAACTTTGCCAGCGGTAGGAGCAACTCGAAATTTCTTAATGGATGGAGAGGATGGTCGTTTCCAAGACATGCTTTGTCTTTTAGTTTCAGGATCAAAATGGTGGACCCACGTTTCATCCATGGTGACAAGACGACGGCAAAAATTATCCGAATCACGCTGGAACATTTCGAGATTACGCTTGGAAATTTCCAAACGTCGCTTTTTGTTTTCGTCGGTTAACATTCGTGGCACCCATCTTGCAGACACTTTTTTGAACCCCAGTGAATCAATTAAAATGGATTGAACGCTACCAAAAGATATCTTTAGGATCTCAGCTATATGTTTTATAGTCATTCTTCTGTCTTCCAAAACCAGATTCTCAACCTTTTTGACATTTTCTTCTGTAACGGAGGTTGAAGGCCGCCCAGAACGCGGGTCATCTTTACAGCTTGATCTACCTCTTTTAAATTCAGCCACCCAGTACGCAACCGTAGAATAGGGTACAGCATCACCCCCTAATGTCTGCTGAATGTCCAAAAAAATTTCCTTCGTAGACATTTTTTTCAAACTGAGATATTTTATCACCGCACGTAACTCACTTTTATCCATAATTTTGACTTTTTAGCAACTCGTTGCACAAAAAAAATTATTACATGCGAACGAACTGACAAAAACAAGTGACAGTCTGCATAAATATAGTGTGATAGACACTCTTTAATTTGAATATCGAACTTGATCCAAAAAGGTTTCATATATATGCACTTCTAAGAACTTTTTGATTCACCCTCGTAATATGTATCTGTAAGTGTTTGCTATGAGGTACCACCTACAAGTAACTTGAACTGTTCCATTTGCAAGATTACTTACTATTATGCTCCTAACGAATCCCTACTTCTTATATGATTCAGAATATATATTCTATTTTCTAGGGGATAAAGTCCACAGTTGTTTTCTCACGATGCCCAGGCAGAACTGGATTTCATCAATGGCCTGGGTTACTTCAGTTCAAGGCCGTTACGTTTTCCAGATTATGTCATGATGATGTTAGAATCTCAAGAAGAAATAAAATAAGTAGGTATAGTGTAGGTAGAACCGGGTAATGCCGGTCAGGAGGTAATACCGGTCAATACAATATCTCCCATATTACTGCGTTCCGCGAATGCACAAGTACATAGAGGTCGACGTAACCTTGTCCCGTACCGACGCAGCGACCCTCCGCTAATTTCGTATCCGACATCTTGGATGAACACGTGTTAAATGTTTTGGTGGCTATTTGAAGTAACATTTCGAGCTCAAACAATAAGAGGTGAGTGTTTGTAATTTCACATTTCTTACATTGTTAGTAAAAAGTGTTGTAGCATAATTATCAGGTATCCCGAGTGATAATAGATTTTGAATTTGTCTCGATTAGTTTTTAATCTAAAACCATATTTACGGAAATGTTTCTATGCGGACAATACCGGTCACGCTGACTGGTATTACCCGCAATTAAAATTAGTATATTTTTGTGCATTTTAATGATTGTTTATTGATTCAGACAGTTCAGACTAAAGCAAGAAACCAACTACGTTCTAACATGCAACAGTACTAAGAAAAATTCCTAAACAAGAGACTTTGGTCGAAGAAAGAAACAATAATAGGTATGTATAAAAGAGAGGAAAGCAGTATTTCACAATATCGAGACAGAAAAAAAAGAAAAGGAAAATCCATTGATGTTAAAAAGGCTACTAAGAGATATTTACAAGATAAAACAAAATGGATACTTACGTTGGACTCGAAAATAGAAATGATAATATACCTACTGACGCTGATGAAAACTTAGAAACGAAATGTATAATATATAATCTGCAATGATTATGGCCGAAATAATGAGTTATGGTATAGGACTGGTACTGGTAGTTTCGGGGCTCATGTCGAGTGCTCAGGGTATGGCTCCCCTGAGGGTTATATTTGCGACTTATACATCAACAAAGCTTGATGACTGGTATTACCTGCCATGGTGTTTAATACCGGTCAAAGGCGTTTATTTTTAAAATATTGATTTTACCAAATTTGTATTACTTACGGATGCCCATAATTGTGATTATGTTAGAAGAATATATGAATGTTAAATTAGCAGTACGATTATTAAAGAAATGTAGATTATTATATGATTTTTTATTATTTCTCCTTAAGTGACCGGCAATACCCATTCTTACCCTAAGTTTTGGTCCCATCCCCGATCCGTTGTACGAAATAGCACGAGGTATATTACAGTGAGTTGATAAGCGGCTAAATTTGATAGATCTATGTAAGAGTTAAGATATTAGGGATACACTGCCTTCCTTACGTTCTTACATGATAAAACTATGTATAACATTACATATATATATGTATACCTGTCGCCCTATCTAGAGGTAAACTTATATGTATAAAGCTCTATCACATACGCGATTAAAACTGTTGTCCTCTATACATAGTATACATACATACCTAGGTACATAACTAAGCATTTTATCTTAGTACCTAAATATAACCATTTTCCAAATTCTGGACTGTAAGGCTACAAATAAATTTATAATATCTTTTGCATTTTTAAACTACTTCTTATGGTGTAATACCTTTCATAATAATTACGTTCTTAACCCTAAAACTATAATATTACGTTCTTGCAGCCATAAAAACTCGAATGTTAGGCAGTAATGCCATATCGTTGTCTCGAAAAAATATTAAACACTGCAAAGTACTCTCACCGCTTTCTGTTTTAATAAATTATAATATTATACCTCGGAATTGCGCCGCAATTAATGACGATTTTATTCAAAAGGAATTAACTAAGCATTCAAATTACAGATGCATTTTAATTTGTATGAATTATGACTTTTATTATCTTATGTATGTTCAGAATAGCGCGAATTTAGTCGCGACTTACGAGAAGTAAAGGAAGCTGTGCTTAAAACAAGAGCTACATTTTTGTTCTATGAATGTCATCATCAGATTACTCACAACTTATTCCCGTGAGGAGGTTGATAAGCCATAATCCACCGCGGGGGCTGCTACGGATTGGTAAATACTTCTACCTCCCAAATAATTATCGGGGGTGTGGGTTTGCTTACGGTGTTTTCCTTCGCCGAAAAACGAGTGATACTTAAAATAATCATTACGTAACTATGTACTTATTATAGGTAATGCATTAACAATAAACACATTGGTAGGTACGTGGTTGCACTATGTATTATTTTGTATTGTAAGCACATAATACTTTCCACAGGAAGTTAAATATCAATGTCTTTAATTCTTCCACTTTCATTTAGTAATTTCTTACAATTACCAACTGCTTCCTTTTAAATTATTATAAATACGAAATACTTGAACCTACATAAATAAATGGGCTTTCAACTTTTTGGGCAGAATGCCCTTATGCAAGTCAGTTGGGCAACACATTGAAAGTAACCGAGCATGTGGTAGCGTAGCGTCTTGAACAGTTTTTGGCAATGATTGCCACCTTTCACAATAACTGTTATAAAATAGCCCCGGAAGGTCACGAAAAGATTTAAAATGCTAATTAGGTATAGCGTAAAATAAAAGCTTCCGTCCACAATGGAATCCAATGTTTATGGCAAGCAGTTATTCACCCTGTAGGCTCTAGTGGAGCGTGGGCTTGCATAAGGACAGAGGCTACGGTACTGACGGCCGGTCTACGTGTCTCGAATGTATTTCCAAAGCCATCTATGCAGACTTTGCCGACGTGAAATCGATTCTGTCAGGTCATCGAGTTTAGCAATTATTTAAATGGCAATTTTGAAACGGTCCGCTCGATCTGTATAATATACACTTGTATATTGTGCAGCGATTGTTACGTGAGTGCAGATAAGAAGGACGACACGCCCAACATGAAAAGAACGTTAACGGTTCATTGAAATCGAAAGATTGAACCCGCTGAGCGGGCGCCGGTACTTGATACCTGGCGGAGAACAGGTTCGCGGCGAGGCTGCGCAGGCGCAGGCGGCGCGACACATCCCAAGCTTGCCGAGTCGCGTTTGGCGCCCGCGCCGCAGTGCTCCGCCGGCCGCTTGTCTATACGCGCGCGCATCCGTGCCCATCGAGCACCCGCGAACTTCACGCCCGCTTATCACCGCTTGCAATAAATCAATAGTGATTATGTACACTTCCTATAATTTATTACATGATATGACATGACAATCTGGTGTTGAAGTGTTTGTGCAACCTGCTCTATCAGAAGTTGGATATTATGTTGCGAAGTGGAGTGGACCTTTGATTGCAGCCATGGCGAGCTTCGAGGACCTCGCCTTCGACTGGTCGTCGCTCTGCCAGGAGTGCCCCGAATGCTGGACCGCATCAGGTTAGCGATCTTGACCTTTTTACCTATTCTGTTTTGTTTACACTCACCGGATCTACCTACTTATTATATTTTTACATTAAGTTATTCTCAAATATATACTACATAATGGATTATACTACGTGAGGGTTGGCGACCTACCCTCTTTTTGCAATATTTGAAATTACCAAAGCGGAACATCAACCAACAAATGAATTATTTTAATTACTAGGTACCTATACTTAATTACTAAGATGGTGTTTTATTTTATTCCGTTTGTGTTTTTCAAGTTACTAATAAGTATAATTCAGGTAACCCACTTACATCAAAAGTGGCAAAGAAGAGTTCTAAGACTTACAACTCTACTGTACGTTAGCTAAACTAAACGCTTAATTAATTCGGCTGGTCCAATCCCTTTACCTGCTTCATTCTTATGTGGAGATAGCCAACACCCTGACTACTTTTTATTCCGAAAACAGTGGGTAACACCGCGGAGCACAGCTAGTTAGTTACCTATATTTTCCAGAGCTTACAGGCAATGTAGCATCTAGTACCTACTCAGAATATTGTATGTTTTTATAAGTAAGTAAGTGATAAGTACCTATAATTTGTTTGCCGGCTTATTCAACGATTGTTGCTAAGATTACGGAATTCAATTTTTTTTTTAGCTCACATTAGGATTTCTCCTGTGTCGTGGGTACCGTATTTACAGACATATATAATGATATATTGCACATCTTAGACAATAAAATGGGATCTATAAATTAATTGGGATAGAAAAATATTCCAGGTAGATCTGCTAGTTGATCCCTTTTTGCTTACTTAATTGATTGTCTTATCAGCAACATCCGCTTTAAAAAAATATAAGTAAGTAAATCTTTTTATATCGTAGAGATAATAACAATTAATTATACATATTTTGATTGATGACTTTCTTAATGACTAAGTTTGTACAGTTGAGTCATCAAATCTTTTAAATAATATCTACTAACAATAAATGTATATATTATATAGGTAACTAATTACATTTACTGTTGTCATAAAACAACACGTTTTCACTAGCATAAGTAAAAACGCCTACTTCTAGGTATGTTGCACTTCCAAAAAGAAATGGCATGTGATAATATACGGTCAACATTCGTAACGTATTGCGCATGAGTTCTTCGTATAGTATATACTATGTTACAGTAAAAACCCGAACTACGGTAACTCCTACCTTTTCCAATCAAACGCTGTTCTGTGATGCACGTTCAATTCGAACTTTCAAAGATTTACTGGTAAAACATAATAAATAGGTTAGGTATACATATAAACCTACTCAAGTTATGGCGCAGACTCTCAAATTAAAGCGAATGTTTACTTGAATAATTAACACTTTGAACCAGGGGCATAATTATGTAGGGAAAGAGACATTCATCACACGGAATGTTACTGTAATGTAGCTTTATAATATAATTTGCAGTTAGTAAAAGGTAAACAGTAGGTACCTACATTTGAGTTAGGTATATGCACACTCTATTACTAAAATATGTACTTAAATTATTTAATTTAATTAACATGTAGATTATGTGACACATACGCCGGCAGATTTTAAGCCTCTCGCGTGTCTATGAAGTTGTTGGACAGATTTTTCATTTTGTGCATCCGGAATTCCGGATTCACACGGGCGAACATCTAGATTCTAGACACACTCCAGCATCTAACTGAACTAGCTGAACGCATACGAACGCTATAGAAAAGTAACTAGATTTATTTACTTGAGCGATTCACACCGTGGCGTGGTGCAAAACGCCTCAGTAGTATAAGTGCTTAAAACAATTCTGCCTTTTGTGTGGTGAAGTCTAAGTACATACAGGTTGTAAATTAATACAAGACTCGTAGGTATACATTTAATTAGGTTTAACGTATCGAACAACTGATCCTATACTACTTACAATGTTTATACCTACTACGATACTTGCAAGCGCTGAACCTGATTCGATTTTGGAATTCGTTCTCCTATTTCGAGTTTCGAACGCCCTTTTCATACAAAATTTTACAAAAACGAATCGAACGGAACGCAAGCCGCTTCCAAAAAGGGAAACGATCGTTTGCGGCGTCTAAATTGGCAACTAATATTGATTGAGACCAATATCTGGAAACTAGGTAGTACCTACTTATTTATAGTTGCTAAGGAGAGAACATTGTCTCTTTTGTGGGAGAGTATAAGTGAGTATTTTAGTGGAGTTGCTAAAGTTATTTTTAGTGTTTTATTGTGTTAATTTCTTCACTAGTCTCTGTTCATTAAACGCATGCGTATTTCAGCCATTTAATTTGGAAAGGACAAGGTTAAATAAAGCCGCGCTTGACATGCCCACTTTCATAATCGCTAATTGAGAAAATAATATATTGTTATTACTTTTAGTATTATTCGAAATAATAAGTTACGAATGATGTTAAAGTGCAATAAATAATTCGCAATTTATCTTGAATCATGTTATTATTCCGGGATTTTAGATCATTAATTTTATTATTTTCCCCTTACTTTTACTTTCTAGAAATTTAGTCTAAATATTATACTCTAGGTACGTATATCTGGGGCTACGTATAACGTGCGATAATATCGTGGTGATTTTAAAATAGAATATAAATTTAAAATTACTGGAAGGTTTGCTACAAACCGCAATACATTCAACTTGAATATTAATGACTCGTTAATTCTCATAATTATGTAAGTATTAGGCACGAAGTAGGTACGCACACAAGAATGGCGGAGTAACAGAGAAATTAAATAGCAAATTTTTTAATTTCCAGAATTTCAATTAATGTTCTTGGTACTATGCCACACGGACACCCAGACCCACTTTTGTTAGATTTTTAAGGTGTAGATTTAGCTAGTTTTACGTTTACTTAATTTGTTTTATGTATAATAATAATACATATTATTATTTATGTACATAATAACAAATATATTGATTATTGTTATTTTATGGCGGTATAAATTGAATTTATTAACGGCTTAATGAATTGACTGGACTCACTTATTTGATTATAAATAATAATTGTAAAAATATAAAATATAGCTGGTAGTACCTACCTACTTGAAATATTTGTATAGTTATGTGACACTGGCTAAATGAGAAGGATATTTATTATTTACCCGTTAAAAAGATTTTTGGCATTTTATATTGTATTCAGCCAGGTTTAAAAATTAGGAGCTAACAAATATTCCTTTTTTTACGTAAGTAATGCTTGGTACGGAGTACAGAAACAGACTAAAAATCCTTTACGTAACTTAAGTTACTTACTAGGTACTTTCCTTATTAAGTAGGATTACATTACATTACTGGTTTGACGATTATGGGCATCATTATAGCTATGGTATTAATCAATTATGATGGCCTGCTGTAGATTTATATTCCAGCTCTGTAACAATAGAAAAAAACATCTAGCTTTCCTACCTAGAGAAAGAAAGAAGTAGAAATCAGACAGTAGATTAGCTTAGAAACAGGGTAGCGTACTTATATAGGGTTAATTATACCACTCCACTCCACGGCTATTGTTTTCAAATGAGTCCATGTACATTCAACTTCGCTCCACCGAACAAAATTTAAAATAATATTTTTGAACGACATCGCTCCACGGAAATTCGAGTAGGTACAGTTAGCAACAAAATTAACCGAACATAAAAGTATGTTTTCATATGTCACATACAATATTGAATAACATGTTAATTAGTATTTAAACGGGTCTAATTCGCGCACATAATATTGAATAAGAAGTAAAGGCGAGCCAAAACTAGTAAGGTTAAAGTCAGTATCAGAATATTATCTCTAACTTTTAAAGTAATAAACCAACGAACAGAACAGCCAAATGAACAAATAGTACACCTATAAATATAATGTATAGTTAGTTAAGCAGCGTATACTCAAATTACGTATGAGATGTCAGTAAGTATAAAATATACTCCTGCCTTTGCTGTAACCACCAACACATTTAATCATAAAAACGATTAAACAAGTTGAGTTGAACGTTGGAGACCTGCAAAATCACTAGAAAGCTCGTAACTAAACATTTATATTCATAAACAACCAACCAGTTATAAAAGCTAACGTAACTCTTCGACTAATTAATAGATCTTTGAACTTGGCTTTAATTGAGCGATTTGAGGCATTGTATTAAAAGTGAATTCATTTCACTTTCGTTTCTCATACAAGATGTAATTAAAAATGTTCTAAAAGATATCGGAATATCATTCTAATAACAATTATTGAACGCCAAAACGGTGGCCGGCGCGGCGTAGCAATTACATCAAACTTGAATTCACATTATTCACACGATTATTTTAATTTTAATAGGTACCTTTGTATGTAGTAAGACTTACAATGTAATAATAGGTGGATCAACTTAATTGGTGGATCTGTCATTGACACTGCTCTGACGGCGTGTGAGCTACAAATAAACCGTACAGTAAAAATAATAAAAATAAGAAACGCTCTTCTCCAATTGCATTGCATGACTGGTAATGTCACTGGCGCCATTGCGGTTGTTTAGATCGCAAATAGATGTCAATGTTAAGGCTTTCCATTAACATTGTTTTACATGGTTCTAGTCTTTAAGAGAGTGCTTTAGTATAACACAACTTTAATGCAACTGTGGGGCCCCAAAACAAACGATTTTGTATCTGCATCATCCTCTACGTGCCCAGGCCCACCAACAAAGGAGTCTACCGCACCCTCCTGACAAAATCTTATGAGTAACGACAATTGACTCGAAAATAAAAGTAGGTAGGTACAACTAGAAAGACGCGGTGCGTTTTAAGACACGTATTATTTAGCTTTATTCCATTTCTCGCCATGAAAGACAATCATCGTTGCGAATGCACACTATTTTTTACATATTTTATATCCTACTAATATTATAAAGGCGAAAATTTTTGAGTTTGTTATTTCTTCACGCTCAAACGACTGGACAAATTTTGAATAAATTTGGCATGGAATCAGCTAACACCTTAAGCTACTTAAGATATAAGACTTTTATTCCGAAAACAACGGTTCATACCGCAGGGCGCAGCTACGAGTAGTATCTAACTAAATAGGTAGTTCTGTAAATTCAAACTTCTAGACGGCGCAGCGCGTCTCGAAAGGGCTTGAGCGTGTCACCTGAATATTAATAAGTAAAATTTGACATGGTCAAATAACGGGGACTCGCTAGTGTGTCCGAATTCTTGAACCATTAGTTCCATTCTTGCGTTTGTATGTTTTGAATGTTAATATATTAGCATTTGTAAAAGCCCTTTTGGAAGGTTTTGGACACAGTTTCTTGGGCATTAGAAACTAGTTTTTGAACTCGTACTCACAAAAGAACAGAGTTTTTCATTTAGGTACATAAATGTTTCTGGTGTCCCGAGGTCCAGTCCATACCTACATTTCAGACCAGTGAAACCGACCCTGTCAGGTTCGGGTTACCTACTTAGAGGTAGGTAGGTGTATACGTAAACTAGTTTCAGTTTTCTACCACACTGGGGCTATAGATACAGTTGAAAAAAATCATTCCCGTTATTTATAAACACTATTTTAATGTACCCAGTACCTGTGTTGTAATTTTGACTAGATAATATCTAACTTCTTAGAACTAGGCACTTTGATAATGACTGTTTTTATGCAATTGTAACGAAATAAAAAACGTTTTCCTTAATTATTACTACTCATAATGACACAGTCGTCGAGACGATATTTGAATAATCCTATCCAAAAGTTTAAATTCGTTAACCTCAATTGGACACTTGTATAAGCATAGAGGTTACGTTCTGTTTAAACACGAATACAGATGATTTATACGCATTCCAATCGTAGATAATAATAAGGCTTAACTAAGTAAATAGATTACAGTTGGTAGTATTCAGGCAGGGAGGATGTATACTGTATAGGTACCTACTATTATGTCGACGTCCATCAATGAGGCGTTCACTAGGTAATATGCGAACACATCAACACAAATGGATCGGAAAGTGGTGTTTTTGTAATTGTAAAGGTATGTTTTTTTATACTTAAATGATACTACTGCGTGCGAGACGCGTAAGTCATTTGCTTGCTTTGCTTGCTTGATCATTTGCTACCGAGATCTTGCAATATCATCGTGTGCGGCTAGGTACTACCACTCATTACACAGATATACCTACCTATTGGATTTTCAGAGGGTTTCAGTTAGCCCATAAACATAATAATATAGGGACAGCAGATAACAACTAGCTTCAGATCTCACGATCAAAATGTTTCCTTTTGTTTAAGTTATAGCAAACGGTGGGTAACCTGCTGAAAGATTGTAGAACCACAGAATACTAAATAGTAGGATATATAGTAATATACGTAGTATTCAACTATTACATTAACTTCAGGCGATAATATTAGATATGTACTTAGATGTGACATACTTAGATGTGATGCATGAAGATATTCCATCTAAGAAGCTAAAGCTAAATAAGAAGCCTGTGCGCGAATCAGAACGGGCTTGAATCGAATTCTTTATTATTTCGACGAAATGTAAGCTTTCTTAGTAGAGTAAATAATTCAGATTTCCAGCCACTCTGGTTGATAGGTATGGATATGATTATATCATATTACTTATATGGAATACCACTCACATCTCATCAGTCTATTTTATAACAGTAATTCGAGAATCAATAAAATGATGAATATGCAATCTATTCGACTATGAATTCCATGCTTCGCTGGTTAATGTTTTTTTTTCTCGTCTGCTTCGTTATATACGTCTACCTACTTGGATATAACGTTACACCCGAGGTTACACTGTTAGTAGGTATTATGTAAAAATATAGCCTAGGTATACCTACACCTACTATTGACATATCACAGAACAACAACTGCTGGTATCTTATTGAAATGAGTTGAACCATAGCACAGTAGCTAGACCATAGATTGTTTATTTGCAAATCTGTTCATATTAGATTGGGACTTCAAATTATCATTGTATGTACCACGGTACATACAATGATAATTTGAAGTCCCAAGTACTTACCTATACTAGGTAGGTACATGTACCTACCTAGTATAGGTAAGTACTTCTAATCGTATAAAATATGTTTTTATATTTTACCAAATAATTATTACTTTCCTAGCAAGTTGTTACTTGCGTGGAAAGTAATACGTCTGTATTTAATTTTATATTATGTATATCCCACAACTTATTTGACAAGTCTTGTTGTTTTTTCTGGAATGTGTGTGAAGTAAATATATCAGCGACTAAAGTCACTGGTAGTAGGTACCTAAGTACTAATTTAAATTTAGCGATTCGTCTTTGTCTTCCTACCGGTACTTTGGACCTGTACCTTTGGTACTTTTGGTACCTTTTACTTTCGTGGATGCAGATTAAGCGGCTACTATCATACATTTTTACACAAGCTATGAAAGCGGAATTAGACGCACGAGGAGTCATGAGAATTTGCCGTTTCGTCAGCAGTTTCAAAATTCTGACCTATGTATACGGAAAAAAGAAGTGATCTGACGAAAGTGGAATCTGACGGACGTGTTCTAAATCTACTTATAAAATTGACCGACCTAGATGGACATACGACATCAAAAGAGTCGCAGGCAACCGGTGGATGCAAGTGGCTAATTGTCATTCGGTGTGGCGGTCTAAGGGGGAGGCCTAGTGCAGCAGTGGACGTCTTCAGGCTGATGGTAATGATGATGATATAAAACACGTTTTAGGTAGGTAGTATTACACAAGAGGTGTACCGCACTAGGTACACATTATGATAAGTAAGTAGGTAATATTTCTATCTTCCATCTTGTATGAAATAAGTTAGACACTTGCTTAGTTTCATTGCCTTTTGTGGCAAATTGAACCCGTAGATAAAGAACGCTATTACATAAAGCGAGTCCTCAGGCTGTGATCTCTCATAGTAATGCAAATAAAACGCTTTGAATAGATTGTACTCTGTCGATGTTGAACACGAACTTTGTCATCGTAAGTATTTCTAAAGTCCGCTCACGGTTAAAAATAACATGAATTATCTTAATGTGGTAAGGTATTAAAGTGTTGAGATGCATTGACTGCTCCAGTCCGTGATCGTGGGCTGTTTTGTCCCAATTGTGATGCCTATCAAATGGCAGGCAGGTACTTAGTAATGTATGTAATCGTGCTCATCGCATACAATACGTTATGTAACGCCCTAACATGTTGCTTTTCTATAAGCCTACGCGAAATGTGTACCGGTGAATTCGTAAGTAGGTAGGTGCATGGTTATCATAGTTATCTTTGTACAATCCTGTTATTCAATTGTTGCAGCATTGATACTTATTTATGCTGTTCTAACGATCTCCATCTGAATATTACATAGACATTTTCTTACAAAATATTGTGGCTTATATCTGTAGTACAATTTTGTAACTTTTATTATAGGTAGGTAGGGGAAAGGTGTACGAGATGATTCACTTAAGGGAGAATGCTTGTAGTTTATACAACATTCAAGTTAAAGCAGCAATGTTAAGAGTTAATTATAGGAAATGTATCTGTCTATCAGTTGTCATACTCATAATGTTATAGTTTTGCATCTATTATTATAATAATACATATTTTTTAAAACACTACCAAAGAATCATCTTGTACACCCGGGTGTCCAAGATGATTCCTACGGTAAGGGCAAGATGATCCTGGGGATAATTTTGCCCCTATTTGGGAATGTCTTAGGTTTTATTGACTTAATAAAAAAATACTTTTCCGAGTTTAATATACCATTAATTTCGAAATCAAATAACTTACAGTCCTTGACTGAGAATGAGTCAGTCGTATTAATTAATAGTCAGTCTCAATATTATCAATAGTAGGTAACAATCATCACGTCATCTGAGATCAATCGTATGTTTAAGAAAATTATATAATCTTCATAAGTAGAGTTTCCAGAGCTTTGACCATACAGGCTTCTGTCCACTCACCGCGATTGGCTTTTCTGTGATAAGATAAAGTTAAAGATAAAGTTTTTTAATTAAATTTCAACTGATAAAAATAATAAATTCAAGTTTTCTACTATTTCTTCGTGGGTTATTGATTTGAATAATATTTGTTACAAAGAATACATAGTTATTTTAACACATACATAGTTAATGATGGTCCCCGTAGTATGATCCGCACGGATCATCTTGTACACCAGTAACATAATCATCTTGCCCCAACATCAACTTTTTTACTCAATCTTCGATATCTTATCCTGTACGCTTTGAACTGTTACCATGCCGTTAGAAAAACAAAATAGAGGATTAAACAAAGGTATCAATACATCAAGCTTTAGAATTGACAATCTAGAACACATTCAACATAAACTTAAAGTCAACCTTACATAAGATCAAAGTCACGTATTTTTTGTTGTTTTCCATAATAAAGTTGAATGTCACTCACGATGCCATTACGATTAACTGAGGCGGGGGAATATCGGAAACTACGTTTTACCAGTGAAAACCACTAGATGGGGCTAATAGTTTTCTTAAAATGAAAAAGGATCATCTAACCTCAACGGATCATCTCGTACACCTTTCCCCTACTCGTATTGTACAAATATGTCCAAATAGAACCAAGTCCAATACAACAAAGTGCAACCGTTGTGCAAAATATTATTCACTGACCCGCGTCTATCGGGTGTGAGCCTGTAGGTATCCTCCACAGGCTCTGGAGTTGAGTTGACAACTGAGCTGGAGTTTCTAAAGAATGTGTAAGCCATCATGACGTCACATATCATAATCTACCACACGTGCGAAGTCGCGGCAAAAGTTGGCTATCAATAAAAGGAAACGGAAGGTAAGAAAACGGTGTTGATTTAATCACCATGAAATTAATAATGTACTTATACGTAAAATCAATTCAGAAAACTAGAATCAGTTTGTGGTTGGGAAATAGGGATAAATTTACTAATTATAACTGAACTAGCTTTTACCCGCAAGTTCGTACGTGTCGACTAACGCAGTGTAAATGCGTGTTAGGGATTGTGATAAAATCGTAATATAGTTTTAGGCCCACTACGAGCATCCTGGTACTCGATCAACTAAAACCTATCTCAAAACTCACCCCTAAAATCATTCATACCGGCTGTCGACCCCGGCCGGCTAGAGGCAGACCAAGTTTTTTTAGATGTACTAAATGAGTGTAATCTTCTGACCCTAGTACCAATCTGGTACCTCATCAATTATTACCTCCCAAATGATGACCCCCTTCTGTTCATGATTATATTTCACGGCCCCACTTTTGCCGCGGAAGACGAACTTTTTTAGACGAAACATTTTGTGCTCTTACTCATAGGGTCATGTCTGTTCCTGGTACTTACTCGATGAAATATTCCTCAACCTACGATGCCTTCTTAGTCCATAAATTCTAAAATAATATTTTTGCCTGCAAATAAATCTCAGTTTCAACAATAAGTATCTTCAATATACAGACATCACTCAGTCAGACTCTGTCACAGTTTTGAAATGGTATTACGGTACTTACTGTCGACTTTAATTAGAAATTATGTGCCTAATCTAATACGCACTTAGTGCTATATAAAGTGCAGTTTACGCTATGCCAACTATATTCTGGCAGTATTACTGAACCGAGGATGGTGCTTGCAACAAGATCGTGGATAATCTACGCCATATATTCAATAATGTCTGCTTTACGTAAGACGTATTTTATATTATTATCATACCCAATAAGTGACATAGTACAGAATACAGTAGGTATATTAGGTGATTTTTGTTCTTTAACAACCCATATTACGTACTTTTAAATATTCCGTTTTAAAACTTTGTTGTTATTGAGTAGGTAATCTGTTATTCGTCAAGTGTTGCAATAAAATGAAATAAGGACTTACTTTTCTAAAGATATTTTGTCTTTAAGTTTAGTAAAAGGTACTAAGGTTAATAATTATTATACTTAATTAATGCTATAATAAATAATAGTTAATTACGTATACTAATTATAGCAACGGTACCATCGAAGGAGCCGCAAAGCAACTGGATGGCAAGATTTGCAAGCAGCAAACACTCGGGTGAAGCGTACTCTTCTCATAGCGACACATCCTCGATAACTCAAAAACAGCCTGCTGCCGCATTGCCCATTATTGTAGGTAAGAAACAAAATAATAGATATAATGCGAATACAAATCTTATTTTTTATTAGATTAATCTGGAGCTATTACAATTCTAATTATTATACCTACTTACCGGGTAGTATTGAAATTGCTGTGACAGCTGAATCTCTGAACCCAAACACTGAAGAAATCCAGAGTGCTCCAACTTAGGTTATACCATATTATGTATAGGTATACCCACATCACAAGATTTGAGTATGGGTCCTACAAAGTTTCAACTCAATCGATCGAACGATGTGGGAACGCATAGAAACAAACGTAAGAAAGATTAATCGTTATGATACTACAGATTAAACTACCAATTTATAGCACCCACGCTGATGGAGGGGAGCCGTGAGCAGATAACCAGAGAGCTCTCTGATATACTCGGCAACTATGCGCAACGTGACGCAGCCTCAGGATCATCGACAACAGCTCAACGTAACAACGAACACATTCTAACACCTCCGGGCATAGGGTCTTCCGGACTCGCTGAGCAACCCAACAACAGAGGGAAAAAAGCTCTACGTCGTCTCGTTTTTATCATTATTGGGTAATAATGTCCTAGGTAGGCCTCCCACTAGATGAGCCGACGACATCTAAAGAGTCGCTGCTGGCAACCGGTGGATGCAAGTGGCAAATCGGTTGTTCGGTGTGGCGGTCTAAGGGGGAAGCCTATTCAGCAGTGGACGTCTTCAGGCTGATTTAGACGATGAATAATATCTTACCATACCTAAATATAAATATGATTTAAAATATTTGCGTTAGATTTCAATTGCTTTTTTTGTTTCTTTTTTCATTGCTAGATATCATGACGATCTCTGACCTCCAAAGGGAAATACTTTTGTACCTAATAAATTGCAGTCTCTGAAAACCGTCCACGTAGATTATTTTTTCTTCAATTAGCCTTCTGGTTTTCATTATACGTTGATTATGAACACCACCTTTGTTGAACGCCATAGAATTAATGCATTAACAATAAATAAAAAGTTAAACAAAATGGTCTATTGTAGTGTAGGTAGGTACCTACCTACACTACAATAGTCGGCCTTATCGCTAAAGCTATACTAATACATAATATATTATATTAAATCAGAAACTAACTGTTTGTATATTACCTTTCACGACTAAACGGCTGAATTGATCGTAATGAAATGTAACTTGATAAGAATAGGTTGGACCTTGGAGAAGGACGTAATAAAAGTACTTACCTACATTGTTTTGCGATAAGGTAGGTTCACCTAATAAGGACGTTTTTACAAATCCTTATAAATCTGATTTAAGAAGCGTTTCAACTGAAAAAACAACTGAAATATAGTAATTGCTCATATTTGAACTAAAAATATTGGGCAAAAATCATTTATCGAAAGTAAATTAATGACAACGATAGTTTTAAAAAAACTTGTCAATGGACCTTATTAAAAACAGGTGATCTCAATAAGGCCCCTTTCTTTACTGCAAGTGTTTCTAAAACTACTTTACTTTATTATTTTATTTCAATTTTGTGAGATACAGTTACTGTTATTTTTATAATTCCCGAAAGATTAATCTATAAATTAATAAAATTTGATGTTGTGGTCTTTATTAAGACTATAAAAACTTAAATGCAGTATAACAACATTTAATTATGTATTTCAATAAAACACAGTTTAGATTTGTATTGTTATGTATTAAGTGAAATAATTATCAGCTTCAAAATAATGCGATTTAGGTAAATTATCAGTCACAGCTCTTGGGCCTTATTAAGTGAAGAGAAATCACATTTTGGCAGTGGACCTTATATTGACTATCAAATAGGTAGTAAAATAATGTACTAAGTAAATAAACCGAATGAATTCAGGAAAATCAGTGACATTTCTACTTCGTAAATGTCTATGTTGATATTCCTTCATTTTTATTGGTTCCATATTTTATTCGAGTAATAAAAAAATATTGAGTATTATTTTTTTGGAAAAATGGTTAAAACCATACCTTTTCCTACAGAGTCATAAATAATTATTTAAAAAAATGTGGTATTAAGTAGTTAAATTTAGTAATAACAAGACTAGCAAGTAGTTTACAGTATTCATAGACCTTATAAGGTCCGGCCTTTAATTGGCTACAAGGAGGTGGACCTTCTTAGGCATTTCGGCATCCCGGGAAAAACAATCAAAATCTACATTAAAAAATCGTGCTTTCAATAACATAACTTCACAATCCACGCGTAGACGTGTTTTGTTCCTTTAAATAAATTAATTTCTTGTTAAAACAAAAAAGGAATACTTAAATTACTCAAAATGCCACCAAGGAATATAATAAATCGACCGACGCATTGTGACATGTACTACAAATATGATTGGTCAATAAGGAACGTCAACACGAGTTTTGATTTCTATTTATCATCGGGAAGTGGGTTTTTGAAATGGTGGCCCTTATAAGGAACCGGTCCTTATAGGGTGAACCTACCTTACGTCGTCCGCGCATACGAAGTCGCGGGCTAATATTAAGTAGATAAACTAGTATTATGGTACGTAGCCTAATAGGTTTATAACATAATATTTAACATTAGGTAGATACTATTATGTACTAAGTATAACTATGTACAGGAGAGTTTTGGCGGGAATCCGATAGTGAGACGTTGTTGGTTTTATATGTTTTTCTATAACTTGTGTTTCTTCGAGTGTTTATTTGTAATATTAGTGTAACATTAGTCATTAAGTATTCGGTAACGTGCACGAGTGCCGGCAAATGATACTCAAAAGGCGTGTCATTTCGCATTATTTTTTAATCCAACGAAGTTTCAGTTAAGCATCCACCTCTTTACTGAATCGTGACTTTGACTGTGTAAATAATTGACTTGACTACTTGACCACGAGGATTGCTTTAATGCTATGACCTTCCTGTTGTGAAATTAAGAAATACTTACTTAATTTAAATATTACTTGACGCTAACTAAATGCACAAACCGTGCGAAGCCATAACTAAAACAAACAAAACAAGTATTCGTACACAAAGTGAGGGGAAGCCTTTGCCCAGCAGTGGGACAGTTACAGGCTAAATTATTATTATTATTATTTAAGTATAATATAAAATAAGAAAAAAGTATAAGTTTTCCGGGAGTAGTAACAGCCTAGTTTATTGACAATACATAAATTATCTCCATAAAAATAATTATAAATAAATTAAACTACAACATTTCTTGGTAATTTATGTGGTAAAGGTTAGGTACCATTTTTGTGAAATTAATAGTATTAGCGTAGGTACCTAATTACACTTACAAGCAAAATTAATTTTACTAAAGCTTAATTTCGTGTTAAATTAAATTAAACTTGCCGATAATTTCCTCGCAACATAAGGCTATATAAAAGGCGCTTATTGTTAGGATCTGGACAGCTTATTCACACGCACCTACGAGTTAGTTTCCGGTTCGAGGATGTTGCTCAAAATAAGGGCATCAATATTCTGCGGCATAATATTATTATTATAATAATGCTGGTTTTACGTAAGTTGGCTACTCAATTATTTTTGAACTGGATTGAGTTTCAATTGAAGAATAATAGAATCTGGTATAATATTCAGTTTCAAATGAAGATCTATCTATATTGACAATAAAATCAAAAACTTGGGTAATACTACTTACTTGACACTTATCGTCATATTTTGGACAATTCACACAATATCTGTATAAATTGTAGCCTATGTGTTATTCTGATGCATAATTGCTATATTATTGTAAAGTTTCATTAAAATCCATTCTGTAGTTTTTACGTGAAACAGTACCTAACACATCCATCCATCCATCCATACTTACAAACTTTCGCGTTTATAATATTAGTAGGATTATTTCTATGTTACCTATATTTTTCTTAGTTTTATCAATCTTATTTATTTCAATGTGCTACTTACTAATTTATTTATAGCAACGGTAGCATCTGTGGAGCCCAGAAGCAAACGGGCAGCAAACAGCGAGCACTCGGATGGAGTGTACTCTCTTCGACGTGACGCACCCTCGGAAACCCAAAACAAAGATCTGAAATCTACTCAGACAGTAAAGCGCTCTGTAGTAATGCCGAATATACATTCGATTGATCTCTTTCAGAAAAATAAAAGGCAGAGAGTTCCTCAGCGTAGAGGGATAATAGTTATAATAATAGTAGGGGTTGGTAATCGGGGGTAGGGGCCGTATTAATAAATCAAACTTAACTCTGAGAGCTATCTTCAGTGTGCACTTGCTCTTTCGTATATACATCTTACGTTGTAGATTAGGAACAGAAACTTACATGATCTCTGGCAAATTAATAAATGACACTCAGCGGTTAAGTGCTATCCGATTATGACACAATTGACACATACAAGACAGTATCTAGTAGCCAGTGCTACATCTCAATATCCATTTATTAAATAGCAACGATTTCAAGATTACATTTTGAGTGTGGATCAGCTGATAGCGCACTTGGTAGCGCTATTAAGGTTCTTTTACCTAGAAATCGGATTGGTCAAGTCTACACGCAGCGAACTGGATTCACTTGTGTTGACCATTTCAAAAATACTAGAAACGACTTTTCATGTGTTCATGTTAAGTACTTAATTATTTATGCAATTAATGTAGGTAATAAAAAGAATACATAGATATTACAAACTGCTTTTATTATGTACCTATCTTCACAAAACTTAGTGATGCTATTTTTTCTGATTCCTAAGGGGAAATATGTATGGGTAAATTTATATTTGCCTAAATATATGAAGGGTTAAAAAAGGGAAGCTAATTATTTAAATTTTACGCGCTCATCATTGTCCACTGTCAAAGGAAGCGCAGACACAGTTGTATCACAGTCTCCGTCACAGTTACAGTATAATATGTAAGGTTACTGTGACAGACTGTGATTTTTATTTAGGTACCTACCTAACTAACAGTGATTTCTGTTACATATTTTATAGAAGTATTATTTTAGTTTTATTTATATCCACAGATTAAAAGATACTACCGTCCATAGACTCTCTAGGTAGTGCTACATATTAATATACGTACAACCTTAACAATTTCTACCTGTGACCTGTGACGCTAAATACTTAAATATTCGTCACCTCTCTAGCGAGAATGTATAGCTTGAACATATGTTTTGTCTGTTCGCCTCAATACAAGAGTGGTTTAGGGAAAATACTTACGGCCAGGTTGTACTAAAGTGGTAGGTACTGGCAGACGGCCGCGAGCGCTTGAACTGCTAGTTCTTGTATGTTTTAAGTGATAACGAAATTGGAAAATGTAAGTGTAAATTTTTATATAGGAAGTGATTGGGTACACTTCCTATATAAAAATTGGTATAATTTTCACGTGGTTCCATGATGGACTCTCTTACTTAGTAGGTGACAAGTAAAGCTGCGATTTAGTGTCATCTTTGTAATTTTATTTTATCAAGTCAATTATTCGTAATCGCGTTTTTGGCTTCCCAATCATCTTCATTGTATATTCAATTTTAACAAAACAATTTTATTCACTCGGAAACCGCACGTCATTAGTCAAATCAAGTTCCATAACCATTTTGCTAGATAAGCAAATACATATTTGACATTACATTGTGCCACTTACCAAGTTTTATCTGGCGATTCGCGTATTGCGCGACAGCTGTATAAAAGGCACCATGTGGATATTATATTATAGTTATGTCAGCATCTGGCCAGTTTCTTCACACGCGCCTAAAAGTGCCTAGTTTCCGGTTCGAGGATGTTGCTCACAAAAAGGAAAACAATAATCTGCGGCATATTACTAAGTTTAATAATGCTGGTTTTACGTA
Source organism: Hylaea fasciaria (assembly GCA_905147375.1). Taxonomy (NCBI): domain Eukaryota; kingdom Metazoa; phylum Arthropoda; class Insecta; order Lepidoptera; family Geometridae; genus Hylaea; species Hylaea fasciaria. Next base: position 3,706,716 of record LR990194.1, read on the forward strand.
AGTACTTATAGGCTACCGAATTATTTTTGAGCTGGATTCAGTTTCAATTGTAGAATCATAATAGAATCTGGTACCTATTATATAATCGGTTTCAAATGAAGAATATTAGCTGCCAGTATCCACACACTTTATCCACATTGGGTATATAATAGGCCTACTGTGTCTTACGCCGCCACTCGTTCCGGTTCTGTGCGAGCCTCATCCAATCTGTTCCTACGTGCCTGGCGACGTCATCCGACCATCGGGCTGGTGGTCTGCCCCGTGAACGTTGCGCTCCTCTAGATCTCCACTCCGTAATTGCCTTTGTTCACCTTTGGTCTTCCCGTTTTGCCAAGTATCAAGAATATTAATATAAAAAATTAGTTTTCGTATACATATACTTTAAATAGGTATAGGTACATTTACTACACCACAACTTCTTTCATAAAAAATGGTTTAATTCGCACACCAACTAATATCATAACATATAATTATATGTATATAGGTAGGTACTTACTACGTTACATCAGATTTATTTATTTCAATGTACGTATTTATTATTTTATTAATAGCACCAGCGACATCGGCGGATACTAGAAGCAAACATGTAGCAAACAGCGAGCACTCGGGTGGAGTGTACTCTCTACAACGTGACGCACCCTCAGATACCCAAAACGAATACCTAAAACCTACCCTATCAGCAAAGCGCTCTGTAGTACCTAATGCCGAATATACATTTGGATGACCTCTTTCAGAAAAGTAATTATAGCATTTAGTTATAGCAATTATAGTAGGGTAATTGGAATATTATCGAGTGTAGACGCAGCGAAAACTATCTAAGTGCACGGGAGCCACTTGTGTTAACTAATTCAACAATAATAGAATTAACTTTCATATCAATTATGGGATATTAATTAACTATGTTACATATTTAAGAGGAGATTTCCAATGTTCATTGCTGGACTAAATGTAACCACAATTCAATTAATATCTTTAATAAAAACGAATTCAAAGTTGTTATCAACTGCTTGTTTTTCTTCTCAAAAGTAAAAGATATAATTTCTCTGGTCCCAAACGGGAATTCTTATTATAGATAAACTAGCAGACACGGCCACGCGTTGCTGTGGCTAAGCTTTTTGTAATAGCGTCTATAAATTGGGATGTGAGATCCTATCTTTCAAGTTAGATCAAACTACACACGGTGTCCAAGTTTGATTAAAATCGGTTCAGTATTTTAGGAGTCCATCGCGGACAAACAACGTGACACGTAATTTATATATATTAAGATGGGAATTTACTAAATCTGTAACAAACGTAAAGAAAAAAACATTTTTTTTACGGTTGTTACAGATAATGGTACGGGACCCATCGTACGCGAGTCCAACTCGCACTTGGATTATAGATGAATTAATAATTGGCTTATAGATTGTTCTTATAGATTAATGGTACGAAACATTTCTTGCGCGAATCCGATTCGCACTTGACCGTTTTTTTCCTTTCATTTCGTCATATCGCAACTGATTAAAAAAAAACTTGTAATTTCGTATGAATTTAAATTGATTTCCGAATAATTTCCTCGCAATATCGGCTATATAAGAGGCACCATGTGGATATCGTATCATAGCATGTCAGGATCTGGCCAGTTTCTTCACACGCGCCTACGAGTTGTTTCCGGTTCGAGGATGTTGCTCACAAAAAGAACATCTATTATTATCTGCGGCATATGTTTTATAATGCTGGTTTTACGTAAGTATTTATACTTCGAGCTGGATTAAGTTTCAATAGAAGCATAATATGGTTTTAGTATAGGTACGCCCCAACTTCTTCTTCGTCATCATCATTAGCCTGAAGACGTCCACTGCTGAACATAGGCCTCTCCGTTAGACCGCCACACCGAACGGCGGATTTGCCACTGGCATTCACCGGTTGCCTGCGACTCTTTTGATGTCGTCGACCCATCTAGTGGGACGTCTACCTACACTGCGTCTTCCAGTTCGTGGTCGCCACTATAGCACCTTTCTTCTCCAACTTCTTAGTTTTATTAAATTAATTTCAGTATAAGTTGGTATTCATTATATTATATAGCAATGTGATGGTGGCCGAGCGGTAACATGTGCGCTTTAGAATCAAACGATACCGGGTTCGTTCCTCGGCCTCACACGAAAGACTTTTCATAAGTTATATACAGTTTTCCATAAGTCGTGCTTCGGAGAGCGCGTTAATCCGTTGGCCCCGGTTTTTATCGATCGATAGCAGTCGTTAAGCCACAATGACACAAGAGGCTAGCACAACCTCATACGGCATTACATTTATAGCAACGGTGGCATCGGTGGAGTCCAGACGCAAACGGGCAGCAAACAGCGAGCTCTTGGATGGAGTGTACTCTCTTCGACGTGACGCACCCTCAGAAACCCCAATGGAACACCTGAAATCTACCCTGACAGCAAAGCGCTCTGTAGTATTGCGGAATATTCCTTCGAATGATCTCTTTCAGGACAATAATAGGCAGATAATTCCTCAGCGTAAAAGGATGTTCGTTTTTGCAATAGTAGGGTAATTTGATCAAGTGTAGATAAGTTTAAATCAGCGACAACCACTTAATTGCACGGGAAACATTTGTGTTATACATTACATCAATAAATGAAATAACTTTTCATTAATAATTTTATTATACTCGTTTAATTCATGTTATTTATTCCAATGTATTTGGTGGACCAAATTTAATCACACTTCAATAATAATTAATAAGTATGAAATAAATCTTTAATAAAAAATTAATTCATAGACATTACCTAGGTACTGCCTTTTTTTCTCCTCAAAAGTAAGTCAAGAGATGTTATTCCCCTGGTCCCAAACGGGAAATATTACTACTTATACTCCAAGTTCTGTCTTAGTTCTAAGAAATTAATTTCAGAACAATTAAAAATAAAATAGTAGGTATACACCTACTATTTTATTTATAGTAACGGTAGCATCGGTGGAGCCCACAAGCAAACATGTAGCAAACAGCAAGCACTCGGGTGGAGTATACTGCCTTCAACGTGACGGACCAGAGGGTCCGTCACGTTGAAGACAGATCACGTGCTGAGAGCAGCAACCCAAAACAAATACCTAAAACCTACCCTGTCAGTAAAGCACTCTGTAGTACCTATTGCCGAACTTACATTTGAATGATCTCTTTCAGAAAAATAATAGGCAGTGAAGTCCTCAGCGTAGGGCGCTTTTGTTTTAATAATTATTGTAATGAAAGGGTAATTGGGATTGTTCGATTGAGACGTAGCGGAACCCATATAAATAATACTACAATAAAAATATGATTTTTTGTTCGAACGTAATAATACGAGTACATCCATAACTAATTCATAGATAAGTTTTTAGCATGTGATCTTGTACCTACCTATTGTTTTTTTTCTTCACAAAAGTACCTATTCTTTTATCTAGCCCCAATGGAGAATGAACAATATTTAGGTACCTATGGGAACTAATTTACTTTGTCTAGTTAAAATAAATAGTGTTGAAGTGGTGCTGGTTAAAATAATGTAATAATAAGTAGGTAGATTATACTCGTATGGTTGAAACTGTCCCATTCCACTACCATTGTAGAGACAATATTATTATCTCTTTCAGATATTATTTTCTCTTTGGCCTGTCCCAGCAATGGAAACTAAATAAAAAGTACCTAGGGAAAATAGAATGACGGCTAGTTTATTTTCAGTAAACCTCAGATAACTTGTGGTCTCGCACCACAGCGCAAATCTGGACTCACCAGTCTGCGGGACGGAATGGGTTCGGGTTACGCAAGCTCCATGGGAGAGTAGCATTGACAATACAAAAACAATGGACAACTAGACAAAAGAATGCCTAAGAAACTTTTAACAAGATACTGGGTGTCATGAGGTGTCATGTATTGAAACACAATAGAAAGGATGCTCTAGGTACTAACTACATCTTCTATATATAAAAATGAATCTCAATTTCTCTTGGCCACGGCATCGCGCGTGAACGGCTTGATCAATTTTTGCTAATTCTTTTTTGTTGTGCTTTATTATTATATAATGTATAATATTTTCTCAGGTAAGCACTGGAAACGTATTTTATGGTAGGTAGGTACTACGGTACAAGTTAAATAAAAGCTTGTAATTAATAGAAATTATTTAATTCGTCTGATCTTTCTGGTAAGATTGTTTTGCTTCGAAGAGCAAGCCTACGGATAATTCAGAAAGGGAACTTGTTTCAGTACCCTAGTGTTATGTTCAGGACCTTTATTATTAGATGTCCTCAAAAATCTCAAGCAAGTGTCATCATACAGGATCTGTAAATATAGGCAAATAAATTGTATAATTATATAGGTCAATGAAAATGAGCCAATAGTGAGTTATATAGTCTAGCACACATCACTAACAGCCGAAATTAATATTGTATCTTCTATCCAAGATTGAAATCGGTCTTGGATTGCTGCCTATCGTTCCATCGATTTCCAATCTGCGTGCCTTCTTAAACCAATCCACGGATCGGTTATTGGCACGTTTGACCATAAAAATGGATTGTGATATCAATCCCAGACAGCAAAATTTGGATTGGATTGATTATTAATTTCGGCCGTAAACCATGCAAAGTCCCGATTAAACGGACACTGCGTTTGAAAAGGGACTCAGTAGGTAGTACGATAGGATTAGGAGTAAGTACCTGAAGGTCCGGGTCATCCATCTGAGCTAAGACAAAATCACACATAGTCGCGTAGGTGACACCATCCGTACCACACAGGGGCCGCCGGGGACACGATGCTTGTACCACCATCCATGATACGCAAGATATGCCGCAGAGCAGAAGTAGCGCTGAAATATAAGGAAACCAAGTAAATAAAGTATACACTATACAGTCACTAAATATCTGACCCAAAATCTGACCCAGATTCCCTAAATTCAGGGAGTGCTAGTAACGACTAGCACTCCTTGAATTTAGGGAATCTGGCCAAGACTCAGATTGAATTATGCGGTGCGCTAATATGTTTCCTGCGCTCTAGAACTAGCAGGCTCACTTAGCTCACACCCGGTTTCTGAACCTCTTATTTAACTTTGACCAACCGATAAGCCCACGAAAGAGATAAGTATATCGTTGTCTCTATCTGGCACTATTAAACAAATGATAATGACAGCAATGCACTTATCGGTTGACCAAAGTCTACGTCTATGGCCAAAGTTGAGGTCAAAGTTGACTCGGCCGAAATTAATAATCAAACCAATCCAAATTTTGCTATCTGGGATTGATATTACAATCATTTTGAGGGTCAAACGAGCCAATAACCTATCCGTGGATTGGTTTATAAAGGCACGCAGATTGGAAATCGATCGAACTGTTATAGGACGTTTGTTAAATGTCTTTAAAAAAAAGATTATTTGCTTTAAAACCTATTTATTACGAGAATCGTTAAATAGGTTGGTTTAACAATGATTTAATTACGACCCGTGGACAACCAGTCGTTACGAATGTCAAACCGAGACTGGCGCTGGGTAGCAGGTTTCCGACTAAGAGCCAAGATTGGGGGGACTGACACAGCATGAATCGTCAGCACCATCCCTTACTGGTCACGGGTATAACAGAACGATAGGCCGGATTCCAAGATCGATTTCAATCTTGGATAGGAGATACAATATTAATTTCGGCTGTAAGCTTCAGAAACCGGACAGTAATCATCTACGTAGAGCTTTAGTATACTGGGTCATCTAGTCATCTCAGGTGCATCACCATTCTATGTTACGGAGGCTGTCCGAAGCACGAAAGAGAGAGACAAGTGGAAGTGAAAAGCGGGCGGGGCGCGCGTGACAAACATGTTATGACTCCTAGCTCAAAACCGACGCCAGGTTTGCCATACCTACATACTATGTACCTAATGCTCCGTCTGCCACACAATGGAATATGCCTTATGTGCGGTGTTAGAGCCCATTAAAATTAAACATATTTATTGTTAACACGAAAGGCACTTTTGCAAACATACGGCCCGGCAGTTGACTTATAAACCTTTATTCACACAGTAACTTTCAATATTTTTTTGCCAACAGCGGTTCCGATACAGATTTCAACATAAAGTCACTTCCACCGTGGTCAGAAGTAACATCAAACACCTACAAAACCTAGATCTGGCACCATTAGGTAGGTACTTACCCCTTATTTTCATTTTCAATGCAACAATATGTTAATACTCGTATGTGAAACCTAATTTGTTAATTTCTGCACACACGCTGCATGGAGAGTTGTTGATAGGGTGACGCTACGCCCACGGGGAATCTTATCTATATACCCACTATTGAATTAGCAACAGTTAATTAGGCATCTGTAATTTGCACAGTGTAAAGATGGATTTATTAGGCTGTGGTATTACGATGCAACTTAGGTACAGATGTTTGTTTGTTCTAACACGATTTCACGTGGACGTAGCGAGGTACTAACCATGCAATGTTTATGTGGAGATTAGCATTATGTATACATTTTTGAAACTAAAAGGTAATGCGAGTTAGAAACAGGCACCAAAACGGAGGTGAGGCGAAAGCAACGCTATCACAATACTTACTACAATTTTATTATTATCGTGACAGCGAGCTGATATGATTGTGACCGAAAGGGATCAACAGAAATCCTGAGAAATAGTAGTAGATAAGTTGATGGTGTTGTGGACCATTTTGATTAACTTGCATTACTTAAGTATATATGAGTATAATTGAGTTATATTATGTACTATAAGCGCCTCGCGGTTTCACTCGCGAACTACTATCCCGCGGGAACCGTTAATTTTTACGTGATAAAAAGTAGTCTATGTCACCCGGGGATAGTGTAGCTAGTGCAGTGACAGAATTTTTGAAATCGGTTCAGTAGATTTAGAAACAATTACATCTTTCTTCTTTTTATAACATTAGTATAGATTAGTCCGTATACATTGTTTCTTCTGAATACCACTTGCAACATTCAAAATGTTTTAAGGTGCCTTTCATTTTTCTCATTTTAAATGTGGATTCCATAACACTATGTAGAATTCCAGTAAATGTAATTATATACCCTTGTACAATTAAATATTATGTATATAATGCGAACGCGTGTACTCAATTTCGTCTGTACATAGCCTTATTAGTAGCGTAATTAAACTTTTTTAATGCATCCATGTCCTCAGCGTATCCGTAAATAATGAATTATCGTAAAAGGTTGTTGCGTTTATTGATAAAAACATACCAAACTAACTTGCAAACGGCACGTACCTAAGGAAACTAAACGATGTTTATAATTATTGTAAACCGGCAGAGCAATGATCTTTTATATATTTTGATTGAACAATCGTTTGGTCCACAGATGAGGGAATAAAAATGCTTCTAGTTATTAGCTGTCTTACTTTGGCCAAGTTATGCGCAAAGGCAAATACCTACATACCATCTTCATGCTTTATACCTACCAGGGTACAAGATTGTATGTATTTCTCTTTTCTTTTTCTCTCTTAGCTCTTCAGCGGCTGCTTCAAAAGTCTGAATAGCTGATTAGGAAACAAATCCCATGAAAAAGATCTTTCTGACATCACCATTGTCAGTTCTCTCGTAGGCTTTTTTTATTACATACGCAATTTTAATTGTACCATACTGGATAGTGACTTAAAAAAGTCAGCTTTAGTTATCAAATATAGTTGGCTACCTTCAAGAACAACATTCAGTTCTGCATGAGGGACGTTTGGAAGCGAAAGTCTTAGTTATGCTAGCATAGGTTCTTGAGAAGGCTTATTCCAGAAATCCCCTGCCAGTATCGCCTGCGCAGGGGATTTCTGAAATAAGCCCTTGAGAGGCCTCAAAAACTCTAATACCTACCAGATTTAGCCACGACCACATTTGAAATAAACATAACTTTAATTAACATATCATATTATTTGTAAAGCAGTGCCGAAACCCGTGTCAATGAACCTAACTGACACACTCATCACAGTGTGGGGCTTTGACAAAATACACTTTTAATGCCGTATAAACCAACCATAAGCGCATCATAAGTATGTGTTACCGTTACCGTTACATGCTTATACATACATGCCTCGTCTATCCTATTATTTTGTCCATAATATTTTAAATCATACATTGATTTAGAGTCATCCAAATCACAACGAACCGATTAGGTACCTACCTACGATTACGATTATCGATACAAAAAAGTGTGACTCGTATCGATAGCTGATTTTGTATTATTTTTTGGGATAAACCCTTTTTAGAAATATATTAATTTTCATAGCGAAAAACTTCCATTTTTTCACTTTCTCTGGAAGAAGCTCAAGATAGAGAGAGTTGAAACTGTCGGAAGGAAATGGCGAAGATGTCTGCCAAGCATTGGGATTTGGGACAAAAATATTCCTTCACTCCATTCGTAACTTAGGCTAGAAGCCTACGTTAAAGCCTCCGTTATGACAGGAACATAGCATTTTCAACTTCAATTCATTTTATGTGGCTTCTATGTCAGCTTTTCGAATTGTTTTTCTATGTGTCTAGTGTCAACTGCGCTCGGCTTCCATGCAGAGGTGTCAGGAATATCATTTACCTTATTAGTTTTTGTACTACATCATTTGATACGTGTTTCACGGCTACTGAACAAAAGGACGCGGTTTCGGCACATATTGTATTTCAAAGGACATTCTATAGTCTCATTGTTAGATTATATTTTAACATTTTTTTGTTTCCGGGTGTAAATAATAGCTCTATGTTTATTTGCTTGACCAAGAATAACACATTCATAAAAATAATCCAGTATAATAGTGTACTATCAAGATTATTGTAACTTGGTCTTCTTGGTGGGATATAAAGAAAGGCTTATACTTACTTATAAGGTATTGTGACATTTTGTTCTTTATCTTGATAGAAATACACGTCATAACTAACACCTGGCACCTGTTTCATGAACAATAGCGTCTGTTCACTTTCATTTGTGCTTCAGCTCGTTAACATTTCGAGTATCGGTCGGGAATCGTGACGGAGCACTGTTAGTTGTACTGTGGTCGAGGGAGATCTCGGAGTTCCCTTTCAAACGTCACGAGCACCCGGCGATAACAACCTTTACCATTTACTGTAACAGTTATGTAAGGAATCACTGTCTTGTTATGGAGTGGCGCGTGTTGTGGCTGCTTTGGTGTAGCGGTAGATTTTAAGGTATTATCCTCGTAACTGGACTGGCTCTCAAGGACCGCAGTCGGAAACACTCCGATATGGTTTCGGAGATTGATTTCCTATTTACCTTTAAAAACTATTTTGTAACCGAACAATGTAGGTATGCGTATATCAATTAACAAAAATATTTTTTGTTACAGGTAAATTGTTTTCAAATTCACTATGGTAAGTAAAATCTTAATTATAAGTAAAGTAACATGGAGTATATACATAATATCGGAAAAGTATGTACCTAGTGTAATAATCAAAATAATACGAGTATACCTACAGTGTGATAGGTACTCAAAAAGCCTTACAATTACGGAAGGGAATGAGAACTGACACAAATGAACAGGACGACAGTTTCGCGACCACCTGTTCTCAAACATATGTTTTAATACTTAATTATGCTCTGTTAAAGCCATTTTTATTCGTATTGTTTTATGATGGTGTCGGGTAACCTAGAATCCTAGGGGCTATTCTTTTATTCTTTATAGTTGTGTGACTCGTTCTTCTCGATAACCATGTAGGTCATGTACCGAATGTTATTTTAATTATTAAGTATAAAGTGGCATAATAGTATTAAGCTTCATACCTGCCTATTAGTTATAATTGTTAAATATTACTTACTATATAATTACATACATAAACTGTAGCGACAAAAAATGACACTCACCAAACTGACCAAACATGCAAGAAAGATAGTGACTGAGTACAACGGCATTTTTTTTTCTTTTGAGTGGATAGCTGGTTAGAACAAAGGACATGTTCACCAACTTTAATTCCTTACCAAACAATTGAAGTATTGTAAATATCCATTTCCGCATTCCAACAACAAGAGGAGAGAACACGTCGAAGTTGGCAAAGAAACTAAGTAGCGCAATGCAGGTGCCCACATCCGAAACATCGAAACGGACTTAGCATTCTGTAAGATTTCTACAATAAACTTGGCAACACCTAAGTAGGTACTTTGTTTGTGGACTTTCTCCACGAACATCTAAAGAGGAACACCTAAAGACGATACTATTAGACTTGAGTACATATTAGTATCTCGCAGATTGAATGGTAATTATAACGGTGGTAGCCTTGTGGGCGAGCGTCCGCCCGCCAAGCAGGAGGTGGCGAGTTCAACTCCCAGTGTTATTTAGGTATGTCATGTGACTCACAAACTATCATTAAATTTTCGGTGAAGGAATACATCGTGAGGAAACCGGCATGCCCGAGTCTTCCAGTTCTTCCGCATAACTCTGAACCTTAGGAAGTAGATACTTAACTATTTAGTAATTTGTGACCTTAATTATTATTGTGACGTATCGATAACAATCGGTACAATAAAAGTAACTCGGCTTTAGTTGATGATAATATCACCAGAAAGTTTCCCACGTTATAATTATTAAATAGTATTGTTTATTTACAATAGGTGCTTGATGTAGCTTATACTTGCACCTTATAATTAGATATTTTATAAGCAGCATAAAACTTATAATTATACCCTACAAACTATATAACGATAGCTATATAAACTAATCAGAAGTTCCTCGAAAGTGACGTTTTATGATATCCAGAGACTCCGGAGTAGCCTTTCATACTCCTACATTGATATTTTATAGATAACTTCATAGGTAAAAAGCACCATTTCTTTACTAGCTGCGTATCATACGCGAACGAAAAGTATATTTTGTTCTAATCTAAGACTTGCGAGTTCTATCGGAACAGTATCTACTCATTTTTAACCGACTTCAAAAAAAGAAGAGGTCCTCAATTCGACTCTTTTTTTGTAATGTTCGTTAAGTAGGTACCTTCAAAAAAAGGAGAAGGTTCTCAATTCAACTGTTTTTTTAATGTTCGTTAACTCTCATCTGGGTGAACCGATTTTGATGATTATTTTTTTGTTTGGAAGTCAAGTAAAGTTTTGTTTGAAAGTATACTTCTCATGTAGTATATATATAGAAATTTCATCAAAATCTGCTCAGCAGTTTGGTTTTTAAATCGCAATAACTGGAAAAATATGGTAATTTTATTGAAGTCGGTCATCTTTTTCTCAAAATTTTATTTCTTGTAAGTAAACCGTTCCTCCTTTCATGTACTACTTAGGTAATGTGATTGACTGATTATCACGCAACTTACTAAGATATTACCAAAATCAATTTAAATTCATACAAGTAGGTGCTACTGCCCTTCACTCTCCGAACAGTGTTATTGGTTCGAGTGAATGATGCGACCACAGAATATATAATCAGGTAGTAAATTCTCGATCCGGTTCTTTGAATTTGTGTGCCAAAGCGCTGCACTGAATATGAATTGGTTCCCGATTTCGGTAAGTACAATCTACGCGTAGTGTACGTACGAGTAGGTACATGGTAGATTATAAAATTCAAAAATGTAATGTACCTTCTATACTTTAGTGTATTTGTAAAACTTATGATAATATAAAAACTGACATGCCACTCGACCATGTGTCGGTAAAAAGTTGTTAATCGCATAATAGCATAATCGCTACAGTTAAGTACTTACATTGTGGGTCCTCGTCAGATTTCTATCCTAACAGAGAAAAAGGAAAAGGAGAATTTACATCGAATCAATAGAGACCAAGTTTAAAAAGACCAAACCCTATAATCGGAAAGATAGCCTACAATCAAAGTAATCTCCGGAATTATTCCAAGTGTGTCGGATCGATTATATTAGAGTCCCGTCGTCTCGTCTCGATGAGCGATTTGCTCGTGACCGATCCCTGGCCCTTGCCGACGATTGGACTCACAGAAGAAATAACAGTTGCCAGGGAAAGTTGTGGGAACACGATCGAATTAAATCATGTCTAGCCACGTCGTCGTACAAATCCGATCGGGCGATACTGTCTGACGATCGTAAGGACTGGTCTACAAGTCTAGGCGAGACAGTAAAGGTGCTAAATGAACGTTGAAGACATTCGATTGCCACTTAAATAGTACAATAGCTATTTCCTCTTTCAGTATGGTTTCTTAAAGGTACTACGCAATAAAATGTAATTGGTTTAGGCTCAGAGAAATAATCCAATTCTCAAAACGGCATATAGGTAACTCTACAATGAATAACCAATTCTACAAATAAGTAACTATCTGATGTGGATTATTTTTTTTTCATTCGTTAATACTTGAGGATATACGGAATCTTATAAAATAGCCAATTATTAGGTACACTTTCTGACTATCTAATGTTTAAAGTAAACGTAACATAAATGAAACAATACTTAAGATCAGCAGCGCAGAAATATTTATGGTGATCATAAGTGTTTAATGTTAATGTTATTATGTCTACAAGTGTCTAGCAACTACATTCTCGGAAGTGACAGCGAGACGACCTCGTCGCTTTCAAAAATAGGCTTGAGCGTGAAAATATCTCATATGGAAGGACGTATCGGAGAAAACTTAGTGTTCCAGTTTTGGAAAGAAAAAATAAGTTGATTGCGTTGTCACCTTTCCTTTGCAGTACATACTGAAAGTAAATAAACAAATGATTGTGCTTTCCCACTAAGCCCTACAGTGGTACTTGGTAGACAGTCCACAAATTGCTTACCTTTCAAATGTAAGCCATTGATCTTGTTCGCCGCGACGGGAGACAGATTCACGAAACAGCCGTGGAAAGCTGTGCCCATAAAATAATATTTGAATATGTAACCTACGGATCAGTTGTTACGAATTCTAATATTCATTGGGAGTCCGGTTGAACTAATTTATGCACAGTGGCACGCTTGAGAGAAATGGTTTTGGAGCCCAGTGGCAAGCCATTAAAAGATCGAAGAAAATTTTAATCGACTTGCGATACATTTTAATAATGTACCTACATCAGTACTACGAGTGTATCGTGGACTTCTGTTATTAATAACTGTGTGGTGTTTTTCACAGTATATAGCACCCAGCACGTTCATTGCTTTGTTAATTAATTGTTCATTAATAATTATTTAAGATTAAAACAAAGTGGAACATAAATGCTCGTATACAGGTTGAGTAGGTTATTTATAATAAGTTATTTTAGTGTAACTTATTTAATTTAGTGACTGCTTTTTTATCGCATACCTACCATTTTATTCATCTACACTCATTTTATTATTTATGTCATGAACAATATGATAAATAGTTATTTTATTACGTCGTTTCTATTCGAAGGTGACCTTTTAATAATGCGTTTTTTTAAATGCTGACGCTTATTATTTATTATGTGCTAATATTATGCTAGTAAACCTAATGGAAACATTAGGCCTTGAAATCTAAGTTCGTGAATAATGATAATTAATAAAGGATATGAAAATTCTTTATGCATTTTTGCTTGAAAATTCAGTCTAGTCATCTCTAATTCATCAAAATTCATACTGACATAATCTGACGAACTAAGATACAGCACCGTAAACTCTCTTTTTCATCAATAATAAACTCAAAGACATGAAATATTTCAAGCTTCCCGATCCAATAAATCAATGTATCAGAAAATTTCTACAAGCCAAGATGTTGATAGGTACCTACTGCGCAATTTCATTTCCTCCTTTCTTGCCTACGCCACGGAATGTAAAAGGTACCTACGCACCTAGATCTAGGTACAAATAATTCAAGGTATGCCTTAGTAACTAATAGGTAATCTGTGGCGTCCGTGGTTCTGTTTTGCACTTTCTTACTAATGTGGGCGACCGCGTTCGTACCATCAACTCTAAATTACCCCCTTCCGGTAAAGTTTTGCAGGTAATATTTAAGAGGCAATTGCTTTTAATTTATTAACTTCATACTTGATAATATGGTCTGACTCGGGCGTTTGGTCCTCATAGATTATTCCTAGATATTTACAGGTGAGGATTTATGCGTGATGCGTTATTTTATAGTTATTTAGGTCCACGGAATTTTTTTACAGTGCGTTCAGCTTATTGGGATGGTGTCTGATGACTCCGTTCATGGGGTTAACAATCACACATTCATATTATATACCTACCGAAATATAGGAAAAGATACTTGTAATTGCCCACTTATGATACAAACCACAGACTTTTTACTATCTATAAAATAATTTATTTTAAGTTACTTACATCACAACACAGTGTGTTAAACTGTCTAGGTGTTGTTATTAATTGTTCAAAATTCTGCGGAAGACGAACTTTCTATTTTAGTATATTTTATGATTGCCATTAATCAATGAAAAGGAGCTTCAGCATCGGACATTGGGCTGCAGTAAATATTTCACTACCACAATTTTCACTGCTATGATTATCTTGATTTGATAAAACATAACTGCTAATGGAAGAAGGTAGGGCAGGAAGAAGAAAAGGAAAAGGAAAGCAATAAAGAGAATACCTTAGGTCTTGTGATTCAATAAAAAATGCACTATAAATGTACCTATTACTTTAGAAGCCTCCGCACGTGACGGAATAATAGGTGATAAAGAAAGCAGCTGCAAAGCGCGGGCTTCGCATTTGATTCCCGTATATTTACTTTGAGTCTAGATCGATGTTTGTGTACCTAGTCTAACGATGTAGGCACTTGATTGATAATTGTATGTTCGATGTTTTAGCTACGCTTCTTGTCTCCTGAGACTCCTGACTCACTTAGGTACTTACACTTTGTTTAGTGAGTAAAATTACTCGCTCCAAATGAAACTTTACTCGCTTCTCGGTTACATTAATATTGATCTTTGCCACGACGCGACGACGTAATCTCTCAACTCCCAACAATTCACATAAGCCCCCATCAGTCATGTTTTATAACATTTTGAACATTTTCCTGACAAAAGTTCTTTCCCTCAGCCCATATACCGGTTTCGGTGCCGAGTTCGATTTCTTTTCACCACTGTGCACTCTGTGCAGCAGGTGGCATTTCGCTACAGGTGACTGTGACACACATTGCGTAATCGATCATTTATTGCATTCGATTATTATTTATACTGGCATTTTATGATTATTTATCTCTCTTTCGTAATTAATCAATGCGATTTCTTTGATTTAATAGCCGAATTTGATTTGAAGAATTTGCAAAGTAGAGCGCAGTTGGTTACGTGACTGTTAGGCGTCTTTCCTTTTATGTTTGTGATTTTTCTATATTGAGACAGTAGGTGCCATGCCGGTAGACAGTATCTTTTTTTTATATAACGGTTTTTTTACTCGTAAATATGTCAACGTATGTTGCTAAACACTTATTGTCGTGCCAAAAAAGTACCTACCTTCAGTTATAATCGCAGCTGTTTTTTATAAGAATATTTCATTAATATTCGGAGCTTAGGAAGCAAAAAGTTAGTTGTGCCTCATTATCAACACGGAGGTTTTATGAACATCGATCAAACTCTACATTTGAACTTTTTTACAGATAGGACACACATTTACCTACAAGAAAACGCTTTTTTTAAACAAAAGATCATCAAAAATGTATAAAAGGTGTTATAATTTTAACAAAAAGAAAAACAAAACGCATTATCTGCTAACATGCAGTTGCGTGCATCGTTATCTAATGAAACTTGCAAACCTTACTTATTATGCTGGGCTGATACAAGATAATTATGTACATTGTGTTTCGTGTATCAGCTGTTATTATCATAATGGTGCGAATGTTTCCATGGATACATCATCTTAATGAAGTTGCTGATGGAAAAGCTATGACGGTTATTACTTTTTAATGACTGCTGTACTCATAGGCTTCTAGCGAATGCAACGCAACCATATGGTGTTTTCATCATCATCATCATACCTTAATATCAGTTTTGTTCTGTTTCCACATTGTCATGCATTAATACATCAGAATCTTGCAGCATGGGCCTCGATAGAACTGATGGACATACAGAATATGATTGTATTGTTTGATGTACAAATTATAAGTACAAATTGCAAAAATAGACAGACACACTGCACGTTTGCGTAGTGGCTGAGCAATCGGACTGCTGCGCTTGATGTCGCGAGTTCGTTTCCCGCCCGGAACAAATATTTGTTTCTGGTCTGGGCGTGCCTGTAAGCGGTAAGTACCTACGATACAAGAGAATCCTAGTATGGGAACAGGTACGTTTTATAGAGAAAAGAAAGAAAAGAAAATGTTAGTATACTCGTAGTTGAAGTCAATTTAAGAGACATAGTTGATGACCCGCACAATCAGGTAAAATTATTGTGATCTCTATTGAGTTAGACATCTCTATCTAGGGGTAGCAAAAAGATTTTTGACTCCCAAATAGGAAACATATTTATATTCATTATTTATGTCACTTATCAACGATGTGTCTTTTAAGTTCGGGCACAGAGTATTAATACCCTAGCTCGGGCCACATAATAGAGAACCCGGCTCCGACAGACTAGCATATTATACAAACCGGACTGAATAATATATAACAGTGTTCCTTTTACATTTTGTATCAGAACGCTAAAAAGCCTCCATTGTTGCTGCCCACAATCCGATCAAGGGGGATTCTGTGATGTAACTCATTAAACTCGGCTATTAATTATATTAATCGTCGTTTAAACGATATTGCGCAAGTGCTTTCGCCGCCGGCTGTCGTAAAATAATGTAACCATTGTTGTTTAGTGAATACAATGAATAAATAGGCTTTTATTGAAGGTGTAACAAACGTAGATACTGGCAATTCTGGTAATGGAGTTTTCGAACATACTTTTATACGCTTACAGTTTGAACACACTTACTACTTTTTACAGTGCAGTTGACGCAAAACCGTTTCGTACTTAAGTTTATTATATTACTAGCGGCCCGCTCCGGCTTCGCACGGGTATCGCTATGTTATTATACATAATATAAACCTTCCTCTTCAATCACTCTATCTATTAAAAAAACCGCATCAAAATCCGTGGCGTAGTTTTAAAGATTTAAGCATACATAGGGATATAGGGACAGAGAAAGCGACTTTGTTTTATACTATGTAGTGATCATTTGGGTTGATAACGCATCATCGCACTGTGTCATCTTGTCGCCTCGATAGTTTAATCGAAACAACCAACCCAATTTACGTCACCTTGATAATGATAGGTTTTATTTGAGAAATTCAATTAGATGTTTAATAATTTAAGTAAGTACCTATATAAAACATCAGTGTCTTTCTCATCATCTTCATCGTGAGTTTCCACATCTGGGCATAATTTTCGTTAGATACGACATAATCACTAATTCTTTTTATGAAAATCTACACAAGCTCGAAAACGGAAAATGACTGACGTCACATCCGTTTTAGAAATGCCGTACAAACGACCGCCCTGTATAACACCGCTGTATGTAGTATAATAGGCTTTAAAGTCGTGCTAGCAAATGTTACACAATCCCAGGCTAAGCTTTTAAATAGATTCCTCCTATCTGACCGCAAAATCTGCGCCGGAAGTGCAGACAATTATTAATTTATTTTTATTTATCTTTATCGATCTGTCGATATTTTTAGCGCTTCATATTTTGTGTCATAAATCTGCGATGGTAGACGTTATGAAACAGGATCTTGATAAAGCGACACATCACAATGCGGTCAACACTCATATTAAAATGTATAATGTTCCTATCATCATCATTATCATCATCAACCTATTAGATCCTCCTGCTATTAGGTGCGGTTGAAAAACTTCACCATCTCTAACATCACTGATCTGTGTCTAATATGGACCTCTTATTGTCAGGTCCTATACTTATCAAGCCCCACACCTCCACGACTGCAGTCACTCCTACCAGCTGCTATCAAGACAAGGCATTTGAAAATCAATGATGTTTTATCAACTCTGTTGTCTTATTTGCCCGGCATGCAAGTTACCTCTGATCACAAAACACCTACATCTATATAAGTGGTGTTACTTACTGATGGCAAATATAGTTATTTATACAACGTCGACGACGGTCAACGACGATGGATAAAATCTATAATCAAGTGATTCTTATTCGTGTTACCTACTAAGCTACTAACGAGTTGCATTGCAATTTTAACGCTGCAGGCCTACTTTTAACACGTTATGTCGGTACTAGGTATATTTTAATCTGTGCTTTTAGGCTGACTGAAAAATAGCTGACTAATGACTGAGAAATCCAGAGATCATGCAGGCACAACATGAAGAGAGATCTTTTAGGTGGATTTTTGGAAGACATAGGTGCCTACCTATGTTTGCATACCTATGTTCTTTTTACAGCTTGACGGTAAGGGAGCGTTAAGGGCTTAGGTCTGCTTTAGACGTAGGTACTTTCAAAGCCTATAAAGTCATGATTGGCAGCGAATTAAAAATTTTGGCTATTTACTCGTAGTTTCCATGACTATACCCCTTTATGTCCGCCAGACCTCCTACCACAGTCACTGTCGTGCTACGTCTGTCCAAGTTTAAACGTTAGCAGCGTACAGGCCGTAGGTACCGTACAGGTACCTTCGGAAATAAAAGTGAACAAAGCAAGTTTCAAAGCCAGTCCCGCATAATTTAGAATCGTTTTCTAAATGTAAATATTTTCCCAATTCACACGTTCACACCTGTGCCCCGTACGCATGAAATTGGAAAAACCTGTAGGTGCTCGTGTCATCCGCAAACATTGATCGATCTGCAAAGAGAACCGGTCGGATGAACTTTGATTCGATTCACGCCCTGACTGACCTTGACTTTAAGTCAACATCTTCAAATGATGTCACCATGACTTCGACTTGTAAAGATGGTGTTTGTTTGCTTGGTGGATAGTTGATGTCATTTTAGCCACTTGCTTTATGAGTTCTGATCCATCGATGACCTACACTGATTTTATTAACATAATGCGGTCACACTTGTGACGTTAGTAATGCGCGTTGTTGTTATTTTGTTCATTTATAACGAAGGGATTCATCGTCCCATTGAAAAAAATTGTTTTGTTTTGGTCTTTGGCGTATTTGGACGAATATGTAATTTCACTATACGTTAGTACCTTTGCTGTGAAATGTAGTGTGTATAAGTATACGGCTATTAACCAAGATGTCTGTATGGAAAGCAAACTACTCAACTACCTCATGGTAAATAGTATTAAAAAATTACTAACGCCTGTTTTAACTGTTATAGCAAAACATAGAATGCATTGCAAGTTGTATACTTAAAGGCGCTATCCATACTCCACAAGATGGCGAGCATTAATCGATAACGCGTGCAGTTATTTATATTTATTCGTGGTAGTAAATAGTAGGTACTATTAGGTATTTGTAAATTGACCGCAATTCAGTAGCGCTTGCGTGACGAAATATAATTGCTAGAATCTGCTCTGGTCTTATTTCCAAAGTAAACAAAGAGTAATATAATAATAAAATTGTCCAAGTTAAGCAATACTAGGTACATTATTTTACTTCAATTAAGAAATATTCGGTGATTAATAACTATACGGTACGGTGCGGCGCGGCGCGGCGCACTGCTCGGTCGCCTTGATTCTGAACGCCTTGATGCTCGCGTGCGGCGTGACGTTACTGCTGATTACTCAATTAACATCCATCAGAGAGCGCTGATAGCGCTCGGTCAGCCAGTGAGGCGGGCGAGCGCTGGCGTCCCGGCGTCGCCATGCTCTCCGCGCATCGATATCGACGCTTCCCTCCGCGCCGCGCATGCGTCTCCGCCCGATGCCCTCCGAAACGCATGTGCGCCCCTACACCGAAACATAACGAGTCTGGCGACTCGCGAAGTTGCGACACACGGCTCCTCTTTACGAGCCACTGTCGCATAATTGATTGTCCATTCGATACTGACATTGAATGTACGAGTGCGGTCGGTCGATTGGGACTAGTCATTTGCCTACGGCTACCGCGACAGCGCGCTTCCGCGCAGCTGACTGCTGAACGTGGAGGCTTCGCGTCAGCTGGATTTCGCAAGTGCGCGGTATGGGACCAGTTTGCGACGAGGAACGCGCGTCGCCAGTGCAAGCAAAGTGATGCAATTTCAAGTGTGCTAAGTGTTTGTGATCGAGGATAAATATGGAGGTAGTTAAGGACAAGCCCGGAAGTCGGGAGGACTTCGATGACGATGACTTGCTAACTACACGTCGGTCTATGTTAGACGGTAAGAGCTTTCAAAATTCGTTATACACACGGACAAAGTATCAGTGACTGTCCCTATAACTTATGCAGTAGGTAATTATGTACTTACATAATATAGGTACATATTCATACCTTAAACCACAGAATACTATAATCAGACACAAAGATCACGTCTGTAAAGCTGTGACGACGTAAATCTGTTTCAAGGAACCGAGTAGGTACAATGATTATTGATTTTTCACAAACGTGAAGATCGCTGTTGTTTACATTCTCAATGCTTCCCGTCGTTATTTATCGGCCTAAATAGTGATGAATACTGTTAAATGATTAATTATTATCTCATACTTATTTCTATCTACCTACTCGATTTGAGTTGAACAATCTAGGTATAATAGGTATACAGGACAGTAGACTAGGTAGGTACACAAACAGAATCGAAAAGCTTGGAACAAGCAATTTTCTGATAATAAGAATTTGCATAAATCGCCCCATTGTTTGGGTGTCTAAAGACAGGCTAGACTGTTGGGTATGATATTACTCCCCAGTGAAATGACTCACTGCTGTGCTGAGGTTGTTAAGTGAACACGGAAGGTTATAAAGAGATGACATTGAAAGGCGGAGTTCATGCTACTTGGCAATTGGCAGACGGTTCCCGTTTTGGCAAGCGAGTCAATTGTGTTCCACCATGACGTGCCGCCGCGTGCATTCACCCCGGGTGACTTGTCCCCTCACTAACTTTTATAGGGTTTTAAAATCGATAAAAGCAACCCTATCGCAAAAAGTTTATAACGTAGGTATGCAAGAATCCGGCTCCCGAGAACTGTGACGCACGGACTCACTGCATGTTGAAACGACTTATTGAAAAGCAAAGAAATAGATTAGAACCGCTTACAGGTGTAATATCGAAGTCAACTTTATTGAGGTCAAAAGTCAGAAGTTACGTTGTGTGGATTGAAGTCGGTCACATAATCATATTCCCAAAGTTTCATATTTCTGTTGCGGTTTTAAGTTACCTACTCGAGTCATGATTTCGAGCGAACCTGCGATTATTTACTGCGTATCCAAGAAAACAATAGTTTTGTCATCATAACTTCTACCATGTAAGTAGCTAAAACACGGACGTGGCTTCTAAATTCTATAAGTAGGAATACCTATCTGATAATTAGTGGCAATTAAGGCTTCAAGCAAATTAAAACTGTTAAAACCGCATATAATGTAGGCATATCTACTAATCATCATTGTGGCTTGAAAATATAATAGGTATACGAAAGTAGAAGTACTACCTAGGTATATTCGAACTACACAACTGATGCGCAAAAAACATCTACTCACTTAACTCCATAGATCCGTCATTACTAGTTATAACAAAATAAATGGATATAAATAAGTAAGTACTTAAGTTATTACTAATTATAGAAATAAAGTAAAAAAGTTATTAAATTCATGTTTTACCCTTGAACTCGTTGACTTGAAGACCGGTTTAAGTTTTATTCTTCCTACATTTTAAACTCATCGAAGGATGCAAAACCAATTAACCAGTATAATTTGACTTTAAATTGCACGGAATAGTTGCTTTGCGGCGGTTGACGTTATATTATTATGAATCTTACTTATGATTTGAAATTATCTTCTATTATGTGAAAGACTAAACACGAAAAGTCAATAAAAAAAGCAAGGGAGACCCAGGAAGCAAAATATGAATTAACAATTCTAATATTATGAGGAAAGTGGGAAAGGCATGAAGATAATGCAAAGATAATAATCTTTCTAAGTTTAGGTGAATAATATATAGATCGAATGAAAGCTGGACAGAATGTAACACATGAGTATAACCGGTGGCAAAAAATAAAGAGATTATTTAGGTCTGAAACAGACCTAAGTAATCTCTTTATTCGAAAACAGAAGGTTCAATGACATTTAGATGATCAGTAAAGTAGACGCTATAGTAATAATTGTGCCAAAACAGGTATTTTATAGTCGAAAGAAGAATAAAACAGGTCCTTCATATTATTGAAATGAAAAGAAGACTGTTTCTGCCAATAGTGATGGAGGTTGACCATTTTACGCAAGTAGTTTTTCTATTCTTGTCGCATTCATATAATTTGTTTTTGTTTGATTAACTTTTCCTCCGAATTGAATCTGAGACCTTGTTTGGCTGAACATGTGTAACGTTGCAGTCAACAGAAAGTTGGGCACCCACTTATTCCAACATTTAGGTACTTCAAGTTTTGACAGGAAACCGAAAATGCAACCTAAATGCACAAACATAAAAACTATTAGTTCTCCAAAAGTTGTAACAGCACCACTCACTGCATTGCGCTATTTGATTTACGTATACATGTCCATTCCGCATAGTGTTTGTTTATTAGTATAGCCTTGGTCTGTTTTAGTTATAGCAACACCATAGCACATGTGTGTTGTAGGGCAGAATGGTCTAATTCGCACACAAACTAATATCAAAATATATTTAGGTATAGGTACTCTATACTTTACTTATAATAATAACTATAAACTTATAAAATAGGTAATAATTTTACTTTTAAAGAGGAAAGATTTGATTGTTTGTTTGTTTGCATTGAATATTCCGAAACTCTGAACCAATTTGAAAAATTATTTCACTGTTGGAAAGCTAACACTATCCCCGGATGACATAATTATGTAACTTTCATAAATAAAAATATCAAAATATACAATTTATTGTAACACCAAATATTACGTGGAGGATGTAAATCAACGTCGTGGTATATTACCTATATAAATTATTATATATTTTGATATTAGTTTGTGAGCGAATTAGACCGTCTGTTCGCGAAAGTTTAAGAACTTCTGGTGTTAATCAAGTTTCATGATTTATATCTACGTCTGTAGTTGTATCTTCTAATGCCCCACCAGACTATAAGGAAATAAATGATTGATTCCAACTAGCAAATATAATCAAAAGCATGACCCGCGAGGTGATTCCGCAAAAGTCACGGGACTATAAACAATCTGCTTTCTAAAACGAATTGATTCTACTTTCAACAAATTACCTTCACCGTTGATCCCCGTAGCTAGTTATACGAGTATACTGGATGCTGAGCCATCTGATGTACTGACACGACTCAAAACTATACTTAGTTATTATAACTATATGGAACGCCAACAAATCCACTGACTCGAGAAGTCAAGACCAAACTTTCAGTGAGATAATGTATGCTAAATATACCGACACGAGTAAAAGCTACTAGAAACTGGATGCTACGCGATTGAATCTTCTAGTTCTACTAAGTAGTGTCTAGTTCTGACCTGAGTCAGATTTTTCAGTGTGTAAGCATTTGCTTGTAAGTACACTAAGCCAACTGCTAAGCCATTGACACAAGTCAAAGCCACTAGTGAACGGATACTAATCTATTCCATTTACTGACTCAGCCATGTCACTGGATCTTCCATATTTCTACTAGGTAAGTACTATAAACTATTATTATTAGACAACTCTACTTTCATCAACATGACAGTGAGTGCTATTGTCCAAAACGCCGATCTTTCTCGCACGCATACCATTTTGAGAATCACTGCAGGAGATTAATTATCTACTAGGAGCCCATAAAAATAAAGAGATAGAAACCTGTGATGGCTTGAGGCTACGTTTGTCGATCAGTCAGCCAGGTATGGTTTGATTCGAATTTATTAGTTTTCTAGTTTATAGACCCTAATCTCTGACCCTAGGCGGTGCGCGTGCGGCGTGAGACGAGCTGACATTTTACTGCTGCGCTGCGCTGGCGCAAGCCCTTCCTGCCTGGTCGATTATTATGTAATAACTATAATCGAATCTATGCTCCTATCTACAAATGATTGGACCTTTCTCCCTACGTATTTTTAATAGTTCCGCCCTGCCTAGTGCCTGGCTAGAGACTAGAGAATTAAAAGACCCATAATGTAAAATCCAAATAGGAAAAAATAAATAGAGATACAATAGGAAACTAAAAATAAAATGATAGTGCTTCAACCTAATTTACGTTATGACGTAAACAGAATGCAGCACCCCAGAGTGAACAGTTCGGCAATCATGAAAATGTATTGTTATAGGCTTTTTTGCGTAATGGGCTAGTACCTACCAGCCTCAAGTGTCAAATTTTATCTAGCTGCGCAAAGATCAATCCCATAATAACCGCAGGACCGAGATGATACCCCCAACATAACCCGCCATCCCGACCCACGGAACCTGCACGGAACCTGCAATCTACGGATGGTTGGTTGCCGAGATTCAAACCCGGTGTCTTTAGGTTCCCTCGGCCATCATCTTAAAAAAATAGTAACCGCAAATGGCATAGACACCACAAATTGTTGTTAAAAATGATCCCGTTGAAGTCTTTTCCATGGCCAAAATCGAGGATTCCTTCAAAAGAGTTCAACGCATGGCGGCAATCAAAAATATTAGAATTCATAAGGTTGATGAAAATGTCTGAATAAAAAAATTCTACATTCCTACTTTAACTTCCGCCGATTTCTTATTTTTCCTCCATTATTCATTGTTTAGTTAAATAAGTTTTTGGTAAGATATATTTCACCACTAAAGCTTTTATAAAATACGTAGCTTCTGCAAGCTGATTATTAAAATAAGCCCCAAACCCCATCACCATAGGTACCGTTATCTATCTGTCGTTTTTGTCATCAAATTCACTACGATGTCGTAGTAGTAATAATATTGTCATCAGACCTTGGCAGGTTTGCTAACTTTCAAATTAATTGGACAACGAAAACTAGGTCTAAATTGACTTGCAAGACTTGCCCCAACATACTCAACTCGTAAAAAGTATACCACCAGTACGGCCTAAAGTATGCTATTGAAACTTATTATTTAAGTATTAACTACTTCCCCTGTTCCACTGCATTATCGACCTCGTCATAATCGTCATCATCATCCATCAACAAAATGGAGCGGAAATAATCGATTTTTAACTGATTCCTTGTAGGAAAGTGATTAGGTACATAGACTTCGACTCTCAGATGGCATTGCAACGCTCAATTAATCCAGCAGCTTTATGATTGATAACTGAACTATGATAAAACTGATACGAAGCCAATGTCGCAACTTAAATTA
Organism: Hylaea fasciaria; assembly: GCA_905147375.1. Taxonomy (NCBI): domain Eukaryota; kingdom Metazoa; phylum Arthropoda; class Insecta; order Lepidoptera; family Geometridae; genus Hylaea; species Hylaea fasciaria. The sequence continues at coordinate 3,731,880 of LR990194.1, forward strand.
CTTAGTTACCTACATTAGTATTATCCCACTTAAGACTGATAGAGGAAATAATGATGATCAATGAAATATCGGAAAGATTCAATTGCGCACATAGGTGTTACCGTACGGTATCTGAAAATGTGTAAGCTCTCGACCTATTGATCTATGATAAAAAAAAACACTATATTAGGTTTGATGAACTTGCACAGATAAGTAAACCTAAGTAAGTTACTTGTGGCATTTGCAGCCTACTTGTTTGAGTAAAGCCAAATAAACTCGGCGATTTGTCACACTAAAGCGAGCTACGAACAAAAATGTGAACTAATTTCACAACTTTTGACTGATTATAGCCGCCCGGAGACTGATACGTGTATTGAGCAAAATGTTTTGTAACCGTTCGTTACGTAAAGTAATATTAGAGAATGAATGATGGGTCACAAAGAGACAAGGCACCATGCCATGGAGTCATGGCTTGCCACGAAGATCGATACCATTGTTGTAATTAGTAGGTATAATTATATTTACGACTTCAATGAAACAGCTGCTGAGTAAATTATGATTTAATCCTCAACAAAAAATCAATACTTATAGGTAATATCAATATAACCCGTTGTAAAACAAATCTAATCATTTCCAGACATTAAAAACTCATCAGCCTGGTACAATATAGGGGTGTTTGAAAAGTTCTCGGCCTGAACAAGAGACTTCGAAAACTTTTAAGATGTTTTTTTTCTAACATAGTCTCTCCGCATTTCAATACAAGAGATAACTTTTCAAACCCCTCGTATACTCGTATATAGATAAGTATACTTACTACGATCTTTATGGTATTTTTTTTTTACCCAATAACTTTAGTAAATAATCAATGCCGCAATTTTCTATAAAAAAATGCGTCGAGTTTATGCCTATCGCAGTCATTAAAATATCGAGCTAAGTAAATCAATTTTATACGCACGAAAACTTCAGAAATATTTGCCCGATGTGCCTATCCTAAAGTAGGTTATAATTACGCAGTGTTCAAACTAACAAAGCACAGTTCAAACATAATAAAGCTTAGTTATTCTTAGCTGAAACTCTTGAGCTTGAAGAAAAACAGAAGGTGGCTTAGAAAAAAGGCGTTCGGTCAGTGAAAGCTCCATACAAACACCTGTTGAGATGTTGGGATACGCATCGGGAGATCATTTTTATCGTCTTTTTATTATTCCGTCAAGTGGAAATGATGACAAAACTATCTCACGGTAACTATCCCGTCTTGTATATATTTGTTTTACTCTCATAAGCCTGTTGATACCTATTATGAAATTTTTGAATGGATAATGTTTTATAAAGAAACAATAACAGAATACATGTAATAGAACCGTTATTACGGTGTAAGTATTACGTTATCTAATGCACTTATTATAGCACGAACTCCAAACTGTTAGTTGGCCAACATTTTACCCACGTACTTGCATCATGAATGTTTGGAGCGTTGACACGAGAGACATGACACATAGGCCAATTCATCTCAATTAAAATAATTTAAAACAGCTGTAAAATCTCACTACGATCGGTGAATCTTACCTAGTTGCAATAGGGGTGAAAATGAAAGAAAATTGGGGCAGTTAGGATTAAGTTTATCATGGCAATAAAAACATCATCGTGAGCACTGTCACGCAAGCGATGCACTTTGTTTGCGCTAAAAAGAAACAACAAAGATACCTAGGCAATTAGGCACGTAACAAATGACTAATCACTTTTTAAACATTTTTATAATAATTACTATATTTTGGAAGATGTTTTGCTTGATTGTTTTTATGTAGAAGGTCAAAGGTGACTTTGTAATAAGTACCTACAGGTTTCATGTATGAAGGACAGTTATGTACAATATTATTGAACTTCCAGTTTTTGTAAACGTTATAGTCGAGGCAATATTTAACGAAAGTAGGTATATTTCATGAATTAGTATATAGGTAACTTCTTGAATGCGGATTTCAGTGAATTTAATACTTTGACCACTCTGTATGTAGGTATGTATGTGGTATATATATAAACAATATCATAGGAACCGAGATTTTTTTATATCTCCCACCTAAGATATCCAAGTTTTTTAGTTTACGTGAAGTTTATCAGTAACCATTTTTATTTCATTGGACTGATTGTGTCAACTACGGCGACTTATTAGAAAGAAAGGAAGAAAGAGAAAGAAAATTCAATTACAAATAGCTAAGTAGGTAGGTCACTGAAATGGCTTTGCATTTCTTAAATACTTGTTATGAGCTAATGAGACTGATAAATGACTTGATTGGACTATTGAACATTTCATTGCCACTTTCTATTATATCGATCGATCGTTGTGGCAATAGTTGCAGGTGACCACTGAAGGTTATGCATTCTTGAAGTACGGTAAGTACCAATTTTAATTGTAATTAGGCATAGTTAGGAAAAATATATAATACCGACTTATATGGAACACGCCACGAAAATAATGCTTGTCAGAGAATCAAAAGCGAAGAGGCTAGATGCATTAGAGTAACCAAGTGTTTGATGTTTATTTTATGGTTATTTTCACCAACTAGAGACTCAGCACAAACTTATAAGTTTAAAATATTATTTGGTAGGTACCTAATACAGCAGAATAAACGAAAAGTTATACAACATTGTAACTGCAACAAATGGTGAAGGAAAACCACATGAGAAAATCGTCACCTGCAAGGAGCTTAATACTTATAAGGCAATGGGACATTTAGCCAACCTTCGCTCAGTGGACAAGGCGTGTCTGGATCAAGGATTCAGAGCATACATTAAGTATACAATTGATTGATTGCATAATTAATCATGATAGTGGCTATCCTTCAATATATAGGTACTTCATCTTTCACCGCGTCTTACTATAAATTCAAAGACATATACCTAATTGTCTGATTTTCTAAATCGATTACACAATTACAGAACAGAGAACACATTAATCAGTTAATGAATATCACGCGATTAATGTACTTACCTGTATGCTGCATTATCTTGCAAATACTTAGATTGTGTTATTTTTAATAAATGCTGGGCATACGAAACACAAACGAAAATATTTTTAACATACAATATGTATATTGTATAGATGATGGAATACTCGAAGATGTTGCTTTTATCCCAGAAACGAAATGGCAAATTGCGATAAACAGCAATGTTGAAACTTCCATTGAATACTTGCAGCATGAAGTAACCTTGACCTAGCAAATAATGTATCTATGCGGTTAAAACTTTGGCAACACTGGTGCTACATCTTCTAAGGAGAGCAAAGATCTTAATCTATTAAAAATAAACTAATTAGGTCCATTTAGGTCTGTCTAGATTTAGAATGCACCATGATGTCATCACATCAGCAACCAATTAGTTTTCGATCTAACACTACGTTTCTACATTTCTTATTTTGACTATCATCAATCAAAATCATTCTTTTGCGCCAAGAAAACGATTTCCGCTTTGCATTTGGTTCCACGCTCAATGTACCGCTGTGACTCACTTATAGGTACACCGACTTCAAAGTATGGGGAGTAATGACCAGAATACGTAACTAAATTGTTCCATCTATGCAGCGTGACAGGCAATCGCAGTTCCGGTCTAGTGATCGCATTAAATCTATGGTCGATCAACCGAGGCGATCCTAGTTCCCACACCTGCTCACCTGCGCATTTCCTTCCCCTTCACTTACCACCTTTCAGCATGATTTATTCCGGTGCTATCATAACACAGTTGTCCAAAAGGAGCTGTTCTTTTCCACGACGTTTGAACAACAAAAGAAAATTGCGACAACTCGTGACCCGACCCGTAATAATCTGTAACTACAATAACTCGTAACAAACGTAGAACGTGAGAGAATAGTAATCGAGCTAAACGCCTGTCTTGTGTAGAGTTTACTGTTGCAGTCACGTCTCACGCCATTACAGTTCGCGATTTCCATATCAGCTACCCGATAGACAGCTCCCGCAGTTAGCTCATCGCCGATCAGTACTTTCTCCTTAGATTCCACGCGTTTTTTGTCCAATTACGATTTGCATCTCCAGTACGACGCCGCTGTTTGTTAATTTCTTCTGGTGTATACGAGTAATCGAAAGAAATTAGATTGGACGGGCGATGGCGCGCGGTAATTGCACCGCAGCTCAGAGCGCGCCGGCCTCCCTCAGTCCGTTGCGCGCCGCCACGGGGGCAGCGCCGCTCAACACCGACCTCACTGTCCGACGATGAACTAACGAAAATATGGCTGCAAAAACAGGCACTTAGTTAAACCACGTCAGAGTCACGCGTGACCTTTGAACGTTTTCGGTGAAAAATGAGCGAGGATACGGAGCAGTGCGACTCGATCAACTCGTGGGAGCTGAACGGGTTGAACTCCTTGGACCTGTGGGACTACACCGTGGAGCTGGAATGCCTGCAAGGACCCGAAGGTAAGTCGCGCAAGGCTGTGTGAGAGGCGGTGCGTCGCCGCGGCCACCGTCAGCGTCCGGTAGAGGTTCACGAAATAAAATAATTATAACGCACAAAACAACAATAAATAGGTACCTACTAGGCATGGAATTGTTTGAACGAAATTTGCTACGGCAATGCTTTGGCTTGGAGTTTTTCTTAAGTTCCGGGTTAGATGATCTCGCACAACCGTCACTATCCTCAGCGGAACTAATGACGGTTGCGGGGTATTGATAGGAATAAAGTCCAATCTGGTGCAGAACAGTAATTCCATAGTTTATTACTTATAAGTACCTATGTTATCTTTCGCTGTTAAACAAAGCATCAGATTGCTGTCGATTAGTGTCGATAAGGACTTACTGTCAAATTAACGGACCATTTCTCATTAACCATTAGTAATTAGAAATACCGTTACATTTCTTTGTTATAAGTTGTAAGTATTGTAAGATAATCTACCTACATAATTACTAACTCATAAAATCGATACGCTACGTTTCATTATTTAGGAGATTTAGGTCGCCTAGGAAAGTTTTATTCAATAGGTAGGTAGGTACCTACCTACTTACCAAAAGATAACGGTGCATCGTTATCTTTGTTGGATTTACTTTTGACGTATTATTGGACTACGTTATCATTATCGTTATAAGTAGAGACCCTGCTGATGAATGATTCTATATTTTGAAATAAACCTTCATACCTACCTATCTACTTTAAACCCCAATAGGTACTTATGGGGTTTTTGTAATCACCGCTGACAGCATATGCTCTCTATCTTCTGAATTCTGCCTTCCTGAAGAATGAAGGGCTGATGAATACTTAAATTTAAATTTAATTAAAAAATTATACAAAATTAAATTTACTAGTAAGTACCTACCTATAACATTACGTTAGGAACCTACCAAACAAAAGGATCCGTAAGAAAACTGACTATTAAAGTGTAAAAAAATCAAGAACTGGGTTTGCAAGCCACAATCCATACATATACATAACCAGGACAAAACAGTGATGTCATTATATATTTAATATCCAATAATTAACGATCTTTAATTCGGTAACTGATGTCAGAATGGGTAATTTTGCTGTAATGTAAGTGTACCCACTTATTACATAATTAAGTCACAAATTGGATTTAGCAAGGTATGGGCAAAACTCGATTAATTGTGAAAATTCTTCTCAATATAAAATTGAAAATTTGCCCAGCCAACCTACGAGAAAACGTCTCGAAGCTACCAAGAAAGAGCCTATTTTGATTATGTGCCACCGTCTTACCAAATTTGATAGCTGTAGGACCATGATAGGACCACATAACGGCGATGATGAAACTTACCGTCTAACCACAAAAGTTTAAGCCAGGGTTAAACAGATGTTTCTAAAATTTCGTTCCACAAATTCGACGTCTATCACTCACGTTTTCTTACTCAATCCTGGCATTCCTAACTATTTTACGCGTGAATTTGTTATTGAGTTAGAAAAAGCGAGGGTGAGACGTCGATTTGTGGAGAAAATATTTAGACACATCTGTTAAAATCCTATGTGGTAAGACCGATAATGTTGTATGTCAGAGTAGGAAGGTATTTTTAACAAGATAGGTAGGTACCTACATACTTAGTTAGTTGACGTCATCAGCGGTTATAGTTCAGATTTTATGGTAAGTATAATTTATTGACATAAGTAAGTACCTATTTAGTGTGTAGGTAGTGTACATGGGTGTAGGTACTAATTTAACTAAGTATATACTACTCGTATACTAAATCTAAGAATCTTACATGACGATACTGCTACAACAGAAACACAGTGCACAGTGCTTTTAATATTTGATATACTTAAGTATAACATATTACTCGTAGTTACTGCCACCTCAAAATTTTCCTAGAAAATCGCAAGCCGCAACCAAGGCGCCACAGAACGAATGGCACGCAAGTTTGGAAACGAAACGTTAATCTTCCATTTGGAAATAACTCAGTATACCTACTATACTTAAGTAAGTACCTTGTAAGTAGGTAAAGCCAAGGGTCATGCCGCTCATTGTATGCACATTGCATATTATTTACATGAACGTTGAATGTCTCAACGCGGAGTCACGCCGTCACGCATGTCTCCAATTGACTTTGTAATAGCTCTATTAACCAGTAGGTACTTATGCCTATTTATAACAGTGCCTTTAATTGCTCTCACTCACACGAAGTAAAGCGAGTTATTTAACACTTCGTAACATGGAATGTGGAACTGGCGCTAACATCTAGATAAGTAATATATACTTGATGATTAAACGAACTTAACAAGTGAAGTTCTATCATAATTATACGAAGCACCTCGTCCGAAGAGATAAGTATCCTGAAATAGATATATTATTCACAACATGTAGTACCGCATAGGTGCCACCGCTCATACACTATAGTTGAAAGTAGTAGAATTAAGAAAAAAACATTTGTGTCTCTGGTCACCCTGTTGCTAACCTCGTCGTCTCAGCCGTCCCGTTCGTCATTTAGTTTGGAGCTATGCACCCCAATGTGATATTACCGAATACTTCTGCGGGTAACATAGCTATGGGGTTCGGGAGGGTAATGGATACTTATCTCTTCGGACGAGGTGCTTCGTATAATTATGATAGAACTTCACTTGTTAAGTTCGTTTAATCATCAATTATACTTGCACCTCGTCCTCGAGATAAGTATCCTGAAATAGATATATTATTCACAACATGTAGTTATTGAGAGTAATTTTCGGGAATATCACGATAAGATTGTGGCAAATAAATGAAAGTTATTTTATGTTATAATTTAGCTTTTTATTCACCGATATAAACCAAGCTTAGTTATAATAAATGTACTTCTCTCATAATTATAATTGAGTGTATAATCAGTAGGAAATCACATTTCTATTTGTCTAAGAGGTAATTGTGTACTCGTATGTAACGAAATCAGCGTGATTTAATTGTCGTCTAAGACTGCTCTGGCTAACATGGTCTGATCCTCATCAGTAATTACTGTTCTGTTATAGAACCTGCCGAATGTCATGGAGCTACCGCTCCACCCTGCCGTTTTTCGGATAACGTCAATGTTGACGCCAAGTTGGTGAGCTTTTGAAGTAGTGGCGTGGCGGGTGCTGTGTGCTGTGAATGTGGTGACATCAATACCACTGTCTTTTAGGGTTGTTTTAATCCAGCGACTTATGGTTTGTGTGGTTACGACGTTATTCGGTTTTTTAAAAGCTACAAAGAGGTTGTCTTTTTTACGAAGAGGGGCAGTCTGGCTAATGTAGGATAGTAATGTAGTAGCTGGGCATATCTGTGGCTTTTCGGTGAAGAAAGGTATGCAGAGAATCGGTTGATTAGTGCCTGCTTTGGAAGTTTTGATTAGGTCTGGTATTTTAATGATTAATTTGGATGTCTGTGATTCTACATTAGTGATTTTTATTTTATGGAGGGTTTGTACCCTATGTGCCGTTGTAAGGGCTAGTAGGGTAGCACATTTCTTTGAGAGCTTCTCAAGTGAAAGTGCTTCGTTGGGGTACCATGTACTTAAGAAGTCCAGCACCTTGGTCGTGTCCCAAGTGACATTGTATTTGGGTGCGGGGGGACGAAGCCTAAATACTCCTTTATAAAATCTTTTTATTCTATCGTCGGTAGATATGTGTGAGCCGATTAAAAGAGATAATGCCCCTCTGAAACTATTGAGTGTACCATATTGGACTCCCGAGTTAAAGACTTGGGTAAGAAAGTATATGACTGAAGGGACTGAAGCCTCAAAAACGTCCCAGTTGTTGCTAGTGCAGAAACTGTGCCAGCGCTTTAAGCATGCATTATATTGTTTGACAGAATTATCGCTTAGTGAAGCTAACATAATGTCAATAGCGGATGGTGGTACACTTCGCCTCAGCAGCGCCGCCCGCACAAGATTCCGGCAGCCAGGGTAAGGTTGTCGTGAATCTTCCCTTTGCTGGAATGGGATATAATAACGTTTTCGTGAGGCTTAAAGACTACAAGGTCGGAAAGTAAGAGTTGTCTAAATAGTGGGTACCATGGCTGCGTGGGCCACATAGGTACCACTACTATTCCCGAGGCCTGATCTGTTATTATTTTACGAAGCGTTTTTAAAATAATCGAGAACGGAGGGAACGCGTAAAAGAAAAACGGCGACCAGTTCATAGTAAAGGCGTCAATAGTGAACGCGTCTGGATCTTTTTGCCACGATACATACGTGTCGCATTTTTTATTTATGCGGCTGGCAAAAAGATCTATTTGAGGGGAACCGAATTTGTCTGTTAAGGTCTTATAGGCACTACATTTTTGTTCCCACTCTATGTCGGGATGAGAGCGTCTTGACTCTGCGTCTGCTACATCGTTGTCTTTTGACTTAATATATGCAGCCACTACGATTAGTCTTCGCTGTTCGCACCACTGCCAAATATTTTTAGATATTTCTGACAAATGCGGGTATTGTATACCGCCCATGCGGTTAATATAGCTAATGGCAGTGGAGTTGTCTATGCGCATTAAGATTTGACCGTCGGTGTAATCTTTGGCGAATATTTTCAGACAGATGAACGCCGCTAAGAGTTCTAATTGATTAATATGAAATCTGCGTTCCTTGTTGGACCACGGCCCACTAGCAGTTTCTTCCCCACATGCGGCACCCCATCCAGTAGTTGAGGCGTCAGAGTATAGCTCTAGGCTGTAATTCTCATCCCTTATTCGTTTTACAGAGTAGGGGATGGCCTGCAGCCACCATTCAAGGTCTGGCCGCAGTGAGGAAGGAACTTGCATCCGCTGGTCGTAGTTGTCGTGGCCTTGCAGATTTAAGAATTTGCATCGTTCTAATTGCTTTGTGTACAGCCACCCATATTCGATGGCGGGACAAGCAGAGACCAGTAGTCCAACAAGTTGTGCAAGATCTCGGATTTTACATTCTTGTAATGTCATAAACTTTTTAATTTCGCTTACAATTCGATCACGTTTGTCATGAGGTAACTGGACATTGAGATCATGAGTGTTAATTACATAGCCGAGGTATTTACATGAGGAGGAGGGAGTCAAGACGCTTTTGTTTAAATTTATAACAAATCCCAAGCTAGTAAGGAATCGTCTTGTTGTTTCTACGTTATCTAGACAGTTTAAGTACGAATCAGATATTAAGCATAGGTCATCGAGATATATGGTAGATATATATCCAGCTGATCGTAGTATCTTCACTACGGGTTTCATGATTTTGGTGAAAATGTATGGAGCCGTGTTTAGGCCAAAAGGCAAAACGTTAAATTCAAAAAGTTTTTCGTTAAAGGTGAATCTCAGGTATTTCCTCGAGCCTTCATCTATTTTTAGTAAAAAATATGCATCTTTTAGATCTAAGGTTGCCATTAGGTAATCCCTAGAAACCAGTTTCAGAACTGTACGTAAGTCTTCAAGTTTGAAGTGGCTAGTATTAATAAATTTATTTAGTTTCTTTAAGTTTAATATGAAACGCATCTTGCCATTTGGTTTAGGCCTTAGAAATATGCTCGATATGAACTGATCATGATTTGGTTTGCATATTGATATGGCTCCAATCTTGAGGAGATCGGATATGGCTTCCTCAAATTGAGACAGTTCCTTAGAGGAATAGCTAGGAGTTGTAGGAACAGAGTGTTGTACAACAGGCTCAGTAAAACTGAGTTTGTAGCCACAGATCCACGATAAGATAGTTTTATCGTCAGTGATGCGTGACCACTGATTATAGAATTTAGATAGACGGCCTGCGTACTTTACCTCTTCTAGCGACGATAGTTGGTTGTTTTCGGCGGTTGTGATGCTGTTTTTGATGACTTCACGGGCTGATTCTGGTGAGAGGCAGGCTGTCGAGTCTTCTGTGTTGTTACCGGCGGTTTCCGGGATGGAACCGCCGGAGCTTTCATGTTTAAATTATTCTTAGAAGTCGACGGTTGTGGCTTTTTGTTGTAATTGTTGTAAGTGCTTTTTATTTCGGCACTAGATTTAGACACAGCTTTGGCGATCTTGAGCGTGTCCGGTAGACTCTCGCCGAACAGGAACTTGTCAATTTTGGTATTAACTATCTGAGTTTTCACATCTTTTTTAAGTGCTGACGTGCTAAACATTCTCCTTGTAACAGAATCAGAATGTTGTATGTCACACAGTAGTTTGTTTGCATCCATTAGTTTTTTCAGGAGCTCATTATTCTTGTCTTGAGCTCCTAGCAGTTGTGAGGTAGCCGAAGCTAAGCAGGAGATTGCAGAAGCCAGCAGTTTTTGTTTGGACTCTATGGCCTTGTCCCGATTGACCAGTATTTCTGACAACGTGGCCTTTATTTCGGCGTTCAATGCAGGTGCGCCAAGGAGGATTGCGTTGGCGGGAACCAGGTGTTTTTGTTGTAACTCTTTTCTGGCCTCCTTAGTAAGGCCAGAAGTCGTTATGTGCTGTAGCCTGCTAGCCAGCTCTTTGTGGATTTCTGGTCCATATTGTATGGTGTTGGCGGGAGCGTCCCCAAGTATGTCTAGGATTTCCTTGTCTAGGCCGATGTCCTCGACGGTCTTGCTAACTACCTCGGACGAGGTATGTTCTAGGTTAGTCGTGGCTATGTCAGAGGTGGTCTCTGTATTTTCCAAGACTGGGGTTACATTGGGAGATTCCGATGAAAATTGTTCGGTTTGTGGAACGTCTTCACATGTTTCGGACTCTGTGATGAGTTCTTCCAATAGAACGTGATCTGAAATTATTTTATTGTTCTATGTAGGTAGTTGTATATAAATACTGAACGAAGTAATTTAATAAGTCACTTTTTCTACAGATATTTTGTAGTCTTTAGGGCCATATGGCCATGTGGCCATGTAAGGCCAGGTAGATTGTACAGTGAAACAGCCCAAAGGCTTGCTCGAACGTACAAAGTGGTTTTTCACAAAACAGATAATGTTTAGTTTGGTTTGTTATTCGGAATGTAGTGAGACAGTCCAAAGAGCAGCTCGAGCACATCCTTTTTGAAATTGAAGCAATGCTTTGAGGCTGTCCAAAGATCAGCTCGAATGCATGGGTTTTAACATGATAAGTCTTATCATGCGGGTAGGTAGGTACGACATAATTAATGCGGTGAGGCAGTCCGATGATCAGCTCGATTGCATTTTATGCGTGTTTAGAAAGTGGGTACACTTATATCGATAGTACTCGTAGGTATAGCGCAGCAAAGCGAAACATGAGAGGACCTTGGTACATACCTTCTGTGCTATTTTTAGATTCTCCTTCACTCGAAGACGATGATTCTTCTTGTTTACGGGCTCGTTTTAATTTCTTCTTCAGCTTTTTGAGTTGTTCACTGATGTAGTCAATCTCTTTATTATTATGCTTGCGTTTCGGCATAATAACGGTATTTTATTTAAGTGCGGAAGAGAGAGTGTTGAACGGTTGCGCACTAAAATGCGAATGCGAATAACGACGAACGGGACGGCTGAGACGACGAGGTTAGCAACAGGGTGACCAGAGACACAAATGTTTTTTTCTTAATTCTACTACTTTCAACTATAGTGTATGAGCGGTGGCACCTATGCGGTACTACATGTTGTGAATAATATATCTATTTCAGGATACTTATCTCGAGGACGAGGTGCAAGTATAATTATAAATATTCATCAGTTGTCATTGTTGGAAATTCTTCTTCTAGAATAGACTAAGTAATTTTATAGCTAACTCCGTAAAAAAAGAGCTAGGTATAGGTACCCCGACCAGCTCTTTACAGTCATCATCATCACCATTATCACCCTGAGACGTCCGTCAATGAACATAGGCCTCCCCTTAGACCGCCACACCGAACGACAATTTGCCACTTGCATCCACCGGTTGCCTTCGAATCTTTTTATGTCGTCAGCACACACAAACAGTCACATAGTTTACAGTCTCCAAACAGGAATGTGTATAATTAGGAGCCCCCAGTTACGTAAATTAATTCTAATCCTGAAAAGAAGCTCTCAGTCTTCTCCTACGCGTACCTATTCATTTTTAAACATTGAGTTCATAATGCCTGGTAACTGTTATTTTGCTTTATAAAACACCTACCTACTTGTTTCACTATATAATCGGGACAGACAGCACATTAACTTAACTATACCTGTACCTACCTACTTAAATGCAAATCATAACAATGATTTAAAAGAAAACAACGATGTCACATAGAAGTTATCATGATGTTACCGTGCAAATCTGTATAGGTATAACCACTATACGGGCAGTGATCTGAATCCCATTCACGAGAATGCTTCACGCCACATTTTAATGTTTAGAAATCCGGTGAGAGTATGAAGTCTTGACTAGGTACCTACTGTTTAGTTGAAATGTATTGCAAAGTAATCAAAATAAATGCCGCCAGCAGTTTGGGTAGAACCTGCGCTGCAACACTTGAACATCTATAAGAAAAGTAAATCTATAAACTTCTAATAACGTAAAAATACATAGTCAGTACCTGGGCACACCTAGAAAACCGTAAATACATTATTATACATACCTCATGGAATAATTTGGTACCAACAAACGAAAAACAAGCTGGAATCTCGTCATCTAAGTATGTGAAGTATATAATATTTAAAAATATATCATTAGATAGAAGGCCACAGCCAGCAATCTTAAGCAGTTTTAGCGCTCAAAGTATAAAAAATATCATTAGGAGCTTTATATTTAATTAATAAGCATAATAATAGTTTTATAGCGAGCGTAAATTGTCTGTAACCTCGTAGATAACCTCACGTAACGTTACATAGGTGAGTGACCGAAGCTTGAAGTTTTGAGCATGTATCTACTCATTGCCACGTCTAGCATTTTAAACTTCAGTAGGTAGGTAAGTATACCTATTTACTTCTAAGTCTGTTTATTTGTAATATAAAATGAACTAATAATGTACTAAAATCCAAAAGTTAGAACTATGATTTAAAAGTGTACCTACCTTAGTACCTACCCAGTTAGAGTTTCGTTAAATAACTTGTAATAAGTACGAGTCTATGTCACTGCATTGGAAATTGATGTCTTAAGCTAATGATTTTTTACGCAGTAGGTACTACTATTTAGTTTCAGCCATACCTACCTACTAACTGCATAGAACAAAAACATATTATTCAACTTTTTTTTATTGCCTAAGAAAAGATCGAGTTTTTTATGAAGGCCAAGAAACCCGTTTACAAAAAGACACTGTTTGCAAAATACAAAATTATTTTTTCGCAGTCATAGCCTCGGGGACCTCGAATAGTAAGCAAATCTCCAGCCAAAGCCTGGTTTTTAGAGCGAAAAATGTTTCCTACAGTCGTAGTGTAAAAGCTTATCTCGTTAATAAACACCGCGTTCTGCAATCCTTTTTAATTATAACCTAACGGCAACTATTTTTAAAACAATGGATGCGGAAATCGGTTACGCTCTATGAGCTTTGTACCCCGCAATTCCATTTATTTCTTCGCGAAAGACATCTCTTCGACTTTATTGCGACACTCACAAATTACAATGTGCATACCCTCTAATGGTAACTATCTCTAGATACATAAATCACAATTTCTCCGATAAGAATGTCCGTCAACTTTCATCTGCCATGCAAGAACTATTCATCGGCCTGAATCTTATGTTTTGTTCTTGCTGACCAAGGTTAGCAATCCTCGCCTTTCACGTGTGCATGGTGTTCGCGTTATGGAACGCTCCTCTCGTTCCAGTTAAGGTTGGCAGTCGTGTAAAGAAGGCAGCAATGTGCCGTGAGGTGGTACGAAGTGACGAATCGGCGAATAAGCTCGTATCGTATCGGAGTTGAAGGCAGGTGGTCAATTATCCGTGGAACGTCTACTTGACTAAAGCCGGTGTTGTAACACACAACTCGGTCAGCCGACAATACCGTACGAATCTTGGGCTTACTATAGCAACTCGTAATAATTGATATGACTGATTGCATTACGCCTATTGCATTTCATACTTACATGATGGATCCTAAAATCACCGATTCATTTAGTGAAAAAGCGGTAAAAGGATAATTTGGTTTATGACATCGCAATTAGTTTCAGTATCCGCTTCCGACTTTCCTAATTTGCTTTGTCTCGTTCCAATTGCCGATTTCTTAATTGATGGCACTTGCCTATCTTTAAATAATACTAATCAACAATCGGCCTCGTAGATACTTAATCGTCGTGACTAATCATTGATCCTTCGAGCCGGACCACTGACAGTGACAGATAGTTTCATCATAATTATAACTATGTTTATCTTCTTTTCAGATTTGCAGTTAGCCGCAGAACTTGGCAAGACTCTACTGGAACGCAATAAGGAACTGGAAACTGCCCTGCGCCAACACCAAAACCTCATTGAGGATCAAGCACAAGAAATCGAAGTAAGGCAACATTCAATTTTTTAACTGAATTATTAAGACTACAATTAAGTTTTCCCTTCTATTACTTACATTGATTATTACCTTTTTGCTTTAGTTTTTAGTCATAAAACTATATTAGTGAACCTTCACTGTGATGATAAGTTGGCCAACCTATCATCTCCTCTGGTTGGATACTTCCGCAATCTATGCTTAGTCAGCTTACATCATAGGTAGCATACGACAAAAAGACGAGGCAAACTAATTAATTTGAATATTATTTTCATAGACACACAATTAATGTCAATGTTAACAAGTTGATCATAATAAATGAATAAGCGTTACGGAAATAGTGTATAATGTTATAATACAGGTTGTTCCAGAAAACACGTTAGTTTGTATATAATTACTTTAGCACTCGATTGAACCTAACTGACGCGTATCAGTCTCTTACAAATCATGAAAAAACATTTCTTTTACGAGATGAATTCATGATTAATATAAGTATAAATATAAGAAAAATCATGTATTCATTGATTTCCGTTCAATAGGTAATTAAATAATAAAAAAATAACGCACAAGTGTTTTATGACTCCCAATACTTACCTACTGGAAACAGTTCATTCAGCAATGCGGATATTTTTGTTAGAGCTTCGTTCTTTTGTAGAACCCTCCAAAATGGGGTTACAAATTTCAACGTAACATATTTTAAACGATTATTTTCTTTCGCAGTATCTAACGAAACAGACGGTAGCTCTGCGTGAGGTGAACGACTCGCGACTCCGTATCTACGAACAGCTGGAAGTGAGCATACAGGACTTGGAGCGAGCGAACCATCGGCTCGCAGTCGACCACGCGGGTGACAAGAAGCACATTAAAACGTAAGTATTGTGAAGATACTCTTCATCTAGCTCAGACCAAGCGCTAGAAACTATGTTATGGACGTTAATGGTGCACAGATGTAGTGAGAAATGTGTATCTTTGTCTCGGCATGTCGTTATGCCAATTACCTAATTACTAACTCTACAAACTTAGCATTTGTCAGAAGTAGGTATAGTTTAGTTGTAGTTATATCTGTGAAATATATAATTGTTACTTTTTTTTACTAATTAATATCTAGTGTTAAGCGATTGCTTATTATTTTGCATGTAAGGAGTGCAAGTTTGTTTGTAAACCTAAATTCCAGCTAGGCTAGGCTGTCCCTATTTACGATCATTTGTAATAGAAACACGTATGAAATGCATTACTTTTCTTATCAAGATTGATGCGATTGCACCCGACCATTGCATTGCAAAATAAAGAATTTAACGTTTCTAGTTTTCAGATGAATATTTCACATGATTTGCATAACTTTACATTACTACCTGTTTTATGCTTAAATTCTCGTAAACAGCTAAGTACCTACCGTATATTATCGCGATAATGGATTTAGTCAGACTCATTATAATCTATTGACTAAGTAGGTAGATAGGTACCTATAATATAGCTATCTGTCACCCAGTTAACTTTGCCCGTCGTACCTATAGTTGATTACAGTAAACATATCTGATTGCATCATATTTTTAATGATGACTTAATCGCAATAGGATACCTAAAAATAATGGGCACAAGCACCTATCAGAGAAATTGCACGTGCTGATGTAGGCAAGCATTAATGTCATAGCTAACCTTTGACACTTCAAGATATAATTGTGTATTGTGTACAAACTTGACCTTCCAAACTAATCGATACAGTTTATTGATATAAAATATCAACGTTTTCAGATTATGCGCCACCATCGAAACGTTAGAAGGCAAATGCGAGGAGTTCCAAAAGACTGTCGACGACCTAAACGCGCAACTGGAGATTTCCAGGCGTCGAGCCGAGAGAAAGCCCGAGAGCCAGCCCGAGAAACCCAAAGAGAAGGAGAATGCAGTCTCAACGTCGAAGAAGGTCGAAGTGAACAGCGCGCCTAAAGCTACAGCGCCGCTGCCAGAACTGACAAAAGAGGACGAAGACTTGCTTCGGCTGAGCGATGAGCTCCGAGAGAGCAAAGTCGCCTTCGCCCAGGAACAGAGGCGAGTGACGGAGCTGGAGGAGCAGCTGGCGTCCATGGTGCAGGAGAACAACAGAATACAAGAGCAGATGAGGAACTGGCACCAGAGGGAGGACGAGCCAAAATCTATGCACGAGGAGTTCGCAATCCTTGAAGAAGTCAGGTAAAGAGTGCTATGCAAATAGATGTGACGAGAATATCGGTAGCTTTAAAAAAAAGGGTATTCAAGGAACTAGGTGGGTTACGGCATGGCCACAAAGAATAAAATTGCATAGGCCGTGGCAGGATTTGATATTTTGTTGTATTTGTTGACATGAGCGTTTGAAGAAGGCTGTGCTGTGACAAATTAATAAATAGTGTTTTCTCTATTTTACCCTGTGGTTTTACAGACAAGGACAACTATGCATCAGATGCCTAAGAGGAGTCGAGCGCGACGACATGTCCTCGATGCTCGACGGAGACGACGACGACAGAAGTGCTATCAGCTCACTGATACTCCCTCCTTCTGGCCAAAATAGTCCCAGAACGGAAGATCTCGTCACCACTAAACTCGTCAAGTTCGATGTAAGGTCTCACTTGGTTATCTCCTTGCATGATACTTTTACTATCTGTACTAGATATAGCTTAACTTCTATTTTATGTGTAGAAACTCTATTTTGCATTAACATTCTGTAAATTCTATGTACAAACATCTTTTAACATAATTAATTCACGATTCTGCGTAAATTTGCAACAAGACTAACATATTAACATCAGCTGGACTAATCCATGTGTTTTCTACTGCAGCGTCTGATTAGTAAAGAAGTCATGTACAACTTTCTTTTGTTTTTCCGCCGTAAATAAAATATGGCTAATTGGTTTTCTTTCTCTATTGTACTACGAGTAAACTCGATATCAATGCGATGATTTGGTCGAGCAGAAAAGAATCACTAATGTCAATGGTGCCTGACTATGCCGTCGTTCGCATCGGAACTTCGTAGACCATCTTACCCCCATTGACGTAGAGGTGCTTTTCGTAGGCTCATGACTACCTCCACCACTTCAAAATCAGTCCTCTAACTATTCTTGATTCTTCTGATGAACGTTTCGCTCGTTTCTAGGCGACAAAGCTTTTCCAACTGCCCCTGATGTTGTTCCTCACGCTTTGCATATGCATTATGAAGCGCATTTGCAGTAGTTTTCTTTGGATATACCGTATGTAGTCGAAGGTACGTCCATTACCGACACGTTACGTTACTATATCACGCGAAACATGCACGCTAATTTGTAACTATGTAATATCGGTTTCTCGGTATGGTGATGGTGAATCGTGACGTACTATTTAGATTACAGTCGCTCGAAACGGTTGCATGTTAAGATGGCACTTATTTTTAATCGGATAAGGTCTTATATTCATCTTTGATCCGTGTCCGGTTTTTGAACAGTTATTTTTGTATTAACACGGAAGAGTGACAAAGTGAAATTTCGCGCGTGTCGTTTTACTAATTGTGGTAATGGGTGTATTTTGGACTAATTTATGTCATTTCAAATTGACCACTATTTCGATCATTTTTATAGGTACTATTTAATTAAAATTTCAACTTTCCGAACCCATATCTTAACTGACTGATCTTTCTTCTTCAGTAACTGACTAAATCAACCATCATAAAACGTATTTCTATATCCTTACAAAATTACATGTAGAGTAATCACTTAACAGTCATTCCAACGCCATAGATGTCATGAAAGTCACTGCATTAAGGCAATGTAAATATTTGTGTTGACCGCTTTCAGAATGCCAAGGAAAAATTGCTTCAAGGCATTTGGGCCAACAAAGAGGACGGCCACGACAACCCTTACAGAGAGCTGGTACAGAAGTACGAAGCGCTGTTAGAAGTACAGCTGTCGCAGGTTAAGAACATAAGGAAGAACAAGCCTGCGCCGTTGCCCGCCGCGCAGAACCCGTCCGGGCCTATATCCCTTCAGGACGAGCTGCAGACGTCGGGAGACTTCAGCCAGTTCAGCGTCAAGGACACCGATGAAGAGAGCGGCCACGGAGAGGAACAGAAGGGCGAGAAACAAAAGAAGGTCGAGCCCACTTCCCGAAAGAAGATCATTCAGACGCCAGACTTCTCGGAAGCCGAGACCTCCAGCTCCGGCTTTTCGGACGAGACGAGCAACAAGGCGACACAGACGGAGCGAGAGCGGCCCGGCTCCTTCCTCTGCACCATCGTCGACGGAGAGGACTACCGCTTCAGCATTTACGACGACGTCACCCCCATGCCCATGGATAGTCGCTTCCGCAACAGGCCCGAGTACAGGGAACTGTTCAAAGAGATCTTCACCATCCTCAAGAAAGCGGCCGAGAACAAAGACGAAGGCGAACAACTGCCGCTCCTGGACGACACCACGGCCGGGAAGGTTCCCCCCGTCACCCCCGCCACGGAGGACCCGCCCGGAAATTTCACCGACGACACCCAGAGCGTTTTCTCATCTGTCATGTCTGAACAGTCGATTCCAGTGTCCGATATCACCGCTCCCGAAACGCCCACTCTCAAGGAGAGGGAGAAACCAGAGAAACCTGCGCCGGAACCTGCCAAGAAGCAGGAGACCGAGAGCGAGCCTACCAAGGTGAACAAAGAGAACAAACCAGCGGAGGAGAGCACCACCGAGAAACCTAAGGACAAGAAAGAGACGCCGGAACAAGAGAAGGAGAGGGAGAAAGAGAAGGAGCGCGTGTTGACCCCGCTGGTGCGTCAGCCGCTGGAATACATCGCGGCCACTAGAAAGAAGTCCAGGCATCGCAACCGCAAGCACAGCCAGGACCGGCAGGGCGCGGACTCGCCGGTGTTCCCGTCTCCGCCGAAGGTCACCTACCAGAAGTCCTCTTCTAGCAAGAAGAGGAGAGACTACAGACCCATCGAGGCCAGTCCGCTAGCCAGAGCGGCGGAGAGCGAATGGAACGGATCCACGCTGCAGTTCTACAACCGGAACATGAACTCGCCGACTCCCAGCGCGAGCGGCCGGACCGGCAAGATCTACCAGGGGTGGAACACCGAAACCGAATCCTGGGACATCAAGCAGAGCACTGCGTCTCAGGAGATCCACAAGCTTAGGAAACTGGAGCTTTCCTACGCGGAGGTGTTGAGAAACGCCGACAAAACCAAACCGAGGCGCAAGAAACACCAGTAAAACGTATTTTTATTTATTCGACCCCTCTTACTCGCAGTAAGAGTCGAGTAATGCAACCGCCATTTTGTCATTGCCAACTGGACATAAGTAATATTAGATTAAGAGTATTTGTGATCTGTTAGTGCGTATAACTTTTAGTTTGTACTTTACTACATATATTCACAATCATAAAATTGCCATAATTCGAACCGGTATAGTAGATATATACCACATTATGTATTACATTGAATAATCCGTTACAATTTTAATTTATTACGATTTATTGATACCTATTCTTCCCTCCGATACCGAATGCATGTTTCTAACAAAAATTGCATTTATATATATAACCCGAGCACCTATGAAGTCGCAGTTTGGCATTATTAGGTACTGTCTACCTTGAGTTCAATTCGACATAAAACCGAACGAGTTTTAATTCTTAACTGTTCTGTTGCTTATCTTAGTCATTATTTTAATTGTTTATTATATATCTCGGATTTTAATTTGTAAATATGCATTTTTTAAGTTACTTAATTATATTTTTTTAATTGCCATTGTCTATGGAATCGTATGGTGAACTATTTAAATGCAGACAGTGAGAGAGGTTGAAGGTATAAATAATAAAAATTTGCATTGATATTAACATATTTTTCATTTCGTCCTCATAATATTATACACAATAAAAAATAAATAATGAAAGACTACGTGAAGTTGATAAATACAACATTTAGTATCTTTTTACATGTATGTGCAGAGTGGTTCGTTTAGTACACAATATTTCAAGTTTTAGCTACAAAGTTTAGAATTTTGGTACAAAAATACTTATTTCTTGTTACCTTCTCATACATAGCAGTCGGTTCTAGTAGAACTACTAGAGAGTCTACTCTCCTCACATTTATTCCCAGGAATAAATTATATTATGCTAAATTTTCACAGCAAGCATTTTCCCCGATCGTTCAGTCTGCATCTGCCAGTGTGGCTGAGCCGAATAATAGTTTTCACGTTCAGAACTGTTCTGAGCACATCATGAAAACGTGGCTTTACAGACAATAACATAAATATACTTAACGAACAATCTCCAACATGGTTATGTTTGTACGGTGACATGCTACTTGTTGTTTTGTGCCTCCAATTCTCGTTCTACGATCTTGCGGTACTCGTCGAAGCCACCTTCTATGCTTTCGACCGATCCGTTTCCGCATACCCAGAGCTCCTTGCACACCATTCGTATTAACCTCTCGTCGTGAGATACCAGAATAACACCTCCCTGCAACAATACATTTGGTATTGCAATTACAGCTTGTTCTATTCTAGGAGTATTCTTTAGCTGATATGCTGAGGTCTCCCACGGCTATTTTTAGTAGCGATACAGTAGCCTGTATCGCTTAATAGTCTGTATCGCTTCTAACGCGTTTGAGCGTGACGAATTAACAAACATACAAACACACTCGCAAACTTTCGCATTTATAATATTAGTAGTATGCCACTATTATTTACATCGATGTGAGCCAAGTCGGCGCTTACCGTATATTTATTGATCCCCTTCCCTAACGCCTCGATGGTCTCTATGTCCAAGTGGTTGGTCGGCTCGTCGAGCACCAAGAAGTTAGGGTTCCCCATGCACATGTTGGCGAAGGCCACCCTGGACTTCTGGCCTCCCGACAGGCTGGCTATGGTTTGTAGAGCGAGGTCGCCGCTCACGCCGAAGCTGCCGAGCTGCCGCCTGTATTCCTCCACTGTTTTACCTGGAAATGTACATGCTACTGTGTTATTGACCGAACAAAGTGAGCTCTTACTGGTTAATATTTGTGAGAGCAGCCTTGAGCGACCTAAAAACAGTGACACCGAGAAGATAGAATAAATGATTAAATAACTAAAAGAACTCACACTTACTCACTCTACTCGCGACACTCACTTTATTTTTAAATAGAGAGGCAGATTGGAAGTTTGTCATTTTGTACGAGATTGAGTATCTTTTGAGTACACACTCGATACAATAGCGGACGACGCTTACAGTTTCGCTTGTCTTTTGTTCGATTTTGTTGGATTCAGCCGTTTGTATGGAGTGTCCAACTGTCGTGCCGAGAGTTGTCAACCTAACACACAAACAAACTTTTCTTTCAAATTGGATGACTCTTACCTGGATAACTCCTCTGTAACAATTCCACGGAATTAACGTTCATTTCTAGCTGGTCGACGTGATGTTGCGAAAAGTAACCAAATTTCAACCCTCTGTGCACGCTCCTGATGCCATTTGTGGGTGAAAGGATACCCATTATTATCTTTAATAGCGTCGTTTTGCCGGCACCGTTGTCGCCCACCTATAAAAAACAACCATATTCATAAATCAAAATAGAATTGATCCAATTTTACTCTAGCATTGGTCCTTTTTAGTCTGTATTGTTTGTGAGTTCCAGAATGTAAAATAAGGAATAAAGGTGTCGAGCTACAGACCGTTCACCGTAACATGTACCTTACGAGTAAGATGCAAAAGATCGAGTGTAAGATACAA
Source organism: Hylaea fasciaria (assembly GCA_905147375.1). Taxonomy (NCBI): domain Eukaryota; kingdom Metazoa; phylum Arthropoda; class Insecta; order Lepidoptera; family Geometridae; genus Hylaea; species Hylaea fasciaria. The sequence goes on from LR990194.1 coordinate 3,754,304, forward strand.
TTTGTATCACAGCTAGAGTACATCGCACGGTGAACGATCTGTAGTCAGTGCTAAAGACTACTATAATACGCTAAAATGTACAAGTCATCTCATGTCAAAATGGTTTTATTCCAGAAATCTCCAGGTAGCATGTACTTTTTGTTTTGATGGTAAGCGACACACCCGCCCGTAACAGTTGCAGTTCCACCCAGTACCTACTTAACAATGGTACAGACAAACCCTGCTAGCACAGAGTGCAATGACAATAATCATTTTACTTAGCATGAGTAACTATCCTGAGAACAAAGTAGATCCCCTTATAAAACTTGCTGTGAATTAAAATATACATTGTGTTCGCCTTCAAAATTGTTTAAGGCTTCACTCATGCATTTAAAAAGCCTTTATGAGGTATTTATTAATAGGTATTGAATAGGTCTGCATTGTAGGACGTTTCTCACGCTCCGCGCCTTAATTGAGATTGTTGTATCTAAGGTGAGCAAGTTAGTTGATTCATTGTACTGAGAACTGAATTATTGAGGGACTTAATTAGGTTAAATCTATAATAGCAGAATACGCTGAAACGGCTACACAGAGGTAAAAGACAGTGACACTGGATCCCATAGGATACTTTTAATCCCGTGACAGGCACACATAGTTAATAAATCAATGTGTATACTCACAATACATATCCGAGATTCTAAAGTTGCACCCAAATTTACGTTAACGAATATAACTTTGTCCTTTGAGTAGTAGAAACCGACTTCGTTTAGTTGCAGTATGGGCGGCGAGAGGGGCTCTGTCTCTGGGAACCTCAGTACTACTTCTGTTTCCTTTTCCACTGCTTTAAGTTCTGGTCTGTAATAAAAAAAAATAAAGAAGTTAGCAAAAGGGACAGGGCAAAAAGGCAATGGTGCGTTACTTCCTTCAAGCGGCTTAACTTTTTAAATATAATCATCTTAATAATACACTGCGCTAAGCTGTCTATTAGTCACTTTAGTCAGTTAGGATTAACCGATAATCCACATGGGTTGCGGTCCGGATTCAAATACCTCCAAAATGAATCTCACATATATATAGATGTTCTCGTGAGTTTTCCTTCATTGATAATTACATACCTTTATTTAGTATGAGTTCGCACTGTAATAACCCTCTATGTGCCCTAATAGACTATCACAGTCGTTCATACACTTACAGTTTATCTAGCATCTTGATCTTGCTCTGCACTGAGGATGCTCGGTTGGCGTTGTACCGGAAGCGGTCTATGAACTCCTGTGTATGTGCACGGTGTTGTTGCTGCGCCTCATATTCTCGCTGTTGATTCTTTAACTTCTCCGTCTTGGTCTTGTGGAACTGCTCGTAGTTTCCTCTGAAAGAATTGAACACAGTATATGAATTAAAAAAAATGGCATAGTGAGTAGAGACACCAGTTTTTCATACAGATTTGCAGGTGAGCGGGTTATGAATAAAAGATCACAGACTATTCTGCCCCTCCCACTCGGACTACACCGATACCTGGCATAGACTAGTTCATCCAAATTGCCTTTATTACCTGTAAGTATCTATCCTCTGCGTATGTAAATGCATTATGTCTGTAGGCACCGTGTCTAAGAAGTTCCGGTCGTGGGAGACAACCAGTAACGTCGTCGGCCAGTTCTGCAGGTAGTTCTCTAACCAGATGATAGCTTTGATGTCCAACATGTTTGTGGGCTCGTCGAGTAGTAACAGGTCGGGTCTGAGAAACACAAATAAGTTTTTTATATTTTTGATGTTTTTTATACATTTTTTTAATACAAGTTTTAGGTTGTCATGCAAGGTTCATTCTTTACCTATCCCCTGACTATTAAAAAGTACTGTCTACTTACTTTGAGAAAAGTGCCCTGGCTAGAGCGAGCCTCATCCTCCAACCACCAGAAAAGGTCTTGGTAGCACGAGCCTGCATCTCCGAAGTGAAGCCTAGACCGCTAAGAATGATGGACGCTCGCGCCGGAGCCTTGTCTGACTCAATGGCCTCTAACTGTACATAAATCTCACTCAGCTCTGATGATATGTTTGTGTCTGTTGATCTGAAAACAACAATTCAATAACATGTTTTGAATTACTCAATGAATTTATTTTTCCCCCATTTATGAACAAAAAATCATACTGGCCGCAGACATCAATTAATTAATAGGCAGTATTTCAAAGTCCACACTAAAAGAATAATTTTATAATGGTTTTTAAACACAGTAGTTAAACCTTAGTTTGAGCATTTGCAGGACAGCCCAGCTGGATGTTAATAATTGTAAATAACATTATAGATAAATAGCAACCTGATTTGACATCTCAGGATAAAAAGGTTTGTCCTAATAAAAAAAAAAGTTAAAAAAAAATCTATGATCATTAATAAAAAAATATGAATACAAGTAGATTATAAACAAAGTAAATGACGTACCCATTATTTACCGCAGCTGTAATCTCCTTTTCACGCCTCAACAGACCTTCTCTGACAGTGTCGCATTCTAACACACTTTGTAGCGCTATTGTGTCATCGCCCACAACCTCCTGTTCTACGTGCAATATTGAGATATGAGATGGTATCTTCAGTTGTTTGGCAACTATCATTCTCAGAAGAGTAGTTTTGCCGAGACCATTTCTGCCAACTAGACCGTACCGTCTACCGAATGCAAGTACTAAATCTGCACCTTGCAGTAATACCCTGTGAAAGAGGAAAGGCATTTTCAAGGTCACTATTTCTAAACACAGTGAAATAGACATGGTTGTATTCATATCTAATAATATAAATCCGAAAGTAACTCTGTTTGTTTGTTTGTTACCTTTTCATGACAAAACAGCTGAACCAATTTAGATGTAATTTGGTATAGAGATAGATTGGACTCATGAGATGGATATAGGCTATGATTTGTCTCAAAAAATAATCTCGCAGGGGGTGAAATAGGGTTGAAAGTTTGTATGGGCAATCCATAATTTCTCAAGTTAGGAATCTAAAAATGATATTTAATCTTTGTCTGATAGAGAAATATGTGTTTCAGCTTTTGTCAAAAGGAGGCAAAGCAAGGGGTGTGTAAGTGTATGTGTGTACACATGATGTGTACGATGTATTTACAATAGCATACATAGTTCACACACTATAATATTCTTACTAGCGGTTACCTAATTAAATTTAGATGAAGTCGCAGCTAGCAGCTACGGTTTGTATAATGCTGTAATTGTACAATTTGCTGACAACATCTATACTAACTTACTTGTCACCATAAGCAATATCAAAGTTCTCTATCCTAATATCCTGAGTCCTATTTGTCCCCTTAGCTTCCAATTTACTGTCCTTCTTCGACGTGACTTGTGATGCTGTAGCCGTCTGCAACACCGGTGCCGCCACTGGCAACTTTGAAGCATCTTTCTGTTTCTGCTGCTTTTGCTGCAACTTAGCCTCTGCTTTTTCCAATTTTCTAGCATCTACTTTCTGCAAATAATAATAATAAAGCATCACAATCAAATTTACATATTATTATCTTCACAAGGAATCACCAGTACTGGATTGCTGCTGGAATAATGTGGACCAGCCTTTAGTGTCTAGCGTTAGTTTAAAGAACAGAACACAGTTATTATAGTTTACAGCTTGTAACTCACTAAAGTATCGTCTCTGGTCTGCAGCCATATACTCTTGAGATCATCAGTTTCGTGGACAGGTACAGTCATAGACGCAAGGTGTATTGGTGCATCCAAAACTTTTCTGGGTCCATTGGAGACACCCGACTTGTCTGGTTGGAGCATATGCAATAACTTTGCACATATTTCCCTGGTACAGAAATAATTTTACTGCAGGTAGTTTTTAGGGTTACTAGTTATTCTTTATTTACTGCTTTTTTTAGCATAGAAGAGAAACATAGAAGGAAATGTCAAGAATACTGTTATAATATTATAGGTCCAAATTAGTCTCGTATCAGGTACAGGCAGTAAGGAAAGTAGCTCATCAGTATGTTCTAACTTCGAACTTCGTTTTATGCACACAAAATAACAGGATAACTTATTTTTTGTAAAAATATTTTTGTTTTTGACATTACCCACAACATCAATTGATGTTGTAAACAGTTACCATTTTGTAACTAAATGTGAACGAAGTTGCGGGTATGACACAGAAATCAAGGATAATGGTAATAAGCATACAAGGATACAAACCTAATATCTTCCTCAGATTTCTCAGACACGCCTGTCAGCACTTCGCCAACCGCTTCATAGATCTCGTCTGTATCCTCGAATTCACCTGCACTGCTTTCCAGTATGTCTAACATGAAAAGTGTATTAGATCGTAAAAACAATAATGTGATTGTGTAGCATTCAAATAAATAGAGCAGAAACTGACTTGCTCACACAGAACCCTCTCTAACTCTATTAAAATTGGAACAACATGTATATTTACACTTTTTTGTACGAAGTAGGTGTAACTAATGTTAGATATATTATAACCCTTATATGTAGCTCTAGGCTGCTCAATGCAACAGTACTGCAGATAAATGCGGGTATGACAGTCGGCACTTTAAGCTCGTTACCAGCTTGCGGTTTGAGCGAACATTAGAATCGACCTCATTGTACTGGTAGACTAATGTCCTGAAATTAAACCATTTGTATTGGTCTACCACTTCCATTACCTACTAATTTTACTAGTCGTACCATAAGATTTAATATCCCAAATTACAAAGCAACGCACATATCTGCGGATTATCGATCTCTCATTCTTTCACACTAACGTTAAACTTGGTTCCTTCTTGGAGTCCAAGAAAAACGACGATCATTTTTATAACCTAAAACATACCTTCAACATACTGCTTGAGCTCGTCATCGATCAATGGAAACTGACTTTTGATATAATCACCACACTTGGCCATTCTTAATTACTGTAAGTAATTAGTAAACAATTTCAACGTACGTGGGTAAGCATTTACTTTAAAAAACTATCAAATAAAAAAGTCAGCAATCGGTAGATACCTACCTAGTAACTAGTAACTACTAACTATTGTGTCACCGAGTGTCACGTCACTTACGCTCACTTCAACAAAAACTGAAAAGTAAAATAAAACAAACTGTCAAAAATGTTGCCATGGTTCATACACAGAGAAAAACTCCTAGGGAGTTTATAAAAAGGACCCATCCGTTCTGTTTGTCGTTCATTGGCTGAATCGTGACCTTGACTGCCAATTTGACTTTATACTTGACCAGTGATGGGGATTTGCTCATTATGATTTGCTTTATTTGAAACGGGGCCTTGACTTTCGTTGATATTGTCAAAATATAAAACACCGCTCCAATACTTGACACCAAAGAGAATACAAACGCTACGCTAGACTTGACACTGGCTAAATGCACAAGCCTTGCGAAGCCAAAACTAATGATTAAAGAAAATAACACCATGTTGAAAGAAAAATAAAAACACTGTGTGAGATGCGAAGAACCACCCAGAATAATAATAATCTATAAGGAAAACTTATATCAATTGCGGAAAACAAAGAAAAACACCATAACTAAATTACAAAAAAATATTTAATAGAACCAACACACGTCCGTTTCGCACCGAGTCCCTATTACGCAGTGAAGTTGCGCCCGTTCCCTACTTCAGCCGCAAGCAGCCTAGAACGCCGTGAAGGTGTTTCTCATCTGCGACCGTAGGCAACAGCAGCGCCATCTTCAGCTCTTCTCCAACACGGCCTCTCCTGACAGGAGAACGCCTCGTTCTCTAGTGACCGTCAGCAGTCAAAAGCTCTTCAGTGAACTCGGTTGTCCCTTGATCTGCTTGATCTGCATCTATAATAAAGTAAACACCTTATATTACCTCTGGTTAAATCAAATAGAACCATATTCTGAGTTCTGCTCATAAACTCGCCAGATAAGGGGTCTGCCCAAAATTCTAATAGGCGAGGTCTGCTCGCGACCATAAGAACTGATTTCACATGAGGTCTGCTCACGAACTAAATGGTCGAGAGGTCTGCTCTCACATGAGGTCTGCTCATGAACAAAATGATCGAGAGGTCTGCTCTCACATGAGGTCTGCTCATGAACGTAAGGGTCGAGAGGTCTGCTCTCACATGAGGTCTGCTCATGAACGTAAGGGTCGAGAGGTCTGCTCTCACATGAGGTCTGCTCATGAACAAAAGGGTCGAGAGGTGTGCTGTCACATGAGGTCTGCTCTCACATGAGGTCTGCTGTCACATGAGGGCTGCTCTCACGTGAGGTCTGCTGTCACATGAGGTCTGCTCATGAAAACAAAAAAAAAGGTCGAGAGCTCTGCTCTCATTAGATTGTCAGCCTTCAGGTACTAGACAATAGAAAAACTCACTTTCGAAGAATGCTGAGCAAGCATCCGGAGTCCACTCCCCTTTCCACAGCACCATAAACTCGGCGGCAGCCTGGGTCGTCTTTCCGTAGGAACCAGCAACTAGTTGTAGTTCGTATCTTCCTTGAGGCAATAATTTTACCACACGGTAAGGTCCTCGCATACCTGAATCAAGCTTCCCTGCCGATTGAACATTTTTTTATGACAAAAACCAGCGAATTCATTTCAAAAATAAGCGGCGATCGTCTGTTTTTGTTGATGACGGCGTCTTGTCACTGCTGGGCTTTCTTCAACCGCTTCGAAACTCTGTCTGGTAACTTCACGCAGCGCTTCCCGATTAGGATTTGAGCCGTCTATAGCTACATCACGTATACAAGATTGCGTATTATTGGTGTGGTGGTAGTTGTCCCAATAAGGAGGCTAAGGGGCGACTGTTGAGTCGTCTTGTTTGATTCAGCACCTTGTGTTAATTTACTGAAATAAGCTACTAGGTACGCGTTTATGTCCTGATTTATATTTTTTAATTAGGACTGCCCCATAACCAATCGCGCTGTCATCGGTATGAACCTCGATGGGCAATGATGGGTCATAAATAGCAGAAGCAAGAGCTCAGTGCTCCAATTGAATAGAACACCTTTCTTTGTTAAGACGCTATACATGCTACTTTAGAGGAAAAGCTGGCGATATATTTTCTAAAGTAACCAGGTAAACCTAAAAATTGACGTACTTGCTTAACGTTCTTTAGTAGGTACAGGAGATGCAACGAGGGCTTTAACTTTCAGAGGGCTCGGCTGTACCTGACCTTGGCTTATTAATCTTCCCAAATACTCGATTTTGGTTGACAGCAATAAAACACTTGGCAAGATTTATAGAAAATCCTGCCTCAGTCAAAGTTTTGAGAGTTTTTTTGCAATAGGAACATTGTTCTGATTTAAATTGAGTAGATGTGGTCTGAGTGTTAGTTAGTTTAGAGGTTGGTGCACTAGAACGCGAATTATAAGCATAAGTTAAGCATAACTAAACTTAAGTCGTTTCCGACAGTTCGTAATCACATGCCCCGGTTGTCCACAAGAAAAGCATTTACTGTCCACATATCGCCGTTTTCTGTCTAAATCGGTAGATTTGTTTTTAAAGTTATCACGTCAGTTTTTGTTAAGAAATTGAGTTAACTCGCATTTAGAAGTGCTGCTGTTGTGTTTTGTATAAATAGAAAAGAACTGAACTAAGTCATTTGGCATTAGATTGGCATTGGTTGCAGCTGCTCTGATTTGCGGGTCGGTAATACCACGAACAACAATCGCAGAAATCAGTTCATCACTCAACCCAGTAACAATACGTAACCGGAGTAAAGACCGACGCGCATAATCAGCGTAGGTCGTGTACTGGTCAGAGTTAGTTTTCATTACATCGAATAATATGTTTGCAACATCTACATTTTTTTGGACATAATGGTGTAAATTCTTTTTTAAAGTTACTCCAACTACGATCACTTGTAACCCAATCGTTGAGCCACGTTCGCGCATCACCTTTTAGACAATTACCAATTCGAGAAAGACATTCGTGATCACTCCATGTATTAACTGTTTTAGCACGATCTACTTCCTGGCACAAAACGACAATGTCATGCAAACTTGGGTCAAAATTTGAGATATAATACGGTTGGTTTGATCGCACGGCGGTATTTATGAACGTAGCGCATTACCGAAAGCATCTGTCAATATTTCTCCGATGTCGCAGTACTATTACATTTCACTTGTTGCCCGTCAACGTGCACAAGTTCTAACATTACATCGCGTCGGATTGATTTCCTACTCGGATTATTCTCGCGCACGCAGCCAGTATGTGGCGTGCCCGGAGATATCCCAACTTCCTTTTCCACTGAAATATCAGGATTCACTTTTATACCCAAACTGTTGGAAGGAGGTGTAACCGGTACGTTACTTTGACCGCGACTTTCTATCGTATTTAGGCGCGTTATAAATTTAGCTCCTAACATCTCATGTACTGAGTCCATGCTACGAGCTCTACCAGTGCTACGCGGCGTAGACGGGGAACGAAGTCTACGATCTTCCCGATCCCGAGAGCGAGAGCGACGCGTACGTGTGCGCAACTTACTCCGGGTACTTCCCCGCGATAGCGACCGTCGCCTGCGCCTACGTGATTTCGGTCTTGGACTACTCGGCATGACGTAATCGCGCCACGCCCTAATAGAAGAACCGTCCACAAAGAACAAAGAGTCTTATTATACTCGACCTACGACGTTCTTATAAAATCTCCTAACTGCGTGTTCAAGTAATCACTATACAGGGTGTATCGGCAAGGTGTAGTAATATTGAAATGTGGGTATGTGTACCAGGTGATGAATCATTTGCCAGGGTACTAAAACCTGAAATCGATAATCGATTTTTTCACTCAAATTGACAAAATAACTAAATATTACAACCCTAACATGATACGGATGACGTCACGTTACGCGGGTCACTGGCATTGAATTATTTCTGCCGCAAAGTGCGCCGCGCGGTCTTTGAATTTGCCGACAATATTTTAGGGTTCAGTATTGTAACAAAGTTGAAAGCCTCTAAAATTCATTTCAGATACTTACCGCCTTAGAATAGAATTTTGGTAGGTACATTACACGGAGCAGATATCACTCAGCCGCCAAGAAATACTTTTGTCAGGTTGCATCTGTCCGGGTTGGTACAAATTGGTAAAAAACATTATTTATAAAACAAACGGAACCCTTAGTACTTTTACGAATTCTTATTGACGGATTTGACGGCGGATCACATGTTAGCCTTTGCGTCAAGTTCACTGACACTGCCCAGCTGATAACTAGGGTTGAACGATGGTTAGTTTTGCAGTAAACTTTGACGTGTCTTAATTCATTACCGTGACTACTTACTGATTTAAAATACCTCCAGACTACTTCGAAATAAGTATGTGTATGCATAGTTTCAGTATTACTACACCTTGCTGTTACACCTTGTATACGAGAAAAACACATCACATTACTATAAAAAAAAAACATATTTTACACACAATTGCACCGCACTGATTATTCACTAACTAGTTTCTTATTTTTTTGGCTATGATAAACGTCCGAAAAAATATTTTAAAGAAAAAAATATCAGAGAGATAGCTCTGAGCGCAAAAAGGCCGTGGATGAAATTCTTTAATATCCCACTTCTGATATAAGGAAAACTTATATCAATTGCGGAAAACAAAGAAAAACACCATAACTAAATTACAAAAAAATATTTAATAGAACCAACACACGTCCGTTTCGCACCGAGTCCCTATTACGCAGTGAAGTTGCGCCCGTTCCCTACTTCAGCCGCAAGCAGCCTAGAACGCCGTGAAGGTGTTTCTCATCTGCGACCGTAGGCAACAGCAGCGCCATCTTCAGCTCTTCTCCAACAAATCGTTATTAATTATGAAGTTATGCAATACCCATGCAAAACTGTGCTTTAAATTGTAACTTCATTACATTTGGAAAATAGTTGTACGTTGGATTTTAAAGGCATCACTAATTATTGTCGGTGTGCTTATCGATATCATAGATTGTTACACGCAATAGTTGGAACACACTGTGCACAAGATGGATGAAAACATAGATAGTAATGTTGCTGTTTTAGCTATCTTAGATGATCAAAGTAAGTAAGGATTACTAATGTTATTGGTATAAAAGTGTACAACAACAAAGACACAACAGCATCGAATGTATTAATAATTAATTAATTAAGTAGGTATGTAAAATATAGGTAGGTACATAGGTAATTAAACTTACCTAGTAATTAAACCTGTTATCTTCCAGATTCCGTTTACAAGCCAAATATGACTCTGGCTACCTATAATCACAACCAAACCCAGAATCATGAAGAAATAAACACTAATGAAACGAGTAAACAAAGTAAGTATCTAAATTAAACAAATGTAGCGAAATAATTGTTTAATGACCACAAAACAATAATCAAGTTATAACAACGAGGGATTATTATATATTTTTTATATCTTCTACCAATAATAATTTATATTATGAAATTGTATACTTAGATGTAATTTGGACGAAGGAAGCAACCCTCACTCTTTTAACAATATATGAAACCAAGATGCACATGCTGGATAATCCTAAGAAGAAATCAAAAATGTGGATCTCAATGGCTGAAGATTTAAAATCCTACAGTATTGAGGTAAACAAACGATGTTATCATCTGTACAATGGAACCTTTGGAAGACTAAATACTGGGCTAATGCTCGACCAATAGCCGACCAGGAGCCCATAATTATTTTTGGAATTATTGAGCGTCTGAGAATGTGATTCGTCACCAAAATGCTAACCCATTTAGGAAAAAAAAGCAATACAATACCAGGTGCTAATGTAGTCAGCATTTTGGGCTATTTATCAGATGGTTTTTAAGTTTAGAATCAAACCCTAACTTTAATATTTCGTACCTACCTACCTGAGTAATGCCCGGTTTTAGGGCCCTTTGACAAACGAATTATATTACGTTTATTAGTCTTTGTCATTTTGTGCTAGTGCTAGATAAAAACAATGAGAGATTTATCTGTATCGGTTCTAAAACCGAGTGAGTCAATTAGTTAGTGTGGTACCTACGCAATGCATGTCTGATTCCCACGCTTGGCATGTAACAATATTATATCTGTGGTAGTATTTAATTTGATATTAGTGTAGGTGCTTGGTCCTTCTGGTATGTTACTATGTATATTCCCGTGACGTTTTATTATTAAATAACAAATTGATATTTTAGGTAACCCCTGATCAAGTTAGATGGAAAATAAATGCCCTTACAAAAAAATACAAGGACTGTATTGATAATGGTCAAGGTGGTGCATTGACTTTTAAATATTTCAATGAAATGCACCAAATTCTTGGACGTTACAACGATAATAGTGGCACGTACAGATTAGCGTCTGGCGTTCTGCAAAGTCATGATGTTGATAAAAATAAGATTGGTAAGTCTCTTAAGTCTACGACACCTTTTAGAAAATTACGTGCTGAGAGGAGAGCAAAGGTAGAACTGGATAAACAATGGATGGAATATTTAAAACGACAAGAGGAACAAAAGGAATCTCGTGATGAGAAATTAGAAAGAAGCTTATGGCTAAGGGAAGAAGAATTGCAGCTTAGGAAAAAAGAATTGGAAATAAAACAAACTATAGCTATGAAAAAAATACAACTAAAAGAAAAAAAACAAGAGGAGATCCTTAAAATTGAGAGAGAAAAATGTGCCTTGCTCAGGAAGATAATAGAAAACCAAGAATTATCGCGGCAATAAAGTAATTACGGGAGCACACTGCTTGTTTTATTACATACATTTCGTCTAATAACAATAATAATTACAAATAAACTAGTATAAGTAGGCCACATTCATTTCTATTCTTCCAAATGATCATCTTCAAGAATACAGTTGTTATGCAAAATGCAAGCAGCTACAATAGTATTCGTTATGAAATCTATGTTTCTATACACCGTAAAATGTTTGATTCGTCTAAATCTTCCTTTTAACATATTAAATGCTTTATCACTTAGTTTTCTAGTGTTACAATGGATTAAGTTGAATTCTCTTTGTTCTGTGGTTAGTCTTTTATTTTCACGAAATGGAGGCACCAGCCATGGTAAAGATGGGTACCCAGAATGACCCACAAGAAACGTATCATGAGGGAACAATGCATTTTTGTCTTGCATTGCTGTATTATATAAAGGTGATTTTTTCAGAACACGAGAACAATTAGATGAACCCGGTTCACCACAAAATATGTTTGTAAACTGGAGATTGGCATCAACTGTGGCCTGCAAAACAACTGAAAAATAACCTTTCGTGTTACAATATTCCCTAGCAATTTTTGGTTTTTCAATTTTTATATGAGTACAGTCTATTACTCCTAAAACGTTAGTAATGCCTGCTTTTGAAATAAACACATCACTTATGGATCTAATTTCATCATAATTTTGAGGCCATTTTATGGCTTGATTTAATTTTGTCAATAGCCAAGCTACAACTCTTCTAATGACTCTGAAAGTCGAAGATATGGATATATCGAAACGTGTGGCTATTGGCGTCAAGGGTTCTGTGTTTGCAATAAATGCTAAAAAAATATAAAAGCATAGCTTAGGTTCTAAAGGTTTGAGGCCAAACTTGTGCGATGCTATAAACCCAGACTGTTCTAGTTCATCTGAAAAAGAAAATGATTACCTATAAATAATGAGAAAAATATACATAGGTAGGTAGGCACTTAAGCGTATGAAATAACAATACCTACTAGTGCTGTGTTATTTTAAACTTACCTATTAATCTACAGGTAGTTCTTCTAGAAATTCGCATTCGATTTTTAAACTCTGTGTCACTCCATGAGTCAATTATATGCAAATAATCATCAACTCGTTTACGTCTGAGTCTTATCAAATATTGCATTAATGGAAAAAACAGAGAATCATCGTCATCCTCTAACTCTTCTTCTGAAGATTTTGATTCCAAGCTACATACATCACTCCACGAATCTGTGTCACTATCATCACTATAATCAGCAATTTTATCAGCTAACCAAAAAACAACCTTTTGATCTGTCATTTTCTCAGTTTGATAAAACAATCGTAGATAAAACACTCATAATTATTATTAAACTTACATAGGTAGGTACCTACTGGATATAAAATTTGGTAAGTATAGGTAGGTAGATGTTAGCAATGTTATTAAATGTATGCTATTGTTTTGTTTACTAACATGTAGGTTACCTAATCTTGTTCCACTAAATTCCTTCCCATGTAAACGAAAAAAATTATCCAGATTTTGATCAAATTTCATTGCTATGGTGGTAACACAGAGGCAATTTGTTTGGCTTCGCACGGCTTGTGCATTTAGCCAGCGTCATGTTTAAAAAAATTTCACAATAGGAAAGCCTCGTGGTCATGTAGGTACTTACTTAGTCAATTAATAAAATTATTTACAGTTGTAGTCCTAGTCACGATTCAATAAAGTGGGGGGTGCAAAAACATACCGATATTTTGAAGGGTATTCACATAAAAATACCGATATTTTAGGCACTGAAATATGGATATAAGTATTGATATAGTATTTTGATCACGAAAGAGTGAAGACAAGTCGTGGAAGTGTGAAGTGGATGAGGCGCGCGTGCCAAACATGTAACTGGTAGCTCAAAAGCAACGCCATTTTCGCCATACATACTATGTCATGATCTACGTCTGACACACATGCTGTGAAATGATTATTATGTGCAGTTTTAGAGCCTATTAAAAAAAAGCATAATAATTATCAATGAACGAAACAATTTACTAATGCCGCTTTCCTTGGAGAACGATAACTGGAAATATTTTAGTTATCTACCTAATGTTACATTACATAGTATAAAAACCGTACTGCGGGCTTGCTGAAAAACGTAAAACTTTTTTTCTTTGAATAAATTTTTATTACTAATGACGCACATTTTAAAATGAACGGCAGATTACTTATAAACCTCTATTGAGTCAATAAAGTCAAAAAAATATTGAATGTTATATTGTGTCAGTATAATTTTTTGGTGACAGCGGTTCTGACAAATATGTCAAGTTATGTCACTTCTACTATCGTCTGTGTTCTGTGATTTCAATACCATAATAAATAATAATATTATACCATTTATAACCACTCTTCAAGTGGGTATCGGTATTGGTACCGATACTGAAACAACGGTAAAATATCGATAAACCAACCAAAACGAGTTTATAACTTCAAAATTGTTACTGAATTAAACTAGATGGCTTCTGGCAACTTACCTTAGCATACTTGAATTAAAATTGTTATTCTGAAAAGTATTATTCGTATTTCGTATTTTTTTAATTAATTTTTTCCTATTGTGCCCACATTGGCTCGTTGCTCAAAGTTTAATCTTCTCTCCAATATTTTCATTTTTCAGTGGAGTTTTGGCGGGAAGCCGATAGTGAGACGTTGTTGGTTTTGTATTATTATCTCAAACTTGTGTTTCTTCGAGTGTTAATGTGTAATATTGGTGGAATATTAATCATTAAGTGTTCGTTAACGTGCACGAGTGTAGGCGAATGATAATATAAACTCAAAAAACGTGTCATTTCGCATTTTTTCCACAACTCCCAGGAAGTTTCAGTAAAGCATCCACTACTTTACTGAATCGTGACTTTGACGTTGTAAATAATTGACTTGACTAGACTTGATCACGATTGCTGTAACATTGCTGTGACTTTCTTTGTCAAATTAAGAAATACCTACTTAAATAAAATACTTGACACTGGCTATATGCACAAACCGTGCGAAGCCATAACTAAAACAAAATAAAAAATCAGTAGGCGTCAGAAGTAATAGTATTCTGTCAAATTCTGTGGGCGTTCGCCTTTTCAAAAAAAAACTTTTTAGAGTTCATGCGCGATCAGTGTGACCGTTTTCGGTATTTTAATACTTTTCCGGTATTTTTTAAGGCGTTTTTCGAACATCAGTATTTTTTCGGTATTTTTTTGACATAAATAATATGGTAGCACCGTGAAGTTGACTTTGGAATTTGGCGGATATCTGAAAGTGAGACGTTGTAATTGTGTTTTTTTTCTCAGACTTGTGTTTCTTCGGGTGTTAATGTTTACCTCATATTGGTGGAATATGACTCATTGAGTGTTCGTTAACGTGCAAAAGCATGGGCAACTAATGAGGGGAGGCCTATGTCCAGCAGTGGACTTCTTCAGGCTGATGATTATGATGATAGGCAATAGATATTTATTTCTCATACTTTGTTTATAACAGCTTATTGTACATAATGATGATTATTAAGTAGCTACATACAACTTTTCCTAATCAGTATTTTTATTGGTCTTTTGCCCCGTGGAAGTCGGTATTTTTCAGTATTTTTTCGAGCCTGCCTCAGTATTTTTGTAAAATTTAATATGGTCACACTGTGCGCGATGCGCGAGCCACGATGACCACCAGCGAATTGTTTTCGGATATAGATGTCGGTGAAACTAATGCAGCTTACGCCAATAGCATACAGGAAATAAATAATACGGCCAAATGTTTACGTAGGTATAGTGTAAGCAATCTAGGTTTTAAATAATTTAGAAGATTGCAGGGCTCACGCAGTTGTTTATTTAATAAAGTGCTTTCAAATTATTCCGCTCTAAAATTTTTGTTTCAGCTACCCATGACCATTCCCCACTGGAATCTGATATAACCAGATTACAAAATGAACAAGCATCTGATGTGACATTAAATAAAGCAGATTTACCTTTATACAGCAGTAAGTAAAGTAGGTAGTAAATCAAAACATATTTATAATATTTTGCAACCCCTTTTTATCACTTTAGGGGTTGAATATTAGAAAACGATGAAACACGTGTTTAATTAAATGTTTTAAAGAATATAAATGCCAAGTTTGAAGTTGATCAGACCAAGAAAACATGTTGCTCCATACAAACTTTGTAACCCCTTTTCACCCCTTTAGGGTTTGAATTTTCAAAAATAAATGCTCGCCTACATCACAAGGAATATTTGTGCAAAATTTCTTGGTTCTAGACCCTACTGTTTCAACTGTGCGTTGATGGATCAGTCAGTCAGTTCTTTGCTTTTTTATATAATTATATGTATAGATAGATAGGTACATAAGTAAGAAAAAAAACTTACATGGTGTGACTAAATGGGAGCACTTTTTTGGAAAAGCAGAATTTGGAATCCCCTGGTGGGATTTATGGGCATAAACTTAAGGACTTTATGTTATGTTTTATCTAATGCAAATTCATTAAATATCTCCACACTACTAGGTGCTGTATGGACTACTTATGCTACTTCAATGTTATTGAAACTGTATGAAGCAAAACTAGAAATGCTGGAAACTCCAAAGAAAAAAACTAGAATATGGATTGCAATATCTGAAAGCTTGAAGGACTATAACATTGATGTGAGTAGGTATATAAATACATATTATTGCTTCATTTCATATCTGTACTAGCTGACCTGACAGCCTAATTGTCTGCTGTACCTACCTAATTGTAATTTTTCCTGTAAAAAAGTTAAGTACATCACCAAAGTTAATGTGGTCGTGAAGATGTTTCCTCTAATTTTCTAATGTTCTGTGAATATTAACTATACTTACTTTATTTTTTCTGTCATAATAACACTCTCCTGTCAATAACAAACACAACAAAAAAGAATTACAGAGATGTATGTAACTACATACTTTTTTTATGTTTTACCTATAAATACAATTCATAGAACTAAATTATATACTTAACATTTTGCAGGTAACTCCTGACCAAGTTAGATGGAAAATCAATGCGCTCACAAAAAAATACAAACGATGCATTGATATGAGAAAACATGAAAAGTTCAAATACTTCAAGGAAATGGACAGCATTTATGCAAAGTACAATGTCGACTGTGACTCGTACATCATTACAGAATTTCTGTCAAAAAAGAAACTGACCAATGATGCTACATCAAGAAAATCTCTCCCAGAATCTAGAGCTATGATTGAAATGAGAAAAACAAGACTTGCAAATAGAATAGACTGCGATAGATTTCAAGGTAAAATAAAATTGGAAAAACAATGGCTGGAATATTTAAACAAAGAAGAGGAGCAAAAATCTTGGAGGGACCAAATATTTGAAAGGAAATTAAAACTTAAGCAGGAAAAATTGGAAACACTAAAAAAAGAGTTAGAATTGAAAGAAACCGTTGAATATAGAAATCTGCAGCAAATGGAAAAGGAGCAGGAGGACTTGTTGCAGGTTGAAAGAGAAAAGTGGGAGCTAATCAAAAAATGTTTGGCATAAAAAAAAAGTATAAAGTATTGAAATAGATAAATGATATGTATTGCTGATGAATTCTTATAAAATGTAATTATTGCAAGATTACTACCTACGTAAATAAATATAACAATAGCTACAAAAAACCATGAATATATTTTAGTAAATATGGGTAGGTATACCTACCTTATTTAAATTATACCTACATGCTATGTACCTACATGATGTACCATGCAAACTTCCAACGAAAATTGGTTTGAACGAGATCTAGTGAGAAGTTTTGTTTGAGTACGTCATAACTCGTAAAAAATATGGCTTATTCCATAAATCCCCTGGTAGTATCCCCTGCGCACGCGAAAACTGTATGCGCAGGGGAAAAATGGACAAGCAGTCCAGAAATCCCCTTAATCATTTATTATGGTTGGCACTAGAAATACGGCCTCATTGTGTCTTAATACCTATACACAATTATTAGAACATTGATCAAAGTTACAACGAACTACAGGAACTTTTATATCATGAATTGCTGCTACGGAACCCTTCATGGGCGAGTCTGACTCGCACTTGGCCGCTTTTTAAAGTCCGCAAATCCATTTCGAGGAAAAGACTCGCCGATCACAAAACTGTTTTTATTAAAAAAATATTCCTAATTTTGGGTATTTTTGAATAAATATAAATGACCTTGATTTCCGAAAATGACGTCGCGTCGGCCTAATCTCACGCAGTGGAAACGGTGTGTATTTTATGGCATTCTACCATTGATGATGTCAGCATGCTAAATCTAAATAAATTCATAAGCATACATAATCCCGCCATCTTTTATTGCTTCTTCCTTACAGTCTACCTATAAAGGCGGCTCTACACATAGGCCAACGAGTTGGCAAGCGCGCTGGCCCAGCCACTGGCCCAATGTGTAGAACGGACGTTGTCGCATTGGCGGTAGGTATTTGAACGTTGGCTGGCGCGCTTGCGAGCTAGCCGCGCGGTGTCGGCAACATCAAAGGACACTTGTCGCAAGCTTGGCGCACCATCCACACATTGGCCGCGCGATTAGTTTGCCCGGAGCAGCGATCAAGAGTGCACGTTTTCTTCTTGCGGCGAATTAATTATCTTTAATAAAAATAATTCAACAAATTATTATTTAAAAAATAATTCAACAAATATAATTCATTTCTTTTTAATCACCCTTTTCTTGTACACATTTACAAAGTAGTTATAAGCTGTGAATAAATATACAGCTGCAGCTGTTAGCGACTCAACATCCAT
Organism: Hylaea fasciaria; assembly: GCA_905147375.1. Lineage (NCBI taxonomy): Eukaryota > Metazoa > Arthropoda > Insecta > Lepidoptera > Geometridae > Hylaea > Hylaea fasciaria. The sequence goes on from LR990194.1 coordinate 3,772,651, forward strand.
TTTGAATCCGTCCGCACATTGGCCCGAACCAAACCATACTGAACGACCCGGAACGACCTTCCAATGTGTGGATCACTCACAAGCGCGTTGGCAAGCGCACCGCCAGCGCGTCGGCGAATGCGCTGGCCTATGTGTAGAGGCGGCATAACCTATAAAGACAATAATCCTCCAACCGGAGATCCGACAAGTGTCTGTTTGTCAATTAACATCTGTCAATGTCAACATGCATTTTTTTTTTTTTTTTTGTTTTAGTTATGGCTTCGCACGGTTTGTGCATATAGCCAGTGTCAAGTATTTTATTTTAAGTATTTCTTAATTTCACAGAAAGTCACATCAATGTTATAGCAATCGTGGTCAAGTAGTCAAGTCAATTATTTACATAGTCAGTCACGATTCAGTAAAGTAGTGGATGCTTTACTGAAACTTCCTGGGAGTTTTGGAAAAAATGCGAAATGACACGTTTTTTGAGTTTATATCATTCGCCTACACTCGTGCACGTTAACAAACACTTAATGGTTAATATTCCACCAATATTACACATTAACACTCGAAGAAACACAAGTTTGAGCTAATAATACAAAACCAACAACGTCTCACTATCGGATTCCCGCCAAAACTCCAACATGCATTTGTCACAATGACAAAGTTAGGTATAGCTTCGCAGGGCCAGTCTATTTAGCTAGCAAGGTATACCATGGAAAATTAAAATATTCAAATTAGTTTCGTTAAATAGTCTATATTTTAAGAAAATAATATAAAAACTATAGATCAGTAAATTTAAACAATGCCAAACAAACATTATGAAAAATTATTATTTGAAATCCTCTTGTAATATTTTTTTCACTGGCGATTCTTTCGTTGAGTTATGGCTGCTATCTATATGCGTTGACAAAAAAGAGATGCAATGCTCTGTTGTGGCCATCCTTGTCGGCACGTTTATTTTTCGCAGTAGGTACCTAGGTACATACCTACTCAATCCATTTGGGTAGTATAGGTATCAATGCACAGATCAGATAAGTAGGTACCTACCTACTACCTACGTTGTCTGTGCATGAACTCTGGAACAAAATTATTGTCTATGTATGTATTATTAATCAATCAAACCAAACTTCAAATTTGAGAGTTTTGGCGGGAATTCGTTAGTGGCTAGTGAGACGTTGGTTTTGTATTTATTTCTCAAACATGGTGTTTCTTCGAGTAATAATGTGGAATATTGGTGGAATATTAGTAATTGAGTGTTCGTTACCGTGCACGACTGTGCGCAAATGATTTTATTCCAAAAAGCGGGACACTTCGCATTTTTTCCTAAACTCCCAGGAAGTTTCAGTAAAGCATTCACCACTTTACTGAATCGTGATTTCGACTATGTAAATAATTGACTTGACTACTTGACCACGAGGACTGCTTTAATGCTATGGACTTTCCTGTTGTGAAATTATGAAATACCAAAATATTTACTTGACACTGGTCAAACAACACAAACAATGCACAACAACACAAACAGCACAAACCATGCGAAGCCATATCTAAAACAAAACAAAACAAAAACTTCAAATTCAAACAAACAAGCACAAACAAACAAAACCAATGGAGTTTTGGCGGGAATCCGATAGTGAGACGTTGTTGGTTTTGTATTATTAGCTCAAACTTGTGTTTCTTCGAGTGTTAATGTGTAATATTGGTGGAATATTAACCATTAAGTGTTCGTTAACGTGCACGAGTGTAGGCGAATGATATAAACTCAATAAGCGTGTCATTTCGCATTTTTTCCAAAACTCCCAGGAAGTTTCAGTAAAGCATCCACTACTTTACTGAATCGTGACTGACGATGTAAATAATTGACTTGACTACGATTGCTATAACATTGCTGTGACTTTCTTAATGTGAAAATAAGAAATACTTAAAATAAAATACTTGACACTGGCTATATGCACAAACCGTGCGAAGCCATAACTAAAACAAAAAAAAAAATAAATAAAAAAAAAAAAAAAAAAAAAAAAAACCAATGCTGCCAACATTACGTCATAAAGTCATAAGCCCGCCGCGACGCAAAATTCTATTGAAATTCCAAACAAAATTCTTATTTTTTTGTAATAAACGCAACGATGGCAGACCTAAAATATAAAAGATATGAAAAATCATTAGGTTTACTTACTACAAAGTTTGTTTCTCTGCTGCAAAAAGCCAAGGATGGAGTTCTAGATTTAAAAATCGTGAGTAACAATGATCTGTCATGTTGGTTTGGGCACGAAATATAAACAATTTTATAAAATATACGAATCATAATCCCTTCCTTGTTTCAGGCAACAAATTTATTGGCAGTTCGACAGAAAAGGCGTATATACGACATAACTAATGTTTTGGAAGGAATTGGGTTGATTGAGAAAAAGAGCAAAAATAGCATTCAGTGGAAGTAAGTATTTTGTTCAACTAATATAATGCCTTTTGTGAACTTGCTGACGGAGAACTTACACTTTATCTACTGTAGATTATGAAGGATCCTTTTATACGTTACACCTGCTTTGACATGCAAGACTGAAAAACTTGATAAACAACTTGAATAGGTATTCTCTAAAGTTGTTGCTAGCTAAATGTGTTTTATTCTTTTGTAAATTTTCAGAGGAGCTGGTCCCGATTGCAATACAAGTGACATTGGTAATAAAGTTGTAGCACTGAGAAAAGAAATACTTCAAATAGACGAATATGATAGGGTACTGAGCAAGTAAGTAAACAATAGTTATAAAAATATAAAGTAAGTGGTTTTTGGCGGGAATCCGAAAGGGAGTCGTTATGTATTTTTTTCTAACCTTTTTCTCAAATAAAGTATTAGCCCGTTTCTGCTAGGCATGTCAAATCACTGTATAAATACATTATAGACTAACAAATAGGTTTGTTGACTAACAAACTAATTTATTTGTTTGTCCTGTAACTATTCCCACAAGACCTGTCTGATAATATTTAAATACATGTTGTAAAATCTAATACATAAGCATAATCATTATCGCAGATGCCGCATACTATAGCCGAATACTATATACCGAATATAGCCATATACTATAGCCGAAGCGGCTTTTATTTAATTGATATCTTTATTTGCCTAATTCGCTCATGTGATATCCAATACTCGAGGAAAGAGATCCGAATGTATAAATGAAACATAGACTGATTAGTTCCCAATATTATTATCTTTTTAGCGATGTAACCATAACATAATTAATTATGGCTGATTTAAACTATAGCTATGATACTGATGATGCTTAAAAAATATTTATGACAGTAAATTTCTTTAGTAAATTTTAGCTGTAAACATTAACTTTTCTATTTTCTATAACTATTTCAGGCAGTTGCATTGGATTGAACAAAGCGTCAGGAATGTATTGGATGAAACGGAGAATCAAAAGTATTTATATGTGTCGAATGTTGATATAAAGAACAGTTTTGATGATGGACAGTGTTTGGTATTGGAGGCTCCCATAGGAGCTGATATTTCCGCTGGCTTAGTCGGAACCCAGCCTTCACAGGTATTTACTGTAACATTTTTTATCTTTAGATTTCACCGTATCTGGTATTTTTTAAGTCAATGGCTGATTTTGTTACATCTGCTGTGGTTTTATCCTCATAGGAGCAGACATTTTTTTAGTTTAACTTGAATCCTACTAGTATTATAAAATATGTCAAATACATGTTACATGTTGTGCCACATAATAATGGAATAATGAAGTCTTAATTTTTTTTCCTAATACTGTGTATACTAATTTAGTGCTTGTTTTCAATTTTGCAGAATTATTTACTGCACATCAAGTCTCCAGAATCTATGGGTGTAATACACATGACAGAAAAGGTAACTTTATATTTATTTTCCTACCAAATTCTTAGAAACATTTATTTCAAACAATGTAATTTTTTCTGTTTTCTACCTAACCTAATGCCACGTCTCTAATGAAACATCCTAGTTTCTATTCTATCAACTCAGGAAACAGTACCTATCAATATATTGTAATCTTCAATTTTGGATGACTGGTCTCCATAGACAAGTCACACAGTTCTTGAACATTTTCTTCATATACAGTAATTAATAAGACGGTTCATAAGGGGCCGTACATTTAATCACATAGACGAAATAATTAAGCATGTGTTTTTTCTACATACAAATGTTTCAGGGCAGTGTAGAAGACAATATTATGGATGACAGTGAAGTTGAAAGCTTGACAGAAAATTGTGAAAACACTCTTCTTGGAAAAGGTAAGATGGAGGTTTTAAGGGTTTTTTGTATTTTAAAATTTAAGTAGGTACATGGTGTTTTACTGGCGGCCCACACACTAGGTCACAGCCTGTCTCGTGGGGGCCTTTTGCAAGGTGACATATTTCTACTACTGCAATAGAAATTATGCAATATCGTGTAAAATAGAGTTAAGAAATAATTATTGTAGTGCCTTCCGTCTACTTTGGTTGTTGGACAGAATAGCAGAATTTAATTTAGGGCAATACTTGGTCATGTGCTCACAAGCATAGGATAAAATTACATAGATTAATAACAGAATGTGGATAGATATAAATAATTAAATACCAATTTACTACAAGGGTTATGATGTGACTGACAAGTTTCTTGGTGTATGTAAACACATCTTTCCTGTGTATAATGTATATTTCACTTATATTATTATGTTTGTTGATACTCAACTCTGCAATGGCTGAACAGATTTTGTCATATAAAATTACTAGTTGGTGCCCGCGACTTTGTTTGCGCAGGATTAGTATTTCGAGTAGCTATTTTGACTATAATGGATTACACATAAGATACATACTGTGGCGGGCTTGTAGGACTATTTTCCATCATACATTACATAGTGTAACTCTAGCGGTTATGGCAGCGCACGCTAGAATAGCTCGCAGATGGTAGATTTATTCCTACTTACTTGACACTTATCGTTATATTTTGGACAATACACACAATATCTTTATAAATTGAAGCCTATGTGTTATTCTGATGTATAAGCTATATTATTGTTAAGTTTCATTAAAATCCGTCAGTAGTTTTTACGTGAAACAGTAACAAACATCCATCCATCCATACTTACAAACTTTCGCGTTTATAATATTAGTAGGATAAAGAAAAACAAAACAATAAAAACACTACAACATTTTTTTATCTCCCATCTCGGAGCTCTGGAATGTAATGATTGTTACACTCACATTGTGCTCTTGTTTCAGATTGTCTTCTAAGATTAAGTCCTCCAATCACGAGAAACGACTTTTCGTTCTCGCTACGAGGCTCAGAAGGCGTATGTGATCTTTTTGATATTCCATGTTAAGTCTTAAGTTTTTACACGACATATTCCTAATACATATACATTTTCAAAGACATTTTTATCACCTATTTTTTGATCATGTTTAAGAATTAATGTAAGTACGTAAATCATGTAAATAACGAGATAATTATGTTATAATACTTTTAAGGAAATAAAATCATATATTATAAGTAAATTGTTCCTTTTATTTCTTTGACACGAATCTATCTAAAATACCAAACGATGGTGTTGGCGCCTTCCTTTTTTCTGGCAAATCTAACAGTTGCTTCGCTTCAATGGATTGCTGTACAAATTCCTGTGGTGAATAAAAAAAAATATTTTAGTCTTAACTTATCACAATAATACAACTAAAGTATGTAATTAGTCATTCTCACAATTATTATTCAATAGACAATAATGCAGTAACTTTATTGTATTGGTCAGTAAAATAACAAACCTTTCTGGATGTTTCCTTTATTATCTTCTGCCTAGTAATACGGTTCTTTCCCTTATTCTTGTGCCTCGGAGTAAAGTCCACTTTCTTAGGTTTGACATACTGGAAAAGAATAATCACAAGATCAAAAACAGGAAAGTAGTCCATCAATCAAGTTTCGTCCTCTGGTGTTAAGTTTATCAAGCTGCGTAATGGCGCCAGAATGGGCTAAAGACGGACTGCACAACAGATAACAACAGGGGTCGACGGTACGTGTCGCTTATCGAAACAACAGTCGCTTATCGAAACGCCGCCGTTTACATTTAGCAGCAGTCAACACGGCAGGGAGCAAGTCGAGAATATAAACATGATACTTCTTATGCCATTGCGACTGCTACTCGTGCTGTTAAGTGCAAGTTAAGTGCACCCACTTCACAAATGGTGAATACACACACCTCTTGAGGGAATTATTGCCGGCAGCGGGAGGTGCAGGGGATGTCTAAACGTCGCGCGGCGAATAAACAATTTTTCAGACATTATTAAACTCACCAAAAGGCTCTTTTTAGCTTCCATCTGTTCCTTGACTGACATCACGTCGACCTCGGTAACTTCGAAGGGATTGAGCGTGATGAGCTCCGCCGGTATCTTCTCCAGCAGCGCCTTAACTTCGGCTTCCTTCCTCTGGCTCTTGTTCTGGAACGGATTGCTTTCCAGAGCATCGAAGTTGGGCTCGCCGCTTCCTGAAACGTGAAAAGGGATTATTAAAATTTATAAAAAGTGATATTTAGGTGTGTTAAACCTTATACAAGTCACATAACACTAATCTACACTCGGCATGGTTGAATATAGCTCACACTTCTCTGAGCTGCGCATCCTTGATAATGAAAACCATTTGGGCCAGTTGATGCCACTACTATCAGTAAACATTCATCGTTCCTAATAAAAATTACATAATATTTCATGGTTATCAGCTTCACCATCGATACTGGAAGACACACAACCAATTGTAGGTACTCGTGATACATTTTGACCCACCTGGAATAATAATGCTTGTGAACCCGTGGCTCGTCCCGATGCCTAAAACGTCTTCGTAAGGGCAGAACTTGAAATTGCCTATTGACTTGCCCATCCTGTGCCTCATGTAAGGTCTCTCCGCTGTTTGTGTGCAGCAATTGCTGGAAATACAATTTACTAGGTAGGTATAGTATAAGATAATAATATAAATTACACGAAAATTGGTGATGAATTAAATTCAACCTTGCGAGTGCGACTCGCACTAGGCTGGTTTTTATTATTCATTTTGTTTACTTCTGTAATAAAATATACAAAATATTGCATTTAAGAAATAACTAACTTGTATATTTCCACGACTTCGCCTAGACCGACAGCAAGCATGTCTCTCTGAGAGAACTCCAGCTCTACAGGTGCAGATCTCAGACGATAGTGCTGAAGTGGTCCGTCTAGATTTCTAATGTCCCATATTTTCATACTCCTGTCTACTCCTGAGGTGGCCATGTACCTGAAATAGTTTTAATCAAAACATTTTTATTAGCACTATAAAAAATAGTCACATAATATTGCACCTATGAGATTGAGTATTTGATACTTCATGAGGCTGAGGAATTTCTTTTAGTTTTCTTGCTTATAATGTAGCATTCCATTTCAGAAATAAATCAATTAATTTTTAAAGGATGAATATTTGTCTGAGATGCCGTCTTGTTAGTAATTTATTGAGCTAAATACATTCTGGATGACTTACATTCCTCTACTATCCACGGCAATAGCTGTCAAAGGTGTTTTATGGCAGAGTATCTTGGCTAGTGGTTCCTTTACAGTCGGTGACCACAATGATACCACTCCTTTCGAGTTTCCAAGGCACAATGTGCCATTGTAGGGATTTTGCGTCATCACCGCCGTCCGGCCCAGACGGTTGTTGTAGTGCCCAACGATTTCCCCGATGGAAATATCTAGCCAGGTCATAAAACCGTATTCATTCTGAAAATAAAGGAAAGTTTGGTCCAGTCTTCTGTAACTAACGGCAGTGTTTCCGAAGCATTGGTAGGAAGCACATGCACATGCTCGGCACATAGCATAGCTGGGGAACCAATTTAATACTCAAGTCCTAACAGTTCTCATAGTAGTTAGGTACATTCTCATTTACCTCCTTGAAACAGTGACTATTCTATAACAAGAACCCTGAATCTATGAACTACATTTAATACTTACAACAGCAGCCAACAAAAAGTGATAAGGCAGGAACTCCATGCGAAGTATCTTATCCATTCTTTTGAGGCAGTGTAGCTCTGTACCTGTATTGTCATATATGTATAACCATTCTTTCTGCGCCACTGCCATCATTGTCTCTACGTGTAGCCAGCTGGAATTGAATAAATATTTTCTTATAGAACAGACCTTTAGTAAGTATATTTAAGGGGTTTTTAGCTATGGTTCCATAGGAACTCTCCTTGTTCTTTCTCATTCTTATGGGCATGTAGCTTAAAAATGTAAAATAAACATGATTTATGCCAGTATCATCATGGGTCACTCAGTATTGCTTGAGATACCCCATCTACATCATTCACTACAGGCACATTATTCCATACAAAATTGTAGAATGTCCTCTCCAGTCCCATAAATTTCACAATTTGGTGAATCGGACAGTAGAAAAGAAGAGTAACATTATGGTTGAACTAATAGTTTTATTTGTATTGTGCTAAGTAAATTTTCTATATAAGTACCTGATATCATGAATAGATTCCATGACATTGATTTCACAGTGCAACTTCTTCGTAACCCAGTCAAAAGCAGCCACATGGCCTTTCTTGCTGCCGAGCAGTAAGTGCCGTCCATTCCTTGAATACTTAGCTCTGTATGGTCCAAATTCCAGGTTTAACTCGAATATCTTGGATGCTGCAGCTATGTCTACATTATCAGCTATAATCTTCTGTGATATTGCTGTAGTTTTAACATCTTCACCAACCTCTATGCCTCTAGAAATGTCACATAAATAATACATTTATTTATCCATAACTTACAATCATTCTAGTTTCTTCAATTTGGACACCATGAGGTCTAAATCTGAAAAACCTAATGGTGTAAAAGCAAACAATCATGTTTTATCTTAGCTACATGCTTTTTTATTGGTTATGGTCACAACTTCCTCACTGAAGATGGTGAGTGTATTAAACAGGGGTGGAATGGGACGGATTCCACTAAAATTATTTATAGAATAACTTACCCTTGATCTTCAGTCAGTAAGATTTCCGCTCTAACTGCTTGTTCTTGCGCATAATTATATTTCTTTTCCTTCTTTTTTAATTTCTCAGCATAGAGTGGATGTCTAACCCCTTTGCCAATTCCCTCTCCTCTCGAATGTTGTTCTAACTTTTTAGGGTCAAGCGGAGCTCTTCCCGGAAACCTTTCACTTTTTTTATCCCTTATCGGCAGGCCAGCTTTTTTTGCATTCTGTAATTCAAGTTTGTGATTATTAGTCGCTGTGCTTTGTTTCTCATGAGTAGTAGGTACTCAAACTGCGACACGATGTGGTTGGGGACAATAGTGGTGGTTGGCTTGTATTGAATGAGTTTTATACCTTGAACCTCTGGTTTTTCAGCAACTTAGGAGTAATTTTTATATTGTATACTTCAACTTCACTGTTTCCTTTATTGCCTGATTCCTCGCTAAACGGGTCTCGAAATTCTTTGTCATCATTAAGAGATTTGTTCCCCGGTGTCTTTTTGTTATTTTTGTCAAAGTAGCGTTTCTGAAATATGAAAAGCCGTTAATGTACACTTGTTAAGATTATAAGGGCAAAATAATTTACATAGAAATAAGCGAAAATAAACTTTTTTATGGTTATGCCTCTAAATTCAATTATTAGTAGGTAGGTATATTTTTATTTTTCGAAACTGCTTATCAACTATGAATAATTCGAACTTACCTTCGCGATTTTCATGATGATGAAAACAATTTCATTCAATTTTATTCAATAACTATTCACAAATTATCGAATAAACGTTGACTGAACATTGCAAAAGTCTGCAAAATAAAAACAAACATACACGTGCGGTCCAGTGTCATCAAGTCAACTTGTCAACTCTCAAACAAATGTCAGTCAGCTTGTTTGTTTGACTGACTTTTTTTTTTGTTTGAGCTTAGTTATTTCAGAATGACTTTTACTCTAATATGACAGGGTGAGTGCCAGAATTAATTTGTTTTTTATTTTATTTCAAGTTTGACAATGACAACGACTGATAGAATAGCTTTGTCATAATTTGAAAACGTAGTTTATTTCATAACGTATTTTATTTTTTTTGTTTTTTTTTTTTGGCGGGAATCCGATAGTGAGACGTTGTTGGTTTTGTATTATTAGCTCAAACTTGTGTTTCTTCGAGTGTTAATGTGTAATATTGGTGGAATATTAACCATTAAGTGTTCGTTAACGTGCACGAGTGTAGGCGAATGATATAAACTCAAAAAACGTGTCATTTCGCATTTTTTCCAAAACTCCCAGGAAGTTTCAGTAAAGCATCCACTACTTTACTGAATCGTGACTGACGATGTAAATAATTGACCTGACTACTTGACCACGATTGCTATAACATTACTGTGACTTTCTTAACGTGAAATTAAGAAATACTTAAAATAAAATACTTGACACTGGCTATATGCACAAACCGTGCGAAGCCATAACTAAAACAAAAAAAAAAACGTATTTTTTAAATTTTGGATACGTATGTTGTCAAGCATTTTGAATTTTTGGCGGGGTATTTACAGTTCTAACTAGGTAGTTTCCAACTAACAACGGCTTGAACCGTGTTTGTTTGACCAAGTGCTTTACCTACCTTATCGTCAAATATTATGTAGGAAGGCATTACCCAGCACTTTCATAGGGCCCCAGACTGGGGCCCTATGACTAACCCCCAGTTAGTATTTCTTCAACATCTTCATAAAGTGAGGTGCTTGGACTGCTAATGAGAAATCGTCTGTAATGAGCTGCTCAGTATTTCGAGTATAGCTAGAGGCTGTTATTATAATTAAATAAGTAGGTAGGTTATCTATATTATTGTAATACCTACTTATCATGATAAGAAAATCTGGCGGTAGCATGTTTCGTTGCGGGAGGCCGTTTTACTGGGAGGGAGTATACCACCATCTGCTTTTATTTGGATGCAAGTGGTGCAACTGAACTTAGAAAAAGCTGATATAGAATTTAAAGTATATTTCATTTCACCTATTGTTATTCGCAAGGTAAAAGTGAACTAAAACAATCTGTTAATTTTTAACAGTTTCATGCAGCGGAGAGGCGATAGGTCTATTATTCTACCAAGATATAGAAAGTAGTCACAAATTCACAATATATCGTCTCAAAGTTATGATTCAGCAGATTAGTGGTGAATCATTTACTGAAATTTTCTGGGGCAGTTTAGAGATAATATAGGACCTACTTTATTTTTGTGTTTGTATTAAAAATAAGCAATTTTTTTGTAAGTAGTAACTTGCACCATGTACTTAGTTTAATGAAGGTTTTTTTGTTGTTATAATTAAGGTAGGTACTTAGTACCTACTTAGGTACCTATACCGCCTTTATCGCGTAGTCAGTAGGTAGGTATATCAGATAGATAAGCATAAACGTACAGTTATAGGTAAGTACCTACTTATACCTACCTAATTACCTCATAAATAAACATCCATTGAACTCCGAAAACCCAGCAGGAAAACTAAAACAACGGAGTTAATCTTGGTATTTATTTATAATATTCTCTTTAACAACACATATTCAATATATTACAGAAACGTATTATGACAATCAGAATAATAACATAGTTTTTGGTTTAATTAATTAAATGCGAATATCATCATTCTCGTGTATATGGTGATTCCACTAAAATATAGGTATGTAAAAAAAAATATGCTAACAATTAACAGCGCCATGCGATTGATCGACCAGTATTTTCTAATTGCACAGTTTATTTGAGTGAAGCAAATCGAACAAAATCAGCAAATCAACATCAACTCGTAGTTAATTCCGCTATCACCCGCATAGGTAACAATAAAAAGTATATTATAACATTTAACATAATAACAGCAAGTGAACATTGGCTAACAAATAATGTAGGTAATTAATAATTTATTCCTAAAATTGATTATCAATTAATGACTGAATTAACTTACTCGATCTAGTGAGATCTCGTTATTCTCTAATACAAATAAAAACGTCCCTATGACGCGACAACTAAGTATCTTTATTCACAATTTTATTTACAAAACTGACTAGAATGCCCTCTAAGGAGTCGTTATTTTGTTTACATCGTTCATTATTATCTATCTCATTAGATTAGTCTTAACAATCAGCGTCGGGAGCTTCAGCGAGTGAAGCTTTTGGCACATTCCCAGTAATAATGAAGTTTTAAGACAGAATAACCGCTCGACTTACACATTATTTTATTTTTAATATCAGTTGATAAAAATCGGAGACTGCAGAACATTTTATTACCTAGACGCGACCTCTATAAAGTGGTCGGTCAATTCAAATGATACCTATAAACTTTATTATAACGTAGCATAGGTACAATATTTACATAAACGAATTACAATGTGTGTGACTAAAATCCCTTAAATACCTACCATAGTATAAACTTTTCCCCTAACATTAAATTTAAGCATACGAGTAACAGTGTTTAAAATTTATTTATTACTATTATTATAGTCCAGCTTAGAGATTAAAAATTGAATGAATCGTGTGTTAACGTGATGTTAATGAAGTCACACATCGTATACAACGGTTTATAAAACAGACATAGTTTACCCTAAATGATTTATAAGAACACAGATCTGTCCGAGCCATCCTTGGTTCACTATCGCAGTCCTCATTGGTAAAGTCCGCGCACTTCACAATTATTTGCACTAGTCCGTACGTAAATAAGCTCCGCCGACGCCTTTGGTCACACTAGTTCACTGTCGGTCCGTATCGGCGGCGCTGGGTGACCCTTAAATGGGTGTAGGGAGCACTGTGAATTCCTGCAGCGCGTTTTTCACGGTCTCGTAGATCGGCCGGTTTTCCTCGGGGCAGTAGCCGTCGGGATAGCAGAGGGTCTGCAGTTTGGTGAGGTACGAGTCGAAGTTGTCGTGGGCCGGCTTCTCGGCCGGGCCGGGCGGCGGGGGCGCCCCGGGCGTCCCCCCGGCGGCCGTCACCGGGACGGTCCCGCCGCCCGGGATCTTCACGTGCTCCAGCAAGGTGATGACGTTGTTACGCATTCTCTCGTAATACTCATTCAGGTTGTTGTTACGCTGCGATATAAATTGGTTCTCCTGAAATAAAGAGACAAGGAAATTTTAAATTATATTGATCTAACAGTTGATTCTACAATAAGTATGTAAGTATATCTCAACGACAACTCAAATGGCAACGACTGTAACAGTTTGTTCTTTGAGATCGGATATGGAATTCAGTGGTACCATTACATTTACGTTAATATTGAAATGAAATGGTACTCACAAAGTTGTTTCGCTAGTGACACTCAAAGTTGGATGTTTGAAGCCATGACCGTACCATCTAAATTGTCAGAAATATTCAGATTACAATTCATATCGCGCAATACGCTAAGAATACAAGAACTTTTGGTGAAATTATAAAGTTTCCTTACCCTCTCTTCGTGCGTGAGATGAGTTTCCATTGCGTTGATATCGGATTTGAGGCGTATCATCTGAGACTCCACGCGCGCATTTTCTCTCTGTAGCTCTGTTATTTCTTGCTCTAGGGTCATGAGGTCCTCACCGTTCCCCGTCTGCATATTCATTTCCATTCCTGAAACATTATAAGTCAAATATAAAGGCTAAATAGGACAAATACTGTCATGAACATGGAAATCAAGGTCATGCACGCATTCAAAGGACAGGTAATGCAAGTCACGAACCTGAATAGGGTTTGGGATATAACGGAGTGATATCGTCCGGGTACTTCGGTTTCTTCGGTTGAGGCGTGGGCGTGGCAGCGCCGGCTACGGGGCAGCCCGACAAGGAGCGGTGTGTCAGAAAAGACCCGTTTATATGCCCCGAGCCGTCGCATCCGGGAGTCGGACAGTTAACTCCATCGAACTTGATGGCGGAAGCGGCCGCGGCGACAGCGGCTTTATGCTGCTCCACTGTGCCACCGCTTTCGAGTACTCGCATTTTGTTGCGATTCGCTATCGGACAGCCCGACGCACTGTCGAAACAAAACGCATATCAGTCTGATGAAGGAACCTGAAGGTTGGTGCTAGCGACGTGAATCAATATTATACATCTAAGTATTTTCCATAGCTACACTCTTACCTCCGATGCGATAAGAATTTCCCTGTAGCGTGTCCAGATCCGTCACAGCCCGGTATAGGGCATCTAAGCAGCGTGAAAATTACCAAATCTTATTGTAAAACGTTAAGAAAATAATTATAATATGCCTACCTACCTACACGCTTAAAAATAAAGAAGTAGCTGAAATTTGTAACGTCATTTGACCTAGAGTACCAATTGTTTACGAAAACGTGCATGTGCTCTAGAATTCCAATGCTAATTGGGTGTTTAGGCGTCTCGTGGCATAATTTAGTGTGCATACTGCTCTTGTTAACTAAACTTTTGTAAACTGATTCTTGTCATGAGCATCATGAATCACAGTTCCAGAATCAAAATCTGTTAAGCGCTTTTTTCATTCGTTTGAGCATTATTTTTCTTGTATCTGATTCTACATTAGGTAGGTACTGTTCCTGTTCGTATGATCGCTTTCCATCAGGATTATCCTAAACAGAAGTAAATCAGACAAGACGGCGCAAACGATGAGGCTACTCACAAGCCAAATATTTTAGTTGAACAATGAACACGAAACACGGAATAAGAACGAAGGAGGGGTTAGAAGGGTGTTAATTACGGCCTAAAATGGTCTACTGGTAACTGACCTTAGCGGCTCGGAGTCCTGCCCGTCTCTGGGCTTGCTCTTCGGCTTGTTGGCCCTCGGGCAGCCGGACAGCGACCGGTGCGAGGAGTAGTTCCCCGTGACGTGCCCAGAGCCGTCGCAGCCCGGCGTGGGACACTTGAGCTCCTGGGAGTGCGGCTGCAGCTGCGAGCGGTCGGCGCGCGGGCACCCGGACAGACTGCACATATACAGACTGCTTACAATGCCGTGGCGGGGCAGACACTTGCAGCTTAGTTTGTACTTAGACAACGGAATCGACTGTAGCCCGCAGGCAGGTTATGATGCTATGCCAGAACTGTATAGGCTTGTTATTATTTAACCTACGGTTTATCGTTTTCGGAGCGATTTAACGGTCTTATAGTTTGAAATATTAATACATATATATTACATATAAATTGAGAGTCACGTTGTTTGTCTGCGATGGACTCCTAAACTACAAAACCGACTTTAATCAAATTTGCACACCGTGTGCAGTTTGATCTAACTTAAAATATAGGATAGCTTACGTCTCAATTTATAGTCGCAATATCAAAAACCTTAGCCACAGCAACGCGTTGCTGTGTCTGCTAGTTGATAATATAATTGGTGTCTTGCATGTAGGTACGCATTGTGCACCATACGCAATATAATGAAACCGATGAGGCAACTGGCAATACTGATCTAACTGAATCAAAGGCGAGAAAGACGATGTGAATATCATCTTGAATTTACCAATGGGGAATGTACCTGCCTATTTGTACAGTTTGAGCTGGATTATTAGGGAAGTAGGTACTTTTTATAGATTGTAATAAACAGACGAGTCTGCCAATTTTTTATAAATTTAGCTTTAGTTCTTTAAAATGACATAAGTCGGAAGATTTATGCACGAATTATGGTACCTGTGTGTTGTGACAATTTTTTACAAATAATAGATAAGTGGGAGTTTTGGCGGGAATCCGATAGTGAGACGTTGTTGGTTTTGTATTATTAGCTCAAACTTGTGTTTCTTCGAGTGTTAATGTGTAATATTGGTGGAATATTAACCATTAAGTGTTCGTTAACGTGCACGAGTGTAGGCAAATGATATAAACTCAAAAAACGTGTCATTTCGCATTTTTTCCAAAACTCCCAGGAAGTTTCAGTAAAGCATCCACTACTTTACTGAATCGTGACTGACGATGTAAATAATTGACTTGACTACTTGACCACGATTGCTATAACATTGCTGTGACTTTCTTAATGTGAAATTAAGAAATACTTAAAATAAAATACTTGACACTGGCTATATGCACAAACCGTGCGAAGCCATAACTAAAAAAAAAAAAAAAAAATAGATAAGTGAGTAGGTAGGTTGGTATAATATTTGGCAATAATTACAGTTGGCACATTATCTAATTTTACTGTTACTTACTTTTCACGAGTTTACGCTGTTATGTTAACATACTATGCCAATTTTCTCATAGCAATAATAGTATATTTTATATACCTATTACCTACGTTACTCGGAAGTATACTATAATAATATTGTAGGTAAGTAAGATCTAACTATGATACCACATTGTATTGAATTATTTGTTAACAATACTATACCTAAGTAAGTACTTAGCATCAACTAGGTACCATAGCTAGAACACGTGTAAATATATTATAACCTACCGATAGGTTTACAATGCGATCTTGATATTTATCTACTTACCTACATTGTATTCTTTGGTTTTATTTTCAAACGTGACTGGCAGTTACTACGAACGAATTAATACGTAAGAGTCAATTTCGAAATAATTTTATCTCTATGAAATAGTTATTAGATAACGAGAGTAATGCGAGTAGGTACTAATTAGATAGGTGGCTAGCACAGACCTACCTAAGTTTAACATACTTAAATATGTATCTCATACTTACGTACTTACTATGTTGTAAGTAACAAGACTGTTTTCAATGAATGACATTGAAATTATTGTTATGCATACCACTTGCATGCATAAAATACAAAGTACTTAGGTACACCTATGTTACAATAGTTGTTTGAAAGTAGGTGCCTACTTACTCTACTTAAAAATATGTTTCATGTCAGAATTTGGAAAAACGCCCTACTCTATTTGCGTACTACCTAGGTACCTTACCTACTTTTCTAGGCTAACCGACAAATAGACGTGAATTTATAAATGTATCATTATTTATCTGTTTGTACTTATACTAAGTAGATTAGGTAATAATTATTTTACAGTTAGGTAGTTATCTACGTTTAGTTATCCTATGACCCCTCATAGGATAAGTAAGCTTAGGGCCAGTGTATAAGTACTTTAGTTGCTCAGCCGAAGTCTAATTAAGTAATAAGAAAGACGTTACGTCTATCGTCTTAGTACCGCTATATTTATATGGGCTATACTTACGTACAGATTCTTTAATAGTTTGAGCATTAGTGTAAGTAAATTTAGTTTTATGTAAGTAGATAAGTGCATTTCTAAGTCGTTTTACAAATGATATAAAAATAGTCGAATGTTATGCATCTGTGCTTGCGTGATCAGTTATTTTTTAGTACTATACTTATACTTATTTTTACTCGCTTTCCACAAGAATAGTACCTAATTGAAATTATTACAGCTTCTAACTGTATTATAATAAGTACCATGTACCTACTTAACTATTATTAATTATTATGTTGTGAAAACAGTTCGATAAGCAAACGTTAAGGAAAAACATACTACACTCACATAGCCAATGGACTGAACGCGGTAAATGACCTAAATAATTAATTATGACAAAAATATTTTTATTTCCGCGTCATAATCAAAATTATAACATCTGTGTGAGTTGTTAAACAACAGGATTGAGGTTTGTGCCATCGGAAATGCTTAATTCCATAACTGTATGTTTAAAAGATACTTAGGTACCTACCCGGTATACAGGTACCTAAGGTAGATATTAATTTGTTGTTTTTGAATGATATTATGTCTCTTCGCCGTTATTCGAGGCCTTTAAACAATATTGAGATGACAGTCTTTCCGTTTCCGGCCGCATTTTAGTCGTTGCAGTTCCATTTACGCGGTAGAGGGGGTATACTTCCGGTCGCCATGTTCGTTCACCAGGTAGGCAGGCTTGGCGTGTGCCTTCATTGGCGTCTTGAGTTTCGTGCCGTGTAGACGTAACGCTGTTAGCGTTCGAAATAAGTTTAAAAATCTTTATTAAAATCAGTTTAAATTTAAACGCTGCTAAGTGTTTAAAATTATCGTTGTAGTTTCATTCCAGATTTAGTGAAATGTCTAACGACAGTAGCGATGAAAACCAGTGTGATCTTGTGTCTTCTTCATGCTCATCATCCGACGAGGAAGATCGTCGTGCAAAAGAACGTGCAACGCGAAAACGAAAGTCTGCAGCAAGGAAAGGGGGACATTCAAAAAGATCACGCAAAGAAAGTAAGGTTTTGGAACGCCTTACACAACAGGTTAGTGAAATCCAACAATTCTTGGCAGGCAGTGCCTATCCGCCGTCGGATTGGTGCCAACCTGAATATAATTCGACCTTGAATGGAAACGATATAGCTCTTGAGCAACAAACTCAAGATACAGGGTCTGCCGAATCAACCCTCAATCAAAATAAGGGGGCGACTGAGCCAACCCTTACTTTTAACTTTGATTTGGCGACAAATCTAAAAGAACCATCAATCCCAAAGGTCTCTTCGGAGCATTTGGAGCTTTTAAACTCGTTACAACACTTTCAATCGGAGAATTGGGCTAATGTCCGTTACTCTGATATTCAGAAATCCTACAATGCTCGGCCGGGGTTTGTTGAATTAGAGGTCAATGATGAAATTAAGCAGTTTGAAAAGGCTAATAATTTAACTAGTACTGATAGATCTTTGGGTGCCATTACCCATGCTGTTATTATGCAAAGTGATGCATTAAAAAATGGAGTGTCTGAGCTGCTACAATGGACTCAAGAAAGTGATAACCTAAGCAAAGAGGCTTTGCTGGCTAAAATTAAAGACTGCTTTCCAGGGGATTTTCAAAGAATTTCTCTTGATTGTTTACAATTACTTTGTGGGCGACGTGCTGATATTATTGAACAGGGGAGGGAAGTTTTCTTAAACTTAGTGAGGGACAAATTTTTAAGAGGTTGTTTAAAGAAGATCCCTCCATCCAGTGAATATTTATTTGATAGAGCACAGTTCGCAGATTTTGTGAAAAATAACGGAGGAATCAATAAAGTGTTTGCTGGTCAAAAACCCTCCTTCTCTGCGCAAGAGAAGCGAGTTATGTCTGGGTCCCAGGCTGCGCAACCTGGACCCAGTAGTTACAATCAAACCGGTCGCTTCACAGCACCGTTTGCATTCAACCATAGATATGTATCTCCCCAAAGAGTGCGACCCTTCCACTCGTATACATCTAATTATGATCTTGGGGCCCATGCTAATAATGAGCGGTTCTTTCGACCCTCATTTAAGCCTCAGTCGTTTGCACCAAGGCAACAGACCCCGGCCAATGCCAAAAAGCCATTCAATAGACAAGAAGCTTTTAGCCAATCCAATGCCCCGCGTGGTAGAGGAAGAGGCGATAGAAAGTATTGACTCAAAACAGGTGTTTCAGGGGGAAAGGTTAGCAATGTTTGTAAATGCGTGGATAAAAAGGGGTGCACCCATTCCTTTGTTAAACGTGATCAGGGGTTACAAAATCCCATCAAACAGTTCCATCTCTCAAAATGGATCAGATAATAAGCAGTATGATAACAGAGAAAATTTTAAATTACGCCCCCGAAACACCCAGTTTTTTATCAACCATGTTTTTAACTCCAAAAAGCGATGGTTCGATGCGTCCCATTTTCAATTTAAAACGACTAAACAAATTCCTCAAGGTAGGAAAATTCAGACTAATATCTGTCCAGCGAATTCCAGAGTTTTTACAACCAAACGATTGGTTGATCAAAATAGATCTTACTCAGGCGTACTACCACGTGCGGATATCACCGGTCCATCGGTGTTTTCTGAGATTAGTGTACAGAGGCCACCTACTGCAGATGACCTCTTTGCCATTTGGGCTTGCGACAGCTCCCAAAGTTTTCGCATCCCTCTCAAATTGGACAGCGGAAATTCTACGAGAACAAGGTATCAGGATCATAGTTTTTCTGGACGACTTTTTGATTGCATGTCAAAACAGGTCGAAGTTAGTCGACCAGACCCGGATTGTTCTCCTAACTATGCGCAACTTGGGGTGGATTGTAAACGACAACAAGTCCAAACTTTCCCCACAAACATCATTGGAGTACTTAGGCCTGTTATGGGACCCGTGGAAAAACACAAAGTCTCTCCCGGAGAAGAAAATCCAGAGTGTGCGGGATGCCATGTCAAAGTTGTTGACCCACAGGAAAGCAACACTTCGCGAAGTCCAGAGCATCGTAGGGACCTTGAATTTCGCCCGACTGGCTGTTCCTCAGGGTCGACTAAATTTTCGTTGTTTGTTGACTCATTGCAACAATTTGCTGCAAAGTCAATGCGAGAGGTCACCTTGTCTACCCTCTTAGACGATCAAGGAGCTCGAATGGTGGATGCTGAACTGCAGAAGGTCCTCCCGGCTTCACCCTCCATCACCAAAGAATTTCCTCACAACAGATGCGGCCGACTCAGGTTGGGGAGCGGAGTTGAATGGAATTCGGATAGGGGGCGATTGGCTAAGCGAAGAAGAGTCCGTTCACTCGAATCAGGAAGAGATGTTGACTATTCTGAAATGTTTGTGCCAATTCGGTCCTTCTCTGAGTCATTCATCTCTGCTGCTGCAGTGCGACAACAAGTCGGTCGTAGCGTATCTGTGAAACGAGGGGGGAAATCGATCGATAGCGCTAATGAGTCTGACTTATCAGATCTTCGAAATTCTAGACCAGTTCAACATTCATTTAATACCACATCACATCCCAGGTCGGTTCAACAGCGTAGCCGATCGACTGTCGCGGAAATCGGCACTACCAGAGTGGCATCTACTCCCTGCGCTCACGAACATAGTGTTCAGGAAGTGGGGTGTTCCAGAGGTGGATCTGTTTGCTTCGGCTCGGTCCCACGTCGTTCCGAAATATGTAAGTTTAGATCGGCGAGACCAAGCAGCATGGAGGCACAACGCGTTCGCATGGGACTGGGAGTTCAATCTAGCTTGGGTATTTCCTCCGCCGAATCTGATGCCGCGAGTTCTTATGCACCTCAATCGCGCGAAAGGTACGTTTCTAATAGTAGCGCCGAGGTGGCACCAAGCCTTCTGGAGAGCAGATCTGAAAGCTCGAGCGATAGCACCACCATTCACCATTCGTCAGGTAGAGTCCAGGCTAATAGATCTGTCAACAGGTCGCCCCCCGCCGAAGATCCGGGACTTAACTCTGGAGATTTGGAAATGTGGGGGTGGTCTCAAGCAGTAGAGACGTGGTCAACACAACAAAAAGCTCTATTACGAGCGGGATGGCGCAGGTCCACTCTCAATACTTACAAACCTGCTTGGGAGCGTTGGGCAAAATGGTGTAGAAGTTCAGGGTCGAATCCCACCAATCCTACGGGATCAGAATTAGCACAATTTTTGGCTGATCTTCACCTAAAAGAACAGTTAGCATACAGAACAATTTTGGTCCATAAGTCTGCACTTAACTTTATGCAGTGCTACTAATAGCTCACAACTTAGCTCCCACGTTCTGGTTAAGAAAATCTTAAAATCTATTGCAGCTAGCAATGCTAAAAGATGCCCAAAGGGAAAAGTCTGGGATACAAGTGTTCTTATAACTTGGTTAGCCAACAAAAGCGTAAACACTGAAAGCTTGTGGGATGTCTCACGTCGGTGTGCCATACTCTTATTGCTCTGCTCAGGTCGTAGGGTACACGACCTAACTCTGTTGAGCGTTTCAGAAACTTTATTTGTAGACCATACTGATGGGAATTGTGTGACTTTCTGGCCCATGTACGGATCAAAAACGGACTCCGAGTCGTATATTCAATCGGTTTGGAAATTATTTTCAAATACTGAAAACCCAAAACTGGATCCAGTACTGTGGGCGAGAAAGTTACTTGAAATGGGTAGTAAGCGGCGAATAGAAGGTAATATAGAAAATTTATTTATTACTGCTCGAGGAGTCGCATAAGCCGCTTCTCGGACGGTTATTTCGGGTTGGGTAAAATCCGTTTTGAAAGAAGCTGGTGTGGAGGCAACCCCAGGAAGTGTAAGGTCAGCGGTGGCCTCCCGGGGTTGGCTGGTCAAAGAACCAATAGATGAGATATTGGCAAGAGCAAATTGGAGATCGGTTAATACTTTTGCAAAGTTTTATAAAAAGGAGATTAACCCCAGACCAAACGGTTCAGCCTGTAACTCATTAGTTAGGCTGTTCGAGCCAGTAAATTAGCTATTGCCGTGGTAATAACGCAATCAGTGTATGAATACACACATAGGTTTATAAAATTACATATAAAAAAAAAAAAAAAAAAAACAAATTACAACAATAATAATCTTAATTGAAAAAAAATAAATAATAATAATTGAATGCATTGGTTTATAAAAAGAAAAAAAAAAATATAATAATAATATTAATAATTAATAAGTAAATGATGTACTTATATAAATAATAATAATAATGGAAATAAAAAAAAAAAAAAATAAGTGTAGGTATATGAGAATAACATTGTTAAGGACTCGCATGTTAAACATATAAAGGTATAATATACATACAGAAGTTAAAACAATAAATTATAAGTGTATTCTCACACTAAAATGCTCTAAGTAATGTATAATAGCACTAAAAAAGTTATGTTCACTTTCAAAATCTAATCACATTGGCGTCTTGTTCACCAGGCGAAAACAAACATTGTCTCAATATTGTTTAAAGGCCTCGAATAACGGCGAAGAGACATAATAGCAGAGTTTTACCTACCATTAAAACTCTTATTATGTCCGGAGCCTTATTCGAGGCCTTCAGTAAGTTCTGCCTGGTTCTTGTAATAACATAGTATACTTAGTTATAAGTATTGAGACCACAATGAAGGCACACGCCAAGCCTGCCTACCTGGTGAACGAACATGGCGACCGGAAGTATACCCCCTCTACCGCGTAAATGGAACTGCAACGACTAAAATGCGGCCGGAAACGGAAAGACTGTCATCTCAATATTGTTTAAAGGCCTCGAATAAGGCTCCGGACATAATAAGAGTTTTAATGGTAGGTAAAACTCTGCTATTATGTAGATTCCTCTTTTTATAATAGGTACTTACAGTTAAAAATAATGCCGACCTACTTGTTTTACAGGCGTATAAGTAAGAAGGTACCTATATAACACTTAATTATTATGAATATAATTTTGTGCATTAATAAGTACCTAGGACCTATTAGCTAGTTAAATAACTATTTGCCAGCGGCTGTTATAAGGCTACCTATACCTACCTACCATGACTGTTATTCTCATTTGACAACAGTGTTCTCAAAATTTTATTAATGTAAAAACGTTATTATAGAACCACTTAAGCTTATTAAGTTATCCACACAACACAAAATCCGATCCGTTAGGAGTCAAAGTTATAACAACGACACCACAAAATGAGACCAAAATCAAATAAGTAGAATGAGTAAGTATATACGGCCGTGGCAGAAGCAGAACATTAAGGCATGCTGTTAGTTTTGCATCGTATTCCCGTGGGATAGAGCCAATTGGCGTGGAAATGCGCAAATTGCCATTCAGGGGCGCGATTGTCACACACAGCACGGGACGAGTGTTGCCAGATAGGTGATTTGGTTTCCCTACAAACGTACTATTCGTTTAATATGCAGCTAACAGGCATTACTTAATACCTTCCAAATTGAGATCTTTCTACGTATTTTTTGATCGACTTGCGAAAAGAAGGAGGTCTGTTCCTATTATTAAGGATGTTGAAATCTCATAAAGCCATTTTAGATTTCGTCGTTCAAATCAAATCATAAGTTAACATTTACTTTTGGGCCTGGGTAAGTATAGATACTTTTTTATACTAAAACGAATAATTTAACTAATTAAGTAAAATAAATACAATTATGCAAGTAACCTACGCAATAATTATTATAATTATGTTTTAATATCTAGTCAAGCTTAAAAACACGTTTTTCAATCAAACTGGGACGAAGGAGGAAGTAGGTAGTAAATCTATCATTTTAAGAGGATCGCTTATTCCCTTTATATTAATTTCCAATATTATCTTCTGAAACAACTAGCTACGCGGATTAACTCGACCTGGCAACACTAATCGGGACTTCAAACGGCAATGCAAATGCGAAACATTACAAATTTAACTAAAAACATCACTACACGTTAGAGGACTTCCTACAATAATAGGAAAAGTCGTATGAGAGCACAAACAAGATCGATATTTTGTTACGAAACTTACCTATAGGTAATACTAAACTGAAATAATAGTAGCTAGTAGGTACTCAGATAATCATAGGAACAGAGTTTTCTCATAAATAAATTTCCATTAGGCCGTTACTCATAATATTGGACAGGTACCAAATAATCACGTATGAAAAAATCTGTAGGTACCTGTAAGATTACTATACGTTTTGTAAATCACAAAAATTCAAGGTTGAGCACCATTTGCGCACGGAATCTTCCTTTTCAAACACATGGAACAGTAGAACCGAAACAAAAACAAGTAAAAAAAGTTGTATGTACGGAATATTCGCTTTTTGCACTTGTAATTTCTGTAAAGAGATGCAATGTTTTGTATTTACACAGCCGTTACCTAAAACGCACGATCATCCATGCAGTGTGCACTATTTGCAAACTTGTAAAATTCATAAAGTTTGCAATCTCGTGCTTGCGGCAAAACGTTCAAAATAATGCGCGATTCGCCCGCTTGCCTGCGGTGTGTGGCGAAGTTGCCTGAAATATGCCCGGAGCCGTCGCAATCTTCCACCGGGCACTGAAGAAGCTCCCGATCCCGTGACTCGCGAATCCGGTAACTCAGTTTCCCATAAAAGTCGTCGCGATGATAGCTAGCGTAAATAAATACAATGCGTGACAGTAAAGAAATTTATAAGAACAAAAATAAACAAAAGAAGAATAAAAAT
Source organism: Hylaea fasciaria (assembly GCA_905147375.1). NCBI lineage: Eukaryota > Metazoa > Arthropoda > Insecta > Lepidoptera > Geometridae > Hylaea > Hylaea fasciaria. The sequence continues at coordinate 3,797,350 of LR990194.1, forward strand.
GTTAAGTAATAAAAAGTAGCGCAAACTAAAATAACATCATGAAAATGTACCTACGCCGTGATCTCACGAACCTGCATCGTTTGTTTACAGCGTTATTCTAATTATAAAATACGTGAATCGAACACTATTTTAAAATAGTGTTATCTAAACGAAAAAAACTTCAAAATTGTTTACGAAAAGTTTTTACTATTATTACCGAGTCACATAGTTGTCCGAAACTCGCGAAACAAAAGTTTATGAACTATTTAAAAGTTTTTTCTTACCTGTTCCGTCGCATATCTGTGTCCTTGTCGTCGCGTAGTGCGTCGGTGTGACACAAATAGTTTAATGAATGTATCTTATCGTTCATGCGGTGGTTATCTGACATGATCGTGCGCAGCGCGTCTCGGAGCGCGCTTGCTGCGCTTGCGCGGCCACCCGGCATTGTATATTTAGAATGATCCGCCAAGTGTGACATTCTAGCTGTTACGTTTGGATACGCGCTCCGTGGGATTTATAACCTCAAATAGTTTTGAGCGCCAAACAAATGTAAAGTTACAAAACAAAAACGCTTAGGTGTGAAGTGTTGCTAGTGTGAAAATTATACTTTTACGTTTTGGCCTCGCACGATTTCAGTATTTATGCAATGTTAAGTAACAAGAAGATGAGTTAAGTAACAAGAAACACAGGGGTTAGAAAAAAAAAAATACCAGCATTTTTAATTTTGGATAATAATTCAATATCATATTCGAATAGGTCCTAATCTAATCCTACCTACAGTTTTACTTGTTACGTTTTTGCTAATATTTTTTCTTTCTTTTGTCTAAAACTATTTTGTCGGTAAACAAATTATTTTGCAGTTTATTTTTAATGACCGAAGTTGCTCTCATGTTTATTATATGTAATTACAACATGTTTTAGAAACGAACGCTAACTAGACGCTAACTTTCCATACAAGTGCCAAGTTGTATTTCATATAACTTTTAAATTTTACTGATGTATTGTATTGGATAATAATTGTGAATGTGAATGTGATATAAATAATAATGCATTTCGTTATCTAGCGTTAACTTTGGATCAACGAGCAAATCTAGCGTATAGTCTGTGACGGAGTAAGCTTCGTTCTATAAATGGCAACCATCCAACGTGTATCCGAACGAACACATAAAAAAAGGGAATATTCTACCGCGTGACGTCATTCATTCTATGTTGATCAACAAAAGGAAACTTGATTCAATATTACAAGGGTCCGGCGACGGCAGCTGTGTTCACATCTTTAGAAATGTTCTATGAAACGTTCATTGTAATTACATAATATAAGTTAATGTTTTATTCATTTTATTTGACCTTTGAGAGACGTGTGACGGTTGATTTTTGTATTAGGTAGGTACCAACTTACGGCCGAAACCAAATTTTGCTATCTGGGATTGATATCACAATCCATTTTTAGGGTCAAACGTGCCAATAACCAATCCGTGGATTGGTTTATACAGGCACGCAGATTGGAAATCGATCGAACGATAGGCAGCAATCCAAGGTCGATTTCAATCTTGGATAGGAGATACAATATTAATTTCGGCTGTTAGTTGCAACCTAAGTAAGTATACCTACCGTACCTACCTAAAAGTATAACGAAGTAGCTACGAATAATAAATACGTTTTGAAAAACGTTTATTAACGCATTTGTGGCCAAGTAACATAATATAGAAAATGCCACCAAGCTAAGATAATTATATACTTACCTACTTAGAATGGGGACAGCGTGTCAACAAACAACTAAAACCCAACTATTGATGTTGATTCATAAATGTTTATGATAATAATAAAATATAATAATCTAAGTATTATACATTATAATATGTTATCTAAACATGAATCCCTATTTCACTTTTTGCTATTTTTTTTGTTGTTTGTTATTTTAGAAGAAGGCTATTATGAAAAAAGTTGCGCGTAGCTTTACATAATTATTAAAGAGAACTTCACGACCACATTTACTTTTTTAATGTAGCTTTTTGTATCGGTATTATGTCAACTACAGGACAATTTCTGTCGGGTTAGCTAAGTACCTATATAATTGTACGAAGTTAACAACATCGTGATTTAAAAAAATATTTACATGTTTCGCTTTTTTATCTCAAATTTTAAAGATCAGTGAGCGTATCGGTCCCAAAATAAGACATTCCTAACATCAATATAATTAGAGTTGCCACAGTAAACAGGCACTTAAAAGCGTGCTATGTCACAGTAGAGAGGGTGATAAGTAATCATAAGAGTAAATTATTTACTTTAGGAGTGCTGCGAGCATCAGAAAACGCGTTGGCACACAAACACACGACAGCACAAACCAAGTGTGTGGCTGATAGCCGCAGTTCGCAGCCGCAGCCATTGTAAGTACTTACGGTTGGCAGCAACTAGCATAACGACTCAGACGTAACCTGTACAAACACTACAGAACCACCAGCCCATATGTGAGACGAGGGGAAAAGAACCGGCAAAAATATTCGCAGGTTCGACGGTTGCCGATCGGTCGACAGTTCACATATGGCTTGGTGGGCCTGCGACCTAGAGATAAGTGAATATTCACCTGCTATCTTTGGGTTTGTCGTGTGGCGCGTGCGGCGGGGGCATGTAGCAGGGCGGCGAGTACGGCGGCGCGTGCGGGGGGTACGCGGGGGGCGGAGGGTAGGCCCCGCACTGGTACTGGTAGCCCCCGTAGCCAGCGGCGGCGGCTGCCGCGGCGTAGTCGGGCTGCGCCAGACCATACCCTGCGACTGGGTGCGGACTGACTCCACCGTAACCTGGATGGAGAGCAAAATTGTGCTAATTTTTCATTGGCAGTAAAGAAATCAGTACTGGCACGTTGATAAATGAACTTAGTCCAAATATTATTGTAAACATTTCACAACCCCTTTCTGCAAACCAATAGCAGAAATTTTCGTTACGACACCAAGCAACGTTAGGTGGTAATAATCAGTATTTTTTTACAGACGGTAACAAAACCGGTGCTAATTCTGTACTGTGTAGAACTCCCAAGCTTATGAAATAGCGTAGGAGTTAACGCAATCTTCACACGTTTTAATCACAACATGTAAATACAGATAATCCGCAAAAACCGACATGTTCTGCATGCTGGCACATATAAAATAATAACCGCAACGCTTGGCAACGTACGGCAACCATAGTTACCGCTGCGGTTGGCAACCATAGCAACGTCTCGCAAGTCTCGCAACCATTTTACCGCAGCGCCTTGGCAAGCGTAGTGCGAGATTGTGTGGATTAGCAGAAGCAACGTTCGTTCGTTACATGTTGCGGCGCCCGAGCCCGGCTGGAGTCATTATCGCGGTCGCGTTTTAATTTGTACGACGTGTTACACCGTGTAGAAGGGCCTTAACCCCCTAGCTCCCCTCGCGGGAGAGCGGTACATCTACTAGATTACAATTTTAGGTGGAACGAGCAATCAATTCGGAGTATGTTTTGCACATTTTAATAAAATTTGTGAATTTGTCCAGACGAAAAGTACCTTTTCGATTAATGAGGAAACTCACCGGCGGTATCTCGATGGTAGGCTTCTAAGTATGGATGGCTGCCACCGCTGTCTGGTGTTGATTCTCGACTGTATGATACTCCTCCGGGAAATCCTCGACTACGAACAAACATCAGAACATTAATTTAGCAAACAGGTAAGGAGAATCAAGTCACGCATACACACGTCTATGTTACAAGCAATGCCTCACCTATGTGGTAAACGGGACACGCTAAGGTCGAGAGTCTGGCCCTGCGGGCTGGGCACCTGCGGGCTGGCGGTGAGCTGGGGCGAAGCTCCCGGTTGCGGGCTGCCTCGGGCTCCGCCCCCGTTGCCGCCGCCGGCGCTCGTGTACACCGGCGATGCGTATGGACCCTGTTTTGAAAAGTCACTTTAGAAATCTCATAAGGAGAGTAATAATGTACAGGCGCTGTTGTCATTGACGTTTGAATCCCAGTGAGGCTGGCAAAGGTCTATTGAGTTTGATTAGCTGCCCCTGATTGTATAATAATTCATGCTCTTCAAAACTGCATCCATTTCAGTATAGTTTTACAAAACATCACCGATGAACGTTTATAGCATCGACGGTTTGCTCTCTTTGAATGGAACCGTCCAAGTTGTCACAGGTTCTGGTCTCACCTGTGGACTCCCACTAGAAGTGGACAGATCTATGGCGGGACGTGGGTCACGCGGATCCCTGGGTGTGGGGCTCCGCGGGCGCTGCGCCTGCGCCGCCGCGATCTTCACCGACAGGTTGATGGCCGAGAAACCCGGGGGCACGCCGGGCCCCATAGCGCCCACACTGGCCACGGCCCCTACGCCGGTACTCGCTTCGTAGTGGTACATAGGTCTGGACGGACAAGAGTCACCCGTGAAATCCTGGCAGCTGTCTCAACGCTGCTCTTACGTGGCTTTTCTAAGAAGATTTCAGCATTGGACTTCCGTACGCACTATTTTTGCTCCTACCTACAACCGTTCTACTTATTTTTATAATCAATTGCTATTTTATTTCCTTGGTTTATCTAATGATTTGCAAAACTAAGGTATAATGAAAATACAAGGGCATATAGAAAGTCTCGTTTACCACATAAAGGTTAGGCATTCCGACAAACAGTTCTACCAAAAACGCTTCCACATACCTAGGGTAGATGGGTCCGGTGCTGGCCTCTTCTGATTGGTCGGTCTTCATCGGTGTGGGTAGGTGAGGGTCTTGGTACCTCTCATCTTCCCAGCCGTAAGGGCGCTGCGGGCACTGCGCGGGGTCGTACCGCTCGAACGCCGGCGCGCCCTCATAACACCGAGACTCGTATCCATATCGGGTGTCGTTCATTTGGCTGAGTGGAAGACGAGTGGAAAACATTTTCTTAATTCTCGTCATGATAATTTTCTCTAGATGCTTAGGAACTCGCAACGAAACGTACTTATAAAAAACATGGTTGTCTCCCTTTTGGGCGTTTCAGCACTAGTCCGAAAAAGGCAGTGCCATTCCAGGCCAAGCGTGTTTACTATCATCGACTACACCATCGATTAATCTAGGAGCCGTGGCGGTCAAATGCTAGCCTGTATGTATATAAGCAAAATGAGTCGAGCTTACCTGTACGACCGTACGTGATCATCGGGCGGGCGCTCATAGGGCGACCTCTGGTCGGGCGGCGCGCCGTACCCGGCGTGGCGCGTCTCCATCCCGGGGGAGTCGCGCTCCGCCTCGGCCGCCTCACGCTTCGGCACGAGCAGCTCGGGCGCCTCTCGCTTCACGGCGGGACTGTGCGGCGACGCCGCCGCCTCGCGCTCGCGGTCGCGCGTCACGCTCGACAACGAACTCTCGGCAGACGCTGAGATCGTCACCGTGTGGGGCACTGTTGACGAGTTATGAAGATGATCATCTCCATCATCATCAGCCTACGTATTCGTCCACTGAACAACGTAGACTTCTTCTAGTAACCACCACTGAGCCTGATCATCGGTTTCCAAGATAACACTTTAAAATATAGGCGCTTAAAAACCTAGGCAATAGGATCTAAAGCGGCTGTAGTTTCAGAGACTTCTGACAGCAACTACAGCACTCAACTATACAACAAATACTTCAATATGCTTGTATTGATCACTGAGTGTTGACGCGTTGAGTTCTAGCAGCAGCCTTGCGTGCATCACTAGTGGGGCACCCTTAAAGTGACCGTTGTCAGCTTCAGACGATGCTCGCTCGCGTGACCACTTCCGCTGCATTAAAAGCTCGTATCTTACATTAGTAGCAGTGGTTATCTACCTAGAGGTCGGATTCGTTGAGTCCTAGCGGCGGCCTTGCGTGCAGCGGCAGTGGGGCACCCTGAAAGCGACCGGTGAGTGCTTCGGTTCGAGCTCACGTGCCCACGTCCGTTGCACCCAGGTGTGGGGCACTTTAAGATTGTCTCGTGCAACGCCAAAACTGTATAAAAATGTATTCGTGAAATTTCATTGCCAATTGGAGATAAAAATAATGTTGAATTAAAACTATTTTAGGTAGATGTGCAGTGAAATATAATTTTCCACAGTTTAAATGATAAGAATAATATAACTGTGTCACAATTTTATTCACAAAAATATGTAGGTACTATACTGAAAAAAAGACTTAGTCAGTTTATTTCAAAATAATTATAATGGTTATCTAGCTCTGATAAAAGCTTAGTGCGTCTCTTTTTGAAAACTATTAGAGTTCACCTTCACAAATCTACAAAAAGCTTGGAATCAAACATAATATGGACGTTGTATTTGATCACATATGGTTGTACTACTTGTACGTAACTTAATAAACAGGATGAAATAAAATGAAATTTAACTTATATCTAATTATAATGATACATAATTTCAATATAAATAATTTTACAATGTTTAAGATATTTGTAGAAAAATTCAATAGGAATAAGCGAAATAAAATAAATTTAAATGAAACTAAACAAAATAATGCACCTTACTACAAACTAACAAAATGTACATTCGAGATGAGAGTACAAACTATAAAGGGATTCTCAGAGATTATTGCAATGCACAATATTGCACAATGGAAACAATGACCATCTGACAATAATATAAACATTTCAAACAATGCAAAAATAATTGAAGCTAAACTAGATGATGATATAAAAATTTACTGAAAAATGAAACAACTGAAGTTAAATTATATGAAGTGGAAAGTAACTGAAAACTAAAACAACTGAATACATCAATGCAACTCAGGTTTATAAGTAGCACATCTATTGAGTAAACTGTACTCACTCTCTGGTGTGACTTTATCCTTTCTTGGACATCCTGACAGACTGAGAAAATAAATGTCAATTCAGTAACGATTAAGAGAACCAGCCAATATTATGAAGAACATAGAGGTACGACCTACTTATATTAAACTCATATAAGTTAAAAATAGCTTTCTACTCGTATTTACTATAATAGATGATACCTTTACCTACCCAGTGCCCAAGATAATTCAAACTCGAGATAAATAATTACCGTAATAACTAAATATAGATGGTGGACACTTAGGATTCCTTTTATCTGAGGAATCCGATACACCAAAGAATTTTAAGACCCTGAACAAATACACTTTTTTATTTTCCGTCAGGCTTTTTTTCTATTGGTACATATATTATTTTCTGCAAATACATTTTACTTCAATTAGTCACTGTTTTATTATTAAATCGTTAACAGAGTTTTTCAGAACAGGAAGCTTTTAAAGGTCGATCTGAAGCTTTATATCAAAGAGCGTTTCAACGTAAAAGCCTTGAAAGGAGATATAACAAATGGGCTGGTGGTCCTCGAAACTGTAAATACAGAATCACTTAACATAAAACTTTCTTAGGTAGGGAAGATAATAAAGAGAAAAGTTAATTTTGAAACTGCCAAAGGTATACTTGTACCTACTATATTAGAAGTTATACTTTGTGAAATACCTTTTGCATGCAACTGATCATCTTAGGTCAAGTTGTTCTATACCTTTCGTACATATCAATTTCTAAATTTCTTGCTTCAAACTCTCGTGAAAACATTAGCATTTTTTTTATATATTTTTATTTAAAACGTAGGATTTCTCCTGTGTTGTGGGTACCCTTTTCAGACAATTTCGCAAATATCTGTGGATCACACAAATATTTGTTCCAGGCGGGAATCGAACCCGCGACACCAAGCGCAGTAGTCCGATTGCTCAGCCACTACGCCAATACTCGTTTAAAACTACAAGGAAATCATGATGATGGCGATGACTTACCTCCTGTGGTGAGTGTAGAGGCCGGTGACGTGGCCCTGCCCATTGCAGCCGGGCGTCGGACACTTGTTGCCTTCTGCGAACAAATCGACCGGTGCACAAATTAGTGTTTTCCTAATCATCGGGTGGGGGCGTGCGCGCGATCGATAGCGCGGGCGTGCCCTTCGGGGCGTACCTGCGCGGCCCCGCCCCGCCCCACACCACGCCACCCACAACTTCAAAGAAAAAATAAAGAACGCCAGGCGGCTGCGCGCGGACTACCAATTTTTCTTTCAGGAAAAGCGGGGCGGCGCACCATCGCCCCGCCCACCGCCCGTCCTGACCCGTTTTTATTGCCTGACGTAAACCCGGCTATCACCCAGCAAAACGAGGAAAACGCTAAGCACCTACCTAGTGCACCTACTACGTCTACGTAGGTGGAGTCTAACCTTATTTTGACCGGGTCGCCAACTAAGTTAGAGAGACGTCTTACGAATGAGGCATTATCTAAGTTATCGGCTTCGTTACGAGAGCGGAGCCGCCCGGTTCTTTGAACAAACGAAGAGTGCTTTGAACATTATCACCAGCATTATGAGACGAGTCGTAGAAGTACGAATACCGTTCTTATTCTATCATATTGTTTTATTTATTCTCATTAAACATAAGGAACATAAGTTGCAGTATGTCAGTAGAGTTCGAGAGCGACGCGACGACGGTTACGTTGTGAGATATCGCGGGACGACCTTGAAACAAACTTTGACTTAGTTCAAAGCGCGGAGTTGTAGGGACGTTACTGCCAGGTCGTTAAGAAAGTTTGAGTATCATCGTTTGAGGTGAGCGTGGCCGGTACCTCTGGCGGCCGGCGGGGAGAGCGCGGCGATCGGACGCGAGTCCCGTGCGGGTTGCGCCGTGGGCACTGCGCGCGCCTCCTGCAGCGCCGTCGCAGCGCGAGACCCCGCGCCCGCCGGCTGCAGCACCGTGTACTGCTTCGACGCCTTCTGCAAGCTCTTCTCGTGATCGTTCGAGTATCCGCCGAACGGTTCGCTAGGAACCGAGGGGTTATGCAGTCTGTGCTTCACTTCCGCCGGAGGTTTGAAAGCGGACTGCGTGGAGTACGGCAAAGCGGCAGTCGCGGCCTTATAAGCGTTGTATAAAGATTGCTTGTTAACAGAGACCATTTCAGACTTGCGTCTATATTTGGAAGTCAAGTCGTCATTGTCACAGCGGTCCGACATATCTATTTCTAGTTCGTTGGAAGACGAGTCGCCGAGATCATCGAAGTTAGTGCCGTCGTAGTTGGAGTACTTGTTTTCATCGTATTCTTCACTCTTAGCTCTGTCAGATCCGGTGTGATTCTCGATTTCAATTTCGGTGTCGTGATTGCCGTTCGTGAGCGTTTCTTCGACCTGATGCCCTCGATACGAGTAACTTCTCTGCGAGGCGTCGGCACTCTCGGAAGACTGTGATGGGGAAGACGGTAGCATTTTGTCAGAACGTTTATCGTTGAAAAGATTTTCAAATCCATTAGCGTCGTCGTTCTCGTCAGCGCTGTGAGGCGGAGAAGCGTTGCGGACCCAGTTGCCGGACAGCGTTTTCAGTGCCGCTTGTGTCTCTCGTATGAGCGTCTCGTCGTCTTTTTCAGGTTGTCGCATGATCTGTGGCCTATGCATGGGGTGCGGGCGGCGGCGCGCTTCCATTTCCAATCTCTCATCATCGATAAGCCTCCTGCGTCTTTTCATGATCATGTCCTCGTCGTCCATAGAGACGTCTGTGCTGATGCGCTCGAAGCGCCGATCGTTCACTCTGAACGTCTCCACATCCACGCCGAACTCCAACCTCCGCTTGGTGATCTGCGTCAGTGATGACTGAGCATTCAACGGCGCCGTCCTGGAACAAACACGATAATAAGACACGCCCATATCCGCTAGCAGAGCTAATAAATTCACAAAGACATCGAGTAAAATAAGAAAATATTGTACTTGCGATTCGATTTTCCATCCACACTCAGAATATTTTTACGCGGAAATGATTCTCGGCGTTTTCTGTCGACGTTGACACATTAAAAGCACTTGTTTTCAATAAGTTTGGTTGCACAAAAATCGTTCCCACGTAAAAACCATTTCACTCAAGAGCTTTCAGACCAGGTTATATTTTTAGATGGTTGTAAAGATGAATGAATAAAATTAATTGGTAATAAATAGATCGGTGATCAGATTAAAACATAAACGTTAAAAATAATTAGAATTAAATGAGCATGTATTGGTGTTTGTTAGTTAAAAACCGGCGGTTTTACGCAATGACGACGAAGTTGAGTATCTCAAAAGTCTTTTGTAAAAAACATACCACGCATTGTAAGCATCCAGAATCGTTAACTTTGTTTTAGTTAATTTACTGAACTCAGGCAATAAAATTAAACCGCTGAAACTCTCGGAAAAACTTTTCTGAAAAGTTTTGAAGTTACTGTGTCAAAGTTTTTTTACTTTCTAAAACTTTATTTTTATTTTTAACCTGTCATTCCGCTATTTATAAACATGTAAGGAGGTTTTGTGAACATTACTTCCAAAAAGTTGTTAGTTGAAAATAGAAAATTAGCAAAGAGTTAACGACACTAACTTCAAGAAGTCCCTGGCAATGTATTTCTAGAAACATTTATACCGTTGATTATTACCATATTATTGCTATAATATTTTTTTTATAATGTATGTCGATAGCCACTGTATTTTTGTGTAAAATATATAAGACATGAAAATAAAGACATCGCTTTATATAATTACAAATCCTCAGAAACAGGAACAAAGCAAAACGGCTGCAGGTATCCAAGTAAAAAAACAAAATAAAAACACACACGCACACACACGCATACACGCAAACTTTTTTTTATTATTGTAAATATTAGTTCAATGATTTGAAATTATTAACGAGAGTAGCTACAGGGCATTATGTTAATTATTACTGGGCCACAGAAAGACGCGAATCCTACAAAGCTCTGTCAACATCGAATAATATCTACCAGCACCGAGCTCTAATAACAAAGTTACGGCCGCAGCCTCATAAAGCGTTCCGGGTCTGATTTATCGATTTCGTACAACTTGTGCAATATGCGCCGACTAAGTCGAGATAGCAATCGATGGTCCTTGAAGGTACGCTCCCCAGTCGCACCGGAACTGGTGTATAATGCCGATAGTACGAAACGCAAACGTCCGCGTTTGTGTAGCGTTCGTGATTACGGTAAGGTGGCGCAGAATAATATCGATATTGGCTATTAGATTTTACCGCACGGTTATATTACTAAATCTTAACGAATATTTTATGTTTTTTCATGAAAGTTGGTTTTTTTTCAATGCAAATAGAAAGACTCACCACAAAAACATTTTTAATTAAATTATTGTTATTATAGGCCCCAAAAGTGAAGTACCCAATAGTAACGTATACAATCGACAAATCGATTTTGATGTTACATAATTATTTTGTTTTCGATATTGGTTAGTATTGATCCTATGTGTTGGTTTTGTATTTTTGTTTCGTTTTGCCCAGCTTCTAGCAAATAGAAAGCTCAATATATATACATCCTACTTAAGTCAAGACACGAAGCGATAGTAGGCTACTTGAGGTACCCCGCCGATCGGACCGGAACCCGAGGAAGTCCGAATGCCGATAGTAAGACGACGACAAACATTTATGAACGTGATGGTACCCTTAAGTAGTAAGGGATCGTAGACTTACAGTTTGATAGAAATGTTACAATTAATTTGTAAGAGTATTTAGAAGAGAATTTTGATGTAATATATATACTTATGTAATTACATCCAATAATTGCCTGAAATGATCAGATAACACGTAGTTAACAAGAACAACATATTCATGCCAACCCCATATATCTTTATGGATATATTACCTAGATTATTTTCAGGTAGGTCAGGCTTAAGACAAGGTATCACACTTCAATAAAGCCTATAATAGGTGGATCAGTGACTAAAAAGCTTTGAAGTTAATTTCAAGTAGACGTAACACGTAATTGTTGATTGTGATATTATTTTAAAGCTGAATGAGAGTTATATATTGTTTAAAAAACAGAGACGCAGACGGCTCGCATAGATTTATATCAGTTTCAAGCGCTGACATCGATGTTTAACTACGTTCAACTCTATGGGGGCTCGCTTTATTTCTACGACACAGAATTAGTGTGTGTGGGTAGGGGCCCACACGACGTATACACGGTCCCGTGTTTTAATTCTTAAAATTAAACAATGGCTCAAAAAGCCCTCGAAACCGCTGTGCGCGACTTAACAAAAGTTATTAGTGACTTGGGGTCCAAAGTTGGATCGCTGGAGTGCAAGGTAGCTGAATTAAACATGATTCTCTCCGATCAAGCCCAGGTAATCATAACACAAGTGCAAGAAATTTCTCTATTAAAATCAGCTGTTGAGGGTAACTCACAGCTGATTCCACCAAAACCAACTACAGCGAGCGCTCCCACTCCGCCCGCACCGAGACGTCCGATGCGCCAAACGCGGCTGCTCGCTGCCGGTGGCACCGTGCCCAACACTTTGTCCGTGCCCAAAAAACTCTACGCGACAGCTACCAAGAAGCACATAGCTGGAAACCCACCAACAGCGGTGACAACACCTGCCGCCGATCCTGCTTGTGCGCCCGAGATTAACCGACCTAAGCCGAAAGTGGGTTCTCCCGCCACTGCACCTATGACGATACCGCTATCCTCTTATGCGGCCACACAATCAGCGAGTAAGACAAGATCCGACGCCAGCGTTGGAGTTAATGCAACTGATGATGGATGGACAAAAGTTAGGAGACAATCCTATAAGAAACGCACCATTTTGACCGGAATCGGAAAATTAGACGAAGAGCTGCAGTCCGTAGAACGACTTAAATACATCCAAGCCTGGTCGTTTAAGCCAGAAACGAATGAGCAAAACGTTATGAACTATCTAAACAAGATCCATAAATCTGATAAATACTTTGTTCAAAGAAGACAAATAAAAACAAACAGGCATGCAGCATTCGTCATAGGAATTCCAGTGAGTATTTACGATAATTTTACGGCGCCTACTTCGTGGCCCCCCGGGGTCCGAGTCACAAACTGGTCATTTCGAGACAGCGGCGGCGATGCACGCGGCGATACTGCCGTCCGCGCCGCTGCCGCCAGCACATAGTAACTACAATTATTATGCGTATGCTCCCGACAGTGCGTCAAAATGTGTCCAATATCAAGAACGACCTACATACAATATTATGCAGCAAGATAACGTAAATAACCGTATAGGGGATGTCATACCTGCTGTGCCGTCTTCAGTAAAGAAATATAGTACTAACGATGTTGTAATCACAGTTTGTCATCAAAATGTAAGGTCAATTCTAGGGAAACACAATAAGTTAGAGGTGCTGTTACTTAATGAGTTTAAATGCCATGTCTTTGCAATCACCGAGCATTGGCTCACTGACGTTAAATTATCAATGATAAGCTTTAATAATTATGTTCTCGCCTCGACTTTTTGTAGAAAAGACAAATTGCATGGCGGGTCATGTATTTATATCAAGTCTAATATGAAATTTACAAATCGACCTGACTATTGCAAATTGTCTGTAGAAAGAGTATGTGAAGTTTCTGCTATCCATTTACTAAATTTTAATGTAATTATTATCTGTATTTATAGATCACCTGATTCTGACGTAAATGAATTCCTCGATTGCATGGAGTGCCTTCTCAATAAAATTATTGACGAGCCCGTAGATGTAACTATAGTAGGAGATTTTAACGTAAATATGTTAAGTGAATCGACGACGGTCCGTAGATTGAATGACATTTTGTCTATTCATGATTTTACCGCTCATGTGAACTTTGCCACCAGGGTTACACAGACGAGTAGTACTATTCTCGATAATTGTCTCAGTAATATAGACGAAAGCCGAATTTCCGTGAGACCCGTAACAACACATGTGAGCGACCACTTAGGACAGCGCATTGAGATAAAATGTGTCTCATCCATGAACATCGCACCTTTTGCCAGCCGCACGACAAAGCGCCAATACACACAAAACAATATAGCCAGCTTTGTACGCACTCTTTTAGCCGCAGACTGGGACGAGTTAAAGCGTAAACATAAAGATGACGCAGGTAAATATGCAGACGCAATAGTAAACATTATGTCGTATGCTGCTGACATTAACTTTCCTTTGAAATCAATTCCTATGAAGCATAGCAAACACTGGGTGACTAATGAAATCTTAGCTATGAAAGATCTATTAATTGATTTATACAATTTATCAAACACTTTCCCGGACTGTGATAAGTTGATTGCGATCACTGATGACCTATCAAAAAGATATGATGATGTTTTGACTCAAGAGTGCGCAGTGTTCTATTCACGACGAATTGAACAAAGCGATAACAAAGCAAAGGAGATCTGGCAAATTGTGCGAGAACGTACAAAACCTCATCTTAAAGTCCAAAATGATTTTAGCAATGATGTCAAGAAAGACAACGGTTCACCTTTTGCGTCCAAAGTCGACGTAGTGAACTTTTTCAATCATCAATTTGCTAATGCCGCGAAGCTCGCAAACGCACCGGAAGCCAATTTGAACGAGGCGCTCACTCTCCTTGCGCAAAACCGTCCAGCATGCCTTAGTTCAATAAGATTTAAACGTTTCACGCCCGAAGAAGTTAATAAAATTATCATCTCACAAATTGCCCCTAAACATACTAAAGATCTATATGGAACATCGTGTTACTTAGTACGATGTGCCGTTGATGCAATGGTAGGGCCCTTAACTGACCTATACAACGCTCTTCTTAGCGAAAATAGATTCCCAGGTGCTCTTAAGAATGTCAAAGTAACACCTATCTATAAAGGTAAAGGAAAAAAAGAAAATTGTTCGGACTACAGGCCTATCTCTATAATACCTGCGGCTGCAAAAGTGCTAGAAACAGGAATATGTGTTAGGCTGAACAAGCATTTTAGCGAGACGAGAGCGCTGTCTGACAAGCAATACGCGTATCGCGCAGGCCGCTCCACGATAGACCTAGCGCGAGAGCTTGTCTGGCAAGTGCTGCAGGCGCGCGAGGCAGGGCTTCAGGTTGCAGTCATCAGTTGTGACCTGTCACGTGCATTTGACGTCTGTAACCATCGGTTGATTGAGATGAAGCTCCACCACTATGGCGTGAGGGGCCCTGTCCTTTCACTGATGAGAGACTTTATGCGAGATAGAATACAAACTGTTGTAGCTGCTGCAGGTGAGGTAAGGTCGGATCCCATAGAGTTGAAGATAGGAGTGGCTCAGGGATCCAGTGTGTCAAACCTGACGTTCAGCCTCCTTATGAACGACCTCCCAGAATCCGTGCCGGACGCTCAGCTGCTAATGTACGCGGACGACGTAGTGGCGATAGTCACGGCAAAACAGGTGGAAGCTCTTGAACGAGGGCTGAACGATGTGGCTCATAAACTAGCACACTGGTTCAAGGCTAACGGTTTGGCACTGAACCCGAAAAAGACAAATGTGATGCATTTTAATTTGTCAGGAAGACGCTATCCTGAACTATCCATAGTGATGGAAGGGGAAACTTTACGGCAGGTAGATGTGTTCACGATAGTTGGGTTTCAAATTGATCGCAGCCTGACTTGGACCAGTCACATCGATGCCTTGTGCGATAAGCTGGGACGAGCATGTTTCGCCCTGGGGCGAGTTGCGCGGGTCCTGTCACCAAAAGCAGTACGCGACTGCTACTATGCTACCGTCCAATCCCTGCTAATCTATGGCGTTGATCTGTGGGGTTGCTCTTCAAACTGGCACCGCGTCTTTGTCATGCAGAAGCGGGCAGTACGCGTGGTTGCGCGGGTTGCTCCGCGTACGCCTGCTAAGTTACTTTTTAAAGAACATAATCTCATGACTATGCCAGCTTTGTACATATATCGTGTCTGCATATATGTGTATAAAAATTTAGCTTTGTATGATCGGCATAATGATGTTCACAACATAGGTACGAGGCACTCACACAGACTTGTCATGCCAAGGCATCGTCTCACCAAGTCTAGTAAATGTACTCAAGTCATCGGTGTGAAAGCGTTCAATGCCCTTCCCGAACCCATATGCGCGGCGAAGTCCCTACCTTCATTTAAATTCAAACTTAGAAAGTTCCTCACTGATTTGGCACCATACAGCATCGAGGAATTCATTCCAAACTTACGATAATGTAACAATATAATAACATTGTTAATATTACCTATTATTATTTTACGCTCTACTTTGAATTTTCTGACTTATTGATTATTGACTTATTAATTTTATTGTAAATGTGTATTTTATGCTTTCATGGTGTATAAGAGTACGTCATGCTCTATTGTATGAAAAAGACGTGTAATATTGTTATTACCAATAAATATTATCATTATCATTATCATTATCATTACACAAACTCAGCGTCCTGGCCACAACACACGTACGTTTGTGTGCGAGGTAATTAGATAAACCCTAAGGGCGGGCGATGCTTAACCGGTTTAAACTGGTAGCGACCTCTGTCGGCGGCGGGGGTTATCTCGACCCGCGTTAATTGTGATGCGGGAGATTACGATGAGATATAAGACGTTCAGTGCGCGAATTTGAAGAGGTTACCCCTTCGGTTGCTCAGGCGAGGTCGCAACGTATATTGAATAGTCGAACGTGGAGTAAGTCTATCCGTCTTACCACAAAGTATTTAAACCAGAGATGAACAGATGTGTCTAAATATTTCCCCCACAAATTGACGTCTAACCCTCGCTTTTTCTAACTCAATAACGAATTTACGAGCAAAATTATTAGGAATGCCAGGATTGAATAACAAAAACGCGAGTGATAGATGTCGATTTTGTCGAACGAAATTTTGAAACATCTGTTTAACTCTGGTCTAAACTTTTGTGGTAAGACGGTTAAGGTTTCAGAAAGCAACTTGAGTCAGGGGTCTCTATAAAACTCTACTATTATTGGATCGCGTTGCAATTTCTGTTAGTTATTTGCAGTTTCTGTTAGTGATATGTTATAATGTTAGACCACAATCTCATTTGGAGTTAGGTGTCAAAGAATTTGAAAATAATGAGCACGATAAGTCTAGAATAGGACTAGTTAAAAGAGTTGTGGCCGAAACACAGCGAGCTTGGTCTCAGTCTTCCTTCTAGAGGTTCGTAGCTAAAGCCGTGGCTAAGACTAACGATGTTTCCTCCGCGAAGGCCTCATGCTTAATTTTAAGGTTAGTTGGGTTCGAACCCATAATGGTGACCAAACACAGCCAACTGAGCAATTATCGCTTCAACTACAATAGGTACTGTCTATACACAGGCAACTGAGACTCAATTCCCAAACACCCAATGAAGACATTGTCAAGAATGTTCATCGAGAAAAACATACGGCACGTTTCATAATTTCCCATAATTCCTCGAAACTCCATTATAATTCCTTAGAAAACGAAAGGTAAGCCGAAAGACCCTTTCCCGCCCTTGGGCAATAACAAACACGCGTCGGCCTCCCGCGGGCCCCAGAGATCGCAAGAACCGCGGCTCTAAATTCAAATTGCACCTTAGAATTCTTAATTATTGAAATCATAAATCAAAACGTGCCGTCTGCGCGACGACCATAAAATTAGGGGGCGGGGGGGTTGAATACGAGCTCGAGTGTGGTAGGATTAAGACATTATCACTTTTCTTTCGAGCAGCGGCGCCCTCCTTGGCGTCTCTCGACTGTAAATCAGCGGGTAAATCCTCCGGATTAGATTCATAGAGTTGGCCCGACTTGGCCCGAGCGCCCCGGCCTGTGGATCGCGCGATAATGGCGTCGTGTGCTCGCGTGATTTTGCTTTTAAATCGACTACCCGAGAAGATAAATACTCTACCAATTTGGACCCGGATTGAGTTTCGTGTTTAAATGGCTTAAAGCGAGCTCGGATGAAGTTTATAGCGAATAACAACTGAGAATGACTGATAAGTGGACAGGCTTTATTCGACACGATATAAAGTTTAAACACCCTTTATAACAATTAAGCTGGATCTTTTAAAGAAGGAGGAGACAGGAACAAGATTGGAATAACGTTAGGAGCGTTTTTATACTCGTTTCTTGTAGAAAAAAATCGTGTGAAACTTACTCCGTGTAAAAGAGTTCAACGGGTTCCATTTCTACGCGTCTTCCCCTGAAATTGTATTTATTGCTGTTGTCATGATTCCACGTTCATTTGGGATAGGTATCGAGTTAAGTACGTATAAGTATAGTACTCACTCTATCCATTAATATCTTTTGATTTAGGCCGATGGTTAAAAAGTCGGTGCTCTTGATTTTCGAAATAAATACAGGCATGGTGTAGCGCGTCCCTGCACATGATGTAGCACTGTCTTAATTAAAAATTATATCAAGTACTACCTAACTAATATAATATAGTAGAATTAAGATAACAGTACTGACACGCGAGAAAATTAAGGTACCTATAACCCTGGTTTCAGACCTTCAACTATCAGATTCAGAACACGGCGTGCTACGAGTAGACCGTCGTCTTCTAAGACAATTCCCCCGGCGTAAGGTCGTCAGTCCTCACGGGTTTTCTCACTCAGAAATAAGAGAGCCTGTCTACCCAACACCAGTAATAGGTAATGGGTAGGTAATGGGTTTTGCAAATCCTGCCTTACAGTGTAACTGGTGAACCTGTCACACTAGTTCAATGTTTCAATCATGCCCTTTGTATGACTTATCGATTGCATTTGTGGCTTATTTACAGATGCGCCCCGTAGTTTCACTACCGATTTTGGTTTACTATGCCTACAAACTTGTTATAGACATAAAATTGTACACCGTATAACGCTTACGTGGGCAAATTTTAAAATCTAAATTAAAACCACGAATATAATAGGTATAGGTACGTTTGCACCAAAATTGGAACAGCTGAATGGATTGTCATAAAATTGGGTAGGTAGATGGATGAGGCACTGAATTACTGTTGTGACACATAGATTACGTTTTATCTCGGGAATCGCGGTTGAAACCGCGGTCACAAGATATTTGTAATGTTAGTAGGATAAGATAATAGGAAGTATAATGGTTAAAACATTGCAATGAAAGAAAAAGTAGAAAACACTACAAGGGTGGAATAATATGTCAGCTACGTGTTGAAATAATAAAAAATCGTTATATATTCACAGATATAATCCTTCTAAGTTTTGAAACATGCTCCGGTAAGAGGACTATTTAGGATACTACGCTAAAGATGCTATTCCTCATTATATTCATGTAAAATAAATACGACAAAAGAAAACATCATCATCACCTTAGCAAAATGTCTATTAAATAAGAATGCCCCCTTCTTTTTAGCATAACAAAATACAAGTCCGTTAACATTCAGTAGCCTGATATCGATTGGCAGAAAGTAGCACAAACAATGCCAGAAACATATGAGTGCAAAAATCGATATCGCGATAGTTACACCGAGTTAAAATAAATGGGGTAATGGTACTCGCGTGGTGCATTGTGCTGCGCCCCAACCCTACTTGTTTGGCAGTTATGGTTGTCACTAGTTAGAAAAACTCCGAATACAAATTTAGACTCTTTTGGCACACTAGTCTTCGAAACTAAAGAAAGAAGAGAAATGATTTAAGCAATACGAGTAAATTTAATATTTCAGTCACGTTTGTAACAAAAACGTCTGTTAGCACTAGAACAACATCATTTATGTACTTACTTCTAAATGTTACAGGAACTAATAACCAGCTTGTTTCGCCAACATACAAAACAAAACCATTAAGTTTATAAATAAGTGAAGCAAACAGATGACAATAAAATTATATACCTAATCAATATGTATATTGTCTTAATTTCGTTTATGCAGTATCTAGGTAATAAAAAATTATAACTATCGGCGAACATTTTTCGGACAACCTTGATTATAGGGCACCCTATGCAACGCGAGGGTTATCGCACTCAGACCCTCTTTCTCCGAGAGACTGAACACGATTTCCGTCCATACATTCGTAGAATTTCAAAATACGCTGCGTGTTAAGTAGGTAGTCTTAGTAAATACTGAAGATATTTTTTGAGTAAAAATTAAAATAGATAAAACATTATCTTCACCATCAGGCGATGTTTCTGCTCCTTGTTTATGTGTCGACTACAACGAACCTTAAAAAAAATGAATTACAGTACATTATCGATTATTGGTTATATTTATAATGTACTTTAAGAATTTGTAATTTTACGTCATATGTTATTAAACAAGTCTCACGATATTATGCTTTACGCAGTCTTATTTTTTCAAAATGAATGTGCCTTACAATATCTATTTAACATTTCTGAAGCTATGCTCTCTACATAGCGCGTAGTTAGAAGCGTCGGATATTTTAAATCCAACGGTAGCATGTAACACCTGTAAAATTTTCTTAGTCCAACAAAGTTATGAATTAATACTATTTCATAATAAGTAAACGTTAAGAACGTAATGTAACGCAACGTGTAACATAACGTATTCGTTGGATTTCAGGGAACTGTGTGTAAAATCGAACCGGTTTCGTTAAATAATTTTTGTCTTAAACAGTCAAAAAGTTCTTGTATTATTAAACAATAACAAAAAGTAAACACAAATTAATGTTTAAGTAGGTAGGTGTTATACACTTAAATTTCGACATCTTTTAAATTTTCTAAAGATCTATCGCTGCAATTTCATGTCCGGCAACGTTACATGGCATTTAACTAGGCATTATAAGTGCTTAGGTGTTAATAAATAATTTCATATTACCTTCAATCAAGAAAATGTAGCAATTGGGGTTATAAAAAGTAACAAGTACCTACAGATTGACGACGTCTTCAGTTACAATAAATATTTAAAAAAGTCAACCTTGACAACCCTGAGTTAAGGGCTCACTTTACGCGAGGGCTCTCACGGTCGACCTCTCATGTTAGCACGGTTGCCGTGTGTGTTTTACTTCCGACTATGATGCACAAAATACGCTATTTCTTTTAAAATAAATAAATATGGAAAGCTATTTTGTTGAATGTAAAATTTTCGTTGCGATCTATTTTTATATAGCACAAACACGATAGGTATACACCGGTATCACAAAAGGTGTCTCTGAAAGTATTTAAAAAATAGTAAAACTATAAATATGTAAGTCAATGGCTTAATGCTTAATGGTAAATTTGTAAATGGTAGAACATAGACAAGGATGGCAAATATTATATTTCTATTTCATAGAATCTGTCTCAATAAAGGCAACTTTAAAGTACTTTAAAGATTTTGTTCTCTAACCTTACTGTTGTAGATGTAGGAGGCAGACTATTTTATTTCGAAAATCATTCTACATCGTTATTTTAAATAAGTCGTCGCCACTTGTTAACCACAACTATCAAGACCAAAATTCAACAAACTTCCTACAAAGGCTGATACAGAAATGTAAATGCACGATGTTTGTAAATTGAAAAACAGGCAATAAAATCCTTCCAGCGCCGCCCATCAGATAGCGTGCCATGAGTGGAAACAATTTAAGCTTATCTGATGCGCGGAGGCGTAATGCGTGAAACGTACCTGAATTAAAATGTTTGCGGTAACCAACGTGACTTTTATGCACAAATAACAGCTCGGGGTATTTACGTATGATTGTTACGGTATGTTTTCAATTTAATTTTCTTATTGTTAAGATCCTTTTGTACACAATTTCTGCAATATTATGTTCAATATATTCAATGTTCATTTGTTTTTTTCTTCAGTCCTTTTCTGTACTTTTGAATTAAACATAATTACTTGAATTATTATTAAACGTTAAACAGTTCTGGTTTCCAAAGAGACTTTTACATATTTCTATTTATTTTGAACTGTCTTATTTGCCGATGCCCTAACATGTGAAAAGTCTCAATGAATTTAGGGGCTTTTGCATTTGGGGTGTTATAGGATTTTTTTTATGTGAAAATGACATCTGACTTTAAATATTAACGTTGAAATAAGGTCTTACGGAACCCTGATTGCGTGAGACATTACGTTCGTTAGCTATTTTTTTCTATTTATGTTTTTTAGAAAACTAGTACTTTTCAAAATATTCCCACTACTACAGATATAATTCATTGATTAAATACATTCTAAAGTTATTAAAACGTCAAAATAAGCCCCAAAACAGTTGGCGGGAGGTAAAGGGGGAATGATTTAGCTTATCAGATGGTTGCTTTCGAGAGGCGTAAGCTGTGAAAATCTTTTACGGTTACCTTAGTTCAAAGCTGGTTGGTTATATATTTCGGTTAGAAACAGAACTTGCTGGAATCAAAAATAATAATAAAAACTTGGTTAAATGTTTTTCCGTTCTTGGTTCATTTTGGTGGTTCAGCGCTTTACTGTAGTATTGTATTATACTGGAATTACTTATATTTTTGTGTCGATGTTTTTACAACAGTAGGTACTTACACACAAATTACCCGTTATGTTTGAAATCAATTTAATGAAAAGAGTTTAGATGTTACAAAGTAGGCCTATGAATCATAAATAGATTACTGATGAGGGGGACACAATGATCACACACACGAACTCAGAGAAACAGAATTCATACTGCTACTAAAATTATTTGATATAGGTATCATTCGTTTTTATCCTTGAAATAATAGCTCAGCATTATTAAAAATACAATTTTTATTGATCACTTCGATTTTATTAAATTAATTTTCGACGCAATAATATTATTTATTTACCTAGAGTACATAATCACCGGTACACTTAGACACATATATTATATTATTATTTAATTTACAGTTCATACATAATGTGTATTATGTATGAAACTTGTAAAAAAATCTTTACAAATTAGTGTTTATTGTATACGGGAAACGTATTTACCTAGACAGTTGTCATCATATCCACCCAATGTGATTCCGAGTATTTAGTACTGGCTCTAAAACCCCACGAATATTCCCCTGCAATAGCCTAGTAATTCAAACAAGACATTTAGTACAATGCACATGAGTACGTATTTACTTAGTTAAACGGCGGTTAACAAATGAACCCTACACGATTACGTATTCCGTTTCAGACGTAATGTCGCGGTTATTTGCCGACTCGCGATTTAATTGAGGTGATTTGATTACTGTACACCGCACACATGCAAACTAGGGGGATAATCTAATATTCGAACAGGTACCTATTAGCTCCTTCAAATATGACACAAAATCGAAACATCTCTCACACAGTCAAACTTCTTACTATCGTCACAATTTGAAAGCATTTCGTGAAATGGTTTTACGAGCGTGGGATTTGTGCGTTAACGATTAACTTTTTTAATTACACTTCTTGAGTTTTCACGTAGAATTCACCGCTGAAATAACAATGCCGTAATTGAAAAAAAACGGCAATGAGACGCGATCGTAAATCGACTGAACAAAAGTTCAACTATTCACCCCATAACGAAACAGTCGGCGGGATAAAACTTTCATAATTTGAGCTCGACTTACCAGACGGGTCGGACTAGAGCCGACATTTCTATAAAACTGAAGGACGACTCCTCATCATGCACCAAAGTTTATTTATCAACACTAGTACACAAAAAACCACTGCACACTTTTTACACTAGCGAATTAAAGCGCGTAGTGGGTCTACGGGGGAAAAGTTTTTCCGTAGAGCTCGATTCGTAGCGGCGAGTGTAGCGGCTCGGTTGGCGGCACGGGTGGCTCGCAGGGCGCGATTCGCGGACTATGCGGAGGCCGCAGCGGGCCGGGGCGGCGGCGGCGCGGAGCGGGCGGCTGCGCGCGCACGCCGCCGCCCACGCCGCACCCGCCCCGCCCCACACACCCGCAACCTATTTATTTCTAGTTACGTAAAATTTACGCGCAATACCCGATACTGCATTTAGCTTATGTTACGGTCTTGTACAACTGTATAATGTATATAAGAAACTGCACATAAATTGCGGTTACATCACGAGCAGGCTGCCTAGCAAGAAACATTGTGAGAAATAGACTACTTCGCCGCAATGGATCTTTTACGCAAGAGTAGAAAAATAGTGCGATGATTAGAATTTAGTGCACAGTTCATACATGCATTAAATTCGTGAGACCACCAACAATTTCAGAGCTAATACACATTCGTACAGCGGTCAGTCATTCAAATAAAGGGCAGACGGTTAAACATTAAACGCCAATCAGTGTATTTCACGCGAGACCACTCCTGGCCCCGGGCAGGTGAGGCGTCAACTGAAAAAAGACGCCGCCGCCGTCGAGGGGACGCGCCGTCATTCCGCAGACGAGGTTTTTTCACCGCATCCGATAGCATCGATGTCACTTAAACGAATTGAATAAACGCGTCGGAGGGCGCCCGGTGTCTATCTCTCGGCCTTTTTGCGTCATCGTGTCCGGGCCCGACGCCCCACAGACATGTTACAAAACGCCTGTCAGCTCGGGGCTTTCCATATTCATATCGCATATTCGTCTCCGTTAGCTATAGACGCGCGCGTAGCTATCGTGCATAAATTAAGGCAAAAGTTCGATAAAGCGTGTCGTCACAATCAGCTGTTCGCACCGCGAGCGCAACAGACAATGCGATTAAGATCTACGCAGGACAACTTTCGCCGGCGCGCCGAGCGGCAGTTAGTTGTTATGAAAGAGAGAAATTTGTAAATTGTTCGCGCCCGAGTTCGCGAACTCCGTCGAACCGGAGTTTGTTTTAAGAGTCCAACCTTGAAACAAGAAGAAAAGTAGTCCTGTAAAACAAAGTTTTGCGGCCGCCGTCGCCGGCGCAAGCGGTTCAAGGATTGTGCCCGAACTGTCTGTCTGTACAACTTTACCGATTAAAAGCTCAAAAGCTTCCAAAGTCATTTTAAAAGTTTATCTGCACGCGGGCGCGGCGCGACGGGTGGGGCGGAGCGTAGGCGCCGGGTTCGTTATCATCCCACCGCGAGTACTTTAGTTAAAACCTAGTTTAACTTATTTATAAATCGACAGCGGTCGTCGGCCGACTCCGCGCCGTCACAAATTAAACTGTCAAAGTTGGGAAGAGTCGCGAGTCGGCGGCCCTCGGAGCCGCTGCGGAGGACGTGTGCCGCCGGCCCCGCGCCGAATACTTGCCGACGTACACACTAAGTTCCTAGACCCTTCGCTACTTTGTTTTACAGCTGTTCCACTTAGCGAACTATGCTTCGAGTTGGGCGCGAGTTCTTGCGTGTGTATCGGCGGCACACACCCGCATCCGAATAGTTCCATAAACATAACCCAACTTAGTTTTGGACGACTTTTCAAAGTCAATGCATACTAACTTTCGATGTCTGGGAGTGCGATATTACGATTGGATCAGTTTGCGGGTTGACTTTAATGCATTCGTTTGTTCGGAACTTTGTTTTATTGGATCAAACTTCGGAACAGGGCTAAGTGGGTCGGTAGGTATCTTCGTACTTTGTGTGTACGTTGTTGACGAAATTAGACTTTGAATATGATGGTTTGTTGAAAATTTGGAGCAAGATGCGGCGTTGCCTTTCTGCTTAGATACAATGTGTTAGTTAAAGAGCACGAAAAGTGATCGAATTCTTCATTAAGAACAATTAATTGCAATTTGTTACAGAAGTATAGTCAAACTTCTACGTTGAGAATTGCATAAACTAGTGCAAGGTGAAATCAGCTGATAAGTGCAGTAAAAGCGACATTGTTGGCATCAGTGCGCAGTAAGACGCAAAGACACAGAGTATTCTTATCTCCTTAGACTACTACCTACCCTAAAACGTTTATATTCGTAGCCACATAAGTACTATCTACCTATACCAATAAAACTATAAAACGCATTCGCATGTAATCGGTTCTCCATATAAAAGCCCAAAAGTGTAGTATTCGTAAAATCACAAAGAAACATATCATATTTATCATTGACACTTTATTTAAATGAGTTGCAATCAGCCGCTACACCTGATAGGAAGAAATCAAAAGAAATTAAGATTATATTTGCATGGGGTTCTTGGATATTTCAGATCAATATGGGATTTGGAAAAGTAAACAGCTGTTATAGTCTTTAAGAACAAAAAGTCTGTAGATACTGACTACTATATCTATTATCTTCTTCTATCCCTAGGGAGCCTTCAGAAAACTCCAGAGCACGATTCGTCCTTATAATCAGCGTAATTACCAAAATCTCCGTCGGAAAGTCACGATCAACAGTCAAGCGCGTAGATAAAGCTGCCACAGCCCCCGAGCGGTTGACGCCACCACCACTACATGCAGACCTACCTCCCCCTCTTTTCAGAAGAGAAATGAGATGTCTCAAAGGGTGTGGTGAGGTATAGCGTGGGTCTTAAAGTTTTGGCCGCGAGGTACGTGTTATCTGCGTCCGCCAATAAGTCACGCAATAATTACCGCGGGAGGCACACGCGCCGCGCACATATTTATGAAACACGACTGTACATAAATAAATATCGCGACAATTGCAAGGTTTATGGGCGGTGGAATTACCGCTGCGGGCGCGACGCTCGTAGGCGGAGGACTTTATTGTGCCAATGTGCTGAGGTTACGTGACTGGCTTGTTCTAGCGGGTGTGATTTTTAAAGACAATTCAAATAGAAGCATACTTGTGACGTCGTATTTTTGAAATTAAAATGTAAATATTTGCTTTAATGATAAAATAGAAGGAAATGTGAAAATAACATATTATTTGTAGCATAAACTGTGTGAAAGCTCTTGAGTGTGAAATTTAATAACTGTTGTTAATCATTTGAAATCACTTACGTAGATGTGGAAGGTCTGAAGAGTTTATGCGTTATCGGCCCATCTTCATCATTCTGCAACAATGAAATAAAATTACATAATGCCATTATATTAATTACAAATATCAGATGTTAAAATACTACATTCAATATTGCGTCATCGCTTAAAATAAAATATTGTACCTACCTAAAGTTACTATTTTCATCGGAAATGGGATTTTTACCATGTACCTATTCAGTAATTCGTAACTACCAATCCGCAAGAACATCAGTTTAGTAACAAATCACGGCACCAGCAATGGTACTGAAATACTGAAAAGTCAAAATAAAGAGTAAAAAGCCGACAGACAAAAAAATAAACGCTCAGAATTCGATTCCAAAGTTATTATTTTCAATAGAAAACAGTCCAAAATAAAAGTAAGCAAATAGTATAATGCTATCGCGTTTTACCAGCTGTATCAGATTGTTTAACGTACATGGAAATGACGGGCTTACGTGCTGGTACACGAAATGCGATTTTAATTGATGTTATGCTGGGTCACCAAACACTTTAAATTGTAGCGTTAGCACGGCAGTGACTTATTGAAAAATATTTCTAGTCGAAAATTAACATACTTTACCAAAAACACCTTCTATCTCCTTGGGATATTATTGATTTTGTTCATGTTTTTCTTTGAAGCTTTTTGGCTGCGCGTAATTTGTGCATTTGGTCAGTGTCAAGTATTAAGACAAACAAGTGCAAAAGCACCTGGAAAAATGCAAGTGCGTTTCAAGTGGCAAATGTCATTCAGTGTGGTGATCTAAGGGTCTAAGGTGGAGACCTATGTTCAGCAGTGGACGTCTTCAGGCTGATGATGATGATGATAAAGTTCTTATTAGGATAATTGTATGATGACAAGTTTTGTTGTTGGATCCCGGTCCCGGTCAGGCAGGTAGTCATTATATATTTTGATATTTGTTTGTGCGCGAAATAGATCCGTTTTTAGATAGTTAATATGGTTCTCTGTTCGCGAAAGTTTAAGAACTTCTAGATAGTCAGAAGTTGAACCAAATAACAGTCAACATTACGATTCAGTAAGGCGGTGGATCTTTTACTAAAACTTCCTGAGAGTTTCAGAAGGAAAACGTAATGATTGCATTTACTAAAACACGAAAATAGCTTTTGTTTATTTGACACGTTGAGATCTAACAAAAGACAATAATTATTAGGAGCAGGCTAATTGTTATAAATTAGTCGTTACTTATTTGTGTTAAGATATATTTTCCAGGAAGAATATTATGTTCTAGTCTAGTTGAACTATTTTTGGCACTTTTGACAGCGTTAAACTTTTCTTGCCAACCTTACACACATCAACACCGTAAAGCCGCCACTCGATGCTCACATCCAAACAGGGCGTTCGTAAATTCGATTTTAATATTGAACCCTAATGCTCCGTTAGCTTTCGTCCAGTAATTGATACGTCCCTCTTAGCATGCGTCTAATGCCAGTCATTATTTTCGAATTCATCGACTTCGGGATTTTAAACGTTGGATTATTTAACTTACAGTTCCGGTTTTAGAATTAATTTCGTGTACAACGTGTGTTTAATTGGATTACTTCAGTTTGGCTTCAGCAACGGTTATACATTTATTGTGTGATAGTTTATTTATTATTTAGGAAATGTTGGGCTTTATGGTTTACTAATGTACTACAAGTGGGAGTTTCAAGCTATCACCTTTTCTCACAACAAAATAGCATAATTGCATTATTTCGTTTAATTAATTCTGAATCGTCGTATACTTATTTTAAGTCAAGTATCGTTTGACGTTCTCTTAAAGCAATCTAAATACATTTACATATTATAAACTAACAAGTATGCTCTCAAGACCTACATAGATGAAGGCGCATCACGGCACTAAAGTGTCAGAATGACGCGCGAACTCAAAGCAATTCATATCCAATACAGGTATTCTGGCTGGCGGGGAAGATGGCAAGCCTCCCCACCGCAGAGATTATGGCGGTGCCATCAAATATGCATAAAAGCCGTAAAATGCCACACTTAACCGCTCCCCGCCGCCTCGCGTTGTCACCTGCATGCCTCAAGGCTGCCACTTTGCCTTAGAATGTGTTGCCAGTTCCTTCGAATTACCTTATCGTGGGGTTTGTTAAAAATTAGACGTAGTAATAAAATTTAATAGCTATAACATACAGTTGTTCTACGTAATGCAATTTTATAACTTCCAATGAAATGCCCAAAACAAGACACTAAATACTTGATGTGAAATGAGCCAAGCACAGGCTTTAGTTTTACAATTCATAATTATTCATCTTATTGCTCATTATATCTCGACTAACGGTCAACAATTGTACGTGCCTAAAAGCTTGTCTAGAACTACACACAAACTAACTTCTGTCTGCATGTCATGTAGTAAAAAATTGCATCGAAATTTCAATCACGAGCATATAATTTGTATATTTTTTAAATCGTGTATCTTTTTTAACACCTGGCAACTCTTATAAGAAAGTGCCACGACTCCAGACAGATGCTCAGACACAGTGGTAATTAAAAATTGCCACCGTCACATTAATTTGCATGAGAGGCACAACTCACGGGTGTCGCGATGGAGGTGTAGGAGATGACATGGCCGCAACAGCCTGGGAAAGTTTCAGTGCAATATTCAACAAAAAAAGTAATGTTAAAGTCCTATGAAGTAAGTCTAATTATTACTAAAACACATTTTTGGATCTGATTTTGATATAACTAATCGCGGGAAATGCAATTTACAAAATAGAACAACCAGTTATTAGAGTAACCAATAGTGGATTTTGTGTAAGTTCTATTGCTTGTAAAATACGTTCCTTTAAAAAAAAGTTCCTTGTAAATATCGTTAGATAGTGATTCAATGATTTTTTGTGTAGATGAAATAAAAACGAGTTCAAGATGTCTGCATTAAAAATCTCGTAACAACACCCTGTCTCAAATATAATTCACTTCAACATTCATTATTCAAATTCTAATCACACTTAATGAAGTCGACAAGTACCACAGGCACCCTGCACATACGCCGAAAGTTGCAAATACAATCCCATTATAACAATCATCTTGGCGTTCATTACGAAGCTAAGATACTAAATTTAAATTAACAGCCCTTGTTAGAGCTATGGCACACTATAACATCTGCGCGCGAATGAATGCTCATTCCGCAAATCGCGGTGGTGTCGCGCGACTGGTGACAGAGTACAAGAGCTTGATAGTTACTGTTAATGGGTTCTATTTTAACGATGTCTACGTCATTAGCCTCCCTTTGCGTGCAAACAGCCAGTTTGATAAAAAAAAAACAAATGAAAGTGTTACAATTTACTTTTAAGTTCCGATTTAGAATAAAAAAACAACGCACTGGCCATATACAAATAGCAATGAAACCTATAAACTGGCTGTTAGGTTAAATTAAATAGAAAAACAAACAATGACGAAGGTTATTATTATTCTAAAAATTACTGTCCAGTAACAAATAGTTTTGCCACTACCAAAGAGTCGAGGTAGCAGTTCCAATACACCGAAATTCAGTCGAATTTCTTGCTCTATTTAGCTCTAAGCATTTCGCAGAAACAGGCAATTTAGCCGCCGCCGTCTTTATCGTATCTTTAATGAACACTCATAAGCGCACACAGTGCTCAACGTATTGTGCCGGTGAGACGTTAGTGCAGCGACGTCTCCAGCTTTCCCCAGAAACGAGTCGGGCTTTGTCGGATTTGCGTTTTGTTAAACTGAGCTTTTCGAATTTCGTGTTGCTTTAATTATCATTTGATAGCATATTATTATTTAGTTATGCTTCAGTTGATTCTGAGAACAATAATCTCTTTGCGAGCGGTAGATTATTTAACTCGGTTTCAAAACTGTGTGCCAAGAAAAGCGTTGATGCGAACATAATGTGAGAATTGTTATCTTCAATCTTATAGTTAGTCACGTTGTGATTCTAACCTGATTTACATCTATGTAAAAAATATGTAGGTAGGTCGTAAAAAATCCAAACAAAATACGCCATAAGAAAAGCTCATTTTTCGTCCCTCCTCGTTTTTTGCCGTAACAATGTAGGCTTTCGCATGGGAAATGCTAATACGGCACCGATCGGTACAAATTGATACTCGATCGTCGCTCATATAAAACACTCTGCGAGCAAGATCGGCCATGAATAATAAAGAATTGCCGAACCTCGACGACGCGACATGGCCGCGTCGGCTCGCCTGAGACAAATGTTTGTGGGGCGCGAGCGTTCCAAAGTAAGCCTTAGTTTTTTTATTGGTAGATTTATAAATAACTTATTTTAATAATAACTATTAAGGGCCGCATTAATAAATTAATCTCAGTCCTCAGAGCAAATCTTGTTTGCTTTTGAGATTTCGTTCTATTTAATATTTACATAATATCTTATGTTGAAGATTGGGATGAAATCAAATCTTCAGTAGCGATATTGAGGTTCATTTATTAATATGGCCCTCAATGTAGGCACCTAACCACTAACAGCTAGAAAAAAATGTAACTTTTTCTCTGCACTACGATACGCTATAGTTTCAAATTGGATTTATGTATGTACGGATGAAATGTATTTCTGATAAAACAATGTTCTGATAAAAACCATTTCCTTTATTTATTCTTAAAAGATTTTGAAGCTACACCATTTTTTCTCAAAATTCGTCGTAGCGAGACGGCACCTTATTCCTCGCACGTCCATTTGACTATAAAACATAACTCGGATTTTCATACAGACTTGTGTTTTCATTCTGCTAAACACCCTCCTCGGAGCCGCGCGACATAAAAACACCCCGAGCTATAAAAATATATATATTCACCATGCCCAGTCATAATGTTTACTTCACTAATGTATGATACTTAGATACGGTTGCAGTTTATTTTTATATAAATTTCATGATAATATTAGTCAGTAGGTATATGTATATAAAATCAATTTTAGCCAAATGTTTATTTCAATACATCCTGCTAATAATAAACGGGACAAAGATTTTAAACATACTCGTAAGTGTTGATGTTTTTTGTTTGTTACTGAATCATGCTTAAACGGGCTAACGGTTCACAATAAAATTATGTAGTTACGTTTAAAAATAAACTATATTAAAGGACGGAACTGCTGTTTCTGTCTATCTGCTTTTCTTTAAAAAAAATTACCCGTAAAAGTGTAATTTGAGGCGATTATATGGCCAATAGGTCAAAAATAAAACAAATAAGAGTAGGTACGTACCTACTTTATTTCCAAAATCAATTTATTAAAAAAACAACATTTACTCTATTATGATAGGATCCACAATAATTGCTAATTTACTCCATCATTGCCTAGTTACGAAGCCGTTCGCATATCAGCGCACGCAACCCCAGCTATTATTGTAATTCCACTTAATCATACGTCATAGGAACCGCAAGCTTATTGAGCGTAATTGTCATCAAACGTACGTTTGCGTAATGAATCAGTCGGAATTAAATCACTCGTCAACGACTAATCCCCGCACGATCGACAGTTAACGTTAGCTTACACTTGTATTGAGTAGTTTGTGTCTACGAGTCGTAAATATGTGATTACGTAACTGTCTAATACGATAGTTCTATCTCATAATGCGTTCTTGTATTTATACCTCTATTTTGTATTCCATTCACCTTTATGATCTTCATCAGGTGAAATGACAATAGCAGTTAATATTTACATAATCAATATATTTTATGTAATCAAAATATAGAATAATAAAAACACCACGTTAAGTTATCGCTCGCTTTAACTGTCAAAAAACATATAAATATTAATATAACGACAAAAATGGTAACGGGTTAAGAATTTACCGCCACTTTAAATTTTAATAGGCAATCTACCCCCAAATCTCTACCACATACAATAATTAATTTAACCCACTACCTTCGCACCTCACCGTGTAGTGGAAACGGCAAATGACGCTCGGCGTGTAGTGTTTACCTGTGGAATCCGCACAGACAATTAGCTCTTTATGCGATTAAACGCTCTACGTCACAGGTGTTGACACGCTCTGACGTGACGAGTGGAAACGTAGCATTCGTAGCTAGCGCGAATGTCATGTTCACGTAGTTTACTGAACACAGTCGTTTAGATTCAGTGCTACGACCATTTTATATGCGTTTATTCGCTTCTACGCCCCGCTAAGTGTTGATTCGCTGAAAAGACGTAACGACAGATCGTAGCATTTGTAGCTTGACGCAGTACCAATGTCATGTTGGTGTAGTTTAAGGAGAGAGTCGTTTATTTGATATCCGTAGCTCAGTGCTACGATAGTTTTCCTCGTATTGTATGCGCTACGCCTACCTATATTATCTGTATTTAGGTGCCATGTGATACAAAAAGTGTGTAAAAAACGTATCTAATTCGGCGACTAATTTTATAAGATAAACGACAATTACTTCTCAAAAGTGTATATTTTTGTCAACTTCACAACAATTTGGCATACCGAGACATGTACGCATAAAAGTGGCTTGTTTATTTAAACTTTTTAGTGATGTTAGCAGCTAAGTAACATTCCAACAAGATGTAGAGCTCATTGTACTCTCGTGACACCAAAATGGCGTGTATGAGTGTCTATGCATTGAACAGGTGAGAGACGTCCGAGGCACGGAAGTGGCGCACAATGGGACCAGAGTGTCTGCAAGCGTCTGAGATATTGTAGAGTCACGCGCATATAGAATAGACCTAAAGATATAATTCTTATCAAATTATGAGTATTGATGACAATCGTGGAATTACCCAAAATATTGGATATAATGAAAACGTTCAATCAAAGTTTAATTGTTTGCTATCCACATGTTACAGCTAATATCTATCTTTCAATATTAATAAAATGTGAAGTATGTTATGCACCTACAAGTATCTAAATAAGGGCTAATTTTGGATCTCAATTTTCAAATAGCAGTCACGTCACATCTTTCGCACATCAATCATTCTAATTTAGTTGCATTTTTTCTTTATTATTTCGTAATCCATTTATGTGGTATAAAATTTCGTAATGTAGTGTTGTTCCATCTGTTTTCTAATTAGTCTGTGGCTCGCCGTAGACACCAAGGAACGCTGATTCAACAGCGGGTGCATCGGCCCTCACAGAGCAGCATAAAGATATTGAGCGCGCATTGTCGCCTGCTTCCTTTGTGGGTGCCGCGCCGCCGAGAATCCCAGATAGCGCTACCCACCGTCCGCTTTGTCTCCCTAATTGTTATATTCCCAACAAAGAGCACCAGAAACAAACGACGACACCAGTTAGCTCCAGCTAAACGGCCGTGTAATAACATGTCCTCGAACAATCGCACGTTTCCAATACGTTAGCAAATTGACTATCGATATGGGGCTTTTGTTCTGCGATTTGTGTACGCTAAAAGTGAGTCTGACTTGATTGACGGCAATAAAAATGGGGTAGCAGAAACGTGGAATTTGAACGGTTAATGAATCGGTGGGTGCTCGGTTCTGCTATAGCGCTAATGATGTTCATTTTCCAATTTTGAACGGTTCGACGTTTATTCGTTTTAAAACGCGCTCGTGAGCGATCGTCCCTCGGTCGCAGTGCGGCTGTACAGCATCAATCATTTTTAGAGGGTTTCGCTTATCCAAGTTTTCTTCCTGCCTCTACTTCCAACTTTTACATCGAATGATCTCCGCCGAACCAACGCAGCGCTCTCGGTTACCGCGTTTTGTATTATTTTTTGTGAATAAATAATATTATTCCTCGAGGGAAAGGGGATTGGATTTCGTTAAATATGGTTTAGTAATTGAATTGAAATCTCTCAATGTCGACGTTCAATTAAGCCTTAGATTTTATACTTGATGAAGGTATTTTCTTTGTTTTGTCGAAAATAATTAATTAATTTTAAGATTTGATGTTTGATTCTATTTTGAAGTACAATGAGCTTTATCCTTAACCAAATTTCATAATTAAGTTTGCTGATACAATTAAATTTACAAATGCACAAATATTTTGTTTCGTGCCAAACTGCTGTGTCGGACTTCATAGATTCAAATTTAGAAAAGAACATTACAATATTATACTCTCTGTATTTTTTTTATCTCATCACGTATTTTGCTTTATTGGCTAATAATTATAATCATAAAACTTACATGCTGCATTTTCTAATTACCACCATATTTATCAACCTCTGCAATATCCATTACAGGCACTGTCAAAAGTGATTAATGCTAATGTCGGACGCAAGATTTTTAACTAAGTTAAGATTAAAATAGCTTAGGGTATTATAATCTCAAAGTGGCTGGAGGCGATGGATCCGTCATCTCTCCCTTGCAAATTATAATGACACATCCACCGGGAGGTTTTAAGCCAATTCAACTTTGAGGAACCCCGATACCGGGGGCTTCCTTGGAAATCCAAGGTGAGTATGAATTTGATATTGGAAAATATAGCTTAATAGCTTTTTGGGGCAGCCGTACTAATAGATACATATATACTGATAGACGTCACAAAGCAGATCGGGCTTAGTATCGTTTCCAATGGAGCTATTCCATACTACTCTAGAATTGATAGAGATATTTAGTGCAACAATGTTACAGTCAGAATATTGTCATAACATGTTTGGATATCTCAGCCAGAGTAAATATTGACGTATTTTCTTTTTAACAAGAACTAAGTAGCCTGAACGTTTACAATAGGAAACTCGACAGAAGCAGAATTGGAAATCATTTACGCAAATGAGCCACGAGAGTGCGCGGAACCTGCTGTAATTCCATTTCTTTTTACAATGGGATACTAATAATAACTTCCGAACCAGCTGCAATTCCAATACAAACAATATCGATTTGTGAGGGTGCCGTCACAGGAAACAATTTGTGGTAAAAATCCGCACTGATAGACGCGATATGAGCAACGGGAGCGCCGTTTTTTACTTATTTTTTGCCGCACGGGGGAGATCCCGAGCGGCTGATCTTTGTTTTATGAGAACGATTAAGAAAAGCATATTTGAAGTGTGTACTCGGCTTTATTTGCGCCCCGAGAGGGAAGCCACGCTTCATTGATCCGTAATCGTTTTTCGCATTTTATTGGCCCGGTACTTTCGTCATTCGAGGGTTATGAGTGAAGTGTGTCGGGGGTTGCGTGCGCTGTTTTGTTTCGTGGAAATTAGTGGCGTACCGTATAAAATTAAAATTAGAATCTTGTTCGCGACATAATTCTGTCGGGCGGGCGGTGGAATCCTGTTATTTTCGCACTTAATTTCACGGCGTTAAGCGTTGTATTGTGGCGCAAGCGTCTGCCGAGGAGTGATTAGAATGCTAAGTACCCCTGGAAGGGGTTTCTTAATTATTGTGTGGCGTTGTTCGCGGACCGCACCCAGCAAACTGTGGTTGATTCCTTCTAAAATCATTGATATTATATATATTTGGAAATAGAGCCTAGATTTTTGACCGCATGTTTTCTGTAGACTTGCAGTTAATTAATAATAAATAATTTACTGTGAAAGAACCATAGTGAACTATATATAGTGTAATTTTATAAACAGCTAGGGAATATCACCTTCCTAGATCTAACTTGTCTGCAAATTTTGAGGTTCCCATATGGGTCTTACACTATAATCTACGATGGCGATTTTAGGTAGGTAGGTATGGCGTGAATATGAATACAAGTATCTAAGTGGCTGTTACACAAAGTAATCACAATAAAAGCTACGTTTTATAGTAAAAAAATTAATTGCAAGCGACATCACCGTGATTTAGACGACCGAAATGTGGTCGTTAGTGCGAATTGAACGAAAGGGTGCGGGGATGTTTTAAGCTTCCCCGATATAATTAAACTTTAGTCACAACCATGCTTTCACCATTCTCGATATTTTCTTTTGGAAATAGGAAAAGCGTTTATTATGGCTTGGACAAAACAATATCTGTCATTAGATGATTAAAATGGTAAACGCACTTCTAACGTGATTTTCCGTTCGGAGCTGTCAAAATGTCCCGTTTTAAAATAGGGAACAATTTCGCAAATTAATGCTCGGCTCTTCTTTTGTTTCGCCTCGGGAGCACGACGTTAAAATAAAGGCGTATTAATTATTCAGCGCCACACTCGACGCAATCAGAATAAGTGGTGATGTTTCTGTCACCCGCTGCGGCTGCGGCGCGGGCACGGCGCGGCTGCGTGGCTGTGGCGGCCGCGGTGTGCATGATTAGAATTCTTAAGCTCCGCCGAAGGCTCTTGATTAGAGGAAATTAAAACCATTATACTCGGGCGCGCACCGCACCCGCGCCACAATGCCGCCAACCTACCGCCTGACGTAAAAATGAGCGGGAAGCGCACATAAAGAAGGAGGCCCGCCGGAAACGGAAGCGGCACCATCTTGGAGCCGCCGGGCGGGAAAACAATGGATTCGTTAATTAACATTTTCTTACGCCTCGCGGCTGTCGAACGAACGGTTTATCGGACAAAATATTTATGACGCAGACACGATGGAAATTCCACCATGAAATTGCACAAGTGAATTTCTGGTGGATCGTAAAGATTATGAAAATGTGCGCGGGAGAGCCCTTTAATTGCTTTTTCTGATTGCGTCTTTTGTAATTATGGAGGACGAGGTCCATAGGTGTATGACAAATTAATATTAAGAAACAAATCATTCCTTAAGAGCACAGCAACAAATAATGGTCTAATTTGTATGTACTTAATACCTAATGTTTATTTCGACGGTTGAGTCAGAATGTTGATAATACTGTATAATTTAGTTTTGAAAGTTCTTTTTCAGTATATTTTCCCTTGATATATTCACATAATGTGCGAATATAATTGTCACCATTGGCATATACTCCTACCTATTCAGAGCATGAAATTTTACACCTCATAATGAACAAATGAAAATCAATTTTTTATACGTATCAGTAACAGCTTTTGACAGCAAATGCTCATGTCAAGCTACCGCTAGACAGCGATCGAGTCATAAACCAGTAATGGAGACAGAGTGACGCTCGCGGCCAGAGTCTGGTGAAAAATGCAAGCCGTCAGTTACTCTGTATCGATACAGTAGATTAATGTAAATAACCTGGTGTGGATGTAATTATACTGTGTTTTATGACTAGTCTTCTTCAGGCCAAATTGTCCCACTTTCTTTTCAAATAATATACCATGTTTAAATTGCTCATCCTAAAATGTTTATTATTAACAAATGTACCTAAATTCAGAAAAAAACCTGTCTTTTATAGATATATTTATAAATAAATAACGTAACATACAAAAAGATAAACTTTTAAGTAAATCACAAGCAGCTACAAATGAAAACTCATTTCAATTGCAAAAATTAGAACTTCGCAGGACATAAGACTGGACTCCACTTAATTTACAGTTAACTTTGAAACCAACTATGGTTTAACTGTAGCTTAAATATTGGTTGGCTTATTTACCAGCCTTACATGTGAACCGATTGGGTCTACATTATCTGACCTGACAGAGTACTGCCATTTGTTAACCGGAGCCGGACTCGCTACAAATGCACTGGTTTGTCCGAATAGGGATGAGAAATGTGAGTAATGACCACACTTTACTGGACATATTGTTATATTGGGTTATTTAGTGTTGAGTTAAATGAAGCTTAATACGCAATAAACCAAAAAAATCAGCCTTACTGGCAATTCCATTTTTCTGACTAGGTTTTAGCTTGAAATCAGATTTTAATATAGTTTAGATTTGTGTCTATATTAGTATAATTCAATTGTTAAAGCGTGACACAGAGTTATTGTAGTTTCTGTACTGTGACAGAGTTTGATTCCTCTACATGCAAAATGAGTCCATCTAATTTTATACCAGTAACAAACCAGTAGATTCGGACGGTCGTAACTGCGCAGTAAACCGCTCTTAGTGGTGGATTACTGCCATTAACTATCGTGCCACAGTGTAGAAAACAAAATAGGTATACTTCAAATGCTGGGGATCATTTTCAGTATAATTTCGGTCACGAAGTCCACAAGCGCAATCGGTCCCTTGCGATATATAAAAATAGTAGTTCAAGAATAGAATACCTACAGTTAGCATAGTTCAGAAATAAATGGTATAAATAATGTATAAGAGGCTCATGCACAAGAGTGGGGAACGACAAGCTGATGATGATGATGGGACGATTGAAAAACATTGTAACGAGTTTTAGATAGGTATACTTCGTATTTGGGATTACTAATACGGCTGATGATTTCTAAAATATCTATCTTGCCAGCGTGTCATTTCGCTTGGTCAAACATAGGTAAAGTTTTAGTGCTGCTAACAGTCTTCTGTGGCCGCGGCGTGGGTGGCCGTAAACCGGGTGATGGGTGCTCTACAATGTTTATTGTCAGTATATGGACATACAAGTAGTCCCCTCCCTTTGAAGAGAAGCGATGGGATTTGCAAAGGATTTATGATATTTTAATCGTTATTGTTCAGGAACCAAGATATATAATGTGTTGAGGTAAATGATAGGATAGCATATTAAAATTGATTATAGAAACGTTTGACTTAATCTATTGACTTTTCATTTGTAGCGTGTTTTGATAACAACATAGGTATTTGAATTACTTACTAACATAGTATTTGTTGATAAATTCATTTTCTTCGCTAAATATAAGACATGTGACAAATCTATAATACAGAAAAAAATGAGCAATTCTTTATTTAATAATAGTATAAATAAAATAAAATCAACTAAAACTAGCTTAAACTAAACCTTACAAATCTAACAAAAGAGGGTGTCCATGTGGCATGGTACCAAGAACACTGGCTGCATTACCTCGCTGAATAGCAATGGCTATTCTCTGTGCGAGATAAGAGCCAGCCCTCTTGTCACCAGCGGCGTCGACCAGCCGAGGAAACAGATTGTTGAAAAATTTTTTGGAACTGGGACCCCATGGACCAAAAGTTTCGAAGCCAAGCGGCACAAATATGTAGTCACTTGAAACTGTCACGTACTTGCGCCGCTTGGCCTGAATTGAAAAAAATTGAATCAAAATCACAATCAAATTTTGACAATTTTAAAGAGGGCGCAGATGAAGCTACAATTGTCTCAATTAATTGTAATTTTTGACAGACACCTGTCAATTTGGCAGTGCTCAACCCTTTCATAATGCGCCCCAAGACGCGAGGTGGCGGGACGTCTCCTTAGCCGCTCCCCCGGAATAAATTAGCCTTCTCCCGGCCACATCGGGATATAAAATTTTGAATATGAATGGAAAATTTTGCATTTGTAATAAACCGCTTTACCCTGTAACGCTGCAGATGCGTACAGCATACTGAGCCACAGTGTATAGACGGTGCGGAAACTCCGATTTGTTTTCAAACTCAAAAACACATGCTTTTCATATCTTTAGCCTATTTTGTGTTCCCACTCTGAGACACACGCCTTTTCTTAACTAAGATGGCACAGTGCAGAGTAGTAGAGTAATTAGTACTGTATGTTTTCCGAATTAACATAAGACATTGTAGTGTTAACGGAAACAAGGCTTATTGCCGTCCGAAATAAGTCACTAAAACAACCATCGAAAGCCAACGCGAATCAAGTAGGTACATGTTACAAATTAGATTACAGTATGACGAGCGGCGCGTACGTAAGTCTTAATTTGTCTAGTAGTCAGATTTAATACTCTGTGGCACGGCGTACCTACTGGATAAAACAGAATAACTCGCAGTGTTCCGATGTCGTTCCTCAGGTGGCTCGCCATAAATATTTATTAATTATTTTTTCAATAATCTCTCCTTCCGTATCCTCCCAGGACGGAGGGATATCTCCGCCGTTAATTGCTTTTTGTTTCATTTGAATAAGTATTGTTTTTGACTGCTCGAGCGTGAGGCTGGAGTTTTATAAAATCTCGGCGATGAATAATTTTGTTTGAACAAAGTTAATTGAATCCTTTATATTGATATATTATTAGTAATTTTATTCGAAAAAAATTGAACTAAATTTACAAAATGTTACTGTTATGAAATGATTTATTATTGGCCACGGGGCTTTTGTTTGTTTTTTTTTTCAGCTTTACCTATTAACTATCTTTATGAGTACTTTTTACTTTACGAAGCTAAAGTAGAGTTGAACTTTGTAACTTTGAACTATCAAGAATCTAATTCTGTTCCTTCACAATACTAAATTAGTCTCTCAAATCAGCGCAGTCTGTCGAACATGAATATCGAGGAAGCTGATCAATTCAACATTGGTTAATCTCGGCAGACACTGAAAAAATAATCTATTCATCCACAACGGCGGCTTCGTCGCAACGCCTAATTGATTTTATAATTCGGCGGAAGCTCAAAAAGTATATTTAAATTCGTCGCACGAGACGACACGTAGACAACCGACGTCTTGCGATTGCGGATGCCAAATCTTGTCTTTTGAAGGGAACACGAGTTTGATAACAGGTTTTGTATGAATAAAGTTGATAATTATACATCCTTACCGAAAAAAGTAAATAATATATTGTAGAGACGATATGTAGGCTCATTTTGAAAACTATCTCAAGTATTAATCCAATTTAAATATTATGTCAAACAAAAAAAATAATTTAAGAATAAAACAAATTTATTGTAGAAAGTTTCAGTATACATTATAAGCTTCAACAAGTGAATATAACGCTTAATAAAATATACAGCACGATTTCTTCACGTAACTCAAATATACAGTTTTTCTCAACGCTTTACAATGAAATATGTACCTATAGTATAATTGCGATCAATTTATTTTGGAACGACACTCCAAATCGGACATGATTGCCGTATCGGATGCATATCGTTGTCGGATACGTAACGTATGATTCCGCCTCCGGCCGCGGCTGACCGATTGTATCAATTTGTAGCCGTAACATGCGACCACCCTCCATACACGTTAATTTTTTATTTGATCAAGATAGTTATCGAGCGAATACTTCCATAATAAAGCCAATTTTTCGATAATATCATACCCTTACGTAGATTTGGAGTGGTTATTCTTTAAACTAAGGAGTAAATTATAGACGCAGCCGTGTCATTTCGTAAGCAATTTGAAAGTCGTTTGATTCCAATTTATCTCATTTTCTTGTTATAACGATTTATTAATTTAAAAGACGGGGTAGTTAGTCGCGACTTTAATTTGCTTGATCGTTTCGTGGACAATATTTCATTTGTTTTACGGAAAAAATGATACTTTGTCGTTTACGTATTTATGTCTTGTTATAATTAGGGTTTGTTCGACGATCCATTTCAGTCTATTACAGCATTATAGCTATACAGACCGAGACCATCCTAAGTATACATTATTGGTCGGTGCAACGACACCAAAGTATGTAGGTTGTAAGTGTATTTCTCGCTTGACGTGATTGGTTTATAGTTCGATGCAAGAACCTATGCAGTAACTATTTATATTTGCGCCACCATATTTCAAAGAGTCTCAGGCATCGTCCATCTAAGCTCTTGAGGGTGTCCCGCAATTTGTCTCAGGGGTATTGTAATCCTCAAAATTGATAATCGATGGGCGTCTACAAAGGCAAGCTAACGAGCGCTCGCCAGCCCTATCAATCTTCAGAAGGTGTACTGAATGAACCAAGGTCACCATTGCGTAGGGTTGACTCAATGCACAATAGTTATTTCTTCTTTGCCCCACTAGATATTCTGATATACGGTTTGAACATACATAATAAACAAAATATTTATATTTACTGCGTGTTGAACATGTAAAGGGTGTTGGGTAAAAATAAGCAGTGCAGACTACATAATAATATATCGATAACAATATTTTCAAGTGTTAATTCTATAACACAATGACACGAGTGTTCGATCACGTTTACTCACAGGCGCGGGCGCGAAATATCAAATACATTGCGTAATATAGAAGCGTTCACGTATAAATCGCACGTGCGGTCTAGGACACGTCTACCTCGCCCGCGCCCGCGCCCGCGCCTGCGAGTTACCGTGAACGAGCACCTTATTTTTATTAGAATCAAGAACAATCAGGCTAGTAACAATATATTGCTAGCTAAGAACTGACTCGTGCCAACCCTAGTGTAATGAAATATGACAAAAGACAGCCCACTAATGTCACTGTGATCGCGGCGAAATTACTGCGTGACGTTGATTTATTCCGCGATTATGAAACTGTTAAAGATTGGACCGGTTTTAGTAAAATATGTTAGGTACTTTGTAGTGTCTTTATCAACCAATGAATTATAATATAGGCGTCTTGATTCGAAACGATCCAACAGAACAGCACTTGGGATAAGTGGATATGTAAGCGTAGTAACAAGTGTTTTGTGTTGGCAAATTAATGGAATAGTAAAAAAAACATACCTATAAATTTATCAAACTTAAAAAAACCTACAACCTTAGATGGCAGTTACGTTCACGCAGTTATAAAATGTTTCACATTAACCAATTCATAGTTCCTTTAAAATAAAAGGTCAGAGAAAGATGAAGACTTGATTCAACTAGAAAATCTAAAGCGATGTCTTACGCGGAATAGCAAAACCGCCCCAGCTCATCATACCTGCAACCTGAACCTTCATACGCGAACGCTATTCTAATTAATTAAAACGTATCTGTATCGCATTTGCTTATCAGTCTCACCCGAACCGTGTACAAACAAATACGAACAAATTGATCGACATTGACAAAATTAAACGTACCCTCCGGGTCGTATCGAGTGGACGTGTCATACAAACGTAGTTGGGCGATTGGCCCGATAAACATCGGAGTAACAAATTAACCCGGCATGCGCGCGACCTCGATACGCCCGATACGCCGCTACGCCGGTACGCTGATACGCAGTACGCCACCTATCGTGACATCTACGCGTAACGACATCGACTAAACTGATACTGCAGGGTAGGGTTGATGCGTGTGATAGTCGGGGTAGATAGTTCAAAACTTCAAAGGATTGGTAGATATTATTATATTTTATTTTATTATGAAATTTTTCGTTTTTTGTGTTTCACTACTAGGTATGGATACTTTTCATAAATATTATCAACCTAGGCTTATTTATTACTATAATCAACGTGGGTAAAGCCGCGAGACTTTAATTGAGAACATAATATTATGTTCAATAACAAATGTTCACGAATCAATGTGTACAAGAACCATACATACCATTTCAATGCCAACCAGAACTTTGGATTGTAGCGTAATTTTATTTTGTTATCTACCAACCTCCGTTGAACATCCAACGACAGGCGTAATGCTCGCATCGCGTGAAATAAACAATATTCTCGTCGATTGACTCCGCTAAGGAAATGAATAGATTTCATTTCGGTGTCATTTGTAGAGCTAATGACGCCTCCTGCTAATGTCGTGCCGACAAACGTGTAAACACGGGGGTCTTAATAATGACACTGTAGTAAATGATCTGATTTATGAATGCGTTGCGTTGTTGGAAGTCGATTGTAAGTACAATAATAATATAATTTATATCTTATGTAGCCTTGAAATTGTATTAAAATCTGATGCGAAGCCACATGACGTAAGCCAAAGAGGCAAAGTTTAACAGTAAAATACTTCAATAGCCTAAATAGTACATTACGATACGTGCTGTCTAAGTAGTATATTAATACACGGCGGCGTGAAGTTAGCGCCCGAGCGAAGCGAGGGTGCTAACCGCCGTGTATTTAATAGACTTACTTACGCAGCGAGTATCGTATACTATTTTAAAGCACGTGCGACATAAACTCGCCATCTATTTAATTTATTTAAAAATAATCTCCTAATTTATGCAATGAAAAGATGTTCATTTGACTCTTAGTAATAAACACACAAGTTTTAATGTGGGTAGGTTGACATTCCACCAGTAGAGAACGGGAAAACACAATTTACACCTACCCGTATCACTTCTAGATTTGTTATTTTAGGTTATTAGTATTTTTGGATGCATATCTATTGTTCGTGCATTGCTTAATGTGATATTATTTTAGATTTAATATTGTTCACTTTAAATAATAGTTCAACAGGTTTCAATTAAAAACCAGTGAAAAATATCAATATTGTAGGGCTTCATTTTGT
Source organism: Hylaea fasciaria (assembly GCA_905147375.1). Lineage (NCBI taxonomy): Eukaryota > Metazoa > Arthropoda > Insecta > Lepidoptera > Geometridae > Hylaea > Hylaea fasciaria. Next base: position 3,841,698 of record LR990194.1, read on the forward strand.
AACCAAATCTTTATCGTAACGTGAATGCCTACTTAATATAGGAATCTGCGATTGATCTGGTTTGTGCATAAATGTATTTACTATGAGACTATGTTTTATAATATTAGATATGGTGTATAATAATTGAAAGTGTGTGTATTCAGTGAAAACGCAACATTTCTAAATCAAGTAAGTATTCTTATGTTTCAATAATTATATAATCGGATAAGAAATTTTATAACAAAGCTACAGAGTACGGTTAATATCGCTAACTTAGGTATAGCGTTTCAACGTAATAAGTAATATTGTTCGACGAAGACCAAAATGAAAACATGCAGAAATATGGCGCCAAAGACATTGGCGTTTCGGTCCCACACGTTACAGGTTATACGTATCTTCTCTTGCTTACAATGAGTTTGTGAGTGGTGTAAAAATGTGTGACTGATTAGCTTTGGTTCAGTATGACACTCGCAACGATAGGTATATTCTTAAACGGTGTGAAGTTAGTGAACATCAGGCCGTTTAAAAATGTGCTACTTTGAACAGCGCAAAGTGTGACCTAAGTGCGGGTTTAGGTCGCACGGTGCTATAAAATAGATTAATTTCCTTGCTACATTTTTAATTGCAAATACATAGTTTAGCTGATTTTAAAACGCTAACTGAAACGCTAGCTGTAAAAATAATACCGTTATAAATATAGGTAAGTAAGCTGACAAGACTACATAAAAACACCATTAACAAATCATTGACGTCAAAAAAAACTGTCGTATTTTTTAAAACAAAATCGTCATTGAAAATCGGTCTTTTATAATAGAAAATGGCCACGAAAATTGTAGCGTGCCCCCAATAAACGTAGCTCAATTACATCACAATGTCTTCTTTGTGTTTCACCCGAAAAAAAGCTACGTAATAAATAATACCGTATGTCATTTCTCAGCACGTATGAAATTTATAACTCACGAAACGATTTCCAAAGGCAATTTATTTGTAATAGAGCTGTTCGGAGGGTTCCAGGTTAGGAAGCTACAAAAACCGGTAGCATGCTGCTCTACCATAAAAATACGAAATTAATAGGTACTACTTTATGAAGGCGCTGAAAAAAATAACTTGAGTGACAATAAATTAAATGGAGGCGTCTTTACTTTACATTTTCCTCAATACCAAATCGATGCCAGTGAATAATAATTATAGTTATATTATAGAAGTATCTATGAGTTGAGTATTGCTGAGTACATATGTATCTATCTCTAACATTTTTAATATAACAGTACCTAACGAGTCCGTTCACGCGTGTTAGTGTAATCTATTAAGTTACAAAACGGAAGAATAAAACAAACAGGATAAATCTAATACCATTTTCCCGGTACAGTATATCACGGCCTCGAGCAAAGAGCAGCCATACCGCCACGATTTGTGACTTAATCACTTTATTGGCAGCGAGGGAGCTTATCGGAAAGAAATGTCGACCCCGCTGATATACGAGTAAACAAGCTTGCACTTTTGCTCGCTCACTTTTGGCGGTCACACAGGCCATAAACTCGTCGCCGAAGTTTGGATGGCGCTTGTGGGGAGCACGAAGTGCTCTCCGAATGTTGTTTTTTAGTTTAAAACGTTTTACTGGCGGTAACGGACTTATTTACCTTGTTAGACTCCTCGTCGTTGCAGTCACGGGCATCTGAAAAAGAAACCTTACATGAATTTACACATTCTTGTATATCGGCGCATGGAACGTCGTTGACGAGAAACGGGCGCTTATAACGTACGGTATACAGCTTTCTCTACCCCGGGCAGTGATTAGCCACAGCGCACACTAGCAACGCGCCGGACCTAAATATGTTTGTATTTTGGCTTTGCCGGTACACACACCCAATATCGGATCCCTCCTGAGGATCAGCCATTACGCAGCCTCTTAACGACGGACGGTTTTAATTAAAAACTTCTTGCATTAGCATGTGTCCGTCCAATCATGATACTAATCCCTTCAAAATATTATTTAATTTCGGTAGAGACTTAACCGATCCGAGTTTCGAGAACGGGATAACCAATCTATTGTTTTGTGTGCCGAATAAAACGGGTCGTTATTTGGCGAGAAGTTTGAATTTTGGTTTCGATTACCCATTGCAGGGGGCTGGAAGCGATCGATCGGTTAATTTGGGTGTTATTGATGTATTATAAGTGGGTCAGGACGGATTGTTCCTCCTAAACAAACAATACATTAGCGTAGGCAGCGGCGGAGTCTTAGCGATAAACAAGCGCAGGTGTGTGCGGGAGCGGTACCCGCCTCAACCGCTGTCCGGACCAACTTGGAAAGTATTCGTAAGCGTTCAAACATACCGTCCTCGTTATGCATGCCTCGCTGGGTTTAATCACGGAGCGACCCCGCCCCGGGCGGAGCTAATGTTTTCACTATGTATTTTTTAAGCACCTACCCGGTGTTCTGAGCTCGCGGTGAGCTTGCACTGTTCTTGTAGACCCTTCAATGCTCGATAGAGTGCCTACTTCGAGGATGTTAATTGAATCTTTCGTCATTATGCGATATCTTGTACAGGGAAATGCAACCCTACAACGGAACATTTAAGATATCATTTGATAAACTAGTCCACTGGCAAGCCTGCTTTAACTTGCAGTATGGAGTCGAAGGTCTTCAAACATCTATTAGGAGTGTCGCATCCGACGTGCGCCCACATCCGAGTCTCGTGTCTATTATGGGACGTGTCCAATATTGACACAGTGTCCCGCCGATTGCGGGCTGCTGACAATGATCCCCTGTCAGTTTGCTTGAATTTAGGTTTCGGTAGCTTCCTCCACGCGATATGATCACAGTATGTGATGCTATCCTTTCAAGTGAGACTATTGATAATTCCGTGACGACCTACCTACCTTTGACCGAGATGAATCTCGAGACATTATTAATCACCAGCGCCCAGGAGCGTAATCTAGCGCCGAATTTTGTTTGACTTGGCTAAAAGTTGTACGAAGTCTTATTTATTTTTTATCAATTTCACCCGAGCGAGCCTTAAAAGCGTCGCCCCGTTTTATTATAGGGACGTGAATTAGCAAAAAGAGAATGGATTTTGGTTGTGATTATGTCAAAAATAATTAATTATTATCGATTCGGTGGCGAGCTAGGGAGAGAATTGATGGGAGAGCAAAGACGGCGTGGAGCCGCACCTTAAAATTGGAAAGCTAATTACTCGTTTACGAGAGACCACGAAGGGGATCTGTAGAGATTACCAATAAGTTAAATCCCGTAAAGGTATTGAAATTAGCTCTATTTAATTCTACTGAAAGTAGGATTAAATGAAAGCGTGTTACAAACAGATTCTCGTTAACAGGCAACTTGAAAATCTCGCTCCGTTTGATGTCGTTTAGGAAGGTCAGCCACAAGAAAATCTTCATTCCTGTCAAAGATCTCAGCGGTCGTTAAAGCTGCGACTACACTCCTCAAAGTTTACAATCTATGCGAGGGAGGCGAGAGCCGAGGGGCACGTGTGAGGGCCTCCCCGGAATTTCTTCATTCATTAAGCCGGCGGAGCTCCGTGCGCGGCCTGCCAAACTCATCGCTACATTGTACACATCGCCGATGAGCTAAACTTTAATTTAGGCCGCAGTACCTGCGACCGCTCGCCTGCGCTCATTCATAATGAACCACCCACTGTTTTAGTTTCACGACGCGACCTCCAGTGCGTCGCTGACATTTCATATACGACCAGTTTAAGCAGACGGACGCTAAAGTCGGTTAACGTCAATAAATCACTTGAAAAGTTGGAGCGTCGAAAGAAAAATCACAGTCATCGGCCTCTTTTTAAATTAACGCCATTAGCTTCAAGATTTCCTCTTTGAAATAGAGTGCAAAGATTGCCTCTCTCCGTTTGAGCGGCCGAGTAATTAGTAACGCTCGAGTTTTATTTGTTGACGTTCATTACTCGCTGATACTGAGAGTGGCGACGAGAGAGATAGCGCACTTCTTAAAGGAATTAGAAAGAGAAGAGGATATCCAATCGTGAGCCTGCACCTGCCACCGTACGAATTTGCAATTTAAATTCTTGACGAATATTCTGGAGGACCTCCTTAACACGACATCTGTTTAAATCGTCGACGATAGAGTGACTGCTGCGGTTTCCAACTCTTTGTGATCGCGACTTAATTGAAATAAAACAAACCCTTTTGTGATATGAAGGGGACTTAGACACGTTTCAATCTGCGGTTGTTTTCATAAAGTTATTACAATATTTAGAACCGCAACTGACTCATCTTACTTTTAAGAACTTAAAAGCGTACAGAGCACTTTGACTTGCCAGTAGGAGGCTTTTAAATATGAGAAATCTCATATCGACTCATAAACCTCTCAGACATGATTTTACGTTCTCCCGAGACTTCAAAAGGCGGGCTTCACCCATAAAATATGACGTCATGTTATAATCCCCCAAATTGATTGATACGTTCATATTTGGGATGATATATCGTTGTGTATGGGCCGAAATGTATCAGACTGTTGGCTAATAGGTGTTAGTGGGTAAATAAAGAAGTGCAAGCGGCGGGCGGAGCCGGGAATCATTAATAACTATCGCCCCACGCCACTTCATTAACAATCAATCACGTGTGGTTCCCTTGGGCCGGACAGGTTGCGGTACATGACAATTTTTTGTGTAGTTAAGATTAATATTTTCTGAAAGGGGTCGTAATAGTTAGAAGTTAATAGAATATCAGAAGAAAAACCAATGATGAAAAATATTGCTACGAAAGTGTAGACTTGCTACAGACTTGCTAGTGCTACAGAGTAAACGTAGCGCGTAGTGTACAGCTACGCTATACTACGCGTGGACTAAGTTCCAACTTGTGTATAAATTTACAAAAATGTTGTTATATCACAATGCATAAAAAATAAACACGTATCTATATCATAAAGTTTCGCACCGACGCCGACGCGCGTACATAATGTAAGAGAAAGAATGACTTGTCGGATAGAGTTAATAATCTTATTAATTTGTTCGCGCGTAACCCGCAGCGCTCGCTGGTCTCGACGTTCTTTGTAATTAATGAGAACACCTCATCTATTAAATTAGTACAAGGGCCCGTGAACACATGTGAGTAGCTATACACCAGTCTAACGAGACACGTCGCATCTCGTACACCGAACGAAAAATAAACACAAGAACGAAACAAGGCAACAGTGTGAAAGGTCTAACTTGGCTGGTCGCATTCACACAGTCTTAGCGGAATAAATAAATTGCGCGTGAAGAAAATGAACTAAGAAATTTCATTTATCATACTCGTATTAGCTTAGAAATAGAAATATTGTATACAAAACTAATTTATAGGCACATTAGCAATGAATATTACATTAAATTTATGAGAATTTCGATATATGCCAGACAAAATGATAAAAATAATTGACAATAAATCGTATTAACACCATAAATCAAAACATTCAAAACAATTAATATTCAACACATACAATTATACCTACCTACAGCCCAATATAACTGTTGCGTCGTTGTAAAACTAAGCAACTCGGTAACCGTTTATATAACGATCAAACCGTAACATAACTAAAATAGGCCCTTCAGTAACTCACAACAAAGGTAACCTCTCAAAAGGGATCATAAATTACATGCAAACTATACGCTTTGATCAATTAAATTTTATTACGTGCGTAATGAAATGGCGTCCTAACGGAAAGATTTATTGAAGGTTTATCCTCATAACTATGGCTTAGAGGCATTACTCAATAGGCCAGGCGAGCCAGGCCAAGCCTTTTCGGGCTGCTTAAGAGCCACTACACGATTAAAGGCCTATTGAAGTAGAGGATTTGCCGGATACCATGCTGAGCGATACCGTTGCAAAGTATTTTAGCAAAATTGGTAAAGTTTCAACTGATATTGTAACTGTCTGTTGGTTTGGTAATAATGTTTTTGGTTTGTGTATTGAAGTGTTATCGTAACGAAATGAAAGTCCAACTAACCCATTCTACTATTATTAAAATTTGAGTGTGCGTTTGTTTTTGTTTGTGCCAGTCCGCGCTGAAATGGATTCTGATGTAATTTGGTATATTATATAGAAATGTTTGGGTGCTAGCATATTCATGAACCAAGTTTCAGCATTATCATCATCAAAGTCACAGTAAGTAAAGCCATTGAATGCACCTACCATAACATTATAGTGAACTTGACTATGATCTGGCTATGGGCAATTTTTTTAGTTTTCATTGCAATCAATATAAATTTCAATATTTATTTTAAAACAGATCCCTAAAGAAAGATTTGTCCCATTTAATCGGAATTTATTCTGGATAAAATAACTACGACTATGTAGTAGACTTTATTAAGTGTCTCCAATGCATAATTATTTATCCAAACTTTACAATAAGAAAAAGAACAGTGGAAACCTCAAGGCACCTGCAACAAAAGCTAATTATCCCGTGTTTACTTCGTAGACAACGTTTGAGCGCGGCTCCCGTGATATACGCGCAGTAAATTCTAATGCGACGTCACCGCACGCGCGAGGTGGCACTAAACCCGCGCGAATCCAGAACGATCATAATGAAGTATGATTTCTTGGCCGGGGACGCGGCCTCTCTCGGATAATCACTCCTCAGGCGTACCCATATAATTCCTTAGTGCATAATGAAAGTTGATTAACATTACCCGTACGATCCGCGGGTGTGTGTGTGTCCGCCGCAGATTCCGAGTCCTAATTAAGAGCGAGGGCGGGGGGCCGCGGCCGCCGGCGGGGACGGGGTATCGATCATCGCCCGCCAAGGAATCGACGCACGGACCCGCAAAAAGGGGCAGCCCTCATCTCAAAATCAGCGTCCGGCTGAGCCGGAGCCGGCCGGCTCTCAGCATATGTGTTTTGATTTAAAGGGTCAGTTTAATACGCGGGCGCGGAAACGGAACGCTCCGGGCGAGATTTGCAAATCCAATGTGAATAATTACACGGCTTACGAGCGCTTACCTACTGCCTTATAGTCATTTGCATATTTTCTTGTGGCTTTGTGCCGGCAGCTGCCCGAGGTAGGACGTGAATACGCCCGTGTAAATGTGCCACTATTTGACTGCTGTTTTTCACTATTTTACATAGCGGATCTCGTATTTTAATGTAATCAGTTGCTCGTTTAAAGGTTTCCACTTATAAAAACGTAATTGTGCAATAACGTTTCAACGAGATCTTCAAACTCAGCGCTGATTTATTCGTTACAAAGTCCACTTGTGTCCCGTTGAAATAAATAAACGAAATAAAAAGGAAAACAAGAAACACTAACAAAGCTGCTTATAAAAAACGTTGGAAAACACTTATCGCGCTCGAGTGCAAATCGTCGACTGTCACTTCAAATCCCGCCGGCGCCCGACAAAAATGGGAAAAAGTAACAAAAATAACAATCAAATAGAGCATCCGCGGAAATGAGATCTGAAGGAATGATCACGCCGACCCCGGGGATCGGTCGCCTCTTCAAAAAAGACTAATCTCTCAATTCACTAAGGAGTTAAGCTTTAAAAAATATTTCGATAGGCAACAAAGGGCCCCTCGCTCGGCGTCTCGCGGTGTCTTTGACACGTCGTCGCCGCCGGTTTTTTTCGCGAGATCTCTTTAGAGGCGGGATGTCACTCACTTTGTATCGGCTTTGTCGCGAGAGGTTAAGCGCCGGTTTATTAGGCTCGACTTCCGTTTTGCAAACAGAGGGGCCGTTAGCAGATTCGTTTTCGATGTTCCGCTTATTGGCTAAAAATTTAATCCTCAACCGATTCAGATTTATTGGCACCAAACGCCACGTGAGCGCGACCCTCTTGCAATCGATACGAATGTGACGAGTGGGGTTGCAACCGGCGGCTCTTAATTAAGAATACGTGACAAAAGACGAGACATGCACACAAATACCAGTAGTACGCAAAAAGGTCCGGATTACGTAACCCTTTGCACTTTTGATTTTAAACGTCGCGTCAAGTGCGAACGCTGGACCGTGACGTCTAATTTGAAAAGAGACTTGACAAATCTGGCTTCGGGCCGACCCTCGTTTCATCGAGCCATCGCTACACGTGACGATATGAACGTTGATACAATGAAATAATAGCGTGGAGCGGTAGGCGGTCGCTATGGTAACGCGGTTTCGGAAGCCGTTTGAATGGAGCGCCGAAGGCTTTTAGCCCCGTTTGACCATTTAGATCGGGTCAGCGTTTCGGGCGCTGACTGCGCTCCGAGCCGGGATAATTAGCCGGCAAACAAGGAGCAGGGCGCCCGCACAACTTTCGCGGGCCGTTCAGGTGCTCTGCAAACACCGCTGCAAGAAGTTTAACAGCAGTTTAATTGCGGAACGAAAACAGAAGCGCACTGAAAACAGTTTAGTTTTCGTGAAAAGAATCTTGTCGGTTATTGAGGTGAACGAGCATAATCGGAGCTACGCTCGAGTTTGAAGTTTATTGAAAATGTGAAACATCTCTCGGCTAAATGAGGGGGAATAAAGTAAAGTTGGTTACTGTATAGTTAATGAGCTGAACTCCAGCTGATTTCCAGCTTGAAAATCAATACAGCCCAAGACTCCATTTATGCAGTTCAAGCAGCAATAGAAAATCCACAAACGAATTAAAGAAACGTCTATCTGTATGGTTGATAATAATATAAAACTTCTTTATACCTACGGAATTATCTTAAATGGGATATACGAAAACAATATAAAATCCAGTTCGGTCTCTGATTTATGTACTAAAAGTATATAAAACACTGACAATGCTACGTACTCAAAGTGTCAGGATGTCAAACAGGATGCCATCCTAGCCATCAAAAGACGATCCCGACACAAATGGTTAACCATAATTTGGCCCTAGTCGACTTGTATACCGAGTATACACCCGAGTCCATAAATCGGCGGTGTCAGCGTCAGTGGCCGGTAAAGGTGCGGACACACTAGTAAATTACCCGCGGCGACCCGCGGCCTGACGTGACGTGCGTGCGTCGGGTCTTAGCGTACGTGACGGTGTGAAGGGGGCTTAATTGTAGGAACGGGTTTAATTGTAGGTATTCGTTAGTTAGGGCTTGATGAGCAGGGTTGAATGCAGGCATGCATTTGTGGCTGAATAATGAAATTGTGACGATTAGGACACTAAACGCCTAAAGATATATGTTCAAATTAATTGTTAGCTGCAATTGATTATATGTACACACAAAAGTATGAAAATACTTCATATTATTGTCATAATTTATTATTGTGTCTATACAACAGATAATATAATTTCGTAACTAAAAGCTTCGATGTTAAATATTTTCTTAGTTATAATATAGTACATTGTCTATTCAATGTTCTTAGTCACTATCATATTTAAGAAAGGTATCGTTTATAGATTTCAAATATATATTCGACTTATGAGTTTGAGTCAGTTTTGACATCAGGATAGCCTCTTGCTTATTTGTCAATACTTATGCGAGGGACTACGTGCACTATCAATGTAGGTAGGTACTATCACACACAGAAATCTTCCAATCCCTTGTGGGCCGCACGAGACGGTATAGCCAAGTTTTGCTAATACATAATTGGGACCAAATCCCTATTGGTCCCGTGTAAGGGACACGCGTCTTAGTGCGTGCTTGGTCGGGAAATTAATGAAATTAACCGATACAAGGTAAACCTACGAGGAAAATGTGGGAGTCTAATTTGATAATGTTGGATTTTCTTTCGGGTAATAACTCTTGAAGGCTTTATTGTGGGTTGCTAGTCTATGGAAAATTGTCTTCGTAATAACCTCTCTAATAATGAGGAGGTATGTTAATTACTCGTTCCACTTGCGTTACTTAATTGTTGGTGAATTTTGTTTTCTAGCAAAGACTTTTAATGATATATATTATATCGTGGGGTCAAATTAAAACCCATGCCTATTTTATTTATGTCAATAATATTAATCGTAAAAACAATGTTTGGATTCGTTTGCAACCCAATAAACCCCCATTTCGTCCTAACCTAACCTAACCTAAAATTTCTAATGGACAAAACAGCTCTAGTTCAAATGACATAATAACCCAAAAGTACAAGTGAACTAGCTGTTGTTACGTTCATTACCCCGTAATTCCCGGGCGTGCGGTATCGATCGAGCGAGCGACAGAAAACTTTCTAGACGGGTTTTATATGCACCGACTCTTTGGTGTAAGTAAGGGTATAGAGAGCGCGGTGGCGCGCCGGATCTCGCAAATGTTTCATGCCGGTGGGAAACGGGCTTTAGCTTTTTGGTTTCCAAGCATACTTATGGTATAGATGGGATACTTACAACAATAAATAAATAAAATATAATACATAGAGTCATATGACAACATTTTAGTTGAAGTGCAAGGAGATAATATATTTGTGGTAATATGTGATCTTCAAAAAATAAAACCTCTTCTATATACTATAGGTACCTATTCATAAGTGCCTACTGATAAGAACTTGTAACTTAGACCTTACAGAAAACATTAAAATTGTAAAAGAAAATCACAATTATTTTAATGTTTCTGTTTCACTAAACAAACATATGAACGCTCCATTATCTGCAATTAGCAAAACACGCAAAAAAGTTTCAATGTTTCTATTTGATTTTTCATAAACGTCCAAAATGACGTCAGCGGTGACGCGGCGTGCACCCGACAGATGATAGGGGTAGCTCCGTCAAAACAGGATACCCCACATGTAGATATACGAGTTTGAATCCTCCTGTGGTACATCAAACGGCACCATTTCAAACAATCAAGTACGTTTTAGTGACTAGCTAATGATTATTTGTATAAAATGATCTAACGTTTGTTTTTAACACTCGACTTCTTTCTAGGCTTCTAGTTACTTGCACCAAACTAGATAAGGTCACACGTTATCTAATGGATAGCGTCGTTTTACTGTATTGTTTATTTTTGGTGTAAAATAAAGAAAGGTATACTATTCTATTCTCTATTATTAGTACGTCGATAAAATCGGTTTAATACAAAAATTACTGTTAACTGAGTATATTTGATACAAACTCATCGCCCAGAAGAAGGTGGTGGCGGAAATCATACGATCCCATGCGGGGTGGTCTAATCAGCTATGAAAATTAGGTTCCGCCGTATCTTACGCTTTGTACTGCTAATGTGGAATTTAATTACTATTTCCAAATGTTATTACCAGCCTCTGATGGAGCAGGAAGCGCTTTAGATGTTTAATCATGGTTATAATCAGTCGCATGTCAAAATGTGTGTCTTCGGATCTTAGTAGCTTGGGCTTGGGAGCAAGATTGTGAGTGTTTATTAGTTGGTTTATCTAAATTGTTTTGGTTTATTCAAGCCTATTTTATTGTCTAATGTTCGTATGGCATTGTATCAAGCTGTTTTTTTTATTTAGTTGATTATGTCAAGTTTTACGGTTTTTGGAAGACAAGTTTTTATAGTTACTATTTTCCAAAAGTATTACTAACATTCGCTGCATTATAATAATTATGTAGTTTTCATTTACAAAAAAAAAAGTTTTGTATATAAACATTTCCTTTGACCCTGTCTATGATAATTAGACGGACCCAAAAAAATTTGAAAAAAGTCAGCATAGTGATCACAGTCCACTAGATACTTAAAAGCGGATATGTCATACAAATAATAAATGTACCTGACTTATAACTCTTCTTCCTATGCCTCAGTATCGTCGATTCTAGCAACATACCACCACCGGTCACCATCCATCACCCAATTACGCGGCCGATCAATCATCGTGCCGATCACTCCCCCGGCGCAGCACCTCGATGATTTTTTCCACTGTTTGCCACCGCACCACGAGGGGCCTTTTAATCACTCGCGTGGGAAACGTGTACCTGTTACAATATATCTGTGTAAATTTAGACAGAAATGATGAGATGCCATTGTAATGGGTGGTTTGTCGACTTACTTTGGAGTATTTTTCGATACGACATCAAAAGAGTCGCAGGAACCGGTGGATGCAAGTGGCGAATTGGTTCGGAGTGGCGGTCTAAGGGGGAGGCCTATGTTCAGATTGTTCAGCAATGGACGTCTTCCGCCTGATGATGATGATGATTTTTCGATAAGTATTACATACATAGACGAGTAAGATAGATTGATAGGTAACACTTTATTGACACCAAAATGTATATAACACGTAAAGGACAAACTTGGTAATAGGTACAATGTGTAGTCTTATCACTTAAAGCGATATTTACTAGACAACCTTTGGATAGAAGATAGACCGCAGAAATAGGGTTAGGTCGGTTGACATCAGTGTCAAATTAAGAATACATACACACAAGCAAGCTTCTTTACTTTAATTAATGAATTGTTTTAACAACTGAGAAATCCCGTTGTAATAAAAGACAATTTCAAAGTTATTAATTAGAAATTATTTGGTAACCTTTAAAAGTCCGTAAGGTAAGCTTTTGCTGAAAAGATAAACCTTTAAAACAACAAAACAAGGGAGTCTGTAAAACCAACACTTCTTCAATCGCGATAATATAAAGCTCAACAAAACGGCACGCTATAAAAAGATGAACAATAATTCTTTTTTATTACGCGCCAAAGTGGGAATCTCATTGTCGGTGAGGAAATAAATAATAGCAGGATGGAAAAGGGAAATAACACAACATAAAATATTAAGATTCACCCTGGATTGGCATCATTCTGCGGTCGCCACGGATTTCTTTCAAGGGGAAGCGGAGATACCTACGTCTTTGAATGTTAATGCTATTTGCATATCCGAAAAGTCATGAAATAAATCAGCCGAGACGGACAGCGGGGACGGCTATTCATTTTGCTTCCTTTGTCTACGCAAGTAGCAATTAATGTAAAAAAATGTTAATACATTTCAATTTCCCCTAGACACAAAAAATAGATAGATTTGGTACATGTTATTTGGAATCTCAGAAGTAAACCGTGAATCACCATTTCCATTTGAAATCTTCACGAGTCGCTCGCGAGCCCGCGCGCGGATAATGTCTGGATATGGCATCAAATTGCGCCGTATTGTGCGTCAAATGCGAGAAAAACTGAGAAAGTGTTAGGGCAGCATTTACATAAGTTGCGACAGAGGGTCGTACAATACATGCCAAAATATTCAGGGCCGAGGTGATGAGAGCCCCCGGGCGACTGCATGCATGGCCTTTATGATGGGGAAAATATTTACAACCGACGCAAAAACGCTATATTTATGAAGCGGCTCAGAGTAGCATGTGAGGGAAGTCGCGGAATAGCGGCGATGATGCGCTTTATTGTTTTACACCGGGATGGAGGTAAATTGTGAGTTATTGCAGAGTTTAAACGTGAACCAGTGGAGGAGCTCTATGATTTTCCTATAGAAAACGGATTTAGTATTTAGTGTTTCGCTAGGGTCATATTATTTTCTTCCTTGGCCTTGCATTCTTTGGTGCTCGTTCTATCTTGTGCCTGGGTTAACCTTTTACTATCTGCCTCTGTTAATGGAGATTTGCATCATCATTACTAACATAAAAATATCGTCATGGGATATTTATACAATTATTTGAGAAGTATGTGTCTAGAAATAGAAACAGTATTTTTCAACTACCTATAGCTATGTTACGAGTAAGTCTGTCCATAGTAAAGATAGCGTGGTTTTGTTTACAAACTGACAGTACGATCGTTATCGATTGCAGGCGGGAAAGTTTTTATGAATTAACCGTCAAACAAGTAAAGAAGAACAATGAAAAAACAAACTCTTCAAACAAAAATCGATGACAATCTGGGCCAAAAACTTCGTAAAACTTTGCCGGCAAAAAGATTTATATATACTTATAAAAAAGTGAACGGGAAAAGAAGTTTTGGAAAAACTTTAAATTGCGACCTTGAACCGGTTGAACTTTGTTTCAGATTACTATTAGTGAAGTCGGGGAGCTTTTTACCCTTCCCGAGTTGACGTGCCGCGGACAGTTCGTGTCATTAACTTTGGCATAAATATGATGGGGATATTTGGTTATTAGGGGCATGGGGTTTGATTTAGAGTCTGGTGCACGTTTAACGTTTGCGGATGGGGTGCGATGAACCAGCATCGATCGCGGATGGGCAGAGAGCGCCCGCGGACCTACTCAAACTTTCGGGTCGGTTTTAATGAAACAATTCCGGAACTTCGCCGTATTTAGGTCACAGCGTGCGATAGTATGCGTGACGCTCGTGTACTCTCCGGCCGGCTTTCATTAACCTATGCACAGGTTTCAGTTTAACAAAACTTTGTGAGTGTAGAAATTCAAAATTGCCCGAAAAAACGAAATCGAAAATACTAAATAAAGAAAGAAAGTCACAATCTAATCCAACATTAATTTTATGACTTCCCAAAAGATGCGTCTTGTTAAACAATATGCCATCAACATTTCCATCTAAAAGGCGTTTAAAAGGCGCTGCCCCGTCAATTGCGACACCGTTTTCATTATTAACTGTTAACTAGGACCGGGTGTTTATGTAAATTGTTATTGCTTTTTTAAGAAAAACCTCGTTTGACACGTCTGAAGAGCCTCTCTAAGGCCCGCTCGTTACTCCAAGTCTTTCGTTTGGCCCCGCGCGGGACACAATGGGATTTTGAAGGTAAATAAGTCTTTAAAAGAGGAATAAGTAAATTAGAAGCGACAAGATAGGAATCTCCCCTATTTTTTCGAAGGTTAGGGCGAGAAAAAAGGCGATCGGCTTGGAAAAAATCGGGTAAGAAACTGTGGAGTAGTGTTAATATTTCGGCAGATTGCATTTTTAGGACTATTGGCTAAACGATAGCCGTTGTGATTTATAAAGCAAACTGTATGCCAAAAAATATATTTGTAAGAAGCTAAACGCCGTTCTTGTGCCAAGAAGCCTAAACAAATCTTGATCGGAATCATGACCATTTATGTCAAACCAAGTAAAAATCAGGGGTTAATGAAAACATACAACAATTTCAGTTCCAACTACTTTGTAGGCCCCTTAACAAAGTGTCATAAGAAAGCCATCTCTACCCTAATTCTGCAAAAAAAGTCTTTAAGGGCGAGTGCGGCGACACTCTCGGCCGGTATCACAACAGCTGCCACCAACGATACCTACTTATTAAGCCGTATCCGTAAGTACAAGCCTCTGTCCTCCGCCTTATGCCTACTTCCTCATGTTTTTAAATTATAATCGCCAGATGGATTGGGGGACGTTTTGGAGCCAATTAACTTGGAGTTCACCTGGGATGATAGCATTTTAGAGGCATCACCATCTTGAGTGTATATCGATTGGAAATCTTGTGTTTTTAAACAAACACAATCCCAAAAAAATTGCAACATAAATACGTATTGCTGGGCCACAAAACTTCTGCAGACAGAGACAGAGAGAAAGAGAGAGAGAAATGATGCTATGGGCTAATGGACCATACGTGTATGGTATCAACATCAATCTAGTAAATCTATGGGTATCAAGCATTTCAATCATCCTGATTGCTCGCGTGTAATACGTTTAGCAAATAATTCTCAAAATAATATACCATACAATTATTAAGCCTTGCATTCTTCACCAGACGCTCTTCATGAAAACCAGCACTTAGGAACTTCCCATTTTAGAGACAGAAACTTTGTGACTAAATTAAATGATGATGATGAATATGATTATTTTCAAACTATGACGAAAGAAAATAAGTAAATGTCTCGATAATTCTTATTTTAAAATTTGCGTACGAGAAATGCTAATGTTACGAACTTGTAGGATCCAAATTAATGATGGTGTTATTAGG
This sequence comes from Hylaea fasciaria, assembly GCA_905147375.1. NCBI lineage: Eukaryota > Metazoa > Arthropoda > Insecta > Lepidoptera > Geometridae > Hylaea > Hylaea fasciaria. The sequence continues at coordinate 3,857,353 of LR990194.1, forward strand.
TACGTACCTACATATCTGAGACAGCCGCATAGGGTCCGAATTAGCTTCGTTTGCCTAAGGGTTGTCTGAATGTGACAGCTGTCAAAATATTCTAATTTTAAATTAATCCGCCGACTTCGGGGTACAGGATGAACTCGGGAAATTTTACCCCTACGAGACACCTCCATTTTCTGATTTGGAAAAAGTTAGTGGAATTTATTACGGTATAATATACGTAGATTATAAGCAAAAAGCTAAGGTGAAGAATATATGTACAGCCATCAAAGTAATTTACGATTATCTTCCTTGTTCAAACACCCCCTGAAGACCTGAGCGGAGTTTGGCAAGGTCTGAAAATGATCTTACAAAGTGTAGTCCCCGTTGACGCCTCGAGGCTTCGACGCGATACAGACTTTTAGAGTTATGCAAATGTTATGGACAACAAAAAAGTTAATGTCAATGATAAGTGCGAGCCCTGGGGAGCGATCATGCGCATTCTGCCTTTTTTACCGCTTTTTTCTTAAACTCATCTGAGGGCGGGCTTATTTGCGCAGCCCGGCCATTGTGTAACCCTCTTTAATTTATTTTGTTATTTTGCGAGTCGTTTACACTGTACTCTTATTGCTAGCAATCAAATTTCATGATGTGATGAAAAAAACAACACTAACTAAAAAAGGAATAACAAAACCTTAATAAAGAGCCCACTCGTTTGGACAACAATAGAAACTACAAGATAAATATGCTTTAAAGTATCGGTATTCAGATCACATATTTTTACGCACACAAAAATTGTAAGCCCTCTCAATCACTTCACGAAATGAAGTCGCAGTCTCTTCTTATTGTCCTGAAGAGGGCAGAAGTGTCTGTAAAAAGCACTTGACTGGAGTAGGTGGAATTAGGAACAGGTTATATGAGGGGCTGCGAGGCACCCATTAGCGCCAGCAGGTGTCTAGCTGCGGTTAGAGTCAACGAACCTCCGCGGTTTGGGGGTAGACGCTACACAGTAGACTCTAATATAAAAAGTAAGTATTACTGATAAATACTCTAATTGAAATCATATCCCATAGGTTTGAATTACAATTCGATTTTATTCGTATGTAGAAGTTGAAGTGAATGGCTCTGATGGAAAAACTTGGTTACAATTTAGTTTTCTTAGTGAGTCAACATTTATGTTTTTGTTTATTGCTTGGAATGACTTAGGTATATTATGTTCTGTATTCAAAAATATTGCTTCTGCAAGTTTAGGTATCAAAAAACCGGTATAGTACGGAAAATAGCGTACGTTTATATGTACAAGTAAGGCAGTCTCCGGTGTTATCTCACCTCTTTCAAATCCCACCATTAAATAATTCACCACGAGCGTCGACTTTAGTTAAGCTACACAATTAACCCACCCGTTAATAAGATAGAACGGCTTCAGTAAAAATTCAGCGCGTCATCTCCGGCTGAGTGGTTGTTAAAATTAAACATGCACACGCGCCCGAGATGCCTAAGGAAAAGTGCTAAGCTAAGTGTACACATCCAAAACCGTAAAAGAACTCTGCTTTTAGCCGGAGCTTTAAAAAGATTTCAGTTCTTTTACTAATTTTTTCTACTCGGTTAGCTGTTTAAATTCTTGACGTTGTATTCATTTGGTACTTAGTAGGTTACGGTCAAACCTTTAAAAATAGCTCGTTATCATTTACATATAACTCCGCATAAAACAATATGTTTTCTCTAACCATATACAGATACCTACCTATCTTAGTCTAATAGATCCCACGCTTTCTATAATTTAATTCTCATATATCAGACATATTCTCGCAGATAAATTCCCATCTCATATAACGAGCTCCCACCGATACCTACCGATTTAATATCCCACTCATAATTGAACCGAGCGTTCTTCCAAACCCATTACCCGCCTGTAGAGTGTGCGGAGTCTTGTAGACTCCCTGTAATGAACTCACATTATAAATGCAACGAGGCATCGCCTCCGAGATGCATCAGACGAAGAATTAATTCATTTGCATGTAAAACTTATACGAACGCTACTCGAGATTAGGTAGAGATCGGTAGAGCGCGGAAAGTTCAAGTTCTGATATTAGGTTACGGAGGGAATTAGGTAAAATGCGAGCTTACTATCTTCACGGGGTTTTCGCTGGTTTATGGTTTGTTTTAAATGATAACTGAATATATTTACCACTAGGAGAGTGTTTGGACGTATTGTTCGTTTTAAGATCACTATGAATCCTAATTAATACAAAGGCAAACGTGCTATCATTTGACTGGGAAATTTAAAATACCGACTTCTATTTTGAAGACTGCCTGAAGGATGGCGATAAGTTTATATCAGTGGATATTCAAAAGGGTAAACTATTTTCATAAACAAAAGAGTTTAAATTCTTACTAGCAGTATTGCAAAAACATTGTGCAGTCACGAAAAGGTTCCGAGAACTCTCGCGAAAGTCCAAGATAAGACCGACCGATAAAATCCTCCGTCACAGCTAATAAAACAGAAACCCTTTCGACATGTTTATCACTTGGCACTCCCATGATTTAGACCATGACAGCTCTGTTATGAGTAACCATTCGTCTGCAATTTTGAAGGATAATATATTGCTTCATTAGGGTAGGTTAAGGTAATACACTCGGGTAAATTAAGCATGGCTAGTCTTTCTTTTTATTGCCTGTATCTGTTTTGGATCCTAGACTCTCGTATCGTCGCATTCGACGTATCCTAGATTTCGTTGGGAACGTTATTCAGGTTGATTTCGATGCTATCAAGATAACAATGTATGTTTTACTAGCTCCATATATTATACTTATCTTGTATGAAATTTTACGCTAATGCTGAGTTGTTACACTTTCTTCATAGCGCATCGGTTTATCCCGACTTCAGATATTAATCGATGGTAACCCTACCCCTATTTCACGTATGTGCGTTCCAAATTGAATTGATATGTTTCCTCTAACGGTGAGCCGCGGCATTTTTCAGACCGTATCGCGTATGATACGCGCGGCAAAGCGGCCGGAAATGGTACGGTTGGATGAAAAAGACGCGTAAAATAAACGAAACAAACGATTCAGAAGTGGAGATTGGGCACTTTTTTGTTGATAAAACCAAACGACAAATATGAAATATTTAGCAGGAATCTCTTCATCAGACAAAAAGAAATAAAACTTTGATACTCGTAGTCTGTAGTTAGGTGTCTATAATTAAAAAAAAATGATAATCGCTAATAGTCAGCAAACAGTGACAGAAACAGCATTCCAAATATTAAAACTAATTAAATTTTTATTTGATAAAATAATTTCTGCTTGATAAGAATTTATCTGTAGAGTAATTCAGAGAGACTACTTCAAAAGTGCGATATTTCCATTAGTAAATTTTGATTTTTACATTAAATCAGCAATTTTTTTGCAACCCTTACCTACCCGTGATATGAAGTGTGAGATAGGGGTGTAGTAAAGAGTGCAAACGAGCGGGTCGCAGTGTCAGACGCCCGCTAAGAACATTGCCAATTCCACATATTTCACATCAGAGCCGGTTGGGATCGAGAATAATCGATATGTCATATATCATCGTGATTTATCGATATTGTTTTATGATGATACTGTTAAAAAAACGTTATAGAAGGACATCATTGACAATAGGAAGAGAGACAAAAGACACCTTGAGGTCTTGTTGCATAAATTGGTACCAACAATGTGCATTACTTTCGTAGGTTTTTATATTTCTATTCCCAGCTTTTTGTATTCAAGTGATTTACATTCAATACCGAAGTAATTTATTATGATTCATCTAATAAACTTAACAAATGTATTCTAGAAACTTGGGTTAAATGCGAGCATAGAGTAGGTCCGTACGAACTCTGTTGCTATAAAGAAGTTAAAAATCCACTCACGAAGATTTAAAGCGATAACATCATCGTAAAGCTCGGTGCACACACAACTTTGCAACACATATCGCCCAACTATGTCCCCCGCAGCGCAAACTTAGCCTCACCTTGCCCCCTGACTGTATCAAAATGATAAAAATGTTCAGATCCAATAACCATTCATCCATCAAGTGTCAAGATATAATCTCGGGATGGCGGCGCGAGCTGCTTAGCCCCCAGACTCAGGGAAAACGCCGAATATAAAAATGCCTGAGAGATTTACAGGTTTCGCGGAAAGATATCGTTTGCGATCTCGGCTGCTTTGTGGCGTAAAAATAGCTAGAAGTTTTGATGTTGTTTACATATATAGATTTGTAAAAAATATCTTTAATAAATATTTAGACAAAATTCAGTCAACAATTATAAAATTTCTCCAAAGTGACTCGTATGTCTTATTGGCTAATTCTCTTTCAGACTACTTTAGTGTGAACTACCGAGCCATGAATGCAATAATCAATTCTATTTCGTACAAGAGTTACATTCCTATTTTCAATATCTATATTTATTTGCACACTTCAGGTAAGAAAGCATTACATTTTTATCTTAAAAACATTTATCAACCCCGCTGCTCACTTTCGTCTTATCGTATCATTTCTGCTAACCGTGGGGCAGTAAGAAATCTGTTTGTATCTGGCATTCCGGGCCAGCGACCGATTTAAATCTCTTAAGCTCGCTGCGACCGGCCGCGGGCGCCACTCGAGAACTCACAAATCTTTCATAATCTCACAAGATCCCGCGAGGGGCGTTTTTCATAGTGTACCCGCAGCCTTACAGGTTGGGCCGGCAAAAAACTAGTCCGGAGAGAGGCAACATTAATACGGCCGCATTTTTTGGCAAATGTTTGAGTAATGGGTTTTAATATGGAATGACTCCATCAACAATGTTTTAATTTTATTTCCCCGTAACGTTATCGTATATTTATATTTCACAATATGGGGCAGGTACGGCCGGTATTCATAAGCAAATACAAGGCGAGGGTTGCCATAATTTTCGGTTTGCATTTTTCCATCGCGACCGCGAACTCGATTTTCACTCCCAAGGGCGGACGGACGCTCGGCCTCAAAAATATTAATGAAAATTTTTACATAAATTTATTCGACTGAGGGGGCCATGCGTCGCTGCGAGAGTCGATGGGGCACGCTCCTGTTTTTTATTTATTAATTTAATGGTATTTTCGGTCTAATTACCTGACTGAGGTATAATTTATCGGCTTGGGTAACGAGTATTTGTGGGTATTCATGTGTGTGGAAAATTTATTTGCTTATGTGTTCAGAATTGGTAAAAAATTGGCGCCTTACTTACCATGCTGCCTTTGAATGTGAGAGAATAAAATCTACTCTCTTGTAAGTTAGGCAGGGGATTTTGTTGCTACGTAAAAAAGTTTTTAACTGATACGCTTCCACTGTGGTTCAGCAAGTTACAAGTACACTGAATACCCTACTATGATACAAATAATTATACCTACTACTGATATTACTTACGGTACCTCAAAATATCTCATAAACATGTATTGTATGCGGAAATGGTGGTGGAAGTGATGGTTTACTACCGAATAATTACATACTTATTAACTAGCTGTCCAATTCAATTAATTTCATAATCATTTTTATAAATTCGACTATATCTATCCTTATTGCTTTTATTTGTGCTAATAAATTCCCTACTTTCATTTTCAAGCCACTCCGATCCCTCCTTTATTGAGCTCTGCAAAAACCAAAGCATTCTTGGCCTTAACCCTTCACTGGCAGCTTCAAAAGAACAAACGCAATATATCGGGGTCGGGCTTAATTTGCCGCTACCTAACTTTAATGCGAGTAGCCGGTCGAATGCTCCAAATTACTTCACGATATTTTTAACGTGCGGAATGCACCCGTTTCGGGTTACCCGTCCAATATTAACCGGAGCCACGGTTATATGGACCCAAGCTGTGGCAGAAGGGTTAAGATCCCAACGTTCAATCGGAAGTACATTATTTTTTTCCATTGCGTATTTCACATTTTAAAGAGTCTAATTAGCAGTCCAATCAAAATGCTCTCGGACGCGGAAAGCATAAACAGGGGGCCAAGATTCCTAATTTGTCGCGCTGTGTTAAGTCTGAGATTTTTTCGTCAAATGAATTTCCCATCTCGGGGGGCATTGGCTTCTTGCCGTATTTACAGAGAACTCCCGACGAGTCCCACTTTGTTGTTTAATGAAATTATCGGTTTACCGAGTAAATGAACAAAGCCAGATTTCGCTTTCGACGGTTCGGTCAAAAAAGGAGGGGGAGTGTTGTTTTTGTTTTCGAAGGTGGTCCGAATGGACTCCTTTGTGGTGCTCCTCGGCTGCGCACTGTACTTAATCAATTATAGCCGATTCGTTAATTCGAGATGCAAAGGGGATTAACATTCCAAACAACAAAGGAATCGAGTAATTATATTCAGTTTTAGATAACCGAGATAAACATCGTTCTTGTAAGCAAGCGGAGTTACCGTTGGCCACACGTTCGACTGTGAAAGTACTGTGGAAGTATCGCAACTAAGAGGGTGCAATTAGAGACTTCTACGAAAGAATATAGCGACCCTCCGACACTAACGGCCGCTCTACTTAATTGTATAAAGTGCTTAAGTAAATGATAGCTAATTCTGGCGCGTGCCCGGCGCCCCGTAAACAAGAGGTGTGACTTTTCACCATTGTCGACGATCTGTCACTTCCACTTCCGCCGCGGACCTTTTTCCCGCAATTCTTTCTCTTATTGTTGCCCTTTCCACTGAAAAGAATTCTTTCTTTTCTTTTTTGTCATCCGGTGCCTGCAATTGTCACCCTCGTAGTGTTTGTTGAGACCGTTGATTAAATACTGCTGTCAAAATTAGTTAATTTTTCCTTCCTTCGAGCAAAGTTTGAGGTGATTTGTTGTGTTGTTCTAAGATTTGTTTCACCTAAATGCTAGGACGCATTCTTATATTAGCTACTAGACAATTTGAAAGGCATATCTAATATTTGATAATAATATTTTTTTATCCATGTCGTCGCCGTGTCGGTGCAAAATTTACATTTAAATAGAACATCTGCGAGCACCTCGACCCTCTCAAGACGTTCTACGGCGTTTTTCTTACCAGCTAATTTGTAAATCGCTCCATAATATCGGCAAATTAAAATGCTGATGTCATATTTTACTCTCTATTTATATGCTAATATCAAAATCTCCCAAGGGATGCTTGATTAAAATATCAATGGGTAATTTGCGAGATTCCCGTTAAAGACGTTTCTTAAAAAGGCCGTGAGAGGAATCATAATTCCCGTCAAAGCGGTAAAGCCTAATGCCAGCTATTACAATGCAAAATTTGCTTCAGTACAACAACTGTGATGAGGCTTAATCTTGACGCTCATCCATTTCTCTTGGCGTAACATCACTGCAATTATTTGTAAGACCGAGGAGATGGAAGGGTTGAGACGAGAGCAATAAACCTAATGCTGCAATATTCGCGAATGAAGCACTCTCTCTCCGGCTCAGGGGCCAGTAAATATTATTTTTTTATGTTAATAACCGCCCGATTGCGTTAATAAAGCCTTACATCTCGTAATTAGCCGCCATTGTCTGCGAGGCGGTGGAGCGGAGAGGAATGAATTGAAATAATTCGGGTAAAGCTTGCCCATTGCATTGTGGGATATTGTGAATGTTTAACATAAAGACTGACAAAACTTAACTGATTTACCGTATAAATTAAAATCATCCGTATTTACAATGCAAATGTAAGAGTATTTAGTGCTTTTATTGAATATCTTAATTCGTAATCATCGTTAGAATCTCTCTGAGAGAAGCCTTAACTGAGCTCCCGTAGTGACTAAGAAAAAGGCTGTACTTACAATAATTATGCCTTCTTTTGTTGAACTATTTTATGCCCAGTCTTCGGTAATAACCCGAGGTTCTTCAACAAGATGCTCTATTTACTCAAATCAATTAAATGTAAAGATGTAAGTACCTATATGTAGATAGACAGTAGCCTAATCCGTTCCGTCGAGTAGAGCCGGCGTCATCGCGTCTCCGCCACAGTGGGTCCATTAATTAATAAATTAAACAATGCCGTTCTTAATTCTGCTGCGGCTTGCTTCAGCCGCACTCAAAATATTTGCCGTGTATAAATTCTCGCCGAGATGATGAAGTCAACCCTTCACCGACGGGCCGTCTTTATAGCTCTATTTGTGTATTTTAATTACTGTCATTATATGCTAATGACTACCATCCCTTTTTCTTATCCTCCCAAATGGGTTACGGCTGACTTATATCTCTTATATCTATATCGCAGCAATTTCGAAGATTTAAATAATAATAATGACTGCGAAGGGCGCTTTTTTCAGACAGCCTAATATTTTGATTAATTGTTTCGTTGTGGAACGAGGATTTCTTTGGTAATTTGTTTCTGTTATTAACTTGACGAGGAAGTCGTTTGCCGACTCGGATAATTGGGATCATTATATTCACGACTATTTTGATCTGCTTATAAACGTTGCAATTTTATGATGGGTTTTGGTTGTTTTAGCATTTGTTGAACTTGAAGATGTAATAAAATGTATGTAAATGTTTGTAATAAAATTATAAGAGTGTTTTTGGATACCAACATATTATATAAAGAAATTCCAGGACAGAACACCAACAGCAGTGATCGTTACATGTGAAATCACATTTTATAATTTAGTGTTTTTATTGAGGCTCCGCAACTCTTCGTTAAAATATTCATTGATGCTAAAATATCACTAAAATAAAGCTAACAGCGCGGTACGAAAACATTTCCTGAACAAATGTACATATTAATAATAACACTGCTTTATCGTGAGAAAGCGCACCCCTCGAAAGAGTGGTAAAGATGCAAATCGGCGGGGCTTCGCGTCTTAACGACACGTTCTCATTCCCTCACACGTGAGCCACATGTGGAGACAGTACCATAGATTGCATAAAATAGAAAAAAGAACAAAACGAAAAAATATCTATGAGTTTCTTAGGTTCCCTTTTGGATAGTTATCTGTGGTTAACTATCTCATCGCAGGGGCCTGCAGTCCTTATTTTTTATATGTAGGTAAGTTTAATTATTTGTGTTTAATTAATGTAGGTGTTATGGTTGTAATATTATTGTTAACAAAACATTTCATTAGGTATTTACTATTCTAATAAGACTTTCATTCAATGGCTTATAGTGAAAACAAAAAATGAAATGTTTATTTATTCTCTTTTATATAATATTATGCTTGTATAATTGTCGTATTTCTCACAATATGTGTTGAAATGTTGTATCGAATTATTTGTCATGTTTCTTTGAATCTTATCCGCTGCTTTACGCGATACCTTGTACGTTAAATCTCAGAATTCTTTTACATAATCATGTGTTGAAAATATAACAGGTTTTTAGCGAGGGTCTGATAAACTCCAGCGTCGTCGTCTCAAGAATGAGGGCTTAGCATAATCTACAGCGCGAATACTATACTTTACCGTATTGATTTGTTTTAATTTCAAACATTTCGATATTCTACCAGAAAACTTCAGCAAATTATTGGCAATGCATCATTGCATATCACTGGTGTCAGAGTGATAATAAAACAAACATCTATACCTACGCAAATGCATGAAATAACTTATAAGATGACGTTGTTACAATTCTGAATTCCTCTGCAGTACAGGTTGACATTATGGTAAATGTAATCCCACAGCATATTTTCTTGTTCTCCACTAAGCGGTGCACGGCATATCAATAAAAAATTAGCTTGCACGTCTGCTCGACCAGGGTAAAAGCGTCTTTACCGTCTTCACTTGTGGTCTTTACAGTTTTTACCGTCACTGACGTCGAGAAGACATCGCCTGTCTGTATTTACCGACATCGTTGCTTTTTACGGACCGTCATTCCATCGTGTTTACGATCGAGTCACCGGTTTATTGTTATGTACTCGGAAAGGGGTAATGTCGCATTTTTGTATCGCTGCAGGTGTACCTATGTTTCTCGAAAATTTACATTATCTATCACGGAAGAAACTGTATGAGGCAATCCATCGATTTCAACAAAGTGTGATCTGTAATACTGACGATTAATGATATTACAAAATATGTTATCTCCCAAAATATGGTTCACAAAATGGCATAATTCGAGCATATTTTCAGGCAAAGCATCGCTGCAAAGTCACTTGGCTGACTCCGCTCGCGCGAGTATTTATTGCCATTGAAAATCCAGTTCTCTGCAAATGTATTCGCATGCGGGCGCGTAGCATGTTTCCTTGTCGCATTAGGCATAAGTAGTGCTCTCTCCGCACCCTATTAACCGTGATATATGCGACGATTCTTTTCCCAAATCCTCAAAACAGGGGGCGTCATATCGCGCGCTCGCTTGCCTTCGACACCTTGCATATGTGACTCACTAATTCGGCGCTGATAAATGATTCCCGTGACATTCCGAATTGGAAATTTTCAGGTGATTTGTCTCTCCCTCTTCAGGTGTTAAGCCGTGAGAACAGAAAACACTTTGAAAAAAAAAAGGTTGTGTTTCCCTCCCAAATTCGGTAATGTTCTTTTGAAATTGTTATTACATGATAAAATTAACCGTAGAATCTTCTGAAAATAACGATAATATAAGTTCTTAAACTTTCGCGAACTGACCACGGTTGACAGTCTTCTCGTGACCACAGTCAATGTAGGTACCTTAATCAAAATGTCGAGGTATATGTCAAAATTATATTTTAATAATAATTTGTGAGCAAATTAGACCCTTTCTTAGCTACCAAATATTAACGTTAATGTGCTATAGGGTAACCAAAATATGATGAGATGTAAATTTCCAACCCTCAAGCGATATAAGAAAAACCTTTACGCAATCCAGACTAATAAGAAGCGAACACGGGTCCCAAACGCGATTCACGTGTTCAGACAAAAACCGTGAGTGTTCCCCTCCGAAGACACCCATGTGTGTGATGTATGCAAAAAGGGAATTGAATAAGGTGATTTCGTTCCGCGGGGTCGCTCCCGGAGGAAAAGAATCCGCGTGCGGTAATGGTGACTACAATAAATTTTCATAAACAAATTGCGATTTGATGGCGGAATATCGTCGCATATCGGCGCGCGTTCGCTCCAAATGTTCCCGTTTCCTCCCAATAAGGATTGATAGGGAAACAATGCGGCGACGCTGATTGAATGTCAATTTGGAGATGCGACGTGTCGCGGGATGTCGCGAGAATAATTTCGCGTAATGGCGTACACGTCGCCTTAACGATGTGTGGATCGGCTGCGTGTTCGGAATTTTATTTTGGCCAAATCTTTACTATGTATTTTACGTATTTTTTGTGTTTTTTTCTAAATCTATTGCACACTGTGATTTACAGTAAATATATATTTGTTGGTGATATTTATGAAGGAGTCGTTTTCGTCCCTTGTAAAACAAACGACTATTCTGCTTACATAATAATTTATCTAAATCCCGTAGGAATTTCAAGCAATTAAAGTTAGGACAAAATGAAAGGATGATTTAAAAGTCAAAGGTGGTAACTCAAAGCTGCCATCTGCTGTGACAGTACACGGGGGCGGTAAATCAAACGTTCTGGTCCTTTGCAGGTGTCATTAGAGAAAAATTGTGGAGCAAACCCTACTTACAAAGTTTATAAAGCCAGTATTACGGAGCTTATAATGCGTGGGCGCTATTTTTATCTTTAGGTATTATATAGTTTATTTCATTCGCATGACCTGTACAGTGTACATTAGGTTAAGTTTTTAACTTTGTTTATACGATTATAATTAAAGTATTTAACGTATTAAAGTATTTAATTTTATATATTATTACACAATTTTTTCAATAGTCCTTGCACTAAAATCTACTTACTGTGAGTTAAGGCCAGGTTGTACTAAAATGGTTGTACTTGTAGTACTGGCAGATAGGCGCGAGTGCTTGAACTGGCATTTTTAATGTTTTTATTTATTGGAAAAAAGTGATAACGATATTAGAAAAATGTAAGTTCTCAATCGCTTCCTATATAAAAAGCTCCTATAATATGTCCTATATGTTATAATTTTCATGATAGAATCTCTTAGTAGGTGAAAAGTAGAAATGCGATTTAGTGTCATCTTTGTGTTTTTTTATCGAGCCAATTATTCGTAATCGCTTTTCTGTCTTCCCAATCGTCTTCATGGTATGATCAATTGGACGTAGTTAAACGAAAACGTTCCAACCCACAAGTCACCCAAAATCGAGTTAAAGTGACCAATCTACCAGTTTTAACCCTATTTTCATAATAAGCATTACTGTGTCATTCCTCAAGTCTCATTTAGGTTTTTATTTTTCTCGCTGTACGTTCCAACCCACACTCTTTTTATAAAACAGCAATCATTTAAAATTAAAACGCTTCATACAAACTGAAACGTTTTTAAATAATACGACTAACCAAATAATAATCGGTTACAATGACTCATTGACCATGGAACATACTATCATAATCATACAATGCATTTTTTCTTGCACAAAAAATGATTCATTCATGTTTGGAACATTTTAACAAAATCATACCATGCCTTTTTTCTTGCAGTAAAATGGTCCAATTATATTTGGAACGTTTTATAAGTTTCACAATGTTTACATCAACGACTATAATATTATCATAAAAAATAAAAAAAATGGTTTAGGGTTATTCCTGGAGCAGGGATAGGTAGGGTTATTATTGAACTATTAGAATACTGTACAAAATTACACAGGTTTTAAATGGTGAGCATTAAATATTTTTAGTTTTTTTACTTTTCAAATGGTGGATTATGACCTAATCCTCCTCACGAAAGAGAGGGGAAGCTTTTGCCCAGCAGTGGGACAGTTACAGGCTGAATTATAATGATTATTATTATTAATATATACTTTAAATAGAAACCTTTAAAAGTCCATAGTTAACTCACATTTCAGTAAAACGAGTAAGTCAAATTGTTTAGATACAGATTTCAAATTTGTAAAATTTGAAACAATTTAAAAAAAACTGCAAAATTTGCAATAAGATAAGATCTCACCTTAATTGAAAATTTTGCAGTTTTGTATTGAAATTGTTTTGTAAGTACATAGGTGAGACTATTAGATTTTTGTCCCGTTAACTGAACAAAACAATTTTCAATTTTCAGAACAAATAAACAACTTTCAGAGAAATATCCCATATTGTTTCTTTGTTTTCATTTGAGCATTAATTAATATTTACATGGTGTACATTATAATACAAAAAAACTACTTGCTGTACCTTTTGTTAAATAAGACATTATTCAAAAATAAATAGAAAAATATCATGATCATATTTTATGTAATGTTATAGTGTTTAATTATATATAATTAGACGTACAAATATATAAGTAGGTGGTACGGTAGATACATCAAATTATCAACATAAGATTGACGAGACGTATAATAATTTGGAGTCATCTGACCTCCCTGGGATGACAATTTAATTACTAAACGATAAACATTGAAATCAAATTGATGAAAATGTATATTATAACTTGATAGTTAGAATCATCTTTGTTACCAAGTATAAAATTAACTGACTGTACTGTATGGTTTAATTTTTTTTCAAAACGTTGTTCAAAGTCTAAGCCTTTTATTCTAAATAAGCAATAATATCGCACTTTTACATATTAAGCAACTAAATCTAAATCGAAAAGAACCATAATTATAACATAAAATATTAAAACCTCATTCAATTTGATTTCATACATACATTTTGATTATGGTTTGAGTTAGAGTAATAGCGTCAGCTAAGATGGCTTTTTCGAAAGTTGGTTAAACATACCGGAACTATCAAAATAGCACCAATTACTATTTTTTGACTCACATTCTGTAAGAAGTATTTATATCCTATAGTATGCTCTGCCACTGACCAAAGAGAAAAATAATACTACCAACGTAATAGTCGTAGGTGCGAAAATGATAAATGATAATTCTGTTGTAATTTCATTTTAATAAAAAGACGCGCATTTTATTTTTAATCCTTTTTTTACCTATGTATTAGTGACATAGTCATAAATTTAAAATGAATAGTTTAGTGGCTAAACGTGAAAATACTTTATGGAACGTTTCTGCAAAATTATTTGAAATGCCTTGTCATACAAATTAATGATATTTTTGATAAAATGTTCCATTTCATTTTTTTATATTTTTTTGCCATTTTATTGTAAGTATCATAAAAATTGCGACGTGATAAAATAATGCTTGTCATATTGCTTCGTTGTAATCTACATATTCGTCTATTCTAGTTAGGATAAAAAAGTGTACCAATAAAACACAAAATTGCATTTATTTCAAATTGAAGGCATGGTGGAATGGATCATTTTCGTTTAACTACGTCCAATTTAAAAACGAAAAACATTTTTTTCACTTTATATCCTAACTGGTTTCCTGAACTCAAAAAACTTCGAAATTGAGAACCTCGCCTTAACTTTGATATTATTACGGTTATTAAAGCATGAAATTTTTACTATAAACACATTGTTACCCAATAAAATAAAATTATCTGTTATATCTCGCTGAAACCTTTTTACTGCAGACTTTTTTTTATTCCATTCTCAAAATTTAAAGAGCATCCTCTTCACCTAAACTGGCACCTGCGCCTACGTGGCTCATATGAAAATTCACACACTCCTCGCGCCGAGGAGAGTGGCTGCCAAGGAGCTTTGACTTGCAAAGCAGCCGCCGAGATTTTTCAGGAGGGCGGTAATGACTGCTTGATGTGCTCTGACGCTGGGTTAGTATGGAAAAATGAGCTTGCTTTAGTTACTTTTAGGTTCCGGATATTTTGTATTCACTCCCTGTTGTTTTACAATACAATTTTTTTTTTTGTGTAATCTGTGACTTTGTAACACTACACTACATGTAAGCTGATAAACACTACGCTGCTAAAACCCAGTACTTTAGCAGTATTATAGATTATAAAGCATTAGTACATTTTGTATCAGTAGTGTTTTTACGCCATCTAACTATTAATTTAAATAAGTAAAACGATACACGTATGTACTATCAGTAGGTACGTATTTATATCTATTATTGGAAACAGTGTTGTCAAACGTTTATTTTATGAAATCAGGGAACAGTCTACTAGGAAGGCTCCTTACTATACCCGTTAAAATAGAACATCTTCAAAACTAGATCGACACTCAAAACACCAGAATTTGCGTAACATCATAACTGAAGCACTAGTACACCTACCTAATCTGACGCAAGAGAAATTCATAAGTTAGCATAACAATACAATAGCAGAAATTCTAGATTCATATTATGTACGATACACAAAGTGAGAGTTGTCATTAAACATTCAAATGACATTTCCTCACGTACGAAGGAAACGGGATTGTCACAATCCGTATTGTTTCGGATCTCATAACGCGTGGCCCTTTGACTCGGCATTTCCATACAAAATGCCATTACTAACGGAGCGTTATAAAGCAGACTCCACACTTGGCTAGCTCGCAGGCGCGCTACCTTTGATGCGCGTATGATTGCCCGCGCCCGCGACACATTGGATCTATATTGTTGCCTTTTTCAAGTTTCGTAATAAGGGATGAGGGTGTATTAAAGCCTTTTATCCGGCTCGTCACGCTCCCGGGGTCGGGAAGGGGTTTAAGGTGCGCAAACATTAGCTCTTTTACATTTTTGCAATTTCATCGACGACGCCTGACGGCTGTTTGCAGCGCCCAGAGTTTCGGGACACTCCAAGGAGGTTTGGGGTGTTACAACTTTAACTCTTTTTAAAAAGGGTTCGAGAAAAGTAAACGAGCTTTTAATGTTTGTTTACAGATGCGCTTAGCGTTCGAGAAAGCCGCGAGTCGGTAAGGAATTCTGTGTGGAGTTAAGCCGTGTATTAAGCTCGTTCTACTGGATGGTAGTGCCAGGCCCGGGGCCAACTGTTCGCCGCAAATCTCGGTGCATTCACGAACATTCCAGAAGATGTAACGGGGATTAAACAGTGCAGTATATTCGACAATTACAGTATATCCGGCTGCTGCAGGTAAGGCTGCATATTTTAGAAGCGAGACAATATTAGCTGCAACGGGTTGGAAAATGAGACTGTTTTTGGTGCCTAATTTACAATGCTTGTAATTCGGGGGAACCTGTTCCGTGCAATGAGGTGCTCGGCGTTTTGTGTACGTTGGGAGCATTTTGAAATATATTAGAGGAGTTTGCAAATATGCATACCTAGTGGAACAATGAAGGTGAGGTATTGTGTGGTTCCCTGTATTACTATGCCTGAACTTTCTAATGCGCTTAGGGAACCTTCATGTTTATATAACAGTCCTTTATTGTTTCATCAAACAGCTATTTTCATACATGTGATTAAGTAGTTACTTTATTTAGTGTTGGCTAATGCTAGTGTTTGTTAATCACTTTTGTAATTATTTAGACTTTTAAAACATGTGCAAACCTTTAGTCTTACAGAAGGGGTCATCGCATTACAGTCTCAAGCTCGAGGTCTATTTATAGTTATCTCCAGATCAAACAAAGGCTTTCGGCGCTCTGTGACGTGAGTTTCAGCCCTCATTCACAGTCGCTGGCACGTAGAGCAAACGTGATTCCATTCAGCACCAAAGCCTGTTCCTACACATTGTAGGGTTAATTATAACTCAGGTACTTTGCTCTACCATTTTCGGGAAAGAGTATGATACGGGTCAAACTCAAAACAGCTGCGACTTCGACGCTGCTTTTCTAATGCTTTGTGGCGACTCGTGAAGACCCATAATATACTGATTGACTCTAACGTTGAGGCGCTTGGACACGAACCAGAATGTTTAACGTGCTATTGACATTAGCTATTGGTGATCCTATAAACTGCGCCGCTAACTACTCGTATATAATATGACGTTACACATGGCGATAATCCACGCGAGCGTCCAAAGCTAAAAAGTCACGCGCGGTGCTATGCTTGCCTATTCGCAAAAAAGGTCAGGCGATAATTTACGCGAGAGTGGAATCTGCGTCTTGTACCTATGTTTAAACTAAGTTAATGAACTGTTTTCTATAGTGCCGAAAAGACGTTCTACGCGCCAACCGCGAGTCGCGTCGACCGCCGCGCGCCGCGGGCCACCACAATTCAGAAATAGCTCATAATTCACGCCTAATCTGCGACAGTCGCGCGACAGTGCATCCTGCCGCGAGATAGCGCGATCGCGTTATTAACGCTTTGTTGTGTGCCGCGTCTTAGATGCATTTTACTCGGATAATTTAGTGCCTAGGAAGCAGGCTCCAGGAATGTCTAGGTGCGGTTAATTAACAGAACCTCTGTAAGCTTAAGTACCTATATGAGTATTAAGTAACGCTAAAACTCACAGTGGCATTCGCTGAGATTTATAAACTTTATTAAATAAGGGCAACTCCAATGTGGCCAAGACACCGTGTGTAATTATTCTAATATTAAAGAAGTTAAAAAAGACAGGTAAAATTGAATGGTTCGTTTTCCTTCCCTAAAAAAGACCATGCAATTTCGCAAAAAAGTAAATAGTTGTTCAGCAAGTAGGTAAGTAAAACGGATGTTGTTTCACTTCACACAACACGTTTCCACCTACTCGGTAACCATAAAATCGCAGCTACTGTCAAACTTTATATCAAAACAAACGCCATCATTAACGTACCCGTATTTAGCACATTATTCAAAAAGCACGTGAGGCAGGAAGCCCTTAAAATTACGCACGAAACAGTGCTCTTTGCCAACTTTCCCATAAGAGCCCATTATTTACGGAGCCACCGTACCATTAAGATTCTCTACATATCTTCGAAAGGCGCGTTATGGTAATTATGGGTCGCCATTTTATCTCGCGTCTTTGCGATTAGAAGCTGCGCTCTCGCGGTCTTGCAGTGTTGCCACGTTGCCAGGCTAGTAGTGGTTTTTTTGTTTTTTTCTAGCTGTGGTTTTAAATTTTGGTAGATTTTGTTGAAAACATTTGTTGGCCCTCCAATCCCGGTACTTCAAGCTTTGATCGAATTAATCTGAAAAATCTATGAGCATGAGGTTTAATAAAACATGATTTGAAAATAATACCTCAATTTAACTAGTAGAAGAGCTAATAAGAAATTGTGGCAAAAGTATGATGGGGGCTTCTGAATAAATATGGAAGGAGAAATTTTGACAGCGTTCTGGCAACACCGCGCCCTCGCTCGACTGCACGTAGAAATAACAAGTCCGCGAACTTAGTTCGTTTCTCGGTTCTGAAATTAATTCGGATGGAAGATATCGGGCGGCGCGATAGCAGCCTTCCGCGCCATTTATTGCTCATGTGGTAGCTGGTGCTCTCGTATCGGTAAAGGGGTAAAGAATATCAAGATGTAACGAGCGGCAGCCGGAAGGCCCGCAAATGAGCTCACCGACTTATCTGCCTTAATGTGGGTGAGGGTTAATTTCGTCTTACATGAGCAATTTGGAGATACCGCCCCTGTTGCCAACTTATATTTGTTGGTGTGCGATTATATGCGGTATTGTGTTTTGTTAATATGCAGAATCAAGACGTTGTTAACTTTTATAGATACTTGATGCTGCATTCCGAAACGATGGCACGCTCTGTTTCAGAACGACGGAACGAACGATTTCCTTAAGAAGTTAATTGATAAAATAAGTGAGTAATTTATTAACAGACCATCAATTATTTATAGCGCTGTTAGAAGAGTATGAAAATATTATTGTGTTATAAAAGCTGTCAATTTAAATATGTCAATGAGTGAATCATGATGCCCAACGCGTGTCCAACGAATTTCAGTGGAGACAGTGCGACTATAGATTCTCAACATCAACAATAATATATACATATATACATACATATTACATACACATATTACACATTTACTTATATATACCTACATTTATCAGACATTTTAATTATTTTTGTCTTTTTAATTTTTCACATGTTATCAGCGCAGCCTCCACGCCATATCTTTTAATTGCCCCCACACATCGCTCCAAGATTCATACAACTTAAATATTCGTTAAGATTTCGTCTAGACAAAAGGAAAATATAGTATCCGTCTAGAATGAATGAGGTTCGCAAACACGGACGGATGGAAGCACGGATTTTGAGCAAATAGGAGAATGTATTATGGAATGAAATTAACTCTCATGCTAACCATTGGAGATTGTTATATTTAGTTTTATATTGTTCTATGCAGCGAATGGATTTACTATTGTTGATGAGAGGTTCTGCCTTGTATTTTCTCAGGCATTGTACAATAGCACGATCACAACCGCGTTCTATAAAGCATCAAAAATTATAGAGAGGATGTGCCACATCGGGACGAAGAATGTCCTGAATGAATAATATCCAAGAGTGGACCGGAGTCATCAGCGTAGATACTTTTCCTTTGAAAAAAATTAGATGAGGCAACCTAGAAGAGTTGAATACCAAACCGACCTCCTCTTCTCTTCGTTCTTGCAGTAGCAAGCACTCCAAGAACTCTATATACAAGTTTAATATATAACTAACAAACATTTCTGGAGTAAAAACAAAATTAGACGACTGCTAAAAAGTAGGCCGCCTTTGTGGCGCCCACTGCATTCAGTGCCTAGCTTTAAGTACTCCACGAGTACATACCCGTGTATGGTAGAGCATACGCTAAATAAATTCAATTTTCGAGTTGGCGGGCCGAGGATTCCCAGGCTGAAATATTGAAGGAATTGGGAAAAGTTGGTCTCATGTAATATGCAGTGCGGGAGGTCCACGCCAAACCGCGCCTTGCCTCGCTCCGAGCGGGTACTTGCATATTTTTGCCTTGATCCGCATATTCCGAAGTTCTTAAGCTTTTTGCTTAGGATATTTTTTATATTTTAGAGCGCGCTTTGCTGATTTAATGCGCTGTTAAGTTAAAATAATGACCAATATACTCGTAGACTTTTTGAAAGTTATAAGGTGACTAAGTTTAGGTACTATAGCGCATATGTTTTGCAACTGTATCAAGATAGTACAACTGATTTCTGATTTCACAAGAGATTAAAAGTACTTATTTTAAACTTATTGCATTCTATACGATCCATATTATTGAGCTTAAAATAAGTTTTAAGTTACATTCCAACCAAAACTAACTCATTTACACGCCAAACATTATTAACGTACATTTTCTGAATTCATAGATGCAAAGTCTAAATTAACCTCGACAGTGACCAAAAACGCTCGACTAGGCTGTTTGCGGTCTCGACCACGCCACGGTCAATCCTTTGACGCCAGTCTGCCGTGTGAACCTGCCCTTTGAGCTCTCACCTACGACCGCAAACGTTTGTGTACACAGCCTTATGGGAAAACGATTTTGATGTCTAGTTCGTTCAATGGAGATATTAAAACTGTGGTTCTTAGTGAATAGGAGGGATACATAAGGTAAGGTTGGGAAGGTAGCGGTGGAAATGCATGAAATTTGGATATCTAAAATATTATTATTATGTAGTTTTAGTTTCATTGAATACTTTAGCTAACGAAATATATCACTAAACTTATCTTCTTAGGGTCCAAAAGCTTAGGTATAAATAACGGGTATTTAGTTACCATTTTGTATGAGCAGGAGAGTCCATAAATTTTTATTGCTGATCTGATTGTTAAATATAGGTAATTAACATACTTCACCCTCAATGAAAGGAGAAATTAAACGCTTCGAAACATTGATTTGAACGAAGAAACTACAACCCTCATTGCCGACAAGACGAACAAGCAAACAACCCAGTCCTCGCCACAGACGGCACTAGACGGCACTAGACGGCACTAGACGGCACTAGACGGCGCTGGGCAAGGAGCTGCTACTGAGCTGTTTACGTGAGGGCCGACAGCAAACACCTGTAGACACCTGTTTGTACTGGACGGTCACGACTGCCGTGCACAATTAGCCTTAAATGTATCACCCACGTTTGCACCTAGCGAACCGACGTGTACACTAAAATAAACACTACACCTTTGTAATAGGAGTCAATGAAGCAAAACTTGATTTACGTCTGTCTTGTGATACCGCCTTTGAAGCAACGTTGAGATCCAACGCAAGTCAGGCTGCAGCGTTTCAAATGCTAATTTGTAAATACCACCTGTCTTCTACCTGCCTCATTATAAATCTTTTCCACCGCAATGATTCCGCTTCGTTATGGAACAAAATGTATTACGATCGCAAAAAGCATTTCAGTTCGAAAATATGCTTCATATTTCTATACTCGAAAAGCCCTCGTGTTCGCGATGTTGACTCCTGGAAACGATACGACCTCTCGACTCGGCATGATCATAATACCCTCCGCTGCATCCGACAACCCTTCTACATCCATAAACCGGCAACAAATCTTAGCCGAGCGTTCGGCATCTTTATAACTGGAGGACCACGATCCTTTAACCCAACATAATGGGCAGGTTTACTGAGAGGACCGTCGTAAAGTGTCCCGTCCACCGAACGTGCCCCTCTGCAGGACCCTTCGAAATTTCACGAACTATTTGCCCCGCACTAGCCGAACGCTCAGCTTTTTTGTCGAGGTTTATTGTCCGGATTTTCTGCTCACCTTTATCGTTATTGTGTCCGCTCGGCTTCATAAAGGAGCGCGGTTCACTATTAAGACCTCATAACCGTGGGAAAATTTGGAAAAAGGGAAATAAAATGTGATTTGGGTTGTGTCGATAAATCGTTTGGTCAATCGAGCGGGCGCAATAGGCGTGTTAATTGGTTGGGTGCGGGATGTATCGGCCATTCGAGCCCTAGGGGCTGGGCGCGGGAGAGTGGACACTGAACAGTCACTGCGAGGATGATAATTGGCCGGTGCCGGCCGCCGCATAAATTCGAGCTATTGGTGTGGAATTGAATGGAGGCAAACACAGTCCGGTATGTGGGAGCGTCAATGTATCAGAGTTCCTGGATGCGGTCGCCGATACATTCTTGCTTTCTAATAAGTTATTAGTTTCAATCATGAAGCTATAAGTAGCATCTTTTGCACCTCATGCAAATAATCAGTAACAGTAGAATATTACACTTTAAATATAATTACCTATATTCGTTCCTGCCGACCTTCCATAAAGCAAAGTTTTAATTGCAATCAGATTTAATAATTATTATCTTGCATTTGCTGAAATTTTTAGAAATTACCTGCATGCAGCATTAAAGCTTTGGATTTCCAAACTGCAGTATCTGGCCATCTATTATTTCGTGCTTTAAGATAAACTAAATAAAATATGATTGTAGTGGCTTCCTTAAAATCGCCATCGCCTAATAATCGCCAATTTTGATCACAAATGAGTTGAAACCGGGCCGAAATATGAATGGGAGAATGTTCCACCAAGCCTTATACCTTTGTCCTTTAGGGCGGATGCATGCGGTCCCGCAGAGATAAACGCATACGATTACACGTACGAGCCACAGGTGGCGAATAACATTTTTCAACCGGCCCGGCTGAAGCCACGGCGCGGCTTAATTCGACCGGCCCACCGATTTACGCAGTTTGTTTTTATTGAAAACCGTGGGAAAACGCCGATAGGTGTTTATGTTTTTAGCTTCGGAAAAATGTTGTGTATTTTTATTATAAGGTATTTTTTGGGATACGCATTTGGTGTTTTTTTTTTACCGGAACACAGAGGAAGCTTTGAATATAAATGCTGAAAGGAAACAAGGCGAGTTTAACGTTTGAGATTACGTAACATGGCCTACTATGACTACAATTGACAATTGATGTGATCGCAGTTAGAAAACAATTAAATGCTACATGACTGTTCTTATATTATTATGTAATAGGGAATTTCTGTATTTTGTTGTCATGTTATCTAAAAATTAGAAAATATAAAAATTTTGGGTTTTGCATACCTCGTACCTAACCTTGTTTAGAACCTAAGCTTTTAAATTACCTAAAACCTAAAAAGTCTGCAAGTTTTGCTTTAATTGAAGAAATAATTGGGCTTATTTGTTTCAGGTCAGTAGAAATCGTTCCATTGAGAAATGAAATAAGAATAGCAGAGATTATAATATTTCCATGACTTCAGCAAACATTACAAGATATTATACACTGATACACACTGATACTACTATAACATACCATTTACAGCGCTATAAAAGCATGAATATATAGACTTTTCATTTTTATCAAAAGCGGTTAATTTCCCCGCAAAAATGGTTGTTAACGTCAATCCTGCCAACATTGTATTAGCTATTCACGCCGCGGCGGGCTACAAATAATTATAGCTCGTCTGACAAATTGCCGCAAAGCCTACGTGTCACCGTAACAATTTCATACAATTTTCACCGCCTTTCCCGCACGGGCCGAATCCCGCATCATTTGCATACGTGCGGCACCGGATTATGCAAATATTTTTTTACGTACTGTTTACTTACCCTACGGAAAAGGAAACACTCCGGGTGCGCGTTTTAAAAAGATTTACGCGCATTGTCGGATCATTAAGTGCGGAACTAATTTGCTTACCTTTGAAATGTGTTAACCTTTGCCCGCATAATTACTATCGGCCCGGTAACGTGATATGCAGATTCCGTGTTGCTTTTTCCTTTCGAGTGGAAAATCTTGGCTATTATAATAAAATAAATCTTTATATTGCGGGGGACTTTTTAATTTGCACGTAGAGTTTACAAGGGCGTAACTTTGAGCGATATCGAGCATGTGGGAATCGGCGAAATTAAATTTTCTTTGTTTTCTCTCGTGGGCGGTGGGCTCTTGGCGTTATTAAATTTCCCTGTGTTTTTTAACACAGCCGTATCATTAGATTGAGGGCTTCCGTCAAGAGGAAATTGTGGCGGCGAGGGGAGAGAGCACCTAAACATATTGAAAAAATAAAAATCCCCGGCTACTTATTGCGCGGTACGTTGGGCAAGTGGCTCTACTCAATGCTCGATCTGAAAATCCCTTAACATTTGAATGTTTCAGTTAGGAAATAATTTAAATAGGAAAAATATGTTTTTTTTATTGGAAATTAATAAAAAATAATTTAAAAAGCAACCTACCGATTATTTTTGTTCATGATCATCATTCATCACCCTTCTTTTATTCTACGAGTATATTATGTTTCCAATGCAATGTGTTAAAGTATCATCATAGGAGTTATCATCTTAAACCTACAACAGTTCAATGACCCATTACCAGTAACATTTATAGCTATGTATATTGTATATGCCAGTAGCATATATACCCACGTATATGTGTGAACCTTTTTTAATAATATTTATCGTTTATATCATCCCAAAACTTTAGGAGCTCTTCGTCTCGAACCACAATCGCAGAACCAAAGCTACTTTCACTCCACCATAACCGCAGAAAAGACGCTTGAAGTGGTCTATACTTACTAAGTACAGACGCGACAAAATTCGCCGTTAGCTTTCGTATACCTTAAATATACATATTACATTACGTGAAATTGCCCATTTTTTCCACTCTCCACCCCAGCAATTAGGGTAGCTTGTGTATAAATATTGCACGGCCCTCATTAATGTGCGTGTTCGTTTTACTATAGGTACCTACCTACATTTTTACCGGACGGTTTTTGGTAGACGTCTATGCGGTAAGACGTCGTGGGATGTAATGAATAATTAAGACATGTTGTAAGGGGGACGCGGTTTTATGTCAGGGCTGCGATGAAATTTTGGCTTTTTGATATTGATTACGAAGTTTCCCTTTTTACCAAAAAAGTATAAAATCGAGCTGACAATATATTTTTCTTTAGGTACTTACCTTGATCTGATGATGTCGATGGAAGTCGATGCCGCAATGACGCCTGCAACAAAACAAAAAATATTCTTTGAAAATCTATTAATTTATTCTTCAAATTGATATTTCCCTTAATACCCTTCAAAAAATTCATTAGCACCCCCTCAATCCTTGAACATTTCAAAATTAAAATATGACGCAATCGAATGATTAACAACCTCTTTCGAGATTGCATTTCGACAATTAACGCATTAAGACTATTCTTGCCAATAAAGCGCCTCTCTTAATTAAGGGTCCCTGTTAAAAATTGAGTACAAATTCAAGTAGCAAATCCTCCCTAGTCGAGTCTGAGGGTTCTAGTGAATGGTCGGTAATATTTTAGTTTGGTTGAAACAAAAACTCGGCTCTCGGCGTCTCGCAGGGGGCGGCTGTCACGTCGACACAATAAGCCTTTTAATTCGATTCGTCAAGACGGACTCGCGAGACAAAGACCAGGGAGTTATCATTCAATGGGGCACTCCTACCTTTCTTATTACTTCGCTTCGGTTTTCTTGTGAGGTGAATGTAATACTTAGTCGGATGTGTCTTAAGATATTTATATTATTGCGTTTATAAGATACTCGTCGAATTACATTGCATGTATGTACCTACTATAGAATTATTTAATTGAGAAGTTATACCTACTCGAACAAAATAAAACTAAAAGTAATGTCTAATGGGACATAGCATAGCACCACAACCACTCGCCAGATAGGTAGGAAGTTGACTAAATTGACTTCTGTATTTTTATAATAATTATACGTAAACAATGTGTTTTTGTCATGCCAAGCCGAGAGCATATTTTGCTAGCAGCGTTTATCACTAATATCCGAGTTCGTGAAAACTATTCCCATCCGTCGACATATCTCGGCGCCTACTATCTCGTGTGCGCCCTCTTTCAAGTGCACTTGATCCCGCGCCGTGACCCGCCTGTAGATTCGCTAACAGCTTTATTTGTTGTTGCCTCTCTTTTAAACTCACCCTACATCCAAGTCATATTAACACGCACTGCCCGTCTGTGGTTGCTTTAGATCTCATATTAGCGCAAACTAGCCGTGTCTGTGGTTACCTCCGATTACGTTATATGTGCCAAAATAGATTTTGAAAATCGAATAAGCGCCTCCCTTTCAAAGTTGACAGATTATGATAGTCTCCAAAATTGTAGAAAAATGTGAATTGTCTCCGAAAACTAATTACACCAATTGCACCATCAATATTTCCGAAATGCCTTAGCCCCAATCTCGACGAATGTTATTTAATTAAGCGTCTACCATTAGCCCCTTTCGGCTCACGATTTTCTTACTTTCCGTTAATTTGGAAACACGGCTACAAAGAATTAAAATCGTTCGAAAGTAACATACAAATGGCAACGAAAAACAGCGACTATCTACAACAAACACCAATACACCTTGAAAGCGGGTTTAAATTGCAATTTATACATATTGAATTTTCAAGACAACTTGTACATTAATAATCCTACACTACGCTACCTTTTAGCTACAATTTTTAATCCACCACAACACAATCCATAAACGCAGGCGTACGTACACGCTGAAGCCTTGTCAGACACGAAGTTACCGGCACATTTCAATTTAGCACCGCGTTTTATCTTTAACGCCTGGCTGGTAATTATGCCGCCAGACAGGTTTCCAACCCCTTTAGAACTAGATAATATTAGAGTGTATTTGCTACGGTGAAATTGATACCTTTCTCCAGAACTGAATGGGGAAAAACGCGTCTTTGGGAATAGAAAAGACTTTGTTACACACATACACAAGGTACACATATATTGGAGCTTGATTAAATGGGAATATAGTTTGGTGATAATATTGCGGATATATATTACTTTTAATATTAAATATTATCTTTTTCTGCACAAGTTTGATGAATGGCTCGGTAGCTGAATCATCCAAGGACTACCTCGAAACCAAACAAACACATGTCTCAATTTTAACCCCATGGTTTTTATATTTGGAATAAGGCTAATGAGGCCGCCAGACGATGGCAACCCAACCTCGTTTCAAAAATAGATTCATGTTGACCAGGATTTTTTTATCAGTCTGTAAAGGCCCCTGTTTTATTATTGACTTTTACATCCTATCAAGACTGGTTATAAGGGGGAAAAGTTCAAAGAAACGCGTCACGAGCGCATACTAAAATCCTGCTAAATAAAGAATTCTGAGAATTGACCAGACTCATCATTGCAACTGTTAAAAGCGGTGGTAGCCTAGTGGGCGAACGTCCGCTTCGAAAACAGAGGTGGCGAGTTCAAATCCTAGTGTGGGTGCGTACCTATGTGTTTCTTTTTAAAACATATTATGTACGTAATTATCACTCGCTTTTCGGTGAAGGAAAACATCGTGAGGAAACCAACATGCCCGAGAATTATTTCGGTGACATGTTATCCACCAACCCGGACGAGGCCCCCGTGGTGGATTATGGCCGAACCCTCCTCACGATAGTGAAGGGAGGCCTTTGCCCAGCAGTGGGACAGTTACAGGCTGAATTATTTATACTTTTATTTATCATTGCAACTTATCTCTACAACTTATAAATACAAATACATAAGTATTTATAAAAGATCTAGATCACATTGTAATGAAAATAAAACACACCGAAAGTATGAAAGATTGTCTTTTTGTAATGTTTGTTGAATCCATTAAGAGATAGGCAGCTAATTAAATTGACTAATTTGATACTGGCAATAAATGAGTAAATTATAAATAGCACAGACAAGGTAATTAGTTAACAGAATGGTAATTGGTAACATTACAAAGTACCTTGTAAATCATAATTACTCTACTAAGAAGTACAGGAATGAAAGAAACTAATATTGATCTGATTAAAGTTAGGAAAGCTTTGACTTGCCATTTATTCATTATTTACGAGTAGGTAGTATATATAATTATAATCAAATGTTTCTAAACGTGAGCTTCAAATCATAGAGTAATTAAATCAAGTCACCCAATAAATATTTTCCGAAACCTCATGCTGATATTTATGCAATTTAAAAAAAATCTGCTACGGATTTATGAACGGTATAATTTTAAAACGTCCTTTGTCATCCACCCGCTTTCGGTAAACAAGCTGTTTGTTCGGCAAATAAAGGAATTCCATTCAAAGCGAAGCGTTTCCGGGAACAAAAAAACGGCCGCAAAATAAAAACAAAGCGCAATTAGCGTGATTTAACGGCCATTTAATTAGGCTATAATTAATGTGATATTTTTCAAGTTGGCGTATTTTTTTGTTCGCTCGGCTTTTGTCCGATTTCTAAGCTGCTTTGTCTTTGCTACATTTATTTTGTTCGATGGTTGTATAATGTACAATAACTATCTTAGCGTTAAATAATTTCTTGTAGGTAATTATTGTATCGCACGTGAATATTCAAAATCATTAGTCTAGAAATAAAAGTAAAACATTTTGCATACCAAAAACACGACTAAATAGAACGGAGTGGACAGCCAGTAACACACAGCCTGATGTTAATTGTTTAGTTATAATTTCATTTTCCATTTAATACTAATTTTGGACGTCACTGGACGTCACTGACGTTACCATTGGGACTTAGCAAGTATACTAGTACCCAACTTATAAGCGGCGGCTGCCGACCAATAGCGGTCAATAGCATTTCCCGTGCTTTGAAAATTCATCTTCTGCTCAGGTACATCGGTAAGCCATATCAGTTGGGTACCTACTACTTTACCTACATAGTATAGATGCTGACGTCACACGTCACAGACGGCACGGACTTTCACGTCACTGACGACAAAGACGCGCGCGCCTCTATGCGCGGTTGAAACCAGACAAGACGATTGGAAGTCAGTCATTAGAAATTAATTCCCAATATTATTTTCTCCAGTGAGTGCTTTATTTAGGTTTACGTTAAATGCATCTACTATTAAAGCAGCAGATCCCTGTTTGATCTCAGCGCAGGAAGTGGCCGTCTCCGGTGCCTTTGTCCTGCGGCGTCACTGCGAATGGTCACCCTCAGAATCAGTACTATCAGTTATTCTGTGCCCTCAGCTCATCTTCTTAATTGTTTTCTTTCGGAGCACTCACGTCACAATGGGTAATCATTTGCTTTGATCTGTCGTTGCGTGTGGTGTGTGCTAATTTTAGCAGCTGGGGCTGCCTTTCAAAGGGATGGTCACTTTTGAGTTGGCTAAATAAAGCATTAAATTTATTTTTTGTGTAGCAAGGAATGTTGGTTATTTGGTTGCGCAAAGCCCTAGCTACATTTTTGCAAATCAGGCCATGTTTACTCTCCGTTACGGTTACAGCAATTATTTCCCAACTTGTTTGCTCCGAACCCTTTACAAAGATCGGTCCAGTCACGTAGGTCGAGGACACGTGACATTTCGAAAACAACAGGCGCAAAACAAAATTACAAGCCAACACTAGCCGCTGTGTGCGTGAGTTGAGCTGTTGGTGAGCCTGTGTGCGTGCGCCTGAATTAGACGCGAAACTTTCAAAGTTTTCCCAAATTTCAGCCCCCGCATCCCTCCACCGCCCCTGGATCGATAACAGGCGCCGAGCGAGAGCGCCAACTCTCAGATCTCAGCCTCATGAAAATACCGGACAACACTTTACCATGACGTGTTTTGTGGTGAGAATTGCGGTATTTCGAATAATTTCAGTGAGTGTTTGTGAGATTTTGCTACCTGTTTGTTGAAAACCATGGTAAACGTTTGGTAGTTTAGTAACCGAGGTGACCTACTTAGTGTGTAGCAATTTTTCAACGTTCCGGTAAAACGTGACTGTTATGGCTTTGTTTCGTCAACCGAGTTTCACAGGCTTCTTTGGAGAGTATATTCAGCCAGCAAGCGAAAAAAATCCGCAACGTCTAATTTCTGTCGATCTATTTGCGTCTCGAGCAGCGGTGGTGAAATGACGGAGGCTTTTACTATTTAACCTTTGTTACAAAAGTTAATTCCACAGGCATTGGGAACAAGATAGACAGCTTCGCGTGAGCTGCCCGACCCGTGCCAACTGTCACCGAGCAAAACAAGAGCGACAACTGAAAATTGGACGCGCGACGGCCGCGGCATTGTTTGCCGTTAATTGAGGGCTTTGCGATGATCTTCGCACTGAAGGCCCTCCGAGGCCCGAGGGCGACCTCTCGGGAGATATCGGCCGCCAATCGCGTCGACGGCGACCCTTCGGCCTCAAGTGGACGAGGTGGGAAAAACTACCGGCTGACACTACTTACCGAACGGACCACCGCCCGGGAATTTTCTTGAGTGCTTGTTAATGTTTTATGGGCGGAACTTTTTCAAAGTAGTGCGTAGATTGACGCGCTAAGTGTACCTACATAATTTAACACGTTTCCCCCAGGAAGTATGACTCGTCCGTCGATTGTGTTCCCATTACAAACAACCGAATGATAGGTGGGACTCGATCTGTAATATGGCTAATTTTTTTGTAATAAAAAACCAATCTCGAGAGCGGCTATAAAAACGGGAAACTTTCTCTGATTTATAACAATTAATATTTGAAATATCGACAATATTAAGGGAAATGGCCGACAGCCGACAAATCATATAAAAACCGCCCCGGAAGGAGGAGGCACTGGCCCGTTGCTCAGGGACTTTATTTGGAAATGGAAAGTCTAAAAAAATAAACGAGTGCCGAGTGCGGAGCGCGGGCGGCGTGATTTATACGCGGCGAGTAGTGCTCGTTCGATTACCGAGATGATATTTCTCGATATTAAAGTGTTGCCAAGGACTGCGGACAATATGACCCGAGGAAGATTTATCGGGCAATTCAACGTGACGTCGACTGCCGTTACGATTATTTCATTATATTGTCGGCGCCGTAAAAATGGTTAGCGTTTTATTTTATTGCCTGTTCGCGAACAAATTTTTATTTCAATATTTTATAGCGCTGTAAAATTGGGGGCTGCAGCGGGTATCGGCTGACAAATTTGAGCGCATCGTCGCCTCGGGAGGCGTAAGTTGTTCCGCGGTAGATAGCGGATATTTATTGCCAGGCCCGAACTCTTGATTCACCGTCGCTGTTATCAGGCTTGATTTGTTGGGCGATATTACTCGCAAGCATTTGCGATGAGTTGCATCAACATTTCCTTTTTTTTTCAACAGTACGGTGTTCCAACGTCGCCTCAGAAGTATAGAATCAACATACTGCGAAAACGATTCGCCTCTATCCATATAGCTGTGACGCAAGGCTCGCGCGGCATGTCGCATGATTTGTGCGTCTCGACAGTTGGGCCCGCTTAGGCCGGACCCGTGTCGATAGCACTTGCGCAAACAGAAATAAGAAAAAAGCTCTTAAAATAATTTACCAGCATGTTTCAAAATTACGCCAAACGTAGCGGGAAGTCAGCAAAGAAGTCACACAAATGCTTTTGAACTTTGACTGCCTAAGTTTTGTTGT
This sequence comes from Hylaea fasciaria, assembly GCA_905147375.1. Classification (NCBI taxonomy): domain Eukaryota; kingdom Metazoa; phylum Arthropoda; class Insecta; order Lepidoptera; family Geometridae; genus Hylaea; species Hylaea fasciaria. The sequence goes on from LR990194.1 coordinate 3,888,288, forward strand.
TAATTATGAGTGACGTCAATGCCTAACTGAACCTATAATAATTTATGTAACGTGTTGGGAAAACGTGTTTCCAACATAGATGTTATTACTTGGTTACTAAACAGTTTTTGTGGTAGATATTTGGGTTTTCAGGGTTTCTAAAATATCTTTCTTGTAAATATTTCAAAACAATATACCTACCTATATAAAGAGAAGTGCAGTTAGCCTCTAAAGTAGCTTAAAATCTTCAAACATCAAATATATTATATCAGAATAAATAAATATAGTTTTGGGTGTGTACAATGAAATTGGTAATCAAACCAACTTCTGGGCCAACTTAACTAACTTACTCACGAAATCTCTTCATTCGAAATCACTTAAATCTTTTTAATATCTGAAATAAAATATCATGATGTACGGAACATCTGAGTCGATAAAAAGCACTGCATTTAGTATTTAACTGTATCATAAATTGAGAGTCGACAGCCTTGGCTTATTGAATAACTGCATGAATCACCGTTGCATGCTCCGCTGGATCCCCCAAACCATACGTTTTGTTCGACCATCGAACGTTCCCGAAACTTCCCGGGTTTCCGCTCTACCGTTCCGCATTCGACGCTTTTTATTCCGCTAATGCCATCGGCGACATGTGTCCGCGACTCCGGGACTTTTGTCATGATTATAAGTTCCGAAGTATTGTAGATAAACGTCACATGCGTTATGGTCCAACGGAGTGGAATAGAAAATGTTTTAACTCCAGCGACGTTAAAATACGGACGCGGACCGAATCCGTATGCGCTTTATGGATGTGAAACTTTCATACAGGTATTATCTCTTCTCAGTACAGTTACACTCGCACATTGTCCGTCTTTAGTTAAACCTTGCGCAAATTCGCCGCATACATTGCGGCGTCATGTGTCGACACATTGTCAAGTGGGAGCGAGTTATCACCGCATTCAGCCGGTCGCCCACATCGCAAAACTTATCCGCGCATGAATGGCTTCCCATCAGCGCTGAATTTGTAAAGAGTCGACGTGCAGCGCATGCATGACCACGCTTTATCTTGAAGCTTGGCATGGCTTGATGCGCTCGCTATGCTCTTACGGCTCTTACACGCGTGGCAAAGTTTTCGCCGTGAATGGCACAGGATGTAGATTAGGCGAGGCGGGCCGGCGTGGGCGACGAGATGCATTGTGATGAGAACAGTACCAACTGATAATAAATACAACTGAAAATGAAGAATACGTACGTACAACGATGATTTTTTTAAACGATGAGTCATTTATGTTTTGTTAGTTTATTGAGTGAAACGCTTGTTTTTTTTAGTAAGTAATAAAAGTAAACTTCTTTTCAGCGGATATCCAGTCATAGTATAGCTCTAAAGTACGTAAGTGAGGTTGGCGCTTATTCTGAATTACATGTATTATAATGTTACACGACACAATGTGCTCAGTGCCGGCCCTGCGGCGATTGACAGCTGAGGTCTATTTATGTATGTGAGACATGCTAGTATAGAGTTTACAAAGAAAATAATGGAGCTTATAAATAACTTCAATCACAACGTTATCCTTGCGAAATACTGGCCATACTATAGCCAGGCCATGTGCTATAGAATATCTATGAATACACAAAAAGATGGGGCATTTTATCTAATTTTAAATTAAAGCGAGATAGCAATGCGGGAGTTTTTTTGACATTGTGAGCGTGTTTTGGCTAGGTACCTATTGAGTATAAACGCAGTATAACGCGGACGATGCTATTGCTTCTCATACAGTTTCGCTTGTCTTATGATCGATACAGCCGTTTGTATGGAATATACATACCCTGTGCCTGTACATAAACAATGAATAATTAAAAAAACAAAACGAAAAAAAAACTATGAAGAAATAGGAAAGAAAGGCAATCCACGTGAGGTGACTTGTACCCAGCAGTAAGCTGATGTGGACTGATAGACATAGGTTTTATTCAGCACAACAAAGGGACGGATTTAAACCTCATTATTTAATTATCCAACGGGAATCACACGAGAGTCGTAAGTCGCCAACTCCTGGGGCGACCTGTCTAGGCCGTCCTGGCGACGCCGCGATTAATTAGGCATACTATACTAACTTCGCCGTAAGGCTATCTATAGGCTAGATATAGGTTGGAAGAGCACTGGAGTTTAGTACCTAAAACAGCGATGTTTTGACTTAAATTAGCTATATTTGTCTTTCAGTTACCTTAAGAATGTTTATGAAGGAGAGAATAATTTAGGAAAAAGCTTGGTCGAAGTGTTTCTTATCAACAATTCATGATTTTGTTCTCTTAGACCCCTAAATAGTAATGCTTCGGGGCAAACAACGTCAAAAATAACTTGAAAATACAGACTACATACACACACTAATTAATCAAAATTAATGCCATGGCGTCCATACAATTTGCACGAACAGTACGCAACACAAATGGACCAGAAAACGCCACAGCGAATAATTTGAATACGTAACGAGAGGGTAACGGTGAGCCATTCTTTAACTTACTCTCCCTAGGATAAAGAGCTAAACTTGTTTTTAAGGGATGACCGATCCTGAAAATTTATGTATCGTGAATAGCGCCGCCGGCCGGACCCGACAAAAAGAGGTGCGGAGGGTAGATACAGGAAGATGCCAGATGGAATGAAGAATTATGCTCCCCGCAGGCTGATGAGGTGAATGTGATTGTGAACTTTTCCATGCAAATCGGACGAGACTATGTACATTCCGCGCACCGGATACTGTCGCGCCGATACAGAGCTTTTCATAGAATCGGCGTAAACAAAACGCACCCCCCGCTATAGTCAAGGGGAGATCGGTTATTGTGCGTTTTTCGTTCAACGCAGATATTTACGAGCTTATAGCTGTATATTCACAAGCGAAAGGTGAATTTCGATGAATGTTCAATGTATTTAAATTGATTCATCGACGGATGACCGGTTCGAAAATACTCCGCCTGAAAACATTGGAATAACAATCCACTATCGCTTTCAATGTTTTCTTGAATATGCATATAATACTTTATTTAGGTATGTAGGTATCACAGTTTTGTTTAGATAGGGTTAGTTTTATTGAAATACAAATGAGTGGTAGAGCTACTCCACGACCCGTATGGAGTGTGCTTCGAATAAAAGGGCCGCATTAGAATAATTTGCGTGCCGAATGGGTCCAATTCTTCACATGGAGAGACCTTAAATTTCACTATTTTACATACTTGGGATTATCATATCTGTTCGGGTGTTTGGACCCCTGCGTAGGGCTGGTCGAACCCTACTTTTTGTTATCCGCACCCGACCTCTATCGGACCGTCTCCGATATATTTAGTTGTTACTTTTTGTTGGGCCGCACGTGAGCGAATTCTTAATCATTCTGAGCTCTCTGTTGAGCTGCGTGAGGAAGTTTTAGGGGAAATATACATTTTAACACGTATGGGGAATCGTTGTGGTGTTTTCGTAAAAGTGACGTGATAAGAAATGTCCTTATAAAATTTCCTTTTCAAAATTTCCTCTTTGAATCTGTCTTTTCTTAATTTATGCTGTTACAATGTTGCTAAATACGCAGCTCCAATAAGTTTCATCAGTATTTAACCGAGCACTTAAATACGTTACCTTAATTCAAGTTGTCTCTATATTAAACTGAGCACACATAATAACGAGAAATCGGCTAATACAGGGTGTTATTTACATCAATTTTGCGTCGAGAGATGTGACGTTGTGTACACACTTCCGCACTTAGCTTTGTGTTAATTTGACGATGACTCTCGCGTTCCTCCATCCGTCATCGTTGGGGGCACGTAGGATATCAGGGCTGCCAATTAACATTTTAATAAATGTTCTAGAAAGGCGTGTGTACACAAACAGTAGATGATTATTGGAACATGATTTTTCTAAACGTTACTCTATGAAACTTGTACCTACTTTGGTTGTTAGAAACTTAAACATTGAGGTTTATTTCAAAATATAATTGAAAAGCATTTAGCGTATTCTAGCACCAATAAAGTAAATTCATATCAATAGCTTTTTAAAATGTTGGTTAAAATAAAAACAGTGACGTGATGCTGCCAACCCTAGTGACGCGCCTTTATGACGTCTAATTTGATCACCATCCTGTAGAAGTGGTGAATGGTGGAGAATGGTGAGTGGTGAATTATTGTGAGAAGATGATTAGCAGTTTTTGTACACCTTTAATAATTAATATAAGCATTGGCTTATGATTGCCCGATGAGATATCCCGAAAGAACAAATTCACTAAAATAGAAATCTACAATAATTACTATAACTGAATTGAAACATAACCAGGCAAGTTGGACCATAATCACACAATAACGTTTCCAGTCACAATGAGTCTACAGCCGATGCTACATATTCTATCGAAGCTTCGAGCCCGAAACTTCGAAGTCGAATGGAAACAAAGGTTCCCGCGATAATTGGATGTGGCCGCTCTGAATGCGCTCTAGACGAGACTTAATTGAGGTTTTAGAGTTGGGCTAATTCGCCCACCTTCGATCAGGTTTCCCTGCCCCTGGTACCCTGTACCCTGCCCCTGATACCCTAGTTGAGGGGCTTCGTCTGGCGAGAGGTGAGCGCCAACAATAATACTGCGGCCGAGGTTAAGTGAGCTCTAACGTTTGGCGTTTTGTTTCTTGTAAGGAAATTTTGCATAATTGGTCAACCTAGTACCTCTAACAAGTCGTCAGCTGTTTTGGCCTGACTACCCAGAAAGGTTATGTTGTTTAGGTGTATGTATGATTTTTGTAGCATCCTATATCTTGAAGAACCATTCAAATGGTCTTGAACCCGGGCCATGGAACAAAAACTATTTGAAACCTATCGAAATAAAATAAAAAGTTCGTCTTTTATGTGTTTGCGCATCGTTCAATAGATTGAGTTGAAACTTCGTTCATCGGTTTTTTTTCTAAGCACCATCAACATTTACAAACAACTTAGTACCATCAATATACAACATAGGTGGCGCGGGAGTCGTATCGATATTAGGTAGTCATCACGGTTCACTCATACGAGTACAACGACACGACACGTTTGGCGTAGTGGCTGAGCACTCGGACTGTTGCGCTTGGTGTCGCGGTTCGATTCCCGCCCCGAACAAATATTTACTGTGCGATCCACAGATATTTGTTTCTAGTCTGGGTGTGTATGCGAAATTATATATAAACGCGGTACCCACGATACACGAGAAATCCTAGGGTGGGGTCCTACGTTTTGTAAAAAACAAAACAAACAATTGTGTTGAATCAAAACTTAAAAGAGGAACCAAGGCCCGGCTAGCAGCTAGTAGCCTATTATTATTACAATTGTCACGTAAATCAGCGAGAACAATAAGCCACAACGAGAAGCAGATGCAAACGGGGAGCACTAAATACTGGTAATCGTGAACTAATTCACTCCTTTCACATCGCGGTCGGGAGAATTATCTCCACTGTCTTGAAAGTAATTTGTAAAACTGGAATGTTTTTGAAAATACAATACGGTATACTATTATACCGTATATTGGGGGTTGTTATGACGACGTTGGACCTTTGAATGTAGTAAATAGGGTTTTAATAAAAATATATCGTCGGTCGGATTCATTACCGGAACAAATCCGAAATTACGTGTTTTGAGATAAGTATGAGAAACGGTAGGGAATCGTAAAATCTTTCTAAATCACTAACGGTACAACTCAAACTTTAGTTCTAGTGGTCAGGAAACCATTTATTCCGATATAACTATTTACAATAATACTATTATTTTCGTGTTCATTATTAGCTTATTTCGAAATGTCCCACTCAAACTTCGATATCCATAGTCTATCACGAATTCATTAACAGTATTTTTTGAAATGTTCCAATATGACTTTGAATTAATTAGAAGTTGAATATTGTTTTTGTGCGTTTTACTCCGTTGGTGCTCTGGACGCCGCGTGAATTAGTTTGATGCAGCTTGATTTTGCTATAAATTAACTATCACACTTATGAAAAACGGTGATGATGATAATGATGACTTGTAATCTATGTGAAATTGAGGTGTAAGCTACCTGCATACCAAATTTCATGAAAATTGGGCAGTTTTTACAGTTTTGTCGCACTGATGGAAAACAGTGTTGATGATGGTGCTGATGATGATGATAACTTATAGCCTATGTCCTAAGTTCCGGGATAAACTATCTGCGTGCGGAATTGCGGAGCAGGTGGATTCATAAACGAGACATTTAGTCCTCCAGAAGTTATTTAATTCTCGAGGGTATCACGCCAGAAGCATGGAACAGGAGTGTGGTGGTGCTCTTCTTCAAAAAAGGTGTAACTATCTTATTGAAGAATTATAGACCCAACTTAATCCCGAGTAATTTGTAGGTATAAGCTGTTCTCGAGAGTCCTTTCGAACCGCCTCGAACGCAGGTTTGCTTACTTCCAGCCTCCCGAACAAGCCTGTTTCCGGAAAGGTTTTGGCACCATAGACCACATACACACGCTCCGGCTGATTATATAGAAGACTCTGGAGTATAATTGGCCATTATATTTGTGAACTATGAAAAAGCCTTCGATTCAATCGAGACCTGGGCAAGTGGGCAGTAATGCAGCCTCTTCAGCGATGCCATATCGAATATAGGTATATCGAAGTAATGAAGTGCTTGTATATTACACCGCCCACCGTGTCAATCCGACTGCAGGACGAGAGCACGAAACCTATTCTATTGTAGAAAGGCGTGAGAGAGAGATGTTATTTCTCCAAACTGTTCAGGAACGCATTGGAGGTTTTAAAGCTCTTGGACTGGAACGGATACCTTGGGCAGCTTATCCAGTTAGGCAGGTCCAACTTCAACAAAGAGGTCACCCGAAGAATCTAACTTGGATGCCAGTGTTCGGGAAGTTACGTGACATTTTCTCGTCCATAATTTCACAGTGCCTGGAGACAAGGGTCTTCCACCAGTGAGTGTGTGTTACCAGTAATGACTTATGGAACTGAGACGTGGTCCTTAACTGCTGGCGTTTTGAAAAAGCTCAGAGTCACACAGCGGGCAAGGGAAAGAGCTAGTATGCTCGAAGCTTCTTTGCGCGATAAAATTCGGAACGAGGATATTCGTCAAAGAACTAAAGTTTACGACATAGCTCTCAAGGTTTGCAAGCTGAAGTGACAAGGGTAGGCCACATCGCTCGTAAAACTGATAACCAATGGGGAAGAAAGGTTCTAGAAAGGCGACCACGGACTGGAAGACGTAGTGTAGGAAGGCCTCCCACCAGATGGGCCGATGACATCAAAAAAGTCGCAGGCAACCGGTGGATGCAAGTGGCAAGTTGTCGTTCAGTGTGGCGGTCTAAGGGGGAGGCTTATGTTCAGCAGTGGACGTCTTCAGGGTGATGATGATGATGATGATGATTATTGGTAGGTTTTCACAGTTTAAATCGCACTGATTGAAAATGCTTATGTCCTAAGTTGGGGGATAACCTAACTGCGCACCAAATTTCATGCAAATCTGTCCAGCTTTTTGAGCGTGACGACCTAACAAACATACACACATGCACACACGCACACTCACAAACTTTCGACTTAATAATATTAGTTAGATTACCAGCTCATTTGGAAATATTCCATTTTATTCTAATTTTATACAAGAAAATTTTAGTTCATTATTGGAACATCTCACAAATATAACTATTACTCAATAACTACAAATAATACTTAAACCTTAGCTACCACACAATAAAACCGTGTTAAATCTGCATATTATGAACTAAAAGTAATTAAACATACTTAATTTCATAATAGTTAAAATGACATTTGAAAACTTCTAAAATCTTTAAACCTGATTTTCTCCAAACTACGATTTTTGAAATGTTCCAGTACTGATTTGGACCGACGATATATTATATTTATGGACAAGCTATTTTCATTATGTATTCGATATTGACCAAAACTCATCAATCTGCTCTTAGCAGTTACATAGTCTATATTCAGTTTCTATAATCAGATCAACTCTCAGTAATAAAAATATTGTATTGTCATTGGAAACTGACTGGTATCTTTTCAACTTATTTGAACAACGAAAGCTATAAGTCAAACAAAATTGACTCGTAACAGCTAAATCTATTATAACTAACTATATTAACTAAAATAAAGCTTTCTTTCAGCATAAATACATAACACCAGGCCCGGCCGCTGACTGAAAGTTTTACAAAATACCTGAAGACAATTTCCACCAACTACCGCATGGAATATCGACAGCTACGAAGATACCTTCACTATTATTCTCTTCGCGAAGAATGAAGCAAGTTCAGCTTCAGTCAGACACTAATGAAATTAGCAGGACGCCTTCCCTAATTTCGTTGATTACCAAAGAGGTGCGAGTGTCTAGTTAGCATCAGAAGAGGTGAAGATAAATATTTAACTCGGGATGAAGACGGTAATTTAGGCACCTCTAAATAGTGGAAGCTACCTTAACTGTCTGTGGTGCAGGTAACCAGCACCTATAATTAATTTCATTTTATTTCCCGACAGCGCGGCGCTCCCTCGGTGCTGCCAGCGTAGAATTCTCCCAGTAATTGGGAAATTTATTGCAAGGTGTGCACACAACTCTCTGATGTTTCACTTTCGCGTCAATGATTTATGGCCTTCCGAAACAATTTTAATTGCTTTTAGTGACACAATGTAAACAACTATTCGATTAAGTTAATTCCATTATATTGCTCGCGGCAATTAATTTAAAAGCAGCGTTCAACACGGTGTTGCGCATCTCATTGGAGATTTTAAGGATATTAATGAGGCTCGAGGAATCGAAGCCATTTTCTAATTAAAGCTATTTCGAAATATTTGGTTTTAAGGTAATGGAAAAATAAGTTTGAAATCAATATCTTGTAGTACATTATATTATGAAAGGGACATAATTATGCCCCATTCCACTCTATTTTTATTTATCGTACCAGTGAGAATATACCTAGAGTAGTATGACTATGATGATTAATGATGAATGAAAATGTTTTATTTGTTGAAATTATAATGACATCACGACAGACTAACTAAAAATGCTCAGAACAGGTAGTTGATAGACAAAAGGTCCATGGATTCTCAATAAAAACAAAATGTATCATAAGCGACTTACAACATAATATTTTGTAGAAACACTCATAATTTTCCTTAGCAGACTTTACGAATAGACAGCTTATTCATCAACTAAAAATCTCCGCACTAAACAACCCGCACGAAAACACAAACCTCAAAAACGACTTTGAGCACACAAGCATTAGTAATTATAATTAGAGCTTTCAGCGGCGACCTCCGGCGATAAGATGTTCCATGGAGCATGAAATAAGGCTCGCAAACTCACACACGTCCTACACGGCGGGGGCGTAGCCACTGTGGGGCCCCCACACGTGAGAATTAGAGAACTGCACAGAAGCTGAAACATACCGCCCTAAAATTAATAGTAACCAGCGAAAGACCAAGATGCAGGAGCCAGAAACGTTGGTATAACCTGAAGCACCAACACCAACATAGTAACATAGAAACTGGCATAGGTGTTGTGACTAAACAAATGTTAAAGACCCTTATCCCTTAAGATACCCTTAAGATACCCTTATCGGTAGGTCAAAGTTGACTGGGGGTTCAGAAACCAGGCATTAGAGATCCAAGAAAACGTGGCACTCAATCAAGCTGAAGGTCGAATCAGGTGCAGATAACTGTAGATGTAGTCGGAGCTATGAGCTACAGCAACGAGGAAACGATCGAGTAGGATGATTTGAAGAATAGCTGAAATGTTTTTATACGTATATCGATCAGAAAAATTGCTAATTACCTTTTTGCTAATTTTGTGAGAATTGGAAACTTATCTGAATTTGTACCCACTTGCCCAACACGTCATGTTGCCCCCCTAGAGTGAGTTCTAGTTGCGCCCCTGATGTCCTGTGAATCTGAACGTGCATGTAGATATGGCGTGGTCTATGCAAATTCACTCATGTGGCAACACTGAGTTGGCTTTACGGACGGGTTAAGTGGCTACTTAGCCATGGTTCTTGACTTCTTGCGGACGTGAATTGGCCGTTTCAAGTAGCAAAAAGATTTGGGTAACGAATTAAAAAGACATTTGATTATTAGGTTTTGCTCTTGATTTTTTCGGGTACTCCTAAAGAACAATGTATGAAAGTATATGTACGAAATTATTTTTTAGCAACGTCCAGATTAAGATAAAATAATTATTTAAATTATGAATGTGCCCTTAGCGGGGATGGAGCTCGCATCACAAAGGGCCCATGACCAAAATATGCCACGATTGTCAAATGTTTGTCTCCGCACTTTTTTTAATTCAATTGCGAAGTTGCTACCATGTCTTTTCATTTTAAGTTTCTAGAAATTCCAAGCTATAATCTACGAGTACGCAGTGAGTCGCGTCTCATTACACGGTTGTACACTGAATGGAATTAATTTCGGAGCTCACCACAGACAAACGATTTCCACGTTTCAACCCATCTAGTGTAGCCCAGACTATTGTTAATCTATTGATTTATTGTTTCGAGTGTATTCTGCGAGTATGTCTGTTGTTTCTATAAGGGTGTGACTTTTGGTTAAAATCTGAAAATATAATATTAATTTACTAATTTATTGGTAACATGTTGGGATTTATTTATGCCTCTCATGAGAAAGACGATGGTAGTTGCTGATCGAGCATAGAAAAGAGGAGATCTTTAATTGTAAAGTTTAAAAAATATATCAAGTTGTCGCCTAGAAATTGATTAAGGTAACAACTCTTCATTGCACTTCAAGACAAGTAATATACAAAAGTAGACAAAATCATTAATTAAACACACGCGTAAGTAACACTTAGTAATATTTTTTTTTTAGGTAAGCATAGACTAGATTTGCTTAGACTATTATTGATGTTAGCCTGCCAGAACTGAAGAACAATCGAAATGTTTCAATAAGGCGGAAAATATCTAGCAATTTTGTCGCCCCGTATTAGATTCTGATTTATTCGCCAGCAGTCGTGTAAGGGTGGACGAGGTCTTTCCTTTCGGCGATTGACGACCAGTGCCGTCTGACCTTCCTAGCTAGTTATAAAGAAGGTTGATGCCTGTCAGCGAGATCGTTTTCAGGTGTCTATCGTAAGTGGACGTCTAACACGGCCTTAGGAAACAAAGATTGCTCTGTTCGGCCGATTGAGCGCATTCCCTGTAGTAACTTCCCTGCCATTTAACGCGAAGCCATGCAACAAAGGATCTCGCGCGAGAAATAGCAGTACTACCCAATCCGTATGAGATGAATGTTGATTTTACTGCAGGAGTGAATAGATGGAATAGCGGAGGCGATGCATTGTAAGGCTCTAGGGAACTTTCTACTTTTTATTGTTCTTGGTTTGATGTTGGTTTTGAATATCTAAACCCCCGGTTTCTGGAACGCTAGTTGGCTTTGACAGTAGATTAAAACTATCGTTGTCTCTATCTAACACTAAACAAATGACAAGGATGGCAATAGAATTAATCTGTTGTCAACGTTGACTGACGTTTCAGAAACTGGGGGAATTATCTACAAACCAAAATTAAATGGCATGGATCCTATAATAATAATACTGGCTAAATATTTCAATGTTAATCGATTTTCATGTCTTGTAATTTTCACCAGTTTAAAAAAATGATGATATTCCGGTTTCTACCTCTATTCCTTTTTCCATCTGTCTTCACTCGTGTTCGTTTTCAGTTAACGATTTTAGTAAGACTTATATCTATTATGTTTTGCTGAAAATTAAAAAACACGCCTTTATTGCGCATTTTAACATAAAGGATTTATTTACAGATACCTTAGCAACGTCTAATAAAGTTGCCCGATACCCCCCTATTTGCAGCATTCTTAATAATTACTTCTTCCGATTTGTTTGCGAGTCCCACTCGAGGGGCGAACTGAAAGGCGAATCCGGGGTCTGCTGCGAGTCAATAAATAATAATGCTAAATGCCCATCGGGTGACCAGGGGAACAATATACAAGCAGTTTGTAGTAAGGGCGCGTCATCGAATAGTTAACATCCTTTTTACGCTTCAGCAAGTGATCTTGCACGCGCTTCCGGCACGACCCATATATTTTTAAAAGACATGAGACTGACAAGATAGTTAGGTCAGGTCAAAGTAATCAGGTTTAATAATAAGCACCGTATTAGCTCATAACAAAAGTGCCACCTAGAACTTAGCATTGAAAAATCTTGCATATAATTCCATTGCTATATGCCATAATTCCATGTTTTGTAGCATACTGCATTACAAATACGCAGCGCGAGATCGTAGCACGCAGAAAAGACTCGAAGCCATATTTACCTTTTTGTATTCCACGACTCGTGTAGAGACGGGTGTGTTAGTGTGTAGGTGTCGTAGTTAGCTACAGTGGCTTGATTTTGTAGTGTCCTTACTGATTTTCGTGTCGTGTCTCGTGGCAGTGACTGGGGTCTGTCCGGCGCCGATACGGTTCGCTCCCGATTTCGATATTTTTGTCGGTCAAACAATTTAATTCGTAATGTTAGAAGTTAGGACATATTTTATTTTATCTGAAAATAGACAGTCGAAACTAGCTCAGAGGTGTTTTTGAATGATTCATACAATATAACGCATTTTTTGTTATTACCGAGCTTTGGCTAACTGCTTTTTACGTTATGTTAGGTTTTGTTTTTCAAGTAACTATGGAGAAACTAACCTACTGGTTTTAGTTACGAAAATTAAATTTTTGTAAAGGCAAATATCATGTCAAGTTTTAGCTTCATTTTGATTAGCCGCTGTCGTCTTTCTTTTGTTTTTATTCATACAATAATCTAGTAATAGTTATATAATAGTAATAGTTATACGAGTACAATTAACTGGCATATAAATAAGCAAACAGAAGCGAAAATTTAAATTCAGAAAAGGATACTTATCTAACTATTTAATTACAAATATAAAACTAGATACAACGCGTAACAGATGTTTACGTAAAAGAAACAGATATATTTTGTCATTCGATATTTTACTGAACATCGTTCAAATGCCCAACTGCTAATTATTTAGGCTCTATTTTGTTAGGACAATGGATCGTTTGCTGCACGGGTCAACTGGCTGCTACATTGCCCGGTCAACGTTTTGGCTTCTAATGAACGGTTCGACATGTTGACCGAAGGCCCGACTACGTTTAGACTTTGTAGAGGGTTGATTAGTTTCAAAATGTGGTTGATTTAAATTTGGAACTGTGTTTTCTACTTTTGCTAAGTAAAAGTCAAAGATGTGTTTGCCTCTACGAGGTACTCTGCGAAACGGCTAAATGGGATTTTATATTTGGCATAACAATTATCACAGTAGAATGTTTCCGACATCGTCAATGCGGGGAAGCATGGAGGCACAAAAATTTGAAATAAATAAAAACACATAAACTCGGCTGCAAAATAAATGCTGTAAACAGTCTTAGAACTATAATCGTTTTCAAAATCCTCAGTCCACAGATACCTACTGTTTTTTTAATTCGCTTTTTTCTAGTGGGTATGCTAAGGTCTTTGTGGCCAGACACTGTTCCAAATTTAGCTTATAAGATAGGTATAATACGTACTTGTACAGACAGACAACGCAGGCGTTGCGTCCCGTGCCACCTACGCAGATATACATCTCCGGTCGATTCTTAGGGGAAAGTCTTGGGGGATCTTAATAGGGTTGCATTAGGATGTTATTGTATGAGAAATTATCAATAGAGGAGTGATTGCTAGCCATATGATTGATTCGTGTGCGTGGACTCGATCAATTTTCACTTGCAGGAATACACAAGTCAACGCAACTAAAGTAACCCCCAGTTTCTGAAATGTCAGTCAACGTTGACAACAGATTAATTCTATTGCCGTCCTTGTCATTTGTTTATAGTCAGATAGAGGCAACGATAGTTTTAATCTACTGTCAACGCCAACAAACGTTCTAGAAACCGGGGGTAAGTCTCTTTGTAAAGTTGTACTGACTACTTTTAAAACATGATTATAAAAAGTGTTCAAAGATTTCTTTTTCACACATTGATTACTTTTTAACAACTGAGTGTTCTTAAATGTTATTAGTCATTTACCAGACACTTACAGTATATTGTGACGTCCTACAATCGCATTTCTTCTCAATGTTTTTCGATGAAATTAACTATAATGTATACTATATAGATAGATATATTATAACTTTTTATTGACACCAAAATGTACAGAATACAGGAAGGACTTAAAAATAGGTAAAATGGGTGGTCTTATCGCTTAAAGCGATCTCTACCGGACAACGTTTGAATGGACAAGATAGACAGCAGGAATATGGTTGGGATATTGGGTTGGATAGGAATAGGAATAATGTATTTAGATATACCTATGAAAGAAACTGCAATCGAAAAAATACTTAGTCAAATTTCTACAATCTTCTTTCAAACAGATTCAAAGTCAAAAGTCCTAACTTTTATCTCAAAAATCGAAGGGCATCGGAGACAGCTATTTACATGAATTAGCTGACATTTATGCTTCCGCCGAGATAGACCGCAGCGCCGCGACGCCACCTGGCGGAGAATTACGCGCTCGTTACGCGCTCTACCGCCTCCGACCCCGCAGTGACACCTCAAATTGTATTTATTTATTGAACAAAGTAACGCGATTTGGTAATAGCGGGAAAGAGTAGAGCCAATAAGTAGATAATCTTAGGTCAAGACGAATGGAAACAGTAATAACGATATCAGAAGAAGAATTGAAAACAGTAATGTAGAAATCTCCACTTGCGTAAAGGAACCAAAACCGCTTTCGTGTTTCATCTATGTTCGATTCAACCTTTTATAGAGAAGATTAGTATTATGATGGAACTAGTTAATAAATACAATTGCTTCAAAATGTAGATGCTAGAAAGAAAAATTAATGCAATGCAAAAGGTATTTCATATTGCGGCAATTAGTCTGGAGTATAATTACACCTGAAACCACTCTTTCGATCTTCCCTCGGCAGTAACCGAGGGCACATCCTGCGAGCGCTATCTCAAAATTGCTCCTTTGGTTCCTTTGCGGGAATCTATAACTTCTCGCGTTCACGGCAGTGTATGCTAATTCCTACACTATGCGGAACATCCCATTTATGTAGTTACCTACTTCCCAACTTTAAAGGAGTCTAATTAGGCAAAAGTGTTCTTATTTGGCATGACCGAACTGTATTTAAAAATGAAATAAACAATTGTTAAAAGTAAAACAATACTCGACAGTTTCATCACAAACATAAACCATTTTCGCAGTTATCGTATGACAAACCCTATGTGCCGTCACAAATTGAAAATAACTCAATAGCTTCCCTGTTCCGGTCCGGCGCCGTTTGTCTCCGGCGCACCTCCGCGCGTCCGATTTATAGCCCAGTTTTGTGAACTCTTAACCGTTACGTGATCTGCTTCCGAATCCAATTTATGCCTTCCATGGGAAAACTTTGCCCGCGATGCCTATTCTTTACGACGCTCCGCCAGACTCGGTTGGTTTGGGACGGAGCCGAGACGCGATTGTTTCGATTGATCGGAAAGCGAGAACACAGATAGCAGTGACTCTAGTATAGTAATAAAGTATGATGGATTTAGTAGCAAGTAGTGAAAATCTGTAGAAATGAATGCTGTTTACATTTGCCTGGATTATTACAAGCACCTTTATTGTCTTATATACGGGTATATAAGACAATAAAGGTGCTTGTAATGTTTCTATGAAAGGAATGAAAACAACATCCAGCGTAAGCTAGCCCTTGAACGAACTCCTGCTACGTAGGTACGTATATTTGTAATACTAAACTTGTCTTACGATATTATCAAAACAGCAAAATTAATCAAGAATATCGAGGTTCATAACATTCAGGATTATACGCGGGATAGATTGAACCATCTACACAAATCCACTAGAGTTTCTTACCATTGATCTATTATACATCCTAGTCTGGGGAAATCCTATTTCTCGCGCTTAATGTACCGTCTTGTTCAGTTCTATTTCTGGAGGCAGTAGGCAATCTAAGAGGGATTGAGCCTTGGCCGGCCAAGTCATGCCCACGTAGGTTTCAATATCCCAAGGGGCTAGAACCTGCTAAAGCTACGAAATGTCAGAGATAAGGAAAATTTAGATATGGCATAATGTGAGTTGGTTGTAATCTCTCTAACCTACTACAAAGAATTGTCTTGTCAATCTACGAATTTGCAATATTGTTGGCATGGGCTGGTTGCGACTTACATTCATCCGATTTTTTTTCTATCTTTCGTTATCTTTCGTTGCAGTTGTATCTCGGTCAGAATTCAGATACAACTGATTCCGTCCGAATACACGCCTCTTCTATCAGATTTTTGTCCCACATCTCAAGCTAAGGGCCGCCCTCTCATTATTTACGAAGGGCCGATGGGTGAAGTGTGTGACAACCGGCACGTTCGCCGCTAACGAGACGCTTCGTGACCATCTTCGCCGTCTCCGCGTCGAGTGTGGTCAACGCTTGTTGATTTTTTTAATGGACAAATTATATTTGCTCAGAAATCCCACTAGAGCCCGGCGCGTGGCTTCCTCCCGCTCGCTCCATTGTCGAAAGTGGTGAGCCTTTTAAAGCCGTAGGGGACACGCGAGGTCGCATGCGACGGAAGGTGTTCGGATCGAAGGGTTTTGTTAAAGTTTTCGATATCGAACGACGAAAGTTTTAATACGTACGAGTAGCTTTCGGGATTTGTATAGCGGTAATTATTGATACTTCGGCGAGGCGAGGCATGTTGAATTTCCCAGTGTTGGAAGGAACTACTGTATTTACAAACTATGAACGGACGGCTATTGATATTTCATAAAACTATAATAATACATCATGCGATATCAACTGTTCAATTTAATCTTTACTTCATACATTGAGAACTATAAAATCTCCCAGACAGCGAAAACGTTTCCGATTCTCTCACAATAGCTCATTTGTTATAACCTGATAGCGCGGCGTTATTACCACCAAACAAATTGAGTCGAGCCTTCGCCACCTCAGACTAATGTAATTCCCGAGTGCGCGCGCCCAAGAATAGATATTTAGAGTGGATTGTTTTCGACAGACCGTAATGAAACTCTGATGCCGGGCTGAATCAGTGGCGGAGGTGAGCGCCGCAGGGGAGCGCATTGTAATAAGACGAGGAATAACCTGAAACAACCCAGAGCGTGCAACGACGGACACGGCCAGTGTTGCTAGATTGGAAACTATCACCCCGACTTTTGGAAATCGAAAAAATCTCCAACTGAGTCATGGGAGTTATATCTTATAGGCAATGAATGGCACAGATATTTGTTTAATTATTGGATCTATCTACGTATAAGTCGTGCTAGTTAAACCATTTATAATTCAATAACGGCTGGACCGACTTTCATGATCTTTGCTTTGTTTGATTCGTCTCCGCTCCGAAAAGCAGAATAACGATAAATCATGGGAAAAATTCACAAAAAAGAGACCAAAATGGTAGTTTATAAAATTTAGAATTTAGAACAATGTGCAAAACCAAAACATGCTTTCACGCGATTCATAAAGCTCGAATTGATTTTATTTCCCGAATTGAAATACGGCTTAGAAGTTCGTACACTGCATAATCTGGCTTCACATACATAGAAGGACACGGGCGCAGGGAGCGGGTGTGGCCCCTTACTGCTTAATTTGCCTACCGTAATTACTGTCCTCTCGGGTCGGGAAGGACGCCGCGGGCTCGACCCGGCCATCTTGCAGGTTATATTGCGTCGTGCGGGCGCCGCGTGTGTGCCGAGCAAATACTACGCACTACCCTAGTCGTTAAGTATGAATACGGGTGTGGACAAAATGTATTAGCTTAGGCTGAGATTCGGACGCGTGTTTGCTCAGCGATGATAGATTTATAGTAATTGTGTTATTAACGTTATGGGATAAGGGTTTTACGGGACTTAAGTAATGAAAGCTTTTACCTAATGTGAGGATTTATAGTGAATTTGCACACGTGGTGCGCGGCGGGTAATCAACTTAGGACGGTGGGCGCGAAAGGTTTGGGAGTCTGTGGCGTTTTGCTATGTAGGGATATAATATAATGTATTGAGGGTACCTACTTTGTATTACTGTTTAAATGAAGCTTTATTTTATAAAGCTCTAGAGCAAAATGCGAAACTTACGTCATTATACGGCCTACGTATACCTATTTCTCCTCAGAGGAACGGTAACGAGTAAAAATGCAAAAACTTTTCCAACTCATAATGATGAGGACATACTTTCTTTTGTTTTGGCGCGGGCTCCAATTGAATAAAACATTTATGTCAATGGAGTCCATTAGGATTCTACGGAGTTCGGGACTTTTTTAATGTCCGTGTGTATTGGCCGCCCGACGCTGTTAGGGCGAAACAAAAAGCTATTGGCACAAATCGGTGGCGAGATTTTTATGCGTATTACAACACAGGGTTGTCACGTGACCGCTAATCGCTCGAGTCAAATTCAATTTTTCGTCCGCAGTTCATACGTCAGACGTAAATAACAGCATTCTCTGGAACATAATTAACACTTTTACGGCGCGGCCGGCCGGGATGATCCCGTAATAACCTTGTTAACCCTGGCGCACCGAGTGGGCTAGCCTTTTAACGGCGTCGTACATGGGCATTAATCCGAAAGCTATCGCCCTTTGTCCTTTTCCCGCAGCTGCCAGCTCGGATGTTTCGTTTCGCACGTCTCCACGGGTCAGTCCGGGGACCCGCGCCTTTTAGTGTGAGGTTTTCGCTCGCCTTAACGAAGGGAAGCAGAGCAAAGGTCGTCATTAGGGCAAGCGCGGTGTAAACAAGGTCCGAAGCGCCCATTAATGGCCAATTCGGGCGTCCTTCTCGAGGTGACCCCAGGTCTGTCTCGGCCCGCCGCCGTAAATGGGCTTTTAATTGCAATTTTGATAGAGCGTACCCGGATTAGTTTTGCTATGTTCCCATTTGTAAACGCTAAATGTGTGTATTAACAATGTATTTGATTGGTTGGCTCATGACATTGGAATATTAATAAGTTTAATGTAGAATGAAGCACTATACTTACGGCAGCGCTAGATCATCAAACTTCTAGTTTAATGTCAACACGGATGAGCTGTAACTCCCGCTCGGCAACTTTCATCGACGTATTAACAATATCTAATCAAGCTATTCGTGTCATAAAGCAGCGCCCCACTCGCGGCTGCGACGTCGCACGTCACCGCAGCATGTCGCGCGACACGTGTTTGTCGCGGCGACTGTTCCCGCTCTTGTTCGGATGTGAAATTTAATTTCCGCTATGCGGGAATCTGTCAGCGGGGTGGTGGGGGGTACAGCGGGCGAAGAAATATGCCCCGTTCTAAACTTTGTCAATTTGTTTGTGGAGCGAAATTAACTCGATCCAATCTGCGGGCGGCGCGACCTGCGTTCTGATACCGCTCCTACTCATATTTCCTGAAGAAAGTAATACAGGAAAAGGTGAGCGGGTCTGACAAGCCTTCCGCTCCGCTCTCGCCGACATTATAATTCTGCACGAATAAAAACATCTGCCAACTTGGCTCGGGTAACGTGATCATAACATGTTGTTTATTCGATCTAAACTTGCATAATGTTTTCGCACCAACAATTTTCCCGGCATCATTATCGGAAAATGCTCGCTACAGGTAACGAGATATGACTTTATTTACTGTTCAAAACATACTTCGCGCTGGTGTAGCTCATGTGAATATATTTTCTTATAATACACACTTTTTTTCCTTTTAAATTATTGAGGCAACAGTCCGTAAAAAGAAAAATATATTTTCAACTTCGTTACCACTGGGCTGAGAGTGTTATTAAAATATATTGGACGTGCGTTTATTTTTTATGAATATTTCGGAAGCTTGTGCTTCCTACAGTACGAAAGCAAAGTTTTAACGATTTTATTTA
Source organism: Hylaea fasciaria (assembly GCA_905147375.1). Taxonomy (NCBI): domain Eukaryota; kingdom Metazoa; phylum Arthropoda; class Insecta; order Lepidoptera; family Geometridae; genus Hylaea; species Hylaea fasciaria. The sequence goes on from LR990194.1 coordinate 3,908,128, forward strand.
AAGATTAAGACTTCAAAATTATGTGTAAGGATGTTTGTTACCCTGTTGTCTTCGGAATTACTAAACCAATTTTAAATTTAGGGGCTAGAATAATCTAATTTTCAAAAATCTACCCTTAAGGAAATCGGAACAGGTAGGTACTTAATATTTCTACTAACGTGTCTTTATTCTCTTATGAAGAATCCTACGTTTCTCGGTACACAATCTACATAAACTCACATCGGGAACTTCTGGAATGTAATTACAGTGGCGTCACCTGCAAACGAGACGTACTATGCAAACGAGTATTTCAGTTTGGGAACATTTTCTGCACCTTATTATGGAAAGATCACATAGAAGACGTAGTCCAATAGAGAGGTAATATACTAGTCTGCCCAATTCAATCAACACATCAATGACACATCCTGAATTTGTGCAAAAATAAAAGGTTTATAGGTATGTTTTTGACAACGAATTTTTGTAATTTTATTCAATTTGTTCAAACAAATTCTTTTGTGACTTAAAATGGTTTAAAGTTATGGCATTGCCAATTTACAACAGATTTGACTGGCCGAGTTGTAGAGGTGGTCTCACGCGAACAAAGTCATATACAAAACTGTATTCATATAAATTACAAATTGAACTGTTTGTATACTTCGCTCATCTGATCTTAAGTAGCGGTGTGGTAATCATGCTCAACCTAGAATGGAGTAAGGTGGGGGGTTTGATGACTAAATTAGCAATTTTTTATCTATATAACTTGCACATTCACATAATATTACATAGGCACTTACCTCTCCTCTAAAAGTATAAGTCCTCGGTGGTCTACAGCATTCGGATCATACGGCAGATATTTTATCTACCTTCATCTGATAAATATGAGCTGACAATTTGCGTTAAATCATAATATTATCTGACTTCGAATACTGTTCAGGGCAAAAATAGGGATGCTAATTTTGTCCAGTGGTGTAGAGATATTATGAAAAATGAGTAAAAGAGATCCAAGTGGTTTTAGATGTAGTATTGGCGTCGGCTGGCATAATTATGAATGAATGAAGTGAATGAAATGAACGAAATTAATGTCCTGCGCCCCATTACGGGATTTTGTTGTCACTGACCAAGTGTTCTGTGTGTATAAGAGTGTGTGTCAGTGATCTGTCAAACTCACATTTTTTTATAAAAATACGACCGAATTTTCAGACTTTGCTGATGGATTTTCCTAAAACTTTGCTCACCTTACCAAGACAGTTGTGAACACAATAAAAAACAACCAAAACGGTTGAGCAGTTCTGAAGTACCTATTAAGGATACATCGCAAACATGCGGCTATTTATTTTTTATATAATGTAGAGAAGATACCTCTGAAGGAAACTTGAAATTGAGCAGCACGACGTACCAACCTTATAACAAAAACGAACCCAACTTTCTTTAAAACCACGTTAAATCAATATTTCTAACCGAATGCATTTCAAAAGCACGATAAACATAATTTCAAAGGCAGCCTAATAAGCGACGCCGATTATTAAAAGCAAATGTTATTCGACATATTAATAAATACAGAGTTTCTTTTGAGATTGCGTCGACGTCGCGGCATCCTTAATTAAGGCGCGTACAAATAAAGGCGTATTTAATCAGGGAACGTATCTTTGCATGCGTCTGAATGAAAGCTGAAGAAGTCTTAAGAAACTATAGGGGTCTTGTGTTTATTTGTGCGGTGGATAAATGACTTTCCGATCAGGGATTTAGGTTGATAGATATGGCCGTCGTTATATTATAATTTTTGATACTCTACTATTTGCCACATGGTTTATTTTATTTATTTACTCGTAAATAAAAAATAATGTAATATTGAATCAATTACGTTATTGATCCTCAATCTATAGAGTACTTAGTAGATGGTAGAAATGTTTAAGTTAAATTTCCATTTTGTTAACTCTCGTTTTACCAGAGTGGACACTTCGTATTCAAAACGTACTGAAACCCACGGAAGAGAAACTCAACACGCTCAAATGTCATTAAAAGTCTCGACCATGCTATCTCGTTTTTATTGAGAGCACCCCTTCTTTGTTCTGTGACACTTTACCAACCGCCTCAATGCGTTCTCTTATTGTACTTAAATTTAGCAGAATCCCAATACACTTTTAGGTTCAGAAAATGGTAGTGTAAATAAACAATTTCAAAGAGGGAGCACCACATCAACCATACAAATGTTTTCTCAACTACGGTTAAATCATTATCAGCTTGCACTCTCTTGTCGCTTCTAGTTACTCGCGGCTAAGAGTTACGAAGTTGGCTCGACAAAGGCTCGGGAGGAAACCATTATGGCTCTCGACGTCGTCGGCACTGCGGCCGCTTCATTAGAGCAGAGAAAGAGTGAATAAACCCCTTTAAGAACGTATTCTGTCATTTAAGGATATATGCTGAGGTTCCACTGTGTCGGTTAAAACTTGAAAGTCAACATGATATTTTTACGAATCAAAATCTCTTACTTCAATTAAACTTTGCGTACGCGAAATACATTTACTTTGCAACGAATTGGCAAAAGGATTCTACTCATTTATCTACTAATACCTTACTATGCAGTTTTGAACTTTATGGAAGCACGATTATCAAGTACCTATTATAAATCGTGCTTTCTGCATCAACAAATAAGAAACATTTCACCTCTAACTTCCGCATATCGCTCATTACTAAGTTACTGTTGTATCGCTAATGAACTTAGTAGGTAGGTACCTTGAGTGCAATTCTGTAAATACAAGCACCAATAGAAAGTTATTCTGGGAGTACCAGTTAGTGCTAGTTAGCGCAATGCGGGTACTCCGTACTTCGGTAGGTACTCGATGCTCTACTGAATGTCGTTATATAAGAAAAACATATTTTTCTAGTTTTATCAACGTCTGAGTAAAAAAATTGTTAATAATCATTGTGTCTAAAAACGTAGGTATATCTTGAAATTACCTCCAAAAGTTTCTGTGATACATAGATATACTTCGAATGAGAATTAGACGAGCTTGATAATTTTGCCGTCTTGTTGTGTCACTTAAAATAGTTATATTTTGTATTTCGATGAGATTTCAGAAGCCAGAAAAGTACATTATCGGATTTTCATGGAAGTATACTTACTTGTAGTTAGTAATTAAGTAAAGCAAATTGCCAACCCACACTAAGGCTCTGTATAAAATGTTATAATAAAGCGGCGTCTTCACTATACTGCGACACGCGGCGTTAATTTGCCATGACGGCGCGCGGGCGATGAGAGGCCACAGAGCATCTTATTACACACGTAGCGGTCTCCGGCGCGTCAAATGCCACGAGCGCGAGAATGTGAGATAATTATGATGTAGTCTAGTGGAACCGTGTTAAAACTAAGAGCAAATAAATATAACGGTAAAAGCGCTAAAGGATGTCAGTCAGTGTTTTATGAGATAGTTTTTACACATCCATTTTTAAAAAGACATGTTAATCCCATTAAAATCATCTGATGATATTTAATTACATATATCAAAGTAGGTACTCACGTACAGATACTTATTGCTTCCTAAGACGCAAGCTCTCATGACGTGTCAGTCACGTAGCTCCGGCTCCAGATGGCAAATCGATGTCATTATGATAGATTATCCGTTAGGGTACCGACGTGTGCCTCTGATTGGCTTTGTTAGCGATGCTCGCCTTCGGCGCCTGAGAGCGCACTCAGAACTGTTCCGACGACTAATTTGACAGATCGATGATCGCCGTTAAACTTGGACTGTGTGAGATGACCTTAATGGCTTGTTGTTTCGATGGCTTATACAGACAGACCTACCACAGGTGCTGAAGTTACGTGCGCGAACCAACTTAGTTGCCTGAAGTTTCTAAAGTAAGTATGAAACGAAATCGTACTCAACTAGGTTACAAAGTACTCTCGAGTTTCCTCTTTGTGGGTAGAACAATAATAATAAAAGCTCGTTTCACTTGATTGCATGCAAATTATGACATACGGAAACGTCAAATTTGTTCCGTGTGAGCAAGATCACCCCAGCGTGGCGTTACCCTTTATTTTGTGTACAAAAGGCTGGTATTCAGTTTAATGAACTTTACCAAGGAATGATGGTGAATTTACCAGAGTGTATACTTTATGGTATAACCAGTGACTTTTATACTTGAGTACCTACCTACTAACGCGGAAGTAGTATTATTTATTTATTTTTTGTGGACATTACAACTTTCGCTAAATTCAATGCTGAATCGAAATATTTTATATCCGTTGGTGCGTCTGTTAGAGGTAGAGCAAAGACTGATAGATCATCTATAAATAAATGGATGCGCATATACAAATAAATATAATATGATATAGAAGCCTTAAATTAAACCATAACAGAAGAGGAAGTTTTTTGAATGAGTTTATAATGGCACTGGATCTTTTCACTCTTCACCAAACGTCATACAAATTGTAATATTCCCATAGTTCGCATTACAGGCGTCTATTAGCCCGTCGGCATGTATGCCCCACACAACTCGACGCAGCGTACGAGCAAATTAAACGTGTTTCATCTTGGCATTTTCACGGGAGCTTGTCACTGTCAAGCGTGTACTTCTGTTTATTAACTTTTTGCTAATTAGACAGGCCGGGGGCACGTCTGTTAGTATGTTGGCATTTTTAATTACGTACGATAATTTTGTCTGGCGCACGGGTGTGTTGCGCCACTGGGTCGGTTAGGAAACATGGCACAATTAACATCATTGCTGTCTAATTCGCTTCTGCTCAAGTGTTTTATTGAGAGTGATAAGTGGACAAAACAAACAAGAAGGGGCGCGATCTAAGTATGATACTTTTGCAATTTTCTCTGGACGGCTAAAGTTTGCTCTTAGATCACGTACCTACCTATTAGCATTATAAAGAAAATACTCATACAGAGTTCAGTTGTATACATGTAATTACGTCGTGTTATTCTAGTATTGTCTGATTGAGTCTTAGTGTACGAACACTGCAAAAAAAAATATAAGTAAATATGCATGGAGGAAATAATAAGAAAAATAATTATACGCTCCTAACTAACAAACGAAATCGCGTTCAGATTAGTAAATTATCACAACACTTTAATTGCTCCACCGAAAAACGTCACAAATCAAATTAAGCCAAATCAAAACAAACAAAAGGAAGGGTTTGCGATGTAATCACACGGTACTGTCAAACACACTCAGGTACCTACAGAGGCTTACGGGCGCGTTTAAGTTAAAATTTTCGCTCCCCAATAGCTTTTTACTAATTCGCCAAGTGAAAAGGGTTCGTCGAAGTAATACAGTTTACTGCTTATTCAGTATTTATACGTTCAGGGGGCTGCCGCTCGTCTCTAGGCATCGGCCGATGCAAGGAATGTTTTTTGCTAATTATTCCCTATAACTGTTAATGAAGGAAGCATAAATTATTTGGAATACGCAAAAAGGAACTTTCGACATTAAATCTATGGACGTAGAACAAATTGAATAAAAAGAGTTTCACAGAGTCAGATCAACGAGTTATGAGTCAGATTGGAATGGACTCAATGGACTCATCGTAGTTATAACAACGGACCCAGATTTACACAAGTCCGTCCGTCATATTTTCCTTTCCTCAAAACTTACTGCCAACATTTCCCATGTTTTATATTTTAACTATCTTTATGAAATATCGCGTAACAAATTCAAATTACTCCCCAACAACGAGTACCTACAAAGTGCTTGATCGAATCCTGAGCCTCCTAAAGACTCGGCTAAGGTGGTACATTATTAAAATCCGGCGAAGTTAGATAGGCCATAAAGAGTTAGATTGGAAGAAGGAGCGCTCTGTTTACGAACCGGATCACATCCTCAATAGCGCGTAATGTATTTATGATTATTGTTCGAGCCGGTACAGCCTTACAGGCGTATAAGGAAAATGTTCGGAAAATTGAATGTTACAAGGCGATATTTGTATTTACGCCGCTATTCACCGGGATTGCAGAGCTAATGCTGTGAAAACTGACATGGGCAATGTAGACGTCAGTGATCTTACCTGGGAAAATAATATTTTCTGCCGGGAGAAGCCCCCAATACACAATATATATCCAGGTCTCTAGTAGGCATGTCAAAATTTTTGAGGAACAAATGCTGTGAAAGTGGTCGTTAAATTGTTATATGGTAGATACAATTAAAGCAATTTCCAAGTAACACAATACATTATACTGCATTTACGACACACTAACCACTCTTCATTATCATCCCTAAAAGCAGAGTGACTTTCTGGTAGCTCATGAGCTGTATATCTTACTAGGTACTCGCATCGTGAACATCGCAAAGCCCCCACAGAAAATTCCTTTATCCATCCGATCCTGAACATTACACGCCTAAGTCTATCGACAAGCAAACATTGTACATTAGCTAGCGATGTCCTAAATATAGCAACCCGACTTAATCCAACGGTGGTGAGAGCAAGGCGCTTCTTAATCCATCACGTAACCGAGAGCCGTCGAGAAATCGTGTTACATCAACGAAAAATGTATTATAGAGGGGGCGGCTGATGCCTCCCCGCGATCGGACAAACTTTGCTAATACCACCCTCTAACATAATCGCAGAGCCTTTTACGAGAGGAATTTATGGGATGGTCCCGATTTCTTGCCGTATTTATGGTGGAGCGTGGCTGTTACGTGCCGGGATGGCTCGCGAGTTAATTAGGAGAAGTAAAAACTGGGACGTGTTACGGACAGGTTAAATGGGCTCTATTGGATGTAGTTGCCGTAATTCCTTAATTCGTGACGGTGAGCATGAGCACGTATTGCGATGCTAAAATTATTGCATGTTTGGATTTCTTCGAGGCAGTTGTATAAGTTGTTCTATAAACAAAATATGAATTGACGCACGAAGCTACATCTAAGAAACGATACAGAAAAACGTCTTGCGTGCTACCATGAATAGTGCAACAATGAAAAAAGAACATTAATTCAACACATAGGGACTGTAATTGCAAAAGTAACAAATAATAGAGATAATTAGATTGGACAGTTTAAGAGGTCAATGCAACAGATGTTACTCGAACAAGACATGAGTATTAAAGTGATCTCAAATCGTAACTATAATATTATACTGTTCTCTATTCTTCTTGTAACAGATATAAGACAAGCAACCAGCTATTTTACACCACATCACAAATTAGACGAAGCTTAATTCATAGCCAATCGATTCAGGTGGTTACCTCGGCTATTCCAGCTCGCGAGTGACGTCAAAGTTGCGAAGTCTTAGCAAGTCCGGGCCCCAGGTGAGAATGCGCTGGCTAGAGCCGGCTACACTGCCCGCGAGCCAATAATGCCATGCTAACATACCTGACACAATGACGGCTGGGTTGCCGAACGTTGAGGAAGTTGTGAGTGTGTGGATGGCATGTTGGAAGGTAACCGCCGCGAGAGGAGATTTGTATGTGGGTTTGTGGAGGTGGCTGTATATAAAAACGTAATGTTACATGCGTTATTATCAATAAACAATGTAATAATTATACTATTCAATTTGTAATGATTTTTTCATATTGGTTCCGTTTAGGTCTTTGAAAATATGGCGAAACTTTACACATTGTAAGCTCTTTTTGTAGCTCATCAACAATTTCAGTCACGGTGATGACAATCATGGAAGTAACACAGTGTAAAAAGAGCGTAATTTTATATTACGCTGTGGTAGTAATCTGTAATATCTCAAATTACAAAATAAAAGTATATTTGGTAAAGTTACCAGAGAACCGTATGTCACAACGTGTAAGTGAATTTGACAATGCAGGAATAGGTACTTGTACAGGATAAGTGGAGGACGCGAGCTGCGGCTTTGTTCTCGAAACTTCGTCGGTGTATTGTGATGTATCTTATTGCATATACTCACACGCCGTCTCGAGGTAGCCGTCTTATTGAGCCAAGCCATGCGAATATTATACTTATGGCAGCTACTCCTGTGTCTTAGCTCTGACCGGGAGAGTTCTCAAGAACGTGGGCACATTTGGAGCAGGTATTTAATTGATCATTGTTCGGTTTGAAATCTAGACGGAAATTAAGTATCTGTAATATCGTGATTTTTGATGATGATTCGTGAAATTAATAGTGAGATCGGTCTCTAGAATTTCAGTAGTATTTTTTCTAGGCGTTTGTGTAATAACGATATTTATGTGAAATATAAATACAGATAGAAAGTTTTAGTTTCCCTGTCCACAGCTGAATTAATTCCCAAATGAGAAATTCTCTGTAACGTCACTCAATGGCAACCCAAAACCTCGAGGTTTATTTAACACAACTTTGTATAAATAACCATTAAAAATACAACGAACGATTCGGCTGAAAATTAATTATCATTCGCAAAACTCTCTGCCGAGTCAGCCTACACGAAATCTTTACGCTTCAATTGAGCCGGTTTATGGCGAAATTAATTACTGGCTAGAGAGGATCGACTATAATAGTTTCCCTGCGAAATTATTATTGTGAGGGGTCCAACGCCGGCGAAATTGTGTCCGAACAAGAAAATTAGTGAGCGTAAAGCGGGGTGTGAATTTGGAAATCAAAGAGCTGGTTCTACTTGTTTCCAGTCTATTGTGATGGCCCATCATTTACATGGGACGCCACCTATCTAGCGGCGGACTCATTCACATTAACATTTCGGCTTTTGATAAGTGGGAGATGGGTAATTTGGATCGTGACTGAGTTAGACGCATTGTTCGAACTCCGCGTTAACTAGTCTAGTCACGCTTCCGCGGTTGACAGCATTTTGCTGATTTTCATTTTACTTTATAAAGTATTGTTCTACTATCTGTTGCCCGTGACTTCAATCTTTGGTATTTTTCAAATGTCCGTAGAAGACAGTTTATCGCTACACGATGGCCCCAGCCTATAATACTAATGCCCGCCACCTATAAACAGTGTGTGCGATTAATTCAGTTTTTACTTCTTGGGTTTGGATATTATGTGTACCATTGCAGAAGTTTGATACTAAGCTAACCACATTACATTCTGTTCAGTAATTTTTACGTGATTAAAATCAATTCAACATAAAATATATGGAACATAGACATCATTTTTAAAACGAGTATATACTTGTTCAGAGGCCGTAATCTCCTACAATATTTTCTTAGATATAATATCTTGTTTGTCCCTTGTTCGTTACTGCTTGATTATAAATATAAATATAGATTAGAATTTCCGTTTGTGTACGTCTCAAGATGTTTCCTAAACCCGGGGCTGAGCCACGGTGCGTTCTCAGAGGGCGATGCCGGGATATTGCAATGTATGGCTGCCTGGGGAGAACCGACGTCAGTACAGCTGAGATTCACAAAACAACAGATTTATGGCCGCACCTACACGAATATTAATCAATTTTCTAAAATGTTGTCTGTGTCGAAACCGTGGAAAATGATTTCTACTTTGAATAATGATCAGTTTTTACGACAAATATCCTAAAAGTTAAACGTGTAAGTTCCACCTTTTCTTATCCCTTAAATACTTTGTGTTTTGATTTATAATAATGTTTTATGAAAAACTCCTCTTTAAAATCGGCTACAAGCATAGGGTTTCGCAATCGATTTTTCAAACTTTAAACACATTTTTATGTATCTCGATTGCAGTCATGACATTTTATTTTTTTCGTTTACACCCTTCTTTTAGCTTTTGTAGGCTTCGTAGCTACATCTTTGCGTCGTAGAATTGAAAAGCACAGATTAGAGCTCGCTTTGCCACCGTTCGGCAAATCACTTAAAATACTATTATCCTAAAAGGCAAGCCTGTTCAGGTGCATGCAACCACACGGCGAGACTGACTTCTCATAAACTACAGGGTGTTCTCAAACGGGAAAGAATTAAGTATGAAATATGCCCACCTCGGGCCTACATTGATTTATGTGACGGCTACCTCCTTTAAATATTGTTCGGGAGTTGGTTTGAAATGTGGGGGACACTGGTTTCTTAGCGGGGATGATGTGGAAGCTAGAAGGGACTAGGGATGGGATATAAAGCAAATTCAAAGTGTTCTATAAAGAGTTAAGGTAATTAATAGGTACTTAATATTATATACACACACACACACACAGAAACAAAAAGTTGTTACACAACACTATCTAGAATTTGACTTCCGTTCGTGTAGAGCCTATTGCAATATATATGGATGCCTATTCGATTTTGCATTATTGCGTTTTTGCGTAACTGAACCTCTACATACAGGTGCGTTTTTATCAGTCGATCCTTGACAATGTCAACAATGTCGTTTGACCAAAGGGAAAGGACCGTCTCCAACGCAAAACGCACCAGCGTGTAGCTGAAAACGTGCGTCCCTATGAAAAAAGAGACGCTGCGATTTTATCGACTGATAAAAAGCCGCCATAATACCATCAGTGGGGGTGTTGGCTTTAGTCTACATTATTTCTCGTAGACATAAAATAAATTAAGATCAAGCTTTTATGTAGCAATTGTAATTTTTTGTTACATTTCAAAGTTAACTCACTGATGTATGTATATTAAAAACCGCATTGTGTTATCGCGCACAAAAGGGTGACGTCGCGCGTCGCCGTGTGACGAAGGTCGGCCGCAAAACGCAGCCGCGCCGCAGCGCTGCGGATATGCTTGCTTGACGTTAATCATTATTATTTTATTATAATGTCATAGAGGCTGCAAAATAGATCAGGGGATAATATTACCTTAGATGTAAAACCTACCTATTTTTATACTCAATACGACCTTTTACTGGTTTCTGATCCCCTGGTATTTCTAAAGAATTTAATAATGATAACTCCATAAATGTTAGAGATAATATTCTCATACTGAATTCCACTTCTCACTAGTTTATGCTCGCCTGGTACTTGCTATTACTGAAAGTTTTGTGCACGTCTGTACATTATACAACTGATATTTTACCCAATTTAAGAGCGGGCTCAGTCGACAAAAGGTATGTAATAAAATTAACGAATATGTCAACTGATCCCGCAGAGTCAGCTTGGAGCGGGCTCAGTTGACGTAAGAGCCATATAGACACATACTCAGCTTGAGCATACGTGTCGTTCGAGACGCATGCAAAAATGTATGCCTCAAGTTGAGGCATGCGTGACAAACCATTCGGGATGTTTGCCTCGCGATGTCTGTATTCTCTGCCAGCTAAAATTAACAGGAAATGTCATAAACCAGCACCATCACCGTTGTACCCATACCACAGTGACACTCCATACAAAGGACTGAATCGAACAAAATCGAACAAAAGACAAGTGCAAAGCAATAACATCGTCCGCGTTGTACTACGCGTGTACTCAAAAGATACTCAATCTCAATCAAAATGTCAAGCCAACTCCAGATCTGCCATCTCTCTCTAATGTAAAAATAGAGAGAGTGCCCTTCTTATATAAGTATTCTATGCCCATACTCAGCCGAGCAAACAGCACGCGAGTGTCACCGCGACCGCCGTAGCGTCACTAATGGCGTCCCGAAGAAACACAAACACCTCGCTACCGGCTAATCGCTTAATCAAAATTTATTCCGCACTTTGATTTTAAATTTGGGACGCAACATTTATTACTGGGCCCCTCGAAGCAACCCTTCGCGGCGCTTCATTATCGCGGATTAAGCCTGCGGAATATTTTATCGATCCGAGTATTCATTTTCAATTAAGCGCCAAGTATTTTATTAAGTTCGAGCGCGGAATTGATGAGTTTCGCGAACTAATATTTACAATAGGAGGCGTGCGTGGAGAGCGCCGGCGCCTCTTCCACCTGAGATCTTGCGGTCTATGATGTTATTCCGTTCGCGTTTATGCAATATCTGATATTGGCGTTGTTCAAAATTAGTTTTCGAATCTTTGATTTTATTGGTTTAATCGAGCGAATCTAGTTCCGGTATCACTTTACAGATATTGGACAGACTGGTATATTTACTTGAGCGTACTAGTAATCTTTCTAAGTATGTATTGAACTAGATGAAAGTTGGAAAATTATTGATAGCTGCGGTGCTGGGCGTAGATTGCTTGTACATTTACTTTAAAAAGTGCATGTGTAATATAAATTACAAAATGGGCTATTAGCTAATAATTCACCAAGCATCCCATATTATGCTGTTACGATCGTGAGTTTCTAACCAGAAAATAAGGTGCACAAATCGAAAATGTTGCCACAACATTGTGCTATTCTAATAGTTCTAACAAAGACAAACCAATTCCGAGCACAAAGTGAAACAAGCCATCAGACAACAAAGCCGCACACGATACAGGATGCTGCTTGAATCGATATTCAATTTAAATCGTTCAAAACAACTCGCAGATAAATTAGACGTTCTTTCACAAAGCATTGTTCGTGAGCTGTGCGAGGTGACTTCAATTTCCTGCAGGAGACAGAGCTACCGAGGAACTTTTGAACGCTGTACCCCGTCATAGAATCCGATGCACCTATGCGGCCGTGTTTGCGGCTGCTTTGCTTACATGCGCGTAAGGAAATAGGCATCGCCATAGAGTAACTATCGCTTTGTTGCTGTGTAAGATGGGTTAATATTCTATGCTCCGATGATTCAATGTTGCAGGTATTGCTAGTTTCACTAGAGGATCCATTCTGAATTCAATACATGGAATTACACAGATTTTCTTGTTGTTTTAGTTTGTTCAAAAAGCGAACGCGGATTGCGAGGTTTCGATGCAATCGACTTTTCTTTTTTGGCACAACGACCCACTCGCAGCAGTAAAAACGAATCTTGTTTATAAAATATGCTCTCTCTTTATGTCGGCTATCTTTATTATATTTAGCAAACAAAATAGCGAATACTTTGAAACACGTTGCAAAGTTTGACGTTCAATTCGCTAGCTCGCTAGACGAAAAGATCACATTACGCTGCATTCACCTGGCTGCTCCGACGTACAATACATCCGCCGTCACATCGTATCGTGAACCCTGAAATATACTGCAGCATCGTGTACATATTAAAATGCATGAGAAAAAAAGCATGAGTTATTAGGCGCGTGCAACTCTCAACTCGACGGGGCTTAGTACGGCTCATTGTCAGTGCAATAGCGTCCGCGTCCGCCTTCACGAAACGAAAACTTTTTGAAATGCTCCGTGTCGGGCGGGCCTTTATTAAACCTACGGCCCGCCGAGCATATTGCATAACTGACGGCAATAAGTAAGGCGGTGCGGACGCCGCAACGAATTCAATATTCGGAGCTGGAAAGTTTTATTATTGCGGCGTAAATATAATGAGTGCAGGTGAGGCTGTTGTCTGCTGGGATTGCGGCAGCCATTATTCGCGGCGAGTACTTTAGCCAAGACAGCGGACGTTGGAATTAACTTGAGGCAAGCGTACTAAAACAGTTGTCGGCTTTGCCGCGCGGAAACTGTTCAAAGATAGTTTTCAGAACTGCTTTCGGATGTGGAAATGCTGTTTGAGATAATTCAGAGTTAACATATAAACACCTTCTATAACTCATAGTAGGGAAGCTCTTACTTTCCTTCCTGTACCCGCCAGTATTATACAAGGGGAGGTACCATTTTTCTTTTTAAAATACCAAACGATGCACCTATTTCCCCTGTAAAACGAAAATACCATTATTTTGCAAATTCAAAATGCGACTGCACTGCACATTTCATAAACCAGACTAAAATGCACGGGGCAATGAAGTATAATTTAATTCATGTACTATCTCTGGTTGGGTATTATAACGCCTTCGTCGCAAGATAGATAGTTCAACTTCAGTAACTAACTGATCTGTAAAATGTATTTCGTAGATGAGTATATAAATAAATAAAACGTTTACAGATACAAAAATAAATTAATTGTAAAACTTCAGATTGTAGCTACATACACGTTTGTATAAACGTTACTCTTTCTTTCTTCCTTTTTACATACCCAAAAGCAAAAGACTAGAAAAACATTTATTCTTCTCGTATGTAACTTATCTTACACAAGATCATTGTGCGGCCTAATCGCTCAAATGAACACCTCTCAGATTAACTTTAACCATCTTACTACAATAGATTTAAAGAAGAGTTGAACAGATGTGTCTAAATATTTTCTTCACAAATCGACGTCTAACCCTCGTTTTTCCTAACTCAATAACAAATTCACACGTAAAATAATTAGGAATGCCAGGATTGAGTAAGAAAACACGAGTGATAGACGTCGATTTTGTGGAATGTAATTTTAGAAACATCTGTTTAACACTGGTCTAATCTTTTGTGGTAGGACCGTAAATGTAACCTTATCATAGGATGGATTAGTGTATAAAATAACACATCATATTTTATATATGAAATCGTATATGAAAACATCTTCGTTACAAATCAGCGCCCTGAGAACGATAAGTCGTACAATTTGTTATTCCGCTAAAGCATCCAGGCAAAAGCATAAAACACTCCATATCAAGGTAAGCGACCGTAAGACAGTAACGTTACGCCCTCACATTCCGACGTCGAGGTAAAACCCCCAGTCATAAGGTTAATTACGCGATGTGTGTACGTGCAAATGCTGTGTGATTTACGACTCAAAGTATATGTTGAAGAACGTGAGCTGGAGTAAACGTGTTGAGGGAGCTTTCGCTTTTATGATTCTGCATGTCCTGTTTTGTATTTTTTTGAACTGCTTAAAACAGTAGAAGCGTATGTTTGTAGTTACCATATTGTGTATTATGCTTGTATCCCCTATTGTGCCGAATATTACAGCACTAGCTGCGCCCCGCGGTTTCACCCGCGTTTCACATTATAAAACCTACAGGGCGGTGGCTATTAGATAGGACTTGTAACACTTTGTCAGAGAAAATACTGAAGTTAGGTCGTTTTTCACTGTTATTATTGCACTGATGGACAGGAAAGCAGTGATGATGATGATGACTATATTGTGTCTCTAAACTATCTGCATACAACATTTCATGCAAATTAAGGTACTATTTCACAGTTTAGCCCACTGTGTATTGTGTAAGTTGGTGTATACATAAGTTATCAAAATACCAAATTTCAAGTCAATGGGGTAGTTTTCACAGTTTTTATTGCACTGATGCAAAACGGTGACGATGATGATGATGAATTAAAGCCTAAGTCGTAAGTTGCGGGATAACCTATCTACGTACGAAATTTACGCACATTGGGTGTTTTATCGCATTGATGGAAAACGGCGATGATTGTGATGATGACTTAATAATATATTATGTACGTAGCCTATGTCCTAAGTTGGAAGATAACCTATCTGTGAACCAAATTATCTCCCCCCACTCTCCCCTCTTCCCACTCTCCTCTATTTGCCCCCACTCTTCCCTCTTCCCCTGCTCCCCTATTTCCCCCCACTCTCCCCTCCTTCTACCCCCATTCTCCCCTCTTTCTCCCCCACTCTCCACTCTTTCTCCCCCCACACTACCCTCTTTCTCCTCCCTCTCCCCTCTTTCTCGCCCCACTCCCCCCTCTTTCTCCCCCCACTCTCCCCTCTTTCTCCCCCCGAACAACCCTCTTTCTCCCCCCCCTCTTTCTCCCCCCACTCCCTCCTCTTTATCCACCCACTCCCCCTCTTTCTCCCCCCACTCTCCCCTCTTTCTCCCCCACTCTCCCTTCTTTCTCCTCCCACTCTCCTCTCTTTCTCCCCGCTCTACCCTCTTTCTCCCACACTCTCCCTCTTCCCCCCCCCTCTCCCCTCTTTCTCACCCCACTCTCCTCTCTTTCTTCCTCCACTCTCCCCTCTTTCTCCCCACTCTTCCCTCTTATCCCCCCACTCTGCCCTCTTTCTTCCCCACTCTCCCCCAATCTCCCCTCTTTCTCCGCCTCTCCTCTCTTTCTCCCCACTCTATCCTCTTTCTCCCACACTCTCCCCTCTTTCTCACCCCACTCTCCGCTCTTTCTCCCCACTCTCCCTTCTTTGTCCCCCACTCTCCCCTCTTCTCCCCCCACTCTACCATCTAATCCCCCTTTCCCCCCTCTCTCCCCCTCCCCTCCCCCCTCTCCTCTCATCGCACTCTCCCCCTTTAAATAACGATCCGTTCAGCCTTTATTGTGGTCCGTTGGGGGTGCGTCTAAAGAATACCTCATAATTTCAACCCCCCTTGCTTTTCCCCCTTTAGGGATGATTTTGCAAAAAAGCTGAAACCCGTATTTATTTATATCTTACGAAAAGCCTAAATAAGAATTTTCAGATCCCTAACTTGAAGAATTATGGATTCCCCATACAAACTTTCAACCCCTATTTCATCCCCTTCGAGATTATTTTTTGAGACAAAAGATAGCCTATGTCCGTCTCATAGGTCCAATCTACCACTATACCAAATTTCATCGAAATCGGTCCAGCCGTTTGAGCGTGAAGAGGTAACAAACATACACACATACACACACACTCACAAACTTTCGGCTTTATAATATTAGTAAGATTAAAAAACGTGTTGCGTTGCAGCAATGTATAGCACAATGTCATGTGGCACGCGCAAATGACACTCTCATCCTACTCCAGTTTGAGAAAAAAATCCGACTAAGTACCTACGTTATATTTTCAAATATTTGAAGAACGAAAATTAAGTTATTTTCCTATTAAGTCTGACATTATTGGCTGTTTTTCCACGGAAAGTGTTACACAGCAGGTTACCTCACCTTGTCTAATAAGTGCCCGCACTTTCACTAATGAGTTTGTTGCATCTTCGGGGAGCAAGTTTGCAAAAGTGCAAGAGTTATGACGCCTTGACGATCTCTTGGCAATTAAACTTGCTCCTGTGAACTTTAAGTGCAAATTGTTTGCATGCCTTATTTAATTAAACAAAAACCATAGATTTTGCGCTTCCTATTTAGGTATTAGTTGGAGTTTACATCGAAAGAAGTTGTCCAACTAAATGGAAACCATAGCGTACAAAGAAGCGTAGGTACTATAAAAACAAATTTATTGTTCTCAAGTTCCATAACAATAAATTGTGCAATGATCAACGTACAAAAACAAAACATTTTTTCTCGGCTCTTTAATCCAGTGGCTCCGGGGAGCTGTAACGATGTTAACCGGTCCATTTCTCAATTTTCCCCGGTAGAACCCCTTCCTTAGACGGACGTACAATAGATACACTATCGGTTACCCTTCTGCCCGCGGCGCTCGGAACTCAGGAGCCGTGGTCTTTTATAGCTCCTCTGAAGAATTTGCGGGGTGTTTCGCGTCTGTAGAGATGACGGGAGAGTTAATGGGTAAGGATATTGGAAAGATCAAGATGATCAAAAATATTAAATAATCAGAATCGAATTATGTATCTAAAGTGGAACGTCGACTACAGATATGTATACCTACGCGAAAGCCGAATAAATATGCCTACTGAAAACGTTTCTAAGTAGGATATAAATGAGTTTTTAGTGACTACTTTTTGCTAGATAATACCAAAAAAGTTTTGTTTGGAAATAACATAATTAAGTATCGTACAAATATTACAAACCGGGCAACTATTGAATCATCACAAAAAATATGTACCTATACTACACAATTTTTTATCGAGAATAAAATTGCTACATTTCCCATGACTAAGCTTATTATAAAATTAATAAATAAAATTTAGATCAAGAATAAAAATTAAGACAATCGCCCAGTTTTCGTCACGGTGGTGGTGGCACTTCGCTCTGCCGTCTGCCATTGTGGTCACATCCGGTGCCCCGTGGCATTATATTAAATTTTATTATCGCCTGGACTAAGTAATGGCAATATCGTGTAAGGAGCGGGCCGGCCCGGCCCCAGGGCGACTAAGGGGCTATAGGCAGAGTGATGTTGACAGATTTGATTACGGTGTTATGCTCGTTGAAATTGTTGTAACATAGTCGTAGTTTTGAATGGGATAAAAACACTCGAATTTTTATGATTTTTAGAAAAATGAGGGGCACTTTTTTACTGGGCAAATCTTAACTTAACATTATAAAAACGAATGCCTAAGAAAACCGCCCAGTAGATTTATACGTTTGACTTTTGATTCGTTTACTGTGAACTGTACAACAAATGGCCAGTTTATTATAGAACACTAACAGAAAATTACATAATCAAAGCAAATTATAATCATATCATGTTTCAATCGACAATATTTCGTTTATTTCTGTATAATGTCTTTGTAATTATGAATTTCCTTTAGTAATAAAATTGGCCACTGTCCCCCAACCTACCTGGGGACGGAAAAGGGGGTGTAGGGGGTGATTAAAATTTCGACTACAGTTGATGACACGAGCACTGCAGAGTGGAAGGATTAATGCAGGGTTTATGAGTAGATTACATTACTCTACTACTGGAATGGAGGCGCACTGATTTTGTGGAGTTTGGACAGTGGATTGGGAATTAGTGACTAGTTTGCTTATTTACTTCGGAATTCATAAGCTTACTGGAATCAATAGTGGTAGGAGCTGCGTATACTAAATGTAAATGATATTATGATATAAATGATGTATATAAATGAGTAACGCTTAGAATAACGGTGTCTATGATTATAATTGTGCTGCTATTGTGTACTGAAATTTACTTATGTTATAAAAAATCTATCACAGAAGTTGCAAACAAATACTTATCGCTGAACATCAAATTACTACAACCGCAAAATATTTTGACTTCGTTATTAAGAATAAATACAACCCAAAGACAGTTTGGAGTCATTATCAAACAAATAACTGTTCCATATTTCGATGTACGAGTGAAAGACAAACTTTTCGACTATAAAAACCGTTAAGAAGCTGTAAAAAAGAGATATAAACATACAGATAAATGTATTAGCCGTTAAAATAGATAAACTTAGCTCGTAAGATAAAAACCGGTGGAATCCGATTTCAATTGCAATATAAGCTTTCAAGGTGCCTTGTTTTGGGAAATCGTTTTTAAGGAATGGTAATGTCCAAATAATATTTTCAGCGTGACTTTGGTAAATCCTTATATAGCGAGTTCAGCGCTTAGCTCTCTACAAATACACAATTTTCTAATTGCGTATGTCATCAAAAACTAATCAAAATGATGAAGTTGAACTTTCAGTTTCGTAATAAAAATATGAAAATCCACATGAAATCTCACAAAATTAACAAAAAAAACAGCTAAAATACAGTTCTTGATTCGCTCGCTTTAATTACTTTCCTTAAAGGTGTCGGTCCTTAATTATTTCCCGATAAATCTTACACGCGCCGGTTGCCACGTTGATCTTTCAAGTGTGAACGTTTATTTAAGGGCGGCAATATTTTTTCCAACCCCAAGTTCGAGATCACTTCGTTATATTTATTAAAACATCGCCCGAGATTACAAAGAACACGATATTTTTTACACTGGAAGATGTGAAAACCAATTAAGGAGATAAAACGGGAATCCGGAGAGGTGCCTGCATTAATTTCTTTTTTGCGGGGATTATTTTAAAATTGCATTATATTCTTGTTAAGACGCCGGTCGGCCTCCGGTTAATGATACCACTACCCCTTCCTTTTTAATTGCCTTGGGCTATAGCGAAATGAGTAATCTGAAGGTGCTCGGCTGGTCCTTGAGATAAAACTTTCGAGACTCTGAAATATCTCGGAACGCCGAGTCGAGCGATTATTTCGCTCCATCTAGCAAAACAAGCTTAGTCTTTAATCTAAATTAGCAATCATGTTTCTATCACCCAAAGCTTTGTTTAACAAGAACTACAAAAAATCGTCTTTGTCGGAAACCTTTCTGAGTACAAAACATTTATAAGGTGAGTAGGAGAGAGTGGGGACGAGATATTTCACCTGCGTGATCAGCCCCCATGCTTCATAGACGGAAAATAATAAAATTGTAACTCTACCACTGCGGAACCGAAATGGAAATGAAGAAATAATAATTCCCACGCAAAAATAAATTGTGCGTCGATAGATACGCGTATACACGATTCTGACACGGACCGCTCAATTCGGGGGTTGAACTCCTAAAGTGTTCGCTAGAAGTGGTCACGATTATAACCTTACACACTTACAAATGCACCTGTGAAACTGAAAAATGATTCAAAAGTGTAACTAGTTAAGGTTGTTTTCGGCAGCAGGGATGCAATGGTCGTGATTACCAAATCGGCAGATTACGTTGACGCCGTAAGGATTCGATATTTAGCCGTAGTTCCTTAGGAATAGGGTTGGGAGTCGTTTGGTTTTGTCGGTCTATGTTTATTAGTCATCGATGGTGGCGCGATAGGCCGGTGCCAGGCGCGGGCGGCGCGCACGCATACTGTCAACACTGCCCTAATCTACGGCAGTTAGACGACGCACGTGATAGTAAATGTCGCTATACTTCCTGATGTAATTTTATAGTAATTTGTGCGTATTTATCATGTAAACTGAAATATAGCTCTATTATTGAAAATAATGTTGGGGATATTCATTTCCCAAAGTGAATAGAAAATGAATAAATACATTTTCTCTTTCCTATATGAGAACACGGCAAATTTTTGGTGGCGCAAAGCGTAAAGCAATTACTTTCAATTTTCTTTTGTAATAAAATCCTACATTCTGCTTAACTTACAAAAGCATGATAGAACATATGAAATACTATATTATTCGTGCAAATATTATAATGTATTTAACCCGGAAGAAACGAAACTACTCGAAAACGTGGAACTTTCCGTCTGTTCATTTCCTCGTTCATTTTCCGATAAAGATCACGTGAAGGACAAATTATCGTAATACCTATCCCTAGGCTAACAAAGAATGCTAATTACAAGAGTATTTATGCGACTGCAGCCGCGATCGCGTTTTGAGACACCGCCGAGTACGAAGTAACTATTGTTTAATCTGCGATGTCGTGCACCAGAGCGACAAAGCATTTGCATGCAAGACTATGCATACAATTAGCAAATGTATACTGATTATGTACATTAAAAAATGTTAGCAATTAAACAAAATATCAGCAGTATTAAAAAAAAGTATTTCGTAACAACGCGAAAATAAACGCAGTAAAAACGGGAGTGGTACAACACTTACCGTTTTGTTTGTTTTCTGAACCACTGTAAAGTGGAAGTAGGTTTATTATATTAACTAGATTTAAACGGGTCTAATTCACGCATAAACTAATATTCAAATGTATAATTATGTCATACCTCAACGTTCCAGCCGAGTTACATTGACCGTGGTCACGAGAAATCTCCTAGGTTTATTATGTAGCTCAAAGAAGCTGGAAAAAGAACATCTCTTGCAGTTTAAAACTGGCGACTGAGCCAGCATAAACACTAAACAGATCTTCCTTACAATATGCAGCTAGCTGTTCTCGCGCGTGACAATGCTGCAGTGAAACGGATTTCATACTTTACTTGCTGCGATGAACTATGTAAAGATCCATATTTACACTTTGAAGTTAAATATTATAGCACTGGGAAAACTGGCTTATAGGAGAGAACAAAAGATTTGCTCCACTGCGTTTATATTATATATGTCTACTTTTTTCGTCAAACAAGATAGTGCGGGTCGCTTGTAGCATTTATTGTCAGTCAGTTCCAGGATCTCTGACGTGACTTAACGACTGCGACAAACGGATAGTCTGAAGCTAGCTTCTGTGGCGTAGTAGCTACAGAGGTAATATAATCTGATTACCTGAAACAAAAAACAAAAACGCATTATAACATAATAATTAAACGCCATAATATAGAAAAAGTTTAATGAGCACAATTATTTCACAGAAAGGTGGTACTTCTATTACTCATATTCTGCTTTGATAATCTCGATGTTCCGGAAAAAATGTGCTTTGTTTGAACGTCATGATAACAAGATTACATAGATTGACTGTCAAGTGGCACAGTTTAGCTAGTCTAATAGTTTTTAGAATGAAAGGGATCGATTTCTTCATAAGCCGCTCGGAGACATCCCTGTCTAATCAAACAAATATTTTTGACACAAATAAACAAGCAAAGTTTAACTAAGTACTAAAATTAAGGTAATTTTGTTTATATATGTGTCTAAAGACAACGTCCGCCTCAACGCTTCCAACATAACGAAATCTGTTGTAACGAGCGGCGAACAACACTCCATTACGAAGTTACGAGCACCAACGGTAATTTTATAATCAAAGCTTGCGAAACCTACAACATAAAGCTTTCAACGATGCTACCGACCACAGAGATCTACCGAGACAGAGTGGAGTTTAGACTTTGCATTTTAGAAATAGGCTACATTAAGGTGATGGAAAGATTAAGCAAGGCTGACGACGCCTTGATTCTTGGGCATTTTTTTATGAATTACCATGTCAAGCAATGTGTGCCTGTATTTTCGCCACAAAAAAAATCTGTAGAATTGAAATAAAAAAATTAAAAATTCAATAAGGTCAAAGCTACGTTACAATTACGTAGGTACCTCATAATTTATTATAAGAATATAATTGATAAAAAGCTTTATTATTCGTGTTTGTTTAAATCTGTGTACAAAATACAGTTTGTAGGTACACGCGCAGTTCGGCCGCCGGATGCGACACGCTGGCCGGATGCGCTGCCGATAGCCACTTCCGCATCCGTATAGCACCATTCTGAAATCTTTTTATTTTCATTATCTTCATACGGATGGATGCCAAGACTCATTTTGGGTCACTGCGCCCTTCTAGTTACTTCGATTGAGTTATCCTTCAACCGACGATTTGACGATATACAGCATTTGTATAAATCGTGAGGTTACACTACTATGTGCCAACCATAATAATAATTATATTATTTATTATTTTAATACAAGATCTGCTTTTAGCAATTATGTGTCATCCCTAGCCACTTCGTAAAGGGACTTTGATAAGTATTTTGACTTTTTTTGGTTAATGCCATGCTCTACGAAGCCTACGAAATGCTACAAGCTGCTACGAAGCTACATGCTACGAGCCTACGTTCCTCATTTCGACTGGTACGGCCTAGCCCCTTATAACGGCATTAATTGATTCCGCAGATAAAACCGGAATGTCACCGTCTATGCTCCCCAAGAACGTGACTTGTATATTTTCACTGTGAATTTTGTGATTTAACGCTTCAGTAGATTTTATTATGTGGCGTGAGCAAGAAGCCTTTTGTTTGTTGAAGAATTCCAGCGGTATCTTTGTTGTAAGCGGTGAGATTATGGGTCGCATGAATGATGGTCATGCAATACTCTACTTTTGAGTTCGAATAATGGATAATGACCTTGATTTATTACAATATAACAACCTCCTGATCATCAATAAATATTTATCGAAACGCGTTCTTGAGACTCATGGTTTTGTAATAAAATAAATTACCAAAAAAGTGTAACAAAACATAGTCAGATCGATATAACTATACGGTCAAACCATGCGATTATATGGGCTGAGCGGTGCTGATTTACTATAACCACTTAATAATTAACCAAGTAGTACTTTAATGTAGTACTTCTATTCCATGTAGTAGGTCAATTACAAAAGTCGTGATTAAAAAAAACAATCAAACCACCAAGTATAAATCAAAACCACGCATATTTTTCGAGATGAAAAACCCATAACAACGTTAATATAATATTACCACCCTCCATAAGAATCTATGTAATGAGAGCGCATAAAACAATGCCTTCGTAATTTACGACTAGCTGCAAACTCGGACCTCTCTCAATTCTCTCTCGATCTCATAAGTAAATAAAGGAAGATAAGTTCTTGCCAGTTTTTGCTGCGTGGCAATCGAATATTGAGTCCAGTGGACCCATAAACTGGACACATAAACAATAAGCAGTGAATCCTTACGTGAAACTCCACTACTTAAATGAATAGTGCAAGTTATCGAAGCATGAAGTTATTCGCTTAAAAAGTGGTTGAAACTGTATGGGTATAAAATGAAACAAGAGGATAATAATGCCCACCAACACATTAAAAAACTATGTACCTACAATTACAATAAGTATCTAAATTGTACACAAAACTGGCAGTATTTTTGTACATTTTATAATTTTGCGTATAAATACAATTTTCCGCATTGACATATTTTATGTTTGTAACACTTTGAAAAGTCACTAACATTTACATCATACTGATAAAATACCTTCCACGCCGGAAATAAAACAATAAACGAATCTTTAAACAATGAAATAGTTACCAACATTACAGTTAACAGTCATTGTCCAACTACCCAGCTATCAAGTTTTAGTTCTCTCAACTCTTGAATCAAAATTTATCAACTTTTCCTGTGCGAAGAATAAATTTTATAGATAACGCGTCTCCATTATTTGTTTCATCACAGCTCGCCATTCTCTGTTTGATAATGGTGGCGCTTTTAAAACGGGCATTAAGATTAAGGGAAACGTTATTGGGGGGTTAAAAATCGAGAGTGGATATTTGGTTTATTAGTAGGAGGGTTAGGATTTATTGACGCTGAAAAGTTTGCGGTGAAATTTGTAGGTATTTAATATTAGACAAAACAGAAATTATTATTTTTCACACTCCTGACAAAGCTGTCAATATTTTAAATACATAAATATTTTCAATATCAAAATTCAACTGAGTAGTACTTCTTCAAAAGTTTTCAACAAGGCGGGAATTTATAGAAAGAAAACTTGAACGTAAATAATTTAAGAGGATACACAGTTATGGTTTAAGTCTTATCAGTGAAAGCAATAGGTTGATAATGGCGTAATTAAAGTGTGACTTATTACATTAAAAACCCGCATTTCTATAAACCTACAAGTACATTATGTTTCTACAACATTAAATATGGTATATCTGATACATCCAACTTATTAGAGCTTGTACATTTGTTACTGGAATCCAATTTCGGGTATGACTCTCTCATATAAATTAAAATTTGAATGGGAGCCGGGTAATTCGCCAATAAAACGCAGCTGAGCCGCGCTCCAATCGGACGGCGATCGTGATAAACGAGCGCAACCGTGAGACTGCATTCTTGCTTCTATACCGGGAGCCTTCCGCGAGCACTGTACCGGAACTGAGTAAACAATAGTGAAGTAGAGTAGTCACAGAGCTAACAAATGCATAAAATCTTACCAGCAATCTCATTCAACTACAATAAGATAGATGAAAAGGGTGGCAGTTTTGTTTTTTATTATAACTGGTACCTTTATTGGATATTAAAACTTTTTATCAATAATTTCTAATTATATAGTTCTGAATCATTCCACAACTATGTAGCCATACAAATCAGATATAATAACATATTTCGTTTTGGGTTGAAATAAATGCATTAGGCACGCACCGATAAAATAAAATGCTTACGTTGGCACGTTTATCTAACTATTTAAATGGAAAGCAAAATATTGTAAGGTTTTTACATCATAAATTATTATGTTAGTTGTGAAAATTGTTAATTATAATTTATAAATGGTTATGTCGCAGGCCGAATTAAAAGGATAGCTAGGAGAGCCTGTCGCAACCTACAAAATGACGACAGCACATAAAAAATACACGGCAATGACAGAATAGAAATAATTACTTCGTATCCCGGGCAAGGCAGTCGTATCGCTCCGCTGCGAACCATCATATCAAAATATAGCCATCTCGCTCGATTGAGCACACATTCACTCGAGGTAGAAAAGGACAGCCAACCGTTGCCTAAATAAAACATAACGGTTGAGAACACAAGCCATATTGCCTCGCTGGAAAAGTTTTAAAAAGTTTTCTTTGCGGACCCATTACAAGTAGACTTTGTGTGTGTGAGTTGGCTCGATACAAGCGGTCGATGGACCTGTGATGTGTCATGGGACAAGGTAAAACAAAACACTTGTTAAAAATTCAGGTGAAGTAATGGAGAGTATAAAAACACCGGGTTTTCTATTTGTTATTTTTGTAGATGGGTCTTGCAACGTAGCTTTTACACAAGTGCAT
The DNA here is from genome assembly GCA_905147375.1 of Hylaea fasciaria. Classification (NCBI taxonomy): domain Eukaryota; kingdom Metazoa; phylum Arthropoda; class Insecta; order Lepidoptera; family Geometridae; genus Hylaea; species Hylaea fasciaria. The sequence goes on from LR990194.1 coordinate 3,933,795, forward strand.
GCAAGTTTTGGAGGATATTACACTGTAGGTAGGTAATTATCAAAAATTAAGGCATTGTAGAGGACGCAGCTGAATATGTTTTCACATAGCTACTGTTCATTTGTTAATTTCACCATTTTAATCCATTCAATTCGTGTGACCTCCAACCTTTGTAGTAGTGTGGGTAGCAGCGTTTACGCACACAGAGAAACGAGGCCGCGTACACAACGAAAGTAGGTTTATTTCCATGAAAAAGTTTTGAAAATCGATGGCTTTAGCTCCTACGCTGGGAAACTTTTGCGCCATATAACCATAAATACGGGTTGTACGAGCCTCGTGTTTTGCTCGCTGTTATACCAGTATTCCTATATATATAGAGCTACTGAAATTTTCTTGCTGTATTGCGCTATTCGGCTTTTTATTGGGAAAGATTTTTCATTAGAGCAGTGCCTGCGTTTTTGTCTAAAATACGTGTGTTCGTAAACGCTGTTTCGACACTCTTACGAAAACTCGCAATATTTCAATAATCATCAAAATATATGCTGATCGCAGAAGACATGATTTAACAGTCGCCGTGTGATTGAATACTAAAAAAAGAACTGATCGTTTTCAAATTATTAATCCTCTAATTTATTAAAAAACTTTCAAGAATATGTACCTACCTAATAAATAAATGAACCCCGTCATAAAACATTTAAACGCGTTTTATGACGCATCGCTTGGTCTGCGGCAAGCGCCATCTTGAAGGCATCGCTTTGATATATTATTGTTTATAAATAATTACCCCGAGACCCTCCCAATTTAATTGTGGCGTATCCTGAAACGGCTTATTAACTGCCTGGTTAATATTTTCTGGTTAGGCCCGGAGTTACTGGCAACTTTGTTTACACGAGAAGTGTAACTGTAACAAACCTAGATTTAATTGTACAGTAATCTTGCCTTTGTTGTGAAATTAAACACTGAAATTATGCTATAATAATTGTGATTGAGTTAAAATTATGGTATACAGAGTAAAAAATATATTTATTTATAAACTGCAATGCAACAATACGTTGCTTTAAAAATACAAAGCTGGTCATCAAGGTCAGCGATTGAAGCTCTAGGAATTAGAATAACAATTTACAAACACTATACTGACACACTGAGGTGTACTAATAGGTTAACCATGAAGCTGACCACCATACATTAAAAAAAATGTAATTGAAGCTCAAGTAACCGACGACTTGTAGCATTAAAAATATATCATCGTTATAATAAACCCTATTAAATAATTTCACTAGTAATCAAATCCAGCAACATCCCCTTGCCTATATTGGCCTGTAATTAATTTCGTTAGTCAGGTGCGACGCCAGCCCCGGAGGCGGTGGTCCTGACCACCTTATAGTATAAATGGCTATTATCTACCGCATTATATATTCTAGGCCAATTTGCCTAAAGCTTTAGACGGTGGATAAAAGTTAATTAAGACGATGACAAAATGAATGATTCGATTTAGAAGATAATTGTTTATTATGGCTGATGAAGTTATTACCAATTTTATGTCACAGCAATGGTAGATCTGTATAGTAACAAAAGAAATGTCGAGCAATACTAACAAAATGATTTAATTCACTAATCCAATATCAGCAGCATCTACTGAGTTATCCTTTTTTATTTTGTTGATATTTTAGCTGTTTTAATGTATGTGGTGTGATGCTAACGAAATGTCCTCTTTGTATTCATTTAATTAATGACACTTTTCTTTTTTTTCAACTATTTCCAATATTTACTGAAGGCCAGTGAAGAATGCACATCAAAACAGGAACAACAAACCCAAACATCAATTACTAACAACAAACTATTGTTACTGAACAGTACGTTCCAGAAGTTAGTAGGCAAGGTCAAATTAGCGCCATGACCTTCCTACTGCAGCCCTCTGTCCGCCAGAACAGCTCGTACCGCGGTCAGTATAGAACATCACTACATTACTAGAAGTAAACAAAAGTCCATAGAAAACTGGCCCCTATCAAAAAACGAAACCAATGAATTACAAGCAAACACGAGGCGTAAAGCATTACTGGGCACCCTTACAATGTTCTGTGCACGTTTAGTAAAAAAACTCAAACTCAACGTAAAATGATGCAGCTGTGTGTGTGAACAAATCCGGCTGCTTATAAGAAGATTCCTTACTGTATCTACACAATGCCGCTGGTCCAAGTAGTTTGAGAACAAGTGCCATAACTCGACTGGGTAGTACCTACTCCGAAACTGGGTGACGGTCTAAGTGAGACCGGCCGTTGACTCCGTGAAAAAGTTCCCTTTAAATATCCACAACTTTAGTTTAGCAACTCAAATTTAGTTCGGTAACAAACAGCAACAACAAGTCGCAACAAATTCCGCCGGAAAGTTGCGCGCGAGTCGTTTTCAAGTTCAGACGCGGCCGTCTGCCGTCGGGCTACGTTGCTGACGTGAGTGACGTGTAAGCCTGTAGAGTTGTACTTAAACATAGTTGAAAATTTTTCGATACAATTGTTAATTCAAGATTTCGTATGTTTCTAAAATTACAAATCGATACGATATTTTTTTTCTGCATTTAAGTTTTTATTATATGAATTGACAACAAGGCGTGCTCTGAAAGTGACAAAAACTCTTACATATTTTTTAATTTCTAGAATATATAAAATGGGGAAGAAATAGAGGCGAACAACTTTTAATGGGACTACGGACGTCCGTAGCAACGCTGCTACGGGCTACGTGGCTACGTCTCGTAGGAGGTGCCAAAGCCTAGCGGCTACTTTGCTCCACCGCCGGGGTGTGAGGAGATCGTATCGATTGCTACCTACAGTGCCCTCTGTATGAACTACCTAGTTATACATTTTATTAGTAGCTGTTGATCTACAGAGAAATATAATAACGACGCGCTTAGAAAATCATAAAAAGAAATTAGTTAAATCTTAACGGCCTTTAAATTAAATTGAATACAAAGTAAATTACCATTGTTAATAAAGTAAAAAGCAATAGACAAAAAATAAAATCATTTTCATCATCGTAGTTACGTAAACTGCGCATTTTTTGTTCCGAGCGACAAGGCCCGGCGTCGAAGCCAAAGTCCGGAGTAGGACTGTCACGTCAGCTCTGCGGCTAAGGCGGCGCGCATGCGCCCACCCCCGCCCGCCCCCGCCCGCAACACGGAAAACTTTCTCCCAACATAGCTATATCTACGCGCTCACCCGTCGGCAACACTTTTTGCCCCCTCCGTGGGGTGGGGAGGCAAAAGTTTCGCCAGCCCAGCTCGGTACTCCGTACACATCGCTCTTCCACTTTTTCCTGTATATTGAAATGGAGGTGCGGAGAAAAGAGTAGAATTTAGGAGCTGTCGTACAAATTTTAATGAGGAGTGAGAAGGTGAACACCGTTTCGCGTAACGAGCACCGAGGCCTTTGTATGGACATGTTAATATTTCAATACGCACGGTGAAGTTGCGACTCGAAGCGTTCAATTTGCTTAAATACACAATTTATATAATGAGCACGTAAAAACGAACCGAGAGAACTTTATACGTTTCCATTTCGACGGTATGAAGTGAATTCGATAGTCTTCGAAGTTATCGAGGGATCACGGGGAGTTCAATTAAGTTTTGGTAGATAGTAGCTCTTGGTGGAGTGTAGTGGTATTTGCGTCTAGTCTGTGCATTATGGATGGCCGGTGTCCGGCAGCGGTCGACACCTAGTTAGCGATGATCACAATTAGGTGAACCGCTACTTCATCACGCCGCCACCATTCGATAACAACCAGCGGTGAATGATTAATAACGAGAATCGCGGTTTGTTTGCATTCGGACGTCCGCTCCGGGCGAGTAACAAACTTATGAATAATTTGCCGCACATTTTGAAGACTGACTTAAGGATGAATCGATTTTCTTGGGAGCCTTCGTCACACCACCGGCCCACTATCCACCATCGGCCCACTTTAATTGCATGGGTTATTCAAACATTTCTGGGAGCCGTCAACGGCGGCATATTTGAGGTCTGTTAAGGGTACATTCATCACGGCCGGGTAGTTAGTGCAGCCTCTGACCCCACGTTATCTAGCGTGAGCAGTGACGCCGGGTCCTAGCGGTGACTGATGACTCGCCTTAATTAAATTTCCGTAACAATTAAAAAGTTAGGCGAGCGCATCATCACTAATGGAGCGTCGGTCGTGATTTGCGTCTATGTCTAAAGTAACTTTACAATTCTAATGCGATTGTGTATTCTGTCCACCTGAAAACTGCGGACGAACTCCGACGTCGGGCGCATCCAAAATTCAAGGTATAAAGACAAGTGGCGGGTCCACATGTCGGAGCGGCTAGCTTCTGATGTGCGAATTAAAGACTAGGATTTACCACGCTGGAATTAGAGCTGGATATTACTGCGCCCGGTCTTAAATAAACAACCGTTATGTAAGGCACCGTTTGCTTTATGCTATGTTTACGAAAATTTAATGAAGTTGCTATGGACTCAGTGAGCTTATTTGTACGTAGCTAAATAGAACAGACTAGACTTCGGAATTGAGATTCCATTTTGTTTAGAAATTACTAAATTAAACTCGTTGTTGTTAACAACAGCTTGTAGTGTTAACTGGTGCCGGCTAGAAAATATTTGGTCTAGTTAAAACAACATTTTAGTAATAAAAATGCGAAATGCATTATGGTTTTAAACGGTATCGTGTCATATATCATATTTTTTTTAATTATTCTATGGTATTTAAACTGAGGATGCATTCAAAGTAGGCACAAAATCAAGCTAACAAAATAATGTAATCAAGAACCCTTTTTTTAAATAACAATTCTAACAGTACATTATGATAAAGCCGCACAGATAAACGTCACATTAGAACCTATCTGAACAAATTAAATGTAAAAGTTGCAACAGTTCAATTACCAAAATAGAAAACAGTTCCCAACTTTGCTTTTAACCGGCTAGACCAAAAACCATTTGTTACATATACGGACGGAATTGAATGTCAATAAAGTGGCTTCAATCTATACGTTTTCAATTTCAATTAATTAATTAACTTCAATGTTCCAGGACCTATGCCATGATGTCAATTTTTAATGGACCGAATTGTATTTTAGTGATGTGGTCTAGACTGTTCAATTCAAACTTGAGTTCAAAACTCGGGCTGTGTTTCCCTAGGATACAAAATTTATATTGAAGGGTACATTGGATATCAGTTAAAAGTTTCTATAAAATCTCTAGAACTCTCGATTCTCGAATCAATTTTACTAGTCGCAGTCGTAGATATCTACTGATATATAAATTATGCTACCTGAAGGAATTATTTCACAAATAAATAAAGTTGTACTGTATTTTAATCTAATCTGATTAAAACATTTAGCGAACGCCGATAAAAATACGAGAGTTGTTACAAGAGTTTGCTCAAAACAACGACAGATCAATCACACCAAGAGTCGTCAAACTAAATAAAACAAAAGAGTGTCCAACCATTCCCGGCAAGACGTGGCAATAACTCCGACGCCACCGGCCGCTCAGATTTATAGGAGCAATTGACAAAGTGGCAAAATGGCCCATTAGAAATTAGGAGTTCGTACAGAACACGCCAAGGAAAAATGTACGGTGATATTTCCCCTGTGTAAGCAAAATTGTTTGCTATAAATAATGTCCAAGTGCTCTTGTGAAAGTGCGGAGAGTTTTAAGTTTTTTTTTTAAGCTTTGAATTTTAACGGAACGACGGAGCTTTACTCAGAAATGGATGCTTTGGGATGTTAAGATATAATTTATTTAGCTACGTCGTAGCATGTCATTCATTCTTTTTAATTGACAAAATTAGCTGTTGATTAGTTAATTCATTAAGTATTTTTGAATTACGTTTTTTACTGATTTAATTTATTTTTACTATAATGTTAAAGAGTGCAATAAATACTACACCATAATGTATTGATATTCACTTACTTTACGTTATGTAGATTCATTAAATTTAATGGGAACGAAATCTGAATAAAAGCAATAATACACTTACTATTGAGCGAATAATAGACCAATAAAAGCTAAACAGAACTCGATAATCGAATACAATAAACCTAATAATCGAATACCAGAGGAACTAATTCTAGGAATGTTTTCAGTCGATATCTTACGATATGTTTATAGTCGGGGCTTATCGACTGTCGCAAAAAATAACCAACGTGGTGAAAATATGGCTTTCTTCTTCTAAACTGCACACTTCAAAATAATAAAAGACGATACGATGGAGTGTTAATCTAGTCAACTAGTTTTAGTTAATGAAATAATAAAATAAAAAATAAATAAAATAATAATAAATAATAGTTAAAAGACACACATAGTTATATTATAACAGTAAGGTAGGCTGCGGTAACACATGTTATTTCGGATTAGTTAATAAGTAGGTATACCTACTGCTTACAATGTTGCAGTCAATAAAGATATGAAAAAAAAAAACAGTTGGTCAAGAAACATGATGCTACCCACAATTAAAAAAAATCCAGTTTCTATCGAAACAAATTCCAGACAGCCATGAGAAAATACCCAATTCTTTTCTTCTTCTTCTGCAGCATTTGCGGTGACAGCGCCTCCTCTATGCTGGTTCTTTTTCAAGACAAGCCACAATAAAAATGTGTCTAATGACCCGACAACTCGCTGGATCGGAGACAGAATTGTCTTACTATTTCATATATGGGTCAATAAAATTTTATGTACAGTTAAACTTTGTTAAACGGCTCGTATCCTGCCAGCGAATTAGGCGCACGCGGATGATAATAGCGTTTGTGTTTACCTATAGGTATTAATGTGATTGGTTCGTTTGTAATGATTATTATTAATTATTTATAGTGGTTGCTAACAATTAAAGTAATTACTAAACTATTTACATTTTAGGCGTTCATTATGCTTTTAAAAGTGTATATTCGAGGTACTTTAGTAAGAAACTCGTTTTCACCTTATTGTTTAATAATTATTGATGGTAACCTAATGACCATCCAAATTTAACATTGTTTTTTCTGTCTAAAATGTTACGTAGGTATTGTTTTAAGTTCTAACAAATAACATATAAAAAAATTTGGTATTATACAAAAAGCTTTAATAGAATCAATAACCCAACCCTACTTGTTCAACCACAAAAATAGAGTACAAACAATCATCTGCAAACATCGAAAGAACTTCAGTGTAAAAAGATTATCTGGTGAGAGCGGAAGAATGTAAACAGATTATAAAAAAGACATTTTGCCCCCATTCCATCCCTTCCGGCTAACTTGTATTCATGGAGATGTTTCCTGTTCTTGGTTTAAAAATATTCTGCGTGTTTTCTAAGATCGTACAGGTATTTTTTATTAAGGATTATAATTATTATTTTTAGATTTCAAAATTATACATTGTTGTAAATATTAAAAAATACATAAGTAGTTAATATTATCTGATAACGCAAATTTCAGGCTGTCAGATATTAAAATCCAAACATGTATGTATTTTTTTGTACAAAAATATAAATTTGTTCAATTTTTTTCTAGTGATTGTAAAGAAATAATGTACCTACTATGTATTTTTTTGTATTTTACTGGCTATTAAAACACGTTTTATTAAACTTGAAGATCTTTTAATAGTTTTCGTGATAATACATCAAAGTACCATTCTATTTTATTCTCCTCGTTAGTTTACAAACACCATCCAAACCCAAAAATAAACAAAAACCATTGGAATTATCCCACCTTTAGCTATCTGCACGAAGGTCCCCCAGAACACAGTTTTCCCTTTAAACCTTATTTTTTGCTTCTCACTATCTGTATTCGGTCCCGCGGGTGCAATGCGTTGGCGTCCCACTGTTCCGACTTGGGTTGTAGTATATTTACAATCGACAGTAGCTAAGATAGAGCTGTTTGCAAAGTTTAAATGTGGATTTGGAACCACAAATTAGATTTCAACCTGGGAAATGTTATTACAGTAGAAGTATTGTTATGTTATAGTAGTAGATTTTATTTGGATGTATTTAGTTGCCAATGGAAATCAATTTATTTCATTGAGAATGTGAGGATGTTCCCTATGTTTCATGTTTGATTTTTCATGTTCCGTTTCATGACTCATGGGCCCATGTTTGAGTAAGAGTTTGATGATAATGTAAACTAAGCTGCGGAACACTTTCAGAAATTGTATGTTATTTTTTCAGTAAACGTTTAAATGATAATAATGACTGTTTTAAAGATACTAGTTCCTGTTTTACTTTGTATTTGTAACAAAACTGTGCCCGATTCCCGTCTTCCCCGTCTTCACCCCCGCCTGTCCGTGCGTGTCGATAAAAAATAATTGCTTCCGTCACCCTGAATTACAATAGTACGTTTCTTAGAATAATTTATTGACAATTTTCTTTTGCAAGAACTGGCTCTCGCCGTTTGTTTTTTCCCTAATTCCTTTTGATGTAACAATTCTTTTGCTTTTAAATCAAGACTGTGGAAATAGTAATTAACTATGAACTGTGGAAAACTGATTAAATATAATGTTTTAAAATGACATAGTCATAAATTACCTTTAATACATATCGTGTTGATAGTAAACACCATTAAGGTTCACAAAAATTGGAGTTATGAGGTAATGAGAACAAAATTACTTAGAAAATACTAAAGAGAGCTAATGAAATTTAGTAATTGTTGGCGACCGTACTGGCCATTTTGTCGCCTTCTGTTTTTAAATATTTTACTTTTATATTTTATACTGTTTTTGAATTATAATATTAATATGTTGTATTCGATACATCATTGTACAAGCAAGATGTGTTTGATTGAAGTCGTAACAGAAATATTAATTGAATAACATAATATTTCCCAGCCCTGTTTCTAAAATTAGAAATGCTCAGTTTCCGTATTGTGTTTCCAGTCCGGTTCGAAACGCTGCACTACGTTATTAACATTTTACTCGTAAGGCGAAGTTCTCAATAGTTAATCTATGTTCATTCGATTAGCTCCGAATGCTATCGAGTATTGACTGCTGCTCACAATAGATGCACTGGACCGACTCTACGGACTCTAGCGAGCTCTACCAACACTCATATTTTTATAGTGCAGTAGAGCTGGGCAATGTTAATAATGTCTGGGGACTGTCTCATGATTAGCACAGTCGATTTGAGTTGAGATGTTTGAGATTTTCAATATTAGATTCGTATTAGAACATACATTATTTGATTAGGACATACATACATACATTGATTGAACTTTTTATCTTCGTCTCAAGCTAAAAGGTTAACTAAAGTATCTAACGAGTCAGGAACTAAGAAGACCATGCTTTCACAAACATATTCGGACAGGTAAGGAAATAAATCATCATCAATAATTGAATACAGTACGAATCTTCTCGTCACACATGTTACGCCGTCAAATTCCTGCGCATACTCGTATAATCACAACTAATCCAAAGTTAGCCATACAATTTTATGAATCAATAAACAGTAATACCTTAAAGCTGAAACATAAAAGCGTCTTCACGTAATCGTCTTACGGAGTTTTTGACAAATAAGCCGAGTGCACACGTGAGGGTTCCCATTCAACAAGTCAAGTTACCGCATTGTGTGCGAAGCGCGATCAATCATAATCACTGGCTCTTTCACCTCGACTAATGGGCCACAAAATGGTGGAATGCGTTTAAAATCTGCGAACGTTCGAGAGCATTCGGAGGTAACCGTTCGGAAATGGCACAAAGCGCTCGCTGCCGGCTGATCCATCATGTGTCAAGCCGTATATCAGTTATATGGTGCGGTCACAATACGGTTTTTGAACGGACGTGGCCGATTTGTTTTTAATAGTGCGGAATGTTTTCGTTTTGATTTTCGAAGCTGCCAACCTTTTCAGATGCAATTGCAGTATTGCAATATGCAATGTTGTTTGGTGTGCGTTTGGAGCGCTTTTGAAAACGAGTTGAGACTTACACTAGTTGATTTGTGAAGCTGTAAAAACGTTTGGTTATTTTTCAAGGACATGTTGATTTCCCATAAAATAACAGTGTCAACTGGATGCAAGTGGCAAATCGTTCGGTGTGGCGGTCTAAGGCGGAGGCCTATGTTCAGCAGTTGACGTCTACAGGCCGATGATGATGTCGATGAACAAACAGTACCAACGAGAATTCTAGTAACTTCACTGTTTTTATGTTTTAGTATTGTCAAATGTTTACGCTTCTTCGTCATTTCATTAATTGATTTGGATTGTCATTATCATAATACTTATCCTTATGAATTTGTTTTAAACTTTAAATAGGTATTGATTAATTATATACGTAGCTCAAATGTTTAGATTATGAATAAGCGAAAAAGAAACTGGCTCTAAAGAATTTCAATTTCGTCAGGTCTTTCCATGCGCTTCCACCGCAAATCAGCGTGTCCCGCCCATCCATTGTACGCTTTGTTATTTTAATTTTTCCCCGGCGAGGAATGTCTTTGAAACAGTTCAAATGACGCGTGTAATATCAAGGTTTGGTTTCGTTTGATGTACGAGCAGAAAGATTACGGTATTTGAGGATGAGCTTGAGCACTCGTATTTTTCACTCAAATGAAAGGGAATGGAATACAGAAGCGTCGATACTCGGATCCCTTTTTGTGGTGTACCGACTTTGTTTTGCAATGGTTTTTTTTGATGTGGCCACTTTATTGTCTATGAATAATTCTGAGTGCAGCTTGTTCCAGTGGACTGTGCCTCGTTCGTTTTGTGTTGAAAGTTTGCGCTGGAGTGATGTTAAGTAGTGTTTCTAAGTACTTATTGGCTGTCTGGTAGAGGTTTTTAAAGTAAACGTGAACTATCAATTTAATTTGTATTTTACTATCAACACTTGGGTAAAATCTTTGTAAACTAAACTAATTTCAAACTTTATCTCTATAAAACTTAAAAATGTAAGTAGGTACATAATTTTTTTTTGTTTAATAAAACACGTACTGTTTTAAAGGCTTTAACTGACTTCAGAAAGGAGGAGGTTCTTAATTCATTTCTATTTTTGTGGTTATCGTAAAATTTCACTGTTTCCCCAAATCAATGTTGCCACGTATTGTACTCATTGTAGCGCCTTAAAATCAAATTACACCAAGTTAGAAACACAATATTCGAGACGCGTTATGTCCAAGACAGCCCAGCCCGGCCGCGGTCTGTCCGCGCCAATACACTGGACGCTGAGCAGAAAATTCCACCCAAAGTTTTGATTGTCCGCAGCAGATGGCATTCTTGGCGGACATTCCACGGATCTGTTGAGAATACCCCGTTTTATCGTGTCCATATTGTCCAAGTTTATACTGGTGAACTCACCAACTGTCATTTGTAGGAGCATGCGAGTCTTGATGTGCGTTTTCATTTAGCTATGTTGATGTATTTCACATTGCAAAAATACATCATTTGGAAATTTGTGATAATAATTATGTAGCTGATTTTATTGTTTTTACATAAGAATACGTGTTATGGATTAGTGTTGGCACTATTTATGATAAAATATATAATAAGAAAATATTTAGGATCGAAATAATATTGAAATGGCTGTATGTAGGTAGGTATATTATGTATTCTATGAGGCATCTTTGTATTTTAATTTTTTTTCTCAAAACAACGCTATCATAATTAAACATTAACAACCAGAAACGTTGTCCCATAATCAAATTGAGCAGCAAAATAACACACTAATTTCCATAAACTAAACGTAAACAAAAGCTGGGTAATGCGACTTCCGACCCTCCGCCATTTTTATCCCTTCACTAATTGTAATTTCATTGATAACACAGTTTACAGTTTGACCGGTCCATTAGTGCGAAACAAGGTGGCGTCCGCCGGGGGCCCTCGTATTTATAACCTTTAGTATAGTTGCGGCAATAATTTCATTAGCGGGGCACAACTAGAGGCCGGACAAGACAAATGGTGGCCATTAGAGCCCTAACGACGGGCCTCGTCAGCCCCCGCAAACTTTTAACGACGAGAATCAAAGTAAATACGCGGCTATCTTGCCGATTCGGCGATCATAACTCTAGAAGGGTTGTTAATAGGATGCCAGTCAGCAGGTAGTGCTAATCAATGCGTGCGCCGGTTTAGTGACCATTAGCAGAAGCTCGCCCCTACCTGTGCTTTGATGATTTCGGATTTGATGTTATCTTTGCTGACGTAAGAGATACCATTAAAACTCGCTACATTCAATACATAGTCACTTTGAATAACAGCAAATTATAAATATAATATAAAGTAAGTAGATACGGATTACCTGGATTTAAATATTTCATACTACTGACAAATAAGAAAATAAACAATATAGGTATACAATCCTTCATATTTATATGTACCTTTACACTTAAACAATATTATATACCAAAGCGACTTGAGAGAAATAAGCGAACCAAAGTAACAAAAAAAAACTCATGAAACTGGCTATTATACATGAGGATCCAAAATGTCACGCTAGATAAATCGCTCAAGATCGCATTGTAGATATTATTAACGTGGGTATTCATTTGTTTTTTTTACGTGCCTACTCGTAACAAGTCGCGTAGCTTCATCCGTAGAGTCTAGATTCACTCTTGAAAATGGCAGAAGTGTTTGTAAACATCATAACTCCACATTCGTAGCGGTAGGACCGCGTCCCGAGGGACAAGACGAGCAAATCAGACGCGCATTCTCCGCTCATGCCGCCACACTCGTACGTTATTGTACGGCGGCCTCCGCGCTGGTCATTAAGGGCCATTCGTGGCGGCCAACTTTCTTCTGCCCCTAATGTGGGAGATAAGGATACGGGAATGTGGTGAAACTTAGTGACTGCTATTTTATTTGGTTTTAGTCATACAATATTTGTCAGAACCAAAATGTTCAACTTCGACGATCGTGTCTCTGAATCTCAACTTCTCCATTTGACGAACCCCGCACTCGCTTTAATGTCTTAAAGCATTCTCATATCAGGAAAATAACAAGACACTCACCCTCGGCGACTCCCTGACACGTAAGATCAGCTAATACACAAAATAAAGCTTATCGAAAGGAGCGAACACACGTAATCCGTAACGTCGCGTCCGATGCCTCAGCCTGCCGCTCATTACGCTCCGGCCCTAATGGGAGTCGAACTGTTGGTAGATTAGTTCATGACATGAGGTATTGAGCTTTATGTACTTGAGAATATGGAAAAGGCCTTTACCTGATTTGAAGGCCTTAGAAGTAGTGATTATCTTGTATTCAACCAGCCAAGATAATTTTATCTCTTGTCATTTTTTGCTCTTAGTACTGGCTGCGCACAAACAAATAAAAAGAAAAAAAAAGAAATTTTACTATTTTATGAGAATTGTCTAAATACAGGAATGATCTAATATACTTACCTACTAATACCAACCAGCAGAGTTGAGTAGGGGATGTTCATGAAATTACCACAAATGTCCGCCTTGATACGAGTTACGGCAACTCGTTTGTACAGCGGCAATATTGTAGATGAGCAATAAGTACCTATGTACAGGTTGCGCGAAAAAAGTAGGTACCCTAAACTGATGTATGTGCTATATTTGATTTTTATAACTTTAGTCATTGGTAATTTTTATATACTCGAATCATTTTAACATTAACACATAGACACTTAATTTTTAACGTGTACGCAATTCTTTTGTTTACTTGAGATGTTGGTAGGTAATGCCGTTGTAGCATTGGGACAAGTCAAATATACAATTATTCAGTTTTTAATGTTGATTAAGTTTTTTTCTTATTTAAATTACGCATTCATCCCACTGCTGGCATTTTTTTCTCTCCATTCGCTCCGTTCCTGCGGCAATCGCATCAAGCCACTATCCTGCTGAAAGGTTAATGCTTTGGTTTTACTGTCAACACCATATTCCATCTGTAATCCACTCCTAAATATTTCATATTTTTAAAGGTTCCAAAAAAAAATACCAGCCTGTACGCACCAACTATTTCATATCGCACAAATTACTCGTACAAGCCGTAGCGTATTAAGTTAATGAGAGACGCGCGTCACACGGTGCAGCCTTGCTAAGGGAGAGGATATATTAGAAAGATGACGTTTCGTAAGCAACGGATGGAATACAAATTTATCGTTTCATTATCACGGGGCTAGGTGACATGAAACTTAACATCAGCCTGGTGTGTTTGATAACAATGACTTTTTGCTATTTAGTTTTGTAATTGTCGGTTATCCCATGCAATGAACAATTACCTACAAGATGGAGAAACAGCATATTACTTTACTTTAAAAGTAGAAATCATCACTAATTAGTGGTATTACAAAAGTACTTGTGCACAACATTTTCACCTAAGCTTAATATTTTTAAATGTTCAAACATTTTTTTACATAATGCTATAAAAGGTAAAACACTCATTATGGCAACAACAAAAAAATAAACGGTTTTATATCATTAACAATTCACAATATCACCGGCACGAAAGCATGAGGGGAGAGTGGGGTGGAACACACTGGCTCGCTACTTTTTATTAATTTACGAAATAAAGTTATAATCTTGTTAGCGCACCGCGACTCCATTGTGACGCGTTACCTGGACATTGTAATAGGATCAACTTATTAAACACTAAGTACGCAACATCAAAAGCATTTCCACTGAGAGAACATGCTTTGTTAAGAGGATTTCTATTTTACGATTTTTCCTTTCAATTGGAAAAACAATCTTAATTTTTTTTTAATGTAATAACCAGTGAGGTTGAGTAGGTACTCGCAATTCGCAATAACATAATAACAACGTTTAGCTATAACGACTGTTGGGTAAAATATTTGAGATCCATTTACCAAGGATATTAGCCGTTAAAGAGGTGCTTGAAAGGCAATGGACCCCTTACCTTCGGACCCTTTGGGAGGCGTTTTCTCAAGGAGCCGAGGTGTTGTGCCCCGTACTAAATGCGATCTAATTACGGAATAGTTTCACTTCTTGATTTATAGAGTAAGTTTAGCCGAGGCTGGGTCGCACACGCGGCGCCCGCTACACCACTGACATATTAAAATCCTTTTGGTAAAGCATTTAATTGATAAATGTGTATTTTCATCTTAACTTAACAACGTCAAGGTGTCCCAAGTTTTTGTTTGAACATTCAAGTCGTGGTTTAAGCTCGTGACTGCTCAGAAGGTGGTATAAGTTTTTCATTTGTATATTTTTTAGTTGCTTGAACTTCCATATTTTTTTGTATTATAGTATTGAGCAATAACGAACAATGATTACAGAATGACTTGTATTTAAATTACATTACAAATAACTGAATAGAAATTTCATCCCAAATCAATACATTATCAATTCAAACGTAACACTGTTCATGCAAGGGGTGCTCCGAGAGGTGTTAAAGGAAAGTCGGGACAATCTCAGAGGCATTATCGGATTCCAGGCGCGCCGGCCTGCAATGGATGTCCTGACCGCCGGCTTACACTGTGGGCTCAGTGCTTTGTACCAAATCACTTCGCGTAGATTTATTGCCGAGAGTCCCACTTGTTTGATGTAACCAGAGTTTGGTGCAAAATGGGATAGCGGGGCATGGCTTCCTGTGTAAAGTATTTTGTATAATAAAAATGTATCTAATAATACAATTTAATTAGGCACAATTTGTGTGTGTTGTTCGAAGTATTTTGAGTTGCAAGAAATACAGGTTTTTATGTTGATAGGAATCTAAACACCTGACTGACTGAGCATAGATTTTTTTTTGTGACGTGAAAAGTAATATTTTGTAGTCTTGGTAGTAAAACAACAGTATAAATCTGGAAAACATATGTTAAAGGAGGTATATCGTGTTGTTGACCGTTGTCACATTTAGGTAACCATCACGAGATTTTGATAAAATGGGACTGTCCCGCAAAAATGGGACGTGTACTCGCTACATAAATACCCCGCCCTCCCCCATATAAATTGTGGAATAAGTGTTGCCATATTTACTAGTGACGTATTGCTAATCGCAGTCTCCTGCGCTTGTCGCGAGTAGCAATTATTAATCTGCTGTCCGATGATGACTTTGAATAATTTATATTACTAATATATTGTGATGAGGTCCTTGGGTTGTGTTGAGTGAGAGAATGCACATGTGACTACGAAGGGTGAGGATGGAAATGTATACTAGTTTAATATAAAGTATATAATGTTTGTCATTATATTAAGAGTTAAGAAATAACCGGTTTGTCATCTTTCTAAATTCTTGATAAACTTTATACTATTTTATCATATTATATTATTAGACATTTATATGCGTAACTCACCGCAAGAAAAGGTAGATTTAGCAAATATACTCATGCGACGCAAGCAAGGGTCACGTAAAAGCTTAATTTGCAAACCATGCCCAATCAATTGACCGGTCCGGATGACCGCCGGTCCGTCAGGCAACGTAAACCTTATTACCGACCAATCGGGCCTGTAAACACCTGTTTACTATCAAAACGTAATTAGCTGAGAGGTCACATTTCACTAATGGCCCAGATTATTTAGGACAGACCAAAGTGAATTTGTAATAAGGACTATCTTAGGGGTTCCATAATTTATTTACTTTGACGATACTCTTGGATATAGGTGGAGGTAAGACTAAAGTTTCGAAGTTTAGTAGGTCTGTTTGTTGAATTATAAGTGATTTATGTGTCCTCCGGTGACTAATGGAATGGAGACATTTATAACTGTGGATATATTGGTGAGAGTTCTCTAGTTCTGCTTGAAACATAATAATCTGTAATTTAATTAGAGATTCTTAAAAAAAAATTTAGATCGACCATTCTAAACCCATTCTAATCGTAGATAAAGTATAATCTAACAATATTTTGCACATACATGAAACTAAAAAGGTAGTATGATTGCAGAAAAACATTACTTAAAAAGAAAATTACCTGATGCAGACGTATCAAGCTGTTACCTGTTTTTCATAGATTCATGGCTAAAGTTAAATTATTTCTAACACAGTCATCTGTGTCAGTTTAATTATTATGTTCCATCTAAATTAAATGTTCACAACGAAATATCAATGCCAAAAGAAAGTAACAATAAACTTTCAAATTTAGTTAAGGCCAGGTTGTACTAAGGTGGTACCGGCAGATGACCGCGAGCGATCGAACTGCTTGTTTTTGTGTTTTTATTTATTGGAAAAAAGTCATAAGGAAATTAGAATATGTAAGTTCCCAGTCGATTTTTTTTCAATATAATTTTAAAAACTCCATTTATTGGTATTACTCTCACGTGGTTTCATGATCGAATCACATAGTAAGTGATAAGTTAAGATGCTGTTTAGTGTCATGTTTGTGATTTTTTTCTATAGAGCCAATTATTGGTAATCATGTTTCTGTCTTCCCAATCATCTTCATTGTATGATCTATTGTAAAAAAACCTTTTTTCACTCATATTTTTATTTTTTAATTTGTTTCCTGTGCTTATAAAACTTCGAAATTGAGTAGAATCTCGCCTTTACAACTTCACCATACTTTTAGTACCTACCAGACTAGTTCAGAGTACACTCACTCCATACACTTAGTTAATTAAAAGTGTACTCCAACTGCTCCAATCCCCAGTTCCTGTTTACCTGCGCAAGTAACACCGATGTTTGTTCGGCTAACGAACGACTTTTAATCACTACTTACTTAATAAGAGGCGAACAGCGAGCGAGATGGCGACGGAATGGCGACGCACGATAAAATTACCAGACCCAACGCTAAAAAGCGCAACGTTACTGGTTGTTACAGTTTATCGGGTAAATAAACTGGAACTACAACCAACAATGAAGTCTTATTTACTTCTTATGTATATACTCGTAAGGCATGAATTGTAGGACAACCAAAGCAAAGTTTTTTATATAATTGTCAAATTATCGTAGGCGGTAATGTTGTTATTTAGGTGCAGTAAAACTAAACAAATCTGAATGCTTATTTTGTATCGTCGTTATTATATTATCTTACTTCATGCTAGGCATTGCGCTCAGTTTGCGTCTCAACATGAGTGTAGATTTGTAATCAAACCTACGCAGAAGTATGGGTCCATTATATACAGCTTGGTCCTATGAATACCGGTCTTGATATCTGGAGCAGAGATTGAAGAAAGCAACGTGATAAATTCAACAGAAACGGCTTATCTCTACCGTATCACCCTAACAAATGATGACGACACATTACGGAGGAAGTACCGCTTTAGTGTTTACCACCAACCTGTGTCACTGCACAAACAACTCACTCTTTGTCCCACCAATCAACGTAATGTACGCCTAATTTCGCCTTTGTCCACCATTAATCATGTTCGAGAATTCAATTTATATAATAAAATTTGCACAAGACCCGAAATTCATTCGATTATCTGATTAAAACGGGCCGGTATATCCGCCGGGTATTCGACGGATAAGATAATTGCGTTAAAATCCTTATTAACCGGTTTAATGTGTAGGTGTTAAGTAAATTTGGATGTAATCGGAGTGAGTTTTTTTAGGGGTTAAAAGAGAAAAAGCGAGGGATTTATTGGCTTGTTACCGGGATTTTGAAAAAGGCCGGGCGCAGACGGGACGGGGAGGAATGCGGGCGCCGCCGTTTGACGGGTTGAAAAAAGGGCCACTTGTACTGATGTTCATTTTTGCAATCGTTCTGATTATTTTTAATATAATGTTCCCCTCATTTGTACCGTGGAATGGTGCTCTTTGAACCTATACATCATTTTTAATATTACTGAGCAAGTGAGCATCTATGCGTTAGTGTTATAAAAAATACATACAAAAATGAACTTATATTATTACTTAATTTTTGTGTATACGTTATTCTAAACTTAAGCCAGCAATTCACTAATTGCAGTCATCTAATTAAGTGAAAGCTGAAAACGTTTGAGAGCGTTCAATTTTCCTAATAAGAGGGCGCTGTCAGTTGAGAAAAGTTTTAGCGACTGGGAGTCGCGATCGGGAATCAAGGGCCTGGAATATTTACGAAGCTCCTTTGACGAGTCTCGAGAGCCACTTAATATCCTCAATGGGAGCTGAGTTACTGCGTGTAACTGCATCGATAGCGAGTAATAAAATTACTTGTTTTAATACTGTCAGAAGTTGTGTCCCGCAATTTCATCCGCAATTCTTGACATAAAGGTAGCCAGTGTTAATCCAGTGTTCATCTACTCGTCGAGTCATACCAGACGGCATCAAAACTAGTTGAGCATTTTTGGCGTGATTCAATTACAAACATCAAAATATATAAGCGTTCACATTTATAAACAGTACAACACCGTACTTTGCCAAATTTTTACCTTTTAAAGTATTGAGCTTTGTATAATTTATTCATCGCCAAGTGAATAATAATATGTTTTACAAGTCATTATAATCTATGTGAACCCTTAATATACCATTGGGTATATCCGTAGAATCCTTAACTAAATTAAACCACATTAGCTAGGCCTTAGAACCTAGCTTAAATTAAATATCTTTGGTTTCAAAGAAGCAACTCCGAATGATATTTGATACCATGCAGTTCCAAAATAGGCAAATTTTTTAACAACATTAACTAATGTAATTTAGCAACGAGTTGCAAAAACAAATTCGTTAAAATTCAAATAAACAATCGCGTATTCAGAGGTCGCCGTGCGGTGCCATGAATATTTTAGACTAAAGTCGCGTATTTTTTACTCTTTCCACGATCAGACGTGACGTCAGGGGGGTAGGATGGATGAGGTAAATTAATAAAAGAAAGGGGGCGGTTAGTTACAATTACGTTTTTAAATGTAAGCAAGCCGGCTCCTTGTTACGCTTTGATTTTTTTTCGCGACACGCCATTTGTCGCTTTAACGCCTGAAGTGAATAATGTGTTATATAAAAATTGTCATTTAAGTTTCCATTTTCATTTATTTTCATACTGAAATACCTACATAAATCGTTAATAAATTTACACAAAGTACAAATATATTTAAATTTTACATTTTGTAAATAAAATTATTTAGAAATACATTTTACAATACTAAAACTACCACAGAAACTCTTAATGCACAAAAAGATATACATAAATTAATGTTATAATATTAATTGTATGAACAAATGTACCTAGCACAGCAAAACCGTAATACAAAACCATTAGCAACTTCTGAAAAGTGTTAAAAATAAACTGTAACTCTACTTAATTCGTTTTGAAAATTAATAACATAGCAGTAGTTTAATATGTCATGACCTGCTTATTATGAAAAAACACTTAGTCAATTGAGTGATTGCAAGTCCAGCCTTACTCATCTCCGCCGTCATCAAGATTTGATTCCGCCGAAAAGCAAAGGGTTAAAAATAAAAATCGCGACCCTCCAAGAAAAATCGGGCCAAGGAGGGTAGAAAAAAAAAAGAAATACCGGTACCGTTGTTTTCTTGTAAAGACGAGGGTAACCAGGTAGCCAAATGAATTGCAAACAGCATTATTATTTCCTCAAGGAAGTCGTATATATTCGGGGCGGCTTTATTTTAACGTTTCTTGCTTTATTCATTTTTTTCTTACCCCTTTTTAGTGCCGACAACCTCGTAATATATTGTAAACGCGCTGCAGTGCCGGTTGTAAACAACTATTACAACTTAATGGGGGATGGGGTGAACGAATTTTATTTTTTATTTCACTAATATTATTTTCATTATTTATAGCATACAGATCATTTACTTTGCTGTCGTTTAATGGAAGCGTTAGGTTGAGACGAAATCTTTGACTTTAATGTTCTATAAGCCATCTTTTTTTACTAATAACAAGTCTTAAGTATAGTTCCTTAAACTATACATAATATTAGTAAAATTTTACTTGCTTTGAGGAACTATAATAATATGATGTTTGTTTGTTTGTTGAACAAAGTAGTTCTGACCTCTAGTGTCAGAATGTATTATGCCGCTTAAGCTTGGACCTCAAGAACCAAGATAATTAGTTCAACACGAGCATCGATGAGATAAGAGAGCACATTTCTTGGTTGAATAGTTTCCGCCATAAAATCCGCTATAAAAGGGCGATTATGGCTATTACGGCCTGTGTAACGGCACTCTAATAATGAATTGTCTTTAGTATAATGCGCGTCGTGATTGTAACGGCCATAACGCTTTTGTTCTCGGTTTATTGACGGAAAATTGTAATTGGTGTAATGGAATTTGTAAAAGTTGCAGTTCCGGTGTTATCTTTTCGAGGCGTAGATTTGTCTTGTTAAAGAAAATTTCCAAAATTTTAACCACTAATTATTTCAAGGCTCATTAAATAGTCGTAGACAGAAACTTATACATTAATAATGTAATGAATCAATTTTTTTTCTAAGGAAAGTATTTAAATTCCGGCCACAAAATAAGCAATATTTAAGCTTATATTGATATGTAATGATAAAAACCCTATCGGCAATAACAAGTCACTAATGTATATTCCACGTTTCCCAATACCCACCCACCACAAGGGGCTATTATTACCACATTCCATATTCTTCAATAGGTACCTAAGGCATATATTTGAAGAGTGCAATAAACCAGGAGCCAATAAACGTAGATTATCGGGAGTTATGATGCGATTCCCGTTAATGCGATATGACAATAGACCCCCGGGAGGGAAGGTAGGTAGGTAGGTGGATGTAGGGAAATGTTTTCTGTTAATAAAAGAGATATTTCAGTGTGAGTATTATTAATTGAAATTAACTACTTGCTACGTATAATTTTTCCCAGGTTTGCCCCTATTTAGGGCTCCGTACCCAAAGGGTAAAACGGGAGCCCTATTACTAAGACTCCACTGTCCGTTTGTCTGTCTATTCGTCTGTCACCACGCTGTATCTCACGATTCGTGATAGTTAGGGAGTTTAAATTTTCACATATGATGTATTTCTGTTGCCGTTATAGCAACAAATACTAAAAAGCTGAATAAAATATACATTTAAGGGGGCTCCCATACAACAAATGGGATTTTTTGCTGTTTTTATAGATAATGGTACAGAACCTTTCGCGCGCGAGTCTGACTCTCACTTAGCCGTTTTTTACCCATTTTGAATGGGCTAAACGTTTTAGAGTGGTACTCTACGAGTGTTACGACGTAGGTAATGCTACGATGATTCGTAGCTTTACCTACGCCGTAGCACTCGTAGAGAACTTTCTTGTCTTCGTAGTTATTTTTATGTGGTCAATAAATTAAACACAAAATTAATTATTACCTGAGAGGTGGTTTTAACACATTGATAGTGGTTATTTTTATAAGTACCTACTGAGCTTTTTTTTTCGAAAAAAAAAATTTCGCGCACTCCATTTAACGTTAAAAATATTTTTTATTGCGAAAAGAGTCCCACAGAACTTATTTCATTCAAGAACAAGTATTTTTCCCAAAAATACTTTTTTTTAATGTAAAAGTCTAGCCTTTTATACTGTGCAAAGTGTGCAAACACTTCGACAGTGAGTCAATGTTGGCATTGCTTCCCCTCCAGTTATCGACAGCGTCGTATAAATAAATTACCTTTGTCAATCTCGCATGATCTCGTTTGTTAGTTATGGGTAATAGAGTTAAGTTTTATACTATTGGTTGTGTTTTACTACAGTATATATATTATGTTTTGCTGCATCTGTTTCTATGTTTTACTTCATATATATTTTAAAAGTAATAATATAATAATCATCGAAACCTACCGAAATATATAAAAAATACTATTTGTTTGATTTTTTTATAGTTCGACTGTAACGGCCGATATGCATAACAATGCGATTGGCACACGTAAGTACAGTAACGCGTGCAAACAAAAAAATAGCCCCCGGAAATTTTGGGGTGAAATGGGAATAAGGGAAATAAAGATATCGGCGCGGTCGCAAACATAACGATATGTTGACCGTGGCGTCGTAAAAAACACGTTAACATCCATTCACGTTTTATGTCCCCCCCTATTTGCGCGCGCGAACCACTGGGCAGTACAAAGTAACTGATTGCCTGCAACCAAGTAGCGTGTTTGCTGTTACCTTTTTATAGTAACAAAAGAAGCCGTGCCGGTATTTTTTTTGTTTGAGGTTTTATTACTAAACGGATCTCTTAATTTTCGTTTTCGTGATAGTAGCCGAGAGAAAAGCTAAATAGATGTTAGTAACATGAATGATAGAATGAGTTCTATCACTGTTCTCGGTCTCGTGCTGTCTCACATAATATTATGTGGTAGTTTTTGTTTTCTTTTACACGAGATACTAACAAAAGAAATATTTTTGTCATAAATAATAATTATTTTCTCGGTGAAATCGGTGGTAGCCTAGTGGGCGAACGTCCGCATTCCAAAACGGAGGTGGCGAGTTCAAATCCCAGTGTGGGCACGTACCAATGTGTTTCTTGTTAAACATGTACGAGTATGTACATAATTATCACTCGCTTTTCGGTGAAGCAAAACATCGTGAGGAAACCAACAGGCCCGAGAATTATTTCGGAGGCATGTTATCCACCAATCCGGACTAGGCCTCCGTGGTGGATTATGGTCTAACCCTCCTTGCGAAAGTGAAGGGAGGCCTTTGCCCAGCAGTGGGACAGTTATAGGCTGAATTATTATTATTATTTACTCAAATTTCACTATATTTTTCTATGGTTTATGGCCTAAGTGTAGCGTCAAAATAGAAACCACGAGTTATTGTTTAACTTTTTCGCAATTTTCATTGGGGTTTCCGTCCAAAAATAAATTGCTCTTTGTTACATTGTGCTCCTAAGGTGCTCAAAACAAAAGTTGTACAAAGTTTTATCACAGTCCCCCTGAAGGGAGGGGGCCCTTTGACCTATTTTGCAGAGGTGTTGTTCCGGAGCCAGCTGAAGGAAATTTTAAGATTTTAGGAGATAACTGATATATAATGAACATACAGTAGGCTGTTATACAGTTTATTAACTAGATCTGAATACCAGTATAAGATGTCATTTAGGAGATGAAAGCTTTAGTCGTCAGTAGAGTACAAAGCGTAGTTCATAATTTTATTTTCAGACAATATTAAGTTCACAAGATATATGTAACTAAAACCATAAAAAATTATCATCTAGGCACTTTTTGAAACCTAACAATGAAATCTAAATTTTCTTTTGTTTTATTAGGCTTAAGAAAACTGAACTGAATTAATATATTTTTTAAGATTAGTTCTGTTGACAATATTATCGGGCAATATAAAATCTCTCCATATATCCAATGCGGACTAACATAAATCCAAGATGGCCGACTCCCATAAATACACATCTACGAGTGCATTCAGTCACAGTGCTTATTTATTGAGTTATGGAAGTTCTTGCGAAGACGGAACCGGCGCGATATATATATCTACTAGAGAATCGATTGGATATTATTCTGTAGCTTCAAGGATGGGAACAGAGTAGAACATACAATTTGTACCTGACTGGAGCCAGTAAAAGAAATCAAAGTCAATGAAAATTGGTGACGATGAAGAAATAATAGACGAGTGGAAAATATATCATCATCAGAGACAGTTCTATAACTGCAGGAAATACGTCGTCTTCTGTTTACGTCAACCATACCTATTTTACGTAATCTACTTGTCTAATTAGTCACAAATTAAAAACCCCGAGATATTTTTCTACCTTCGCTTCAAACAGGCAGTCTCTAACGTTCGATCTTATTTACTTACGTAATTCGTTTCTCTTAGTTTAATGTTGATTACATTCCACTTCCACGGTACAACTTTAGATGGATATAACTCGTTACTTCTATTAAGTAATTAGTCAGCATAAAGCGATGCTTAAGTAATGAACCGTAATTATAAGACAGGACACGTCTAAGAGTAACAATTAAATCAATCATTCTTACCTCCTTCCCCGCGGTATATAATCTTTTCGCTGTAATTAAGTTTGAATTAAATACTCTTAAACGAATCGTCCCTTTGAACTTGATAGCCTTTTGGAATAGAATTTTGAGATGTTTGTAAAGTTGACGTCTTAACAACTTAGGTATATTGAATTTCGGAGAAAATATCCTTTAGGGAATTCTGTTTGGTAGTTTGTATCATGCAGATTTTAAAGACACATACAAATAATGTCGTCGACCGCATCCTTTCTTGGGCAAACAAGCCTATTCAATATAAACAAAACGATATGCGAAAAAAAATTTACTTAATAAGAGACCTTACAAGTATTTTGAGAGTCCAATTTTAGTGCAAATGTACGCTGAAATGTGTCCGACGTGTGGTGTTACGGCAATTGAAAAAAGAACAACGCAAAACAGTCATCCTTATTTTAACGTCCAAAAACTCACATTTTATTTTCTCCTAATAACGTTTGATTGGTAGAATAATTTAAAGAGATCGCAAGGCCCTAGGGAGCCGAGGGGCCGGGCCGCGGCAAACTTTTAAAGATATTATCCGAGAAGGGTTGAGGCGGCCCATGCGTCCTACGTGATCCAGCGCGCCATCTGTCTTTGACGAACTGAAATTTGTTTATCTATAGTGCAGTGATCCATAAAAAAGCGTATGTAGTCCTCGCAACTTATAAGGTCATCGGAAAACGTTTTGAAATAGATTCTGGCGTTATCAAAATGGAGAGGTAGTACTGAAAGTGAGAGATTGTTAAAATGATAAAATACAGTTGTAATGGAATTTCTGAGTGTAACATTTTTGAATGAAAAAAAAAAACAATTCAATGGTTTTGTTGTAAGTATACAAAATGGGCATATACTTCTTGAGTCTGCCAAATGTGTCGACACAGGAAACTGGACGTACATAAATTTATCATTTTCCACTGCATAAAGCGTAAATTCGAATCATTGGTGCTTCCCTGAAGGGGGAACTGTGATGGACGGTAACTTTTAATGTAGCAGCAACTTTGGAAGAATGTGAGTATCTTTTCTTAGCCGACTTCAAACATGGGATTGTACATTTGACACATTATGAATTAGTCTGTCTTTTTTGCCACTATAGCTAATAGTTAAAATGAACAGTATACGAGTACATTATAGTAGGTAAGGCCTGCTTATAAATTTGTGTAGTAAACCTCTTTTCGAGTTTTGTGCCCTCTTTCAACTCAGAGCTTGAAAAAAGTTGTTAGTACAACTATATACAATAAGAAAACTGTTCTTTTATCAATAGGCAGGTCCCTGACGCCTTGTCGCCCGCACCCACAAGAGTCCGAGGCGAGGGGTGAATCTACAATCTACATGAAAATATCCATATTTTTAAATTTGATTTGAGACTCGACCAAATGTTTGCTATTGAAAATTGGACGGGATAGTGACGTGAGAGAAATTCAATGGGCTCGGAGACGGTGTATAATAAAGGCGGTGGACTTTCAAATAACTACGTGTTACTGAAAA
This sequence comes from Hylaea fasciaria, assembly GCA_905147375.1. NCBI lineage: Eukaryota > Metazoa > Arthropoda > Insecta > Lepidoptera > Geometridae > Hylaea > Hylaea fasciaria. The sequence goes on from LR990194.1 coordinate 3,959,940, forward strand.
TGTTATATATTGTGTTGAAAGGTTTGGTTTTGTTTGGGAGTACGTGAAATGCCTACTTTATTTTATTGTGCTAGTATTCGTCATAATAAAAGATATTATTAATAAAGAAATTCTAATATATTATGTATGTATGTACAATTATAACATACATAATGAAACAAATAAATAAATATAAAATTATAATTATTAAGACTGACGTATACCATTATGATTTTTTCTTGTACAAATTAATTAATAAAAAATAAAGAGAAACCTCTCATATTCGTCTCTGTCTACCCCATAAATTCATTTCACACACTCTAGATTTTAAAATTCTTGTACACACGGAGTACCTATAAAAAGTCCTCAACTACACTGATACTAAGATAAATAACTGCAAAGATAAGAACGAGAAAAACTCATTCACCGTTCACCAGATACCAATCTACACTCAACAAAAATGCAAACGTCCAAAACAATTCATATGAGAGACCTAAACCGCCACTGGGCAATACCTTACACGTACCACCAGACCTCTGTAAGTAAATAGTCGTGTCTCAATGCCCGCTAATATCCGAGTGTAGGCTCGCCCGAGGCGTTTTCCCTTGGCAGCTGAAAACTTTAGGCATAGCTAGGTACTTATAACACAGTGTACACACATCTGCGCTGGCCGCAGACCAAGTTTTGCCCCTTCTGCTACTTCTGCCAGTGTTGCGGCGGTGACGGCTCCCAGATATGTCATATTTGAACCTCTCTCTCCCCCAAGACGCGACGCGACGCCTTCCAACTCGTATTGGACATCTTGTGTTGCGGTTGATTGCGCTTATGAGGAAGTATACTTAATACTTGAAGAGTTTTCAAGTAAAAGTTTTTTTTTGTTAGTAAATCTCTCACACTATTTTTTTCAGTTACAGTCACACTTCATTTTGATACCTAATCAATAGTACAACGCTCAATTATAGCCTACTTAAAGGTTTATAAGTTTTACGTAACATTGTCTTATCATGTACATACGCTTATTTATGTAAAGTTACTTATTATTCCTTAAAATATTCAACAGTATTATAATGTTATTAAACGTAATGTAATTTTTACAAAGTCGTACAAAGAATCCTGTATTTCAGCTTAGATTTCCAACCTGAACAAACACAAAACCACATTTTTATAAAATACAAAAATAGGATGCTGAGCATCATTAATTTATTCTCAAGTATCAAGACGGTCGCGCAGTACCTATCGGATTTCGTTCTTCGATATTGGAAGTAACGCAATATTGTAAGCGCAGCCCGGAGTATGGACAATGTTCAAAGTTTTTAATGAACAACCCGATTGCATCCGTACAATGTATTTCGAGTTATTTTGAAGCTTGGTTTTTATTTTAACACTCGCAGAACTTTGTGCAGTTTATACGCAATACATGTTTAATTCTACCCGGTTTCGTATGATATGTCGTAGCTTAATTTTCGGATAGACCATATTATAATACGACTAGTTAGTTTACAAAGTTGTGGTCCAACCACTAAAGAAAAATACTTATCAAATGTTAAAGTAAAATTATTATTTCTACATATTATTTACCCATTAGTTTTTGTTCACGAAAGCTTAAGAACTTCTAACTATTAGTTGTTATGGTAGTGCAGATATATCAGTGATAACAATTTGTACTAGAAGTCTAGCACGCGACGGTTTACGAAAATGTAAGGTTTCCATTATCAATGCCACAATTGATGGATGACTGTAATGCAAGTGTTCCGAGCAGAATTCAAGACACAAAATACTCCAAAAGCATTTCGAAGTCCTTATCATACGAATTATATACCATTCGTACATACTATTCGTTTTAACGCGTAAATAGGAAATTCTTTGAAATGCTTTAAAATCAGCGACGCGATCCAACATTACTTCCTCTGTAATGACCGCGTTCTGATTCCATGAACACTTCTACTCTACACTTCTCCCCACTCCACCACCCCTCCTTCACGAGTAAAGGAACGAAGGAAAGTATCTCTTCATCTAAGCTGGACACAGCGGTAATGATATTATAAACCATTGCCGCCGACAACAATTCGCTTTTAGAAGGACATTACTAACTTCAACGCATTTAATCTGAACCCCATTATAGAGGGCCCCAGGGTACTCATGGACGTAGGGCTGTTAGATGTCGTATCAATGTTTTTAAGATGACGAGATTGGACAAATCCAATCACGATGTTAACGTGACTGTGAATAAACTAACATTTGCACAACTGGATAGAAGTTATCTCTATCTTGTTGACGGTCAATTTGGGAAACCACTGGGACTTTGTAAATTGCATTGATATATATTTTAAATTAAACAAAGTTTATATATTTATTTGACCCATACGAAGTTTATAATCATGTGTATAACGTCACAATACGATAGCATCTTTTTGAGTGATTCAAAGACAGTGCTTTCGTTTTGAACGTATTCGTCCATATCCATCGCTCACAGTTTTGTTTGCCCTTTTGGTTTTACCCACAATGAATTATATTGAAATACTTACTGATCCTACGTAGATTAGAAAACTACCTACTAATTTTGTTTACCGCACCTAGGTACCGAACACGACCAAACTCCCAAAAACTTTACAGACGATAAGGTCTTGGCAAGTGGCAACCCTACCGCAAGACAAGGGTTGGCAGGCGAAAACACGCCTCGGACAGTAGCGTGTAGTGTCCACTGTACGCTGGACCGCAAGGCATTTGTGTAAAGCAATTATCGCGTCTAATGTGGCCGTGCCTTAAGACGCGACGGCCTCAAAACGATCCTCCGCTAGCCTCAGAGCTTTAAAATAGGCGTCTTGGGCCGCCTTTATAGAGGCGAGGAATTCTTGAAATACGGGTCGGAGTGCATTCCGCTACAAGAATCTCTTGTGTTTTAATGTAAGATTTTACAGCCGAGATGCAATGTAACGGATGGAGTGAAATGCTAGAGGAGCCGCAGAATGCTACGATGTGCTCGTAAATAGTTTTTTTCTTGAGTGGGTTGATGCAAGTAGACGTTAGAATAAAAAAGTGCGATATCAAAAAGTTGCCTATCGTTTTCAGTTTTAGCAAAATGATTAGGATGATATGATGGTTTAATAGTAACATTTTTAATAGCCTGCGCAGAATTTACTTTATTTTTCAAATAAATTGATGGTGTATAAAGAAAACTTTACATGAGACAGTTTAAACTGTAACTAACAGCTTAGAACTATGGTATATCGCCCCAACCTCTACCAACCTAACCTAAAAAGCCAATAATAACCCCTGCAACACATTATTTATTGTATCAATATTGGTGAGGTCTACCCTTGCCTTAATGGTTATCGTTTAATTACTTACCATTGAGACAATGGCAGGACAATGGTAGACAATGGCTAATAAGAAACGACGCCTCAGCGCTGTTCATAATATATGATTTATTGGATATTGGCAAGTTTCTTGGAGATTATATGAATAAATGGGTTATTGTGTGGGGAAGGTAATTTATGATAAGGTAGATGTTGGAGGTAGGTATGTATCGGAAAATAACAATTTGTAGTTGCAGTTGTTAGAGATTTTGTCGTAGAGTCATCACTTTTAAAGTTAACTTATCGGAAAATAACAATTGTAGTTGCAGTTGTTAGAGATTTTGTCGTAGAGTCATCACTTTTAAAGTTAACTTATCGGAAAATAACAATTTGTAGTTGCAGTTGTTAGAGATTTTGTCGTAGAGTCATCACTTTTAAAGTTAACTTATCGGAAAATAACAATTGTAGTTGCAGTTGTTAGAGATTTTGTCGTAGAGTCATCACTTTTAAAGTTAACTTATCGGAAAATAACAATTGTAGTTGCAGTTGTTAGAGATTTTGTCGTAGAGTCATCACTTTTAAAGTTTACTTATCGGAAAATAACAATTTGTAGTTGCAGTTGTTAGAGATTTTGTCGTAGAGTCATCACTTTTAAAGTTAACTTATCGGAAAATAACAATTGTAGTTGCAGTTGTTAGAGATTTTGTCGTAGAGTCATCACTTTTAAAGTTTACTTATCGGAAAATAACAATTTGTAGTTGCAGTTGTTAGAGATTTTGTCGTAGAGTCATCACTTTTAAAGTTAACTTATCGGAAAATAACAATTTGTAGTTGCAGTTGTTAGAGATTTTGTCGTAGAGTCGTCACTTTTTAAGTAAAAGAAATTGCTGGTGCGACAGACGTTGCCCTGTGAAGCCAGCCAATACAAATGTATGAGAAAATGAGACTTGTTTTGTTTTTTGTTAATTTTCCCCATGTTTTAATAGTTATATTCTGCTATTCGGAGCGGGGACGAATCCAACAAAATAAAGATTATGAAAATCGGTCCAGCCGTTCTTGAGTGAGAGAGTTAAATGTGTGTTAGAGAGAGCTTTAATAAATGGTAAATATAGATAGCTCTAACATAATGTTCGTAGAGATTTTGAACAAAATGAATGAATCATTAAGAAATTGCCCAGTAAACAGGTTGTGATTCTTTAGATATTGGTTGCACCCTACACCCTAGGGTTGCACCTGTGGTTTTATTGTTTTTCATACCAACTTTATCCATTTCACTCTTTTAAGGGTAGATTTTTGGAATGTACCGTATTGTACAGTATAGTGCCCTAATATACTACGATTTCACGTTTATTTTTGAACCAATTTCATGTTTAGCCGATTTGCATGGTGGAGTAACAAGCAATCGAAAAATTTTCTCAACATCAAAACTTTTGCAAGGAGGTACTATTTAGCAAGCCTATTAATTATTCAAGCAAACAAAATGTCTTTCCTAACTGTTGACGTATTAACTTCCAAGAATTTCGTAACGGTAGGGAAACAACAAGGATACCCAATGGGAAAGTTCTAGAACCCAAAGGTAACAGCAATGTTTACGCAATTGGAACCCAATTCGAGAAGTAGGACCTATTTCCAATGCAGATGAAAGGCTTCCTAGTAGAGTTGGAGCTAATGTTGGTTTGGCCGGCTGGGCGGATAATAGTATTAGTCCGATTATAATTTATACCTACAGTGCCGCTTTAAGTAGGTAAATTTTTATGAGTGGGCCTTTAAATTTTGTTCTTGTGACCTCAAAAGAGATATTTTAATTTAATATGTAGGTACCTATTTATTTTATCCATTACTCCGTTCTTTAACATTTTAATAATAAAGCATAAATTATATTTCAAAACTTTAGGCAATAGCTGTGTAGTGTGTATGCCGAATGGCGAATAATTCCGGCGGATACTTGTGACATCTCTACTTCTAAATAATTGATTAGCTATTCTAAGACGGTGCAAGGTCCGCCTTCGAACATTCTCGATCTTTGTGTTATTCAAATTGGACAGACCCTACGTTTGTAATACAAGAAAGGGTTTGATTCCGATTAGGAACATGATAATTTGATTAATGGACATTGGAATTTATGTTTGCCTAAATATTCAAAGAGTGTTTTAATAAACATAGCGCTTAGAAAATGACATCATAAATTATAATATTAATAATTCAGCCTGTAACTGTCCCACTGCTGGGCAAAGGGATCCCCTCATTAGGCCATAATCCACCACGGGGGCCGTATTAGTGCATAACATGCCTCCGAAATAATTCTCAGGCATGTTGGTTTCCTAACGATGTTTTTTTTTCACCGAAAAGCTAATGATTATTACGTACATATGTTGAACAAGAAACAGTTGCCCGCACTGGGATTTGAACTCGCCACCTCCGCTTTGGTAGGCGGACTTTCACCGCTAGACTTTTATAATCTGACATTTATCTAACATAAAAGAAAAGTTAAGTCAAGAACGGAGTCTCACACTATCAACCACACATCTCCAGAACACTTACGAGCACGCATTATTCGACGACAAAACAAAACGCGCCACAGACTGCCCTCGATCTGCCCTCGTAATCTCTGCATCTAATGAAACCACAGTCAGCTGCCGCGACGTACAACTTTCCTTATCTACAAAACACTTTTCGTAAGAACTACACTCGACTGGGGCGAGAAAGCGTGTGAGAAATAGCTGTGGTGGTAGCAAGAACATGTGACTTATTATAATGTTGAGATTGTTTTTAACATCTATGGGCAATAAGCTAGAAGCATATAATATATAGGTAAGTAAGTATGTGGTCTTAGTAAAAAAGTAAGTATTTAGATTTTTCTGAAATCTGAATCCAGGTAGGTATACCAAATCTGGTAATAGAGCGAGTGGAAGTTAATTAACTTTGATGAGTGATTGAAGTCATCATTAGACAATTTTAGATCCTGTAATAGTTTACTGCTAGTTTGTGGTTTTCTCATATTATGCTGGCTGAACATCATCTACCATCTTTCAGCCAGCTATCGCCATAGTACCCGAAAAAGGAATCGCTCCAGCTATTCATGCTGTTTGCTAACCCGAAGTGAAACGCTTGTAAATAATATAGCAAATGCTTTATGGTATTAGGCAGTAACATTCAGTAACAGTCTTTGTAACAGGTTTAGTGTATTCCACAGTCAGATGTCTTGGAACCAAGGTATTTAGCCTAGCGTTGCTAAAATTTCATTACTGTGTGCCGTACGTTGTTTACTTTACGAGTATAACTGAAAACGCAAGTTTATCAGCAGGCCCCAAACATCGTGTAGACAAAGTGCAACGGCCTCCCCTCGTGTATTAAATTCGGTTATTAATCCGCAAACTTTGATCAAGTTGACCCCGGCCGGAGTTCATCGATCCGCCGCGACTTTCACCCGGATCATAAACTGAGCCACCCACTTTCAAAACTGAAAAAACAGTTCCCAACTCACTTCAAAACTAAGTCTTCCTAATCACGCGGCGCGAACAAACTTCCACCAAGTTTTTTTCCAAGTTCAGTTGAAGTTCATCGATGTGGGGATCGTTCACCCTGGACTAGGAAGGGACACTTGCATACGGCTCCGGCCGTCGGGCCATTGAAACAAAATGTGGAGCAAGGTTGGCGAGATTACTTTCAACGGGAACTTTTTGTGGATCGATATGGATGCCAAAAGTTTATTACCGGCCGCAGCGCGACACTGCCTCGTAAAGCGAACTTTGTCTGCGGCCCAGCTTTAATTACCCACGTGGCGGTGCGCCCCGACGCGATAGCAGGATCGAATCATCCGCCGCTCTGTCGTTACTCGCTCAAAGGCACCTTTATTTACTTTACATATCAGAGCCCGTAGCTAACGAGCGTAATACCTGCTCAGCATTCGTATTCACAAAAGGTTTTTCTACCTACGCCGGCGGCGGGCGTAAAATAGGAGGCGAGCCGGGAAGGAGGCATAAAGGAGAAAATAAAATAAAGACGGCGCCAGCGAACGGATACGAGGTCCGTGAAAAAAGTACGAGGAAAGCAGGCATAATGGTGTGGGCGCAGGTGAGGTGGGCGGGGTCGGGTGGGAGGTTCGCGGGGATTGGTCGGCGCCGCCCAGCTGGAGGCACGCCCCCCTCTCACCCCTCCCGCGGCGTGCGGGCGAGCCCCCCTCCCCACCCCGCGGCCACCGGCTATCGCGGCCACCTACCACCCGGCAAGCTATGCCTGTGTCGTGAATTAGTTTGCCAACTCTCTGTCTATGGCGGAGCGAAGCTGTAAGTATGGACGGCGGGCAGAATAATCGATAAAGGTGTTTATTGAAAACGGGTAAGGACGAAGCTCTTTATTGCTTCTTTATTATTAAAGCCGCGACTGAAATAGCCGAGTGCGCTCTGGGATTGCTCTTGTTATACTGTTTTACCAAAACTTTCTGACAATATGTGCTCGTATAGCATAGTAGAGATTCCTCGTTATAGAATATAACACAACATTTGCCAACTATTATTAGCTCATTCATCATAATTCATAACGTTATTACCCTAAATACAGCGTCAGTTATGAGCTCGAAGTTAGGCAACGTTTCAAGGTCGATTTTCAGCCTCACCGTGCCAGCCAAGTTGTGCTCCACTTTGGTGCAGTTCAGTGTCTGAATGATTATGTTTGATGAACGCGTCACGGTGTCTTAATTATGTGGGATATAATAATGGCTTCCTTTTGTGTAAACTGTACGCGTGACACTCAAGAAAGTTGTATAAAAATACTATTTTAAATTCTAAGTGAAACCTCATTTTCATGTAATAGCATACTTGAATTTGATCGCCGCGTCGTCGTCTCACTCAGGGAAGAAAACCAGAACATTTTATTTTCCTATCCAATACAAAACTTATTCCAAGTAGTCTCAAATCTTATTAAGATCACCATCTCGTAAGGTAGATAGTCTTGTTCTACGAATTTACATAAACACGTTAGTGGCTGCGGTTGGCACCCTCGTTAGCCTATAGTTCCTTCTACATTCCTATAATATATACGTTGCGCTAATAGCGTGTGTGTAAATTGATAGAAATAGTTCAAAAATACAAGATCCTTTGCAATCTTAAGATATTTTTTTAATATATACACTAGTTCTACGATACGTATACTTATATACCAAAATTGTTTGTCGCAACGGAGGCTCGTATTTATGTCTTTTTTTATAACCGAGTCGTGTGCGACGATCAATTCGTTCACCTGCCACCTGACATCTACCACGCATGCCCGTTAAGTTACAGTGTCACTTTGCATTACAAAATTCGTGCACTGCAATGCATTCGTCACTCTAATACATTGGGTTTAAAGTCTCATATGCCCAATAACTTCGTTGTAAACAGTGTGCTGCTTAATATGATTTATTACAACCGTATCACGAAAATAAACCTGCACGTGCCACAGTTAAACTTATCTATGCTAAAACTATACTTCCAATGAACGTAGCTCTACTTCCTAAGTGCAATATTTGTAGTTGGTTATACGCGAGACCCCTCAATCTTAAGACGACGACGTTCATCTGAAGCGTAGCTCCCTCGCTTCTGCGCTTCCGACGCGTGGAGGGACCTTGGTGTCTAATAATATTATAATAGTTTCCGCGTGCGGCCGGTGCGGTCGTTTGCATAATTGCTGCGTCAATTTCACAGGGTGGCATAATAAAACTTTAATTTAAGCTTCTTCTATGACGGTTGGAGTTTCTGAAACTACGGTAATAACGAAAAAGAGTACCTTCTCCTAGCCAAAAGTCAAAATGCGAAAACCAGTCAAAATGTTCATGGTGGCAGACCGACACATTAACTTTGGGCTCGTATTGGTCTGTGTAGTTGGTAGAATCAGACATTACTTCACGGAAATTGGAATAAAAATATGCATTTAAACCATACAACCTAAGCCTAAGTCCAAGGATTTACGCTTGAATAGAATAATGCAGAAAAAGAAGTCATATTACGTCGTATCAGTAGTTGTTATAGTTGGTAGAATCCTTCGTTAGGTAGGTAGGTACTTCACGTAAATCTGTATAAAAATACATTATAATTATACAGTCTAAGTATTCACGCTTGAATATAGTGATACAGAAAAAGGAATCATATTACGCACTTGTAATATTAATACAAACCTTTCCCCTTTCCATCGATGAAAAACAAACAAATCTGGATACCAACTTGACATCCATCATATCACTTTCGGAATCGAACGCCTCGCACGGGGAGCGAACAAAACTGCCTCCTGAAATATATCGCAGAATATCCCCTACCATTGTCCACCGGCACAATGCCTTTACGACACCGGGCAAATAACGTTTGGAAAAATGTAAAAAACGCACACAGTTTGCGGGTTCCGGGTAAACACGTCGACGTACCCCTTATTGAGTTGATCTGGCCATTTGTACAGGCCCTCGCCCTTTGCATACGGAAAAAAAGAAATGCGGCTTGCGAATTCAATTTCCAATATCCATTTTTGACGTGCCGTGATTAGAACGCAGTTTGATCGTTAGCGGGGTGTTTCGGCCGAGTACGGAAAGGTTTCGTTTACTTCCTTTTTTCTGAAAGTCGATTGTGAATACGCTTCTCCATGCCTTTTCTGTTCGCAGGGTTTTATTTCTACCTAAAGTTATGCACTGACATTTTTTGAAAATAGCATTGGGAAATTATAGATGCTAAGTTTAACGAAACTCTCCTGTTTCACCAAGTGACTGATAGATACAGTTAATGTTTCGAATTATAGATTAACTAGCTGATACCCGCAACTTCGTTCGCATTTTTATATAAAATGTAAACTGTTTAGAAAATCAATTGATGTCGCGGGTAACAGTTATAGGTAAGAATATATCTGTCTCTTTCTCTCTCCCTTTTCCTCTATCTTTCTCCCTCTCTAGCTCTTTTTCTATCTTTCTCCCTCTTTCGCTCTTCCTATCTCTCTTCCTCTACCTCCATCTCTTTCCCTCACTCTATATCTCTATATCTTTCCCTATCTTTCTATCATTAATATCCCTCTCCACTCTCAATCTCTTGCGTTCCCTCTCCCTGTCCATCTCATCCATTATATTTATTTCCCTCACCCTCTCCGTCTATATCTCTTCCTTTCCCTCCTTCGCTCACTCCCTCTCCCTCTATTTCTATATATTTCGCACTCAATCTCTCTCACCTATTTCCCCCCACTCTCCCCTCCTTCTAGCCCCACTCTCCCCTCATTCTAGCCCCACTCTCCCCTCTTTCACTCCCACTCTCCACTCTTTCTCTCCCCACTCTACCCTCTTTCTCCCCCACTCTCACCTCTTTCTCCCCCCACTCTCCCCTCTTTCTCCCCCCACTGTCTCATCTCTTTCTATTCACTCTACACTCTTTCTCACCCCACTCTCCCCTCTTTCTCACCCCACTCTCCCCTCTTTCTCACCCACTCTCCCCTCTCTTTCTCCCCACTCTACTCTCCTTCTCACCCCACTCTCCCCTCGTTCTCACCCCACTCTCCCCTCTTTCTCCCCCCACTCTATCCTCATTCTCCCCTCTACCCTCATACCCCACTCTCCCCTCTCTACCCTTTTTCTCACCCCACTCTCCCCTCTTTCTCCCCCCACTCCCCCCTCTTTCTCACCCCACTCTCCCCTCTTTCTCCCCCCACTCACCCCTCTTTATCCCCTTACTCTCCCCTCTCTTTCTCCCCACTCTACTCTCTTTCTCACCCCACTCTCCCCTCTTTCTCACCCCACTCTCCCCTCTTTCTCCCCCCACTCTCCCCTCTTTCTCTCCCCACTCTAATTTTTTCCTACCCCACTCTCCCCTCTTCCCCCCCCCTCTCCCCTCTTTTTCCCCCCACTCTGTCCGCTTTCTCCCCCCACTCTCCCCTCTTTCTCCCCCCCTCTCCCTTCTTCCCCCCCTCTCCCCTCTTTTTCCCCCCACTCTGCCCGCTTTCTCCCCCCACTCTCCCCTCTTTCTCCCCCCACTCTACCCTCTTCTCCCCTCACTCTACCATCTACTCCCCCTTTCCCCCCACTCTCCACTTTCCCCCACTTTCCCCCTTTCTCCCCCTCCTACCATCGCACTCTCCCCCCTTAATTACTTTCCAATTTAAATTACGATCCGTTTAGCCGTTTATTGTGGTCCGTAGGGGGTGCATCTAAAGAATACCTCATAATTTCAACCCCCTTGCTTTTCCCCCTTTAGGGATGATTTTGCAAAAAAGCTGAAACCCGTATTTATTTATTTCTTACCAAAAGCCTAAATAAGAATTTTCAGATCCTTAACTTGAGGAATTATGGATTCCCCATACAAAGTTTCAACCCCTATTTCATCCCCTTCGAGATTATTTTTTGAGACAAAAGATAGCCTATGTCCGTCTCATAGGTCCAATCTACCCCTATACCAAATTTCATCGAAATCGGTTCAGCCGTTTAGCCGTGAAAAGGTAACAAACAAACAGACAAACAGATATACAGATAAACAGATAAACAGATAAACAGAGTTACTTTCAGATTTATAATATTAGTATGGATGATTGCAAGAAATATTCTAGGCTAACAATAATAAATTAATAAACATGAAATTAATACTACTATTTCGTCATATGGCACCGACTGAAACTTTAATATTTATTATCGAAACATAATCCATAAGAAAAACCAATAAAACCAGCAATAAACAGTATTAGCTCGCAAAAACGATAGAAACAGCTCTTAACACATCTCACGAGTGTCTTCAAATAGTCATGTTGTAATAATAAATATATCATAGTTATCCCTCAGGGGCAAATAAAAGGGAAAATAAAGCAAATCGGTCCTTTTCCGGAAGGGTCGCGAAGAAAAACGATTAATATTAACTGAAATTGTTATAGGCCCCTTTATTGCCAGGATTTAATATTTTTATGAGCGTTATCGAAAGAGTTCGGCCCTTGTCCGAATTCAATTCTCGTTAAATTTGAAGGTGGCTTTTAAAATTTATATCTATTATTATATTCATCTAATAAAGTTTTAGATAAGTTTTACTCACAGAGGTTAGTAAAGTTTGCCGACTTTGGATTTCAAGTCTAGTATCCGATGCCCTATTTCATGTTTACGCCACGGTGTTGCGATGTTTCATGAAAACTTATGAAAAATTAAACAGTAAAATTAATATTATTGGAGTACATTTCACTCTTGGTTAGACTTAACAGGGCTGTTGTGTAACTTAATAATATTATTAATAATTAATTGTTTGAAATTATTTTAATAATAATTGACTAAATATTTGGGGCAATGACGTTTGGGAATTGGTTTCATACAATGAACTACTAATAAAATTCATATTCATAAATACGTGAGCGAAAAACCGGGATTAATTAGGTTCCGCACGTGATATTACCCTTTATCGAGCAAAAGGCACCGCAACGGTATTCTTACATTAAAGTGTAAACAGTGCCCCCTCCCTTAAGTCACCGCAGGGCTGAATCGTCATTTATCTGTGAAATTATATTTGTTGCAGACGAGCATACACATAACGTTCTCATTATTTCACTACTAAACTTTTTTCAGGGTTATGTAACTTATTAGAATTACTTTTATAGCACCGTGCGACTTAAACCCGCACTTAGGTTACGGTTTGCGCTGTTCAAAGTAGCACATTTTTAAACGGCCTGATGTTCACTAACTTCACACCGTTTAAGAATATAGCCATCGTTGCGAGCGTAGTACTGAACCAAAGCTAATCAGTCATACATTTTTACACCACTCACAAACTCATAGTAAGAAAGAGAAGATACGTATAACCTGTAACGTATGGAACCGAAACGCCAATGTCTTTGGCGCCGTATTTTTGCATGTTTTCTTTTTGGTCTTCGTCGGACAATATTACGTGAAAACGCTATACCTAAGTTAGCGATATTAACCGTACTGTGTACCTTTTATTCAATTTCTAATCCGATTATATAATTATTGAAACAAGAATACTTACTTGATTTAGAAATGTTGCGTTTTTTGTTATTTACATCAAATGTAACCGACACATGAACTATTTTCACTGAATACACACACTTTCAATTATTATACACTATATAATATAGTCTCATAGTGAATACATTTATGCACAAACCAGATCAATCACAGATTCCTATATTAAGTAGGTGTAGGATGATACGATAATGATTCGGTTACAAAATGAAGCACTACAATATTGATAATTTTCACTGTTTTTTAGTTGAAACCTGTTTGACTATTATTTAAACACTATCACAAAACAATATTACATTAAGCAATCCACGAACCATAAATATGCATCCAAAAATACTAATAACCTAAAAAACAAATCTAGAAGTGATACGGGTAGGTGTCAATTGTGTTTTCCCGTTCACTACTGGTGGAATGCCAACCTACCCACATTAAAATTTGTGTGTTTATTACTAAGAGTCAAAGAACATCTTTTTAATGCATTAATTCGAAGATTATTTTAAAATAAATTAAAAAGATGGCGGGTTTATGTCGCACGTGCTATAAAATAATATACGATACTCGCTGCGTTAGTAAGTATATTAAATACACGGCGGATAGCACCCTCGCTTCGCTCGGGCGCTAACTTCACGCCGCCGTGTATTAATATACTACTTAGACAGCTTGTATCGTAATGTACTATATTGTTACAATCTTCTCTCAAATGGACGTCTACCACAGATTTTCCTTCTTTAATGAGGTGAGAACTATGAGCATATTAGTAAAATATTGTGTAAAAATAGGCATATTTATGTTATTTCGAATCAAATCGAAAAAAGAATGAGCTTTAATTACTTGTGGGTGTGAAACTTAAAATAAAATAATGTATCGAATAAAAAAACAAACACTTAAGTAATGAGCATTTCATGTACATACGTACACAATTTATATTAACAGTAACACATTTTGCTAAAAATATAATCTGCTTGTCACAAGAAGCCTAACCTTTAAACAGAGTCACGCACGCCGCGTTAAACCCGCCCGTCTGCCGACCCTCATAATAAGAGCGTCTAATCTAAGTGTCGAGTACCTTTAGAGCGGTCATCTCAGCTGAGATCACTCCCCCGGGTACCCTAGACCCGGGGTACCCGGATTTATTCTGTCTGTATACCCGGCATACCCCACTACACCTCGTTGTCGCAAACGACACCGCGGAGGCACTGAATGTTTTATGGTACGGGGTATTAGAAGATTGGATTAAACAATGAAGGTGTTAAAAAGGTGAAATGGAACCACAGAGGTTTGCCGTTTTTTTTAATACGCTTTTTCGCATGTCGCTCCTATCTCACCGTGCTTTACGTAGTTCGTAGGTAAAATTTAAAATAAAACTAGCAGAATATCTTTATAATCCCGCTCAGCGTGCAATCGTTGACTCGTCAACATGAAAATAAGAAAAACCGATTACTAATACCATGTTTCTGTAGTTGAAAGACTTCCCCGATCTTCAGTTAAGGACGTGCTCTCAGTAAGTAGTTTTATAGTGCACTAATGAATCTTGTTTGCATGTAAACGCGCTTAGTTCACGCGTCTAGACGAAATTGAAATTTACATTCATAAAGTTGGTACCTTTGCTGACTTGAGTGAGAAGACCTATGGATATTTTGGGACTTACTATGTAGACGTCTTTTTATATTTGATTTGTTTCTCTGGAGCGAAGAGTCACACATTATCATAATGGTATTACATTCTATTGATAAAGAAGGTTCTGGAAGCTAATTGCACCCCTACGTCAATTGCCCTTATTTAGAATACGGGCACCTGTTTTAAAATTGTACATAAAGAGAATATATGGTTTAAAAGTCACGAAAGTACCGTATATTAAAAGAACTTTAAGGTTCGACGGCGCGTACCTAAATCAGAATTACGAAGTTAAGCAAAGCGGTCTCCTAATGCCTCTAACGACTGAGAAGACGGTCGAATTCTTTAATTATTTAGCTCTAATGACAGTCGAGCTTGTCCTTTGACGTCGCCCGGTTTAATTTAGGATTCCTCCCCCAAATTAAAAATATAATGAGAACGAAGTGAGCCGATGTTAATTGGAAACCGATCTGGGAGGGCGCTTAGTTAAAAGTGTTACATCGACGGCCGGTGCCAGTCGGGTGACAGTTTGCTTAATGGTGTACAGATTTGGGAGCCTTTTAAACGATTCAGGGTGTTTCTTTTAATTAACGACTACCATTTTGTATAAAATTCCTACGTTCTTAAAGGTATAATGTTGTTCGTATAGTTCTCCCGTGAAAATTTTTGAAGAAATGAAATCATTTAAGGGATTTTTTTAATTTACATTTTTATAATTAGTAGTATGAAGAAGCGAATTGACAAAATAGAAAAACAAAAAGTATACGCAGTGGTTGAATCAGATCAGAATCAACTTTCAGGTATTTTGTTAAAATGTTAAATGTCAATACCCTTCTTATACACAATTTTATTTTATCTCAAGTGGTAAAATTCGGTCCCTTTAGGGGTAGAATTTTCTACCCATTGACACATTCACGAGTAGACGTAAGACTATGTAAGTAATAGCGTTAATTTGTCAGCCGCCAGATGGCGTGTCGGCGACATGAGATTATCGGTGCCCTTAAATTTTTTATCTTTCTTTTTCAAAGAAAATGGGTTGTTTTTTTTTCAAGTTGTGAAAGGAATCATATATAATAAATGAAATGAGGTCTAAGTTTGCAGCTTGAGTTCCAACATAGATATTTAAATTTGTATTATATTGTTGATTAAATAGGTAAAAAAATCTGAATTATGTAGGTCGTCGCAGCTAGAATATTACACGAAGAGAGTAATCTAATTCAAGCCATAACAAAAGAAGGTCAGGAACGAAAACAAATAAAGAAAGAAGGTCATAATAAAGATATGTTATAAAAATATCCTAACAATATTTATGGCCAGTGTCTGCCCCATTCATATTCATAGGGCAGCGATATTGTCGGCCTGGTGGCGACCAAAGAATAAAAAACAGTAAAAGAATCAGAGAACAAAATCCATCAAGCTGTCGTGTGGTGACGTGGTAGATACGTCGGTACCGTCACAGTTCTTATACAGGGGGTGTAAACGAAGGGGATATAACCATATAGAGGCTTTTAATTTCAGAATGTACCTTTTATTTTGAGTCACCATTATTGTGTATGCTTGACAAGTATCAGTGTTACAAGTTATAATTATGTCTTTTACAAAAATCAAAATGGTCATATTTTTTTAAGATGGCATACAATATTTGGATAAATATCGACTTCAATACACACAGAACCTTTTGGAAATAAATAAAAATCGTTTGACCTTATATTAAATTTAAATTAGATCATCTTGAATACTTCCTTTAAGATAGGTACCTATAGGTATTAGCAAAATTAGTTCCCATTTTGTAAAAGCAATCATTTCATTCCTTTATGAACCACCCTGTACGTATATCCTTTGCGTCTACCCGCTGCAATATTTTGCCCACCTTTGGGGTCTCCACATTATGCATAACTGATTAGGTAGATTTTGTATGCATGCGATCCTTGGCTATCCTCTGCGTGTGTAATGACGACGGTACTCCCCAGAGAAGAGGCACAGTTTTTAGAATGCTGTATGCGCCTTGAGCGACATAAGGTGAAACTGCCTTTATCTTTAGATTACTGCCTCAATATTAAAACTAAAAAACTATGTTTGTAAAATATATCGTTTATAAAACTTTATGTAGATTTTCCCCCCTATTTTTTAATTAACTTGTTACAGGGGGGAACGTTCGTCAACATCTATGTATTATGATCGTAGGCTTTATTTTGTGAAAAGAATGCTTTATGAGAGCACTGTAACTTTTTATACTTGAAGAAATATTTAAGCATCAATCTATAAAATATTTGATCTATCTATAAGATATTCATGGTAAGCCATGAAATGTTATTCTTGATTTTCCCATACGCAACAAAGTAACGACGTCGGCGTTGAACGTTACTCAAAGTCACTGGACCACACAAACAAATCCATCTGAAAACAGTAAAACAAGTGAATTTCGCATTCCGTACCCATGCCAATCACAAACCCTGTCCCGGATATTCAATTCTTGGACATGTCCGAATAGCGAAACAAATATTTATCAAAACCTGTAAGGAATACGTAAAATGACATAAAACATGCCCGGGTCCGGTCCGAGGCCAGTCCGAGGAACAAAATAACGGACGCCAGTGATGGATTATTGCTGTTGACCGCCTCTATTTCCTATTGGAATAAGGAATTACCATATGCGACTCGGAGACTGTGCGGTTTCCGGGTCACTAGGTGTGGAGGTGGGTTTTGACTTAACGAGAAAAAAGTGCTCTTTGGATTTTAGCATTCTTTGTAAATTGTATTTCGAAGCTTACGTTACGAGGATCCAGACATTCCACTCAGTTGTTTGAGTCTAAAACAGTCAATTGATACATTAAAAGCACAAATAGTAGACATTAAGTGAGTTATTTAATCCAAAGACGCATGACCCTCGAATTCTAAATAGTTTACAACACTCGAAGATGCGCTCTATGACATTTACTTTTAGCAATAAAGCTCCAATTTTTTTTTGCTAAAAGCCGTCTCCACATATCCCGAGCTTCCATTTCCTACCGCATCGGGTCGGCGTCGCTCCGTCGACCGGGGACCCTTCAAAAAGTTTCATAATAACACCAGAGCGGGCAGTAATGTGACAGCCGATATGTCGCCACAGCAGCTCCTTAACGAGCCTGCGTCCGGTCCAAACAAAACAACCACAATGCAGCCCTGTCAGATGCTAGAGTTAGAACATAGTTAACTGATCTGTGACGTATTTTTAGATCTGTGGTTGTGCGGTGACGGCTAAAACCTGATAAAATAATTTCTACTTCCTGAGCTATCCATATTTACACCACGTATAATTACAACACGTACCTATAATCAATTTACTAACTGATTTTGAACTTTAATACAATGCCTCGATATTTATAGATAAATGTATTCGCAATAACTATTAGGTACCTATATCTTTAAAATCCACGAAAATCATTTGTTTTTTTTTAACAAAAATAATGAGTAAACTCTTAATAAAGTAGAGTTTTTTAAATAAAGTACCTAATAAAAAAAAAGAAGGAATATATCCTTCATAGTACTACTTAAACACCTGCCGTACGGTGTACGTAACTTTCAACTTCAGTTCACACAATAGAATTAATTGAGTACACATAAATATTCTCGAATAAACAAAATCCAAAGAAAAACTGCGATGACAACGCTCTTATGGTGCTTGAAATGATAAATGACGGATTCATGAGGCGATTTTTGAGAGCAAAGACGGCAACGCAATGCACTTTCAAAACAGTAGTCAATCTTCACACACAGAACCCACTTAACACGTTTTAGAATGCAGCTTTTATACTTCATATTAAATATACGTTTTTATACATCAATAAATTTAAAATGTGGACAACTAATTAAAGAAATGGCTCACCATTAAATTATAAAAAACGATTAACAATTACACTGAAAGCTTTCAGAAGCAGTGCAGAAAATATGTCAAAAATAAACATAATGCCAGACAATAAAATTACCATGTACCTACTACTTTACTCGCTAACGCTACATACTCGTATATACAGATATCATACACACATCATATCATACATACAGATATAATCTATAAACAAATAAAAAGCTCTCGTTATTATTAAATATAAATAAAATAAAATAAAATGATATATTCTATTATTGTATGTTTATAGGCTTCTTATTGTTAGTTAGACTACAGTGTTATATAATATTGGAGTAAGAGTACTGGACTGTCATAAGTACCGTACAGGATTACATGTGTCGTTCCGGAGGTAATGCGCCGGAAACCTGGGGCCTGAGGCTCTCGGCGGTGTGATGGCTCGGAAAACGAAGGTCAAGTAGGTGTAAAGATGACAGTTCTTATGTTGGCCGATGATAAATTCTTTCCGAATTGCCAGTTTTTCGTAGATATATTTCGCATGTCACTCGCCTAGTAAAATAATGCGAGCATTTCTACTTTTAAAATAGACTAAAACTAAATTTGTATACTAGATGTTATTACAAAAATAAAATCTAATTCGGTTGCACATTGTTTTTGAATCGGATATCCAAGCATATCCAAGCATTTTGTAGGGATAGCCCCTAGCTAGCGATAGCTTCACTTCCTAATCTGGAAATCAATGACATTATTCGCCTGTAGTCTATAAAATTGATCGATCTCGAAAGACGTAGATCGAAACCTACAGTTTACCTAACGAATCGACCGAAGAATGGAAAGACTCAGATGTTATACCACTCTAAACGATCACCCATGCAAGCGCATGCCGCTGGGCACGTAACTTAACTTTGACGATTAGTTATTACCGAAACTGATGGACGTTTGTTTCTTAATAACTTTAGTGCTCCAACATGTGTCAATAGATCTAATCTTCAATTTCACATCTCAACAACCACAAACAGAAACTAACAGAAACCGACTCCTAACCAGCCGTCAACGACAAAGGTCGACGCGTTGTGACAAGTCTGATGCTAATCAACCCCTTAAGGTCGACAAATCGGAAATTAGGGACGCATGAGCGCTCGCGGGTTACCCCCGACCCGGTCTTTTCGACCCAAGAGATCCAACCCGTCTTGTTCTTTGAATATTTAACTCGGGACAAATGCCGTTTCACGTGACTGACGACTGATGTGGATAGGAGTAAAGAAGGTTTACCTGCGTACAGGTCGCGCTGATACGTAAAACCATGTAATACCCATGCGTGCAAATAGTAGTTTGGTACACTTGTGGAGTGTCCGTAAATAGGCGCACATCGCCAATCAGCATAACTTCACATTAAATACGTGTTATGAAAATACTATCTGTCTCACTCACACTGAATGTGACAAAACCATAGTATAGAGTTATGAATAACCATAATATTAATAAACTTTATTAAAATTGCACCATTTTATCCTATCAGTCTATAAAAGACGTGCAAACGAATGTGACCTGTATACTGTTCAACACAAGAAAATATCTTTAAATTTCTCTTGGAGATGGTACATAAAATGTTAAGCATTTCATTTCCGGTGAAGTACCGCAGCTAAACTTCAGCTGTCGATTACAGAGACCCGTTGCTTTGATCAAGTTACCGTCCGATGTACTCGCCGGTGTCTATAATCTACTTTGAGTATCGTCTTGCTCAAGGCTTACTCAAACCCAATCGTAATTTGAACTGTTTGCGTCTTTTGGTGTATTCTACACAAAATATTTATCATCTTTATCTGTTTATAACTTTCACGTATTTTTCCGTATTGCACGTACTCACGCACTTTGAGTAATAAGTAACGTTCTTGAAATTATTAGCTATTTTGAAAGTACTGGTAAGCATCATAAAAAGATAACAACTAAATTTAGGGCTACATTTTAACTATCACTACTTTGCTTATCATCACCGATTTTGTTATAAGTACATCTGCATACCGTTCGATGCGATTATAAAATACTGTAATAAAGTACTCCTTTCACGCTGTGTGTACATTGTTCAATTTACCATCATCACAAGACCGTTATATCCGCTATACATAACACAACAAACGTACAAATAGCACACATTAACAGATTGCCGTAAACTTAGCCCCACATGTTACACATTATTTTACAGCCATAAATTATTTAGCCGCCTACATTCCTTGGTGGCCAGATGAAGGCGACATCTTAAAATATGGCCACCCTTTCTTCAGCTGTTGACTTCTTCCCCCGGCCCCCATATGTTGGGTAATAATTAATAAATGACCCGAGAGGACCCCGCGGCTGTCGACGGGCTAGTGTGGATTTAGTGCGAGAGATTATGCGA
Source organism: Hylaea fasciaria (assembly GCA_905147375.1). NCBI lineage: Eukaryota > Metazoa > Arthropoda > Insecta > Lepidoptera > Geometridae > Hylaea > Hylaea fasciaria. Next base: position 3,981,020 of record LR990194.1, read on the forward strand.
GGCGAAAAATAAATATTTCCCTACAGCTAGCTAGGTCCACATGTTATTAGTTTAAACATACCAAAGCTGCTTATAGTAAGCGGTATTTTTTTAATATAGAGTTTTTAGGTGTTAAAATATGAGAAATATCTCATAGGCCTTTCTATTGCGCTTTTGATAGTGTCGACATATCAAGTACTCGTAACCAATACCTACATATTTACATTGTCGATATTTTGTTTCTTACGATAAATCTGGTTTTAATGATCATGTCACTTTTTAATATGAAATTGTAATTAACACACTTAAATTGAAATGTAATTACCGACACTGTCCATAATTCAGCCCGTAACTGTCCCACTGCTGGGCAAAGTGTAAATATTATGAACAAAATTGTTTCTTGCTGTACAATGTACATTGTACATGCCTTCTAAGAGTATAACAGACAAAGTTATATGCTATTGTATTTAGTATTAGTAAGTATGTATATCAATAATATTTATTGCACGAGTTATCAATCGCTACGTACTAGAAACACGCTTAGACATCAAAGCTAGTCTTAATCACAATCACACTAAACAGCCGATGCTATCTAAATCGCAAAGGGAGTCGGACGTCTAAGGCCATTAATTACTTAAATTTAATTCATACGAGACCCCACGCACCACTATTTACATTCAAAAACGTACCCTTACACCCTTGCCCGCATCTCCTAACCCTTGCCAAGAAACTTGTCCTCTCTAAGACGCTAACTCCCTAAGAAGACTTTCTTTGATAGTGCGCTCGGCTGACTTTGAATAAAGGCCACGGGGTCGATAGAGTTTTGATCTGTAATTTTATAGCTTTGAGTACGCCCCCAGCTTTGCTCACGCTTCGCGGATTGTGGCCTATTGATCTCTCCTTGTCCGTTTTTGTTCGAGTTGCGAGAACTGGAACAAAGTGGTCTGATCCGTGTTCTAGGAACTGTTCGATGTATGTACCATTTCGTCTAGAAATAGTTTAGCATTTTTTTTATTTGGATACAATTATCAATTTAAAGTTTGAAGGTATTGTTTTGGTATTTTGGGCGGAAAATGTTAATTTCTAAGTACTCTCACTATATACCTAGATTGGCTGCTGTTTTTGTACAATAAAGTCATGTGGAATAGTTACTTCCTTAATTAACTTACAGTGTCCTAACAATCTTGATCAATCTGTCCAAATCTCCAAATTATAGACGTACCTAAACTAACACACTCAAAAGTCCCGCCACATCTAAGAAAATGCCTCCTTGAACAGGCCTAAATGATGGGAAAATCTAATAAATAAAGATCAGTGCACACACGAGCAGAAGGATTAGCCTTTATCACGGTGCACGTAAAGCGGTGATACTTATACGAGTGCCCCTTTATTGCATTATAAAGGGAAGGGGTTACTCCGGTCTCGTAGCGTCTTCGGCGAGAATTTATAAATAAGTTAAACCGAGGGCGCGCCTTATTCTTCGACTCGGCGTCTTACTTTGTTTTATCATATTTAAATTATTAGAGTCAGATGTGGAACGTGTACCTAATTGCTGTACTTTGTTAAGATAATGTACCTTTGGCGCAACTCCACTTTTGTTTTCTTGTTCTGGAGCGATATAAATTCTCGGCAGGACGGCACAGTAACGCCCAACTTTCGTGTTCCGTTTTTGTTTGGACCCAACGTTTTGTAAGGAATAAAATTTGTTGTGCAGCCGCCTGCGAGCCCGTAGGTGCTTTATTTATACAAGATTTCGCTAATTACGACTCTTCCTAAACTTACTAATTTGAGCAACGTAAATTATGTACGGTTTGTGTTCAGCTAATTATGTATTTATAGCGATTCACGAAACTTTTATTAATTTAGGTTCCTTATGGATTGTAAAATTATCTCACTGAATAAATATTTTCTTCATATACATACTATAGGTCTGCCATCATCGTCTTAGATAATTTTTAATATTGATAAAAATAACGCGTCATGATTACATGACAGATAATACAAGGACCAATCTAGTCCATAAACATCTAGAATAGCTATATCATCATTTAGCTAATCAGTAACGTTGCTTCCAAAATATACCTCCCTAAGTAAAATAAATTAATTTAAAATTCAATTCACGACTGCAATAGATCAAGACGCAAACACGTGCATACGAAACGCCTTGGTTCAAGACAAGAAAACAATGCCTCATTCACATTATAATACTATATTTTCCATCGTAAATCACGTTAAAGTGTTGTTTCATTTCCTACGGGACCCCAGAGCGAGGCGCACGCATCGAACGAGTAAGTAATTGAAATTTGAAACGAACTTTTGATTTTAGAAAATGATTTCTCCCTCTTCGTGAAATTATTATGAATTTCCTTACCAAAAACGGGCATGTCTTATAAATAGCCCTTTTCACGTGCACGCCAAACATTTTCCTTTCGAATGTTTACATTTTGTCTAGCGATGTGTATGCAAAGGGTTAGACTAATGCGATTTGAAAATGGATCCCTCTTATGAAGGTAATTTAAGTTAAAAGTCGGTATTTGCTTCAGTCTGATGTAGAAGAGTAATGACCTTATAATTTGTGTAAATGAAAATGTGAAGCTAAATACATGAAATACATGTATTTTATGCGATGCATAAGTAAGTTCTTAAGACACGTAATTGATATGAATAGATATACGGTAAATTATACTCATTAAAACATATATTGTTTATAATTTAATAAATGTTTGACCCAAGGGGCTTATAATTTTTTTTTTATTTAATTACGTACGTATTTTATTGCATACGAAATAAAAACACTGTTATTTTGTTGCCATGTTGCAGTTACACATTTACATGGCTTAACTTTTGGTTACTACGAAAGTGTTCTTCTAAAGAAAGAAGAAAAACAAATGTTATATTCCACACAGAGATACAAGAAAAACCATGGTACAGTAGTTTAGTTGGTGGTCTCTTTATACGTCATCAACGTACGTATGATACCATGTCATAACTCCCCGATGTACGTTGATTGACGAAAAAGGAGACAACCTACGTCATCATCTTGTCGGGAGTGCCATACCTTGCTTTCTTGTATCATGAAAAAACTACCAAAACGTTTAACTTTGTAGAGTTTTATGGTAATATTCACATAACATAAATCAGGAGTAGTTTGGGATGACATTTGGGTGTATTATGAGTGTCATCTCTCAACTATCTCAGCCTCGGGCTCGGAGTGACACGATGTTAACGGAACCCTTGCTGAAGTGAACTTGTTAACAATGCTATTACTCGTAGACGATTGTAAGCGTGTTATTTTACATTTAGTTGTGTCAAATGTAAGTTTGTGAAAAGGAAAATAGTAATATAACGCAAAATGTTATAGCAACGGGTATATCGTCCTTGAATGCACTAGAGCTCAAAATTAACAAGTACTTTTCATGTATATAAGACCATATTATTATCTAAGTTATTAAGGAAGTATTTTGTCTAGTAGTACCTAAGTCCATGTATTATGAGGAAAATGAGGTTTGTTATTATAGAAATATATATCATTATTATTGCACTTGACGCCGTGAATGGGGGTTTATTGAATCACAAACTCTCGTGTCCTCCCTTACCTACTTTCAGTAGGAAAAAGTACCTAAACAATAATTAAAAACGCGTTAACCCAAACCGGTAGAACATACAAAATGCAAATCAAAATCCCACCGGAATCGTACAGTGACAAAGTAAAATAAATTACCGCAACCGCTGTAACACCCATCGCGAACGCTTAGAACATTCTTAATTCGACTATTAAAACCCGGTACAAGGTACCAGACGCTGGCAACACCGATAAACAAGGAGGAACGCGCGCGCGAACGTCCAAAGTTGGAGGCGCGCGGTGAGTGCAGAGGACCCGTAATGAGGGTTAGAAATTTCGGCACATTGCGGCCCAAACCGCACCCGGCTTCTTGGCTTATTATTAATTCCGTAAGACGTGTCCCCGATGTCCAAGACGTGCGCTGAGATTCGAGACAAAAGTCACAAGGGCGGAAGGGACGCCCCCTCCTCTGCCACCCCCGTCCTACGTGTGGAGCGTCGACAAGTCTCAGAGTGTGGGATTTACAGGTGGTTTTAATAACGGCAGCCACTAATGTCGCGAGATGAATACTTAATGGAAGGATCATCGCCGGATCCGACCAGAGTCTTGAAGACGGTTGACTTGACTAATAATGCATGTATTGTTTCGGGGTTGTTGTTTTACGCGGATAAGCCTTACGGAGCTGATTTGCGATGAAATGTATCCCTGTATACCTGTATACTGTATACCTGTATTGTATACTGTGTAATGCAGTTTATCTTATAGATTGCTCTCATTGATTCTCATTGGTGTCCAAACTGTGAACGCCGTTATATGAATTCATTGTGCTCTAAGACTATATTGATATTAACTGCTATTTCTTCATAAATGCCGAAACTATATCTCTTCTATATATTGGTACATGATGAACCACAAAAAAAGCAGGTTAGACACAAACGCGGATTTACTACTCTAAAAACGATTTATTTCGCTGTCAAGTCTCTCGATAACGCAATCAATTCGATTTACTACGTGTTTCCATCGCAATACTTCACGATCGCGCAATTGAATGCGTTGTATCGTTCCCGCGCGGCCACTTGCGACGTTAAACGCCGCTAAGGTTGCGAAGCACGCGAGTTCCTCCAATTGCCAATTTCTCTAACCTTTTGGATTGTGATAGACAAGGCATGTCGTAAACGTTTTTAACTTATACTATTTTGTTGTGTATTTTAATGTACTACGATACCTTTAAATTTATTTTCAGTACGACGATGAATGACATTTGTTGCGTGATTTAACAGCTTTTAAGTATTATTAGACAAAAACAAATGGTTTTTTATTTTCATCTTTGGTTATTTAGTGTCAAACATAGCTATGTATTAACATAGTAGTGTGTTAAGCAGAAACGTAGTAGTGTGTTTTGATTTGATTTCATTGTGGTGATGTATACAGATTGCCATGGGTTATTTACAAATTGAAAAAAAAAACTTGCAACAAGCAAATCGATATCAAAGCAAAGTACTATATTTACTGATAACCACACTCTGTTTCTAGCCTAATACCTAAATAATACCTGATACCGAAATGGACCCCTAGACGATGTTAATCCCATTCGCAGTGGTCATATCCATTTCAAGCAGACAATTTAGTTACAAAGTGCAAATCCCTTTAAGATGGCTGTCGGGTTCCTTTCAAAAACTCGTTAGGATCCGACATTCTGCGGCGTTAGGTCACGTGCCGCGAGACAAAATGTCGCATGGAACTTTGTTGCGACTCAAGGGTTGGAAACTTTCAAGGAGTTTTGTGGGTATTAGTTACAATATAGATGATGTTGTGGTGGAATAGTTAGAAAAGAGAGAGTTATATAATTGTATATACTTTGTGTGTGTGGTAGGTGGTGTAAATCAGGATTCCACCTTTAGTCCGCTTAAAAACTAGACATATTGAATTTCGTTTATATACATAACTAGATGTGCCCGCGACTTCGTCCGCGTGGAATAGTGATAATATTCACCTTTTAAACCTTTCCTGGACTTCCACAAATAATTCAAAACCAAAATTAGCCAAATCGGTCCAGCCGTTCTCGAGTTTTAGCGAGACTAACGAACAGCAATTGATTTTTATATAAAAGAAGAAAGAAGAAGAAAAAGATAAAATCAATATGTATTTATGTATTTATAAAGAAAATCAAGTCAATATGTAAACAAAAAAGAATATCGAAACATTGCCATCTGGTAGGTCAAAATATTAACGACACCTGTAATTTTCATCTCTTCATTAAACTGTATAAGCTATATTCACGAAAAAGAAAACGATCTCTCAATTGAACTGAAACACAATCCTAAAATTTCAGAAGAAAATATCGCATTTCCCAACCGAACGGTCTTCAATAGCCAATAAATTGCAATTAGTCGTCAGGTTTCACTCGGACCAGTGTGTTGCCAGCGAAGCAGTAAATAACGAGAAGGCACGAGGTGAGAAAGCTGGTTTGGACGGAGCGAAAGAAATATTGCCGTCAACGGCTTTGTATTTGCTCAGTAGGGTTGGCATTGCGGTTTATGGAGTTAGTCGATAGAATATTTTACTTAAAAATAGACATATCCGAAGCGGTATTCTGTTTTTCATCTTTTACTGTTGGTTTTCTAATATCTGTGCTTGTTTGTCTTTGATGTGACAAACAGTCCCGTAAATCTGATAAATCAGTGCAAAATCTTTCGTGTTTCAGTTGCTTTTCTCTTTATTACTATAAAATAGACAATTCCTCAGTGTATCTTTCAATATTTACTTTTATTATCTTTGGCAGACATGCAGTGTTTCGTAGCATTAGCTACGAATCAGTGTTTATTCGTAGCACGCGTCTGATGCGTAACTACAAAGTAGGTATGTCTATCTATCGATGAAGTTCTGTTTATCGATGTTATACAGCATCGAACACACGCGAACAGTTAAGTATCGATATATACGCGCGCCACTCGAATACAGGGTGTTTACAGCTGTTAAACAAATCGGCCTGTAAGAGACCGCTCGGCCGCCCGCTGAGTGCTTAATCACTTAACACTCGCCAGATTAACGGGAAATTTACTGCACAAAAATAGCCCCTGTGCTTAGGAATTATTTACTTTCATATGGGTTATATTGGCATGGGTCTGAGTTTATCAGTGGTAATAGAATGGGCTGATTTACAATGCACATTTTAATCATTTAAACCAAATCGCACAACAAATTCAGGCATCTATCTACGTTAATACATCCTCCTACATTTTTATTCAATACTAAAAGCACCTCGCGGTTTCACCCGCTTTAACTACTATCCCGCGGGAACCATTAATTTTAACGGGATAAAAGGTAGCCTATGTGTACCGGAGATAGCAAATATTCCCAACAGTGAAAGAATTTTTCAAATTGGTTCAGTAGTTTCGGAGCCTATTCATTACAACCCAACAAACAAAGTTTTCCTCTTTATAATATTAGTGTAGATACAATTAATTAATATGCTGCGTCTAAATAAAAAAAGAAAGAAGATCAGTCAGATTATGATTATTTTAGCAGGATTATGACTCCGTACCTCAGACACTCAAAATAATAAAACATCTATACGACAGCATTCAGAGCGTACCGATGTAATTATATGAAAATTCTGCTTTACAAGCGAAATATCTCAGAATAACAAACGAAGCCCACGAATATCACACAAGAGAATCTCCCCAAAAATACATTAATTTCTTACTAGAATAAGGATCTAGACAAACGAGGGCTGGACAAGGAGGGCGACACACAACCGTTACCGTAAACGGCCCGAGAAAAGAAATCCTTTTTCCAACGTAAACTGACTGTGGATAACCCAGCTTGCTAAATATACTGTAAACCTTATGTCACGTTACTTATTTTTTTGTGTAATCTAGGTTATCTATGGTATAATCATAATTGCACTATTTGCACTGGCTAAATGCACAAACCGTGCGAAGCCAAAGCTAAAAAAGATAAAAAGTATTTAGTGGCATTTCTTCCTAACAGTCATGTTATAAAAGGTTACGGCATACAGGTCATAGTGTAATTTGATCACAATATGCAAAAAGAAGGGAAAACTATTAACACATTTATATAGTAAATGGATAACTAGTGCACTTTCATGTTGACAACACCGCGACTAGTTTTTAACATTTGAGTGTAATTTATTCACGTTAAAATTGTTAATCCAATATAACAATTAACTAAGCAATCTAAAAGTTTCAATGTAAAATTTTACACGAATCAGATCCACACTATTCTCCCTTCACCCTTACACAAAACGACAATCGTGCTCGGGTCATTCGTCGATCAAAGCGATCGTCCAATAAATAAATAGTGTAGCGGGCGCTTATTTAGACGCGCAGGATTGCATTCGAAAACGGCCCTTAAACACTACGCGTAACACCGCGCATGCGCCAACGACTCCTCTCCTCACACGCGACGGCGCGACTCGCGCGCAAGAAAGAGACCGCCACGCGCCGCCCGCCGCGATACACGCAACGCGTGATATATTGTCAATTAATTACCCAAATCAGTGCTAATTCCTGTTTTGCCGTGTTCCTTTTGTTTTAAAATATATACCTTACTTCTAACTTGTGCGAGAACTCATTTACACGCCCTGAGATCGACCCCTAGCCCTATAGTGACGCCCAACTCGCGGGCACAAGCGAAGCAAGTGAATACCTACCGACGCCATTATTAACGGTCGTTGTGGAAAACACGAAAATATTAACCTACGTGCACCGGATCGAACGCTACGATGTCTCGGCCTTTAACGAGACAAGAAGCGCTCCGGCAACAACGTAGTGAAGAACAGCACGACGACGACACGATCACCGCGCTCACGGAAGACGATGGCGGCAACGGAGAAACCGGCCGGCTTGACAGAACCGTGATCGACGGCGCGATCGGCGCGAACGCGCGGGCGACAACCGCGACGTCGGCGCAGTCTCCAGCGTTCCAGTTCCCCACGGAACAGTTCCTATCCACGCTGGTGGAAAACATCACGCGTGTGCAGGCGGAGGCCAACCGCCATCTCATCAGCTCGCTGTTCAACCCGGCCGGGATGGCCGGCGACTTCAGAACATCGAGCCCCATCGCGCCTACCGCGGCGAGCACGGCCGGCTGCGCAGCCGCCGCCGCCAGCGGCAACTTTAGCAGATGCACGGCGCGATTCAGCGGGTCAATGAACGACGGCGAAGCGGTACTCGAAGCGTTCCTGGATTCGGTCGAAGTCTACAAAGAGTGCACCGCCATCAGCGACGCGCACGCACTCCGCGGCCTGCCCATGCTGCTAGTCGGCGAGGCCGCCGTCTGGTGGCAGGGAGTGAAACCTTCGGTCACGTCGTGGAGCGAAGCGCTTCGTAGACTTCGCGGAATGTACGGAGTGCCGCGACCCGCGCATAAAGTATTCCGGGACATTTTCGCCGCCGAACAAAGTACCGAACGCGCCGATGTTTACGTGTGTAGAGTGCGCGCTTTGTTATCAATGTTACCGTATAACGTGCCAGAAGTGATGAAGTTAGACATGGTGTATGGATTGTTAAGTCCTAGAATTAGGCAACGAGTGTCTCGCGACGCGGTGGACGGGCTCGAGCACCTTATCGCGAAGGTCAGGTTAGTAGAGGAGTCATTGGCGGAGGTGAGTACATCATATCCCTCTAATAACAGTGTTACCGGTTCTGTTGATAACCATCCTCAGACCGCGCGCGACAGTGCGAATGCAATCCTGTGTGATAACCCCGCGGACGCTAAGTTTAACCCCTCGACAACGCCATCCTTATTTACCCCGTCGGGAAATTTTACCCGTTTGACGACGCCGTCGGGAAATTTTTACCGCGACGATCAGGCGACTTTTACCGATCGTCCGCGTGCATCGAATGTAAACCGCGACGATAGTGACGGGCAACCGAAACGGGTCCGACCGAAGTGCACGTATTGCAAACGTTTCGGACACACGGTCGATGATTGTCGGAATAGTAACGCCGCGACTAGTGACGATGTTTCGTGTAGGTCGCGAAATAATACCGAAATACGTTGTTACGGATGTGGTCAGGTGGGTGTCGTGCGCTCAAAGTGTGATAGATGTACTAGTATACCGAAATCGAGAACATCCGATTTTCAGAGCGCGCACGTAAGCGGGAGCGACGACGCGCATCCCTTGGTCGAAGTTGCCATTGTGGGTCGCCAGGGGGTGGCCATTTTGGACACTGGGGCTACAAATTCTATTGCGGGTCCAATGTTATACCGAGTACTTACCGATGCTGGCGTAGAGTTTAAGCGCACATCTCGCACGGTGGGTCTCGCGGATGGTACTCAGCGAGTGCGCCCCGTGCTCGAGTGTGACGTCGTCGTTACCCTGGAAGGTCGCGACATACTCACCACTTTCTTAGTGTTTCCCGACGCACAGACCCGGACCCTACTCGGCAGAGATTTTATTAGGAAGGCCAGTATCCTGTTGGATTTACCACAGAGTAGTTGGAGTTTCAGCAGACACCCGCAGCGATGGTATCCGTTCATCACCAGCAACGATTTACCTGCATCCGGCGTGACGAAGCTGACGATTGTAGATGCAGTGCAGCTCGTGCTGGAGGAACCACCGAGGTACCAGGCTGACGGCGAATAAAGAGACTCCACACTTTTGCGCTTACCATCCGCTGATATATGCTGATGTAGAATTATTATTACCATCGAGAAATATTCAGGTCGTTCACGAGAACCAGCTCCGAGATCCCAAAGTTCGGAAGATCGATGAGGGCCTCGGGTCCACCGACGATCCGTTTAGGGGGAGGGGACGGGTAGACCGGGGATTTATTATGTCCGATGGCACCCGGTGCAGGTGAAGTCCGGAAGATGGCGAGAAAGATACCGCCTGCCTGACAGTACCTGTACACGGAGCGATTTAGTACCGCGACGATTATCCGCGGCACCGCTCGAGACGAGAGACGAACCTACTGACTAGAGAGGGATAGTCCTGATGAAACGTTATGTAGGTATACCGCGTAGCGTAGCCCAGCTGACCCTATCCGTAGGTAACGTTCAACCACCGGTCAGCGTGAAACGTAGTCGAGGTAGACCTCGAAAAGATCTGACCAAGACGCGAGGGCGCTAGGTCTAGGTCAGAGGGGGAGGATGTAGCGGGCGCTTATTTAGACGCGCAGGATTGCATTCGAAAACGGCCCTTAAACACTACGCGTAACACCGCGCATGCGCCAACGACTCCTCTCCTCACACGCGACGGCGCGACTCGCGCGCAAGAAAGAGACCGCCACGCGCCGCCCGCCGCGATACACGCAACGCGTGATATATTGTCAATTAATTACCCAAATCAGTGCTAATTCCTGTTTTGCCGTGTTCCTTTTGTTTTAAAATATATACCTTACTTCTAACTTGTGCGAGAACTCATTTACACGCCCTGAGATCGACCCCTAGCCCTATAATAGTTTATTTGCCTTGTAAATAAATAGTTACCGAAGGCCTTCGAATAGTTCCCTTGGAATGCGTCAGGGAGCCTCCTGCCAACTAACGAGAACTAAATGGGTTTGTATTGGAACAGACATCTGTTTACTCGATTGCGATTCGTTTGATTTTCAAGGAACGGAACATTTATAAAGGGATGTTCTAATCATATAAAAGAAGAAGAAGAAAATAAAGAAGAAGAAACACATTTGTTTGCAACAATAAAATACAAACAACAATAAACATAATAATTACTAAACATAAAATAATGCTACAAAAAGGTCTTAACTCAGCATGACGCTGGCGGTGGCAACCAGCCCTGATCTTCCATTTGACCATTTGACTTCACGGCATGGACATACAGACAGACAATACAAACTAAGAAATACAATAAAATATTATATGAAAAGAGAAAAAAAATAATTAGACGACAGCGCGCCATCAATGCCACAGAGAATTATTAATGAATAATATGTATGGTGTTCACTGTTCATTTATAATTTTTTATTCTTTAGGGGTCATCCATAACGTACGCTAACCTAATTTCGTGATTATTTGAACCTTCTCCCATCCTTATCATATTTGGTCACATTTGAGAAGTATAATTATATTATAAGAAGGGAACTTAATATTATCGTGCTCTATAATACTTCCTTTGTGACAAAATTGTTAAGCTATATTATACCTACAGTTTTCCCATGAATGTAAAAAACTATACATTTAATTTTTAGACCATAATATTTCAAACAGCGCCATCTCGACTTCGTAGTATGAACTACGAACTGCTACATCTAAGAGATTGCTACGCGCTCTCGTAGCGACCCTCTACGGAGGCTAGTGACAACATCTAAGGAAGAGAACAGTTTCTTAGTTCCCTCGTTACCTACTTAACAAAATTGGGTTCATATTTGTTACAACTATTTTTGTCAAAATATTATAAGTACCTAGGTTATATTTAAGTAATAAATAAAATAAAATATGAAATTCAAATTTTAGGACTGAATGTAAATTTAGACGCTTTATAAAATAAACAAGTGAAAATAGAATGTCATAGGCATTTTTCAAGTCAGTTTACCATTTGATCCACAAGTGGCGACACTGTACGTACATACACTGTAAAATGTGTACCTGATTTAGGGCATATTTAGGGTGAACGACTTATTACGAGCATACCTACTGATAATTTTATTTATAAACCTTGAAGTCTTTGTAAGAAATGAGCTCGATTTTCAATGAAGAAATTAGGCTTAAATGGTACGAGAGAAACGCAGTTATAGAGTTGTGATTATTGTAACATACTTGTAACGCATATTTGATAAAATATAACTTTAAAGTGTTACGTTTGAAAAAAAGAAAACTTAAAGAATACAGTTTTTAAATCGTTCATTTACACACGTAGGTCGTACACTCAGCAACAAAAGTTTCTGATGCATACTTCCAATTTAAGTAATATTCTACGTTTCCCAATTTTGTGTGATTTAAATATAGATAGATATTGGTAGTTATATATAATATTATAACTCAATAGATGACCTAAATAGCTAAAAGGCAAAGCAATAGATGCCGAGCTCTTCACGTAACGTATTAATAACTTACAAGTAGGTATACATTGACGTTCTCTGAATAACTACTGGCCTGGAAGCAACTGTTATTTTTTATTTTTTGCCGCCAAAGCTGTTTTTTTTCGATGCTTATAACTATGGTTCACGCTTATCTAGACGTCGTTAGCCTACAGCTGAGCATCTCGCAACTTGCGTGAGGAGGAACCAGCCATAATCCACCACGGGGCCAGATCCGCATGTGTGCCACCAGACTTCGAAACAATTCACGGGCATGTGGGTGTCCTCACGACTTTCCCTTCACCAAAAGCGAGTGATAATTGCGTACTGATGTTCAACATGTTCCTCATAGTCCGTACTCTATGTATATAAGTGTATTATCTATGGTCGGTACTAACCTTGATGGAGGGTGCGGGAGGGTGCGGGGCGGAGGGCGGGCTGCGCGGGGCATTTGGCAGCTGGAGAAGGTGGCGGATGCTGTACCCTTGTCGAGACTTGCGGGACATCCTGTGAAAATGTGTATATATTGTGGTTATGATCAACGAGTCCAATATTCCTTGTCCTTAAGAAATTGCAGCATGAGCGGCGACATCGGCGATATTTTCGCAGCAGTGTACAAAGCACGCATCTCAGTACGAAATGCATTAAATATCGATACTGAAAAACCAGCGATATTGTCGACTGATACTCGTAACATCTGTAGGTACCTATATGTGTTTGATATCACTTCAACCTCATAAGAGCTGAAAGGATTTTGATGAAACTAGTGTATGTATAGTACATTTAATTTAGATCCTTCAATATAATAAGAATAAAAACCGACCAAAGGTTGTCTAGTAGAAATCGATTGTAGCAATAAGATCGCCTATTTTACATATTATTCAGTTTGTAGGTTTTGGTTTTAATTAAAAAAATAAACTTTTATCAATAAGGTCTGCGGTGCGCAGATAGGTATTTGTGATCAAGATTCAAAGCAATAGAGCGCGCTTGTCCATATCTAAGCAGCCTGTTATGTTCAAGATATATTTTTAGACATCGCTACCGAAATTAGTAACAGGTGGGTTTCAATTTACATTATATTTTTCTCGCTCTATGAAATGATTCACGCCTACCTACAGAGTAGGGAGGTTATCGATTTCGAGTTTCGTATGTCGTTTTGGATATCCGTACATGCTATACTTTACGGACATGGATTAGTTTATTGTGGACTATTCATATAAATGTGCAAACAATGATGACTGTTATTGACACATTTCTATCACTGTATTATAGATAGTGCAAATAAATATCTTAAGGCAGCTTTTGAAGCTTGAACAACTTGCATGTCTGAATGGTTTTTTTTTCTACCACATGTAAGCTGTTGGTCTCTAACCAACGTTGACAGCCTCACTCGATATCCGAAACTATTTGAAAATTTTATTTAGATATTTTTTCGGATATCCGGATCTTGGATAAAGATATCCATCCCTACTACAGAGATTCCGGCGTCCCTTTGAAAGTGAACAAAGCGTCGTGGTATTATTGTGAACCAATACTGGCAATATGAATACATATATTATGAATATTTGAAACCCCTCAAAATCAATACAACTATCGACTGTGTAATGTTTTAACTACATAATATTATATAGGTAATACATATTATGTCGATTTTAGACAAGTTTTGATTGCAGGTAATAAATTCATAAGCGTATTTCTCTTTATATCTATTTAAGTTTTGATACGAAAACTATTTACTTTTTAAAGTTATTTTTAACTGCTACCAGTTGGCATAACGTTTCCAAAATGCCGGCAGCACTGGCACGTCATACGGCAATACCTATTCATTGAGCAGAATGAAGGATTTTTTTGTATTTCTTTAACGAGACACCTTGACAAATAACTGTAAATAACTTTTCATTTTCATGTGTACTCTTACTCCGTAAACTAAAGCGTAAGCACCATTACTACCGAGTTAAACAATCACATTCTGCGTAAAATAATTTACACAAAAGTTTTGAGCAATTCAAAAGGAAACCCGTCAATAAAGGTCTTTGATTTCACTTTGATAATAATTGAGCTGTTAAAAGCTCACACCTTTTACTGAGAACAGAGGAAATCCCAACACTGGAAATTCTATCGGCTATACCTATTTATTTGCAAATAAATACCTGTCTGGATTAATTTTCTAAAAGGACGCAGTCTTGCGAACTTAAATTCTAACGTAACGGTTTAAAGTAGAATTTCAATTACTCAGTGTCTAAGCCTTAGCGATAATGCTAAGAGACAGATGAGCGTCTATTATGATTAGAACCTAGTAGAGTTTCTTGAAGTTGCGTTTACTCTAAGTTTTGATTAGTAGAGGTCGAGGCGCGGGGAGTGAGTTTCCTGAGGGTCCATACAGTTGGTTTCTTTTCAGTTGTTTTATCTTAGATACAGTAGTATTGCAAATGTAATTATACTACAAACAACTTTTCACTACAGCAGTGGAAAAGTTGCAAATTAATTTTACATAACGTAGAAGAGCAAAAGTCCTAATACATTTGCAAAAGTTTAAATGTTCGTAGTCTCTGATAGCGGCGAAGTTCGAGTGGTAAAGAAAAATTTATCGATAAACCACAGAACTAACAAAATGTAAACTTAGAACAAAAACATACTGAGCAATTAGTAAGAATGGGCGGGCTTACGTTTTAGCGATATATTCCAGACAACCATCCGTGAATAACAAAACCAAGAGAAAGCGTTGTGTTTAGTGACAAACGTTGCCTAATATAATGTAAGTTATATAATATCTTTTACTGGCCTGAAATATTTTTATTGATACCTGAAAGGCTCATGAATAACATAAGATTTCCTTACCTTCGCTTTATTATTCAAACATTTTTAGGAAAATCTTCTGTATCAGTTTGATCGTAAATAATTGAATTTATACGAAGCAAGTTAGAGTAATATTTACCTTCATTTATATTCATTAAACACACTAATAAAATAGACTACTGGTCTATGTTGAAGTGTTTTCGTGTACAACTGAAAGTAAACTTTATTCCAAGAGCATACAATTAGTTTTTGAACAACCCATAACTATCTATCTGTAGACTCAATCCACTCGGTGAACGTTAAAGGAAATTGAATTTACACGTGGTAGAGATTAAGTTGAATTCGATTCGGCAGCATCGGAGCAAATAATGAAACCATGATTCGGTGGTTGAAGTTAGAAGTATCAACCCATTGAATTACTCAACTATCTTCCCTTATCAAATTAAAGTAAGTACTATTGTTATATTAATAATTTAGAATTTAAGTCTATACGGTCTTATGGTTTCATGTAGAAGCTTTTACAGACAAGTACCTATTTCAGTTTTACGTCCTTAATTAGGTTGAATTTTATTACTCTATCCTCTGATTTTCAGGGTTGTTTTGCACTTAAATTATTCAAAATCGCAATTTCACGTGTAACTCACGAATTGCTCAATAAAAATCGACATCGCTGTGTTTACATTCGCATGACATCGCGAAGTCACGTTTATATAAGACTGTTGTTTAGCTGAGACCCATTTATTGTTCGGAGCAAATAAAAGAAACGGAGCAAAGTGTACGAAGTTCGCACTGAAAAGTTTTAACCGAGCGCCATCGTAGTGGAAAACAAACTCATTCGTGTAACGTGTTAGGTCGACTTTAGCTTGTAACAGTGATTTGAACTTGTAATCTTTTACGCGGAGCAGGTTATTAGGGTTTAATTCAGGAGCTAGTTGTAAATTTTGAATGTGCTTGAATGTATAACATACTAGGCACACAATTAAATCTCTACGCTGTTTCATCCGACTTTCAGCTTTCGAGGACTGCTTTTCCTTTTTTTCTTATACAATGAACTTTGCACACGTATACTATGCTATATGTAGAGTGTCAGTTTTGACTTTTGCGTGATTAGTTAAGCTATAAGCGGTGTCCAGTCCAGTATCGAGTTTGAATTAACTAATGTTTCTATAGGTTACTTGAAATTACAAAACTAATTTTGAAATTATCTGTTTTTTGTTTATGTGTGGGTGAACTTGGCACTGGGACTAGAATTTGGAAGTGGTAACACAGTAAGTAAAACTGGGGCACGCTAATTTGACATCACGTTCGTTTGTAATAAGAATCATTGGACCTCTTGCGGCTCCAAATTTATTCATAGTTACGAGTAGGATTAATTCATATCAGTTGTTTTGATATGTACCTGATTGCATCTGTCCACGACAATATTTGGATAGCGGCCTAAAAATAGTAAAACTGTACTGTACTGACTCAATAGAAAACGGTGTAATCCTTACGAGTTACAATTAGGTCTTAAATTATAGTATGTAGGTAACTACTTATTTAAAATCTCAAAAACACTCGTTAACGTAATGTGAAATTAAGATAAATCTGTATTCCGTTTAGATATTACACTGTAATTAATTCATCAAAGAAAACCACCGGAAATCAATACAAACACACACCTATACTAACAGCTGCAGACGACGCCATTTTGAAGTGCTTATTTCCATTATAACATTGTACTAACTACACTGAAATGTTCTACAAAAGTTCGCGTTTTGCTTCGTGAAGTCCAGAACTTTCAACTTGACTGACTAAACTAACTCCGCAATTGGCATTACGCGAAAACAACGTTTATTACAAGCGGGTACAGATTGAATTAGCCCGCGGTAGAATTCCGCTTACAACTTTGCGCAAATACGCCGAGTTCAAGTTATCTGAAAAGTTATTTAACAAAGTTTCATAGCTTTCTTGGCTGCTTTGCGAGATTGCGCTCTCAGCGTTTGCTTTTAGGTTAATTGTTGTTCAGAAGTGGGCTCTGAGTTAGGACGTTTCGGAATCGTGAGAAGTTTGCGTTATCCCATCGAGAGCCGTGACTGTAGAAAGATTTTCCTTCTACAATGGACTGAGACTGGGACCGGTCGCTGAAATGACTTTGTAATAGC
Source organism: Hylaea fasciaria (assembly GCA_905147375.1). Classification (NCBI taxonomy): domain Eukaryota; kingdom Metazoa; phylum Arthropoda; class Insecta; order Lepidoptera; family Geometridae; genus Hylaea; species Hylaea fasciaria. Next base: position 3,998,506 of record LR990194.1, read on the forward strand.
GTCCTCAATAAAACGACCCAATATCGTGGGCTTTTTACTTTATTTACGAGATAGTTTGATATGAGTTTGCTGAATAAATGTTGCCATGGAATAAGCTAGGAAGTTTTTCTTAGAAAAATCTATCAAACATCTCAATAGCGTTTCCGGTAAGCACCGTCTCAATATAAAATAAGTACGTCTATTTCCATTGATTTAGTTAATGTCGGTTCGTGCCAAACAAAGACGACGAATCTGGGACTATTATGGAACGGTTGAACTCCCATCTTCGTGATTTAACAGTAACTTCGAGTTTTAACGAGCTTAACTTTGTATAATTAACAAAGTTGGAACTATATACATACAGACCGTTATTAATAATCAATAACTGTAACAATGACTCACAGAAGGGATATTACTATTGGCAATAATGGCGTAATGAAGGTAATGTAATTGAAATGTAATTACAATTATTGTTAAATTGTAGTGCTATAAATATTAAAATTACTTCAAAATATTTTAGATTTTTTTCGTCAAATTGTGACTAAATTATTAAAATACTAATTAATTAGGTACCAATTGTATATTTCAGCCACCTACCTGTACCTACTTAACTGTGCCTAGATATACTTCATTTTGAATTATCTACTATTGCGACTAATAAACTTGCCGATATTATTGTATTTAAGTACATAGGTACATCTTTCACTGAATAAAATATTCTGTGAATCTTTTACTCCCTTGCTTCTATAACATAATTATTATCACATGAATGTATTGACTCAGCTTTCATATTGCTTTACCAGAAAAGTGTTTATTGAAATACACAACTTTCTCATAAGACTAATAAATATCCTTGAAAATATATGTTTTCCTGTAATGGAAGCGTTGTAGCTGTGCCGAGATTTTTGTGCGAATGCAAAACCACGAATACGCCGTAGTCTTATGTCTTTCCCAAGTTAGTAGTTGACTAAACTCGTAACACTTTTGGTCAAAACTTTTTATCAACACAACTTTGAAACACGATAAAAGTACTGAAACAAAGTTTTTGGCTCATTACCTGACACTTTACTGTAGCCTTCCGTCCATATACAAGGTCACTGAAGTATGTGGAGCGTCCTCCTCGCAGTTCCAAGAAGTAAACACAAATCACAAGGGCATCCCAGGTATTATGCTCGAGTTCCACTTCAAAACAATATTTGAAATCCACATAAACATTCGTTTCGATCACTTCCACAGTCACATTAATACACAAAATCCACTCTCCAGTCACAAAAACGTAATTCGCCTCTCAGCATAACCTCAAAACATCTTACTGACACTCCGCGGCCCACAGGAATTAATAAAAAGTTTCTTTATAAAACAAGTGGGTTGTGAGCATGTTCCAAAATGGCGGAACTTTGCGTTAACTTCGGAACGTAGAGCGACGTGAAGTTGTAGGGTGCGCGGCTCGCTCCGCTCGCTGTACGGTCGCGCAGCAACCTCTAACTTTTCACACCTCAACTTCCTCCTAAAACTTGATCGCGTCCATATTTCAATTTGAAACTTCATCAAACACTATAATAAGTATATTACAGTCACGATTGGTCATTGAAAGTACTTTTTGTACAGTCCAAAAAGTGTTTTGAAAAGTAAACTTGTCGTAGAACTCACGTACCGCACAGCGAGCCGCGTAGCCCTCAGGGGCTGAGCGGGGAAAATCAATAACTTACGGCCGACTCTCTCCGCCGCCGCTCTCCGCGTTTAATCATACACTTTGTGAGCAAAACATTAAAACTTGTCCGTTTGTTTGTCGGAGGCGGATCGTTGTCGATCGAGGTGCGGGGCGGGGGTGAGGTGAGCGAATTTTGGAGCGAGCGAGCGGAGCGGGCGGCAGCCTCGGCGACTGCCGAGAGACTTGGCCACTTCGCGGAGTTTACTTGCTACAAAGTTTTGCGAGGTACTCTTACAAAGAAGTACGGGTTTGTGCTGCATCGTAAGAAAGACTGGCGGCGTCCCGCGCCCCTCGTGCCAACTTAGCTGCAATGTTATCGGTTACTGGTCAAATTAAACGTTTGTTCTTCATGAGTTTTTATGCTACTTTACTATGTTGTGTAACCGCTGTTTTACTTTTTTCTGGTATTTTCTGTAATTTACTGTAACAGAGAGAGCAGTCACACGTCTCCAATGCGAAGTTATTATTATTAACTTAAAGTAAGTGCGCGCGACACTTACAAGTCTTGATATTGTTTGAATTTTTTTCAAAAAGCCAACCACACATCAGAGGATAAATAAAATTTCACTACTTATGACGTCACGAATACAAACATTTACCTACTGTTTTTCTCCCTCGTATTATACAAAAAGCAAGAGTCTACGAGCTGCTTCAAATCTTTAAGTCAATAAAACTTAAGAACAACTAGTTAATGTTTAACAAGTACACGGCTATTCATAGTCAGTAAGTACTAACAAGAGCCAATTACACCACCTGCATAACATGTATTATACTAAATAAACAACAGTGACTCATATTGGATCAAATACCTTCGCGGACAATTCTACTCATTTGCTATAAGGGATTTGGTATCATCTAACCCTAAGTAAGTACATTTAAGTTACACTTCACTTGATATACAAGCTGCTACAGTGAACTAAGATTATTAGATATTTAGGAATGAACATTAAACGTTATTAAATAGAAATTCTTAAACTTTCACGAGCAGAAAACATTATTAACTAGCTAAAAACGGGTCTAATTCGCGCACAAACAAATATAAAATATCGGCCGAAAACGTCGAGGTATGTCAAAATTATATATTTTGATATTTGTTTGTGCGCGAATTAGACCCGTTTTTAGCTAGTTATTGAATAGCTAGGGAGTAGGGACACTTTGCCGCACCAACTAGGTAAACTATACTAGGTGTAAAGTCTATGTGTGTGTGCGTGTACACCAAGCGGAATAACGAAGTTAAGTCACTGTTCCCTAGCACTGTGTCGCTTTACTGCTCGTGAACTCTAAGGAAGCCGCAAATAGATTGAATGCGATTGTTAATAATCTATTCATGAATGGAGAACCTTGAACTGTTTGTAAATAACTCTTAATAAATATTAACGAGGGAAAGACTAATTGAGTTCTTATTTGTTTCGGGGAAAACGTAGAGTGGATAGTTAATTTTATGAAGGCATAGCCAGACATTGCTGTTGACTATATTGTGATAAACTGTGGATGGCGAATAAAGGTATTTTATGTAAAAATGCAGGACGTAAAGTATCCCCCTTGACCCTATCCTCACTTAATACGTGAATTATTATGTCAAATACTAGTCAATGCTGAGGAAAAAAAAACAATACTGCGTAATAATATCCCGAGGATAACTTTCTACTATCTACCCTTAATAAAGGAGAAACTAACAAAGTAACTACATAAGAAGTAGCTCTTGAGAATAGTGAAGGAAAAAATACCTTACTGAAAACGATATAAGATACATATTTCAATGAAAATGTTATATTGTGAACCCAACTCTTAATACCATACCAATAAATCAAGAATATTTGTGAGCATAAGCAATGCTCAGCTTACAGGCCTAGCTAGACTATACTTTACGATTAGACGATGAGAATGAAGGTCATTCTAATTTGAGCTCTACTGCAAAGTTTTAAAGACAACTTTTCAGGACGTTCAACGCTTCAAATTAACTCAGTTAAAAACTTTTAAACAAGACGGAACACTTATTAAAGTTCGAATCAATTTAAGAATTTGGGCTCGCCAAGGAATCCGAAATGGAATGAGTTTAATTATTTGAGAGAGGACTTATCAAAAACAATTCAAAGCAGGTACTAAAACCTCTTTAGATTATAAACGGTACAGGATAACAAAGTATAAAACGCTAACAATTGGTTCGATAACTAAACTATTGTTTATCAATAGCTAATTCTGGCGACTTCGTACGCGTAGATTATCACATCGTCTGACGTCATTACGACTAACTTTATTTCCATAACCCGCGGACATACTGGATGAGCAATGTTAGCTGCTGTAGCCACTTTTGTGCAAAATTTTAAATGTTATCATTTTATTATGAAGCTTACATTGTAAAGCTACAAATGCCGAAATTCCCATAGCATATAAACAAAAAAACATACAAACATTTTTAAAATCTCATTTTTGGCTTCATTCACCTTTAATTACTTGATCCCAGATAGCTATTTTACAATATCTACAATATACAGACATGGCATAATTTCAATATTTTCTGATACCTAGTATAGAATCAACAAAAAGTATAATTAATTAACTGTCTAGAGAGTGATCTCTCTTCAACCTCAAGGAATTCGACCCTAATTTTTGTAATTTGTCTCCTTGAGAATATTTTTGGTAGTGTACAATCATACTTAATTGATTTAAAAAACAATTTTTAACCCCCTTTTTCATAAACATTTATTAAACGTCATTTACTCGTAGTAGGTACTGCGCAGTACAATTTGTCAGTGCACATTTTTTATAAGCCTTACATAACTTATTATAAGTCTGAAAGTCACTTGTCCTAATTCACAAATTTCTGAAAATTACAAGACGTGCGCTGAGAGTAGCGAGGCACTTAAAGCAAACATGAAGCGAAACGATTTAATACCGTAAGTAGTGTAAACAAGTTACGTCCATTCGGTAGCTGATTCCCACCCCTCGCTAACTAGCACAAACAAATCTTATAACCAGTCTAATAAGAACTGTCATTCCAAACAACCAGATGTCACAATAGACGGCTATTGCGAGAGAAAATAAATATGAAAGCTCTTAATAAAATGGTCATTCATGTTTTCGATTGGTCGGGCGACGAGTCCAGCTCAAGTGGGAGCTGAAGCTCTGGTTTCCACCAATGTTGAGATGAGGCCGATGTGATCAACTTAGTTGGGCAATTGGTTGCCCGACTAGTCCAGTTCCGATTTGGTATACTAGGTTAGCAATCACATCTATACAAAAAATAGGACAGATAGCTAAACTGTTTTGTGTTGAAATGAAAAGTATTTCTTGAATTGGCGGTATACCTATTGTGAATAAAAGATAAAGGAGGTTGAGGATTCACTATAATCAGTATCTACGTACGATATAAATATTTTCCAAGTAAACTTTCATCTCAATTTGAAATTGGATAACAACTGCTGAAAGTATGAACCGTTGCTCTAACTACACCACAGCAAACATTAGAGTAAAACCTTTAAAATACCAGTTAGTAAATCAAATAGTCACTGTCCGGAAAACAAAGTAACGAATGGCGTCTCCACAAGTCTGGGAAGTCTTACTCAGTCTCAAATACCCGGGAGTCGAGCATTATCAAGTATTTTGTGAGATAAATAAGTTATTTAGCTTAAGTTACCGTTGATGTAGAGTGGAAATAAACTTTACTCGCTTAATTAATAATCCTAATTACTTTCTTTGCGAAACCTTTTGATTATTATTTAGAGGTATTGAATTTGATATAAGGTCATGGAGATATTTATACTAGCTTTGATCAAATGTTCACGGGGAGCTGAATGTGCGTGCAAGTGCCAACGTTTTATAAGACAGTTACTCGCTGGCTAAAACTTCCATTTCCGTTGCCTAAATCACCTAAATCACACCTAAATAAATTGAATTACCTTCTAGAAAGCGTTTGTTTCGCGTAAAACATTCCTTTTCCCCGAATTAAATTTCTAACAACTGACATTCCTTAACCCTTCCCTGACAAGTTTCCAAGCGCAGGTAGGTATCTAATTATATATTCTTAAAACTGCTCATTGATAATGTATCACCCCATAAAATGGGACAGACGAGGGCGGCTAAAAATCCGTACAATTTTATTTTCGGGCTTTGACAGGTGAAGCTTTGAAATTGAAAGTCGTTTTGGCACACAATAAAAATTGGCTACAATTAAGTGAAAATATAAATAATTTCATAACAAGCAACAGCAACAATGCAACAACTCACACATATAACCCCCACAAAAACAATAGCAACATTCGTACAGAAAACCACTCGAGAGACATAATACTTGCACAAGCTAAGTTCGGATCTAAATCACAGACACACAACATAGTATCATTTTGCAAAACTCGATGTTTCGATTAAGTTAAATTGACCTTGGTCGCGAGAAGACTGCGGTGCGGGTATCACCGTCAAGAGCGGTGTTGTTTCCAACTACCCGCATATGGTCTTTAAAAAAATAATTTACACAACACTTACAGTACCCACCCCACTCATTACGACCAATCGCGCAGAAAACATGAATTTAAATTACGTAAGATTAAAAACTTTGTTGTATGAAGTAAAATGATAAATATAGTGGAAAATTTGATGTATGTAAAACTACCAGGTCTGCATTTTAAAATTTTTACTGTATGGTAGGAAATAAATACATAAAACTCTTACCTAACAAGAGCCGCTTAAAACAAATATCAAATATAAGCGATACGCTAAATCCAATAGACGTGGACAACTGGACACGCGACTGCTTATAATGTACTAGCTGAAGCCCGCGATATAACCCTCATGGACTGTTATCTCGCAAGAATCGTACCTTTTCCCGGGATAAAAACCCCGTCTCTCTTGAGCCATCTATATATAATACATAATATATATAATAACTACGTAAAAACATGCTAATCCGTTGCTTCATTACTTCATGAAAATAAAGTATCACCGAAGTACATAGAGGTAATAATAGCTCAGCGCAGAAGCCTTACCTCCACTTCTCTCAAGCGCATCGCTCCGACTCGTCTTTTGTCTTTATCTAGTTAACTATCTCGAGATAGTATGCAAATATGACTTGTCGCCTTCTATATCGCTTTATTAAGGAGCCCATTTATCGCTTCGTACGTCAGTGGTGGGTCCGTCGGAATCTATTAAGGGGATTAGTAGGTGCAGCCAGAAGACGAGGGTCGTATCCACGTCTCGCGCGAATTTAGGCTGAATGTTACACCGTTGTAGAACCACGTAGGGTAAGTCCAGGATAGTTGCCATACTTTTTGAAAACGCTTTATATTTCCCATTTTAATTAATGGATCTGAATGATTGTCACACATGTTAATAGATTGGTCTTTCGACTACCACTTTGAAGGAAAAAGAAAACATCACTGTTGATATTTACTAATCTATATCGATTTTCCCAGACCTCTATTTTTGGAAGTATAGATGCCCTATAGCGGATAGTTGCTCCATGCGTCAAAACCAGTTATGGGATACATGCCTCATTGATTAAAAAACACTTTTTCAGAAGTGAAATCTAAACACAGACATTAATTAAAAATGTTCGTAAAAAGTGTATTTTCTTTATAATCATATTAGGGTATAGACGCCTCACAAAATAAGTTTCCTTCCTGAGGCATCTATACCCTAATGTAGTTACATCGTTTGAAAAGAAATGGGATTTTTTTGTTTTGTATGGTTAAACAAAGGCGAAAATAAATCGAGGCGTCTATCCTTTTCGTAGAGGATAGATGCCTTTTATATTCAGGAATGTGTATTCAATAAATATTCTAAAAAAACTGATTTTAGTGTTAGTATACAGTCCATTGTAACATTTAGATACAAAATATAAATTAACTAGTCACCATGTAAAAAGTTCCAGCACCTCAAAAAGACTGTAGAAAAAGAATTAGCAATTTTTTCGTCGCACCAAATCTTTCATTGAGTATAGATGGAATGCACGACGGGTCAGGGGTTACCTCGCGGGGGGTACCGGGTAGGTGCGGGGATGTCTCTCGCTTGGCAATATCAACGACAGCAAAAACAAGCCGGGAAATCATAGTTTTTGAATTTGAGGCATCTATCCGAGCCGGGCATCTATCCTGGAATTACCCTATAGTAGTATAGTGATAATGTGACAGCTTGTTTGGCATTAAGGTAGGTATAATTGGCGGTACAAGGTAAGCCACTGGAGTGAAATGAACTAAGATAAATTTGACGCAAACACAATATTCGATCTTAATGTCTTACGCAACATAAAATTTTAAAGTTTACTCATAAAAGAAAAGGCTTACGGTCCTACCACAAAAAAATGGAACCAGAGTTGAACAGATGAGTCTAAATATTATTTTCTTCACAAATTGACGTCTACTACGCTTTTTCTAACTCAATAACAAATTCACAAGTAAAATAATTAGGAATGCTAGGTTTGTGTAAGAAAACACGAGTGATAGACGTTGATTTTGCGGAACGTAATTTTAGAAAACTCTGTTTAACTCTGGTCTAAGCTTTTGTGATAAGACGGTTAATGTTTCGTACAATGTAGACATACACTTGCGTTATGTAATTTAAAAGGCAATACTGGAAGTAAGGTAACACGTAAGCACCTAGATAATATATAGATATTGAAACACGACAAAATAAAGAAAACTTTTAGTTGTAACAAATTTAATTTATTAAAGAAGTGCCACAACTTATCTATCTATATACACAATTTATCTACCTATAGACGCCTATCTACACATGTAAAATTGTAAAACTGTTACCCTTCTGTGGCATTGCAGTCGCATCTAATCCAGCGTCAGCTAAATTATTTATGCATTTAAAAGGATTTGCTGTTAATATGAGGTGTAGCGGGTCGGTCACGACTTTCCGCCTCCGACGTTGACGCAGAAAAGTTAATCAGACCGCCTTAATTAATGTTTATTCACAAGCTTGCATACTATCTTGATACTTCAAAAATAAAATTAGTTATAGAACGACTTATTGTAATAGGTACCTAGGTACTTTGGCGCCATACATTTTTTTTCCTCTATTTCAAGGATTTCTATTACAAAGTGAATAAGTTAAGATTTTCATTTAAAATAGTCATTTTTACTAATATTTACTATACTTATTTTTATTACTAGTCAGTGCACCGGTGGTCAAGACTAAGTGATCCTTGAACATAATTCTTTCTTAGAGTCAATAATTTATAACTTCATTTTATAAATTTATGTCACGGTCACTAATATTGAGTCTTACATGCAATAATTACAATGTTTAGGTTATGCATTACCAAAATTATAACCTACAAACTTTGAGAAGAACGCTCAGCAACACCTTAAAAGTTCACAATGCGTTCTTTAAATTTCGTTTGGCTTAATAGCTTAGGTAAAATGGTATAACATCTGAATAATACATCTAATAACAGCAATGTAAAATAACTACGTATCTCAAATCAACATAGCAACACTTTACTCTATGAAATCAACCCTCAAAACCTTTGTCCAACGTCACCTTTCACATGCTATTGTCCCATCCGTTAATAGCCGTGAATCGGCCCGATGCCAATTATTAGCACGTTCCTACCCACACCTACCATTCAGAGCGGATACAATTCAGAACGAGCTGGTACAACATAACACTCAGTTATACAATTCATAAAGGCACGTCACAATTTGGTCGGGCGTTTGATTGACGCGTTTGGCAAAAGGTTGGAGGGTAATGTTTTGTTGTATTGTAATGAAAGGAATTTAAGATGAAATGAAAAATTCGTTAGCGATGTTTGTGTGGTTTATTTTTATCTTTTCATGTAAAGTTATTCTTTAGAAAATGTTGTAAATTTGAGAATAGTGTAAACATAAGTATGAGCAGGACATATCAACGGAATAATCGTTCTTGGCGCCATGCCACATATCGATTTTTGTTAGATTTTTAAGGTTTAGATTTAGCTACGTAGTTATAGTTTTATTTTTGTTATTTAACTGGTTTTCTTTCTTTGAATAATTTATTATTTCATACGCTACAATGGCTTGAAACTTCCGATAGAAAACATATTTATTAGTTGACTTATATAGTTGAGACGGGTAAGGTAAGTAAGCTAATTATTTTTACACGCTATGAGTGCCTGAATGCCTAATTCAAACCAACATAATCAGTTCTACTTGTCATCTTCAGCCAAATAATCACAAGAAATAATTTAGACTTTTAGTCGTGAATTGTAAAACAATTAATTTTCCTTCATTTGAACTAACAAAATCATTTTCAGCTTGTCTTTGTTGTTAGAGCCAAGTTCCTGAAGGTGCCTTGTTTGAGCCAGATTATAGTATTACATTTATAGTGGAAAATGTGATTATTTCCGCAAGCTCGGACGCACATGCTCACGGCAGGCGAAGGGGCGAGGGGCCCGAGGTCACTAGAAAGTTCTGGACGCGGAAGCCGCCCGCGACCCGGCAACCCGGCATCCCCCTGCCGCCCGCGCAGTCCCATTTTGACTTTCGTCGGTGCGCACGCACCGCTGCTACCCCGGAGCGCGCCTCGTGTTTTATGGGTGTGTTTGTGTGGGTGTGCTTTTCCTTCTTATATACTGTTATATTATATATGGTGAATGAACACCGGTGTGGATTGTGGAAGGCAGATAACAGACCATAGGCGGGGAGCCCCCCTCTCAGTGCAGTGGCCGTGAACTTTACAACGTTTTCCCTCTGGGTGCGAAGTACCTACGTACCGGGCAGATATCGCCTGGCCTGGCCGGAGTTGGAGAGCTTTGGAGCTGAAGGTTGGTGGAATAGTTGCATTTTTAGCTGTATCGTGATACCTATAGTCTGGCACAAGCTTCCCCGGCGCAAACAAAATGGCCTCTCGAGCCGAATTCTCTGTTTCCAGTAACTACCTAAACTAATTGGTCATACAGTTCAGTTTAATATCATAATAATTACGTTAGGATAATCACCTAACTATTACTGTTTTTACAGTTGGTAAATAACTTGTCGTTCACAAGTTTACAAGTCTAAACAGGTTACGGCATGTTTCTCTAGCAAAGTGTACCTACCTACCTATAACTTACCTGCGACGAGAGGTAAAATTACACGTGTCTGCTGGTTAGGTTGGGTTTAGGACCTATGTACTTTCTGTAGATTATATTATTATATGTCTCAGACCTCGTACTTACCTAAGTTAGGAAGTGTACCTACTTTTGTTATTGACCGGGCTACCTATTGCGTCATTCAAAGTCGAACAAGTGCTGACCGGTTACGGAAATTTAGTGCCTAATTTATTCACAGCTACATTACCTAACTATTGCATAATTAAAAGTGAATACTAGTACCTACATGCGGGAATGTTATTATCAACACCTGTTAAGGGGCTATGCTAGTTATTATCAATACGCGTTAAGGGGCTATGTTAGCGGAATAAGGGGTTACGATAAGTTGATGGTCGATGATAATACGGTGCAGCTACGGCAAATATTTAGCGATAATATGTATTAATAATTGATGTATCTACCTACAGTAATTCAGTGGTGGTTTATTATCGTATTTTCGGTCGGCATACGTACATCCGGCATAACGAAATATTGCATTACGTAGACAGAAATTCTGCTTGTGTCCAGAGTTATTATTAAATAAATATAATACCTACTCTCGTTGATCGGCAACAATTATTGTAGTTAAGATGTCGAAAGCAGAAGAACATCGTAAGGCGTTAAAGGTGAAATTGTTAGAGGCGAGACTGAAGTCATACACTAGTCGTATACAAAGTTTGCGTGACCTCGCGGTCAAACTTGATGCGTCGAACGTACAGGAAGTGCAACATTTTCTAGATGTTACAGTGAGTATAGAAGTATTGCGTAAAGAATTCAATAATGAGTTTGACGAGTTAAACTTAATAAAAATGGAATTGAACGCGGAATGCGAACCAGATATTGGTGCATTAGAATGTTTTGAAAATAATTTTGTGACGGTGCAAAGTAAAGTAAATGCGTTCTCTAAGCAGAGTAACGCAGTTAATGGTCCTTCGATTAAACCAGCTCAAAAAATAAGATTGCCGCCGATTGAGTTACCAAAATTTAACGGTGAAATTAGGTCGTGGCCGATGTTTATTGAATGTTTCAACAACACGATCCACAATAACCCGCAGTTATCAAATGCAGAAAAGGTCTATTACCTTTGCGGTCAGCTGACTGGTAGGGCACTCGAGTGCGTGGTAGGTATTACGCCAACCGGAGACAACTACGGTCTCATTTACGACACTTTAACGGGTAAATTTGAAGACGTGCGTTCAACAGGTACTGCTTACCTGGATGAAATTATGAATATTAGAAAAATGCAGAGTCCATCAGTAGATGGCTTAAATTCATTTATTGACAAGTTTTCGGTGTCCGTATCGGCATTTCAAAAATTAGATATTCCGGCCAAGCTGGATTTTGTGTTCCTCCATCTAGCCCTCAAAAGGGTGGACAGTGAGACGGCACGTCTATATGAAAATTCAGTTCGAGATGAAAAAATTCCATCTTATGAAAGTTTTGCTAAATTTGTAAAAGAGCAGGCTAAAATCATGGAAAGAACAGGGGTCTATACTCCTAGCGGTGGTAATAAAAGTGCAGCGGCGTCTGGTAGATTTCCAGTTCCGATGAACGTTAGATTCACCTCCGGGAAAACCACACGTTCGTTAGTCACTTCGAGTGCAGATTGCCCATTGTGCAAGAGTACTGATCATGAGAATTTCTCGCGTTGTTCTCAGTTCTTAAAACTGTCGCCACAAAATCGTTTCAATGTTGTTAAACAGAAGAACGGCTGCGTCTTGTGCTTAAATTTCAACCATAAGTCGAACGCTTGTAATATCAAGGGTTGTTGCAATACTTGTAACTCAAAGACGCATCACGAGCTTTTGCATTTCAATAGGGTTAATTCTAGTACGGCGTTGCCAGTGTCTGCGGGTGAACAAATGGGATTAGGTGTCGAAGAATTATCCCTTGATGAGGTGGAGGAGGAGAATCTGGGCAATGCCGGCGTCTCTTTGTGTTCGTTGCAGGAAAGGCCGCCGCAGGATCTCTGCAAAAAGCGTGGTCCATCTACTGTATTATTAGCCACAGCGCGGGTTAGGGTAGTGGATCCAACAGGGAAGGCGCATTTGATTCGATGCCTCGTAGATAATGGGTCGCAGAACCATTTTATTACGAAGCGGTGCTGTGAACGATTGTCGTTGAAACCCCGGATTCTGGAGTCGCCGTTGTCAGTAAACGGATTTGGGGGCAGTTCTAATCCTGTGATAGGAGAGACGGAGTTGGAGTTTTTCTCGCGATTTGATCGATCTCGGCCTTATAAGGTCCGCCCTTTGGTGGTAGAGGATATAACTCAAGACCTTCCAACTGCAGTAATTGATAGGTCAAGGTTGGGTTACCTTAAAGGGGTCCCACTAGCGGATAATGCCTTTGATCGTCCAGGAGAAATAGATATGCTCATAGGCGCTCAATTGTTCTCGCGTTTGATGCTGTCGAGGCGCATATATGGTCCGTGTGGTAGGCCAGATGCAATGCAGACTACGTTGGGATTCATTCTGATGGGAGAAGCTCCAGTGCTGGGGGCTGTCGAGCAGCAGCGCACGTCAGCGTTTTGTGCTTTTACAGGCCCACGTTTAGATAAGGTGGTTCGTAGTTTTTGGGAGCTGGAGGAAGTTCCCTCGTGTACCGCGGCGCGCTTGAGTCGTGAGGAACAAGAATGTGAACAATTTTATAAGACGTCTACTTCGCGGGATTCCACAGGCAGATACACAGTGGCTCTTCCATTTAAATCGGATCCATCACAAATAGGTAATTCGTTACAGGTCGCTGAGAAACGGTTTTTCGCGTTGGAGAAGAAAATTAAATTGTCCCCTCCATTTCGTAACGCGTACGATGAGGTTATCAAAGAATATTTGCAGAACGATTACTTAGCGCCGGTCGCGGGGAACAGAGAAGATTCCAACCAGGGATATGTGATTCCGCATTTTGGAGTTATTCGTAATGATAAAGTCACAACGCGGTTGCGTATTGTCTTAGATGCTAGCGCTCGCACTGATAGACAATTATCTCTAAACCAAGTGCTGCATGCGGGTCCTAATTTGCAGGGAGATATATTTAGGATTCTTCTCAACTTTAGGCTTTTCCCCGTAGCATTTTGTGCAGACGTGAAGCAAATGTATTTGCAAATTAAGATGGCGGCCGCAGATGTTAAGTTTCTGCGAATTTTGTATCGGTTTGATCCCAATGCCGAACTGCAACTTTATGAGTTCAGGCGGCTGTGTTTTGGGTTATCCGTAAGTCCGTTTTTAGCACTTCGCACTATAAGACAACTTTGTGAGGATGAAGGGTGCGGTTACCCTGTGGCGGTAGACGTCGTTCGAAGGGACTTGTATATGGATGACATTGTTTCCAGTGAAAAGTCGGCACCGGCAGCGGCAGAGGCCGCGTTGCAGTTAATTGGGTTGTTCAAAGCGGGTGGCTTCGACCTTATGAAATGGTCCAGCAATTCTAGAGAAATGCTGTCACAGCTTCCAGCGACTCATTTACACCCACAAGCTATTCGATTCGGCGACGGCGAAGGGCAGAAGATACTAGGAGTCAAGTGGGAACCGCAGTCGGATATGTTCTCTTTCGAGATATCTCCTTGTCAGGAAAATGGCACAAAGCGGAATATTCTGTCCGCAGTTGCTAAGTTGTGGGATATACTGGGGTTTGCTGCTCCTGTAATCCTGTACGCCAAGTTGATTATTCAGGAATTATGGAGCATGAAAATTGATTGGGATGAAGCTCCTCCGCCTTCAGTTGCGGAGAAATGGAGTAGATTCCAGCGAGAGTTGCCGCTTCTATCTCAAATGAGTATTCCCAGGCATGTTGGAGTTGCAGATGGGGCGGAAGTTACACTAGTCGGCTTTTCAGATGCCAGCGAGAGAGCTTATGGCGCCGCCGTGTATCTACATGTCCAAGCAGCCGGTGAAGTTGGGGTACGGCTACTATGCGCTAAGTCGCGAGTGGCTCCTTTGAAGTCGGTCACCCTGGCACGCCTGGAACTTTGCGGCGCACTTTTATTGTCGAAATTGGTCAAGGTTATTTTGAGCACGTACGAGCTGCGTTGGAATATACAGCACATATTCGCATTCACGGACTCTACCGTGACGCTGCATTGGATCCACTCCAGTCCACACAGGTGGAAAGCATTTGTGGCTAACCGCGTAGCTCAGATTCAAGAAAACTTGGCTCCGGAATGTTTCTATCACATTGCAGGAAAGGAGAACCCTAGTGATTGTTTGTCACGTGGTCTCACGCCGGCGAATTTGATTGACCACCCTCTATGGTTTAAAGGTCCGCCGTGGATCATTCAGAGCAAGAACTCGTGGCCCGTTCACCCGTTCCAGCCAACAAATGCAGATGTACCCGAATCTAAACCGGACGTTGCTCTGGTTACAGCGCTCCCCGTACAACCGCTTCTTTATCAGTTAGCTCAGAGAATATCCTCCTGGCCTAAGCTGATTCGCGTTGTGGTCTATGTTCTAAGATTTGGTAGGAAACTTGGGTCCAGGGGTCCGATACAATCAGAAGATTTAGTTCAAGCCGAGTTAGCCATAATTCGTTCGGTACAGGCAGTGCACTTTCCGGAGGCAGTGGAAGCAGCTCAAGCTAATAAGCCGTGCTCTAAGTTGCTACGGAAGTTGCGGCCGATTCTTGTAGACGGCGTTTTACGCGTGGGAGGTAGATTAGAGCGGACGAAATTGACTTACGACCATAAACATCCTATATTGATGCCACGAAAAGACCACGTGGTCAATCTTATCATTGATAGTACGCACCGTCGGAACTGCCACGCCGGTCCACATTTACTTTTGTCAATTTTAAGGCAAAGGTTTTGGATTCTATCCGCACGTAGTCTTGTGCGATCTCGTGTCCAGTCTTGTAACCTTTGCTTTAGAGCTTGCCCTAAGGCATGCACCCCTCCGGTCATGGCAAATTTACCTGAGTGCAGGTTACAAATAAATAAACCGTTTGCGTGCACCGGACTTGATTATTTTGGCCCACTTAACGTAACTTTAACTCGCAGGCGTGGGGTAAAATCCCAGAAAGCTTATGTATGTGTCTTTTTATGCCTAACAACTCGAGCGGTTCACGTGGAGCTAGTTCCAGACCTTAGTACGGGTGCATTTTTAAACGCGTTAAAACGGTTTCTGGCCCGACGGGGTCCAGTTGAAAAATTAATGTCGGATAATGGAACCAATTTCGTAGGGGCTCGCGCTTATCTCGATGAGCTTTATTTATTTTGGAACTCAGAAGAGCATAAAAAACAGTGGGGAGAGGAAATGTCCAATCATCGAATCAGTTGGCAAATGATCCCGCCCAATGCACCGCATTTCGGTGGTGGTTGGGAATCTACGGTCAAGTCTTTTAAGACACATTTATTCAGGGTCATAGGTGCACAAATCTTAACTTATGAAGAGTTGTTAACCGTCCTCTGTCAAATCGAGGCTGTTCTTAACTCCCGGCCCTTGGGCCGCGCGCTTAGTCCGGATCCGTCTGAGCCAGTAGCCTTAACACCTGCTCATTTTCTGAACAACACCCCATTGGGTTCGTTGCCGGCGGCTCCGGTCACGGAAGAACGTGTACAACTACTTACCAGATATTTGCTATTAGACAAACTTGTACAGTCTTATTGGCGAAGATGGAGCATGGAATATTTACATACGCTACAAACCAGGGAAAAATGGTTAACAGATACTGACCCTATCAAAAAAGGGACGGTAGTTTTAATAATGCAAAATAACACGGCTCCTTTACATTGGCCGTTAGGGATTATCCAAGATACTTATCCGGGATCCGATCGACGCACCAGGGTAGTCTTGGTTAAGACAAAATCCGGTACACTGACGCGTCCTGTAGTCCGGTTATGCCCGCTGCCTACGCAGTAGCTCCTAACCTAACAAGTAGCAACGCCAAACACCTACCTATAAGTACCTATATAATATTGATTTAGCCATTGAATTCCGTACCTAGGACCTACGTCTACGGTTAGTGCGGTCAAGCTGTATGGGTACAGTTTGCTACGAGTAATATCATATGCCTAATATCAAAATAAATACCAAATAATAATAATAAATAAATAACTATTAATAAAAAATAATGCTAATACCTACTAAATAAACAAAATACTAGAAAAATAAAATAAAATAAAAATGCTATAAAAACGAATTCACTATAATTCATATTCTTGTTATTTCTCGTGTTGAAAGGGAACCTTTCAAGCTGGGGGCTTGTGTTTGAGCCAGATTATAGTATTACATTTATAGTGGAAAATGTGATTATTTCCGCAAGCTCGGACGCACATGCTCACGGCAGGCGAAGGGGCGAGGGGCCCGAGGTCACTAGAAAGTTCTGGACGCGGAAGCCGCCCGCGACCCGGCAACCCGGCATCCCCCTGCCGCCCGCGCAGTCCCATTTTGACTTTCGTCGGTGCGCACGCACCGCTGCTACCCCGGAGCGCGCCTCGTGTTTTATGGGTGTGTTTGTGTGGGTGTGCTTTTCCTTCTTATATACTGTTATATTATATATGGTGAATGAACACCGGTGTGGATTGTGGAAGGCAGATAACAGACCATAGGCGGGGAGCCCCCCTCTCAGTGCAGTGGCCGTGAACTTTACAACGTTTTCCCTCTGGGTGCGAAGTACCTACGTACCGGGCAGATATCGCCTGGCCTGGCCGGAGTTGGAGAGCTTTGGAGCTGAAGGTTGGTGGAATAGTTGCATTTTTAGCTGTATCGTGATACCTATAGTCTGGCACAAGCTTCCCCGGCGCAAACATGCCTTTAATCAAAATTTTATTATATCAGGTAAATTTTGTTTATTTACCTCAACAGATTATACCTAAAGCAAACTAGTATTTAGGCCTATAATTAAAAATAGACTATAGTAATACCTGGGCACTTACTATTTATCAGTGGACATTTTCTATAAAGACAAGAATAACACAGGTAATTTACACAGGTAGTCAAAGTCAAAGTCAAGTTATGTCGCCAAACCACTAATTAGCTGTAAAATTTAAACCGTTGTTTATCTTAGTTCGACGGACTCAAGGTAAGACGTTTGTTTTGTAAAGGGTGACAGTATTTTTGATGCGGAGAAGCGACCGCAACTTAGCCGAGTTCTCAACCCGGGGCGACCGGCTTCTAACGAATAACTTAAAAGTTGCCCGTCTTAAGTTCACCCTTCACGTTTCAAGTACGTGGCCAGCTTTATTTTTGTAAGGAGGACTTATTAAGCGGTTACCTGGGAACGTAATTTGGAAGGGTTGTGAGTTGTGTTTGTAACGGTGCTGAAGTTGCGGCAGCTTGGTTGTCATACTTCGTAATGTACCTACATAATATCTTCCTATCTAGATTTGAAATACAATGAAGAGACCCGAATTCGATTATCGATTCGATCCACTACGAAGTAAGGGGAACATTGGCTAGGGTTATCTATTATACTCACCACCAAATGAAAATTGATATAGTGTCGAAAAAAAACACGAATTACAAATCAAGAATAAAATTGGTTACCAAAAACTTCTAACTAACAACAATGAAGCGTTATCAAAACAACAGAGTTAAGTCAAATCATGACCCATTCGCACCTCCAATAAACCAATAACTTTTTAACCGGACGACCCCAATCGTCTTGTATTTCCCCACAGAGCCATTGTCTCGTTCTGGGGTCTTCCCCGGTCCGGGTCATCCGTTGATCATACGTGTAATTGCTACTGAGAGATTTATTAGTCTTGTCTTCTCGTATTTACTTGGGAAAACGTTTTATCTAATCTGTGCGCTCATTATTCCTTGATTGAGTGCTTTCCTTTTGTTGTGTTATTATTTGTTATTACATTAGGCGGGTGAATTAGTTGCTTGTTTGGACAATGTCTTGTTTAGTGGTGTTGTAATTAAGTGGATTATTTATCATTGTAATAGTAATATGTCATAGTGTGAAGGTACTTAGTGAGACCAAGAGATGGATTCGAGAAAACGCCATCATCAAAAATCTCGATTCTTAGTAGCACTCACATATCTCTTTGTATACATAAACAAACTTAAAGTAAATCTAGTTATAAAGACATTAGTTAGATCTTTTTTTAATATTGACTACCTCTATTACTCTATTTTTATAAATAAAACACATTTTGATTGTATTGGATTTTACAGAATTGCTGTTTTTTACATATTCTAATTCGCTAAGCAAGCTTAGGGGTAACTCGAAGCGCGCCCCTTGCTTGTGTAATTAGATTTTTAACGTTCCCAGTACTTGTTAACGGTTACTTGACTCTGCCGTCGAAATGATCAAAATAATGAGCCTCAGCCAATTTAGGCTTCCGGATACAGCTTTTCTTGTATTTTCCTGAGAGACTGTTTAGTTTGTTATGTGGTGTTTTGGTAAAAAGCTGTATTTTAATTCTCTGTCGCAGATTATTTTCTGAGTAAAATGTAAATGGTAGTTTTCAACAAACTATGCAAGATGATATTATAAGATACGAAATAGATTATTGATCTTTAGATATTATTATATTACTAAGTATAACGTCTAACTACTAAGCAAAGTATAAATGTATACCATTACTGGCTTATAATCCAAGCCTAGCTTACTACCAGTACACAAGTAGGCACTGCAGGCATCTGCCAATCCAACCTGCATGCGACCCTTATCTCCAAAAGCGCGTATTAAATCTTAGGTAAAACTACTTTTATTTACTATTTATGACGCACATCGCGATACAAGATACGTATTTTAATTATAAACACCAATAAAAAGAGACAAAAGTCTAGAAACTTTCGTCTCACGCAACCAACAAGTCATCATAAACTTAATCAAGTAAGAAATGAATGTAAAGAAAATCGTAATAACTCCCCCGAATAACGGAACTAATCAGTGTGGAGGGCGGAATCGCAGGGACTCAGTCCAATAAAACAACTCTCTTCACTTCCTAAAAAAAAATCTCATTTTCTTTTATTGCAGCTGCCTAATTTAAATTAAGTGTTATGCAGTTATGATTCAAGAGAGTGGATAATTTTAAATAACTTCGGAACTGGCGAGAGCGGGGCGATGTAAACACTAACGTAAAAACGTATAGACACTCAGTTCCTATACCTGTAAGTTTTACGCACCACAAGTATTATTGTATACAATTTTGTTATGTATTACGGAAGAGGTTTGCCTAAATTGCTATCTCAGTTTGTGAGACTACCTCAAAAACGATGTAGACCTGGCTGCCCAAATATCTACGACGTAGCTATTTGCTACGAAACCACGGAGCGGTGAATAAGCACGCTTATGATTTTAAATCATGGAAAGAGGTTAAGTACCCGGTGTCATTTGACAAGGCAACAATTTAAGTATCGTCTAGATAAACTTCAGCGGATGATGCTACTGAAAAGTTGACTTTTTGAAAGAGATGATGTTGACTCTTGAACATGTGTTCAGGTAGGTACGAGTACCTATGTGATATTTCAACATTGCCTCCTGGGCGATAGAAAAACGAGTGAACTCTATAAAAGAGAAAATATATTGGAACAAAGACATGATAAATTATTATTAACAGTCATCAAAAATTAAGCCACAATAAAAAAAGATTTGGAAACAGTCATTTTCTTTGCGAATTTCTGGAACGTAATAAGTATACCTCGAGGCAGTAGTCTCGCTCTTGTCCCGTTTCTAATTTATGTGTACTAAGATAAAGCGTAATAAATAGGCAGAAGGAATACCGTTTTAAAATAATCACCCTTAAATTGCTGTTTGACTGAACAAGAATTGAATTGAGTCGATAACAAAATGATGAAATAAAATATGTATCAGCGATAGTTTATTTACTATGTCAAAGTAACGAAATTATGATTGATAAAGTTGTTATATTGTTAACAAAATTTCTTTTCTTTATTGCTTCTTCGCTCATTGTTTGTTTGGCTCTGAATATAGATACAACAAGAATTTTCAACATCAATATTTTTCATCTTAATCGATATCGTTTCCATCATGATATAAGATAGGAGCCAGATTCAAATCAAGCCTTTAAAGTACTTAACATTGAAAACGATACTGCTTTAAAATTGAGGTTCAATTGTTCACTTTAAGTTAAAACATTTTGACGATAAAGGCTATTCTTTTCCCACTCCTGTTCCGTTTTCCCAATTTTAAGAAAGGAGCGGCTGTACTGTGCTACGGACGCCCTAGGCACATTGCAATGTAGGGCGCTGTACATTTGAGTTGTTCATTTCATGTTAAATGTGAGAAATTTAAAAGAAAAATCTTAAACGTCATATACGAGTAGATATTAAAATGAGCAAGTACCTACCTATAATGCTTTTTGCAGACTGTAGAATAGATTTTAATAAGTGGTACACAAACGCAGTGATGTAGATCCAAGTACGTATTCAACTAATTTCCAAATAAATTTAGTTGAATGTTGAAGGACGGTACCATTTTTGAATTAAAAGAAGTAATACAGATAATAAGGATACAGTTAAAACTTTATTATCTTCACACGGCTTAAACAACAGCAAAAAAAATATATTTTAAAACCAAACTCGACAAAACCGGAAACGAATCAAAGAAAAAGCATAGCGATAGAGACACGTAATAGCAAAAGTTGGTTCAATCTCTCGCTTACTGAATTTAATTAACGTTCTGAGGTAAAGGCATATTCACACAACTATTTATTAGAGCAATATTATGGGGAAAAATGGTATAATATTTATTTCAATTTGAAGATTTGCCTTTGATGTTTGTGACTGATAAAACGATAGTACCTATCTAGTTTAATTTAGCATTCCGCGAGTGAAATAAACGAGTAATCGATTTGTATTGACATATTATTTACTTAGGTACTGTTCCTAATGTAATTGTACTAGACCTAATTAATGTTCAATGGACATTAATTAGGACGAAAAATAATAATAACGGGTCTAATTCGTGTGCAAAGTAATATCAAAATATATAATTTTGACATACCCTCGACGTTTCGGCCGAGTTTCGTCGACTGTGGTCTCGAGAAGACTATTGAGGTCTACTACTTGACGACTACAGCTGTGGCCAAGGCATGTCAAACTTATATATTTTGACATTATTCTGTCCGCAAATTAGACCCGTTTTTACCTAGTTAATATATTCTCCGGAGAGTATAAGTAAACTCTCCAAAGTGTCGAATCGGACACCCAGTTGGAGCCCTAATTGTGGTGTGTCAGCGACAGCGACGCCCGACGGACACCCCACTTGGACGCTATGGGAATGTCGAAACGTTTTGCATGACATCCACGCTTTTATTTAACTGTGGCTGAGCTCTTAAGGTAAATTAGTTGTCTAGCTGGTTTGGCTCATCCATAGTATAGATTATCACAATAATGATACACCTTCGTTCTCTGCTTTATCTTTCTTCCACTCAGGGGGAGAGCTTTCCCTAGGGCAATGAGTAAAATAATTATCAACTCTAAAAATAATAGGTAATTTTTTGAATTTTATTTTTAAATTTCAACCCATTATTGTACGTATAGCATAGAATACCTATTAATACCCTAGCTGCATAGGGAATAATCAATAGCTCCTACGTCATAGTGTCCTATATATAAGACAGATACCTACAACATTTTATACTCTTACAAAGTACCTAAATGTTAATTTTAAACTAAAACACAAAATATGTAAACAGCGGGCTCCGTAAAACCAAAGATAAAATCCGCGAACATAAACCGGTAGACACTGGCAAAGCTTTTAAAAAGTAGTAAAAACTCTAGAACATTACTCCTGTAACAGTTGGCAGAGCCTCGATCGATGCCTTACCTTATTAAAATAATTAAGAAAGTTTCCAACTTTGTTTATTTAAATTGGCTTGCAAGTCTTTGTTGGTGAAAGGTAAAGGAAGCGAAGTTTAGGCATACCACTCAGCTTACCACTTAGCTAAGCAATATCATAATTTGTTACCCTCATCGATTATCCAAAAATTACGTAGATAGGTACCAGTTTGTAATTGATTGACGCTTTTACGAGTATGATGGAATGTTATAGATTCTTTCGTTTCAGTTGTATAAGTTATACAAGTTATAGGTACCTACAATTTTATACTTGTATTAAAAATGCCGGATCGAAACATTTGACGTGGTGTTCACAAACATCTACCTGAAAAAATTCTATATAATTATTTCCATTCCATGCAACGATAAAATGCTGATGGTTACTATAAAATTGTTAGGACTATAAATTATCTGTAGCTTTGTAGGTTCTATCAAATGTAAATAGTAGACTATAGATAGATAGCTACTAATACTACATATTTAATACTAAATAGGTACACCTACACAGTCTTACCACAAAAGATTAGACCAGAGTTAAACAATGTTTTTAAAATTTCGTTCAACTAAACCGACGTCGTTTACTCGCGTTTTCTTACTCACCCTTAGTATACCTAATAATTTTACTGGTAAGTTTGTTATTGAGTTAGAAAGAGCGTTAGAAAAAGCGAGGATTAGACTTCGAATTGTGGAGAAAATATTTACACAACAGTTCAACTCGGGTTTAATATTTTGTGGTAAGACCGTGTATGTTTAGATCTACATAGAATAGCCACCAATCTCTCCGCATAATCACCCTGCTCTCAGAACACCGGGCACATTTACATTGACCATAAAAACCGCATAATCTACCCTCGACTCACAAAAACGGAAGTTTATTAAACAGTCGTAAACCGCTGCAGGGGCGCCCGCTGCAACCAATAATTACTCTCGCAAAAGAAATTAACTATAGGTACCAACAAACGTTGGTAACCACAGCATTTCGGACATGAAACAAGTTTAAACTGAACATCTTTCTGGCTGTCGATTGACCGTTTTGTAGATGCCTTATCAATAATTGCAGTGTTAGCAAACTCCCTAGGACCACATCCTAGCTATGATACAAAATATCATTGGATTATAGTACATAATATAAGTAAAACATAAATTAAATATCAGATACGGCAATTTTTAGCTCAGCTACGAAATCTTGTAGCAAAAACTACGCTGCTACATTGACGTAGCAACCTACGCAGTCTCTACGATTCAATGGTAGAGTTACGGTTCTAATGGGTTTTTGCAAATATTTTTGAATTAAACTTTTAGACATTGTTATTGTTATCATTGTAAAATAATTATAAATTACCATTTAAGAAATAAGGTGTTCATATTCTCGAAACCTCGCATCTCGTCTACCATACATAGTTTAACCAAACTGCAAAAAGATATTGCAATAATATCAATAACGGGTAGAATCAACAATCCATTTACCTACTTCACCGCATGTAGCAAGGGCCTGCATTTGGCACGCGGTTAACCCTGTCACAGAAACTTTTTTCATTACTCGGACGCCAAACTGAACTGATTCCTATTCCTGCATATTGTATATGCAGGAATAGGAATTGTATATATTCTATATTGTATATCCTGGATAGGTAGTACTAGATTGGAAGGGTTCATAGACTAGGTGTGATGTGTATGTGAAATTATATGTCTGTAACCGGGCGGTACCCACGATACAGGAGCAACTTTAGAGTGGGGCTACGTTTAAAACATTACATGATTGGGTAAATATTGTGGTTTTTTTCTGTATTGGCCAGTGTTGTACGATATTATAGTACATTTTTTTTTCATATTTTTAGTTAGAGTCCAGTAAATGTCAAGTTTTACTCAATCAGGCCAAACAGTTAGTATTTGAATCAGGAGGACACATCAACGGCGCGATTCAGTGTAATAGTGAATGTATAGGGGAAAACAGGGTGGCTCCGTACAGAGGGAGCCTTCGTACAGTACGTTTATCTCCACTATTAGTTATTTAGGCGCGTTCATCTTTTTATGCCTGATTGCCACTCGTATGCAGCTACTAATTAGTGGGACAAAACATCAGTATGGCTGCCGGGTCCGTTGAAATAAATTCAAATATGTTTTCTCGCCGCGAAAGTATAATTTGGACTTGAATTCAAACTCTTGTAGCTCTAGTAAGTTTTACTGAAATTGTGTAAGTAATTCATTGTAATTGAGCAACATATCCTTTAGTTTATTATGTATTCGGAAATTTTGGGATACAGCTTAATGCATATTTATTTTTATTAGAATTGTGTAATTAATTGGGTTGGGGTACCTTCGTACACATGTGTGTGGGGTACATTCGTACTATATAAATGCTTCGTGAAAATATTTTTCAGCCTGCAATCTCCATATTAATATTTGATTACCACGATTATGTCATGTTATCGTTATTATTTATGTTGATTCTTACTAATTTACTATTTTAAGTGACTTTTTAATTTCCAAAGAAGATTTTTTGTGAAATACTGCTACATTAGTACTATTACATCTAAAGGCTAATAATTACTAAATTTTATGTTATTTGAAAATCAAACTGATGAATATTTATAGTTATTTGATGATAAACGTATGTATTTTTATTTTAAATAACTTTTATTATTGTGTTTGCTGTGTACGAAGGTACCCGACGTCTGGGGTGCCATCGTACGTTTTTCATTTTTTAGTAAATCCGTCATTACTCAGTCAATTATGCTGTATCGATACTAATCCACACTACATTTTATAGCCAGATATATGTGTAACATACCAGCATTGAAATTAGTTTGAAATAGCTGTTAGTTTCTTTTTTACAAGGCCTAATGTAAAAACTGTACGAAGCCACCCTGTTTTCCCCTACAGTGTAGTGAGAAACAATATTTTGTGGTCTTTTCCAGTAAATGATGCTTTACTAGCATTTATATTCCAAAAATGTTAATTGAGCAACAAAAATGTTAAATAATTGACATACCTGTGCTTATAAATATTATTACTTGACATTGGCGAAATTGTAGTGTGTGGTTTCATCTACCCAGTTATCAGCAGAACCTAGTTATAGAAAGAGTTAAAGTTGAGAAATAAATACTAAATCAACGATACATTTCCGGTTATCCTTCAAAATTCAATGGTGGATTTAATAATTACACAGAGCATAGTGTATACAACCTATAATCATAAGTTTCACAACTTAACACGTATACAAATTATTCGGTATATACCATATTTGACGTGGTTGACCCCGGTGTTTAAAATACACGAACAACAATTATACTGAAAGCATTTCACTACTCAATAATTAGTGGCTAGAAGTTAAATTAATATACGATTCTAAGCTCTATGCACATGTTATAAGACAGGAAAGTAATTATTGTAGTCCAAGAGCCCCAAGTTGTTTTAAATTATATTATACGTCAATAAGGATGAATATAGATGAAGACGTGTAACTGGCTTACAGATAAATGAATATTTGAGTCCATTGAAATACATACAAAATATTTTTAAATAGCAATATTCAATGTAGTCCTATACACAGAAATGCTTTCTTCCCGTCACTCGCTAAAACGCTTTAAAGAATTGTAAAATATTTAGAATTGCTCGGATTATTTTTGTTCAAGGACGTATTTCCTTTCATTTTCAATAACCCTTTGTCTTCGCCTCTCAATAGGTTACGTCTAAATACTTGAATCTTAAGTAGGTACCGATCAATCGTATCTCGACACGGCTCTATCTGCATTGAAAAAAAAAACAAAATGAAGCTTGAGTCTTCAGTGCTCATCATCAAAATAATAATAACCAAGCTAAATTTAAAAATTATTAAGATTATTAAAAATCTCAAACAATAGGTCCCCAACTACTGTCCCTGTTTTACGAGACGCGGTCTTCGGGAGCAACGGGACTATATCAAACTTTTCAGGGTATACGGGAGCTGCTTTGCAATCGATGCAGGCTTGTAGCCTAGCTCAGGCTAAATAGCGAATATCATATCTCATTTGCGATATAATTCACTACATATATACCTATTTCACATCTACGCCATAGCTAATTTCCTTTGTCTTTGCGCTACACTTTCAGTCCTGTTTCAGAAGAACAACTTTGGCACGTCAAATTAATAATTAGTAGGTACTAACCTAACCAAACAATTTCTTAGAATGCTGATTTTGCCTAACCAAATCACCCTCAAGGTCTGTGGACTAGTTACAAAGAAGAAGCCACAGTAATATTCATCCTTGCTAAAACACCTGAGTTATAATGCTTACCAACTCCTAAGCCAGAACTCTAATTATTGGTTGGTCTTGTGGGAAAAGACCAAAAACCGTTTACCCTGCATTAAACATACATGAGTGACTGCCGATAATTGACGGCTGGAACAGTGATTCGGAAACCCCTGAATAATATATTACCTTTGACCTGTAAGTTTTGGTTTTGATGTATGGTGGGTGGTTTCTTCATATGAACTGTAGTTGCAATAGAGTAGGTAGGTAGTTTACTTAATTACTAGGGAGGGAATTTCCGGAGAATGTTTCTGATTCCTGAATTATATGGAGAAGCGTAACGATCAAAATCGTTGATATTGATAGTATGAGTGTAGGCGTGTTTTTGTAGACATTTTTATTTTACTGATACCAATGCTGTCGGTCTTTAATAATCGCACGAACCTATTACTGCATCAGCTGACAACGTTACGGAATAAATTGACCACGGACAGGATATAATATATTATATCGGTTGAATCTGCTAGGTTCTTCGTCAGCGCTGACGATGTGTATGTACCAAATTCTTAACTAGATTTAAACGGGTCTAATTCGCGCCCAAAATAATATCAAAATATTATACAATTTTGACATACCTCGACGTTTCGGCCGAGTTACATCGACCGTGGTCACGAGAAGACTAGAGAATGCGGGTGCCTATAACCGTCCGGAATGGCAGGTGTTGTTTCAAACTACCCGCGTTTGGTCTTGCAAAACATAACCGTCACGACATACCTACTAAGTACACTAACAGTACCTTTATCCGAAGTTCTACTCAAATATAAATCGCACCGTACACACTTGCTAATAACTGGATTCCATGAACCAGACAACCTACACCCATCTTCCCGATTGAAATTCCGGTAGGTACCTACCTACTGCTTGATTTAAATAGCTTCACGAACAATTATTCTAGGATGACGATCAGTGAAATGAATCTTCGGGTCATGCTATTCGATCCAATGGTTTGGCAAACGTACCTACCTACTCACTCGAATCATGCTTGTATAATATGCATAATATGCATGCTTTCCATATTTCTAAATCCCCGTGGAACCCTTTTGATTTTCGTTTTTTTTTCGTTAGTATCCCAATTTCTGCCGGAAGACTTTCCCTTTCAGGTAATTCTCTGCGTAACCAAAGAGAAATTACAAGGCTCAACTATTTTACCTATAGATATATAATACGTACCTACCACCTAAATGCCTTCTCAGGAAAGTTTCAAGTTCGAACAAGATGCGTTGGTTAACTCCTAATTGTGCATAGGAACTGCGGGAAGTAGGGTAACCAATTCACCATGCAGTTGGCACGGTACTAATGCAACCACCATACCACTTTGATACGTTTCTTTAGGTACTAGGTACCTAGTTGCCAAACTAAAGGATTGTTTCGCAGTTTGCCTGATTCTCGATCCATCTGGTGCCTGCAATTTACGAACATTCAACCGTTATACAAAAAGTGAAATAATATGCCGAATGCGTAAGCATCTAAATAACGCATCCGTATACTACCAGTGAGGTGCAATAAAATTACAATACGGGTACCTAGGGCAGATGTAGGTACTTACTAGGAAATGCAGTGTTTCCTAGACGCGAAAGTGTTGCCATCCTGCTAGACAAGGGAGAGGGGAACTTGCGTCTCGCGGTCTGCGGTCACACCTCGCTCGCTAGTAATTTGCGGGTTAGTCAGGTACCTAGGTGACGTCTTGAGACTTGAGAAACAATAACCTTTGATGTACCTAACAAGTTAGTATAATACAGCGCGCAAATAAACATTAAACAGTGAATAGGCTAAAGTTGCTGCCCACTAGCTCATTTACTTTTTACGGTCTATGCTAATATCAGGTCCCGCTAGATATGTTAGGGTATTAGTGCATCTTAAAACTTTGTACAAAGATTACTTCCAGGATGTTTACATTGAAAAACCGCCCCTTACTTCAAGGCCACTTGCCCCGAAGGTCAATATCGATGTCTTCAATGTTTATTCAAATCGTGAGATAAGAAGTACCTAGATATTATATTTTATTTCTTGTGATCAGTAGGTAGGTATATACTGAAGAATACATGTAGGTAAAAAACTAATAGAATTCTGTCCATGCAGAAGTATGACGACTTTTTTTTCTCTTTTATTGTATCATTGTTAGTACCTATTGCTTTTCCTTCGCTAATATCAGCTTTTTGCTTTACTTAATAATTTACCATAAGTACTTTTTTTTCAGAGTTGACGCCTTGCTCTAAAAGTCCCGAAGGTAATTTCTTTAAACTTATACCTACTTAAAAATAACAATAAAAAGCCTGCCTAACTAGGTTCCTACTGTAAACAGGGAAAAAGAAAACACATTAAGATTAATTACATTTACTTTATTAGGTACTTTAAATCCATGCGAGAATGGACACCAAAGTCTTACTCTAACAATGTCTCCATTACTGCAGTACAAACACATTGGTAAAGTCGATTTAAATATCAAATAGAAAAAAATAATATAGGCAAGTCCTAAATAAAATTACGTAAAATATGATTACTTAAATATCTAAATGATTACATTATTCTAATCGGTACATTCTTCTAAATGGGTTATGTAATATAAGTGCATCTAAAGAACTGTCTGTAAGTATCATAAGTGCATAGATTAAACACATTGATTAAGGGAATAATTATGTACTATTTCATGTAATTGTTATCCGAATGTCCAACTCGAGTATACTTTTATAGAAAACATCACTCTTAAATACAAACTACTTACAAACTTCTACGCCTGTGAAATACAATAATTATCATGAACAAATTACTAAATTAACTAATACAGCTCGTACAAATGAATCCGCTAATCTCGATACACACAAACCTACAAATCGTCAACTATTGAAAGGTTTTAATACGTCAATAATGGCAGTCAATCGTTTAAATAATTAAATACATGCCTCACTCAATCAAACAGTCTTATTCATTGTCAATCATAAAAAAAAAAATATATAAATAACGCCAAATCCAACTACCGGACATTCCTAAAACAAACAAATACTATAAATGCTCGTGCGTTACATTCAGTAACACGTAGAGTTCACGATATCATACGAAGTAAGTTAAAGCCTATAAAAAACTTATAATAATTACCCCATGATCCGATTATACGCATTACATCGCGTACAATAATGCCGATATAATCAATACAGGGCTTTATAACGTCTCTAATTGGAAGGAACAAAGAAATTGCAACAGCGGTGTCATAAAAATCATACGTAATTTGAAATTAGCACCAATTAAAAAAGTATAAGCTCATGTCTCTAATAAGTAGCTGCTTTGTATCACATGTTTATTTCCGTGTACCATTACTATGGTGTACCATTACTAGTACAGTACTATGGCACAATGCTTTTATATAGTGTCTTCGTCTCCTACGCTAGACTAATACAAGATTAGCGTAGTTTGGAAACCAGATAAGCAAACGGAAATAGCATTGTCAATGTTACACATTACTCGTCGAATATTGTATAAATGCTTAGCTCAACAAGATGCACAATGGAAATACAATTATGAAGAACGTACGGTTCAATCAGTGACAAATTGGATGTTAAATAAAAGGCCTATGACAAGCCACGACGGTTAACAAATTCAAAGAGGTTGGGTCGATGAAATGAATCCTGAAATTCGGGATCGACACGCGCGTAACATTTAGGTCGGATCTACTGATGATCAGAGTACCGAGGGATTGTACATCGATGGTACGTTTTGCCCCTGGTGCTATTTATAGGTCGGTGTCGTACCACGCGGCGACATTATTGTTGTCGTGAGGCGGTGGTTCTGGGAAGGCTAAGTCAGCGGACGCGGCGCCTGCGCCCTCTGTTTCGCCGATGTCCATGTCCATGCCGAAACCGCTGCCTATCTCCAGGCCCTGCATCGAGTCTATCGGTATTTGATCGTATCCTGAAACGTAAGCATCGAATATAGAGGTTGGATATTTTGATTGTAAGAACTTTAGACTTTAGAACTTTAGGGACTTTAGAGGTGTTTGAGAATGATTTAGATGAAACTGTTTTGCTTGGGGATGGGAAGGTTAAACAATATTTACAAAGTGGAAGTTATTATTGACATTCATACTACTTGTACTAGTTTTTCGATTGTACTGTGAAATGGAAAGATGTAATTGACATAAAAATTTTTGGGGCAAGACTTTCGACTGAAATAGGTTGGAAATTTAATTATCACAAAATCAAAATGAATAATGCAATGTGAATAAAATTCTTGTCTCTTAATCGTCATTGTTACAATTAACATAAGAGTTAATAAGGCTTAGCAAATGAGGCGATGGTATTCATAGTTTTACTTCATTCGGCAAGCTACCTATTCTAATGTACAACTTTATTTTGATTATACATTTGCCAAATACTGCAAGCCTTGTTTCCAATGACATTATAAGAATTAGTAAATCAAAGTAAACCCAAACCAGTTAAGTGACAGCAAATAGATAAATAAACCAACAATATGTTTATAATTATTATTATGTATTAGAACACAAAAATAGTAATAATATTCCCATCACCTGTGTTTAGTGATAAATAGGTCCCGGATTAAGCTGCATGTAAAGAAGAGAGAAAAAACATTGTATATTGATATATAAATTCATCATAGTTCTTATGGTAGGAACGAATAGGTGCTAGCTAATAAGACAGTGTTTTATTTAAATAAAAGTTTTGCAAATAAATATGAACATAACAGTGATACCATAGTAATAACAGATGTGACAGACTGAGCTAATAGATTGAAAAAGAAAAATATAGTTTGATTTCGCTAAGAAATTAAAAAGTGAAGTTTAGCTCGTTATCTCATTTGACAACTGTTACTGTGAAGTGAGCGAAGAATAAATCTGCTAATCAGACGAAATTATAATGTGCTGTTATATTTTTAGGGCGTTTTTTTATGTTTGCACTAAATCAACATTTTACATAATTAATGGTTGGACTTGTATAAATTAAACAATTTAAATATTAAAACTGTCACAGACTATTTAATGTCGATAATTATTTTGAGTTAATAATATCCATGATAAATACACCGTTTCTAGTGAAAACCATTCAAGAATTATCACAATGTTGGGTGCAAAAGTTTAACCCATCAAGTGTCGCATAAAGTTAAATGACACATTTCAATTGTTGTACACAAACGCATGACACTCGAGGGTTGAAACGTTTTACTTGTGTGCAATGATAGTTTCAAATGAGGAAGACCAGTGATACTCTGGGCTGGTCCAGCTGAAGTATGCGAAGTGACATACCAGTGTGGTAGCCGGTATGAGTCGACCCGAAGCCCAAGCAAAGATTACTTTAGACTTAGTTATACTGTGGACCAAGTAAAAGTGACTTCCAGTTAGAGTCACTAATCTCCCTCCTTTGACACTGTCATTGTTTTGTGCGATTTTTCTTAGACGTTTCCTATGTAAATGTTTCATCAGTACAAACGCCATTAAGTCTGTGATACCTGTAGGTACAATAATTTCTACACCATTCCCCCATACATGGTTAGTTGACCAAACTCACTACGAATCGGTCCAAGTCTTACCTTGCTGGTGGAATGACGGTCGGGTCCCGTACAATCCCTCATAGCCCTGCTCTGGCCCGAGCATGTCCTAATGAAGGGGGATTGAGCAAAAATTAAATAAACATAAAAATAAAATAAAACATTAAACTCAAAAGCGAACCGCAGCTACATATTACTCAAAGACAACATTGAACACACTCACAACATCTACTCAATATCTGTAAGATTCTCTTTCTAATAAGCAATTTTACGGGAACAAAATTACAACTTTATTGTCCTAAAATTCAAGTGGCTGTTTCCACTTATTTTTAGAAATACCTACATACATAATAATCCACAACAATGTAACATCTAACCAAAACATCAAAACACACATCCATTGACACTTTTCAATTAAAATTGTATTGTTACGAATACATCCATGCATCAACACAATAGTGAAGTGAAAACTTTCAAATATTCAGATCACGTTACTTATATCAAATATAACTGAACATGAAGCAACTCTGTGACTCATTACTGCACCGAGTCGAAGAGTTCTGAACTGTCTATCAGTTCATTCCAGGGCACAATCCTGGCCCTGAACGCGGGTACGTACCTGCAGGTCGGGCTGCATGGCGAGGTCGTTGGACCACATCTGGTGGTCGTCCCGGAACAGCGAGTTGGTGAGCTCCATGGACAGCCGCTTCTTGTAGTCGTGAGGCTTGTCCTCCGACATGCGGAACAGCACCGCGGCGGCGTAGGTCGCGACCCCTGGTGGGAGAGTGAGCGTGTAGTGACTGTGAGATGATCCAAACAGTTTTGACTACTACAAAAGGTCAGACGCGCGGGGCAACACTACTATACTTGAACTAAAATCTAAAAATGTATGGAGTCTGCTCGAAAGCCAATACACAACGTGATAAACAATATGATGAACTTTAAAATGTCAAGAAAATAAATCCATTGCTTCTAAAATAACGGTATACTCAACACCAATACTTTACAAATGCTTGAATCTACTAAACACCTAAGTAACGTTCGAAGTTAACCCGTGGTCTTTGTGCCTGAACTAGGCAAGTATGATCATCACAATTACAAAAATGTTTCTACTCAGATTTGCCAGAGAACTGTTTTAAAGGACTCCACACACAGCGGTCGCGGCATCGAGATGTACGTGAGCAGAATGAGACGGTAAAAAAAAATAAACTTTGGTATCAAGAGTACAACTACTGGCATATATTTTTCGCTCCAACGAACGGCGTTTCAGAGCGACGAAAAGGGATAGAGCTATGTTAGTCAGAACAAGTCCTTGCTCAGCGAATGTTCATTATAGCTTCACTGTCACTCAACAAACTTTAATTCATGGTCTCATTCTGCATGTAAGAACATGCTGTATACATAATGTTGTGTGTGCAGAATTCCATATCAATTATCAGAACAACACCGAGAAACAAGATATCAAAACAAAATAATAAAGACAATCATCGCTCACTCGAATCCTCTCCTGAAACACCTAGCAGTGCTGCAATGAAATTTACAATACTTTGAGTGCTTTGCTGACCAATAACTACATTACGCTAGCAGTTTACTCACACAAGCTTTCCTAACAAGATGGCATGCTGAATCGTGTATGTGTTACATCAGTTGATAAGTTACACACAATGTTAATAAAAGTGCAACATTTTGGTGAGCTTATATTGCAAAGTTGTTTGACTGTCTAATTTGAGCTTGCTTTGATGAAAGTTTAAGTGTAACTGAATTTCCTATCCAATATCAGAACCAACTAGATGTTAGGGAAAAAGTTACGACCCCACTAGCCACACAGGCGCGATACAATCGGTCAATAATGCAACTTGATGTTTCCACACGAATTCAGATATTTCTAGACTTTTACTAGAGTTAAATACCCCCAAACGTGTGCGTGAGATTGACAAATATCACTAAAAAGCAAGACGCAGGAACGCAGCGCGCTTTCATGGCGATATTAAAGCAATAGTGTGTAAGATCTCGCGCGATCCAATACAAAATATTATACTAAAACGCCGATCGACCGATAATAACACGCCAGTGGATAGGCTTTTAGCACTTAAAGCATAACACACACGACACAGGCCGAAGTGAACATGACCAACCTTCGTTTCGCGAATGCAGCAGTTCGGTGAGCGGAGCGGTGGCGCCCTCGGCCTCTATCATCTCAGCGCCTTCCTTCTCGACGGCCAACTCGCACAGTACTCCAGCGGCCACGCGCTGCGAACACAATTTGTGGGAAAATGTTACACTGAATCACTACGATGTCCCAGCGCAGTCAATGTATATCATGCAACTATTGACCGTTCGGAGCGGTCGCAGGTAAATGTAAATATAAGTAAAGTAGTTCGGTAGTTCGGTATACTGTCGTTGCTTGAAACGGACGGTCATAACGTCTATCAAATTGAATGACGCCAATGCACTGTAGAACAGTTCCACGACCAAAATCCCTCATTTACCTACTGTCCATTACTAGTGCATTGAAAAGTGGTAAATTACATCAAAACGGGGCATGTGGGGGTCATTGAAAGTCCCCAAAGGCTTTAGTTTAGTTGCTATTCACCCTATTTAAAAGTACATAATAATATGGTACCTACAAAACATAGGCTGAAGACCTCCACATTATTTTGTTCTACTGACCTGTATATTCTCGATCTCATTAAAGAGCAGTTGCACGAAGATCGGTATGACGTTCTGCTGGCGGATCAGCTGGCGGTTGAGGCTCTCCCGAGCCAGGATGTGCAGCGCCCCCACGGCGCCCTCCACGATCTCCTCCATGCGGACGCCGTCCGCGTAGGCGCCGCCCGCGCCGCCGCCGCCGGACGACGTGCGTTGCTGTGCCAGTTAATAATATCTATTAATACCCTAGCCTGCAGAAGGGGCGGGCTCTCTCTATTTTTAAATGACAGTAAGATGGCATATCGGTTTGTATGACATTTTGAGGGTGCTGGGTGACCTGTTGAGTACCAACGCAGTATCAACGCGGACGTTATCGCTTCGAATACTTTAGCTGGTCTTTTGTCCAATTCAGCACAATGTTTTTACCATTGGCAAAGGTCTCCCATTTCCTTCCAAATGTCTCTCCAATGTCCAAAGTTACTCGCGCTATCGATTTTTCAATCAGCCTCGACGACACTACCTTCTTACAATTTTTTTACTGATATCGTCCCACTGCTGGCCAAAGGTTTCTCCCATTTCCTTCTATACAACTCGGTCCCCAGTATATTCCGACCGAGTCCGACCATCCCTCTTCTCACACTTCTCACACTTGTCAATTTGTACCCCAGACCACTACTACTGGCCGGCGAGAACTCAGCAGACTGAGTGTGTACTTATGTAGTGTGTAGTGAGTAGTGCTTGCGGCTCACCCGCTGCGTGTCGTTGAAGGCCCGCATGAGCAGCCGCACGAGGTGGTGCACGGCGCCGTGCTCCCGCAGCGGGGCGTAGTGTGCAGTGTGTAGTGTGTAGTGAGTAGTGCTTGCGGCTCACCCGCTGCGTGTCGTTGAAGGCCCGCATGAGCAGCCGCACGAGGTGGTGCACGGCGCCGTGCTCCCGCAGCGGGGCGTAGTGTGCAGTGTGTAGTGTGCAGTGAGTAGTGCTTGCGGCTCACCCGCTGCGTGTCGTTGAAGGCCCGCATGAGCAGCCGCACGAGGTGGTGCACGGCGCCGTGCTCCCGCAGCGGGGCGTAGTGTGCAGTGTGTAGTGTGCAGTGAGTAGTGCTTGCGGCTCACCCGCTGCGTGTCGTTGAAGGCCCGCATGAGCAGCCGCACGAGGTGGTGCACGGCGCCGTGCTCCCGCAGCGGGGCGTAGTGTGCAGTGTGTAGTGTGTAGTGAGTAGTGCTTGCGGCTCACCCGCTGCGTGTCGTTGAAGGCCCGCATGAGCAGCCGCACGAGGTGGTGCACGGCGCCGTGCTCCCGCAGCGGGGCGTAGTGTGCAGTGTGTAGTGTGTAGTGAGTAGTGCTTGCGGCTCACCCGCTGCGTGTCGTTGAAGGCCCGCATGAGCAGCCGCACGAGGTGGTGCACGGCGCCGTGCTCCCGCAGCGGGGCGTAGTGTGCAGTGTGTAGTGTGTAGTGAGTAGTGCTTGCGGCTCACCCGCTGCGTGTCGTTGAAGGCCCGCATGAGCAGCCGCACGAGGTGGTGCACGGCGCCGTGCTCCCGCAGCGGGGCGTAGTTGGCCGTGCACAGCGCCAGGTTCCGCACCAGCCCCACCACGGCCTTCACCAGCGGCCAGCGCGACGGCGGCTGCAGCAGCTTCACTATCACCTGCAACCGAACCGACCGTGTTCTCATGTCAGACTGTCTCTGAGGTGAATTATGTGAGACTTTCTTCGAGAGTTTGCATTTGTATTTGAATTTGCTGTCTCATACGGAATGTGATTGGGCAACAGTCGAAGCAAACATGGCTCGAAGTAGTTTATTGAGGGTTGATTTCTTCGTTGAAGACGCGGCATTATTATTTTGTGACACTCGGAAACAACGAAAGCAAATAAGCAGATATTTATGAGAATTAATTGACAACAAACGTGCGAAACGTGCGAAACGAAACGTGCCCCGTGCGAGAATCAAAATCGCACGACTTATCGCCCTATTAAACATTTGGGTACTAGTGGGCAGCACACAAGAAGCAGTAAGGGTAGTATACTGTACTGACCGGCAGGCCGTAGTGCAGCCGCACGGCGTTCTGCGCCATCTCGCTCTCCACGTGCCGCGAGGTGAGGTGGCGCAGCGCGCACACGGCGGGCTCCGTGATCTCCTCGCGGTCCCCGGCCGACACCACCGTGCGGACCAGCGCGTCCACGCCGCCCGCCTGGCAGACCGTCACCTGCTTTGCGGACCTCGTTAGTCGGTCGCCGGAGTATCCGTGAGTTACACGGTTACAGAATATTGGGGAAATCAATCAATTAGGCCATAGGCCAATGTGGTTGGTATATATGCCGAGTGTAAATCTGCCAAGTTTATCAAACTAAAGATTACTATATTCGGGTTTGATAGGCAGGTCCCGGTGAAGTTACTGGGATTGATTAGTGTGGCCAGCGCAAAACCAATGAGAATTACAACATGCAGGGTGCCACTGCACCCGCTATGCTATGAGCAGGTGGTCCTTACCATCATCTCAACGACTTGCTAGTTTCATACCCTGTACATTAAAAAATGAAAGTATATGGAGAAATTAGGTACAATACCTTGTTGCGTTGGTTGTTGCAAGTCAAGTTAGACAAGATGCCAGCGGCGCAAGTGACGATATTCACGTCGGTGGATGCAAGCACTTGCACCAAAGACGACAGAAGTCCCTCCAAACCCTCAACCTGCAATAAGGTTATCATAACAAATAAACAATATAGTTGTCAAATTAAAAACCGCTGCAGTAGACGGAAATACAATTGTTATATTCTTACCTTAGTGGCAGCATCGGAGAGATTCCTCAGGGTCCAGAGGCAGTTCTGAACGAGGCGGCCGCTTGGGTTGCCGAGATGCATGGCCAAAGCTTGCATGCCACCAGCTTCAACAATAGCCGGCTTGTTGCTCGAGCACACAGATAACACCTGAGAATTAAGCAAAATTAGACCATAATATCATTCGATTAGTAGTTAATTTAAAAAAGAAGTTATGTTTATACACACCTTCAACACTCTGGAAGTAGTCCAAAGTAGCTTTTCGTAATCGTAGGAGCGCATGATGCGCACCAACTCGATCGGACCTTGAGAGGCGAGAATGATGAGCTTCGACTCCTGATTGCCATACGCCAGAATTTGCAGACAGTCGGTCACAATCGCCAAGAACTTCACATTGTTTCTCTGAAGCAGAGCGACCATCTTTTGCAGGCCTCCGGCTAAACGCACAGCCATTTTGGAACCGTCTTGGTGCAACAGGAGGTTGTGAAGAGTCGTGATGGCATAGAACAGAACGGCTTCCACTGGAGAGCTGAGCAGCTTCACTAGAGCCGGAATGCCTCCGCTCTTGAAGATAGCGAGCAGACCTTGGCGGTGGTGCGACAAGTTATGCAAGGTACCGACTGCTCCCTTGGTGGTTTCCAAGTCGTTGCTGTTAGAGATCGCGCGGACTAGCGCGGCGACCATTTGCGGCGAGTTCATGATGGCGTGCCGAGATGCTTCCTTCTTGGATAGCTGGTGCACCATCATTGCAGCTTGGGATACCACCACTTGGTCTTCATCGTTGAGGAGCTTGATCAACTCTGGTATGGCCCTGGAATTGATGCCTATGTTAAGACTCAAAATCCTAAGTATTTTTAACACAAGGTGAGATGACTTCGGAATACTGCGGTTTTGGTTCAATTTCAGGGCAAACACTTGTGTGAACTGCTGGTATTAGCTCTCAATCTGGATATTTGTGGGACCATGGTTTGTACCTGTGATTCTATAGGGAATCCTAGGTAGTGGTCAGGATCTATGTAAATGTCACTGTGATGCATTATTCATATATTTATGTTTACAGCATGCCATAAGTCAATTAAAAGTGGACATGTACAATAATATTACACATTCATTTAGCAGCCATTTACTGTAAAACAATTAGAGAATAGTCTACAATTGAACCATCATCCAATACCAAATACCTTTGAACTACTGGATAAAAAGGGATAGATAGAAATATACCTTTGAACTACTGGATAAAAAGAGATAGATAGAAATAGGAAGTAAGTCCACACACCTAGTAGCCAAGTCAGCGTCATCTTGATAGTTGATCAGGTTCACAACGGCATGCTTGAGCATCTGCGACGGTTCGGCAAGACGCTGGACTGCGGTCGGCTGGGCTGGATCAAGCTGAGTGGATGGGATCTCAATACCCTCTTCCAAGGTCTCAGGGAACATGGCAGCGCGGACACGCTGGGAACGCGTCTGCGACAGCTGCTGGTTCATGTCTGGTGAAAGAAATCCATAATAATCATCATCATCATCAATCATCATCACAACTTGTAAAAAGCAAACTTACCATCAACTTGCTCCTGAGTGAAACCTTGAGCGAACCCTTGATCC
Source organism: Hylaea fasciaria (assembly GCA_905147375.1). Taxonomy (NCBI): domain Eukaryota; kingdom Metazoa; phylum Arthropoda; class Insecta; order Lepidoptera; family Geometridae; genus Hylaea; species Hylaea fasciaria. The sequence continues at coordinate 4,037,804 of LR990194.1, forward strand.
AGATCAAACATGAGCTGGTCTCCTTCCATTTCGTCATCTTCCTTGCCGGTGAGAGATGGAACCTGAGAAAGGAAAAGTAAAAGTGTAGGTAAAATTTAATAATGATATACATAATATACAAACAGTTTAATTCAGTTTATGATTTATTAGGAACTTAGTGGAGTAGGCTTTTTTCCACAACTAGGCCTATTGTCAGCTCATTTTGCATGAGGATTTACTAGGTGACATCTATGAAGCTTTGCATTTATAGAACTTAGCAACTTATGTAGAAATCTGAAATTAGAGTTTTATTCAATATTACCCCTTGAATGTTACATAAGACTGCATAATATACTACAAAGCATACAACCATTTAACCTTTCAAAATAGTTGCTGTGAGATGAAGACATCAATTTCGTGGTAAACATAGGGCTACTCCCAGATTATATAAATTTCACCAGACAAGTGCACAAAACCCTGGATACCTAATTGGGAGACAGTAAATGGTTTTAAGATCTCATTAAGTGAATGTATGTCTCAACCTTTGTTTATAGTAAGGATTACGGACAACCTGGCAAATAGGATATGCGGTAACAAAAATTTATTAGAAATAAATGTTATTACTGGACTTTGTGAAAGTAATCATACCTGAGTGGCTGCTCCAGAGTTGATACCAGAGTCCACCAGGTAGGAATTCTGCTGCCACATGAGGGTCTGCTGCTCCTTGCTTGGTGCCATTGGCACGTCGGAACCACCATAGTTGCTGTGAGACACTGAAAGAACAATTGAATTATTAAAAAATATATGTATATTAATTTTCAAGAGAAACTGGGTCTTTTATACACAGATTATATATAAAAATATTACTGAAAGCAACACCTAATACATATAAATGAATCACATATATGCAAATAAATTATTGATAATTTTACCTTTGGCAAGTTTGCTGCCTATTCAAAATGTAAATAAAATAGCCAATCATCTCGATGAAATTTGGTATGGAATCTCGATGAAATTTGAACCCTACAGGTCATAGGATAAGATTTACTTTTAATCACGATAAAGTTTAGTCTGAGTGGACTAAGTCATGGAGTCAGGAGTAAAAACTACTGTTATATGGAGCAATAAAAACCAGAACAAACATAAAACTTATATGGATCCAAATATTGTGAACATCTTCAATGATCCTACATCATAGTTCTGTATATACTGATATGAAAGTAGGTGAGAGGATCTCAGTCATACTGCTGTCAACTAGCAATGCCATTTGTATGAGTCACAATCACAATGATCTTAGGTCGAGTGTACCTACAGGTAGGTACTAGTAACTAGACATACCTACCTACCTATTTCTCTACATCAACGATGCAATAGAATAAGTTCCAGAACAAGGGATACTCACTCGTGCGGCTTTGTGATGATGGTATCTGATAGCTCATGGTTTAGCCGACGCTGAATGCACCCTGCGCCTGTCAAAAAAAACAACATGAAATGCTTGTGATCTCACGCAGCCTATCGATTTTTACGTAGGTACCTACTCAGATATCAAAAGGAATAGTTTTATCACTTGCCCACTTGGCTTATGTTAGATACATGAAACGGCTGCTACAATCGATTGAAGCAAAACAAACATTACTGCGTGAACTAAATTCCATACCACACCCGACCCCATAAATTGTTTGGAGCCAGTTCACATCACATAAAACACACATGTGGCTTTATGATATCATTAATGATTCAGTTATGCTTACCTTATCTGCGTAAGCCGCTAGGGATTTACAAAAACACTATTATAATAGGATATTTTATGAACTAAATTCGTGGATAACAATATCGACCACCGACACAAAACTGACATTACAATATGGCGTCGGTTCGTTCGGGAGCGGAGAAAAGTTTTCGTTTACGTTCACAATCGTAACTTCGGGTAGAATCTTGAAACAATAGTTGTCTCTTTTTTTATCAGGATTACTGTACAATAAATTTGAACCTTATGCCAAGGTACAGTACTTTAAATTCGGGTTTTTTTATAATACATGCTTTCTCTTTTGTACACATAACGTTTCAAAAGTGCCAACTTGAAGAAAATTATATTTACGTTTCGTTTTACGTAAAAAATAAAAGCTGCTGAAAACCACAGATAAATGAAAAAGCTCTATATTCAGTAGGACGTATAGTAGGTAAGTCGCATAGTTCTGTGAGAGCCACTGAAATAATTATTATAATGCTCCAAGTGAAATACCGATGGTTTTGAGGTATCGATATTAAAATACCGATACTTTCGGTATTGAAATACCATTATAATATGAGCAATATTAAGTATCCTCAAAGATAAAAAATATAAAGACCATGCTGAAAACTTTTGTCCAACGTATCCTCAAAGATAAAAAATATCAAGACCATGCTGAAAACTTTCGCCCACACTTTTTCGAATATCTGGTAAGATAGAGATTCACATTGCAGCCAAGGTGTGTCCCTTTCGGGTAGGTATACGTTTTGTCAAGTCTATTTCTGATACTTCATCTATCTAGTACCCAACTTATAAGGCGCGTCGTGAATCTTCGTTCGCGCAGAAAAGAAAGTATGGTCCGAAGATTAACGAAAGAAAGAAAGTTATAAGGTTCATAATACACTGCAGCTGTTAGTTCCATCTCACTCTAAGCTCGCTAAGATGGCGGCGGCTGCCGACCAATAGCGGTCAATAGCATTTCCCGCGCTTTGAAAATTCATCTTCTGCGCAGGTACATCGGTAAGCCATATCAGTTGGGTACTACTGTACCTACCTACTGGACCACAGATTTCTCATACTGGACCATCGGTATATATTATGTACTGGACCTATCCATTATTCTGTGATGGTCCCAGCATAGAGGAAATAAATACTAAGTACAATAAGTAGGTAGGTATAGTAAATCTATGGTAGGTAGGTAGGTACGTACCAGCACAGATTTAAGGATACAAGTAGGTCTCATAAGAGGACCCAGAACTAGACCCAAAATGACTTGCAGTTATTTCAATATACGGTCGCACAGCCGCTTCAATTTAGAAGAAGATGAATCTGATATTCACGTTTTCGTAAGAGAATACAGGGACCGCATTAGCTATCAGTTGAGTCGGGAGGAGCAAAGTTATAGGAACCCGTTCAAAACCTTCGCCGACAAGAGATCGAGCTCTGCCGAAGTATCCTGGCTGAAAGACAATGATAACAGGTTCTTTAAAGCCACAAAAAATGATTTTCTCGTGAAAAAGGACTATTTGTCTGACTGCGGATATACCACCTGCATGATTTATTCGGAAGACGGTAAATGCGTTATTGTTGGGCATGCTTCTGGACTTATACAGGTAAAGTCTGTGGGGTTTAGGGTAAAATAACTAGGAAGATAAGAGTAGGTACAGGTAAAAATCACTACTTTAAAAAATATCCAAGCACCATACAGTTGAAATACAGGCCAAGTAAAATCTAGATGGCCTCAACATGAACGTACAAAAACAAATTATCAAGGACTACGCAAAAACAATTAATGATGCCTACGAAAACGAGCAACGCCCGAAATTATGGTACCCCATGTTCTATACCGGCAAGTTAGGAAAACAGGAAGATGTCGGCTGGGTCCAGGAAAACGAGGACATGTTCCTGAAGGACAGTCCGAATAAGATCATGTATTATAGATGGTACTTCTCAGAAATGGGGTTTATTACTGCTCTAGAGTTTGCGCCTAATGGGACCCATGTTATTGTAGGTCATTCGTCTGGTTTGATTCAGGTAAATGAGTGTTTGCGATATAATAATTTGTTATTTTTGGACTCAGGAGCTTAATTAGCTTGTCCCTTCGGCAGGCTAAAAAAGGACAATGTTACAAACGGAAAGATATTTGGGTAGCTACATAGGTAGGTAGGTATTACCTAGGTACCTACAGAGTAATATCTTTGAAATTGTATTAAGAAAAGATGGACTTTCACAAAGTTGAACTTGATTCTATAAAAAATAAACTTAGGTAGGTACCTATACCTTTTATCGTTAGATGTAAGCGTCTGAAATTGTGGGCCAAATCAGCAATGGCAGTGAAAACAGTGGACCTAAAACTACTTACTCATTGAAAATTTCCAGATGCGCCATGGTTCTACGGGTACTGTCATGTGCACACTCCGCAATATACAGTTTCCACCAAAGCCTATCTACGCGTTAGAATACGGTAAAGTGGAGGAAAGGATCTGTTACGCCGCCTGCATGGATGGGCACGTATACAGGATTGAAATTCCACAGGTAGAAAACAATCTCATATTTATAGCAGTTACGTGTGCTCAAAAGATGTGAAGTAGGTATTTATAAAATTGTCTCCAAATACCTATCGGGGTGTTCCAGCAGCGGTGTTTGAGAGACAGTCCCATTTTAGGCTGAACTTCTATTCCACCTTCATCCACATCGTCATTTAAGACCAGGTATGATAGCAATCATAATAATATGTCGGTCTATAGGTATTCATGCATATTTTGTTTCCTAATATTTCACAGAACTCTACCATATTTCACCAAGCAAGCGCTTAGGTAGTACTAGCATGTCTACTTAGCAAGTAGCTCTACCTTCCTACAAAAAACAGACAAAGGCCGTGCGAAGTTGTTCCTTCAATGGTCCCATATTTCTGTCGTCTATCCTCAATAATGTATAAACGCCCGCTCCCGCTCAATTCAGGTGCCTGAATTATTAAACGAAGCCAGAAACGGGCGATGTGTAGGTACTTTCACCATTTCTAAGAATATTTCGTATATAACGCTCCCGTTTGAGTACAATTTCAGTCCTGAATGAGATTCCATTTCATTTAATCTTGGTTATAATGCGATGGAACATAAATGCTTGTGATATGGTAACGTCTAGAATGGATAGCATAAGTAGGTAGGTACTAAACTTTAAAGGGAACGGTGCTAATTGGTTACTTTGATGTTTACTCATTAAAGTAGGTCTGTCTACCTAGTTCTGTAGGTCTGTATATACACTGTCACAGGTAGTGTGATGTAAGTACATACGTATTAATTTATATGTAATTTATATATTAGTCATCCATATGAAAATGTCTACTTTACTCTAGATTTCTAAGAGAAAGAAATTGACGGCGATGATTTGACGAAGATACATTACCTACAGTAGAAGATACAGTTCGTGAACCAGGCCATTTACCTAAACTACTGTTTGTTGCTTGTTTTCCCAAAGTTTCCTTAAATATTTATTTCTACATTCCGAAAACTGTAACTTCCGTCTAGAAATAAAAATCACCTTTTTTATGCTTAAAGAGCAGCGTAGTTTGACTTCTAACTTATTTTATCTGGTGTCAAGTAAACAATGTAGACGAAAGTGGTGAACACACTGTAAAATGGGATATTAAAAAAATACCTAAAGTTGGATGACTGCCAAAAGCTGTTTTACTACATACCTATTTTCTGCTTGAAGTTGGTAGCCAGGTTAGCCAGGAGGGCTTGCGACTTACACCAAGAAAAAGTTGCTACTAATGATTTATAAATAATAATAAGTATATTACTCTGTACCAGCTCTCTGCATCTGTAGAGGACCCTCCTAAATACTGCATTCGGGTCGATCCAGCCCTGGAATGTATGAACATGCAGTTCTACGGAGCACCCGGGATAGCATCGCATGCTACACCTTTCATCTCACGTAAGAGTCCTTAGATCCAAATAACAAAACCTTTTTCTGTATTTATCTTCGAAGGCTTGGATATTATTTCCTTGATTTCGTAGCACGTTGCCTACTTATCTTTCAAATGTATGTTTATTTACAGAAAAATATCTGTAGACTGTGATAACTATGACATGCTACGGCGTAGTAGCTACGCCGTAAAAGTATTTGTTTTCGCTCACATATAAAAATTCTACATTCATATTCATAATGCCATAACTGTCGCGACAGAAATTTGCCTGTAGTAAAAGTATTAAGGGATTTTCTCTCCTTTTCGTAATTTTTCCCCACGTTTTAAATTTTATTCTTGTATTCGGAGCGGTGGCAAATCCAACATAGTAAAGATCTTCAAAATCATTCAGCCAATATTTTCTCAACAGACCGGCAGGCAGCACTTTCTCTCGGTTTGACCGCTGACCAAACGAAAATGGTAGTCGGTTACGCCGATGCCTCTATAAAACTTTACGATATGGAAACTCAAGAGGTTAGTCTCAGCTCTATGGCCCAATTTTATGATAATTCCTATTCTTTCACTAGAGATTTATGGTTAGTGTGGATAGTTTTAGGAGAAGGATCGTTAGATAGGCACCTTCCTCTATCAAGGGTTGATAGTAGTTTCACAGGCCCTAAATTTACCTACTTTATCTCTTGTTTTGTGCGCACAATTCTTCACATTGTCTTGTCCTAGCGTACTACAATAACGTATAAAATGACATAAAAACTCATCCAAATTTTGAATTATTTATAAACTTATACGCGTACCTACCCAAAGTCTGCTAAAGTGATTTAGGATTTTTTTCCAGACTTGTTCTCCGAATTTATGCTCATTGAATATTTCAGTACATTAAAACGTGTTATTTACGGCCTAGATTGAAAGGGCCTTACGCAGGTGTATTATTATGAGCTTTCAGCATTTTAATGTGGTTGAGGTATTTTGAATAGTTCGCTTAGAACGCCTTGGCTTTGTCTAAAATAATTACCTTTCCCTTTAAAGTTTAAATCCAATTCACCCTTGATGTTCACAATATCTACTACTTAGTTACAATATTCTACTTCGAATAACTTATAAACTGCAATATTTGAGTTCAGATGTCACACCAGGCTAACCTAATAACACAAAGGTATTTCACTGTCTCGCACAACTGTTATCGAAGGATCGGAATGACAAGATATAAATTCATATAATTTAATCTGCCACCGTACTTGGTAGGTATTACGAGTAATGCGTAAAATGAAAGCTCCAGTAAAAGATTACAGCATCATCTTGGTTTACGATGATATAAATTCAACATTGCTGCAGTGGTTTTATGACAATACTTACACACTTTGGAGTCCTTGGTTCAGCTTCCATCCGTATTGTAGTAAGTTGCTGGTCAGGGTCCTATCAAAACTCAGAGGTAGTAAAGCGGTGGTTAGTTGGTTTATAAGGCTTATCGTACATGGTAGCGAGGTTAGTGAAGCATAAACTTGGAAAACGTGACTGGTATTTAATGTTTAAAAAGTGCTCACTTGATTATACGTAGGGATACGTTACGCCTCATTATGTCTGCCTACACTTCTTTACTCCTATATCTTGCTCTGAATTGTTCACCTGTACCTATACAACTAAGTATTAGGGTTGATGATATAAGGTATTTCTTTTTAGACGGATATCACATATAAGGTGCACAAACTTCGGCTCCAGTTTATTCCGAAGAAACTGCAACGAATGCATTTTGGTCAAGTCTGCGCTGTGAAATGTCACCCTACAAACCAATTTATGTTTGCTAGCGCAGCTTGGGACAAAACTTTGAGGGTATGGATGTTTTTGTTTTAATTTGTGAAAGTAATGGTAAATTTACGTAAAGAGTACAATATGAAGGTATATTAACTACCTACCGAAATACTTCGCACAGCTAAAGCAACTGAAAACAAATTTAACAAGTTTTAAGACTGTGTTAGATAAAATCCAACTAATATAACTGAAAAAGCTTACAAAATCTGATTTAAGAACTTAATAATGATTACTAGAGCTGATTATCCCTATCACAGAAAGCTCTGTTCGTAACCAAACATTTTAATTGGCCAAGAAAACTAATCTAAGACGTTCTTGTAATACCTAATTGAGGAATCCAGCCTAAACGTCCTTTGCCTCACGCATTTCGCAAGCGTTTTCATGACTAATAATGAACCTTAGATAAGATAAAAAGAGAAAGATGTATATTCTTCAACATTACGTGCACAAAACGTCACTTGAAACGAGGCATACCTCAACGTTTGGTGTTATAACACGACAGAACCGAAGAATCAGTTGCAAATTTACCACTACGTCTACAGGCAGGTAGATCTTTGAACTCGATATTTGCCGAATCACTATCGTCATCATTGACACTTTGACAGCTCATACCTCAATGAGGCATAAACCTATCCCTCTTTTGCTGTCGCTCGTTGTGAGCTAATCATAGAAAGGAGCAAAAACTTTGTCAGATTTTTCCTGCCATTTTTCTATTTTGAAGACTTGCCGTCAGGAGGCAGCGCTACTAAACATAATATACAAATCGTACCTTAAATTTTTTTAAAAGGCTCAAAAGTCCTTTGCTAAACCCATTTTACGGGTGGTTTCATGACTAGTAATTAACCAACTGCTTTCAACAGTCGTAAAAGCTCAAATTAGCCATGATTTCATCTTTTAATTTAAAACTGTGGGTGTAACGTGACCGCACAGATATTTGGCTCGCTCAACCCACCTGAAAAAACCTTGCAAAAATGCCCGAAATAAAAATGTTACAAGTTTGGATAGAATATTTGTGAGAACTCTCGTAGTTGTGGTCATCAGGCGTGTTAAACGTGGAGGAATGTTGTTGCCTGCTTGTTTGCATGTTGCATTTATGTAATATATTCTGTATTTTGCCATAAGTCAAAATTACTATTACTACGTACTATACTATTATTATTTTAAATACCTACCTACCTGCTATTATTTTCCAATTTTTACTTTCATTTTGCGAGTCTTAAAATGTAACCGACTCTACTTTTGTAATTTACCGTTTTGGCAAAATGATACCTAATCTAGATACTTGAATAATAATTTAGAAATTTTGTTTCTATGTGTTAGTGTCAGTGTAAAGATAATGTGCAAACATCTCGGTGACATGTTATTTTTTCACTTACATAAATAAAAGTTGTCAAAGGAATCTCAAGCAATTCAGATGAAAATGAAATGATATTAGCACTACAATGCCACATGCACATCTCTGTGCTCGAAACAACACAAATACTTAATACACTCTGCACAAGATTAGCGTGGGTAACATCCTTCCAGTTACGATCCACAGTATTCCACAGTCATCGACCTATAAACACCCAAGTAGGTATACATCCCAACCACAGACATTTAAGAGGAAGCAGACTGGACATTACAGAATATACAAAAAAGAAGCCAGAAAAAAAGATTCAGGCAGGCCTGAACAAAAGTGCTCGAACACGCTTACTCGCGGGCGCGGGCGCAGGCGCGAAACATCAAACAAACGTATGGCGTACTATACAGTGTTCACGTACAAATTGCACGCGCGGTCTAAGTCACGTATACAGCGCCCGCGAGTTACCGTGAATAAGCACTTAGGCTGACAAGACAACTACCTACGTTCATAAAATATAACTAAGATTAAACTTTGAGCGAATCCGACTTAATGTTTTTACAAGTATGGCGACCGGCTTCACGAATAGGTATTTCTAATGCCTGGTCTGCTTCCTCGTATATGTCTGTGATCCAAACAACACAATCCGCCACTACGAAACGAGTAACTTGTAAACATGCACTGAATAAAACATGGCTACCGACCACACCTAACTCACTCAAAGCGACTCTGTCGAGATTAAAATATTTCACTCGACGGGCGGTTAAATGCTCAAATTATTTATTAAACTCTTTACGCGACTATATCTCTTATACGGTTGAGAATATGAATTATTATCCGTCACGTTACCTGCTCACTGTGAGATTTCTACGTGCTTTGTAAAAACCGCGTCCCTTTTATCTGATAAATTACTGACTGCGTATCACGTTGCTGTATCACTGCATCTGAATTTTTGAAATTAATGGCGAAACATGTGAGACTTTATGCATACGATAATGTACCTAGGATTATAATTTGTAGGCACTGAATGTTAATTTACCAGTGGAATATATTCATTTACGTTTCGACTGTGATTATATTTATGATTTTATGGAAATACGCTCTACCCATAAAGTTTACATTACTATGTCGTATCGTTACTTCCATTTAACATTTTTGCAGATTATTATTTAGGTAGCAAATTTCAGATATATTCCATTTTAAAATAAGGTATAGTTCTGCGTGTAGATAAACGACATAGACTTACATTGTAATATATGTTTATTATTATGTACTTTCTTGCAGATTTGGGATGCAAGATGCAAAGTTGGTTGCGTCATGACTTTCGAAGGTGTCGATGTTTGTAGCGACAGTATCGATCTTAACGTAAGTACTTATCAATTAAAATTAACATATTTTTCCAAAAATACATTGACAGAAAATTTTCATCATATTCTAGGACGTAAAAGGATGATGTCATCAAACATTGTCTTGCTAATTGCATAGTAATAAGTAGATACTTTCTTGCATTAGTAATTAGGGATCGGAGTTGATTGATACATTTATACAGTGACTTTTGAAAGCAAAAATAACACAGCCTTCTTCATCACCTATTTACTGTAGCCAAGCACGTAAAACTTCGATTTATCGCTGAGATGGCTCCAATTGACCTTTACACCTGGCGGCTATAATTAAGGGACCTTCGCGATTTGCTACCTGTTAGTCCTAAGAGAAAAGGCAGCAAAATTGGTTTCACCTTTGACATTTCTACTTTCGTAATCTGTAAGATAATCTACGTAACGACTAACAAATAAGCGTAAAGAAATAGCTCTCGCCTTAAATTTTTTTGTGCGATGAAAAGGTTTCTCATTCTAATTGTACTGCTCTGTGCATATTCTGATACGTTTACAATGGATATAGTAAACTTTTGTAAGAGCATGAATGAATATCGTACATAATTTATATCGGATATTGGGTTATTTATTACAAACATAATGCACGTGTGTTCATCTCAGAACGCGTTCATTGTAAGCCGCTTAAGGTACCTACTTCATACCAAAGCAAATTAATTACATAAATTCTAGACTGGACGTCTAATCTAAGCAAGTACATACCTTTATCTTTTAGAAATAGATGAAGATACTCAGTGTAAGGTCCTCTTGCATCGGTCACGCTCGACGTCTGTAACCTCAAGTAGCAAACCTTTAACTACGAAGGCAGTTTAATTAAAAACTTGCCTTTGTCATGTTGCAAGTTATACCGCCCTCGGTTTCATCTGAAGCTTAGTTTCGTACCTCGATGTGGACGTATTCAGGAGAGAGGCTTAGGGACGGGTTCAAGCAACCTTATCTGTGCCGCCGCCGAATGCCTAAATCAGGCGCTATTGGATGGCTAATGCCGGCGATCCATTGAACGGTGAAAGATGCTGAGCTAAACTGTTGCAAGGCGCATTCAATTAAAAGACCGAGCGCAGTTCATCTTCTTAGCTGGTCATCCTGCGAAATTGGTTTCAAAATTGTTTCTTAACGATTGCCAGGGTGTTACTTTAGGAACAGTAATATAAGCATGGATACGCTATTAAATTACTTGTGCGTGCAAAGTAACTTACTTTGCTAGGATTTACATCAATATCTTAATAGTCGATATCTCCAATCTGTATTCAAGGACCACCCCCCCCCCCCCCCCCCACACGATTGTATCCTGATTGCGTGCCTGTCCCCTCGTTATGAAGTTTGACGCTCTCTCATAGTTTGTGCGCCCCTTTGAAGAATATTATTGTACAGTTTTTGTTCTTCAAGGAATTGTTAGAGCTTATGGTAGTACAACTTTTGCGTGTGGGCTGTAATATAGACTGGAGTTTAGTTATTTTTATTTTATCCCTGTTTTATGTTAGCCACGTTTATAACAACTTGCTTACAATAAGTGAAGAGCTCGGAAATACGAGCACATTACGGTACCTATAGAAATAAGTTTGTATTTCCTGTAGCATATGACCTTTCAATTTAGATTTTACGTATAGGGTTGGTAAAAACACTGAATTTTATATGAAATGATCATATCATTTTTAATTTGAGATAGGTTGGTCCCAATATGTATCCAACATTCAGACGAACGTAGATGAGTTGATCCAAATGTACTTATGTATATGTGTGGATATCTAACCGCTACACCAGATGCCCCCTTTGACCTTTACTAATTATGCGGTTATATCATTGAACCTTTGCAATTAGATTCCTTTATCATGGATCGTTGAATACTTATGAGGACATCTGGTCTCAATTATGTCGGAGGTTCCGTAAATAGATTCTAGATTCCTAATTCAGGCATGTGTAGTACTTATTAGGGGTCTTTCCTTTGCGATATATTTGTACAAATATTTTTAGAAGCAACCTTTTCAAATGTACTGTCAACACACATTACAAAAGATTACTCATATTACGAAACTAAACACAACATAGGCGTGACTAAATGGTAGAACGAGTAGCTAGGCTTGTGATAAAATAAAAAAACACTGGCAGGAGAATACAAGACAACCATGATGCAGCTAGCGTAAGATTAGAAGCTGCGCATGTTAGGTCTTTAATTGTTTTATCAATCTCCTAAGACGCAAAGGCACGCAAATTAGACATACGAAGCAAGATCAAGACAGCTCATTTAGCAGCCCGGCAGACCAGCAGATATGCCATACGTGTTCCGACAACTCATATTTAATTCACTTCATTCACATTTGCGAGGGAGAGAAGATAGCAGTGGAAATAAAATAAACAAATGAATTAATCAAAGTACAACATTCTAATAATACAGCTGAAACTTGAACGAGATTTTCGCATGAACGGTTCCATTTAAATCCATTCATTGGAAGTGGACTAAAATAGCGTCTATTTTAACTTCCGTTTGATGGGTGGTGACGCTCGCCCGCCCGTACTTTTATTTGTTTCCCTTTACAAAGTGGTCACGAATAAATCAAGAATTCTACGGATTTTGGATTCCAGTTCCTGTTATTGAAGTTAAAACAACAAGTGCGATTTCATGGTAAACGGACACCGGAGGGGTTTTGAATTTTCTCTTTGACGCGAACTGGCAATTCGATATGATCCGGTTTTTTTTTTTTGTTATTTTCCATCGCACAAAGTTTCATTTGTACCAGTAAACTGGAGCCGCCTGAAAATTCGACAGGCATTCTGTTGTTTCTTTTTTTATTTTCGCCGTGGTTTGCTTTTTTATTTTGTGCCAGTGCGTCAAAGCCAACTTCGAACATAGCATTCTAGTTACTCGTGAATCGAATGGCTTGTATCGTCCTTTTTGAACGGAACGAGGTAGAGGTTTTATGATTGGCAATTTTTACCCCACGTTATTTATCAATCTAAATGTGTTTATGAAGTTTTATGATTATGTAGGCTTAAAATTGGCATCTCAGTAGGTATTGCTTGTTTAAACCTGTCTGTTTGTTTTCTAATCACTCAAAAACGATTGACCCGATTCGAATACAGTTTTATGACTTACTAGCTGCGCCCCGCGGTTTCACCCGCGTTACACATACGACACCTATAGATATTTGAAACGTTCGTGCATATTATTGTGTCATCAATGATCATAGTTGACATCCGCGGACTATTTAAGATAAACATTTCCATCATACATTACATATGTGTAATTCTAGCGGTTTTGGCAGCGCACGCCAGAATAGCTCGCAAATGGTAGATTTTTTCCTACGCACTTGACACTTATCGCTATATTTTAGACAATTCACACAATATCTCTATAAATTGTAGCCTATGTGTTATTCTGATGTATAAGCTATATTATTGTAAAGTTTCATTAAAACCCATTCAGTAGTTTTTACGTGAAAGAGTAAAAAACATCCATCCATCCATCCATACTTACAAACTTTCGCGTTTATAATATTAGTAGGATGCAATGGTATACATGATATCGAAACTAAACCAGTTCAAACTGAATTAAAACTGAAGTAGTTGACGCGCGAGTGACCAACGGTATGTGATAAAAATCTGTCTTCTCTTATCGATATGAAAAAAAAACCTTATATATTTTTGTTCATTTCAGCGTAACTACTGCCTTGCAGGCAGTTGGCAAGCCACAGAGGCTCTCACGCTTTGGGACCTCGTCGCCAGGAAGAAAATAGCTACTATGAGGGTGCAGAATCGAAGACCCAACGTCGATGGAGAGTTTATATACGCTTGCAAGTTTTGGCATTCCGTTGATGTAAGCACTGCTACGCCATTCCTAGTATTAAAAATTTAAAAAACGTATAATATGTACCGTAACTACTTTTACTTTTAAAAACTACCATTGCAGAACAAACAAGTTATTTTTCCTTTTCAATCTTGACCGTATCATTTTAATAACATAATATTATTAAAAATTTTACACACTGTTTTCTAACAAACGCCAACCTAGATAGGTTAACCACCTCTCGACTAAACACGGCCAAAATGGATGTTTTTATTAAATTCATACCAAGTTTACCTTCTATCAAAAGTATACCTATGTATCTTATAGTGTTGCCAAGTTTAATGTATACACGGTGTATGGTAAGAAAATACAATTACCACTGAATAAACCTCGGTTGTTATTCTAGAGGATTTCGTTACCGACAGGAACGAATTGTAAATTTGTGGGGGTACTACCCACCTTTGCCATTTGATAATGTTTAATTGGTTAGGCAGGCTATTTAATCACATTTATGTTAATTAACATTCGCATCAAATGTGAAAATGACAGATATAGAGTCTTACTTCGGTTTCCACGATACAGAACACAGATTCAGAGGGTGTATCTATGTGTACATACGATATAGACAACCCGTTAACCGTGCCCTAATATCAAGGAAAGATTGCACTTTTCTACGGTTTACTGTATTCAGACATAAAAAGTGGACTAATTCGTAAAGGTCGCCGCGGCCGCGTAGTTATGAACGTCCATCATTAAGGGTACCTGGATAATTTGAACTTAGCAAAGAGAGATTGCTACTTAGTTCAAAGACTGAAGGATATGTCTTAACTTTGCGTCCAAACTTAACACTAACTCGGCAAAACAGAAATTAACGTTACAGTTGGTTTCTGAAATCTTGAAACACTTTGTAACGAAATTTGCAAATGTTCATATCGAGATTTCGTGGTACCGACAAAGTAGAGCAAAACTTTGGGCCAGTTTGTTTTTCTTAAACAGCTGCCTTGTAATGGGAATAGTCCCAGGTAATTTCAGTTAGTTTCGGGTCAAGCAGTAACGTTTTATGTGTTTGCGGTAAGGTTCTCATGACAATCGTTATGTTCAGAAGTTCAGTTATCTCTGTTGGCTGTAAACGAGCCTATTCCGGCCGTTGAAGTTTGAATGCCTTGTTCTCTGATAAAGTTTTATAACCTTCTATTGTGTAGGTACAGTACAGTGGTTGCCTTTGACAATTTTATTTTCATGAATACTTGTACAATTTCTATTACAGCACAACCGCAAAGGTAAATACGCCATTATTGGCGGTAGCGGGACGAACTGCGTCGAAGTTGTCAACCTTCACAATCGTTATATCACATGTTCATACCCCGCTGCCGGCAGCGTACTGGCCGTGACCAGCCACGAAGACCGCATAGCCTTCGGTGGAACATCCACTACCTTCAATATCGTCAGTTTCCACGACCCCAAGCACGAGAAGGACAAGTACCACAAGGACGACTACGAGAGGGACTTGACCTACACTAAAGGAGACGTAATTTTCGACGATATCTCGATATCGCAGATGGGATTGGAAACGGAGTCCAATCAGCAAAAAAAAGAGAACGCCTCAGAGTAATAGGTTTGTTTCTGCATAATATTGATTGTGAAAATCACTCATCCCACTTTCACACACGCAACTCGCAAGCATGACTAGTTATGATGATGATGTCGCGGTCACGCGAACCGCCCATCACCAGCCAAAGTAATCCGTTCCAATTTTTCCGGGAGATATTCACGCCCATTTCACATCGGCTGCGGCTCGCTGGATCATCGCTATCACGATCATAACTCCCGAACCTTGTTCCGAACAAATTGGACCGCATCTGCAATAACCATAAAAACCCTCGGTGAGATCGTGTTGAAATTCAACAACACGAAATTGAAATCCAGAAAACAATTGGATAAGTTTTTGTAGCGGAAAAAGTCGGCACGTCGCCCGGTCAACATTGAAAAATTAGAGACGGCGTTGCGAATTCAGCCAAGAGTAGGTACGGTGGTGAACAAGTTGCAATAGAATTTAAATAAAGAAGCGTTCCTAACGCGCGAACTATATGCTGGGGCGTTGGTGAACTTTCAACTTTTACCCGCTGTAGCGCGAGCGTACCTTGCCTCCCTCCCCTCCTTCGCCCCCCCGACGGGTGTGGGGTGGCTTTCCGTACTTGGACCGAATATTTACAGCGCAACCTAAATATAGCGTGCCGCTGCTCAGCTGGCACGGGTGGAGTGGTGAGTAGGAGGGTAAACATACCCCCTCCCTCTACTCGTTCGCTTGCTCGCTACTGGATAGAAGGCCATTCGAGCGCGAGCTCCCGAGGTGAGCGGACATCTCGCCTTTAGCACCGGGGTCGGACCTCGACCATGACCGCTGGTACGTAAGGGGTAGATGCTCGCTGAGGTAATAAAGCCGTTTTCACGGCCGGCCGCGACGGCTCTGACATGCCACGGAAGTTATGAAACTATATTATGCCCCGTAAATATAGAACAGTAGGGTTCAAAATCGTTGTAATTAATAGCTAACAGCTGCTTCGAGGACAATTACCTATCTTGAATTAGAATACGTGAACGGAGAATGTAGAGATTCTTAGAGCCGTCAGCTTCAATCACTTTGGTAAAAACGTAGCGTTTATATTCTATAACAAGCTTATATTTGAATTGCTGTCGACTGTAAGAATACGATCTTTTCAGAATTTGCTAGAATGCTAACTTCAAATACAGACAATAAATTATTCAACGTTAAAGTAGCGTAAACAACGAGATTAATGTCTGACAAACCGACAGACGGCTTGTTTGCTGCAGTTAAATAGAAATGTGCTCAGATCGGGCGTAGATTTATTATTTACAGGGATTTATTTTTAATTTGGCAAAGCCTTTGATGTCGTTTTATTAATGTAACATGGACTGTAACGCCGAGTTTGGCAGAAACAAGCTCGACGTTCATATATCATATTTGTTGGTTTTTGTTTTGCGTGTTTGGAACACGGCCATTAGCGTGTTTGCAATATTTTTTTATAAAGCCTGCTATGTAATAAGTTAGTTTTATGTATGAGTCGTTTTTGGCTAGCCCAACCTTTGGAAAGTTGTAGCTTTAACCTTTGATTTATTTGACGATTCATTAAAATTAAACAGTCATGTTGCAAATTGTTGATGATTTTTAAAATGCCTATAAGTATTAGTTTAAATAGTGTGATATTACCGTATCATCTTACTATGTCAACCTCTTTAGTTAAGATATTAGCAATCAGTAAAAAAGATACAAACATGTTTATAGCCTAAGAGCCCTAAGCTTCAAAGGGCACTCATGAAAGTTAACTGACTATTATAGTCCTGGACTCAGATTACATTTCTATACGAGAAGAACAGGCAAGAAACTTCAAGATTTATACTATCCATATATCGGCAAATACCGTACAACCTTCCATCTTACTTGATACAATACCATTAGAGATTGTGTCATATTGAAAGGTTATGGTAGTAAATTATATACAAATTTACCAAAGGAGTGGTTGCTTAGTAAGTAACAATGACAATGAATTTTAGACTAAAGCACAAACAACATTTTCATTGAAGTCGAGCCGTTAACAATGAAATGACACAAAGGTTCTCTCGAGCATAGTAGCTTACACAAATAAAAGTCTAAAACCAGCGGATGCCAAAGAACGAGAGCAAAGAAAAAACCAATTCCTATTATTTCCCAATTATCTTACAAATGGTGGATGAAATGCTATCTGTATCTTCGCTTCAGCTCAAGCATCATTACAGCTTATGTTCCCGTAGCTAGGATATAGACTTGCTCTCAGAGAGAAGAGCGACATCCACCTCGCTGTCCCGGTGTGGATTAGTGGACGGCACCTTACGCGTCATTGTTAACCGATTAATTTAATCTAGAAGTTTTCAAATCGACAGTGAATAGGCATTATCACGGTGAGCATAGACCACCGTCGATTGCGTCAAAATTTCCCACCAGGTAAGACTGAGGTCACATGCTTGCATAATCCAACATGAAAAATATGTTCTTGAAATTTCCTCAATGATGTTGTCCAACTAGAATATTTGAGATAACATCAAAATCTGCGCGTGTCTTGTTAGATTAGTTATCAGGACCTGCAATGTCGAGGTTAAAACAATAAAATAACTACTGTGAAACGCACATGTTATCGATCGGGTCCCACGCGTCAATAATAAATTATATAGTACAAATCATTTGCACTCCAATCCAAAACAGCATAGAGGTTTAATGAAAATAATTTAATCGTCGAGTTAAAGTTCAATCATTTCCGATCAAACTTTCATTGACGTCAGAGAACAGAACGGGTTTGGGGTATTAAAAAGCGGTGAGACTGGAGATTCGGGCGTAGCGCTGTAGCTCGTAGCAGCGCGGCGTAGAGGGGCGAGGGCGGCGTAGCGCGGGCGGCGTAGCCCGTAGCTGCATCGATCCACGGGCCCTGACCTTGACCCGCCCGAGTTCCCGGATATGCCAGCTCGCCTAGTTGCGCCATTGTCGCTTTATAAAGCTTCTGGCTTTTATTAGCCGGGCTTTTATTATGCTCAGCGATTATAAGAATATAGCTAGGTGCGTCTAGACAATTCTAATATCGTAAAGTTGATGATAATGGATAAAATGTCTATAAGAAATTGATGAAGATTGATGCGTTTATGTAAATTCTATTTCGAGCTTTGTTTTTACCCTTTCACGATTAATTTTGTACGGGTACTTTTTAATGATAAGTGATGATTTGGCTTATGATGAAATTCTGTCTCTAGAAGATAATAATATTTATTTATCGTTAACTGATTATCTTTTTTAGATAAATGTATTTTAATAATGGTGATCATATAAATACAATTCTATTTTATTACCATAAACATAGACTATGAAACATTTCTGAATGAAATCCAATCTTTTCCTACATACTTATACCACAAAACGTCAACGATCAGTGAAATTATTTAAATATCTTTTAGGAACTTGAAAGGACAATCTACCTGATGAATTATTTATGATGCCCAAATATAAAATTCAAATTATGAAGCCTGTCCTTCAGCGCATTTCTTTGTAAATCCAAATTTGAGCCCATTTAAGTTATATAAAAACGAAGCGACAGAGGACAAACGAAACCTCGCTTTAATTTCCACATGACATTTTTGATTAGTTTCATTCTCAGTTATTTGTTTTTCTGTACTAAGCATCTAAACGGAAACATTTCAAAATTGCTACTTAAAATTAAGTTTTTGTATGTAGAAATTAAGGAACATACCACGATCAAATTTAGGACATCCTAAAGAATTGCTAAGTCAATAATTAGTACCTATACCTGCAACCCATGTACGAAGGAGCTCATGAAAGTGGAAGAAGCGAAAGAGGTGTGTCAGGATCGTAGCGTGTGGAAAGATGTAGTCTCTGCTTACTTAAACATGAAGAAAAACGTGGCTGTGTGTATCTACACTAATATTATAAAGAGGAAAACTTTGTTTGTTTGGTTGTAATGAATAGGCTCCGAAACTACTGAACAGATTTGAAAAATTCTTTCACTGTTGGGAAGCTATGCTATCCCCAGTACACATGAGCTACCTTTTATCCCGTAAAAATTAATGGTTCCCGCGGGATAGTAGTTAACACGGGTGAAACCGCGAGGTGCTTCTAGTACATAATATATGTACAATTAAGGAGCTTAGCGTCGTACTGTCCGTAAAATTAACGAAATATTTCACACAAATGTGCAAAAATTAAAAGCGACCGCTTAAATCATGCACAGCTATCTTTCAATTAGCATATTTTGTTATGCGTCGCGGTCCCACAAGCCGGACTGCGAACATTTGCATGTTGTATGCAGTATGTGACGTCAATAGCATATTAGCAACGTCACTGAGGCTCACGTATACTTATAACATAGCCTAACAAATGTATGTAGTTCTTTACAATGTACTTATAGGGTTGCTACTAAAAGGTGAGCAATCTCCACTTCTCATATAAAAATTCACCATCAATACGGCATACATAAGTAGGTTCCCTTTCGTTATAAAAGTACAAGTCAGATAGGAACCAAACTTTGTGGATGGGTACACCAAGTCAAAGTGAACGATGCTTGTATTTTATTAAAACGTGATTAAATGCGTTTTTTTCTATGCAGAGTGATCTAAAATTAGCTCTAAGAAGCAATCTTGTGGAAGTCTTTTTATTCATCATGTTGGTTCTCACATAGTTTGCAATAAAATTACGAGTATATTACTCATTCATGCACATATTTAGATTAGCATATTGTTATGCACATCCGCAGTCTCACGGGCCGGATTGCTTATATTTGCATGTTGTATATTCGGTGACGTCAGAGAGTGAATAAACAACGTCACTGGGAGCTTATATTTAGTAGGAGACTAGTGGGAGATATTGTTAGTTCTCTATTTTTGGATAATCCTCCATATTTGTATAGTAAGTCATTGTTTGTGATTTAGCATTGATTGGATATGTTTTTTGTTAATATTGCGTGAACTCTTGACCTTTCATAAGGTATATAATTATATACTTACTTTTATACATAACCAAAAAAATATATTATTTTTAATATAATCAGCGTAGACAATTATAACGTAGACATATTTTTACTTGTACATACCTACATCTTATGTGTCTGAAATCGTGTTTGATGTAAGGCAACAATAGAAACCTATTATAAAGTAATTCCTGAAAGGTCAGAGAATCCACATACTATCAATCTTCAACGTCACAAGGTCAACAAAACTAAATCACGTGCCTTTTAATATTATAGTAGGTAACAAACAAGCCGCCCCTACACTGCTCTGTATACGCTTTCACTAATATAATAACGAGGTAAAGTTTGTGAATTTGTGATACTCTCCGGAACTATCGATCTGATTCTGAATGTTTCACATACGCAGCTACATGAGTGCTGCAGCACACATTTTGTAAAGTTCTAGCTTAGCTAGTTACAATGAGAGATAGTGAAATGAGAAGTTAGAAAAGGAAAAAAGTATATAATTTTAAAATTTACAAAAGTGAAAAACGGGTAGAAATGTTTTAAAAAGAGGACAAATCACGGGGTGGATTCGGCACACACTCGAGACTTTAATACTGAAAGAGTGAAGTCCTGTAGAATGTGGAGTTTTTGTGGGAAAATTTGATTATGCAGGTGAAACCGCGGGGCGCAGCTATTTTGTGTATAAATAGAGCAATCAAGGACGTCTGTCGTTACGACCCGCCACAGACAATGTGTTAGTTACTACGCTACAAAACGATATAGGAACAATTATTGTACATTCGTGTTCTTTTCTATTATATACTAGCGTGCACGATGCTTACTTACATCCGGAAGAAATCAAAAATATTAGTTTCGTTCACGAATAAGCATTTTGTTATCGATTGCATTTGTGTTATTGTGGTATTTGTAGTGTAACTATTTTTCACTTCGCTACTTAGAAACCAGAGAACATTATTATCAGGTGATATGTGATATTAATTTTATTTCCTTTGAACCTAGGCACTCGCAATACAAAATGTACCTACGTTATCCATATAGAATTACTTCAGAATAATCAACCATCATAATAAACGTAGGTGTAAAGATAATAAGTAGATGGTTAGGCGGTAGGTAGGTGTAGAATGCAATTCCAAGATAAAGTTCACAGAGAACGCGCCATCTGTTATCAATATTGACCTGCCTATAAACTTGGTAAATTGCCGAGAGAATGTGATGAATATTTGCTATTATGCACTTAAATTGTTTGAGATGTGAACATAAATCACGTAAACTTTTTCATGCGCTGGGTGAGAGTTCATTTACTTGTTTGTTTATTATCTTAATGAGTGCTGCAAAATAAGCTTTTAGTAAGAGCAATAACACGATGTAATTGAACTTTATAGAATCATGGATATAAGCCCCAGTAGATTTTATTTTAAACAAAACTGTATGAAGGTGTATAAGCTAGTACAAAATATACATACGTAATTTATTTATGACCTAACATACAGAGATATGA
Source organism: Hylaea fasciaria (assembly GCA_905147375.1). Lineage (NCBI taxonomy): Eukaryota > Metazoa > Arthropoda > Insecta > Lepidoptera > Geometridae > Hylaea > Hylaea fasciaria. Next base: position 4,059,785 of record LR990194.1, read on the forward strand.
AACAAATTGTAGCAAGTAACCGGTGCCGTCCGAACATCTAATAGGACTCTTGTCACATCTAATCTGTATTCATTGGTGTCCATACCACGTCCTTACAAGACCAGAGGCCTTCCTCTCCAATCCAGATTGATTATTTTACCAGCTCATTTATAAACCAGCAGCTCAACAGCTAAGATCTGATTAATAGCTCGACGCGAACCCGGTTGTAGTATTAATTACATCTTTGCCCCACCATTAGCTGTATCTACAGGGGACCACACCGCAATTTCAACGGGATAGCAGGACGACCGCGGAAATTACCTTTGTATCTATGGACGAAACCAGGAGGCGAGCAACGGGGGCTAAATCCCCTCTCTAGGGCCCGCTACAAATGCGTTCTGAGAAGAAAAACTGATGAGATTTTATGAAGAAAAAGGATAATCTGAAATCTATAAACACGCCCACGCTATCTGAACCCACTATCGACGTTTTTGTTATTCTACTATCTTTCATTTCCGGTAGCTTCCCCATGAAACAAAATCCTGACTACACCCATGCTTGTACCGTTTACATCGGTGGGACTGATCGTGCTCAGAAGCTTAATGTATTTTAAATGAACGAAACAATCATTTATTTACAGGAAACACTGCCATGTGAAAATGAAAGGGTAAACACGATGAAAATTTTATGGGGCGATGAAATTGCTTTGACGCGCCCTCGCGAGTCGTTTGCGAAATAAGCAGTTTCGAGGATCTAGTTGTACGTATGTTTGTGTTTTACGCGAGCGGGATAGCAGACAGTACGTATATAATATATCGAGCTGTATAAATACGACTTACTAGTAATTAACATAACCTAATTACTCCGCAAACCGTAGCTTTCACGTGGTGAGGTAAGTTACGAGCTAACACTACAGAAAACTCCAAATGCACTTAATGATTTTCAAAATCAGGATAGCTAGCTATTAAATAAAGTTTTATAGATAGAAATTGGTTCAATTAGACTGAGTATATAGTCACCTTAGATCCTTTATGATCCAGTCGTCTAAAATTATTAAGCTCGTTACATAATTAATTGCAACTTAAACTACACGACGCTCTACAGCACACACATTGTTCACCTCAAGTCTTATACATATATCCAGTTAATTAATACTCGAGTGCCTATTCTAAAACAAATATCAGGGAACCAAATCGTATAAAACAATTACCATCCGCCCTCCCTGTCACGTCACGTCGCATTCGGCTACCAAAGTTATTGCCTACCGGAATGGTATACCAGCAAACGTAATATACATTCTGAAGCTACATACGTCATGTTAACCCATTCAAATTAAACTTTGATACTGTTTTCGAACGTGTTGTATTTTACATAACACAAAATAGATGTATAGGTATATTGATATTGCCTCACGTAGTGTGTCAACTTGTACCTAACAACTTTTTTTTATCAGACGTTTGATATTGGAAAACTGTCTTACTAGAGTGAATAAGTTCTAAACCGAACATAAGTAATACATTATCCCACTTTGCAAACTTTGCAAAACAGAAAACTGGTTCATTAATTTATTCAATAGAACGCCTCGTATCTTTTTATAACACTTGCTGGATGGATATACCTACGATACGATTGGGAGGTGAAATTTCTCTTGGCGCAAAAACTACATAAAACTTACAACATCTTCATGAAGAGACGGACATGTTGACGTATCATCAGTAAGGCTTCTGCCTACAGGCATTTGGGCCCGGGCCAACTATGTTCATTTCTAGAAACTGTCAGTGCGTGTAATAAGCATAACATAAACATAACATGGCTAGGAACGTATTAACATAATTATTTGCTCAATTCTGCCCTTACTTATGAAAAGATTTGTATTGTAAACTGTTTGTTTATATTTAATATTCATTTGAACTTTTGAAAAGTTTTCCTGAATTTTCCTAGCTTTACGTACCCCGCCTTCTATATTATTATCTAATAATATGGTACTTAAATAGTATACTTATACTTAGGTAGGTACGTGTATTATTTTGAAGAATTAAAATTGGCCAAAGCAGTTGCTTTGGCCTATTTTTTATAACTCTTTGGCTCTAGTCATCTAGTGGAATTTATTATTTATTTGTGAGAATATTTCCATACAATACTTTGCTGTATAAGTACAAGTTATTGTGTGACCTATTGTAGTTAAAATTTATACGATACGTGAGTAAGAAATATCTACGTAATCCCTTGGTAAAATATTCCATTAATTTCAATTATTTATCGTCTCCAGGGATCCATTTTGAATATTAAAACCATTTATAATAAATGACTATGAATATAAATCTGAACCTAGTCATCTCCGCTCGAGATCTTAGATCCGAGTCGAGTTTCTAACAAATACATTTTTGATAATATCTTTGCTCAGGGTGACGAGCGCATTGTCACTTATTTGCCAGTCGTGGTGTTTACCATCAGAACACTGTCTTGATTTTTTTTATATAAAAACAATAAGAAGACCTTCATCGCAATGCCCTCTGAAAGTTTCTCTGTAAAGGTGACATTGGATATGTTATCACGTCTTTTGGGATTCCAGATCCGTAGCATATAAAATCTCTGCCTAGTCGTAAGCTTTAAAAGCTATGAAACCCAAAGGTTCACAAAAGCTAATGTTTCTAGCAAAATCTTGGTGTCAAATCTCTGCTTGAATTCCCTTTAGTACCTATTCATTGTTCTACGCAAAGTTTGCCATTGTTTCAAAAATGTATTTGCTCAAATAGAAGTCAAATCTGTTGACTCAACGGCGCAGTAAGGTACCGCAAAGGACTTCGCAATTCGTTACCTGCACTGCCCTCAGCGACTTCACCCATGTAATAAATGATAAGCCTTACGTACCTACTTTTCACCACGACGAAACTTCTCTATTATTCCAGGACCTTAAGCATCTAAAGACTATAATATGACGTCATAATCCGTTTCTCTCTTCACCGTTGTGTAGTAAAAAACGTATTTAAAAACATGCACATACCTTCACAGTTGGCTAATCTAGCCAGAATAACGATTTTACAGTTCTTCAAAAACGACGAAAGATTTTGTTTGTTTTGTTATGTCAGTAAGTATGTTGCAAAAGAAAGAAATATTATACGGAATACAAAATGCAAAATGCCAAAGTGAAATGAAATTTTCAATTTGTCCCAGTATTTGATGCTACTCAAGGAACTCCCGCATTCACAATTATAGGCAATTCGCGCAGCGGCTGGGTACTTTAATCGATTTGCACGCAGACACAGTTGGAATTTTGCCAAATGTGTGTATTGCAGCGGGCTCAAAGGCAGACGCGCAAAAAGTATTATGATATTAAGATGCGTGACGACAAAAACACAGGCTTTGTGTCCTTGTCAACTAGATTAGATAAAAAACGTTTTGAGCTAGACCGCAGTCGGTGCACGTTTCGCCTCATAATTAAACTCGGCGCTCATCTGCACGACTGTGTAATCTCACTAAGCCTTTTAACTCAGGCTTAAAGTTGGCAACTTTACCTCTTTCCCACATTTTCGCAAAACATGTTTGTTTAGACTCGAATCTAGTTACAAGATATCATGGGAGAAACGTATAATATATGTTGTAGGTGGTATGTAAGTAGGGTACGTCTTGCTACCAAGCCCGTATAATTGGATCGTAGTTTCTGAGGAGTGGTATTGTTACTTTTGGGATGAACCTTGCAAGTTCCTCCCTAGCTAAAGGCTTCTAAGCTTTAAGTTCATTTTCAGTTTCATTGAACTAATCCGAGAATGTAGTTACCAACTGTATCAAAGCAGAAAGGTTACTTCGAAGTCGAGTTGCACATTTTCCGCGGTCAACCGATATGGTTCCGCTGTCACAATTATATTTTGCTCAGTGGTCCGGAACTCTAATCGATTTGCGTACACAGACACAGTTGGCGTAATGCCAAGTGTTATTGCAACGGGTCGCCGGATCGCGCCGACTCCAGCCATGTTATGAAACTGTGAACCGAAAAAAGTAACAGTTCAAATGGATACTTAGAGTTTAAAATATTACGGAGAAAATTTGTATCTCTGCCTATTCTCTGGTTTCCATGAAAGTTCTTCAAAACTTGTTAACGTTTGCGAAATAGGATCTCTACCAAAGCAGCTAGTATTACCTAGAATATTAAGAAACGGGGGATGGATAAATATCTAGTCTAGGTTTAGATGAGACTGTCTTATCAGTCGAAAGATAGCGATGAGTCGACTGCGAAGCGTGAGTGCTATTTTGCGGATTCGGGTCCCGCACAGGACAAATATTGTGGGAACCACAGTCTGGGTGTTTGAGGTACCGTAGTCCTCGAAGTTCCTCATTTCCGAGAAACAAAGAATCCTAGAGTCAGGATCATTGTATGTGATAGTGACGTGCTATTTTATTACTCTAACAACAAGGTAAGATTCGACCTTAAGTTAAAGTATCTAAGCACTATTTTAAAAGCTCTTAGACATGTCAACAATTTGTTAGACAATGTACGTATAGTGGATTCTTGTTGTCGAGCATATTCCAAGAGCTGCTTGACGTATAAGTGCCCTTGTTTGTTATTGGCATTCAGCTACTTGTCTTGGAAATTGGTTTTCGATCGTAGCCCGATCATGAGGTTTTTTGCAAGCATAGGTGATTGAAAGGCGAGATTAAATCAGAAAGGTTTTTTGATAGTCCATAAAAGGCTATAAAAAGCTGTATTTTCTGTTTTGTCGTTTCACCTCACTGTGTTAGCGCGACTGAATAATGAATATGGGGTTAGGTCAAATATTGCATGTCACTTCTGACACAATTCTCGTTGTAGATACAATTGATAAGCCCATTCATGTTAATAAAACTATCGTTCAGCCAGTATAAAGCACCATGCACATAAACTTCATTGAAAACAACAAAGTACTTGAAAATACTGCAACTAACACTATCTCCGTTACAGTAACACATTTTCAAAACAATCAGCCGAAAACACTTAGCATTGTTTTCTTTGTTGCGAACTTCGGCGCAAACTGTTAATGTAGGGGGCGCCACAGTGGTACAATCAGGGTCGCTGGCGGCGCGCCAGGGTACCACCTAGATGAAGACGTGATATAGCCAGGGTATATTACTCACTACGTGGACGGCGGTAAGTTTTATTTCATACGTGTCGAGTGTGTCTAAGTGGGTTCAGACCGGAGGATTAAAAGGCCCTTGTTTATCACCTACTCTACTTAATACTCTTTATTTCATTTCCACAGATTCATCAGGTGTGTAAAAAATGGTTGCATTCATCGTACGTAGCAATTCTGTTCCAATCCTCAACATAGTGTAGTATAAGATAAACCATCGCATCGGGTTCATTATTATTATAATAACATTCCATTTCAATTATTAATAAACTTACACACAGTTTTTCTAGAATTTTACTCCGTCAGAGAAAACTGATCCTTAATAAATGTTGCATAATATATAATGCATTTATTATATATCTACGTAGGTACTACTTTAAAAAGTAAGCACGTAATAGATACACTCTAGCCCTAAATAGCAGATGGGCTCGAGAGCAAAATGAAAACTTGAAAACTCTAACTACCTAATACTATTAACGTAATAAGGCCTGAATTACTGTACCCACTTAAATAACAATGTTGGTTTGTATATAAATGAAGTTAGTAAGGTACCCTGACATTATGGATCGAGACAGGGAAAATTGAATCACCATCAACGAAATGCGATACGTAAACCCACGCACATTCATCCTACGGGTGATTGCGTGACATTTCTATGCATCGGATGTTTCTTCATTGTGGTACAAAACACATACTTAGGCAGGTACGTATATTATGTAGTACTATGTTGTGGAAAATTTTACTCTAACCACGCCATAGCAGGCTAACCAAAGTTTATTATGCATGACTACGCATGTACTTTATCCACCTAATATCCCTGAAGTATTCATGTATACACCGAAGAGAGTTCGCATGGAAAATGGCTGCGAGCGTAAGAGAATGGCGAATTAAAGATATATAAGCAGCTCATTTATTTCCTTCGTCATGTCACTTATGAATGAGCAGATACCTCGTGCAGTAGAGTAGTCTCAACTCAAGTCCTAACTTACACTGATATTATAAAGAGCTAGAGTTTGTTTGTTACGGCTTCTCTGAAACTTGTGATCCATTCAAATATTTTTAAATAAACATAAAAACATTATAAATATTATTTTGTATGCAAAATGGGTAACTTGTGTTAAATGTACAAATATTTGCTATCTACGAACACGATCATATTATAATTATCACTGTTGGTGAAAGTCTCGAATACAGCTTGAATCTCTCAAAAGGGTCCGTTGGCATCATTACCATAATTTTGTCCCTCTTGTATTTTAATAAGATATTGTGTAGTAGTATGTTTATTTTGTACAAAGTAAACTTAAACACGAGTGAAAAAATATAAAATATTTTATATATAAAGACCACACTGTTTTGGATTGATTTAGGCTGTATTCTACCCCAGTTCGATGATGAATGTCACCACGTGACCGTTTCATAGCAACTACTGAAGATCTAACTGCATTCAAGTTATCGTTAGAATTTATTACAGAATATTCGAGTATGGATAGATAGCTCAATCTTTACTGGCATCATGGTGTGTGAAACAACAAACCTTATAATATGAATAACATCGAAATTGTTTTAACTCTTGTATTTGGTAGTATCTAGAATAAATAAAATGCGACCCAAACAAAAGTGCACGCTCTAAAAAATGGGTCAAGTACCAGGCCTCCATATTAAAGGTAAAGTTTCTAATTAACCTCTTTCACAAGACGTGCGAGCCATTCATTGAAATCAAAGACTTTGAGAAATGTTATAAAGAAGCTAGGTGTCGAGCCGTCCTCGCCCCTGGCTACTCTTAACTGCATAGCTAACTGGGTTAACAAGCGCGGTGTTTCCAAGTTCCACTAATTAGGAACAAGCTTCTTGTAACTATGTTGCCTTGGTACCGCTGGATTAAATTATCTTAGTGCTTGTTTGGAATGGGTCCGTGTTTCAATGATTAATTATGTATAGAGCGGCATGTGCAATATAAAAATAAAATGTGAGAATGCTTATGCATTGAGAACATAATTAATGCTATTATGAACTGCTTCCACGGAGATGGTTAATGTAGCTACGCGGCTTCTCAGAGTAGCAAAGCGAGTGCTTCTATATCTAGGAAAAAGTACAGGAAATGAGATCGGAATTTAATTAAGGCAAACCCCTACCTTCTTGAGGAAAACTACGCAGTCTGATACATAACGAAAAATACTTGGGGACGTTTTATCTACTTCCATGTTATGCTAGTGCTTTAACTCCATGCCTTTATGTGCGTATCTTATATCATACTAAGTTATAGTTTAGTCAATTTACGGAATAACTGGAACTTGTGGAATTTGAGTCACAAATAAATAGAATTCTCTGCAGCAACCGCCACTAGATTCCGAAGGGGCGCCAGAATCAAATTATTCAAATCGTTGCGAACCGAGTTCCGTTTACATTTTCAGAACTTAACACTATCTTTTAGGAGTAAAATATATATAAGTACTTATGCATTCAAAAACAATCACAGAATACCTATAAGTACCCTCAGTTTAAAAATAATGACCAATTATTATGTGATACCACGCTTCCACATACGAAACGTCCTAAAATCAGATATCGTAAAAACGCTTGCGTTTTTATCGAGCGATATAATAGTAGGAAAATCTACTACTTAAAAGTGAGGATATAAAAGCTATAGAAGCTACTAAGTACGCAGGCTCGACTCGAGAGATAAACATAAAAAGTTCACACTGTCTTACAAAAAGTTGCCTCGGAAAGTTACACAAATGGTCTGCTAATCACAAAATGATCTTGTGTGACATCCCTGAGAAACAGCGGTACTTTGGTGAAGTGCACCTCAACAAGGATATAAAAACATTAGGTTTGAAATTTGACATTCAAACAGATTCCTTCAGAATCTCAAGTCCGTTGTCAGCTGAAATACCTAAAACTAAAAGGCAAATATTAAGCTACATCAGCCAAGCATATGATCCATTAGGGATTGCAGGGCCAGTCTTTGTTCAAGCCAAAATCATAATGCAGAAATTGTGGCAGTCCAATGTAGACTGGGACTCTAGTCCCCCACCTATTATACAAAAAGAGTGGCTACAATTTTATAATGACTTGCAACAGATGCAGCCTATAACTGCGCCGAGACAGGTTTGTGCTGGAGATCATCAATCTGTCCAGCTAATCGGGTTTGCAGATGCGTCAGCCACCGCCTATGGTTGTGTGTTGTATTTGAGAGTGACTGACAAACAAAGGAAGGTAACAATGACGCTTCTTTGTTCAAAATCAAGAATTGTACCTAAAGGTTTCAAATTGACAGTACCACGTCTTGAATTAAATGCTGCCTTGTTGTTAGCAAAACTAAGTATGAGAGTGCATAACACGTTAAGTAAAAGGCTTACCATCCAAAGTGTGCATTTATTTAGTGATTCACAGGTAGTATTGGCTTGGCTAAAGACTGAACCTGCAAGGTTGAATGCATATGTTGCTAATAGAGTAAATATGATATGTGATCATACAAGGGCATTCAGCTGGGCATATATTGAAAGTGCTCAGAACCCAAGTGACATACTGAGCAGGGGTATTGCTCCTAACAAGCTGCAAGGTAACCAACTGTGGTGGTTTGGACCATCCTGTTTATATAACTATGATTATAACTTTAATCATTGTGGGTATGATATACCTACAAGCATTCCCGAGGTTAAGCATTCGATGGATGAACTGGTGTGTGCAGCATCACAATATAAACCGGTACCATTGCTCACTAGTTTCCTAGAAAAATATTCTAACATTGATAAAGCCGTCAATGTGCTTTCTTATGTGCTAAGATTTTGTAATAATGCTAGGCAAGGGTCAATTAAAATAAAAGAAAACTTCGTGCCATTCACAGAGTCAAGCAAGGCCTTAAATTTGTTAATAAAAAATGAACAAGCCATATATTTTCATGAAGATCTAGTTTCGTTGCAGGCAGGCAGGCAGGTAACGTCTCACTTAAAGTCTTTAAATCCATTTATAGATGCAAATGGTGTCCTCAGAGTAGGTGGTAGGTTACAGCATTCTTCGCTGCCGTACAGCCAAAAGCACCAAATCATTTTGCCTAAAGAGTCCGCAGTGACTCATCTAATCATTCAAAATGAGCATCTTAAACTATTTCATGCTGGACAAAAACATGTACTCTGCAACCTCCAACAAAGATATTGGATAGTTAATGGGTTAAGATTAGTTAAGAAATTGATCCACAAATGTACAATATGTTTCAGACTTAAAGGTGTGACCGCTAAGCAACTGATGGGGTCATTGCCCGCCGATAGAGTTAATGCTGACCGATGCTTTATGAAAGTCGGAATAGACTTTGCTGGGCCAATAATGATCAAACAATCTAGAGTTAGAAGTGTCATTACAACGAAAGGGTATATTGTTGTTTTTGTATGTTTTGTATCAAAGGCCATCCATCTAGAGCTAGCATCCAGCCTAAATACAGAAACATTTCTAGCTAGTTTTAAACGATTTATTGCAAGGCGCAATGTCCCATCAACTGTTTATTGTGATAATGCGAGCACTTTTAAATCTGCTAACACTCAGCTAACTGAGCTGTATAAATTAAATAATTCAAAATGTCATCAAATGAAAGTGCAAGGTGCAAGTGCAAAATTAGGAATTAAATTTAAATTTATTCCAAGTTATTCACCAGTATTTGCCGGACTCTGGGAAAGTGCTGTGAAATCAACCAAATTCCTTCTCCGCAGAGTCCTGGCATCTCAAGTTTTGACCTATGAAGAACTTAATTCGGTTTTAGTTGAAATTGAAGGTATTTTGAACAGCAGGCCAATTACTCAGATTTCTTCAGATATTGAAGATTTATCATACTTGACACCAAGTCACCTAATTACAGGTGCTCCTATAACATGTTACCCGGAGCAAGATCTCACTATTATACCTGAGAATAGACTTAGTTTTTGGCGCAAATGTACTGCATTGAAGCAGCAATTTTGGAGATATTGGTCAAAGAACTACTTAAATGTACTACAGAATCGTCCCAAATGGAAAGATAGTTTACCGAATGTACAGGTAGGGGCACTGGTTATTTTGCGTGAGATAGATACTCCTCCTATGACATGGCCTATGGCAAGAGTGACCAGAGTCTTCCCTGGGCATGATGGCAAGGTGAGAGCTTTAGAAGTTAGAAAAGCTAATGGTAAGGTTCACAAAACTTCTATTACAAAAATATGTATCCTCCCTGTAGATTAGCTAATAATATGTAAAAGAAATTACCAATGTCAAGTTGAAACTTTGTAGCATTTATTAAGTACCTACAGTGTTAATTATTAATAAGTTTAAAAGTTAAGGTAATATTGTCATATGCTATATAAAGTAAGATATAAGGTATTAAGCCTATAAGTTATAGTTGATAACTACTGTTAAGTCATCAACCTTTTTTGTAATTCCTATATAAAATTAGTGTCAATATGTACCTATGTTGTTCATGCACTCAATATTATAATTAGTATATAATTGCACAGGTACATACATGTTGTGTCAACCAATAAAGTGCTAACAATGTAAAGTTTTTTTTTTTTTTTTTTTTTAATTTATTTATGGACCAACTAACAGTACCACAAAACATAAATTACTAATACTAATATATAATTATAAATTTAAACAAAAGTGGGACCAACTTCGTTAGCCACGAATTACTTATAAATTTAAAAGTTTATACATTGTTGGAAGTAAGATCAATGTGTTAGTACATAAGTAGGTATATTAAAGAAGCGAAAAGTACACAGCAAACAGTAAATCAGTGAGCATGACAACAAACAGTGTTAGCCAGAAAGCTTATGGAACTGAATATTTTGGTATTACTTAACATTCATTAACAAATCTAAAACAAGTTTTCTGAAGCAACCCACACTTTCACCAAATATGTCTATGCGTTTAAATTTGTCATTATAGGTTCTTGTCATACGACTTAGCGGAGATCTGAGCCCAGCATTAGTGCGACAGACCTCGGTAGCAAACGTTCTTTGATTTGAGCAAGAGTTCCGTAAATGAGTTCTGAAAGGCACTTTATACCGAAGTCTGTTGACCAATTCCGGACAATCATATCGATTGTGACAAAGATCATACAAAAGCATAACATCTAGTTGTTGTCTCCTGGACCTTAAATCAAGCAAGTTGTATCTTTCAAGCATATCTTCATACGGTATAATACTATGGCAACATTTGTAGTGTATACAGCGTAAGAATTTCTTTTGGACTCTTTCAATGTCAGTATTATAGCAGTTATAAAGTGGGTTCCACACTGCGACCGCATATTCCAACTGCGACCTGATCAACGCTTTATATAACAATTGATATGTAGACTCATTTTTAAAGTTACTACACGATCTTATTACGAAATTGTACATTTTAAAGCCACGGGATATTATGTTTTCAATATGTATATTGAGAGTTAACTTACTATCCAAGATTATCCCAAGATCCTTTATCATGCTAACTTCATTAAGATTAGCGTTAAATAATGTATAAGTAAAATTACTTTTATTGCGTTTACGAGTGAAGACGATTGACTTACATTTATGTAAACTGAGTTTAAGTTTGTTTTCAACGCAATATGTCGAAAACCTGTCAAGATCAGACTGAAAGTCAAGATGATCTTGACAAGAATTAATACTGCGAAATACTTTCAGGTCGTCAGCGTACAACAAGAATTTACAGAATCTAAAGCATTTATCGATATCATTTATATATAGAATAAAAAGTAACGGACCCAATATCGAGCCTTGAGGAACACCTGAGCTGACCGGTACCATATCCGATTCGTAACCATTAATAACAACCTTTTGACAGCGATTAGTAACATATGATTTGAACCAACGCCACAAATTACCACGAATACCATTGAAAGCTATTTTATCGAGTAACATTTTGTGATCCACTCTGTCGAAAGCTTTTTCAAAATCAGTATAAATGCTGTCTGTTTGTATGTTTTTGTCAAGATTTTCAAATATTTCGGAGGTATAAACTAATAGATTGGTAACTGTAGAGCGATGTCGGACAAAACCATGTTGTTGGGGAATAATTATTTTGTGCAAGTGAGGATATATAGCATTGTGAACAAGTCTCTCGATGAGCTTTGACAAGGTGGGCAGTATAGAAATAGGGCGGTAATTTACTACGTCTTTTTTCAAACCTCCCTTATGTACCGGCACTATGCGTGCCGTCTTCCAAATTTCAGGACAGTTACCTTCTTGTAAACATAGATTGAAGATATGCAATAATGGTAAGGAGATTGAATTAGCAGTCTTTTTTAAAAAGTATGGCGGCACATTATCAACGCCTGCACCCTTAGTGGGATCTAAACGAGTTAATTCAGACTGAATATCATCAATCGTTAAGTAGATATTACTAATTACTAGATCAGAGTCCGATTTGTTGTCAATTTCTGACGAATGACAGTTCTCTAAGTCGTAGTTGTCAGGAATTGTTGAGGGTTCGAAAACTGAGAGAAAATAGTTTGAGTAAAGGTTGCAAACGTCTACCGGTTCACTTGCCGATTTGTCAGTATATCGAACACAGCTGGGAATATCACCATTCCGTTTTCTATTTGAGATGTAAGTCCAGAAAAATTTTATATTATTTTTAATACTACTTTCAACTTTAGTAATGTATAACCTGTAACATGCTTTTGTAGCTGTTCGTAATCGTTCTCTAAAAATTGCAAAAGTCTCATAGTCCGATATGTTTTTATATTTTTTCCATTTTATCCATGCCTTTCTTTTGTTGTTAAATATATGTCTTAAAGATGCTTTATACCAGACCGGAAAACCAGAATTTGTAGTAGCTTTAGTAGGAATATTTTTGGATATAATTCCATAAATAGCATCATAGAAAGAAGAAACCGCAGATTCAGATGATTTGTTGGTAAATAGTTTACCCCAGTCAATGTTCATTATCTCTTCATTTATTATCTGATAATCAGCCTTAGCAAAACAATATTTCATATGTGACTTGCGATGCAAGAATCGGTCATTACATACAATGGGCATAGTGACGTAAAAAATTGGATGATATTTATCAATTGGCACTAAAGGAACATGGGCACTAGATAGTTTACAATTCATATTATTAGAGATAAATAGATCAAGTATTTTAGCGTTTTTGTTTCGAATACAATTAAATTGATAACAGCTGGTAGTTGCCATAAAATCAGTCAATAGATTAACAGAAGGACAGGTAGAACGGGTTTGTGATGCATGCATGAAACTTCCTCTGGGATACCAGTCTAATTGTGGCAGATTAAAATCTCCGAAAAGTAAAAATGGGCTATTATTATTAGATTCAATAATATTTTGTAGATAATTAAAGTAGGAAAAGTAGGTATCGCTTTTCAAACCGGGTGGGATGTACGCTGCACATATAGTATACGTGTTAACACTAAATTCAAGTTCAATAGTTATGTAGTCTACAATAGCGACCGGGACAGGTAATGACGCGGGCGGGGGCGGGGCGGGAGGGGTCACGGTGCGCGCGCGCGAGCTCGCTGCAAGCGATCGCAGCACGGCCACGAGTACACCACCGCCATCCCGCCTCCCGGTCACGTCACGATTCCTATCACATCGAAACAGTACATAACGCGAGTCAATTAATTCATTGTCATATATGTCACCGTGTAACCAGGTCTCAGTTAGAATAATTACGTCATACGAGTGTAATAGGATATTCATGTATAGGGTGTGTAACTTCGATCTCAAACCACGACAGTTTTGATAGTAAAAAGTTATTACGTCATTATCCATTTTTAAATGTTACTACATACAGCGTTACTAAGAAAATATGAATAATAAAACTATCGCGAGTCATTAGCACGTCAGTAAACAATAACAATTGTTTTCGTACATAGTACAGTTTCTGCTTAGAAATTCTATCCACCCTCCAGTTATACAGAATAAACAGAATGTTATAGTAATCTAAGAGTACAAGATTTACGAGTTCTGGTATTACTTTGACACAAATATAACAGCTATAAAAAGCAATTTTCATTTTACTACAATATTTAAAAATAATAACACAGTTATAATATGATAATCTCTTGGAATTGTTACGTAATCTTAGTGTTAGAGACATGACGCAAATTTGCACTTTAAGTAAAGCATTACGAAAACATACCTGCATTAACAACCACAGTGTAGGAATATTATTGTGTATAGGTATTATGTGCCATAGTATGAGCGTTATTACATGTAAAAAGAAGATAATAATATTATTAATAAGTACTACCTGAATAGGAAGTAATGATTCGCAAGACGATTTTATGTATGTTGGTATAATGCGACACGCCAGGTCACAATAATATTCAATATTACGAGTATATGAGTTTAACAAATAATATGCAAGAAGATACAATGTTTCATAGGTGAGTCTTGAAGCCATACAATATAAAGTAACGCGTCATTTTATCTTGGTGACGTCCCGCACATTGCGCACGGCCAATACTGGCGTATTGTCAGCCTTTCGCAACAGGATGGTACCGTGTTTTATCCAAACATATTGATATCCATATTTTTTTGCTTGCTCACGGCATTCGCGGAATAAGACCTTATTTTTTAGTGTTAGGTGCTCATTAGCATACAGCCTAGTAGATGGACCCGAGATTCCCAGTTTAGATGACTCCACACCTTTCTTCATCCTAAAAGCGGCCAGGAAGTTGTCCCGTAGCAAACGAGACGCTAATTTTATTATGACGTTCCTAACTAGGCCGTGTGTCTTTGTTATCGGCGTGCGGGACGCGGTGCACAGATAAGATGTCTCTTTGAGTACATTCATACCCGATGTAGGTGCCGATCTGCAAAGTTACTGCAACCAGGTTTTCTCCCCGCTTGTCCGGCAGGCCTACAATTTCTACATTGGTGGATCTAGCCATCTGCTCCATCTCCGATATTTTATTTTCGAGTACACAAACTCGATCATCAGTACTACAATCAAGCGGGGGTCGTTCCTCCAGTGATTTAAGCCGGCTGTCAAAGGAATTGAGACGTTCTTCGTTGTACGTAACAGATTTTTCCATATCGGCAAGCCTATTATTGACCTCATTCAGTAGGCTTTTGATCGACACGTTGTCATTACTGTTGGCTGTCACAGCTGTGCTTATTATTTTTAAGCTGTCAGCGATACCCGAAAGCTCAGTCGTTAACACTGTCTTGACCGAGTTCGTCACCAGCTCCTCAATGTGTTTGTGGATCTTGTGTTCAGCCAGCCACGTATCCGGGTTCATGAAGTCGTCAGGTTGTTTACGCTTCCTCATGCCTACATTGTCCTGGTTTGATGCGGATAAATCCGGATATGAACTTGACGACGGGCCTATGGCGCTAGGTGGCGTGCGTTGCAAAGCCATTCTAAGGGTGCGAAGGAGAGGGCACTAGAAATTAAATATAGCTCCTTCTTTGTCTCGCGGGCGAGAGGTGTGGGTCCCCTTCAGTTACGACCAAGAGATGCGAAGCACAGGGAAGCAAGTAAAGCACTTTATGCACACTAAGATACGTATTTTGATGCACTTAGCTTCACACAAAAGTAACACTTATACACCAAGGCGTATGCCACGGCGTAGGGTCAAAATGGATTGCAATAATTATTTTATTAATAAGGAAGTCAAGCACACGTCTTACTCCAACAATATTTCGAGCGCGTCTGATCAAATAATAAATAATAATAACGAGAAAGACTGTCAGTTGCCTATGAAAATACAGTCCACTAGCAAGGTCATAACTATGTTATACTTCAATTACAAATGCAAAAGACAGAGCTATCGTTATATGGGCATTTTCATTTTTTTTTGTACCCTCCATTTTTAGGGTGTCCCACTGATTTAACATTTAATTATGACATAAATATACTTATTTGTGTGACTTTTGGAATAGCAATTGGTATAAAATATACTTATTAACAAATTAATCAGTAATCCAAGCATATAAACGTTTAATTTACTAAATTATGAATAATTGAAATGTTTAAAGTTACTGATTTTTGCATGTCCCATCCTGCACTAGCTTTGAATAATCAGTGATTACCAAAAAAAATTCTACTAACATGTTTCAAAAGTTTTGTTATACATTTAGAGTACTGTTTTTACCGTCACATAAATTAAATTTGTAGATTAAACTCTAATACAACAAGTTTAAATCTATTTTCAAACAAATGTTCGAATCTTGAACCCAGTCGGACATGTCAGTTTAGTGACGGTTTTATTTGAATCGAGAAATACTAAACTCATTTTATTGATTGAAAATGGCAACATTATCGAAAGAAGATCACGGCCGCCATTAAAAACCGGTCAGTTTGGCAAAGTGTCGCAAGGGGAAAGGGTGTTTTGTTGGTGTCGGCAGGTGTCTCCACTTTTTCAGTCAGGTTAGTGATGCTATTTTTTATTTATTATAGATGTCATACGCCGTTCAACCGTCCCAAACGAATCAGATTTAATCTAGAAATCATTTAACATGTTTTATTCTTGTAAAAAGTCTTAAGTGAATGTAAAAAACTTTTTTCTTTAAATCGTTCCCGTGAGTGTGACGTCGGTTAAGTGACATTTTTATCCCGTCACATATAGGGCTGACTACAAAATGTCAACAAACTGACACGTAAGGCTTGTTACACATAGGTACAATTTATAAATTAATGCAATTTGTATCTAGAATTTTGTACATTTCATTTTCAGGCTTTTTTTAAAGACCTCACCATGCCATGTTCCAAATACCATACCAAAATATTCAAATATGCAAATACTATCACTTTTAAATGGTTAATTTGTCCTAAAAAATAATATTGCTATGGTGAGTAGTAAATAATAAAAGTGGATCTCTTTGTTTCTAAGTGAAATATTATTATAAAAATACCAATTGTTGATTGTTCACACATCGTTAAATAAAGAATGTGATAATAAATCTAATTATTTTTGTTTTAATTTATCAACGCTGTTGTTTACAAAAATTTCTATATTTTAACTGCCATGTAACCTTAGCTTTAGGGGTTTCGATGGTGACTGTCCCAATATTTGCATATGGGCAAAATATTTATTTTTCACTTCGGTTTTGCTGATATACTATCACAGTGTATGAAATCGGTTTAACTAGTTGCGTATAATTACCACTAAAATTGCATTCTATAACTAATTGATATACCACGAAATAAGTTAAAGTAACATGATATGCAAAGCCTCACTTGTCACAAAACCGAATAAGAAACATAATTTAAGAAAAATAGGATTTCAATTTAAGGATAAATATCTGTTTTTCCTAAAAAAGTCATATTTCTGTTGTATACAAAAATAAAAAATCAAGTCATATGCCTACAATTTAGAAATAGGAGGACTTTTAAGTTGTCATCAAACTGACCACTATTTCACTACCATGTCCACTTATTTACCATTTTTTATATATAAAACAGGCTATTATTTTGATTACTGATACAATTTTCAATTCGTCAGACTATGTAGCCAAGTCTAGGACCTTTAAAAATCTTAAAACATAACTTTTAAAAAAATCTCATAATTTTTATGAGGGTACACTTTTTTCTGAAAATGCCCATATGCAGTAAATTAAATATTTTTGTAACATTGTAAGATTAAAGTACCTACTTAGTTAAGTTCAATGGTTGCACACAACCTCCTGTAGGGGGAATATGTTAGAAACATTAATTTTATTAAGTATCTGTGGATACTATTGTTACGTATGTTTTTTCACACTCACCCTTTAAACATTAACTTATAGTCATTCTTTCCACAGGCCTTCTCACCCCTGTAATTTCGGGGATTGTTTTTACTTTTGGTTTACGAGTCTTGCTTGAAAACTCAGCGGTGACAGATTGACTGCGCCGACGACGGGCGACAAGTTGACAGTTCGCGTTCCTTTTTCTTTTGGTTTGGCTTCGCCCGGTCGCGCAAATGTCGCCACTCGACTAAATACCGATATCGATCTCTACTAAAGTTAATTCCGGCGGGCGCGTCTGCCATCTTTGGATTGCCGCCGAGTATTATAATCGACTAAATTTGAGAATCGATATCAGTTGATGTTTGGTGCGGCAGATGTCAGCCCCGCCCTTCAGGTCCTACCGATTTTTTCCCAGCACAACGGGTATAAAACCGACGCGCAACGGACCTCGAGCCTTTTTCTTTTCCCGAATTTACGCGGAGCCCCGGTCGTTTTGCTGTCGGTGTTTAGGGCTCCCTTGTGCTTGTGCGTGGTTTGTGCCGAGTTGAATTGTTGTGCGCGTAGTGAGTTCCAAGTTTCGACGGCGCTCCATCGGCAAACCACGCGCACTTTGACGGCGCTCCAGCAGCGACTCCCGCGCACGGGAAGGCCCGCCGACAGCAAACCCGACGAACGTTTCCACGTGGTCCACGTGCGCCCCGCGGGTTCCAAAAGGGCGAAGACTGCCCTTCTTTTCGACCACGCGGCCGGCGCGGATCCGCCGCGAGGTCACGCCTTCTTTTACCCTGATTTAAAGGTGAGCCATTTTTTTGTTATTCGGCCCGCGTGCATAAACCGCGGCGTCGTCAAGCGTGCCAAATCACTTCAAATCTTTTCAATCATTTAGGGCTTCCAGCCCTAACCTTGTTTAACCTCTTCCTCCTATGCCGGGCCTCCGCCCCGGCAGGAGATTTTCGTCATTTTACAACTTGTAACGTGTCTTTTGGACGGCGCGTTCCAGGGTCGTTGGAGGACCCCCAGTTCGTTGGAGGACCCCCAGTTCGTTGGAGGACCGCCATTTTGAGCGGAGAACCTCGAGTGCGGTGAGCGCCCGCTGCCCTCCATCTAGTGGCGTGACGCCGTCGGCCTGCGACCTTCCACGGCGAGCGTACCAGGCCCGCCAGGTCGTCGCTTCCTTCTGCGTGCCGGCGTGCCGTACAGGACAGTACCAATCCCACCTTCGTACCTTCATCTATATAACCACAAGGTCCCAGCGCCCACGCTGGGTGGCGCTCGAACCTTCTGCCTTACTCGAGAGCAACCCTGGCATTAATCTTTATCTAAATTTAACCGCGAGCTATCCGGCTCCGATTAGGCCTTTCATATCAAAATTGCAACCATTGGCACACTGAATAGGTAGGAGAGTATTTAAATTATAAGATCTTTACTGTAATAAAGCCCCGTCTTCCACGGAACTGAGGTCTCACTGGAGGCCTCCATTCTCATTGTATAAATTCAATTATTTTAATAAACAATTTCGTTTGGGCATTACTATTTCTGGTATTTCATTTACAAAACCTTAGCTGAACTTAGGTAGGTAATACATTCACCGGAGAGTTGCGGGTTCGATTCCCTGACCTCCGGATTATACATGCAACAGTGGCGCCACGAACAGGGAACCTTTTGCTCTCGAGATCCAACCACAGTGCCTTCTGCACTGAGGAAGGAAAGGCAATTTTTTTTATTTTTTTGTACTAACCTATTATAAACTTAACTTTTACTTGTGGTTTTACTATTTACATTTATTGCTGTGACAATTCTATTGAGCTATTGTGTATTAGGGTGTATTTGCAATTTGTTTTAGAATCTACACCTTAGACACATTTATTATTTTAATTATTGTTAACATTGTGCCAACGGTGTAGTCGCAGTAAGATAAACTTAATTTAACTTTTCACAATGGAGCATCATATTGCCATGGGCTCCGCAGCTATGAACTGGGGTTGCAGTACTAGTATCTGGTGGTCGATTAGGAATAATTCAAATATTAAATTGCATAATCCAATTCATTCATAACGGTGCATTAATTCCATTATCTTACATTATGCAATTATTTAGACAGTTGTAATGCATGGTTGATTTTTATTATAGATATTATTGAATGTTGACTTTTATAATTTCATTGATGCAATTCTTTTTACAAATTCAATGTTTACAATTTCGCCTCTATTGGGTAATTTTTTTTGTTGTTTGTTGAATGTTGACAATTCTATTTAATTTTGAATGGTTATAGAATGGTTTATGAAGTTTTCAGTTGGAGTAATCATTTTAGTAGGTAGGTACCTTGGATTTGGACAATTTCCTGTTTTCTTTTTGTTTTCAAACATATTTTTTCTTTCCATTACATGTAGTGAGTCTGTTTGTCATTTCAAACCTTTTGCCACCCCCCCTTTTGGTCTATTTTTGGGACATTATTAGATTTTTCCAACTTTTTATTTTTTCACGGATTGAGGAGGCTTGAATTTTGGTTTGTTTTGGAAAGCAGGGGTTTTTGAAAAGCTTCGCCCCACCTTTTGTCTCTCTTGGAGAGGGACGTTTTTTCCGGTTTGCTGGGTTCGGGTACTTTTATTTTTCAGTTTTCGGACCGGCAGATTTTTTCGGATTTTGTGGTGCGAGCTTCAACCCTGTTTTGGTAACGAGTCACACTGGCCTTTAGCGTTTTCTCGCTCTTTTTTCTATGGTGTCAATTTTCTTTCATTTGACACCGTAGGACATTCTGTCATTCAGCCCCACCCCGGGATGAGTGAAGCCAAGGTGACCGTTTCCTTTCCTTTTTCACATTCTTCCAAGCCTTCCCCTTTTTACTTTTTCTCTTTTCTACCTCTTTTTAGGGTCTTCACAGGTCGATTCGAGTTCTTCTCGAGGTTTCTATTTTTTTTTCAAGATGAGCTATTCATTTTGGCTCATTTGAAATCTGTGAGCTTAGTTGAGCGTCTTGTTTATGCTTATTTTGCATACTGGGACAAAGAATTGTTTCTTTTTCATTATCAACTTTAAGTGGGGTATGGTTGTGAGTGGATAATTGTTTTCATCATTGAATTAGGTTGTGTAACCGAGGTTAAGCTTCATCGCGTTCGGTTCCGGCCGCTGGGGTATCAACCCCTCGCTTATTTCAAATTAAGTATACTTTCTTTCACAGAATTCTTTTAACAATTGACTTTCTTCCTCGTTGGCTCGGGGTGACAAAATTAAAACACAACAATTTATAACTTTTGGAATAGGGAATCAAACAATTTAATTAACAAACCTTTAATAGTATTTGACAACAAACCTTTGTCCAACTAAATTACTTCTTTCAAGCGGTCCATAACTTTCATAAAGCCTTATATGACAAGCGGTGCATAACTTGTAAAACAAGCCTTATATGTGTAACGGTACTCAACTTGTGCCAATAAATGCCATTGAGTACCGGGTCTTTTCCTTCCTTTAGAATCAAAATTTTGCCTCTACCAATTAAAATACATTAGAATGTTACCACCCCCCCTCTATTGGTAGTCAGTAGTTGTCATCAGTAAATTTCCAATTTTTTTTATTAGCTTTGCCCTTCCTAAATTTACTTCTTTCCAAGCGGTACATAACTTGTAAAATTAAGCCTCATATGTCAAGCGGTGCATAACTTGTAAAACAAGCCTTATATGTGTAACGGTACCCAACTTGTGCCAATAAATGCCATTGGATACCGGGTCTTTTCTCTTCCTTCAAAAATAAATCTAAACTGTTCAGATTCAGTCTTCTCTCTAGAAGATCACCAAAATTTATTTTTTCCAAGCGGTACATAACTTATAAAACTAAGCCTTATATGTCAAGCGGTGCATAACTTGTAAAACAAGCCTTATATGTGTAACGGTGCCCAACTTGAGCCAATAAATGCCATTGGATACCGGGTCTTTTCCTTCCTTTCGAATTTCAACTAAAATTCAAAACTGTACCAATAAAACCATCCTTCAAGCGCTTCACGCCAGGATTAATTAAATTAAAAAAAATAAAAAGAAAAATACTTTGTTGTTAATTCGTAATTAAAATCCTAAACTTGAGTCCACGGGGTAAGAAATCATTAAACTAGTTTTCCTACCCAAATATTAGGTTGTCCTTATACTACAATATGATGACCACTCACAATGCATAACCCCTTCGTTGTAAACAATTCCTCTTAGGTAATGTAGGTCTTTTGTTTCAGATCGACAAACATTAAATAGCCCTAGGTCCTATTTAGAATTTAACTAAGCTTTCCATTTAGAAATAACCTCGGCTTTCGGATTGGCAAAGAGGGACCCCTTTTAATTTTTAGGTGTTTTCAGCGCGGAAATTGTTTCTTTTTTAGGTTTTACTTTTTTGACCATGGCGTGGTCTGACCCAGAAATTGTGGGCTTTGCGCTGGATTTTTTGTATTTTATGGCAGAATGGACGGGACAGATCACTACCTCTGAAAATTACAATGCTAGGATTTTATTTTGTGGTTCTCTTACAGAAACATTTTCAAGACGGGCTTCGCGATAGAAGTTACCGCACCTTATAACACGCTTTTGGTTTGATAGGCGTTACGATTCAGTTCCGCATGGGCTGATCGTAGCTACCAAGATCGAACCATCCTTTTCATGTTTCTCCTCTAGAAACATCTTCAAGACGGGCTTCGCGATAGGAGTTACCGCAATTTAAACTTTAATTTCAACTGTTATTTCAACTTTAATTTCAACTTTAATTTCAATTTTAATTTCAACCGTATGGTATGCATTGGCAGGTAATTCTTTTTTTTTGCATTCCTGAGTTCCAGAGGAGACCGTAAACAAGTGTCACCCTTATAATTCCAGGTAACCGTTTTATTTTAGCGCCCTCTGTCGGTTAGCGGTGGAACAACTTGAAGATCGCGAATCGATACGTTACGCCGTCGATTCTCTTACCGTTTCAACCGTTAGATATCACTATTCTCGTGAGGATTTTGTTGAGCTGGATTGTTTTGAGACTGTTCCGAGCGTACGGCCCGGTTTAAATATAGTTTACTACTGGATAGGAAGGTACCGTCGTAAATTTTGAAAATAATAATCTTCTAAATATTAACGTTTTGAATTATGCTGGTTCTGATTTACTGGCTTCAGTTTAACTTCACCTGTTCCGATTTGGACAGGTCTTACGAGCAGAACAAGACCCCTTCCGTGGCTCGATCGGACGCATTATGATTGAACTCATGTATCCTCGGTAACACCACCCATATCAACCTACACTTACTCATACACACCCCTATCAACAGATCCACACTTACACGTCTACACCATCACGCATTTATACCCACTCGTCAACATAGTCACCCCTACGTACGTAACCATACATCCATGCGCCTCGACACGAAAGCTCCCTTTCGCTCATGCCTTTAAAATTCTTTATTTAATAAAATTTAAAATAAACAGCTCAGCTTACATCGGTAATTATTTATTTGATATAACTTCAGAGGATAGGTGTTTACAAAATTAATACTAAATTATCATGTTATACTTTGCAGTTTGTTGTTACTCTTGGCAAAGGTAATGCAGATCTTCGTTAGGACTATGACGGCCTTTTCGCTAATCTTTAGTCGGCCTTTCCGTAACAGCTCCACCTATCGGCGTGCGCCGGAACCATCTCAAAGCGAAACAGCATCGATTCGTAGTTTCAATCTATCTATGACAACACCCGCGGTCAACCGATAGATGGCGTTAATATTCATTCTTGAATTGTTTGTTCGTTTCAGTTAAAATTTGTTATCCTCTTCGTTTTCTTTCTTACAGGCTAAGATTCTAAACATAGTGATCGGCATTCTGTTTGCTCCGATTGATCAAACAGGTTTAGTGTCGTTTTCCGTTTCGTTTCTTTTAAGCTTCGGAGAGTTCTTTTCAGGTGAACTGTTGCCCTCCACCTACTGTGGTGAGGCAGCTTCACGATTGGAGTAGTTACCTACGCTTATGGGCGTGTAGCCCGCTCGACGCTTTTCGATCCGACGAGTCCGGGTTCGAACTAGAGCACGTCCTCTTCACCTTCGGGGATCGGGTAGTTTCGAGCTGGGGTCCAGCTCAGGATTTTCTCTTGCTTTATCCCGATAAAATCCTTATCGGGGAAGGGGGTGTTGTTACGTATGTTTTTTCACACTCACCCTTTAAACATTAACTTATAGTCATTCTTTCCACAGGCCTTCTCACCCCTGTAATTTCGGGGATTGTTTTTACTTTTGGTTTACGAGTCTTGCTTGAAAACTCAGCGGTGACAGATTGACTGCGCCGACGACGGGCGACAAGTTGACAGTTCGCGTTCCTTTTTCTTTTGGTTTGGCTTCGCCCGGTCGCGCAAATGTCGCCACTCGACTAAATACCGATATCGATCTCTACTAAAGTTAATTCCGGCGGGCGCGTCTGCCATCTTTGGATTGCCGCCGAGTATTATAATCGACTAAATTTGAGAATCGATATCAGTTGATGTTTGGTGCGGCAGATGTCAGCCCCGCCCTTCAGGTCCTACCGATTTTTTCCCAGCACAACGGGTATAAAACCGACGCGCAACGGACCTCGAGCCTTTTTCTTTTCCCGAATTTACGCGGAGCCCCGGTCGTTTTGCTGTCGGTGTTTAGGGCTCCCTTGTGCTTGTGCGTGGTTTGTGCCGAGTTGAATTGTTGTGCGCGTAGTGAGTTCCAAGTTTCGACGGCGCTCCATCGGCAAACCACGCGCACTTTGACGGCGCTCCAGCAGCGACTCCCGCGCACGGGAAGGCCCGCCGACAGCAAACCCGACGAACGTTTCCACGTGGTCCACGTGCGCCCCGCGGGTTCCAAAAGGGCGAAGACTGCCCTTCTTTTCGACCACGCGGCCGGCGCGGATCCGCCGCGAGGTCACGCCTTCTTTTACCCTGATTTAAAGGTGAGCCATTTTTTTGTTATTCGGCCCGCGTGCATAAACCGCGGCGTCGTCAAGCGTGCCAAATCACTTCAAATCTTTTCAATCATTTAGGGCTTCCAGCCCTAACCTTGTTTAACCTCTTCCTCCTATGCCGGGCCTCCGCCCCGGCAGGAGATTTTCGTCATTTTACAACTTGTAACGTGTCTTTTGGACGGCGCGTTCCAGGGTCGTTGGAGGACCCCCAGTTCGTTGGAGGACCCCCAGTTCGTTGGAGGACCGCCATTTTGAGCGGAGAACCTCGAGTGCGGTGAGCGCCCGCTGCCCTCCATCTAGTGGCGTGACGCCGTCGGCCTGCGACCTTCCACGGCGAGCGTACCAGGCCCGCCAGGTCGTCGCTTCCTTCTGCGTGCCGGCGTGCCGTACAGGACAGTACCAATCCCACCTTCGTACCTTCATCTATATAACCACAAGGTCCCAGCGCCCACGCTGGGTGGCGCTCGAACCTTCTGCCTTACTCGAGAGCAACCCTGGCATTAATCTTTATCTAAATTTAACCGCGAGCTATCCGGCTCCGATTAGGCCTTTCATATCAAAATTGCAACCATTGGCACACTGAATAGGTAGGAGAGTATTTAAATTATAAGATCTTTACTGTAATAAAGCCCCGTCTTCCACGGAACTGAGGTCTCACTGGAGGCCTCCATTCTCATTGTATAAATTCAATTATTTTAATAAACAATTTCGTTTGGGCATTACTATTTCTGGTATTTCATTTACAAAACCTTAGCTGAACTTAGGTAGGTAATACATTCACCGGAGAGTTGCGGGTTCGATTCCCTGACCTCCGGATTATACATGCAACACTATATTATCTGTGCGGATTGACATGACATTGTGATTGTTGAGTCTGTGGCTCGCCCCTTCTTCTCAATACAGCGAACAGTGCGGACGTGTCTATTTTATTTTATTCCCTGCCTGCTACAATATAAGTCTTTTCTCGTTCATAATGGTCCTTCGAGCCATAACGAGTCAGTAAGTGCAGTGGCAACATAATTTCAATCCTACCAACGCGTCTGTGCCAATTCGGAAGCCTCAATATCATCGGTTGCGGAGTTCGCCGAAACCGCCATTTGTAAAAATACGAGTACAGCAACTTCGTGGTGCTGCCAACGTTCCGAAGCTAGCTTGCGATGCAAGTTCAAGTTCGTCTGTCAAGGCTGCCAATCAACCGACGTGAACGTCCGGTCAACGTAGCAAGCATTGCAAGCAACCAAGTTGCATGTTCGCTCAATTTGTTCCTTCGTTCTTTCGAACGAAGTGAATAGGCGAACCAATCAACGCTGCAGCAGCTCTAAGGAGGAGAAGCAAACGACATCTGTCATCGTTCATTACGTTCAAAAATATTGTTCATTCAAGCAGAATAAGTTCATTCACAGAATCGCTCAATCAAGTCAATCAAGCAAACGACGCAAGCGACGCTTCCTGTCCCCGTGCCACGCTTCTAAATCACGGTTGCATGCGCCTTCGCATTGTTTATACTGCTAATATTTTTGTAACTAGTAATAAGTTATTGTGCTGTGAAGTTTAGCGTACTTGTAATTTTAAGCCTAAATTACGATGGCCGAGGAACAGAACAAAGACGATATGAAAAGGCTTACTGCTAAGCGTGGCAGTGCAAAAGGGGCCCTTACACGAATAAGTAATCGATTAAAAGATGGAGGCATTGCGGAAATGTCCTTGCAAATGCTCATTATCCTTGAAGAAAAAACTTTAAGTGCATTTGGTGAGTACGAACAGCTTTGCCTAGAGATAAGCGACAACGAGGATCCGACATTAACGGAGTCTTGTTATTACGAATGTTTAGCTTCAATTCGAACCAAAATGGCCGAATTAAAAAAGTCTAATGCTTCGCAAGGCCACGCACTAACCAAATTAAAACTTCCAGATGTACACATACAAAGTTTTGGTGGTAACTACTTGGAATATAAACCTTTCATTGAAATGTTCCACGCATTTATCCACAATGATGCTAACATGAACGATATACAAAAATTCTTCTACCTAAGAGGTTTTCTCAAAGGAGAAGCCTATGATCTCATTAAAAACCTTCCTATCTTAGGGTCTAGTTACAAAGAAGCCTTAAATATACTGTCAGACAGGTATGATAACAAATACAAGATAATTAACGAGCATTTGTGTGCCTTGTTTGATATGCCTGCTATGAACAAGCCGAGTATTGAATCCATGAGATCGTTAATCTCCATTACAAAACAGCATATTGCCGCACTAAAAAATTTAGGTGAAGCCGTTCATGAATGGGACAGTATACTGGTGTGCCTGCTTGTTAGGAAACTAGATCCAACCACTTCTACTGCATATCACTTAACCCACAGCACGCCAAACATGCAACCTACCTATAACGAGCTTATGCAATTTATAGAGGTACGTGCGCTTGCCTTTGAAAACAGCGAAGGCAGGAAGGAGTCCAGCTACAACTGTAAGTCAACTGGCGCTTCAGGGAAGGTGACCAATGTGGTGGTAAAGGAAGTCAAATGTCTCTACTGCGGTAAGTCAGATCACAAGTTATTTTCTTGCCCAAAGTTCATGTTATCATCCATCAAAGAACGACTTGAATTTGTTCAAAACAAAAAATTATGCAGAATATGTCTGAATTCTCATCCAAATAAATGCAAGTTTCACTTCAAATGCCAAAGGTGTAAACAGAACCACAATACTCTGTTGCATTTTGAAGATGAACACAATGAGGAGCGAAGTAGCACTAATAATTGTGTAGCTAATACGAGTGCAACTAGTTTGAGCATCAAGACCCAAGTTCTTTTGCCTACGGCAAAGGTCAAGCTCATAACTAAAGATGGTAAAGAAATCATAGTCAAGGCATTGCTGGACTCCGCTAGCCAATCTTCATTTATCACTTCTGGCATTGCAAGAGTGATAGGTAAGCCGCTTTCGTCAAACCATACAGGTGTGGTTGGCATAGCCAATACGGAAAAGACAATTCGTCACTCATTGAAGTTAGACATCTTTTCCTGTGTTTACCCTTATATGACAACGGCCAACCTCTTAGTGGTGGACCAAATAACTTCGAGGTTACCTCAAAGTCCTATAGATTTCTCGATGATAAAAATGCCAAATAACATAAAGTTAGCTGATGACACCTTTCATATCACAAGCGAGATAGATATTTTATTAGGGGCTGATATCTTTTTCCAGACGCTGTTGCCACAGCCTGAAGAGCAACCACAAGGCTCACAAGATGCTGCACAACCCAGTTTTGTCCACACCCAGTTTGGTTATATAGTAGCTGGCAGCATCCCAAGATTTTCCAAAAAAGGTACTGCTGTTTCTCTCTTTTGTCAGGAATGTCACACAGACATCAGTGATAGCATATCAAATTTTTGGCAAACAGAAAAAGTACCAGAAACGTTTGTGGAGCATACTTCTGAGCAACTACACTGCGAGGAGTACTTTCAAAAAACTGTCAAGTTGGAAAACAATCAATTTGAAGTTTCAATGCCTTTTAAGGTTCCCCTTTGTGATATGAATAATGCATTAGGTGATTCACTCAGCCTAGCATTAAAAAGATTTTTTAATTTAGAGAGAAAATTGCACAAGGATGAACAACTATACAATGAATACAAAAAATTCATCCTTGAGTTCATTGAGTTAGGTCACGGATCATTCATTGACATATCTCTCTATGATCTTTCCAAGGATCCAATATATTTCCTTGCTCATCATGCAGTCAGAAAGCAAGATGCTGTTTCTACGGCTCTGCGTACAGTATTTGATGGGTCAATGAAAGGAAGTCAGAAAGTTTCTCCAAATGGTCTGCTAATCACAAAATGATCTTGTGTGACATCCCTGAGAAACAGCGGTACTTTGGTGAAGTGCACCTCAACAAGGATATAAAAACATTAGGTTTGAAATTTGACATTCAAACAGATTCCTTCAGAATCTCAAGTCCGTTGTCAGCTGAAATACCTAAAACTAAAAGGCAAATATTAAGCTACATCAGCCAAGCATATGATCCATTAGGGATTGCAGGGCCAGTCTTTGTTCAAGCCAAAATCATAATGCAGAAATTGTGGCAGTCCAATGTAGACTGGGACTCTAGTCCCCCACCTATTATACAAAAAGAGTGGCTACAATTTTATAATGACTTGCAACAGATGCAGCCTATAACTGCGCCGAGACAGGTTTGTGCTGGAGATCATCAATCTGTCCAGCTAATCGGGTTTGCAGATGCGTCAGCCACCGCCTATGGTTGTGTGTTGTATTTGAGAGTGACTGACAAACAAAGGAAGGTAACAATGACGCTTCTTTGTTCAAAATCAAGAATTGTACCTAAAGGTTTCAAATTGACAGTACCACGTCTTGAATTAAATGCTGCCTTGTTGTTAGCAAAACTAAGTATGAGAGTGCATAACACGTTAAGTAAAAGGCTTACCATCCAAAGTGTGCATTTATTTAGTGATTCACAGGTAGTATTGGCTTGGCTAAAGACTGAACCTGCAAGGTTGAATGCATATGTTGCTAATAGAGTAAATATGATATGTGATCATACAAGGGCATTCAGCTGGGCATATATTGAAAGTGCTCAGAACCCAAGTGACATACTGAGCAGGGGTATTGCTCCTAACAAGCTGCAAGGTAACCAACTGTGGTGGTTTGGACCATCCTGTTTATATAACTATGATTATAACTTTAATCATTGTGGGTATGATATACCTACAAGCATTCCCGAGGTTAAGCATTCGATGGATGAACTGGTGTGTGCAGCATCACAATATAAACCGGTACCATTGCTCACTAGTTTCCTAGAAAAATATTCTAACATTGATAAAGCCGTCAATGTGCTTTCTTATGTGCTAAGATTTTGTAATAATGCTAGGCAAGGGTCAATTAAAATAAAAGAAAACTTTGTGCCATTCACAGAGTCAAGCAAGGCCTTAAATTTGTTAATAAAAAATGAACAAGCCATATATTTTCATGAAGATCTAGTTTCGTTGCAGGCAGGCAGGCAGGTAACGTCTCACTTAAAGTCTTTAAATCCATTTATAGATGCAAATGGTGTCCTCAGAGTAGGTGGTAGGTTACAGCATTCTTCGCTGCCGTACAGCCAAAAGCACCAAATCATTTTGCCTAAAGAGTCCGCAGTGACTCATCTAATCATTCAAAATGAGCATCTTAAACTATTTCATGCTGGACAAAAACATGTACTCTGCAACCTCCAACAAAGATATTGGATAGTTAATGGGTTAAGATTAGTTAAGAAATTGATCCACAAATGTACAATATGTTTCAGACTTAAAGGTGTGACCGCTAAGCAACTGATGGGGTCATTGCCCGCCGATAGAGTTAATGCTGACCGATGCTTTATGAAAGTCGGAATAGACTTTGCTGGGCCAATAATGATCAAACAATCTAGAGTTAGAAGTGTCATTACAACGAAAGGGTATATTGTTGTTTTTGTATGTTTTGTATCAAAGGCCATCCATCTAGAGCTAGCATCCAGCCTAAATACAGAAACATTTCTAGCTAGTTTTAAACGATTTATTGCAAGGCGCAATGTCCCATCAACTGTTTATTGTGATAATGCGAGCACTTTTAAATCTGCTAACACTCAGCTAACTGAGCTGTATAAATTAAATAATTCAAAATGTCATCAAATGAAAGTGCAAGGTGCAAGTGCAAAATTAGGAATTAAATTTAAATTTATTCCAAGTTATTCACCAGTATTTGCCGGACTCTGGGAAAGTGCTGTGAAATCAACCAAATTCCTTCTCCGCAGAGTCCTGGCATCTCAAGTTTTGACCTATGAAGAACTTAATTCGGTTTTAGTTGAAATTGAAGGTATTTTGAACAGCAGGCCAATTACTCAGATTTCTTCAGATATTGAAGATTTATCATACTTGACACCAAGTCACCTAATTACAGGTGCTCCTATAACATGTTACCCGGAGCAAGATCTCACTATTATACCTGAGAATAGACTTAGTTTTTGGCGCAAATGTACTGCATTGAAGCAGCAATTTTGGAGATATTGGTCAAAGAACTACTTAAATGTACTACAGAATCGTCCCAAATGGAAAGATAGTTTACCGAATGTACAGGTAGGGGCACTGGTTATTTTGCGTGAGATAGATACTCCTCCTATGACATGGCCTATGGCAAGAGTGACCAGAGTCTTCCCTGGGCATGATGGCAAGGTGAGAGCTTTAGAAGTTAGAAAAGCTAATGGTAAGGTTCACAAAACTTCTATTACAAAAATATGTATCCTCCCTGTAGATTAGCTAATAATATGTAAAAGAAATTACCAATGTCAAGTTGAAACTTTGTAGCATTTATTAAGTACCTACAGTGTTAATTATTAATAAGTTTAAAAGTTAAGGTAATATTGTCATATGCTATATAAAGTAAGATATAAGGTATTAAGCCTATAAGTTATAGTTGATAACTACTGTTAAGTCATCAACCTTTTTTGTAATTCCTATATAAAATTAGTGTCAATATGTACCTATGTTGTTCATGCACTCAATATTATAATTAGTATATAATTGCACAGGTACATACATGTTGTGTCAACCAATAAAGTGCTAACAATGTAAAGTTAAATAATAATAACGAGAAAGACTGTCAGTTGCCTATGAAAATACAGTCCACTAGCAAGGTCATAACTATGTTATACTTCAATTACAAATGCAAAAGACAGAGCTATCGTTATATGCAGTAAATTAAATATTTTTGTAACATTGTAAGATTAAAGTACCTACTTAGTTAAGTTCAATGGTTGCACACAACCTCCTGTAGGGGGAATATGTTAGAAACATTAATTTTATTAAGTATCTGTGGATACTATATTATCTGTGCGGATTGACATGACATTGTGATTGTTGAGTCTGTGGCTCGCCCCTTCTTCTTAATACAGCGAACAGTGCGGACGTGCGTATTTTATTTTATTCCCTGCCTGCTACAATAGAAGTCTTTTCTCGTTCAGTCGTTAATTTGCCTTCTCCTGTTTTAATTGGTTTATCTGTTCAGTTGGTTTTAGTTTTTAACTATACATTATTTGGTAGCAAATATTTGTAACAGTACTATGGCCAATAATTTCATCAATGGATCCTATTGGTACAACAGCGACAGAGTTATCAGGCTGCCTAAAAGCGCCTGATCGACGATAGCAGCAGTATGTTACAACAACTAAACGTTCACCCATCCAAGAAGACGTGTGCCGCTGAAAACGTTGTTCAACTGTGTTAAGAATAAACAAACATTGAGACATCACTCGTCCTTTCAATTAGGACTTACACAATACACGACACAAAACCAAACAACTTTGCTCAAGCATGATACTTAAGTATTACCACAATTATATTTATTCGGCCCAGTTCTTGTTCTATCTCTATAGTCCCTATCACTTCGGTATCATAAGACGCATCACTTTAACGTTGTGCAATCCCTCTTGTACCGAAACTGTGCCAACTGGTACGGACCAGGTGGAAGCAATCGGATAAAAACAGGACGCTCTGTCGGGGACGAACCATTTATCTCGGCGTTCTCGGCTATTGTTCCCGAATTGGAGCATTTGGATGAAGCTTTATATTATGTCCCCCAATCTTGCCCTACTTGTTCCCGTTGCCGCCGTTTGCGTCACGGTAAACAAACTAATCATTATTATATCATTTTGTTTAATCTAGGAAATGCTATTATGCGTGTCTTGCCAGAATTGTCCTTAGTAAAGTAACGCACTTTGTTTTGTAACATCATGCGCAGTACGTTATTTGATTTGTAGTAGCGTTACCGTGTGATAAACTCATCACGAGACGTTAGTTCTCAAGTGTGATAGTACACAGTAATTACTGCTTGGCGGTTGAATATTTACTTGGTAAGACATACAGGTACCTACCTACTTATCTGTATCAACCACCATTTTCATACGTAAAAAACAGACTCAAATCTTTTTAGGCGACATAATTATACCTTTTATGGTATTTATATAAGTTGTTAATTTCCACTTCTAAATGTACTATGGCGAACGAAATGAAAATTTCAATTAACAGCGAGCTATTTTATTTTACTTGTGTAAATGAATGATAAAATGGTGCCTTTGACGGCTCGTTTGGCGTAGTGGCCGAGCAATCGGACTGCTGCGCTAGGGGTCGCGGGTTCGATTCCCGCCTGGAACAAATATTTGTGCGACCCACAAATATTCGTTTCTGGTTTGGGTGTGTTGTGTATGTGAAATTATATGTCTGTAAGCGGTACCCATGATACAGGAGCAATCCTAGTGTGGGGCTACGTTATTTTTAATAAAAAAAAAAAAAAAAAAAAAATTTGAAACAATAGGAGTTTTCAGACACTCCGAATCTCTTTTTGGAAACGTTGGAAACAATCGTTTCAATGAGATCCAACGAAAGCTGTTTTCTTGGACAAAATGTATACATTTTTTATAGTCTACCTATTTCATTATTATTAGAAATACGAGTGGCTCTTACTAAACTAAATTTCCCTATACGCCGTTAACATAATAATTAATGAGTTAATTGATAATAATGAGGTATACGAAACCGATAATTATTATACGACTCCCATAATTATTATCTTAACATTGGATCGAAACTCTTATTAGGTATAGAGATAAGCCACATCCCAAAACCCGTATTTTATACGAATAATAACGTTACAGTAGAGGAAAAGATTTTCCGTTGGCATTTTCTCGGCGAGGTGAAATGTCGGAAAATTCAATAAAGTGGTAATAAGTGGATTTATTGCCAGAAGTCATATTTTCGTCAATTCCTCCATTGAAACCTTTTATTACAATCTGTGACCTTTCTGCTGTGGCCGACGATATTCGATTTAGTTATTACCTATATTAAGAGCAAGTCATATTTTATACCTCTACGTGTAAAAACAGAAATTTGTACTTCTACAAATGATATTACAAATAGTTGCGTGCGTTTTATTCCATTTACTTAATATAGTAGAATGAAATAGTTTAAAAAAAAATATATATATACGGGGGGATTTTTGAAGGTCATCGGTGATTTGATGTCACCAACTCATATCCACTCCCATTAATGCCTTTGCGCAGCATAATATTTTTTTGTTGTATAATTAAAATCACAACTTAATACATTTATTATGCTCGAACGAATCCAACTGAACGACATCAAATTTTTACTCTTCTCGTTGTATTAGAGTTGTAAAAGTGCATTTAATGCCTACATCCAAAGTAGCATGAGTTATGAATTCTAACAAATTAAGTAAGCAGATGCAGTGTTAAAAACAATCACTCAAAATACTCTACTTTCCAATTTCACTTCACGCACGCGTATTACTAAAGATCTGTGTGCCATCTAGTGACTGATTCACTGACGCTAGATGGCGCTGCTCTTATTCCATACAATTTCAAGTTTACGCTAAACGGACCGAGCGCGTAAATAAATTGTCAAAACTCGCACTAGGCACACTGCTTAGAATACTAAATTGGCAATCACTGTTGTTACCGACTGTACCGGTATTTATACCCAAAATATTTTCCGAAACTTTATTGTGTTCGTTTTAATTATTATGGTAGGTACAATTACAGTGTTGTTTGTGGTATTATTTTGCTCGTCTCTGAGTATAGCTAATTAATTAAAAGACCCTAAAACAACAGGATATGGAGCTGAGAAGCCACATGTAAGCTCTGTCTACACGTTTTTGAGGATGCCTAAATTACTGTATGTTTGTCTATATTAATTAACATTTTAATTATACCACCCTTAAACAGGTTATGTTAATAACAAGCCTAAAGTTTCCACTGTTACGTATACAATTTTCAATTATTAATTAAAATATATATACATAATGTAATTTAAAGACGTTATACTACACGAAAGTAACCTGTTAATTCTTCCAAATTAAATTAAATATGACAGTCATTACAGTAAAGTTTGTTGTTAGAATTATTTAGCCCACCTATGTTTTCATTGAAACACTCCACAAGTTAATTTTAATGGCAACTTGTTGTTTCAACTTAGTTAAGTAATTACAGCTTGCAACATTCGAAACTATTATCTGCACGTATGTAGGTTGCGAGAACGTAGACGTTTGGAAGCGTGCCAAAGATTCGCTAAGTCCGTGAAACGTTGTGAAAAGCTTCTTGCCTCTGATCATATACCTACGTCACCGAGGTAGAATGAGCACTTGCACTATGAGTCTTTAGAACCAAGGTTTCAGTGCCGCGTATTGGGTTGCACTGATGAAGGCAGGCGTGCGAAAAACTATTGCGTGTGTAAAGTGTAACTAAGTTAGATAAGTTCAGATACTTCTGAGGTCGACTGTAGGTACAATTATTAGAAATATAGATATTTAGAATTAACTGTGCATATTTAGAAACACTGTGAGTAATAACCATTTCATTGCAAATTGAAGAGAAAGCGAATACCGAAAGGATTGCATATCACGTATACTATGAAAATATTTTTTATTACACCGTCTCTGCATCACACAGAATTCGCCACACTGAGCTGCTACGGTAGGTAGGTAGGCAATTGCTACAGTTCGTTTCCTTCACCAAAAATAAAGATAATAAAAATGAGAACTTTGGAAGGAGTTTAATGTAAATTAGCAGATAGCTTTCCTGAATACCTCGAATTAACGATGGCAACTGGATCTTGGATACCTGGGTTTTATTACTCTTTCAAACTGTTGGGGACATAAACCCCAGCGGGGACATCCAGTTTTAATGTTACCTAAACTGTTAGTAACATGAAACATTTTACTTTTATGATACATATTTTATATTTCGTCTTTTTAATTATTTTCTATGTGTGGACACTTATTACAGTGTAACTCGTATGTTGTAGAATCGCCCTACGTGTAAGTAACGTTATATGGCGCATCATCATAGATGGTTAACTTTTGTGACGATTACTACATACTTACATGTAACTGTTATACTAGTACCCAACTTATAAGGCGCGTCGTGAATCTTCGTTCGCGCAGAAAAGAAAGTATGGTCCGAAGATTAACGAAAGAATGCTTAAAACTTACAATCAACCTAAGATCACTATTATAAGGTTCATAATACACTGCAGCTGTTAGTTCCATCTCACTCTAAGCTCGCTAAGATGGCGGCGGCTGCCGACCAATAGCGGTCAATAGCATTTCCCGCGCTTTGAAAATTCATCTTCTGCGCAGGTACATCGGTAAGCCATATCAGTTGGGTACTACTGTACACACATGTTACGCACCTCTATTCTGATTCTTGGTTTGCTCCATTGTTCCAAGTGCTACCGCACGGCTTAGGAACGCTCGTTCGGCATTTATACTTTGCTGTATGGGCTAGAGTTGGTGCCTGGAATTTTCAGACCGCTCAAAAGCCTCTTTCAATCGATAGCAAGGGGAGTGTCCGCTTGACGTACCGTACGAAGCACAGAGTAAATGCGCACATAACTTAAACAAATATAATATATTCGCAAACATATATGTAACTATATAGGTTCTAATAAATGAGAAATTCTATTCAAAAGATAACTTTACGGACATAGTTTAACTTTCTAAGGAACTATTAACCCATCTGTTGTCAAAGGCTTACTTCAAAAGAAAACCCTCTCCCGTGTCCCTGTACCATATTTGTAACGAGGCCTTTCTATCTCGCATTTCCAAAGATATTCGTTTACAAAGCGCTACCGAATACCACGCGTGTACCCAGGAAGCCCGAGTCCATGTCTTGCAAACGTTGGCAACTATTCAATAGGTTCAGATACATTTCAGCAGGCTATATATTCGTGCGGTGCAAAACGACTATTTAACCGTCTTCCAAAAAGGAGGAGGTTCGCAATGAATTATTGTATTAGAGTGGGGGTTTACAGTTTGGTAGTGAGACCGATCTGTGAGAGTGCAATATCCCAGATAGATGATTCGGCAAATATCCGACGATGGCTGAGAAGCTAGGCTGCGTGGCATCGTCGTAGTCGTCATGAAGTTTCAGCGTTATCCCTATTCCAGTAATTACACTAACATTGGCGACCGTGACAATTTGAAACCTAACAACGTAGATATTTGGTATAATATCTAATACCGCTTCCGCTAGCACCTTGGGTAAAGCGGGATGCAGACGCGGGCGTAGGCGGACGCTACATCGATCGCGACCTCTGGCATTATGAAAGACAGCAAGCTCAGGGTGACGGTCGCGTTCGCTTCTAAGTGCCATTTTAGGGTCAGCCTCTTTGAAAAGCAGCCTTGATTGGGACTTGTTGACCTAAGAACTAAGGTCGTATTTGTACGATTTTAGTTCGACTTGCACATGTCCGATGAACGTTATTGCGAAAGAATGCATGTCTCATGCACATTAGTAGGTAGGTAATTATAGATTCTACAGGATTTTACATCCATTCGTATACGCGTAGGCTTCTGATCATCGCGCCAGGCGCATGATGCGCGTATTTGCACTATGCGTGCATTACAAGCTTCCGATACTCTAGCGTATGATAACAGCATCGGAAGCGTACCTACGCATGCTTTTGTGATGAGACGCACCACTGTTGCAAGACGACAAGACCTACCAAATAAGGGTAGTTATGTGGAACTAAAAGAGCATGTTGCCAATTTTGCAAGCAATAAGTTAAAATAAGTCTGAAAATATGAGCAGGAAGTAATAAAAATTACCACAAGAGCTCAACTGCAAGATAATGTATAATAGAAGCGTAGATACAAAACTGCTTCCATGGTTATTTGTAGTAAGAAAATAATTACTCAGCTACTCATTGTTAACAATTCAAACCCGAATAGCACTAGGTAATCGTGTATAGGTAGGTACACAAAAGCCAACATAAAATTCAATGTGGGTATACAATACAAAACATGAAGCTCAATTAAATCATGTACTAAAAATATCTGTCATTGTTGTTAAACACAGGCAATTCGATGTGAAAGGCATTATTCGCTATTACAGGAGCAGCCCTGGTGGGAATCTAGGTCACGCACACACTCCGATAGGACTAACGCACACTACAACAATATCACAGTGTGGAAATACAGTTCACCAGTTTTGTATAGTGCTCGAATATGACACCCACACAACTAAACGTCGAAGAACTGAACAAGCTATGTTGGACGTTACCAAACTACTGATGACAAAATCTTATGACTAGAGCTAGAATGCTTAGCTTATTCATACGAGGCCCGTCTGCCTTCGGTGAGTGTATGGTCTTTTCATTAGAAATCATATTACGCGTAATCAAAAAGTTGTTTCCGAACTAAGCTACTCAACGCGTATAATATTATTATGTGTCAATGTTACGCCAAAATACGTAAGCGCCAGGACCCGCTACCTGTCTGTACGGAATACATACACATGGATAGTCTACGTCATAGTGTGCTATATTTAAACGCTTGCTTACAAATCGATGTCTATTCCAATACAAATACAACCGGCCGGTGGACGTGTAACGCCTTTCCGAAGCAACTTCGTAGTTCAGGCAGACCATGCTTAGGTACTGAAAATCGTACCATTTATTTTTATTCTATTTATTTTTAACGAGACTTTTATGCCGTTTTAATTAACGAACTTTTTAGGAACTCTCTTTTTCATTAGCTGTCTCGCTGATTTTTGAGGACACAAAAAGGACAGCTGAAAAACGGCAACCCAATGCTACTGTGAATATTTAATGGAAAATGTATGTTTTATTTACCGATTTTAAGTTTGGGTGTCGTGCATTTGGTACGTTTAATTTACTGTATTCCGCGAAAGCAAATTTTCGATAATGTAAACCAAATATTGTTAATAACTCGTCAATATCTGCCGCACTTGTATTTGTAAATAATTCCAATATGGGCAAATATTTCAGGTAGGAATTATTACGCGTTCCTGGAAATTTACAATAACGGATTACTTGTTCAAAGTGAAACATTGTTGGTTAAGTAAAATGAAAGGTTTTAACGTTGGCAGTTCAAAGGGAAATGGAAAGATGTTTGTTTGGTTCATGAAAGCTTTAATTAAAATAAACTTTACACAACCTATTACAAAACAGCTGACTAAGCAACATTATTACCGACTTTTAATGTTGTAACGATAGAATTACAGAAAATTCGCATTAAATATTTTAGTTTCCAGTTTATACATTGAATCATTCTATTAATCCAATATGGAAGTCTATCTCGAACCTGTGGTAGGGGCTGGCCTAGGGTCGAGGTGACGCTGAAAGTGCAAAGGTAAATGCAGCCCGGATTCTATTTATAGCTCGCCCGGGCAGACCGCTACTATTTGTTCTCACTATTAAAGCTTACACGACATTTTTATCTCGTGCTGTTGTACATTTTCAAGGGCTATTAGGGGACAAAAATGGTCCTATATTATCAACAGCATTGGTGATGTATAGTTTGTATATTATCAAAGTTCCATTCGGATGTTTCCGTCTGACCACTATCTCTTTAATCGAAGGTGGTAACCACGGTAAGCCTAAATGGGGCTGGCTTACTAACACTTTTCCTGTAGTACCCCATAAGTCGTATGGAGAAAGGTTTTAGTGGAATTTTCCTAAGTATCAAGTCAGATTATTTCAAATCATACTCAGCCTAACGTCCTAAAACCTGAAGAGTATACTTGTTTCCTTTGTGGTACAAATACATCGAAATATAACAATATTGAAATCCCAATCGGTTGAAAGCTCCTCCTACATAAACACTATAAGAATATACAG
This sequence comes from Hylaea fasciaria, assembly GCA_905147375.1. Taxonomy (NCBI): domain Eukaryota; kingdom Metazoa; phylum Arthropoda; class Insecta; order Lepidoptera; family Geometridae; genus Hylaea; species Hylaea fasciaria. The sequence goes on from LR990194.1 coordinate 4,099,129, forward strand.
ATTAACCTATAGATTTATCAATTCCCTTTGTCATCAAAGCTCACAAAGGTAACCGAAATATAACCAATATCGCAAATCCGTATTTAAATCGAACAAAAGGTCAAAGTGCGTCCCGAGGGCGTAGCAATTTGCTGGATCCCGCGCCCGCCCTGCTTCCCTGTAGGGATGTTCTAGTTGTAAACTTTACGTAACCGAAACTTACGGATGTAAAAATCCGTACATGTAAACTATACCAAAATAATAGTTTTTGTTATAAACTTACTCGATGGTTATATTAGGTATAGTCATCATTATTCATATCAAAGACGCATTGGTTACAGATTTATGACTTAAAAAGTAAGTGTACGATCAATATTTAAATCCCTCTTGTTTTACTTTAGATTTAACACACTAAAAAAGGCTACCAAAAATAAAAAATGTGTACCCAAAGTTGGATAACCTTTCGAATATCGACATCCGAATCCGTAAACGAAGTGTTTTTTCTTTAATAACCGTAACCGAAACTTCGAACTCCTTGTTCATCACAATCCTACTTCCCACATCCCTGTCTTCTGGTAACGCGCATCCGAGCTATCCGTCTCTTTCCATCAGATCCCGCGAAAACCTAGATACGCCGCATACGACCTGAACATAGCCTGCGAAACTGGCGCAATCGATGTTCAACTTTATTGCTTGTACAATAAATTGGAAGCGCGAAGGACTATGTCGGCAAACAGCTCTTGTAAATGGCATGCAGAATAATGTAGGCAGTACGGCATGTTGTGATTTTAGACGTGCTACGGGATAGCCTGGGTAGGTATAGTTAAATTACGTAGCATTGTTACTGCGTAGCAACCGACGGACGTTTCAATGGGGCGTGATACAAAAGATATGTGATAGAATAGACCTGTATTGCTACGAAACATTTTTTATTTTAGTTATGGCTTTGCATGGTTTGTGCATTTAGCCAGTGTCAAGTATTTGAATATTTAAGACTTTCTTATTGTCACAATAGGAAGCAATCCTCGTAGTCAAGTAGACAAGTCGATTATTTACATAGTCAAAGACGCAATTCAGTAATGTAGTGGATGCTTTACTGAAACTTCGTGGGTGTTTTGGAAAAAGCGCGAAGTGGCACGCTTTTTGGGTTTATATAATTTGCCCACACTCGTGCTCGTTACCTAATACTCGTAGTCAATGATATTCCACCAATATTACACATTAACACTCGAAGAAACAAGTTTGAGAAAAAAATAGAAAATCAACAATGTCTCACAGGAGATATTATGGTATTTAATAGTTCCCACCAACCGTCTCCAATGTCTACCTACCTATACAGTGGTACTTGCAAGACGATATTGGCTGAATTAATAAATAAAAAAAATCCTCCTTGCATTATTATTCAATTCTGGTCACAATACGTAAGTTGTGTTCACTGGACTTGTTGCTCTCTCGTAGTTGTCCAAATCGATATTCTACGTGAGATGCGCTCAGAACATAATCGTAGCTAAAGATGTTCACAGAATATGTATTAATTTTTATTTCAATTTAGCGTTGTAGGAACGTCAGGTGGTAAATGAGTTGCAATTGTATGGAAAATAAGTTCTACCTACTCATTGTTATCAAAACCCAAGCTGTTTAGGTTACCTTTAATAGGATACGCCATACATGATCATTTATCCGAATAAACTTACGAGCCCATAAATAGTTATACACAGACACGCCAACAACATAATCCTCTGGTCAGTCTTGTAAATATATATCTGTAATGTTTATTGAATGTGATTACATCGCTTCCAAACTTTCATACAAACTACTTATAGCTCGTTTACCTACATCTATACCTGTACATACTTACCTGTTTACCAGTAGGTATAGTAAACAGGTATAGAAGCCTTATATAACATGTCGTGTACAAATCCCATTCATGCTCCGCGACACGGCAATACAAATACAGTATCGGATTGACCTGATGTAGCTAGGCTGTATGACTTCAGTCGCAAATGATTACTTCCCAACAGCCGTACTTTGGTATTGAAATGCTTCCTGTATACATTAACATTGTTTTATTATTTGGATGGTCGTTTTATAGAGCCTTCATGGTTTTGGTTTTTGATTTTTAAAGAGTATTCTTATGCGAACCAATTGATGCAATGATGAGGCCGATGTTTAAAGTGACATCGAAATTACAAAAGTTTAAAGAGTTGACGCAATTTATTTTGCCACCTTAGAATGGACAGCTCTGAAGTTCATGTAAAGATTGAAGATGATACGCTTATTGGGAACAGTATCTGTAGCACACCCTCGTATGGTTGACCGTCTAGTGGTATAGCATCTATGTAGAGCTTCCAAGCTTCAGAATGTACGCAAATCCGTCGGTCCCCACCACGTCAGAGTTAACAAGTCGGTAACTATTTAGTAATCTGTGGTCAGAGGTTCTTGGGCGGCTCTATAAAGTCTGGCACAAGAAGCTAGCACTACCTCATTCTGCAGTTACTGTGTTAAATACGCTGAGCCAACAAGCCTAGCCTTGCATAACCTTCAAGGAGTAAGAACAACCAGAAAATGTTTATGCTTCGCATTAAATGTTTACTTAACCAACTCTTCCTTTTCGCAAGCGCGAAGGTGTAAAAGCTTCTTGTCCCAAATTCGTTAGATTAATACAAACGGAAAAGCCCCTGAGCGTGAGGTTTTACGACCGCGGTAAAGTGCCTACCATCAATTTCGGGAGTTCAGAGTGGAACCGTGAAACGTACGCAGCTGTAACAGCTAAACAGGTTTCCGTCACTTGTCACAGTGTCACCTATAAATGACAGTGCCTATAAGACAATTTCTTTAGGTCCCTACATAATACTTCTCCTTTATTTTTCTTCACTTTTAATTTTTTTCGTCACGCACTCAGATCTTGACGCCTAACTAGGATTATCTGTATCTAGAAAATCAGGCAGAACTATGGTCCCATAAACGGACTCTTATGTTATGGCCTGCACGGGCATAGGTACTGCTTCTTCTCTGACGATTCATAATTGTAGAAGAAGGCCTGGTCTAGGTCAAAGAACATCAAATATTATTATGTTGTCGTAATGTTTTCCTTAGCCTGAATAAAATAATTGATTTTTGTTCCTAGCCATTCCGTCTAGACTAAAAGGTCGACTGTATATTACCTGGCATTTGTAATAGCACACCAGAGAAGGTCATATAAAGGAAACGACCACATAGTGCGTCGTTCCTAACCGGATCCGGTACAGCTACTATTAACGTATTTGCGCCAAATATTTGAGCCGCTACACCATTTATACACTTTTATACGTATCCTGTTCATTTTGGTCAAAGTAAACTGACCCAAATTGACAAAATATGTACGGTAAACGTGTTACAAACCCAAGGGATGATCGAGTCATAAAAATGCTCATAAATCTATCAGACTTTAGGGTAAAAAGGTCCAATCGAGTCGTTTGCAAGTAATAGGCATAGTGATATTATAGCCAAAGAACAAAACAAAGTTTTGAAACTGTGATTCCAGTTTTTGTTTTTTTGTGTTGTGTGCAAACCAGTGATAATTATGCAAAATATGACAACATTACCAATTTAATTAAATAACTGATATCGTGGTTCATTTGGACACATTTTTACCTGCGTGCCATTTATTTGCCCCAGTAATGTAAAGCCTGTGTTTGTCTTGCTTCGTATTGATGAAGACAGAACTTTCTAGAACACGCATATTTTATTGTATACTCGCATAAACAGAACAACACAGACAAGGCTGTGTGAAATAGTGACAACAATAAAGTATAGAGAGACAGAGGGAGACAAAACCACCAGAGCTGGGTCTTTGAAACGGTTTACTGTTATCTATCTCACTATACGTAGTTTATTTACAAACTTTAGCGGTAGGTAACGATTTTCTCCTATTTAACCACAACTAAGTAGGAGTGAAGTATCAATAGTTAAGTATCTTGGTCAGATACTCATCCGCCAAGCAGAAGTGGGTAAAAAATACTGTCTTTTCGTTTAATTTTAAAAGGCACTGTCCAGAGAAATAACTGGGCGTATGAGACTTGAGAACCAAGTCTCAGAGCGGCAAGCGCAGTGCAGTGCAGTGCCGCGCAAAGTTATGCCATTGAATATCTATGAATACCTCAGAAGTCTCTCACTATCTTCATTTTTAAATTAACCCGATATAACTCGATCAGGATACCAACGCAGTATCAACGCGGACGCTATTGCTTCGAGTTTCGCTTTTTCTTTGTCCGATTCAGCCGTTTGTATGGAGTGTCCAGTGTCCACCCTGTGGTTGTGCAATGCACAATTATTGTTCTGGGTAATAGAGTAACTTTTATATGCAAGCGGAGCGCTTACCATCTGATGAAGGAATTGCTGGTCTCGTTAGTATAATAAAGAATGGTTTAGACCAGGACTTCCCAACCGGTGGGGCGTGCCCCCTGGGGGGCGTAACGAGATCTTCTGGAGGGGGCATGAAGTATTCGGATATTTTATCTAATAACATACATAGTTTATTATTTAAAACACTTACACACAGATTTAGTCGCGCTACCTAGTTCTGATCGGCAGAACTAACTACTACGCTTTACCACTATTTTGTTCTATCACGCACTTGAAACAAAATAAAACTATTCCTTAAAATACCAATGGACCATGATGAACAAAACTGCAATGAAGAATAATATAGAGGGCATGAAATTTATTTTTATAATCCGTAGGGGCACCGCGCAAAAAGGTTGGGAAACCCAGGTTTAGACCATGGTGGGCAGGGAATTCGTTTGACAAACTGTCGTATCATGATGGAGGGAAGGTTTCCTATGAAAAATAACAAACATGACGGTCGCACAACCTACTAATTATATAGGAGTTAGTACTATGCATCTGTTACATCTCGTACGTAGTAGTGTGTGGGTAATTACTTGCTACGAATGTGTAAATGCAATGCAGCAAGGAATGATTACTAGATACTGAAGTGTACTACAAAACGCATTGGAACAGTTAGTACCCACTCAAAGCTTCAACAATATAAGTGAGCAAACAATAAATATTTTTATTTGTTTGAATACGTAAGCTATAGAATCCGTGGCTTCCAAACAATAATATTCAATTTCTGTGCGAGAAAATCGCCTCCTACACCGAAGCCATCACTTTATTAAGCCTTGTACCGTTTCACAATATTTATTAACCAATTTCCCTTGACAAATGGCGCGTTTGTTTTGATAATTTTAAATTTATTGTCTAAATTAGAGCCAGGAACGGGAGTAATACGAAATTAAGGTAAGAATAGGAAGCACGAGCTCACGTGCGGTTTAAATAATTGCGGTACTTTGTGTAATTCCGACTCATTATGACTTTGTTTGAAGGACCGATAAATTTGTATGTGGATTGCTGTAGACGCGAATTCTGCTGAGGTTGTATGTTGGACTTTTTATGGTAGGAGACATGGAAGATTACAATCACAGGTAGGTTTCTGTTTTGGAGTTTCAAGGGCTTCTGTTCGAAGATATAACGACCTAATATAGACATCAGTTCATGATATAAGGTAGAACTTATCCCTACATTTGGACGCACAAAGTGCAACCGGTTAACAAGGTCTGTTAAGTATGAGTAGATATGTTTGGCGACCTATTTGATACCTAATCTTTGAATGAGGAATATTTTATGTAACAACAAAGTGAGGAGGCATGTCATTGTCTGAAGAGACAAAGACCTTTTACTATATCCAGAATACTAGTAAAAAAAACAATCGCAACCTAAAAAGTCAATTAATAAAATGGAACATAAATTACGTAATTTCCACTAATAGAATCCACTCCACTAATTCCTCTTGGCAAAACTTTGACAGATCGTAAATCTAACTTGTGCCAAACTTGAGATGTCTTAGCAATTTCTATTACGAAAAATGTCCAAGTGCTTGGGATAAGTCTCGGGAGACGTCACACATTTCTTATTCGTGATCAGTCATATGGGTAATCTCTCTCAGACTGAGTATAAGGATTAAATCCGTCTACACTATATGTTGGTCGTTTCATTTCTATGTGCAACTGGAAGTTTTAAGCTGGTCGTGTAATTCGTAGAGCTTGTCGGAGAATCCACACACTTCCACAATCATACACTATAAAAATTATGTGCTTTGGTGGAATATCCTTTATATTTTCAAGGTGTATCCTTGGTGTATGATAAATCAAGGTGTTTTTTTTATGATCGTATTAGATAGCTTTTTTAAGCGCACCCGGTTGAGTATTTTAATGAAAATTACCTACTTACTAGTAATAACTTGGAATTCTTCTTCTTCTTCTTCTTATTTAAGAGCATAGCTCTTGTCGGCGGAGTAACCGCCAGCGTTCTCTATCTTCCGCCAAAGCTTTAACTTCCCTATACGACGAGACATTTGTCTTTTCTTTTATCTGATCATACTTAGTCATCAACATCATAGAAGGGAAAGAAGAAAGGAAGATAGGAAGAGCTTAGGCAGACTTAGAAGGACATTCACATATCAGATCAAAGAACATGGAATTACCGTACATTAATATGGATGCCATTTATTTTTTCTGTTTACTCCATACGTTGTAGTTGCCATTATCCGTGAATAAACTAGGACGCACCGAAAACACTATGTCGATATTAATAAATTACAAACAGTCCAGACAAACGTGACCGTACATAACCCAGTTCTCCGCAAGTTACGCCCGGCGTAATGTGCGCACGGATCGAGATTTTACGAGTGTAAGCCACCAGAGGCCCCCTTCTAGTCTCCGGTAATAAATACCAGCTGCGAAACTTGGGGCGGATCGGAAATACACAGACATGAAACTGACAAACTTTGAGTTAGTTTACGTGTCAGCTTTCAGAATTTGTTGGAACAGCGTTTTAGGGTCCCGTACCCAAAGGGTAAAACGGGAACCTATTACTAAGATTCCGCTGACCGTCTGTCTGTCTATATGTTTGCCTGTCTGTCGCCAGGCTGTATCTCATGAACCGTGATAGTTAGATAGTTGCAATTTTCACAGGTGATGTGTTTCTGTTGCCACTATAACAAAAAATACTAAAAAACAGAACAAAATAAATATTTAAGTGGGCTCCCATACAACAAAAGTGATTTTTTTGTCGTTTTTATAGATAATGGTATGGAAACCTTCGTGTGTGAGTCCGACTCGCACTTGGCTAGTCTTTTATATGATATAATGCAATCTCATCGAAGTAATCTAGGTTTGATCACCGAGTCAGACGTGAGACCCCGTGCTAGCGCCATTGCGTCCATGCATTTGTCTGTAGGTAGGTATACTACGAGTATATTGTGTTCCAATCTATACTATCTTAGTACTTCAGTATGATTATCGTTAAACAACTTGTCTCCACGAACTGTATTTCTACCCGTGGGTACAAACAAAATTGCATACACATCCAAACTATACATATAATCTTCAAATACCCTCTAATAGATCTTCCCATGCCAGCGTCTGTGATGCGCTTTAGAGATCTCTTCTTTGTTATTTTCCTTTTTTTCTTATGTGCCAGTCTTGATAGCATCGTATCCAAAATTTTGTCGAATATTTGTGTGCGAAGCAATACGATATACAATGCTCTTTAGTAAACCACGTGACCTAAAACTTGGTGTGACGTGAGCAACTCTAAGGTCACAGAAGGTCCATAAAGCACCTGTAGCTAGAACTTTGCTATTGTTTGTTATAATTTCTTCATGAAACTTTTAACAGTAATTTTATATCATAAACGCCGTAAACACGTACCCCCACATATTACCTTGCTTACGTTATATAATATGCAAATAACTTTTTAATTGTTTACGCCGGTATCGCTTGGGGAGACATTTCCAGACCCATACTGGTTAAAAGTAGTAATTATGTTCGCGTAATGATGGTCCTTAGCAAATAATCATGTCATGAAATCGACCTCATAGTCACTGAGTTATGTCGTTATATCAATTTCTGACTATACTTAAAACCTTAATTTATTAAGAAGGCATCAATTTATTATTTCATCAGGTATAAGTTATAAGCAACATTGAATCAAGACACGCGATGCCTAAGATTTTGTGGTGGTTAGGTCCATACATAATTAATGTTTGCAGACGAGTACCTAATTTATGTAATTTCTTATTTCTTATTCTACGTCTTTTCGCACTCTTGACACGAATATTAGTAGTGTATAAAAACAGTTTTGTAGAGGGTATTTACATGTAAATAGATGAATTATAATATTTTCATCTCTGCGCTTGTAAGAAAGACGAGAATTCTAATAATTATGTTGTTTGTATGAAAGTCGTATATTTTTCTATAACTTGCTTATGTACTTAATGTCTTCTTAAGTTAGAGCTTCTTATTAAGGCTATCTAAGTTTGGACTAACTAGGAGATAGCGAGCTTAATACAACCTTTCAGCGTATTTCATAGGAACCGCCTAATTTCCAACCCTGGAGCGTCTTATCTCTCTATCCGGTTCTTACTTCATTAAACCTTACAAGAGTATCTACTCGACAAGCCCATCTTCCTGTTTATAATATAATATACAATCCTTGTTAATGCTATTTTAGGTGTTAACACTCTGAAATACGGTTTAGAATTCCATGTTGACGGTTATGCTATGCATAACGAATATTTACTGAGAGTAGGCGAGGGGTTAAATCAAGGGGGATACTGGATATAGGTCAAGGTAAGGCTTTGGGAACGTTGAATAAGGGTTGAGAACTTTTTGAAGGCAGATCGATGAAATAGCTGTACCTTCTGATGGCGGAGTTTTATAATCATCGATTTGTTTCCACCAAATCCAAATGCATTCTAAGTCATCAAAGTTCAACATGACGTAACATCTGTCTTCTACACTAATATGATAATGAGGAAAACTTTGTTTGTTTAGTTGTAATGAATAGGCTCCGAAACTACTGAACCGATTTGAAAAATTCTTTCACTGTTGGGAAGCTTTGCTATCCCCGGTACACATAGGCTACCTTTTATCCCGTAAAAATTAATGGTTCCCGCGGGATAGTAGTTAACGCGGGTGAAACCGCGAGGTGCTTCTAGTTTTTTTTATATTTGCACTAAATCTCTGATGGCATATTTTCCCAGCCAAGCCATGCAAAGAAAACACGAAATTTAAGTAGAGTTTTTAGCTTTACTAAAAATATGTTCCTTTAGGAAATTTCAATATAATTTTGTCAGCACAAAAGACCGCATCAAATATATAATTATACCTAATGTTGGTGAGTGTACTGAGTTTTGCCTCGTGTTTTCCATCTCTATAATTACAACTTATTAAGGCAGCTCACAAAGATTCTCGAGAGCTTCAAATGTTCCGGAGTTCCCTAAGATTTGCTCCCCAAGTTTCCCGACCCATATAAGCAAACTTCGTCGAGCTTTCCAGCGATTCATAAAGGAGGCATACTAAATAAAACTCGCGCTATTGTGTGCCACAGGGTTGCTGGTGAAACAATAGATGTTGCCATATTTGATGAATTGACTTCTGCCTTCTGCATTCGTCGGTTTTTAATTTATCAATGTTGAAGCTGTTTTTATATTCCATTTAACTTGACATCGATTCTTGTTCCTTTTTACATAAAGTTCAGAAGGGCTTCAAAATTATTGGATCTACCCATAGCAACAGAAAATAAATTTTACCCAAACTTACTCAGAAAGTTACGTATTACAATTATACCCGACAAAATATCATAATTTCAAGCATGATAAATTTGAAGATAAATTTAAAGTTGTGTCTATTTTATAAACTTTATAGCTTTCGACAGCCCTAACAAAGTTTTATAATAACAGTTAGCACAGAACAAAAGTAAAACATCTGGAAGTTTTCTTAATGTGAGATGTGCCGAGGACGTCTCATTCAAATCTTCGGACAGTTTGCGTCTGTTTTTATCGCGTATACTTTGTCGGATTGCGTTTTATTGCTATTGTTACTGTGTTTCGGGAACAAAGCCTTTGTTCAATTTCGCACAATTGCGTAATGACTCCTAGATACTGGAAAATCTTTGATGTAGAGATAATCCAGAGTGCAAATAATAAGAGATAAGTTAGGTACCAGGTATACGCCATTAGTTCTAAATCTAAAGGTATAGGATTCATTTTTACAGCTGTATCAAGAGACTTACTGAATTTTACACCGCCTGAAAAACTAAATTTTCCTTTTTGGCTTAAATATTCTATTTTGTACAATATTGTACATACTTATTGAACTTCCTTCCAAATAATTGATTACCTATGTCTAGACATGAATCAGTTATCCGTGAGGGTTCATGGATCCATGACCCCCTCCCAGAGTCTTTGGAAGCTTGTTTACAAAAGCAATAAGCTACTTCATAATATCTTCTTATTTCCGATCCATTTCCGAAGTAACAAATACATGAGCAGATCCAATCAGATAAGTTTACCAATTTGTATTTGTCCCAACATCAGATTATAAGTCAGGCAAAGGTCAGGAGCCAGATAACTGTGTCCGCCCACGCGTGGTCAAGAAAAGCCTACCCTCATCATACGAATAAGGAGTTTTCGAATCATTTGCTACGATGATACGTCATTCTATTCGACCTAAATTCAGTTATATTTTTTCAACCTATTTGTATCAGCAAATTTATTTAGTGGTGCAGGTAGTTTATAAGCTTTCTATAGCTTCAACTGTTAGCATATTATATGTTCGGGACTAATCTTGCAAGTCAAATTTGAACCAGTTTCCGTGGTTAAATCGAGTTGAGTTTTGTCTATGAGCTGCTATGCTATTGAGCAATGAGCATATCAACTTCCTATAATGGTGCAATGTTATTGACGTAGCAAGGTGATCAAATGATAGAGACAGTTGTCTACTAAAGGACGACAACATAATTCTTTAGTAACTAATGATAGATTCATCCTCCTGCGAGTATGAGGCGGACCCGTGCCTAACAGTGGGCGAATAGAGATTGATGATGATGATGAATAGATTCGTGGTGATGTGCTCAATATGATCAGCTCCCAATACCAAATACGTGTTTTATCAAAGTTTTTCTGAATAGTATTATTATGTAGGTATCAAAATAAAAACTTAGTAATTTGGATGTATTTGAGCTGAACATATTCAGGTATCTAAATATTTCTACTTCTACGACAAGTGATGTCGATATCGATCGTATAAAAAAACATTATCAACATTTGTCCAACAAAAAAGCTATCTACGAACCTTTCGGACCCATTAGACGTGCACACATAAATCAAAATGTCTCTGCCAAAGATTGCTAATCCATCTCTGGGACCGGGAAATGGGTCAAGGATCAAAAGAGGATAAAAAGGATCCCAGTCGATTCAACTGTGTGTATTTGGAACGTTACGCATTTGGGATGGATTGACCCTTACAGAAGTTAGTGAACCGGTGACTTTGTCGTTCTTAAAGTAGGTACTAATTAGGTTAGCTAGAGCCCTTACTCCTATACTCCATACTAGTTTAGTAATCAGTGGAACTTACTAACCATCCACATTTGTTCGAAAACCAACTGTGGCAGATAACTGACAAGTTCGAACCTTCAAAAATAAAAATAAATTTTAATAATAACATTTGAAAAATAAATTAAAATAGACGGAGTTTAACATAATCAGTTTAGCCCCAAGCACCCGTTTGGCGATTTTTTGTGGATGTCTATGTAGTATCTGTGATTAAAAACTATTGGAGCTTGAACAACAACAAGGCATTGGAACTGAAAGTTTATGGACCAAGCCTAACTTCGCTGAAACAATTACCGGAGAGTTTCCTATCTGTTACTTACAAAGGAACGATAAAATGGGAATAGAAGCTCTCGATTCCAAAAGGAGCCAATAATAAACTAGCTACGAGGCCAACGTCGTACGCAACGCGACATAATAGGCCGTAAGGGCACAAGGGCGTAAAGAGGATCTAAAATGTACACTGGCTCTTTTACAGAATCTCACCAGCAAAGAGTACAAAAAAGCAACGTACTTATAACTCACCAGGATCATTCAACTTACAAGATAACTTATCATAATATTGTATATAACACTTGGGCCATAAAATCCTACTTCACTACGGGGAAACAATTGGCGAAAAAAAAACGTGCGATATGGAACGTAATTCGCCCATCTCGTATTTTTGCATAATTTTCGACTATTTTTTTTTTCGTTGAAAAACGTAGCATCACACTAGGATTTCTCCTGTGTCGTGGGTACCGTTTACCGACATGCAATGTCACATACACATAACACACAGACTAGAAACAATAATATTTGTGGGTCACACAAATATTTGTTCCAGGCGGGAATCGAACCTACGATACCAAGCGCAACAGTCCGATTGCTCAGCCACTACGCCAAACGTGTCGTCGAACTATTAATAAACTTACCTATAGAAAAAGTGGAAAATAAATGTTACAGTTGTTCTATAAATTTTGATAGCGCCCTTACTGTTTTTATATGACCAGCGTCTCGGCGAGCCTCCCAAAGGGGACTATTTACCAAAATTGCTTAATTCACCATTTACCGAAGTGACTTCGGATGCTAATGGTGCTTTCAGCGTTACTTAGCAACGAGTAGGCATTGTGCTCGTGATTTATGGTTTTGATAGACCGTGCTGCGTTTCTAGATTTTTCTAGATTAGTTTCGAAATTAGGATTGAAATTGGGTTGACGCTAAGCAAATTCCAGTCCCGTATACAATTTCAACTTCATTTATTTCATCACTAGTTGGTGCCCACGACTTCGTCTGCGCAGGATTAGTATTTAGAGCTGCTTATAATTATTAGCGTGACGTAGAAAAGAACTAACGTTATGACATTAAAATCACACATTTTTATGGTTCACTATTTTGGCTATAATGGCTTACACATAAGATATAGATATATATAATTATACTGTGGCGGGCTTTTTTGTAGAACTGTTTAAGATAAACATTTCCATCATACATTACATATGTATAGCTTAAAACTTTCGCATTTATAATACTAGTAAGATTTTAACGCCAAATTGATATGTTGCATGGCTTGTAGGTTAACTAAACGGATTAGGGTAAATTTAGAATAGCTAAATGTACTCTAGACGTAAGCGGGCGATAATAGTATTCAAAAAGCGAAAAATTAGAAATAAAAGGCGTTTTATATTGCAAGCTCGCACGCAGGTGCTGCAGATAAATTGCATAACTTGCTCCAACCGGCTTAACTTCATAATAACTCGTTGAATGGTGCACTCGGATCATTAAGTAAGTGCTTAACTCACTTAAATAGTTAGCCGGTGTTAACGTTAAGTTGTAAGCGGAAGGGTTTATCTGATGCGAGACTATCTATATCTAATACAGCCTATAAACGTACCTATAATAAGTATGACCAAGTGAGGCTGTAAACTATATTTTATGAATTAACTAATTATGAAAGTCCGTGTGGTAACACAACATTATGGATGACTTTTTCATATATTATTTTATTCCCCGTGTTGTGAAATGGAAGATGGGGGAAAAAGTTCTAGAGTGGCGAACGCGGACTGGAAGACGCATTGTAAGTAGGCCTCCCACTAGATGGGCCGACGACATCAAAAGAGTCGCAGGCAACCGGTGGATGCAAGTGGCAAATCGTCGTTCAGTGTGACGGTCTAAGGGGCGAGGCCTATGTTTAGCAGTGGACGACGGCCGATGATGATGATGTTGCGAAATGCAACCAATTACATTCTTTTCCTATTATTAGGTGTCACCAAAGAGGCTAGCAGCAACTCTATCTCGCAAAAGCTTGCAACTGTGTCCCACAATGATATAGACGGAGTAATACATTAATTATTCGAATGGCCCTTTGTTCTGTTAACAAGGATCAATCAAACTAACAATGAGTAGGAGTGACCTATATAGGGGCCTATCGCAGGCCCCTACCGGCTGGCTATATTCAGGTCAGCTCCGCTCTACGAACTGGGAATGTAGCTATAGCAACTAGTTGTAGGTGGGTATGTAGTGGTTAACTAGGATCTTCGGACTACTATTTAATTGGGTTTCATGTTACAGACATTGGATAAGATTAATTGTTTGAGTTTGATAACTATAACGAGAGAAATAATCAGCAATACGATGTTTTTGGAATATACCTTCTTGGTACAAAACAACTTAACGCTATTGTAAAATTAAACTCGTCTAAATCTTTGAAAGCTAAGATAGCGAAAACAAACATAAGCCTATGAAAATTCTGATATTAATCATTATTTAAAGGTCATGAAAATTATCACTCTTGCAACTCTTGAGTCTTGCAACCAGCCCCGTCAACTTGTTATTGGGTACGCTTCCAAAGTGGATTGAGAAACAAAATAGAAACTTGAAAACAATCTTCAACCCCAACATTACATCGCACAAACAAAACCCAAATAACATTTCTCCTTAGTATAAGCAGGCATCGCTTTATCTTCCTCCATCTTTATCGTGTTCTCATAGAGCTTCTTATCAGAAAAAACAATTCCACCATAAAATATATCGTGCCAGAATCCTTTGTTTCGCGAAGGATACAAGCGTTAAGCACGAGATAAAACATCCTTATTGCAAGATTTTATGTGGAGCCTCGCCTCACTGTTATCTTTTACTTGCGTGTAATAAAATAGAGAGGTTTTTATTTTGGTATATATGGAAATCGGGTTTTGGATTTTTACATAAGCAGGCAAGGTGTAGGATGTTTTAAAGATACGCACTGGTACTCGCATCCCGTATTTTACTTCCTAACTAGTTCCAAGTTCTACTAGCCAATGTATAATTGGATCAAATGCTAGACAATTTTGTGCCAGGTTCCATTGTTTAGTGGATTGTTTTCAATGCCTGTCAAGTCTCGATGACCATACAATATTAGGGTAGCATGATGTAGATATGGAAGGTTGATAACGGAATGCCTCAATGGCCAGCGCCAGACTATGATGAATGGTGTTTGGACTCATTTTGATCAGCGTACAGTATCGAGTGTCTAGAAAAAATGTATTTCCAGTATTCTAACTAGTTGTCACACATTATTAATATTTTAGGCACCTTGGCTAAATGAAAATCGGGTTGCAGCAAAAAACAATCCTTTTTCCAGAAAAGTCATGTTATCTGACACATCTCTTTAGTTTATATCTCTTTAGATAACGTAGTGGAGCATATGGAAGTAAGTGTCGGAACCTAAGTTCCTAGGAAACGTTCCACCTGCTCTAAGATTTATGGCACCGTCTTGAAGTCCTATTCCAAGATTACTCACAGGCGTACTTACCTAGTGTAAGTTGAGTTACGTAGGATGTTCTTAAGTCGCACAAGTAAATTAATAACTGCAGGTCTAATATTGTTACAGTTCCTGGTCGACAGTTTCGCTACGAGCTTTCCTAAGCTTTGAGACTCTCATAAGCAGCATGAAAATCAATTTCCAAAACCATTGTTGAATTAAGTAGATTTAGTACCAGTCGTACTGATTGAAACACAATCGGTAGATAGTTGAACTAGCACGAGGACTTAGGACGGCCGTTAACTCGGATTGTTGTTGTAATTATTAAGAAAAACAAATCATGTCAAATAACAAAATACCCATTGATTGAATTATTAGCAAAAAATCAAACTAGTGATTAATATCTATAACTAGATTGTAACGTCTCGAAGACGAAATACAATATCTACTTGCTTATACCAAACACCCAAGTCGATTACCACGATTACCACGATTACCACGATTACCACGATTCAAATAACTGTAAAACTCACTTATTCCCATTTAAAAGGTAAGCACACCCCTCTTCCAAATCTGCTCGCTACTGAAGCTTCGTTCAAGGCTCCGGTGCATCCTGGGCGGAGTATTTTTAGCTATGACCTATTTCAGCGGGCTGGTGCCGGGCTGCGTCCTATTGACCCACATGCACGCAGCTCTGACGTCACGCCGAGTACTGGCGTCACGGCTCCGCTGCCCTTTGTTCGGCTGTCTGATTGCGGCGATTGGCGGTTCCGTTTTGGTAGTAGGTAGGAGTTTAATTTTTTAGAAATATGGTCCAGATTACTAAATAGTTGGTGTGGTTATCGTTTTTCGGATGTAAGTGATCCACCAATCCGCGGTCTCCGTGCTGGATTATGGCCTAATCCGCCTCAAGGAACTGCGGTGAGTCCCGTATGCTAGGCAGTGGGTGGATATTGGTTGTAATGACGATGATGATGATGGTTATAAAGCGCTTTTTTGGAAGGAATTTAAGGTTAGAGATTACTTCGGCTAGAACTTTATGTTCAACGACTTTTTTTGTTGCTGGCAGTAGATATACCTACCGATTTGAAAGTATAAGGTTCAGTCGCTTACACAATTGTAAAAAACTAATACAAAAGATTTTAACTGCTTTTCTCAGTATTATTCAGCGCTTTGTGCCAACATAGATGCAGCTCGGCACTGAAATAACATTCAAACAAATCAAATCTTGCAAAGGCATTGCTCGAATTCCTCAATCAGTAGGTATTGGAACTAAATGCTGTTTACACTGGTGCATATTATTGTTAAGATTTTAATTTGATCTTGATGATGTATTTTAAGTGATCTGAGATTTGTAATAAAATAACATCTGGTCCCAAAAAAGTCCCAAAACGATCAAACCCAAAATGATCACTTCCCTAATTGACCACTTCTCGTATTGACCACTTCCCAAACTGACAATACCCATAATGACCACTTCCCAACTTCCCAAGAAAAACTAACTGACTAATGAGGTTCATCTAGATTGGATGGAAGTAGGTACTCCGAATCGTTTTGGGGTCTAAGCAAATAAAGATTTTTTTAGTTTAAGGTTGAAATAAGGTTGAATTTATCCACTTTCAACTGATAAAATGAAATTAAAGTCTCGTCATTAATTTATCCAATTTCACAGCTCATAAATTTTAGTAATTATTGTCAGCTGTAAGCGACCTATAAACTGAACCAAAATAGGTCACACATAGACCTCGGGCTAAGTAATAATTCTAACTGCTTGTACACTAGACAATAGCAACCTAATTGTCTACCTTATCGCGTTACGAGTAAGAGCGTGTTACATGATCGGTTAACTAGCGTAGATATTATTCAGTAAGTATTCACGTGTGAAAGTGAACCCCAATTTCTTGCCTTTCGTTTCATTTCCCTACTGGTATTACACTGTGCCACGAGTAGCCGCAACTGAGAATGGTAGGCTGAATAATGAACCACTTACGCAGAGGAAGCCTCAAGTATGCAGTAGTCTTTATATTATACTTTCTCACTAGACATTAAAAATTCTCAGCGCATGCCAACTTTTTATTCGAATTGAATTTATTTGAAGCGCTAGCCGATGGACACTGGATATATTCCTCGTAGTCTTGTTTTCTTATCTTGTTCGGAAATCCATTAAGTATCAAAGGAAACGTCTGATAATGCCGATTGGGATTGGTCTTCAGACGCTTGAAATACTCTGCTGCATTTTACTGATTCGTTTCAAAGCAAATGCAAATTAAAATATACATATTTTTAAATTGAATGAAATCATTTTTACATTGATTCTAAGTACACCCAGTAAAACGAGTTATGAATTATAATAATAAAAACTGAATTAGGTATAAAATGTTACTTAACTAAAAATTTTACCAAAATAATAACAGCTTTTGAATAATAATAATAATAATTATGGGATGGCAAACAGAGCTGTTTGACGGCTTGTGACGTCATTTCCAATACAGAATGTGCAATCCCTAAATTGTTTACTTGTCTGTAACGGCATACCAACGCTATGAAAGAAAGTTTACTACGTTTCATGAAATCTAAGGAAACAATAATGACGGCAAAATATAAATGATCCTTTTTAGGGTATGTCTGTCTGCCTGTCCATCCGTCTGTCACCACGCTGTATCTCATGAACCGTGATAGTTATTCTGAATCCCCACAACTCGCTCTAATGTAATTCTTGTACTAAGTACCGCGAGTACCTACCGCGAATGCCGCGAGCGCTTGAACTGCTAGTTTTGTGTGTTTTTAGTTATTGGAACAAAGTGTTAAGGCGCTAATATAGGAGCGATTCATGTATTTTAGAAGATGAAAGTTACCTGGCCGGGCCGCGCGCCACGCTGGCTCCGCGCTCACGGCAAGTCGAAAACGCTAATTCATAATTATTATACTCTTACTAACAGCATCACGTGGCCTTAGCACAGATTACTAGATAGTTACTACGTAGGCTTTAGTCTGAAGCATTCAATTATTTCGACACTGTAATGACATGTCAGATTGGCCGAGCGGTCTGAGATGCTACGTTCCGTTCCTAAAGACGTAGTTTCGAAGTTTCGAAACCTGCTGCCGGGAAACTTTTTGTGTATGATTTTTGTTTTGGTGTATGTATATAAGTAGTTTGTTACAATGAAAAATAAACATAATCTATAGTAGGTAAATAATGTATTAATTAAATGTTTTATCTTTGTTGGCGTACGCACCAAGCACCAACATTACCGCCAGCATTACATAAATTATTACCTCCTTGACTATAATCCTATCAAATTTAGAATGCCGCACGAATTATTGGAGTCACACCTAAATAAGTTGTATTAAATTTATTTAGTGTTGGTCCTTTCTGGTATGCGCGTTTGTCAAGTCCATTTGATACATCCTCTTTAGTCCACTTCCATAATTTTCTTTTTGATATATATTTTTACAATGACAATGACGGAGTAAAAGATTTGTGCATTTAGTCAGTGTCAGGCATCCGTACTAAGATCATATAAATGCGAAACTGTGTGTGTGTGTGTTTGTTGGTTTTTTTTTTTAGTTTTTGCCATCCTTTCACGTCTAAACGGCTGAATCGATCTTGATCAAGATTGGACCTATGAGATGGGTATAGGCTATTTTTAGTCAGAAAAAATATGGATCTTAGAATCCAAATAAATAGGAGTTGAAAATTTATATGGGCAATTCATAATTTCTCAAGTAGGTGATCTGACACTTCATTATTTTAGGCTCTTGATAAAATATAAAGGTTAAGACTAAGGATAGGGAAAAGGAAAGGGACAGGGATAGGGATAGAGATACAAAGACTTCAATATTTATTTTCTAAACAGTTGCTTTTTCATATACGGATGAAGTCGCGCGTAAAAGCTAGTTTCAGTAAAGTTTACTGAATCGTGGCTATGACTGTAAATTTACTTTACCACGAGGTTGTGAAAATATGGAATACTAGCTGTTACCCGCGACTTCGTCTGCATTTAAATCGAATCCAGCTAGTAAGAACACAATATGCGTGAACTTTGTATGCTATTGTAAATCAATCGGGCACGTCACGTCTCTATCAATATCTCTAAAACATCTCTATCTTCCTATTTCTTCATCGCTTTTTTCCCCAACTCCCAATATTTCATCTCCCATCCCTCATCAATCTCCGATCTCCCATCTCCTCATCTCTCCAGCTGCTGCTCTCCATCTCCCCAGGTCCTCATCTTTCCTTCTCCCATATACCTACCAAATTTCATTTTCATTTTTGTTGTCTCTCTATACCTAATTTCATCGTATTATAGTAAAGGTTCAAGTATTATAGGTTATAATAAAAGTTTAGTAATCGTCGAAGGAAGTCATTTACGGCAACTAAGTAAATAAACCAGTTGTATACCATGTAGAGATTCTGTTTGCATTATTTTTTTGGAGAACAAACAGTAAATTCGACGAGAAAATTTTGAGGAACAGCGACATACGTCCTCTCTCTGAAACGCCGTAGCGGGTACTGAGTCGCCTAGTACGCGCTCAAACTGATCATATTCTCGTCGTTTTTATTAATTTAGAAGAACGGAATCGATTCAGTTCATTGGAAAATTCAAATTTCATTGGAAAATAAAATTGCCTTTTTTATGGTTCCAAAAAATATGATAGTTGTCGCTGAAAATGTTGAGCATTATGTGACGAAAGATTTTTTTCGGGTCTTTTCTCGTGAATTTTTTTCTCAAGATACTAGACAACTTTAGTCCAATATTATTGATTTATTAGCTAACTGAAACACTTGGCTATACACTGTATTTTTTCTGGCTTATAAATATTTGTAATTACGGCTTAACTTTTTGACAAAAAACCGCCCATTTTACGGAAGCTCGCTGCCTACAGGTCCTTAACGTAATAAGAAAATGTAAGTACCTAAGTTCCCAACCCCTTCCTATATAAAAATCCCCATTTATTGGTATAACTTCCAAGTGGTTTGATGATGGAGTATCTTCGTAGGTGAATGTAAAGATGCGATCTTTGTGGTTTGATGATGGAGTATCTTCGTAGGTGAATGTAAAGATGCGATCTTTGTGATTTTTTTATGGACCCAATTAATCGTAAACGAAAAAAATTATCTTCCCAATTTTCTTAAACGTATGACAAATTGTCACAAAAAAAAATACACGCGTAACTTTAGATAGGTAATATGTATATGTAAACTTTAATAGGTACTTATTATTAATTTATTTCCTGAGCATACAAAAATTTTGAAATGGAGTAACACCTCGAATTAACTTATTTTTTATTGTACGCTTTTATTATCGACATGTCTTTGTCGACACTTGTTTTACGGCGTTATTTTTCGTATCCTATATTTATTTAGGACTCGTACATCTAACGCTACGTTAGCAAAACAGTCTAAACGTATTAAGGGTATCTATTTGTCTTCTACCAATGTAATTTATTGTACTTGTTATAATGGATCTAATAAAATATCTTACAATTTATTACCTTCTCGCTTTGTAAACGGAATATTTTTGTACAACATAGCAAAAGAAACATTTTGTTGTAGAAATAAATGGGTTCGATAAATGAGAATCATTAGGCGAAAAGACGTAAAGAAATCCTTTTAGCGATAGAATATATTTCTGAAAATATATTGTTGAATTCGTTTGTTATAAATCATTTTATTTACAAAGGTGCAATGTACAAAAAAAATTGATAGGTATACAAATCAATTATTGCTATGCAAACGTATTTGAACAGTATTTTACGTTGCATTTAAATGAATTTGACATCAATATCACAATACCACAGTAAACGAAGACATGTAGTGGATAATAATATTCGTAATTCTAGAGATTATATTATATACGAAAGTACACTGTTCGTGTCCTTTTAACAAATATACTGCTGACCAGATCTTTATGGAATTTAGAATGGAGATTGTTTGAACTTTGGGGAAGGACATAGGATACTTTTTATCACGATAAACTGTATTTCGCACGAACGAGCGCAAATTACGTGCATAATATTTACCTATTACACTAATAAGTATTTATATTTAGGTATAAATTATTCATAATGTGTATGTACGTATGTCGACTGAATCATAAATTAGAAAAGAAAAACCAGAGTCCATAGGGTATGGCAAACAACCAACCATTGTTAGTTGTCCTTGACGCGTGATTTCAATTTTATTCTCTTGTTTATTGCCTATGACTATATTACGTAGTAAATACATATTTATATTCAATAAGATTTACTGTTGGACTTATTCAATAACATTAAAAGTAGAGGCGACTTTTATGACTATGTTTTTCACCAACATATAGGTATATAGAGATAAAATATGGCAGCACTAAAACACTGACTGCGGTCTTCGTTAGATAGGTATTTACAACTTTTGAAATAACAACTTATTATCTCCATAATCTTAAACTGTTATATTTTATTGCTTTATTGATAGGCTTATAATATAAGACTTGAAATCGTATTACATTTACCATAATATTTTTGAAAGAGGTACAATCATTCAACCAAGTATGCCAGTAACCAAGTATACCAGCAACCAAGTATACCAGCAACCAAGTATACCAACAACCAAGTATACCAGCAACCAACTATTGAAAAACTCCTGTACTTTCGATTTAACGTACAGGACTCGCGTACTTTCGAAATAGCGTATACATCGGGATTCCATACTTCGAACTAGAGAAATACAAAGTCTGTATTCCCAGCGCTACTATTCCAATTTGGCTAACCAATAACGTGCGGTTCAATCTGTTCGACGGCGACCGTATGTGCGATGTGTCTGGGTGATTCCTAGAATTCCTAGGGCACCTAGGAGCTGCCTAATCAAAGTCTGTCGCAGTCGGATTTATACTAAAAGGGTGTCGGGAGAGTGGGAATTGAGAAAACATTTCTTTAAATTTCCATAAGTTTCCATAAGTTCTGGAACTGTGCGAATTGAATTTTCTATAAGCAGGCAACGGTAAACAATCACAGTGGGCACATGGAACTCCTGCACGTGCTTAAACCCCTGTAAATAGCCCCTCCTTCACAAAGGATTAATAAATTTTTATCATAATAATATGCCCTACTCTAAATTAGATACGTTGATTAGGTACTTATCTACTCAAAATTACAATAATGCGCTTGTTTGTCGTGAATGATCGCTAAGCAACCTCCCCACCTGCATACTAGTGCACACTCTTGGATAGATTTATAATATTGTATTTCCTATCCAAGATTGAAATCGATCTTGGATTGCTGCCTATCGTTCGATCGATTGCCAATCTGCGTGCCTTTATAAACCAATCCACGGATCGGTATTGGCACGTTTGACCCTAAAAATGGATTGTGATATCAATCCCAGATATCAAAATTTGGATTGGATTGATTATTAATTTCAGCCGTAGTGACATAACATGTGACAGTCACGAAACCGTTGGTCCCGTTTGTTATCAATTGATAGCAGTTGGTAGTCACGTCAGATACCTTAGGGTGATCTGACCCACTCTGACACCAAAGGAAGCCATCTCATTTGAGATCGATCGCCACTAAACAAAAACAGTTCCATATAGACTTTGATCTTGCTGCTAAAGAAAATAAATACGATTATTGTCTTCACACACTGTGTAGTTAATAATATCATTATCCACGTCGATGGCTCCTAAAGGGGTGATCAGAAATTCGATTTTCTGTCAGACTTGACCATAATGGAGCTGCTATCGATGATTAAATGCACACCCTGTACTTAGACCGAGGTGACGGTGAACGAAAGCGCACCTAGCCAAAGGTTATTATTGAAGACTTTCGCTTCCATTATATTAACTTGACGTGAACTAAGTTAAAGATACAATATTTATTTGAAATAAACTGCGCTTCGCACATTTTCCCGTACTTTAAATAGATTTTTAATAAACTCGTTGAGCTGGAGCAACCAACATGGTCAACGTCGACAATCGATGAATCGACCGATAGCAAAATCAACATTGCAATTAGTTTTATCAATTTGTCATCGATGGATAACAGAACCACAGCACCAAAGTGCCACGTGGAAGCCATTCTATCGGGTAGTATAATTATCACCACAGAGCCCAGTGTATGAACGTAGATCTACAATATTAATTCATCGATGATGAATGATATGCTGTTGGTTTCAGTGAGACGTCAGGTAAAAACATCCGGTCTAACCACAAAATATTTAACCCAGATTAAAATATTCTCTACACAAAATATACACTCTCGCTTTTTCTAACTCAATAACAAATTCACAAGTAAAATAATTAGGAATGCCAGGATTGAGTAAGACAACGCGAGTGATAGACGTCGATTTTATGGAACGAAATTTTAGAAACATCTGTTTTTTCTGGTCTTAACTTTTGTGGTAAAACTACTTCTTAGGTCGGTTCTCCACCCGTTGTTACCATGTTAGAGGCTCGGGCGGTCTAACAAACTCAAGCACTGTAAGACGACTGTGCAAATTATACTCCTCTCTCTATTAGGGTTCCATTGATTGACGTCACTATTGAATTTAAACAAAACAAAAAATATTTTCAAAACATATTTTTTAATATCAGACATCATCGTAGTGCTATAGTATACATTAAAATAGTGAAACAAAATGAATTCGAAACAGAATAATTTATATCAACAAGAGACTTGACTTCCATCAAAGTTTTTATATCGACAGCCCTTCTGAAATCTGAATCCACCGAGGGTGCCTGCCAGGGATTTTAAATTATATTTCCAACGGGACAATAAATCTTAGTCACAAACACGAATGTAACGGTTCTATTTTTTATAAAACTCAATAAAACGAATAGGATTTGATTAAAATTCTACTATGTATATAGTATGCAGTACAGAAAGTTACCCTGAACCATTGAAGTCTCTATCTGAAGGTCCTTACTGTTTCTTTTTCTGTTTTGTAAGCGACATCGAAGAATCTTTTGATCGCAAGTGTCCCATCGCAACTGCCACGGTCAGTATTTTGGTATACGATTCTGGTTTAGAAAATAACCAGCTGTAGGTACCAAAATATTATCCCTACCTACTATATTTAAGCAGCTATAAAAGCTTATACCTGTTTTTATTATCCCTACTCTGGTGGAAATGTCCACTTCGAGACGTGGAATTGTGGGAGTGGTCTTAATGCTCTCTAGGTACAATCCACGACAAAAGCACCTCAATTATTATGTACTAATTTCAAAATTAATACGCTCTGTTATATCGCTATATAGGAACAGCTTTTTAAAAATAAACTATTTTCAAACTGGCGACTATTTATTTGGATTTAATAATTATAAGTATACTTTAGTATAGGCGAGGATAGATTTTTATAGGCAACCGCTCTAGTCGAAGGTTGGTGACAGACTGACTTGAAATGAAATGGGAATTAAAAGTGGGAGCTAGCTTGCAAGTTTGCTGAATAGGCTACATAGATTTGTAGGGCAGTACTAAGTCCGACATGGTTAGGGCATAACAACTCGTAAAGTAGTAAAATTTTGCGTAGAACCATAAATTGAAAGATTAAACATCATTTCTGAATTTTTGACACTGACTGTGCGTCTAGATACTAACTTTCCGCGTAACGTAACCCTGAGGTGATATTACCTTTATGACGTACCTAGCTGCGCCTCGCGGCTTTACTCACGTGGATGAGATATAGGATTCCCAATATGTAAAGAATCAGGGACTATGAAACACCCAGACCTGAAAAAAATACTTGTCGGTCACATAATATATTTGCTCCGGGTGGAAATCGAACCCACGACACCTAGCGCAGCAGTCAAATTGCTCAGCCACTACGCTAAACGCGTCGACATATGAAAGTTATCAATAATTTAATTTCAAATGTTACGTTTGAAATGCCCGGTTTCTGAACCCCTACAGATAAGTCTACTGTTGTCTCTATCTGGCACTAAATAAATGACTAATATTATAATGAGGAAAACTTTGTTTGTTTGGTTGTAATGAATAGGCTCCGAAACTACTGAACCGATTTGGAAAATTCTTTCACTGTTGGGAAGCTATGCTATCCCTGCTACACATAGGCTACTCGTACCTTTTATTCTGTAAAAATTAATGGTTCCCGCGGGATAGTATTGAACGCGGGTGAAACCGCGAGGTGCTTCTAGTAAATGATAAAGACAGCATACACATGGTTGGTCAAAGTTACCTAGGGGTTCAGAAAGCTGGAATAAACTGTGTAAAGTTATTATAAAATTAACACTGCAATTATAAGCAGTTATCTAAGTATTTCACAACTGTAATACTAATATCACTGCATTACTAAAGTTGAATCAAAAGTTGAATGCACTCATCATACTAATTAAGGGTTCCTTGCTCTACGTCAGTTCAAAGTTTTTAATCAAGTATTGTTTATTTATTGTTATTATTTCAGCTGTTTATTATTCAGTCTGTTCGTAGTCTGATCGTATTGTTTCAGCATGAATATTTTCATGCAAATGTGTCTGCGATATCCGACTTGGTTGGAGCAATTTTGTATTCGTTTGACTTGAACTACCAAAGGACTGATAAAAATATTAGACAAAATAAAGAAAAAATCGTCAAACATTGCTTAACTTTAGTATTAGCCATTGAGATGGTGTTTTTAAAAACTCTAGGTACTACAACTACTGACCTCTATACAGAGTGAATTTTTGATAAAAGCAGTTACTCCGTTATAGTTTTTATAGTGTCCCATCTCAAACATTCACCCTGTATAATACAATATTATAGAAATCGGTCATTGTGTTAGTCCACGCGTACGAAGTCGCTAAAGCTAGAGACAAAATAAAACTTGAATTGATATCCGCAAACATAATACCTATTTAGCGAAATCAGCTAAACACGGGCTCGCATCGAAATGCCTGAACATTTCATGTTTGCTTTTAATTTAAGCGGTCGATAGGATCCGAGTATTCACATCGGCGAGGGCCATAAAAATATTAAGCTCGCGAGACGTGACGGTGCATATTCATATGCTGATCAGAAAGAATATACAGTACAGAAGGGTTACAAGAAGCATAGGAAAATAAGCGCTGTTTGTTTGATGAGAATACTCCCAGAGGAAGGATGTCGTTGGAAATGAACCTCGACGTGTGACCTTTGTAATGACGTTTTATTGCTCAACCAACTACGTCAATTAGCTTTACGTCGTATGTTTAATTTTCCCTCCATAAATAGGTAGGTATACTAGTACCCAACTTATAAGGCGCGTCGTGAATCTGCGTTCGCGCATAAAATAAAGTATGGTCCGAAGATTAACGAAAGAATGCTTAAAACACTATAATACACTGCAGCTGTTCGTTCCATCTCACTCATGCCACGCGGCGATCGCTAAGATGGCGGCGGCTGCCGACCAAAATAGCGGTCAATAGCATTTCCCGCGCTTTGAAAATTCATCTTCTGCGCAGGTACATCGGTAAGCCATATCAGTTGGGTACTACTTTACGACAATAATGTCAGGAGAGTGCTAAGCATTCACTAGGTATATAATATAATTATATAGGTAGTTATATACCATATAGGTATGTACCATATAGGTAGGTGTATAGGGCGATAAACCATAAAAAAATTGAGGACAAAATTATAGTAATATTTGAAGTTCCGTCCTGATAAAAGCATAATTATAAGTAAGTATATTATTCCAGAAAACAGCCAATTTCATAGTTAATAATAGGTGCATGGGCATTAATGGCAGTGCTCACATCGGGAACTGTGTGCCAAGTGTGATTTTACGCGATCGACATAGTACGCGTCACCGCGCGCTTTGTATGATGATCTTTAGTTCATAAACGCGCCGGTAGGGGCGCTGTACAGGATCGTCATACAAAGCGCACGTTAACGCATATTATGTTGAGCGCGTAAACTTCCCGCAAAAACTCACACTCAGGGCACTGACCATTTTGCGAAGTGGGCTTTTAGAAAACAAAACGATCCCTATGCGCCCCTTCTAGTGACGTATCTCTACTCTAATGGCAGTACACATGTGACCAATCATCTGAGAGCCAATAAAAGTTTTATAACTACTGCAAAACTGGCGAAATGTTAAACCATAACGAACTTTGTTGCAGACAAAGCAAATAAGTTAAATGTCACATAGTAAATGCGATACGGCATGGGTTATCACCTGACTATTCCATAGCAATAAATAGAACGGTGGAGGCTTTGTTTGATATTTACTGGTCAAGCAGTAGTCGCAAATATAACTGTATTACGGTTTCGCATTATTCACAGTGAAATGAACTAGAATTTGGAATTAATGATGATTAAGGTAACGCAACGATTTGTATAATTATTTGTAACATACTAGGAGACACGGCCACGCGTTGCTGTGAATAAGGATTTTGTTATTGCGAGTATAAGTTGAGATGTAAACTATCCTATCTTTCAAGATAGATCAAATTGCACACTGTGCAAATTGGATTAAAATCGGTTAAGTAGTTTAGTAGTCCATTGCGGACAAACAACGTGACACGTAGGTACTTTATAAATATAAGAAGATTAAGAAGATAAGATATGCTAGTCAGTGAGGAGATTCATTACAAATATTACACTGCTGCGGATTTTGGCAACAACCAGTATTTTAATGTACTGCAATTTTTATAAGCAGTAGATTTTGTTTTTTACTTGCAATAATAATGTGTCTTCCATGTACGTTACTGTATATTGTTTTTGGTTTTAATATATGAACTGGAAAGATAAGGGACTGACTTCAAAAATCTATTCACCGTGTGAAAGCTACATCTAGACTCCATTATAATTCCGCTAAGCTGTTTTATTCACCAGAATTCTACCAACCAGTCTTTCCACACGTATTTCTATAAAACCATCGCGTCAGCACAACCTAGTAGGTCATGTAGGGAAACTGAGACAAGCGACAAACACGTGCGATAAATCCGCCCGTGACAGCCGCCCGCCCACGCGTCCTCTCAGCCTAGATCTATAAACTTAAATGTATAATACCCGCGCAAGCTACGGGCTAGGGTGGAATACTCGTATACCTACTCGAAAACGCTGAACTATTGCATATTTTTTTGTACAGGTGTTTGTTATAATCGAAGCAACACGTGACCAAAGTGACGGTCAAAGAAGTGCCATACAACGTGACATGGCAATGTTGTCAACATTTTGGGAATGTTAGCTACTCTGCTAGCTGTTTCTAAGAATTAGATAAAGGTAGATAGGCTAACTTTACTTTTAGGTCATCATTATAATTGTTATTTAATAGTTGTTTGTTCTGTAAAAAAAATGCATTTAATTGTATTAATTTGCATTTTTCTTACGTACCTACATTATTTTATACATATAGTTCGTAAGAGATACAGTTTTATGTATCTATACATTTACCTATAACTAGTAAATTTATTAGATACAACTAAATTAGTTTTAAGGTTCTCCCCAGTCGCCCACGCTCGTGTTTCAATCTCTTTACCATAGCTGGGATGCTAGAAGCTTAAAGTTGCGTATACATGTGAAAGTGTAAGCTAGGTAGGTAGGTATAGGTACTCGTAATCTTTGGTTTATGTAGGCTGATTGTGATAGAACGATGTCTGGAACGTCCCTAAAGGCTCAGCTTGCTCCTCTTTCGTTACAAAACTGGGGGTTATGTTGAAAAATATATTTTTCCAGATAAACTTTTATAAAATATTTACCTACCTACTTATTTATGCAATATGAGACCAAACACCAAAACTCTACTGTCTATAACGGATGATTTCACTATCTACCTTCCATCTTTATTAGACGATCGGCACGTATTGTATTGTCGCTTGTATTTGACATGGACGCAAAATTACAACTCAAAAGTACCTACTAAGGGCGTCCAAATAATCCAAAAACCGATTAGTAGAAAATTAATAATAAATTAATCCCAGCGTAATCTCGGATGAGACCCGTGTAAATTTTTATAGTTCAAAATCTAAAGTGCCATATTGAAGATAAGCTCCTCTGAGGCGCACTTTAAAAATCGTTCCTTACCGCGCTAATCCAAGTAAATACCAAACACTGTGATCTGAGCGAACGCCGTGACTTCTTCTCTGAGCAGATTAACGCAGTTGTCCCGTTCACAGTCCCACATAAAAGCGACAGCGTTATTGTAACTCTGAGCTCTCTTCTGCATTATGGTAACCACGGAGAGTACTCGGTAGCGGTTAAAGTTCATCGCTTTCACTCTTCGCATTAAACCGTCGGCCAAAGAAAGAGCCAGAGGTGGAGTTTCCTGTTAAAATAAGAGGGTATACTAATTAGACAATGCCACGGTGTAAGCCGTCACAGCTCGTCAATGTGAAAAGCAATACATTATTATTCTTGCTAAAACAGCTACAGCACTCGTATTTCTGTGAATTATTTTGTAGCTATCACCAAATTATTTTTTTATATTTTTTTGATTAAATAACAAAATGTTACCAATTGACCTAATAAAAGTAACTCCTAAAGAATGAGTAAAATAATTACACTTTCATCCACTTCATTTTATTTTGTCAAGCAAAACAGTGAGTTCCTGCAAATACCTATCGTTGGTCTTCGTAAATAGAGTGGAAATAATGACGCCGGTTTTGTTATTCAATTAATATGCAGCAGTCCATGAGTATTGTAAATAATATCAAAGTTAAAATCAAAGCGAATATTTTGGTTATACCTCAGAGACACGAAGATTGCCGAAGCGCATGGTGGGGTCAGTCACAGAATATTCTGAACCGATGGATCCAATATTATAAATGGGAAAGTATTTAGTTATTAAATATTTAGGGACTACTCAGGTTCAATACGACGGGATTTTTATGTCTATGAAAATAAGAGCTATTTGGCCATTGTAATGCATCACAGAAGGGAAGAGAGGACGAGGCAGAATTTTACGAATCAGGAAAAAAAGACAAACGAAAAGACAATGACCACGGTGTTGGATTGGAAGTAGCATGGCTTTAGTAAGGAAACGCTGGAGATTACAACACCCGAAAAAAATTGAACTCTTGAAAAAGAAATAGAAGTATAACACGCTTTAGGCCCAATACATGGGTAAGGTAACCAATTAGCCAAGACAATTACCATAACATTGTACACATGTCCAGTGAAGAGTTCGTCCAGGAGTCCTTCAGCAGCTTTAGTGACAAGTGTCACGTTAAATGGTCGGAGTGGTTCCAGTTGGTACGTATTGAGACATACCAGTAACGGTCGCTTGTATTCTAGACCAATCTGAAATCAGAGTTTGGGTGAAGATGGA
Organism: Hylaea fasciaria; assembly: GCA_905147375.1. Taxonomy (NCBI): domain Eukaryota; kingdom Metazoa; phylum Arthropoda; class Insecta; order Lepidoptera; family Geometridae; genus Hylaea; species Hylaea fasciaria. The sequence continues at coordinate 4,129,480 of LR990194.1, forward strand.
GCCATGCTTCGCGTAGTTTCTAGATCTAAAGATACAGGGAATTCTGGTTAGGGGGCAGGATGTTTGTGATCGTCTGATTATCGAATATAATGACGTTTATATAGGCAGCAGCTCTTAGTAGGAGTACTATATTTCTTGAAGCAGTGCGGTGCGAATTGCAGCAAAAATGTCAGGCGCCTGCGCCGCCTTACCTTTTCAAGATCAAAGTTCTCCTTAACAAGACATTACTTCTAGAAAATACTTTTCAGCCTCAGTTTCAAGTTGTATACATAGAAGTAATAAATTATAGTTACGTTTTATGTAATTTGAATCAAATTTGAATAGTGAAAACAAACCTGAGAATTCCGTTTCTCCGTTGGCCTTATTCCTGCCACTCCAGTGAACCCAAAAGACTGCTTTCTGAATTTCATCCTACTCATTGACTTTGGCCCCAAATTGGCCACGGAGCGGGTGGTCGAATGGCTCTTCACTGCCATAATCGACACCTTGCTCTTAACGGCTTTTGAGTCCATTGTGATTGGGAAAAGAGCTAAACTTTGCGCTACTCAAAAATGCGTAAAGAGCGTGCTAAAAGCGACATTTATAATACGCAGATTAAAGGATACCATCGTTTATATAATATTTATTTACTTGCTAGTAACTCGCCGACTTGTCACGTTATTTCCTCTATGATGCTGCTGACCGTATAAATAATATTACATCAACTTCAATTTGCACAGACTATAGGTAATAAAGAAATCCAGTAATCAAAATCTAATGAGATGCTACGAAGAAGTTATGAGATGCCAATTAAATTGACTAATTCTGGATTTCGATGGGATTCTGAGTAGAATCCCATCGAAATCACAAAAAAATAAACAACATAAAGATCTTCGATCTTTTTGCTCAATCCTGTCGATCCTATCCTATTTTTTTAGGTAGGTAGGTACGTAATAATATGATTCATAAGGCTGTATTTATATAGTTATTCTATGCTGACCTTTTTCACTGGTACACTCAACTAATTTGGACTATACTCACAGCACAGCACCGACCAGCATCGGCAAACAGGCATTACAATCGTCCGATTTCTTTGGAAAAGATAATCCAAGGGAATGCTTTACTGTCGTCGTCACAACAACAAATATTGATAGATTAACTTTGGGAAAGTTTTTGATGGAAACAAAAATGAAGTTGGCATAATATTTATTAAACACCAAGTAAAAGTAAGTAGTCTAACAATATTTAAAAATAAGTATAATAATCTATCTGATTATAGTGATTATAAATAACGTTTACAATAAGCATTAAATATGTAATTAAATACCAATGCCTTTTATATTATTCATCAAAATGAGTAAAATATTAAATTACGGTATAATATTAAAGTACGGTAAAATTCTCTATACATTTATATACTTCATAAAACTATACTTTATTATTTAAATCATTAAATCTTCGAAAGTAAATAGCTCACAGCACTATCAGGATCTGATAAGATCGCACATTCGCAGGCACTCAAAAATAAATAACCTACAAAATTGAATATTACAGTTTTGTTGAATTCCGTACTGTTGCTAATTTCCCAAGTACATTAAGGTAATTTTCTGTCAAAGTCAATCAATTCAAAAATTCAATCAGCATGTATAATGCTTATAATCATGCTAGGGACTGGGAAGTCCCAGTCCCTAGCTCTTACTGGGTCCGAGCTTGGAATGTTATCTTCTAGAGGACCTAGTCCAAATATACGCCAAACACAGTAACTTGAACGAGCGCCGTGGTGGTTTCCCTCTCTAAATCAACATAGTTGTCTCGTTCGTGGTCCCATATGAAAGAGATGACGTTATTGTAACTCTGCGATCTCTTCTGCATTATCGTGACCACGGAGATTATTCGGTAACGATTGAAGTTCATAGCTTTTACCCTTCGCATCAAATCTCCTGCTAGACGAAGAGCCAGAGCTGGAGATTCCTGTTGAAATAAGTACAATAACTCATTCATTTTAAATGCTTTTTAATCAACAATACATATAAGTTACTGAACATTTCCAAATGAATGCATTGCATTGCAAGTAAAGCTAAAAGGTATTAATTGATCAAACATTTACTATCTACGATCCGCGGCGTTGTTGATTTTCATGTGAACTTTGACACCCACTTCCCAGGAGTGAATTATTGGAATAAAAAGTACTCTATATTATTATAACTTTAAATATATTGTAGTTATCTAACTCCTAATTTATGTAGTACATAAATTAGAAGTAAGAATATGCCCAAAAAGGTGCGCCTCTGACCATTCCATAATTTATTGTTTTTACGGCATTTATTCTATCATTACCTGAGCGTTATATTTATGTCCAGTGAAAAGTTCGTCCAGAAGCTCATCAGCAGCAGCCGTGACCGCCGCCACGTTCCACATTTCATGAGGGTCCAGTTGGTATGTATTGAGATATAGCAATTGAGGCCTTTTAAACTCCATGGCAACCTGAAACGTTTATAAGCTTTTGTAACTTGCTTTGTTTCTGAAAACTGCAGGCCAATTTAGAACTAGTTGCTATTGTTCAATCAAACGTACATGCCTTTCACGTTCAGCGAATCCAATGATATGATCACAGCTGGTTCTTTACGGAAACTAAACAGGAGAAACCTTAAGTGTTCTATTATATTGAGAAGACCCCCATGTGATTCTAAAGGTAGTATAGGTGCAGATTATCTAATTTATTCTGTCACCAAGTTTCTACTAAGACGATGACGATAAGGAGCCTATCGATGGTGGAAAAATAGACACTGTAACCGGTGAGCTTACGAACTGCCGAACCGAAAAACATCAAGACACTGAAGACAGAAACCTGAGAAGAATTCTCCGTGAGCTTGACTCCTGGCACTCCAGTGAAGCCAAATGATGGTCTTCTCATCTTCACTCTGCTCATCGACTTGTTTCCTAAAACCGCCATGGAGCGCGTGTTCGATTGGGTCTTCAGTACCATCATGGACACCTTGCTTTTTTGCTCTTTTGTAGCGTCACCCATTTTTTTTGGTAAAAGTTATTAAATGTATCAAAATTTTAAAAATATCACTCGTGGGTAAAATTGTTCGTGATTTACAGGCATAGATTTACTAATCGATGTATAGAGAAAATAAATAGTACGTGGTTCATATACAATCTGTGAATCAAGTTACTCTATGCTATGAAAGAGATAATATTGGGTAGTACGTATATCGATGGATAATTAGGAGATAAGAGGATTGGGCTTCCAGAAAAACTCTTTGATAAAAGAGTTATGACGTCACTGGCGTTGTAGTTTCAATTTTACAATTATTTTCATTAAAAAACTAAAAATAGCATTAAGTTTTTTTTTTTTTATCTCTTAAGCTTTTAAGTTCTTTATTTTATTGTATAAAATATATCAAAAATACGTGAAAATACAAATTGTATACAGTTACCCTTCCTATAAACATTTTTACCCTTTTCAAACTACTGAGCAATGTTTGCCATAAATAACGAAAAAACTTGCTACTTAAATCCCCTCACCTATTCATCGCTTCCTTGTCGTGTAAAAAATATTGTTATGTTCCCGTGAAAAATACCTCTTCGCACTTTGACAAAGGATTTTCCTGTGAATAGCTAGGGGCACATTTTTTTGGTGTGCGCCTAGGTGGCAGGCATCTCTTTGTATGCCCCGCACGTTTGTGTCGGGTCACATACAAACACAACCTACCTGGAATGCTCTGAAATACTGGGCGTTCTCTTATTATTATTGTGCCGCTTTTTGCGGTATGAAGAAATGTCCAAACGGAATAGTACGTACCTACAACACGCTTCGGTTGTTATTTTGGGATTCGATAGTCACACGCTGATATTTTATGCGCGTAGCAGTTTTAGAGCTACAAAATAATACAATATCTAAACAAAAACGTATTTTTCAAAATAGATACTGTCTGAAAACACTATCAAATCTTGATGCATTTATCGTCACGTAGACGAAAAACATTCCTTCATAAAATTAGTAAACATGTTCCATTTTCATTCTTTTCTCTCGTGTAACAACAAATTCATCAACAAAGCTATTCTTCAAAGCATCAATCTAAACAGTCTCCCATTGTCCGTACATCGCCCTCCATACGAAAATGCAGCATAAAGCATCGAAACGCGGATTGCATTCACCAGATCATAGATGCAACGATACCGCCCTTCTGTCGACACTAGCCGTGGTATGGCTTGGCGCATGGCAGACGAGATACCTTTCACAATCGATAAAAAAAAAATGAATTTTCAAGTTTTGGCTGGGTCCCGAAAGTGTGAAGTCGTAGAAGAAAGGGGAAATACACTACAGCATCCACCACTTTGCTAGGACGTGTGTTGACTGCAACCAGACTAGATGAGTACACGACTGACTAGCCATAAATGATTTATGAATTACCTTGGACATCCTTGGGCTAAAACTTGAATTTAAAAAATCTGAGCTCATTACATTGAGTTTCAGCTACGAGTGAATATACTCGTAAGTGTGTTACTACGGAACAATTTCCCACTTTTTCAATTACTTTGCTTCTCCTCTATCTAACTTAGAATACGCCCGTCTGCCAAGATCCTCATAGGTCAGTTAAACGAGTGTTCACCCTGAAGCTCGCGGTACGAGCGGGACCGAGATTTGACCGATAGCGGAATTTAAAGACGTAGTACGACAGAGTCGACTTTTTTCACTCAAATTAGAAACATTGGAGTAGGTATTTACGTAAATAATGCAGTGTCTCATGAATTGTAGAGAATGTGATTCAATCATGAAAGTGAAAAGGACTGTTTGGCGGATCGGTGGCTTTGCAAGGCACATTGTTGAATAAATGAAATCAGTATTTGTGTGCGTTTGGCTAATTTGAAACCTCGGTGAATTGACGTCACGAAGAGTCGGATTGGCAATACAATACTAAACAATTGGACCCAGTTAAAGGTCAGGATTTACCTTTCCCTTCCCTAAGGTTTAAAAGGAACAGTTATCATTTTAGAGCGATCGGATTAAGTCCAATATAACTATTCGTTGTTCTATCTATAGACTGGTTTTAGTTTGAGAACTCAGAATTATTTCCATTATGAGTTTTTAAAACTTTTATTAATTTTCAGAAGCTTTGAGCAAATCCACTTTTTACTATGCATCATGAGCTCCACTGCAACTCACTGAAACTATTCAAATACTTATACTTTTATAATAAAATACTTTCACTTGTATGTTTCAAAGGTATGAGAACTGTGTACTATCAAAAGGTGCAGTTATAGGGTTCCTTTTCCTAACAATTATTTATAATGAAATATTGTACCGCTGTAAAACGAGATATAGTTGTCTTAAAACTTTTATTTTTTGTAGAAGTAAAACCGATCGATTACGCCCCTATTGAGTTAGCTTTCTAAGACTAAACCATAATTATTATAACAATAACGGCAGTGTAATGTAATAAAATATGAACTAGAAAGTAAAAACATAGGCAAAGATATTAGAGACCAGCACTAACTAAACTCGAAGGAGTGAGGAGCACCTATTTTTTCAAAATCTTAGTTATAAATTACTTACAATTTACGAGTAGGTACCTACTCTGCTATTGAACAATATTTTATAAGGTATGTCTGACACTCGACCATTGCGTTGGCGTGATTTTAACAATAAATATAAATTTTAAAAAAGATTTCACCGTTTGTAAGGAACCGTAATACGCAAGGCACTACTCGCTCTTGGCCGGTTATTAAAATCCAAAGTGCAGCAGTATGCAGAGTACTGACGTAACAGGTCTTTGGTCTACAGGGCGCCGACCCATTGCAAGGAGCACTGCCTTTGAATGTACCTACTCGTACTTTAAACTTATGCAACCGTCTATTTTGCAATTTGAATTGTTTCGAATTAGATACTTGTCTATTATTTTCATTGTCGCACAACTAGTTTGAGGTACGATCTCAAAAGAAATGTTAACATTTATTTTGACCGCTGAATTTTTTATCCGCAACTACATTTTTGTATATTGATGCGAGAGTGATACGCAAATTTCATCTTTTGTTATTTTTACCGTTATGGATGCAAGTGGCAAATTATTATTGTCGTTCGGTGTGACGGTCTAATGGGGGAGGCCTATGTTCAGTAGTGGACGTCTTCAGGCTGATGATGATGTTATAGCTTTTGGTGATGGTGTCAGAGGGCTACAGGCCGCCCAAGGGCCTCTGATGTGGTTTGATGACTGGAACTATGTCTCAATATTCAACATTCCACTAGAACTGACAGGTGGAAATCTGCACATTACTCATGAAACAGATGCCGTCTTACCACAAAAGATTTAGACACGAGTTGAACAGATGAGTCTAAGTATTTTCTCCACAAATCGCCGTCTAATCCTCGCTTTGTATAACTAAATAACAAATTTACATGTAGAATAATCAGGAACGCCAGGTTTAAATTTTTAGAAACCTCTGTTTAACTCTGGTCTAATATGTTGTGGTAAGACCGATGAAGTTTAGTGGTTAAGTTAAGTGTTTTCTCTCTGTCTGCTCCATACGAAAGTATATAAGTAATGGTGGTTGATATTGTGGTGTCAAAAACCTAAAAGACTTCTCCACAGCACATAGTAAAAATGTCCAACATTATATGAAGATAGCAGTAGCCAATGAAAACAAACAGCCAACTTAAGCCAGTCACGTATTTACTTTACCAATTTACTTGCAGCAAAAACTTAGAGCTCAAATGAAGATTAGTTACGAGGGTATTATGAGTTGGACGTATCGAGGATATCATTAGATGTTCATAATTACACCGCAAATTCTGACCCTGGGAAAATAATGGTTTCATCTTCTTTTTTTTTGTAACAGACTAGTTTTAAATATTTCCTTGAAGTTAAACATTAAAGGGAACCCCAACATTCCCGAGAATTATTTCGGAAGTAAGTAGTCTGCCAGTTCATTAGTAGATTACAGCTTTGTCCTCTTCACGGTGAGATCCATGCTTAGCAGTTGTGGATATAGGTTGTGATAATGAGGTTTGAAACAAAACTAAATCATATTATAAAAACTTTGGATCGGAGTTCCCAAACTTCCATCTGCATTGAAAGGTAGTACTGAATATTACATTCTAATTATTCTGGTATGGGCAGCGAGCATTGCGGCCAGAGACACAATATAATTTCCATTAACTGTAAACTCGAAAAAAAAAGGTTTGCCCCAAAACTCTAGCCTGGCTACATCCACTGCACATGAAAACTGCAGTTCATGACGTAAGAAGAGTTCAGGGCCCGTGCTTGCTCCTTGCGGCACGCCGAGCTGGTGGTTGCATCTTATTACGAGATCTCGAGTGCATTCAACTGTAATACCTTTGCGCAACTGAGTAAGATTAACGTTGGCTTGATTGTTTTGTTCAAACAAGCCAGATAATGCTTACTATGCTTAGTTGATTAGTACAAGCAAGAGTAGTTGAAATTTCGAAAAGCATGTTACAATCTAAAGCCTGCTTATGATTTTATTCATAATAATAAAAAGCAAAAAAGAGATGAAACACGCAAACTTATTTAACACAGAAAGTATGATTAAGCCTAATGAAACCGTAAAAAAAACTCAGTCTAAACCTTCTAGTTACTGAGCAAAAACACTTAAGCCTACAAAGTATTAATAACTGAAATACTTTTCACCATTCCAAGAAAAGGTTAGTTGGAAAGCAAGGTCCAGTGAGTACGAAAACTTTTATAAATAACGTTTTAGACTCCAAGTACCTACCAAGGCAGGTGTATATTAAAAGAGAAATTTATTTTCGGACTAATGAACATTCGTACCTGAGGAAAGATTGAATAATATATAAGTTACGAAGTAGATTTGATCCCAGCGGAGCTGTAACTCAGAGCTCTGCGCGAGGATTTGGACAGGAATCGTGAAATAGTAATGGTGACTAGATTCGTATTTCGTTTGTTGGATGCTCGTTATATTATTGTCTGCGAAGACGCTTTGAAGGTCTTTGACACAGCATTTCACTAGTGATACATAAATACATCATCATTAACGCGCTTATCTACCTATACATACCTATATCCAAACAAATTGAAACTTTATCTACGACTTAGGACAGATACATACCAAAACTTGATTCGGCGTTGAATTGTCTTTATCGATCGAGTTTGGTAAACCAAATAAACGTCTCATAAATTGCAACTACGGTCTGCACATAGCATGAATCTGTGGCCTAGAAACTGAGTAGGTATTCGAAAAGCACTATTTCAACCGTCGATTTTTTTCGTAGTACCCTTTCGAGCATAAAATCTCTATTCAGTGAGCAGAAAAATCAATGGGGCAAGAAAAACGAGAGCTGCCGAGGACGGCCCAAAGCCGAATTCGTATTGATTGAAGATTCTTTTATTTTAAGAAAATAAAAGTGTAGCCGCTTTTGAGATACTTCTGTGTTTTTGCAGAAACAAATAATTGGAACAGGTATTTATTATTCTCGTATCATTTTGTTGGTCTCGTCATTATTTTGTATTATCTGTCAATTAGAAATAGACATGCAATAAATCTTTTTCCTAACATTGAATTTTGAGATAACGTGTAGGTACCTATCTTATTGTCACTGCTGATATTTACCTCGTACCTAACTGAAGGCTTCTGGAAAAGTACCTTAGGGTAATGTATCCAATGCAATATTATGTGGCATTGTTTCTAGTGAAAACCAGAACATATTATACGTGGCAAAATGAGATGGGTATGTAGTGCGGATGTAATGTGGCTTACATAATATTCAGATGAAATTCAACTTATATAATGCAAACTGAAATAGCCATACCAAAGGTGACACTTGTGTTGACATGGCTTAGTTTCTACACAATGTTTGTACATAGAGGAAATAAATAATAAGTAAGACATTTGAATTACTTACATACAAAAATAATGTCTATACACAATTCTATATTTACAAACAGTCAAACATACGACTACACTTTACAGATAAACCTACAGATAATTGATCTACATTTAATCTACGGTGTATTTACTCTATTAACTAGCTAAAAACGGGTCTAATTCGCGCACAAACAAATATCAAAATATATAATTTTGACATACCTCGACGTTTCGACCGAGTTACATCGGCCGTGGTCACGAGAAGACTCTTTTAGCTAGTTAATATGTTTCCTGTTCGCGAAAGTTTAAGAACTTGTATTTACTCTAATTAGTGAAATACATTTTCGTAGGCAAACATGGCACAGACGAAACAAGCACTACCACATCTCGTGTAAATGTGAGTGATAACTAACAGATTATTGTATTAGCATTTAGTCCAACAAGAAAGTCAAGTCCAGATCTACTCTTTGTATGATCATTTATCTTCGCATCTGCTTTCTTGCTGTTATTTTTACCTCTATTCCTTCTTTTTTTCTTCTCTATTTTTCTTCTATTCTTTCTATTCGCTATATTTTCTTTACCTTATCTTTTATCTGATATATTTCTTATCTCATAAATTATGTTTCCAAATATCCATTCGTTTTAGAAAACATTAAAAGGCACATTTACATAGATGTAAATGTGCCTTCCTTTTTAAGAGCAGTGAACCCCTCCACTGCCTTTTATTATGCTTCATATCCCAACATCATAATTAAACTTAATTCTACGTGTACATGACTTAACTTTAACAGCAGATTATGTCTCCAGCGTCCAATAGACACAAATCAGCGTTCTATTCACAGAATATTATGAGCAGCACTATCCCGTAATAGCTTCGCTACCTCCCTTATTATGTGCCATTCGTTTAATTACTGGCCAGCTACTTCCGATAATTAGAACTTGCTAGCACTGATGATAGCATAGACCAAGGCCTTTGAAGCATTACTATGAAAGAGATGAGTCCGTTTTATTAGAATTTTTTTATTTTATCTGTAGTAGTGTAACGTCATTCGAAGTATAATTTGTACCTATGCACAGTACATAGTATTTATGTTTTGGATATGAGTATTGGAAGCTATATTTCAATTAATTTCAACAAAATCACAACGTGTTTTGAACAAGCAGACGTAATGATGTTCATATTCAAAGTACAATTAAATGCATCGCCATATTATATTCAATTTTTAGCTCAGTGCTTACGAGTAATATAATATTCATCATGCATAATGGTTTATACATATTAGGTATATCTATACCCTGTACATACCGTGTTCCTAAAGGTCATTCTCCTCGCTCCTCGTCCCAATTTGAAATCTACTGCCACGAAAAAACGTTTGAAACTTTAAAATAGGATGTAGGTATAGAAGTTAATTTCCTGGGAGAAATACGATCGCTGTCATCAAAGTGTGCCTGTCCTTGATATGAAAAGATATTTCAGTACAGAATTGCCTGAATTCATGCCACTTTCTTGAGGTCACCGAACTGGATACCTAACGTAACATAGACGTTTTTATTGTCCCTCACAAACGGTGACCCTATTTTCTTTACAGAAAGAATTTCCGACAGTGAATTGGGATTTTTCGGGGACAAAAATTCAATAATCTCCTTTCATTTCAGGGAGCCGTGGGAGCTGAAATTAAATGTGGGCGGATAATAAAGGAATCATTTATTTTAAGGTACTCTTACATTACTTACCTTTACCGTTTATTTATGACGCTGCTTTTGCAAAACCATACCTTACGCTGGACCGTTTAGGCGTCTTTAAAGACGCTTTTGTATTTTTTAAATAAAATTTCCATGATCATTGACCACTTTTCACAGCCACGATCTCTGTAACAAAATATTGTGGATATCACGTCGGTTCTCCCAATTTATGGTGTCAACCATGAACCATAACTCTTTTGTATGTAGGTTCGCGATATGTTTGATATATTGAATATAAAGGCATTGCCGAATAGAGATTATTGCTTGAATCTCGTCGTACTTGTATAAATAAAATACATAGGTATTTGGTTTTTTATTATTGTTCTCAAACGCTTTGTGCTACTATTATGAGTCGACTTTTCCTCTCATTTCATAATGATATTTTCCCCCTGTTCCGGTTGAGCGGTAAGGTAGGTTGTTGAAATATAAGTTTAAATACTTTAAACTTTCACCCACGTAGCTTTCCAATGAAAGTCCTTACAGAAAATTTGTTTCCTGGCTAGCATAAATCAAATACATTATAAAACAACCGGGCCCAACGGTTAAACGTGTCGAATCACGAAATTATGGAAATAAATACAGAACTTATGAAATTGCCGCTTGTTCACGGTCCACGAACGAAGATGATGTCAGTGAAATCGAACAATAATATAGACAATGTAAGTAATCTGAGTAGACAACGTTACGCAGTCTAACCGATTACTCCTGTTGACGAGGTTTCAACCAAAACAACTCATTATACAGAAAATAAAAATAATATAACGTCTCTCACCCTAGAGCCAATCTTCACTAGATTTAAATCGACCAGAATTAATTCGCACAAAGTTATTAATTATGAAAAATAAAATGAACATTCCTGCTACAAAGGCGCCGGCCGCTACATCTCACCGCTGAGAGCCCATTGTTTCCAAGTTCTAAGCCCCAAATTAATATTTCAAAGGCGTACCTTGATTCGGCAAAAGCGCCCGCGATGAGAAAACTGGGAAATACTGAGGCACAATAACGAAGATTTGGCATAGACGGCTAGAAAGGTTACTGGTTGCTTATTCAGTGACCTTTCTGCTGAATGCTTATTCAATGACTTCTCCACTGAATACTTCCAATGATTATTCTACTGGATACTTCAGTGATCATTTATCCGTTTGAAAACAATAGTAGGTATACATTAAGCGGAATAAACCGTTGAAGTTCTTACTAAGCTTTGTCGTCATTCGTCATCTGTAACTGTAAAAAGTGTATATAATTATTATGTTCCTGCATTATAATGTACGAAATAACTAAAATTTTGTTTGCGATACATCTCAATTGAATCTATCAGGCTCTTAAAAAGGCTATTAGGGCTCTCGTCCTAACCGAGTGTTCATAAACAAGCTTCATACATTTTTATTATAATATTTTTTCGTATGCCTGATAGGTATGAGATATTTTCCTGACATGTGACGTAACAAGATATGTCGATCATGCAGAGTTGAATGAGCACGTTCATCATAATGGCATGGAAATATATCGAATACAACATAATAATGTATTATAATGCATGTGTTAGTGGTATTTTACACCTATTTTGTAGCATAATTATGTGACTTTTTACGAACTTTTTACCCATTACTGCTTTGAAAATAATAGATAGTATACGTATTAATCTACTCGTAGAACCACCTTAGTCTCTACGACCTGAACTGCGGACAAATATTAGTACATTTATATTATCTACCTACGGTATAAGTAAGTTATTCCCGAAGCTACAAAATAACCTTAAATGAGCTTACCTTTAATATTACACCAAAATTTTAATAAAATCAACCTTAATACTTGACGTTATCCGAATTTCAGTTTACGAGGTGAAGAGTTTCCTAATTTATGTAGATTGTTAGCTCTCAAAGTATGAGGAGAGTCGAAATGGAAAATAATTTTCTTTAATATACCCAGAGGAAATGAGATGAATATTCTTCAGGAATTTCATATCTATTGATTGGTACGGAGACGTGAGATGTAGAAATTGGGTGCCTAATTGAGTGGCTTATCAGTTCTAAGAATTGTAATTCACAAGTAGATTATAAATACTATAATGTAATAGAAAATTCTTTGCTACTGGGCTACATACTACTTATTGCCTCTTTTCATAGTAAGTAAGAACTTAAATAAAGGTGAAATTGGTAGATTGGAATTCAGTGATTAAATAGATAGGTTAAGCTTGGAACGAAGCAGCGTTACCATGGAACGTAGAACGTGGAACGATGCTTACGTAGAAAGAACCTAGATAATGGGTAATACTTCCTAGGCATAGTATTTGTTTGTAGTGCTGACCTTTAGTGTCAGAGTTTACCAGGCCGCCCAATAGCCTATGATAGCAATATGAAAATAACAAAGGTTTCAATCCATTATTATACCAGTACGGATTCATTGTCACAGTCCTCAAAACAACTCACCAGACTAAAAAAAATACGTCTCCAAAAAGTTTGCAAAACATTGAAAAAAGAAATTCATGCCTATTTAAACAGAGCTTGCTTAAGAAATTGAATTTCAAATGGAATAGCTAAAGTATTCATTACACTCGAACAGTCTCTTTGTTTATAGGTGTACAATTAAACTTAAGTAAGAATAGAAACTTGGTGGGCTATCTCACTACTGTTTATCGCTTGAAGTAAATAGTCGATGAGAGACACTGTGTTAATCAAGCTTATTAATTACTTCGTTTAATTCTATCAAGTTTAAATATAATCTACGAGTATGGCTCCTATACGATACTATTGGCAATAATTTGAATGTTGACCATAATATTGCGGTTTATATTATCATAATGGTGTAATATTAAAGTTATTGATTATTGAATGATGTATTATACCTTATCATCATCATCGTATGTTCGTCGACTGCTCGACGTTGCATCTCCTATATAACGCGACTGAACCCGATTTTCGGCACTCTTCATCCAGCCCCTGATATCGTCGTATATTTCCTATATTGATCAATATGATTGCAAATCAATTCTATCATGTATATGTCAATAATATTACATGTGTGCGGCTAACCTGTGATATATTGTTTTTTTCATTGAAGTTAAATTACGGTTCTAAAAAACTTTCAAGATCGCTAAAGTCAAAAATAAAATAGCCGCAGTAAACTAGTAGTGCTATCGCATCAATCTCTCTACAATCTCGACACAGTTTCCACGATAAGCGATAAAAAACACGGAGTTCATCTCTGAACAGAGGCGATACAGCGGATTTTATTGGACATTCTTCAGCAGTCCTATTCAGGGGAACGATAAAACGAAGATGTTTTTTATTCATGACTATGCATGCACAATGCACATGCATGCACATGAAAACAAGTGAATAAAACTTACTTTTATCACATTGTAAAGACTGTATGGTTGTACTACGAGAATAATAAAAAAAATAAAATAAATGGAGTTTTGATGTAAAAACGTTGCACACTAGGATTTTTCCTGTGTCATGGGTACCGTTTACAGACATATAAATTCACATACATATTTATATGTCTTAAAACTTTATTTTAAGTTTACTGTGAGTAAAGTTCAATACTGGGTGCTACATCAAATTATATTTTTAGTATACTTACCATATTAGTCATACTAATCCTCTCCATTTCACGCAATCCACATTACCCGAAAAATAACAAATAATGGGGGCATATTATTCCATTTTCGAAACACAAAGAATGTTTTAAAAACGTTTCTGCATCCTATATCGATCGCCAGAATAGCCCAAAGGCAATTCATCAACCCACCATCCATCATTGTCGCGGCTGCACTGGCCTTGCGGGCCTTGATAACGAACAATTGAACCGTTCCGAGAGGTTTCAGATTAATTGCTTCTTAGATTACGTTACATGATCCTGAGAGCACGTTTCTCTCGGCTCGCGACGTTGTGGAGTCGGCGCTAAGCACGATGAAAATCATGCGTTTTCCCCAAAACGCCAATCGCGAGCGCTTATCAATCGCCCTTGATTAAATCTGTCTACATTTTCTGGATAAAATCAGGATGAAAATGTCTACTGTCTTTCTATTCCATTCCTTCTTCAGTAGTTACTGAAGTTTCAGGTGAATTTAAGTTACGTTCCGTTTTATACTTAAGATGGCTTGGTGAATTTGATACCTTCAGGAGAGCAACTCTTTATTGTACAACAAAATAATGGCAAACTCGGATATAAGAGACTTTACTAAACGCTTACACGTAAAGTAGTCGATACCTATAAGTAATAAGTACCTATACGTTCTTTAACCCTAAAACATAAATTGTTCCCTTCCATACACCTAATCCTCAAGTAGTTTACAAAAACAATAAAATCGTATTATCTCAAAGACAACACCAAAACCGAAACAAAATACCATAAACACTTGAAGACTCTACCGAGTTAAACTTAGAAATAATCCACTTAAATTCACCGACACGGCCGACAACTTTCTACCACAGCTTAATACAACAATGAGCTTCACCGCAAAGGAGAAAACACCGGGCTTCTAGAGTAGAGAACTAAAAATAAGCTAACTTTTTACAACCTTGTCGCTGCAACAAAATTTCCTGAACGCCTTACCTCCTGTAGGAACACCTCCCCAACTTTCTTGCGGAAAAGGGATAAAGCGTTTATTTGAACGGTTGACTCTACTTCGCAATTTATAATTTCCATTAAAGGTGAGCCAACCGTAACTAGTCTGTAATTTGCTGTAAGTTTCTCGACCCTTTTCAGATTTAAATTTCAACACAGTTCTGAAATCCGAGACGCGCGTTCTACTTCGTAATAATTATGAAAGATAGAACTTCCTTTCAAATTAATAATAATATGCTGATTAAGCCAAGGTGCCAATTTATGAAAATTTAATTCGACAGCTCATACGTTATCGCTATCCTTATAATTTGGAAAGGTTGAAAAGTGATAGAATAAATCACAGTGAGTGTTATGGACCCATAGAAGTCCATAGAAGTCTAAAAGATAACAAAATAATAAAAGAAAGATATAAGAAAAAAAGAAGAATAAAATAAGAAATAAAGACAATATCCATAAAATATTACACAAATACCATATTGCTGACACCAAGAACGTGTCGATACGAAAGGGGTTTCGCGGACCCATAATATAATACCCGCAAATTTAGTACACAAATGCTACGTAATGTGGGGATTAGGTAATAGATAGTTGCCTGTAACGATTTTGCTTTAACGTAAGAGGAAGTACTTTGTGAATGTTTACTAGAACATTTCAAAAATACATTTTCAAGTGAAATAATTTAAAAATATTAAAAAATATTAATCATTACGGCCCTGAAGGACTTAAATTGTATTTTACATAAAAAATATCATATTTGTAATAAGTCATTTGAGTTAAGGAAATAGAAGAATTGTCAGGAAACTTAACTAACGCCACTTAGATTAGTACGGCCTCAGAAACTGTTGACCATCCCAGGACGTGTAAAGTAATATCTTTATTGTAAGAATATATTATTTCCTTTTGTTGTGCAACTTTGCGATTTCACATAACCCCAGTTTGCAAGGCTAAGATTTATAGAGCTCGCACCACTATTATATTTACAATACCTTGTCCAGAGGGAACTAAATGTCTTTATATAACCATTTTATAATCAAAATGTTATTTTCGTACGTTTCAAATAAGAATAAGAATAACATACGCAATACAGGCTCTCCTTACATTCAAACCATTCCTAAACAGTGACGCGATACAACATACAAAATAATAAATAAAAAAACTTGTAATACGTGAAACAATTTCTTGAATTTTGCTTCAAAATAGTAAATGCTTTACTAATACTTCCCGGGGCAGTTTTGGAGAGAACAAGAAGAAAGACGACGTTCTTGGTACTTTTAATCATTTGCCCACACTCGTGTGGGTCAAAAATCAAAACTGAAAACTCAACCTTTTAAGTTATATTTACCTATCACGGCTTTCTCTCAAGGGAGGAACGTGATATAATTTTTGAAGCGCTTTCAGTTATGTCAAGAACAGGCACAACGCAAAGTTTTAATCTGACAGGAGTTTATCTAGCGAAACTTGAAGACTGTCATAGTATCACAACGAGCAGAAGTGCTACTTATTGTGAATACACGTTAAATTGTATGTAAAACACTGGCTGTTACTTTTATTTTTCTAATATTTGAAAAGTGGTGACTTGTAACCGAAGGTGGTAAATAAGTTACCACTACTTTTGTATTGACTTCTATTATAATTAATAAAAACTCAATCGGGTTAGAAATTTACATATAATATATATATGTAAGTAGGAATATAAATACTTTTTCCCGTGAAATACCACTCGGAAATTTAATTACATGCGTGATAGTGCACCACTAGGTGCAGCTTATATTTTCACTTGTTAGCATTGTAAATTTCAAGTTTACCTACTGAATTTAGTCTATTTTACTTAGGTGTTCGAAACTTATCTAACTTTACTTGACCTCTCTGAGGTCTTCCAATTTGGTCCCCTTAATTATCAGGGTTCCAATCTCTTCTGTGACCTCACTAGGCAAGTTTGCCATGCTAGTTTTGCTCTAATCTGCTTCTAACGACCGGACGATTTAGAACCTTAAACGGATCGATTCAGGAGGTACCTGTACTATCGCACCCCTTGTTAAATTACAGGGGTATAATGTCTTTATGTGGTGTCAGTAGTAACCCTAGCCTATCTTCTTTACCTAGATATAAACCATCCTCCTATACTTACTTATATATTACAAATGCTTCTTATGAGCCTCTTAAATTGTTAGTAACGGTTTCACGGGTAAACGGCTGAACCGATCTCGATGAAAATTGGTATAGAGATAGATTGGACCATGGAGAAAGACAAAAATTACTTTTTATCGTCATAAATTGCATTCCGCGTGGACAAAGTCGTAGGGAAACGCTAGTAACGCAATAAAGGACAAGAGTACAGACAATATTGTACAAAAAGCATGTAATCTAGTTTAGAATCTACCTTACTAGAGAAAATATACCTACTAAGTACTGAAACAAGAATAACATTTTTGCTAGTGATTGTTAGTCTGATTGTTGCTCTAAACGTTTTTGCATCACGAAAAAAGTACTTTACGCTGTTTGGTGGCTTGCTAAGAATGTGAGTAAAAAATTACATACTATGATAAATCTATAGGTAAGTAAAGGGTAATAACTGAGCTCATGATAAAGAGCATTGGTTATAGGACTTTGGTGGGAAACTGACATCTAAAGACAAAAAATATAAGACTTTAGCAACCAAAGTCGCGGACAACTGCTAAAAACGGACAACAAAAACTTCCAAAGTCATCATCAAAGTAATTAATAATAATAGAGAGATTTCGTAAACCGTTTGACGTTGAGGTGAACTCAGCAGCGCGAAGTTTAATTTAAGTTGTTTAACTTCTAACTAAAATTAGATTATATTTTCAAATATTTTCAGAGCAATGTCACCGTTAATTCTGTTAATTGACTTTTTACTTTCATTTATAATTTCTGTGAATTTCTTACAGTGTTAATTTTGCCCAAATTCAGAATAATTCTAGCGTGTGCTAACGTTTTGAAATGTAAATTTTTTCATACATCATATTAAGCAGTGTGTCTCCTTGAAGGAATTTAAAAAAATGTCTTGTGATATGTCATGTGACTCGAACACTCACTTAATGGCTGTTTATCAAGTTCAAAAGAAATGTTAGTCTTTCTCTTCAGGCTTTTATTTATCTGACAATATTAACATTTTCTGATCATGATAAACATTCATTATAATTATATGCCTTTATTCAAATCACATGAATAGATATATAGATAGAACTCAAGATGCATAAACTACAGAGAAGGTATTACCTAATAATATACGGTACAATGCATGGGCAGAGCAAAATCAATACTAGACAACCTTTAGTTGGACAAGATAGACCGCAGAAATAAGGTTGCATCGATCGACATCAGTGTCATGGTATGTATGGGCATATACAAATAATTACACAAATATGGGTTTAATATCTTATGATAATGAAATAATCTTTATTTCCTTCTGAAATAACCAGCGTCCCGTTAATTGAGTGTAAGAACCTATATGTATGTATGTAAAAAGATATACCAACTAAAAGCCTAGATCAGTACCAAGTGTAAATGCAAAAAAATATGTGCAATAAATAATATGGGAACCAATGAAGCATACTCCACACGAACAAAGGAAAACAAAACCAACCCGTCAGCGCGTAACTGAAAACCATAATACAAATCAGTATTACAAACGGATATTGGTTGCAGCTACAGGTAGGAATTACACGTCGACCCATTTAAATCAATACAGCACTGGTCGCCCGGGACTCCGGTCCGGTAGCGGGGCCTATGTTGCATTTTGGGTCCTATTTACACATGCATAGGGTCATAAAGTTATGACTTGGGAGATACCTAGTTGGACGATGAGTTCGTTCAACTTTACATGTACAATTTCAAATATATCTGGTAGCGTAGGGTGGTCCGCAATTGTGTCTGGGCGGAGCGCCTTGATTCTCTATTAAGCCTCTTCAATAAGAGTCCGCTTGGCACCTTTGCCAGATATTCATCCACCAAGCAGTAGTGTGTTATTGATTAGTACAAGCTGTTTCAAGTGAAATCACTGGGCGATTGGGCATGAAACTTGAGTAGATACTAATGTCTCAAGGGTCGACTAACGCAGTGCAGCGTCGCGCAGGATTTTGCATTGCAACGTTCTGGGTAGCACTTAACTTGTTATTCAATTGCAGACTTGACATGTATCATCAGATGAATGACTAGCTCATCACATTATTCAAGGTAGGTAATTAAAAGTACTTATATTTCCACACCTCCAAACAATGCTACCACATAAAAAATTGCAAGGTAAGTACTTTTCGATTATTGTATAACAACACTGTAAGTAAGTTGTACTCGTTATACCGTCATTCCCATAGCACTATTGACGACGCACAGTAATTATAATGTTATATCCAATCAAGTTATTACATAAATACTAGGAAGTTGTCGATGGCTCGCAACAGATCGATAGAGCATCAGCTCTCCCGGGGAACGGGACCTAATATTACAGCTTACATCTGAATCTAGGCCAAACGTGCGCAGGTTCCTAGTTACTGCTATTCAATCTGTAGCTTGGTCTGAATTTAGCGGTAACAAAGAGAATCATATCAATATTACGAGTATAAAGGGCGATTTAGATATTTGTTACTGAAGGGGCTGTTGCACCCTTAATTGATAGTAGTAAAAGATGTTGACGGTTTAATAAGTACCTACTGAACAAAAAAGATGACAAAGTTAAATGATAGCGTCAGTAAATTATCCCCACGAGAATGACTAAGATTTACTGATTTCTTCACACCATAAGGATCAAATGGTGACCTACGCCCCCCCCCCCCCCCCCCGTTTTAAAAAGATACAATAAGTAGTTTCTGTGACGTCTTCACAGGTCGAAGGTAGTACAGAAATTGGCCACTAAGCCTTATCGAGGTCAAAGCACAGCTTTTAACCATGTTGCCGTTCAATGTGAGATAGGTAAGTAGTGCTACATCAAATGCTAGTCTACAAAGTTTGAAACACCTGTAATTTTATGAAATATTATGTGTTTTTCACTGAATCCTACAAAGAGAGTTATTCATACGAAAATGTTAATTGGTTGAACGAGGCATGTTCCAAACCAGTTGTGTACAAAGCTAAACTAGTTCGTCGCATTACAAGATCAACTTCAAAGAACTTTGGTCTAATATCTTCAGTCCTAAACTCACAAACTAGATTTGCAAATCATTGGTCCGAACACAAATTCTAAGTAAAATGTACTCCGAGCCTCGTCCGTAAGTCCGTAAGTCTCTCTACCTACAATCTATTTTAAATCATACTAAGAGGTCTCTAAGGTGGACAATTCATTGGGCATGGACGACAGATAAGTCTTCAGGTCACAACGTGAAGAGGTAGCCTTTAAGGATATTAATTAAACTAACACCTACGTTCTCCTGGTCCCTCCATTTTAACTTTGGTTTTAGTTAAATAATTAATTTCGATACCTATATACATATATCAACTCACTTGTCAACACATTATACTTACCTGATCTTTTAATTTAATTAATTTGTAGTAAAAAATCCTACTAATAATATAAACGCGAAAGTTTGTGAGTATGGATGGATGGATGGATGTGTGTTACTCTTTCACACAAAAACTACTGAATGGATTTTGATGAAACTTCACAATAATATAGCTTACATATCAGAATAACACATAGGCTACAATTCATAAAGATATATTATTGTATATTATCCAAACGCGGGTGAAACCGCGGGGCGCAGCTAGTTCAAAATATATCTACCTAATATATGGATTGAAAATATCCATATAATTTTGTAGATAGGCTATGAACGTATGAAATGATTTATTAATTGAGTGCCTACTTGAAAATCAAAATTAATTTCAATAAGTAAATAAATAGTTTAACCTGAACCTACTGTCCCACTGCTGGGTAAAGGCCTCACCTCACTTTCGTTACAAAATTAAATTATGTATAAATTTTTGGGAACTGCGCGCACTGATAGCTGTTTGTTAGACTAGGGTAGGCTTTATTTTTAGGTTAATTCACATCGCCCCCACGAATATTTTGTGGGCGCTGCTGCTAATGCCTGGTTTCTGCGAAACTCTTGTTAACTTTGCTGTCTTTGTCATTTGTTTTTTTTTTAATATAAAACATAACCATCGACGGGAAGCGTCAATGCCATTTTTTGTCGACTTTTACATTGATTTGTTTACTCGTTGTCACATGCAATGCTTGGCACTTAAATGCTTTGTCATTTGTTAAGTGCCAGATAGAGACAAAGATAGACTTTCGATTGGCCATACTTAACTAGGGGTTCAGAAACTGTAAATAGGGACGACGGGATAAAAAAAAAATCTTTACCTTCTGTGTCTCTACAAACAAAACTCAAATAAGGTATTCATAGATAAGGTTTGATATCGATACGAGTACACAGCATTATGTCCCGGCATTCCAGAGAGCAAACCAAATTACAGGACCGTACCTATGTCATCTGCGCGTAACTCATTCATATTCATGAGTTAATTAAAACAAATGACTCGAGGTATTAATTTCTAAACTCATTTCAAGTGAGAAACACAGCACCTCTGAGAGATACCTGCGAAATATTCATTGTTGTTTGCGACATTACCGAGTTTAATTTTTATTAGTCACCTGCTTGTCTTCTTGAGGTCCTTCTCCTATTCAACTGCAGATAACAACTTACTTTTATAGTAACACCTATATTGTTTGTTACAAACATTTATATCCCATTGACAAATCGCACGGAAAAGCATTATAGAATGCGGGTTTTAGGTTTGTTACGTTACAATCTGAATAAATATAAATAAAATAGGTAAAAATCGTGCGACGGTTTTGGTGTCGTTTGAACTCCCTTTCATTTTAATCTTATTATTTTCTATAGGTAGATTGTCTTTTAATTTACTAAAATTTACTGCACATTACATGCATTGCATGTTGGACTGCAGATAAAACATTTAATTATCTAATGAAATCATTAGTCTTATCGACAGTGTGACCAATACAATGAAATCTGTTAAAATAATATTTAAATTTGAACCTGAAATAACACAATATGTACCAGTTGGACAACGTATTGAATTTAACGATACCCTCCGAAAATTATATGATTAAATCAATTCTCATCGAGTATTCCCGCCCCAACGTGGTCCGTTACATGCCCACTCGTTGTCCATGTTACATACCAGCCGCCCACTCGCGCTACACGTTACGTTACGAGAACAAATTTTTACAGGAAACTTCAGGAAAGTTACTCTCATCCATCACGCACTCCTCATACATCAAATTTGGCTATCAGTGTTGCTGTGAATGTGTTATATAAGTTTTGACACGTTACTCTTGGCAATAATGGAAAGTTTCCACAAGTGCTAATAGCGTTGCTGACTTTGTGCTCTTACTACGTAAATAAATCCAACCTAAAGAAATAAAGATATAGCAAGGTGAAATTAGAAATTGTCATTGTGAGAAACACAAAACAGGAGCGCGAAATAAAAATACGTGTGCTCGGGAAATTGTATAATTTTGAAGTCAATCTGTCATATCTGTACATTCTTAATACAAACATAACATTTTCTTTTATAAAATAAATACCTAAAAAGATCCCAATCCAACACACCCCCTTAATTTATACAACAAAATGTACTAAAAATAAAATAAAAACACCTCGAAAACAAATGTCAGCCCCGTTAATCTAAAACTAACTTTGATGCACACACGTAGTGAGCCTGCTTCGGCATGGACTTCGTTAGCACATCCGCCAACACATTGTTTGTTGAAACATATTCCAACACTATGTTCTTATTACATTTCAGCACATTACATAAATTAATATAAAATACCATCTTGTATCAATGTGTTTTCATCGAGAATGGAAAACGGGATCTTTCCCTAAAGAAATTGCACTCTGATTATCTGCATATAACTAAATCTTTGCATACCTAAGTACCTCGATTTTAGTGAACTAACTATGCAGATATACTGCCTTTTTCACCACTTGTGTAAAACTCACATACTTCGTCTCGCATGTAGAAGTCATCACACATTTCCATTTGTACTTCTCCATGATATGCATGCTCTGTTATACATACCCAGAATATGAGCACCTATCCAATATATCACAACAGACGTTTTGCTGCTTTCCAGGTAAAGTACTCACGAGTACTCACAAACTGTACCTACCAGCCTGACTATCGAACCAAGAGGCTCCCATCAACTCACGATATGGTCACTCTGCTTCATCCTTTTCACATTTCTCTCCATTTTCACCTCTGTCCGATCTCGCGTTAGAATGGAAACATATTATTCTTTTCAATCTTCCATGTTAGTTCATTTTAACAAATCGTTGACGCAATTTTGTTGTGACTATGTAATGACATTTCCCTTTTTGACAATGTCTCTATCCGAACCGTAACTTGCGTCTTGCTAGTCCAAAGACTTTCAACTCAAAACTCTTTGATCAATAATTCCCGTTTGAGTTTTCGATACTTCGTCTTTGACTGCACACAACCAATATAATCGCATCAACATAGATCACAACGAAAATCTTCGCACCATGTTCATCCACCAACACAGTTCTATAAACACAGTCATGGTTCATTTACAGTAGGTCTCTACTTCATTTTTCCAGCTTTTCGTCCAACAATATATTCCATTGACGTCCAGCTTGTTCCAAACCATTGTAAAGATTTTCTCAATCAACAACCATTACCTCAATATTCAAGATGCATCTTCCAACATCTTGTTTATTGCATCTCTGTAACCTTTTTCATTTCTTGGTAGGATATGCGACAACTCAATGCTCCAAATGGCAAACTTCCTCTTTTGTTCCTTATCCAAATCATTTAGATTGGAAACTTCTAAAAGTAGTGTAGCTAGACTGGTTTTCCGAACCACTTCTCATACCGGATCGTCCTCCAAATTTTCCATACTACTTCTCGTACGGATCTGCCCTCAAAGAGTACATACTTGACAGACTTCAGTTTCTCATATGGCACACTGTCACTACAGCATCAGCCCATAAACCAGGTCGTACGTGACCTGTCTGTCCTCCAACAGTACTCAACGGGCATCGGTTTTTCACGAGGCACGCCATCTCTGCAGCATCACCCCAAAAACCTGGACGACCTGGACGATATCAGCCACCTTGCCATTTCTTCAAGTGTTTTATTCATCCTCTCTGCAACTCCATTTTCTTCGAATGTATCCGGAGTTCGAGGACCTATCAGCCAATATCCCTTCCTTCTTAAAGAATACATTGAAGTCTTTCAATGTCTTCATCGAAAACTCTCGATATATTCCTTACCTCCGTTACCTAGTGGTAAATATTTTATCTTCTTGCCAATTCTAAAATCTTTACAGTAAAAATTACAAAATACACATACATACAAAATAAGTTATTTACCAAAATAAAGCATATATCAATTTGTAAATAACTATAAACCTTTACGTCTCCTAACACTACGATTTGCATGGGACCCTAACTTCGTCGGAATTAACGATTATTAAAATCATATCGCACGGCCTACAAGTCCTAAATAAATGGCAACGTAACACGTTCACTTTCTCTTTCACATAAATATCGCATTCGTGTATCACATCCACAGTTGTCTACTTCGACCCCGTGTTAACTCCGCAATAAAAAGATAAACACTAATGAGTGCTACGTCCACGCTTTGTACTATTCAAGAAAACCGACACACAGTTTTCTCCGAGACAACCGATACACACACACAGTTATCCCGTTAATATAGTACAAGTTCCCCACACAATCTGCGACAAATTAACTTCACCACTAGAAGAAATTTACTTCGCAAATCGGAACAAATAACGTGCCTTACAACAAGTCTACTCATATGCTACATCCACGCTTTGTACTATTCAAGAAATCTGACACACACATTTTTCCCAAAGATAACCAATACACACACAGTTATCTCCTTAATAGTACAAGTTCCCAAAACAATCTGCGAAAAACTGAACTCACCACTGAAATCAAGTTACTTCGCAAATCGGAACAACTTAATAACGTGCCTTACAATGAGTAAACTCCTATCTTTATATGCAGACAATGTGACCACCCTTACCTTGCCCATTTGTAGTGAAATTTGATTTACCATTTAAAGGCATCACGCCATTTACAAATTTACTCGTATCATTATATAAGTGTGACGTATACCCACTATCTACTTATATAATCCAGTTTTCCATTCGACCATGAACAGCTCTACACTCATCTGAAACACAGTTAAAATTTACAAAACCAGTATTAAAAACAGTCCTAATGTACATCACCACCACACTTATTTGACACACAAGTTGTAGGTTTGTCCGTGCTTTTCTTCTTCTTCTCCGACTATCCCTTTGCAATCGTGGCCGTTTCTGTCTTCGACGGATCTCTCGAGCAAGTTTTCAATGTCTTATACTCAACGCCTCCGATTCTTTACTACTACAGAACCACGAGAGATGCTCTTCGACGTCATCGTCATTCTCAGACTTCGCCATTGTTAACAGCTCTGCTCTCCGAGACGTAAATCGACTTCAACTCGCCCCATAATTCCTTTGAGATTGCGCACCCTCTTACGTGTCGCAACTCACTAGCATTCGATAATATCGCACCCTACGTCTTCCAGGAGTGCGATATGGAGTCTGCTGTTGATCATTGTGAGAGATTTGACATCCATCCACAAACTTGCAGCCTCCGAATCAACTGATCGGGTACCATACCGGTCACACCACCATCACGCATCACTCTTTACCATGAGAGCCTCTGCATCAATGACCTTGTATAATGTCTTCGCCGCTCCGCATGAACGACCCGACTATAGAACCCGACACACATAGGGTAATTTCCTTAAACTGGTCAATTCTTACATTACCCGTGCCCTCTTGCTGATTCTATCGTTCTCCGTATTCTTATTAATCGTGTCCTGGGCCCATAACCATTGTGAGAAACACAAAACAGGAGCGCGAAATAAAAATACGTGTGCTCGGGAAATTGTATAATTTTGAAGTCAATCTGTCATATCTGTACATTCTTAATACAAACATAACATTTTCTTTTATAAAATAAATACCTAAAAAGATCCCAATCCAACAGAAATAACAATAATTAACGAAACATAGATGGGGGTGTTTATTTTATTTTTTTTTAGACTTGCCAGTAATGTCATATAAATATTTCAAATCTAACTTTATAATTAAAAATAATCGGAATAAAATTGTGTTTCGAAGATTTTTTTCAATGCCCTTTGAACGTCCTGTGCAAAAGATTCTAAATTATATAATACGAGTATGTGACGCGTGCTGTGTTTGTAAGTAAAAAAGTCACAAGATCAGCCTGATCTTTCACTTTTTGCAGCTACACCAGCACTATATTATACTATTGTGTTTATATTTTCATAATCCTTATCAAGCCGTTATTCACACTTGTGTAACAACGTTTCTACCTTATCGGACTTGCGTAACTATAGCTGTTTTAACGTTGTTGCTAAACTTTTTGCTCAAACAAGCAAAGTGTTGATGAAACGCTAAGGAAAAGATTTTAGGTACTTATATTGTGCAATTCGCTTACGTGTTATATAAAAACTGGAATGTTTGAGACTTGGATTGGAGGAAGGTGAAAAATTTAAAGACTTAACATGACATTAATCACCTCGGTTTGACTTTGAACCACATAATTATTGAAGCTATTATTACTAGTTTTTATATAACACGATAGTCGATAGTAGTCTCTGTCGCGCTTATAATTATAAGCGTGTCCACGCGTGAAAAAGACAAAGTATTTCATGTTGCGTATACAATATGAAATTGGTGCCTTGCGCCTATTCACAGAAACTACACTGACATGTGCCTGTTCTATCAAGGCATTGTACGTACGGTCTTTTATTATAAAAACCTTTCAATGTAACACAGTTACTAATCACTTCAGTTGTCCAAAAGAAAGTAATAAATCGTAAAGTAATTAATGTAATTAAACGCACTGGATCTGCGCATACAAAACAAATAAGTTAAAAAATTCAGACAACACTCACTAATGAAAATAAATGTTTCTTTCGGCCAGTTAATCAGACTACAGATAATAATAATGACTATAAATTAAGTAACATTAAACGAAAAAAATAATTGGAAACGAATATTGGTCGCGTACTAATAAGTCACGTCACTTTAGTGGTCACGTAGCTTGCATTAGGTAGGTTCATCTGTTATTAATTTCTATGTATGTCTATACCTACTATTTGTATTGTATTTGTGTTATGTATGTAAAAAAAATGTTCAGTATTAACTCGAATTCTACCCGTTTACACTGTGAGCGGAGCGGGCTTCGTATGGACTTCGTCTCTCGCAACGGTAAACTTTACAGAAGATTCTAAGGATCGGGAGGAACTGAACGACTATAAAGAGTAACAAAAATGGTCTTAAATAACAGTTTAGTTCAAACTATTTCTAAGTGGAAAACCGTATGACGCTAGTAGAACGCCACGAATAATAAATGTTCTGCTTAGCTTTACTAGCTTTGGCTGAAGAGAGAGAACGCTGGCGGTTACTCCACCGACAAGAGCTATGCTCTTAAATAAGAAAAAGAAGCTTTGCCTCGCTCATTCCTATCCTTCCTTGCTTTAGCAGTGGAAGGCGAGTATTAAGAAAGACAGGCGCAGGACTGATGCGGTCTCTATCTAGAAAGAAAATATATCTAGCTATTTTCCATATTAAATTTTTTCCATATTCGCCTGTGAATTTCACCGGCGTCTGCCATGAAGTGTCCCGGCTCGTAGTCACTACAATACAATAAACCATAGCACCGAATCCCAAATACTAAGCTAATTCGATAGAATTATTAATTACAAGGGTAATCATCCAACCTTGCCTCGGTATTGTCGAGTTGAATAATTTAGTAGCTCTTTATGCTGCGTCGGTGAAATCAAAAGCATTTTGTTAGAGGGATGGAAGCTACGTTAAATTTAATTAAGTTGTCGCTAGTGAAACAATTAACTGGCTTTGGGATATGGATTTACTTAGTGCTGCCTTGACTTTGTGTTTGACCAACTGGGCTAACTAGTGTGAATTAGCCGATGTCACACCAAAATATAAGGGGCACTTAAACTCATATAAACTAGGTGACATAATGGTAATATAGCACTAAAATGTAACGTAAAAGGTGTTATTAACTATAGTGCCTACTTCGAGTAGAACATATTCAGTTGCCAGAAGTAGTTTTAGTAACGAAAAAGTGTCACGTCATAGTACGTTCTTCTCATCAATATCGTTATCAGCATCTTGTAAGCCATCAATGTCACAATTTATCAATACCTGACACACTACTTATTATCCAAGATTAGATAAACAGCAATAAAAATAACCAGTAACTGTTACCACTTCTTTTGTCTTTTTTTAAATATTTATCTTGTGTGTTGAAAAATCGTGATTTTTAGAATTGTATGAGTGCTTTTATAATTTATGCTGACCTTACCAGCGCTGACGTATACAATAATATTGTATTCTGGCATGAAGGTAATTAATTGCCTATACTCTCGAGTCTCCCATTCCGACCTCACAAAGATCTTCCTCGAACAAAAGTAATTAAACAGGAAGGGAGCCAAAATAAAATACCCTTATTTGTACCGGTGGCAACGGAAATCATTTTCTTATTACATTATTATCCGCGTGGTCGCCCACGAGGCCCTTCGAGTGTTTTTCGTTCATCTTAGTAAACAACTTTTTAACGGGGAACTCGATTGGGAAGTAGGAAATGCAAACACGGCCTCGGCTGCATTAATTTGCGATTTGAAGAATTAACCGCTAATTCTTCCTTGTAAAGGTACATTGTCGAAGTTTAGAGTACCTACGCTAAAACTTTTTACTTTTGCTGTGGTCATTGCCTGATTTTCCGCTTGGTCAGATTAAACAAAGAATAATATGCCACGGTATCCTACAAAACTTTGACACAAATTTGTGTGGCCCTTTGTCATATCCGTAAACAAGTTTTTATTTATCTATCCGGGCAGGGCTAATCATCAGAACTCATTATTTTGCGCAGAAAATGCGTTCGCTCCGCTTCTGCGGTTGCTCAAATCGACAGACGTTTCTCGCTTGATAAAAAGTGAAAAAAAACAATTTGTAGTCTCACTATAAATCCAATAAAGTAGATGCCAACACACGTTTCCTCCATTATAATCATACTTTGACACATACTTAGTCTTAACTATAGGCACTAAGTATCGCGTAGCGTGCTGCAAAACAAGATAGACATAGATAGAGACCGATACACGAGTGTTTCAAAATCGGTCATCGTCCATGAACGCAAATTGCGTTTTGCATGCCCTTACCGATAACACACAAAAACGGACCAATTTGATGTGGGGATGTGGTCGAAAGTGGTACACACGCTAATCCAAGATTAGGACCAAGGGTCTAAACTGTCAAAACAGCCTATGAAGCGGTTTGCAGAAAGGCTTTGTACTTGAGGAAAGCTAGACGGCGGGGGACGGGGGGGAAAAATATACCTAATATCTCACAAATTTAAAAAACGAAGACGTTTACTATATTGTTGGAACAACAATGTTGCTTGCTTGCTTGTTTGCAGGCTTGCTTGCTTTGTTCTTGTTGACTCTTGTTGTATTTTAAGTGCAAGCCACATTGCTAGTGATGACTCGTGTTCATATTTGTGAATAACGATAATCATATTAATCGCTACTATAATAGTTAATATAACGTGATACATGATACGTGATACATATGAAAGGTAAGATACAAATCCAAGAATACGACCTTTTTACAAATTCAATACACGAACTTCTTTTCTACAGTATTTGAGCACTCAGCTTGCTAGGGCACAAAGTCTAGATTAATTTTCCAAACGCTCTACATTTCCAGAAACTCCAGTTTTGAAGAAACGTGCCGAATTTTATCTTCATACCGACGGGATTCGTACAAAATTAGATTTTCAGGAATGCCTATGAAGTTAATATCATTCCAGGTAGGTACATCCGGTTCACGTAGGGTACGTGGGTGGCGTTTGTTTGTAGGTTCAGGGTAGTGGTCCCAACCCTACCCTCATAGTAGGCGGGATTGGGGAGGGGAAGAGTTAGAAAGAAGGGCGAATAAGAGGGAAGTAGGTGTTCAATTAATACATAATTTTGTAAGCTGTATAACATCATTTACTGCAAAGTCACTAACAGTAATTTGTGTTGAGATCACGATATGTCGGTACCTTTTCTCTTACATGTTCTAAGGTCGATACTAGTAGGTACCACTATTACCAACTCACTTGTAACTCGAAATTGTTCCGACTCTTAC
This sequence comes from Hylaea fasciaria, assembly GCA_905147375.1. Classification (NCBI taxonomy): domain Eukaryota; kingdom Metazoa; phylum Arthropoda; class Insecta; order Lepidoptera; family Geometridae; genus Hylaea; species Hylaea fasciaria. Next base: position 4,159,892 of record LR990194.1, read on the forward strand.
AAATGCGTTCCATTAGATTCTCGACATTTGACAGTTGAAACCCATCCTCGAGAAGCTTCTCGAGAATTTTCTGTTTGGAGAGTAATTATTTCAATCGCTTCCCTTGCCGACCTGGATATATAGAGGCACTTTAACCAAACGATTTAAATATTAAAGAACTGTGGTTGGGCCCGGATTCAATAAGACGTTTTGCGATGGCTGAATTCTCAATATATTATTCCATTGGTAAATATATATAATATACATACTTAATATGCTTCTTTGAAATTTCTCTGTACACTCTGAACGCCTACCTGGTTAGGTGAAGGTGAATTTATACCTCTAATAACAGCTGATGTAAGTAGTTCGCATGGGGGTATAGATTAAATGATGTTAATGTAGAATTAATTAATTAACATGCCGCCAGTATGGTGGTAGGTATGTTTCATATTTTGTAGATGTCTTGTATAAGTAATTTTGGGACCTCGTGTTTGAACAGTTATTGAGCACGATTTTTCGTGGACTTGTATAAAAAAAGGCCTATTTATCGTCTTAATTATAACATAATATACATAATGGGCGTATCGCATAGTGAATAACGGATTAATATAATTACCAACATTTTAATTCAATTCATATAACACATTTCATGATAGAAAAACGTAACACAATTTCAATGAAAGGCATATCTTTCGGTAAATGTCGATTCCTATTTCACCCCACGCGTGTTTCATAAAAGGTTTATAATAACGTATTTCAAGAAAAACAAAGGAGGAATAACAAAATGTATTCGTATACTTTTGAATTATATATATATATATATATATATATATATATATATATATATATATATATATATATATATATATAGCGGGGATGTTCGTCTCAGGGAATCAAAGGAACTAATGGTCTTGGCATGTCACGAACAACTTTACTATCAGACGGCTGTGCTATATTGTATTGACATTTAATAACAATATAAAACAAGACGATCGCGTCATTCGCTTGATGGTAAGCGCCTACATATAGCAGTTGCAGTAAGTACCACCCAGAAGTTTACATTTTGAATTACTTTCCTTTTGCTCTGTACCTAAGCGATGGTAGAATACTTTTGGACTATTTTATTATATATCAAGACTAGACTGAACACTTAGGAAAATAAACCGGCGTTAATCGGGATTAAAATTCGCGCTTCTCGAATACAACCTGTTATCAGTGCCCTGAGTATGAGTTTTTACTAGCTCGACATAGTTCGCGTCAACTAGCTCTTTGTATGAAGATTTTTCGTTCATAAACGCGCCGGTAGGGAAACTGTTCAAGCTTTTATAGAAATTTCATTAAAATACGCAAACGCGACAGTTATGTTTTTAACTACAAAAACTCATACTGGGGGTACCTACTGGTTTTATAGAAACCGATTAATTTGACAAGCTTCCAAAAATACTACAACCCCTCAAAACAAAGGTCTCCAATTCGTTAGCGTAATTGTATTACCCGACGGACCCAAATATTGCCATCACCGAATTCCAGAAAGGCAGGAAAAAAGTAAATGGGATGGCGGGGCAAGCCCGGCAGAGAACTCCGCTTCCGTTAACATATGCTAACAACCCCAACCCGCTCCCCACGAAAAATCTACACAATCACTTACGTCCATAATTACCGCGGGCCGGTCCACTCATCCCGCTCGCCCCACTCGCCCCACTTGTCCTGATTTCGGGAATCTTCGCGTCACGATGTGGCAATTTATCACTGAACCGGCCCCTTTCCCGCCCGTGCCCTACCAATGGTAAATCGATATTTGTAGGCGATCCAGAGCGAGATAGAAATGAATGTGTAAGCTATTTTAGACGGTGAATGGAAGGCTTGTGGTTCTTTCACAGCTGGCTGAGCCCCGCGAATTCGTCTTTCTTGACTAGAACAATAAGTGGACGATGAAAAGTATTCCAGGTAAACATTTCATTAAAATCCGTTCAACGCTTTTAGCGCTAAGTGGTAACAAAAACCTTAGACACTTTGTTTGTAACTTATTTACGCAGTCATAGAAGAGATGATGAATAAACAAGTCCAAACATATTACTTTACAAATATTAAAATACCGCAATTTTAACTCAAACATTATGGCCATCAAATATTTTATTAAAAAATAATGGACACATTAATTAAGGCTACCTATTTGAAAAGCAAAGATGCAGACACAGGAAAAGTATGTATACATACACAGCCCGCCGCCACGTTTTGTTTGAATCCATATAAAAAAGGTAAAATTGATTCGGGCCCTGCCTCCCAAACTCCCTTCGGATAACCCTATATTTACATATATATGAAAACATTAATAACCTTTGCGAATTTTAATCTAAACACAATGATGGTATTTATGAAAGTGGTATTGTTTGAATATAATATACGCGGCTGCTCGCGGCTAATCCTTTCATTGTTTAGCGTAAATATCACACAATTCGTCGGAAGTACCTGCTAATTCACACAACTGTATGTAATACTTGACAAATATTATGTAACCTGACATAAGAAGTAGCTTGCAGTGATGGGACGGGCGCAGTACTGGTGTTAGGGATTCATGTTAGAATTGTTTTTATTCTTATTAGGCGATTTTAGATCGTATAGTCCGAAACGAATGACAGAAATAGCATCTCTCTATCTACCTGCACTAAGTGCTACAGTACCACGATTGCCTCAGTTTATCCTGATCTCAAGACGTTCGTTTGACCAGGATATCATCACAACACCTCGAAATTCTACTCAAGTGCCAATCTGACATAAAATCTGAAAAGTGGGGCAGGAGGAGGACTTTGTGGGTGTAGTTGGATGGATTCTCAACAACGTATCCACGACTAGAGAGGAGCATCGGCCCTGGTCCTCGTTCCAAGTATTACGAGAGTTGCTCGTGCGTACCAATTCTCCGTATAGACGTCATGCTCGTCTTTCCACCACCATTGCATGTGAATAAAAGCGGAACTTAAAATCATCGCCCATTGCATTCAATTTGTAAACTAGTTGTACCGTGAAATAGACTTAACATGGATCTTGTATACCATGATTGGACAATTTGTTGGACTCCGTATCAAACCACAGAATAAGAAATAGTGTATAGCACAATTTGCGTATTTACTTACGCAGTTTGCGTGTTAAACTATCCATAAGAAAAGAGGCATAAAATACGGCATTATTTGTACCTGAGAAATGGTATTATGAATGACGGGTGTTTATACAAACTTATTGTGTCTCCCAATTTCCTCCTTAGGGAAAGAAATTCGTACTAACCTTTTGTAGATGCTCATATCACAAAAGTAATCTACCTACACTACTTCCATGTAAGTAAAAAAGTTCACTTCGTGTTTTGGGTATGCATTGATGAGTCGGTCAGTAAGCATAATATGCTTTTATATGTATAGAAGATAAATGCATAAATAGTTTAACCAAATATTACCGTCTAGGATCAAACACAATGCTTCTATAACAGTCTCAATCTCAATACAATGATTAGATTGACTGAAACTACATCGATAATCTTGTTTATATCTACTATTATAATGGTAGACTACCCATACTAGTGTACATTAGTTTTTTTCAGTAATATTATTGCTATTTTTTATTGTTATTTATATATATTTATGAACATACCTACTATCAAGCTGCACGAGAAGTAATAGGTAATAAATATATACTATTTTAGCTTAATTAATTACTTGTTTTCTATAATCATAAATACATTTTTCAAGATTCTTTCTCACGTTATATGGGTACTATCGTACAGTTCTTTACAGTTATGTAAATAGCACATACTCTCAATACTTTCGTTGTACACCCTCAGTTGTAGCCCACAACTAGTTGCAGTTCTTCTACAGTCTATATTACAAACATTTCACATCACCACCGGTAGCTGAACCCAGCGCAAACTTTTAAATTAAACTTAGAGAGAGTCCATATGGACATAACAAACACTGCACAAAATCTTTCCATTTGATACCTTGTCAAAATGAATTTTTTAGCCCTCGACTATGCAAGCAAAGATATAACAGATTTTCTTAAAGCGGTAAGGTACAACACTGTTATTTCGAGTACTAAAAATTTCACTCAGCACTAATGCGCACTAAGCAAAGTTTTCGGAGTATGACAAATTTGCTAAATGAAAAATGTCTGGAAAATTTGGGAAATTAGTGGACAGTGAGCAGTAGATTCCTTTAACTATCTATAATAATCTATTTTTTTAAGCAACCACTAAAGCTTATCCACTGGATACCGAAGAGCTCTGTTGTTTACATTTCGCCTCTACCAACAGTGTAGCTCGTTGTGGCATCGTCCATAATATTGCATTGTTATTGGAACGTGACTAGTATGCCAAATATCACCTAAATTGTACAACGGAAACGCGGCCATAATTTCGTCGCAAGCTTCATCCACACCATCCAACCACACCAAGTGACACAGTGATCTGTGTTTTAACAAATTCTTGAAAAAAAATGTTATTTAGAATAAAAATCATATAATATATCCCAACCTTCGTGACGAGGAAGCCATCGTAGTCAACAATCGTGACTACGATCCGGTTATCGGCCGTCACTCTGTTTATGTCCATCACGTTCCCTTCACTCGATTATCACTCGCTCGTCACTGCGGAAGCTAGCAACAGTTTCAGTAAATACCATACTTTACTATACTATACAGTATACTTACATGCTTATGTACTATAAATGTTATGTTTCTCAAGGTTTTTCGGTAACGGCGCATTTCAGAGCCAATATCGCATAATAATATTTTGTGTTACCACCATGTTACCACATGAAATGTCGTTACAGTTAGTGTTTTTCTATAATACAATTTATAATTTGAGGCGTCCTATAAAAACTAGCCAGTTCACCAATTAGGACAGTCAGTAATAAAATCAGCTTAAGATGTTATGCAAACTTGCAAAAAAACATTTTGTAAGTCATACACATTTTACGTGCTTAAAACTAAATTGGAAGTTCATGCTAAATGTTCAGCTACTTTTTTACTTTTATAATGTAAAGGTCAAAATTTGAGCTAGCTAATACAAGTGTCAGATGCCTAGCGATCAAAGTAGTTTAATTGATGTGACAAAGCAATTTGGCATACGATACTGCCGATAGAACATTAATTAAGATATAATCCGATGACATCTCCCTATCTACTCGTATATCGTCTCTATAGTCAATGAGTGTACTAAAACAAAGTAATTTTAGTTCTGAGCCCCGCGTTGACTGCGGTGATAAGATGTGGATGATGATTATGATGATGATGATGATAATGATGATGATGATGATGATGATGATGATGATGAAGAACCAGCAAAGGCATCCGATGTGTTATTGGAGGACCTAAATTATCTAAATTATGTAGGTATATTATCGGGGTAGGTTGGTGATGAGTGAGATGACGTAAAATGGTGATGAGATGAAATAATTGCGCGATACTACTAAATGTTCACCATAACGGCCCCCTACATAGGCTGAATGAGGATTCCATAAGAGGGGCCATTATTTTTTCAAAGGCTACATTTGCCTGTCAACGGAAATGAACTTAAATAGGCTTTCCACTACTGATAAATCCAATATATCAGGATCGCTGTTCCATTACCCCTCCCCTGTTCCAAACAGGATTCCGTGCGAGCCTTACGCATGTAAAATTGAATATTACATTGACAAGTTCAATTATTTGATTTACAGGACAATGCTTTTAGGCCACGAATGGTTGAAACTGGGAATTAAATTTGCCGCTTGGCGACTCACTAATTATTGTAACTGGCCAAAATAAACTCTGGTAGTTATTTCAATTATAAGTTTAAAAGTTCGCTGTAATATTCAAAGTCTACATTTTTATAACAATAAGGGGCCATCGTATTGCTTTAGAAACCTAGTCTGCAAAGTTTGCTATTTCGACGAAATAATTTTGCTTCTCTAACTAAAAAAATATCTTTAAATATTTGCACATTTTTTCTTAGCTATTTCAAATTCGAGCTACTGAATCTTTGTTTAGAGTGCCCCTTAATTAATGTAGGAGTCTACGCCGCGCTGCGTAACCAAATGCGCTACGAATGTCTACGGCTCTACGACAAGACATTGATAATGAAGCCCTTTTCTGCTACGCCGTAGAGCTCCATGCTTTGTGCTAACCGCAAGTAGTTATGTCCTTAAACTTGTCAAGTGTATCAGCACGGTAGAGTGGGCAAGTGCAGGCCAGTCCCCGTGACCTACATCCACCGACCCTCGCTCGGGAAGCTGCTAATTTCCAGCGGCGCGGCCGGAGCCGACGTCACGGCGGGGCAGGGAGGCACCTCGCCGGCTAGCTGCGAGCTGCCAGTCCACGGCCCCGCTCCGACCCGACACCACGCGTCGCGCGACCTCTCACCGCGATACATCGCGAGAACACATAGACGACGACTCAATTAAAAAAATAAATAATAGTGCTTCTATATTTTTTTAAAGTGCTTCGAACTGTGAAAATATTATTTTTTTAATAACTGCATCTGTGATAGTCGGGTGGAGGCTCGGGTGGGGCGCGTTCCGCTGACACAGTGGCTCAGTCAGCCGCCGGACGCCGAGTGGCAAGCACCATCGATTTTCTCCATAAGAGTGTACGCGAGGTACGTAACATCACGTGCTCGTATTTTCACCGCGGCTATTTCCACGCGCGGTGTATTTCAGGCGTTCTGCTTAGCGTTCAAGGCCGCATTTGTTTGCGTCCGCGTTTATGTTCAGGGATGGTTGGCGTTAGATTATCTCAATCGTTCAGCGTCGATGTGCATCGTAATTTGTATGTTGTCACGCGTCGTGTGTTCGGGAGGAAAACGAATCGTTTTCACGGCTCCGCGATCTTCGGATCGTGCTCAGAATACATTACGATAACGTGTCTCCAAGGCTGTTGTTAACTTGACGCTGGTATATTTTTCTATCCGTTTCGTTTGACGTGCGCTGAAAAGTTGCATGCGTTCTTCATGAAGGTGACATTGGGTTTTCGTGATGAGATATACGAATATGGGGTCATGAGTGTGAAGTGGCCAGGTGTTGTGAGCGGTCTTGAAGATGGTCGTGACCTACAGGGCTGGCTCTATATCTGACCGCGAGTGACACGCGACCTGGCATCCATTCAGACAGCGGTTCATTCAGGCATAAGAATGTTTGTACGCTAAAATGTTTAATGGCATCATCTTCCCTGGCATTATTATCGCATCCATTATAATTAATGTGCATGTAGAATTTTATTTCAAATGTTAATAATAGATAAGAAAATGTTTATTCTGTTAAAAAATATTTGGTCCTATTTCATTATTTACGTTGTTTAGAACAAAATAATGTACACTGTTATGCTTCACCGTAGATATCGTTAATCTCTCTTCAGTTTAAAAGTTACGCCTGCGTGTAACAAAATATAAAACATTTTCGTCGAGTGGTACTTTAGTAAAAAGTGTCAACAAAATACGTAAGTACTTTAAATTCTTTACTGAACTCCCATTTAAATTTTGATTACATGTTGGGCCATAAAGCTGTTATAGGTTTCTTATCGCGAGCCAAGAAACGTGATCGAATTTACCTACTTTACTCGCACGTACCTTATAAAATACAATTTCAAAAGTGCTAAAGTACCTACGTACAGTAAAAAGCATCGGTTATTATTCGTGAAACCTTGTAAATAAAAGGTGGTCAAACTTCGAAAGAGATTTTCCACACCAGTTTCTGCTTTTTCTTTCTTTAACAGCAGCGCAAAGTCTTACAAACAACAATTTATAAGAAACCACACAAAATCAAATAAAAACAAAATGTTGTGAGCAAAATCTTGAAATTAATATAATCAAATTGGGCAGTGGCTATAAATGCACAATTCATACGAAGATCAAGTCTATTCAATTAATAAAAAATATTTGTTTTTAAATGACTTTGTTTTTGATTAACTACACCACTGGTATACGATTCAAAACCATAATGAAACCATGAAGGTTTCACTTCCATATATTTTTCATGATAAGTTTTTCAGCTGATTCTCTGAAAACCCCGACACTTTTGTCCCCTTGACAAAACTACATTACAGTAATCTCAACCTTCGATCTTCAAAACCGGATTCCGCTGCTTCTTCTTTTATCTTACAAATATTCATCATCATCATCACATATTATGAAACTCTAATTAATATATAGCACCATCATTATTCACCAAGAAAACTGGGAGATCATCTTACTTGGTTAATAATTGGCGCAATCTACCCTTGTCTCTAGGGTAAGATTTCTAGGGTTGCTTTCTTTGTGCAATAAATGCAAGAAATTCTAGGAAGAAATGAACTTTACTTTGACTATGCAATTCAAAGTAGCCAGTACACTTAGTATGGGCTTGGCATGAACGCAAATGACTGGGCGATTCTCTCTTTTCAATTTCCATGTTTTACATTCATTTATTCTTTAGTAAGATCTGTTAAGTTAAAAAGTGGTATGGTTTTTTAAATCAATAAAGCATAATCAGTACTTTTCATGCTTCTCCTATTTTTTGCCTAATATCATTTATTACACCGCCAACCTCTGACTCTCCTTTATCTCTCTCCACCCAAATGTTGACTGGAAGAAATAGCTTTTAGCGTTAAGTCCCCCATTGTACTTTAGATATACCAAACTCTGTATATATGTTCCACCGTGTATATACAATGTGTATTTTTATAACCGATGTACAATAAAGTATTTCATTTGTCTCTCTTGCTAACAGAGGACGTAACCGACTCTAACGACCGTAAAGAATTTGTCTTTCACGGTAGATCAGTCATGCTTCGAACTTACGCTTCAAAAACAATATTGTAGATGATAAACTGGTGGTCTTGTTAAAATTCGCAAAATTTAAACATATGTTTTCTTCGGTTCTATACTGTCTTACTTGCTATGAACATGGATATACTGGTTATGAAATTTGAATGGAATCGAAATATCCTTAACAAATTCAATTCCAATAGTCATTGGTTAGTTCAGACTTCAGTTCGTACCCATTCTGTTGGCGTAAATAAAAACATAATTTGTCTGCCTAATGTTTATTAGTCACCCTAACCTAGACTAGAAGCAAATATATAAATTTTAATTTAAAAAGCGTAGTGTACAGATACTACACTTTTTAAATTAAACTTTTAAATTAAAATAAACGCGCCATTGAACCTTATCATAAATACATTTCATGATGAGACGTACAGGTCTTGCGTTAGATAGTGAGCGTCATGACAAAACAGTAGCAGTTGCAGTCATCCAGGACCTACTTCAGTGCAGAGGAGAAACTACAGTGCAGTGACGTCACTGCACTATATGTATCTACCCCGCACCGTGAAACATTGGTGAACAAGACATATTATAAGTCAGTTCATTTACAACAACAGAATAGCCAAACAACTGGTTGTTCCGCAAGCTACAATGCTCTTGAAAATAGTAATGTTTGCACACTAGTGCTTAGTGGTTAAATAGTCTACAATTAAAATCATTTATTGCTTTTGTAATTTAAACATTAAACTGGACGAAACATTAAGAATTTCAAATACCTAAGTACCTGCCTCATGAATACAGATTCTCTTCTTAGCAATTATAAAACCTCTTGTTGGCTTTTATGCCTTTACCAAAACGGGCCAGTCCTCATTGTGTGGAATTTAATGAAGCCTGATAGGGTTGCTACGCGAATAAAATGGATGGTATAAATTATACTGATAATAGTGGAGCATATTTGGAGTTACGAATTAAAATACGGTACGTGTTCATTTCTATTAAGTGGATGTTTTTGTATTCGCATATTATGATCTTAAATGTTTAATTAAGTAACGTAAACTCCTATCGTAAAATAATTATCATTATCAACTACTGTATTTTAAACAAAACATTATAACTATTAAAAAGTTTCTATGAAAAACTAATCGTCTCAAGTCTCAACGTACATTGTGGTAAGTGATAACCCTATAAGTAAGATTTGAGGTTTTGAATACGGCCTTTTGCGTTTGATATAGGGTGAAAATATAGGACGAAATTTACATAATGATGTCGTTAGGATATGCAGAGGTGGAGAGAATGTCTGGGTACTATGAAATGTAATATTTTCACAGGCTTTCACGACTTCTATAGGTACTCGTATTTCATACAAAACGTATCGTATCACAGCAGTCGCTAAACTTGCCGCAACTTTCAATTTGGCTCTACAAAAATTCATACGCAAAATATAAATTGTTTTATGTGCCCAAAGGAAATACAATATTTTATAGGCACATTTCAAGCTTTAGTTCATAACATTCGTTAAAGTTAATAGGTATCTATAACAAAAGTGAGTCAAGTTATCACATCAATGTAACTAATTTAACTTAAGTCTGAGATTAAGAAATGAATTGAGATGTTGAGTTTAATAACGAAATTCAAATGCCTTTTGACATAACTTCAATATTGCGGCCAAATGTTAATTGAAAAAGTTTCATCGAGGCATCCTTACATGTATATTAGACTTCCAAAATTGACATGATGTTTGCAAAATGTTCATTTCTGACGCTTTTAATATAGGCGGTCCTAAATTATATAATATGTGCGAAACTTGAAATTGTTTGTTTGTTACGTAATCAACTCAAAACGCCAACGCACGCATGTACCAACCGTGAGATAATGATCAAATGTTAGCGTATAGTGTATTAAAAACATGGTTAGTTACTCTACAATGGCGAAATTTTCTAGATATCATCCAGAGACCAAAACGTAGAAGCCTTTTTCCTTCATGCCATTTCCCGCATCAACAATCACGATCTTCCTTACAAAAAGGAAAGGTTGCAAATGTTTGCTCCACGTAATGGAACATTTAACTACGCTAACATGAACGTTGTTATCACAACAGGAAAAGTTACTTCTTCAATAATACTTTACAAGGTACCGTTAACAATAAAAAGTTTGCGATTGCCAATACGCAAATGATTCCAAAAGGTGACACGCACAAACTTTGCCGTAGGTTTACCTCGACCTTGGTATAGGTAATATTAGCCCCGATGACACGCGCTTTCTCTGACAGACTATTGCTGGCCTAATTTATATCGTACCACCTTCGCTTTTACCTTGGTCGGTCACGCAACTTCTTCCCTGAAGGCCTTTTTCTGTATTTTTCCTTTACTAACGATCAATTTACACTCTGTTAGTAAAAATGCTAGTGTTTACCGTTATTGAGTTTTTCTTCAAGCAAGTTCCAACTTCAGGATTTGTGGCATTTCTTTGGTTTTTATTAGGCAATCGTCTTTATTGACAGTACAAGTATATGTATAAATAAATAATATTAAATATATCTAAATCTAAAACTCGTAACTCGTAAGTAGATTTTGATGGATGACACTACCGTACTTCGGGTTTCGAGGTTTTAGCCTACTTACTCATATTAAGAAATTTATGGGATATGTCATTTAAATATATCTTATTACTATATTTCTCTGATTATTATCTTTTCCTTAAACAAATAAGCTATCAAACTTAGGTAACAATTGGACACAGAAACACAAGCAGCAAAAACCTTTTAAAATAATACGTTACGAGTAGTACACAAAATCCAATAACAAATTCAATACACAATTTTGTTAATTAAACATTTTTTTCGTGATCACTATTATGATATATGACTTTATGCGAATATAAGGCTCGCCCCAATAACATGCTAATTCCAAATAAACAATACAATTTAAAACTCAACTGTGTTAAACCTAATCATACCCCAAAGCCCCTTGTTTCTAACCTCGGCCATCGACTATTTACTACCTAAAACGAAAGTAATAGAGTAAATTACCGTAATTTAACAACAAACGCTTCAAAAGTAACCTTTTACCTAAATTACCAGGGCCCTTTCCTGATGCCAAGAAATTGTTTTTTGATTATGACGAAATATTACGTGACCAAAATATCATTGTTACAGTATAAAAAATACACGCAGCATTTGAGATGGTGCGATAAGCACGCAATACGACTATTTACTCAATGAAGTTATGTATAGGTATTTTTTATTTTTATCGGAGTCTGGTTATCGAGACTACACGTTGAAGTATATACGTCAATGGCGCGGTTTTAGAGCTGTTTTCTAGTTGAATAATGAGTAACACATACCTACGCACATACGCGCGTGATAATTTTTTTACCTACTTACCTAAGTAAAATAACTAACATGTTACTGTACAAAGTTATTTTTGTAAGCCACATGTCAACATTGACAAAACTTGGAAAATCATACAAGAGAGACAGGAACAAAACTGTCACGCGTGAAACCTGTGCAGTATAAAGAACACGGTAGCTAACTTTAATAATTATTATCGTTTTTCAAGTTTAATTTTGGTAATTAGGTGAAAAACATCGGATATTTACACTTGTAGACTGTATTCGCGTGGAGATTTTGTATTTTCAACCAGCCAGTGTTTATTTAACTGTCACTGTAAATCAACCTTATCTAGCAGCACCACGCATCTTCCCTTCGACACTTCTGTAAAACAAACAATCCCTTAGAGATTTCCCAAATTAATTTCGTTTGAAGCAGCTGACAGCTCTTAGAACTAAATAATTAATACTTTGCGGGAACGAGCCAAGTCTGCCATAACGCCGTTAGTAGGTACTTACACATGTTTAGTATTCTGTGATTATACCGCAGAGATATAGAGTAGACTGCCAAACCCAAGTAGACATATAGACGTGGCCTGGTAGCAAACATGATGTACGATTGCTGCTAATAGATATATTAGGTACATCTATTTACTATACTACTCGTAGTTGTTACCAAATTAATACACATGTTACAGTAGTCATTGCGTCTGAATAAATACAATTCGAACTTTAGTAATGCGTATATTGCAATAATAATAATAATAATTCAGCCTGTGACTGTCCCACTGCTGGGCAAAGGCCTCCCCTCACTATCGTGAGGAGGGTTAGGCCATAATCCACCACGGGGGCCTAGTCCGGGTTGGTGGATAACATGCCTCCGAATTAATTCTCGGGCATGTTGGTTTCCTCACGATGTTTTCCTTCACCGAAAAGCGAGTGATAATTACGTACATATGTTTAAGAAGAAACACATTGGTACGTGCCCGCACTGGGATTTGAACGTGCCACCTCCGTTTTCGAAGGCGGACGTTCGCCCACTAGGCTACCACCGCTTTTTTATTGCAATAATCACAATATAAAGTAAAATGATGGATACAAGTTTGAACGTTTTACGTGTAGATCGCCATGGTGTCGTAGTCAACGCCTTTCGTATCGCACTATCACATTATTCGCACATTGCGGAAACAAAATTACAACAAAAAATATAATAACGGACGCCGAAAAACTAGAGCATATTATAACATCCAAAGAAAATATAACAAAGGTAAGTTCAAAATTATTAGCCGTAAATCATAGCCGTAACTTACGCAAAATTTATGTGCATTTCAAACAACCTAAGTTGCCCTTAGATGGGTATTTATGAAGGTATTTAGTCGCAGGTTACCTACAGTAGGTACATAAGTCAAACAAAAGCATTCCAAACTTTAGTAGGCTAAAGGCCTTTACACACTACGCCAGCATAGCCACGGGGAAAGTAATATGACAAGCGACAACCAATATTTTCCAGAAGCCCGTGCAGCATTACACAACCGGCAGCCAGTGTTGGAATAAAAAATTGCACAAAAATAACCTTTAAGTCGCTATACCAACTCGTGTTTTTGTGCGTCTTTCTATGTCGACCATGCTTGCTACGTATGACTGCAGCCGGCTAAGGAATTAGGATTACAATCGGATTTGCATTAACACCTCGCTCGTGGCCTTCCATCTATTTATACATCGTAATATACTACTAAACAACTACGCCATTTCGTGCAATAGGTAAACAATAAAGAGTGTTGCTATATCAGTATAATAATTATCATATCCTAGTAACATGTAAATGGCAGTAACAATATTTTGAGAAGTTTATGGTGTGGTGGTAACAGTTCTACATAATATTTAACCTCAATAAATTAGTAGCCCGAATGTTCTCAAGCGCAAGTAAAATAAAGTCGCTATGTTTCTTAAAATATTTTTTGAAACGAATGCCAAGTAGCTTGAATTTCAATGCCATCGCAATTTCAATCCAAGAACGTAATAAATGGAATAGGTAATATAATAGTTTATGTGACGGATATTTAAATTTTTGAAACAATAAGATAGTTTCCACTCCTATAAATTAACATAACATTTTGTTCACCTGTGTAGCTGTTAACGGATATCTAAATACGTGGCCATCATAATTAGTTTTTGGCAGGTAATTTTACTAGAAAATAGAATGTGTATATAATAATTACATGACGTGTGTATCTGAGTGTGTGTATAATAAATGAGTACATAGTTTTTAGCTACTTCACGTGATAGCGTGATGATTCAGTACCCATTTTTAGGGTTCCGTGCCGAAAGGGCGAAACGGGACCCTATTACTAAGACTCCACTATCAGTCTATTTGTCTGTCTGTTATCTCATGACCCGTGATAGTTAGACAGTTGAAATTTTCACAGATGACGCATTTCTGTTGCTGCTATAACAACAAATACAAAAAAAAAACAGAAAAAAATAAGTATTTAAGGGGGTTCCCATACAACAAACGTTATTATAGATAATGGTACGGAACCCTTCGTGCGCGAGTTCGACTTGCACCTGGCCGCTTTTTAGACTTGGCATCAGTTAATCTTCAGTTCAGAGAGACGTTGGCGATTCCGCTCCATTCTCAGACATCCTTGAGACAAGATTCGCCTTTCTGCGCTGTTCATACTCCAGTGTATTCTCGTATTCCGTAAACAACTGACGTCACAACTCCATGAGCTCGCCATCGTTCTATAGGTAAATAATTATCTAAGAGTTCATCACTAAAGGCTATTGGGATAGATGGTCGTGATGCAAGCAGGCAGGTTGACTGTGACGTCTGTAGAGTTTCACGGTCGTACCACAAAAATTTAGACCAGAGTTAAACAGACGTTTAAAAAATTTCGTTCGGCAAAATCAACGTCTATCACTCGCGTTTTGTTACTCAATCCTGCCGTAGCTAATTATTTTACTTGTAAATTTGTTATTGAGTTAGAAAAGGCGCGAGGGTTAGACGTCGATTTGTGGAGAAAATATTTAGCCACATCTGTTCAACTCTAGTTTAAATATTTTTAAACGGAGAGACACAAGGGTGAATGGAAATTCAAAGTCTATGATAAAAGATCTTGCACTAAGAGCACACTCCTCGGATTCTGGAATACGGAATACGAGATCAAGAAGAGCTGTAACCTCGGATAATCTAATCTAGCATCTTTTGGATAAATGTCAACTTATTATTGTAAATATTCGACGTTTGCATGAAAGTCTATAATTAGTATGCAAATTATGTCTATGAGAATCGAGACCACTTGTTTTAAATTCTGTAGTGCATGTTATTTGGGAATTTGAAATAGCAATTGGGTTTAGTTGAGTTTAATACCTATGTAATTTTTATTTACTTGTTTTATTCTTGTATATTATGCCAATGACGTCATTAAGTATAAAGACGTAATGTTTAACATTAATACATCAGTGGATTGAGCCAATTACGTTGAAAGTCCTTTAGATTAACGATAAAAGGTTTCGTGAGTAGCTTTGATTTTCCCAAATTCAATTTAACTCTAATATGATATTGCTAACAAAGGCCTGTTTAAAATCATATTCTATCAATATTATCTAATCCTACTTACGCGTAATATAAATATAATCAAATTATTGTTGTAGTAGTAAGTGAAGTTATCCTTCGTTAGATAATAATCCATTATTTAACATGGCCGAAGTAAGAAAACGTGCCCACTTGCGGTATGAGACCTCGGACTGCTTATCGTTTGCTCCCTAGAGTAGTAGCCTATTCAAAATGAATAAAGAAAATAACTGTGTGGTTTTTAGGGTTCCGTACTCGAAGGGTAAAACGGACCCTATTACTAAGACTTCGCTGTCCATCAGTCTGTCTGTCTGTCTATCTGTCGGTCTGTCTACACGCTGTATCTTATTAACCGTGATAGTCAGACAGTTGAAATTTTCATAGGTGATGTATTTCAGCCGCTATAACAACAAACAAAAAACCAGACTAAAATAAATATTTAAGGGGGCTCCCATACAACAAACGTGATTTTGTTGCATTCCATAATAGTATTATGGAACCCTTTGTACGCGAGTCCGACTCGCTTTTGCCCTATTTTTATCTGTACAGTTGAACTGCAAGGTATGTTATTTACATAAAGTAAATATTATAAGTAAACGTTAACAAGCCAGTTCCAATAGGCAACGTTCCCAAAATGTTGGCTGCATTGGCACGTCAAATGACAATGAAATTAGCTTTATTAAATAATTA
Organism: Hylaea fasciaria; assembly: GCA_905147375.1. NCBI lineage: Eukaryota > Metazoa > Arthropoda > Insecta > Lepidoptera > Geometridae > Hylaea > Hylaea fasciaria. Next base: position 4,176,220 of record LR990194.1, read on the forward strand.
TAAAACGATTGGCTCTTACTCCGGCCAATTTATAATCGCTCTCGCTTGTAGCTTGGAAAGCAGCTCGTCGCGTTAAATATGCTCATTTTGTAAACGTTTCACGACGTAAATAGCAATGGCGTTTTAATAATTGCTTTGAAGCAATAAACGAAAGTAGCTTTTTCTTAATTGTTGTTTGATAAGATTGTTCAGTAAACCGTTTGTGTTGTGATTCCAACAATTAAGTGCAATTAAAATAGTTGGGGAATTAATAACTTTTATGCGACTGTACCAGGAACCTTCTATGTCAATAAAGATAATCAAATGACGGAAGCAATAAGTCCACTGTTCGGCCTCATCATCCAATATCCTCCTGTTAACTAGTAGGTACCGTCGGCGACAAAAGTCGATCAACAAATAATGTGCAAACATACCACTCACTCTCAGCAAAATTTATTTTAATGTGATACCGTAAATCTAAATTGGGTATTAGTACGTGCCCAGCGCGTTTTTGTGTGACTGTATATTAAAGTTATCTAAAGGTAGTAAATATTCTTTGAAAAAATCCCCGGGGCAATATTTCGTAAATTCGCTTTTCCCTTAAAGGTCACTGCTAGATTAGAACTAATTAAAGCGTAATAGTTCTTTTGAAATGTAGGCAATTGTTGTTTTTTAATAAAAGCTATTAAACGTGAATTTTTTTTAAAACGTCTAGTAAATAAACTATTTTGATTGTTAACTACCAAAGTAACTTGAACAAAAACGTACTTATTTTTTAAATATTTTACTTATCGTAAAATTTCTTTTATCTTCATTTATTTCTGAGGTCAACATAAAGACATTCAGTGACAAAATTAAATTAATGAAAGTTACTTACGCATACATAATGACCAACATAAAATATAATTACCGTAATTTCATTGCTAAATTCACTTTTAGTTTGTAATTTTATAAATATTTATTAATGTCAGCTGTCAAAATCAGATATCTATTAAAAGTAGTTAAATCTATTAACTACCTAATTGACGCATATTTTTGTACCCGTATTTTTTTCATCGCTAGACTTGATTGGATTGGTTTTAAATTTTAATTTAAAAGTGATTTTAACCGTGAAAATGAGCGTTGTTTAAATCTTCATAAAACCACTAGTATTTTTTTTTATAATATATGTAAAGCCGCCAAGGTCAACACACGTTGTATTTTTCACATAATCATTACAATTAACCATACAATAACTTGTATATCCGGTAGACTAGTCACGTCTAGCGTCCGCGGTCACTTCGTGGGAAAAAATTAAACAGTAGGCAGAAATAAGCTGTGTCACGCTTCGGCGGCGGTGCGTGATCTTTGCCTACCTGCCATGAATGGGCCCCGTGACATTGGTGTGCATTCGTGACATTGGTGCGCATTCGTGACGTAGTGGAATTGACATCGGTACCAATTATGTTGGCACAAACCATAGACTTAGTATCAGAAATAGACTTTACAAAAGCGTATTCCCGAAAGGGACACAACTTGGACATAACTTATTAAGGTGTAGCTTCAATCATTCGTGCGACATTATATTATGTCAAGATTGCTGGTTACCCTTATACCTTATAAGACATCCGAAATTACCTACGTCCGAAATTCAATAAACTTACAAAATTAAAGACACTGTCTGTATTGGGTATATTATGTGACAACTTACTATTCTACTAAGTTTTATTCAATTATTATTAAGAAAAACACACCAATAATATAGTTATTAGGTATTGAGTAAACTTATGTAATAACTTACAACTGTTTTACTAACAACCCTTCACGTATTATCAACAATCCGTGTTAAACGTACGTAAAAATATGATACAACAACGCGTTAGATCAGTCCCTGTTCTAATCAAAGCTGACCTTAGACTGACCTTTATCATAAAGGTCAGGATCCGTTTTACCTCTTTTAGCTTAATCAGGTACCCACTACATTGGGAAATGGAGGCCTCGTGCATGAATAAATAATGGCGATAGTTTATATGTTTGTTGATTGAGGTTGTGTCAGCCTGGTGTTAGCAGTCAGAGTGTGTCAGGATGCAGAATCTGACGGGGCTTAGTGAGTGCTGTTACCCGATAACAATTGGGAACGACGGGTTATCGTCCCTTTCAATTCAAAAAGAGCGGAGATGTTATTTGTTTCGTAATCTAATCAAGGGTATATTATAGTAAAAGTGTGTTGTTAAATTGTCCATGTTACGTATGTTGTTGTTGTTGTTGCTCTACTTCAGTTTGATTGAGCAATTCAAATGCATTGCGTTTTATGTGAGCTTAACCTTGCTATCCCCATCACCGAGTGCATCTCCAAACTAGTATTGAACTCAATAAAAGTCCGTAAACAACGGATTTCCACAAGAATTGTTCACTTTGGCATTATATCGTCCGCGACCTTGTGACGTCACGTTGCGTGTCATCAAGCCACAGTGGACGCGCGAGTTGGTTCGTATCGAATAATCGTCTTGTTTCTAGTAGTGTAGTTTCTACTTGTTGTTATGAATATCCGTATCCGTAGCTATCGGATATCCGCGTCCGTATACTAAATCGAAATAAAGTTTCGGACATCAAACAGTCTATTCTGATGGTCAGTGATCATGGTTGCTACTTACCAACAAAGTTCACAATATAAGACGAAATTTTAATAATAGTACATTAAGCCTATTATCATCATAAAAATATATTTGATATGAACATCTCAGTTTATTTTACTTATTAATTAATATAAAAAACTTTTTTATATATTATCCGAATGATTGAAGCCAAGTTTCTCAGTGCGTGGCGAGGTTACGAACCCGGTGGCATTGGGCTGCAAAGCGCACAGATTACTGTCCACCACCTGAATACATGTACACCGCTCTGCAACCATCCCTCTATCCATAATCGAAACTCCTTACCAGCCCTTGTTTCTACTCAATGCGTGGTAACCTTGCAAATGTCGCGGTCCTTGCCTATTGTGCGCTCGTGCGAACTCAAGCTTATCGATATAGTTTTTCCATCACCGATTATAATAACATAGTCAATGCTGTCATTGGTCTGTGGTTTTGTTGAGTTTTTAGGATTTCATAGTCAAATGGCAAAAACGGAATTATGTTAATTCGTTCGTCCGTCCGTGTGTAAATCACAGCTTGACTATTTGTATCACCTTACATTTTTTCGGAGCATAAAGGACATAAAGGACCTTTGTCACTTACACAACCCATCTTTCTCTATGCAAAATATATCACGGTAATCCGTTGCTGCGTGAAACAGTGACAAACCCACAAACATGCTTTCGTAGACGTATATAATAGTAGTGATTCACGTTGTTTGCCCGCGATGAACTCCTAAACTACAGAACCGATTTTAATCTAATTTTCACACCGTGTGCAGTTTGATCTAACTTAAAAAATAGGATAGCTAACATCTCAATTCATAGTCGCAATAACAAAAATCTTACCAACAGCAACGCGTGGCCGTGTCTGCTAGTAATCAACTAAATTCTTCACCTTATAAGTATCAGTTTAAGTTAGAATAGTGCTATAGTTGCGTAGTACATACTAATTAGAAAGTAGGTACCTATACACACGCTATGAAAATACGAAAATCAATCCTTTCACACCCATAATTTCCTATCTAGTTTCCGATTCAAAAACGGCACGCATAGTAACAGACCAAATTAATCACTTTTAAATTTTTGTTGACTCATTAAAAGCCTTCGTGAAGGGTCACGCAGTACAGTGGAAGAACGACGTAAACGCAAATACAAAGTACGCAAATTGCATCTCTTTCGCCATGGTTATAATACAATTTAGTTATGTAGATATTGCAGATATGCTTTTAGGAAATTGACTATTGGATCGGCTTGAATTTTGGCACGTATCCGATACTAGGTTAGGTTTGCTCTTTGAAATTGCCTTGAACATTCGGAATTAACCTTGCCCATATAATAATATTATAGACTCTGCAGTAATCGACTGTTAATTTATTGGTAAAAAAATTGCCAATATACATTTTACACTTCATTTTACATTCCACAGCTGAAATTCATTTTAGTACTTGTTATTTATGAGAGTATGTAATTGCTGATTATTATTATATTATTTATAATATGTATGTTATTGTATTATAATGTATGTTTAGTTTTTGTCTATCTGTGGTAGGTCTGTAAATTTTGAAAGATAATAATTAATCACTATCAAAGTTAGTACAATTACTTTCTACAACATTAAGTAGGTATAACATTCAATAAGTTATTTTCATTTCGGATTTAGTGCAAAACGAAAAGTCTCGGTCGCTGATTACTTCTAGTCTAGAAGGTTTTGACATGATGGCAGTATCTTCAAGAACTCTATATATATATAATATGAATTCTTATTTAATAGAGTGTCCACTTTACACAGTTTTCGTAGATGCCTCAATCTCCGAAATTCATAAAAATTGTAACGATTATTTATGTCGCTTGTATCTTTATGTAGAGTTATGTAAATGATGAATCGAGCATAAGTAGAAAATGCATTGCGTCTGCATGAAATATTATACTTTTTGTAACATTAAGCCATAACCATTACAATATTCTACGAAAACTTATCATACAGCCATAAGAGCTGAAAGACCTCTTTATTAAACTCAGATAATCACGTCATAAAAGGGGCACTGCCCCACATACCGCATTTACCCCCAAAAATAACCCCAAATATTGCGCCGAACCGGCAATCCCCTATCAATCAAGTTTTTCTTGCCCAAAGAAATAAATGGCTAACATAAATCATTCATTATAGATGGACGATGCTCCCGGTTTCTTTGGACACGGCCCCTTTTATCTCTGAGGATATCTGCTCCCATTTATTTCTATATTATATGACAAAGTGTCGGGGAATAGAATGGGATATGTTTTTATGGGATCCGAAATGTGGGTCAATGAATCCTAGATTTATTTTATGGGAGAATGGGCATATTGGGAAGTAGGTAAGCATTATCTTGGACAGATTATGGTGATATTATTCATGGTCACCGAATTAATTGGAATTGGATTTATTATTGTAGTAGTTGTTATTGTATAGTAGTCTGGAAAAAATCGATTGGGACAGTTACGACTCCAGACACATCCGCCATGCATGCAGAATTGCAGACAGCACTGTGTTCCGGATTGAAGGGCATTATATAAGTATAACAAAAGTACATAATTAACTTGAACATCATTTATTTATAAATTAACCTTTTGATCCCAAAATGTAACTACAATAGACGGACGTTTGCGTAGTTGTATTTAATGTGTCCATGTACATTACAAACTTATAGTCCCTAATTGCACAAGTAAACATATCACGTTCATAAATATTGTGGGCCACATTAACCTTTCTAATAAATTCTAACTAGGCGCAGACGATAAAATAAGTAAAACTAAGTACCCATCACAGATTACTTAATAAAATTCCGTAACTTAGCGGGCTTAGGAGTGGGCTTTTCTTAGCTATAAAAGTTTTCTTAGCTTGCTTTCTTAAAACTACGGTAAGTACCTTATATTATTTTTTTATCGTGGACAGCTTCCATTTTCCTTTTTTATTAGGGCATGTCGTTGATTTTATCCCACTTTCGCCGAGCCGGTAAATACTCTGACGTAAGTAAATAAAGAGATAGGTACCGTGAAAACAAGGGCGGATCGCTAACCTTTAATAGGCTGCCCGCATTATATGTTATGATGCGTATTTACGCACAACATAATATTATAACGCAGCAACGATACTTCTAAGCGGATTAACGTGAAGTTTGGGGTTCGACCTCGTATCCAACCCGGACGAAAATGACGCAAAACACCGTTTATTCAATCAATAAAGTAAGCGGGGATCCATTAAGGGAATTTACATAATCCTAGTTAGCGACGTTTCGCAAGTAAAGGTGCCAATCCACCAAAGTGGGACTTGCGGATATGGGATGAGATTTACTGAGGCTATTTTATGCTACACCCTGCTGGACCCGAGTTGGGTTTAAACGTAGTAAATGGTATTTAGTCTCTGCCCGAATGGTAACGTAACGTAACATATACAATGAACTAGCAAAATAAACTACTGGAGTAGGTAAACATCCCGCTTTCTAGCGTCTGATACTCTTGTTACTTCTAGACTGAGTCCATGTCATGGCCATGGCTCGAGACCGACACGGTGTAGTACAAATGTCCCCCCATTGATTGGATCACGGCAAGTATACAGTGCGAAGGGCCGTGAGCGGTCAACCGACACTTGACTATTCACCCTCACTAATCCGTACACCGTTCAGATAGCACACACCTCAATATCTTTATGTACACCAATAAGGATTGATGTCATGATCCGTCATTGTAGGTTTTAATTGATCAAGAGGCATTGTCACAAAAAGTGGGATGAACTGTGTAAGATGATGGAGCTTTATGCCTTAAAGTTGGTAGAATGAACTACCAATGATGATGATAATCATCTCTGTACATTTCTGCGCATATTGTGGGACTTGTCGATTTTGTGAATTGTCTTTGAATACATCTCACCGTGTCGCATTCACACTTCTCCACTGAGGTGGACTGTCGGCCTAAGAGAGGTATACCTAAATACTTTTAGAAATTCAGAATAAATTACAAAACCATTTCAAAGAAAACCAGCAAAGTTTGGTAATTCGAAAAAGTGTAAATTTGGAACGGAGTTTCAGTTCTAAATAAACTTCTGTTGGTGCGTCTAAAGCTCGATTTTCCTCCAATATCGGTGCCGTCAGTTCAGCAGACCCCATAGCGTTCATCGGGCATTTATAAGTAAGTCGAACTAAAATTACCCACTCAGATTTTCTTTACCAGGTTGTCTAATAGAGATTGACTTTAAGCGATAACACCGTCTATTGTACTTATTTTTCTGAAGTTTGTCCTTCCTGTATTCTTTACATTTTAGTGTCAATAAAGAGTTATCTATCTATTAATCTGTCTATCACATTTAGGTCACAATTTAAATAACGGCTATTATAAAAGCTATTATTTTTAATGCAATATTTTCTTAACTCAAAGAAGTAAGATTCGCTTCTGAATACAAAGGAAGGCCTCGTCTTATCTACAAAGTGATTATATCATTTCTATCAGTTTTGAACTGATGTGAGAATCTGTTAAATACGTACGTCCGTTTATTTGTTTACCTAATTAATATTCCAGCTCGTTACGCACATGACTGTTAATCATTCCACCACAATGAGCGTTTTTTATATTTTATTCAGTAAACAATCGATTGTCTACTTTATATAGCTAGCTATCGGGTATGGTGGTGTTCTATACCTTGATGGAAATCAGACAATCTACACAATTGTTAAATAAATGTATTACTAAATCTAACTGTTATCAATCAATTAGTGGCGTGCAATTGGAGTGTCATATTTCCAGTATCGGAAACCTATACGATTGGTGGTATGGCTACAACGACGATTGTTTTCTTGTCACCAATACATAATATCTATCTAGGACATTTGTACCTATTGAGTTTCATTTTAGGCTGTTCACCAACAAGACACGAACGGGTGGACACGCATTTGTGCAGTTTTAATTGAGGCAGAGCACTTACTGACTCCCTGATCACAAATATATAGAAGCGTGCATACTGACATAACACAATATTAGAAGTTCTTAAACTTTCGCGAACTGAATACATGTTAATTAATATTTAAACGGGTCTAATTCGCGCACAAATGACACGTCGAGGTATGTCAAAATTATATATTTTGATATTAGTTTGTGCGCGAATTAGACCCGTTTAAATACTAATTAACATAACACAATATTATCATCTCTAGTATGTAGTCTTGTATCTTGTCAAAAATGCTGCCGGACAATGAACAAATGAAATGAAACATAGCAACAGTTTCATCAATTCAAAATCATTACATGTTTAGCGACAATTACAATAACATTATCTTAAATTGTGTTAGTATTAGCATTGCAGCCCAATTTCCAACGGTCCTTACCACAGTAGTGTTTACTCGAACACCTACTTACGGAACCTACTCCCGTAGACACACAAACACACTAAACAGCGTTTAGTCAAACACGAGGTGTGTTTACATGGGCCCAGTTGCGTCACACTCAGACACAATGTTCTACATAGAGGGGGGAATTTTACAGTAGTTTGGTATTATGGTGTTACGTCACTAGGGGTGGGAATTACGAGCGTGGGATTGTCGCGGTTCCCTCTCAAGACAAAGGAGCTATTTTCACGTGAGGTGGCTCGCGACCCAGACCCATTTCTCTGGGCTTTCCTCGGCGTTCTAATGCGAAAACTTTGACGTCAGCTACATTAAACTTTCTAAACCGAGTTCCGAACGGTGCTTAACACGTATTATTCTGTTATTGTAGGTAATCGTATTGCGGTCTATGTTAATACAATTATGTAGAGCTTGGTGTAATAATTTATCTAACGTTCATGATTAAACACTAAGTATTGTAGTATTATTAAGTATTATGGTATAGTGATCGTAGTTTGCGCTACGCCTGCACATTATAGTATCTTCACTTACATATCGCGGTGATATTTGTCCATAAAACCCTTTATTATTATAATACGGCATGTAGTTGTTACGATCTCTCGCTGGATTATAAAATATAGCGCAATAATATTATTTAATATGTTTTAGACATATTATTATTACACACTACAAGCTAAACGTGTGAATCAACAACTCAACTTAGACACGAAGATCAAACAAGTATTGTATTGTATTTGCATAGCAGCAAATACGTTTTTGCGATGACAGCTTAATAGGATGATCATGAAAATTGCGAAGCACGTGAAGAACACGTTACATTTTGTAAGAATTAAGTTGAAGACCACGAGAGTCAAATGTCTGATGTAATATGGAAGTACCTAACTATTAACCATCATTAGTTTAGGATTAACATAACCAATAGTCTCTCTTTCTCACACACTACCCTTTTCCGTTCCCTGCTATCTCTATTTACATGTCGTGACAAGTTTCCATGCTACATTTTCAGACTCAGCAAATATATTCTCTGAGACACTGATAGAATGAACTAAACGAATAGAACGCATTGGTTGTAATCTTCGGTCCAATTTATTATTTGTGAAACTCCAAATTGGCTTTAAATTCTTTTGAATTATTACAGGTACAATACGTACCCTTTTGTTTTCTTTGATAAGAAAATACAATAAAAGCTGAAGTTGACAACCACAATCAAATCGCATCGTACACGACTAATAAGCTTTTATTATTATTAATGTTGATAATTAAATCGATTACTTTCATGTACGCTTCTAACAACAGACTTTTGTTTGTCGCCTATTTAGGTCAATCGCCCATTGACGTCTGCCGTGTCAAAACTGTAATAGGGAAATACCTTGACATGCTTTGCGCGCCGGCTCACGGCTCGCGGCCCATTGTCGTACTAGAACAGCGTTGTATTGTTTACTATAATTTACGTCGCTTTAGTACGTGACACGTCGCTTTTAAATCGCACCACAAATGGTAAGTAGGTTTAACAGAACATGAGTGCTAACAGTTTTATTTTTATAGCCTGTTATGGTTGCAATGTGATTTTTTTACCAGACGTTTCTAATGTAGGAAATTAACATCGTTTGTCGTTTTTAATAGTATAGCGTTCTATTCACGTAGGTGCCTCCTATTGCTAGCATTACAGTAATTGTGATAATTGAAATTGACTAACAAGCGACTGGTTCCGAAATTTTAAGGTTTTCTCAGTGTAGTTCTTCTTGAAAACCTAAATCTACCTTTGTAAGTACATAGGTACGAATAAGTATTAAAACCATTTACTTCCAAAACGTATTGCAGGATTTAACAATAGCTACCCTTATAATATTCAAATGCTTCTAAAACCTTTAACTTCACTTAAAATTCTGTAGATAAATGGCACGCGCGTTGTTGAACAAAAAAGCAATTTCCAAATTCGCCTCGAAATTGCAGTTTTGTTGAAAGATCCATTATGCTTTCTTTTTGCTCAATCAAACGCTATTTTTTCAGGCGATCTGGATTGACTATCTCATTTTTATTGTATTAGCTCGTTCAGCTTGAAACTTTTTTATGTTAAAAGGTTTCAAAGCGTTTTAAGCTCGTAGAGATAGCAGTTTATGGACAATCATGTTTGTACCATTTTTCACAATCAAAGCACATCACGATGAATTGTTTTATTTGACTAAGCGCCAGTAGGTAAAAGATTGAGTTTTAGTACTTCAAGAACGAATTTATTTTCTCAGACCGTTTTTATTGTAAGAATCTCTCGCCAAACTTCTAACGGGGTGTTCCCCTGCCGTCCCATTTAAGGTCGAGCATGTTTATCAGCTCAGATCAGATCAAATCTAAAAAGATAATGGTAGATTAAAAAAAAATACATGGGATCGGAATGTGACCATGTTCGTCATTGTAATGTAGGTCCTACCCAAACTTAGGCGCGTACTATTTCTTATCAGACAGACAGACGTAACGTTTAACAAATATTGAGAGTTACATAATTCAAGGCTTATCAAGTCTTCCATCGTCATCGATCAAATCGTGTCCTTAAAGCTATAAACATTTAGTATTATCTGAATATAATCTGAGTCTACACAGCGCCGATATAAAGAAAGTGATCCATCATTCCGTGATGTGTGAAGTTGTGGCTGAAGGCCTAACCCCACTATAAAGATTAGGGAACAATCTTGCGACTGCATGGATGCATCTATTTTTATTCACGAATTTTCATTAGAGTTTTAGAAAGAGTTTTCAAGTGGGCGTTTATAGTGGGAAATACATATCTTTTTATAGACTACTAGAAGCGCCTCGCGGTTTCACCCGCGTTAACTACTATCCCGCGGGAACCATTAATTTTTACGGGATAAAAGGTAGCCTATGTCACCCGGAGATAGCATAGCTTCCCAACAGTGAAAGAATTTTTCAAATCGGTTCAGTACTTTCGGAGCCTATTCATTACAACCAAACAAAGTTTTCCTCTTTATAATACCTATATTAGTGTAGATGAAATATTACAACATAACATGTATAAGTACCTAGGTATAAAGGTACCATTATTAAGACATACCCAAATGACTCAATTTCAAGTGTATTACGAAGGTACGACGTGATTTACGAGACGGAAAACGTATTTGAATATTTTTCATATATACTTAGGCTGTAATGTCCCATATTAAAAGCTATATTAGTTATTCAGGTGTCATATTATGCTTTATTGGATTTTAGCAATCTATTTCGGCTGTATGGCCAAATCTGGATCTACGAAAAATAGCGATAATACGCTAGACTAGCGCACTTGGAAAACAATCAACTTTATAGACGACAATTTTGGTCCTTTCTACTCTATGTCCCATTATCCTAATGAATTTTGTTTTGTTTTCAGGTAATGAAGTTTTAACATCTATCGTGAATTAGCGGTTAAAAGACAAGGTAAAATTTGTGATAAGTAAACTTTGATATTTATACAAAGAAGCCACATTAGTTTTGGTTTGCTTATTTATATTTGGCTCTACCATATACCATACCCTCCGTAGAGCGTTTTAAACTCGCGTGTTGATTCAGAACAAAACGGTGCTATTATTTGCGACCTTGGAAAGAATTACCGCCATTGCAGATACTCTAACTATAGAGATAGATACCTAGAACTATAAATACTCTACAACAAAAAGTAACAACTTAAAAAAAACATAATGTTATGTAAAAAGTTTCATTATCACTGATAATATATTTAATTCCTGAAAGTATTATTATCTGAACTATATAAGTACGTATTACTTTTCGGAACAAGCCCGTCATTCCCTAATATTATAAATACTTAGGTAAAGTTTCTTGTAAGTTTGTGACAGTTAAACTCTAACTTAATACGAAAAGTATAGATCAAATGCCCATTAAAAATAGTCTGCTAGTAAAAAGGTCTCCAGTGAATTGGCCAGTTTAACAAACTTGTTTACTTATTTTTCATGTCATGTTAACATAAATCTGAAAACTATGCGATGACGTCAACGTGGCCTTATCAACCAATCATGTAACATGACGTCAGCCTGTAAAACACTATTTACACGATTCTGCCCACAATGTCAATATAATTACGTCAATTTACACGACTAGACTCTCAGAAAATGTGTATTTTACATATTATCTATTGACCTTCGTCAAATTGGTGATATAAGATAAATGTCCATTAGATAATCGTGATATCATAAAAATAATGTTATGGTTATACTTTGAGGATTAGGGTACACGCCTCCATTTCAACATGACGTCATTATATAATGGATTCTCACTATGGTATCAATCTATAATACCGGGATAATAATAACCTACCCACGATACAGGAGAATTCCTAGTGTGGGACTACGATTTAGAAAGAAAAACTAACTTTTTTTTTTAACAAATTTTAATTTTAGCCACCATTTACACGCACTTAATAAAGATCTAAAAAGCGTATAATTATATACTCAGCTGAAAGTTAATATTGATGAGTATGAAATGTTAATTTTATGATTTAAAACACGATTAATTATCCACACCCACAGACTAATTACAATTCACATCGCTTCTGTAAAATTGTCTTGAGGTAATTTATATTTCGGAGACTATAAGAGTGGAATTTGAAAATGTGTCTCTTTAAGTTATGTGGGACTTTAAATGCTTTAACGGGACCAAAACAAGACATGGATGATAAATAATTTATTGTATAATGTTTTGAATGAAATACAAACGCCAACGCGTTTTGCGGCGAGGCCCGAAATAGACGTTCTATTTACTCGTATAATAACATAATACATATAATATTACGATTTCGTTTTAAGTACCTAAACTTATATAACAACAGACAAACTGAACAATGAACATCAAGAGATTGAGATCAATGTATGACAGAGCTCTTTTTACAGACGATTCTAAATAAGATTGAATGCCCTAAATAGGTAATAGAAAGATGCGCGATTACTATTGAATTGCTTGCCGGTTTTGCTACTCACAGTAACTTAACATCAAAATGAATCCAATGTTGAAAATAATTTCTCCTGGTAGGCGTTTCCCAAGAACGGAACTTCGAGATTTTTAACCGTGTTTCTTAAAAATTATTAAAATTGCTTACTAAAATATAAAGTATAATGAAAGTAAAAATATGAATTAAGTCATCTTAAAGTTGATTAAAGTCTTAACGTAATTAACATGTAGGTAGTCGGTTAGATATAACATTTGGCTTGTAATTATGTATTAGTGAGCTAGTTGCACGTTGTAGTTATTAGTTAATAAAGGTATTAGTCTAAAATATGACATAATGTAGTTCATGTTCCACAAAGTGGCTCATGCGGGCATATCGCATACAAACATCGGTTGCAAAACGCAGATAACCCAGTTCGGTATCGCATCCCAAAACGTGTGAATATGACATTAACTAGGTAAAATTTGCATAGCGATAATTATCATAAATTCGACGGTGTAAATAGATTAACCTGTTAGACGCGCTAAGTATTCAATTTGAAATTGTAGTGACAGCTTTCGGAATCTTACGCTGCTTAGTTTAACTCGAGTCGACTCGACTTGAGCCTAGATTGAAATTTGAGTGTGGTTTTCTCCACAATCTCCACTCAAATGTAAGCTCAAGTCAATATTAATTGGTTCTGGACAATACACGCCCGCGCGTCCTGCAATTGCTCATTTTCCATCCTCTGTAGTAATTATTCTTAATCAGAGATTGAAGTTTTAAAGCCCACACAAAGTAGTTATAGGGTTTACCACGGTATGGTTTCTGAGAAAACGGATCCGAACTCAACTGGAGTGACTCGAATATGCGGCCTAGTTTTCGTACGTGTTTAAAGTGGAGCTAAATTTTCAGCACCGATAGTTCTATCCTACGCATAACATTTTTGTTTGTCACTTACTTATCCGTGGCAAACGTAGTTCATATTTTTTTTCACAAAATGACTCTGAAATAATTATTACGACTGTAGTAGGTATACGTCTCATTTATTAGGAATTATTTGTTCAGGTGTTTTAAATAACCAATCTTGGCTTTAAGTTTTTTATTAAGTTAAAAAATAGTTGATTTAATATTTTTATGAACTTATCTTCATTGTGATGTAGCGATCCATGGAAACTTCAAAAAGCGGTCGATTAATTTACATCGAAAATACATAACTTATTAATATCGAGGTATAGCAACTTGGTAGAGCTGACGCTACTAAAATTGTTAACTTATCGAAGCAGTCAATAAATACAGGAACAAAATTATTTCTATAGTGTATACCGGTACGGGGTGAATGAACTTTTAACTAAAAGTAATTTATTTCTGAAATGGTTATGCGGGGTCCTGGGCTAAGGAAGACGTTGGCGCGGAGATCAATGAACCTTTCCGTTTTATGACTGCGGCGTTTTAGGGTCATACATAATAAAAATAAGAATATAGGTTTTAAGGTCATATAATAACGCAGTTCTAAATTAAATAATAACAGATTTGATATATCTATAGGTGATGGTCAAAACCATGTTAATTGAAGATGTACCAAACTTTCCAAGTAACTTTGTTATATTTTCCGTGGCATTATACATTTTGATTTAATTATGGGCCAATGTCATAGCGAATATTATTATAAATTATGTAGCTAGGAAACTTTCCGACAAAATTTGAACCGAAAGTTAGTATGTAATATGTATACTAAATGTATATAAGGTATTGCACATTAAGAATTGTATCAAATATACCATCATAATAATTAATTGAAATTGAAGGCGAAAACTTTCATCCCAACGGCCCACGATTAAAAACTGTACTAGCCTAGGTATAGGGTAAAAACATCTTAGACTATAGGTACGAAATTGTTTACTGTTCATAGAAACTACTTCTCAGCTGCAAAGGCCTCTTTATTATTCAGTCCTTATTATCAAACTCAATCAAGATAACAATGACTGGACCATCAATGGAATAGTTACAAATTAAACCCAGGGCTTATTGCGACACAGCCTTGACAGACAGCAGGTCTAATTGCCTGCAGTACGTGATAGCCCAATGTCAAAATAAACCATGGTCGAACATGCTTAAGGTGTCTCTACACTTGCATGTTAACTTTCAAAGGAGCAAGACGGTATAGGCTGAGCACTATAAACATCGGACATCGCACCGAACGGAGCTAGGTTAGGGATGTTAGATCAAGCTTACTTGGTCAATTTCGATTGTAGGTAAGTGTGGAGGTACCTTTATTCAAATCTCATGTTCAACCTTGTTACTCGGTCGTCTGTCGCATATCTATGAGACGTAGGTCCTGATAATGTGTCGAAATTATGAAACGTGTGAACTACTTCGAGGCGTCAAGTACCTAGTGTCGATATACAAATTAACTTCACTGATTTATTAATAGGCATTATATTCGGCATAGTATTGGAATGTTATTGAATTGTACACCAGATGTATTTATTGAACAGCTGTATAGTCAATTAGTCATTCTAGGTACTCGATGATCGCTTTATGGTTACAAGCAAGTGAGTACTAGAAACCCATTAGATTACGATGCATGTTAATTAATAAGTAGAAAAAACTATTTGGCATCAATTTTTCTTCAAGACTCAAACTTTCTAAATTAAGACTCGTGAGTCGTGACATTGTAGACTCCCAGGTTGTAACTAGGGAAATAAAGACTCCGGCAAGGAGTTCCATTCGTTTGCAGTACGCATACCTAATAAATGTTGAAGGCAAAACTGACATAATAGAGCCGTATTCAGCGCCACGCGCTACCTGATTAAAATCTACATACCCATTTAGGCAGAATTGGCGCGCCCTTCGTCTCAAAACTCACCCATATTCGCACATAAAACCAGCTAAAGCCTCGTTAGCAGATACGAGTGCGTAGCATTTCTGTAAAGCTTCACTAATACCTCATTAATGGAAAACGTATTAGAATACGAATGGCAAATTATCGTTAAACCAATTTCGCATTGAAAATCCGATCATACATCATCCGTAATACCTACCGTCGCCGAACTTTCTTATACATTTATTCAATAGGTTCGCAATCAATACAAGGCCCTGGATTTACATATACAATCCGATAGAGCGTGAAATATATATAAAAGGTTGAAGAAAAGGGTAGGTTGTTAAATGGATTATAGGCTATTGAGATAAATTACTACTAAGTATATATGTCTACAGAAATAGTAGATTGTACTACAAGGGAAAAATAATGTATTTAGGGCGAGAGCGATTTTTTTAATCCAGAGCGAAGCGAAGGATTCTACAGTAGAATCCTAAGCGTAGTGAGGGATTCAAAGAACCTCGCTCAATGTAAATACTACCTACTGTTCCCGTGTACACTCTGCTTTTCATCCTAAACTATGAGAAAGTATTTCGTCACTGTTATTAAGTGCGCTGGAATGACCCACTTTGTTCGCACTTATCAAGGAACCCTTTGCCTCTTTTCGAATAGACGTGATGAAGAGATACTTAAATGTATTTATATCCTTGTACGAACGCAGGATGAATATAATGATAATTGATACTGACCCGATTAGGAGGAATCCTAGTTACGGGAACTGGAACCAGTAATGGAGAACCAGGAACTAGGACTACTATTATCCTACCAATGAGTGCGTGTTTATAATTATAGTTCGACTTACAAAAGTCTGATGAAAGTTAGTATGAATGAATTCCTATCTGATCAATGTTAGTGCGAGAAATCCAAACCTATATAGTACATACCTGTTATTTATGCAATTTTTTTGCCTTTTGAGAAAGTCCAACCCGTTGGGTTATGATTATATTATTTTTTACTTGTTGATTTATTTCCATTAGCTTTCCATTAGCTTTCCATTTTAAGGGTCCCGCTTTCGCTTATACCTCCAAGAATCCTATGCAATCTCACTCTTAAACAAACCCGCTACTTTATTAAAGTGTGGCATCAATCTTTTTCACTGCTGTACTCAGCCATGATTATTAATTTCACCAGTTTCAGTTCTGAATTTATTAAAACTCTACAGAAACATCTAACAAATTGCTTTCAGTTTATGTCCCTAAGCATTATAGAAATAATTATATTCAATTGACATCCCCAAGGCATGTATATCTATGGAATGGACCAGAAGTTGTGCTCCGTAGGTGGAAGAGATTATTAAGCTATAACAATACATCAGACCATTAGCCGGTGAAAGCCTGCAACATAGATAAATGCAGGCTATTTATAATGCTGTGGTGTAAGTCTTCAAAGAAACGCGGAATCCGGACCGCTGACACAAAAACATCGAGAATATAGTTAGCCTCTTTTATATTCACAAGACCAGCAGATAAATTACTGATGTGTATTGGTTGGAGCGGTAACCCAAAATGAGTCAGACTCCGATAGCATAAGGCGCCATTTTAGACGGTAGAGTGCATGCATGTGATTCCTGAATCAGTCGTGTAATGGTGCGTCGCGATCGCTTTTAAATTACGCCAGCGTCTTGATTCAACGACGTACCCTAACACTTCCATCCCTTCCCGAAGATAACCACAATACTTTACCGCAGCCATTCCTGCACTGAATAGTCTGTTTTGTTTCATCTCTAGGTATCCCACTTCTGATACTGAGACTCTAAAGATGCTAGGCAACGTCTGGAGGATATAAAATTCAATTTGAGTGCCTTGCCAACTGTGAGATGTTTATGCTGACTTTTATTAAATAAATAATGGTGACTCCGAATGAATAGTAATAGTGAATGACCCGACTTTAGATGTTTCTTTGAATTGAGTTAAATTTTATGCAAAATAGTAATGCCTAAAGTTACAAAACTACGTCTGGAAGGGTGGAAATAGTACTTTTGTACTAGTATATGATGCACAGAGGAGACAAAGCACTGTTTTACTGTCAAGGGTGGCATATTGAACCCAGAGAGGAACGAAGGACTCTACTTAAGGGGGTTATTTAGAGTCCTGTAGAAACGAGGGGTCCAAGCCGCCTATGTCGAAAACAGGCTTATTCCTTGAGGTACGTCCTCTACTTTTTATACCTTTTGCTACACAATAAAAAACCCAGGGCTATATAAAAATTGCATAATAGGCTGCTTGACTTTCGAATTGATGCTAAGATCCCTTTTTTGGAAGTTGGTTAAAATACGAAAAGAAGGAACTTTTAAAATGACACAATACACTTTCTTTATTTATTCACATTCTGTAAGAAGTATTTATTTCCTGTATGCAATAACGGCGCCACTGACGGTCACTAACATTATTTTTGTTTATCTTGGTGGCCAGTTCGATATTAGATTTAATTCTTTTATAATGGCCGTATTGCAATTGTATTATCTATACCTACTAGTTGTCATACATATTTAGATGTTCCCAATTCAAATCACATTATTGTCCTTGGGAGTTTTCAAAATTCCTGCCATAGGGATGGAATGACTTGCTTTACAGTAAAGGATGCATTATATGTTCGACAAGACTTATCGAATAGGTGGTATGAAAACTAAATTATCTATAATAAACTTACACAAATTGAGTCACAATCAAATTATACCAATCCTATCAATATTGACCAGGTGTAGAAAATCTATCAATCAAACCGTCTAATAGGAGCCATTCCGCATCATTATCGGAAATAGATTTCGGCTAGGCAAGTGTGAGAAGCTCTACAATGTCGCACTTAAACTGATTACTTCTGCCCTAGGGGCTGATCCCCGGCTCGTTCGATGCGGAGAAATTAACGTAGGGATAAATGGTTATTTATTTAACGATGTCCAATGATAACGAGATAAAAGTATTTGTATGTACTGAATAAAGACGAACGTGTTGTTGATGTGCGGCGTCTGCCGATAACAGTTGCATTGGGACCTAGATCTATAATAACACAAGATAACAATAAATATTTCCTTAAAAAATTATTAACAACCGATTTTTAAAGTGAAGCTTGCCCTTATAAATCTTTGAAAAATATCACTTCTAAAATTACTTATTATAATCGCCCTAAGTAGCCGGCTGTAACGAAGTTGGAAACTCACTTTTAGTCAGCAGCTGTCATTGTAAACTTGCACCGTCTTACCACAAAACCTTAGACCAGAGTTAAACAGAGGTTTCTAAAATTTCATTAGACAAAATCGACGTCTATCACTCGCCTTTTATTACTTAATCCTGGCATTCCTAATTATTTTACTTGTAAATTTCTTGTTGAGTTAGAAAAAGCGAATGTTAGACGTCCATTTGTGGAGAAAATATTTAAACTCATCTGTTAAACTCTTATTTAATTTTTTTGTGGTAAGACCGACAAAGAGCCATTAACCTTATAGATAACTCCAGTTTAAAGAGCTATAAAGGTAACAACAAATTAAGTTAGAGTAGTCAAACAACCTTAAGTAAGGTCTCTTAACATTATAAGCCGAAATATTCCAACTTTGCCATCTTAACAAACTTACTTAGTGCCAATAATAAAGGACTTTTATAAGCAAACTTCGTTCAATAGCGAAAATAACAGAAAAATAATTTCATACAAATTGCCGCACTCGATTGTACTATTTAAAGTGGATTTTGGCGTAATGGAATGTGGACTCTGCGTCTTGGGAGATAAGTTTTGGTTTTCGTTGAGGGTTGGAGGAGGCGGGTAGTAGGGCGACGGGTCGATAGGGGATAGGGGTTACAGATATAAATAGGGCAGGAGAAGTTAAAAGCCGCGCCAGTACGCTCGGTTTCGTTGGGTCCGATCGATTTGCGGATGCTGCAGCTCTCTCTGTGGGACATCTCTGTCGATTAGTTTCTTTAGGACGAGTTGTTTAGGACTTCCGTAGATATGACTGTATTTAAATGTTAAGGTTTTGTGCGAACATTACTTTAGTTTCTACAAGGAATTGTGTTTAGCTCCTGCTGAACACAATTCAGAATTGTTTTAAATTGCATGTTAAACTAGCTTAACCCTAAACGTTATAAATCTTGGCATATAATATTAATCATCTGTCTTCATTATAAAATATAGGTCAAAAAGCAATTGACCACACAATCGAGAACACAATAATTGAAAATCTATTGCGTCTGGAACTGCAGCAGAGAGGTTATGATGTTTTACCTTCTAACCTTTATGAAGTAAAAAAAAATCATATTATTAGGAAACTACGTTTTTAGATGGCCGGAAGGAAGTACCAACCAAGGTTACAGTACCATAAGATACTTGATACGTTATATATCACGCACATTCGGTACTAAAACATACATAGTAATTATAAACAATGTACCATTTTGTATCTCTCAATGCAATCTGATGCATTTAACCTCAATAAGAAGATGGTACTTACTTGAAGGTTAGTACATACATTGAAATATCGCATCTTTTGGTAGCGAAGTACCTAATGACTAGAGGAAGTTAATTTGCTACCAAATATTATATACCTACTACAAGATAATAAACCGTCTGAATAAATTGTTTAGTTGGAATGGTTTATAAATTTTCTTTTGTTCACATCTTATTATTTCTGAATTCTGTATTAGAATTTAGAATTATTCAGTCGGTATAATATAATGCGAATAATAATATTTCAATACATACTACTGGGGAATATGTGCAAATCACAAAAAATGTGGCAATTTGTAGTCCTTGAAAATACGAGAAAGCATTTTATATAGCGTTCTGTAAGTAATTGCTTTCTATCGTCCATTGTTGTATGTATTTATTAGTAAACTGTTTATTTGTAGTTTATCTTAAGTGTTCAACACAGATTGTGTTTACATACAATTACCGAGTCAGTCTGAGCAGACATGAGGCAAAAAATGGAATCATTCTTAAACATGAATTTATGTAACTTTGTAAACGCGGCCGAGTCACCCCTACCAAAACAGTTGAAATTGAACAAATACAGTGCGGTCATTAGGCCGACATTCATTTGGCCGAGTTGACCCCCAACTCGATAAAATGCCGAATATAAATATAGACTAACGAAATGTGGTCCGTAAACATTCTGTAATAGACAGAAAGCAGT
Organism: Hylaea fasciaria; assembly: GCA_905147375.1. Classification (NCBI taxonomy): domain Eukaryota; kingdom Metazoa; phylum Arthropoda; class Insecta; order Lepidoptera; family Geometridae; genus Hylaea; species Hylaea fasciaria. The sequence continues at coordinate 4,197,115 of LR990194.1, forward strand.
CATGAGGCGCAAAGTCGCAAACACACGCTCTGTGATTAATGTTAGGGAAATTAATTACGTCGACCTTGGTGCTTCACGGCGCACATGTTTAGGTAAACTGCCGCCGCTGGTCTGGGAAACCGCCGTGTGTGGACGAGGCATGAGCGGCAGCGGGTGGACTGATGATAATTCTCGTAGCACGTGCGTAGCAGCACGGCGCGACGGCGGCCGGCGTAAAGTGTTCGTGTATTTTTAGACAATAATAAAAAAAGACCTATAAGTATGCAAAGTGGTATTTGCATCTCTTTTCCACTTCGCAAACAATCCTAGAGTAAAGTGCTGGTATAATCTTAATATATATAAATCTCGTGTCACAATGTTTGTCCTCAATGGACTCCTAAACTACTTGACCGATTTTAATCAAATTTGCACAGCGCGTGCAGTTTGATCTAACTTGAAAGATAGGGTAGCTTACATCTCACTTTATAGTCGCAATAACAAAAACCTTAGCCACAGCAACGCGTGGCCGTGTCTGCTAGTATATTATATGCATCGAATTCGATAAAGGCTATACATACAGAACATCACCAGTGCGTAGTAAGATTTCTGAATATGGCAAAATCTTAAACTTAGTAATATAATACACAGGGTTTTTTTTCATGGCTATTATTAGGTGGACTCCTATAGGGCACGCATGAACGTTACTGACGCTACCACCGGCTTTCGCACTAACGTTCATCGCTCATTTCTAAGTTTAACCAAAATTACGCATTCGATTCTGAATAAGTACATCCTATAAGAACCGGCAAGGTAAGTAGCACCGACTCGCTCTCAGCTTACCACGCGCACCAAACACGAATTCCGCCATTTCTCATCATGACCTTTCTCGTGACAAGGGTGGCTTTGTTCAAAATAATGGTGGGAACCGCTTACCTGGAAAATGTACCGACGGTCTCTTTCCCTCACAGTATTACGTTATATTCGGCCACATTTTATGCATTATGTGCTCATTGCCGGAAGTAGCCTACACACGCTGCTTGAGAGATTGCAGTGATTTTGACAGACTTGGAGTATAAGTAAACTTAGTCAATCTTAGCAACTTTTTATCAGTGATAACGCGGTTTAATAGTTAACCTGTCATCTCTAAAGGCCTGACTTGTATAAATACTATATTCTTATTATATGACGAGTGTCTTGCCTAAACTTAAATATTTACTGCGAAAAGATCCTTTAGCACGGACGATAACTCACGGGAAAAATCTAATAAAGCTTGAATTTATCTCTTCAGCCTCAGATTTCGTCAGCAAAATCTTCCTCAATTAAAAACGTCCCATTACGCTGCTGACCACCACAGATTAGGTGCACGATTCCTTCTCATTATAAATTATTCTTTAACTACCTACATAAGGTATAGAATTTTAATTCTATGAGCTAAGGTAGGCAGGTTAACTAACCTAATTCGTTTTATCTCGTTCCGCATTCTCTGTAAACTTTCCTCGACAAATGTCGCTCATTCCGAACAAACTTATCTAACGTTGAGACTTCTCGAGGGCCCTTCAAAGGGTTCCAAGACCTTCCATTTATTTTAGTAAAAAGAACTTCGGAACTCATTTGCATTGTGTCCGGTTTTGGGCTTATCAAAGCAGATGGTCCAATAGTTGACATTACATGACAGTTGTTTAATGGAAAACTGGAAACATCTTTCGCATATTTTTATCAGTTGAAATGTCTATACTATATTCGACGATCTTACAAGACCGATAATGTAACATTTGACGGTAAGTTTGTCGGATTTTAAGTTCGATAAGGATAACTAAATCTTTAATCATTTTCATAGATACGTTGCTATGCTTGCATTTTTTGCATTTGTAACTGCAGACGCCGCGCGCCGTATAGTTCTTCCATTTTCCTACGGAAATTTACGTGTTCCCTAAGTAAAAACACTTCCCATATTGTATTCAAATCGGTTTATTACATTAGCCGAAACTATCTGGAAATATGAAATAAATGTAGGTACATAAGAAGAAAAAATTAAATATTGATCGAAGAAACCATAAAAAATAATCATAAAACTCGTAAATAAGTAGGTATCTTGAATTTCCTAAATCCTCAAACTGTAAGTAACGGAGAGGTGGGTAAATAAAATATCGTCCACAAAAAATATTTTTGTTTTCATTCATCGCGTCGCCGATTGATCTCACGAGGAAAATATTTTCGGAGGCCGCTCGTGTTTATACCTAAAAAAATATTACTTCGTTATTTATTTGCGTTATTCGTCCTTGGATACGGTTTGGTAATATTTCGGCACGGAGCTGAAAAATAGGCTAGAGAAAAAATCTCTCTACACCAGTTTTTTTTTGATTATTTCTCAATGTAAACCATAATTTGATTAGGCCAGGTTTTCATCCATGATCGAGTAGCGAAAATATAGACAGCAGAACATCCTGTAAATCCTTCATTGATGGTGTTGAACTCATTTTAATTAAAGCTCTGTATCGAATAATTCGTATTTTATAAAATCTTGTCTCAAGAACAACTTAATCGTAATTAGATTACAGCTCGATTTTGAGCGCTGCTCAAAATTGATACAGTGTCCTTCCTACTCATCTTAAGGCGAAGAGTGTGATTTATGTATATGTTTTCAAGCTCGAACGGCTTTTCCAAATTTTATGTAATTTGGTATGGAAGTAGCTAACACCCTGGATTAACACATAGGCTACTTATTATTCCGAAAACAGCGGGTAACACCGCGGGCCGCAGCTAGTTACTACTCACATAACTACACAGCACGTAAATTTCATAAATTACATACCACACCTACCGTAAACTGTTTGGTATGTGAGACGTGGACTATCTCGACAATGTGATCATTCTAACCTCCTTCTCACAAAGATCACGTCCAAGAGAAATATCTCTACGACTCAGTAAAATAGGTAGGTGCTTTTGCAGCTTCTTTTCGACAGTAAAGTGTAAATAAATACTTAACAGGCACCGACTGAGGCACCTAAATAAACATTAACTAACTTTTTATACAAATAGAAGAGGGTTAGTTTGCCGCTGAAAATATTCGAGGTTAATTTAATAAAGATTCAAATTAGATGAATTTATTAAGTCTCTAGACTAGAAGTTATTGGAGCGGTCGGGCGTAGTTGGAATTTAGAGTGCTATTTATAGTTAACGCTGATTTATACAATAATATATTTTTCCATCGACTTAGGGAATCGAGTGTGATTTATTATCCACGTTAGATAATTTAAAAAATCCGCTAAAATTGACAAAACGTCGCACAAAACTGCTATCGACAAAAAAGGCCGACGTTTTCACCATTAGATAATAATTTAACCTGTGACCTATTCAGCGTGCGACAGTTATTTTAAGCAGCTGTTCATAATCCTAGCCGGTATTTCTGGTGAAAATACATTAGTGTAGGAAAAAGCCGTGACACCAGTCGGGGGCAGGCACGTGACTGGGGCACTGCGGGATGTCCCGTGTCACCGCGAGCCTCGAATACAAATTGCAGGATGGATACGTAGGTTTCGTTCTAGCTAGATATCTACTCGTATACGTGATAGTTTTCCTCCTAGCATATTCACCTCCGGCTGTAATATTTTACTAGCGGCGTAACTAACCGTACATAATGAGCATGAGTAAAGGAAAGCTTATTTATAATCATAATCAATTTATATCGGTGTAATGTGAATTTACTCGTCTCGTATAATGATGGGGTATATTTTTTATTGTTCAGGAAATCTTGTTCCTTTCGTCCCTTGGAAGTGTATGTAGGATTTCTTAGATTTTGTATCTTATAATTCCAAATTATCTTCTCTTATATCTTAAACTTATTTTAATTTTGGGTAAATATTGAAATTACATTACTTATTCAGTAGGTAATTACCAATATTCAAATGTTTATTGACAAAAAGCTTCGTAGCTAGGTCCACTAGTACCACTGGAAGTTCCATGATGGAACTAGGTAGGTACTGATATTAAAAAAAAGAATTTGACTGACTGCCTTTTCTGCATTTTCAATTACACGATTAATCAAATGCATTGATGGATTTCTTGACGTATCGTTACGTAACTTTACATTCTCCCATTAACCTCATTAATTTGCTAGTTGCAATACATGGAGGCATCCTATCACCTAAAAATGAAAATGCCATATCCACGTACGAAAATATGTGCGAGCGCATCACCCACTCGCAGCGTTGGAAGGCCAAAACTAATTTAGTGCGGAAACAACATTGGCTAACGTTGTCGCCGCCCGTGAGTCGGGAGCGACGACCGGCGACGCGACTCGACCCTGACGCGAATCTACATTAGATAGTGAGGAGGACAGGTGGGCCGCGAATCACGACGCGACTTGTGACAAATATTAGCGACAGAACAAACAATAACATTCGTGCAAATGCACACTGTGAACCAAATAACGCAGTGTAGCCATTTACGTAAACATTCATTTATGTGCTTGTTACAGTTTCACGTCGCACTGCACAGTGCACGTCATTCTTTAGTTACAAATTTTACGTGTTTTCTTTTTTCATAATTTTCACGTCGTTGCATCATTCGTTTACGTGTTTTCTTTATTCGATTTATGCCCGGGGTTACATTGGTTTTTTGTTCTACCTATTCGTAATTTTGTGATTATACTTTCATAATATATGCATTTAGTCAAAGCTATATTATTTCGACATTACTCTGTAGTTTACGTATGAGGCCGACTGTACCTACTTACTTGGTATAAACAATATACCTACTTAGGTATGTACTTGTTTACTTAATGATGAAAACAATTGATTACGGAAACGTTTACCTTTATAGACGTTACGGTTACGTTACGGTTTACGGATAGATTCATTGCCACGGCCGCAATAAATGGCTTCAATTGTGATGATGTGCCACTTCTGAAGCGTTCAATGCCGTTTCTTTATTGATGAAAAACAATGAGATTGTTTGACGTAAATAAAAATGTAGAGTAGGTTTATAGTTTGATGAGTATTTTTCATTACCTACCTATAAAAAATAGTAAACGTCTCTAAAAAAGAGTGAAAAGAGGCTCCTTTTTCAAAATATAGCTTCAACACAACAAAGCCGAGTAATGATAATTTTTGCTTTTGAAGTTACAAAGCAAGCGTCCTTTTGGGTTACCCAAAAATGTGAAATGTCCCCTGAAATAGATATTTCATTAATTTACATTACTAACCTTCCTTTTCTTGTTGTCCACAGTGAGACCAAAATGCATATTGAAGTGCAAGTCGCCCTTAACTTCGTCATATCGTACCTTTACAACAAACTGCCCCGGCGGCGGGTGAACATCTTCGGCGAGGAGTTGGAGAAGGCGCTGAAAGACAAGTTCCGGGGGCACTGGTACCCTGACCGACCTTGCAGAGGATCAGCCTTCCGATGCTTGAAGACTGGTGGACCTCTGGACCCGGTGCTGGAAAGGGCAGCAAGAGAATCTGGGGTCCCAGTCAGAGACGTCTTGGAACATCTGCCGAGAGACCTGGCTGTTTGGGTTGATCCAGGTGAGGGTTAAATTATTTTGATTGATTGGTTGTACTGCACCAGTAAACTGTATGACGATTCTTATCACTATGGTTGTAAGGTGGGTAAATTAAACACTCACGAGTTTAATTTCTGACAGATTTTTACGCAAAATTAAACAAACAAAAGTTTAACGTCCGTTTGACGGACAAAAATGCCCCTGAAACAACTTGTAACAAGCCGACCGTGATGTCAAGCCACCTAAACAATTTAAACATCACCAAGAACACTCCGTTCCTAACAAGTGCTAGCAAACAGCACATCATTTTGAACACTTACACACCCTGTCGTAATGACAAAAGCTGACATGCCCCTCAATAACGTAGGAAGTGTCAGAACGTCAACGGAGACAAGGTAGCTTTAATATGTAGCTGGGTTGCATACCGACGGACGAGGTTAGCAACAGTAGGTATGTATTCTCTGGTAGCTGAAGCGAAGGCGAGGACAGTTAGATCGTATTATATTATGTGCTGATCCCTGTTGGAACTGGTAATCTCTTTATTCGACGAGACGAGTGCAGTCTATTTCCAACTTTAATACCTTGTGCTGAATTGAATATGAACAACTTGAAAAAAGAAACAATTCGTTTTTCCACATAGGAATCTAGGTGCTTAAGGTATCACAAAATTGAAAGGTAGATATCCTGAATTGCAAGGTCTTTAGTTGAACGTTGATTTACATCAGTCCAACGATGATGAGTCTAATAAAATATTTGAAAGCTATTGTTGGGTTTCTATCTAATTAGAATCGTTCTCTGTCCATTACAATAACACTTAAAATTCATGACCTAATTTCAACGATGCTCAGATTTTATATTATGGGGACATGAAATTCTACATCTTGGCACCAAAAGATACCTACGTAGTGACAAAATAATTTATGCTAAAAGAGATAGGTATCAATGCCAAAATGTAGAGCTGATAAGACGGAATGTGAGTCAAGGAAATACACGCTTGTGGACGGCCTAATTATGTCGGTCGTGTGTTATGGTTTGGCCTAGACCAAGTTTGAGCAATCCAAAATGAGACTTGACAGTAAGAGTTCGGCCTCGAAACTTGCCTAATTACTATTTGAACATTCACTTACGGGAAACTGCTCAGAAAGCTTTTCCGGTTCTATCACCACCACTCTTCGATATTTGCATCAACTGTACCAAGCAGCGTGAAAGTGTTGTTTTTGAGTAAGACTTCTAGTCGATGATGACTTGCATCGTCATGGCCTCACATGTGCATGCTCGCAGTTAATTCCAACTAAAAGTGTAATTATATTGAATTCCAGGTGAAGTTTCATACCGCATTGGTGAGAAGGGGGCGGTGAAAGTGCTGTTCAGCAGTGATGAGCGGGCGGCGGACGAGCGGACCGACCGAGAGGTGAGCACACACCCTGTATGTAGCCAAACCTTTCAACAATATTTTATAGATTGTCAAGTTGTCTGGCAATAGCCCAACTGAAACTGGAGCAAGTTGATAAGTCGCGGTCTTACTAGTATATACCTACATTCAGCGCTTTACAGACTTTCTATATGGGTTTTGTCTGTCTGAAATCTCTTTTATTAGACATTCGTTATATCCAGCCTATAGAAGCTGCGGGTATATCGACTATATGTATCTACACTAATATTATAAAGAGGAAAACTTTGTTTGTTTGGTTGTAATGAATAGGCTCCGAAACTACTGAACCGATTTGAAAAATTCTTTCACTTTTAGGAAACTATGAAACTATGCTATCCCCGGGTGACATAGGCTAACTTTAAACCCGTAAAAATTCATGGTTCCCGCGGGATAGTAGTTAACGCGGGTGAAACCGCGAGGTGCTTTTAGTATTAATATACATATACATAATATGTATATTAATATACATATAACAGTTATACTAGATGGTTAACTACACGATGTTGTTTACTACAGTTCTAGGCCAAGATGACTTGAAGAAGTACCTAGTCCTTCACAACATTGTGATAATTTAATCTAACCACTATATATATTTACCGACTCCTAGTTATACAATACAACTTACATAGGGCAGGTATATTGGGTTGGTTAATAATCATGCAACCACATGAAAATTTAGATTAGGCGTGAATATATAACTTGGATTTGGCTGTCTAGAAAATATCAATGAGCTACATATTGACGCGAATCATAGAGCATCATGAGATTATGAGATATAATTTAGTTCAGTGAGAGAGAATCAAAATAGCAATGCATTATGCATTGCTATTTAGTTACGTGCGCGGACCAATAGTCAAATCAATCATCTGTCTGGCGTATTATTTTGGCAATAACATCATCAGGTGGCCGGTGGCGCAACTCAATCTTTCAATTCAATGATAAGTTACCTTGATGGCACCTCTATTTAAAACACTTTCGTTAGGTACACCTTTGTAGTTATATATAAGTATATGTCAGCAAACTAGCCACCGAAGATAATCAGCATAATAAGACTGACACAAATTATTATATTCTGGCAATACTGATAATATAATAGGTTTACCATATTACTTTGATGACGTCATTATACTTAGTAGTAGGTAGGCACAGCAAACTGTCCACCGATAACAAACTCCTAATCTACAAGAGTATACTCAAACCAGTCTGGATGTACGGTATCCAACTGTGGGCCACCGCAAGTAACTCTAACATATCGATGCTACAAAGGATGCAAAACATCATATTAAGATCGATATGTAATGTACCTTGGTACATAACCAACACAGAGATACACACAAACCTGCAAATGAACACAATCAAGGAAGAGATTGGTATTATCACAGCAACCTATGAAGAACGATTAAAGCGGCATCCAAATATTCTGGCCGTCGAACTCACAAACCAGGGCTACACGCCAAGACTTTACAAGAAAGACAGTGCTACCCCATCAATAGGGAACAGTGCCAAATAAATCAAATGAGATGTTCTCACTGGAGAACACACTCTACATAACATATCTCCCACAGCAAATCTGATAAAAGTCATACTGATTGCAAATAAAAATAATAATAAAAAAATAAAATAAAAAAAAATTATACTTAGTAGGTAGGTAGATAGTAGATACATCGAAATATCGATGACCATTTTTATTAATTATGTCGCACCGTACGTAAACCATTGACCATTATTATGCTCAGTTAACAGAACCCACATGGTTTCACAGAAGGCAGCGATCGATACTGCTATGTAGAGCGATAATGATAAAGGTGCCTAACTTGTATATTGTTTAGTACTTTTTGAGTCATGCATTTTGTATTGTCGACAGGTGACCCGCGCGTTCAACCCTGAAGCGCAGTGCTTCAGACCGGTGGAGCCCGCGACGGCGCCGTCGCCGCCCGCGCCCGCCGCGTTCTCCCCCGCGCCGCCCTTCCGCGCGCAGCCGCTCACCTTCACCACCGCGACCTTCGCGCAGACCAAGTTCGGCAGCACCAAGCTCAAGACGAGCAGCAAGCGCGCCAACCGCATGTCGCCCACCGAGTTCAGCAACTATATAAAGCAGCGGGCGGTGCAGCAGCAGCTGGCGTCGCGCGCTCTGTCCCCCGCGACCGACCCCGCGACGTACTTCGTGGCGCGGCGCGACCCCGCCCCGGCCTCGGCGGCCCCGTACCCGCCTGCGCCTGCGCACCTCCTGCTCGCCAACTGAGCCCAGCCCGAGCGCTAGACGCTCCGCGCGATCCGCTCATAGAGTCTTTACTTTTTTACGAGAGACGCGCGCCGCGATTTATTTTTTTATTTTCCGCGGGGGCGTCCCGCGCCGCCCGCCGCTTGTGATATCCGTACGATTTTCCATAACTTTTTGTATTCGTTATGTCGATGTGTAAATTTATCGATAGGAGCAATAATCTGCCGGGCTGATCGCCGGCGATTTATTTTCGTAATATTTAATGCCAGTCGATTTTTGATGTCTTCGTTCGATATTAATTAAATACGTAGGGTGTAAGGGAGCAGAGGCCGCACGGCCGCGTGCGCTTACGACGTACCTTCTAGAGCGAGTCTGTGTAACATACATTCGTCCTCCATACTAAGAGAATTCTTTATAATATAAATATGTACACATAATAATATATATTCGTACGCGATATTTGTCTAATTTTTCATGTGGAAATGAATAGCAAATAGAGAAAAAAATTACGTATTTTTAATAATGAAATAACTCATACTTTACTCTTACTCTAGTATTACTTACCGGTATGTATTGTACTCGTACGTGTAATAAATGTTTGCATATCCGTTGGGACGCAGGACGGCGCGGCGGCCGGCCGGGCGTCGGAGATCTCACATAGTGTAATCATCACTTGTACGATTGTACCCTTATAATGTAATAATTAATAACATAATATACAATCATACTATAGATTTAGCTTTCAATCTAACAGTATTTTTTTAAGAAGATATTAGTCCTTGTGTATATTACCGGATGTCAGCGTCGAAGTGCGACATCCAGTCTAGCGTGTATGATATACCTACTACTTATTGTTATAAAAGACATGGGATAAATGATAGAATTCTCGATTCTAACGGGTGCATGCAAGTTTATGGAAAAAAATACTATGTGTTATTTATCTTTTTATATTTCACTCGAGCATCCGGCTCAGTTTTTCAATGGGGCTGGAATACGAGTTGGTAGCGGTAGGTAGGCGCAGCGATTGTACGCGGGTACTCGACGGCTTGGGGTTGTGCTGCGAACAGTACGCAAGACGCGCTACGACCGTCCGATCTACTGCGGTTGGACATCGGCCGACTTGTACGGGACAAGTCGCAAGGGCGCAAGTCTACTTCAAAGCACAACACTAAAAAGTTGTACTAAATGGAAATGTACAACTATTTTTTACTATTTTTATATTTTTGATTTAGAATTAAGTCTAGTTGTATGATTTCAATACCTTAACGTACTTTATGATACCCTATTATTAATTACGAGTAATCTTATATCGAGTTGTCTCGATTGGAAAACTGACCGTAAACGCTTCAGTATTGTAGATAAAATCTATGATGTAAGTTTAATTAATATAACTTAGTGTAATGAGATTTTTTAATATGAAATACTTTTTATTTTTTTCTTTCTTTTGTAAGATATATTCGATGGAAGTGTTAAAGATAATATAATATTTGCATAATATAGTAATGGCGGCTCTCCAAGTCCGCTAATATAATTAGTCAATAATTTTTCATATTGTTGTACGACTTTTTAAGTTTATATTAAAATGTTTTGTGCATCTATCACAATGTGTGTTCATTTATTTTTACTTCCTTCAACTATGTGGCAGGCACCTTCAAAGTAGGTACACAGCCGACAGATGAATGTAGGGGTAGACACTGCACGTACGAAACCTCCCATAGTTCTTTGACGTAGGTATATAGATCTACCTACTTACTTCTAGTTTCGTTTGAGAATAGACATGGTACCGATGAGAATAGACATGGTTTGCCTGAGTACCTTATCAGCGTGAAGTTGAAGTTGCAGCGTAATAAAAAATGTATACTTATACTCGTAATAAGATACCACATAAGTAAGTTACTTTGATATGTATTGTAACCTACCCGAAATAAAAGTTGGCAATATAACGAATAATGGGTTGGTAAATGACCTACAATAATAGGCATTGTAAATAAAAAATATTTTTCTCATATTCATTAAGTCACTTTATTTATTAACCCACAAAATATGACGAAAGTAAACCTCATCTACGGAAATGGAGAAAATAGAATGTTGCAAAATTCAACTGACATAAAATTTTAGTACCTAATTAAAAATTAGAAAACTTTATCTTATTAAGATAACATCGGGTAGTATCGGGAATATAATTTCATGTATATATAAAATAATCATAACAGCTGATCATTAATTTATAGAAAACAGAATGTGGTTCACCACGAAATTGGCTTCTTTAATTAAAAAAACCACGTAATCATTCGTAATCTATTAGTCATTTTACAACTGCGTACAGAAATATTTAAAATTACAATTGACAAACACTGCAATAATTTTTACAATAACTTATTTACCTGTCTGCAGTTTCCTATGAGAAATAATTTGATATTATAAACATCTTTCTCGAGCTTTGCCTTTCGATCTCTAGTACCTATCTAGGAAAGAAAACTGAAGATAGGCATAGTAAAACCGGCTTTAAAAGTAGAACGTTATAGCATCATTTTCAACCCCATGAAGGGCAATTCCGATAATTTAATATGATCAAAACCACTTCAAAATCTCGCTTCGATCAACTCTTTAAACTCTAAACTGTCAAATGGTATTCTTGTAACTTATATCAGTCCTTGATATTTTGGCGTAATACTATTGCAAGCAGTCACAAATAAATGATCACATACATATTTAGAACCATAAATATTCTTAAAATCGGCATCAGATAACTTTCCTGCGCATGCATACATGCATACTCTACATGCAGAGTCGCTGCTATATTGTGGAATCGAGACCGCCTCGCTAAAAACTCTCATTAGGTACATCATAAAATTAAAATAGGTAAATACACTTTTGTGTAGTAATTAATGCTGGCAAAAAAACGTAGAATTACATGTGTATCGATCAACTTGAGGACCTTGCAAGCAAAACTGTAGATTCGCCTATCAGGGACGGTAGTACCGTCCAAGCACGAGTAAAGATGGTCTGCCGAGCAAACCGACAAATAATCCGAGTATAGAAATATGAGAAACATTTCATAAGATTAACGACATATTACATTGTTCAAGGAATTATTGCCGGATTACTGTTAGCTGTGGTTGTATACCGCCGGCTAGGCCTTAAAACCTAGTGCGAATTGTACGTTACACTAAATGCATCACATTATTAGATTGCTGAGGTTCCATAGATTTATTTCAAAATATTAATTTGTACAGGAACAATGTTTACAATTATTTACTATAGTAACTATAAATATATTTATTTCACAGAGCAAATAATTAAATACATTTTGGCACTGTTTAACTGATTTAACAAAAATTGTCGATGTCATTATTTTTTCATTAATTTATAAAAGTATAAATATCACTCAAACCGGTAAGATAAGACGTATTATAGTATAAGTACATACGTCGTTTTTAAACTTTTAAATTAAATTTTGTAGTCCATGATTTAAGTTTCGCATGCTACTGAAACCATGAGTATGGAGGCACCATAGATGAGGGGTATGCCATAAGTGATTCCTTACGTAAATTATACATATTAAATTAAAATTAATCAGTACATTTTAATAAAACTCAAACGACCGTTCTTTTTTGTATCAACACAACTCATCAATGCTCGCGAATTATTATAATAATTCAAAATATTTACAAGAAAAAGTATATAACTAATTAATAAAAGAAAGATAATTAACATAATCGGCCATTCTAGCCCGTGATAGACTATTTAGGTCCCGAAATACAATAGTTATATTATAATGAAAAAACATTAAAATGATACTTAAAACAATTTAAAACACTGGTTATGACTGACATTTTTGACTACAATTGAAAATTTTGGCCCGTGATTCCAATATTAAAAATAGAGTACCCTAAATATTACTTAATTACAACTTAACTTCTACTTTACCATAATTTGTTTCGTCAATCATGATAAGTACTTATTACTTTAAACTCGTCACTCTCCCAAACAGAGTTCGATGACACCATTACATTATTTTGAATATTTGTAACAGTCTTTACAAACCTATAGAATAACCACCAGTAAGTAAAATAAATAACACAAAACATGTGAGCAAGGCCTTACACTTACCCATGAAGAAATAAATCGTTTCTCTTTGAACGATGAAAAAAATATAACGTCAAGGAATGACACGAGAACGAAAATAATATTTTCGATCTACAATCTATAACCGTGTAGGGTTAAAGAAAAAAAAATATGTACAGTCAACCGCAAAACGTTCCAACTCGATATAAATTAACAAGTCAAAGTGATGCTTGAAATAAATTTCAGGGACACCTTTACACGCACATCAATCGGCTGGGACGGTCGAACGGAGAGTCAACTATCAATGCGCCATTTCAATGTGCCTCTGTAAACTCTTCTTGTTCATATAGAAGCGGTCGCACATGGCACAAGGGAAGAACACTTTCTCGTTGTCCGAGTGACGGGCACGGGTGTGCGAGGAAAGGTCCAGCGCCCGCGCAAAGTACACCTTGCAGATGTTGCAGAAGAATTTCGTGGGAGTGGAGTGCATCGAGCGGTGGGCGAGTAGGTCGCGCGGGCTGGCCACGCCGTCCCCGCACTGCCCGCACGTGAACTCCCCGGGCTGCGCCGCGGGCGCACTGCCCCCGTCGTCCTCCGACTCCGCCGAGTCCTCCTCCGCGTGGTGCCTCTCCCGGTGAGCCCTCAAAGCTTTCTCGCTATCGTACTGCGCGCCGCAAACGTCGCAAGAGTAGCCCTCCTCGTCCAGCTGTGCGGCGGAGGTACTGCTCTCGCCACCTTCGTAATGCTTCTTCATGTGCACGAGAAGCGTCGACTTCCTCGTGAAACTCCTGTCGCAGACCGGACAAAACACGGAATTCGGCTGGTGAACCTCGTCCATGTGACGCTGGTAGGCGGCGCGCTTGGTGAACTCCTTGTCGCAGATGGTGCAGTACCTCCCTTCCACCGCTTCGTTGTTCTGCTGGTCCATTTCTACCGAGTCGTCGGAACGCAACTTTTTGTTTGGATTGACGACGGTCACTTCGACCTCCGGCGGCAATCTCCTTTTGGCCGTGACGGCCGCGGCGGGAGCGGAGTGCGAGACGCGAGCCAACTGCACCGCGTCGACCACCTCGTGTTTGCTGACCTTACTCGTCACTTTGTGCTGGGGCATCCAGAGACCGCTGTTGTTGGCAGCCGCCTTGCCATCGGGGGAGCGCAGGTGCCAGCCGCGATGACTCTTCAAGGCGGCTATGGAAGTGTAACTTTTGTGGCAGATTTCACAGTCGAAAGTTTGCGGTTGTGCAGGCAGCTGATTTATACACTGATGGTTTTGTAATGCCAGCAGCCCCACGAACTGTTTGCCGCAGGTGTCGCACGGGTACCGGGCTTGATAGTCCAAGCTGGGATCTACAGATTCAGGCTCATTGTCGTACTCTCCATCTAGGTCTTGAGACACGTCTTGTGGTTTACTCGACCCTTGATTGGCGTTATATCCCAGCAATTCACGAGCGTGTGCAGCTTTGAGATGCTCGTACAGCTCCAAAGTGGAATTGAGCGGTTTGCCGCATATCTTGCACATTTGCGTAGCCGTTTTGTGGACGTTCTTCCTGTGTCGGTAGTAAGATTTTTTGTCGGCGAAAGTGATTTTACAAATCGTACAGCTGGATCGCCCCGTCTGCTCGCTCCCTCCCGACGCTGATTGCGTGGTAGCCTCACTGCTGCCGCTGGCGGCGGAGTTCACGATTCCATGTTTAGCGCGTTTGTGTTTCCACAAACTTGTTCTAAGCGGGAATCGCTTCGAACACAATTCGCACGAATAAGGCATATTGTCTTGCTGAGGGGGTGCCGGTGGCGGCGGTGGGGTGCTGTTATTAGCAAAATTAGAGAAGTTAAAACTGTTGAACTGTGGCGTGGAGAGAGCTCCATTCTCATCGGGATTGTAATCGTCGTCTTCCGTGGAAGCGTGCATAGTGTTATCTTCGCTGTCATTTCTATCATTTATAATATCCGCGTGGAGGACTTTCTTGTGTTTCCATATATTTTTCTTATGCATGAATCCTTTACCGCATATATCACAAGAGTAAGGCGCGTTAGGAACGTTCGTATTTGGCTTGAAGTTGACGAAACCGGGTTGGACCACGGTAAATTGTTTGATTGGCTTTCCGATTATGCGCGGATCGAATCCTTTAGGTTCGCCCGGTTTTCTGTTAGTTGTCGGCACTTTGGCGTGTATACGCATGTGGTTGGAAAAGGCTTGACGGCTCTTGAATGACCGAATGCATATGTCGCAGAAAAATTCAGTTTCTGCGCCGGCGGTTGTTCCCGCACCGGGGTGGCACTGCTGGACATGGTCAGACAATTTCTGAGGTGTGCTGTATGAATTAGGGCACACGCTGCAAGGATAGAACTTCACTCTCAAGTGAGTATTCTTGTGCTCGGCTAGTTCAGAAGGTCGCAAGAACTTTTTGTCGCACTGGTCGCAATGATGCGCGACTTGGTTGTGTTCCGCCACTTGGTGGTCCGTCCAAGCGTCGACGGTCTCGAATATCGCGTTACATTCTGTGCACGAGTAATGGTACTCCTCGGCTTCTTCTTTGACGAGAGACATGTCCGGCTCTAGAGGCTGCAAGCCCAAGGCTTGATCAGAATGCTCCACATAAATGTGGTTGTTCAGGTCAGCGGCGTGCTCGAATTTAGCGTCGCAATTTTGACAGTAGTGCGGTCTGTCTTCGTTATGAACCATTTTCAAATGTTTAACCAGATTCAGGTAGTTGCTGTTCTTCTTGCCGCAGATGGAACAGTCCGTGGCTCGGCCGTCGATACATTTGTTCTGGTTGTCCGATTTCTCGAAATGGTCAGCGTGTACCGACAGAGCGTGATCGCTGAAGTCTTGCATGTTGGAATATTGTTCTGAACATAAATCGCAGTGGATATAAACGGTACATTCGCCGACGCGAATATGTTTTTTGAGCAGAGATTTATCCTTGAAGCCGGCTCGGCAATGGACACAGCGCAGCGGCACCGCCGACTGCCCGTCTTCATGCACGTCCAATACATGCTTCATGATAGACTGCTTCAATTGGAATTTGGCCGGACAAAGTCGGCAAGCATAGGATCGTGCGTTGAAGATATCTTTAGACTGTACCTTAATCTTAGGTTCATCCTCCAGAACCATGTCATCAGGGATGCCATTCTCATCGAAGATAATTTTCCACAGGTCCGTGCAGGAGTTCGATCTCATGTGACTGAGAAGAGCGCCTATGTGCGTGAATGTGACCACACAGTTATAGCACGTATGTTTAGGAACTTTGTGTCCATTTTTCTGTAAATGCTGAACGACCGCTTTCCTGCGCGGGTACGTCTTATCGCAGCAGAGGCATCTCTTAGTGTTGATCTGTTGGATGATGTTACGGTACTTGACGATGAAGTCCCTTTGAGCTTTAGTGACGTAAGTTTTGTCAGGATCGATCTCCTTCGGTTCACCTTCGACGGTGTCGTTCAGATCGGCGGATCCATCTAGTTCCTCGTCCTCCTCGTTCAACTCGCTCGAAGAGTTATTCTGTAGTTCCTCATTCTGTTCTACGACGGGAACAGACTGTATATCCTCATCATCTTCATTTTCATCGACAGGGTTAACATCCTGTTCAATTTCATCATTTTCGCCATCTTCGGTGTCAACTCTATCTTTACCTTCAATTATGTGAGAGTCAATGGTCTCGTCCATCTCCATGTTCTGGCTGTCACCGGTATCCTGGTCTACTTCGTTGTCACTCTCTCGTTTCCCAGCGTCATCGACGTGGTTCTTATTTTCGTGATCCACTTCTTCATTGTTCTCCATGATGTCGCTCTCGTGTTCCTGTTCTCGGGCAATTTCAATCTCGTGATCAGATTCCATGTCAACAGTATCGTAATTTTGATTTTTATTGCTGTGTTCCATTTCGCCTTCCTCCTCGCGATTCTGATCGTACTCGTTGGGCTCCGAGAGAATCGCTTCTACTTGGAAGGACGCGATCTCCGGCTCGGATATTAACGTTTCTGGACTTTCGGGGCCGGAGTTCAATATCTCCGGTTCGGACACTAACACCTCAGGGTTCGAGGTGAGCAACGTCTTCAAAATCTGCGGTTCTTTTTTCTTTATCTGTAAGTCTTTCAGTGCTTTAATGCGCAGAGGATACGGCAGGTTATTCTGTGACGCTTTAGGCGTTTTAATGGGAATCGGTTTCGGTGGGTTGATAACTCTCTGTGGCATCGTTTTGGCGGGCATATTCTTGGGCATAAATTGCAGTTTGTGGCTGATGGGGTTGGGCATGAGCCGAGCTTTGGGATTGAAAGGATTGGGTCTGAGTTTGACCACCATGCGTGAGTGGTGTGATTTCTTGTTTGTCACTTTGTTGGTGTATCTGTCGAAGCTGTGCGATGCAAGCTCGTGCCTGCGGGCGTTGTGGGAGTATCTGTAGGATCGGCCGCAGATGAGGCAGTCCTTGGAGGCGAGTTGTTGGATGCCTTGCCTTGCGTGCAGGGTCTCACCGGTGGGCCGCATCACAGTGATGGACACCTCGGGCATGTGCGGGACCTTCACCGGCTGAGGTGGCTCGTTGGTCTCTTCTTCGTAGTCCTCTTCGTTGTTCTCGCTCTCCACCCCCTGGAATAGCATTTATTATCATATATAAGATTGAAAGTCATAAATTTAAACATAAACTTAAATGTTTGTATGGATATAATAATTTACGAGTAATAAATACAAGCTACATAATGAAGCAACTATTCAAAAAAATTTTTGAATATTATTATAACTCGTAAACTAAATAATATAAATGTTATCAGGTATTATTTTATGTAACAATGATTATAACTGAGTATAATTATTAGTAAAAGTTAGTATAATCTAAACAGGAAGTGCCAGTTTCCCTTCCCTGGAACAACTGAGAACACGATTGAATGCCTAAATAATATCTAGTCCAGTGGTGAAGCTTCACATATTCAGGGTTTCATATTCTCAAGATATGATTTCTGACAGCTGTACAGTAAGATATTTTTATTTATAATGGCATGTAGTTTTACAAAAAACTAGCACAAATAATGATTAAGTATTTTACATACTATAATGTTAGTTTTTAACTTGAAATACGACTACATAATGTTTATTTCTAATTAAGGCACGGTTAAGTTTTTATGTTAAACCTACTAATATTATAAAGGCAAAAATATGTGAGTGTGTCTGTATGTTTGTGACATGTTCACGCTCAAATGGTTGAACCAATTTAGATGAAATTTGGTACGGACGTAGCTAACACCCTGTATTAACACATAGGCTACTTTTTATTCCGAATACAGCGGGTAACACCGCGGGGCGCAGCCAATAAATAATATATCCATACTTCTTTGACATTTATACCTTTTTGCTACAAATCATTTATTCATTATAAATATACTAAGTACCTAATCAATTCACAATTTCCATATTAAATCCCCAATTAAATCCTTCAGATTCAGTGATTCTGTTAAAAAAACTACTAACCATTTTATTTTAAGTGAAAATAAAATTTTGTTACATGTTACATTGTGAACAATATTTTTCTTGTATAAATTAGTTGTTATTTGCACACATGGTGCAGACAGAGACACTGTGCTCCCGGCAAATAAACTGTCCACATTTCAGACAATACTCTCTGGTTCTACGATCACGCTTTGTCGTTGCCACACAAATCTTGCACCTCTTCCTATTCTTGTATAACGGTTTGCTCAACTGCGATGGTATGGCATTCATCCTTTCAGGAAGAGGAGACAGTGTAAATTCATCATTCTCCAACAAGCCCAAAGCCAAATCTCTAATGAACATACGTCGTTTAATAACATTCATGTTTCTAGAAGTCCATATTACTTGGGCGTTGACCGAGGCAATATTTAACAATGTGAAGAACAATGAAAGTGACCAGTCATTAGTATGCTGCAGAGTTGTGTAGTAATGCATCAGTACGTCCAGTACCTCCACGGCAGACTGGTTTTTCTTGTACACTGATACAGCTGTGATGTGTTTGATATTAGGCCCTCTTTTATAGAACTTTGGCTCGTTGCTTATGACATTTATAGACTTGGATTGGGAATCTACGTAAGAAGTCAGCGAAACTTCTTCATCGTAAAATCCAGACATGAAAGTGCGACATTTTCGATACTGAGACAGAAATAGGGGAGGTATTTTGTCATTTTGAGGATGCAAAGCTGCCACTGTGTAAAGATCGTATGTCTTCAGTGCATTCATCAATGGCTGTGAAAAGTACCAGCTGTCCATGACGACAGTTCTTCCAGTTCCAAATAAATGCTGAGTTATTTTCTTGACGATATCCTCAGCGCCAAAGTAGGGATCCGTTATCACGTCTAAATTGCTCACGTAGAAGTTAGTCGGGTCAATTAGCAGCACCATTTTAATGCCACGTTTCAGCGACTTCTTATCGATATCGTATCGAAATGGACAAGGTCCGTAAACTGGCACAATGATCTCATCTACGACTGCGACACTCTCCATTTCGAAGGCTGTCCTGCAGTTCATGGCGAAAATTTCGAAGACTTTCCGTATACGTTTCATGGTGTCGAACTGGATTAGTGTGTCATCTTCGCTGTTGAAGGCCATGTTTTGTATGAGAAATTTGAATCGCTCGAAGCTCATAGCCTTTTTAACGCTCGATATGCCGGTGAGGCTGTCCCAGAGATCGCTGGGGTCTTGATACGTCGGTCTCATTATACCGTGGAGGTATAATACCCCGATCAGCATTCTTATTTCGTTAGCAGTAGTGGCTATCGCATAGTTTTTACTGTGTCTGACGATATTCTCGTTGGTTGACGTGACAATGAGCTCCAGTAGATCGTCTGTGAACAGTAGCTGCCACGCGTTTTTAGGTCGAGGGCAATGCTTCACGGTGTGAACTTTACGTTTTCTTAGTTTATTCGCTTCTTTTATGCGAGCCACGGTGTCAGTTTCCGATGATCGAGGGATTTTGGATAAGACGCTTTTGTCTCTACATTTGTAACCATTCTCGCTGTAAATGTATTCATCTTCCAAGTCAGGTTGGAGTTCCCCTTCGGATTCTGAGTCGTGATCAGAATGACGGAGTATATCACTCTCTTCTATGGACTGGAGTGAATCAATAACATCGTTTTCTTGAACCATGTCCAGTATCGCATGGACCCGATGCCAGTCCATTCGGGGATCCACATACGTCTGCGGATGAAATTAATCCAATTGAACTATTCCCGCATGGTCACTTCAAACAGAAACTAGTTTTTGATAGTGTGCCTGGTATTTTCACATGTAAAAGTTTCACAGTATTATGTAGTTACAGTAGGAACACTCCTGATGTGGCGATAAACATAAAACTCATAGACTTTTAATGTTTTAGTAGGTAAGCTACTTTGAAAGTTTCAAATAACCGAGAATAAAACTTGTCAGTTTACGTTGAGCCTCATAAATAAACATAACTTTACCAGTAAATACTAGGTAATGTAGATAGAAGAAAATACATTAACTTACTCCCCCTATCTGCTTTACAGCTATAAACTTAAGTGCTAGTTCTGATAATGATGATAAAGATATTATTGTAAATATGACATAGATACAAAAGCCTTACCTTATCACTCCTCGGTGTGAGTCCCAAGGAAGCCAAGATAGGAGGCCCTTCAGGCTGAAGCTTACTGGAAGAGGTGACATTCTGAAATACATATAAAAGTGCTTTAAATGTATGGTCATAAAAACAATGTAGTAAAATTATATAGTCCAGGCTGAACAAGACTGAACTGTTTTACTCGGGTAATTTCACTTTATTTTTTTCAAAGCGCAAGTTAGTTTTAAATACCCAAGGATACTGAAAATCTTAGTCCGGCCCCAGCATTAGGATTTCTTTTTTTTAATAGCCCTCTGTACAAATCTAATAATCTAACCAAGGATTTTTAACTGGCCATAAGAACTAAAAAGAAAAAAAATGCAATGTGGTAAAAGAAGTAACAATATAATGAACTCAATGGTGTGAGATAATATTACGCGGGGACACCAGAATATTTTCTTCATACTTGAACAAAAAACAACTCTATGGAACTGTACAAGGTCAAATACTAGTAGCCGTTAACATGACACACCCAATCATGCTGCTCCAGATTAAAATACCTAGGAGCTACAGGAAAATGAAGCTTTATTAATACCATAGCTTCATTCCGGTCAAAGTATTGATTCACACTAGCTTGGTCCATGAGTGACTCAACATGAAGCAACTGGCCACATGTCCTTGACATCAAATTGCTGCATTATAAGAAAGCAGCTATGGACCAATGACATGTATAGTTATATGTGAGCGTATATACAGCACTCTGATAAACAAGTATAGGCATTATCAAGGTGAATCACACATACCTCAATGATGGGATATGAGCCATCAATGACCACTCCATCATCATCAACTTCATCAGAATATGGTTCACTCTTTATTTTCACCTGTAAATGCATAATAAAAACTGTAAACACATCCAGAGAACAAATGACAATACAAAGCTGAAACATCCAGAAATAACCCACCTCTTCTAGTAGGCTGCCATCCTTTTTAATCAGAGACTGCAGTTTGTTTTGTGTCTTTTCACACACAGTCTTAAATTTATGCCAGTTGTTGACATTGTCCATGCATTTCCTGCAGACATTCGTCGGCAGTTCGTCATTCTCGTTTATCTGAAAAAACAATCATACGTAATCATGTTATGGAGGGCAAATGGGCGCTCTCCACCGCGCGGCGAGTGCTAGTTTCATCAGAACGAGCGAGGCGAAATCGCGCCTCGTGTATAGATAGATACGCGAGGAGAAACTCAGTAGGTAGGCGTAGGTATAGCCGAGCGACGCGGAGAGCGGCTCACGGCTGCTCCTCGACCGAATAAGTAGAAGCGAGTCGAGTGGCAGCCGGTGAGCCCCTCGAGGGTTACCGCTCGATATACGCACACAGCTATAGCGCACGCCGACACCGACGCTCGACCCGCTCGAGGACGAGCTGCAGGCTGGTCTCGTCCAATAAATCAATACGCCCGACGGTCAACGCGGCCGCTATCGCTCGACGCAGCCCCCTCCCGACCTGACCCCCGGGAATAATGCCAAACCCGGCCCTCATGATGCGCGCCATACCCAGCCGGCTGCATGGAATGCGACGCGACGCGGCCACGAGCCGACCGATAGCCGTGGAGCATTACAAAATGGTGGACGATCTTACGACATCTCCACCTTAGCAAGCGCTGCCTGACATTGCACGATCTGAGGCGGATGACGAGTTCTCACGTATGCCGAGGGTATACTTTCACTCAAAACTTCATACTATGGCTTATTTTGTGCAATACATACCTGAACCGAGACGCAAGCCTTGATTTTCAAGACGAGGACGGGAGGTTCCGAGTCATCCGAACTGGTGGTAGGAAAAATCGGCAGTAATTCGCCTCGAGATGACAAGCACAGTCTACAAACACGATCATAGTTCACATTCATTGTAAATAAACAAGATTTTGTAGTGATTTTACACTATCCACACTGTTTAAAACAGAGACGCCATGTCACCACGAGCACTTCAACACAAAGCACTGCACATCGTTCTTGCTAGAGCACGAAAGCGCCTGATGATGAGCACGAGAAGTCGATAGGTTCGGTCGGGACGGCTGGGTCGAGTCGCCGACCACCTGTCGTTCTGCGCATGTGCGCGTAAAATGGGATCAAGTGAGGCAACATTACAAACGCAAAATAAAGTTTACGCCAGAGGGCAACAACATTTTGTAAAAACTTTTAATTCTTTTTGGTTTTGGTACCTACTTAGGATGTACGAACGTATTATATTCGATTGTTATAAATAATACAATATCTAGTAAATGTAGGTAAATGTAAAATAACACTAGAAAATCGTGAGTTGTATATTATTATGTTTCTCCAATATCAAGTAATATCACTGACTGCTTCGAAAGTCGGTCATGTATTTTTATGTGGTTTTATTGTTCATCTTGTTTTGATGCTATTGTATCTCTTTAGTGCCCCTTCTTCTAGTGTAGGATTTTATTATACTTAGATGTTCTGTGCTACTTTGGCAACCTATAGCATAGGTAACCATAGCCAATAGTAGGACCTGTAAGTTTGATGAAAGTGTCATCGGTTTCGTCATAAGATAGTATAAATTCATCCAATCAGGAACCTAACAATATCTAAAAACTGCAAATCTCGCAACGCAGTCCTTCGACTACCGTAAAATGTTGTGCGATTGAATGTAAAAACAAGTTTAATCCTGTGTATGCACAACCAAATCCATGTTAGACGTCTTGATTTCCATAATAAAACGGATAACTAATGCAAGTACGCTAATAGAATCTACATGCTCCAAAATCTACCAAACATTAGCGCTTTATTATGTATTGTTGTACGCTTATCTTTTGCCCGTCACGTTGTGTTATATTAGAGCTATTTAAAATAGGAGATTATTTTTATGAATGTGATGTGCATCTGCATAATGCTAGCTAATATTATTGTAATAAAAGAGTTGATTGTCAGTGGTAAAATAATGGACAGCGACTTCATTTTAACGTGGAATTAAAAAGGTTTCAAGCTTCTGCATTTCCTTCTTAATATAGTGCCATCTCTTTCTAAACCGGTCTCCATAACAGCGCGAGATTCAAACTTCGGGCAACGTCGCTTCATAGTGAAATAATAGCGGTAAATTTGAAATTTGTTATCACTGTCTTACGTGAAAAAAAACTAGGCAATATTATTCGAAATATTTCTGAAACTCTGATCTAAAGCACTTACTTTATTTCGATTATATTTTGAGAAACTTTGCTTTCTTCTTTATGTATGAATTCATTAAAACAAAAACTACTTAGGTATGTACCTACGTAGTAATTTATATCCCTACACTTTGTGATAATAAGTAAAGTAGTGCCAACGTAATAAGAAAAGAAGAAAAGTTTTGTTGACAAACCTCATTCAAATATAACCTTGAGGGGTGAGGAGGGCGGGCCAGCATGAATGAAATCGGGCGAAGTAGAATGACGAGGAGAGGTTCTTCTCTTCTACTACATACCTACCTCCTAATATTTAAATGGAGTCAGATAATCTTAACCTGGTGTGATGAAAAAGCCAAATGCAAAATCTACTTATTTGGGCGTTTGTTAGAAGGCTGTTAGATAAGTAATATTGTAATTTATTATTAGATACCCTACCTAATACCTAAGTATACGTACTTAGCATAGCCGGCGATGAAGGAGCAGTAGGTATACTTAGAAATGGTAATTCGGTAAAAACTGAAAGTTATTTTTACAATGAAATTTCTGTATTATACCTAGTCAGGTCATAAGTATTGTCACACAGTAAAAACTTTTCTTTTAGAATGCTGGCCACAAAAAAGTTTATTGAATTCGAATTTCGAATTGTTCATGAAAATAAAAATGTACTTTTATACTTTTTAGAATTTTATTTTACTCATTTTTTAAATATGGAGAGGACACTAAAGAAGACCGTGTTGCAGTTATTGCGTTGCATCGTTGCGGTTACGCGCCAATTCAAATTTTTGACATAGGTACTGAAAAATTTGAATATAACCAAGAGATTCGTTTATCGTACCATCAAACGATACAATGAAGACTCTAGTGTAGATGACAGGTCAAGAAGTGGTCGCCCTCGGTCTGTTAGGACTCCAGCAGTGATAAAAGCTGTGAAGGCGCGAATTCAAAGAAATCCCAAACGTAAGCAGAAACTGTTGGCCCTTCAGATGGGATTAAGCAGAACCACGGTGAAAAGGGTGTTAAATGAAGACTTAGGGCTTCGGGCATATCGAAGAAAAACAGGACATTATTTGAATGCTCGTCTAATGGACCTGAGACTGAAGAGATGCCGCGCTTTGTTGAAGCGGTACGCGGGAAAAAAATATCGGGAAATTCTTTTTTCGGATGAAAAAATTTTTACCGTAGAAGAGAGCTACAACAAACAAAATGATAAGGTGTACGCACACAGTAGTGAAGAAGCGAGCAACCGTATTCCGCGTGTCCAACGAGGTCATTCTCCATCCTCGCTCATGGTATGGTTGGGAGTGTCTTATTGGGGCTTAACAGAGGTACATTTTTGTGAGAAAGGTGTAAAAACGAATGCAGTTGTGTATCAAAATACAGTCCTGACGAACCTTGTGGAACCTGTTTCTCATACCATGTTTAATAACAGGCACTGGGTATTCCAACAAGATTCGGCGCCAGCTCATAGAGCGAAGAGCACACAAGACTGGCTGGCGGCGCGTGAAATCGACTTCATCCGGCACGAAGACTGGCCCTCCTCCAGTCCAGATTTGAATCCGCTAGATTACAAGATATGGCAACACTTGGAGGAAAAGGCGTGCTCAAAGCCTCATCCCAATTTGGAGTCACTCAAGACATCCTTGATTAAGGCAGCCGCCGATATTGACATGGACCTCGTTCGTGCTGCGATAGACGACTGGCCGCGCAGATTGAAGGCCTGTATTCAAAATCACGGAGGTCATTTTGAATAAACTTTAGTGTCATAAGAATCTATGTTTTGTTAAGTTCATTTTGGTATATAAATGGTTACATAATGAATAAACTTGTTTCAATTATTTTATATAAAACATGTGACAGAATTTATAGTCAAGACCGAACTCTAGAGCAAGCCGCCTAAGACGAAGACCGACTTTATTCTAAGCGTGCATTACTTAGGTACTCTATGTAAAATAATTCAGCCTATACCTGTGCCACTGCTGGGCAAAGGCCTCACCTCACTTTCGTGATTAGGCCATAATCTGCTTGGCTGCTTGGCTTTCGAGTTGATGCTAAGATGCCTTTTTGGAAGATTTGGAAGGTCTTTTAATTCACTTTCGACACTGAGGTAATTTTTGAAAGATATCGCTGATTTCAATAGGTATAATAATTATCACTGTAAAACCATGGTAAGTACCTACTAATTTGGGCTTCTCATATTAGGTGCTTCGTCTACCAACATAAAAATACATGACAGCTTTTGCAACAAACAATAAAATTAAATATAAGTCTAGAACCTACCTTGATTTCTACGCCGTATAAAATCGGACATAATATTAATGATGACTTCAAATCACCGATGACTTTCAAAAATCACCTCTTGTTTTTTTTATAGTTTTGGTTACACACGGTTTGTGCATTTAGCTAGTTCTACAAGTAGAGAGACTACAGAGTTTGTTTAGGTGGCGTTCGATTTTTGAGTAACTTATTTTACAACGCCCGTACCCGTATTGCCTTTGTTTTGTCTTAGTTATTTGTATTAAGTATACTAGAGTTTTCATACATGTTTTGTCGTTCTCAATTCAAGCACATTACTGCCTTTGGGGTTTCATACAAAATTCTTGCCCTAGGGAGAGAATGACTTGCTTTACAACAAAGATTGTGTGGCAACTACTTGCCTCAAGTCAGTAAATAAAACAGAAGCTTTTATTTAGGTATTTTATTGTTCCAATATATTTTTATGTGATACATTTTTGCACATAAGCAACATCAACATGGTACAAGGAAGGTATAGTAAGTAACTAGTTTATCGAGGAGGGTGGAACTACATAGGGAGGTCGAGGGAACTATAATTAAAAAAAAAAAGTAAATTTTATTAGGTAGGTACTTAACTACTTATGTAGGTAATCAAAGTTTCGAGTTTTTGAGAAAAATGGGCTTTGTGTGTTTAGCATTTATGGCTGAATTAAAGGTATTTGCATTGTTGCAATCAAATAATTAATTAATTAAGGAAGATTGCGTGAAATTAATTCTGAAGCCACTGCACTAATTTTGTAATGTATAAGTTTTTAAAAATGAAGCAAACAATATAATTATGTTATACAAAATTTAGAACTTAAGCTCCTTCATTTTTGAAGTCGGTTAAAAATACAGAAAAAGGTAAAACGCGTCACACATTGTCACGTTTCTCGTTAAAAAATGGCTGCGGCACACATAACAGTCATGATTTTTGCTTGTTACAAACGGTCCCGTCCCGTCCGTGAAACCGTCACGTATATAATAATTATTCTCGGTAGGTATATTTTCTAAGTAACGATTTTTGGAAAATTGTACCTACTTTCCGTCCGGAACGAGAAAAAATCACGACCCCTGCCTGCATAGATTGCCAGACTGTTTTAAAATATAATAGTACCTATATAGCAGCTCTAGTCCTAACCCTATAATTATATTTTCTTTTTATTGCCATTACTTATAACACAATCAGTAGTTAATGAAAACTCCTGTATAAGTTTATTTTATTATTTTTTCGTTGGTTATATCTTAGGCAAAACCTGCATAGACATCAAGAAACAAAGATATTAGGTAAAATAATTATTTCTTATTATCTACATACGTTATCTGTATATTAAATTGGGACTTATACATTAGAATACTTTTACGTTTACTATAAGTTTGATAAGTGAATACTTAGGTATTAGTAAAATAAAAAAATGTGCAATTTTTTGTGAGCTTATATTGGCTACATACAATCAATAGTAGCATAAATATATACGGACCTAAGTTTATGTAACTCTGATTTCTTAATTCTCTAGATCAGCGGTACTCTAAGTGTGTTCCGCGGAACCCTAGGGTTCCGCGCTACCCCTGTAGGGGTTCCGCAAGACTAGAAAAAAATCATAACACCTCTCTCTGGTCACTGGTCGAACGTTTTGACTCCGCCCGCCGCGCGTAAGTATACTTGTGAGCGCGCAGTCCCTTTGATAAAAGCCGCCTCTGAATTAGACTATAGTTGTGAACAAGTGACTTCCGGCTCTATCTTCAAAAACATAAAGTCGAGATTGTTAAAGAATACACTTTTAAAAACTATTGTTTTATTGTAGGGTTCTGTCAAGTATTTTGCTTGTCAAAAGGGTTCCGTGACCAAAAAAGTTTGAGAACCGCTGCTCTAGATTACAAGATTACAATGGGTTACAAATGGAGTATTATACTGGAAACCTTAATTTAATTAAATCACTTTATTTATAGTCCATTTTAATAAGTAGCACGCCAGGTTTTTCAATATCCCGCCTAAAGGCCTAAACGCAACACTAAAATACAAATAGGTATGTACTCGTAGTACCCAACTGATATGGCTTACCGATGTACCTGCGCAGAAGATGAATTTTCAAAGCTCGGGCAATGCTATTGACCGCTATTGGTCGGCAGCCGCGCCGCCATCTTAGCGATCGCCGCGTGGCATGGGTGAGATGGAACTAACAGCTGCAGTGTATTATGAACCTTATAATAGTGATCTTAGGTTGATTGTAAGTTTTCAGCATCCTTTCGTTAATCTTCGGACCATACTTTCTTTTCTGCGCGAACGAAGATTCACGACGCGCCTTATAAGTTGGGGTACTAGTATACAAGACTTTAAAACTGGCCGCTTAGATTTTTTTATTGGTCCATGATTTCAATGGCGCTTGTTTTGGCGATAAATTTTATAACCGTGACGTCTACGTCGAACATGGCGGGCACGCGGAGCGGTGCTCCTGCGAGGGCTGCGCGCGCACTGCAAGCCTCGAAGGGTCGACGGGGTTCGCCTTCGCCACGAGCGAACGAGCCACGTGAGCGAAGGCGGCTTCCACGTTCAGTCCGGTTTTGGCTGATGTCTCCATAAACGCGACTTGGTACTCTCTCGCCAGCCGCTGCCCCTCCTCCCGCCTCACCGCACGTTCTAGGCCGCTGTCGGATTTGTTACCTGAGAGAATGATAGCTTTTTAGTTGTGGCTTCGCACGGTTTGTGCATTTAGCCAGTGGATAGTTTGATGGTGAGGTTGCTGCCAAATGCTTGCCAAATTGTTATATTAGTGTAGGTAGTGTTGTAGGTCGACGGCTGTTTACACAGTAGGATCAAGAAGGTAGAATACGTACCTAATAGCATAATGACGACGTCATCTTGAGCATACTCGCGAATTTCCCCGAGCCACGCTCGGATGTTGTCGAAGCTGATCTTATTTGTCACGTCGTAAAGAAGAAGAAGGGCTAGAACAATACCAATATTAATATTACTGTCCACACTGTGTATCCAAGTGAGTTTAATGGGGACGACGCAGGGAAACTCTTTGCAATGTCCACTGACCACCCGCTAGTTAGGACGTTGGGAATAGTAGGAAATTACTTGGCGTATGTTGATGTCACGAATGCACGAGTGAGTAGGTACAGTCAAGTCACAGATTACTAAATAGTTACTTCGTAAGTCAAGCGATGAAATTCAGATGACAGAACAAAACCTTTTGCAGGTGGTGCAGTGCAGCGCAAGATTTTGGTGGCATTTCTACAGCAACTAAACTATACCTACCTACCTACTGTTGTTATTGGCAGACACAACAAAGAGCAGGCAGGACGGACGCATTATCAGCTGAATTTCGAAAATAGCTAGTACCTACCTACATTTTTATCATCCATTGATTTTTTAATTAAGTACTATGTTATTACTAAGATTACATTATAAATAAAATATGTCTATTGGTCTTCCATACTAATTTTAAAACTTCCCGAGATCAAGACGATATCTTTTACGGTCAATGAGACGCAAGTACCAGGGCAGCATAAAACGTAAGAGCTCAGCTTGTGTGACTTGTTCCATGTGACAGAAGCGAGTTCCACAGTTCCACATAAAAGTGAACATGTGTGCGTGATCCGGTTAGTCGTTTGGTGTTGGCCTCCTGTCTGTCGCGCGTGCGTGTGATGCCAAGGAAACAGGTCGAGGCCAGCGTCTCGCTCTAGCCAGAATACGTGGGGTATACCGATGATGTTTGCTTGCACCGCGTGGCTTCATCACGGAGCCAGTCAATGAAAATTACTATATTTTAGCAGTAGATCGGTACGACGATGAAGTATAACTGTATATTAGGAAGGTAGGTATATTCTATTTAGTTACTAGGTGCCTGTGACGCATAGAGTAACTTTGTAAGTAGGTAGGTACTATATACGGAAAGTATATACGCGTCTAGGGCCTTCCTATAATTAGGTGTAGGTACGTAGGTAATCTACGTTACAATACCTACCGAAAATCTACCGCTACGAATTCCGGTTGATAAAGCCATATTATCTTGATATACATTTGCGTAGTAACGAATTATTTATACTGTGGCTATTACATACGCACGTTAGTTGACGTTAGTCTAACTTTTTAGTAAACAGCTGAAAAAATAAACGTAGTTCACAACGTCGACGATAGATGGCCTTAGTAGTCCTAACAACATCTAGCTAGTAGCTAGATTCTTGTAACGTTATAGTAAAATAGCGATCTTGATAGCACGCATTTATAGAGAAAAAATTGAACGAGTGCGTAATGAGTTAAAAAATAAATTATTATATAAATAATCTAAAATATTTACCGTGTGCATCTCTGTAGTAAGCATGTGTAACGCTACGGAAGCGCTCCTGGCCGGCGGTGTCCCAAATCTGAAGCTTCACCTTGATGCCGTCGACTGTTACCACCTTATTCTGCGGACAGATGGCGCTAGCTGTACTTTTGTAAGCAATAAATTATAAAAATAGTTTATAATTTTATATGCATGTGAACTGATTATATCTAGTTAGGTTACCTACCTTCTTATTTTATTTGTAATAAAATATATATATCTACCAATACCGGGAAGTGGTAAACCATAATGAATGATTACTTACCTAGTACTTACCTATAAATTAATTAGGTAGGTAGGTAGGTATGTTTTAGTAGGTGGGTAGGTAGGTACTTAATTCAATTTTTGAATAAGTAACCATATAAATTAAATGCCGAATTTACAACAACAATAGGCAGATTAGGCAGTAAGTTACCTACAGCAAAATATAATTATAGGTACCTAGGTAGAAAGGTAGGTAGTAAGTAAGTATACTTAATATAATTCTGTAGGGTGGTAGGATATAGCATAAAGTAAAATAGATAGGTATGCCTATCATCTACCTACCTACATAGATTCTGATGAAAAGTACCTGTACCTACTTATACTAATATAAGAGATAATATACTCGTAGATAGTTAGTAGCTAGGTACCCAGATAGTACCTACCTACCCAGACCTACCTATACCTGTGCCTATACCTATAGGTACCATTCCTACCTACTCCCTAGCGGTGAAAGCGATACCTAACGTTATTTTATTACGACGCCACAAGAACCACCCAGTGACAGCTGCAATAAATCAAACTGCAAAAATTTCACAAAAAATCGAGGACCTTTGCTAGTACAAATAAAAAAAAAACAATAAATCACTCAGTTGAGCAACCGATTCAATCACAGCTGTCATGGATAAAGGGGGCGGGAACGGAAAAAGCGCGGCAAGCTTCGAACACCAATCGCGTGGCGAGGCCTGCTCGCACGCCGCCAGCTGACTGGCCCATTTGAACTTAGAACCCTTGAACATAATTAATAACCTTTTTTTGCAGAATTCGAATGTTATTGGACTTATTGGCATAATGAGGACTGAGGCGAGGAGTCATGATACTGTACCTATTGGATTGGAAATAAGGAATGTTTTTTTTTATTAAACGAACTTTGACTTTGACTTAGTTTTATTATTATTATCTACTACTAGCTGTGTCTGCACCCGTGGTTTGATCTGCATAGACTTTAAATATCCCACAAAGAACCTTTAAATATCTCAATGCACAGAGACCGTAACTTTACTATCCGCGATATATAGGTAATAATATATTTTTAGGGTTCCGTGCCCAAAGGGTAAAACGAGACCATATTACTAAGACTCCGCTGACCGTCAGTCTGTCACCACAGTCACCAGGCTGTATCTCATGAAGCGTGATACTTAGACAGTTGAAATTTTCACAGATGACTAGATAATTGTTGCCGCTATAAGAACAAATTTGTATACCAAAAAACTAAATATAATAAATATTTAAGGGGCTCCCACATAACAAATGTGTTTTTTTTTGCCATTTTAGATAATGGTACCTAACTACGGTACGGAACCCATCGCGCGATACCGACTCGTACTGGGCCGGTTTAACCTATCATGGATCCGAGACGCCAGCCTTTCACAAACACACTATCACATTTATAATAATAACTATGTATATGCAAAAACACTTTTTGAACTACTCGTGCGCGAACTATAAATAATGTGGTCTTTCAGATCGGTAAAAATATAAGAAAAAAAAACACAACATGAACAATAAAATTTCATTGTACCTACTTATACAAAACGAAAGGTTTAGTATAGGTACCTACATTCATCCAAACTTACAATTATTCCGTACATAATAAGTACGTACGGAATAATTGTTACCTCTTTTCTTTTGTTTCCTACAAACAAAACAACATCGACACAATAAACAAAGAGTCCCCATTTTCAAAGGATTTATTAATAGGGTGGGGACATCGCCGGTACCCGGAAGTCAATGCCGACGGTGGAAATGTAGTTTCCCGCCAGGAACGTTCCGTCCCGGAAGCGGACGAGCATGCACGTCTTTCCCACGCCGCTGTCGCCGAGCAGCATCACCTGGGAAATAATTATCTTGGTTTATTTATACAGCGCCTTACTGACTTCTCAGTCCTTACTGACCCCCCAGTCCTTACTGACCCCCCAGTCCTTACTTACCCCCCAGTCCTTACTGACCTCCCAGTGTAGGGCGCTGGGAAATATTTAACTTCCACTTACAATGGAGAGCAGACATAGTGATTTTTATTTTTCACATTGTTCCGTAGCGATTTAACGAAATTATAAAGATAATAATTATATTACATTATTCTGTAACGATTAGCGATATGATTTTAAGAAACTAAATAAAAGAGCTAGGTATCTCTACAGCAATCAATATGAATTTAGCGAAATCCGGGAAAAATAGCGCAAATTCATTCTACCTATATTTATAAATCAAGCAGGCAGCCATTGCAGTTACGCAGCGGCGACAAATGGTGAAACGTGCTCTCTTGAAATGGTTCAGTAGGTAGGTATAAGTATATCGATTAGTTTTTTTTTCAGATTTAGGGAAATTCAATACATTTTATATTATAGGTAAGAATGATTAGGTACTATAGTGAGCACCGCGGTGTCATGGGTATTGAATAATAACTCATAGGTACCGTTAAGGAATAGGTATTTATTCCTACCAATACTTAGGTATTCAAATTTCATCTAAGTCCGCTTGGCCAAGCTAACATCAAACATTCCAAACATACCTACACTCTTTCAGTTATAGGGAGGGACTAATTAGACAAAGTAGCTATTTAAGTGATGAAAAAGGATACCATTAAGACTGCAAGAGAGCTTATTTCAGCCTTTGAGGGTTCTGCCATTCATTTTAATATCGCCCGCTTATTGCGAGATTTTCATCATAAATGTAGCCTCGACGTTTTTATTAACATTCTACTTTGAGCTTCCGAGATCGGGAGCAAATTAACTTTTATTTTTAAGGATCCTTCGTTTATTCTCACGTTTTGTCTTGCGGTGATAAAATAATTTTGTTAAGAATCGGAAAATTATTTACATGGGCCTCAAGAAATGTGTGTTTTCTGGCGCGTCAGATCAGCGTCTGTGTTTCTCTCTTCCCAACAATAAATTTGAGAAGAACCGGCAACTCGAGCAAGATATACATATTTTTCCAGAATTTTCTGGTTACTGACCGTCCACGTAAGTTGTCCCCTGGCCGCTATACAATTTGCGATATGACATCATTTTTCCCTTCGCATTCGACAATTTGACACAAATTGACAAATTAAATTAATAAATTAAATTAACTTACCTTCCCGAAGACATCGTATTTGTCCTCCTGCTTCCCTTGCTGGTCCCAGGGTTCCGTAGGCGACGGAGGCTCACTATGCGGCATGACTCCTTCTTGGTCGTTCTTGTCCTCGTCTTCCCGCGCCTCTGGGAGGTTCCGTGCCCAAGTAGGTCGAACCCTACCGACCACCACTCGCTTTTCCATTTGCTGACTGTCCGAGTTTGGATTCCACATTTTATTGCTCTGGGCTAATTCACTGGCTTAGGATGAATCAGTTAGCCGTTAGCCATTTTCATTAAAAAAAAACAATCGTTGACCGTCACTCTTTTAGTTAGGAATCGATCGATTAACAATTTTATATTTTTTTAAAGATGTTGCCGGTTTTAGCTGTTGCCAAGATCAAAAGCGTCGAAATTGAAAGAAAAGTCTCTATCAGTAAAATAACAATATAAAAGACAATTACGAATAACAGATGAAGTAATAAAAACAAAACAGGATGGGCACATACAAAATAGGAAAAACAAGAGAAGAGTCAATAAGAACCTAATTATAAAGAACTAGTTGCGCCGCGCGGTTTCACCCGCGTTTGGATAATATACGATAAGTACATCTTTATGAATTGCAGCCTATGTGTTATTCTGATGTACGAGTATAAGCTATAGTATTGTAAAGTTTCATCACAATCCATTCACTAGATTTTACGTGAAAGAGTAACAAACATCCATCCATACTTAGAAACTTTCGCGTTTATAATATTAGTAGGATAAAAATGTTATGTAAATGCTTAGCAAGTTAATAGTTGGTTATCCGCCTAAGGTTATCTTATAAATGGTTATCTACCTATCGCTTCAATTAAATTAACAATTGATGTAGGTACAAAATAGAGCGATGAAAATTCCATTTCCAGCAATTCCCTTCTCTGTATCCGGTTTTATTAGAGAGATAATAACATGTTGATTGTTTCACAGCTACTGCTCTGCTCGAGGCATTCGTTTTGTGTCGTTTTTTGAGACGAGTTGCCGGTTGCTTGGCAACTGAAATTAAGTTCTCGTTTTTCTGTTCAACCTGGTTAAACCGGTAAATGACGGAAACCGCGGGTCTACGCTACAAGTAGACTTTGCCCATAGATTACTAAAGTAACTACACTTTGGTGTTGGCATGGATTATGGTATGGTCATTATTTGGTCATGGTCATGCATGATAGAAGTTATAGTAATAATCTTAAACTGATTGATGTTCATCATATTGACCTATTTTAATAATTATTTATACAAAGGACACGTGACACGCCAAATGCACTAATTATAATTATGAAGACATCAAAATAAGACAGTGTCAAAAAAAATTGCCCAAATAATTAGGTAGTTACGATAGTACTGGAGAATGGGGTGTAAAAAGGAGAATACATTTTTAACATAAGTAGGAGAGTTTTGGCGGTAATCCGAAAGTGAGTAGTTGATTTTGTATACATTCAAACTTGAGTTTCTTCGAGTGTTAATGTTAATGTTGGTGGAGTATGTTTGTCAAAGTGCACGAGTGTGGGCAAATGATATAGACCCAAGAAACGTGTCATTTCGCATTGTTTCCAAAACTTCCAGGTAGATTCAGTAAAGCATCCATCACTTTACTGATTCGTGACTTTTTGACTTGACTAGTTGACTACTTCACCGCGAGGATGCTATAGTAATCCTATGCCCTTCTTGCAAAAATATGAAATCTTGACACTGACATGATGCACAAACCGTGCGAATCCAAAAAAAAATATACAAACTCCTACATTACCTGACCAGACCCTGTAAACTCAGACTCTGGAAAAGTATTTAATTTCACTCTCATTATCCCCATGTTAAACATAATCGGACGTTATAAAATGATATTATTGTGAAAAAAAACTAGGGAGTCGGTTCTTCTTCTTCATTATCTTATTCACGGTATACCTATCTAAGTAGTAATGCTAAGTATAGCTCCATAACTGAGTACGGGCCATATATTTGAAGCCATTATAATAATACAACTTCTCTATTCGTCCTCTTTATATATATACTTAATATTATTATTATATTATTCGTCCTCTTTAGCAAGACCATTCCATTCAACGAATGGAATCTTGCTAAAGAAGACATAAGACGACATAATAAGCCGGTCTCATCTGATCCCATTCTTCGTCATCTTTTATTATTCGCAACCTACTTACTAACAAAGAGAACGTATATTTCGGCACAATGAAATCTTGTCGTTACCGTTCCCAATAAAGTCATCTTATTTTGAAGTGGGTAAAAAGATAATATTATACTCGTAATATACAAGCCTAGGAAAAAGGTAAAACTGTATATTCGTTTCCGTCAATACCGACTGCTCGCTCTCGAAATTATTTTACGATGTTCTTTGTACATCTGGGGGCACGGCAGTGCCCCCGCCAAGTCGAGCAAAACAAAAGGCACGGCCGTACTATCCTTTTCTCGAAGCGATTCGGGCCATTTTCGACCCCCTGTAACTTCTTTATGGATAAAACTAGAAGCCTAAATTTTTAGTGACCAAGAGGGCATCACGTCTACAGATAATAACCCAAATTATATTAAATTTGAACCAGTAGTTTAAGAATTATTGTAAGTCAAAGTTCCTTAATTTTGCTGCCCACTGACTGACTGACTGACTCACCGATCATCAAAATTCTAAGGTACTTCTAGCCGTCCCACAAGTTTCAAATTTGGAATATAGCTATTGTTTAGCTTATAAACCGAGGAAAAATTCTGACATTCCATAATTTTCATCCCGTTTTCTAGATATATAATCTGCATAAATAACTTTGTATTCCCATATAAATTCCATTAAATTGTATGTGATTACAAAGTTACTTTTACAGTTCATAATTAGACTTCATTGAAATTGAATGAAATGGGTAACAGGGGTAAAAAATGAGAAATGACTGTGAGAAATTCGACAGTTGAGCGCTTTTTAAAAACTTCCACGATAGGTACTACCGCAGATAAAGAGATACAAATCCCTATATCTATAAGTATATACCTACCTACACTTTTATAGGTTGAACAAATTCGTTACCTAGGTACATTAAAATAGGTACCTAGGTACCTTATACCTACCTAATATGCATCTGTGGAGACGCAAAGACACTCGTTCATGATAATCTATGAGCATGACCTACCTATGTTCGCAAGGGGCCCCGGCCGGGCAGGCAAAAAAACGAAATAAAGAAAGAAAACTTACAAAAAGAACTGAGATCCCATCAAAAACATTACATGTACAAAAATGCACAAGTCTCGCAACGCAGTTTATCTGCCGTAAAAAGTTGTGATATCGAATGTAAACCAAGTCGGTTAATTTAATACCTACCTACTTATTTATTTCTTTAGTAAATAGAGTGTCTTGGCGATTATTGGTTATCACTTTTACGACTGAATGTAACGTACGTACTGGCTTATTCCAGAAATCCCCTGGCAGTATCCCCTGCGCAGGGGATTTCTGGACATTTTGTCCAGTTTACGGCTGTACTATGCACGTGCTGTCGAGTTCACTAAAATGAGAGGTGATGACTCGACCGCATGGGCGAATTTATTGCGGTAGAGATAACAACCAACTCCTATCATTTTATTTTTTAATTTTGAAAGAGGGTGTAGAAAGGGAGTTTTCTTGGGCTGTGTTCTGAAGAATCTTCTTTACAGTTTCAACATATAATAATAATTATAAATAAGATTAGGTCGAAAAAATCTTCAGTAGAACGTATGATTACCCACCAAAAATCACGAAGTCTTTGAAGGAAACGGTCAAACGGCTCTAAATCTTTCAGCACAGCTAAGTGGGTATTAACATAAATAATCCTTCAGTATTTTTCGGTCGCTTCCATTCAGGCAGGTAAGGTACCTATCCTCTTACGAAAGGATTGACTCTCCTTTTACGGTATAAATCGTACCTTCATAATCTTCACAATAAGGCTTTAGGCTTAACGCCCACTAAGGCCCTAATGGAGCGCTGGCAGTAATTATGTACTAGTGGCACGATTAAGTCGACTACAACCCTAATTTCTTACTTAATAACGAATTAATCTTATTCCCACATTATATCAAGGTAATATTAATGGAATCTATATTCGAGGCACAAACATAGTCAGGTCCTGTAGGTACCTTACCTACCTAGACAGGCATCGGGGCCGATGGTCAAATCCGAATATTCATTAAATTAAATTGAAACCCTTTTATTTCAGGCACCTTGCCCCATAATTAACATTCAATTTACAATAAATAAAAAATAAATTATTAAAATAACAAGAATAAATCAATAAAAACCGACATATTAAACCGACTGAAACTTTAGGAAAGTCACGAAACAAGTTAAGGCAAATAAGTGATTCCCAAGCTCTACTTACTGCCCATAATAATTAGACAGGCGGGATTGCTAATTTAGTTATGAGTTTACTTTCCTTTCAGCTTATTGGGCAAAGCTTCTTTAGATAATAATTATGCTAAGTAATTGAAACCTGTTAACAAGGTTAAAATAATAGCTTTATCTGAGAATTATTGGAAACAAGTTGAGTCGGATTGGTTTTAATTGGCTTTCTCATACTAAGTACTTACCTTGTTAGTATTTCAGTAGTAGGTAGGTAGGTACTTATTTTAGTTATTCTCGGAGTACTCAATTCTTTAGATAGATAGATAGATAGATACCTACTATATGTACGTAATTATAAATGATAGAGACGGGAGGTATTTAGACAATGAAACTCCTCAGTGACTTCATAATAGATAGGTGCAGAATAATTTTTGATAAGACTAAGTATTCGGCACCAAATATTATAGGTGTTTTGTAAAAGTCTCTGTAGAAAAGTAAGTAGGTGTGTCTAATGCTTAAAAAATCCCAAATCAGTTGTCCAAATTCACTGTCTGTATGTTTTTCCGCTCCTCGCGCTCAGTAACTTCGTTATCGAATTGAACGTAGGAATATATTCAATTATTCAACCAAAAATAATATATGCAAAAGCAATAAAACTCGCTTTAGAAGTCAGGCAGAAATGTGATAAAAATACATATTTGGGAGAATTTCTGTTTGCAGAAGCGATGGATAAAAAGCTTCAATCAAAGGGCTTTTATAGGGTATCTGTAGGTAGAATAGTTGATGTGATTTTCTGTTTATTTTAGAACCATCTTATTAGGTAGCCTTAGTAAATCGAGTTTCAAAAT
Source organism: Hylaea fasciaria (assembly GCA_905147375.1). NCBI lineage: Eukaryota > Metazoa > Arthropoda > Insecta > Lepidoptera > Geometridae > Hylaea > Hylaea fasciaria. The sequence goes on from LR990194.1 coordinate 4,236,149, forward strand.
GAGATTTTGAAGGCTTCACTAAAAAATTTATGCTTCCTTCTGGGCAATCGGTTAAATATATAAAGTTATAACTTTAGGCGAAAACGAATTCCTTTTTACAAGTTTCCCTGTTAGTCACTAAGTATTATGTGTAGTAGTATTCCTTCTCCACCGATCGCTATTAGTAGAAGACAAAATTGTCGTCAGTCGTAACTCGGAATGACACCTCGACGGTTTGAGCCGTCTATCGTGCGGTGATACGACCAAAGTAATAATAAGTAATTATTTATATTTATTTCACGTAACTAGTGGCTACAAATATTATGACAGAATATCGTAACTACACCATTTCACACAAAAAGCACCAAAAGTTAACGATTTCTCTTGCACCAGATACGAGTAGGTAGATATAGTCAAGCACGAATCACTATTGAGAAAGTATTCGTATACTTGAATGAGATTTGTTTATATATTTATTTATTTTTTACGTAGCCCCACACTAGTATTACTCCTGTATCGTGGGTACCGCTTACAGACATAAAATGCTGAAAAGCATCACGTGATTAATGGACGGCCCTTAAACTTGATCGAAACTTTAACGATACGAACCGTTAAAATTTTCGTGCTTGCCCTATTATAGGAGTGCTGACCAAATCTATAACAATATATATACTCGTAGTACGAATACTTTCTCTATAGTGTTCCGTGTTCGCCCTACGATTGTGTTTAATTTACCAACTGTTTAATATTAATATTAGGTAGCGGTTATATAGCTGGTGTAAGGAAACGTAGTTAGTTAAGCTTATTTGCTCGGCAGATTAGTTTATCTGGGAACACGCTCATGTTTGACCTTCGATACATCCACCCACCTCCTGGATCGCGTTTCCAATAATAACCTACCCTATATAAAGGATTACTATATGTATATTAAGGCCTGATACACATTGGGCGTTTTGAAGCGCACGCTTTGGTAACGCGCGTTAGAATATAAAGAGGTTGTTTTAAGGTGTACCACACGCAGGCGCGCGCTTCTGGGTGCCTAGTGTGAGTTTTGACAATTTCTTTACGCGCTCGGTCCGGTTAGCGTAAACTTGAAATTGTATGGAATAAGAGCAGCGCCATCTAGTGACTGACTGATTGACGCTAGATGGCGCTGACTCACACTAGGCACACTGAAAGCGCGCTTGATCAGAAGCTCGCGCTTGCGTGAACGTGTAGGGGAGGTCAGCTCAATGCGGACATAGCAGGCAAAGACGCCATGCCCGATTATTCGGTTATTTTCAAGAAAAACGCGGCGTTGCCAATGTGTGGCACTACTAGACCTGCTCCTCCACCCCGGGCAGTCGCCCGACAAAAGTCGGATCAAACGCGTGGTTTTAGTGCCGCACACATGATTTTTGGCTGGTTTGTTAAAAAAATGCGAAGTGAAGTCAAATTGTTTTGGATGAATCTCTCTATATTTAGGTTTTATCATTATGCGTGTATCATTAATTATCCATGTTTACTCTTGTTTGTGTAACAGTTGTTCCGATATGTTATAAAAAATTAGAAAAATGAATGGTGAAAAGAATATGTACGAAAAAGGCAAAGCGGACCTGGCAAAGAGGCCACTGATTACTTTATCCTTATTAAGAATATATGAAACTGACAAAATATCTTTTCTTTACATGGTGCACAATGATTAATTAAAGAAAGTCAACCCAGGCGTCATGGGATAAAATTACATAGCACGAGCGTAAACGAAAACCCCCGACTCCTATAAAAATAATTACATTTGTATGATGATATTATATTTTATTCATTTGTTGATAAATAGGTAGGTCATCGTTTTATAAATGTGCATTGTTCGGTTACAACTATGAAAATTACATTTTGATATCGTTCAATGGATGGTTATGAACATTTACTTAATCTATATTTTTTTCAATTATAAAGAAACGTCATGTTCATAACACTTTTGCAATTATTATTATCCTAATTTCTGTGAACAACAGCTTGTTAAATAAAACATGTCGAATCGTATTCAATTTGTTCATTATACAGTTACACTATACTTGGTTCAATGTATGTATTATTCCTGTGCATCATGTATTTTTTAAAACATGAATTACATACTTGTAAATTATAATATCTTATAAATATTTAGGCTGGCCACTTTGCCCATTTTCCAAGGCCGCTTTAGGCGCTCGCTCGGGTAAAGCGGTTTTTGGACAAGTTTTCGTAATTTTCCAGTTGTGTTTTTATTTATATAGTTGCGTCAATTTGACTTGCGCATTAGAATAGAAGAATAAATGCTTTAGCAATTGGTATAAAATTATCTTCAAATATGTATCAATTTGGACCTTTTAGGTACATTCAAAGTTAAGGTGTCCACTTTGAGCTGCTTCTCTTTCTTCGCGCTTCACGCTTCTTAAAACGCGCGTTACCAAAGCGTGCGCGTCAATACGCCTAATGTGTACCAGGCCTAAGCATTACACCTATATTAAGTTGCTTATATTACGTAGTTTACTGTGTATAGATAAACTATACACTTACGATACTTGATAGACATAACAACGACTAATTGAAAACCTAAGAATAAAGCGAAAAACACTGATTTCGAGATTACGTGTTTTTGAATTTGAGCAAGACGTAAACTCGAGCTCGAGCAGCTGAAACACCTCACCCAACGAAAACTAACAATGCTCGATGAACATTTTCGCATAATAATCGTTGTTATAACTGTCGATTTAAGAGCAAAACAGAAGCTTTTGAAACTTTCTATCACAATAAATAGGTATTGTTATGATGCCTCTCGAAGTCAACTCTCCCCAAAGTTTACCAAATCGAATACCACTTGATTGTTTATTTGCCTGCATTCCTGAAACCAGAATTCTTACTTCATAACTTGACGGCACGTAACGAGCAAACTCTGTTTACCTTCCGAGTTCTCAATTACGAGATTGAAACGAAGTCTTTGAACGAGCAACTTTATTAAAGACTTCAGATGGGAGGATATCCGCTTTTGCAGTGAGTGAAAGGTTGACTGAGATTCGTTTCATTTTGTAGTCAGTGAAGACTATTGTTGGATAGAAATGCGAAACTTTACTGTTTGGATTTTGGTAGATAATTCTGACCGGTATATAAGCTTAATGACTGATTATTTTTTTACCTCACCAGATTCCGTTTACGATGGTAAAGAAGCAAAGAATAGGACTGGCCCTCAAGAGCCACTGCCGGAACATCCTAAAAAGGGGCTTTTAGGTAAACTTTCTTTCTGAGGATATAATATAAGCTAGCCAGTAGAAGAATAAAAGCTAGGTATACCACTAAGTTAAGGAAAACCAAACACCACAAAGGAAAAATTATCTAGTACATAAATTCTCAGTTGTTTTTTCCACTTCCATCGTTTGTTATTTGGACTTGGTTCCATATTGTTATACCTAATTGTAAGGCTCCTCAACTCAACAGCCTTCTGTCTTCAAAATACCTTTTACCAAGCAAGGGAGTCGTTACAAAGATGCAGCGCGATACAAAGACGGTACCTACTCTAGACGGTACAGTCGGTGACCAAATACTTACTTTAAAATTAAGCTTTTTTTATTCGTATCTATGCGCGATCTGAAAAAGCTTCCGTGGTTTTTAAGGCTCAAATTGCCATGAAAAAGGACAGACATTTATAACAAAAGATGACAGTAGAGATTGGGCCACGGTCAAGGAGTATATTTTAATCCTCTTAAGGGATAAAAGTCTTCGTGACCTTAAAAAAAAGAATCGTTCTCAATCTTTGTAAAAATAAGAACTCAAAAAGTCTGGTTTCTATTTTTGGAGTAAATTGTTTTTCATAACTATGGTTTGTTTATAAAGATAGTTCGAAAGATATATAAGGTAGAGCTTGGATGATATTATTATTTATGATATGATACAGTGCATAACAGTTCGTCTAAAAGCTTTGAAACTAAACCGAACACAGTAACGTGTTCCGAAACTATAGAAACGAGTTACGAACCTGATAAAGTTAAATTGCAATTGGTCTGGGAGTCTGGACTGACCACTCGCTGGCACTCACAGTTCTGCAGTAGTAGCTTTGCTGTAGATTTCTGTCATAAAAGTAGAAAATCCACGATGTTTCATACAATTTGCACATTAGACTCTGTGCACCGGATATCTAGCCTAAAAGCCCATGCGTACTTACATTTGTTTGTTTGTCCGTTCATTCAAACGGAACTACCTACTCAATAAAGTTGCCGTAGTAACATAATAAAGTACTACCTACTAGAAGCTGCAGTGGATAACACAAGGTATTGTTTTATTTTTAGTCAGACGAGGGTAAAGTAGAGCATCCACGTATTTCGAGTACAATGAGACAAGTTCGACAAATGTTTGTTTAGGCAATACAAATATTAGTACATTAAACAAAAAAGGAAAACACGACTTTTCGTGTTTGTTTTGTTTCAATAATGTTCGAATCGCTTTCGTGTGGAATAACAAATTACGCACATATTTAATTCAGTACCTCGTAATGGTATCTACTCGTACTTTACGGGTAAGTATATCGATCGTAGGCACTGTTTCACTGACGGATCACAATTGATTCCAGTTGGATTCCACCTGGATGGGTGACCGTTGGATGTCAGCGTTTCCGTGGTTCAGAGTTGAATTCCGTGCTTCGGTTGTTTTTGATTGATAGCGTTAGTTAGGCTATGTCAGAGGCCCTTAGGCGGCCTAACAAACTCTTGACACCAGGAGAGAATGCTAGTTACTTATACTGGTTAGTAGGTTAGTAGTATTTTGCCCGAAAGTTAACGCACCATGTATAAAAAAAATGTGCTGTCCATACTTTATGCGTTAGGGATGTCACCCTATAGGGAAGATCCCCAACTGTTTTAACTCGCTCGTCTCTGCGGACGAGAGGGGAATCCATAATGAGAGGTAATGGCTTTCATTTCGACGCTATTTATTAGTTAACATGCTAAGCGTAAACATGTTTTTATTTTGGCGGAGAATTATCGACTAGTACAGAACAAAAGCTGGCGTACTATTTATTGTAAGTACTCGTAGGTGTGTGTTCTAGAAAATTTGTTAAAGGTGATGTTGCTCAGTCAGGTAACATAATGATATAATTATTGGCATTTTGGAGTCAAAAACATCAGTTCTTACTTTTGAGGCTTTTTTCTTATGTACCTAACCTACCTACGTAACAAAAATGTGCATTTATTGGGCGTGCCACCTACATCGCATATGGGCAAAGAAATAACTTGCATAGTGTTGGCATATCGACTTTGTAGTCGATCACCTCACTGGAATGGAGTAATCATTCCATCGCCGTGAGCCCTTTGATGACACGCCCTTTGTGTTAGGTTATCGGGGTGATATCAAAGAGTTGTAGTAAATGAACCTTGTTCGTCACTTACGCGCTAGCCAGTTTTGTAATCGGTTAACTGACTATTTAACTATGTAATGTTGCAAAAGTACTTTATAAAATTAATAATATTATAATTAGAACAAGAGTGACAAGACAGCTGGCTTAAATCTTCTAAAGAAAAAAAATATTTTTTACGTGGAAATGCAGCCAGTGAGCTCAAGCCATTGAAGCCATGCCTCATGTACACTTTTTGACAAATAATCGTTAGATTAGGTTATCTTTATAAATTCTAATAGAAAATGAAAACACTTTTTAAACCGTTTAAAAGAGGATATATTAGTTGAACAATCCTACTATAGCCTAAATTAAATTTATGATGATAAACTAACTTTAACGAAATTGTGAGATTAATCGGTTCGCACTACACTTTACTTGTTGCCATAGCCTGGCAGGGTCATTTATGTTCACTAGCGACATAAAACCTTGATTAGGGTAAGTCCAGGATAGTTGCCATACTTTTTGAAAACGCTTTATATTTCTCATTTTAATTAATGGATCTGAACGTTTATCACACATGTTAATAGATTGGTCTTTCGACTACCACTTTGAAGGAAAAAGAAAACATCACTGTTGATATTTACTAATCTATATCGATTTTCCCAGACCTCTATTTTTGGAAGTATAGATGCCCTATAGCGGATAGTTGGTCCATGCGTAAAAACCAGCTATGGGATACATGCCTCATTGATAAAAAACACTTTTTCAGTTTGAAATTAGGTATTCATGATGGGAAGTAATATCTAAACACAGATGTTCATTAAAAATGTTCGTAAAAAGTGTATTTTCTTTATAATCATATAAGGGTATAGATGCCTCACAAAATAAGTTTCCTTCCTGAGGCATCTATACCCTAATGTAGTTACATCGTTTGAATATAATGGGAATTATTTGTTTTGTATGTTTAACCATACAAAACAAATGATTCCCATTATATTAAACTAGGCGAATATAAAAAAACTAGGCGAAAATAAATCGAGGCGTCTATCCATTTCGTAGAGTATAGATGCCTTTTATATTCAGAAATGTGTATTCAATAAATATTATAAAAAAAATGATTTTAGTGTTAGTATACAGTCCACTGTAACATTAGGATACAAAATATAAATTATTTAGTCACCATTTAAAAAATTCCAGCTCCTCAAAAATGCTGTAGAAAAAGAATTAGCAATTTTTTCGTCGCACCAAATCTTTCATTGAGTATAGATGGAATGCACGACGGGTCAGGGGTTACCTCGCGGGGGGTACCGGGTAGGTGCGGGGATGTCTCTCGCTTGGCAATATCAACGACAGCAAAAACAAGCCGGGAAATCATAGTTTTTGAATTTGAGGCATCTATCCGAACCGGGCATCTATCCTGGAATTACCCTAAACATATTATGTTGTACTTAAATAATTGCAATAAACTATTGAGTATCTCGTCAAAATAATCGCAGCTTTTGTGGAATCACATAATAAATATATAGAAGATGATAACATAGCTCAGAAAGCTAATAGCTAAAAGCTAGACTAATTAACGCCCCTGAGTTTGAGTGCTACCGACAGACTAAGTAGAACTAGACTGTTTTATTTGAGTTAAACAGCTACATACGTACTAGAACTTTGCTTTATTGAAATTGCTCGAGGATGCCGGAGATGAGACGAACTTTATCACTTAAACGCGAAGAACTATTTACATTTCAACTATTTGCCATAACGTGGCGATGCGTCCAGGATTTTGGAAACGTTTCATGTATGTTTGCTTTTCGTTTAGGTTTGATTTTAGTTTCGGTTTATTATATTGTTTACATATCAGGAGCTAAGAGGGCCAACAACAGAACGTTATTATTTGTATAAACAGAACGTACGTCTGACGTCTAATTACATACGAACACAAATGAACGAATACCCGGAGCCCGAAGCCTAAGCTTGAGTTTACGCTGGGCTTCGAGCGACGTTCGCCACGAGTTGAACAAGCCTTTGCTAATTCACTTTGATCGCGCACGAAGCCCGCTGCGGGCGGTATATTAGCTGTCGAGGTATCGAAACATTCACAAACATTTACACATATTGGTAGAGAGTCGGGGCGTGCCCTTAATTGCATGTTCAGTCAGTTCTGTATACACGGGCGATCCGCGATGAATTATACTACCTTTTCTGGATTAACTCCTGGAATGATACTACTTTCATGGAATGATACTAATACTTGCACTCACTTGAGATTGTGGAATCTAATGACCGCAGAAAGTAGGTAGGTAGGAACAGAAGCTCTGTAATTATGTAGTTATGACTTCTACTGTATACCTACTTGACATAAACGGGTGTAAGTACTACTATACTTTACATGCTTTATATTATATTAGACATTTTGGAGTGCTCCAGAATACGGTGTGTATCTTCGACGGAGCACGACTCCAAGCGTGTTTACAGCCTTATACAAAGCACGTTTGAAATAGATAACTTTGAGCCGTCTCCAACCCGGAAGATGATACGAAGTGGTTTGTTTGTACAGCTATATTTATAGTTTTTTTTTATACCTCACGCGGTTTGACCTTTCTAAATATTTACTGGCACCAGTATCGAACAAAATTGGTTTCTTGAGGCTGAATGCTAAACAGATTGGAGCTTGTATACTTAAATAGTAAAAAAAAAAACTACGACCCAAAAAAATAATCAAATCTATTATTGTAAGTAGGTGATAATCTCGCAAACAAAGATTAACCATTGACTCTACCAGTGCTTCGGAAATATTATGCACCAAGAAATAGTAGCACCAAGAAACTCTACTTTCAAATAGAGTACTATCTGCTGAAGTGTGTCAATTGAGAAACTCGGTAGGTGGCGGAATGATTGAATGGAATTTTATATAATATAGGAGCAATGTAAAAATGGTAATATTTTCTCCTTTCTTTTCTTGGAAGCTCTCTTGGAAGGGTGGTTTTATGATGGAACGGATTAGAATGACTTGAAAAACATAGCCTAATGCGATAAAGACACTATTCTGCGAGACACTGACTTGTTAAATAAAAAAAAACATTATTAAATTGATGGTATTGATGCTAACAAACGTGAATACATCAGTGCGAAAAAACAGATGATATAGTTTGGATGTTCAGCCGCCATCAGGGAGCAAACTGGCTGAGAGACAGTTGCTTTCGCTTTTTTTATATGATCACCTTAGATGTATAGGAATGCTACACCGCACAATACACCAAGCTACATCGCACCAAGGGGCCGAAACTGCAGGGGTAGGACGGCATTCATCGGGTCAGTCACAAACACAATAGCACAAATCCTTAATGTAGTGTGATTCTGACACAAACTCATTTACGGTTATTAAAAGCTGTCACTATCACAGTACTAAACCATAATAAGTAATATGAATTACGTGAGACCTCGTACACTCAGCACTAGTTTTTTTGTTGCTTTATAAAAACTGTAACCACTTTCTACATAAAACTAAGTAGAGTAGTGTTCTAGTCAGTGTTAAAAATACCTACATACTTATACTTATAAAAATTTAATTGATACTTAGCGATTCCTATAGTTAGAGGAAACGAGTAAAAGATACATATTATGTCCCGGTATTACGTAAAACTAAATTTACAAGAGGGGGAAAACATACCGTCATGTCAATAACTTCGACTGCTAGGGATAACTTTGACAAGGTGTAGCTGACACTCCCTCACTAGAAGGTGTGCATACGTAAGTATATCACATCAATGAAAGTTAGAAATTCGTTTCACGCGGAAAACTGTACCTAACCGTACCTAGTTAGAAACAAAATTGCTTACTATGTGACAACTTTTGATTGCTGTTGCTGCTGTTTTTGCTTGTATAAATCTAGTTTTTAACCGTCTGAACTCAGGGCCAACTAGTTCCGCTTTGCATAAACTAAAATGACCTAGGGCAATTTGTATAAATTACTAATATAGGTGTTATGAATATGTGTGATGGAAATACGAGAGCTATGCTAGATTTGGTTGTTTGGTAAGTAGACATTTGTGGCTTTTAGATTGATACTCCATCGCTACTCAGCATCAAGAAACATTCTCGGTTTAGTTCGTTAATAAAATAAATATTTCATCTGCAAGGAAAGCTAAAGATTGAGCAAAATATAACAGTATAACTTAATTAATATTATATCTATAAAGTTTTCGGACTGAAGTTTCATACCAAAACCAACATTGGCTTTATAAAACTGTGGCTTCGTCTCGAACTCAACCGACAGAATAGTATACATAGCAATATAAATCAAACAACTAACAAACCTACTTGACACTATAACATTGAGATTTCACGGGTTATTTCCCTTTCTCCCCTTCTGCTTTGTTCCATCAGTGTGAAGGGATAAGTAAATTAAAAAAAAATCCACACTATGGAATATTGATTCCTTCATAAAATGAATATTATATTTCTATTATAAAAATATTATAAGTACATTTTCATATTACTATAGAAACGAATAGGAAAGTAAAGCGAAACTAAACGAAAATACAAAGATGAATTCGCAAAAATATAATTAAAACAAGGTGCCTCTGCCTGCCTAACCTACCTCATAAAAGGCTCTCAACTTAACATTTGAAGGCCCGCAAGGGCTCTTAATTATCAGAAACCTATGAATATATAAATACAAACACAAAAGGTATTCGCTTACGTATAATTTAATTAAAATAAAGTAATTTAATCTTGTGCTTAACCTTATAAGGATTGATAAACGAGCGATGTGTTTTGGTAAAGCTTTAAGCTAGAGATTTCATTCTCAGCAGTGGGCGGGTTGATGATAATGACGATGATAATCATGATGATGATGATGATGATGATTGTGATGATTGTATAGTAGATACTTGAATTTCTTTTGCAAAGTAGTTCACTGTTTGTCAATCTAACTGTCAAGGTGCATTATTCCAAGTAGATGCCAAGCTATCCCGCGCCGAAGTTTGATGTTATGATTCCGAGATAAAAAAACTATAAATAGCCGCAGAGTGTTCGCGGGTAAAAGCAAGTGAAAAAATGGCGCAGATGCTGCATCGAAGGAACCATAATTTTATTAATGGAAAAGGCAGAACGAGATAAGTCCTAATAATAATAAATAGTAGATTGTACTTTAACAAAATAATGTAAGTATATTTAGGGCGAGAGCGATTTTTTGACACCAGAATCCTAAACGTACAGAGGGTTTCAAAGTACTTCGGTCGAGGGTAAATAATTTTGTTCCCGTGTTATAATAATTTTGTTACACTCTGCTTTTTATCCTAACTATGAGAAAAGTCTTTTCGTCACTGTTATTAAGTGTGCTGGAATGGCCCACTTTGTACGCACTTATCGAAGAACCCTTTGCCTCTTTTCGAATAGATGGGATGAAAAAGATTTACTTTACCATACCGCTTTAATGAATTAATTTACTATTAAAGTTTTGAAAGAAGGAAAAGTATACAGCACCATGATAACGTCACAACACACAAATTCACACAATTATATTATTTTATTCCGAACCCCATTCAAGTCAGACATTTAAGACTTAACAACCCCTAATTTATTGTCCGCCCGAACAAAGGGGTTACAAACCATAAAATACCCAAATCATTTAACGGTTACCCAAAACGGTACAGGGTGCTTAAAAGTTTAAGGGTCCTGTCAATTTTCCGCCCTGTCAAGAGCCAATTAGGTAAATGTTCCATTTGAACTAATATTTAGATATCAGTAGCTATTATTTTTACTTGTCAGAATGGGATATGCTATGTTGAGTATGTTAATTTTAATCGTAACATAATCTTATTTGGATTTTTCGCTGATCCAGTAAATACATTTTATATTTTTTTTTATAGTAACAGCTGACCTAAGAATCTCTTGAAAAAAGTCATCTACATAAAAACCCAAATACCAAGCGGAAAAGAGAAGCTGTATTAGCAATGCGAAATGCAGTAGTCAGACTTAAGCAGAGGCATTCAGTTTTTCCTTTCAACTTTATTGACTTCAATGGCTAAGGACCCGCAGATTTCATGAGACTTCAAAATCGGAAATGTTGCCCTTATTTTATAACTATTGTTACTATTGTAATTGTTTCAGTGGAAGAAACAACAGTAAAACTCCGATATGCCAATTCGAATCGAACGATTAATAAAGTGATCATTACCTGGCAATTTGTAGTGATGTGGAAATAATGGGCGTCTATTTAAATTCCAATTTTATTATCCATCGTTACCTTTGTTTGATTCGTATTTTTTTATGATATAACAAAACCGGGGCTGTACCTCTAGTTCTTATTTCATTTGCATTGTTTTAAGTAGATCGGTGGTAGGCCTAACAAATTAATCAGTCGATTCATGACAAACGATCATTGACAAAAATACGAGGCCGTATTATGAACTCGTTTACGCCGTAAACTGAACTGCCTGGTTATTTCTTATTATAACCTCCTAATGCCAGCCAGTAACAACACGTGACAGTTAAACCTACTTCTGACCTAATAACAGGCTGGCAATTTCGCATTATAGATTTTTAATTTGGCATGGTAATACCAGGTCAAAGATCGTTGAATAATACTCAGAAAATCGATTTCTGATAACCATACTTTTGCCTGTCAGTCTCATCTCTAGGACCTTATTTTCGTGTTCCATTTACCCATTGGCTCGTTCATAAGTGTGCGCGGCGATAAGCCTGGCAGCCAATAAAACTGAGCACCAAGAAAAAGGTCTGTCATTAGCGTATTTTGTCTTTGGAGTCTGTTAGTCAGTGAAGAGTTCTATTATCTAACTTAGGTAACTTAACTTCCCCGCACTCCAAACTGAGTTTTTGCACGTAAATGCCACGCGCTTGCCAACCAATGTTTAATCGCCTAGCACCTTTTAAAAGTTTGTAAAATAGAGATGTTACAGTAAACACGTATACTCGTATATGGTTCGGTTCGGCACGATTTCGGCACGCTCTAGTGCGTCGAACGAATGCCTGAATGCACCGCTGCTTTCAGCAAACAACCTGCTTTACACGAACGAGTGTTAACCCTTTAATTAAATTCTAGGATGTGTAAAAACAGATGCTGCCTTGTTATAATGAGATTTGTTGCTTTGTGTCATGATTCAATTTTATTTTGAACGTTATTTTCGTAAAATGAGGTGCCATTTTGTTTTTGTTCGATACACCCACTAAATCTGTGTGAGACATTTCTTAGAGGAGCGTTGGTTTGCGCTCTTTATTACGGTCTTGAGAGCTAAAATTATTTAAGCTATCGTCGCCGTTTGGTAAACTGACTGCAGAAATGAGGTTTTAAGTAACGACTGGTTTTTTTTTTCATTTTGTTTTGTTTTTTATTTATATGTATTTCTTCGGAATTCTTTAACAAGATTGGGTAATCCTTTTTTAATTGTATTGGTGCCTTCACTTCCAGTAATTCAGGTAATTATATTATTGTGGTTTGTGTAGTCTATGTTAGGTTTAACATCACAGTCAGTCAAATAATAAAGAAAGGAAACAATAACGTAATTAAAAATCAATTAGATTAAAACCTAAGCTTTCAATTCACGAAGCTCCAATTTTGCTAACTTCCAACACAGCTTTTAAACAAAAAAATTCGTTACCGCCACACTTGGTCACTTTTCAAATTAAAATATCAAAAGCTCGGAAAGTTGCCGCGCGGTTTTTCCCGATACCGATTCTACTCCGACGGCGGCGTTTATACTTCCCGACGTCCTTTCCCGACTGAGGGAGAGCGGTCCCGTCCCGTCCCCAATCCGGGAAAATCATCCCTCACCTCCCGCACCTCAGTTCCCCCCCTCTCCCGCCGTGTCGCTCTGGATACGGCACGTAGTACATTCTAGCTATATGACCACGGAGCTTTGTGCGAGCACAAATTGGATGCGGTTAGTTATACATCTCACTAAGGGAAATGCTTTGATTGTGCTGCGTTAAATTAATTCTCGATTTGTATAGCCTTCATTTATTTATGTTAGGTGAACTAAGGTGTCGACTTTTAATTGTGTGGCTGTGGCTGACTGTTGCCTACTTACCTATCAATACTATATAATACGTTTACCTAACTATAAATCTATTGAATAGACTTTAATAAGGGAGATAATGTACTCAACAGATCTGTGCTAATGGGTGAAATAGCATCTCTACACTCCAAAAGTTTCCTTAGAATCTTAAATAATTAACAAATCATAAACAAATAAAAACATCATAATCATAAACTGACACAGTTGTAAACACTAAAGATTTTCTATTGTATTCTAAAGAATAATTAACAAAATCCTCATAACAATTAATTAGTTAGTTGTAAGTAATAAGCAAAAATAAAAATAACTCTGACCGAGTTCTTTGTTTTTTCTAGCTTTTGCCCGCGAATTCACCTGTGCACATTATCGCTATAAAAAATATTCTGTTTTTCTCCAAGGTCCAATCTATCTCAATACCAAAACTCATCAAAACTGGTTCAGCGGTTTAGACGTTAAAACGTAACAAAAAAACACACATTCGAGTTCATAATATTAGCCTGGATAGTTTTACAATAAATCATAATCTATCTACTTACCATCCTATCTATGTATCTACCTACCTACCTACATACCTACCTATCAATCGATTTATTTCAGCCCACATCAAACGACTGCTGGGTAATATTATTAATTATGCCACGGTACCTCTCCAATCTACACGCCACCACTCTATCCAGTCTCGCTCTAACCGAATCCACTGCCTCTCCCTGCCACCTTGATGACGTCGCGTCGTCTGACCATCGGACAGTTACAAATAAACTAGAAAATCTTACACACATCAAGTATAAAAAAACATACACTCGAGTTGAGAAATTCCTCCTTTTTGGAAGTCGGTTTAAAATTAATTAATGTCTTATAAGTATTCAACTAACAGAAAATTGCTTTTTTAATACTAGGTGCTGTTCTACTTTGGCTGATTCGCTTGTAACAAGTTAACAACATGCACTCAACGATTACGATACCCTTTTATAATAGGTAAAGCCTCACGTATCTTTGATCTGCCTACTACTTACGCTTCTTCGTACTGTGCTGAACATTATTATGCTGTACGCCCCGCGTCGTCGGCGCCCAGCGGTCGACTGCGTTACAATTACGTTAGGTAGTTTAGTAATCTGTGGTTACTAGTGTCACCAGCATGGTCACTGGGAAAGTACAAGGCTGCGAGGCAGCTGTCATCAAAGTCGCCCCGTGCCGGTCAAATGTGTACTTGTGTAGGTGCCTTTAGTGCGTTTGGAGTAGTGGCCTGGCTGTAGCGCCTGGAACTTCTGGTCTGGGTGTGATGTGTATGTGAAATTATATGTCTGTAAGCGGTACCCACGGTACAGAAGCAATCCTAGTGTGGGGAAACGTTTATAAAAAAAGTTCGTTATAAAACCCAGGCGAGCGTTCGTCACTGCGAACTCTTGATGGAGTTTTGGCGGGAATCCGATAGTGAGACTGTTAATGCAAGTGGACTCATGGACTGTATCTAATGGGGTGTTGGATGTTGTAAGAGAGGAATAAAGGGGAATTCACTCACCGGTAGCCGACGATAATAAATACCTCCTGGCGTCTCTTGGGGGCCCCCTTTTGGTCTGTATGATATGCCAGCAGTCACAGCGCACTGTGTGTGCGGTCTTGATGCCTATGGTATGGCACTTCCACAGGGTTTTATATATTTCGACGGAGCAGCACACCGATCAGTTTTTAGGATTATAACGGAAGGGCGAGAGAATGAAAGTGAATGATAGGGACGAAAAATAGAGTGGTGACCGGAAAACATTCTTTAGAATAGGGCGGGAAGGTTTGAATGTGGAATGGAAATGAGTTGCTTTAACAGAGACGTTGTTGGTTTTGTATTATTTTCTCAAACTTGTGTTTCTTCGAGTGTTAATGTGTAATATTGGTGGAATATTAATCATTAAGTGTTCGTTAACGTGCACGAGTGTAGGCGAATGATATAAACTCAAAATACGTACATTTCGCATTTTTTCCAAAACTCCCAGGAAGTTTCAGTAAAGCATCCACTACTTTACTGAATCGTGACTTTGACGATGTAAATAACTGACTTGACTACTTGACCACGATTGCTATAATATTGCTGTGACTTTCTTAATGTGGAATTAAGAAATATTTAAAATAAAATACTCGACACTGGCTAAATGCACAAACCGTGCGAAGCCATAACAAAAAAACTCTTGATGAGATAAAGTGCAAGCTGTTAAAAGTGGTGTACCTACCTTTGATAGGTAGCTTGCACTTTTTCTCGTACTCGCACTTGTGTTTTGAGAACACAGATCAAGCTTGAGAACCTCTTGTGGTTTAGGATATAATATCCGAATTGTAATTATTCGATGCGCGTTACCAATTAAGCTCGTTAGAGAGATTGTTTGATTATGCCTACCAATTATTTAGGGGCCTTACCAAGTTATTAGATAACTAAGGTTTACAGAATAAGCTACCACCACCGGTTCAGTATAAGCGAAAACAAACTGACTGAAACCGTTTTCAAAATGTTATTGTTTAGTAACTTGCTAGCTGTTCACACAGCTAGTAAGTTACTCTAAGGAACACGGGTCAAAGTTGCTTTGACTAGATGATACGAGTACATACCTGACACGCACATTATACAATACAAGTCGGACTTACTTATAAGAACTTTTGTTCTAAGAAATCTGTACTCTACATAATTATGTCTACGGAACCTTAGGGCTTGAGCGAGGCTAATCTCGACCTTCGCTTATTTTTGTGAAAATATTTTTCTACGCGTGACAAGAACAGTACGGCTTCCTACGCAAAAGAAAATGTAATTTAGGATGTCGAACCTCATGTATTCTTTAGGGATAAGGGACAAAAGAGATGATATACCTAGTACCTACCTAGTCGCGCGTATATCGGCCCTAAACCCAACGAGACGGTTGGTACTTACCACTAGTGAATGGAACCGGGAAATTTTGGAACCGATAATCCCGGAACTTCTCGGTTCTTTGGAATTGATGTGAGTACCGGCTCCGACCATCCCAGGGTGATTTGAACGGTCATACAATAAGAAACCCAAAGTACGACCTGTTAGAGTTAATAATCCAAGGTCAGATAGGGAAAGAGAAGTGCACGAGAAAAACAGCGTACACGAGTTGCTTAGCAAAAGTACCGGATCTTTATTTTAAAGTGTATTGTTGAAAGTTGAAAGCTTAATCTAGGATGGCAATAGAAGACGAAGAAGATCCTGTAAGTTGTAGTTTCAATACCTAAATCTGCGCTCGTTTCCCGAAGACTACTTTTCAATCAGTTTTTTCTACGCGGTGGGTTTACGGACTAAATGGCCAAGCGAAGAAATCCTATCTAAATCCAATAAATCAGTGGAGCGACGTTGATTTGAATTTTATGACACCTTTTTTTATTACATGTTCGTACACGGGGTAATAATGAATGGAGGCCTACCGGTTTATTTGTTTCCCTATAACAGTAATCTGGAAGTAGGTACTATTCAGGTCTCGAATCAATAAATATCTTCTAAGTAAGCATCTTCTACCATCTACGTACCTAACGGTTACCATCGGCATTTAAAAAAAATCTATTTACGTTCAATTCGGTGTTGTCACATGACAAACAATTCTTCGACAAGTATGTCGTGTTTTCTATTAAAAAATCTCCTGTAGTTAGATATACAGTCAAAACCTGATATAGCGACATTGAATACCGTATAGTTACCGACGTTACATCCGATAGTTGTTATAAGCAATACACATACCTACATAAAATATGTATATATAAATGTATAAATAAAACGCAAACATTGGAATGTCACAACATCGAAATTTGTGAGGAATCTATCACAGAACTTGACACCGCTCCGTTTACCTACTTACTTAGAAAGGAGGTTTAAATTTATTACGAGAGTTTGCCGAGAGGTTGTCGTATCCGATTACTGTTTGTCGAACCCTTACAAATTTCGCCTATAAAGTAATCAACTTCAATTTGTAATCCCTCAACGTCGAACATTTACACGAGATTATCGAGAGATTAAATAAAGACGAATCGATTAATATTCGGGAATTTGTACTGGTGTCAAATCCGTTACATCTACCTTTCGCCCTTACGAAGTTAACTGCTAACAGACACCTTATAGAGTATAGGATTATATAAAAGTACCCAACTTATATGGCTTACCGATGTACCTGCGCAGAAGATGAATTTTCAAAGCGCGGGAAATGCTATTGACCGCTATTGGTCGGCAGCCGCCCCGCCATCTTAGCGATCGCCGCGTGGCATGAGTGAGATGGAACTAACAGCTGCAGTGTATTATGAACCTTATAATAGTGACCTTAGGTTGATTGTAAGTTTTAAGCATTCTTTCGTTAATCTTCGGACCATACTTTCTTTTCTGCGCGAACGAAGATTCACGACGCGCCATATAAGTTGGGTACTACTGTAACATAATAACCTAATCAAAGTTTACGACATACGACGTACTGGGAGATGTTGATGGTAAATTAAATCTATAAACTCTTCTAGGTTATCTATAGGTAATTAGGTCGTAATCATTTCGTCCACTGCTGAACAGAGGTGTCGCCTCCTGAGAAGGATTAGATCAAATACCCACCACAGGACAGTGGCCCGGTCCGGATTGGTGGATCATACCGCCAAAACAAATCTCGGGCATGTGGGTTGCCTCACGATGTGTAGGTAATTAATAATTATGTTTATAATCAACTCAAACTAGTATCCGCTAATAGCCTGTTAATTTTCGAATATTCCATCCGTATTGACAAAAGTCGGTCACCTGCGAACACCTAACGCGTGGGGTTGCTACCCCTCCCCATGCATTATGCTCAGCCGATCATGCATGCCGCCACCCTCTGCTAGACCTATTCATTGGTTCTATTATAAATTGTGGGTGCCTAGTGAGTATTAATTAAACTTGCTATAATAGTGTTGACGTGTTTCAATAGTAACATTGCCATTATTATTGTTTTAAACCAATTAGGTTGTAGAGAAATGGAATTCTTTCATCTTCCCTCTACAAAATAATTCAATTATGAAATGAAATGAAAGTCATTTGATTGAAGCATTTATTTTTAAAAGCATTTTCTGAACGTTGCCTATTGCTAGCGGTTTATATGATTATGGTTTTTAGTTTATTGAAAATTATTCGGCCATTGCAACCGAGAATAGCGCACAATTTTTTAGTTGTAAAACAAATCACGCCATTCACGCAAAAAAAAGTATGCAAATTACGCATAAAAAATACATCAGAGCGTTACAAAAATAACCAGACCAGACTCATCAATAAACGATAAACATTTTAGAGATGATTCCGACAAAGTTTTCAAATTAGCAAAGTTTCCAAATTTTGCTCCAATAAGTTAATCTACGGAATGTAGGCGTATCAAAACCCGTAGCGTAGGTATTTATACTTTTGCTTAATTAAAATCTAATAAAGATTTTCTCGTTAACATACTTACTTTTTGCTTTAAAAATATAACTACTTACAGCTAAATAAAGATGGCTACACAACTCAAACTCGTGCGTTAACGCTTGAACGATGACGGCGTAAAAAACTATAAATGATACCTGTGGTTTGGTATGAACAGCTTAATTAACACACAACTTTACTAACTAACCGACAGGCAACATTTTATTAGTACCTACTCCAATCAGTGACTCTCGGCTGTGGGTATAATCCCACAAATCCCGCAATCCCACAAATCCGTATCAAACAACCACATTTCATAAATTATGTACCTACTTATAGTAGTGGCCCGGAACCGGGTACCTATATGACATTTCTCTTTCAATCGGAATAATATATTAGTCGCAGATAGGTGTATCATTTTATATTGTCAGCTGTGCCCATAACTGTGTGTGTGTATGTGTGTGTGTGGGCGCTGCTAGTTGTAAAATGAGGGTAGCTTCAAAATGTCTCCGTTTGGATGACTCGACTTACCTGTTAATTTGGTTCTCCATCAATTATCGACTAAGGTTAACTCTCACTTACCGTAAACCCGATGCCGACGGTCGCCGAAAAGTTTCCTTGTTGGAATTTCCCCGTCTCGAATTGCACTAGTAGAGACGTTTTGCCGACTCCGCTGTCACCAAGCAGGATCGTCTGTGGGAGGAAGAAGGGTATATTATTATAAAGGTACAATCAGCACCAAAATTCGCTAAGCGTTCCCAAAGTTTTCGTTTTACAATTTGTATAAGTAAGTATCATTTGTAGAACTACGAGTATGTATAAATTGGAAGTGGAACGTCTTCAGCTTCAGCATACTTTGTTGACCATTGTACGTAATGTACGTTATAGATTGTAGTATTTAACCCTTATAATATCCCTACGTCGATAACGTCAAGATATTTAGATTTCGCCGTAGGATTGCATAATCGTTTCAAGAAAACTCAGGATAAAGTGAAAAAGCTGTCACATTATGCGGGAAAAACTAAATCTGTCAAAAGTTTTTATCAGTAGGTACACGCAAGCAGAGAAGCTTCTAGATACGTAAAATAATTTATTAACTAGCTAAAACATTAGTAAGGATACTCAGTACACACCAAAGAAACAAGTGTGATCTATGGTAACGCAGAACAGATTTTGACGAAGGCGTGTCGGTGAGACGAATAGATAGGAACAATAATTATTATCAGTGAAGACGCAATTGTTTGGTTATGTTGTATTATGTAGAAAATGAAATATCCCTTCACAATGTATACAATTCTCTGTTCACAATGTTAATACGTGTATATGCTAACAAAACCTTGAAAGTACTTTGAGAAATTAGTAATTATATGGTAGGGCTAGTAGATATAAAGTAATTGTGTATTATGCTAAGAGGATTATCTTAGTAGAGATATGGTGGCTTAATAAGCTTAATTTTCTCTAGAACTACACTTATCTTTACTAGCGAGGAGGAGGTTCCTACAAAAAGCTTTTTCTAGATATAATTTACAGGTTTTTTTATAAGGGTCTCTTGCGGCAACGTCCATGTAGCGTAAAATCACGTCAAATGTACCGTATTACATTGGCTTAGGCTGAGTCTACGGTATGTTTATGACTGAGTGTAGCGAATGAATAATAGTTGCTTTTATTTGTTTTACACAATAAAATATTTTTATTGAACAGCATTATATAAAGATAAAAACGACACAAGGTGGTATCTACAGAATGTTTAACATGTCTCTCTAAGTATTCCAAATTGGTAACAAGAAGAAGTAGGTAACAGGCTACTCTAAGTGACATGTCATATTCAGGAAAGGGGTCGCACAAGGTGACATGGTCTCAAAGACGTAAACCTTCGTCTCCAGCCAGTCGAGGTGTAAATTCAGGTACCTAACACTTACGGGTCCCGTACTATAAAGAAGCGAAGCGAAGTGCTACTATGAAATGAGCTGGTGTCGCATTTCTTTATTTGTACAAACATGCCGACAATTTTAACTCAGACTGGCAGATTGCCGTTTCTTTAAATTACGTTCAAGAATATAATAGGTAAGTACCATATATTAAACATTTTTGGCGAGGGCAATCAATATGCGCACGTGGCCACGATTGAGTCTGCAAATAAGACAGAAATGATGTAATGCGATCCTAGTCGGTCATCGGTCTGATTGGTTTGTTTTTGTGTGTTTTTAATTTGTGTCTAAGTTTTAATACTTTGCTATACTCGCAACTCAACGATATTACTTACTTATATAAGTAATATCGTTATTAAGTGAGTTACATTTTTTTCCCCCTGACTGCCCAAATAATGTTTTTGAGTGACTTTAAGTAGGTCAGTAGGTTTAGTGACATTGTTTATTGGGTGCATTCTATAGCCTAAAATTTTGAGGAACCAATTTTGCGATTGAAGAAGATAAACATAAATTGCCAAGACTTTATGTATAAATAGTTGCGGTTTTCATATTTCCCATTCCACCATCTAGTGGGGGGTCTTTTGAAATAATACTAGCCTATTATGTTAGAACCACAATTAAAGTTTATTTTTCAACCAAATATCACAAAAACATCGAAACTTTGTACCATTTTAGTAGGATTTATTAATCATACTAAAACATGCTACTATACTAACCTTATGTATAGGCAAGTCGTCATCTTCGAAGCGGGGGCGTGAGGGTGTCTCGGCGGGGGGTTTGTAGTCCCTATACCCTGTGGGAGAAGGCGTGCTTCGCTGCGCAGGCGCACGCAGCGTGTCATCCTCAAACACGTCATCGCTCATGCTGTCGTCGGTTCCCATGTGCTGTGGAGAAAGGTGGTGCTTAGAATTGGCTTTACGTGCACAGTTGCTTTAGACCCCATAGATTCGTGCAACATCCCGATCTTTGAAAGGCATTATACCAAATAAAAAGTCCGCTAGAATCAGGCACGCACCGCACCGACCAGCGAGTTGGTGAGGCTTGCAATAAAAAAAAATCCGTCCTATGTTACAGATGCCTAAACAAATACTTCTTACGCTTGTGTTGAGGTACTACATAATTACATACTTCAACGAATTATAGCATCTAATATGTTACCTACTGTGGCCAAGAATTAAGCGGTCGTAGCTACAGCTGGTCTTTTTAGCGATGCTCACAAAATTGTCTGGTACAGAGTACTGTACCAGACAATTTTGTGACAGTTTTTTAGACGGCATTCTTCAGGCTACCAGAGAGCTCAGGTTATGCCAAACAGCCAAGAATACCAGAGGACGCCGCAGAAACTTATTCGAAAAATAAATAAAAAAATATTTATGATACACAAATTTAAATTATTGATTGTATATTGATTTCAAGGTTTGTGGTTTTTTTGTTTGTCGTGTGAGGTTGCCTCTAGTGTCAGAGGTTATCAGGCCGCCCAAAGCCTGGCATAGCTTAACGACTGCTATCAATCGATTATAATCGGCGAACGAGCTCTCCGAGGCACGGAGTGATGTAAAATCGCAAATTAACCTATGAACAAAAGTCATTGGTGAGGATTTCAAGGTGACTGAATGATAAACGTTGAAACATAGTTATTTTTTACCAATAATACACTTATTGGTAAAAAATAAAAAGAAAGAAAAATTCCGTATAATTTATAAGAATTTAAATTACTAGATTCATAAAATATACCTAGTTAGGTAGACACAAATACTATTAGTATTTAGCAATGAACACCTCAACTGCTTTTTGTGTGAGTAACCTGCTGAGCCGGTTTTAATTTTGGCTATGTAGCTTTCGGGCCCGCTATTTCGTGCACTTGAACTACCGGGACTTGTGACGTCATGCTTATTAAGGCTATTGTGCGCAGTTTTTTAAATCTCATATCCATATACCTAGTCTGTGGAAGTATACACATCAAAAAAGTCTAAGCAACATGCATAACATGGACCCAGGAACGATGGGATAAAATTATGTTTTCCGATGAGTCGCGATTCGGGTTTAGGCCTGATACAAGAAGGGTGCGAGTGTACCGTGCGCGTCGGCCCGGAAATACTGAAAGGCTCAGGTGCGTTCAGGAAGTTCATCCATACAGCAGCTCAACAGTTATGGTATGGGCGGGTATTATGAAGAACAGGCGAACTGAGCTCGTTTTTGTAAATGGAAACATGAACGCTGAAAATTACGTTGAGGATATTCTCAGACCTTATGTCCATCCATTTGCACAAACCTTTGGCTCCGATTTTACGTTAATGCATGACAATGCGCGTCCACATACAGCTCGGCGAACCAGAAAAGAAGCAGAAATTAGTACATGTTGCTTAGACTTTGTTGATGTGTGTAATACGCTGCGAAGACAGAGAGCAATGTCGGTCCATATACTCGATGGACGCACTGTGGTCTTTTTATTCAACGTCTTTATTCCATTTTATGCTCGCATTCGCGATTTTTATGTTAACTCTAGTATACATAGTAGTAATACTTAGCAATAGAGACATTGCTAGAAATTATTCATGTATAATTGTATACTTTTATACTTAGGACTTTTTAAATGGAAAACTATACAAAAGAAATATTTTGTCTATAATTTAATAGGTATTACTATGTATATTGTGTATATTTTTATATTGATGCCCGTGAGTAAGTGAGTACCTGCCTACCTACCTTAACTTTTCTCTTCATTAAAATTCTGAAATGGCGCATTCCCAAATAAGTGGCAAAACTTAATTTCTCCACTTGATCGGTTCTTCCTGCAAGTAGCAAGACTCGCTTATTATCTTCATTCCTTTCGTTTTCAATTTTTTCAATTCTACGTGTTAGCTCTTCATATTTCTTCATTAAGTCAGAGGACTTTATTCCCGGCTTTTGGCGTTCCTTGAATTTCTTTAGAGCCTCCAGTAAAACTGTAACTTTAGTGTTCTGTTCCGATGCAAAGCTATGAAACATTTCGCGCATTTCTTTTGTGAAGTCATTGAAATTATTTTCGTCAATGAGTAACACGTTTTTGTCAAGCGTTATTGCTTCTTTTGACATAAGATCTAAGGCGCTGTCTGACCGACTGCGCTGCAGAGACGAGTGTGAAACGCCCGAGGGACCAGCCTCGGCAGCAGACGGTATTAAACTCATACTGTATGCAGATTCAATAACACAAGTATTAAATTATTTGGTCACATAAGAATCATACAATATAGTTTCCTCAAAAATACTTAGGTTTTGAATTAGTTCGTCACATAAATGTATCTACTGGATTGTGCTTGGTTTATCGACAAGTGTACTTATTGACAGTAGCGGGTACCAGGGCAGCAGGATATATAGGAAGTATTCAAATAAAGACGACCTCGCTTATAACAGGTACATGGCCTCCATATGGGTTGGTATGTAAACCGCCTTGTTGCTTTGTTAATCGTATAGTTATTGGTAAGATAACATCTTGCATTTTATTTCTCTAATTTTATGTAACTCTCAATATAATATAAATGCAAATTAAGTATTAACACACGCTTCATGTTAATTTCAAGGTTGTTTAAACATTAGAATTAGCCGGTCATCGCAAATCCTTTGGTTGTGAGACACTTCTTCACCGTTTATGCTCCTCTGGTTATACACTTTATCACAATCACTTTTAAACACTAAAATATATTGTAAATTAAATTATTAAACTACGCAAAGTTAGTTACGTTTCACACGTCTTAACACAGTGGTTCACGAGAAGAACTAGAATCGTTTGCTATTTCCGCGTGTTTATTATTAGATACAAAATGTATTTTGGTATCTGAGATAAATTTGAAAGTGTTTATAAATAGATCTGTTGATTAATTCAATGATCAGCCACAATGCAGTCAGTTGAACCAATCTGCATAACTTGATTATCTGACATTACGACACAGCGGCGGCGCGGCCTCTCGTAGGCTTGCCTCAGTTAATATTTTCTAATCTGATATTTTTGTACAAATTAAACTCTATCATAAATCCTTGGCATAAAATTGCGCAGAACCGTGAAACGGTTAAAGGGAGAAAATGACATAATACCACGTATCGGCTTCATCGTTACACTCAAAATACACTCGTGTCGAATGAACTTTACGAACTTGTAACGACAACCAAAATTTATATAAACATTTTCATATTTTTCTCTCTTCAAAGGTAAAACATGACATCAAAGCAAAAATTAATGGACTACAAAATATTGGATTAATGAGAAAGCTGCCCTTTGGAGAATATCAAGAGATCGCGACATTGCCAATAGGGCATATTAAATTTGGGTAAATTGGGCCATTTTTCAAGACGTTGTCGATACACTTTATTTCGTTATTTCGTTTGAACCATCATTTTCAGATCTAACCGGAGATGGTTGATGGTGCGCTCTTCCCCGATGGTGGATTATGGCCTAATTTTCCTTATGAAAGTGAGGGAAGAAGCAAGCCAAGTGAGCGTATTATGGGTATTATGTATTATCAGTATTATCAGTATTATCACAACCTGCGATATTATCGACCGATATAAAGTCACGTCTGTGTGATATGTGCCGTATTATGTCCGGTATCCGTTGCTTCACGTCAACTCTGAGAACGTATGTATGCCCAATGTCCGTGTTCCCGACAGCGGAATATTGATTATTACGGAACTCAGCTTGTTTACCTTTGTGTATCCGAGCTGGGATGAGATTATTATTTGCAATAACAGGGCATGTGTCAGAGCCGTGTCTCTTGCTACGTCACGTTACGTGTAATGAGTGTTTTCATCTTGCTTACATAATCTGTTTAATATTAATTATATTTCCTTGCTCTCCCAACCTCTGACGCTTAGGTCTCTGAAGATATAGTTTTTGGCGAGAAGTCAACCCATTATACTTTTTCTTGTGTCTACTTGCTGCACAGTTTTATCCACATTCGAATTTTATCCCGCAGGAACCGTTATTTGCGAGTGAAAACGAGAGGCTCAGCTAGTTAAAAAATAAAAGTAGGCTGTGTTACTCCGTGTAACATCTACCTGCCAGTGAAAGTTAGAAATCTCGGTTGAGGCTTGGCTGCGAAGATAACTCATAATTTTTCACAAAATTTGTCGTTTAATTAATTCAAGAAATATCACGTATCCTGTTCGTGTATAGGTATCTCGATTATCAAGCCTCCTTTGTAATCAAATGTCTCACACTATCGCAGACTTGTACGGTATTTTAGTATAATTACCAAACGTTACAGGGTTACCCCGTTTATTTCTATACAGTTAACTATAACTAACTAACTACTAAACTCTGCCCCTTACCCTGTTGCCATTATTATTATCTGGTGTAAATTGTCTCTAAGCGGATTATACCGCCGATGTGGATTGCTAGCGAAATAAATAAAAAGCGTAAGTAAGTATTTCTATTAAAAACGGGTCTAATTCACTCACAAACTAATATCAAAAATATAATTTTGACATACTTCGACAAGTGTTCTGATCTTCTCGTGACCACGGTCGATGTTACTCGGCTCAAACGTATAGAGGTAAGTACAGTATCAAAATTATACTCGTACACAATTTTTTTATATTAGTGTGTGCGCGAATTAGAACCGTTTTTAGCTAGGATCTTTCTACCAAATCTTACTCTTTTTGATGATATAATATTATACTAGCCTTTGCCAGAGACTTGGTATAAGCTGACTGAGTACTTCCTTTTTTTTTGCAATTAAAAGTTTAGTATCTTTTGTCCTTTCCGTAGTCCAAAAAATCACTGTAAATAATTGGTTCAGTGGCTTTAATTAGACGTAAAAACGCAACACGCACTAAAACTCAAAATTCATAATATAAAGCATGGATTTTTCTTTATAATACTTAATTAAAACTTAAGTTTCTTTGCAGAAAAAAAAACTTTTATTTAAAAAAGATCTTAGTTAATTAGGAGCTTTGTGCCTTTCTTTTGGAATCACAAACGGGTGAACCTCGCTTTATAAATTATAACCTCAGGCGTTAGGAAGGTATACTCCTATAGTGAAATAAAATTCCATTCTCCAAAACGCGTTATAAAAGTATTCAAATGTGTTTTATTGTAACGAAACTTTGACTAATTACGTATTTGGTGCCAAGCCGATCAAAACCAAACATCATCATTCTTAGTTACTTACTAGGACGTTGGCTACCTTCCGTCGCTATGATCACGTCAGTTGATGCCACCAAAATATTTTTTTATTATCATTAGAACTTCGTAGGATGACAGGCATGCCAAATTTCAACTCAATTGATCAAACGGCAAACGGCTAAAAACCCACTTAAACTAAACACACAATCATCCATACTTTTACAAATAAAAGTGTTTATTGTTTTCAAATTAGTAAATGTCCATACATTGATTCTACTTCGCTTCACCGAACAAAAGGTAATTGTAATAAAAAATACCTATAGTTACGGTCAACCCTAGTCATCAGCACTATTATTTTGTTCTGTGTCGTAGCCGTAGCTAAGACAAAGGGCCCCCATCTGATACGCTACGCTGGTCCTTTCGCAATTGAAGTTTAGGGGCCACCCTTGGATGAAGTGGGCCCTCGCTACAACGACCACATTTACTTTGATATATGCTGTAAGCTGTTTCAATTAACTGTTTAAATTAGGAAAACGTTTGTAGGTTTAAAAATCTATACTTAACGGGATTTGTTACGTACTGAATAACTTTAAAATTCCGGTTCCCGTTCCGGTTCCGGTTCTGTAAGCTGATCACAATGAGCCAAAACACCATCAATCTACTGTCCGTCACAGAGGTGTTCCGTTTTCTACCTTCCGTGTTTGGTTGTCACGTTAAAAGGCGGTCATTTCAACTCTTTCAACTAGACAGAATAAATGGCATACCTAGACGTAGTATCAGAATAATGGTAAGTGTGCCAACATTGGCTTGCGAGATTTGACCTAACCTACATATTATCCATATTTCATTCCATATTCCATTTCCATTCCATTCCATACAAATACTACACCTTAATTGACTTATTCTGAGTTTATCCAACTGGAGGCGTGTCCACTGATTGAAATGAAATAGCAGAGAGAGAAATCTATTCGTATAAGCCGCTACGACTTTGACTTGTTAAAGTGCTATAAAAATATTGTCTCCTTCTAAGAAATGGTTCTCGTTTTAGCAATGTTTTTTTTTAACTACTTACCTAAATCGCTCTAGCTAGTTAGATCCACTTGTTATAATTGGTATATATCATGGTATGTACCATGGTTATAATTATATTCGTTTTTCTAACGCGGAACCTACGGTATTTCGACCAACGCCATCTGTCGTTTCAGATCCGAGACATCTCCGCATGGTCCCTGAATTTCAGAACCTGTTGAATGTCCGTCCGCTTTCAGGGACGCGGCGCTGTTAGTTCAGTTCCTCGTTTATATGGCAGATGTCATAGTTGCATCTGGAACTCCTGGCCTTCTAAAGACCCGTGACGTTGGTATAAAACGTAATCGTCATTATCACGCTATCTGAGCGCATCGATCGTTCTACCGTTCTGTTGGGTCAAGATTCAGATATTTACTATAATACCTACTAGTAGACACAGCCACGCGTTGCTGTGACTTAGGTTTTTGTTATTGCGACTATAAATTGAGATGTATGCTATTCTATCTTTCTAGTTAGTACAAACTGCACACGGTGTGCAAATTTTATTAAAATCTGTTATGTAGTTTAGGATTCCATCGGGGACAAACAACGTGACGCGTAATTTATATACGTATATTAAGATATATTAAGATTATATGAATAGATTGAAGTTCTGACTCGTACTTGACAATTATTACTGTATCGATGAAAAAAACGATTGCAATTAGCAGTCATATCTCTTCTGAATCAAGTCTTAGTAGGTTGTTTTTGTAATTAAGGTAGGCACCTTGCATATTGATCAAATTTAAACCATCTAAAGTTATAATGTTGTTT
Organism: Hylaea fasciaria; assembly: GCA_905147375.1. Lineage (NCBI taxonomy): Eukaryota > Metazoa > Arthropoda > Insecta > Lepidoptera > Geometridae > Hylaea > Hylaea fasciaria. The sequence goes on from LR990194.1 coordinate 4,264,767, forward strand.
ACTAAATATAAAAAACACATCTCGGTTTACTCGGTACTTAATTTTAAATGCAACGCGATTTACCATAAAGGTGCGACAAAAGCTTTCATTAACTTTTCATGTGAAAGCAATTACCCGCCCATGAAAGCATTTAGCCGGGAAGGTAAAAAAACGCATCAGTATTCAATTACGAGCCAATACGCATATAAAGTGAGAACTGGAAAGTAACACAATTTGCATGAAATTTACTGTCGGTGCCACGAGTGCGGGGAAAATAGGTCAATGTCGGCGCAATCAACTGGTGTCCCCATTCGTGCTCCCTAGCCCCCAATTCCCCATCGTCCTTCTGCAATACTGGCTATTAGGTAGAGTTGCTGCCTATTGATTGTTCTATCTTCCCATTTTAATCTTTGACGGTGCCGAACTGCCGATGTCAGGTTTTTGATGCTTTTTATTAAAATAAAATAAATAAATAAATAATGCTGGACAATTCACACAGCATTATCTAGCCCCAAAGTAAGCAGAGCTTGTGTTATGGGTACTAGACAACTGATATACATAATACAATACACTACATATATAGATATTTTTTATTATACATAGAAAACATCCAGAACGCCCTGAACAAATATCTGCAGATCGTACAAACATTTGTCCCGGGGCGGGAATCGAACCCGCAACCTCCTGCGTCGCAGGCGGACCTTCGCCCGTCGCGCCGCCGAGGTCGTCAATATTGGGGGCTACAAAGGTGTTATATCATCAAAAATTTGCAGGCATTGGCGGAACAACGGAAATTGGGTTGCAATTGATTTGCCATAGTTATAGTGAGCGCAGTGGAGTGGCATTGTAACTCTTATGGGCAGTTGGGCAAGCATTGGCCCTTGTCATCAAGTGAAAGGTTTTCTCTTGTCTCTCTACTCAGTAACATACAAATAGTAATATAATTTCTTAAACTTTCGCGAACTGAATACATGTTAATTAGAATTAAAACGTTGAAGTATGTCAAAATTCTATATTTTGATATTAGTTTGTGCGCGAATTAGACCCGTTTAAATTCTTATTACCATACAAAGAGCAACTTTGTATAATATTATACGGAAGTAACGTATTAAGAAAAAACTTTAATCCATGGTACTGACCGACAAATAGAGGTCTTGAAATTCCACCGAGGTTTGAAGTAGAGATTAAGTGATAATACTTATATCTGAAGTTGCTCGTACGTAACAGCTGAAATCTATGATGAGTATCATTATTATTGTGTTAGATGTTTTGGATGTTATACGTTTGACGTCATGTTTGTTGACAGGGTCGGTCCATCCAGACTACAGAGGCATGTCCGAAAGATTAGGAAGGTACTCCAACGAAGCGGAACGAGAATGGCGTGACATGGTGGGTCACACGACCGCGAGGGAGTGGATAAACAAACATAACGATAATTGTTTATTCTCCCTAGCCGGGTCAAATGAGTAGGAATAGGTGTAATTGCCTACAAAAATGCAAGTAGTATAGCTATTATTAAGTTAAGGTGATGGTCATGACGTGAGACGAGTTTCATGCCGACTCAGCATGAAACTCGGCACAAATCTAAACCATGAGTCAATGGTACACACAAGACAGAAATACTTCAGCGGCAATCGTGACGTGACGACAGCCATAGCACTTACTGATGTTACAAAAACAGCCCCAAGTCCCAGCCCCCTTATATTTATGAATATAATGCTAAAACAGACATAAAGAAAACGCAACGGGAACAAACCGAGCTATTGATGTTCTTATAGATATTATATTATGTATATTTTTCTTATTTTTTAAACGTTGTCCCACACTAGGTTTGCTCCTGTATCGTGGGTACTGCTTACAGACATATAATTTCACATACACTTCACACGCAGACCAGAAACAAATATTTGTGGATCGCACAAATATTTGATCCAGGCGGAAATTTAACCCGAGTCACCAAACGCAGCAGTCCGATTGCTCAGCCACTACGCAAACGTGCCGTCAAATATTATTTATATGTAGGTATATGTGTATGCAACGTGTATAGGGGTATTATGTTACACGTTGTATATAGTTTATATTATGTAGTTTTCATACTGTTTCATCTTCGGTACGTTAGGACTTAGCGAATCGGTAGCTAAGTAATTGTAAAGACTGTCACTCCAGGACCTCTAGTATCTGTATACCAAAATTCATCAAATTCCGTTCATTCATTGAGGAGTGCAGAGAGAACAAACACACACTCAAACACAAACTTTAGCAATTATAATAATATGTATTAGAAGTTAGGATAGACATTAGACAGTAGGATGTAGGTAAGTATAGCAACTATTGTGTGTAAGTACAGTGTACTTACGTAGTACAGTGTACTCGTAGTAGGCAGATACTACCTAGTTCGTTTCAAGTTGTAGTACCTGCTACCTAGATAACAATAAGTATACTTACTTACTTGAAGCTTTAAAGTTATTGATTTCTTCTGTAATCGTATGATATAATAATATAACTGAATTGAAATTGACCGAAATGGAAGGCAAATGATTTTACCTAACTTATGTAAGTATACTTATGTACTTATAACTGACAGCTAACGAGATAGCAACCTAATAACCGAGGCGAAACTAATTTCAGGCGAGTTACTGAGTAACCTTGAACTGGACAGTATCACTATAGGCACAGATTACTACGTACCTAACTGTAGCTCCCCCCCCCTGTCCCCCTACTATCTCATTATTTTGATAGCAGACGCAAGCGCAAATAAATTGTAAGTATACCTACTTACTCTTTTATTCCAGCTGAATATTATTGCGACTCACTCTTGGCTGCTTTACCAGTCAAATATATTAAATTTGTATGAATTGTTTTACTTTATAATAATTAAGCACCATGTTGCTTATTCATTAAATACTTATACCATAATGAATTTAGGCAAGAGTACACCTATAGATAAAAATAACGGTACTTCATATGTATAATAATAGTCATAATATGGGCTCTTGAAGAAATTTGTTCGCACGGTGGTTTTACAGCGTGAGATATGTATTAGGAAGTCTGCTGACAGCTTCGTATCTTACTTGCATTGAAAAATACTAGCACTAGCAAAGATCTACCTACCTTCGATAACTTTAGAAGCAGTTCATATATTAAACAAAGTGGTACTTACGCTCATTTTCCTCTGACGACACGCACGTTCGCACTCATTTATATAATATGTTCCTTAATTCACAGCCCTGTCATTACATGGTGAAAATACGACAAAACGATCCGCATTTCACGCCACATCCTTCACGACATCTAGCCACAGCCAGACAGCCAAATATCCAGAGGAAATTGAGAAAACCGACCCAAATTCCGACACACGTCTCCTACAACCGATATTTTGTCGATGACTGTAAAAATAATGTCAGACACAAGATAGCACTACTGCATCCACTTAGAAAGCTGCTTTATTGGTTTATACTGGTTTAAAACTAAAATTTTGAGGTTATAGCTGAATGTAGGGCGCATCGAGAGCAACCCACATCGCCACAAGGCTCAAAATTGCATGTCTTTCTGTGCCTGTGTGTAAAGTTCAGGTCTGTAGAAAATTTCCCATGTGTATCGCGTTCTATGCAAAGGTCAGGGTGTGAGGGTGGATCTGTAATGCGCATGTGTGAGTTGGGTTGGCTATACACGGTAGTAAAATTCTGGAAACAACGATTGGGTGTTAAAGATAGATTGGATACAATATGTTGTTCAAAAGCCCTTAAAAACGAAGAAAAAAAAAGAATCAAATGATAGACAGATACACTCTGTATTTTTCAGTAAGTATGTATTTAATGAAACATAACAGAATGAAGAAAAAATATAAGCTAGAACAAAAACATACTTATACAAGGTGTAACAGCAAGGTGTAGTAATACTGAAACTACGCATACACATACATATTTCGAAGTAGTCTGGAGGTACTATAAATCTGTAAGTAGTTACGGTAATGAATTATTACACGTCAAAGTTTACTGCAAAACTAACCATCGTTCAACCCTAGTTATCAGCTGGGCAATGTCAGTGAACTTGAGGCATGGACTAACATGTACAGTAGTAAGTACCCAACTTATATGGTGCGTCGTGAATCTTCGTTCGCACTGAAAAGAAAGTATGGTCCGAAGATTAACGAAAGAACGCTTAACACTTACAATCAACCTAAGATCACTATTATAAGGTTCATAATACACTGCAGCTGTTAGTTGTGGTAAAAGTTCCACCAAAAATTACTAGATGGCGCCAGGGCCGTTTCTAAGAAATCCTGCATCGCGCAAGCGTTGTGTGACCGGCGTAACGTGACGTCATCCGTATCATGTTAGGGTTGTAATATTTAGTTATTTTGTCAATTTGAGTGAAAAAATCGATTATCGATTTCAGGTTTTAGTACCCTGGCAAATGATTCATCACCAGGTACACATACCCACATTTCAATATTACTACACCTTGCCGATACACCCTGTATATGAGAACAATCTGTTTTGAATTTTTAAGCAGTAAGTAGAAACTTGTTGTGGTGAGATACATTTTTATCAATATCAAAATAAAAATGAAATAAAACATACTTCTATATTCACGTGGGTTGTATTCACGTGGGTTGTATTCCCGTTCCCGTATATTATTATATTATTAGGTACCTTGTACAATAATGTATTTTCAATTCTATTTTAATTTTAAAATGATTTACTCCGTGGCTCGTCGTCCGTTTACAGATTTGCGAATATTATTAAAGTACGTGGTTAAAATACTTAGTTATTTAATACCTACTTAGTTTTTAAGTTTCGTTTTTGTTCCAGTTTTAAGTTTTATTTGTTCTGTGGTGTTTTATGAGTTGATTTATCTATATAATTATCTATATAATCAAAGCCAATGTTTGGCCTTTTCTCTTAATGAGTAATAAGTAGGTAACTTAATAATTTGTAAATGACAAGACATTGAACCTGCTCATAATAAGACGTGCCTTATAGGTAACTGAAAGATTTTGTAGAGACAGTACTTAAAGACCGACTTGAGTTTTTAATTACTTATGAAGTTAGTTTAAAAGCAATATCCAATATATCCTTCGCGTTATCCGTGGAAGTTCGTATCTCATGTGGAGCGGCACTGAACGAATCGATTGCGTTTCCTTTAACGGAACCCGTACCAACGGAACTCACCTCACTCGAGTTATGCTAAAGAATAGGTATTCTATGATATAATATAATATAAATTTAAAACAGTGTTTCATTGCTTTAAGTGTAATGTAATAATGTTGCATCTAGATATTATGCGAGAAGTAAGTATACTTACATCAAAAACAAAACGGAGGAAATTCTAAATTCATAACACATTACCTAGTATGTAAGAAAATTCGTTATCTATAGATTTATATTAAGACATCAACAATTAAATTTTGCATAAAGTATACAATTACAACTAACTAAACCTGTACCACCAGAATACCTACCTACATTAGCCAGTCACAAATCTAACAAAAGAGGATGCCCATGAGATATGGTGCCAAGTAAAACCTGGCTGCTACTCCACGTTGAAGCTTAAAAGCAATTAAATGGAAAAGCTTTGAAGCCAAGCGGCACAACTTCAGGAACTTGATGGCGTAACGTATTGCGCCGCTTGGCTTCTATGCAGCTTCCGCCGCGGCTACAGTCTCGTTCAAGACTGATCCGTGGTTATGAAAAGGAGCCAACGGCCCCTGCTATTCTGAAAAAGGGCTGTGACTCCTTCCCTTAATCGGTAAGATTAACCTCCAACTCTCCACTATCTCTACCCATCCAAAGGTTGACCGGAAGAGATCGCTTAATTAAGTTAAGTCCTAAGATTAAGTCCGCCCATTGTACTTTAGATTTGGATAAAGCTCCGTCTGTAATACCTTGTGTATTTTTATAACTGGTGGGTACTAAAGTAATTTTCTATCCTAACCTATATTCTATTCTATTCATTTGTGTTTAATAACGTAGGTTTTATACAACGTGAGATTCATTGGTAGTGGACTTGGTGTGATTGTATTTGTCAATTAAACACTCACACATAGTGACAAAACACGTCATAACACCTCGGATTATCGAAAAGAGACTCTAAAGCGTTCCAAAATAAAGTTGAAATTTGGGGTAACACAAATAATTCGTTAAAGGTTTCACTGAAATTGTGGGAAAGGGAGGAAAGTAGGCTTTGTGTGAGGAGTGAATGAGAGGGTAACTCTGTTAGGGAACATCGCCTTATCAATTTATCATTGTGTAGGTTTAGGTGTCCTTATAAACATCAACGTGACCAATGTCCCATCCTCGTTGTTACTAAGTAGATTTATTTTCCGTGCTAAATCAAGTACAGATTGATTTTGTACCTAAATGTAAATGTAGCCGAATCCTATTTTCAATACTTAGTTAAGTAGTTACCTATAAGTATTCATGTTTTATACTATTTTTAATAGTACAAGGAGTAGGCTGGCATTCTCTTCTCTATCAGGCTTTATGGCGATGCAGTAAGGGCTTGATTAATTTCAATGTTACTAAATTGTATCAAGTAAAACTGCTATCACATCGTGTGTATAATTTCTTTGAATGGTCCCATTGATGTATTTAGCCCAAATTTAAAATATAAATGATTCTAAAATAATTTCACTAATTACGTATTCGTAGACCGTAGCGCGCTACGTTAGGAGCTACGGCAGAAATGAATTTTGATTTTGAAATCTTAACATAATCGTTTTCCTACTTTGTGTGTTGTGTGAATGGTGAAGGTTGCCTGCTCTTATTTAATTTTGTCAGCCTCAGTTAAATCATAGAGGGTGCCAATCATAATCAAATCAAAATATAAGTAGGTAGGTAGTATGTACTACGGCGTAGCATGCAAATATTGTAAACATTAAGTAAATTATTTGCACAAAATAATGTGATAAGATTATAACGTAGATCGCAGTTAAAACAGCTGATTCCGATCATTTGTTTTCGCTAAATAACATACATAATATGATTTCTTATTTTATTAAAGTCGTGGGCGTAGAGATAGGAATCGTTGTATTTTTTGTATTGCCCTAGAAGAAGTTAAATAATACAGTAGGAAGTATTGAAGTATACAGAACCCCACGCATTCCACGGCATCCTCATCTATTTATAAACATCTCAATTTGAGACGAAACTCTCGATATAGACTGTAGGTCCTTACGTAGAAACTCATTTGATTTATTTTTATCAAGTGCACTTGACATGCGCAAGTTGACCTCCGAATGATGCCCGAATCGATGATAACCGTATTTGTTGTTGTTTCATCTCTTTCCCACTCGCCGTAGTTGGACTATTGCTCTCTCTATAGTCGACACGACAAGGACGTATTTTGTGGCCAATGGGAAAGGCTGCCAGTTGTCATACGAGGTACGTAGTTTGCATATATTTCAACAGATGGCATTACTTGTTGCAGTTGACAGAAAACGAAAGCTATACATTATCCACGTGATAGATCAAACACTATAATATTTATGAATATGAGCCACGTCTGATTTCACGTAACGCTGATATTATTATCGAGGGTGATTCCCAGTTGTTGCCCCCATTTATGTCTCCGGTGGTGACCACTGGGAATTATTTTAAGATTATGTCCCTATTATCACCACTGGTGACGTCCCACTATTGACTAATTCGAATTGTTTTAAAGAGGGTCCCATTTTGTCGAAGCAGTTTCTGAACGTCCAATTTCTTCGGGAACTTATCGAGTGGTTCCTACCTATTACACTTTTGGTTATTCGAAAGAAATCGAATCGAATCCTCAGGCTAGGACAGGTCCTGCTTTAGAATCCCTACAGTGCTAGCACCAGACTTTATTGATAAGTACTTAGAGTACAATATATTAATATAAAGAGGAAAGATGTAATTGTTTGTTTGCATTGAATAGGCTCCGAAGCTACTGAACCGGCTTGAAAAATTATTTCACTGTTGGGAAGCTACACTATCTCCGGGTGACATAGGCTAGTTTTTATCCCGTAAAAAATAACGATTCCCGCGGGATAGTAGTTAACGAGGGTGAAACCGCGAGGCGCTCATAGTCCTACTAATATTATAAACGCGAAAGTTTGTAAGTATGGATGGATGTTTGTTACTCTTTCACGCAAAAACTACTAAATGGATTTTGATGAAACTTACCAATAATATAGCTTACATATCAGAATAACAAACAATCATAAATATGTATTATCGTATATTATCCAAACGCGGGTGAATCCGCGGGGCGCAGCTAGTGTGCTATATTAATTTCGTATACCCAAGTAGGTAGGAACTTACCCTATAGTATAATGCACTTTACCAGTTTTAGTAGGTATATCTTCACCGTAGGTAAATGTAGCTGTGTACTGTAAATTTTATTATCCTATTAATTATGTAGGTACATGGGTCGAATAGCCGCTGGCAGGTAGAGTAGTGTAGATCGGACTCTGGGTTGGGGGGCATAATTCATACCTGTAAGCATGTAGATTGTAGGTAGCTGGAACCGGCGCGGCGGCTGCAAGTTAATTTAACCTCCCTGCTTTGGTAGAGTAGGTAGAGATACTTCAAATAGAAAAATTACCTAGACCTGCACTACCAAAAATATTTATGCATTGGTTTATCTAGAAGTATTGCTACCTACTTTATTTTGCTCTGATAAAGCCGGGTCTCCTGAATATTACACAAAAAACCTCACACATATAAGTACATTTGATTTCACACACAAGCTGTCTCCTGCATATCAAAATGTTTGATAAAACCACAGATAAATCCCCCTCTTCAGCCGGGTCTCCTGCGCGTGTTTTTACGGAACATTACACAAAAACAGCGCAACAAAACAAAAAAACATCAAAACAAACGCAGGAGGACCCGGCTTTCACCATGCACCGCGGGAAACATAAAACATTGTTTGCTCATAGACAAACGAAACCTTCTACAGTTTGCAAAGACAAATGTGTATAGCCACGCCTCTTTGTTTTGCCGTTTTTTGTTTTGTTGCGCTGTTTCTGTGTCATGTTCCGTAAAAACGCGCAGTAGACCCGGTAAGTATAGCGCTTACTCTACCTTCAAATTGTATAGGTACCCGTCAACCAACAACTAACATCGGACGGGCAAATTAAGCGAGCTTCTTAAAGATCTGCCTCCTAATAAAATTAATATAATATGTTTAGTAAGTAGGTAGGAACACGACTGTCACGAAAAGCTCTCATGTTTTAAAATTTAAAACCTGCAGCTAATCCACAAACGTCCAGTAGAGGCCTATTACGTAACTTTAGTTGCAATCAATTTCAAATGTTTCATTGCAATTCCATCCGTCAAAACAAACGTCGATTTTAAGATTACCTACGCCAAACGTAAATTAAACCGGAAGTTGTAATTCGTATGAAATAGCTGACAGATTATTTAATTAAGAAAAACGTTTCGCCGAGCTTAGTGAAGTATTATAGTTGTTGTGAAGTGAAGTAGTTGCAATCAAATGATTGAAATTGATTGATACAAAAGTTACGTAATCGCTCTACAGGGAATAATTTCTTCTGGCAACATGTAAACACGGATGCATATCTTACACGACTCAGAAAGACCTAAGTACCTTCCTGATGCTTACAGAATGTGAAACATATTTCTACACAGTAAAGAACATTTTTGTACCGGTCGCCTGATGAAAAAGGTTTTTGTGTGACGAAAAGACGTTCACGCTCGTAGTCTATTTTTGGCTGCGGTAGGCGGTCGCTCGAATGCACCGTGTTTTTATAACTTTTTAGGGCTTTTTTGTTACTTGAGGCTACGTCTGGATTTAGTCCATGTTTCCTGCTATTGTGAATGAATATTATTCTTCAAATTTCAATTAATGGTTTGCCTTGAAGGTTTTGGTTTGTAGTGGGAATGGAGATGAGTCATAAAAACATGATTCAAAAATAGTTCTTAGTTTTATTTCATTACCTAACCTACTTACTTAGTTATAGATCACACCTATATCCACCCATTGCTGATCACGGGTCTCATCTCACTTTCGTAAGGAGGATTAGGCCATACGTAATCCACTACGGGGAGGGGGCGCGGTAACCCTACTTGAAAAAATCTAGGTAATACAACATTGAGCTCTATGGAACCCTATAGCCATATAAGTCGGCTTTATCCCTCGGTCGATAGCACCCCTTCAACCCCTGGCCCCCCTCGCCACCCCACACTGTGCACGGTTCTATGAGTAGCTTCGTTTAAACCTGATTTTATGCAGAACAGACTGATTATTTTTCCGGCAATCTTCATCAAATCACTATACTTTGTCATTTATGTAGGTACTACATAAAAGTATTAAAAAGAAAAGATGTTTTTAGAAAAATAAAATTCATGTGTGTTTATAAACAGTCTAATTATCAAACTTCTTCAGTGAAATTGTGTTGGAGACAATTATGGCGAGCGAGCGGTTACTTGTACGCTTTAGGATTCACCGACACCTGGTACCGATTCTCGGCCCCACACCGATGAGCTTTCGTGTGCGGTTTTCCACAACTCGGGTCGGGCCCAATGGTCCCAACGGTCCCAATGGTCCCAATGGTCCCAATAGCTGACACTTGAGGCTAGCACAACCTCACTACACGACAAACCACAACAGTGAACTTGAAAAATTCTACTGACCCTTGCCTAATGCCTCTAGAGTTACGAATTAAACGAAATCAAAAAGAGGTCCTTATCCAGCAATGGGTATTAAGATGGTGATTAATAACTCCCATTAATAGCTAACGCACAATTTAATTGCACGTCAGTCTCACCCTCTACCGCAGGGGTTGGGGACGCACGCCTGTTATGACAGATAACATCATTATTTATTGATGGACATAAGTACCAGGGGTTCGTTATTTGGCGAAGTTTCAACATTATTTTCAAAGATACATTTTTGGACTGCTTGTCTAAGGAACTGTCATTCACCTGATGGTAACAATACTTTCCTAGAAGCCATTTACGTCTGCTTACGGGTAAAATCAGATAAATGCGCTTTTTTATTAAATCGAGTTAAAAATGCAGTTTTATGTTATTTTTCATTCTTTATCTGCTGGTAAAACCGAATAAACGCAGCGCCCAATGGCTGCCGAGATAACCAGTGTGTAAACGTCTTAAATAACTTCAAAGTTGAATTAAACAAGTAAAACCAATAAATACTCTTTTTTTTATTGTCGTGTGATATTATTACTAATTTACTCAATAAATGGCTAGATTCATTTATAATGTCATATTCCGTTCATTTAGCATTATTTCGCGGATAATAAACAATTAACTTCTTGTAAATTCATTAATCAAGTTTGTATGCAGTTTGTTGTAATAAGTGACTTACTGTAACTAAACCTATACAGGTAAAACCAGTTAAATAAAACAAAATATGCATTAATTTAAGTAATGTCTGTAAAAATGATATTTCCAAAACTTAAGTAGGTCTAAGGTATTGTACTTATGGAAATATACTGGACCAAAATCAGTACTTTGTAGCGTTTAATTCAGAAGATAGCACACATTCTCTAATTACAGGTAAAACATGATAAATGCTGACCTGATCCAATTTATTTGAATTTAATAAAGTTTTTACCATTACAAAATATTAATTAAACCGTAAATCTTAAAAGTAGGATGTTCAGTGCAGCAATTAACTTAAGCAGTTTTTGATTCATGAGTTTTAACTAGGCCCAATGATAATGTAAACATTGAAATGCAATTTACTCAGTTTGACATAAGGTGCATTTAACTGCTTTTACCCGTAAGCAGACGTTTCTTGTAATAATATGTATTATGAATGACTAGTACCTACTTATAGGCCCGATAGACTCAATTCAAAATTAAAATCCTCTCAAGCAATTCCATACAAAATGTATGCATCTTTTTGTTTATTTCATAAATTAAAAGTTATTCTGCTATTCAGAGCGGAGACGAATCCAACAAAGCAAAGACAATTTAAATTGGTCCAGCCGTTCTTGAGTTATAAATACATAATAAGTAGGTACTTAGTGTAACTAACACGACAGCTTATGGAACCGCTGCTGTGTGTACTTACTCTATGGAATTATATTTGTAAAATCTAATTTCCTTTATCGAATCTTTGCCAGTTTAGCAGCGTTCTTAGCTCTACGACACTTACTTATCATAAATTTATTCAAAAGGACACGAAATGCAGCCGTTAGAATAGATATTTTTTTCGTTATTTGAAATTGGACACTAAGTCTAGATGGGAGTAATCTAGATGTTTACTGCAAAATCTTTAGACACGAGATAAGACCATAAACGTACATTATGTCGCTATAAAAAGTGGTTTAGAAGTTATGAGGGAACAGATGAACATAGGTACCTACATACACACCATACCGGTCAAACACATAACCCTCCGTTGGCTTCGCCGTAGTCGGGTAAAAAGTACTCAGGTGTCCTATCCCTTATTTTCCTCCAAGGTCTACTATGACTATTAGAACTACTTAAATTAATCTAAAAAGACGTGAAAACAAATAAACAGACAGACACACTGTCACAAATTATGGAATAATGGATATGGATGGACTCTGTGATCAAAATGACCCCAAACACCAACAATCTACTGAGCGAGTCACTAAAGAGCTAAATAGTTGTTTCTCACTTCTGATCCTATCATCAGATATATTTTGTGTCTGACCTATGATGACGTATCATCGGAACTGCAGAAATTGGGTATACCGGTAAAAATTTTCTCACAAATTCGACCTAATCCGTCGATCATCCGACCTAATCCATCGAGTAACCAATCTAATGTAAAGTTAAATAAAAGCTTGTAACCAGAAAATAGTTTCATGAATATAATAATCTACCATATTCCTCATTCCTGTTACAAAACGACAAGGAAAATAAACTATTACATGACTAACATTCATACAACTATCGGAGAATAAACACAATTACACACACAGTAAGCGCGTAAACTAAATACGCGTTGATATAACGTTCTCTCTATTTAGGCCTAAATGACGCGGCGCGGGGCCGCGATACATCCGAATGCTTATGCTCTCCTGGTATTTATAGTTATAAATTATTATATTATTTCGATTGGATTATTTAAATATAATAACTTTATTATGTTGCTGTATTTTTATATTGATATTTATTTATACACTTACTACCTTACTATTCATTATATTCAATATACATAATATTATAATATTTAGTTATCATTATACATTATTAGTAGGTATACCTACCTACCTATTATTATGTTTTGCACTGTTACGACAAACCTAAATTAATTTACTACCAATCGTTGTTATAACTTTATTTATTATTGTCGGTAGTTAGATTATTGTTAACTTACCTATTATTTTGTGAAATTAGGCTATTCAGGTGTTGGGGTAAGTATAGATAATACACAGATCCGTCGATATCCACGGTTGCCCACAGTAATCAACGCTTATTATCTCATTGTCAAAATGGATCCTCGCCTCGTGTAGAAATTAATTTGAAACTTAATTTATTAATTAATTTGAAAATTCTCGTCAAAATCGTGAACGGGTGTCGATGTTAAAGTGTTCACTATCCAAACCAAATCTTCATTCTCAAACAACAAACAATCCACCCCATCAACGTGGATTGTAAAACTTTTCCTTTAAATTCATGACTTTGTATGATAAATTTTAATATTCTAAATGGGTTATTATTCTGAGTTTCTAATCTAAAATAAATTACAATAAAAATCCGTCTCCGCCGGCGTTGCCCGCTTTCTCGCGGGTCACGAGTTGCACACTTCACATCCGTTCACATCTGAATGCACAATGGGAATTGTGTCATCTCGCTCACACTTGAACATTTCTTGTATATCCGTCTCTATCTGGTAGTCAAGCGACGTTGTCGATTCGTCGTGTTTATGCCGACGCTGTGACCTTGTTGTCGCGCTCGGGTGCCTTGCTCGATGTTCTAAAGACTAGGTTGTAATCAGTTTCAGTAAGTAAGTAGATATTTTTTAAATGAGTTTTGATTGTGAGAAAAGTAAATAATACAATTTGAGAAAAAAAGACATCCCCGTAGTTTCTTGGTGCTGTCTTCTCTAACGGGCGTATTCCAAAGCACTGTGGAGTCAACGGAGTTTCCTTTTCCTGTCCGAGGTTCAATCCTAGACCAGTGTTTGAAACATCCTTTTTCAATCTCCAACCATAATCAATTAATTATATACTTACTTACCTAGGTACCTATTATGATTTCTTTTGTGGTTCTATTAATTTGTTAATTCGATTGAAGTGTTTGACTTGTAAAAGTGCTATATTATTGCCTATTTACACTAAATGATTCGACTGTGACTTTGATCCGAGAGCTGTAAATAATTATCGTTAATCCTGTAATAAAGGACTAAACCCGAATATTTGTTGAACAAACATTGCAAACTACCGTTACACAAACTCAGGCTTTCTGGAATTATTAAAACATTTTTCATTTAACGTCTTTCGTTTTTCCTACAACTTTCATCTTCTGTCATAATTCGCAGGAAAGCTTACATAACCTAGGTAGGTACCTACTTATCTAAGTTATTGGGTCCTTGGAGGCCTGTATCATACTTACCTACAAATGCCCAAGATGCAACTTTCCTCTGCTTGATGGTTGGCAACTTCATCAAACTAATAGGTAAGTATTTAAGTAGGTACTTACTTAAGTTAAGTTTACCTACCTACGTCGAAGACAATTAATGAGATAGGTAAGTGGGTAGGTATCGTAATGCAATTTTCAGTCACGAAGTCGTTTTGTAATGAGGATGGTGCAACTCGAAGCAACGGTGCTGGGAAAGCTGAGGCTTGGCTCATCATTGCGCAATTTTGTACGTGACATAATCAGATAAGCACGAGCGTGCAATGCTCTGTAGGTAGGTACATGATGAAAGTATGACGAGAACTTGATGTAATGGCATCAAACAAAACATTTATAAATATAAGTACACCTACCTATAATACCTAGGTGTATTATTACCATAAATTACGAAAAAAAATTGACTAAGTAAGTCGATATTTAGAATTAATTTTGCGTTTGAACTCGGGACTGGAGTACCTATATTAACAATTAGGTACCAAGGTTGTAATAAAAAAATACTTGCGTAGGTACCTACTTAAGTACTTACCTAACTAAAAGAGAACTCTGACAAAAAATTTGGTAAGTAAGTACCTAAGTACCTACTAGAAGTAACCTAAGAAAATAAAATGTGTTTGTTGAATCTTTAAGGTAAGTAGGTAAGTAAGTAAGTATACGAGTATAATGTATAATATAAGTGAGGACGTACATTTATCGTCACCAAGCGTTTTGACTTTTATTTTTTTTTATTACCTAAGTGTAATATTTACATGGTAAGTACCTAGGTATTTCAAAACGTCGTCCGCCATGTTTGCTAACTGCTCGATCAAGCTGGCCGCAAACACAGGCGAACACTGTCAGAATATCGTCGCATCAGTAAAAATATAAAATGACATCAATCACGCTTGACTCGAGCCTCAATCCAACTTGTAAACGGTCAAAATGCTTGGCTCAAGCAAAAAAGCCGCTTGGCCGACTCGGAACCCCTTATAAAAACCCCATTTTGCCGTAGGGTCGACATGAAGCCCACATCACTTATACCTACTTAATTTACCCGACCCGACAGATTTTTTAGGCTGATGCCTAGTATTTTGTGTTTTAAATATGGCTTCGCACGTTGTGTGCATTTAGCCAGTGTCAAATATTAGAATACCTATTTAAGTAGGTATTTTTACTCTTTCATAATACCTTACGGGGGTGGCGAGTTCAAATCTCAATGCGGGCACGTAACAATGTGTTTCTTATTAAAACATAAATTATTTATGTCATCAATCGCTTTTCGGTGAAGGAAAACATCGTGAGGAAACCAACATGCTCGAGAATTATTTCGGAGACATGTTGTCCACCAATTCGGACAAGGCCCCCGTGGTGGAGTATGGCCTAACCCTTGCCCAGCAGTGGGACAGTTACAGGCCGTTATGCCTAGTTTTAATACTTAGCTAAATCAACGTAAATCTGTAGCGCCCGGTGAAGCGGCAATCTGGCGAGATCGTGACAGTCATAGTTTAAGGTAACAGCTAATCAAGTATCATCTACTACCTATATCCATATACATCTAAGTTCTCCGCACCTAGAAAATAGTAGAGTTAGTACTTACCTAAGCAAATCCCAACTCTGTTTCTTCCTAGATGAACAATTACAGCAAGGCACTTATTCCAGCAGTTGAGTTGAAGTATGATGATATAAACCTCCGAAACGTAAACACAATATTCCATAAAGCTCGCATCGCATAACTTCAAGCAACCCGCATAAAAACAACGCAAAGTCCAAACCCTCTTAAAACCCCAATTACTAAACTTCGACCTTATCCATAGAACCACAAAATAAGGTCACGGAAACCCAAAACCCGAGGTAAGCCCGTCACTACGTCCGCGGGGCGTTCTCGCCGGACCACACCCCGGGGCGGCCCGGCGCAGCGTCTCGCCCCGCCCCGCTCCGCCCTTCGCAGCCCTTTAAGCACTCAGGTCCAAGGCATCCAAGGCGCCTTAAAGTTTCTTTTAGCTCTAACATCTACAATACCTTCTTAGTTATACATACTTACCTACTTAGTTAGTTAAAAGTATTGTTTGTTGAGCGTAAGCTTTATAAAGCAAGTTAGTTTTATTTAATGTCTGAACTGTCTGCTGGTGCTATTTGGTATAGATGGAGTTGGATACTAAGATTTTTTGTGATGGAACAGTTCATTGTGTGGGCCGAGATTTCCTTTGCGAAACTTAGATGGAGTAATATTGAGCAATTGATAAAAGAAGGAACTAAAATGTCTGTGTCTAAATACACATTAGATCTGATTCTGAATCAAAAGTCCTATACTTGCACCTTTTTAAAGTGTGAAATTGATGAGATATGCATAAAGAATTAGATTGGGAAGCAAAAGCGAGCACGAACGGGGTATGGAGTATCGGGGGCTGTCTCTCCGAGTCTGAGGTGTCCGAACACAATACTGGCCACGCCCATTTGTGTCTCAAAGTGGCATCCGACCATTTTTTTATGATCATTTCTCTTTTGAATTTCACTTCTTTTACACCATTGAGCTTTGAACTGTGTATTCTCGAAATGAAACTTTTGAACATAAATTGAACGAAATTGAAAAGCAAAATTTTAATTTAATATATTCGTACTAAATCCGTGACAAAAATAACGTTTAAAAAGCAAAACAACTAACTTGGTGTTTGTTGGCCCTATTTTGGATTTAAAAGCGTCGTCAAAGCCTATCAATAGAGGCCGACCCTTATAATATTTTATATGAGCATGCACTAGTTAACTAAGTATTACGTACTTACACCGAGGTAAGTACTTACTTAGGTATTGTTACTTCATTCGGCAAATCAAAAAGTACATCCCTGCCTAATTCCAAACTTATCAGCACAGCAAGATGACGTTACAGGTAAGTAGGTACTAAGTATATTGAGTTCAGAAAGAGGCTGAATAAGAAGCTGACTTAGAAAATCTTGCTTTGAAACTTTGGCACACGACCTAGATAGATTTAGATGGAACTGTATTGAGGTCGAGCGAGACTTTTATAAGAGTTGGTTGCCATCTCGACCGCAATAAACTCGCCCATGCGGTCGAGTCACCACTTTTAATTTTAGTAGTAGTGAACTCGACCGCTCGTGTAAAGTACAGTCAGTCGGAAAAGTGATATCAATCAAGTGATTATAAAATGTAAATATAACGGCCGGCGACCTTTGATAAGGCGACAAATTATCAATTATTCTATTCAGCCACTCGTACTCGAAGTGTTATGATACCTACTTGTACTAGGTACAATCGGAACCTACCGTACTTACCTACAACTAAGTGTAGGTACAAAACTGCATCGACCATCTAACCTGCCCTACGCGCTTTGGGAGGGGGATCGTGGGCGTTCCCATTCTACACAGAAGAGGAATGATAGAAGCTACGGGCACACTGACTGTGTGCTACACTGTGGCTACGGGGCTTTGTACAGCGCTTTGCGTTTATGTTCGCCTGGTACTTCGACGGCTCGTTTACCTGCGGAATCCGTCGTCCGCCGCCGCCGGCCGATGTTGGGATATTGCTTTGTTTGTTGAACAGAAAATAACACGTCTGGCGCTTGAATTACGAATACGTTTACTTTACAGGAGATGAAAAAAACATTATACAGCCAAGAAAATAATTAAAATGTAAGTGTTTAGATAAAAATATGGCATAATATTGGAAATGCCGGAATAATTTTATTATTATAGTTACTAGTAACATTGCCCTAACATTAAGCCTTAATAAAGATAGTGTGAGTTAGGTGCTATTATTAGTTGAGTTCTAATAGTTATGTAATACTGATAGATACCCGTATTTGAAATTAAAAAAAAAAAAATCAATAAGACTTTATTAATATTGAGGAACTGATTTAAATGAACTAAAACAAAGTTGCAACTGATTTTAACCATTTTCCTGGAGCAAAAATTAGTTAACTGAAGATATTTATAGATGGATCTTAATCTTAATAAATAATTTCTGGAAATACCATCTATCTCTCAAATTTTAAGCCGAGATAGATGGTATTGGCTGAAAAATATACAAATACTTGAGATAGATGGTAGGTATTTCTACAGCGAATAACTTTTTATGGTCCTGCGTTAAGAATGCGCTGATGGCGTTTTATATTATAAGATGGTGGTTCTAAGTGTTCTTATGTTTTTAGAATAAAAACAACGGAGTACTCATGAGTAACATTCGGTAAAGCTTTTCTACATAGGTATTGGTGATGCCGGTGTACATTTTTGGTGATGTCGATAGGATAGCCTCGTTGACTCACGAATAACAATAATTATGGGTCAGTATCTAATTACTAGTCCCTAGCAATTGGTAGATTAGGCAAAGAATCGCGCTATTTGACTTAACATTTTTTTGTTTTTCGTTAGAATATAAGCACATACACTGTACAGTAGTGTTTCGTTCGGTAGTAAGAGCCTTTTCGGATGGATGATGTCGGATAATATTCTCAGAAGCTTTGTTGACTCGTAAATAACAACGTGATAGTTCCTTGCAATACCTATAATTATGCAATCAATTCATGCCGGTGGCGTTATATTTTGCTTTATTCGAAAAGGAGAGTTTATTTTCTTTTGTTTTTGTTAAATTGTAGATGAGCTTCATTCGGTAAGTAGAGGTTTTTTACATTTTGATGATGTCAGATATTTTAAGTAAGTACTTATTTATTTTAATTAATTAATTTATTTATTTATTTCATTTATTATAAGTTAGTACTACCTACCTAGCTTAGTTGAATTGGTCAGTGAATAATAACTAGTAGGATATAGAATAATAGCTAACATTACCTAGTTACGTATGTACTTATATATATAATATTATTGGCATTTATATACAATTTTGGAGGTTAGCTCTACCGTCCGCCTTTCGATGGTACTTAAATCCAAAATAATTATCCTGCTAAGTATTTTTTTTTATTTTAGTTATTGCTTCGCACGGTTTGTGCATTTAGCCAGTGTCAAGTATTTTATTATTTAAGTATTTCTTATTTTCACAATAGGAAAGTCGCAGCACTACAGCAATCATCGTGGGCAAGTAGTCCAGTCAATTATTTACATAGTCATAGTCACGATTCAGTAAAGTGGTGGATGCTTTACTGAAAACTCCTGGGAGTTTTGTAAAAATGCGACATGACACGTTTTTTGAGTTTATATCATTCGCCTACACTCGTGCACGTTAACGAACACTGAATGATTATTAATTATATTTATTTCAACAAATCAACAAGCCACTCCTTTAGATTCGTTTGAAGCGTTGGCCCTTAGCAGGTTTGACCCTCTGTGCTATCACGTTGTGACCATGCTAGTGATCTTATGCGTGACGATCAGACGATAATGGTAATGGATACGATGACATCACTTTCATTCCTTGGAAGATGGACGGCATTTTATACACACGAAAACATAACTTGTGCACTTTACTGAAAACTATTTCAGCATTATATTGGTACCTACCTAACTAGAAGCGCCTCGCGGTTTCCCCCGCGTTTCCGCGTTTTGTTTAGTTCCTCAATTGGATCGCAATAAGACGTCATGGGAAGCCCCCAGTTCACTCTCCACTTGAACTATTGGCCGATTATTATGTATAATAACAATATGGTATGTTGTAGGTATACTTATAGTTACTTATTATTTTTATTTCCCTTGGGCCGAAACTTTTTGTTCCTTAGGTAAAATTCCGGAAACATGGCAGACGTCTTGTAAGTAGGTTGCACTTGCAGGCCTGTTCTGCAAGAGTTCGTATGGGACCTTTGGCAGACATTCATCCGCCAAGCAGTAGTGTGCAAACCATACTTTGGTCTGGTTTAACGGGAACTGTTTCCAGCTAAATTACTAGACATTGTGTGGTTTTACAACCAATGTTACAGGGTGACGAGCGCCGTCCAAGATTTTGGAATGCCATGTGCTGAGTGGCTCTGTCACTGTCATGGGCAGCCATGGCACTTACTATCAAATAGACGAGTGACTGGTCTGGCTATTTAAGAAAAAAAGAGATAGGTACGCGAAATACAGTGCGGATCCAGTTGACGACTTCATGCAAGATCATCACCAGGATAGCCACGGATATAATTATACTATAGAACCCATGGATCAGACAGTAAATATTCACGAATGGAGTTATTATGGGATATACGTAGGTAAGGTACTTAGTCGTCTGATATGTAGTACATATATTACCTACTTACATAGAAAACAAATCAAACGAAAAATGGCATCTCATGTAGATCGTGTACTAAGTATGTATATTACATTGTATATTATTATTCCATTATCAGTCAATATTGTTTTCTTTGCCTCGAGCACAAACTGTCCAAATGGGTATTTTATCTTAAAACAACAGTCTTTTCTGATATGGTATCTTTGCTTCCCAAGGTTTTGAATACATTTCATTGTTTACAAAGAGCTTACATAGGATTCAGACATTCGTGATGTTTCCGAATGTTGAATGTTGGAATCCTTATCAAATTGACATTGATGACTATACCTAGTCAGGTCATAAATTCTGTCACATGTTTTATATAAAATAATTGAAACAAGTTTATTCATTATGTAACCATTTATATACCAAAATGAACTTAACAAAACATAGATTCTTATGACACTAAAGTTTATTCAAAATGACCTCCGTGATTTTGAATACAGGCCTTTAATCTGCGCGGCCAGTCGTCTATCGCAGCACGAACGAGGTCCATGTCAATATCGGCGGCTGCCTTAATCAAGGATGTCTTGAGTGACTCCAAATTGGGATGAGGCTTTGAGCACGCCTTTTCCTCCAAGTGTTGCCATATCTTGTAATCTAGCGGATTCAAATCTGGACTGGAGGAGGGCCAGTCTTCGTGCCGGATGAAGTCGATTTCACGCGCCGCCAGCCAGTCTTGTGTGCTCTTCGCTCTATGAGCTGGCGCCGAATCTTGTTGGAATACCCAGTGCCTGTTATTAAACATGGTATGAGAAACAGGTTCCACAAGGTTCGTCAGGACTGTATTTTGATATACAACTGCATTCGTTTTTACACCTTTCTCACAAAAATGTACCTCTGTTAAGCCCCAATAAGACACTCCCAACCATACCATGAGCGAGGATGGAAAATGACCTCGTTGGACACGCGGAATACGGTTGCTCGCTTCTTCACTACTGTGTGCGTACACCTTATCATTTTGTTTGTTGTAGCTCTCTTCTACGGTAAAAATTTTTTCATCCGAAAAAAGAATTTCCCGATATTTTTTTCCCGCGTACCGCTTCAACAAAGCGCGGCATCTCTTCAGTCTCAGGTCCATTAGACGAGCATTCAAATGATGTCCTGTTTTTCTTCGATATGCCCGAAGCCCTAAGTCTTCATTTAACACCCTTTTCACCGTGGTTCTGCTTAATCCCATCTGAAGGGCCAACAGTTTCTGCTTACGTTTGGGATTTCTCTGAATTCGCGCCTTCACAGCTTTTATCACTGCTGGAGTCCTAACAGACCGAGGGCGACCACTTCTTGACCTGTCATCTACACTAGAGTCTTCATTGTATCGTTTGATGGTACGATAAACGAATCTCTTGGTTATATTCAAATTTTTCAGTATGTCAAAAATTTGAATTGGCGCGTAACCGCAACGATGCAACGCAATAACTGCAACACGGTCTTCTTTAAGCGTCCACTCCATATTTAAAAATGAGTAAAATTCTAAAAAGTATACATTTTTATTTTCATGAACAATTCGAAATTCGAATTCAATACACTTTTTTGTGGCCAGCATTCTAAAAGAAAAGTTTTTACTGTGTGACAATACTTATGACCTGACTAAGTAGTGATGAAGATGACGTTAATAATAATAATTCAACCAATATCGACACATAGAAAACCATCTGAGGGGCGAATCTACTCGCATTGATCGAAGAAATTGTCAGCTCATCATTCTTCCAAAATCAAATGTCGAGTCAACGCCTCGATATCTCAATCGAGCGTCACCGAACGCATAAACCGTCGATTCTTATGAACGAAACGTGCTAGCCGTGTACATGAATCTATTAACCAGTCAAGGTGACGGATCGATCAGGCCACGCGTGCGTAGTGTGTCTGAACCCACGTGGATGTCAACAGATGGCGGTAGAAGCCACTGCGCATGTCTAAGAATATTGAACGGGCACGCACACAACCACAGAGATCGTACTCCGAGAGTTCCGAGACACACATCGGCGTAAATCATACGTTTGCCTGTAACCATACGGCTTCGAATTAACTTTGCGGCCCGTAATGACGCAAGTCTATCTTTTTAATGTATTTCCACACGTATTGCTTCCAGGTTGAGGTTGAAATTGTCTTGGATTTAGATCGCCTAGAATCTTCAGAAGTGGTCGAGTGAGTTAAATGTTTCGCAGACGTCAATTACCATCGCTTTTCTTGCTATTTGTGGCTTTGATATGTCACAGGTTTTATAAAATGCAACCTCAGCGATCCACGCCATATTATTGTGGGAATATTGCAAATTGTGCAATTTGTGCTGCATGCTTATACTCGCATTTTTATGGGCTTTCTCAAAGAACTTCAATTTTCAAAAGTCGACTTTTCCTCCAATAAGTAGGAGCTATTTGAATGCAAAATTCGGCGACAATTCACGGAACAACTTCATCGTTCTTTAATGTTGGTTGAAACTTGCCGTCTGGAAACTTCTCCGGGAGCAAATTTATGATATTTACTGCACTTGGGAACAAAGTTTGCGCTGGTTCATGCCAAACTACTCACAAGGCTCGGCTGGAGCAACTACCGATTGCCCAAGTTGCCAACTTTAAAAGAATGATGGTGAAAGAAGATTTTAGTCGTCGTACTGTTTAGTCTTCCAAGTTAAGAACATCGTGCATGTATACTTACAACAAATTTTCTTTTACCTTCCTACCTTAACCGATAAATAGCTATACAATTCCCGATAGAAATGAGGCATTTACACCCAAATTATTCCAAATTCTTATCCTCATGAATGAAATTAAAATAGCAAGTATGGACGGGAATGGTAGGTAAACTTTAAAATATTGTGTACCAATCAATATAAGTCGATAAGCAAGCGTGCATCGTATCCAATTGAGGGAACAAAATTATAGAAAGAAAACGAGTTTCTTTACACGATTGGTGACACAGCCGCAGACCAAGCTCAAGCCACTTACGCAACAATAACGCTGATAAGCCTAGAGATAAAAAAAACGTCACCAGCGCACCATATGGTGCGCAGTTCGGTGACAAGTACTAGGCGATCATAGCGCACAAAGAGGTTTATTGAAGGAGAACAACGGAAGCCAAGCGGGAAAACTGTCGCGTGATCGCGATTGCAAACCGCATTGTGTGTGTTGGAACTCGGAATGTCATTGTGTGTCGATGACTACGCCAACTTGGCAGGCAGCTATCATTTGTTTTTAAATAAAACGATATCGTTCTTATTTTGATCTAGGTACCTACTTATTAATGTTCTGTTTTTTAAAACGTTATTTCTTTTACTAGCAACAGTTTTTAGTTTTTATTATCAGCAGATAGGTAGGTATTAATTGCTGCCTACGCAATGTCTGGCACCCACAGATCATTAGTCATTTGTAAATTGGAGTTCTTGGAATCCCGTGATTGTATAGAGAGGGGGATCCGAATCCGACGCGTGTGGGCGTCGGTGTCATTATACCGATTGGGAGGCGTTAATTTAATTATTGTTACGTTTATATCATTAGACGTATTGTTTGTTTGCCCTTTAGGATTATACCTAATGTGTTTCGTGTAGGCAGGTTTAACTGTTTGGCGGAACATTAATGTTGTAGGTATTAGGTATTATTAGTCAAGTATATTTTTATAAATAGCAGTGAACGAACATGCGAACATGATTAAAGGTAAGTATATTATGTCAAACGAACTGTCATGTCTGCGTCATCGCGGAATACAACATGAGCTAAAGCTATTTTTAGTTGTTTTGTAGCAAAATAATCGAATACTTACTAGGTTTTTGCCTATGCGTACGAGATCCGAGATCCGAAAACCTAAGTTACCTACCTAGCTAATCTTGTACGGATCTAAATGACGCGTCACGTTGTTTGTCCGCGATGGAGTCCAAAACTATTTAACCGATTTTAATCAAATATGCACACCGTGTGCACTGTGCAGTGTGCACCGTGTGCACACAACGCGTGGCCGTGTCTGCTTGTATTGCTTACTTATCATTGCTAAAACATCGGAAATTCAAATCAAACCATCAACAAACAAAAGTAAACATCGCTTTTCAATGACGGCATTACTAATGTCTATGGGCTATTCAACAACTGCACATGAGTGTCTGGACACGCGTGTGGCCTTGGTTAAATTCAAAATAGTACCTACCTACCTACCTCGTTACTTCTTCATCTAGACAAGTTAAGATTTTTGCCAGTAGATGATTAGATTTTTTAATAGTTTAGGAGCTCAATAATATCTCAACATATTCAACTAAATAAAAGAGAAACTTGAATAGTTACTTTCTTGTCTTTTGTAAGGACTTATTCAGTTTCATGTTAGCGAGAACAACTTACATCAAAACTAATAGCTATACAACCACACCTGTACCTATCAGCCAAAGCTTTTTGTGTTTTTCTTTGTTATTACAGCGACTTCACCCATTGTGGATTACAGCTCAACAACCATGTAATCCCATAAACCCGATAGTTTCAACGTAAATAACGGCTGAGGTATGCAGGCAGACGGGCGGACAAAGGGTTCGATGTTTTACATTTTGGCTGCTCAATCAAAAAACAAAGTAGGTAGGTAGGTAGGTACTATCAGCCAACGAACAAACACATTTTCATTTCAACAGCCCCAGTAAAGACCTCTGTAAGCCTTCCCAAGTCGCCTAATCCGCGATTGTCAACATTATCAAAGTTTCCTTCGATTTCAACAAACTTCTAACATCTGCCGTTTCTCAGGAACGTGCCCCTAATCACCGCACCACAAAGGAGCCAAGAACGGGACGCCAATACGAAACCAGCGTGGGAATAAAAGAGATGGTGAGAAGACCGGAACGTTGCACAAGCCTCGTCTCGGTCGACGGGGCCCGAACAAAATGAATGGCTGAGGCGATTAAAATGTGCCGTAACAGTGGAATGAATGAAAATAATAAAAAAATGATGCCATTACGTAACGTGACGACAGTGGGAAGCTGTAATGAGAGATGATGATGATATGATGACGATAATGTTTTCAAATCCGAAGTTATTCTGAGGTACGTAGTGGCTATTTTTATTTAAGTATGTCATATATTTACGGACCTCCAACATAAATTGGGACAACTTAGTCGAATTGTTATAAACTTGGTGAGCAATCTTGCCGCAATCTGTGCCGGAATGTAAAATCTATGAAATAACATTCATTTGGCTACAAACGTTGAAATTATGAAAACTATGCCAAGCAAACGATTTAATGGTTTATTCCTCCAACCAACCTATCCAGAACTATACGCCTCATCATTTCTGATTCTAACAGCACTGCCGTAGTGGGTCACTCTGCTTGTTTTCTGATAGCATGAATAGGTCTTCTAGGTAAGCATGCTGCAATGCCGAACGCGTCATCGCTTACTATCAGATGAGACTGCGCTGCAACCAAATGATTTTTATGGAGTAGGTACTGAGATGATACTAACTACTTAGGTAATAGGTACTTCGGTAAGACTATATTCATAATTTATAAGTGTGTTAATCAATTTTTTAAGATCTGTGTAGGTACTTATTAGTCACATCGAACATAATCACCAAGATTTCATCAAATAAATCCTCATCTATTTTCATCACCTCACCGATCCCATCTCAAATATTTATAGCGTCAACGACAGCCCTGCGCATCAGGATGGTTTAGATTTATCAAGTTACTGGACCGATTGGACGCACCTAGTGACCGACCGAGTCAAACGTAGTATACTAAGATAAAATATTATAGGAACGTTGGTGTTTGCTTTTCTTCTCGTGACCACGGTCGATGTTGGTGTAGGTACTAACTCAACCGAAACATCTCATGGTATGCCAAAATTATATTTTGATGGTAATTGGTGTGCTCAGCTCATAGCTAAGGAATATGATTGCAATTCACGCAAGTTTAAGAATGTCCTCGAAACCCAGTCTCATTTTAGTTACCATCTTTTTATAAACCATTTTTTTTTCAGCTAAGAAACACTATAAACACGACTATTTTAAGTAGTGACTACTACTACTACTCTCGGTTAGGTACGTACTACTATTATAATCTTAACATTAATCACAACAACTTACCCGAAGAGTCGAAAATTATAATCAAATAAGAAATACTTAGCTATAGGTACATTTTATTTCCAGAATTTTTAGAAAGATGAAGTCGTACTGGATGCCACCACTAGATCAGTGTAAACGAGGCATTCGTTGGTATCAATCATCGCGACTCCGGCAGGAAGAGCTCGAACGCCTGCTTTAATCATCTGGTAATTAATACAAATTACTGTGATGAAACGTGAATTATTGTCTTTTTGTTGCGTAAGTATTTAAATATTTTATAGCACCGTGCGACCTAAACTCGCACTTAGGTCACGCTTTGCGCTGTTCAAAGTAGCACATTTTTAAACGGCCTGATGTTCACTAACTTCACACCGTTGAAAAATATAGCCATCGTTGCGAGCGTAGTACTGAACCAAAGCTAATCAGTCATACATTTTTACACCACTCACAAACTCATAGTAAGCAAGAGAAGATACGTATAACCTGTAACGTGTGTGTGGGACCGAAACGCCAATGTCTTTGGCGCCATATTTCTGCATGTTTTCATTTTGGTCTTCGTCGGACAATATTACGTGAAAACGCTATACCTAAGTTAGTGATATTAACCGTACACTGTAAATTTTATTCAATTTCTAATACGATTATATAATTATTGAAACATAAGAATACTTACTTGATTTAGAAATGTTGCGTTTTTTGTTGTTTACATAAAATGTAACTGACACAAGAACTATTTTCACTGAATACACACACTTTCAATTATTATACACCATATTATATAATATAGTCTCATAGTGAATACATTTATGCACAAACCAGATCAATCACAGATTCCTATATTAAGTAGGTATTCACGTTATGATAAAGATTCGGTTACAAAATGAAGCCCTACACTATTTATATTTTTCACTGTTTTTTAGTTGAAACCTGTTTGACTATTATTTAAACTGAACAATATTAAATCTGAAACAATATCACATTAAGCAGTCCACGAACAATAAATATGCATCCAAAAATGCTAATAACCGAAAAAACAAATCTAGAAGTGATACGGGTAGGTGTAAATTGTGTTTTCCCGTTCTCTGCTGGTGGAATGCCAACCTACCTGCATTAAAATTTGTGTGTTTATTACTAAGAGTCAAATGAACATCTTTTCATTGCATTAATTAGAACATTATTTTTAAATAAATTAAATGGATGGCGGGTTTATGTCGCACGTGCTATAAAATAGTATACGATACTCGCTGCACAAGTAAGTATATTAAATACACGGCGGTTAGCACCCTCGCTTCGCTCGGGCGCTAACTTCACGCCGCCGTGTATTAATATACTACTTAGACAGCTTGTATCGTAATGTACTATTATTGCTCGTGGCTCGAGCCATCGATATTAGGGCCCCGTCAGGTAAACTGTCTAGTCTTAGAATAATAACACAGAGAAGGATAGTTCCATGCGTAGCTTCACTCAAAAGTGAACCGACTTTTTTTATCAATGTGTCTTCTTCAATTACCTTCTCTAAAAACAGGCAAAGTAAATAAATATTTATCATAAAAGCTCTGATTTCGTGCAATAGCGAGTCAGTCTGAACTAAGCCCAATAAGTCTCAGTAACAATGGCTACACGGCACTAGCGAGGACCTGATTTCCATGTGTTATTCCTCTAAGCGCCAATTATTATTGTTGTCTCATTGAGCTAAGATCACTGCGTTGTCTGTTTCTTTTTCATCATCATCATCAGCCTAAAGAAGTCCACTGCTGAACATAGGCCTCCCCATTAGACCGCCACACCGAACGACATTTTGCTACTTTTGCATCAACCTGCGACTCTTTTTATGTCGTATTTTATATCTGTTTTTCTTTTGTGTCGTTCTTTTTGCATCACCTAAACTACTGAAACGAAGCAATGTGGTACCTATTCACTTATTAGCAGCTTCTAAGTTGACTAAAAAACAGAGAAAAGGAAACCTAGGAGCTATTCGAAAAAAAATATACCGTTTGTAATTTGTAATTTTATTTATTTCTCGACACTGGTGGACAGTTGACACTAGCACAGACGCTAGTGCAGCCACTAGTCTAACTCGCTACGCATCATAGCTGCATGATGTTCACGTCTTCCTCCTCTCCGATATGCAGGATCGCCTTCTGGATGATTCGCTTCAGTTTCTTGCGAGATTCGAGAGATCGCAGGGTGCGGAGTTCAGAGGCTACGAAGTCGCCGAAAATCTGTAGGACATAATATAGAAGGAAGAAGTTAGGTCTAACTCAATAACAAATTTTCAAGTGTAATAATTAGGAATGGCAGGATTGAGTAAGAAAACGCGAGTGATAGACGTCGATTTTGTCGAACGAAATTTTAGGAACCTTTATTTAGCTCTGGTCTTAACTTTTTTGGTAAGACGGACTATGTCTTCCTCAATGTGTAGTACTATGCGCACTGATCTGAGCCGATCTGATGATGTGAAAGCTTTGTAATATCATTTGCAATAAAAGTGGGAATACAAATCTATTGATATTCTAGTGGTATTCTACTACTCGTATCTCCAACTTCAGCGCGGTCATGCTCCATAGTGTATACTGTAATATACTTACCTGGTCATCTGGGGCAGGATGGTGAATGCCTACACGATCCCATCTCGCCCCACTTCAGCATACACCCCCCTTCGCCACCCCCGTGGCGGAAGGGATAGCGCGAAGGCATTTCACCCCCTTAGAAAAAAAAGGTATGGTTAGTCACAAAATGATTGATATGTTCACCTGACACTCGTCTGCGTTCATGCTGGGCCTGAGCTTCGGCACCGGCTGCTCGGGCCACATCAGCGGGTGGGCGCTGGGAGGCAGCGGCGGCGGCGCAGACGCAGCCACGCGCATCACTGGCTTCCTCTTCCCAGGGCTCATGCTCAAGCTGGGCTGCAAAGACCCCGCCCCCATACTGTTTCCAGCCTGAGCAGCCTCTTTGAGGGCTCTGGCGTTGCGGAATTCTTCTTCTTCATCCGCCTGGAATTCAGCTAGCTGGGAAATGAAAGAATAATATTAAATTTTAAAATATACTTCAGTGTCTTTGTTACCTAGATTATTGAGAGAACTCTAAAATTCTAGGTCTCGTTTTTGTAAAGTTAAAGAGGGGCTAAAAATCTTCAGCTCTTGTTATGCACCCTCGTGTTACAAGTAGGTACCTACACCTACTAAAACAAGTACCTACTGGCTCGTAAGTAAAATCAATCCATAAATTATATATCATCATCATCACCGCGCGCCAAAGTCGGTTGTCAAAACTGAAGTTGAGCTCTCAAGTCAAACACGTCTGAGTCAGACTCGTTATCGTTGGTCGTTACTCCAAAATTATTTTGTGTTGGCTGTAGCCGTCATATAGGAAATAAATACTAGAGGTACAGTGAACAGTTGACATCGCGAATATCATGGTGATAGGCATTTCCCCTTTTTGCCCCCACTTGCCCTCATCTTTAATACCTACCTACTTTTTTGTCACAAAAACGTTTTCACCTTTAATAACTGTAGGCTTATATTGAATGACGCTATATCAGACTTCCCCCTTTTGGCCCCCATTTTACGATTAATCGCTCTCGACAAAAAAAATGCAAAAATCAAAGAATCTGCACTCTCTCGTAAAAATCATCAGAAGAGAAATGCGACCTGTAGCCCGTAACAAACATCCGGACAAAAGCTAAATCGGCCAATCTTAAAATGGAGACCTTCGCTCACTTCGTTCACTAGGCCAACTAAAGAGTCACTCAAATTTTTGTAAAGAAATCTATAAATAGGCATATAATTATATTCTTTTTATAAACACACATGCGTAACCTGTTAATACGAAACCATAATCCCGTCATAATTATTATTAAACCTTTGTACAAACTTATTAAACATTCAAACAACAAACCTCCAAATTCACAGAATCCAATTCAAGAGGGTCCGGCGTCTGATCACTGAAATTAGGCGTTTTCAGGAAAGTGAGCGCTTCGAAGTACTCCCACCCGCTACCCCCCGCGCCCCCCGCAGCCCCCGGGCTGTCCCCCGCCGCCTCTTGCTTCTTGCGGATTTTCCTCAGCTCGTTATTAAACTGCGTCCTCAAATTGTGAACCTTCCGAGTGATCTCCTCGACGGTGGTCCCAAACATATCCGCCAGGTGCTCATATTTCAATTGCTTCACGATTTTGTTTTTGTACCCGGGATTCTTCATGTTCCACAGCTCGTGACACTCCCTTTCCAACGTCTCGATCAACCGCATCGTGTTATCCGAGTTCCAGTTCAACCGCGCCATACGGTAGCACTCCCGCTCATGTTCCGTCGCCTCCACTTTCGGCAGGAAGGCATCCAAGGAATCCGAATTGGAATCCATATCGACGTAAAAACGTTGCGACATTGATAGCGCTCTAGCGAGACTGCGAGACTGCCGGCGGGCGGCGAACGAGGCGAGCGAGAGCGGCGAGACCGGTGTCAGACATAGCGGCAACACCGCGCGACTAGCGGACGCCGGACACGGTACACACGCGCGGCGTTGCCAGGGCGCGATGTGAGAACTTGAGAACGCGTGCACTGCGTTGCAACGCGTTAACTCCAGGCGCTAAATGGGCTAATGCGAGTTGCTCCATAAACCGCATTAGCACTTAATTAACTGGCAATATTAACAAAGGATGTTTTTGCCGACGAGGAAATCGATTCAAGGCCGGCGATTACACGGAAAGCTGTAAGTCTCGGCGTAAACAACGGAGAAATATTAAACGTGAAGAGGCATCATTGTTGCTCATTAAAATAGAGTTATTATTGGTATCTATCATTAGTATGGAAATAAAGATTTAACGGCCCACACGTGCATGTCTATGGCTCATCAAAGATAGTCGTAAAGTGTGTCCTGTTTATAGCGCAATACACTAAACATAGCTTCCTTACGGCTTGATAAATTATGGAGGCATGTTAATCATTTATCAATCTGTCTATAAAACTGACGAAGTATAATATATAGGTATTTACCTACCGACCTATTTCGTTTTGTGTCTACCCTACTTGTGTGCCTTACGTAACACAGATAATCTATTGTATCTTAGAAACTTAGGGAGCTTTTTTCAAATATTTTTTTTTCTCAAAGGGCATTCAGAGTAGTATAAATCCTGATCATCATTGTAGGGTAGTGGAACCAATAAATGAACGTTTAAGCGTTTTAGTCAACTTTGAACCACTTTTACTCAGTTATCTCGTGACATTGACGTTTCCTGGTATTTTTATAAGAGTCAGTATATCCTCAAGTATTAACAAATGAATCAAACTACTTTCTATATCTACCAGGAATTTTGTAAAAAATCATTATGTGAAAAAAATAGCGTTTTATCCCAATAGTTGAACGCTGTGCCTTAATTATGAACATTTTGTACCCAATAGCTGAACTAATATTTTGAGAGGAATTATGGGATGAATTGTAATGAAATTGAAGAATAAAATAGTAGCAGTGTTAATAAATTATTTTTACTATTAATTTAGAAGAATGTAAATAATAACTAAAACATTTTTAGGCTTCTTCGAGAGTACTTCGTATTTATTATTTTTCGCAGTGTAGGTGGCTTCTCAAAAGAAAGACTTAGAAATCTCGAAGAAACTTGAACCTATCCCTTCATTGGGAAAAACAAGACCTAAAATCTTAACTACAATAATTCAAATGGTTCATGTTTTGGATACTAATTTTCCATAAAATGAACGAACAAAATTTTAGTGTATTTCTTAGTTCAAATTTTGGGCATGGAACCTAAAGCTGAATATTGAAGGATTTCATACTAAAATAAAGCTCTTAAAATAGCATTTAACACTGAAAACATGTGTTCAACTTTTGGTAAATAAGTTTATACATTAAACAAAATTAATTTGAGTGATTTTCTTTTTGTCTATAGAGTCAAGTTTAGGATTTACGATGCTTGTAAAAAAATGCCTTTTCTCCAGAAGATGACCACCGGTCACTTAATGGATCAAGCAAACTAATTTTGAACCATTACTTGAACGGTAAATATCTCGAAAAATACGGCTAATAATGTAATAAGTATCAACAAAATCAAAGCTGAGTAGATGAAGATTTCATTAGAACCAACAAAAATCAGAACCATCATTAATTTATTTATTTAAGCTGACAAAATGCTTAAATCGGAGGTCACCTTTCTTAAGTAGGTTTTCATAGAAACGTAACTTTTGGTGGACACCACTCACGTAACGAATTACCGTGGGCTCATCTGAGCCGTCACTGTCGATCTGTTTAAGGCACTAGGTAGAAAAAATGTTGCGAGATACGGAAAAAATTATCCCACATGCATATGTAGCGTAGTATTTTATATTTTCCTATTTTTCGGTCGATCGTTCATCTAATGGGGGTCAGTCATCTTTTGGTGCCACTACCCTAATGTTAGGAACTTACGGAACCTTATACTTATTTTGTTTTCAGGTTCTATTTTAACGCAACGAGCATTCACAGTAAATAAATCTTGGTCGTCTTACTCATTCTAAACTTTCACGTTATACATTGTACATAGGAAGGAAATAATTCTATTTTTCTAATTTCGTAAGCCAAATAAGAGCTTCAGGTTCCTTTACGATCGGGTTGCCTTTCCCTAGCAATTCCCTTGAGTGGTGATATTGCTTTAGTGACCAACCACTGACTTCTTCATACCATGGACTATGGTATGAACCCGGTACGGTCATGGATCTGCTTGGTCCATGCAGTTGGTAGACTTTTTACTAGTTTTTCACTGTTTTTCCGTCTTCTCTATAAACCATGTTTATCCTAGTTTTGTTACGTCGGTTGTAGCTAGGATACATCGGATTTCGTCGTTACCAAAGTCTACTCGAAAACCTAAGTATCTACCTACCTACAGTCAGAAACTAAAATCCTCAAAGATGTCCAAAAAAGTGGCTTCACTTTTGAGTGAAACTACGAAAGAATAATTCTTTGTGGGTTATTTTTCTATGGCCCAAACTTTCCATTTTCTTCCTGGTATATTTTGGTTATTTCACCCAAGTAGAAATTAGGTGTAGGTACCTACTTAGGACATAATATTATTCAGCCACTTTTACGCGAACTACTACTAATACTTTACGAAGTTACAGTACTTACCTATGTTTCCATTGACCTTTTTTGTATCGTCGACTGTTCTTCATTGTTATGGAATTCGCGGGCTAAGGTTTGTTTTCGAAAGCATAATGATGTGGACCTCTGAGAAGAATCCTATAAAAAAAGCAGAAATCCCTTATACTAACTGATACTGAATAATAGCCCCTCAAAGACTCCAAACTAGGGAAACTTCTCACAGTCCCCCAGAGATTGAATCTGAGTTCACGTTCACACTGTGTCCAATTGTCCATTGTCCAGTAGTGGTCCAGCTGGCTCCGCCCACTGCTTATTCCATTCCACTTGCCTCTAGGCAGAATACTGTAGGGATTGCACGAGGAGACACGAGGAGACTGCGAGCGGTCAATTTGCGAGAGGGATGCCATTGGGATTTAAAAATAGAACTTACTCGTGTTATGCTTTTCGAAATTATGCAGCTACTCTCAGTACCATAAAGTACCTCATTATCATCATCACTTCCCTTCATCACTATCACTACATAGTAGTAGTACTTAGTAGTAGAAGTAGTAGGTAGGTATAAAACAAAGTCGCTTCCCGGCTGTCTGTCTTTATGTAGGTATGCTTAGATCTTTAAAACTACGCAACGGATTTTGATCCATTTTTTTAAATAGATAAAGTGATTTAGTATAGAATTATGTATAATACCTGCATAATAAATGTACCTATAGTAGAGAAACACTGATAATTTCAGAGGTTTGTAATTTGATGTCGTATACACATTTTTTGCGCTTACATTGCAAACGCTGGCTGAACCCTACTAGATAGATTAAAATAATGTACTACAGTATTGTACATCTTAAATAGGTGTACAAAAAAGTCCATGTTGGTACATGTCTATCTCTTTGAGATAATCCACAATAACCATTTTTTATCCTTTACTTTTGACGAGAAATAATTGCTTGTTTAAGAAGCTGTTTTAAGCAACACAGCATTGATCCTTATCCAATAAAGTACTTTAAATACATTGTGCATTTAATAAAGATCAATATAGCCCTTTACAAAATGTAATTTAGATGAATGTTTTCGTAGATATTACAGATTTAAAATGCAGGGCCCTAGCGGTATCGGCCGGGGGCCGCGGCCGGCGGGCGGCGCGTTATTTTCGCCCTATAAGTAGTAGGTACTTTATGTTCATTTTTCTACAGTCCATCTGGACTTGACTCCCTCCTCATAAAATGATGTTGAAAGTAGGTTGTATTGTTAACTTTAAAAAAACCTGAATCCACCTAAACTTTTGTTTGCATAGCCTATTGACAAAAAAGCTGTGAATGTTGTATAATATATAAAGTTTCTGTAGTAAGTATAATATTTTTAGTATCATCATTCCACCCGTACGAAGCCGGGGCGGGTCGCTAGTCTACATTATATATTATGATAATATGTTATTCCCACCCACAAATACCTGAAAACAAAATAAAACTTTATTGTAAAAATTTCCAACGTTCAGATTAGGTAATTCCAAAGACAAATCGCAGTATTCTAATTTATTTACTTACATTTATTTTTGCTTCACCAAATTAATTTGTTTTTATAAAGATTAATTGCAATTCGACAGTAAATCAGTTGACCTATTTTATTATTTTCGAATTATTTGTTTGGTAGGTACGGAAAGCCCTCTTCACAACCTCGTCTGTCGTTTGTTTTTCAAACAGCGAAACTTTATCCATAACACTGTCACTGGCCGCTAGCGCCGTAAATTAATTAGAACTAGGGTTGGGTAATGGAAAGATACTGTATAAAACAAACGGATTACGGATAGCAACGGATAGGTACAAATTAGGAAAAATATGGTTTCAGTTGTGCATGCAAAGTTGCCAACGTATATTTGCTCAATCTCAATAATATAATAATAATTTATATGCGATAATTTTAGACACTGATATTGTAGCGTAGATACGAGTAGATAATAGATATGTTTTGAAACATAAAAACTAAAGGTAGTAGCTAGTAGGTAAAATAAAGAGGCATGCTCATGGTGATACCTCAGTAAGTAATAATAAACAACCCCAAACACACTTTTGATGATAAAAGCTACCAATACTAGACGTAACTACCAGTAGGGCGGTTGATATACAAAACATAACTGGTGTGCCGATTCACTGGTTGGGTTATTCTGGCACATAAATAAATAGTTTTGGGATTTGTTTCTCCATAGGTTTATTTAAAATATAAAATTACAAAAGCGTTACATATATCAAGCTGCCATCTTGTTGGCTTCGTTATAGAGAGAGCGAATGAGTGAACGAATGCACAGATAATGATGAATGATGGCTAAGACTATGAACGAATGAATGTATGAATGAGTAGTTTATGTGAGATTCGAACAACTGGTAGGTAGTCAAAAAAGCGCGTGACAGGTGTAGACCGTTTCATGCACCGTGTCAGATGTTTCCGGTTACGGTTATTTAACTACGGATATCGGATCATTTGGTGACAATATCGAATCGATACGTCCCTAATTAAAGTCGGTGACATTCAGTCCAGGCTTAGGGTTGGGGAGACGCACACTGTTAGTTATTCTATGTCGCAGGCAGGGGTGCGGGATTTAATATCTAAATAATGAGGCCGACGCCCCGCCCTCGCGTGTACCGTTAGCAAATTCAAGAGAGGATTTATTTCGCTTGTTGAAGGATAATATACATATGAAGTGGTATTAATATAAAACCGTTTTCGTGCTTCGGAGGCTGTCTGTTGGTATTGCATAGAATCGATTAACAGGAATTCCAGCGTTAGAAACCTAATATCATTATTGTAATTAATTTTTTGGTGTTATAAATTGATTCTTGGTGATAAATCTAAAAGCCAACAATAGCCAAAAAAATCCGTTCCAGCGTTACCTGTGTGCGGAACGCTTGTCTTAACAGCTTGTTACAGATTTAAAACGTACTTAATATGATTTTACAAATAGGCGTACGTTCTTAATCCTAATAAAAAAGAAAAACCTGCAGACCACGTAACTATTCTGCAGACCATACCGGTTATCTCTCGAGACACCACTCGTCGCAAGGGGTGAGAGCCGGAAAAAATGTCGTTTGCTCCCGTGATTTAGCACCTACTCTATCTATACGGTGTTCCGAATAAATGATTTCGAATACGTTTCCGAGTTTATCCGATATCATCCGGAATCCGGAGATATACGGTCGCTCACGCTTATTGAGGTTTTCAATAGTGTTGTGAATTTGTGATAAGTATATTTTACAGAAATCGAGACTACCTAGATACTTAAGAGGTGAGGTACTCTTAAAATAAAGACTGCAAGTTTATTCACATTTCATTGGTGCATTCGAAAAACATGATTAATTTTTAGAGTTTCGTAGGCGAGTCATGGAGTCATGGAATTTCGCGATATTTGTCTCTGAGGTGGTAATAATGTATAAGGTACCTACTTATACAGGTTAGGTAAGTAAGCTTACCTATGACATACGAGGCTATTTAACCAATTTCCATTGTCTAGTTGGGTAGTTATCAATCCTGTCGATTTCGGTCTTACCACAAAATATTTAAACCAGAGTTGAACAGATGAGTCTAAATATTTCAAATCGACGTCTATCGCTCGCGTTTTGTAACTAAATCCTTGCATTCCTAATTATTTTACTTGTTAATTTGTTATAGAGTTAGAAAAGGCGAGGGTTAGACGTCGATTTCTGGAGAATATTTAGACTCACCTGTTCAACTCTGGTTTAAATCTTATGTGGTTTTAGTTTAGAAGAATATAAATTGGTCTGTCTGTATTCAGTGTATTCACATTAAATGTTTTTTTTTTTTTGTAATTTAGTACAAAAGAAGAGTTACAATTCTAGGTACCACCTACCTTATAATTTCGATTAGGTACCAAGTATTATTTCGAATAATTGGGTACATATAGGTAGGTACTTATTTGATGAAATGGTAGTTGCTACGTTGCAAAGCTCCAACATAGATGGCGCTAGCAGTTCAATTCACAGATTTCCTCTAGGAAAAAGGTAATGATTTCTTAGAAAGGAAATCGATAAAGGTTAATAATCTAAGTACAATAAAAATTAAGGACGAAATGAGGCTGTATGGTCCATTGTTTGGAGTTTGAATGCTGAATCGACGGGTAACATAGTAGGTTAGGTTAGATAGATAATTTAAGTTGAAATGTTTAGGTACTTACGAACTCTTTTACTAGATCAAACAAGAAATAAAAGTTCATGTTTTTCTGATTGTATAATTGTCTTTTATCGCAGCCGTTGTTCCCATGAAGCACGCCAAATAAATCCCGCGTTCCCGACAGTCCGCTCATGTCACTATGCCCGGGAACATCCGACGTCACAAAAAAACTCGAAACATTCTCGAAACGCATTTTAATACCGGAGCGGTAAGTTCACAAAGGCGGTTATTTATCACGCCCTCTCTCATTGCTTTGGCGCAACACGCTTCGAAAACAACCTACATTCGGAAATCAACCGGAAAAACTCACCTTATTGCATGCTATTACAGTTACATTTTAATTACCGTTTCGAACGAATACGACGTTCGAAATTCGAACACGTGAGGCTAGTAATCATTCAATGTTTAATTCCAGAACGCCCTATGCGCCCTTCTCCTCAGAAGAGAACAAAACTTAATTGAACCCAATAGAGTGCATAATGCAAAGTGTTTCTTCTTGGAATGACGTTCGTGTTCAGTCTGAAAGTCCGATAATGAATTGCCAGCGGATGAGGAACAAGTCCTGGCCGAGGCGATTCGCGACGTACTCGAGGGTGCTCGAGATCTGAGAGCTCTGATAAGGATACGAGCGTAATTAAAGAA
This sequence comes from Hylaea fasciaria, assembly GCA_905147375.1. NCBI lineage: Eukaryota > Metazoa > Arthropoda > Insecta > Lepidoptera > Geometridae > Hylaea > Hylaea fasciaria. Next base: position 4,303,423 of record LR990194.1, read on the forward strand.
GTAAAGCTTTTACATGACGGCGTGGTGGAGTTATGAATCGTCGAAGAGTCATTGTTAATTTGCCTCTCTTGATGGTTGATGTTTTCCTCATTAAAGGTTTGACGTGTCAGAAATAGGTAACTATGTACCTGCTTACTTATTTAGTGTTACTATTAATAAAACATTGATTGTGATTTTTATTATTGTACTGGATTCAGTAGGTACAAGCTTTCGAGAAGATCCGATCGTATGAGATAATTTTTCATTGATGGAGAATCACAATCACGTAGAAAAGAAAAATTCTCGATAATAAAATACTTAGTAGGTAAGTACTCGTTCCACTTATAACAAAGATATAGTACTTAGGGTACCTCTTCAGCCGACTAATGAATGTTATTGTAAACGTCAGAACTTCCAAAACATAATACAAAAGAAAATAAGAGATGTAATATTTTTTTCAGCATTTCCGACCAGACTTCAAAACAAGAAACAACCTAATTTCATGCTGTAAAAAATAAACAGAGTTTGAGACATCAGATTAGTTATAGAATTTCATGCATACCTATCCTTACCTGCAAATACTTACCTACATCAGCTAAAGTGTCACGGTATGATTGCTCCGTATTTTTAAAAACTGTTTAATCATTGAAACATAACAGCTTATTCACTATATTTAAATCTTACAAAACAAGTAAAATTAACATAATCCGAATAAATCCAGTTCACACTTCGCTAAAAATAATGTATCCAGCCACCTCCGCATCCATTTTTCACGTCACAAAGTCAAATAAACAAATCTACAAGGTGGGAGTATAATTTATTCAGTGAAAAAGGAAACTCGAGTGAGCCGGGCGTGAAATTGAATGAAACCTCTAAAAATTCCGTGAAATGCAACGGGGTTCCGTATTACTTATCTACACACTAATATTATAAAGAGGAAAACTTTGTTTGTTTGGTTGTAATGAATAGGCTCCGAAACTGCTGAACCGATTTGAAAAATTCTTTCACTGTTGGGAAGCTATGCTATCCCCGGTACACATAGTCTACCTTTTACCCCGTAAAATTAATGGTTCCCGCGGTATAGTAGTTAACGCGGGTGAAACCGCGAGGTGCTTCTAGTTATATATACAAGTCTCATCTTTTTTTGGTTTTTAACCTATCGGTAACATTGTGATATTTAGTTAGGGGTAAGTATCAATATTTTAGAATATAAGACAGCAACAAAGCCACAGTAACGTTACAATATCAGTGATCAAGCCTGTTTCTAAATCACCATACGGCGAAAACCACATCGGAGAACTGTTTTGGGAGTTCTTACGTGGTGCGAAAACAGAGATACCATTAGAGTAGAATAGCATAGAAAACTCTTTATTCTACACCAAAGTTAAACAATAGTAGGTACAGAAAAAAAAGAAAAAGGTAAACAAGGCAGTACAATTGGCGGTCTTATCGCTTAAAGCGATTTCTTCCAGACAACCTTTGGATGGACAGTTATAAATCATTTTGATAGTGTGGTCGGTGGAGTATTTTTATAATTATAATATAACCAGTCAAAAATGTTATAATATTCACACAAACTAGACGAGTAAAATATAGTGATAAAAAGGTCGTGTGATTTCATTTTTGTGTCAACTGAACCCTAAACAAAAAGAAAGCCTTCAGGGGTAAAAGGGAAACGACTTTATGGAGGTGTTAGTGGTTCGGAGAAAGTTTTTCTTTTTTGCAAAAAATACAGATTTTCTTTTTTGCAAAAAATACAGATTTTATTTTTTGCAAAAAATACAGATTTTATTTTTTGCAAAAAATACTTACCTAACTTAATTTGTAGCAATAATGTGTTGTGTTGAAGGATGGTAAGTAAAACTTGTTATTAAAATGGTTTCATTCATTGCATCAAACACATTAAAATTAGGTTATTACGGGTGATGTTGTTGATATAATATTTTTTCACTTCTCATGCTCGAAAAGTGTTTCATTCATGTGTTTGTGTCTTTGGCCCAGGTAAAGTGAAATTGTTACGCTCTAGGGAGTTTTTTTAAAAATGTTTTCTCTATTATCCACAGCCTACAAACTCTTTTAAAATATTCTACTTCTTTTTCCTCCAACTCGGCAAAAGTAGTTTTTTTAAGGAAACAATACTTACAGCTTCAAAAACCTTACAGGTAAGGGATTTTCCAAACAAACAAAGGGATGCCTCGTATTTCCCCTTTGTCTGGACATTGAAAGGGTTGCGCCCGTCCCAGGGGCGTCGTTTGTTTCGACCGCGGATTTACGATATACATTTTTCATGAAAACAAGAAGGTACAGACTCGTTTTAAGTAATCTAATACTGTAGTTACATGTGATGTCCTCCAATTTTGTTTGTTTGGGCACTGAATGTGCTATTTTTGTTGGTGTGGCGATTAGTGTCGCTGGGAATGAGTATGTAGATTTTGTTCTTTTATCTACCATCGATCACCAATCAAAATCAGTCGATTAATAATCAATTTAACATCAACCGACGTCAATTCGTCTTATTTACAAACGGTTTCATAGAAACGCGTGAGAAAAAATTACTTGCCACACCTTTGCCATCCTACTTATTTACAGCATAAAGTGAAGCGTAGCAAAATAAATTGACATTTTAAAAATAGAACGTCTCAAGCCTCCACTCAGCTCTCATCAGTAATCAGCGCGCGCGCCGCTTGCAAACCTTCAGGAGAACAATAACGAGTCGGTGTCGAAACACGAGGTCGCACGAAGGTGATCCGAGTGCTAACGCGGCACTCACGAACGCATATATTTAAATTAACCGTTATCACTTGACCTCCTACCTGCCCAACCATTCGGAGCAGCACAAACGGCGGCTCAGCTCAGTCTTGGCTGGTCTTCACATGAACCATCCATTATCGCTTGACCCCACACCGCGGCACAATCATTCAGTGACGCAAGGCAGCGTAAAGGTCGTTATTATTTGGCCGGTTCGCATGTGTGTGGTATTTATAGTTGTTGTGTATTACATTGAAACGTCGGGCACACACTGGCACGGTCTCGGCACGCAAAAGCAAAACACGCCGTTGGGTATTTGGGTACGGATAGCATGAAAAAAATATTATAAAGAGACTGTTTATTTATTTATGTAAGTAAGTATAGTACAAATTATAACAAACGTGAAAGGTTCGCAAAACTATAAACTGATGTCGGGTTTCTGGTACGCTTTGACAACAGATTAAATCTAACGTTGTCTCTATCTGGTAGTGAACAAGTGACAAGGACAGCTTTAGATGTTAAGTGTTGTCAAAGTTAACTAACGTTTTAGAAACCGGCAGTTTGCCTCATTGCCTAACGGTACCATTATATACAAGGTGTATCGGCAAGGTGTAGTAATATTGAAATGTGGGTATGTGTACCTGGTGATGAATCATTTGCCAGGGTACTAAAACCTGAAATCGATAATCGATTTTTTCACTAAAATTCACAAAATAACTAAATATTACAACCCTAACATGATACGGATGACGTCACGTTACGCGGGTCACTCGCATTGAATTATTTTTGTCGCAAATAGACCGCGGTGCACCGCGGTCTTTGAATTTTGCCGACAATATTTTCTGGCATTGAATTATTTCTGCCGCAAAGAGACCGCGGTGCACCGCGCGGTCTTTGAATTTGCCGACAATATTTTAGGGTTCAGTATTGTTACAAAGTTGAAAGCCTCTAAAATTCATTTCAGATACTTACCGCCTTAGAATAGAATTTTGGTATGTACATTACACGGACCAGATATCAATCAGCCGCCAAGGAATACTTTTGTCCGGTTGCATCTGTCCGGGTCGGTACAAATCGGTAAAAATCATTATTTAAAAAACAAACGGAACCCTAAGTACTTTTATGAATTTGTCTTGACGGATTTGACGTTCACTGACATTGCCCAGCTGATAACTAGGGTTGAACGATGGTTAGTTTTGCAGTAAACTTTGACGTGTCTTAATTCATTACCCTACCTACTTACAGATTTATAGTACCTCCAGACTACTTCGAAATAAGTATGTGTATGCATAGTTTCAGTATTACTACACCTTGCTGTTACACCTTGTATAGTAATTTGTGTCGTGTTATTGCGAAAATACTGAAATAGCTATACTTAAGTGCAACCTATGCAACTAACTATTTATAACACACTACGTTTTGTCCGCGACTTCGTCCGCGCTTACTACATTTTATCTTGTCCTTCTCCAAGGTCCAATCTACCTCCATGCCAAATTTCATCCAACTCGGTTCAGCCGTTCAGTCATGAAAACAAAACAAGCAAACAAACAGAGCGACACACTTTCACAAAGAATACCTAGTAGATTGGTTTATGCGTTGAAATGTACTTAATGCATTATTATTATTAATCATCCAATACATCAAATCTGTTTTATTGGAGTGTAACATTATGTATGCAAGTAGTATACTTATGTAACTTTAATTAATTTCCAAAAAAAAATGTACTTATTGATAAATCTCAAATTTCAAATTTCCCTGCGAACTCTACTCCATCCGCAGCGCTCCAGGCGTCATTTGCATTGGTAATGTGGCCGCGCGCGGATTGGTAAACAGAGTGATTTACCTCGACAGTGGCGTAGAGCGACTATAACTCTACCATAGACATAATAAACAATCATCCGGGCCCGAGATCGACGGTAGGGCTCTACAGAGTAGTCAGAGTCAGAGAGGAGGTGAACTTAAATTAAATTTAGTACCCGAGCGTAGTGTAGAGTAGCTCTAATTATAATAAACAGTAACCCAAACTCCAAGATTAAACCGCACTGAATCGTCCGAAGCCAAAATTGCGAGCAGAGTCTTGGTTCCAGAGTAGCGTAGAGTAGGTTAAACTACTAGAAATATAATACACAATTATCCAGCCCCGAAATCAATGGTGGAGAGAGATCCACAGAGCCGTCAGAGAGGTGACCAGCACGATTCACTACGAGTGGGTTGTAGACAGTGTAGTAGCTGTAAACTCTACCATAGACATTATAGACATTCTAAGTTACTCTCGCTATTCTTCAACTGCTAAATACATAACAAACAATAACCCGGGCCTCGATATCAATGGTAGAGCACCACTGAGTCATCAGAAGCCGGAATTAAGGGAAAAAGAGTGGTTGGGCTTGGTGGTAGAGTATAGCGGCTGTGGCTACAATAAACTTTATCATAAATACACTTCATAACAACTATCCGGGCCTCGGGATCAATGGTAAAGACATATAGAGAAGATGGATTTAAAAAAAATGGTGTGCAGAGAGAGAGATTTCAAGCTCAAAAATAGCGTAGAGTAGATGTATACATTGTACCATGGACATTATCAATAATCTGGGTATCAAGGCCAATAGTAGAGCTCCATAGAGTACTCAAAGAGGATGTAAACAGAGTGATTTACCTCTAGAGTACCGTGGAGTGGCTGTTATATCTACCAACGCCATAATGAACAATAATTCGGGCGTCGAGATCAATAGAGTGCCGCAGTGTGTGACTGTGGGTAAAGCAGAGGAAATAGACTGATTTAACTCTTGTGTAGCAAAAGGATAATAGACTCACTCATAATCATTTTAACCAAAATCAATGATAGAGTTTACACAGAGGTCAGACAAAAGTACTTCTTTTTTTTACTAACATCACAACGATCTAATAATAATAATAAATAATAATAATTCAGCTTGTAACTGTCCCACTGCTGGGCAAAGGCTATATCTAAAAGGGATCAAAGTTCTACCATGAAAAACTTAAATATGAAAAAGCGGTGACTTCACAACTCATGCTACAAATTATTTTTCATGTATACTTACGAATGATAATCATATTTTAACGGGGGTTTAATGCTTAATTTATTTATAAACAATAGCCATTGTTATACAAAATCTTGAAAAAGTATTAAAACAGTGGTGGTGTGACAGGTGATCACAGGTGTAATAAATAAGTTTTTTTTCCTATTTCTTTTCTATTCTATACGGATAACGCCTTGCCCTCCTCAAGAATGCAAGATGAGCTGGATGCAGAATCATGGGAAAGATAATTAAGGTGCCCTTTATCACAAACTCATCTCCGCCGTCGTGATTTCGTATGTCATGATTATTAGAAACGCGGTTGGCGAATCGTGCGGCGAGTAGAAAGCGTAGTTTCTCCCGCGTGCGTTTGTCGACCCGAACTACTGCGGGAACTCACTCGATTGTCTCTCGATTGGGGAAAGGCTTCTTCGCTTCGCTTCCCACCGAACGGAACCTCTTTGTGTGTGTTTTTGGAAAGTCACCCACTTTTATCGTATTTCGTGTTGATACATTGTCTACAATACTCATTCACAATAAGTATAAGCTAATTCCCGCGACTTCGTACACGTGGACTATTACAACTTATGACGTCATTATGACAACTTCAGCTCAGTTACCAACTCTAATTTCATAGCCTGCGGACATAATAATGGGCTCAGCAATATTGTACGCGGAAATTTTAAACCCTACCGTAAACTTACTCGAAACCAAAGCTACCAAATGCCGACACTCCCATCAAAATCCGTCCGTTAGTTTCAGAGCTTTAAGATACAGCTGGCAATCAAATAAAAGAAAAAAATCTTATTTTCTGGTTCAGTTACCTCTAAATAATCGATCCCAGTTAGTTTTTTAAAAAATACCTTCATGACTTCATGATTGTAAAAAGCGTATTACTTATTTGACTTATTGAAATAGTCATGCATACATTTTGACTGCTGTAGGCCTACTTAATATATAAGTCTTGAAATATAATAGTAATTATACACCGGTGCCTACTAACTACTTGCTACTATGCTGGTTGAATTCACATCTCGTGCAAAGCTACAACATGGAATAGGTACCTACCTACATAGAAAAAAAAGATCTACTACAATATTTAATCGAGCGATATGAAGTTCATGGTAGGGCCACGTTCTAATAAAACACTCCTCTCGAGTAGAGATCGTGTGATTCGTGTGTCAATGATTCGAGTGTCACGTGAAATGAGAGTGCGTGCGTAGGGTTACCAGATGACTGAGATTTTCCGGACATGTCCGGGATTTAGGCCCTCTGTCAGGCAATATGGGGAAACAACATTTGCTGGGATTTTTCTAATTAGATAATTATCTTTACATACATAGGTAGGTAATTTTTGTTTATTACGAGGCTATGATTTTCTGCAACTGTTGGTTTATAAAATTATTTTGTGAAACTCTTTGCATGATGTGGTCTTTTAATATCATTTATGTAGGTACCGATTTTTGTAGCTATAGTAGGTATTTTACATTATGAGGATATAATTTACAGCAACTGTTGGTTTCTTAAAATAATTCCATGAAGTTCTTCGCATAAAGTGTTCTTTAAATATAGATAGGTACATAGTTTTATTTACCATTAGGTAGCTAATTCCCGCAACTTCGTACGCATGGACGGGTTATTCCCAGAGTACTCCAACAAAATTTCCCAATCTACTCCACGAAAAATCTATCAGCTCAGCAATGTTGGACGCGGTGACATTTTAAAAGTCATTACTTAGTTATGAAACCTAAAGGTACCGTTAACTTACTTGAAACCAAAGCCACCAAAGCCCGAAACTTCCGTCGAAATCCTTACAGTAGTTGCTGAGTTTTAAAGTAAGTAACAAACAAACAAAATTATACAGACAAACATTTTAAAAATCACATTTTCGGGTTTGTGTTCTTACAATCGATAACAGCTAATAATTTATCAAAAATATCTTCAATGTACAGTCATAATTATGGCTCAGTCATCTACAGTTTTTAATACCTAATAGGTAGTAGTTAACACTTTTTATTAGGCACATTGAATTAAAACATCATAATATCCCTGACTGCACCATATTTATTACAAATAAGTAGGTACTTAATTATTATTATGTACGGGATTATGCTTAGCAATCAGCTATTCTGTCAGGAAATTTTAGTTTTATGGAAACCCTATGCGTGTGGTAACACAAAGAAAGCCGTAAAATTAATAGGAGTGTGTTTGGTCACGCTTAAGGTTTACGATCTTAACTTTATAATGGTTTTAAACGACTGTTTCCGGAGATCTGAGCATAGTTTTGAGGAATGATGGTCTATCATCAAAGGTTATAGGCCCGCTCTTAGAAGAAAGCGTCTTCTAAGGCAACGCTCCTAAAATACTTGCGGCACTGCCTCGTAGTTTGGCAATGCTTATATACAAAAATAAGTAGATGTGCTTTGTGACTTCGTTCTTGCAGTAAAATAGTACCTAATTACCAAATAATTTTATTAAACTATTCTGAACCTGGCAAATGTGGAAATTAAACAGACGATAATGTAATTAAAGTTATGATTTCTGTTATAACCGCTGAAATATTTCATTAAATTCGTTGAACCGTTTCGCAGTCTCTTCTTGATAAACTTACAGGCAGACAAAATTCTAAAACTGTCAATTTGTGATTGATTAGGCATAGTTTCTCCAAATTAGGGACTGAATAACCGTTAAAATAAATAAAATACTTATCAATTTTCATAGTATTATCTGATTGCGCCCATATGCATACTCGTCATATCCCGAGGGAACTGTAAATTTTTACGGGATAAAAAGTAGCCTATGTCACCCGGGGATAGTGTAGCTTCCCAACAGTGAAAGAATATTTCAAATCGGTTCAGTAGTTTCGGGGCCTATTCAATGCAAACAAACAAACAACCAAATCATTCCTCTTTATAATATTTTTACATTACAAATTATAGTTTTTGGTTTACGTCAGATAGTCAATAGTTCAACGTCACGACTCAGTAAAGTGGTATAAATAATATAACTTCAATACTATCCAGGGAGTTTTGGGGACAATAAGAAATGACACGAGACGTCATTAATGTCTAATAGGTATAAGGCCATTGATTTTATACAACTGAAATTCTATTAAAAGTAGGTAGTACGTATAATAGAGGAGGATACAAAAGGAAAGAAAATATAAATTTTTGGGTTCGAATAATTATTATAAGAATATATTTTAACAGAACAACTAAGTAGGTAAGTACTTACAAATTATAGAGAAAATAAAAAAATAACAATTGGTTTCTCGTCAAGACACCAAAAAGAGTTTTCGAATTGACAAACTATCCCTGCTTGATAGTCTCTTTTACCTTGACCTTTTTTTTGCCTTATTTGTTGTCATGTTAAGTTCTCATTAATTGGCTAAGCCTCAAAAAACTAATCAAATCAGTATTGATCACCAAATCTACCAAACCAAAATTAGATACTCCATCATATAAACCCCGATTACAGCACGCCTTATCAAACTGATTCGACTTAATGAGCCCAACAAAACCGACAAAGGTGTTATGAATAAATAACCACTTAACAATGACTAAAAAACAATAAAAAAGCTCATAAAAAATGTTTATTGATGGGTGCGCCGGCGTCTCGTTTCTTCTTCAAGTAATTTTTGATGCTATCTTGTTCTGGGAAGGGCGTCTTTTGTCCCTTTCATTGTTAGAGCTAATACGTTCTGTCCTTTTTTAACATCAATCGATGACTGAACTAAAAGAAACGTTGGAATTGCAAGTCCGAACTCATATCGCAAATATACAAAGAATTACCGGTGTCTATGGGACCCTAACCACGCGTACCATCTGCTACTGGAAAAATATAGAACGATCTATCAAGATGCCGATGTGGTAACGGGAAAAAAACCGGCCAAGTGCGAGTCGGACTCGTGCACGAAGTGTTTGATTTCAGTAATAATAATAATAAATTATGTACCTATTGGTTTACGGAAGGTTCCAGAAACTGCGTTGTGAAATGCACTTAACTTTGTAATGTTAAAACCTCTATTTCATTACGCTTTATTTAGTCTGCGGTAATACGTCTACGCAGTGACGTACACTCCTCGCTATTGCACCGCGCTAACCCTTATTTTATTACACGGTATTCAGTCAGTTAGCGCGCCCAACGCCGCTCTAACGGAATAACGTGACTTGGTCTTACTACACTGCACGGTGACTGAATTCCGCAGACGAAATAATTAAGGCGTAGTGAAATAAGGTGAAGACCTTATTTTGGTCCCTACTACTACTACTACTACTTAGAAAAATGGCATTACGAGTATTTTTTAAAATATTGAAATGTTTTTTCTTATTCATCAAGTCGGATCGTAGCGTTACGAACACTAATAATTAACGTTATTGACATTCAATCAATAACATGGCCTTCAAATAAAGATGATAAAACATATTTTTATAGCATTTTAAACTAAAACAACTTTTTTTTCCTTGTTTGCAAACTCGCATAAGTTTTATACTTAAAGAGATGTAACAGTCTGTTATAATAATAATATAATTACAACAACTATTCAATCCCTGGCAACAATCAACAAAGTTTTGTTACAAACTGCTGTCAACTTCAAAAATAGAATTATTTATCAAAATTAGTCAGTCTGATCGCACGGACGGCTGGAGCCCCCCTGCCTTGTAATCCCCGCAGCGGAGATTACTCGCAACATCAATACCCGTCCCAGTCTAACACATTCAATAAAAAGAGACAACGATATCCAATGCGATCGGTTGAGCTAGCTAGTGTAGTCGAGTAGTCGGTCGGCCACTGTTTTATTTAGTACGCTGCCTGATCTCGCCGGGGGGACCGTTGCACGAGTCTGCGCGACTATTTCGCTCACAATGCCAAATCACAAAGAAAAAACAATACTCACACAAGTTGTGGAGAAATATCGAGATCTTCCGTTACTGTGGGACAAATCGCACGAGTTGTACAACAAACAAGAAGCGCGCAAGGCGGCGAATGAAAAACTTTTAGAAATATACAGGCTTTACGATCCCGGTGCTACGTTAAAGGAAGTCAAAAAGAAGATTTTTAACATGCGTACAAGCTACGTACGGGAATATCAGAAGGTATTCAGTATGAACCTATACAAAATAGTATTAGATCAATAAACATTTTGTTTTTGTCTCAGCAAATTGTATCCAACGTTTTTACGCTTTATGCCATAATATTCGTACCGGTTTTTCGGCCCATACTTACCATTAAAAAGTTAATTGTTGAATTGCAGTAATAGTACTTGTGCTAATCAGTGTTGCAAATGTATTTTTGCAGGTTATGAAATCTCAATTGAGCGAAGAAGATATGTACGAGTATGTACCCACACTTTGGTATTATGATTCATTTTCGTTTCTAAATGTAAACGAAAATGTATCATTCTCAAGCAATAGCATCAAACGTTATGTTTCTGCGTACTACAATGATCGCGATGAAGAGGACGAAGAAGAAACGGAAGAAAGAATAGAAGAAGAAACAGAAGTGAGTAACTAGTTAATTACGGTTTTTATTAATGAAATCATTATGTACTTACAGAACAAAAAATAATGCGATAATTTCAAATTATCCGTATACCAACTGACCTAAAATTAATTTTACCGTAGTCTAAGAATCCGCTACTTAACATTTAACAATCATCCCAAAATGTTGGCAGCATTAATTGTCACGTTGTATGGCGTCTGGCGAGCCGTAGTTTTTCGGAGAAATAAACACCAGTGTTTTGGTCACTTGTTCAATTGTTCAAATTCAACTCTTATAGATAGATAGATATTATATTGATAGATAACTCTTTATTGACACCAAAATGTTTTATAACACAGCAAAGACAAACTTAATAATACGTACAATGGGCGGTGTTATTGCTTAAAGCGACGTCTTCCAGACAACCTTTGCATGGTTAAGATAAACAGCAGGTATAGGGTTGGGTCGGGTAGAATCTAGGGACGCCACGGTAAGCCCCTGGTATAAAAATAATGTGTTTTCATTCTCACCTTTTACCGTATACTTATCGATTTCAGGAAAATTATAATATCTTGAAAACTGAGGACATATTTACTGCACCGCCACCAAACAAGAAGAAAAGAAAACCAAGTGTAATCTATTTCACCGGAGACGATCAAGAATCAAACCCGATTGACGATCAGCCCAGCCGAAACAGTTTGAACACTTCGTCCACTGAATCTTTCAGCAAAACCATTGGCATACAGCTGGACGAACTGAAGCCGATGCAGAGGTTCATTGCTGAGAAATTGATGTCGGAAATCATATTTTACGGGAGATTGGATAGATTGCAACCGAGTACTGCTCTCAATATCAACCCTAACGATTTTATAGAATAGAGTACAAGCAATCTTCAGTAAAAAACTGTGTTTGTAGTAAATGTCTATTGTCTACTAGTGAGTGTGTTTTGTCGTGTTTGTATAATTATTTTTAAGTAATATATAACTACTATTTTTCTTACGAAATTATTTGTTTGCCTTACAACCTCACAAGTTTCTAGGATATCGCAGTACTATAGAAATATGAAGATTCAACCCCGGAGACAAAGCATCTGAATTCCTATATAAAAAGCCCCATTTATTGGTATTACTTTCACGTGGTTCCATGATGGAATCTCTTAGTAGGTGACTAATAAAGATGCCGCTTATCTTGTCATCTTTGTGATTTTTTTTACCGCGCCAATTATTTGTAATCGCGTTTCTGTCTTTATTGTATGATCAATTTAAAAAAAAAGAAAAAAGTTCGTTAATAATCTTATATTTTATTGAGCTTAAAAAACTTCGAAATTGAGTAAAACCACGCCTTAATCCCGACGAAACCCGAGTGATGTTACACGTTTGAGGTGTGCATCTAAGTAATCTGTCTGTGACATCGTAACTCCTAAACAAATGGACGGATTATGATATTTAGATGCGGTTTTTCTATTTGAAAGCTGATGTGATTGAGATGGTTCTTAGCTATAATGTACGACAATCTGATCAGCGGTATGAAGATCATCTGATAATTTCCTACCTGAAAAAGGGGTCTTATAAAATTTCACAAGTCCGGTCGGTATATTACTGTTACTTCTGTGGAATTTCAAGACATCGCGACCTTGAGCTGATGGTGCAGCAGCATGTATTCTATGGGATACCCAACTCCTCAGCAACTAATAGGATAGGAGATAAAGCATGTTTGGGGCATTCTGAGGAAATACTTGGTCTACAAACACACATAAATGGTACCTTGTATTTTATGACATTTTTAATAAAAAATCTAATACTAAAACCATAAATGGAACTATTATTTAAGTAAATACTTTCAAATAAAGTTAAGTATACCTCAATCCTCTATACTTACATATTACTATTTATCTGACTTATAATCATAAAACACTTGTAGCGATGCGAAGTGAATCAACGCAACAATTTCAAGTTACCCAAGCAATAAATCAAGATATTAAAAAAAACTATTAAAGACGGTTAAAAATAAAGTTCTCACAGAAAGAGGCATAATTATTGTATAAAGAACACTGGTTCATTCCATTTACAGAATACCAATTGATAGGCTCAATGAAATAAATGCAGCGGCGCGCGTCCCGAGTGCTTTATAGCCAGCTCGGAGCGAAGCGGGTTTTAGGGTTCAGTAAAACAAAAAAACTAAATTTAAAATTCCCGTCAGAGATAAACAGCGGGTAGGTAATGCTCAGGTTGATTGTTTGTGTTTGTTTGTTATTTATTTGCATGATGCGGCCAAGATATATTAAATTAGTCTTTATTCGAAAATAATGGTAATATTATACAACATTTTAATAACTATTCTACCTACGTTTATTTGAATCATACAGATAAGAAGCGTCTATTTGTTGGTGGTTTACATCTGGAACTGCACCAGCATAATCTATTTATGAGCGGCGCGCGGCGACGACGTCGCTCGATTATATTTTGATGACTACGGAACCCACTACAAAGCACGAACTCAGCCGCTGCCGACCGATGGTATCACTTATTTTATTTTATGTGATAATTAATCGAAGCGATTTTATTTAACGGCGCGTAATTTTGATTGGTTGGTTGTTTTACGAGTTTTCTTAAAAGGAAACTCATTGGCTTCAAGATAGTCTACTTCTCAAAGTATTGGAATATGTTGTTGTTTATAGTACAGAATACGTAATACGTAGTAAACGTATTTGAGGTCAAGTTACAAATAAAATCTGTTAAAATAGTTTATAAAAATTAAAACTGTTGGTATACATCGGTAGCGTATTTTAAATTTCTTGTAGACATACCTAAGAAATTATTTTATTTCCTATTTACCGGAAAGATAATTCAACTAAGTAAAATATTAATATTTCAATGTATTTATTCAAGAGTTCTGGGTTTCTGCCCGAGAGACTGATGCCCCCCACCTAGGTATAATAGAACCCGAAGTCAATCAATATTGCAAACTCCACTCCTAACGGAGCTATATACCTACGATTATACAAAATATTATGTATATGTCGTAACACAATATATTTTAGCTTTTATAATATTAAAAAATAAAAATCTGTTACCTACCTAAAATAAATCAGAAAGCTGGTAGATACTAAAACAATAATTATTCAGAGCAACGCCAAACTTTCCTCTTATCGCCTGATTCATACAGATCAAACAACGATTTGTTCACACCGCCCCTAACAAATGGTAGTGATCCAATAAAAAGTCGGATTGCATCCCAATCAAATGCAGAGATCATTCCAATCCAAAAGCACCGGCGAATTCTTACTAATTGGCCAATAACTTCACAGCTTTGAGGTTTATTATAATAAAGCTCAAAGCCGTGAAGCCATGCGGCTCGATACCAGGAAAAGGAAAGAAAATGTTGGACATATTGCGGTATTTCAAGACCGCTGTGTTCTGTGATTTATCACATATTTGTACGTTATAAATAATAGAGTCGGACTGAACGCTTTTTTAGTATGTTTTTCTATCATCATTCTCGAAACTCTAAAGCGTTTCTTGAATGTATTTCTGTTATACATAATAATATGGACAGTATTGGACTGGCTTTTTTTACCATAATATGTATTCTTCAGATTAGTCTCATGCTTAAAGTTAAGTTTGCTCAAGCTTAAGCTCAAAGGAAGTAGGTAAAACTTAATTTCTTAGTAAGCTTTCAACTCCCTCATTCATTTATTGTACAAACTGCTGCAAGATTTCGGCTCTATCCCAATTTTAAGGCTATTTCTAAACATGCTTTTTGTGGAATTACAATAATATAGCGCTTTAGATTATTTGGTCCTTGCATGCACCGCTCTAACAGCACAGAATAGAGAAATATGAAAATGGGTGATAATTGGCAGTACTGATGGCGCGTTGTCCGCTTTTGTGAGCGATTCTTAGTGTGATTTATGAATCTATCCGTCATGGCTAGGAAAAGCTGGCAACTCACACATATTCTTGCTGTTGCCACGTGAGAGTTGAACGACTTATTTGTAACTAGCTGCGTCCCGCGATGTTACCAGCTGTTTGCTGAATAAGTTAATCCAGGGTGGTAGCTACCTCCATACCAAATTTCATCAAAATTGGTCCAGCCGTTGGAGCGTGAAGAGGTAACAAACATATAAACACACATTTTCGCCTTTGTAATATTAGTAGGATAGGTTGGTGTTTCAAAATAAGTGACATAAAAAGCTGTGCTTGATGATTCAACCTACTCTAGTAATTTTAATGCGTGATTGCTCAAAAAAAACGTTCAGAAAATATAACTACTTAACTAACAACAACAGCTCGCAATGTTAAATGCAATATTAGTCGCCGCGGCGTGTACACTGGACATGTATAATTGATTCCCTATTTCCCCAAAGAAAAACAAAACTTGCTAGAAGTTTCTCCCGTATTCAGTAAATTCCCCTCCCTACCGATTCTAACTGTTATTAACTTCCTTTGCTAACTTTCTCCTCCCCTCTGTTAAGTTTTGACAGCGCGAAGTGCTAAGTCTGGTTGGGGCTCGTTAGTTTTGTCAAGCGTTTTCAATTTGATACTTGCGTCGTTATTTTGTTAAAACGATCACTGTTGCGTGCTATTTTCATATCAGTAATTGCAGGTATTATTTCAACATCACTGAACAGAATCGAGCAAATGCTCTTGACATTCGACCCATACTATCACTACTAGTACAAAACAAAGTCGCTTTATCTGTCCCTATATCCCTATGTATGCTTATATCTTTAAAACTACGCAACGAATTTTGATGCGGTTTTTTTTAATAGATAGAGTGATTGAATACGAAGGTTTATATGTATAATAACGTAGTTCTACCCGTGCGAAGCCGGAGCGGGCCGCTAGTAAAGTATAAACAGTACTTAGATGAAGACGTTTATGCTCACAGTTAGCCCCAACTGAACTCTAAACTTGATCATGTTTCAATCGTAGTAACCTGAAATATCGATGGTGATAATCTGCTGATGGGCAGGGTAGTAACTAAATGTAAGTGATGTGTAATTGAATATCGAATTAAGTATCTATCGCTGAAGAACATACGCCTAAACATATCTACTTATAAATGCCGCTGGTTTGTTTGTAGGGATAGATATCCGACGAACGGTGTTCAGGAAGTGTTTCCTCGCACGTTGTTGTAACCTTTGAATTAATGAAAAATCTATAACCCCGGTCTAAGCTATTGATAGTTATCCCCAGTATCGGACGCCCGCCGCCGCCGCACTGCCCCCTGGGGAATAAAACGTTTATTATCTGACAGTATTGCCAATATTCCAAACAACATGGTTATACACTTGGATTTTAGATTTATGTAATGTAAATCATAGCAATACCTAATGTACAATACCAGATGTACAAGGCGACATATTACATAACTCGAGATATCCGATAGTGTTGGATATAAAATTATGAATTACTAGAAGCACCTCGCGGTTTCACCCGCGTTAACTACTATCCCGCGGGAACCATTAATTTTTACGGGATAAAAGGTAGCCTATGTGTACCGGGGATAGCATAGCTTCCCAAGAGTGAAATAATTTTTCAAATCGGTTCAGTAGTTTCGGAGCCTATTCATTACAACCAAACAAACAAAGTTTTCCTCATTATAATATTAGTGTAGATATTTTTCAAGTAGGTTTCAAGAATGGTTGAAAGATTTACTTTTTGACAGCTCTTCAGTTACGTCACAATTTTACTATAACTTCGTGTTCTTTAACTTTTGCATACTTCTGCCACAGGAGGCATACCCTCCAGTGCATGCAGTGCGGGGCCGTTAGTAACAGATTAATTTTGTATTTATCTAAACATTGTATATACTCCGGTAATTATTTATAGTAAATAAATATATTTTCTTCATTTGTGATTTTTAAACTGAATCTTTATAAAGCCCTCCAGGTAGATTCACTTTTATGTACGATTTATCAATTTTTGTGAAGTAATAATACACTGATTTATCGGGAAAACAAAACCTTAATACTACTAACTAAAGCCTTAGATATTCTGCGTCCTCATTTCTATATAATATACTTACTCACAAAAAGATAAAAATATAACATCTCTAAAAGACGACACGGGGGTTTAAAATTGGTGGCTAAAACAAATAAAAACACATGTCGAAAACATGTCTGCGACCTTAGGGATAATCCGGTGAACGGGGTACGAAAGGGATACCTATCTCATATTCGGATAATTGCAGAGGGCTGCAAATTAAACATTTACCCATAATTTTTTTTATTCTTTTGGTTTGGGTAAACTTGGCTGTGGCTGTGGCCACTTGGTTCGACCGCTACCTATAACAGAAGGGCCTTGTGAAATTGTGGATGCCGTGGGTGTCCTTGGGGAGGCGCGTAGTGTCAGCTTGCCGTGTCGGCGTAGCGTTGGCGTTGCGTCGGCGTAGCGTTGCCGTAGCGTCGGCGTGACGAAGGCGTAGCGGCGCCTTAGCGTCAGCGCGAGCAGGGCCTCGAACCGGTTTGAAATATACCGGTTATAAACGTTAAAATAACGGTTTCTTGGACTATTTCGTTCCGAGTGAAAACGTTAAAAAGAGCGTTAATGAAACCATAATTAACCGGTAAAATCCGCGATGCCAGTGGTTCAAGATCAGCCGTGTATGCGGGGTGCGGGAGAGGTTAGGGCGGGTGGGTAAACAGACAGGCACCGACTCGCTCTCGCGTCTCGTGGCTTCGGACGGCGCGGCGTTGGTGAAGTACGGAACGGTCGGTACGCTCCGCGCCACGTGGCTCGAACGCGCACTAACTTGTTAACTATCTGACCTGACGAACGCTTCTTTATAACACAACGAGCGATTAGGTATCTCAAAGACGATATAATTGATCACGTCCTCGTCATCCAAAATAAAGAGTTGCCTTATCTTACTAATATTAATAAGCCGAAAGTTTGTGAATGTGCATGTGTGAGGGTGTGTGTGTGTATTTGTTGGTCATTCACGCTCAAACGGCTGGATCGATTTCAATGAAATTTGATATAGGAATAGATTGGATATATGAGGCGGACATAAGCTATCTATTGTCTTAAATATAATCTTAGAAGGGGATGAAATAGGGGTTGAAAGTTTC
This sequence comes from Hylaea fasciaria, assembly GCA_905147375.1. NCBI lineage: Eukaryota > Metazoa > Arthropoda > Insecta > Lepidoptera > Geometridae > Hylaea > Hylaea fasciaria. Next base: position 4,321,744 of record LR990194.1, read on the forward strand.
TATTGGGTAATTAATAATTATTTGAGTTAGTAATCTGAACATGTATATTTTGGCTTTTGGTAAGAAATAAAGAAATAAGAGCCATGTGTGTAAGCTGTTCTCAAGAGTCCTTACGAACCATCTCGAACGCAGGTTTGATGACTTCCAGCCTCCCGAACAAGCCAGTTTCCGGAAAGGCTTTGGCACCATAGACCACATACACACGCTCCGCCAGATTATACAGAAGACTGAGGAGTATAATCAGTCGTTATGTTTGGCGTTTGTGGACTATGAAAAAGCCTTCGATTCAATCGAGACCTGGGCAGTATTTCAGTCCTTTCAGTATATCAAAGTGCTGAAGTGCTTGTATATTAACTCCACCATGTCAATCCGACTACAGGGCGAGAGCACAAAACATACCCCATTGCAGAGAGGCGTGAGACAAAGAGATATTATTTCTCCGAAACTGTTCGTAAACGCATTGAAGGACGTTTTCAAGCTCTTGGACTCAAACGGATTCGGCATCAACATCAATGGTGAATACATCACTTACCTTCGTTTTTCCGATGATGTAGTCATCATGGCAGAGTCCCTGGAGGATCTCAATACTATGCTCAGCGAACTCAATAGCGTTTCCCAACTGGTGGGTCTGAAAATGAACACGGACAAGACGAAAGTCATGTCCAATGGCCATGTTGTATGTGCCAGTAATCGTTGAGAATGGTACTCTCAAAGTTGTTGACCAGTACACCTACCTTGGCCAGATCGTCCAGGTAGGCAGTTCCAACTTCGACAAAGAGGTCGCCCGAAGAATCCAACTCGGATGGGCAGTGTTCGGAAAGTTACGTGACATTTTCTCGTCCAAAATTCCACAGTGCCTGAAGACAAGGGTCTTCAACCATGTTACCAATGATGACATAATTATGGTACTGACTGAGTTGTGGTCCTTATTAACTGCTGGCCTTTTGGAAAAGCTCAGAGTGACACAGCGAGCAACGGAGAGCTATGCTTGGAGTTTCTTTGCGCAATAAAATCCGGACCGAGGATATTCGCCAAAGAACTAAAGTTGACGACATAGCTCCTCAGGGTTTGCAAGCTGAAGTGGCAATCGGCAGTCCGCATCACTAGTAGAACTGACAACTGATGGGGAAGAGTTTCTAGAGTGGCGACCACGGACTGGAAGACGCAGCGTAGGTAGGCCTACTAGATGGGCCGACGACATGAAAAGAGTCGCAAGCAATCGGTGGATGCAAGTGGCAAATAGTCGTTCGGTGTGGCACTCTAAGAGGGAAGCCTATGTTCAGCAGTTGACGTCTTCAGGCTGATGATGATGATGATGAGAGATCGAGGTAGAGAGAGAGAGAGAGAGAGAGAGCGAGGAAGAGAAGGATAAAAAGAGAGCAAGAGAGGGAGAGAGATTGAGAGGGAAATATATAGAAATAGAGGGAGAGATCGAAAGAAGGAGGGAGAGAAAAAAGGAAGAAAGAAGGAGATAAATGGATAGTGAGAAAGTGAGAGAGACATAGAGTGAGTGGAAAATATATATAAATAAAGGAAGAGAGAGATAAAGAGAGCGAGAGTGAGGAAGAAAGTGATAAATTGAGAGGAAAATATAAAGAAATAGAGGGAGAGATATAGAGAGAGGTTGAGAGTGGAGAGGTAAATATATAGAGATAGAGGGAGGGGGAAAGATATAAAGATAAAATAAGAGGGAAAGAGATAGAGGTAAAGGGAGAAAGATAGAGCTTCCTCTGTCTTTCGAGCGAGAGAGGGAAAAAATGGAGGAATAGGGAGAGAGATAGAAAGAGAGCTAGAGAGGGAGATAGATAGAGGGAAAAGGATAGAGATAGAGAGATATACTTACCTATCTGTTACCCGTGAAATCAATCGATTTTCTTAACAGTTGACATTAGGTATGATATTTAATATAGGTAGCTAGTTAAAACTGCGAACGAAGTTATAGTATCCGCTAAATAAATCACAGTAAAATTTTTAACGCTAAATAAATATTAATTAGGTACGTGCTTCATAAAAGCTACTGTCGAGCCTGAAGATAGGTACTTTAAGCTTGCATAATTTACTTATCTATATATTTTGCCGATATGTTGGTCCCTACCTAGACCTAGTTTTTAGCATCATAATATTTTACCATAATGACAAGGTGAATACGGTTATTTTTAATTTAAAACATTAAAACACCTCTCATTCATGAAAAATAGATAAAGGCAGGTAGTTAAGTACCTACTTACATAATTACAATGATAAAATTACTTATCCATCGGCCATCATTACACAAGGCGCGAGCCTTCCACTTAACACGGTGATCCCGATAGATGTAAGTTTACGAATGGATAGTTATTCGTTGTTGCAACAGAATGGCAAATTAAGGCAAAAACCGGTAAATATTGGTTTATTGAACATTAACCTATAATGCGAACTTTATTAACCTATAACCGGTTAATGAAGGTTAAAGGTAGAACGAAACCGCATCTAAAACTCCCTATGTACTTAGGCCGAAACCGGTTCGAAAATTAACCCGGTTTTCAAGCCCTGAGCGCGAGTAACGACGTAGCGTCAGCGCGGCGTTGGCGTAGCGGTGCTGTAGCGTTAGCGTGGCAACAGCGTCTTATCAACTTGGATTCAGCGCGATGTGAGCGGACGTCATCGTTACATCCATAGCCTAACAAAAAAACATTCACAAACAGTTTAAAACCCACGCCGCAGTTTTCACGGTGACGCATAGCGACGACTCTCCACGGGAAACCGGGATTATACGGGATAACCGCGCAATTGTGGGGAGTAGGGCTGTAAATTAACAATGATACCTACAGGGGTGACGGGTAGGATAATTGGCACTTAAATTTAAACACTTAATTAGGACCCTTCATATCATGGACGTTTACGAAGGAAAATATTTCATGTCGCTGTGAGATATAGTTTAAAATGCAGGCGTACCTTAATTAGTTAGATATTTAATTATGAAATATAAATGTGCGAGCAAATCGCGGATAGAAATTATAACAGTAAGCTTCAATTGATGTTTTTAGTATGAGCCAAGCTGTCAAATTGAATACGAGTAGATACGTTTGCCATATTGACCGTCTACAGCTCATCAATGATAAACAAACTTGGTAAGTACATTAGTTATAAACTAGACACTAACAAACGAAAATTAAAAGTACTTAATAATCTATTATTAACTAGTAGCGCCTGGTAATAGTAGGTACTCAGGTATTCTTATTCTCACTATACACTATATTTTAGACATATACTTTTGCGAACAAGCGTTAATAGGTACCTACTTACCTAGAGTTGCGTTTATAAAGAAAGAAGAAAGCGAGGTACGTAAAAGCAAATAAAATGAAACCTAGACTGGGTACTACGTAAAAGGTTAACGTGCAATAATATGTGAACGCATAATAATACCTTGATGATCGACACCTCTTTGCTCGTTTGAACCTTGCGTTAAGCACCTCCACTGAACTAAGGCCTCCCATGGTGCCACCATTATTTTATAAGTTACAGTGATAAACAGTAGGTAGGTATCGTTACAAAGTTCAAAGCACCTAACAAATGAGTTGAAATCTCCGTGCAGAAAGCACTTTACCTGTCTGTAACTAGCACTAAATCAGATTACGTTTCTACCCCATGTCGAGAGAGGGTGAGGGGAGGTCCAGCCCGGCCTTGCTGGGACGAATTTAATGTAGATATCACATTAAAAAAAAACATTAATTAAAGGCTAAAAACTATCTTGTTTGAAGAGGTTATGTTTTTGGGCTGACGAATATCTATGTAAGTTTTTAACCGACTTCAAATAATGAGGAAGCCTCAGATCTTTGTCATAAGCTTTATGCTTCATGAGGTTAATCTGCGGAGGTCTAATAAATTAGATAAATTAGACATGTCTTAGCTATAGACTATTTTATCTAAAAATAAAATAGTCTTTAGCTAAGACATGTCTAATGTCATGTATCCTGTAGGTAGTAATGTAACGCAATGTGAACAAAGGCGTAGAATGACTAATTCTGAAAATGGCCAGGTAGTTATTGAAAATAAGGACATGATCATCAAAGCCATTTTGTTTACACGTTAATAGGTACGTATGTTTTATTGCAAATTAGGACACAAACAGAACTCATAAAAATATTTTACCTTTACGCCATCCTAGACACTCTTCAGCATTTGGATAATTTTCATGATAATCTTTAATTACCGTAACGGAACATGCTACACGGTACCGTACCAGTACAATATAATTACCGTATGGTAGTAATCACATTCGGCGTAATAAGCTGGCACGTTGAGATATTGCAAGCTTCCCCCTTGGCTCGTGTCTAATCGCTATGTAAACCCTTGTCTATCGCCTGTCCCTGTCTCCTTTTACCTATGAAATGTGGAATAGAGTACAATTAAATTAAAACTACACGAGGCAATCATGGAATTAAATATAAAACAACAGCGTTTTAATTAGCTTCTCTTTTTTTTTTAAACGTAGCTGCACACTACGATTGCTCCTGTATCGTGGATGCCGCTTACAGACATAATATCACATGCACATTACACCCACACCAGAAACAAATATTGGTGGATAAAACAAATATTTTTTCCAGGCGGGAATCGAACCCAGGACACCAAGCGCAGCAGTCCGATTGCTCAGCCACTAAACCAAACGTGTCGTGCCGTTTTTGTTTTCATTCTGACGAGCTAGTCATAGTCGTAAAGCAATGATTGGAATCCTCCTCACGAAAGTAAGGTAATATGGCGGCTATGGGTTGTGCTATGATGATTGTAATAGCTCTTCTATGCGAGTATTCGAATGCGTCCTTTGATTGGACCGTCAAAGATTGCACCTAGTAACGTTATGCTTTACGGACAGTTTGGGAGGCAGCGTATTTACAACGGTAATGATGTTCACCATCGGATTTCCGGAATGACACGGTAATCTCAAGCCATTCGCGACCTTCTCTGTTGCTGACAAACTGCAACCAGCCTCTGCTTGATTTGAATTTCTTGTCGTATAGCAACTGGCATAAACACGAAACCAGCCCATCTACACGTGGTTCATTAAATACTAACATATTCCCAGATCAAAATGCGTAGCATTATAACCACGATTCCAAAGAGGGCAATCACTTATTACACCGCAAATACCATATCGGGGTGCCCGCAGAATCTGGCTCGCAACCACGACGAATCGACCTAGCTGCACCAACCGCTTCAACCGATAACCATCCTGAAGAAAACAACCGAACACCGACCTTAACGCGACAAACTTAAGGTACAATATACCAGTTAAAAAAAGTAAAGAGAAACTGCGAAATGATGGAGCGTGTACCGCTAATGGCCCATGAAATTGGCAGTTAGCTGATATTATTGGATTTTTTTACGTTTTACTCTTAATTTATTTTGATAAAGTCTGCTGTTGAGTTTTATTTGGACAATAAGTCGGCTATTAGAGTTTGAAAGGGACCGAGAAGAGAAGAATAGGATTTTAATGAAATGGGTAATCAATGATATTAGACTGTGTTAGCTTCTTCCGTACGATAATTCCAATTTCGACTATAAGTACCGAATACCTAATTGTACCTAATCTACTTATATGAAGTTTTTAATCCCTATATGAAAAAGTAGACCCACACTTATAAGTAATAAGAACGTTAGCTCCACAATTTTGGTATCACCAACACCACAGATTTCGAATGGGAAAAAGAGACCCCTTTAAATAGGTCTGCTTTAGGTTAGCACAAACATGCTACAAGTACCTACGAGTAGTAGATACTTCCTGATTCTGAAACCAGAATTGAAGTCTCGTCAGGCAAAAGTGGTCCTACCCAAAAATGTGGCAAACTTCTTGAAGTTGCATGGTAGGACTTTTCCCTCAAAGTCCGCCTGTGGTAGTACCCTTGCCAGATATCTCCAAGCAGTAGTGTGTACTTTGATCCAGTTTGGAAGGTACTGTTTTCAGCGAAATTACTGGGCAATACTGGGTATATGCCGTATGAGACTTTGGAACCGTCTCCTGGTGACAGGCGTTATGCTATGCAATGAAATGCTATCGCAATGCTAATTTCTGGGTGGCTCTAAAACTATTACGAGCAGGCTTGCGGCTTAATTACCATCAGGTGAACGACTTCCTTGTCTTGCTACTCAGTAACATAAACAATCCCAGGAAGTGTCAGCAACGCATCCACCACTGTATACTTAATCGTGACGTAGGCTGCATTTTGACTAGACCACTTGACTAGACTGAATGCGTCTCAACACTCCACGTAAGTATACTTTAAAGATAACTTAGAGATTTCGCAACTCGATACATGCTAAATGCGCAAATCGTGTGAAACGCTTACGAACCGAGCGTACTATTGTGTTCACACCGTAACACACCAGGTGAGATAGTGGTGAAATGCTAGCATTGTCATCATCATCATAAGCAGTTCATTCGATCCACTGCAGAGCATGCACCTTCTCCTTCTCACGCCATTCATCCCTGTTTTGAGTCTGGTCCGTCTTCAAAGTCAAAAGTCACTTCAACTACTTCAGACTTCACTTCAAAAGATTTTCAATGTCGTCGACCCATCAGTGGATCAGTCTGCCACGGCCACGCTTACCGAAACAATGAAAATAAAGAAAATATCAAAAAGCCCCATTTCTGGCCACATTCGATGGAAGAAGAACAAGAAGAGTCTCGAGCTAAGTGCCCTATCGCGCCCTACTTGCCCATCATAACGCCGGCATCATGCATCCTGTACGTGAGCCGAACATAATTGGTTTGTCGGTATCTTATCGGCCTTTACGTGAAGCTGTTATCAGTGTTAGACGCCGCTGACGCACTCGCGCTTCACCACTTTGAATGAACCACTTCGGCCCTCTACGTTATCATTATCAACGGTGTACAGGTTGTTGCTGTACTAACGGGGTTTTATGAAATATATAGCCATAATAGTAGTACCAGCTATCGCCCGCGACGTTACCCGCGCGGACTACAGTCTGTCGCAATCAAAAGTACCAACAAACAGACTGTCTCGCAAATTATCCGATAGTAGCACTTATAGATTTATTTACAAGTAGGTATGATACAAAAGAATAAAATGTATATATAGCCTTTGTTTATACAAGTGAAGAAGATATAAAATGTAGGTAGCATTTACGTTTATTCGGCCTCGGCTGTTTTAAGTCCGCAATAATTAACGCATTTTTATTTTGTTAAGCATCCTGTACATTTTATCGATATTACTCGGTTGCGTCAATTATTTGCGTATTTATTTTGTTTGAATGGACAAATGCCTTCATAATCGTTAATTGCTTTAAAATTTTATTGATGCCGCAATTTATCAATGTAGGTATTTACTTGAATAAATTATGTCCTCGATAATTTTTCGATATTAATAATGATTGTAAAGCATTTTGTATGTTTTGTCTACACTGCGTAGGTATTGTAGAAGAAATATTATGGTAATTTGGGCGCAGGTGAAATTAGTTTAAAATGTTTACATAATTTCACTATGTAAATGCTAATATTGGTTTATTTAAATCCTATCCGTCTTACCACAAAAGATTAAAACCAGAGTTAAACAGATGTTTCGAAAATTTCGTTCCCCAAAATCGACGTCTATCACCCGCGTTTTCTTGCTCAATCCTAGCATTCCTAATTATTTCATTTGTGAATTTGTTATTGAGTTAAAAAGGCGAGGGTTAGACGTGGATTTGTGGAGAAAATCTTTAGACACGTCTGTTGAACTCTGGTTTAAATATTTTGTGGTAAGACCGTAAAATTTATTTTAAAAAATGCCTCTTAAGTCTCTAGTTGGAATATATAGTATTTAATAACCTTTTTAAATAAGTGAGGAAGAAATCACTAAATATTTGTTTCGACCACGGCTCTTTGCGTCGATAAAATGGCCTTGTCTTGAATTTATGTTCCTAAATCAATGTTACTTTACTTATACTTATAGGTATATTATGTCATAATCATAAAACACTCTGTAAGTAAAATCGAGGAACAACTCTTAAGCCCTCGCTATAATGGTCGTATTATTATTAGCCTTGTTTACCCAAGTGAGGAAGAAATATTTTCATTCGGCCGCGGCCGTTTCCTGCATGTTTTGAGTTGCGGAATGTGTTGCGAATTATAACAGCTACTTATAAACCACGGTTGAGGTTTATAAATATACGACTTTAAATTATTATCAGCGTGTAATTATTTGGCGAGGGGCAGAGGCGAGTAGCGTGCTAAAAGAGAAACCTATACACTCTGTTGAAATAACAACCCAGCAGTGGGAGAAAATAGGCTGCGGATGATGATGATAATGATGATGACTTATGTGGATACCTATTTGAGTTTGAATGTTACATTTGAAACTGAACTCTACTCCAGAAATGTTCGCATGGAGACCGACGAAGTCACTGCAAATACAAAGTGTTTAAATAATTATAAACAAGTACTTAGTGGAAGATCCCGAAATACCCGCAAATTAGGTACGTTCATAAGAAATCTTATTGCTTACTTTTCGTTGCAGTTATAGAAGGGATTTTAGATAAAAAAATAAGGGTAAGTATATAATATAAGCTAGAGTTTTCCGACTGATTTCTTTTTTAAGGCACCGAGAAGGAAGCGAGACTAGTTGTACACCTAATAGTAAAATATGCTCAAAATAGTTGCAGGACATTGCAACTATTGCTGTGCTTTTGCAATGCGAAGTTTTGGATGACAATTCAGAACATCGCATTGCAAAATTTTGCGCGGCACTGCACTGCGCTGGTAACCCTGTGACAGTAAGAACTCTTATTATACCCAGATTTATATGTGGAAACTCTTCCACTATGAATACTAGGTATTATTATTTTAATTTATTTGTACCGTAAGATGGGGCTATTTGACTTTCACGAGGCTATTTGGAATTTTTGAAATAAAAGATTTGACTGCATACATTTTTTTACTCGGCAACGTTAGGTGTTTTTCTTTGAAACATGTTAATTTTTTGATTCAATGTTAATGTCTTTAACTAAATTTAAAGGATAACGAAGTGTTCCCAAAGAAGATATACAATTTTGAAAAAAACTCGTGAATACGAGTGATTTTGTACGTGGTCTACTTCTGGTTGGAACACTAAGATTTTGGAGGCATACAGAAACTGAATTTACTCATGTAGATATACGTTTTCCTAGGATTCTAAGGGTATTTTTAATGATACTGTTACTTATTGGAGTCGCCATATTTATTGTATTTTATGGGATGGGGCTATTAGCAACAAGATTGGGGCTATTAGGAATGTTGTTCCAAATAACCTATCCTATGCAAGCACAACTTCTACAATAGTTTTTGTTCACTGTCCCAAATAGGTCCAAGTACGGTTTCGTAGTATTATTTAAGGGGTGGTAAACTTCTCAATTCTGAATTTTATTTTATATATTACAGCACAAAAGTGATGGTGCGTAAACACCATAGAAAATACACCAATGCGGGAAATGGTAAAGCTCATGTGCCATATTAAAAATGCGAAAATGTAGAAACATAATATAATAATTATTCTTGTTACTTTCGTTGATTTTGGACATCTATACTTACATGTGATTGTTTGAGTAATAAAATAATTGATAAATGCTGTGTTCAGAATATTTTTTATAATAATACATGTATATTCTTTCCACTATGTGTCAGTTGCGGCTTAGAAAATAAAGTTCCTAGTTTGACACTTTGATTGTTTTTGTTTTGAAGAATATTTACCTATAGATTAGACTTTGTTTCTATATTAAAATGTTTATTTTATATGGTATCATTTAATCATATTTCAGAACTAGATTGAAACATTTATTTTAAATGAAAGTTTGTACTTGCCCTTAATTCCAAATAAGTCACTTTTCACAGTCATTTTTTCAAATGCAATTTACATCGGATTCCAAAAAACCCCCGGAATAAAGTTTGAAATGCAATAACTCGCTTTTTTTAAATAACTTAACTGTCAAATTACAATCTAACGTAAGTTTATTTATCCATCCGTTGTTCCAATTATCACAGGACCTCCATAAATCAATACAGCTCGAGAAAACTAAAAAAAACGGAGAAGAGACACACCACATTCCAAATTCCCCCAAATCGGCGAAATTTGGAATAGCGCTTTTAAAAATATATATCTTTTGATTGGTTTACAATAGAAGAGTGGAATGAATTGCCAACGAAGCGTGTTGATGCGGTCTACGATAAAAAAATATGTTCAAGCGCTAAAACTTATTAGTTTTTAAGCAAAATCATATTTTTCATTAAAAATGTACCAAATAACCCCTCTTACGGTAGTAATGCAGTTAACCATAATTGAACTTATAAAGAATTTTGGAAAATAACTATAGTGTTCACAATTTGTTTCTACCCTAAAGCCCTTCAATGCCATTTAACTATGCCAATAAAATAATTATCCAATCATGAGGCAATTTACTCCGATTGTCCCCATGTGCTGTGTCACTCTCACACTCATTAGGTTACTGTATAGTGTGGTCTCGTTCTATTCAGTACTGGCGATATTCGAGGACGGTGACACGGTTCGCTCTTGGCGTCTGGGATACAGTACCACCAAGTTACTCATGCATGTTCTTTCACCCTTATCCTAGTAATTATTAAGTCGATTTTGGGTATTTAGAGAGGTTGGAATAGGTTGCAACAACTGTACAATTTGGTCGGCCAGTTCTCAGTGGCCTCTCGTGCATTTTCTCTAGTTTCAAGGCCTTATCTTTTTAAAAGTTGTTCTGTATAATTTTCCAAGTTAAGACCTGTAAATTGGTGTTCGTTAGCGCTCCAAATTAGGTAATGGTAGTGCGTGCTTTTAACAGTTTTAACATAGCAGTGATAAATTGAATCGCATGAATATTCATAGTGTTTTGAATGTTTTTGTAATGAGCTGCAGAGTCAAGAGATGTTTAGCATTTATTAATACATACTCAGAATAACTACAACATTATAATTAAGTATACAAGATTATGGGATGGGATGCCATGAGATGGGTGGGGATGGGAATATTTCACGTGCTTTGTCAAGATCCTGCCGAGACACAATTGAAAATCTATAGTGTGTGGAATTGCAGCAGCGGAGGGGTTAAAAGTATACTTAAGTAAGTATTTTGATGTGTTCTATAGGTAGGTACTATTTGCATTATTATATCACCATCGGTCACTTCTTGAGCGACCATTCATAGATGTTCATATAGTGTTACAAATTTGCCCAGTCTCAGTTCCTGATTCTATAGAGACAGGATCTATATAATGATAATTCGCAAAGCATAAAAGAACAACGTCATAGTCTAGATAACACGTGCCAGAATTTCAGCAGCGTAGACTATGGATATCAAATTTACTGATAATGCTTTTCTTACCACCATCAACACATTAACCTAGTTTGTGCCCTGGAAGGTTGAATTTACTTCGTTTTGACAGGACGCCATTAGACGATGGCACAGAGAGGGTGACAGATGATGACGCTGTAAGCATTAAGAATCGTAGGGGAAGATTGCAATCAAAGTTGAAAAGAAAGCCAAGAGCCCGAAGCACAAGATTAACTACCGTACTCGAGTCTGACCAGGTAGCATCTAGAACAGAAGCAGGTTGGTTACATATTTACGACGCGATTGGAAGCAGTCGAGTAGCGATGGGGTCGTGACCGTCCTGGACGACATTAAAGGAGATTTATAAGGCGATAATTAATTCAGGGAGAGTCTCACCCCTATAGCTCTAGAGTTAGTTATTAACAACTTCCTACAGGTTTCCGACTATCTTCCTACAGATACCTAAATGTTTCTAAATGTAACACGAGTAGGTACCTATATTAGTCCGGGTCCGGGTATGTTTTTGTCCGTACCTACTCAAATTTTTATTGGGGCGTTTTCCAAATACACTGCTTCACAGAAATGGAATTCTTTCATCTTCACTTAACGTTGTAAGTACTTACTAAGTACTTTATTCCGTGAGATTGCTTTGAATTTTTCCTCGTCTTTCTCGGCAATTTTTGTTTGTGCCATTTGTATCACTGTTTTGATTATTATCTTAAGCTTTAGCTACTTACTTTGTACTCATTTGCTTCTGTTAAATTAGAGCTGAGACCTACTTCATGCTTTTGCTTCCAACATAAGTTTTCTTTGCCAATTGATTTCTGAGCAACGCGTTTCTGTATCATCCGATTCTTCATTCATTGAGCCGTTTAGTACCCATTATGAAGTATGAAACTAGAAGTATGAAATAGTCAGAATATTGAGACCCAGACTAATCAGTCAGTTTCACAGTAGTCTAGTCTAGTAGAAAGCCACAGTCAACGTTCACTACAGTGTTCGCTACAGTAGACGCTTTACTGAAACTTCCTAGCTAGCTTTGGACACGAATTGTGTTCTTATCTTTTGTATACCTACTGAAATCCCACCAATATAATACAAAACTCACGAATAAATTCAAGTTAGACGTTTGCGTTTTCCTGTTAAAACTTCATCATTCAACTGTAGCACGATTGACTATCTCGTTATGTCGGTCAATCTACGCCTGTACCTAAATAAGACATTCACCGTTTCACCATTGTACGTTTGTGACAGTTGCTCATTAGCCTAATGGCAATTGGGCCATCAAAACAACGACGGTGCACGTCCGAGGCACCGTTACCGGGTTTGCATCCGAGGCTCCAGTCTCCACGGTCGTTGGCCTCGCCACCACCGGCCTCAGATTGGCGAGAGCGGACAAATCACTTCGCATAGACATCAAAGGATCGTGGTTCACAAATTTCGTGGCCTGCGTGGCCGTGTGTAATCGATAGGGCTGCCGTTTGGGAGCGATAACATCGGAAGGATGGAGCAATAGAAGTTGAAAGAGGTTTCTGTTGGATTCTGTATACTTACGTAGGTGTGTGTAGATTCCAATGGACTCAGTGTGCATAACTAAAAAAGTGTGTTCAATTGAATCCTGAATAATATACGAGGTAGATAAGTTGGAAGAGATCATTGTAAGCAAATAAGTAAGTACTTATAGAGTTACAAAAAATGAGAATTATGCACACAATTAGAATTTTGACGTGCGCAAAGCATTAGGTTGGTAGGAAGGTACATACTTAACTTTTTGTGACATGGATGATGAGGAGCAGTTTTTCAAACTAAATAACTACTAGGTTCTCTTCAATCAATCAGAATTATATTTACTTACTACATTCTCCCTTTTCTCTACTAAGTATAATTGGTAAAACTCTATCAAATCAACATCTTACCATAATTGTTTTGGGTTCACTGAAAAGGCGGCACCGCAAAGGACGGCACAGAACCTAGAATTAGCTGATAGATAAAGTTTAAGTAAGTACTTACCTTATCCTACAACATCGACTATAATTAATTAACTTTTAATTACAAACTAATGATTCAACGAACCGCCTACGTCATCAGGACCATTAGCAACTGAAAATGATTCGCGTTAACCTATTAATAGAGCAATTGCTTTATAGTGAGCGGTGGCGGTCAACGCACTTCGCGTCACGCGACGGCGCGCTCTAATGCGCTTAGATTACTGCCTACTTGCAAGACCAGACTTTGCTGAACCCCCTTACTCTTTCCACGTCCCCTACGTCACCATCTATAGCTATATTAGCCAAGGGAAGGGGAGCTCTAGCTGCGCTGGTACTCGCGTGCTACATTGGCAAGTATTGCGCGAACTCGCTACTTGCTGAGGTTTCATTCGCTCATATGCCGTTTGTTGCAAGTTGCGTGGGTGTTAGTTGGGAGAATTTCGCAAATTGTGGTATAACTTGAACAGCAAATATCGTGTCTTGTTACGACGGTTCATGTGATCATTATGATACAAAACACGCGTTAGCACATACGTAGGTACTACTTTAGTAAAACATAATTTATTACTTCAACTGGTTTCCAGCCACACGAATAATCACGAATCATTTTAACTGGGAACTGCGTCTCATGGCTTTGAGCATACCTAGTAGCTACTAACAAGATTAACTACAACGCGTAAGTAGAACATACAGACAACCACACTACGCTAGATAAAGGAGTTGAGAGAGGATGACGACTGGGGAAAATGTATGATACACCCTGAGCGGAACGTCAGACCAGATTCTACCGCCCCCATCTCGGATAAAATAGTGGGGGAAAACCGCACACATTATTGATTTCACCCTTTTTCCACCGGTAGGAAAAGCTGGAGAGAAAGGCACCTAATAATCAAAAGCTACGCTGACTACGCTTCTCGAACATCATAAAGAATCATTGTTTTACATTTTCATAGACCCATTATCCAACATTCCAAATTCCCGATGGATATCCACAAAGTTCTTTCCAAATTCTTAACTCGATAAAGTCGGGTCCCCTATCCCCGACGCTGTTTCTATTGAACAAATTGACGGATTCCCTCGCAGCCACAATGCCATTGTCTCCTAATTTAGATATTTGGGGACCCTGAATTGTCAAGTTTGAGATGTAGCGTATCATTTTTATAACGGAGTTCGACATTGCTAGAATATAATACGCCATTAAAAATTGTTAGTGTAAAAAAACATTAAGATAGTTGTAAAGGCACATTAACATCTTCATTTCTTAATGTTACTGACTAATCCTACGGCTAATCCATTTGGAGTTTTATTTTTGAAGTCTATTATGTACTCTGTGCTTAGATAGTGAGAAGTTATGTGCGAATTTACATCGTTTCGTGCTTCGGATCGGAGGGCACGTCAAGCCATCGGTTCCGGTTGTTATCGATTGATAGCAGTCGTTAAGCCACTGACTGGGCGGCCATAGAGGGGTCCACACTAACTTCATACAACCAACAAACAGCTTAGGTACTCCTGCGGTAGTTTAGTGCTCGATACAAAGCCCCACCTTTTCAACGATCTACATTTTTCAGACAGTCTGATTCGTTATTCGATCATCTACCATGAACGCGTTCAGAAACATGTTCTACCTACTTCCACTTGTTTTTGAATCTGTTTAAATCTGCCTCAACACACCACATTTTCGGCCCATAATACGAGTACATACTGAGGTCTGTGATACCTACACGTTGAATTGTTTTATTGCGAAAGGGCAAGCATTTGACCGCAGTCTCACCTGATGGTAAGGGACGATGCGTTCGAAGGTGGAGCATGCTTACCAAGAAGATACCTATTCGTTCTCGACAAGGAAACTCCCAGATTCTTGCAAGCGCTTTCTATTGTGATATCAATTAAAATATTGATCTCAATTTCGTTGGTACGAAAACTACCTATTAGTTTTATTCTGGCAATGGGACGCCTTTTTATGTTGGCTCTAGAAGAACATACAACCGATAAATTAGTACGAGGTCGAGGTTCTGGAATGGGTGTGTAGACGAAAAATATACAAAGAACAAAAATCAAGTAGAAAATCCGTCGCGTAATCCCTGTCGGGGTGTTCCGACTTCCGACAGTGGCCCTTGTGAGCCATTCTTATTCTAGGCTGAGCACTATTAGCGCCTTCGACCACATCGTCAATTAAGTACCAATAGGTTTAAGGTCAAATTATAGCCTATAAAGTATAAGTAAAGACAATGCAAACGTAGTGTAGGAATGTCGCCGTGCAGTGAAGACATGCGGAAAACGACGGGCAGAAGCTGGATGAAAAGAGCCAAAGAAGCTCAGTGACGTTCACTAAGAGAGGCCTACGTCCAGCACTAGACGAATATAGGCTGATGATGATGATAAAACGAATTGTTGTAAAACTAGGGGTTAACAATAACTTTGACGCGTCCTTCCTTTTAGTCCAGTTTGTGCTTGCATAATTGGTAAACAGTTTTGAATCGCATTGACCGTTTTAGATGTGAAAGGCTTGATATTTAAAATAACTCTGTTTTCTCATGCAACATGTCAAATGGCGCTGACCATCGAGTGTTGGCCGATTTCACAAATTCACTGACCTCCCATATTCTTTGGCAGTGCGGCACCTGTCGAGATCCAATCTCGATATTTTACGGCGAGAATAACCAGATGTTATCTCTCGAAATTTGTATGATTGTGCTGTTTTATGCATGGATTTTACGTGAATATGACTTGGAATATCCATGTTAGGTACTTATGATAGTGACGCATTTTGCATTATTCTGTGGCGTGTTTTTCTCGTAATCTCACTTGATAACTTGGCCCTTTGACTGACATGCTCTGACACCTGAGGATGCCATTACCTCGTTTAATATTGCTTGGCAATAGCAATATCGATAGTGCTTCACTAGAAGAGTTCTGCAGACGTTTAGCGAATGGGGCAAGTCAGTTTACTTGCTGGCAAACGTGATTAACCAAACGATCCTGACGATTAATCTTTGACAAGATATCATTGAGGTGTCTCTATACCTACCATGTAATAATATTGAGATATTTTTCGATGCCTGCGCGCGCATGCACTTTGATTACCTAAGTACTTACAATTAATTCAATACGATAGTATGTTTTAAGTGAATACATTATTATTAAGCATTATATTTATCATTAGGGATCTACTAAGAGAAAATCAAGAAAATGTACTTATGGAAAGTTAAGAATCTACTGCTATTTTACGAATTTTAACATTTTCAACGCTCAATAGGGCAAAAAGTGTGCTAAAGTTTGTATGAAAAAATCAAGCGGCCTGTAATAATATTAGCTAAAATTCTCACGACGAAATAAAATCTCATACAAAACGCGAACGGCTTCATCCAAACCCTCAATCCTTTAAAGGGCCGACTACACTTGATACCTTTATTTCCCATAAAATCCCATGTTCATTAGAGATGTTCCTCATCACAAATCATATGTAGAGCTCACGAAGTCGCTGTCAAAACACAAATAAAGGCGCCTACAGACGCGCGGTTCAAATAAAGGGGCTTACAGACAGGAAGAGAGCGTCGCCGAAGTCGGGTCGCGCTTAATGGATTTATTTAGATGTCATTTTTTATGTGGGCGGGGGCTCTCGCTGTGAGACGCCTGGCACTCGATAGTGTGGACATGGCTCTAACAATAATTATTATTTTCCATTATTTAGATATTATCGATTTTGATTGGACTGGTCAGTGGTCATGCTTTATTGTGAATGCGGTGAATCTATCGCATGCTGCAGCCACTACCGCGCCACCATGCCGCCACTCTGGCAGGTCTATCAGGTCTTGCACAATTAACGGTACAGATCCTGATGATCAGTAATTGTGCAAGACCTAATCGATCTTATTGTATTACTATTATTCTTCTGCTTTTTCACTATAGAGGCAGGTATAGGTCCAGCATAGTCATTAAGACACTGTTTTACAATGTTTATACAATTCTGAAGAGGGGGCACAATCTCTGAATAAATATTACCATAATGTGATACTAGAAGACAGAAGTCATTATATTATTATTTTTTTATTTCGATAAAGATACCCTTTAGGTACCCACCAACATTAATTTTTTTAGCTGTAAGTATAATAATATGTAAAAATGTCATAACTGCACTTTTAAACACAAATAATTTTGATAGTTATTTTACAATTAATTATTTATTTATTGCCTTACCCCCGGTTTCTAGAACGTTTGTTGGCGTTGACAGTAGATTAAAACTATCGTTGTCTCTATCTGACACTAAACAAATGACAAGGATGGCAATATAATTTTATTAATCTGTTGTCAACGCTGACTGACGTTTCAGAAACTGGGGGTTAGTCGTGTCCATAGTAACCTAGCCATGATAAATTGTAAGCCCTCCGTTATCCCTCGAACGCGTGTTCCATCTCAGCGGACACGGTGCATGTGTGCGTGTCTCACAGACGCACACTAGCATAAATAATGCATTTATCACCTGCACACATGCATAGATCCTGTTCATAGGTCGGTAAAGGTAAGATACCACTGTAGCCAGCACCAGCAACAATGTGCAGAAAAATATTGATTGATAGAAATAATTATATCAGGTAACAACCAGCCTACCACAAGTATACTTTTATTACTTTCCGACATCCTTTAGTTAGACGGAGATGAATAAGTGAACGAATGAAAATTAGTTTAAAATAGATAATTATAATAAAATGATTTTCGGATCTGTCTCGAACTACGGACCGGTATTAGGAGGACTAAACGTTTTTTCCGTTGTCGTTGTTGTTTGTCGCATGAGGTTGCACAACCTCATGCGACAAACAACAACGACAGCCTCTAGTGTCAGAGTTTATATCAGACCGCCCAAGGGTCTCTGACATGACTTAACGGCTGCTATCAAGCGATAACAACCGAGACCGACAGATAAATTATCCTTCCGATGCATGGAGTGATGGGAAACAACTGCACATAACTTAGTTTTTTTAGTATACGCGTCCCGCATGCGTGCTGAGAGGACAAGAGCAGTACGTGGGGCGATCGCGCGTTCGGCAATAGCGACACAGTGGGCTAACACCTTTAGCACTGCAGTGTAAGGTTTGTTAGTGTGCGTGACCGAACATTGGTATTTTGATTGGTCATGCATTTTACGTGTTTACGATGGTCTCGCGGCTTCTCCCGTGCGGGCGCGCAATAAAAGGTGTAATTTATAAGGCGATCTGACGCCGGTACCTAAGGAGGCTGTATTTTAAGTACAATATTGTGAAGATAAGCTATCAGATAAGGTGGGAATTTTCCTTCTAAATGGTAATGCTTGGCGCTAATAGTTAATTACTAAAGGTATACCTACCTACCAGTATTGTACAACTAAGTAAGTAGGTACCTAACTTACTCATTACTGTAAATACCTCGATATGTAATACTTAGTTTAGTTTAGATTGCGTATCTGAGTTCAAACAATACAAAGTAGCTTTATGTCAAGCAAGCCATGACAGCTTTAATTAGGACGTTTATTTTTACCACCATGTTACTCTCTGCGGCCACCGAAATAATAAGTTTATTATCAAATATCTCTAGTGAATTTTTTATCATCTATGCTTACATCTACGAGTACTAACAATAATACCCAGAAACTTGAAACATGGCTTATAAAATCTTTGGCGCGGTAGAGAGTTGTAGTATATAGGTAATTTGATAACTTCAATGGAGTTAGCGACTGTTCTGACGGCGGCGGCCGGCGCGGCGTCAAATTGTCTATTTTTCGTTGTGCTTTACAGAGGCTAATCCGAGACGAGAAGGATAGCTACAACAGGGCTGTTAGTCCTTGTCGTTTCATCTTGCCAGCCTTTAAAAATGATGTTGATTAAAACTTTGGTAAAAAAAATATTTATTTTAAGTAGGTACCTACTTACGCGTTTATTGTAATGCTATTACAACCTATTTTAGTTACCTACCATTGTTATGGTCTTAATTATTTTGAAATAGTTAAAAGAAAACATTAATATTTAAAATGATTTTTTTTCTGTTGGCATTTCATTTTTTGAGTCGTGTATGCGCTGGCGAAAAAGAAATGCAAAGCTCTGTTGTGACCATCCTTGTCGGCACGTTATTTTTCGCAGTTGTTGACCAGTTCACCTACCTTGGCCAGATCGTCCAGTTAAGCAGGTCTAACTTCGATAAAGAGGTCGCCCGAATAATCCAACCCGGATGGGCTTGGGCAGCGTTCGGGAAGTTACGTGACATTTTCTCGTCCAAAAATCCTCAGTGCCTGAAGACAAGGGTCTTCAACCAGTGTGTGCTACCAGTGATGACATGGCACTGACACGTGGTCCTTAACTGCTGGCCTTTTGGAGAAGCTCAGTCACAGCGGGCAATGGAGAGAGCTATGCTCGGAGTTTCTTTGCGCGATAAAATCCGGAACGAGGATAGGTATTCGCCAAAGAACTAAAGTTTACGACATAGCTCTCAGGGTTTGCAAGCTGAAGTGGCACGATTAATCTGAGATACACATACTTTTTTTTTCGTTTTAGTTATAATGTGGCTTCGCACGGTTTGTGTATTTAGGCAGTGTCAAGTACCTACCTATTATAATATTTAAGTAAGTATATAGGTACTATTTAAGTGTATCCTACCTATCACAATTTTCGCAACAGGAAAGGCATAGCATTAAAGCAACCCCCGTGGTCAAGTATAGTCAAGCACAGAATTATTGTAGTACTCGTAAAGTCGATTATTGACATATCTAGTCAAAGTCACGATACATTAAAGTAGGTAATGTACGCTTTACTAAAGCAGTTTGGAGTTTTGGAAAAAATGCGAAATGACACGCTTTTTTGGTTTGTAATTATGATTTGGCCACACTCGTGCACGTTACCGAACACTCAAAGATGAATATTCCACCAATATTACACATTAACACTCGAAGAAACACAAGTTTGAGAAAAGAATACAAAACCAACAACGTCTCACTAACGGATTCCCGCCGAAACAAATCAAAATATTCTTCTTACAGAATATGAATGTTATTATTTTAAAAGTTCCATAATTTAACCAACTTCCGTAATAGTCATCTTGGCTGAATGTGCTTTTACTCGAAAGCCAAGCAGGGTATGGTGCAATTGTTTGATGTGGCCGTGGGCTTTTACTATTTCGCAGAAGGTACGAAAAGTAGAATAGGATGCACCTCGAGGATAAAGCCTGGCTTGATTCCCTCGCTTCAGTCGCTTCTTCAGACCACC
Source organism: Hylaea fasciaria (assembly GCA_905147375.1). Lineage (NCBI taxonomy): Eukaryota > Metazoa > Arthropoda > Insecta > Lepidoptera > Geometridae > Hylaea > Hylaea fasciaria. Next base: position 4,342,249 of record LR990194.1, read on the forward strand.
CTCACTACGCCCAGATGCTAGAGTCCTTCGTTACACTCGAGTTCAATATGCCTCCCGTGACGAAGACAGTGCTTTATCCTCTCGGTGCATAATCTACTAAGTATGTGTTTGTATTCATATTTATTGGGGATCCGCATTGTAACCTAAAAAAACGTATCGTATTATATTTTTCTTTTAGGGTTACATTCCGTGCCATAACTATTCATAAAGTCGGAGCGTAGCATAAAACCTACTTACTGACGTATAAAATCAATGCTTTGTAATCAATAACATGGGCTTTATTAAAATAAAGACGCAAACCATGTTTTATAGTAGGTATTATGAACTAAAAAACATTGTTTTATAAGTACTTACTTAATAAAATTATGGTAAGTACCTAGGTAGCTACCTACCCACTTATTGTGTGCAAACTCGCGTAGGTACTTATAATATTACTTAAGTACATCCTAAATTAGTAGAAAATTTAATTAAAAAATTGTTTTACGCATGTAATAACAGAATAAACGAGAACAAGCAGTGAGAATATGTGAGATGTATAGGTAATAGTCTATTAAAATAATAAGTATGTAGGTACAACAACGATTATAAAATCACTTGCAACTTGCAACGATCAAAAAAGTTTCGTTACAAACTGCTGGCTGTCAACTTCAAAAATAGAATTATTATCAAAATTCGTCAGATCGCACGGGCGGTCGGGGCCCCCTGCACCTTTGTCCCCGGAGCGGAGAATACTCGCAACACTACTATATACCCGTCCCGGTCTAACGCATTCAACAAAAAGAGAAAACTATATCCAATCCAAGCGACGCGGCAGCGGCCTCACTCAAGCCTCTATCTCATTGCGCATTATTTAGTCTGCGACATTCAGTCACCGTGATCGGTTGAGCTTGCCGCCACTAGTCGGCCACTGTCTGATCTAATCGGGGAAACGTTGAACGAGTCTGCACGACTTTTCGCTCACAATGCCAAATCACAAAGAAAAAACAATTCTCACACAAGTTGTTGAGAAATATCGAGATCTCCCATTACTGTGGGACAAATCGCACGAGTTGTACAACAACCTCGTAGCGCGCAAGGCGGCTCATGAAAAACTTTTAGAAATATACAGACGTTGCGATCCCGATGCTATGATGAACGAAGTCAAAAAAAAGATACTAAACATGCGTTGTAACTACCTAAAGGAATATCATAAGGTAGATATATTTGAGATTATCTACAAAATTGTATCAGACCAATAAACGCTTTGTTTTTGTCCGAACAAATTGTATTCTATTTAATAATATAATATTATGTTTGTATCATTGTTGAAAGGCAATTTGCACAAACTTCTATAGTAACTGTAATTTTTTGCAGGTTTTGAAATCTAAATTGAGCGAAGAAGATTATGTCCCCAAACTTTGGTATTATGATTTATTTTCGTTTCTACATGACGGCGAAAGTGTATCAATCTCGAGCAAAAGCAACAAACATAACGTTTTTGCGTACAATGATCACGATGAATACGATGAAGAAGAAAAAGAAGAAAGAATAGAGGAAGAAAGATTAGAAGAAGAAAGCATAGAAGAAGAAAGATTAGAAGAAGATGTAGAAGTGAGTTACTAGTTAATACGATATTTAGTTAGTACAGAACAAACAACTAAGCTTAACAGAATAATTTTATATAACCATTATACTCACTTCAAATAATTCTAGCGTTGTCTAAGAAACGCTAACATTGAACAACCTTCCCAAAATGCTGGCAGCATCAATAATTATTGTCACGACTGACGTTGTCTGACGATTGACGGCGTCTGGCGAGGCGTAGTTTTTGGGAAAAATAAAGACCAGCGTTTTGGTCACGTTTTGAAATTCAATTAAATTAATTATGTAGGGATTGTCATTATCACCTTCAACCGTATTTTGCGATTTCAGGAAGATTATATCTTGAAAACTGAAGAAATATTTACTGCACCACCACCAAACAAGAAGAAAAGAAAACCAAGTGTAATCTACTTCACCGGAGACGATCAAGAATCAAACCCGATTGACGATCAGCCCAGCCGAAACAGTTTGAACACTTCGTCCACTGAATCTTTCAGCAAAACCATTGGCATACAGCTGGACGAACTGAAGCCGATGCAGAGGTTCATTGCTGAGAAATTGATGTCGGAAATAATATTTTACGGGAGATTGGATAAATTGCAACCGAGTACTGCTCTCAATATCAACCCTAACGACTTTACAGAATAGAGTACATCAATCTTAAGTAAAAAAGTGATCGTGTTTTGTCGTATTTGTGTAATTATTTTTAACTAATAAATAGTATTATTATTACGAAATTATTTGTTTTCATTAAAACCTGACTAGTTTCTAGGATATCGCAGTACTATAAAAACATCAAGATTTAACCCCGGAGACAAGACACCTGAGTAGCTATACCACACTGTCATTTCGTTTATTTCAAACAAACAAAAGAAGCCAAATCATTCTAATTAGCAGCAACTTTAATACTTATTCCGTTCCTTTCCACAATAAATTAGCACACATGCATTTGTATTTCCAACTAGTGGCATTGTTTGAGTCTGGGACCGAACCGACCGCGAAGTCGGATTGCTGATAAGGGTATCAGAGGGGCTTGTGTTGTTAGGAAGAGGGGGCTGGCCAGAGGCGCAGCAAGGCCGCTGAGGCGACAGCAGCGTCGTCGTTGTCGCGTCCGCAAGCGCGGTCTGAACCGGCCGCACTGTACGCAAGGTACTAGGCGCGCATAACCACCAAAGAGATCGTCTGAAACGTTTACCGAACCACACACATTGACCCTCCCCGCTTCGCGCTGCTCACCGACACCGTTACAAACCAGTAAATTAGTGTATGAACAGCGAGGGTCTGCGTAAATTGGTCGGTAGTAACTAAACGCAAACACGTGTGGGCAGTGCGGCTTGTTTAATTTTCCACTCGGAGTTTTTGAATTGACTCGAGCAATCTCTGTTGATGTCATTTTGATGTTGACTCGTTTTCGAGTCTTTGTTTAGCTTGCATAGTTGGTGTTTCTAACACTGACTGCTAGTATTATTTATAGCATAAGTAAATAGAGACTACTGTTTGCAAGTTAGGAATAACTTTTACGTAAGTTTGTAGATAGGTCTAGGTAGATAGGCCTACGTTACTTGTTAGGTGAGTAGTATATTGAAGATTCTACCTGGATTCTACGATGTAGGTCTAGGTAGTAGGTAGGTAGTATATTTGATCGAAGTGTGTAATAATAGGTAAGTATAGGTATCCATTAGGTATCTTATCGCTAAGGGTTAACGATCTTAAAATATAAGCTCTTTGTTATTTTCTTCCAAGTTATTATCTACCATTTTTTATTTTCATATATTGTCGGTATAAAAAATATTCTAATGTCAATTTTATAAAATCCAGTAACTATATACCTAGATACCTATAATAAGGACCTATTGTAAATATAATTTACAAGGAAACTGACAACCTGAATGACCTAGGTAGGCATATAATCAAAGCCAACGTCAATAATGCTTAGCCCATCATCCCAACATCACTATAGAGGTAGATAATAAATATATAAGTTTGTATATAAATGTAGTAGGTACTTACCTCCTATTAGGAGGTAGGTACTACATTTATAGATATACTTAATGATAATGCCTATTATAAAACAAAGCCGTAACTCCACCACGGCTGGACCGATTTGTATCATTTAGATCAGTGTTTCAAATACTACCTTGAGCACGAAAATCGCAGTCTTCTAGATTGATCGATCTTCTTTGCCGGTTTAAATAAGTAAAGAAGACTATGATGAGATACATTAACTACAAAATAATAGAGGTTCCTTGTCAAAATACAAACTAATTGGCATCTGTAGTGACCGATTGGCATCTTCGAGATTTGAGATGCCTGGAGATCTGAATAAGTATATACAAGTTTTCAGAAATAAGTATAATGAAAGAATGATGATAGAAAAGCCAACAAAAAAACTAGGGAACAAAGCTCTTAACCAAATACCGTTTTACAGAACTGAATGTGCATTGTGCAACCCCTAGTATACACATAGATAGTAATTAAAAGACTGCCCCTCGATTACATAATATTACTGGTTAGAGTAAGTACAAGCTACCTATATTTATTATACTTACTTATAAAAGACATGAAGAAACTAGAGAAAAAAATTCCCGGAAGATCAAATCAAGTGCTGTTCTACAAAATTTTCGGTAAGGAGGTAATTTTTGGTATGGTAAAGAGGTATTATAATGTTACATACTAGGTAGGTAAGTAAGTATTTTTTAAAATAAAACACTAATTAAATAATTACGCTCAGTTTTCCTGCAGGGGAATGGCGTATAACCGAGTCGTGTGTGATCGATCATTATGATTGCAGTCTATTGTACACAATATTGGTATAATTGGCAAGTTGATAAATTATAGTCAGGTAGGTACTTACTTACATTTGAAATACTGAGTACATTTTTTGGTCTTTTACAGAAAATGTCGATCAATAAAATCAGAATAACATAGAATACTACGAGTATACATAAAAGTAGGTAGGTAAGTATATTACCTTGACATTGGCGAAATTGTGGTGGTTGGTTTTAGCCATCCAGTTATCCGTAGAAAGCCAGATTAGAAGACTTGAAGTTGAAGTAGGTGATTACTCAAGATATGAAGAAGCAAGCACAGCTTCTACGATCCTGGCACATCTTTCGTTTTCTCTTCTTCCACTTTCATTAGTTCCTTCGTACATGGTCGCGGGCCTACTTTTGACATCGCTTTTTTTACAATTATTATTTTATTAGGTAAGTATGTTCCTTTAATATATTAGGACATTCTCGATTTGATTATGGTACGTCCGCATCGTCGACTCAACCCCTATCGGCGGATCCATTCATAAGATCCATATTTCCTTGTAGTCTTCTCTCTTCCTCCATCCATCCTCTCTACTATCCGTATGCTCTTTAGATAATTACCAAGGTAATATTGAACATTATACTTATTGAACATTTAAACGGTGTAATAATAATATAACGGCTTATTTATGCATCGTACGATAACCAACTCGTAAAAATGTATGTTCTCGTTTACTTATAATAATCAAAACAAACGTAAATACGTATAAGTATATTAAATATTATGTTAAGTATAATGACGTACCTAATGAATAGTCATTAGTATATTCATGTATTTTTTTGTTTTTTTTTTATGGCTTCGCACGGTTTGTGCATATAATATAGCCAGTGTCAAGTGGTTTATTTTAAGTATTTCTTAATTTCACATTAAGAAAGTCACAGCAATATAGCAATCGTGGTCAAGTAGTCAAGTCAATTATTTACATCGTCAAAGTCACGATTCAGTAAAGTAGTGGATGCTTTTCTGAAAGTTCCTGGGAGTTTTGGAAAAAATGCGAAATAGGTAACACGTTTTTTGAGTTTATATCATTCGCCTACACTCGTGCACGTTAACGAACACATGATTAATATTCCATCAATATTACACATGAACACTCGAAGAAACACAAGTTTGAGAAAATAATACAAAACCAACAACGTCTCACTATCGGATTCCCGCCAAAACCTCTAGTAAGTACCTATTCATTTTACGAGTATTATTACTTGGTACCTTTTATTCAAATTAATTCAGATACAAATATTATGTGAGGGGGGTGTGGGTAGAAGTTAAACAAAGAAAATATTTTCTTTATCCTATTAAAACTCACTATACATTTTAAATAAGTACTTTTATTGCGATGTTTTTGTCAATGCATACCCACCTAGCTTTATTTCACGAGTTTAAAAAACCTAACAATTGTATAGTATGTACTATATATATATAATATATTATGTATGTATAATATGTACTTAGTTCCTGCCAATTATTATTTACGTATCGTGTACAGCGACGCGTGAATTCGCGTATTTTACGTCAGTTGTATCGTCTTAACAGTTAAGATTCATTAAATGAATAGGTAGGTAACCTTTGTTATTAGTGGTTCTTTATATTCACTCATAACTTCCGCATAGATTGAATCAAGCATTCATGGCTAGCGAGTCCGATACTATAGGTTATGTTTGCATAACTGGACAGGATTGCCTTGTGTGCTTGTGACGTGCTGTCTGAGGAGTTGCGCAGTGCGCGCTGATCACCCGGATAGCATGTTTGGCAGCAGCATTCTGAACACATTCCCCCATTCACACACCAAAGTATCCAAACGAATATAGACTTTAAATCTATGTGGTAAAGTCAAAAACAGGTTACAGTGTTTGAGCGAGCCCCGCGGTTTCAATTTAAATATATTCTGAACGCCAATGCACGCTCCGCGTACAAGACTTCTCCTTTGCATTTATGTTCGCCTGGTACTATTGCCCGCTGTGTTGAGCTACGCGCCATCTTCCGTGACACCATTCCAATATGGAGGTCCTATGATGGCGATTTGAAACGATTCGTAACCATGTCACGTGTGCGATACATGAACAATGCACCCAAAAAGTGTTATCAGTTTGTTCTCGTACCTACCTACTTAGTTTTGGCTGGCTTGTTGTTTTAGCAATATTCTTATTTTGGATGAGTGCGGTGCGACTTTGTTTAGTACCTACTTAGTTTCTGATTTCAAGAGACTCGGTGCTAAGCTATTTCTAGATTTTCTAGGATCTAAATAAACGTCTATGTCGTTCATTACTTCTGAATTAAGTACTCCTACATCTATCCCACATCCGTTGCCGATAACAGAAGACGATAAAAACGGCTACAATGCCGATATGCCGCAAACTAAACATTCCACCTCATAATTTCCTCCACTTTATTATTTTATCAACCCATTGCCGCGATAGCGCTACTAATAAAAAAGGAATTTCAACCACGCTAAAATGGTCCTTAAGCATCGAGAGTATTAGGGTAGCATAAATCCACAAAATGTATCAGAAATTCTCCGCTTGCTTCACAAAACACTACCATTTTTGTGAAACGACGGATTTCCACTAAACTTGGCCAACTTTCATGCAAGAAACCATGAAACTTATTTCTAAGGTTCTAAGGAACTGTTTCCCTTGTGGGCAGCGTGCTAAGGCCGTTGCCTCATTCGGTCGAGGGTCATCGATAGCGTGAGCGAGACGACGATATTAGGGGCGCGTGCTGAATTACACAGATTGTATAGTAGTTGTTTCTATGGAATGGCACGTAGACACCTCTGTCGTTCTATGCGCTCCTGGTAGCTGAGAGCGTTCGCGTGTCGGCCGAGGCGGCGGCGCGGCGTTCGAAGCCCGGTCCCGCACCACACCGCGGTGGGGGAGCCACCTTTCCTCGGAAAATGTCGCCACGCCACGTACTTTTTACATTCTGTGGCCACGGCAAGCGCCATGCGCCATCTAACGTCAGACGATCACACAAATCGTCCTCGTAGATCTGAAAGAGCAAGTGCAGCCTCAACACATAATATTGCGCAATCATTATTAACGATCTGTGAATGCATTATAAAATCCAAAAGCATTTCGAAGCCGATAAGTATTTGTAATAAATCATTGCAGTTTGTGGATGATGGTATAAAACGAAGAAGATGTTACCTATAATAATACAGTACAGTTGGCCAAGTAAAAAGACAAATTTAATTTAAGTGAATAAGTTAGGCGTAAAAAAAATGGAATTGAATAGGTAATCTTGTTGATATTAAACTGCGACAAAATAACACAGCTCTTTGTTAATTTGGCAATTAAAATAGTATTCGGTTATTTTTTAACCATACATTTTTGTTTTATGTTGTAACTGTCTCGTGGACCTCGCGAGAAAAGCTTGTGTCAAATAACGCGCTATGCCTGTGATGGAACTGTGGATGGCTAGAAACGGCATAATTCGATTAGCTAAGAATCCCGTTTGGTAAATCTCTTTATTTGCATATTCAAAAGTTGCCTTTTTCCATTGCGGCAAGACAAGTTTCTTTTGGTAATCTTCTTTCAACTCTAAGCCCTGTCGGGGAGATTGGGAAAACATCATTGTATGATGGTGGATGGATGTGATAAAAATCAGCCCCTAGTAACAGTAGAACTAGAGTTAACTCATGACGAATGAAAAGGCAATAAACACGTACTTCATTATGTACATAATAATAATATAACCATCCTGAAGGAGCTCAGAACAACGCAGACTCAAGCATCTGCCTACAGAGAGTGTTGCAATACTTTGGGCACATTACCCGGAAACCCTCCGACAACCTGAATTAATTAATTAATTGTGACAGGAAAGGTGGAAGGAAAAAGATCCAGGGGTCAAAGTCTAAATTCAGTGACGATCCACAAGGCCCGAGCCGAGACCGTCATAGAAAAAAGTGGTACGGGTACATCACGACGCTCAGCAATGAGCAAACGAATCAAGGAGGAGGCAGAAGAAATAATATAACTTATTATTATACCATCAATAGTGAATAATTTGCTTATCGATCGCGACTCATCGGCATTCATAATAAGCTCCACAGTGCGCACGTGATGATAATAAAACCTGGTATTTTCAAGGCAAATAAATTAGGTAGGTACTTAAATTCTTTTGAAACTCTCATTGCCTAAAAGTATACATTAGTCAGTAAAATTCATTATGATTTTAAGCTTCTTACGGTAAAAACCGGCCAAGTGCGAGCCGGACTCCCACACGAAGCGTTCCGTACCATTATATAAAAACAGCAAAAGAAATCACGTTTGGAGCCCCTTTTTAATATGTAGTTTTTCTGTTTTATTACCTTGTTGTTATAGCGGCAATAGAAATACATCATCTGTGAAAATTTCAACTGTCTAACTATCACGGTTCATGAGATAGGTAACAGCTTGGTCACGGACGGACAGACGGACGAACGGACGGACGGACAGTGGAGCTTCTAGTAATAGGGTACCGTTTTACCTTTTGGGTACGGAACCCTAAAACACCAGGATCTATCCATAAAATGCAGAAAAGTAAATTGATGTGGATGGATTCTTCTTCAGCCCCAGACCGCGCTGCAGAATAGTTTAACTGTATGGTAATAGTAATGGTAGTGTTTCAGATCAGACAATTGCCAATTGAATTTGAAACCATTAGGTAGTAGGTAGGTGCGTACCTATTTATATTATCACAAAGTGTTCGCGTTCAATTTAAAGTGCTAAAATTATAAGGAAACCATAATACAAAACAAAGGTACTTTTCACCTAATATAATATTATAAAGAGGAAAGATTTGATTGTTTGTTTGTTTGCATTGAATAGGCTCCGAAACTACTGAACCGAAGTGAAAAATTCTTTCACAGTTGGGAAGCTACACTATCCGCGGGAGACATAGGCTATAACTACTTTTTATCCCGTAAAAATTAACGGTTCCCGCGGGACAGTAGTTAGGCGGAAACCGCGAGGCGCTTCTACTAAGTATTTTATAGTTGGAAATAAACATTTAGACACTCTTTACAGCTCGTATGTTAGCTTTATGGTTTGGACATCTAGAGAGGATGGATAAAGGAATATTGACGAAGCAGATTAATGGATCTAGTATGAATGGACCAGCCGGTAGGGGTCGACGAAGACGGACGTACCGCAATCAATTCGAGCACTTCAAGAAAGGCCAAGCAAATAGTACCCGTAACCGGCGAGCATTTGTACGAGGCTCATGAAAGTGGAAGAAGCGAAAGAGGTGTGTCAGGATCGTAGCATGAGGAAGTTTCTGCCAGCCCCAACGGGAAAAAAGCATGACTATGAAATTCAGAAATGCAATAAATGTAAGATACGTTATGTATATAATATGTAAGTCACCGACCAACTATAATCACTTACCTTTCTTTTTTTTTTTTTTTGACGTAGCCCCACACTAGGATTGCTCCTGTATCGTGGGTACCGCTTACAGACATATAATTTCACATACACATCACACCCAGACCAGAAACAAACATTTGTGGATTGCACAAATATTTGTCCCAGGCGGGGATCGAACCCGCAACCCCTAGCGCAGCAGTCCGATTGCTCAGACACTACGCCAAACAAGCCGTCAAAACCTACCTACCAATATATAAGTATTTGCTTCTTATTTTTTTAATCTATCCAATGAAGAGACGAAAAAAGCAAATTCTCCACACAGGCTGTATCTCAAGAACCGTGATAGTTAGATAGTTGAAATTTTCACAGATGACAATTATGTATTTCTGTTGTCGCTATAACAAAATATACAAAAAATCCGAATTTAGATATAATTACAATTTATGGGGACCCGCATACCACAAAAGTGTTTTTTTTGCTGTTTTTATAGATAATGGTACGGAACCTTTCTTGTGCGAGTCCGACTCGCACTTGGACAGTTTTTTTAATAGTGAAAAACGTTACATCGGTTTTGTTTTTCAAATTTCCTGTTTGCTAGAAACTCGCCCGGTTTACGTCTCAATATTTTTTCTGAGGTCGGTCCGTTTTGTCAGATTAATTAATTAGATTGTAGCCTATTACTACCTGTTACCGGCAACTTTGGTTACGTAAGTATTTCCTTACACCGATATTGTAAGACAGTTTCGCTCGACTGCATGATTTATTTATGCCAGGTCACTGGTTTTGCACCGAATCTATAATATTAAGGCATCACCGCACCTCCGCTGTCAACAAAGCTTCGCTCATCAATTCAGTTTCTGCTTATTGGGTTTCAATTATTTCGATATATTTACTTAAATTAGGGTAATTCTGTGGTAGATGACCCTACGGGAGAGATGGCCAGTAGAAAAAAGTCCGACTTATATAACAGTCAGATAGCGTTAACTACATCTTAGTTCGCTTCCTCCCATGACCGGTAACAAGATAAAAAGCTATTTTTTGGGAAAAAACAAGAGAAAGAAAGTGGAGTTTAAGCTACCTTACGACTGAAACCTGCTTTACAATTGGTTTAGCAGTTTTTACGTGATACGAAAATAAAACAGACGCAGAACACTTATAAAAAATAATATTAGGTATATATTATTGTATAACTACCTATATATAATTACAGAAGAAGATGTATGGATATAACCACCAGCATCTAATCTAACAGTTCCAAAGATTCGCTCCCACAAACTCACTAACTTTTCATCTCTTTATGAAGGATAAGTTTTCTGTTTTGTTGTTTCTATGGTGGTTGTGTTTCTTTATGGTGTACTTACCTAAGTACAATAAAGAATTTATATTCTATTTTACTGTACTTTTAAGTCCTGGATAAGTGCTTTAAAATCTCAAATACTTACTAATTATCTAGTAACATAACTTGCTTGCCTATAAGTATCACAATAAAACCGATTACCCCAAGGATTTATTATAAATCACACCTACCAGTCAGCTTTCTAGTTTCCCTTTACTTATACATTAACATTTTTCCGCCCAGAGCGTCAACGCGATTCAATCTGCGTTTCATCATTTTCGACAACATCATCTACATAATCTTCAATCCACCGACTTATCGGCTTCTTGGACTTCTTCAAAAGCCACATCGTTATGAATCTTATGTTGGGGCGACTTTAGGAACAAGATTCATTCTTATTGCAGCAAAGATAACGTTGCCAAACATGAGAAGAAAGCAGTCTTCAAAACTTCCAATGCAGCCCGAGGCGGCTCTCGGTATTCCTCGGGTCACTTAATCGTTTTTTCGAGAGGGACGGACATATTTAGCAGGGTAGTTAGAGAAGGACGAAGAGTGGTAATAGAAGAGGGTTTTAGAATTGATTGGTAGGGTGAGCCTCCCCACATTGCATTGTCAGCCGCGGGCGGGTGGGGTGCCGAAGCGTGGCACGGCACGAGCATTTTTTGTTTCTCTCTGTTATTTAATTTGCAATGGGGGATAATTTGAATATGCAATAATTACATGGACGACATGTTTTTACACATGGTCATGGTGTGGCAATTACATTGTAATGGTTTTTATTGCATCCTCAAGATATATATAAGTATTGCTGGTTTGAACAATCTGTTTTTTTCTTTGCTTTACGTACCTTCATTCGTGTTTAAAATTTGTCTTTGTTGTACTAGTTACAACATGTTGCAATTTTATTGTAATTTATAATAATTGAATTTGAACATCCTCATTTGACCAGATAGAAAAATCGTGTCCGCGGAAATTAAATAAGTAGGTACAACTTTTTGGCAATTAATTGATTGAGAAAATTACCGAACTGGTTAACCCGTTCACGATAATGTTCATTTCGTTGACCGATCAGAGTTTTGTTTTTTTTCTATGAAAAATCATAAAGATTACACTCGATATAATATTATGTGAAAGTGCGCTCATGGTAATGCAATCAACATTAAACAGACCTAAAAATATACTTAATGAAGAAATTGTCGGAAGGACACGCACCTTGAGCGTTGCAAAACTACAGAAGATCTCGTCTGGTCACTCAGATAATATTAGAGCTTAATATCAAAACAAAAATAATGAACTAGCGTTGTCAAGGATATAAATTCTGTATAAACATTACATTCATTACTGTGGGTTTTTACCATCCTAGTTTTTTATGGCGCAGCTAATCGCAGAGCATTATCATTTTTAATGACAACGTTATCGTAACCGTAGCGTAGACAGGTTAGCGATAATTATGATTTGTTGCTATATTTTTACCTACTTTACCTATTTACAGACAGCTATTTACAGGTAATTTATATGGGTAATACGATGAGTGCAGATGATTTTCCTTCGTTTGATTTTCTCGGTATAATATCCCGGTTGGAAACTAAGGAATAAAAGTATTGTAACTGACAATGTTGCATTAAACTGGTCGAAGACTGGACTAGGCACTTGAAGTGAAACCAATTCTTCATTTGAAGACTTATATCTTCAAATATACTATAAATAAATATACTTAAATAACTATACTTCAATATACTCCAAATACAACCAATATGTTCGGTTAAAGTAACCCAACGTATTCAACTGGTCAATATACTCGTATATGACGTAATTTTCCAACTTTAGTTACGTAATAAGGGGTATATTTAGCATGTCTATGCAAAATAAAATAAAATTTCAACGTTATTGGCGGAGCCATTGACGTAAAAGCCGCCATTAAAAAGGTAACGGTTAAAAGATGTTAATCTAGCCTTGTCTTTGAACACCGGATTCAGAATAGGATCTTATACAATTAATGAATAATGATGATCCTATAAGTACACCCATTCTATAAGAACGGACAAGCATCTCAACATTAATATTATATAATATTTTTCTAAAAATGCTACTTAATAAATCACTGTTACTAAACTAAGAAGAAGGTACCTAGCAGTTCCCTATTATACCTGATACTTAATAATATGTATAATGGTACTACATTAAAAATAATTATACTCTCCGCGTTACACCCGTCAAAGCGTATCAATATCAAGAACACGTTGTCCATACTTAACTAGTGATATACGGATAGGCAGGTCAAGGATTATCAGCCAGCGTCGACGATACAAAATTACAGTTTACTTACAATATACTTACATATAATATGTCGCAGCCAACTGGTATAATAAGCCATTCAATTAACAACCTCTATCCCTAACATTTAACTAGCCAAATCATTTAAACGTACTTAGTTACTCTTTCTGCCACATGTCGCTGCAGCGCACACACTGTCAAATATTATTATGGCGTCGGTAAGTACCAATATTGATGGTGTTTCTCAGATTTTGACCAAAATCGAGACCCGAATGTCTAATGCCGTTCCGGCCGAAGCATCACCCAGCCAGTTCATAAGACGATATAGCAGAACATGATTCAGGAAACTAGTTAGCCGGCGGCGGCGCCCCGTTTGATTAAAAGGCTAGTCTGTCAATTAAAAGGCTGATTAAACAAGTTGGCTGCGACATAATATTGTAACTATAATATTGTTTGAGATAGTTGGATGCTCACTATTAAAATTTGCTATCAGCTTTAGCTACTTGACCTTCATTAACTATGTCTGAACCGCGATTGTTTTACTTGTTCGCACTCACATACTAATTGGATTTGAGTGTTCTGCGCGTCCTAGTAATGACTAGCTGTTACCTGCGGGCTGTTTCTGGTTTCTGGCTCTGTTTCTGGTTGTATTTTTTTTATTATTCTTAGTCAGTATATACTTGACTGTTCTTTATCAATCAATCAACCGATTTAATTCTTTTTGGAACGCTAATACATAAGCTGCATAATATAAAACACTGCAAAGAACAACCAAAATAGGCAGGCATCTTTCAACGGTTTTCTGTCTTTCCCGATAAAAGCTCTCAGGTCTGCTGGGGCCACGCGTATCGTCATCGTCAAAGGCCTATATCGTTACAGCGCGAAAATTGTCCCAATCATTTATCACCATAAATTTGACTGGCCACACTATCGTCATCGTCAGCAGCCAAATTCAAAATAAACCAAAAACAATAAACAAGTGAACGTAAAAAATCGGGATATTCAACGGCAATGCCAATGCCATAACCTGATTATGTGGCTACACGGCGAACGTCAAAATAATGACGTCAAACAACGGGATAGTCAATGGGATCGTGTGGCGAAGTGTGGCCCCAGCATAATTCGACTCTCGATTCATATACTTACCAACAGTGACTACAACTGTCGCATTGCGGCTATTGATATCCAACAATATGAGGAGTGACTCTTAAGACTTTTGTTTGTGCACTTTGTGCATGTTTTCATGTAGTATAGGTATTCTAATAGTCTAGCAAATAATGATTTGTTGTATTTTTACTAACCTAATTGTGATGATGTGAAGTCCCAGTCGTGAAGACTATACTTCTTACCTCACACCACATTTTAGTTGACTTGTAGTTACATTTTCTAATGCCTCAATGTTCATTACCACTTTAACCTTCGGGTGGTCTGGAGGTTGTTACTACAGGTTCTCACATTTCTCTCGTCATAAGGACAAATCCATTAGTTATTAGATTCAGTTTTCAAATTTTCTCGATACTAGTTCTGTCTTCAGCCGTATGAAGGCAAACAAAACAGTCTGATAATAATAATGATAAATAATAGTTCAGCCTGTAACTGTCACACTGCTGGGCAAATGCCTCCCCTCACTTTTCGTGAGGAGGCGGAACAAAGCAGTCTAATAATAAGTAGACATTATTTTTGACGATGATGTTGGTAATCAATTACAAAAGAATGGTCTTTTACGGATCGTATGAGGCACATCTCTTGAAATTGGAATTATCTACCTTATAAATACAGATTTAATTAAATTTTTATACTTTACTCTCTTCCTACTTCTTACGTAAGTATGTCGCGCTACAACATTACATTACTTACATAAAAATCTTAATGTAAAAGAAACGTTTATATATTATTATATGTGTATGTTTAAGCATGTATGTATATTGTATAATAAGTACTTTAATATAAAAAACTAAAATAGTTAAATATTCAGTCCTATAACAGTCAACAAACCCATTAGTCTTCTACCAATATTATTGACGTTTTTTTTTTAATCTGTTGCTAATTTCGTTCATTACCAAGATTATTGAGAACTCACTTTAATTTCGCCGTAACGTAGTCACATTTCATGCGACTTCTGACCTCATAGTAGTTAAATTCGAAGTCACCACTGGCCATAAAGCATGTTTACGAGCCATTGTGACTCGTTTACGGCTCAACCCGCGATTGACTTTTGACCATAAAATGCGTTTTCTATGTTGCGGTTGTTGTTTTTGTCCTTCTGATAATATATGGCGAAGTGGAGTTATTTACTTGTGTCTTCCATGGAAAATACTACGCAATAAGACGTTTTACTGGAAGGATCTCTTTAATTATCTCTACGGAAGGAGGTGGTGCCTGTGATACAGTTACTACTTCAGGCATCAAGGTTCCACCAAGTACTTGTAGTCCCTCTATCCAGTACACTAATTAGTTTAGTCATAACTGTAAGTTAAACTTTTTGAAAGAAGTCAATTGACAATTTTAATATGTATTATTAATTGATGGAAACCTATATTACGGGCCGTAGTAATAAAAACTGCTGAGTGTCATTTATTAATTTGCCAGATATCATGTAAGTCTCGGTTCCTAATCTACAACTTAAGATGTAGGTACTTATTTATTAAATAGAACGAAATAGCAAGTGCACACTCAAGATAGCTCTCAGAGCTGATATTGGTTTATTAATACGGCCCTATGAGTGTGATCGCTGATTCGACTCCTGTCTCAACATCTAACCATTTATCATCAACCCAATTTAATCAACTGCTGAGCATGGATCTCATCTCCTTTCCGTGAGGAATATCAGGCCGTAGTCTACCACAACCACTTTCAGGCGTTTCCTCGCGATGTTTGCCTTTACGGAAAAGCGAGTGATAGATAATGTTACATAGGGCCTTACCACAAAAGATTTCAACAAGAGTTGAACAGATTTGTCTAAATTTTATTTACACAAAATCGTCATCTAATACTTACTAGACTACACGGTAGACGTTCTTAAACTTTCCCCGAACTGACGGGTCTAATTCTAATAGAGTTTCGGCCGAGTTTCATCGACCGTGGTCACGAGAAGGCTCAACTTCGAGGTACCTATGTCAAAATTATATATTTTCATATTTGTTTGTGCGCGAATTAGACCCGTTTAAATTCTAGTTGACTAAAGACAGTACTGTAGATCATTCTGTAGATCCTGTAATTTCTGATCATTTTACCTGTATTCACAGGTAAACTTTTGTGGTGCCTAAGACCTTGTATTGGTAAATAAATGGTCGAAGGGTAAGACGGAAACTGACTTTTTACAACAAACGTGATATCCTACTGTGTCCACACCAGGTGGAATTTTACTGCTTTATGTTGAAGATTCTATTGACGCGTAAGTAAACTCTCTATAGGTAGGAGAAATAATCTAGGTAGTACTGAATAAATTCCCTAAACTGACTGATATTATGGTAACATTAAAACAAGGTCGATATAAATAACTCAGTAACCATCAGTTACCCAATACGGCAGCAACACGATATCTCACTTGCGGTCGGTTCTTTGAAACTCGACAATGGCCGGAATACCTACAGGAAGGAAATTCTCCTTTCCTTTATGACATTGACAAATGCTATCGGTATGCTTGTGACAATCGTATATTTATTTATGAGTGCATGTGCCGGCGTCCCTTGCGTTTATTTATAAACTAGCTGCGCCCAGCGGTGTTACCCGATGTTTTCGGCATATAAAGTAGCCTATGTGCTAATCCAGGGTGTTAGCTACCGCCATACTAAATTTCATCAAAATTGGTCCAGCCGTTTGAGCGTGAAGAAGTAACAAACACACAAACTTTCGCCTTTATAATATTAGTAGGATAGAGTGATTACAACTTTCTAATTAAATCTATTTTACAATCTTGAAAGTTGTGAGCAGAAACTACCTTCATGAATGCACGTGTTTCAACCGACCCCAATCACTGTTTCAACCGCCCCTGGTATGGGGATGATTGAACCAAATCGTTTCTTTTTTTAAACTGATAGGTCTCTTAAAAACAACAATCTGGGTACTAAAATAGCACTGTCCCTTAGTAACTCACACACGCTCTTGTTTTTAACATAATCTCCATAATAGCTTTCCTTTAAAAAGGCAGTAAATTCTGTAGAGTCTGTACACGATTAGGTATAACCGAAATTGTTTCAACCGTACCCAGTCTATTTATCATCACGCATCTGATAGACAAACCTTGGGGTTTCAGTCGATCCGGACCCCGTGGTAGATTACGGCCACGAAAGTAAGGTCTTTTTTGTGAGGAGGTTTAGGCCGTATTGTTGGCCGCAAGGGACTCCGTGCTCAACAGCTTAGTAACGGATGGTTCATGATGATGATGATCTACACTATACGAAGGTACTCTTACTTTAATATTTAAATTCATAAATGTTGTCTAGATTGAAAAGAATATTCTCTGTAGTCCTTTAAAGTTCTAGCCGTTATTTTAGTTCCCTTTCAAGTTACATCGTTACTTTTGATAGACGGTTTTTTAAAACACTGTCTGTTGCCCGCGACTTCTTCCGCGCGGACCACATTATAAAGCAATAAAAAGTAAGTATCTGGTGTCCTTTTCCAAGGTCCAATCTCTATTTATACCAAATTTCATTGAGATCGGTTCAACCGCTCAGCCGTGAAAAGGTAACAAACAAACAGATGAACAGAGTTGATATCGCATTTATAATATTAGATGGATATGGAATTATGAGCTATTTACTGCTGAGTTATATTCAAGTCGTAACTAACTTCTTAACAGCACTTTAGCAGTTAAATGGAGACTGCCTGAAGGATATCTTTTCAGTTATCCACATAATAACAGAAAAATGATAGCATTGGTGCGGTTGCTGGCTATAACGGTTTCTAGCACTGGTAGAACCAGTGCTGGTAATATGTTATTACCACTCCCAGCCTTACAGTTATTCCCCTAAAATCTGATAATAAAACATGCCCATACTAAGCGTTAAATCATATTAAAACTGATCCAGAAATTTTTGAGTAAAATTATATCCGACATGACAAATTGACGGGCGATGTAGAGGTTTACGCATGAGAATATCAACATAACTCCACAGGTGTAGATATCATGTAGAAGAATAATTTACACACAAAAAGTTTCCCCATTATGTGGCCTATACGCTAGTTTAAATTGTATTAAAATCGATACATCAAACATGGAGTTTTAAAGTAAAACAAACTACAGTGGACAACGCGCGGCGAGTTTCAAAAAATGTAGAGTTGTAATTTAGGTGTTATTTAGCAATAAGGAATGGTAAAAAAAACAAATTTTCTTCGGTATCCGATAATAACACAGAACAACTAATATTAATAAATTTTTTTTTTTATATATTATGCGTAGCCGTGTATTTTGTCATCTTTCGTTTTTCCATTGGAGTTTTACTCGAATTACGACTTTCCGTGATACCTACGTCTTATCGTATTTTACTTTCTTTCAATACATACTGAGTAACAGTTCGTAGCTAAAATCTTGACCAGAACCAATGTCTACAATTAAGTTAAAATAACATACAAATTGAATAAGTAATTTATGAGTAAAATCGTAACCAGAAGAGACAGAAGAGAAAGATCGGCGGTCGATGTAGAGTTGCGTAATATTACCTATTAGGATATCTACATAACTCCACAACCATATCATATACAAGGGTAATATAAACTCCAAAACATTCCCCATTAAATGGCCTACATGCCAGTGAAAATTTCATCTAAATTGGTTGAGTAATTATAGAGTATTAAGGCAACATGCCCGACGGTGGCGATGAAATTAATAAAATGTATTATCCTTGGGCGTTTTAAGACTTTATAACATGACAAAAACATTACATGGTATAGCTTAAGACAATATTAATAAGTATGTGGTAGCCTTTATTTCAATAAAATTGTACCTACTATGTAATTAGTTATAATATTATGTGTTGTCCTAGTTAGAGTTTGATCCCAACTTCCCAATCCGATAGGCAAACCAATATCGGAATTGTATTTTAAAATTTTATACAAAAATCCGTTGTCTACGAATCAGTAAGTATGATCTAATAAAGATCCTGCGTGCTGCTGTTTTATTATTTGCACATAGCTATGGTAATTAAGGTCTTATCACTTTTTATTTATCTTGCTCCCAAAATAGCTTTAGAGTTCAGAGAGTAGAGACAAACAAGTCATCAGATTATGGCAATTATTTCGTTCACAGTCTGTTAAAAAGCGAACAAGGCCAAAAAACGGTAAAATAAAAATCTGCCAACTGACATCGATTCTATCGCGGCTTGTAAAAAACGAACACAATGCGTCCACAGCCACGCGGCCCGCTACCCTCACACAAACCGAAAACAATACGACAAAGTCCTTTATTAAATTACCAGTTCGAATATACACTCTATGGCGCTACCTACAAAGCTGCGATTAGTGATGTCACGTAACCCGGTTAGAACTATATCGAAACATTATCCGATAATTCGAACTAGCTTGGAATCCGTAACAGAGCATTGCGACGTTGCCGCTCTTGGCAAGCTACAACGCCGCTTTCCTATGTATATGTGTGTACTTCTGGCACAACTGGCGCCGAATATTTATTGTATACTAACAGAATACTGACGAACTCTTCGGGCGACAGGGTTCTATTCTTCGCAATAGGGATTAAAATGAGCTCTGTTTAGTTGAGTTAGAGTTTTTATTGAAGTGTGTTCAGTTTGTTGGATCTGTGTGTTTTTCTACAGTTTTTCTATGTGACGATCCAGGTGGCTATGTATAGGTTGCTGGCTCGTTCGATACCCGCTCTGAATAATCTGAGGCAGCCCTAGCGTGGAACACAGTTGTTTCAACTGATAATTACGTAAGTAGGTATCTAAGTGCTTAATTATATTTGTGCAGGTTTAACAACAAGTGATGTGAAATATAGGTACCTAACATCCTATGTGCTTATAGTGGTGCGATAGTGACGAATCGTGCCAGCTCATTAGCTTGATTATAATTATGTAGGCGTAAAATAACTTGATAACTAATGTGCATTTAAATACAATAGCTTATTTGATATGTCGATTTTACTTGATGTAACGAGGCTGTAACTATATTTTTACTACGTAATTTTTCAGGATATTTCATAAAACATCACTAAATAAGTATACTTAGGTAAGTACTTAAGTAAAGATCCCAAAACTATAGAACTTTATTTTTGAACAATACCTTATTTTACATTGTTTTCAGGTGCCGTGACAAGCCTAGTCAATATCATTCTTCATCAAAAAGGTAAGTAAGTACCTACCTACCGTTTATCAAGGTACTACAAGTATTGCAATACGAGGACCTTCGTCGCATTGCACTTACAATTAGTAAAACAAGTCAAGATGTATCTTAGCAGTATGATTTAAAGTAAGTAATGACGATAGATGATAAAGGATTTGAAAATATTCGCCAGTTTATAATTTATATACTTATCACATTGTAACCACCCCCCCTACCCCCCCTATCTTTTCTAACCAAACCCTGATCTCTAAGACCAATTTACACCTATAGACAACGTAGAGTCCTAACCACTAGATGATTACGGCCCTACACGTTTATTATAAATATTACCGATTAGAATAACTATTACCAAATATGTACCGCATCTTAATATTATTTACATCAACCTATAATAACTATAAAGTATAACTCCGCTTAGAATCAAATATGGCCAAGTGATTCGTCTAGTATACCCTCCGTTGTGATCCGCATAGTGTAACCGTAGCTCTTTAAGTATATAGTATGGCATTCTATCTAACTGAACCGTAGACAAAAGATATAAATCTAAGTTACCCTATCTTAACATTGTACAGCTTACCCTATCTTAATATTGTGCAGCTTACCCTATCTCAATATTGTGCAGCTTACCCTATCTCAATATTGTGCAGCTTACCCTATCTTAATATTGTGCAATTTACCCTATCTTATTAAGGCGCTATATAGATCCGATAAAAGTATCAAGTGTTGATTTAATAGATTTCTACCTAAGCTTTAGAACTGAAGAAGATGTTAAATCATAATTGTTATTATTTAAATAGTAAAACGTATTACTTTACCTGATTAATATCGTTACAATAAAATATATTACTATTTTTACCAACCACGTCGGTCCAGACTTCCGTACCGCAATACTCCACATAAAAGCGAGAAGGAACGTACCTAGCTGTGGACGAATATGGAATAAAGATGATAATGATGATGATGAACACAGCGGCTAAGGTCAGGAGCCCCTCCTCCGCTCTAGACTGTGAGATTCGCCTGCCTGACTGGATACTCTCCACCGCTCAGATTTGTACGGTGTTTTATATTATTACGTACAGTGATCTCGAATTTACTGATGATAATAAGGCTTCTAATTTTACCTGGTGATCGTCAGTCCGTTTGTTGGTTTGCGTCATTCGGCAAAGATAAAAAGTGGGCATAATCTTTTAGCAAGGATTTTACTTTCCTATTTCTATAGCTTGTCATTATTATGTCAGCAACGTTATTTCATAAGTTCACTTTCTTTAGTGCATTGGTAATGGATTAATGAGACATATATTATATCGCATAATAACCTTTATTTAGCTCCCAGAACATTGTGATTGCCAAGATACGCAATGTACAGCTCGAGCCGTAGCCTCTCAGGTAGATTCTGATGTCAATACAGTTTTGTATAATAAATAGATTTAGATTCTCCAATATTTATATAGAGATCTAAGTATGAGTTTTATATTTTAACTCGGAGACACTTTAGTCATGGTGTAGGCCCTCGTTTGTGACCGTAGATAGTAACGTCCTCTAATTCGTATTAGAATAGAGATTCGATACATGAGACTATTTGCTCAATTTGCACTTGCAAAGACACACCAGGTATTTCAGTGTTCACCAGTAGATTTATGTTTGTTAGCTGAATCATATTATCATCAGAAAAGTGCCCTTTAAGACCACAACTTTGACCTTTTTAGCGATACCCATTTACTCAGAGATCAAGTATAATATTTTTATTATTAAATTATTCACAATATTACAGGAAGCCATATAAAGAGCCTACTTACCCCCTCAGCCATCTGATAACATTATAGATTAATGTATACATGTATTTTAGAGATCTGAAACCTTAGAACAATCTCTAGTAGGTCTTGGAACTTTTACCAAGCTCGTGAATCGCATTTCGACCTAGAAGAACTATGAAAGTAACGTGGCCTAGCATTTCTTAGCACAACCAGCGTTTATAAATTCAGCTAAAACCATAATTTTATATTAATATTCATTTTTTTCAATGTGACATTTTCGTTGCTACAATTCGAATCCCCGTTCCATTAACCTCTCCCGTCTAATGTCTATACCACCTTCAACCTCCTTCGCTGTCAAACCATGTACAAAATTAAAATAAAACAAAACACTGAAGAAGTTTTCATATCTTCCTTGAAAATAATCAAGATTTGCAGATCCCCATATTTGTGAAACAACGAGACCAGGGTATTGAAGCCTGTTCCGTTACAATCAACCCCCAAAATATACGAAGATAATTAATTTATTTCGAAAGTATATTTTGCCCCAATAAACAATTTTTCACAAATCGAAAACAACATCTGCATTAACCGAAATATTTTCAATTCTAATTTGTTAACATTTGACTTCAAACGAACGAATGTGTGTACGTGTGGTGTGGTGTACCTATAGTGGAGTGTATTTAAACCGAATCAGATATCTCTATTATTATGAACCAGTACGTGAGCTTCTATTGTATTGACTCATTGACAAGAAATCACTTCTCACAAGGGCTACCAAAGTCCAAAAGAAAAGGTGGTTGTGAGGCACCTCAACCCTAATAGTATAATGTAAGCGCTTATCTCTCAAATGTCTTTCCATTTGTAGAAATCCATACCTACAAAATCCCTCTGAACTCGGGTAGTCTTTAATAGCTATCAAGTTCTAACCGTCCATGTTCGCAACAAACCCGCTCACTCCCAACTCATTATATAATAAAGGTGACAATTCGGAGTATGAGTAGTGTGCTGCAATCCAAGGCCATCCCCCCAAACCCGACCTGCACGTGTAGTAAATCCTTTGTGAAATTAGCAAATGCTAATGGATTTGTCATCTGACTTAACCTAACACCAAGTTCTCCTTCACAAAGAATACTGTAAAGTGAATGTATGTCTGAAACCAATTGACAACAAACCGTCTCAACCCCAGGATATAGATGGATTGCTAAAGCCCTTCTTGTACCATGCTAACAATTTACTGTCGCATTCAAATAACTTCCTTAAAACCTTAATTCTTCCACTTCCAGCCTCCAAATTAACTTACTGCTTCCAAAACCTTCCAATACACCACTTCACTGTGTAGCACGCCACTTTGCAATGCATCTTACCCATTTAAGCAGAGAACACGAATAATTATATTTTTAAAATTATTATTATAACTTGATATTAAAACTGTTAAAGCAACCCCCCGTATGCAAAACTGCAGATAATTATTATTAATTTTATTAAAAATTGATATTTAAACCATTAAAGCAACCCCCAGTATTCAAGACTATAGAAATCCCCAAGACTACCACTTTCAAGAAAGATACATAACTATTACTTTTAAACCGTTGTACATCACCTTCTTTTTTATCTTTATCTTTACCTTTACCCCGCAAAACTCTATAACAGCAAAGTGTAGGTTTTAACTAGCCCGTAGAACTACTACCAAAGAAACTTTTACGTCAAAATCAACGTACAGAACCGCGATGTTAATTCCCAAGATATTATTATGAACTATTAATATATTTGGCTTAACGGCGACTAACCTACTCGTAATAACAGGCTTAATTTCGACTAAGCTGTGTACTGCCTAAACTTTGAGTAACTAGCGCCTTGACACATTTCTGTCACCATCGCATTAATTTCGCGTAGCCTCAGCACCTTAACATATTTTTTTTCATTAATAATTTCGATTAAGTTCAACGCTTTGTCGTCAACAAAACTGTTGACCGTCTTATTAAGTTCAATTAATTGAATAACCGTTTTGCAGTTATGCAAATATATTCAGATTTATTTTGTGAAGGTGTCAGATCCCCATAGATACAATAAACTATCACGATTTAGTTGAACTAGTATGAAGAGCTGCCTTTTATATTCCGTGATGAAACATTAATAACGTAACTCTAAACAGAAATACATTTATGAATGTACACAGAAAAACCATCAGTCCTTCCGATATGCCTCACTAAACGCCACTAAAATGTTAACACCTGGCTAGACTAGACTGTGTCATACACCGAACAAGTGACTCGCTGGCTATTGACCTACCGCACCACCTTCCGTGTCTTTTTGTGAATCTATACCATCAATCACAAAGACAAAAGTTTCATCAAAAACGGTCCAGCCGTTTCGAATAAGTTCGATGATAGTCAATCTAGCAGGGTAATGATATCATAACGATTATCTAGATAATTAGGTATTTTATTATTCCTGAAACTATAATTCCCCAACATTTTTGCTCGCGTTTTCTAATAATACGTTGGATAAATCTATTTTACCCTATCCAATATTTAACCGATAACCGATCTACAACACGTCTATACTCTTATTTCACGCGTTTTCCCCTGACTTTACAGATAGCTGTTATCATGAATGCACAACCTTTATGACCGAACAGTTTAAAATATTTATTATCGAACAACAACCCCAAAATCTTTATACACATTATTATATTGCACTGTTTAATTTCATATTTCGTTGACCAACGTCTATTTACTCACAAAATCTATGAACTACCTATTACATCGAAACCACATTTTCAACATTTCCACCGCCCATTATAATTTTTTTGATAACGATGAACACAACAATACTGCTTTCAAAACTCTACCGACCTTATCATGATGTTTTTGAAATATTATCAATGTTACCCTAACGCAACTAGCATTACCCTAACTTCCCTAGTCAAACTAAGACATGTGCATTTGCCAAATACCGCTCTCAGCGCTTCTGCTCGTAAACTGTGTTTTCAAACCTCTATTTAATTACAACTTATTATGATCTGACAAAGTGTTTCCGAATGTACGATACAAATGTTCTCATCGCATGACCTAAGCAGAAAACTGTCTAAAATTGTGTATTTACTACCTTATGCAGAAACCGATTCTTCGTTGTTCAAATTCTAACCGTAACCATTATTTGTGTGATGAACATCCTCAACCAATGGTCATCTAGCCAAGTCCTAGCTTGCGCCAAATTTACCTCTAAGCAAAGAATATCTGAATGTAATATACCCTGAGTATATTCATATTGAATGTCAGTTTTCGTAAGACAACATGGAAAGCTCTGTTGCAATGATACGTATCGTGAAGATACCAGTTTTCTCTTATATTAACCTCCACTTCGATGGAAAGATTACTGTGATATCATCAGCCCTTATCATCAAGTATGTACGAAGTGTGCGTACCGTCATAATAATATTATGTTACTACTTTTAGTTACAATTAATAAAACTTTCCTATCTAACTTGCAAAAACTATAAGGTTATTTTTGATAATTATATTATATTAAATTTCTAACATCCCTGATTTGATTATTCTAACCAAGTATTTTCACCTCTGCACCAACCTGCCTTGAACTCACATTATGAATGTAGATCCTACAAAGCACCACAATCAAGTACCAAGTCCGTATCTATCTAAATAGCAAACCCGTTTGTCTAAATGTATTGTATAATCTCATATCCAGATACAACCTTAATAACACCAACCCCAAAACCATTGTCTCCTCCAACATAAAGATTATTAATTTTTATTGTTTATTTTTAACTTTGTATAATAATAATATGTTAATATTACCGCATGCAGCTAGCCATTAAGTATATAATTACGATTTTTATTTTACTTAGATAGTCCAAACAGTGATCCGAATCACCCCTACCTCCCCTTCTATAGCATTGCCACCATCGCTAACCTCAAGATTAAATAATTTGTCCATAACATTAAAGCTGTTAAAGCCTAGCAAAAATCTACATTTCCCTAGTACGTATCATGTATAGTTATTATAATAGAGCATTTTGTTGTGCTTTAGCCTGACAATAATGTTGTTACTCATACTGCATTTCTCCACAACAGAGAAGTAACTGGAGCAAGAACCTGCAAACCGTACCCTAACACACAATATAACAATCTAATTCTCAATGTCTATAATGCCATACTAATACCATCCTTTTCCACAAGCAACAAATTGTGACTAATAAACAGTCACCTCAAAGCGAAGTTACACCAACCCTAATTCGAAAGCTGTGATTCTAAAGATTATATTTTCGCCGTCTAAAGTAAAATAAATTAAATTTGAAAATAGTAACACTAACACGTACCAATAAAGTTAAAACACTAGCCTGAACCGTATGTTAATATCCTGGTAATACTGTCGTTGATCCTGGAAATGCCGTCGTTGATCCTAGTAATGCCGTCATCGATCCTAGTAATGCCGTCACTGATCCTGGTAATGCCGTCACTGATTCTGGTAATGCCGTCATCGATCCTGGTAATGCCGTCCTCGATCCTAGTAATGCCGTCATCGATCCTGGTCCACGGTACCAAATTGTAACCACCCCCCCTACCCCCCCTATCTTTTCTAACCAAACCCTGATCTCTAAGACCAATTTACACCTATAGACAACGTAGAGTCCTAACCACTAGATGATTACGGCCCTACACGTTTATTATAAATATTACCGATTAGAATAACTATTACCAAATATGTACCGCATCTTAATATTATTTACATCAACCTATAATAACTATAAAGTATAACTCCGCTTAGAATCAAATATGGCCAAGTGATTCGTCTAGTATACCCTCCGTTGTGATCCGCATAGTGTAACCGTAGCTCTTTAAGTATATAGTATGGCATTCTATCTAACTGAACCGTAGACAAAAGATATAAATCTAAGTTACCCTATCTTAACATTGTACAGCTTACCCTATCTTAATATTGTGCAGCTTACCCTATCTCAATATTGTGCAGCTTACCCTATCTCAATATTGTGCAGCTTACCCTATCTTAATATTGTGCAATTTACCCTATCTTATTAAGGCGCTATATAGATCCGATAAAAGTATCAAGTGTTGATTTAATAGATTTCTACCTAAGCTTTAGAACTGAAGAAGATGTTAAATCATAATTGTTATTATTTAAATAGTAAAACGTATTACTTTACCTGATTAATATCGTTACAATAAAATATATTACTATTTTTACCAACCACGTCGGTCCAGACTTCCGTACCGCAATACTCCACATAAAAGCGAGAAGGAACGTACCTAGCTGTGGACGAATATGGAATAAAGATGATAATGATGATGATGAACACAGCGGCTAAGGTCAGGAGCCCCTCCTCCGCTCTAGACTGTGAGATTCGCCTGCCTGACTGGATACTCTCCACCGCTCAGATTTGTACGGTGTTTTATATTATTACGTACAGTGATCTCGAATTTACTGATGATAATAAGGCTTCTAATTTTACCTGGTGATCGTCAGTCCGTTTGTTGGTTTGCGTCATTCGGCAAAGATAAAAAGTGGGCATAATCTTTTAGCAAGGATTTTACTTTCCTATTTCTATAGCTTGTCATTATTATGTCAGCAACGTTATTTCATAAGTTCACTTTCTTTAGTGCATTGGTAATGGATTAATGAGACATATATTATATCGCATAATAACCTTTATTTAGCTCCCAGAACATTGTGATTGCCAAGATACGCAATGTACAGCTCGAGCCGTAGCCTCTCAGGTAGATTCTGATGTCAATACAGTTTTGTATAATAAATAGATTTAGATTCTCCAATATTTATATAGAGATCTAAGTATGAGTTTTATATTTTAACTCGGAGACACTTTAGTCATGGTGTAGGCCCTCGTTTGTGACCGTAGATAGTAACGTCCTCTAATTCGTATTAGAATAGAGATTCGATACATGAGACTATTTGCTCAATTTGCACTTGCAAAGACACACCAGGTATTTCAGTGTTCACCAGTAGATTTATGTTTGTTAGCTGAATCATATTATCATCAGAAAAGTGCCCTTTAAGACCACAACTTTGACCTTTTTAGCGATACCCATTTACTCAGAGATCAAGTATAATATTTTTATTATTAAATTATTCACAATATTACAGGAAGCCATATAAAGAGCCTACTTACCCCCTCAGCCATCTGATAACATTATAGATTAATGTATACATGTATTTTAGAGATCTGAAACCTTAGAACAATCTCTAGTAGGTCTTGGAACTTTTACCAAGCTCGTGAATCGCATTTCGACCTAGAAGAACTATGAAAGTAACGTGGCCTAGCATTTCTTAGCACAACCAGCGTTTATAAATTCAGCTAAAACCATAATTTTATATTAATATTCATTTTTTTCAATGTGACATTTTCGTTGCTACAATTCGAATCCCCGTTCCATTAACCTCTCCCGTCTAATGTCTATACCACCTTCAACCTCCTTCGCTGTCAAACCATGTACAAAATTAAAATAAAACAAAACACTGAAGAAGTTTTCATATCTTCCTTGAAAATAATCAAGATTTGCAGATCCCCATATTTGTGAAACAACGAGACCAGGGTATTGAAGCCTGTTCCGTTACAATCAACCCCCAAAATATACGAAGATAATTAATTTATTTCGAAAGTATATTTTGCCCCAATAAACAATTTTTCACAAATCGAAAACAACATCTGCATTAACCGAAATATTTTCAATTCTAATTTGTTAACATTTGACTTCAAACGAACGAATGTGTGTACGTGTGGTGTGGTGTACCTATAGTGGAGTGTATTTAAACCGAATCAGATATCTCTATTATTATGAACCAGTACGTGAGCTTCTATTGTATTGACTCATTGACAAGAAATCACTTCTCACAAGGGCTACCAAAGTCCAAAAGAAAAGGTGGTTGTGAGGCACCTCAACCCTAATAGTATAATGTAAGCGCTTATCTCTCAAATGTCTTTCCATTTGTAGAAATCCATACCTACAAAATCCCTCTGAACTCGGGTAGTCTTTAATAGCTATCAAGTTCTAACCGTCCATGTTCGCAACAAACCCGCTCACTCCCAACTCATTATATAATAAAGGTGACAATTCGGAGTATGAGTAGTGTGCTGCAATCCAAGGCCATCCCCCCAAACCCGACCTGCACGTGTAGTAAATCCTTTGTGAAATTAGCAAATGCTAATGGATTTGTCATCTGACTTAACCTAACACCAAGTTCTCCTTCACAAAGAATACTGTAAAGTGAATGTATGTCTGAAACCAATTGACAACAAACCGTCTCAACCCCAGGATATAGATGGATTGCTAAAGCCCTTCTTGTACCATGCTAACAATTTACTGTCGCATTCAAATAACTTCCTTAAAACCTTAATTCTTCCACTTCCAGCCTCCAAATTAACTTACTGCTTCCAAAACCTTCCAATACACCACTTCACTGTGTAGCACGCCACTTTGCAATGCATCTTACCCATTTAAGCAGAGAACACGAATAATTATATTTTTAAAATTATTATTATAACTTGATATTAAAACTGTTAAAGCAACCCCCCGTATGCAAAACTGCAGATAATTATTATTAATTTTATTAAAAATTGATATTTAAACCATTAAAGCAACCCCCAGTATTCAAGACTATAGAAATCCCCAAGACTACCACTTTCAAGAAAGATACATAACTATTACTTTTAAACCGTTGTACATCACCTTCTTTTTTATCTTTATCTTTACCTTTACCCCGCAAAACTCTATAACAGCAAAGTGTAGGTTTTAACTAGCCCGTAGAACTACTACCAAAGAAACTTTTACGTCAAAATCAACGTACAGAACCGCGATGTTAATTCCCAAGATATTATTATGAACTATTAATATATTTGGCTTAACGGCGACTAACCTACTCGTAATAACAGGCTTAATTTCGACTAAGCTGTGTACTGCCTAAACTTTGAGTAACTAGCGCCTTGACACATTTCTGTCACCATCGCATTAATTTCGCGTAGCCTCAGCACCTTAACATATTTTTTTTCATTAATAATTTCGATTAAGTTCAACGCTTTGTCGTCAACAAAACTGTTGACCGTCTTATTAAGTTCAATTAATTGAATAACCGTTTTGCAGTTATGCAAATATATTCAGATTTATTTTGTGAAGGTGTCAGATCCCCATAGATACAATAAACTATCACGATTTAGTTGAACTAGTATGAAGAGCTGCCTTTTATATTCCGTGATGAAACATTAATAACGTAACTCTAAACAGAAATACATTTATGAATGTACACAGAAAAACCATCAGTCCTTCCGATATGCCTCACTAAACGCCACTAAAATGTTAACACCTGGCTAGACTAGACTGTGTCATACACCGAACAAGTGACTCGCTGGCTATTGACCTACCGCACCACCTTCCGTGTCTTTTTGTGAATCTATACCATCAATCACAAAGACAAAAGTTTCATCAAAAACGGTCCAGCCGTTTCGAATAAGTTCGATGATAGTCAATCTAGCAGGGTAATGATATCATAACGATTATCTAGATAATTAGGTATTTTATTATTCCTGAAACTATAATTCCCCAACATTTTTGCTCGCGTTTTCTAATAATACGTTGGATAAATCTATTTTACCCTATCCAATATTTAACCGATAACCGATCTACAACACGTCTATACTCTTATTTCACGCGTTTTCCCCTGACTTTACAGATAGCTGTTATCATGAATGCACAACCTTTATGACCGAACAGTTTAAAATATTTATTATCGAACAACAACCCCAAAATCTTTATACACATTATTATATTGCACTGTTTAATTTCATATTTCGTTGACCAACGTCTATTTACTCACAAAATCTATGAACTACCTATTACATCGAAACCACATTTTCAACATTTCCACCGCCCATTATAATTTTTTTGATAACGATGAACACAACAATACTGCTTTCAAAACTCTACCGACCTTATCATGATGTTTTTGAAATATTATCAATGTTACCCTAACGCAACTAGCATTACCCTAACTTCCCTAGTCAAACTAAGACATGTGCATTTGCCAAATACCGCTCTCAGCGCTTCTGCTCGTAAACTGTGTTTTCAAACCTCTATTTAATTACAACTTATTATGATCTGACAAAGTGTTTCCGAATGTACGATACAAATGTTCTCATCGCATGACCTAAGCAGAAAACTGTCTAAAATTGTGTATTTACTACCTTATGCAGAAACCGATTCTTCGTTGTTCAAATTCTAACCGTAACCATTATTTGTGTGATGAACATCCTCAACCAATGGTCATCTAGCCAAGTCCTAGCTTGCGCCAAATTTACCTCTAAGCAAAGAATATCTGAATGTAATATACCCTGAGTATATTCATATTGAATGTCAGTTTTCGTAAGACAACATGGAAAGCTCTGTTGCAATGATACGTATCGTGAAGATACCAGTTTTCTCTTATATTAACCTCCACTTCGATGGAAAGATTACTGTGATATCATCAGCCCTTATCATCAAGTATGTACGAAGTGTGCGTACCGTCATAATAATATTATGTTACTACTTTTAGTTACAATTAATAAAACTTTCCTATCTAACTTGCAAAAACTATAAGGTTATTTTTGATAATTATATTATATTAAATTTCTAACATCCCTGATTTGATTATTCTAACCAAGTATTTTCACCTCTGCACCAACCTGCCTTGAACTCACATTATGAATGTAGATCCTACAAAGCACCACAATCAAGTACCAAGTCCGTATCTATCTAAATAGCAAACCCGTTTGTCTAAATGTATTGTATAATCTCATATCCAGATACAACCTTAATAACACCAACCCCAAAACCATTGTCTCCTCCAACATAAAGATTATTAATTTTTATTGTTTATTTTTAACTTTGTATAATAATAATATGTTAATATTACCGCATGCAGCTAGCCATTAAGTATATAATTACGATTTTTATTTTACTTAGATAGTCCAAACAGTGATCCGAATCACCCCTACCTCCCCTTCTATAGCATTGCCACCATCGCTAACCTCAAGATTAAATAATTTGTCCATAACATTAAAGCTGTTAAAGCCTAGCAAAAATCTACATTTCCCTAGTACGTATCATGTATAGTTATTATAATAGAGCATTTTGTTGTGCTTTAGCCTGACAATAATGTTGTTACTCATACTGCATTTCTCCACAACAGAGAAGTAACTGGAGCAAGAACCTGCAAACCGTACCCTAACACACAATATAACAATCTAATTCTCAATGTCTATAATGCCATACTAATACCATCCTTTTCCACAAGCAACAAATTGTGACTAATAAACAGTCACCTCAAAGCGAAGTTACACCAACCCTAATTCGAAAGCTGTGATTCTAAAGATTATATTTTCGCCGTCTAAAGTAAAATAAATTAAATTTGAAAATAGTAACACTAACACGTACCAATAAAGTTAAAACACTAGCCTGAACCGTATGTTAATATCCTGGTAATACTGTCGTTGATCCTGGAAATGCCGTCGTTGATCCTAGTAATGCCGTCATCGATCCTAGTAATGCCGTCACTGATCCTGGTAATGCCGTCACTGATTCTGGTAATGCCGTCATCGATCCTGGTAATGCCGTCCTCGATCCTAGTAATGCCGTCATCGATCCTGGTCCACGGTACCAAATTGTAACCACCCCCCCTACCCCCCCTATCTTTTCTAACCAAACCCTGATCTCTAAGACCAATTTACACCTATAGACAACGTAGAGTCCTAACCACTAGATGATTACGGCCCTACACGTTTATTATAAATATTACCGATTAGAATAACTATTACCAAATATGTACCGCATCTTAATATTATTTACATCAACCTATAATAACTATAAAGTATAACTCCGCTTAGAATCAAATATGGCCAAGTGATTCGTCTAGTATACCCTCCGTTGTGATCCGCATAGTGTAACCGTAGCTCTTTAAGTATATAGTATGGCATTCTATCTAACTGAACCGTAGACAAAAGATATAAATCTAAGTTACCCTATCTTAACATTGTACAGCTTACCCTATCTTAATATTGTGCAGCTTACCCTATCTCAATATTGTGCAGCTTACCCTATCTCAATATTGTGCAGCTTACCCTATCTTAATATTGTGCAATTTACCCTATCTTATTAAGGCGCTATATAGATCCGATAAAAGTATCAAGTGTTGATTTAATAGATTTCTACCTAAGCTTTAGAACTGAAGAAGATGTTAAATCATAATTGTTATTATTTAAATAGTAAAACGTATTACTTTACCTGATTAATATCGTTACAATAAAATATATTACTATTTTTACCAACCACGTCGGTCCAGACTTCCGTACCGCAATACTCCACATAAAAGCGAGAAGGAACGTACCTAGCTGTGGACGAATATGGAATAAAGATGATAATGATGATGATGAACACAGCGGCTAAGGTCAGGAGCCCCTCCTCCGCTCTAGACTGTGAGATTCGCCTGCCTGACTGGATACTCTCCACCGCTCAGATTTGTACGGTGTTTTATATTATTACGTACAGTGATCTCGAATTTACTGATGATAATAAGGCTTCTAATTTTACCTGGTGATCGTCAGTCCGTTTGTTGGTTTGCGTCATTCGGCAAAGATAAAAAGTGGGCATAATCTTTTAGCAAGGATTTTACTTTCCTATTTCTATAGCTTGTCATTATTATGTCAGCAACGTTATTTCATAAGTTCACTTTCTTTAGTGCATTGGTAATGGATTAATGAGACATATATTATATCGCATAATAACCTTTATTTAGCTCCCAGAACATTGTGATTGCCAAGATACGCAATGTACAGCTCGAGCCGTAGCCTCTCAGGTAGATTCTGATGTCAATACAGTTTTGTATAATAAATAGATTTAGATTCTCCAATATTTATATAGAGATCTAAGTATGAGTTTTATATTTTAACTCGGAGACACTTTAGTCATGGTGTAGGCCCTCGTTTGTGACCGTAGATAGTAACGTCCTCTAATTCGTATTAGAATAGAGATTCGATACATGAGACTATTTGCTCAATTTGCACTTGCAAAGACACACCAGGTATTTCAGTGTTCACCAGTAGATTTATGTTTGTTAGCTGAATCATATTATCATCAGAAAAGTGCCCTTTAAGACCACAACTTTGACCTTTTTAGCGATACCCATTTACTCAGAGATCAAGTATAATATTTTTATTATTAAATTATTCACAATATTACAGGAAGCCATATAAAGAGCCTACTTACCCCCTCAGCCATCTGATAACATTATAGATTAATGTATACATGTATTTTAGAGATCTGAAACCTTAGAACAATCTCTAGTAGGTCTTGGAACTTTTACCAAGCTCGTGAATCGCATTTCGACCTAGAAGAACTATGAAAGTAACGTGGCCTAGCATTTCTTAGCACAACCAGCGTTTATAAATTCAGCTAAAACCATAATTTTATATTAATATTCATTTTTTTCAATGTGACATTTTCGTTGCTACAATTCGAATCCCCGTTCCATTAACCTCTCCCGTCTAATGTCTATACCACCTTCAACCTCCTTCGCTGTCAAACCATGTACAAAATTAAAATAAAACAAAACACTGAAGAAGTTTTCATATCTTCCTTGAAAATAATCAAGATTTGCAGATCCCCATATTTGTGAAACAACGAGACCAGGGTATTGAAGCCTGTTCCGTTACAACACTTACAACATTAAGCTTTTTATATATATTATTTGAGCCACAATCGACGAGACGGATTTTCATGAATATTACTAGATCAACTAAAATGTCAATAATATGAAGGTGATTGCTCTAATAGGTAAAGGTAGATACTTGCATTGATCACCATAAGTATATTTTGACTTTAGTAAAGGACTTAAAACAATAATTTTGCGCACAGGTTGTTTTTTTCTCTAAATTATTTTCTGGTTAATCTAATAATACAATCTAAGCTTTAGTTAGCTTTAAGCATCTGGAAGGATTATTAATAACGCGTCACGATCACGTAGGTCTTACATAAATCCTAAGTCCTGGACTATAACTTATAGGATTCCCTGAATCTAGAGAATCAGTTAATGCAGTCACAGTAAATTCAGTGCAAAACTGCAATTACTTACTTGTAGGTAAGTAAATTGATATGAACTAGATACCTTTGTTAATAGAACTTCCTATTCTATGCATTCATAATTCAACAATTCGAGTAGACAGACTGTGTGGCATAATGAATTAGTTAAAAATACACCTGCCTGGTTTTAATTTAAAGAGGCTACGGCTACTATTTATACATAACAATAAAATTCTGAACGTGTATCAATCATAAAAATCATAGAAGTTTTATTGCTAACATCACTTTTAAATATTAGCTAAAAGAACTCCACTGAACAGAAATCCCGTCAGAGATGGAATCATTTGGAATCATCATCGATCATCACCTATCATAACCATACATCATCATTACACTAGCAATATGAAATTAACAATGCAATTACTATGTTAAGCTCAAACTAACAAAATACATTAAGTACATACACCTACTTACATACTAAGACCTATAACTCAACCTAAAAAACTAGATGTCCAGACAAGACCGCTTGGTGCCACATTGTGTCTATACTTACTCTATAAATTATAACGTAAAGTAAATTAATTCAAATATGTATTTATCTCAAACTCTATCACACGTCTTGAACATAATTTTAAGAACAATAATATTAAATAATTCAGCCTGTAACTGTCCCACTTCAAGAAAAGACGTCCAGATCTAAGTAAACAAAGATTTAGTCATTATTTTGACATCGACACGGAGTTAACTGGATTATTATATAAGTAGTAAGTATATATTATTTATTATTAACCATTTCTGTCCCACTGCTGGGCAAAGGTCTCCCCCATCTCCTTCCAAACATCACGATTCTCCGCCATGTCAGACCAGCTCTTTTCAAAAATATCGAGATCATCACGCCAACGTGTTCTTGGCCTTCCCCGGCGTCGTCGGCCACTTTCAGGCACCCATTGCGCGATGATCCGAGCCCATCTGTCGGGATGCATCCGAATTGAACGCAGCGTGGTGTTACGGACTCTGTCCGTTCTTTTGACTCCTAAGACGCTGCGTTCCATTGCTCTTTGGCACACCCCAAGCCTGAACCTTTGCGAATCGGTCAGCGACCACGTCTGAGCACCGTAGGTTAAGACGGGCAGGATACACATGTCAATGAGTTGGCGCTTAAGTGATAACGGCAGGTTGCCCTTTAGTAAGTATATACTTAACTATAATATCACTGATGGTGGAAACTATTCCTTTGTAGTTAAAGGTCTTAGCCGGGGCTCTGTCTGTATCAAAGCATGACTGCCTGTGAGAAAGGAAGAGATAATAAAATGGACGTACAACGCAAGAGCATTCTTTTGGAGGCTTTTTCAATCTACATTAGCTACAATTGTTTCCATTTCTTTAGTATTAATAAGTAGTTTGCCCTAAGTTAATCTATTATTCATTTACCTAATAGCTTCTCCACTGGTAAAAATATAGAATACCTACGTAAAAGCCTGAAGAAGTTCATAGCGTTTTAGTTTTCAGGACCGCGGTCTTTCTTTTGTACTGATGTTCAGATTTGATTTCATAGAACGGTTGGTTACGCCTAAATTGCAACCTAATAACTGTTACTTTGATTGAATAGGATGAAGGCTCTTTCGCAGTCTTTCGTGGTAAACTTATTCTTAATTCTACTTAATATTATAAACGCGAAAGTTTGTAAGTATGGATGGATGGATGGACGGGTGGATGGATGTTTGTTACTCTTTCACGTAAAAACTGCTGAATAGATTTTAATGAAACTTTACAATAATATAGCTTATACATCAGAATAACACATAGGTTACAATTTATAAAGATATTGTGTGTATTATTGTCCAAAATATGACGATAAGTGTCAAGTAAGTAGGCAAAAATCTACCTTCTGCGAGCTATTCTGGCGTGCGCTACGAAAACCGCTAGAGTTACACATATGGAATGTATGATGGAAATGTTTATCTTAAATAGTCCCACAAAAAGCCCGCCACAGTATATATTATCTATATCTTATGTGTAAGCTATTATAGCCAAAATGTGTACCTAATTATGCGCTGACGAAGTCGCGGGCACCAACTAGTATAGTTATACAAATTACGCGTCACGTTATTTGTCCGCGATGGACTCTTAATCTACTTAACCGATTTTAATCAAATTTGCACACCGGGTGCAGTTTGATCTAACTTGAAAGATATAAGATAGCTTGTATCTCAATTTATAGCCGCAATAACAATAACCTTAGCCACAGCAACGCGTGGCCGTGTCTGCTAGTAGAATATAAATACCTTTATAAGTTAGTATTTATAGTAATGTGATCTTGCTGAACTTACAATGATACTGCCGATTATTGTATCGGACAATATTCAATGGAATTAATTACCTATGTAACTCATATTTAGTTAAAATGACTTCCCATAATTACAGAGGTTCAAATATTTCACCCCACCACACAGTAATGGCTAAACCCATTTATACAAAGATTTGCATATAGACCAAACAATATTCTGACTAAACACAAATGTAGTTTTTATTGCAGTTTACCGAAGAGTTTCTTCAGGAAACTGAAAACCTGAGAGCGATCACCACGGAATGCCTGAAAATCGTGCTATTCAGGTAACTTTGCTATTATTTGTCTTATTCTATTACATTATCATACATTTACTTAGTATAAAATACATAAAACATGAACCTGTGTAAGTAGGTGGTACCTATATAATAATTAGGACTAGGTAAGTATATAAAATTAATAGACATTAAGTAATTAGAAGTTACTACCTATGTCTATCATACAATGCATAAACCTAATTTATATACTTACTTAGTTATCTCTGTATGGCATAATGACCTTAAAAAATAGCTAAGTAGCTATAATTATTATGTACTTATCAATAAATGTGACGTTATGCTACATTTATCGGGTATGCTGAAACTGAAATGAGCCTAAACTAAAATATCTATGATAACACAAATAGCTCCGTTCCACCAATTGAAGGACTGTCATTGAAACTCAATTGACGGCCTTTTAATTGACGAGACAATGTTCAATTGCTCAAATAAGTGACAAACACAACCCGAGCCAAGGCGAGCTGGCAACGCCGCACTGCAGGCTAGTGCCGCCTCTGGTAGAAAGCGACGCGACGCGTTTCTAATCTGGACGTTGCGCAGTCATTGACTCCGGCGGAACGTTTGCAACGCACGAAAACACGATTTAAATCGAATGCTGACTACACTGTTTTGAATAAAGAACGGTTTTTGGTATTATGATGATCGTTTAATAAATTTGAGTTTTATTCCAGCCGTACATTGATTAATTTCCATTATTGAACAGTTTATAGATTTTATCCGTAAATTGTTTTAAATGTCCCATCTCTACAGTTTGAATTTTTGACAACCTTAAATGATTAGGTAGGTACCTAATGTTAATAAAGTATAAACATGATAAGTACCTGCTCTAGAAAACCATTCTATAATAATATACTAAGTATACCTACTTAGTATAAATAAGATTTTATCCTTCTAATTTCTAGCCTAGCAACTTCAACGCCATCAAATGTTGTTTTTATAATTATTAGTTTACCACTAAAATATACTTATTGTTTAAACTTCAGCAAAGCTTCGGCAGGCCTTAAAATATTCTTATTCAAAACTAGAAGCACCTCGTGGTTTCGCCCGCGTTAATTACTATCACGCGGGAACCGTTAATTGTTACGGGATAAAAAGTAGCCTATGTCACTCGGGAATAGTGTAGCTTCTCAACAGTGAAAGAACTTTTCAAATCGGTTCAGTAGTTTCGTAGCCTATTCAATGCAAAAAAACAATCAAATCTTTCCTCTTTACTTATAAATATATTACTAGCAGACACGGCCACGCGTTGCTGTGGCTAAGGTCTTTGTTATTGCGGCTATAAATTGAACTGAAAGCTATCCTATCTTTCAAGTTAGATCAAACTGCACACAGTGCGCAAATTTATTTAAAAAAAATATCTACAAAAGGCACTTACTTTTCTCAACAACAATTATGTCAGAATCTGTTGTTTCTCACAGTATTATGATTTTGCATCGCTATCGCTAAGTTCTTCATAATACCTACTACTTATATAATGATCAAAACCATATCAAAATAAGTACCTATTCAAGTTTTTGAGCGATCACCTTTATCCGTACTCTACATCATCGAAAAGATGTTCGTAAAACAGCACTTTTTGTTTAATATACATATAATATTGTATACATCACTGGCTTCTATAGAATGTGGTCTACGCAATAATGAAAACCAAATCATTGTAAGTATTCAAGTTTTTAAGATATTGCCATTTTAAGACATTGCCTAAATATAAAATACGTCCACAGCTTGACATCACCGCAAAATCGTTGTAACTCAGTTTTTTTTTAACAAGCTTATAATTTTGATATTACCTACTTCCTTATATAAAACATACTTATTATACTCTGTTTTGAAAGAATATCGTGTTAGTATGTACTAAGATTTCTAAAATATTCTCGATTTCCTCACTAAAAATAATCGTTCGTTCGTCTGTAGTGTTACATAAGTACGTCTTCGAAAACAGTAATAACTCAGCAACTTTTTATCGTAGAATTATAATTTTTACGTCAATATCTTCTGCGTAATATGTTCTACAATGTAGAACATATTACGCAGAAGATATTGACGTATGTAGAATCTACATAACCATGAAGCTCGCATCAGTATAAGTTTTTAGGTATCTAAGATATCATTATCTACACTAAAAAGCGTTATTCGTATCTGCTGTCTGATATCATCGTAAAAATGTTATACCTTCAACACCTCTTCATCGCATTAATCGATTTATACATTACCTACTGCTTTCTATAAAGTATGGTCTCTTTGTAATAACTAAACCACATCATTACAAAATCTAGGAATGGTCTTTGAAAATGTTCTTGTTCTAATCTAAAATTGCGAGCCTCTCTGCATCTCTACATCGTCTCAAAAACGATATAACTTAACAACCCTCTGTCACATCCTTATAATTTTACATCACTAGCTACGATAAAACATGATCTTTGTGCTAATATTCATCACGGTAGTATAAGTCTTACAGTTTCGAAGATATTCTCGTTTTAATCTAAAATTAAACGACGGATAAACCTCTCTGGTTACCTCTCCACAAAAATTGTTATTGCTCAAAACCTGTTGTTTTTTTACATTCATTCTTCTGTTGTCATTTATTATGCCTACGTCATGTGTATGCATAACTGTATTCTACAAAATATTAAAAAAAGCGTGCGTCAATCCGCGGGCCGCAGTTAGTAGGTACTCCGTGAAGATCCAAAACAAAGACAGTAGGTATAGGTCCTAGGCTTATCTCCGACAGCTGCTCGCGGCGGAAGCTGATAAGCCTGATAGCCTTATCAGATAGCGGACGCTCTGTCGGGAGCCTAGCACCTGGCCGGCATCGCCATCGCTGACGCTAGTTGACGCTATATTGTCAGCCTCAATGCCGTACGGCCACAACTGCGTATCGTGAGGCTGCCGACTCGATTTTCGGGAACAGCAAATATTTGCATGAAAGACCCATAGGTTTTTATAGATATTAGGCTTGTGGGATATGATCATAATGGCCCCGTAGAGCCTGATTACGATTACTTTGGGGTTTAGATCTAAGTAGTAGTTGTACTAAACAGCTACGCGCTATTATTATTCTAGGGGTAAAATCTAACCCCCAGTTTCTGAAACGTCAGTCAACGTTGACAACAGATTAATTCTATTGCCATC
Organism: Hylaea fasciaria; assembly: GCA_905147375.1. NCBI lineage: Eukaryota > Metazoa > Arthropoda > Insecta > Lepidoptera > Geometridae > Hylaea > Hylaea fasciaria. The sequence continues at coordinate 4,383,512 of LR990194.1, forward strand.
CTTTTCATTTGTTTAGTGTTAGATAGAGACAACGATAGTTTTAATCTACTGTCAAAGCCAACTAGCGTTCTAGAAACCGGGGGTAAGTATTAGAATGTAGCTGTATCTTTCGTAGCAAGATCTACATGGGTCTACATTAAGCGGATCAGTTGATTGAGTTTCAGGTATACACTAGATTCACAGATTGGATTTTAATGTTTAGTACAAAAAATACAATATAGGATAATGTATACTTTCATTCCTAAGACCTACCCCAAAACGGTCCAAATTCTTTAAAGCACTAAAGAAACAACGGGTAAAACTGGGGGTACAACTAGTGTTATTTGTACAGCGTCGTACTGGCTGCAACTCGCGGCAAGACTTATTGATTTGCTCTACAAGTGGTTGCCAGACGAAGTCACTTCAGACTAGGACTGAAATTAGTGTAGGTAAGTTTGACATCGAGAATGTTCCCGATGTTGGAATGGATGGGTGAAATTATTGTTTATGAATCTTCTATTCATTTTTTTGGAGCGATGGAAGACTGCATTTTAATTTACGAAAAGTCAGATGCGGGGCCGATGATCGAACCCGGTGTCTTTGGTCCCGGTGTCTTCTATCAGTTATAAGAATTCAGTAAAGTATCAATATACTAAAAAGAAATGGACAATGAGCCATCATAAATATAATGCAAAGGAATGTCATGAAACATTTTTCAAAATGGTGGTTCTGTTTGCTTTGTCATCATGTGAAAACTAGCTAGCCGATTGCGTTACGGTTTTCAGTGTGTGGTAGCTTCATTGAAACCAAACTAGCAGAAATTGATCTACTTATTGATAAATTGTGGGCGACGCCCATATTATATCCGCCATCCATTGGGCTTTGAACTAGGAAACTGTGGCTAGTAATAATAAGTTACAATAATCAGATTATTATTTATCTACCTAGATATTGTTTTCTTTAAGTTAACTAATTGGGTTTTATTTGCCTATACACATACACTAAAGGCGAATGAACCCCTTTAAATGCGCGACTATGCGGTGAGCCCGTGAAAAACTGCGCTCAAGTTTTTAATGAGGTTTACATCTCATTGTTGTAGATTCGAGCACACAGTACTGCTACAAGTACACAGTTATTGTAACTAAAAGCTATTGAACAGCACAGCTATTTTAATCGACGATCGACAAATAGCTAACGGAACCTTCAAACAATTAACCAGTCCGTCGATTGAGACGTCAGATGGATCCGCGCGGACAAGATAAGCTGCAAATAAACATTAATGCTGCTCATTCACAGACTGGACTGCGGTATAGGGCCGTCACGTATTAAAATAGTTAGTAGACAAAAAAAAGAAACATATACTTATTTGCATACGTACTTAGCTGAAGTTTGAGGATTTTACATTGCCTAAAATAGGAAATGCAAACGTAAGGAAGCTGACATGGTCAAGAATCTCAATAAGTTAGTATTAGGATGTCATCCACCAGCTCCCATTTTGTTTGCATGGTTGTCTCTTAGAGAGAAGGTCCAAAAGATCTGAGTTCTGTTTTCTTGATAATGGAAGCAAATACTGGGTTCTGCATTATTGAAATCATCGTCATCATTATCCTTTGAAGGTTTGATCCAGAGCATTCTCTGCAACACAATATTATGAGTCATCAATTGGCTCGGTCTTATGTACCTATCTTTTTTTTCATAGTCAAGATTTACATAACAACACAAACTACACACAAAGGTAGGTGTACAAACTACAACAAAAAATCCTACACAAGATATTTCGTGCTCCCTGCCTATCTAAGGAGTGGTGAACGAACTTGACTGCCGTGCAGTAATGCTCACCAGGCTGTTGCGGATGTTCTGTTTTTCAGCTACAAACAGCGACAGCCCTACCTGCCAGTGACTGGCATTCTGGCGGCGCTAGAGCGGTTGATAAATTGCTTAGTCACTCGACCGAGACGCTGGCACGGATACGGTAGCGCTCGGTTCAGGTCACGTGTCACTGTTTGGACAGTTTCACTGCTAGGGACTTGAGTCGGGTGCTCGTGGACTCTCAAGTCAAGTCGAAAATCTTTATTCAGCCCGAGAGAACACTCGTAAAAGGTCACTGACTCTACTATAGGATACCTACCACCGAAGTCGCACCGGAGTCTTGGCTTTATGTCAACACTTTGACGCCTGGGAATTGGAAAGATTTCTTCTGAGCCTGCAAATTATTATTGTGCAAAGGTCGAGGTAGATACAAACGAAAACTCGATTATAATCAATCTTAAAATCGAAGACAATGAAATTTTTTCAAGACATAATTATCTGGAGGTATCCGTTAGGTTTCAAGAAGTTATATAAGAATAGGAGTAAGTATAAGTAAATATTGAAAATAAACAGGTTGCTTCAAGACGTCTAATTTGATAATAATCTACCTGCCATTGGCTGGTGATGAATTCTGATAGAACCTGAATGTCCTACTACAGGGCAAGAGGGCCTCCGCCCTTTCTTCCGAGTTTTGACCTTACGCTGCAGTATTGTAATTGATGTGTCGTTTCTATTAGACGTCTGATCTCATAAGAGACGGAAGTTAGACAACGGAGCCGCTCTGACTATCAGTAGATGGATGGTGTTTGGGTTCATTCTTATCAGCTTGCAGTACCAACCGTAACTTATGCTTGACTTCCAACCATAGCGACTAACGGGCGAAATTAATAATCAATTCAATCCAAATTTTGATATCTGGAATTGATATCACAATCCATTTTTAGGGTCAAACGTGCCAGTAACCGATCCTTGGATTGCTTTATAAAGGCACGCAGATTGGAAATCGATCGAACAATAGGCAGCAATCCAAGATCGATTTCAATCTTGGATAGGAGATACAATATTAATTTCGGCTGTAAGTTATTTCAAAGACTAATCTCAGAGTTTCTTACGATATTCCGTTGCTATATGTTTCATTAACAGCAACACAACAGGAACTAATTGGCTTTCGACGTCACGCTGCGACAACCGAGGCACGTGCTAATTGAATATAAATTTGATTTAAGTTGTTTGCCGGCTTTGAGGTGGCTGATTTTGAAGTTGTTAAAATTGTTTTGTTAAAAGGCCACTATTTATTAAGAAAGCTTCTCATTGTGCATTGTGTTGTTAGTTATTTTTTGTTTTATGGTTCTCTTATCAGATCTCAGCAGGCTGATACAAAAACAGTAGATGTTTATTTATATCGCCCTAGCTGTCGCCGCTGACGGCGATTGCGTTGGCATCGCGTCGGGCGTCGGAATTTGCGTCGACATCGGTGTCGGCGTCTCCTCGGTGTCGGTGTAAGTATGCATCAGCGTCTTTGTCGGCGTCTGCAGCAGCATCTGCATCTGCGTCGGTATCTTTAACGGCTGTATATTTTGTAAGGATAATTATAGAAAAATATGCAATCATAAGTAAGTACTTAGTATCTGCCACGCCCATAAGGGTGCCTACGGTAGGTAAGTAACGTGCAAAATGGAAAATCGCATAGATTGGTGTCATCCACTTAATAACTGACAAATATTATACATTCATGCCAGCTTTAGATAACAGTGGTCAAATCCAACACTTACGAAAACTTTCTGATTACCGCTATTAGAGAACAAGGACACTGGAAACATCGTGTGGAACGTAAAATATAGCCAAGGATTTTCAAGTTCCTCATTCCTTTAAAGAACTTTAATGGTCATTGCTTAATTGCATGACTTGAACAATTCAACAACAATGGAGAAACAATTAGGCTACCTCCCACCGAGCGGCCGCGGCCGTGGCGGCGATTATTCCGAATAGCTACCGTAAAGTCGGTAAAGTAGCAACTTCCGGGCGTAGCGGGGGCTACTGTGCAATCTACTCACTGTAGCGTTGATATTTGAAAGGATCAACGGAGGAGGTCAGATGAGATAGTGGTCAAACGAAAACCTTTTTAAAAATTAAAAAAAACTTGACCAAATGCGAGTTGGATTCTCGCACGAAGGGTTCCGTACCATTATCTATAAAAACGGCAAAAAAACACGTTTGTTGTATGGGAATAGGTATTTTATTTTATTCTGTTTATCAGTACTTATTTGTTGTTATAGGTGCAACAGAAACAGACAGACAGACATATGGGCAGCGGAGCCTTAGTAATAGGAATTCTTAAACTTTCACGAACTGGATAAGTACCTACATGTTATCTAGAATTTAAACGGGTCTAATTCGCGCACAAACTAATGCCGGTATCACCGTCCGGAGCGGCAGGTGTTGTTCCCAAAACTACCCGCGTTTGTTCTTGCAAAACATAACCGTCACGACATAGTATTAGTACAACACTAACAGTATCCGAAGTCCCACTCGAACAAAAATAGCATCGTACACACTTGCTAATAACCGGATTCACTTACTAATAGTTTGTGCGCGAATTAGACCCGTTTAAATTCTAGTTTACTTAGTAATAGGGTCCCGTTTTACCATTTGGGTACGGAACCCTAAAATGGAGAGGTAGTGGCCGACACCACGCCAGGTTCGGACCTCGGCCTCGCACGTAGGGGAGACTGGGTACGAATGTGACAATTTTCATTTGATCGTCCATATTTTCGTTAGTATTCCAGTTAGCTGGAAGAAAGGTGGTTTTTATAATACTATGTACATTTGTCTACGTGAAGACACAACAATTTTGCCCCTAAGTGCAACGGTTTACTTGTAGGAACACATTAGAAAAAAAGTAAAAAATGTCACAATCGACCCTGACCCTGGGTCGGTTGTGACAGTGCTTGGGGTCGGAAGTGACAGGTTCAAAAATACAGCAAAATGGTCTATAATCACGCACTATTGCACGCAATAATGTAACATAACGTAATATCATATATTTCTGGAAACATACGTAAAGGGAATAGCATCTGGGAACATTGTAATCCCTAAGAACTAACAGGTACTTTATTAGTTATAATATTTTAACAGTATTCACATTTATTAGTCAAAAAGTTGACTAAACGTCTAATTATCTACGTACATTACGGTAACTGCGTCAAAATAGAAAACAAATTTTAATAAAATTTGTGATTTGATGCGATTAAGTTGTCGAATACCCGCAGCTGACCGTATTACTATGTCACAACCGTACCCAAAAATTTTGGCACAAACATAACACTCATTCGCAAAAAATAAAATTGCCATGACTATAACGATTAATCTACATGCAAAGTAATCACTGCTAATTAACTACATATTAGTAACTTTTAATGAGAAAATATACTCATTAATCTTTCGGTACACATATAACGACAATTATCAAATGAAATCTAATAAAAAATCTTACTTTTCGTTGAAAAAAAGTAATGTAGGTAAGTATCTGCAAAAGGCAACGTCGCCCAACGGCTGCCCCAATATAGTGAGACACCTTCAGACGGACATGCCGCTTCTTTCTTCCCTTGCACCTTCCCCGGAATTCCTTATAGTTTCGCTAATATGACGACTGTCACAATCGTACCATGGCACAAACGTACCCAGTCTACCCTATGACTTTTTAATTACTTACATCGAATTTAAATACTTTCGATGTAGCGCACCTACAGATCCCATACTTGTACTTGGAAGTAAATAAATATTATAGTCTCCGAAGTTATGTGCAGCTATCATCGGTCGTTGTAATCGATTGATATAATAGCGTAGAGGCCTTGGCCGGCTCGACAAACTTTGACACTATGGGGCGGCACTACCTCTTTCGGCCAACAAACAAACAGTCATTAAAACACTCCTTTCTATGATCAAATCAATATACAAAAATAAACTGTAAGTAATTTCTTTGACCGACTTGATGTATTAGTTTCGGAACTACAATATAAAAGTTAACTAAACTGAATTAGGAATACTTTACTTACTTATTTCCAATTTCACTAGTCAACTTTATACATTTATATTTACCTTTTTTTTTATTATGACTGAAATCCCAAAAAACAAATACTTTTTTGTAAACTTCTAATGTAACCAATACCATATTTTGTAGAAGTGACTCATTCACTGCTAACACGGGAGAGCAAGAATACGGCTTCAACGACAAAGAACCTTTGTTGCCGTAACAATCTCTACACAATGGCTCTACACACTCTACAATAAGATTTCTTTGGTTTGGTTTAACTGCCTTATTATTTACTGTATTAGGCAATACTGCATTGATTACACCGTGGTATACCATAATTTATTATAGGTACTTGATCATAAACTACATATATATTATTTACTCTCTAAGTATTCGTCGTACCTAATGGATCACTGATATACGGTGGGTTCTCAAAATTTCTTTATGACGAGAATTTGAGATAGGTAAGTACTCTGAATTCTTATGTACTTTATTGAAAAATAAATATAAGCGAACAAATTACAAAAAAATGCATTTAGGTCTAAAATACTAACAGACCTTACACACATTCTCCTAAAACAAAATTACCTTCAGCCGTCACAGCCCGCAGGCTTCAATCGAATTGTCCTTCAGCCAAGATGTAAGACCCTAATAAGTGTTAAATTAGTTCGATAACACTGCCGCATAATTACAATGCTGGGATAAAACTACCGTTGCTTATCTTGTAGGTTAATGTCATTGACATTTTTCGGGGCAATAGTTGCATTAAATACGTTTTAAAACAATAGTACCTAATAATGTTTAACTTCACCATGGACTTCTTCAAAAACGGTCTTTGTCGGTATATTTACGGGGTTGCGTACCACGACCGCTCCACGGCCGCTGACAATTGAACTTTCTTAACCCAAAATGAGACTCGATGACCTAATTTTACCATGGTAATGATCATAAACTTTAAGCACCGAATAAAGTGCCACTTACACTCGCTAAGAATTTATGTCATAGGTTGATTTCGGACTCGTGAGGGTGCCATGTTTGGCGAAACGGCAGTTCGGAAACCAAACAAGGCTTTGCAGTTAAGTCGGTAATATTCATTAAAACTCTTGACGGAGAATTTATATTTTATATCATCTTGCCGACATAGGAGAGCTTCAAATGTCAACATACTTATTTATTGTCCACGTAATGGCACGTTTACAAGCACGAGAAAATTATAATCTTAACCTTAACTGACTTTTAACCGGCTGGCGGTGGTAAGTGGAGAAAATAAGTTCACCTTATAATAAGTGTCTGTATAATTAGTGTACTCGATACTTACTAATATTATACGCCTGTAACTGAGCCATATCTGTACTAAACAACATTTTTTTTTAAACTAACTGGGATCAACTATAATATAAAAGTCACAGAACCCGAAAATGTGGTTTAAGTATAGCATATTTGTTTCTTACTTTAAAACTCAGAACCTAATGGGTACGAAGTCGTAGGAATTAGCTAGTACAGAATAATAATATATTCTGAAATAGCAACGTGTTCGATAGACTTCCATTCGAATAAATGTAAATTTGGTCTACAAAAAATAAAACAGGTTTTTAGTTTCGGCGTATTTATTGTTAGTAAAATGTAATAAGTTACATGTCTAGACATGGTAAAGCTCTGTCTCTAAATTAAGTATGCTGCGGCTAGTAAGTATTTTTTAAAATAAAACGGGTTGAATTGTGTATGAAAGGCTGTAATATTGTTTAGACTCCGTCGGAATCCTTACCGGCGCGGGCGCGACGTCGGCGGCAAAAGTAACTGAACATACTGTGAAATCGAAGCGAACCTATCAAGTGGAAGTGGGATTCTGCCGATGATATGGAAATTTGTTCAAATCACTACACTAGACAACCTGGCATTTTAACATCTTTGTTTTTGTATTGTTGTATGTATCAAGTGTACACATCAGATCAAACAGTGAAAACCGCACTGCAATCCATTCAGTAGTTTTTATTAGTGAAAGGTTCAAGAAAATGAACGGCCGTTCAAATAAAAGCTTTAGATAAAAGTAACATATTGTTTATGCTATTTACTATTACATATGTCAGCAAAAGTAGCAATTCCAAACTCGGGGCAAAAATACTACTACCCATTAAGTAACACAGTTTGATAAACTTTTCTTTACACTGTGCTATTACTGTCGATATTACCTAATTAAGCTATTTTAATTTCAGGACGTCTTGAGCACTTTGAGGTGGTGCCATGCATTTTTTGTGCTGTCCCAACTATTAGTTTTACTAACTATAATGTATAGTATTATTTACTGCTTAATATACCTATTAAAACAAATCGAGCTAGTTACACCATTTATAACTCAAGAACGGCTAGGTCGATTTTCATAATATTCGCTTTGTTGGATTCGTCTCCGCTTTGAATAGCAGAATAACAATTATAAAAACTAAGAACAATTAACGAAAAATACAGAAATAGTAGTTTGTTTTACAAGGGACGAAAACGACTTATTCTTTACTCGATGTTTTGCCTCACGAGCGTAGCGAGTGTGGCACATAGAATCGAGTATGCTGTATGAGTGAGTCGTTTGAGACCCGCGTATAACACACATTTTTTCACACCGAGATTGCGAGAAATATAATAAGTAGGTATACAATTAAAAAAGCTAAGAATATTTCACAAGTAGTCACGTTCACTTTCAAATAAAAAAATAATCAAATTCAATGTTTTAAAACCATTTTGAATTGTTGTCAAAATTCTACACACACCTACAGATTATAGGCGGCAATTATAAACTTTTTAAATTTATTCTAATGTTCGCAAACGCAAACGTAACACATACCATACATGCAATGATCGCCAAAATGTAGGCGAGAATTAGTTTCATTTAAAAAAGTAAACTGTTTAGGCTTCGCACGGTTTGTACATTACAATACCCTTATTTTTTTTCTAAGTAATTATTTCATAATGGAAAATTGAGATGTCGAATCTTCAGCCTGTTAATAATAGCGAGTACAAATTTAAAAAAAACTACTTTCACTACCTAGTGCCCAACAACTTCGTTTGGTCCCGCTAAGCTGAGCTAATAATTATGACACACTTTTTGAGCATCAGGTGTGAAAAAATATAAAGTTCATTTTCTCATAATACTTAGGAGACAAATCGGGACAGCATGTAACCTAATATTATATGCTATGTAGGTATTTAGTGACTAAATTATTTGAAGCCGCTTGTCTTCGAAACTTTTAGCATTTTTGGTCCCAACTCCAAATTTTTATACTTAAATCAATTTTTTGCTCGGCAGTCAACGCTGTTGGTGAGAAGAGCTTAGGGCTGGTTCATTATTTAGCACAGAAAAAAGTTATTGCCATATAAAATTGTATAAATTTTTAATGCTTGTAACTTGAAATATAAATGATGATATATACAACGAGGAATACAGACAGTGTTCTTGGCCCTATGCCTCATAGACACCAATCTATGTTTTTCTAAGAGTAAGTTAGGTTTAGTTAGTTTTCGTTTTCTATTTTCATCACTGATGGCCGCGGAAAATGCAAACGAGCGGGTGCGCCAGTTAATCAAAAGAGTCGCAGGCAACCGGTGGGTGCAAGTGGCAAATTGTCGATCGGTGTGGCGGTCTAACCCCCAGTTTCTGAAACGTCAGTCAACGTTGACAACAGATTAATTCTATTGCCATCCTTGTCATTTGTTTAGTGTTAGATAGAGACAACGATAGTTTTAATCTACTGTCAAAGCCAACTAGCGTTCTAGAAACCGGGGGTAAGGGGGAGCCCTATGTTCAGCAGTGGACGACTTCGGGCTGATGATGATGATGGTGAAAAAATCTTTACATGAATAATTCCGGTAAACAATAAACACTAGATATTATGCATGATGTAAGTAGGTAGTAGTTTCGCAGATTAACTGGATGAGTCTAATAAAATGCAAACTCCGGGGAAAAACGAGGGACGCGGCAGAAAGCTAGTCAAATTCAAAAGTTGTGAGCCTTGACGACATTCCCGTGCCGTTCAAGATAAATGGCAATTTTGTTTTTTTTTCTCGGCAGGCTGCGGATTCTGCGAAGCACGGAACAGGTCCGACTGGACTTGCTCGGGCGAGTTTTTTCGGCGAGCAACTCTGCGCACGCACTGATGGTATTGCCAGTTTGCATTGCGGCTGAAGGGGAACATTCTAAATTTAAATTGAATTGATTTATAGTGAAGACTGTATCATAGCATAGGTCTGTACGATATTTTTGTCATCAGTCTCAGGGTCTCTGGTTTTTATTATACCTACTCGGAACCAAAATTCTTAGCCATGTTCGGCATCTTTCGTCATTTGTTTCGATTTTACCCGTAGTAGCTTAGATGCAAATAATATATTAAAACATATAGGTATTTTAATTAGTAAATGGATTAAGTATTTTTTTTTTATAAAAAAATATTCAAAGTACAGCACGCCGTTTAATGTAAGTAACGTGTGACGTTACAATTCACTAAAATACTGATTATTTGGGTCTTCAAATTAGGTACCTAAGTATTTTTGCGTAATTTTAAACTTTGTGTGGATTTTACTAGAACATGGCAGTTTATTAGTTAGACTAGTAATTACTTAGGTAATTATTACTCTACTGTGTGTATAAAGTATTCGATAAAAATAAAGATGATTCACATAGGTACGTAGGTCGTTTTATATCTATTCTTCACTAGTATACACTCAAGATAAAAAGCATGACCCTAAATATTACAAATTACCCAATAAATTACTAAGTAAGTAGTTATTTGTACCGTAAATAGACCAGTTCTCGTTTCTTTCATCCATGAAATACTTAATTAGAATCCATTGGTAGCTACATACATAATGTGCATAGCAGTGTTAAAAAAGTCTGTCTATTTATGGTAACGCGGGTGAATGTGGCAACACTAGCCATTCGCCTAATTGAGTGCCGCTTGTGGAATACTAATGGACGAATTAAAGCGGTTTTATAGACGATAAATGTTGCTCAACGCGGTGGAATTGTTACGCCAAGAAAATACAACAAAATATTTAGATAAAACTTTCGCGTTGCCCGCTAACAATGAAGTTATTTTAACAAAATAACTTATTTTTAATGTTTTTATGATTTTATTGTACATCGCGCATAATATTGTGACTAGGCGCTATCTATTTGGTAAGTAAATTAAGCAGGTTAATTGATTTTTAGCGCACCTAACCTAGGTACCTAGCGTCTTGTTTCAATAATGCTTCTTCTTTCGTATCGACGCATTGACCGAGATAGGTTGTGTTGGTAGAAACATTGTTTTTATTTTGATGAGCGCGGCTTTATGAAACGCTGAACTGCAGTTCACTAGGAAGGGATGCCCGATCTCAATCGATTTTCCAGAAGTTCGATTCTTGGCCGTACGGTCTCCGATTTTATCGATTGAACAGGGTGCCATCTTTCAGATCGAATAGTAGGTATGATTTTTTATCGATCGTATGAAAAAATATAAGTAATATCTAATACATCCTAAACAAACGTCAATCGACACGTACCGTATGAACTACATACAACCAAGTAAGATTACCTAAGTACCTACACATGGAATGAGGTAAAGTTGCAAGTTGCCTACATTAATTAAAAGCGGTAATATTATATGAAACCCAAAGGTATATTACCTAGGATTATCGTCATAATATTTTGTCTATTTGGTCGGGTATGTTAGCGTACCCTTCATAACGCCTGTTTACTCTGGCTTAGATAGCTGAAAAAAAAAATGTATTTTTACGCTTACAAAATAATTATTTGGTGGACTCACTTTGGTTGAATAGCCTAATACGGCTATCTGTCAATGTATTTCATCAAAGATATTGGAACCCACGGCCGTCGCGTTCACATCCGTGGCGCACTTTGTAATACACAATAATTATGTTTACGTAAATAATGATAAATAAAATAAATAATTTGTCATAAATTACTGTGATTTTAATGACTTAGGTATCTATACTAATATTATAAAGAGGAAAATTTGTTTGTTTGGTTGTAATGAATAGGCTCCGAAACTACAGAACCGATGTGAATAATTCTTTCATTGTCGGGAAGCTATGGTATCCCCGGTACACATAGGCTATCTTTTATCCCGTAAATATTAATGGTTCCCGCGGGATAGTAGTTAACGCGGGTGAAACCGCGAGGTGCTTCTAGTATAACATAAAACTACGATATTATATTCTAAGATCGAAAAGGTCAATTCAATAAAATACGATTCGATTAAAAAGATCGTGAATCGACTCCCGAAATTACGATCTATTACGATCCAAAAGACAGGTTCTAAGGAAAATATCGGGCATCCCTAGTTCTAACATCTAATCGACACCCCTACACTCGTCTACACGTGTCAATAGTCTAAAGTAGGTAGAGCATGCCAATTTCCATACAAATTGCACGTAATAAATATAAAATTATTAAACAAGATGAGCTATAAAATACTAATGATAGATTTGAGTGCAGATAATAATCATTGTATGAATAAATTATGGGCTGCGGGCAGAATATTTTGTAAATTATTTTATTGATTTTTTAATCCTATATAATTCGCATGAATAAAATAAAATTAAATCATTGAATTTGGTTATTGGCTTTTGATCATTTGTGAATCGGTGAATGACAACATGATGGGTATATACTCAAATTTAATTTTAGAAAAACAATATTGATCATTTGCGTGCAATCTGCTTTTTATATACATTTTTTACCCTACCTACAAATAAGTCAGTCCATAAGTACCTAAGTTGGTATATAGTTCGTTTCCAAGAACGAGGCCTCTCGAATATTCTTAGGTGCGTCAATTTCGTGACGAGACAGGCGTCTGGGACTGCTTCGATTCTAGTACCGCGGTCCCAGTTGCCTGATGAATGTATTTTATTATTTTTACTTAGGCGGCTGGGACCATCGTTGCTGTAGATGGACCGTTCAAGTCCATATATTATCTTTTTTAGATTTGTGCATGGTGTGAGTAGGCCCAAGCAAATTGCTAAATATAATCACTCTCCTAGGATTTCGCTGGAAATAAGTATCCATTCGACGAACCGGAACACGTTTGCAAACTTCTGCTTGGCAGTTGAATATCTTGCTAAGATACTACTTACATCCTCATGCGGATTCTTGTATAGTTGAACAGACAGCTTGACCAGAAGTCCGCAACATACCTACCTATTTCAGGTGAAGACTCCGGAATGAAGTATCCGTCAGGCACAAGTAGGATCCTAGTAGGAACTTGGATACTGATTGGATCCAACCTGGTCAGTCCGGGTCCAGACTGGTTCTGATCTTGGATCGGATAGTTTGATTTGGAGTTCTCATCTCCTAGTCGATTTAGGCTACACTAAGCTGCCCTGCATTTTGGATAGCTATTTATTTTTAGGACCATGTCGTTGGGTCACTTTCTTTAAATCAAGCTGAGTCCGATAAGTAGAGGTCCAGTTTGCACCGCTACGTTAAATATATAGTTGGACCAAATGTAGGCATTTCTTACAGACATAAACGGTGGTAAAGGTCTGGTAGAAGGGATCTGGGAAAGTGGCGAAATTATACATTATTGTAATACGAGTACCATCACTCGCACTTCACCTGATCTTCGCTGTTATTTAAGTAGTTATATAATAATGTGCATGTTTCTACGGGATTTCCCTGGTGCATAGAACAAATCTTGATAAAGCAGGCTAAAAAAAGCAGGGTATTCCGTAATGAAAAGTGATTTGTATTGTGATATGAAACCTTGCCTCCTGCCCGCGCTGGTGAGTCGTAAGAGAAATTTTGTTCATGAGCTATATCACAGGCTTTATTATCTTTGGAAAGCTTTGTCCAAAATTATCCAATATCTGAAGTGCACTCACGAATCTTATGAAAGTGCAAGGTTCTCAAGAAGCGTTCCATTGATTTTGTTGAGACCACTAAATAGTGCTGTTATTTAGGACTACAACAGTATCGTGTCAGATGAAGCGTCGCATCGACAAGGCGATGAATGGCAAACAATCACGCCGATGCGAGACCGCGATGGCCTCATTCCCATTGAATTTCAAAACGCCTCATCTGCATCAGCATTTAAATTTGTAATCGGATTCACGGGGCCAGTTCATCCATCATTCATCGTCTCCATCGACCGTCAGCGATTTAACCGACGGTTCTCTCTAATCAATTAGTGGATGGAGAAAAAAAGAAATCGTCGGATCTCAGCCGCCAGTAACCGCTCATTATTTCTTCTCACACGTTTTTTTTATTGCGGCAACATTATACGTGGGTGTGGTTGTAATTTCCTTTCACCGACGTAAGGGCACACACGCAATCTTCGTCTCTAACTTTTCATTGTACACTTTATTTCTTCCCACTTAAAGTTGAAATTGCCATGGCTACTGATTTCCTGTAGTGAAGATGCCCGATAAAATATTAAGGTGTCCGTCCCTTTCAGTCCTACGAGGTTCTCTGTCACTCGCAAAGAGAATTTCCGTGGATGCTTTTACGCGCGCCGGGGGGCAAAATATACGTTGTTTTGGCGGCAAAACGCTTCGGGGACTCCGTAACTCAATAAAGCAGATGGGGAGACGCAACATGTTTTATTTACGGCGTTTCAATCGAATATTGCTTTGGTTTTCGCCGTGAGTCAGCGTGTTCGGTACAACGTGTGCGTGACAGCTGCTGCTAGGGACACGATATCGTCTACTTGCCACACATTTGGGGGCAAATATTGTTTTACCGGAAAATAGCCTATTTGTATTTATTAGATTCGTTGTCACGCGATATGAAAAGGTTGAGTGAAGGGTATTCTTTCTCCTAAACATGATTGATATTGTTTGGTCGGCAAGTCAGCTTGCATTGGAAACCAACTCGAGCATTGAGCAAGTTAAATGTGTCACAAAATGTTAGTCCACAGTGTCCCTAAATTAATTTAACAACAGCCTACTAACTTGTAAACTAAAACTTTATATTACTAATTAGATAAGTATACCTACCAATCTTTCTAAATAGGTACTTACAAATAGAGGTAAGTACCTATTATGCCTCTAATCAACGATGCACGAATTCGTGGCCTTAATATTATACAATACAGAAAAACGTTTAAAATTTACTTAGAATGAACCAGAATAAAAGCCCACTATTATTCAACATTATCTACGTACCTACCCATACCCTAAAACCGAGTAAGTATACTACTTACTAGTAATGACTCTGAAGAGTTAAAATTCATGTGAACATCTAATCGTTGGCATATCTAATATTCAACAAAAAATAACAACGTTTACGAAATTGCTCGCATAGTTTTTTGTGCATTTACTAAAAGCTTTTGAGTCTCGAAATTAGATTTGACGTGCAAATCTGCACTAACTAAAACAAACGACCTCTTTAATCCCGCGAGCTCAGCTCATGCTTTATTAAAAGCGAAAAGGAACGTTCCATACATTACCCCAATTTAGGGGCGCAATTAGTAATACGGTGCGTAGTATCTGTTTACTAGTCTGTGGCTCGATACGTAGCGACTTGATGCCAAGCTGGGGCGACACGGTTACTACGCATTCCCGAGGGGAGTTGGGTGTTTCTCCCCTTCGTGGGGTGGTGGGAGTTGGCGGGTGGTTACGACAAGCGTGGGCTATTTATAGGGTGACCATAAGTTTAACACAATTTGCCTCTGGATTTCCACATAAAATCAAGACATCGGTCTTGCAAAGGCGCCGTCATGGTTCAATTGGCGTCCCATTGCAGATTACGTAGTAGCGTTCTCATGGCTGGGGCGATGAGACTCGGGCTTGCCATCCACGATTCTCCTTTACAATTTTAACGATGGCAATTCTAAACCATTTGTAAAGTCAATAGCGCAGACTGCAGGATCAAGAGCCCGAATTACGAAACACAACTTTTTTATTCCAATAGTATGCACAAGTTACTGTTTGCTTCTGCTGTTGAACCTTTTCATATAAGTTACTAATCATTTATTATTTAGTAAGTACATTAAACGAGCTCATTGTCCAGCTCGTCGAAGCACAGGTCTGGTTGTCAGCGTTCGTCATTCCATTGTTAAACTCCATGTTTTTTAAAACAAACGTTGTCATTACTGTAATGAAGTGTGTCGCATGTAAACACGTCCATACGTACCTCCTTCCATCCAAGTCTAATCGCACTCAGGCAATGCACCCAATAGGTACATGTTGCGACAGAACAGAGAGCGACGCGACGCGACGTTAGCGACTCCTTCTAAACTTTATTTATTTTTATTTTCGCTGAAGTAAATAAACCAACGTCGTCGCGATGAGCCAACGACGTCACGTCGTCGACAAACAAATCATGTTTTTCGAAACCCAACCGAGATACATGAAAACGTAAAATGTACGGGCACACTACCAGCTTACAGTCTGACAAACAGTTACCTACTAGTGTTTAAGTAAGAAGGAAGCTTCTAAAGTTCAGCATTGTCCGTTGAAAGTCTGCCGCATGGCCTCCCGAGACACGGATAGCCTTTGTGGATCCCCTTCACAGTTTCCACGAGGGCGGCCGGCGGAAATGCCATCGGAAAATGATTGGGCTTTTAGCTGATTGCAGCTTCGTTGTTAGCTAATTTAGCCACAATGGACGAAGCTCTTTTTTGTTGTGGCCACTGAAATTGCTTGGAGCTTACAAAGGCCGGACGAGTGTTTGGTTCGTTGTTTGATTACCGCTGACACCCGATTTTCTTATTTTCGGATAAACATTCTAATTAAAATTTCTTTACAGACATCAAAAGTGGCAAGAGCGATAACCTTGTTTGGTAGATTGGGACCTTTTTGTTCACTGATTGCTGGTTAATTGGTTTGATTGTGCTCGTAGCTTATTCTTTGTTATCGAGCTAATTACATACTTATGATGTAGGTATCACATTTTCTCTTCGCTGTGCTAAAATGGCAAAGGTCAAATAATGCTGGGAAATTAGTCAAGCATAAAACTACAAGTGTCGCAACCGTTGTGTCGGCAAGGAAACGGCCAATATCAAAAGTCTTATAATATGACATTGGCTTCATAATTATTCTCCTACGGGTAATACAGTACCTACATATACCTACCTACGTAATAATAATATGTCGTTACACTAAATACAATTTGAAAATGATTCCACCAATAATAAGTAAGTAAGTAAGTACTTAGTTAGGTACATAAGCATGGTACTACAGTAGCAACAAATACATTATCCGTAAAATTCAATTCGTTCATTTCGTTCATTCCGTCGAATTAGACATCCAGTATTTCAGCCTCAAATGAAGTTAACTCTGACTACATACATACAGCGAACATATACTTAGCAACACAGAGCGAACGCAAGAATAAAAAAAAATACTTGCATTAATGTAAAAAGTTCCAGACCGAGGAATGTTTTTTTACTCATATTTCTTACTATACAGTAAATTTAAACCGACACAAGAGTATGCTAGATCTATGGCTGTAAAATATACCTACGTGGCAGCGCTAACACACAATTTCTCCGTATAACCAGAAGCTTGAAAAACCGCATTATGCCTTCCGTGCCGTAACTGTAAAGGTGTTTACGGCTCTCAAGCTGTTATTTGAAGACATAAACGCAGCGGTTCTTGGTAAATAACTGTATTTACGACTAGCCAGCAGCATAAGCAGACAATATGCGTGAAAACCAACGATTATCAATTGGTACAAAGTTAAGACGTTAGTTTACACTTGTGAACTTCGTACGTTCGTCGTTGTTCGATTTTATTTCATTTTGTAAAACCATACTGACGGTATTTTAATTTACAACACGTAAGTGCCTACGTATTCTATACTTACTTACATATATTTTAATGTAAGTATGTGTTTGCTAAGTGCGAAAGTGTGTCTGTTTGTTTGTGTTCTAGTTACGTTGTCACGTTTAAACCGCCGAACCAATTATGACGAAGAGGTAGATTGAAACTTGATGAATGAAATACATTTTTCGCGATAATGTTTATTTTCCACGCGCACGATAACATACGCGAGTGAAGCCTATATTTTGAAATAATTATTACGCCTATGTCCGTTCATCTCCGCAAACAACTGTGCACTTACTTTACCATATCGAAATACTCTTTAGCAAATGATAAACAGCCTTGCATTTTCATTTCCATTCAATACATACTTAGCTTTACATTCAATAAACGCAAAAAAGAGTTCTCTACCAACTTTGTAATCATAATGAAACAAACAGTCTATCTTATCTTCTAACTATTGAGAGATAAAGGTCTCCAATTCGCTACAAAAACTGGTGTTACCATGTGGTGAGCCTTTTACAGCGTTGCTTTGGACGTCTTGCTATTATTTCTACTATGTCATTGCGCTAGATACCTATGTATAGAATATCCGGCAATAAGTAATACTGGTGTGCTGTTTTCCGGCCAAAAACGCTAATACATATTATGAATATATTTCCATTGATATATATACTTAGTACAATGAGTGGTGAAATTCGAGTGCGCGAGCTATTCCAAACGTTCTTGTAAATTAACATAACGGTTATGGTAACTTGTAATGATTATTATTAAACTATTTAAGACCGATTTTCCTATTTATTTATAGCTGGATATCTGCTGCAGTGTCTTTTGCATCGACACAGCCAAAAAGACATTCCGGACGCGTTGTATAAGTACCAACCATTCCTTATTTTTATATTAGGTACGCATGGACAGATTGGAATAGACCCTCCATAACTTCGATTGTTTATAATAAATGTTTTTATGTGACTCGTAACTTATATTAAATGAATTTTAAAGCAATCGTTAGATTTAAAGTTTATAACTTAACAGTTTTATGTTTCGCTTTGATATCAATATTGGATACTTTTAGGAGTTACAACGAATTTCAGAAATGTGGAGACAGCTTGAAAACTTATATCTCCGAAACCACGGATCCATTTCTCATGCGGTTTTGGTTATCTATAAATAAGTTATCAGACTAGAAGTTATGGTATAATAAATGATAATGTAACGATAAATGTGATGATAGCACCAACGGCTTTTACTTACTAGAGGGAGTTTTGAATTTATAAAGGTATCTGTTCGTCCCTCGTTCCACGTTCAAGCTTCATAACTCCTAAAACACTGGCCAAAAATGGTACTTATGACTTAAGGTTGAAAAAAGTAGTCGTATAAACATGCCCTTCTTGTGTAGGTATATGCCAAGCCAAACGAAACAGTGTGCTGAAATGAATGATTCAAAACTTTACATGCCGCGGGTAGAGAGATACTTAGGAGAGTATTACGCAACCTCTTAAAATGAATAAAAGAGTGGTTTTAGTGTGCAGAGTCACAAAAACACGAAATAATGTAGGTACCACAGTAAATTACAGTAGGGTGGTTCTACGTTATTTCGTTATCAAATCAGCGTTCGGCTTCACTTGCCGGATATCATCGGCAATCCGGCCGAATCTCATTCTAGCATCTCTAAAAATATTGGCATTAAATTCATTACCGAATACCGAGACATGTTTGAACAGACTGTTCACATCGCGCAAATACCGTGGCAAAAACACCGCATCAGCGCTAAAAATAATACCGCTCCGTGCCGCTGCGATGTCGTACCGAAACCGGAGTAGCTCGCAGCTAAGCTGTGGCGGTGCAGGCTAGTGCCGCCTCTCTGACCGCGCCCGAGGCACAGAATATCTAGCAGTACAACTTACCCGAGAAGATACGAAATACGAACGTTTCTCGCAATCGAAGCGACGCTCGAGTGTGCGTGGGGTTTGACGTGTGTGGCGCAGTGTGGCTGTCTGTGTGTGTACAAACGAAGGCACTTCGAACTCGATTATTCTCGCTCGCTTCGCTATGCGTGTGTGCGTGACTTTTCAAACATTTGATACGTCCGAATGAGGTTATTAACCGCGCGTGTGTGTGTTTTCGGTGTTCGTGAAGGGTATTCGTTTTATTTCGTTCGGCTTCGTCGCTATGCCGAAAGGGTCAAGTGAATAAGTTTAATAATGACGTCTTGGACGTGACGTGGGAACGAATGATCGTTGTGTGTATTCTGGGTAGGTATTATTTATGATTTAATTTTTAATCCCTCCTTCAGGTGAATAGGTATTTTTTTATTTATTGTCGTTGTCAAAGGGCTTTATTGTACGCTGTCATGCTTTAGTAAGCTGTTTGGTTACTCGTTTTAGACGTAAATTTAAACTCTTCATGCACTGATTGTAAATTTTGTTTACAATGTAGAGTTTGAATAAACGAAGAGAAACCGCCGTATTACTTAGGTACATTATATTTAAGTACCTACCTAGGTACCTGATTATAGGTTCTGATTTAGCGTAGGTAGGTAGATACCAAATCGTCAAGTACCTATTTCCAATTTTACTTAATTATAACTTAAAATACAAATGCATTACATTTTTCAGGTTGGTAAACAAACCAAACCAACTGAAATCAATGTGAGTATTAACTAAACCACTAACAAACATCAAGGGAGTCTAAATTTCTCTGTTAATTTAAATACTTACCTAAATAATTAAATTTAATTATAGCCTATGCCAACCGGGAGTAGCGAAGCTTTTTATCAGGGACATAATTCTCAGAATACTTGGTAGTTCTAATGTTACCTAGGTACTTACCTACCTTACTATATTCAGGCGCGTCGACTATAATCCCGCGGGCGGTAAGTAGCTAACTCTTCCAAGTAACTTAACTTACTCTTTATAACATAAGCTACCTATTTCGCAGTGAAAGTCCCGTCAAAATCGATTTAACCATCATTATGTATTGTACCATCAGTACCTACTACGAGTATGTCTATGTATTATACCTAAGTCTCTTCTTAGGTATATTTGTTACAACTCAGCGCTGAACAGGATGAACGCATTTCCATGAAATTTGGTATGTACTTAAGTATATACTTTGTGTTCGAGTGAAATCCATCGGATCGAATTAGGCCGCGGGGCGAAATGCCAAAAAAACTTAACGAAAATCGGCAAAGCTCCAGTCTAGACTAGACTCTACGCACGAGTAGGTAAGTATATCATGCGTGACGTGACTAGCAACTGAATTCAGAGAAACCGCGACAGCGAAACAAATCTGAAAAGTTACAGTAAGTAAGATCTCTCCTACTAAGGCATTGACCACATTAAGTACCTCTTCTGCGCAATATGTTTTACAAAATAATCAATTTTCAAATAATATCTTGATTTATTATTTCTGACTCTACGGTACCACAGGATTCGGTCTATATACGTGCCTGCTTAAAAACAAATTATTAAAATCCAACTGAAAAAAGCGAAAAACAATGTCATAAAATAATCTCTCTAGTATCCTATGAATGTTAGTAAAGGTGGCAGGAGGAGACGAGCAAAGTAATTCAAGTGATTAAGGCTGTAGAGTGGCACTTAGAATTATAGGTACATACATACATACTTACATACCTACATAGTACAAACATACGCTCGAAAAGCATAACCCTCCTTCGGGAGTAGAGTAAAAAGAACTGTCAACGAAGTCGATTGGAATTTTTTCATAACGATTGCTGATAAAATTTTGTATTAAGTAAGATGACTTTTGTATAAAAATATTTGATTATAAAGTTGTTCTGAAAAAGTTCTGAAAACAACTTAGTTACACTTATAAAAGTACCTAAGTATTACAAGCGTGCTCTCCGTGTATTAGCTGTTAGCCGCGCAATGTTTATTTTTGCTACCTATTTTATAATGCGTGTTTTTCATCTTGTTTATTGTTGTGTCATCATCATCATCATCAGCCTGAAGAAGTCCACTGCTGGACATAGGCCTCCCTTATTGTCTCCCCTATTATTGTCGTGTATATTCAGTCTATTACATTTACCATTCAATACTATTCAGGTGGTTAACTCAAGGCACTCGAGACTAAGTAAATATTAGGGAAAACGGTATTCAAATCGGATAACGGTACTTAATTGATAATATCTCAATCGCGAGTAGTTAATTTAGCGATTTGGGGTCATCTCGGCCAAAAGAATGTCGCCCGAATGGCCGAGTTGTCACTTTCACGTTCACCTAGGTATTTTAGCAAGGGGCAACTCGGCCGACAGAAACAGTTTTACAGACCGTTCGGGACGCCCAGGGCATTCAGCGGAAATACGCCATCATGAAACATTACAAATTATTATGTACCTATGTTTTTAATATACTTGAATCTATCCTAAGAAGACTGTAAAGTTTTAGTATCCACTAGAAGACTAGAACAATCTGGAACAATGCAAGTAGCGATCGCTGATTGGCTAACCTGCGTCATTTCAGTGCGTGCTGCCTTGTGCTCTTACTCTGATTGGTCGTTGATATACACACTTTTAGAATCTTACAGGGATGCAATCAGAATCGGTTTAAATCCTACGATAGATTTATAGTTGTCTGGATTTGTCATCGATCGACACGGTCAAGGAAAACGGTTTAGGCGCAGAATGATCAATTCCCAAAATGACATAATAATGAGTCGAAAATGGACCAATCCTACATTGAACTGATTTCCAACTTGGACCAATTACTAGAATGGCTCAATTACGAAAAACGAGGGAATATCAATGAGAACTACGATATACCTATCTACTTATTTGACTTACCTACATGTTTACCTACTCGTATTTTTATTTCCGAATCAATACATCAACCTGTATAAACTTTTAATTGAATTAAAAATTCAATATTATTTGTGGAGTAACATGGACCTCTTCTCTCTTGTCTGTCTTCTCTACTCAACTTCTAGGGCGTGTGACACCACTCTTAATGTGAGAAGGTTTAATTAAGAATGGCCCATATAGGCCCATACTCTCTCACTGCTTCTCGGAGAAGGCGTCCGAGTCCCAGAAGTGGGATATAACGTTACCTTTTGATAGATAGTTGATAGAAATAACAGTACTTTTATCAGAGTGACCTTCATTTAGAAATGGCAAAGCCCGATGTAATATCCTGTTAACGTGCTATTATGTACTACCTATTTGTATCCGATAAAATATTTTTTTCCTGTTTTTTGTTACTTTACATACATTTTCCTCTCATAACGTACATAACATGATATCTACATTATTACAACTTAAAATTTCAGAAACGAAGTATATTTTTGTAGATCAAAGATGAATTTTCTCGAGGAAATATGAAAAATCAATTGTCTCGGAACTGCTGCGGTATGGTAATTATTTGAGATAATTTCGAAATTATAATACAGTAGAAAATAATGTTCCCTAAAACAGTTCTTGTTACGAAAAAGTCCGCGTTAATCATAAGAATACAAAATAATGACATGTAAGTGTACAGAAAGCCCAAAACCAAAACCCTTATGCAGTAGTTACCAGACTTACTAACTTTTCTACAGCAGTTTTGTAGTAAGTACTTAGGTCCGTATTAATAAATGAACCTCAATAGCGCTACCAAGTACGCTACCAGCTAATCCACACTCAAAATGTAATCTGCATCTTGAGATCATTGCTATTTAATAAATGGATATTGAGATGTAGCACTGGCTACTAGATACCTACTGTCTTGTATGTGTCAATTGTGTCATAATCGGATAGCACTTAACCGCTGAGTGTCATTTATTAATTTGCCAGAGATCATGTAAGTTTCTGTTCCTAATCTACAACTTAAGATGTATTTATTAAATAGAACAAAAGAGCAAGTGTACACTGAAGATAGCTCTCAGAGCTAAGTTTGATTTATTAATACGGACCTTAGATAGTAGGCCACAGTTCTGTCCTATGTTCTAATGCACGAAAACGTGGACCGAGGGAGGGCGGGACGGGGGCGGTACCATAACATAATAATGTAGTAACAAACATCCCGACTCCGCGCAAAACCGGGGTTGACCATTACTTAATAATATATTCAGCCTGTAACTGTCCCACCGCTGGGCAAAAGCCTCCCCTGACTTTCGTGAGGCGGATAAGGCCATGTGGATACCATGGGTCCGGATTGGTGGATATAACATGCTGCTAAAATAATTCTCACGATTTTTAGGGTAGGTTACAAATAAGGGTTTTATAATATACTCAATAATACACCTATTTTATAACAATAAATAAATAAAATTGATAATAAATGAATAAAATAGGTACATGCATATATTTAATAACATAAACAGTACAATACTGATTTTAGCAGCGGGTAGGGATAGGTAATGCTCCTATAGGTAATCTCAACTGAGAGTATACATTATGCCCTCAAGTGTACCTACACGCCAGTCGGCATGTCCGTGTGTACGCAACTCGTTAACATCGTCCGGAATCCTGCTCCGTGCCACAGAATAACTAGCAGCACTAGTGCCGTGCCGACGACAACCAGTCGGGTCGGTAGGGATGGGAGTTGGGATAGTCCGCCGACTAGCTGGACGATGCCGGAGCGATATTTGGCCGGATGAGAGTTGTACACAATGCAGTGTAGATAAGGGGTCATCATAAAACTGTTGTCTGGCTCATTGATCAGTCTGGAGTTTTGACCAAGAGTCCAGACTTCAAGCCCTATATAGCTATAGTAATAAAGGGCATACCTACTCGAAGTTGATAAATAAAGAAACAGAAAAACTGACGAGATAAAATTGTATAACCAGATACCGTAAAAGGAGTAAATAAGCGGCGTGTTGCGAGTAAAAATAAATTATTATTCGAAACGGGATTGTTTCGCGAGATCCATAAATTAGCTATATCTAGCTACAAGTTTCAGCTCAACACGAAAGTTAGCTTGAAAGCTTATCCAAAGAAAACCTATATCAAACCAATACATAAACAGTCGGAGTAAACCGAAGCGGTCCGGCATCATCGTTTCCCCTGGCATCTCTACGGCGTATGTGTACATTCGTGTAGAATCGATGTGTGAAGGACAATTTAGAAATACTTGTCAATCTACGACCATTCGAGTGGACCGAGACCAGTTCTCCAATGGGCCCTGTTATCCAAACTTGTTATTAGATAATCTGTGGAGGCTATTCCACAGAAATTGTTAAATGCGTCGTAAAGAGAAACTGCTTAAGTGCTGCCGATTTGTAGGGTTTATAAAATCATGTTATGGTAATGGTAGTGGGGTTTACGCGGGATAGCCATAAGTAATAAGGTGTTTTCAAAGGTGGGAGCAAAGCGAAGATACCGCAATAGAGGTCCTTCAAAAGCAGAAAAAACGTTTTCAAGTGTCTTTCTTCGACATTACTTGCTCGTTATAAGTTGAAAATTTTGAGCTGTCTGTAATAGGATTTTAAATAATCCGTTTGCGGGCCAACTAAAACCTAACGGTCTTATCTACCACAAAAGATTAGACCAGGGTAAAGCAGAGGTTTCTAAAATTTCGTTCCATAAAATCGACATGTACACTCGCGTTTTCTTACTAAATCTTGACATTCCTAATTAGTTTACTTGTGTTATTGAGTTCGAAAAGGCGAGGATGAGACGTCGATTTGTGGAGAAAATATTTAGACAGCTCAATAGTAAGTACGACGGTTTCACTAAATTTATCATTCGGTTTGAAGAATTTTCAAATCACGCAATAATCTTGCTGGCTCCTTAAACTCCCATTCCCACTATAATAGACGCTCCTCACCACGCGCCGCCACATGGCCGGCATGTGTTATGTCTAGTTTCACACCGTTTAATGGACGAATAATGGGTTTTTGTTCCCACAAAGCCAATTGTGATGAAGATTAACGTTAGCCATTTTAGTAAAACAAGTGTGAAGACCGTTGCTAATTAGCCTTAGAAGGTTTTCTCCAAAGCTAGCAAAGTGAAAGCAGTTTTTTACTGTATCTTTGGGTGCATCAGCATAAAATATACCTAATCAGTTGTAATGGTACGTTTTTAATTTGATATCATTATTAACCACTACCTTAAGCTGAATCAAACTCAACTTTTTGCCTGTTCTCTTTCGGTCGATGTTTTAATAATTATATTGAATGGAACACTGTGATTGGTTTTTTAGTTGACATCATAGCGACAAGATTATAGTCAGCTAAACTGTGATGACGAAGCCTTAACTGGCTTGGGTTGTACCTACCGGACATTCTTAGAATTGGGATCGAGCTAATCTTGCATTTTTGGACACGAACATTTTAATAACTCCAATAAATCACATTGTTGGGCGGAGACCTTCCATCATGCATGACTTCCACTTGATTTCGAACTATTTATGGACCTGAAGACCTGCGGTATTTACCTACTAGTCAAGTAAGCCAACTAGTACATGGTCTGTCAACTATATCCATTAGGTAAGTCTAACCTTCGCCACAGAATACCTATTAAAAGCCTAGCCTTCGCCTAGCCTAGTCAAAAGTAGTGGATAGCGTCGGCCGTAATACCACCATGCCAGCCGGTTTCTTACGTACTTATATACCCCTAGCAGGCACTTAAGAATCAAAAATACTTGTATACTGTCACTTTAAAGTAAGTACTTACTTAGTCTCTCAAATTTCCCTCACAATGCGTAAAGGTATACCGTGAGACCACGGTCCCTTGGTCGTTGCTTTGACGTTTCAATGGCAACGATGATGGATGTCGACCCCTGCGACTTTGCCCTATTGTCTTGTCTTAGTTCGTAGTGATTGCGACTGAACTTTGTAAAACTGTGGTGATGTTGAGTAAATCTACTTGTTTTTAGGGTTCCACAAATTGGGAATAATGGAACTGAATGAGAATTCATAATTATTCCAGATTATTCGCCACACATCTAGCGTATCATTGGTCCTTTCTTTAGTAGTTTCCTCACAGCTGACCATCATGATGATCCCGACCGATCTTTTCTTTCACGTCTGGTACCACGTCTTACCATCCTTGGCGTATTGGATGCTATCACTCTACTGGCTTCGACCCTTAGGCTTTTGCAATAGGTATACCACTCATTTTATCGGTTCATTCATGCATTCTTGGATAGGACTTTACTCTTTATCTACTGTCTCATCGTCCGCTCTTGGTCAGTTTACCTGCCAGTTAGCCAATACCCGACAGAGCACGGACAGCTGCATCTGAGCTCCCTAATTTAACTATTTCTTTCTAAGTTACCTATTAAGTACCACGCTAGCTCGTGCATGCTAAAGCATGCCGTGAGTGTCGCCAATTTAATGTTTGATAACTTGGTGAAAGCCTCGCCGACGTTGAGTTATGTTCTTGCGGTGTCTTCAGTTAGAAACTCGTAACCGAGATTACAACGCGGCTTACGTTGGTATGATGTCTATACAGGTTGATAGCAACTGCGGAACAAAGTTAATCCTACTTGGTACCGCAATGCAGTGCAGCATTTTTCATATCACACTCTAAGTTTCAATTAATAAGTAAATAACTCTTCATCATCATTAAGTAGCTTATTACGCTCCCTCCCATAGTTGATAATTAAATTATAAGCAGATAGGGGTGCTCAATTTTACTCAGTTTATGATATCATTTCATTTTAATCTTTAGGTATGTATATTTCTACTGAGACATTACCTGGTAATACAAGTAGGTATCAAATTGCATGGCTCCGTAAAATAAATAATCGTGGAAAATGTTGAACGCTCAATAAATTTGGCAAAACAATCAACTTGCCAAATAAAATGAAAGCGAAATCAAACGCCAATTAGAATGGAACAATAATGATTCATCAACTCACCACTTCACTGCACCCATAAGAGTGCCGAGCTCTGGAGATAACCGCGACGAGGGTGGAAGCCGTGTTTTCAATTTCCGCCCGAACCACCCCAGCCCCCTAGCCGAGCCACCCCGCCGCGGGTAATTTTATTAAAAACACGACGACGCGCCCGACACCCGGTGAATATTTATCTCTGCCCGGACGTGGAATTCTAAAGGGTGGATGTCGTTCGAAGCTAGTTTCCATCGGGAGAGGATTAAAATTTATTTTGAGTGAGTGGCGAAAGCATTTTGCTAGATTAAAACTGTATTGTTTCTGAAACAGCATTTCAGAGAATCTGTCTTAAAGTCCCGTTTTGTGGATATTATGCTCATTTTTCCGATTTTCTATTAGTTCTAAAATAAAACACAAAAAGGAAACTGGACTAGGTGGTCGTTCACATGATGGTAGACATTCCCTATAAGAATTAAGTAGGTATACCTAGTTGTTATTATAACCCTTCCAATATCTCAAGAAACTGTAGTATACTTTATAGATACCTACTAGTATTCCCTGAAAGGTGTCGAGATAATATTATGTCCTTCGACGATACTTACAACAAAAAAAATTAAATTCATGTGTTTGTGCTTAGCAGTGAATATCATAAATATTTATTGTTATACCTACCATTTTATGATTTGATTAGAAATGAGAAAGATTTAAATGCCCAAGCGACAAGATCTTCTCCATACTTTTCCTAACACATAAATCCCCTACAGAAAGCTCTCTCAAAATAAAAGCCAAAGAACTATCGACGCTTTACAATCTACAGGTACCTACCTACCTACTACCCCTTGCGCTTCCCTTGCATATCGACCCTTGCCCAGTGATCTGAATGTATTTGACTCCCGCCCACACCCATTTTAGCTCAGCAGTCTTATTTGGCACATCAACAACACCCGTTTTTGGAAGTCTAGCGATAACTGCCTTTTTCTATTGTACCCTTCGCGCATGTTGTACCTACGTACCTACCACGCAATGTACTTTTTAAATATTTATACTTTTTGGTTAATATTTTACTTACTTAAAACCTTTATACAAGTATGATTTATGGTTTCTACGCTAGTTTTGCTTTCACGTGGTGCCCTCCTCTGTGGTGGCTCTATGTTCAGAAAGTAACCTTAAGTATAAAAAGTTACTCTATGGTAACCTTTAATCTGTGGTTCACATATTGGATTTGTTAGGTAAGTACCTAGCATAATCTGTGGTATACCTAGGTACCCTACCTATTTGCCGTTAGTATCTATTTATTTCGTCAACGTTTGCTGTAGTATTTGTTGTACCTATAATCAGAATCGTTATCATTAATTCTGGAAAAAATTTAAGCAAAACAAAATAAGAAAACAACCATTACCTACGTAAGTTACTTAATTACCTACTGTTTAAATTCTGCCTACAAAGACTTGCTGTCAATCTAGCATCAATGTGGTGGAAAATGGTGATAAGGGGAACCAAACATGAACCAAATATAAAACCCGACATAGCAAGGGTATACTATAGTAGGTATTTGTCGGGATATTTTCCGGGTTACGTCAATACACTTGCGGTTATAGCTCTGACTAGTGTTATAATGATTATAACTATAATCGCAGATATTTCTGTGAATGTGACTCCTGTTGTGAGAAATTAAACTGAGGCGGTACCAACATCCCTTGCGTCGGAAATAGCGCAGGTACCGAGCTTTATATATTTGTGTAATAATTTTCAATTTCAGTATACTTAGTTGCGGACACTCAATTTTCACTCGAAGAATTCCAGTTTTCCATAATAACCACTTAAGAAGAAGAACCCAAAAGCACCTAAAAAGAAGATCTTGTGTCCCTTGGGAATAGTGTAGGTTTTTATCGGTGAATAACCTATGAAAATCACCTCTTACATCTTGGTATCCTAATCTGATGTAGTAGGTACCACTACCTACCTTGATATAGCTTGAGTCGATCTATTTTAAAATACTTCAACAGCGCGTAGAGTCCTCCGTTTTCCACCTCAGACTTGTTCATGTAAACATTACTGTTGCTGCAAGAGCTTACCAATCATTAACTGCCGTTCTTCCACTAAAATAGAATAATTATCTGGCAGAATATTATAGGTATACCAAGAAAAACAACCCTTTTCTCTAACAATAATAACCCAACTGCAATCAGCAACACCAACAAACACGGGATCTCTATTCACTTTGTTATTTATATTTCATGTTTCTGTCTTCTTTTTCAATTAAGTACTTCACTTATTTTCTCTTGTTGAAAGATCTTCATCGCAAGTATCACTTCTTCCCCTGTATCACGTTCGGTATCCGTTCATACCTGGGTAACCGGATAATCCATCTTGTGCCAATAATCTTCCTACACTCTGTGTCTTCTCTCTCCTGGTCTTCAAATAATCGGGTAGTAATGAAAATGTAATGTTGTGTTCTGCACGTTGAATGTTGTTGGAATACTTATGAATTCAAATTAATGGCATCCAAATTTCAAAGTCGTGTTGGAAATGAGCCTATTTCTTATTAACTAGCTAAAAACGGGTCTAATTCGCGCACAAACAAATATCAAAATATACTCGTATAATTTTGATTTTAGCTAGTTAATATGTTTCCTGTTCGCGAAAGTTTAAGAGCCTATTTCTCTTTGCGACATCCATTGTCGTTATCATCTTAACTCTCCAACCGATTTGAAGCTCCATCAGAACGACAGCTATAGATTATCACTATCACGTGCTTTATGCGATTTGTTTATGTATGGAGCTCAACAGGGGTTGGTAAGTTGAGAAGCTGTATCTTTATTTCGTTTAGTATGGAAAATTCTTACCAAATCCTTCTTGGTTACCCTTTCTCCTCCTTTCTTCTCACATAGAGCGCCTTTTTTTGGCTCACATAACTTGTCATATCTACTCTAACTAACTTCATCTTTTGCGATGGAAAGTTCCACGAAAGTTCGGATACATCTTTCTTTATAAGTAAGTATAGGTAATCGTATTTAGAAGTGCCTTTAGTTCTGTTACTGATTGTTAAAATAATAGGTAGCATAAGCCAAGTTTATAATTGTTTTATTCTCGCTGAAAGTAAGGTAAGGTATAATAAGGAGTAAGTAGGTTAAGTATAGTAGGACCTAAAATCATTTTAGCATTATGGTATAGTCATAATGAAATCTGCAAAAAAAAACCATGAAAATAGTGCTACTTATATTTCACAAGATAATTATCACCTTGATGGATTTAATCTTAAAATATATTTACATAAGTTTCGCTAGACTGAAGAAGGTCAATAAATTCAATCTGCCTATACTTAGCAAGTGTCTTACCATGAGTCACTGATAGAAATTTTATTCATTGTGCTTCGCCTCAAAAGCCACATGATGTTTCCGTCTCTCAAATTTGCACAGACATTGCCAAAAGCGATTCGATTCCCAGAACGCCTATTGTCGAGGCATCATTACGACGCACAATTTCGTCGGATCTCGCATCCCCTTTATGTAAGCCCGGGTTATTTCAAAGAGCTCCACGGCTCTACAAAGCAATTTTCAACTTTTTTTGTTCGACATAGGGTAGCATTTAGCTTGATCTGGGATATACGAGGATCAATGAGATACCCCAGTTATTCCGCTCCGGGTGTCTCGCTTCAAATCTCTAAATCGAGAGCGCTGTATCGCTTTTCCTCAGATCGAGTATGACTGGACTATTATACTCCCGAAGCGCTTTTAATGCTGTTCGTGAGGCTTGGAATTTGTAGTAAAGGTGTTTGAAGCCGCCAGTCTGTTTTCCAGTCTCATTGTTATACGGACCTTTTCCTTTGCCTTCAAAATTGAAATCCCAACTATTAGGTATTTACAATGCGACGTCACGTTTTTGTTCTTGTTTTTCTGGACCTTTTGCTTTAGGCACATGTTTTTTGTGAGGACCTGTTTGGTGAAGGACCATAAAGATTTTATTTATGGCCGTAAAGGCGGTCCCATTATATTATGATTAGTTGGTTCTGGTAGATAATTACGGATGATGAGATTGTCGTATTTCTTTTTTGCTTTTGTTCCGTAAGTACGTCATTGTTTTTTGTCGGTTTCATTACGACTTTGTGTTATATGCAAATGTACTTATTTAAAGTCAGTGGCTCGTGTCGGATATAAAAACTTGCATTTAATTAAGTAAGTACTTACTTAACTTGCTACATACAATTATCACCTGCATTAGCAGTTAGTTTTTTTAGGTAAGTACTTAGTAGATACATTCACAATAGCGATATTGAGTACTTAGCTTATTATTTATTTCTAAACGCTACAGTTTTTCAACTTACCTATCTACAAGCAATTTTTCTCGCTACATAATAAGTAACGGAACCACGCAACTTAATTTCCAATCTAGCATCCTAATCCTTAATTACCCCAACTACGTTATCCAAGCACTCGTTACAAATTTTCAAAGTCGTTAATTCCCATCTAAGGCTTCAACATCGAAGCAACCTGCCGATAAGGATCGGGGCCCGCGCCGGCGACCGGACAGGGACCCTTTGGCAAATAACACCTTTGGACGAAACACCGGCAACTTTATAATCAAAAACGGCTTTTTGCCCTCTCTGCTTGGCTGCTTTTATGAGGGTATTCGGAAGATATCCATCGATGGCAACGAAGGCTTCTAAATAAGCCTCATAGCTTGAAATTTCGCTTGTTCCTTTCGCTTTTTGATTTGCCCTTGTAGACACGTTAAGTATTTATCAAGGGCTGGAGCGAGCAAGCTGTTAAATTCATGATAAGTAACAGTCGCACACTTCCACGGGAAAACACTGGAAATTAGTAGCACCTCCTAGAATTATAAATAAGGCAGCTAAGTACCTTATCTACTGCTGAAGAGATTTGTGGATGTCAAATATTATGTCAATGCAAGGAAAGCTGTAAGTATAGTCGCTATGCAGTCACCGCTTGAAACGGTCAGTCTTGAGTCTTGACTGTTTCAAGCTACACGTGTCTACCTATATAAGTATATAAGTTGATCGGAGCAAAGACCCCAACGCTTCCATATTATACAATGTCAACTTTCAGTGCTTAAGTACCTACTTACTGGGCTCAGTTTGCTGCGACTATGTATAGGTATCTCTGCTCTCAGCTCTACTCTCCATGCAATTTTGGAACTGTACTTAGCTGTTGCAAGGTGAATTTGATGCACGGAGCGGCAACATCTCACCTGGGCATCGCTACATGATAAAATACCTAGTCAGGTCATAAATTCTGTCACATATTTTATATAAAATAATTGAAACAAGTTTATTGATTATGTAACCATTTATATACCAAAATGAACTTAACAAAACATAGATTCTTATGACACTAAAGTTTATTCATAATGACCTCCGTGATTTTGAATACAGGCCTTTAATCTGCGCGGCCAGTCGTCTATCGCAGCACGAACGAGGTCCATGTCAATATCGGCGGCTGCCTTAATCAAGGATGTCTTGAGTGACTCCAAATTGGGATGAGGCTTTGAGCACGCCTTTTCCTCCAAGTGTTGCCATATCTTGTAATCTAGCGGATTCACATCTGGACTGGAGGAGGGCCAGTCTTCGTGCCGGATGAAGTCGATTTCACGCGCCGCCAGCCAGTCTTGTGTGCTCTTCGCTCTATGAGCTGGCGCCGAATCTTGTTGGAATACCCAGTGCCTGTTATTAAACATGGTATGAGAAACAGGTTCCACAAGGTTCGTCAGGACTGTATTTTGATACACAACTGCATTCGTTTTTACACCTTTCTCACAAAAATGTACCTCTGTTAAGCCCCAATAAGACACTCCCAACCATACCATGAGCGAGGATGGAAAATGACCTCGTTGGACACGCGGAATAGGGTTGCTCGCTTCTTCACTACTGTGTGCGTACACCTTATCATTTTGTTTGTTGTAGCTCTCTTCTACGGTAAAAATTTATTCATCCGAAAAAAGAATTTTCCGATAATTTTTTCCCGCGTACCGCTTCAACAAAGCGCGGCATCTCTTCAGTCTCAGGTCCATTAGACGAGCATTCAAATGATGTCCTAAGTCTTCATTTAACACCCTTTTCACCGTGGTTCTGCTTAATCCCATCTGAAGGGCCAACAGTTTCTGCTTACGTTTGGGATTTCTTTGAATTCGCGCCTTCACAGCTTTTATCACTGCTGGAGTCCTAACAGACCGAGGGCGACCACTTCTTGACCTGTCATCTACACTAGAGTCTTCATTGTATCGTTTGATGGTACGATAAACGAATCTCTTGGTTATATTCAAATTTTTCAGTATGTCAAAAATTTGAATTGGCGCGTAACCGCAACGATGCAACGCAATAACTGCAACACGGTCTTCTTTAAGCGTCCACTCCATATTTAAAAATGAGTAAAATTCTAAAAAGTATACATTTTTATTTTCATGAACAATTCGAAATTCGAATTCAATAAACTTTTTTGTGGCCAGCATTCTAAAAGAAAAGTTTTTACTGTGTGACAATACTTATGACCTGACTAAGTATATAGCAAGATAGGAGACTGAAGAGATAAATAAGCGTGCAGTAAATCATTGACTGCCGTTATACGAATGATGTACCTAAGTAAGTACTTAAGTAACCTGCTTATTAAGTAGTTTCCACAAAAGATATAGGTAGTTGAACAGATGGGCCTAAATATTAACTCTACTTAAGTATACTTACCTGCTATAAATATTTTCTTATGGTAAGACGGCAACGATCTTACCACAATAGATTTATAAACCAGAGTTGAACAGATCCAGCCCGTTCCTTTTTTCTGCGAGCTCGATAAATCTCTGAGAAGTTGTCAGTCCTAGAGAAGGACGCGAGCGGTGTGAGACTATAGCGAGTCCAAGCTAAGCAGTCCCTAAATAGCAACGCAGTTAAAACAGACCATCTTTTAGCTTAGCTCATCGCTATTTAAACTTACTAAGTAAGTACTTAGCTATGTAAACCACCCGTGGGCGTGCAATGATGTAGGTAAGTACAAGAAGGCCAAATGGAGCGGGTAAGTACGTAAGCGGATAGCAAAGGACAAACTCTTGCGGTCTTACCACAAGACTTTATAGTTAGAAAAAGCGGGGCTACACGTCGATTTGTGGAGAAAATATTTAGTCTCATTTGTTCAACTCTGGTTTAAATCTTTTGTGGTTTGTAGGATAAATCCAGGATAGACGCCTGGTGGGATATACTTACCTACTTACTTACCTAAGTACATGACGTAACAAACGGTTTCCCGGCTAAAATCGTAAAATCGCTGCTCATCGCCTCATTTCCGTACTTAGGTACCTACTTAAGTACCTACTAAAGAACTTATACTAACTTCGTTGTAAGTACTTAAGTAAGTATTGGTTTTTGAACCTTGTACTTACCTACGGGCGACGTGCTGTTCCACTTTTTAGTGGGCCTTCTACGGCCTTGTTACGAAACCCAGCCATGAACAACGGAGCTAAACGCGAGTTGACTTGTTCGCACGACACGGAGCTTTCTATCTTATCTTTGCGTTCTCTTGTTTTCTTCACTTAATAAGTAAGTAAGTACCTACTTTGGTACTTACTTTTTGGGTAAGTATAAGTAAGTAATTACTTATTGAATTGCAAGCGCTTCGCGGTTTTTATCGCGTTAACTACTAAGTACCTACTTATCCCACGGGAAGCGTTTATTTTTACGGGACAAAAAGTAGCCTATGTCACCCGGGGATAGTGTAGCTTCCCAACAGTGAAAGAATTTATCAAATCGGTTGAGTACTTACCTACTTACTTACTTAAGTACTTAGCTTCGGAGTCTATTCAATGCAAACAAATAATCAAATCTTTCCTCTTTATAATATCAGGTAAGTAAGTACCTACTTATACTTAAGTACTTACCTACTAAAGTATAATAATACTTATACTCGTAATATGCTAGTAAGTAAGTAGGTAAGTATATAGTATACTTAGAAGTAAGTATAGATACTTAGGCTTTCGTTTGATCACTAAGTAGTTAAGTATCTGATCATCTGATGCATGTTCATCGATGATGAACTAAGTAAGTAAATAAGTACCTATACTTAATTAGTTATAAGTAAGTATAAGTACTTAAGTATGTGGTCGAGAACGTGCGCTATTGCCTAGTAAGTAACTTAACCTTCCTTGTACTTAACTTCCAGGTTATAACTGAAAGAAACTGATTTTAGCAAGGAATTAGGTAAGTACCTAAGTATAAGTATAAGTATACTTCAATGTGAATCAAAATCTAGGCCTATTTGTAGGCTCATTGTCTGACCGAATTGAAAATAAGTCCAAACCTTTTTTGGAGCACACGCTGTCAAGGACTATAATCTCTATCGAGCCCTACCACTCTACTCTACTCTCAACCTTCCATTAACTCGACATCAAGCCCATAGATCAAAAGTGACAGTTTAAAAATAAAACCCACAGCCTATCTATCAGAGCGTCGCGTCCACGCAAGCTGTATCTATTTATCGCGTCATATCTCTCCCTCTGCAATACAGACAGAATAAATAAATGAGTTCTCGCCGCGCCCGGATCTGACGACCCTTCGCACACGCAATTCAAAATGTCCGTTTATTTTTCTATGTGAGCCGCTGCGTAAAAACAATCTGGATTCGATCGTGCTGGCCCGGTAGAGCGGGACGGAGAAACACGACAGCCGCACCAGAAGGCGGAGCGCCGCGTCGAGCTCTCCCATTGGTCGATTACACGCAATCCCAGCCGCCCGTGCGCGGCGACGAATCGCGCGCGCTCGAGCTGCCCCCCTCCCGCGCCCCGCTCGACCCAAAATACCGACCTTTCACGAATACCAACCCGATTCGATACGACCGAATGTGCCTTAGTTACTTCACGCGCGCTCTGTTGGCTGGTCGCTTTCGCCGCCGTTTTCAGTGAACAGACTTAAAATCGATTCTGTCGTACCCTGACACGTTGTGATGGAACTACGCGTACATTGCGCGTTTTATTAGCACCGTGACTGGATCAGCTGATTTATTCAGGTACTTCTGGAATACGCGTCTAATAATACACCTAAACCTAAATACGATCTAGTGTTTTAGCTGGAGAGTCGCAAAAGTTCCAAAATCGTGAAATAAACACAAATATCGGGACCGGATGATCTAACGTAAAAGCGGTGTCCTCGTAATCAACGTAGGCCGCGCGGTCTGGCAACGCCGCGCGTAAATAATAGGGTAGGCGCTCGGTCTTTCTCTCGCAGCTGGCGCACAGCGGCAACGTCGCGCTGCCTCCACCGTGGCGCTCCCGTGCTGCCGCACCGTGGGGAATCGGCCGCCACCGACTCGAGCGAGACGCATTCACTAGCCGACGCAATATACCTACCGCGCCGATACGATACGAATTTTAATGACGATGTCACTTTTAGCTCTCACAACTACTTTATTGTTATGATTTACCGACTTGTCTCTCTTGCTACCGTCTCATTATTATCTATTGTAGACGATAGGTAATGATTCGACACGCTGCTAATGAACAATTAAGTCATTATGATATGTATTATCCTTGTATATTATATACTCGAGATAGTACATAAGATATAAAAAAATAGTGACGGCAATAGCATAAAAGCTCATTTGTACAGTAACTCGCAAAAATTGCCCGGTGTCTGTGGGGTGAAAATTTTTAATACGATTCTGAAGATGAAAATAAAACTTGTTTACAGAATATCGAGCGGGTGTCGGCGGCCTGGTGGCGCTCTCTATCGGCGGAGCGTGTAGCGAGCCGCGCGGGGGCTGCGGGGCGTGCGGGGCGGGAGCTACCTCCCCCTACTTCAGTTCTCACCACGACATCCTACGGAGAGGACGTGTCGCCGCGCACCGCCAAAAAGGATCGTTCGCGCGGCAACTTTGAACAGTGATAGCGCCGAAAGAGTGTTGTGACTTGTGACAGGAGTATGTGTGCCGGATCGCAGTGCTAAACCATTTGGATGCAGTGATTGTTGGATTACACATATCGGATTGCAGTGTTTACTGGATTTGAATTTTGGATTCCCCACCTCCTTCCAAACTGGGGATGCACAAGATGGAACTCGGCGACAGCGTGTACGCCGCTGAGCGTATCATGAAGAAGAGAATTAGAAAGGTGAGTTTTTACTAAGGCAGCACGTTAGCAGATTCTTATTATTGCGAAACTTGCATGCGAGATCACATATCGCTCGCCGGTTTTATTGGTACGCTTTATTTGTAAACTGCTGGTGTCGCAACCGCTCGCTTGTTTTGCTTGCACCGAAATTTCAAAACACGCTATTAACAAAATGCATGGCTCTACTTGTTTGTAGTTTAGATTTTGCGTTCCTAATACCAGCATTGTGATCCTTGGGAGCAGCTGTTCCGAAATTAACGTAAGGGTTTTGTGTTCCTTTGCGCGCATGTTTTTCGTTGCTTATTATTGTCTGGCTCCCCTTACACGGGTATACTAAGAGATTGGGGTCACACTGAGAAATTGAATGGTTCTTTACAAGTGGTGCCCTTCTTGAGATTAAACATTAAATTGACAGTAAACAAGTTTTTGGGTAGTGAGGATCTTTGTGACTCCTGTGAGGGGTGACCAGGTCTTATTGTCTTGCTACTAGTTTTTTTGCATCCTCAAGCCTGTTACTAACTTGATCCAGACGTTACAGAAAACGGAGACGGGAGTGGGTTTGGGTTGGTATGGTTTTTTTTCCTATTGTATATTTTTCTAACGGCATGCCTGTTTATCACAGTGAAAATGTGCATAGAACCTCACATTATTTTGTTTGTTTCAATAGTAGATATTAAATGATATTGACAGCGATTGAGATAATATCTCAATATTTATTTGATTGAATCGTAGAATATGTTATCAAACAATATGTGTAAGGTTGGATTGAAGTAAGTTCGGGAACCCAAAGGTACCTAAGTCATCATCGCGCATGCTTCTGGAACTCCTGGATACTATCCCCGGCTGAACACGGAATGGGGTGTATACTAAACTAGGTGCCTACGAGATAGTAACACAAAGTTGTGTATTAAAATGTTACATTGGCATTCTTAGGTATATTAGGCATGGATTTACCTTTATAGGTAGATGATACCTAATAAGGTATCGTCTACCTATAAAGGTAAATCCATCGATATACAATTACCAATATGACAAATTTGCACTCGTTTTTGCGTGTGACCATAATAATTATAACAGTGGCCTAACTACTTATAAACTTAACACATAATATTATTATGTACTTATTATACTATGGAACTCGATGACTCGACTTGATGGGTAAACCTAATTCGCAGTTTCAGTAAATAATAACTATACTTCAATAGTAATTTTCAAACTTTGCTTAGCACGGGATTGATGCAATCTTATCGTCGGAAAAGTTTCAGTAATTGAGTATTTATTGAAAAATAATTATGTTACAATAGCTTTAAAGGAACTCGTAGAGATTAATTAGACAGTTTTAAATTGCGACCTTTTTCCAAAGTGCGCTTAGGTAAATTATTCATTGTTTGTCGATACAGTCATGTGTAAGTAAAGTGCCGCCTCTAACCTAAGAGTGTCAACTTTGTCTGACAGTCCCGCGTGGGTGTCATTGTCCCATTTTTAATCACGTCTTATTTGTGGTAAGGCCGGATTTTCGTCCCTTATTTGATATCATTTATGAAGTATTTGATATCGAAATTTACTAAGTAGCAAGTAGCTTATCATATTTGGGTAGAGCTACTTACATCTTGTACTTACTCTTGTCTGTTGATCGTGTATCTACTTACTTAGAAATTCTTCCCTGTACCTATATGTCAATTTATTTGAAATCACAGATCGTAATCGTAATCGTAAAAAGTGATTCTTTCGGGTACTTAAATGACACTGAATAGGGCTTTCTTATTCGTATGTTTCATGATAAGTAAGTACAGTACATGATAAGTATGTAAAGTACATACCCACAGACTAGTTTTCTACAAAACTTTGGTCAAGCTTAAAATAAAATGAAATTCTTAAAAAGCAGTGATCCCTAATTATAATTTACATACTTACAGGCTTGCTTGGTTTTGTTTCTATTCCTGCAATAACAGTAACGCCCAACCATGTTTCTTTTATCTTTTGCCAAACTAAGTAATCGAAAAAGATACAGTTAAATATACCAAAATTTTGCCAGATGTACTTAATTCCAGATAAATGGATCCGGTTGTAGGTGGATTGGGTACCAATAATCAGCAGAGAAGTTTCATTGCTATAGAAAATGACCTAAGTACCTACTTACTTAAGTATTTTGCCCGTACGAAACATATTTAGGAGCTTTCCGGACGAATGTTTTTGCGAGGGTATAAAATATAAACATAAAGTAGGTAACCTTTAATTTACATTTTAGTATCCAACCTCTCGTCGTCAAAGTGAGTTTTATTATCTTTGACTGTTTCCCATCGTTAACTTTAACTACCTCTTAAATACTTACACCCAGGAGTATCTATGTGACAACTACGTCGTACATAAGTACGTATCTAAAAATTTGATAGCATTGCTTGATCGCGTTGTCGGCTCACATTCTTACTGCGATGAACTCTTTCCTTTCTCTATTATAGTGTTTTTACCGCCATATTTCATTTTTAGGTAGGTTGCCCAATTCCAATTATGTCTTGTAAGTACCTACGATTTTGGGGTATCATCATCATTAGCAGCTCATTAGACCCACTGCAAGGCATAAACCACGTCTAACGCCATTCATCCCGGTTTTGAGCGCGTCTAGTCCCGGTCTTACCTGGATGTTTTTAATACCGTTTACCCACTATTGGATTGGTGCTCTAAGGCTATGCTTACCGATACGTGCCGGTATAAGTAATCTTAGAAGCCTTAGAAATCTTAGAGGTCACATCTTCATGTTGGCAGTTTGGCACCACAGCACGGTGTACCATCCATTGAAGAATAGAGTTAAGATGTCATTTTGTCATGGCTTCTTACTAGTAGGTAGGTAAGTATTATTTTTTCCGAATGCGAATCTCCCAGAGTTTATTTTAATTTTATTTATTTAATTTATTTATTTTAATTTTACTTGGTGCCTTTTGTCCAAAGATGAAAATACATACATCTTTATCATTTCTAGCACACAATGTCACTAAGCTCTTAGTAATTGTGTTTCCAGACATGTTAGACATCAAATTGCATTGGTATCTCCTGATCTACCCTTAATTAATAAACTTGATGATCTAGAAACTCGAGCACCAGTGTCCATTCACTATTAAAATGTGTGCTACATGAATCCCACATAAGCATTCCCTATAGGCCTGTATCTTCACAAGTCAGTAGTATACCGCGCTAAAATGACTTTAAATGTCAAGTTAGAAAACTATCATTTGCATTGCATGGGTTAAATTAAATTAAACTTTTTTACTACCTACATGATATTATTCTGACAAATTGGGGTAGGCTGCTAGCAGCTAACACTGTGCTATCAGTACACACTTCTAAAGTTCCAAAACTTGTCTTCTGGCGCCCCGTGTCAAATTAAAAGTCTTAATAATTGACACCCACATCCAAACGCAAACCAACTCCGCACAAAATAAAGTCCACATTTGTATGCATCGATATTGCCTCGTTATCCGGCGGCATCGTCTAATATAAACTAAATTCTTATTGCCAAAGAAGATTCAACTTTGTCGCTCAGCTGTAAGGTACAAAATTCTATATATCTGTGAGGTTTAAAGCAACTCCTACAAAGCTCTGAGGCCCTGGTATCTCAGCGAGAACGCGCCAGTATTCGGCTTCGACGAACAACCGCCGAGAGCGCATGCTCCCCGCCGCCGCTTTCGACCAATCAGCGTCGAGCAGTGGTCCGTCCACGTAAAAATGTCTTCCCAAGTGTAATTTCGATGTTACAATCGAATGTTATGATCGTTTTACTGCATTTTAAATTAATGTTTTCCTGTTACCTTTATAACTTCCCCTTGAAATATTTTTTCCTATACTTTGCCAAACGTTGATTCTGAATTTCATTTCTCTCACCCCGTAGTCTGCTAGTAAAGTGTCGCACGACATAGTTCCGTGATAATTTGATAGATGGCGCTATTTTTAAATTTATAAGTATAAAGTATCTACCTACTACATTAAAAAAAAACGTACATTGTCGTGATTGAGAAGACGAGATTAAATTATTATTGCCAATTGACCTGATACACATGGATTTCGGCAGTGGCTGGTCAAAGAAGATTTCGTCACCGCAATGATGAATTAACATCGTTACGTTTGAGGCCTTTATCGCAAAATATAGTTACTTTGAGAAAGTATCAGGAAAATGTCTCTGCCGACGTAGCCTTTAAATGAGCCGTTCAGAAAGAGTATTGTGACTGATAAATAATTTGATAAGGAAACGAGGCGTTAAAAGCTCGTTTGACGTTATATAATAATAATTTATTTCGAGACCTTGATCAGATACTGAATAACATTCACGTAACGGTTTCCCTTAATATAAAAAATAAGATAAAAAAGCAAGCCGTTACCCATGGGTCACAGATGAGGTGCCGATAATAATTCGAAACGAACGGATCCAGAATGCACTCGGAAGGAACACAAAGCGACCAAATTTTCTATAAATAATCGCTTGACAATGCTCCACTGTAATTTTATCCATCCCTGTGTTGGAATGGAGTAAAAAAGCGCGAACGGTACAAAGGCATCTATAGAGTCGTCTCCGTGGATTTATTTTTATCTGTAACTTTTTACTGTTGGGGCGCCATGTTTGCCGTTCTTAAATATTATAATTAAACCTCGTTTTCATTTTTGTCGAGGTAGTGGTTATTGTCATTTTCTTTATTAAAACTGTCACTGTAGTAGGTTTCTATTTCACTGTTAGGCAAAACTTAAGTTGATCTAATTTTGTCTGTAAAGTCTTTCTTATACAGGAGATTGTTTATCATTTCGATCTGATTTATTTGATTCGAAATGTGTAATTAATGATAGCTTCTTTTAATTAGTTACTTATTGTAACCCCGAAAGAACACTAGGATACTAGGAACTTTTTCTCATCATCTGTTACTAAATCCATGTATTTTTTGGTTTTACGTGAATTTACAGTAGATATTTTCCAACTGTTCATAAATAAAAGTAATTAAATTTTAAAAAATCTAGTTTTCTATTCTATGGACTTCCATGTTACGATACCATTCATTATAATCGAGGGCTTATATACTCTTTTTGTAGATACCGTGCGACCCCTCTAAATGAAA
Organism: Hylaea fasciaria; assembly: GCA_905147375.1. Lineage (NCBI taxonomy): Eukaryota > Metazoa > Arthropoda > Insecta > Lepidoptera > Geometridae > Hylaea > Hylaea fasciaria. The sequence goes on from LR990194.1 coordinate 4,426,051, forward strand.
AAAACTATATGAAGGGTTCCCCTATATTTAGAAAGCATACTTAATCGCATACACGTTCACTCGGAATATTAAAGTGTTTGGGGAAGCGACGTCATATGGGAGCCCCCACACAATTAGAGCCGGGTCTGCATTGTCTCGTACACACTCCAACAGCATTCCGTTACTCTACAATCTCGCACCGACACGCTGGGAACTAACGATCTGGTGATAAAAAAGATACTGTTTTACAGCTACACCGATTCAAATACGATCGTAAACTGGTCGTGTCGCAGAGTCGAACGAATCGATATCAATTCAGTAAGTTCTGTTTGAAACTCGACACCTTTATCTCAATATCGAAAGCGAGACGTTCTGGTAGTTCGAAACCCTTCGGGTCGAATTGCGACATTCAATCTGAATATGGACGCCGTTGCCGGGAACCTCATACAAAAAGTTAGAGACAAGTTGGCGCGGGTAGTCGGTGTAGACGTCATTATAATAATGCGCCTGTTGGCTCGCTGGCGGTCGTTATGCCCCACGCATTATTATGTAAATGTAACGAAATGCAAGGGACGGTGGTTTTTTAATGTTTCTTTATCTGATGCAGATAGGGAGCGTAATTAGTGAAGGATATCGGGGACCGCGCCGCAGGTGAGGGGTTCCCACGTGACGTGGACACGTCTTTAGATTAACGACTAAGCAGTACTTCGAAGAACGATAGTTGCTCAACCTCATTATTCTAAGATCGATACCACAACATCACCTGCACTTGATGTGTCATAATTTGATTTGTAATGGCACTCGGCGTATCAAATGACTGCAGTGTTTATACATTGTTTGATGGTTTCAATAACAATGGAATTTAATCAGTTGCGGCGTGTTATGAAGGGTAAAGCCAAGGGTCAGAATATCTGGATGTGTTTGTATCTCCCTCGACTAAATCACCCCTCCATTGTGTTTTTTCTTATCTGACTGAGCTCCCAACGCTCCCATATCCGTACCCCACCGCGAGCGCTGATCTCCCATAATTGAGTTATTACTGACGTATTTATTTAGGGATTATAATAAGCTTGACGGAAGATACTAAGTGTGTTTTTTGTAATTATTCTTTATCTTATCCAATAGCCCTGATGATGTCCAATTAAGTTTACAACTTTAAAAACATTGTTAACATTAGGTGGGTTACATTGGCCATAAAAGTAGCTAATCTTACCAGCTCGTTCACTGGTACGACAAAATCGATCATGTGCTCTCCAAATTACCACAAGAGATGGTAATAAGTCTTGTTTGCTGGATAAGTACCTTAGTATTGTGATTACTTTTTTGATCTGTAAACTCGTTCTGTAAAGTTTTTGTACAATTATTGATTTGGCCTTCTTTATCAATCTTTGGAACTATCAGTATGGCGTCCTTTAAAAGGATAAGTAAGTTATTACATTAACCCTTATTCGTCTAATAATTAGTATGTAGTATGTACCTATTCATAATTTGACACTGATGTCAACCGACCTAACCCTATTCCTGTTGTCTATCTCGTCCATCCAAAGTTTGTCTGGTAGAGATCGCTTTTAGCGATTAGACCGCCCATTGTACCTACTTATTTTAAGTTTAACCTTTCTGTGTTCTGTACATTTTGGTGTCAATAAATAATTATCTATATATCTAAATTAACAAATTCAAAATCAAAGAACTAGGTAAGAATCAAATGTTTTCATTTATAATGCTTTTTCAATACCAGTTTTAACCGTGCCTTTAACTTCCCAAAAAAGTTGAATCATTCCATAATTTCCCCAATATTAACGCAACCAAGAATATCGTCATCTAAATTCCAATCATTGCCCTTTCACTAAGCTCCCAAATATTTATATTCGTTCTTCCTCATATTATTATGCTAACACGAAGTGTGTGCTGCAAGTTAAGGTTGAGAGCTGTTGTACTAACTTGATAATAATTATTCATACATTATTTATAGTGTCTTAGAGAACACTTAACTATGTAAAACTATTCAAACCCCTTTAAAACAGAAAACGTTCTAAATTCTTTAAAGGAATCTCAGTCGAAGCTCCCGTCATCCAAAAATTCCAAATCATTAGCGAGTCACGAAAATCGCAAATCAGTACATTTTCCCTCGCGATGCGACACAAGTGTGTTTGCTCTCCGACTTGCCACAAGTGAGGGTCGGAAGCCCTTTATTCCAAACAAGGGCTTGTGTTGCCCGAGCGAACCCGGTAATTTGTTCAAATATCCCCTCGGTATAGAACAGGTATTAGTTCAGACGGAACTATCGGAATTGCCGTTTCTGCAGACTTGGCCGTTTAAAGGATAATCGAGGAGATCCGTTTCATTTTAAGGGTTAAAATCAAACCTCGTCCCTGGCGACCTTCTTCGTCCAAAATATTTTTGTAATAGTAGTTTTTTCTAATCTCTTTCCTTACTTTAAATAATAGAAAAGCAACCTTACACAATTCATTTGTGTCAATAGCTGACATTTTTGAAAACTCGTATCAATTTGTCATATCTATGTACTTGATTAATTATAGATTGATCTACAGTAATACGATATACCTTTTATGTCACTAATCTATAGTTTTAATCCCACCACTTACGCCTACAGACGATAAGATAAACCAAGCCAATGGAGCGGGCTCTTCATTCAACGCTTCATTGTTGTTGTTACGTTGATATGTCATCAAGTGGTGACGTCTGGTGTTTGACAACCAGCGACAGTGCGTGGATTTAATTGTCTGCGAGTCGATGACCGTGCGACTGGCGCGGAGACCCGACTGCAACCGTTACCAAACTGTATACTGTACTTTGATGTCCATTTATAGAACTAATAGCCCCCATCAATATAAAGAACTTTTGTGCTAAGTACACAATCACGTTCATGTCATTATTACGTAATTCGTAGTTTTGGCTGAATTGCGAGTCATGCCTCCCATTATCAGAGTTCCGTTATTCCAATATTGCATTTCTATAATCCGGCATCATGTTCTCTTTTCATGGACGGCAATATTTTCGGAATTGGTGATAGAAATGATTCAAATTTGGTATCGATCCATACTAATATGAATGCGAAAGTAACTGTTTATTTGATATTTATTTTGTTTCTTTATGATTATATTATATATATTATATTATTATATATATGTATTATATTATATTATATATAATGTATAAGTTTCATGTAATATTTCACGACTTAACGGCTAAATACTTAGATTATATTCTGGGGAAGGAAAGAGACTATTTTTGTATCAAAAAATAATCTTGAAGGAGTGAAATAAGGGTTCAAAGTTTGTATGGGCAATCCGTAATCCTCAAGTTAGGAGTTTAGGAGTCTGAAAATACATATTTAAGCTTTTGGTAAGATATAAAGTTACATTTTTACAGTTATATAATTAAAGGTAAAGTTTGTTTGTTTGTTTGTTTGTTTGGGGTTATGCTAGCTTCTAGTGTCAGAGTTTATGAAGCCGCCCAAGGGTCTCTGACATGACTTACTGACTGCTAAAGGAAAGGTAAGGTTATAGATAGGTAAAAGTACATAGAGATAGAGAGATGGGAGATAGATATATTATTAGATACTAAGCAGAGAATTAGAGAGATAAACAAAGTAGACTGAGAGTTAGAGAAATGTAGAGCTAGAGAGATAGATAATATAGGTACGAGTAGTAGACAGAGAGTTAAAGAGGTAAAGTAGAGATAATAATATTGTAGTTAAATACAATAAGTGGTGTGTGCATAAGTTCACAAATAAAAGCTGTTACCCGTGACTTTACTTCATTAATTTTATAAACAGTTTTATATAGAGGTCGCGGGTTACAGCTAGCTTTTTATTGTAAATTATAGGTAGGTTTTAGTTTTAAGTTTACTGGAACTTTACTATAGCAGTTCTGTTCAACGATTCCTTAATCAGCCTAGCAGCTTAGGAAGTAAATGTAGTCTCGATACCCATTTTGCACTGAGCCCTAAGTAGGTACTTCTTATTTGGGCTGCTTATTTTACATAATAATAGTGCATAAAAGATATTTCTCGTGCTAAAACAATAAGGTAAATCAATTTTCTTTTGTAATGATAAAATTGGTATATCTTACTCATTGATTAACAAATTACCTATAGCATCTGTGTGTTATTGATTTACCATTGGCATGCCAATAAGCCAGCACGAGAATGGTATCCGGAATCCGGAACTAACTCGATTCACACCTTACTTTACCACAGCTATAAATTAAAGGAAATTAAAAGTTAACACAAGCGGCAAATTAACACGTCCTCATTCGTGCAGCGCCACGCTGCGACTGGCTTGACGCGGCGCCGCGCGCTAAGCGCGCTTCGTTATAGTAATGTTGGTTGGTTGGTTGACTGACCCTGTCTTTGTCTGACGCTCCACCGATCGCAGACTTGCTTACCTTGTCTAACATATACATTTTCACGCAGCGCTCGGTCTCAGAACATACCTACTCGGCATTTCTGCGCTCCTAGTATTTATGTTACGAAAGAATACGCGCGGTTCTTCCAGTGAACAATAAAAATGGATGAATGAAATTCTTGGCATGGATATTCGATTGAAATAAATTAATGTTGAATGGCATATTTTATATATTGCTATTGTTTTTACGATATTAGCATAATAATTATCTTTTTCTGATTATGAACGAGCAATAAAACGCAGAACTTTATCCATTTATTCTAATTACGAATTTTGTTACGGCATCGTTCTTTGCACATGAGGGAACGTGGGCAACAAAACGGACTCTGATAGACACGTCACGTCCGTCTCCGTGGAGGTCCCAACGTGAACGGAATAGATTATACTGACGTTGCGGGGTGTGACGTGAACGTGTAATATATTTGTATTGCAAAGACAATTCAGACATTCCTCTCCTATGCATGTGTCTACATACTTTTATAGGTACCTATTTAGGAACAGAATCATATCAAGCCTTTAAATTGTGCCCCTAAAGATAATCGACAATACAATTCTTCGTGGCTTAATTGAAATCTAACTCCAGTCAGAAAGCAATAAAATGATTGCCATAGAACGAGGTTACCATACAGGAAATAAATACTGGAAGTTCCGATAGAAGAGATAATATTACCAACCAGAGAATTACTTACAGTAGGTAGGTACCTATATTAAGTAGGTATAAATCAATAGAGTTATATTTCTTACCAGTAACCTGACAACGACAACCCGTTATAACACTTTAAAATTAATCACGACAGCACGTTTTCTACGTCAATCGCCTCGGGTCTCGATATTCATCCCGTCATTTTTCCACCTACCCTCACCCTCCCCCTCTAGCGTCCTTTTAACGCCTCGCAAGGGTCTCCAGCTCCGAAATTAAACGTTACAATTGAATTACTCTCAATTTTCTACCCTAGAGAGCTAGAGATTGAGCTTGTTATAGCCTGCCGGGTTGTGGAGCTCTCAAATATTAAATCTTAATTTCTTTTCATACTGAAACAATGAGATGAAAGCCGTGATAAAATTTAATTGTTGGGACGCGCGGCTTTTTCGATGACCTTTTGTAAAGGTAGAGAGTTTTCAAGTCGGCCTTTATTTGTTGAACTCCCAACAAACTGATCGCCTTCGTTCGTATACTTAACAGTTTGTCATTATCATTAACGCCGCCGTCTAGATATGACAGCTTTTTGTAGATTATCATGTTCAAGTTCATAAAGTGGCTCTCACTTCTGAGTTCAAGTGGGTGTGAGCTTCCGATAAAGGTGTCGAAAGTGGTAAAAAGTTTAAGTGGTTATAACAGGCTACCGAGTATCGGTAGCGATTTGATTTAATGTAGGCGTTAGGTGGTTTTCTTTCGAAATACGAGTAAGTAATAGTGTTTTATAACATTAGTGTTAGTAAGTATATCTAGATCACCTATTTCGTAACGTTACGTCTTGAAATCGACACGGTAAACTGTAAAGAATAAGTAGTCATCGTGGGCTGTCTATAAGTATACCTATCTTGCTCTATCTCTATCTCTATCATCTTCGTACGGTTTAGAACTGGATCTTCATACTGTTAGGCTGAAATACTAGTAGATTGTCGAACCTGGACCTATTTTTATTCCAATAGGAAAATAAAACCGAATTATGCTCTTTAAAATCAAAATTTCGCCGCGTTCGCGTTGGTGGCACCCTAAGAAAAGTGTTAGAAGTGCGTCGTTAGCCTTGAAAGAGGACCAACACTTATTTTCACCACTTACGCCTTATCTAATGAAAAAGTCAACACCTCCTGGAATCCTTGACCGGGACCGACACTAATGAAGCGACAAAGTGCCGGTCGTGCGGTATCCGTCACGCTTTCCTCGCCACTCTTCCGTCGCGCACCGTGATTTGTATGGTAGCTGTGACGATGGTACATTACAACACCACTACATTGGATAAAAAAGCTATACGTCACGTTGATGGCTGATAAGAGCAGAAAGGACTGGCTAATAGCCTTAATGATAGATTGAATTTGACTCAATGAAGCGCTGCCTTAGACAACTAAAGCCGTTTTACGAACTGTATACTTATCTTTGAAAATGTATGTACAGATTCTTTGACAACCTTAGCTCACAAACGATTACGTTTAACTTTGTCCCACGACCTCGGTTTCGTCCTAACTTAGGTATAATTGTAGCTTTCATACTGTTACATCTTCGGTACTTACGTTAGGACTTAGCGTCCGATATCGGTACCTACCTAACTAATTTACAGACTGTCCTAGACTGTCGAAGACCTAGCTAAGTAGATAGTGCTCTTGCAGTCGCTGCTTGAAATGATAACTCCTGCTTGCTAGAGATAGGTATACTTGGTAGGTATAGGTAAGTATAGAGAGATATTTTGTAGGTAAACCAATGATGCCAGTCACCACTTCACAATAATTATATTTAAAATGCTTAATCCACAGGTGTTTTCATACATTAGCCACAAACAAATCAAAGATCTAGTTAATCCGCGCGAATCAGTCAAGCGTGGCCCCACGACTTCACGGCGTGATAATATTACCCGAGTTAAACAACAAGGTACAAACAAACACCCTTTCACGGTCATTTGGCCCTGTTCTGGCAATTTGAGCGGATTCCAGTTTAAACGCGGGATCGGTCCCCGCGGGCGGCGTAACTACGCTCGAAGGCTCGAACCATTAATCTAACTCCCCCGCCTCCCTGTCTCCCTGACCCTCCCGTGGACCATGCTAGGGTTGCCACCTCGTTCTTGTACTTAGTGCGTATATAAGTACTTGTGTGTGATAATAAAAAAATATATAACATTACTACGTTAATTTGTGTTGACTATGGAATAAACCAAAATAACGTGTCCCAAAAAAGGGTTATTTTTTTTACTTCATCCAAGTTGTTTGCTTATTTAGCTTGGACATGGGAAAATGAAATTTAAGTTTTTAGTTAATCGGTTAGGTGAGGCTCTTAGAAAAAATATCTCATGCAGGTAATGATATACTTACTTAGCTATTGCCCGCGACTTCGTCCGTGCGGAGTAGTAGTGCCTAAGTAGGTACATTATATTGCGATAAAAAGTATCCTATGTCATTGTCAATGGTCCAATCTATCTCTATTCGAAATTTCATCACGATCGCTCCATGAAAAGGTAACAAACAAATAAACAGACTTACTTGCGCATACATTTAGAATATATTAGGCATAATCTACTCGTAGTACGGATGATAATATGGATGATGCAGTGCAAAATTATAGCTCACACCTCGGTCTTTGACCAATGTTTTATACGCTACAAAAACAAGTAACGTTACCTTGCTTAGTGCATTTATACGAGCATGTCGCACCCCTACTCCGTGGAGCGCCCTGTCAAATACCGTAGAGCCGCGAGCACTTTGCGACAGCCTGATGCACGATGAAACGTAACCGCTAAAAGGGAAAATTGCGCTTCATATTTTTGTATAATATGTTGTCGTCTCTGTCGAAGGAATTTCCTCTTGGAAAATCATTTTCGTTGCCAATAAAAGGCCGTTCATTGATATTTGGGAAGCTTTTAAGCAATATCGCCAGAATGACGAGCACTAGTAGTTATTCCTGTTTTGTGTTATTCATGTATTTTGTAAATGCTAAAATATGAAAGTAGAAGCATTTTATAAACTTGATTAGTAAGTAGGTACTTATAGCTTTATTTTATTTCAACTTTGGTATTATCTTATTTTACGTCCTATTTTAAAACCTCATTGTACTTAAATGGTGTAAATGCATTTGCAATGTAACGGGATATTACGGGAATTACCTATATAAAAAAATTAAGCACCCCAATGGATTATTCTATCAATTTCCACGTGATATTGTTATTCGACATTTGGCAGCGTCGAATGACACAATGTCACGTCGCACAGCATTTATAAAATGTCGTGCGACATATTATAACATTGTGAATGCACGCACAGGGGGAAAATGGACAAAAAGTCCAAAAACCCCCTGCGCAGGGGATACTGGCAGGTGATTTCTGAAAAAAAATACAATATTATGAATCTGGGGGTTTGCATTAAAACAGACAGTTAAGTAAGTATACATTTCAGTTGATATACTTAGGTAAGTACATACTTAATAGGTAAGTATATTATATCATATCATAATCTTTATAATCATTAACGATAAGTCAATCGTTCACTATACTTACCTATAATATATTTTTAAACCGATATTAGACCATAGTTTTCCACCAAAGCCCTGTGCAGTGTGCAATGCATGGCAATACATTGCAATTTGTATACGTCGCAACGCCTACAAAAGTACAAACGATGTTTTATCAACAGTAATTTCTATCAGTGGCGGATTTACCTGCAGGTAAGCTTGAGCCTAGGGCCGCAGGTTTTAGGGGTGGCAAATTTGAGTTTTTTTTCAGCCATCTTACGGTATTCGGATGAGTCGATATCTCTCTTAGAAGTCCAAGATATTTTTCTGATAACTTTTTCCTCTTCCTTTTCATTGTAACTACATTCAAAGGTACTTACCGCGCACCGGCATTGTAAGTAGAGGGAAGGGCGACAAAAATTCGACTGCCTATACCTACCTACTTGGGAAATGTGTAAATACTAAATCCGCCACTGAGTTCTACTCTACTTTACATGTATTGTGATTGTTATTATAATAATTGTACAAGTCAGAGTCCAATCTACAAAACATTAAAGACTAGGTATATTTCAATCTGTTCACTACTTTTAACGTGATGTGACAACGAACAGATAAGTACCGACCTAAAAACAGACACCTTATAAGTTTCAATCAATCGTTTCTTATTTGGCATAGCCCATTTTAAACCTCCTTGATATGTTTTCTTTAATATCTCCAACATTATCATGTCTGGCCAATTACCTACTGCTTTATCTTATACAATTTGACCTAATACAAGTTTACCTACTTAGCACGTTCTTGGGCTGGGAAAAGTCTATTGAACTCGCGTCTCTACCTGCGTTGTCTTCTTTATGTTAACTAAGTTCAGTGGGCACTTCGTTCAATACCAATTCGATAGCTCCATATTGCGTGAGTGCCATAAAAGGCATTTGATCGTTTTTTATTATGGTATCATCGTTATTTTTCCATTTCCTCCCCTCAGACGTTATCGACGGAGCGTTGCCAGACAACGGAATATTGGCTACGAGCCAACATCGTTCTCCGCTGGCGACCTTATGTTTATTTTATTTGCTTGCATGGTGTATCGTATCGTAGAGCTATAATGCGTTTACGTCTATGCATGTTAAACAAGTCTTTGTGTAACTACAACCTGCATTAATTTGCGCCTAGTTTGGATGAATGAAGCATTTATTATCGTACTTACCTGTAAGTATGACGTGAAAATATTATGACAGATGAAGGCACTCAGGGCATATCAGCCCAGACCGTTGTTACTAACTGTTAGGAGTATGGATTTAGAGATACGCACAAGAAACATTGAAATGCATACCAAATTGGAAGTTTTAATTATGATGCGTGATTTTTTTCTCTAAATGTAACCTTACCTTAAAAATTAGACATTTCATTAGCTTGAGAAGGATAAAGCAGATTTAATCAAACAGGCTGAAACGGGAGCATGAAGTTGTACACAATGCACGTTATGTACTGCGCAGATATCGTATAAGTATTACTTAGTAGATTTGTATCGCAACCCACCCTTTGCCCTGCAGTACAATTATACATTATCTTGCTGTTAAATTTTGTTAATAGGTACTTTCCATTTGTTCGACGTAATATATAACTTTACCTACTACCGAAGTATGACACTTGATACTAATGTTCAAGTGGATATCATTAATCAAAGATCAGTGTCCACCTTACCCGGTCCCCTATTTAATTTATGTTCCTCCAGCTCTTTTCGTTTCTATAAAGATGGCGGCAGATCGTTATAACTGCAGCAGCAAGTAAAAATCCTTTAGCGAACAAATCTATTTTGAAACAGCTCCAGATCTGCATCTCCAGATTTTCTTCTCGCATCAACTTCTGCTGTGAATAAAATTGTATTGCTGATCATACCCTGTTAGTTCGTGAAGAAACCTCATCTGTGTTCTCTTAGCAACACGTCTTTCTTCTCGTGACCACGGTCGATGTAAGTCGGCCGAAACGCCGCGCCGAGGTACCTATGTCAATATTATATATTTTGATATTAGCTTGTGCGCGAATTAGATCCGTTTAAATTCTATTTAACATGTATTCAGTTCGCGAAAGCTTAAGAACTTCTTATTCTTACTTTCATTTGTTCGCTTTGAATCCAATCCCATCCCGTGAGTTTTTCGTTGGGGTAGAGAACTTGGGAACAGACGGCTCTCTCTTCACTAAGAATAACGTTAACGTTTGTTCAAGTTGTCTTACCAACAAACTGCACTGGTATGAAACTCGTTTTCTTTTTAAACAGCATCACTTGACCCTCGTTTTATCGAGTCAACTGATTTATACTCCGCTCTGTTGACACAATCACTGTTTATTTTGAATATGCGGGTGCATCAATTTGTTGAACGAGCTCTGCATTGTTCATTTATTATGTTGGTATTATTGTGTCAGTCTAGGATGGACAAAATACTCCCACTGAGTAGAGTTCTTAATTAAAATTGTTAGATCTTACATCTTTTTTACATACTTACTTAATTATTATAGTACCTACTGAGATCCCTTTATAAGTAGGTATACGTAACTAAGTAGGTACTTAGGTAGGTAAGTACCTATATAAAGTAAGTATACAACTCATTTTGTGAATCGTATGATCGGCGTAACTAGGTAGTTTAAAGATGCGTGTTTGTTTATTGACTATACTTAAGTACTACCTCGTTACATACGTTGGTCAGCCGACGTATGGTTAGCTAACCATCCAAACTTTTCACAACTTTCACATGTAATTCATACCTAATTTCGCTGTCCCATGATTCTAAAATATCCGGCGAAACATGGGCAAAAAGCTGGCTGCCTAATCTGAAAGCAATCGGTAAGTATGCGAAATAATGAGGCAACGTTACATACCTACTTACTGAGAGCCGTCAATTACACATTCTTGCTTAGCATTTGCTAAGCTCAGAACGTATGTTTATTTCAGCCTCTTAATTTTGAATTCCCCTCTTTCTATGTAGCTTTGAAGGCTGCTCTAAACTTTTCTTAGTTTTACAGCTAAAACGCCTTGCCGTCTGCTTACGTTTCATCATTTCAATTGAAGTCTTCCGTTGAAGCCTTTATCTATACTAATATTATAAAGAGGAAAACTTTGTTTGTTTGGTTGTAATGAATAGGCTCCGAAACTACTGAACAGATTTGAAAAATTCTTTCACTGTTGGGAAGCTATGCTATCCCCGGTACAAATAGGCTACCTTTTATCCCGTAAAAATTAATGGTTTCCGCGGGATAGTAGTTAACGCGGGTGAAACCGTGAGGTGCTTCTAGTTTTTTATATACCTACTTACAAGTACTATAAGTACCATGTTTGCAAATTCCATTTTCTGCAGTGTTTGCAAGTTGTCTGATCAACATTTCGGTCGGCATCGTAGCTATATAGGTATATCTTATCCATTCTCATTAACTGCCTTTTCTCGTTCATTCGCCCTCACATTTTCACATCGCTACTTACGCTACAACACCGTATATATCTCTTGCTTGTCTTTGATTCAAATAGTTCCTTACAATCTGTGATTAAAGTAGGTAACGTGAATTTCAGTAATTCGTTATTACAAAGGCGATACTGGCCTGCCCAAACTTGTGAGCATTAACACTTACATTTTAATTAGTCAAAGGTTCAAATGATGCACTATATTAAGTTAAATTCACGAGATGCTAATAAAAAGGTAATCGCTTTAGTTAATCGTGACATCGTCGATGCGTTTATACGTCATTACACGTTCGTTAAGCTCATTACCAACTTAAGTGTTAATTTGGTTACCATTAAAACGTGGATTATCATTAGTTATTCGCGCGTTAATTAGATGTTTCGATCGTGGCTAATTGGCGCCTATGTTTCCAAGCCGCGGTCCGCCCATGGTGCGATTACAACCATCAAATCTGCCATCTTGCTTTTACTCCCATCTACGGTAAAATCGACTCTAATGCGACTGAATAAGGGTCATGTTACCGATATAGATAACTTGGTAGGATGGCACGAGTCAGCGGGGGTGGAGTGAGACGAAGCGGGGGTGGGAGCTCCCTTCGCCCCGCCCGCCCCGCTTCGTAGCCAATCACAGCGCGAGAGCCGAACGACCTCACCTTGTACGAGCGTCCCTTCGGAACCTTTTTATTGTGTTTTTTTATGTTAATGCCTTTGTTCGGTTTTAACATTGTTGTCTGTTATTAACTTGACAATAGTCGTATATTTCCATTGGTATGCCATGCTGGAATTTCTTGTTATCTTGGATAATACATTGCTGTTTGGAGTTTTCTTACTGAGTTAATTTATGGAATTGGTTATTATAATTTGTGACAGATTACGTCTCGTGAAAGATATTATAATATGTAATAGACTTTTAAGTAGGTAGGCACTACTTATACTAACTAGTAGGTATGTCAAATCAATAGTAACTAATATTTTAATTGCTAAATCGACATTATAATTAGATACCAGACAGCACATATTGTTATTACTTATTGCGTTATTTTTTTAAGTGTGTTATTACTTATCAGATCATATTTTTTAGTTTCGTAAATAAAAGTAAACTAGACCAAAAACTAAAATACGTCGACGTCGTTACAAAGTTACTGCATTCGGAACGTTCTTTCACTCACCCTTTGCAACTAAAACCAATAAGAGCCGAGGGTCTCAATCTATGGTTGTAACTTTGAAACGCCCTATGAGGCCACCCACCTAGAGGATTTTGAACCTTAACATTCAGCGTTTGAGTTTAACTTACCGCGTTAGTGATTTCCAAATAAGGCCGAAGTGAAAGGTCCGTAATAAAATATGCGTTCGTAATGAAACTCGTCACGTAATGTTCGTGATTGCGTATTACTCGTACAATTTTAACAGAATTGATTTGACGGCGACAGAACGTTGCATGCCCCTTTTTGTTCACATCACTCACAGATTTGTGAACTAAGTTATTTAGCATAGTACAATAGATGTAGTACTTATATAAATTAGGTATTTCGGGGGGAGCATATACGAGTAAAGTATAGGTACGTACCAATCTACTAACTGCATAGTAGGTACTTAGGTAGTTTTACGTTGCAGCATTGTATATAGCTACCTTGTAAGTACTTAGTTCTTACACAAGCTTGCATGATGTGTATGGTATTATGTCCCCTGGCTGACCTATTAGCATCTTGTAATACCTACCCAAAAGTATCTACTACCTAAGTGTAAGTAACTAGGTACTTTATTATATACTTACTTACTCAATTATTATGGCTTCCAATTATATTCAAACTTGTATGACCTTAAGTAGACACATACTTACTTAGATCTTGGAATCTAAACAACCCATAAGTCCACCTACAACCACTTGTACCGTCTTCCATTAGGTATATCATCGTACCCATTCATTACTAATATTATAAAATGAAGTGGCTAGATAGATAATTGATAATATTGACTTAAGATACGCGGGATGTGCCCTCCAAAGTGCCAACTGACCTGTTCTCACACAAATGCGCTTTGAGAACGGGCGACCAGCCAGACGAGGGGCGATTAGATAAACGCCGTTCTGTAGTCAGGTAGGTACTACTCACTTTGCATTGCATGTCTGGGCAGCGGTGCATGCACAGGACATAGGCGCTATGTGTGGGCCATAAGGTTGGGTTTGCAAAGGCTCGACGCCGAGGGAGATCGCCGCGACAGCTGGCCGAGCAGGTGCGCGCTCCCCACTCGCGAACAACTTCACGAAACGTGGTAGCTCTTTCACCGTAATAACGTTTTATATCTTCAATTCTGACGCCCGTACCGGCAATCATTCGGCTCCAGTACACCTTAACCGCTGACCAGTTTCTATAGCCGTTCGAAACCCCAATACCATTATGAGTTCCCGCCGAGTCCAGTATTATTATCGCGAACAATCTGCAAGGCTGTGTGCAATGCAACCCTCCGTTCCACACGCCACCGCCGGCAGTCGCGCCGCGGTGACCGAGTTGCACGCTCGGTCCGTTACAAACTATTAAAGGTTTAACGGTCGCTCTCTCTCGTTCCAGACCAAAGTGGAGTACTACGTGAAATGGAAAGGCTGGAAGCCGAAGCACAACACCTGGGAGCCGGAGGAGAACATTCTGGACCCGCGACTCATCCAGAGCTTCGAGCGCGGCGAGGAGTTGCGCCGCCAGAGCAGGAAGCGCGAGCGCGAGCACTCGCCTGTGATGGAGCGCGCGCGCAGCCCCTCCGAGGAGCGCCACCCCCCGCCCGGGAAACGCAAGGCGGAGGTCCTCTCGAAAGAGTCCGGCAAGATCGGGGTCACCATCACCATGAGCCCGCCGGGGAAGAGGCACGAGTCGGCGAAGGTGAACGGCGGACGGACGCCGCACGCGAGCCAGCCGCCTCCGCCGGCGGCCTCGGCGCCGGGCGGAGCGGCCGACCCCGCCTCCCCCGCTGCGGAAGCGGCGGCGCCTCGGACGGACTCGCGCCGGACTCCGCACTCGCCCGAGGAGGCGGACACTCACCTGCCTCAGGAGCGCGAGCGACGCACGGACACGCAGCCGGCGGCGACGGCGCCGGCGGAGCCGAGAGGAGCTCGCCCGCCGCCGCCCGCACCGCAACCGGAAGACGAAGACTCGTGGGGCGAGCCGCCCCTGGTCGTGCCGCCCCCGCCTCCCCCGCCGCCCCCGGCTCCGAGAAGGGGCGCCGCGTACTGGATGTCGCGGTCCCCGGTCGCCGACCAGATCTTCATCACCGACGTCACGGTCAACCTCCAAACCGTCACCATCCGGGAATGCCGCACGGAGAAAGGGTTCTTCAGGTCTCGCGACTCCCGCCCACTGGATGTGACGTAAGCCAACCCAGTGCTCGTAACTCTTGGACATTCATTGTGCAGTAACGAGGTAGCTACTTAGTATTTATTTAATTACGAAAAGTGCAAAGCCCAACCCAGTTTGTGCTCTTGATAGGCCTAAATTGTACGGACATAGAGTTTAATCTAAAGATTGTTGGGAATGGAAAGTGATGTAACCTTAGTTAAAGTGTTTATAGATATCTTTAATTAGCGGATATTATGTTTTTCCCATGTTGAAGAGGAACGTTTTGAATAGGCTGAAAAAAATATTACCTCCCTTCGGCAGTCGGGTAAGTCGATGCATTTCGGTCTATTTGAACAGAAATGTGGTGATTTGTGAATGCGACCAGTAATTTAGCAAACGGACAAAAATATTGTCAATTGTTGAAAATTAAAAACTTCTATATTTTATATGTTGATGTTTATATTAGCTTATTGAATGTTTGGTGTAAGTACTTATGTATTATGTTTACGATACCTGACTAGGTAAATGAATACCAACCTACAAATTGCACTAATATTTCAATAAGTAAGTAGGTAGAAAGTAAGTTATTTATAAACCTATTGTAATTTAGAGGGTAGGTACCTGCTTGATTAAATATCGAATATTACGTACAAAATCCAGATAATAAATTATGTTTACTTGAATAGTTTAGTACCTACCTACCTGCTTATAAAAACTAATGATTTATTAGGTAGGTACCTAATATAGTTAGTGTGATATGACCTGATTCCCACCTGTGGGAATAATATAATAAGCCGAAATTATGAAGTAGGAGGTACTTATTACCTACTTATAAGAGATATTGGAGATATAATTAATATTATAAGAGTGAAGAATTTGAGCAATACAAATGTTATTAGCTTGCTAGTTGTGTAACTCGTTTTAAGAGAACTGGCAATATCTTTATTGTTATTTTGCTCCATCTAATAACAAATTCTTATCTTCAAATAACGACATCCATTCCTATACTTACCTACTTAAATTATATCTAATAATAAGTACTTGCTTATACTGATTCATGTTGATCTTGTAAATATTGTTTTTTTTTTGTTATTTTGTCTTAGTCCTTAGATAACCAGATTACGTAACTGGTTTTATTTCTCAATAATGGTGGTGACCAATTCAATGTTTAAAATAAAATATTGGTTTCAGAATAACTATAATCATCATATAAACTATAAGTCATCATTTATAAAGAATAAGCCGATTTTAAAAATGTGTATCGTAAACAATCGAGAGGTATATGGTAGATACAAAGTTTCATGACCAATACATAGGTACCTTTTAATTGAAGTTATAGGAAATACCTAAGTATTACCTAAGTAGGTAGGTACTTACTTATTTTCATAATGATTGATGTGTAAAAAAATCAAATGCACTGGATAATAAATAAAGTAGGTAAGAACTATTTATTGTACAAGCATGCATTGTACTCTCTCGAAGCAGTTAAGAAGATAATTTTAAGTAGCTACCTACCTATGTAATATATTATAATATTACCTAAGTTAAAAAGAATTATTAGTAGGTAGGTAATACATTTTGTTTATGGGAAAATAGAAAAATTATATCTACTTATACTTTTCTATTAATAAATAGCATAAGTAACTATGTATGTAAGTACTACTTACCTATATTACCATACCTATAGGTACATAGATAGGTACACATTTATTTCAATAAAAATCTAAATAACTTTTGGCGAATGGAAAACTACAAACAGTAGGAGTTCAAATTTCGATTACATTAACTTATAGTACCTATACCTAATTAGGCATTTTCAATGATCTGTT
This sequence comes from Hylaea fasciaria, assembly GCA_905147375.1. NCBI lineage: Eukaryota > Metazoa > Arthropoda > Insecta > Lepidoptera > Geometridae > Hylaea > Hylaea fasciaria. The sequence goes on from LR990194.1 coordinate 4,443,215, forward strand.
TAATGTGCTCATTAATTAATATGGTTAAATATAATAATTTATTTATTAAAACTGCAAGATATGCATTAATTTGTCATCTACTGTTTATTTTGTAAGAACGAGTTTTTACTAATTTTCTGCTAATATAATACCTCTTAAGTTATTTTTAAAATAATTTAATAAGTGCAGAATGGACTCCGAACGCTGATTTTGTGTTCCTTTTATTGTTATTAATTTAGTTCCTGTAAATTAAGTTCTTTATGTTTAACAAAAAGATGGGAGTCCGTTAATAAGTAGTTAATAAGTACCTACTTAGGTACACAGGTGTACTGTTAACTGCTCTGCTCTACCTATAGAAATGCATTTCGTTTGGTAAATACTATAAATAGGCATTGTAAATATTGTAAATAATTATATTATTGAATAGCAATTTGTTTTATAATGTGGTTGTCACATTGTAGTCTGTAAATAAATGAGAATGAATAGAAATTGCCTTTTACTTCGTTAGGTACCTAATAAGTTTGTTGTTTTGTATTGTTTGTAAGAAATCGTAGCCCCACACTAGGATTTCTCGTGTCGTGGGTACCGTTACAGACATATAATTTCACATACACATAACACCCAGACCAGAAACAAATATCTGTGGATCGTAAAAATATTTGTTCCCGCCGGGAATCGAACCCGCGACACCAAGCGCAGCAATTCTAGTGCTCAGGCACTACGCCAAACATGTCGATTTTCGTAGGCCCACTTTCCTACCTAGGGTACCTAAGTAGTAATCTATAGGTAGGTACAATCATAATATACTTATCAATCATAAGTTAACTGTGGAATATAGTAGGTTCTAAGTACTTATATTTTGTACCTAACTACATACAGTGACCGGAAACCCGATCACCTACATTTATATTAAGGGGTTTTTAGGGGCCAGTAACTCGATTTGGTGTGACTTGTTGGGTTGAGAACCAGTAAGTTACCTAGATTACCTGTAGTTGGATCGGTTAGAATCACGAATATAGAATCATAGACGGAAGGAAGCCACTCTGTCCAGTGTCCACGGTTGGAATCTATGTATAAACAGGCAACGCAATTTAGTAAAATGGTAAAAGTTTAGCTAAAGCGTGGGTAGTTTTGGAATGAATACGACATTGCACTTTATTTGTGTTATAATCATCTGCCTTTGCCTAGAGGCCTTACACATTACATAATAACAAAAACACAATTGTAAGTGTGTAACTTCTACAAAATCAATCAACAACTTAAATAGTATAATAATTATGCGATCTATTTAGGTTAACAAAGATAAAATTATTCACGGTCGTGCTGCAAAGTACTAAGGTATCACAATATATTTATTAGATAAAGTACTTACTATGTTTTTGCAATGGTGGGTAGGGCACTTTCGGGGCCAAATGCCGTATTGCACCACTTTTACTGAATCGTGATACTAACTTGACTTATTTGCACTTTATATTACAAAACAGATGTGCACTACTTTTGCGAAGCCATAATATTATAAATAATGTTTTCGTTCGCATTTACAAGTGTCAGTGTCGGAGTTTTGGCGGGAATCCGATAGTGAGACGTTGTTGGTTTTGTATTATTAGCTCAAACTTGTGTTTCTTCGAGTGTTAATGTGTAATATTGGTGGAATATTAACCATTAAGTGTTCGTTAACGTGCACGAGTGTGGGCGAATGATATAAACTCAAAAAACGTGTCATTTCGCATTTTTTCCAAAACTCCCAGGAAGTTTCAGTAAAGCATCCCACTACTTTACTGAATCGTGACTGACGATGTAAATAATTGCCTTGACTACTTGACCACGATTGCTATAACATTGCTGTGACTTTCTTAATGTGATTTAATTAAGAAATAATTAAAATACTTGACACTGGCTATATGCACAAACCATGCGAAGCCATAACTAAAAAAAAAAAAGTGTCAGTGTCAAGTGTTTCACTTTTGACGTTGACATTATTGAATTGAGATTGACAGTCGAGTCGGGTCAAGTCAATCAACTTCAAGTTCAAACTTCAACTTCAATCAATCAAGCAAAACAAAAATCTCGCCGGCGCGGCGCTGACTGGTCGATCGATGGCAAAGAGAATACAAACGCTATCGGTGGATGAATGAAACGAAAGTTATTATCCGATAATAGTAGCTTTACGACTTTAACACCGTAATATAAATAAACAAACCCCATGATGGAGTGGTCAAAAGACAAAACGATGAAGTTGATCGAACTTTTGCAAATGAACGCAAACCTGTGGAATCCGAACCTTTGCGATTCACGGCGGGACAAGCAGAAGCGTAGAGAAGAGCTGCGGACAATATCAGATATTCTGGAGGTATACGTTGCAGACGTCACGAGAAAGATACAGCATCTTCGCACTCAATATAATAGAGAGTCGATTCGAGAAGCGCGCGTTGTAGCCGAGAACCCCGATGACAAATACGATAGTAGTTGGTACGCTTACGAATATCTGCACTTTTTGAAAAACTCCAACATACCTTACAGGGTTGTACAGGCTGTAAGTATGTTATTAATCACCCTTACCATGTTCTCTAATGTCAAACATTGTTAAATCTTAAAATTTGCTGAATACTTTCATACATCGAATGCCTCTACACACTTTAAGATAACATAAACTCTTCTAAAATTTCAGGAAGATCACTCGGAAGACACTGGGCTGGTTCAGCTGGACAGTACCAATGGCAGCAAGCACCGAAATCTATCGCCACCTCACAAAATGACCAGAATGGACTTCCCAACTGCCATCAAACCAGAGCCTTATACAGTGGCGTCCCGAACTAGAGATGACCTATCAGTATTTGGAGAATATGTAGCAAATGAGTTACGATCACTTAAAGGTGAAAAAAACCTCCTTGTAGCAAAGAAGAAAATACTTGATATTATATTTGAAGTGAAAATGGGTAGTGCGTGCGATACTCAACCAGAACCAACTGTGTGCGCTGTATTTGCCCAATCTCCGACGCTGAGTACGAACTCTATTCATGATGATAAAATATACACTGCTCCGACTATAAGCACGGCTCAAATTGAGCCTCTAACTGTATCACACACAACCCCAACAACAGGCATAGGTGAGATTATTATAAATGGTGCTTGTCATTATTCTAATTTTAAAGTTGATAGTCAATAGTGTACAAATTTTAATAATAAGGTTATATTACAGTGAGTTAAAATTGAGTCATAGACCTAGATAGTTAAATCACGCCAGCCTTTGATTAGAATGTCTGGCATTTCTGAACAGAAATGTATCAGTGAACTGTGTGTCAGAAATGTATCAGTTAACTTTTGCGTTACATAAAAGAGGCTCTAGTATGGCCCATTTGAATAAACAACTATGTTCATTTCTGTTCTGTTCTTTAAATTTAGTTAATCAGCCCACTGCCCAGTGATAGACACCATAGTGATCAATTTGCCATGTTACCCATAAAAATATGTAATGAAGTTGTTTAACATTAGGCTATTTATTATTCATAGATATTCTGTGCATTAGGTACAATTTGTATCCAATATCCACAGTCATCCCACAGTTCCTAGATTAATAATTGTATTATTACATATAAGTATTATATTACGTTATAGATAGGTATGCCCTATTTTAGTTTAATGTAGTTCTATAAACTAACTGGGAGTACTGTACTATGGAAAATTACAGCAGTTATGTATTTATGAATTTTATAATATTTGTCAAGAATCTTGTTTGCAGAAACTTTATGTTTTTGTGTCATTTACGAAGGGAGCTATTTTACAAACTATACAGTGTTTGTATGTTTTAATACAAAAATATTAAGTTTTATATTATTATTATTATAACAGGTATTAAATCATTCTCTGTATAACATTATTGGTTGCTTTGTCAATTTTTTAAGGTTTTTATTCACAGATCAATACATATTTGTATCACACAAATATTTCTTTTTACTTTGTAGGTGTATAGATGACATAATACCCCTACCTACGTTATTCCCGTTTACGCTTGGCTTATAGTATGAAACGGTAAATGAAAAGGTTTCTTTTATATAATCAAAGGATTAGAGAACAGATGGAACAGGTCAAGTTTTTATATTATGTACCATCTGCCCCGGGTAAGAAATAACAAAGTCAAGGTCACGGGGACAGTTGACACGATTTTGAAATCTCCCCGGGGGCCGCCGCGCCGCCGCCGCCGGTATCAACCACCACCAGGACCAATGAGAGTAAGTAGGATCCTAAACAGTATGTAACACCTAATTTGTAGTTTGTATAACATATATATTACTACTTCTCCTCACTAAGGACCTTAGGTTACACAACAAAAACATTCCACTGGCTGTTAATGAGCTATCGAAACGAATCAACACATTATTACAATTTAATGTGGTCATAATACAATTTTAATAATAAGGATTATGTGCTTAGCTACAGTTGATAAGAAACAATATATATTTACTTACCTATATAATTACAAACTAATGGCGTTATGATATCGAGCTGCAAGTTTACGCAGTGTGGCGGTCAGTACAAGTTTATCACGCAAGTAAGTGGGACGCAAATATTAATACTAATGATAACAAAATAAAAATCCTTTAATTAAAATAGAGTTGTTTCAGCACTCCTACAACATTGAATATTCGTGTTTGTTACGTAGGTACTGCCTGTGACCATACAGTACTGTGATAATGACCACAGAGCAGGCCGCTAATTTACTGCTGTGAGCCGCCTGTGACCTACTATTGTTTTAGGTTTGCGGTGGCGCTGCAGTGCAGAGTATTTTGTCTACTTTTTGTTGACTGAGCTGCAAAGACTTACCTATTATTTTTATTATTTTGGTGATAAATCGTAAAACAATGAAGCTGTACCTGATTTTCATTTTAATTGGGATTGCTAAAGCTGTCTCGACGATTGAAATCTTAGAATCAGCTGAAAAAATTGATCCTAAAATAAAAAAGCGCTATAAGCCAGATTGGGCCGATCTCGATACTCGGCCTTTGCCTCAGTGGTACGATGAAGCGAAGGTGGGCATATTCCTGCACTGGGGAGTCTACTGTGTACCCGGTTTTGGATCAGAGTGGTTCTGGAATAATTGGCGAAATGGTGAGTTACCTATATCCCTACCCTACATACTTACTAACTTAATGAAAATACGTTTTTCGTATATTATAAAACAAAAGTGAGATATGTTTTTTTTAATACACAGTGGGCCATGAACCTAGAATTAGGATGATTAATCTGAACAGTGGGCAGATAAAGCGCAACCTCTGACTTTTGTGCGAAATTGAAGTTCATTGCCCCGACAAAAGAGGATAAGCTTTGTTATGGGTCATCAAATTTACCAACTATTGTGCCTGCTAGGTATTTAAACAAGTAATTGTAATTTCATTATTTTGTTTCCAGATAAAGTCCAAAAGTATGTAGAGTTCATGCAAAAGAACTACCCGCCAGGATTCACATATCAAGAATTCGCGCCGATGTTCAAAGCAGAGTTTTTCAATCCTGACGATTGGGCAAAACTTTTTGTCGAGTCCGGAGCTAAGTATGCGCCTATGATCTTAATTGAACTATACTTAGTATAAGTAGGCAGCAGAAGGTTAAACTTATAAACGAGGCATAGTCGTCCAAATCTTTTGTCCTCAAATAGTTAACTAAAGTAGACAAAAACGTTTTTCAGGTACATTGTCCTCACAAGCAAGCATCATGAAGGTTACACTCTATTCCCTTCAAAGCAAACCTTCAGTTGGAATTCTAATGACGTCGGACCAAAACGCGACTTAGTTGGCGATCTGTCCGAAGCAGTCCGAAAACAAGGCTTGAAATTTGGAGTATACCATTCACTGTACGAATGGTTCAACCCTATCTACCTTGAAGATAGAAAGAACAACTTTACAACCAACCGATACGTTGCGAATAAGCTATGGCCTGACCTTAAACAAATAATCTATGACTACAAACCGTCGGTCATTTGGTCGGATGGCGACTGGGAAGCCTATGATGCATACTGGAAGTCACAAACGTTCCTTGCTTGGCTCTATAACGAAAGCCCCATACGCGACGAAGTTGTGGTAAATGATCGGTGGGGTATTGGCACTTATGGGAAACATGGGGATTTTTATAATTTTGCTGACAGATTTAATAACAGTAAGTGACTAATAAGACATTATTTACGTTTTCTTCTATACCTACTTAATATTATACTTAGGTACTAAGATATTACTGTAACTGAGCCATGTCTGTCAGTACGGTAAAATGAAGATATTTTTGAAAAACTAACTAGGTTCGACTATGAAACCCGAAAATGTGATGTTTGAAATTTATTGTCTGGTTTTGTGTTACCTCAGAAACTACTGGTCGCGGATTTTGATGAAAATATCGGTATTTGGTAGCTTTGGTTTCTAGGTTTCATAACTCATTTTCGACCTAAATGTGGGTAGGCGCGTCCAACATTGCTGAGCCCGTATGCTCCACGGGCTGTGGAAATAGAGTTGGTGACAGGGCTGGAAGTGACATAAAGTCAAAGTCAAAGTATTTATTGTAAATAGGCAATAAAATCGCACTTTTACAAGTAAAACAGCTAATTTTTGTTAACAAAGAGAATCATAAAAACAAAGAATGATAATAAATTATACAGTACCTAATTGATTATGGTTTGAGTTTGAAAAAAGGATGTTTCTCTTACATGCACTGTACCATGATTCTGGACAGGAAAAGGAAACTCCGTTGACTCTACCAGTGCTTCGGAATAATACGCCCGTTAGATGCCCATAATGACGTCACACGTCGTGAAGTCGCGAGAATTACTTTGCATTAATATTTAACGTATTCTTCAACATAATCTACTTGTAACCGCAACTTTTATTTTTATACAGGCTACTGATACGTGTAAAGTTTACAGGAACTCTTCAGGGGCATAAATGGGAAAATGCATTCACGGTTGACTCCACGACATGGGGTTACACAAGGAACATAAATATCAGTCAAGTTTTGTCTGCATCGGATATGATCGACCAGCTCGTTACTACAGTCAGCTGTGGAGGTTGGTACCATACATACGGTTCACCTACCTACCTTGTTATAGTACATCTACATAATGAATTAATGATACATTTATAATACCTACCTTATTATATTCGTAAAATGTACTAATTATTTAGTACTTATTTTAGGAAACGCTTTAATAAACGTGGGCCCAACCAAAGAAGGCACAATCGCACCAATATTTCAAGACAGGCTGCTGTCCCTTGGCAAGTGGCTGGCTATCAATGGCGATGCTATATACAGATCTTCGCCGTGGCTGTACCAAAACGATACATTCAACGGCAATGCTTGGTATACTTGCACTAAAATGCAGTACAATGCCCTGCAGCCGACCGCAAGGCCTGCTTTAGATGATACTGTCACAGCTATCTACGCCACTACACTGGAATGGCCTAAGCGCAGTGTATTGAAACTGCAAGATGTGTCTACTTATCTGCACAGTGGCAATTATCAAGTAGAGCTGTTGGGAAATGAGGGCATATACTTGAATGTAAGTACTGCTCATAATGATGATTTAGGTTCTCACTTATTGAAGCGATTACGATTGATACCAATCAAGGTTTCTCATTGAGTGTTTATTACACTGTATAAGTGTAAGTGTACCTACGTTTACTTACAAAGTTCGAGGTATATACTAATGATAAAAAAGTAATGTCGTAAATTATCATACGGGGCGCCTTGCGTCATTTTACGAGTATATAATATAGGTACATTGGTACATTGGTAACTGCCCTAACTTGCGATTCAAAACGTACATAAACATTATATTATTCTAATCAGTCCATTCTAATCAGTCAAATAACAAGTCACACTTTAGGAAACGGCTATTTGTTACTCGAAAATATACCTACCTACTTTATGCGCAAAGTACCTAGGTAGATAGGTAATAGCACAGAATACCTATTAATACCCTAGTAATAGTGTGAGATTTATCTTTGCAAATATCCCAGCCAAATAATTAGTATATAGGTACCTAGTTTGTTCTGATTCGAAAATGTAATTTATGTGCAAAGTACCTAAGTACTACGAGTATAAGTAGCGATTAGCGAATAGTGTAACATTTACCAGAACGTCAACTAAAAATTATCTATTTTTATTTCAGTGGACAATCGTAAACGGACTGGCTAATATACAGCTGCCAGACAAATCTACTGTGAAGTCTGAAAATGCTTGGGTGCTAAAATTTACGCGGAAATAATGTTCAATATTTATAATTCTGTTGTATAGTTATTACAAATGAATTACAAATTAAGAAATAAATATTTTGATTATACTTATATACCCACCTACCTATATTATGCTATAATTGTAAATAGGTACTTATTCTGATTAGTTACGTAGGTACCTAACCTTTTTATGAAGTGTTAATTACGATAACGATACCTACACAAATAATTATAATAATTGCAATAGGATTTGCGGCAGTATTTATTTCCTTTAATGTATTCGAGTGCTTGTAACTTGTAATGTAATAAATAATAATATAATGCATATTATTGCATGGGCCAGCGTGGTCGACTGGCTCAGAATATGGTTACTGTGTTTTTTAATATTCTTCCTAAAATAAATTATTAGTTACTTTCGTACCTAGGTACTTACAATACCTACGCTATTTGTTCACTGACCTCTCTGTCTGATGCCTCTGACCTTCCTGCCTGACTGATAGCTGTTACCTCTTTTTGTTTTGACAGAACTTGATAATCAGCTGTGATTTTATTGGACGTTGAACTATGGTGGGGCTGCTTGAGGAATGGTTTTTGCGATTAGGATTCGCGGATTTCCGCCTTGCGCGCGCATTCTGTCAAACGGACCCGAACGGCGATCATCGGCTTTGTGTCGGTCTGTCGATTTTTCTGAGTTGTTTTGTTTAGTTGAAGTGGAGATTATAACAGAAAATGCAACTCGAACTGTTTATAGTCTGCTTAGTGGTTGCGATATCAACCGCACGCAATGGAGTAACCAGTGAAAAGTTAGATTCTGAAGTTGAAACCGTTGAGAAGCGATATAAACCACACTGGAATGATCTCGACACTAGGCCTTTGCCCCGGTGGTACGACGAGGCGAAAGTGGGCATATTCCTCCACTGGGGAGTCTACTGTGTTCCTGGCTTTGGGTCCGAGTGGTTTTGGATCTATTGGCATAGTAAGTATGCCTACCTGCCTATTCTTAATTCTAGACTGCGATTTCTTTCAAGTAGTACTATCTATGTTCTACTCGGTTCTCGAGTGGCGATCACATATTATATCTACTTACTGGAGAACGGCCCTTTACAAGGTGGACCGAAGAGGGTGAAAGTCGCGAGGTGCCGCAGTTTATGAACAACTAGCAATCGGCTCGTTACGGTGCCCTATATGAATATGCCTATGGGGGAGGCATGTATGTTCAGCAGTGAACGTTAGGTCTAATGATGATCAGTATTAAAACTATATACTAGTGCTACAAAATAATAGTAGGTATACTTAGGTGCTCATACTACAGGTAGCTAGCTAATGTATTTACTGTATGTAAGTGAGTTATATTCTTTATTTTTTAGATGGAAATTATCGGTATGTTGACTTCATGGAGAAGAACTATGCTCCAGGATTCACCTATCAAGAGTTTGCGCCAATGTTTAAAGCTGAGTTCTTCCAACCAAACCAGTGGGCAAAGCTTTTTGCTAAGTCTGGCGCTAAGTAAGTACCTGCCTATATCAAATACATGACATTTAATTACAATTTTACAATCTACTGTGTTACAATAGTGTAGGCTGTTATCACAATATTACATCATTCATACACTTCTGTAACAAAATAGTATCTTCCAATTATTTCAGGTATGTGGTCCTCACAAGCAAGCACCATGAAGGCTACACTCTATTCCCGTCGAAGCAAACTTTCAGCTGGAATTCAGTAGACGTCGGTCCGAAACGTGACTTGGTTGGTGATCTAGCCCAGGCAGTACGGTACCAAGGATTAAAGTTTGGAGTCTACCACTCACTATACGAGTGGTTCAACCCTATGTACCTCGAAGATAAAAAGAAGAATTTCACTACAAAAAATTACATTGCCAACAAGTTGTTGCCTGACCTAAAGCAATTAGTAGAAGACTATAAGCCGTCAGTCATATGGGCTGACGGTGACTGGGAGGCGCACGAATCGTACTGGAAGTCGAGATCGTTCCTTGCTTGGTTGTACAATGACAGTCCTGTAAAGGATGAGGTTGTGGTCAATGATCGCTGGGGCATCGGCATACCTGGAAAACACGGAGACTTTTATAACTTTGCTGATAGGTTTAACAACAGTAAGTACCTACTGAGATTCAATTACCGTAACGCATGGAAATTAATAAAGCTTATTCTAGAACATGTTTTTTATTGTACATTATTACAGGAACTCTTCAGGGCCACAAATGGGAGAACGCTTTCACAGTTGACTCCACATCGTGGGGATACAGGAAAAACATGGATCTCTCACAGGTTTTATCGGCAGCAGATCTGCTTTCTGAATTGGTCACCACTGTGAGTTGTGGAGGTATGATTGAAAATGCCTTATTTAATTCTAACAAATATCTACCTTCTTACAATATCATAGAAATATTTCAATATTTCAGGAAATGTTCTGATTAACGTAGGCCCAACAAAAGAGGGTACAATAGCGCCCATATTTCAAGACAGACTGCTATCTCTTGGCAAATGGCTTGCCATCAATGGGGAGGCCATTTATAAGACATCACCGTGGCTGTCGCAAAACGATACGTTCAATGAAAACGTTTGGTACACTTGCACTAAAACACAGTACAACACTGAGCAACCTACTGCAGTACCAAAATCTGACGATACTCTGAAAGCAATATACGCCATTGCATTAAAATGGCCCAGAGGCAATCTTTTGAAGCTACAGGATTTATCTCCTCATATGCACAACGGGACTCAAGTGGAGTTATTGGGAAATAAGGGCACATACTTGAATGTAAGTTGTAAGCTTTACAACCAATCTTAAGATTTGATAAACATCTGATGCACTCATTCCTATGTTGCAAGAACAGTGACGATAATTATTAGATCATCATACTGTAGCTGACTAACCCTGTCCTATCACCAGAACAAAGTTTCAAGCTAAACAGGCGTTTTTAGCGTATGGTAAAATACCCCGTGGCATGGCACTTATACATTTTATATTATTATACATACATGAAAGAAAAATGTTTTATTTCAGTGGACTATTGAAAACGGATTGGCTCAAATACAGCTCCCAGACAAATCTACAGTGAATTCAGAAAATGCTTGGACACTTAAAGTGACATCACCAATTTAATAATTTATCCAGTGGTGCTACAAGATTAGGATTTGCAAATAAATACATTGTCATTTTGTATGTTTTTAAGTGATCTTTGGAATTACTAGTGGAATTCGAAAATATGTTGCATTATTTAAAAACCACCCCATTAATTAATAAGGAAATGGTGCCATTCCTTGCACAAACTACAGAGCATTTCTTGTCACACACTAAGCTAAATTTTACTTATGCACTGTAAAAAAATTTTGTTTTCAAACTATTGGTTCGGCTCTGAATATTTTGTAGGTAATCTGATAGAAAAGAAAACTACACTATTCCCGAACTAAAAGTGAACTAGGCTGTTTTATCTTCGTAAAATTCGATCGTATCGCTAATTCTAACCTGATCTTCTGACCTCTATACACTACGACATAAAACACAATTTCATAACATCAAAGTATATTCAAATAATCTTTAGGTACTTACATGGTTAATATACTTAAGAGTAACTTAGTAAGGCTATACTTAGCAGAATAAAGTTCATTAATAAAATTATATCGGATTAAAATTGTGCATTGTGCATCTAGTAACATAGCCCCATATGGCATGTAGTTCCATTACAAAATAATTATGATAATAACAAATTCACTTATAATAATTATATTGTATTCATATGGCACTACAGAGCCATAAATATCAGTAGGTATATCTGAAGAACCTTGATAGGTCATAATCGCAGTAAGTAAATAATGCTTGATTTCATTGTAGCCAATCGTATAACCAATGACATGTTTATTTGGGAATAAATTATGTATAGGTCAAAATTGATTTAAATACAGTTACAAGATAGTCCAGAATACATAAATAAGTAGACTAATAATTACAAAAACATTGCTGCAAAGAAGATTTCTACTCACTAGCTATCTACATAAATTAAAATCCATACCATCTGACAGGAGTACATGCGGATCTAGAGTTAGGAGGCTATTGCAGTATAATAGATGGTATTATGGCTAAAAGTGATATTTTGAGACCTATATTACTATGAATGTTTGGGGGTTGGACCTAATCCCACTTGATGGCATTCATGGCTATTATAGAGGCTGGTTTAAAGAACTAGAATTTGTTGTATTACCGTTTTAGAGATTTGGACATCGTTAAGTGATTCGTTAGTGTAGCTATACAAAAATAAACTTTATTTGTTGTATTGTCAAGTACTAGGTATATATATATATTATCTATTCTTATTAACGATACACAAAATGTAACATGGAACTATAGACAGACATTTTGGTATTAAGTTAGGTAAGTATTTAATAGTGAATTTGTGAAAAGCTTTTCTACATGGACATAATATTACTAGATAACATATTATTTAAGCTAAATGTAAAAGCATACAAAAATAATATTATATTACGTTTAAGAGATGTTTACATACAAAATATTTCACAATAGCATTCCGTTTCGAACAGTAAAGAGCAATAAACTGAACAGTTCTAAGTTACAAAAATATCTGCGTAGTTTATAAGCCACAATTCAATGTATTTATACCTACCATTATGTTTGAATTAACTAGCACACGGTTATATTTAATAAAATTCCTTCTTATACTTTTGTAGCCTGCAAAGCACCTTCAATTACGTAATCATTATGTATATAGTATTAACAGTTATTCTATCTATATAATCCTCAGGCACTGACATATTATTACAATGAAATATTGCTATCGTTTCAAAGCCATGACAAAAATCATCTAAGTCTAAGTACACACGAAATCAGACACAATGTGTCCTTAGCTTAACAAATATTGTTGCTATGTTTAAGATTAAAACATTCTAGCGAAATGATTACAAATTACACCGAATCTAATGCATAAAATGTAGTACTTACCTAGATCAATTTTGCTTATATAAGCTCTGTATAATTATTTATGAGTAAGTTAGCAAATGCTAATTTGTACTATGCTGAGATGAGATTTTGAAGTATTTTGTAGTAAGATTTCAGTGTGTTAAAATCGACCGAATGTCGTTTGCTTCATGTATAAAGGCAACCCACGATAATATGACACGGCAAAAAAATTACAAATATTACTTCGGTTTACACTGACGTCCACATTCGGCATTCAGCATTCGGCAGTCGGGAACAACCGGACTATACGGAAATAACAGAAGTAACGCTCCTACTCTTTCTCTAACCCTAATGTTATTTTAGTCTAAGCCCGCCTTAAGTTATGCCCATCGCATCGTACTACCGATGTAACCTGTTATATGCGATATAAAATGAAATCTTATTTCTAAAGGATTAAACGCTTAAACTACTAACGCTATAATGGTCTCCTTGCTTTATTCTACTAAGACTTAGAATATTGTTACATATCTATATTTGGAATGTATACTAAATTAAATATTTAACTAATATTTCTAATAGTTCAGTACATAAATATAGCTTTATAAATCGAGCTAAATAACTGCTTTGCTGATTATATTTTTGTTGGGTAACACATAGTACTTATGTAGAAACATGTAGGTAACATACTAGGGAAGATTTCGAGCTTGCTTCAATTATAGCCATAATCTTTGTTATTTAAATTGAACTTCGACACAAAAATTACCGATTCCTCTTAGTCCGGACCGGGCCCCACTAAATAAACGTGTGTCACCGGACGAATGTTCTTCATAGTTTATTAGATTGAAGTGTTTGACTTGTAAAAGTGCGGTTTTATTGCCTATTTACTATAAATGATTTGACTTTGACTTTGACATAGCGACGTGTCACATCACACCTCACGTTACTTAGGTGGGCGGCGGTGTCTATTTCAATCTCCTAGCGCCTCTTATCGAGATTTATTGGCAAGTAACGTTTCGACAACCAATAGGATCGTAGCGGCTGTCATTGACCCTAGACACTTTAGTTTCTACGCCTCCCGCTCTCGCTTAATTGACGAGAATCAACCAGATACAATAAAATGAACATGCATGATGCGTCACCAATCTATAAACATGTCCGCTTGAATCACAAGGCATATCTGTTGATAGATTGACAATCAAGACCGTCGGTTTTACTGCTAGGTGTATGCCTTATCTACTCTCCATTGGTGAGTTTTAACGTTCGATAATAACTCAAGCGTTTTTGCGATATCGGCTCAAGTACTTTTTAACTAGGAGTCTAGGAGTACTAGGACGCGCGCGATCTAACACACTGCTGCGTGATAGAAATAGAAAGAACGCGGGACGCACTGTCTAAATAACGCTGCGTTATTATCCATCGACAATATCGTTCCCGTGTGGCAGTGGCTTTAAAACCCAAACCACCCGGCAAAAGCCATCAGCTATGACATCGACTGCAATCTATCTCTCTGCTTGAGGCTCTCCAACGCTGGGAGCAGAGAGATCTTCTCATTGAAGAACTGTTCTAAGGTCTCTTCGGCTAACATCGTAGCTAGGAATTGCTCGAGGGTTATGGACCATACACCTTCGGTGGAAGGGTCGCTTTCCCTTGACGGGGAAGGTCGGACGTTCTCTTGCTCCGATTCGGTGGCATTCCCATTGGGGTCCAACTGCAATGGAAATGTTAACGTTTCAGTTTCACATTCTTTTAACTGACTATTTATTGAAATAGTTTTAAACCTTATGTTACTTGGTTTTAGTACCTACTTTTTGGCGAGCTAAATTAAAATTACTACCGTCATACCACAAAAGATTTTAACAAGAGTTGAACAGATGTGTTTAAATATTTTCTCCACAAATTGACGTCTAACCCTTATTATTTCTAAATCAATAACAAATTCACAAGTAAAATAATTAGGAATGCCAGGATTGAGTAAGAAAACGCGAGTGATAGACGTCGATTTTGTGGAACGAAATTTTAGAAACATCTGTTTAACTATGGTTTAAACTTTTGTACTAAGATCGAGTGTTTTATTTCCAGTTTTTAATATAAACTCACATAAAAGCGGCGTTTTTTATATTTCAAGTTTACGTCAGACTAATAGGACTAGAAAAACCTCCTGCAAGTTTTTTTTAGCTAGTTTTAGATATGGACACAGTTTTGTTTAAAATATGATTTCATGATTTGATTAAAATATGATTATGATTTACCTCATTTTTAGCAACAGCGGCTAAGTAGAGACTGTCCTGTGATATTTCTCGGTCGAAATCCGGCCGACGGTGGTTCAGTTCGCCTAACTGCAGCAGAACTGTACCTGAGGTATTATAAGATAACAAATAATAAAATAGTGTAATGTCGGAGTCAAAGTCAAAGTCCTTGGCTTTGAGTGAGTTGACTTCGACTTTGACTTTACCGGCTCTGACGACGGACTCGTACAGCTGCACGTCGTGCTGCGTGAGGCCGTGCAGCGCCGCCAGCAGCTGCAGGAAGTGCGCGCGCGGCAGCGGCGGGGCGGGCGGCGGCGCGGGGGGCGTCTGCCCCGGGGCGGAGGGCAGCCCCGCCAGCGCGCACTGCCGCACCGCCTCCGCCGCGCTCGCCTCCGTGCCGGACCCTGGAACGCATCGCATTTGGCATGTACACTACAATACCTTTATGATGTTTTTTTTTTAATCTCACTAGGATTGCTCCTGTATCGTGGGTATACTAGTACCCAACTTATATGGCGCGTCGTGAATCTTCGTTCGCGCAGAAAAGAAAGTATGGTCCGAAGATTAACGAAAGAATGTTTAAAATTTACAATCAACCTAAGATCACTATTATAAGGTTCATAATACACTGCAGCTGTTAGTTCCATCTCACTCATGCCACGCGGCGATCGCTAAGATGGCGGGCGGCTGCCGACCAATAGCGGTCAATAGCATTTCCCACGCTTTGAGAATTCATCTTCTGCGCAGGTACATCGGTAAGCCATATCAGTTGGGTACTACTATACCACCGCTTACAGACATAATATAATGTAACATGCACATCACACACAGTTACTCTTTCCGTTTTAAAATGAGAACGATTCGGCACGATTGGGAGTTCGGGTACCGTTTTGTGAGAGATTAGGCACCGCGCAGCTACAAGACGGTGCTTTCACACTGAGTGCGAACAGTTTTGCTTGTTTTGTGCGATTCTACCGTTTCTATGGAAAAGTGTCACCGCCCTGTGGTTTTGGGGGATATCCGCAAGTGCGAATTTAGGATTTTTTTTACTTTTAAAGCTATTTAGGTCAGCGAGGATGTGGTCGAAGGAGGTATTGTTTTTTTTATACCCGATTGCAGTATGGAACCTTACCCGATTGCAGTATGGAACCTTACCCGATTGCAGTATGGAACCTTACCCGATTGACTAGTAGCACTGTCACTGGATTTGTCCATGAAACTGCCTTCAGTGCAGACTTCGCTGATCGACCGTTGCATCGCCGTCACAGACAGCACGCCCGGCTCGGGAGTGGATGGATTTTCTATACTGAAATAGTTATAGTTGTATCGTCATCGGAACCGAACGAACAAAAAAACTGGCCTAGTGCGAGTCGTACTCCTGCACGAAGGGTTCCGTACCATTATGTATAAACACACGGAAAAAAGTTACGTTTGTTGTACCGGAGCCCCCTTAGATATTTATTTTATTCTGTATTTTAGTATTTGTTGTTATAGTGGCTACAGAAATACATCATCTGTGAAAATTTCAACTGTTTAACTACCACGGTTCATGAGATACAGCCTGGTGACAGACGAAGAGACAGACAGACAGACAGACAGACAGACAGACAGACACAGACAGACGGACGGACGGACAGCGGAATCTTAGTAACAAGGTCCCGTTTTATTTAACCCTTTGGGTATGGAACCCCAAAACTCAACTCCGTAGGTATCCTAATCACTTGTAAGATTCTGCCTACACGTAGACACCCAAAGTTGGAGGTTTCGAACATGAACAAGGCTACCTGTCGAAGAAGGAGATGGCGTCGGCGGCGAGCTCCTCGCCGGTGGCGGTGAAGTGCGCGGGGCGCAGCTCGGCCGCCGACAGCAGCGGCGGCGCGTGCGCGCAGTACAGCGCGCGCAGCCGCCGCGCCGGCTCCGCGCGCACCGCCACGCCCAGCGCCACGCTCAGCCCGCGCGCCGACACCATGCCGTCCCCGTGCTCCATCAGCTGACATGGCTCATTTTTTAGTTTTGCCGTCGCCCCGTTTGTGCATTCAGCCATTGTCGAGTATTACAATATTTCGTATTGTCACAACAGGAAAGTCACACATCATTATAGATTTTTTTTTGTTTTTATGTCGCCCGGTTTGTGCATTCAGCCAGTGTGGAGTATTACAATATTTCCCATTTTCACGACAGGAAATAATTCATAGCGTTATAGCAATCCTCGTGGTCAAGTAGTCGAATCAAGTGCTGGATGCATTACTAAAACTTCCTGGGTGTTTTGGAACAAATGCGAAATTACTCGTTTTTGGGCCTTGCTTTCCGATTCCCGCCAAAACTCGGACGTTTAGTTATCTCTGTCGCGCGTATGTATTGCCCTTTCGCACGGGCGAAGGATCGAGACTTGGAGCCTATTTGATTTGTGAAACTTCTCGAGGCAGCCATTCGATAATAATCGATAAGTAAACGAGTATTGAGAGTTAAATCTCATGGACGCTTCACGTTAAAGACCTCTCTCCCATGTAACAAATAACATGGGAGAGACGAAAGAATATGTCACGTAGAGAGATAGAAAGAGAGCTATATATTTTATGAAGTTTCACTTCATACGCATTTTTTTTTTATAAAATAGATTGCTTACGAGCAATACGAGTATGCGGCCCACCTTATGGCCGTCATTAGAGAGGACTCTGTTAATTTACCTTGAACATCCTAGCGGTGATAGCCTCCGCGTAATCCCCCTTCGCCCAAGGAGACAGGGCCGTGTAGAGAGTCTTGAACTGCGAATAGTCCAGTCTGTACGCTTCGTAAGGCGCTTCCAATCGCTCGCAGGGCACACGCTTCGCCCAGAGAAGCTCCTCGCGTATCACGCTTAACAGTTCCTGTGGAACATTGGAAAGAGTTGAACGTGAAGAAAAGAGAAGTGAAAGTGTTGTCGGGAAAAAATATTTCCTATAAACAAAGTCCACCACAACCTCTATCAGGTTCATATCTGTCCATTACTGAGCACGGGTTTCACCCCAGACATAAAAGAGGAAGGAGACCGAACATTACAGATATCTCTCCTCACGTTCGTAAGGGTGGTGAAAAATTGTATTTGTCATTTTTTTATAGCTCACACTAGGATTACTCCTGTAGATATCGCTTACAGATATATAATTTCACATGCACAGTACACCCATCATAAACAAATATCTGTGGATCACACAAATATTTTTTCCGGGCGGGAATCGAACCCGCGACGCCAAGCGCAGCAGCCCGAGTGCTCAGCCACCACGCCACACGTGCCGTCCATCCCTCGGTAGTGCAAGTAGTTCCTAGTGAGTACTGCGGGCGCACCTGCAGCTCGGGCGGCTCCAGCAGGCGGTCCTGCTGCAGCGCCCGCAGCGCGTTCCGCTCCAGGCTGTCCTCCAGCTGGCGCACGACCCGCAGCCGGTGCTAGTGAGTACTGCGGGCGCACCTGCAGCTCGGGCGGCTCCAGCAGGCGGTCCTGCTGCAGCGCCCGCAGTGCGTTCCGCTCCAGGCTGTCCTCCAGCTGGCGCACGACCCGCAGCCGGTGCTAGTGAGTACTGCGGGCGCACCTGCAGCTCGGGCGGCTCCAGCAGGCGGTCCTGCTGCAGCGCCCGCAGCGCGTTCCGCTCCAGGCTGTCCTCCAGCTGGCGCACGACCCGCAGCCGGTGCTAGTGAGTACTGCGGGCGCACCTGCAGCTCGGGCGGCTCCAGCAGGCGGTCCTGCTGCAGCGCCCGCAGCGCGTTCCGCTCCAGGCTGTCCTCCAGCTGGCGCACGACCCGCAGCCGGTGCTAGTGAGTACTGCGGGCGCACCTGCAGCTCGGGCGGCTCCAGCAGGCGGTCCTGCTGCAGCGCCCGCAGCGCGTTCCGCTCCAGGCTGTCCTCCAGCTGGCGCACGACCCGCAGCCGGTGCTAGTGAGTACTGCGGGCGCACCTGCAGCTCGGGCGGCTCCAGCAGGCGGTCCTGCTGCAGCGCCCGCAGCGCGTTCCGCTCCAGGCTGTCCTCCAGCTGGCGCACGACCCGCAGCCGGTGCTAGTGAGTACTGCGGGCGCACCTGCAGCTCGGGCGGCTCCAGCAGGCGGTCCTGCTGCAGCGCCCGCAGCGCGTTCCGCTCCAGGCTGTCCTCCAGCTGGCGCACGACCCGCAGCCGGTGCTAGTGAGTACTGCGGGCGCACCTGCAGCTCGGGCGGCTCCAGCAGGCGGTCCTGCTGCAGCGCCCGCAGCGCGTTCCGCTCCAGGCTGTCCTCCAGCTGGCGCACGACCCGCAGCCGGTGCTAGTGAGTACTGCGGGCGCACCTGCAGCTCGGGCGGCTCCAGCAGGCGGTCCTGCTGCAGCGCCCGCAGCGCGTTCCGCTCCAGGCTGTCCTCCAGCTGGCGCACGACCCGCAGCCGGTGCTAGTGAGTACTGCGGGCGCACCTGCAGCTCGGGCGGCTCCAGCAGGCGGTCCTGCTGCAGCGCCCGCAGCGCGTTCCGCTCCAGGCTGTCCTCCAGCTGGCGCACGACCCGCAGCCGGTGCTAGTGAGTACTGCGGGCGCACCTGCAGCTCGGGCGGCTCCAGCAGGCGGTCCTGCTGCAGCGCCCGCAGCGCGTTCCGCTCCAGGCTGTCCTCCAGCTGGCGCACGACCCGCAGCCGGTGCTAGTGAGTACTGCGGGCGCACCTGCAGCTCGGGCGGCTCCAGCAGGCGGTCCTGCTGCAGCGCCCGCAGCGCGTTCCGCTCCAGGCTGTCCTCCAGCTGGCGCACGACCCGCAGCCGGTGCTAGTGAGTACTGCGGGCGCACCTGCAGCTCGGGCGGCTCCAGCAGGCGGTCCTGCTGCAGCGCCCGCAGCGCGTTCCGCTCCAGGCTGTCCTCCAGCTGGCGCACGACCCGCAGCCGGTGCTAGTGAGTACTGCGGGCGCACCTGCAGCTCGGGCGGCTCCAGCAGGCGGTCCTGCTGCAGCGCCCGCAGCGCGTTCCGCTCCAGGCTGTCCTCCAGCTGGCGCACGACCCGCAGCCGGTGCTAGTGAGTACTGCGGGCGCACCTGCAGCTCGGGCGGCTCCAGCAGGCGGTCCTGCTGCAGCGCCCGCAGCGCGTTCCGCTCCAGGCTGTCCTCCAGCTGGCGCACGACCCGCAGCCGGTGCTAGTGAGTACTGCGGGCGCACCTGCAGCTCGGGCGGCTCCAGCAGGCGGTCCTGCTGCAGCGCCCGCAGCGCGTTCCGCTCCAGGCTGTCCTCCAGCTGGCGCACGACCCGCAGCCGGTGCTAGTGAGTACTGCGGGCGCACCTGCAGCTCGGGCGGCTCCAGCAGGCGGTCCTGCTGCAGCGCCCGCAGCGCGTTCCGCTCCAGGCTGTCCTCCAGCTGGCGCACGACCCGCAGCCGGTGCTAGTGAGTACTGCGGGCGCACCTGCAGCTCGGGCGGCTCCAGCAGGCGGTCCTGCTGCAGCGCCCGCAGCGCGTTCCGCTCCAGGCTGTCCTCCAGCTGGCGCACGACCCGCAGCCGGTGCTTGAGGCGCAGGTGCTCGATGCCGGCGCCGCCCACGCGCCCGCCGTAGCCCAGGTACGCGCGGTACACCAGCTCCTGGATCCGTATGGTCTGCAATGCGAACACCACGTCACCACGTCTAGTGTGACTGTTTACGAGCTCGACATAGTACGCGTCAACTAGCGCTTTGTATAAAGATTTTTCGTTCATAAACGCGCCGGTAGGGGGGGGCGCTGTACAGGATTTTCGTACCAAACGCATACTGGTATGACTCCCTACGAGTCGATGACGTGTCTCTTCTACGTCATCGATGTACGTGTGATACCATAACTCCACAATGTACGTTGATGATGTGAAACGAGACACCTCGTCATCATCTTGGCCGGAGTGCCATACCTGGCGTAGTATTTGTACCATGATGTCAATAATCTTAACTTGTTTTTTTTTTAAATAAAATATGAGGTTCAAGCTTGTGACCCCATCTGCTGGTAAATGATCTCCACCGCCTATGGACATTGGACATCCGCAACGCCAGAATTATTGTCGGAACCGTCTAATGTGAATCTAAGAATGTGTGTCTGATCGAATGATTATGTCTATTTGTATAATCTGTGGATCACAGCGCATCGCGTTATTTCTACATCGACTCTTTCTTGTCTATGAAAATTCATTGTCAAGATATTTGTTACAACGTCATCTATCGGTAAATTATGGCAATCATATTCTTTAATATTATCCGTCATCCTATCTTCTTTATCGTTATAAAACACATAAACACCATAAATTCAACAAACCTTTTCGGCAGTACGTGGTTCGGTGGACAACGCCATCGCTTCCTCATTGTAAATGCCTTCTAGATAGTCGTTGAGAATCTGCATCGCTTGCCCGTCCTCTGTACATTTGAGCAACTTGTCCCGGTTGATGTCCAAAATTGTTAGCGTTACCTGAAACGAAACAAAAACGGATATAAGTGCTGTCACACTATAAACTAGCGACCCGCCCCGGATTCGCACGGATGTATAGAAGTTGTTATTATGTAAACATGTGACAGCAGTACTGTCATACACTGAACGATACGATCTAAATTGAATT
Organism: Hylaea fasciaria; assembly: GCA_905147375.1. NCBI lineage: Eukaryota > Metazoa > Arthropoda > Insecta > Lepidoptera > Geometridae > Hylaea > Hylaea fasciaria. Next base: position 4,465,136 of record LR990194.1, read on the forward strand.
ATTTTACCAAAAATGTTCATGCGCACAAACCTTGTCCTGACTATTACAACAGGAACACAACAAAAAATAAACTTACAAATAGATACAGCCGTTTAAAAAGAAAAAAAAACTAGCAGCACGGTTACACCCGCGTTCGCCATTATCCCACAGGAATCGTTCATTTTTACGGGATAAAAAGTATCCTATTATCTATTCCAGGACCTAGATATAGTATCTGTATACCAAATTTCATCCAAACCCATTCACCCTTTAAGGCGTGAAGAGAACACAATCACAAACATTTATAATACAAGTAGGAAGCATAATAGATAGGTCATTCAAATTCATAAAGGATCACAATAAAATCTTCAAACATACCTGGAATATGACCTTAGCGCCGTCATAGAAGAAGCAGTCCATCACGTTGACGGCGCACTCGTAGGGCATGACGCTGATGAAGAGCGTCAGGAACCAGGACAGGGAGATCATCTTCATCATGCCGAGCTCGTCCAGCTTCGCGTGCAGCTCCGGCAGGTGCGCCGCCGTCAGCTCCTCCAGCACGCCCTGGTCCACCTGGGAGCCGGGGGGACCTCGTTTCATATCATTCTTCCGTTAGGAATCCTACTATAATATAATAAACGCGAAAGTATGTATTTGTTGCTCTTTCACGCTAAAACTCCTGAATGGATTTAAATGAAACTTCACAATAGTATAGCTTACATATCAGAATAACACATAGGTTACAATTCATAAAGATATATCGTATTATAATCCAAACGCGGGTGAAACCGAGAGGTGCGTCAAGTAATAAAATAGATTAGCCGTTTTATGCAGACATTTGTTTTTTTCAGTACATTGAATGTATGTATGTCTGTGTGCCTGAGTACCGAATGAAGAGTGTTGGCGACAGCACTGGCCATTTTGTCGCCTTCCCCTTTTAAACATATTTTACTTTTCAATTTTATGTAAGTAATTTTTCAAATTCAGTCTTCAATAAACAATGGTGAAAACTAGATGCGTTTTATTGAAGTTCTCAACAAAGAGGTTAACGCAAGCGCTCACCAGCGCCCCCACGACCCTGGTGTTGTAGTAGTCGGGCAGCAGAGTCTCGCAGATGGCGGCGAGCAGCCAGAAGGCCTGCTCCTCCGGGCAGTATACGAGCAGCACCGAGGCCACTATGTTCATGGCCTGGCAGTACCCGATGGTCGGGTTCTTGAGGGCGTACGCGCACAGCACGCGGCGGAGGGCGGAGATACCTGCAACGTGATTATATTTATGTCTTTTCCTTTTATTGAGAGAAGACCCGGTGAACTTTGTGGGCACCACATACATAGGTACCAATTGAAATTTTAAACATTTCCATTGAGGCCACTACAGGATTGAGAAAAAAGTCGGTCGAGCCGTTGTCGAGTTGGATAGCAGATTTTTTTTTTCAGCATAATATATACTAAAGGTTGTTATAATGTTTCTTTATCCATCTTTGTCATTGTTGTGTTTTATGTATATATATGATATTAGGGATTATAAATATCCTCTTCTTGTTAACTGACTGTACTAGACATTGTGTAAGTGAATTTGATGACTCACCAACATCATTCTGAAACGCCCTGTGTTCAGGCAGCGATCGATGCAGGTCCCTCTCGATCTCATCGTTGGCCGGATTCTTGGAAGACAGAGCTTGGTTCACCAACTTCTCGTATAGTCCTTTGTTTTGCGCCTGAAACGTAGAAGCGGGGGTGAATATCGCATATCTGCATTGTTGTATCTGGACATTGGTTACTTCGTGATGTTTGCTTTTACCGAGCCATGGCACATCGGTCTACAAAAGTCACTGTTGTATCGTCAAGATATTTGAATACGTTTTACTTGTTTAGTCCTTAATAGGCTAGCATACTCGTAGGTAAGATATGACTATCATAGACTTTATTTGATTACCTTCTGCAATATGGAGCCGGAGAAGACGGCCCAAAGCTCTCCGCGCAGAAGCTCCGGTATTCCATTGACGACCAGCTCACTCCCTTCCGTGGTCTGGTACATGCTGACCCCTCGCCCCACTTCAGCCATGTGGTCCTCCCATTGCTTTTCCTATAACAACACAGCTCGTTTTAAACTGGTTTGAGCTTGGTCTTTTAAATTGATGCCCAGTTTCTGAACAGCTGACCAACCGATAAGATTGCTGTCTTTGTCATTTGTTTAGTGCCAGATAGAGACAGAGATAGACTTGTCGTGAGAATAAAGTCTGGTGTCTTTTTTGTTGCTACATTTATTATTTATTGTGTCTAAATCGGTTCCCGTTCGACCAATTTAATTTCGATACCCGCATAGGGTATCTATAGGCGTATATGGGACTAAGTCATTCCATATTCTCTAGATACAGATAATCTTAGTGGTCAAAATCTATGCAGGCATGACTGAAAAAAAAATGAAAGTCACCTTTTTCTGCTGAATCTGCTTGATGGGGGAAGTCTGGTGTGTCCTGAAGAGAGTCATGAGCGGCGGCTGCGGCGTCCACTGCTCGCCTTCCTCCGCGCCAGGCGTCGGTGCTTTCTCCCTGCAATAGTCACTGTATTCACAAGTGAGAAGATGCACTGCAATATGAATCTTACAAGTAAGTGAACAGAGTTTAAAGCCGTTCTGCAGTACCACTGTTGGACTTAAATCCCCGGCAAGCCTGTCGAGAACATGCTCAGCAGTTTGGATCTTATGAGTAAGATGACAGAGATCATATTTGTTTTCAGCCACTGCAGTTACAAGGGAGAACATGCACTGCAGATTGTATCTTTAAAGAAAGCAAACAGAGTTAGAAATTCTGCACATGTTAGTTAGAAACAATGAAATCCAAGGCGCTATTACTGTCCAAGGAGATGTTATTTATAATAGCAATCTTGTGTTTTATGTTATTAGAGATCCTTTATAATTTTCGTTTTGTCTCCCTGTCCATACCTCATATTTCCACTGTTGTTAGGAAGCCTCGTAGATCTTATTGCATAGTCAATTAAGAATAAATTATTATAATGCGTTTTTTAAATGTATTTAATGACATTTATCACCAGTGCTATTATAAAAACATAAAGTTACTAATGGACATGTTTTGTCAAAGAGATGGTTATCAGTTAGGTTTTATTTTATGAAATCAAGAATGCGCACAAAACAAACCATGACAGTAATTCAATGCATCCAACCTGTTAACTCCTGAAACATGCTAATAAATATTAGTGTTACCTTAAATAGTAAATAAAAAGTCCATGATTAGTGGAAGCATAGGGATAGACGATTTCATATCACTACGTTCGAAAATGAGCAAAACCCTTATGAGTAGATCCCAACCAATGGATGCCACATTTGACGACACTAGCGCCTAGACTAGACTAAGGTATATAATATTTAGTCAAGTTCTGCGGTATCTATTCTCAGTTAATCTGAGGTAGGTAGGTACAATTCCATATATAAAAACCAGTTAACTCAAAATAACTTTGATAAGAAAACGAAAATGTGAAACCCCAAATACGTGCCATTTCATATTCTCATCAATACTCCCGTAGTTTCAGTAAACCGTTCACAATTTCAATGAATTGTGACGATCACTGCGACTCGACTAGACTATCTGACTGAATCTCCATAATACTCGACACTGGCCAAACCCACAAATAGTGCGAAACAAAACCTTGTCAAGAACAAAAATACAAAAAACAGATAAAGCTAAAACTTAAAAAAAAATGTACTCACTTGGGCAGTTTCGCTAGCAGCTCCGACAGCTTGTGCACCAGAAAGTCCCTGTCCGCGATGCTGCCGAAGAGGAAGCTGGTGTGGTGGGCCGTGGTGATCAGTATGCTGCCGCTGTCGGCGCCGCTGCCGGTGCCGCCGGAGTCCGCGCGCTCCACTTGGTGCATGTTGCGGAGAGGGATGGTCAGGCGGACTAGGTTGCGGACCTGGACAATGAAGAGATCACTCAATATGGTCACTGAGACCAGTTGAGATAGGGGCTTAATGCTAGCCTATGAAGTAAGAATGTTAGGAAAATAAAACAGACTCAATTTAACATTTTCTTGACCGTTGAAACTATACTTTCAAGAGATTTCAAACTAACTGGCTAATAATGATCTTGGTGAAGGAAAAGATCGTGAGAAAACCCACATGCGGGAGAATTATTTCGGAGGCATGTTATCCACCAATTCGGACCAGGCTCCCGTGGTGGATTATGGCCTAATCCTCGTTACGAAAGTAAGGGGAGACCCACGCTCAGCATTGGGCGGATGGGGGTTGATGATGAATGTTAATAAACATTTCTTTCGGGTTTCTGTACATTTGGCAAGCAAGAGTCTATATAATATACGACTCGTAATTGTTAGCAGTAAATATGGCATAACGATTGAAAGGTCGATTTCAAACGCCTGTAACAGTGATAATACTATAACACAACTAATAATTATTGATAGTGGTGTACAAATGTTTCAGCAAATATTACTCATTTCGACGTGACTCACTTGCTAACGATACCAAACAATACCGTATTAAATTACGAACTGTGCATAGAGTCTATTTTAGCTTGGCACAACTGAAGTGCTTATCCTATTAGGTCTTAAGGGGTAGTTTCAATTATTGGTCGGGGACGAAAGGAGATTTGTTCACCAGTTACAGTACCTAGTGGTAGATTTAATAACTTTAGTAATACTCACTCGACTGTCGAAACAAATAAAGTTTTGCGACAAATACAATCTGCCCCAGTTATGTCTCTTATTATACGGTGTCCACAGGGTGCATTCGACAGTACCATCCAGCTTTTCGCTCTGAGGCAATCTGAACCTTAACGTGTAGAGGTTAGACTGCTTTCTCGCGTCCAAGTCTCGTTTGAGGAACGAAGGTTTCTTTGGTACATTTTTGCTCAGCTTTGTTAGCAGTTCTTTGTCACTGTTAAAGCTGCCTGATTTGTCGTCGATCAATCTAGAAAGAATTTCAAATATTATAACACGTTCTGAGCTCTAGTAACAACCACGACACTAAAGACAGAAGTTGTTTATTTATTTTTTATTGTCATATCTGAGTGTACATCTGTAGGTACATAGCATTCTTTGATAAGAACTATCTTTCGCCCGCCTGTTAACAAAACAACTAAGCTTTGTATAATCTAACAGTACCTGTCAGCGATGAATGTAACAGAAAAGGCGACTACAAAAGAGAATTTTATGAACCAGTGACCATAGGAATATTTTATCACTACATTAAATTAAAACAACATTTTTTAATTATTTTAAGTCTAGCATTTGGCTGCGATCTGACACGACGATGTGATCAATGCTGGACGAAGATGGTAACTAAGTGGTTTTTAAATATATTATATTTGCCCTCTCTTTTGTTTGGTATTCAATGACATTTATACCATCTCAATTTCAATGTTGGTATTAGAATATCATAATGAGCCCGAACACTAATCTATCATTTGTCACGGAGAAGTTCCATTGTCTGCCTTCCATCTTAATCACCAGATCAGTTTGCAGACACCATTACATTGCATAGCCATTGGAACTTGACGGCCAGGTAAAAATCCACATCAGAAGTAGGTCAAATTAGCTTGCAAGACTTTACCTAAATTTACATCCATACTAACAAAGTGACTATAAAAAGAGGTTGAAATCTTACTGTTTCATAGCTATATTCGCCAGCTGCTGCATCAGCGCAAAAGTCTCCTTTTTCTTCAAGAACATGGTGAAATAATGTTCACTGTCTCTCGTCACTATTTTCACAGAATCCGGAAACAACAAGCTGTTGGTCTTAGCGAGATCGGTCACGTCTGCCCACCGTATCTTGATGGTGGTCTTCTTTCCAAATATGTATGAGTAGAAGCACATGTAATGTACTGACAGGTACATCCAGCCCTGCCTTGGAATCTTGCCTTTCCAGTAACTGAAAGAAATAGTACCTATAACAATCTCCTGTATACATACATGTATGGAACTTATGAAAAACAAAAACCGGCCAAGTCCGAGACCGCCTCGCGCACGAAGGGTTCCATACCATTATCTATAAAAAAGGCCAACATGTTTGTTGTATGGGAGCGCCCTTAAATATCTATTTTTAGTACTTTCGTATAGGGGCTACAGCAATACATCATATTGTATTAAAACTTCCACTGTGTGACTATCACGGTGCATGAGACACAGCATGGTGACAGACGCACACTCGGACGGACGAAAAGCATAGCTTTAGTAATAAGGTCCCATTTTACCCTATGAGTATGGAACCCTAAAAAGGAGGCCGACACCAAATAATACATAAGAGAAGCATAGCAATGTGAGTGGGGTCATGTGGAGGTAAATTAAACATAGGAAAAATGCAATACAATGGCACATAACAACAACAGCGATAATTACATTAGTGTAGGTATTATACACATTACCTTAGGTGTAGTCATCAGTTATATTGAAATATTTATAATACAGATCGGCCTAATATGATTTGAATATTATGTGAATATTACAAGAGGTCTGGCATATTTTGCGTGCTTCACTGTCGAATTTATCGTTGCCCTAATTAGATTTTCATGCACTTCAGTTAGAAATACTACACTGGGACAAATGGACATAGTACAAACAGACAGAGAAAACTGGATGATCTTACATGGGTTCTGTGTCACACTACAGAGCTCTAAAATACCTATAATATATAGGGCGATGTGGTCGCTAAGCGACAAAGCCCCTTAAATAAATTGAAAAAAAAAAAAAAAAAACCTATAATATATATGTATGTGGTAGTAAAATGTTGGTCTTGCAATGACAGTTACTTGATTTTCTTACCTGCAAGAGTAGTAACACACCAACTTTTCATCCTTAGGCAACCCTTCGAACCGTTGGTGAAATTCATATTCAACATTTTTGTACGTGATTGTATCTTCATCTGTAATAACAGCCATAAATATAAATTATCAAATCAATAAGTACTAATATTGAGTTTCATTAGAGATAATACATTTTAGGTATTATGTTATGATAGATAATGGAAGAAATGTGTCCAAATGTGGTGTATATAAATAAGTTTTAGTTGCAAATAGTATGTTTAAGGAATTTCATTACCGACCTACCATCTCTATTGTCAAATTTATAATATGTCGCTATAACATTGAATTTTCATCAGAACATTTAACTCTATTGAACAGGCACTAGTTGAAAATTAATTTGCAAGATATGACCTTATCATACATCTACAATTCCACACAGTTCTTCGATAAACATTATAATATTGTAAAAATAAAGTTTAGTTATTTAGTTATACAAGGAAAAAGTGTACCTTCGGTAAAATTCTCTTGCTCCGTTGCGATAATAGAGTTAATCTTACAACAAACAAACTCCGTCACTTCCTCTTCAGTGTCGAAAGAATGCAACGTTGGACATACATTTTCAGCTAGCCACTGCCAATCTAGGCGTATCTCCTGCTCGGTCAGTGCTGTTGCGATAACTGGAAGTTTAAAATGAAACTTCAATAAAAGTATGGCAGATTACTCCGCTCCATAAACAGAAGTTGCACTCTTTGTACAAAGTCATTGTGATTTCATATTGCAAACTTTGTTCCATATGTATGTCATGCAGGCAGGCTGACTTTTCTTTGCATTTTACTGTTGTGTTATGTAATCACTTCAAACTGTTATCAATCAAGAACAACTACTTACAGCTTAATGTTCGGCAACAGAGTTCAGAAGCACAGATATACAAAATCGCACATCGCAACAAATAACAAATTAAGTAATCGATGGGGCCAAGGAAAAGTGTGGTGCCAGTTGGGTTACAAAGCAAACACATTACCACTTAGCTACTGGCTCACTAATTATGGAGATTAATAAGGAATACAGCACCATTATCACCAATTATTATAACATTACAGCTGTCTAATAGACTAGCTCTAAATAGGTGCTAAACACATTGTGTACTATATGTCATCAGCAGATATTTACAAACAACATGTGATAATTATATGGGAGCATTTACTGATAGCAAATAATGAGAATCTCATGTCATTAGACACTAAGAATGTAAACAAAAATGTTTCAAAAACTAAAAAATATAATCTAATCACTAACATCAATGTTTAGTCATTTTACAAAGTAATAAAAATAGTAAGATCATGCAGATATTAGTGAGAAAAGTGACTAAATTTAGGATACATTTATGCCATATGAAATTGATGCTTAAACCACTGTAACTTACTGCATATTAAATAAAAAGTAAGTTTTAGAAGTATGGTTCTCACCAGCATGGTGGGTTCTCTGCCCACTGTTATGAGTTAAGGACACTTGCATTACCTATGAGCATATGATTGTTCATAGGTTGTCCAACTGTAGTATATACTAGTGTTACTTTACGTTGTAGTACATATTAAAAGTATCCTCTTTCTCACCATAATATATTTCGGAGTTGGGAGTCTGGTGTAGTATTCTGAACGGGGCTGGCTTTGTATCTCGAACGCTGTCTAGTGTGCCCACGAGAAGCGAAGAGAGCCCCCTAGATTTGCCGTGCCCTTTCCTGCGCTGCAGCACGAAGTACAGAGTAGTTTCATCACAATCCCTAAATAAGACAGACGCTTTAACAAAATTGGTACCTAACAACGACAGAAAACAAGAGATATTAAAGATAGTGTTATTCAATAGTTCACATCTTCAAGATACGAAATGTATTTATTACCACAACGCAGTTTTGATGAAAACTTCTTGCGGTTTCACCCACATTCTGAAATCTAGCCAATAGCAAACTTTATGCACATTAAAGTTTTTGGACTAGAGGACGGCACAATTAATGCAAAAATTTATAATGACAGGCTGCAGGTACATGTATTTCTTTCTAGTATTTCATAATATTTTCGAAACAACTAAAATGTATACAAATATTTGTAACAAACAACGGGTGGAACTCGAAAGAAATTCACGAGTCGAATATTATTTTTGACATTGACATTATTGACACTTTCATTTGCTTGACAGACAGATCAGCAGTTTTTTTTTGTTTATTTATGGCTTCGCACGGTTTGTGCATATAGCCAGTGTCAAGTATTTTATTAGTATTTCTTAATTTCACACTAAGAAAGTCACAGCAAGAGTTTTGGCGGGAATACGATAGTGAGACGTTGTTGGTTTTGTGTTGTTTTCTTAAACTTGTGTTTCTTCGAGTGTTAATGTGTAATATTGGTGGAATATTAACCATTAAGTGTTCGTTAACGTGCACGAGTGTGGGCGAATGATACAAACTCAAAAAGCGTGTCATTTCGTATTTTTTCCAAAATTCCCAGGAAGTTTCAGTAAAGCATCCACCACTTTACTGAATCGTGACTTTGACTATGTAAATAATTGACTTGACTACTTGACCACGAGGATTGCTTTAAAGCTATTACTTTCCTAATGTGAAAATAAAAATATTATGTACTTACGTTATTATTATAATACTTGACACTGGCTATATGCACAAACCGTGCGAAGCCATAATTAAACAAAAAAAAAAAAAAAAAAGTCACAGCAATGTTATAGCAATCGTGGTCAAGTAGTCAAGTCAATTATTTACATCGTCAGTCACGATTCAGCAAAGTAGTGGATGCTTTACTGAAACTTCCTGGGAGTTTTGGAAAAAATGCGAAATGACACGTTTTTTGAGTTTATATCATTCGCCTACACTCGTGCACGTTAACGAACACTTAATGGTTAATATTCCACCAATATTACATATTAACACTCGAAGAAACACAAGTTTGAGCTAATAATACAAAACCGACAACGTCTCACTATCGGATTCCCGCCAAAACTCCAGTTTTTTTTTTTGTTTAACCACCCGATTCAGCTCATAATTTTTGCTTTTGCTTGGGATTAGGCTCGTCCCTTTGGCCATCAGCTCATAAAACGACAAGGTCATGGCGATCTATGATAGCCAAAATTTTAATCTAGCACATTGCCCAATTTACACTATTGTCCGATTTTTCATTTCATGTAATAGAAAAACTATATTTTATGAAGATATATTTGGACACCAATTTAATTACATACCTGGCAAGAAAAACGTGAAACAAGCGTAAATTCTTGAGCGCTCTATGGAAATATTCAACAGCGTGATGACGTCGTCTACTGCTGAGAGTGAGAATAGACCTCCCCTAGACTGTCACACCGAACGACAACGGTTGCCTGCTTTAAGGAACTAGTTACCTGCGACGGCTGCGACTCTTTTGATGTCGTTGGCCCATCTAGTGGGAGCCCTACCTAAGCTGCGTGTGTTCCAGTTTGTGGTCGCCACTCTGGAACCTTTTTTCCGCATTTGCTATCAGTTCTACGAGCGATGTGGGCTGCCCAATGCCCATTGCCACTTCAGCTTGCAAACCCTGAGAGCTATGTCATAAACTTTAGTTCTTTGGCGAATATCCAAGTTCCGGATTTTATGACGCAAAGAAACTCCGAGCATAGCTCTCTCCATTGCCCACTGTGTGACTCATATAATATTATTAATATTATTTTACCTAATATGGTTGAATTTATACAATGAGATAATGGTAGCCTATAATATTTATGTTTTGTTTTAATGTAAATAGAAATTAACTTCTTGGTCTGGCACCACTAAAGTGCTTTTTTTTTGGCTTCGCGTGGTTTATACATGGTTCTCATCATGCAAAGTCAGTGACTTTGCAGCACAATCCGTGCTTTGCTGACTGTATTGTTTTGATTTTGGGCCATAATTTTATTCAACATTTTTGTTTTGCTTTAATTTATGGCTTCGCACGGTTTGTGCATTTAGCCATTGTCAAGTAGGTATTATATTATTTCAGTATTTTCTTATTTTCATAATAGGAGAGTCATAGTTTTGAAGTAATCCTCGTGGTCAAGCCGTCAAGTGAATTATTTACACAGTCAAAGTCACGATTCAGTAAAGTGGTGGATGCACAGACCAAGTAGTAGTTAGGGTGGATGCTTCACTGAAACTTCCTGGGAGTTATGGAAAAAACCCGAAGTGACTTGCTTTTTGGGTTTATATCATTTGCTGACACTCGTTTACGTTACCGAACACTCAATGACTAATATTCCGCCAATGTTACACAAAACTCTAGCCACTGTCAAGTAATAAATTAATATTATTTGTATGTAGTAGCACAGAATGAATACCTATATACCCTAGGTGTAGATAGGTAGGTACCTACCTACATAGGGAGATAGTGTAAGATCTATCTCTTGGTTGCCTCCACTATAGTTAATTTATGTGGCCTCGCCATTCAAAATTACAATTATTTTTCCCTTAAGAATAAGAAACCACACCACTTATGAAAAAAAAGTAATTTATTATTCCGGAAAATGTTATTATACTAAAACCATTATATTACTTAATTCATGTTTTTTCTATTCATTTGGTAAAATGTTTTAAATATTTTTTTATATAATTATTATAATAATATGACGTAATAATTTTCAATGAATGAATAACGACATCGGGCAACTAATGATGTTCTTCCTTTTCTGCAAACTTCCGCTGTGTTTCTGCCCAGCTCTTCACGTTTGCATCAGAATTAGCTGCTTCGTGTATATAGGAAATTAAATACAAACCTACAGCCCATCCCATAGGATAATACATCCATATCCAATTCTTTCTCATGTAATAAAATATTGGGAACTGTACAACTTTCGCAGTCAGTGTATACGGAAACTTCATGTGCCGTCCAGATTTTCTGCAACAAATATTTGTTTGTTGTTAAATAGTATTTATCCAAAATGCCTACATAATAGGATGCTTATTTGTAATTTCATTTACTTATTATATTTGTATAAACTAAATGGAATCTTAATCTGAGAAAAATACTTATATATTAGTTTAGTAAATTCAGGTGAATAAGTACCTAAGTAAGTACTTACCTACCTAGGTATCATTTACCTACCTACATAACTCAGACCACTGATTAATATTTCAATGACTATATTCGAATTTAACGCTTAAAAAGGTAGGTTAGGTACCTAGTTTACTAGGAAAATAATCAATGTGTTAGATTACCCTGCTATGAATCCAGCATCCCTGAACCGCTTTTCAATAAATCCGTAAAATGCCTCCATTTGCTTAGGAAACATGTTAGTAAGCTTTAATGTAAATAATATTAGTCTGGTATCCTATAATCTGTGAACTTCAATATTATGTACCTATTATTTTGAATAGACGTAACGAAAAATCATAGAGGAAATAAATACTGAGTGGAAATCATGAGAGAGTCATGGATAAATTTGAGCCAATTTGAGCATAAAAAATATAGGAGATGCCCGAGACAGTATTAAAATTTTTGAATACCCGTCGATTTTGAGAAAAAAAATAATGTTTTATTTTGGCATCAATTATTCCTCTTTCTGGAAGAATGATTGCGGTTTGATTAGGATGAAAAAAAAAACAAAAAAGTTTAATGTCACTATCACCGTCACTAATGTCAGGTTTGACATCGCCATTGACCCAACATAAAATGTCATGAGTTCACCAACACTGACATTGACATACACAGTATTTTCCCTCTTTTTTTTTCTCTTTTGTTATTTGCCATGGTGATTTTTCCCTCTTGTTCATTGGCGGCGGCGGCGGCGCGGCGCGGCGCTGTTCTGACAAATAGTTGAACTTTAGGTGGGGCTCCCAGGACTAAAATATAGCTTTGTACCACAAATATACAAAATAATTAGTTCATAATACACTGCAGCTGTTAGTTCCATCTCACTCTAAGCTCGCTAAGATGGCGGTGGCTGCCGACCAATAGCGGTCAATAACATTTCCCGCGCTTTGAAAATTCATCTTCTGCGCAGGTAGGTACATCGGTAAGCCATAATCAGTTGGGTAATAGTATACCTACGCATACATTTATCCAATTATCGCCAAAAATGTAGACACACGAGAATTATTATAGTTTCATTTAAAAAGTAAACTGTTTAGGCTTCGCATGGTTTGTGCAAATCCTTTTTTTTTAAGTAATGATTTAATGTCAAAATGGTAAATTGAAATGTCGAATCTTCAGCCTGTTGATAATAGCGAGAACAAATTAAAAAAAACTACTTTCTCTCAATAGGGCCTAACAAACTCGCTTAGGCCCGCTAAGCTGAGCTAATATGGCACACTTTTCGAGCATGAGGTGTGAAAACTTATTAACAATAAGATACAATTAGTAGGTTTGTAGCTAGTTTGTAGGAACCTACCGAGATAGTTTGTAGGAGCCTAATTTCGTGGGTCAATGAAGGGTACCTATAGGCATTTTTCTGTAATATATAGTCATCGTCTGAATTTACTTAACAGAGCTGGCAACACCGTCTGCACCTTTTTCATTCATCTGCACTCCCTCCTTTCAGTTCCCTCCCCTCCCCTAGTCTGTGTGTGCCCCTCGCCTTCCCTCTGCTCGTGCTCGCTCGGCTCGCTCGCCCCTTTGAGAATTTTTCGTACGCGAAGGTGGTTTCCAGTTTTTCATCAATAAAATTTATTAGTGTTATTTCCATTAAATTCCATTGAAATGTGCGAGAACGAAAAAGAAGAGGCAGCTAATTTGGTATGCTACAGCCCTAGTTCCCTTGTGAAGACAAGTGTAATTAAAACTGTGACAACGAGTTACGTTACAATAATTCCCAAATCTAATTGTTATTGGTTTAATTACAGAAGGAAGAGTTTGAATGGGTGTTACGCGAGGAAGTCCATGCTATATTACATCAACTTCATTCGGTTCTGGTGGTACGTATCGAGGTCATACTAGTTTAGATGCAATTGGAAGGGAAATTAGAGCATTAAGTGGTTTGTTGTTTTAGGAGTGTGCTCACAGGTTTCCAGTGCCTTTATACGGCAATGAGGGGCAAAAGCAGGACAAGTTTATACTCACATCCCAGCCTGAACAGTTGAAATGCATTGTGACTCTCACTGGGGACAGTATAACGCATGCTGTAAGTACCTATATTTCTGTACCTATAATAATAAAACATAGCCTTGTGAAATTTTACTAAACATCTCAATAAATTTGCTAAATCAGCTTAGTTGTAATTAAGGTATTTCATTCTTACAGGATATAAGTTTCAAAGTATTAAGGCAAATGCACACAATATGCCGCACATCCATCAACCAGGATGGGCCATGGAAACTACAACAGATCCAGGATGCAGCCAACCACCTTCAGCAGGCTATTGGGTATATTGACAATGTGGACAAGCATTATGTGTTCAGGTAATAATGAATATATTTGCAAGACTAGTGGTGTCAATATTGTGCTTTGTATTTAACTAGCAGACACGGCCATGCATTGCTGTGGCTAAGGTTATTGTTATTGCAACTCTATATTGAGATATTGTAAGCTACTCTATTTTTCAAGTTAGATCAAATTGTAGACTGTGTGCAAGTGTGATTCAAATGATGAAAATCGGTTAAGTAGTTTAGGGAGTCCATCGTGGACAATCAATGTGATCCATAATATATATATATAATTAAGACTAGCTATGCCCTGCGTTTTCACAGCATATTCCCATTTTTCAGCATTTACTGTCCTAGAATAAAATAAGCCTGTAAAACAGGGATCATTGCAGCAACCTATTAGTGCAAGATTTTACTAATTGGATTTTACTAAATAATTTTACTACTTTATCTAATCAGACAGACTACTTCACTGCTAACTTATACAATACTAGCTGGTGCCCGCGACTTCGTCTGCGCAGGATTAGTATTTCGAGTAGCTTATACATATTAGCGTGGCATATAAAATAACTAACATTATGACATTAAAATTATCACATAAATACTGACTTACTTGACATTTATCGTCATATTTTGAACAATTCACACAATGTCTTTATAAATTGTAGCCTATAGTATGTTATGCTGATGTATAAGCTATAATATTGTGAAGTTTCATTAAAATCCATTCTTTAGTTTTTACGTGAAAGAGTAACAAACATCCATCCATACTTACAAACCTTCGCGTTTATAATATTAGTAGGATGTATGCAATTATGTTTTATTCATTAGTTAAACCACAAGACAATCAACACCTTTACATTGAGAACCGCAGCAGAATGTGTTGTCCTGCCTCTTACATGGTATTTACCCATGAAGGCCATCCATCACAGTTGTTACTGTAGACAGATTCTGACCTTGTTAATGTACCTTATCTTCATGGTTAGTTATTATAAGTAACATCCTATAGAAGGTTTCTTTTATATCATCATGATCACTATCACAATCCATATGCTTCATTTTCTTGAGGATTTTTCTTTCTTGGGGCCCAGTCCGGATTAGTGGTCATTTTTTCTCATGTTTATCTGTCAGTAGAAGTCAATAATAAAATATATTTTTATATTATCTCTGTTTCAATAAGTTATTTTTTAATATAGGCGTAGGTACAGTACTATGCCCTATATGCAATGAAGACAATTATTAAGTCCCTTAAGTTATTAAGTCCCGTAATCGCCCTATATGCAATGTTAAGTTAACAACTAACATGTAGAGGTATTTTAACAGCATGTAGAAGCTTGAAGTGATCCCTCCCTTTAGGTTCAATAAAATTAAATTCTGTCCAACTAGTATACGACTAGCTAATTCCCGCGACTTTGTACGCGTGGACTATACAATGTCATCATTGTCATGTGGGTCATTATGCCAATTCCAGCCCAGTCGCCAACTCTTATTTCCTTAGCCCGTGGAACATACAGGCTCAGGAATGTTGGACATGGTAGGTAAGGTAGGTACCTACTCAATTTTTAGCTAAATCTTCAATGTCGTTACTTATACTTAAATGAAACGTCTACCGTCAACTTACTCGAAACCTAAGCTACCAAATGCCGAAACTCCCATCAATCCGTTCAGTTGTTTCTGAGTTTTAAGGAAACAAACCAACCAAGAACACAAAAATGTATCCAGGTTCAGTGACCTTTAAAAACTCGATTGTTAGTTAAACACAAAATATCTTCAACATGCACAGACATGGCTCAGTTACAGATTTTAATAGTCATCAAACCTCTTTTTACAGGTCATCAGAAGAGGTGTTGCACATAATCCAATGTCTCATCGGCTCTCTGCAGCGGGCCCGCACTGCCTTAGTCTTACCGAAGAAGAAAGCAATTGATGAACTTATGAAAAGTAGAAATATGGTAAGTTTTGAAATCCAGTTTCATGAAGGTTACGAAAACTGACTATATTCTATGTCATAATATATAGGTATTGTATGAAGTCTATATTCACACAATGATGACACAAGATACAAAGTGGACTTGAAAATCTATATGTAATGCCACTAGACATGTAGAAATATTATATCAGGTGCTTTCACAAGACCACCAGTGAATGTAACACTGACATTTTTGCGACCCTCATAGCTACCTCTAAGCTTAACTCTCGCTTTCAGGTAAGTAATTTCTATTTACATTAATGTTTTATACACTAAATTACAATATAATAATAAATAGTGACCAAGCTACTGCAAATTGCAGTAAGATTTAAAATCTAATGTCTGGTGTGAATACTTGCAAGACGCTGCACAATAACGAATCTGCATGATGGCTCCTTTTTGCGCTGAACTCAACATTTTCATTCAACATTTCAACACAAACATTTTCATTCTATTTAAAACGAATTGCTTCGAAACATTTATTATAGTGGTGTAAGTGGGGTATTGGAAAGAAAATGACACATGTGTGAAGGCAAACGGTACCATACAGCACTCTGAAACAGTTTATCCTTTTTACAGAAGGCTCTATCGCCAAACCTGCCCGAAGACCTAGCAATATCATTCTACATCCAGTCCCACAAGCTGATATTCGTGGCGTACCAGCTCAGTTCGGTGCACGGCACGATGCGGATCGACTCCTGCCAGGCGGACTGCGCAGTGCCATGGCTGAGTGATGTGCTGTTCATGTTGACTGCAGCACTCCATATGTGTCAACAGCTTAAGGATAAGGTGAGGATGGCCAAGTTTTTTTAACTGGAGGAAATGCTGATACTCTGTCTGGTCTGCCACAGGGGTGACGGAGGGATGGATTTCTTGGTATATAGTCATGGAAGACATCGCTACCTATTGAGTGAAAGCGCAGTATAACGCGGAAGACGCTATAGCTTCGCATGTCTTGTTCGACTCATCCGTTATTTGGAGAGTCCGTCCACCCTGTGGTAATAGTCCACAGAATCGCCTAGATACAAAAACAGATATATCCATAGTACAATAAGTGCAGGAAAATCATTGTAATATATCAGCCATTTTGGGATTTGATATTTTTATCTGTCTGTGTTGGCAGGTGTATAATAATATTTGATAATGATTTTATTACTGTTGTATTAGTTTGATAAACGATTGTCCTATTACATCACATTATAATATGAGTCATGATTAGATAATAACACACACAATAACATAGTGAAGGGGAGTACAGCAAGTGTTTTAAAATTGATTGATTATGTACGTAATTATCACTCGCTTTTCGGTGTAGGAAAACATTGTGAGGAAACCAACATGTCCGAGAATGATTTCGGAAGCATGTTATCCACCAATCTGGACCGGAATCTGGATTATAGCCTAATCCTCCTCACTAAAGTGAGCTGTCTTTGCCCAGCTGTGGGACAGTAAAGGCTGAGTTACTATTATTTATTACTAATGTTTTTATTTTCAGCTATGCGTGTTCTCGCAGTACAAAGATTTCACGGTGGGATCGAGATCTGCATCAATGGTATTTAACTGAGCCTAGGTTCAAATTATCTTGATAAGCTTATGGATGTTGATGTCGACTTTGGTAGACACCATTTTAGTTACTATCTTTTCTCTTTGTAAGAATGGATTCGCACGATTAGTGACGTATACTCGTATATGGCTTGCGGGTCGGTTTTAATGTATGCCAGTCGCCAATACCCATATACGTGGAACATACCGGTTAATATCCAAACCTGAAAGTTAAGCAATGTATTGGTAACCTTATTACTTTGATTTTAATCCAATACAAAAGAAATTGTGAATTGAAAAGTCGACATCCACTTTCCTTAAGCAAATCATATATTTATCTAGTTATAGCTATTGAGTCCATTGTTGATATTCTTGTTGAAAATTGTATTATAATGTATAGTAAGTGATAATTTAAAAAATAGTATTTAAACTGTAGTAATATATTATTCCAAATATAAATGCACTGAATATAATGTGAATTGAACGTTGAGTTCTTAGATTTAACAATATTAAGAAATGAAATATAGATCCGGAATTACTTGTATGACAACTTTACAATACATTAGAATAGAATTGTAAGTTTTTAATCTATAAGATTAAATATAAATTAATTCCTCGTAATGCAAGAGGGGTATACATGGTCAAGAAATTATAAGCAATATTTACAAACTTTGTTCAAGACAAGAGGCTAGTTAAACTTTAAAATTTAAGTCTCAATACTAAAGAATAATACGGCTTTGACCACCTGACAAGAGGTTTGCTTAGAGGTCAGAAATTTGATAAGTATAGGTAAGCACATAAATCCTTCTTAGTGACTATTGCAACTCGAAGATGAACGCAATGCGATTTTTAGCTCCTGTAATAATAATTATTAAGTATGCGACCACGGACTGGAAGACGCACTGTAGGTAGGCCTCCCACTAGATGTGCCGACGACATCAAAAGAGTCGCAGGCAACCGGTGGATGCAAGTGGCAAATTGTCGTTCCGTGTGGCCGTCTAAGGGGGCGGCCTATGTTCAGCAGTGGACGTCTTAAGGCTGATGATGATGATGAATAATTATAGCTGATGTTACTCTTGTCGATATGTCATCTAAACTAAGACGAGCCTTTCCGTTTTTCTCAGTCTACTAGTAGACTGAATAGTTAGAATAGTCACCAAAGGATTGGTCCTTTGGTGACTATTCTAACTCTAAGGTTAACGCAAAGCGAGTTTTTAGCCGCTGTAATAATTATAACTGATGCTAATCTTGTTTTAAGTGATAATATTATGTCATCTAAACTCTAAGAAAAGCCTTTTCCGTTTTTCTCAGCCAAGCGCAATACTAGAGCCAATCCTATGCGGTATGTGACTTCATACCGTCAATCATGTTTGCCAACGTTGATCCAGATTGTCCATGTCTAACCCAGCCGTATACCTACCTGCTGTGGAGCTCTTTCGAGAAACTGCAATTTCATACCTTAAAAAGTCTGTTTAACAATAAAGTAATAATTCAATATTGTAAGTGCACACAAAAATAGATCTGATAGTGTGATTATAAGAAAATTGAAGTAACTGAAGCAATAAGCTTCTATTTTATTTGATGTAATGCCATAGTCTAACTTATATGAAAACGAATAGGATAAGCATGTGTAGCTATATATTTATATTGTATTATTGGAACATTGAACCCAACCCTCAATAATTGTGTTTAAGTTGGCTGTTCTAATAGTGAGAAAGTCCGCAACGCTTTTTATTAGTATTTTATTGCATTATTCAAAAAATATCACAACATTACCTAATTATTTTCTTGTGGACGTATTTATAATTACTTTGAGTAAACTTAAATATGTATTTCAAGTCAATTATATAATATTTAGAAGCAGTATCCGGGAATCAAGCCGACACGATATCGTTACGAAACGTCATTTTTGCGTACCCCGTATAGTAGTACCCAACTTATATGGCGCGTCGTGAATCTTCGTTCGCGCAGAAAAGAAAGTATGGTCCGAAGATTAACAAAAGAATGCTTAAAACTTACAATCAACCTAAGATCACTATTATAAGGTTCATAATACACTGCAGCTGTTAGTTCCATCTCACTTATGCCACGCGGCGATCGCTAAGATGGCGGGGCGGCTGCCGACCAATAGCGGTCAATAGCATTTCCCGCGCTTTGAAAATTCATCTTCTGCGCAGGTACATCGGTAAGCCATATAAGTTGGGTACTACTGTACCTACTAACGAAACGACTGCCCTAGTACAAACAATAGTACAAGTCCCTAATGCTGTATATGAAAATGATATTATGCCTTCGACACAATGATGTTTTTAAAGTACGCACGGTTCATAGTCCATTTAGGGTTGCTGTTTATTGTGTGTAATCTGCAAAAAGTTAAAGGCATTTAAAATTATATCGGATCGGCTATAAAAGTGTGTCCTATAGTTTCTCTAAAAACTGTTAGTGAGATAAATCTTGAGTGAGCAATATACTGAAGTGATTTTTATAACCGCGGCATACCTACAATGTAAAGTAACAATATATTGTAATGGCATTGGAATTGGATACTATAAAAGTTAACTTTTGTACTTTCTGCACTTATTTCATAACTATGCACTGTTTTACCTCTATCTATACTATTTGAATGTCTCTTTATGATCAAAGTATCATGATGTTATTTTGGTATATCGGTACATTTTTCGTCTATTTAATATGACACATCGATAACCTTAGCATTATATTACATCACAGTGTCTAGCTATACGGTGTGTCGTATTTAGTACAACTTTGATCGTGATCCCGAATCACATGGTATGCATTTAATTTCAGTAAGTATGCTATTTTAGTATGCTATTTTAGTCCTTGGCAGGAAACTCTTATTAATTCAATATTCGAACTCTCACCATGTGTAAAATTGTTAGTTGGACATGATCGACAATAAAATTATTATACTTATTGCTAGTATTATTAGATAGTCCCAAGACTATTGTAATTGACTGTATAGTCTGTTCTGTATTTAAATGATAATTTTATGTGATTGTGTTTATATTTCAATAAATCAAATGCTGTTATGAATGAGGCTTTAGTTTATTTGGTACGTCTACACTACACTACATCATTTATCAATATTAGTAAGTTCACAGTAACCCAACATTTTGCTAATAAATACTACCTATTTATTTTGACAAATGAATCTTGCTATTTCATTCCACGTCTGACTTCAATATCGTCGCTGTAGTTGGAAACTTAAATAACTAACACATTTTGCGAAATCGACTTTATTGCATTTCCATAAAGTCTAGTTCAACTCGCATCTTTCTCTATTGCTAAAACTTTGATATCATTATTTTTTTAAAAGTTATACGAAAATGAATCTTGCAAGACACCACAAATGAAAAAATAAACATTAGAACAATTGGAGAAAAAGTAGCGCTGGAAAATTAGTTAACTCGGCAATAAATAGCCAAGTGAACTCTTGCGTCTCTAAGAGAGCGAATAAAATGACTAAAGTTGTTTATTCAGTTTTCCCTCGACACATTGAAATGCCTTACAAGAACAATGAAGTTCGGAAAAATTGGTTAAAATCAGTTATAATATGTAATTTATCATGCCTCATGATTGTCATGATTGTGATATAAAGCTGCTTAAAAAATTGGATAAGTACATAATTTATTCAATAGCTTACCTACTTTTTATTTATTGTATTCAACAATTTCTTTTATTTTGATTATTTTATGAGTTAACTAGCTGTTGCCCGCGACTTCATCCGCGCAGACTATATACTTTACCATAATTCCAAATAACTAAAAATAGACCATGACCTCGAGTTCGACATCGACATCCGCGATATATCCGCATATGCGATATCCAACATTCTCGTACGACATCCACCATCTTCTATCAAAATTACCATTTTATACAAAAACCTGGCATTTTATACCAAAATCTAACATTTCATACAAAAATCTACCATTTCCTACCAAAATCTACCATTTTCTACGAAAATACCATGTTCTACCAAAAGCTACCATTTTCTACTAAAGTAAAAATTTTTTACCACAATCTAATTTTTTGTTGTAAATCTATTATTTTCTTTCTAAATGTGCTATTTTCTACCAAAAGCTACCATTTCCTACCAGATTCTTCCATTTCCTACAAAAAACTACCATTTCCTAAATTAAATCTACCATTTTAACCGTAATCTACCATTTTACCATAATCTACCATTTTAATTTCAAATTCACTAATATCTACCAAAAGCTACCATTCCTTTCAAAATCTACCATTATTACCAAAAATCTACCATTTCCTACCAAAAATCGACCATTTTCTACCTTTAATTTATCATTTTCTACCAAAATCTACCATTTCCTACCTTTTAAAGAACATAGATACTACGTTTGAAATTGATCAAACCAATAAAACGCGTTGTTCCATCCAAACTTTGCAACCCCTTTTCACCCACTTAGGGGTTAAATTAAAAAAATATATAGTCAGGTTCTTAGTGCACACCTACGTCTCCTAGTGTCATCTACGAATGTGTACGAAATTTCAGTTTTGAACTAAATCCGATGAAAAATATTTTGCAACCCCTCTTTATCATTTAAGGGGTTTAATGTTAAAAAACTATGAGTGTATTTAAATAAATCTTTTAAATAATGTAAACGTCAAGTTTGAAGCTGATCAGACAAAGAAAACACGTTGTTACACACAAACAATACAACCCCTTTTCACCCCTTAGGGGTTAAATTTTAAAATTCACATTTTAGTGCACTCCTATGTCACTTATGGCATAATTGAGCCAAATTTCAATTTGAACTAAATCTGATGAAAATATCTTGCAACCCCTTTTTATCACTTTAGGGGTTGAATATTAGAAAACGATGAAACACGTGTTTAGTTAAATGTTTTAAAGAAAATAAATGCCAAGTTTGAAGTTGATCGGACCAAGAAAACACGTTGCTCCATACAAACTTTGCAACCCCTTTTCACCCCTTTAGGGGTTGAATTTTCAGAAATCCTTTCTTATTGCTCGCCTACGTCACATAAGGAATATTTGTGCAAAATTTCATGGTTCTAGACCCAGTGGTTTCGGCTGTGCGTTGATCGATCAGTCAGTCAGTCAGTCAATCAGTCAGTCAGTTTTGGCTTTTATATATATAGATATGCTTGCGTAGGTAGTACGTACATTTTTTCAAGTACACATTCAATCATGCGCAAAAGTGATCAATTCGGTCAAAAAAGCGGAAGCGGTCACCACATGGTCAGATGCACATCTGCAAGTCTCTGAATTGCGACGACCTACGCCAATTTTGTGCAGATTAGAAGCGATAGAAAAAAACAGAGGCTCTAAAATTTGTCTATTGGGCAGCGCCAGCTGATGAAGTTAAAAGCAGATGTCGGCAGAATCGTATTGACAAGGCCTGAGATGCTTGAAGTGATCCAGAAGTTTTATGGACAGCTATACACGTCAATACCCATCGTGACTGAGCAAGAGACCCCATAACTAGACTGAGCCGCCACTAATAGATGATATCCCGGACGTTAGTCTGTACGAGATTCGTATGGCTCTACAAATTAAATAAAACAAAGCACCAGTTGATGACGGAATCACGTCCGAGCTGCTGAAGGCGGGTGAAAAACGAGCCCATAGGCCTTCAGAAGCTTTTTAGTTCCGTCACACTCGAAGGAAAAACGCCACAAGCATGGTGCAGAACTGTGGCACTGTTAAGGAACTATCGGCCTATTTCACTTCTAATCTGAGCCATGTTTATGAAACTTGTACCAAAAAGCCACCATGCCCGTCCAACTACATAACCAGACTTTAAAACCTATCCTCCTGCAGGGTGGAGTGAGACAGGGAGATGTTATACTTATTTCAGAAACTGTTCAGCAATGCACTGGAAGATTTCTTCAAAGTTCTCCACTGGAAAGGACAAGGCATCGACTTAAGTGGCAAATACCCGACTCATTTCTATTTTGCCGATAACATCGTAGTTATGGTTGCAGCCAAGAAGAACTGAGTTCTATGCTCGATGACCTCACAAGAGCTTCCGAATGAGTCGGTCCTAAAATGAACATCGAATAAACCAAAGAATTGCTGAATGCCCATGTTGTACCTACTCCCATGAAGAAAGAGTTTGAAAAACTTTAAGAAATAGGTCAATCGGCGAACCCAACTCGGCTGGGCTGCGTTCGAGAACCTACGCAAAATCTTTTCGACACAGATACCACGGTGTCTGAGGACGAAAGTCTATAACCAGTGTGACTAGCCAGTGATGACTTATGGCATCAAAACATAGTTGCTCACCATGGGCTTTATCAGAAGGCTCAAAGTCACCCAGAGAGCAATGGAGAGACCAAGCAGAGAAGAACCAAAGTAACCGATATAGCTCTAAAAATTGCTAAACTCAAGTGGCATTTATAAAATGTAGGTTTCATTATAAAATACACCCAAATCTAATTACATCTTTTTACTTTAATACGATTAACGTAGTAAAATAAGTAAATAAATAGGTGATTTATGATATATTATATTTCACAGATATATTTCACAAATGTAGGAAAGTCAAATAAAGGTACTTATCGTTAGCTATTTTAAACTGCATGGAGAACATTGACGAGGTAAAACTAAACAACTGACATACAAAAATAAATAAGTGCTTGAAGTATTTAAATCTTTGGTGAGGGAAAAATAAATAGTTGCATTTTAATAATTTTTCCATAAACAAATGAACCAAAATGTATTATAGTTCGATTCAAAAATAGATACAATGAGCATCTTTAATATATCAAAACATGGACAGTAAATTGTTGACTAGGTATATAAAAAGTTATCGCCATATTTGATAAAAAAAAAACAGTAAATCGCGTTTATCTCGCGATTTTGGTTTTGTTAGTTATTTAGTTTTCCAACTACAGCGACGATATATTAGTGAAATCTTCAACTGAAATGAGTCAATCTAGCTTGTAAATAGGTAGGCACTAGGGCTTTCATCCCGGGAATCTCGGTCACGAAAATTTCGAGATTCTCGACGTTTTTTGGCATTTTCGAGACTCGAGACTTTCAGGTTTACAGTCCCGGGAATTTCGAGACTTTCGAGACCTACTTCAACAGTACTAAAAACTTTTACGAACACAAAATTCTACTAAATCAACCCTCATTTTTATCTGGTTAGGTTCCATCAATGGGCGTGACAACAACAACACAAAATAAAGTTAATTCTAAGCATATTATGTAGTACAAAAATATTGCTGGTTGGCGCCATAATATTGACAGTGAGTGCGTTTCAGTGATATGAGTTAGCAAATGGAACTAACTAAACTTAAATTACTTGGTCAGGGAAATGGTTAATCGTTATCGTTCCGAGATATTTGCCGAGCTGATTGATTGAATGACTGAATATCATTCAGGACGGCGCCGTTTAGTGAAAAGACTAGACTGTTATTTAAACGACTGATTAAACTAGTTCACTGCGTGCGACAGATCCAAGTCTATCTGTTTGATTAAATGGTTTATTAAGCTACGGGCTGACACAGGCTAAAATATCATATACCTATATTATTCCTTAGCCTGCTTCTAATTATCGCGCCATAATTACCAGAATCCGTTTTTTTTCGGTGGAAGTAAGTTGAATATTACATACCAAAGAGAGAAACTACTATATCTATGCGTTGTATGTCGAGTGCCAAGTAAAATACCATGTTTTATGGACTATTAAGCTAGCCTATAAGTGTAGAACCCTACTTTGGAAACGGTCTCGAAAGTCTCGTTTTTCCCGGAATTTTCGAGACCGCACCAAGTCTCGATTTTTTGGTCCCGGGACGGCGCCATGTCTCGAGATTGAAAGCCCTAGTAGGCACCTACCTACATATTAAGTTCCTTTGGTATATGTAGGTACCTACCTACCCAGCTTATGTGTAATCCCTGAATAATATTGTTCTTTCTTTGATATGCGTATTGAACTAATCGATCGATTAGTGACTGACCTATTTGTCAAGGACTTAATATAGAGTAGGTACCTACCTAGTACCTACCTACCTACCTACCTACCTACTTTAACTTTTTATGCGGGAATTTTGGCGGGAATCCGATAGTGAGATGTTGTTGGTACTTATTGTATTTTTTCTCAAACTTGTGTTTCTTCGACGTTCATGTGTAATATTGGTGGAATATTACAGTAGTAATTGAGTGTTCGGTAACGTGCACGAGTGGGCAAATGATATAAACCCAAAAAGCGTGTCTCTTCACATTTTTTCTAAAACTCCCATGAAGTAAAGCCTACACAATTTTACTAAATCGTGACTTTGACTATCTAAATAATTGACTTGACTACTTGCCCACGAGGATTGCTTCAATGCTATAATTTTTTTATAGCACCGTGCGACCTAAACCCGCACTTAGGTCACGCTTTGCGCTGTTCAAAGTAGCACATTTTTAAACGGCCTGGTGTTCACTAACTTCACACCGTTTAAGAATATACCCATCGTTGCGATTGTAGTACTGAACTAAAGCTAATCAGTCATACATTTTTACACCACTCACAAACTCATAGTAAGCAAGAGAAGATACGTACCCATAATCTGTAACGTGTGAGACCGAAACGCAAATGTCTTTGGCGCCATATTTCTGCATGTTATCATTTTGGTCTTTGTCGAACAATATAACTTATTACGTGACAACGCTATACCTAAGTTAGCGATATTAACCGTACACTGTACCTTTGTTATAAAATTGCTTATCCGATTATATAATGATTGAAACATAAGAATAATTACTTGATTTTGAAATGTTGCGTTTTTTTTTTGTTTACATAAAATTAAACCGCCACATGAACTATTTTCGCTGAATACACACACTTTCAATTATCATACACCATATCTAATATTAGATAATAATTATAGTCTCATAGTGAATATATTTATGCACAAACTAGATCAATCACGATTTCGTTACGAAAAAGATTTGGTTACAAAATGAAGCACTACAATTTTGATATTTTTCACTGTTTTTTAGTTGGAACCTGTTTGACTATGATTTAAACTGAACAATATTAAACCGGAAACAATATCACATTAAGCAATCCACGAACAATAAATATGCATCCAAAAATACTAATAACCTAAATAAACAAATCTAGAAGTGATACGGGTAGGTGTAAATTGTGTTTTCCCGTTCTCTACTAGTGGAATGCCAACCTACCCACATTAAAATTTGTGTGTTTATTACTAAGAGTCAAATGAACATCTTTTCATTGCATTAATTAGAAGATTATTTTTAAAAAAATTAAATGGATGGCGGGTTTATGTCGCACGTGCTATAAAATAGTATACGATACTCGCTGCACAAGTAAGTATATTAAATACACGGCGGTTAGCACCCTCGCTTCGCTCGGGCGCTAACTTCACGCCGCCGTGTATTAATATACTACTTAGACAGCTTGTATCGTAATGTACTATTATTGTTAAATTATGAAATACTTAAATAATTATATTACATAACACTGGCTAAATGCACAAACCGTGCGGAGCCATAACTAAAAAAGCAGCATCAATTCCATAAGACGCCAGCTTTAGTATGACACATTGATGTTGGTTGACTTTTGACATTCAAAGTTGAAAAATATGAATTAAAACGTCAAACTTTGTCAACAAAATACAAAATAAAATTATCACACAATCACAGTCACACAACACAATACTTAAGAACTTGATAAATTTGTATTAAAACTTAGATATTTCATACGCGAATAGCTGTTTATATCTTCAAAAATGGTTACGCGAGTTGTTGGTTGGTTTTGTTTACTTTCTGTCACGATCACTGGTCTCTTTGGAGTGGGATTTTACATTACATTAATTACGTTTATAGCCTCATTCTTTGTCGGGTAAGATCTCTACACTTATTATTTACTGTACTTTATAAGTAGGTATACACAAACGGAATACCTATTGGTAGTTCTTCTAAGCACAGCATACAAGTTAGACATTTACCTTCAAACAATTCCGTCAGGTAAACAATTAGTAGTGCTGCCAGCAGTATGGCTCTTGGGTTGGGATAGAGGATTATACTGCGATGCATAACTGTGGCTGTGTGTTACCCCTAAGATAGGCTATTTTAACCATGAACCTTTAACAAGGTTCCTAAGGACACTGCGGTGGACTGTTCCGTATTGATGGACCATGTAACAATTCAAAATGTATTATGTGGGTCATTGGTTACTCATAGGGTTAATACAACTGTCTTACATAGTTGATATTGTTGACCTTTCCTACAGGAACTGGAGATTATTCCCGTTTTAAAGTATCCTATGTCACTCCCAAGCCTAAGCGCTTGTGTGTACCTACCTGGGTCAATCCAAAACCACTTCATTATGTCTGTCTGATGATGTGTGATAGAAGGACATTTTATTCATCTATTTGTGCAAAAAACTGCAGAATTCTTAACATTTGCATAGATGACTCAATTAGTAAGATTCTGTAGAAGTTAAGTTCAACGGAAACATTTCCATCCAACTGATTAAAAAACGTAATTACTTAATGAGTTTAAGATAATAGCTTCATAATTATGTTTTTGTGTTCACAGTATAATCACTATTCTATACTTTACGTATGACAAGAAGAAAATATTCCCAATTGATGTAGACTGTCTGGACGACCCGTTACAGCAAACAAATTTTTCTATACAACTAACAATGGTAAGCCGTAGTATGAAAATATAATTGCATAACCTTAGTCAGTTTAAGATGCAGTGATTGTAAAGTCAAAACAAAAGAAGAAAGGAGCTTAAACATGGACGGTGAAATGCTTGAAGTTGTTCCACATGATAAAAGTTAAAAGTTTTGCTTTGGTAATGGTCTCAGTGGTAGATTCAGTCATGAGTTAATGAGGCATAAGGTTGCATGCTCGATTTTTGTAACGTGCAACTATTTGTGTGAGCCATGGATATTTGCTCTAAGTCTGGGTCTTAGTAGGGTCATGGTCATCCTTGTTCCTCCTACTGAATCCCTAGACAGGGGTGAGGATTTATGTAAGTGATTATGGTAACTCCCGTTATACCTAGTCAGGTCATAAATTCTGTCACATGTTTTATATAAAATAATTGAAACAAGTTTATTCATTATGTAACCATTTATATACCAAAATGAACTTAACAAAACATAGATTCTTATGACACTAAAGTTTATTCAAAATTACCTCCGTGATTTTGAATACAGGCCTTCAATCTGCACGGCCAGTCGTCTATCGCAGCACGAACGAGGTCCATGTCAATATCGGCGGCTGCCTTAATCAAGGATGTCTTGAGTGACTCCAAATTGGGATGAGGCTTTGAGCACGCCTTTTCCTCCAAGTTTTGCCATATCTTGTAATCTAGCGGATTCAAATCTGGACTGGAGGAGGGCCAGTCTTCGTGCCGGATGAAGTCGATTTCACGCGCCGCCAGCCAGTCTTGTGTGCTCTTCGCTCTATGAGCTGGCGCCGAATCTTGTTGGAATACCCAGTGCCTGTTATTAAACATGGTATGAGAAACAGGTTCCACAAGGTTCGTCAGGACTGTATTTTGATACACAACTGCATTCGTTTTTACACCTTTCTCACAAAAATGTACCTCTGTTAAGCCCCAATAAGACACTCCCAACCATACCATGAGCGAGGATGGAAAATGACCTCGTTGGACACGCGGAATACGGTTGCTCGCTTCTTCACTACTGTGTGCGTACACCTTATCATTTTGTTTGTTGTAGCTCTCTTCTACGGTAAAAATTTTTTCATCCGAAAAAAGAATTTCCCGATATTTTTTTCCCGCGTACCGCTTCAACAAAGCGCGGCATCTCTTCAGTCTCAGGTCCATTAGACGAGCATTCAAATGATGTCCTGTTTTTATTCGATATGCCCGAAGCCCTAAGTCTTCATTTAACACCCTTTTCACCGTGGTTCTGCTTAATCCCATCTGAAGGGCCAACAGTTTCTGCTTACGTTTGGGATTTCTTTGAATTCGCGCCTTCACAGCTTTTATCACTGCTGGAGTCCTAACAGACCGAGGGCGACCACTTCTTGACCTGTCATCTACACTAGAGTCTTCATTGTATCGTTTGATGGTACGATAAACGAATCTCTTGGTTATATTCAAATTTTTCAGTATGTCAAAAATTTGAATTGGCGCGTAACCGCAACGATGCAACGCAATAACTGCAACACGGTCTTCTTTAAGCGTCCACTCCATATTTAAAAATGAGTAAAATTCTAAAAAGTATACATTTTTATTTTCATGAACAATTCGAAATTCGAATTCAATAAACTTTTTTGTGGCCAGCATTCTTAAAAGAAAAGTTTTTACTGTGTGACAATACTTATGACCTGACTAAGTATATGTATTATGTAACTAAACTTGTAATCTCTTTTAATCTTGAACAGGTCTTAAAAAGGTTTCAAAATAAACCACCTGTACCAAAATACGATAACCGTATCACAGGTAGTGAGACAGTGGACTCCTTCCTCAATGAAATTGTCACTATCATCATCAATGACTATGTTACTCCATGGTATGATATACTAACCGATGATGAAGAGTTCACAAATCATGCTATAAAACGATTGGTGATTGCAGCCGGTGTTAATGTGTCTAATAGGTGAGATAATTGTGTGGTTATTTTATTTATTAATATCTTTAGGGTCTTTGCACTTGATAAGACTTATTGACAATAAGACATTTACACCAATATCTCCATGACACATGCACATCAAGATGATAATGATAAACAACTCTTCAGTACCTACTGCAAAATGATTTACACCCATGCTGATTTGAAGACTTCTTGTTTTGCTCACTTCAAATAAAAATAAGCTTAATAATTAAATATTTTTTTTACAAAATGTTTCTTTTCACAGAATATTTTTTATTATTATTTCATTTTTTCAGAGTAAAAAGTGTAGACTGGATCTACCTCTTATCAACTAAGTTTCCTGAAGAGCTGACCACTCATTTGAAATTGTTCAAACAGTCCAGGGTAAGGCTGAAACACATAGATGTGATGAATGCCAAAGATTTAGCCAATGGTAACTCGAGGACCAGCCCAAAGAAGCAGGATGAGAAGAAAACCCACCGGAGGAACAAGAGTGAAACTGATTTGTCATGGCCCCCAGGTATCTTACTGAATTATGCATATTACTCAGTAGCCCACTTTTCCAGTTTCCACTGGGTATTTTACTAGGCATCATCATGCATGCATAATATTATCATGTGTTACATTATTAAAAAATAACTCTTAGTACCTAACAATCCTAACATACCTGATATATTTTTGCTAAGTAAACATTTTATCCTGTTTAATATGGAATTAATGTTTTCTTTGTATATAACCTATTACATAGCGACTATCTTGCAATCTTGTATTATGTTACAGATTCACAAACATTTGGTAAATCAAAGTTTTATGACAGTTCTGAGAACATTTGCGGCAGAACTTTGAAAGATATATTCTTTGAATTGGAGTGTTCTATAGAAAACAAACAAATATGCAGAGATATATTTTGCATAGATCCAGAAAAGGAATATGGTATGTTTTACATTGTTACTTTTCTTGAAACAAAAACAAAAAAATAAGAGATCAAATTAAAATAACCTTATACGAATTTAAGTTCTCTGGTAACTAGCACATTTATCTCTTTTCTAATTCCAGAGTTACTCTGCGAAATATCCGAAGCGGTTTTATATCTGATTGCGCCAGAAGAGGCGTGGCGATGCCACGCTTTGAAGATGCTACTTATAGAGCTGATCTCGGCTGTGGTGCTGCGTCCTATTATAAATCTTTTGAGCGACCCCGATAATATCAACAGGACTATTATTAGAACGGTAAAAGTGTAAATTCACGACGCGGGATTTTCACTAGCTCCCGCCCCAATTTTTGGGTCTAAGGACTCAGTGACCACGCAAAATAGCTGCAAGCTACGCGGTTACGTTTTGTTACTGAACGCGCGCGGGATCGTCTTGTGACTACAATTTACGTCACGTCGTTTGTGGTCCCAGTGGCTTGACACAAAAAGCGTTATTGGGCGACTGGGACCGCGGTTCCAGTACCTGGTCCTAGTCGCCAGTCTCCGTAACCGCAGAAAACTTTGACATGGCTGTTGAATATTCGATTTCGCTACGCTTTGAAAATTTTACTTGCTTTGCGAGGAACCTACTGTTGTTACACATGCACTAGCCCTTTAGGCTGCTATTATGATGGCATTCATAAGAAATAAATAATTTTAACATGCATTTCCAGTGCTGCCGTGACTCGTGTCTGCCGTCCGAATTGTTCCTAATAGTGATACGAAGCTGCGGCGACGCCGAGGAACTCGACGCCACATTGGAGCTGGTACAAAAAGACATACAGAAACTTGTAAGATATTTTTCTTTACATAATATTATTATCTTCACGCGCTTGTTAGTTATTTTTATTTGGGATACTTTTTCGACTATTTTGCGCTGTGTAAGTTGAATGCATGCTTGTTAAATTCTGAAGACAATATCCATTGGAAGCGAGATGATCCGGCGGTAGAGACGGAATGAAGACAACAGAACTCTTCAACGATAAATAATACGTGGATGGTGATTGGGCTAATTTTTATCAGTCTGCTATACCCAATATTAATTGAAAAAAAAATTATAAAGAAAATATTTTTTATACCTAGCACTCGAAAGACAGCGCAGGAGAGTGGGAATTGCAAGATCGTCAGAAGCTGTCATCGTTGCAGTATTTAGCTAGGATTATACAAGCTAAGCGAGCGACGTTGGGTCCACAAGAAGGTATGTGTTAACTTAATTCATCGCTTCTAATTCTTTCCTCAAGAACTTGCCAAAGGTGCACGCTACGCGGACGCCGTTTAAATACATTTATAGCACCGTGCGACCTAAACCCGCACTTAGGTCACGCTTTGCGCTGTTCAAAGTAGCACATTTTTAAACGGCCTGATGTTCACTAACTTCACACCGTTGAAGAATATAGCCATCGTTGCGAGCGTAGTATTGAACCAAAGCTAATCAGTCATACATTTTTACACCACTCACAAACTCATAGTAAGCAAGAGAAGATACGTATAACCTGTAACGTGTGGGACCGAAACGCTGTCTTTGGCGCCATATTTCTGCATGTTTTCATTTTGGTCTTCGTCGGACAATATTACGTGAAAACGCTATACCTAAGTTAGCGATATTAACCGTACACTGTACATTTTATTCAATTTCTAATACGATTATATAATTATTGAAACATAAGAATAGGTACTTACTTGATTTAGAAATGTTGCGTTTTTTGTTGTTTACATAAAATGTAACCGACACATGTACTAGTTTCACCGAATACACACACTTTCAATTATTATACACCATATTATATAATATAGTCTCATAGTGAATACATTTATGCACAAACCAGATCAATCACAGATTCCTATACGTTACGATAAAGATTCGGTTACAAAATGAAGCCCTACACTATTGATATTTTTTCACTGTTTTTTACTTGAAACCTGTTTGACTATTATTTAAACTGAACAATATTAAATCTGAAACAATATCACATTAACCAATCCACGAACAATAAATATGCATCCAAAAATGCTAATAACCTAAAAAACTAATCTAGAAGTGATACGGGTAGGTGTAAATTGTGTTTTCCCGTTCTCTACTGGTGGAATTCCAACCTACCCGCATTAAAATTTGTGTGTTTATTACTAAGAGTCAAATGAACATCTTTTCATTGCATTAATTAGAAGATTATTTTTAAATAAATTAAATGGATGGCGGGTTTATGTTGCACGTGCTATAAAATAGTATACGATACTCGCTGCACAAGTAAGTATATTAATTACACGGCGGTTAGCACCCTCGCTTCGCTCGGGCGCTAACTTCACGCCGCCGTGTATTAATATACTACTTAGACAGCTTGTATCGTAATGTACTATTCCTAATCTATGGTAATAAGGCGCAATGTCGAACACAGTCGGAACGCAACGGCTGGCACGCGTCTTTAGATTGCTGCGCCATTCTAAATTACGCCTTAGCTCCATACGTTTAGAATGAATTTAAAAAGTCACACCTTACGTCTTTTGCTCTGGCTAAAAGCCCTAATGCTCGATTTCTTAGGGTCAAACAACGCGATCGCAGATAAAGTATCCGAAGAAGTGTCAAGATCGCTAAAGTTCATCCGGGCAACGGCCGCGTGGCGCTCCAACGCACAGTACCTACTCGAAATAGAGCTCAACGAAGCCGGTAATTCACAATTCTATATATGTACGTATGCACGCATTATCGCTTTTTTACACTACTTATAAGTTATGTGAGTAAATGTATCTATCTTTAGTTTCACTTCTGCACGAACAATTTGCGATATTCTTTGCTTCTTTATGACGTAGAGTATAATATCCTTTTAGCCGTTTGTAAATTATCTGTAACATATTTTAATGGTTTTATCAATAGCAGCATGAAATGTAGAAAGTATAGAAAAACCATTGTATTAGTTTTTTTTAACCCATTGTTTGTTCTGCTAATAAAGTTTACTTATCTTATTTATTTTAACAACACATTAGTTTCGAATTTGCATGCATCAAAGTAAAATTGTGTATATAATCGACTGCAATGCTTATTTGCGTTAATTAATTGAAGTTAACGCTTTTTGCGCTGTCCAACGGATGTGTCCAATTTTCAGACAGTAATAGGGGGCGTCCATAAATTACGTGAGGTGTTTTTTTTAATTTTCTGCCTCTCCCTCCCCCCCTGGTGAGATGTCGTGAGATTTTATTCAACCCCCTCCCCCATCCCCCAATCTCACGTGAGATTTTTCAAAATGTGAGTTTCTTACGTAAACGCGTTGGATTGTTAGTGTAAAAAGAAAAAAACAAATTTGCTGGTTTGACAGTCAGTAAATGTATAACGTCGAAGTATGAATGAAATTATTTTCTTTCGAACGAATTAGTACATGATCTTAATCGTATTACGATTACGCTTAAGATTAAATCTTAAGCATGTACAATCTGGATTAAATGGACCAAAATAGTATAAATTTTTTTTGTTTCAATCAGAAAAAAAATTGCGTGATATTTGCCGAGACCCCCCCTCTCTCCAACGTAAGATTAGATGAGATTTGACTCGACCCCCTCCCCCCCTTAAACACCTCACGTAATTTATGGACGCCCCCTAATTAATGTAACAATTGGATGTATACAGATATAGATCTATACAGATACATCATCTAGATGTAATATTCCTATTTCAAAAAAACCCATAGACGCACCGCAAACTTGGATAATATTCCTATTCGAATATCTTTCCATAGAGGCACCGCAAACTTAGATAATATTCCTATTCGAATATATTTCCATAGAGGCACCGCAAACTTGGATAATATTCCTATTCGAATATATTTCCATAGAGGCACCGCAAACTTGGATAATATTCCTATTCGAATATATTTCCATAGACGCACCGCACACTTGGGTAATATTCCTATTCGAATATATTTCCATAGACGCACCGCACACTTGGGTAATATTCCTATTCGAATTTTTCCATAGACGCACCGCACACTTGGGCAATATTCCTATTCGAATATATTTCCATAGACGCACCGCATACTTAGGTAATATTCCTATTCGAATATATTTCAATAGACGCACCGCACACTTGGGTAATATTCCTATTCGAATATATTTCCATAGACGCACCGCACACTTGGGTAATATTCCTATTCGAATATATTTCCATAGACGCACCGCACACTTGGGTAATATTCCTATTCGAATTTTTCCATAGACGCACCGCACACTTGGGTAATATTCCTATTCGAATATATTTCCATAGACGCACCGCACACTTGGGTAATATTCCTATTCGTATATTTCCCTAGACGCGCCGCACACTTCGAAAGCCGTGCTCGACAACCTGCGTTCGTCGGCGCTGGAGCTGTGCGACGTGTACCTCGCGCCCAACCGGCCGGCGGTGCTGGGCGTGCCCGAGCACGGCCACGCGGAGCTGGTCCGCAAGATCACCACGGAGGGCGAGGGGTTCACCGACAACCCCGTGCTGTGCTTCGACGACGTGCAGAAGTGCGTCTGCGATGCTCTGGAGGTGAGCGAACATAGATCTTGTCCCGAAGTGTTAGGCTCGGTTTTTGTGTGATTTGAATGTGCATCGGGATGCACTATCAAAAGTATGTGGCGGTATTATCGCACCTGTGTGATAGTTGCTTTACGGTCTAGTTTGGATTGTCAAATGTATTGGAAATTTTGGAACTGTCATGTATTTTATACCATATAGTGTGTGTGTATATTATTATGTGTAATGTGTATTATACCTGTCTCTTTCTTATAGCAATCTTCATAAATATATTGCTTTTTCAAAATATGCAGAGCTTTCTATTATACATAATAGAGCGATCTGCGTAAATGTTAGCTTCGCAGTGAATATTTTTTTGACTATTTACGTTTCAGGACGATCCGACGTGGCAGTCAGATTTTATGATGGACTCTGAAGATGGGGGATACAGAACCAATAGGTAAACCATACTGTTTTTTTTTCAATAATACTGATATCTATAAATAAAGTAATGCCTAGTTCTATCAACTATTTAGTACATACTTGTATAAGTTCATACTTACTTCATGGGGTGCTTATTTTATAAAAATGTGTCATGATTTTCTCAAAGTCATTAACAAGAATCCATGGTAACAGAGACTTAGGTAATATTAACGAATCCAAGTTATAACCCCACGCTCTAGTTACCAACGTCAAAGTAAACTCATGTTACTGAAGTATTTTGGTAGGTGGTTCATGACTTTCATTCAAAATTATTAATCTCATTTCAGTGAATACAAAAAAGATGATAAGATTGAGAGAAAATACAGTGGTAAGTTTCTACTACAAGCCAACTACTGATAAAATGCATAATAACTTGTACTAACCTTTGAAGCTTCTGTTTGCATGGCATGTTTTGGTTAATTTAAATATTTCACAGATATCTATTTGGTTTACACGAAATTACATCTCACGTTCAAAAATAACCTAATTAATATTGGCTTACTAATTCTACAGTTAGTACTAAAGACCGGATTGCGAAAACTATCTTGGATGGCAGTTTCTCTAACAATTTTAATTCGAGGGCTATTTATGTAAATAAATTGCATAATGCAACGTATCTCAAACGCGGAAGTATGTTTGTTTGTCACTCAGCTCCGTAATTGCTGAACGGATTTAAATTTAATTTGATATGCAGATTCTTTACATCTTGAAATTACATATATTTTAAATACACACATCAAAAAAGTCTAAGCAACATGTATTATTGTTTGGTTCTTTTCTGGTTCGCCGAGCTGTATGTGAACGCGCATTGTCATGCATTAACGTAAAATCGGAGCCAAAGGTTTGTGCAAATGGATGGACGGACATAAGGTCTGAAAATATCCTCAACGTAATTTTCAGCGTTCATGTTTCCATTTACAAAAACGAGCTCAGTGCGCCTGTTCTTCATAATACCCGCCCATACCATAACTGTTGAGCCGCTGTATGGATGAACTTCCTGAACGCACCTGAGCCTTTCAGTATTTCCGGGCCGACGGTACATTCGCACCCTTCATGTATCAGGCCTAAACCCGAATCGCGACTCATCGGAAAACATAATTTTATCCCATTTTTCCTGGCTCCATGTTATGCATGCATGTTACTTAGACTTTTTTGATGTGTATATTTTAAATATAAGGCACGGCCCGGGCGGCATCTACTAACCAATACTTTTCTCGCGTTCTGCTATCCGAGATAGTCTAACAAACCAGTATCACCAAGCCTAGTCCAGAACCCCAAATGTTCACATGTGCAGACAAATGCAAGAAAATAATGAAGACATGTTTCAACCAGTTGCCAAAACTGTTCACCAAGTCGAAGTATAGATTCGACGAGGTTACCAAAGCGTCGACATTCCCGCGCCCTATCGCGCGACGTTTACCAAGTAACAAGAACCATACACTGCCCAAGTGCAAGATATATGGTATATTCTCCAAAATATACTGTAGTTTTCTAGTTGATGTATTATATTTCACGAAGCCTTGGTTGTTTGAGAATTGGCCGTTTTACATTACGGCTAGCTATATCACTAAAGGGAGTCATTCTGTATAAATATACGTCCGTATTGCATTCAGCGCTTCGCGTTCTACAATGTGCCTGGCCGTTATGTAATTTAACTGGAAAAACATCAGATAAGTTGCAAAAAATTTTTTTAAAAAATAACGGTGAGGCGGGCTTAGCCTTCTATTGGGCTGCCATGCCGTATCGGACGTATCGGAATGACAATCTGACTAAACGTTGATCCGCTGTAATGCAAAACGTCTACGTTTTGTAAAATATCTAGCTGTTTTGTTATACGGTGGATTCTAGAATTTAGCTTCTACGGCCAGACCTAAGCCGTTTTCGTGAAATAGATTATAACTATGCAATTTAGTGTAATGTTATACATAATTATAATAATTATTGGTGATTGACTATTTGGGCTATCAAAATTAGTAGGAATATCAAGTGTGTTTTTTCGACACGTTTTGGAGTGTTTTACACTGTTCACGAATGGAGTATGTAAATTATTAAAAAATATTATCTTTATTAACAAAAGCAAACATTTTGGTGAGGTAAATCTGGGCTTATTTACACCAATCCATAACAATAAGGTCTACAGTTTATGTTTGATTAATCACAGAGTTGCTAACATATTAAAATGCCAAAGCTACCTAGATTGCGTCGATGCTAATGTTTTTTAGAACCGATATTGTTCTGTAGATTTGGAGAGTAAAGATACGCATTCACTAGGGTATAATGTCCTGTGTGCCTAGTGGGAGTTTTGACAATTTATTTACGCGCTCGGTCCGTTTAGCGTAAACTTGAAATTGTATGGAATAAGAGCAGTGCCATCTAGCGTCAGTCAATCAGTCACTAGATGGCGCTGCTCTTATTCCATACAATTTCAAGTTTACGCTAAACGGGCCGAGCGCGTAAATAAATTGTCAAAACTCGCACTAGGCACACTGATAAAATTCTCAAGACATCGTACAAAGTCGAACGACATCTTCAAACATCGCACGATAACTATGGCTGGCACCAAGCGTCTGGAGAAAAAAGTCGAAAGACAACGTCTGAAGATACACAATTTTGTTAAAATTTTAAGTTTATTTGTTTTGTCCAATACACAACAAAAAGTTTTTTTTTTAATTTATCTTACAGCCTGCGCCAATATAAAAAAAATAACGTGCTTGCTTATTGTATGCTTAGTTTCAAGTTAATTAGAAAAGGCACAGTTTACACGTGACGATTGGCTTGTACTGTAGCAATGCAATTTTAAAAGAGTTTGTACATAGAATAGAATTGTGCAAATTCCTCTTACTAAAGCTAGGTGTATTATTTTAGGTGATACGTTGCCACTACCGGGGGTCAGACACAATCGTTCAAGATCAGATATCGTTGGCAACTTAGCGCAAAAAATGATCAATGAAAGTGCAGGTATAATTGAACTCTATTCCGAATAGGTAAAGTTTCATTTAGCGCAAAAAGTAAGGAGTGAAAATGCTTTTGTTGCAGGACCTTCAAACTTATCTTCAGCGAATGCAAGTAGCCTGTCGCTATCACATTCGGAAATTAGTCGCAGTGCCAAGAATTTGATGTCTCCGTTGTCAGCTTCTATAATCGAAACTGGTGAGTGATGTGCCACTGACCTTATTTGCAAAGATTTATTGAAAATAGTCACTAACGGCCAATAAATAAGGTTTGGACTTGAACCTCCGGGAGCTATTTCAATGGATTCACCTAGGAATTTGTAATTCTAGAGGCGTACTATCTTCCCTTAGAATTTTTGGATTCGTAGCTTCGCTTCCTTTTCGCGTTCTCTTTTTCCTTTACAGTATAAGGTTTTCCCACCAATTTTTTATTTTATTTTTATTGTTATTTTCAGCTCTAGTACAAGACAAAGGCAGAGCTTTCGGCATATACGCTATAGCGGTGACAAGATTGTCCGACAACGAAATTTGGCACATCTACAGAAGATACAGCGATTTCTACGATCTGCATTGCTCTATCAAAGATAAGGTAAAGATTAATTAGTCCAAATATTTTGGTGCGAAATAATGTCAATTCAGAAAAAAAGCCGCAAACGAACTAGAACAAAACTGTCTCTCAAAGACAGCTGCCAGATTACACTTAGTAAGGATTACTTTCAATACTCAACATTTGAACACCCCGATAAGGCTTTGGAGACAGCTGTTCTACAACAACTGAGTGATATTTCAATAACTAACTTGTTTTCAACAACTGACTTGTTATAAATAACTGACTTGTTTTCAACAACTGACTTGTTATAAATAACTGACTTGTTTTCAACAACTGACTTGTTATAAATAACTGACTTGTTTTTAATAACTGACTCGTTTTCAACAACTAACTTGTTATAAATAACTGACTTGTTTTCTACAACTGACTTGTTATAAATAACTGACTTGTTTTCAACAACTGACTTGTTATAAATAACTGACTTGTTTTTAATAACTGACTTGTTTTCAACAACTAACTTGTTATAAATAACTGACTTGTTTTCTACAACTGACTTGTCAATAACTGAATCGTTTCCAGTGGCCCGAACTGGGCAACCTCCCGTTCCCCGCCAAGAAAACGTTCTCAAACACTTCGCGCTCCGTCCTCGAGAACCGGAAGCGGATGCTCAACAACTACCTGCAGAGCTTGGCGAATCTGGCGCGAGAGGCCAAATACATGACGCTACTGTCGCTAGACTACCTCGGAGGGTTCCTGAGCCCGGAAATACAGGCCGAGAAACACAGTAACGCGGTGAGAAACTGTTCTCGTCGCTACTCGGTAGCATAAAAACACTTGGTGCATTAAGTGCTAGGGTTATTTATACTACTAACAACTCTTCATTGGCTGCCATTTTTCCAAACAATAATCTCTTCCATACAACATTTGGACGGAGAGGCTCAAAAGTAAAATATTTTGACAGAAATAAACACATCTGAATGTTAAATCTTTTTATATCTGAACCTTCGATTAAATTTATCTGTCTATTGATGAAAACCACATGAAAATCCCCACAGTACTTTTTGAGATTAGCGCAAATATAATAAATACATATACATCGAGACGAGGCTTTGAGGCTTTCATTGTATTATGTACTCGCATAGTGACGCGCATTAAGGCGCTAATATAGGAGCGATTCATGTATTTTAGAAGATGAAAGTTACCTGGCCGGGCCGCGCGCCACGCTGGCTCCGCGCTCACGGCAAGTCGAAAACGCTAATTCATAATATTATACTCTTACTAACGGCATCACGTGGCCTTAGCACAGATTACTAGATAGTTACTACGTAGGCTTTAGTCTGAAGCATTCAATTATTTCGACACTGTAATGACATGTCAGATTGGCCGAGCGGTCTGAGATGCTACGTTCCGTTCCTAAAGACGTAGTTTCGAAGTTTCGAAACCTGCTGCCGGGAAACTTTTTGTGTATGATTTTTGTTTTGGTGTATGTATATAAGTAGTTTGTTACAATGAAAAATAAACACAATCTGTAGTAGGTAAATAATGTATTAATTAAATGTTTTATCTTTGTTGGCGTACGCACCAAGCACCAACATTACCGCCAGCATTACATAAATTATTACCTCCTTGACTATAATCCTATCAAATTTAGAATGCCGCACGAATTATTGGAGTCACACCTAAATAAGTTATATTAAATTTATTTAGTGTTGGTCCTTTCTGGTATGCGCGTTTGTCAAGTCCATTTGATACATCCTCTTTAGTCCACTTCCATAATTTTCTTTTTGATATATATTTTGACAATGACAAT
This sequence comes from Hylaea fasciaria, assembly GCA_905147375.1. NCBI lineage: Eukaryota > Metazoa > Arthropoda > Insecta > Lepidoptera > Geometridae > Hylaea > Hylaea fasciaria. The sequence continues at coordinate 4,506,610 of LR990194.1, forward strand.
GACGGAGTAAAAGATTTGTGCATTTAGCCAGTGTCAGGCATCCGTACTAAGATCATATAAATGCGAAACTGTGTGTGTGTGTTTGTTGGTTTTTTTTTTAGTTTTTGCCATCCTTTCACGTCTAAACGGCTGAATCAATCTTGACCAAGATTGGACCTATGAGATGGGTATAGGCTATTTTTCGTCAGAAAAAATAGGGATCTTTGAATCCAAATAAATAGGAGTTGAAAATTTATATGGGCAATTCATAATTTCTCAAGTAGGTGATCTGACACTTCATTATTTTAGGCTCTTGCTAAAATATAAAGGTTAAGACTAAGGATAGGGAAAAGGAAAGGGACAGGGACAGGGATAGAGATACAAAGACTTCAATATTTATTTTCAATTTATAAGTTGCTTTTTCATATACGGATGAAGTCGCGCGTAAAAGCTAGTTTCAGTAAAGTTTACTGAATCGTGGCTATGACTGTAAATTTACTTTACCACGAGGTTGTGAAAATATGGAATACTAGCTGTTACCCGCGACTTCGTCTGCATTTAAATCGAATCCAGCTAGTAAGAACACAATATGCGTGAACTTTGTATGCTATTGTAGATCAATCGGGCACGTCACGTCTCTGTCAATATCTCTAAAACATCTCTATCTTCCTATTTCCTCATCGCTTTTTTCCCCAACTCCCAATATCTCATCTCCCATCCCTCATCCATCTCCGATCTCCCATCTCCTCATCTCTCCAGCTGCTACTCTCCATCTCCCCATCTCTCCAGGTCCTCATCTTTCCTTCTCCCATATACCTACTAAATTTCATTTTCATTTTTGTTGTCTCTCTATACCAAATTTTATCGAAATCGGTCCAGCCGTTTAGCCATAAAAAGTAACAAACAAACAAACATACAAATAAACAGACAAACAGAGAAACAGAGTTACTTTCGAATTTACAGTATAATATTTGACAATGACTAAATGCACAAATCGTGCGAAGCAAAAACATTGAAAAAACTGGCTCGTAGCTGAGCAGAAAGATTGCTGGAAGTGTGCTAAAAATAAAACGTCAGAATATGCATCCGCCAGATCCGCCATTATGGAAAACGGAAGTTCACTACATCTTCATTTTAATATACTATCATAATCTGCTCCTTTGATTAACTCCAAACTATCATAAGAAATCCCAGTTTTATTTAAGTGAACAATCTAAAAACGCGTTTTTGCTGCTAATTTCAGTTACAGGTGGTGCAAGAATAGTCATATTAGCCATTGTTCTTTACACACAATGGAGAATAAATACAAAGTATTATAGGTTATAATTAAAGTTTAGTAATCGTCGAAGGAAGTCATTTACGGCAACTAAGTAAATAAACCAGTTGTATACCATGTAGAGATTCTGTTTGCTTTATTTTTTTGGAGAACAAACAGTAAATTCGACGAGAAAATTTTGAGGAACAGCGACATACGTCCTCTCTCTGAAACGCCGTAGCGGGTACTGAGCCGCCTAGTACGCGCTCAAACTGATCATATTCTCGTCGTTTTTATTAATTTAGAAGAACGGAATCGATTCAGTTCATTGGAAAATTCAAATTTCATTGGAAAATAAAATTGCCTTTTTTATGGTTCCAAAAAATATGATAGTTGTCGCTGAAAATGTTGAGCAATATGTGACGAAAGATTTTTTCGGGTCCTTTCTCGTGAATTTTTTTCTCAAGATACTAGACAACTTTAGCCCAATATTATTGATTTATTACCTAACTGAAACACTTGACTATTCCCTGTATTTTTTCTGGCTTATAATTATTTGTAATTACAGCTTAACTTTTTGACAAAAAACCGCCCATTTTACGGAAGCTCGCTGCCTACAGGTCCTTAATTATTTGGTAAACTTGGTACCCATAGACTGACTGACTAATGCCTGGTTTCTGAATACGGATAAGTCTATCGTTGTCTCTCTCTGGCACAAAACTAATGACAAAGACAGCAATATACAGATCGCTCGTAAGTTATTAGCAGCCCGTGCACTAATTCGCAACTATTACAGATTGATGCCTTGCTTGTGAACCCGTTGCGTGCGGGAATGCGGACTTTAAAGAATATGCCGGACCAGTTCGCGAACACTGTCGACGGCGTCATGGACGGTAATCCAATTTGTAAAAGAGCTCTAATAATATAGGGTCTAAATAATAATAATTCAGCCTGTAACTGTCCCACTGATGGGCAAAGACCTCCCTTCACTTTCATGAGGAGGATTAGGCTACAATTCACCACGGGCACCTAATCCGTATTGGTGAATAACACGCCTCCGAAATAATTCTCGGGCATGATAGTTTCCTCACAATGTTTTCCAAAAAGCGAATTATGATTACGTACATTTGTATAACAAGAAACACATTGTTACGTGCCTGCACTGAGATTTGAACTCGCCACCCTTTGTTTGGAAGGTGGACGTTTGCCCACTAGGCTATCACGGCTATATAGGGTCTGACCACAAAATAATTAAATAAGAATGATTGAAAAGAAAGATTTAATGTTTTATGGGTCAAGTGGCCTGAATTTTTTTGTTGCTTAATTTAATTTTCTAATTACGTTTTTTTACACATCTACGTATAATAATCGCGTTGTCTACTCAATAACAGATTCACACGAATGACAGGATTGAGTTACAGAACGCGAGTGTCAGATTAGACCTCGATATTGGGAAACGAAATTTTGAGAATATCAACTCTTGTTAAAATTTTTGTGCTGTGATGGTAATTGTCTACTTTCAATAAATGATTTGAGTTATCTAAATACTAAATCATCAGAAAAATAACAAATTATTTGCTTTTCAGGTATTTCCAAAGTGTTTCAAGGCAAAAGCAGTGACAACTACTGCGACGGTTTGAAAAGTGGCAACTCGAGCGATGGCCAAGACGTACGTTATTGTGAACTTTACTGCTTCTAACGATTATTGAGATTTTGGCATTACATGTTGTGTTGCTTTCGCATATTATCACTTGGTAACAACCATGCAAAACTACGACTACTAATTCGTATAAAATTTTTGTATATTTCACCACTATTCATCCACTATCTCATTAGACGACAATCACATTTAACCAGTGACGACGATGTGATCGATGGCGTTAACCATGATTGACCTAGAACAGAGCTTGCTCTCTAGGACCGCCACCGAATCACCTCCATTGCTATTTGGCGATATATTTTCTACCCGAAGCTAGCAGCTAGCCATGCAGGTATTACAGTGCCCTACCACGATATTTACCATAATTTTAATGATATTTTCCTTCACCAAAAGCTCTTCATTCTAACAGGACGGTGATGATAGTGTGCCGTTGAAGTTGCTCGAAGAAGTGTTGGGGGTCAGAGGCCTTTGGTTGAGGCGACGATTGCTCGCCCCGCTTAGGACTTTGATAGCGGACAGAGTCGATAGGTAAGCAATAAAATTACAATCCCTCTGAATCAAGTTACTAAGTTGGTGAAATTTTAGTTCACATGTGTTGTCACTTTTTAACCTTATGAAAACAATAAAGACGGTAGTAAATTTAGAGCTGTTAAATTGAGGTTTACTTTGTGCAAACAGGATTGGTACCATTATGGTTATTTTATGCCATATCGAAATTTATCGATTACTGGTTGTTTGTAGTATGACGTAGTGCGGCGTCTAGTTTCAGAGTTAGTCTGGCCTTACATCTGACGTAGCTTACCGACTGCTATCGTTAACTACCTGGATCGATGGCTGAATAATGCTATATTTATTATAATATTATTTACAGAAAGGTGTTAGAATTAGTAGCGTCGCTGACCTCCCCGAGAAACGTCGTCCAATATTTGAAGACTTTGAAGTAAGTTGGTCGTCTGAAGGTCAATTTATTTTAGCCAAATATTGTCAAAATACAGTTCCGATCTTAAACTCAATCAGATGATATTCTTTTAAACTGACAATGCTAGAATCATGTCTGTACCGGCCTAAGCTTGCGTGCGATTCGAAGCGAATTATAAAATCACATCCACAAGAATACACTACATTATAAGTAAAGTCGTCAAGTACATCGTTCTATTTACCCATTCACGATGGAACGGAGATGGCATATTATGCGTTTGGGGTGAGAGGTTGTGTGTGCAAATCCATGTTGCCTTTTTGTCCAAAACTACTGGTCCGATTTTGATGCAGTTTTCAGTGATGGGTTTTGGGCTTTATTGGGCTTGATCTTAGGTAGGTGTTACGGCGACAACTCGCCAGGGGGCGCTGCAGGAAACATTTGTTTTTAAATTTTCAATTCCTTTTTCAATTTTTTTTTAACCGTCTTGGGTAGGTATTTGCAAAATTTGGAATTTTGTTCCTTGTTATAAAAAAGCAAATTTTTTTATAAATTTTCAGACAATGGCTGACGAACCGCGGTGGCTCGACTTACAGCGACAGAGATGCGGCAACTAAGGCTAGAACGCGGGTGTCGGCTAAAGTCGCATTACTGTCCGCTTGCTCAGGTAAACATTATACATACAAATATAATAATATTTCTCACAAACTAAACAGTTATTTGACGTCACTAACAATGAGCAGTGGTACAAGCTTTATGTTATAGCTTTGCGACTTCGTCCGCGCGAACTACATTATGTCGCGAAAATGTATTCTATGTCCTTCTCCAAAGCATTACCGAAAAGAATAGGCTCTCTCCATTTTTAAATTAGAGCGAGATGGCAGTTTGGGAGTTAGTTTGACGTTTTTAACGAGGTTTAGTATCTTTTGAATAACTAAACACGCGGTACTTCGCGGGCGACGCGTATTTTGTTGGATTTTGTTCAAGGTTTGTATGGAATGTCCATGTCAGAGGTCTAATCTATATCTATACTCAAATTTCATCAAGATCGCTTCAGCGGGTTAGACGTGAAAACGTAAAAGCAAGCAGACACACTTTCATCTATTTCTAAATTGATCATTGTTATCTGTTTGTCGAATGAGATATAGGATCATTCATTATATTTGTTTCTTGATTTTTTTAATTTACATAAAAAAAATTTTATGCTATTCAGATGAGTTGAGACACATAGTGGGTACGGATTCGACGCGCAGAGGCTTACTGACTGTGTTTGATTTGTTCCAAACCCAAGAAATCAATAGAAGACTCATATTCGTGCTGCTTGAAGGTAAGACAACATTTCATTTCAAGATTATTTGTATTTTTTTTTGTTTTACTATTTAAGATTTGACACCCCGTTTCACGTCTTCAAAGGTAGATTTCTGGAATAAATAGCACTCTATGTTACAACTCTGAATATAATCCAGTATCGTACCGAATTCCATTGAAATCCGTGCAGCCATTACGAAGTTCAGCCTTTCGGGCATAAAGTATATAAATTACAATACCGCGAAGCTACGGTGTGACGCGTGCATATATTCTCATTGTCTTTTATTTGTTAGAATACATTATTTCTTTCTTAGTTTCTTTTCAACACATTAATATTTGTATAACTGATAATAATATGTATTTATATTGTTCCAGTAACATTAACAAATCTGTTTCCGGACAACAATATATCAGAATTATTCAAGAAATTATATTCCAACTCGCCCCGCGTGCCCGTGCCCAAGAAATCTGTGAACGTATAGCGGTCAAACGAAAGTTTCTCAAGTGCTCGCAACGTGAGTGGCGAAGGACGGATGCCGACAATGGACGAAATGAGTTACATAAAGTCTAAAGCCACTGCCACACAGGCGCGGTATTATCGGTCCACAATATCGCAGCGTTGTTCCGTCCGATTTGCGTCTCGCTTCAATTCCCACCTGTATAATAGCGATGCGAAGTGATTAAAATCACGCGCGTCCAACAAGAAATATGCTAAAATCCGATATTAATAAAACGCAGGCGATATAAGCGATCGATAATAACGAGCTAGTAGGTGGTAGGATTTAGAGAGCGTTAATTATTGGCGTCTGAATACGGAAGTTAATAAATTAGTTAGGTAGCAACGTTTGTCACATAAAAACTGATCGGAACTCATCGTGTTTATATGCGTTTATATGTTCGCCGTGTGGTAGAGCCTTATCTTATTTACAAGGTCAATATTGAAATGCGTATTAGTTACATGCGTTTGAATTATGCAACTATGATTTTGAATATCAAAGAAAAAGCGCCAGCTTTAATTAAAAACTACTCGTATAACATTAAAAATAGTTATAATATGTGTGTTTAAAATTAAGGCCACATTCAAAATGAGCTTCTCTTGATGTGTGCCAAAGATAATATACATTAATTTAACAAAATAATTATAAACGCTTCGGCTACAACAAAATGTGATATTATATTGTACCTACATAAATCAAAATTTAAATAATACCTGGCCTGTACAAAAGGTACTTTTATTTACGAAATCGTAGCAAATTATACAATTTATTACTAATAGCTAGCTCAATTATTACTTTTTTATTGATGGTAATACTCAGTGGGGTTTTATGTAAACGTTTTTTTGTGTGTAGCCATTTAAAAACTATTTATTATGATTAAAAATATTAAGTGCGCTTATTAAAAATAAGAAATACCATCGATCGAGTTGAAAATCGTTTGTATTCATTCACACGTATTTGTACGTAATGTATAATTTTACGATTCCGGGAATACAAGAATTCAATAATTCGTGAACTTCATGGCGTTGTGTATTCGCGTATTTGACGGTTAGAAAGAGACGCAGCTATGCAGATTGATGATTTCATCCCTTTTATTCTACGAAAACACTGGCCAAATAGAAACACCCATAAAGAAACAAAATGGAACGAATTGCGGTTGATTTTGTCATTCCAATCATGGTACAAGAAAACAAGGTATGGCATACCTATATGTATGTATGTATGTATGAGCTATATGCAAGGTATGGCATATGACAAGGTGATGACGTAAGTCTCTTTCTATCAGCCGATATTAATATTGTATCTATACCCTATCCAAGATTGTAATTGATCTTGGATTGCTGCCTATCGTTCGATCGATTTCAAATCTGCCTTCCTTTATAAACCAATCCACGGATCGGTTATTGGCACGTTTCCCTAAAAATGGATTGTGATATCAATCCCAGATAGCAAAATTTGGATTGGATTTATTACTAATTTCGGCTGTAAGTCAATCAACGTACATCGAGGAGTTATGAAATGGTATTACACGTGTGTTGATGAGGTAGAAAGAGACACCTAACCTTATCTTGTGTGGAGTTCCATCCTGGCGTAGTATATTATTGTATTATGAGTCGAATATGGTAGCACCGCCTCTAATGATTTAAAATGAGATAAGTCACTTTCATTCACATTTTTTTACACATTTTTAATATTTTTATTGTTTTAGTTTACAAAATTGCGTCTTTAATCATTGTAAACAGTTTTATCTCAAAAAATCAATTCATGTAACTATTATTTTCAAAGTAAATAACAAAGATTAAAATCTGAAACGGCTGATAATATAAAATTAATGTAAGTAGCAATATGTAATTGTATGCATATCATAAACACCAAGATATTATTAAAATTACGGCTAATTAGCAAATAAATTATGTTAAAAATGTTGTAAACATTCCACTTTGATATAATGTACATTTAGTTATTATCATAACGTAGGTAAATACATTAATTATTTATTTAGTTGAATAAACGATTTTTTATAAATGATATTCACTCATTTCAGTCTATTATACCTACCTTCTTTTTATTTAAACATGACTCAAAAGGCTATAGTATGGGCTCCTTAGAAATGATTCATACGAAAATATGATGGCTGCCGCATGTAAGCAGATTTGATAAATTCATTTATTTTGTCGGTTCGATTGATTTGATTGAGTGTGTACGGGATATTGTAATAAGTATGGAAAATCGGTAAACTGCACGTACCACGTTCACATTCAGCCGCTCGGTGTGAAATTGCTTATACGCAGATAAAGAGAAACATCGGTCGTTTTATCCAAATTTTCACAAGATATACCTACTCTGTGGTTTTGTGAAATAACTATGTTGTTCAGTATTGATCATTCAAGGATTCCCTAGTTTGGAAAAAATGACGATTTTCTACAAGTACCTACTTACTTCTTACGCTTTCCTAGGCTTATTTATACAGTTGCTGAACCATATTTCCTTCTCAAAGATCTTGTGCCCTCTGCACTATTCAAAAATTCGTTCATGCCCCCCTAAGCTTACGTGTAAATTATTCAGAAGGTATGATAATGCAACACGAATTGAATGCATCACAATGCAGCGAAAGATTGCCAAATGAAGGCGGTAAACGGTGCGACCACTTTGCGTTGTACAGTCTACATCTCACTTCAGCACAATCAAAGAAAATCCAACTTTATTTCAAAGCACGAAAGTCCTTAAAACTTGGAAGACTTGCGTTGCTAACTGTCCGTACTTTCCAGTGGGGTTGGGTGTATGCCAGAGGCGAACGCGGGCTGCCAAGTTGCTCCCGTTAATGTGGAGTTATTTGTACTGGTTTCCTAATTACAGACAATAAATTCTTATCTAAGACCTTCGATGTTGCTTCTTTGACGGCGCCATTATTGGTCTGGTAAAAGAACAAACAAAATTATAAAGGCAAATTTGCAAAAATACTACTCATACTCAACTTTTTCAAACCAGCATTTCAAACCTATTCCTAACGTTACAAAGCGCTTTGGATGGCCTACACCGATAGTAATACACTAGTAGCTCAGTTTGTTTCGTAGAAATTGAGAAACAAAAGGGTGTCGTTATAGCTGACAGTTTCGCAGGTAGTGGTTTACTCTGCGGCATCTAGATAAAAAATTGTAACGAAGTCGCGGCTACCAGCAACGAGATACATATTATTATACTTACACAGACTAAAATTACGATAAATTCTCGCGCATCGAATCTCTGGACCATACAGCGAGCAAGTCCGCAATTTGAACACGTTTGCTGACGTCGTGGTAGATTTCTTCACAGATCTCAACAGCCATTGTCGTGCCGTCCCGATACCCGAGACACGTCCCGACTTGATGAATTGATGTCCCAATAAAAAACAACCTTAACGATATTGGATCTAAGAGCAAAGAACTCAAACGACGTTAAGACACATAAATTTAACAAACCAAGCCTTACATTTTTATTCATGAACGTAAAATATTTTCATACATATTATTATGTATTTTCGTTACGGTTTCAGTTATCTTATCCAATATTGAAATGTAAGTAGCGTAATTGGTTACGGTGACAATTTATTTACGAAGGAAACCGAAATATTCCGTCTGAAAAAATCTCTACCTCTAACAGTAAACAATTTTACGGATGGTGATTCAATTTAATAGGGGGATTATCTTTTTTACGGATTGCTTGCTCCTTTCGAACCGTCGTCAAGTATCCTGTGACAGAAGACGAATTATGCATCGGGAACATCAGGAGAGTTTGGGAATCTGGGAATATAGGATGCCATATGGCACAATAGTATATAATAACAACTGAGACCGCACTCAAAATCTGGTGTTTATTCCTAATCAAAATAAGTGTGATAAATGAATCCGTCCCTCAAATCCTTTCTTTCGTTTCCTTTTTCTGGTAAACATTTCATTGATAGAAAAGGCTCACCGAATTATTATTTCAACTAAACTCACCGATTTATATTACTCGGAGTTTAACTTCGCTCTTTAAACATTTTCCCGGAAAGGAAAAAACCATTTCATTGTTTATCCGCGAACGCTTTCACCAAAAATTTTACGCACGATTTGTTTTTCCAATCGACGCATATGTACCTGCTAAGCGGAATAGCTCCACGTAACATTTTAAAAGGCAGAATTGTTTCCATTACATTGGCCTTCCCAAAGTCCCTGCGCCAATAAATGTAGGTGGGTATTTAGCAGACTATTTACGGCGCGACACTGCGCCCGGCGACTCTACTAATACTCTTAATTATTTTTGCTAGTGTAAGCTGTTTTTCTGACGGAGAAATGCAATTGCAACATTTTGCATTTCGCTTCCACCGTCGGTGGCGCGACGTCCTCATTACGTACTCTGCCCGCGTCCGCTACGGCTGAGATCGTAGAATAATTAGACTCTAAATCAAGAGCAGCAAAGCGGTCAACCGTTCGAATGTGGTATGAATAGTCAATCGTCATTAAAGTGTTCGGCTTTGGTAGTCTAATACGTTCGGGCTATGGTCTCCCTCATCCACTTTAGACCTCCCTCACTAGCGCTATTCAATTTATGCAGATATTTGATTATCAATATTTCTTCTATTGATAGGGGGTTAGGAAGTGGAATTGAACACACACAATTGATATAATAATACAGCTTATGTTGACGGTCTATTTAGACTGTCTCGATAAGTAACAACGACACGTTTGGTCGTATTTTTTATTATGAACCGGTGGTAGCTGTATCTGGTAATTCGACATGCCGCAGCCGACGTGAGCTAATCTCGTATTTGGTAAAAAAAAATTGTTTCATGGAGTGCTTTATAAGGATTATGTATAAGAGCGCAAGGTTCTGTAATTCCATCACCATATAGTGCCAAGTTTCTTATCTCGTGAATAACAGAGATTCGTAGCACGAACTCCGATTGTGCAGTTCACATCTGACTTCCAACATAATAAAAACGTACCACCATATCATGCGCCGTGCAAAATTAAATTAATAACACGACCCCGGTGAAGTTCGCTTCAAATTTAAGCTGTGCAAGATTTAAGCGACAGCTCGCGTTTGTAGGTAGATATGACTAATGAATTAAAACGAAAGATACGTAGCACCAACATTGCGCGTAAATTTTCCCACCCGTCGCTTGGGTTACGAATCGAATAATATCATCAAATTATAATTGCTGCGAAGGCCTCATGAAACATCAATTGCAGAAAAAGAAAAAAAAATACCTCCAAAACTTTAAGGAACGTCAGTAAAATTGCATCCAAGTGACTCGCACAACTGTCACTTAGTAGGTCCATTGGTCTCAGTATTTAACGATCCCGCAATGACGGTGTTTGGTATCTTCCATTCCGATTTATCAAAGGAAGGTACGTAATTATACCGCGGCTCGCCTCTCCGGGCGCAATGTGCCAAAACGCTTACTCGCGGCATTGGACTACTATTGTTATGCGATAACATTTTTTCAGCCTTAAAAATGGTGAAACGACGCTTTACGACCGTCGCGCTTGTTAGCCAAATGCGCGGCTTTGTGTTTCGCCAGTCGTTTGGGGACTGCGCTTGATTAACATGGCTTTGTCATTAAGGTACCATTGTTTGGCCTAATTACCTAGTATGCTTCTATTGATTTATTTATTTATATAGCTATTCCACTTTGCATGCCGTAGCTTTAGGAAACACTCGTATATCTATAGTTGTAAAATGGTAAACTTTGGTCGTAACATACAATCTTAAATCCTTTACGTCACTCGGACATAGTAAGCAAGATTCTATATTTATTTATTCAACTTTTGTCGATGCCCGTGACTCTGTCTACTAACGACTGCCACTTATTTATGTAGCAATCGTTTTAAAATACCTACATTAGCCACTCTAAACTGGTCATAATGTCGTGCTTTTCGATAAAAACAAACACACGTAGGTGTTTAAATCGAACTTTTATTTTAGCACCAGTTCTACAAAATCTGTCCCTAACGTCCCCTATATTTGCAGTTTTCTATCGAATTCCCTTCGAGTTCCACTATTACCGGACGTTAGTTCCTGAGCCAGCGTTCCGCTCCGCAGCACCGCTTCCTGTCACCTTTGCTACACTTTCAGTTGATTTCATTGTTCTATATACTAGAGGATAGATAATGCAACTGCATAGTTTGCCATTTAAGTTCTGAAAGTAATTTTTTCTGTTGGCGTAGTGTTTCTGTACTAGCCAGCGCTACGCAGCTTTATTTTGTTACTTTTGAATTTTCAATAGAATTTGACGAAAACTATATAGAGATACTTTATTAAGTATATACTATAATAGTTGATTATATATAACTATTATGTGTCTATAACAATGTGGTTGGAGTCTTCATAACATGGGTATTATACGAGTATACCTATGTTGCGAAGAATTCAACCACAACGTAACATGGCACGATAAGTTTAATTTGAATTTACAAAATATTTTCATTTCAATTGATAGATTATCTGAGATTATTGAGATTGAGAATCATTACTCAATGTGGCTTAGCTGTGGGTGTATCCAGAAATATGTGCATAACCTGATGCTAAGTTCAGTATAAGATTGCTTCATCCATCTCAAGTTTACTAGAGTGGGTGCTTCGTTAAAAACTGTGCTGTTGGCAAAAAATGTATACATTGCGTCTCCTAAAACCTTCATACCAAATTCTGTAATGTTTTGTCCTTCTACTATATTGTATGCAGTTATGCAGGAAGCAGTGTAGTAAAAGATGAAATCTGACATAATCCTGTTACAAACAAGATTACCACCGACGACAGTTCAGAAGTAAACAGTATGATACATTGCATAAACCTAGGGGTACACTTTTCAGGCTCTGCCAAAAAATCTTAAGAATAAGGCATACGGAAGTTTTATATTAAAAAGCTTTAAAAAAATTAAATACGTATTCGGTGCAGCAATCTGATCAAAATGAGCCCAAGCACAACCAGTTTCTTGTAGTCCCGTTCGCTACTAACCATCTTTATCATCAGTTGAGCTCGTAATAATATAATATGTTGTATTGTCATCAGAAATGACAGTTATTATTTCAACTGGATTGAAGAATGAAAAGTGGATCCAACTTTTTAGCAATATTCATAACAATTAGAACATTTATAGCCCAACCGGCTTTCATTAAAATAGCTATACATATTTAGGCATTATTAGGACTACAGCATTTTCACCCTTATAAGTCGGTATCCTGAGGCACTCCATTAATTTCTTCGTTGTTTTATCAGTGTATAAAAATATGCACAAGCTTTAAAGAGGATTTGTGCAGTGCTAAATGGAAATAAGAAGAATTAGGACCGCTTTTGGGGTCAGCAAAACACTTGGTACATGCGGCTAATCGTCCTAAATCAACAGATTGTCCGTATTTAATGGAGTTTCGGCAAAAATAAAATGTCCTCTACGTAGGGTTGCCCGGTTGTCACTTTTCGAAGATATTCTGTACGAGAGTATTTTTCGCATATTTAAATTGGAAGTCTATCGCTGAGGCAATGGAGTAAGTTGGAGATTATCTGATTTGGGAGCGTGATTTTACGGATTTAATTGCTGCATTTTCTGACTGGATGTTATTGGTACCGTGGTACTCTTAGTTCCTGATCCCCGTGGGAATCCTTGTTACGGGTCAGATCTTTGTAATGTAATTAATATACGTTCTATGTGCTGTATTCTAAAATAAGTCATTTATTTAGGCAAATGACTATGCTACTTGGTTGTTTTTTTTTTATATGAGTTTTAGATCTATATACCGCGGGTTCTTATAAATATATTTTATGTTACCTGTAATATTATACTTATATACTAGTTACACTTAAAAAAACATTTTACATTAAAGGATGGTGGAGACTTACCAAACGCAAAAGAATACTTCACATACATCAATTTAAGTTGACAACCCTAACTCTACGAGGCCAGTTGCTAGCTATTAGAGGGTTTTTAATTTCGAAGAATCGGGCACAATAGGTAAATATTCTGCGAAATAGGTATATATAGCAGACTACGTGTGAAACGAGTATGGACGAGTATTTTATCTCGGTTGTCAAGTTATAATATTGAATAACCAAACTACTAAACCTACTACGAAACTACTACAAAAACAAATTTAAGTACTACTTTTATTTGTTTAAGTTAATACTTTTTAAAGCGGTAAATAAACCACAGTTAACCGTTGGTTAGATCATAGGAATCGATATTTTATTTTGTTAACCTAGCTAGATTGTTGGATTCATCAAAAGATTTAGAAATAAACGTTCAGATTAAAACTCTTCATAATACCTATTCGGACGAGAATATCAAGGAAAAAACTAAGAGCTGTTAATAAATAGACCGCGTTTCAAGTTTCAACTTGCAAACTTAGTATACCGGCCATCGAAGTCGCTAAAATAATTTTGAAACCACATTTCTCTTAACCATAAATACCTAATCCTCCAAGTCGCACGCGTCTCCAGCGGCCATAATTATTAACTTGCACCAACACTTCCACTTTGAGCTAGACACGTAGAATCCCTTGGCTTTATGTAATCACTTGTTCTCTAGTAAATCCCACTCAAGTCCAATCTTAGACAATTTCATAGTCCTGAAGGGACCTATTCTCAGAAGCTGGAGATGGATAATTTTGCTTGTTTTGAAGGAAATTAGTTCAGTCTAGAAGACAGTTCTTTAAAGTATTTTGTCTACGTAGGCACCATCATAGTATAATGAGGTTCGACCCTAGATCTGCGTGCTGAAATCGGTAAAACAGGCGTTTGTTTTTTTTTATTTTGGTTTTGCTAATGAACATAAGCGGAATGATTTCTTGCTGATCAGAGTTATTTTTAGAGTACGTCCGCAAAATTTACTACCTTTTTTTTCAGATTATCAGAAAGTTACAAGCGACATCAGATTCACTCCTACATAATAATATCTCTGAAATGTATTCAGGCCAGTTACAGAAAAAAGCCTCCAGAAATAATCTAAAGAAAGAGAGAAATTCATTTATTCGTACCTATACAACATTTCACAATAACGACAATGATGAGAATGACGATGATGCCCGATCTATATAATAGAGCTTAACCCAATATTCCAGACTCGCTCCTAAGTCGTGATGATCCTGAGCAGACAACCGGCCTGAGGCCATATCTCCCCACTTAATTGTAATCAAGGAGGGGCCAATTTGACCGGAGCACACTAATGTCTTGTTATGGACTGGCTGCTGCGTTTCAGGCAGGATTGCCGGCTATTAACTAATAACCTGTTACGTAGGCATATATTAGGGAAATAGGTATAACAGGCTTTGGATGTGGTTTTGATGTTACTGGTTTAGAAGGCTTAACGTGGATAAGTATAGACCTAGTATAAAATCAGTCTGTGGGAGTGTGCTAGTTCGGCTTAAACGCTGCACATATTAAAATATAGGTTATCGCAACAGAGGTACATAGGCCAACGTTTATTTTCTTAAGCCTTTTATAAAGAAACCTTAATATAGGACCAGCTATCTACAAAATTTGGAAGAATCTACTTAAAGCTAATTAATTGCGCTTACTCTCGTTTAAGTTTATCCTATAATAACGTCATGGCATTCACAAACATGTTTGTGCACAAATTGTCCGAAAAATAACTTAAAAAGTACACTTAGCAGTGGACCGAAAAACTACATCTGGAACCATTCTCCGGAACATCGAGTCAACCCGTCCAGTTTTATCCCATAATTCAATACACCAATAAGCGATTCAGCAAAGTGCTTTCACGTGTCGCGTTCAGTGCATTTAATTAATACTCGTACCAGCTTTCATCTGTCGAAGCGCGTAAGCCGCATTATCATACTCACCTACTGCTGATCTGAGCATCTTGATGCTTCCTACTAAGTATCTACTAGGAGGGATCAAAACCGGCCAAGTGCGAGTCGGACTCGCCCATGAAGGGTTCTGTTTGTCCGTCCGTATGTCACAGCCACTTTTTTCCGAAACTATAAGAGCTATACTGTTGAAACTTGGTAATTAGATGTATTCTGTGAACCGCATTAAGATTTAGACAAAAAAAAATTTTTTTTTGGGTTCAATTGTTAGTTGCTGAGTAGTTTGTTAGTCTATATTTCTAATAGTAAAAAGTGACAGCTATTTTAATTCTATGTACTCGTATTAGATCAGTCAATGAAAGGTTTACAAAACAAATCGTCTTGGAGCATATTATCTTCGTTAAACAGTATCGATGTTTGTGGTCGCTGCTCACGTGACTCGTGAAGGTTTCAAACAAGTCAAAGGTTTCCAGAGTTCTCCATTCACGCTCCATTCCTTTCCGCTAACTTTCTGTTGCACAAAACAGGAAAATATCCATGCACCGGATAGTTTGTGACTTATCGCATAGATGACACAAAACGCAAACTACGATTCAATCCAATGTCAAAAGTTGTTGGCTTCGGTCGAAGTTTGGAAAACTCTGGAGTTGGAGGGAAAGATTTGGTAGATTCTACTTTTTTTAGCCTGTGGAGTTTCTACTAAAACTGCACTTCTGAACAATGTAGGTATATAGTAACAATGACATAACTGCTAGCTTACATAATCATGTCTGAGATAACAAAGGCGTTTAAATTGTAGGATCATACTCATATATATATATATATATATATATATATATATATATATATATATTATACAGCGTAATTTGTTTTTGATTTTTATTATGAACATTTTTTTTTTACATATTTCCTATTAAACCAATAAATGCTTTTCCACAAAATATTTTGTGCTTTGCTGACTGTAAAGTTGAACTTTCAAAGCCTACCTTCTCGACTGGCGCCAGCAAAGCGAACGGGGCTTTTTGAAAAATATGATATAACGGGGAAAGGGGGCGGCGGGCTACAAGTTAGAAGAGGAATAGTTCCCCAGGGCGCCGTGATGAATCTTTCACGCGTTTTATCGCTTTGCATCAGGAATCGAACCTTGGACCGATCTCCGTTCTTTTCGGACCTAATATAATTTATTGCACGCGGGCTATTTATAGCGTGCGTAAGATCATACGCAATGGTGGGTTCGGCATACTAATGGCACAGTTTGTTTACTGCCAAACAAACGGAGGAAATTGTATTTACGATGAGCCTTCTCGTCTAAGATAAAGTATTTACCATTTTGAACATACATACATAACATAAGGGACGAGTACTTTGGACAGAAAACGCATTAGTTAAAACCTCTTGAATATCAGATCAAGTGTGGAAGAAGATTTATAGTCCTGCCCTTGTTTGTGTTGTTGTTTTTAAACATATTTATATATGATTAATATATAAGTACATATATATATATATTAAACATATATTCGAGGCGATCTAAGAAACCTCATCAATATTTTCAATTATTTATTATTTAATGCACAAAAGTGGGTAAGGGTGTCGCGTGTTCAAATACTGTCCCACTCGCGACATGTTGACTTTCTTAAAACGTTATTATTAAGTATAGGCTAGGTACCCAATTATAATGTCAGCTGACCCATAGCTATAGTCGTTATAGAGAATAAGCTTGCACTCAGGCTTAATAGGTACCTATTCTATGACTCAGTGTAGCCGGCAGTAGATTTAAAGTGAGGCAAGTTGGTTCTACAAGCGACACGAGCGTGTGGTCTTGAACCATGTCCAGTGCTTGTGTGCTTCTCAACTTGATGACTTCCTGATAGTTGGTAAGTAGAATTAGATTGTTACACTTAACATATATTTAGTTAAAAATGGTTTTCTTAACAGCCGTTTTTATTACATTAGTAAAAACCTTCTCAGTAGATGAGTTATGAGCGTATTTTATCGCGATGTTATGAATTGGACAAACAACATAGGTACCAACAACACATAATATTTTTTACAAATCTTTTCTCAAATTTTTTCTCCCATTCAAAGTTAGAATGTCCGGAAGTAATCGCTTTTAGCGATAAGGGCGCCCATTGCCAGTCCATATTTTATATTTACTTTTTATTAATAAATAATACAATAATAAAAATAAAATAAAAAGTTAATTTCGATTGAAAAAAAACATTGGAAGCATTTTCAACCAAAATGACAGCATCAGTATTGTTTTACCATATTATTTAGCTCGTATATTATTTTGTGTTTAATAAGCAATTTTCTATTTTATTCTATTTATTTGATTCTGGTTACGATAATATTAAAAAAATATTAATCTTTTCACAATTCATTTTTGTTGGCGGTATTGGTGTTCTAGAATATTACGTATCTGTTTTGATTTACTTATTATTGTAATACGTATGTAACAAGATTACTTTTCCATTTTTATTTGGATTTGCCTCTTGAGAAAATCTTTCTAGTTTCAGGAGACTACCATCACAAAAAAAAATCCAAAGGTCTTTTAAGCCTAACAAAAGTTAGGATAAAAAAAACTTTGTTCAATATAACTTTTTTCAATTTTAAATGTAAGTAGGTAGCTGTTATTTGTTTGTTAGAAACTTTTTTCGAGAACAAAAGAATAGAAAGTCTTATTCAGGGAGATGGGAGGGTTCTAAGTGGAAAGCGTACAATCACAGAGAGAAGTGTCTTATTGTTTTGCATCGATAAAAAGCAGGCTTTGAATAAGATTAGGTTAATCAACGTTATGGTATAAAGATTAAAGATATTTGACGTGAACCTATTTGGAAGTTTCGCGAGGTCAAAGGCATATTATCATTAGTAGATAGATACTGAGAAGGGGTTTTTAGGTAAGTAGAAGCTTAGTTTTTAATACGCTTTCTATTACACCAAGCTTAAACAACTTAATTGTATTGACTGACCCAATTGAGTGAGTACTGAACTAGATATCTGGAAAGAAACCTGCCGCCATACACAGGGAAGTGATGAATCGAAAGAAAAAGAATCCACGAGTCTCTCGAGCACTCTCTCTTATCCACGCTCAAGTTCTGTGCTTTTTACTCAACTGTACTATCGTACCTCGCTTTCGCTCCCAACTATGGCCCCTGTAACTGCAATAAGTGTCACAAAACTTTTGCAAAACATCCTTTACTTCGCGTTAGACATGTTTGGTTTTTAGATTCTACTCGGCTGAGCCGTACTATATGTATCTACTCAGTACCTAAGTTATTACTTACCATCTTTGGTGAGGGTGTATTCGATCGAAGTGCTATAGTTTCAGCTATAGACGCTGGGATTAAATTGATGTAATATTACGACTACAATTGGATTTTTTAACTGATGTTCCAGAAACCGGCCGATAGTCACATAAAATAATACTTAGGAATTTAAAAATGTAGTACAGCTTTCGACTAACGTTGCTCATATCGAAACTTAATTAACTTGGCGTCTTTCGTAACATTTTAGTTATTTGCGTACATAAAGTTAAAAATACATTTGGACAATGTTTAATGGCTTTTGTCGCTGACAACACCACTCATACTGCACTACACTAATCATCAGCATTGCCGTCGTTCCTGTAGTCAGTTTGTGATCTTGATTTCGTGGAAGGTTAGGCACTGTTTATACCTATATAGTGTGGCTAAGTTCCCCTATCCCGTTGCTTAGTTATGGGTCACTGTCTAACTCAATCGCGAATTTGATTCGATATTGTTGTTTACTTGAACAGTTGCGATACTCTTGCTACAGCTACCTACTCGTAAAGTGAATTGGTATCTAGAACTTCTGACTAGGTGTGATTCGATTGATTTTATTTGATTACCACTCCTTTGAGAACTTTCTTTCTCGCAATGAAAACACTTTTGTGAATAGTGCTTTTGTCTTAACTTAATATGTATGTGATGTTTCAATGGTGATTCAAATTTAATTCCATTACTCATTCTACTAAGATTCTATGTGAAAACGTAACATCACATAAAGTACAATCTCATTGAAAACCCCAAAGTTGTATCAAACATTTTCCAAGTGAGTCCTCTCTATAAAACATTCAACTCAAGTTTCTAAACACTGTAGTGTTACTCGAGCGAACAAGTGGTGGGAATACGAAACCGCGTTGACGCGAACCGAAATAATTTAATACCAATGGAGAGCACTTTAAAAAGAATGGGGCTTAAAGCACAATTGTCTCTTCAGATGTGCAGACGACGTGAAAATCTGTAAAATAATACCCCGGCACTAGTTAAGCCGGTCCCTAGCTGACGATACAATAAAATAAGCACTTCTTAGGGAGTAAACTACAAATTACGAGAGAGCGAGCTCAGCTTAAAATAATTAAGATTCTTCGTCCGGTCAGATGGTGAGTCTGCACTCTGTATCCTGCACATAGATCTACGGCACAATGTATGATAGCTCAGATAGTTCATCTAATGAGAGCAAGTATTTTACGTTCATGTGGGCAAGTCATCCAAATTGTAGGACGTTTTGAGTGTATCGATCTCTATTGTCAGATTAATGTCTGCCACATCATGGGAAACCTTGTAACGGAGATGTTTCAACTAAAACAGTTCATTTCAGGATAGCTACCTGTCGTTGAGACAATTTTTTTAAACCTTTTTTCCAGGTTAGATTGTTTCAGTCAACTTGTGCCATACAACATTTTTCCTAATAGTAATTATTGTTTTTGTGTAACTTTTGTACTTATTGAATCATTTCGGTAGCATTTCGTTTTATTAGAAAAATATATCAATACAAATAATAAAGAAAACCAACATTTTAAATATATTATGTCCTAAGAATATATCAAGGAAATAGGTATGTATTAAACGAGTGCCCGAAGCCGCAATACTCAGCAACTTTCACCCCTTTTTGCTCAAATAGTAAAAGTTTAATTGAATCCAATACTTTCCGTTCCAAACAACGATTTTATGACACTTGAAATATATCACAGATAGGTTATTGAGTTTGAAACTTGCAGCGTAGGTACGGGAATATTCGTGGAGGTCGAATGTGCCAAAAAGTTTAACTGGAATCTCGCACGATGTAGGCAAGTCTCAGCGAGTCGGGTAAAGTGTAGGTGCCTCGCGCGACACCTCGAGTGGTCTCAGCGTGCAAACTATGTCTTTGTTTCCAAGTGTCTGTTTACTGCGGCGAGGTGTTTATTTGACGACACCTGAAAGAATTCAACAATACGACCTGAATAAACAATATAATGGTGTTTTTCCATGCTGTTGACTTTGCAGAAACGAAAAAATATACGAAAATCTGCACATTTGGCCAAGAATGTAGGCACATTGAACTCTAAAATAACTGAAGCTAAAAAAGTCACATTGTAATAATAATTGCTCAGTTACATATTAGTATGATACGATTTGGAAGCGAACAGCGAATATTGCGAGCCACCCGCACCCATTTCTCATCCTCATCCCTCATCGCAAAATTTTGTACCTACAAAACAGCTTACGCCGCTATACCCTGTATTAAGGACACTTTCTATCATCACAGTCAATTGTGAGCTTGTCGGCCTAAAAACGTGATATCACAAAGAGTGTCGGTGTAGGGCGAGAGAGCTGGCGGAGCGAGGTCGCGCGGCCGCGGAGAGCCCTCGGCTTTGTTCCACTGGCAACAATGCCTGTGAGGGTCCACTTGTGCGCACTTGTATCGGATGCAAGCGATGTTTCGTTCGTGTGGATTAGGGTTTGAAGACAGGGTCGCACTTCGACTTTTCCGCTCCTTTTGGCTGTTCCGGTCGTTTTAGAAGCAACGTAGGCGGGCTTTTTTACCCGCTCTTCCTGCCCATTCTGAACGCTTCGTTCAGTTTCCATACGTAGATTTAATATGTAAGTTTTATGTTAGTGTAAATTTTTTTTCTAATATTTTCGGTGTGATCCGATGCCGCACTTGGATCGTATTCCGTAATTTTAAAAATAATATTTTGTTTTCGCATTGATATAATGTGCTTCATGTCTCTTATGAAAATTAACGTAAAGCTAACTGTAAGCTTTTTTGTTTCAATCTCGCCATCTTTTAGCCCATAGTACTTCCCTTCCACATATTCAGGCCACATATATTACATTATCACTGCGGGGTTACTACAAGTCTTCTCATATAGAGAGAAAGCGAGAGAGACAAATCCTTCCTGCCTAGCCCGAATACACTTACACACTTACTAATACTGGCAGTAATTAAAGCATAGTCTCCATTGCCTCCTTATTTTGCTTGAATATCCTGAAACTACCATTATAATGGATACGTCCCTGTACGCTAAGAGTAGTAATTATATGATATTTATGCGAGCCCCTCCTCTCTCGTCTCGAGCGCCCCTAAGAAGTGCAGCGATACGGGTGTCGAAAGTTATGACCCAGCACAATAAAGCATTATCAATTATTTAAGACTGGATGAAACAGGATTTTTTTCAAATAGGAAAGTAGAACAGAATGGAATAGGAACTCCTTATTGTACACCAAAAAGAGACACAGACTGTTAAAAAGGTACAGTTACGAGTAGATCGATAATAATGAACCTACAGTTTTTTTTCTTTTTGCAACCAATGATCGCAGATAGCCACACGATTTGTAAGGCTGACAAGTATATAGACAATAATGTGCGACTATGATTTATACGTCTGCTGTACGAGTAGCTCTTACATCGCATAAACTGCTACTGACTTGGCAAGCATAATTGCACAAATTACAGACGATAATATAAGGTTTGTAGTCCGCCATCCTATAAAAAGAAACAATAATTATGGTAGGTAAAACCACCAGTGGTTTATCATTGGATGACACATACCCACTAGATTGATCGAATAATAACAAGCAATGACCTGACTGCGATGCGGTGAGAATTGATGTGCACAAAAAAATCTATTGCAAACAAGAATTGGTAACAGAAGCTGTATTCTACGTAGTTTCGAGTCAGTACTCGAAACTACTCGTATGTTTAACTACCACGAAAACTGAACAGGTACGTACCTACAGCTTTATGGACTGCGTATAAATCGAAAACTTTTTAACGAAAAGGTCGACCATAAAGCTTACATTTTCAGACTGTAAGGTAGGTAGTGTAAAAACTTTTCATAAAATGTAATTAATTTCACTCGTAGAAGTTCCTGGCATATTTTATGTAGAACACGTAAAATTTCACACGCATACGACTCGTAAACTGTTCGGTCTCGGCACATGGGGTCCTGCTATGGGTGCATGATTGGCTTTACGCCAATTACACACCCAATTTTAGAGCTATTAATGATCAACAACATATTAATATAATATCCTAACCTATTGGGTATAGTATGCTTTTCATATCCTACGTAGAAAATATTTGAGGGAGCGAGACTCGCATTCGGATTCATTCACATTTTGAACACTTTTGAACACATAATACTTGGCAGAAAGGTTTTTGATTTGGCGAAATCACTAAACACTGTGGGTTAAACCGGAGGGTGTAGTTTGGTACTAGAGATTAGAAGATCTTTATTGAACTGTGCCTGAATTTAAAAAGTTTTTAATTTGTCAGTTTATGTCATGCCCAAAAAAGTTTCAATTAACATTTACACGTAAGCAAAGCATAGTAAATGGTAACGGTAAGAAAGACGAGAGCTATACATACAATGTACGTTTGCGAATACACTATACATTTATAAAGAAGGTTTTTAAGTCAGCGTATAAGGCGAGGCGCACACTCGAACCCTGCTTAAGTAGGAGTCCGGCTAAATGCCGGAAGACGTGAGGGCCTTTCGCTTTGTTACAGCAACAATGGAAGGGAAATGTCTTTCCACTTTTTCGACTCGAATATGTATATTCTGAATAGCGACAGTTTTGTTGAGCTATCAATAGGGCACGTTCGATTAAATGGACGATTATCGGTGTTTCTCGTCGTGAGTAGGAGTTCGGTTTAATTTTCAAGTACGCATTAAGTACGTCGGGGGGTGATTTTTAAAGGCATCTGCGATTTGACGACTCTAAAATAGCAGATTTAAAAAGCCTCAGTTATTGCGTAGAGTAAGACACATTCATGCACAAGTCAGTGGTCAAAGCTGTAAAATATTTTCATGTTAAAAAAGCAATAAAATTATCAAACTACAATTACTTATATGTACTGCCAATCGGCGATACGATAGTGTCCTGAATCGCCGTGTGGCGAGCGAAGATGATACACGTGTCGACGTTTTGCTCAGTATTTATTATTCTTGAAGAAATGTATAATTGTCGCACATTAATATTGTTTCTAAAAGTAGAAGGCGAGGTAACTGCACAGATTCAGGAATAGAAGGCGCGCGCACTGGATGAATCGAATCTAAATTCATCGAGTACAAATAAAGTAGAGCTGTGAAAGTTCCACCGTGCAATTAAACCACACTTTAGCGCTCCAGCCTCTTGGAATAGAGAACTTTAAAAGAACGTCCTTTATGCTTATAAATAGTGCTACCATCTTTGTAGAGTGGATAAGGTAATAAAGCCAATTTGGTATTAACAATATGGTATTATTCAAATTTATCTGATTTATATGGCTAGTCTTAATATGTATAAATTACGCGTCACGTGGTTTGTCCGCGATGGATTACCGATTTTAATCAGATTTGCACACCGTGTGCATGCAGTTTGGTCGAACTTGTAAGATGGGATAGCTCACATCTCAAATATTATTTATAGTCGCAATAATAAAAACCTTAGGCCACAGCAATGCGTGGCTGTCTGCTTGTTATGTGTAGTTGTTTTTGTCAAACATAAAATACGTATTAGCTAAAATCCCAAATGTCTACTATTTAGTACTTGACGGGTCTCGTGGCCGAACTTCCGCTTCCATCCTCAGATCAGTTCGCTGTCACCATAATACTGTATCGTCATTCAAAGCCATGCCACAGCTATTTCACGACCGCTAGTCATTTACAAAGTATATTACATAAATAAACACATTGGTCCGACAGATCAAGTTGCTGACGTGGAAAGTGGAACCTAGATCGAACTAACTCATGGTTGCTATTGTTTTTTTTTTAAATATATTTGTTGATGTTTTCGTCTACCAGCACGCTGCTCCTACTCGATCATTGACGACGTTTGTGGCCAAACGGAACGATCTTCCAACACGTAATCTAACTAACAATCATTTCGTAATAAGTCGCCGTATCTTAGGGTATTTTAATACACAAACATTGTCCTAAGAAATAAATCTGCGTGGACAACCCAGGCTGCGGTGGCTATAGTGCAGTAACAACTTGGTTCTACACGATTTCACTTGCCGCGACATCTACGTGGTTACCCTGAACATAGCCTAAACTTACATTTATTGAACTAAGTAGATATTTATTCATTTATTTTAGATTTTGATCATCAACATTACACTATTTATAATATTGAAAATTCAAATTATATTATACTATTTATACTCGTAATATTGAAAATTCAATTTCCTAGTGACAGGTAAACTTGGATGCATCACATAGGTCATAGAAGAATAACGTTTCAGTACAGGAACATAGACGAAGAAGCATGGCAAAAATGATAACCTTTGGTATTGATCAAGTTTTGATGAACTTACAATGTCTTCTTCTGTCTTGTTACTTTGAACAATTTTACAAGATTTTCTTATTAAACTGTCCATAAATGTCCGAGTCAAAGACTTGTAAAGTTGCTCTTGCATTGTGCAGTAGAGACTTGGTCGCAAGGACAGCGAATGTCGTAAAAACTTACAAGTTTTCTGTGACCCGTGAAGAGAAATGTTAACTTTGCGATGGGCCCGGACAGCCCGATCTCGCTTCCTGCGACGCTTTCGCTATCGCTCCTGTCCGATTGCTCCTGTAACTGTGTCGAAGCAAATACTAGCACAGTGTACGGTGTGTAAAATTATATTTTTTCTTGTCTATAATTTTGGAAACATTGCGCATCATGAGTTCCGTAAAATTCTTTGTCTTATACTTTTTAATCCCACCAAGCGCACAATATTATGAGCACACTTAGTTTTGCGTGTTAGTTTGCCTCTGTCTATTCATAACGTTACGAAATTAAATTAGAAGAGTTCGACACTCCAACGGAAAGAATGAAAAGAAAGCTATTCGTTTCACTACTCATATTTGTAAAGAGATATAAGATCTTGTATCTGAAATGGACTTTTTCTACACAAAGAAAATATTTTACCTGTTTATATTTCGGATGTCTGCGGGAGGGCAGTAGGTACCGCAGGGGGGGGGGGGTGGGGTTGGTAGATAAGAATCAAATAGATGTTGTTTCAGTGCACGGCGCTCCGTCGCACAGCCGTATATGCACGTGATGACGACTCGCTCGCTATCTTGACACTTGCTGAGATACAACCCTTCAGCACCAACATTTTACGACATATATAAGCTTTTAACGTTGTTAATAAAACAAAGTGTTATACATTTAATTATGCACTTATTCAACATTACTATAGCACTTTAGCATGTACCAAAGTCAAGGTAAGTTAGGTACCTACCGATGGTCCAGACGCGCGATAAAGCGTTTTATTCTCGAGAGCAAATATTTTAATGGATTCAATTTACGAGAACATTTTGCAGTAAAAACGGTGGAGCGACAGAATGAAGGTTAAAAAATAATTTTAAACCATTATAAAGTGGGAAATGGTATGATATGAAATATGCGAGAAGATTGCAATGGGCTCGTAGCAGCGTAAAATATTTCCTGTAATATTGCGGTTACCTGCGACAAACACTAGTGCAGCTTTAATATATATACTTGTAATAATTTTCTTCGGTAGCGATGCATGTTTGCAAATATTTTCCAACTGAGAAGTTATATCATAAGTCAGTAACGCGGTGCACGAAATGATCAAAATCGTTGGGTTGCGCTACAGTTTTCACCTGTAGTATGTTTCGGCTGACGTAACGGTCATGAAACGTATTTTGGCAGAGCGATAAGGAAATGACACAAAGAAAACAAACTACAGTCCGCTTCGGCCGAAAATTTGTGAGAGAGAGCGGAGCGAGGGAGCGGGAGGGGGCGGGCGCAGGAGATAGCGCGGCTGTCAAAGTTATTGGAACGATGTCAAAGATCGCTCGTAGCGGATATTTATCTACCTTGGACTCTTTGCTCTCACTCATTGTTGTGACCAGTGCCGGTATCGGATATTTCTACCTTTTCTACAGTTGCCATTATCAAGATGAAAAAACTGAAATTATTAAAAAAATGTGGTACTATTACCCCGATACGATTTTCTAAAAGTTAAAAAGCATTTTAATTAAACTTCTGCCGGAGGCTATTGAATAGTGCTTAATTGATAAATTCTGCAAAATATTAAGCGGCGAAATTAATTTTGAACGATCCATTAGAAGTTACACGATACTCGACGGCAATATCTGAAAATCAAAGAGAGTTTCAGCGATGGCAGATTTAAAATATTTCCGAAACCGAAAGATTCGTTCTATTGAAAAGCTGTTCGGACGTCGTCCGTTCCGAGCCTTTGTCCACTGTAAGGCTGTTAAAGAAAGAGCTATAATAGAACAGACATTTGTAAGATTGCCCCCACTCGTGGCCGGGTCGATATATCGCAGGAATTGTATATTCACGGGCCTACTTCAGGTTAGAAATGTTAGAATAGAACGGACACGCCACGCGATCGCGAACGCGATTGACGTATTATCGTATTGTCTAGAAATAGCCTTCGTGAAAACGATTTCAATGGCCGCCGACCCATTTAATTTCCCAGACAATGTATACAGAGTGCAGAGCGGCGATTTGTCAAGGGAATGAATCTCAACAAAGGGCGTATTCATTTGAATGGCGACTTGTTGTACAAGACCGTTTTAATTTCATAAGTCGTTTATCATAATCAAGAATGGCGGAGGGGGTAGGACCCATGTCAGTGTCTGAGGAAACGTCACATACCTGTTCGGACAATACGGACGCTTCGCGGACGCGGTTTCGTCCCATTTGATTTCATGCGTTTAGATTAATAGGAAACTATTGTAATCAATTTAAAATATAGAAGTCACTACTACCGTTGGACACGGACTTGGCCACTGAGGAGTTCTATTATCCGTTACCTCTACATCAGCTTGCTTTTATCATATTATCTAATTGTCATCGGAACTTGACTGAAAGGCTAAATTTCGTGATCTTAATTTGTTTTCCTGTTTCTATTACGAATGCTGAAATAATTTGCCATAATATTTTACAGTTCATTCACGTTTTCAGGGTCTATCTAAAAAAATAGAGATGAATCGGGTTCAAATTAGGCTAGTCACTTTTGTCGTCAATATTCTAGAACACACTGCATCAAGACTTTCCAACACTAACCAAACGCAATTAGAGATCGGAAGTTCTGCTACCTAAAACGATAATCGATGTATCGTTGTAATTAATGAGCACCGCGTTTTCAACTGTTTTGCATAGTAACTATCTATTGCCAATGCGCGTTTAACGACTATTATATCGTTCGTCGAATTGTGCGGAGGCCGTTCTGTACCAGACAATCTCTACTGCAGTATAGTCGACATAACTTCATGCTTTAACTGTTGTATCGTTTATTGTGGATACACCTACGTAAAATATTATACAGCGAAGTAGATACTCCATTAGATTCGGTGATTATTCTCCCCGCCAAGATCGACCGGAGAATTTACGCTTAGAGATAGCGCCTACGGTGAAAATAGATTATCTGCCGTGTACCGTATAACCGTATAACGTATTTACGCTTAATAGATAAGTACACGAAGGATCGGCTATCTACATACATTTCATATAGAGCCAAGGGTAATCTCACATTTTATGTGTCATTCAAAATATTTACGCAGAGGATGAGGTATTTTTCTATTTTACTTCATAAAAGTACAATTGGGTGAAAATATTGATAATAAACTTTTAACTAAGCAGGTTTATTTAAAACTAAAACAAATACGGCAATTGCATGAAAATATTTATGATTACTAGATTTTAATTCGCAAATTTAACTGAGGCATATAATAGGTTACCCTGGCAAAACATTTGAGCACTTCAGCGCTTCGGGGTGCAAATTAAACCAAATCTTATCGATTAAGTAATCGATAAGATTTGGTAGGTAGTACTACCTACTAGTACCTAGCCGTCGTTAAACCAGAAACCGCAAAAACTTCATTAAAATACAATCAATAAAAAAAAAGTGAGAAACAATGGCTTAAAATACCGTATTGTTTAATCCACTCTTCAGCTATCAATAATTTGATCAATTTGGTAATCAAAGACAATTTACTACTTTCAAACGACTGTACGATGATTGTCAGTAATTTGATTCAGTGGAATCGTCGCGTACCGTCAACATAACTGAAATTCAACCGGACATTTCATGTCACTGTGATTTCAGTTGAATTCTGAAGCGAATTATAGTAGATAAATAGATATTGTTATAGGACACTAGACTTACAACTGTACGATAAAGTTCAGGTAGTTGCGTTATTTATTATGTATACTGCTAGTAAGAATAGCTTTTGCTGCACTTTTGCATAGGTAGAGGTAACTTGAGACCATTGAAAACCAATATCTCGATGAAACAAGCGCAGCGCAGTGCCGCGTAATATTTTCAAGTAGGTACAAAGTGCAAGGTGGCAGTGCATGTATCGTATTATGGACAGGAGTGCAATTTGCCATCAGGTGAAATACTTGCTCTTCTCGATATTTTGAAGCATGAAAAAGTAGATTGGAGACTTCAAATGCTGTGATGACGTAGGTTCAGGTTCAGCTTCTTAAACGTTCACGAATTGAAAGCCATTTCTAAGACAAAAAATATTTTTTAGCGCTCGGACGAATAAAAAATTTTTAATGGTGTGGACCGAAAACACGGGATGAATATGGTATAAATCCATATACTGTCGCAGTTTGTTTAATGATATTTTGATATTAATCTGTCTTTTATTTTTTTTATATTTTAAAGTAGCGCCACGCTAGGATTGCTCCTGTATCGTGGGTACCGCTTACAGACATATAATGTCACATACACATCTCATACCATAAGTCAGACGAGAAACAAATATTTGTGGATCTGTGTCTGATTGGTTCGTTTTAACCCCATTAAATATTACTAATTTAATTACTAATAATGTGAAGTAAGTGTTACAGTGAATTGTATCACTTAAAATGTGATAAAATAAACTTTAAACACAGTTTACAATACAGCTCAGAGGCACAGGCAGGCTCTCTTCCAGGAACTACGTCCATAGCACCGAAACTTACGTTACCCAACTTCAGTTATTGGTAGCTTACAATTCGGTAATTTGTGTGCTGGTAACGGTAATCTGGTAGTTTGCAGTTGCACAGAGTTCGTTTCAAATACCTACTGTTGCTGAGTTACGTTGAGAATGTTACTTGGAACGAATGCTGGGTGTAAGTGATTTGTGAGTCATTTGAAGTTAATGAGTAAGGAGCTGTTTGTTGTTTTTTTTACAATGTACGTCAGTTCATAAATCTAACGGCACCTATACCTATACATTATACAACCTGTACCTGTATGCTGTCCAATTTATAAATGTTTTTCGTAATGACAAGCTGCACCATAATAATGGACACATATTTCGGCAAGCGCTACCATGCGCGTAAGCGCGTTACCGCGTTATAAGGCGATTACTTACAAAACGCGACAATCAGAATTTAGATCCAGCAAAATGCCGTAAGCTAATACAATTGAAACACAAAAGTCTCTAAGTAATTGTAGAAAATAAAGTTATACAGCCCCATCAGCTATCAATTCTAGGCTGCAGACACCGGAAGGTGGGAGATTGTTCCAGGTGCACAAGAATCAAGACAGAGCAAAGGAGTAGTGTCTTTTACAATGCGAGTCCAGGCCTCATTTTGGGTAACTGCGCCATTCAAGTTTGATAGTACAAGCATAACCAACCTTAGCGTAACCTTAGAAGCCATTACGCATCAGACTAGCAGCTGCTATTCTCTAGCAAAAACACCGACCAATAATGAAAGCAATATAACTAAAAACAATAGCGAATTCACACCGCGCCTTCTAAAGACGTAGACAACAAATCTCTATTAAGAGCCGGCAAAGAAAGGCGTGCGTCGCGTGGCAATGCTTTAATTGTTCCTGTTTATCGTGCCTATTACTCTTTGGTAGGGCTTAAATAGCGCTCGTACGTCACGGCCACCATGTAATTATTTTCCACGTGGAACGCTCGAAAAACGTTAGAGCATCTTTGGAACGAGTCTCGTTACTCTATAGGACGGTTTAATTTGTCTATCCTTCACCTTCATTAGGGCATGCGCGTACGTGAGAGGCTAGGGGGTTGTTTAGATAGGTTCAGCAGTAAGGTACCTTTGGCAAAATATACGAAAAAGTTAATCAACCGACATGGTCGCTACAAGAATTCACTAAACGATGCCAATGTATTAAAACGTGAGAGGAAGAGGGCCTTTTACGGTGCTAATAAAAATAACGCACCCGCAACAACTTCGGTTTACTCGCGAACGCGCTTGCTAGTGCCGAAATATCGAGAAGACATAACAAACAGAGTTTGGGTGTGAAACCGGATGTGTGACGTCGATTTTCTATTATTTGCTCATTCGTTTCCTCCTGTTTTATATTAAACATATTATTATAAACAAGTGTGGGCAAATGATAAAAACGCTACTAATACGTTCATTCAATTAAATCATACCATTAAAAATCGGTTTGCTGAACACAACATGTTATAATTATTTCGGTTTGTAAATTTATCGGGAAACACAATTTAGTATTACTTTTGCAGTTCGCGCATCGATCGCGACTCGACGCGGTTCATTGTCAAATTCTACTCAATTAGTCCGATAACCCACAGTTAATGGACTGTTACATTAGAATCCAATCGACCATCCTGTAAACAGGACAGAAGATCCTTGTGATATGTATAAACACATTATACAGACAACTCTTTACTTCTTAACAGTCGATACTCGTTGGCCTTTATTGCAAAACTTTTGCGAGCATTCCTCTTTTATTACGCCAATTTTGTACGTAAGCCTATACTGCGAGGGATGGTTCGCGATCTTTATTATTTAGATTTCGATCGTTGGTTGAGGCCGTGGAGCGTCGAAGCGGGGAGATCCGCGGCCTATTATATAATAGTATAAAATTATTGTAACGAAAATGAAACTTCATTTGGCATTTTAATCATGATTTTTGTTACAGCTGGTTCACATTAAGCTGATATTGCTTAAAGTATCAAAGCAGAGTTAAACATGGGGTAAAGTCAAGTAAGTAAATTGGAGCTTATTATTCTTCAACAATTGTTTTACTACTTATCTCAACTTGTTATAAACAGTGCAAGTTGAGACTTATCTCAATAGGCCTTAGCTTAGTATTTGAATTTTCATGTCACTACACACAAACACACAGACACAAACAGACTTTGACAGCGATTCGGTTAATAGCTAACAAACTTGAAGCAAAGGTATATTAACTTACCACATCTACTCTTCTCACATCTACTACAGGGGGTCTACTCGTGGAGCACCCCTATAGCGGACTTAAGCGATAGACAGCACGGCTGAGTCAACGCCAGTCTGTGTCAACATATGAATATGTAATCCTGAATATAGCTGAGTAGTTACGTACGCGTTCGAACGGAATGCAATCGCTACGTTTGCTCTATTTGAAATTGTACATTTCAAGAAACCAATAATGTCATGCTGTAGCAAGAAAGTACAAGACAGTAACAACCGTTTTGAGTGTCCTCTAATTTCAGTATGAATGTAATGCAGAATTTGTATAGCGCTCGCTTCGCTCAGCTCGTCTGAAACATCCCTTTAACGCATGATGCGTACAAATATGGTGAACAATGCAAATTTATTCTAGCTGCGGATTAACGGGCCGTCATGAGCTACTTGCGGTAATTATGTGAGCACAGTTGCCGATATACAGTTTATAACAGCGTTTAGTATTGAAGAGTTAGTTCCAAACAGTGCATTTATAATCAGTAAATTATAATTCAGTAGATTCTTGTGATTGAGAAGGCGTACGATGCCTAAAATGAGGGCAATAATTTGTTTAGACGCAATAACTGTACAATTACCTATGAGTTAGTATAAAAGGCTCGACCTACAATTGTAATAGACACCTTGTTTATTTGTTTGTTTGTTAAGATTTCATGACTAAACAACTAAACCGATCATGATGAAATTTGGTAGATTGGAGGAGGGCATAGAATACTTTTTATCGCGAATTAATGTAGACCGCGAGGAAAAGTCGCGGGCAACAGCTACTTACTATAAAATAAATAACTTGTAATCAGATGAAATCCACTTGATGGTAGATAACTGCCTGTGGACATCCGTAACACCGGTAGCACTTCCTATACATTGCTCAAATTTATGGCAGAATACTACTTGACGTATCTTTGATTGTAATTAAAATGAAATCTCATTTATTCACATAAAAACAAAGTCAACGAAGTAAAAACCCAGACTCAGCTGAACGCTTACGAGATCAACAAGGTCCTTTATAGATCCTCATTATTGTACTACTAACGAGCCTCCATCGCGCAAGGCAGCCTCCAGCAAAGATTCCGCACTCAAAAATGGCGCAATAAAAGAGAATCTCAAAATAAAAAACTGAAATATTTCACGTCCTCGCATTTTGTGTTGCGGCGAGAACGAGGCCGATCTAGAACACTCCAAATTTCTGGAGTGAGCACTTGACCACGAGTTGAAGATTCCATTTCACAAGTCTGAGATCCTCGGGCCGCCTCTGATATATTATTTACACACATTTCATAATAAAAATGTCTATTTTGCAATACGAAGCTGAAATTGCGATGGAACTTGTTATTTTAATGGATTTTAATTTGTAAATGTAGTGGTGAGTCTGTGAGGTTATTTGCTTGCTTATTATGAGATAGAATTCCGCAGCAGAAAAATATTGCTGCAGTACGGTCCGTGATGAAATAGCCGCGGACGACTTAAATGTAGGTACTCATAAAATAGTCGTTAGTTATTCATTATACATAAAGTATTTAAGTAGTAACTACTATATTAAATCACCTCTGCAAAATTTGTCGATTATTTGAAACTATACATCAGACATTTTTGTTCAAGCTTTTCCGGTTATTTTTTAGAGTGTGACTATTTGTACGGGTACTGGATGAATAAATTATATTTATTCGTACATTTATTGTCTTTTTTTGGATGATTAGCTTGTCTTTTGTTTTTTTTGATGATTAGCCTTTGGATGATTAGCTTGTCTTTTAAGCCTATGACTATTTGTACGGGTACTGGATGAATAAATTATATTTATTCGTACATTTATTCAATAAGAATGAGTATATATTCAAACGGATATCATTATTTTTTTATTATTAAATTGAATACTAAGGATTTTTTTATCTCAATAGGCTATCTTTTGTCTCAAAAATAATCTCGAAGGGGATGAAATAGGGGTTGAAAGTTTGTATGGGGAATACATAATTCTTCAAGTTAGGGATCTGAAAATTCTTATTTAGGCTTTTGGTAAGAAATAAATAAATACGGATTTCAGCTTTTTTGCAAAATCATCCCTAAAGGGGGAAAAGCAAGGGGGTTGAAATTATGAGGTATTCTTTAGATGCACTCTCAACGGACAATAATATACGGCTGAACGGATCGTTATTTACAAGGGGAGAGTGCGATGGGAGGAGAGGGGGGAGAGTGCGGGGGAGGGGAGGGGGAAAAAGAGGGAGAGTGGGGGAAAGGGGGAGTAGATGGTAGAGTGGGGGGAGAAGAGGGTAGAGTGGGGAGTAAGACGTGGAGAGCGGGAAGAAAGAGGGGAGAGTGGGGGATAAAGAGGAGAGAGTGGGGGGAGTGGGGGGAGAAAGAGGGGAGATTGGGGGGAGAAAGAGGGTAGAGTGGGGAGAAAGAGAGGGGAGAGCGGGGAGAGTAGAGGGAGAAAGAGGGGAGAGTGGGGAGAAAGAGAGGGGAGAGCGGGGAGAAAGAGGGGAGAATGGACGGAGAAAGAGGGGAGAGTGGGGTGAGAAAGAGGGGAGAGTGGGGGTGAGTAAGAGGGGAGAGTGGGGGGAGAAAGAGGGTAGAGTGGGAAGAAAGAGAGGGGAGAGCGGGGAGAGTAGAGGGAGAAAGTGAGGAGTGTGGGGTGAGGAAGAGGGGAGAGTGGGATGAAAAAGAGGGTAGAGTCGGGAGAAAGAGAGGGGAGAGCGGGGAGAGTAGAGGGAGAATGTGAGGAGAGTGGGGTGAGGAAGAGGGGAGAGTGGGGTGAAAAAGAGGAGAGAGTGGGGGGAGAAAGAGGGTAGAGTTGGGAGAATGAGAGGGGAGAGCGTGGTGAAAGAAGGGAGAGTGGTGGGAGAAAGAGGGGAGAGTGGGGGAGAAAGAGGGGGCAGTGGGGTGAATACGAGGGGAAAGTGGGGGGAGAAAGAGGGTAGAGTGGGGAGAAAGAGAGGGGAGAACGGGGAGAAAGAGGGGAGAGCGGGAGGAGAAAGTGGGAAGAGTGGGGAGAAAGAGGGGAGAGTGGAACGCAATTTTTTTCTTTTGCACTCTAATAATTGATAAAATAAAATTATTCGTCCGACTTATGTACGAATAATAATAAATTGTTTGTCCAGTACCCGTATTTATAGTTATAAATTGTTCGTACGGTAACCGTATTAATAATTATAAATTGTTCGTACAGTACCCGTATTAATAGACTCAGCCTATTTTTTAAATCACTAGGTACATTGTACGACTTATAATCAGAAAAATATATATGTTCATATTTTTAGACGAGTATATTTCATAACCAGCTTTACGCGTGATTTTTACAATACTTTATTTCAGTCACAAAGCAATAAAATAACAAAACTTTTTATTTATTAAAACTACGGACGGCGGCAGCGTAGCCACGGTGACATTCTAATAAGCCGCGCGCCACATATCGTAGTGTTGCAAAAACATTTTCATTTTACCATTTTATTGAGCTTGTTGTAACTGATTTACGTGCAGTCCGTTCCGGCCGGCTTTAACCTTTCCGAGAGCCGCATCATAAACGGTTTAGTACCGGTTATGGAGCTCAAATTACCAAGAATGGAAGCGCACGGCCCTCCCTCATTGTCTGCCCTTTATGAGCGATCCGAGTGTATAAAGGAATACACCGAAATGGCCCGTAATTCGAATAGCATTTGTGTGACCTATAAAAAGTTGGTGAGTGGCAAAATTGTTTTTGCACGACCTATATACAAGTACGTAAAGTAAGACTACATATTTTGCGTTGTAAGTAACTTTTCTATCTTTTGTCGGCGAAGGGTAGAGAGAGCGTTCTAGTGTCTTTTCTGCCTTTTGCAAAGTTTTGTACGGCTTAGAGGAAGGTCACAATGGATCTTTATCTAAAAGTCTCTGTCGTAGGTTTACATACATTACTCTTCTTTTACATATCCGACTTTAAATCGCGAGGCCTTATTTACATAGGATTGTTGGATTACGAGTGGGTTTGTTATTCGTTTGCTTCTATGTGTCGGTTTATATGATAAAGTGACATTTAAAAGTGAATTACGAGTACATGTAGTTTTTCAGAAGTGAGAGATAAGTTGAGTCTGATGATTACTGAAACACTAAATTGTAACCCAGGAAATTGGATAGCAACTCCCCTGAAGCACTACACTGCGCTTGTCACTATTATATTCAATTATTTATGTACCTGATGAGATTATAGACGTAAAGAAAATGGACGAAACTAGTTTTTGATTAATCTCGACAATAGATTCAAGAGAAGATTGTATTAAAACAAAAACGAATCAATCTCACCAGACGAGCCAAATTGCTGGCCACTTGAATGCGTTAATAAAAATCGTGGGGCGTCGAAATTAAGGCCCTATACGGAGCGGCGTCATTAGGGCCGAAATAGGGTTGTATCCTGGCGGTTGTAATAAGTCATGTCGGCCGCAGAACCCGCCCTGCGCCCCCCACGTCCCGCGCCATTTCTCGCCAGCCCTGGAACACTGTGGATGTCTAAACAGTGATTCAGCTTCCTTTAAACCGCTTGTGGGTACTTTCTACACACGTCATTCCCACTGTTACCGTATAACTTTAGATTTTGGAAGTTAAACGCGCAAATTCTTGCGTTCTCGTCGATAAAATATTGGGAACAGGTTTCTGATGTAGATAAATCATTTTCCGTAATCAATCTTAATAGATAAAAAACATATCTACCTTTCCAGCCCCACACGAACAAGGCCAACACCTTGGCTCAAAAAGTTGACACGTACGCTTTAATGCTCTCTATGAGACATGGATGTTTCTGGATATCAGTTCTGCCAACATCCTCAACTCCACATATTGGAGCCAACGCCTTGGCCCCAACTGTTGACATACAGCAGCTTATTTACTGCAGCAATAGCGTACTGTGCGAGTCCTGAAGATTATCGCACGCTAAGTATGATCAATAGTCAATTTAACGGCCAAGTAGCCAGGACTGATCACATTAATCAGAGACCGGGCAACAGTTTTCGTCAATCGCTTCATTTGGGTAGGATTATCTGACCGGAAGGAAGGACATCTGCTACTTTTCACTTGGCCTGCGAATTAGTCTGACTCATTTATGCCAGACAAGACATCTGACTTCTTTATCACGTATAGTGATGTTAGAAAAACAGTGAGGTAGTGGCATGCTCTGTTTTCAGGTCAGCGTGGTCATTATAATCATGGGGTTATGAACGATGCTTGTCAAAACTTAAAACACCATAATTTAGAGCTAAGCATATGGTGACAGATTTGTCATTAATTTAAATGATCACGATATTAAAATAAGAAAATAACACAATACCAAAAATGTCAAAATTCATACAACAATTCATACGCAAATTATGCATAATTGGTTTGGTAGAATAGCAGTCGAATAGCCTTAAAGGTCAATTGAATCCACGTGAACGAGACTTGTATAGAAGTTCTAAATTAATTCGTAAAGCCACACTTAAGTTCATTTGCGGTACTAATATTTTCTTAGTAGGTATTGTTTCAAACTTACTGGTGTATGATTCTATGGTTTCTCATTATAGATTTTAGGAACTACTTCACATTATTGCTTAATCTTTCAAGAAGTTAATTCCAGACAATGGCTTTGGAATTGCTAAAGCTTCTTGGAAACCTACTTCCTAACGGAGGTGGTACTCAATTCGATGTTTTGCGTATTTTATGGCATTAATCAAATTAATCAGCAAATATAGTTTGTAATGGGCGAAGATCAGTATTATAAACAAATAGCATCAGAAATAGAAAAAAACGCCATTTCCATTAAATTTATTGTGCTGCTTTGTAAGATGGTTACAAGATACAAATACTCACGTTTTTAAAGGCAAACGAAACACGTAGTGAGCTTTCCCCCAGTATTAACAAAAGCCTCATAATTTACCACATTACTTTTTACATGAGATTCCATGTAAATATCTCGCGTGCACAAATCCTAAGCGTAAGCTGAGCGCTTTCCTGGGTCCCGGTATCAGTTCGGTCCATAAACTACGACCCCCGTCCAACACCGGTCCCTCCCCCCTCTTCCACCCGCTTCCGCTCTCTCGCAGGGGAACATAAGCTGTGCCATTTTTTAAAATGCGTGCCTCGGACCTAGCAGTTCCATGTTATATCGACGCTTTGAAGTTAGGTATCTGCGAGTATTTTTATTTTCTTCTCTGTAGTTTATTTGTTGAAGGTAGACGGGTGATAGCGAGCATTGCAGTAATTCAATGTCTGTAGGTGCGACGTTCGATTAACTTTTTCTTTTTCTGCATCAATTTCTCATCCAATATTCTCGATGGCATCTCCACGCGCCCGGCTATCTTATATACATAGCACGCTACATATTTCAAATAGCACTTGAGAGAAATATTGATGAAATATGTTGGAATCAGTCCACTATTTTATTGCTTAGGTCTGTTGATAGTTAAGAAACCTATTGTAACAGCAGTGTATCAGCATTGTATTGTATCATAATATCGACTGTTCCAAAGTTTGAGCTCAAAAATGCTGTAACATGAATATAATTCGATTTCAACTACAGAGTAATCAGTTCTCCTGATTTCAACTGCTGAGCGTCGCACATACGCGAATTTTTTGGTTTTCTTTTGTTTAACGACTCCGCACGACATAATTGTGAATGTGAATAATCTGTGTCCACTTATAATAGAAAGCAACACTTTCAAATATAGAAAAATAGAAGAACGGAAAAATAAAAGGGACGGAAATAATGACGACGATAGTTGTGAAAATATTCCACATCAATATACCACACAAATAATCTTGACACCAATAAAAACCAGTTGCATTTCGAAATGAAGAATAATACCGTTAAAATGGTTCCTGACCACTAGCATTCAACATGTTAACACGTCAAGAGAGCGCCCAACCAAAAATGGCAAATTGAATCTATGTTCGCAGCCGGAAACATATGTTCTTGCAGTGGTTATTTGGCATATTTACGTAGTTTTTTTACGTACAGACCACAATATGTATTGTAGTTTCTAAATTTGTATAGAAAATCATTGAGGAGATTTCGGCTTATTGTTAGTCGTATACGCACGTATAATACAGAGTTCCATTTTATAAGAATAAAACAATTATTGTATATTTAGGGGAACCCCCGGGCTCAGCAGTGGAACGATATGGGCAAAATAATATTATCGTATTCTAATCAGAAAGTGGGATTTAGTGACAAAGAGAAGATTTGATTTGTCAAATCATCATCTTGTTACTAAATAACACAATCAAACATTAATTTAGATAAATTCAAACTAACACATAGTTATCACATTTTTGTGGTTATTAAATAATTTTAATTCATCTTCCACGAAATCATCATAATCAGAATAGATACGTCGGCTGATGAATAATTCTGAGAATTACTTCATGAAAACATGTAATAATGCTTATAATATTAACTGGATTAAAAAACACAGTGCGTAGCGATCCGCTACACGCGTAGCATTCCGCTATACGCGTAGCATTCCTCTACACGTCTAGCATGCAGCAGCAGCTAGCGCGTAGCGTTCCGTAGAGTGGAGCGTAGCAATTACACAGTCTTCTGACCATTGTAACAGACTAAAACTAGAGTCAAATGCTGCAACAAGACCACAAACAAGTTGCTAGAGAGTTATCTCGCTGGATTTACTGTGGCAAAGTTCTCGTGGTGACGTTTCGCCCACTCAGACCGCAGGAGTGGCACTGAGTGTGGCAATTAAAACTTGCGAATGTCAAGTGCGGCGCGAAACCCAAGGCTTTATTATTTTTTTATTTTAAGTTAACAAATAAAGCAACCGTTGTTGTTAGGTATCTCACAACTTTGGTAATTCAAGTGCTGTTGTAAGTTTAGGTTGCTAATTAAACGCAGTTGTGGTTATTGTGGTGCTTTATTTTTGGATGCTCATTTGTTTCATGACCCAGATAATAACTTGTCTTATGACTTAAATATAAACAGGATTATAATTCTTAATTTCATGGCCAACCTTATTCGTTTTCATTTGAAATGTAGTGTCTACTATAGCCCACGTCTCTTAACAAATTAATTATCATGACGACATATTAAAAACATAGAATACCAGTGATCTGCCGATGAAAGTAACAGTCCACTCAGCGAAATGATTTATCAAATTTCAATCTACAGACTATCTACACATTCCTAACACTCATCTCATATCCATAAAAATATACAAATACATAACAAAACTCTTCAAACAACCAATCCACTTTATCTTACGAGTGCGTATGAATCCCAATACGGCGCTAACACTTACAAAAGCATACAGAGATGTTGTAAAAGAACGTGGAACTCGGAAAAAACCCGTTTCGACCTATCAACGGGGTCATTAACGATTTCATAAAAGGGCTTATACAGCTCGCTTCCCTTCCCTCGTATCATATTTTTCATGGGCTCGACCGTTTCCGAAGTGCTTAGGGTGCAGGTAATGTCGTCAGGTAGATGGTTCCGTGGAATTGATCTCGAAATGCGTCGTTTGTAGGGCAGTGGGAGAAGGCAGTTTGATCTTGGTACCTGTAACCTTTTCTACTCTGGTAGGTGCAGAAGTTACAGATACTTTTTCTTGCCTGGATACCTGTAACTTTGTTGCATCTGTTTGATCCTTTAAGATGTAGTGGACAATGCGAAGTCTGCCATTTTGTAACTGTTAAAAAGGTTGAAAAAGCAAATTTTTCTGTTGCGCTATTAATTGGCTCTGGAGTTACACTAACGACCATAAATACCATCGCAAAAATGTTTTACAAAACGTTGTTGCTGTATGTTGTATGTATAAGTTACTGCTTCACAAAACCTGCCCCTACTTTGTTCACATTGGCAGCGCAGCGCAGTGTATTTTATTTAATTATTATGGTCTTGAGTTGTCACAATTACGGCGAACGTACACCCCGGGGAAAAACTCTGTTCTATTGTTGCCACCGTGGAAACATTGTGACGT
Source organism: Hylaea fasciaria (assembly GCA_905147375.1). Lineage (NCBI taxonomy): Eukaryota > Metazoa > Arthropoda > Insecta > Lepidoptera > Geometridae > Hylaea > Hylaea fasciaria. The sequence continues at coordinate 4,547,391 of LR990194.1, forward strand.
GTGGTATTTAGTTGGAATGCATGCTGCGTACAACGGGCTAATTACTCATGCTCATTATATCTAGACGACACCAAGCATTTAGAGCATATAATGACATGATGTTATGCTTATGATACATCTTTTAAAATAATAGAATCAAAATACTCGACGTCATTAGTTATCATAATACCTAGTCAGGTCATAAATTCTGTCACATGTTTTATATAAAATAATTGAAACAAGTTTATTCATTATGTAACCATTTATATACCAAAATGAACTTAACAAAACATAGATTCTTATGACACTAAAGTTTATTCAAAATGACCTCCGTGATTTTGAATACAGGCCTTCAATCTGCGCGGCCAGTCGTCTATCGCAGCACGAACGAGGTCCATGTCAATATCGGCGGCTGCCTTAATCAAGGATGTCTTGAGTGACTCCAAATTGGGATGAGGCTTTGAGCACGCCTTTTCCTCCAAGTGTTGCCATATCTTGTAATCTAGCGGATTCAAATCTGGACTGGAGGAGGGCCAGTCTTCGTGCCGGATGAAGTCGATTTCACGCGCCGCCAGGCAGTCTTGTGTGCTCTTCGCTCTATGAGCTGGCGCCGAATCTTGTTGGAATACCCAGTGCCTGTTATTAAACATGGTATGAGAAACAGGTTCCACAAGGTTCGTCAGGACTGTATTTTGATACACAACTGCATTCGTTTTTACACCTTTCTCACAAAAATGTACCTCTGTTAAGCCCCAATAAGACACTCCCAACCATACCATGAGCGAGGATGGAAAATGACCTCGTTGGACACGCGGAATACGGTTGCTCGCTTCTTCACTACTGTGTGCGTACACCTTATCATTTTGTTTGTTGTAGCTCTCTTCTACGGTAAAAATTTTTTCATCCGAAAAAAGAATTTCCCGATATTTTTTTCCCGCGTACCGCTTCAACAAAGCGCGGCATCTCTTCAGTCTCAGGTCCATTAGACGAGCATTCAAATGATGTCCTGTTTTTCTTCGATATGCCCGAAGCCCTAAGTCTTCATTTAACACCCTTTTCACCGTGGTTCTGCTTAATCCCATCTGAAGGGCCAACAGTTTCTGCTTACGTTTGGGATTTCTTTGAATTCGCGCCTTCACAGCTTTTATCACTGCTGGAGTCCTAACAGACCGAGGGCGACCACTTCTTGACCTGTCATCTACACTAGAGTCTTCATTGTATCGTTTGATGGTACGATAAACGAATCTCTTGGTTATATTCAAATTTTTCAGTATGTCAAAAATTTGAATTGGCGCGTAACCGCAACGATGCAACGCAATAACTGCAACGCGGTCTTCTTTAAGCGTCCACTCCATATTTAAAAATGAGTAAAATTCTAAAAAGTATACATTTTTATTTTCATGAACAATTCGAAATTCGAATTCAATAAACTTTTTTGTGGCCAGCATTCTAAAAGAAAAGTTTTTACTGTGTGACAATACTTATGACCTGACTAAGTATATATACGATGTAATCTAAAATGATGAGATGAGTTTTTAAAAAATAACTTTTTACTAAATATGTGACTATGGCTACTAACTAAAATAAACACACTTTTAACTAAACACTTATGCTACTTAAAAAGAGCGTGGGTTGTTACAATATATTACTACAATGAAGCATATTATGTAAGTTGTTCTCTGGAATTGTATTTTATGTAAGTTCTTAAAAAGTGCCCTCGCATTGGGTACATTTCCAAAATACACTAATATCAATGTCGAACATTTTAACATTGTTTCACAATGCCACAAAACTTACAACTATGCGAAATCACAAAGACTCAATACACTCAAACAATTCCATCCATAGCGAAACTTAAAGGCGTAAACAGAAGCAGGTATACCGCTGTAATTGACTCTGTGAAATATGATAATATTCAAACGTGCACTTTATAAAGGCACTATATAGTAAAATCTAGCTGTGGGGGTGCTAGAATAGTAGAATCAATTGTGCGGTTGTGGCTAACGGGCCACGAAAGGCGATAAGCTTAACTTACGATGCCTTTTGTACTCTACCGCACCAATATTTTATTGTGATCTTTGAATACCCGGCGCGGAACGTGTATAGCTCGGAGCTTTAACGGATTGGTTTGATTTTGGTATCAAAATGGTGTCGAAATAACCATAAGATATTTTTGTCCTTTAGCTGTAATAAATCATATAAGTCATTGTCTATGTTTAGCATTATGCTTGTTTGTGGGCAAGTAACCTTACTAATATTATAAAAGTAACTCTACACCATGGTCTATATGACTGGAAGCTATTTTGAAGGTAGTGAAGATATGGCTTGTGAAGATGATGATTATGAAAATAAATCTGTGTGCCCTTTTCGCCGTTAAATATATCTTAATAGCTCCGCCGCACGGTTTCACCCGCGTTTTGATAATATTAGATATAATCTTTATGAATTGTAGCCTATGTGTTATTCTGATATAATTATAAGCTATATATATTATTGTAAAGTTTCATTAAAATCCGTTCAGTAGTTTTTACGTGAAAGAGTAACAAACATCCATCCATAGTTCCATACTTACAAACATTCGCGTTTATAATATTAGTAGGAAGTAGGATAATTAGTTATGAAGTTCGGTTGGCATAATAAGGAACGATCTAGAATACAGTTTAATACGATATAATGTATTTTAGATGATAAATAGATAACTGAAAAAAATCGATTCATTGGAATATAACAATGGTAGCCGGAAATTGGTACTAAGCACCGTCTACGCAACAAGCCACGATGAGCTCTACTGTTTAAGTCAGCCAATATTATTATTTAATTCCGCCAATGTTTAGTTTTGAAATTCCATTATAATTTGAAGCTGGAACATTCCAAAATATATATTTAAATATACTAGCGAGTTCACGATCTCTCTAGCAACCGTTTATTTTTGCCTAATGACCTCTCGTGCAATGGGAGGGCTTCCGGTAGATACCCCGCGGCCCTCGGAGGGCTAACCCCAGCCTCGCTGAATTGTTACAAAGTTACCCTAAACGGGTGTTATTGTAAATGTTGAACATGTGTCGAGATTTTCAGCATGTAAAGTCTAAAAGGTAGATTAAACAAGTATAAACTCTTTATTGAATCGCCTCAGAACCGAAAATTTACTGGAGTAAAAACAAAATTACGAGGTGCAATATGTTATATTTACTTATAAATAATAGGAACATATGAAACATAATTGGGACTATTGTAATCAACAATTGGGGTAAACGAATAAAACATATTTTAAATGGATTCCGATAAAATGAGATCTGTTTGATTAACTGCACTGTTGTTGCAACAACACCAGTGCAATCTACAACATTATAATTGCGCACCTACTTTATAACTAAAAAAATCATTTAAAAATAACTCTGATGCGTGTATCACTTTATGTTGTTCATTGCAGAACGCTTTGTGCAGTTTAAAGTAGATAATAAGCTGTCTACGATTAAGTTCTTTGATATCCTTATTGAAGTTTAGTCTTTGATTCTAATCTGTAATTGAGTTGTTAAATAATTTATGGAGTGCGAGCTACTTACTGGGTACTGCTTGGCAAAAATAGCGACTTTGATGTTTTCCGGCTGATAAAATATACAATATGAAAATGATTGTGGACATTTTTATATGTTACTAACATATGTATATAGTAAATAGTTCTATTTTATAAAAATGTTTATTTTATTTTTAAGATTGGAATTCTGCCTAAAGAAACCTTATTTTGCGAATTATAGAAAGTTTTTGATATGTGATGAGTGGTACAAACAGACACACTAATATTTTCACATTTGTAATACTAGTAGTGCATTCCTGGTTGAGCGTTCTTACCACATTCGACCACACCGTCACTGAGATAGAGGTGAAAAGCGAGATATTAAGTATTAAAAAATGAATACTCAAAGAAATTGGACTAATAAATACACTAATGTATACTGCGACAGATATACTACTGTGATGTACTATCTTAATATATATAAATTACGTGTCACGTTGTTTGTCCGCTATAGACTCCTAAACTACTTAACCGATTTCAATCAAATTTGCACACCGTGTGCAGTTCGATCTAACTTAACAGATAGGATAGTTGACATCTCAATTTATAGTCGCAATAACAAAAACCTTTAGCCACAGCAACGCGTGGCCGTGTCAGCTAGTTATATATATATATTCGAGAGTACCAAACAAAAGATACAACTGGCAGCTAGTTCACCGCGTAGAATCTATGTCTTCACATGTCCAGTAAAGAATGCACCAAGTTTCAATTGTTATTGTTTTAGTTCTTGGCATCCTCTTAGGGTTATTCACGATCAGATATGTCGTGCTCTACTTTATCTTTTATTTCTCGTATGTTTAAGTGCATGTGCAAGTTTTTGATACATTGAAGTTTAATATACAAACTCATATGCATATAACAAATATCAAGTTTAACATGTTTCAGTAATAAAACGTGCCAAATCCAACGAGTAGTAAAAAATGCTTAGATGTCCTTCAACTTGAATATCAACCTCCAGCATGTATCGCAAATTCCCAACTCAACTCTACCACAGTATTTAGCAAACCCATAAAATAGAGCTTAAAAATTTCTCGTCCGATAGGTGGCGTTCAAGTAACAAATAAAGTAGTGGTACAGTGTCCACATCAGCGGGCATATATCATTTTTATCGCTCGCACTCCGGCCGGTCGTTTATTCATTGCTTACCTATTGCACACGCGGTTCGTATGACGACCGATGGTTTAATATTTGTTCTCGAATGTTGCTCGATAGTACAAAATTAAACGCTCATTTAAATAAATGTACGTTTCTATAGAACTCGAATTATTACAGTGGTTATTGTTATCTATGCCTATAAGAGAGCATGTCTGGGCTGACTGATTCACGAACGCTAAACTAAAATCACTAATAAAAGGTTTTACTTAAAGTAAATACGGGATGTAAGTTTGTATTAAAAATTGGTATTGGACACAATGTCATGTGTTTGAAACACAGTTGTGCACAGTTTTTATATTGTTACAAAATAATAATAATTATTATAGTAAACAAAAACTGCCGCTACGATTCGTAGCATAGTTCTACGCTGCTACGAAATTGCGTAGCACCATTTTGTTTCCTGATAATTTTCCTAAAATTAATTACTATAGTTCAATAATATACTCGAATCCATTCTCAAACTCGTAGTAGCGCAACGGTACGTAGCAATGGCACGCTCAAGTGAGACCGTACTCCTTTTTTTAGGAACGCCGTTTAGTCAACTATGTATTGAAGATGAATGTTTATCGGTCGCCCCATTTGCTGGGAAAACGGGTGCACTGTGATTTATTTATTACGAACTTCTCGTATAACCTTTAATGGAATGTTGATTCTTCAACCCGTTCAGATTAGCTGAGCTTACAGGAATATAGTTGATGGACTCAGGCGTTACTTTGTGCCCCAAACATAGTTAGACTAAGTTAATAAGGCCCATAAATTAGACAGATTACGTAGCCTTACCTAGTAACCCTTACGCTAATCCTACATAAATTAAACTGCCTTAAAATAAACAGAAACTACCAAACATCTATTTACTTTAACATCATCTTTATTTCTTTGGAATCAAACTTCTTATTTAGAAAAGTGTAGTTACGTGATTCAAATCTTTTCACAAAATTGGACCTACGAGTACAAGGAAAAAAAAATGCATTGTAATAAGACTACCTTTAGATACAAACATTCATATATTTTAGTTACGATGGAACTCATCAAGTTGCAAACCGTAATTACGTTCCGGAATGAAATATATGCCATTCATCCAAATAAGTATAACTGTATTTCTGATAACGTGTCAGTCCGCATTCGTTCTTCCCATTGGCGGACGCCAAAAAACAACTGATCGTATCTGCAAACTATATCTCTTAAATGTTTAAACATTAGTAGATGCAAAGTGTTTGGCAAAGGGTTTCACTATTAAATTTAACGTAACTGCATTATTAGTCGAATTGTTTCCGTTGAAACATTTTGGAGCTTCCTTTTACGTAGAGCGCAATATATATTGGTTGATACTTTGTATATATTTACTATAAAGACAAAAAATATAGAAAAAACTATATTTTCACAACCAAGAAAAAGGAGATTAGTTTTACTTCTTCGGAACAATTATATTATATTGTACAAGAGATGATTGGGTTGGTACCACTCTACTTACGAAATAACTAGTTATCTATAACTCTACCACACCCTGCTCAAAACGAATATAATTTTACATGACTCCAACATATTCAGGTAAAAACATGACAAAAACTGTGCTACGTCCTAGCCTACAGGCAATGTAATTTAAACAAATGAAATCTCCATATAAAACCGACTCGCTGCACTACTGCAGTATTCACACCACAGCCCCACACACCCATACATATGTATGTGTGGCCAAATTCAAAGCGTGAACTATTTAATCAACTCATGAAATATGCATTCGCCGAAATTCACGTCGGTCCGTCCATCACGGCAAGGCCTTATCGACGACGGCGCTTATCATCAACAGGTTCTGCTGCCGGCTCGTGTGCTGTTATCTCTTGCTACAAATAGTCACGACTGCATCACGAACTAAACAATTTAACCACCACAAACGTGACGCCTAAAAACCAATCCAGCGCGGAGAGCTTAAAGTTCAAATTCGAGATTGTTATGGTATGTGCATGGTGTATGTTTGTGGATAAACGCATTGTCACAGTGTATTACGGGGCGGCCGCCTAATGCGCCTAATTCACGACAATGTAGACAAGCCGTCTGTGAATGCACGTGTTATTATTTCGGTTTGGACAGTTTGCGTACGATTAGTGGCCGTCTAAGCCTCGTTAGTTGCTTTAAAGTTTTAGGCTTACACGAATGTTAGGAGGTGGAGAAGTTAACTGAGTACATTTCAAGGCTTGTTTCGAAGTTACTTTCATCATTAAAGCAATTTTAACGACTGACAACATCTAAACATTTGACGTACAATCCGTGAGATCTGGCGTGGAATCACACTGCTCAGACCAATTTCAAATAAACGTTCGTACTTATTACATATTATTATGTTACGTTTTCACTTAAACACAATTTATGTCTTTCTAAAGTCGACCCCGTTATAACTTAATCGTTAAGCATTAATGCCATCATATACCTAGTGTGTACCTACTTACAACCAATTTCAAGAAACACTATAAAATTATCTAGGTGGACTACCGTAGACTGCCAATTTATAGCACACCGCAGTAATTAGAATACACATTTTATGGAATCGATTTGCTGCTATTTTGATATCACTTATTACTTTAATTGCCAACCACCTATTATTTCCTTCCTTAACAAATACATAGTTTCTCGCGCCCTCAATTATTAATGACCGTGTCTATACCAGCCGCAGTGCCTCAAGCGTAATTACTGAACTAAATGTCCACATTTAATTACCGGCCATATATCCACATTATTAGTGCGCTTCTAGAGAATGCTCTTTGACAAATGGTAGTGCAATATCACCAATATGTCACCGGCAAGCTCTTAATAGATTAGGCTGGTTTAGACTTACGATCTTTCGTGCGCGAAAATGTTTAGACTAATTCTGGTCAAAGAGAAAATGCAATCATGTCAGGAGAAGTGATGATTGTTTGTTTGTGTGTTTGTACACCATGTGTGGGTCTGAAACCGACAGATGGTACACAATTACATGAGCTTAAGGTAAAAACAATATTAGTTATAAAACCCTTTAAAGAACTTTAGTGTTCGCCTGGCTAGCTCCAACCGTCACGTGGAAAACCCTTTTTCGCAGTAGATTTTGACAGCCAGATATATCGGATATATATCGGATAGATATATACAGCTTCGACTTCGACCACATCGTCACTTGACACCAGTAGGGTGAGCAGGAACCTCTATCGAGAAAGTATTCATTACGTTACCTGTCAAATTTGTTTTAGATTTTATCATCGCTTTGCAATATCGACAAGATGCGTACGCGAACGGTTACCTTGATCGATATGTTAACGATACGAACCGTTACAATTTTCATGTTTGCCCTATTGTAATATTGTGTATTGAGTACTGATCAAATTTAAAACCAATTTGATAGTTAACGTATCGAATACTTTCTCGATAGAGGTTCCTGCTAATATAGAACTTACAATCTCACCTGTAGGTGAGGTTGACAGGTGAAATTGTATGTTCGATATTAGGGTTAAAAAGTATAGGCTTACTTTATTACCCTTTATCCCTTTCACCCCACTGCTATATCATTCGTTCCGTCATAGGGATTTTTTTATCCGCACTTGCTGAGCAAATCTGGCTGAGATGAAGATAATACTCCACCCAAATGACCACAATGAGTATTAAATTAAAGATACCAGCACGCGAAAGAGCGCGTGTCTAAAGCAGCCTGTAATACCCGTGTAATAGTGCTCAAGAGAGCAAACTGTACAGGTGATAAACAGCCTTAGTGGGTGCATATTTCTTGGTGTATAGGGGCGCTAGTTGAGACGTTGCATGGCGCTATTTATTGCACTTCGTAATTGGTTCTCAATTTGAACAGTCTAATAGGACCTCAGCAGTGGGTGTGAAATGACGTCTAATAGTTTTTATCATGATATTACCAATAGGTACATGAACAATGTGATAGGAATAGACAGTTTTCAAGGTTAGGAATGCCTGGGGCAGTAAGATCTTCTATTGTACTTGCTGGAACTGGCATTCAAATACCATTCGTATTGCAATTGCATTGGTTGTCTTCGCTTGCTCGTTTCGTTTATTTGTTCATTATTGGATATTTACTTAACAAACGCATTAGGTCTTGCAGTTTATGTTCTAACATATTTTAGGTACAGCGGCCGAATGAAATTTAATTATCGTTATCATCGAGACTTCACGTCACTGCTATGTTGCCAATAACAAAAACACGGTTTTCTCTAAAAAAATATTAACTACGTGTGCCTACAAAAATGACGGCTGGCCACTTACCCGACATTGTAACTGCTCGATCGCAGACCGACGGCTACACCTCGTTTTATGCGTTGGACACACACCTTAATTACATCTAGCCGTGGACGTAACTAGGGGAGTTACACAATCACCAGGGGCTCAAATTCAACTGTCATCTGTCATTTTTAAAATTTAATATAATTTAAAATAATACAATATAAATTATGTCTTACAAAACATGGTTTGATTGTAAATATGATTGTGTCCATACCTAGCTATGTTACGTTTTTTTCTTTTTTCTGACTGAACAATAATGTTTATCTGGGTGGCATTGCCTTTTTCTATATCAACTGATCGAGATCTCGTTAGACTAGCGATGGCCTTTAAACTAATCCCTGACTACGTCCCAGTCGGTGTAACGCAGTTACTGTCCGCGCAAAATGGTGACACGCCGACAGAGTACAACATAGGTACGTATCCTTTATGATTATTTGCTCAACAGGTACCTTTACTTCTACGAGTATATGACGGTACTCAATTTTGACGACTATTGCTTTGCGTTGGAAAATAATTTTGAATTAGTTCATCCGTAGGTTCTTTTTTAATGAGCACAAGCGTAATGGGGTGGTAAATATGTTATTAACTTTGTTGAAATTCTGGTTAGCTTTCAGTGAAAATCATATTTCAAACATTATGGCTGGAGCTGCGAACAGACGAAGGGTTGGAGTTCATAGCATTATAACGGTATAAGTCCCAGTTAACTTAAAAATTTCGAGACAATTTAAATTTAACTATGCTTGTAACTATGGTTCAAGTATTGGCGAACTTTAGCCTTGGTTAACGTTAACCAAAATTCATAATACCTAATATAGTATGGATTCTAGCAAGGTAGATGTGAGTAAAATATTCACTATTACTACTATGTTGATGATTGGTATATCTGACCACTCTAATTAATCTATCGCACTAATTTTAAGTACAAATGTGGTAGGGATTAAGTGAAAATTTTCATAGTGTTACGTTCCTACTCTAGGTTATTATAGTTTGTTTTCTTTTATGGTTTAATTTGTTTATTAGATTGAAGTGTTTCACTTATAAAAGTGCGATTTTATTGCCTATTTACAATAAAAGATTTGACTGACTTTGACTTTAGGTCCAAAACCGAAAGCGCAGCTACCGTTTGTTCATCATAATATGTTTATTATCACGCAGAAATATCAGTTGCAAAAACCGCAAACATTAATTTCCAACTCGTCCTAAGTCCCGATTCCACAACCACTATTTTTCAACACAGAGAGCCAAAGCTTTTCCACGTGCTTACAAAACGAGCCACCGAAACAGCTTAATAACTTAATACGGGCATTAATATAGTTCTCGAGGCAGGCACGTTACGGCGTCCGTAACAATTGCTATAAAAATATGACCTATTAAGTGCACCCTGTTACATTATATTTTATACAAGTGTACCCACAATGTGTAGGTGAGCCATAAATATAGCAAAGAGCGCGTGAGATACAATAAAAGTGAATTATTAGCGAAAAACGTATTCCTACGTCGTATTTATTTATTTGCCGCCTGTTTTACCTGCTATCTTTACTGATATAAAGGGGTTAAGTCGTTTTTTTTTCGTCTCCGTATCGGGAGGAATTTGTTTTTCGTTGTTTAGAATTTATGTACGGTTTTAAGGTTTACCTGTTTGTACGAATTGTGGGGGAAGGTTTAAGGAAAAAATGTTTATAATATTGGAATATCTACCTGTTTTTGTAACATCCCAGTTTGAATTAAGAAACGTTGTGTGTTAATGTCTTATCCTAAATGTAAAAAAAATATATAAACATCGAATACATCGTGAGTTTGAAATACGAAAGGCATCATTTGTGCGGTCTTATATAAACGCCATAGGCGGCTTACAGCGTCAAGATGCTTACTCTTTCACACGATGGTCTCTTTCACGTATGACGTATTTCACGCATATGACGCAGTAAGCAGCCGATGGAGTTTATTTATAGGCGATCACAGTCTAACGGCCAAAATTAATAATCAATCCAATCCAAATTTTGCTATCTGGGATTGATATCACAATCCATTTTTAGGGTCAAACGTGCCAATAGCCGAACCGTGGATTGGTTTATGAAGGCACGCTGATTGGAAATCGATCGAACGATAGGCAGCAATCCAAGATCGATTTCAATCTTGGATAGGAGATACAAATTTAATTTCGGCTGTAAATCGGCTCAGGCATAAAAACCACCGCCGCTTGTTACATTAAAATTTGTCTGGATCATTAATTTTCAAAAGACTAGCGTTATTTTTATTTTCACTATAATACTCAATTGTGATCACATCTGAATTAAAACAACCAAGCATCTATTTACACTCTTGCTTATTTTCAATGCTGGTAAGTCGGTCTGTACAAAAGCAAATATTTCTAGGAAGTCAAGTACCACGGATAGGTACATACACGCAGTCACAAACAGACATAATATCTTTCCTTCCGCTAACAATTCTTAAAACATTTCGGTTGCATATACAACGCCATCGTGTACGCAGCAAGTCGCAAAGTAAACAGAGCTAGAAGCAGAAAGTCTAAACGGAAGTCTCGTCTAGACTAACTATTCTAACTAAGTATTCTTCAACTTGCTCACGATGCTTTATTGAGTATTTTTATTACAAAGTGCTCATAAAATACGCTTTGACTAATCAATGCCAGACACAATGGATGTTTAATTGTTACAATATGGTCTATACGGACCAGTGTAGGCACATTGTCGAATATGTTTGCCACTTTTTTGATTACTATTTTCGTGTATATTTTCTGATACGCCCTACCGACTGACTGTTTAGTATTATAAATCTATTACATTGTATACATATATCGTTCTATTAATTATTATCATAAATTCTGGTTACTTTGTAAGCTACTGTGCCTACACCGATTCTGAACACCCCAATTATTAATGAATAGGTATACAAAGCCAATGATATCAAAGTATATACAACTTACACAAAAATGAACTTTAGCTCTTAGAGGCACAGACGAGAATCGTGTATCTCACCCTGACAGATGGTAAAATCAGTTGTGGTATGAATCGTAAGTACTCCTCCAAACATCGGGGCATTGTGGGCGAATACCTTGCTATAATTATTATAAATAAATGTGCAAAGTTTACCAACTTGGACCATTTGTTAAACGTCAATACATGGTCGATGTTTGGAATAATGGCTTACTTGTATTCGCAACTTATAGATTTTGAGAAATACTGATTGTTATTCAATTTACCAACATACAATTGTTCCAATTGTTTGTTATTTACAGAAGGAATGTTCAACACTAAATATACGAGTACGCCCATACATTTACGATTGGGAATAGGAGACCACTATATTGCTACAATTTTAATTATCTTAGTCATAAGTGCGCGTTCTTTTTAATTAAAATTAAGAACACACTAAATTGGATTTAAGAAAAAATGGCCATACGTTCACGCACTGCGGCGGCTGGCAGCGCTGTGTAAAGTCCGCCTAAGATCGTACGATATCGCATGGCGTCGCAAGAATGTTTCCTAAGACAGGGTTCATTTGCATGCTAATAGTGGCTGCGGCGGACCTTTCATCGGATACTGCATACGTGGCTCGTTGAGAACTCTTTGTTTCGCACCAGATTTCCTTCAAGAACCAGATAATGGCAGTACTTCAATGTAAGGATTTTTTTGAATACGAAATAGACTAATTTAAACATGGGTAAATCACAAAATACAGTAGCATATTATAGCCCGTAGCAGCGTGCTACCTACTACGGACTATTATTGTAATTTCTTAGCGTTTCTACGTAACTGCGTAGCACTGACGAACGACATTTAAAGAATTAAACAAGCATCGGTTGTTTGAAAGAAAACAACTGCTACGATTCACAAAAACGCCAATAACAATTATTATTACAGCAACCAATCACCTGAATTCTCGGTACGTCTGTGCACACTCAAAGCACATTCGCCAAAGCCGTACACGAGCGTTAGATGTAAACAATAATTGTAATTATAACAGATTACTCATTAATAAGTAAGTATTTCAAGTTAATGGGCACATAAACAGCAGCCAGCACGGAGCGGGCAACATTTATCAACTAAAAGCGGTAATTTTATCGAACGTACTTCTCGTTACGTCAGTTATGACGACCTTAACGCCCGAGCTGTTAAAACTTTGTTCAGAACGAGCGCAATGTTTAGTGGTTTGTTTAGTCGATCAATTTGCGTAAATTTTTGCTCGAGTACGTTACAGAGTCTGACGTTTTTAGTATTGTTTCAAAACTATCGTGTAACTTTGTCGCAAGCTGCTAGATTTATAGCTACAAGCTACTGTTCGGAAAATATACCCGTGTGTATTAGGCTGTGCTATTGGAGTGTTAGCTACTTCTGCATGTTACTACCTCAATGGTAAAAATTTAATCTCATAGTGCTATCACTATGAGATTAAATTTTTACCATGAGCTTTCTCAGTGAACATTAATGAGTGAATACTGTAGCAAAACAATGCGAAATGAAATAAAGAAAAATAGAGACACCGTCAACTAGTATTTACATTAAATTTGTCTGTCTCTCTCTGCTAGTGTATACGAGTGAGATATGGAAGGTAACAAAGCGCGTAATAATCTGACAGCCTCAATGGCAGTAATTAGGTCTGACAGTGACAGAGCCGAGCACTGAACAGGCACTGAACACAGTTTGCGTTGCATCCCGCACTCATTGTCTCTCGGTCATTGTGCCGCTAGCTTTGTCCGGAAACTGTTTGTTATTGACGGCTTAGTTATATTTCAGCTACTTTATTAGAGGCCGAGTTGTATTGTGCCTATAGTTTTATAGAAACAGTTACAATTCTCGGTAATCATGCGTAACAATGTTGAAGGAATACTAAAACAGAGAGCTATAGATTTATGATGCGACGCAAAAATGAGGCACACCGTGTTTTGTTTTGCATTCTGGTTTTAGTCGCAGAAGTCTGTAATAATGCGGCGATACTATTGACCAATAGCACCCGCCAATATGGTAGTAGCTTAACAATATAATGTGTAATGTACTCGTAATTATAATATAAACAAACTTGGTATTAAAATATATTGGTACACATAAGTTTTATATCTCACGGTGTGCGTGTTAATTAACGCCATTATGTCAAACCCTCTTAATCTTAATGGCACTTAGTTTTCACAAGTTTGAAGACGAAACTTTGAAATCAATGATATCTCATTTACACTTAAAACTATCACAATAGTTTAATATCGAAACTTAGCTTATTATTGGTTTTATAAAACATAAATGCTGTCTAAAATAATGAAGATAGACCAATGTTATTCGTAGGCGTCACCAATGTTTCTACAATGTTAAACAGAACACCTATTCTGTTTAAATTACCCTTTGACGTAACTCCGTAAGGTTGGTATTTGATTGTGTTTTTGTTTTCTAGCGGTTTTAAAACCGTGTCGGGAATGTAATGTTCACCGCTTAGTGTAACTCTGTCAGTGTCAGCCATAATTAGAGCCATTGAAATTGGCTGATTAATATGCGTAATGCCGGCGCAGTATATGTGCCGATGTTCTATTGTGGGACCGTGCAGGGTTCGTTTGAATTATGCACGCGGAGGGAATGACGTGATTATACTATGCAATGTGCATGCTTACTACCATTGCACTATGGGATAGCATTTCAAGGGTTTCATTTAGTTTTGATGGAGAGACACTGTATCTATCAGAATACGGTGTAAACATCATAGATATTATAGGGTATAATTAGATTTGTTTTCATTAAGACTGATGGCATTGCCACAAGGTTCCTACGTGTTAGCATACATCATCAACAGCCTTATTGGCAAGTCACGGAGCTTGGTTTGTGGTTTTTCTAATCTAATCTTATTCAAGGTACTAAATTGTAGAGAAAATAGTTGAATTTAGGTGTGATTTAAATTTAATAACGAGTAAATAAAATTACGTTTTCAAAACAGTTGACACAGCAGAAATGGTCCGCTATCTTGACATATACCGTAGTAAATTTCCCTTTAGCAAAAATCGAGTAAAAATATTGAGCACCCGTTTTAAAACGAAACTTTTAGAAAGAGATACGTCCAGTCAAATACGAAGTCTAAAAACAATCCACGTCCAGTAGCAATCCAGTCGGCATCACGCTACTTCTACAGTATGAATAATGGGATGGCCATCTGTCGTGCGGACATAACGAACTTAAGCCGAGTCGCGGAACAATGATAGTATGTGGATTTGAATCAACGCAGAACCTGCTTTAGGTGCTGCGTGTAAAGTGTAGGGTAGGTTTGGCGTGAGATTCTGATGTTATAATATACTACTACACTTTATTCCAGGGGTTGAAGAAAAGCATAATTTTGCGATAAGAAATTTTATCTAATATAGAGAAAGCACAATTACTTTTAAAACCAGTATGTATAGGTAAAAATACGACATTTTTGCTAATAGTGGCACGCACTACGCTCATTTTTATCTGGGGTAATTTAAACTTATTGATATAGAACAACCTCTATGTGACAGTCCCAAATGATACTAAGCGATATGGCTGGTTTGAATTAGCATTTTTGCTATATTTTCCTTTTTAATAAGTAACTAGCCGCTAGGTATAGGTATAAATGACTTAAGAATGTTCTTCCTCGCGTCATATCCCCGGCGTATGTAACGCAAACAGGGCTGTCGCGGGCAGGCCAGGCTAAACACTCGGATTGATTTGTCAGAAGCATTGTTTCGTGATATGGGGTCCGCGTGGGATCCCTCCAGTTAAAACGATGGCTTTATTCAATTCACACATTTTGTAACATGGTTGGGCACTGAAAAATGTGAAAATGTATTAATGTTTGTTGAATTTTGATTTTATTGATGGTAAAGAAATTATTTGTTGAGAAATAAAAATGTGGTAATTCAAATTCAAACATTTTTATATATGTCAGCCCTAATAAATGTACACTCATGAAATTGTAATGAATATACCACTTATAATAGAAGGTTAATTATTTTTATACGTTTTTTGTCTTAGTTTTTGTTCCTCTTTACAAAGCAATGGAGTAAGTGGAGCCTTTACACGAATACCTACCTACATATGTAGCGTTCTAACGTCAGATAAACTTTTGCATAAGGGGAAATGCTCTGTATCTATGAAAGTTAAAGGTAACAAGCGCTGCCACCACCTTGCGATTACAACTTTAATTAACAACTAAACTTGACAACACGGTCATTAAAAATTATAGTGATATTTTGAACTAATTATTAATGGGCGCGTCGTCGACACAATTAGGACTATTTAAGTGCTTACGCGGCCCGGTTCAGTCCAAGTCGAAGTTGCCTCGAATGAAGAATTAATTATGAAGAGAAGGCCAAGTGGGGAAGCGACTTGCGAGTTCAAACCGGTTACAATTTGTGGGAACGAAGCAGGTGTGACTCGGGCTCCGGAAAACTTCCAAGTCGCTCTCGTACACACGCTTTGTTTTGCCTTCCCGGATGTCAAAGTTGATTTGAATCGCAGATTGCACTTGTTTCCAGTATAACTTGCCCGTGCCACTTGGGCAAGTAATATTTTATTTGGCATTTTATTGCTAAAACATAATACCATCATCACTATAATCAAAATAAATGACCATGATATTCATAATGATTCTTTATAACATAAACCGAATGCACATGGATATACCTACAACAAAACTGCCATATAACGTTCATAAATGGAACAATCCTTTCAAATAGATGACATCATTCAAATCGGTTCGTAATTCCCTAAC
Source organism: Hylaea fasciaria (assembly GCA_905147375.1). Lineage (NCBI taxonomy): Eukaryota > Metazoa > Arthropoda > Insecta > Lepidoptera > Geometridae > Hylaea > Hylaea fasciaria. The sequence continues at coordinate 4,564,096 of LR990194.1, forward strand.
ATAACACAGAAATAGCAGAGTTTAGAAACTCATCAACTTGTTATAAAATCACCAAATTCTTTCAACCTTTTTTCACCGTATTCTGATGGCCAATGGTTGCTCAAGTCGCATATCAAAAGCAAGTCTAAAGTACGTTCAGCGTACCAACTTTACTCAATCGATACTTTGATTCTAAACATAGACGTCACGATCGAAAGCAACCATACGAGCCGCTTTCCCGAGTTTCCCATCGACTGTTCCAAGAAAGTATCGTTGAACCCTTATTGATGTCTTAAATAAATAAGAAGCTAGATTTTCTAGATTCTATTGCTTTTTCAGCTATAATACTAGTTTTTAAATGACTTTAGAAAAGGGAGAGGTTGAAAGTGAATTTAATTAGACGGCCCGTTTGGCGTAGTGGCTGAGCAATTGGACTGCTGCGCCAAGTGTCGCGGGTTCGATTCCCGCCCGGAATATATATATGTGCGATCCACAAATGTTTGTTTCTGTTCTGGGTGTGAGTGTATGTGACATTATATGTCTGTAAGCAGTGCCCACGATACAAGAGCAATCCTAGTGTGGGGCTACGGTAAAAAAAAAATCAAACTTTGCTATTAAAAATATGCAATTGGACCACACCTCCATCCCACTAATTAATGGGGAAATTTTGTGTGTGTATTTGTTTTCTTTTCACGCCGTAACGGCTAAACAGATAGATATTGGTGCTTATATTCTGTTTTATTTCAGAGTCTCATAAGAATTTACAGTTACAGAAATAGTTGATACCAAAATCATGTTCATAAAATAATTTTGGTCCCCATTTCAAACATTATTGAGCCTACGCAAAGACCGCGATCAATAGACATTAGAGTGAGAACTATTGTAGAGTTAACTACACGTGAGTAAATGTTAACGAGTATAATACGCAACGAGGACTGACGGGTATCGAGTACAGTACGTTATTGTTTTCTGGCTCACTACAATGGAGGTAATTGTCGATGACAACCCCTGTTCATGTCAGTATTGTTTAGCCGCCAAACTAGGACTGTTGGTAATCCAATATACACGGGTATTTAAATGTGTGTGCTACATGTTAGTTTTGGTAAAACGTACACTAATTAGTAATGAATTCGCTTATTTATCTGTCTGTGTGCGTGTGTTGTGTATGTCTTTTTGGTATTCGTTTTGGAATCGATTTTAAACAAACTTATCGATGAGCTAGATACTTTAACCTTCAGTTAAAACTCAGAAATAAATGACAAGGCATTGTTATGAATAAGACCGTTTCAAAAGTGGCATTTTCAGCCTTATTACTCGTAGAATAACTGTTAGTTGTAAGTATTACTTTTTAAGTTTACCACTACGTTTGGCGTAGTGGCTGAGCAATTGTACTGCTTCTCTTGGTGTCGCGGGCTCGATTCCCGCCACAGGAGAAAACCTAGTATAGGGCTACGTTTAAAAAAAAATGAAATAAAAAGTTTCATGAATGTACGTTTTTGGTTGACTAATGCCCGGTTTCTGAACACCTAGTTAACTTTGGCCGACCGACACATGTATTGCTGTCTTTGTTATTTTTATAGTGCCAGATAGAGACAACGATAAACTTATAGGTTGGCCATGTTAATTAGGAGTTCAGAAAGTAGTGGTTCAGGCAACTGCAATTTAAAATCGGGAATAGCACTGTGGCCCATCGATCCGTCCATAATCAGGTCACTCAGGAGTCAGGAGCCTCGACGCCCTCAAGAGGCAGTCCTGCTGGACTTTCCGAGCACTGCATCAATTAATTTAACTAATTGCTTGTCATCTGTTGATTGTGCTTCCCACACAGGTCATTAGTCAAAACGAACGGATCGGCTAAACGGAAACACTTCGGTATGTGAGTGTGCATAGGTCGGCACAAATATTGTAAGAGATTGTAATAAACATTGCTGAGATAATAATGTGAGCCTTTTTTGAGGTGTTCTCCAATGTGATATGAATTGAATAGGTTCGATTATCAACGCTCAATGGTATCCGCTTGCTATAACAATGAATACCAATGATGATGATAAGTAATTCTATATTGTAACGGGAACTTAAACTGTATTTAGATTGCTCACAACCTATTATAATGTCAAATTTAAGACATAATATTATGTGTAACCACTTATCATATCTACCAATAGGATTTAAAGCTAGGCCCATTTAGCTATAAGTAGTATTCGGTTTGATATAATTAGTGACTAATAAGTCAAGCGCATGTTGACTAGATTAATACCAGTTAGCGATACTAATGGATGATTAATTGAATTATAGAATTATGTGTAGTGCTGTTCAGTTGCTACGCAGTTATTGCGTTGTGTATGTGCTTATATTTTTTGGGCCTAAAAGCGCCTCGCGGTTTCACCCGCGTTAAGTACTATCCCGCGGGAACCGTTAACATTTACGGGATAAAAAGTAGCATATGTTACCCGGGGATAGTGTAGCTTTGCAACAGTGAAAAAAATGTTCAAATCGGTTCAGTAGTTTCGGAGCTTATTCAAAACAATCAAATCGTTCCACTTTATGATACTATTAATATGTATATAATATATATATGTTCAACACGAAACATCATTCATATCGGAATTCAGATATTACAAGACATTTTCCTATCAAGTTAATAATTATGTTGTTTGAACAGTCAAGAAGTGCAATAAAAAGGAATATTATGTCTGTTTATATATTTTAGGATAGCATTTGAATACAATCTCACCTCAGTCAGTCTAGAGTGAGACTTGGCCGAGATAGTGTTCAATGATAAACACGCTTTAAAATAAGTCTTGGCTCTCACGGACTGCAACGTCCCAAAAGGCCTCGACAGAGTTTCAACTGGAGATCACTTAGTTACTTCACATTTCTAATCCGAGCATGACATTTTTATCTCACTCGTTCCCGGAAAACAATTAAATGAAACTGCGTAAGGGCCGTCCTCACACTGGGACAGTAAAGCGGCGGACACACGATTACGGCTGACAAGGCAATTAATAAGGACAGATGGCGATTGAGCACGAGTCACCCGCTCGACCGGAATTAATCATAGTCTGCGCCGTATTGCGTGTCCGGGTTTCACGTGTTCAGTTAGGAATCAAGACGTGTTTTAATCATCTACACTTAATTAAGGTGTAAACGACAAAAGTACTGTACGTCAAATAGGTACCTACACTTACCTTTAAATTCGGTCTCGTTAAATTACAGTGAACTAAACTGAACGAGAATGTTACGTTGGAAAATGATGTCAGTCTGTTAACGCATAACGCAATGCAAAGATTTACAAAATCTATTGCAATGCGATTTTCACTGTTTGGTTGCTTGAAATTATAACTGCTGATAGAAAAAAATTGTAGGCAGTAGACCGGCATAGGCTGCCGTGCCAGGATATTTTGTTGGTATTTTTATATTGATATAAAAATATCCACCGCAAATAAAGTCGGGGAAACTGGTAGGATATTATTTATATAATAGATTTATTTATTGTTTTTTTTTGTTGTAAAATGGTTACTATTATGTTTTTCTTTAGGTATTACTGCCTTCTTTATTCTTTAATGCAAATGAGACGTGCATTAGTGCAAAATCAGCAATCGTCTCAAGCAGGATATTTCGATCTAGGTCAAGAGACAAGAAAATCAAGACAAAGCTATATAGTAATAGCAATTGGTAATATACTCGTGTGTACACACGTAATACGCCCCTGCGAAGCTTCCGTAATGACGTTTTACTTGCGTGATTGTTGCTGTCTGGAAGTCGAATTGGAAGTTCCGATACTTCTCAAAGACAGAAATACAATAATAGACAATGCCTTATGTATGTTACACTAGTTAATGAAAAATACACAAGCGGTCTTATCACAAAATATTTAAACTAGAGTTGAACAGATAAATCTAATTATTTTCTCCACAAATTGACGTCGAAACCTCGCTTTTTCTAAGCGAATAACAAATTCACAAGTAAAATAATTACGAATAGAAAACAAACGCAAGTGAAAGACGTCGATTTTGTCAAACGAAATTTTAGAAACATCCGTTTAACTGTTACTCTGGTCTAAACTTTTGTGGGAAGACAGAACGTGTTTAAAGAAAACAAACATTAAAACAGCTATAGAAGACTGCGTGATTTAAAACGTTTGTTATGAAATTTAAATTAACAGTATTCTTATTTTTTTATTGACCTGCATAATAGCAGTATACATAAGGCTGCCGCATGAGCGTTAAATAATAATTCGGAGAAAAATTGTCATCTCTTTGGAAAACATAAATATTGAAGTTTACTTTTTGGTTTTGCTGGGACGAATAAAACGTGTCAAATTATTATACGAGTACACTATGAAATTAAAGCGGACAGACGACAGTTGCACTAATATTAATCGAAAATGTCCAGAAATGTAAAGAATGAATCAGTATTTCTTCATTATTGTGCAAATAACAAACACATGTATACCAGTATTTCGAAGCTTTCACCAGGATCCTCGGTAGTATAGTGGTTAGTATCCCCGCCTGTCACGCGGGAGACCGGGGTTCAATTCCCCGCCGGGGAGAGATCTTATTTTGCTCGGATTTTTTATCGTTTTCATTAGCAGCAATAATTATAATAAAAAAAGCTTTACAGATCAACTTTTTATGTTTTCTTTCAAATAATAATATATCGTACGTGAAGGATATCGTAGTACTTATTATTACTATAAAAATGAGCTTTTAAAACTCATGAGCTCATAACCTCAATTGGTACCTCAATTTTGCAAATCACAACTCAATTTATACCCAATTGTAGCTCATGAACTGATAAAACCACAACTGATAATATAACTGCTCCCAATAATGATAATGGCAGGCAGTAATTATAACTTTACTCAAATGAATAAGCAACTGAAATGTGTTTCGACGCGATACCGTTTACAAATTGTACTTTAATTATGATGATTATTCAATGTTTCGAATAGTGAGTAACGGAATTGCATTCGCGTATCCTGATTTCAGTTCCTAGTATCAAAATGGTCGGTGCTTTATGCTGTTTCGAGCATACTGAAGGAGACAAATTACGTTTCGGCGCTGCCGTGAAATAGCACCACCCAGGTGCTACCAACTTTCGTCTCAATTTCGAGCTTTACAATACCACGGAATCTGTCGACGTCGCCATTCTCCTCTGCACCGTGCGGAGTCATACACGCTGCCTGTTTTAATTTCGGTAGCCACCTATGATTTACGATGTCCATATGAAAGACCGGATTGTGCGTGCGACTTCTCAATAGCGAACCGCATATTAATGCGAAGTCCCCTTCGAAGTTCCGGAGGTGGTATCGGCGCGGGAGGCAAGGTAGTTCCCGATTCGTTGGAAACCATAACTACGCCTTTTCACGTTGGTAACGTAGAATTAGTTCGGGTTATTCATTACGCGTTGGAACGCGGTGCGATGTTGATTGCTTATTGAAGTTGTTAATAGTTCCGGCGAATTCGTGTGGGGTATCCTATTTTAAAGTGGTGTTGAAATGGGATAAGCATGCGTAGAAAGTGGAAACTTTGGGAAGCGCATAAACCTTTATTTGTACCTATACTTCTATCTGCAGATACCATAGATGTCAACTTATAGAACTATTGTTTAAGTGTACTAAAGAGAAAACCATCTCGTAAACTCAATTAGTAATTAAGATTCGCTATAATTTTTGTCCTTCCAAAACGAACTCTTAACTACATCAAATTGATTCGCAATACACATGCAAGATGCAACATAAAAAAACTGCCAAAGGAAGTCAATAACAATAAAGAATTCAGCTATCTCATGCCTTTTTTCTACCGTCCTGCAAAACTCACTTCCGCTTTCATTTATTCGTAAAAACGAATAGAATACCTTCGACTGTTTCTATGTAACGAGAAAAGTTTAAAACCAATGCTAAAATAACTGAAACAGAGTAGGAATCTTCCGTTCCTACCTCAACCATGCTTATAATACTCACAAATAGGTAAAACTTGTAGGATTGGAGGAGGGTTGGCACATTCGTAGCGAAGTCGGCATATTTCGATATTGGACGCCAACTTTAATGCAATCTTATTCCGGAGCCTCTGCCATCTACTTAATATACCTAACTTTGTAACACGCAGTGGGGATTTTACCGTTATAAGATAACTTAGAAAATTAAATAGTGAACTCATTCCAGAGAATTCCAGTTTTATTATTTGAAATGAGAGTACAGAAACTGTGAGGAAAATCTTAGGGTCGTGTTATTTTTGAATTCGTTTTTTTATGTATTTCGGATTGAGTATGGCTAGCTTGGAAATCTTGCAGGATTATTTGATTTGTAGAAACTATGAAGTCTCTTTGAAATTTAACATACAATTATGTACAATTTACTAAAGATATCTTGTCTGTATAGATTTCTTGAATCTGACCTGTTTTTTTATCTTCTTCCAGCTCATAAAGTTAATTTTACTCCGTCATGTTCATTCCTGATAGCCTTGCCGAATGCGGGGGAATCCTTTTGCCCGGAAAAAGCTCACTTACGCAGTAGGCTCTACGTTATGTTTGTAGGCGTGTAAGTGCAAGAGTTACTTGTGCAACTTGTCTACAAGTTGCACAAACACGAAAAGTGTGTTAATTTGTGTTGCCTCTTAAATAACTCAAGAAGTTTCATTGAAGCATCCACCATTTTATTGTATCGTGACGTCGACTGTGACCTGACTAGAGTACTAGCTACGGCATTGACTAGGAATCGATATTTTGACTTTATTTTGTGTGAACGCGACAGATTTTGCAGTCACACCTGTTTCATGAAAACTTGAATAATATGTGACTTTATGTGTGTAATATAAATAGATGAATAACAATGAGCCAGAATACACATATATTAGTATACATTGTTAACGGGAATAAGATTTAAAGCAGAGCGTATACATTATAATATCTCTCTCCAGTTATGAAATATCAGATTTAAGCTCACAGGTGTTACTGTATTTTGTGTAAAATATTAAAACGGAGCCACGTTCGCCCGAGGTTACAAATTAGAGATTCAGATGACCTTTGCCGTAAGTTTCGCGAAGGCTCATTTTCAATTCGGTGCGAATTAAAATTCTATGACAATTCAATTTGAGAGGCGTTTATGATGAGTTTTTGTTTTGGAGGGTGCCAAATCTGCTATTAGTTATTAATTGAGTTGAAATGGTGCTTGGAACTTTTATCTTGAGTTGTTTATTAAATACAATTAAAGAGCAGATCAGTTGGAAATTGAGATCAGTTCCTTCCGTTCTTTTATTATTATTCTGCTTATTATTCTGCTACTCGTAGCAATGTAGGTATTGCTACACTATAGGCTTTATCTGCGTTGACTATGCTGATTAACTCCTCATCCACTGACGACGATGCTGATGTAAGTATTTTTTGTGTTATTTCAGCACCAAATATTCAAATATATTATGCGCTCAAATATATTCTACCCCACCAAGAAAACATGGTAATAAAAGTTGGACGCACAGATTCCATTTAATACCGAGTTCTATGTTTATAGTTTCTAGTCTTTCTAGCAATAAGTATATGGATCAGCAAGTTTACCACGTGACGTTTAGGGCCTGATATTTGAATTATATTGTCAACAAGGTAATGTTTACCGCAGTGAAGTATAGGATGCGGCTGGTAAGGCAATACTACCTTATAACAGATCGGGTTATCGACTGGTTAAAGTGACATTCATACTTAAAGAGATAGAGGGGGGGGGGGGGAAATATTTTTTTACTCATTATTTTATGTATATCTATAGGTATACAACAAAGAAAATGATTATAAATCATCTTCATCTTCTTCTCGTCTACCCATACTATTATAAAACTGTAACTGAGTCTATGCATTGGAGAAATTTTATAAAACTAACCAGGATAGACTTTAAAGGTCACTAAAGTACAAAATGTGTTTTTTAGAATTTTGCCTGTTTTTTGTTTGTTTGTTACCTTAAAACACGGAAACTACTAGACGTACTTTCATGGGAGTTTTAGCATTTGGTACGTTTAGTTTCAAGAAAATTAACGGTATATACGCGGCTATGGCAAGTTCACCCCAAAGGTAAATGAAAACAAAATGATACCCATATCATTTTCTTTAACAAAATGTAAGACTGTCGAGGCATCCGTTCGTATCCGCGGCAGCCCTGGTCAATCCCTAAATACATTTCCCACATATTCCGCACCACCAGGAAATGAAGTATCGCTCCACGCACCTCCTAATACGTTTTACCTCGACACATGGGCGATAAAATATGTGAACAGGTGCTTTATCATAACGCAAAGCCTTATGTCAGAGCGCAGCGGCGGCGTGATGTACAAGGATCCTTACAGGCTTACGGAGCTCGGATCTTGCGAAAATTAGTGGTTGTAATAGAATTTAAAGGATTTCGTGTACTGTTTAAATTTTCTTGGAATTCTGGAGGCTTTTAGACGATAGAATAGCGAAGAAAGACCATGAACGAGATGCTTGTTGGCACCTGCCCACTTTACAGTGCAATTAATTCAATATAGTGATGGACAAAATCAATATGTTATGTACTAGAAGCGCCCTGCGGTTTCACCCGTGTTAACTAGTATCCCGCGAGAAACGGTTAAATTTTACGGGATAAAAAGTAGCCTATATTACTCGAGGTGAATGTAGCTTTTCAATGGGGATAGGATTTTTGAAATCAGCACAGTAGTTATTGATTTTATTCATTAGAAACATACACACCAAAGTACAAATCATTCCTCATTATAATAGTAGTGTAGATGTAATAACATTTATCGTTTCAGTATGTAACAAATTGCTACATTTAATAGGAGGAATTTTAGGTAACAAACCCATACAAACGAAGAACTAAATCCTTCTGTTTGAGCCAAAAGTACTCACTCTATCATGTAGTACAAATTATAACTAATTACAAAATTTCTCAAAACTTTAATTAAATAATTCCAAAGTAAATTCAGCTAACGCTTACAAAGAAAAACGAACGCAATCAGTTATTCCCGCAATAATTATCCAATTATGTTACCATCTCGCGAGCCCACTCTAATCAGGGCAGAGCCGCGAAACAGAATTACTTATTCGATTTAGGGTATTATAACACCTGTGCGAGAAGCGCGACTTCGCACCCGGAACTACGTCCGGAGGTCGTCTCTACGACCATATTGACCGGTCAGTATTACGTTATAGGTGTTTTTCTCAGGAGGCACGTACTACGTACGTTTTAGGCTGTACGTTTTATTGTTATTTTGCGTTGTAGACATTCCGATTATAAATAGTATTACCGATCATAACGAACTTTATCTTTTTTCATAAAGTTCTTTACGACATTAACCATAACATTAAAACATACAAAATCAAAATATTAATATACTTATACAATACGTTCTACGTAATATTTATTTACTGAGATAAAATATCATCGACCATAGCAATGTGTCGGATAATCTATCAAAATATCGGACGTCTTTCTACAGATATTGTAGATATAGCACAGCATAATTAGCCTGATTCTACAAATACGATCTACACTGGAACTAGTTAAAGATTAAAAAAAAACTGTCAGTGGGATAATCAAAACTAATGAATTACATAAATAAATAAACAACTTTGTATCAAAGTGGTCATAGTTCCATATTCGTACTTTTGTGTGAGCAAATGGACCCTCTGTTCAGTCACGCTCTTCGCCCAGGTATACCCTGAGCTCTACCCGCTAATAGAGCACAAATAAACAAACAAGATTAAGTAGGAATAAGCGGGTTTTATAAATTTATAGAGCGAAGCCCTTAATTCTCCAAACTGATGTAGAGTTTTAAGTTTGGAAACTTGAGTTACTAAGTCAGATAAGAGCGCTGAGAGGATTGGGGTTTACCGGAAGCTTTAATGATTGTAAATAATTAAAAACCAGTTCGCGTTAACTTCAGTATGTAACATCTTTGTTGACGCGGTGTCAGTTGTGGGCGTAACTTATACAGCTATTTAGCTGTTTTCAAAATAAACCGTTATTATACTTCTTCATGTTTCTTAATTAACTGTAAAGATTATGGTCCCACAATATCAAGAAATAGGGGCTTGTTCAGTAATTAATCCTAAAACCATTTTGCCCTATTGAAATGAAATTTAGAATTTTAAATTAACACCATAATATTTAGTGTTCGTAGACACAATACATATTACATGAACTTGTTAGATGCTAAATCATGTGTTAGTTTGTGCAGTTAAACACTTATAACTAGCTGAGATAAATAGACCCTGAGAGAATTCATACCTATCTCATTACTAAGTGAAATACAAGTTTTAAGCCAAAGTTCACAGCACTCGCTAACTCAATTATCAAAGAGTTAAATTAAACATTCCGTTTCCTGCAAAGATTTATATGATCTTTGTATGAATACAAAGTTAGTTACTAGCGTTTTTAATGAATAGCCAAACTAATATAAGTTAGAGGTGAAGACGGGTGGCGGTTATGGCACCAGTGTAAACTGACCTTCCTTATTTCCCTAACTCTATAGAAAGTTCACTAATAAAGCAAGTCGGTAACGTTTCCTATGAGTCTCGCTTAGCTGGTCGCTGGTCGTACGCACAGCTCTTTCATATAGACGTCGTAAATCAAAAATGCCTACTTATTAAAGTATCTTCTCAGATCTGTGTGGATGCTTCTTGTTTTATTAATTCAAATTGTAGACGAAGGTATTTCGTTAATATTTGGGCTATAAATTGTTATTAATTGCGAGTAATTTCTTATCTCAGGTCAGGGTTTTGCTTCAATACATTAAGTTAATGAAAGCTCGAATATTGCTTCAAAGATCATGATTTATTGGAATAACCTTATAGTATTTATGTAAGTTAGTAAAGTAGGTTTTGATTTCAAACCAAATTCTGATAGAAAGAGAAGAGATACAGTACATAGGCACGTTAATTTTACTAAAATTTTACAATCCATTCTTATAACGAGACAGGAGAACAAAAACAACAAAATACCAGTCACTCGCCAAAAACCGGAACACAAATGGGGTGAAGTCTAAATAAATAATGAAATATCTCCTTTAAAACGTCCCCCATGAATGAATAAAACGTACACGGTGAAGGTATGTTAGTCAAACACCATGTATAATATGTATATATGGTATGTATGAAATTGCTCGTATGCGTTCACATAGAAAATGCTTTTGATGAGTCGTCTGTAAAGCTTTCTGAAGTGGGGCCCTTTTAATAGAAACTTTTAGAGGTACTTGAACGTTTGAAATAAGCAGGTTGTATTGATAGTATGTGACCTGAAAAGGAAGGCACATTATTTAACGAAAACATTATTTATAAAAAAAAAAAACAATACCTAATGGTCAAGATTCATTGCCAATTTTTTAATTATATATTTTTTTTGAAGGTTTGTAGAGGTTAGTTAATGTTCTTGTATGTGCGCGAACCATTTGTGTGCTGTTCTCTCATCGCGCCGCGCTCTTTGTGCCACATTTTATTAGATTTTTATATATACGGCGTATGCGCAGTTGCGCAGTTGCGCACCCTTTAGTGAACGCAATAGAAGTCACCACTGAAGGGTATTATGGTTTATTTTGGTATGCGGTGACATGGAAGAAAGAAATCGTGCGCAAATGACTCACGTTGGCGAGCGACGGTAAATTGCACTAGAGACTTACATAATGTGTATTGTGTATGTACCTTGATAAGGCACATATCATATTCCAACAAAAATGAAAAAAGAGCTACCATAAAATCCTTACAATAACTTTACTAATAAAACAATAATCCCCTAAAACGTACTATCGTTGTATTTCACAGGGCTTATCCTCGTTTGTTCCATATAATGCAAGTTCGGTTATAATTGCGATACCATTTTGTTTTAACCGGATAATACGGCTCACGATATATGGCGGAAGGAGATTACCTTGGATTTAGCGGTGCAATTTTGTCGATATATCGAAATACTCGATGGCTCTTAAGGCTCAGCTTGGCCGCAGGCAGTTCGGTTTCCTGATGCGGTTATCTAATCGGCATCCGAACACAGACACCCCTACATAACTACATCACCTGATGAAGTTATTCCATACATTTGATCGCTGTATCTCACATGTGTAATTCTAGCCATGCTGTTAAACTACCCTATTTATACTTTAGTTATTACTTAGTTGTAAAACGCTGCGTTTTCAACTGTTTTTTTCTGTTTCAACATACCACTGCAACCCATTCTCTCACACTCTCAAAACAGTAAACATATTTTTTTGTGATAGACTTGTAATCAAGGTATGTCTTGTGTCTGATCCCTCATTGGTGTGATCACACAATCTATCTGTTGTTCTGATGGACATAAACAAATTGTATTATTCCAATTATTAAAAAAAATATGGCATGTGCAATAAAGCTGATATACAATTTTATTTCTGGTCCCTCCATACTGCCATAGGTAGGCTAAAATGCAGAAATTACACATTCGCTGTGGAATCCATGAGATCCTAATAGCTCTGATAGGATTATGTAGTGCACATTAACGTTATTTCGGCTTGATTTAAATTATCCGTGCAATAGGTGGAATAATTCAAACTGCAGCAATTATTTCATTTCGTTATGAACGGTCTGATTAGATTGTGCGGTGTTAACTTACGGTGTTACAATATAATGAAAATAATGATTACTATTCGATTAATCACAATTAGAAAATCTTATTGCTTTTTTATAATAATTTGAATCAACACGGGTCGTAATCTTGCGACTTATTTGACAACGCGTTTGGCGTAGTGGCTGAGCAATCGGACTGCGCTTGGTGTCGCGGGTTCGATGCCCGCCTGGAACAAATATGCACAAATATTTGTTTTTGGTCTGGGTGTGGTGTGTATGTGAAATTATATGTCTGTAAGCGGTGCCCACGATACAGGGGATTGCTCCTGTATCGTGGGCAGTGTGGGTAGCCCCTTATTAATAAAATAAAAAATAAAAAAATATCTGAGAGGTCAGTGTTTTGTCGTGTCTTGATGATTGTTTGTTTGTCAAATATGGCAGTTCTGGGTTCTAGTATTATAGCGTGTTAGGTCACCTAGTTGCTTTAACGACACGACTCCTATGGATGAGATAAAAAGGCACTTGACGTAACGCTTAGCCAGTATAAAAAAGTTACTCTATGACGCTTACTGTTGGTTTCTGAAACGTACACAACGTATAGAGACAACAATAGTTTTAACCTACTGTCAAAGCCAACTAACGTTCCAGAAACTGGGGGATAGTAGGTGAAGAGTCGATGTCTCGAGGCCAATGTCGATGAGCTGCATACAAACTCCATAGTTTAGCGTGTAAAGTTACGATATTGTGTACTTAGTATATAAATATCTGGATGACCGAGCTTTGCTCGGTATTTTTATTTTTTTTTATAAATTGTGTTTGTTTGAAATTATATTTAAGTACGAATTACTAATAAAATGATGAAATATGAATAATATTTTTCGATCTTACCGATAGAATAATAAAAAAATATGAACTGGTTATTTAGAGAAAAAAATCATAAAAACACGAATAAAATGACATTTTCTAAAAATGATTTCTAGCTAGATCGATTTATCGCCCCCGAAACCTCCTATATACTGAATTTCATGAAAATCGTTGGAGCCGATTCCGAGATTCCAATTATATATATATATATATATATATATATATACAAGAATTGCTCATTTAAAGGTATAAGATATATTTATTGCGATTATTTGTAATTATGTTCAGGATAAGTATATGCCGATAATAGAAACAATGCTCGAAGTATTTAGGTACCTATTTAGAATAAATTATATAATAATTCGTGATACGAGTAGGTACGTCCATTGCTCAGTGTGGTGTGAAAATATTTCAATTCAATTTCAACGAGTTAATACAATTGTTTATCCCTTTGTTTGCGGCAATTTATTACGCAAAACGTTTGTTAAATTAGATTTACGGCTGAATAATTAGGGAAAATAAAATTAAAAATGTTAACAGTAGGTATTGAGTTTTTTTACTTACATTGATTTATTTTTTGTTTTTGTACTCACTCGGAAATGAAAGTGACGTCACGTTATGTAGCAACTGTCAATGAGTATGAGTAGTAGGTACTTGACTACAGCTAAATCACAAACCATGCGAAGCCATAACAAAAACAAAAAAAAATTAGTAAACGTCAGTAACCTAGAAGAGCTTCTTTGACGTAGTGGGCGATGAGCTGACAGCGAACCTTGAGGTTGCTGGTTCGATTCCCACACAGGGGAATAAATCATAGAACACTCCTGATTCCCTACATAGAGGGAATCGTAATTAACGGGCAGGCTTTCACCTACACGTGAAAGTGACGAGTTATGTTAAACTGATAGATAAGTATCTTTCCAATTTTAGTTTGTACCATTTATTTGAATTGTTATGAACTCAAACAATAATTTGGTTGGGTCATAATCCCTCACGTCTATCTCTTTCACAATTTTCAATAAAACTACATACGGAACAAGTGACAGTATTTAAATAGTTACATTTAACCAAATTATTCCGTGTTGTAATAATAAGTATTAATAATAATAAGTATACCAACATTAAGGACAGACTTTCAACGAATTGATGTAGTTGAAAATGTAGTGCTTAACACTTAGCCGCAATTTATGTCACGATTACAAACTTACACCTACACTAAACTTAGCACTATCAGCATTATCGGACCCGTAACATTGCCGACATAACTTATGTTACCTAAGCCCTTGTACCCTGCAAATACCTAACAGCTGTACCGATCTAATGAAACAATCGCTTAAACCTCAACACAATTGTTACATACACCTTAAGCCGGAAGTTACAACGTTGCAAGTAATTGCTAACTTATGTCGAAGTGGTAGCGGGTGACCAATACAATAAATACGTAATCCACTTACGTGTTATCGATAGTTTAATATCGCACGCGTTTTTGCCGTATTTTTAGTACCTACCATATTTTTATGCCATAGTTTAACACCCAGTTTCTGAAACGTCAGCCAATTTTGACTACAGATTAATTCTATTGCCATCCTTGTCATTTGTTTAGTGTCAGATAGAGACAACTATAGTTTTAATCTACTGTCAACGCCAACAAACTTTCTAGAAACTGGGGGTAAGTATTGTATTCTGCATTTTATGCCATGCCATAGTTTTAGTATTGTATTCTGCTGCGCTTTAATTAACTTTGTAGAAGTGGTAAGGACATAGGACGCAATATCGGAATAACCTGTCGCATTATCGACCGTTCAGCCAACATTGATTTTTCAGACGACATTGCTTCAACTACATCGTGACATCAGAATACGCGGAATTTTTTTTTCTAAAAATTTTTGGACAACTAAACGCGACCTTAGGAACAATGTTTCTGTAAGAAATCCAAGATATTTCATCCCATTATAACTGATAAACGCAGTCGTGACGCTTAAAGGTAAACGACATGCATGTCTCATTATTCTATTTTCATCTTTAAACGCATACGGTGCCCAATTCAGCACAACATAACTCAATATGCGTATGACGAACGTCAAAACTACGATATGCCACGAGCGAACCGAAGCGAACGCCGCTGTTGGCCTGCAGCACGGCCGACAATACGATCTGCGAAATCAGATTACTTTATTGAATGCGAACAGATCATGAATGAAATTGATAAAATCGTCTGTGGTGCGAATGATGCGAATCGCGCAATTTATACGAGCTTTAGAACCGAACCTGCGGGGAATTCATAACACAAATCTGAAATAGGTAATGCGTTTGCGGGACTTGTTAGTTACCTGTCGGTAATGTTTTTATAAAACTATAGTGGCTGTGTAATTCATGAATCCCGATTACCTATGAGTTCCAGTTACTTATATAACATTACTTATTTCACGAGCTCTAGTGATCTGATATGTATTTGGATTAGCTGCCGTCTGAATTCTTACACAAATATCATCGTGGTCCAGCCAATATCGATGAAGGCGCTAATGGCTAACAGATAAAGTGAATCAGCGACTAATCACAAAACACGATAATGTAAAAGAAATACAGAAGCCGACCAAACAGACATACGTAGACGAAGTAATAAATACAAAACAGACGAACTGAGCTGTGCCGAGCTCTGCTGAGCTGGAACTGAACTCTGCTGAGCAGTAGACGAGCTCTGCTGAGCATATGCTGACCTCTGCTGAGCTGATGCCAAGCTCTGCTGAGCAGATGACAAGCTCTGCTGAGCAGATACCGAGCTTTGCTGAGCTGACACCGAGCTCTGCTGAGCTGACGCCGAGCTTTGCTGAGCTGATGCCGAGCTCTGCTGAGCAGAGGCCGAGCTCTGCTGAGCAGACACCAAGCTTTGCTAAGCAGATGCCGAGTTCTGCTGAGCAGACACCGAGCTGTGCTAAGCAGATGCCAAGCACTGCTGAGCAGATGCCGGAGCTCTGCTGAGCAGATACCGAGCTTTGCTGAGCTGACGCCGAGCTCTGCTGAGCTGACGCCGAGCTCTGCTGAGCTGATGCCGAGCTCTGCTGAGCAGATACCGAGCTTTGCTGAGCTGACGCCGAGCTCTGCTGAGCTGACGCCGAGCTCTGCTGATCTGATGCCGAGCTCTGCTAAGTAGATACCGAGCTTTGCTGAGCTGACGCCGAGCTCTGCTGAGCTGACGCCGAGCTTTGCTGAGCTGATGCCGAGCTCTGCTGAGCAGAGGTCGGGCTTTGCTCAGCAGATGCCGAACTTTGCTGATATTAAGCAGGGCTTTGCTGAGCCTACGCCTAGCTTTGCTGAGCATATGCCGACCTCTCCTGAGCAGATGCCAACCTTTGCTGTGCATATGCCGAGCTTTGCTCAGCTGATGCCGTGCTCTTCTGAGCAGATGCCGAGCTCTGCTGAGTAGACGCCGAGCTATGCTGAGCATATGCCGAGCTCTGCTGAGCAGTTGCCGAGTCTTGCTGGGCTGACGCCGACCTTTGCTGAGCAGTTGCCGAGCTTTGCTGAGCTGACACCGAGCTTTGCTGAGCATATGCCGAGCTCTGCTGAGCATATGCCGAGCTTTGTTGAGCAGATGACGAGCTCTGCTGAGCAGACGCCGAACTTTGCTGTGCTGATGCCGAGCTCTGCTGAGCAGAGGTCGGGCTTTGCTCAGCAGATGCCGAGCTTTGCTGATATTAAGCAGGGCTTTGCTGAGCCTACGCCTAGCTTTGCTGAGCATATGCCGACCTCTGCTGAGCAGATGCCGACCTTTGCTGTGCATATGCCGAGCTTTGCTCAGCTGATGCCGTGCTCTTCTGAGCATATGCCGAGCTCTGCTGAGTAGACGCCGAGCTATGCTGTGCATATGCCGAGCTTTGCTCAGCTGATGCCGTGCTCTTCTGAGCAGATGCCGAGCTCTGCTGAGTAGACGCCGAGCTATGCTGAGCATATGCCGAGCTCTGCTGAGCAGTTGCCGAGTCTTGCTGGGCTGACGCCGACCTTTGCTGAGCAGTTGCCGAGCTTTGCTGAGCTGACGCCGAGCTATGCTGAGCATATGCCGAGCTCTGCTGAGCAGTTGCCGAGTCTTGCTGGGCTGACGCCGACCTTTGCTGAGCAGTTGCCGAGCTTTGCTGAGCTGACACCGAGCTTTGCTGAGCATATGCCGAGCTCTGCTGAGCATATGCCGAGCTTTGTTGAGCAGATGACGAGCTCTGCTGAGCAGACGCCGAACTTTGCTGTGCTGATGCCGAGCTCTGCTGAGCAGAGGTCGGGCTTTGCTCAGCAGATGCCGAGCTTTGCTGATATTAAGCAGGGCTTTGCTGAGCCTACGCCTAGCTTTGCTGAGCATATGCCGACCTCTGCTGAGCAGATGCCGACCTTTGCTGTGCATATGCCGAGCTTTGCTCAGCTGATGCCGTGCTCTTCTGAGCATATGCCGAGCTCTGCTGAGTAGACGCCGAGCTATGCTGTGCATATGCCGAGCTTTGCTCAGCTGATGCCGTGCTCTTCTGAGCAGATGCCGAGCTCTGCTGAGTAGACGCCGAGCTATGCTGAGCATATGCCGAGCTCTGCTGAGCAGTTGCCGAGTCTTGCTGGGCTGACGCCGACCTTTGCTGAGCAGTTGCCGAGCTTTGCTGAGCTGACACCGAGCTTTGCTGAGCATATGCCGAGCTCTGCTGAGCATATGCCGAGCTTTGTTGAGCAGATGACGAGCTCTGCTGAGCAGACGCCGAGCTTTGCTGTGCTGATGCCGAGCTCTGCTGAGCAGAGGTCGGGCTTTGCTCAGCAGATGCCGAGCTTTGCTGATATTAAGCAGGGCTTTGATGAGCCTACGCCTAGCTTTGCTGAGCATATGCCGACCTCTGCTGAGCAGATGCCGACCTTTGCTGTGCATATGCCGAGCTTTGCTCAGCTGATGCCGTGCTCTTCTGAGCATATGCCGAGCTCTGCTGAGTAGACGCCGAGCTATGCTGAGCATATGCCGAGCTCTGCTGAGCAGTTGCCGAGTCTTGCTGGGCTGACGCCGACCTTTGCTGAGCAGTTGCCGAGCTTTGCTGAGCTGACACCGAGCTTTGCTGAGCATATGCCGAGCTCTGCTGAGCATATGCCGAGCTTTGTTGAGCAGATGACGAGCTCTGCTGAGCAGACGCCGAGCTTTGCTGTGCTGATGCCGAGCTCTGATGAGCAGAGGTCGGGCTTTGCTCAGCAGATGCCGAGCTTTGCTGATATTAAGCAGGGCTTTGCTGAGCCTACGCCTAGCTTTGCTGAGCATATGCCGACCTCTGCTGAGCAGGTGCCGACCTTTGCTGTGCATATGCCGAGCTTTGCTCAGCTGATGCCGTGCTCTTCTGAGCATATGCCGAGCTCTGCTGAGTAGACGCCGAGCTATGCTGAGCATATGCCGAGCTCTGCTGAGCAGTTGCCGAGTCTTGCTGGGCTGACGCCAACCTTTGCTGAGCAGTTGCCGAGCTTTGCTGAGCTGACACCGAGCTTTGCTGAGCATATGCCGAGCTCTGCTGAGCATATGCCGAGCTTTGTTGAGCTGACGCCGAGCTCTGCTGAGCTGACGCCGAGCTCTGCTGATCTGATGCCAAGCTCTGCTAAGCAGATACCGAGCTTTGCTGAGCTGACGCACAGCTCTGCTGAGCTGACGTCGAGCTTTGCTGAGCATATGCCGAGCTCTGCTGAGCAGAGGTCGGGCTTTGCTGAGCAGATGCCGAGCTTTGCTGATATTAAGCAGGGCTTTGCTGAGCATATGCCGAGCTTTGCTCAGCTGATGCCGAGCTCTGCTGAGCAGACGCCGAGCTTTGCTGAGCATATGCCGAGCTTTGCTCAGCTGATGCCGGGCTCTGCTGAGCAGACGCCGAGCTCTGCGGAGCAGATGCCGAGCTCTGCTGAGCAGACACCAAGCTTTGCTAAGCAGATGCCGAGTTCTGCTGAGCATACACCGAGCTGTGCTAAGCATATGCCAAGCTTTGCTGAGCTGATGCCGAGCTCTGCTGAGCTGACGCCGAGCTCTGCTGAGCAGATGCGAAGCTCTGCTGAGGTGATACTGAGCTCTGATGAGCTGCCGCCGAGCTCTGCTGAGCAGACGCCGAGCTCTGCGGAGCAGATGCCGAGCTTTTCTGAGCTGATGCCGAGCTCTGCTGAGCAGATGCCGAGCTCTGCTGAGCAGACACCAAGCTTTGCTAAGCAGATGCCGAGTTCTGCTGAGCATACACCGAGCTGTGCTAAGCATATGCCAAGCTTTGCTGAGCTGATGCCGAGCTCTGCTGAGCTGACGCCGAGCTCTGCTGAGCAGATGCGAAGCTCTGCTGAGGTGATACCGAGCTCTGATGAGCTGCCGCCGAGCTCTGCTGAGCAGACGCCGAGCTCTGCGGAGCAGATGCCGAGCTTTTCTGAGCTGATGCCGAGCTCTGCTGAGCAGATGCCGAGCTCTGCTGAGCAGACACCAAGCTTTGCTAAGCAGATGCCGAGTTCTGCTGAGCATACACCGAGCTGTGCTAAGCATATGCCAAGCTTTGCTGAGCTGATGCCGAGCTCTGCTGAGCTGACGCCGAGCTCTGCTGGGCAGATGCGAAGCTCTGCTGAGGTGATACCGAGCTCTGATGAGCTGCCGCCGAGCTCTGCTGAGCAGACGCCGAGCTTTGCTGAGCATATGCTGAGCTTTGCTGAGCTGAAGCCGAGCTCTGCTGACCTGTTCTGAGCTCTGCTGAGCAGATGCTGAGCTGTGCTAAGCTGATGCCGCGCTCTGCTGAGCTGTGCCGAGCTCGGCTGAGCATATGCTGCGTCCTGCTGAGCTGACGTTATACTCTCCTGAGGAGATACTGAGCTCTGCTGAGCTGACGCTGAGCTCTGCTGAGCTGCTACTGAGTTCTGCTGAGCTGGCACTGAGCTAAATTGAGCTGTTTCAAGCTCTGTTGTGCTGACACTGAGCTCTGCTGTGTAAAGCAGTTGCTGCAATTAGCAGTATAAAGCTGTGCCGAGCTTACACTCAAATGTGCATAGTTCTGCTGATATGTCATTGAGCTCTGCTGAGCTGACACTGAGCTGTCACTGACCTGTGCGCAGCTGTGCCGAGCTGTGACGATTCGATTTTTTAGTTAGAAGTGGTTTTCAAGTGGCACCATTTAACCTTACTTACCTACTATAGTTCTGCAAAGACAGCTGCCGGACGCCCCCCTTCTCTCTCATAAAATAGGATAAAATTCATAATGTGACGGCTCCGCTTGCTACGGGTACGCAGCGCTATAGAGCCCTACCGTATCTCCTCGCAGAGTTCTCGCAACGACAGGACTGGCACTGCTCCCACTTCGCGCTCCGGTTTACGAAAAGCACCCGGGGGTCGGGTAGTCTGACCACGTAGAGTCGGGGTTCTCTGACATCTATCGCCCTGCTAGCGGTCCGACTTTATATGCGCTTCCTATCACAATAAACTTAACTTCAAACACTTGTTAGATTTTTGACTAAGAGCGTCAGTCTTAATCGGAAACTTTCAGACATAACCGGTAGGTATTGACGGGTCTAAACTAATATTGACCATTAATATTGATCATGAGCATTATCATCTAGGCTAGGAATCTTACCTAACTAGGTTTTGTGTCGTGTGATCCTGTATTGGTACTTTAAAATAATTCAAACATTTCCAAACCCGGCGAAACTTTATATCACAAATTGTATATGGCGTCCACAACGCTTTAACAGATTGGGTCATTTTGGCCCCAAGGAGGTAAATTGCTAGAAAGAGGTCCGTTGCTCTGCAAATAGAGTCACGTAATGTATAGAGGGCCCTGCGATATAAGTGATGTGTGAGCCAGTGGTGAAGGTTCGTTCGATTAGCCAGTAATGGAGTTTCAGCCTTGTACCTATGGAGTAGCGTCACAGAATTTAATTAAACGAGTAAACTGTTTGAAGGGATGGTTGACTGTGCGACAGTAATGTGTAATAAGTTGCGAATGGTCTCAATAGATGCTTCAGGAAGACTTTTGGCACGTGATCTTGGTTAACAATGAGTAAACTTTTGTTTTGGGTCTTCCTCCGTTCGCGCACATGCGTTGCGGAAAAATCTCGTTGTCTTTTAGATTTTGACTAGAATTCGCAACTATATAATGTTAGTAAAGTAGTTTAAAGAGTTGGTATTTCAGAAGTATATAATTATAGTAGCGCCTAAATTACGATAAACCATTATACAAAACCATAATAGACTAATATGGAGTTACAACGTCTTGATTGGGCCATAATATGCCGTTTTGTCTGGCTTTATTCCTACGTTTCCTATTGAACCATGTCACTGAAGAAATATAACCAAGCTTCGGTACTGTCTTCATTACTTTGTTGAGGTAACGGCGTAGATTAGGTAAGAGTGAGAATAAAGGTGACTTTCACTACCACGCCCCGGTTAGCCAGAATAAAGGCCTCTCGGCTGTCCAATGAATGAAATTGCCTTCAGGATAGGCAATATGTATCCTGGGATTGTGATTCTATTTAGGTTTTCTAGTTGGCTGTTTGTTAGATCGCGTATTATTAGCGATGATTATTATTACTGGTTTTATTTGCTTTTATAATTTGCAAGGTTGATGTGTAATTAGCTAAATAAATGGATTTGTGGATTGTTTAATAAGAGTAGAAAATCTAGTAGCGGTGGTATGATGTTTGACCATATCTGCTCATAATTCATGGTAGTTCAATACATATAATAACGTCTAAATATAATAATATATAATAATAATTTAGCCTGTAACTGTCCCACTGTTGGGCAAAGGCTACCCTCACTTTCGTGAGAAGGGTTAGGCCATAATCCACCACGGGGGCCTAGTTCGGATTGGTAGATGACATGCCTCCGAAATTATTCTAGGGCACGATGTTTTCCTTCTCCACTGGAGGTTGATCTCGCCATCCCCGCTTCGGCAGGCGGATGTTCGACTATTAGGCTACAATCGCTCTCCTATAAGGTCTAATTTTAATATCTTTAGTAGGTATATCTTTAGTCTTCGATTTAAAAACTGCACCGTGTGTTCAGTATCAACAGTGATTAAGCTTTTTGCTGTCTTTCTTTGTCGTTTCCTTTTAGGCAGACAATATAAACCTGTATTAGCTGACTACATTATCTCAGTGTCAGTTTTTAACCATTGTTGTTTAAATTATGTTTCTTGATAACTTCCACAGGAACTTTTATAAAATATATAAGTATATACCTACATAAACGTTTCTATACCAAGCAGATGCTATGGTCTTTGATCTCACATACTATGATTACGAAGATAGCTTCTCCAGGTAAAGATTCAGGATCCGATTCGTTCATCATTTTGTCACCGGATCTTCTTCTTTGCCGTCAAAGGACAAGCATGTACATAGGAGCACTCAAAAGTAAGGAGGTAACAGAAATCAATCGTCACCATGCATTCATCATCGTTTTCAGCTCGTTTTGATGGTTTTTTTACGTATAAGCCTCAAAACGTATACCTACTTACAAACCTATTCATACTGCCACTGGCAGATAGTAAATTTGCAACTATTATTTCGCACTGCATCCTTCCCGTAAGAAGTTTTGTGGAGTTTTTTTTATCGTAATCAGAAACTACTAAATAAATGGTTGTTCTAACATTCAGCCATAAAATACCAGAATTAGAAATATTTACCTTGCCCGAGAATCATGCCTGCATCCTCGCGTTTCGCACTCTGCTCTTCTTCTAACCAGTTGCACTTTTTCACACAAAAAAGGCCTTATTGGCCTACAGATAACGTTATCGAGGTGGCAAAACGTTGGTCAAAATCTACCTACCAAATTTTAAGTTCCAAATCATAATCGAATCATTAACATACTAGCCAAACAGTGATACTGCATTGTTCCTAACATAATGTCATGAGAGATTAATTGTCCTCCTTAGCGCTTCCTTGGCCAGGTAGTAGATATCAGCTGTTGTATATATAGTTCAAAGTAGATGAGTCATTAACCTACCTATGTATGTGTTTGTCTTGTAACATGATTAATTATGAGCTTACAACTAAAGGAGAAGGGAAGTTAGAGCAATAAATAAAACAACTGGTTATTGTTTGAACAATGTCCATATTATATTTATTACCACATACACACGGCACGATGTGAACCTTGTCTTAAATCATTGTATTATAATAGGTATATGTACATTGCACAATGTGTATACATACATCGCCATACACGCGCGCCCCGAGAGGCTGTATGATTATATATCTCATAGTATTATGTAGGTACGTTATATAATGTAATATTCCAATAAGAAAGTGCTTTGGTGCACGAAATCGGGGCGGCGGACATACCCACCGCTTTTTACAAAACGTATTGATATTATCATTATTTTAATAAAGAGATGCCGTAAAAACTAATTTTATTCATTCATTACGATTTATATCCATATTGTATACAGATTCATGTAACATATTATACACGAAGAAATGACGAAAATATTGCGCCGACGCCGCGACTACAAAGATCGCGGATCGTTCGCCTATCGTTATCTCCTTTTCTCTAATATTTTAAATGTACATGACACCAAATTCGAACGTATATAAATCCAAATTTACGTTAATGTAAAATCTTAGGTAATTGATTTTTATTGCTATAGAAAATCAGTCAGCACGCGAAGCACGCAATCGAGAAGTAACCGCGAGAACGAAATCAAGCGGGCGGCGTTGCGCGGGGCGGGATTAGGTGCCGGGAGCGAGCGGAGCGCGAACGAAACCGGCGGCGGCGCGGCGTGACGCGAGCGAGCGCGCGCGAGCCGGCGCCCACCCATCGCCCGCCAGTGATTCTCATAGCTAAACTCTTGCCACGCTCTGATGCTGCGATGATACGACCGATCGGCTGGGTCGGTCCGTGCGGAGCCAATGCGCGTCCGGTTCTACGCGAATAAGTATACCTTTGGTCCTTGAAACGTTACTTGGCCGTTGCCGAATATGCAAAGCTACTTGATCTATGGCCGCCACGGCGACTCTACGAACTTTACCAGTCTGTCACGTTATTAGATTTAAATTAATGTATTACATTTAATCATAATATAAAGTAGATACAGTGTAAAATAACGTAGAATGTCATTATACAAAATATAATAAATTATCTTTTCAATTTCATTATACATATCGCAATATTAGGATCACATAATGAATTTTAAAATAAATTTGAGATCTCGCTTATTATTACGTACGTAGTCTTTATTCTGATATAGAACACATTTCTAAAATGGTGACTGAAGTAAATAAACTAACGTCTAACAAGCGAGAGAAGACGGCGCGGAGGAGACGCGCGGCGGCCGCGCGTATGACGCACGGTCGCCGCGCGACGCCGCTCCGGTGATCTAGCTCCTATTATACGGGCCATATTAAATGGCTGCACATTCTAATCAGCAAGTAATTGACTCGTTTTATCTACAAATTTAAAATTGAACGATTCTAGTTACAATAAATTAGTTGTCGTTAAGATATGATTTAATTGGTAATTTTACTTACGAGTACTTAATACAACAAATATAACAATTAGAAAAAATACAATTTAGAAACATCTACAGTAAAGCATCCAATTGTAATATGGCCCGCGCAAGTAGCTCTAAGGGTGACACTAAAGAAATAACCTCAACATAGCATAATAACAATAATGAACTAATATAGTCAAACTAATCTGCTCAAATGAATCTAATATCGATCAGATGGTATCGACCTATCCGACTACCTGCAGCGCCATACTACCACGGTCATACTCTATTTTTTAACGGCCGTTTCATTTTACAACCTTCCTCAGTATATTCTACGTGCTTTGGAATGCTGTTGTTAGCATGTTGATGGTACAATATGGTATTTATGTTAAGGAAGCTTAGTGCCATAATTCGAACATAGGACGTTAAAAAATAGCGCAGTGACTCAGGTGACATACGATTTTATCGGCAGGCGTAGTAAGGCAAGCTGCTTCGGCTGCTATGCCCAGCGAGGCGCCTATCTAACGTCTTTTTACACATGCGGCTAACTATTATATACATTAATCATCATGTATCGTCTCGATGCAATCGCGGCGAACCGATGGCTTCTCACGAACGCGGCGAAACGAACCTCTCACTATGTTTGTTTGTTTGTACTCGCACGGGGACAAGCGACCGTGTGCGCTTCTCCTACATTAAAAAGGTCGGTAAGAAAATATAGTGAGGATGCGAGAGTGAATGAGACGGCCGAAGGCGGCAGGGGGCGGGGCCTCGAGCCGCCGCCGGCCGGGGCCTAACAATTATAACATCTCATCGTAATAATTAAATATTCTAAGAAAAATGTCTTAAATACCTATAACACCGTAAATATAAAACAAATAATTACGTTAATTTGTTAGGTATGATATCGATATTCCGACCGTCCTACAGACTCACACCATTCGATTTCATTATCAATTTCCTAGCTAATGTTTTTTTAACAACATAATGGCGGTCGCGTTTCCTGCGGCGGCGGCAGCGCTCGGAGTGCATGCCGCACGTAACGTCGTCAGCGAACGAATCGGCACAAACAAAAACGCAAAGCGAGCGGACGCCCGCCCGAGCGGTGCGAGCGAGCGTACGCGCCCCCACTAACATCCCTTTAGATTTCAATTAACTACGTAATCATAAGTTATAAATTACCATTAAAAAGAATATTGATTTTACTTCGTATCTTTTCAATATTTTTTTTGTAACAGGAAACATTCATATTCATAACGTATTTTTAATAATTATAGCATTAAAAAGATTGTTTATCATTATTACCTAAAATTTAATACCTAGTTTTATAGTATTAATGTTTAATTGATGTAAGTAATGAGTAATAATAGTAAATAACGAATGGATGCAACTGAGTGCATGCGTGTAGCGAGCGGCGAACACGGTTTGGATGCTCGGCGGATTGCCGTAGCGGAGCGCTACGTCGTCGTAGCAGGTCAGCCTTCGGTCGTAGTAGAGCCGCTACAGAAACACCTACGCGATCCCTTGCGTACCCCCTAATTGCTGCAAACTAGACAGTGGTCGTCAAAATGTCTTCAGTAGGTCCTAACGAATATGATTAATGAATTGACTTCAAATTTTATTCTATTACCTCAAACTTGCGCCTTTGGCTGTAATTTTTATATCCCTGTCTTTACTTTAATGAAATGTTTGTGTCGTGTTACTAAATCGTTTTGTATGAATAGTTGCTGTTTATTAAATATTTTTGATTAAAATTTTAGACATAACTAAGTACGGTGTGACTCCGAGCTTCGTGTGGAGTCTGGTGATGTTCTCAACAGTGGCCTTAAATTACGGTACATACAATCGTAAGAAACAATGAAATATTATTACGTAATGCACGAAATTGTTATTATTATTATAATTACAATACCTACTTTCAAAGGTAGAAACGAATTATTATCTTAACGCGATGAGAGATATTGAAATGTTCTGACTTAGCTTCCCAAACGTTCTTATGAGTCGTTATCATGATCGTATTATCCTTAGGATAAAATTTTATATCATATCATAATACATATTATAATTAGAAAGTATGTATATATGCATAACTAACATAGTCTTATACGGAAGTAATCGAGAAAAATTGATCGCTACTAAAACAGAACAGCCGTCCAAAGAGTGATTTTATACAATTCGAATTAGGCGAAAATAATTACATTCATAGGTAAAATATGCATATTACGTAGTAGTATAATAATGTAAATATTTGACATTAATATTAAAAATAGATAGAATAAAATATGTGTTGGTGGACGAGCGAGGAGGCGCGCGGCGGCGCGAGAGTCGCACGCCGCGTTATTGTCTCCAGTATGTAGCGTAGCGCCACACGGCGCGGCGTGGCGCGTGGCGTGGCGCGTGGCGTGGCGCGTGGCGTGGCGCCGACGCGCGCTCGCGGTGCGCTACCGACCTAAGCCGCACCGGCGACTCAACTCTGTGCACACGGACACGGGGGGACAAGCTTATTGCAACACGATACACTTACTATCATCGCCTATTCAGGATTTAAAATTATCGATAAAAGCTTCCTCTACAAAACTGTAAACATGAGAAACGCGCCTGATATAATGGATACGTACGTACAAAGAAAACGGATTATTTACTTTAACTACAGAATTAAAAGTCCCGAACGAGGACCGATTACACCTTAAACTGTAATTTAACTATGAATAATAAAATATTTAAGATAACCTCCCTGCAATAAAATCGTCTAGATGCGTATTATAATTATTATGAAATGTTTTTTTTTTGTAGTTTAAATCGTTATTATTCTGACAACACATCTACGGTACAGTCGAAAGCGAGAAAAATTTGAAAAAATACCTGTTCAATCGATATACTATCTCTCGTTCACACGACAAAAATTGTAAGATTATAGTTATTTACAATAGACGGGGCCTCCGCATGCGGAGTGAGGGGAGAGAGTGGAGTGGAGTGTAAGGAGAGGATGTGTGGATAGAGGGCAAAGGGGGTTAGGATGTGTTGAGACGCCGCGGTGGTCGAGTCCGCGCGTGTAGCCGGACGGAGTGGTCCGCTGGCCCGCGCGCGGATTCGGACGAAGCGTCCGTGTCCGCGCGTGGAACCGGACGGAGTTGGTCCGTGTCCGCTGCGGGCGCGGGCGGTGCGCGTGCGGCGCGGGGGGGCCGCGGGGAGGTGCGGGCGGCGGCCGGCCTGCGCGCTGGACGCTACGCGCCGCCACACCGCTCGCCACCTACACACGACATACTTGTTATTACCTACCCTTCCTCTGTAACAATCGATGTAAAATGCGAAGTTGTTACAATGTGTGTCAACTGTCATTAAAGGAAGTCGTGCACGTGACATAGAATTTTGGTCCATGTAGTCCTAAACGTATGAATTGTAGCGACCAGTTATTTATTGACTAATAATCCAATTAGTGCACTTACACGACCATATTTTACCTTTGAGCTGACGTAAATTAAGTCCACGTGTGGTTACCGTATGAGATCGTTTAAAAACATTTAGGTACCACACAATTTCAGCTATTCATTTGAGCAGCTGCACCAAAAACACACAGAGACGTTTTTATTTACCGTAACGACATTTTAATAGACTCAGCTTTACCATAAAAATGTAATACTCACGTAAAATATTTGTGCTATAACACTTTCAATGATAACCGTTGGTAAAAGCCGCAGGAATCAGGGGCCCCTGGAACGGAAGAACGGAACGCAGTTAGCACAACTTGTTTACCGCCGAACAGTAAAAGTACATTGTCCTTAAAATTCGAGAGCATTGAGTTTCAGCTATAATTGAATGGACGTATAAAGCGTTCAGTCGAACATTAACCTCTCTGGGGGCAGATTTAACGGCAGTAAGTTTGGTGTTCGCAGTCGATAGAGCGGTAGCGGCTTCGGTGGCCAACAAAATAAAAACAGTGAGAGGATGAGTTAGAGCAACGCGCGACCGCTCGGCAACGGTAATTACACCGCTTGTTCTCCGTGATTTACGGTTATTGCCCGTGGGGGCATTCCCGTTACCTAATAAGACCGTTTTACACTCGGGAACCACATGCGCTGGGCCGGCCGGCCGGTGGCTGGACAGTTCATTCTCTCATTAGCGACGTATTTGTTTTGCCTCGGCGATTACGGACGATTGAGTTAATATCCCATTTGATATATGACGCGTCTGGTACGGAAGGGTGGCTCGGCACGGCGTTGAGTGCAATCGAGGCGGATTAAGCCTCGGGTGACAATCAGACTACTGCACTGAATACCTCGACGCCTCAAACGGCGGAGCGTCTATTGATAACGATAGACGTGAACAATGACAACTGATCCCTACAAAGACGAGAGTATCTACTTACAACTATCTCAATAATGTTACGAGAACGGAATATCGGAGAAGGTAGTTCAGTAAGCTACTTAAAAAGAGACAACGTTTTAACTGGAGTGCAGTTTGAAAAATGCTTCAGATAGTACAGATAGTACGACGTGAGGAGTTAAGATCTTGGCGGTGGAGGCAGCGCTGGCGGGCGCCGACAAGCAATGAAGACTGATGGCATCTCAGGGAAGCAGTTATGGAGCGCGGTCGCAGTTTAAAAAAGCCATTACCCGCGGCAGTGCACCGCGTAGATTGCCGTCGCCCGCCGCCCGCCGCGCTCATATTTCGGAACACTTTATAATCACATCTCTCACGCTTCACTCTCTCGCTAACTTATGGTGATTACGCTTTAAGAGCGACAAGGAAGATCGGTTCTGTAATGAGATTGGACCGTCTCGCTAAAATTTTAGTGCAGTCGGCTGCTAATTGCGTCTGTGTTGCGCACTTTGCATGGCCGCCCGCCCACCCGACGATTGCGCGACAACGCCCGGCGTCGAGGCTCTTCGCACTACTACCTTATCCCGCTATGACTAACTGCTAATGAAATTTTTCATCCGGCTAGACTCTTGTAATTTATTATACCGGGAAAATAAGAACGCAAAAAATTATGCATAAAAACATTTTTGTATTGTAATGAGGAACACTGTAAGTAAAAATTTTTAATGAGACGAGAATCAAACGCCCAGTAGAAAAACAAAACAGAGCAAACATTAATTTGAATGCCGTGACAGTTGAAATTTCTCGAAGGAGGACAATTTTGGGAAATGACTTCATTTGGTCCTCACTGAAATGGGCATTTGAACATGACGTAATAAATGAAAAAAGTTACAATCAAAAGATAATAACTTATTCCCATTCATCACGAAGTATTTATAAGTAGATATGGAAGTTTTCTTTCTCGGGCAAAGATATTACAACTATCTGTTCACGAAGAAAACATTTTCTGTAAAGATCTAGTATGATCATCTTTGTTTTTCAAAAATTTTTTGTTAATTTACAGTACAATTCGGACGAGATATGATGAAACCAATCATTAATCAAACACAATTAATCGAGCAGGTCTACGTGGTTGATGTTGTCCGCCCCCTTAGTGAAGACCTGTTACGTACCCCATTCATTACACGACGTGACACGCTCTTCATTGAGCGCGTTACGTGTCAGGCAATAATTATTAGACATAGACCCGTCATTTAAGGCCAAAACATGATAGAGTAATTAAATTCTATGAAAGTATCTATTTTATGTTACTGACTTAGGCCTGTAGTAAGCATTATCGGTCTATAATTATACTGTAGGCGTTTTTGCAATGTCAGATTTTTTTATTTTGCATAAAAATGTGCGAAAGCTTAAACACTAGGTATTGTGATTATTGCCGTGACACGTAGACTGAATTTTTAATGCCATTGACTATAATCGATTTTGGTGGTGAAAGAAGATGCCCACCGACCACTCCACCATTACTATACCCATCACTAAGCCCACAGATTTATACTACGTGGGTTGATTTGTAAGTAGCAATGCTTGCAACCCTCACTGTCATTGATTTCTGCTTGTCGTAACTTACCGGGGTGTAATTGAGGGGCGCGCGGCTAACGGCGATCGCGGGGAACCCAGATGGCTGCGGGCTGGCGGCCTGCACGTAGCCGACGCTGTCGGCAGCAGAGCCGTATACGTCGAGTGCGGGGCCGGGAGAGCTGGCTGCGGGGAACCCGGCGCGGCCGCCGGCGCCGTGCGGAGACGCGGGCGGCCCGAACCCAGCCGCGGCGGCCTGGTAGTTGTTCATCACTGTGAACACAAAATGACGGGAATCAGGTGCTGTGTGCCGTGACGGTGGATGGAAAGCCGTTGCTTATTTAATATCTCATTTAGTTAGAGTTTGGGTGAACTGGATTGGAGAATATTAACTGTGAATCCAAACATTATCATTGTCTTTTTAAAAACTTTAACAAGGAACTGTAAAAAAGATTTCGATGTTGAATAGAAAAGGCATTAATATTTGTCTTGTTTTTTTTTTAGAGCTAACGTTAGGTTCTAATGCAATGGCTTTCCAACTCTGACCAATAAAACAGTAAAGATTTGGCGAGTTTTGCAACAGCAACGTAGCACACATTCTTTAGGCAATCTATTTACTTTCCAAACACCACCATCGAAGCATAAAACGAGATACAGCTGAAGAAGCGACATTTATTGCAAAGACAGGGCACAAATATTGACAAATAGCTGAGAACGTGTTGTGCGATGAAATAAAACACAAATACGACATCAAAGAGTACGTGTAAGCTGTGTGTAGTGACAGAAATTGAAAGAAATGTGTTTACGGCGAGTGTAAGGTGAGGAGTCGTGCTGGACAAAAGCCAGAAAACGTTTTAAATGTAGCTAATGTGCAAGAGGTAGACCGCCATTCGTGTAAGCGTCACGGTAGAGGAGAAAGGACGTGAGGGATTCCTTCAAAAAGTAAAGTCCTCGGTCCCTCAGTCGTGTCGCGAACTCAGTAAAAAGCGAGCCAACTCTAACGCACAAGCTACACACAGCTGTGCAGGAGTCACGACATCGAAGGCGGCCTCACCTGAGAGCGCCTGCGCGAGCAGCGGTGTGTTGTTGTTCGGTGTGAGTTGGCCGTTCGTCAGGTCAACTGCAAACATACACACGGTTCGCATTCGCTCCTCCGTACCACACACATCCATGACTGAACCATCGAAATTCGCAAACTCAAAAGCTCCACTGGTCGCGCGTCCGCTACGCCTCATCATTTCACAATTTTGCATATTGAACGGTAAAGTGACTATCGATGTAATCCCAACTCAATATTAAAGTTCACCGCTCGCGGATAAAGTTGAACCGCGTAAATGCATGAATAATTTAGCCGTCGGAGACAGATGCCGAGCTGACGAATGAGGACAGCGAAGACTCCCCGGGCTCAGATTATGTCGGAACAAAAAAATATCACGTATGTCACGTGCATTCAAATGAAAAAGAGAGCTGGAAGTTTCGCGGGTATAAATCACAGAGGGCGAAAAAAGTTTTACAAAATATCCAGTAAATTATCCGACGTGAGTTCTGGGTGGCACGCGGCGGTTGGTTATTGAATAGGGAGAGGCATGATTAGCATACAGCGCACGTCGCAGCGTCTTGCGACTTGCGACGCGTGGCCGCCGCCGGTCGAGTGCGCGGCCGCGCCGTGCCGCACTCGTGCTCGACCTACTGAAGAGAGGCACTGATTTAGAGATTAGTAGGCATTAATGCTGTCTCTTATCTTTACTATCTTATGACTGAATCTAGACGGTATCTATAATTTCTACACGATATTTGAATAGTTTGAATGAGGTTTACTAGTTATTTTACATTCAACTACTTTTCAAAAAAAGAGAGTTACCTTATGATGTATTTTGTAAGAACATCTAGTTTCAGTCGTAATTTCAAACATTTGTACTTGTATCTTTGTAGTAATTCAATAACAACAAAAATCGATGGTGAAAATCTTCCAATGCGGTTACTTATAAAAGTATGTAGGTCACACCTACTGAACGCAAATCATATACGGTCCCTTGTTAAATAATATTTATCCTTCATCCTACATTTTCGCCTGTTCATACTGTCACTATATTTGCTCGGTCGAACCCTTATTGGCTCGAATCGGGCGACAAATTTTTATTTTTGTCAGATGTGGCGCGGGTTATGATTTATCGTGAAAAATGGTGGCCGGCCGCGGTCGCACCAGGTGATTACCGGCCCGCGAGTGACTTTGCGAAAAAACTACAATATAAGTAATGGAGGATGAATGATAGATGGCGCGCGCGGCCCAACCTGCCCGCGCCTGCGCCGCTCACAGGCGCTAAAATGCTGACACATTTTAATAACATTACTTTGCGATGTGAGAGGCTATTTACTCGAGGTCGTGCGGCAATAAATAAGAATTCGAGCGGCCTGCGGACGGACTCCCGCTCGTTAATGTGCCGATCGCTGTAAGACCATTCTTTTCCCATTACAGCGCGGCGCCGCCCACTCGTTACTCGCCGCGGAGCTTTATTGTGATATAATTTTTTGATGGACGCGATAACCTCATAGCATGCTATAAATAACTGATGGGCTTTAAGTTAATTACGAAATTACATCAATAATAAACAAAACTGTTGTAATACACGCGAATACGAACTCCGTGAGGAAGAATACGAGATTTATCAAACACCCAAATCAGTGGAAAGCGCGCGGCGGCGTGCGTAGTGTTGTAAAATGTCGTTTATCGCTTCAATCATACTTCACGGGTCGGTTCACGGCGAACAAAGTCACAAACGGCCTCGACTAAGTTGTGCAAAGCGTGTTTCTGACCTCGGATAATTTACGACTTGAGCAATCCAGTTTACAGACGAACCGGTGTTAGGAGCGCCCGCCAGTTTATCTACATCGGTCATATCTGGGACGGACGTCCCGGTGATCCAGCGCAGCGATGTTAACACATGCCATAACAGTAATTTGTGCGTGTAATGACCAAAGTTTCTTGCCGCTTTGAATCCACCCAAGGAGCCAGAAGACGCAGAAAGTGGAAATAATTAATGCTCGTAAGATGTTAAATTGGTGTGGTGTTTGTGTTTCGTCTGTTGTTTGCGTCTAGTCGGTAACTTTGTATCAACTCCTGCAGCGAGTCACTATGAGCTACTTTGAGTGCCGCCTGTAACACTCAGACTTGCAAGTCACTCGAAACTTTGTGGAACTTTAATGTCCTTCGGTAGTTAGCGTTCGGCCTGGCCGTATTTCATTTGAAAATATTGAAGCGGTTATTAATAACCACCCTCCAGGTACTGCGCGGGATCACACATTCATCTATAAATTCAGGGCCCGTCTTGTGAGAGCTATTCGAACTTTCATAATTGCAAAGTTCGGGGAAACTTAATAATTCTTCTTCAGAAGTGGGATGACGGCCGAACGAAATATTCACAGAGCGTACGGCGCTCTCCCGTTCGACCCGCCGTTGGAATCCACTATATTACGCGGGCCTTTTTATGTGTTACATTGTTCAAACTCCTCGAAAATCAACTCTCGGAATTTTAAGGTAAGTACGTACTACTAGGTATTTTATTAGTATTACTTATGAAACTCATAAGAAAAAGTGAAAACGGAAAAGTTGGATTCAATATAGCCTCTGTTATGGCACATACTTTTCTAAGGAATTGGCTGTTGGTTATTGGAAAAGCTGCTTCGCTTGCTTATTTTCTCTCTGACAAATCACTTGCTACAACTCCTTTTTATCTGGGTTTTAACTTTATTTTATTACCATCTCTAGAATGTTCCTCAAAAAATGTATTGGACAGGTAATATTTTTAATGGCCTTCGAATCAGTTATACTTTATGCAATTCAAGTAAAGTTGTAAGTTTATAATCCATTAAACAAGTTTTGGCGTGAGATCACATTCGTATCTAAAAGTTGGTTCGCATCGCTCACCTACGAGCTCCTAATACTTCATTTCCCACTTGGCTCGATTGAAATGTTTTATTGAGCGTTCGCGGGAGATCCAACACGTCCGCGTTATACCAACGCAAACGTATATTTAATAGGCGCCATCAATAACGTACCGCGAAGATGATACGCCTTTGCGGGGCTTCGTACGCTTAACCGTTGGGACTTATCTCAATTGCAAATTAATCGAATTTCTATGCTGGTTTGTTGTCGGCACGCACGCGCACTCACACTCAAATTTGTAATTCAAAGGAGAGCTTGCCCTCTTTAAATCTTATATAGATACTCCCTGGAGGCTACCTTTTATTGTGGCTGCTTCATGCAGAATGAGGTGACTTGCATTAGCTATGTTTAAGTTTTACGGTTGAAGTAACGTTTTTTATTTGAGAAATTTAGATTTTAACTAGAACCACGTTTGCGTTACGCAAAAAAGGGGCGTTGATATGGTAAAGTTAAGGGTTTCACTAATTTCAACTGTCTCGGTCCAATAGTGTCTATGACTCTACCTGGAGTTGCAGATTGTCTCTTACCTCACGTCCGTTCATACCTATGGAGTTACACGTCCAATGCAAGGGATCTTAATGAATTTCGCAACGGAGAATTAGTATGAACAGAACACTGTCTGAGACTTTCCAATTTCCATACTTCCATACACTTTTTATATGTAAGAACTATCGATTCCTAACTCTTTGACGTAATTTCGTGGTTCAGTCACAGAAATATGAAACACTGAGGAACATGTAAAGCGACATTTAAAAAAGCATAAATGAAATTTGGAATCGAATCATTGTAAGAACACACTAATTTGAAGATTATGAAAATTTCGTCTACACAAATATCTAAAATTTCCAATGTTCTACCCATGTAGTCAAATTATGAATTACTTGCGAATGAAGTTCGCTTACAATCTACGTACATCTACGGTTATAAATTTTACAATAATTTGTCTATACTATTTCAAAGAGATTATCTCTATTCTAATGATTTAATTTTTCACACGAAGATCAGATTGATCCTATAATTTGTACACTTTGCCTACAGCAAATATGTATAAAAATACAAATGTTCTACTAGTTTAAAAAACCTTAATACTAAACAACATTAAAACAGTAAATACATCTATAGTAAAGTTTGCACCACCAATTACAATGTTTTACCACCAAATTGCCTACATCTATTAGCTTAACTTTCTACCTAAATGTTAAAGAAAGAAAGCATCTTTTACTCCGATTTATTTTTAGTTACATATACCTGAAAGGTAGAGTCTAATTCGAAGCTTTGCTAATGTTACAATAATAAAATCGCCCGCAATCATTTAAAATAACTAAGCTAGATTCTATTCAAATTGTTCTATTTGAAATTCCATTAGATGGTCAGAATAAATCTACGAATTCAGCTTACTCGGGTTTTCATTTTGTTGCTAGCTCTTAATCTATTCTAGTACTATAAAATCTTGCTACGCTGTTTCTAGTTTATTCTTTATTAATGTCTATAAAATTCTACCACACTCGAGACTTAATTTTTTTAGAACATTTTACATTTTTGCCTAATCTATTCTAGTGTCAAAATTAATACAGTAATCAACGTAGGGGTCAAAATGTAGATTACTCGCCCTATGTTGTAGCGGACTGCATTCTCCATCCTTGTCATCTCGATGTTTGTCACTAGCTTAATTTATTCACACAAAGTGTGACTAACTATGAGGATCTAGTGAATAAATCCTTCATCCCCGTGAAAATATACTTTTTGCCTCTTTTTTCTTATACGGGAAACATTTATCTATACTATAAGAACATACTCTATCATATTAGCTATTGGTATTCAATATCATCATCATCAACCTAAATATCCACTTTTAGACTCCTATCTCCTATAAATGCCACCAAGCCGAAGCTTCGACATTATATTATTAATTGTAAATAATTTCAAAACGTATGTGTATTTCGTTAATTATGACGTAATATTCGAAAACGTTCTCGAATAAACCAGTTAAATACAACGAAGGTCATTGAGTTTCCATATAGCTACGTAGCAGGAACCGCGTTTCATCCGGGGAGGAAGGACTTACTGCGCACATTGAATGTACACCGGACAAATTGAGCAAGATTTGTGTGCTCAATACGAATCTAACTAGAAGAGATTAGTATGCTAATGTAACCATTATGGACTCACGGACACACTTCAACTCCGTGAAACTATACGATAAAAAATTATGGACGATGGAGCTCGCTAGACTAGCGCGTGTATGGTCAAAATCTATAGGCATCCATAAAATAAAATGCTATCTATAGTAAATAAAATTAAGGAAATAAAATATTCTGACCCATCCAAACACAGCACTCGTAACACTAATCCAGCGGGTGATCGCTGAACTATGAGGTACGCTACGGCTACTCGTTGGTATATGGGCATGAGAGATCTAAACAAAAGTTGAGGTCGCACCGAGCTTGACCTAAGCAACAAGCACTAAATGTTACAGTACTTAGTTAACTTACTAACACAATTAACGGTCAAATATCTTAAATTACGAATGGAGTTGACACCGTTCGCGACACGCGGCCACTCGCCGCCGAGCCAGCTAATTATTTGGATTCAAACCGACGGCTGCATGACCCTTTAAGGAATTTCGTTTCAAGGCGTTAATTTGTCGTAAAGCTGCCTTATTTTTGTTCGCTACGGGCCAGCGTCTTGGGGGTTGTTAATTTAATCTGACACCTTTTTCAGAGGGAATATCGGATTTTTTTTGCCGAAAGTACGCTTCACGAACGAGAGAGTGCGAGTTGGTATCGAAGTATGCAAATAGTTGTGTGGGTGTGTCGGTTCGCGGACTGCATTCTGTGGGCGAGCGTGTTGTATGCGAGGAATGCGGGACGCGCGACGGCGACGGGCTGCGGTCGCACGTGCCGGCGCGGGCAGGGCGCCACCACCGACCGGCCACCGGCGCGGTGGAGGCGACGCCTGCCACCGCCCGGCCACCGGCGCGGTGGAGGCGACGCCTGCCACCGACCGGCCACCGGCGCGGTGGAGGCGACGCCTGCCACGCGCAACCTGCCTTACCCGCATGGTGCGTGGGCGCGCGCCGCGGACACCACACTGCATGTGTTGCGTTGGATGAGTCAGAAAAAGTAAATAAGTCTGTTAAAACATGTTCGTATTATAATCGCGTTCTATAAAGTTTCCCGTTCTAGCGTGCGCCAACTCCACGCTAACACACTATCTCTTCCAGTTTATTTCGGTAGCAATCGATATGCGAATGGTGAATAAGTAAGGCATGTTAGACCTCCATTTCTGAGCGATCAGTTGGACAATAAACGATAAACGTTTTGCTTATACAACGGCAATTTTCTTTATTTTAAAATATAGCGGCTTCACAATACCATAAAACTTACGAATACGTATGATAAAAGACGATATGTGGGAACAGCGATAAGAACAATACAACTTACGACTATAAAAGTAGACTTAAATGTAGATACATAATCGTGAATTTGACACATGGGTTACATTACAATATTTCGTGAAAAGGTTTATAATATAGTTTACTAATGTTAAATTACGTATCTTAGGTTATTGGCATTACTTCCTGAGGGATACCGCGATTAATTTGATTTAAAATTGAAATTGATCACATTCAAGCGGTTCGGTATCGGGCTATATGGGCGAACCTAGCCGGGCGATTTTGTAACACGCATCTGCGAAATCGGGCGCTATGTTAATGCAAATGAAACTTAGCTTTTGCGACATTGCATTCCTCGTTAAAGATTCGAGAGGGGAGGCGCAGGGCGAAATCCAAAGAGTTATGTGCTTGAGAAGAGATTTATTTATGTTTGTAAGAAATTCCGGGAGCCGTTAACGGGTGTTCCGGGTGTGGGAGGGTGGATAAGCAGCGCGGGCGCGGGCGCGGGCGCGGGTGTAGCCTGCGCGGGAGCGGGCGGCGACGTCTAGCTCTGGCCGAGCGCCGGGTTTACGTACTCCGCCCCGACCAAGTGACGACTTTCCGCCGGTATAACTCCCACTACACCTGCGGCAACAAAATAAAAAAGCTACAAAGCCGGGCACCGACCTTCCGAGGGTTCCGCCAACAAAACCGCGCTTAAATAAATAAACATTCGGAATGCGCTTATGAAAAAATCGTTACGCGGAACCCAGAATTTCGCAAGCTAATTCAGAAATTAACATGAGGGGGAAAACAAAAGTTATAAAAAAATACATTGCGCCGGGGACCGGTGTAAAAAAGAGGAATAACGCCCAGAGCTCCGCTCATCGAATCTTTATGGGGTAACTTGGAATTGATAGTTTACTGTTTACTGTTTTTGGGGTTTATTTAAAACGGTTGGCACGCACGTAATGATACACAGGCTTTTGAAGTTTCAGATCGACTCCTTATGTGTATCACGCATCGGTACGATGCACGTTACGCGCTACGTTTGTCTATTGGTACAACCACCATAACTGTATCAAGAGCACGGTGTAATTTACTGAATAATTTATTCAGCATAAGTATAACTAAACACACAATAGATTACGCGGCTAGAGGGAAGTACGTATGCCCGACTTCAAATATGATTACGTATTGTTATAACAACCATAATAGCCGTTAACGAAAACAATACAGGATTCATCGGCTGAACCATGACGTCAGTATTGATGGGCGCACATTAAATATAACTTACGTAGGTAACGCGATATAATTATCAAGCTTATTTAAAATATTCGACGTAATTGTAACCTCAACATTAAACGAACCGGCGTATCCGCTACCGAGCACTATCAAACTTGGACAAAGTAAAAAGCATTATAAATTGTAAATACTAAAATCGACACAATTTTTCATGATGCCTTGAATGAATGCCTTTGAAATACCTATAAGTTCCGATTCTTCTAAAGTTCCTTGAAACCATATCAGGGATTTTGCAAGTGCCTATAGGTAAAACAGGGCTTGCTTATCGTTTGCATTGGATCCATTTATCATCTTTTAAATAAATTCAGATAAATATTATGAAAAAACTTGATAGCTGAACAGATGGCTACATGTCATTTCACACAATACCCAAAAGTACAGTCGAGGAACAAACCAAAGGGGTGAAAACGAGTTCTTTAATTTTTGTTTTACATATTTTGTTTCAACTATAGTTTCGATAGCGGTGTGGTTTAATTTAATGCGGAGGTACCTCACACCACGTATAACTAGTTTAGAGGATGGCGATAAGGACGGTCGCACACGCAGCGATCAATGGTTGATTAACTTATGATTACAATAATTTTTGATAAAAGACATTAATTTTGACAAACCTATATTGCGAGGTCCGATGCAAAGCAATTGTACATTGCTAAAGGATCAATGACTTCTTAAATCAGACGCGAGGCTGATCGAGCCTTATTATAAAAAACTTTCCAATTAGGTTTTATTACACGGAACCGCTTCACAATTAACAGTAACACGAAGAAGGTAGCATAAAACAGTTGCATCCAAAAATATAATACAACAACAACAAGAAATATAAGTATCAATATATCATTTAAGCAGTGTAAATATTTAAAATAGATAAACAACTTTAACTTTGAAATGAAGAAATACAAATACATATTATTATAATTATTTTAGCAAAAATTTAATAAAATACTAAAATAACACTTTTCAAGCTCGATGTATCTTTTTCATCAATATAATGATTAAAATGAAGTTTACCTAAACTAACTAATGAAGCTAAGCAAAGGAACATCTAAATGTCGGTTAGTTTACATCCTCTAAACTTAGTAACTTCAAAACGAATTGTTCTACCTACTCGTATGTTATATGCTATTCATTATTATAGTTTACTCTTAGATTTAAGAAAGATCTAAAATGTGGACTGACCACGGCGCTAGATGAGTTAACTTGGTGGCATAGTAATAATAATAATCATAAAGCCCTTTATTTCCCAAGGAAATATCATAGTTACAAATTACATACTGAATCTGCATAAAGTTTAATATACATATTATTATGTATTATAAAAACTACGTAGTGTTTCCATATCTATCTGCCAATCCATCTGATTCTATGTTAGTTTTGGGATGTCCAGTGTCCACTTGTGGACAAAGGCCTCCTCCATCTTGTGCCTTGTCTTGAGCTAGACATAACTCGGTGGCATACTTGAGTCAAAGGGTGGACACTCCATACTCATAGCTGAATCGAACAAAATCGAACAAATGACAAGCGGAACTGTACGCGTCGTCCGCATTGTACCGCGGGTGTACTCAAAAGTTACTCAACCACGTTCGAAATGTCAAACATACTCCCGGTCGTGCTATCTTGCTCTTATTTAAAAATGGTGACAGTGCCCTTTCTGCTAGGGTATTAATAGGTATTCTGTGCTTGAGTGTAACTCTGTAAACTTCTAAAACACCTTTCAAATTATTCATTGTTTTTGACTGAAAAAAAACACCCCTATAAAATTGAACGCACGCTGCGGTAGCTATGAATAAATAAGCAACGTTATGACATAAACCGTTGAATGAGCTCGTCATTGCCGTTGACATGCGCTATAGTTATTTTTTTAATAATTTAAAGGTGTTTTATGAGTAGGTAAATCTACTCGTTTAATGTTGGGATAATGTATGTCCAACGCGAGACAAGGATAAATAGCTTGTTGTATTAATTTTATTACGTAATACGAGGGTTCAGAGAATCATTTTGTATGCATGCACTGGGATACAAACCACCCCTACTACTGGTTTGATAACGGGCAATCGAGTATTTGTAATTGTAATATTTTTTAATTTTAGATTTTATATTTTTAAGGTCCTTGAACGGACTGATATTTAAATGATAACCATTTTTTGTCAGGTTTTTATTAATTTGGATTTTCACGAATACATTGGATAAGTAGATCACTGTAATATAGATATTTAATGTACTTTTCTAATCTAGCATCGTGTTCAGTCTTCCCTAAACCCTATAAAAATCCAAGCGCTACTCACACTACAACAATCTACACAGAGAATAGAGAATATATTATTATAGGCGCTAAGAAAACGCTAACCTACTCGCCTTTCTTTTTATTATTAATATCTAAATATAATAGAGAGGAAGAAGTTAAGATATCTACGTAAATCTAATTTTATAAGTCTATTGCCGAGAGTACCTACTAAAATTTAGTCCGGACTACGATTTTCAATAAATATGCAAATCAGGTTATGAGCTCAGTTGTTCCGAGCTTGTAACGATTAATGCCTTGATTATCTTTGCCATCACGGTTTCGTAATTGTATTTTCGACGGCAACGATTTAATATAGTACTTTTCTCGAACGTTTCTCGTTGAGAGTTCCCATAGTTGGGGATCGAAAATTTTCCTAGAGTTATTCGCTGTCGTATCGCAAACTATGTGCAAACTATGCCCAAGTGACTATATGTTTCTGAGGTCATAATAAAAGTACTTATGAATTTTTAAGCATATTTTTATCATCGCATTTAAAAGCGCTTGCAACGAGGGAGCACTTCCAAAAGAATAATTCCTTTCCATTTGAAACTGACAAAGTTGTTTACGACGTTCGACAACAGTCATCCTCGTGAATGTAAGTACGTGCAGTCGTTTTTTAAGTTTGCTAAAGCGACTGCTCCATATTAAAGGCTGCGACGAAGTTGGCGTTCGCAGTTTCAAGACACAGCACTTTGCGCTGGCATCTGGAGTATCAAAGCGCCCGCACACTTCTTATTCGACTTAAATCGAACCAAGAGTACCTGCATTGCGTCCGACATTTACATTCAAACGGCGAAATTTAATTAACTGGATATCTGCTGCTTCGTAAATTATGGTGGACTAAATATTGGCAATATGAATGACGTTACCAATAATCCGGCGTCGGCCGAGGAATGCTAATGGATGAAACGGACGCGAATGACTTGTGGCCGAGCGCTAACATTACACATCTAATCAATGCCAACAATGTCCTTTTCGCATTGTTTTCAGTGCATTTAAAATACTCTCTATTTGCTTTAACCCAATAAAAATGCTCTTTATTTACTCTAGGTAAAAACATATTCAGCTTTTGTATACTAACGGGAGCAAGTGTTAAATACAAATTCCTACAGTGGCGTCAAAAATGTTCTTCTCCAGGGGTGGATAATTTAGTTGAGCGCGTCCACTCGCGTTCGATAACGCCATTAATTTAAACGGCTCGTCCCGACACCTGTGTAATTATTGGACCGGTCCATTGTTCAATTATGTGTATTTACAATTGAACGAATGCCCACATACGATGAGGTTTTATGAAAAGAATGCTCAAAACGTGATTCTTGCGTGACGCAAAACGTTTCTAAGTAATTAATGCGGAACGATTTGTATGAACAATATTAGTGGCACAACTACACGGACCACGCAGTTTACATGATAACATCATTCGTTGTATTCAAGCGAAGCGCGGCGCTCAGTAATTTCATGGAATACGGTCAATTTCCAATTCCAATAATAATTGCGCACATTTCTAGACTCCGTCTGCGTTTACACGAAAAAATCTCTAAAGCGACGGGCGTGCCGCCCTCTCACAGAGGGGAAGTAAAAAAGCCAAAGCTTAGTGGTGTAATTACGGCTGAGAGAAGGCAGCTCAAATACTGAGTGTGGGCAAATAACGAGACTAGTATTTGTGCAGCTGCTCTCCTGAAAGTGCGGCCTCTCGGCCCGCTTCATTTGACCGCCTACCTTCCCGATTATTTCCAATACAACGTAGTTTTTTCCAGAGTGCGCAACAAACTAATCCCGAAAGAACAATAAGAGCCGCACAAAAATTAACATTCTGGTCTCATTCGACAAGATCGACCGGCGTCCGTGGACTACTTTTAATTAGTGGAAGTTCTTTTTCGTCCGCCCTGAGATTTACATAGAAGTCACCACAAAAAGGACGTCACTTTTTTAGTACTTTTGTTTGAATCTGTTTAAATCTCTTTTAAAAGCTTTCGCTGTTAATGAGCAGCGGGCGGAGCGACACTAGCAGCGCCTAGCGAGTGTCGGGAGCCGCCTAGCGACAAGGCGACGACGACGTGCGACAATGTTTGCTAGCTCGACGCGTAGCATTTGAGAATCGTTAGGGCGAATCGTCGGTAAACATGGAGCCCCGCGCTCGCAATTGGCTGGATTGTCCCAACAAAATTCTGGAGATAAACAATAAAATAGCACGTCTCGAAACATGGACGTTTTGTAATTGACGGTGTGGCAGATTTATCT
Source organism: Hylaea fasciaria (assembly GCA_905147375.1). Classification (NCBI taxonomy): domain Eukaryota; kingdom Metazoa; phylum Arthropoda; class Insecta; order Lepidoptera; family Geometridae; genus Hylaea; species Hylaea fasciaria. The sequence continues at coordinate 4,607,976 of LR990194.1, forward strand.
AGATGGTTCAGTCATTGTTAGAGGGTGTTAACTTGTTAGTAAAGTTGTTAGTGAGAGCTCACACGAACTTTTGCCTCGACGAGTTAGTCGAAATTGGAAGTTAGGACATCGTCACCACAGCGGATTACGAAAATTAGCGTATGTGTCGTTAGTTACAATGAGGAGAATGTCAGTTGTTAAGCGAAACTAGCCGATTGAGAGGTGGATGTGGTCAGTTAGTGGAATGCATTGTCGCCGGCGCGAGTTCACAGATGCATGGCGTGTACATTGTAAACCCCACTGAGCTCGAGCGGGTGGTAAGGCAGGAGAGTCGCCAAGTGGTGGTAGTGATTGCCGGACAGTTGGTGGTGCAAGCTCGCCAAGGGATTACCTGCAGGGTAGGGTAGCCCGAAGCTAGGATAGCCCGAATAGCTACGTCCGGCCGCGTATGCGGCGTACGCTGCGGGAAAACCTGCGCAAAAAACAAACACACATTAATAACTCTAGCTAGAGTTAAGAAAATGAAAAGCGGGGTTAGTAATCGGATCGCATGCTTTCGTTATGTCGAGTTGAATATTATTACTGCGTTGCCAATGCTGATTCATTGATCTATCTAAGCATCGGTATGTAACACGTGTCCCGGTGGCCCCATTCTAAAATAGAGCCGTCACATAAAAGGTAGAGGAGTGTATCGCACTGTTAATACGACATCGCTTTGGACATTGTCCAGCGGGTGATATTTAGTAAACATTTAATGTAGCAATGTCTAAGTGGACTAAGGCGGCATCGGCTGCAAGAGATACCTACTGTATTTAACTAACACAAATCAGGACTACTCTATATCAAACATTATAAACTAACTGAAACAAAACAGATACATTAAATTCGGCTGCATGTGCGGATTAATAAACATCTACGTCGTACAATCGGTAAACGCTGACAAAATAGAGTCTATTGTAAAATGTTGAATGAGTGATGTCCGGAGACACACTTCGGCTGGTCTGACTACTATGGCGGATCGTTTATCTTATTATTGCCAATCAAAATAGTGTATCTGTTAGGCCAAGCTATCCGTCGCGCGGCGGGACGGGAGCACACAACGCCGAGCCCAGAACATAATTATGGCGGTTCCAAAAAACAACCGAACCTGGTATACTATCACGAATTAGTTGTTAATTAGTACTGTAACCCGACGAGTACGAACACTTAGTCCCCAATTAGCACAAACACGTATTTCAATCGTTTAGAGACGTGAATGATCTGACTGATGCAGGTATATATAGCAAAATGTGGAGTGACTTTTGAAAATAAAATTGTGAATAAACTTACCGTCAGGAAGAGCACCCAATGACCACATGAAATCTAGAAATGTAAAAACATTTACATAAATCGATCTATCCTTACACCTTACATTAAAATATGATGTTTTTATATAAGAATATAGAAAGAATGACTTCAATTGTGCCGTGAGACACTATTTTGCTTGGCGAGAAAAATTTGGAATACAATCGATTTTATATACTGAATACTAAATAGTATTATTTATACATAGATATAATTAGAGATTATTCTAACAGCAATCTACCACCAAACATTCTAATGTGCCTTTAGATAGTGGGGTATGTTAGTGTCATTTGATCCCCGAACTCGATGACGGATATCCCATCTGACATGTTAATCTAGTCTACACATTGTTAGTCTAAATCTAAACATGTTAAACAAACAGACGTATTCAAATATTTTAGAAATGATATTTATTAATCTAATTACTACCGAAAATCTCCTACGTAATACGTTAATAAGTACAATTAATTCTATTTTGTTAAACGAGAACTACATTCGATACATATTTGGATATATTTTTAGAAAATCTTACTGTTACCGTTAATTATGAGATATTAGAAGGTAAACATTACTAAATTAAGGCTAATAGTGAACATAAATTTTAGTCATAATGCAATCCACAATATAAATAAATATGTAAAGAGTAAGAAACCAAATAAAATAAATTACCTAAGTAATTTTTAAACGTACTAGGAACACAGTAATACTTTAGCTCAATAGCAAATATTCCTAAAGATTTTTTACAACACAATTAAAACAAATTAATAGAACAAAACAGCTAGTGGTATCTTAAAACTGATACGTACATCCACATAATATAATAGGTACCTCTTTTCTTCCAATGATAACATTTGAAAAGCCGACATCAAGCTGTGAAGCTATTCATGGTAAAGAGCTAAGAAATGTAATATCATTTATGAAAATATTTTAAAGTCACCTCAATATTGGCCGTTATAAATGCCATGACTAACTCTGCCGCTAAAAGGAATTAATTTAATGGATGGAAGTGTAGCAAAACTGGCAAGACTCGACAGAACCGATAGGCTCTTATAATTAATAGTAAAAGCTACTCAGAAATCAGAATTACCGGACTCCATAGTATGTATACTATCTTTGACTAAATAAAAATATATTATTCCAATCAAATCGTATAAGCGCCTACTGCTTGGTAGAAAATTATCAATCTCTATTATCCCTACGCAAAATTGTTCCAATTTCTGTTTCTATTTAATATATTTAATGATATTTATAAAATTATTAATCCTAATATAAATATTTGATGCTATTATGGCTCGACTAATATTTCGGTACACATTTCGAAAATCTGCTAACTAACTCGTCTTCTAATGGCGATTTCTAAAATAAGACACTTGAGATATTATCAGTTTCCTTATAGTACATTTGTCACTAAGGGTCGGCGGGAAGAGAAGAGAGAGGAATGTGAAAGAAAACTAGGAATGGGAAAAGCCGACGCAGCATCTTAAGGAGCGCAATCATACGACAGACCAGCGAGGCCTCTCAGAAAGGATGATGCGGATGCTGCTGGAAGAGAATTGCGGATCAAAGGGGCAGAGGAGTCGGTAGTGCGGCATGAGTCAGGGGAGAGTAGAGGGCCGGGATGTCGAGCGCATGAGCTCCGAGGAGCTCTGAGACCGAGTAGGCCAAGGGCGGGAGGGCGAGCTGGGTCAGGGTAGGGCGGGACGGGCGCGGAGCGGGGCGCAGGGCGGCAAACGCTCGGCGGTATGCAGCCGCGTGGCTGGCCGGCCCAGCGCCGCCCGCGCCCGCCACCAGTAGCTGCGCCGGCGCATGGATGGGGTAGGGAGCGTATCTGACGCCGCCGGCGCCAGCTGCCACTGCGCTACCTAGCAACTCACCGTACGCGCCGCGTCCGGCGGCTCTCGTCTTCGCCAGATTCGCAGGAAGCATTACTTCTTTCGGTTGTGCCTTTTTGCATTCCACCTGAAACAATGAAATCGGAAGTAGTAGCGGGTTGCATTCATAATTCATTTGTAGGTCGGCTAAATAATAAGCTCCCGGCTCTGAGCCGGGCCTTTATTGAAGTCTGCAAAACGGAATAAATACCTTCTCAAGAGCGAGTGACTCGCAAAATTATGGAAGAAAGGAGGCGACGAAATCGGTCGACAATCCGTTATGCTTCACGGTTCGAGTCACAAATTGAATTTTAATTTGCTTCGCGAAGTCAAGGAGCTTATCATTGAATACTTATTACACAGCAGGACAAATTTTATGAGGTCTAAAGTAATTATTTGGTAACATTATACTACATCTTATTTCCTTTTGTGGAGTTTATAATAGTCGCGTCAAAACCTGTTGAATATTTAACATTCACAACTTGAACATTCGTACACATTGAAATTGAATATACTTGCTTAACGACACGGCACGAAACAAACCTATCCATCGTGATAATTCGCTGCTGCAGCGTAAATTAGTGTCCCATTGTTAATCGATCCATTAAGTAATTTTAGTGATCAGTCATTCTTTCCGATGCTTGTATCTTTCTCCTCCCTGCGAGAGGAGGGTAGGAGGCGAGTATAAATTACCCAATCTACGCAAACCCAAACCGCTAGCAATAGAATTTTCGCTACCGTGAACCAACATTACAGAAAAGTACATAGGCTTAAATTAAAGCCACTCGAATAGATCACTCCAGGGGTTATTCGTCGTCTTAATAATTCCGTTCGAATAAAAGTCCGTACGCAATTTACGGAACAATTTGCAGCCTTAAGAAACTCTCTGGTCGCATTTTTCATAGTGGAGCGTAATGGCGACGCGTGCAGAGGGGTAAGAGACGAGAGCGGGGCGCATAAAGTCCACGTCCACATTTGTCACGCGGACGTCACAAGCCGACAAATGAAGGCTTTGCCACGGCGTTCGCGCACTTTGTGCACTTTGCACAACTTTCTGCGTCGACATGAAACTACGTGCTTTTGCATTAACGCGGGGAAGTGAGTGAGCGAGGCTTTACTGCGCCGAGTGTCTTTCCACGAAGTTTTATGCCTAGATAAGGCTGCATAATCAACATGTAATATAAAAGTTGGAAGCCCAGATTATTATGACTTAGAAAGTGGTTTAGTGCTACGGTCTGAATAAAGATGTATGTCTCCAAGATGTTACAACAAAATACGCTGTTTACGATGGTTTTATTAAATTTTCATAGAAATACCAAGCTGGAGGTAAAGAGAAAGGCTTTAAATTGCTGTCTATCGTCCGCGACATAAAAATAGTGAGAGTCGCTATTTGTCAAGTCCGACAAAGCTTTACAAATGAACAGGCGCCTACTCCGGCACCGGCCGCGGGCTCCATGGCCTCCCCCATTTGTTCGGCGACACGCAACCAAGGGGACATGCTGGATAAATGCCGGCCTAACTTTCAAATGGCAAAAATATTTCTAGAGAATTCCACTCGTCATTATTAAACCATGAACAAAATCTGTTTCAAATAACTCTGTGGAAAATGATTTCGCTTAAATCTACCTGCGATACGGACGTCCCGGAGAAAATACAGTGAGGAGATTCGACGTTAATTGATGTCGCGTCGTCGGTCGCTCACCGACGGGAGCGGGAAACAAAAGCTCACAAACAATTCGCATTGGAGTTCGCAATCCCGATCGCGACGCAGTTTAATGACACGAAAAATAACAAAGGTAAATTTTATTTGGCTATGTAGGCGCGCCCTCTAGGCGATATATCGATCGTGCGATCGAGTGTTCGACGCCGAGCAAAGATGTTGGCTCAACCGAGCAGACTCGAGATCTGCTCGAATGCGCACCAACTTAATGCCACCCTACCTAACCTGCCTCCTTCTAATCCCATCGATGTATGAGAAATTTAATTGTTTCGCGAGAAAACACCAAGTTTTATGCTCCAGCGCCTCGGCTATACGCTCGCACGTAGACGCGAATAATATGAATCTGAGAGCAGTCATTAAATTTACGCTCGATTGATTTTGAGTGAAAACCTTTTAAGGTAAAACAGTAACGTCAATAAATTCCGAGAATAAATTATTCTTACCTTTCAAGATTATTGATTTTGTATTTCCATCTGGAATTCATAAGGCTTTGTGAAATTTATCATTTCAAAATATACCTTCAAAATTGTTTGTCCCCTGAATGATTTTGCAATTACCGAGAGGAAAACATGCCATTTAATTTCTTTATCTACCAGAGATAAGGCAAAAGTTACGAAAGAGTTGTTTAAGGCCGGAGAGCTTTAATTAATTATGTAAGGTGCATCTATTATGTGTGATATTGTGGATACGAATACCAAAAATATGACCAACTCAAAATCTTTCTAGGGCCTTCGCAACAAAGACGCTCAGATTAAACGATGGTCACGCTTTAAAACGATATTCAATAAAAGGATTTATATCCTGCTGCGGATATATACGTGTGTCGCAATACTTATGTTCCCTACAAACACTATGTGAAGATTCCCAGCAAACTTAAACTTGGACATTATTCGAGATTCTTGCTACGCCACGCTTGAAAGTACAAAATAAAACAAGTTCCTTAAAAAGCTCACGCTCACCGGTTCGCCGTCGCATGTGTGTTGACGCTAACTGCATTTTATAAGATTTTGCGTTTGTTTCCTTGTACCATTTCTGAAATACTTGTGGCAGACTACGGGCAACCGGCCAAATAGACAACTTTATAAAGGATGAAATATCGAAGCTGTTCTGAAGCGAATACCTCCACATCGAGCCCGTGAACAAATGACGTCTCCTTACTTTCAAAACCCCTGAAAATTGAGGGAATCTTTTTTCGACGAAGGTTGTTTTTTTAGGGAGTGATTAACGTACTGATATAAAAAGTCGAGGAAGCAAAAGGCGAGCAACTTTGTACGAGTAATACAGTGCGGGCGTAGCGTACGAACATACGTGAGCGATAAACGGAGACGACAGGGGGAGGCTTAGGGGCGTGCGAGGGGGCTAGATAAGTTTATCAGGGAAACCTCTCGCCTTCGTATTGACAGAGCGTCGCAAGCCTGGCCCTGATTGCCGCTAAACGGAAGCCGGGGCGTGGGAACCGGAGGCTAGGTGAGAGCTTCCAGAATTACACGTCGGCTGCGATAAAAATGTCAAGGTAATGTAATTTTAAGGTTGCCCCAGCTCTAAATTCACACACGAGATACTTTCGTTAAAACCAACTGAGAGTAAAATAAAAAAAATATAAAAAAAAATATTTTGAGAAAAAAGTCTTACTGTAGGCACCGACGTAACTCACGTAAACCAGATGAGTCACAATTCTTGCGCTCAACAGGTCACGGATAATGAAATACTCCTCCGCACCCCGGGAGCTCTCTCCATATTTACGTAACTGTTGTTCGAAGGAATAAGATAAGCGGGAATCGACGTTTTCTGTCGAATTTCGGCAGAGTTGCTTAAAGTGTTGGAGTGTTTACAGAGAGGGTGGAGCGCCGGGCGGAAGGGGAGTGCGATGGGCCGTAATGCGCCAAATTCAAATCAGATATAAGCGATCGAGTCGTCGCGTCGACGTCGCTACCTGCACATCGCAGATCGCCCTCCAGCCACTAGTAAATTGCACACATTTTATATCTAGACGACGAAAAATACATCAGAGTGCTATAAAACGTGGTTTGGCGTGCTCTCGATGCCAAATAAAGTTTCTGCAGATATTTATAGCAGTATATACGAATTCGCGCGTAATGTTAGCTTGATATAGTCGATATAGATTAGTAAATACTTCGTCTCATTCGTCATGCAGCAATACAGTGACTATTAATAAACATCGCGACGATTAATTGCAGGAATATCGATCAATTTCATACAAAGGAAAGCCACAGTATAGTTGGTGTGAAAGGTACAGTTTCACAAATTACCCTGCACTTTGTGAAACATACATTAGCCGTCATAATTATAGCGCGATGATAGGGCAAAAACATTTTATAGCACAATTGGTTTAATTTTGTAATCGATTCCACAGTGTACGAGTACTAATTGCCATCATAGAAATAGATCGCGAATAGTAAGGCATTCAATATTAAGGGTGGCATGCACGGCGCAACGCGTGCAACATTCATTGGTCCGCTGAAGTTTGTCAAACGACCGCGGCTATTTCAGGCGGGAATCGATCGACGCGATGCATCGTGGCAACGCTCAAAGTAAGCGTCTTCTTTTATTACACATAATTAGTAAAGAAAATTAAAGGTAGCTTTTTTTAAATAGTTAATTGAATAGTGAATTGTAGACAAAGCGATCGTAGTAACAACCACGTTGCAGCGCGCGCTAATATTGGACGTTATTTTAATAAGCTTTGGTTCCATATTTGTACCGACCCGCACCAAGCTCTTAATTTGAGAGCTGTTTTTATTCGCGAGTTGACTTCACAAGGCATACGAAGATAATCATAATAAATGTGAGTCAACAGGAGGTGAAATCTCTTCCCAAGCAACTTTGATCCAAATAAGTAAACGAGATAAGTAGTACAGCAAACGAACATATCACAAAGCAAAACAAGCAGGCCAGTGTTGGCAGAGACTCGGCGGCATTACCGACCGTTTGCAATTGTAACCAAATACGATTACCGCTGACTCCTTGCTTAACTAATTCGCATCACGGTTAAGAGCCCACTTAAGCGTAAGGGTAAAAGAATATAACGGCTAAAATGTCCACCGAAAGCGACCGTATCGTTTGGCCAATTCAAACGCTCAGCCATAATGAAATTTGTATATTACACCGAAACGGAGCGAGAATAGGTACCTTCTATAAAAGTGTTTCCATGTACGAATTGAAATGCACCGGAAAATGCCCGGGAATCAAATAAAATTGCAAACGATGTTTACAGGCCGAGAGCTTTAGAGGCGTATGAGTGCAGTTTGCATTAAAGTAATCGTTGCACGGCGACCGTTTGCGGCAGAGTCGTGTTAACAAAGCTTCATTCTCGAAATTAGATGTCGATGTTGATTAGATCAACGGCAAACCGCTTCTTTCTATTCATAAATGCAAAATGTTTTCTTGATTAAAATCTAAAAGTCACAACAGCACCGGTTTAAATTAACTGATACTTTTACGAGCACTCAACTTGTTTAACGTTTCGTGAACGGTCACTAAAATCGTCTTAAGCTAAAATTTGCTCGTAAGAAAGTTTGAAGTGAAATTGACGCGACAATATTACCGTGGATGCGCAGAATTAATAACCTACGAGCGTGAAAGTTTATGACGCACGTACGGGTATAAGCCGGCGCAATTAGTAGTAATTAAGTAGGTAGATTGGCGTCGCGCGCTGCTGTGCCGCCGCCGAGTAGATTAAGGTTTGCGGCACGCGGTCTCGCCGCTCGTAACTTGTTTTGCATGAATCTGTACGCGACTTCCATATGGCTCTCTCGAGGAGACTCGGTTCAGCACCTCTAATGTAAATGAAATTGTGTGCAAGAAATAAAGCAGGGGCTTCTCGGCCGCTATTTATCGCCGCTCCCGTCTCCTAACTCCCCCGTAATGGGAATGTGCGGAGACGCCGCGCACGGCGCAGTAATGAACCGGCCTGCTCTAACGTATGGCCTTTATTGATGACGCGCGCGCGCCCTCAGCTACCTCACTACTTTATTGACTCCCTACGCAGACGACGCTGTTTCAATTACCCGCGCCTCCTTACGATACTTTACGACTCTGCCTTAAATCATCTCCTGATACCCCCCGATCTTCAACTTCCTCAATCTATACGGGATTACCGACCCGCCCGGATTCCATCAGTCCGCGAAGGCATTATCATACGAAAATAATGTAAGTAGTTCGCCGAATTACCCGGTTTAATTCGAGGAAAGCGCTCGATACTTTTCTAAGAAGCGATCTCCATGACTAAGTTATATTTTTTCATCATACTAATACGGATTAGATCAAACTCTACTTGCTGCTCGGTAAATCTTTTTTGGGGCCTCAAGGAAGACGTTACATACGTGACTCTTTTTGCGTCTCAATTCGGTCGCTCTACGCACTTCAAACGAAACTCTTTCTTTGACAATAAAGGCATCTAATCTAGTCACCGCAGTTGTCAAACTGTCTATTAGTATTTTGATGCGGTAACTTCTTTGAAACTTTCACTGGCTTTGTCCACAACAAAGGTTTACTTTTCTGAAGGGTTTGGGTGGTGTATTGTGTCAGAGCGTTATCAACATCTGACACGTTGAGCTGTCAATTCATTCGAGGTTTCTCATCACCGAGTCGAGGCGCTGAGTTATTAGACGTAACGAGATTTTAGAGCTTATACGCAGAGCCAAACTTGCGTGTATTAAAGCACAACACAGTATAATATCCGAGATTCCCGCGTATAGAGGCATGTTTACACGAGCCCTGCAACGCCACGTTGTCAAATGGTGCGTTCATGTAGACGCGGCCTAGCACCATGTATGATTAATTAATTTTCTTTCACGCTTCAAATTTAAGTTCGAGTGGAAATCGTTAAGAGCCGGAAAAGCCTGTTGAGCTGTAATTTACGTCCTTCCCTTCGACTTGAGTTAGTTGCGTCATTTGGAAATTGCGTGCCGTATGTTTTATGACCATTAAATTTATATATGTACGTACCTACATAGGAAATTAGGTAGTTGTTTAAATACTGATTGCCGTCTGATTAAGATCGGAATTAATAAATTTCTACTGGGATTTTTTTTGTAATACCGTTTCATACTTTCGTGTCATAATAGAATTATGGAGTAGGTTTATTACGAGAAACGATATGGAAATATCTGTCAGCGTGAAAGTAGGTTAATAAGGGGATCTTAATGGCTATGAAATTTTACGCGCATGCAATAAAAGTATAGTGATTGACTTTGGGAGAATTTGTCCGATTGGATTTGGACATGCATATACTGGCACATAATAATAATATATCGTATGCGTATATATTGTATATACTCGTAATACCTATAATAGCTTACAGTATGCCTCTGTATAGGTGTCGGTAAGATTCCCTATCAGACATTGTCGGTCAGACGGACAGTTTGCTATCTACCCGGAAATTATACCGGAGGTAAGAAGCTCACAGTTAATTAAGACTATGTGGGGTAAGGCCAAGATCTCGTTAGGGACAACCGTTGCATCCTGCGAGCTAGAGACACAGCTCTACTATATCATTAAGCCGTTATTATTAATGATACTCTGACACTTCTTTACGATATGTTTCTCTGGTACTTTCCAGCTAGTTTTTGGTGGTATCTACGAGTATAGTAGTAGATTCCTACACGCTACATTCATAGCTGAGTTGGTTATACTCTAGCTAGAGCATCATGCCGCGCCTAGTCAGTGAAAGTCGTGGGTTCATGTCTTTTGCACAACCGTCCTTTCCATTGGATTTATTAAGGTAAGCTTTTGGTAAAGTAAGTTAGTTTTTAAAATCATACTATTAGTACATAGGTATAGGAATATTGTAAAACTAATACACAAGATTTCCTTCAAGGTACTTTGCAACTTTAAAAGAAACGTATATAGGTACCTTCTAATTGTACAAGGCATTATATCACCAATTTTCTGAATGGAAATGTTCAGAAAGGGCAAATTCGTGCGTATTCTTCCCAACTTCCCAATTGCAAGTTTCAATAAAAAAAGGACGGTCACACTTGATATATTTTATGCGTAAGGCGCAAAAATGGGCGCGGACGGATCGATAAAGCTTAGAAGAAGCCTGGGTCCTGCTAAAACGGGGAGTTTATGGTAATCACAGCTGTGAGGCTTGTGATTGATTGTTCGAAGCTTGAGGGGTGTGAACCCATCACTCTTAGGCACGCAAAAGACGAATAGATATTAAGAAACCTATGCGCGCTTCGACGGTTCTCAAATTGGACTTCAAACCATCCGGCAGAATTATCTGTTGGGTATTTCTGTTTTAAGACATTATTTCAGCATAGCTTACGCAGTTATTTGTTTTAGCATTCCGAGTCTTATAAAGTAGTGATTCAGGAATCAAGCACGTTGAACAAACGCTAATATCAGACCATAAATTCAAAGGGATGGTCTACAACCCATCGTTAAAATAGGGCTAGGTCAAAACAAAGTGTCTATAATCAAGGCTGTTATCGCCCTGTATAACTATTTAGTGTAAGTAATAGTTACCTATGTTGTAACCGCCCGTATAAAAAAGGCAAAGGTAACAAAACATGTAAATTATATCCAAAACTTTATAGCCGCATAGTCTAATGGAGCAGTAAAAAAAAAACAGTTCACCTACTACCAATAGGTCTGCTGAGACGCCAAGAGAAATGGCGATTGAGGATCCGAAGATTTAAGTGGCAATTTCAAATGTGCCTACTTTTAGTGTTATTTCCTAAACGGAAGCCATTTGTTTCCCTCATGCACGATCGGAGAGAAAAATGCGATACCTTGCCTTTGCAAATGTTTAGTGAAGGTGCTTCGAAGTACTGCAGATAAGAGGGCATTAATTTTAACTTCAAAAAGAGAATGTTAGCAGTTCGTTGCGTAATATAGGTACGTTTGAACCCGGCGCAAAAAGAAGGGGTTTCTGAGGTTTTCTGAGGGTTTCTGAGAATGCTATTCGGCATTTTTATAAGATCGCGGCATTATATATTCACTTATTATTATACTTGATACATCTAGGTTATCGTGACGGTATGATGGTATTCCCGATTTTAATAATTTACTTCTTTTCATGTAGTACTAGTTGGTGCCCGCGACTTCGTCTGCGCAGGATTAGTAATTCGCAAAATGGACACAACTATCAGCGACTTCTTCCCCCACCTCACACGCCGTGCGTCGGACCACCCGCCCCGCCCCCCGCCACGTTTCCCGCCACCGCCAGCGGCCCCATGCCGCTGGACCGCACTTACTTGACACTTATCGTCATATTTTAGACAATTCACATAATATCTTTATAAACTGTAGCCTATGTGTTATTCTGATATGTAAGCTATATTATTGTGAAGTTTCATTAAATTCCATTCAGTAGTTTTTGCGTGAAAGAGTAACAAACATCCATCCATACAGACAAACTTTCGCGTTTATAATATTATATATAAAGTAGGATGTGGTAGCGGCGCTGTGTAACGTAGTTCTAACAAAAATGTATCAGGATCGATAATTAGTATTAAGTTGCTGATCTATGTTAGTCAATGAATCTAATAACAATATTTTATTGTCACGTAAACCTTTGCAAATTTAGAAATAAATTCAAAAACAGACTACATACTACATACGCGTCGATATAATGGCAAAAAAAAAATAGGCATGAATCATCGAGCCCCGCTGTCACATTGTTTTGGAAAACCATTAGTTAAACGTACAATAAAAAGTAACGCGCCACGCGCAAAATAAAACCCTACGAATTCGTTCGTGCGGCTTACGTCATAAAAGTTGCTTATTCGTAGAACTTGGCCGATCTACGGAAACTTCTAACTCCGCTTTTGTGACACACACAGATATTTCGCTCGGGAACTTAAAAAATAAACCCGCGCCAAATGTGACGTGAAATTCCGATAGTCAAATTGTATAGATTCCGTAGGTTGTGTAACTGTGTCAAACTTTTCAACTATGCGTTCTATGTAACGAGCTTTCGCCAGAGTTTTAACAACAGTCAAAACTCTACCTAGAACTCGTATATTACATTATATTCTAACTAACCAAAATGAGATAGCGTTTTCCTCAGTCTTAATTAATGAATACAGCTAAAACTCGTTAATAATGTGTGTATGAAACTTTCTAGTTCAGTTTAACGCAGTGCTATGTTTAGTTTGTAATTCCCCACTGCTGACGAAAGGCCTTCCCACAGTTTTCTGTGACTGAATTTGGTCAACAATTCTTTCATAAAAAAAAATGACTTACATAATATTTTTTTTTATACAATATCTGTGACAAGAAATTGTTTTACTCATAATAAACGTAACAATTAATACTTTTTGACCACTACCGTAAGTTAAGCTCGTCCTCTTGATATTCTCATATCAAACTCGATTAGCAAACTAGAAAGTAGCGCTTACACATGTAAGCCAAAACTTGAAATATTAACTTTGGATGTTCAATTTAGTCCCGAGTCCCGACCCCAAGTAAAACAGTCCAACTGTATGGCCACGTCAGCGAGCCGTCAGAGCTGCTTACGCATCGGATCGTTCACCTCGCATTTTCTTCGACACGAACTCCGTAAACCCCATTTTTCGTGCTCGGCCCTAACAGGTGTGACCCCATAAAGAAACACAGGTGTGTGTGTCCCCAGCACGCTTAAATCCGCCAAATAGAAATTGATGTTGGAAGGTGAAATCTAAACTACACTATATTTTACCCATTTTGAGGCCCGTCGTTGCTTTGTTGTTAAAATTCATGGTAAACGGAAGCAATTAAGGGAGTAATGTGTAACGACGTAATGGAGTGACGAGAATTTGTTGTGAGCGTTTTAATGGAGGCCCGTATTTATGTTCCAAAATGCAGCGCCGAGAACCTTCCTGTCTCCGGGTGTTAATAATTATACAATCGTTTAGTACACAATTATACTAGACAACGGTATCTTGTTAAAATTACTTGTATTAAATCACGCCACGCAAATTAAATGTGATGGAAATTTCAATTGCTTTTCATTTATAATCGCGTTTGTTTGTATATTAACAAAGATTTCGGGGAAAGGGAGATAATTTTGTATTCCAATGAATATTATACGTAATGAATTTTCTAAATGTAGAATAACATTTATAATGAGCTTTGTCACTTTAAGAGTTCAGTAGAAAGTTAACCTGGAATAAATTTTAGTGGAGCTGTGTTTTTATCTGGGACTAGAGAAGGAAGTTTGGCATCAAAATTATAGACGGACTATTGAATCAGGTTGATTTTTGTTGGAATATTTTTGTCATTCTAAGCAATTTACAGTATCACCCTATCACTCTCGTGCGGGAAGGCGGAGCAGATAACATTAACGATAACGACCATTTTAATATAAGAGATGACATATTAAATTTACGAGGGCAGCTACTCGTAGCGTAAACGTCGCCGCTGACATGACGCCTCTGTCTTCTTTATTGCCTGCGTAAATATAACTATCTGATGTGTTTATGATACGCTAAAGCAAATTTTTAATGGTGCGATTTGTTTACGAGGCCCGTTCCGACTGTATATAACCGAAGAACGTAACTTCAACCGGGCGGAAAAAAACGTAACTTCCCTTGCTTTGTCACAGTAATGCAAGTTTGTTCTACATTGTTTACGAAGCCCGAGTAAAAAGGGAGTTTACCGTAACATTGATCATTTTTCCCCGACACGCAACAAAAAAGGGGCGAAATAATAAGCGATTAGTTTCCCGCTCTGTGTCGTATGAACGTAGGTATATACGGGGAGGAAAGCTCGCTTCATGCACCTCTCGTTTCGCACGGAAGCGAACCGTAATTACTCTAAAACACTACCCATTTGTTTGATGTCTTTGTTCGTTGTTTGCTCCACTTAGGGAGAGCATCACCCTTGCGATTCTTGCCGACACATGCCGCGCTCCGCAGCCATTAGGTGCGAGACAATGAGGCAAGCACAAAAAACCAGTATTAATAATCAGGAATATGCATCGACAACGCGTGAGGGTGGTATCCGTTCCCTCCTTTCAACGGGATGATAGATAATGGCGATGGAAACTTCAAGCGACAATGTAGGTAATGGCTCGAATGGGTGCAGGCGTTGTGGCTCAGATTTTTAAAACCAGCTTTTTCAACGTGCCGACGACGCTGACGCGCGCGCTCATTGTTTACGATGTAAACCGTATGAAAGCTCAGTGCGGACTATCGAATTCCGGACGGAGGTGATTTGATATCAAAGAATAACGTTTGATACTTATTCGACATGAATTCTCTTGCTACGCAACTTTTAGCAAACGATGATGCAGAATGATGCGCGTTTAAGACCAAAGTTTTATATTAAAATGTGACTGTATTCAAGCATAACTTTCCACAATAGGTATTATACAATGGCCACTATATCATACATATCATAATAGATTTTACAGTGGTCGTATAATGTTCTAAAATGTATGCCAAAATCATAAAGTGATATAATTATAGACAATGAGGGTGGTGTGCGTGTTGTTGAGGGCAAGGCTTGGCGCATGTGATGGTAATCTATAGGGGGAGGATCTAGTATTTTTATAAAAGGGCAGAAATTGTCCTTTTAAAAGAAGTTATTATAAACTAAAGTTTTATACAAAAATAAGCTGAACAAGTCATTGTTATTTAAAACGTTTTCAAAACTAGAACCAAAACCGCCTAATAGTACACTCGGCCAAACTAGGGCGTTAACTAGAACAATTAGTTCGTGGCCACATCTCGAATAACTCGTGCCACTTGACAACCGTTCTTTTAGGGCCCTACCATGGGTGGCTTTTATGGCGGTCGCACCAGGCTGAATATAATTTTATCTTTTGCCTCTTTACCAAACACTAGTTTTAAAAAGTGAATTCGTAATTTAATACTGACGCACCATTTAGCTACCTAGAAAAATAATAAAAATAGATGTATTATTAATGGAATGCGGAAAAAATTTAGCACAGCGTGATAAAGCTGTAGGTAGGCTTATTGTGTGTGTTATTACCATCACGTACACCAGCAGCTTGATTCGTTTCTATGCTTTATTAAAAATACTATTTTGACGGATCAGTCTACATAGCCGCAGAAAATACACGTACTTACATAACAACTCATAATACTTCAACGGCCTAGGATACAGATAAGAAAATAATCTCTGACACTTCAACACACTCGTCACATTACACGAGTTGATATTTTGGCTCTCACTTCGAAGAACATGAGTAGGGGCCTTTGGTTCAAGGGGAAAAATCTAAACAGAGTAAAGGCCGGGCTTAGTGCCGTTTTATTGGCTCAGTTTGGAAGAGCGCCAGCCAGGGTTGCCGCGCCTCTAATTGATATCTGACCGACAACGTAGCGGGATCGGGTCTGGCACGTAGATTTATTTTGTTGCTAATTTAGTACTTCAAGAACGTTCAGACCTCTGCTAACTGTTTACCTAGATAGAGGCGAGACAAAGTTTTTGTTCTGTTTTATGTCGTAGAGCGTCTCGTTACGTTTGTTATGGTTGCAGCTACTTCTTCTGTCATATTATATTAATAAAAATCTGAATCAAGAAAATCCCATACAGTCTATTTCTATGCTATTGTTTTCTAGAGTTTAATTGTTTTATTCGTTCCATCGGAACATGTTCGTTTTTATTATATATAATACTTATATAGAATAATCTAGAGATCTAGGTATTACAGACTGCCGAAATATCTTATTGTCAAAGTATTTCGTCTTCCCTATTCTCAAGTATAACACAAAATACTACGATGAGGGTAGAACGAATAAATCTTTCGGCAAGACAAACAACGGGAGCATGTAAGTAAAGAGATGATAATACCCCCAGCATTTACGGAAGTTTTAACAAGTGGGAAACGAACTTTTTGTTGTTTGACTAACAAAGTTTTTCAAGGATAGCGTTTAATCGATAATAATGTATTGTTGTACTTGGTACGATACGTCTCTGTGATGATAAAGAAAATGCTTTGTTGGGAATGTTTCTTTGCAACATGTTACTATCTAACTTCGTTACTGAGATTTAGTTTCTCTATACACACTGCAAAGAAGATAGATACATATTATGTATATGTGAATCTAGGGTATACCTATTTTTACAAGCTTCTGTTTAGCTAGTATGTTACTTTGTTTGTATGCCTATATATGTTTGTTTAGGTCGAAAATTGCAAATCAAAATATTGTCTCGGTTGGTTGTTTTTGTTGATATACTATCATGACAATCAAATATCGTGACCGTCACTAAGCCCAGTACTCTCAGTGAGGCAGAACGTCTCTCTCTGTCCCACTGCAGTACTTAAAAACATCTCATCATCACAGTCCATATCAGGCACGGGTCTACCCTCACTTTCGTGAGAAGAAGTAGGTCATAATCCACCACGGGCTCCCGATTGAGATCGACAGATTATAGCGAGATTAATTTGGAGGTAACACGCCTAATCTGGTTATAGAGACAGATGAAGGCAAACACTGAAGTCTTTAGTGACTTACAGTAGGTATTATGGAGTTTGATCAGCTTGCCTATTTATTAAAGTTGGTCAAAAAAAATTTTTTTTTTTAATTAGTAAAAGTTCTTTATGTTATAAAATATACTACCAAGAGTGATTTACCGTCATCCTAGTAGAAGCGAGTTTCTTGATAAACAGTTTTACTCTATCAGCTCTGTGTACTGTTCACGGCATTTTATGGGACTTTTTTATTCATTCATTTTATTTTATAGCTACTCCCATCCTAGAAAGATGTTTCACATGAACCAAGTTTTCTAGTTTAGTGTAACTTTTGTTATAAACAAACTGTGTGTGTACTTACCATTTTGTTGTTGATTTCATGAAAATGTATTTCGCACACTTTATCTACTATGTCTTCACTTTGAAACGTGACGAATCCGAAACCTGAAACAAAAACAACAATTCATTAGCAATTTACATTTTCACAGGATAGATTAAGTATTATTGTGGAGTTTGAAAGAAAAACGTCACAGAAGAAGGAAGGAAGAATTAATAAAACTTGTTATAGAAAAGTTTCGCTTCAGATTTTTCACATTAATTACAATTCACAATCAAGCTGTATTGAAACAGAACTTAAAACCTCCGTGACAGTGAGGCCGAAAACTTTTCGTATTTAACTTGCTACGAATTATTAAGGCTTTAAAAGTCTTTGATATCGTTATAATTAAAGGTAATCCGTGTCAAGGTGTTTTCAAAAGGCGTCAATCAGCTTTCGACAATACCTATTTGGATCATATTGTAGGGATCGGCTTTATACTAGACAATTTAATATTTCATGGCGCTCGTCTTTAGTGAAAATAGTTTTTGAACTTTAAAGTATTCACTACAAATTGTAAAAGGGCTTTAAATTTATCGTCGCGTCTGAAATATACACCGATCAGTTCCAGACTAATCTTTTGAAGAAGTTGGCAATTTTAATTCAATTCACACTGGCAATTTGGTATACTGGAGCGACCATTATCACCCGTCTATTAGCGAGGACAAATCAAGCTAACAATCTGTCAACCCGCACATCCAGACTTGTAACAGAACACCCCACTCCAGACTACCGTAATCACCCGACGTACCAAATTCCCGGTTAAAGTGGCAAACAAAACAATGCGATGAGCAGCCGAGTTTCTGTCTGCTAACGATTAAGACACACATACGCGACGTGACGTGTCCAGGGCCGCCCACGGCGACAAACAGCATTAGTGAGCCGCTCGGCAAACAGAAGGTGGCGCCGCGATTATGCTGACACGTACAACGTCCACTCCCCGTATCGCACTCGCAAACTTTTCTCGCTCTCCTGTCCACGTGATGTGGGCCCGCGTTCACGACATACATCTTCGTGACACCGGATCAACGTCACTTTCACACAACTTTTTGCCCCCTAAACGTAACACGCATGTTGATACTCAGTTCGCCTCTTTGTTAATATTTAGTTCATCACCTTTCACGACTCCGGTTGGCCTAAACAAACAGCACGATCCGTTCGCAGAAACTGGGGCGCGTTTGGTATTTCACGCGCGGCTTGGCGGCTTTACGTACGAATCGAGGCACAGATAGTAACACCCCAAAAAGGCAAATAAGGGCTCAGCGGAGTTCGGCGGATGACCGTATTTTCTTTATGCATTATAAGGTCGGTGCGGTATATCACGAGAATCGTTCCACGTTATTGCTTTACCGATAAAAACAATAGGAAACAATAGCCACTTACATAAAACATTGTGTCGGCAGAATCGGATGGGGCTCGGTTAGGCGTTAATAAATAAATCTAGATATACAAAGTCGGTTGTTTTGATCTCCAGGCTGAGATACCAATGGAGGTTGTATTTCATTGTTTTAAAGCACATATTAGTAGTTGCGTGCTGAGTGTAGCCGATTCTCTTTTATTTATGCGGGTCTCCAAACCAAATAAAGTACCAAGTAAGCGACGACGACGGGGTAAAGTTATCTGCGGGCGAGATTACTGAGCAAATATGAAATCGGACTTCGCCATCTCGCCACTCAAAATAACTCTTAAAGTAAATGGCGCGCTTTGTCAAAGATCGCCGTGAACGCAATGAGAAAATAAATACAATACATCTCAAAGTTGGAAATGATACGTTAAGAGAAAAGAGAGAAACAGCATTGTCACTGACCACGTAAAAAGTTTTGGGTTTCATGTTGCCTTTGTGTGCCGCCCGTAGATAAATGGCGTATTTTCGTGAAATTCGTCCGCGTCACTTCTCGTAACAATGGAGAAGATAAATAATCTCTACGTAAGAAAAGGATTCCGTAAACATAATTATTTGAACTCGCAATTGTAGCTGTGAAACGCTAATGAAAGTTCTCCAAGCCCGCTCCAGGAATTAGCGTTATTTTTCCCCGGCTTCAATTAGAGTGCTTTTATTTTTCAGGAAGAATACTTTAATTAAATCTGGAGGGTTACAGGTGATTTTCCTGAAGTATCTGTTCGGACTCTGGGTTTCTTTGATAATCTTGGAGCACAATAGGGTTTAAGTGTCATTTGTTTTTGGTTAATTAAATTGCTTTAATTTAAGTTTATATTGTGTAGCTCCTTCCGAGCAGAAAAATATACCCGTATATTTTATGTAACACGTAATTACGGCAAATTGTGCAGAATGGGCAAAAATTCAATTAGCGCGTCCCAATTTCCTTCAGCAACAGCCCTAAGAAGGTATCCCAGTGCCGAATTGGATATATTATTTACCGATTCAGTAGGTAAGTGCTTACCGAGCCGTATAAGCGCGCACCTGTGTAAATCCCGCCCAATTTTTATTAATTCCCTTCGAGTTCGCACCTGCGTGACGCTCGTTATTTTAATATAAGAAGCGAGAGGTTGAGGAGAAGATTATGAATGTGTCTCCCGATATCTGATATCTCGACACATCTGTCGGGCGGCGTGTGGACTGTGGAGCTGACAGGGGGTGGCCCCCCCGCCTCCAAATCGGGGCCATAGGCAGTATAATCAGCCCCGGCAGTGTATGAAACAGCGGCCGGTGGCGTTTATGGCCCTATAATAACCGTATAAAACGCGACTTATTGTAGGCGTCGATAACTGACGTTACAACCTTAGGCCCCACTTTGCGCACTCCGTAGCACCGCAATTTTTGTAACACCTTTACGTTGGCGATGTTATATCCGAATTTATAGCTATTCCTTTCGCTAATGTAATACAGACAGGGAATTCATTCGTCTAATTGAATACTATATTACTTTCCTTAATGAATTATTCAAGGAAAAATGTAATACCACGTATATTCGTATGTTGATGAAAACGTCTACACGTATTGAAGGTTTTCCTTTCGCTACAAAGATTTTCACATTTAGATATTACCTACGTATTTCTATAACAAGTATATTTTTTCTTTTTTTGGTCTGGTTATACCTTTGAAACATTCAATGCATTGAATTGCGAATCGAAGTAGAAAATTTACTGCAAGTTTCTTTGATAGTTAGTGTAAATATTTTATAACAAGAGTATGTACAAGCTAGCTTAACTTTCCTACTGTTAATACAGGCATGTCACAATTTCATTATGCGCATCCACACTAGAGCTATCTAATTACTGACCCTGTTTGCTATCAGTCGATCAACTCTTACCCTATCCCTCCTTTAAGACCGGGAACATACATAAACTCGGCATAAAGTGAGTTAACGTTCCCGGAACATCAAATGTAGTCACAGTTACGTCCGGGATAAGAGTCTGTCCTGTAACTAGCTTTTCATTAGAAGTTCAACAAGCACTCAAATGATCAGCGGAGTCGAGTCCACGCTCCGACGTCCAAACTTTTGTTATTGTTCTGCTTCATTACTGTAATACGGAATACTCGGCGCCATAATTAAGAGATCCTCCAGGATTGTCCCGGCTAAGGCAAAACTTAGTTCGAAACTTTGTGCCATGTTTTTACGTAAATAATGCCCGCACTACATCTGCTAGTGTCACTGGTCATAAGAACTACCAAAGGCACTAGGTTATACCGGACTTTACAGTGGTAATTTGTTTGCTTTGCAATCCTGAGAAACCAGCTTTGAAATCTCGACTCTAACTAAAGACTGTCTTTCGTAAGTCGTGTCCAGCTATCGTCCTGTGCTTCGGTGGGCTTGTTAAGCTTACAGTTCTGATTGCTATCGGTTTTTAGCAGTTGTTAAGTCACGTCATAGGACTTAAGACAATTTGGAAAACTCCAGCACTAGGGCCGGCACTACCTTTTCTGAAGAACAACAACAACTAGAAAACGAAATTACTTCTATGTCGTCAAACGATCAATGCTTCGAAACCTATTTAATTAGTCGGCGAACAAGCACGTTGGTTCCGCGTGTGGGACGCCTAAGTTTCATGCAATTTTCAGGCTAACACACTGTTACGCCTAAACATATATTTTTGCTAGTCCTACGTGTACTCAATATTGAAACGTCAGCAAGAAACTACATTCCATTAATCACAAAAATAAAACGTGACTGAAATAACAAAATATTTTTTTAATAGATTCTTCTTTTTCCTACTTTATGAAAAGGCTGTGGTTTGTTTGTAGATCTTTGTCTCCTCTTAAGATATTAAAATTCGCTAAACAACATTATTAGACACTGATATCTACTCCGTTGTATTTAGGCAGTTATTTAACGCTAGTATATTGGAAGATCTATTATTAGTTGTAATTTTAGTGCAATGGTTAGTATTTAGGTTAGGACTACAAACAATTCACTACGAAAATACACTAATATTTCTAGAATGCAAACAGTTTATCGAAATAACTGCGCCGAACAACGCAACCGTCTTCAGCCGTTTTATGCCAAGATAAATAGTTGCTGAATCTAATGTGTTTGAAAAGGTAAGATATTCTGAATGTAAACTTCCGGAAAGCTAAGAAAATGCACATAAAAGCTGCAAAGTCTCGGCCCTCTTCATTTTCTCTATTGTTAAATCGAACGGGGAAAAACTATCAACTTTATCGTCGGACTGATTGTGTGGAGACACCCTTATTGTCTACGTACAGGTAAAATAGAGACAGAGCCCACGCTTCTTTTACGTCAAGATGTTCGTTAAACTTTTAAATCCGAAACTTTGTCCAAGTTGTTTTATTGCTTCAGAAACGTTTTTCGAGCGTTTGACACGAGTAGAATTTTGGAAACATTTCACATTCTTAGCCCAGTTATCTTTTTGCACGTCGTAGGTATGAAAAAAAGCACAATTTTTCATCGTTTGAGGATAAGCTTCGGGGGAGTGCGTAAAAACGAGTGAAGCATTTGGCGAATTCACTGTGAAAACTTATCAAAAGGCGTGAAAGGAAATTATGCTATAAATCAAACACATCGAATTTTTTAGGGCGATCCGTAACAGGAGAAATATTTTGGAGAGTGGCCGTTACGCCGCAACCGGCAGGACAATTTATCAAGGGCGTCGGAACCCTCGTCCAATCGGTTGATAGCATTGCCATAAATATTTACTTTAATAAGATTCCGTCCTTTTTATTCGCGTGCGTTGTTTTACGACACCGTTTGGACCGTGATGGCGACCTGCTCGGCGCCTGGGATCGGCGTAGGCGCATTGTTTTTTTACTACCACCATTCGTAGCTAGGTGTAAGTGAAATTTCAGTTTATTAGGCAAATAAAATGGAAAATAGTTCACGTCTTAAAAAGAAATGTACGCTTTACAGCTGTTGCAGTTCTGCCGCTCAAAACATCCTTTTTACTTCAACCATGAATACCAAGAAGCTTTATAAAAGACAACTGTTGAGGCTATCTACATATGACTATTATACTTTCCCATTATTAGAGATGCCATTCCATGTAGAATAGACAAGATACTTTAGTTAGATAGTTCGGTATGATTGGTGCGGTCAATCGGCATCGCAGGAATATCGCCCTAATCCTACACCATCGGAAGACGTGCCTAGGACGCGACGCTTGGGATTTGCGGGATCATTGGACGCAAGATCGGAATACCCAGCTGTGGTTACAACACTACTCTGAGACCTTCGAATCGCTTGTAGTCTGGCCATATTATGATCAATTTGATTTCCATGATAGGGAATTAATGAATGTGCTGAATGTAAGCTTAAAATGCAGCTCAGTTTACCTAAGGAAATTATTAGTCAGCATGAGTTTCCGTGTTCATTCTTCTATCTTTTAAAGGTGTATTTGCTACATGTTTCATAATGCTGTTTTTTGAAAATGGATTTCGTCCAAGAACGCCCAATTCTACCAAGCATAGAAAACGTCTTGAAAGTACTGAATTCACAAACGCTTTCTTTCATAGATGACGGACGACAAAGTTCCAACCGGTATTCGCAGAGAATATTTTATTCCCCACAAGAAGCTGCGAGCAAAAAGTATAACGTTAAAGTTACGGAGGCGGGTGCATGATTCTGATAATAGCGTTTTAATTGCGAATAGGAGTGGATCGGGCGAGGAGGGGTGGTCACATTGTGATGCTGGGAGCGAGCGCGAGGCTCTCCCGGATTCTGAATGAAGACCCCACGTACGCCACGGTTCACTTGTTAAGAAAACCGTGGAGGGAGATCCAAATATTTACAATTGCATCGCGTAACACAAAACTTTGCACTCGAAAAAGATCCGTCTTAAAGGGGTGTCGTGTTGTGGCCGTCCTCGGCGAGTTCTCGAGTGACCGTGGCCCAGGTTTGGGTTATTACCGGGCTACACTTGTTTGCTCAGCACTACAGAACTGTAGCCGCTGTGATTCTGTGTAATATCGCTGTTTTTGCGCTCTCATAAGTACTCTCCGAACTTTTTCAATATTTTTGGGACGATGTACTTTTCGAGTACTATCCAATATTTTAATGAGCTTTTTAATTTTAGTTTTTCATCATTCTTTACATACTCTACTTCAACTATAGTCATCATGAAAATAATATTTTGGCTTGAAGCGTACAAACAAAAAAATATATGAAATAGTAAAGCCGAGTCCGTAAATCTCGTAATAAAAGCGTCCACTCAACGTCGTGATTCAGTCTTCAAGTGCGGACGAGGGCCGAGTTAAAAGACTTACATCTGTCTCCCTCTAATAGCTGGACCTTCGTATTTATTCTCTCTCTCTATAGCCGGACGCTTCATGTCAGCAGGGGCTTAGTCTAAACGATGCAGTTTCTCGTTATCTCGATGGCGCGTTATGGTTTTTTTTTTTACTTCGTCGTACAATACAGTAATGATGATAACGTAGTTGTAGTAAAGTCTGTGGTAAAGTGCAGCCTTTACTGTCGGCTTCATTGGCTATCTGGCAGGTTAATGTAGCGTGCAGTGCAGAAAGGGCTCTACGTTAATCTACAAGTTGTCAGAGACAGATGACCGTTACGACTAATGGATAAGGGCGAGGAGACAATCAGACAAGATATTCGCGGCCATGTTGAGGGTAGCGATTGAATCGTAATCTTCTTGTTATATTTATGTACTATTGTTACATTATAATGCTAATAAGTTGAGTATTTGGTTAATAGTGAAATGCCCAAGGGGCTATTGTCCTTTTTCTCTTTGATATCTCGTGTTATTTTTTCTTACAAAATGCCATGAAATACCACAGCGATTTCACACAATTTTGTACATTATGTCGACAATTTTACCATATTTATACGTATAATAATATATAAAACCACCCACACTTTTTACTTCAAAATCTCGTACACTTGTGACCCTCTCCCACTTTTGTTAATTAAACGAGTTGTGTCTTATCACTCTTTTGCAAGCGCTCCGGCTTTTTCCAAAGCTCTCGACATCAAAGTCCAATACAAAACTGCTACACGAGCATTATTCAAAAGCCAGGGGCACCCTTTAAAGTCTCTTCATACACTGCTTCATCCGTTCGCTTTGTTCGAGCATAAGGACTTCGACACACAGAGAGCACCTGTTTCGAGTAGCTAGCAATAAGTGCTGAACGTATTTGCGTAGCGCGATTACGCGTCGCTCCGGCATCGGCGAGAACTGAGATGAGCCGAGTGTGCTACCTACGTTATCGTTTTTTCCCACAGTGTTTTGTTTAACATCGTGAAAGAGATTGATTATGAAAATATACTTATAATTTTTCCCTCAAACTTTTTTATGTTTTTCATTGTTTGTGACTTCGCAGTATTTGTTCATTGAGCCTGCGTCAGTACCTACCGAATTTGGTGCAAGGAATAAAACATTGTAGGTACCAATTCAAAAAGTAGTCTGACATGGTTTATATCTCTTCTAAGGGATAAACATGTTTTGTTCGTTTCAAACCACATAAACAAATACAAAACAAACATTTTTCCTCGTTTTCCCTGAGTAAGCAATGGTTCGCCCGCGCTATGTTTTAGTAAGAAATAAGAAAAACTTCCCCAATCCCGATTCATTGTCTACTAAAAGCCCATAAACTGGATCTAATCAAACCCGTTAAAAGGTATCAGATTACAAATTTACAGGTAGGTCTGCCAATAAAGATGAGCGTAAGAGAGAGTTAACAGCGAGTAGTAACCGTTGCTTTACGAGGCCGACTTTGCATATCCCGCCAGATGCTTGGACTGTTATCATGAAAGAGTTACCTGCTAGGACATCTGCTACATGTTATTCGATTGGATCCATCTGCTTATACAAATACTACGTGTTACCTGTGACTTTGTACATGGTGGTATATTCATCGAAGATAGTTTTCCACCTACGCCTCGGTCTGTTCCACGATGACCTAGACCAGCGCTAAGTTTACAAAAAGTTTTGAAAGTAATACTATTGACAAATTGTAATCAATTGAAACCGTATCACAATCAGTTGCGTATTTATACAAACAGGCCGAGCTGCAGAGGCTTATTTACGAAAACGTATTTTAAACTATTTCATATCACTAACAGTGCTCAACAGATTAGTATATTGAGGAAATATTACTAACTTAAATATACTGAGTATAAAAGCTACCAAACAATATGTCGACCGGCCGGTGTTTTATGAAAAAACCTCTTTCGCATTTAAATTTGAAAAGTTGTCCGGAGCTCGACCCGGCTCGGTAAAAGGGTATTACTTATGAATCAATAGTTAATGAGTATCAATGGGGAGGCTTTTGAAACTCGCCAGACTCTGTGTGCATTCTCGGCGAATCATTAATATTGAAAGTTACTCGCTGTCCATTGTCTTTAGAGTGGTCGCCTCTTTGTATATTACGCGTCGTCTTCTTCACGGAACTACTCGTTTTCTTTACTCGAAACTTTGGCCGTTTGACAATTTTATATCAGATTGTCTACGAAATTAATGGTACTGTTTTGTGTATTATAGGATTCTGTTTGTGGCTTTTGAAACGTTTCACTTGCAACAATTTTCAACATATAAATTATAAATTTTTGTTTTCTGATTACACTTGCCTTTCCCCGTGACTGTGAAGTCCCTGACGTCGATACCGATTTCGATATTGATAATGATGGTGACTTGAATAGCTATAATGACGTCAACAACAACAAAGATGTCAACGTCTACGCTGATGACACGCCAAATCGAAAAAACACGACGACGTTTCTTCTTCTCCGTCGTAATAATGGCTGTAAGAAATTATCAAGTAGAAAGTAACATATATTTTGTGTGCGCATACTTCCAGAATTCTAATAGACGCTATGAAGTTTAAATTTAACAGCGTAATATTAAAAGCATTATAACACAATGAGCTGACAAACACGGCGCAGACTTCACTGTTTCACACTGTTTATACCATGCATACTTGTTATTAAAAGGATAAGTTCCATAACCCGCCTACACTAACACTCAAACAAGGGATGTAATAACGAATACGCTGCGTGAGCACAGATAATTATTATGTGCGGTGGCGAAACCAAATTGCGCCCTTCATGCTACGAGAGGGAATGGGTAGATTCGATTGCCGCCATAACGATCCGGATGATGTAGCAGTTTGTATTTGATTTTGGATACGCAATTTGGAATTAGAATGGTTCAGAAATGTAAAAAAATGGCACATAATACGCTGCAGTATTAAGGTAGCTACTTAGGCAATATTAATGTGCCAACTACAGGTATTGGTTGTGAGTAAAAGTGTTTGTCCGAAATAGCTCAGCGTTATAACGTATAAAATGAAAGGAAAATGTAAAAAAAAACTACCAAACAACAAAAAGTTCGAACTAAAAGAAGCTACCGTCCATTTTTCGCCAAACTATTTTA
This sequence comes from Hylaea fasciaria, assembly GCA_905147375.1. Lineage (NCBI taxonomy): Eukaryota > Metazoa > Arthropoda > Insecta > Lepidoptera > Geometridae > Hylaea > Hylaea fasciaria. The sequence goes on from LR990194.1 coordinate 4,635,455, forward strand.
ATTAAAGCTGTCCAAATGGAAGGAGTTTATAGACGAAGTAGCCGAACCCCCGATAGATTGGGAGCGTTCAATTTCGACGCTCCCAGTATAACCCAGGCAGATTCCGTAATTGTCGTCCCCATTAACATTTACGATAATGACTGGTTAGGATTGACGCGGTTATCGCAACCTCCGATATGACTGAGATACTGAGTACCGTATATGTACCGATATCGTAAGCTCGATATCGCACATGTCAGCGGGAATTCCGTGCGGGGAACTGATAATTCCGCGATGTCATTAGCTATTCACGGTCGGTTAATAATAGATTTGACGGGTTTTAGGCAAGATTAGTCCGTGCCACAATTAATCACATTAAATGTACTACTTTTATGCAAATACTGGAAGACAACAACATAATGTGATTAGTTAAATCAAGTCGTGACAGAAACGCAAGCCCGAAAAAAATAATTAAATCGAAGACAAGATAATGTTGTTCCAAATTTACTACAATGAAAATGAATTGCATAATACTTCGTGCAGAATAGGCGGCAGTTTCCATTGTTACCCTTGCCTTTTGTGAAACCCTATTAAATTCTGCTAACTACACTGTCTCGTGACTCGTATCATGTCAATCCCAACTTTATTATGTCCTCGTTTCGTGTCACAGGCTAGTCATTAAAGCTTCGTGGATGCGACTCATCTCGAAGAAGCCATCTGCATGATTTGCGCATATTAATAACATGTAGATCGCGCGCCCGCACCGTTTGTGTGCCTTTAGGTGCATGTGCTGTAGATGCATGCATATGTTCACATGATGTCGGATATTACACAAGTGTGTTGGTTTACTTGCGTTTTCGAAATATCGTAGCCGTCTACGGTCTGCGCTACGAACACTGCTACACAGTGTAGCATGGTCTACGAGTTCAGCTACGAATCCTCATTAGTTGTAACTCTTTGAATAATTACTGTGGGGAAATTAGTTTTAAGCTCTTATTATTATTAATGCCATTATTGGATATAATTTCTATAAAAGTAAAAGATAAATACTTACCTAAATTAATATAATTTCTCTCACTTTATTGGGCATACTAATAATGGTTTCTGCATTAAAGTTATGATTATATCTGCGATTTTATTTTTGCAAATTGTCCGGTTTTTCTTAGAGTAGTAACCACATTTTCAGCAACTTGAAAACATTAACGTGTAACCATCAAAACTACTTTGAAAGACGTTCAATAAACCAAAGTACAGAGAGCTTTTTTACCAAAACACGAAGGTAAAATGTTCCTTCAAAAAGTTTTTCAGAAAGGCGATAGCAGCGCGTCTTGTATATGCTTCGGCAAAGACGCGGTCGGTGGCGAGTAGGTACACAGTGTAAACACACCTTCAAATGAGATGTAAGGGAGAGGCCTCAGTATATTCATGTAGCGGCGAAGTTCTGATTTGTAAGGTTTATAATGATGATGAATTGTAATTTTGGCTTAAATAATTGTGATGGATATTAAACGGTTTATTTAGAGAGCTTGGATTATAACTCGACAAGCTGGTTCAATGGAAATGCTCTCAAATTTGACCTTCTCGATCAATGTCGATTTCTGCACTAACACTTTTTATCCCCATATTTGACATGGTTTAGTTAGCTTTTTTTGTGATATCCCCGCCAAGCTATCGTTAGGTATCTATGAACATTTACGCAACAGTAAAATGACTAAAAATATAATATTGATTTAACTTACAACGCGAATACGTCACTTCACTTCATGCAGTCCTTTGCTTGGTTAAAATTGACGCAACAGAAGATTATTCCACGTCCGCCCGCGCTTCTACTATGAACACGGCCGAAGCTCTCAACTCCCCGCGGCACGCCACGCGCCGTAATGATGCATCTCTCGAGATGCAAGCGAAGGCTTTGCGGGTTTTAACTACGCTGTGATTTTTTCTTCCCTTTTTACGCGTTGTCACGCACCTTTTGTTCTGTGACGTCACCCGCTGAGACACTAATATGTTAAAAACGAACTCCTACGTTTTGTCCGTACAAAATATAAAACAAATGACGAACATCTTGCTGTTATTATACCACGAGGCAGACACACAGACAACAAAGGGTTCGAACTTATACCACCCTTTTATTGCGTCGGGGGTTAGACAAATTAGACAGTTATATGAAACAACAAAGAAATAAATATAATTGGATATTTTCCAGCAATATAACTTCTATTAACCAACAAATAATATTGTGTGACTTATATTAATTTCGAAACGATCGGCATACTGTCCATTTATTATTCTTCTATGAATGTTTAACGTCCGTTCAGCGGACAATTTAATCACGCCAATGACATTTTAATGATAGCTTAGCAAAACTACTCGGAAAATGTTTTGAAGTCCTTTTAAATGAAGTAGCTTACTTATTCTTTGAAATTATCAAGTGTATAATTTAGTAGACATTGATTTGTATGTCAGTTACTTTGAAATGCTACTTTAGTATAGTAAGTTTTCTTGTTGAAAATAATTTATTGTTAAAAATAAGAAAATAATAAGCGAACAAATAACAAAGTCTATAAGATTCAAACTTAACGCAAACTTTGAACTCAATTGAATAATGGATATCTACTGTACCTAAATTGAATTATTGTCTTGGACAAGTAAGATTAAAACAGAGGTGTTTAACTATGCGCTGAAGCAAAGTACATGACTGGCATATAACTAATTAATTACATACTTAAAACTGCTTAAAAAGTTAAATGTGCTACCTCCCCTTTATTGTAAACTTGTATTTAAAGGTAGAATATTTTATTTAGTTATGTTTGTATCACTGCATTCCCCTACGTGCTTCGCTCGCATCTAATGATGTCCCATGAGGCTGCTTCTACCTTTACCTTATCATATACTGAGAATATACTATCAAAGTGTTTTGTATTTGCAGAGTCTGGAAAATAATACCTTTTTATATGTATAATCTACCTATACATACTCGTACAACCTTAACGGATAGAATGCTCTTCATTATACCAAAAACGTTGAATTGATTATTTTTACCCATCATTCCAATTCAATTATTTTTTTATTTCGCAGTAAAGCGGTTTAAATCTTCTCATACCAGTTTTTATTTCAAAACTCATAATATTGCAATTGCAAAAATGTTTAACAAAATATAAATACAGTGGAATAAAACAGTATCATTCCTCTTTGTCCACCTCAGAGGGAATATTTGAACAACGAGAAAACAGACCACTGCCCAAATACTTTAATATTAAAATTATCAGAGGGAACACCATTATCGTGGTTTATTTGTAACTAAACCAAATTGGACATAATAGATTATGCGGGTATTTAACTTTGAATGTACACAAATGTGATTACTGTTAGCAATTTAAATTGAGTTTAACGCTATAACGACCGGTGTAGGTACTTTTGTTTTGTCTATAGGAAATATTATCACCATTCATTTATCATTATACATTTTCCATTTTGTATTGAATAAAATTAAGAAATAATATCTCGTATATGACAAATGTGACAAATCAACTAATCTCGCCCGAGAGTGGGAGAAAAACACCATAAAACTCAGAAATACTGCGCTACAACCCACCAAGTCCCTAACCTCCTTCCAAAAAAATTCCAAGCCATATGTGAATTCCTGCGATCTAAAAAGAGCGAGATACGCGAACGGTCTACTGCTTGAATAACTAATGAAGGTAAAATGAAGCACTCAGAACAACCCCAACTGTAGGTTTCTGCGCGATCAACCATTTTATTTTGCATATTATAGGTTCAATAAACTTTTATCGTTATATTTTCCGAAACCTTCCTTATCTTGCGAATCCGCTTACTTATTGAAAATCTAATCGAAGTTTCTGTGTACACCTGTTGAATTGCAAAACAGGAATTGAGGTCTGATGGTATTACGATATTATGCGTAAATATTTAATTTGGCTACCGTTCTATTCTCGGATAGCATGTTCCCCCAGAGCGCATTATTTTCTAATGAAGATTCCTGTCATTTTGCTTTTCTCATGAGTATTTCGCTTTTTGCATAATTAACACAATAAGAACGCGATTTAAGCTGGAAAAGTGAAACTGAGTCCATATTTTTAACGTAACCTATTTTCAACAGCAATAGTTATACTTACTATTCTTTCTTACACCACAACGTTAAAGGTTAAAACTCATTGAAAACATTTATCGAAACGCTGATAAATATTTTGCAAGAACTGCAATATAACATTTCAAATATTAACACGTTACACAATGATAAACTATGCATGTTATTGCGACATGCATTTTTGAACGAAACAAGAGAAAAAACCGATTCCATTTTTAAAATGTTTGACATTTTAACCACCCGCAGAATTTTTAAATGTCGTATAAAATCGAGCAGCGAAATCAGAAACTACCCTATAAAATGTTTCAAATCGTTCATTACCAAATAGTTTTCAATCCTGAGTATCATACATACTTTTTGTTTCACTGAAATTTAACAATATTTACTACTAACAGGCGTAATCGTATGGGTATTATGTCAATAGCTTGTATTAAAAAAACCTTTAATTTCAAATACAAATGCCACTTTGAACGTGTAGTGTGGAAGCTAAAACATCTGCGCGTCAAAGTGCCTTTATAAAAGGGATTCTTGGAAAAGTTGTTTTAACGGTGGGAGTTGTACAAAACAAAAGGCATAAAAACTTAGGATTTATAAAACAAACAGTGTTAAATCAGAGGGAACGAAATCTCTGTAAATGGTTTGGTGTTTTATTTATTTCATTTAATATTATTCACTTGAACTGAATTCGAGGACATCATAGTATTATGCGTTTGTTATCCTTCATAGGGTAGTGTTACACAAATGATATTTACTATTACATATTATTATTCCGCTTTACAATCAGACGCTCTTCGCCGCAACAATCTACCCGTAGGTTATACTTGTAACAGTGCCAAAGAACAATTTTAAGCTCGCACTCATAAGTCGAAAGCTTCCCCAAAGCAGAGCCGCGTGAAACTTCATTCGATCCGACATTATTTTACTGAGAAACTTCAGATGTCGCAGGCTTCATAAAGGAAGAATATGTTTACCAGTTGTGAGTTCGTCAGCGGAATCTTGAGCCGCGAGGCGGTGCGGGAGGCGGGAGATACAAATTGTCGCGCCCGCGGCTACGTCGTGTTATGAAAACTTGGATCCACAGGTAAAGAGCTCTCAAGCAAACAATTTGTACGCCGCTTACACACTGAATAAACAGTGTTATCTTGCTCGCGTGCTCGCGTAATAGATACGTACTTGTTATGTTTTACTAGCCTGTTTCTGATCTTGGTACTAAAACTTTGTTGCGTGATAGCGGATATCTATGGTAATGTGGATGTCTATGAAATCGATTGTACGCCTACCTGTGTTGGTATCGTAATATGGGCATGAAATAATGCTAAATGCTGACCTAGCCTATATACTTACTAGAAAATATATCCGTCGAGGATACGGAATTGATGCAGGTATTTATCTAATGCATGTATTAAAATATTAGTCACTTTAAAAAAGCACATCTTTAGACGTTCAAAAAGCTTGTCTATGCCTGAAGATATTTTATTAAAGTATTAATCAACGAAGCCAAATTCAATACTTACGAGGCATCAATTTCTTAAAAGTAATTTGTAGTTTCGAAAACCACTTACGGCCACAATATCATAACCCTCCACCGTCACGAAATCTCAGTTTTAATATTCTATAAGACACTTTAATATTTATAGCTCTACCGGCAACGTCTTTAAGGTTGTAAATTGGGGTTTAGGTTGTCAAGTACCTATCTAAGTATCGGTAACCTACGGTTAATGACGATCTCGGCTCAATTATTAGCACCCTGCTTTGAGCCATTACTGAGATAGCCTGCCTTACAAGCGACGCGGTCTGAGCTGCCATAATGTGTAGTTATTAGCAAATTCCTGTATTTATGCAAACAATTATTTTCCTTAATTGCTGGGCTGGGATACCAGTTCACCTTACAGCCTTAACGAACACAATAATGTAATAGATATTTTCTGACCTCATAACAATGTATAAATTGGTGGCTTTATTTCCATATCGAGTGTAGGTTACTATTGCGATGGTACTCATAATACTCATTTAAATATTTCTACAGCAGTACTCTCTTTGATTTAATTGCTCTACTTTTTCGTCGTGTTCTCTTTTCAGTCATGCATTTTTCTCCATTATCGTTTGTCATAGAATGTCTCTATTTACCGAAATATACACCTACAACAATGAATGTGTAGTAAGCCACAAGTTAATCAGCTTAGCTGGTCTCTAATAAGCGCCACTTATCAACAATTTGCTCATACTGTTTACCAACTCACAAGAGCAAATTGAATTATTATTATTGTTGACACAAACGTAGTATAATATGTAGATAGGTATTTAGTATGTTGGCGCAGTGAGCATTTAGGGCTCAAACACTCACGACGCACATATTTGACGAGTTTCAGTAGATTAACTGGTTCACTGTTCGCGGTCGGTAGATATCTCGAATGGGGTAGCGGGGTCCTCTGGTGACAGTGTATGTCAGACTACCCAAAAAACCACTGACATGGGCTAACTAGTATTATGTCTGGAAACAAACTACGGACATATCTTTAGGAACTGTTTTTGTCGTCCCCAATCAAAATACTTATCCTATTATCTGCTCACAAAGCATGTAACAAAAGTCTATAACATTAAATAATACAGATCTAGTTTAGATAAAGCACCTACAAACCTACAATCAAAGCAATATCTCACAGTTGCGTGCCACTGTCTCATAGATGCCGCCACTTTGATCTATATACCCTTTTTACAGGCCGATGATATCAAAAGTTATTGCTTTAGTGATTTGTTGAAACGTTAATTATGCTAGGGTGTAAATTAATGATCGTAATATGCGATTTTTTATCTGTGATCTAAATTATTGTAGTGTAAAGGGGTGAGGTCAGGTTGAGTGCACATGTGAGTGAAAACGTAAATAATATTTGTTTACACTCATAATAATTATTACAAAGTAATTGAATGATACAATCAAATTTTTATTATTGACGTTGTTTGTATAATGTATTATGTAGTCGAGATGAGCGACGAGTTTAGTTTTTGTACCATGTAAGTAAAATTATGTACGTGCCAATGCATCCAACATTTTGAGAACGTTGCCCATTGGTAGCGTCTTATTAGATTAGGTTTAGTTAGCTTTATATTTCAGTGTTTATTGTTTTTATAGTACCCAATGTTTTCAATAAAATATATGTATGTACAAAGTATTTTTGTACTAACTTGTGCACCTACATTAGCACAATAAAACTGAAACCACCTCAAAATCATATATACCAAAAATTTTGCAACATTTTTGCACTGAGTCCTTGTGAAAATATTTCAGCCACACCAATGTATACCAGCTTTAAAGTACGGGTGTGTTATGAGCGTAGAACACGCCTTCGATAATTGCCGGTGGCCGCAAGTAGCGGAAGTCGATAAAATATGTTCACGCACGCCTCGATATAGGCGGAACATCGTCGTTCCCGCGTTCGAGTACCTATCTAACAAGGCGGTGAGGATGTATCTCACACACACAACACAACATAAATCTCTACACATATGACACTCAATACCGCCATTAATTTCCGAATTACAGTGACATTTCTATCCGTTGCCATTTCCAGTCTATTCAAAGACTCACAAGAGAAAACTTAATAAGATCTTTTCTAAGATACAAAAATGTCCAGGAAGCAGTTATTTATTTTTCATGGAAAAAGTTCCCAGTAAACGTTCATGAATGAATAAGAGAGCGCAGACTTAGTTCGCGCAAGTCGTCTTGGCAACTATCGTTTTAAGTGGCAAGTCGTAGAATTGCTAAAAAGCACGTGCTTGCGCCGAGCTTCGTAAATAGTTCTAATCTTTCGCCGAAGCTGTGGAGTTGCACGCGACTCGTGCAAACAGAAGGATACCGCGGTTTGCTATCCAACGTGCGATATGATTGGGTACGGACGTCATACCCGCACGCCGCGCCCTCTCTGCGCCACCTTTATTCAACTTTTTCTTAACTCCTAATAGTGGTAACATTGTAGGGAGTTCAAAAAAGCAATTTCGCGCTTCCACCGAGCCACAGTTTATGGTAATGCCGGTGTATCCCGTCTATACCTTTGTTTAAAATTGTGCAATACTTGTTTCGTAACTGCGCCCGAGGTTTTCAGGTGCCTTACACAATGCCACTATGGAAGTTAGTTTTCGGATCTTTGTTTGCGTAGCGGATACGGTTTGAAATACTGTATATTTTTTAAACGAGCCAGGTGCAGGTCTGTGCCACACTCGCGAATGCAGTGTAACTGTGCTAACTGGATTTAAAAATGCGATAAAAAAGGCCAGTATCACATGTTTTCTCTCTCAAAATATTTTCAAATGTTTTCGCATTGGAATCATTGCATTGGTAGGTTTTACGTATCAACAAAAATGTTTGTTGCAGGAAAAATACGTGTTAGGTGGTACAGTTTACACAAAATACAGAGTGAATCACGTTGCGCACGGTAGTACAGATACGCCCTCTAGCGGACGCGGTCCCGGATGTTTCCGGTGTGGCTTATCACGCCGATAGCGCTGCGTATGAACATGTATAACCTCGTGTATGATTGTATGGGTTAACCTAGTTGCAGTGCAGTCGGTTATTACGTTGGAAAATATTATGAGTATAAATTTAGTAGGTTTATCTTAGGAGTTATACTGTTTACTTTGTGAGAGATTAACATAAGTCATAAATTATATGAGTAGCTGGATGAAATAGTACATACGATACCTAAAGCTCAAGCACTAAAGTTATTAAGTTTGTTAATACACATGTATGGAAAAGCTTTTAATTTCTGAAAACTGTCTCCAAACTCGCCACTGACACTGTTTATATTCCCACGGTAAGAAATATAGCCCCTAAGGCACCGCTCACATCCTTATTTCCTAATATAGTTAAAGAATACAATGTAGAACATTGATCCCCTTTTTATAAGGCGATAGAGCGGAAACCGAGATAACTCCGCTTATTTCCGAAATTAGTTTCCAACTATACCGTTATCGAAACTTGTATACGGTCCAATCTGCGTTATATTACACAAGTTCTTGATTAAATTTAATAAAACCAAGACGGTTACCTAATTGCGCGTAGGAAGTTTCATTAACGAGTGTTCGATTCGTACTGCTTCGATCAAAGTGAAGACGGTGGATCAGTTACGCGGGCGCTGCATTTGAAACACTATCTTTTAGGCGTTTACTCGACATTTCGGTGGGCTAACTATGCACCCAACATTATTAGACATTACATTACCAACGGAATTGAGCGACCATTGTCTAGCAAATATCAATAAAATAAATAAAATAAGAGCGACTATTTGGCACGCATATTCTAGAGGACACTTAACATCATAATAATATGAGAATAGCTAAGCGTCAATTATTTATTTATTTCAACAAATCATTCGGATATATGCTAAGCATTTTATATTGCGGTGGTGGAACGTATGCGATATATCTTTGAATGAAGTTATTATGTTATTATAGTTAGTAATTAAGTACATATACATTATTATGTATTATGCATTTATTCAGAACATTGTGAATGATGTATATTAATAACAAGACCAATCTGATACTTTTTGAATGTTATTTTTATATTACCTTCCAATGACATACTAAATGGATGACTTAAAGTCTCTATTATATATTTAAATAGAAAATTAAAGTCTAAACATTCAATTGATTATTACATTTTGCAAGGTTTAATCGCGCGCGTAAAGTTTAACCGGATTTAATGCACATATTACCCTTCTTATACTATACCGTGAATATTCGGTTCTGTTATGGTCCTTGAGTAAGGTTATTAATTTGAAAGCTCAGGTACTGTCTAGATATGTAATCGTACAGTTTCAATCGAACCAGATCTGTCGGCATCCCGAGTTTCGACTAACAATGATACGCGGTCTTATTCCGGAGTGGAACCCAGATTGAAATCGCGAATCGAAATATCGAAATTAAATGTAGCTGGAACTAATTGAGTAGCTCGGTTCTGAAGTTTTCAATTAAAGATACAGTATTTATATTATAAACTTGGCTGTCAAGTTTTGCATAAAAAACACATTTATACTGGTGAAAATTAATAAAATTGTAGGAATTGGTGTCAAAACTGACTTATTGATTTAGAAATAGTTGGAATGAAAGCAATATACAAAAAGCGATTACTAGATTATTTAGGTGCAAAGAAGCATACTCGTATGTATAAAGTAACGAACAACGATCTTGACAAGTGTGTCCAGAAATGTTATTCTATCTGAGCTCGAACATTTTGCTTCCCTGTTCGTGGTAACGTTATGCGATCGAATCATTTACAAGCGGTGGCTGTGGAAATGAAAGCGTACCCACACCACACATCCACCGCCGCCTCCCAGCTTAATGAGATTTATCTACGCGCTTGATTTCATCTGACGATTAATCTGCGATTCTGGCGCTCGATTTTCTTATAATATCCTTTTAAGATGGCGTCGTAAATCTTACACCGCCATTTCGGTTTTAATTGAAAACGCAAAGACGCGATCCCATTTATGATTACAATTCGTAAGTGATGAGCCGACGCCATTTTGATGTAGTTTGTAAATGTGATCATAATTTGAATTCAAGGAAACATTGAACCAATTAACGATTATGTATTTATAGGTCAATGTCACGGTGAAGATCGCAGTATATATATTTTGTTTACCTGCAAAAGGAGTGCGTAGACGGGCGAAAACTATAATTTTTAGTATACCTATACTAATTACCCATAAATCACTTCGAAATAGCAGAGAAATGCTCAAAACTATTGTACAATAAACGGTACCTACACAGAAATTCCATTAACATGCCTATTGTCTAGTTAAATAAAATGATATGAACCGTTAATTCTAGCAGTGTTAGTATATAGCGGCAACCAAGTGCTCAAGGTACATAGGAGTAGATATCGTGTAATGTCGAAAACATGCTATTAAGTGCATCAACTAGTTAACGTTTGCGTCGAAACTTGGCGGCGGTGGAAACGGTTTTTGAGCGCTAAGGCATGATCAGGCACGCTATGATCGCTGTTGCACTTGGTTTAACTTCAAATTGGCTGTAATAATTAGAGAATTTAAGGTTACCACGCTGAAATAGGGTTGAGCGGGTTTGCTGTTCAGTGGGCAAATACCGCAAAGTGGCTGCCGAGGCTGACAGAAGAAGAAGGCCAGGCAGAAAAAGTGGTAGGATAGAAGTACTGGTTAGATGTCACACTAGATTGATGCTTCAGGAAGGAATTGGACACGAATATTTGGTCGTGGCTAAGTAAAAATAAGATATGTAGACTTTTATCCATAGTATTTGATAAAAAGTAATACATGTTTTAAAGCTTGGGATTGGCTTGTATATTAAAACAATTAATAAATAAAGACGATTGTGTGCCTACTAATTTAAGTCTTTGTTGACATAATTGTTGTTGTAGTTTGTTTTTAAATCAAATGACTTCAATAAAATTATGGTGATTGTGGAGAGTCTGTACATTAGTTATTTCATGGACATGATAACTGTACCATTTCACGTCGCCGTGAAAACATCGGTCGTGCTTAAACTTCGTTTCCCTTCGAACTGTAACTACACATGTCTACAACTACACCTATTCGCCTCGCACGACGCTAGTTGAGCACTTCAGAACTTTGTGCGCGGTAAGTGGATTTAATTTGGTGGGAAATACGTTTAAATTAGATATTAGATACGTGGTAAATAGGTTTATGTATTAGAAGTTACACTGATGTTGATACCTGTGAAGGGGAGAGTAAGCTAGCTATTTACTGTAGTTGAATTGGTTTATTTCGCCTTGATATATCTGAGAGATTTGAGGTATTACCTCGGCAATAAATTTAACCTGTTTGTAGACTTCGAAGAAAGACCGATTATATATGCCAATGGCAAGATCTTTTTCAAGCAATGTGATGAAATAATTGGGAAATATAATTTAACTCTGTAAGATCAACACCCACCGAAGCAAATTTATTAACAAAAGCGTTACAGAAAGCGGACAACCCCATTCGGAAACATTAACAAAATCCGGACAAATGAAGTGCACACGTGTTTTTTTTAATAAAATTATCATTATGAAACACTGAGAGCTGAACGATTGCGCAGCGTGAAAAAACCTCTCACGTAGAAGCCGGCGGCAAGGGAAAAACGGAAATAAAATCGGTATTTATTTAATCGAAACTCCTCTTCATTAGTTTCAGTCATGCGGTTGAATGGGCAAACAAATAAAAATGTTTGATCTCGCCAGTTATGCAATTCGAACGATATTCGAATCATTACAATCGGACGAGCCCGCCCCAGCATGGCTGCATCGCGCCGCCCAGCGAAATGCACGGAATGCGCATTTAAGCAATATTTTTATATCTGACGGCCAGAATTGATTTACTTGTGTTCAGTTAATTATGCGGTAATCGGTTTGTGTCGGTGCGGTTGTTTGTTTTGTTACTGAGCTGATTTTATAGCTAATTTAGCGATTCGTAGTTTACACGGTAGCGATCTTTTTTTTAATTAATATTTTACCGTATTCCTATCACTAAAATATATTATGTTGCATAGTAATATGAAAACCATCCTATTATTGGAAACCACCATTTCATTTTATTATAAGTCCGTAAACGTGTTTTTGTGAGTATTCTAGATACAGCAGTTTTTGTGAAAATACCATTTGCGAATTCAATTTTGTCTTTTCGCCGTTATGTTGTAAAAATATCTTGTTTGCATTCAATAAATGTTGCCATCAAACCGAAACTTTAAAAACGCTGTCATGAATGTAATTGAATTCAAAACAAACAATCAACCAACTCGTAAAAAGTTCTAATACACATTTCTGCGAAGCGGAAAATTTACTTTTAATTGACTCATTAAACATTTTAAGGTATCTAGTTAAAATTGAAATCCAAATATCTGAATATAGAGGCATATTTCTTGCCAAATTGGGCCTTAAAGTAGCACCAATCGTGCGAGCCCCAACACGTTCGCTAATAAGCCAAGACTCGGAGCAGCGCATACGTCTAGCGAGTGCTTCAGCGAGTCGAGTGCCCACCGCGTTCGTTAGCGGCCGCGTGACGAACTCCACTCGCCATCCCACTCTGTCCCACTCCTCAGCTCTTTTCATTAGGAAGTAATTCAGAGTGCCGGGCACTCTTCCGCTTCATTCCTCTGCGTTTGTGTGCGGAGTGAGTGCTCGTAGCGACGTTGAATCAGGTGACGCTTTTGTGACTAGATTAAAGAGAACACGTTTTCTTAGTTGCGCCGCGGGACGCCAGCCCGTATTCTTTGCGAGCTATATTTAGAATTAAGGTCTCGTTGAGCGGAATTGTTGTGGCTTTTGTATGATACATGACGTGGCCGAAAATTGTACATATAAGAAAACGTACTCATAAAGCGCATAAATGCGAGACAGTGTCACTGTATAAATTAGAGCAGAGCAGTAGCGTTGCTAACATGCGTAACATAATATATTTTTAAGAAATACTGCTACGAAACTTTATTCAGATGGTTTAGTTCTTGTTAAAAACTAAATGTAGCGTTGAAAAACAGACGCAAGTTGTGCTAATATAATGTCTCGTGCATACGTCACTTCGCTCGTTCGCCGTCGGCTGAAACGGTGTAAAAGCAATTTGGTAATGCATTTTTATCTACGTTAGTCGTGTGTAGTGCGACTTAAGTGATGGTTTCGAGAATGCGGAATCTCGGCTAAGAGGTGCGGACAAAAACATGTTGAGTATATTACGAGTTAAAAGGAGAAGCGTTTTTGTTCAGAGCGCATTTGTTTTGTAATTTTAGGAAGAAAAGTCACCCCCAAACAGTTATATATTCTATTAATAGTTTTATTGTAGTTAAAGATAGATAGTTGTATAATAATTTATTTCGAATACGTATACACTATTATACAAAAAAAACTGTTATTTAAAGGTCACAATGCACGATGACAAGGAATCACCATTTTTAATAGTCAAGTTAATTATTATTCACTGTGTCGTATAATGGAAAAGTAAAGGGACGTTTAACACCAAAAGGCCTTAGGAGGTGAAACTTAATCCCGGCAATTACACTAATGATTACATAACACCAGGGACACAGAACAAAATATAAACAAAGGCATCTAGAGTCGCGTGAGTTGACCCTTGGGCCTAGAAGAGGACTATTAAGTAGGGTCGGTTCACTTAAATTTACCCTAGGGATTTCAAACCCCGATTTACTGGACATAGAATGAGCAATAAAAATATAATTACATTGTTTTACTCCAAATTAACGAATAATGTACGAAAAAAAGCGAGAAAATTACGTATTTACGACGGTAAATCGGATCTAAATTACACTTTTGGGAGCATTATTACAGAATGGCGTATTACTTAAAACACTCCGCGGACGTGACAGTATTAGGGATTTTCTTTAATGTCGGCAAATAAATAGCGAGGAAGGTCGCCTTATCTCCTCTTTTCATTATAACGAACATCAACGCGGGGTCTACCACATTAAAATCACGTTAATTAACCTGGCGCTCGCTAAGGAGCAGGTTCACATGCGGGTGGGAGGAGCGACCCAGTGAACACAAAGGCTCTGTCGACTGCATAGAGCGTGTATATTTACGCAAAAAGCGTATCGCTTGGATCAATCGCACGTTTATCGCTGGACAAAATCTGTTGCGCGTGTGTAAAGCACGTACCGCGCGCGTTATCGCGCCCGGAGATCGAAGCGAAGCGAACGATATTAGTACCATTCGTCTTTGTCGTACCGTTTCCTAATTTGAATAATCGTTGGTGAGAATGCAGAGTGATTTGCCGCAGCAAAGGAAGGATCTAACAACTCTAACGGTCCCTCCATTTCATTCCCCCCACTAGCACGACTTTAAGGTTGCGAGAAAATTGTGCGAAGAAAAACAAGAACGATAATTCAGCAGCACAAAAGGAGAAGGGAAAAATGCGAAGTGTGAATTTTCTCATTACGCCACAAATCAACTGTTAAAACAAATATTTAAAAAGAGAAAGGAATTCGCAGACTACAAAACGCTCCTCATCCCTGGTTACTGGCAAATGCGAAATCCGATTTAATTTATTTTTATCGCGGGGCTTTATAATTTCATTTTCGCACTTTCCATTTCAGGAGAACGCCCGCGCCGCGGACTGCCGCTCTATCCGAATGAGATCTCCCCGAAATCAGGTACAAAAGAACGATAATGAACGCTCACTGCTTGCTACGTAATCTAAATTATTATACGAGTCGAAATTCTTACTTCGCAGCGAAAGAAATCGACTTTATCTCGGGCACCGGGAGATGTTTAATAAAATTAAAATGTCGGAGCGAGCCCCTTTTCGATGTTTACGGTGGCTCTAACAGTATTTCGATTCTAATTTGACCTCGCCTAAGAGTAACGCTTCACTAGTCTCCACTCGCCCGGCAGCGCTGTCAAAAGGAAAAGCAAAATCGTTCCTCTTGATGCTTACTCTTTGATAAACTAAATGTTATTTATGTTGTTCATTTGACGTATTGAGACGTTGGAATAGAAAAATGCAATTCCGACAGTTCTGTATCTATAAACTGTCTGGTGAATAGACAAAAATACTTGTCTGTTGTTACTTGTCTGAAAGTAGGTAGCGAGTCACGTCTACTTTCAGCCATCACAGAGATTGAAGAATGCAGTGTCGGCGTCGTGTCGGAGGCGCGGGAAACTTTTATGTTCCGAAAATACGCGGAACATGGGCCCACGGCTCGCCGGCGCCGCTCATCGATTCCACCCTCTGGCCTCACCACTAACTCTATTTCTCCACTTCCTTTTCCCTGCCAACCGTACGACTGACTTGTATTAACTTCATAACTTGTTAAACATAACTTTTAGAAATATGAGATAAGAGCCCTGGAGAGATTTGAAAGGAATGTTTCAGACGGCGGGTACCTACATTACGTCCCGGAGAGTCACTTAAGGTTTTTCGTCGACAACGTATCGCATTACCGTGGAGAAACGCTCCGTATTTTTATTTAATAAGAGGTCGTGGGGATAATGGCAGATGATGTCCGGGTCGCGCTAAAACATAATCCGGCCAGAGTAGACGTCTCCCGAAATAGCAGTTTCGGTAATCACGTATCGTCACATCAGTGAGCTGAGCAGTAGGTAATTAGGCAAATGCACCATATAACGTGCCTCGACACGGCGGGAGGTGCCCGCCGCGCCACCTCCACCGTCATATTGTTCCCACTAATGATTATATAACCGCGATTTTATTATACAATTAAATTTTAAACGTTCCTAAAATTGCACGGTACTCTATTTCAGCGGAGCGTGGCAGGCGCTTTAAAAGGTGTTTCCTCAGCAAAGGTAGACATTAAAATATAATTGCAACCAGAGTTTAGTAGGGCGTTAGAGGAACCCTGGTAAAGTCTAATAAGAACATAAAGTCATTAGCAGGTGAAACCTGACTCGACGCGCTAGGATAGTGAATTGAATTCTTGACAAAGCAATTGCAGTGTAAAAATGTAACATTCTCTAAAAAGGAATCCAACACAGAGGTAAAATGTTCTTGGCGGCAACTTTGCCGGGACGCTCAGTTTATAAAGCACCTTATTCGAAATAACAACGCGACCCGCCGCGGATGTCTAACTTAAATAAGATTTAATATTCCTATCCGGCAGGAAACTTCTTGAAGGAGCGTGTGTAATCAAAATCTGCAGTGGAAAACTTTCCACGGGAATCTTCGAGCAATGCAGACCCGGCTCGCTGCACCGGTAAAAACTGAAATGAACTTGTCGCTTAAAACTAATTTCATTCCCGAGTTTCGTGTTAGAATAGTTTTTCATGTTTTGCACTTTTTTCGCCCTAACTTGTTCACAGTTTAAAAATCAATTTCTTGGAACTCGCCGAAAGGGCAAGTTGAGGTGTTTACTCCATGCCGCTGGCTTCCTTAGCCCCAATGTGCACCGAACTTTAACTTCTTTCGGTCTCTACTGGAGTTTCCTTTTTAAAATTAACCAACTTTAGGCGACATTTCTGCATACAAGTTCTTTCTACGCAAAAAGAGTTTGCCCTCACAAAACCTTTGCCACAAGTCAAACACCATGAAATAACAATAAAAATGTTCAAGATTTTTCAAAGTAAATTTGGTGAACTTCCAACAAAGTTATGTCGTGTAGCTCTTCATTCATCTACAGTTAGTTATGTTCGTTTATACCTTACATTTTTAATACCAATTTCAATTTCCTCCGTCCGATGCCAAGATACGAAGATCTTCCTGGAAATAATAAGTATTGCTTACTCAGAGTGCGCCTCCAGATAAATCTTTGTAGAACAGAAAAAAAACTATTAAACGTGACCAAGTACGTTTGCGACAGAGCGAACGGAGTGGCCCTTGTCCTTCAAGAGCGCAATTAGTTCGCTTTTTGCTGCACTCAGTCGCTTTGAGTAATGATTGGACGTTGAGAGCGAACGAACTGTGGTTGTTTACGCCAGCTACTAACGCTGATTTATCGTCGAGGTCGACACTTGAATAAAACTACACGAAATCATAATTACGCCACTGTTTAATATCAATATCTTGCGATCTAACACGATAAAGCCACCATAAAAGTTTATCGCGATCGAGAACGCCACACCGAGTCGCTTTCATTACAGGAAAAGACAGGAAAGCATTAAAAGCGCACTAACACAGAGTTGCATCCATATCATGCAAATGTGTAGGCGTGGCAAGAAACTTGGCAGCCAACGCGCGCTCTTGCGATCCTGCAAATCTCCGCTCTATGCTTATCAGCTGTGATTCATTCCTTCTTACACACAAGGACAGTATACACGAACATTATTTGAATGCGTGGCGATGTTACTTAGTAACCGCGCGCCACTAGACTTCATTTTATATTGCGGATAAGGACGCTCATATGTCTCCGGGATCCACTGACGCTTTGTCGACGGGGAAAGAACGGATCGTGATGAGAAATGTGCTGGAATAATTTATCTTTGGGTTAGTTTAGGGAATGAAGCTTGTCGCCGGCAGAAGCACGCGGATGACGGCTTATTTCTAATTCAGGAACGCGTTTTCGATGGAGATAAAGCGGTGCGGGTGAGTAACTGAATAAAAAGCGATGACGCGCTAATTTGCGAGTGGAAATATTGAGATGGAAACAATACTTATGTGGCCGAAAAACAATAGATAAACAGGTGTTTTACACGCGGATGTGTGTGCCTAGTGCGAGTTTTGACAATCTATTTACGCGCTCGGTCCGTTTGGCGTAAACTTGAAATTGTATGGAATAATAGCAGCGCCATCTAGTGACTGATTCACTGACGCTAGATGGCGCTGCTCTTATTCCATACAATTTCAAGTTTACGCCAAACGGACCGAGCGCGTAAATAAATTGACAAAACTCGCACTAGGCACACTGATAGGTACACGTGCCGTTTATGGCTGAAGATTTTGAGGAGACGCGGCACAAAAGGGGAGATTTATTGGCCCGTCCGTAAGCGCGCGTAAGAGCAACTTTGTACGCCGCATCTCGTCGAGTCGCGATATTTAACGTTAAACTATTTTCATCAATTTGTTTCGTGAAGAGGAAAAACTTAAATTAGAGCAATTAAAGCGAGACCCGTGTGATTCAATTGGAGTGAAACGCGGCTGCCCGGTAATGCTTGCATCCGCTCTACCATTGTGCGAGGATTTATCTCTGTTTCGCCATTTTTATTGCGTACTCTGAACTTATAACGTATTAAAAGGTTTTATTGGTTAACCTTCGGCGTGTGTGGTAATAAAATAGATTCGCGACCAAAGGGGCGTACGCATACACCGCTAGATTTATAACTATATCACGTGGAACAACAAATTTGTCCTACATGAGGATATAAAACGAAGGATGTTGCGCAAATTTATCGATAAATTGTGGAAATCTCAGTATAATAAAATATTTCTCCATTGAATATTGCATGAAAAGAGTTTTATGGGTCTTACTCATTTCACTCCAGTTTACTACGAACCTTTTTATGCAGGGTCGGTATTTAGGTATACGAAATACCGTGAAAATAGGTCATACCCACTTTATCAGTGATGTTACTGCAAATCGAACTTACCTGAAATGAACAAAATTCACGGTTAGAGAGTGACAGCACACAAAGATATATAAACAATTAGGGGTTTATTTGTATAGATATCTAATTACCTAGTGAAAGTTATGAAACTATAGCCTAACACAAGGAATAATTTAATATGCTGGTTACTTTCAGTAATGTAACGATAATAAGTAGGTATAATAATACGTCTTAATAATAAAAAAAAAATTCTTAATTCCAATAGCAAACCAAAGAAAATGGAATAAGAACTGAGCGCATTGTACTAAGTAATTATTATTTCTTGTTTTTTACGCAGATGAGTACTACCAGTTCCCGGTCACCTTCCCATGGTTTATACCTGTGGGTCAATACTGTTACTATAAGAACGCCTCAATTGAATCTCAATGGAATCGAAATAGTTGGTGACATTTGAAAGCCTGCTAGTTTTTTAAATCAGTCTGCTTGTTAAATAAGAACATTTGGAATCAATATCACAAATTAAATGTCACAAACTATTCCGAAGCCACTCCATTGAGATCCGATTAAAGCGTTCTTAAATTAGCAGAATTGACCCCCTGGTATCTACAGGTACAGGTAGGTACTACGCGTGAAGCGACAGACGGCAATTTAAATGCTTAATATGCCGGTGATCAGATTGGAAGCAACCGAGACGACAGAGACGGGGGACTCCCCTCAAGCCTACGAGCAAATTCACTTAATTTACCGCTCGCGTTGAAGCTCCGCTAAAACTTTACGCACTTAATAAACCCTGAGACGAATTAAAATTCCGTCGGTTTAGTAACAATCGTGTCGGAACGCCGTTAACTCTTTCGCCGTCGAGTTATTAATAAGAGACACGCCTCGGTCGCCGTGATTTATTTGCAGACTACAAACGTAATGACGGTAGGTCGCCGCTAATTAAAATTTATCAGAATTAGCCAGTTTACGACCTACGGGTTAGGGTAAGTTGTTCGACGGTTCCGATTCAAATAGTTAATCATTTTTGAGTATGCGCCAGTTGAGTTCGGTTGCAGGTCGTTTAGCATAAACAAATCGGTATCGCGTCGCTCGGCTCAAATTAGCTTTAAATATAGTGATAATGATATATTATGCTGAACTACTACAATTCATTAAAGCTCTTGCGTGTTTGTATTGACTTTCGGTCATCATCTACTCAAAAGTTGCCTCTTGTTAAGAGTGCATATGCTAACAGCTGTTGTTTTGCGATCAAAGTGTCAACCACCAATTAGTGTACATCTGTAAATAAAAAAACGATGACAAATGTTTCATAGATATCCTGAACTCAAGACGATTTCCTGATATCAGGGTTTAGTATATTTTGTCACTATACATACATACATGGCCTCATACGTCTATTACAGACGACTTAAGTAAATTTAGTCGTAATAGTGGTAAAAATTCGTAAAATTTCGAACTTTAAACACTGTATTTAATAATATTATTCTGTTATATATATATATATAATATATTCTGTTCTCGTTTCCAACCGCCGTTAGACAAGCGAGAATAAATAATCTCGCAGTTAGACGCTCCGTTCTCAAGGGCCGATCGTAAATCAGAGTGAGACGAAATTTCCGTATAATGTGAATGTAAAATTTACTGAACAATACCGCTTCGTAGTTCCGAAACGAGATCTCTTTACGAACTTGCGCGTGTTACTGCTTAGTAGGGCTTAATGTTGATTAACTCTGTAGTCGTTGTAACCCAAAGACATGTTAATATAGACTGAGTTAAGAGTATATAGGCAGTTTAGTTTGTCGGTGGCACTGATTTATCAACTGTGGTTCAAAAATGTAGAGCCTACGTTTGTAATGTGTACGGTATTATTTTTGGTAACTTATCTAACTTTCTAGTTTTGCAATGTATTCTTTTGATTTTTATCTTTACCGTGTTAATTAACCTTCAGTGAAACAGATACAATGTTAACAAAAAAAAAACACTGCTTAGTGCGAGTCGGACTCGCGCACGAAGAGTTCCGTACAATTATGTATAAAAATGCCAAAAAAACGTTTGTATATGGGAGCCCCTTTAAATACTCAATTTATATTGTGTTTTATAGTATTTGTTGTAATAACGGCAACAGAAATACATCGTCTGTGAAAACTTCAACCGTCTAACTATCACTGTTCATGTATTACAGCCTGGTAATAGACAGACAGACATACAGACAGACGGACGGGCAGCGGAGCCTTAGTAGAAGGGTCCCCTTTGGCTACGGAACCCTTAAAATGATATGTCAATAACCTCAACTCATCAGTGACTACCAAAATCAGGAACTACGTAGAGATTCCCAATATCTCAGCGCCGAAATAATACCGCCTAACGGGCGTATTAACATTTGGATATCCCTCTAGTTCATTTAACTCCATCTTGCAGCTTTATCGGTTCAAAACGAGCTATTACAGTTCAACGCGGGATTAGGAGATATCCTCATTTGACCCTTCTGTTATAGTGTTATAATCCGATGGAGGTTCTGTTCTTATTTACGGTGGTGGGTTTGGGTGAGAATTTACCGAGTTCGTTTTTGTGGTCACAATTGAAACTTTTGGGGTTCCACACGGAAAGGTTCCAAACGGAACACTATTGTCTTTATCATAGTTTTATTTTGTCAATATTTTTACTAGCAATCAACTATTACTATGTACATTGTACAAAGTACATTACTTGAAATGAATCTTGCACTTAAATAAAAAGAAAGAAAACGTAAGTGACGATGAGCTATTTGTGTTTATATATTTATTTGTATTTCCCATAAAAAAGTGTCCTATGATAATCGTTAAACAATTAATTAATAACTAGTACACAATATTGAAATTCTTTAAATTGTTATGTAAAAAATATGTTAAACTCAATAAAATTACTGACCCAAGAGACGTAGCATACGAGTACAAAGAGATTTTGAGCTAATATCAAATTGCAAATTAAATTACATAAAATATTCAAACGTCAACCTTTGGAAGTAGCTCATTAACTGACTGTGGGAGGCAAAGGTGTTCCTGACAGTCCAGACCACATTAATGATGCAGGGAGACGTCTCCCCAACAACTTATTATAATAGAGATACCACGCGTAAAACACCTTAATTTAATAAGAATATAAAACTTTACTGTGTAGTTAACTTGAGAAACAAATGATACTGGCAGTATGAACAATCTCTTCGACGAAATAGATTCATAACATAAAAAAAACTACAAAAGTAATACAATTTAAGACAATTGCTATGTTATTAAATTTTAAGAATAAACTTTTTAAAGCACTGAATCAAATTAAAGAAGTATTACGATATCAAGGTATAAATCTAGCGATTTAACGAGCGCTACGAGCGCGTGGAGATACTCTATAATTTCAAACTTAGCCGGTCTATTGGTACTTTTGGTGCACTCGGCATTAATAATCTTGAGAGAAACCAAGAACTTGTAAGCGAATCCGTGTAATCCTCGAGTGAGATTTACGAGTATATGAGACCGCGTAGGTAACGCAGTGCGGCTACGGTTCGTAGCTCGTAGCGCCGTAGTAGCAACACGCTACAAGTACGTAGCAGCGTAGCGATGTTGTAGACATTCAAGCTTAAAGTGATTTTGGTCTGTAATATTACCGTGTTTATTTTATGTGGATATCGTGAGGTAAAGTGGGAATTTAAGCGTAATGGTACAAAGTTATTTATACGGTTTTTACCTGAGCGGCGCCTTGTTGACTGCCTTAGGCGAGTGTTTACACTCGTATTATATTATACATATTATGAATGCAAGAGAAAAAAATGTTTCGTGAGAGATTGAGTGAATCTCTTACATAACCGATTTCACTATTCAGCGATCGTTTTCCTCAATCATTTTGCAGACATTATTCGAGGCATTGGGAGATCATCTGAAGTAGGTACTTCGTAATCGAAAATGTCGAGTTAATACACGATGCGGAGATAAAAGAAATAGAGGCTTATTTTATGAAAATATAACATTTACATGCACGCAAAGTGCGTAGTTGCTTGAAGGATAAAGATTTGCAAGAAATGCTGATCTTTTCTTTTTAGAAGATTTGTTTCTAAGAAAATATCTATGAATATTATATATAATATATATTATTATACTTGGCCTACTCAGAGACAAAGTATGTGTATTTATATCCTAATCTCTCTGCTAAAGATATTTTCATCATAATATAATGGGTGCTTGAAGATGTGATAAAGGACAGCCTTTTTCATTCCTTGTGGCGTTTTTTGGTTTTGTACTGTTATAATAATATTATTGTCTACTCACGGTAAGTTTTCGTGGTGAAACCAAACTTTCTAGTACCTATACTCCTAATACCTTTACTTCTCCGTAATAGTTAATTTTCTTTCCACCCCAGTAGGTACCAGCCTAATCCATTGACACACATCTTTTCAGGAGGGTATCACCTGCCGGCGCACGCTTTCTTCCCACGCGCCTTCCATACAACACACGCTAATTTGCTTTTGTTCTTACCGAATTTACTTAGCTATTTCGGTTTCTGAGCCTCCGCCACAGTGTAAAGGTAAAACCAGTAGAGCAACAGGCGTCATTGTAGTGTCGAAGCTATAATCACAAGAACAATGTACAACTAAATAACTTTTTCATAAAACAGTTACAAAATGTACAAGCTATTACGGGTGTATTGTTAGCCCGAGTGTTCTAGCCTATTTATTAAAGGTTGCTTTGTGTTTATTTTTTTCCAGCTTACAAAGAACTGTGTCGTAATTCACAGGTATAGTTGCAAGTTTTTAAGTACCTATCTTTTAATATTGAGATTTGTAGCGACAGTGTCGTTCACACAAGAGCCAATAATACAAGTAGTCAAGTATCTACGTCTATTTAACGTCTATGATATGTATGTTAGTCTGTAAGGTATATATGATATTATTATGGGTCTTAGGATAATTTTTAGTAGACACTAATGTTATTCTTAAGTTACTTGAAATAAAGATTTATTGTTATTATTATTATTAACGGCTGTACCACTAGAAAACCAGCAGTTCCCACCTTGATAGACGGTGTTTTCAGAGTGTAAAAGTCATACGCTTAGTTTAAAAATGTCACGTATATAATTTTAAGATCGTAATCACACGTGCTACGTGTATACTAAAAACAGATACTTTTAAAAAATTGTGCTATACATCCTTGAAGATTAGTTTTGAATGCGTGTATTCGCAACCCGGTGATATAGTGAGTTGTCTTCATGGCGCCTGGGCTTATGTAAAAAGAGGTTTTCGATTTTGATCCAGTTGACCTATCTTTTATTTTATGGAAGTAACGGAATATATATGTGTTAGTGTTGGATGTAGCACAGGATAAAGTAAACTATCCTTCTACCGTCCATTTGCTATGCCTTTGAAGACCTCGCCTATCCTCCGCGTGTATCATTCAAACGTACAAAATGTTTGAAGATTAACGTACGCACGCTTGAGCAAACCTGAACGGGTTCCGTCGTCGACGCGTCGGCAAATGTTATTCTTGTACTCGTAATGTCTAGCTTTTAAATTCAGCAAAGCAAACGTGAGGTTTGATGTTCAAACTTTGGAAAGTAATATGATTTTATGAATACACATGTTTTAGCATGTTAATAATAATTTTCATTCCACGAGGTTTTAGTTTCAACTAAGTTAGAATTCGTAGCTTGAATTTACGGTTCGTAATGATGCTGTTAAAGCTAGTTATGTGGACTTTTTTTCGTTTACAGTTATTGGATTAAAAATGATTAAAAACCTCACTTTGAAACTATTTCCTGTGATTTTTATTAATAAATCGATTCAGTTACCCTAATACAAAACAACCAAACCCCTGTCAATTTAAAATTTTCCTCTTTTTAAGACAATAGTAAATATTGATTAATAAAAAAAAATCCATGATAAATTTTATGTTAAGCTTACTCACATTTCAAACCTCATCAAACAAAGCTGTCTATTATCAGCACGTATCAATCTAACGTATCCATGTATTCGTTTAATCAACAATCACGAATGTTGAACGTGAAGTTAGATCGCAGCTCGCGATATGATTACGGAGGTTGCCATTAAAGTTGTGGGAACGCTGAAAGCGACCGTTGAGTGTAAGACAGTGTTAAATCTTTAGACTTTTCTACATGGATACATCAAGTTGAATACTAGCTCAGATACTTTATGTTACTAATATTTGAAATTCTAGTGAATAAAGGGGAAGTTGAAAGTATATCTTTGGCATTAGTGGCAAATTTAACCAGCATAACACCATCAAACGGTATTGTTTTATGTATCAAGGTAATAAGAGTTACTTTTTATGCATTTAACTTATGAAATTAAACAGGCAATCAAAACAAGAAGTTTATTTGAACGGCAACGTACTTAGAAATTTATAGTCATCTTATGTACTGTATAAATATCTATACTGTGCTAAGGGTGTGAAATCATTAAGGCATGAGATAATACGATTTAGCTAATGAACCGGCAAAGTCCTTGTACTCAGGGCTTCAGAATTTAGCAAAAGCGACATATGGTGACGAGAAATTATGCTGAGATAAATAATTATTAGTCTTGGTAAATATCACCAGAATATGACGCGTTTATTGAATCGTCATTAGCATTGTCTGGGAATTGATTGACTTTTCGCTCATTTATTAGTCATTACTTTTGTAGTTAATATAGACATATTATTAAAAAAAATATGCCTTGTTGTTTCTTATTTATTTATTACATTTTAAGTTCAAATCTATTTTGCGATGTATAAAACCTTTAGCAACATAATTAAATTCACTTAGCACTCATGAATGTGGTTAATAATTTTCTAATGGTTACGAGATAACTCGAATGATAAATTAAGTTTACCGAGTAAAGTGCCACAGTTTATTTTCATGATTTCATAATTGATTTGAGAACACTCAGTAAGAGTGATGTGCGCAGACGATTCTCGTGGTACCTTCCATCTTAGGTAGTTAGATTAGATCCGTGCTTAGATTAGACTCGCATCATTAAATCGATGGAATTGGGTTTCGTGGTCCTACGCGTCCCTATCTGGTGTTGCCATTTGCGGAGGTACAGAGTCCATTTAAAATTGTCTCGGAAATGTCGTAGCCGAGTTTAAAAAGTTTGATTTTCAATTTCTAATTTGATATGCGCATTCTTTATATATGATATGATATGATATGATGATATGATAATAATTTAATTTAATGTAGTGCTAATGACTTGAAAGAAAAAGAAACATTGAAATAATTCTTGGCACTTTTTATATAATAAAATGAGTATTTGTTGTAAATTAAATACAAACGCAATCAAATTATAGAGCATCGTGTTGGAAAATGATTTTCTCAGTAAAACCGCATGCACTAAATATTTTTTTTAATTATATACACACAGATAAGAAAGAGCACTTAAATGCTGCCTATTCTAATATATTGCAGAGTATATACATAATATTATTACGCCAAAAATGTAATCTGGCAACACTGGCCGCATCCGAGAATCTTCAATTAGAGACAACTTTCCAATTTCAATTCTATCGATCGAATATAGTTTATGCCCGGAGACATTAACGTCCCGAGTTTGGTGATTGAGTTCGAGATAGAAAGCTAATTTCTCACGAAATTTACTACCTACCGTGTTTGATTGCAAGAAGCGCTTAAGTTTTGATTAGGTGCGTGTGTTTGGCTTGAGTCAATGTCGGGCCGAAATTGGGAGGCAGTTCTTATTCGACATAAAAGCTAAGCTAACATACGTACAAGCGTATATTTATTGGAAAAGTTGCGTCCGACTTTTAAAACTCTGACACCTCGGTGAAGCTGTGAATGACTTCATGAGCTCATCGTCAATATTTTCGGTATTGGGACTGATAAATTACAAAAAGCTCAAATAGTCTTAACACTAGATTATAGACCACAGGATCACAGGATGTCAGCTGTCAGCAGAGTATGATGAGTGGCCGCGGCCATCGGCTGATTCAAAGAGACGTCAACGATCAATCAGTCGAGTGAGCAGCGCCATCTATCAATATGTCATGGCGGCTGACGCGTCACACCAGATGGCAGCACTGGCGAAATATTAGAAAACAATTTTCGGACGATGCTACCCATTATGCTTGCATAATGGATGGCTAATGGGTTGGCTTGATTAAGTAAGCGAATTTTTAGAGTAGGTACCTACGTACTCTAAGAAGCTGAAATGGACGTAAGCGATGAATTACCTAATTGAATAGCTGACGCCATCTCTTTGTCAATTCAATAAAACATAACGCATCGAAGTCAATATTCAGATTTTTAATATCATGCAGGAAATTCATCAAAGACAATCTAAATGAAATTACATGAGATGAGCTGAGCGAGAGAGAAGGAGAGAGAGATTTTTATACCAAGAGATAAAAAAAATCGAATTTAATAAAATCAACAGGTATTACAATTACTTCAGGCATGATAGTTTTAATCATTTCTGGCGGTTTATCTACAGAATCAGAAGAGTTGAAGTTGTATATAAATAATTTTTCTCAATATGGGATTTTAAGATACTTTAGCATAGCAAAAATTTAAGTTCGTTTCGTTGAACAACTTTTAGGGTCAAAATGAAAGTAAAATTTCCAAATAGAACTTTAATATCATAGAGGCCTGTGTTATTTTAAGTTAGTTTTCACCCTTGATGACCGTTCAAAGGATATTCCTCGTCCAGGCCTAAGTCAACACGATAACTACATGCAATGACATTTGGTGAGCTCAAATAAGAGGGTGGTCGGTAGTCAAGCAGGTCTCTAATCAAAGTCTCCTCAAAGTTAGCTCGTTGAGATCCCATTCTGTACGGCACTAGGCTTACCTTTGCTGTTGGTAGGTGATAGAATCAAGATAACTTTGCTGACTAGGTTTGACTTGGAACTATGACCGAGTATTTTTATACGGTCACTCTTTAGATAGAATACTAACGCTATGACGCACCTATCTTTAAAAGTATGATTGTTATCTGGTTATTTAATGCCACGTTATCTATTTTTGTAACCAAAGTTCCACACCACTCGAACCTATTCCTATACATGAGATTGTCAAGAAATTCATGGAGATTACGAATTGAGATGTTTGTTACTCCTTCAAAATTCATTGACAGTATTTTCATCAAGTTAATTCTAAGAGATATAGCTACTGGTATGTATGTATTCAGCATAATATATGGCTTCAGCATACATCTGGGGGCACGGCAGTGCCCCCGCCAAGTCGAGCAAAACAAAAGGCACGGCCGTACTATCCTGTTCTCGAAGCGATTCGGGCCATTTTCGACCCCCTGTAACTTCGTTATGGATAAAACTAGAAGCCTAAATTTTTAGTGACAAAGAGGGCATCACGTTTACAGATAATAATTCAAATTGCATCAAATTTGAACCAGTAGTTTAAGAATTATTGCAAGTCAAAGTTCCTTAATTTTGCTGCCCACTGACTGACTGACTGACTGACTGACCGATCATCAAAATTCTAAGGTACTTCTAGCCGTCCCACAAGTTTGAAATTTTGAATATAGCTATTGTTTAGCCTATAAACTATGGAAAAATTCTGACATTCCATAATTTTCATGCCGTTTTCTAGATATATAATCTGCATAAATAACTTTGTATTCCCATATAAATCCCATTAAATTGTATGTGGTTACAAAGTTACTTTTACAGTTCATAATTAGACTTCATTGAAATTGAATGAAATGGGTAACAGGGGTTAAAAATTAGAATTGGCTTCGAGAAATTCGACAGTTGAGCGATTTTTAAAAACTTCCACGATAGGTATACACCTACCGCAGATAGAGAGATATTATACAAATCGCTATATATCTACCTACACTTTTATAGGTCGAACAAATTCGTTACCTAGGTACATTAAAATAGGTACCTTATACCTTATACGCATCTGTGGAGACGCAAAGACACTCGTTCATGATAATCTATGAGCATGACCTATGTCGCAAGGGGCGCCGGCCGCACAGGCGCGGGGCGCACGTTGATGCGTTTTTTGCAAAAAAACAAAATAAAGAAAGAAAACCTACAAAAAGAAATGAGATCCCATCAAAAACATTACATGTACAAAAATGCACAAGTCTCGCAACGCAGTTTATCTGCCGTAAAAAGTAGTGAGATCGAATGTAAACCAAGTCGGTTAATTTCAATACCTACCTATACCTATCTATGGGAGCAGTTATATCTTTATTTCTTTAGTAAATAGAGTGTCTTGGCGATTGTACAGTTGTACACGGCAGCATAATCTACTAGGCAATCTAAATATAGTCTTCCATATAGGTGTACTTTCAAACAAATACAACACCAAAAACACCAAAACGCTTAACATACTCGTAGATTTACGTTGCCGTGTGCAATTGCCAAGTCACTCTATTTACTAAAGAAATAAAGATATAACTGCTCCCATAGATAGGTATAGGTAGGTATTGAAATTAACCGACTTGGTTTACATTCGATCTCACTACTTTTTACGGCAGATAAACTGCGTTGCGAGACTTGTGCATTTTTGTACATGTAATGTTTTTGATGGGATACTTAATAAAGAAAACCTTCAGAAAATTATTTGATGATACACGTATCGCATTCTAACTATATTTTGTGATCGTAAAGTAGAACTAAAATCTATCTGTATACTTACTTACTCCAACATCAATAAGAATTTATTTGTTAAGAAAACTGCAAGTATAACTTATAAACAAGGTAATAAAATTCTTAACTGTAACAAGAACTTAGTTGAATAGTTGTGAATAAAACATTTCTCTCCGCATTAGGTACGCGTTGTGCGTCGTTTGAGGAATAAGGCTTTCGTTTGGAAAGTGGTTAATATTTACGGAAGTTTATAAATTGGTTGTCAAATTTGAAACTAGAGTGAAGAATCGCATAACAACGTTATCTTAGATCTTTAATATTTAAGTAATTTTTTTCAAAAGATTTCTGACAATATATACCTAGATGAACTATTTTTTTCTGTTAGTTCTAAAGTGGCTGTATAATAACCGGATCTTGTACATAAATAATTATGTTTAATTGAAATTATATACGAAAAGCAGATTCTACAAGAAACATTATTGTAACAATTTTCATTACCAAACAAAATCTAGTAACTCAAGCGGAAATTAATAACATAGATATTGTATTACAACTTAATCCTTATTTTTTATAACAGACAAGGCAGGCCGTTCCGTACAATTTAATCGCGAATTTAACGTCCCCGTCACGTTCCCAAATCGGACACTTTTATGACATCAGACACTCCGCGTTAAATGCGGAGGCTTAAAAAGGGTTGATGGCGCGTACCCTGTCACCTGGCCAAGCCGGGGACATAACGATACCTTCATCATTCCGGCCGCTCATTGATAATTAATGACTCATGCCACCGTAACGAAAACAAACGATGGCACGCGCACGATCGCGATTAATATCACTGCGGGTGCAAAAACAAACCCACTCGGTGGCCTTGGTGTGATAAATCATATCTTCTCAAGGCGCAAAAATAAATGAAGCCAATGATAAATGGCGACGAATTCACAGTGAGACGTCGCCCCGATTGAGTGAAGCGATAGGGTGGTCCGATGGTCGCACTGAATTCGAAAAGTGCGAAGGAAATTGTGCCGTGTAATATCGCCCGTTTGACAAATGGAAATGTTTTGTTAAGGGCTGATTAAGCACCTATTTCGTTTATCTTGTGTCCGATTCCGAAGAGCTGGAGATGATTTTGCTGTCGAACTGCGGATCTTATCTGTTGTACAATATATTTTTGTTAAAAAAGACGGGCTATAATTTTTTTGTTGATCGACTGTAAAATTAAATGCTTGAAGATGTCAACTAGAGGTGGCTAATGCAAAAGTTCAGTTTTCACAAGATCCATAGAATCAAAATACACCGTTATTGAATGTTGTTTGATTTGAATTTGTATCCACCTGAGACTTTATTGATTTCGTATTAAAAAGTCGGTGCGAAACAAAATTCTCATACGAATTCAAGTGAAAATTAGGAAAGGAATTGCCGCGTTATAGAAAAGTTCCCCTATAAGATAACTCTATATTGGAGATTTGGTGGATCTCGGCAAAAAGCTTGGTATGTTATTGTCAATCATTCAGTGAAGAAAATTTCCCTACTGCGTACTGTCAAATATTTATCTTTTCCTCTTATTCTTGGCAATGTCAATATCTGGGCCTCGGGAATGCCGGAATGTAGGTATAGAGACTTCTCTCGCAAGTTATTTCACGATTTTGTTCTTAATAAAATAAATAAACGCGTTTTTGCCTTTAAATGGATATACAGTGAATGTATTTTTATAAGGTTCGAAGGAACTTCGCAGATTTTTCTGTTTATTAAGTGTTGTGAATTTGAGTTTTATTTTGTGTGGGTTCGTTTTGAATATTCAAAGCAATAAATGTTCAGTTGTAATGTTTCAATATATTGGTAGTTTTATAAGTCATATTCAGGTAAGATCAGTAATATCAGCATGTATATGTATGGGCACAACACCCACAAGTTTCTTCCAGTTCCAAATAAAGCTATTGCGTCGCATGTTGACAATACATTTTTCCAACTACGCTGGGACCTATTAATTGTCCAAAAGTAAGACAGAAACCGGCAAACCAGCCTCACGAGAGAAACAACTTAGTATTGACAGTACATCTCAATCGTATAATTTGTAAAGAGTCTTATTTGATTTTACGATAATGGGCGGGCGGCGTGGTCCCAAGGTGCTTACCTCGCACAGCCTCGGAAATCAAGCTAACCACATCGGAAATTAGAAACGTTCGAGTATATAATCGAATGTCTCTGCTTCAAATGAAATAAACTGGCCGTTTTATCGAAGTTGGATCGGAGCTGGTGCGTGAATGCGGTTCCATTTTCGGTTTCCGTTGTACGAGGCGATAGAAAATCGTAAGCTTACAAATGGTGAGCTATGCGATATTTTCTATGCGATTTTGTACTAGTTTCATGTACACATCATTTTATTTAGACAATTATTCAATTAAAATATCTCTATTTCAGAATAGAACAGACTACCTGCAAATGAAATTGAACAGCCGTTTCAAATTTATGAAGCTCAATTTCGGCCAAAAAAGAACAAGGAAACTGTCGCGTCAATAAAACGTCTAGTGACCAGTAAATCAAATTACTGTTATTGCGTGTACCGAACTTAACTAAGATTTATCCTCCCACCTGCCTATAAATAACCTTAGAAAATACACTTTTCCACCCCGGACAAAAGTGTTCCCAAACTTTGAAACACGAGTTCTATCCCCGGCACTTTACCAACTTCCTATTTGTACAACACTAATACTCTCTGATTGGTCGTCCAATACATTTTTCTCAAGATTAAGTTGACGCCGGTGTAGACGGCGCGGGCTGCTAATTACGTTAGTAGCCCCCTCTTCCCCCCCGGTAGAGCAAACGACTCGGCTTTCAATGTAAACAACCGTTCAAGTTTACTGGGAAAAATTCGCAAACCTACTTATTTACGTCCCGAAGGTACACATCGACGCGACCGGAGTGTGTACCGGCGTGCCATAACTATGTTCCGCTGTGTACAGGAATAATAAAGCGCAGATGTGCGTTTTGGTTTGTGTTGTTGGGTTTGTCGGTTACATGCTTTTTGCACCCGATAAAATATTTTTAGCACCCGCCGCCGCATTGGTTATTAAAAAAAGAAAATTCACACCGCTATTGAAGCTCTTGTGTGAATTTTCAGATGAACAAATACAAAGCAATTGAAGTACAATTAACAAAGGAGCGATTTACTTTGGCAATGTCAACCGTTTTCTCAAAAGTTTGAGCTATTTCAATACTTCACTCCATTTATTTCATTTACCTCCAAAATACTTCTTGTACAATACTTTACAACTGATTTTAACTCTCAACTTGGCCACAGTTTTTGTTCAACCATAAAACTGGCTACAAAACATTAGGGTTTCCGCTAAACTAATAATGGTGGACCAACAAAAAATATAACTTAAGTCAGGATCTCAATTCGAGCGTGAACTATCCAGATATTATATTTCCGAACGTATTGATCCCTTAGGATACTATGTTCGGTTTCGTTTCTGAAGTTTTCTATCCCTCTGCGTTTTGGGAGTTGCACTGGACAATCTTATCAGGGAATAGAGAGGGAAAGATTTTCCAGTGTCCGGCGCCCTCTCACCTTGAGGGACTTCCCTCGACGCGTCCAGACTTCCGCCGATTGGATTTCGACTTTCGAATTATTATGCGTATACTTCTGCTCTCTTGGAAAAGTTTACATATTTAGCATTCATTTGTGTATCAAGCGAGTTCCTATTTTGTACATAGAATTATTGTAGGGTCTGTTGGCACGGAGTTTATTAGAATCAGATGATAGATTTATACATTTAAATTCAAATGATGAGAGTATGAATAACTCTTATCGACGCTTAACCACCAATACCTCCTAACCCACATGGACCAAATTTTACAGGAGACACAAAAAACGTTATATTTCTGAATATATAGCGAATATATGCGTATACTTCTGCTCTCTTGGAAAAGTTTACATATTTAGCATTCATTTGTGTATCAAGCGAGTTCCTATTTTGTACATAGAATTATTGTAGGGTCTGTTGGCACGGAGTTTATTAGAATCAGATGATAGATTTATACATTTAAATTCAAATGATGAGAGTATGAATAACTCTTATCGACGCTTAACCACCAATACCTCCTAACCCACATGGACCAAATTTTACAGGAGACACAAAAAACGTTATATTTCTGAATATATAGCGAATATTGCTAAAACAAAAATATACTTGGTTACAAATATAAGTATTTTTAAGGTGAAGTCAAAAATATTTGTCTATGTTACTCTGATAAAGAGGTAGGTATGTTAGGAGAAATTGATATAACTTTTTATACCAATTTGGTAGATAGGATTTATTTCTTCTTCATTTAGGAGATAATGCTCGCTAAATTGTAAATGAATTTGTCGGTATTCTGTTAGTTAAGAGTAAATAAAGTAAGTAAAATAACTCTGGTTTTGAAGACCTATCCATAGACGTTATGGGTTTGATGAAAAAAAAAATTTTTGAGTTTCAGTTCTAAGTAGCTAAGGGGAACCCCCATTTTTTTTTCTATTTTTGTGTGAAAATCTTAATGCGGTTCACAGAATACATCTACTTATCAAGTTTCAACAGTATAGCTTTTATAGTTTCGGAAAAAAGTGGCTGTGCATTAGGACGGACGGACAAGCAGACAGACATGACGAATCTATAAGGGTTTCGTTTTTTGCTTTTGGCTACGGAACCCTAAAAACCTGTGCCAAATCTTCAACAGGATCGGTTATGGAAGTAACATTGATGGTTGAGTGGTTGATGGGTCTCTCTTTTTTGTCGGAGTCCACATCATTGTGCTCAGTTGTGTTCAATGACAGCTCAACTTATCGTCTTGAACGATTATAATTCATTCTGCGAAACAAAATATAAGTACATCATCACCCTGAAGACGTCGTCCACTCTGAGCATAGGCCTCCCCCTTAGACCGCCACACGGAACGACAGTTTGCCACTTGCATCCACCGGTTGCTGCGACTCTTTTGATGTCGTCGGCCATCTAGTGGGCGCTACCTACACTGCGTCTTCCAGTCCATGGTCGCCACTCTAGAACCTTTTTTCCCCGTCGGTTGTCAGTTCTACGAGCGATGTGGCCTGCCCATTGCCACTTCAGCTTGCAAACCCTGAGAGCTATGTCGTAAACTTTAGCTCTTTTGCGAATATCCTGAAGAAACTCCGAGCATAGCTCTCTCCATTGCCAGCTGTGTTAACACACACTGGTTAAAGACCCTTGTCTGTGGAATTTTGGACTAGAATCCCATCCGAATTGGATTCTTCGGGCGACCTCTTTGTCGAAGGTGGACCTACCTACCTGGACGATCTGGCCAAGGTACCTACTGGTCAACAACTTCGAGGGTATCATCCCCAACGATTACCGGCACGGGTACAACATGGCCATTGGACATGACTGTTCATTTTAAGACCCACCAGTTGGAAAACGCTACTGAAGTCGCAGAGCATAGTATTGAGATCCTCCAGCGACTCTGCTATGATGACTACATCATCGGCAAAATGAAGGTGAGTGATGTATTCACCATTGATGTTGAAGCCGAATCCGTTCCAGTCCAAGAGCTTGAAAACGTCCTCCAATGCGTTCGTGAACAGTTTTGGAGAAATAACATCTCCCTGTCTCACGCCTTTCTGCAATGGGATAGGTTTCGTGCTCTCGTCCTGTAGTCGGATTGACATGGTGGAAATATAAGAACCTACGGGATATTTAAATTATTAAAAATGTGTCATTATTTTCGCCAAAAAATGCATTAAACTCTATCATAAAGAATTACGTAAATTCCTTACCCCCGTGCCTATTTTTTCTTGTAAAAAGACTAAAATGGTAGTGGAAATACCTCCTAAGTGTTATACGATCGAAACAAAAACAAACCCAAATGCAAAAAATATATTCGACCAATAACTCCTATCTCCTTTTGATAACTTTAGAGACGGATTATGACTAAAATGTCAATTTAAACCACCATAAGAACACCAGAATAACATTATAGTATTCGTTTTAGGTAGTAACAAACGTTAAACACTAAAATAAACAGTTATATTAACAGAAAACTTACATTTAGGTTACCGGCGCGCGAATCCGTGTCTATTGCATGCGAACGCTATGAGTTCACGGAAGTTAGGAGCAATTGGCGCCAACAATCTGTCTCTGACTTATAAGAGGTATTGGCAGGATTACAATAACACCCGTTAGGAGCACAAAATCGTATAGGAGTTTTTAGTGGGCGGTAGATATGAAGCTTATGAATACGATTTCATAAAAAAAATTTTTTTACAAAAATGTCAGTTAGGAGGTATTGGTGGTTAAACGTCGTTATGTGGTTTAACTCAGTTTAAGTCTTGTGTTTGCGGTTTTCAATCTTTTCGTGGTTTGGTGCTTTGTGGTGTGGTTCATTTTTATGGAAAAACAAATTAGATTACAATATCTTCTTGACACCACTATTTATATAAATTGTCGTATTTTTAGCATACATTTATGGACTACAAAAGACAAACATAATAAATATGGATTTACGTAAGTACGCGAATGTAATAGCATTTGTGAACGAAAGTTCCGAGTATCGAGAGCATTAGAGCGCGGCTCACGACCGCCCGAGATAATGCCATTGCAATACCCTCGATCTGATTGTATTGGCAAATTGGATCAAATGCAGCGCTCACCGGACAAAAGATAAGAGTCCGATACGGGCTGAGGTAATATTGTGTTGCGAGCATTGCGGGCACGCGGCCCGGCAAGCCCCGCGCGCCTCACTTGCACCG
Organism: Hylaea fasciaria; assembly: GCA_905147375.1. NCBI lineage: Eukaryota > Metazoa > Arthropoda > Insecta > Lepidoptera > Geometridae > Hylaea > Hylaea fasciaria. The sequence goes on from LR990194.1 coordinate 4,671,865, forward strand.
ATCCCCGTAATCGTTCCATATAGTTCCCCCACTTTTTTAAATCTTTTCATTCAATCGTCTCTTTTGTTGAAGCGCTATCGATTCAACAGCGGATTATCGGCTTAAAACGTTCCGTTCCTTGTAAACTCTCCGCTTGAAATACTCGGCTAAACGCGAACATGATTCAGATAAGACAATTGTGGAAACGGTAAACGCAACTGCGGTTAAAACGCTGACAGAATATACATATTGGCTATAACTGTTCGTATCAAGCGGCGCCTGAGGCGAGGTATTCGAGGTTGTTTGCGAGAAATGAAAAAATATCTCGAATGTAAACGACAATGCAGATTATTACTGCCCGTCAGGGACATATAAAGGGTTGGACAAGAAAATATCGTGTGCGGTTCGACAGTTATGATTTTCGCTATGTCTGGAAATTGTGGAATTAAATTGGCGATGCGTGTCGTCAGCGTTACAGTATCATCACGATGATCGCGCTCAAACAGAGAGCCTCATTTTGCCGTCGTTAGGGGGTGAATTTTAAATTCCCAGCGAGGGTGTCCCACTCAACTATGTATGAAGCACCAGTCTCCATGTGACTCGCATCCGGTCGCACGCATACGCTATGAACCTTCATTGTCTGCCAGAACTCAAGGTAAACCGATTACGTGCTAAAAATTCATAAAGCCGCGGCTGTCGTCTTCCTACGAAACACCTAATGTTTAGTAAGTGGGCTCGACGATTTGGCTCTATTTGCGCGTTGATAAGGAAAATTACAGTCGCAAAAGCTCCTCTTTTTATGATAGATAAAATTTTATTTTCGTTAATGTTATTATTTTTTATAAATGGTTTAGTAAGCTGGAAGAATCCGATTGAAACATAATGAACAGTACTGGCTCTTGAGTTTATCTCCCCTTGACTTATGATATCATCATTTCCCATTTTGAAAAAATTCAGGGCGTAAACAGAAGCGCGTTACGCATACTAATTTCATTAGGTCAATACACTGATGTCGCGTGGGATCGTGTAATTCGAATATCTTCGTACAATGGGAGAGAAACAATTTCGACGTTAAATCTCATAATTCAAATTGTTTACCGGGTACGCTTCGGCGGCTGTATAAACTCTCAAAATCTACCCACATCCGTTACGAAAGCCTGCATTGTTATTTATGGACAGCCACGTTTCATTGTTGTTGTCGGTTTTCATTTTAACGCTAAATTTTTTCATCTATTATTGTATTTTTGCCTACGAAATTATTTGTTTTTCGGTTTGTCCTTCCGACGCAGTTAATTCCGATGCGTGATTTATGCGGGGTATTGTAAGCACTCAGCGAAAAGTTGCGAAGAAAAGTGTTTACGATGTTTACGATACAAAAATTATTAGTGAATTAGCCCTCAAAATACGATAGATATTTGCAAACGTCACATTACGTCAATGTATTTAAATAAAGGTTCATATTTTCATATTTTTTACACGGGAAGCCTTGAATTTTAGTATCTAAAAAGTTGACAGTAAGGATGTTGATAAACAATACTGTAAACCATAATAAGGACGAGAAACTAAAAAGCTGTGAAAAGCATTTCGTGATAACATTCGTGATTTATACACAAAACCATGTTTGAAACATCAAGTTTCTCACTATTGAGACATTATGCTCGATTCACGTGTATCACGACAAACTAAACTCATTAGCATGTTTACAAAACAAAATAAGTATGATTGCGAGAACATTATATTGTTTGTATGTTTCAGTGTACCGTACAAGGAAGTTGTTACCGACGTTGGGCGAACTATCCCCGACTGTACCAACAATTTCGCGAAATATAGATCACGTAACGAGAGAAGACAAATGCGTGCCGAAGAAGCGCGGTTGTTTTGCGTTGCGCGAATGAAGATAATGCCCATTTGCGGCGGCCCTTACATAAACCGAGGTGATTTACGCCAAAATGCCGCTTATTTGCATTGCCAATACATCTCGGCGTGAACGTAAAACACTCGGAAACCCAATGGACGAAATAAGATAGATATAAATCGACGCGTGCATACAAAATCTGGGGTTTACCATCAACACATAATAATATAATGTGTAAGTGAAATATCGTCCGATATTCAATTGCCTCGACATTGTTGTCTCGAACAGATACTAGCTTAAGATTTTCTTGGACTAGGTACCGTACTTAAAATATATTATTTATAGCTTCTAAACATTTTAAGTTTGGACTTTCATTTTGTGCTACTGCAATATATCAGCTACACCCATGTCAGCGAGATAGAAAATAGCTATTTCAAATATGAAAAATAGGTAGTCTTAGCTTTTGTGCTGAAAAATATTATTTTTAAAAATGCTATAAAATGTGAAGCCGTTCAAAGCAGCCGTCAATTTTCATATCAAAGGGTGCGTGGAGTCAATCGCATCCTGCAGACTACTCGTCGTGTCGTCTCAACGAGACTTTAAAGCAAGGGTGAAGGTTTTTGTGTGCGCGGAACCACCCCTCATAGTAGTCTACCTAAGTACCTACCTAAACCACAGTACACCAAGTATAAACTCGCGTCCGGATTAACTAGCGTGCAAATCTCTTCACATGATCTTGGACTAGGTTGGCTATGCCCTTTATATGACTGATAACATTGTAATTCAAATACCATCCAGAAAAAAGGGAATATTGTACATTGTGCACACATTTAAAAACTATTATAAGCCATAGAGTTTAAATTGCTATGCATAAAAGAGGCCAGTGAGATCTATCAAGTAGAGTCGATTGAGTACCGTTGAAAATTTGAGCTTACATATTAATTTATGGTGCAAAATTATGATGATTGTCTTCAATATACAAAATCGACAGGTTATGTACTGTTAACACATTCTATGGCCCCACAAAATGACGCGAGGTCTCCCCTCTCCCCTTTCTCTCCCCTCTCATATACTCGTCTTCGTACGCTTTAGTATCATGAAAATGTAATTAAAATTCACGTCATCCTCGGCTCAGCTCGAAAGCCCCAGGACAACTATTCTATTGTTTTAACGTATGTAGTTTTACGCGAAGAGATATCGTTACGCATAAAAAATTGCTACCGCACAATAAGATTGAGGAAAACAAATAGTAAGCACTCGTATCGCTGTAAGACAGCTCAGTGTTGCGATCGGAAAACGCTTCTTGGAAATAACGAGGTACGTAAATTACATTTCGTCGAAAATATCTACTCAATGGCTAATGCTGTTACGGGAAAAGAAACATGATAAATAAACGTGTTGTTATGTCTTCGACGTGAAATAAGTATCATTTTATACATAAAAGCCGTTAAGTGTTATTTTTCGTAAGACGTGAAGCCTTCGTTTTTCCTCGGTTTCATTTCTGTTAAGCTCTATTGTAAATTCAGCAAAAGATTTATATTAAAAATATAATACCACAGTACAAAATATTTCCACCGGTAGTGATATTTTGGTTTTAATTATGCAATAACTTTAACTTCATTAATATCATCACCATCAGTTTATTATTATACCTGCAAGAAGACTTAGGTACTCCTTAAAAAAAAAGGAAGAGTTCGTACTATCGAGCGGATCCCGGTATTTAAATTGGTAGGAATTACATTTATAATTTCATTGAAAGATATAATTTAATAAGTTTTCAAAGAAAAATGTACCTATCCGTTTTCTAGCGCTGTATCAATCTCTATGCAAAATATCACGTTAATCCGTTACTGCAAAGATAAAGGACACACCAACAAACTTTCGCATTTATTATAATACTACTGTAGTGAGACCAAACAGACTTAATATTCACTAACTCAATTGCACTAAAATAATGCTGCCCCATTTTCCAAAGTGTTAATTTATCAGTTAATTGTTGACGAAAGAACATAAATAACTTGCCCAAACTCGGTATTCGTTACCTTATCACCACCGCAATACAATACATACCTGAAACAAACGTACAAGTCATAAATAAACAGATCCAAAACACGCGAACTGGAACAAATGTAGATAACGTAGAATAACGTAGAAACAGTGAAAGATTGGTAAAGACAACGGCAAGGTGTGGTTGGAAATCATTTTTCACGAGCGAAGTCGCCTGATAGTAACTAATGCTTTACACCGCTACTTTTAGGGATGTCACCGTCGCATTTGTTACAATGCGAATTAGATTTAAATAATAAGACAGATTGTAATCCTACGCTTACTTATAAACTGTGATCAAGGTCTCAATAAAATACAAATGCACAACTTATACTCAGGAGCAGAAAAGCAGCCTCTATTTTATTCTCGCATATGTTGAACGCACGATAATTTTTAGGTGAAATAATAAACCCTAGCATATTAATTTCAAAAGCTGTTCATCATTACTGCAACTCTGTATAAATAGGTACACTAGACTTTGACTACCGTGGCTACAGCACGTGGCAGCCCTGTCCTGCCCGCGGGGCCTGACTGCCGTTCTGATAGATAGGAAATGAAGACAGATTAACCTCGCGTGACTCCACATAGCCCCCTGACTTTGAGAACACTTGAATAAATATTGCGTTTCCAAATTCCTAGATTTAAATATAGCTCACGTATTTATAGCCTGAAGTAAAATTGCTGATAGAGTTTTTACGACTTTAATTTAGAAGTTATTAAATTGAAACCTTTACTTGTGATGGTGATTGAGCTGATGGGTACCTACTTACTGTCACACATTTACATTCTCATTTAATTTGACTATATTATAGGTACGAAATTAAGGCTAAGTCTGAGCCCTTCAAGTCATAATTTGTGTAGTTAGCGGTAGCTAGTTATGTAACATATCCATTAAGATATTTAAATTGCATTTATTTTCTGGTTTCTACGATCAAAATATGAAACTATTCAAAGCAAATTGCCTATCAATATTTATAATGGAGACGTTGATTACTTTGAGTACCTACTAACAAATAATACACTTTTAAAGGGGCGTTTAATACCAGCCGATGATAGGAACGACATGACATGACGAAATTATGTCGAGTCTCTACGTAAGTGTAATCGTAAAACCGGGGAACCGGCCGACCCATTTTGCGTTAGCGTGCGTGCCAACAATCACGGTTTAGAATGACTTTTAATGTTTACACATACAAGGGTAATTACATTTTTTGTGTCCTCTATCTACATGCTGTCAAAATTATTACTCTATTACGAGCTCTTTAACCTCAAATGCCGTTTTAAACGGTTTATGTGCGGGCATCGTTGCTACATCAAAAACAATGCAACCATTAGTACAAAAAAGCAGCTTTTTTCGCCCGATGGAAGTCGCATCATCAATTTCGGATCGGGAATAGCCCCAATTAACCTACGCTTTAATAAATAAAAGCAGCCGCAACGTGACGTTAAAAATTAATACCAAACGCGAAACTCTCGTTTATTTTTATTTTGGGAATCATTTATTTTCGTCAAACAATTAGGCTGAGCCCGTCGCGAGCAAGGCCGGCGCGGGTAGCCGGAAGAAACTTCACGTCACATTCACATCGCCCGAAAAAAGGGTTGGTTTAACGCACATTTTTTTGTTGCATAATCCCACGCAACGCGCGAACCCCATTCCGGGTAACGTGCGCTCGTGCCGCGACCGTCGTCGAGACGCCGGCTTAAAAATGTCATTTCCAGAGAGCCAAGTAAATCCAGATTTGTTGTTGGCGAGTGACTTTCTAATTCCACCAGCGGGAGGAACTTTGTGAAACGTATACCGTGTTCATGAGACCTGCTAGTGACCGCGAGCAGCCCCGCAGCCTAATCCGATCCGCGGCCGAAATTGTTGGCGAAACTTGTACCGGACGCTCCCCGCCCGCGCCCGCCCTCTGTCACCCGCTTGCTTTACAATCGCACACTACACAGTACGATATACTTTGATTAATTTACACCGCAGCCAGACCGGAATAAACTTTTGGACGCTAAAACGGAACCCCTGTTTCTACTTAAATCCCACTCTAACGGCAGCCGTGAAAGTTGATTGTTAATCTGTAACAGATACTTGTTTGTTTGTTCGACATAGATATGGAAACGTCATTTGGTAAAGTTTGCCATGACTCGGAAGGTAATCCGATGAATTGAGGGATATCGTTTCAGTTTAGATTAATATTATACAGAAACTTAACATTAGCTACTTGGACCTTTGTGGTTAAGTGGATTATCAATTTCTGAATAGTTTGGCATTGGTATAGTTTAATGCTGTTTTGAAACCTCACTGGGTATAAATATAGTATAGAATAAGTAATAATGCTTTCATATTCTAGATATTTTCTTTTTCCTAGAAGATTACACTGATGTCTAATAATAATCCTGTGCAGTTTGCAATAACCTCGGCGATTAGGTACATTTGAGGTTCGTCGTAATGTCCCGCCCGCCTATAATATGATGGATTGCATGAACCAATCGATTCTCGGAATTCGGGGTAAAGCAGAATGGTTATATGGGGTAGCTTACAAGGCAATCAGCGGGCAACGGAGGCTTTATTAACCCGTCAAGGCAGTGCGGGCCCGGCTAATCAATCGCCGCTCGCGTGTCGACCGCGCTATCTGTCTTTGCCCGATTGGCCCCAGATAACGCCGACGCAAGATTACCTATATGGGAATGGCCCATTTATAAAATTAACTTCTTTTATCTCCCCGAATAGACAGCATTAAGGGAAGTAAATAAGTCCATACTGAATTAATAGTCTCATATTAAACGGCCGAGCGCCTCTCTCGTTTACTCGGATTACGCTGCCCCGATACTTTTATCATTGCACTTTATTACTTTAAAAAATGCATTAAATTTACAGAATTCGGATATTGTTGAAATAAATACGAGATTCCAATTCAAAACATAAAAATGAAAAATGAAATAATAACAATACGGGCTTGTTTGAATGTAAAATTGTAAATATTTTTACAAATAAACGGAGTTCGAACGAATAAAATTTATTATAACGCACTTTTATTGTAAGCTCACTTTTTACAAAACCTTTTAACATATTAAAACCCGTTTACGCGTGACAGAGCTGAAGCGATGGAATATACTTTACACTGCAGAATTTTCTAGTTTTCATAAATCACCGAGCGCTGAATGCCAGAGTGTGAGAAGTTTAAAGTCGAGTAAATTCTCCAGCGCAACTTTCTATGAGATTAAAGTCATAATTTACTTGATGAGGAGGTATTATGTTGTCGAATATGAAACCAGCGATCCCATTCACAGAGCCGATATCTCCCGAAATGGGAGTTTGAGATAAATTGAATGCGAAAAAAAGAGCGGGGTCGAGATAATTCCTAAGTATCGCAAATACCGCGGTTATAACCGTACATCTCTGCGATAGCGAAGGGACGGGCTCATTAATGTCAGCGCGGATCGGGGCCAGTTTATGCCAACCGATACCTTTAAGGTATTTACAAAGCGGCTAAGCGGGCGCAATCTAGAAGGAGCGCAATGAAAAAAATCCGCGCCCCGTGTAATCCGACCGAAATGCCCTTTAAGAGCTTCACAATTTAATGCTAAGTATAGCAATCTCAAGACGATGGTAAGCCGGACTTTTGGGGGGAGGAAAAAATGATACATCGGAAGTGCGGGGAGGGAAATCAGAGGGTAGTTAGCGGGCCGTAGCATCTGTTTCCGACCGCGATAAAGCGTTAGCGGCCTTACTACAATAGATTAGACCAGACTTAAACAGGCGGTTTCTAAAATTTCGTTTCACAAAATCGACTTCTATCACTCACGTTTTCTTACTCAATCCTGGCATTCCTGATGATTATCCTTGTAAATTTGTGATTTATTTAGAAAATACGAGGCTGTGACGTCGATTTTGTTAAGACGCATCTGTTCAACTCTGGTCTATATATTTTGTGGTAAGACCGTAGGTGTTTTACATTACACTCAAGTTGAGTACTTAGGTAAGTTGTCGCCAGTTGCAACACATTGAAACGAAAGTTTTCATTCGGTCGGAGCTGCTTTTTCAATACATTTGTACATGTCAGTTCGAGTAGGTGTGTGCCAAAGCGGTTAAACCGCATAGCACTCTACGGGACAACATTTCGCAATCCGCAGGATATTGCGCGCGATAACGAATGCATTTTGAACATAATGAGTAATAAGCCGTCGAATTTAAAATTTAAACCTTGCGATAAATATAATCAGTTTTATTAATCAAAATGTAGGTACATAGTTTGGAGCAATTTATCGGACAGTGCGAGCTCGTTAAGAGGATGAGCGGTAAAGCTCTCAGCTTAAATTATGTGCTTGTATCTCGTTTAATGTCAAACATTTAACTTATGACATATTTATTTAAGTACATACCGTGACGTATGTTTACAAACGCTGTGATATTAATGTCAACACGTGTTTCCTTTAATCTGAGCCGAGTACTAGCTTACATTTCGGCTGATTTACGACTTAATATCCGTCTAAAAAGTACAACTTATTCACAAACCGGTACTTCCACTAGGTAATAAAGCTATAAAATCTGGCAAGAAAAGCAGGAGAGGCCCGCTAAGTGCTCAATCTTCGCTCCACCGTAAAAGAGAAATAACTCGAGCGTAACAAGGAAGCAGTTTAGAGCTTACGTAATAATAGTAGGTATCGTATTCGTGGTAATGGTCGGTGCTGAATTAATTAGCGGGTATCGGCGGCGGGTCCGAGCGGGCCGGGGCAGGTGCGCGCGTGGCTTTACAGCCCCATTACGTAGCGGCGTACATGCCCCGAACCGCTTGAGCGATTGACCGTACACATTCCCAACCTTTATGTAACAAATACCCGAATTCTACCCAAACAATACTACGGAAAACATTTCAATAAACAATAGAATCCACATTTGTACAACGAGTATTTAAGCAAGTGGGCATGTTATATTATATCTATCATTACCCCCCTAGGCGCATAAAATTATATTCCGACCACGCTTAGCATAGATATAACTATGTCGCTGCGTTTAATCAAATCGTTTTCCGAATAAATGGAGCGTAGACGAATCAATAACGCGAATTCAATTTACAATTCAACGTACATCAGTGACGTATCAATTGTTCAATCTCAGCGAAGACAGATAAACGCACAGATCCACCGATCGCTTTCCGATGAAAAAGACTCGAGATTCATCGATAGGATGCGCGAGTCCCAAAGTGAAAAATGTACATTTGGATGGCGTTAATTCGTTTAATTTCCGGTGAGAGCGGCCGGGGTGGGGGAGCGGCGGTGGACTCCGCTCAGATTAATTCAGCGCCGAGGCTGTCACAGATAAGGACACTGAAATAAATTGAAAATGTTCAGAGATTGATTTGAATACTCCCGAGGATATATCGAAGGCGGCCACCGCAAAAATGACAAACCGCATTCTTATCCAGAGATTTTCAGTCCATGGGCGGGAAAAACTGCGGCGTAATGAATAAATTAAACTCCTCTTCGGCCGTCAGGAATGAGCGAGCGTTCAATTTTAAATAGCTCGAATAAATGGCAACATTTTTCAATTTACCGCTGATAGGTACCTACTACCAGCTGTACTGCGCCGACATATTTTAACGCAGTTAAATTAAATGTTGTACGAATAGTATTATACTGTACTCCATTCGAGATATTCACAAATGGCCGAATCTGAAGATTGTCTATTAAATCGTTTATAAAAAGGTTAAATTAATGTAATCAACGAGAGCCGGGAGACAGTGTTCGAAGCGTTCGTGATCCGAATTTTGAGTGAGCTGAAGCGGTACTTGAGAGTCTTCGGCCTCGCAGAGGCGCGCTGAGAGCCCGACCCATTATTTACATATTGCGATTTTGTATCGATAACAATTAGGGGATGGAAAATGTTCCTTGAACTGCTTAGCAATCAGACTCAAACAAACGGGACCAACTAAGTGCCAAGTTATAGCTTCAGACGGAGCAAGTTTCACGCATCGTATCTGCTGCAATCCAGACGCGTCACTGTAAAAGGTAAATGTGACAAGACTGTGCAAACAAACATAAACTTGCAAATGAAGACGCGCCGCAACGAGCACTCCGCACCTACGGAGCGTCGGGTTCGAGTGAATTCGGTGAATCAAAACGTCCGAACACGAACAAATTGATTGCAGCAGAGGCGTTCGAGTCGAGCAAAGCCCGACGGCAGATTGGTAATAGCGCATGCTAAACTTATTAGCGAAACGGAAAATGGTATTAGGCCCCTCGTGAACCTTCATTCGTACGTCAAAGTTGACAGTGTTGCACGTAAGTGATTGTTGCCGCCAATCAAACGATGCTGGCCCGATTGGTGCGACTCGACGTACACAGAGTGAATTAAAATGGTTAAACGAGTTAAGGCGAGAGGATAGAGCGACAAATCAAAAGTGGCTAGGTCCAGTCGGAGATTTTAATTTGGAGAGATAACAAACGTCGCCGATGAAATGGCCGCTTCAGAAATGTTAAAACAATTTATCCTAGTTAATCCGGAGTGTCAGACGATAATAAGAGTGACGTTTAAAGCAGGCCGAGCGCGGTTAATTCTGCAGCGGCAGCGGTGGCCGATTGTGACACAAACTAAGCCCTGTTGCCAGCAGTGAGCCCATCAGGTGCAAACCCTCCCTATACAGACTCTGACTGACAGTCAAAACTAACTTTGCTTTAAATTGGACTGCGGTACTTTTTTGTCAGTTTATTTTTTTAGGCTTTATTCACAGTTTTGATCCCGGAATCTGTAAGCTTTTCGCTTCGCGTTTGCATTTTTGTTCAGTGCTGCAGACTATTCCAATTAGCTTGCAAAATGAAAATACTTAACGTAGGTATATTGTTAATACATGAAGTTTTAACTGGGGACTGAAGCTAAAAAATGCACTAACGACGTTTATACATTTTTATCACAACACCCCTCCACAAAACCATTAACTAAGAACAAACACTGTCATACCCATTAGAACTACATGCTCAATATTCCGGTGGTACCGAAAGCAATTATTCGCATCGAGTCAACAAAGAAGCGGGCGTACAAAGATACCATTTCATAACTTAGACCGTCGTTGAAGATAGTTATCTGCGAGCAACTAGTGATGCAGTAAATCCTAGGGGTACGGGCTCGCAAATATCCCCCCACTTGTGAGCCGAGGCTTGAGCTCTTACTACCGGACTGAACTTAAATTGTTTAGATTTGGGGAGCGATAGCTTGGACTTTGCTTGTATCTAACTTCGCCGGTATGTTACTGTTCTAAGATGTAACAGATTCTGCTTCAATTATTAACAGTTTCCAAACAGGTGCAGATGGTTTGGTCAAATACTCTGTATGACTATTTTGCATTATTTATTATTATTTACTTAAATACACTTTGTATGAACTCATTTATATAAGTCATTAACCATGTTGTGCAAGCCATAATTTCGTTCCAGTATTTTTATTATTTATACACGTAACGAATCGTCGTTCAGGAAACTCTTAGAAAAGTAAAAGAAAGTCTTTGTAAAATAAATTGAACTCATAAACTGTTTTCCGGTCATCGATACGTGCTGATAAAACACTCACACATTCCCTTTAAGGAGAAAATCTCATTCTCTCTCCGCACGAATTCGATTTTCGCGTAACATTATTTTGGAGTTTCATAACGACTTTAGATGATCTCGATTTTATCTTTTCTTTGTGAGCTGCCTCTGTTGAGTTCGCGCAAAAATTCTTGCAAAGCTCATAGTAGGGGTTACAGGGGATCCTGGCCACACAATTCCCTCTAAGGATTACACGGGAGCGAGAAAAGTAAGACGATTAATCCCACTGACCACGGTAGCTGGAGAATTTATTATAAAACGATTTCGTTCAAGACTGAATTTATAACGGCGCGGACTGCGGTCACAGTGTTATTGACGTCACTTTTGATTTTATAGGACGTAAGATGAGTTACTGCAGTGATTGGTAACTTTATCTGAGACAGTAGACACTTTAAAATTATGCGGCTAGTATGCTTATTATCTTTTTAATGCATTTTATTTTACATAAAAATCACGAACTAGGGGTTTTAGTTTAATTGGACGAGAGTAATCTTTAAGATAAATTACGTCACTATATTTTTAACATGATGTAGGTACCTATTTGTAATAATTCGTATACCTATAATTTGTCAGCAAACGGTACAAATTGAAACGTTGTGTAACAATAAAAGACTTCAACTTATCCAACTAAATAATATATAATCGCGGTAATTAGTTAGAAATGCAATTAACTCGTTCACTAGCCTTCCCAATTATACATGGCCCATTAACTTCGTTTAAATACGTGAATCATGGGTGTTATGAATTCATGTCAGCTTTGTTTTTTTAAACAAGTTATTTTAGGCTTTATGATTCAAATTGTAGCCCGTTACATGGCGGGTTTAATTTTACCTTTTCGGCCGGACAGCCTTTTCACTGGCCTTTTGATATGTATCCGAGCTCGTTTTGTTTATTCGAATACTAGTATACTAATTAGAATTTAGATTTCAGGACTCTGTTTTATTTTAAACTGAATAAATGAATAAATGTACGAAAATTGCCAACAGTTTTTTATAATCTTAATGTCGATAAATTGTATAAAAACGAATCAAAATCTATTCAGCTATTCACTGAACTCACTTCTTCATTTTTTGAACAATCGCGTGTCAAAATAAGAACGCCAAACTATCCTGAAAGGTCAGTTCTACCTATTGTTGTGCCTATAGCATCACTAAAACGCGTTCAGTGAAATGTCAAGCCTCCACCTGTGTAAATGTCGGCATACCAATCCATCTTTTGGTAAGGTAAAATGAAATGCCATATTATTTTACTGCGTAGGTGTTTTTATCCAAAGTTATCAAAAATAATATTATTAAACTTTAATTTAGATTTTCATTTTCATTTTCAAACCACATTTAAACAATAGAATTGCCAAAACAGGGAGTTAAGTTACAATAAGTTCAAAAGTAATTTCAGCAAACAATTCAACTACCTACTTATCAAAGCCTGGGTATTATGTTTGTCCTTAAAGCATCATTTAAGCCGAGAACAACAAAGGAATCCACTCAATCTGAGTGCGAATTCATTTTCTTTACCGTCGGAATGACATTCTAATTTAATCCTATATGTCACTGTCAAATTAGAGGCACTAAACCATAGGCGTATCAGCCGCAGTGACATTTCTAAACATGAGGGGGATGCTTATGACATTTAAGAGCGACCTTGGCTCTAATGTAGGCTAGCACAAGGGTTACTTCCAATTATTACTATTTAATGTAACGTTATAGCCAAGTTTGCGCAACAAAGCCTCTCTGAAAATTGAGTGACATTAAGGATTGTTATAGTTGGCAGTTTTCTCTGCGACAGACGTTTTGGTATTTTCACATACAAATCGTGACGCGGGTTTAGTTATGTAATCTAGTTAACATTGTTCTAGTGATTAAGTGGACTCTCCACACCAACAAAACACTTGAGAAGTGCAACTTCTAAAACTTTCCATGTGTTATAAATCCACTTGTTACAGGTTATTATGGAAGTGAAGAAAACATTTTTGAATCGTGATGAACGTGCAATCTTCCAAGTTACGATAGGCGTTTACGAAAAAAACAAAATAGGAAAACTTAAAAGGAATAACTTAGTTTCAAACTATCTAGACAACGATAGCAAGTTTTATTCTCCGAGGAAACGTACAGGGGTCGGGGTAGGAAGAGGGGGGAGGGAGCAAAGTGACGTCACGGCTGACGGTGTAAATAATTGCTCTGTCGAACACACCTGCCGGGGAAAGAAAATTAAGCGAATAGCAATTTGACTGAGTGATGAAGCGCCTAGAGTGGATCAGTTTAATGAGAAGTTACAGACGAAAAATTGTTCTTTGTTTAATAAATTCGTAATTTATTCGCATTATTAACGCCGGCACTAATTATGAGGTAGATTCTAATAATTATAGACCGTTGCGAGACTAAAACGAATATCATTTTCTTTTTAACGTAGCTACTTATACATGTATCATTTCTATTTCGTTGTGATTTACTGTTTTATTATTTACTAATTTTATTTCCTTTTCAATTATATCACGTCCCATCTTTTATGAAAATCAATAATGTTCTCAAGTTTAGACCACTCACTCCAATAGATAAAACAGGCTTTAAATTAATATGGACGTTACTGATCTTCAATTTAATTGTTCTTCCAAGTAGATGTTACATGATGATAGGATTAGCTCGCTAGACTACGTGTAATCGTTATCGTTCAAGGTGCGTCGGATGATTAGATAATTAATCGATTAACGGAGAATGTTATTTTGGGGAATGTTTAGAGTAAGAGTTTAAATAGTTCAATACGTGCATAGGAAGGAGGGTTTCTATGCAGAAACCGGTTAGCGCAAAAGTAACTATCTCAAAGCACCACCACGATAAGATTACATTTTGTCGTGCGACACAAGCACATGCTCGCCTTTATGTCCTCCTTGCATGATAATCCCCCTTAAAGACGACTATACTAACGCCAATCTAGTTCCGAGAGCTCGTAAAAAGAGACTCTTTGATCCAAATTACTATCAGATTACTTTTTATTTCGGCGAAATAACCCACTTCGGATAATTAGCGATAACAGTTACGCTCCGCGGCCTCGCGGGTGCCACTTTTGTTGTGAATTTTTCGCCGCCTAAATTGCAAAGGTAACAACACCGCGTCCGGCCTGTTTATTAACAAATTCATAAACATTGACTCGCGAATAAAACAGTGGCGAGCCGTACTCCCCAAAACGCGAACGGGCAAACACGCTCCATATTTTCATGGGATTCAAATAAAAATAAAGTGGATGACCAGGGGCGTTCTAATTTAATATGAGCGCGGGACATCTCGTCATAAGGCCGATGTACCTGCTCTCGTTTTATTGCTTAGACGGGTGACTGAATACAGAAATGTTCCAGCGGACGGCCGGCGTTTGTCAGCTGTTAAACAGTTTTATTATTGCCGGACGAACATCGCACAGCCTATTTGCATAATTGAACGGCCACTTGGAGGCACTAGCATTGTTATGCTCTGCCGTTCCATTTGTCAGATTCGCCGTATCATTTATGCATGTGGCTCGTAACGAGAGCCGCGCCGTTTTTCTCGACTATTCATTATTTCGCCTTTTGTGTTTGTTATCCAGCGGCCGGTCCTGTCCTTAGGACGGTCCAAAATATGTAACACAATGCCGACTTCCCTCCCTATAGACACAAACAACCGCATTTTTGTTACATGAAGTTGAAAGGGCTTAATCTGGAATTTGGTCAGGTAAAACAAACATTTGTTTTTTTTTTGTTGCGATTCAACAAGCCAAAGGGCCGGCGATGCTACGGCCGGTACAGCTTCAGGGGGAATGGCTTGAATAAAATAATACGCCCACAATGTGATAACGATTCTATATAATTCATCTTGTTTCATTAACTATAATATCTTTGTTAGAATCTTTGGACGACGTCGTGTTTTATCGAAACAAGGTTAAGTGGCTGTTTAAAAACAGCGATCAAACGACTTAATCGGGCGCTGTTTGTCAAAGAACTAGGCAAGGAAGAGCATCGAGGTCGCATCTGATCGAAGAACAATAAAAGAGTCATAAAATCTTGCAGTGGCGTACAAAAAGCTCGCGTTATCTTCACGGCGTAAATGTTTAATGGGTCGAGCAGGTTGCGCGTTCGTGCGCGTCTCAAGATCCGATTTTAAAACGATTACACAACATGGTACGCAGTAAGGATAGTAATAAAACGAATCTGGACTGTAAAATGAAACGCGTGAAACAAACATTATGCATGCAACGAATCCATAATCATTAAAAACTTCAGCAAAGGAGTGAACGCGATAACACACGTTATTAGTCGACTAGGATTATCTGTGTCAAGACAAACATAAAATATGAGGACCATAATTTGCACTCATCCAAACTGAAATAAAATTACTATGGTTTACACAAAAGTTACTCTGTAAAGGAATCAATCCCACGACGACGTTCCGACGACGTTCTGGTCTGCATATCGCCAAATTACGCCACATAGACTGTCAACCAAAAGCAGATTGAGAAGAAGGTACATGAACATTTGGTTATTGCACACACCAACAAATTAATGTCTTCCGATGTGTGGGTATATCAACCCAATTGAGTTTCACGGTGCGTCCCTACTGTTTTAATATTGTTATTATTACTTTTACAGAATGTTACGGAAATAGCTACTTAGGTGTACTCCATGCCTCTTGAAGATACTGTGTAAAGTGGTTTTTAACACTCCTTAGTAATGGGAGCCAAAATAACTCCAAACTCTGTTTGAAAGTCTGCGAGAAATAAAATGTAACATCCGGAACTGTAAAAACTTTTAATTTGTGTTATGACCAATAATGGTAATTAAAAGCGATGATTTTCAGTTACATTTAAAGATAATTATGTATACCTAGAGTTCGATAGTATACAAATTTACTTAGCTTTAGAGAAAAAATAATGAGTGAATTAATTACCTAGCTTAGTTTATGAGATTTCAGTGACAAAATTGCGTTATTATTGCCTAGTTATAATAAATGAGTTTTCTGTGTTGCACTGTTATTGTTTTTTTACTATATAATTATAAATATTATACCTTATCACGTTGCAATGATTTACGGGACGAGTAAATAATTTCATACTAATTCTGAAACTGGATGCCCCCATACAATTTCTAAACAAAACTTTACACACTAAAGCGGCTTATAAAAACGTTATCCAGATTTTGTAATGGTCCAGTAATAAACGTTATACTGGTCAAGTGTATACCCAGTTTACTGCCAGTAGGGTAAACGTCATTATAACTTAGGTAGCCCTAACAATCCCTTTAAAGAGCTTAGCCGGATAATCGAAAATGTGACGTTTAACTAGAATGTTTACTCGTACTTGTTCGGGTGTTTTGCGGAGTATTGATGGGAAATTAATCGCACACAAGTGTTGAAAGGTAAAAACCGAGTCATATCATGTTTTTATCACACAACTTCTTGGAAGTTTCAGTAATCGTCTACCACTTTAATTGAAGCGTAACGTTGACTGCGACGTGTTTGCGTCCTGCGGTTTTGGTTTGCGCCTAGTAATATCGGAAAGTAAAAACGCGTAGAATAACGCGTCAATGCTAACATGTCTGTGTGGTATGTGCTTTATTTTACTAGAGGTACTGCGTCAGCAACTAAGAATTGATTACACTGTGTCGAAGAAATAAAGTATTCTAACATAAAAATGAAATTAAACATAACAGTCTATATTAAACATAATTGCTGAGTTTACATGTAAAGTCATTGTTTAATTATGTACTTACAACTATTGTTGAATATTCATCTGAATGCAAATAAATGTACACAATAAATTTTAATGTTATTGTAACAGTTATAAAGTTTTATGGTTTGTAACAAAATCAATAAGCTGTAAATGATTTATGAACGTAGCCAATTGTGTTGTTTAAATACAATAATTGTGTAATCATTGGATTTGGAGTGTATTTTAATTATAATGCGCGTATTTGAGGTGCCTAAAAGGAAAACTGTTTTTAAATTTAAGGCCCTGCTATATGTATTTATTACATCACTTTAATTTCTCCATTGAATTGCTAAGGCGTTATAATTGAGAATTAGAATTGGAGAAAACAAATACTTTCCTCCTACTCATCCTAATAAACTAACAAAATCAGTCCTTCATACCTTCACAGCAGAAATAATTTAAAACTCCTCATCCATTCAGCGGAGGTCTTCCAATATTTCCTTCCATATTTTTTTCTTTATAAAGCGAAATTAATCGAGGCCCTTTGCAGACATCAAAACAACCCGAGGCCATTGTTAGAGATGATTACAAGGGTAGCTACATACTTCGGAAAGTGGAAATGTTAATTTTTATTACTCAAATATTAAGTACTTTTATGGATGTAAAGTTTAACGGGTTTTTTTGAAATTTTTAAACGTAGTTCCACACTATGATTGCTCCTGTATCGTGGGTACCGCTTACAAACATATAATTTCACATACACATCACATCCAGACTAGAAACAAATATTTGTGGACCGCACAGATATTTTTTCCGGGCGGGAATCGAACCCGCGAGACCAAGCACAGCAGTCTAAATACTCAGCGACTATACCAACCGTGCCGTCGCCGATCCGGGTTGGCGATGGAATGATAGTACTTGATAGAGCGGTGATAGTCGTTTGATTTCAAAGGCTGTTTTAAAACCTAGCTTGTCCATACATGGGATGTGAGGTAAAGATCGCTAATATTAATTGTTTTCTTTTGTTTAATCTATCGACGACGCAACTTTGAGTGGAATCAATTAGACAGCCCTTTATGTACCTGATATTATAAGTTACTTCTTTGTGTTTTCATAAATTTTTGTGTAATCTATAATTGTAATTGTATTTATAAGCCAAGTAACAGTCTTGTAGTTATTTTATACTATTAATTAATACGCAGTTAAATATTGCATAATACTTGATACAATGAGAATCTTCTGTGTAAAAAATCTAGCTACTGTTATGTTATTTTTCACCGTTAAATTATGTTGTAAATTATGTATGTAAGTAACTTCGACATTCCCACGAAGCCTTATTTACGTTTTAACCCATTACATTCCGACCGCAATCTAACAAACGAAATGAATTCATTAATTTTCTTACAATACAATGAAGCACGAATGAATGAACTCAATTAAAGCCAAATGCAATTAATAGCTTCGAATAATGGTTTGCCCGTGATTTATCAGTAATAGCTGGCTGATTGACGCTTTTAATTTGCCACTAGAGGGCGTTGGGGGTAAAGACTCGGAAGCGCCTTCAGCCGTCATGGATGACAGGAAATCGTCCTCTTCAGGCATATGAAAGCTTCTACCATTGCTGGTGGTTCTGCCATAGTTCGTGGTTCGTGTAGTTCCAACTGGCATAGGGTTTGAAATAATGTGCGTGTCGGCGTGAGAATGACAGGCAGGCAATTACACTTGAATTCCGATTAAAGAATAATAATTGTATAAATGCGTAGTGTGTTATTTTTTTGTTTTCCATAAATATTAAAGCTAGTGTTCGAAAATTTTTATATCAGATACAATTGAAGACGTTGATGAAAAACTAGCCTAGTGTCCTATTGAATAGGCACCTGATAGATGATAAGTCTTAAAAGTGATGACGTGACGCAATGCGATATGACGTGACGTGACACTACTCATTGCGAACGTGGTCAACGTTGTGATGAAAAATATTTATAGGTAACTATCAGGTATTAGCAATTTTGTACTACGAGATGTTATCACGTTGTATCGCGTTACGATTGACGCGTTGTTTGTTCATGTACGACAATAGATACGGCATTTTTGTGAAAGTGCGGTACTATAAGTATACGTAGCTTATTTAGAATATCATCGTGAATTTCATGGACCGTAAAACATTTCGTGATGTCAAAATAATGACAGTACCGGCTGTTATTTTTCCACTTCATTTGGACAATTTAATACAATAGCTATTAACAACAGCCACAAAGTGTTTCAATTGCATAATATCGTCCCTGATTCTGACCGCACCTCACCTGCCGCGCTTTAAATTAAGCGGTGCGTATTTAAATTTGATTGTTGTACCAAAAAGCTGCTGTTTTATACATTCGTCAGTGAGTTTCGTCGTTGAATTAAAACAAAAAGCGAAAACTGTTAAATTAACGCTCATTGACGACAGCGTTGTTATAACAGCGAAGCGAAACCACCGACAACGGGAAAAATTAACAAACCCATTATCGACAACACACGAGGCCGACTTCTCATCCCGCTGCCAATAAATCCATTTACCAACCGCCTGTTATGTTTTACAACTGGTAATGACGTTAATAAAGTATGCAAATGCGGCAACATCTAAATGATCGGTCACGAACCTCGCAAATTACTTTCGCGAAGCACCCACTAAGTGAGTGTTGGACCCACCGCGACATGGGCTCAGACAAGTTCACGTGAAAATCAGCCCCGGGCCTCGGATGCCGGTGTGCGATTTTGACGGTTTATCTTCACGATTTAGAGTTCACATTTGATTGATTAGCAACGGTACTCTCGATTGTTGTTCGCCTAACGCCACTCAATTATAACCTTCTATTCGATTTGATGCCCGTTGGGTCTCTTGGGCTGTTCGCCGCTCGCTTTGGTAGGAAAGTTTAAATTAATTCTCGATTGACACAGTACAATTCCGCCAATATTGTGATTAAAATCTCTGCTGGGCCCTGAGCCCAACAAACAAAGTCTTTCATTATAATCATGTTTGTAAATTACTATGAATTCTATAGAATAGCATGTTTATTAGCTTTGACCGAGTTTGAACTCTTACTTTGCCATTTTAGTTGAATCGATTTATTTTTATTGCGTACTAGACGTACGTGTCTTTCGTCAAGCACAAATGATGGTTATATCATCTGTAAACAGACGTATAAATCCATGTTTGTAATGTATTAGTAGAGCCTCGCGGTTTTACCCGCGGATGAAGAGTATTTTGTGTTATTGTAGGATTTTGCGTGTCAAATTTTATCAAAATCTATTCAACCTTAAAATAAAGGGGAAGAAGGATAGTCTAATTCATAATTTCAGTCATTATTCAACTATAGTATCTGTAAAACATACCAACTTTCGCGTTTACTAAATTACCAACTAGCTAATATTGATTATGGTAATATTGTCATATCGTAGTTTAGAAAACACAGAAAAAGGAAGCAAAGCATTCCTAGCACTATGCAGTTCTACACATACACCAAGACACATGGCGCTTCGATCTTATGGGTGATATTTTCATCAAGGCATCTTATTTGAGATATAAAGTACGTTCACATAAAACTTATAGCTCTTTTACACTAATACCGTTTGTGATAGAACATGAGTTTAGTTAGTAGGAACATGTTTCCTCTATTTCAAGTGGGGGTAGCAATATTTTTGTCTGGGCATGTGGACGTGCACCGTGAAGCAAGACAAACGTATAAATCTGGACACACATACATACATACGTACGTGCATATATGAACGTTGCGTGCGCTAGGTGCTGCTGCTGTGCATTCTCGGATTTATGGTTTGTTTCTCTAACCCGCTCTCAAATCTTACTATGTAAAAAGGTGGGGTTTAGTCGAACAATATGTTACATCATTATATTTTCTTTTTTTCGTAAGAATAAACGAGATTAACTTCTATGAAAATTTACTACAGAATGTTGGTAGAGTTCGCAATAAACCGCAAACTCCAGGCAGTTTTTATTTTAAACAGTGAGTCTTATGTAAAGTCTATTGCTTGTTTGATATAATCAAAACTTTGTGTTATTACTTTACGGCAAGACACAAAAATAATAATCAATATAATACAATCTCTAAAGCGGAATCACTTTGTGACTTAAAAACATTCAACGCCAATATACAGCGAAAACAACGTTTAAACTCAGTAAAAATTCAATTACCTACGTAGGGTGCGAGAACCAACCAAAACTAATAGATATATGGTTTGTTTTATAGTAAAGCTGGGTGCACACTTCCTGATTCGGTAAAGTATTTTTTATGCAAATTTCCATTTGGCCGGTTGATATTCCCGACTCAGTGAGTAAATTCGCAGCGAATCGCGGGTGACATTTAATTGACAAGTGAACAAAATGTGACGTAGCGTTGTTGACGGAAGCGCGATGCGTGTTGTGAGTTTTCGGACGCCACAAGCGTATGTCATTAAAATAATACTTAAAAACAATTTAAACCACGCACGTTCACGTAAGTTCGGTCCGTCTGTGGTCGCACTCAGCAAAACATTGTTAATTAAAATTGTTTTAATACTTTGTTTAAAATTGGGAGATTAATATCATGCGGTTGCTAAATAAACGTTTGCACTGACAATTTGCCTATGCCTCAAAATATTAAATAGGAAGCTTTTGTTTCAAGTATACGGTAATTATAGTCTATGTTGTTTTATCTGTTGCGGTTTAATGTAGATATGAGTAATTAAATAATCTATCTGTACAACGATTTTATTTGTTTATCGGGATGAAGTGCTTGTTATATCAATTGCAATATAAGTTTATGTGTGTAGTAAATGGGATAGTAAAATGTATTTTGTATTACGCCCATATATAAATGCGGGGCTTAAACCAAGAGTCATGATAATTACGAGACACCGACGGGCTCATCCCGCGCACCTGTTGCCAACAACTTTAACTAAAATTTAGTAGCACACGTGTAACCAGCCTTATACCCGACACTTGTTTATAATTTTCTAGCGGTTAAGTGTTATTACTCATTTGGGCGTACACTGTTTGTGAGAGAGGCATTATAATTTTATACGCTGAATGTTTAGTTTTAACAAAGTTTTTAGTACCATAATTTAGAGTTAAGATAACTTATGCAGTATACAGGTTAAATGAAGTTGCCGTTTTACTTATATAATTATTGACCACGGAAATAACACTGGACATTCAAGAGATGTCAAATGTTTGTATGATTCATGGAAGGTTGCTTGATTTGTACTAAGGTAATAATATTATTTTATGTATTCTAATTAGTTCGATAGGTACTTCAATTTTTTATATTTGTGTAGTTGACTAATTGGAAAACCGAATAATTTTGCTTCTGCTGCATTCTGGTACATACACCCTACACCTTCACACTTTACAGTGCTTCTCATATGAAACGGTGGGTCTCGAACTGGCGACAGTAAAACTTTCAGTAGATTGTTACATCGCAGCCAACTAAATAAAGGTTTTGCGCCCGAGCCTTTTCATGGGTGTCGCTTTTACGCCGATTTTATGTAGCATGAGCAAAATACAGCTGTAATTCCAACACGGGAAAATGTATATTACTCCGAATCCTTAGTAGAATCTGACAATGCGGGGATTTTTCGAGAGAGCCTCGGGCTAGGTGAGGGTAGGCGCGACTCCAGTTTGTTACATAAAAATCCCGTTATCGCGACGTAGGTCGACAGATTACTTTCTTGTTAAAAGGATGAAAACAAGAGTTAGTTCGTTTTCTACAAGGAAATAAATATGAACTTTTTTAGGGTTCTTTTCTTTTTTTTATAACGGTACTGTACATTTTAGGCGCCTTTTATTACACTATTTCAGAACAAATGGCCGAAAAGAGGGACCCACATTTTTTTACCGTTTTGCCGGAGAAGTTTTACTGTGCGTTACTGCGTAAGTATTTTTGTAGGGTCAGAGCAGAACAAACTGTTATATTATGACTATCACGGAGAATAAAAAGGAACTGCTGAGTTGCGTCGCGTCGCTGTGTGGCAGATAAATGTCACAATGTGAATTATCGAAAGTCATCAGTGGATTTATTTATCTCGTACTCTGGAATGATCTCTCGGCCGCGGCGGCAAACATGCAATTTGTCGTCAGCGTTAAATCGACCGCAAACAAAACGTGCGGCACTACAGTCGCGCCATCATTCACCTGTGGTCGTCCATGGTAATGAGATAGACCTACTGTTCAACATATTAACGCACTATAGGACAGTACACGATCTACATACCAGCGATCCGACACGCACACAATCTCACGCACCGACAAACAATTAACGAATTCTCGCCAATGTTTGCGCTTTCTACTGAAAGTGCTCTTGACAAGAGCATCAGAGTCAACGGGAAGTAAATTAAACAGTGTCATTGATGACATCTAGCTTCTTTTTTATCGTAATTCGGCTTGCAGTTGGGTCGGCTGTATAAAAACTATCACGTATCATGCTCTAAAAGATCATCAACGCTGTTGTTATGCGAAATTGCACTGTATACCGTATGCCAATTAGATCTAATCGAGCGTAGCCCGTTCTAACCCGCGAAAGCTTGGTTTAAGCAGGTTAATGTACTGCACCAACACTCGTCCATAGTAATGAGACGTACCTACCGTTCAACATATTAGGCTGATTGCAATTGTGCGCTAGGTGAAACGGCTGTGACCGCATATACCCGCATCTCGCATCACGGCCGATTGAAATAGGCGTGCAGCTTTCGACTGTGATTCAATTATTAGGCAATGTTTAATTCTAAACGTTATTTAGAATTAAATTTAGAAGCACATAATATATACACATGAAATTCTATGAGAATAAGTTACATCGACTAGGTACGTTTTTTATATTTAGGAGTGGAATTCGGTTCACTATAAACACTAAAGCTGTATAATTTAATGAACAGTCTACTCGTATGATCAATTGAAATGGGTCAAAGAAGTCAAGCATTTCAGAAAAAAATATCGATTCTACTTGTATCCTACAAACATTGAGTAAACACCCAAAATTCTACATTGTTTGTTTCCTACACAGCACAATATTATTGTTTTAACCCCTTTTGAAATAACTAAATGTTTTGCAACAAAATTTCACTAAGAGGTGCTTTGATTTCAAGTCTAAATGACATTGATATACATTAGAGGCATTGATATACAGTAGAGACATCAATATACAGTTGAGACATTGATGTACAGTAGAAACATTGGTATACGTTGGTATTTGGTCTCGAACGCGGTGCGGTGGGCACAGAGGCCATCTCATTACCTCCCCAACCACAGCTGAGTAATGACGCTGCGAACAGTCACGCTCCGCTCTCTGTGGCGGGGACAAACAAAATGCACGCCATTATGTAGGTATAGCCTTTTATTATAAGGGGCATTTTCGTATCAAACACCACGCAAATCGGCTCAGGACTCCTAGAGATCCGATGGTATACCTACTCTAAAACAATACAGTACAATTCAGATGTGCCGCCTTTTTGATGTCACTTATATTGGTTCAAAAGCCACGGTGGAAATGCTCGCTGAAATAAGCAATAAAGAATTTCTCATTCATCTAATGCCTTATCAAACGAAAACCTCCACCGGCCAAGGAATAAAAGTGCCTTTGTCCTATATTGGGAGCATTGCTTTAATTTCGGTGACAGTAAATTTATTGAGGCCATAAATAAAAGTAATTGTTAAAAACAGCCTAAGATTTTTTTCTTCGTAATTTTATCACAGAAAAGTTGAGGATATTAAGATGCCCATTTGATGGCATCCGAAGTAAGTTTGGTGATATCGCGGGAGGGATGACATGGATATCTCCGTGGGGTTTGAATTCACTGTGTTGTCACTTGCCGGAGAAATAGACGACCTCATTTTAAGAGTAGAAAATAAAGTATAAAATCTGTCACCGAATCCCTATCGTGGTGTTCCGGACGCGGTCCTGGAGAGCCAATATTTAGAACATAATGAATGATGTTTGCCAAAACTTATTTTGCTACTGTCAGCTAAATATTGATCATGGTCGCATCTGACTTATCTCACAATATGGTGATGAAAAGTGATGACGCAGTCTAGATTTGCCTCCACAACATTGGGTCATCCAAGCCCGGTAAGTTTCGAGCCCAAAAGTGACTCAGTACTAAATTAACGGGATAAGTCGCTTTAGATGCTAAGTTTTACTTAATTAACTTGGCCTTAGCAATTAAGATGGTTAATAAACGGGTGCGTAGTGAGTCGCTTTGTGATAATAATTCGTGGAATCCTTTAATATAACCAAAACAAGGGAGAATACCTTGCACTTAAGTGTACGTGTTAATGTGACAGAGGAGCCCAGATATGCTTTAAAGTGAAGCTTGTTAAAGCAGTTGGTTGAAGTTACTTTAGTGTAGTTTAGAGTAATACGTACTTTAGTGTGTAAGCGTGTAGGCAGAAATCAGGTGCCACAGCTTTGTGACATGTGCGGTTTTAACACTTCACACGGCGACAAAATATTTGACACTTCTGTGATATTGCCCCGGGAACAAAGTTTACATGGAAGTTTAATTTAACAGGCAGTGCATAAATGGAATAAAATTGTTGTTGTTGAGGCATGTTGTAAAAAAATGTAGTTAATTTCGCGTTAAGCATTTGTTAAGTTCTACTTGAACTAACACAGCTCCATTTGGTCACAATAAAAAAATAATTGTAGGTGTTAATTTAAGTTAAGGTCTAATTTAAGGTAAGGCTGTCTAAATTCATGTAGAAACTAACATAGCACTCAAAGGCAAAACGCTCATACGCGAAAGAGCTCAAAGTTTTGCAACACTATCAAAGTCAACACCTCTGGTGTTTATTAGAAACTAGAAGTCCGTAAGACTTAAGGTAAGGTTGTCCTGTGATCAAAAAATACGTAAAAATTATAATATGCGATCGATATTGCTAAAATGTAAATAAAAAGCCAAATTGATTATCAAGTGATGTGCTTATTAATATATAGAAGTGCTATATATATATATATATCATATATAAAGATTAGTAGGTAGTATACCTAAATACATTTATAGGTTTATCTAGAAATGGTATCCATATTCACGGAAATAATTAGCAAGCAAGTAGCACATGTGATTGTGTATACTCCCCGTATGCTTTGCGTGCATTTAATGCCAGTTAGACAACCGTGATCATGAATTCAAGCCCCACTAATATCACCCATTCATCAAATTTCCCTATCTAGCTTAGTAAGTATAATGTTCGAAATTCCTTAGTGCATTTTAACGAAATAGAAGATTGAAGTTTCCTTACCTACTAGTAAAATGAAACAATATTATTTATACAGTAATCTTCATACTGATATTCATATAAAAATTAAGAGACTACTCTATCACGGATTTTATTGAAATTTTGTGTATATGAAGGCGGGACTTTGAACATAATTATACGCAAATGAGGCTTCTTCTAACGTAAAATTAGTGGTTCGTTGTGGCATACATTTCAATTTAGTTGAAACCGTGACCCTAGGCTAATAAATTAGAAGCGAGAAATAGATTCAAAGCACATTAATTAAAGCACCAATTAAAGCGTTTAGGAAACCTTAATTGCTCCATATAATGTGCCTTTAGAGCTTTAAAATGACTGTAAATACACCGGCAAGTTATAATCACGAGCACGCCCGAAGCATGGTATGTAATAACAATGAAAATCACCGATAACAATAATATTCTGCCCAATGGTGTCGTAATTTTAACACCATCAAACTTATTTGCCGTCCAGCGTAGGTGGAAACCCCGGACAAAGTCAATATTGCAGTCAATTTGTTCAAAGAATGACTATTCAATCGCGCCACTTTATTTACCCTGTCGAGAAGGAGGTCGATGAGTTTCCACCGTGTCATTTCCCCGCACTCACTATTTTTTTAACCGTTCCCTTTCAGGGCTCAGTCCCTCAGGAAGTGATTTGCTAAAACACACTCTTAATGTATTATTGTGAAAGCGTCAGCTCCTTAATGCTCTATTGAGGATCAATGGCAGTGGTTTCGATTTATTGCTGTCCGTTCTTGAGAGGCCATTGTTGTTGGGACCAATGGAATTATTGGGCGTATTGAGACCGAGCATAATGTAATTTTGTTTGGTTGGATTACAAATGTACGGGACAGTTGTCATTGTGAATGACATAATGCTTGTCGCTGAGAGAGATTGGTATCGTATTTCGATGAATATGAACGTCGAACGTATCATGGCTTTTTCGTTTAATAAATTTAATATCAGTATTTTCAGTCTGCACACATATTTTACCTCTTTTTTATTCACGGAACTACTTTGTGTATAAAATGTAAAGCCCAGTTTTATTTCACTTGTTAAACTCGTTAATTGTGTCACATTGACACACTGCGTTGTCAAAGTAAGAGCGTTTTATTTGAACCATTTGTGAACGGAACTCTAAAAACCAAACAACAACTCAACATGAAACTCAGTTTCTAAATTAACAGTCCCACTGAGGGAAAAACTCATCTAAATTCACTCGCATCACGAGCAAAAGAAACATAATGGCGCTTGAATATTGTAGTTATCTTCGTTCACCACTTCTCGCCACATACTCCTTTGAGATTTGAATCTCCCACTAACGCGTAAATGGACTTATTGCAACGCGATGCCAACCCATGCCCGCTATCCAGTTAATATTTCAGTAGCGGTTACGAGAACGAATAATGGTCAGTTTTTGGATGTTATTACTCTTGCCAAATTAAATTAATAATGAGAAAGGGTACGAAGGATTAGGCACATATATTTTGTTACCAACTTTTGATTTAACTACATTTTAGCTTCAGCCGAGAGCGTAGAGTAAAGTTTGTAATAAATCTCGTAACACATTTATTTTTATTTTATATACCTAGCTATTGTGTTTTATTTCAATGGTTACAATATTGTTTTAAATTGTCACTCTACAATTTTCACTTGTTTTAATTTAATTCAAAGTGTTAAAGTAAATAAATAAAAGTACATTTGACAACTCGTTTGGCGTAGTGGCTGTTGCGGGTTCGATTCCCGCCTGGGACAAATAATTGTGATATCCACAAATATTTGTTTTTGGTCTGGGTGTGATGTGTATGTGAAATTATATGTATGTAAGCGGTACCCACGGTACAGGAGCAATCCTAGTGTGGGGTTACGTTAAAAGAAATATTAAAAAAAAATCAAGGCGTCTCTTCGATTTTTATTTACTCGCAAAATTCAAACCGTGAAAGCAGCCCGCCAAACAGGTGATTACGGCTTGGTCCCATGAGTTTAGCATCGCACTTTCTCATATCCATGCATCACGATGCATTCCAACCGCGGCGCCCTCGGGAGCCGGATAAACCGGAAACCGAGCACACCGGGAATCGAGACGGTGCCGATGTTTCGAATATCGACATTTCGATTTTCTGTTTGCGTGTCTCTAAATTGAACTGTAATCACGTCTAGGAGTGAAATGTGGAGACGTGAAGATGGAGTTTTATTGCTTTTGAAAATAAAGAATCCATTAGGCGGCGAAATTTCGGAGTTAGGTACGTTCATTTACAATTATATTTTATGCAAAGCAAATACTGTTACAAGAGTGTTCAATATTGCCACTCGCAATATATAACTGTTATTCTACTACTCAAGTATATTTTGAATGTTTAGAAGTATTAAAGTGTTTCATCGTTTTTCAAAATATAGTACCTACATTACAATATAGAGATCGGCTTCGTGGAAAGTGTCTTTTTCCCAAGAAGTTCGGCATAAGCATATATAAAATGTACCAAT
This sequence comes from Hylaea fasciaria, assembly GCA_905147375.1. Classification (NCBI taxonomy): domain Eukaryota; kingdom Metazoa; phylum Arthropoda; class Insecta; order Lepidoptera; family Geometridae; genus Hylaea; species Hylaea fasciaria. Next base: position 4,700,738 of record LR990194.1, read on the forward strand.
AAAGAAACGCGCGGCTTAGAGGACTCAAGTCTGTTTAACTATATTAATACACGTGATATTAACACGGGGTTTTGGTTCGCCACAAGATGCATCTACACCCTCGTGTATTCTCAACATTCCCGAGGGAGGAACCACGTGCAGCCACTTAGCGCTCCAAGAACAAACCTTCAAAATACACAAACAACTTCTATTCCAAAGCCAGAGAGCCTAAATTCCTTTGTGGCAGCCCCAATCTAAAATTGCAGCCTTACACAGTCTAAAAGCTCTACTTCAGAAGCTTTGCCGGTATTAGAATTGCCTCGACATGTACAAAAATAGCGGAATTGAAGTGTTTCGTGAAGTGAATTGAATACAAATAAGACCAAATAAAAATCAATGAAATATTTTTCGGGAATCTGTCGTACAAAGATTATGCTTGGCACAGGAAACACTTTTGAATATCAAATATGTAAGTGAACGTTTTACAACGTTCTTGATCGAGTTTATGACATCAATAATTTACTAAAAAACAACCTACATAATATTATATTATATTTGTTGTTTAAATAATAAGAACGTAGAAACATCGGCAGATAGGTACCTACGTGTAAAGTAAAAATACGTGACTATTATTCGCTCTTTTTCGACTGTAACCATTTTTATGGCACTTGACGAAAACGATCACCATTTATGATTCACGCGATAGGCGTCTTTACACGTCACGAATGGCGTCGAATGAAATATAGATAGCACTACTCTTATGCAGAGTGAAGGTGAAATTTTCACGGTAGCGGGCACGCACTCGGCAAAAATCCGTCCCAAAGGCGCGAAATACCTCGTGCGACCAAATGGAATCCATCCCGTCGAGATTGGTGGAGCTAGTTCTTTTTTCTTTAATATTTATGAAGTTCGTCTGTAACGTGTCGTGTTTTACCTTTGTATAATGGCATTTGCTTCAAGCCCCGCTGCCACCTTGAATGCCAAACCAACGTGAACACACCCTCAGTGACGCCTTGTTTGTTACCCAATGATAAAATATTACTCAAATTTCCTGTAGCTACTGTTTGATATTTGCGATAATATTTTTATTTCTGGCATCGTACACAAAAGGTGTAAAGGTGAGGTTTTTTTTAAACCAGAGACAATAGAAAAAAATTCGCGAGCGGACACCGTTAATTATTTTTTTCAACCAACAGAGGTCGTAAATAAAAGTAAAGGGTGCTATTAAACGCATTATTCTCGCATATTTAATGTACTGAAAAGGCTAAAGGGTACTTTTTGTGTTTTAACAGATTCAACAGCTTTACGTATAAAAATTGTCATTTGAATAACTCTCCATTCAACACGTGAATTATAAAATCTAGGCCTAAGCCCTAAATCCAACGTAGAAAAAATAGTTCTCCTGCAATTTATTTATTTTACTAGCTAAAATATTTTTTCCTTCGTAATTCCAGCCAATGTCAAGCGTAATCCATCTCACCGTAAATAGTAAATGGATCGTACGTATAAAATATTTCCACTAGAAATGATAATTCGGAGTAGTAACAAGAAAATTGGCTTGCTAGGCGTCACTTGGTCCTCTCCATAACGCAAAATAGATAATAAAATGTATTGAAATGGCTGCGGGCCGGCTTATCCGGTTCAAAGTCAATGAATATTTGATTTCAATTTTTTTTTCCCGACGTCGCCGTGAAGTATTCTCGCCATACCTAATTTGATTTTCGCCATTCCGCCCGTTCGCCGGGCAGTTTGCATTCATATTCAGTTTGAATACGCGTTTGGGTTGCCTCTTGCCCGAGTTTGATACAAATAAACAGGGGGTATTTTTACATTTCTTGCCAGGATAACCCGACCCAACTGATTACGTTCCCGGATAATAACCCTCCACTCGTATTAGGGGAGGCCTAAGGAATATTTATATTAGATTATCGTATGAGCTATTCTCACTCATACAACTATGAATTATTTCTGAGATTTACCATAGGAACATACATTAATAAAAATACGTAATTATAAAGGTTTAGAATCAAGCAGGGGCGTTTCGTAGGCACCTCATTAATTCTTATAATACGTTGTTTCATTACTTCGTTGTCTAATTACAGTCTGGGGTATAGGAAAATATCATCCAAATGACACGCAAAAGGGCATAAAAGTTGGAAGTGGGAAAAACATGGATAAATCATTCTACGTCTTAGAGCGACAAGAAAGAGTCGGTTTTCCTTCGTACATAAATTGGGCAGGATTCGTTTTTGCAAACTTGCATAAATGACGGCGCAACGATATTTCACCAAGCCTGAACATTTGGGTCAACCTGTTTTTGTGTAATGGGGATTACAAAAGCAAATTTAACGTTGTATTTGCTGTAACCTAAGCAAGGGAACCTTCGTTGGCAACAAAAGATGGCTTGCCTTGATCGTACGTTTTAATTAAAATCTTACCTACACGTTTCCGGGCATAATGAAACTGATTATATACCATCCCTATCTGAATGTTTACGTCTGGATTTTTTGTTTATTGCGACGTACGCAGCGAACGTTTCCCCTTCGACGTTTATTCGTTTTGTTTCTCACTCACATTGAATTGATTTGCACCATACAGACCGGCCGGACCCCTTTGATTCCCGTTGACTAGCGAACGGTCGTCTGACACAAACATTGCCCCAAAAAGATGAAACAACGTGACCACCGGAATTGAAAAAGACAGATTTCAAGCGAAACTTTGCTTTCGCTCGCACAATAATACGGAATCTCCACCGAGGAAATCGTATATTTTATCCGGGCGTCGATTTGTTATTTATTAGCAGGGAATAGTCGTAACATGGGGAGGGAAGTACAATACCGAAAATGGTGTGCCTGCTTAGTGACGATGCCACCTCGAACCTACGTTTTGCTTCGCTTCGAATCAGTACCTTGGGCCACTGTTACTTGAGCTCCCCCATCTCTGAAGTCATTTATAGTAGTCGATAGTGTGAGTAGAATTCTACAGCAGATGAAGTGTCACCCTACAGCGGTTGACTTTCATCGAGGGTCGAATCATGTATTTATACGTTGCTAGTTAGCCACCGGGTATGTAGTGAAGACGGCCATCAAAATGCGTCAAGACGAACAAAAATGATCTATATTTATATGTGTGTCATGCAAGGCTCCAAGTTCCATTGTTTTTGGGCTGAAGTAAAAACAAGGTGGCACGCCGGCAACCGTGCGTGCCTTCCCCTTCTAACTTGCCGTCTACTGTGTAATGTATGGTATTACCCTTCGAATTTATTTTACTTTTTATTCTATTTCAAGATCGTAATATAGTTTCTGAAGAAAAATATTTCAAGGTTTTTGTTTTTGTTGTGTAGGCAAGGCAACCTTAGTATTTAACCTTAGAATCCTTGTAAAGTTGAAAACTATATTTTTACTTCATAATTACCCTTTGGCTCTTTATCTTCGACGTATATTATACTCAATAGCGTACTTCTAAATAAATATTTTTACAGCTGTTACTTCACAACCTTCGTTTATTTGTACCAAGTTTTTATCAGGCACATATTTGTTTACGTTAAAACTAATTAAACAAAAATATCACTTACCTCTGTGCCTATTGGTCTGTTTATCGAACATTAACATGGCATCCTCGATCTGCAACAAACAAGAAAAAAATACATAAACTTCAAATCCTGAACCAGTGCGAGGAAATATAGCAAAAAACAAGGGCGTCGTGCGCGATTTGTGCCCCGCCCTGGCAATAAAACACTCCAGCGAAGTAATAACGAATAAGCACCGGTACAGAGTAAACCACACGCTGCAAATAAACTTTGATAAGCGCGGGCGAGCAGGTAATAACGTATTCATAGAGAAATAAATGGAAAGTCGGCGGCTAGGACACGAACAATACACGCCGTGCAGATGCGCTGTCACCGCCTAACTCGACCCGCGCACCTAAATTCGCCCACCAAGGAGCATTTTTAAAATTCCCCGTTTACAAAAACAGTGATAAATCTGAAATGGAACGAAATTGCATCGTAAATATTCATGTTGATGCCGACGCGTGACGCGTATGTACGTATGACTTAATTATAAATTCCTTATAAAGTTTTCACACGCGTGTCGGATGCGAGCTATATGAGTCGTATTAAAAATGCGCGTGTTTTAACGGACAAGTTGGGTTTGACAGAGGAGGCTCGTGGGTTTTGTCCCGGCGTCTGAGTCGCCGGCCGGCGACGGCCCGTCCCTAGGGTGACATTACGCGGGAAGGTCGACGCAACGGACTCCCGATGATCGATGTCGAATACCCGTAACAGGTGACCTTTCTCTGAATTATTTCTACCTGTAGAAACGTTTGTTTAGTGGTGATTTGTTTGAGCGGGAATCGCTTCGCGTTTGCCGGGTGTACGCGTGAACTACTCTTTGTGGTGAATAAAAAATAAGCCCTAATTCACCCAAACGTTGATTTATCTTCGGCATCTGTTCCGTCCCGACCGCGTAGGTATTTTGGCATGCTAACCTGGATTGATTTATGCTTAGCAGTGGATGGTGATCATACTACGTAGAATCATTACAAATGAGCGGATCGCACGTCATTAACGGTACTAAAACGCGAACGGCCTTAAATTACACTTGTGGCCTAATGAATATAAAGGTCCTATTTCAATCAGCGCTAGTGACAAGATACGATCTCTATTCAGTCCCATTTCTAGTTAGTAGCATCATCTACACAGAGAAAGCTCGCGCTCACTGCCCTAAATAAGGACAAAGTGACACATTTCCTTAATTCAATTACGACAAACCTGACTGTAATACGAAATAACAAGAAATAAATACCTATTAGCTTCGATAATGACCGGATTTATTGCTCAGTCACAAAGACAGAAAATATAGACAGATCGCAATATATTTCCTCATAATAAGGCTCGCCCGTCGGCGAATGACCGAATCAATAAAGATTTCATCGAAAAAATAGATTGCCGTATTTTAGTGACATAGATTGTGACCTAATGCGGTATTGTTACGGACAATTTGTGGGGCCTATATCGTGCCTTTACCTTCTTTCGTATCGGTGATCGAGTGCGTGTGACAAGGACGGAACATTACTGTTTGGGGTAACTCCCTTGGGCGACGTTACTGTGTAACCGAACTTTGGCTCCGTGATCAATGTTGAACCTCTGAGGTGTCTTTTGTGTTAATGTTCGTGTGTGATTATCTATCGATCCGCTTTCATAATTTATGCACTTGTAAAAAGGACGTGTCAACCCTATTTCGCTTAGAGGTTAGAATTAATATAAATGTAGGCCGAATAGAGAGCGGAGACGGCAAGAAAAACAAATATTGTGACTTTTACCCACAAGCCACTTGGATCTGTAACTTATTGACAAGAAGTTGTTATGCTCCAGGCGTTAGGGTTGTCTAATAATATTACAGTAGTAAAAAAGCAAGTTTAGAGCCTACAAAGGTCACGTATCAAGTGTTCGTAACATGTTGTGGCTAATAAGAGCATTTATGGACAGATCGACGCGTGACCACTTGTCCAGTCTAATTCGCCTTTTAATATTCGGCCAGTGTGTGGCGGCTCCTGCCTGTGTTCTCGGGAACTTTCCTAATTCCAGTGTTGCTGAAATATTTTTCACAACGGGTAAAAGTGAAATTGGAGACGATGTCCTGTGTAGACGCTTGGAATTTTTATAGTGTCGCGGCGTACGTGGCGAGGGAACGAAACGAGGACCTGGTCATTGCTTGAGATACACTTTGCATTGTTTGTGTTAAGGAGAACAAATTAAACGAGCTCGCGAGGACTGTAAAGTAAATGCGGAGGTAAGCGACAAATGTGAATTGCGATATTTGCAATTCAAATAATAAACCTACCTTTCAATATGAAAGAATAGCTTGAAAAAATAATGAAAAATTAAAACTGTATATTACTTGCGAACTAAACGTCCTAAAGTCCTTGCTAGATTATATGCCTAATTTTATTTAGCAATGGGACAATATTTATTTATGAACATAATTAAGCTACAATAAATTACTAAAAATAATCATCTAATTGTACCACGTCTACTGAAGAAACCCTTATTTCATTAAAATATCTCAATAATAACAACCCCGATCACACAGACCAGTGTTAATAGATATGACTCTACAAACACATCCGTATAAACTGAATTTAATTTCCGGACGTGAACAAATCCTATGACGAACAAACATTCGGTGTTTAGAAATGACTGCGTAACGTGACGTCAGACGGGCGCGCAAACACAATGCACACTCGCAAATAGAGCCGATTGTCCAGATATTAGTTCCAATAGTAAATATTAGGTGTAGCTAGGGTTATCACCTTGTCATTAATTTGGGTTCCAGTAACGGATTTTTGGCTGCCTTATATTATTGCTCTGATCTTTCTCTTTCTTATATTGTTATGGTTCCATGAGTTTATTAATTCAGGATAATATGGAAATTCAAAATAAAATCATTTCAGTTACGGATGTGAATAGCCAAATGTTACGGATACATCTGGAGAAATTTGGACCTTAACCAAATTTGAAAAGGAAGCAGATCTAAATTTGCAAGGAATATGTTTACATACGCCTTTTTAGACAAGTACCTATAATTTATGAAATAAAAATAAAATATTTAAAAAACATTTAGCTCGTATTTGACATGTCTATTTCCGTGTTTCAGGACTATGACTGTATAAAATCTCAGGCACGATTTAATGGGGATATGACTATAGGAGATATATAACTAACCATCAATTTAACGATATATTGTTACATTATCCGAATTATTTTTTGTTTTCGATTACTTAAGCACGGATATGTATATTTTGAATTTTTATCCGATAATTTTTGTTACAGATACGGAAGTCCAATACATCCCTAGTGGTGGCCAAGCGCAATCGCGATGTAGCATGCCTGATTTGATGGATTGCGCCGCGAATGTAATGCGCTGGTCATTCCGAGGCGTTTTCTTGTAGTAATGATGCCATTTTGGGTTGCATGTCTGTTGTTTGAAATAAACACGTAAAAAAAGTCTATGCAACATGCACGCATAGCATGGACCCAGGAACAATGGGATAAAATTATGTTTTCCGATGAGTCGCGATTCGGGTTTAGGCCTGATACAAAGAGGGTGCGAGTGTACCGTTGGCCCGGAAATACTGAAAGGTTCAGGTGCGTTCAGGAAGTTCATCCATACAGCGGTTCAACAGTTATGGTATGGGCGGGTATTATGAAGAACAGGCGAACTGAGCTCGTTTTTGTAAATGGAAACATGAACGCTGAAAATTACGTTGAGGATATTCTCTGACCTTGTGTCCATCCATTTGCACAAACCTTTAGCTCCGATTTTACGTTAATGCATGACAATGCGCGTCCACATACAGCTCGGCGAACCAGTGAATACTTGGCAAATTAGTACATGTTGCTTAGACTTTTATGATGTGTGTAGTTCCGTACGGTGATTTCTAAAATTAAATCTTTGTACTAACAGTTCCCTTTTTAAACCAGAATAATACCTATGAAAATCGCCCAAGCCGAACAGGCTACCTACATCATAACTGTCCACGTAAATTCGCTTATTGGTTTCTTGTGCAATAAATGATTTTCGATAGGTAATATTACTATACCCGTAGTGTGTCTAGTTTAGAGCCGGCGCCAAAATCTTTCTATATAAGGGTCATAAGTTAAAAACAATTCCCTCTGATCCACCGACGGAGAGATTTCCAATTCCGCAGCTATCTGCACGCGTGCAGAGTTAACAGAAAAGGAAAAAGTTCGTCAACCATTTCACCCCTTCAAGCCTTTTCACTAAAAACGTCCGCGCGCCCTTCCATTCCAAACAACGCAGTGCCGGAAAACCGCCAACACTCTAGCGTAACTTAATAATGTAGTGTTTACCTCAAACCCGGTATAATGCCCCCACTAAATCTTAAATAACAAAGGGAGAAAAAAAAATTAAGTGGATGCTCTTGAGCGAAACGTACACGTAGCAAATTACTGCGACAGGTATCCCCGGGGACGGACCGGGTCCCCCCCTTAAATGAAATACTTAATAATAGAGCCGGTAGCTTGACGCAAACGTAGAGACATTAGAGAAAATTGTACCCTTTGTTACAAGTGAGAGTTTATTGATATCGTCGCGGAGAATAGCAGCTTATATGCGATCCTTATGGGTCTTTTTTATGCAATACGTTATTACGTTCGACGGGTGATGGGGTGATCTTTGTGTGATTTTCTCAACGGCTTTCTTTTACGATAAAAGGATGTATTTTAATACAATATTGCATTCGCTGACGGTTCTTGTAAATCATTTTTACACTCCAATTTTTCGTATAAAAGTTTCGTTAAATTTATTAGTGGATTATGTTGTAACTACGCTTCCGTAAACTCAGACGAAATTGGATAGAGAAAAATCGGCACGAAACTCGTTTTAAAATGTTCTAGCAGCTTCAGTTACATTCACCACCCTGGTCCATATCATCAGTTGATGAAACGCAAAGGAAAAATAAACATCAAAGGAAGGAAACCGAATTCGCATCAATCCACTACGAGCAATTGTTCCGCAACTGATACCGAACAACCTTGAGTACTTCCGAATAATAAACCCCAACTAGAATATCAGTGGGAAAGCAAACAAAACTCCGTAATCTAACCAGCGGTCATCAGTCATCCCGTAACTAATATTCCCAATTGTAAGTTCCGAGGAATTTGTGAACTACGCCGCTCTTGTTTACTCAGAGTCCGGCGGTCACTTAACAGTTGAACTACAGTGGCGTAGTGGAGACAGTGATTGGGGTTCAAGTAAATGATAGGACTGAAGAGGAAACTAACCAAAAGGATATTAGGTAACTAGAGAATGCAGTCGCAGTTACGGATGGTTAATAATTACTAATCGCATAATGTGGCTTCTCAAAACCAACTTTCCGAACCAGTAAGCTATTTATGAAACGTGTGTTACTCGCAATGATGTTCGGGTGAGGTCAAGCGAATGATTTTCTCCAATATAAATTCATAGACTCCAGAAAAAATAGAACCGCCAAGTACGGCTTCTTTTACGCCGTATATGTACTGGTCTTCTGAAGCGGAATTACTTGGTGCGTAATGTAAGCTTTTATTTACTTATGTTACAGCAATATTTGTCATGATTCCCGGAGCCTGGGTTTCCTAGAAGTTATAGAAACTGATTAGATGTCAAGCTATAAGTGAACAGGTTATTTTTCGATGGATATTCTATCGTCGACTACATGCCACTTAGTATTAGGTGGAATAGGTGAGATATTAGACATAAATTATACACTATTGAAGTTAAAAATAACATTCTGCTGAATTTTAGTCTGATAACGTTGAAGGTTTACTTTATCAGAAATGGTCAATAACTCTTTAGAAATAGCACAACTTCTAATCCAGGCAATAATAGTTATTGGACGTATGCTTTTACGCAAAAAGGAGGCATAAGTTTGAAAGTTTGAAATCTATCTTGCTGTGTATGTTTTGAGGCATTAGCTCTAAAACGGCTGCATACGAACGCATTTCAATACATTTCTTTATTCGAAAGCCGGTAGTTTCGAGATAGTTCTAAGCTATATTTTTTGAAAATGTAAACTCCTTATGAACCATTACAGTTAGAGTTTTCGGGGTAACTATAAGTACAACATTGGGTACGAAGAAGTACATTGAGCTCCAAAAATCTAGTGTATTAAATTTTCCTTTAAAAACCTGTCAACCCATACAATATTATCTTATGAAACTGAATATTCTCAATCATTATTTCAAATCCACAATGTTTAATACTGTTGAAAAGCTGTATACGGCTAACAGTTGAACAACGCTGGTCAGTCAACGGTCGGCCACACGTCAATCAAGACACCAACGGCGTTGCTCCAACACTCGGTCTGTCAAGACTTTAAGATGGGTTCAAGCTCCTCAAGTAATAAACAAGTAAACTATTTGTTAACTTAGCTGAACTAGTAGATAAATGTTAACTAATTGTATTTTGAACTTTAGAGCAAACGACAAAAAGCTTGAGTCATTGATATTGATGTTTTAGTATCCATTTAATGTCAGCTTTGTTTTTGTCACCGTTGTGGGTAATTATCTGATACTGAGATTATTTAGTTTTTTGATCAATTTATACTTATCACTAACTAGCAGACACGGCCACGCGTTGCTGTGGCTAAAGTTTTTGTTATTGCGACTATAAATTGAGATGTAGGTAAACTACCTTATCATTCAAGTTAAATCAAACTGCACACAGTGTGCAAATTTCATTTAAAACGGTTATGTAGTTTAGGAGTCCATCGCGGACAAACCACGTGACGCGTAATTTATATATATTAAGGTTTTGAGCGACAAATATTAATCTATCTGGTTCAAGTTTTTAGAACCGAAAAAAAATACTATTTTTTTTACCACCACGCATGTCACATGTCTTGTGTGCTCCACACTTCAATACAGTTATTAAAAACTGCCAAAAAACTCAATGAGCCGAAGTACAATAAGAATATTCTCAAGGAAATGTAACAAGAGAAAAAGTTTTAATTTGTTTAAATATTTCCCTCGGCGGTTCTTGAGTTTCGTGTCGGGGCATTAGCTTGGTCCCGAGAGCGGGTAATGAGACAAACCACCTGCTCTTTAGGCAACATAACAATTAGAAGAAGAAAATATTAGTGGGGTTAATAGAGACCTCGGATACACTCAGACCTTTGCGCCCATAAATAAACCCTTTCTAACACGCTCCGTTTTATCGTCTTTAAGTTATGAACTTCCAGTCTCTTTTATAAGACATTTAAACTAGTTTACTAATTTAATTAATGTACAGTTTTACTCAGAGCTTAAATTTACTCAAGAATTTAGAATTTACTCAAAATTTATACGATTCCACTTATTTCTATGCCACGGTCTTCACGGTCTTACAAATACCTGGGAGCAAATATACTATAAACACAAATAATTTGTCCTGCGCAGGAATCGAACACCAACCTCAGGCTTCCCAATCAGCTCATAGTTTCAGTAACAGTATTAAAAAAATTGTCACCAAAAGAACAAATAAAACTTATTTATCTAATAAAACTATATTACTTCCAAGGTGTATCGGGGAGAACAAAACACACAATCGCAATTCAAGAAGGCAACTATCCCCTTTTCGTACCAAACGCCAAACTCACGTAACGCGTAAAGTATTCTGTCTCTATTTATTCCTGTTTTACCCCCGTGTTTTTATAGGCGAATTGATTGGGGGCCCCTGGAAATATCTCGGGATTGGATTAGTTTTCTTACTAAAGTTTTCTTGCCCCGGCAAAACTTGGCCGTTTCCTTATTAACATACCCCCTAAGAATACTTTATGGGGCAAGCGTAATTAAATATCGAGAGCTATCGGCGATTGTGTCGGCGAAGCGTTTTCCTGTTTGATGATACCGACTTTACGTTAAGTTTCTCAAGTTAGATTACGATGGGTTTCGGGAGATTTTGTTTCTGCAGAGCGATTAAGGTTTCTTTGTTGCTTACCTATATTGATGTCCTAGAATCTGTTAGTCGATGTATCGATCTTGAGTAAGGCAGTGGCGGTCTTTGGTGCCGAAAGTTTATCAGTATTGTGCTTCCTAATACCATGAAACGGTCACCCATCCAAGGCTGTGCCGATGCAGAGGCCCCTTAAATTTGGCAAATATACGCTAAAATCATCTCTTTTCTTTTCATAAATCAGCAAAGTGAGAGCTACCCATGATATTCAAGACTACAGAACCCATGAGACTTTTTAAGTTTTGGCATACCCAAAGCAGTTCTTAAAATATTCCCTTCTGTATCTTACGAGCCCAACATAAAAATATATTAAAATGAGCCGTCCCACAATAACATAAAAGTCCTAAAAGCGAACTAGGCTAGTGAAAAAACAAATGTCAGCAAGATCAGACCAGCCCTGGCTTAGTATTTTTTTATTATGTGCCAAGAAAAGCCCCGCGTAATGTTTACTTACTAGATTATTCTATACTTGGTCCATCCAATATAAATAATGTTATTATGATAGTCTAAGCCCCGAGAATGAACGCGCTGGTTGTTTGAGATATTACAGATGAAGTAAGGATTTTGAAAGACAAGATAGAAAGTTTTGTGATCGTATAAGTTATTGTATGAGTGTGACTTTGTAAATTGTTATGGTTTAGTAAATGTGTTGGTAATAGGGTTATTTTTTGTTGTATTACAAGACGTGCATTTTTTTCTCTTGATGGTAAGCGCTAGCTCATAATAGCTACAGTACTCAACACTTTGCATTACACTGCCCTCATCCTCCTGACTGATTCATTAATTCTAAAGTCTCATATTAATATGGTCAGTAATTACACTGGAAGCAGTGCCATCAAACAGGAACACAATAACGTTTGACGCGTTATCATGTTGGACCACATCGAAAACAACAAATAAGATCGTGATCATGATGATAAAACAGTCCAATAACCTGTCACTCACGTCACTAATAAAAAATGTCGCAAAAATGAAAACTTGCAACCAATTAAGTATTCCTCGAACCGTGAAAAAATCTGTGAATAAAATATGAGAGAACTTCAAGCAAACCCGAAACGTTTTCCGTATTTGAATAATCACTTTAACAAACAAAACTCGGATGAATTCACCTCATTACTTATTAATATGAACCTTAGTACGGGACAAACAGGACAGTTCCCACGGAGAGTACTTCCTGGTAGATTTTACATCTGTCCACCTTTAGCCGTTTATTGTTTGGACTTGCATAAACATTTTTTTTTTCAAATCGAATTCATTCATACTCTCATTTACCGAATCTGACGCTAAGTCCCTGTCGGATCTGTTTTTGAGAACCAGCCTTATTTTAAAAGGTTTTGCGTAACTATTTATCTGTAATTTTACCTTTTGGATAGGTAGTTACAATGGATAACCAACGATATGTTTCGTCACAATTAAACTTTTAAAAGTGCGATTTTATTGCCTATTTACAATAAATGATTTAGTACTTTGATTGTATTTTTGAGAAGTATCTCTCCATTAGATTTTATCGCAATTAGAATGATCACGAGGATTGCTTTGTTATGACTTTCCTATTGTAGAAATAAGAAACAATAAAATACTTGAGACACTCTAACTATGCATAAGCTGCGCGAAGCTGAAACTAAAAAAAAATAATAATTGCGTAACGCAATTGGTGACATGAACAGTATTGAACAGTTCATCTTTATTATTCTGGAAAGCTCGCATCAATGACACTCCAATTCGTTTTTCAAAATACAAGGTTGAAGTTTTTTCTATAAGTAGCTTTCTCACAGATTAAGAGCCAGGTTTTCTGATTTCCAAGCCATAATTATTTGGTCTTAAGTCGATTAGAAATCTGTTCGAACGAGACTGGAAACACTTCAAAAGATTCTACTATTGTTATCTATATAGACTCGAATAGATGTCGTCGACATCAAAGGAGCACAGAGCTTTGTGGAGAGAAGTCGCTACCCCGTAATAACATCGGTTTTCTTTATTATTGAAAGTCAATTATAAGAATAAGGTTCTTATTGCTTCCATTATTGTCACTGTTGAATAATGTAATGATGTTAAATATTCTTGAAGGGATAATAAAAGAGGAAAACGTCTATTACCTCGCTTTACTTTTTTTTGGAATATGTAAGTATTTTCGGTAAGCAGCTTTCAAGTTCCCAGTAATTACTATAATTGAGCAAGAAGACTTTGTTATTATGTCTTTTAGTAAAGATCTGCTTACCGATTACGGCATAATTTTTTGTAGTTTTATTAATTTGCTAAAAATTTACGATATTTTTTCATATAATATGGCACTTATGTATTTTGAAGGCGCGTAATGACGTAGTACCTTTGACTGCAAATTAACTTTGCAAAACTTAGGCATATTCTACGGAACCAAAAAGATTTCTAAGCACTGCTTTGAACTCCTTTCTCTTTTTTTAATTAGGTACGTGACTTGTCCAATCATGCAAAGTGAACAAAAAAATCATGGTCCCAGTCGAGGAGCTTTTAATTATTGGGGCGTTTTTAAAACTTTATGAACACTTCAGAAGTTGGGACCTGGTTGGACCGCGGGCCAGTGTTAATTACCAACTTTAAAAAACAAAAACTGGAACTCATAATAGACAGCCCGCGTGAAAGATGAATGATGTGTTGCTTTTAAACCCCATTTTGGTATTACGGTTAAAAAAGTTGCTTTTAAACCTGTAACCGAATAAGTACGATTACTAGCAGTAGGTACTAATTGTTCACGAAAAATGTGCACAATCGATAAGCTTGCCTCTGTCCATTTCTCGAATAGCATATGTGCCGTATCACGTTTGAAACTAATAACGTTCGTGATTAACTGCAACGAATGAGGTGTTCGTCACCAACTCGTAAGCGCGCGCGAATTGGCACCTTCTGATTTTACCTATTATTTAGCTTGATCGTCAAAATGTGACACATTTTGTACAGTCAGGTACAAAAACGTTCAATTTAATAGAATTTTACCTACTTTAATAAGGATTTTCGCGTTAATGACAAAACACATTATGTATATGACTTAGTACAGCGTGTGATTCGTACTAAGTATATAAAGGCAAGATACAATTTTGTTTGTACATAACATAGTAGTATTTTACAAAGATACACGCTCGAATACTCTGACCATTAAATATAATTTACGATGTAGGGATATACCGGGAAATTCAAACGTTTCGCCAAGTATAAAGTAGCGTTTAATTATCCAGGTGGGCATTGGGCATTATAGGTAGGTGCGGCGGGCATGCGCTTAAACCTAATATAAACAGCTTAATTGCAACGGAAACTTGCGGGGTTCGTTTAATTGATTTACTATGTCCGTCGATATTGGCCAGCGTTGTATATTCTGAGTTGAAAAGGACTTTAAATCGGACGGTTGTTTTTGTACAAATCCAGCCACAACCTGCAGGAATAGCCAAAAATTTGTACCTATACCGGTTGATAGTTTAAAAATTTTTAAACTTTGATTTTTGAGTGCTATATTGAATATACTGTATCATGAGAAAAGTGAAACAGAGTGCAAATTGGAGTAGTTTACAATCTCTTGTAATATATCGTTACAGAATCAATAGGAGTCACAACACTCAAATTAGACGGATAAGTAGCCGGATATCTCAGTACGGCTACCAGGTACATGCCGGAGTTTCATAGTGAAAAATGGCGCCGAAGTGACTGTTCGACGTAGCCTTAGACAGGAAATAATTACGTCAGATTATGTAGAATGTTGCCAGTATGGGGAAAAACTATCAAACGTTCGCTTTCATTGTCGCAATTATTTACGGGACACAAAAATTAGAAACAAATAAAATACAAAATTGTCAGCATTATCTTTGCCTTATAAAGTAACAGCCCTTCGTAACCACTCACAAAGCTGCGAAGGTAGCGAAGGCTACTTATACGTATAAGTACCTATCAGACTCTCACTTTGATAGTATAATCTAATAAAATATCTCCCAATAAGATGATTTTGGTATTGAATAAAGATATCATATTTTTGTTACGATTTCTTTCTCCAAAGAAAGTAATTCTTTCATCGTATCTGATTTGTTGAATTATGCCACTGACGCTATCCGTCTCGGATACTCATCTTGAATAGAGTTGACATCCATTGTGATATTTTATTATTACTCTGTGAAATGCAACGAGGCGGGAGAAATTGTTAAATCCTTACAATGGAGGCTCTGTCTTGGTCGGGTCGAGTGCGCAAAAGTTGAACAAGGATCTCAGTTCCGACGGGAATGTAAAGGAAGGGATTAATTGTATAATCTTCAAATAAGACCAAGTTGGAGTTGGCGGTCGGTGAGTAGGATTATTTATGTGGACGGTGGGTACCGCGCCGAGGGTAGGTCGCCGCAGACTGGGAGGCGCAAGTACGGGCAGCCCGCAGCCGGCGTCGGTGGCGCGTGACGTCACACGCCGCGCCCACGCCACCACTTCTCTCCCAATCTGCATATAAATCGGATATCGATAATGACGTCGCCGTCGCAAGCAACCCGAAATTCGTTCAAAATCCGATAAGCCTTGCCCGTGAAAGCTCTAATCCACAGAAGTTTGGATAACCCCGATAGTGGATGAACCCGACCAGTCTTCTATTATGTAAATTATCTGCCACATGAAAATTTCGGCCGACCACTGCGGTCACCAAGTTTGCGGGCAAAAGTTACGGTATTGACTTAGGGCCGTATCTGTCGAGAGATCGAAGTCGGTAAGTAACAATGGGGCGGAAAATCTGTGGTAAATATTTGTTGTTTGATATCTTGTCTCTACCGATGTGTGTGTTAATTGTTGCGTGAAAAATGGAGAGGATAAAAATGAGTTTTTTTTCTTTTAGTAGGTACTATGAGAGTAAAGTAACGTGTGGAAGTGAGGAGATCGTTGTGTGCGTGGCGACGCCTGCTGGTAACGATGGGGTCATACGAGCCGCATACAAACATGACCGCGTCGTCCGCTCCATGTGGCTCGCCTCGACCGCCTCTCGCATGCTTGCCAATAACTAATAACCAATTCCGCCTATTCATGAACTAAAATACTTAATAAAAGCACTGTTTTTCCATAGACAATCTAGCTCGACGCTACGTGATAAATTTAACAAAGTAGCACCTAAATAAAATCAAAACCAATTCAATTTCACTTCCCGACAGGTCTTACGCGAGTTAACTAATACAATGGGAACCTGTTTAATTAAACAAAAAGCATGACCCTTCTCAAACTTTGTAATGAGACTTAAAATAAGAATTCTCAATAATAATTATTCATTTGCTGACACAAGCGGGCTATATTGCGAAGTTGCGGGGTGTTGTGCCATTGATGTTTCCGATGAAAACTTTTTAAGAGGTCCCTTCTATTGAGTGCATGTAACTTTCCTTTTAGCCCAAGCACTAGCTCAAAGTAATGGGAACTTAGTGTGATTGGCTGTCCAGTTTCAGTCGACAACATTTTTACCTGAGTGGTCAGGTGACACAGATAGAGATGATAGTGTAATGGGAAAGTTTCTAAACAGACTAAATTAATGAGCGTATTAACTAGCTAAAAACGAATCTAATTCGCGCACAAACAAATATCTTAATATATATAAATCTCGTGTCTCAATGTTTGTCCTCAATGGACTCCTAAACTACTTGACCGATTTTAATCAAATTTGCACAGCGCGTGCAGTTTGATCTAACTTGAAAGATAGGGTAGCTTACATCTCAATTTATAGTCGCAATAACAAAAACCTTAGCCACAGCAACGCGTGGCCGTGTCTGCTAGTCAAAATATATAATTTTGACATACCTCGACGTTTTGGTCGAGTTACATCGACCGTGGTCACGAGAAGGGTCTTCTCGTGATGATATTTGTTTGTGCGCGAATTAGATCCGTTTTTAGCTAGTTAATATGTTTCCTGTTCGCGAAAGTTTAAGAACTTAATTAATGAGGTTCGCATTTTGACTTGGCCAGTTTTATTTTTATGCTAGGTATCTGTATTACAAAGCTTTGTCCTCAACTTTTAAAAGTTGTTAGTTGAATAAGTTTATCCATTGCATCTACAACAATGTACTAAGTTTCATAGGGAACAAAATATATCGTAATAAAAGAAATCTCCGTAACTTTTTTTCGCTTTGCGTGACTTTGCGCGACAGAATCAATTTTAATCAAACCTTAAAGGTAAACTCACTACGTCATTTTTACGATACAATTGGGCATATTAGAGTCGTAACTCGTGTACGAGCGCCCCGTTTTGCGTTTACGTATTGTTTACGTTACGTTCCGATATAGGAATGGGATAGATAACCCAATGGGTACTTCCTTCGTTTTAGTATAGGGAGCAGCCTGCGGAATCGCGTTATTTTCATAAGCTACGGGCCTTGCCCTGACCCAATTCGTTTTAATCCATCGTTTACCTATAAGGTTTTATTGGCAATGGCCCATTACGACCTACATTATCAACATCATCATCCGATTTTACTATTTCCAGTCACGTAAACTTGAACGACGAATATAAACCATACGGCTATAGGACAAGTTTGCGTAAGGTTTTCTTTTGGGGAGAGTATCTGGGGTTCATCGACCGATGGCAGCACGCAATCATCTGACAGCCGTGTTCCTCATTGGTTGGAAATCGCGTGATGTCCTTTCTGATTGGTTGGCCACGTGGGATACCTATTTTATTTGGGGATTCCAAATCGATAACAATAAACAGGTAAAGATGTATGAGTTTTACTTGAATTGACACCATGAGTTTTATATATTTGTCGAAGAAGGCGGGTTCTATATTGTCTAATGCATGTTTTTAAATTATGTTCATCATTTAAGATATTATAAACAGCGATTTACACGAATGCTTTCAATAATATATTATCCGATCCCAATACTTATCGTAATTTGATTACGGAAAACGTCTTTAGAAAGTTATTTAGTAAAATAACATTTTTACAGGTAAGAAAATAAACCCCATTTTTCTAAAACCTTTCCCGATGATAAATTTCCTTGTCCCAATTCACCAACTACTGACAAATTCATCTCACATCTTATTTAACCTTACGATATTTTTGGTATTCATACATCGCGTTGGTGCTCAAGTCAGAGCCTAAGACAAATATGAATAAGGTAATGAATTATATGGAAAGCTCCTTCCGTGTGACGTGTGAGAGATTGCGCCGCTTTGCGCCGACCTCCGAATTTAACCAGTCGTTTGTGCGCCGCGCAAAACTTGCCTCGAGGTTACATTAAGCCGATTGCCGGCGTCAATCAAAACCCGCCTTTTTCCGAGATACCATAATGTACGCGGTACGCACACCACCACTTTCGCTAATGTCTTTATATTTTTTCCAACGGATTTGTTATGTGCTAAGCAGGCATCTAAATGCTTATTGCTATCGTAACAAGATATCGTGTTTGACCGTAAAGGCGGTGTCGGAAACTAATACTTTCCGGGAGATCCTTAAAATAACGACATCGGCTATTTTCCGGGCCGCAGCCGATCGAGACGTGGGGCCTTCGCTGATAAATTACAAGTCTTAAAACCAGTGGCAGGTAATTCGGCACAAATTCCAGGCTTCTGGCCCTCCGGCCTGCTACAGGAAAGTTTCAACGATTACTTTTACTTGTAATTTATGTCCCGGGGTACCGATAAAACGATGGCAAGGGAGGGGTCACAGGTGACTCGGCGTGGAATTTCTCAATTTTTTTCAGCCGACTTTGCAGATGCCTTCTAAGTGCTTACGTCGGTCGTTACAAATTTATATTAAGTCAAATGCATTTACTTTCGACCTAAATAAGTTAAAATCGCGGTCATGATACGCCATAGAAACTTCGGTAAAAATTGCGATACCAAACGTTACTCATTTGAAACGGGCGCAAACCGAATTCCGCGAATTCATTATGCCCATTAAGCGTTGTGGGTTATATGAATATTTCGTTTCATTTGTAATGAACTGAAAATTAAATCAGATAAGAGGAAAAAATGCGAATGTCCTCGATTTCGTGGTGGTTTTATGTGAGCAAAAATTGAGAGGTTTGCCTACTAACACACCGTTTTGAATGGGCCTGATTATTATTCGTGAGATGATGCGTGGAGGGTTAATAATACATACACGTACTACGATATACAAACAGTAGTAAGGAAAGCATACATAAATAACTATTTAAGA
This sequence comes from Hylaea fasciaria, assembly GCA_905147375.1. NCBI lineage: Eukaryota > Metazoa > Arthropoda > Insecta > Lepidoptera > Geometridae > Hylaea > Hylaea fasciaria. Next base: position 4,720,344 of record LR990194.1, read on the forward strand.
GCGTATTAAAGATTCTTAGTCACAGACTTCTCATCTAGTAGGTACTTACCTCTGCGACAGGCTATTCCCAACTGAGAATTACAATAAAATTCGGAACCAAATGTATTGCTGTTTAGTCCAATATCGCATTAATTCCCTTACTTTGTTGACCACGCTATTGTGTGTTTTTGATATAGGGTGTTCATTTATCACCAAGCCGCTGCATGCGTACGCACGCTCACGCAAACAGAGCAGTTTGAGAGATTGGTTCAGAATCTTTGCATTCTGTCACGTTCGGTTTGACTGTTTATAGATGATCCGTATCACCCACGATTCACCGATTTAATATGCCAGTTTAAAATGCTAATAGTAGGTTACTGAATTCAACTCATTCAGTTCTTATTTACCTTTAAAAAATATGATCAGTAAGATCAGAAATCGTCAAATATGGCGCGTAGTAATATAACGCAAATTAGTTGCACATACGGTGATTACAAAATCTAAATTACTAAGAAAAGTTTGAACACAAATATCGTTGTTATTTCTAAACATCATTTATAAATCAATACCAGTATCCGAAAATCGGCACGACATTGTAAATAAAAACGGCGACATAAGAAGGTTTGTGAACACGTAATCCATTTACAGCGAATGAAATAAAGATGGCGAGATTGGCCAGATCACAACGCACTTACACAAATTTCGTTCCCGCGTCTTCGGGGATAAATAATAGATCGAGCGACTCGTACACAGTGTCGGCAGTAGGGGCGCAAACGTAATCTTGTTAAAATCACAATTAAAGTAATACACATACTACGCTCTACTTAACTACGCTATATTTTATAATAAAGCAATAAAGACAGAAAGTCTGTAGGTAGATTACAGATATTTGAAAAAAAACTGGTCTAGGACACCAAAAAATAGTTACTAAAAAAATATAGAACTTGTTTCAACTTGGTGTGTATCTTTTTATTGGATTTTGCATCAAGTAAAACCTATTGTACCTACCGATTGTAATGCGATTTTTACTTATTTTTGTGTTATCACAATATCATGTCCGGGGCTTTAACAATATTATATGTACGTACACCTATTAGACACCTACCATAGTGCTTTTATTCCAATCTAAATCTAGTTCCATTTCTAGCTAAACATGGGTATCAAAATATGGATCAATTTCTGATTCAATTGAAGGCGCATTCTTGCCCGCACGGTTTCCGTGAGCAAGTTGTATACGTGCAATGTCCTTACTGTTTATATATCGTGGTTGAAGTTCTGCCATTTTGCTCCCTAAGTACTTTCGAAGAACCTTGACAAAACCTTGTGGGTAGTTTACCAACGTACAACTACTTACATAAAACGTTAGTTATAATAGAAAAGGTCTAGCAGGTATTTTTGAAATTTGATTTAGAATTTCATATTTTGCTTATTTTATACAAAATATGTTGCTTTCTTTTATTATTATTATCAATTTATATAACAACAAACATCAAACCTAAAGCAGTGTATTACTTTGTTTATGTAAATGCCATTCTTTACTAAATTAAATTATATTAATCATATTTAAATCTTTCAGTGCTCTATCTTTAAAAATGTTGAATTACATAAATGTATCCTAAACCTATACCTACTCTACTATAGAGCCTTGCATTGAAACTATTGAACATTTACGCGCCGGTAATGTTGCGGGAACATTGGATTCACTCAATAGCGGCACGGGAGATTTATGTTTGTGTATACGTACCCATTCAATGTACCTATTATCTTGTTTGTATCTATTGGCCGGAATGCTTCTAGCTATTTCATTAATCCAAACACAAACCGTAAATCATAAATCTCAATGCGGTGATTGCACTACACTGTGCTTCGGAGAGCCTGAGCACTACTGAGCACTGAGCAGTAGGTACGTACGTACGTACTCGTTCACGGATAGATAAAAAGTGCCATAAAAAAGACCGCCATATTTCGCAGAGTTACTTTATAAGCGAGGCACATCGGGCGGGCGCGGCAACTGCAAATGGCGCGAAACGACAATTTTAAAGCACAACATTGAAAAATACCATACTATATAGGTACCTACTTATCTGTTGTTCGCACGTGCGCAGCGATTACTCGGTTGCCGCTAGCAGTGAGCGAGTTGTATGCCGGCGCTTTTAGCGCATTACCATGAATAATATATGCTCAAATTGAAATGTCGCACTCGCATCGCCCCCGCTGCCTATCTGCTCTCGGCTCCACAGGCAGCCTCCTTCTGTATTCTGCCCGTCGATTTCATTCTGCCAATAGGCTTTACCTTTTATCGAAATCATTGAGCTCTTTTTCGAAAGTCTTTCGTGAATGGAAGCTCTATTGATTTCCATATCTCATTCTACACACAAGCGTCTGAACGTTTCCCGTTGTTTGATAATTTGCACCAATTTAGATTGATTCGTTCAGAAATTATAACGTGAATTAAATTTGACGGGTAATACTTATTTGACTAATCAAGAAGAATTTAACGTAAAGCGAGATTTAATTTCCTACTCAAATTAAACGCTTGTTAAGCAGACCAGAGATAATTATTACAAGATCTAAAGGCGAAGTAACAATATAATTTCGAAAATTACTTTTGGGGAAGAGTCCTCTGTTCTTTGTATCGGGGCGGTTAAAAACGGAAGCACCACAAAATGCCTCCCTAAATGTTTAATTTGAGAAGAAAACGGATTAACGAGCGATAGATACCACAGATTCAATGTTAACCACTCTCTACATAATTACAGAGCAAAAACATTAACGGGACAGCATAGATATTTAAGGCGAAGTTTAGAACCTACATAATTTATAGGGGTCCTGATTAGTATTAGAGATTACGTGATCATTATGCGAATTAAGTAAGATTCCCTTCGAAACTATTAAAAGGGATCTCACGAACTCCAACCCTAAAGAACGTGGAGGGTCACCTTCAGAAATCAAAGCCCGGCCCTTATTTATGACCTGAACTGGGCTGTCCTATTTGGCTGGAGATAAGTCCCGGTATTGTACATAAGAAAGTTTATACTGTTAAGGACGGCCACCTTACTCCATCTTGGAGGAAAGATAAAATCTCCATTAGTCGCAGCGCAGATCTCATTCATCGTGTGCGTAAACCTCGCTTAACTTGTACGGGATACACAAACAGACCCGGTGAAATGTGATATTTGCAAGAATGGAGGATAATGACCACGGTATATAATATTCTGATATTTATTCGAAGAAAGATTCTTTGCTTGGTGTATTATTTTAGTGAAGCTAAAGAACAATTTAACTTTAGCGTTTGGTTTCGTTAAGGCACAGCTTACGTTTGGGATCATTTGCTAAATCGTTAAAAATGGCTGTATTAGCTTCTAAAGCGGTACACATTTTGAAAAAGCACTTTAAAGTTCAGAGGCTTTCCGTTCAAATAACCGTCAGAGAACAAGGCCTAATCAGATTTTTGGGAGATAAGACTCTAATTTGGACGGAGAGTGATGGCCCGTGTTATTTATTCGGGACTTTGGTCGGCGCGCGGTAATCTACCAGAGAGAGGGCTCGCCTGACTAATCCCAGGGCCACTACATGGGACAAATAAGTTTGTTTAATGCTCAGAAGTAAGCATTAGTGCCGAGTGTTGCGTTGGCGTGCGGGTCCGCCCGTAATCAGATTAATTAGATGATTTTGCGGGCGTTATTAAAAGTTGAGCCGGCTAAAGCGTAGCTCCGTTACCTCGCCAAGATAGCCGGCTTATGCCCCGCGTATACTCACTACTTAGTGGATATTATACACACGCCCGGAATGCTCTTTAATGTTTTAGTATTTTCGACTGAGGTTGCGAACTCCGTGCCGTTTTGTTTGTACGCCGCAGTGGGCGGCAGAAATAATTCACTTAAGCTTAACTGGAAAAGATAATTAGGATTCTACGTCAGTTGATGCAAAATGAACGCGAAAAACAAGGTGGAAGATTTTTGTGCTCATTCAGAAATTGAGTTTTATATTTGCAGGTGAAAGTTTTAACGAGATGAATATTTTTTATTACTGCATTTAGGAGGCGCACATTGAATACTCCCAGTTATGCTTTCATAATTAGACGCGAGTGTGGGATCTCGATTTTTTTTATTCGCCCGTCCCTTTTTGCATGTATGACTTCTATGAACGGTTCGATGGTTTGGAGCTGGATGTAACAAACGTATTCGGAGAGCTTTTGTATTATGCAACGTGTGACAATGTGAGCATTGGGTAGACCGGCGGCCACCGGACGGATAGGTAGTTCTTTAGCGGTAGATCACGGCCCGCTGGACACGGAACGCGCGACCGAACACGGCTCGTGTGCTGTCAATCATAAAACGAAAAAAAGTCCGGCTGAAATTCCAACGGCTTTACCCTGTTTAAAGTAGGACTGGACGCGCCAACCTTTTAACACAAAGCCCACTGCAACTGAAGTTACACAAAGCGCCCAAATGGTCACTAAAATGTTTGATAGAATAGCAAACATCAAACCGACGCCACGTACGGTGGTTACGTACTTTTTCAAATCCAGGTTGAACGGAGCATAGATTTTTCTTTGTGTCGTTTTAAAAGGCGATCAGAGGCGATCTCACGTGTTCATAGTCTGGCCCGATAATGCGCCGTACAGCGATTCGTCGAGTCCATTCTTTTGTTGTTTCCCCTTTGTTCCCCTGAAAGGTGGCCGTATTGTTTTCCCGTTGGAATGGCCAGAGATTGCGCTAAGAGTCGAGATTAGTGACAACGTGACGCGTGTGTGTAAGCACCCTAATTTAGTTTCGATAATGCCTTAACCGCACCCAGTTGAGTCTTGTTTCTTACTGCGGTTAATGTATTGAATACGTTAGTAATTAATAAATGATTAGGATTGCTGCTGAGTTACGTTAATGTTTAGGGTGAGGGCCTAAGTGTTATTAGCGCAGTATACCCTAATAATAAGAAAAGAATAACCGTGACTGCTAATTTTATCTCTTCACTACCATTTGGCCACATTCGGTTCGGACTTACATTCGTAACATGAGTATCAATTATTTTTGTACTCAATATCAAACTTGTTGGTGTACCTATCCTGATTAAACTCTCTCGTCCTTTGTCAAGGGTCCTGCAGAGATAATTGAAAATCCATTATGTCTGGAATTGCAACAGCGGAGAGGTTAATAGTTACAACTCAAAGTATAAGTTTACAACTCAAATTAACTTGTGTGGTTTCGAGGATGGCACGTATGAGTCCATCATGTAAGATTGCATTAATTTCCTCGTTCTCAAAAACTCATGCTATTAACATATAATGCAACTCTCCAAGGAGCTCTGCTAAAGCTAAGGCAATGTCAGATGCATTGACGCAAATTGTGCAAAGCATTTAACTAAATTCTAGCATATCCGGCCTTTATGGACATCAGATTTAGGTGCTTACAGTGGCAGATTAAAGTTTAAAATTCCTAAATCAACCGCATTTGATGAAAACCTAAATTGGATGCTCACTGCAAAACGTTATCGCTGACACAGCCAAGTCTACAAAATTTTAGAGCAATTTGAATAAGATATCATTGGGATGAGTACAATGTCCCATCGGGCTAGGTATTTTTAATTTTGTTGATGTAAATTTAATTTGCAAGCGGTGGTACGACTCGTAGCTTAATTGGCAAACGTTTGCCTGCCAAACAGGAGGTGGCGAGTTCAAATCCCAGCGCGAGAACATAATATGTATACTTTTCCTTATACCAACACTCACTTTTCGGTGCAGGAAAACATCGTGAGGAAACCAACATGTCGAGAAGTATTTCGAAGCCATGTATCCACCAATCCGTACCAGTGCTCCGTAGTGGATTATGTCCTTTTCCACCTCACAAAAGTGGGCGTAAACCTGAGCTCAGAAGTGGGCAGGTTGGTTGATGATGATATATAATTTGTTTATAAAGAGTACAAATAAAAAAGATGAACGGATAAACGGCTTATTTAAGGTGGGTGCGTGCCTTGCGGAATTATCGGCCGTCGAAATAGACAGTCCGGCCCCTTGAGGACCCCAAAGGGTTCGGTTTCGAAGGCACTCAATAATTGAAGTCGTTGAAATTCCGGCCGGATTGTTGCGGCCGCACCTGAGGCGGGGCGAGGGGGTGTGTTTAACGGGAAACAATAACGTTAATGTTTATTATAATGTCCGATTTATCGGCGATTCTCATTTACGGACCAGAGTTAAATTCGCACGGGCTTATTGACGTGGAGCATCGCACGCGACGCGCTGCGTTTTACTGCGCGGTCCGGCTTAACGATGTGGCTTAATTAAAACTAAAACGACTGTGTAAATATATCGATCCGCCTAATGAATACGAGCGTCCGTCCACGCTAATCAGACGTACTGGTTTTTGCGGTGGAACGATCGCGAATAGAGATGGGTGGGTATCGGAGAACGAACTCCAGACGGCCACGCGCCGCGCAATGAATAATAATTAAACGAGCATTAAAATGATTGAGGTGGCCCGTTTCTGAGGTAATAGCACGCGTGCCCCGCTAAGCTTGCAATTATCGGAGTTCATTAGTATCGGCCCCATATTTTTCAAAGTTTTAGTGGAGGTGGAAGTTAAGTCGGCGAGCGGTGTGTGGGAACTAAGCATTAATCCTCTGAAATATTATGGACTCTTTATCACCATTACTGAGGAAAATCGACAGGAAAGCTCGGTTGGTTAGGTTTTTTACGCCTGTTTAGTATCAAAGACGATAGTATGTTAGAATCAGCAAATCGTAGATAAATAAATCTATGGCATCCCAATGAATTTATATATCTCACAAATGAAAAAAAAGTTTGTTACAAATGCGTCTAAGTTAGGTATAATCTACGAATAATGAACAGATAGGTACAATATCTAAATGTACAAACAAATACCTATACCAACATATTGTACTAAGAAGATGTAAGAAAGCCCATTGGCATTAAAGTTCGACTCAGAAGTGCTTAATATAATAATTGACACCATTGGGATTCATTAGGCAATGTTTGCCCTCGGCTACCTGTAAAATATCGATGATAGAATTAAGCCTTCGGTGCCGTAGAATACGTGCCCGGAATTAATCAGGGCTATGATTGACGCGTTGTTTGTCTGAAATACTCGATATTAAAATATGAGCCGTAACTATGGCCTTTATTCCTTGCTAAGGAAACCGAACCCCTTTTAGATATTTTTATGGATCATTCACAAAATCCCTACCCGAATATTTTATGGAAACCCATGGACCTAACGTTTCTACGGCTGCTCTACGTAAAGACGGGCCAGATATCGTTTTAATAAATTGAATATTCCATCCTTGGTTGGTAGGTATACATTATTTTTGGTATACGACGGAAGAATTTGGGTGAGTATTTTACAAAATACATGCAAAATTTGGCGCCCAGCCTCTTTTTTCTTCGTTATAACGAATAATCTATAAATTGCCTTGACGTAGAGTGCTTGCTTTCAAAGGTCAAACAACTTATACAAATAAGCAAAGCACTTATTGAGATTGCTCACAACATAAGTTTCCTAATGCTAATAAACGTAGGTAGGCATCGCTTATAGGTGCTGAGATATAAAGGTGTGCTTTCTTGGCTCACCTCGGTTTTATGAAATATCTGGTAGGTTACAGTATACAGTGATACACTTGCCAAATTCTGATTGCAATGATACGTGATTTATTTTTAGATTGTTCTTATCTAGACTATCAGTATATGTCTTGCAAACATTTTATAGCTAAAATGTTATACAGTTTTGCTGTCATTGAATTGAAGAGCCCAAATCAAGACAAAACAAATTTAAGGAATACACAGTCATAAAAATGACTCTATCTTCATAAGAGTAAGGAGCAAAGTCGTACAAAAAATATTAGAAAGTACCAAAAAAATACCGCTGATAAAAGTATACAGAGTGCCTAGTGCGAGTTTTGACAATTTATTTACGCGCTCGGTCCGTTTGGAGTATACTTGAAATTGTATGGAATAAGAGCAGCGCCATCTAGTGACTGATTCACTGACGCTAGATGGCGCTGCTCTTATTCCATACAATTTCAAGTTTACGCTTCAAGTCAACGGACCGAGCGCGTAAATAAATTGTCAAAACTCGCACTAGGCACACAGGAAGTAAAAAAAAAATGCCTTGGTCGAAATGAAGTGATAACTACACTCAATAAAAAGCGTATTACGATAAAAAACAAGAGGGGTTTATATGGCGGCGTTTTCGCTTCAAAGGATAATCGTTCACACGTCTAAGGCTTCCTCCGGGGTGTGGGTAAGCGAATTTATGTGCAAATACGCCCCGGGACTGGCCAATGTGCTAATGAAAGGTAATACATTATTCAACCCTTGAATTATACAGTGGCATGTAAATCGATATTTGCACCGCATAACCACAATTACTGTTGCGAAATCGTTTGTAGGGATAACCGAAATTTTGGAACTACACAAATCGTGTTTGGGCACATTGTTGCTCTAATTTAGGGATCAGAATTGCTAACCTATTTGTATATCTCATGAAATGAAATGGCTTGACTTGCCAAATTTTGGGCGGTACAAAAATAACTTGGATATTGTTTTTTATTTCAATTTTACTACCATATTACATAGTTTTAATTCAATATTTTGATTCAAAACTATTATGACCGATTGTAAAATAAAGTGAACAATTTGAACAGTGAAATACAAAATGGAAAAACTCGGCTGGGCATGTACGGGCGTTGATTAGTCCGGTTGGAACGAAAACTATTCCCAAACCGAACACAACAAACGAAGTGGAAAAAGTCGATATGAGAGAGAGAGGTGGGACTATCTGATTGTAGAACGTAAACGGCAATCGCCGAGATGCGTTTCACAGTGAATGCGCACCATTTTTAAATGATTACTGTCCCCCTCTACCCGATGGGGGTGCATCTGTCCCAGCCCGACTCATAACCATTGATTGCTTTTATCTACAATCGAACCGCAGTTCGCCGCACGCACAACCCTACCACAAAGAAATGTGAGCCAATTACAAAAAAGAAATACGACATCGAAGATTTTCATTATCCGCTGAGAGCAGATGGGATCTCCTTTTTGTTCAATGGTGGGTAATTAAATCGCGAGTAATGAACAACTAATAGAATAAAAACTTTTACAGAATACGGTCGTGAGAAATCAATGAAATACACGTTTATAAATTAGAGGGTTTTTGAAAAATTATTATTAATGCATCATTTTTCCTAGAAAAATCTAATGTATAAGCCTGAGTAAATCACGAGCTCCATTAAAACGTATTGTTCTCTGAAAATACAAAATAACCATGGAATAGCAGAGACTGCATCTAAAAAGTATCATACGAATATTTGGTTACACCAAATAAATAAAAAACAGTCTGTAACAGCGGCGAATTCATTCGTCGGATATGTAAAATGTTAAAGCATTCATCTATCCGCAGGTCTGAACCGGATATCATGGGCGAGTGTGGGGCATACAAACTGCCACAACAGCAAACCTCACCCCGCAAATTACGTAGCCGTCCACTATGAAGATCGCCGACGCTGCACTTGCACCGGTCGCTATGCCGATGCCGCGTGACGTCAATCACCGGCTCGTGTGAATTATAGTTTTGTAAGAATGGCATTCCATATTCCCGCCTCGATGTGGAACCGCGCTTTTTAGTTATAAGAAATTAATTGTAACTTTTATTTTTAATTAAATTTATAAATTCTTTTTCGGTTTTTTTTCGATCCTCCGCCTGCCGCTAACGTATTTGGCGCAGTCGGTAGGATTCCCGCGGGACTTTCGGGACTTATCTCGTATCGATAAAAACGTCGCGAAGCTACCCGGGTGGCTCTCCAGCACCGTCATCGGGAATCCAGAATCTACGGACCTGCAGCAGACCCGGAGGAGAATCCAGACCTTGATTCACGGAGGAAAACCGGATAACTATGTATATGTAAGTGCACTTGAATTACTCTCGTGTTGCTTCCCTTGTTCCTAAGTCAATCTTTAACATCAAGATTTATCACCCAAGAGCCTCTAGTTCGCGGGACCCTGAATCACGTCAGGCCCGCCAACGAGTAGCCGTTATTAATAGAGATATTTTAGTTTTAGATAACAGTGAATTAGATATATTAAATTTAAAAATGGCAAATGACCCGGACACAATATTCAAGGCCCTCCGCCTTGTCCCGGAATTTGATGGTAACCCTAACATTCTTACGCGGTTTATTAGAATATGCGATCAGTTAGTTACGCAATATTTAAGTACAGACCCCAGTAGTGAGTTTCCTAATTTGTGTTTGTTGAACGGAATACTTAATAAGATTACTGGGACAGCCGCCAGTACCATCAACTCGAATGGAATTCCAGAGAGTTGGCTAGGCATTCGAACTGCCTTGATAAATAATTTCTCGGATCAGCGTGATGAAACGGCGTTGTACAATGACCTCTCATTAGCTACACAATGTAATAAGACACCCCAGGAATTTTACGATCATTGTCAAACTCTATTTAGTACGATAATGACTTATGTGACTTTACACGAAGCTATACCGACTACGATAGAAGCGAAACGTGAACTTTATAAGAGGGTCACTATGCAGGCGTACGTACGTGGTTTAAAGGAACCTTTAGGGTCCCGCATACGTTGTATGCGCCCCGCCACTATAGAAAAAGCGCTCGAATATGTGCAGGAAGAGCTTAACATCATTTATCTGCAATCGCGTAACGAGACCCCCAAAAATCAATTGACCCCTAAGGTCACTCCCCAATTTCAACAAATACCGTTTACACCCCCGCGACCCTTAAATTTTCAAATGCCTACCCCTAATTGGCCCGTGCCTATGGGACAGCGACCTATGAGGCCTTCGCCTCAACCTTTTAAATTTGCGGAACAAAACCAATATCGTATGCCCTCAAATACGCAACGAATGTTCGCTGCACCACCACCTAACTACAACCCACGCAGTAACGTTTTTAGATTACCGCCCCGTAATTATAATCCACCACAGCCTCAAGGCCCTCAGCCTATGAGTGGAGTTCAGCGTTTTACTCCAAAACCATTGCCCCACACTAAAATGATCATGGGTCATGATTGGAGTAAATTCGGAAACCCGCCGCCAACTAATTATTTTAAAACTCGCGAAATGAACATGAACGAGTGCGCGGCATACAATGACTCATATTACGATTATTACCAGCCGGAGTCCGATTACTATACTGACTATAGTGACAGTGGTTTTGCCCCCGGTTTCGCTTATGAACCGACTTACTATGACGTGACTACGGACAGCCAACTGCCTGACGATTATCAACCACAGGCAGGACCTAGCCATGAAGAGCAGGATTTTCAGGAGGTTTCGAATTTACAAAAACCAACATAGAATTAAACCTCCAGACGCAGCGGCAATTGCCATATATTCAAATCGCGCACCCACCATTAAAACTTCTTATAGACACCGGTGCTAACCAATCTTTTATTAGCCCCGAGGCCGTTGAGAAATACTTTTCTGATTTCCCTCTTAACTTCGACCCCTTTGAGGTGACGAACATACACGCAACTAGTAGAAATAATTATTCTATTACTTTGCCGTGCTTTGCAGAATTTAATGACGCTGATTGCATGAAGTTATTCATTTATCGGTTTCATGATTATTTCGACGGGCTCATAGGTTTAGATCTATTGAGTAATTGGGAAGCCCGTATAGATTTGAGAGAAGGTCAACTGTTAACGCGAACTGCGTCTAATCCCATCAGGATGTATAACTCGTGCAACGTGAACTTATACGAAGATATTATTCCAGCGGGAACATCTAAAATCGTTCGTATTCCCGTGGACACTACAGATGGCGAAGCTTTCATCAGGGAACAAGTCCTCTGTAACTGTTTAGTTCACGAATGCATTACAACCGTTATCGACAATCGTGGCTACTTAGAAGTTGAAAATCCAACACCAAATGACGTCATATTTTCACTTGACCGGCCAGCGCACGCGGAATTATTTAATACTGAGTGCACGCGTACTCAACAAGTTACGGCACGCGTACAAGATGTAGTATCACGGTTGCGAACGGATCATTTAAATGAAGAGGAAAAGGTTAACCTTGTTACCCTCTGCTCTCGTTACCCGGACGTATTTTATATAGAAGGCGAAGCACTTACGTTTACAAATAAAATTAAACATCGAATCAGAACCACCGACGAAGTGCCAGTACACACTAAAAGCTATCGCTACCCTTTCGTGCACCGCCAGGAAGTTCAGGACCAGATAGGAAAAATGTTGGAACAGGGTATTATACAACCATCTGAGTCAGCGTGGAGCTCACCCATTTGGGTAGTACCAAAGAAGATAGACGCCTCTGGAAAACAGAAGTGGCGCCTCGTGGTTGATTTTCGTAAAGTTAACGAAAAGACACTCGACGACAAATACCCCATTCCAAATATAAGTGACGTTCTTGACAAATTAGGCAAGTGCCAGTATTTTACGACCTTAGACTTGGCCAGTGGGTTCTACCAGGTTGAAATGGACCCGCAGGATATCGAGAAGACCGCATTCAATGTCGAACACGGGCATTTTGAATTTCTTCGAATGCCCATGGGACTTAAAAATTCTCCGTCCACGTTTCAACGTGTTATGGACAATGTCCTTAGAGGCCTTCAGAACGAGATCTGCCTCGTTTATCTCGATGATATCATAGTGTTCAGCACATCCCTTCAGGAGCACATGATTAATCTCGAGAAAGTCTTCCAGAGACTTAGAGAGTCCAATTTTAAAATCCAGATGGACAAATCTGAGTTTCTTAAGCTTGAAACAGCTTATCTTGGTCATATTATCACCAAAGATGGCATAAAGCCGAATCCTGACAAGATTTCCGCTATTAAAAAGTACCCCATCCCTAAGACTCCGAAGGAGATTAAACAATTCTTAGGACTTCTCGGTTATTACCGAAAATTCATCCCAGACTTCGCCCGTACCACTAAGCCACTTACTCAGTGCCTGAAAAAGGGTAGAAAAATCACCCTAGACAATGAGTACGTAAACTGTTTCGAGAAATGCAAGATCCTCTTAACTAATGACCCTATCTTGCAATACCCAGATTTCAGTAGGGAATTCAATCTCACTACAGATGCTTCAAACGTAGCTATCGGAGCTATTTTATCCCAAGGCCCGATAGGATCCGATAAACCAATCTGTTATGCATCTCGAACCTTAAATGAGAGCGAGATGAATTACAGCACTATCGAGAAAGAGTTGCTTGCCATAGTCTGGGCCACGAAATACTTCAGGCCCTACCTATTCGGACGAAAGTTTAAGATTTTGACTGACCACAAACCATTGCAGTGGATGATGAATTTGAAAGAGCCAAATTCACGTCTCACGAGATGGCGACTTCGACTGAGCGAATTTGACTATACTGTTATTTACAAGAAAGGCAAATCTAACACTAACGCAGACGCACTTTCCCGTGTAGAAATTCACACTAAGGAAGCTATGTCCTTAATAGAAGAAATTGACGAATTAAATTCTTTAATGGGCAATCCATCTGACACCATAACTGCCCCAGCCAATTCTTCTACTGAAACGGTTCACACTAGTAACGAGAATCCCATTTTAGAGATTCCTATAACAGATGAACCCCTAAATAAATTTAACCGACAGATACATTTCACCCTTGTTAACGACGTTAAGAAACGACCGACAGTGACTAAACCATTTGACACCCACACACGTACTAGTATTCAATTATCTGAATCTAATTTAGAAGAAGACGTTATAAATGCAGTTAAAGAGTACGTTAACCCGAAAGTTAAGACGGCATTATTAATTAATCCCCCTCTGGCTATGTTTTCAATCATTCCAATTTTACAAGATAAATTCAGAAGTTCTTCAATGAATCTTGTATTATCTAAAGTTGAGTTAGAAAACGTTAAAGAGTATCTCCGACAACAAGAGATAATCCGCCACTACCATGATGGTAAAACCAACCATCGCGGAATTAATGAATGTCATTTAGCTTTATCCCGTAAATACTATTGGCCGAAAATGAAAGAACAAATAACTAAATTCATAGGTGAATGTACGATCTGTGGCCAGGCTAAATACGATAGGAATCCAGTTCGACCTCAATTTAATATTGTACCCCCAGCTACTAAGCCGTTTGAAATAATCCACATGGATTTATTCACAGCACAGAATGAAAAGTACGTAACTTTCATTGACGTATTCACAAAGTACGGTCAAGCATACCATCTACGTGACGGAACAGCTGTTAGCATTTTACAAGCCCTTTTACACTACTGTACCCACCATGGCGTCCCTATGACCATTATCACAGATAACGGAACAGAATTTACCAACCAGTTGTTCATGGAATTTACGCGGCTACATAAGATTAACCACCATAGAATACTAGCTCATTCTCCTAATGACAACGGTAATATAGAACGGTTTCATTCTACACTTCTTGAACACCTCAGAATACTTAAATTGCAACATAAAGATGAACCCATAGTTAATCTCATGCCTTACGCTATTATAGCCTATAATAGTTCTATACACTCTTTTACTAGATGCAGACCTTTCGATTTACTGACCGGACACTTTGACCCTAGAGACTGCCTTGACATTGACATTACCCAACAGTTACTACAACAGTATGTTCAAACCCACAGAGATCAGATGAAGAAAGTTTACGAGATAGTAAATTCCTCATCTCACGCTAATCGCACCGCATTAATCGAGAATAGAAATAAGACTCGCGAACCTGAGATAGAATATGCACCCCAACAGCAGATTTTTGTAAAGAACCCTCTAGCTAGTCGACAAAAGACCGCCCCACGTTTTACGCAGGACACAGTTTTAGCTGACCTGCCAATTCACATTTATACTTCTAAGAAGCGAGGCCCCGTGGCAAAGTCCAGATTAAAGCGTATCCCTAAAGCAGCAAATTTGTTACAGAATCCTGCTAATAGTGATCCTTCCAATGACGCAATCTCAAGAGATAAGACTTGAGAGTCTTGACGATGGACCAGGATTGCTACCCTACAAACTCGGACTCATGAGACTAACGACTCACCACCATACATTCCTACAGTACGTAAAATTGAAAGACATAGAAGACAATGTACACTCGCTACAGACTCAATTACTAAGCTACCGAGATCGAATGACTAATGACACTTACTCACTATACGAAATTCAAATTAATTATCTTACTAATGAGCTTGACAAAGTTTTAAACCAATTAAAATCTTTAGAACCTAATAGAAGTAAAAGAGGTCTTGTAGACGGACTGGGTTCAGTTATTAAAAGTATAACTGGAAACCTTGATCATACTGATGCGTTAGAATTTAACGATGCAATTAAAACATTACAAACTAATGAAAATAAAATGTTAACCGAGTTCAACAAGCACATTAGTATGAGTAAAGAGTGGATGTTTAAACATAATAACGTACTTGAACAAATAATAGATAATCAGAATAAAATTAATACTACAATAGAATTAATACTTAACAGTGACGCACTAAAAGAAAATAGCTTAATTAAATACGCCAAGTTTGCCCAACTTCTAGAAGTAATCGGTGAAAATGTAGAAGATTTAACTCAAGAATTACTTAGAATAGAGAATAGTTTAGCTTTTATTCGCGTTTCTAGTACGCACCATTCTATGATAGATATAGAGATATTAGAGTCAATGGTTAGTAAACTTAAAATTATATATGGCAGAGAGCAGATTTTAGATTTAGAACTTAGACAATATTACGATATTATAAGACCGGGATCTTATTACTTTAACAAACAAATCGTTTTCGTTTTTAATTTCCCGATAGTTTCTAAGGATAGTTACGATTTATATAGATTATCGATAGTACCTAATAAGCACGCACAGGCTCTTATCCCATCCTTTCCCTTCATTGCAACTAACGAGATGTCATTCGTGTACATAGAGGCAGAATGCCCGAAGTTGAATAACTGGTACCTCTGTGAGAAAGACATCACCCATCAGATCCGCACCAGATCTGACTGCATCCAGGAGTTGATCACCAACCAAGTCCTACAAGAATCCTGCCATCTCACGACAGTAACCCTGACGAGAGAAGCAATGGAGAAGCTGGATGACCAGCACTACGTCCTGTCATTCCCCCAAAAAACGAAGGTACAACTCATCTGCCGCGGAAGAAACTACACGTCGCTCCAGGGAAGCTACCTCACTACAATTCCCGTGGGATGTCGTCTGAAGACTGAAGAGCTCACCATCGCCAACGACAATGACGAGATTCAAGGCCAGCCCCTCATATTAACGAAGATACCCTACGACGTTGAGAAGCAAGGTACGACGGCAACACACATCAACCTGAACTCCGTCGATCTCCAAGGACTGCACAGCATCCAGGACAAAATTATGGTCCAGGCCCCTCTACAAATAGACGACGTAGAAGCAAACGTCCTCTACCACACGACAGTACCACTCTACACGATACTGTTAAGCGTGGTTGCACTTACCATCATCGTAATGACCCGGCGCTGCATACTGAGACGCCGAAGAAGAATGAAAAAGGACCAGCAGCCTCCAACCATAATCCTGGCGAAAAATGAAGACCCCGAACACATTCCGGCGACATTTTCGCTAAACGTCCTCAAATAGTCGCCGCTCTAAGGGTGGAGGAATTACGTAGCCGTCCACTATGAAGATCGCCGACGCTGCACTTGCACCGGTCGCTATGCCGATGCCGCGTGACGTCAATCACCGGCTCGTGTGAATTATAGTTTTGTAAGAATGGCATTCCATATTCCCGCCTCGATGTGGAACCGCGCTTTTTAGTTATAAGAAATTAATTGTAACTTTTATTTTTAATTAAATTTATAAATTCTTTTTCGGTTTTTTTTCGATCCTCCGCCTGCCGCTAACGTATTTCGCATCAAAACAACAGTAAATTTAATTAAAATAAATAAAAGGAGTCATATGACGGCAACGCTCCGTCCGCTCTGCTCGCTTTGCTCTCTCTCGCTAGCCTCGCTCGCTCCGCTCGCTTCCGTCCGTACATCAGATATTCAAATATAGCTCTGTTGCCTGCAACTTCACTCACGGCGGTATTTGTAAATTATTTGAATATTTTCGGTAATCGATAAAATAAAATGTCATAATTATTTTTTTCTATTCTTCATTTTTATAGCACTACTTTACTAGTACCGGGACTACTGTCATGTTAGAAAATTGTATGTGCAAAATAATTTTTTTTGTTCATATATCATTATATGGGAGTGCAATATTAATTTCTCAGCATGCTGTTTTCATCTGAAGAACTTGTGCACTCATTTGAAATATATATATATATATATATTTTATAATTACCGATGTGTAACAAAAAATTTATTGTCCAGTTTGATGAACATACTACAAAAAATAATATTTTATGTAATGCGAAAACAAATAGACACACACACTGAGGCCAGACGTTATGACGTTACTCCACCATCAATGAGCATGGAAAGTAAAATGACCAATGATCTTTAAAGCATTCTAATTTGGCACATAAATAATCGCACACAATAACTCTTCCATGTAATCGGCTATGCAGATATATATCACGTAAAAGCTTGAAGTGCATAACGTCGTAAATATCTCGGATACGCATGTCGAATACGAGAGGGTCGCAACACTAAAATGGCACATCTATTCTAAACGGAAGCTAGAGAAGTATCAAGTTACAAATCGTACAGAAAATCTAGACATTGTTGGCGGTGGTCCAATCGAGAAGTGATCATAACTGTCAATATTCTTCGAGCACAACATGCGTTTAAATCCCCTTCATAACAGTGGAATAAAAGAAAATGAAACAATCCTAGTAATTTCAGAAAATGTAAAATTATAAATCCCTGTCCGAGACCCTGGTACACTCGGGGCGCTCCTAATCTAATTATGACGATTCACTGAGTTACCACTTCGCAGAGTCTCAGCAATTTCTTTTAATAACTTGGCATTTTGAAAGCCTAAAACAACTTTTTAATTAAAGATAATCAGACTGAAACGTCAGCAATAACGCGGTGTCACGGAGACGAGCAAGTTCATAATTCTGATGCGGCCGACGGCGCAGCCCCAGTTGACGTGCCATCAGCGCCAACACGTTTTATTGGTAATTATGGCAAGTGGTAAAACTTAACTTCACGGCGGAGAGCGCTCCGCTCGAGAAAATGCACATTTGTGGAGTTTGTAGTCGTGAAATGGATTCTAGTTTGAAACAGAAGGGGTGCTTCTACCGAGTGTGGTTAGGCGATATTGCTCTCGTTAGACTGTTGCGGCGTGAGCGGATTCACTTTATATTAATCGTCTATCTACACGATTTCCCGAGTGTCGAGATTGGGCACTTTTGCTTAGACACACCAAGTGTGGAGACACCAACAACGCGCACAGACGGCAACCTAAACAATTTATTCAAACAGTGACAGTCGTAAACTACGACTCGCATGTTTCGGTGTACCTAGTCAGTGCAACGTTACCAGTATATTTACAGCGCTGTCGAGTTGTCAAGTTGCGCGGCAACATTTGGCCGACATTTACATACAATTTCATATTCATATCAGAATTAGGTGGTGCGGTCGGAGGCTCTCAATGCTGTGACACAGCGGAACCGACCGCGGCCGCCGCTTGACACCCAGACATTGAATCAACACTTTTAACCGAGTATTTTTTCTCTAGACAATGTCCGCGCCAGACGGTATGGTACGAGTAACAAGAGAAGCTACAATAAAAAGAAACTTCACTAAGATGGAACAATATCTCGAATACTAAGCAGATAAAAATAACATTTTACATTACTACATTAAAAAACTTTGGAGACTTTTATTGTTATTTGTTTAGTACAAATGTTTTATGAATAACAAACTAATGTGTCTACAAGTATCGTCATAACTTTATAATAGCAGCACTTTTACCGTTAATCATAAGGGATAATGGTAGAGAATTGCAAATTTAAAAATCAACCTAAGTAATAAGTATTGATCAGAAAACCAAAACATTGTGCTTCTTGGCTCTATTGTTAGGACGGAATTTACTAGTGCATTGCTGATGCGAATAAGACAAGAACGATAAAACAGTGCAAGTTATATTGAATAAAAACTTTACTCTTGCATACTAATGCTTAAATTTGTATTCGACTGAGTTTGCTTGACTTTTCATTAAGTTTCTCGTTTCGTCGGGCGGAGATGAAAATCAAAGTAATCATTAACTCTGATTATGTTTCGTACATTGTTAGTTGCATGTCTTGTTTGTTTCTAATTAAGATGCGTTAACCAAAATTTCAATGTTCGCGAAATATTGTTGAGCAATATGAGAAAATCTCGAACGCAGCTCGTTTCAATTCCAGCTAACAACTCACTTTTTAAGATGTGTCTGAAGAAAAATGGAATGCATTCAAGTCGGAGCTAAAATAAACTGCTCAGAATGTAGCAGTCAATGTGACAGAAGGCTCAGCACGTCGTCGTCGCTCCGAAGCCTTACAAGGGTGCACTTTAGTTAGAAAAAGGCAGGTACCTACTCGGTGTGCATTAGGCGAATTAAAAACTTTTCCTCGTACAGCTCTTCATTTGTTTCTGAATGTAAAAGCAGAAAGCTAGCGCGACGGCGTCATGGGAGGAGTTGAAATCAAACGTTTCTAAACGTGGCAGCTTCAAAGGGCGCAAAATGAACAGACTGAAAGTGGTGTATGCATTCGTAGCTATAAGTTGCAACGTTACGGCAGTGAGCAGATAATCGCGGCGATCGGGCAGAAATATGTTTTCATGTGATGGGCACCGAACTGTGGATTCCCCTCGCCGGTTGCAGGGGTTGTATAAATGCCGATGAAACGCTATTTGCTTTCTGTGTTTGAAAGCGTTTCGTTTTCGGCATTCTGATTGATAGACAGCTTCATAAATAAAGTTAATAAAGGTAAGCAACTCTACCAAATACAATAAAATATACTTCGTGCCAAAGTATATAAAGAGAGCTAAATGAAATTCGAAGTGAAATGAGGCAGGTGACATTGATACGTACACTAGACGGATTTTATCGGTGGGACCGAACCAAATCTAAAACTTTCACAGAACTATTTTGTAACTCATAAAATATTTAGTTGCGTATAAAACCGCAACGGGCGTACGCGAGCCGTACCTTTGAAAGCCTTAACTGGCTATTACACATTTAGGATGGAAAACCTTCGACAAGAATTACAAAGGTCAAATGTAATAAATTTAGTTTTAGGCCGCAAACTATGCGGTCAGAGATTTTTGGGGGAGGTCGGGCCTTTTGTTTTGTCGATGGCTACTTTATTCCATGTAATCCATTAAGATACATAACGAATAGTCGCCAGAGGGATTTTCATCGACAGCCCTCTTAACTGCGCGACGCGGGGCTAAAGATTTGTAATGTGTTAGGGAGCCCCATTTGTAGGCCACTTTCGGACGGGATGCGGTTTTCTAAAGGCTATTTGTTATGATTTCAAACAAGGTCCTGTCAGATGAAATGGCTTTTGTTATTTATTTTCTGGACCGGATATTTTTAAGACCCTTACACGACTGGCTGAAACAAAGGTTTAGCTGCTTGAGTAATGGACTGGTTCGAACGATGACAACTTAGATATTTGGATTATTGTAGAAAAAGTTGTCAAACTCATAAAAGGAAATATTTCTTACGATCGTTCCAAGGTTGTGGGGAAAATATTATTGCCAGTTACTCCAAAAAAATATGAGGAATGTCACTTTTCTATAAATGAGTGTCGAAGTAGGTTAACCACCTTCTTACCTGACTAAGAACGGCGCAAACCTATTTCTGTTAAAACTTCCTATAAATTCAAGGCAAAGTTGTAAGCAATAAATTTACTTTAGGCTGAAAACTTTTGAGTGTTTTTTTATCAAACCAAAAACGTAATAAATAATAAATCAGCAAGTAAGTACACCAAACTCCCTTCAACGATGTTTTTAAGTTTGGCAAAGATGTTCCCAAGTATAAAAATAAATCACTCCCAGAGAACTTGCACAATTGCTTTATGTTTTTCATGAGCAGAAACGGGAAAGTTATAACTTCTCAACCAATTACAGCACTCTAGTTACATCAGTGCAGTAAACCCGGCATTTCTACCCGAGAACAAAGTTTCCAAACAACGAGACCTCTAAAAGAAACCAGAAATAAAGCATAAATATCCATGGTGGGGAAGTCTCGAAGCGATTTAAGCGAAATGGGCCCAAACACGCACCCGAATGCGTTTTACGACATATGATATCAGGATTCGGAAGTGATCAATATATTTACGGTCATGAAGAAAACTTTTCCACGTCAAAACATAACTGTAAAAATTACGATACGGCCATTTCACGGAATAAAAATTACATTGTAGAAAAACGACACTAACCACCGACATTACGGAATCGTTAAAATTTTTCCCCCGTGTACTGTTACATGATTTCATTATTAACGTTTATTCGCACGCACACAAAACCCCGCTAAATAAAGCCCACACTTTGATATGATAATAAATTAAATAAGCGTCATAAATACCACCACCGAAATTAAATTAACGGATTATTTGCGTACGCAAATGTAAAGTAAGTGATTAAGCGTTTCCAACACGTGTTCGCTCCCAAAAGACTAATACGTAATGTGGCATAATTACTTTAGGTAAAACGGAGTGCCAGTTTAGGGTAAGATGAAGAAGAATCGCAGGTGTAAATGGCCGCCTATTGCGCTTTCCATCACGACGCTCTCCGTTTTGCTGAAAAAGAACCGCGGCGCTTCGAAAATACAGCTAAACAACAGGCGCGCTAGGTCGAATTTCGCTTGCATTGTTCGCTTGTTGGGTCGCACCACGGTTGTGGAATAACCAGATCCGGACAACGTAACGTTTAGACCCAATCCCCTGGTGGCTTGTTGTATGAACAATTAAGTGAGCCAACCTGCCTCGCCACGGGAAGAAACGTAATGAATGTTCCCCGTCTCTAAGTGGTATTTCTAATCCCAGTTACGTCTATCTTGCAGAGTTGGGCCCGCGTCAGCGCTTGTTTGTCCCAAACACTAGTCGTTCTACATCATAATTATATTTCCATTTGAAAAGCTCCGAACGTCCCTCGGTAAAAGGCCCGACAAATTACGGGGAATGCAGCTCGAACAATGTAAACAATTTCAAAAGAAAATTCTCACCCAACCGCAACCGTTAACGAGCCACAAGCGCGTCGGGAACTTACCTGTAATGATAAAAATAAACATATAAAGCACATTCAGCTCCATCGGGTGTAACAATATGTTGTCTAAGTCTGAACAAAGCTCCGTTCGCCATAATGAGCGTTGCGTGCGGCGCGTCAAACATGTAAGCAAACAATTTAGGCTCGCCTGAGTAAATACGACTGGAAATATCTTTGCTCGGGCCCCGTCTGAGTGCGGCTTTTCTCCAGTTTGCTCGTGGGCGGCTGTACCTCGAATTTGTGCTGAGCGTCATCTTTTCAACAAAGCTTTTGTTAATAATGAAATACAAACACTATTCTTCAGTCAAATTCTCGCGGTGCAGCGGGTTGGCGGCGAATCTGGGATATATTTGTAGAGTCATCTGTTTTGTACTCAGTACTTGAATACAAATGTAAATTTTGAGAAATTTTGATGGTAATAAAATAATTTCAGTGCGAATGTTAAAATTACGAACATATTTGAGTGATATTAGTAGCTACCTATGGTAATACAATATAGCAAGTAGTGAATAAAATTACAATAGTAATCCATAACATAGTATGTGCTAGTTTAATAAACTGCTACCGGTATCTGACGTATATATTCAAACGGATACACAGATATCCTAGAGTATTTCATACGGATATTAATATCGATCACCCCTAAATAAAGTAGGTAGGTACGTAAAATCGTGCAAAGGTAATCAGCAACGAAACGCGAAACATAATAATACCTACGTATACTTGTTAAAAACCTTCAAGCTCATTACTAAATTGATTAATGATGTGTAACATGCTTAAGTAACGCGGCGAAGGTGAGCTAAGTTTCCGCCTAAAACGCTACAATTAAGTTTCTCCGTATCAGGGCGAGAATAAATTAATTTAAATTAACTAAGCAAAGGGGCCTAAGAAATAGCCCCCGCGGAGCCGGAACCTCGCTCCGATTTAAATAGCAACGAGACAAAAGTGTAGACACAATGGGATTACCTGGGAAGTAGATAGGATGAATGACGTTTTATGGGAAACAAAGAAAGGAGAAAACGCTTTAAAAAAAATTTAAGAATTAAAAAAAAATGGTATAGCTATATAGTAGTACTTATATGTTTACAAGTATGCAAATATGTAATAATTGTGTTATGTTGTTTTTTTTACTGATCTATAAGAAGTCATCACCAGTAACCACAACGTCATGTTAATCAATTTCTATTGTTCCAAAAGTTTTCTGTTAGAAATTGGTAACAATTTCAGACAATATATTCTGAGTTAAATTAATACATAATCTATCTTCTTATATATATAAAAGCCAAAACTGACTGACTGACTGACTGACTGACTGACGATCAACGCACAGCTGAAACTACTGGGTCTAGAACCATGAAATTTTGCACAAATACTCCTTATGTGACGTAGGCGTGCACTAAGAAAGGATTTTTGAAAATTCAACCCCTAAGGGGGTGAAAAGGGGTTGCAAAGTTTGTATGGAGCAACGTGTTTTCTTGGCCTGATCCACTTCAAACTTGGCAATTATATTCTTTAAAAGATTTAATGAAACACGTGTTTCATCTTTTTTTAATATTCAACCCCTAAAGGGGTAAAAAGGGGATGCAAAATATTTTACATCCGATTTAGTTATACATTGAAATTTTACACAAATATTTCTTAAGTGACGTAGGTGTGCACTAAGAAAGGATGTTTGAAAATTCAACCCCTAAGGGGGTGAAAAGGGGTTGCAAAGTTTGTATGGAGCAACGTGTTTTCTTGGTTTGATCAACTTCAAACTTGGCAGTTATATTCTTTAAACGATTTAATTAAACACGTGGTTCATAGTTTTTGAATATTCAACCCCTAAAGGGATAAAAGGGGGTAGCAAAATATTTTTCGTCAGATTTATTTCGAAATTACATTTTTTCACTACATTTTTTAGTGACGTAGGTGTGCACTAAGAAAGGATTTTTTAAAGTTCAACCACTAAGGGGGTAAAAAGGGGTTGCAAAATTTGTATGGAGCAACGTGTTTTATTGGTCTGATCAATTACAAACTTCGCATTAAATACTTTAAAAAATTAATTTAGCACCTGTTTCAGCGTGTTTTAACATCAATCCCTAAAATTTAGGCAGGAACTGGTAGATTTTGGTAGGAAATGGTAATATCGGTAGGAAATGGTCATATCGGTAGGAAATGGTCGATTTTGGTAGGAAATGGTAGATTTTGGAAGGAAATGGTAGATTTTGGTAGAAAATGGTAGTATTGGAAAGAAATGGTAGATTTCGGTAATAACGGTCGATTTTGGTAATAAATGGTAGCTTTTGGTTGAAAATAGTACATTCAAAAAAAAATAGTAGATTTTTGTTTCAATGGTAGATTTATATAGAAAATGGTAGATTTAGGTATGAAATGGTAGATTTTGGTAGGAAATGGTAGACTGTTGTAGGGGTTGGGTAGATTTCGGTAGGAAATGGTAAAAAATAGAAGATTCAGAAAGAAAAGGAAGGTTGTCGTAGAAAATTGTAGACTTCAGTAGGAAATGGTAGAATTTGGTAGAAAATTTTAAATTTTGGTAGAAAATGGTAGATTTTAGTAGGTAATGGTAGCCTTTGATAGATTCTGGTAAAAAATTGCAGATTTTAGTAAATGGTAGCTTTTGGTAGATTATGGTAAAAAAAATGTACATGATAATATTGGTAGAAAATGTAAGAAATGGTAGATTTTGGTAGGAAATGGTAGAAATTGTTATAAAATGGTAGATTTTTGTGTAAAATGGTAATTTTGGTAGAAGATGGTGGATGTCGTATGTCGGATATGGGATGGCTATGTTGATGTCGAAGTCGAGGTCGATGTCTTGAACTACTAACGGACCAACCGCTGATTGTAGAAACCTGAAACTCGGAGGGTGTGTTCTTTGTATGACGTAGACATCCGATAAGAAATGATTTTCCGAAATTCTACCTCTAAGGGGGTGAAAAAGGGGGGGAAAGTTTCTATGGGACAACATGATTCCTTGGTCAAATCTACTTCAAACTTGGCATTTATATTATTTGAAAGATTTACATGTATTTCATCGTTTTTTAAAATACAACCCCTAAAATTATAAAAAAGGGTTGCAAAATACTGTCGTCAGATTTAATTCGAAATCCGTAGGTACCTATTAAAACACGGAATATAGACAAGGTAGAAATTTGACATGTTTGCTTTGACATGTTTGAATACTTTTTAGTATTATTTGAATACTTCTTAGGAACTTTCTCAACCCCATCCATACTGTGCGTACGTTTTGTTTCTTCGTTACCTTTTCACGGCTAAACGGCTGAACCGATTTCGATGAAATTTGGTATAGAGATAGATTGTACTTTCGAGACGGACATAGGATACTTTTATCGCGATATAATGTAGTCCGCGCGGACGAAGTCGCGGGCAACAGCTAGTTGTAATATAAAAACAAAATAAAAACTAAAATCTAAACGTAAATAAAACTAATACACTAACAATAAACGAATACTATATATTCTGCTTATTTATTAATGTATTCTAATTTTAAAAAGTGACTTCAAGTATTAAGATAATCAACAAGCATGATCTGATCAAGTAAACTTTATAGTACTGGTATTTAGAGTGAAATTCACTGGTCATTTTCTCGAAGACCACGTATATGCAACAAATAACGTCCGAAACTTGCCAGTTCACAAGTTGCGCAGCGCAAATAGAATTAGCAGACAAATTCAGTTGCAACAATACGTAGGATTTCGCATATATTAACGTCTTGTCCTTTGGCCAGATATCTCAGAAAGTTGTACGTTGCCTGCGACGATTTACATTGCTTCCGAAACAGTAAGACCAAGTCGGAACGCTGAGCCGTGAATGCAAGTCTTGAACTTGGCTAACGTATACGCAAACTATTTTGTAATGTGGAAAGAATGTGCGGGAAAAGGACTGCCGCAAGGTAGCGTTTTGGGTACTTTGCGGTTTTCGGGAAGGAGCGTATAAATGTTTTTCGAGGCAGGTGTTTTACGGTAGTGTAAATAAAAGGGATAAGAGATAATACCTTTTCTCTTAGGCAGATTTTGTCTCGCGTATAAATGTTTATGTTGTGTATAAATTGTGTTTGCAATGTTTTCTATCGTGCCGGGAAATGGGTATTTTCAATTTATATTTGAGTTTTACGAATAAAACTGCTTTTATCACCTCCGTACGTGAGTTAAAATATATCCGAACGTTAATAACTATTTCAATTTCACGGTAACATTCCTTATTATATTGTGTGTTACTTGTTGTTATTTTCAGGATTTAAGTATAAGACGTAAATTTTTAACTTAACTGTTGTTTGATTTTTGTACACTGACTTTTGATACCATAAAGACCTTCATACGTATTCCATATTAATTCAATACAAATTTACTCAGTACCTATTTTATTAGTTACAACTTTAAATTGTGAAAACTAAGTTATTTAATACGGAACCGTTTACAAAACTTACACTAAAAATCGCAGCGACGTCGTTCCGAGAACAGACTAAACGTAAAGCGAAGGTTAACAACACCCGTACTCATTACACTAACGAGACAAGCACTATCTCTAATCACAGCTCAGTTGCCAAATTACGCGGTGCGCTGTTTAAATGTGGGCTTACTTTAATCTCACGCTATGTAGACAGGATCTAGACTCGACGGAAGGAGACAATCATTTCCGTCTACTATACAAACCAAAAATCGACTTCTTTGTGAATTCTCTGTGAACAGATGTTGTATTATTGAAGTTTATTTTAGAATTTACATTAGAATAATTATTATACTTAATTGAAAGTATTGCGTTCAATAAAGAAGTTTGATATTATTGAGTAACCTTTGCACACTAAATTTTATTACAAAGATACAACTGCTGTCATCAACTTTATTCATAAAGGGCCGTGTTATTCCAATTTTCATCTGCGAAATGTCATGTTTGTTCTTTTTATAAATCAAAGTTAATATTATGTACATACAACATATTAGAAATGGTTTAGATATTTTAACCAGCAATGTAGGTAATTAAACAATCTTTATTCACGCTCAAAATCTTTCAGCGCACGTACGTTTGGCAAGAACGCAAAATACAACAAGACGTTGAGAAACCTCATTAATTCAGCGCCAGTAACGCCTCCTAAGATAACATTAACGATTAATTTCAAAACGTATGTTGGAATGCAATCGCACCTATCGGCGTAGATACTCGTAAGTTTATCGCTCGCAGTTAAACATAACAATTTGTCAGGCTGCACGCGCTTTGAACTACGTGAGGCATAAAGAACTTATTTAAGACACCCACAACCTCGCGTTGAATGCCAAGAAACACTTCTTTACTTCAACGACTTTAAAACCAGAGTCGTTTGTGCGCGTCTCATTCGTTCACTCTAAACTCCGCGCCTGCACTATACCTTACTTATTGTTTCAATTTACAACGGTTCGATAAAAGCTCCCATTAATGTTATTTTTACTGTCAAATAACTTTTCAAGACTTTTCTACTGTTATCGCAGTCGTTTCACTGGAGTTAACACACATATATAGCCCGTCACTGATTGATGTTTTTCTAGAGAAAGGAAATAGGTTCAGGAAAGCGCTCATTACGTCACCTCGGTCGGCGTCGTTCGCGCGAATCGAGGCCCGCGGAGCGACATCGGCTAACTTATCACTCGGCCACAAACAAATTAATCCAAGGAGATTACCGTCTTAATACTATGCCCTGTTCCGATAAGTCAAGAGCATTGCCGGTTGTCTTTTATCGCTTGAGGCTCGATATTGTCGTAATTTATTCCGGAGTGAGCCAAATTAAATATAAAACGTCGTTGCGGTGTATCACTGTTAGTGACTGTGATAAATGAAGCCATTAGTAACGCGAGCTGTACTTTTTTCGGTTGATCCGGCGGCGTCGCCGGGCCGAGGGTTGTGGCGAGCGGGAGTTTGTGGACAATTTCATTAGAAAACGTTACAAGTGTGTTGTCGGGTGACGGGGCGATGTGCGGGTGGTGGCGGGGCGGAATTACAAGCGGCGCGATAAATTTCATCGCCTCGCGGCGCGACATTAGGCTCGCGGCGAAATAGGGGCGCTAGCTAGACACCGGCGTAGAACATCGCCGGCGGCGAGCAGGAAAAGCGTTGATCCTTGCGCGAAATTAAAACAAGGAACGTCCGTGGCGAACTATAAAAACGTCGTATAAATCTCGGGCGCCACTCTCGATGTGAGGACTGCGGGTCTGCGGACCTTTATCGGGCTTCTTGCGTTATTTGTGTTACACGCCTTACAGGTGCGCTCCCGGCCGATATTGATCGCGATAGGTCGCACTGATTTTTATTCCAGTGAAAATAGTTTCCGCTAAATTGTTTTTCCAAGGTTTCAGGGAAAGGGTTTCCCTTCAATATAAGGACAAAAATATATATCGAACGTGAGTATCACAGCGTTAGCGGCACGGTTCTCCTTTATTATTCATTCCTGAAATTAACGTGGATTGGAAAAGCATGTCATCGGTAATTTCCATTTCACGTTTTTCTGTTGGCGTTTATTCTGTATGATATCAAATCATCAATTGGAGGTTTTTCAAAATCCGACTACGTTCAGATTGGGGTATTGCTGTCAATGTTGGAAAACGTCACGGTGGCTCGCAACCGGAACCAAATTGACATGGGGATGTAGGTGGATGTACAACGGAAGCCGTGAACCCTTTTTACGTCACAATTGTTTGGATTTTCACTTACATCTAAATAAACATCTACGAGTAATATCTTGTATCTGTTATCGTTGAAACCCAAATCACACGTCAAAATAACCACACTATAAATACTCTTTTAACTCTATGGCCTAATAGCTAAAAAATATATAGCTACATTACGAGTGTCTCTATCATACCTAGATTATCTCCGAGTATGGCGATTATAATTGTCTTTTCTCTTATAATATAATGTGTCAACAGTAAGAAGATATTGTTTTCTATTATATTTTATTCTATATTTAAATTACGCTCAAATTCTAATTTAGCGTTCATTAAAGTTAAATCTAAACGCGGCTTACTTTGCATAATTTTGTAGTACCCGATGATTTTATGTGTGATTTTTTTTATTTGAACGTCGCTTTATGCCGCTGGAAAGGAAAGGACACAGTTAGCATTTAATAAACAGAAAACTCGGAAGTAAAACACAAGATTTAAACAACTGCCCAACAAAAAAACAGAACAAGTCTCCTCTTTCAACTTGACTGACTTTGGAATTCGTCAAAGCATTCTCTGGAATACGACAAATCTAAGGACCTCTCAAAGAGATCGCCGAACATTATTCAACATTTTCTTATTCTCGTGAGCAAATCGTAGACAAACTATCAGCTGAAGTACTAGCAAGTTATGTTTTAAACGCAACTTGGCTGAGCGAATTTTATAAGGCAATAAAGAGTTTCGAAACAACTAGACCGAACGGTTGGCAACCGGACGTTTTAAAGAAATCAAGTTGCGACTTCTTGCTCCTTAACGTTGCGGTCGTTTATACAAAGACCATAAGAATGGAGCTAAAAAACAAAGTGGAAGTAAATAAACATTAAACACGAGCACTTAAGAGCGTTTTCATTAAGGAGGCTACAACGTTGCATGTTATATCTACAGAGGATTCTATGGAGGAAAAACTAATTACGGGTGACAGGGGAACAGTAAAGCTGAGATGGTAAAATGTTTGATAGCTCTCCCCATATTTATTGCAGACACTTTCCGAGTACACCTATATAAAAATAAATAAAACTATTTTCTATCTTTTTCTTTCATGTTGATGTCTCAACTACATTGATAGGGGACTGTAGTAAATAAATTCTAGATGTATAGTATGTAGTTAGTTGAATATGGGTGAAGTTTAACAGCGAGGACACATGACGGTGTTGACATCACATAGTGACAGGATTAGCTAGGTAAAATGCTACGACGTATTATTATAATATCATTAACCGTTATTTTTATGACGAAGAAAAATAAGTAGGTAAAAGTAGAATACTTTGAAATTATACAAAATTGACCACAACAATATGATTGCTATTCAAGTAGTATTCGCGATCGAACTTAAGCTTTATGAACGTATAACTAGAAATGAATGGCCAAAGTAAAAATTATTGACTGCGGGTTAACATGGGGAGCTATAACGTTGTTACTGTGACGCTGGCATTGTAGTTCGTTCCGCCACTGTTTGCTTTTATTAGTGCGCCTTTGATAGCTCCGAGTGTCGCAGTTTTTATGACAGCCCCCGCAGCGAAAGCAGCGCAGTACCTAATCATTTTATATTAAACTAGCTCTCGCCACAACTACGGTTCGACATAATACGCTAGGACGCTAGAGGTTCAATTCTCGCGATATATATATCGAATTCGAGATAATGTCGAAACAAGTGGCGAATGTCGCTTGAAAAGTTGGAAACGAAGTTTGTTAAGCTCCGAAATAAAAACGAGTCCCGTCTCGACATGCAACGTTAATGAGATATTGTATGAACTAGTAGTAGAGATTCAAACGAGATACTGTCGAAATTGACAATAATGTCCACAGTGCAAGAATTGGGGCCCAGTACGCTACTCGTCTCGCAATATTTATAAAAGAAAAAGCATTATTTCATTCTTTGCAAGCGGCTCATATTCCCTTTTGAAACAAATTGTCAATTTTGCTAAGTTACCCTTCTGATTTCAAAGTTCTCCCTGAGACTTAAGAATGAACATTGAACATGTTTGTATAAAAGTTTGTAATTAGGTCGGTGACCCCCCCTCTAGTCTACTAACAACGTCTGTTCAGACAAGGAACAAATTAATAATGGATTATGAACACAAACATAAATCCTTACACACACCTAAGATTCCCGGTATCAAACGCCACCTGCTTTGATTGTTTACGGGACTATAGGCTCTGAGCAAACACCAAAAACGTGTATATCGATGCGGAAAAATCGATTAGACAAATCTGTATACGAGTATATTATTTCCCTATACGATATCTTCGTACCTATTAATACCTCCAGAACTCAGAATTAGTAATTAACTATGATCCTATTACATTTAAACTCCAATACCCTAACAACAGTACATTAAAGCTGATCATAATCACTAACCGAAATTCAATTGCCAATTCATAATTTGTGACTCGACTGTTTCCCATTAATTTCGTATGCACGATAGCAATCCTAAATCCTTGAGATATACGATGACAAGTATTAGGTTACGGAGATCCTGTGTAAATTGTAACGGTCCTTATTGACATGCATTAAGGAACCCCGCGCTCCCCATCGACATTCAAAGCGACACGGCCGATTCGACGGCAAATATTTATTGCCTGCCTACACCAATTAGATTTTTACAGCTTTAAAATGAACTTTTTACAAAGATACATTATCTAATTCCATTGCCGCGGATAACACTAAAGCCGCTTTTATTACTTCGACGCTGATGAAAGTAGGCCTTTTATTGATTTTAAGAGCATTTGAGAGTATTTAAAGCTTCGTGTTGGATCATAAAAAGTTTAAGGTCCGTAGTTAATAGATATAATTTTTAAACTGCGAAACTGAGAGATTTCATGGATTTTTATATGAAAAATATAGAGTGTGATATTGTTTGTGGCAAATACTGTTAAGTGCAGATGGTAACTATTTAAATAATGAAAAACAATAAATGTATTACACACAACACTATCAATATGACGTATTGTGTACATCGATGACTTCAAGACGAACACATAGTATTAGAAATCCAACCTTGCGGGGTGGCATTTGAGTAAAATTTTACTCGAAGAGATTCCAAAGACCATAAAAAAGTACATACGCGCCGCATTCGATTCGAAATCATATTATGACTTTTCAACATGTATGAATGCAACCTGGCTTCGCGCTCCCGCTCCTTTGCTATATTGAACCTATGTAGTTCTTCCATTTTCAATCTGGTACATATATTACTCTTACGAGGTCTGATGTTAGGAAATATGGCCGAGATGAGATGATATAAAACACATGTTGCGCGCAGTATATGAAATCTCTAGGGCAAGCAATAACTCAAGTTAAGCTCGGCCATTTTGTTTATTTTTAAGTTAAGTATATTATGAGTCAGTTGAGATGAACGATTTTAGATAGAACAGCTGCTTGAACATTATGTGCATGTCTAAAAGATTACTGCTTCATTCGGTGCCAGTATAAAATATCACAAGAAACAAACTAGCACTTCGCAGTTATGAGTGTCTTTTGGAACATTGCAAATTTAAAACCAGACAAGTGCGAGTCGGACTCGTGCACGAAGGGTTCCGTACCATTATCTATAAAAACGGCAAACAACCACGTTTGTTGTTTGGGAGCCCCCTTAAATATTTATTTTATTCTTTTTTTAGTATTTGTTGCCGTATCGCGGAAACAGAAATACATCATCTGTGAAAATTTCAACTGTCTAGCTATCGTGGTTCATGTGATACAGCTTGGGACAGACAGACAGGCAAATGGACGGATAGTGGAGCCTTAGTAACAGGATCCCATTTTACCCTTTGAGTAACGGAACCATAAAAATAATATTTAATCTTCAACACACACGTTTATAACTCCCAAAAATGTCACTAAGAGATGATACCACGGCAAAGAACAATTTCAAAAGTGTACTCTCCAGCGCGGTGGCGTACGTAATTCCATTAATCTCTGACATTAGCATTGAGAGGACAGGTCGCCATTTGATCTCGGAGACGAGTCCCGGCTTACCTACTTGTAACGTTACATATTAATGTGCGTAATGAAATATTTCGCCTGCGTGGCTGGAGTCACTAACTGGATTAATTGAAATCTTACGGACAGGAATAGTTGTGGTTTTATGACTCGTAAAACCGCAATGTTGCTATATTATGGTCTTTCATACTGTCTACTAGGCAGGCATACCATGGGCTGGCACAACTTTATACGACAAACAAACATACCAAGCTTGATATATATTCAGAGATGTATGTATGAGAACAGTATATTATCACGTGTATCAGAAATCAGATAACTAGACTTCTCGTTTCAGAACTTTTTGTTTCGATGGCTGGTGTGAGAACAGGTTTTTTTATGATTAAGGGAGTAAATTAGGTTCAACTCATTACTGCCACAAGAAGTAGGCAAGTAAATCTCCCCTGGTAGACACTATTGCTATCAAAGCGGTAGTAGCATTGCAGCCTCTACCAGATATAGGAAACCTGGCACTCATCATTGGGATGCTACTGCACCGCATCTCAGAACGGGGCTAAAGAAACGTGAGGTTTGTAAAAGTTGCATCCACCGAATGCATCCATCCACCACCATTCAACAATGTTCTGTCGTCGTTAGACCACTTGTGGCTCGCTGCTTACTCTTATACAAAGTTATAAATATGTGTTTGTATCATCCATAGGCTACCATTTGACTACAATCTCAACTGGTTTCCACTTCACGAGACGTCATTAAGATTGGATAAAAGTATTTTATTGTAAATTTAGTTACACAGGACTTGAGCTTTATATTATTAACTTTTTCATGGTCGGTAACGTGAATTACTATCCTTTTCACTTTGTCTGCACCTCCAATGGTAACCTGAAAGGTCCTGCATACAAAAGGCGATTGATTGTTGCACCTCTCCTCTAACATACCTCCCTTACGTTACTCCATTTATATATAAATTCTGGCGTTCCCGATGAATAACCCACCGAGGGTCGTTCGACTCTCTCGTTGGTTGAAACGCGAAATCGTGGCGCATTATTCTAATTCGCCTTCGCGATAGGTTCTGAAGGAGCTATTTATTTACCCCGTAAGCTAAATCTTGGGGTGAAGCAGCTCAAATTTAACTAACTTTTCTGGAATCTTAAGTAGGCAATATTAATTGCGTTGAAATGTTAACTACACGTTTTTGTACAATAATTGACAATTATTTGGTTATACATTATAATAAGTATACATTTTAGGGGTCGTATTTCTCCATAGAATTATTAAGTACGAGTAAGTTACGATGATATTTTTTTAAGTACTTACTTGGCCCGATAAAATATATTATAGAAATTGTATACTACCAAAGAGTATTAATCATAGATATCCCGAGAGAAAGCTACGGTTCACGAAGCATAGTGGTGTTTTATTTGACACTTGTCATACAAGCGACAAGATAACGTTGGCTCCGAGCTTAGCGCAGGTTATCAGACAACTATATAGTAAACAAGATATCGCCTGGTAGGTAGCACGTTTCTGCAGTGCACTGCAGTAAAGATCAAATTCACATGAAAAAGATTAACAGGGGCTGACATTTTCACAACTCAAGAAAACATAACATGAAATTGAGAACCGTCTATGTAGGAACTACTTACTTACCGATTAATATTTTCACAAAGTTGAGTGAAAAAGTACTGCACTGTTCTTAAGTGTGCATGCTAAATTTTTTTTTCTATCAAGCCAATTATTCGTTATCGCGTTTCTGTCTTCCCAATCGTCTTCATTGTATGATAAATTTTAACATTGAGTGTTTTTTTTTCACCTATAATTTTATATTTTAATTGGTTTCCTGAGCTTACAAAACTTCGAAATTTAGTAAAACCTCGCCTTTAAATAGATTTATAGTGATATTGAAGTTAGTTACTAGATTTGTATATTTCTCTAGTTGGCTAGTTATATGTACAACAATGTACAATTTTGCTATTTGAAAATATTTGCCTTTGTTTCTACTTTATGATCGGCTCGCACTTTTTGCTGACACTTAACTCGGTCATCATATCGTGAAAGTATATAATTTATTAAATAACTAGGCCCACCTACTCGTAGGTAATAAAGCGCATGTTGGGGAGCAATAAAAGTTTTTATTAGTACCTTTCAATACTGTTGATAAACGGCGTAAGTTAGTAGCCAATGAAATCGGATTTAGCTTCTAGGTTTCAACGTCGAATGCTTCATAATAATTCACGCGACTGGAAAGAAATAAGTTTTCTTATATATCACTGTATAATGTCGGCACACATGTGGCAATCTTTATTCCACAGAAGTGAAAGATATTCCAGATATAAAAACACGTGCCCAATGCTAATAAAGTAAGGCAATATCGAAAAGGTATTTTGTATGAACGGTTTCCCAGGGAGGCCTGAAAAAAGGGACGTAAAACGGGAAGAAACGAAAGTGGAAATATGGCCAAGTCATATTTTATTTACTGCATACAATCGAACCTTTATCACGGTTTGTATCGAGTTAGAGTGTTTGGTAGTGGGTCTCAGACGTTTATAGGGATGGTCGGCTTGGGCGCTCTTCCACTATCTATCTATACGTTTATATTCAACACCTATCAATGCTACATATTGCCTACAACCGAATGTCGAGGGAAAACTTGGCTAAAGGTTTACAAGTTGACACTTTTCTATTCAGGTCCTAGAGATTTGGCAAAAACTGCGATACCACTATAAGTTGATACGAAAAATATGCCTACAAAATAACAAACGAGACTCATATTATTACCATTACAATTGGCCCTATTATTAATGCCCTTCGATAACATGCATAATGAATCTCAATCTCATTGTAATATATAAAACTTCCAAACGTATTTGAAATGACTGTTTTATGCAAAATCTAACTTATCATGCATACTCTAAAAGAACTTTAAATTCGCATTTCAAATCAATGAATAATAAATACCACTGGATTCGTTCAAATGCTTTCCAAATGCTAACTTATACTTCAGCGTCGCTCATATTACATTACTGAAAGCTTACATTCATTCGCTTTTGTTTGATGCTTACATAACAGGCCAATTTAGACAGCATCAGCTGAGCGAAATTGCACATTCTACTGTACAAACGAAGACCAGAATAACATTAGATCGTACCCAAAACATGTTTGCATCAGCGATATTACTACGGCACTCCTTGTGACCGCCCGCTTCGAAAACAATATTCCATCGGCCTCCCGGCAACGTCTTTTTCATATTCACAGCAATGAAACAAACTCGAACAGTACGATGTTTATACGCCTGAATACGATTCCGATAACAGAGTAAAATAAACCAAGGAGAGAATCAAGAAAGAGAAAATCAATTCGAGAACTAGACTACAGACGCCGGAGCGTTCTATAGGTAAGACTCAATAATTGGATTCGAAGCAAAGGAATTTTAGCGAAAAAATGTTCGACAATTTGTCAGTCAGCTAGGTAGGGGGATCTAAGGGACATGATCGTGCTTCATCATCGTTTTTTTCGTCAAAGTGTCCGCGCCGCGTCGGATACCACCTCGTCACGGAATTCGTATTACTCATCGGATACATTTTGCGTATACTAAAATGTACTTTTCTCTAAAAGAACTTTAATTCTCTCAGTGCTGAATGGCGGAAATCGAGGCGTCTTATTGCTCGGCGCACGCTCACTTTTGATTTCTTTTACGATACCTAAAACACGACGTTACGACTTAACGTTCAGAGTAAGGAATGTTGTGACGCCTCGAGCCGACGATAAGAGAAGGGTCAGGTTACTAAAATGATGTTTTACTTCCATCAAATCGCCGTGACTGTTTTCGACGGGATTGTTTGTGAAAATGTATTCACGGGCACAATTTAATTAAAATTGTATTGCGACAAAACATTTTTCATTTGGAAAAAGCGTCACCATGACTCGATAGTGAAAA
The DNA here is from genome assembly GCA_905147375.1 of Hylaea fasciaria. Lineage (NCBI taxonomy): Eukaryota > Metazoa > Arthropoda > Insecta > Lepidoptera > Geometridae > Hylaea > Hylaea fasciaria. The sequence continues at coordinate 4,757,085 of LR990194.1, forward strand.
ACACAAAAGTTTAGTCGAGTGTTCGGGACATCGACGCCCCGCAGCCCGGGTGTGAAAAATACCCTTTCATCTTGGGAATTCGTGCGGAGGTGCCGAACTCTTATATTTATAAGGAGAAGAGAGAAATAAACAAACCGTGCCGGTAAAAAAGTGTAAGGTACTAGTGCAGGTAAGGCGGTAGATCTCGCTGATTGTGAGAAACGTCTCCACCGCACCTTGAATTATTTGACAGTTTGAATTGTCACGGAGCCCCGTTTTTGTTGTTATTTTTCACTGTTTCCGTATCACGTCACGGGATAATGCGCGAGTGATTGAACGAATGTCGAAAAATTTTAACATTATTCTAAAATAAAAAAAAATGGAATAATAATCGAACTTCGTATATTTATTACGTCCTTACAATCCTCACTACATGATCTATGTATAGCGACCCAAATTGTCTCAACAATCTAGACACCTAGGTATCTAACCGTCAAGAAACTAACACTGTACCTATTTTCTCACAACGCAAACTATTGCGTTCCAAATAAAGCCCACGCTATCCTCTCCAAACTCGTGTAATTTGTCAAAGCATATCAAAACTTCACAGCACCTGTGCTCGAGATGCGTAGCAGAGGTTCGCAACCGTTGAGATATTACCTTTCACATGCAATTTCTTCCGGGGCGGCGGGGTCGAGACGTCTCCTCCAATCAACATGGCCGTCCTCCTAATTATGTTTACCATGTCTCCCACCAGGAACCGGTGCGGATTCGCTCAATCTACGCTTTAAATGTTTGTAAGACCTGATTTATGTTCAGTAAAAAGTGTGGAAAGTTTCTTGGATTGGACGCCGCAAATTGGAATTCTCGTTTAGAGAAGACTATGTAGAAATATTATTAAGTACACACGGTGTAGATACAAGATTGACACAATCAAATATATGAATGGATCATAAAATATTGTATATTATGTAAATGTTTAATTTACCTTTTAGGTGTTTGACCACACCTCTCTTTTAAATCTCGTCGCGATCCTTTTAGCATCGTTTTTAGCGAAACCTTCATAAAGCAAATGAATTAGCATACCTAATTGCCCCTCAAAACGAGAATAAAAACCAAGATCCTTCCCAGAATCTGGACAGATTTGTTCGAGGTAATCAAAATTTTGGAATATTTTAACAGCTTTATCCATAATCCACAAGCAAAACTGGGCTTTTCCGAAACAAAAAATTCAACACGAGAACAAAGAATTATAGAGGTATACGGGGCGTAATAAGACGAGGGATCGCGAAATTAAAATACTTTAATTAACGTCAAATAAAAAGAAATATAAGGGAAATAATTGAGACAGCCTCAAATCAGCTTTGCAAGATTATAAAGCCAAGTCCGCAGAGAGAATTTTCATATACGCGTAAAATGAGCCTTTTTCAATTCCAAAAGAGATTTGAAGCTGAGCCTATTGTGAGCTCATCCTAATTCTTTCCTTTGATTTTCTTATTGTTAAAGCGACATTTCATTGTTACATCTTCTATTTGAATGGAACAAAGAGTGCACATTAAAATGACCCTTGGTTTTGAAAAGTACAATTTCGTATAAACTGAGGAAACATAAAATGAAATAATCATAGCTCTATACTTTTACACTTTGCGATATAATTATAATATAACATGAAACAACCTGTCTTTTTAGAACTATAATAATAATATATATTTATATATCTGGGTGAATGCTTAGATCTGACTTGGTATTCCATCTTCAATATCAGTATTGCTAGCATAAGAACAAAAGTCAAAAAAGTGTCGGCCAGCAATAACTCTACCTTTATTTTTATATTTTATTTCGCAAATGATCGGCTTATACCGCCCCATCAATTCGAGCGCTGTAACAGGATCAGCCAGTTGACGCGTGAATCGTATTTATAGCATTTCCATTAAAAAAATAACAGCAGTTACAACGTTTGCGGCAGTATTCAATGTAGAAAAAACAACGTTAGATTGACGTCACTCCCGTTCTAAGGGGTTGTGCTACAAATATTATGTTGAAGTCGTTTTTGTCAAGAAGGTCCTATTTTTTTTTTAATTATTAATATTGTCATAGTATATTAACACCTACGTAATTTCATAGTGTATGTATACTATATAGTTTCTTATGGCATTTCAAAATAAATAACAGCTTTTACTAAATGCCTGGGAAAGTGTCAGGACGATTGACGAGAAAATAAAATTGACTCTCTGTTTGTCTGTCTCTATGTGGGTTGCAGCTCATCTCTGAAACGGCTGGACCGATTTTAATTTGGCTTGCACTGAGAGATAGCAGATTTTATAAGGAGTAACTTTTATTTTGAATATCCAACCCGGGTGAAACTACGGGTTACTGGTACTAATATAACTTGAAAATGCAAAATATTTCTTTCGTGTTTTCCCCTAGACAAATATAATAAATATAAGAAGGAGATTTATTTTTCTTATTTGTCCCTCTTACGTGATAGAGAGTGCGATTTCGCTCCGGGCTTCGACAATTACGACGCAGTGCTAGGCGGCTAATACAAATCGTTGGCCCGGGGGTACGTTTATCCGAATTCACCCCCTCATATACTCGAGAAAACTATTACCTATCGGTTGCAGGCTTTATTTTTCTCATAAATATTGTACGGAACTTATTTTGTGGAGAGGCATATACCTTCGTAAATATCTAACATTGACTGATCTGTCTTTATATCACTAATGTATCAGCTACAAAAAATATCTGTGTAAGTATGCGGAATACTTGTTAGGTATTAAATTGAATTTATTTATTATACTACAATAAGTACTGGTAACCTAGTTACTTAAATTTTGTTTCCGGTAGTCCTTTTTCATATCGGTAGGTATCATAAAATAGGGTAATGTAATATAGGGTAGGGTAAATACTAAATAAGCCCGTCACGTGGTCAACTGTGGCTGTACTAGTGCTTAACAAACAGTTTTTCTATGAACCGTCATCTACACGTTGGATATTATTAAATCTTACATCTGTTTTTAACCACGAAGACACGAAAGTCAAAATATTGTGAATGGTTGAACAGCTTTAATATGGCGTGAAAATGGGTACTTAACATAAATAAAACTGTTGGTAGCATAATTACCCATTTTTTTTTCAAGATCATTTTTTTTAAATCAATGATTGACACTCAGTTTTATTTGTATTGAAAACATAAGGATAAGATTGATCTAAACCAATGCAATTATTTTATATATTCCAAATCCAAGTTATCCTTTTAAATAAAACTTCCCACAAATCCTAATCTACTTTTCCCTATTTATACGAGACTTAGAATACAAATATATTCTAATACTGGAATACTCTTCGTATCTCCTTTAGGAATAATTACGTGGTCCTAGAGCAAGAGGGCATAATTAGTTCTCCATTAGCTTAATACATTAGCACTTTTTTCGCGCGTTCAGCAAAAAAAAAACAAATAAAACATGCCGAACTCTCATTGGCAAATCGGTGAACGTTATTTTACTATAAACTTGTTATTTGCTTTGCTTTCCCTGTTTCGGTAGTGCATTAAACTTTTCGCGCTTTTAATTTATTTTTGTTAAGTGCTCAAAGGCACCAATTTGCTCGTTGCGAGTGAAATTTAATTGCTATTGACTAGTTCTCTATTGTTGAGCTCAAATTGTATTTTTACTATGTCATGTTCGTATTATGAGCTACGTACGACACTTTTGCATTACTCGTAGTACGTAGCCAATTTACGTAGCAGCCATTTGCTACGAAAATACTGCTACGGATGATATTAAACAAAGGAACAATGATGGTCATGTTATCTTTGTATAGGTGAATATAACATTTAATGACAACAGTAAGTCTACTTTCCACATTTTAAAGACCTTTCAATAGTAATCGCTAACCGCTTATTTCTAAATTGCTACAAATTTAGAGAAGTCAAGGTACAAGTCGGCAAACAAAATATCCGTTTGCAACTCGCTGCTATGTCGGAGCGTTAGCAGCCTTCGATCACCCGTCAGCGCATAACCAAATTAGAGCAATTTAAGTCAGGAAATTGGAAGCACTATCGGGCGCCCCGACGCTGCAACGGAACGCCACCGCACCGGCATTTCAGACATCCACTGTTTCGGCAACCCTAATGTCCGAACAATGCTCGAATCTGGACAGCCAGATCCGAGCTCCCCCGAAGATAAACGACAACCGTGGAGCGTTGTAACAACTGATTGATATACGGCCGATGATATCGTACCTACTATTAGTCTATTTCTACTATTGTATCGCCGAATTCCAGACCCGCCTCAGTTACAGTTCGAGTACTGTTGACATTGTACATGTTTAGATAGAGCCGAGGCTTTTCGACTGTTTGATTTGGTCAAGTGCTTTCAGTATATCCATGCGAATTTCAGGTGTTTTCTGGAAGCAAAATTGAAGAGGGGTGCTTCTCTTATGTAACTACAAAGTACTATATAAAGTACATAACAAGGGTTAAATGTGTGTGTTATTAACTGAATGTAAACTGAATTATTATAATGATTTAAAAATCATAATTACACATACATTTTCACCCACACAGGTAAATATACATAGTAAATAAATAAATAACATATAGCTATTTCTAGGTATGGTTTTCTCACGACACGGTGAGCACATTTCTGATGCAACCAACTTCTAACATAAGCTCAAGTAGGACGGTATGCACAAAAGCAGGATACATAATCGAATCAAAGATATTCCAAACTCGTAGAAAGTCAAATGAAACGTTGGAATTGAATTACCAATTAAGAGAACCAAGTCAAATCAAAACGTTTGAAAGCGTTTGCACAAAGCCACTCGCGGGCATATGCAGCCGTCTGCAACTCTATTCCAAATTCCCGGCAGCAGTCGCAGTCAAGACTTCGGCAACATGTCCATAGCCGATACTAAGTTAAGAGCGTGTGTTGAGATAATAACAAGTAATCGTACAAGTTGCATCGGAAGGCGTGCCACTTGCCTCCGAGAGGCGACGGTCAGAGTTTGGTCTCGCTCGGCGGCTAAAACAATAGCGAATCAAGCATGCAACGGAACTTCCTCAAAGACACCCTCTCGTGCGTGCGACGCTTAGCGAACATCCTCAACTTATATTGGTCGGGAAACTTCATCGTTCGAGGGCCTTGATCCAAAACCGTGTGGCTGTACCGCTTCACTTCGTTTAATCAAAAATCCACTCACACACCAACCTTATTCCGACGTAATGTGACTGTGATAACAGCTTTACGATAACTCGTGGGAAGTCGAAAAAAACCGGTTGTTTTCCTCGCGCTGCTAAATCTGTAAATAATACTCGACGAAAGAAAATATTTTTACTTAAACATCCAACCGAAATTCTTGTGAATAAAGTTGTCCGCTTAACATTAAATATAAGATCGCTTTAGCGAGGCAGATAGACAGATAAAGACGGCATACATTTTCATGAGAACAGAAAAAAATAAAATATAAGCAGGCGAAATTCTGAGGGCCAAGTGTGCGTTTTCCGTTGACTGGGGACAGAGATTGGCAGGCGGAGGTCGCAGAAGCGAGAAAGGAGTAGGGCTTAAGAGACATCGACTTTGGAACAAAATGGCACCTTGTTACCAGACAGTGAGGTCAATATTGCTTTATGCGCGTTGCTTAGATAAATAAGTCTTAATCGGCGCCGGGTCCACGATTACACCGGCCGTTCGCCTAATTAATTTTAAAGTCAGCATCTTGGCCGCCGCAACGTCGAGTTTCAAGTGGATTCGACTGCCATTTAGCTACATTTATGGAGGTTTGTTCTCTCAATTCCGAATTCTGATTTGAATTTTGTTGTTGTTTAATAAAAGTTCATTTGAAATTAATTTGCGGGTGGAATAAATTCAACTGCGGATTGGTAGAGTTTTAGAAGTTGTATAATGTTTTAGTTACATTTCGGAGTGCCAAGTAATATTAAACATTTCCGTTTTTATATATACATCTATGATGATGCTTGTTCATATAACTAACTGTTGAACCTATTCAAAGCTTTGTCAGGTACTTACTTCTTTTACAATACAATACAATACAACAACTCTTTATTGAACGCCATAAAATAAACATATTCAGGATAGAAAAATTAAACAAATAAATGCTGTACGTACAATGGGTCGCCTTATCGCTAAAGAAATCCTTGCTTTTACTATTGAAGAAGAGATTATTTCACTAATTTCCTGCGACACGTGATGGAACCAAAACTGAAACTGCTTTCCTAGATTAAACTTAATTCTACTTATAGCATGAACGTGTAAGAGATACTTAATAACTTGAACACCACTTTACACCAACAGGATTTAGCAAATTACCCTTAACCTTAAAACTGTTTCTGAAAACGTATATGCCCGGAAGTCATTTAAAGTACGTGTTTGTTTAAGCTTAAGCATTTCAGTCCCATAAAATTAACTCTATGCAATCTGTTCTTTTTCAAGTTGCTACATCTGTGCAGCACGTTATCTCCATTACTCTTGATTCTACGTCAGCCCTACTTAAATAATCCCAATGAAGGAATGCTTGGAGAGAAATCTCCCGATTGCTATTATGCATGCGATAGGCAAGGCTGCGTCGTGACGAACAAAATTTGCGACGACCGTTCGGCCCATAAATCCGACGGGTTCCTAAATCCTTGAAAGGGCACCGTCGAGCAGCTTTCATCAGAAAATTCTCCATTATCTGGAGGAAATCGTTACCGGGGTTGAACCTCGCCCACCCTCGACCCGACGGGCTTTCATTTACGGCGGCGTTGCGTGCACGCGTCCCCGCGGCCTTTGCTTCAGGTGGGCGCAGTCATTGTGTTCGGTATTTAAGTGGCTCATTTGATATTCTGAGACAGTTTGCATTCGAAAAGCTCGGGCGTTGGGTAGAGGCGAGTATCGGGATATCGGAAGCGGTATGTACGCACACGTCTCGCCGGTGCCGGGTGGCGGGCGGGGGTTCCGTACACACGCGGACGTGGCAGTCACAACACCGTACCGCGTCATGAATTTGATCGCACGTGACTCGCCGGTGATGCCGGCAAGCGAAACTTGAGCGCTCGCTCGCTTCGCACGCACACACACGCACCGCGAATTGCGCCGAGTTTGCGCAATGTTTATCCACAAATACACTAATGAAGGTACCTACAAAAGCGACTAGATTGTTAATTAAACTTGCTCAAAATGTGACACCCTTACGAAATGCTGCCGGGCCGGGAGCACAATGCACGGCTTCAATGTTATTGAATTAATTTGTAATCAGAATTCTTGGTGTGCGCTCTCGGAGGTAATAATGGTTTTAGGCACATACATTATTTATTATCTGCTTCTTTGGGTTTTGTGTGCGTACATTTAGTAAATTAGCGCGCTTAGACGTAACATGGCTCTCAGAAGAATTGTTCTACGGAAGTAAATGCTACTTTTCTTCACGAACCTTGCTACAATAACATTAGTGCTTGGGATGAGTAGTGAGCTTATATGAAATAAAATATAATCCTTAGATCTTCTCGTATACGCTTGTCCGATCAATTTCCTTTGGCATCCCGTATTCAATTAGAATAATTGCGGCTACATAATATTGCGTAGACACAAAAAGTAATTCAAAGGACCCCATCATTAGGCCGCCGACCAAAAGGAATAACCATTCCCTTAATCATTATTCTTAAAGACTCTTCATTAAATTCCTTTTATCTCTCCCGAGATATTTCCTTCGCTCGGCATCAATCACATTCACTCCGAAAAACTCGTTGGCTTTATTCTAAACTCTCATAATAGGTAATGAAGGTCTCGGTCGTCGCGGACGACTGGAGGTGGCTGGCGGGGCCGATTACTTTGAGAGCTGGCAATGACTCCCGGCTGTAGCCGATGTTGAATTCTGAAAAGTTCCTTAGTCCGCATCCACGCTAGATACGGGGGCTAATTACGACGAAACTTTTGTAGATAGACACCTGCGCTGACTCGCGACCGCCAGACAAAGACCAAGTTATCTCAGACTTACAGGCACGCCCGCCCCGCGCGCGCGAATATTAACCCTATCCTCAGCCACAAAGGCTCCTTTTCGTGTGACGCCACTCGTAAAACGAGACGATAGATTGGTGCTAAGACGACGGTCTTATTCAATATCGACCTGAGACAATAACGCGACAAAGAAATTGTTTCCTTGATTTAAATCACAGCTTCGTGATTTGACGCCTATTTAAATGAAACTAATTTGTAGTTAATTAATTTAGTTGAAAGCCAGTATAATGGCTTTTGTGATACAAAACATCATTTGAATGTACATTCTAATCGATTGGTAGTAAGTGTATTGTATTATAATTCCACCAAAACAGGGCGAATTGAGCGAATAATCTGTACATAACAGAGTTTGCAAGTTTGACCTACGCGCGACGTGTCGTATTTTGGGGTAAAATTGGGGTAACAGGTTTAATTATTATCTGCACGAAATGATTTTACTGCGGGTGAAATTAGCGGTGTCTAATAATGAAATGAGACATGACGGCGCAAATTCAATACACTTTTCGGAAAAGTTTGGTGTAAATTAAATTTGCGAACGAAGTTGGCACAACTTTGTCTTCTCATTGCAAACATGCTGCGTAGAGCGTTTTAAATTCGTTCGTTAACAAATGCTGCGGGAATATAAATGGTATGCCACCCACGAGATTCTAAAAGCTATGTTCGTTTTAATCATGTAGATGCTAGGAGTATGTTGAGTTTGAACGGAATTTTCTGGCCGACTTATAGGTACACAATGTCTTGTCTTCTCGAGTAATAAATTGTGAAGGGTTCCATATCTGACGTGATCTTTAAAATGTAACAAAGATTACTTACCGGTCCAAACTGTTCGAAGTAATTCTTTACGTCTTCAAGCGTTGTGGGTGCCGATAGCCCTCCTACGAAAATTTTCTTTGTCCTGGTGACCATCTGTAACAAACGAGATAAAATTTAGATAAATGTTTACAAAAACAACAAATGATGATGTTAAAATGAATATGCGCGTGTTTTTACTTAAATTGCATAGATCTGTGGCGTAAATTTAAGTAAAAGTTCCCAAAATTATCCTAAATAAATTAGTAAAGGTTCGTGGTAGTAACTAACGTAAAAATAATGTAGGAGTGATCCTTCGCTCGTCGGGCGAAATGTTAAAATAATTACCGTTAATATATTATGCAACCTACCCGCAAAGGTTGCCGAGGGATATTCCTGAGGAACGCATAATACATAATAAAGGTTCAGTCGGATACCTTTGCCAGGACCACCCCTACCCACAACACAAGATTTTGCTTGTTAACTAAATACTATTTGTTCAGCAACTCCGGAGAATTACTCCTTAGTTAAATCTTCACAAATTTACTTATAAAACCCTCGCCAGTCTTATTAAACGTAAATCCAGTGAAACTCCTTGAATGATCGCTGAATTTTAAACTAATTTATTTATTCAATGCATATTTTAACAATCAAATCGTAGACGTTTAGGGGGGGATTTCATTATAATGTCAATATCGTCGCACCACCGCACAACTCGCATATCAAAAGGTGTCTCTCTTATTGAAAATTATGCGCTATAATAATAAAGCTGAACAAAATCTTTACTTAAACAATACCCGGTGAGTTTTCCACTGGATTTTCTGCACCATAATGAAAGTGGAAGAGGATACTCCGATACCATAATTACGATGTCAGAGAGTGGGCGGAGGCCGTGTACAGGTAAGGACAAAAGGGACTCAACCCTGCATTTACGTATCATCTAACCGGTAAAGTTAACGACAAAAGTCAAACAATTAACCCCTTGTGAGCTGATGTGCTGGCGTTTTTCAAACAGCGGTCGCTCGTTCAAAAGCTTGCCGCTTCAGGGATAAATAAATTTCTTATGTGAAACTCTACTTTTATGCTGATTATTCAAATTAGAGAGTTAACAAACATGAATTTTGCGTTCGAAATAATTTTGTACGTGTTCTATTTCTGATTTTCACAGTTCAACGTCGAATGGATTTGACAAAATTTTATTTTTATGTAAAGCAGTGGGTATACAAGCAAATTTGCGTCTGATGAAAAGCATTAACGTTACTTTTATATAATACGTCTGCGATATTTTGTATTAAGTCAAAATGACAGATTTTCGTGCTTCGTGAAAAAACTGTTGGTAGCGGCGATTACCATGCGTGACAATATCGTAGATTTTGTGTGGAGATTTTCATATAACCCTTTAGAATGAAGAATAAAACAATCTCAAACCAAACCTTTCCTAACTTGCGTAACAATCGTACGAAAATCAATCCCGTTAAGAAAATTGAATACAGAAGACATTAAATGTGACTAATAACGTGATAGCGAGGACGTTTCAATTCTGGCACGGATCGGAATCACACTCAAATGTACGTAAATGATGAGTAAGTGCCTTGCCGAGAGGGGGTAGTACGTGTCCAAGTGGCATGCCCCTCCCCTTTCCCTCGCGACGCTTCTGCCTTTTCCTTGTAAATCTCAAATGTCGACTGGTGCTTCATTGTGTTCGAATGGTCGTCTTCGTCACGTAGGTATTTTGGTTTATGTGGGTCATGATTTTGAGATTTAACATGGCTATAATAATATTATGTTCTTTATTATATTTGGTCATGTTGGTCGGAGGCGCGTTGTGTAGGTGTGATTTCGCGTGGACGGAATATCTACAGTATGTTGTGTTGGTTAGTGACCAGGCTTTTCAGTGCTTGATTTTCGAAACTTTTTTGGTTTATATAAATGATAATTATTATCCATAATTTTGTTAATATTATCATTTTATTGCCTGTAACTATATTTAGATTAGAATTCATTAACATTTGACCCGGGTTAAACTATTTTACAGATTACCTACCTATTTCTAGTTTCAGTGGTTTGTCTCAACATAATATGCGACTTCATTTTTTTGTCTCAACTAAATATCTCAAGAACTGGAATCTGCCCAAATTGGCCGACAAAAATATTCCGAAAAGGTCGGTTAAAAATATCGAAACAGGTCATCATTCCGATCACATATCATATCTTATTAAAATTGCACGAAGCGATGGAACCGTTCGCCGAATATCAGCCAAAACAAACAGAATCTTATTCGAGTCTGGTTCAACGGCCCGAGCATAACAGGCGAAATAAACTTACGAAATTGCACTTACTGGTGCCGGTTTATGATTATATTCGTACAGAATAAATAACCACACAACACTAACACAATTTCTAAGCAATTACGAACATTGTTGCATCAACTTAAGGGTGATTGTTGCTTATAGAATTTCGTTTATGACATTCAGTGGAAATGAAAATTATAGTAAAACCGCGGCGCGCCTAATCGAATTATTTTATGCGTTTTATGTGAATCATATACTCGTGATCGATATGAGATGATGTACTGCGAAATGGTTGTAAAAATATATGAGGGATGAAGGTTTTATAAGCCTAACGTAAAAACACTATAGTGTTCTTGTCCTTTCAGAAAGATGATAATAAATTTAGGACTAGACAGATTCGTTTAAGGGTCCGTAAGGTTCACTAGACAGAACTTGAACACATCATTGTATGTAGTAAATTACCTAAAAAGAGTGTATGATCACTTTTAATGGAATAATTGTATGTATATCACAAAAGAAAAATACTGCAAATCATTACCAGCTATAATCAGTACTGTCACAATGAATACAAGAGGGAGTGATAAATAAAAATTTGATTAACAGGCATTTATAAATAGGATTGTAAAGGGTGGTCTTTAGGGACCAACTGTCAGGTTTACCGCCGGCTACGTCAGCCGAAACAGCGGCAATTACCTTAAATGTGGACAACGCAGTGTGGTCCTCGGGGAAAATTATTATTCACAACATATCCAATTTTTGAAAATGCCTAAATTAATGTTGGTCAAACATATTACGCATCTTTCAATACAGTTCTGGGTATATTTGGGAAGCTACACGCAGATCAAATATAATTTAGAGACTGTTCCTAAAAATCAATTATTCAAACCAGTGATTGCAATAGCCTACAATCTCACTTCAAACAAAATAGTTCAACCGAAAACAACCCATCCAGGTTTTACGTTTCTACATTTTTCGCGCGTGCCACAAACAACATTTGCTGTTCGCAGTTCGCAGTCGCATTTTGTTGCGAAAAATACAGCAATTTAATTTAGTCCAACTTGACCGCGGGCAAACACCAAACTGCCTGAGAGCAAAAAGCTACACACACCAATTACTGCGACGAGCCGGCTGCAGTGTCCCTTTACGTGGGAGCTTACGAGTTGCACTAACTCAATTCATAATGTACCGCGGCGTCAGTGTTTTTGCGTTTTAGTCAACGGGACAAGTCCGTGACGACATTGCACAAAGCGCAACACTCAAAGAGCTCCAATAAAAGTGGTAAATGATTTAGGTGGACGTCACGTACACGTATTTGCTATAGTGCGACCGTTTAGCTCTGTCCTCGCCCGCGGGATACGGGGTACATTGGCGTGAGGGTAGAACGTCAAAGGGGATCTAAGGCGAACTATTTGGTTATCAGTGATCACCTGCCATCCCGCAACCCCCTATGATATCACACCGCACGCGCCTGTACCCCGCGGTCGAGGACTGAGTTAAACGGTCACACTATAAGCGTACATTATCAAACGGCAATGACCACATTAACCAGGCGTTTGCCAATACAATGCACTCTTGTGTGCTGATATTATTTGGCAGATACTACCCACTCTCAACCACACTAATTCATTCAATAAATTAGGCTCATAACAGTTTGAGTACATAGTAAAATAAAATACAAACTGTTGTCCGACAGTTTATTTTTACTGCTCCTGAAGCTCAACGTGACAACACTATAAGACTAAACATAAATGCAGCCAGCGTCAGCGCTCGTACAATTCCTTCGAATGGTTATTTTTTATTGCTTTAAATCCACTCAACGTTGCACACCTTTTTCGTTCTTTTGAAAAGGAAATTACAGTTAGCGAAATCCAGTTGGAAACATTTTCTTTTACGAGTTATCTGCGTCATGAAAGAGTGAACATACCACTTATTGCGGCACAAGCTTTGGGACAATATTAATCAATTTTTACAGAGAGGGAATTTTAGGGGAGGTCGCGCGGGCGAAGGCACAAAGGTCGGCGGGCCGCCCGCTGACGTTGCATTTAATTTTTGTTTGCCCACAGCCCCTGGCTCGCTCGTCTGTTCTTTGTCTTCCTGAATAAATGCGTATTTTGAAGCACCTATTTTTCATGATTACTACACCCACGGGATAGAATGTGACCTCCCTATCATTCATTCCATTCTCGCTCTGTTCACTTTTCGCATTTTGGGCGAGTGCTAAAAGTATTTTGGTAAAAAGGTAAATTGATTTTCGCGTGCGCTCCGTACCTATTCCGGGTACTCCTGCACGGTGTCATCACTACACATTTGTATGCATTTAGAGTTTATCTCGTTGAACATTACAGCTGTATCTAAATGTGTATCGGTAACGTTCGCTCGGCGCAGTGAGCATTGAGCATAGATAGGGGATGATCCCGTCTTCTAGTGTCGCACACGTTATCTCGTTCACAGCTCATTAGGTCCTCGCACGGCGCGTCTTTGAGCAGATCTATGTCATTTGTAACAATACGGACCGCACGGGTGGCAAATGGTGATTCCATGGCTTTCGGTGCTAGTCTCGTTAGTACAGTGAGGAGACGCGACGTGAAGTAATCGTCTACGAGTTAGAAGCGATAGTAGACACTCGTACTTTACTCGTAAGTACTTGTAATTTTAACCGTGAATATTGATTTAATGTGAGGGTATTTATAACAAGTTTTAAAGCTAAATTATTTTTGGTAATACGTGGAATTTGTTTGTTAACGTCTTCTATTTCTATAGGAAAAAATATTAACGCTTAGTGTTAGTTTGTCACATTATTAGTAACAGTCATACATTTTCTGCGTACCTAATACCGGTCAAGTTTGTTACACAATTAGATTAGCATCTGTTCTTTATTCGATTATGCAAATTGAAAGCCTGTCCTAAAACATTAACTTTTGATCTGATGTCATTATTGTTTGTAGTTTCTTTGTCCAAAAGCGAATATTGCAGTGATCACTAACAAAATGTCGCTCGCTCTACGTCCACAAATACCCACGTAAAGTACTTAGTATCTCTGTAGTGCTTAGGTACAAAGCACTAGTCAGTTGTGGTGCACGACATCGGACGACGTAAGACACTAACCGCGTACGTACGAAATGGGAAGCATTAACGAAACGTTATTGCTTCTTGGCTTGCACCGACGCTTGCACGGTATTAATTTCTGTCTTGTAGTGACGCTCTGTTGCTGTCATTGTTCGTTGGTTTCGACTAGGGGTGACAGTTTCTAATTTTAGCTAAATGCAGAAAACATGCAAAGCCATAAACAATTAAAAAAAGTGTTTCTGTGACTTTTGTGCGGTATCTATACTTATCGCTAGTTTTTACGGGATAGTTATATGTTCTAGTGCATAATTATACGAATATTTCGAAATTTCTTCAGAAACCGTTTAACTGTTGCAGCGTGAACAGAGTACAAACAGACACACAAAAATTCGTGACTTTTATATTTGTGTGTCAATAGTTTTTTAGATAATATTTTTTACATTCGTAAGATTATGCACAAACTCCAAATTGTTACAAGAGACTTCCTGACATCTGAATATCTAACGCTCGATCGATACGTTGATAAGGCCATGAAAAATTTAAAAAGATTTCCCGGAGAATGGTACGAAGAACGGGCGGAATAGGTATGGAGAGACTCGGATATTGCTTTCTTATAAGACATAGATTGGAAGCAGCTGTCCAGTATGATTACGACACATTTTTTTACATTTGAAGGTGTCAATGAAAATTTTATAAAAGCTACATATTACTGCTCTAAAAACCTGAATAAATATGTAGACAATTATTTAAGATAAACTAAAATAAGCTTACGTGCGCACAATACTTTATGAAATGGAGAGCTATGATTTGTTGTGGGTATGGTATAAGATTATGTTACATCTAGTTTATTTTGCCTACGTTTAAACTACCATGGTACGAAATTTTCAATACGTAATTAAACTGAACTGTAGCTACCGAACTACCACGATCTATTACTCGCACGCAGTCGTCGAAGGGCGAACAAAGAGCCACTCCTTTCAATACAGATAAAATCCACACAAAGACGACACGAGTATAATCCCGTAATGCCTTTCATTGCTTTATTATATTCCTATTGTAATTTCTATTGATTTCATTTCCAACTGCGGCAAGATTTAGTCTGATTGGGTTTTGAATAGAAATGGAAATAAGTTCAGGTACATTGAAATCAATATTACAATATCAACATGCTTAATATTTGTTGAATCGTACCACTTTACTACTACACTGTATCCAAATAGTTTCAAACAATCGATAGCGTTTAAGAAGGAACTTTTTTACAAAAACTGAGTGGAAAATTTAGCGAAAGATTTCCTTTCACAATGTGTATACATACATCAGATGGTGAAGTACTTCACAGCCTTGCGCGAGTCGAAACAATAGCAGCATTTAGTCGCCTAAAATGCGAAACGACTCAGTGCACTCGTCATCGAAAGCCATTTCGAAGAGAGTGACTGCATACGCAAGGATTTTGACATATCTATAGCACAGTAGGTATTGACTTTCTTTTATGTCGCGGCACCCGTAGAGTGTATGAAAGCGAGACGTTGAGACGCCTTGTCGCTTACCCCCCCCCCCCCCCCCTTTTGCTAAATGCGAAAACTATGCCTATAGCAACCCTAGGCTATTGTAAGATTGACTGGTGTTTTGTTCGGAGCATGGGGGCAGACGTGGATGTGTGATCAGAGCGCGTACTGAGGGGGATTTTTTTGTTTACACTTTTAGGGGCTAACAGCTAACATAGAGGGGAGAAAATGACAGGCAAAGCAACACAAAATCACACAGCATAGGCTGTTAAAGTTATGACATTATGACAGTTCAAGCTACAATGGTTAATTAGTCAGAGTAGAATCAGTGTCTGGTATAATATAGTGTTCTAAGTAGAACAGAAAGTTAAGTGATAGATAGTTTATGCATGAAGAAATCAGTAGGAAAATGTACATAAGTATTACTGATGTAACCAATGTCTCTCACCACAGTGGATAGGTATCGTAATCGTATGCAATGTAGCAATAGATGGCGCAATTATATACAAAATGTGTAATGTATAATTTATTTATTTGCTCTCTTTTTTTCATAAAAATATTCATTATTCAAGGACACTACAAATCCATTGAAAAATGTACCAGCACCAAAATGAGACAGAGCCGCTGATAATGATGTACGGAGGCACGGTCGGAGAAATCGAAATGAACTTTTCCCAAGTAAATTTCAATGTAAAGATTCCTTTGCCTATTAAAAGTGAAGGATACAAGATACTCCAAATTTTTCTTTTGCTTGGCATAATCAAATAAACTTGATTTTATGTTTCGAGTCAAATTATAAGCCGAGGGGAGGGCGAAATAAAAAGTGAATAATGAATGCGGAGGCCGAATCCGGGTTCTCGCGACCGTAGCAATTATTTTGTTTCGAGTACCATCAACATGGTTCGTTCTTTCAAATTTTCATACATTAAGCAAATGTCGAGAGTGCGTAATAAGGGCCTAAATGTTGTAAGCTGAGGCGAGGTTTCCATTGTAACACAAGGGGGTTGACAATCGTCGTTGCTTTTAACATGAACTTGAACTTCTTGATTTATTCTTTTTTCGAGCTATTTTTGTGTTGGAAATTGTATATCCGATGACCCAGTTTCAACAAAAATATGAAATCAACCTAAATAACGGTTACCGCACTTGTTATCCCTCTTATCTTATTGCCAGCAACTAAAAGCTATTTAATAGCTCAATACACCTACACAGAAACATTAAGCTTCTTCATATATCGTTCTCTATTCAATACATTGACCGCTTAAGAAACACGGATAGTATAAATAACGCCCAAATGTTACGCAGAATTGCTGAACAACTTCTGACGTCACTACTACCCGCTGACGTATAAAAATGTACGGTATGCCATTCGTGGGAGTAAATAAATATAAACTACAGACACAAGTGTCGTGTATGACTGAGGCTGACTACAAAACGTGCAATCTCTATGAATGATTGCCGTCTGACTGAACTATATACCTTGTACGTGTATTTTTTGGACTATCCACTAAAATGAAATGTTTACGGGAAAGTGAACCGTCTTTGTAACGTTAGACGGTGTAATTCGGCATGACACTTGTAGTCGGGCTTGGAAGTTTTAGTCTTCACATCGCTCGATAGTGTTGACGAACAAAATAAGCTTCCCCGGCGGGAGTGCGGTGTCAAGAGGCTATAGGATTAAACTTAAACTGGGTTTGGCCGCAGTTGAATTATACAAAAGGTATACGTACGTACAGCTCACGTAAACGTACCACTTGTGCGAATCCCAGAAATTAGTTAATTATACGCAATTGCAAATAGAATATAAAATTAGACGTCTAGAAAGTGTTATCAAAGGACAATATTAAATATTCACACACCAGAAAACATACGCAAACACTTAATAAATTTATAATGGATGGATAAAAATAATCCTCAATATACGTATCAGTTTCATGCAATATTTTTTAATTTGCTCTCGAATTCGGCAATGGCGCATTGCAGAATTAAACTTTGGACCAAAGTGAATGGCCATCCGAGTATTTTACTCTTACTAAATGTAATACATTTGAAAATGTGTTTCTACACGTTAGTATGCTGTGTCTCGATAAAACTGCTACTGTATTTCTGTTGCTCTATCAATGTTCAACAAACGGCAACCAACATAGTCAATTTACAATCAAGACACAATTCAGATCTCTAGGAATCCCAGCAGTCCTGGAAAGCTGAAAAACTGACTTCAATCTGTAACAAGAATGACTGTTCATAGAAAGTAAAGTGAGTAATGATCCACTGGGAGCTATTTGCATCTCTATAGTTTGATCATCCAAAAAAGTAGTGTTTGAAAACTGAGTTAGTTTGATATGAAGAAGGTCTATACGATCAGAATGGCAGCAAGTTTTAGACTCTCAGGCTATGCTGCAAGGTAACAAAAACGAGCGTGGGTGTACGCTAGTATATATATATATAATTGTGCTATATATATATATATATATATATAATTGTGCGTAGCATAGAAAAGTTTTGCGCTTTTACGGCGAGGCCAGACCAGCGTCAATAAATTTTAAGCGTTCTCAAACGAGCTTGCTGAAAATAGTAAACGTTATATATTTCAAGATAACGAGATCATAATATCTCCTATAAATTTAATATAATGGAGATAATATGTACATAAAACTTTTATTTTATTAAAGTCTTCAAACAATTCAGCAGTTCAGTACCTAAACTAGACATTGAACTTGCTCTACGTATGTACTTATAATCTTGTAGGTGGAAGTTCTTAAACTTTCGCGAACTGAATACATGTTAATTAGTATTTAAACGGGTCTAATTCGGGGTTAATTGCAAATAAAATTCGTCATCTAGAATTTCTGCGGAAAAAACGGGTGCGGTTGGAAACTTCGTTGATGTTTTTAACTAAGTGTCGCGATTCGAACTTACTTCCAACTTGTGTGCGAATAAAGCCGCGCAGTGATATCGCATTCTCCGGAGAAATTCTACACAACGCGAGTGTCCGTCTCTTGAAACAATTGATACGTAACAGTCACTGTGACCTTGACCGTGTGCAACGACAGTTGTACGAGTTACATACAGAGTGTAGTGCGGTGTTGTCGTGTGATGATTATGATTTGTGTGATCGTATAACATTTCAACAAGCGTGTCGTACATATGACTTGAGCAGTAAGGGCCATAACAGGAAGTTTGAAAAGTTGCTTGCACGTAAGTCTGTGGGTAGTGTGACCCGTGAGCAGACGTTTCAGAAGACGGTGATCAACTTATCTAGCACCTTGCTCGATGACCCAACGCAGATGATATTGGCGAAAGGGTTGAATTTCGCATTAACACCCCGGCAAATTCCTTATGAAAACGTCATCAGCAACGTAGAAACGGCCATTATTCGCAACAAGGTGCCACCTGTGGATGCTGAGGCTCTCAGGCAGGATGTTGCTGTAATTTTGAGAAAGGCTAAACTACCTAAAAGTAATATCACTATGGAAGAGCGTGTGGCTCTTAACAATATTCGGAAAAATGAGGATATTTTGGTGTTAAGGGCTGATAAGGGCAACGCCACTGTAGTGATGGACTCGGCTGACTACGACACTAAAGTGCAGAATTTGTTGAGTGATACCAACATTTACAAACCGGTGTCCTATAACCCAACCGCCCGAGTCACGCGACGCATACGTACCGTTATAAAGGACTATAAGGAACTATTCACGGAAGAAGATTATGAACGCCTGTACAAGCCCAAGATTGTGCAACCACCTAAGTTTTATGGTTTGCCTAAAGTACACAAAGCGAACGTACCTCTGCGGCCCATTGTAAGTCAAATTGACTCACCAACTTATGATCTTGCGAAGTACGTAGCGGGTGTACTGCAGCCATTAGTTGGGAAGACAATTTCTTATGTGAAGGATTCGCGCCATTTCGTTGAGATTGTCAAGAGCATAAGGCTGGAACCGAGTGATATTATGGTGAGTTTTGATGTGGAGTCACTCTTTACCAACGTTCCAGTAAAAGAATGCCTTGATGTAGTCAGACAGAAGCTCAAAGATAATGATATCTCGGAAAACTATATGGTTTTACTTCGTAACTGCCTGGACGGGAATTTCTTTTTGTATCGCGGGCAGTACTACATTCAGATAGATGGCGTTGCTATGGGCAGCCCAGTGGCACCGGCTTTAGCTAATATCTGGATGGAACATGTGGAGTCTGCTTTAGTGCTGCAGTCGTCGACGGTAAGCTTGTGGAAGCGGTACGTTGACGATATTTTCTGTATATTAAAAGGAGGTCGGCAGGAAGTGGAACAACTTCGACTTCGTCTGGAGTCCGTTCATCCGAAGATCAAATTTTCTTTTGAAATGGAAGTGGACAGAGCTCTGGCGTTTCTTGACGTGAATGTGATGGTGAGTCCGGATGGTTCTTTGGCGCACTCTGTATACAGAAAACCAACTCACACTGACAGATATCTGGATGCTTCTTCTCACCACCATCCCCGCCACTTACGGTCTGTTGTTAATTCTTTGGTGGACCGTGCCCATGATTTGTGTGACCCTGAGCATTTGCAGACGGAGTTGTCGCATGTTCAGGAGGTGCTTAAATGGAACGGCTACAAAGTGGAGAAGAGGTTGCCTAGACGAAGATACCCGAAGAAGGCGGTTGACTTTGAGGTCGCCCGGCAAATGGTATACATGCCATATGTGAAAGGGGTAACGGACAAAATTGGAGCAGTACTGAGAAAATACTCCATGAAGACTGTATATACTCCGTTATCCAAAGTAGCACAGCAGGTTAGGACGGCGAAGGATGTGATACCATTCCAGACACCGGGGGTATACAAGGTTGATTGCAGTTGTGGTAGCTCTTACATCGGACAGACGAAGCGTACTATCGCGGAAAGAGTGAAGGAGCATATCGCAGCAGTAAAGAACCGTCAGGTGAACAAGTCAGCCATAGCCGAGCACTTGCTTGATTCAGGACCAAACCATTGGATCGAATTACATGACCCGAAGATCCTTTCCACTGATCGTCATTTCTATCCTAGAATTGTTCGTGAAGCGATTGAAATCAAGAAGTACCGGAATTTCAATCGGGAAGATGGGTTTAGGTTGTCTGGATCATGGAATCCAGTAATTAGCAAGTGTGTACGGCGCAACTTATGTTCAAGTGGGACTTCGGATACTGTTAGTATTGTATGTCGTGACGATTATGTTTTGCAAGATCAAACGCGGGTAGTTGGAAACAACACCTGCCGCTCCGGACGGTGATACCCGCATTCACCAGTCTTCTCGTGACCACGGCCGATGTAACTTGGTCGAAACGTCGAGGTATGTCAAAATTATATATTTTGATATTCGTTTGTGCGCGAATTAGACCCGTTTAAATACTAATTAACATCTTGTAGGTGAATACCCCACTTCATAAGAAAGATGTAAAGAAGTAAATGTGAAGGTAAATTAACAACCGAATATATCCTCAAACAAAACCTATATAAAACCTAACAGCTTCTAATTACCGAAAAATACAATGAAAAAGAATCGACATCGCTAATTGCCCAGCCTATGCGTCTGGCGTAACGAATCTCTAACGAATGAATGGAAGGATCGTAGGCACCCCAGCCAGCTCCCTACGTGACAGATTTTCACCCTCTCTCCCATTCGATGGGTGTGTTTGACGCATGATTTATTTGCCGTGCCAGTGAAGTCTACAATTCCGGGTGCACCGAACAAAACCACTCCGCCAGTTGATTAAGGAGTTTCCATATTTTAAGATAACAATAGACACAATAGCCGCATCTAGTGCGCGCAGCAAGAGCATGTTACCAAAATCACTTTACCACTCCACGTTTGATTAAGAGCGCACTGAAGTAGACGAATGTACGAAGTTTTATGAGTTGTAAGACATAAAACTAGTTAAACGCTCATCTAGTGGTCAAGTCGCAGCGTTTCCGGACAGTGGCCAGCTGACTCGCCGCAATATGGCGCGCTTCCGGCGGCAGCATCTTGAGCGAAAGACTTTTAATACTTTCAGTTCATTTTAATGATGAAGGTTGCTCGTGCCAAATTGTAGGTCTTAACGCTCCGTGTTAATTGTAATAGGGTTCGAAGGGGTGTCGGGGAGGCGAGCGTTGCGCAGGCGCATCGGGACGAGCTCTCAAGCACGCGCCGGCACTCGAGCGCCCTCGAGCGGCCACTCGGCGCCCGCCCGTGCTGCGTTGAATTGAAAAGATACCTAGTACCGAGCCGACACCGCTCTGAATATTCGCTCAACGTATCAAAACCGTAAAATGCAAATCTATGCACTGCGGTCGTCTAGAGTGCTCCTCGCGTTCGTGCGAACAACCTCGCTTTCGCGCGTAGGTTTTCATCAAATGCAATACGAAGTGAATTATCGTATACAATGCAATTCACTATACAGTACACTTGCCGTTTTATTACCGGTTAAAACACAAATTGAAGCCTCATAAGCAATATTATGAGTGTAGGGGCTTAATTAAAACGGATAAGATAACACACACATACTACCTACATACACTCTCCTTTGTCTACCCCAGTGGTTTACGTCTGAATTGGTGAAACACACACAAAATTAAATTACAACATCCATCTAGCTGCCCTAATAGAACCCCGGACACGTTAATAGAAAACGCAAACGAGTGCGGTGCGACATGAGATGGAAACTCGAGGTCGCAGGACGCGTCGTTCGCTCTACGTGTGCCCCACAAACTTGCGCACACCAGTACACGAATGCTCCAATTTATAATGCGGACAAGCCACACTGAAATGGATTTACAGCTGCAAACCTGCTTGTCTTTGATGAGGGTCTATTTTGAGATGCGCGCCGAGCGCACCGACATTCCAATATTTCGAGTCGATATATTATTATTACGTTCGAATCCAGATCGATGCCGTGTTATAAAATTTATTACGCACTCGTCTCCTCGACGTTTCTTATTTGTAAACAGGCGCTGGAGAAACTCCTAGTGGGGCCCTCGATGATGTTTGATGTCTTGTTAAAAATAAGACCGCCCGTCAATCGACAGGCATAAATCCGTGACTAATTTGTGGAAGGACACGTCGACAGTCTCCAAATAATGTCAGTTGACGCGGGACGTTAACTTTAGATTAAAATTTTAATGAGATTAACTAGGAGAGAAACGTCGAGACGCGTCTCAAAAGTTAATGCACCTGCGTTTTATTTTTTAGCGGCGTTCGGAGTGACGTCCAATTTAGATCCGAAAGGATAAAATGGGGCACGGGGCTCTTTAGAATTCTACTCTAATTTCACGTTGTTTAGGTACGGCTCGTAAAGCCAGTAAGCTAAATGGTTCGGTTCTAACGGTTTGTCGCAGATTTAGGTGGCATGTTTAAGTTTCGTGTAATCCGTTGTAGGTAAACTAAACTCCGCAGTGTCTTTTAGGCACGCCTACTCAGTATGCAAGCGTTTTCCTGCACATCCGTTGTACGCGACCGCGGAAGGACTTCCGTACACAAAATACTATGTTTCAGTTCTTTTAGAATTCCTCGTCGCAGTTGACTCTTCGTGCGGACATGTTGCGACAACGAACAGTAAATATACTGACATATTTTGGATTTTCAGTAAATTGTCTAGAAGAAATTTATTATTTAATAGTTTATCGTAAAGTGGAATTGGACGATGATTGCTAGACAGTTTTGTGATTATAGATTTGCTGTAAAATAAAAATAAAGTAGATTTTAAAACGAGCCATAAAAAAACGGTATTAAAATCTATTATAGCACTATTGCATTTTTCTTTGGAACTGGAATCCTTTATAGTGGCTTTATGAAAGGATAGCGTAGTTCGAGATATTTGCAACACTAATCTCCATTTTAAGAACGGTCGTACGATCCTTGAGCCTAGGATTACGTAACTTGCGTGACACTAATTAAGTCGGAATCAAGGGATAGCCTATATCAAGAGTCGTAGTGCGAGTTATAAATGAAAGGGTATTACGGCCGTCCCCTATATTACAGCGACCGCTTCGGCACGAAAAAAGTTTAGTTAAACTCTACATCGAAACTGGTCTAGCACATTGGAATCGAAATAGACTGAGCCTAAAATACCCAACAAATCTAGATTTATTACCCTCGAACAAAACGAACAGCGTTCACCAAATAAATACGATTCGGCTCTAATAAAGATAGCCAAATATGTTGTTCGCATTAAAGTCCTTAATCCTTTTGAGGAAACGTACCTAAGTTTAACACAAATCCTACTTAGCAATAACTTTGGGCAAAGTAGACAGTCGCCCTGATGGCCCTCCACATTGACGAGCAAAGATGAGTTTATTCAAACTTTTCTACTTATTAACTTGTGTATTATGGGATTATTTGGTCCATTAGCGATGACAAATCACTAAGAATGTAGTGAAGCAAAGATTGTGGATAGTTCGTAGCGCGTGGCTTGGTCGGGCGGGATCCGATGTAAGCTGTTGTGGCGCCTAATCCCCGCCCGGGCCAACAGTCGGGTTAGGCCCACGACGTAAATTTGTGTAATTTCGAATTTAGGCCAAGTGCCAAGGGATTTGCTCCACGGCAATGATGATTGATATGACGCTATACGGCGAATCGTCTTGCCCCGCGCGTCGCCCCTGTCATTTCGCCAGACAGCCCGATGCATTTGTAATGGGATCGGCCGACGTAGGAATTATGCTCTATCATCTCTAGACATAGTTAGGCATGTTCAATATTCTATATTTGAAATCTTGTGGGCGTCAGAAGATTCGAGTATTGTACTTACCTATGCACAGATATTGTTCAATGTATGTACAGTTCGGAATAACTGCTTTAGTTAATCCCGCGACTTTATACGCATACTATAACAATGTGTGACGTCATTTTAACAACTCTAGCCCAGTCGCTTACTCTATGTCCATAGCCCGCGGAACGTACAGGCGCAGCAACGATTTATTGTGAAACGTATACTGTTAACTTACTCGAAACCAAAGCTACCAAATGCAGATACCCACCATCCCAATCTGTGCAGAAGTTTTTGAGTTTTATGGTAACAAACAAAATATAAAAGGACAGACTAAAATTCTAAGCCCACATTTTCGGGTTTAGTTTCCTTTAAATAGTCAATCCCAGATAGTTTGTACAAAATATCTTTGATGTACAGACATGTTTCAGTTAACAGTTTTATATTAGTCAATAGAAACCCAAATGGGAATATTTACGGGGTTGCAATTGCTTTTGTGTAGGGGTAAAAAAGTTTCCAACACTCTGGAGCAGCACGAACGCCTAACATTTCAAATGGAAAGTGGCTGCATTTCTCGTGTCCGCCACGTCACTTGAGCTAGGGTATCGCTGCGGTATTTTTGATGCGTCTGGATGCAAATTTGAATTTCTGGTTTCCACTGCGTTTCGAAGCAATCCATCTCTTTCCTTTTATGTAATGATATTCGTGTATATCGCGATCGTTCCTCGAACCTTTCCTGCTGCCGTTATGTACAGCAACTACTAAAAGGAATAGAATTTGGAATACGTAAAACCCTGCGGTTGCCTCCAGCGCTCGCTCTTCAATTTATGCCATTAGAGTAGCCTTCCGCCCTCCGTGAAATATATTATACGTTTATTATGTACGTACACGAAAATAAACTCGAATTCTAAAGTTGGAAGTGAATTTGTCGGGTCCCTAATTGGTACTTAAAATATTACTGTTTCTATCACCCAGCAAAGCCGGTGTAAACTTCGAATTTTGTTGCGAAAACCATTTTTACATTAGGTGAAAATGGAACCCTTTGCAACAATTAGACGTCGAGATTACTATGTTGAATGGGTAATCTGGCATCGCAGCCGTCCCTCGTCGCGACACGATCCGGCAACAAAACAAACGTTCAGCGGAATGATGGCAAGACCTCCGTCAGTTTTGTAAATTACAATAAACCTTAGAGTGGATCGTGGGCGGAATTCGTGATGGCTCCTCGTGCCGACGACAATAGGCTTAAGCTCGACCGCGCCGCACTGATACTGCACGATGCGAGTCTGCTGTCTATTAACGCAACCATTTCCCCTATATATATAGATATTATCCGTTTCCCTCTATGACTCCATCATACGCTAACGACCGATCGATCTCGCCCGAACTCATTGTATAATATTTTATGTAACATGAGCGAATAAAGAAACGATTGACTAAATAACAATGGTATGTATTATCGTAAAGCACAAAACATCGGCCACGGTTGTTGCCGAATAGAGCCACGGTATCGGCCGGAGCGCCGTTGGAGAAGGACGACCTCGTTATTATTTGATAGGTCCCATGATGAAAATCCTCGCGACACGCAACTTACTTGGCGTTCACTCGTCAGAATAAAAACGACATTGTATGGCATTTTATTTGCTACGGCGTGCCCTAAACATGAATATGAATAGAAAACCTGGAACCGGGCGAAATGAGACAATCTCCCGACAAACGGTGAAGGATTGTCGTTCATCACGCACAAATTTCAGCAAAGAGCTCGGATGGTACCTATAGGTGGGCGAGCTCACGAAGTTTCTCGAGCTCCCAGGAGCGATCGTAATCGAGTACGTCGATAAAAATTGAATTTCTACCTTTTACCCGTAAACGACGCGAGGACACGCCGAAGATTTACCTATAACGCTATCCTATTTACAGACTGCGAAATTCTATTTGCTTAAAGGTCGAATGGAGGCAATATCGTGGACGTCGCGACGCTGCGGGCGGGGGATGCAATAAGCGGAGCGGCCAGCGGCGGAGCCGTCGCCAATTTAAAGAAAGCCCACTGAACCGAAAGACAAGCGCATTGGCGGCTCACGAACACGGCACCCGCACCCACCCGCTCCTAAGGCTCCTCATATAATTTTCAATCCAGCGAGCTTTAAAATCGATTGCTCTTTGTAAGTGCAAAGCGAAACAAGGGCCCGTCTACCGTGTACGTCAGCTAAATTACCTAACCTTTCGTTTTAATCCGTCGATTTTCACGTGAAAGTTTAGCTGAACGCTGCATAAGTTTGCAAAAATAGACAATAAAACTCAGGCGGTTTACGTTTTACGATATAGGCTATTCAGACGGTCGGCTTTTAATTCCAGCGTCAGGCTAACGAGTAAGTTGTAAACGCACAAAACCAGCGTATTTTTTTGGTCATCGGACCAACTTTTGTAATTGCAAAGCTGGAAAACAAGTCACGCCGTTTTGGAAAATTAAAAGAGAATTTATTATGGCCGTACTGCGATCATTGCAAATTTTGTGCTGCCAATGATTTACTTTTAATTTCGAACGAACAATTTCCACAGTTTAAATTTGGTCCTTTGAACTTTCCTCGTAAAGCAGTATCCAAATTAACTGGATAGTTTTGCAATTTATTTTGATTACTAGGCCACTTAGTTTCGTCCAAACTCGGCTTTCATACGCACCCATTGAAAGTAAGCTACGTCCCCATAAATTAAGCCGCAACGTTTATCTATTAGGGTTGATAGTCGTATTCAGGCAGTCGGGTCAGGCAGTTTCATTTGTCCCTATAAAGCTTTCGTGCAAACTCCCAAATTGTATGAACAAGTGCGTAACGTAAGCTTATCTGTCTCGTTAATACCTGTTTAATGAAAGGGTTTGATCGTAAATCTACATGGTTAAACTTAATACAGAGTCCTATTGGGCTCCACTCTCGCCTACGGTCCGTAATTAATGTGCTAGCATCATAGAGAAAGTTTTACAACCAGTATTGAAACTACATAAGTATGAAACTTCGGATCGCGGTAAGAGAGGTGTTTGCGTTCCACTTTAATTTGAGTTAAAATAAGTTGAAGCGATTACGCGCAGGTATGTAATTATAGAAATACTTAGCAAGTATGGTGTGTTATATGAGCTTGTGTACTTGAATGTACTGAGATTTGAGCGTTGGAATTCTGGCGGGGATTTATGCTAAGTTATGTTACTAATAACATAGCATTAACAAAAATTGAACAATGATCTAAAGATAACCCACAAGTTCAAATGAATACAAAATGCTAGGTAACTTTTAACTTTCTTCAAATAATGTTACAGTAGTATAGTTTTTGTAACCAAACTAGCGTGTTCCAAAATCGAATTCTTCAATAAAATAAAAAATGAATTAACAAATTACTACCTAAAACCCCATAAAATTAAATAAACTACAAATAGACCCTCCTCAATAAACGGTTATTGATTTACCGCACCTAACCGCGTAACCTTTCCCCAAATCTGGTTATAATCTTAATAAATTTTCGTATTTCAGTTGAAAAGGTGATGGTATTGAGGCTTAGCTACTATAGCGGGGAAAGTTGTGAATTAATAACTACTTTCAACCCTCACCTCCCAAGGGAAGTAGTAGCCAAGCCGTAATAATAAGCTACAGAACAAACTACAAGTAATTATAGCTAGAACAAGCTATTACTCTGTCAAACAGCTTAAGGCCATGCTTGATGTTGTTTCGTATCGAGTTGTGGTCAATTAGAAGTTATATGTAAGTAGTTCTGTACTTTAACGGCTTGTTAGAGTTGTAGAGCTTTGAAGTTTTTTTTTAATAGTTTCTAACCTTACATTACGAACCATTTTTGATTTTTGAAGGTGCAATCTGTAGACGCAATTGTATAGATAGGTGAATTTTATTTCTTCAAATATTATCACAGATAGTCAAGCAATTTCTTGAACCAAAGTTTTCTTTCTACCATCTTATTTGATACGTTGCATATTTATGGATAGCTATCTTGATCGTGCAAAGCGGTGCTCGAGCAGCAGCACACTGAATTTGGAAATTGAAAAACATTAATTAACCAATAGTCAATCTTTTTTAGACAACCCCTAAAAATCTAAATAATACATTTGTAAATTCATGGCAAAATCACCTTCAAAATTGAAATGTTATTTTCCTTGAGTAGGCGGCCATCGATTTTATTTCGCTTTTGATCTCGGCTATTTGTAAACATCGGTAGTATACAATATAAATCACAACTTTCTTCCGCGTTCGTTCTGATCAAAAACATGGAAGTCAAATGGTATTTAAAAGCGTATAGGCTACACGAGTTAAGATGTAATCGAAATTAGTTTTCCATTCTTTGATTGATATCGCGAAATTTTGTTAAAATGAAGCCGTTTCTATTTACTTTACGCAACCGGTTTTAAATATTTAATTTCGGATTATGACGTCTTTAGTGACGTTGATAATAATATCATCACCTTTGATGATACTCACTTGTTTATTTTAAATTCAAACTGCAGATGTCAAACGCTCATTGAAAGCCCGTCAATATCCACTCAATATCGGTCTTTTTGGCTACTTGCCATAATATGTTACGAGTATGTTACTAGGTCAAATTAAAAATAATAAAAAAATATATCAGACGACGCGACGATTGTACAGTGTACACAGCCCTTACATGACCTGTACTACATTTAAAGAACATCGAAGAACATACGTAGGTACTGACTTATGAAATTTTATAATGAATTTATAAACAATTTATATCAAAATACCTTATCAGAAGTCGAGCTTAAACTTTAATTCACTTGTAATATTATAAACTAAGATTATAAAGATGAAATATTTGATTGTTTGTTTGTTTCCATTGAATAGGCTCTGAAACTACTGAACTGATTTGAAAATTATTTCACTGTTGGGAAGCTACACTCTCCCCAGGTGACATAGGCTACTTTTTATCCCGTAAAAATAAACGGTTCCCGCGGGATAGCAGTTAACGCGGATAACACCACGAGCCGCTTCTAGTATTAAAATAAAAAACGGTCTATTTCATGCTGGATCGTGCACAAAAATGTTCCGAGCTCGATCAATCGATTGTATTTACACTGCCACATAATCACTTTTGTAAGCGCACATCGCAGACGACAACGAAAACACATAGCTACGCGTATAGTATAAAGCTATGGCCAAACAACCGGGTTATGTAGGTGTGCGTAAGCATTTACCACCATCTATCATCATCTCCGATAGTCCATCATTAGCAATGTTTACTTTCCGCTGGTGACAAGGGACACCATATTGCTGTTAAGCTTGACTAAAGTTTCTAAGTAGATAGGGATGTATATAGATGAGAAACCAACTTGGAGTCAGATTATTTGGAGGCGAATATTAGGATAAGGGTGGTTTACAGTCAGTGCGGCATCGGATTGCACCGATTAGAACAATACGGATTGTTTTACTGTTTGTTTCAGGAAATTATCTCCCACTAGGTACTTGTTTATTTAATTCAATGAATGCATGAACTACCTTTCTATTGGGATATCACTGAGCTACAAATCGTATTTATATGCTATATCGCCTACTGCTGAAGTAGATGTAGTATTGTAAGAATCACCAACGTAATACCAACCCACTTAGTATACAGTGCAGCATATAGAAATTTGCAACAGGTCACATAAGGTCGAAATGTTCGTACCGATGACAAACTTTTCAATTTGTTCCAGATTCCTTGTTAGTAGCGCCACTTGCACATTGCGGATGCAGACGGTACTAATGCGTACTGGAAGTGACCAGTTTTTGCTACCTATACGTTCTGTGAAATACTGGCCATACGCAGTAAAGCAATATTTAATAACATAACACGATAAAATTCCGTCGTTTCATAAAATATATCGAACAGGGCCTCAATTTCGATGGCTATTGAATTACGTGATCGCTGTAAATCACTGTCAAAGCCGCCGATTTTGACAGTATTCCTATACAAAAACGGTCAAAAGCGACGTGGGTGACAGCCATTTGTAGCGATAACGCAGTGACTTGAGGTCGGTCGTGCTTCAGTGCTGTTCAACTGCGATGTGTAGATGGTACTGAAATAGGTCGCGCAGGCGACTCCAATGCGTAATCGCAATCTAGCCCCTCCTGTTACCACGAATTTTCAAAAAACTCCCATCTTAGTGCAGACTAGTTGCAACATTGACACGAAAAAAGAGGCCGAGCTAAGTGTCAGTACCCTATTCGAGCCAACCGTTTTCACGTCTCTGGAACTTAACGTAGACAGCACTTTCGACTCAGTTGATTTTTGTAAATCTTAAAACTTCTGGACAACCACCTGTTAAAGTTTTTAGTAGTGTCACCGTTTAGAAGCAGGATGTCGACATAAACCGTAGTAAACTTTTTATGAGGTAGGTGCAGTTGAATTCATTTTGCACCGGTTCTTCGGTGCTTTTTGTTTGAAATAGAATAAAAATGCATTATCTGATCTGTTTCTTGGTAGGTACGGTCGGCATAAAAAGTAGCTTAACATCTCCGTATCTTAAATTTAATATATACACCCTAAAAGTATAAATTTTGCGTCTCTACAATTGAACGGCCTCTTAAAGTAGTTGAACATCTCCGTATCTTAAATTTAATATACACCCTAAAAATGTACATTTTGCGTATCTACAATGGAATTGGAAACTAAAACATGTTAAGCTACTTTTGATGCCGACCGTACAATAAAGTAAAAAAAAACAATTGCTCGGTTGATGGTACCGTCGTCAGTATTGTTCATAATAGTTGAAGTGTCGCCCAGACTATAGTCTGCAAATCCTTTCTAAAGACATGGAAGACTTTCAAGATGATCCAACATTATGTTCAATTGTTTAAAATTGATGTGTGTTTGTCAGTGAGCGATGACACTTAGATGTAATAAAAATAGCGGAAATAATAATATTATAGTTGTACATTTTAATGACTTTACATAAAGCGCATTTTATTTTACATGACTTCAATCCTGCATATTTACTGTTATTCGTAAAGTAATTTTATTCTGATTGACGTTGAGTTAACATGTGTACAAGCTTAATATACAATACAAAATATTTGCCGCGCGTTCGTCGAACGAAGTATACGCAATATTATTTTGCTTCCCTACACAGTACTTCAATTTCGATTCAATAAATTGAAAATTCAGTATAAAACAAATTGTATTATTTATTAATGGCACAGAAACAGGTTGTTTATTCAAAATTTGCCCGGTAATTTTATTAATTTGCTTTGAAGAACTGGCAAATTAAATCTACCATGTTACTCAGATAAATGCCAAGTTAGTATTAAAGTGAATGTGACTTGTTTCGCAACTTTGGGAATTTAATTATAAAACTAATCAACCGTCAGTTATTTGTCTACGAAAATATTATTTTTTTGTTAAGAACCCTCGTGCCTTATTGGAATTATATTAGCGGGGGAGTATTGTGAAGTAATAAACGTACTGGCTGACATTTTACCATAGAATAACTTTTTAGTCACGGAATAAATTTAGTGACAGACATTATTTAGTCAATATAATGATTATCCTTTAATTATATTTTAATGGCTGTTTTTAAAGTTATCTATTATATCAGCCTGTAATGGTTTGTGTAATGGTGTAGAGTTACTCGTAGTTCTTTTTCATACAACTATTTTAAGTTACACGTAGAAAATTATACAATATGTCATTTTGCAACATTTGCAAATTTACACGTATAAAACTTACTAGAAAATTCTAAAAACTTAAAGGCAATATTTTGTGTTACGCATAGAGACAGTTTATATTGCTTTTAGAAAATATAAATATACGGCCGCTCATAAGAGCACCTCTGATCCTAGGAACACTCCAGATTTAAATATGGCTCCCAAACTGGCAGTCAAATAAAATGTGTTTTATTATATTCCATACAGTACGGTACGGATTT
Source organism: Hylaea fasciaria (assembly GCA_905147375.1). Taxonomy (NCBI): domain Eukaryota; kingdom Metazoa; phylum Arthropoda; class Insecta; order Lepidoptera; family Geometridae; genus Hylaea; species Hylaea fasciaria. Next base: position 4,789,339 of record LR990194.1, read on the forward strand.
ATTCAATAAAATTAACCACACTACAATGTTATTCTATAAAATGATAGCTTCGTGATTGCTTAAAAAGCGGCACCTATTTTTCCTAAAGTGCTCAATCTCTAATTAGATTTTCTACGTTCCTTCCTCTTTCTCTCTAAACAATTATCAAATTCTAAACGTAACACTATCGACTATAAGGCTAAACTTTCCTAAAATTCTAAAATCTATCCTAAAAACTATGGTTACTTCTACTTTTTCTGTACCTGATGACTTTGCAAAATATTGTAGAACATGTTGTAAAATCCATTTCACGTAAAAATTCCTCCACAAAATATAGTTTGCAGGCGTTAACACTGTTTCATATACTATGTACCTATCTCGTTTACGCTGAAAAAGATTTCACGCTGACTAGAAAAGTTTCCGTGCACAACAGTCTGTAAAACCTTCGGAAGTTTAAATTATGCATATACGCAACGTACGCAATATCCACGGACAAAAAACCTAATTTATTTCAACCATTATACAAAGTTGCGGTTATTGTATTTCTTTGCCAAAAAAGTTTAGAAAAATACCACAGTGAACATATTTTTATCAACAAATATGGTAAAATGGCTGCGTTAATAACGTCATGTTTTCCACATTGTGAAAAATGAGTACGCACTAAAGTAGAATAAAGCCATAAAAATTGCTGAATTTTAGTTTGTTACAAATTGCCCTCTCGCCGACTAATTTGAGAAAAAAGTACGTAAACTTGAACCGTTCACAGTTAATATCACCGTTACATGCGATTCCACAATTTTATTTCTGCTATTAGTGTACGACTCTTATCTTATCGCAATATTTAGGCGTAAAAACCAAAATAACGGGCTTGTTGTTAGACAGTTTAAATCCAAATAAAAGTAACAGAGGTGAAATCTCTTTTTATACCGTCTGCATTAATACACTAAGTCGATTGGTCTGTTTGTTTTTTTTTTAAATGTTTTTCGAGAGGGAACAGCGGCACGACGGCTCCACCTAGCTATTAAAACCACTTGCAGCTAGGCAGTGTGCATCGGACGCGACGTGCACTCATCAACTTTACGAAACTTCGACTCCCGAAATAAAACTTTTATTTAATGCGTCATCGCTCACTGATGGTACCCTGACTCAAGTGCATGTTGTCGCGAACAAGTGTCGGTACTAACCCTGAACGATGTGCAGGTCTGGTCCGGTTCAGAAATTGGCTGCGGGAGCACTTTCGCGGTCGCGATAGGAAGCACTGACTTTAGCACTTTGGACATGTAAAGTCGGAGCGGAGTCGCGAGTGTTGTGTCGCGCGGCGCGTGCCGGCGTCGGCGCGAGAGAGGCAGCGGCGGCGCGGCGTGGACTGTGCGGACGGCGACGGGACGAGCGACGAGCGACGGGGCCGCTGGGAGTGTGGCGGCCGCGCTGCCGCCCGCCGGCCGCCGGCTGGGCAGGACCGCGCACGCGCCGCCCGCCCAGCGCCCGCCCCCCGCATCGACCGCCACCACCCACCCCCGCCTACCACCCGACCCGACTGTTTTTCTCTCGGCACCCGACCGGGGGACGCACCTGATTTTTTCCGTGATATTTTTTCCTCCCTTCTCTTCGCGACGCGATCCGTTCGCTTTCATTACGGTTTCGAGTTTGATTTATCACCGCGGCGGGTCTGAAATATTCTTGCGATGGAACTTGGTGTCGAACGCTCACCTCCTAATTAGCATCGATTGATCGTAATGATTGAACAGCTGACAAATATGCAAATCTCGTTAAAATGTTTCCCCGCTAGCAGTTTAAGAAGGACTAGTACTGTATAGCAAATTTTAATTCTAATAAACTAAATTATAGGCGTTGAAACCCCAACAAAAATACAGCACAACAAACAAAACAAAGACAACGTATGTACACAATTTATAAAGTAAAAAATATTCTAATAAGTTAAAGTATACTATAAATTGATAAAATGAAGGGTAAATATTTTATCTTAATTTCAATTCATACATCAAATTGAATTGGTCCGTAAACTACTGTAATATGAATATCACTGCTATAATATTTTAACAATATTAAACCATCGTTATTTAATTTTAGTACAATAACATTTATAATATGACTGCCGTGAAACTCAGACGAAGTAGCATCGTAAAAACTACGTCGATATGTTTTGACACGTAGCGCGTAGACCCACAAGCCTGTCGCGTAGCACCTGTCTACGCCGTAGCTTCGAACCCCTTACTTTTTCTTTTTGCGCGCAACCCAACGATTAGTATGCTCCGACCACTCCGCCCTGCATTCCTTCAAGAACTTAACATATTTGGCTACGATTCAATTTTAATGTTTTCACATTTTGTGTCATAACTTTCGGCAAAGGGGGAAACAAAAATTACCCCGACTCGACCGAGGGAACGAGTTATTTGTAAACGGTTGACGTCTCAGTATTTTTATGCAAAATACGAAGGCACCCTTGTTGTGAAATTGTTTAGGCAGCCGGTATGCGATTTAACTTTACTATGATACGAGATTGTGGATCCGTCATATTCGTTGCAATAAAAGTTGTAAGACAATGACGAATGTTATATGGAGTCGGAACCAGCAAAATGTTATAAAAGTTTGTCTTGAAACAGTGTATTGTTTTGCAATAACTTAAGCTTTCTTGTTATTCGGAACTATAGTTTTATAGCAAAGAATATCTCACGTGAAAAATAGGCCAAGACATTCTAGTTTAAATTAATTTTAGGCATTTTGGCTTACCATATAACTTTATTTCAAAGCTCAATTACAAAAACCTTGAAAGTCGTCAAAAGCAATATTTTTAGTATTACCACGGTTATGTTCTTTGTCTCAGGCTACCCTATAAATATAATTGAAACATAAACAAATTCATTTTTCATACCTACATAAAGCGTATCAAATGTTGAACAAAAGTGTGTTTCCGCGAGTTACGTTAAACTATTCAAAAATCGTGTCTCCTAATTGAAGCAAATGAATAGCATGCACGAACGTTAAGCCATTTAACTATCGTGTCAACAAACACGTCAAAACGACTTGATGGCGTTCGTTAAACATTTTCACAAACACACTTGCAGAAGTACAATGTACAACATGTTTTTTAAACGGTCGGAGTTAAAAGTAATCACCATTGTGCGGAAGCATAGATATGCGAAATAATGCCGGTTACCTGCGCCGGGTCAGGATATGCCGCCCGATTACAGGCGCGGCTTAAATCTTAATAAGACCTCTTCTCTTTTATGTACGAATATAGCTTTTTGCGCGATCCGTGATGAAAATTTTCTTATACTGCTACAACACAACCTTCAAATATTTTCACTAGCACCATATCAAATACTATCAAGAGAGTTAGGAACAAATTAATCTTATTCTAGATAAATGAGAGGAAAATAAAAACTATGCAAGTCCTCGGGATGTCAGTAAAAGGCTCATGGCTGATAAGCATGATTAATTGTACGGTTCATATGCTGACAGTTACTGTGTATGTAGCTAGATATTTATGTATGTATGTGTCTGATATGTCATTGCTTGCGTTGCACTGAGACGTGGTGAAATATTACCAGATTTAATAAGTCACACGCGTTGTTGTTTGAATTGTGAACTAAATTTTAAATACATTGGTTTGGTATTACATAGTATTATTTTTGATAAATTATTATGATTTAAATGTATTTATATTTGGAGTGGTTGGTGAGACAAAGCGCTTATTATCAACTTCGTTCCCGCGCTAAAATACATAGTACTTTGTCTTCTCAAACGGACATATGCCGAAGAATTGGTAGAGTCAACTGAGTTTCCCTTTCTTGTCCAGGATTCAGTTTTGGATCGGTGCAGGAAAGGGGAACATATTTTTTCAAACTCAAACCTTAATCAATTAATTCTTAATATGATTAACCATATTTTATTTAATAACTTATTATCTTTGTTGTGAAATATTATTGCTTATTTACGATAAATTCTTTGATTTTGATATTGATTTAATGCTTTAAGGGCGTAAATTAATCTCTTACTACACCAACAGCACCGAGCGACAGTCTTGGTATTCAAACAGCGTAACGCCCCTTGGGTGTCTGACCTTTGTTCGTGTATGTACTGCCGAAACGATCAAGTCCCGTCCACTTTGATATCTAAGCGGATGCGCATCCATCCCTAATTGGATCACAATCGGTACAATCAGCGGCAAAAGTCGCTGAACATGTCCAAAGTTTCAATTTACAGTTCTACGCACCGTTTTAGTATTTTGCGTGCCCAGAGCTAAATTGGGAAGGACGTGTTCAGTGAATTCTGTCGTCGACTGTACAGTAACGTAAGTAAGTTACGGTACAGTGGACGTATATAGTAGCGAATACCAAGAAATAAAGTCAGTACTTAAACCAAACTGAATTGCGCGCACTTCAAGCAAGTAAAGTATTTAAAACTTAGGATTTAATCCATCTAATTATGTCAATACAAATAATAAGTTGTTGTAATTATTCTCCATACGGTTTTGTTATCTATTGATAATCGAGATACTTTAATGGTTGGCGTGTTAGTACGCAGCAGTATGAGTGAGTCGATCAGTCAAAGTTCCTAAAAAGCTTTCGTACTGTCCATAGTGTATAAAAGGTCTATAGGGAAGGGTAGAACCGACGTGTCCTTTGAGCGATACGGTCTAATAGTTTTGAGGTCTCAGAATCAGGGCGGGAAAAAGTTCGGGATAGATTTTGTGGTTGGATACGCTTTGATATCGTAGAAAAGTAAGGACCGCGTAATCAAGTTTGTACATTCTTTATCGAATCCATGTATCAATATAGAACGTTAGCTTGACCTTTAAGCCACCTGTATTCAATGTTCAAATTGAATGTTCTACGTAATAATTCCGTCTCGGCCTAGCAGGTGCTCCTGTAATTATATTGAGCAAAGCTTTCGATCTTTATCGATTCCGAACACAACACAAACACCTCGAGCCGTTCAATTTTCTTGAGCTATTCGAACTGTTTAAACTCGCCAATAAAACGAGAGATTAAACAAATCTGTAACAAAGTTAAATCGACGATTACGACGACGTTCCGATTGTACGAAACAGATAAAAGTCTCATCAAATACAATCGGCGGTTGTCTGGACAGGGCTTAAAACACTAGGCCTCTATATCCCGCCATTTCCTCGGGGCGAATTTCATTAGCACTAGCTTGTCCGGTAATCCGGAGCAGGCAAGTGCCTTAATCTACCCGCTCTGGGTTCGATTTCGACTCTTAAACACGCCACTTGCTTCATTTTTACGTATAATCCATTTTTAATTGCCTCCGCCACTGTTCCATTATTAAATTTTCAAACTGAAATTAATTACAAAGATAAGTTCTGAAGGCCGCCGATGTGACAATAGATGATATCGGTGTTAATTTAGCAAAGAAAACCCAGTTTGTAAGAGTTTGGTTGCGATTATGCCGGATTAATATTTCATTTGCTAAAACGTTTTGTTGACACTCGAGATTTACTTTTTATTGTTAGTAGGTATAGCGGTGAAACAAATAAACTAATCTCATTATACAGGCTTTATTCATTTTAATTTTATTTAAATAGGCTGTTCTGAATTGAGTGGCTTCACCTTGTTGATATAGGTATTTACCTACTTTACTAACTCTCTTTTGAGACTTATTATAAGTTTAATAGTTTATTTTACTTATTTGTAATACAAACTTAGGTAATCCTTGATTATGATTGTCTTTCAAAAGTTTTATTTATTAGGGTTTATAATGATTAGTGTGTTAAAAGCAGACTTGTATAATATGTCGTATATTTGATTTGAAATGTATGTCCGAAATCCATTAGAAATATTATTATTATAAATGAACCGTCAGATATATAAACAGTATATACATGAAGCATGTGATAGATACGATTGACACGCGATGTTCCAATGTCTGCGAGCGGCGCAGATTAATCGAAGACTGCAGTTACGATTAGTCGATGATTAATGTTCGCACTGCGACGCCATCTGCCGAATTAATTGCTTCATTTCCTCTCGCCGGCACCAAATGGAATTTTGTATTTCCAATCGTAAAATGTCCAACGTTTTTGCCCAGCCCCCGTACACTTGTTCAGGTGTGTTATGGACTGTGTGATTTATCGTCACTTTGCAAAACCATTTTTTAACACTCGCCAATTAAAATTTGACGTTTCGACGGCCATTAACTAACAACAAACACAAACACGCCGCGGCCACACAAGCGGAAAATACGACGGCTCAAGAACGAGTTGAATTCCTTTGTGCGCTTCGAAAGTTTCCACAAAAGAAGGCCCGCATGATTTGTGAATGCGTGTAATTTTTCAAACGTCATATTTTTGGTAACATTTTTTTTCCGACCTCCCGAATAAAGTTTGCCATTGTGCCGGTGCGACTTTCTGGAATGTGTTTTATGCCGTTTTTCTCAGTGTTTTGTTATGGAAAGTTCAATAGTTGAGTGAGGACGACGTCCGCTTTCGCTTAATAAAGTCCGACGTGGACTTGTAACTGTCGGCGTGTGTTACGAAATTGTCATTGCGACTAAAATCAATAGCGGGGGAGCTCAAATATGAGTCGCTTGAGAGTGGAGAGAACTGGTAAGCGGATGAGTTATGGACAGGTGAAATTGCTAGCTGCCTATCTGTTAGATAAGCTTTTGTCGTATTGGAGTGTACGATGCGATCTACCGTGGAAGCTATCAAACGAGCCCCGGGCGCTGTTCATAGCTGTCGACATATCTAGTCAAAATTGACGGCCTTTTCAGACCGTACTAAATATAATTTTACAACGCTATATTGATGCACCATCAAATGGAGGGGTTAGGGGCAATTGTTTCAGATAGTCACATTCTGATAGTTTTGTATCATTTTCCATTTTTAATTTCTTTCTTAGTGTGATCAAATAAGGAACTTGTAATTTTACCCATGTATGAAATTGTTAAAACTGGCTTAAGCTTTGGTCAAAGTATTGCTATATGATTAGGTAATATTATGAAGTTTTCTTAATTATCACTAATTGGTTTTATAAATACGCATTTTTTTTTGTTATGAGTACCTATGTGAATGAACACAACGTAGAAAAAGTGTGGATATAACATTTTTATTATTTTCATGTCAATATTTTTTTCACAGCACATTTTGTAATCAACATAATATTTCAAAATAGAATAATAATTCCATGACAAATTCCCACTTTCGGTTTGCAAAAGTTATATTTTATGGTAATCGAACAAGTGGCTCTGTTATTGCAGCAACCCAAGCCGGTGGACGCGAATAATGAAAACGCTGCGCAAAGTTGTGATCAAAATACGCTAAATTAACATATTCCCATTATGGTGCAAAACATCTACGCTTTCAGGTGCATCCAGAGTGTAGTTACTCAAACAAATGAACCGCCGAGCGAAGGAGAAACTCGTCAATTCGCAGACAAAGACGCTGTACGTTTGACATCATTAATATCCAAGGAACTCGAATGGGTTTGTGTGAAAGGAGTGCTTTCACGGCTGGCGCGGATGCACTCATATTTCCGGGTTTCATTCCCTCTGAGCGCACTGTATGACATACAGCAAATCCAAATGTCATCATAACGTTACCCTGCCGGTGTTCTCAGTAGATTGTATTAAACAAAGGGGAATTAAATAGCAGACAGTGCGGCGTACCGACCCGCGACCGACCTGGCTACGGACCACTTTATCACAGCACTTCGGTCAAATCAGTATTCAGGTTCGCATCATTTCAGGATACATATTTTTTATCTTATATTAAACATAGCATTTATTATTATTAATAATTTATATAATTATTATGTATTAATGTATATTATTTTACCTACAAGAACAGGATACATACGAAAGCAACTGAGTATTTTATGTGTACAACTTACGTACTGTACAGCTATTACAGCTTTTAACGTAAGCATAACTGGCGATGTCATAATAAACCAGTGGTTTGATTAAACAGAAAGTTGCAACAAGAATGAAATTGTGATACTGATTTCCATAGTTACTTCACACCACTTACTGTACCAAATGTGCTCGTAGTACTTACGTCACGCGTTTCAATTTTTATTTTTTTAAATAAGGCTACGCGGGCTCTTGTTATTCTGTCGGTGATGGTAAAACATTTTAGTGTTATTTTTGTTGAATTTTAGCGGCGAAAATGCTAAGATGGTTTCCAGAACTTGTTCTACGATGAAAATAATCCAAATTAGCAGTACCGCCTAAAATGTTAAATAAATGATTTAGTCAAAGAAAACATACCACATATTCGTTAAAATAAGTCACTTATTCAGGCACATAATATTTATAAAATGCTGTTAGCACAACCAGTATTCATATCAAATATTAGTAATTCTTTGAACCAAAAAGCAAACTGCCAATAGATTTACTGGACAAACAATAACTAATGTGCATTATATATTTATATAGGTTCTAAAATGTAAACTTCTCAATTAAAAATTAAGTGCTCATCCAAATCTGTTTAGAAATCTCAATTATACAAAACAACAATCATACGTAAAAGTACAATCAGAAAGAAAACCTCGTTCTGTAGTAAAGTCGCTCAAAATGTTTAAAAATGAATTCACCTGAAATTGCATTTACACTCAATAATTGTGAACGGTTCATTATCATACAAACGAGAGAGAAAAAGCAACGGCCGCTCATTAATCAAGGGGATGGAGCAACAACAGCCGCTAATACAGTCAACAACTTTAATTCAATAATCCAGGGCCGTGGTGCAACGGTCTAGCAGACCAGCGGTCGGGCAGACCGACGCATCAGTTCGGTGGACCTTCGGACTGGTCTGGTTGACCTTCATACCGGTCTTGCAAGAGACTGAACTAAACGGAACGTGAAAAACAAGTGCCAACGCATGACCTCGGTAATCCCAATCAATTATAGAACTTTACTGATATATGAATGTTCAGTTCAAAATTAATACAAAGTTGGAATTTACGTGAGTTGGATCTTCCTTACCCATGGTATATAATGGGCATTTTGTGGTATTGTTAGAAAAATATTGAATAATTTTCAAACATACATTAAAAAAAAATTACAATCATTTTTAGATCAGTTTTAGATTCAGAAAAAAATATTTGTCTTTGAAATTAAGTAAGTACTGCTGATTATTGTACGCGATGTTTCGTTTTTTTTGTTTCTATAATAACTTAACAACTTTATAATATAATCTTGTAACCTTTATGTTTCTACGTTATAAAAAAGAAACATCGCTATAATTAAAACGAACAGTAAAATTTACGATGAAGAAATTAGTGCCTAACTTGGAATTCAGCAACAAAAACTATGCTAAATTATTACAAGACATAAATAAGACACGTCTACGAAGCGTAGCGTCGTAGCGTCGTAGCAGCCGCTACGCTGGCGCCGGTCCGCGTAGCAGGTACCGTAGAAGCGATTACTGAGAATTTGGTGCTTTCTAAACTTCTTAAAACTATTATCATAATTCCATGCTCACACTTTGTCACTGCACGACTTGACCCTAGTTCATTGTTCGCAGCAATTTGCTGCACCCCTTCCGGATAATTAATTTCTGTTACGAGATAGTTAAAGATCAAAGTTTTACTAGTTACTAGTTTACTAGTTGAAAGGTTCTTTGTTTTTTAACTTTTTAGCTTAATCACGCAGTAAAATTTAAACTGTAGTCGTTATCATTAAGAAAAAAACCGCAATAACCTGACTGAAATATTTTATAGTCATATTTTAATCCTAATGTAGGCTTCACATACAAAAACATAATTCTATTTCTTTAATATACTTCATCTGAAACTACAAGAAATAATCCAATTAGGCGAAATTTCAAATTTAAGTATCAGCGCTTTATCAAAATGTTCAAAATCAGCTTTGCCCCAGTTGTTGGAGCGAACGTAAGGTTTCGCTATCCAATTTCATGCCCTCGTGCTCCCATGCACCAATGGTCCATAGTCTACCTACCGGAGAAATTTCACTAACACAAACTTATGATTAATTGTGCCAATACCATCACCATCTATGACCACATTGTCAGAGCTGAGATCCCGAGACAAAGAGCCTATAGCAAACTTAGATGAACTACTTATTTCAAACGTGAGAAACTTACCTGCAAAGTTACGCCTCACCCAAGTAACAAAATTTGGTACTATAAGAGTCCTGAGAACGTTTTGGAACGTGCTAGTTAGTGTTCAAGATTAGTACTATAATGGTGTTGTAAACGTTTACAAAACCCCGAATAGGCCCTAGTTTTATCACTGATTTATTATAAAAACATTACATAAAGGCTCTTACGGTGATAAATCAGCTCTATAGTTGAAATGTAAAAGTGTCGAGAAACGCTTTTTAGTAGTAAAATAGTGCTGTCTGCAACTTTTACATCACAAATTTGCACTATTAAAGTAATCAAAACATGTTTATAGTGCTATATGGCACCGTAAACGATTCCAGTGATCTTTATTATCACACTTGTTTGCAATTTTGTTCGTGTTGTGGTTTCGTCGTGAGTATAGACTATACACATAATATATTATACAGAGAGTCGTGAGTGTTCCCCAAGAAAATAAAATAAATCGGTAAGTTATTCTTTATGTCATTTGCCATGTTTGCTTAGCGTAATATGTAATAAGGACATACTAAAAAAATGTAACTCTGCCATAAATTGCACTTGCGAAAATAATTGTATCGATAAAATCATTATGCTGATTTAAAATTTGACGATGCGCCCTCATATTTTTTATGTTTTAATAAAATTTTAATTAATAAAATAAGGACTTGTCCCGACTATGACTGCTATAGTACATATTGGCTCCAGCCGTGCTGCTAATGTGTTATCAAGGCAGAAAACAGCAGCCATCTTATTTTCACCACAAGCGAATTAGGAATTAGTACATTTATATTACGGTTTAGTCTCGTAGCAGTAACAAAAACTCACCAATAGAGCTATTTAGAATTTAAATTATTTAGCAACTGCACCAGGAGTCGCTATGGTGCTATTTAGTACTATAGAAGAGTGTTCATTACTTTTACATAACTACCCCATAGCGATGTTGAAGGAGCTCTTAAGAAGCTAACAGGTTACGTAATGGTTTTGCAAGGTACTTTTATAGTGCAGATTGATCCTGTAATAGTATTTTCGATACTGCTACAATACTAGCACTGTAAAAGTTATTTTGACGTATTATTAGTGCAAAATAGATACATACAAGTGTCAGTAAGATCATCTATAGTACTAAATAGTACCATCATGGCTTTTTCATATCTATTACAGTGCAACACTTTAAAGATTCTTTTGTATGGTCCTGTAAGCGTTTTAAGAGCTAGCTTATAGAACTTAAATGCTCTTTAATCTTATTGAATCAAAACGCTCTGTTAAAAATCTTTATAGTACAAGCAGTCACAATGGTTACCATTATATGGTTACTATATCACTGTTTGGTGATAAAATGCCTTGGTTATAGAAGCTTTTGCTACTTGGGCATCTATTGAGAATGATTTATGGCCATGTAAAAGACTTTATGACTTCACAAAAGATTCTGCCTACACTTTTATATCACAGATTAAAATGCTATCCTAGTTTTAATAAAGGCAGAAGGTTCGGCGTCTACATAATCTATGCTTTCGTCGCTTACAAAACACACATTTGATGTCAGGAGACCGTGATTCATAACGTTTTATGTGTAACCCTACCTTTGTTCGTTCAAACTGAGATTACGTACTATAAAATCACTATGCCACAGCGCTAAACCTTTTACGAGTAAAACATTTTTAGTCTATTGGTTAAAAGTTATGTCGTGACGACTTTTTAGTTATATCCGAATAGATTTCATTACTTAAGGCGTAGGCCACGTGTTGCTCGCTACACTCGGCGCGAAATAAAAGTCGGAACTTAGATTTTTCCGAAAACAATGCTCAGGCACTCCGAGCTGGATATTCCTTACAACAGTTCTGACTTTCATAGCGTAGACAAAAGGACTTCCTCCGAACAAAAACTCATCCACGCCAGATGATATGTCTATGGCGAGAAATTACAAAAAAAAAAGTTTTTCCGTCGTACGCGTGGAGTTTTTAAAACGGAACGTGTTTTCTTGGAGAAAACTGTAGCGGATGAGAGAGGATAGACAAAAGATCTTTATACTTTGTTAGGTATCTGGCGTGAGTAAAAGCAAATGTAGATGAGCCCTCGCCCCTCGCTCGGTGCTTAACTACTCGCACAAACACAAAAGTCCTTACATAAATCTTGTGCCAGAGACGGCGTCGTTGACTCACCTTCGGAGGCAACTACGCATTCTCACAGTGTATTCGATAACACAACAAATTAGAATTTCTTATCGCGATGATGAAATGCGGAACGCGTTGTTAAGAATAAAAGTAACATTGAAAGGCATCTTAGATTTTTTTCGAAATTAATATAGTGAATGACAGTAAGTCTGTATTATACTCGTAGTTGAAGATAAGATAACTTGTCAATAGTAGCGTCTAGCGTCAATGTATAAAAATATGTAAAATAGAAAAATGTATTACGATGCAGTAAATATCTTGAGTGCAAATACAAAAATAGGAAATGTTATCAACCTAAATTTTCCCGAACAAATACTGCTCCAAAATCATAGCTTACAATAATTTACTTCAATAAATGGTTGGAATAATGTTGGATAGTGTGCATTAGATAACAACAAGCGGGATATCTAATCAAAGCAAATAATCACAATAGGATCGCTGTTGAGTCAACACGTACAAGCCTAGCTCCATTCTTAAAGGAATTCCTACTCTGTATTTAACGCGAGAGATGCTAACATCGCATGAGGTTTTTCGTTATAGATATGCCTAATACCCATACTACTGCAAGCTCACGGAGAACTTTTAAGATGACAAAACCACCTTTTTAAGGCTTTGGATTTAATTAACGATTTCCTGCATTCCTTGTCAGGTGCTTAGGAGCGAAACACGTAGGTATTAATAGCTAATTGGTTTAGTTGAGATGGAGATTTCATAAGAATAAGCACAGCGCTGTGATGGTGATTAATTGTGCGCTTAAGGGTTTTTTACTTATAATTCAATACAGGTGTCGGGAATTAAAGCATTAAATAACTAGCTGGCCTATACTATACTTTTAAGCTTTGGCTTAAAAGTATAGTATTATTTTGTTAGTATTAGTTAGTATTATAGTTATTTTGATAACAATAGTCACAAATGCTAAACTAGTTACTAAGCCCGTACTTTATTTAATGAGAAAATTAATATGGTGTTCGTTTGCTTCAATTTAAACTTTTAATTATTCATCAAACCTACTCAAAAGCCACGTAACGCGCAGATCCACATCACTCATTTAATTAAATAAATAAAAAATGAAAAGTACGTTCACGCGCTGCCGCGTTGATTATGCCGAAGGACTCCGGAGATTGGCTCTTTCACAGCCGTGCATCAAAATATTCTACAAATTTATACCTACTAAACGCTTTCAATGAAAATGAGACTATAAAGTTTCCGAGAGACGCGGAATGATTCTATTACGAATATGAAATGTTATTACCTCGGACGGATTATAAGCAGAAGCAGGTTCTCACAAATGAAATTGCTTCCCTTCTTTGGAATCCATTTAAAGGATGAACGTTATAATTCTTACGAGTAAAGACTTTGTCAAGCGGCGAATGCGTTTATGTGAATTTAAAAGTCTACGTGGTGGGAAGGTGAGTTTTATTTTTGACGTTTGGTTTTATAGCGTTTTAAGACGTTCGCGTCTTTTAGTTTAGTGGCGTCATTGTGTTTCGACTTTAAATGGAGTTAAATAAAACTGTTCTTAGTTGTGTAACACCATTTTGTGGCAATGGTATCAACAAAGATTCTTGATTGTAAGTGTTATATTTTAGGGTGACAATTTTTCTACGAATAATGCTTATGAACAAAAGAAAAAAACAGAACAAAAAAAATTTGGCTTCATTGTACAAATTAGTTTTTGACGTGTTAACATCATTATAATATGACAAATCTGATACCGATAAGAAAAAGTAACAAACCTCAACGGCAACAAAAGATTTAAAAAGCTTTATAATGTAACGATATAAAATGGCTAGGACTTTGGGAATAGCTTTACATTGTATTTTAGCGGGCATTATTGCGCCTACTCGTATATTTTGAATTAAATTGGTTATTACACTAACTCCCGCTTATCTCGCTTTAGCCATCGTAAACTATTGTAAAGGTAATTTAACCATTCCATAGTTTTGTTTGAAAGTCAGCAAGTTTTGGAACAATGTTATGGACCACGGCCATTGTTCTATTCACAGCGATATTGATAAGTTACACTATCGAATTTGGTGTTAATGTGTAAGTTTGGTTATTTTCATTTTGTTTCAAATAGTAGAGCTTAGCCGCAATGTAATCTATTTGGGGGAAAAGTTAAGGAAGACAGGTTCTCGAGTAGCGACCAAAGACCGAAAGACGTAGGACGTATAGGAAGACATAGGATGTAGGAAGACGTAGTAGAACGGTGTCCGATGAAGTGGAATGATGTCCTGGTGGAAGTCGAAGGGAGCCACTGGATGCAAATCTAGTAACCGCAGAGTAAGCATACTATTGGGCAGGCCTATGTTTGATAAATTTGAAACTCGCATATAGTTTGAGTATGATTTTAATAAGCTTCCACTTCGGTTCGTCTCAATATTTCAGCCGATAGATACTATGAGTAGATGCTGTACATTGTTTTGTGAAAAACAAAATTGAAGCTTTTAGTCGTTACCTCACCGTTTTCTGTCGTAGTGTTGTTTTGACTTACCTGAAACAAAAATAAAAAAATCATTAACATTTTTTATTAACACATTATCCTGAAGTTAAGTTTCATATCCTTCATCGGAAAGCGTGCGATAATAACGTATACATATTTATGTTTTATATGTTTTAACAGGAATCACATTGTTCGTCCACGAACTGGGATTTGAACTCGCAACCTTCTGTTTGGAAAACAGACGTTTGCCGATTAGGCTATCACCGCATTATTAGCACACCTCAGTAAAATCAAAGATGGCTCATTACACCACAGTATTCAATGTACGTTCTGAAAACAAAAATTTCATATGGGAACTGCGTCAATGTTCAATGACATTTTAGTGAATCGATCGGTTAGTTAACTGAAACTATTTATAATTACTACTAACGTCACCGTTCCACTGAAGCAGCTGAAATTTCAAAGGAGGTAGTGTACTCAACCTTTCAGCCCATTAACTCTTGCTTAGGGCATGTCTTAAGTGCTTAAATAGGTGCTGCTAATTATTATAACTGCTTTGCGCTTCGTTGTAGTGTTAATTTTTCTTAGCTGTGATAATTTTTAGACTTAACCGCTGTTAGCATCATCGTGCGGAAACATTTGTCAACCTTGTATTAAAATTGCACACTACAAGAAACAAAGGTATCTCTATTCCTAAGACTGTTTAGATGAATGGTAACAACTCATTTATTAGCATAATTATATATAGCTAGAAAATAAATTAACTACGACAAATAATGAATTGTGACATGGCGCTCACCTACTTACTCTTCTCGTCATTCAGTTGTTACCTCAAATGATTTAAGGTTGTCTGGTAGAGATCGCTTGAAGCGATACGCCCAGCTAAAAATAGCTGGGTAGGTAAAAACCTACATACTATTCCTACATATTATGTAACATATAAATAAAATCCCTTAACCCCCGCATATGTCCGTCAATACCATTTTATTGGATAAACTCAACACAAGCACACACACATACAAACAGTTCAAAAAGACGGCCGCTTCAAAACCCTTTACCTCAAAAATATCCTCACTAAGCTCTGTAAATTACGTTCCCGGAGGTCCGCTAATCGCTCCCGCTGCCTCTCGAGAATGCCCTAAGGTCCGGTGCAGCGGTGCGTGAGGGCCCAAGACGGGACACGACCTGCCTGCTACTGACAGGCCATGAAAACAAATCGTTAGTAATACCTATTCTATACCTACTTCTGGGTAAAGGCTTGGCGTGATACTGAAATTGAAGGGTTCAGGCTATTTTTAGAATAGAACGGACTTTCTCGGTAATTTTAAGCCAAGAAAATAATGTGAAGATAAGCGTTTTTTTTTCTATTCACTGAGGCTTTTTAAGTGGCACAATATGAAGTGGTAACAACTCGTTCGTACTAAATTGATTTGCAAAAATGTAGGTACATAATATTTGAATATTTCTTGTTAACCTCATGTTTTTTATGGTAATACTTCTAATTTCAGACTTAAGATTTATTTTCAGCCCTACCAGAAATGGAACCTTATTGTAATAATATATTAATAGCGCTATGTTCATTATAATAAAACTGCATTTAAGTATAATAATAACAACTTTGGGGTTATGACCTGCTTTTGACAGCCTATGAAAACAAATTTTTGCAGCTATAATAATCATATTTTTCCTTATTACGGTTAGATGAAGACTTAACACGTCATGATTATGAAATGAAAAGGGCTTATTCTTAAAGGCTGGCTGTTTATTGAGAAGAAGGCACTCTAGGTAATTAACGATTGGTAGCTTATAACAATATTTATATAATAACTGATTTATTATCGTTAACGTTTAATTAGGATAGCGACATACATAAACGACTGCAAAACTCATTACGTCTTTTCACGACGACATTAACGAAAATATTTCACTTTATGTTACTTTATAATGTTTAACGATCATCATCGTCATTTATGACGCTCGATCGTCAAGTCGGAGGTCATAAAAGTCTTACTTTTAGTAGCCAGTGTACCGGTTGATAAATTAGATTTTAGTGAGTATTCCTGATTATGACTTAAATTATGGTTGACTTTGAGCCGAGTGCAAGCTTTTGAACGAGAATTAGAGGCGTTACTTCTGAAGCGTTAATGGCGTATTATGACGGAGTGAGCAAAAATTATGTCGCCTTAACATCGAGGACTTTTAGTTTTATTTGATGGGTGGGAAATTAAAACTGACAAGTTGATTCGATATGAAATTCTTGTCGAGGAAAATGGAGGCTGTTTTGTGATTTTGTCGGAGTCATCGCATTTCAGATTGAATTTGTAGCTTTATAGGGCTAGATGGGCTATTATCTTTTGTGGAAACCTTTTTGTTTCAAAGTGGATTAAAACTCGTGGAATTAAAAGGTTACATTACTATTGACATAAAGACAACGGTATCTATTTTTGTAAATTGTGTTAAATGTATTCTCGTATCCAACTCAACATTCTTCAACTAAAAATTAGAAAATAACAATTAAATATAATCGTTTTAACTACTATCAAGAATATTATTTGTTTGTCTAATTTCCTTGAATGTTAAATTCCGTCATATCGAAATTTTCTAACTTTTAATGGTAGTTTAATGAGATATAAAGTTCCACAATTACACCATCCGTGTTTAGCTACATTATCCTCCGGTCCACCATCTGCCGGATGCTTTGCGATGTTTATGAGTGCCATCGGGAAGTGCCCGTAAATCGCGACGTTTGGACATGTTGGCGATAACACATCCCCGGCTTAAATGGCCTTAAACTGTGTCTAAAGCGTAATTGTTTCTAAAGAGGATATTATTGGGGGTTTTACAGTTATATAATAATGTGCGGAGTTCTGCAACGGCAACTTTGTTTCTGTCATTTCTGAGTGCACGTATTTGTAGTATAATATGCCGGAAAGAAGTTCATCTATTTCGTAGGTGCACCTAAACTTTATACAATGTAAATATTAAAACTAAAAGAACCTTGACATGCAGATTTCGATCTGTGGCCTGAGTATGAGTTTTTACTAGCTCGACATAGTAGGCGTCAACTAGCTCTTTGTATAAAGATTTTTTGTTCATAAACGCAGCTGTACAGGATCTTCATACAAAAGCGCTGGTTGACGCGTACTATGTCGATATAGTAAAAACTGATACTAGGGGTACTGATCGTGATTCCGGAGGCACATAAGCCGTCATTAACTATTTTTATCAATTTATAGCAGTCTTTAAGTCACGTTAGAGGCTCTTAGGCAGTTTGAAAGACTTTGACACTAGAGACCGTTAGTACCTCAGCCGACTAACAACATGGCAGAATAAGTGCTTATGTAGTAGAACCCACTTAGAGGAAGTCTTGAAAAATCGTAAAAAATTTAAAGCGACTTGGTTTTAAGTAAGAAGCTTCCAGTTGTATTTGTGGACAATAGTTTTATCAGCTAGGAAGTAAAGAAGAAAAGTAATGACCAAACAATTTGTGTTCCGGTTTGAATGGTATTGTGTTCAGTTAAATTATGTGGGGCATATTATTATAAGAATTAACTAAAGCTATATCTCTTGTGACGAACGTGATGTAGTAACATGCAAGATTTTGCAAGCCTAACATGCAAGATTCACTACTCGAAAAAAGAGTTACTCGCGCATCTTATAAAAAATAAATTCAGACAGCAAACTGTAACAAATCAAATAATACAGGCTACTAATAAAAAAAACAAGCAACAAAAATCTTGTTATACTCAGTGGCGAGTTAAAGTTATACCCATTGATATACAACGTTAACAAACTTCACGGACACCCACGAAACAGGAAAAAGTCCCGAAATCATTTTAAATTCAGTATTAATCCTCGCTCCGGGTCCCGAGCATCGTTTCTTCCATACTTTGCGGGATTTCAGAAAGAAAGCTGCTCCTACAAAGTTCTATCCAAACTCCCGTGTAATCTTACTTATGAAAATAAACTTTTACATTAACTGATTTTGAATCAGAGGCGTAGTAGCTGCGAAACGCTGTCTACGAGTAAATAGACATGTACAGTACTTCATTCATCTCTCACTTACTAACGGCAAAATCTACATTGAATATCGCTGAACCTACGATGAGGTTATTCATTTGACACAAGACATGTTTTCATCTGAAAGGGCTTAAGGCTAGCATGATTTAAGATTTTCATGTTTACTCTATTTTCTTTCCCTTCTTATATTTTTGTTCAAGATCTGGAACGCGATCGCAGTTATTATTAGAATCACATAATACTGCGTACAAAAAACCACTTAATCTTACTTGACCTTTTTGAAAAGACGAATTGGCTACCTTTACTTCTATGCTTAGTTGTTTTGTTTGGTAACACTTCGGTGCCGTTCAAATAATACAAACACCACTGATTAGTGTCCACTTAAATGGATCACAGACAGTCCAACGTGAAGATCTAATTGTAGATGTGGTAGGTTTTTTCACAACTGCACTGATTAGTGTTGACTCTGGTTTGTCATTAATTCTCGTATTTCACATAATAGGTACGACACTGAACGCAAAATGATTAAGGTAACCTATTCAGTTTTTCAACATGGCATCAACCCATCTAACCGGTATTCACCCAGCGTGGTCATGGCGCTTCAAGGCGAGAGACTGGCATACAAACAAATAGACTACTTATCTTTTTTACTAAATATTAAGGACATTCAGAGTTTGCGCATAAACGAGCAGTTCTATGGGAAATCTGCTTAAGAATCCATACTGGCAGAGTGACTACTGGGAAGAATTTTCGCAAGGTAGGCCGCCCTGCCACGCCGTCTCTTCCCGACAAGTTGCAGACCCAATCAGCCAGAAAATAGAAACAAATAAATACACGCTTAGGTAGTTTTGACTTGATAAGCGCAAGTAGAGTTTGGAGCTCGAATTTATGGAAGACTTCGAAAGATAATGTAAAAGTTGGTAGATAAGACAGGCTTATAGGGTTCTCCGCTCGCGGAGTAAAGCCGAATATTACGTACTGAGCTCGGAGGACTTCGACCAGGTTCTGTTATAGTGTTATTACGTTGCATAAAAATGTACTTAGCTACCTCAGGAGAATTTTTCTCTTCGTATAGAACAGTTTGTAACGTATGCGAACTAATAAAGCAAATAAAATCCCTTATTGTTTTAAAAAAGCTGTTCATCTGATCGTGTGTATACTTTGTTACATTCAATTCGGTTACTTGGCAATTAAACGAATAAACACTATAGAAAAGATTTAAAATACACGTACAATTATAATTTTTAACTAGTCCTTCCTTATCGTTGTTTATTAATTTCCGGTAACTTTTTAAGTAGCATAATGATTCAGAAGCAATTTCATGAACTTAATATTAAGGGGCATTATTCTTGATAGCGAATTTCGTTTTTAACCACAACTCTTGGCTGATGAGAATTTCCTACATAATTATTCAATTACAAAGTTAATAAAGCTTGCCCTCTCGCTCCCACGGGATCTTAGCAAGCCAATTTTTCTTGAATGAGCTGGTAATTCATTCAAAACATTTTAGACTTTGTCTATACTACGCGTTAAATATATATTTTGATATGATTTTCAAACCAGTGAACATAATTACGTTAAGTTAATGTATTTTTGACTAATAAACATTTTCAAAGCATTCTTTCAGGTAAAACTTAATCCACGCCACATTCAAGAACCATCGAACGTGTGAAAATCACGTACACGAATAATCGTTAAGTGCTTGGAAGGAAAGTCTAAAAATATCACATCAAAGTTATCAATCTCGATTGAAGAGGAGCGTTCTAATGTTTGAAAAATGTTAAAATCTTTTGTCGGAGACACTCACGCCTCCGCTGAAATATCTCTGCATTTCCCTTCCTTTTCTTTCCGATAGGGAAACGTGTCTACTTACATCGAAGCCGGGCGTAGGGATGGAAGTATCAGCCTCGAGTATAACATACTGGATAGTGGATACTCATTAGTATCGCATAAATATTTATAATATTTTAAGTATCGATAATCAAATACCATAAGTATAATTTACAAAATTTTGAAACATGGTATCTATTAATTTTCTAATGAGTTTTTCTTCGCAGTGTTATTGCAATAAAAAGTAGCCTATGTGCTAATCAAGTGTATTAGCGCTCACAAATTTACATCTATATAATATTAGTTGGGTAAAATAGTAGTAGATTAAGAAATATTTAGATGAGTATCTTACCGTATCGTATCGCGTTATTTCAAATACTAATAGTGGATAAATACCGTTGTAAAAGTATTGAGTATTGCGTATCCAGTATTACAGTCCATAAATCGATACCCAAGTACAAAAAGTATCGTTCAAGCCCTACCGGGGTGTAATTATGGTGCAAAGATACCCGAAGTCTGGGAGCGGTTCGAGTGCCCTTCAGTGGTCGACCGTATACTTATAGTCGATGAGTGCTGCGTAGTCCCGTATACGGGTATCTATGGTGCGTTCAAAAGATTCAAAGCGAACTTAATTGGGTTTGAGTTGGTTTTCATGTTGCTAGTCGAGGTTTTTTGCAAGCGATTGCTTTCGTCGGAGATCGTTAAGGCGATCTTGTTGGATTCCACTTATTACTTAATAAGGTAAATAGTATACAACATGTAGTAGTAAAATAATATGATAGTGTCTAGAGATGTCTAAGTTTATGTTCGGATGTCAAAATATTTTTTTAAAAGTTTTATTAAGGCTTTAACGAATTATCTACAACAAGGTCCGTTTAATTAATACGAGTAGGTACATCAGATAGTAGTTGCTAAAATACTAATGTTAATCCGCCCTAGGGATATTTTATGTCTAGTGATCAATCAAGCAAGTCTTGTAGTCGTAAAAATGTACAAGTATTGCGCCATAAAACTAGAAACAATCAACTAATTAGTACCGATTGGTTGTTGCCCCTAACACCAGTCACGCAAATAAAACAGAAACATCGAAGTCAATCTTGTTACGATGCCCCAACTTATATTCAACATTACATTAATTTCTCGGGAGACGTTTCGCAAACGGCAGCTGCCCACCGGTCGCATGTTTATCGAGAAATTGCTTAATCTCGAAGAGCTACGAAACAAAACCACATCGGAAATGTTGAACTAAAGTATTTCTTCTCTCCAAGGATGCTAGTGGTGGTACCCTTGTCTGCGCTAACCGATCACACCCTTAAGGCTCCCGAATTACTGTCCGGGCTGATTACCACCGCCCCCCTTCGTCCTGCACCCGCACCCCCTCTGCCCGTATCCTCACGGCCCCGGGCCCTACGTCAACTATTATTTGTGTTCCCTACTTATAATTTGTGCGCTGGAAAAGTTCGACAAACACAAGTCATTCTATAAAATATAAGGAAACTTCTCAGAAACTTCTGTAGTGCGCTCCGGGATTGCTTATGATTCTATTAGTTTTATACAACTTGATGGAATTAGATGACTGTAATCGTCTGATCAAGTCTCCTGAATAGGGCATTGCATTAAAGAAGGTTGGTTTGACTTATAAATCTTGTTTGTGTAACTAGTTAAAGCTCTTTAATGAATTGCTTCCAAGTTTAATAATAAGTAGTAATAAACATTTACGAGTATATAGGCGTGACCGTGTAAGTACGCGTTCTAGGGAGGAAATAAATTTCAATTTATCGCCTCCACTGCTCATTCTCATTAAAGTAAATGATGAGAAAAATATTTTATCAGAAAACATCAACGGAATATCTACAAAGGTAGGTACGCGCGAAACGGCACAGACTTTTAATGCCCTTATTCTTGATTTCTTTTAAAATGAGAAAAATGTGTTCATTGGCGCGAAACGAAATCATCGTCCCAGATACGTCTTTCAACAACAAAAGCCGCCTCGTGCGTGTTTAACATATTCCTTTAAACAGAACGCGATATTTACTGGCATTCATGTATCGTCTTAAGGGGATACATAATGGTACTGTAGATGTGTTCAGCGTACGAGGGAAAGGCTATCACTACAGTAGATTTTGGTGTTATAATTTGAATATGAACATCTGATATACATAATTTTATTAAACCTATTAACATGTTAACTATCTGGCTACTGTGTAAGTTTTATGTCTCTGACTTATTTCGTCTCGATTATAATTATATCGACAAGCACAGAAACAAACAAAAACCAGATAGACAGTCTTGTCACGGCATTAAGCTTTCATTTGCTTATTTTAGAAGCCGTCGACATAAGACAATATAACTAAACTGTAAACAACTCATGTACCTTAGTTTAACATAGGTACTGAAAAATATAAAAATACATTTTATAAATTCTCCAAATATTTTCAAAACGCGTTTTATTATGAAATATTCCTGACAATAATACTGTCATTTCTGTTGAGAATTCAGTCTTTCAGATACCTCATTTCAAATAAACTGTACTGTCTAAGGTTTACACTCGCATAAATCGTAATAGGCACCCACTACAATGGCATTTATTGTATCAAATAGAGTACTAACGCTAACTTTACACTCTACAAAACATATTTAACCAAATCAGAGTATATAAAGGTTATTTATAGACAATAGCTCACTCGTATGCTAAGACAGAGATATTCGCTCGTCAACCGTGTCAACATTTCGGCGTTTACAGCGTAACTTAGGCAAGCGAATAGTGGCAAGAGAGGCGATACATCAACATTGTCATTAATGAACCAACGGAGCGTAGTTCAAATTACAGCCACGTTAGAGTTATTATGGGAACACATATATATTGCTACAAAATATCCACCGTGGTCCTTATCGCTTGCGGTGTATGTACCTATTTGGTACGTTTAGTAAGTTCCTGTGACTGGAATGAAATGGAACGTACGTTTGTAATAGAAAAATATTTCAGAATCTGTCCAACGGAAGACTGAATCGAGTGTACACAAGATGTAATATCAGCAAATTAACGGAATTAGGTATTCTGCTTTGTTAAATATACATCCCTCTGTAAACGGGTAAGTGTATCAGCGTGGTTATTGCTTACATAAATGATAATAAAAGTTAAAGTACATTTATATTGAAAATATGTAAATATGTATTGCGCAAGTTATAGAAGCATAATAGTGTTTACTTTTCCAAAAGCAGCTATCACTTTTATGGCATTTTATATATTTATGAGGTATCCAGCGCTAAACTAAACTGAACGAAGCACAAAAGACGTTGGGCGGAGCGCTGTGGACGCATCGGAAGATGGATCGTGACGGTAATCAGTTAATGCATTATGCAGTTCACTACAACCAAGTTGTAAGGTTGTATGTGCTGCAAATATTGGGGCAAATTAAGCTGAGACACTTTATGTGCTTGGTTAATTTGGCTCGATGAAGGTAAGTCTAGAAGATGTTATGCAGCAGAATAGTTATACCTAAAGCTTATTGATTTAAGGATGAAAGTTGCCGCTGACACTAATCGTGCCTGCAAATGGATAGATTACATTTGTGCATTACCAGCTGGCATAGTTTTGATACAAAATAATGTGTGCAGGATATAGAGTCAACTGAAAACATTATGTAGTTTTCCTACAATTAAGGATACCTACTCCGCAATAATGGGAAAATTGAATTTACCCAAAATTGGTACAAAAGCTCCGTTGGTATTGCAATAATTCAGCTTTATTTGTTATACATTATCATAAAGCTAAACATAACTTTTTGCTTAAAAATGAACATTTCATTTTTCCGCAAAAAATTGCTTCGGTAGGTAGATATTTATATTCTAGTGTTATAGATCGACGAAATGATAATACTTTTACCGACTTCACACTTTTATTATACTTCAAGAAAATGAGGACACGTTCTCTGCTTATTTTTATACGACCACACTCTACCACCGTCCAACATTAACTGCCTCTTATCGCACGTGCTACCTCCCACCAACCAACTTTCTACCAACCGGAACTACGACACCAAATAGGTTGGTAAACATGACGGAAGTAGTGCGTGCGTTTACATTCAGTTTAAAATAATTTCATAAATATATTGACAGCATTATTTGATAATTATTTAAACATAAGTAATCTTATAACCCATAATTAATTACGTAGATTCTTACAACCGGAAATACCAAGTAACGAACACTGATAGTAATTATAGAAATAATCATAATTCCAACTATACTTAAGCATGTGTTTCTTACAGTCGGCCTTTCCTGATTCGTTTCTCGTCTCGAGAAAATTGCCTTATAGTAGTAATATTTGCAATAGATAAATTTGCAACAAAACTCATAAAAAAAAATACAATTGTATAGTATAAGTAATACATTTGAAACTTGACACAAAGCGGTTCCTTCGACATCGGTCATGATGACCTCATAATGAACTTAACATTTTGCACTTTTTATAGCGATTGAAATCTCAACCATATTTAAATATCTGTCTTAACTGAGTCATCAGACATAACAATAATCTCAGCTAAGCCTCCTTTACAACTTTAGCTATAGTAATTAAGATATTAAGGCCTCAGACATTATCCTTAACATCTGTCTTAACTGAGACCTCAGACATATTCTCAGCTAAGCCACTTCCATAACTTAACTAATGTAATAAGGTATTAAGGCCTCATACATAATAATATCCTTAACACCTGTCTTAGCTGAGACCTCAGACATATTCTCAGCTAAGCCACTTCCATAACTTAACTAATGTAATAAGATATTAAGGCCTCATACATATCCTTAACACCTGTCTTAACTGAGACCTCAGACATATTCTCAGCTAAGCCACTTCCATAACTTAACTAATGTAATAAGATATTAAGGCCTCATACATATCCTTAACACCTGTCTTAGCTGAGACCTCAGACATATTCTCAGCTAAGCCACTTCCATAAATTAACTAATGTAATAAGATATTAAGGCCTCATACATATCCTTAACACCTGTCTTAGCTGAGACCTCAGACATATTCTCAGCTAAGCCACTTCTATAACGTAACTAATGTAATAAGATATTAAGGCCTCATACATATCCTTAACACCTGTCTTAGCTGAGACCTCAGACATATTCTCAGCTAAGCCACTTCCATAAATTAACTAATGTAATAAGATATTAAGGCCTCATACATATCCTTAACACCTGTCTTAGCTGAGACCTCAGACATATTCTCAGCTAAGCCACTTCTATAACGTAACTAATGTAATAAGATATTAAGGCCTCATACATATCCTTAACACCTGTCTTAACCGAGACCTCAGACATATTCTCAGCTAAGCCAATTATAGGATCAAGTGATGATTCTAAAATTACGTAATATTACATATTATACCCACTCAAATGATTTTGTATCATAATAATATTATTAGCATTATAGTACAAGTGTCGTGTTATCGTGATCATATTGTATTGTATACACTTCTACAGTTTGGTCACAACAAATCTGATCAAATTAATCACGTAACTCAATCAAACGTGTATCAATCTGTGTCACCACTATTCGGAGTTTCTGTTTCTTCTTCGGACTCTGTATCTGCTCTAGTAAATACCATCCAAGGATGGATTTTATCTACAGAGAAGATGCCACTAAACTTTCTATTACCTTTCCGAGATAAAGGCGTATCCTCAATTACGTAACGATCATTATCAAGAACCTCTACTATACGATACGGGCCCCTAAGTTTTGGGACTAGCTTTCTACTTTTTCCAATAGATGGAATCTCTCTTTCTACCCTAACTAGTTCTCCTACCTTATATGTGATTTCTTTCCTAACTCTGTCAAAACGTTCTTTTTGTTTACTTTGAGTATCCCTAACATGTTCAATTATTTCTTTTCTCGTATTTTCTAATGTAGAAGCTATGTCGTCTGTTTTGTCTGTCACGCTGAGCTGTAGTAAGGAACTTGAGGTGCCAACTAAATTAAGACCAAACAGCGCCTGAGCAGGGCTCTTTCCCGTTCCTTTATTTTGGGTATTATTAAGACCCCATTGTATCTCGGAAACGCATTCGTCCCATACGTTTTCAGGCTTACCAAGGTTAGTTGCCGTTAGAGCTGATAGGACTGTTCGGTTATACCTTTCAACTTGGCCGTTGGCCCGCGGCGTTGCTACCGCATTCATAATATGTTTCACGCCCAACGATTCCAAATAGTTTTGAAAACTTCTAGCAGTAAATGAGGTCCCCCGATCCGAAATTAACCGTTTTGGAACACTGAATGTGTGGAAATAGTTTTTTATTGCGGTGATGGAATGGACCGACTTCGTACTTTTAACCGGGACAAGTATAATAAACTTTGTAAACGCGTCAATAATTAATAAAAGATAAGCATTTCTGCGTTTGCTCCGAACAAATGGACCTAGATGGTCTATGTGTAAGGTGTGAAATGGTTGCTCAACCTTTTCTATTGGATGTAACATACCTGCTTTTTTACCAGAAGGGACTTTGGCATGAGCACACTCCAAACAAGACTGTACATACTTTTTAATAAATCTCCTCATTTTTGCGAACCAATATTTACTCTTTATTGATTCTAACGTTTTCTCGAAACCAAAATGTCCAATCTCGTCATGATTTGATTTTAATACCTGCCATCGGACACCTTTCGGTACAACCCAGCGATCACCGTCTTCTGTTTTTCTATACAATAGTCCCCGCTTTACTATAAAATTATTCTTGACTTCTACTACGTTATCGGTCTCTTCATCATGTAATATAGCAATTATTCTTTGTAACTCGGGATCGCTTTGTTGCACCGTAGCCACCCAATCGGTGTCAATATGTCTTATTTGAAACTCTGTCACTTCTGTCACCTTCGTATCTGAAGGGACAGGATTTCGACTAAGCGCGTCAACGTGAGTCATAGTTGTACCGGGTTTGTAAATTATGTGAATGTCAAATTCTTGCATCATATTCCACCACCTCGCGACTCTAGGCAATGTATCTCTTTTCTCAAAAGTAGCACGGAGAGAATTACAATCAGTCACTATTGTAAAAGGTATTCCCAATAAATAAACCCTAAATCGCTGCAGTGACGTCACGACAGCCAACGTTTCTAAATCGTAAGACGTAAATTTTGATTCTTCGGGAGATGTTTGTCTATTGTAAAAAGCTACTGCACTGAAAGGCGACTCTTTACTTGGTCTTTGCATTAATATTCCGGCAACACCGACTTTAGAAGCATCAGTGTGCAACTGTGTTTCGTATTCAGGATTATAAAATGACAGAATAGGACGCTTTACTAGTTCTGTTTTTAAAGTTAAAAATGCAGCTTCTTCAGCGTCACCCCATTTCCACTTAGCATCCTTTTTTAGGAGTTGCGTTAATGGCTTCGCAATTATCGAGAACCCTTTTATGAATCTGCGGAAGAAGCTGGCCAGGCCCAGAAACTGCCTAACTTTATGTTGATCTGTCGGTTTGGGAAATTTTTCTACGGCTTCAATTTTTTTCTTCCCCGGTTTAACTCCCAGTTCATTAACTTCAAAACCTAAATAATCGATAGATTGCTTTAGGAAATTGCATTTTGACAAATTGAGAGTTATTCCCGAGGAACAGAACAGATCCAGAATATCGCGGAGTTTTTGTAAGCCCTCTTCTATCGTTTTGGATGGGATGACGATGTCGTCCATTTATGCGAACGCATCTTTGAATCTAGCATTCCCCAGGATATTATTTATAGCCTTTTGAAACGCGGACGGAGCATTTACGAGTCCAAAGGGCATGCGGTTAAACTCATAATGACCGTCCGGCGTCACAAAGGCTGTACAATGTTTTGATGATTCGGCCATGGGTATCTGGTAGTAGCCAGAAGCCAGATCTAAGGAAGTGTAATATCTATGGCCTGACAGATTATCTAACTGATCATCTATGCGTGGAAGCGGGTAATGTTTTTTTACTGTCTTTTTATTGAGGGCTCTAAAATCAATAAATAAGCGATAGTCGCCGGTCTTCTTTCGCACAAGTACGATCGGTGAAGCGTAATCTGACGAAGACTGCCTGATAATGCCAGAATCTTCCAGTTCTTGTATCATGTCGCGTACTACCTGTCGCTCGGTATAAGACAAGCGATAAGGTCTGTATACCACAGGTGTGGGGTCATTGAGGTTAATGTTCATCTCGGTATTAGTTAAGCATCCTAGCTCTTTGGTCGAAAACGCAAAGCAGTTACGGTAATCGTTTAATAATTTGGTCAATTTTAAAACATAGTTAGGTTCAATATCATCATCTACCTGTATCATGACGGGTTCGATTTGAGATACTATGGCACCATCAGGACAGTGTTCAATTTTATTAACATCTAAAGTCTCTATTTGTTTTAGCGGCATCGCGCGGACCAATAGAGTGTCTTTAATTAAGTCAAATCCGGAGTTAAGCCCCTTAACAACAACATTTCCATGTCCGTTCGTTATTTGTACTACACTTTGTAAGATCTCATACTGTCTTTGAGGTTCTAAGCATAGACTTGGTTCAATAAACAAGTCACCAGAGTATTTTGGTTCAGTATAAACTTCTACTGCAGTGTATCAGTTAATGCTTATAGGGCATTTGTTGTTAACGTACAGTTGTATGTTCTTTATTGGTTTTGCCGATATGTTTAATTGGTCATGAGTTTTATAAACCACAACATGATCTTGTTCTGTAAACGATTGTCCAAGTAATAAAGGGACTTGTAAGAGGTGGTCGGGAATGACAAGAGCTTCTACGACAGCTTTAGCTGAGTCTACATCTATTTCGACAGTACATTTGCCTAAACAATTGACAACACTATCTCCAAACCCTCGTAACACTGGCAAGTTTGAGTCAGACCAAGAGGCTACCAATTTCTTAGCCACAGATTCTTGCCGTGTTTGCCGTGTGGTGCCGGCTTAGAATTGCACTACCCCAACTCTTCCCGTGGGTGTCGTAAGAGGCGACTAAGGGGCATACACCGGGGGGCGGGCAGCAGCGTTCCCTGCAGAACAACACCATCACCAAACTGCGATCCCCAACCCGCATGCCCAGCGTGGGGATTATGGGCATAAACCCCCAATGATAAACACTGCCAAAAAATGGCCCCCAGTTCCCGGCCGCCTCGCTATTCCTGGTCATGGTAGCGGCCAGAGTAACGGCGGGGCAGGGGGTGCTAAGAATCCCCGGGCTACATCAGGCTACCATTCACCCAAAAAATTGACCCTGGCGACGTTTAACGGACGAACTCTGAGGCTTGACCATCATCTAGCGCAGTTGGAAGTGGAGTTAGAGAACATTAAATGGCATGTTCTGGGGTTATGTGAAGTCCGTAGAGAGGGCGAGGACACCGTAACCCTAGACTCGGGCCATCTTCTCTACTTTCGCGAGGGTAATTAAATATCCCAGGGTGGCGTAGGTTTCCTCGTTAATAAAGCCCTCGCTAACAATGTTGAAGAAATCTCCAGTGTGTCGAACAGGGTAGCGTACCTGATCCTTCGTCTATCCAAGCGGTATAGCATGAAGGTAATTCAGGTCTACGCACCAACCTCGGCACACTCGGATGATGAAGTGGAGGATATGTATGAAGACATATCCAAAGCCTTACACAACACCACTAAGGCTCACTTCAACGTTGTTATGGGGGACTTTAACGGCAAGGTGGGAACCCAGACTGGCAACGAATCCCGAATAGGCCCGCATGGCTATGGAGTTAGGAATCACAGGGGGCAAATGCTTGTCAACTTCCTTGAGAAAGAGGGCCTGTTCTTAATGAACTCGTTCTTTAAGAAACAACCTCAAAGGAAGTGGACATGGCAAAGCCCCGACACTGTGACTAAAAATGAGATCGACTTCATCATGACGGATAGCAAACATATATTCAGAGATGTCTCAGTGATCAACAGGTTCAATACCGGATCTGATCACCGGCTACTCCGAGGCTCTCTGAATATAAACTTAAAGCTCGAGAGAAACCGTCTCATGAAGTCCACGCTCCGACCTAACCTAATCCAAATCATGGCGGGCACCGAGAAGTTCCAGCAGCTTCTCGGGGATAGATTGGTTGCCTTGGAACCCACTGATGACGCTGACGAGAATCTACACAATCTGGTCAAAACGTTGAGGGACGAGGGCATCAAATTCTGCCAAAAGCAGCGTACTGGCAAGAAATCCAAACTCTCGGATGAGACTCTCGGGCTGATGGCAAAAAGACGGGAAACCACCCACGCGACTTCGTCAGACAGGTCAGACCTGAACAAGCAAATTGCGAAGATGGTACGGCGCGACCTTCGGAGCTCCAACACACGCCTCATTGAAGAGGCAATAGAGCGAAACCGAGGGTCCAAAGTATTCACTCAGCAGCTAGGTAGGAGCCACCTGACGAAGCTTAAAACCCACGATGGGAGGACCGTGTTGTCGAAGCCGGAGATCTGCACCGAGGTGGAGGATTTCTACGGCCGATTATACGCTGCACATGCCCCTCGTTCCCAACGAGATGACCACGATTCCAGAGCCACCCTGACACGCCACTATACCGACGAACTGCCAGACATCAGTCAAGACGAGATCGTGTTAGCTCTGAGGCAGCTTAAAAATGGAAAAGCCCCCGGTGAGGACGGAATAACATCAGAGCTCTTGAAAGCCGGAGGAGCTCCTGTTATACAGGAATTACAGAACCTCTTCAACGCCGTCCTTCACAGTGGGAGAACTCCAAAGGCGTGGAGCGGGAGTTTGGTGGTGCTCTTTTTTAAGAAGGGAGATAAAACCCTTCTTAAAAACTACAGACCCATCTCGCTTCTGAGCCACGTCTATAAGCTGTTCTCACGAGTCATCACGAACCGTCTCGCTAGGAGACTCGACGAGTTCCAGCCACCGGAACAGGCCGGGTTTCGCGGAGGATATGGCACCATAGACCACATACACACAGTGAGGCAGATTATACAGAAGTCCGAAGAGTATAATCAGCCCCTGTGTTTGGCCTTTGTGGACTACGAGAAGGCCTTTGACTCTGTCGAAATCTGGGCTGTTCTGGAATCCTTACAGCGATGCCAAGTAGACTGCCGCTATATCGAGGTGTTGAGATGTCTCTACGAAGCCGCCACCATGAATGTCCAAGTACAGGGCCAGCAGTCTAAACCCATCCAACTGCGCAGAGGAGTAAGACAGGGGGATGTTATATCCCCGAAACTGTTCACGAGCGCGTTGGAAGATATGTTTAAGACGTTGGACTGGAAAGGCAAGGGCATTAATATAAACGGCGATTACATCTCACACCTAAGATTTGCTGATGATATAGTTTTAATGGCAGAGTCGCTGGAGGAGCTGAACCGAATGCTGGACGGATTAGCTTCAGCCTCACGACGCATCGGTCTCGGCATGAATTTGGATAAAACCAAAGTCATGATCAATGGCCTCATTGATCCGGGGCCGGTCGTCGTACATGGCCACCCTCTCGAAATTGTTTCCGAGTACACTTACCTTGGGCAAATTCTGCAGTTAGGTAGAAACAATTTTGAGAAGGAGGTCAAAAGGAGGATCCAACTGGGCTGGGCAGCGTTTGGGAAACTACGTCGAGTCTTCTCGTCATCCATACCACAATGCTTGAAAACTAAAGTTTTCAATCAGTGCGTCCTACCCGTTATGACCTACGGAGCTGAGACGTGGACACTCACAGTAAGGCTGGTCCACCAGTGTAAAGTCGCTCAGCGAGCTATGGAAAGAGCTATGCTTGGAGTCTCTCTGAAGGACAGAATTCGTAACGAATATATCCGACAGAGAACCAAAGTTACCGACATAGCTCAAAGAATTAGCAAGCTGAAGTGGCAGTGGGCCGGCCATATCTCGCGAAGAACCGATAACCGCTGGGGTAAACGTGTTCTTGAGTGGAGACCGCGACTCGGCAAACGTAGTGTAGGACGCCCTCCGGCCAGGTGGGATGACGACCTGCGAAAGACTGCAGGCAGATGCTGGATGCGTCAAGCTAAAGACAGGGCGCTATGGCGCTCATTAGGGGAGGCCTATGTCCAGCAGTGGACTAGTACAGGCTGATGATGATGATGATGATGATGATGAGATTCTTGCAACATGGTACATTGACTTCCGAAATCAACAAAACAGGTTAGATTTTGGCCGTTTACAGTGGCAGTTTTGAAATACTTAGAATCATTGTCCTGTTCTCTTGAAATCCGTAAAACTGTCTTATTAACGGCACTACTTATTATGGGGTCGCTTTTGCCTGGACAAGTGCTAGCTACATGGCCTATCTTATGACAACTATCACAGCGTTTGATTGGTTGCTTACATCTGAAGTATGGATGCCCATCTTCTAAACAATTATAACATTTTGTGAGCCTAAAACCTTTGCTAGTCCTACTGTCAGATTCACTTTGAATTGCTCTAAATGTCCTAGAGTGTCTATTTTCAGAATGACTTGCTTGCGTAGACAGATTAGGTTTGTCGAGTTTCTTTGTTACTCTGACATTTCTGAGATAAACCAGCAATTTGTCAGGTTCTGTAAACTGTGCTGCTTCAGCACTGGTCCTTACCGACCTATCTTCAATCCCGAATAGAATACAATCTATTGCACCTTTGCCTGTTATGTTACAACGATTCAATAGTACTATCTTCTGATAGAAATACTCTTCTAAAGACTCTCCAAATCTGGCTTTGCAAGCAAGCATGTCCGTTAACAATTGCCCATAATTTTCATCACTTGGGAATGCGGATTTCAATTTATTTTGCCATTCAGTCCATGAAAACAGTACACTGGGTAAACCTTGATACCATTTCTGTGCTAAGCCCACTAGTTTTGGAAGGGCATAATGGATAATTTGTCTCTCAGTCCAGTTATAGATCTGGGCACACTCATTAACTTTGATCAACCATGTTTCAACCGTTTGATTTCGCTTCGCGGGGTCAAATTCTGGGATAACATTCAAAACGGGATAACGCTCGCTACCTCCATCTGTTTTCATGGTCTGAATAAACTCCTTAAATGTCGAAAGTAAAATATCAGCACTAGGGTTTGTATTAAGTACAGGGGTACTCACAGCTGGTGCAGCTACAGGTGTAGTTTCATGCTGCGATAAACTTGAAAGTTGGTGGTCGAATGTCGCGTTGCGGCTCCGTGACTCTTCGCGACCGCGCCCCATATCATGGCTGCGTAGCACGTCGCGGCTGCGTGAATCATGGCGTCTCTGCGACATTTCTCGGCTACGTGAGTCATCACGTCTGCGCGACACGTCGTGGCTACGCGAGTCATCGCGTCTGCGCGACAAGTCACGGCTACGCGAGTCATCGCGTCTGCGCGACAAGTCACGGCTACGCGAGTCATCGCGTCTGCGCGACACGTCACGACTGCGCGGCACATCACGACTGCGCGGCACATCACGACTGCGCGGCACGTCGCGGCTCTGCGACACGTTGTGGTTGCGCGACACGTCGCGGCTGCGAGAGACTTCGCGAGCTACCGACGCATCTTGAGACTCCCGTCGTTTTCGTACTGGAGTCGACTCACTTTGTATACGTTGGCGAGATTTCCTTTCGCGATTCATTGCCCCTTGAAAACGAAATTAAATCACGAAAGTGGGTGTTTCGAAACTTGCTTTTAAATTTAGTTCAAGCAAACTTTATATTTATTATGCACATTACAATCCTCAACTACCACATCTAGTTGATTTATTGAAACCCTATTCCGCCTGACTACAGTAGATAATATACATTCTAAAGCGTCGAGTTATCTTTCGGCATACGAATTATTCTATTTTTGTACCAAATAAAGGGTAGGTAGCTACTGCATAATGCACACCGTTATTGGTAATTGCTCATCAAATCAACGTTACAAAAATATAAGTACAATGAGCAGATAAGAGAAGAAAAAAAAAGAACTGACTCCAGGACGGAATCTGTCTACAACAGTTCTACTAAACGTTATTCGTTATACCTATCATGTTATCGTATTTATTATAAAATAGTCGAAACATCAGCCAGGAGTAACATAATGGCCACTTTTACTCACTTTTATGGGCGAAGTCCTTCTACCAGTGGCGATTTTTAATCGCTCATACGGC
Source organism: Hylaea fasciaria (assembly GCA_905147375.1). Lineage (NCBI taxonomy): Eukaryota > Metazoa > Arthropoda > Insecta > Lepidoptera > Geometridae > Hylaea > Hylaea fasciaria. The sequence continues at coordinate 4,823,944 of LR990194.1, forward strand.
TATATCCCACTTGCTGACCTGTTATAGATCGACGAAATGATAATACTTTTACCGACTTCACACTTATATTATACTTCAAGAAAATGAGGACACGTTCTCTGCTTATTTTTATACGACCACACTCTACCACCGTCCAACATTAACTGCCTCTTATCGCACGTGCTACCTCCCACCAACCAACTTTCTACCAACCGGAACTACGACACCAAATAGGTTGGTAAACATGACGGAAGTAGTGCGTGCGTTTACATTCAGTTTAAAATAATTTCATAAATATATTGACAGCATTATTTGATAATTATTTAAACATAAGTAATCTTATAACCCATAATTAATTACGTAGATTCTTACAACCGGAAATACCAAGTAACGAACACTGATAGTAATTATAGAAATAATCATAATTCCAACTATACTTAAGCATGTGTTTCTTACACTAGGAAAAAGAATACTATTCTTATTAAAATCCAATATTTCAAAAAGCATTGGCGTTGGGGCAAAATCATTATGGTACCTGTAAAAGGTCAAATGTATATTGCTTTGTATTTTATTATTATGGTGGAGATGTTGATTGTAATCATTTTGTTATGAAAAGACAAAAGTCTCAACAATACAAATAAACGTATTAAATTTTCAAATGTAGGCTTTGGTATCTATAAAAGATTTTGTCATCATAAGCGATCCGCTTGAGCACCTGCTTTGGCGAATTGGGCGAGAACAGGAGTGGTTTTGAATTTATGTTTAAAAAAAGCAGCTGATTTTAAATACAAAAAAATACCAAACAACGGAAGTTATAGAACGGTTAACTACTCAATGGCTGAAAGCTTTTAATTGCGAGCGATTGTCGTAACAGCCACGTTGCAGCGCGCTGATATGGGTACTAATAGGCAGTGAGATTCCGTTACATATGATATATACATACGTACATATCATATACATATACGTACCCATTATATATACATATTATCTACTAGTATATAGTAGCTCGCATCGAGCTGCTAGTTACCCGACTACCGAAGGAGTGTAATTTTATTGATATTTTTTGCAGTAGGTATTTTTAGTTTTTGAGAGGTGTCACAATTAGTGTGTAGTTAATCCGTTCTGTGATTTATTAATGCAGTTGTCAGTAAAGAGTTATCTATCATCTAATAGTGGCGCAAACAACAGTACATAACCTATCTGTCAATAAGCATAATCTCGAAATCAGGTGCAAAGATGTCGGAATAATAATTAGACAGCTCTTCAATATGGATGGGATTACGGCGAATGATGCTGTAAACTAAACATTATTACCATAAATAGCGGTAAGCGGTTGAATCAATCTGGGGGCACGACAGTGCCCCCGCCAAGTCGAGCAAAACAAAAGGCACGGCCGTACTATCCTTTTCTCGAAGCGATTCGGGCCATTTTCGACCCCCTGTAACTTCGTTATGGATAAAACTAGAAGCCTAAATTTTTAGTGACCAAGAGGGCATCACGTCTACAGATAATAATCCAAGTTACATCAAATTTGAACCAGTAGTTTAAGAATTATTGCAAGTCAAAGTTCCTTAATTTTGCTGCCCACTGACTGACTGACTGACTGACTGACTGACTGACTGACTGACTCACCGATCATCAAAATTCTAAGGTACTTCTAGCCGTCCCACAAGTTTCAAATTTTGAATATACCTATTGTTTAGCTTATAAACTATGGAAAAATTCTGACATTCCATAATTTTCATCCCGTTTTCTAGATATATGATCTGCATAAATAACTTTGTATTCCCATATAAATCCTATTAAATTGTATGTGATTACAAAGTTACTTTTACAGTTCATAATTATACTTCATTGAAATTGAATGAAATGGGAATGGGGAATGAAATGGGAATGGGAAAAATGCGGAATGAAATGGAAATTCGACAGTTGAGCGCTATTTAAAAACTTCCACGATAGATAGAGAGATACAAATCCCTATACTATACCTACCTACACTTTTATAGGTCGAACAAATTCGTCACCTAGGTAAATTAAAATAGGTACCTAGGTGCCTTATACCTAATACGCATCTGTGGAGACGCAAAGACACTCGTTCATGATAATCTATGAGCATGACCTATGTTGCAAGGGGCTCCGGCCGCACAGGCGCGGGGCGCGCGTTGGTGCGTGTTTTGCAAAAAAACGAAATAAAGAAAGAAACCCTACAAAAAGAAATGAGATCCCATCAAAAACATTACATGTACAAAAATGCACAAGTCTCGCAACGCAGTTTAACTGCCGTAAAAAGTTGTGAGATGGAATGTAAACCAAGTCGGTTAATTTCAATACCTACCTATCTATGGGAGCAGTTATATCTTTATTTCTTTAGTAAATAGAGTGTCTTGGCGATTGTACACGGCAGCATATTAATCTACTAGGCAATTTAAATATAGTCTTCCGTATAGGTGTACTTTCAAACAAATACAAGCACAAAGCGCTTAACATACATTTATGTTGCCGTGTGCAATTGCCAAGTCACTCTATTTAATAAAGAAATAAAGATATAACTGCTCCCATAGATAGGTAGGTATTGAAATTAACCGACTTGGTTTACATTCCATCTCACAACTTTTTACGGCAGTTAAACTGCGTTGCGAGACTTGTGCATTTTTGTACATGTAATGTTTTTGATGGGATTGTGTTATCTACTGAAATTGACTTAGCTGCAATAGGTACTTATTCTAGTCGGGGATTATCTAGGTTTTATGGTTAATACTTATTTGATTATCAACATGTTCATTGTTTATATTAATTTGTCAGATTTGAGTAACTGCTATGTTTTACAACACCGCCAATGATTATACAATTGTTGTTATATATATATATATGTTTATATAAATATACAAAATCATCGATCATCGGTGGAAACTTTTAATCAGATCTTTTGGAATATAATTTGGAACTACCAAAACATGTCAGTAATTTTATTTAGAAGAAAAGATTAAGGACCTGTAGGCAGCGAGCTTCCGTAAAATGGGCGGTTTTTTGTCAAAAAGTTAAGCTGTAATTACAAATATTTATAAGCCAGAAAAAATACAGTGTATAGCCAAGTGTTTCAGTTAGCTAATAAATCAATAATATTGGACTAAAGTTGTCTAGTATCTTGAGAAAAAAATTCACGAGAAAGGACCCGAAAAAAATCTTTCGTCACATAATGCTCAACATTTTCAGCGACAACTATCATATTTTTTGGAACCATAAAAAAGGCAATTTTATTTTCCAATGAAATTTGAATTTTCCAATGAACTGAATCGATTCCGTTCTTCTAATCTGTCTTCTTCCGTAATCTGTGCTAACGCCACGTGATGCCGTTAGTAAGAGTATAATAATTATGAATTAGCGTTTTCGACTTGCCGTGAGCGCGGAGCCAGCGTGGCGCGCGGCCCGGCCAGGTAACTTTCATCTTCTAAAATACATGAATCGCTCCTATATTAGCGCCTTAAACAAGAAATTTGCTACTACAAAAGCACAGGTCCAAAATATAAGGTGCACATTTATAAGACAGATGGTGTCATTCGGATAATTCTGTTATCAGCAACGAGAGGTCGCCCTTGCGCTCGTATACTTAGGCGGCAGTTTCCTGCGACGTTAAGTCCTTATAAAGGTAACTGTTACGCTGAAAAAGTCCTATTTCTGTGACAAAGGGCGCTGTTAACCGTGAAAATGATACGTAGAGATTTTGTGTTGCGCCTTTAATGAGTTGTATGAATCGCTGGACGTACGCGATAGTAGGAAGCGACTAAGTGAAGCTTATATTTAGAAGTGATGTAAAAAGACTAACAATGACCCTTTTCAGTATTTCAGTCCCTCAACGATGTGTGGTTTTACCAGTTTATCTTATTCTAATAAGCTTACTGAATATAAGTTTTGCATTACCATCCCAAATGTATTTCACAAAAAAAAACTGATGCCGATTTTATGCCTGCTTATTATTTACCCATCACGTTAGCAATAAAATGAAGCAACAAAACAAATAGGTACGATCGCATCGAGTCGCACGTTCAGCAGATTAGAAATAGTTATCTCTCGAGACAGAAACATCACAGGTTAGGCGGATACACAGTATCGCATATAGCACGTTTTTTACAAGTTACTAGCTTTTGCTCATTTACTCACTGTTTTAGCATAATTTCTGCAAAATGTTGCATTATTGGACTAATTTTTTTATTTTAAATTATGCAGAAACATTTGTCATAGTTTCGTCGATTAATTGAGTTTAAAATTACATTCTAACAATGCAATATTTTGGTGACACTGATCGAATTTAAGATGTAGCATAAATTCACATTTAAAAGTTTCCCTCTTCTATAAGAACCCTGACTATTTGTGCGGTTAACATACGTCGCAGATCGTCACACACTTTTATGACGTTGTTTTGTTATATTGCATGAACTTAGGATACTGACTACATACCACTATAACTATCACATAAGCATAGAACAGAATTACTTTCTTTCAAACTTTAGATTTATCGCCTATTGCGTAAGTTTGTTCGGCAGCTTCACTTGTTCTTAACATTAAATCATATCTGCGATTACGGATTGCTGACATTCTGAAAATATATCGAAGGTGAATCGTTAAAGTTACATTCTTACTTTGTTTAGAAAGTATGACGGCTACCTTTGTAGGGCATTGGTAGGTACGGTTATTTTCTGTTTGATGCGATTCGGGTTGGAGTTCAGTATTAGAGACGAAGCGGTCGAAGTCGATATGGTGCAATAATTGTGTTTCTTTTATTTTCTTTTTGGCTTTTAAAGGTGCCATGATTATAATTTATTCTATCAAATGTTTGTGAATTTTAATTTATTTTGGATTAATATATAAAATTGATCTTAAATAGTGCTAAGCAGGCACTTTAATTTAGTTTAAATATTACTTTTTGAATAGTTACATCCAATCTAAAAAATTACGAATACGACATTACAGCGTTATTACGACGTTAAAGCGACTATTTACTTGTTAACACTTAGTTTCGAACGTGATTACCAAACTTCGCTTTAATTGACAAATTAGAAGTCAGCGGCATATAAAAAAAAGAGTTAAAATGATGCCATTGCAATATGATGAATAGGCACAATACAAATTAAGATTCGTGTTCACATTTCAGCTGGAAATGACACATTCGTTACCAGCAGCGGGGACAATTTTATCGGTTCAATTCCTCCATTCATGCCTCCATGCAAAAAGTAATTTGAAGTACTGTGACGCATGAGCGCGTACCTACTTATCTATTTTTGAAGGAACGCAATTCGCGATCCGTTAAATAGACTTAAAACAGATTATAAAGAGGGGTTTTAGGTAAGAAAACAACTCTACGTGACGCACACATACTGAAATCCGTTGGCAGGCTAGGTGTGCATTTAAGTTTTTTTTGTTATGTTTCGTTTATATAAAAACAAAATGAAATCTAAAAACTAAACACAAATAAAACTAATCTAATAGACCGCTACCAATGGGCAACGTTCCGAAAATGCTGGCCGCATTGCCACGTTGTATGGCAATGCTCAATCTTTGACCAAGTTTAGTTCGTACATTTTATTAAACATTGACATCGATCAAAACTTTATCGGGTCTAGAGACTGAATGAAGTAACAATAATGAGGAGCTTACAACATTATAATATTAATTGGCTACTGGAAAACAGTTATTCAATAGTTTAGAGTTAACGCATGCAGGCCTGATCTAACGCTAGCTGGTCAGCAAAACTTCAAATAATATACATGCTGGAGCGTCAAGTGTCATGTATAATATGCAAAAGGCGTGCGATCTCAGTAACTGTATATTACAAGTCGCTGCTCGAAGTGAGCGAAGCATACTTCCGCGCATGTGTGCGAACGGCACGCACCGTCTCACTCGTCTTGTCGTATTTGTGCTCAAGAAAACAGCCAACAATTTATTCTGTACAGAGAAACTTGAACGACTTTCGTAGGTACGCAAGACAGAATATTTCGGGACGGAATATTTTAATTCCACGTCCAAATTAATTTCCTATTACGAACCTAAAATATTTATGAAGGATATTAAAATAAAATGTTTCTCTAGCAAAATGGAATTACGATTTTAGGGTTTCACCGCAAACTGCTAACTGAAACGTTGCAGGAATCTGTGTAATTGACTGAGACGATTAAACAGAGAAACGAGAGTAGTGAAAAGCAGAAAGCAGCGCTCGGTGCGCTCACCTATGGCGGGTGTATTAAAGAGGGCTGAGGCGAAGGTGTTCCGGCAGTGGCTAGTAACAATGATGACGCAGATAAAAGGGGTCGATAACGTGAAATAGCAACGTGAAAACGTGGCGAGAAAATAGCATTATTAACCTCCCGGGTATAATACGCGCGCCACTGCGCCAGATATGGTAATGATTATGTAAATCCCCAACTCACAGGTACATCTCAGGAACTTTATATACCTACTTATTAAAACCAAGATTGCCCGACCGGGGGGATTGTCTCACGCAAAAACTTTGCTCGCATCGGAACTCTAACTGTTAGACGTTCAATTTTTACGACGTTAGTAATTCGAAATCTCAGGTTCCTTGAAATCGGACCATCGACGTTGCAGTCTTGCTTGGCGACTCTCTTTTCAATTTTCTTAGTTTCCCGCCCGAAGCAGGCAAGCATTGTATGGGTAGATGCTTATCTTTCTCAAAAGCTATTTAGCTAAATGGAATTTACAGAGCCCGCACTGCAGTTCGAAGAAGTACATTGTAATATTTAAAATCTCAAAATTTGAGTCTAAGTCCGGCCATTGTATTACGTGTCTAAAATTTTTCAAGACTCTTTTTACTTTTCAGCGGTTTCTTTAAATTATGCACTTTGCAAAATTGAAATTGTAGGACGTTGTTTAAAATGTAGGGGACTTGAGGTTGGTACATTGAGGCTACAAGCTGACACAAAAATTGTAAACGAAGTTTCGAAAATGTATTTTTGATGATCTAGCTAATTGTGTCACGCAGCTGTACTCGACGACATTATAATTTACTTCTGCCATAAACCCATTTTGAGACAGTTTAATACCTAGTTCAGTTATTAGTGTTCCGGTGACTTCTATGATGGTTCAAATCGGTGGGTACTTATTTTTAGGCTGGTGAGTTTTGAACCTAACGTAAACACAAAATGGTGATGTATTCACTACAGATAGTACGAATTGTTTTGTAATTCAACAATGAGCGTCTAACATTAAAACAAAAGCGCTGTTCAAAATGTTTAACTGAAGTACATAATTGAGCCCCGTTAATCAAGAGCACAAAGTTTTCACAAGTGCTTAAATTATTTACCTCAAACATCGACATTCAAAGCGTTTCTTGAATATTTTCGCTTACACAGACGTCTGGGGTATACAAAGTGAATAAAGCTGCGTTCACCCGGAGTATTCGTTAGCAATCATTTACAATGTGAGCATTCGTTCGTGAGCACTGCAGTCTGCAATGAAAAATATTCGTCGAAGATTTTATGTGCTTAAAATGGATTTTTTAACGGCATAGTTTCCTTTCTTGAATATTCAATCAGTACTATTTGTATAAAAGTTTCTGCAAACAATATTTTTTTGCTTTTGCTCTAATGAGGGACTTTTACTTGAGAGTAAAAGAAACAACAAATAAAATACTAATTCGAATATAGTTCAGATTAATTAGCGAATAAATAAAGTATTACAAGACGTATTAAAAAAACGAGTTTATATATATAAAACTTAGTGTGAAACCTTTTTTGGGGTTTCGATAAAGTTTATAGAGCTTCAGCTTAAAACTTTTGTTAATAAAACATCCCACGTGTGAACGCTCCTTAAATTGAATAAGTATAATGAAAAATATTGAAAGCGAGCAGTGAGCATCAAAAATACTGACTTTGAATCTCGTTAATTAACTTAATGAGGAAAGAAACAACGAGTAATGTTGCAACTTGCTAGGAAAGTTGGAAACACAACTTTGAAGTTTCAATTCGGAATGTTGTTGCAACAGTGTTTCTACAAATGAAACAAAATGGAATTCAACGGCATCAAAATAATTACAGCGCATATTTGACTATAAATATGCAGTTACAAATAACCTTAATATTCTCATGGTCGGATAAATTTGTATTTTATTTACCCCCAACGTAAACATGGGGTAAGTATGAGGGGTGAAGAGTGTAACGTGTATATCTTTGTATCTGGATATTTGTGGTATTGTAGCTCTCCCAATGATCTGAACCAAATTTAATATAGTCAGATAGATAGAATTTTTTATTCATACCAAAATGTATAGAACAAAGGAAGAACAAACATACCTACTATTAAGTACAACAGGCGGTCTTTTCGCTTAAAGCGATCTCTATCAGACAACCTTGCACCTCTTTATTTTTATTGGACAGGACGTAACGCGACTTCATCGAGAATTTCAGAAAATTTGTTCAGCGGTTAATACATTAACAACGATAAAAAGTAATATACTATAATTAAAAGATCTGTTTTTAATTAGTTAAGAAAAGTTTGATACTAATCAAACAAATAACTAGCTTAAAACCTTTCAGTACCTTTTTGTAAAGATATCATTCCAGTATACAAAAACTCAGCCCAACTGCTTTTACTAAAAGATAAAATAACTTTCTAAAAAGAAAAGTTACGAATCCCACTCGTAATAAGCTTTTCAAAACGTAGTATTTTTAATTAAGCAGATTATAACTAGAAGTGTAATTAACGTTTGCTAGAAAAGACTGTATTAAATTTAAAGGTTTTTATTGTAGTTCTGAAGATTGATAATAATTTGCTCAACGATTTAGCAGAACAAGTCATTAAGCAATGCCACTGGCATGTTAGACACTCAGCCAGTATCTAAAAATACTAGTTAACAAAATGACTTGGCGGCAAAGTTAATAATGTTAATTAGTTTGAATTTTCAGAGCATAAAATCATTACTATAAATAAACAAGCATCAATTTATTTTGCTTTTTGCATAAATAATATAGTTAGAATATAGTTCAACTACGCTGAGATATTTCAATTTATATCACATTCATGGTTCACTCAGCCCCCACAAAAACATGAAACTCGTGTTATTCTATATAGGACCACTACACAGTTATGCAAATGTGCGCCTCGTTTTTGCCAGGATTAAGGTTTCGGGTCTATAGTAATGGGAAGATCTGTGTAAAACGTGGTAAATCCGCGACCCGGCGGGTACACGGGTAATTTGAAATTGTATAATGCGAAAACTAAACTGAAGTGGTCCACTAAACCTTGTTTAATTAAATTTATAATTAGATATTTTACAGAGGTTAGGAGTTGAACAATTTAGTTGGATATATATTTAAAAAGCGTTTAACGTTCATTACATGCAAGCTGTCCCGACAGATGTTGGGCTGTCAAATATATATGGGAAAATGAATTATTATTTTTCTCTCTTTTTCGTAAACTTCTTCCATGTTTTAATAGTTATTTTGCTGTTCGGAGCAGATACAAATGTAACATAGCAAAAATATTCAAAATCTGCTTAGCAGTGCTTGAGTTATAAATAGTGTAAAACTAGTACGTTGTCCCATTTTCTTACTAGGTACATTTCCATCCCATAGCTGGTACTAATCTTCTTTAATTTGTACCAGTTTTGAATAACATAAATTATAACTCAACCGAGCCTTTTAATTTTCGTATTGTAATCAATAGCTATAGTATCCCACTTCAGATGTAAAGAGATCGCCGTTTGTACCACAATTTGCCACAAAACTACACGTGGAAAAATCCGCGCCGGTCAAAGAGACAGATAAACTGACACTGGATATATTTAAAAAGATTGTAAAATAATTTCGACAAAAAGCAAGTCTCCAAAATCTCGCATCAGACACTCAGTAAAATGAAATACGTTGCCGGCCTTCGGCAAATGGTTTAATATCGAAATGTGTTCACTTAGCGCAATCTCTTACAAAGGAAAAAAAACACAGGAAAGGCCCCAAATGTACTTAGCTTTTACCAGTTACCGAAATATGTTTCAATTTTTATTAAAACTCGCGAGAGGATTGGATTGATAGCGTTCCAATCCGTCCCTTTTGCATAGATGCGAAGAGAGATCGTGTTTTGTTTCTCATTTAAGCCCCCACTGTGTATACATTATCAAAAGGTGCTATGTCCGTATAAATTAGAAGGGATCTAGGTAAAATAGTGGAGCATAAAGATGTGGCCACGACCCTTTTTACTCAACTGGAACGCTGGTATTTTATTATGCTTAGCCTATTACGTTGATATACGAAACATACTACCCCGGCGTAAGCTGCCCTTTCCTGTTAAATAATATGAATAAAACCTTTTGAAAATAAGAGGATTAAACATTACTGGCAAAATAATTGTAATGCCATTTCAATTTATGAAATTGGAATATTGCTTACCGCTTCAATAGCAGCTCACTGACACTCGCAGACGAAAACAAACACTGTGAAACCGCCGCAAAACTTTCCAAAGACAAAAATATTATGCAAAATATTCGCACGCATTCAATGCGAGAACGTTACATAGAAATTTAATAATTCGAAATGTCGAAGCGGCCATTGAATTCTTCATCGCTGCAAAAGCACCCGAGAGGAAAATATTTACGCTTTATCGAAATGCAGAAATCAAGTAACAAGGAATCCGTTTTAGCGCAGAGGAGCGTTAGGGACCAAAACTGTTGAATAAAACGTACCTACTAGTAGCTGGAGCCGTAACTTACCTTTCTCAAGTATAAGTTTTCACTCAAGCGAGACTAGTCCGTAATGTAGCTCCGATAGCTCAGTGGTCAGGTTTAAAAGGATAAAACCCCCGATTAAATGTAAGTTGTATTGCGAAAAGAGAAAAATCTTGGCCCGGACTCACCCGCCTCCGATATCCATCCAGCTCGGTGTTTCTGGCAGTTCCCAGGCCTGGGATTTTCATGTGCTCACGACCACACTTGACACCCACTTGTTTCACCTTCACTTCGTGCTGTTTTACGTTAGTTTTTATAAAGTTTATTAAAGAAATGCGGCTGAGCGCAATGGCGGGATGCCGGTTCCGACTTGTTGTTGTGTTTCCTTCCCGCGCGCGGCAGATGGCGCGCGCAGTTTAGAAGGCGGTTTTGGCGGGTGATTTAAAGTATTGGGCCAAGTCCCTACATTTCCCCCCACCGAAATCCGCCAGGATTTCCCAGTTACAATTCCAGGAAGGAGTAGACATTTGTTGAAAATCTTTGAATAACAAAATGTGTGTGTGGCATGTGATTGAATAACATTGTGTTGACTCGTAGTACGTGTACATTCAAATGTGGAAAAGTGTTTCGTTACATTCCGTTAACTATTACTATCATACCTGGCACTATGTTGAACAATAGTATTGAAGGCACAATCGTACTAATAAATGTGTAAGCGTGGACTGTATTTTCATATATTTTAACGCTAAACTTAATGCTACTAATGTATTATTTATACCTAGTGATATTAATTAGAATTGTCCTCGTCCAATGGGAGAGGGCTAAGTTTGACCACGGGCCTAGTGAATTCACTGTTCTTGGTGCGTAAACTGACAACACGGGTAATGCTATCGGGCCCTGTATGCAGCTTAGTGACTCTGCCTACTGGCCACTGAAGGGGAGGTGCATCAGAATGTACGAGCACTAGATCTCCGACCTTCAGGTCGCGACAACCTTTGAACCATTTCTGACGCTCTTGAAGTGTGTGGAGGTATTCTTTCCGCCAAAGGCGCCAAAATTGCTGTGCCATTTGTTGTACGGCCTGCCACCGACTGAGGTAGTTCATAGAGAGGCCGGTCAGGTCATATTCTGGGACGCTTAACAATTCGCGACCTACCAATAGATGCGCGGGCGAAAGTACCTCGAATTCATTTGCGTTAGCCGACAGAGAACAAAGAGGTCTTGAGTTCAACACAGCCTCTACGCGTGTGAACAGTGTAGTTAATTCTTCAAAAGTTAACGTTCTAGTTCCGATAGTCCGTTTTAATAGTGTTTTAGCAGATTTGATGGCGGCTTCATAAATGCCACCGAAATGACTGCCCGTCGGCGGGTTAAACTTCCATTCAACTTGACGTTTCGTAAAACCTGCAGAGATCTCATCTGCCTCCGATTTTAGAAATTCAGAAACCTCCGCTAGTTGTTTACTCGCGGACGTGAAGTTGCCTGCATTGTCCGACACAATTCTGCAGCACAACCCGCGCCTAGCCGTGAAGCGATCAAACGTTGCTAGAAAACATTCGGTGCTTAATGATGTTAATGTCTCTAAATGTACCGCTCGAGTGGCGCAGCAAACGAAGACACACAGGTAGGCTTTAGATACGCGTGCATTTTTACGAACCGATTCTTTCGTTTGAAAGGGCCCACCTATATCGATGCCTACCGTATGAAACGCATGCACGTTTTGAGTCCTGAACTTGGGTAACTGTCCCATTATAGGTTGCCTAACTGTCGGGCGAACCTTAAAACATGCTATACATTTACTAGTGCGCAATCTGATTACGTTCCGTGCAGCCACAATCCAATATTTCTGAGATATTATACTTTGCAGTGTGCGTGGACCGACATGCAAATAAAGAACGTGATAGTAATCGATCAGACAATTAGTGAAATTACATTTTTTAGGTAATAGCAAAGGATGTTTCTTCTGGAACGACATCTCTGCCAGTAACAGCCGTCCCCCCACCCTCAGGAAACCGTCCGGTCCGACGAAAGGACTAAGTTTCAGCAGAGATGGTTGGGGGTTCAAACCCTTTGAGAGAGCGGCGATATCGTCCGCGAAATGTTGCTGTTGCACGGACTTCACTATGACGTCATGCGCCTGTTTTATGTCGTTCAATGACAATGTCGTTCGCTCGTGTTTTGGTACGCGACTATTCTTGATAAATTTCTGTATCCAAGCTACCACATTGACTAACTTAGTATAATTAGAATGCCTTTCGGTAAGCTCATATATAATATTAGTAGATTCCGTAGAAACCATCACCTTCACTTCGCTGGGTGCTTTAAGTTCCGGTAACTCTTCGTCTTTATGATAGTTTAGGAATTCGTCCATTGATCGGACTGGCCACTGCTCACTCAATAGCCAACTGGGCCCATTAAGCCATTCGGGTGTCGATACGAGCACGGAAGGAAGTGCACCTCTCGAGCAAATGTCACTGGGGTTACAATCGCCGCTCACATGGAAGAACTTCTCACTGGGAACTGTGTCCAGTATCTTAGTTACCCTGATCGCTACAAATGTCTTGAGTTTGTAGGCGGGTGTGTTCAACCACGCCAACACCACGGATGAGTCAGTGAACAGTAGTGTGTCGTCAACAGTAATAGCTCGCTCCTCTAGTATGGACCGAGCGTATTTTACTAGCTTAGCTAACAAATGAACCCCCATCAGTTCAAGCCGCGGGACAGATAACGTCTTCAACGGAGCGACTTTAGACTTCGCGATAAGTAAACTGACTTTGCTGTCGCCGTCGTCGTTCGTAGTGTACAAATACAACATCGCTGCATACCCCAGGGTTGAAGCATCAGAAAACCCCACAATTCGACAGTTTGTGCTTCTTGTGACCCTGGCATGCCGTTGATGTGCCATATCTGATAGAAGGGGTAGTTCTCTGACGTAAGTAAGCCATTGACTTTCCAGATCAGCGGGTAGACGCTGGTCCCAATCCAGTTTTAGTGCCCAGAGCTTCTGCATTAAAACCTTAGCATAGAAAACGCAGGGTGACACAAATCCGAGAGGATCGAACAAGCGACCAATCTGTGAGAGTATGGTCCGCTTTGTAACTTCTTGTTCCGAGGGCAGAACCCTAAAAGAGAAACAATCTGTAGCCGGTTGCCACTGGAGACCCAAGACTTTGAGTGACAAATTCTGTTCGTCGTCGAACTCAACTGGAGTCTCTCGGTGGTCCGCTGGTACTGCCGCCAAGACTTGAGGGCAATTACTTGCCCACTTGCACAGAATAAAACCAGCCCGTTCCAAAAGAGCACGTAAGTCCTTTTGTAACTGCAGAGCATCTTTGATGGTGGGTTCCGACCACAGTAAATCGTCCATAAAAACCCCAGATTTTAGAACGCTGGCAGCAGTTGGAAACGCATCGCTTTCATCATCCGCTAAAGTGTGCAAGACTTTTATGGCCAGGTAAGGACTGCTGGCAACACCGTATGTGACCGTATTGAGCTCATAAACCTTTATCGGTTGATCTGTCGAGTCTCGCCACAGTATGTGTTGATAAGGTCGTTGATCTTCATGTATAAGTATCTGTCGGTACATTTTGCGGATGTCGGCTGACAGACATATTTCGTGTAGTCGAAAATTTATTAATATTTGATTAATATCTGCCTGAAGCTTCGGCCCAGCCAGCACCACATCGTTCAGAGCTCGCTGATTAGTACTTCGGCAGGAAGCATCGAATACGGTCCTAAGTTTGGTGCTCGTACTAGTCGGCTTGTGGATGCAGAAATGCGGGATCAAGTACTTGGAATCCACGTCCTGCATCTCACCTACGCACGTCATATGACCCAACGATTCATACTCGGACATGAACTTCTGATACTCAGATTTTAACTGAGGTTCGCGATTAAGTCGCCCCTCCAAATTGGTTAGCCTACGTAACGCCATCTGCCGGGAATCACCAAGACTATGGTCCGGTCGCATTGGATACCTAACAGTATACCTACCCGTTTCCGGATCGCGACTATGTTCTTTCGCAAACAGTGCCTCCGCCATTACATCGTCCGGTTTCTGACTTCGCTCTGACGGTATGCTCTCAATTTCCCAAAACGAGTTCATCACCTGGTCTAACTTCATGTTACTTGAAAACCCGGAAAAAGTATCACAGCTGGATGTGATGCACTTTTTGTTTCGCTGATCTAAGCCCACTTGACCAGTTATGATATAACCGAAAATAGATTCCAACGCTACTGGCATTCCCGGTCGGTCAGGTAGAATTTTATTCCCGTTGTATACGTATGGAAATAAGTCACCCGCGATCAGTACATCCACAGGTGCGGGATGGTGAAAGGCCGGGTCTGCTAATTCGAGATCTTGGTATCTTCCAAACATTTCCATTGGTAATGACATTGTCGGTAGGTTGCCGGCAATATTTGTAACGATAACTGCGTCCGTGGACAAAACCGGCGATGTACCATGACGCGGTTTTACCGTACACGTCGTTAAACCAAAGTTCTGAACTTGGTTACCTCCTAAACCGATAGTTCTAAAATCGCACCTGCGGCGAGATAAACCTAACTTCTTAGCACAATTTTGAGTCATGTAACTTGACATAGCGCCGCTGTCAATTAAAGCACGTACGGTGTGGTACTGGCCCCAAACATCTGCGACGTGAATAATAGCGGTGCCAAGCAACACTGTCTGCTCGGTAGAGCACGTAAGGGCCACATTCTCTTGACGTATAGCTGCATCTATATGAAGAGTGCTGTGGTGTTTTTCTTTGCAGACCGTACAACTAAATTTGGACGGACAATCAACCGATGAGTGATTGCCACGCAAACAGTTCTCACACAATCTGAGCTCTTTGACTTTAGCAGTGCGAGACTCAGGTGTGAGCGCGTTGTAGACGTTGCATCGATAAATAGCATGTGGCATTTGACAACACGGGCAAACAATGGATTTCTGTCGTTCGACACTGCTATCCGCGCTGGCCACTGCCGCTGTGAACGACGGTTTCGTAGCGTATGCTTTAGTCGCGGTGGTCTGTTTTGATGCAGTTTGCTTGAAAGCTGGCGTAGACGTTTTGACGTACGCTGACTTGCATTCTGACATCTCAAGAACGCGGACTTGCTTCTCGACAAAACACAAAAGTTGCCTAGCGGTAGGTATTTCGCCCGGAGACATGGTTTGTTCAAACTCGCGTCGCGTCACGGGATCGAGATTACGTAAAGATACCTGAAATAGTATAAAACTAGACAAATCCGGTACATTTAACTGCTGTAAAGCGGTTATATTTTCCTGGTACGTTTGTAGAAAATAATTGAGACTTGACGCCGTCTCACTAGTCAACGGTTTGAAGTTGAATAACTTATCTAGATAAGCCGTAGCAAGCGCGCGCTTATTTTCAAATCGCTTCACTAACGCACTCCAAACGATCGCATAGTTATCCGCTGTGACCGGCATCGACTTCACTATAGCTAGGGCCGGCCCACTCACGCACGACAATAGGTAATAATACTTTTCTATATCGCTGATACTCGCGTCGTTGTGGATCAAACTGACAAATGTATCACGGAAGGTTATCCAGTTTTCCAGTTTACTATCAAACTTAACTAATTGCAGCTCAGGTAACTTTACCCTACGTCTAGGTATAGATACGAGTAGTTCGTCATCCCCACCGCGTTCCATCTTGGTGGGACACTTCGACGGCGGGTTGAGTTCATTTGCAACCGTGCGGATTGTATAATAAAGCTGATCGAAGGCCTCAATGTCAGTGTACGTAGGGACGTAATTAGCTTTGTATTTTTTGTTTAGTGAATTTATTTCAGTTATGCACCGTTCGTACTCGCCGCGAAATTTCGATAAGTCCTGGACTCTAGTCAAAAATTCAGCTTTAATCGATACATCTGATTCGACCTTTTTCGACATTTCGAACATACACTGAACGCGAAGAAAACACATTTCTTTTGATGTCAGAAACGGTTGCAATAACTCGTCTAGATTTGAATCGGCACCTTTGCTTCTCGTAGTCGTCATCTTGATAAAAGTAGGTAGGTAAATTCGAATGTAGGCAACTAACACACAGGTAAGGTAAGTAGGTAACCGACAGATTCGTTCGTATAGTGACTTTATTTATTCTATGTTACGATGTAGTAAATACGGTAGGTAACTAATAGTTCAACAAAGTAAATTAACGTAGCCCGGTACGTGCAACTGTGTGGCGAGCGCGTAATGGCCGCCAAACCAAACTGAGCCCCCAACAATAATGAAACTATGTAAAAACAACGAAATTCAAGATGAAAACACTATTTCACTGTACAATTCCACTTTACACACTTACAGAACACACATTATTACCATAGAAATGCGCAAAGTTATGGAATTACCGAGTATTCTCAATAAGTAGGTAAGTACCTACTTTGTGTTCCGACTAAAGGTCAACGCACCCCCTAAATATCACGTAAAAACAACTTTTCCACACTATAAATGCTTGAATTAGCTGGAATAAGATGTATTGTGAATGTTTAAAGTAAGGTTGATGTTGGAACCTGTGTAGTTTTTGAATAGAACACAAATGTGTGGTCGTGTAGGTAAGGTACCTATCACGTGTTTTCGCAATTATGTGTTGGTGAAAATACAATGTAATCGGCGTTATAACTGGGTAATCTAGGCTCGAATTGACCAAAATGTAGCTCCGATAGCTCAGTGGTCAGGTTTAAAAGGATAAAACCCCCGATTAAATGTAAGTTGTATTGCGAAAAGAGAAAAATCTTGGCCCGGACTCACCCGCCTCCGATATCCATCCAGCTCGGTGTTTCTGGCAGTTCCCAGGCCTGGGATTTTCATGTGCTCACGACCACACTTGACACCCACTTGTTTCACCTTCACTTCGTGCTGTTTTACGTTAGTTTTTATAAAGTTTATTAAAGAAATGCGGCTGAGCGCAATGGCGGGATGCCGGTTCCGACTTGTTGTTGTGTTTCCTTCCCGCGCGCGGCAGATGGCGCGCGCAGTTTAGAAGGCGGTTTTGGCGGGTGATTTAAAGTATTGGGCCAAGTCCCTACACGTAATAATTACTATAATATTATAATATAATTTACAGGCACTATTTTCAAGAATATAATTCTAATATTTTTAATTGGGAACATGATTCTTTAAAGTATCGTTTTTATTATCATAACCAATATTTTCAATGTGAAAGTCATAAACATAAAAGTGTTAGAACTCAGTGTTGAAATAGCTTAAGAATTTCGATTGAATTAGATAGGTAAGTAGATGCTTCGTGCCCTGGACAAAAACATTAAAACGAAACGATGAGAAACACATAAATGTAGGTTCTGCATTTCCGCTACAGCCGATCGTAAAATTAAAAAAGTCCCTGTAACGAAATAATAAAGTTTACCTTAGCATTCTAAAGATAGGATATTATAAAGATAGGGAGTATTAGAGTACAACGCGATAATTGCGCGTAATTTTTTTGTCTTACATTGATATAAGTAACTAACTATGTTGTTGAACTACGAGTATGTGCTTTGCCCACTATCTCACCTGGTTGAAAGTACTGAACACTCCAACCCTAGTTGAAACGTAGCATACGCCGCATTGTTTACCTAATCAGATTCCGCAGTTGAACTTCTGTATCTTCATACAGAATGATCTAAGGGGCGGGCTGGCAAGCGGCCGCACATGATTACGTCGGGGACCGCGATTGCCGACGCACGAGGCTTTTGGAACTAGAAATATCACAGATTATAGTTTTATAAGCTGCAATTCCTGACCACATTTCATTTTGGATAGGGAATGAGATGCGCAGGCGCTCATTGTAAGCGTATAAAAGTTATAGTAGAACTTGGTACTCAAAGATCATACGTGGCACTGCATTGAACTCGTCACTCTGAGATATAATTGAAGTAAGAATAAAAAGCTATTTAGCGCTATATACGAAAATACGAGTAATTATGTCGTAAATGTTGATATTGCTCTATAATATTATATCCGCTCGGTTTAGAGACATTAAATGAGACAGCCACACTTTCCAAAATATTTCAGTAAAAAAAGAAAAAACGGTGAGTAAGTAGAGCAAAAGCTACTAACGAAGATTATCTTTCTAAACAATTATGTTAATTAATCCAAATATAAAGTAAAATAAATGTAAGCCAGGTTCCATAAGCATAAATTAGTATATTTTAGACACTGTTCATTTAGTATTCGTACGAGTACTTCCCTTAACAATCATTAAGACGTAATTCAAAATTGTAAATGTGTCAACATTTTCGGCAAAGGATCAAGTCCGAGATTTTCTTAAATAAAATGTATCTAACGTAATTGAACGACTTATTCCAAGTGAACGAAAATGTAGTTCGCACGAAGTTCGATAATTATTGTCTTACATTTTATTTCATTACTAGCGATCGGCCTGGTATGCCACTAGTGCAATGAAGAAAATTAGTTTGTATTGAAACAAAACAATTGAAGTAAATTTAATTTGCGTGACGGCGACGGTGTCAGTGTCTGTGTTGACGTTGTCATCGGAATCAGCGTCAGCGTCGTTTATCTCAAAATGAACGAAATGAATCAAATTCATGAAATTAACGAATAAAATTAATTCATTCGTTTTATTTGTAGGTTGACATCATTTCTATAGGTATAATAGGTATGTACGTTCATGTACTGATAAAAATTATACCTAACTAATCTGCATCGGAAACGCTGCCAGTTCACAGTTATTGACGTCAAAAACGAATACGTCACCAATGCGCGCCTGACGCGATGAAAAGTACCTAAACGAATTTCATTGCGTCGTGGGTGACTATCCCCAAAAACGTCAAAACCACGATCCAGTTTTCTCCGGAGAGCCTAATATCCTTATTTATTTCCACTGGGCGTTCGTCCACTAATTGCAATTCTCTACCCGGTGATTTTCCACGATCTCGCTTCTTATTGTAATTTACTCGCGATATTTATGCACGGTGTATTAATAACGCGGTTTTGTTGTGCTAACAGTTTATTACTTTGCGATTAACGTGAGTGCTGCAGACTTTAATACTAACGTAGTAAACATGACGTGAGCGTTTATTTTTATTCTTTTAAAA
This sequence comes from Hylaea fasciaria, assembly GCA_905147375.1. Classification (NCBI taxonomy): domain Eukaryota; kingdom Metazoa; phylum Arthropoda; class Insecta; order Lepidoptera; family Geometridae; genus Hylaea; species Hylaea fasciaria. The sequence goes on from LR990194.1 coordinate 4,843,667, forward strand.
CTGTGGTACGCGCTCGTGAAGAAGATCTTTCCTAATCAGAATTTAAGGAACATTGAACTGAAGATATGGGCTAAAGCTGCCAAGCGAGGTAAGTTCTTCAGTGTCTGTTTGTAGTATAGGTAACTAGTTTATTTCCAAATTGTAACTATAATATTAAAAAGTTTAACTAAGTTCCTGTTTAACCCACTCTGCTTCTTGCACTGTGGTGATATTGTGATTACATTGATGACGATACTTACATAGGTACTTATATTTTACATATTACTGAATCAGCCCACGTTCTTTATTAGTTATGCCACAAAACAATCTGTGAAATCGCTTGACATTAAAACAAGGGAGCTTGTCTTATTTAACTATTACGAGTACTCAAGAGCCGTATCTCATATTCAAGTTTGCTGATTTATTAAACCTTGTCAGATACCGTTAACATTAATATAGACAGTTAGGTCGTCTAACTATTGATTTCTGATGATATTCTGTCTACGCTATGCAAATCCGCGGCTCAGACCACTCTCCCCCGAGCTCACAGCGCGATTTAGAAATCATTTCTGGTTCAGTAATTCGTATAGTGATTATTCTTGCAGCACGCCGACCCGTGTATTTGTAATTGGAGTGGTATGCTGGGGGTTGAATTATTTACAAGTACGGAAATTGTCAGTGGAATTTAAACTTAGAATTGCATGCAAATGTTTTGTTCAAATACTATCTGTGATAGTGCTAATATGGAATCTGTTATTCTGCTATCATCATTATGTTGAGTGTCAATATTTTATAGAATAATGTGTGACACGCGACTTATTTATAAGAATATTAGTGGTACAATTTCATGCTCTACAATATTTTGATATACTTGCAAATAAGCTGCATACGAGTATTATGGGTCTAAAGTAAACTATTCAAACAGTATGGGCTATTCGACACAAATTATTATTTGTGTATCAAAATGTGTGTATGATGCATGTTGTCATTTTCACTAAATTTTAGAGGATCGTCACCATCTTTATCGTGGTAAATTGGAACATCTAATCTACTCTGCTTGCGGCACAGACCTCATGTAATAAATGAGACTTGCTCATCATTTTGCTGCAGCAGTTATTTCTCATCCTAGTGCATGTTCATTGTAGAAGACTAGTCAAATGAGTTCCTCCACATGATGCAAAATGATGAAATCGTGACGTTTCATCGTGAATGAGAAGCAATCGGTAGAAGAAAGGCATTGACGGTGAACAGCATCGATAGTAAAGAGGCATTGGTGGATGACAGGCATCGATATACAAGAGTAATCAATGGATAAGATGCATCAGCGGATGAGAGGCATCAATGCATAAGAGACGTCGATGGATGGATGGATGGCAACGGTGGACGAAAGACATCGACGGGTAAAAGCCGTCGGTGGATGAGAGACATCAGCAAGATAACATATTATTATTATCTTGCCCCTTACTTTGAAAGACGCTTTATAGTGATATGAAGTTTTAAGGTAATCCCTACTGTCTACGTACTCTTAGGTGCTTCAAGTAAAGCTTACGAGTATAATACACAGTGACAAAGCGGCGGCAGCGCCGCATCTCATCCGTACTCAAACTTATTTGTTACGTACTGCTGAATACAAGAATGTATTACACAAATCAGCATAATCTAAAGACGCAGCCGAGCAAGGCAACTTTGAAACGCGGTTAGGTTTAAATGCTTTTGAGGCAGCTGAAAGTGTGATAATCAGGCGGGGGAGTGTTGAATGTCTTAATTTGTTAGATTTGCGTTGGTGTTTTAATTTTGCCCCATTATGAGTAAGTGATTATGAGTAGGTAGAGTACCTATTAGCTACTGTAATTACTTCTTATCTTGAAAACGTCTGAAGACGTAATATATAGGGAGGTGTAGGTACGCTTTACTTAATAGATAAGCTCAATTTTATTGTTGTATCCATACTGCAGTTGTTGACTTCTTTCGAAACAATTGAACGCTACATACCATATTTCTATATATTGCTAAATTGTACTAGGTATCTATTAATAATTAAGCGCAAGATGGTCATGAGTTCATATCAAAATGAGGTCTTAATTAAATTAAAAGCAAGAATCGTGATGTTCATGCCAGATTGACCAGATGAAAACGCCCGTACCTACTGTTTATTCCTGATTAATCAGATTTATCAAAACGTTTTAAAGTTGGTCTTTAAATAATTCGTAAATTAAATTACTATTATCTTTTCTGGATTCCAAACTGAAAACTGCAAACCATAGTCCAGCAAAGCCAGTAATTAAAACAGCAGTCAAATTTAGCGAATAGAAATGTAGTTTTGGTGAACAGGTGTAGTTTCTGTTAGAGATGTTGTGTTATCCGCCAATTGTTTATGCAATATTGGTTTTCAAATATTGACAATATCATCAGTTATCAGTTTAAAATTGAGGGAAAATATATGTAAAAAACTGTATTATTAAACTAATCACTAACTAACCCGTGACTGCGTTTGCAGTGATATCGATAAAAGAGAAGCGTTTCCTCCCTATTTGCAAGTGCTCAGTAACATAATACAGTTTTTTTTAAATATACTTTCAATGTTAAGACTTTTTATATACATACTTTTTAACCACCTGGTTAGAAATTAAAATTTTAAGTTTATAGATAAATACCAAATTGAAATATATAAGACTTGAAATAATCAAATATTTAACCAAATTATATAAAAAAAATTCAAGGCAATGCCAGTATAAATTTGTGAACTGGATAGTGTAACTCAGAAATAATCCGGCCAGTAATATATCGCCGGTAATATGCCAACTGTATTTCCGCCAAAATTACTAAAAGCAGCATTTCTAGTTTCTGTATCGTTAAAATCTTATTTAATTGAATGATAACAGCCGCAAGACAGAGCACTGTTTATGTAAATTTTACTCAGTTATTAGACCCTTCTCAGGCGATTAGCCGGAGTCGAGAGTCGGGTAGAATGAAAGCTTTGTTTTGATCACTGTTCCATTTCTGTTCTTATAAGAGCATAGCGTTTCGTAACAGGTAAGTTGAGTAAGTATTTCATAGATTTTGATGCTTGCTATCAACTAGCTATGCAAAAGCTTATCTTGCTCACTTTAAAGTGCAAATGTTTATAATAAAGCTAAGCTAATATAGCTAGAATATTTTGAAAAAAACGTTTGTCTCGTATTTTTGTGACTTGACCTAAATGTCAAATAAATACATACTTACACAAGTACATATTATTGTCTATAAAAATAAACATAAAAAATTTACTTAGGTACTAACTTGATCATTTAGACTTTTCTACGAGATATTTTGTTGCTCGTCATAAACATTTTCGGCATAATACAGCAATTTAGGATCGTTTTTGAAATTATCCAATTTTTATCTTCAGATTTGGCTGCTCAGCGTCTTCATATAAAAACACATTTAAAAACAATTTCAAGAACACAATAGGAGTTAAGTGGATATTTTTATCAGGCACCCGATGGAACGACCGGAGAGAATTTGCATTAAATCCATTTACGGTGAAGATTATAGGCTCTCAGAATAGTCAGCTTGGCGCCGAGGTAGTATTCTGTACAAGAAATTATTAGAAAACTACTGGTTTCAGGAATTCCAAAAGTGAACAGAAAAATTATGAACTCGTATAAGTTTATGTAAATAAAAGGTAGTCATAGCTTATAAACGATTATTACAAAGTAATAATATGATATTTATTTATTTAATTAATACTTTATTGCACATAAATTTAACTTTATTATAAGTGACAATGTGGCGGGCTAAAGTATTTTCTACCAGATTTAAGTTTATGATACCTCTTAGTACAAGGTACCTATAATTGATAAATAATTTAATAATACTGTAGTCATATCATTATTTAAAACAGACAGACGAAGAAACAAACACTTAATGTTCATAAAAATATACTACATTGCTTGGCATAAGGTTTTCGGAATAAAAGTAACCTATTACCTCCATTCCAAATTTCATCAAAAATGGTCCAGCCGTTTGATCGTGAAGAAGTAACAAACATGGAAACACACAAACTTCCGCCTTAATGATGTTAGTAGGATAAGAAATTTACGGAATACACAGACAGCCTGGCGCTTCTAAGCATCCGGTATCGCAACGCACAATACACGACGATGTGGATCAAAATATCGGCCTCTCGTAACTGGCTCTGTACCCTGGAATAGGCACTTAAAGAGCGCTGCAGGTCTACCTATAATCTATTGTAAATTTATGTTTTATTCATACGTATAGCTATAGTGGTTTAAGAGCGTTAGGAATACGTATAGGTGTAAGAGGATAGACTTGAAGCGCGTATTGCCGACAAAAATACAAGTGACGATATCCATAATCATTCATCATTTAATCATATTTTGTATCATCGTCATTGTCATCCGGCTTAGGAGCTTTCATGTCTCGGAAGCGTAAAATTTTGACCTGCTATTATTATGTCATTTAATTTATTTTTCTGCGACAACTTTACGTGCGAACTACTGATGAATATAATTCCCATGCAAGCCAAGTTTCAATGGGGTCCGATTTTTTTTCTATCTCCTAAGAAAGGAGAGATTGCTCGAGAATAAGACCATAAAAATAAAACCATTCCCATTTATTTCCTTCTAAACATACAAAATGATGCCACCAGCTCCATCTCGAACAATCAAGCGACCTTTTTCCTGAAAGAGCTCGCACTAACATAAGCGGAACCCGTAGCTGTTACCATCAAATTCTATGCACATTGTCGGAAAGCAATTTTCACTCAATCCCCTCTTCTCAACAAGTACAAACTTACGCGGAGCACGTGCGTCCGTATCAATAGTATAACAAATAGGCTGATATTTCGTCAGAAATAACCCGAATCAAGTTTCAGTGAGAAAAGCTTTTGTGTGTGGCAGGTGAAAAAGTGTGCGACTTGATTTATGCGCGCTGGCGCCGCCTATCCACAGATGATTGAACGTCGAACGTGTTTATATACCATTGGCATGGCCAGATTGTGAAATATGACAGCTGGAATACGGTGCTTGAGTTTTTTCTATTAGACTATTTATGTGCCAGTGCTTGAGGTGTGAGATTTTGCGAGGATTGAGTACGATAATAAAGGGAGTTTTGGTAAAATGCTGGCATCGAAGCAGAATAAGTAAGCCCTCCTACGCAGTTATAAAATGTGGAATGACTCGCCTCCCACGAGTTCTACGGACTTTCGTAAAGACACAAAATGAGAGGCCTTTAAAAATGAAATATTAGAGTTCCAAAATGTACCAATGTTCGTAGGCAACAGCTAACCAAGCAAGATGTCTGCCTCTACCGCAAAATTCTACAGGCTCGTTCTCTACCTGGTTATTCGTCAACTTTAGTTGCCATATAGACAAAACTTAAATCAACTAGCGAAAGCTCTCCTAGATGTAACAGTTGAATTGAATAAAAAAATATTTAAGCTATTCAGCATTCCAATAACGTCATTCCACTGCTGTCACATCCTCACCCACGTCTGGGTTTCTTATAAATAAAGGTCCGGACTTACGTCGCTTGTCCACGTGTTTCCAACGGCTACTTTTAATAATTCCTGTCAATACAGCCGGCGATCGCAAGACGCGCAAGCTGTAGACTTTCATTTTAATATCGAAAAATATATCTGTTAAATCCAAATGGGAGATGTGTTACCAACCGTTGTTATTTAGAATTATCCGGAGACCAACTCATAAAACGTATAATAGAGCCCAAAGCAACAGCTGCTCTGGTATATTTTTTCCTGTATCTTAGATTTCAGTGATGTTCCAATTGTGTCATTTTTATGCGCGCACAGTTCTGGTTTATGTAACGTATCTTCCAATAAGACTTTCCGAGAAAAATATCAATGTGGAAAGATTTATATGTCAATATAGCACGTTGTATTGTTTCTTGCGATATGAGCCGGGGTTATTCTGTACCTGTCAAACGCCTCCGCTCCGTATGCACGTTAGAGTCAACGCCATGACGTTCGAATAAGTTTTGACGTTAGTGAAATGGGACCTTTCATTCTTTGGATTTAAAAACGAAAATAATGTATATTTCTTTTTCAGGGCCTCAAGCTTTAGCTTCAACCAGACTAACAATCAACCAACCAACTGTAATAAGCTTAGCCGTATTAAGCTCAAGATTAGCTTTTAAATATTATTGTATGTTAGAAACTCCTATAATTTTTATTAAATATTATGTGCAAAATTGAACATGATTCACTAATATTAGGACAATTTCAAGTTTTCAACGTTGTATAGTTTTTAAACAGTTGTATAGTTTGACGACCCGTTTGGCATAGTGGCTGAGCAATCGGACTGCTGCGCTTGGTGTCGCGGGTTCGAGCCCCGCCCGGAACAAATATTTGTGTGATCCGCAAATATTTGTTTCTGGCCTGGGTGTAATGTGTATGTGAAGTTATATGTCTGTAAATCGTACCCACGACACAGAAGTAATCCCTCGCGTTTCCTATGTTTATAAAATATAAATATATAATGTACCTATGCCTAAAACAAAATTGATGTAATACCTATAATACATAATATTAATATGAATTTTTAATGTGTTTTTTCTACGTGTATTCTAACCGAGTAGGTGCATAACAATTGATATTAATATAAATCTAAAGCAATATTCAGTTAACTATTTTATGTAGGTAGTTCCGTCTATGTACGCTAATTAAGTAATTTACTATCTTATATTATAATTGTTATATAAAATAGTTGTATTTATTGGCCGTATACAGGAACAATACATTTCCTGTTAGGTTCTAAAATATTGATTTTATTATCAAACTTCTTTGAAGCTAATAATAACTTCAGAATGAAAACAAAATATTTTCATTTCTGCGCCTAAATCTTAAAATATTACGCAATTATTTATAACAACAATACGTTGAAAACTTTTTGGGATGCTGAAATTGGAAAACTCTCTAATACATTTCCCAATAACTTTAATAACATTTTCTTTCTCTCTACCTATTTGTGCTTTTTCAAGACAGATGTGTATTTTAATAAAGTATTTTTATATACTATGACATTATGTATTTTTTATTACTAACAAGAAAAATTATGGTAGCAGTACAGAGGCAATATCTTGCTATACATTCAGAAATACTTATATAAATACTAAATAGACCTCCAATACCAACTCCAAAACCACCAACTGACATTTAGGTATCCAATATTCCGGTTAATAGATTTCCAGGTCATGCAGGACTCCTAAATCACGCTTACGAAATTTACACAACAGAACATTCATAAACAAGTGGTTTCAATACGCCGCCTGTCAGCTGACAATATGGATGCAATGTAACAAGCGCGATCGAAACCGGGCATAATCTCGATATATTTACTACATCGCGTGCTCCCCAAAAATATCCGAAACGTTGGCGATATCACGCATGTAAGTAAAAGGTAGGTATAATACGTCGACAGTCGATATTGACTTTGATAAACGAGCAGCGGAGTGTCGCCCCACAAGAAGCCACGTCACCTACTTTGGTGCATTGCGGTTACATCTCACCAGCCCGACCCTTGTTTACACTCAATCCGCGTAGTTTTTATGACTACTAACGCAATATTACGCCCAACAAGAGTGCTTCAGGTAGTGCTTTATGCGCTTGATACGGTTTATTGTTGTTGGAATATTGTAAGGTATGTAAGCTTAATCGTCGGTTTTGACGTATCTCGTTCTCGAGCAAGTCTCATAGGATTTATTTTGCTGTGGCGGCTTTATATTTCCTTGGTTTTATCGTAATTGCGTTATGTAGTTTTGTTTTGTTCGGTTAATCGCTTGTGCTCCCGTGAGGGTTGATGTCTTCCTTGTTTGTCGTTTTTATGACGTTTTGCTTGGTGAGATCAAATCAAACTATTTCAGAGATGGCCTCGGGGATAGTTGAATTGTTCGTATTTATTTTCCATTTTCAATATTATAAGGTTTGTTTCATAAAGTAACAAACAATTTAGCTCATCATTATTATTATCGGTGACAGTCATCTAAATTCGTAACCATGACCAATACAAATTCTAGTAAAATAATGATTCAAAGAAGCTTTATGGTATCAGTTTGTAAATCGCACGTACGCACACGTATCGCGGTATCCGATACGGCATCTGTATCAAAAGGTATTTAGTAATACCGCGTTTCGTTAGTCCCCAAAGTAAATCTTTTAATCCTTGACTATAGTCCACTGAGTCATCTCGATCCGTCCAAAACGCAGTTCATCAAAATAATGATCCAGACAGACGGCATGTGACATGCGACTCGGTAATTAATGCAAATCAATGGTCGGACGTGCGATTGATTCTGGTATAGCGGAAAGCTAAAGCGGATCAATTACGTTAATGAGCTGCGCGGATCCATATCGCTGACGTATCCGTATTATGCAAACGGCCGCCGCTATTTGCCGAGCAAAGCCGAGGGCTCGCGGTGCAACTCCAACTTGTGGGGGGATGCCTAATTTTATAGATTGTTTTAGATGGATTGGATCACGGTTTTATGTAGATATATCTTTTGTGAAGTTTTACTTGGCTATTTATAAGCTACTTGACTGATGTTAAAACAATCTTCTTCACTATTTCGTGATCTTTTTAACTTGTACCTCGATGTGCATAACTGCATAGTTTTGAACCGCATCTTAGTCAGCTGAAGGATAACAATAAAGTTATTGTCATTGCATTTATCGTTACCACTCCTCGATAAACGTACAAAAATTAAAACTAAACTAAAGATAAAAAAAAACTTTTTACTTATACATTAAACATACAGAAAGTACTCGTAAAATAAAATTATATTTTTTCCATTTTACCACAGATTGTACTCTCCATTTCGTACACGAATATACGGATAAGTTAGCAAATAGTTTTCCAGTTTTCCCCACGTAACTTACCCTACGCACACCTATAAATCGTTGAATGGATCGTGCGACGTGTAATGTGAAAATACAGAGGTAGCTAATACTCTCTATCTCGAAACAAACATCGCAAACAACAGTGAGGCTCAGTTTCAAAACATACAACTTTGACATCTGCCAAACCAGAACAAACACAATCCAGCGGAAGGCGGCGGTACACACCCGACTTAAATCAAATAACTGTATTGCTTTTAGCTTTGTAAAGCTTCAAGTGCAATAGCGTCAGTGGCGGATGTTCCACCCCGTCTCAGTCTGTAGTCTATGATATTGCTCCACGCCCTTTACGTGTTCGCCGCGTCTGATGGCGGCGCGGTGCGGGTTAGCGGCGGGCACGCACTCGCGACGCGCGCGCCGCGTCGCGCCTAGCCTCTCGGCACGACACTCTCCAGAGATATCGCAAGCGTGACGCTCGACTTAACTGCTCCAGTTTATCCCTTTAATTGCCTTTTTTCTGGAGACTGGCTTTAAGCGTTCTCGCCGTATCTCCTCACGTCGCAATTACGGAGACGTCTTATGATAAATCTGCCGTAATTTGCATGAGATAGCATACGCTCTCAACTTTCACGCGAAGCTTCCTACTCTTGTCGTTTATTACGTTAGGGAACGTTTCCAAGAATGGGAATGAGCTATTTAACTACTAACTAGATACCATTACATTATAACATAGTTTGTTTTAAATTATTCCGCGTGCATTTTTTGCCGCTCCGTATTTCGTATTCCTTGGAGTTTGTTTTAGTTTTTGTGAAGAGACAATTTTTGGGGAGCAACTTGTGAAATAACAATTTGGAGTCGGATGTGTCCTCACACAATTTGTCGAGCGGAAATAAGACGATAAAAGGCAAACAAAACAGTCGGTACAATCTTCGTGTTGCAACGTGGCGAATCGTCGAGCGACACCCCAAGGCTGCGCTCCTCTATGCCAATCTCTACTGCGTTTTTTTTCTTTGTTGGGGTTTTAGACTGCCGGCAGGTGAGGGAAGCGAGCGGCAGAAATTGTAGCATCAGCGAACCGCCCTGCGGACTACGAAAGCGCCTATTTGTCGAACGATGCGCCAAAATATCGCTTCGCAATCGCACGGAAAAATTATATCCCCAGATTGCTACTGCTCGTTTTTTGGTGGTGCATTTACTTTCAGGTTGAGAGTTTTATTGTACGAGAGATGAGTCGTAGATTGTACTATCTTGTTGGCAAGCATTTCGAAGTCATTTTAATTTCGATTCGAAATCTACGTTTCTGTTTTCGATAAAATCGTTGTGGAAGCTTTAAGCTGAGTCGAGTATTATTTTGAACCAGAATAAAAAGGTACCTTTATAATAATGCGGTGTCTGGTACTAATGGCACGTTGTACTTAAAGAAAACGGTTGCTAGTTAGATACATAATAGATAAGCTTGACAAAATGCGTCAGACGAGCTTCGTGTCTTCAATGATGAATGAAGGCAGTACAGTCTGCGACCTCAACTCGCTAAGCTACTGCGCTGTAGAATATTTCAGCTAATATCTTAAGGATTTAGCCCTATTTGCAAAAGTGAAGTGCCCGAGCCTTTTAGCTTTTAAGACCTTTGACGTTGACAAAATTCATTAGACATGTTTTGGAAGGTATTAAAATATTGAGATATAAATTTAATTACAAAATAATAGCTCTGCCATACGAACACAATATTATTGGAAGGCGATAAAATCATACTTGTTTTTGACAGTAACTTTGTAACTTTATTATACAATCATGTTAGATAGATCAGCTGGAAGATGTTTATTCCTAAACATAGGCTGCCTCCATAGAAGAGTTGATCGCATCCAGCGGAACCCCTTTATTTTTATCATTTATCATGTTTATAATTTGTAAATTTAGATTTTTTTTTTTATTACTCTGCACCAAGCGATTTATTTGAAAGCTCTCTTTACTATTCTAAAAGCTCCTAAACAATATATTATGTCTAACCACGGCGCTGAAAGTCTCTGCAAAATATTGTGCACTTCTCAAAATCCTTAAACAAAGAGAAGAAAATCTCAATTCCCGTGATAGTCGATAAACTTATTACAGGAGAAGTGTCCAATGATCGTCGGAGCGAGCGGGCGGGTTCGACAAATGACAAGACTTCGCCCCACTCTTTTATACGGAGACGTTGTTCAAAGTTGCATTTATTGAGTTGATTTTGTGTTGTTTAATGTTTACTCTTAAGTGTGTGAAAATAGGCTGATTGCGTGAGTTTAATCTCTATTTTATATCATAGTAAGACTACTCCTAAAGTTGTTGAAATCTCAAGTCAAACTCAATGCCATTCTTTCTATGGCTATAATGCATTCTGTCGATAAGCGAAGCCATTTAGTCCTCACAGTATCTTTTCGCAAATAGGTACCTAGCTTTGTAAATATCCAGCTATGAAACCATCTGTGTGAAAAACTCTGATGGATCTCGAAAATACATTTTTATCACATATAATATTCAGGGTATTCTTCAGAAAACAGCCGTTAGGATCGCATTAAGCCCCAAAAATAGGTAATACATCGTAGATTACTTATAAGAAAACCTAATGTGAACTTGAATACCTAAGCTGATTTTGTGAGTATGTACATTGTACATATACAAAAACTAACACCCCAGAGTAACACCCGTATCTTCTGTTATTATTTTGTGTTATTTCTCTATATTTATTATATAGAATAATAATATTCTTATATCGCAATTCCCAAAACACTCGCACTCTTAGAAAATATCTAGCGCCAAAAAGAATAATTGTTTTTAGCTGGAATAGAACCCAGACCCTTCGCAGTCGGCGACCATGAAAGCAGTTTTCAAGCTACAATACAATAATTAGTGTTATGTTAAATAGAAAATGTCATTTTTGACGACATGTTTGGATTGTTTGGTGTAGTGGCTGAGCATTGAGCAATCGGATTGCAGCGCTCGGTGGCAAGGGTTCAATTCCCGCTCGCAACAAATGTTTGCGTGATCCAGTGACATTTGTTTCTGGTCTGGGTGTTATACATATACGAGTACATACATGCAGTCACGCCTATTTCTCGTTGCGGTAGGCAGGGAACACATCTTTCCACATGCTATGATCCTGACACACCTCTTTTGCTTTTTGCATTTCCATGGTTTGCTTCATACATGCATGGGTGTTATGTATAATATGTGAAACAGTACTCATGATACAGGATAAATCCTAGGGTGGGGCTACATTTAAAAAAAAAAATATTGTAATACTAATTCTTACTTAGAAATAAATCATACCTACCTGTTTTGTAAAGGAACTAGCCAAACCACCTATTCCACTTAGAAACTACCTATCTATTTTCTAGTTACCCCCTCAATATTTCAGTGTAAAACGAGTGTCAATATGATGCCTGAAGCTTTCGTGGTTTAGGTACTGATGAGCTACCCATTTATTTATAAGGAAAGGAGTACACTGTGGAATCTGGTACAAAATAGCTTTCAAGTTTCAATTTAATTCCTCTAAAGCTTTAGCTATTTATTTTCGTAACATTAAATTTTATTGTTTGCTAGGTATTTGTTTAAATCCTGGAATTTAGATAACTAGCTACCGCTGCCAAATAAAGATATACTATTAAAAAGGGCCAGATTCCAAAAACAAACTAAACATGTTGAATAAAATTTCTTAAAAAAAATTTACAGCTCCGATTTTTTTTTTATTGTTTTAATGAAAAAACTATACCACGTGCCGGAAGCTAGCTCATTTACAAACATGTGAGTTTAACCACCACAGACGCCGCCCCCATGTGTTCCATCACTAAAGACGACTACCCATCATCGGCTATGACACCCCATTAACTCGGGACGGACTGCGCTTGCTAACTTACTCCACTAATATGTTTCGAGACATACCCACATACTTACACAGTTATATAGTTACATGTAGTTTACCGGACATGATGCTTGGGACTTGTAAATGAAGGGTTGAGTTATTAGAATATTAAAGCGGGGCCAAATAGTGACGCTATTTCGGAATATTGGTTTAAAACTGACTTTTCAAACGGGTTTCAGTTTGGGTGTAAATAATAGGAGCTTTTCAAGGCTTGGTATAGTTTAATTATTTTTAAGTAACAACAACGTCGTAAACGATATATTTTCAGAACATATGGCATATTATTATACTTATAGGTAATAAAAAGTACCGTATTTAATTTTGTTACAATCGTGAGCTTTCATATAAATTAGTTTTACAACGACTGGACTTAATACTGCTCTCTAATATTAGTGTTCTTAAATGTTGGTGCTAGAAAATTTTGTAGACAGTAGTATTATGAGAGCAAAATTTCACCTTTTGTTAAGACGAAGACGTCTTGTCCAACAATTTGACCTGCATAGTGCATGTGAGAGTATTGAAGTAGGTACATCAAACAGGTTTAATGCCATCACCCCCTTGCAAGGGTCGCAAACTTGCCGTAACAAAATATCAAAGTGTTGTATTAGGCTTTGTCCTCCCCACATTTCGTCCGCGTCATGGGCAACCAATTTAAGTATTAATAAAATGACAAAACGTGACCCGACCACCGGCCGCCATCCATCACGAGCGTCAAGTGCTGGTCAGCCGATTAAAAAATTGTACCGTACCAATGTATGCCTATCCCGCATATGTACAGCGATATTTCGGGACACACTCGCCCCGGTAAATGTTCTAGACAAGGGTTAGATTAAATATTAAATTCGCGGTTAGGAATTTTGGGTTGAAAAGTAACGGTGGCGGGCATGCGCAAAGCCGCACTGATCCCTGACCGTTTCGAAATCCAGTTTACAACGTTAAATTCGAGCTAAAACAAAGGTGTGTAATTTTTTATCAACTTCGAAATAGCAGCGGAGTCGAGCCGGACGCGGTGAAAATTTCACAACGGCAGCGAGAGGTAAAATTAATGAAATAATGTTTCCGAAATTTTCCAGTGAATTATCCGAACGGCAGATGACGAAGTTTGTCGAAGGCACGTCGTGTGCGGGAGCGATAAGGCAACTAATGATTGATATACTTACTCGCACGTCTCTGTTCAAACTAATGACAGGACGAAGGGTGTTGACTTACAAGTTATTAATTAATATTGTTATTATTTAATGGCATTTATAACGACCTCGACTGGCGTGGAACTTGGCGAACTTACTTCTGTGAAACACAGACTACGGTAAAGGGGATCTGCGAAATATAAATGATTGCACTCAGAACCTTTTCAAACTTCGTGCCGCAGATACAGACAGTAGCTTGTTTTGAAACGTGAGAGTAACTTTTGACTGTCATAAACAGTTAGTTAACAAATTGAAAGTGATCGAGCTTACAGAGACTTAAGATTATATTCTAAATGCTAAGAGCACATACGTAAAATGAAGTATAAATGTTATTAGTATATTATTATACCCTGTAGTTTTCATAACCAAAATTAATTTCGTTTTTAATTCGGGAAATTAATGTGAAACTTTAGTGAACGCACCCAGGCAGAAAATGCTCTGCTAAAAAATATTCTTCCTCATGCGGTAAAGGTAAACAACATCCGATATTAAAAAAAAGTTTTCTTTAGAAAGTCATGATGAGAATTTCTCACGATGCGTAGATAACATGGCACGGCACATACCTACTTCCCTACACTCAAGAATTCTACAACGAGCTCGCTTTATCCGAGAAAACTTTAATTTCCCCCCAAGTATTTGTCATAAAGGAAACTCTTAAAGTAATGATGAAAGTATTAAAGTAATTGTTGACATGAAGTATGTTTGAAATTCATAAAATATACGGAGTAGAAGTCAAACTATGAGAGGTCCCAACATGATTAAATTATTTTAATTATATTTATTTTAATTATATTATATAATTATATTATATTATATTATATTATATTATATTAATTTTAATTATAAATTATTTATTTTGTTTTCTTTGCGAATTTTGTCGGATCGGTAATGGCTGGTAAACTAGATAGGTGGTTATTTTGTTAGCACGATAAAACTAAAAAGGATAAAACGCTGTAGTGAAAATTTATAGACACTTGAACAGGAATAATTAGTTTGATGAAAGATAGACTGCTTGCTGAAACCACATTTCGTAAAGTCGCTATTTTTATCCAACATAATTATGAATTTTGTGTATTTATATTTCCATACTTAATTTTCCTTGACTTTTTTATGTTCTTACACCTTTTGTTAGATCCATAACACCAACTACCTACAGGCAGTTACCATTGTACCTTGTACCTTGTACCATGTTACCTTGTACAAAGTACAAGAACAAGGTAGAATAGGAAAGGTAATAAAGGTAGACACCTTGTTTACACGGTAGGATAAAAATGACTAGGGTCAGTATTTATCTAATATCTGTAACTTTAATATTTTTCACCAAGGGATTAAAAATGTACTTTACCGCCAGTGACGTGATTAAGAGGAGGAGAACTAGTGATGGAACAGATGTAGCGGTGACTTATACCCATCGCGGGGGTCATAACTACCGTCCGGTGGGGCATAAGTCCCGCGACCGCAGTAGTGTTGCCAGGTGTCGCAATTTATAAGGGCGAAGATCCGATTTTCACCGGTTTTATGACTTCAACCAACCGAATTTATGACAATTGTTTGTCTACAGATCGAAAGTTGCTTGGGGTCCTATTGTTGGTTAATTTTAACTAGAGGGTCAGGAATTAGTCAGATTTTTAAAAGGGCCAAGCAAAAGTGACATCATGATCTAGTGGTTTATGAAGTCTGAACTTATAATATCATGTGACTAACTTCGATAAGTAATATCTGTGACATGTGAATACGAATAGGATTATAGGATCATCTAATATAATTTTCGGTGCATTGTAGTAATTAGACAATTTTATACATTTTGAATACATTTCCGTTCTCGAAAATTTAAAGTCTTATTTTTGTTACTCTTAGTTTTATACTAATAATTAGTTACTACAATTAGAGGGCTTATATAGCTAAACAGCCTGTTTCCATTCCATTTACCATTATTGACTCTGGCCCAAATATTGCTGCAACCCAAATATTTCTATACCAGCCC
Source organism: Hylaea fasciaria (assembly GCA_905147375.1). Taxonomy (NCBI): domain Eukaryota; kingdom Metazoa; phylum Arthropoda; class Insecta; order Lepidoptera; family Geometridae; genus Hylaea; species Hylaea fasciaria. The sequence goes on from LR990194.1 coordinate 4,859,560, forward strand.
AATTTTTAGTTGGCAACACTAGACTACAGTGTGTTGCACCCGGTTCCGCTTACATCATTTACGGCGTTGGTATTTAACGTGGATATTCCGCCTTGAATTAGTAATAACTTGGCATCTGTTGGACGAACGGTACATTTTAGACGTTGAATTACTGGCCGGGAATGTTTTAAATGTCCGAGTATAACTAGGTTTGGTTTATGTAATTCGGGCGTCCAGGAATAATGTTGCGGTCAAAAGTTACCAAACGAATATTAAATAAGGCTCTCTGTATAATATCTCTCTGTATAAGGTACATTGTTTAGACAATAGACATACTGATTACAATTGATAGGTACTGATTTATTTATGTTTACACTGTTAGCAGTGTAATATGCAAACTTTACAAACGCGAATACCAATGTGAATGCATAGAATACTGAATGAGACATCCAACAGATTTTTATAATGAACTCGTTGCCAAAAAGCTAATTACATATTTTAGTCGTTAACTGCAACATTAGTTCCTGTCTACAGAGTGAATTGTTTCATAAAAACTAACAAACATGAAGTTAGCTTGTAGTGCATAAAACATTTGCATGTGTTCTCATTACATGTAAATCACATGTTAATCACCAGTTCGGCGAAGCGTTATCGCACAACAATCGACTACGATTTCATTAAACCACCCTAAATAGTTATAAAGAACTTTGTTATTTGGCTGTCAGTCAGCTTTTAAAAGCCCGACAACAAAGTTAAAACGAAGTAATTAAAAAAGAAAACACAAAATACTTCCAAAGTCGGAAGCTCGGCTCTCTTCACTTAAATTACTTGCGATTACACCGACAAAACGTTTTAATGAAACACGTTAAATCGCGCCAAGTGGGCCCGCCATGCCACGCCACGCCACGCCACGCCACGCCACACCGCGCCGCGCCGCCCGCTACCTTGCGCCTCCGCGTCTGCCATAGTTCGGCAACTTCACCACTTACTGCGGGTAGGTGGTACGTAGTTTTTCCTCAAATATCTTAGCCGTAAGGAGAGTTGAAAGTACTTCTGCAAAGTCCATTAAAGTGTATAAACTCACGGAGCGGTGATTACGAATGCCGCCGATTTAGGTGCTCGTTATGGCGTCGATTAAGGTTATTTTAATTGAAATTACTTATCTGGGTTAAGTTTGAGGCACCATTTGGTCGCTAAAAAACGATGCTTGATTTCACATCGGCAAATTTGTGAGATTAAGTGGTTTTTATGTTTATAGATAGCTTTTTCATACCTAGTCAATTTCTGTGCCGGTAACTTATCCGTACCTTCGAGTATATATCTCCAAAATATCATGAGAAACCTAGGTAGAAACTTGACAAAAATTAATTAATTCAGTTTTAGTTATTAGTTCTTATTTTGTGTCTGTGTGAATATTTTTTTGTTTGTTGAATTAATTATTTGTTCAACCATTACGGACCTTAGTGGTTAAGCACCAATTTAAGTAAACTACCAATATAAAAAAAAAAATATCCAAGAGTAGGCTAGACAACCCATTTTATTTTTAACAACCATAGAAAACTCAGAAAACAAACGCCAGGACAATTAGAAACATCAATATCCGATACCAAAAACGAACCGATTAAAACCAAGACTTCAACCCGCAAATATAACAACATCTACCAAGACCCACCACAGGAAAATGCAATATCCAATTACGGTAAAATTCACCGTCATACATTCACTAGGTATTATTAAATGGCGGGGGAGAGTCAGTGCAGTAGTCGCTCCGTATAAATATGTAAGCGGAGGAAACTCTGACGTCTGCGTTCCTACCGCGTCGCTTCGGAAACCGCGTCAATTAACTTGGCCACGATGACATATTAGCCTTTGTTCTCAGCTCCGGTATTTACTTGCAAGAAACTCAATGCGTATGTGAGATACGTCTGTGCTATGCATTTCCGGTTGCTTTTGCGATGCCGTTGGTTAGGTTAATAATGTGTTTGAGGTTTGTTTCAGGTATTTGTTCAGGTTCAGGATTGTTTTTTGTACGCCAGTTCAAATCAGGTTCAAGCTTGAGATCAAATCAGGTAATGTTCAAGCTTTTTTTGGTTAGGCATAAAAATGTATTATTTAACTATTGTAATTTATCTGCTGTTAGGTGATCTGATGACGTATAGCTAGGAAAACCGTTTGGAGGTGAATTTTGACGTGGTATTTTGATAGTCTATCGAAGAAAAGCAACGCATTAAAAATATCAGTGACGGAAATATTATTAAGGCAAAGGAATTACTCAGTATGAAAAGTTAATATCTGCCAGAGTCATCTGTCTGGCCAGATGCTGGACGTTAAGTTACCCCAAATCAATTCTAAATTAAATAGATCCACTGTGAAAATAAAAAGTTTAGTGACTGTCAATGTCAAACAAAGAAGATGAAAAAACTTTGTCCTTCGCTCCCATTTTCTTTTACCATTCCTCTTTTGCAGTCTCTAAAACTTCCAAAATAAGAGATTTTCGATGGAGTCTCAATTATCGATAAAGGCGATATTAAAAATTCGTTTGTTTTGTTCTTAGCCCACGCTTGAAAACGTGGTGTCCCCTTTTTCTATTGTTTGCGTAAGAAGGGAGAGCGGAAACGGTGGCAAACGATAATCAGAAATTTGAATTTCGCCCCCACAAAGAGACACTGACAAAATCATCCGATTTCGTGCGTCGTTTGTCATCGCAATTAATTAGGCGAACAAAAAAAATATTATCTGGACCCTCCAGAAATTGTTTATGTCAGCTAACAGGTTCGTGCGACTTGTAAAATTTTCTAGTTTTACCGCCGCTTTCTGTTTGGTTTATTTTTGCCGCTAACAAAACGGTATCGCTCGGCGATCGCGGCTGTCGTTATCGGGAAATCTATGCGGTCCGTCAAAATTTACATACACACATAGTTGCCGTTCTGTGGCACTGTGATGAAGGAACATGGTCTAAATTTATTCGTGAGCATTACAGTGTAACGTGTAGGTACGAGGCAGTGCTCCCTTAATGTATTCATGTAATTCGCATAGCCGGCATCCCCTTTGACCGGCCACGCAACGCCGCCGCCTGCCCGGATAGAGTAATATAACGTGATGTTTTAAAACCATCCATCACGTTTAATGTCCATATAAAAAGAAGGAGGTAGCGTGCCGACTCCATCCGCGGATTTTTGTGATTTTTCGGACGCTCCATTTTCAAAATTCATTTCATCATTTCCCGCCGACAATTTGCGCGGCACCGCCAAAGTTATAACTTGCATTGCTGACGCGAAGTTTATATATTTAATCCTGTTATAGGAACAAAGGAGATCCACTTGTTGCGAGGTACTCTATCCTCAAGTTTATAGGATGTTAGCATCTAGCTAAATAGCGAGCTCATCGACTTTCTCATTTTCACCTCACGAAATTCTCTGGCGTCCGCTTAGCTCGGGTTGAAATTATCAATTGTGTACACTCTAGTATTCAGCAGTGCAAATACAAAAGCAAGAGGTTTGAAACTTGTCTGAGCGGGGTTAAATAAAACCTCAAGTATCAGCTACTTGAAAGGAAAGCGTTGGATGCGGGGAGGCTGACGCCGATTTGCATTAAATGCGGCTAACCCCTTCCAGTGATAACTTATACTCGGCGGAGCCACTGAACTAGTGTGTAGAGAGCTTTATATTTTAACTTTAACAAGAACTGAATTGCAGATTGTGTAAAAATTGTGGCCCATTTGCAATGAGGCGGCATATTTTATATTCTTCTCTTTTGCAAGCAAACTACCTACTAAAAGCTACGAAAACTATGTACAAGGGACAAACATAATCATATGTAAAAATGCCAGATAATTTCATACGACATAAACTAAGTTTTATCGTGTTAGTATTGAAATTTTAGTGACATTTTTATCTTACTCTTCCTTTAAAAAAGTTTGGAAAATCTCCATCGTTCGAAAGATGAGACTTCGGATAAGTATAGATTTTTATACGGCTTAGAATAAACACTATGTCAATTATATTTTAATTTATTGTTATGCTAATAAAGCTTTACCAATAGCCACAGGGACTTAGTGGTTAGGCTCATAAATATGCATTCTAAAGCGTATATACACTGTGACGGATTTGATTCACAATGCGTATAAAAATAGATTTTCAATTTCATGTGACTAGCGAAGTGTAGAATTGGAGAGTGTTGTTTATGTACTCGTATCTAAGTATGGCTAAACGTCATAAGTATCATTACGATATCATTTCATATTCTTTTCGCACAAAAAGTCTTCCTTAAATCTCAGTTCTCCATTAAATAAAAGCAACGAGGAAGGAAAAGGGGGAAATGAACTAAATAACCCGTTATGTGATTCAATCACAGTACTATCTAGTAAGGACGGGCGGAGATCGCACCGCGCATACTAAATTATTACAGCCCTTAGTTATTTATGCATCGTGATCCAACATCTTAATAGCGAGCGAGACTTATGTCCAGCCTAAAATAATATTTTGAGTCAATGTTTGAAAATAAACAAACCGGCGGCGTCGACCGATATGCTTTACAACGGCTGTGTGCCCTAACTTCGCGTTGGCCGTTTGCGGTGGTAAATGTTCAAATGAGTTTATTGTAAATGCTACGGTAAAGGTTACAGTTTTTATTTATGTGCTACCGTGGTTTAAGGAGTGCGGACTTACCTTTGGGTGTGTTCTTCTGGGGAAGGCCACTTTTGGGTCAATCTGAAACAAAGTAATTACGATTATTAGTTTGAGGTCTCTGATCTGCGAATTTTTATGGATCCCGCGGTGGATTATGGCCTAAACCTCATCACGAAAGTGAGGTGAGAACGGTGCTCGCTCAGTAAGCAGTAGGGGTGGATATTGGTTGTGAGGATTATTAGTTTGAATTTCATAAGTAAATATATTCTAGGCTGTGCTATATTCTACAGCAGCTCAAAATTAAATGGGTAAATGTGGACATAAAATTTCAACCATAAGTCCGAGGGATGTACGAAGTTCCAGAACAAAAATAAGCTTATATCCAATGATGTTTAGCGTTATCTTGCCTTCAACTACTAACTTGAATAATATTGTTTTACGAATACATTTTTGCGCAAGTCCTACACTGATCTACGAAATGACCAACAGTTTCGTGGTTGCATTCAAAAATAGCACATTTTATCTCCCAAATGAAACGAGCGGAACCCTTCTCGTTAGCCTCATGTGTGCAGAGAAAGCGTGGAACGGTAACGGTTCATGAGTTTCAATGTAAAAAATCACTCAGACGCCTCGGGTCCAACTAATCATGGACCACACGTCCGCTCGGGAAGCGGGTACGATAAATTCGCATAGCCCGTGCGGCTGCACTGTCCAGCCCTAAAACCCCGGCTGCAAAAAACCATCCGACTGAAAACCCTGCGCCGTAGTCCTGTCACTCGATTTCGCCTCTCGTCTTTTTCATGTAACCGAGCTCCACTATTTCATACGTGGCACTGTTTAAGCCCTCAGATTTTCTCCCGGCAGCGAACGGTCGCCGCCGCTCTTTTTGCTTCTATCTGCGACGCGCCGTTGACCGCTATAAACGCAAAATATAAACCCAAAGAAGCTACCTTTGACATTTTAGAGGTAAAACGTTTCATTTCCACTCGTGGTGAGCGTTTTGTTGAACGGTCTCGCATTCGGTGTTGGCGCTTCAGGATTTTTAGTGCGAAACTCACATAAAATTGAAAATCGCAGAAAACTGAACCGCTGTGGGAATTATGTTTTGTTAAAGAGCGTAAGAAATGGCAGAGTTATGATGGTTCTTATAGCATTTTCTATTATTAAAGCTTAGTGAAGATAAAATCGGTTGTCATAAAGATACATTCTGGGTATATTAAAATGATTTTATGATAAGTTATTACAAGGGCAAGTTATAATATGACTTATATGAGTATTTATGGTAATATAAGGATATGGTAGCACTAAATATGAGTCATGTGACCAAATGGAATCAAAATAGTATTTTATATGAAGTACCTACCTAGTAAGTATCGGTATCATTTACAAAATTCACACATAAATACAAATACAAGCCCTCTCTTTTGTTATTACAAGTCAAGTGGTAATTTGTTGCAAATGGTTCGTGTGTATGTTGTTTGTACAACAAATTATTATTAGAATGCAAGATATTTATAGTAAAATATTTTGCACATGGCTACACCATGGAACATGGAACACAATAGATTCGCGATCCTGGAAACATCCAAAACCGCGTAATTACGTTGCAAAACTGTGAGAGAATAATTCAAAAGATTTTACCCAAGAGGACTGCATTATTACAATATCAGAGCAAACGGCTTTACAGCGTCATTCATACATTCTTAATTATTTAATTATCTTCTGAGTGCGCGGAACGGCGGTGGTTGCAGAAAATCCGGCATAATTTGATTAAATTGGATTTTCAACAGGCGAAAATTCGTATTAAAAACAATGAAATTATAATTACGATAACGAACTCTCGTGCGCGACCAGAAATTGTTCTACACACAATGCGCCGAGACTTTAAATGTACCGTTTGGAAGCTTTTAGCCGCCTCACGCAAGCAATTTTCTAAATGTTGTAAAATGACCACGGAAATACACAGGGTGAGCAGAAAAATCATAAAATCGCAGATGGTGGCGCTAAAGCGATTAAGCGGGTCGATGATAAATTTTAACGAGTTATTTTAATGGAGGCGATCGCAGTCAGTGGCTGCCCGGCAGCTTGCGTCGATAGAAAAATAAAACCGAACTTTTAAACACTGTTTAATACGTGACTCTGATTTTTATTGTAAAGCTTAACAGTTACGACCTTTGGAATAAGAATTGGCACTTACATTTTAATAACTTAATAGCTTAGTTGTCAACTGTATATAAAAGTTTTATGCCGGAATTTGTTATACAAAAATAATACTCTGTAAATTCTTTAATTTAGCATGAGAAATGCAGTCAGAGGCATTAAGCATATTAGGTACCTTTAACAATTTTCTTGAATGCCTACGACTACTATGTAGGTATTTCACATTGCTAAATCAAGCTAATAAAGGTAAGATAACTCATAATATCAGTATTTTTTTATTTTTAATAAAACATTTTTCAAACTCCATCAACATGGAAGAAGAGTGAACAAAAGCTCAAAAGTTTAGAATTTCCAAGCAAAATGACGGCAAAAACATCGATACGAATGTGACATTTTTGATGGCGAGCCATTTGCGTGATTACAATCGACGCATTGGCGCACCCTAGCCTCCCCTAACTTCCCTTACGATAAAGATTGACATCAGAGCCACAGTCAATAACAGGAAAGAAATCACGACATGGCCGAAATAGTTTTATGCTCTTTGATATGATAAGACTTCACATTGAGATTTTGTAGAGGGGAAATGAAGGGATCTAGGGAACGAGGAAGAGAGGGAAATGAGGGCAAATGACGTTAGGAGTAGCCACGGATAACCGGCTATGGAACACTGTTAGGTATTCAAGGATCGCGAGATCCGTTTCCATTCACAATTTATTAATTTATCGATTTACTAAAAAAAATTAAAAAAGAGTTGAACAGACGTGCCTAAAGTTCGTTCCGAAAATTGACGTCTAACAATTGCGTTGTCTGTTTAAGTGTTGTTAAAATCTTTTATGGTAAGAATCAGAATATCTACCGGCTACAAACTAGTCTTTAAAATTAATCGTTTTGTTCTGTTTTCTTTTGGATTATTCTTATTGTTTATTTCAAAGCAAAATTTGTTATTACAAAGAAGTGAACCTGCTACTTCGAGTAGAAGTATTCATCGTAGCCGTTACGTCTTCCGAAAGAAAGCAACATGAATAAGAAATAATATTATTGCGGTGTTAACCTACTGTACCAAACATGTAAATTTCTAGCTGACGCTGGTGATTTGTGACAAAATGTACCTACTCATTATAATGACAATGTAGAATTTTCTGAATGTCAATTGACGTTTTACATAATTTACTAAGTAAGTTTTATTTTGATGTCTTGTCAAAAAGGTCAGTGTGTTCTCTTTGTCTGTGAGTTGAATTCAATCATAAATCCGCCCGTAACAAACCGATAAAGTGTTTTATTTTCTATTCTAAATTAACAAGCTCACGTTTATACTCGTAGATTAACTTATTTAAATTTGCGCTACAAAAACTAGACTTCCGTTCACAATTAAGATGGTCTACTGCGTTTGATTTTACTGTGGAAAAGCTCTAACGTACGAATTATCCTAACATAAAACTTTGCAACAAACAAAATTGCTCCCAAACACTTCACAGTTAAGACACAAAATCGTATATAACATGAAACAGATTCTAACAAGTCATCGCAAGAAAAGATTGTGGACAGAGCGCATTAGTAGGATATCACTATGGTAGAGCCGGTTTATGGACTTTCTGCTATCGACGTATACTAAATGTTAGCATATACAAACAGAAAAAGTACCCATAAACTTAATAATTCATTAGGTGATTGGACCAAGCTTTTAAGCGGCTTACAAATTTGTTTAAGTTTTTATTTGTTAATTATGAAACAGTCAGTCGGGTGACGGTCCTGTCACTGTAGCGACCAAGCGACGTTTCACATAACAATTAGCTATAGTTTATACACCTCACCACGAATAAACAATAGAAAAAAAATACAATTGGTAAACAGGGGTAGAACAAAGGGTGGGAGTAGTATATAGGTACACGCGTATGTCTTTCGTAGACCTCCAAGCTACTAAAAAGCTGCCCAGCAACTTTAGACGCGACTGTGACCACTTTCTTCTTGAGCTATAGTAGTCTAGGTTTGCTAAACTTCAACTAAAAACCATCTGTGATAAACGTTTTTTTTAACTTGTTTCATGCAATTATTGTCATCTAATGTACGCCTTTTGTTGCCTGTTTATTAAACAAACATCTCCCGCAGACAGTAGGTTTTTTTTTACTTTATATGTTAAATTTATCTTGAAACCCCGATAATTAACAGCCATCACACATCGACCTCATGCTAAGGACAAGAAAGTTTAATGACGTGCACTCGGTGCAAGCGGTAACTGAATTTATTTACGCGCAGAGAGACGGCACGTAAGTGTCGCCGGGCGGCGTTAAGTGGGGACCGCATCATTTGCTGTTCAGTCAACGCGCACTCTAACTCCTCCTAATTGGAACGAATTTGGCTGCAGGTGCAACACTCGACTTGGCTCAAGATTAGGGGCGAGCTATTGCGACTGTATTGTGCGCCGTTTGCGCTGAAATATTCCAAGTGCAACCCGCGACTTGCGGCTCGCAGCCCCCGTACTCCAGCCATCATGTGCGCCCCCACTAACTTGAATTAAATTAAGAACAATATTTACCCTCGCACCCGAGATAAATGATATTGCACACTTAAGCCAGACTTAATGTTAGTGACGACTTATGTAGCCACATTCTTAGCGCGAGTCGGCGAGAGACGCGATAGCTAGGACAGAAAGAGAAAATAGAACCGCCTCAAAGCGGGGAAAGTCTTAACGAGGCGCTCCACTCCGTAGACAAATAACTCTGCAACATTGTTACCTACTTTATTTTAATTGATACAACTTACTCATTGTAAGAGAAAAATGCAAACGAGTTGCGACACTATCGGAAAACGCTTGACAGGGGTTGTTTATTAAAAATCGTTGCTTTAACACTCGGCGAGACAAGCTGTAATGAAACCCGACCGGGGAGGCTCGACAAACGTCATTACTAGGGCACGCATAAATATGCAAGGCAGGTAACGCACATTTTCATGCGACGTCGCAAGAATTTTATCGCTCGTTTAATTCTGTGAGAAAAAATGGGTTTCTTTTCGTTGTAACACGAGATAGGCGGTCGCGTGGGAACCGACACACTGGCCCCTTTCGGGCCGCGCTTCGCACCTAAGTGCAGCCGAAATGTATTTTATCCACTGTCAGATATTACTTTCTGTTAAATACCCGAAGCGTCGGGACTTAAACGGCGAGAGAGACGGTAATCTTATCCATCAGAGCAGCGTCATTCGTTAGGCGCTAATGTGGGTGCTTTGTATCGTTAGAAGCGTGCCTATTTATCGTCTGTTTTATTCATCGCCCCTTTTCCTTCGTGTGTGTAACACGTCCGCTACATTGTTTGGGGCCTTGACGACATAGTTCTCTTTTCTTAATGCTTTTGTTAATTTCGTTTACATTTGTTTCAGTATTGTCTTCGCTCATTGCCTACTTCTTGAGACGCGATACTTTGCGATTTTATTTACATATATTATATAGTCTTATCACTATTTTCATCTACCTCACTGGAACACACGGAGCACTAATTTACAGGTTCAATATGGAGTGAACGTAATAAATTAAAACAAAAGAAGTTTTCAGTCACGTTTCCTGAACGAAAACAAAGCATTGAAGAAATCGCATTCTTCGAGATAGCGCTATCGTCTAATACTGGGGGTGGGTACTGCAAAATCGGTTCGTTTAAACAGCCAAAGCAACAATAGTTTGTAAGTACAATTGACAGGGTAGAATAAAGGTGGAAATTTAAAGCTTATCGGGCGGTTTGGGTCAACACAAAAGCTGCTGGTTGGTGGCTTAGTTATAGACGAAGAGTTGTAGCTATCAATAAGTCAGGTGTATTTAACAGGATTAGAAATATAGAGAAACTTTACTGTGATTAAGTTTAAATGATTATTATTGGTTATTTATTTCTTTACATAATTACTTTTGACCCTAATAATAATAATATAAGCCAGCATATTATAATTATTATTGCGATACGTAAAAGTGATAAAAAAAACATTCTCCATCATCTACGTAAGCCAATTATTGCGTCCTACCATTTTGATCATGACTACCATTCTGCCTTACGAATATTTCCACCACAATGATTCAACCTATAGTAAGTAAGTCTTACACAGATCCATTAGGAATCTAATTTTAAGTTAAAGGAGTAGATAACTAACTGATTATTAAAAATACCAGATAGCTTTATCGTATATCAAATATTGACTGCGCCAAAAATATGAGGTCTCCAAAACGGTTATCGGGTAACGATTGTCATTTTTTTTAAATGTTCATAAAAGTGTATATCTAAATAAACCTATCTCAAACAATCTATTAAAAAGGGTCATTGAATTGTAAAAGCACCTGAAACAAAACAACCCGTATCTCTCCATTTTGACAATGAGAAGACCTTGCTTGGAACAATCTATCAAACGGATATAACTTGAGCTTTTTAAAACACCTTAAACAAAACAACCGGTATCTCTCCCCAGCCAGCTACGTTAGCACAATGTGGGCGGTGGTCTCGTGAGACAAAGATTACTACACGCACTGGCCGCCATCGTCCGAGCGCGCTCGCCTAAAACGTTGATAACACGGACTCACAGGCCACTGGGTGCAGAGCGGTTATCTAGCAACCTCGCAGTACAGTAGGTTACAGGTTTTTAGAAGATAAGCGCTGCGCTTGGCGGGAGCTTTGTTTTTTAAAGGTTTTGGCTTAGCACGATTTTTGCATTTATCCAGTGGCAGGTATAAAAACGTTTTCACGTCTCTATTCAGTAGTGTGGTAGAATTTTCCTGGACTCTTTTTTCCTGATGAGTGCAAACTCATTTTTTAAAGCACACGTATATCACCTTGGACCACATGGTCACTTAAAAAAAAAAGTCTATTTAGAATATTATGTTATGAGCATTGTTTTTGAAGTCTAGAAGAGAGATGACACTGCGGACGCATCTTTGTCTGCGTCCGGACAGTAATGCTGCAGTATGGGTAAGTATACAGATTTACTACTGGTACGTAGCGTCGCAGGTCACTGGATATATTTACGGCAGCACAACAACAGCCAGCTAAGTTTTACGTCGCTAAGAGCTTGTATAGCTTGTTTTCTGAATTTCACCGTTGAATTTAGTTTACAACGTGGTGGATAAATGAAACGAAGCTGCAACATAATGCGACATGTTTTGTGTGCAGCTTAACCTTGTTGTTGACTATTTTCGTACGTGTTTTGTATAATTTAAGTAGAATTTAGTCTGATATTTGTTTGTATAAATGACATGACTTATGAAAAATTGAATTAACATATCAATTAAGTGTTAATTCAAATTAAGTAATTAACATTTCAATTAACACTGCATTCATTAAACTCTTAAATGTATATTACTTTAACTCTATTAGGAGAGTATGGGCAAGAATGCGATTTATCAGTAAACATAACCTAAAAGCAAGTATTGCCAGTTTTAGCGTCATATCACTTCATTCAGCGAAGCACATGACAGCTGTCAATTCACTTCGATTTGGTCAAGATTAGTATCATCGACCTGTCCATGGATACGTAATGGCATTTGAATAGAAGTGTATTCATACGTGCTCTTGACACGGTAAATTTAATATCATCCCGTCGCTACAATATAGACTAATGGCTCAGACAGTTAGTGAGTCCTAGATATTATTTAAATTAATTATAATATATAAATTAAAAATGATAGTATATAGATTACGCGTCACTTTGTTTGTCCGCGATGGACTCCTAAACTACTAACCAATTTTAATCAAATTAGCACACCGTGTGCAGTTTGATCTAAATTGAAAGATAGGAAAGCTTACAGTCATCTCAATTTACATTCGCAATAACAAAAATCTTAACCACAGCAACGCGTGGCCGTGTCTGCTAGTTATACAATATAATTATCTCAGTGTTTTAGGAAGTAAAAATAACTAACAAGTATGCGCAGGAGATTCGTGGTTGGAATTTGGGGTCGTCTTTTTGTGGAGGTAGGTATCTTTTAATTAGTATGGACAATAAACGAAATCTAATCCTATCCTAACACTGCCGTACAAAATATTGCCAACTCTTACTGGATGACCCTATATGAAAATCATTTCGTACACGATCACAAACTAAAGCATTCCACAGACCGTCCACATCGTACACGTTGCCGACATATCACAAGTACCTACACTACAACGACGCATTCAAATTCTAATCAATGTATCATCCACACAATCAATGTCTGTAACAGAGCAGGCATCCGGCGCAGAGATTCGCCCGCATTCTGCGCGTGTCATTCCACAGTATTATTTATTAACTCCAACGAGCTTCCGATGTTACTTTATTCTATTGTGGAACAGTTTCGTGGTTCCTGGATGTCCGAGTCGGGAACTTCCCTGACGTCGCCGAGGGAACTTTTCGTGCATAGAATGAACGCCCGTCAGCCAAATGTAAACATGTAAGCAAAATACTTGGTGTATTATTTAGTTTTCGGATTGCGGGCGGAGGATAGACGGACCGTTGCAGTTTAAAAGCCACTTTGGGATTGAAAATATTGTGAGGTTTATTTATTAGCCACTTCGCTCAGTACATACTTACCTACACGAGGTGGCGTGAATGCTAGTTTTATAATTAGAATAATGTGGCTTTATAGTTTTAGTCTAAGCGTCCATAGTAATTATATTTTTCATTGTGAATACCGATATACCTACTTGAATCAGTTCATAACAATAATGATTAATGGTGTAAACTTTTAGCTATAAGTTCTCGCACCTACCATTGTTATTTAACAGATATAAAAAAGGTAAAAAAAATAAATTAAGCTTCCTGTTTACTAATACAAAACCATTATACAGAAAATACATAATCATTCTTTGAAACCATTTCAAACAAAAGTTCTAGTTGTACAAATCTCTTTTCTTTGAAGAAGAAAAATAAAATACACGCGCGTCTCGCATTAAGAAAATCAGTCACAAACCGATATTGTCCCCTTCAGTACAATCATTCTAGTAGAAATTGCATCAAATATAACCTTTATTGCCATTGCTTACCGAGCACGGGAATGACGGTGCGCGGTAGAGACTACGTAGAGTTTAGGCAGCGTCGGCAAACTCGGCAATGTTATTCGGCGACCCCGGGTGCAAGTAAAGGACTCTATATTAAGCATTCCTGTCCCCCAATCTCTTCAGGTGGGCGGGACATGAACTCTACTCCAAGTTATTATTTCGGGGCCACACAAGATGCGTGTTTTTCTCCTACACGTAGGTACATTTACATACATAACATACGCCTTAATCCTTTTATTAAATTCTGCCGAGTTTTATTTTCGCTTTAAAAAATAGAGAGTTGCGTCCCCAAAGCGAGCTGTTTATCAGTGAAAATGGTATTTAAAAAAGAGGGCTCGCTTTCGTTATTAATGTACTCGTTATAACGCTAATTGTTGCCACAATCGGGCCTGAGCACGACATTAAAGCGACATCAAAAATGTATGTACTACACTATTTAAAGATACATCCGAGTATTTCGCGGTGGTCGCATGCAACCGATTTAGTAAAGCGACTGGCCTCGTGCCCATTAAAGTAGATTACGTACAAAAAAAATATTAACCAGCTTTTGGCGTTATGAGTTAATTCTGTAAGAATAGCGCTCGGTTAGTACATTCCTTTATTTGGTGTTCCTGCCGCTGTTTGTTTAAACGGATAATCCGGCGCAAAAACATTGTTGTCTACGTAATGTAGTGGTGGAACGCAAATGTGTGTTCCCAATGTTGTTGGAGCATAATCGTTGGACGATAAAAATCACTTAACGTAGTGAGTAGCTCTAGACGGTTCTTACCGCTAACTGCGCGGTGTATAAAATAACGAGACTGTTCACGTGAAACGGGACTTGTAATATTTGAAAATTAGCTTTCGCCCCGCGAATATTATGCAACGCTTAGTCGGTAAATACTCTACGGCGGCGGACTGAAGAGGTTGTTAGTTTTTGCGGAAGATGTTTACTTAGTTCCGTACGCTTAGGTCTCATTATGGTAGGTAGTTTTGTTTTAGTTTAAAGCTCTACTAAAGGTAATAAGTTTTTAAGTGAACGTTTATTTTTTAGAGCTCTACGGAGCTTTTCAAGTTATTAAGGGCATTCAGTGTGGAATACAACTAACCGACATGGGCTAGCTTTGAAATTAATGGCGCTGACCTCTTAGTCTCTCTTTTTTTACTGCTTGAAACTAATGTAAGTTGGTATCTGAGTATTTCCAATGAACGTAAGAAAGTCATCGTAAATTGAGAATGCCTATATTAATGTGCCGATAATCTACAACTAAATCGAAAATGTTCCGATCAGAATCATATTTTTCCTATATTGTCTGAAAACGCGTACGCTCCATATTTTAAAATGTGTCGATATGAGAAAAAAGGAGTGCTTTCGCGTCGCGAGCGCGCCCGGTCTAAACGTGTTTACAAGTTATGCAATAATTCAAATAACGTACTACAGCAAATTTATGCTGCGCCACGGTAACATGCTTCAATGGCTGCATTGGATGGCATTTTATTTCCATGGGCGACAGCGGCTAGTACAGCCATCGTATTTTTGAATTCAGAACGGTGAACGTGTTAGGTGGCAATATGAATTTATGATCATGGGGAATTAAATGCGTTTAAAAGCGAACGTGATTCGGCGGAATACGCATTGGAATTTAATTAAGCGCTTTTTACGCTTGACTGGCCGGTGCGGATTTTGCCGCGCGTCCGTTGTTCGTTCGGGTAGGTACAGCAACGTCGTTGCCGCCATGTTACTTTTGCGAGTAGTTTTATTATCCGCAATAACATGGCTATGTTGTATTTCATAACTTTCACATAACTTTACGCACGGGCTGTAAACGTAACGTTTATCCAGCTGAACACGAAAATGATCGCAACATACGACTACGTTAGGCATAAAAGTTACAACGAAGTATTTTTGCTTAAACAGACTCGGAATAATTCCAGTAAGTTTCACTGTCTCGTTAGGGCTCACTAGATGAAATTTAAGAGTCATCTCTATGAGGCCGGCCTCCACGCAGATCCGGCCGCGACAAAAGGGAGCCCCCGGGACCTCCGTACAGCGGGAAAAGGAATTTTTAATTGGCCTTCAAATAAAAGCCCATATAACTTAAACCAAAAAGCTTTTTTTCACAGAGCAATTCGTTACGGGCCTCGGCTTTAACTATTTCAAGAGCATTTCACAAAAAATAACTTTATTTTCTTTTAATTGACACTCGCACAGCTGGGATATCGTATCGTATTTTCTCAAGAACAGATGCCAGATAAGGCGGCAAACAGTTGGCAGAAGGAGAAAAAAATATGGATCTCTCCCATAGTCATAACGGCTTGATAGGCCCTAACGGGCAGTTAAAATGAAAAGTGTGTTCCATTTTAAACTTTATTCATTATACAAAGTTGTTAGTGTAACAGACATTTTACTTTCATATTTTGGAGGAAGCTTTAAACAATTAGACCAGTTGGTGTTGAGTTTTAAGCGGTACGCGCTGTAGCGTCCATTTTATGTGCAATAAGGAGCTGAGATTGGACGGTAAACTTTACGATATTAAAGTGGTCAACATCATTGCCAGTTGTTCGTCCGAGTATCCGTTAAAAGTGCACGGTTATTATGAGCAGCGGCCGATATGAGACCGCATAAAACATCGACATTTCCTGTGGAAGTGAAATATTTAATTTTCGGAAAAATGCTGTCACTATATATTTTAAAAGTTGACGTGATTTATTAATATGGGATTGTGAATTCCATTTGGTCGAGATGAGGGGCATTTATGTCACTTTCACGATACACCAATGGCAATTGTATTGTCATGTTCACATATTACTTTCCCTACAGAAACATTTTCTATCGAGTGTATAATATATTCTTAAGATTTAGTGTATGTCACAAAAACAACAAACGTGGTGTAGGTACACCAAAATAAAGTTTTCTGGTTAAGAAGACTTGTTCACTCCATACTGAAAAACTCCAAATATGTAATTTGAATTCTAAGGCGTTGTTCTAAGGGCATCAAGGAAACCCATTCCTTCTCTGTTCACAAGGAAAATGCTCTTCCAAAAAGACATATTATTTATTATGGAGGTACCAAATGACCTTTGATTCGACACAAAGAGAACGACGCCACATGTGCGCGATGTTTAGTGGTTAAATCGTAAACATCACAATAAATATTGATGACGCAGAAAGCTGTTATGTTCAGGCGTACTCCCGAAAAATGTGCACAATATTTACGATGAAAAGACATGAGAGTATTTTTTTCCGGTTACAAAAAGTCGGACAAGTTCGATGCATGTTGTAGGTAAATGCTGCATAATGGCACTGTAATTTTTTACGATACCCGAAGGAAGGTAGCATACTTTTATTATCATTCAATTTGGTTTGAAGGGTGCTATCAAATCGTCAAACCTAAGTTTGGCTGGCACTGGCGTGCTGAAACCTTTTTTTTTCGTCAAACCAGTTTCAGGTTTACAGCACTCTGAAATAAGCGAATTCTCTATGACCGTCTTTAGGAATCTCATTTTAATACCACTCTAAACATTATACTAAAAGCAGGTGTAGAAAAAAAAACTCGTCAAGTGAGGCAGCCATATTATAATTATATCCCTACCTATCATACCCTACGCTATCCAAACCTTTTCTAAATGTTTTTCTCGCTTATTCATTAAAATAATTCTATTTCCCTGTCTATTTTTACTTTTCGGTCGTTACGCCAACTCCAATTCATATTTCTGCCTAAATTATAATAATAAATTAATCCCCGGTCTCTTTCACCAAAATTCCAGATGATTTTTTTCTTTCTCAAGTAAGGTATATTAACTGAAGGGTTCAAGAATAACTCGATTATTCGAAGCTTTTAAAATCTTCCTTGACAGTTTAATTTCGTTAGACCAGAATAATACGTAAGTACTACATATTATGTATTTGCGTTTATATCGAAAACTGTATTTAACGGTTTTTTTTTTGTTTTGGTACGTACTTAAAATTGAATACCACTAAACTTTCTGCAATATTAACGAAGAATAAGTCTTCGTTTTTACTTCGCCGTTTCCATCTGCCCATCGAAATAAGATTTCCAAGGATTCTCAAAAAGAAAGCCATTCAACTGGTTCAACAAAAACACTTCCTCGTCCATTCTATGTAAATTGAGAAAATGCCCTCCTCTCGCTCGATTTGCGAGGCTCGAGCTAATCTACCGCCAGTCGACTACAATTTAATCAAAGTAAACAACGATGCCCGTAATTTATCTGGATTATTTCGCGGCGAACGATAGTAATCGCCTTTTTCTCCATCTATTCCCTATGCTTTTAGGGTTGTATCATTATAAATATCGATATGAGATCGATATATTTGTATCAAGGTTTAACGATAGTTGTTACAACAGACATATTATACGAATATACATTTTTTACCATAAAGTTACGGCAAACGATTGTAGCCTATCAATAAATGAGATTAATTTGATTATGAATATTTTAAAGAAAAACTTAGGTTATAGGTATATGTAAGAATGTATTGTTTACCTACAACATAAATATGGTACTATAAATGTATGTGTATTTTAATTATATAAGTCCCTATATTAAATCAATCCACTTTCATTGAAACCTTTACAGACCTGAATGTTTATGTTTAACAAAACATGGTTTATGTTTAAATACCATGCCACTAGATCGTATACGGAATAAAATATACAACTGAGCTTATAAAATAATAACATGTAATCTGCTTTATTTACTCATTATTCTGACATGTCAACAAAAACATTGATAATTTTACGTCAATAAACAATATACTCGATAATATAATCTCCAATTTATCGCTGCATCCCTATACCGAAATGGGAACTCGTAATGTGTCTCGATTCCCAAGATACAAAGATGATTATTATCTACATAAATGGCAACATGCTATATAAATATCTCTTTTATATTTCTCCAAGGGAAACGTGCGCTTATCGAAATAATCTGGTCGAATTTGTTCGAATTATATAACAAAACATCGGACCGCAACCCTCACATGTACAGATGTATCGAAATAAACGCACTGTGTAGTACCTACGTAAAGCAGGGGATTATTGCAGTAAATAAATTACTTACATTAACATAATAATATTATCTCTCTGTTTATATAGTTACTAGCATTTGCCAGCGACTACATCGCGTGAAAGCCCCAACCATCGCCACACTATAACTATTTAGTGATAACATAAGATTTTACAAAATGCACATTTCTTAAAAGTGAACCAATAGAACGCACAAGAAGTAAAAATAAACAGCCCAACTCCCTCAAGCTCGAACCGGTCAATTAAATTATCGCTTAAACTGTTGTTTAAGTTCAACGTGAAATACTTAATTAAAAATTTACAATTGTAACTTCACCGCGGCGCAAGTAAATTGTGAAAATTAAAATTGTACGTTATAATTTCGACTGTAGGGTAAATTTCGTTTGTAAATGTTAAAGTCAGCTGTGATTTAACACCTTGCATTGGTCGGGTGGCTATTTTGCCCGAGGTGATGTGAAAATTCACGTTTAAACGCCAGGTGTGAGCTGTTATCATTATCTTACCGATGTCTGTTAGAAAGAGAATTAAAATCTGATACGTATTATGCTTAAATTTAAATAAATATAATAGAATTAAGTATGTCGGCTTAACGCCTAATTTTTACAATTAAATGAACCAATTTAAGAAAGATATTTATAGTTAACATAATTCACACTCAAATATATAACTAGCCCTCAAAATAGTTTGAGTGTTGCCACGTTAAATAAAGAAAAACAGTAAAAAAATCTTGTTTAACATCATTTTTCTTCGTTTCCATCTTTAGAAAAGCCAACATCAAAGCGCTATTTCAATAACCCAAAAAGGAAATAACTGAATACACCTCAGCTTAATGAATTATTCCTAGAAAATTATGCAAAACCAATGGGGAGGTTAGGGTCTCTCTCAATTCTAACGAAATGTTTCATTTTTGGTTGGATTCGAATAGCCAATCAAATCTGGAGCTTAGCCGAGGTTAGGTATAGGCTAAATATTATCCCAACACTATCTAACCCTTACATTGTACGTCTGAAAATATTGTAACACATCGGAATAGCTAACGTATCGAACCAAGGAAGTACTCCAACCAACCGAATTCTTAGCCTCTACGTAATAAAGTTCTAAAAAGACGTCACGCGTAACAATTCTACAAGATGTAGCATTATGTTCAGTTACACGGATTTAGATATTGTAGGGGCAGCTGTTAGCAGTACGCGATGACAACATAGAAGTGTTGGACCTTCGGAGGCTGCTGTTTGTTTGCCGTATGAGGTTATGCCAGCTTCTATCCGAGTTTGTCAGGCAGTACAAGGCCGTCTAACGTGGCTTAACGACTGGCGTCAAAAGATAACAACCAAGATCGACGGCTTAGCATGCCCTCTGAAGCACGAAGTGATTAAACTCTACACATAACTTATGAAAAGTCATATCAGTGGGCTTACCATTACATCTTATTGCGATCAAATTGAGGACCTAAAGAGAATGGTTTTACTACTTATTTGTGCGATAACGTCTTGTTGTGACATCTTGACGCTCAATTTAAGTTGATTTTAAATCTAATGGTATTGACTTCTGCCTAAATGATATAGAAAACCATGTATTACTATTATTCTTAGTGAAATGATGCTGTTGAGGTCCTCAATTGGATCGCAATAATACGTCAAGGTAAGCCTCCAGAGGGTGCTGTGTCATAGTCAGTCAGACTTCAGTACTAGCTTGATTCCGTACAGTTTTGATGCTGTGGCCCAAAGATACTACTAGTATACACTGTGGCTTGATTGCCACGACACCTGTCAAATCAGTACAAAGTTAGTCATCTTATCAAACCTAACTCAGCAACACTCTATATGGCGACAGGAACTAACGATGAATACGTGTCCAGGCTGAGAACACCAACAGGTAGGAGGTAAGAACCTAGTCCCTTCCTGCTGCAACAACATAATAATAATATGTCCAAATACAGGTAATTTAACCATATTAATTGAGAATAATAAAATTAACTAACCTTTTTGCCGTCTAGTTCGTGTGTTCCTTGAACTAATACTTTATCTACGCTAGCTGGATCGCTGAATGTGATGAAACCAAAGCCCCTGGAACAAAATAAAATATATATGAGCATTTTTTTCATTTGTCATAAGTTCCTGAGCTTCCAGGTACAGAGTTAACAATTGGGAGGGTACAATACATAATTAGAAAAGGTAAACTAAAATATATGCGCTGTACGTCACATTATTATACGCTATTCGTCACAATCGCAGCATCAACGGTCTGATTTACGTAATCTGTCACTTCCGCGATTCACCGTATACGCTCATTTTTAGAATAGCTTTAAATTCTGAAATCACGCGTGCGTTATCGTCTATTCAAAGCTCTCAGTTATTAATTGTATTATAGTTTTGCGCTCGTAACAGCTTCAATACTTGCACAAGCAGGCACACTTAAACGTAGTGAACTCTTTCCTTATCTCGCCAACAGGTGAAGTAAGAAATTAGAGTGTCTCCAGAGTGCGACAGCGGGGGGCGGACACGCCGATAGGAGCTGTTTCACTGATTGCACGTCCGCCTCGAGTTTATTTACTTTAAACTCGTTTTCTCCCAGTTTTTAGTTTTTTTTTATCCAATTGACATCGACAGCGATATAAATTGGTATTGAATGAAAAAGTCGATATCTTGTCGATTTTGTCTGAAGGTAAAGATATTCGTCTAATTTTTGTAATTAGTGTGGTGTAATTGTGTAGTAGGTACCTACTATTACATTGTCTTGTCATTTACAGTGATTTACAGTACATGGTACAGGGATCGTTCTTGGATCAGTCAGTTTTGGAAGTTCATATTAGTTTTTAAAGTGTGATTACTATCAGTTGTCTTAATTTTATTGTCGTTGTAAAATGTGAAATAATATTGTATCTGTTGTTATCGCTGTATGTATTTTGATGAAACTCGGAGGTATTAAATCTCTCGATTTTGTGCAGGTGAAGTCGCGAAGCAAATTACTTGTTTAAAAAAATAACTTATGCGATGATTATACTCAGTGCTTTATTTAGATAACACATCCACTATGTAACATTTAAAGTTTAACGAAAAAAACACACAATATGTCGTGTTTTTCTTCAATAACTTCTAATAAAAAACTCATGATTATGATGTTAGCTCAGTTTGCTGAACTAATATTTACCCGCCGGCGCCCGTCCTTGTTTATCTTACTATTTTTCACACAAACTCCAAACATATCCCAAACGTAAACTCGCACTTTTGGAATGTCATAAAGTTAATGGGCGGAAAAAATAATACGAAAATATCAGCCAGAGGATTATGCAAAGATTATTCATATTGAAGTTAATATTTCAAAAAAGTAAATTGTATAATAACACAGCGATTTTCAGTAAGCGAGCGCTGGCCACCACCGGCGAGCGATAAATAATAAAAAGCCTTCTCCACTTTAGGACTTGCAAAAATCACAATTTATAGAGCATTTTAATTTCACTTAGCCGATCCATATTTTACATGTGGCGGCGCGCTCGGGCGTGCTCCCGACTCGAATTAATACTAAATTGAAATTGTAAAAATGGTAACACAATTCTCTCGATCTACTTGGGTGGTTGGTTGGCTACAGGTGCTGCCAGAAGCGTGTCATATTATCACCTGCCCTAACATTTAAACTGGAGATTCTTTAGAAAGCGGCCTGTAGGTGACAGGTCTGCTACACGTTTATCGCTACACGAATATCTAACCATAATTATTTACTGTTACTCGAATTCATTAACATATTTTTGTGGCAAAATAAAATGTGTGTGGACCTCGCCGTTACACTATAACACGTTATTATGATTTCACAAGGAAATGTCCGGAAAATGTAAAGTTCCTTTGACACTGGATGCCGGCATGTTTATCTACAAAGCTTTATGTATTGCTTGTATTATTTTTTTTTCTATGCAACAATTTTGACGAGGACATAATTCAGGTAATTGTCAACCCTTTTTGTTTTTACGAAGCCATGTTTATGTGAATTTAACGTTCCACAAGCATGTTGGAGCGACCTTTGAGTTTTGGTGTGAGTGGTGGGACAAACACAGAGGAAATATTTCATTTCATGAAATGTTAATTGAATTCTGGGTTTGGTTGCTCTACGCTTAAGGTGACTTCGATTGTGACAAGGGTAAATAGAGCTTATAGATTCTTATCTCCTAGTCAAGAATTATTCGCCGTCAAAACCGTCGTCTTTCGATCTGGATTATGGACAGACCGTCATAATATACTACAAACATAGGCACATATGCTTAACGTCAAATAAATTGAGATAATATATTACCAACATTACCGTAGTGCTCTAATTGAATCTACGTAAATCCCACAATAAAATCGTTCCCCTTCATTTAATCAAACTCTAGATTTTTCTAATACAAAAAAAGCATACCGCTTGGTTTAATTAAGCTGTACCTATATTCTCCGACTACTAGAAACAAAAACATTTGTCGAACAAAACGAAAGCTTGCTGAGCATAATAACCCCAATCAAATCGCCTACAGCGCACAATGTAATAAACCTTACAATATAATAAAATCGAAGGCTAACACAATCCTCGATAAATCTCTCCCCGTCGTATTACAGAGGAAACAATTGTTGCTACAGCGTTCGGTATCGTATTAAATCAGCCCAGGTCTTTATAAGATTCATGGGTTAATACACTCACTCATACTCGTATGCGAAAACGTATAGAGTAGGCGCTCGTGTATGGAAATTGAAAATAACGAGGGCGTCCGTTCATACCGCGCGTCAAGCCGACTACACACGCCTCGACCAATTTTAATCAACCTCTTCCTCACCTTCCGATATCCCCTATCTGGTCTGATCTTCACACCGATACAAGAGAAGCGGGAGCTCTTACGATATTGGAGGCACTGCGGCAGCTAGGAATGGAGAGGCCCTTTAGCGAATGGAGTTACGTCCCACTTATCTTTAAGAGGACGCGCCTTATTTTCTCCTTGCAATAGGGGACGTCTCAATTCCCTATTTGATGCGCTAATAAGCTTTTCGCAGCACATTTCAAAATCATTGACACCCGTAACGTCACTGGCAAGTGGTTTTTACAGTTTGTTAAGTTGGTATCACACCAGTTTCTCATCTTAACAGACACAAGTTATGAAATTTTTCTAAAAAGAGTCATTTATACAAAAAAAAATATTTAAAAATAAACAAAAGATTTATAGAAACATTTGAGCACTGCCCCATCTGATACTGAGCGATAACGCAGTTGCATAAAGTAGGCGCTGGAGCCCTCCTTTGCCTTCCTTGAAACGTTGCTTCTTTATGCTCCATATAATTATATCACACTCATAGGTCCAATCTATCCCTATAGCAAATTTCATCGAAATCGGTTCAGCCGTTTAGCCGTGAAAAGGTAACAAACAGATAAACAACTAAACAAAGTGACTTTCACATTTATAGTATGGATTGTCAATATTGACACTTTGATTATATCCGGAAAGAATCATGTTACATCTATAAAGCTCAGTTTCATTTATTAACCAGCTAAAAACGGGTCTAATTCGCGCACAAACAAATATCAAAATATATAATTTTGACATACCTCATAATTTCAATCGGGAAGATGGGTTTAGGTTGTCTGGTTCATGGAATCCAGTTATTAGCAAGTGTGTACGGCGCAACTTATGTTCAAGTGGGACTTCGGATACTGTTAGTGTTGTATGTCGTGACGATTATGTTTTGCAAGATCAAACGCGGGTAGTTGGAAACAACACCTGCCGCTCCGGACGGTGATACCCGCATTCACCAGTCTTCTCGTGACCACGGCCGATGTAACTCGGTCGAAACGTCGAGGTATGTCAAAATTATATATTTTGATATTTGTTTGTGCGCGAATTAGACCCGTTTTTAGCTGGTTAATATGTTTCCTGTTCGCGAAAGTTTAAGAACTTCAGTTTCATTTAGCCATCACTTTATGGTCAGAATGAGAGTCATTGAAATCAATGCTTCCTGTTACTCTTCCGCCATGCAGTTGAGCTTAAACGGATCAGTCGGCCAGCGTGGCGTGCACCCTTAATTTATAGATGACGAGATTTTGATACCGAAACTCCGGTACAGTAGTTAACCAGTTGCGAAGTTAACTGCCCACCTGTCAGTTGCCGCCCGTGTTTGACCGAAAAGGGAAGTATTTTGCGGCTTTATGGTTTTTTTTTGTGTTTACAAGCAAAGAGCAGTTTTCTAACGCGTCGGAATATAAACCCTATTTGTGTGCTTGGCTTTATCAATTTTATTATCCACTGAACGCTACAGAAATAGCGTACCTATCGCTTTAAATATTTAAATGCTATTTGCTTAAACATACCTACTGATGATCAAAATTGCTGCGTACTCTAGTTTTATTGTTATGTTACGTTTGTATTGACTAATTTCACAGATAATGTTTGCAATACCCTACTAATGTTAATTGCACAGTGAATGCAAATAGTTATTCGAAATATGCCCATCGATTTTACGCATTGTTGTCTAACTATCGCCAATAAGCGCGAGGTTGAAGAAAATAAATGTACGAGGAACCCTAAACCGCAACGTCAGGAACAAATAGCGGTAACTCTCACATTCATGGCTCACGGCTGCAGGCCGGCCTGAAACCGATAGCAATTACTGGCAAAATTAATAACACGCCCCAAATGCTGCTCGCACATTTATACCGCTTATGCCTTTGATAAATCAAATACAAAGATGCTTCAGTAGCTTGTAGCAAAGTTTTGTTTCTGCCAATTACTTGTTTCGCATTTGTTGTAGTAAATAAGTTAGGTATATAATCGTGCCATTATGCTTCTTTCGTTTTTCAGTTAAAATACGTGCTTACTAAAACCACTAAAATCTTCACTTCTTCTTCGTTTGATCTGTGCGCAAATAAGCCTATTGTCATCTTAAAAACACGCTTAAAATCATTTCAATTACGATGTTTTAAAATATCTTTTATAGTTTTCTTCATGCAGTCCAAGATTTAATACTGATCACATGCTGTATATTTATAAGTTTCTTCGTAAACCTATGATCAAAAACTCATGCCTGTAGCTGTCACTCGTGCCTTAAACGGACCATTGGACTCCATATTCTACTGCTACGTAGTAGAGATAGTGAACGTATCTTTTATTTTCTACTTATCGCTGGTTTATTCGTATAGAGTGCAATATTGTCTCCTTTATTAGTTGGCGGGACAAATGCTGCTGTCGTAATACTGCCCTGTTCGATTGGCGTTTCTTA
This sequence comes from Hylaea fasciaria, assembly GCA_905147375.1. Lineage (NCBI taxonomy): Eukaryota > Metazoa > Arthropoda > Insecta > Lepidoptera > Geometridae > Hylaea > Hylaea fasciaria. Next base: position 4,885,584 of record LR990194.1, read on the forward strand.
TTTCATCTCGGTGATAATTAATGGGGTATGTTGCTGGGATTGACGCGTCATCACACTTTCTCGAGCTTATTTCGGGAAATACTGCTTTATTGTCAATAGTTCTGATATTATATTGGGTGCAAATATAGTCTAGCTTGATTGTGTATATTTTTTTTATCCATTATGAAAAAGACGTCTGTTCAGTGCAACTGAGAATGAAATATTTTTAATTAGTACCTGCATTATGTAGCAATGCGTTGGTAAAGTTTAAAAGGTTACGATACGCGAATAATGCGGTCATATAATAATCGCCATTTGAGTTAGTATACAATATAACAAATTTAAAGTCGTCACTCAGGCATTGTTTTTTTTTTGTCCTTCTATTTGGCAGAATGTTAAACCTGGAGGAATTATTATCAGAATATGAGAAGGCGTTAGACCAATGTTATCGAACCTTTGGGGCTGACAAACTCTTCGAAAACACAAACTATAAAACAATTTTCTCATTCGCATAAAGCAAAGGCTATGTATGACGTTTAACTTTAGATGATAAGCATCAACAAGCGGTAAAATTAAGTTGATCTACCGGCCGCAATTTTAGCGTTATAATTGACTATGTAATTTGTAACGCAAACAATATCGAATCAAGCTTCTCTATTGCGTTACATAAATTGTCCGCCATCGAAATGGTGTAGATTAAATTACGCACTCGCTGTTTTAGCGGTATAATATTATCATCTGTGCCCTGTGACGTCACAGGATAATTAACGCAAATATGCGTTCGGGTATTAAAATTATGTTTAGTCTATGAATTTGGCGATTAGATCATTAGTTTAGGTCAACCGGGTTACGCAAGTTGTAGCTTTCTGTTTATTGTATGCAATTTTTTGAAAATGTGATTCTTGATAGTTTGCTAAAAACTACTTTTTGAGTATTATTTTTCTATTGAATCTATTTCTAGTAGCAACCAGCAATTTTTCCCACAGCATCGCCGACCATTTTCCCCAGTATTTATTCACTTCCCAACCTCACGTCAAACTCGCTTATCCGTGCAACTAATCACGATACAAAATATTCACCAGCGGAATTAAGTAATCCAATAATTAATCTAAATGGACCGTACAGGCGAATGGTTCAAAACAATCAGCCCTGCCACAAAATACGCGCAGTAAATGAAGTGAATGCCCGCCTCCGGGGATCCCTGATAAATTAAATTGATTAGAATCCCGATGTTGCCCGATGTAGGCACAAAAATAAAGCCAAGTGAAAAATAACACGTCTGCGCTCGCAAATTCTGCGCTGAGTTATGATATTCGCGTTTTACCGTGATCGATTGTTATGAAGCTTCTTGTGTTCATTCGCCTTTTAAGTCAAGATCAATTAAAATTGATTGAAATAGAGTTAAAACTGATGCTACATGATTTTTGTGGTTTTGATAATAATAATTATACACTGGTGACTTAATGTTGTGCACTCAAAAATCTTAAAATTTAGGTAATAATTATTATTAATATATTCCATAGAAACGAGGAACGGGTTAAAATTCATTTAATACCAACATAAGTAACGCACCAGAAATTCCAGCCAAAAGTTTTAATAAATTTATTCCACCTTGATTAAATGTAATGTCGTATGATGGCATATATTCAAGAAAATGTCGCTTAAATTTTCTTTACAGGCGCTTCCCGAGAAACCGGGGGTTAGGGCGAGCTTTAACCGGCGATTAAAATTTAAGCTCGAATTTAGACGGCCTAATCTCGTCGTTGCTCCGCTTCAGTGCATTTTGCGACCTGGCGCAAATAAAAGACAATAGGTTCGGCGTAATTATATAATAATGACGTCGCCGTCTAGTATGAATATCTATCGCTCAGACGGGGGAGTTGGCTGTCGCATACCGTTGCTGTATTTCGCTCCGACTGCGTCTTATCAGTTTGAACACACGCCTTGTTTATTTATCACCAACCTAGTAGCCTGGCTATAGTTTCGCAAGTGTTAGTTACAAGTTTGGCTGCGATGTTTGAACTGTATAATGCCAGCTGTCACACATATCCGCTGGAATATTATAGCCGTTGTTTGTCTTCGGCTAAGTGACAATGTGTGTAATTACCTTCGTAACTAATTAGTAAACAGAAATGTTGGAGTACATACAAATTCGATTAGTGTTGAAAGAGGGTGGGGGGGTTAATGACAATGCATGTTGGATGATGGTTTGGCTCGTGCTTTTGTTTTGGCAATATTTGGTTGTCCCAATACGGGTAATTTTGGTTAATTAGCTAGAAATTCAGATTTGAAACTCGTGTTTAGTACATGAATTTTTACTGACTGCATTACATTGAAAATCCATAGGAAGTATAAAGTGGTATTCAACTTTGCAAGCTATTAATAACTAAAGTTTCCTCGGAGGTTCATTATACTTTGAACATTTTACCATTCTCAAAAAATTGCTAAAGTTTGACCTCAAAAAATTACATAATATCTCACAGAAAAACAATGTCCTTTGTTCAATTACACCCTTTAGCCATTAAAAAGTTTAATTCTCAACAATGGTGGCAAAAGTGTGAAATCAGTTGAAGGGCTTTCTTTTGCAATGTGGTTTCAAAAGACATTAATGTGTATCTCGTTATGATTGTGTTTGTTTAGCTGAATTAAATAGGAAGTGTATGCATACTTTTACAAAGTTTGCACGCGTGAACTTGCGGTTGTTAAGGCGCGTAATATAAGGAAAAACACTATTGAGAAATACGAGGAACCACTCAACATTTTCTGGATTAAATTAAAAATCTTTGATAGTGATAGTACAGGCCTCTATTTTGTGAGTTATACTCGTAGCTTGGTTTATTTTTCACAAGTAACTTTTATAAGAAAATGGAGAAATCAATGTTTTTTTTTTATCATAATAATACGTATGATTAATTAAAGGACATCGATATAGAGTGTGTTGCAGGGGTTAGTTTGCAGGCCTACATTGTCAATCTGCTGTTGTCATCATAGCTGATTGTGATAATATTTTTACGTGGATGGTGAGTAAAATATAACTTATCTTATCAAGTTGTTTTCAATGATTAGGTGAGTTGATTTTAGTGAGGGTAGGTACTTAAGAAATTCTTACAGTTTTATTCTGATTATTGTTAAGTGGGTTTAAAACTTTTACGTTCTGTGGTGTAAAACTGTGTTTATGATAACGAAGATTTTAGAAAGAATTAGAAAATCACCCGACTCGAACAATAATTTTAGCAATAGAAGTAAATAATTCAGATTGAAATGAATTATTGAAATCCTTGTCATGGATATTAATAAACACATAATATCAATGTTAAGATTAGAATATTCTATTCGTATTGTATAGTCATGTTTATTATTATTGACCACCATAATTTATATTACCTCATTTGTTTACACTCAACAGTCGCTGTTTGCTCCAGCACAATGATGCGGCGACATAGAGCTTTGTTTGCTAAGTTAATAATTAGATATAGGCATGTCTTATAATATTATAATTACTCAGATGTTGAAATTTAGCGTTTCATTCAACTATGAGTTAAATGAAATTGAAAAAAAATGCATAATTGAACAGCATTCACTTGAAAACAACTAAATTAGTACGTTAATTATTGGCAACACAGGCATTGGTAAAAGAATGACCAAAAAATTAAAAATATATTGAACAAGACCGCACAATTGGACCGCCTATTTGTATTGGTGTCGAGACAATAAGTAAAACTGTCGTTGTTTTTAAACCGATTACTGAAGTATAGGTACTGTTTGATGTCATTATTATAACATAACATTAATATTGCACATGGAGTATTTTAACGAATATGCAGCTGTATGCTTAATTATTTTATGGTACTCAGTTTCAGCTCGCAAACGATACTTCAGAATACCCCGATTCATACTTATTATATTATGACATATTAGTATACTGTACTAATGACATGTATCGATTGTGATACAATTTAAAGTCTTTACTAACCGAACTCTTCGTTATTTTTTTTTATTAATGCCCCATGAAAGTTTTAAACCAGAAAATTGATAATATTCTGTTAAAACCAAGGTTACAAAATATGTTTGCAAACTGTTTCTATGTCCGGTATTCAATTAGGAAACTGTTACATAGTGGAATTTTACTCAGAGACATTCCACTTCGCACCGACTGCGTGAAACTCCTTCGTGAACTTTACTGAAACGCCTCCCTGTTAGCGGAAGCTTTGAGTTCAAGGTTGTGTCTCATGTTACATCTGATCTGATCCACGGGGATACTGAACCATAGCCAAACTAGCATCTCTACTAACTTACCCGTTGCTTGCTTTTAGCCTCACGATGGACGAGGTTATGTATAATGAAGATGCGCCTTTATAATTACCGAAAACGTCAGCTAATTAATTTGTGGCATGTTAATGGCAAGCCCTCGGGTTTACATTAATATACTTTGATTATTACTCAAAAAAATATCAATCAAGTGATTTGTAGATTCCTTCATAACCTCTTAACACTTTAGATAATATATCTAGTGTGTTTCTATATAATTTTGAACTTTTTGACAAACGGATATCAAATAAATTGCGGAATTCGTCGTTCTCAAAACTTCTGTATTTTGTATTTGAAGTCAACTATGCGTTCAGAAGAATAGGGGTAGAAATTTCGGTCTGATTCAAAACAAAGTCCGATAGCAAGTTCCCCAAACTGGCCAGTCTTATTCAGAAGGCTATAACAACCATATTTTAATGAACCGAAATTGAATAGCGAGCTCCCTACTTCCGTCGGACTCTGCTGCGCTAAGCACTATCTAAATCGCAACCTCCGGTTAAGCGCTGCGAGCGCCGACGCCCGACACTATTCCATTTCGCCAAAATACCATTAGGCTATAGTTAGCCATTACGAACGTATTATTTGACCAGCCAGAGGTGGCGTGCTACAGTCCCGTTTCACTACAACTAAATTTACAGATACTCAAAACAGACAGTACGATATTAAAGCGTCTGCAGCTCTTGTGAAGGAAACTGACTGTAACGCTTCAGAGCGAGATTCTCGAGGTCCGCAGCGAGTATAAAACTTTATGAGTTATACATAAAACTATTTTCAAATAATATTTATGGGTCATCCTAGTATTTGCAGGCTGATTCGCGAGGAAATTGAAACCGCTGAGTGCATGGCGTTTTCACTAACAATTTAAGTTGGTATTGTGTACGGGATGCCGCAAACGATGCGCTTTTTACAGTGGTCAGCTTATGCTGCCAGGTTTATTGCTGTCTTTTGTGTAGGTGTATTCTTTGTGTCTTTAAAAACCGCGGAGTACCTGTTTGTGAACTTTAACGGTATTTTGGTGAAATATTTTGTAGCTGTCACTGTTAGTAGTTACTAAGTCACTGTCACTGTTAGTAGCTGTTAAAAATTTAACTATGACTGTTATATGAAAAAATGTTAGCAATTGACTAAATAGAACAGTCCGAAGAACTGAGAACCTCCTCCTGTACTTGAAGTCGTTTAAAAAGTAGTACCTAAAGAATAAGACATTTTTTTTTCACTTTCATCCAATTTCTTTTATTTTGTCATGCAAATGAAAAAGGAAAGACCACAATTCCTATTCCCTAGTTCACACAACATTCACGCATGTTCTCTCATTACAGATAATCTTTAGTAGGTACCGATGTAGCTGCGAAGGAACGGGCAATCGCCGCCACTGTGTGGTGGAGTCAGCAGAACTCGAGAGTAATTTAATTTGCATAGGGGCCAAGACTAAAGCAGTGGAGAGAGCGGGTAGCGGAAAATTATCTTTCTACAGCCATCTCTTTCTTTCACAGTATAGTTTAACTCGTTATTATTTTCCATGCGCGCTAACAGTAATTGTATTTTTTTATTCTATGCATGAGTCTAAGCAGATTTTTTGCCAACATATTTATGTTTTTCGTACATCAACAATGAAGACGATGTGAAAATGTTTTATGAATAACTAAGTACCTATAAGATATACTGTGTTATTAGTATAATTATTAAGCTTCTAAAAAAACATTTATTTGCTCTTTGATAAAACTCATTCATTTTATAATCGCAGTGATTTTTTAGTTAGCAGTGATGTAACTACCGAGAAAAGAATGAGTCTTCGTAGTGACTGCACGGTCGAGTCAGCGAAACTTGAAGATAATTTAGTTTGCATCGGTACTGAGGCATAAGCTGTAGCGGGAGCGGCCATTATTAATTCTTCGCCTGCATTAATTGTCGTACGAAAATTTATCCAGATTTGTAATGAGTTTTTTAAAGAGACTAAAGACTTACCTAATCACTTCTTGTATATTAATAAATTGCATCAAGCAAAACAATGATATTATCAATCGAATTATGATTAAGACAATATTTTTTAAAATATGACTTCTTATGAAAAGTACTATAAAAATACCTACTTACATAGTTTTACCAGTAAACATACCAAATCTTAGCAGTTAAACACATAAATGTGCAGCATGAATACTGATAATTATTTGTTCCCTAGGTACTTTAATAGAATTGAAAATTCAAAAAGTTTAACATTAAATTTTATTTTATTTTATGCGATCTATAGTAATTTTACACTTTACATCGGTTACTCGTCACGCTCGACGGCGCAAACTTTATTGTTGCAACTAAAACGTTTCTTAAAATGCCTTAATCATGCCATTCCGACGCGGTTCGATGTAAAACTTTCGATCATACCCCTATAATTTAAAGTTTATAATGGCTTAACTTTAATCTTCTTGAGCATGAGTGTATCGTATAAGCTATCTTGGTTTACTTCCAAATTATTGAATCGTAAGTCTACAATTACTTCGAGTACCAAACCATTGTATGTAAATAGCAAAATACAAGGGAGAAATTGGTAGTCAGGATTTTGAATCGTGCGTACACATTTTCAGAGAAGGCGTCACAGTCCTTAGATTTTCACTTAATTAAAATAAACACTGATGACAAAATAAGTAGGTAGGTACCCAAATTCACAGCAAAAGTAGCGCCCGCAATCATACTAATATTAACCGTAAGAGGCTATTGGTGAAAATGGAACGCTCCTTTAATTTTCTTGAAATCACCCGAGCTCGATCTCGGTTTTAATTCGACAAGGAAGAGCTAGCAATCAAAAGAACTAACGGCGCTCCAACGAGGCATTACCATACGCGAGGGGGCTTGCGAACGACACGGTATTAGTTCGCAACTGATTACATTCCTCGCCGCCTCCTGCAAACGACTCACAATGAAGTAGCGACGAATAAACTTCATTACGCCGAGTTAAGCATGGGAAATTATAAGGAGGAATTATCTTCGAATGGCAGCGGTGGCACGTACGCGAACACTTCGGGATTATAGGACACGTCGCCGGGCCGGCTCATTGTCGCGGGCTCACCTTATACGAGACGGTGCTAATACGAACTGGAATATTCTCTGTATTCGATTTGGTGAAGCAGAGCTCAGGTTTTCCGCTTTGTGGAATTGAGTTCGGACGCAGAGAGCTGACGAAGTGCAAGATCCCTGGAGAAAAGTAAATAGTGGTCCGGTGGAGGCTGCGCCAGAGGAGCTTTGGACCAGTCTTTGTCTCGCACTAAACGCTATTCTTTTGAGAGATTTCCCATCTTTGCGGAAGCTTGTGGTGGTTTGTATTGGGATGTCGAAATTTAAAGCTGCAGTGAATTTTGCGCAACATACTTAGTTTGCTTTATCCAGTTTGCTTTTGCTACATCGCTGTTTGTACATTAGTTATGTAAAGTTTCTTAAAATCCAATATATTTTGTTTCCCTTTCAACTATCGCAAGTTTCGCTGAAGCTGCAAGTGCTGTCGTTACTTCTAATCTTTGCCCTTAATCAAAGTTCCTTTTAATCAATATGACTTAATCAACCTAATCTATTATCCGAATGTGCTCCATATTCGTAAGTAAGTTGAACTTCGTGAACTAGACGCACGGAGTATACATGTTTGTCGGCGTTCAGTGATCGCGTGTGCCGCTACAAAATAAGTTTTAATTAATGGATTGGCACTTGGAGAGATGCGTAAAGGCCGGGGACACCATTCTATTACGGACGCGTCAACTGGACACCGCCGACCTTTGCGGGACGAGACTCCGGTTAATTAATATATTTGACAACAACCATTTATCACAACAAAGTTATTTTTTAATTCTCGCATCGGGGAACGTGCCCATAACACGAACAAGAGAAACGTTCCGAACAGTCTTACATTTTATTCGTCCGTATGGACTATGGACGTTTCACGCACCATTGACCGAAAGGGTAAATAAAACTATTCGTAACACCGGTTTTATTGCAGGTATAATTCTATATGTTTTTATGTAAAATCGATAGGAGCGAGTGGCAGAAAAGCGTAAGAAAAACAATTTGCCAACATAACTAATAACAGGAAGTCACCTCGTTACTCACAAGTGAATGGTAGGTCGGCAATCTCGCGAGCGCGCCCTCCACTTCTCGACTTAATGAATGCGAATAATTTTGCCAAAATACTTCGGAGAGACGGGACACACGCCCCGGGAATTTTTCAATTTGCAACTGACATAACGTAATAAGAGTTACACCGTGAGATGCCGGAGTAACGTAATTAATAACCTGTGAAATATTACCTGTTACAATGAATTTAGAGGATAAAAGTTGAGTGATAAATTTAAATAACAAGGCGGGCGTGTGCCCGGATCTGCTCGAAAATGCCCGAAATACTTATGAATAGTTTGTCCGGGGTGATAAGTGAGTGTGTCGGCGAGTGTTACTATGGAATCGCAAGTTTGTATTCGGAGCCTAATGAACGCGTGAACGCGGAATAACTTCGCAAAAGCTTGAATAATGTATGTTTTAACGAGATGTTTTTCTTGAGGGAATCGCATTAACCCACTTTCTGATTGTGTGAATGTAAACTTTGGCAAGTTCGTATTCTTTAGTGAGTGGAATCTTTTATGAGTTCTCCAAATTAAATCACCTCCAAATTAAGGTCTACGTCGGAATACGATTCAAAACAAATGTAAATTTGTAATAAGTGAACGTGGCCGCCGCGGTTCTTATTGTTTTCAAAACAATAAAGGTTCTTATATTTAATCCAGTCTTACATAATCGGGTACAGATGACTGGCTAAAATCGAATTCCCTTTATTACTGCCATAAAATTTACCGATATTATCTCAAGCGGACCAACCGGGCTATAAAAGTAATCCTTCTATTTTAATGGCCCTCCAACCTGCGGGATGCAACAATGTGTCCAATTTGCTTCCGAATGGACCCCTTTTCCTATCACGATCGTCCTCGTAGATATTCCACAAGAATTTTATTTGCATGTTACACTTTTCTGGACATATTTGACTTAAAAATCTTGTTCCAATCCAGTTCATTTTCATGTTTTATTCGTGTTTTATTTGTAGCTTTACGCGTGCCAAGTGCCAATAATACATTACTATTACAAGATGGTACGTAAAAAGCTGAGTTGTTTTTCTGCACAACTAGAACCAATATAGCATTTTAAATATTCACATAAAATCCTTCGCTCGGCGTTGTTTAATCGGCGCGTTAAATTCGAGAAAAGTCGAGAACACATCAAATATTAACACGGCTCGAGCGTTGTTTCGACAAATGGGATAATATCGCTCTCATGCATCTAAATCTAAACCCACTTAACAAACTAATCCCTCAGCAGGCTTATATAGTAAATTGTCTAACATCAGAATTCGTTTTAGAAAATAATTTTCATTTGTTTGCACTGCATCGAAAATCGGGTAACACGAAATAGTTTCTTTTTCTCTGAGTCTCCTCTAATCACCATTTAATCAAGTGTAACTCTGAATTTTCACGCCGGCGCCCTAATCTAATTATGCAAACAAAGAAACCGAAATCATGCCTACCTTTATCAATCAAAACTGTTTGAAAATTCTATTCCGTTAGTTCGCCAGAAGTCGTGCATCGGAGACAATTGGAAAAATGTATCACGAATAAAAAGTCGTATCGGAACGTAATATCGAGAGCACACGGCCCGGAATATTCCTGTCAAGTGAAAATAAAGGGTCAGGGAAATACAGTGACAGGTTGTGAGCGGACAGTGGTCATCCGACGGGCACAAGTTTCGAATAAATAAAGCGGAGAGTAAATAACGTCACCGTCCACATGCGCCAAACTGACACATCTCTTTACCTTCTGTTACTATTAAATGACACATTCTCTGACATAGAAGTCGGGCTATTGTTAATTTCGCAGAAACATCTCAAGCGTAACTTTTGTTGCGTACAAGACATTGTATTGCCTCTTTGGAGTGGACATCACGGACGCCTTAACGACAAGCTTGGAATTTATGACCGCCCCCTGATTGTGCTGTACCTACCTATTGCTAATTTTATTGCAAGCCGGAAGTTTTGTATGTAAGATTTATAATGCTCTATGTCGATATAGTCGGGTTTATGTCTTTTCAATATTGCCATAAAAAAGGTAATAGGTGCGCGAGTACTTTTCAGATTATTTTATTGCGTTTGCTGACAACATCAATTGCGAGGGAGAACGGCAGAAGTTGGCGAAGCTTATATTACGGGGCCTACAACTGCGAAGTTTACAATAAGCGTGACAGGTGGTATTCCAATCTACGTTTACGATTGAGGATTCCGACGAAAGCTCAAAGTATTTTTACGATTTTTATTTTCATTGAAAACTTTAATGATTAAATTGGGTAGTTAACCAAGTTCTGAAAAGTCGTTAGTGGGGCCTCTGCGGAATAAATTTTCCTTTGCGTAAAAAAAGTTCTGATTTAGTTACAAAAGCATCTAAGACGATTCCAAAGTGATTTCAATTCGTTAAATCTGCGTCTTGTGATAACAGACAGTATTAATAATTAGCAAAGTACGTTGTAGTTTGTAAAATATATCTATGTGTTCTGACTGGTTTTCCAGTATGTGGTTGCATGCCATCAGTAGTCAGTTTGTATTGCTACGTTACGATACTTTCACAATGTATATAATTATGTCTCACAAGTGTAATATCGATTTATTTGTAAGAAGACAAGTTTGTATTAAAAAATCAGACACGGTGGTTTATTCAATAATTTTAGTTTTCCTTAATATTTTTTAATGTATATTTTATAGACAGACTTTTTCATCTCTAGTATTAGCCAAATATTTTTACCTAATAAAAATGATATCAGCAAAAATAATTCAGTAATAACATATGAATTACTTAAGCCATATGGCCGTTCATTGTAGGTACAGCATTTGTATTTTTTTCTGTATTGCACATTTTATTGGTACAATATAAGGTGTTTTGTAAATAATTATTATATTGTAGTGTACGTATTGTATTAACATGCGCTTACTACTACCACAAAAAGCGCTTCGGAGATACAGATTGACAAACTAGAAGAAGTGGTTCGAGTAAAGAAAAGTACTTTACTTTCGCATTTCCATCGTATTTGACTAAACAAACATATCGGGCGCAGAGCCACTATGCAGCGACTTCATTGCCATCGTAGAGAAAAAAAAGCAATTTCGATTCGGTCTTTTGTCTCTGGTTGGGATATTAAGGAAGCAATATTATGCAGATTGGCCTGTAAAATACTAAGTTGGTAAGGTTTATTAGTACATTTTAATTTTTCTGAAAGACTTATTTCTGTTACGAACATGAAACGTTCATGATAATAATAGACTTCAACGAATGTATTTATATTTTATTTTAAATAAGGCATCATATAGTCCAATAAATGACTTTTGGGCCCTTTTATACGAGGTACAATCCTATTGTTAGAAAGTTTGGAAACCAGGTGCTTTGTTATTTTTTATTTATTTTGTGAATAGGTGTACCCTACTATTATATCTGGTTACTAGTATTTTTTTCGCTTCGTGCATTTTATACAACGTACGCTAAGAGGATCTCAAATGGAGCCAAGTCTGTATTAAAGATCTTTTGAACCGTATATTTGCACCGTTTTATTTCATAGTTTTACGAAGCTATACCTATTATATATTATGCAATTGTAACTGTCGATCTTGTAAAAATATAAACTTTTGAAATGCATTCGCGGTTTTAGCCGGTATAAATTCTGATTAATGCCCGGTCAAATAAAATATGAGTTAACTAGAACGTGTAAGTAAAAAAACGCTGTACAACATTACCTATCATTACGTATACCTGGTACGTCCTGTATAAAGAGGTGATAAATAAAAACACTATCATTGTTTTATAATAACCCCTTTTCCACCTAAATAAGTAATGTTAGTTTTCTTTCCATTAACTTTTAAACCCTGTAAATATTATAATTAACCTAAGTCAATTTTGTATGCTATTTTTTTACGTAGGTACCAAAACATTCATGTTGCTCTATGATGAGTGGTTTTATTTAGAAATGAACAACGATGAAGATTATGTAATTTTATGGAAAATTTAAGTTTTTTTTGCCGGATAACACCTGCATTTCTAAAAGCTCAAGCTCTAACACTTTGCATCTCATGGCTTGCATGCCATTGATATCAGAACGCCCCTAGTAAAAAAATGTAAATGCTATTTGAAATTCTACGAGTATGCGTTCGAAAGGCACCTGCGTGAATTTTGGTTTCAGTGATATTTTACTAAATTCTTGTCATGATAAGAAATCTGTATTTAGATATTTATTGATGATCATAAACTGATCGTGACTTATATTATATTTTGATAATCCCTTTATTTAGAGAGTGATGTTAAGTTACAATAAAAATAATAAAAGATTTCATTCGATTTGAAAAAATATTGTGAAGCTCCACTTTAAAAACACAAAGCCTTTCGTTCATTCACTAGGCCATGCAAACAAGTAACGTCACATCTCTCATCTGACGTTTGGGCGTGCATCAGTGGTAGGACTGGTAGGAGCCAGATGTCTGGCGGATAGACAGCGTCGGCGGTAGTGAACGCTTTGTCTTGCGCATTGGCGCTAGCAAGCCGTACCAGTATTTACATAACAATGCACCGAATTCGGTGCGTACAAAGCTAGGCTCTCGAATATGTCGGAAGGGTAAGGGGTTGGAGGTTTTGAGATTGATAAACGCGCGTATTTCCACGAAGTCAGACGTTTGTTGGATGTAAAATTGACTTGTAAACTAACTGTTCAATATAGAGCCCCAGGATCGACTTCAGGAGATAGCAAACTTTAGACCCAACCTCCGGTTTGGAGCCAAATATTATATTTGACTTAGTTATAATTCCATTTCGCTAAATACTGATGATGAGTCTGTGAATTTCTATACATAAGTTAAATCGAGCCTTCGGTGGCTTAATGAATTTGATTAGGTCTCAAGGAGGTCACTAAATGTCTAGAACTTTGTTGCGTTATTTCTTCGATTATCAGACTAGGCAAAGAAAATATCTCACGGTTTTTGTTACCAACAATTCGGTCACCACTTTCAAATAATGTGAAGTCAATTTGCATATCGAAGTAGACGTCAGAAGTCCGAAAACGATCTATTGTTCAATTGACAAAGTGCAAGAGCACTCAATCTCAAATACAGACATTGGTCTCGATCAAAATCAAACCTTGGAATAACAGTTCAGTGCAAGTACGGCTCTCGGATTCATAGCTTGATCGTATTATACCAGTTAGCTTCCCACGTATGGAGCTACCCTCCTCCGATAATAGACCTATTGTCCGCAGTCGAAGATGTTATCCCAAAAGCAATTCGAGCACGATTTCAGGCAACATTAATTGATTTAACGCCGGCATTTCACTAAAACCCGAGCATCGGTAGCACTGGCATTTGCACGCTATCTAGCTTTAAAAAATAAGATAAGCCACAAAAATGAATATCGCCCGGGAGTTACATTTTTCTCCGAGATACCGCGAGTAATCTGCTAGACCAGCAGGAAATCTTCAGCCTCCACTCCTTCCTTAATTAGCAGAATATTTCAGTTAAAAAAAGAAGCAACAGGAAGCATTGCAGAGAGTAATAAAAGGAAGCGGCTCGTGCCCGTTATGGCTGCCTAATGGAGTCACGTTATCTAGAAAACGGGAATAAAGAAGTTTAGAACGATAACAGAGTTAAAATCTAATACTGCCCTTTAAGATTGTTACAAATTGAGTTTGTGAATTGATTCAAATTATTTTGTTCCGTTGAAATTTTGAAGTGTCTTTTTGGGGTGTTGTCACTGGTTTTTAAAAGTAAGACATTGCCAATATAAAAGAGTATGCAAATGGATAGTGGTTGGAATATTATGCTACAATCAGTTAATATTTACCTTATTCTATTCTATTAAACTTTAAATGGAAACCAGATTGTCTTTAAAAACCTTAAGAAATATACACATTTTTAAAAAAACCCCCTAAAAAGTAAGTATTAGGTGGAGGCAAAAGTACCAGAATTATGAATACGAGTATACCTACTTTAAAAAATTACAAAAATGTCAACTAGAGGATAAATAAATATACTCAAGCATTTTGCGTAAATAAACTCGTACAGTAGCATACGCGGCGTACCTTCTCGATCTATTTTGAAAGGCAAATCTCTTTGTGAAAACTAAAATACTTATACGAAAAATCTATGTAAAGAAACTAAAACGAACTTGATTTGCAGCTTAACTCCCATGCTTTGGCGTTTAAGTCAACCGTAAAAGCATCGAATAAGTTGTAGGTCAGAAGGGACAGATAAAACGAAGAGCGTGTTTCCGCGGGTTTTTCCTTTTTAATTTATTTGCTAGAAAATTGACTAGCTTATATACTTATTTCTTTTCACTTCAAGTTGTTTGAAAACGGCTTTTATGTTAGCTGTGCTATGTACCTATATAGGGTAGGTACTTAAACTATGTGTAATATTATATCCAAGGTTCTTTTTAAAAACAATCACGTCAGCATTGCTAACGTCACGGACATCGTAATCAGGATTATAACTCATCCTCGATTTGAAAGAAATCGCTTAATTACAGCCTCCCGATTATTTATACAGCCAGACAAGATTTACTTGACAAAACTAGGTGTCTTAGAAGGTCCAAGTGGTCAGACGGCTTGAGCTAGACTGAGCCGCGCTCCGTTGGGTGCCCGTATTTGTATTAAAACTTACACAGTTTATAAACTTCATAAAAACATAACACAAAACAGCATGCCTTAATTTACAATGGTAGCCTCATACAATATTTTTAGATGATTTTAAATTATTGTTTACGCTAAAATAATCAAAATATTTTATCTATTTAAATGAAATTGATAATTATTGGCGTTTAAAATATAGCCAGGTAATTAAATCGAATGATTGTGTAATCAATTTGTCAATAGTCATAATTGTTTAGGTTGCTTACTGAAGTTTGACAACGGCTTACGAAGAAAAACAGTGATGATTGCCCAGTTGTTTGTGTCGTCCGATGTCAGGCCGCAGGTCATGGGTTCAACCCCTGAGCACAAGTTTTTAATAAAGAAAATCTGGTATAAACCGTATCGGTATGGCACTATTACAGTCCGCCAGACTCACCCAATGAGCCTTTGGCTATTGGCCTTTGGGGGTACCCCCAAAAGTAGACTTTTTTGGGGGTACCCCCCCCCTGGAACGCCGGTTCTATTCTAGGCTTGTCCTGCAGCTTTCTTAGATATGGAAAGTATTTCTTGCCAGCGAATTCTAAGCATAGTTAGCTAAGTCGCGACTAAGACATCACGGCTTCATCCCCAAAATGAGTATCGGAAATTTACATCAGCTCGTCGTAATACAGTGCCGGCTCAGCCTTTATTGTAAACGGCGTAATTTGAATTTCGTCTTTGATATTCAAATGAGCCTCTACTTGAGACACTGCCTTAGTTATTTGAGTTTTTGTAAAGCAATCAAGTTTGTTTATAGGCGCCCGTGTAATTGTAAATCTCGGTTTGAGGTCTTAATTAATGCATAAAATCACTGTGAGGGCCTTTGATGAACCGCCTCTTTGTAAAACTGAACGAAATAAACAAAGGGAAAATTGGTTCCAGTCCAAAGTGCGTTTATAGTTGTACGTAATTGATGGAATGAAAGTACAGTTCGAACGTTTGCCTTTTGCATGAAATATCGCTACATTTTACCCGACCCAGGAAAAATCAAATTTCAGCGAAGCATGTAAGACATAATTTAGACATGGTTGCCGTATTTGGAAAAATATATTGAAATAGTCTAATTTCCATGCGAGCACGGTTCGCGTGCGTTGTATCCCTTACGCTGTAAACTTTTCTGTCAGCTCGTGTCTGCATCCGGATCGAATCGTTGTCGTATCGACAAGTCACGAGAGCTTTAACGGGGGAATTCAAGGCGTCCGATGACGTACCATCCGAGGATCGTACAACGTGTGCTACAGCGTTCAAACGTGATTTTGAGGGGCAACTCGATTAAACTGTCGTAGAAGGCGAACGACGCTGCCCGTCTCGATGCGATGTCACTGCAAATGTAAACAATCGACGAGGAAATTGCGTTATGATAGCCAATCGCTATTAGCACCTTACGTTCCACGTTTCCCTGAGAATTCTGCGAGAAGGTAACGTTGTTTAGTTTATGAATTTAACGTAACACTGTAGTGCCTACTTAGTAAATAGGATTAACAGGGTAACGCAGTTTGAAAACAAACAGATAGGTACTTAATGTAACCATAACATGAGGTGTGTGTAAATACAAAACTTTGTTAGTGCTAGCTTTACTATAATATATAGAGGTACTGAACTAGCATTTAACAGTTGTATTTTAGATGAACCTAATCTTTCACTTTATATTACTTGTAACACCCATAATCGTATGTTAATTTATATAAAATTGGGAGTCTCCTTTTCATTGAAAAAGCAAACTCTCAGGTTTATAATAAGAGACATAAATGCTGATAAAATAAATAACATAGGCTCTTTTAAAACTGCATTCAACTAACACCACTTGATAGACTCATCAACAACAAAATACCTCAACACCACAATATTTCCAAGGAAGCGAAAATATTGCAAGCCCGACAACGTGTTGACAAGGCGTCGTGTTAACACGTTGGCGTGCATTCTTTCACGTTCATTAACATAACAAGTAGTTTCGTTAATCAAATGTACGAAATTAATAGCACAGTTTAGAGCCGACGTTCCGCCCGGCAATCACACGGCCATTACAAATTGCTAGCAATTACCACGACCCCCTCCCCCCCAACCCCTTGACTTCTGCGTTCATGACGCCATTTTTTTACGCCCGCACACATGGTGTGTTTTAGTTTTACTACGAACCTACTATGAAATGGTAATTATTATTTCAAATTTATTTTTCCTATTGAAATTGAGGACACAGGCTCAACGCACGCAAGGATCAGTGTAAAATGCAGGTAATAGAAAAAAATGTGAATGTGTGTAATAAAATTATGCTAACTTATACTTATGGGTCGGTTTGTTCGAAACTCGACCGATGTTCGGACGTTACAGACAGACGCTCATTTTAAAGCGCAGGTTAAACTTCTATATTTATCGTAGGCTCTTATATGTATAAAATTATTGTACTGCTTCATTTATGTGTCATTTCATCTTGGTTGTATTGCATTTATTTTCTATGATTAATTTTATTAGTCTGTATGTATTTTAATTTTATTAGTTATTGGATAGGTAATGCACTACCGGTCGATAAAATTTTATTTTTATTTAATCCTCTCCATCCAAAGGTTGCCTGGAAGAGATTGCTGTGTAGCAATAAGGCCGCCCATTGTACCTATACCTACCTATATATTATTTCTTTATTTTTAAAACTGTATGTCTTGGAGTGCAATAAAGAGTTGTTATCTTATCTTATCTTATCTTATCTTCAGGAGTCGCTCGGCATCCACTCGAGTATTTCGCCAAAACAACCCCTAAGAGCTAGCCAACATTAGTATCAATTATGTAACTCATTGTTTAGGACCTGCTACGAATATGTTTTGTTTTTATTTTATTTATTTATTTATTTCACAAAATAAATCCGAATTCAATAATATCGATATTTGCACTGTTAGTCGTTTAAATGCGCTTTTCAGTAAAATAGCGGATATGTTAGTTTACGTAGAATTATTTTTGTACAGCTCGAAAAATATACCAACTGGTTTCGTAGAGTCAAAGAAAGAAGTGATAAACATTATTAAAACCGGACATGACGTTTTTCATCTATTGCAGTGTATTTACGACATCAAATTCAGAAATACTAGTTTTAAACCATGCGTAGCGCTTCTTAGCAAACAACAAACCGAACTGTACCTACCCACTTGTACCCAACAACTATCACGAACGGTACACAAGGATGGGTGACCGTTTAGCGGCATAACATCCAATCGTATTCGTGCTTCAGAACCGATAGCGAGACCTTAAGTGCGTTGATAAACTGACTGGAGATTACAATGACACTTGAGGTCGATCAATGGATATCACGTAGGTATAATATACCTAGTTAGATTCCGTTTGAAAAATAAAAACATAGGTACTACTCTATATTCCGGACGTACAATTCCTGAACCACTCGAAATCATGCCTTGCAGACCCACTAGATATTTATTTTACCCACTCAAAGGTGTATAAAGCTCGCCATTCTTCATCCTTTGAATGATGTTATCGCGATTTCCAAATGTTACGTTCTTTTTGATCTAAATTCTTTGCATTTGGCTTTGCATTCCTTTGCGTGCCCACACATCGTGATTCTTTTGTAGTACGATAGGGTTCAGTATAAACACATAATGTTTATTCATTAGACTGTAAAGCTTTGCAACTTTTTATGCGTTTCTGTTTTTGATGTCTATGTTTGTTCATTACAATATGAAGTAGTAAGATTTTTTTATTGCCAAAGATTGCTAATACAAAGATTACAACCAAAAATATCTCTATTATTGACTTATTTATATAATGTGCCTAATTAAAAAAAATATGTATACACTCTTTATATACAAATTAAAAAGAAAACGGAAGCATAGTGCAACACTCGTAATGCCCAACAATCGCTTATAAGAATTCATTCCGAGGCTATAGTCCGGAAAAATCTCCTTCATTGACAACAAAAGATACTTACAAGGTAATATTTTTCTATCAATGAGCTTAGGCAAAATTTATTCACGGTCGAACTTTTTAAGAAGGCGCTTATCTCAATCCTCAGTAAAAATAAACGAGATAATAGATATTTTATGCCGTCAAAAAAGCGAGCAAATCCGCCAAAAAGGGAAACTTTAATTAAACTTCTCAAAATCATTATAAGATAACATTATTCATTAATTTTAAATAGTCTCAGTGGCAAGGAGATGCCTGATAATTTTTCCCCAGCCCCAAGAATACAGGAAATGACGTAAAATTTATCTTCGAACCGAAGGAATTACTTTCCACCAACTCGACGAAGAAATGGAAATCTGTAGGTTTATAACTTGGAGGAAAATTGTTTTTTTCCGAATTGGAATAATATTAGCCTTTGGTGATGCGGCAACTTTTCGCAACAAACGTTATTAAATCTCCTTAAGAGGTACTACGCCGGGTGCTCATTTATGTTCTGGATCCCAAAGATTTTCATTAATAAAGGCTTAAGGAGCGTCAACAAAATGTTGGCGGTGGGAGAACTACGAGTATTTATTGAAGGGCCGCGCCTTGGACGCGTCGGTCGGCTATAACCCGAAAGGAGTACGCGTATAACGCATTCAAATATCAACGAAATTTATCAACCCCGAGCATTGGTTCAATACGTTCGGGTCGTTTATGGCGTATTACTGTCGAAGGCTCGTCAGCTCTCCCCGGAAAAGTCAATTTGACGCAGATTACGGGACGAATGTGAGTCTTACTAAAACGCGAGTATTTGTAGACGCACGTTTGGTATGAATAATGAATGGAATGGCGGCAAAATTGAACTTATGCTTACGTTTTATGGTCGCTGAATCATGAAGGGCCGTAAAATTTATCAAGATCGGCCCACTGCGTCTTGGTTAAGTGCTGTTTACAGGGAACGGTTTGGTACTAGAGTACCTACTAGAGATAGTAGCTATAAATTTTATGTAACTTGAAGAAATTATATCTACTTACACACACCATAACTACCTATTTTTTGGTATGCAAAAATAGTTCCACTAATTAGAAAATGAACATCAACATAAATCTAGCAAAAAAATATAGAGGGTTTCCTTAATCGCTATCCTAGTCTTGCAGTTTCTCATAGCCCACTTTACGTTGGTATTTATAATAATTATCATAAATGCTGTTTGTCATACCTATACACATATAAATAAGCCCACGTCCTTTGATAGGTGGCATATTTGCACGCCACCGTATACGCAGGCTACTCTTAGGTCTCACTTGGGTTAGTAACCTTGTTAATTTACTCCACGCCCACTCTAAGAAATTCGCAATTAAAAGAAAGCAAACCGCTGCATAAACGATTCAACATTTTCATTGCGTGTTATAATGCCGTTCGACAATCCTGCGAAATGTGGGCAGTACACGAGTGCGATAAATAAAGCCGCAGTACAAATAGGCGGGCGCATGTGTGGATGCTGCCTAAATGACGAATAAAATGTTAGAAGTGGTAGGGGCATCGGGGAAGAGAGATCCAATTTGAGTCACGCACACTAGCAGGTTAGAAATGGGTAAAGTAGCAGTGACAAGTGGCGAAATTAGTTTGGCATCGATTTGTCTAGTGCCTGTTCTCAAACTTATATTCGTCGAGGTAAAATGGCTTAACGTTCCTCATTTGTTTGCTCGTTGACCTTGTCAAACTCACTATAAAGGCTGACGCACATTAGAACAGGATGCCCCGCACCGCATAGCATACTGAAATTCCTTCTGTCATCACTTTCGTACATGTGATATGTACTATCACACACTGCAGGCGGGCCGCGACTGCTGTTTTTCTGTAGCGCAATTGAGCAATGCAATTCGCTGCGGCTGTAGTATGCGCCAGCCTTAAATGTTGTCCTCTGCTCTACCATTTGCCAATTTTATTACAAAAAGCCTCATTGGATAATAATTAGTGTAGTGAGAACGGACGCAATCCGTCGCCAATGAGTGGCCCCTACTGTTTATAAATGTTGCACCCTAAACGTCCACTGAGTGGGCAGTGTAACTCCATGTGCGCGTTTCGCGACGATGTTCTATTACAAAAGGGGATTGGATCTTGATTCATTGGTTCGGAAAATCGGCAGCGTACCTTGATAATTTCATTTCTGTACAATTTGACCGCGTCCGTGGTCAGACGATTCTTAGGGGCCTCCGCGGACCCGAACACAATACACGGACTCCCCTACGGCTCTCGCACACAATACTAAGCTTTTATTGCCTCCTTTTACAATCTCCCATTACCTCCAAGGCTCTGGAGGCTGAGAATGAGTTTCGTTACAGTTTTTTCTCATTTTCCCTTTTGAGCGATGTTCGGGTCCATCAATTTCGTTAGTGACCGATGTTACTTCAGTCGCTCTCGAGCCGTTACCCTTTTTCGATGTATTAGTGAATCGAACACAAATACAATATTTTCTAAGAAGCCGCTCAATGCGACATGCTTTTAGCCACGTTGCAATCTGTACAACGAGAGATTGGAAATACGTCCAGCATGGCTGGTTGTACGTACTATTGATATAACAATGACATCAAAAATATCGCATTAGAGGCTAGCTTTATCGCGTGTTTGTGCTGCGGCACGACCGGACGCGATTCCCCTGGCAGCTTTTACACAGATTGTATTGGCGCGAATACGACACAGCAATACCGTAAACACACTTGCTGTCGGAACAAATTGAAAAAAAAAACAAATTCATGAATATGAATAAGTGTTCCGAAGCCGTGAATGAGGCATCAATTATGCAAAATGAAGGTACGGGTATTGCATTGATCGGCGAGTGCGAGTACTAGATAGTTCGGGATCGAATACGGGCCCAATCTGATGCGGCGTCAAATCGATATCAGGGGTTCATTCGTTGTCCAGTTATATCGATACTCAGTCAAAGGTAGTCATTATCGGTCTTCTATTCTATCTATATCTATATCTTTATATACATGTAATAAAAATCTAATAGATCGCTCGCTGTCTGTACATGGAAAGCCGGGTCTCTTGCGTTAGTTTTGACGTTTTTTTGTTTTTTTGCTCTGACTGCGCTGTTTTTGTGTAATGTTCCGTAAAAACACGCGCAGGAGACCCGGCTGAAGATATAATATGAGGAACAATATTATTGGGACCTTTGTCAACACAAATAGCACCCAAAACAATGATTGATAGAATTTTTGTCTGTTTGTGTGTGCGTTTGTGCACGCTAATCTCAGAAACAGCTTATTTGATTTAGATGTTGTGTTGAATATTGTATATTACTATTATTATATTGACTATTGTTCTATATTTTGTTAGTTCTATTTAGTGTCTGTTTCATGTCAATCAGTTCATAAATAAAAAAGTTATGCCGATTTAAATCTATCTCTTCTTTCTCTGTTCAGTAGCTGTTCGAAAGCGTTGTTTGTTAGTTAACATTAATAGTTCGTCATTAATATACTAGATGGCGCTGACCAACGAGAGCCAATTTCTTGCATCGCGGTGTCATTATTCGCTGGATTTGGTTCCAGCCTTAGCATGTTTGAATGTCGAATACATACAATAATTTATAGACATATTATAATAAATTATATTATGATTATGATATAAAATATTATTATTATATTATGTATATATATTATATTATATATTATATGATGTTCAGTAGCATCCTACTAATATTATAAAGATTATGAGTGTGTGTGCTTGTTAGTTCTTCACGCTCAAACGGCTGGACCGATTTGTGTGAAATTTGTTATACAGATAGCTTATTCCCCAACCTCGAGGCGCAGCTAGTTAAAAATACGTAATTATTGCCATCCGCAATCTATTTACTAGGCTTACGAATTATCCTTTCATTCTCCTACATACAGAATAATGACAACTGCACGCCAAGTGTTAAGCATTTTTAACACAACGCAAGAATGCGAGAAAATAGTAATCTTAAAAAAATGCATGTAAAGGAACGCGTGCGTTCCCCTAATGAAAGCTGCTTGCATTATTCCAAACAAACATTGAAAATTATTTACGCCACAGGCTCGCCTCTATTAGTGGACGTAGTTAAGGTAGCTACAAGGGTCAATTTCCTCTATTATTAATTATACTTTGCGAGTCGAAAAAACATAAAAAAATCGATCTAAAATCCGTAGGTATCCTCTACAATTGAAGGCTACAAAACCAAACAACCTTCGAGCAAAACTATTTTTATTACCAATGGCCCTTCAAAATATATCCTTATTACAACCCAAGCATTTACATAATTAGGGTATGTAGCGAGCATAAACTCCGAACACGATAAGTCAAATTTATGCACAGTCAACTCGCCCACGTGAATATTGAGAAAAAGTAACTTATGTGTGTTAAATTCATATTAACACGCTTGCATGTTAGTTATTACGTTGCGGTGATCGGATTGGGCCACCTGTGATTTAATAGAGCCTAGAATTTTGCATAAATTATGACGATAATTGGGAGAAACGGCTTTGTATTCGTACTAAGTTTATTTAGGCTGGCAACTACTGCATTAATAAACAAATGAATAATGCCTAATGATCACGTACCTAAACTTGACACCTAACATAAGTTGGGTATAAACCTAAGTCATTAATTCATTGTATTTATAAGGGGCCACATCTGGGGTGGCATCGTTAGAGCTAGACTATTTAATTATATTGTAATATAAAAATACATACCGTATCGTTTTTAGAAACGTAATAATTTGAGTGAGTACATTCACAAAGCCTTGTGTTAATAATGTTCAGAGATGTAAACTGCATATTATGAATTTTTGGGGTACTAGGTACCTTAGCCTTACAAAAGCTAATACGTTTATATGTCAGAGCTCATTTTCTCGTTGGAATTTTAATTCTCCTAACGCTTTACGTGAATTAAAGTTACGGCTAACAATATAATTTTACGAGCGCTAAAAAGAAATTCCCCTAAAAAGAGAGATTTTAACATTATGGCTTCAACAAAATTACCAAAACAAGCAAAATATTTGGACAGCATTAAAAGCAATTGAATCGTAACGGCAAAGGGCTCCTCTCTTATATCCTTCCATTTCGGGAGCGAATCTATTCGGGCACGTTCCGTCAATAATTTTCTTTGAACATCACAGATCTCACTCGCGAACAAATCGCGATGCAATAAACATCGAATAAAGCGACTTGTCTATAAAATATCATTTCTAGCTCTTTTGTTTTTCCATCGAATCCCGTTCCACAAGTGGGCAATAATTGAAAACGAAACTGTTTTGCGCGGGGGCGCGCCGAGATCGCGAGACACAGCATAAAAGCGCTCCAAATAGATTGAACGTATAAAATTTTCAGTTGAAATTCGCACGAACCGCCGCCGCGGGAGGTGCTCTGTATCTTTTTACTTTGTAACCTTACTTTTTATTCCATTAGCGCGTGTGTGAGGCCCCTCTAGCCAAATATCGTGGAATAATAAAAGCTGTTTAGTAATGATAATGCGGAACGCAGCTCTCGCTTCACTAGCTTAACTGAATTAAACTTGTGCGCTACGAATTTCGTGGTTATGCTTATTGCTCCGGTGTATTTGTTTTTAAACAGCGTGTTGCGTAATTATGCTACATGGAACTGAGAATGCATGAAAATGAGAATGTAAAGATGAGTCGCTAATAAATCACCATGTTATAGTTAGTAGTGGGACGTTGTAAAAAAGTTGGTCACGTTTTAGTCTGTAAAATCCAGGACTTTGGAATGATCTCTTTGCAGCTTTCTTTTTGCTTTATATGCGCATGTTCGAGGTAGAGTGCTATTGCTCTAACACAAAACTTTTTATTTCCGTTTATAGCGAGTCAATCGTCCGGGAGCATTTTTCAGGCAAACTTTAACAGTGGAGGCAATCGCTCCTGAAACTCGAAAATGAAATCGTTCCGAGCGTCGCCAAGATTTATCGATGGATGTTCGAATTTACTTTGAAACTTTCGGGGCATAAAACTTATGACACGTAATCGTATATTCCGATCGAGATATCTACAGAGGGAATCTTCTAGAAAATTAATCTTGTTTCGTTCATTGTTTACTTTGTTCGTGAAATACTGTCATTTCAACTTAGTCTTACATACTTTACCTGGAGAAAAGTTATTCTTGCAATGTTTGGACTTGTGTCAATAATCTTTAATGGTGATGGCAGAGCTGTCTGAGTATACACAAACATATTATGATACTTACAAGTAACTGTTAAACTTAGATATTTATGTTTTTTTCACAAGTTATAGAAATGAAAAATCAATTGTACCACACTAATAGATTAATTGTACGAATTACACTTTACGTTTTTGTGAGGTCACTAAGAACCACCAATTGTGACATAGTCAAAACGGATACTTATTTGTTAAATGTCGTCTTAACAAAAACTCGAGGCACGGTTGACTCCAAAACTGAGGCAGATACTGACAGGTTTCCAGATCAATATTCTATTATATGTTCTACCTTGAGTTAAAATAAAAGTAAAAATGACTAGTCTCTTCTGTGAAAAGAAGTTTGCAAAAATTTGCAAAAGTGTAGTGTTGTTCCCCTAGAAAACATTAACTCACGTCTCAACGGACATTAAAAAATTCCACCTGAAAACCATATCTCTTGAAAACAGTTTTGTACCAAGTCGATAAAATATATTTTCCATTAATTCATCTCATTCACACTGCGTCTAGACTTACCAACGGTAGGATTTGTTATCTTTCAATATAAATAATACATGAGTTAGGAAATATGAAACCAAGCTTTCGTTTTGTGCGAACCTCTAGTGAAATTAACTAGTTTTTATTGGCATTCTTCCCGCTTGTGGAGTTTTCTTAACTTAAATAAAATAGAACTATGGTGCTTGGATAAATATAAAACGATCTTGCTTGGATAAATTACAAGAATTTGCATTACTTCATTGATACTGGAATACACTTATCTATCTATTTACTAGTATTTCAGTCCATTATATACGCTTACTTAAAAATATATTTCTAGCAACCTGTCGACGGGTACTATTGTTTGGTAAAACATTGGGTAAACCGCAGTTTATAATAATTTAGATATAGACTC
Source organism: Hylaea fasciaria (assembly GCA_905147375.1). Taxonomy (NCBI): domain Eukaryota; kingdom Metazoa; phylum Arthropoda; class Insecta; order Lepidoptera; family Geometridae; genus Hylaea; species Hylaea fasciaria. Next base: position 4,911,546 of record LR990194.1, read on the forward strand.
ATTTTACTAAAGATTCAGCAAAACTTTTCAAATAAATTAACATCCAATTTATCTGAGGTATTTTCTTTGACAACTTTTCAAAAGTATCTTTTAGAGTTTCATTAATAATTTACTAAAGTTTCGTGCGAAAAAGACGACTACAATACTTTCATCCAATAATATGAGAGGTTTATGCGTTTACTTATGAAATCTTTGGTATCTTTTGGCAAACTACAAAAGATATAATAAAAACGTTGTAATATATTACTTTTTCTAAAACCACCGACACTAATAAAAAGTATCCCATGTACAATGTACAAGTTTATTATTCTAGACCCTAAAGTGTCAAAATGCTAAATTGTATTGAACGCTCTATTCAACTGTTACACAGCTGAGTGTCAACAAGTATACTTACTTATTACACATTTTTATAATATTAGTAGGTTAAGTGACAATAGCTACTTACAAATGAGTGCAGGCAGCCCTATTACTGAATCATTTGATATATTCCGTGCCGCGTTAGAATCTTAAGTGCAGACACACCGAAATCTCATCGGATTGTGTTCCCGATCAAAGGTGCCATTCACAAAAGTCACGACAATTTATCTACCAATTGCGGCCACATAATATAACGACAACACATAATATCGGCGGACGACCATTGTCGTTTTGACACGCGAATCGATCACCTACTTAACTGATGTCTAATGGGGTCTATTTATAAATGTCGGACATTGCAATGGCTAATCCTTGGCAAACCGCAACTGGCATGCTCGTACTGGTATCAATCTGAGCTGGCATGCTTTTGTTTTGTACAATTTGGTCGTTCAGTTAGTTTTTAGCAACTCTACTACACCGGTAAAGTCAAAGCACCGAATTTATTGTTACTTTCTATAAAAAAAATTATAACTTCTATTCATTATTTTTACCTAATTACTGGTATAACAACAGTTTCACAAGTTTATGTTTAGATAATTAGTATCATTCCAAGTATTAGTATACATTCTGTACACACTTAAGTTTTCACCATCAGGTCAACTCGGTATGCCCATAATATAGTGTTAATCTTAGAACTGGACACAGAGAAATTGGTGAAATATGACCAAAGAAAAATGGGACAACTTACGAGTATATGTAATATTTCAACAAGTGAAATACAAGTTCGCAAAAAAAACGGTGAATACCTAGAATATGCAAATATGAAGTAAAAGCGAGTTGCGAAATCGCAGTGAATGCAACAGTACGCGATCTTGTTAAAACCAACCCAATCTAGTCTGACCCAATCTGGCGCGACGCAATCCACTCCGGCCCGGTGCGACCATAAAGGCCTGCACACACTACCAGCTGGTCGCGTTCCATATTACAGCTGTAAAGTTACAATCTGTGGAACTGTAATATTCGAGGGCAATGTTTTCATAAAATTAATAAAAATGCGATTGGAATATTATACTAGGTACTCGTACATGATTTATTGTAATATAATGTGGAGGTAAACTGAGTGTCTCTATAATTATAATTATTTTACTCCGTACTTCTGTTTATTTCTCCGTGTTCTACTTTTCCTTATTATATCTATTAAATTAAAATGAGTAGCATACATAGCAAATTTGGAGTTCACTAACATTTGTAATATGATTTAACCACAATTAATTTAAAGTTGACATAATATACCGACTTTATTACAGTTTAATATTATTATGGTAGGATTATTATATACATCAAAAGGAGCGCGCAAGTGTCCAATAATACCCGTAGTACTAAACCATTAAGGTAATATAAATACAATCGCAAAAATTCATAACAATTCTTCCCTCATGATCCGTCAAAAACTCATCCGCTACAATCTAATTACAAGTTACCGAAAACGCTACGCCGTAGACGGCTACGCCGTAACCCGTAGCCCATCGTAGCGATAATATGTCGACCTACGTCATATCATAACCGGCTGATAGCTTCATACGATGGCCGATTAATGAAGCCAGTGTAGTGCGCCGCAGAACGTTGCCGTAATAGCACCATATAATGACATAATATGCAGTTAACCAGCCCCATACCAAATACTGGATCAAACTTACGCACACTTATGCAAACGTTTATAAGATTATTGGTTGTGTTAGCTGCACTTCACGCATTGTTGTCACTCTTTGCTTACTGATACAGTCGTTATCAAGTATGAAAGATATTTTTCTATTACGAGTTGAACAAACACATTGTAAAAACTTACCCTAAAAGTTAAGTAGTGAAGGTTTAGTCCGCAACAAAAGTCGCTAAACACGGCCAAACTTTATATTTTATATTTAACATATTATTATATCAGTATTTTATAAGCTTTCTGAGGACGAGCAAACAAAATAAGAACTTTCAGCTGACTAAACAAAATGTTAAAAGTATCTACTCAAAGACAAAAATGAATTAACAACTCAAATTATTACGGGATAAAAACCTAAAACCACACAATAACTTGCCATGTTTCGTGCGTAAGGAAGCTTTTAGGCAAAGGCAAAGCATCATCTGACGTATTTTAAATACTGTCAATAACACCATAAATAGGCGTGTCATTATATTATAATGAAAACCTCCTTACCTCACCACACGTCATTGCGAAGCTCGTTTCGAATATGAATATAAAGGTTGTGAAATCAGATATTTTGCAAATTGGTGCAAGTTTGGCTACTGTCTACATCATTACTCTGCGGTAATAGTTTTACGACTAGCCCCCCCCCCCCCCGCTCCAGCCCTTCCCCCCCCCCTGGACGAACACTCGACTACTTGATTATGCACCCGCGGTGCTCCAGACCGATTATCGAACTACGAGTAGTAATGAACGTTGCAACGTTTAAAATTATGTAATTAGTGTTGTTCAGTGAAAATTGTATTTTGTTTCATTGCCTTTAGGTGTGTAATTAATATAATGTGTTAATAAAAAAAAATACTGTAGATGAGAATTGCGGGTCTAAAAATTATGTATTTATTTGTACGGCTTTCTGAATTTTGATTTGGAGCATTATCTCTAAATATTGCATTTTAGTTATGATAAATATGTACAACAATATAATATATTATGAGTCAGTGTATTGTCCATCTTAAATACGTAAAAAACATCTGACTACACAATTAATGTGTACAATAGAACTAAGACGATAAAGTAAATATGTACCTTATAGTTTTATTTATAAAGTAGAAATTTCGTAGGCATTTATAAATCAACATCAGAATATTTTTAAGAGTCCAAAAAATCTCTTTGATCTCGTTCTTACAAAAAGCGCTATAATCTTCGTATAATCGTATCAAATTGAGTACAATTAACGTTACTTAACGTCGTCATTTACTTCATAAATCTCAGACAAAATAATAATAGAATACCTTTGTAGGAAAATGGTGCTATTAATTTTGCGTCAAGTTCTGTCTACCTTCGGTATGATATCGTGCTTTTTCAATTTAATTTGTGGTGTATAAAGTCAAATTTTATGTTCAAATTAATGCTTAAAATTGGCTTCACTTGTATGCAACAATTTATATGTAGCTCTTGTTACACCCTACAAATTTTATTTTGTATACAAAAACCTTCTTGTTCGATAAAAAGGCATATTATGTCGGTTGAAAATTGCCACTAGATTTTTATATCCAAGTTATAGGTAATTACATTATACTTGTATATATTATAGCGTACACAATCATAAAACTGTTTGATCATTTTATCAATTAGCAATATACATATTGGGATAACTCTCCGTTCGTAGTTGCAATACTGCAGCGTAATCGGTTGTAATAATTCGATGGTAAACCCAGATATTGAGGACGAATTTAGGAACAAGGGGGTAACGGGGCAACACCGAATAGTTATTTTTATTTTAAATTTTCTACTGATAAATGACCTCTGTTAGTACGGAAAAAAATATTGGTAATGTCTCCAAAAAAAGAAATTTAAAAAGAGTTTTAGCGTAAATTTGTACGCTTCTATGTAGTGATTTTTCTATTTACAAATAGTTATGTGAGCACATGAACCATATTAATTACGAACATTAAAATATTGCAGTCCTATGAAGATGTTTCCGATACTTACGTACGAGCAGATGGTAAATATATTCACACTTCAACTATATTGCCTAATGATACGTTTAATATGAAAAAGTGCTTCAACCGTTTCAGCTGGTACTAGATACGATGTCTTCTTAAGTAGCGGCGAGGAAAGGGGGTGAGACGAGGCGAAAGGGGGACGAGGGACTCGCAATCCCTCTCATTTAACACTGCTCATTCCTCTGTAGGTGTTTGCCGAAGCGATTCCGACCAGGATCCGCCTTTTATGGTGCTACTTACGCTCTCATAGTGATTCGCGGTTTTATTTCGGACGGCTCATGTAAAGGCGCGTACATTTTTCATGGTACGAGCGAAGCGAACAGTGTAATCTTTGCATTTATGCCGTGATCCTTTATTGATTTTAGATTTTTAGCGGAACCCGTAACGAATGAAACTGGCGTGAATGGAGACGCGAGCGCTAAAGCCGCTGTAAGCCTCAGCTATGATATACTCGTATACTGGTATTCAGCCCCGCGTATCATACAGCCCTAAAGCTACCCTCACATACGCAAAAATACTCCCGTTTGGTTTCTTTCTAAGTACGTTTTCAGTTTTGAATTATTTTTAATGATATAAATCATAATAATTTCATCTCCCGGCGACCCCGTAACACGAAATGGGCGTCGTGATAACTTCGACCGTAAAATTATGATAAAAGATTGTATATAGGTATAGGATAATTTACTTCGAGTGGCTACGATCACTAAACGCCTACACAGACTTCATTTTAATAAATAAACGTTGGATATTGTTGTGTTCCCGCGAGAAAAATTACGTTAATTAATTTTCATTCAAGCAATCAAAATGAAGCCAATTTATTTTCCTTAACACTTCAGCATAAACGCCGACGTTTATAACGATACGTACGTAAATTTAACACATTTTTTTCACCACGAAAACCTCGTTTCCCTAAGCCTCAAAGAAAAACAATGAAAGGAGACCTACCATTAAAATAAATAAAAGGAAATAAAGCAACGACCGCAAATTATTTCACTTACCTACTTCTTTTTATAAAAATGCGAACGACGCATTAAATTTTGGGGAGAAAGGAAACTCCCTTGTAAGCAATATCGAGAAGGCAAATTTTTCAGATATTGCCTTCAGGTAGCGCACATTTATTATGTACCCGAATATATTACTCTTGATTCATTGACTTTCGATATTGATTTACTTTTGCTTGCATAAGATGTAGTTGGGAGTCCATGAAAGCAGACCGAGAGTTGGATCGGAGGAAATTAGGGATAATTATGTGAAAGTTTCGCATCCTTTAATCCTCGACAGTGAAAGTGAGTGTATGTGGACACTTTGCATCACAGCACAAGTTGGCGAAGTTACGTGCCGCTGCAAGATTGAAACCTAATGCATGCACAGACTGCGAGGGGGCACAAATAGAACTCATATTGGAATTTTATTCATACCGCTGTTATGACGCAAATAACGTTACGTCGAGGTATTTCTTGGCCGTTTTGACGTCAATCGGTTGATTGTCGTCACGGATTGCTATATTGTAGCTAGTTTACGTTTAAAGGACACGCTAGGAAATACTTTACATTTTGTTAACTAAACTAATACATAGGTTTAATAAACTAATTTTCCATTTTAACCTAAATATTTAAGTACTTATTCGTAAATAGCATAATGCTGAACATTTTAATTGCTCAAAATAATATAAAGGCCTTTGTCCAGCAGTGGGACAGTTACAGGCTGAATTATTATTATATATTACTATAATATATTGTTGCTTATTTGTGTCAGCAATTATAATACCCGTCATCCACCGATATTGACATATGCATACAAGCAAGCTTAACTAAACTCAGGACAATATTTTTCTTCGTTCCAAAAGCAATCGCGCGTGTCTAACAAGCTGAATCCCATTAGAGTTGACATCTGGTTCCCCACCACTATCCGGTTTAATTAATAAAACGCAGCGAAACCGATAGCCGATATTCCCGAAGCAATAAGCATAAACAAAAGACGTTTACGTTACATTTGGCTGAGGCAGAGCACGTAATAGCCGAGCCTGCATTTGGAATCTCAGCTGAGCTCTCCAATATCGGTCCCGGTATATTATTTCAGGGTGGCGGGACTCGGGACTATATTGAGTTGTGAAACCAACGATTTACCTAACAGGAGCGTCTGTTAACAGACCAACTTTGCCCCGACACTTTGATAACTTATTTCTTGTCTATAGAGTTGCTAAGCTACTGTTTATGTACACAGCCTTGATTGTTCGCCTCGGCTGTTATTCTATCGACTATTTAAAACGCTAGTAGGTTGCGTGAATCCACATCAATAAGCCGAGCGGAATCAATTTAAAACTTTAAGGTTACCGGATCGGATACAAATATGCGAGGTATCCCTATACGGTCATTACAAGAATTTAGTTCAGTAACCTGGTAAATGCCGAAATCCTAATTCGACTCGTCTAAACGCTTAATTTAGTTGGAATAATTCCAGTTCCATTGTTAAGTTCCAAAATTTGAAGTCCGTTTAACTGCTTACCATTCAAAGGTAACCGCAAATTTGGACGAGTATGCCTCTCCATAGAATGAAAGTTATTCGCAAACCGATAACTTTCGGGTTGTGTTGGTCAGTTCATGCCACCGACCAGCAGTCGACCGACGCTCGCTAACTATGCAACAAAGCATTTCTGCGCTTGATTATTGCAATCATAATATTTTTAATAAAGATATTATTGCTTTCCCGATGGTGTGTGATGGTGGTGGTGTGTGGTGGTTTCACTTTGTGTGTATCTAGGTACCTGTTTTTGTGCCTATTATCAAAAATATCTGTAGATTTAACCGAAGCGTTTATAATCAAGAATTGATGCACATGATATTTAAATAACAAATTCTCAGGAAAATTGAGTACTATAGTATATTTCGCACGGTAGGAGGAACAAAGTGACGTTAAGTTGTGTATCAGAGAGTATACATTTTATTATTCATACATGTTTATATTTTATAATTTTAAATTTTCAGCTAGGTATATACTTGAATTATTACTCTTGAACATCAACATTGAAAATACAAAAGTTACAGAATTCTTCAGAAATTAAACAGGACGAAGTAAAAGTTATTTATTTTAACTCGTAATGAATCTTACCTTGACCGTCTCGTTGTTGGATCTTTCATAACCATGACTTCTGTGACTTCGCCGAATTTGTTAAAGTAGTCTCGAAGGCTCTCTGTAAAGAGAAATAAAGGGTTTTAACACATCATTAACAAATAAAAAGGGGTATTTTGTAAGCGCAAATTCTAGATAAAAATCAATAAGGAACGGGCAGATATGGCATTCACAAAAATGGTCCGAGAAAATATCGTCGGATTTATTTTTAGGGGCGGAGTGGCCGCTATTTCCGAGTAACCTATTGGTACATCGACAAAGAACGCTCATGGCACATTCGCTCAACACTTTCACACAATAGAAGGGTCTCGTTATGTAGCGCCGAAGCCTTTCGATTCGCACTCCATAAAAGTAAGACGATAAGAGTCGTTCCCTTCAAATGGCTAAAGAAGTCGTCGTCAAGCAAATGTTTGAGCGCACTCCCAAGCACCGACCGTCTGTTTATCGTGTCACAAGAGATTTGCCTCAGCAGGAATCTCGAGTATTTAGTATCATGTTTCTCTATTTATATTGGCTTGTTAAAACGTCTGACTTGTACATGCAAGAAGCACGGCGAGATTTGTTTGCGGCGGCCTTCAGAGTTCACTAATGGATAGGGCGGGTAGCCCTCTAAAATGAATATGCTGATTTCCCACGTCCGTGTTTTTAGGTGTATTTTACATAATTTCCGGTCAGAAACCGACACATTACACTGATTAATTTTCTAAAATTTCTTTGATACGAAAAGCTTTCATGAAAACTTACCTGAAAATTCTCCTTTCCTGCTCTTTGATGTTTATTACTGCATCTCAATAGATAAATAAAATATATATTCTAACTAAAGATGTAATTATAAACGATTGACGATTTCAATAATACTTTAAACCATTTTAGTAGCTACAAAGAAGGCATTGTCCTAAAAACGTAGTTTCATATATTGCCATCGAAACAAACATACGAGAGTATATACATCTAAAACACACTTCTTGAATTCTATACCTGTGAAACTTTCCGATTAATACTAATTAAGAACAAACAGGCCAATCACGAGAGGCTTATTGCGGGATACATTCCAATTTAAACTTGCCTTCAATTCGGCGGCGGTAGTGCCTCTAAAACCAAATGTTGGTCCATGCTTTTAAAGTCGATTTTCGACTTGTTTCGCTTGGAACTTTTCTAATCTGACCGCGGCCGGCCTTCGGTTCTGCACTTCCAAACAGTAATGAAAAGTAACGATTGCATGCCGAGTTCACTATTAATCACTGGCAACGTTTACAACAGTGGCTGTTTTTCGATGGAGGAATGTACCAGCTAAATAGCAGATTGTCTTAGTGGGTTTTTAAGAGTTTCGGAAACATAAGATTTCTCTTAAAGTAAGACAGTGTGTAACAAAAAAACAATGACGTAGATAAAAGTACTGCTACATGGAACATACGTGGTAGACAATTAATAATTGAGAAACTTTAGAGGTGTGTTTTTTTTAATCATTATCGCCACAAGTGAAGAAATTTGTATTTTATTTTTCTATACCACGAATGATGATAACATATTTTCTAATAATATTGAAAAGGCAAAAGTATGTATGATATGTTTGTTAAAGCGTTGTTTCTTAGTTTCGTAATGACTGATGAAGTCACGAGACGCTAGTGGTAATTGTCCTACATTGCTATAACTTTTGCTCCCTTTCACCCTAAGCTAATTTGAGCGGTCTACTAGCGAAAAATATAAAGCGCTACCTGCCTGGACAAAGGTTACATCAGCAGCATGCATGATTAATAAGTAATCAACCGCGCATTTATTCTCAGAGAGTACCTTTATGAAAAAGAGATGAATTAACAACGATGATCGTATAATCCGTTAACCCGGGAATAACCCCTGTTATCTTTTGGCTTGGTTGGTTGTATATTTTATTTAGATGACGCCTACGAGGCTACACCATTGTAAATATACCAGTATAGGAGATTGCGCGATTTAAAATATAGGATGTAGGATTATGACACCCACACAAATGCGTAATACCCACACAAACACGCAACCCTATTCGAGTCCAATGCTAACCAATCCAGTGTTTAATAAAAACTTTACTGTTTATATTTATGGTTGTTGATAACTACGGAACAATTTCGGTCTTACCACAAAATATTTAAACAAGAGTTGAACAGATGTGTCTAAATATATTCTCCACAAATCGAAGTCGAACCCTCGCCTTTTTATAACTCAAAAACAAATTCACAAGTAAAATAATTAGGAAGGCCAGGTTTGAGTAAGATAACGCGAGTGATAGACGTCGATTTTGTTGAACGACATTTTAGAAACATCTGTTTAACTGTGATCATAACATTTTGTGGTATATCATACGTTTCAGACATGGCTAAATTTTTTGAAGGTATCGATATTAACATTAAATTTCTAAATGCCAACATTAAACTGTCGTATTAAGTAAATTTCGACTGCACTGTACGTCGAGTCACTTCTAGTGAAACAACAATTTTGGAGCGAGTGGAATTTAACCTAGACTCTTATAGAACAACTATCACCAAATATCTTCGTTTCCGAACCAACACAAATTGTGTTCACGTATTTACCAGACAAAATAATTTAATAATAAGGGGCTTACTTGTAAAATGGCCTGTGTATGCAAACGAGTCAATATGTGTGACTTATGTATGATAGCCATACTTTGCTCAGTCACTAACATCCAATGTGGCCATACTGCGAAGGACAGAACGGTCGGATTCGGCACACTTGTTCAACAACCATAAAATTAGCATTCGGCTGGCTAGTAGCGTTTTCATCCAGTTGTGGCTCCACCTGAATTATTCGACCGCACTTCTGAAGAAACTGGCGTCTTTTAGAAGGACGTTGAGAATTTTGGCATTGTTGTTTTAACAGATTCAAAGCATAAGCGTCGAGACTTGTTTGAGGTTTGTTTCTTGGAACACACGGTAGACAATTTGTTTTAAAACCCAGGTTCATTACCCGGCCCGTATCACGCGCTCACATCATTAAAACGCGTTATTATTTGCCTCTAATTATAATGAAACTCAACGTTTTTGTTATGGTTTATTAAATTAACACAGTTAGTTTCTTTTTTAGGGTTCCGTACCCAAAGGGTAAGACGAGACCCTATTACTAAGACGCCACTGTCCGTCTGTCTGTCTGTCTCTGCCCGTTTGTCACCAGGCTGTATCTATCTCATGAACCGTTGTAGTTAGACAGTTGAAATTTTCCCAGATGATGTATTTAATTTGCCACTATACTTAACAAAAAATATTATTTAATAGATATTTAAGGGAGCTCCCATACAACAAACGTGATTTTTTGGTCGTTTTTATAGATTATGGTACGAAAATCTTTCGTGCGCGAGTCTGACTCGCACTTGGCCGGTTTTTTACTTAACTAAACTTGTTTTATCATTTGCTCTAACTACTATGTAATACTAAATATTATGTGTCATTTACACATGCATATACTATAATTTATTTTTATTACTAGGACAAAAGAGGAACGAAAAGCAAAATTCGAAAATACACAATGAAATGGAAATAAACGTGTAACTGCAAGAACTAACCAAATCACAACAATTGATTAGAGTACCTAATAAAACCCTCAAATCAAAAACCTAAATTAAGAGTTACTTTAAAAGATTTCCAACACATTTTGCCAACATTTTTCCCACCCAATAGGACGTAGTTTAATGACGTACCTATTACGTGTAGCTTGCAATAAAATTATTAATATTACGGGGGTGGCAGAGTCGACGCAGCGGTTGTGCAACCACCATTAAATTGGAACTTGCCTCACTTCCCGAACTGGCACCTTACTGAATTACACCGTCATTACGCTCGGTTCACACTGTAAAGCAGTATTTAAGCTTTGCAAAAGGGTAACGTGCGACTTTATAATGACGAAAATACCCGCAATGTAATTTATTTCTTATATCCAACCCGGACTAGGCACCCGTGGTGGATTATGGCCTAATCATCACGAAAGTGAGGGGAGCCTTTTCCCAAAAGTGGGACAGTTACAGGCTGAATTATTATATAATTTAAATACAATACTTTGGCCAAGTAATGGCTGTTTAGTGTCTAAAACTATAGCGTAAATAATTCGCTGGTATTTTCGAAAATATTAATGGTGTGAGAAATTAACCAAATTCAATGTATGTAATTCAATTTTCGCAAGTTGTTCAACCACTTTTTTCTTTTAGCTGGATTAATATAGGTATACATTTATTATGTATAAGTATTCTAAGTACTATAGCAGTAGCTCGTTATTTTGCTCAATGGTGGTTTTTGTTTAGTAGAATACCTATACTGTTTGTAAAATTTATGACAGATAATTATTATCTGGCTCAATGCCTCGTCTATCGACATTGATCGAAAACTAAACTCCATAACCAAATCGTCGGGCTGTCATTCTCAAAATCACATTAAATTAGCGTTACTGTATAGTAAATTTATATCCGAAATGGAAGCTCCGATACTGTCTACATACATTTTCTGCGCTCGCTCTTGATGACTGAAACAAAGCAGGGTTAAATTTTAATGAACATCGATCGGTCGAAGTAGCTCGATGACTACTTAGTAATTATGTTGTTACGAGCATATCGATTTTGAGGTTAACCACGGATACCGTGACATGTGGATTGTGGAAACTAAATCAATGGAGTAGCATAAAATAGTACATTCATGAGGATTTAGATTTAGGATTTAGTTCGTAGAACCTTTTCAATACATAAACATACGTAATGTGTGCGTTTTAGAACCTAACACCACCGGGTTCGAATCCTATCCGCATCACCAGTGACAAAATTTCATAACTATTTGTATACTATATAATTACACACTATATATATTAACTAGCTAAAAACGGGTCTAATTCGCGCACAATTGACACTTGACGTGCCTCGACGTTTCGCCGGATTTACATCAACCGTGGTCACGAGAAGACTGGTGAAGCGGGTATCACCGTCCGGAGGGGCAGATGTTATTTCCAACTACCCGCGTTTGATCTTGCAAAACATAATATGTTTTCTGGTCGTGAAAATGTAAGAACTTCTATACACTATTACCTACATTTAATATCATCTAGATAGACGGATGGCATAACAATAGCTAGTACTACTACTGCAGGTTATAGCCTAACTGTGTAATAATGTGCACATCGCAAGGTCTCAGCTCGAGGCAAACCACGAGTTTATTTATATTCCATTTTTTAAATGAACCTCTCAGTTATACTTTTTATTATATATTCTGCGATACAATCGCACAGAATTGCATTCAAAAACAAAGCGCGCTGCAACCCACTACAGAATAATGTCAAATAAGCATTATAAGTATCCTCAGTCCTCAGCCTCCGGCGTAATTGTTCATCCAACAGTAATTACGCCAATTCTAAAACAACTTGGAATTCAAATGCTCTCTAATTGGCAGTTTTAATCTACTAACTTTTGTACAGAATTCACCAAAAGTACGGAACTTGTCATGGTCGGTGGTGAAACGAATCAAAACCTTCTAACTGGAAATTTATAAATTTATTTTACCAAATTATAATGACTGGAGTGGATAATTTGGTTAATTTATGTTTCGGATCGCTTTTATAGTATTTCGTAATGGGGGGACAGCTATAATTCATGGGTTAAGTGAAAATGTTGGCAGCAGAATGTGTGTGTGCCAAATGCACTTGAATTGTGTTTTGGTACTAATTAAATGAATAGGTAAGTGATGCCAGTGAACAGCTATAATCTGACCTATCAGATAATAATAAGTACTGTCTAAATCCTCTATAGGAAACTATCAACGTAAACGAAACATTCCATTATCTTACTAGACGTTAGCGGCCATCTACTTATAATAATACAGTAAGTAGTAATGTCAAAGAGCGTGCAATATGTGAACGTTAACAAATTATTCTACCTAATTTAGGTACAAACAATACAATATTTCACACAATTTTCATAAAACAACTTGTTATTTTAAAGTGACGCGCCCCTGTTTCACTTTTTGCGCATTTACTGATAAACAGGGAAATGTTAATTGAAAACTGTGTGTAAAACGAAAAGTATTGTACGTTGCGCTGTCAATTTAGTGCACCTCGTTGCAAAACTACTGCGGCACATTTTATTTGCTGACAGCAGATAAAATTTGCGTCAGGCTAAGTGCCAAATTTATAACATTCGAATTGTACCACGGAAGGTTTCTCGCTAATTGGTGCCGTACCAAGGATTGTTAAAGATAAAATATGCGATGCGGACTGTTTTCGTTTACATTTTGATTGATTGCTTCATTACTCTCGATATTGATAGAGTATCTGCTTCGATGGTTTGCATGGTTATTATCAGGCATTGCGATCTTTAATTGCTGTGATGTATCGTTTTGAATTTAAATTGCTTTTAGTAAAAATTCATAGCCATGTAGAAGTAATGAGTAGGTAATCTGTTTCTATTATTTTCAGCCCGTATTCTTCACGCCAATGATTTAATGATTCAATGATTTATCATATAGCTCTTAGAATAGTAGGCTGAGCATGTGTCACTTTCGGGACAACCCACCACGGCCTAGATTGGTGTACACCTCCAAAATAATTCTCAAGCAAGTGTGGTTTCTCACGATGATTTCTTTCAAAGCAAAGTGAGATAATTACTAACACATGTTTTTAGAAGAAACACATTTTCGATTTCTACGATGGCGTCCATTTTTTACAATAGCCGTTGCTTCGATGAACCCTCATGTAGCTAATGCACTCTATTTCATAGTATATTATAATTCAGTTGCATAATAATTCAGCGTGTAGCTGTCCCACTGCTGGGCAAAGGCCTCCCGTCACTTTCGTGAGGAGAGTTAGGCCATAATCCACCGCGGGGGCCTAGTCCAGATTGGTATAGTTGCATATACACAAGTAATCCTGCATCGGTACGAGTCCGGATTCGTTGTGCGGCAAGCAGCGCGGCCCACCACGCAACTGTTCACCCACCATAAAATTGGAACTAGCCACCGGATACGAAATGCACTGACACATCGCACGGAAACAATACGTTTAACTAGTTCACAATCAGTTAGCTTGCGTTTTCAAATTACGATAGGAGTGCTGAATTTGCAGAAGTAACTCGTTAACTCGATGGAGCGTAAATGTTTTTTTTGCGATCGCGAAATTTGTACAGAACAGCCTGAAATTCTGGTTTTATGAAAGTGCAGGATTCGCCTATCCACTAACCGCTTCGATATTTTTTTGCCGTAACTGCCATCTACTGTACGGCTTGCATCAACATTCCGTCGCTGGCAGATCGCCAGCCACGTCCTGCCATACATTCGTAGCTGGGAATCTGTCGGCCAGTCGTCGTCGACAATCGACATGTAAATATTGAATAATCATGTAACAGCCCATGTGAACTCTTAACTGGAGCATTTTATGTCACTTTGATTTCAGTGCAGTGTCGAGTTAAACATAACGTTCTGGTTACAATTTTGCCATAGGCAATAAAATCATCATTATTGTATCCAACCAATGCGAACAAAATTGCAAAACTAACTTACGAACAAAATATAGTAGTCTCCTCTTTGGTGGCATCTGTGACGTAAATTAGTGATAAGCAGCGTGTGCTTAATCAATCCCCGCACGGGGTAAATATTTGTTTGAACCAGGTTTTCGCTCTGAGTGTTTGTGTCTTCGTAGTTCTAGATTCCCTAGACACCTACAAAGAGATCAGGATACGTGATCAAAGTGTACTGAAATTCCGACGTCTGCTTTTCTAAAACCATGTAAATCGATTCGTCCTTATCAGATTTTTTTCCAAAGAAATTTAATTTTTCCCACCCCACGAGTTTTGTGACCCCAGTCGCAAAACTCGGCAACCGCGCGTACATCAAAGTGATTACGAGCAAAAACCGCCACATTGTCAAGTGGGTTCGTTGTAAAAATCACGACGACGTGTGAAGAGTCATCGGCGCTCCTCCATCGAGTGGCGATCGCTTGTTTTTCCCACTTCCCACTGAGTCCCGTATAGCGAGAGACAGTGCTGCAACTGTTGTGTTTGTAGTTAGGTTTATTATTAGCGAGTTCATGCGTTTAAGAAGCATAAGAACTACTAAGTATCACAAAATAACAATGCTTTTGATTGATTCGGTACACCGCTACTATTTAAATTTTCTATAATAATTATTTCCTCCTCAATAGGCTCATTTTTTGTTCTTTTATAAATTACTACAAAGAACTGGTGGCAAGATTATCTAACATGCTAGTTAAACTTTGAACAGCTCAACAAAATAGTCAAAATTCCCGTATTACTAATTTAAAAAAAAAATTATGCATCGATTACACCAAACTATCGCAGATTGGTAAGTATTTCAACGAACAAAATGATGTTTCGTACCATACCATATAGAAAGCTTTAAAATATGTATTATTATAAAAAGTAAGCAAGTTCGAAACCAATGGGAGCTTAGGTACTGGTATAAAATGTACGACGGTCTAGGCCCGCCTCTTCGAGTGCCCTCGCCTCTGATTCCCTGCAACAGCCCTGTATTTTATGAGGTCAAGTGAGAGCCTCCACAAAAAACACGTACCGCGATAAATTACGCACTGACACATTCAGATTCGCCCATAATGTACACGATCGTAATACGAGTATATTGTTTTTTACGATTTTTTAGCCGCTTTGTTTTGCTGAGCTTGCTTTAGTATTGGGTCAGGGATCGCTATCAGTTTGCAGTTATTCTTTATTTGTTTCAATATATTATAACAAAAAATATTGTTTTTCAATAAATTCGGGTTAGTCTATTTTGTGGGATTACCTAAGAATAAAGGTCTTTTCAAGCAAAAAAATATATAAAATTTGTAAACAGCTTGTAGTGAAAACGAATCGTGTTTTGTATTAGGAATATAGCTGTAATAATTACATAAGAATAGTTTATACAAGCTTTTATTGCACTAATTGTGAGTCTCTTTAAAACGCATACCAGTTGTTAGACAATTACCCATGTGTCGACATGCATGCAGTTTTAAAACATGTGTACAAAACATGTACTTTTAAAACTGCATGTTTCAGACACATGGGTAATTGTTACACAAAACGCTTTCTATGTATGGTATTTACAGATATTCACTGTTAGTTTTTTGCATAATGTCATAATTAACTCGATGGGTAATATAATACATCAGTAACCGCTCATTGTGGCGTTTTATGTTGGAAAACTATGTTCACTGTTCAGCAGTGGAATCTTGCAGCTAATGAGGATTTGAGCACAAAAAGTTGACATTGACAAAACTACGCAAACCCCCAAAACGAAACTAACATAACTTAAAAAATACTTTATATAGCTATTGTGATATTAGTTTGTGCGTAAATTAAACCCGTTCTTGTCTAGTTATTTATACCCAAATACCCAAACTTGTACTACTTAAATGTAATATTATCATCTATGTGTAAATCAAGATTCTATTCTGCCTAACCATCAGCCGCTGCAGATGTTGAGCTTGTCCTAGGTACAGTTTCAATTTAAGGGCGCACGGCACAAGTTTCCGCGGTGAACTTTGGACGAACTTTGTTCTTAGTGACATTGTCAACTAATCTCTCAGTCGACAGCAGGGGAACGACAAAGGCATAATTTTGAGTTTCACTGGATAAAATAACGGCTGGCTCCAAAGTTTTGATGCATTTCATTGAATTGTGTGTTCAGCATAGTTTTCAGACACATTACAGATAGGTAGATGAATATTATTTATTCTATTTAGTTTTCGATTTACGTCCTAAATTACGAGTATAACGTTTTTGTAAAGTAAATTTACAACACTGTGAATATTCTTTCAATTAACTTCGAAAACTCCCCCCTGACAATGACGTTTTGCACAGACTTAACAACACGGCCTAACAACATCATCGTGTCTAGCAATTTTCGGGTAGCTATTTAACATAATACACAGGTAGCGATTTCAATTTCCATAGGCGCGAAGCGTGCGAAATGCAAATTGCTGTCCGATACAATATCAGTTGACGGCGCGTCGGCAGGAATGATTGAGTGGACGATAGTTGCATACCACTCTCAGTATTATATTATACCAAGTGCCAACATAATTATCAGCTTGTAGCAACTGTGTCTCGATTATCCTAACAGATTACCAGATCCTAACCTAATGAATAAGGTTAGAGTCTGGTAGGTAAGGTTGTAAGTTATCTGCTATAAGGTTATACTGCTTGGTAACTACTTCTCAACCCAGTGAATCCAAGGCGCGTCTGCTCTGTGCGACACCTTACAATATTACTTTGTTATCTTTGTTGCGTCAAAAGTTCTTATCAGTTAGTCTTGGCAACAATTGCCACCTACGTACGTTCTTTTTGGGCTCTATTTTGACTTAATACCCTTAGAACCTATTAGACCTTTGAATATGTACATTATCGGTCAAGATGTGAAAACTCTTGTGCGCCCAATAAAAAAAACACAGCATGAATGTCTTGAAAACCTATTTACAAATTAGCATGAATCGATTGGAAGCGAATCATCACATAATCGTTTCATAGCTCGCACGACACGCATTTATACGTCATTCAGTACGCGCTCATTTCCTAAATTTCCTAACTGATTAAAACATTATTAATAGCCTGTTCACAGTGGCATATTTCTATTATTTAAAGTCAATTAGACGTGATCGCGTACGTCAAATCCAATCTTAGCATTAACACAAATTAATAACTTACTGCATGAGCTTAATATAGCATGTATTACATGTATAGTGGGCGACTGTCTTCCGCATGAGATATGAGCTGGCACAAGCTACGTTGCTAATTTCGTGACGTCCATTCATTTGCACATCGCAATGCTGAATGAGCTACGACGCCTACATTTATCGAGTCAGGTTGCAGCATAACTCAGGTATGCTTGTAGGTACTAGACTAATTTCGGAATAAGGTCGCGACATTTATCGTGAAAGGCGGGTAATTATTTAAGAATGGAAGTTTTTATTAGACAAAGGTGAACTCTGTGTTGGTGGTACAGTTAGGGTTAAAAGTAGCTGGGCATGTGCATTCTGATTTCGTTTTTGGAAATACTCTTGCGTTGAAACTAGTTTTGGCCAGTTTCAGGTACATTCGTCGTTCCTTTTTGTCCAATAACAATCTTTAGTGATTTATTTAAATTCATATAATTGAATAAATTAACATGATAAAAAATACCGTTTTATTTCATGCGTTTCATTTTCACAGTTTCATTGTAGTAAGTTTTGGTCTCCATCAGGTAAATTCTTCATATTGTGGTGTTCATGTAAGCCTAGGATCACTTATGGCAGCATTATTAATACCTGTAATATCCAGGGTATCACGCTACGGATACCGACGTATTACTGGGAATTTACATTATTACTGTAATAAATTATGAGTCAGGCAGGAAGTACGAGTATATCATATATTAATAAACGCGTTTCCTATTCTGATTTCCATTGCAGATGACGTCTTGGTCAAGGTTCAAGACACTCTACAGCCACTATCGCAGTAGTCTTTGAGGCTACAGTTCTAAAGTTATCAAACATAATGTAAACATATTCATTACTTATTGTATATTGTAAGTGTGACTAAATCAGTACACATTTATTTTTTTGACAATGTAATTTGTAATCTTATCACACAGATATTATAAGTGATAAAAAATTACTTTTTTATCTTGAACGGAATTTTTTAAATTGTTTAAACTGTAGGTAACAAAAAAAGGATTAAATAACGTCTCTGTTTACATAATAAACAGGAGATGGTTGACTGAGGCCCTGTCGCTGCTAGAATATCCTTCTAAAAGATCTTGTTGGACAGGAGATAGCGTAGCGCTGCTAGAGTTGACCTTCATCTCTATTCTGATCATATTTCTTCTGATTATTTTTGATTCTGATTCTTCTGATGAAGTTAATAGTCTATCATATGACTCTACAACAATTTACTGGCAATGCCTTGTCAATTCTGCGCCGTGTATCCTCAGGCGCATTTAGGTTAAGCTCAAATTAATCGTATAACTATGCGGATTAAATTTGACACATAATCACGATAAAATGATATCTCACTAGAAACGCCTCGCGGTTTCACTTGTGTTAATTACTATCCCGGGATAAACGTTAATTTTTACGGATTAAAAAGTAGGCTATGTAACCCGGGCATAGAGTAGTGTTCCAACAGTGAAATAATTTTTCAAATCGGTTCATTAGTTTCGGAGTCTATTCAATGCAAACAAACAAACAATAAAAAATATTTCCTCTTTATAATATTAGTAAGTATAAGTAGATAAGTTTATCTCTAAAATACACTGCTTCAAAACTTTCAAATTCATTCCATCGCTCAACCAAAACAATCAATAGCTAAAGCTAAGCTGAGTCTAGACAATAGATATCTCCGAGTACTCGAGTCAACTAGTCTGAGTGACTTTAATTCATCGCAGAGGAGACGCCATCTGGGATTACTTGAGGCCATCACAAGATGGTACCGACGTCGGACCTTTGATAGGAACTTGTTGGTTAGTTCCAAAATTGGGACGGCATCGGTAAGATGAACTTGTGAACACGTCGCCTTATGTTTGGATATCAGTTCGGTTAATTTGTTATTCTTGTTGGTTTAACTTACCTGAAGCTGTTATTAGTTTTGTATGCATTCTCTGCAACAATTGGCCTGAGGAAGTACCACACCATGACAGATAGTTATCCACCATTTTTAGTGGCAATGTTTTTCAAATTAATAATAACGAAAGCTAAGATTAATCATCTAACGAAAGCATAGTCACTCCTCGTTACAATTGAAATACTGACAAATATCAGTTTTGCAATTTGCGTAGCAATGCATGTTACCACCTAACTTACTGAATCGAGTCTGTGATTGGGTACATCCGAAGTTCGAATGCCAATTATTGAAGACATTAGTGGCGGGAGAGTCCCTACGGAGTCGGTCGGCAGAAGCGACTGGAGCGTATGGGACATACTATGTAATGCAGTCACTGTACGTACTCTACCAATATTATTAATGTTGTTAGTGTAGATAAATAGAATTATCAAATATTAACGCATTTCTAGTCTGATCAAGAACCATTAAAAGGTTTTTTTCTTTTATTATAAGGTGTAAGTGTTTACCTCGCGTTTTTTTTTTCGATGTGATCCAGCTAAATGCCGTTGATAACTTAATTACCCGCTGTATCAACCGTGGGGTTGCTTTTCTCAACAATCGTTTAAAACAGGTGATCTAATTTTAGTTGTCCCTTGTAAGTTAACCCTTACTTGTTTCACTACAAGTAAGTTACCATAAACAAGACCTATTTTTCACGGGCATAAATCTCCAAGATCCAAAATGAATATCACGATTTTTTATCTTATATATTCTTCGCAACAATAATATTACCTCCGACGGCGTCAATAAACACTGTCAACACGTAATAAGGTTTCCAAAACATATTTAAAGATTCATAACGCTAAGCTTTTCGCTTCTGCGAGTCGTAAACTCTACTGTAACGTGTCTGAATATCATATCTACCCAGTCATACTTATATTATACCAGCAAAGAAAAAGTCTGTAAACTGAAAGTAATGATTAATTTTTAAAATAGACAATGCAACCAATTTATGCTTCTCAATTAGCACGCAGTCATTATGTTTTAAACTAGTGTCTGTATCTTGATCGTGTTGATGCTCTTGCATCGCACAAAAATAGCTAAGCGAGTTCAATGCTGTTTTCACTGTGTGTTTGGTTAAAATTTGAATAATCAAATACTATACGCTACATCACAGAAAATCTATATTGCTGGCGGTACGCTCACATAAGCCACCTGGCGCAGCTATGGTAGGAAATTGTCTTCTAATATCGGTAAAGAAATACCGCAAACAAAGTCGCAGGTAGCAGCTAGATATGTATATCATACGGAGCTGCCTTTGTGCGTGACGGTTACTCACACCTGGTGACACGGATATACCTTGCTTTGTGGTCTAATATTAAGTTTGAGTTGTTTATGGTCTTACTTAACTTGAGCGTAGTGTTTGCTTTTACGTTTAGTCTTAATATATGTTGGCATCTGTTTTGCATGTATATTCAATTGCTTTAAGGTGATTGAACTTATTGTAACATGTCAGCGCTCACAAAACTTTAAGAATCTAAATTATGTGGTTACTTTGACCACTAGCTGGATCACGGAGGCTTAATCTTTGCATGTCCACTTTGTCGGGGTTTTCTATGTATAAAAGCAACTATATCCGCGTCATCAATGTTGTAAAAGAACGTTATGATTTAGGTCTTCTTTTATTCACACAATTCAATTCAAAACAGTATCGAAATTAAACATCTAAGGTCAAACATATTTTACTACGAGTACTACCAACGGTTCAGAAGCATACTGCGATCGCACGTTTGTGTTTTGCCCCCTTTTATTTAAACAGTGCGCGCGACACTCAAGCGATTAAAGACAAAGTTAGAAGCAATCATTCAAACGTCCCAAATAGCCGGTTCGATTGTTAATAATAAAGCGGGTGGAGCTATTTCAGTGCCCATTTCAATTTAAGCACGGGCTTGCACAGAAACTTATCCAACTAGCAACTAAAGTTTACAAGAAACTCCATCCTTCCAGCATTGTCTATTAATGTACAAGATACACTCTAGATACCGAGATGTTTTCGGAACGTTATACAATTCATTAATAGTTTGACTCGGCTTGGTTTACGAATGTTGCTTTTGAATTATTTGCAGAGATTCGGCACTATTTTGTAATTGAGCAAGGGATTGTGTAGCTTAACTTTGACGCTACTATATTATTTATTTGTATCTACTCTGGCCGCTCTGACTTGAGTGTATACTGTAAAATGAACAGCCTACTCAGAATACAATTCAATACATCAAACAGTCTATAAATTCAGGACTTTAGGAATGAAATGAACCTATAGGAAGTCAGTGCAATCTATGGAAACGACAAACTTGAAAGAATTAGGCACTGGGCAGGTAACATTGTGTGTATAATATTTAAAAAAAATCTGTTATATTTTATTTTGGCACTATATTTTGCCCTTGCAAATTTAGATTTTCCAACTTGAAATAAGTTTATAAAAGAGGAAATGACACCGTCTTTAATGTATATTGCCACTACGCCATTGAGTCAGCATGTCTCGTGACTATTTAAGAGATTGAATCTTGATTTACTTCTATTTTAATCGGTAAAAAGTTCCCTGTATATCTCCAAAACCCGCCTTTTTACGAATCGTGTACATCGCGTGACATTCCTCCATACTTCAACCAGAGAAGAGTACCCCTTGTATTTGTTAATCTTGCTTTCATTGTGTAAAATATTAACCCGAAAAAGCCTTTATATTAGGAAAATACTCGTTTATCATTATAATAAATGTTTTATGCTGTTACCAGATAATTTTAATGGAAAAGTAACACTAAAATTGCGTACTTTAGCTACCTCGATATTAAAAATAACTTGCACTAAACATACCGTATAATTTGACGGCACCTTTGGCGTAGCTGAGCAATCGGACTGCTACGCTTGGTGTCGCGGGTTCGATTCCCGCCCGGAACAAATATTTGTGCAATCCACTAATATTTATTTCTGGTCTGGGTGCAATTTACATGTGGAATTACATGTCTGTAACCGGTACCCATGATACAGGAGCAATCATAGTGTGTGGTACGTTAAAAAAAATTAATCATCTGTGTTATCAAAATTATGGTTTTATGCGATACATTTTTAACAAATTATCCACAAGTGGCCCTACTCGCGCTTGATTTGTTAATGGTTTGATAATTTTCGCATTAGGATTATTTGAAACGTTTTTTGTGTGTATTAACGACACCTGTAGAGTTGTAGAGATCTTTGAACATTCCTTACAATCTCAATTTACGTACTTATCTATACATACCACACTGCAGATATTATGCACTCACTTGTAAATTCTACATTCGAGGCGTCCAGCCCGGTGCCGCAAGTACGTTTAATATTTTACAAAGTCGAATCACGCGCCATCTTCAACGGGCCCTGATTGCTGTCCGATCGGAATTATATTTCGCAGGCGCATTCAAAGCTCTAGACAAGATTGCCTGGCGAGCGCCAGCTCTATGAGAGGTAATACTGGTATTTCGGATAGGCAGCCCGTTTTGAGGGCACAATCCTGTGGAATTGTGTGCTTATTGCTTGTAAAGATTTCGACTTGATCAAACAGACGTCTCAACAAATATTTTTATAACGTACAAAGTTAGATAGGTACTACAAAGTAAAATGAACTTACAGTTTTCAATTTTAAAGCTCTGTCTGCATAAAACGACTATTGTCACGTTATTGAAATCCGCCATAACACCGCCAAAGGCACTAGATAGCCATCTTTCAAAAAAATCGGATAGCTTCAGCTTTCATAGTGTATGTCAGTGTAATTGTCGATAGCTGCACCAGCGACGGCATATTATGCGTTGGTTTCCGCATCGGCGATGACGTTGACGTCAGCATCGGCGATCGCGTTGGTATTGCCTTCAGCGTCAGCGTTGGAATCGGCACCAGCTGCTGTGACAGCGGCAGTTTTGCCATCACACGCCTGGAGTTTTAGGCAAACGCTAACCGTTTATATTACGAAATTTTATGAAATATCTAAACTTTGCATTTCCCGGACACAGCGTTTCACGATTTTATGTTCTCTTCAAGTGATAATGCCAAGACTATGAATGCTTAAGTAGGTGCTTAAGTTGAATATAAAACTGTGCTATTTGAAAGCGGCTTATTCTAATAGTTACGTGATGGTGTTAGGCTTCAAAGCTGACAGGATACGATTAGCTTTTAAGTAGGTATTTACCTGAAAAGAGAAAGAAACACAATTTACATTTTTGGTAATACTTATAAAGGCAAATAAAGGGAAGCCTGATAAAATATGAAATATGAAACCTTTCTGCTATTTCCACCAGTTGGTTAGATTAGGGTCTAATTGTCATCAGGAGGCTGATGAGCCAGATTGTGATAATGAACTAAAGTTACGAGCAACAATTAGAATAGGCACCTATCAAGACAAAACCACTTCAACAGAAAAAGTGGGTGTAAAGTTTCGCAATCGCGCAATTATTGCCAACCGAGTCCTGATTGAATTCTCAGGTCCAGTTGAGCAAAAAGTTTGCATAAAGACCGCTGCAAATTAACAAGGGAAGCTCATAGTTAGTGGGAAAATGAAGAAAAGGATTAAAGCTTGTCTACGGCATTTGCATTAACGAGCCAGACTGTTGCTCGCCTAGGGTGAAGATTGTGTTTTTAGTTCTGTTATGATTGATGAACTGGCAATCGGAGTTGATAATGAACACTAAGTAGATATAGAAAGAATCGACCCTTTAAATTATCTTTCTAAGTTTTTCCTTGTACCTGTAAATCAATAACATGATTAAATGTAGGTTATTTCTTATGAAGTTTGCCTTTACAAAAACATGGTAAAATCACAAAACTTCTATGTTCACCTGATTCGAGATAGTAATAAAGGAGCCCTCGATAGAACCTTTCCAAAATTAAAAAATTGCTAATAATCCATTCTTTGTTTCAACCTTTTAAAATACACTCCATGATCAGTCATAGAACTGTGATGTCCATTTCCTGTACTAAAAATGCACCAGACACCTCTGCCCAGATCCATCACGCCGGCCAATTTTAATTCCACCCCGAATTTCCCCATAGGTGAGCTCTATAAAACTCGCCGAAATTTACCAAGAGCCAACGTTTCGTTAACACGCATGTCATGTCTGGAACTTCCGTTCCGTGTTGTCGGTAGACTATTCGGAATTTAAACGGGATTCGTTTATAAAAGCATTTACCGGGCTTCGAATTTTCGATGAGGGAGAATCGTCAGGAGTGACTTGTTTGCCGGTGGGCCACGTTTGCAACAGGAGCAAAAGTCTGGACAGTTTGCCCGGCGCCGCGATGGGAGCGCCCTCTATAAATCAGCCCGCGATTGACGCCTTCCTACGGGGAGTGATCTATTCAGCCGCGCCATGATACAGCTTTACTTGCAAGGATTTTTCTGTTACGGGCAAGTTTCGACGTTGGAAACTTGAAATTCACAACAATGGGCTCTTATTGATGGAGACTGGGCGAATGTTTTCAAGATAAGTTTGCGGTGACATGTTTTGGTTAAGAAAATAGACGAAACTAGGTCTGTTTTGGCAGTCTCGAATGCACAAGATGCATTCAGAAAAACAATGGATTTCTATGGTATACGTCAAATTTAAATCGTTTTAACACCGCGTACCTCTTATAATATAGACATAAATTACCAACAACTACTAAATTGCTTACTCACTATCAAGGAAACTTTGTGTTTAATCTCAAAATGCAAGGAGCTGAATTACGACCTGATTTAAACAGAGATAACAATGGAACAGTCTCGGAAGAATTTAAGTTTGGACTACGAAGTATTGGGAGATAAATTAAATTAGTCGTAGAGTGGACTAATTCATGGCTAGTTCACGAACATCTGATTAAGTGTTACCTACGTAATGCTTTTGTTTTTCAATCAGAAGCAAGTTGAAGCAAAGTTGAGCTGTCATTTGTTTTCTTATTGCATTATAAATTGAATTGTCTCTGCTAAAAGTAGCTGCTGGTTTTCTTCTCATACTATATACTCGTACTACTTGTTAACATTGATCAGCAAATTTTCACCAACGCAACTTAACGACGATTCGTCTCAAATCTCGTACACTCTCTAAATTGTGAGACTGGCCGAGTGTTACCCTAAAATATAGGAAATAATTGAAACGTTTTGCGCGCATTGAAGAAGTTTTTAGTTCAATTTAGCGGCAATCAGGACGACCGTTGAAGACGGAGCGTGAGCAGAATACCTAAAATATTAAATGTGCCAAAATGACGGGCCTCTGCGGGACGGAGCACCCAATTTGATATTTTACATTCCCCCATTGAAAGTGTTGTCAGTTTACAAAATGACTCGATGATGTAATAGATCGGTTGACCCAAATATTTGATCTATAAATTCGGCGAATAGCATTTGCTATTGAAATCGGGTCTTACTCCATTATCTAACCTTGTTTCATGTCTATTTGTACAATTCGTGCAACACACCATTTCTAATGTTGTTATTAATAGGCATGTTAAAATTGTATTCAATATTCAGTAGATTAATTTTATTATTGTTTATAATCTCGGCGCGCATCATCTTCTTCATTCTACAAGATGCAAATAATGATTACCTACCTATATACTCGTATATAGAAATTCCTAAACTTTGGTGAATTGGAACGAAAATGACGACAACAACGTTAGGTAACGATTATTTATTATTATGTCGCTGCCATTGTCGCATTTCCTCATAGACATAAAACTAAAAAACGTAGCACTCGGTTCTATTTTCTATTAGAAACCTAAGATCTACGAGCAATGGCGGAATAGAGTGAGTTTTTGAATGTTTATATATTTTCTGTCATACAAACTATTATATCTCAGTGCGGGCACGTACCCATGTGTTTCTTGTTAAACATATTATGTACGTAATTGTCACTCGCTTTCCGGTGAGGAAAAACATCGTGAGGAACCTCACGATAGTGAGGGGAGGCCTTTGCCCAGCAGTGGGACAGTTACAGGCTGAATTATTATTATACTAGCTGATACCCGCAACTTCGTTCGCATTTTTATATAAAATGTAAACTGTTTAGAAAATCAATTAATGTCGCGGGGAACAGTTATAGGTAAGAATATATCTGTCTCTTTCTCACTCCCTTTTCCTCTATCTTTCTCCCTCTCTAGCTCTTTTTCTATCTTTCTCCCTCTTTCGCTCTTTCTATCTCTCTTCCTCTACCTCCATCTCTTTCCCTCTCCCTATATCTCTATATCTTTCCCTATCTTTCTATCATTAATATCCCTCTCCACTCTCAATCTCTTGCGGTCCCTCTCCCTGTCCATCTCATCCATTATATTTATTTCCCTCACCCTCTCCGTCTATATATCTTCCTTTCCCTCCTTCGCTCACTCCCTCTCCCTCTATTTCTATATATTTCGCACTCAATCTCTCTCACCTATTTCCACCCACTCTCCCCTCTTTCACTCCCACTCTCCACTGTCTCCCCCCACTCTACCCTCTTTCTCCCCCACTCTCCCCTCTTTCTCCCCCCACTCTCCCCTTTTCTCCCCCACTATCCCCTCTTCCTCCCCCTCTCTCCCCTTTTCTCCACCCCACTCTTCCCTCTTTCTCCCCCCACTGTATCATCACTTTCTATTCACTCTACACTCTTTCTCACCCCACTCTCCCCTCTTTCTCAACCCACTCTCCCCTCTTTCTCCCACCACTCTCCCCTCTTCCCCCCCACTCTTCTCTCTTTCTCCCCCCACTCTCCCCTCTCTCTCCCCCCACTCTCCCCTTTTCCCCCACTCTTCCCGCTTTCTCCCCCCACTCTCCCCTCTTTCTCCCCCCACTATACTCTCATTCTCCCCGCTCTCCCCTCTCTATCTCCCCACGCTACCCTTTTTCTCACCCCACTCTCCCCTATTTCTTCCCCGTTCTATCCACATTCTCCCCTCTACCCTCATACCCCACTCTCCCCTCTCTATCTCCCCACTCTCCCCTATTTCTCCCCCGTTCTATCCTCATTCTCCCCTCTACCCTCATACCCCACTCTCCCCTCTCTATCTCCCCACTCTACCCTTTTTCTCACCCTACTCTCCAGTCTTTCTCACCCCTCTTTATCCCCCACTCTCCCCTCTTTCTCCCCCCACTCTCCCCTTTTCACCCCCCACTATCCCCTCTTCCTCCCCCTCTCTCCCCTTTTCTCCCCCCCACTCTTCCCTCTTTCTCCCCCCACTGTATCATCACTTTCTATTCACTCTACGCTCTTTCTCACCCCACTCTCCCCTCTTTCTCAACCCACTCTCCTCTCTTTCTCCCACCACTCTCCCCTCTTCCCCCCCACTCTTCCCTCTTTCTCCCCCCACTCTCCCCTCTTTCTCCCCCCACTCTCCCCTCTTTCTCCCCCCACTCTCCCCTCTTTCTCCCCCCACTCTCCCCTCTTCTCCCCTCACTCTACCATCTACTCCCCCTTTCCCCCACTTTACCCCTTTCTCCCCCTCCTCCCATCGCACTCTCCCCCCTTAATTACTTTCCAATTTAAATTACGATCCGTTTAGCCGTTTATTGTGGTCCGTAGGGGGTGCATCTAAAGAATACCTCATAATTTCAACCCCCTTGCTTTTCCCCCTTTAGGGATGATTTTGCAAAAAAGCTGAAACCCGTATTTATTTATTTCTTACCAAAAGCCTAAATAAGAATTTTCAGATCCGTAACTTGAGGAATTATGGATTCCCCATACAAACTTTCAACCCCTATTTCATCCCCTTCGAGATTATTTTTTGAGACAAAAGATAGCCTATGTCCGTCTCATAGGTCCAATCTACCCCTATACCACATTTCATCGAAATCGGTTCAGCCGTTTAGCCGTGAAAAGGTAACAAACAAACAAACAGACAAACAGATATACAGATAAACAGATAAACAGATAAACAGAGTTACTTTCAGATTTATAATATTAGTATGGATTTTATTATTATTATTAAACTTTTATAAAAAGAAATTCATAGATGGTAGACAAAAGAGCTCTATAGGTATATAATATTATTTTGAACATAATACTTCCTGAGACGTATGAAACTTACACTCTCTTTACATAAATAAAAAATAAATAAGTATACATAAGTTTTCTTATTGCATTATAAATTGAATTGTCTCTGCTAAAAGTAGCTGCTGGTTTTCTTCTCATACTATATACTCGTACTACTTGTTAACATTGATCAGCAAATTTTCACCAACGCAACTTAACGACGATTCGTCTCAAATCTCGTACACTCTCTAAATTGTGAGACTGGCCGAGTGTTACCCTAAAATATAGGAAATAATTGAAACGTTTTGCGCGCATTGAAGAAGTTTTTAGTTCAATTTAGCGGCAATCAGGACGACCGTTGAAGACGGAGCGTGAGCAGAATACCTAAAATATTAAATGTGCCAAAATGACGGGCCTCTGCGGGACGGAGCACCCAATTTGATATTTTACATTCCCCCATTGAAAGTGTTGTCAGTTTACAAAATGACTCGATGATGTAATAGATCGGTTGACCCAAATATTTGATCTATAAATTCGGCGAATAGCATTTGCTATTGAAATCGGGTCTTACTCCATTATCTAACCTTGTTTCATGTCTATTTGTACAATTCGTGCAACACACCATTTCTAATGTTGTTATTAATAGGCATGTTAAAATTGTATTCAATATTCAGTAGATTAATTTTATTATTGTTTATAATCTCGGCGCGCATCATCTTCTTCATTCTACAAGATGCAAATAATGATTACCTACCTATATACTCGTATATAGAAATTCCTAAACTTTGGTGAATTGGAACGAAAATGACGACAACAACGTTAGGTAACGATTATTTATTATTATGTCGCTGCCATTGTCGCATTTCCTCATAGACATAAAACTAAAAAACGTAGCACTCGGTTCTATTTTCTATTAGAAACCTAAGATCTACGAGCAATGGCGGAATAGAGTGAGTTTTTGAATGTTTATATATTTTCTGTCATACAAACTATTATATCTCAGTGCGGGCACGTACCCATGTGTTTCTTGTTAAACATATTATGTACGTAATTGTCACTCGCTTTCCGGTGAGGAAAAACATCGTGAGGAACCTCACGATAGTGAGGGGAGGCCTTTGCCCAGCAGTGGGACAGTTACAGGCTGAATTATTATTATACTAGCTGATACCCGCAACTTCGTTCGCATTTTTATATAAAATGTAAACTGTTTAGAAAATCAATTAATGTCGCGGGGAACAGTTATAGGTAAGAATATATCTGTCTCTTTCTCACTCCCTTTTCCTCTATCTTTCTCCCTCTCTAGCTCTTTTTCTATCTTTCTCCCTCTTTCGCTCTTTCTATCTCTCTTCCTCTACCTCCATCTCTTTCCCTCTCCCTATATCTCTATATCTTTCCCTATCTTTCTATCATTAATATCCCTCTCCACTCTCAATCTCTTGCGGTCCCTCTCCCTGTCCATCTCATCCATTATATTTATTTCCCTCACCCTCTCCGTCTATATATCTTCCTTTCCCTCCTTCGCTCACTCCCTCTCCCTCTATTTCTATATATTTCGCACTCAATCTCTCTCACCTATTTCCACCCACTCTCCCCTCTTTCACTCCCACTCTCCACTGTCTCCCCCCACTCTACCCTCTTTCTCCCCCACTCTCCCCTCTTTCTCCCCCCACTCTCCCCTTTTCTCCCCCACTATCCCCTCTTCCTCCCCCTCTCTCCCCTTTTCTCCACCCCACTCTTCCCTCTTTCTCCCCCCACTGTATCATCACTTTCTATTCACTCTACACTCTTTCTCACCCCACTCTCCCCTCTTTCTCAACCCACTCTCCCCTCTTTCTCCCACCACTCTCCCCTCTTCCCCCCCACTCTTCTCTCTTTCTCCCCCCACTCTCCCCTCTCTCTCCCCCCACTCTCCCCTTTTCCCCCACTCTTCCCGCTTTCTCCCCCCACTCTCCCCTCTTTCTCCCCCCACTATACTCTCATTCTCCCCGCTCTCCCCTCTCTATCTCCCCACGCTACCCTTTTTCTCACCCCACTCTCCCCTATTTCTTCCCCGTTCTATCCACATTCTCCCCTCTACCCTCATACCCCACTCTCCCCTCTCTATCTCCTGTAACGGATATCCGGGGGTAGAAAAGAAAAGCCCGGATGTCAATTCAACATTTATTAGAAAAAGTCCAAAACCTACAACTTTTTGAAGTTGCAGTCGGAAAAAAAGTAAAGGTAAGGGTAAATGAGACGGTGTCGGGTTCGTTCGGCTTGCCTAGTGTACGACTTAAAGTTCCAAACACAAAATACCTACAAGGTACACTTCTTACACTTGGGCCCCAACATAAAAATGCCCCAAATGCAGTAAAATATGGTTGGCTACACTAAATTAAGTTAAATAGTAATAACAGACAACAAAAGTACGAAAGGTAAATTTCGTACACTTGGGCCCCCAAAATAAAAATGTCCCAAATGCAATAAAATATGGTTGGCTACACTAAATTAAGTTAAATAGTAATAACAGACAACAAAAGTACGAAAGGTAAATTTCGTACACTTGGGCCCCCAAAATAAAAATGTCCCAAATGCAATAAAATAGTGTTGGCTACACTATATTACGTTAACTGACCTTAAATACACGAAAAGTACGAAGGGTAAACTTCGTACATTTGGGGTCCCCAACATTTACAATTTCATAATCCTTAGTACTAAGTCTAGTGGCGACTTATTATATTCAAATACCTTTTGTTTAGTTACTTGACGTTAGAAAATACCATCTTGAATTACTTAAGGTAACGGTAACAAATAAAAAGGAATATAAAGGTTTACGCGGTTCATCAAATAAGTATTATCGCAAACTAAAATTTAACCAAACCAAACAAGACAGCGTATCCAGAACAGGACAGGGTAACCAAAGCTCGAGGGTAACCAAAGCTCGGGGGGTAACCAAAGCTCGGGGGTAACCAAAGCTCGGGGGTAGCCAAAGCTCGGGGGTAACCAAAGCACCTCCTGAAAACAACAACACATCAATTACTTCAAGGTAAACACATCGAACTCACTATGAGAAACTCGGTAAAAGTTCCAACACTTCCTATCCAATCCTGGAGTAATAATAGAAAATACAGCGATTCTGTAACGGGCAACTCGGACACAACGGCTTGCTTATCGCCAAGATCCGCTACATAATTGTGACTGTGATCGGCTTACAATAACAACATTTATAATATCAACAACCCGCCTTGCAGTTAACTTGCAAGCGGTACCCTAGATAGTGGACATTATACTAATTTAACTTCTATATGACACAGACACAGCCTGGTCATACATTATACTAGTTCCAAATAAAAAGGAATATCCCGGCAGTCCAACCTCGTGGTTACGTCCACATGTACATAACAATAGATTTACATACCGTTTAAGGAGGAATACCCCACATCAGCAGCTCAACAACAGCCAGTATAGCCCAGCACATCAGCAAATAACGTCCAGTAACTGCAACGAATTTACCAAACTTTAGCATAAAGCCCTCATATAATAAACAAATTTGATACGTAGGTTTCCCACGGCTTTATGAAGGCAGCAAGTTATATTCTCACCGTATTAATCCAAAAATACAGACAGACACGGGGCAGAACAATGGATGGATGCCACGCCACGCAGTAGGTAACCTGAAACAATATCACAATCCATCAATAATGCGTCCGAGATCGCGGAAGACATTGGTAAATAATGGATCGAGCTCAAACTTACTTTGCAATGCTAATACGTTGGAATATTAGCAAAATAAAACGGCCTGGGAAAACAATCGCCGGCCGGCCCGAATGGTTTCCCAGAAATGCCACCAAAAATCCAAGCCCTTCCTTCCGGAATGAAACGTCAAATCCCAGATCACAGATACAAAAAACACTAAAACGGTCGATCCACACTACATCGATCGAAAATATTGATCCATTAACTCGATCAAGTAAAGATGCGAGGGGCGCTCGGTGACACTGACAGAAATACCATTACGCGACTTTGACAGTTCGCTGTCAAAGTCAAGACTTCTGTCATAACCCCAAACTGCGTCATGTAAAATGTAAACAAAAACACTCGAAACGAAAATAGATAATCTTCGCCAGATAAACAAAATGCAAAGACAGATCGCTCCGTCTCCCAACAGGATACGAGGACACAACCAGTATGTAAGACTGAATGCACCATCATGAAAGGTAAACCAACAATACGTTTCAACACTACAAACTTAAGTAGCTGGAAGGCTTCCTCCAACTGAATTGACAAAAAAAGGTGTTACACTCCCCACTCTCCCCTATTTCTCCCCCGTTCTATCCTCATTCTCCCCTCTACCCTCATACCCCACTCTCCCCTCTCTATCTCCCCACTCTACCCTTTTTCTCACCCTACTCTCCAGTCTTTCTCACCCCTCTTTATCCCCCACTCTCCCCTCTTTCTCCCCCCACTCTCCCCTTTTCACCCCCCACTATCCCCTCTTCCTCCCCCTCTCTCCCCTTTTCTCCCCCCCACTCTTCCCTCTTTCTCCCCCCACTGTATCATCACTTTCTATTCACTCTACGCTCTTTCTCACCCCACTCTCCCCTCTTTCTCAATCCACTCTCCTCTCTTTCTCCCACCACTCTCCCCTCTTCCCCCCCACTCTTCCCTCTTTCTCCCCCCACTCTCCCCTCTTTCTCCCCCCACTCTCCCCTCTTTCTCCCCCCACTCTCCCCTCTTTCTCCCCCCACTCTCCCCTCTTCTCCCCTCACTCTACCATCTACTCCCCCTTTCCCCCACTTTACCCCTTTCTCCCCCTCCTCCCATCGCACTCTCCCCCCTTAATTACTTTCCAATTTAAATTACGATCCGTTTAGCCGTTTATTGTGGTCCGTAGGGGGTGCATCTAAAGAATACCTCATAATTTCAACCCCCTTGCTTTTCCCCCTTTAGGGATGATTTTGCAAAAAAGCTGAAACCCGTATTTATTTATTTCTTACCAAAAGCCTAAATAAGAATTTTCAGATCCGTAACTTGAGGAATTATGGATTCCCCATACAAACTTTCAACCCCTATTTCATCCCCTTCGAGATTATTTTTTGAGACAAAAGATAGCCTATGTCCGTCTCATAGGTCCAATCTACCCCTATACCACATTTCATCGAAATCGGTTCAGCCGTTTAGCCGTGAAAAGGTAACAAACAAACAAACAGACAAACAGATATACAGATAAACCGATAAACAGATAAACAGAGTTACTTTCAGATTTATAATATTAGTATGGATTTTATTATTATTATTAAACTTTTATAAAAAGAAATTCATAGATGGTAGACAAAAGAGCTCTATAGGTATATAATATTATTTTGAACATAATACTTCCTGAGACGTATGAAACTTACACTCTCTTTACATAAATAAAAAATAAATAAGTATACATAACCCAATTGCACAACAAACAATATTTTAAAACTAAAAAATAAAGTAAACCAAACGCCCGGTTTAAAGTCAAATAACGTATAAATAAGGAAAAACGTAAAGAAGTAATAATTCAAAACCGGGTAAAGATAAAATTGTGACAGCAAGAAGGAAACGCGCTCAGCCGGCCGTGTCTCACGAATGCAACGCTCGTTTTGACTTTAATACAAGAAAATATTATTTTAATGTATACATGCTTTCTTCGTTTCTTATTTTTTGTTTAATGGTTAAACACTCAATTGTGTTAGTCGCTAATAGGATATTTCTCTTCGATGACAGTTTTTGCCGCTTTTACGATATATTTTGCATCTACCGCTGCTCTGCATGCTGCCGGAATTCCCTCGATAGAAGTGTGAGTTTACACTGCCCACTCACTTCGCTTTCATTTTCGCCGAGCATAAAACGTATAGTGTTTACATACTCGTTCTGCCCACTATCCACTACCCTATCCACTGCTCACTCCTACATAAACGGATACATATATCATAATGTTGGTAAGGACTTGCCGATACGGAAGCTCAGTTGACTTAGCATACAAATAAATGAAATTCGATATTAAATACGAAATCAAAACGAAAACGACATGAAAAGTACCTAATAATTTCAGTAATATGTATTATCAAATAAAATTAAATTTATATGTAACAGTTCATGAATACTATAGATAACGGAAATACGGCATTTGTGGCTAAAAGTGTGAATACACAAACCACACGATAAAAAAAATCCCACAGCCGTACAACAATCATTTCCAATTAAACGTGGACAGATTCAATATTATTCTTTCAAAATGAATATCATCAGAACCATAAACTAAAATCACCCAATCGTTATTGCATTGTTAGTTTTGAATCTGGCAACATCATCAATATGTGAAAACTTCATTCGGCCGATGTTGACATCGTAAAATATTTAGACTTGCCGCCGATACAGACAGAAAAACAAACGTTTTTAACAATTCATAGCAACGGAAATTTGTTAAAGTAAATATTGCTGCAAAACATCCACCTAATAATAGAGGATGGTTTATTACTGACGGTTTTATTCTCACTTCTAGCTTTTATTATGAGTTGATGATGAATTCGCTTCATCTGTATATAAATAAAAACAATCTCAAAAATAAGTACATACACGTTAAAAGCTACTCCATGTATCCAACAAGCAACTTTGACTGTAAGGTGACTAGTAAGTACTTAGCTAAGCTGCCAGGAGAAAGCTCATCAAATTTTATCCTCAATATCTTCGTAGTAATGTATAGATAATATTCGTATATATAGACGACTGTCATCTAAATTAGCTATACATAATGATCAAGTCAAAAAGTCATAGCAGGTGCAAAGACGCGATTGTACATAGCAAGAAGTGCAATCCATAAAAAAAATAAGCATTCTATAATGACCACCTCCGCTGCAACCACGTTGATGCCAATACGAAAAATAACAAAACGCACAATGCAAAATATACAGTATAACGCAGCTACCCTCGTAACTCAGGAACTCTTCCAAAATTACGAAATGCTAACAACCATAATCAAATTAGTTTCCGATGGGTTGCTACAAAAATGTACATATTTTCGGCATTAAAAGGCAGTATTTCCTGCGGAACCGTAGGCCGACGCAATTGCAACCCCTCGCCGGGCCGGGCGCACCGTCTTGCTTTATTTGCTTCATTTTCAACAAGATTCAGATTGCCAAGAAGTTTTGCGTTCAATTTATATAATATTACCTCCTCGAAATGCAATTCTCGTTCAGTTAAACGGTCTTTCAGCTCAGTCAATTTGACAAGCGATGGTTGCGGAGGATATTAAAAAAGTGAATTTAACGAGCTAATCAAATTTGCCTTGAGATGAGCAAAAATAGCGTTGTCGGTTTTCTCTCTCTCTCTCTCATATAGGAGAAATAAAATATTGAGAAAGGATCAACGATATAAATAGGATCCTTCTTCTGTATCCATAGCAAAGTTAGATCAATTAACGGGCCAATTATTTTGTTCAGCTCAATACCGTCAGAGCCAGCCCCTAACATAGAAAAGTCTCATCAATTGCGTTGTAATACAAGATTATTATTTAATTGTTCAAAGCATCAAATTTCCATCACATAAAATTCTAACAAAAGTTACAGGTAGAAAGCTAACAATAAGAAATTTTACAGCAAAATCCTTTCAATAGGTAAGCAAATCGCAGATAGTGAAATCCAATTATCGCCTGCACAATGGGTCACGAAACAATCTAAACTAAGAAAATTAATCTTCCAAGTCCAGAGAGGAGCACTGTCTGCGCAAACTTAGACAATGGATTTATAGTTCATCGATTTGGGGCCATCGTCGGATCGTGAATATCTGGACACCATACTGAGCTAAGCTTCTACTGGAATCACCAGATCGGATTTCTCGGACGTCTGTATGCAGATTATGTTACTTGAGATGATACGCCAATGTGATATCTCGAGGACTGGGTGTGTGCACTCTATCCAACTGATTCTATATAATATAATATGTACGTATATACCGTTAGTGGCAGGTCGAGCGTGTGGTCTTCACAGGTAGGTAGGTAAAAGGAGAAGTGATTGCTAATGGGTAGGTGTGAAATTTGCATAATCTGTTGTGATAGCCGCAATCGTATCAGTCCGTTCGGCGGGCATATTATCGTTAAAATTACTCACCTTGGTGTTATGTGTAATGTAGCTATTACACGCAATGCCATGGTGATATTTTTTGTGTCCGCGTGAATTTAATTACGGATAAACATGATAATAATACCAACATTGTCATCAAACTATTTCTTTCTAACATTCCAGTAATAAAACTGTTAAGCTTTACGACAACCGTTAAACCAGGGCTAGTGAATGTCACGTGTGTAATAGTGCTTTTTAATTTTATCGACGTGTCAATTGGTCACCAGGCCATTAAGAAATGTTTTGATGTAACAGTATGGGTTTGTATAAAAATTAGTAGTGTCGGCCGTGGAACGTATTCGTGAAAATTTTATCGTTGATCATTATGAAACAAGACAGTTTTGTTAAAATTGTGAATACAGTTTGCCAAAGTAGGTAGGACCTACTGTAAATACACACATCAAATAAGTCTAAGCAACATGAACTAATTTCTGGTTCTTTTCTGGTTCGCCGAGTTGTATGTGGACGCGCATTGTCATGCATTAACGTAAAATCGGAGCCAAAGGTTTGTGCAAATGGATGGACATAAGGCCTGAGAATATCTTCAACGTAATTTTCAGCGTTTATATTTCTATTTACAAAAACGAGCTCAGTTCGCCTGTTCTTCATAATACCCGCCCATACCATAACTGTTGAGCCGCTGTATGGGTGAAATTCCTGAACGCACCTGAGCCTTTCAGTATTTCCGGGCCGACGGTACACTCGCACCCTTCTTGTATCAGGCCTAAACCCGAATCGCGACTCATCGGAAAACATAATTTTATCCCATTGTTCCTGGGTCCATGTTATGCATGCATGTTGCTTAGACTTTTTTGATGTGTATGTATATGTTGTTGGAACATACCAAATATTGCAAATTAAAATTGTGTTGTAGGTAATACTTTGTAAAATAATTATCATCAATTATACATAAAAATTGTTAAACATAGTATACGACGTCTTGCAATCGTATAACAATGTGACCCAGGATATATTTGGTGAATGGTGAAATTTTAAATATTTTTTTGTCAAATTAATGACATTGTTAGGTACAACACCTTTTATGTTATTCAACAGGCATTGTGGGGCCTCTTTTAGCATCATCGTGTTCAGACTCCCATCGTTACTGACACTAATTGAGAGACTCCTAAAAATGCTAGCGAGAATCAATAAACACGGAACCCTAAAAAGTACACCCTGCCCATACTCCTTTACCATGTACGTAGCATGCCATTCTTGGAAGAAACGTGATATGGACAAATTAACACGAAAACAAAGACTTTGATACTTTGGAGTAGTTCGTGGGTCAGAACTGACAGAGTTTCATGTTTTATGAAGAATCAAATGTCACTTGTATTTTATCGCTCGGGTTTAACCCACTAAAGTTGTGCGAGTACTTAGCATGTCATTAAAAAGTTAAGTTTGCGCGTTGATATTCGACAACGATGTTATTTTAGTAAAATATTTTACTGAGTAGTTTGTTTTATTATTATTATATCGACAAATAAATATAATATACATCACAATCTCTTACATATACAGTTAATCATATTCACAATCATTGTCATCATAATTATCATGACGCGTGCGTTAATGTCATCGCGATTACTATAACTCTAAAAATAAACATGACAATAAAAGGAAAATATTTGTGGCATTATCCTGGAATAAAATCGAGTACTTTTATGTAACACACCTACTCATAACAAAGTTCAATAGCTAACTTAACAAATCAACTTCTCGAAAAAAAACATGTGGAATAAAAGAGCGAGTGAGCCGTGTAGCCTCGAAGTCGTGAATAAGTAAAACGACAGGTATTGATCTTTTCTAATTGTGTTGCGGCTCTAAATGTCGACAAATAGACGGGCCATTCATTAAATATTTCTTATAAGATTGCATGCAGAGCTGCCGCCAGGGCAGGGGCATGGGGCATAAAATGATCCATAAAAACTTTTGTATCAAAAAAGGTAGACAAAAGTGTAAATAAAAAAAAAACCTTTAAAATGTTATTATATAGGAATGTTGTGTTATGTTATGCTAAATGCTCTATATGAGTGAAGTGCAGTGCCGTAGCAGATTTTGCAATTGACTGTTATAGGCAAACGTAGTGTTACTATCAAGTGAAAGATTACTTGTCTCGTCGTGACTCTATAAGTAGTTATAATAAAGCGTATAAAAAAGGGCGCTAGAAAACCACTTCATATAATGCCGCTTGACATTATATTGATAATAGCCCTCCTTTTTGGTTCTCCGTAGTAGGGTAATTATTCATTGACACAAACAAATCTAAATGTTAGTTTTGTCCTGTCTAAATATTGGCTGTCACTTTCAAACCTTATAAATGCGAAATGGATATCAATAGCTCTAGGGTTGTCAAATATAGTTTTGTTTTAGTTTGTGACAACGAAATGGGATTGAATACGGAGATTAGAGAAAATGTACTAAATGTTTTGACAATTTCAGCATACAGGTATCAACTAATTTTGAACAGGGGCCAGTGCCGACAGTTACTCTCAAATGGTTATAGTTAGGTTTAGCCCCTGTTCGCCACCTGACTACGTCACCGTAACTAACTTGCTAGACTGAAAATGCGGTAGTGTTTCTTTTACCAATTCTGAGAATTCAGACTTAATAAATTGAGGTTCTTATCAGCAGTTCACTGTTTAATGCATCAGCAATTTATATTATCTACCTGAAGTAAGACATGATAACGACGAGGTGATTCATTTTACACAAGTTTTATAATATACCGATCCTAAAAATAATTGTAATTTGAATTTACAATAACAATAATTAGTGGTTGCACTGAACTAATAAATGTACTTTAATGTACCTGCCTTTTACTAATGATGAATGTTGAATCTGTAACATAACGGATGGCTTCCTAAATTGGATTGATTTATTAATTTGTCAGATTGATACTAATGGGATGAATGATTGTGATAATCGATCTGCTTTCTATCCCTAACGGTATTAGTACACCGCCTTAGTCCGTACACCGTTATTACGTTAAAGTGTCGACCAATCACCAAGAACATTTTTTTTATCTATCTATCTATATCAGCCAACATCAACCCACTGCTGGGTATAGGCCTCCTAATGTGCACGCCACTCTTTCCGGTCCTGTTCCAGGCGAATCCACTGTCTCCCTGCCACTTTGATGACGTCGTCCGACCATCGGGCAGGTGGTCTGCCTCTAAGCCTCTGTCCTTATCTCGGCCACCATTCTGTTACTGCTCTAGTCCACCTGCCATCTTCCTGCCTAGCCAAATGCCCTGCCCATCCCCACTTCAGCTTCGTGATCCGTTCCCCCACGTCCACGACTTTCGTCCTACTCCTGATCTCGACATTGGGAATTCGGTCCAGGAGCGAAATACCGAGCATGGCCTGCTCCATCGATCTTTGAGCTACCTTGATCTTATGCAAGTGCTCCTTCGTGAGCGGCCATGTCTCGGCACCATAAGTGAGAATAGGCAAGATGCACTGATTGAAAACTTTGGTCTTAAGGCATTGAGGAATTTCTAACTTGAATACGTCATTTATATACTTAATGTAAAAAAATGTTTTGCATCTTGTTTGAGCTTTAAGTGAGTGTTCCGTATGGTATCGCTCTTCGCCGTGAAAGTGACATGATACACAGTTTTGCGAAGCCTATATCTTCACAATCCCGTTTCGCTACCACCATGCTATTGCGGTACACTGTATTTCAGTTTTGCAGTATATAGGCATGTGACCACTTATGAATCCTTCGTAATACGAGCTCTAACATAGTACTTTTGTGGTAATTTTCCAAAGCTCCACAAATATCTTTCCGACTATATCGACTCACTTCCTCGTTGGGACTAATGAAAAAACTCGAACAGCGCCTACAAAAGAAACTTTTTGCATCCCGCGTTCTAAAGGCCTCTTATCTAAGATTGCAAATTGCAGAAGGTACGTAACCGGTATGAGGTACCCGAAAACGGATGGGGCAAATGTCTCCAAAGGATGGGGTAAATATCTCAAAAGGACGGGGTAAAATAGGCTAGGTATACTGTGGCTCAACAATGATAAACTGGGCTCCAAGACGAAGAGTCACAACGGCCATTAAACTTTCAAAAGGCAGGCTCTTCAGAACAATACAGTGAAAATAAAATAATTTATACAGGAAAGCTTAACTTCAAAAGAGTCTTTCACTCAAAAATAAAGCGTGTTGTAGTACCTAAACAAGGTGGAACATTGTTTTGCATAACAAAGAGAAAAAAAACACCTAAAGGAAAACATAAAGCCACACTTTATTCGCAGAATACTTATTCAAATGAGCCTGTCCCTTCTAAGTTTGTTTTCAATCAAAAACTCGCGCAGCTTTGTGCGCTAAACTTTATAAATGAGGCGATTATCCACGTCGCTGAGGTTTCTCGCGATAGGTGTGTGCTGGCCAGCTCTCTCACACCAATCGTGGTGTTGCCAGGCGCGTGTACCAGAAAACCTCAATTTCTATTCGAGCCCCTCGAAACAAGGATTAGTTTATTATATTTCCTAAAACACTTTTCATTATTACAAGTTTACAAAATAAAACTATTAAAGATAACTCCAATCTCATAGATAAATTGTAATTTAGATTTCAGTGAATCTTATATTATTCGTAAATAAATTAGCGCCTAATTTTAATTTCTTTATACATACTGTAACTTATTATTTCCCTTGGTCGTTTTACAATATAAAGCTAAGGCCAAAATGGGGGAGAATCTTTAAGCTAGCAACACTACGATCCTCCCACGCCCCGCACACCCCTTCGAGTCCGCCTGCGATGTGCTGATAAACCTCTGGTCACCTGCGCTGCATGAATTGCACCGCTTTTTAACTTTCATCCCGCTAAGTCCTTTAAACTTCATCCGCTTAAACCGCTCGCGTTTTATTTATGATTTAGACGTTGACAACTACGACAACTCTGAAAAGTTAACCTAAAAATGCAAAGGCCATTACGCAAAAACTGCGCTGTTAAAAAGTTTTTCAGCGCGCATAAAATGAAAAGTAGAGATTGTCTCTACGTGTTCTGTATAGGGGCTCTGTCTCTACTTATGTAGAGTCTGTAATAATACGGACGTGAAAGAGTACAATAACACGAACATAGGCGAGTCTACGAATAGCACATCAAGATTAGCTCGGGGCTGCAGTATGATTACGTCGCTACGTAGAGACGCTACGTAAGAAGAGTTCCGTTTTCAACTCGCAGATTTCTCCGATTTCAAGACGTGAATTTTGGTTTACTATTCGCATCCTCCCATACAAATCAAACTTAATTATGCACTTTGATTTCACACTAAGGTGAAGATTTTGCTAGAAATTCTTTAGATATAAAGCAAATTTGAGCTTTATTTGTACAAAAATAATCTTCAGAATATATCCAAAAACAGTTTCCGTGTCGGTAAGTAAAGGCAAGTGTTATTATTGACGCTCGTACAAGGAAGTCGACGCAACAAGGTGCTCTCGCGTTTGTTCTATCTCAAGTATTATATTGCGCCCAGGGCACTTTCCCACTCGCGCCTTTCGCAACTTTCTTTACAATTTCCGCCGAGAGATTTTCCGTTCAATTAAATTATATGAATCCAATTGTATAGTTTTTCACGGATTTCTATTATACCACTCGCGTCCGATATTAAGTTAGTGTCGGCAAAAAAGCGATATGAAATTGGGCAATCGCTTGTCCAAAATGAATTGCAAACAATATTACATTTTGGAAGCAATCTACGTTAAACCAAAAGGGAATGATGTGGCAGCTCTTTATATTGCAATTTTTGTGTCAAAACAAAACGAATTTGCCGCGCAATCAAAGCGGGAATCCGATTGATGACATGGCGGAATAATTGTTTCGTAAAATTGAAAATATCGCTACTTGTGTTGTCTGTAACACCTTTGGTACCATACTCTGCTTTTATTTAGATTATTTCCTATAGCTAATTCAAAGCGTTTTTCACGATACTCAACATTTTGAATTGCATCTACATCATAAATCAGTAATACTGGATATTTTACTAAAATTTTCTCGTCAGTATTAGAGCGGTATCATTTTTGTAGCAAAACAGTTATTGTATTTTCTTGGAATTTAAGGCATCAAAATACTCTTTCTATTTAGCACAGTTAACCAAGAATTTAATATATCATTGCATAATGCATAAGCTGCAGGTGAATGATTTACAATAGAGTAAATATTATTCGAAAAGAGTCGATATAATAATCATATTTAAATCATATTTATGCCTCACAATATCTCTTGCTACCTCTGAGTATGAATAAATAGGAAGACACATACAAAGTTCCAAATATAGGTTGAAGTTGTTCACAAATATTTCGGACATAAAACAAGAGTAAAACAGTCTGATATCATTGCATCCGTGACAGGTATAATAAAACTTTACCAATAGGGCATATTTCAAAGTCTCGTTCAATCTCAAAAGCCAATATATTGTGAGGTTTTCCTTTTAGTACATAACTCAAAGAGATTCTCGCATATTCTTCCATCCGAGGACCGATTAAATCGAATTTCATAAACGCTGAGTTTCTAGTTGTTAGTATACTAAACTTAATATAGTATATAGATGAAGTTACATTGTATAAAACGGATAGAAACTTTCTTATTTTACTGTTCGATCAGTTAAAACACAGAAAATGCACACAGTGGTATTACAATCATGCTGCCTGATTGAAACTATTAAAATATATCGCTTATAATAAGCGCTCGATAATGGGAGTCCAAGTAATAAAGGGCATCGGTGAGTTAACTTAATTACTGATTGCTATGAAAGTGTTCGCTATCAAAATGGTAGCAAAAAGGTTCGCGTGTCCATAATCAGAGCATTTAGCTGCTTATTCAACGCGTCAATATGAATTTGTGCCTGATGTAAATTCAAATTTGAATATTGTCGAATGAAATTGAGTGAAATTCATCGATATTGCTCCGGGAATAGATCGCAATGCAATCCGATAATTGAATGGTGAAGCATTAACATAAGTAACAGATGCGTGAGTAATAAAGCTGTCTATGACCATTTTGTTTTCCCATTCTAAATGGTTCACATTTTGAATAATGAGCCAGACAATTATGTTTTGTATTGTTATGTGTGATAAAAGTGTTCTTTTTATGTATGTTACAATTAATTTGGACCTCTATGTTTACCTATGATTGCTACTTACTGCGTAAAAGTAGAACCAACAAACACATCCATATTGTAGGACAAAAAATTAATTACAGATATCTCGTTATTTTCGAGTTTTGTAAGCAAGGTTCAGTACCCCGGATGATACCATAACCCCTATATAATAAAATAATAATGGTGCTCTGTATACAATGAAAATAATTAAATACCGCTTTGCGAAGTCACGGTCGGCAAACAAATGAATCCTTTTGATCCTCACTAAATGTCACTATTCCAGTAATTATAATTTCAATGTTGAATCTAGATTGAAACGACAGAGAAACAAGATTGAATTTTATATTTTTCATGCGATTTATTAAAGTAACATAAAATAATACAGTTTATGAATGTTACATAAACCTACTAAATAAACCAAATTAATAAATAAACAAATTAAGAAATAAATAAATAAAATACAAAAAAAAAATTGTGTCCTCCTCCTGTTTTGAAGTAGGACCATAAAATATCAATTTTGACGTTTTTACGTTATTTACCATTGTTAAAATGTTGAACGGACAAACAATTATTCACGAACATTAAATGAAACAATGGAACATCAAATTATCAAAAAGCGATAACAACTTTATAGAACCAGGAACTAATCTAACTTCACAGCGAAATTTTAATTGTACACTGTGTGCTATTTAACTACGTAAGCACTTGGAGAGTTTGGCTTACTAATAAATTGATTAGACGAGTCTTCATAAAATGTTATACAAATTATTTGGGTTGAATATGTTTGCGATGTTGTACGTAGTATTATGAGTCTTACGCCCGAAATTAATATTGTATCTCCTATCCAAGATTGAAATCGATCTTGGATTGCTGCCTATCGTTCGA
This sequence comes from Hylaea fasciaria, assembly GCA_905147375.1. Classification (NCBI taxonomy): domain Eukaryota; kingdom Metazoa; phylum Arthropoda; class Insecta; order Lepidoptera; family Geometridae; genus Hylaea; species Hylaea fasciaria. Next base: position 4,956,394 of record LR990194.1, read on the forward strand.
TCGATTTCCATTCTGCGTGCCTTTAGAAACCAATCCGCGGATCGCTTATTGGCACGTTTGATCCTAAAAATGGGTTGTGATATCAATCCCAGATAGCAAAATTTGGATTGGATTGATTAATAATTTCGGCCGTTAGTAATGCGAAATTAAGATTGAACTTGATTTGCAAATAAAAATTGTTCATTACGTTGAAAAGCGTTGTTAGTATGTTAGATACTTAAGTAAAGAAGTCGCTCGATTGTACTTGAACAGTTTGCCTCCATGCATCTATATCTTGTCCATCCAAACGTCGTCTCGTAGAGATCGCTTTAAGCGATGAGACCATTTTCTGAGGCTTAAATACATTTTGGTGTTGATAAAGAGTTGTCTATCTATCTATATCATACATTTTGTCATTAATTTCCATTTCATTTTTGTAGTAGCTCTTTCTATCAATTAAGCATCCAGTTCAACATTATCTCATCTGATTTTCTGCGATAATGCTCTTGTAAGTACGATATACAATACGATTACAGCACAGTCGGCTTTTAAATTAGGCAAAGCAAATTGACAGGCCGATATGTCGCTCTGCGAAATAATTCTGTTTACTGTTCTAGTGATGGCGTTAGTTACAAATACTCGTAATATGCGAACAATTTCTTTTAAATTTCATACCTGCATATCTCTTAAAAACGGTCAACGTGTTTGTTGTACGTTGCACATAATGTTCAAAATTCATGGAAAAATAAGTTCCATAATATGTAAAATAGAGCTTATGGTTCTAGTTATATCTACCGTTTTAAAACCTCTCCGTTTTGGCGCGAATATCTAGTATATCACACCTGAACTGAAATGCAGGCAGCGAAATTCACTGCTACGTATGATGGACAGGATAATCTGACAAGGAAATCTAGTTTGCCCGTTAATCGGTCTAGCCAGCTATAGTTGAAGCCGTGCTTTAGAACCACAAAGTTTGAAACGGAACTACTCCCAAATGTATCATAAAATTATTGAGTAAGGAAAATTGATGAGATGAATATGCAATTTGTGAGAATGCATTTCTTGAAGTAAAACATGAGTTGCACTTAACTCAAACAAAAACGAAACCTACTGTCAACTTGCCAAAAATAGCATAGCATACACATTCGGTAAACATTTCAGACACATTTAAAACCACAAAATCCATTATCATCCAATCGATCATCCGATCAATCATTCCAATCTTTCACCAGCTCTTTAGGACAAAAACGCAAAATAGTCGCAAATAATTCACACGTCAGAATACAGAAAAATCGTAATCAAGCGACATACCCTTTTACCATACATCACTCGATTATCCGACACGCGATAATTTCACGGTGAATTTTAATCGAGTACCAGCAGTAGCGGGTCCGGCGGAGCGTCGTCAATAATTCATGCGGTAGGCACGCGCCGTGGCCGCCAGCCGTACCTAATTGATTCCTGATGCGGACGAGGCTCATCGCATCACTGGCTCCTTGTACTGCCCTCAGAGATCCGCGCGCTTCATTACGTACTTACGTCGGGAAATCATATCGCGTTATTAAATTCATAGCGAGTTAAATCAGTTATACAGTAAGTATCTAGTCCGCTTGATCGCATTAAACGGTGATGCGGAGCTATTTCTCTTATGGCATATTCTAAAAACCTTGAGTTCTAATAATGGATGAGACTCATCGAACCACTGGTTCTTTGTATAGTACTCCTAAATTCACACACAAATCATATCGCGTTATTAAATTCATGCTCAATCAGGTTATACATTATCTAGTCCACTTTAATAAGGTACCTAAGATTAATTGTGACTCAGTCTTGAAAGCTATTGAAAAATATATTTCAGACTATACCTAGTCAGGTCATAAATTCTGTCACATGTTTTATATAAAATAATTGAAACAAGTTTATTCATTATGTAACCATTTATATACCAAAATGAACTTAACAAAACATAGATTCTTATGACACTAAAGTTTATTCAAAATGACCTCCGTGATTTTGAATACAGGCCTACAATCTGCGCGGCCAGTCGTCTATCGCAGCACGAACGAGGTCCATGTCAATATCGGCGGCTGCCTTAATCAAGGATGTCTTGAGTGACTCCAAATTGGGATGAGGCTTTGAGCACGCCTTTTCCTCCAAGTGTTGCCATATCTTGTAATCTAGCGGATTCAAATCTGGACTGGAGGAGGGCCAGTCTTCGTGCCGGATGAAGTCGATTTCACGCGCCGCCAGCCAGTCTTGTGTGCTCTTCGCTCTATGAGCTGGCGCCGAATCTTGTTGGAATACCCAGTGCCTGTTATTAAACATGGTATGAGAAACAGGTTCCACAAGGTTCGTCAGGACTGTATTTTGATACACAACTGCATTCGTTTTTACACCTTTCTCACAAAAATGTACCTCTGTTAAGCCCCAATAAGACACTCCCAACCATACCATGAGCGAGGATGGAAAATGACCTCGTTGGACACGCGGAATACGGTTGCTCGCTTCTTCACTACTGTGTGCGTACACCTTATCATTTTGTTTGTTGTAGCTCTCTTCTACGGTAAAAATTTTTTCATCCGAAAAAAGAATTTCCTGATATTTTTTTCCCGCGTACCGCTTTAACAAAGCGCGGCATCTCTTCAGTCTCAGGTTCATTAGACGAGCATTCAAATGATGTCCTGTTTTTCTTCGATATGCCCGAAGCCCTAAGTCTTCATTTAACACCCTTTTCACCGTGGTTCTGCTTAATCCCATCTGAAGGGCCAACAGTTTCTGCTTACGTTTGGGATTTCTTTGAATTCGCGCCTTCACAGCTTTTATCACTGCTGGAGTCCTAATAGACCGAGGGCGACCACTTCTTGACCTGTCATCTACACTAGAGTCTTCATTGTATCGTTTGATGGTACGATAAACGAATCTCTTGGTTATATTCAAATTTTTCAGTATGTCAAAAATTTGAATTGGCGCGTAACCGCAACGATGCAACGCAATAACTGCAACACGGTCTTCTTTAAGCGTCCACTCCATATTTAAAAATGAGTAAAATTCTAAAAAGTATACATTTTTATTTTCATGAACAATTCGAAATTCGAATTCAATAAACTTTTTTGTGGCCAGCATTCTAAAAGAAAAGTTTTTACTGTGTGACAATACTTATGACCTGACTAAGTATAATAAAAATCTGTTTACTAGTACCTTACCAGCCATCTATCCTATTATTGATTACTACGAAATGATCGCCAACGTTTAAAATATGTGTCCAAACAAACTCTCTAAAATCTCTATCCAGGTTAAGTATCGGATGACCTGCCAAAGGCTATCCCGGCTCGGACCAATTAATTTGGTCTTAGTAGAAGCTCATTAAACTAGGCCGTCTAAAAGTAGAGTAATAGACAGCTTGATGATGATAAACACTTTCAACACGGTGTCCGCTGATGTTGCTGGCGCCAGGTGATTTATTTTAATTGCAATTGTTGACAGAGAATAAATAACTTAATGCATGTAGGTACTAACATCAGGTAATAACTGGCAACTTATTACATCAGTTTATTTACCTTTACCAAGAACAAAAAATAAAAATAAACAGTGCATATTACGAGGCAAACTGCATCAAAACTTAATTCGAAGAACAAACAAGGAATAAAATAATAGTATCTTATTACAAAGTGTATTCCGCCTACAGCCGTAAATGTTTACCGTCTTCAACCTAAATGCACTCCGTTAATGAAAAACTATCTCGTTAGCAGACGTTTTGTAATCTCTCAAAGAACACAGTTTCAATAACAAAGCTGAAATCGTCGTATCTCTTCCACTCGGCTGGTAAACAAGAGCTAATTTCCATTTTAAATTCAGTTAAAACATTCCGTTTTGTTCAATGTAAGTTATGCAGCTCAGCTGTTTATCATTCGGGGCACATACATAATCCCGATGGAGAGGCCATGATCTTGAGCGTAGAGTGACAGCAACCACGGCCCTATTCTGGAGAAAACGAGACACAGAGACAGTGTCGAGAGATTCAACAAGGTCGATGCGGTTTCATTGGATTACGCACACAGTCACGTACGTATACACGGCGGATTGAATGAGACCCGATCGACCGTAGGACATTCAAGTTCTCCTCGTTCGAGATACATCGCTGGCTGCCCTGTAGTCGAGTGTTCTGGGTTCCTGATATGTTGCGCATTCGTAATCAAATCCGTGTGGGCGAGCGGTGCCCTGTCCGTGTCTATCACAATTAGCAATTCGATTGCTTCCTCTATTTTTTCGACCTCAATTTTGGAGATTTTAAGGTAAGCTGCTATTGGAAAAACTTTCTAACGAAGTCATATTTTTGGTTCCAGTAAGTGCCACCGTGAATTATGCAGGTTGGATCGTTATTCATAATAATATAGGAGTGGCACTCTTGCGTGGACAATTATTGTTTATGCAAGAGTGCCGCTGTGCCAAATACACGTTACCTAATTCATAATTATAAAACATTGAACTGTGTATTATATGTTTCGACTGACTGAAATTCTTCTTGGGAACTGACATATTTCAGTTTTAATAGAACTCTCTTACCAGTCAGAGACGTGGAACTACAGAAGGTAGTCAGGAGTGTAAACACACATTTCTGAATAAAATATCAATGTAATCAATCATCAAACGGCCACGTGCAATTGCACGACGAAATATATTGGAATAACAGTATTTGTCAGTCAAGACCGACAGCCAGTAGTGTAATTATGTCGTTTGTTAATATTTTGTACAATACTTCCCTTTATTGTGTTAACGACAGTGAAGTAATAGACTTAGAAAACCTAAATGTCACAATCAATCAATATTCACCATTGCGGTCACGTAATAACAGTTTACGAAGAACGACGTTGTTATAATTTGTGTTATTCTGAAATAGGCATATTGAAAAGGGCAAGTAACGGTTGAATAATAGCATTACGTATTTACCCTGTACAAGACCAGGTATATATTTTTTGTTTCAAATCGTCCTGTCTGTTCAATTTCGTGCGGGATTCTTACATTATGCTCGTAGAATCGGATATTCTAAGAGGTGTAGAGATGCGTAGTTTTATCAGTTACCCGTGACATACAACATACATCGTGGTAAACATATGGCTTTGGGGTGTACCAGATAATATACTAGATACGAACTTGAGTAAACATGACCAATTTATAATGCATGGTGCAAACTGCAGCATGAATATGCTACATCCTTATTCCGTAATATGTCACTGCAATCCAACATCGCTAACAAACGAGACACTAATAGGCATCCAGACCAGTCACTGTCAAGTAATTTGATACAATGTTAGCGTTACCTTGTCATATGATATTGGAAGTGAAAACTTATACCTGGCGACAAGACGCGACAAAAATGCACGCTTTCGCGTCAACTCTTGCGCGCCAAGTTACTTGACTGACACTAATGAGGTAAGATAATTTGTTTATGCGCTCGCTTGCATACGGAATACGGACGCCGCCGCAAAAGAAGCAAAATCGACAGTGTACCTACAACAAAATTATTGAACAGTTTTTTGTTTTAGGGAAAAGTTGAGGATTGAATATAGACGTGATTTTACAAAAATCGATAAGATTTTACTTCTGAAGGCCAGTTATAATTAATTTCACGAGTAAATCGCTGGAAGATATCGTAAAATCCGCTCTTCAACATACATAAAAGTCTAATTTAAATCTTAACTACATAAGTAATAAGGTTTATTTAATTCTGCGGTTTGTTTATTTAACGTTGTTTAATTTTGTATGTACTTGATTGAGATTTTTTAAACATTAGGTACATATTTATATGTAATTTTGGTTATAAATAATTATACTGAGTTAGGAAAACCTAAAGGACATAGGATTTGCGCTTTTAGGTACAGCCAATATATCTCACAAGAGTTCCAAGAAAGCATGTCTGAATGCATGTCAGCTTCAGTAATTACTGCATTCTACCTTTTACACTTGGCAACTAAGTACGTTCATTTAATATGCTATTAAACGCGTTCCTGACACGCTTTATTGTGTCTTAAAAGCTATCGTAAAATAACTGCGAGTGATTTAAGCCGTTGTAAAATAACGTGCTGTTAAGTAGTCAGTGTAACATGATATAATAAAACGGTAATTAGAAAAATGCTTTGTAATCTAGAATCAAGCTGTAGACATGAACCTATTTTGTATGTAGGTATTTATAATTATTTATGCTTCTGTCAGTGGTAGCTTTTGAGTTAATCCCTTAACATAGGAACGTTATATAATGGCTTCAGGGCAACTCTTGCCAGTCAAATATATTTTACCATATAAAAACTTGGTAAATAAAGAGACGGGCAGATCGATCGCCATGATCATAAAAAATATACTATAACTTTTACGTTACTTTTTGTGAAGTTGAGAACTGCAATATTTTAATAATGATGAAAAAGAAGGATATAATCTGAACTGTGCCCCAGATACATACAAATTGCCAAATGAATTTACTTAGAACCTTTTATGTTAAATCGAATGAAGGCAGGCTGACCATAAAAGCCGCTGATTGTGGAATTCGACAGACCACGAAACAAAGTCACCTTTATTGCACTTATCAATGTCTAGTCCCGATGTCTTGTCGTGCGTCGCACACAATAAAATGCCTGCCGCGAAATCCAGTTACGAGAAGCGAGCCTCGACAATTGATAGAGAAACTGTGTGCAACGATGAAATTTAAAAAGTCATTTATATTTCGAAATGCTTTTTCTCGGAGCGCTCGCGGCGGAGCGATATCAATTTTGTTTTCCCTTGCTCCCACCGCACGGGTAGTTGGGTGCTGTAGCGACAACAGTGGAATCGCTGCAAAAAATGAATAACGGTAACCTCGGAACATAGATAGCGGCAATGGAAAGGACATGACGTGACCGCGTGAGAGACCCCCGTGTCTGCGAAAAGTCATATCCGTAAACAATTGTCATGCTTTTAATAGTATTATTTTTATTTGAATAAAGGCAGAAAGACGCTCGTAACATACAATGCGCAGACAAAAGCTTCACGTAGTATTATTCTAAAGAGTTAAGTATCTATGTTAGATGAACTCGTATCTAAAGTAAGAGAGTAATGTTTATCCGTTTTATTTGCTGACGTATATAATTGGTACTCGTATTTACTTTAATTATGTTATGTTTTTGTTTCTAAATAATATAATATGGATACTTTTTACTCACGGTTTCAATTTCAATTAACTTATCATCTATTAATTAATTATTATCTGTATTGTTTTTGTCTTATCTTGATTTTGTTGTATTTTTCAAGATTTATCAGTTGAACACCTTAGAGACCTCGGGTTAACATTTTTACGAAATCTAGAAACACAGCGCAGTTTCAATCTACTTTCCTGAAAATAGAAAATATCGTCTAGAACCACTGCTGTATCTACACCGCTTCCGTTATGTCGACGTCGCTTAAGGTAGCTATTTTTATTTTAATCTATTTTCTTCGATGTCGGGGATCACCGGACATCCGCCGCCGAAGCTTGGTCAATGCAATTAAGTTTTGATCGTATAATGACACATTTTGTGCACGTTTTCTTCTATCGACAATTACGTAATAACGGTGCAGGGTTCTCGTTAAAATTATCCACTCAAGAGGATGAACATTTTTTGATGGATTTAGCATTAATTGGTCTTCTTACAAGCGTTTATTGAACTGACTCTAGCTTAGTATGGCTATGTATGTGGATACGGTTGAATTCTCTAGTTTCTCTTTTTCAATTGAGTTGAAATTTTGCGTACTTGTCAAGTGATCTGATTATTTAAGACCAGATTGTCGAAAAGAACTCCTCCGTAGCTTTCTGATAATTGTGACCAATAGTGCTTGGACTCATTTTGATCAGCTGGTATACTGATTATGTATTTTATAAACATATTTTGTTGCAAGTATTTATATATCCAAAGATTTTACTCTATCTATTCATTACCAATCATGAGCAACATTTCTTGTCAAATAAGAATAATAATATGTCTACTGCCGTTTTTACATAAAATATGTCGTAACAAGAAAAAGGTAGAACGTATTCTACAAAAACCAACACCGCTCAGAATGTCTCTATAATCATACTACAGCTCTCATAAATACTGAATATGTATCAGCAATAGTCCTTTTAGCGCCCAAAATCGGTAGAAATAAACAATTTACATACAAGTAGTAGAGTGGATCGGGGACGAATACAACTCTACTAGGTATTGAATAAAATCTCGATTTTTTTCTTATTTCGCTTATGGATCATCTCATCAGTATTCGAAGCTGGCATTTGGGTCGCGTCCTACCCGCAGTCGTCCCCAGATCAAGGAAATAAACAGACGTATCAAAGGAATTAGTCTGTCAAACGAGCGCTGTTAGTAGCCCGTGATACGGCTATATTCCCAAAATCTCCTCAGAGTACGGCCTAAAAACTTCACATTACGAACTGGTTTTAACTATAGGTATAAAGATAGAAACATAACATAATCGTTTTCATTACTTTAACTAGTAAATAGAATGAATTGGTGGAGTTGTCAGCAAGAGATCCCATGTTCTTCGAAGACAAGGATGGCTTTACCCAGATCTTCCTTTGTACCAGGAAATCATTTTTGAATGACATCGTACAATGTACAACGGGAGTCAAGGTGTCAGCAAGGTCAACTTGTTTACATCTCACCGGTTACTGTTACTACATAGTTTTGACTTGTAAAATGATGCTAATGCGCGGCAGCTGTCCATCAAACGATACATAGTCGTCAGTTTCCGTTTTAATCCATTTTTGATGAGCTAGTTATGAAATTTGCAACTCCTCTAATAAGCGGTTGGTTGTGAATTTAAGTAGGAACCCGATGTCGGAAAAAACGGGTTTTACTTTTTATACAATGGCTTAAATTTTTATTCCAAATTCAAAAATTCTTAGGCTGAGGTTATATCACTGCGGTGGCATTCCTATGGTGGTGAAAATTCATAGGATTAATTTTATTGAGATCTCACTGAAATGGGATAGGCTTTGGTTTTGATTACTTGATTTCAAGAGCAACCCAGGTGATGAAGTTAGGGAGATATTTTCTACGTGATATAATTATTTTACGCTTATAATGCAGACATTTATGACGTTTAGGATAACTGTTACTTAGCCCTGAATATCTGTTTCTCACACAATATGTCGCGTGTTGTGTTTTCATTAAACTGCGTGCGATACACATTAAAACTTAGCTAAGCTAATTAAGCTAAGGATAAACATTAAAACTTCGCTAAGAAATAAATCCAAATCTGGCAACACTTGCAATACTTGCTAGTTAAATATTTTCGGAGATCATACGATGAGGAGGGTCGGTGGCCGGCCAGCGGGCCACAACTCTGGCGATTGTGATGATATATGGCCCCGCATTATTTTCTTATCTTTCTCTTTCTAACTCCACCGGCCATACTTCATTCCCGCTCGTATTATAAACGTTTTATTTTTCATATCTCGTAATAGACGCCTTGGGTCCCAAACGGTGTTAGTATAACGTGAATTTTGGTAATATGTCATAACTGAAACTCTGCCCTTGTGATGATTAGGTTTGTGTCGGGAACGATATAAATTAATCCTGTTTGAGGGTTTTATAAAGGAAATTGTTTTTTTGGAGCGTTACTGCTTTGCGGATGAAGTTATCGGTGTAAACAAAAAAATGATAACTATTTCAAAAATAAATTGGGGTGCTTTGTTTGCCAAGATAGGAAAATGTGCTTCGAAAGGGAAAACTGGGTTCACGAAATTTCAAAAGTATTTTTTTAATTAAATGGCTTTTACATTCTTAGGTGATTATTGGTCTGTAAAGTTGAATATCTGAGCTCAAAGACAGTCTTTACTTACTAACATAATACTAAGCGTAGCCTTATGTCAAAATATATAATTTTGACATACCTCGACGTTTAAATACTAATTGACATATTGTATTCAGTTCGCGAAAGTTTAAGAACTTCTAATGTGATAATGGTATTTATAATATCACGGCATAGAGGCTGAATTCGTTGGTGTAGCTTCATGGCAATCATAAGCGAAGGAAAGGTTAGTGATGCTAAATAAGTAACCCGTTATACATAACATCTCAAATAAGTATTACAGCAAGGATAATTACTAAATAACAAACCAAAGTCCGTTGGTTTCCTACTGGAATGTTTGGTGCGGTTTCGGCTCACTACCCAAACACGGAGTCTGAAAATGTAATTGACAACCCTCTTGCCATTTACTAGAATTGGGTTGTCCAGTGGATAGTGGATGGGACGAGTGAAGGATGTTTCAAGTCACGCGGTTTGACTAAAACCAGTATTTTAGTTTACTATACGTTGGGGTTATTTGATGTGACACTTGAGCCTCTAGCCTTTAGCTGTTCTCTACAAATATCAACGTAAATGATATCTAACGCCATGTGATGGTTAGCTGGGGTTAGTATAATTTGGTCACACGCAAAAACCATTGTAAATTGGTCATAACGTATTTTGTTTTTAAGATGGATAAAGCTGTCCTCATTGTCATATTTTTTGGCATTTGGATCTACGAAAATAATTCAACCAGCTCAACCAGTTTTTACTTTTCTTTTTGCCTTGGCCATGATTAATGTGATTCTACAAACATTTCTCCTCGACCTTTTTACTATTTTGTTTCTCTCCAACGTACATTTTTCGACAGCACCGACCATTATGACAATTATTTGCTATTTCTCCACATCACTTTGTCGATAAGGCGTTCAATCTACCTACAATAATCCCAGTGAAAATCTTCGAACAACACTCAATATCAATTTCATTATTTTCCTATCACCCGATGAGTGGCGGAAAACATTAAGAAATAACTACTCGCTGAAGAGCCCACTAAGTGAAATTACATAAGCCGATGACGCGCGATTTCAGTACAGGGGGTAGATAAATAACGCAATTAGTAAAGTGATTGATAGTTGAACCGAAACACGGTTTGGATGGTTATCTAATACGGGTCTGGGCAGTGAGCGTTTCCCCTCTCATATTTTACTTTACTTATATTTAAGATTTTTGCAAAAGTTGTACGTTTATCGTTGATCGGATTATAATCACTATGTCGGCTAAATTTTATGAAATGCGAAAGTCATACTTTTAAGGATGATGGCAAAGGTGCGTAATGATAATGGGGAAACATTACTTTGGTATGCAATTTTTCCAAATTACATAGTGTAAACTTTGCTTTACATATAAGTACGTATCTACCATTGCAAATCGTATGCGCAACTCTTCAAGACTAATTTGAATCGGTATATTTTAAAAAAAGGACTCCTATATTAAAATCCCGCGTGTAATACAGAATTTTTCAACGCACTGCGGCGTCGTGAGATACCCATTCATTGCGGTCAATTTGGCGTAATGTAATAAATTGCTGAACCAATAAAATAAATCACAGTAGACACTTTTAATTGATACCGTACAGTATTAACTACAACCTCACCCGTTCTATACCTAACGCACAAAATTTATGGGGAATTTGAAAAAAACCCCGGGTATAGGCTATAAAAAGCATAATAGCTAAACCTTTCAGGGCGATATGCACCAAAAGCCCTTGAATATAAATTTTGTTTAAAGATTCAGTGCTAAAGTGACATTTAACGGTTGCCACTAAATAGGTGTCGTGCAGGATATAAAGCCACGTTTAAGTTAGTGAGAGCTTTGTACGAATTATATAACTAGGGCATGGGGTTTATACAATAGACTAATTGACGTCTGCAGTCTAAAGCTGTCACAGATCAGACTATGTCAGGGTATAACGATTGAAACAAGAATATGAATGAAGTAGATAAACCTCGAACTTGGAAGAGCGAAGACCATTATACTTGATGTTTCATAAAAGCTATTGCCATTTCGCCAAAATTGAATTCAGTCCGAATGAGTAAATAGATAATACATTAATGTTAATTAAATATTACAGTAGACCGCAAATTGAAACGGGGACGCTATGAATAGCTAAGTGAAATGTCATTTGAATTGAGCCAAATGTTACAGGTGCATTCAAATTATAAAGTGCCTACATTTTAAGTACTTAGGTACTTCTATGTAGATACTAAATTATTTAAGTATTTATAAAAAGTTATGCGCACTGAAAGATTGTACTGCGCAATACTAAGTGACGTTTAATATTTATAATTAAGGGGGGTAAGTATATAAAGCTGCAATCATCATCATCATCATCAGCCTATACTAGTCCACTGCTGGACATAGGCCTCCCCTAATGAGCGCCATAGCGCCCTGTCTTTAGCTTGACGCATCCAGCATCTGCCTGCAGTCTTTCGCAGATCATCATCCCACCTGGCCGGAGGGCGTCCTACACTACGTTTGCCGAGTCGCGGTCTCCACTCAAGAACACGTTTACCCCAGCTGCAATACTTACATTGAATTTGATGATCATACTTCTTTTTCGCTCCCTAAAATAATAGTTATGGTGACAAGGCACGAGCAAGAGCATCTTGAATTCAATATTTTGATAGCTATTTATACCGCCTTCATTCATAACATTTATTAAACGTCACTTAGTATTTCGCAGTACAATTTTTTCAGTGCGTATTTTAATAAGCCTCACATATCTTTTTATCAATAAAAGGGACAAACTCCAACTTCGATATTTTTGCGGTATTATTGAAATAAGTATGGAGGCTCTACCTTAATGTTACAGCATCAGATTTACAAATACAATTTGTAAATTTGAACAAATTATTCGAGGCTAATTTACCTAATAAACCTGCCACCCTGTTTATTTTAAAATCACCCGTCCTTTAAACCCTTCGAACAAACAAAACCAAATCCAGTCGTTTCCACTGCGTTCACTAACAATCAGAGTCAGACAACAATAAAATAGCGAACTAGCCTTTGAGCCAGCAATGACTGAGCTCCGCGCGCCTGTTTATTTACATATCGACTCAATTAACGAATACACTGTAGCTCATTATCCATTCAAATCGCAATCGCAGTTTTCCCACGTTAGCCGATTTTCGGGCGAAAACTCAATGAAAACTTCATAACAGTGTTGACTTTGCGCTCGAAAACGGATCGCGTAATGGCCTTTGTCAAGCTCAAAAAGCGACTGATCCGTTCCAGATCCGCTTTGTATAGCCCGTTTGCTTTAGTCAGTTGACAACATAATTATCGACTGTTGTGTTGCAACTACTAAATCACAGTACGGAGGCATTGGTCAAGCAGACTTACACACACAGACGCGCGCGTTTTCACACCACAGAAGGATAAATAGAACTTAATATTCACTTTTAAACTTAAATTTATCTGAAACGAGAGTGTTATGCATTCCACGTAGGTAACTACTTTGTATTGATCTCATAACTAAAGAAATACAAATCGATTAATGGTATGATTAGTTTCTGATTAAGTTGTTTTTTTAGGAATCATCAACTTAAGGTACTGCCCAAGTGTGAATCCATATTATCGAAATGGGCCGGTCAACGTACCGCACGTCGAAATAGAAGCGAGCTCTCTAAGCCTTTAAGGGTTTCTTTGTGGACGTGCAGTCCTGTGCAAAGGAAAATAAGGTTTAAAATGGATTACACTTTCAATTTTTGCTGCACACGACCGCTTAGCGCTAAGTCGTGTTAACTGGCAAGTGCTGACCTTTTAATTAGGAACCCTCTAAAGCTATTCATTTGACATCCCTATTTTGTCCATTTTGTGACTAAAATACTTTAAACGTAACCATATCATCATAACCTCGAAGATTTATTTTTTATTTCAACGTTTGAAGTTTGCGGATGGACAAATTAGTAGGTATGAACAAACACCGAAGTTTTCTCGAACGCCGCGGGCGGGAACTCATCCCATCTCGGCAATTTTCTGCTCGGAGCGGCCTTGAGATGCACTCTGATGCGACTCGTCACTCGTCTCTTGCAGTGGCAAAATAAGTCGGACTACTTTGACTAGATGGCGCTGAAATAAATCTCTCATTAAGAGGAAAAGCTTCATGGACTTTGTAATGAGATGAGGTGGTTAGTGTCCTGATTTAATGCGATTCTTTCCAGAATAGTATAAGGAGTACAATCTATTTCTACAGCGCTAAAAACTGGACGGGTAATTATACTAATGGTTAATCCTGTAATAATAACCTGTTAGTGTTGTTTTTATAATTATACAGTATAGTTCGTTTCTATACAAATTGGAACATTATAGTTATAAAATATTATGACAGTAACTAAGATCACAAAATTAGTGCAGATAGGTTGGACCCATTATGAAACTGATACTGAATAAATTATAAACGACTCAACTTCATCATTTTGCTATAGCACCATCTGCTTCCATGTGCGCAGCATGTGTGTTGATGATAGGTTATTTTTTTTAAACATTTGAAAAAGCGATGAGTTATTTTGTTCCCGTTTAAAAAAAGAGTTGTCACTCGTCAACTGTGGGAGATGTATCGCAACCGTTGCTAGTCTTTACAAAGTTGTTTGTATGTATAGTTGGGAAAAAACTGAAAAATATATATACTACCTAGGTACCTAGATTTAAAAAGGCGGGTTAAAAGTTAAAATTATCTCAACCTACTTTTTTTTTTAGTACCACCATGATTGGTCAAGGGTTAGATTTTAAAATCTAAATATATTTTACCCCATTTCATTTTGATTCGTTAATCGAAAAGGTACTGTTTTTGAGTGTTCCATATTGAAGAAAATTAAAACTTTTAATCCATATTCCATGGTTGGGCATGTAAAATTAAACCACTAAAAACTGATATATCACACCAAAATGAAAAGTCATATCATAACTACCAGTTCCCCCATAAATTAACATACATTGTCGTTGCTATCCGTACAACACGACATCTGTCAATCTCCAGAGGATCGATTATAATTAGACAAGTCCGCCGGACATGTTCAACATATTTCTATCATCGGTTACTTCGGTAAAGGTGCTTGCTACGAAAATAATAGGCCACTTTACTAACTACCTGATTTCTAATACTGTCCGTCTGTTCGTCCGTACAACATAGTAAGTAGGTACTGAAAGAACTAATGACTAGACGGGCCGGTTATGCAGTGATAACAGTGCGGCTTCTTATTATCCATTATTCTCTCGCGTATTATACTATCTCGTGCACCACGCATTATCCCTTATCGAGCGATTTTACGTAACATGGATAGAAAAATAAATTCAATGGTTAATGATCTTACGTAAAACTGCATATTTTTTACTTATGTTCAATTGTTCATTTGTAAAAAAATTGTTTTTATAGACACATGGACAAGTTTTACAACCGGTAATTGTTTTACTTAAATTATGTGGAATATTTAGTTTTTTCTTATTGTTTATAAATTGTATGCATTAAAAGTTGATCCCACAAAGATGTCATTTTCACACTGAAGTCGTCACTTACCAAGATTTCCTCCAATCGAGCAAAACACTCTCTTTAATAAATCACCGATCGCACTGCGCCCCTATATAACAATTGTCAACAAACTTCCTTCGCGTTTTCTCTCTAATCTTAATTGAAAATTCAATCATTTATTCATCCGATCGACGTTAGGCTCTTTAATAGCTCGCTTGCCTTTTCACTTAATTTTTACTTGGCATTGTAATAGCCAGCTAATTTGCTTTGTCGGTCTTGCGTAACATAGAAAGGTAATTTAAAAAGTACCTGAGAATCGATTTGCTTGAGCTATTGGTATGAGAGGTTTCAAACTTTTACCTTTCTTATTGTCCACCGCTTTTCGTGTCACTTTTCATCGATATGAAGCTGAAGGTATTAGCCACCTTTAATAAACATATAATGCTGATTAAGTTCTTATATGACTTAGTCACAACCCCAGTATTTATTTCTGGGAGAGTTCTAAAATGTATAAACTACAATTCTCCTCCAAAAGCAGCCCAACCCCACACACGTATACACGCACTAAAGCCTGATAAAAGAATAAATGAAATTGACCAATAACCATTTACGAAATACACCCTTAAAATATAACAAGGATTCCTTCAAGCGCCGAAGATATATTGCGATATTTTTGTCCCACAATAAACAATAAAGAAAATAGAATAGCAGAAAGAAAAACTGCATATATACGACTTATTGAGTTTCCAATATCCAGCGATAATGAAGCAGTAAGTAATATGGCCGCGAAGCCTCATCGGATATTCATAACGTTAGAACTAGCTGGCTTAGCCGTTCAAAGAGAAACTTTATTTATTTATCGAATGATAATGTTGTGGCCGGAGTTTTACCTAGTTATTTACTTCTCTAGGGTATAACATCTACTTTTACGTCGTGTTACATTAACAGACATGAATGTTGTACTGACTAGACCGTTCTGACAACTAACTTTTGCTGAATAGCAATTTCACTCGGTACTTTTCTGCCTTGATGTGTTGATGGAAGTGACATTATTAGTGCCTTGCTTCACGTGAAAATAACTCAGCAATAAATAATAAAGCTGAATTTCTTAGGTACCATTATCCTTCAAATGACGCGTGTATTATTTAAACAAAAAATAAAGCTCATCGTAATGTGTATCGCGCAACCGGTTTATATTTAACTTCAAAGGGGTTTTTTGTTAATTTTAGATATATTTAAAAAGTAGTAGGTATAAACAGAGAAATAAAAGTGAAACTAAATATTATTATGTCATTGAAACGTAACTATTAAAACCTAGCGGTCTCCCGTCCTCTCAAAGTCGACCTATGCGTCTCACCTTGGGACAGAAGCTATGAGAAATCCGAGTATGACCGCCAAAAGAAAATTTAGGAATAATTGGCTCATGCAAAACACGTCCAAGAGAGAATTTTCACAAATGTGAAACAATAAGTGCTATCGCTGCTTTCGAGCGAAGCCAAGTGCTCGAAGTTCGTGAGAATTTATTTAGTTCTTAAAGAACCGTTCTTGGACAGTCAAGAAGCTTTTAGTGTGAGTTACACAAACACGCATACTTACGTGTATTACACAGTATTTAGCCATGTTAGCCAAACTAATCGGAGCGTTTTAAATTATAGTGATTGTAATAATAATATAGGTAATAATTAATGCAAGCATCAAGTAACCAAGTATCAATAAGTACGTGATAGCAACTATCGTTTTTCATTGATCGTGGGTTGGATAATAAACTTTTATAATGCTTCGTTACATTCACGTTCTTTTGAAACGTTACAATTTACTTGACGGTTGTAGGTACGTCAGAAATGATTGTTAGTGTGGAAGAAATAAGGTCCACACTGGATCATCTTTCAGACAAAATGAAGCATCAATTTCAACATTCGATCTAGAGCGGTCCTTACGTCATTTGGCTGAGTTTACTGCTATTTTCCCAATTCCAGTAGCTTCAATACTGTCTACATCGTATTCTGTTCTTATGGTACTATTATGCCGTTCTCAGCTACACAACATAAATAATAATGCGGCCGTTATAGGGTCATTACAGTGAGACCCGCCGAGTGACGGTAAGACGCAGACGCACGTACCAAACGGGCTTGGTTTGTCGAGAAAATGTATAGGGTAGTTTATAGAAAATTGGTACAGTAGTTTTTTTATATGGTAACAGAGAATTGGAACATTTTGAAATAGTATCTCAGAGGTAACATAACATTTTGGTTGGGAAACTGATGTCATTATGAACTAAGCTGATTATATTAGACTACGTCTTATTAGTAATTTTAGTGTCTGTCTTATTTATATCTGAGCAAACCCATTTGCTGGTAATATAGTATGAAGATTAAGTAATATAGCAAGGTTACTACAAAGACACGCACATGCATCATTTACCATCAAGTGAGGTTTGAACACAAGCCTGTGACAAACCTATTAAAAAAATAACTATTTTTCAACTTACTTCCACCAAGTCTCATCTAAAAGTTCTAAAACCCAGCTTTAAACCTCACCGTACATCCTTAGTCTTGAGTAGACGTCCACCGGTATCTGGCTGAACTCTTTGCCAGCCCATTGAAGCTGCTATGAAAGAGGGGTCATTACCTGAGACAAAGGAGGAAAGCCGCTCAAACTGTGCATAAATCTTGCCTGTTTACCTACGAGGAAACTTCCAGAAAGCCGCCAAAGAAAAACGCAGCACACTTCACCTCGAAACGTCTCGGCCTGAATAACCTTTTCTATACCCTTAATACATTTATGCGTTTCTGGGAAGTGTGGGAGCTTTTTTAGATGTATTTTTGCGAGTTCACGGTGCTTGAGTTTGTTGGTAATACCTGTGTAGAAGCCCGGTGTAATTTGCGCAACTACTAATATAAGATATATAATTTTGACATACCTCGACGTTTCGGCTGAGTTACATCGACCGTGGTCACGAGTAGAGTGGAGACGGGTATCACCGTCTGGAGCGGCAGGTGTTGTTTCCAACTACCCGTATTTGATCTTCTTAAACATAACCGTCATGTTTTCTGTTCGCGAAAGTAAACTTCTAGTCTAGACTAAAGGTTTGTAGGTAAATATTGTGAACAAGCTAAAAACGGGTCTAATTCGCGCACAAACTAACATCAAAATGTTTAATTTTGACATACCTCGACGTTTCGGCCGAGTTACATCGACCGTGGTTACGAGAAGACTGGAGAATGCGGGTATCACCGTCTGGAGCGGCAGGTGTTGTTTCCTACTACCCGCGTTTGGTCTTGCTAAGCATAACCGTCACGATATACAACACTATCAGTGTCCGAAGTCGCACACAAACATAAATAGATAGTAATCTATTACATATTATGGCGGACTTGCTTTATATATGTACAAAGTACATTGGTTGCTCTATGTGTATCTACTACGGCATCAGGCCAAAGAAGTCGCATTTCGATTTTCCCAAAGGTGAATTGCTAATACAATTTGAATTTCAAATGTCCGGCTCCATTTGGTTGCTCTGTACACAATTGACGTCAGTGTTCATTTTTTGTTGGGATAGTTCTGAATAAGTAGATACTGTACAGAGTGTACAAAGTCTCTTGCGACTTCATTACATTAACCTACAAATTCTACAATAAGTACATTGAAATATCTGACAATACTAAACATTTACTTCTTACTTCTTCTCTATATTTTAAATCCATAGCTCTTACCATTGGAGTAATCGCCAGCGTTCCCAATGCTTTGATTTCCCTATACGACATGACGTTTATCTTCTCCATTATTTGATGGTAGCTGTGTTGTGTTCTTATAAGTTTGTTTCTTCCCTTCTGGTTTGTTCTAACCTATATGGTGGTGCAACATTTATCTTCTCATTTCTATAACCAATTATGTTTTTCTACTGCAGATTTGTTTCCGCTATTCATTCATCAAGCAGTTGTAGTAATGCATTGTGCAATTAACCAGTTATGGGCAGAGAGTGATATGACAAACTGTGATACCAGATGATCGGGTTATAATTCATGCGAATGCTTTAAAATACAATTAAGATGTCATCGAGCTCATTAAATCGTTAATCACATTACAATCATTGCGTAAAGCTACTCGTGCTTACACTACGGACGTTGGTCGAGAACAGAAAACACTTTTGCTGGTAGGTAGAACATAAATCTGATTATGTGGTTCCTGTAATTATAACCCGTAATTCAGCTGCAAGTATATATCAGTTGACCCCAGAAACTTATCTCGAAACATAAACAGCGCTGCGAGGACAGGGCCAACTATCTATTTGTCGGTGGCAGCTGTTGATACAAGAGCGGGCAACAATTGAATATAGCTGTAAATCCGGGAGGAACGTTTGACCCCTCATGTAAATGTCGGGATGACCCCCTCCCTACGTCTTGGGGATTCGGTCCAAGGATTGAGCGGTTGGATTAAAATAACCTTTTTAGAAAATACGAGTATTACAAGTTGTCTCCGGTATTTCCGGTAAGCACAGCTCTTTTTAACGCTGCTGTACGAAAAAGTGTTTTTCTCATACACAAGAATGTATCTCTATATTAGTCTATATTAAAATTAGCCTCAATGATAGCACGATAGATAGATAGATTAACACTTTGTTGAACACTACAGGACAAAATGAAAAACTACCCTCACCAGACTACCAAGAAATATAAGTATAGATCCTGTAACCATAGCTATTAGTGAATAAAAACCGACACTATGTTAATTGAAGTTCTTAAACTTTCGCGAACAGGAAACATATTAACTAGCTAAAAACGGGTCTAATTCGCGCACAAACAAATATCAAAATATATAATTTTGACATACCTCGACGTTTCGACCGAGTTACATCGACCGTGGTCACGAGAAGACTGACCGTGACCACGGCCGATGTAACTCGGTCGAAACGTCGAGGTATGTCAAAATTATATATTTTGATATTTGTTTGTGCGCGAATTAGACCCGTTTTTAGCTAGTTAACTATGTTAATTTACGAATTTCCTTGTTTATAACGTAGGTTTATACATTTATGAAACGAGATGATTAACATAGGTAAAATGGGAAAATGAGTCAAAGGATTCCCTCATGCTGTGGCAATGGTTGGAGACTTTCTCGAAGGGAAAAAAACGTTGAGGTAGACGCACCCTAGAGAGACGATTCGACAAACTAATACTACGCCCACTTGGCAGGTATATACATGTATGAAGTACCTACCATAGCGGGGCCCAGAAAGGCATGCGCGACGAGCTGATAATTATTCATATCAGTATTCCACACAACTTACCCAAAGCATCATAATGTCACATTCTTCCTTAAAACGGCAATCGATATAAAAATTGCCAGTTCAGGCACGTTAAATCAGAATCGGCTGGAAAGCCAGGACATGTGTCTCAATAACGCTCCGTGCGATATGCGATAGCCGTCCAGTGTCGCGATGTTTTATTTTCATCCCCCTGTATAAAGTGAAATCGTCGAGGTGTTCTATCTTTGCTATTCTTGGATATTTTATTACTAGTGATTTTCAAAGAAAGCAGAAAGGAAATGTGTAGGAGTTGTACAAAAATATTATCTGTTATTTGCGCCATTCATCCTGACTAATTTTATGTTTTGTCTGGGAAATGTACTCTCTCCGTTATTAGAAATCCCTTGACAAATAGAGAACTTTACCATGGCCACATAATACAGCTATTAATACCCAGCCATGGCAGCAGTTGGACCCTTTAGTTGATATAAAATTATTAAAGTTAAATGATTTTATTTTAGTATTTAAATGGAAAGTTACTTTTATTTGTTCACACAACAATTTTAAATAATTACAACAAAGAATCCTTAACTAGACCTAAAAACCTAGCATAAGTGTGTGGCAGAGGCTGCCAAAAACACTGGCTGCATTTCCGCGTTGAGTAGCCGTTATAACGTGCGAGTTTCAGCCAGCTTCTGTCACCAGCGGCGTCAATTAGTCAAGGAAAAAATTAGAAAATGTCATAGGACTAGAACTTCTTGGACCAAAAGTCATAAGCTTGAGGAGTAAATTTGAGACGCAATATTATAAGCGCTCTTGGGATAGTACATAAGGAAGAAAACATTACCCTCCTGCGGCAGTTAAGCATTAAGCAAACACCACACTATCATTAGATACATAGATTGCCTGCGCACGTCCGATTTGGATAAGGTTTTGTATCAATTTCAAACTTATTTTCCAAATGAACAGAGACATCTAATTCCAACGCTACTAGAATACACACTGATTAAACACCTGTTGAAGAACAAATATTTGTTTACCGGTTCCCCAGTGTATCTTTAAACGGAATCGCACAGATTCTATCTGATGCTTAATTAATGTGACGTATTAAACAAGCCGAGACTACACTCGGTTGGGCAAACGCCAGATTGTACTTTTTGCTCCACACAACCGGCTAGTCTGCGGTGGATTGCGAACAGTAAGGAACGTCAAGCGCTTTCTGTAGACATCCCGGTAGCTAGTCGTCGGAGTGCTAAAGTTAGTGGAAGGTGACATGCTGTAGCATAAGTTAGTAGGTAGTTTATCATTTGGATGATCCTAAATAGTTAAGAAGATTAAAAGCATTAAACAAATGACGCCTAGGTAATTTATTTTAATCAGGCACAGTTATCGTCACATCACATCACATGCCTATAAAGTTTAAAGTACAAGAGTACGAGCGTCAAGCCTGAATTTCGAAAAGACCAATGACAATCATAGTTCAAACCAAACAAATGCGCAAACTTACCTTATATTTTGCACTAGAATTGGTATGAGTAATTTTCGTTACCTAACCTGACGGCACAGCTAGCGTAGCACGTTACCGTATAGGTACAAGCCGTGGTGTACGTGTCGTGGTGACCAATGACCGCTCGTATATAGTTCATCTTCTGGTTTGCTGTATCTGCGACACAGTCTACCTATAATACCTTCTCTATGTCCCGTGCATTCTGTAGGAATGCGCAGTGTTCGACGCACACAAATCAAGAGCTACTTTGCTACTTCACAAAAGCTTTAGTATTGAGCTATATTTAAAGTGATTACTGGCATTGCTCCTTTTTGGTCTTTGTGTCGTCTATTCTGGAAACTTCGCGGGTAATGTAGAACGGAGCGCTTGCTAATTGCCTGAGTTTAACTTTTTGTATGCTCGTATTGTTATGGTAAACTCTTTCGAGCTCTGTTGCGGTGAGAGAGAAAGTTTCAGTAGTTTTTCGCTGCTATTTATGTTATGAGATGAAGGGTTTTCGCTCTTAGGCAGGCAAAAGTTTTTTTCTATGGTTTTACATGGACTTGTAAAACCATAAACCTACTAGTAATAACTACAGTGACAACTGCAGTTATATCTAGTACGATAATAATATTATGTCTCGTTGGCGAACTAAAATTTCAACACTGCCAAAAAATCTCAAAAGAGGTAGGTGCTCCGTTCTCAATGCTCGTTTTGTTACTAATCTCAAAGCAACAAAATGAATATGTACCCTCAATGTGCAACCTACACATTTATGAATTCACTCTGCACAGAAATCCAAAAGTGAGATGCACAAGAAAACGTGTGAAATTAAATTGAAGTCGGCAAAGGGCACACAATGGTGCTCTACCTTCGCTCTGAGACCGGAGAGCGCATGAATGCAGACTACATAGAGCCTACACAGACTCATAATGCCGAGGCGTACAATATACCCCATTTATAAGGCGTTTTCTACTCCTGAGAGGGTCTAATTCAAATTCAGATTTACTAACGTAGCCTAAAATATGGGCTTTCCTAAGGAACGTAATGGTTGGCATAGACACTTTGGATATTGCCGCCTAATCAACGTTTGGTTTAAAGACACTTATGTCTGGGACTTCCCTCAGGGGCTTTGTTATTTGTACTATCACCTCTCTTATACGGAAGTAACAAGGTTCACGGGTTTGTCAAAAATGCCATTTTTATTATATGATTTACTAGAAGACACGGCCATGCGTTGCTGGTGGGTAAGGTGTTTGTTATTGCGACTATAAATTGAGATGCTATCCTATCTTTAAGTTAGATCAAACTGCACACTGTGTGCAAATTTGTATAAATCGGTTAAGTAGCTTAGGAGTCCATCGCGGGCCAACAACGTGACGCGTAATTTATATAGTACCTATTAAGATTACCATATGATTTTAATTTACTCCTTCGGAGTGACGTACTGAAAACTGTGCAGTTAACAAACAAGGCTGTTTGTCCATTTCAAAGTTCTGGGTTGATTAGAAAATAATCGGATGGCATAGCGTTGCTAGTGCTTATTAGCAGTTTAGCTACAACATGGTAACGGTGGCGTATTTATGGATCGATGTAGGTATACTAAAAAGATAGTAAAAATATTATCCTTGACATTATTACTTATAACCTATTTTTATATGCGTTCCTTATCTTTCATCCTGCCTCATAAACAAATAAAAACTATAATATAAAGTTTTCAAGTTGAAGCAAAGCACACACAGAAAAGAATTTTAAAAACTTGTACCAAGATTGTCTCACAACCGGCCTTAGAGCACCCCAACGGAAACTTGTGCCATTTTCAACGCAATAAATGGCGCGAGCTCACATGCACTACTAAAAAGAACCAATTTCATTCCTATTCCACTGTTCCCGATTCAGATTTCGATTAAAAAGTTCAGCTAAGTTTTAGTGGCAGTTTCACAAGGTCTGGCATTTGCAAGGATTAGGTACATTTTGGTTGGTGTTGCAACTTGGTGAAGGTCGCTAAAAAATAGACCAGATAGCAGAGATTACAACTGAAATAAGTGATTAAAAAGTGGTTCGCTTTTCTGCCAATAGGTACCTATTACTATTCAGTGGCTCTTTGGCTTAGAAACGAAGAAAACCTTTCCCCATACTGAATCCTTACTTACAACCTAAGCTCTCCAGTCTACAAACGTAGACGTAAAGTAAATGTACCTACATATAAAACTTGAACTGACGCTTTTTAGAAACCGAATCGAATTAAAGTGTCGCCTCACTGCATACTGCCTGCAATCACAGCGACGCTCCATACATTGGAGATTCTTTAAAACAGTTCTCCACACCAATTTCTCACTGTTTGCTCTTAGAGTTTGCCTTTGCAGTACACAAGTTCGTGATTTTTCCATGAAAATTTGATCCCACGCTCAATTAGAGCGACAGTGGCGTCACTGACACGTAGAGTCACGTGAAAATGTTATACGTGGTTTCTTGCTTTCGCTGGTTTCATATGCAGGAGAGAGCTATAAAATCCATTTCTGTTACATTCAATCAAGTTCAAAAGCATCTAGATGCACATGCGTATGTGACCGTATTTCTATCTCGAATTTGTACGCAAATATTATAATTATATTAGCAATATTTCGAGCACATTGTTGGAACCTGTGACACTGTCTTCCATTGTGATTTTTGTGAAACTATCTAAGAACTTACAAATGGCAATTGAAACTGTGATGTACGAAAGAATCACAAAAGTTAGGTTTTGATGCGCAACTAGTGAGCCGCGCAGATTTCTCTATAATCTAAAACTCCTATTACACTTTTCAAAGTGAATAAATCTGGGAACATTTCGACTTAGGGCCGCCACAGATAAACCACGGTGAGCAGACGGGAAAATGAGAGATATGTTTTTATTATAATCGTTAGGGGCTTTCAAAAACTGTTTACTTTACCCTGTCACGACTTTCTTATCTTAGAACTGCTTTGATCAAATAACTAGAAAATTATATTCAATAATATAATGAAGACATAACAAATCATTCAAAACCTGTCGATGCATTCGCGAAACAAACGTATATCCACATAATTTTATTTTGATTAATTATTATTGTAGTGTTAGGTTATTTTAGTTAAATTAACAAATTGGTTTATTCCAACATTAAGTGGAATTAAAACAGGTGGGAACAACGTAAACAATAATTCCGTATTGGTTTCACGAAATTCTCGGTTGCTCAATTCACTGTTCAAGCATTTCCGGGAATAAACAAACCTCTGGTTAATTAAAGTAAGGAACGGTTTTGAAAATTCAATAGGCTTCAACAAATTGATGTTTAATGACAAGGGTGGGTACAGCCTTGCTAGTGGCGATCCTTTGAGGCACCTGGTTTGGTCACTTTCAGCGTAAAATATTAGAAATTACGTGAATATTTTGATAAAGGCAGCACATTAGAAGCTTAATACAGTTAAATAATTAAAAGAGTATTAATGAAGATCGATTGGGT
Source organism: Hylaea fasciaria (assembly GCA_905147375.1). Lineage (NCBI taxonomy): Eukaryota > Metazoa > Arthropoda > Insecta > Lepidoptera > Geometridae > Hylaea > Hylaea fasciaria. Next base: position 4,981,905 of record LR990194.1, read on the forward strand.
CTCTCTTAAGTTATTTGTAATATTGTCTTCAATGAAAAGAGCAAAGATCCATACTAATATTATAAATCTGAAAGTAACTCTGTTTATCTGTCTGTATATCTGTTTGTTTGTTTGTTACCTTTTCACGGCTAAACGGCTGAACCGATTTCGATGAAATTTGGTATAGGGGTAGATTGGACCTATGAGACGGACATAGGCTATCTTTTGTCTCAAAAAATAATCTCGAAGGGGATGAAATAGGGGTTGAAAGTTTGTATGGGGAATCCATAATTCCTCAAGTTAGGGATCTGAAAATTCTTATTTAGGCTTTTGGTAAGAAATAAATAAATACGGGTGTCAGCTTTTTTGCAAAATCATCCCTAAAGGGGGAAAAGCAAGGGGGTTGAAATTAAGAGGTATTCTTTGGATGCACCCCCTACGGACCACAATAAACGGCTTAACGGATCGTAATTTAAATTGGAAAGTAATTAAGGGGGGAGAGTGCGATGGGAGGAGGGGGAGAAAGGGGTAAAGTGGGGGAAAGGGGAGAGTGGGGGGAAAGGGGGAGTAGATGGTAGAGTGAGGGGAGAAGAGGGTAGAGTGGGGAGAAAGAGAGGGGAGAGCGGGAAGACAGAGGGGAGAGTGGGGGGAGAAAGCGGACAGAGTGGGGGAAAATAGGGGAGAGTGGGGGGAGAAAGAAGGGAGAGTGGGGTGAGAAAAAGGGAGGGGGGGAGAAAGAGGGGAGAGTGGGGTGAGAAAGAGAGTAGAGTGGGGAGAAAGAGAGGGGAGAGTGGGGGATAAAGAGGGGTGAGTGGGGTGAGAAAGAGGGGAGAGTGGCGGGAGAAAGAGGGGAGAGTGGGGTGAGAAAATGGGTAGAGTGGGGAGATAGAGAGGGGAGAGTGGGGTATGAGGGTAGAGGAGAGAATGAGGATAGAATGGGGGGAGAAAGAGGGGAGAGTGGGGTGAGCAAAAGGGTAGAGTGGGGAGATAAGAGAGGGGAGAGCGGGGAGAATGAGAGTATAGGGGGGGGGAGAAAGAGGGGAGAGTGGGGGGAGAAAGAGGGAAGAGTGGGGGGAAGAGGGGAGAGTGGGGGGAGAAAGAGGGGAGAGTGGGGGGAGAAAGAGGGGAGAGTGGGTTGAGAAAGAGGGGAGAGTGGGGTGAGAAAGAGTGTAGAGTGAATAGAAAGAGATGTGACAGTGGGGGGAGAATGAGAGGAGAGTGGGGGGGGGGAGAAAAGGGGAGAGTGGGGAAGAAAGAGGGGAGAGTGGGGGGGGAGAAAAGGGGAGATTGGGGGGAGAAAGAGGGGAGAGTGGGGGAGAAAGAGGGTAGAGTGGGGGGAGAAAGAGTGGAGAGTGGGAGTGAAAGAGGGGAGAGTGGGGCTAGAAGGAGGGGAGAGTGGGGGGAAATAGGTGAGAGAGATTGAGTGCGAAATATATAGAAATAGAGGGAGAGGGAGTGAGCGAAGGAGGGAAAGGAAGAGATATAGATGGAGAGGGTGAGGGAAATAAATATAATTGATGAGATGGACAGGGAGAGGAAACGCAAGAGATTGAGAGTGGAGAGGGATATTAATGATAGAAAGATAGGGAAAGATATAGAGATATAGGGAGAGGAAAAGAGATGGAGGTAGAGGAAGAGAGATAGAAAGAGCGAAAGAGGGAGAAAGATAGAAAAAGAGCTAGAGAGGGAGAAAGATAGAGGAAAAGGGAGTGAGAAAGAGACAGATATATTCTTACCTATAACTGTTCCCCGCGACATTAATTGATTTTCTAAACAGTTTACATTTTATATAAAAATGCGAACGAAGTTGCGGGTATCAGCTAGTATTAAATAAGAAGAAAAGGCAGATCTTAGTTACCTCAGAGTAAAGACACAAACTCACAAACGTGGCGACGGTGGCTTTCAAGTCTTCATACCGCCTGGATATACTCAGGTGGTCATAATATGATATTACGTCCCTGACTTTGACTAACAAATACCAGTCAGTAATGATTCATTATACCCTCGCTAAGTACAAATTGGCACCAAGTATTTTACTATCCAAACAATAAAATTAACGGCTCGTGCACTAGAATAGTTATTACCCAACATGGAAAGAGTTTATAAACAATTTGAGCACCATGCACTTAAAGTCTCCGATTCCCGATAAATCACTCTTGATTCTTATGGGTTATATAATAAGGTATACTATAAATGCCACAAACACAGCTCATACCTATTATAATAGGTAGACTTGGCTTGTTTTAGGTAGCACTGTATAAACAATTTGATTTAAAGTATTGACAGACTGAAATAAGCCGTAGTTTACTTTCAATTAAATTTAATTGGAACTAATGATATAGATAGTGGATATCTCAAATGAGCTGTTAAAGCGACGTTAATCGTTCAGATCGTCCTGGCCGGATCATTATATTAGTTCTTGCTTTGTTAAGAGAGCCATTAGTAACGTCACGTCTCCAATATAAAGAACATTGCGGGGCTTGGTAGATATTGTAAAAATAATCGATCATAATTTAATTCATGTTTTGGACAGCGCATAGCTCTTGCTATTGAATGCGGCAGTGCAGTGTTTTTGACACCATGCCTCATGGACAATTGGACACCCACTTTATGTAGATTTTTAAGGGTATGTTTCAGTTTAACTTTGTTTGTGTTTTCATTTTTATTACCATGAGATAAATGTCTCGTAATATATTTTGAATTACGGAAGATTGATAATTTTTTTTGTAATTTAATTTTTTTTATTTACTAAATTAACAAAACAGCACGTAAACGTGAAAAAGTTGGTAAATACTACAATTAATTTAAATGTAACGTAATGCTTAAAAGTTATTTTAATTAACATCTGTTATTAAATTTCAGAGTGATGGAATTTCACTAGAAATCAAACAGTTAAAACAAATACTCCATTCATACCTATTCGTAAAACTCGCCTATTGTATTTTTCATTGTTTTCATCGGCATGTTGTATTGTTTGATCAATACCGATTTTGTGTACCTAGTATGACACAGTTTGAGCCCCATATATTGTTACCAGCACCGGGCACAAGTGCATTCCGTAGTAAAATCGAACATGTGTAGTTATTTCGTCAGAGTCTCAGGTTATTTCTATTGCAAACGCAGACGATGGAATCAGAGCATTACACGTACAGTTACGTCTATTCTGACAGGACTGTCGCTTTGTAAGCCAGATGTAATGGCAACAGAACGCGAAGCATAATATTATGTGTAATTTTGCGTCATTATTTGTGACATGGGCGTTCTTTGGTCGACTTTTCATACAAATTAGCGCTCGACAACATTACAGAGTCGTCGGGATGAGTTTATATGACACCTGATATTATAATATCAGCAAAGGTACCTACCATGTTTATATTTTCGGTAGGAACGGGATATTTATTATGTATTGGAGACGTTAGAATTATTTTGTCAGAGGCCCAGTTAATAAAAAAGTAAATGCCAAATCCAATTCGCGTAATAGTTGTGTGTAAAAGAATATTGACATTATTATAAAATAACACTGTGATTAAGTCATTCAATAAAGTCGTAATGTGTTTGGATACCCAATTTGTGATTACCAATTAAGCATACATCAAAGTCAGCTAATTGAATCTAGAGACGTGCTCAGCTCATACCAAAATGACTTTCAAGGTCTTCTACATTTATATGACTTCTAAGGTTGCTCGCAAACAGATAACTTACAATACAAGTTTGCCAGTTTACTCTTTTAAAGCATAAAAAGACTGGATACACGAGATACTCTCTGAATAAGACACTTGTTACCCCAAGCAACAGCCGAGCCACACCTCTATAAGTCTATACAGCACATCTCATCATTCGTACATCGGCTAAAAACGATATTCAGTATACGTCGATAAAAAATGTTCATTTTACACTCGAAAGCGTATCGAATATAAAATTATTCCGCTATCTCCTACACTGAACTCCCGATTTCACATGTCGTAAAATTTTTACTCCCAAGATTTTTATCGTCTCCCGTAAGTCTTAAATAAGCTGAAATATCGTCGCTTATACAATACAACAATACAATACAATAATACTTTATTGACACCTTAATAAATTTAAATTACAGGAATTTACATAAAATATGTTGTACAATGGGCGGCCTTATCGCTCACAGCAATTTCTTACAGGCAACCTATGGATGGAAAGAAACTCAATATAAATATGCGGTTTGTGGTGCAGAGAGATAATAACAATTATATACCTAAACATGTTACACATTGTAAACTTACATATAAACTTACATCATATATACAAATTACACAGTATGATAATAATACACTAATACATAAAGTAATTATTCTATATCATTACAATAAATAAACCTACGTAACTATATATACCTTATATAGAAATAAATAAATACTATAAAGTTATATATTATCCAACTATATTATGAACGATACACAGACTAGTTCATCGACATGTAGTGTTTCCTCACCATACCCTTAAATATAGTAAGGGATTTGGCTTGCCTAATATCGACGGGCAAAGCATTCCACAGCCGAACAGCGCGAATAGTGAAGGAATTGTCATAAAAAGTAGTTGAGTGGACAGGAGTTTTCAGCTGCAGAGTGTCACACGAACGTAGAACACGAGGGTTAGAAAGATGAAGGAATTCAAAACGTTGCTTTAAATAAGAAGGAGTTGAAGGAATGAAAAGAACACTATACAGAAGAGAGAGAACATGAGCATCCCGGCGACGTCGGATTGGTAACCAACCGAGCTTATTGCGGAAATCTGTAACGTGGTCGTATTTCCGTAAGCCGAATACGAACCGTATGCAGAAGTTTTGTAACCGCTCGAGCTTATTCAGCTGTACTTCGGTCAAGTCCAAGTAGCAGGCATCGGCGTAGTCAATTATAGAGAGTAACAAAGACTGTGCAAGGGCAATTTTGGTGGTGATAGGAAGGAAGTTACGCAGTCTCCTTAGTGACCCAGCGGACGCAAACACTTTCCGGCTTACCTCGGTTAATTGGGGTCCCCAAGAAAGTTGCCTATCCATAAGCACGCCTAAGTTTTTGACGGTTTCACTGATTTCAATGGAAGTGCCGTCGAAGATAACTTGCGGGAGATGAAACCAGTCTACCCTAGATATTAATCTTGAACTACCGATTACAATAACTTGAGTCTTTAAGGGATTCACGCTAAGGCCGTAAGATTTACTCCAGTCTGAGATACGTTTCAAGTCTTCATTAGTTGTACTAAAAGCTGCGTGCAATTGGTCTAGAGGGGCTTGAGTGTAAATTTGCAAGTCGTCTGCATAGAGATGATAGGAAGAAGATAAATGGTGAGAAATTGAATTTATGAATACAGCAAAAAGTAAAGGAGATAATACGCCGCCCTGAGGGACGCCAGCCGATGTGTGACACCAGGATGAAAAGCGATCATCAACACGAATACGCTGCCGACGTCCGAACAGGTAACTACGAAACCAGTCAACAGCAGTTGGAGATACATTAAGTGAGTGAAGAAGGCCAAGTAGTATATCGAAATCGACATTGGTGAAAGCGTTGCTGAAGTCAAGTAATGATAAAACAGTCAGTTTTCCGTTACTCATACCATAGCGGATGTCATCTGTAATTTTTACTAGTGCTGATACAGTGCTATGACCAGGACGGAAACCAGATTGGAATGGATTGAGGAGAGCGTTTCTGTTCAGAAAGGAGGAGATTTGCTGATGAACAAGGCGCTCAAGAACTTTTGATAGAAAAGGGAGGATGGAGATGGGGCGGAATTCTGAGAAGGACGAAGGGTTAGGTTTCTTGGGGAGAGGCGTTACAAGGGCTTCTTTCCATAAGGAAGGAAAAGTACCACTGGATATAGAAAAATTGAGAATGAACTGTATTACCGGAGTAACTTCATCAAGTATGGGAAGAATCATCTTACGACTGATGTTATCGCTTCCGGTCGCGTTTGATGAGATAGAAGCTATCCCTTTCTTAACATCACAGTCAGAAAATTGAGAAAAAGTGAAAATAGGGTGGTCGGGAGGTGGAATCGAAGAAAGAAAATTGAGAGTAGCAGACTTTGTAGGTCCACTAAACTTGGAGGAAGAGGAGAAGTGAGAATTCAAGTGATCAATATTTAAGTTTTTGGGAATGTCGTCTCGACGTGATTTTCCAACTCCCATTGTTCTAAGGAACTTCCAGACTTTAGCGGAGTCTTCGTTTTCGACTGAGTTATGGAAATATCGGCGTTGTGCATTCCTACATACCCTGTTGCAGTGATTACGTCGCTCTAAGTATTTTTCTTTATAATAATCTGTTGGACGACGTTTTAGTTTGACTTTGGCCAACAACTTTTTATGCATTAGAACTCTTATTTCGTCTGTAAGCCAAGGTGCAGGGAGGTGTTTCAACTTGACCGGTCGAAGAGGAGCATGTACATCAAATAGTTTTACTAACGCCTGATTAAAACCCTCCACTTTATCATCCATAGTTTCTCCATCAATAACAGCAGACCAGTCCAGCCCCTGAGCATCCCTACGCAAACTCTCTAAGTCCATTCCACCAAAATTACGTAGAAGAAGAACTTTGTGCTTTGCTTTTGGCGGACGAATTTTATATGAAAGGAAAAGCAAATCATGACAAGAAAAAGCGTCCGCTGCGCACTGGCCATGCTTACTAACGTGATTTTGAGAGGAGACAAGGATGAGGTCAAGAAGCGAGGGCACAGAATTCGGGAAGTGATGTGTGGCATTCAGTGACAGAACCGCTAAGTTGCTAGCCCTGACGACTGTTTCGAATGATGACGATCTATGATCTCGTTTTAGCAAGCAGGTGTTAAAATCACCCATGATAATATTATGATCGTATGAAGGCGTGTGATCTTGTAGAAGTTTTTCAAAGCAGGAGAAAAAGTTAATGCGGAGGGAAGGACAGTAATAAACACCAATAAGCAACCTCGTATGGGAAAGGGTAATTTCAATGAACAGATGTTCGCCAGCATCAGATGGGGGGGGCTGCGCTGACATGCTCACGATAGTGTAGGGAATGTGTGCACGGAGATAAATGGCAACACCGCCGCCCCCACTACCAACGCGGTCATTACGCAGGAGTATAAATCCTGGTAAAGAGTAGGACGTAGACGGATGGCAAGGCTTCAACCAGGATTCAGAGATAAGAAGTGCATGGATATTTTTGTGATCAAACGACGCCAGCAATTCAGGGTAATGAGCCGGGATACTCTGAGCATTGATGTGAAAGATATTAAAGTTTTTAGAGACGTCACTAGTAAACGAGTTAATGCTGTCGGAGAGTGTGGGCATGCTAATAAAGCTATCAACACTGTCGACTGAAGAGGCACATGAAACAAAATCTGAGCTCTCACTGTCACTGCTATCATTCATGGTTTAATATTTTAATAAACTAAATGCAAATAGTATTTTATAAATATATAGCTTTTAAATATGTAAATATAACAAATAAAATAAACTTATCAATAATGCTTTTACTAATATAGGTACTAAAATAAAACTGCTAGTCCACCTGCCGGTTGTGATAATTAAAGAACAGAACAATATATGTACACACAAACTTTCACTATACCTACAGATAAAAAGTGCTATAATTTGTAATTTTAGAAACACTGATAGACATTAAAAAAGTAGTGGGAAAACAAGTACCAACACAAAAAAAATAAAAAAATGAAACAATAAAAAACAGATACAATGGAACTTGAAATTGGCACAATGTGCGAAAATCACCATGGCTAAAAAAGAAAAGAAAAAAAATAAATGGAACGTTACTCTCACTGCTCAAACTATTTTTGACATTGACAATTAGAATTGTTATGCCAACATTCATAATCAACACAAAAAAAAAAAAAAAAAAAAAAAAAAAGAGCATACACGACATTGACGTTATATCGGAATATAAGATAAAATGTCAGCAGTGTGACCATTTGTGGCAGATTTCTGCCATTTTGGCAGATTTGGATCCAAAATTTTAGCTGTGGCATATTATGCTGACGATTTACAAATGTGGCAGATTTTGGCAGATTTCAAAGGTTAAAATGAAAATCATGCTAATTTTAAATTACATTACATCATATTATACTTAGTCAGGTCATAAGTATTGTCACACAGTAAAAACTTTTCTTTTAGAATGCTGGCCACAAAAAAGTTTATTGAATTCGAATTTCGAATTGTTCATGAAAATAAAAATGTATACTTTTTAGAATTTTACTCATTTTTAAATATGGAGTGGACGCTTAAAGAAGACCGTGTTGCAGTTATTGCGTTGCATCGTTGCGGTTACGTGCAATGCATCGTGCGAAAGGATATTTTCTCAAGTTAATTTAAATAAAACAAAAATAAGGAACAGGTTTTTGAATAAACATGTCTCAGCAATCATTACTACAAAAGAGGGAATAAAGGAACACGGAGACTGCGTCTCCTTTAAACCAAGCAAGGAAATGTTAAAAAATATGTCGACAAAATCTATGTACAAAGAAAAGGAAGGCGAAAATTTTGAAGCCAATGTTGATTAAGTGTATTTTTTTTGTATGTTTAACGTAGTTATAAAGTTGATTAAAAAAATATATGAAAATACGTTTTTTTCTTATTTTCATGTTGGCATATTTTTGGCATTTTTTAACGTCGAGTGTGGCAGAATTTGGCAGATTTTTGGGTCCGTGTGTGGCAGATTCGCCATTTTTGAGATGGTCACACTGAATGTCAGTGTTAAATGTCAGTTGGGTAGATAGAAGTTAGAAATAGGTAGGTTTATATCCTACTGTACTAATACTTATTTCCTATGGTTGGAACAAATCAAGCATCAAATCAATTACTTAACCTAACTGAGAATCAAACTGGAGGTACATATAAAATAAAAACATGAGAATTACACAAAAAGGATAGAATGGGTTGAAATGATGCAAGCCTACCCTCTAGTACGCAAGTCCATCGGAGAAGTAGGTTTAAAATGTAAACAAATTATAGCACATAAATATGGACACACCAGAAGAATGACGCTATTACTTCTTCGACGCGACTGCACGCCTGGTCTTCGATGGCACCGCGGCCTCCTTCACCACTGCCGCTGCTTTCGCTGAGGCCGCTGCCGCTGTCTTACCGGCTCCTTTCGGCACAACACCATCGAGATCAGCAAGGCAGTTGACACGGTGCCGAGCTCCGTCTTGTCCGAGCACGATTACACTTCCTTGACTCGTCCAGCATTTTGAAATACCAAGACGCTGACGAGCCGCCAGAAATACGTCGTGCCTTGTTTTCGTCAGGAATTCGGATAACGTTATACCCGAACCCTTCAGATTAGTTTTGGAAGCCCAGAGTTTGTCCCGAAGTGCTACGTCTTGCAGCTTAAAAAGGATTGGACGCGGTCTATCAATACCTGCAACACGACCCATCCTGTGACACCTACTGATGTCCTCTGCCTTGAAGCCGTGCAGTTTGAGGTGCTCCAACATTGCCTTAGTGACTACCAATGAAGTGTCTTCTTTCGGTGTCTCAGGAAGGCCATGAAGCAGAAGAATCTTCCGCCTTCCTCGCATCTCTACTGTGTCCACTTGATTAGCCAGTAATCCAATCTGGCTTTGAAGAGCCCGCATTGACATCAGAACAAAAGCCTTAAAGGAAGTGAACTCTGCAGCCAAGTCTCCTGGGTTTGAAGTAGAAGCAGGCTTTGGGAGCTGCTCTTCGATGGTGTCCAACCGCTTGTTAAAAGTGTCCATCATTTGATTAAGGGAGTCTTGAATGGCGTCCATTATGTTGTGCAGTGCAGTGCAAATCCAAATTGGCAAAACTAAGTGAAAGTATGAAACTAATAGGAAATTATCAGCTAGGGGCAGGTGAAGTAAGTTTCTAATTGCATAGAAACATATATTTTACACTTTTAGATACTGTATATATTATTTTTTATTAAATAAAGTGATAGCTCTTTTTTGAAGATGATGTGAAAAAAAAAAAAAAAAAAAAAAAAAAAAAACTTACCTGATGTGATGCGATGGTATCATTGAAGACACGAACCAAGTTAGAAGATTCGCAGCACCTGTTCTGATGCTATTTGAGTATATCCTGGAACGTGAATACAGACCGGGTCGTCCAACAGCGCACGTCTATCATCTGTGTATCCAATATATATTGCTAACAAAAGGAATGAGCTTTTCTGCAGTCCAATATTTGTATAAACAGTGATTTGCTTGTCAGATAAGCCAATAGCTGCCATTGTCAGTGTTCGAACCCTTATATTTCTGGCATGAACTAAATAGTTTTACTTCTGTTTAGATTTTCTGCTGATTTCTATTGCGTGCCATAGCACCCCTGCTAATCACGTCTGTCGTCTTTACGAACAAACCGTAATCTGAGTTTTCGAGTTCGAATTTCTTCCTCGATTGCCTCTTTCAGCTTTTATATGCTCGTGCCATAGATTCGGAACCATCAAAAACCAAGGAAATATGGCGGGCCATTTTTGGCCATAACTTTTGAAATCCCGAAACGCAACTCATAAAACGCATTTCCACCTTACTCTTCGAGTCGTAAATGCAGGTTCGTAAAACCGATACGACGTATAATCATGAATCGGGCTGCGTTTCGGTACAGAACTAGAGACTAGTAAAAAATCGACAGCTGAGGTTTAATTTCATCCGCGCACGCTAACGAGCTCGTTTAGGTTACCTATATTAAATTCAGCCATGCGATGCAATGCGCTCAGTAGTTCTATCTAGAGCCTTTTGATGATCTAATATAGTCAATTTATCCAATTAACCACTGATCAAAACGAAACTGGAGCGACGTAATCTTTTCAAAACATAATTCAACATTTACCATGACTGCAGTACTCTTACGCAGGTATTTCGATTGCCATAACACGAATGACTTTGGCCATTCTCTTAAAAACACCTTTGAGGCGATGCGATGATTACATAATTGATTCCCTCTTCGAAGTGCATGCAGTAGAGCGTATACGTTTAAAAATAGCTACCAAAGATAATCCGAACCTTGGTGCTACCAAGTCATATACTATTTCAAGTGGAAAAACTTTGGCCTATTGGTGCCGTCAGGTAGCATTTCCCCAAGATCCAGCCTCATTTTAGGCTTAGCGTGTACCACTTTAGCCCACAACGTCACGAAAGTGTATGTAGTGATAAAAAGTAAAAATCAACTCAACCTCCATACTGTTATTATAAACACCTGCTCTTTCGATGACGAAGAAGGTACGGAAATAATTAGAGCCGCTTTATCCGACCAGATCGTATTCAGTCGCATAATGAATGAACCTTCAGCACAGCGCCACCGGTGGAATGGCGTCATGGCCTCATGACTCCGTTGATATTTACTGCAGATATACTGGCATCATTTGGGCGGTTAATATTACCAGTACAGTTTTAAGAGAACCGTGATGTCAATGCGAAGATATACTGTATCGCACATGGACGTGTCATAAGGATAAAGAGAAATAAATTGAAATATCAACTTGTTTGAGATAATGCGAAGTTTCCTTTAGTAGGTACCTATTTAAAATGTATGTTCTAATGTGTGGACGTATGGACCATTTTACCAAATTTACCATTCTATAAACATTGAAGCTTGTACAGTTTTATATGTTGTTGAACAGTTTATACCCTTACATATATATAGCCACATCACAGACTGTTAGAGATATGCATACAGCCATAACAAAGGCATCAATCAAGCTACTGTTAGTAATTTCACCTCTACAGTAAATGTAACAGAATTGAATAACAATAAATTACAGTAATGCCTTAACGTTGTCTGCAGCACACGCCGCGACCACAGCATCCCGTAATACCTACACATGTACCGTATCTTCCATAAATCCGGTACACGGCAATACGATAAATGGCAACAAGCGGCCACCGTTGGATTTTCCAAAAACAAAACGTTATAAATATCAGACAAACCGCAGCGGATAGAATCGAATATGAGGGGAGTGAAAGAATAAAAAAAAATATTAAAATTTTTGAGCGCTCGCAATCCCAGCTATCGATATCAAAGCACGTCCAATCAAAACGAGACGTGACAATGATTCAGAAGCCTTTTTTGATTCTGTGAATAGGCCCGCTAACTTATTGGCTGTCCTTTATTTGTTGATTGCTGTTTGACACCTCAGCGGGAGCGGATTCGGTTGGTATTTTTATTTAATTAACTTTTGCTGTTGGCTGCGTCGGCGGCGGGGCGGGGACGAAATACAATGCTGACTAATTTACGCGCGGTTTCAGTCGCTTTTCAGTTTAACTTTTTATGGTTTATGTTGCTTTTCGTTATGATTATTTAAATTGCTCCCTTTGTTATTTGCATTTTCATTTGTGGGCGTCTAACGGGAAATTTCAAACTGCGTGAAACCGCTTTTATCCGTGGACTGAAAGCCTTAAAACGCGACACATGCTGCGGGCTTTTACCCGAACCCGCACGCGGGGGCGATTTGCGATTTATATTTATTACAATATTCACACAGTACGCAGGTTCCGGTCATAGTCATTCACAAAGTCCCTTAATCGTGGCAGACGATAACCACACCGCGAAGGCTGAATGACAGTTTATCAATCAATTAAAATACTACTGGATTTACGCACTGTAACGCGTGCGGGCGCGGATTGAAATCGCTGCGTGTGTTTCTCTTAGTCTACCGGGTTTTGACGCTAATTACGAATACCAAAAAACCCCCGATACGTTCAAAATATTTTTCTTGAACAATTACTTAAACAGTTACGTGATATATCGATTTGTTTCTATTTAACGTCTTACTTAATTTTTATTAGCTGAATATTATATTATATAAAAATACCTAAACTGCTTACTCAACATAAAAATTAGAAGAAATTGCACTGAACGTAAAACAGTATCCAAGTCGAGCGCCCTCCACGAAAGCTGTAGGAAGATAACGCGATAATAATTCTTCGTAAAATGTCACCAAAGTTCATAACTGATAAAAGTTTAGTCCCTTTTCTGAAATTTTAATAGAGATTTAATTTTCGCGAGTGTCCAAGCCGTGCCGATAACGAAACTAGTCGACACTCGGATCGTGAGTAGGTATTACGCTCGTTATCTCCTACTAAGCGTGCTCGTTCTTAGCTAGGTACTTGCAGTTTTGTTGGACAAAACTGTATTGATATATTTTTGAGCTTCCATGGTAAGATGCGATGAAACTGTATTTTTTTTTCTTATTTTTTTTATAGCCCCATACTAGGATTTCTATCTGTAACGATGGTACCGTTTACATACATATAATTTCAAATACACATTACACCCGTACCAGAAACAAATATTTGTGGATCGCACGAATATTTATTCCGGGCGGGATTCGAACCCACGACACCAAGGGCGGCAGTCCGAGCGCTCAGCCACTACGCCAAACGTGTCGTCAAAATTCACTCTTGAACGGTTTATCAGGCCTGCTAAGGACAATTGTTTCATCCCAGTTTTTGCTAATAAATACATACTCAACATACTTACATGAAAAGCAGTATAGGTACATTTTATACATATCTGTATTTAGATTATATCCTACTAAGTATCTGTTAGTTTTTAAACTCAAATTTTATATACAACAACTATTATATCAGACGAACAGGTATGCATGTTGCTTATTGGTATGTAATTCTATCAATATATTTATTTAAAAGGTTATAATATTATATTAAGATATTTTAGAGGTGTGATCGTTATAGTTGGCCTGCAGTTTCTATTCCACACTTACATAGCATCGCGCGCCATGCAAGTTTGTAATTGAAAAAGTTGAGATCGTTTTTTCTAAACCTTTTATTTGGTTTTCAATTTAGTTTCACTCAAGCAGGTACGTACAAGCCTGGTATTGGGTGTTTGGTTCTCGAGTATATATTTTTGGGTTTCTTAGTTGGTATTTTTTTTTATAATAATATGAAGTTTCAATATTTATTTTATACGGAGAAACATCATGATCAAGTACTTACCACAAATTACATACTCGTACTTCCTTTGGTTGCAGAGTAAACCTACTCACAATGGCATTGCTAAGGATGTGACGGAGTGTTGGCTATCCCTGGAGCTTACCTAAGTTAAAATAATAGCTAAGTATTATTTTTATCAAGGTACTTCCTTCTTCCATGAATATACCTAGCCGTGAAATTAAAAAATATAAATATTTTCTTCTACTCACAAATGGAACTGTTCATTCTCCTCGCAAATTCCTTCCACCAAAAAAATTCCTAGAAACGAATTGCCGACCATTCCAATCCATCTAAGTTATAAAAAAGGCGGACAGTGATACAGACACGTTAGATAGAATAATAAAAGTATTTAATTGTACAGTTTTACGGGTCTAATGGCTTAAAAATGAACAATATGATATCGGGCACAATCGCCCCCGCGCGGTTTTGGGTTGAAAACGTCCCATGTTGTCTGTGTCCAGAATGGGGACTGACGTGAAGAGTAATATAACAATAATAGATTGTTCACATTAAAAAGCTTTCAAACCAAAAATAAATGAAAAATGCCTGAGGTACGTAGGTGATCTAAGTTTTTCTTTTTTTATTTTAGTCTGATCGACAATTCCAGGTCAGGCAGGGCAAGGTGCACGGCCACGCAAGGTATAGAATACAAAGTTCTGGGTATTTTTCAATTCCACTAAAATTTCACCAAACCAAATCAGAATGTATCTTGAGAAAATGCCAAATATAATTATGTTAGATTTGGAAACTTAATTATTTCTAAATAGAAATCACAAATTATGATTCCTAAATTAACTGAAAGAAACCTTACACACCAATTCAATTAACAAACCAATACAAGTTAGTTCAATGTAACAAACACTATTTTCACTCGATATTAATATCGCGTTTTTAACGTGTAATTAAGAGTCAGAGGGTTGATTTACATTATAACTTTTTGCCATATTTTACCCATATCCTTTCCCATAACACAAAATTGAACTCTGTTGGTAAAGCGTTAAATTTGACTTTCCTTTAGACGGCGTATGCTGGATATGTCGTTTTGATAGTTTAAGTAGTAAATTGAGTCATTAGTAAGGTAACGCAAGAGGTGAGAATATACGTCAAAAGGTGCACACGATAAATGCAATTATCCTTCAAGACGGAGCTATAAATATAAATAAATTAATGGCTGAAGTAAGTGCAGGGCTTCACTCAGAGGTGCTTGTGGGTGCGATTGAAACTATATAACTAATATTATTACAAGTACTGAGTAGAAACTCGATACCTGTTTCATTAGTCAATTAGTTATTTACCTTATATATATGTTTTGCGTTCAAGTTATTAAAAAGTAGTGCCTTACTAATACTGTACGACCAAGAAACATTTTTTCGAGTATTGTTCCCTTCCCCTTCAGTTTGGTGCCATTTGGATCCAAATAGCGGTAGTTAGTCATATCTTCTTACCGAAAAATCTCCCATAATTACCCAGATATAATAAATACTGAACAGAACTATGTGCACCAGCAGTGCCATTATCCTCTTTTTGTCATTAGAATATTCCAATATAACTTACGAACCAAACACCGACCCTTCACTGACTGTAAGTAGGTAGATACCCTACTAAAATTCAATATTAATTTTCAAATCTCGATTATCCTCAAAGACATTTATCTTCCCCAAACATTATTACATTTAATTAAACTTTAAAACAAGTATCTTTTATATCGGGACCACAATCCGATGTGTTATAACGACGAGTCGACGACCAAATAATTTGTAAGGATGAAACTTGGTCTAACTTGAAACTCAACTGTACCAATCTTTCACTTGGTTACTAGATCCTAATCTTGCTTTTAGAGGTAATACGTTAGTTACCACGAAGCGACCATCGTTTTTATCGTGTTGTGTGTTCCCATTATTCTGAAGTTCGACGTATACATCTGCGCTGTTTGAGATAAACGAAGACGTGTTTATTAATCAAACCGGACTATAGCCACTATGGAAAATTGACACTAATATAACCACGTCTGTCATAGTCCGGAACAGCCCAGATAAATTCTATCTATAACCCCATCTGGTGTAATGACTTGAACCATTCGTTACCAAAAAGGTTCCGATCAGCATAACGTCAGCTGAACGCCACTGGCATCAGCATAGGGGAATCAGACGATAACCAGATTAGTTTTACTCGAGCCGCGGCAGTGTTCCCGAACTTAATTGCACTATTGTTAATTAAGTAACGTTTCAACACCACTGTGTAACTATTAAACAGAGATTAACCTTAACGAACAGTGCGATGCAGCGTTTGATGTGGGTTGATGCATGGATAGGTAATGTACACATATAGAAATCACGCACACAAAAATACTAATTTCCCTTTTTTCACAACAATTCTCTTACTGAGGAATTTTTTTCGTGATAAAAAAAATGACTTGTAATAAAGCCTCGAGTCTATGCGTGTTTATATAAAACTAGAAGCACCTCGCGGTTTCACCCGCGTTACCTACTATCCCGCGGGAATCATTAACTTTTACGGGATAAAAGGTAGCCTATGTCACCCGGGGATAGCATAGCTTCCCAACAGTGAAAGAATTATTCAAATCGGTTCAGTAGTTTCGGAGCCTATTCAGTACAGCCAAACAAACAAAGTTTTCCTCTTTATAATATTAGTGTAGAAAAGGCCAAATTGTTCATAACTAAACTACTAGTTGGCATCACTATTTATAAATTAACTCGGTCTGGGTTTCAAACTTTTACGTACCTCCTACTGATCTTCCACTAGACGTTGCCTTACAATTCCACTGCTCTAACTATGAGTATTCAACGTTGGGATAAAAATTTAATACAAAGAGTAACTTAATGTCAAACAACCTAACCTCGGCTACATTATCACTTATACTGGATTAATTTGATCTGCACATTACTAAATCAGAATTGCGTTTAGTGGTAATTTTGAAGAGCAAATTAATTTCCAATTTAGGTGGATTCCACTGAGTGCTTTGGTAATTTACAGTTGTAAAATAGGCATTCCATTTTCAGCATTCCACTTGTAAATGTTAGCTACTAAACTTATTATATAAATTAAATTGAATCATGACCGCAACCGAGGTTGATTTTAGGGAATTATTTTAAGAGTTATCTAATAAATTTTCAGAACTCGCCAAAGCCTCAACTTACAACTTTTTTTTATTGAAAACTGATAACTTTTTTTTTAGGGAAAGCTTATCCCATTTTATTATTCACAATGATACGATTAAGTAACGAAATGTTCATCTGTTACGTAATGGCACATTGAACCCTGTAACAAAAGTTTCAATAGGTATTTGTTTGCTTAATGTTTTCTAGTGCACTAAAACTGCACGAAGCAGAACGCATTTCAGTGGTACAGTACTAAAACCATTCAGATACAGTACTAATAAATTGACCGCGGTCACGGCACGTAGAAAGAAATTTGTCACAGTCGCCAGCGGATTGAGAAATACAACCACAACGATTAATTTTCAGCGGAAACATCACCATTTATCTCTGTAAGACAATCTGATTATCTACACGGTCGTTTTAACAGTAAAGTTATTTATAATGTAAATGCAATAGTTCATTGCAAGCGTCACGTATTGCATCAGGCACGCTCTATTGCGTCATTAAATAACTAATTGGATTCTGTGCTACTTACTCATTATTGCGTCAAGGTTTTAGTCAAGATATACACCGGATTATGTTGTTAGTATTTCTAAAAATATAATGTTTGCAGCTACGGACTCTTAAATATCAGTATTCTTATGAAAACAGTTAAGGTAATTATGAGTTATCTGTTCCTATTTTCTCATAAAATTACCAATAACATATAATCACCGCCACGAAATCCTTAACTTTTGGTCACTGATGGATGGTGTCATCAGTGACCAAAAGTTCTATATCAGTGACCACAAACCCGTTCCCTACCTTAAAACCGTTTCACTAACTACACAAATGTGTACTACCCAAATTCTATCTACATTTAAAAATACAATTACCGTGACACTAGACTTAATATGTCATAATACTGTTAAAATGTCATACAATACTTACGACATGTTGTTTCCGTTACCACTGGCTAACGACGTCTAACGACTAGTAAACGTGACCATAAATCATACAACATCAAAACGGCTAACGCTATGATCACTCACTAAATAAACATGACATTCGTCACTTTAAATTGGTTGTTTACATAATAAATTGATTACGTTAGTAGTACAAGTTGTTAAATTGTTTTATGCCTCTTGGTGTTTTGTTAAACTATCCACAGCAGCTGGTTGTTGGACATAATATAGAGTTACTGTAACTACGAACAAGTTATAAGTGCATTATTGTCCAGAGTATTTTGTGTTCTACCTTCCTATTTTTTTGGTATTCTTCTTAGAAAATGTTGTACTTACCTGTATTGTTTTGTTCCCAGGCAAAGCATTAAGAATTCCATTAACAGTCTTCAATGTAAAATTGAATGTGTACCTATGTAATATAAGAGTATCATATCTTCATTATGTACCTACCTTCATTATATCATTATATACCACGAAGCAATGCACTAAGCCAACATTTAATTATAACAATTTCACAAAAAATCTAAAACCTACTGACAATTCCGAAAGCGATGCGTATATATTATATAGCAGGTTTATTTAATACACTTCTCAAATAATTTGACAAATACATAGAATAACTCAATTTGAAGTATAACATACTCGTAGATGGTTCAAATATGTAAATACGTCACTACATGCGTCTCCCGCATATGTTTCGAATCATGCTCAATGTACTTTGTTACGATCATAGCTAAATAATGAACCGTTTGTGCCAAATCAATACCGCTCATAAAGTGTTCTCCGACTGGAAAACATTGTATTGTGTAATACACGAGTTACAGTACATTACAATATGTGCCTAGAAATAGTTTTGACTACTTTCATTCAAATGTAACTTGAGCTTAGTTTTGAAACACTATCAGATTTTCTCGTATCTTCTGTGAAGTTTGGGAATTCTCTGATGTCTCATATAAAATTATACTTAAAATAAGAACGATAAAATTTTGAAACAATTTATATGGATTTTTAGGTAACTTTTTTATGTACTTAACACATTTTATTATTTAACATAGCTTTATTAGGGTTAATTTTTAAATTGCAAAAAAAAAATTATCTCTATTACTAAATCTAATTATGTAAATATTATGACGGATAAAAAAGTTTTAACTCTACTGAAGATACTGACTAGTGACTACTCAGAATGGGAAAAGAAAAATACTCTTCTAAACATACGCAGGTAGGTATATAATATAATGGTGACTCCGAGACAAGAACAGTAGGTAACGACTTGAGACAAGTTCGCCTGAACAGAAGTAGGTATCTTGTTAGACTCTTTTGTTTCTAACTCGCAAAAAAGGGAAATAGGACTATCGAGTTCTGGAAGGATTACGCAACAATATTATATTGTTGTCATTTTTACCTACCTAGTAACTATCTAGTGTGAGGGTTATAATTTTCGTGCTCATTGAAGATTGTAATGTATGTGTGTCTTGATTTGGCGCGTGCCTAAACAGCTAGATGGATTTTGATATAATTATTATGAAACGCTAAAAAAACAACAATCCGGAAGCTCTTGATAATTATGTGATGTAAGTATATAATTTATACTGGAGATAATGTTCCTAAAAGTTCGTTTTTTATATTTCATTCTACAGATTTAATTTTTAACTTTCGTATTTACACTTATTCCACACATTTCCACTACACTTTCAACGGCAAAAAACATGTTACCTCCTCTTTGAGAGAGGACCGTGACGCTTTCGCGAAAACTAACTCCATGGCTTCAATATTGCAACTACGAGTACGTGCCCAAGATGCAAAACCGCACGCCAAAGATAGACGTATGTTACCTACGACATGCCATCACCATAAATAATGTATACTGTACTGACGTACACTCTGAATAATTCAACGTTGACGGCCACTTTATTAAATTTGTCGTTTTATCCCGTATAGTCGGCTAAAAATTTAATGTGAGGGGGGAGCAAAATTCAACAAATTAAAATATTACGGACATAAAGTTATTATCTAGTATACGCGGAGAAAACAAATGCCTAACAGATCATAATATAGTGTGACTAGGGCGGTGAGAAAGTCCTTGAGATATAATGAAATTGGCCATTATTGTCCATCATTGAAACAAGGTAGAGCGGCGCCACTTCCCTACAACTACCTCTACTACACTACGCCGCTAAGAGTTCCTTTGTGTTCAGAACTCATCTAAATACAGAAAGAACTAAAAAAAATCTAACGACCATGATACTATCAAACTTACAGCTAGGAAATGATAACACCAAAGTTCGGTATTATTTTTGCCCAGCCAGAAATACTGGGATTAAGAAAGTTCAGAACGCCACTAACAAATGCATCGAAAAGTTTTGCGCTAACTTGCTTAACCAAATCCAAAGATAAAGCAATACCACCTATTCAAACTTTTTTATGTACAGATAAGAGCCATTCTTTATTAAACTTCTAGAATCAATTGCAAATGTTGTAGTCAAATAAAATACCTATTAATAATAAGCTAAACATGGTAATAATTCATCAGTTTGTTTTGTAACAAGTTTATAGATTTGTATCTGCGCCATCTAGCGAAATATTGTGGAACCGCGATTAAGCCGACGGCTGCAAAATAAATAATAGAGACGGCAGGGTAGAGTCGCCGCGTTTTCTCATCATTAAAAATGCATTTTCATTTTGGACAACATCGAAACTTGTTGATTTCTTTAGTTAGTTAAACACCTACATTATACAGATTAAAAGAGTCAATTGTAGAAAATTCTAATTAGATAGGTACTTACTTACCTAATTTATATAATATACTACCATAGGTATAAGTAGTGCATTATTATTATTACACATACACATACACAGCAACTCTAACGTTACGTTCCGAAAGATAAACCAAAACACTACGAATAATAGAGAACGCAACAATAAAGATCACCATTAAAATTATTATGACATGTTTTAAACGTCAACCGTTAATGAGGCGGGCACACACCACAAATAGCTGATTGAGCCCGTTTGAATGAGCCCGTATTAGGGTTGCCAAATGGTTAGGATTCGTTTGGATTCTCACAACATTTGACGGGATGTCTAGACTCCCACCTACGTACAAAATCTTCTTACTAGATCATCGTCAAATTTTTTGTGGACTCATAACTTGAAAAAAAGCAATACCAAATAGGGTAAGTCCAGGATAGTTGCCATACTTTTTGAAAACGCTTTATATTTCTCATTTTAATTAATGGATCTGAATGTTTGTCACACATGTTAATAGTTTGGTCTTTCAACTACCACTTTGAAGGAAAAAGAAAACATCACTGTTGATATTTACTAATCTATATCGATTTTCCTAGACCTCTATTTTTGGAAGTATAGATGCCCTATGGCGGATAGTTGCTCCATGCGTCAAAACCAGTTATGGGATACATGCCTCATTGATAAAAAAACACTTTTTCAGTTAGAAAATTAGTTATTCGTGATACGAAGTAATATCTACACACAGACATTAAACAAAAATGTTCGTAAAAAGTGTATTTTCTTTATAATCATATTAGGGTATAGATGCCTCACGAAAGAAGTTTCCTTCCTGAGGCATCTATACCCTTATGTAGTTACATCGTTTAAAAATAATAGGAATTATTTGTTTTGTATGGTTAAACATAGGCGAAAATAAATCGAGGCGTCTATCCTTTTCGTAGAGGATAGATGCCTTTTATATTCAGGAATGTGTATTCAAATAATATTAAAAAAAAACTGATTTTAGTGTTAGTATACAGTCCACTGTAACATTTAGATAGAAAATATAAACTATTAAGTCACAATGTAAAAAGTTCCAGCACCTCAAAAAGGCTGTAGAAAAAGAATTAGCTATTTTTTCGTCGCTTCAAATCTTTCATTGAGTATAGATGGAATACACGACGGGTCAGTGGTTACCTCGCGGGGGGTACCGGGTAGGTGCGGGGATGTCTCTCGTTTGGAAATATCAACGACAGCAAAAACAAGCCGGAAAACCATAGTTTTTGAATTTGAGGCATCTATCCGAGCTGGGCATCTATCCTGGAATTACCCTACATGTGGCAACTTAAAAATATGCCTTTCACTTAATTGCATGCTATAAAGTTATTTAAGGCTGTTGATTTCAAAATAATTATTTTAATGGCCCCTTCAAAAATATCAGTCTTGAAATTTTGTGTCTAGATCCAGATATTATTATTTTAGTTTCCCAACCTGGCAACCTTAGCCCGCATATCGCTGGGACACCGCACGGAACCTTCGAGGGTCATCATGAATTGAAAGGACGATGAAATGCCGACAAGGACCAGTGAGAGGGTTAGCGTTTATCGAAGAATTTTATTCCTACCGACTTAGTTTTGAACTACGAAATATTCTTATATTGATGTAATTAAAAGCAATTGCCACATATTACAAGTTTTAAGACACTTGCGTGTAGTAGGTACCATAATTGTAGACAAACATGATACGATAATGGTCAAAACAAAGAAAAAATAAAGTTATAATGTCACCTACTTTTTAGCAACTTATTGTTGCAACTACGGTGAAAAGCAAATAAGAACAATAAGACGGCAAGAAGACTTATGGCGACAACGTGGCAGTGAAAAACAAGCAGATGAAATAAAGCACGTGTTACTTCATTAGAACACATGCGACGAGTTTTAAACTTCATCCATCGAACCGAGCCGGTCGAGACTCGCTTCGTGTGCAAGTGCCCTATCCCGGAGCTATTCACTGTTCGATGGTACTCGAATGGTCTTTGACTTACAAAGCTCAGCTGTTCGCGACACGTCAATTGTAAAGAAGTTCTAAAGTTATAACAGCCTTTGTGGTGGCTTTAAGGAATTTGTGCAAAAGAAGACTTTTAAAATTGGCAATCATATTATTATTCCATATCTACCTGCAGAGGTTCGCGGTTGCCAACGTATAGCCCAATTTTCATATTTTTTATTTTATAATCATAATTAAAATGTCGCTACAGAAAGCCTGCACAGCAGCTGCGCAGGGCGGTTGCTCTTATAAGGGATAATATCTGGATGACCGAGCTTTGCACGTTTTTTTTTTTTTTTTTAAAGGTGTTTTGTGGAAATTATATTTAAGTACGAATTACTAATAAAATGATGAAATATGAATAATATTTTTCGATCTTACCGATAGAATAATAAAAAAATATGAACTGGTTATTTAAAGAAAAAAATCATAAAAAAACACGAATAAAATGACATTTTCTAAAAATGATTCCTAGCTAGATCGATTTATCGCCCCCGAAACCCCCTATATACTGAATTTCATGAAAATCGGTAGAGCCGATTCCGAGATTCCAATTATATAAATATATACAATAATTGCTCATTTAAAGATATGAGATAAAATGTGTATATAATATAAATGTGTATAGATTGTTTGGAGTATGGGCTTCGATCGGCTAATTTGGTTATTTAATTTTCAAATGATCGTGATAGTCCAAATTAGATTGAAATTGGAAAAGTTTCACGGAAGATTATGCCAATTTAACAAATATATTTTATAGCACCGTGCGACCTAAACCCGCACTTAGGTCACACTTTGCGCTGTTCAAAGTAGCACATTTTTAAACGGCCTGATGTTCACTAACTTCACACCGTTTAAGAATATACCTATCGTTGCGAGTGTCATACTGAACCAAAGCTAATCAGTCACACATTTTTACACCACTCACAAACTCATTGTAAGCAAGAGAAGATACGTATAACCTGTAACGTGTGGGACCGAAACGCCAATGTCTTTGGCGCCATATTTCTGCATGTTTTCATTTTGGTCTTCGTCGAACAATATTACTTATTACGTTGAAACGCTATACCTAAGTTAGCGATATTAACCGTACTCTGTAGCTTTGTTATAAAATTTCTTATCCGATTATATAATTATTGAAACATAAGAATACTTACTTGATTTAGAAATGTTGCGTTTTCACTGAATACACACACTTTCAATTATTATACACCATATCTAATATTATAAAACATAGTCTCATAGTAAATACATTTATGCACAAACCAGATCAATCGCAGATTCCTATATTAAGTAGGCATTCACGTTACGATAAAGATTTGGTTACAAAATGAAGCCCTACAATATTGATATTTTTCACTGGTTTTTAATTGAAACCTGTTGAACTATTATTTAAAGTGAACAATATTAAATCTAAAATAATATCACATTAAGCAATGCACGAACAATAGATATGCATCCAAAAATACTAATAACCTAAAATAACAAATCTAGAAGTGATACGGGTAGGTGTAAATTGTGTTTTCCCGTTCTCTACTGGTGGAATGTCAACCTACCCACATTAAAACTTGTGTGTTTATTACTAAGAGTCAAATGAACATCTTTTCATTGCATAAATTAGGAGATTATTTTTAAATAAATTAAATAGATGGCGAGTTTATGTCGCACGTGCTTTAAAATAGTATACGATACTCGCTGCGTAAGTAAGTCTATTAAATACACGGCGGTTAGCACCCTCGCTTCGCTCGGGCGCTAACTTCACGCCGCCGTGTATTAATATACTACTTAGACAGCACGTATCGTAATGTACTATTCTATTAAAATAGATTTTTTTCAATATTTTTTTTTCGTCACTTTGCAAACGATGAAACGTAATTCTTTGTTTGAAATTTGTTCGTCACAGTACAGCCGGTGCAGCTAGTCAGAGAATAAAAAAATAATTAAGATTTTGGTTGACCACTATCAAAGTATGTTAACTGCAGCTTGTTTCAACTTCATTAATCATTTCATGCCTTGCCAGTGCCTTGCTAGCGAATTCTCATCCTAATTATTATGAGGGATGATGAGTTATACCAATTTTATTTCTGATGCAGTCACTTGAAAGCTTTGCACTATCGTATTTAGAGCGATAACTCATCTCAACACCAGAAGCATTGCACACTAAAATACAATTACACTGGGCTAAAAGCACTAAAGTTTTCAATTATCGTTGATTTAATTGAGCTCTCGTAAATCTCTACGCACTTCGGGTTGTTTATCAAATCTATTTAGATACCTAATAATAAATATCGTCTATTCTGGTTCCTGGACACTTTTATTTTCAGTCTACAATTGAAAGCTAGAGCGAACGTATCTAGTTAGTGCATTTTTAGAATGACATACTGCGTATTATAATAAAATTTAACCGGTAGGTACGAAAATAATCGATGAATTTGGCTCTGGTCCGTTAAGTCATACATAAAAAGGCCGATGCAATACTATTATGTTTATTGCATTGGCCTTTTTATTACACGCAATGTATTATGTTTTCAACTTAAGTGGAAGGATTTAAAGTCTAATTTGATTGACTATAATTATACAAGTGGGCATTATTTTTCTTGGGTGGATTGCTAAAGAATACTATTTGAAATAAACGAACACACCCACTTAGTTGTCTTGGATGTAGTTTCATTGAATTTATAACGTTAATACACTGTAATATTCATTTAAAGTAATCTCTAAAAATTTTTTGCTGTTTTCTTCGACACCAAAGTGGCCTAAGTGGTTTACGGTTGATTCCAACTTTACATTGTCTGCTACATATTGAGCACATTTTAGGGTTTTACAAATTATTTTAAAAGTACTTTAAC